>OY728141.1:494575819-504575819 GCA_963277665.1 Viscum album
ATTCATTTTAAAATTCATTTAGAATTATATTTCAAATTTAGATGACAATTGTATGTGAAATTTGGAATTCAATTCATAATTTGATCAGTTTTTCATATACAGGTGTTTTTACTATATATGATATCCATTTTAAACAAAATACACTCACTTGGAGTAGTACTGGTCACACCATGCCTCGTATTGAGGCATGATTGACTAGTGCACATCACACATGACCCATTCATCATTTTCCTAAAGTATCAATATATTCCGAAAGGGTTTCATTGGTTTTCTGTATGCCAGTTATTATCACTTAAAATGTGGTTCATTTAAAAAATGACATTTTTTAGTGATCCCTGCCACACCGCGACTCGGATTGAGGTGGGGTTGACTTGTAAATGTCACAAATAACCCATGGATTTTTTTCCTAAATTTTCAACAGAATCCGAATGCGTTTGGTCAGTTTTTCGTATGTTAGTTGTTGTTTTCACTTAAAATGATTTCCTTTTCAAATAAAAGTGATCAACTTTGAGTTTTGGCGGTCACACTGAGGCTCAGATTGAGGCGCGGTTGACTCGTACACATCACAAATGACCCATGGATCATTTTCTTAAAGTATCAACACAATCCGAATGTGTTTGGTCGGTTTTCCGTATGTCAGTTGTTCTTTTCACTTAAAATGAAGTCCATTTTAAACTATAGAGAGACACTTAGAGTGATCCTGGCCACATCGTGACTCAGATTGAGGTGGGGTTGACTCTAACACGTCAAAAATGACCCATTGATCATTTTCTAAAAGTTTCAACAGAATCATAATGCGTTTGGTCAGTTTTCAGTTTGTCAGTTGTTGTTTTAACTTAAAATGTTTCCAATTCAAAGAAAAGTGAGTCACTTTGAGTTGTCCTGGCCACACCAAGGCTTGGATTGAGGTGCGGTTGAATCATAAATATAAAAAATGAACCATGTATTGTTTTCCTAAATTTTCAACGGAATCCAAATGCATTTTGTAGGGTTTCAGTTTGTCAGTTGTTGTTTTCACTTAAAATGTTTTCCATTTCAAAGAAAAGTGAGTCACTTTGAGTCATGGCGGCCACATAGAGGATTGGATTGAGGCGCGGTTTACTCATACACGTCTCAAATGACCCATGGATCCTTTTCCTTAAGTATCAACATAATCTGAATGTGTTTGGTCAGTTTTGCATATGCCAGTTGTTCTTTTCACTTAAAATGAAGTCCATTTTAAACTATAGAGAGACACTTCGAGTGGTTCTGGACACACCGCTCCTCAGATTGAGGTAGGGTTGACTCGTAAATGTCACAAATGACTCATGGATTGTTTTCCTAACGTTTCAATGGAATACGAATGCATTTGGTCAGTTTTCCGTATGTAAGTTGTTGTTTTCACTAAAAATGATATCCTTTCGAAACAAAAGAGAGACACTTCGAGTGGTTTCGGCCTCACCACGCCCTGGATTGAGGTGAGGTTTACTCGTACATGTCACATATGACCCATGGATCATTTTCTTAAAGTTTCAACCAATTCTGAATGCGTTTGGTCATTTTTCCATATGCCAATTGTTCTTTTCAGTTAAAATGATGTATATTTTAAACAAAAGAGATACATTAGGGGTGGTCCTGGCCACACCGCACCTCGAATTGAGGAAGGGTTGACTTTTACACATCACATATGACTCATGGATCATTGTGCTAAAGTATCAACACAATCAGAATCCGTTTGGTTAGTTTTCCGTGTGTACTTAAAATGTTTTCCATTTTTAACAAAAGAGAGACACTTAGGGTGATTTCGACCACACTACGACTCAGATTGAGGCGGGGTTGACTCGTAAACATCACAAATGACCCATGGATAATTTTCCTAACGTTTCAATGGAAACCGAATGCGTTTTGTTGGGTTTCAGTATGTCAGTTGTTGTTTTCACTTGTTTTCCATTTCAAAGAAAAGTGAGTCACTTTGAGACATGGAGACCACACCGAGGCTCAGATTGAGGTGCAGTTGAATAATACACATCAAAAATGACCCATGGATCCTTTTCCTAAAGTATCAAGAGAATATGAATGCGTTTGGTCAGTTTTCCGTATGTCAGTTGTTCTTTTTCACTTAAAATGAAGTCCCTTTTAAACTATAGAGAGACACATCGAGTGGTTCCAACCCCACCGTGCCTCGGATTGAGGTGGGGTTGAATCGTACACATAAAATATGACTCATGAATTGTTTTTCTAATGTTTCAACGAAATATGAATGCATTTGGTCGGTTTTCCGTTTGTCAGTTGTTGTTTTCACTAAAAATGATGCCCTTTTGAAACAAAAGAGAGACACTTTGAGTGGTTTCGGCCACACTGCACCTCATATTGAGGTGGGGTTGACTTGTACACATCACAAATGACCCATGAATAGTTTTCCTAAAGTTTTAATGGAATATGAATGCATTTTGTTGGATTTTAGTATGTCAGTTGTTGTTTTCACTTAAAATGTTTTCCATTTCAATGAAAAGTGAGTCACTTTGAGATGTGGCGGCCACACTGAGGCTCAGATTGAGGCGCGGTTGACTCGTACACGTCAAAAATGACTCATGGATCCTTTTACTAAAGTATCAACAGAATCCGAATGCGTTTGGTCGGTTTTCCGTATGTTAGTTGTTCTTTTCACTTAAAATGAAGTCCATTTTAAACTATAGAGAGACACTTCGAGTGGTTCCAGCCACACCGAACCTCTTATTTAGGTGGGGTTGACTCGTAAATGTCACATATGACTCATGGATTGTTTTCCTAACGTTTCAATGGAATATGAATTCATATGGTCGGTTTTCCGTATGTTAGTTGTTGTTTTCACTAAAAATGATGTCCTTTTGAAACAAAAGAGAGACACTTCGAGTGGTTCTGGACACACCGTGCCTCAGATTGAGGTGGGGTTGACTTTTACACATCACATATGACCAATGGATCATTTTCATAAAGTTTAAATATAATCTGAAGGTTTATGGTAGGTTTCTCGTATGTCAGTTGTTGATTTAACTTACAATTTAGTCCATTTTGAACAAAAGAGAGACAGTTTGAGTGGTCCCGGCCACACTGCGGCTCGGATTTAGGCGAGGTTGACTCATACACGTCACATATGACCCATGGATAAATTTCCTAAAGTTTCAATAGAATTCGTAGGCGTTTGGTCAGTTTCCAGTATGTCAGTTGTTGTTTTCACTTAAAATTAAGTCCATTTTAAACAAAACATAAGAACTTTGAGTGGTGTCAGCCACACCGGGCATCGTATTGAGGAAAGGTTGACTCGTACACATCACATATGCGACATGGATCATTTTCCTAATGTTTCAACACAATCAGAATCCGTTTGATCAGTTTGGCGTATGTACATAAAATATTGTCCATTTGGAACAAAAGAGAGGCAGTTTGGGTGGTCCCGGCCACACCGCATCTCGGATTGAGGCGGGGTTGACTCTTACATGTCACATATGACCCTTGTATCATTTTCCTAAAGTTTAAATAGAATCCGAAGGCATTGTTCAGTTTCCTGTATGACGGTTGTTGATTTCACTTACAATTTAGTCCATTTTGAACAAAAGAGAGACAGTTTGAGTGGTCCCAGACACACTGCGGCTCAGATTGAGGAAGGGTTGACTCATACACATCACAAATGACTCATGGATCATTGTACAAAAGTATCAACACAATCATAATCTGTTTGGTCGGTTTCCGGTATGTCCGTTGTTGTTTTCACTTAAAATTAAGTCCATTTTAAACAAAACATAGGCACTTTGAGTGGTGTCAGCCACACTGGGCCTTGGATTGAGCCGGGTTGACATGTACACATCACATATGAGTCAAGGATCATTTTCCTAAAGTTTCAACACAATCATATTCCGTTTGATTGGTTTGGTGTATGTACGTAAAATATTGTCCATTTGGAACAAAAGAGAGGCTGTTTGGGTGGTCCCAGCCACACCGCGCCTCGGATTGAGGCGGTGTTGACTCATACAAGTCACATATGACCCTTGTATCATTTTACTAAAGTGTCAATAGAATCCTAAGGCATTTGGTCGGTTTCCCGTATGACAGTTGTTGATTTCACTTACAATTTAGTCCATTTTGAACAAAAGAGAGATAGTTTGAGTGGTCCCAGACACACCGTGGCTCGGATTGAGGTAGGGTTGACTCGTAAACGTCACATATGACCCATGGATAGTTATCCTAAAGCTTCAATAGAATAATAAGGCATTTGGTCAGTTTGGCATATGTCAGTTGTTGTTTTCACTTAAAATTAAGTCCATTTTAAACAAAAGAGAGGCACTTTGAGTGGTGTCAGCCACAACGGGCCTCAGATTGAGGTGGGGTTGACTCATACATGTCACATATGATCCATGGATCATTTTATTAAAGTTTAAACACAATAATAATCCGTTTGATCGGTTTGGCGTATGTACGTAAAATATTGACCATTTTGAACAAAAGAGAGAATGTTTGGGTGGTCCCGACCACACAACACCTCAGATTAAGTCATGGTTGACTTGTACACATCACATATGACCCATGGATCGTTTTTCTAATGTTTCAATAGAATCCAAAGTCGTTTGGTAGGTTTCTTGTATGTCTGTTGTTGATTTCACTTACAATTTAGTCCATTTTGAACAAAAGAGAGACAATTTGAGTGGTCCAGGCCACACCGCAGCTCGGATTGAGGCAGGGTTGACTCTTACAAGCCACATATGACCCATGGATTGTTTTACTAAAGTTTCAATAGAATCCGTAGGCATTTGGTCGGTTTCCAGTATGTCAGTTGTTGTTTTCACTTAAAATTAAGTCCATTTTAAACAAAACAGAGGAACTTTGAGGGGTTTCGGCCACACTGGGCCTCGGATTGAGGAGGGGTTGACTTTTACACATCAAATATGATCCATGGATCATTTTACTAAATTTTTAACACAATCAGAATCTATTTGATCAGTTTGGTGTATGTAAGTAAAATATTATCCATTTGGAACAAAAGAGAGGCAGTTTTGGTGGTCTCGACCACACCACGCCTCATATTGAGGTAGGGTTGACTCTTATACGTCAAATATGACCCTTGGATAATTTTACCAAAGTGTCAATAGAATATGAAGGCATTTGGTCAGTTTCCCGTATGACAGTTGTTGATTTCACTTACAATTTAGTCCATTTTGAACAAAAGATAGAGAGTTTTAGTGGTCCTGGCCACACCGCGGATCAGATTGAGGCAGGGTTGACTTGTACACATCACATATGACCCATGAATCATTTTCCTAAAGTTTCAATGGAATTCGAAGGAGTTTGGTTGATTTGGCTTATGTCAGTTGTTGTTTTCACTTAAAATCAAGTCCATTTTAAACAAAAGAGAGGCACTTTGAGTGGTGTCGGCCACACCGGGCCTCGTATTGAGGTAGGGTTGACTCGTACATGTCACATATGATCCATGGATCCTTTTAATAATGTTTTAACATAATCAGAATCTGTTTGATTGGTTTGGCGTATGTATGTAAAATATTGTCCATTTTGAACAAATGATAGGCAGTTTGGGTGGTCCTGGCCTCACGGTGCCTCGGATTGAGGCAGGGTTGGATCGTACATGTCACATATGACCCATGGATCGTTTTTCTAAAGTTTCAATAGAATCTGAAGGCATTTGGTCCGTTTCCCGTATGTCAGTTGTTGATTTCACTTACAATATAGTCCATTTTGAACAAAAGAGAGACAATTTGAGTAGTCTCGACCACACCACGGCTCAGTTTGTGGCAGGGTTTACTCGTACACGTCACATATGACCCATGTATCGTTGTCCTAAAGTTTAAACATAATATGTAGGCATTTGGTCAGTTTCCCGTATGTCAGTTGTTATTTTCACTTAAAATTAAGTACATTTTAAAAAAAGAGAGCCACTTTGAGTGGTGTCGGCCACACCAGGCCACGGATTGAGGCAGGTTTGACTCATACACATCACATATGAGTTATGGATCATTGTAATAAAGTTTAAACACAATAATAATCTGTTTTATCAGTTTGGTGTATGTACGTAAAATATTGTCAATTTTGTACAAAAGAGAGACAATTTGGGTGGTCCCGGCCCCATAGATCCTCGGATTGAGGTGGGGTTGACTCATACACGACACATATGACCAATGGATTGTTTTCCTAAAGTGTCAATATAATCCGAAGGCGTTTGGTCCGTTTCCCGTATGTCAGTTGTCGATTTCACTTACAATTTAGTCCATTTTGAACAAAAGAGAGACAGTTTGAGTGGTCCCGGCCACACCATGGCTCCGTTTGTGGTGGGGTTGACTCATACACGTCAAATATGACCCTTGAATAATTTTACTAAATTTTCAACAGAATCTGTAGGCGTTTGGTCGGTTTGGCATATGTACGTAAAATATTGTCCATTTTAAACAAAAGAGAGACAGTTTGGGTGGTGTCGGCCACACAATGCCTCGTATTAAGGTGAGGTTGACTCCTACATGTCACATATAACCTATGGATTATTGTACTAAAGTGTAAACAGAATACGAAGGTGTTTGGTCAGTTTCTCGTATGTCGGTTTTTGATTTCACTTAAAATTTAGTCCATTTTGAACAAAAGAGAGACAGTTTGAGTGGTCCCGAGGGGTGTCCGGGGGTTGGTCGGGGCTGTCTGGGGGGTTGTCTGAGTAACAAGGAGGAGGTTAGGGGGGCTGTCCGGGGGCTATCCGGGGGGCTGTCCGGGGGGTGTCTGGGGGCCTGTCTGGGGTCCAGGGAGGAGGGTGGGGGGGGTTGTCCGGGTGGTGTCTAGGGGGGTGTCTGAGGGGTGTTCGGGGGCTTTCTGGGGACCAAGGAGGTAGGGTGGGGGGGGGGGGGGGTGTTTGGGGGGATGTCTGGGGGTGTCTGAGGGGCTTTCTGGGGACCAAAGAGGGAGGGTGGGGGCTGTTCGGGGGCTGTCTGGGGGTGTCCGGGGGGCTTTCCGGGGACCAAGGAGGAGGGGGGGGGGGGGGGCTGTCCGGGGGCTGTCTGAGGGCTGTCTGGTGGGTGTTCGGGGTCCTGGGAGGAGGGTGGGGGGATGTACGGGGGGTTATCCGGGGGGTGTCTGGGGGCTGTCTGGGGACCAAGGAGGAGGGTGGGGGGTTGTCCGGGGGGCTGTCCAGGGACCAAGGAGGGTGGGGGCTGTCTGGGGGGTTGTTCGGGGGGTTTCCGAACATTAGTACAATCATCATAAGAAGCCAATTAACACTCATGACTAACCATGCCACTATAGACAACATAGAATGTATGAGTTTCCCCTCTCATCTCAACAATATCATTACACATTCTTACCATGATGTGAATCATGTGGAATATGGATGATATTTACACAAAATTACCAAAATACCAAGATTTCTAAGAACTGAAAATTTATAGATGATATTAACACAAAAAAAATTTTGAATCAAATTTGATTCAATGTCAAAGCCCAACACACACCAAATCAAACAGAAAAAAAGTCATACACACCCAAATCAAAACAGAAAACTGAAACAGTAGATGAAAAACATTAAAATGATAATATCACTTATAGATTAGAAGTGTAAAACTAAGAAATGTAACAAAAATAGAAAACAGAAAAAAAAAATCAGATATCGTTTAGGCAAAATCAAAACAGAAACCAAGAATAATAGATGTAGAACATAAAAACTAAGGTAAGACTTACAGATTTGGAGTGTAGAACTAAAAAATTGATTGATTGAAGATGGTGGAAGAAGTTCTTCGACCAGGGTAAAGAGAGACCTTCAGGAGAGATTGGAATTAGGGTTTCATTCGCATGGGAAGGGAAAGAATCGGGGCTGCTGTATATTGGGGAAAACATTCCAAACGGTTTTTAAAAACCATTGGAAAAATGTCTTCTTTACCAACGGTTTTACAAAACCGTTGGTATAAATCCTTCAAAGAGGACATTTACCAAAAGTTTTAAAAAACCGTTGGTATACATGCTTCCAAGGTGACAATTCCTAATAGTTTTGTGTAACTGTTGGGAAAAGAGTGACCTTTCCAAATGGTTTTGGTAAACCGTTGGGAAAGCCTTGTTTAAAATCTAATACACCAACGGTTTACTCAAATCGTTGGTGTATCCTTCCTATACCAAGGGTTTTGTATAAACGTTGTTATGTAAGTGTTGGGAAAACTCCCATTTCCAGTAGTGAGTTAGAATTGATAAATCAAATATATAGATCATCAAATCTAGAAGAATCAAGGCAGAAATTATTGGTTTCTGAATATTTTTTTTACCATAATCTGATAAATAAAATAAAGTGTTGCAGGTACCGGTCCATTGTACATGGTGTGAAATAAAGTTAATCAGAATGACTATGATAAGGAAATTCAATGTGACTTACTCTGATGATGATATATAAATTTGGAGTAATATGGAATAGTTTCATTGTAATGAGCTGAGAAAGTTCTATCAGACTGAAGCTAAGTTAGGAAGGAACATCATATCTAATAAAGAAGATATAAAATTATTCTCCTAATCATACTGATGAAAATAAATGAAGTTATAGAAAGGTTCAATACACAAATGAATCAAGAAGATTCCAGAATTTTTATGAAGAGTTTATGTGACCAAACTTGAAATTCAATTATGTGTAAATCGCACAGTTTTTAAATTTGAGAAAGCGGGGAAAGTTTTCACGTTTTCCACCTTTTTCATTATAGGATTCCTATAAATAGTTTCTCAGTATATTCATACTTCGAAATTTTTCACGTAAGTAAAAAAGGTGGAGCACTGAATAATTTAAATGAAAGTTCTTTATAGATATAGATCACATTAGAAGATCAGAAATCTGTTTTTTTAGTTGAATGAAAAACTTTGTTTTGACAAGATTGTACTAATTAGTTAAGAATTAAGAAGATCAAAATGATTTTTTTAGTAGATTTTTAGAAGTTTAGATTGAGAAATAGAATATTAAATTTATTTTATCATACTTATTCTACCATAGTGGGTTAATCAGACTGAAGCTCATTGGATTCAGTGTCATCAGACCCAGGAACTTTTTGAAAGAAAAATGAAAAAAATATTTTTACTTTTTTGGAAGAATTGATTATTATAAAACCTTGTAAACTAATTTTATTTAGTATATTATTTCCTATTTGGGCATATAAAGTTTATAATGGGAGTTATCACAAGCTATACTCACTTATTCATAACTGTGAATTTCCATAGACCCATGGGAGTGTCTATGGAATAGATGTAAGTTATCACACTGAGTCCAAACTGAGTCCAATCCTAGTAAATCTAATGGGATTTAATTTATTTCCAATTTTTTCATGTATGAGTATTTACAAAAATATGACAAGGATTTGAGATTTACTAGGTTGTAGGGGTTAGGTTTTAAAAAGAATTGAATCTTATACAAAGTTAAAAATTGCTTCACCCTTGCCTTCTTAGTAATTATTCGATCCTTTAGAACTGAAATTGGTATCAGAGGGAAGGTTCCTTTATTGAATCATTATCATGTATAATATCAATTATATCAACAGTAGAGGAATTCCAATATTTTATGGAAAAATTATGATGGATGAAAAAATAGGATGACTCCTTATCTCTTATCTCTTTACCTGAAAGTTGTTGATTCTTCTATAATTGGTTTTCACATATTAAGAAGGATAGCCCAATTTTTTTTTCTGATAAGAGAAATATCAAAATTAATGGAAATTCTAGAAATGTTATCATGATATCGTTATCTGAGAATGTTTATAAAAAGTTGATGGGTTTCAAAAGTTCCAAGAGTATGTGGGAAAAGATGGAAAGTATTTTTTGAAGGGAATACTAAAGTAAATAAGGAAAATCTAAAAATAGAACACAATAATCACTAATAAATTATAATGAGAGATGAAGAAACTATTGATGAATAATTCACAATAGTAAATAATTTTTTTTGAAACATCATAGGATTCAGAGATGTCTTGGAAGATTCTACAATTTTTAATAAACTTATGAGAAACTTTCTGGATAGTTTTGATTCCAAAATTTAATCTTTAAGAAGATAAGAATGATTTTTATCTTGATGAATTGAAAAAATTTCTTATTTATGAGAAAATTCCAGTGTTAAAAAATAATATGAAAGATAAAATGGATTTTTATTCCAGGATAAAAACTAAAAAACAAGATATTAAATATTTTGATCCTTCTGAATTGGTGTCGTTTTAGATAAAGTGTTATGTTTGGCAGCCCAAATGGAAATACCCAAACTTATTACTAGTATAGTGCAAGTATGGGGTCTGTCCACAGGGAGAGAGAGTCACTACATTTTGTTTCTCTTGTTTTTGATTAATTAGTTAAAGATTAACTAAATTTAGAGTCAATTTTATATTTTTTTTATGGAGTAATCAATTCTTCAATTTCTTTGATGAGTTACCTTAAAGGCTAAGAAAAATTTAAAATTGATTATGATGATAAATGAGAATAATGCATCTGGATGAGTATTTTTAAAGTAATTAATAAATCAATTTTCTTGTTAGGATATGTTTTTCATAATAACTCACATCTCTGGGTTTTGAGTATAATCGAATCCTCTTGGTTTGGTGATTTTTGTTTGAATCAATAGAGACCAATTCTTTGGTTTGGAATTTTATTCATATTAATTTTAGGACATTTTGAGATGATATGTTCACCCAATGATCACGGGTATACTTTTTTGTAATTCTACTTAAGATCCTTGGAAGTTATGTTCTTAGTCTGATATGGGGTTTCCAGTGATATTTATCAAGAGATTTTTAGGGATTATGATAGAAACATAAATAACACAAATACAATAAGACAATTTATTAATAAAAAACCATAATATTCAACAATCCCAACAGATGGCGGATTTTTCTATACATGGACTATATAATGACTAACAAACTCTTAATATATGAAATAAACATCACATCAGCTTCGGGTTGAAGATCTTTGGGAAGGTAGAGAATCCACACCTCCTCAATTATTTTATTCTCCCTCCTTCTCCCTCCTTCCTTCTCCTGTTGTGTGTTTATAGTTGTCCCCTCCTACTGTGTGTCCGAATTTGGAGAGACTTACCTTTTAATTACAGTATCTAAAAATACACGGCGCGTGCCATAAAGTTCACAGCATGTAGTTAGGTCAACTTGACTGGTCTCTTCGTTCGCCACCGGTAGGTGATCTGCTACCCCGCCCTTGACATTTAAGGAATCGGTGGTCAGTTGGTGGGGGTACACAACATGTTTCACCACACACATGGTGTTGAGTTTTAAATTTAGCCACCAACCACTTTTGGAAGGTGTACATGATGTGTAAATAGATTGTAGATGGTGTGTGAATCTTGGCTGAAAACATGGGTGTGTACTTGTTCTGGTTAATCTGTGTCAGGGAAATAGTACATGGTGTGTCTAAGAAGTACACACCATGTATATTTGAACTTCTATTATGATCTTTCTAGATTTTTCACATTTAACATAAAACACTAGAAAATTACCATGATCACCAACATAAATGATTTTATCTATAATATAAAATATATATATTGAAAATAAGTTTTTATGCTCAATAATTTGTATGAAAGGGGTATAAAAAAATCGGTCACTTCAAACTCCCCCACACATAGTCATTTGATTTCCTTCAAGAAAAATCTCAACATCAAATTAATAGAATCCATAATCTAAAAATGGAAGCATTAAACTAATTATACTTATAAATAGTATATCCATAATAGAGGATTTTATAAAGAAAAAAACATATTTCAATTCCAAAGATATTTGAATCATTCCTCTTATATAATTCAATTATATATTTATATCCTTTTTCATCCACATTGGTCAAATTTTCATAACTACACATGTCACTTGAAAATTTACCTCACTAGAAGTTACCACACTCATCACTCAAGATTATTTAATTAGATTTATTCTCAATCATAAGTATATAAACTCTATCCATACGCTTTCAAGTGTTCTCATAATATAATTTAGAAGTCAAATCACAAAAATCATGAGGTATTTCAATAAGGTTCAAATGTTTTTGTGGATAAGGTTTTGTAGGTAATGATGTGAAAAATAATCTTAGAGGCTTGAAAAAAGAGGCTAAATACTTAAAAAACAATGCATGATATTATAAATAAGTCCGACTGAAGATACATTCCCAATCAAGATATCTAAAATGGTATCATCACCATCATATTCCCTTACCAACATGGATCCATAAACTATCAATAATGTGTAATGAATGAATCTGGTCCATCTTTTTAATTCTTCAATACTTTTTTTTCAGAGGTCCACCAAGAATACAATGAATATTGGTTTTGGAACCCCTCTTCCTAATTGAACAAGTGACATTCTCCCCCACACTTAAATACATGGTTTCTCACCAAAATATACAATGAATGGCCAAAAATCCCTCATTAAAGCTCAAATGAATAATCATAAAACATTAAGAAAAAATCAGGGTTGGAAGAGAAAATAGGATTGTAATGTAGCTTCCAAAAAAATAAGTTCATGGTTTCTATGGGTTTTACGAAGATTAGATGTAGGGTAGGTATCAAGGTTAAAGGGGATTAAAAACAATCAAATGCCTCAATAATTTTAATGTGATTAAAAAATATTTACGTTTTGATGATAAAAACTAGAAAGTTCTGATAGTTATGCATATTCCAAGAATCACTCAAGAAAGCGGTATAAGAAAGAAAATGTCAAAATGTCTTAGAATACCTCTTGGGAATGAGGAAAAATAAAATGTCAATCAGGTCATGACATCAATACAAATGATTAGTCTAATAAATGTAAATGTCTAAGAACTTAAATCAAGAATCAATCTATATCAACAATCATTTAAAAATACTTTGAAATTTAAAATAAGCATGTATCTTATAAAATTCCCTGTTATGAGTTTAGTATTTATAATTATAATTAATCAAAAAAATTCCAATATTTAAAATATTTCAACTATTAATGATGTCTCCTAGATCAGTTCAAGGGAAAAGACTAGTGTAGTTAGAGATGCTTCCCCACACATAACATTGCACACAACCCACCAAGTGAAACACCAAGGTAGAGGAGAGGATGTGGGGACACATGGGTGGTCATGGTGAGGGGAATTAGTGAATGAAATAAATTGAAAGGAAAAATAAAAAAGAAATTTCAAAATAATACTACCCTCATGGTGAGTCGTAAAAGATGGAAATTAGTCGAATGAAAAGTGACAAGCTATGCTCCATGGTACCTGTGACTTAAGAGGAAAAGGAAAAAAGAAATCAACATATATATATACAACATCATAGAACATGTAGATAACAAAATAGATATATAAAAATTAAACTAATGTCCCAAAAACTATTCATTGGGTCACCTCAGAAGAGGCATCATCGACAATAGGAGGATTCAATAGAGGGGGCACGTCAATAGTGGAAACTAGAATCACCTAATATATGTTCTGAGTGGAAGGCTTAGTGGGAACATCAATTGTGGTAGTAGAAGGAATAGAAGCTAGAGACACATGATTGACACCCTTTATGGGAGGCTCTACTGATACATCATAGTAGGTAGTAGTAGTAGTAGCAGCAGCTGAGTCGGTAGTAGATAAGAGAACTGAATTTGTGATTAGTGTTGTCAATGGTGGTGGTGTTGTAGAAGTTTTATGAGTGGATGGAGGAGTATGTTCTGGTTAAAACTAAAGGCTCTGTTGCTAAAGGATAAACTCGAACATCTTCCCAAGTCGCACCTGGGACTGTAGGATAGTAGTCTTATGGTGCTCAAGGACATCTAAATGGAAGTCTATCAGGACAAGGAGTAGGGTGATGGGGAGATCATTCGAGGGTATAAGTGGAAGTAGAGATGTGGAGGGAATATAATAAGAGCGAATGGTGGAAGAATATGGAAGGTAAGAGTAAGTGGTGTGAGGTGGTGAATTATCATCCACTGGTCAATGGCGTGGGACCTACTCAAAAACACCATCGAGAGTAGTTGGGTCATCTCTCGCCCCCACGGGAGCTGGGGTGTTCTGCACGAGAACATAGCCATATCTGTTATGCTCGACCATCCTCACGAGATAAGCATGAGGAAGTCGAGATGCTAAGGACTTCCTAATAGGTCATAATGTAGAGAGTCCTAAAAACACCCAGCTAGTGTTCTAAGAAGGTGGCATAGAATCCGTCGTTCAGGTTTCCCTGATGTCCATGGATCATGGAATGGAAATAGGTGGCCAAAAGATAGGGGAGGTTAGGGTAATCATGGAAGATGAGACATGTGAAAAGCTCCATGTCTCTACCAAACATGACACCCATATCCTCAGGGTGGGGAAAAATAATGGCACTAAAGCACCAATAGAGGAAACAATGGGGAGGGGAAATGGTGAGCGTGCTCTTCTGGGATGTGGGGGAATACCTATGGTCAGTCCCAACAAGCTCCTACCACATGGATATAAGGTCAGAGCACTCAGGGTGAGTGAGGGTGGAGACAATATGTGGGGTGGTAGGATGGGGGGTGAAAGTCACACCCTCGGACAAACTCTACCATGGTTAGAGAAAAGTGTCATCCACCTAGGTGTAATGAAATTCGTATGGTTGTATCTATGGCCATCTGGTGGTAGGTGGGTCCATCGAACTTAAATGTTGAAATAAACTCCAAAATTAAATCTCTATAGGTTGGAGTGCTAACCTGTAGTGTCTCAAGTAAGTTTTTATGTCCATGGAGTGCCTCAATGTCCTCCCAGATGCTGAGTCACTATGGAATACTCACGTCCTGGAAGAGGGTGCTTAACTGTATCATTCGTCTTGAAAATTGCTACAATTTGTCTATGGTGGGATGGAACTCAGCAAAAATCTAGCAGGGATATGACTGAGGTTTGAAAATGGCCTGAGTGGGATGATGTGGGGTTGAAAATAAAAGCATGGTTGGGACAGTTGTGGTCACTGGAGGTGGATCAGCTGAAGTCGGAGCTAGCTTAGGTGGGTCTACTGAAGTAGTGTTTGACACCGAAGGAATGGAGCTATTGACGAAGAAGCAACACATGATCTCTTAGCTATGGTTGATGGTGTGGTAATATATATAGTAGGATCAATGGTGGTAGGAGTGGGTGTCATGGAATCTACCCGACCAGCGGATGTCACTGATAGAGGTACCGATAGAAGAGGACCCAACATCACCAATGCTTGTGGCTAGAAAACTGGGAAATCAAATGCTAGTCTCTTAGAATACCGAAGAATAATCCTATGGCAAGGGGGTATCTTTCCCTCAGTAGCAGAATTAGGCCACTTCCCACTCACGAGATCATCTCCTTCCATAATATAAAGAAAAAAAGGAAAATAAGAAAAAGAAATGGAAGAAGAAAAAGAAATAAAATGTGATAAATTATAACAATAAAGGTACACAACAAGTGGATATAGGGTACACGACGTGTAGTTTAATATGTTTAAGAACCCGTATACTCTGGATAGACATGCCAAGTGGGAATGTGGGAAGAAAATATCTAGCACACAACATGTATTAAGTTGTACATGACATGTTTATGAACATGGAGTGGTTCCTGGGTATATTCCCATACACGGCTCCACTCTGAGGGGTCAGGGAACAAAGTACACATCGTATGAATGGAATACTTGTCGTGTGGGTGGACATGGATTTCCAAGGAATGTATGTCCTCCATATAGATTACTTCTAATGTGTGGGGGACATTACATGTACTGAACATACCTGATGTGTGTGAATATATGGGATCAGGGCCATGTGCTACTAGACACGGGCTGGTCCATAAGGCTAGGGGATGCACTGTACATGGCGTGTACCGAACATACATGCCATGTGTAATTCAAATTAAAAAAAATCACATGTGTGGCCATGTACAAGATATACACAACGCGTGTTCTTCCTTCACACCGTGTGCTACATGTTGAAGCCGAATGGCTGGACAATCTAAAATCTACCCTAAATACAACGAGAAATTAGAAATAGAGAGTGTAAAAGTGTACACCTGGACTGAGGATAGAAATATGGAAGAAATTGGGGAAAAAATGCCCAAAATTGGGGTATTGGGAGGAGGGAGGTGGAACAACATCTAGTGGAAGAAGGGGGGCAACATGGGGTCAGGCTTGGTAGGGTTTCTGACATTTATATCCAAACCACACGACATATAAAAGATCCCACATGCCATGTATGGTTTTTTAAATATTTATTTACAACATGGTTATTTAAAAAAAATATTCAAAAATAAACTTATACACATAGTGTATCATAAGATGACACGTTTTGTGTTATAAAATTTGAAAAATAGAACCACAACCATCAGACCGGTGCCTAGGGAGCAATTCAAACTGGCAATTGGATGATCCAAATGGATACCCTCAACAATTGGAGTGAAGGTTATAGTACCGGAAATTTTTATAAACTTATAATAATTAAACTATTGGTGTATTTATATAGTGTATTAAGAAAACACATGGATCATGGTTTTAATTATTGAATGATTGGGATGAAGTAGGGAGATTAGCCGAGTTTGAACCTGAGTCTTTTGAATCCAGGGACAATACTCTTCCAATCATCCATCTTCACCTGCATGCAATTTATTATATTCAAAACTGTTGAAATTATTAATGAAATCATGGTGCACACGAAGTATATAAAAATTCATACTGGGTGGTTTTATTAATATGAAAAATGACAGAAATGGGTAGGTTGTTAGGATTTGAACCTGGGTCATTTGGATTCGTGGTTTATGACCATGGCCAGCCGGTCTATCCCCACCATGAGTTTTCTTGTATTTGTAAAAACTTGTATTTTGTTTTTATTGAAAATCCCTCACACACTGTTTAACTAAACATGGGTTGAAAAATTATGAACCCTATACCAAAGTAAGGCATGTTGTGATTTGAACCAGTGATGGCTCAAATATATTCCTGTGAAGTTACCATCATCACAAGCATCATTCATGTTTATTAACTTAATTAATATATACTTATGTTATTGGTTCTATTAGAGTATACATTAAAAAAGAAAGTGAACACCGTGTGAAAATGGGATACATGATGTGTAGTCTCTAGGTTGCCCCTCAGGAAGTGCCTTTGTTTTAGGTATTTGGATCGACCTACCTGATCCCTTTTCTATTCGAATTTTATGGTGGAGATCATACCCACCATGTCCCCCCATGTGAAGATAGGGTTTGAGACACTACCCATTCACCTTAAATGGTTGGACATTTTCTCCAACTACTTCCACCACACCATGGTGGAAGATGTTGATCACTAGGAAAGGTCCTGACCACCAGGGCTTCAATTTTCCTAGAAACCATCTCAAATGGGAGTTAAACAACAATACCACATCACCGGGCTGGAATGTCTTCTTAGAGATCATCTGTTCATGGACCACCTTTTTCTTTTCTTTATACAACTTGGCATTCTCATATTCCTCCTATCGAATTTCATCGAGATCCATTAGTTGAAACTTTTATTTCTCTTTCGTAGTCTTTAGATCATAATTCAAGGCCTTAACAACCCAATAAGATTTGTGCTCATGTTCTGCTGGTAAATGGCATGGATTTCCATAGATTAAATGGAATGGGGACATACCTAGAGGTTTCTTAAAGGTGGTATGGTATGACCATAAGGTATCATCAAGATTCTTGGATCAGTCCTTCCTTAAGGTTCCCATAGTTTTCTATAGGATTTGTTTAAGTTATCTATTTGATACCTCCACTTGGCCACTAGATTTGGGATGATAGAGTGTCCTAGTGCTATATGACACCCATTATTTTATGAGAATATTCCACATCAAATAATTGTCAAAATGTCTCCTTATATAACTTTTAGAACCCATGGAACATCAAATCTGCTAAAAACATTCTTCTCCAATAAGGAAAAAATTACTTTTGATGTTTTGTGTGTCATGACCGAAGCTTCTTCCCATTTGGATACATAATCCACACAAACCGAAATGTATGAATTGCCATATTATGGGAGAGATGGCCCAATAAAATTAATACCACATACTTCAATGATAAAAACCTTAGGAATGGGATGTTGAGACATTTAATCTCATTACCCCATATTACCAGTCCGTTGACACCCATCACCGTGAGCTACAAAATCTCAAGCATCCTTGTGTATGATAGGACAAAAAAAATCCAGATTGCATAATTTTTTGTATCATTCGGTCTAGACAATGATGGCCCCTACTATGGAAGAATGTAAAAACTCTATAATTCATTTAGTATCATCTTCCGGGATGCAACAGAGGATCACCCTTTCTCCACTTGAATTGAATAGTAGTGGGTCTTCTCAGAAATATCTTTTTTTACTTCAGATAGAAATTATTTTTTTGTTGAAAAGGAATATTGGGATGAATGGATTCCATAACCAAGTAATTGTTGATGTCTTCATACCATGGGTGAGGTGTAACTCCAACTATGAAAGGATTATTGACCAGGAAATTCTTCTTGATTTCTCTATCATCCTCTATTTCCAACTGAGGAAATTCCAATTGGGAGAGATGATCAGTGACAACGTTCTCACTTCCTTTCTTTTCATTGATTTCAAAGTAAAATTCTTGGATTCGAAGCACCCAAAGAATGAGCCATGACATTACATCCTTATTATTCATAAAATATTTATGTGCTGCATAATTACTATAGAGAAAAACTTTTGAGAGTACTAAATTTGAGAAGAACCTATCATATTCAAATACCACTACCAAAATATCAATCTTGGTGGTGCTGTAGTAAATTTGTGTTTCATTTAGGACTCTGATGGAATAATAGATCATCCAAAAGTTATGATTGATCCATTTTTCAAGAACTTCTCTTATATCATAACCAATTGTGTCACACTTGATTTCAAATTGTTCCTCCCAGTTTGGGGAAATCCTGAGAGGAGCTTCAACTAATCATTGCTTCAAGAGATGAAAGGATATGACGAATGATTCATCAAATTAAAAGATAGCATAATTTGAAATTAGGTTGGTTAGTGGTTGAGATATCATTGAAAAGTCATGAATGAATCTTCTGTAAAAACCTACATTCCCAAGAAAACTTCCAATTGCTTGGATATAAGATGGAATTAGAAGTTGTGATATGACTTCAATATTCACAGGGTCAAATTCAATTCCTTTCATAGAAATCTGTTGGCCTAAGATGATACCATTCTACACCATAAAGTGACATTCATCCTAGTTCAAAACTAGATTGGTGTGTTCACACCATTCCAAGACCAATTCTAGATTTCTCAAGCATGTGTTGAATGATTTTCAATAGACTGAAAAATCTTTCATAAAGACTGCCAGAATTTTCTCCACCATGTCATGGTATATCACCAACATGCACCATTTGAAGGTGGTTGGAGTATTACACATTCCAAAAGACATCCATCAATAGGAAAAATTTATATATGGGCATGTGATAGTGCTCTTCTCCTGGTCTTTAGGGGCAATAAAAATTTGGTTATAACCAAAATAACCATCTAGAATGAAATAAAACTCCTGCCCCACTAATTGCTACAACATCTGATCCATGAAAGGAAGTGAGAAGTGATCTTTCCATGTGGCATCGTTAAGATTCCACTATTCCACACACACACTCCATCATGTGACCGTTCTTATAGGGATGATTTCATTTTTATCATTGGTAATCATGGTGATACCACTTTTTGGGAACCACTTGAACAGAACTCACCCATGGGCTATCAGAGATTGGGTATATGAATCCTAAATCTAATAGCTTGATCACTTCTTTCTTCACGTCCTCCATCATTGGAGGGTTTAGCTATTTTGTGGTTTCCAAGAGGGATTGGATCCTTCCTCAACTAACCCCTTATGTGTGCGAATGGTCAGACTGATCCCATTAAGATCTGTGACTGTCCACCCAATGCCCATTTTCTTCACTTTATAACCTATAGAAGTTCACGTTATTATTATTATGAGAGATATTAATTGAGTATAACTACCTGTGTTTGTTTATCTCCCAATTAACCACATTTTAAATAATGTTGGAGGGGTTTTAGTATATGTTGTGGGGCTTTAAGAACCTAAGGAACAATCGGTTCTACTTTGTCTCGCTCTAGAATATATGGAACCAGTGTACACTAACAATAATGACCACCCTATCCTACGATGAATTGAAACTCCTCTGGTTCATAATATGGCTGGATGTCATTGATAATTGGTTCATCAATGATAGAACTACATCCAATGTCATCTCTCATGTAGACAAAGTGATTTTTCACTATAGTCAATGCATAATACTCCTAATTTTCCATTAGTGAATCTTACTTAACAACTTTGTGGATGTTTTAGGATACATTTTTATCTCCATCTCTATAGATCGATTCTACTTGGTGAACATCGATAAAAACATTCCCATTGTCCAAGAAGGGTATTCCCAAAATAAGTGGTTCCTATTGGTCTTCCTCCATGTAGAGTATGATAATATCACTAGGAAGAATCACCCTTCCCACATTCACTATAACATCCTCAAGTAGCTCTTTTGGATATTAAATGGATCGATCTACTAGCTGTAATGCCACTCGAGTTGGTTTTAAAACGTTCGTACCTGGCTTCGTAATGACTCCAAAGGGAATAATATTGACACTATACCTCAAGTAATAAAGGGCCTCCCCAAATACACAAGATCTGATTGTACAAGGGATTGTAAAACATGCTGGGTCTTGAAGGTTTGTAGGAAGAGAGTGTTGAACCACCACCGAGAATTCCTTAGTGAGAGGAATGGTTCCCACATCCTTCATCTTCCTCTTGTTTGAGAGGCTCTCTTTCATGACCTTCTTATATATTGGAATTTGAGTCAATGCCTTTTCAAAAGGAATATTAATGTGATGTTTCCAGAATACCTCCATAAATTATGTGAGCTACTGATCTAGCTTCAACTACTTCATTCGTGAGGGAAATGCTAAGTTAGGTTCATAAGGTTTGAGAACCTCTTTTCCTTTACCATTTGTAGTGTAATTATCTTTTTATAGGCCTTGTGTTGAGGGGGATTCATTGATCTAAACATTATTATCAGAAGAGGGTGTAGGTGGAGCTGTATTTTTGGCCTCACCTTGATTTGTAGTTATTTTCTAGGGTATCTACTTCCCACTTCATAAAGGGAGAGAATTGGTATCCTCCTGTGGGTTTCTCTCAGTGTCACCTGGTAGTGTACCAGGTTGACTTAAATAGAGCTTATTAGCAAGCTTCCCAATTTAATTCTCAAGGCTTTGAATTGAGGCCTCCTGATTCTGAAATCTTGTTTCAACGGTTGTTATTAATTTTAACACCATTTCTTCCATCTTTGATGAGTGTTCCTACTAAGGATATTATGTATACGATTGAGGTTGTGGCTGTTGAGGTTGTTGCACTGGACAAGGGTTTTGATACCCTTTTTTCTATCTGGGATACTGATTTTCATACTTCTATTGACCATAATTGGTCGGCCTTTGGGGGATGGGTTGAGAGTTTTTTTGTTGCTTCCCCGATCTTGTGTTCACATTATCGTACTAAGTTGAGTTTTGGTATAGAGGGTAAATGTTTGGACCCCTTTTATGAGAAACATAGCTTACCTCACTTGTTGAAGGACTAATATTTGTACTCGAGCATTCACCCATGGTGTGATTGTCACCACATTAACTTCATGCTTGTGATTTACTACTTGAATTTGAGATTATTTTTTCAAATTCAACACATCAATATTTTTGGACACAACATCTAGTTGGGAAGAAAGAATCATAGCGGAATCAATGTTATGAATTCCCCTATTTTGAGTACCCCATTAGGAGTTCCATTAGAATCTATTTACTGACATATGTCATATTAGATCAAAAAAGTTTCATTAGGGATTTCCACATCACTGTTCCTCTTGCAGTTGCATCCACTACTGATTTCGTGTTTATTGTAATACCATCATAAAAATTTTGGACTTGCATCCCCAAAAAAAGTCCATGTAGATGGAAATTCATAAATATTTCCCTGAAATTCTCCCAGGATTAATATAATGACTCTGAATAATTTTGTTAAAAGTTTTAAATTTCGTTCCATAATGTCACCGTCTTGGAAGGTGGAAACTATTTTAACGAAAACACCTGGGCTGATTCCTCCCAGGTGAGGATGGAATGTTGAGGAAATCATTTAATCTAGTCCTTCGCTTTATACCTTAATGATAAGGGGAATAATTGAAGGAGAATGGAATAATTGGACTCACTATGGTAACAAAATGTGTCACAAATCTCTAGAAAATTGGAGAGATGAGTGTTGGGGTCTTTTCTTGGTAAACCTCCAAACTGAACCCTGCTTTTGGATTGCTACATGATGGATGGATTGATCTCAAAATGTTGGTCTTGTACTAGTGGTCTCACAATACCTGTATCTTCTCCATAGATAGAAGGAATACCATACTCCATAAGGGTATATATGTGCGCAGTTGTTCTTGAGAAGGTGGGGGCATAAATTTCTTATCATGTGCAAAATAAGGCCACTGATTTGGTTGCATGTATGGAAGCTGCTCTGGTGGTTGGTACTATTGGGGTTGTTGCATGCCATAACCTGGAACAAATTGAGCCAGTAGTATTTTTTTGGTTGTGTGGCATGATCTCCATGATATTGGATAGTGGAAGCTGGTTCTTCTCATCCTCAACAACAAGATATTGATTCCAGTTGTCATTGAGAATTATCTTCTATCAAACTCCATGGGTAACAGCCATTCATCCCTCTTCTATGTACTATATGGGGTTATTTTGGTTGTGCTCGCCCATAATTTCCTGACGTCTCCTCAAGAATGTTCATTCGATTTCCAGATCATGCAGAAGGACTCATGATGACTCGGTGCTCTTAGAATGACTGATTCGGCCACTCATGCACATGGAATCCATCACAACACTAAACAACACACAAAGCATAAAAGATCAAGAATAAAATAATGAAAAACATAAATGATATTATGAACTGAATTTTTAAAATTATTTATTTTTATTTTCACTTAATTAATGAAAACTCTATTTTTCAAAACAAAGTTAAATTTTTCTCTCTTGAAACAATGCCATAATTTGGCATTGTTTTAGCCAATGTGTTATGTTTGGTAGCCCAAATTGAAACACCCAAACTTATTAGTAGTACAGTTCAAGTATGGGGTCTATCCATAGGGAGAGAGAGTCAATACATTTTGTTTCTCTATTTTTTGATTAATTTTTCGAAGATAAAATGTCAATTTAGAACTGATATGAGATATTTTGATGGTGTAATCAATTATTCAATTTTTTTGATGAGTTACCTTAAAGACAAAGAACGACATAAAATTGATTCTGATGATAAATGGGAAGAATGCACAGGGGCTGAGGATTTTTAAGGTCATTAATAAATCAATTTTCTTATTAGGATATGTTGTTCATAATTTCTCACATCTTTGGGTTTTGAGTATAATAGAACCCCCTTGGTCTGGTGAGTTTCATTTGAACCAATAGAGAGCAATTCCTTGGTCTCGAATTTGATTCCTATTAATTTTTTTATTGTAGGAAATTTTGAAATGATAAGTGAAGCCAATGATCATTGGTTTACATTGTCTTAATTCTTCTACAGATCCATGGAAATTACATTCTAGGCCTGATACAGGGTTTTAGAGATATTTAGAAAGATATTTCATTGGATTATTATAGAAACATAAATAACAAAAATAGAATATGAAAATTGATTAATACTGAACAATAATCCTCTACAGACCCAATACATGGGGGATTTATCTTCACATGGAGTATCTAATGACTAATAGACTCTTAATACTTCGGATAAACATCATAGTAGATTCATATTGAAGATCGTCAGGAAGGTAGAGCAACAACACCTCATATCTTCTATTCTTCTCCATCCTTCACCCTCCTTTCTTCTCCCGTTGTGTGTCTCTAGTTTTCCCCTCCTAATGTGTGTTTGAATTTGGAGGGCCTTACCTATTATTTATAGTATTTAAAAATACACAACATATACCATAAAGTTCATGGTGTGTAACTTGGTTCCTTTTTTCCATGAGTAGGTGATTTGTGGCACCGCCCTTGAATTTGATGGTTTCAGCAGTCGGTTTGTGAGGGTATGCGATGTGTATCACCGCGCCACATGGCATGTAGTATCAAATTCATCCACTAAACACTTTTTAAAGTGGGTACACAACATTTAAATCGATTTTACATGGCATGTGAATCTTTTCCAGAAACATGGTCATGTACTTAGTCTAGTCAATCCATGTCAGGGCAATGGAACACGACGTGTGTAAGAAGTACATGATATATATATTTGAACTTTGATTATGATCTTTCTTGAATTTTTAATTTGAACATAAAACATCTAAAAATTACCATGATCACCAAAATAAATGATTTTATCTAAAAAATGAGAGATATTTAGTGAAAATAATTTTTTATGATCAATAATATGTATGAAAGGGGTATATAAAAATGGAGCACATAATGAATCCAATGATAAATAAGATGGCAAGTTGAAATACAAAATCATGTATCTTATATTTCACGGCCCGCCTTCACCAAAAGGAGGGAAGGGTCAGCAGATTGCCAGGCCCTTCCTTCTTTAAGTTGAAGGAGAGATAATGACCCCTGAGACCCACCTTCAATAGGTCCCGGAGTGGCGACTAGCACCAAGGGTATAGAAATTTCTCACAAATGGAAGGCATTACCCCTTTTTGTTTTATAAGATCGAGAGATAAGATGATGAAACTCACCAAAACCAAGGTAAAAGAAAAGTAAAGCCAAAATTAAACCATTCCCACATGCATGTTCCAAAAGTAAAACCACAAAGTAAAAAAGGTGACTACAAAGGTAAATACCAAAGAGGAAAAGAAAAAACTGCAACTTCCCCAAAGGTCCGAGCTAGTATGGTCCTGCGTGATCCCTGAAGTCCTCCTGGAAACCTGAAAGAAGTTTTATATACGTAGGGTGAGCATACAAGTACACTCATTAGGGAAAACCAAAGACTCCCATGCACAAGTGGGGGAATGTGCTAAAGTCCCATGAGAAAAGAAGTAAACCAAACACCTAATAAGGAAAAATATCCACCCAAGCCTCACCAAGGCACACTCCCCAAATAACGCAAGTCAAGTAAAATATATAATAATAGCACATCGATGTTTGGGTACCCCGCGCCACTTTCCCACTGGTTATGGAGACATCCTACGCATCGAACCAATCCCTCCATTCTCACCGCAGTCCCACTGCCACACCCACCCGCACACACCTGGGCCACAACTACCACACGGAGTCCCACTGCCGAATCCCACCCGCAAACACCTGGGCCACAACTATCACATGTAACCACACCTACAAACACCTAGGCCAGAACAACTACCACCACGCTCGAAGACACCTGGGCTAGAAAAATCCACTGCCACGCCCGAAGACACCTGGGCCTCATCCCGAAGGCACTTGGGAAACCACCTTCCGCACACACCTGGCCAACCACCACACTACCCCACCCGAATGTTCTTGGGATAATAATGGATCTCAGGCCATCACAGGCTGCCCGAAGATACTTGGGCTATTCGGGAAAGGGAGGAGAAAAGGAGCTAATAACCTGCCACTAAGAATAGTGTTGGAAAAAACACCCTCCCCCATGAAATGGGGGTGTTCGGCACTAAGTGCTCAACTTGGGTGGGGTGAGAATAAGAAACACAGAACTACAAGTATAGATATAGGTAAAAATCACTCACTCAAAGCCTAGGTTTTTCTAACCAGCCTACAGAACACAACACCACTACGTCCAAGTCCCAAGTCACGAATTTCGCCCACAAAACCCATTTGTACCATTCTTGTTTCAAGTTCAGTGATAATGTTTAATTAAGTTTAAGCACTACTGGGCAACTAGTAAGCACATACACAAGTCCAGGAAAGTAAACAGTCAAGTATCAACCATAACGCCCATACCCGGTTCACAACAACAGAGGATCCCACCCAAATTTGTGATATAAACAAGTACCCACCCAGTCTTAAAACTCACAACCACCGAATCCAAACCAACAGGGGATCCCATCCCCAAATTCACACAACCACCGAGAGTATAAAGACAGGGGATCCCATCCACTCCCACATTTCCAGTAATCGGCTCAAAAAAGAAAACAACCAACTTCCACCATCAACACAAGTCAGGGTCATGCCGGTATTTTCAGATTTAAACGACTTAACACACTCAATGATTTCAATTTTTGTGGGTTTTAAACGGGGTTATCACAGAAGGATTGATCCTGGTGCCTCAATTTATTTGGCTGGATATGCGTGATTAACCAATTTACTTTTCACAGTAAGAGTTTACAACCACAACAAGCCATTTAAAACATTAGCAGGGGTTCATTAGTGCACAAACAATGACCGCCAACGACCTCGATTTTCAGAAGACATAAGCCAGCACGACTCAACTAGATGGTCATAATATAAATAACATCAACGATCACAGCTCCCCCCCCCCCCTCTATAGAATCCAGTTCATTATCTTCATTTAGGTCTGGTTTTTCCAATTCTATAGAACAGAAGCACGCCCATCCCGCATGATACACAAAAGAGAGATATGAAGGAGAAATTCCCTACTTATTGATAGATGATCGACGTTTAGGCCGGGCGCAGAACTTTACGGATAACGATGTGGCGCGCCCGATGCACCAGAAGCTGTTTGTGAAAATCCATGATTGATGAATGGAGAAACGATGGCTTAACCATTAGTTTATAAGATCCGCGGATGGTTGAGGTGAGAACGTGAAACCGTGTAAGGCGCGGGGGTCGTGGGTTGATCACGCGGCTCCAATCGTCATTAAGGGGGTTTGGGTGGTTTAAACTAACTCATTAATTGATTAAGTATTTAATTAAAACTCTTATGCGCATTACGGGTCTTTAAAAAATGCTAACAGGTCAAAATAGGGTTTAAAACCCTATTTGAGAAAAAAGGAGCGCTACTGGAAATAACACGCGGGGTAGGCCAGAGCCACCGGTAGCTGAGAGCTAATGGTAGGCCGTAGCTACCGGTAGGCCGCGACTACCGGTAGGCCGCAGCTACCGGTAGGCTGAGCTACCGGTAGGCTGCAGCTACCGGTAGGCTGCCGCTACGGGTAGGCCGAGCTACCGGTAGGCTGCAGCTACCGGTAGGCCGAGCTACCGGTAGGCTGTAGCTACGGGTAGGCCCCGCTACCGGTAGGCTGCAGCTACCGCTAGGCCGCAACAACCGGTAGATCGAGCTACCGGTAGGCTGCGGCCACCGGTAGACCGAGCTACCGGTAGGCCTTCTACCGATAGTCTAAGTCTACTGGTAGGCCTACACCACCGTGATTCCCATACCCGAAAACCCAAAACGAGATTTTCACAAAGTAATGGACCCCAAAAACCCAGACCATTACATCAGATACCTCTTAAACGATTCTTGTCCTCGAGAATCAAAACAAAACCAGAATGGAAGAGAGGGTCCGAACAACCACCTCGAAGGATACCTCTTAGGAGCGAACCCATTCTAACTAAAACATTTCCCCGCCACGAACCAAGAAACATACCATGCCAAAATGCCCGGGTATGTGGGTTGGGGAGTCTCCTCCCCCATGTCAAGATATTATCCACTTTGGGAAGCACTGACTCGCCCGCACGGGTTTGATCGCATCCACCTTAATGCATCTTGATTAGGGGTCGGGTTCTCTCCTCCCCATAGCCAGGGCTTTTCACACACAAACAGAGGAAAGAAAAACCAGTACATTTCATAGCCAAAAGACAAAACGTTCTACCAAAATAGGTACAAAAAGGAACAAACTCAAAACAACTCTTGGTACTGGGTACGCATATGTGATTCCCTCTCCCACGTACTCTCCTCAAGACCACCATGTTTCCACAACACACGAACCAAGGGGATGGTTCTCCCACGAAGCACATTCTCCTTGCGATCCTCGATCATCACTGGTCTCTCCACAAAGGTCACGTCATCCTCAATGTCCAGCTCACCCCAATCAAGGATGTGTGAATCGTCGTGTAGATTCCGACGAAGCTGGGACACATGGAAGACACCATGTATCCTCAGTAGCTGCGGTGGCAATGCTAACTGGTAAGCCACCTCGCCGACCCGCCACAATACTTCGAAGGGTCCGATGAACCTGGGGGAAAGCTTACTCCCCTTGTTGAACCTCCGCTGCCCACGCCGAGGGGAGACCTTCAAGAACACGTGGTCTCCAACCTCAAACTCCAAGGGTCTCCTCCTGGTATTAGCATATGACTTCTATCGGTCCTGGGCTGCCTTTATCCTTTCCCGTATGAGCTGAACCTTCTCCGTTGTGTTTTGCCCCACCTCCAGGCCAAGGATGCCTGACTCTCCTACTTCAGCCCAACACACAGCTAAACGGCATGACCTACCATACAAGGCTTCAAATGGGGCCATACCGATGTTATAGTGATAGCTATTATTGTAAGCGAACTCTACCAGGGGCAAGTGTCACACCCATGATCCTCCTGAGTCCAGAACACATGCCCGTAGCATATCCTCCAAGGTCTGGATGGTGTGCTTTGTTTTTCCATCTGTATGGGGTTGGAAAGCAGTGCTAAGGCGTAACTGGGTGCCAAACGCATGCTGAAATCCTCTCCAGACTCGCGAGGTAAACCGTGCATCCCTATCCAAGACTATAGACCTCAGAACTCCATGCAACCGCACCACCTCATCCATGTAATTTCGTGCCAAAGGGTCCACAATACTCGACTCCCTGATCGCCAGAAAGTGAGCTGATTTCGTCAACCTGTCCACTACCACCCAGATGACATAATATCCCCCTTGGGCCTTGGGTAGTCCCGTGACGAAATCCATCGAGATGTCATCCCACTTCCACTCGGGGATATCTAGGGGCTGTAGTAGGCCACCCATAACTCGGTGTTCAGCCTTCACTTGCTGACACACTAAGCACTTGGCCACAAACTCTGTCACCGATCGCTTAACTCGAGGCCACCAGAACTGTCTCTTCATCCCCTGGTATATCTTGGAAACTCCTGGGTGTACCGCCAGGGGTGAGTTGTGGAACTCACTAAGAACCTTGCCGCACATCACTCCTGGAACAAACTACCTTTTCTGGAAAAGCATCCGGTTCTGACCATCCTCTATCCATCCTTTCGGAGCATTGCCCTGGTCAACTCGGTCACGCATCACTTCGCACTCTGTGTCTCCCCACTGAGACTCCTCCACTTGTCGAAACAGAGATGACTGCACTATCATCTGATATAGGCAGCCTCTGCCGCTATCCCTCTTCGCATCCAGGTGTAAGTCAGAAAACTCCTTCATTGCCTTCCAGGCATCCGCTGACTCTCGGACCACATCCTTCTATGTCTTCCTACTCAAGGAATCGACCACTACATTTCCCTTGCCCTCAGTATAAGAGATCTCAAAGTCGTAATCCTAGTGGAACTCCACCCATCTCTGCTGTCGCAAGTTTAAGCCCCGCTGGGAGAAGATATATCTCAAGATTTTGTGATCCGTGAAGACCACAAAGCGTTCCCCGATGAGGTAGTGCCGCCATAACTTTAGCGCAAAAACGACCGCTGCAAGATCCAGGTCGTGGGTTGTGTAATTACACTCATGGGGGCGTAGCTTCTTGGACCCATAAGAGATCACCCCTTGTCGCTACATCAACACGCATCCCAGGACCTGTCTCAAAGCATCATAGAACACCTCATAGGCCACCCCTTATTCTGGTAATATCAGCACTAGGGCACTAACCAACTTCTCTTTAAAATAGCTAAAGGCTGACTCACACTGCTCACTCCATAAGAAAACCAGGTCTTTCTTGGTCAGGGCTGTCAAAGGGGTCGCAACCCGGGAGAAGTTGGGTATGAACCTCCGATAGTAACCTACTAGCCCAAGGAAACTACAGACCTCTGCCATATTCTAAGGTGCTTCCCAAGAAACAACCGCCTCAACCTTTGATGGGTCCACCGCTACCCCCTGCTCGGACACCACGTGGCCGAGGAAGCGCACTTCCCGTGTCCAGAACTTGCATTTAGACAACTTCCCATAGAGCTGGTGTTGTCGGAGGACCTCCAAAACTGTCCTCAGGTGCTCTGCATGGCCCTCTTCTGACCTCGAATAGACTATCATATCGTCAATGAACACAACCACGAACCGATCCAAGTACTCATGGAAGATGGAGTTCATAAGCCCCATAAACACATGCCGGGGCGTTCGTAACACTAAAGGGCATGACTACGAACTCGAAGTGTCCATACCTTCACCTGAAGGCCGTCTTTGGGATGTCACCCTCCTTCACTCTTAGCTGGTGGTACCCAGACTGTAGGTCGATCGTTGAGAACCATCCTGCCCCTTTCAGCTGGTCGAAAAGATCGTCTATCTTCGGAAGAGGGTAGCGATTTTTGATCGTCCCCTGATTCAGCCTCCTGTAGTCTATGCACAACCTGAGACCACAATCTGCCTTATTTGCGAACAAGACTGGATCACCCCATGGTGACACACTCAGGCAAACATAACCCCTCTTCATCAGATCGTCAATCTAGATCTGCAACTCTCATAGATCTGAAGGCGCCATCTGGTAAGGAGCCATCGAGATTGGTCGAGTGACGGGCTGTAGGTCTATCCCAAACTCGATATCACGCCGAGGGGGTAGAGTTGTCACCTCCTCAAGGAAGACATCCATAAACTCACGGACGATACCTGGCACTTCCACCATTTCAACATCTACTGACTCCACTGTCAGCTCAGTCAATAAGGAGAGGAGAGTTTCCTCTCGCCTGTTTCCCTTCGGACTGCTCCACTCACCGATGAAGGTGACACGCCGGCCATCCAAGTCCGAGAACACCACCCTTTTTCGGAAATAGTCGATGACAACACACATAGAGAATAGCCAGTCGATGCCTAGGATGACATCGTATAGATGAATCTATAGGATAAGAAGATCCCTAACCGACTGATGTGGCCCTATCATCAGTCTACATCCCCGAAAAACAAACAACAAGTTGGTCTGACCTCTGACTGGTGTGATCAATACCACGGGCACTGGAAGTCTCTCCTCATCTAAACCCAAGGCGCGGGCTAGACTGGATGCTACAAAGGAGTGCGAAGCTCCGGTATCGAATAATTCATAAGCAAGAGTGCTATACAGACTGATCATACCTCGAACAACCTCTGGCCCTGCCGGGACTGCTGCCTCTGTGGCGTTCAAATGTCCACGCCCAGCTCCCCTGCCCCTCGGCTTCCAGCCACCTCCCCGACCACGCCCCGGTCGAGGTCCCTAAGGAGCGCCCTGGGGTCGGCCTCCTCCTCCTACGTCTGCCCTCGGAGGAGCGGGAGCTCGCTGTCCCTGCTACTGCTGCTGGAAAGGTCTGGCTAGAAGCTGCTGCTGGGGCGGGTGGTGGGGCTATCCACCACCACCGTACTGCACCTAGTCCGGGCACTGAATCCGGAGATTTCCAGGGCTCCCACAGATGAAGCACCGCGGTCCCGGGCCCGAAGGAAGAGGGCGAGGTCCAGGGGATTGAAACTCAACCTACTGCGGTCTACTCCCTGCTGGTCAGAACTTGGAGGGTCCTGATGCTGGAGGCCTTGTGCTGACGGCCTTTCCCTTCGATGGTTCGAGCTAGATCCCCTCTCGTGACACTCCTCCTAGAGCATGCATCCTCTCCACCACTCCGGCCATCTTCTGGACCTCCAAGTACGTTGGAAGGGTGAAGGGGGTAATAAAATACTGGAGGTAGGGTCAGAGTGCCTCCTCTAAACGTCTTTCCCGAGACTCCTCGTCGGGAAAGAGGTCCGGAGCAAAACGTAGGAGGTCTTTGAACTTGATCCCTAGCTCCCTCACAGACATACTCCCCTGCTGGAGGGAGAGTAGCTCCTGTCTCTTTTCTGCCTTCATCATCGAGGAGAGGAATTCTGCCCGGAACTCCCTCTCAAAATCCGCCCAAGCCACCTCATCCTCTCTCCTCTCCCCCAGGTAAAGCATCCACCACTGACACGCCGCTCCCCGCATCTAGCTGACGGCCAGAGGAACCTAGTACTCGGCCGGGGCCCGAATCAGGCCGAAAGCTATAACTAGCTCCTCTAGCCAGCCTTCCATCTTCATGTCGGAGGTGCTACCCTAATACTTCTTGAGCCTATTGCTATAAGGCCCGAAGAGTCTTCTACCACTGGTCATCCTCTTCCTCTCGATCAGCTCTCTTCTGATCGACCAAAGTAGTCTCCGGGGCCTTGATCGCCTGTACCACATGTGGTTGCCTTCCAGGTGCCACAACTGCAAGGTAAACAAGGAATGCCTAAGCCCAAGTAGTGCAGAATATCATTCTTAAAATTTATTAAGATTTTAATTTATTCTTAATTCCCAAGACATCCCAGAAACACAAGAACACAAGTCATTTATGATGCATGTACCTTTCCTAGGGTCTCTACCCTGCAATCAGTGTGGTCTCACTTGGTCGTTCGGTAGGTCCAGAGTCCTTGCATCGGATCACGGGGGCCCTAAAATCCCATGTCCTAGCCGGTCTTCCCTGGCCTAATTCATGCTCCATGGTCACCCAACATTGTTGCCTTACCATCCCATGCAATCCTTACTGTGCCTAACTCCAGACTCCATCATATCTCTCAACCAACAGATCTGATACCATTCTATCACGACCGGCCTTCACCAAAAGGAGGGAAGGGTCAGCAGATTGTCAGGACCTTCCTTCTTTAAGTTGAAGGAGAGATAATGACCCCCGAGACCCGCCTTCAATAGGTCCCTGAGTGGCGACTAGCACCAAGGGTATAGAAATTTCTCACAAATGGAAGGCATTACCCCTTTTTGTTTTATAAGATTGATAGATAAGATGATGAAACTCACCAACACCAAGGTAAAAGAAAAGTAAAGCCAAAAGTAAACCATTCCCACATGCATGTTCCAAAAGTAAAACCACAAAGTACAAAAGGTGACTACAAAGGTAAGTACCAAAGAGGAAAATCAACAACTGAAACTGCCCCAAAGGTCTGAGCTAGTATGGTCCTGCGTGATCCCCGAAGTCCTCCTGGAAACCTGAAATCAGTTTTATATACGTAGGGTGAGCATACAAGTACACTCATTAGGGAAAACCAAAGACTCCCGTGCACAAGTGGGGGAACGTGCTAAATTCCTGTGAGAAAAGAAGTAAACCAAACACCTAACAAGGTAAACTATCCACCCAAGCCTCACCAAGGCACACTCCCCAAATAACGCAAGTCAAGTAAAATATATAATAATAGAAAATCGATGTTTGGGTACCCCGAACCACTTTCCCACTAGTTATTGAGACATACTACGCATCGAACCAATCCCACCATTCTCACCGCAGTCCCACTGCCACACCTACCCGCACACACCTGGGCCACAACTACCACACACAGTCCCACTGCCGAATCCCGCCCGCAAACACCTGGGCCACAACTATCACATGTAACCACGCCTGCAAACACCTAGGCCAGAACAACCACCACCATGACCAAAGACACATGGGATAGAAAAATCCACTGCCACGCCTGAAGCCACCTGGGCCTCATCTCGAAGGCACTTGGGAAACCACCTACCGCACACACCTGGCCAACCACCACACTACCCCACCCGAAGGTTCTTGGGCTAATAATGGATCTCAGGCCATCAAATCCTTCCCAAAGATACATGGGATATCCTGGAAAGGGAGCAGAAAAGGAGCTAATAACCATCCACTAAGAATAGTGTTGGGAAAAACACCCTCCCCCGTGAAATGGGGGTGTTCGGCACTAAGTGCTCAACTTGGGTGGGGCGCGAATAAGAAACACAGAACTACTAGTATAGATATAGGTAACAAGCACTCACCCAAAGCCTAGGTTTTTCTAACCAGCCTACATAACACAACACCACTGCGTCCAAGTCCCAAGTCACGACTTTCGCCAACAAAACCCATTTTTCCCATTCTTGTTTCAAGTTTAGTGATAATGTTTAATTAAGTTTAAGAACTACTGGGAAACTAGTAAGCATAGGAACAAGTCTAGGAAAGTAAACAGTCAAGCATCAACCATAACGCCCATACCCAATTCCCAACAACAGAGGATCCCACCCCAATTCATGATATAAAAAAGTACCCACCCGGTCTTAAAACTCACAACCACCGAATCCATACCAACAGGGGATCCCATCCCCAAATTCACACAACCACCGAGATTATAAAGATGTGGGATCCCATCCCCTCCCACATTTCCAGCAATCAGCTCGAAAAATAAAGCAACCAACTACCACCATCAACACAAGTCAGGGTTATGCCGGTATTTTCAGATTTAAACGACTTAACACACTCCACGATTTCAATTTTCGTGGGTTTTAACCGGGGTTATCACAGAAGGATTGATCCTGGTGCCTCAATTTATTTGGCCGGATATGCGTGATTAACCAATTTACTTTTCACAACAAGAGTTTACAACCACAACAAGCCATTTAAAACATCAGTAGGGGTTCATTGGTGCACAAACAATGACCACCAACGACCTCGATTTTCAGAAGGCAATTGCCAGCACGAATCAGCAAGATGGTCATAATATAAACAACATCAACGGTCACAGCTCCCCCTATATAGAATACAGTTCATTATCTTCATTTATGTCTGGTTTTTCTAATTCTACAGAACAGAAGCACACCCACCCTGCATGATACCCAAAAGAGAGAGACGAAGGAGAAATTACCTACTTATTGATAGATGATCAACATTTAGGCTGGGCGCGGAACTTTACGGATAACGATGCGGCATGCCCGATGCACCAGAACCTATTTGTGAAAATCCATGATCAAGGAAGGGAGAAACCATGGCTTAACCCTTAGTTTATAAGAGCCACGGACGGTTGAGGTGAGAACGCAAAACTGCGTAAGGCGCGGGGGTCATGGGTTGATCACGCGGCTCCACTCGTCATTAAGGGGGTTCGAGTGGTTTAAACCGACTCATTAATTGACTAAGTATTTAATTAAAACTCTTATGCACATTACGAGTATTTAAAACATGCTCAAACAGGCCAAAATAGGGTTTAAAACCCTATTTGTGCAAAAAGGAGCGCTAATGGAAATAACCCGCAGGGTAGGCCAGAGCCACCGGTAGGCCGCGGCTACCGGTAGGCTGCCGCTACCAGTAGGCCGAGATACCGGTAGGATGCAGCCAGCGGTAGGCCGAGCTACCGGTAGACCGAGCTACCGGTAGGCCTGCTACCGGTAGGCTAAGGCTACCGGTAGGCCTACACCATCGTGATTCCCATACCCGAAAACCCAAAACGAGATTTTCACAAAGTAATGGACCCCAAAAACCCGGGCCATTACATTATATCTAAAAACTTTCTAAGGGGATGAGGAAAGTATCTAATGACCATTCTTCTCAAATTTTGTGTGTGTTGTGGAATCGTACACTTTGATATGAATTTTACCAATTAAAAATTTAGTGAATATCGAGATTATTTTGATGAAAAACATTTTATGTAATTAGTGGAACAAAAATGGTCAAGAATAAATGTCCTCCAAATAATATATGAAGAGTTTTAATGGAAAATAAATAAGTATGTTGAGTAAGAAAGTTGAATTAGACTGAATTGACACAAATTCTTCAGAAGATAAAAGTTCAGAAAAATTCATAACCTTTATTTCAAATGTTGAAAGAATGATTCCTCAAATAGTGAAGAAGGAGGTTAAAAATCATATAGAGAGAATCAACTCAGAATTTTTTTTTGCATGTCTTGAACAAAATAGAACTATCAAGAATGAAATTAGAGTAGTGGGTAAAGTTTTTTAAGAATTTTCTGAAGTAAGAGAAGGTGTATTCAAGCAATAGGAATAACATATTCACGAGATATTAAGTTATAAACATAGAATTGTTGGAGATGGAAAGATATTGAAATATGTTAGTAAGAAGATAGAATCTAAGGAATAAGAAGTTAACAAGTTTCAATCGAAGCTTATTGAGTCTGAAAGTACCATGAGGATGATAAATGAAAACTTCAATGAAACATAAAATGTAAAATATGATACTTATAATATTGCATAGAAATCTCAAAATAAGAACCAGTTGAAATCCTCAGTAACCTAAAATAGTGTTTAATTTGATTCTTCTAATATTTCATATTCTAGAAAAGGTATTGGGAAATATTGAGTGGATAAAGGATTTGATAAACCTATCACATCAAAAAAAATTAAAAACACACCCAAAATGAATGATGCTCTATGTACTATGTATGATAAAGAAGAAATAAATTATCAACCCCAATAAAGTTCCTATAGAGAAAGATATTTATTCATTATAAAATCAATACATTATGTATACTATTGGTGTTATGGAATCTATGGACATAGAGATAATAATTTTTGGAATAAATTTCCACTAACCAGAAGATGGTTTGAACGAAGAGAAATCAATGGAAGAATAAGGATGAGTAACGTTTCTAACCCACTAGAAGTTAGAAAAGAAAAAAATTCAAGATGTTAGAAACATTACTTGGCCATCATGGGTATAAAAACATGAAAAAAATTTCTAAAGTTGATGTTGTCTATTATTTTCCAAAATTAAAAAGAATATATGAAGATGTTTTTGCTACATTTCAAAAAAAGGAAGATCACAAACAAAAGCCATAAGAGCATTGAGATTCAATCTACCAGACCTATTAATCTTATTCATTCTGACTTATATGGATTGATGAGACAATAATCAATAAAATTATATTTATACTTCATAACTTTTTGATGATTTCACTCATATTAAATACATCATGTTTATGAAACATAAGTTATAGGGTATGGAAATTTTTAGGTTTTTTCTAAAATGAAGTTAAGAAAGAAATGTGAGTTTATATAAGGAAGTTGGGAACATATAATGGTACTGAATTCATAAGAAATAATTTTGAAACTTATCTATGAAATCATGGTATATAAAAATATTATAGTTCTCCTTATACTCTACAACAAAATGGAGTATCATAAAGAAAGAATATAATTTTGGTGGAAATGGGAAGAAGTATGTTAGTAGAATAAAACCATTCAAAGTTCTATTGGATATAAGATATTATTAATGCTATACATGTTCAAAAAAAATGCTTGTTAAGACTAGAAACCAAAATGACTTCATATAAAATTTAGTATTACAAAAAACCTTCATTTAAGTAATTCAATGTTTTTGGAAGTCCATGTTTACTAAAAATTACAAATTCAGTTCTGGGAATGTTTGATGAGAAAGAAGAGGAATGAATTTTTTTGGGTTATTCACCCAATGGATGAAGTTAAAAATGTTGGTACAAACACTTAAAAAACTTTGTGGACTTATATGATTTGAAATTATTTGAAAATAATTATTTCTTAAAAAAAAGTTTTTGAGAATGCTGAGTTGGATAAAATAAAGATTTCAAATTATAATGAAAGTACTTCAAAATATACTTTCTAAGATTTAGAAGAATTGTGTGATGAGGAAAGTTTATTTGGAAAAGAAACATTAAAATATCCTTCCTTAAAAAAATCATTTTGATTTTGAAAACATTATTAGAAATAATAGGTCTCTAATTATCACCACAATAAAGTTGAGATTAGAATATCAAATGTCGCTTATCTCAAAAGTTGAAATAGAATCAGTTTAAGAAAGTATTCAACATGAATGTATGGATTATATAAATGAAGATTTGTATTAGATTGAGAAAATTGAAACATGAGAGCTTGTTCCTTTCCCAATAAATAAGAATATTATGAGAACACATTGGGTTTACAAAAACAAATTTAATGGGCATGGAGAAGTTTCAATAAACAAAGAAAGACTTTTTTGTAAAGTATATGCATAGGTGGAAGGTGTGAATTTTGAAGAAAATTTTACCCCAGTTTCATGATAAGAAACTATTATAATTATTCTTTCATTGTTCACACATCTGAATTACAAATTTTATTAGATGAATGTAAAGTCAGATATCTTAAATGGTGAATTTTGAGAAAGAATTTTTCATTGAACAACTTTTGGGTTTCAACTTGGTAATGATTAAAAAAACGTTTATAGATTGAGTAAAGCGTTGTATGGGTCAAAACCATTACCACATGACTGGTATTAAAAACATGAAAATTGTTTGAGAATGATGAATTTTTCTAAAGGAAAAGTTTATAGAAACATATATGTAAAATATATTGACTCAGGAACTCTAATTTTATTTGTTTATGTGGATGATATAATTTTTTCTGGGGATAGAGAAGTTGTTTTTCAAACATTTTATAAAGAAATAAATAATAATTTTGAAATTTAAATTTTGGGAGAATTAACTTTCTTCCTTGTTTTACAAGTTCAAAAAAGAGAAAAATATATTTTTATATCTCAAGAAAAATATACTGGGTAATTGTTACAAAGTTTTGGTATGAAGGAATCCAAATAAGATTCTACTCCCATCTCTATGAGAAAAAAGTGGAGTAATGATGAGTATGGAAAAAGTGTGAATCTGAAATACTTTTGGAAGCTGATATAACGTATTATTTACCTTAAAACCTCAAGACCTGATATTGTTTATTATGTGACTTTGTGTTCCATGTATCAAAGAAAACCAAAATAATCCCATATGTGGTAAGAAAATATAATTATGGGAAATGTAAAATGAACAACTTTAGATGGGGTTTTATATAAAATAAATTGTGAAATCAAGTATCATGGTTATACTGATACTGAATGGGATGGATATTCTAATGATAGAAAATGAATCTTAGGAGGAACATTTTTCTTGGGTGAATGTTATGTGGGTTTTCATAGTAGGAAAACAAGTTCATCAAATTTACGCATTGATGAATCTGAATATGTTGTAGCTACTCACGATTGTACTCAAATGTTGTGGATGAAAGTTTAGATCAAATTATTAAAAGTGAAAGTTTCCAAACCATTGAAGATACATTGTGTGTAATTTATATTTCTAAAAACATTTTCCATCATTCAAGATCAAAACACATTGATATAAAGTTTCACCTTATAAAAGAAAAATTAGATATTGGAGATGTTTTTTTTGGAATCCATCTCAACTAAGTATCAAATTGTTGATACCTTTATAAATGAAATACCAAATAAATGTTTGTTGAGTTGAGGCCACAAATTCATTTTAATAATCCACTAATTAATTATAAAATTTCATAAGGAAGACCCCCACCATGATCTATATTATCTTGACAAAGGAGGAGAGAAAGTAAAAACTGTGTACTTTGTAAGAAGTTTTTAGTTATATTTATTTTATGAATACGATGTTCTGGTTATCATAAAATGCGGGGGAGAAAAAGGAAAGGGATACAAAAAGAAAAGTTATATAGTAAAGACGATAGTTATGGGGAGATTATATTAACATGGTTGTAAAATTTTCTTGTCACTAAGGGATTGAATTCATTAAAAAACATTACTTTATCCAGTAGTGTGGTGTTAGGACACTCTCTTTTGAGAAAGGAAATGTTTTGGTAAAAGTGAAATTTTTATGAGAATTTAAAAATTTGTTAATGAGACCTTTCAACTACTCAAAATGGGGATATTAATTCAACTTTGTGGTATTTTTTAACAAAGTTTATGTATTTGTTGAAAACTAAATTTTTTTGTGTAAGAGTGTTTTTTTTTTCAAGATCAGACCAAGTGCATAGAAATGATGTTTCATAAGAAATATGAATGTTTATAAATTTTCAAACCCAAAAATAAAGGTGGGTAAAAGTTTTATATTTTTGGAAAATTTTTTATGGACATGTATTTCCAGACATAGAAGATTGTACTAAGAATATCCAGACTCATAATGTCTGAATGAGATGAACTAGTTACAAGGGTTTTTAGAAAGTTTAATTATCTAATCAAACCCAAAATTGGTCTAATATCCATTGGAATGATGTTAAAATTCATCAGACTTGACTTTTTATTAGAATGTATGAAGATTTGGAGTGAGGATGTTATAATGATCCTATAGATTTTGGTTGAATAAATTAAAGTCAGGTGTTAGAATGTTCTCAAACATTCTAATCCCAATTAATATTATGATTTTAAATTCTTTCTATACTTATAAATCATGAAAAATCTCATGATGAAAACAGTTTAAGAAATGGAAGAATATTAAATATTTAATTAGTTCTAGAAAAACAATACAAATATTTCTAATGAGCCATGAAACTGATAAGATCATCGTAATGAGAAAGTGAAATAATGGAGAATTTTAAAGGATTTAAAAATTTCTATGTTAAGTATTCATCAGATATAGAACATCGTAATGATAATTTCATCATTAGGAGATCATCAACATAAAGAAACACAAGAAAATGAATATGATGGTTTTCAGTCAAAAACAATAAATCAAATACACATATCATTAAATCTAAAAGAATCTAAAGATAGAATTTTGGGTTACTCAAAGTATTTTTCCCGCAATTAGATAAAGAAAATAAAGTTTCATAGGTATAGGTCCATCAAATGTGTTGTGAAATCAAGTTAATTAGACTAAATCATATAAAAAACTTAAATGTGACTAACTCTAATGAGGAAAATTAAATTTAAAGTAAGCTAGAAGAGTTTCATCAGAATGAGTTGAGAAAGTTTCATTTGACTAAATCTGAGGTATGAAGGAATATTGGATCCAAGAAATAAGATATAATCTGATTCACCTAATTTAACTAAATAAAAGTAAAGAATTCAGAAAAAGGTGGAATATGAAAAGGTCTCAAGGAGATTTTAGAAGATTTATTAAGAGTTTAAGTGGCCAAACTTGAAATTCAATTATGTATAAATCATGGACTTTTCTAATTTGAGGATTTAGGGAATAATTTCAGGTTTCGCACCTTTTCCATCCTAGGAAGCCTATAAATAGTTTCTCAATACATTCATACATCAAGAAATTTCACAAAAGTGGAAAAGTAGGAGCATTGAAAAATTTGAGTGAAGTTTCCTTCTAGACATAGATCCCATTAGATGATTGGATATCTGATGTTTTTGTTTACTGTATTGAGAAACATTGTTTTGAGAAGACCATATTGATTCGATCAGACTGAGGAAGATCAGATTGAGTTTTTGAGTAGAGTTTTAGAAGTGTATATTAATAAAGGGAATATCTTATTTAGTTAATCTTACTCAGTCAATGGGAACGAGTTTATCCAAATTAAGGTTATTGGATTTAGTGTCATCAGACCCAAAACCTTTTTTGAAGAAAATTGAACAAAGTATTTTTAATTTTGTTTTGGATAAATTTATTTTAAGAAAATTTTTAAGTAGATGGTAGTTAGTATAATGTTTCCTATCAAGAGATAGACGGTGTATAATAGGATTTGACCCAAGTTTTATTCACTTATTCATAATACTGAATTTCCATAGACCCACTGGAGTAGCTATAGAAAGGATGTAGGTTCTCACACTGAGGTCAAACCTTATAAATCTCATGTGCTTTACTTGCTTTCTTATTTTTTTATGAATTATTATTTAAAAAAGTATGTCAAGGATATGAACATTAACAGGTTGTAGGGGTTAAGTTTTAAATATTATTGAAACTTATAAAAATTGAACAACTAATTCAACTCCCCTTCTCAGTTGTTATTCAATCCTTTGGAACTTTAGAAGCCTTGTATCAAATATTTGGTATGACTTTCATGATATGATTTCTTGAATGCTTAGATAATGTTCATAAGGATTAATTCCTTCATTTCCATGCCAAGTAACCTTCCTCCTTACCACAAGACACTAAACTACATGGTTAATGTTCCTATTACTCAACATTAAAATTTAAAAACTAAATGTGAATTGATTCCTACCATTAAAATATATGTAGTGATACTCAAATCACCATTCATGGATCCAAATAAAATATTTATTTTTTCAAAATGAGTCACCTTCATCCTTACCACATGTTGTTAAACTGCATAGATGATTTCCACCATGTATGACACTAAACCGCATGGTTTTTAGAACTATGTATAGGTTGATTTTAATTCCAATGAGATAGGTAGTATAAGGCCCCAGCCTTAAACCTTACTTAATATTGAATTAAATGAATAATTCACATTGAGGATCTTTTTAGGTTTAGAGTTTTAGAAAATTAGGACATAACTATTACATATCAAAAGATTACAAAGTAGAAACTTCTACTATGTTTCCATAAAATAAAATAAAACTCTTAAAAAGAGACATGTCTTGTTCCATGTTTTAGATAGGATGAATTTCCCTTAATCCCGTCCTTGACCCTATTCCACATTAAGTCCTGTGAAAAACATTTCAAAAAAACTTGGGGTGAGCATAAAAAGCTTAGTAAGAGATATACAAAGAATGAAAACTGTTAGTTTTTCAAACATCATGTAAACCATGTATTCTTTATCAAAGTAATACCTTCACCTTCATGAAGTAGTAAAAACTCTTCACTGAATAAAATATCATTACATACCCTTTTGTAACCAAAGGATTACCATAAAACCCATATAAAGAACACATAACATATAAAGGTAACTTGGGACATAAACATACTTAAGTGGAATAACCATACAGTCAAATTCCACACATATCACTTAATGGAATAGCCATACGACCAACTTCCATACATACTTAATGGAATAGCCATACGGCCGACTTCCATACCCAATGCATTGGAGGTTATAACGTAACCACCCGTCCTAGTATTCACGGCACCACCCGTCATATGGTTTATCACGTAACCACCCGTCAAATGTCCAAGTACCATTATAAGAAATCATAGGACATAAAACAAATATAATGGAAAGAAAACATTTCCACACTTTGATCACAATATTTAACTTAAATATATTGACATAAAAAATCCATTATAAAAACCATTTTCAATACCAAAATACATAAAAGAGTATATGGTATTTATTTCATTTAAAAAAAACATTACGGCTTGTTCAGGAAGCCAAAGACCAAATAATACTCGCGGTGACGGAAAAGGTCGTTGTCACCGCGTACGTTAAAAGAAACATTCCTTTTTGTCGTTTTGTAAAACACTTCGTAGAAAAAAGATTCCTTTTGTATAAAAGTAAAAGTAAAAGTGGTTTATACACCATATAAAAGAAAGTTGTGTATAAAACGAAATATGCCTCAATGAAAAGAGATTGAGACGAAGTCCCTTACCTCATGTCCGACTTGACTCGATCGTTCTTTAACGTCCTGAATAATAAACTTGAGTTAATTTCTATTTTCTTAAAAACCTTTTTCAAGTTCATTATTCCTTTTATATCACTTATTTCCATGTTATAAACATTATGTAACCATTTATGTTAATAATGTTTGTTTTGTCGATATTTGGTTCTTAAGTCGAAAGTGGACTTCTTACAATTACATGTTGTTCGTGTGGTCAAAGGTTCTTTATATCCAGAATGACATTCCTGATTTGGATATCATATATATCATATATATATATCTAGCATATACAAGTATTTATAATATTACATAATCATTTAGAGGTAAGAAATGAAATTCACCGTTCATGGAGACGGTAAGCCATACGTATGCTTGAACGCTACTTTCATTTCTTTGTCATATTAATGGAATTAAAACTAAATGAGAGGTAAGTATATTTTAATTACAGAATTATATTAATCATTTAGATGTATCATTCATCATATATATTGATTATACACATGTACTTATATTTTTACATTACATTTGGGGATAAGAAATGAAATGCACCGTTCATGGAGACGGTAAGCCGTACGTACGCATGAACGCTACTTTCATTTATATTTATTATTTTTATGGAAGGGAATCATAATTATATAAAGGTATATTATAATTCCAGTATAATATCATATATAATAACTTTAAATCCATCCTTTATACATCCCACATATGGCATTAACGAATCAAATCACTTTGAGGGGGTGGTAGTCCACACTTCCTTAAATGAAGATATCGTGTTTACCCATAATGGAAACCATAAAGGTATGACCAAAATGAAAAATACAGAAGCTTAAAGAAAACATAAACATATTATATATCATAAATAAATATAGTGTCATATTAATGGCCACCTTTTAAGGTGTTAAAAGAATGTTGAACAATCATCGTTTCGGGAGGCAGAAATTCGCCATCCACGGAAACAATATGTTCTTTAACCATTAGATGTAGGTGTGTGTAAGTGTAGCTCGAATACTTCTTATAAAAACATCCTAGTATATTGAGGATACTGGAGTTGTTACAAAAGAAAAGAATAAAAAGAGTTTAGGGTGTTGAAGAAGAAAAATAAAACAAAATGACTCAAAAGAAGACATTACCTTAAAATCGGGTAACTCCCTTTGGTTTTGAGCTCAAAGGCTTCCTTGGGAAGACTTCTGCCCAACATGAGGCTTCAAAGAGTAAGAGAGGGAAGTGGAGAGACAAAATGGGTAGGGGTTGGCCGAGCCAAAGGCTTTGGGAGTGTGGGTAAGGAGGTATAGGTGGGGGCCTTTTATAAGAGGAGAGGACGGGCACTCTTGGAAGGTAAAGAAAAGTCACTTTATTTTAAAATGGTATTCGGATTTAAGAGGTCCGACATTGATATAATTCGAGGATAAGGTCATAAGGGTTCGAAATACACCCATAAAATAGGTTTTGGCCATGTGTAGGTCTTATATTTTACATTATCTTTCTATTTTATTTAAATCCTTTATTAATGAGGTAATCACTGCATCATCATGATGTCATAAATAATTTAATTTATTTAATGTCTAAAAATTATAAAAAAATTATCATGATGTAGGAACTTTTTTTAGATTTATAATGAATATTTATAGTAAAAAATCTGACTTGTATAACCCCATGTAAAAATTGTTTTAGTAAAACATCTCATGTTTGTGTCATTTTTACTTTAGCATTAAATAAAAAGTTATTTATGTCATTTCCCAACCAAAGTGGCTCCATGGGGTCCCCATGTTGACCCATGGATTGTCTGGGTCGGCCATGAAACATCCAATGAGGGTAGGACATGTGTCTATGTCATTTCATTTTATTAAAATATTATTCTTACCTTAAACTACACTAATTACCTCTAATCGCGATTAAAAACTTAATAAGTTACTATTCACCAAAAAATTATTTTAATCCCATTGAACCAAATTTTACTTCTTAATGACAACCATGTATGTCAGATTTTTGAAATTCAAAACACAGAAGTGGTAAAATTTCATTTAAACGAAAAATCAGTTTTTATAAGTATCACTTAGTGGTTTCACTATTCATCAAAAATTGAAGTTTTTTAGAAAAATACCAAAAATTCACCCTAAGATATATTTGATATTCCGAATTCAAGAATGAAGTCTATTTTAAAAAATTCAAAACATATAAGTCAAATTAATTAATTAATTTAATAATTAATTCCCGTTGTCATGACAAATAGCGTATTTTTATGAAACAATAAGTATCAAAAGAATGACACTAGTTTAAGTCCGATTTCAAAGTGAAATTAATTCCAACAACCACTATTGGATTAAATGGTAAAAATATATTCTAATTGCACTTAAAAACCAATTCAAAATATTATCTAATAATCTTAATAAATTAGATTAAAAAGAGGTTTTGAATTAAAATACAACATTTTACACTATTCATTAAAAAATGAACTTTATCGGAAAAATACCAAAAATTTGCACAAAGTAAATTTTGATGTCCCGATTCTAAAGAAGAGTTATATTTGGTCCAATAGAATGTATAAGAGTGATCAAAACAATATTTAATGACCGTTCTCCATCAAAAGGTGATAAGTGAACCTTTAGTGAAAATCAGGGTATAAATGCCTAAAATTGAATTCTTTCTGTATTTTAAGCCTTTATCTTGTATTGGATAAATGTAAAAACATTTAGAAAACATATATAATCATATTTTAGTTATTTATATCCATTCCCGCCAATACAATGGCTACATGTTAACTACCATTTAAAATAATATTATTATATTACTAGTGTGCAACGTAAGTTTTCAAAGGAAATCATCATTGCGTATCGGGTACGCTATCGAACATAGCAACCCCTTTAAAGTAAAATTAATATTTAATTTGTAAATATTAATAAATACGAAAATTCTTTATTCATTATTTACCTGGGATGTTACATCCTTCCCCCCTTTTGGGAATTGTGTCCTCGCAATTTTATTCACTTATCAAAATAAGTGGGGGTATTTATCTCTCATAGCATTTTCAGATTCCCACGTTGCCTTTTCAACCATATGGTTTTTTCACAAAACCTTTACCTGGTGGATTACCTTATTTTGCAACACTTTCTCTCTTTGGTCAAGAATCTGGACTGGTTGTTCTTCATAAGAGAGATTCTCTTCCAACTGAACTACCTCTGGGCTCAAAACATGAGATGAATCTGGCATATACTTCCTCAACATCGAAACATGAAAAACATTGTGTACCTGAGATAAACTCAGAGGTAATGCCACTATATAAGCAACTGATCCAACCCTCTCTAGAACTTCATATGGTCCAATGAACCTTGGAATCAACTTTCCTTTCTTACCAAATCGCATCACACTTTTCCATGGAGAAACCTTGAGAAAAACATGATCACCTACCTCAAAAGATAGATCCTTCCTCCGGTTATCCACATAACTCTTCTGCCTGCTCTGAGCTATTCTCATGTGTTTCGGAATCAACTGAACTTTTTCTACCATCTCTTCTACCAATTCTGATCCCATCAGCTTCCTTTCACCCACTTCATCCCAAAATGATGAAGTTCGACACCGCTTCCCATATAATGCCTCAAATGGTGCCATCTGTATACTGGAATGAAAAATGTTATTATAAGAAAACTCAACCAAAGAAATATGTTGGTCCCAACTTCCCTGATAATCCATCGAACAGGCTCATAGCATATCCTCCAAGGACTGAATTGTTCGTTCTGACTGCCCATCTCATTGCGGAAGAAAAGCAATACTAAAATTTAATTCAATACCCAACGACTTTTGAAGGCCTTTACAAAAGTTAGAAGTAAACCTAGGATCATGGTCAGATACAATGGAGAGAGGAAATCCATGTAACCTTACTATCTCTTTAAGATACAAACTGGAAAGTTGATATAGGGAAAAAGTATCTCGTATAGGAAGGAAATGAGCAGATTTAGTTAAGCGATCAAAAATAACCGAGATTGCATTATTACCTTGATATGTCTTTGGTAATCACACAAAAAAGTCCATGGATATATTCTCCCATTTCCACTCGGGAACTGGTAGAGGCTGAAGCATACCTTTCAGTAACTACCACTCTGCTTTAACCTGCTGAAAAGTCAAACACTTCACAGTAAAATCAGCAATATCTCTTTTCATTCCATCCCACCAGTAATACTCCTGCAGATCCCTGTACATCTTAGTACTGCCAGGATGAAATAAAAATGGGGAACTATGAGCCTCACATAACAACTCATTCTTCAACCGTGAATCACCAGGGACACATAATCTCTTCCCAAACCTCAAAACTCAATCATTATCAATGTTGAATTCAGGCAACTTACCATTCTGAACCAGCTCTACCTTTTTCTGCAACTCACTATCTTGCTTCTGTGCTTGCTTGATTCTGTTTGATATGGATGATCTCACTGATACCTGAAAAAATACAGAAGAACTTCCTGCACCAACAACTTCTATGCCAAAGTTCATCAAATCAAAAACCAAAGGATCTCATTCCAAACTTAGCATGGTTAATGAAGCATTACTTTTTTGACTCAAAGCATCATCCACTTTATTTGCTTTTCCCGGATGGTAATGAATTGTACAATCATAATCCTTGATTAATTCCAGCCATATCCTCTGTCTCATGTTCAATTATTTCTGAGTGAATATATACTTTAAAGTTTTTTGATCAGTATATATTTCACAATTTACTCCATACAAATGATGCCTCCAAATTTTTAAAGCAAAAACAACAGCAACTAATTCCAAATCATGTGTAGGGTAATTTATCTCATGAGTTTTCAACTGATGAGAAGCATAATAAATTACCTGATCATTATGCATAAGGACACAACCAAGTCCCTTCAACGAAGCATCACTGTATATAACAAACTCACCATTCTTGGAAGGAAGTTCCAAAATTGGAGCATTCACCATTCTTCTTTTCAACTCCTGAAAACAATCATCACATTCTTTTTTCCAGATAAACTTAACACCCTTCCGAGTTAGCTTAGTCCTTAGACTAGATAACCGTGAAAAGTTTTCAACAAACCTTCGGTAGTAACCTGCCAAACCAAGAAAAATACGGATCTCGGTTACATTTGTGGGTCTTGGCCATTCTTCAACAACTTTTGTTTTGGCAGGATCAACAGTTATGCCATCTTTTGAAACAATGTGACCCAGGAAAGAAATTTGTTGTAACCAAAACTCACACTTGCTGAATTTTCCATATAGTTTCTTTTCTTTTAAGGTTTGCAAGATAACCCTTAAATGACTTTCATTCTCATCTTTACTTTTAGAAAACACCAAAATATCATCAATAAAAACAACCAACATTTTTCACCTGAGTCAACTGATCCATCACTGCAACAAACTGTTTAGTTCTGATTCTGACCATCTCGTGACACTGATTTGAAAGGTCATTTCCCTCTATATGCCTTCCCAGAAAATCTGTTCTGTTTCCTCTACGAAAAACCACTCTTAACACAAAAATATATTAGGAGAAGCAACATGGTAATATTTAAATGCTATATCATTCCAATCATACCACAAATTAACTTATAATTTTACACTTTTCTAACTCCTAAAGTTGTCTAAACCGACCTATGATACCAACTATAAGGCCCCAGCCTTAAACCTTACTTAATATTGAATTAAATGAATAATTCACATTGAAGATCTTCTCAGGTTAGAAGTTTTAGAGAATTATGGCATAACTATTACATCTCAAAAGATTACAAAGTAGAAACTTCTACTATGTTTCCATAAAATCAAAAAAACTCTTAAAAAGAGACATGTCTAGTTCCATGTTTTATATAGCATGACTTTCCCATGATCCCGTACTTGACCCTATTCCACATTAAGTCCTGTGAAAAACATTTCAAAAAAACTTGGGGTGAGCATAAAAAGCTCAGTAAGGGATATACAAAGAATGAAAACTGATAGTTTTTCAAACATCAAGTAAACCTTGTATACTTTATCAAAGTAATACCTTCACCTTCATGAAGTAGTAAAAACTCTTCACTGAATAAAATATCATTACTTACCCTTTTGTAACCAAAGTATTACCATAAAACCCATATAAAGAACACATAACATATAAAGGTAACCTGGGACATAAACATACTTAAGTGGAATAACCATACGGTCGACTTCCACACATATCACTTAATGGAATAGCCATACGGCCAACTTCCATACATACATAATGGAATAGCCATACGGCCGATTTCCAAACCCAATGCATTGGAGGTTATAACGTAACCACCCATCCTGGTATTCACGGAACCACCCTTCATATGTTTTATCATGTAACCACCCGTCAAATGTCTAAGTACCATTATAAGAAATCATAGGACATAAAACAAATATAATGGAAAGAAAACATTTCCACACTTTGATCACAATATATAACTTAAATATATTGACATAATAAATCCATTATAAAAACCATTTTCAATACCAAAATACATAAAAGAGTATATGGTATTTATTTAATTTTAAAAAAAACATTACGGCATGTTCAGGAAGCCAAAGACCAAATAATACTCGCGGCGACGGAAAAGGTCGTTGTCACCGCGTACGTTAAAAGAAACATTCCTTTTTTTCGTTTTATAAAACGCTTTGTAGAAAAAGATTCCTTTTGTATAAAAGTAAAAGTTAAAGGGGTTTATACACCATATAAAATAATGTTGTGTATAAAACGAAATATGCCTCAATGAAAGGAGATTGAGACGAAGTCCCTTACCTCGGGTCCGACTTGACTCGATCGTTCTTTAACGTCCTGAATAATAAACTTGAGTTAATTTATATTTTCTTAAAAACCTTTTTCAAGTTCATTATTCATTTTATATCTCTTATTTCCATGTTATAAACATTATGAACCATTTATGTTAATAATGTTTGTTTTGTCGATATTTGGTTCTTAAGTCGAAAGTGGACTTCTTACAATTACATGTTATTCGTGTGGTCAAAGGTTCTTTATATCCAGAATGACATTCCTGATTTGGATATCATATGTATCATATATATATCCAGAATATACATGTATTTATAATATTACATAATCATTTAGAGGTAAGAAATGAAATGCACCGTTCATGGAGACGGTAAGTCGTACGTACGCATGAACCTACTTTCATTTCTTTGTCATATTAATGATATTAAAACTAAATGAGAGGTAAGTATATTTTAATTCCAGAATTATACTAATCATTTAGATGTATCATTCATCATATATATTGATTATATACATGTACTTATATTTGTACATTACATTTGGGGATAAGAAATGAAATGCACCGTTCATGGAGACGGTAAGCCCTACGTACGCATGAACGCTACTTTCATTTCTATTTCATATTTTTGTGGAATGGAATAATAATTATATAAAGGTATATTATAATTCCAGTATAATAACATATATAATAACTTTAAATCCATACTTTATACATCCCATATATGGCATTAACGAATCAAATCACTTTGAGGGGGCGGTATTCCACACTTCCTTAAATGAAGATATCGCGTTTACCCATAATGGAAACCATATAGGTATGCCCAAAATGAAAAATACAGAAGCTTAAGGAAAAAATAAACATATTATATATCATAAATAAATATATTGTCATCTTAATGGCCACCTTTGAAAGTGTTAAAAGAATGTTGAACAATCATCGTTTCGGGAGGCAGAAATTCTCCATGCACGGAAACTGTATGTTCTTTAACCATTAGATGTAGGTGTGTGTAAGTGTAGCTAGAATACTTCTTATAACAACATCCTAGTATATTGAGGATACTGTAGTTTTTACAAAAGAAAATAATAAAAAGAGTTTAGGGGGTTGGAGAAGCAAAATAAAACAAAAGGACTCAAAAGAAGACATTACCTTAAAATCGGGTAACTCCCTTTGGTTTTGAGCTCAAAGGATTCCTTGGGAAGACTTCTGCCCAATGTGAGGCTTCGAGGAGTAAGAGAGGGAAGTGAAGAGACAAAATGGGCAGGGTTTGGCCGAGCCAAAGGCTTTGGGAGTGTGGGTAAGTAGGTAGAGGTGGGGGCCTTTTATAAGAGGAGAGGAGGGGCACTCTTGGAAGGTAAAGAAAAGTTACATTATTTTAAAATGGTATTCGGATTTAAGAGGTCCCACATTGATAAAATTTGAGGATAAGGTGATAAGGGTTCGAAATCCACCAATACAATAGGTTTTGGCCATGTTTAGGTCTTAGATTTTACATTATCTTTCCATTTTATTTAAATCCTTTATTAATGAGGTAATCACTCCATCATCATGATGTCATAAATAATTTAATTAATTTAATGTCTAAAAATTATAAGAAACTATCATGATGTAGGAAATCGTTTTATATTTCTAATTAATATTTATAGTAAAAAATCTGACTTGTATAACCCCATGTAAAAATTGTTTTAGTAAAACATCTCATGTTTGTGTCATTTTTACTTTTACATTAAATAAAAAGTTATTTATGTCATTTCCAACCAAAGTGGCTCCATGGGGTCCCCAAGTTTACCCATGGAATGTCTTGGTCGGCCATGACACATCCAATGAGGGTAGGACATGTGTCTAGGTCATTTCATTTTATTAAAACATTATTCATACCTTAAACTACACTAATTACCTCTAATCACGATTAAAAACTTAATAAGTTATTATTCACCAAAAAAATATTTTAATCCCATTGAACCAAATTTTACTTCTTAATGAAAACCATGTATGTTGGATTTTTTAAATTCAAAACACAGAAGTGGTAAAATTTCATTTAAACGAAAAATCAGTTTTTATAAGTACCACTTAGTGGTTTCACTATTCATCAAAAATTGAAGTTTTTCAGAGAAATACCAAAAATTCACCCTAAGCTATATTTGATATTATGAATTCAAAAATGAAGTCTATTTTACAAAATTCAAAACATATAAGTGACATTAATTAATTTAATAATTAATTCCCATTGTCATGACAAATAGCATGTTTTTATGAAACAATAAGTATCAACAGATTGACACTAGTTTAAGTCTGATTTCAAAGTGAAATTAATTTCAACGACTACTATTGGATTAAATGGTAAAAATATATTTTAATTGCACTTAAAAAACAATTCAAAATATTATCTAATCATCTTAATAAATTAGATTAAAAAGAGGTTTTGAATTAAAATACAACATTTTACACTATTCATTAAAAAATGAACTTTATCAGAAAAATACCAAATATTTACACAAAGTAAATTTTTATGTCCCGATTCTAAAGAAGAGTTATATTTGGTCCAATAGAATGTATAAGAGTGATCAAAAAAATATTTAATTACGGTTCACCATCAAAAGGTGATAAGTGAACCTTTAGTGAAAATTAGGGTATAAATGCCTAAAATTGAAATCTTTCCGTATTTTAAGTCTTTATATTTTATTGGATAAATGTAAAAGCATTTAGAAAACATATATAATCATATTTTAGTTATTTCTATCCATTCCCGCCAATACAACGACTACATGTTAACTACCATTTAAAATAATATTATTATATTACTAGTGTGCAACGTAAGTTTTCAAAGGAACTCATCGTTGCGTATCGGGTACACTATCGAACATAGAAACCCCTTTAAAGTAAAATTAATATTTAATTCGTAAATATTAATAAATACGAAAATGTTTTATTCATTATTTACCTGGGATGTTACAGGTAGTGATTCATGGATCCAACATCCTGGTTCATCCATCATAAAATCAAAATTATCATTTCCTTCCATTTTATCACATTTGTGGGGGGGGGGGGGGATAAACCACCATCACTCTTTTTTTCTCACACCGATCATAGATCATGTGAGATTAGGATTTTTGGTAAACGATTCCTTGCATGATCAATTCATGTCAGTTCATGTTAGTGTTACCATGGTTTTGGTTGTAATAATTTAAAAGGAACACTAGATGTCCTTACTGTATGATGTTAAGAAACATGTTTGGCATATCTTTCATGATATAAATTCAATAGTTATGGGTGGCTTGATTATCACTTTAATGAGATATATAGTGATTCTAGGATCCTACATCATAGTCAACCCAAAATATGGAAAAAATGACCACACTCTCCTATGTATGAGCCGAATCTACATGTGATGTTTGAGTATGGGTTCTCACCCTGCTCATGATATTGTATTAAAAAAATACCATTCTGCACACAAGGATTAAATTAGTGTGGGGAATATTTACAAGAACTATGTATGACTTTATTCTTACTACAAAGGGATGGATAATGATGCATAGATTCTATGTCTTAAGACTAACCACAATAAAATATCCCTATTTCCTCAATATGGTTTGGAACTTTGTAGGGAAATGTTTCTTCATATTTTTGGATAATTGTTTTCGAAAATTCACCTTCTATATTCAAGAAATTTCCTTCCACAAACAAATATTTGTGTTTGGTGAAATCCAAATCATCATAATCCTTCCCCTTTCATTGGTAGCGGAATGTCAGATTCCAAAAGATACATTTGTAAGAATGTGTAGTAATAAGCCTCAGTTGGCTTTTCATAAGTCACCCATTGAAAGGGTCTCCCATTCAAAGGATTCCACTATTTAATAATGAATTTATATGATCCAGTTGGATTTTCATAATTCTCCCACCAAAAGTCCCTATCAACTTGAGACACATTAATCATCAGAAGAGACCTCTTCTATATAAATAAGTACCAATAGTTTTATTTCTCCTGTATCATTTTTTGGATATAGAAACTGATAAGTTTTAGATTACAATATTACCCTTTCATGCCTAGAAATAATGGAACATTCTTGGATAGGTTTCCATAAAATTTAAAATCAGTAATTCTTTTTCGAAAGTATGTGACCTTAAAATGAATCCCTCAACATCTTTTACATAAGAAATTAAGCTAGCCATTCATATTACTTCCCACAAAAATTAAATGGAATTATTCTTCAACCCTTGATAGAGAGGATCCCTTCCACTTGATATTGGGTTTCCACTACTTCATCCCAAAAAATTACATAAAACTTGATTCTCATCACACCAAGATTTGTAGTGATTCCTAGATTGTATATCCAAGGCCTAACTACCACATAAGCCAAAAATTTGTGTTGCCCCCATTTATGGACACAACCCCAATCTAGGCATGAGTTTCTGGACTTCTCCCATAACCCCTCCTTTTCAATATTATGATCAAAACATAACCCACCTCCTTTACAAAGGACAAATTTGTGTTGGGGTGGTCTCTCATTCATTACCAATGTTAATGTGGATGTTCCATTCATTCTTAGACACCTTCCCTTGACAAACCACCCTTTATAGTCTTAAGAATTATGGATCTTCAAAATCTACACAGCTATCGATAACATAATGTTATATTCATAAGGAATCCATTGTTTTCACTATGCATTGATACACCTAGTTCTAATTTTCATGAGTCACCCACAAAATGGGTCTATCAACTAGAGGCACATTCATTCCTAAGAGAGAATTATTCTATCTTCATAATAACCAATGGAAATATCAGGATGGAAATATCTTTTTGAATATGGTTTTTTTATCAGACCCTGTATTCTTGTCTCACATCATGTTTTAGATTTAAAAATCATAAAATCATGAATACAAAATATCCCTTATATGTATCTGATAAATATATAAACATTCACAACAAGAAATCCCCACTTGGGTCATCATTCTTTAAATCATGGTTAATTTTTTTGGACCTAAAACATTAGTTGAACTCGTCCATATTGAAAGAATCTAAACATCCCATAAAAAGGGACATGATACTCGCCTGGTTGAAAACCTATAGAAGGGAACCCTGGGTAAAAGTTGAGTTTCATCTCACTAGATATGCGCTTTTAATAGTCATGGGAAAAAATGAGAAATTAAAAGGAAGTGGCATAAAACTTATTTGTATGAAAACTCATAAAGGGTGACCTAATAAAAATCCAAGTCTTTCCCATCAAGTCATTTTCAATTTTAATAAGTTAAAAAATTGGGTTATGATGAAAAAGAAAAAAAGTTTGTTGAGTATGTCATATAAACCGAGGAAAAATTTAACTATGCTCTCTAGGTCAAAGGGATGAGGAAAAAATTAGAGTTTTCTCATACTTATATTTTGTAATTGAAGAAAATTTAAATAAAGTAATTCAATTAAAATGAGTCATTTTCAGTGTTGTGTTATGATTAAAATAATGATAGAAACATATATATATATGATCAGGGAAAAATAAATCCTTTTCATTCATGTATTTAATGAATAGAATATTCCATAGGCAGAATTATCTCTTTCAATGTTTATAGGTGTTCCTCATCATATGCATTGAGATGTTGGACTATAGCTCAATCATTCTCTATAGCTTACAAAAACCTAGCTAGTTTTTTTGTGATATCCTCTTTAGTGTGATAGAGTTTCTCCTTCTCCGTAGCCATATGATCCTTGCCTTGCGCTACTAACCTATTCATGTAATTGTGGATTTGGAAAATCCCTTACTTTATGGAATTTATTTATTCTTGAAGGTGTGCCATTTGGAGAGATTTTTCATTTAGGAGGTGGTAAGACACCTCTAACTCCTTGGCATGGCTGAGATCCTCCTAGGATACCATAGCTCTAAGATCATTAAACTAGCTTTCTAATTGAGCCTCATACTTCTCCAACCTTATCTCTTCTTCCCGTTGTTGAATGATTGACTTCATAGCATGGTGTATCATGTAGAAATCAATCCCCACCTAGCCTAAAAAGGAAAACAACATGGGAAGTCAGCAAGATTATGATGGAGGGTCATTGAGAGGCATCTTTGAGTATATATTCCAAATATCTTAATAAATAATATGTCTTGTAGTGTGAAGGGAGTCCTATGTCTCAAAATTTGACTTGGAATTTCTTTTAGAGGGAAATATGTTTTCTAGAATAAGTTCAGTTAATGAGGCACCCTACTCCATGCCCTCTAAAACAGTTTCATCTTTTCTTACTAGTGATGGATGAATTGGAATGGAAGATCCCCTCTCAGACTCAAATGGTGAGGTTAATTACACTAGATAGTAAATGACAACCCATAATTAACATCATGAGGTTAACAGATATAAAAGGAAATAAAATAACCAAATTAGTTGACAACACTCACATGTTGGTAGATCAATGGTTGAAATTGAAGCCTCTCTAACACCCCTAGTCTCAATGTTTTGAGAATGGATTTCCTAGCAAGGAACGACCTCTTATGTTCACTCAAAAACTCGGATGGAGGGATCTTGGGAATCTTCCACTTTAGGGAATTTAGCTGTTATTACCTCATGAATTGGGGAAGGATGGAATTTGATGCCTAGATAATGAATTTTCATGGAAATGTTTTCTACAAAACAATATTCACAAGTCAAGATTTTTTATAATACATCATATAAAAGGGGGCCAACTATGTTTGAAAACATAAGAAAAAGAAAATTCATGTTCGTACAATTCTGTATAAAATTCACAAAACTCCTCTAGAGTGGAGAGAATATTTATATTTTTCAACCTATCCTCAATTTTCATTATTTCATTATATATTGTGTTAAGTCTTGCAGCAACCTCACGAGTAGGGGTATCTAATACCTGAAGCTGAGGACCAAAACTGGATCCATATTTTATTATTTATATTGACCTATCAGTGGTAACATCATCTTCAAAGCCCAAAAAGTTAGTATCAACACTTACACATTTATTGGACCATCTAAGATCCCTATAAACACCTTATAGAATGGTGACGGGGCCAGTGGTGGTTATTGTAGGGTCCTCCAGTGTATATGATGAATCTAAAATATCAATAGGAAGAAATTTAGTGACCAAAACATGAAACCTTATGATATTCATCTAACATTACTAGGAACCTACTACCTCTCTATAGTAATGGTAGAAGACACATCTTCATCTATTAACACTTATTCTGTCAAAGGGACAGATTCATCAGTATGAGTCGGTGCCTCATTCAGAATGTACCCTTCGGTTCTCTACAAGCTAGTACCATACCCCTTAAAGGGAGGAGGGCGATGCAAATACTATAAGATTAAAGCATGGTTAAATAGGTAAATCAAGTGAGTCATAATAGTAAATGATAGAGAAGATACATACTATGATACATATGTTGGGGAAACTTCTTTACCTTGTTTTGTTTCTTCCCTTGATATGGTGAGGGGTCATATCATTCCTCTAGATTATGGGACCTAAAGCTAATAGTTAAGAACAAATTCCCATGATATCATCCACCATCATCTTATAACTTTAGGATAACTCTGGGGGATTGGGAGACTCAACCCCCTCTCCGATGAGGGTTCTCGTCAGCCCAAATTTTGGTAACTCAAGCACTACCCTCGATGGCTCTTCTTCAACTTCCAACTACAAGGTGAATCCTATCGAAATTAATAATTATGGATGAGGTAGTGAAAAGATAAGGAAAGAGGCATAGATACCTCAAGAGTGTCTATATTGTCATACCATTCATTGTTAGATCTACTGGGTATCCACTCAGTTGTATCTTGGGCCATTATATCAGGTATCCACTTTGTAGTCGGGATATGATCATTGGTGGGATATATCAACATTTCCACCTCCCAGATATATTAACCCACCTTAGTAAAATTTCTATTGGGGTGAATATTGGATGATTATTAGATGTCCCAAAGCTCTGGAATTCATATTCCAAACGATAAAAACACCCATAAATCTATGATATCTGAGATCACATCCAACCAAGCTGTAATTGATGATGACCACAGATACTCTGATTCTAATGTGACCGAATAAGAGGAAGACATGAAATCTTTTGAATTTAAATACCTCTCAGGTATCTCTTAATAGGATACTAGACATTCAAGGCTTGGGTATCATCCTGGTGGGGGTGACTAGATCACCTCAGCTCAGAAGATGTGGTTTTTTCATCCCCAACCTACTCTGTGGATTATTCCCGGTATTTCTTTAAATAATTTAGAGATTCATCATCATCACCATTTGGATGAACCTTCATAACATATATTCTATTTATATTATTCATTGTGGCCTTGAAATGAGGGGAACTTTTTGTCAATTCCCCTTGGGTGTAGTAATAAATCCAATCACTAGAATACATGGATTCTAGCATGACTGATGGACCAGACTATGGTAGTTTAAAAGATTCTCAGGAAACATCCAAAACCATGAGGATCCAAAAAATTCAGGTCACCATTAGATAAATCTCTAACCAATCATGTGTGGGGGTAGATAATTTTTTTTGTTTCAGAAACTTTAATTGGTGGGTGAATTGATGTGGAGCATTGGAATCACATATGATCTCACTATTAATAAGGGTTTCTAGTATGTTGTCTCTCAATGCGATCATGTATAAACTTAGTTAATCATTAGTCTAACCATTTTCAATGAACGTACCATTAGGAAGATCACTATATGGGAAGAATTTAAACTCTCCTAGTGTGTTTAGGTTCTTCAGGGATTCACCATACTTTATGGATAAAGGATGGATACCAGAATCATCCTGAACAAATGGGAGAAACCAGCCTTCAGGGATTTGAAATCCACTCAGCATGATATAATAGCTGAATTGTGATACAATACACCACCAAACACATAAAATGTCCCTAAAATATGATTTGGTTACTTCTTGGCGTACACATATAGAAAACACACTTAGGTCTTTTCCAGAGAGGGGCAACCTATCCTATGTAGTTCCCTTCTACAAATTTAGGCACTATGAAAATCATCTCTATCCTAAATGACTCCTCATGAGAACATTATACATGACCTTATATACACACTAGTTATATGGTCCTTACTCCAAGGTGGGCCAAAATACACCAGGGATTCTCCAAATCTCCAATGAAGGGCATCCCATTGGGTTTTGAAAGGTAATACCTTCTCCTTATAGCTCTATGAAAACCTTTATCCAGGCCTCTGAATGGATATCACCACTCAGGCAAGGGTGTTTCTTCTACACCTTCCAAGACAACTAAAAAAACACTTTGGATAAATTTGGAATCCTTTTAGAATCATCCCACATCATCTTTGGTGGAATGAACTAATCATACATCTCCCCGAGGATAGTAGCTATAGATATCTTATATACATCCTAGAAACTAATGCCAAATTCACCATGCACCATATGAAAAGTATTTGTATGATAACTTCATCGGATCAATAGTTCGAGGATTATTTTTGGGTTCTCATAAACATATGTCTATACCACTCAAACTGTCTCATAAATTTTGAGATTTCACAGCTCAACTATAAATTTTTTGTAGTTCTGACATACCAAGTATGAACACATCCATTATAACCTAACTACACACTTAGAATGAAAGTAACAATCTTCCTTCTAGCCTTGTGATTGGTTTGTCTTAGATGCATGAAATACTAACTCATAGCGGTGTGTTTTCGATTCTTGGGTGTGAGACATTAGTTTTGGCATGCATAGGTTATGGTTCATAATGCATTCAATAGGAACCATTCCTTCCTTGATGAATAAACCATTAGTGGAGATATTGGTAATGTGTAAATTGGTGTATTACATGAACCAAGACTTTATAAAATACCTTCGAACCTTTAGGATGAGTACATCTCTTATAAGTTCATGGTTATACAAAGGTAGATAGTCAATTTAAGGACACTCATGTTGGTACTTATTCAAATGCCTCACAAAGTTCGGAAGGGTTGAGTTGCACCTGTCATAGTAATTTGGAATAATGTTCTTAAGCATATATGAAATATGTAAAGAATCTTGTTAGTGGGAATCCATCTGAGAAGCCATTGAAAACCCACAGAGAGATAATGATACTTTCATTATTATTATTTTTAATTATGAAATTTTGTCGAAGGAAGTACCATTGCATATGCCACTCACCCAAGTTACCTTGCATAGGGAACTCACACAAGTAACCTCATGCAGGCCACTCACCCATGTACTCTCGTGCAGGCTACTCTCCCACTTCCCCTTGTGCATGCCACTCGCCCAAGTGTGAACGACTTGCATGACGGAATTAGAGGAATAGAAAAATTATAGGAAAGAAACTCCCAAACACTGACATTATTTATAGACATGCTTGAATAGCATAGATAGACTCAGTGGAAGACCTTAGTAGAGTGCCTGCATGGATGACCTATGTGGATAACCTGCATGACCCACAAGACCTTTTCATCACTTCACCTCAGGATCAGACCCTATTCTTCTGATCAGATACAATCCTAAGGCATGTATTTTCTTGAAATTTCTTTTTATCAGATGGGGATGAAAATAATTAATATAAATTATCCCAAAAAATAAAAAATTAATGATAATTGAGGTGAACCAAGCGACTCACCCAGGTCAGCCTACACACACACAGCCTGCACCCCAAGAGGCTTGTGCAAGCCTAGCATTCATGACCTAGAAGGTGTATCAACCTCTATTTGCAACATCTACATATGAAACATTCATGATGTACATTCTTGGAAATCCACCTTAGCCTAGGGTTCTGAGATTTCTTATAAATAGGACCCTGAGGCTCCTCATTTCAATCAAGAAAAACCTTGAGAAGCCTTGAGGTTCTGCTCAATCTAGTCCTTCTCCCAAGCCATTGAGACCATCTAGGTAGATATATAAAACTCAATAGAAGAGTGAATTATACGTCATAATAGGATCAAAGTCCCTATAGTGTGTGAAACACAAATATATGCATGAGGAACCACTTCATACTAATTGAATGATATTAGCCTGAAGGTCCCCTCCTAAACTCAAGAATTTATATCAAATTTAAAGGCCCTATCTTAAATTTAGTTTTTTTGAAAATATTTTAATATTCAAATGATGTAATTATTTGCATAATTTCACATTATTTTTTATTGGAAACCTATATATGTTTTTTGGATGTTTTACATGCTATTCATTTAATAAAATTATATACAAGTATTAGTTGTGTATTTTAATATGTTTCAATTGTGTCAAATTATATAATACTTTTGATTTAAATGAATTATACCAATGTTAAATTATTTACATATATCATACCAACCACAATATATTTTCAAGAAATTTTTTATAGCATTGTTATCTTCACTATTAATGTTGAAATGATGATGAAAATAAGAATGATTCCCTCTGATTCTGTCAATGGAACATTATATTATAACCATATTCTTCTGACAAATAATTGGTTAAATTTTTTGTATCATTTAAAATTGGTTCACTATTGTTTATTTTTATTCCTTGTATATTTTTCTGGAAAATTTATTTTGAAGTGGCATGTGATGTTTGAACAATATTTTCTACTCTTTATTGATCATGTAGACCCGGTTAATGAATTTCCACCAAGATCTTTGAGGAAACTCTAATTTTTGTTTTTGAATGCTCATTCATCATTTTAGTTTTTGAAGTGTTCGATTTAATCCATCCATTGAATTTTGAAGTTCCCCAGAACTGAATAGGACATAAGACCTTTTGTTGATCTCTTTGTGTCTAATTTGTATGAAACCTGCTACACCCCCATTTTATTGTAACAACTACCTCTTTCTGTTTGTCTACAAAAATTATGATCATATTGGCCCATGATTCCAATTAGTTTAATCATATTTTATATCTAAGAAAACATATGTTGAGTTGAGAATAATATTTCTCACAATGGTCATCTGAGATGCAGCCAATCTACAACTGAGGATGATGTGTTTCTCTAATTTGTGATCGTTTATTGTTAACATTTTCTTTAGTATCATTTATGACCTATATTTTATATTATGTTCTATACTTTATTATAAATGTTTAAAACATTTAGAAAATCAACATACCTTCTTTTATTCAACTCTTTCATGCTATTATAATACTAATACTTTTGTTCTAAACACATACTTCAATCAAATATAGGTTTTTTAGGTTTCTTATAGGTGTCCTTTGAGACCTTCTTCTCTTTAAAGGATTTAATTCATGAATGTGATGTAATTTTATTTATGCCTTTCATATATTATTATTTATCTCCTAATTATTTTCACATTTATTTATGGGTTTTTATTACTAAACTAGTGCACCCATGTTTGAACTTATGATGCACTTTTTCCACTATTTGGATTTGATTTCAGTTCTTTTGAAGATATTATTTAGAATAATGTTCCTGAAGAATATTTTATAGGCATGAACTGATAATATGTGTTGTTATAATGCTTTTTAATTTCATTACTTTGTGTTTTGTCATACTATTGTGTATATACCTACATACATAAATAAATACATACATATATGCATAAATAAATAAATATATATATATATATAATCCATATATTAATCTAAGATTTCAATGTTCATGTTTAATTTTTCATGTTTATTCAATAAGTTGAACATTAAATGATTTCAGAATATTTTTTATTTCACTGAATCTAATGCTCAATGATATAATTGAGTGCCTCTAAAAAATAATCTGTATATAACTATGTAGTTTTAAAATAAATATAGTTTGTCACTTTGAATTTATATATAGTTTCAACAACAATTTAATCTGTATTATTCTTTATGATATGCATTTAGTAAGTTACTGTAAGTTGGATTCAATAACATTTTTTAGGAATCTTTTCCATTACTAATATGAAAGTTTAAACTACCAATTTATGTATATTACACATTGTATACATTATTCTATATTTTTTCAATAATTATTTAATATTTAGTTTAAATATTAACTATTAATATGACTTCTTTTTTATATTTTTAATTCAGTAGCCTTTGAAATGTACAGTTTCAATATGCCTATATGTAACATTGATGTTTTATTATGCAGTGCTACATGCTTTGGAATAATATGCATTGATTTGGATTCTAAAATTTCAACATATGGAGTCCAATAATAAGTTTCTTTTGATGCTAAAAAATTGAAATAAAGACTGACTAGATTTATCTTTTTACCAAGATGTATCTACTAAACATTTTTATGTTATCATTAAATTCATTATTCTGTAATATCTATATACTGGCACTAATGTTCAATGTTTTCCATCCAAATTTTTTAAATCTTGTAATTAAACTATATTTTATTCAGTTTATTAACTTTATTTTATATTATTTTACCATGCATATTTGTGTTCTCTCAAACATCATTACTTTTATAATGGGTTTTGAGCATATTATGGGAATGATTCCAATTTTTTTATCTTATAAATAGGATTGTTATATATTAATCATGTATTACTTGATAATAAATTATTATTTCATTGGTGAAAATATTCTTTCACAATATATACATCTTGGCTATCTCATATCAAATATCATTCCAACCATAATATCTTGTGAGAATTTGTTTACTCAACAAGCCATACGTGTTTCAACATCATGTTTCTTAATAGTTAATTAATTAGTATTAATCATCTAGTGATCACCATAAATAAGGATAAATAAGAGTATCGTGAGCTTTCTCTTTAGATGAAATCACCAATTATGACTTGTTGATCTCATCACCATGTATCTCAATAACGAGACATACTTTTTTACTCCCTGTTGATGCATCCCAAACCATCCTCATTGGGGAATGTATCCCTTAGTCCTATCTTTATTTCTCAAATATAATCCTTTCTAAAATTATCATTAATGATTTTATCATTGAAATTATGCAATTCAAGGGAAATCCCATACCCTTTTTGACTTTTTTTATTGAGGGGTTTCTATATATTTTGATGAAACTAAGAATCTACAATCTATTCAACAACAGGTGAATACATTTATGTATGTGATGGTCCTCATGGTACAATAAATTCTTATTATAAATTGAGAATGATATTTGGTAATCCTATAAATAAATAATGGAAAATATGTTTTTACATGAACATTCTCAATATGATCTATCCCCAATTATTCCAGACTATCAAAAATAAAAGAAAATAAATTGTTGTAGATAAATTTTATACCATTATTTTTTAAAAATTGTGATTTTTTATATAATGAGAAAGTAAATTTAAATAATTAGGATAAAAAAATTATTACCAATAACTACCCCATTCAAATGATTTTTTAAAAAAAGAAAAAAAAATTGGGATCATATTTCATATAATTTTTTGAATTATGAATATTGAAATAAGGACCATCATTCCACATATTATAAAAAATGTAAAATATTAATTACAAGATATAATTCGAAATTACTATATTTTTGGTCCATTTTATAATTATTTAGGAGAATTTTTTTATTAGGAATACTTAAAAATATAGGTCTTATTAAATTATTATTCATTTTTTATTAAAAAAATCTATGAGCTTCTTGATAAATATTGATATCTTTATAAAAATTGATCATAAATTTTGTTAAATTTGAAAATCAAAATAAAGAAAATTAGTAAACCATACAAGATATTAGATTATATATGACTAAAATTATTAAGTTATACTATTTATTTTTTAGACTAAAAATACCCAAACTATATAGTTTTATCCTCTATTTAGATAGTAGAAATTAGTTCAAATACAATAGTGAATGATATATCTCTTACAAAATTGATAAAATCTAGAATATTCATAATTGAACTAGTTCGTTTATTGGTAAAAAAATCATCGTTTTACTTTTTTGGGTTGAATTGTGGCTATTTCAATTGTTCGTAATATCAATCACTAAAAAAATAATCAAAGATGCAAATAAAAAAGAGAATATCTAATTTTTCTATTGATTAAAAAATATAAAAAAAAAGTTATTTGAAAAAATAATACACAAATGAATTTAGAATTTGGATTTCATTCTTTTTAAAAAATAATATAGATGTGTTTTATCATATAAATTCAAAATTTTTAAATACGTAAATTTTTTGATACATTTTAAGGAAGAAAAAAATATTTGGATAGAATATATATAAATCCATTAAAATTTAAAAAAAATATTTGGACTTATTGTTGATTTGAAGATTTCACTTGTGTGAATGGATATTGGTTTGATACCAATAACTTCAGTCATTTAAATATGTTAAGAATATATAAAAAAAGTGAATGAATTGTAGAATATTATTAAATACATTCAATGTTTCTTTATAGGTACTGGTTTGGATAATATTTTCATCTATTATATCAATAAGTTCCCATATAATATTACTAAATTTGATGGATCATATAATTTCTGCCATGGTATATTATTTCAAAAATTTGTGTCTGAATTGATCATTGTACGGTTATAATATTAAGAATTATCTTATTTATTACTTGTTTTTACTATTTGGTAAGAATAACATCACCTATCCTCATAAAAAATGTAAATAAATATCAGAAATGATAGAAGGATAACATAAGAAGTAGAAATAAAAAATGGGATGAATGATTCACAATATTTATCTCTCAAAAAGACTCATCAAATCCTTTTTTTGGATGAATCAGGTGAAATAATTGATTCAAAAATAATGGATAAAATAAATAAATAAAGAGTAATTGTAAAAACAAAAGATTAATTATATGTGAAAGAAGTTTATAAAGAAAGTATAGTATTTTATTATCCTAAAAATAATACAAAATTGACATTTGAAAAAAAATATTATAATTTCATATTTGAAAAAACTATTATAACTCCTCTTTTTGACCATAAATAGAAGAATTTTCGATTATGATATATAAAAATCTATAAATTCATAAATAATTTCAAAAATGAAATGTCACAATATTCCTTTCATACATGTCTAAGTGATAAAAAACTAAAAATATATTTTACATATTTATCCAGTTTGTTAATTGTTTTGGAAATTATATAGTGATATGTTTCATTGTCCATAATACATTTATATAATAAAAAAAGAACTAGAGATCCACTAAGAAACAATAAAAGATAAAATAAAGAAAACATTTAAAATGACTAAATGATTTAGAAAAAAAATAACATTTAAAAAAAATATATTTGAGAAATAATTTGATGAGAATGATAAAAAATAATACTTTTCAAAGACACATGATCTTTTAGTGAATGAATTATATCATGGAACAACAAAAAAATTGGGTTTACCCCCCCTAAAAAAACTTTTATTGAAAATTAAATAGGGAGAATGTTTCTAAAAAAAATAAATGGTACAATTATAAAAGATCTCCAAAATTTGGAACAAAATAAAGGATGTGAAACTGAAAAGTTGGATAAAAAATTATCACCAATGAAAAAGGTGAACTTTATTCGATCTAGAGAAAAATTGGAATTTAGAGTTGATTCTTACAATTGGGAAGAAATTATTTTTGGAACAAGTAAAAATGAATTCTTTATATTGATCAAAAAAATATTTCAAATAGTTATTGAATAGATTTTTAATTGAATTAAATAACCTAAACTTAATTAGGAAAAAGTCTATTACAATAAAAATAATCCTTAAAAAGTAATGAAATGTTCATAAAAATTAATCAGTGAGTTGGAGCAACAGTTGGGGGAAAATGAAGAGATATTCAAGGATCATCATGAGATTTGATTAAGAAAATCCAATATTATCAGAATCTTTGGGGATAACTATTAGAAAACCTATTCTTATTAAAATGTTAAATAAACAAATGATCTTGATCAATATGATTAAGTAGAATTGATTTGTTTTTTTCACAATAATCATATTTTTTCGAGTTATTATTAAAGGCACCATGTGAATTAAAAGATGTAAAAAATATTTCTAAAAAATTTAAAGAAAATACACATTCTTCTATATTTTTTAGACATATAAGTAAAATATATTTTTCAAAATATGAATTTTTCAAATAGATTCAATTTATTTTCATAAATTTTATGGGTATACTCGTGAAATAATTTTTTTTACAAAATATAAATAAATAAATGAAATGTATAAAAAAGGGGGTGGGGATAGAGTATAAGATAAAATAAGTATAGAAATATTAGAATCTTGAGATTCCATTCTATTTTCTCAATGAATACAATCCAAATTTTAATAATACAGTCAACTCTTAGAAAGTATATTTTTCTACCTTGCATGATAACAGTTAAAAAATTTACTCACATGTTATTATTCCAATTTCTTGCATGTTCAAAGGATTTCAAGGAATTGAAAAGAGATATGTGAGTTAAATGTACATATAATGGTGTTAAATTACAAGAAAAATAATTAAAAAAACTAGTTAACCAAAGGTCTTAAAAATATATATTAATTCATTTATGTTTGAAACATTGGGAAATATTATAATCTTATTCTAAATATTCTATGATAAAAAACTAGAAAAAAGTTTTTTTTAAATTTTGGGGAATAGAAACTGAACTTACATGTGTTTTCCTTTTAAAAAACCTTATTTTCTGTGCATATTTTCAAAAACCACAAAAACAAAATTTCAAACATAAATTTTTTCTAGTTCTCAAAATTTTCAAAGAATGAAAATTTATTCTACAGATCACAAAAAAACCCAAAAAATGGGTTTCAAAAAATATTTTATTCAAAATAATTAAAAATATATTTAAAGACAATAGTTTTTATTTGTATTTAAATAAGATACAAAAAGGTAAACTGAATAAGAAAATTATTCAAAAATAACCAGATGATTCATGAATGAACCATTTCTTCAAGATGGGTTAGTTTTGAAAAAAATGTGTTACCTAAACACAAAATAAAAAATATTATAGATCAAATGAAAAAAATAAAAATATAAAAAATAATTAATTACAAAATTGTATATATAAAATATAAAAAAATCCTTTAAAATATTGACAAAAGACCAACTACTCTACAAGTTCTTATGTGAGTGATTTTTGAGGCTCGCCTCTAATAGGTGTCGAGTTGTTGATTAGAAAAAAGAGTATGAAACATGCAAATTGGAGTCATTATCATCATACATCCAATGAACATAATAATAAATCTTATAATCAATGCCAAAATATAAAATAAAAATAATAACTTATAATAAATCACAATGCATGAAATGTTATAAAAATTAAAGTTTCCAAGATAAATATTATAATAAGATTCCCAAAGAATCATATCCAACCATATATCCAAATAACTAATCCTCTAATTTTTTTATAAATTTGAAGAACAATTTATATATATAGGGTTCTACATACATGTATACTTATTAGGGTTCCCCTTAAGTTCGTTCATGCAATTGTGGAAAAATCATATCATTATTTTTGTAAATAACCAATATAACCAATAAACACTTACTAGGTTAACTATCACCCAACCCCACTAAGTCTCATTCACCAAACATTGAATTTATGAATAATAAAATAATATTAAAAAATATAGTAAGAGGGTATCTCACACCACATCCCCATTGGTTAATTCTCATGCCCGAATGACAAGCATCCTGGAATTCCCCTTGGAATCAAAACAATATTGCAACACCTAATGTGGGATGGATTGTACCACTACCTTCCATAACCTGTTCAAGGTCTAATAATCTTATTGGAACTAGTAACAATAATCCATAACCATAATTGAATCCATTAAACTCATATACATATATTAGGATATCAACCATGTTGTAACACCCTAACCTAGATTTTTCGAACGAAATCCAGGTAGGGGTCTCTATGTGACCTATAACAAGCCACATTTTACACCATCGGTTGTCAATTTGAAGTAATGTCCAAAAACAGTCTTGAGGGAGACTATTCCCTCAATAAGACAGCATTATGGTTATGCCCAAATCTGCTAAAAATTTTCCATGATTCATCAACATAACAAACATCTCAAAACTAGTTGATATAAAAAAGGGATCCACATAGACCCCTATAGTTTAGAATAGAAAGTTTTAAATCCACCTACATCAAAAATAACAAATTAGCAACATCAGATAAAAAATAAAATAGAAATCATATAAATAAACAACACAATGGCAAGTACATGGTGAATAAAAACTGATAAGTTAATTACATTGGCCTCAAACAAAAGTCACATAACCATCTTGTTAAAACATTGACCTCCATAACCTATTGGGCCTATAACACAATCCCAAATCCAACTAGTATCTATGAACTAAGAGAAAACATCAAGATCTATGCAAGTACATTGGAACTCATGTCATGTACACAGGTAAGTGGTGATCCCAATAATCTAATAGTAATCCCCAATTCCTCGATAATAATGGATGTTGTTGTGATCATGTGGATGTGTATGCAATAGATATATAAGATGTGTGATTGTTTCCATGCAACAAACCCACCCAAAAACATAACAATAAAAACACATCAAACATACACATCAAGTTTTCAAGTGTTAGCCAAACCACATTAACCTCAATCGTATATGCTTTGACATGTGTTATAGTGTCTCTTAATGTAATTAACAACTCTTGGGAAATATACTCATCCACATAAGATAATAATATCTCAATGGAAATATTCCCATCTCTATCATGTATAGTCCACATGAGGGAAATATACCCATTCCTGAAATGTATATGCAATCATATGGGGGTAACGTACCCATTCTCTGAATTGTGTAAAAAAATACAGGAGGTCACATCCACATCTTGGGGGAACATCCTCCATGTAACCACTCATAACATGTACCTAGATTATTATACCTTGGAACCATAGTTACATCACATATATACATACATACATAAATAATCACACCTATTGTACCCTCTCTTACCAAAGTCTCAAAAAACTTGCACCTAGGGTATTCCATCCGGGAAGCACATATGAATATAAATAAATTCACCTAGGTACACTATCCTCTTGAAACCTCTTTTTCACATACCACACATGTTATCCATACAAATAAACCCATCTGACTTGATCATGGTCAGCCTCATAGGTGAAAAACCTTTCCTTTCCACTAGAACCACATTAAGATTGTGTAACGATTCGTGTTCCAATGTGACACATGAAATCATCACTGCCCACTTTTGGAACCAACTGTATCTAGTTTTATAATAATACTAGATAACCCACAAATTTTCCCTATGTTACATAATAATAAAAAAACCCTATATGGGTTCCTCTTTCATGTTTCCAAATCTCTGTCTCAACTCTCCATTCCGATTATAATGTTTCTCAATGTATGGAAAGATCCGTCAAACCCATCTCTACTATCTATGGGGTTTTCCACATTCATTTGGATCAACCATACAATTTTATAAAAAAATTATCCATCACTAACTATCACACACAAACATTAATCATCATTCATATAATCACCAATTAGGTTACATCGAAGTAATCACATCAAGGGGGGACATATAAAAGTACTCATACTTTAGAAAGCATAACATTTCCCACCCAAGTTCAAAAATATGAAAAAAAATTAAATCCTTCATTTATGAATATCTCTTTTAGATACATTTTTTATACCATTTCAAAAGCACTATACTAAATTTTAACCATGCTAGACCCTTAGACAAACTCGATCAAAACATTCTAAAAAACACTATTTATTTTTTGAAATACCATATCAGAACTCATTCTCAAATCACCTCTTCTCTTTTAAATTAAATTTGATTCAATACCATTTTAAATATAATCCTTTTTTCTTTGAATAGAACACACACAAATAAGTAATTCATAAAGTGTTCCACTAAAACTCATTCATCCAATGGTGCCACCATTATACCATTTAGTAAGCTATACAATCCTTATTGACTAAAGGCGACATGACCATATCCAAATTTATGGTCAAGATAAAAAAATACATGAAACATATATAAAATTTTAATAATGATGACACACAAACATAATATCTCTATAATAACAACAAAATTAGTAAATTCAATTCTAGGAACATCAATTAAATCCATTTTCCCCTGAAACTTTCCATGACCATTGCTGCCTAATCTCATCTTAGCAATGCCTCAACTCTCAAACACCTATACCAAGACATGAAATCAAATAATTAGTCATAAATAATTTAAAATTACTTATTTAATTGATTTATAATAATATATAAATTAATTATAAATAAATTCAATTAGGCATAATGCGTAAAATCTTACTGAGTCATCTAATGCACTGAAGTCATGATCGACCACACTTAGAAGGTATGTAACACACTCCCAACACCATTATAGAAATAATAGCTATCATGTATAATAAATTAATTATAAAATTTTATTTTATTTAATTTTAAAACACTAAAAAAATCTGCAGTGCAGCATACCTTAAGGTTAATAATGAAAGGTAGCTAAATTACGTCCTTCGGGGACCTCCTCCACTAGCTAGAAATGAGACCTCTAATAAATGAGAATATTTACAACATGATCTAGTAAAAATACTCATAAAACCTAGTTGATGATAACAGAAAATAAAATAAAAACAAAGGAGAGGAAAAATAGAGGGAGTATGAGGAGAAACTCACTTAAAAACATCGAAAAATCACCATAATAATGCCCCAAAATCAAGGGGATCAATTTAGAAATGTAGGGAGAGACCTCATGTATACCACATGAATGATTGGAGGGGGTAATATGGCTAAAATACCACATGTTTGTTTTGGTAAAATCACAATTTTTAATGAAGATTTATAGGCCACACCATTTTCCAAACTGTGTGCCAACTGTGTGGTTGACACCACATCAAGCCATCATTCCTGCACAATTTTCCAAACTGTGCCCCAATCATGTGAATCACCAATAAAATTTAACGGTAGGTTTTTAATGGTAGATATTCAATAATGAACTACCTATGTCTATATCCCTAAAAAATCTACCCCACATGGTTTCTTTTTTACCATGCGACAATCATGCATAAGGAAAAACCTTTCAAAACTTCAAAATTTCAATAAGAAACTCCCTAGAGTCCTCTAATAAAATAAAATAAATCATAATCCTTGATTCATATCCAATAATATAATCATTATTCTCAAACTCTTGGAATTACAATCCTAAACTAAATTCATGAATCGACCCTTATTTTGAAAACCAAAAAATTCAATTTACCATTGAATTTTCAACCCCAGAAAGGAAACAAGGCTTTAAACTCATCCCTTACTACCATGAATATACCTGAACATATATAACACATGATCATCCTATCATACTCACATAAATCACACATTTGACCATTTACTATCACAATCATACCATTTTTGGAAGAGAGTGATGGAAAACGAGTAGTCAACCCATAGTTCTATATTCAAATTTGATGTTTTGGGAAAACATCTAGAATTATAAAATATCTAGGAATTTATAAGGCTATCTGATGTGCGTGTGGTTCATATGAAATCATAAAAATAAAATTATATATAGTCACACACAATCCCATCACAAACAATATATCTTTTTCAATCACAAGCACAAACTACTATCTCTACAACACAATCCCACTTTCCCACACAAGATAATCCTCATCAGATTAAAACATGAAAAACCAAATCAATCACAAATCAAGTATAGAAAAACCAAACAAAACCACTAACACAACCTTCCTCAAATAAAGAGATGGTAGAAAAATCCAAGATGGAAAGAGGGGAAATTCACCTATAGTTGAAATCAATTGATATCTTGAAGTCAAGAGTCCACACCAATTCAATGAAACTAAAGGGTATTAGAAGGGGATATTAAGTCATGTTATATTTTATGAAAATGAAGGGATAGGAGAATTAATATGGGATTATGAATTTATACAAGCACTAGAAACAACATAACCACAACATAATGTGCTATGGTCATGTCATGGTAGGGTTAATTACACTTAACCTTTGAAAAGCACACAGAGAATATCTTATATACCTTTCTATAAACTCAGTCAACTTGTTTTCTAAAATGACTAAGGATTTTCATGCTATGACCAAATAGTTTCACCACATATATAATCCTCTAAAACTTAGACTAAGACATGACAAGAGAAATGTGTTGTGACTCCTCTAAGATAAAACCCCAAGATTTGGCCTCTTAAGCTCCATGTCATGACAACCAAGGATGTGTGGAAAATTGTATTCATGGAAATCTCAAAAACCCCCTAAAACAACTCTTGTTACTTTAATAAAACATTTATTTCCTTAATATAAAACTTCTAATGGAAAAAACATGAGGGTTATGGAATTTCCATAAGACTCATCAAGATCTTATAAGAGTTCCCTCCAAAACCACAAGGCTTTTTTACTTAACCAAATATCCACTTTTGATTCCATTTTACCGTGACATCCCCCTACACCATGAATCAAAAATTTTAGAAAAAACATCTTCTATAACCATTCCTCCACACCATAAATTTCATGGATACATAGAAACCCATGTTTTCAAGAAAGATCTCAGCTCAACCTCTACCCCTTTTAATGAAAATATCTTTTTTCACATCTAACACCATAAATTTTTAAAGAAATAGTTCAGAAAGGATTATTTATTTTAAAAGTTTTGTTATGTAATGATTATAATGGAAAATTTTGACTGATTTACCAGGGTTTTAAAATAAGGGTTTTCCATCGAGTTAATTATTTATTTTCAAAAATGATTTTATCTTATGGTCCAAAAAAATGTTTAATGTATGATAATCATTTTTCCTTTATAGAATTTTCATTTGAAAATTATTATTTACTAAATGATGTTAAAAAATTCATTTATAAATTATATTATTGAAATATTTTCATATTTATTTTTAGTGAAATCCCATGAGGCCTATTAGTCCACACTATACATACACACCTGTGTGTATATGAAGCTTTCATGTTTTATAAAAGCTTTCATATTGTGATTGATAGTCTAACTTTGTTCTCTTAGTCTATTGATGGATGTTTTGGATGTAGTGAGTGAATAATGGTCACACAAGGATGTTCATAGAGTGAATCAGGTTGTTTGAGTCTTGGTTTCTTACTCAGAGTGTTTGTGTATTGGTCAATTCATCGAAAATATTATTATATTTTTAGTTTTCTTATTTCCATAACTTGTGTTGTATTGTTAAATATGATGAATTTTTTTTGAGAGTGAGATGATTTTCTATATTTATTATTCTATATTAGGTTGTTTTTTGATTTTAAACTCTCCATTTTATTTTAATGTAAGTCCAATGTTTGGATGCATTTAGTGAATTTAGTTATTTTATTATTATTATTCAGGAGTGAAATCATTCCACTAATTGGTGTTTTGATACCCAGGTTCTTGTTTCTATCCTGTGTCAATTGAGAACATTATTTTTTATTTGTTACAAGTTTTTTCATGAGTCGTGTTGGACTAAACCTAAATGATTCATGATAAAATTGTATCATTTTTTTTCCACTTTCTATTTTTAGTAATCATGGTTATATAAAGATAAGAATTTAAGGACTTGAGATGTTGGCGCAGGGAGAGTATCTAGCACTTTCTCATTTAGTGTCATGAGTTTCTATCAATATTTAGGATTTGAATCTTAAAATTTAATTATATTTTGATTATTTTTATTCTGTTTCAATGAAAATTTAGTGTATTAAGTATTTTAGGGGTTCCTTGAGTTTTAATAATAAAAATGGAATAACTAGGGATATACAGTTAGGTCGTATGGTCTGAAAAACCATGAATATCTAGTACTTATGGTTTAAATGATTTCTTAGAGAAAATTTCATAGTTAGTGAAAATTTTTACCATCCATGAAGTCATACCATTCATATATTATCATCCCTATGAAACTTATTTATTCAAACCTATTTTATTTATAATTTCTACTATTATGGATTTCATTTGTTGAAGATGGATCATAAAGGTATTGAAGACATTTTATGACGTTGGAATGGATTTTTTTGATGTGTGGAATTATGTTTTTTATGACTATTTTTAATGGATTTTCTCAATTTCATGAAATATTTTTATTCTAAAATTTTGATTTATTATGCACTTTTAAATGTATATTAGTTTTTATGATGGAAAATTAAGAGTGTTTTCAAGTGAAAGTGGACATTTAGTTAATACTTTGTCTTCCCTAGTAGAGAAGTCGGAGTTTTTACTTGTGGATTTCATTTTTATTTCTAAAGAATGGTGGAGTGTTTCCAAGTTGTGTATGTATTTGTAAAATGAGTTTAAAATCATACATTAAATTATATAAATTTAATAATAATATTTTCTAGTGTACTTGGATTTGTTGAGTTTGTTTTTTGGGTTGAACCATTGGTTGAAATGGGATTTTTTAATTTGATTTCTGAATCATGAATTTATTGTGATTCATGTTTCAAGTTATTTAAAGTATAATTCCTAAAGTGGTACCTATGAAAAGTGTAATGTTCATATTTCTAGAGGGTACTTAGGTTGATTCCTCTCATCTTCTAAGTGTGACTGTTTCAGCCCATTATTTTTCCCAAGATCATAGCATAGTGGTGGAACCAGAATGTTATTTGATCTTTAGACCTATCTAAGACTTCATGAATCATTTTCCAAATTATTTTAGTTGAGATCAAGTCCTACTTTAAGGGGTGGATTCATTATAAGGGATTATAGTAATCCTCAATTTTATATAAACTCTTTAATCTTCAAGGGTTAAGGTTTTTTTGTGGTTGCTTAAAGGATATAGCAAAGTGTGGTGGGAAACCATATTCTTATTAGTTGCATGAGGATATGTATTGGTAATTATTCAAGGCTAGTTATATTAAGTTTCATTATCTTGAGGATGTGAATGTGGATAAAACCACTTAATCCCAGATCCTTCATCATAGTGAATGAATGGTAAAGGAATGTGCCAATGGTTTCTCAGAGTTGGTGGAACGTTCTCCCGATCTAGTCGCTAATGACTCTATGAAATCTCAACTATTTGAAATATGTCTTCATTAGAGTCTCGAATCAGTAGTATTTAATTTTAAATAGACATAGCATTTGGAATTGGTTTAAAGTGTTATGTTATTGAAAGTTATTAAGATTGGGTAAATTGAGATTGATCATGGATTTTGGGTTTATTAGGGGAATTCATATCAAATTATTATAGATTCTTTTATAAAGAAGACATCTCTTGTTTTTTTTTTCAATTCAAAAAAACCAAGAATTTTAATTCCTCTTTCGTTAAAGTTCAATGAAACTTTCTTCAATGTGGTCATTTGATACATTTTCAAATATTTTATAAATTAAATTATTATAAAAAAGAATAATTCATGAGTGTAGTTTGGATGTGGATGATGAACTATCTTGTGATTTATGCTCATTTAATTTGGAGCAGTTAAATATTTTGAGGTAACTCTTGTTTGATGTTTTCCTTCAATATCATTTTTAATTATATCATGATATGTTGGTACTTATAGGTATGATTATTCCTAATTTATTTATTATAATTCTTGAGGTTTATGTATGATGTTATCCTTATGATGGGATTTTGTTTTTGTTTAGTTGCACATGTGGAAGCCTTGGGTGTGTGCTTGGGAGGTTAGGATGGGTTCTACACTAGTTCAAATTATATACTAGTTGGTGTTTGGTTTTGAATTTTTAGTTTCACTGAGGATTAGTTTCTTGATTATAAGGTCATATTTTACCCCTCTTTTATATTTTGACCCAAGGTTAGATATATGCCATTCCTTGTTGAGGCATGTTGTGGTTTATGGGGTGTGGCTCATTCGGGTTAAAAATATGATTGTGGATTAGTTAATGGACTTTATTTCATTCTTTTTTAGGTATTATTTTGGGTTATAATTACCTTAGGTAATTTTGTATCAATTTATCATGTGGTTTTTTATGGATGGTGGAGAATTATTGTTTCCTTTAATTATTTGAGGAAACAAGGTTTCTTTGGTGATATCTTTCTGGAAGAAGTATTTATGATTTTGTGTGACCATTTAGATGAATTATAAATGGTGGAGAGAACTATTATAGTTCTTGGGGTTCTTTAGGATTTTTATTTATTAATGGTTATGGTTAGGTTATGATTTGAGTTGTTTGGTGGTATTTGAATATTTTTTAGTTTTCTTATACTTTTAATCGATGTTTTTTTGGGGAAGAAAGTGGTATGGGGAGGATAATTGTGATACACTTGTGCCTCCATTTTTTAAAGTATTATATTATTGTGTATTTATTTTTTTTTTTGTAATTTTTCGATTTAAATTTTAAATATCTAATAGTTTTTATTTATTTCGTAGATACCCCATGTTTAGGAGTAATCATGCAGAAAACCTTATGTTCAAAGGGAAACCGTGCGAGTGTCTATTTTTTATGATTTTTTCAATGGTTCTTGATTAGTAAATGATTGTGTGAGGCTTAGTGGAAACTATATATATATACTTACATATTTTGTTTCTTGTCTTTTTCTTGAGCATAATTGGGAAAATCATTTGGAGTATCATAACTCAATTACAGTAGGGGTTGAGTGGTTGGTTCCTGGTTTCATAAACCATGAGAAAAAAAATTATGGTTATAGCTCTATTCCAGTTTGAGCTCTTTGGTTGGTGTAAAATTTTCTAAATCATGAGTCCAAATTGTGCAACATAGCTAGATTCATTAAAAATTTAATTTCCACCCTTCTCTATTTAACATGTTTCCCCTCCAATTTTCATTCAACTAGATAGATGGAGATCCTTTTGCATCCTCTCATTTCTTCCCTTGGAATTTTGAAATACTCCTTAGTTTACAAGATATTTTGAAATGTAATCCCCTCCTTATTCTTTTAATCTTCTACATTCTTTTATTCCCATCAATTTACTTTCCTCCCATAAACCCTAATGGAAATGAGTGTCACATCTAGGGTTTTTGTGGGACTAATTGTAGGGATTTTGATATTTAGGGATAATATAAGCCATTTCTTACATTTTTCCCTTTCCATCAATGGTGAGTGGTTTCTTATTAAATGAGTTTTGTGTTTTTCTGAAATTATTTTATTTAATGATTCCGGAAATATTTGGGTTTTATATATTTATTTTATCTTAAATTGGAAAAAATATATGATACCCATTATGGGTTATAAAATGTTTCAAATTATTTATTTTCTTTTCATAGAGTATTTTAAATAGATTTCAAGTATTTATTTTGAATTAAATGTTTACATATGACAAATGTTTGTGAAAATTCTCATAAGGCTCTTTTTAAAAGGTTTTGACGGAAAATAATGTATGTATCCCTGTTTTTATTTACAAAAATATTAAATTGGGGTTTACGAGGTTTTTTAATTAAATATTTGTTTTTATTTTTAATTGACTCCCAAATAAGAAATCCTTATTTTCACAAAGTGTTAGTACTTGTGGATGATAGGGGTGGAATTATAACTTAGCATTCCAAGATGGTTTTAAAGGCCCCTTTTTCACTTACTAAAAGGAGTTCTTTGAGGATTATATCACCTTATATGTGAGACCCTTTTTTTGATGCTTTTTATAGGCCATTATCCCATTTTAGGTTATTTAATGATTTATTATTGCAATGCTTATATGCCTGTGAAAGGGGTTATTTATTGAGAGGGTGTTGGATGTGGTATAGAATTTATTTGTTATGTTCATTATTGATTAATGTGATGATCAAATGATTTTATTGTTTTATCACCTTAAATTTATTTACTACATGGGTATCATAGGAATATAAGTGATAAATCTTGTTTTATTCTACACTAGTTTAAATTATGCACTAGCTAGAGTCCCCTAGTTATAAGTTTCAATCTCTCTTGGGTAGTGCCTCGATGAGACTATTAGAGTGACTCAAGAACTTATATTGGATAGGAATGAGTCATAGACTGACAGTTAATTCCATTGAGTATGGTCTAAGGTTTTCTCACATTAAGACTTAGTATGTTTCCCATGATACTTATTCATTTGATAATGATGTTATTTATCAAGGGGATATCCACCACTTTCTTGATATGTATACCCTTGTTCACATCTTCACTTGTGGAGCCATTTGTTAAATTTTTTTATTTACCCTTATATTTTTAAATTATAGTCTCCATTTAATCTATATACCTTCTTTCTTTTATGATTTGATCACTATATTTTTGTTTTGAAAAATGGGTTTTATGAAAAGTTTTAGAAATAATGAAGGTGGTTTGGTTTTTTCACAATCTTTCAGGTTTACCTTTTAAGCATTTTAAAGTACGTTCCTTTTTAAATGATGGATCCACCCATTTGTGTATAAAAAGGGGGATTTTTTTAAGGAAATACCTTAAAGGAAAAGTATTATTTATTTACTTGGGTTTTTAAAACAATGTTTTTATTTCGGTTAATGATTTTTTTTCAAAAAGGTTTTATCTTTTGATTCATAAGTAATTTTAATGTATGAAATTTTTTCCTTTTCATTTTTTTATTTGAAAATCCTTATTTACTAAATTATGTTCAAAATATAATTTATGAAGTGTTTCATTAAAAAAATTGCATAGGCACTTTTTGGTGAAATCATACTAAACCTGTTAACCCACACTCTGTATGCACACCTATGTGTGTGTGTGTGTAGATCTCATGTTTTATATAGGTTCGCAAGATGGAATTTATGATTGGATATCTTTATCTTGGTTTATTTATAGGCATTGTGGATATGTTGAGTGACTAAGGGTTACATAGAGATGACCAAATAGTGGCTCATGATTTTTGGATCTTTTTTTATTACTCAGGGTGTCAGTGTATCCACCAATTCAACCACTATCTTATTTGAATTTTTCATATCTTTATTTTCAGTATTTGTGATGTATTTTTTAAGGACATTTTATTTTTTTTGAAATTGAGATGGTTTTTTATATTTATTATGACTTCTTTGGTTTTATCTTTATTTTAAAAACAATTATTTCATGTGCATGAAATTTCAATGTATAGATTCACCATTTCAAATTCTTGATAGATTACACTGCTTTATTATTATTTATGGATCAAATTTTCCCCTAAAGGTTAGTGTTTTATTACCACGGTGTTTGTCACTAGACTAGGGAAATCTGATATGTGCTTATTCTATTATTTTGAGATGAGTTGGGTGTCATGTTGGGTCGACCAAAAATGGTTCATGATATTTGGAGGAATTATTACCTCCTCCTCCTCCAAGGAGGTTGGTCATTTCCAAAACACAAGGAACATTACCTAAAGAACCATCAAAATTCCTTTCACATCATAATTATTTCCCTTCATTGGTACCAAACATTATTAAAGTTATATAGGAACACTCAGGATCATCCTCCATAATCCATTACCAGAGGAATAGCGTTGAGAAAAAGTGAAGCCTTTGGGTTCACAAGTCAAAGTGGTTCACCAAGAAGGTTGATACCAAGGAAGATCATGATATTTTTTCTTAAGGGATATTCATATGATGATAAATTTCCATAACACTCTTGTCTAATTGAATATATGATCCCTGGTTTTAACTTCTAATAAGTGAATTTAATTATCTATAACCCTATAGATAACATGGAGCACAACACTGACACACAAGAACATGATGAGGAGGCCTCAATTAAAAACAAGGTGTGCATCAAAACACAAAAGTAAGGTGTGTGAAACTGAAATCTAAGGCAGACTAAAGATCTGGGAGACACTTAGAGAATCCATAAATGACATGATCATTGTGTCTCAACTAAGGATAAAGTGGAAATCAAGCCTATATCCCACCCACCAACTTAAGAAACTGAGACTCGAATATTAAGTAAAAATGGAGTAGTTGAATCTAATTAATGTTTAACTTCTTAGGGGAAATATTACCACTAAGTGAAACTCCCAGGATAAGATTGATATACTAACTCTGATGGATCCCTTTCCGTAATTGGTAAATTATTGACACATGAGAGAATAATACCATAATATTGCTAAATCGAGGCCCATAAAACTAGTTTACCTAAATCTAGTGTCTCAAAACTACCAATAATTCCACACATTTAAGAAAAACAATACCATTTAAAGTGGGATAATGAAAACCAACTTAATAAGGATATCAAAAATATATACAATTATATTAACAAAGTTTGTCTTCACCAAAAACCTACACTCAAGAGTTGGACCAGAAGATAGTCCCAGAAGAACTCTTAGACTCCACTGAGTCCATTTCCATATGAATGGAAGCCATAGAGGGGGAATATGCACCAATATACCCATAATGGAAACCATAACCTGAGTGTGTATTCTTGAATCTACCACCACACAACTTTAGGAATCCCATATTATTTGTATTCAATGGTACATGATTTTTAGGGAAACATATCACACATTTTTCATCTCTATATATCCCCATTATAGGAAAACTAGAGAAACATGATATAATAAATTTCAAATGATTCATATAAACACTGTATGGATCAATAATCATCTGTTATAATAATCTATCATCTGAGTCTATGTCAAACTAGGAAGATCTAAGATGACATTTCCTTTATCATTTTAGCTCTATATTGAAGAATAAAATGATACTCAAATTCTAAAATTATAAGAAACATGAAAATGATAGAGTATTTTAATTCATTCTTATGTGGGAATTATTTAACTATTACCTAAACATGAATCTTATTTAAGAGAATATTTTGGATATTTTTCTAGAGAATATCCATGAATAGTTTTATACACCACTTATTCCATTAAAGTACCCCGATGGTTTCTGGGAGTTTGTAGTGGTACCATAGAACCGTGATGTTTCCATTCAGGATTCCAATCCTAGGTCCTAGATGCCACTTGCAACATAAGGGATGAATCTTGGTAAGGAAGAAATAGTGATTGTCACACTCAAACCAACATGGATGGAAACTCCATCTCCCAATCCTACTTAATATCATGTAGTGTCTACTCCATAATAACATAAAAATCAAAAATTCCATTACTAGGAGATAAAAAAGTATAAAACTCATTAAAAATTCAAAGCTCAGAAGAATAAGTTTTATTCCATCTAAAAGAATAAAGTTTTTGAGCTCTCCATCGCTACCCTAGAAGAATTTTTAATCATTTTACTAGAGGTAAGAAGGCCCAAAAATGTTGGGATAAATGATTTCCTTGATGATTTCATCTTCCACCAAATGTTGGGGTACAAAATTCAGTACCAATTCATATTCAATATTATGATCCAGAAGATAGTTTACTCTGGGTTAGTAATGTTAGGAAAACCCCCAACATCGGTGGCCTATGTCTCTTCCACTATGCTAGAAGAAAAAGGAGAGTGATAATAAATCACAAACAAAGGGGCATAGAAATTCAATGATTGGATGTCCCATAATTTGGTCAACTAAGAATATGTGATAATCAGATGCAATTGAATAATAAATTTGTGACCCTAATTCACTTTGCGAAATCAAAGACAAAATATTCATCATTTTTGTCTTCTAAGGGTTGGTGTAACTGACTGCAACATAATAAGGCACAAGAATAGGATCCCTTATTGGCACTGAAACTAGTCTATTATCTCTCAGATTACTTAACCCCATGACTGGGAGGATAGAAATTTCCCCATCGAAAAGTATTTTCATTTAATGAGGAGTTATAATATATCTTGATCTATGTCATTCATCTGATTAAATCCTTCAGTAATGAAGATTATGACTCATATAAATCTAAATTTTCACTAATAATTGGGGAGAATGTTGTAGAGATTGAGGAGGTTAGGGAAGAAGAAGTTGTTGAAGACCTTGACATTAAGGAATTATTTATGATGAATACATATATAATGTTGAAACCAGAATACTTGATCTTCAATAGGCTCAATAGTAACATCGATATGATCTTGAACCCTCCATAGATCTTTTGGATCCAATAATATTGGAATAATGACTTAAAAACAAACAATTTTTTGATTGACATTGAAATGTGGGAAGGATTATTCATCCAAAATCACAGACCATAAATATGTCCCCCAAGTCTACTCAAGGGAATGAGTTGCACAATCCACATCAACCCCTTAGCCATAGGTCAGGGATTATCCTCAAGGTAAGAATCACAATCCCTTAGCTCAAAATAATGTCAATCTAAAGTAACTTAACAACATTCTCTCTAGGATATCAATTTTTGATGCCTTTCACTTCTCAAGGGTGATCATGGAACCTGTTTTTATTGCCCTTAAAATCCCACAAGAGTAAGATACTGATGTTTCTGCTACTGACATGTATCACATAGTGACTAGCTTTAAAAATGTCATAAGATAATTTCATTCACATAACCAGATATAGGGAAAACTATCCAGGGACATATCTTGTCCTTTTATATAACTGGAAATCTCTATGATATCTAAATTCATTGAGTCTAAATTGATAATGGTTCTGGGATTAATCTCATCACGATATGAACCATCTAACATTTGGTACATAGAATATATGACTTGTCTCCATCTAATTTAATGATTCAAAGGCATGATAAGAGTGTGCAGAGGCCCTTAAAGAAAGATCAGGCTGAATAATCAAATTTGTTATCTCATTTTTGACTCTAAATCCTCGGTGGTCTGTCAAGACATGACTTTAAATGTATTTCTAGGATGTTTTTGGATCTACATGCATGAAACAATGACATAATAATATTATCAAGACTGAAATACTTAGTCAAAAAGAAAACATTGATGATATATGTTAATAGTTCCCCCTTTTAGTCCTAAAAATCTTAGTATATATATGTATAGTTTAATAAAAGGAAGGGTAAAAAACCATTGAAAAATAACACGATTCGTATTGTTACTCTTAATGGCCTAGAAATCACTCCAATCAATCCACGGAGAAAACTTAGTGAAGACTACATGTTTCACATCCACCAATTTGTGGTGAAAACTTATAATCTAAGGATCCATTAGGTTATACCGGTCAGATTGGATAATAAGATAAATTTTCTGGTCAATTTTCTCTCATATGAGAGAAAAAAAGATTCCTTTTTGAGAATCTTCTGCCAATAGTGAAGAATATTATTGTGTAGCCCATATAGATCTATCTTTCCCCCATGAATCTCTATTGTAATGCTGGTTTGGTTGATATTCAGGTGACAATGGTTAGGATCTTTGATCATTTGGATCAAAATCCCCAAATAATAAAATCATGGGGTTTAGGTACATGCTCTCCCATTCTCATGGTATCAGTTTCATCATATGACCTGTGCCATTCAAAATGAGGATACAATTCTAAATGAAATAAAAATCACTCCACACTATCTTCATATATTGATATTCCACTCAGTCTTTCACTCCTAAAAATTATTCTTAGGAAGAGGATGAAATCATGGATTCTACTTTGGTATTAAAATGTTTCTCTACCACCATTTATGTACTTATATAGGATAATTACATATCCTTTATCAAGAAACATTGATATTTATTCATTTGAAACTACAAAAAATGCTCATATTGGATCCCCATGTGGCCACCTATCATTTGGGTTTTTCGGATGACTACTATGTTTATTAGAATGCAATAAAAAGCATGAATCAGACCCATGATGCTAAGGTGGAGGTTGAAGTTGGTAGGTTGATTAATGAATAATTCATTCAAGAGGTTGAGAGCTTTTATTTATGCTAGATTGATATGTGATTTTTGTGACACCACCTTTAATAAATGGATAATACCTTATACCTGATTAAAAAATTGGTTTCACCTAGATGTATGATTTTTTTTAGAATTACCCTAAAATAAACAAATGTAAGAAATGAACATCCCCTTTGATAAATCAAGAAAATGTTATGTGATATGTGAAAAGTGTTGTGGTGTTTGGTTGTGGTGTTTGGAGTTGGTGTATTGTGGTGTGGTCATGTTGTGGGGTGGTGATGTGTAGTGGTGATGTGGGGTGGTTATGTGATGCCAAGTAAATGTGGCATGTGTAAAATGGTTGTAATGTGGAAAATGGTTGCGGCTGTAAAATTACGAGGATATGTGGGCTTGTTTACATGGGAATTTAGGTTGTCAACTTTTTGTGTTGTGATGTGTTGTTCTATTTCCCCAGGTAGAAATAGAATTAGTTAATAATGATGTAAATGGCATGGGTTAAAATAGATAGAGAATGTTGAATTCAAATGGGAAGTGTGGTTAATTGTGGTATATATTTAATATTGAAATTAATAGTATAGATAATTGGAATTGGTTGGTAACATGAAATTTGGATTGTTCCTTGAATAAAGTTGTGAATTTAGTGGTGACAATGAATATGGCAGTGTTGTGAGGTTAGGTGGTGATGTTGTGAGTTGGTTGGTACTTTTTATGAACCCATATGTTGGGATTGTGTGACTATTATATATACCATGTATTTTATTTTGATTTTTATATACACCCCACCCATGTCGAGCACCATGTGTTGACACTGGTATATATATATGAGGGGTGTTTTTTTCAGATATCTTGGTGATGAGGATGGATGGTTGTTAACCCATTTTTTCCTACTCCCACTTCGAGGTGACATCGTCATTCACGATCAATGATATATAGAATTAAAAAGTGCACTAATAAGATATGGTCATCTTATTATGGCTTATGTGTATTTGAGTGATATGTGGTGTGATGGTTGTGTTGTGGGGCGATGAGATGTGATTAGATGAATTGTGGTGGGTGTTGTGCATGGTAGGAGGTGAGAATGAGGTTAATGTCCTTCATGTTCACGAAACCCTACTACTATGGATATGTGGTTGTGGTGTGATATTATGGCCCTAGTTTCTATATTTAGATGTGATGTGATGTGTTAAACTAGGTGGTTGTAGGTGAGGTGTAATGTGACAATCCTATGTGGAGATAGTATATGATATTTTATACAAAATATGTGGGAGAAAACTAATGTATGACATTGGGGAGGGAGTACAGAAAATCAATGGGAAAATATTTTGGGTTACCTGTTATCAATATGGTTTATATTATGTTTTTATACTTGGCTTGCATCTTTTTCAGTGAGCGTACCCTATTGAGATTGGGTTTCGTTAGTCATCCGTTTTAGATGTTGTTGGTTTTTATATTTACTCATTAGTGCATTAGTATTTTTTTCACATATATACGAGAGTATTTTATTTTCTTATTGAATATACTTTTATACTCACCCTACATGTATAAACGAATTTTCAAGTTTCTAAGAGGATTACACAGACCATGATGGACATTACTAGCTCTGACCTTTAAGCTATTATAATTTCACTACTTTTGGTTTTTTTGGGTATTCACTTTGGAGGATTTTATCTATATCTATCCTCTTTATATATAAATCAGGGGATGGATTTGGTTTTCTTTTTTATTATGTCATGGATTTTCTTAAAGATGATTTATCCTATCTCTTGATCCTATTATAGTTATAGAGGGAAATTCCTCCCATTTGTGAGGTTTTTTAAACCCTTGATGCTAGTCTCCAACATAGGGCCTACTAGAGATGGGAATTGTGGAATCATTATCTCTCTTCCTTCATTTTTGTATATTTGGGGGGGGGGGAGGGGGTTCGTGAGATAGTGGTATTACAGTACAAAAAAAACTAGAATTTATCAAATTTTTTAGTGAAGTTTTTAAAAAATGTCGTTAATTTTGAAACTTTTTTCAGGAAACACCACTAATTTGGTGACGTTTTTTAGGAAACATTACTAAATATATATATATTTATATATACCATTTACACACATTGATGTAAATATATATATATATATATATATATATAAATATATATAAACACAGTCATATATATATAAACATAGATATATATATATATATATTTATATATATATTAACAAACAATCACACACACAAACACATATATAGATATATTTATATATAAAAGCATACATATATTTTAAATTTAGTAACATTTTAAATAAAACATGTTTATTTTAGTGGGATTTAAACCATCTCATGTTGGGTACCTGAACCTGACCCTCAGGTCGGGTTTTGGATGAAAATGCCCCCATTATGCATTTTTGGGGTTTTTTTACGCTGCCCTCCGCTGGAAATCCCCGTCAAAATTTCCATTGGAAATTTCCAGTGTAAATTTCCACTTGAAATTTCCTCGGACGTGGCGGTAATCCCTTGGCCAACCTGACCCTCAGGTTCAAAAGTGAACTTGAGACAATTTAAATCTATTTTAGTGATATTTTATCAGTGTTTTAAAATGTGGCTAATTATATATATGTATATGTACACATATATTTGTACACGTACACACACAGATATGTATATATATATAAACATATATATATATATATATATCAATAAAAACATATATATAAACACACACACAGATATATATAATATAAACATAAAATATAAACATATATATCTATAAAATATAAAATATAAACATATATATATGTATAATCATAAAATATAAACATATATATATAAAATGTAAACATATATGTAAAATAAGAAAATATATAAATATAACATATTAAATATAAAAAATCTAAACACACACACACACACATATATGTATATTAATATATCATATATATATAATATTAAATTTTAAATACTGAAATGTATTTATATATATACATATATAAATAAAAAAATACAATTAAATATATTAAATTTAGTCATGTTTTAAATAAAACGTGACTATTTTAATGAAACTTTTATTAGTGTTTTAAAAAGTGGCTAAATATATGTATATGTATGTATGTATGTATGTATGTATACATGCGCGCGCACACACACACACATAGATATTTATACACACACACATACACATATATATAAAGATATAATATATATACATACATACATACATATATATATATAATATAAACATATATATATATATAAAATATAATATAAACACATATATATATATATATTAATATATGCATATAAAAATTATATATACATAATATTAATTATTAAAATAATTAAATAGATTTATATATATAAACATAACATAATATAATTTTAAATTCAAAATCGGAATAGCTTAGTTGATCTAGTACTTTTCACACTAGAGGTTCAGGGATCAAATTTTATTAGGGGCCTAATTTCTTGCTTTGGCATTGGTATATATTGGTTAGGTGGCTGCTTGATGAGACAAGGATTGGGGTGGCGCCTACTGGAGAGGATAGAGGGTGAGGTTAGGGTGGAACCCTACAGGTGGGGATGATGGGTGGGGTTCCAACAAATGGGAGGGGGACGAGGGGGTTAGAGTGGTGTACTAGACGTGGGATGTGGGTGGGTGTACTAAAGGGGATATGTAGGGTGGGAGAACAGGTGATGTGAAGGGGTGTTTTTTATTGTGAAAAAAATGTAAATTTTCAAAATAAAATTTATATTTTTATAAAAAAAATTACTGTTGTTTTTCAGAAATGTGAGTAAAATAAAAATTATAAATTCCCAAAAAAATAAAAAAATACTAATGTTTTTTAGAAACTTTCGTAAATGAGGTGTAATTTACTAATGTTTATAAGAAACATCGATAAATGATATTTTTCTAAATTAAAGACACATACTAACTTATGTTTCAGAAAAACATCGCTAAATGAGGCATCTCTAAATTTTTTTTAAAACCACACTAATTTAGCGACATTTATTTATCAGCATTTTTGAAAAATATCTGTAAATGAGATGTCACTAAATAGAAATGTTTATAAACGTCGCTAATTTAGTGACACATCATTTACTGAAGTTTTTCAGAAATGTTGGTAAATAAATTATCAACGTCAAAAAATGTCATTAATGAAAAAAAATTAACTAATTAGCATTTTCTATAGTTCTAGAGCTCATGATTGAGATATCGGATGAAGTTTGGATTTATGTACAATGCGGATTCCATAGTTTGGTAAGGATATGATATCAGTTGATCTTAGTGTGCGACATAGGCAAGGAATAATAGCTAGGAAATGAGATTTTAGGGGACCCCATGATCCAATGCAAAGAGTCTATGCCTACTGAATGACCAATTGAGGTGGTGCCTCTTGTAGTGTGGAGACCAAGTAGAGGTACATGCATTACGATTTAATTCTGTTATTATTTGAATTGGGTTATTTTGAGAAACTTGTAATAAGTTAAAATCAATTAAATAAATATTGATAAAATTCCATACTACAAAGCTTATGAAGTATTTGTTTTCCTTTTATCTATGGTCCTTGGTCATCACCTGCATGTGGTTTAGGTAATGGAAGTTCATTAGACTGACCTGGTTGACCTCCATAGGGCTGATCTAGCAGAGGAAGATGATGGATGGCAGTGGGTGTTGTTCACTTTTAGTGACAATATTTGGTAAATTATGAGGGAAGTGATTCAAATATGGAGATAGAGAATTGGTTAGAGGGTCTCGAGATCACCTCTAGTTTGATCTGGGCCTCAATGGGGTATTGGGTCCCTTTGGAAGTCATTCATATATGGGGAAATATGCATCAATGGTGGATGTTGTATCTTGGTGAGAAGAAGGAGGTTTATGTATTTTGGGTATAATTTTAGAAAGAGTTCTGACCAGAGTTCCTTTCATCTACTATGAAGGCAGTGAAGAGGCATAAGATTCTTTATCTTTATCAAGGATGTTTGTGAGTGTGGGAGCTTGGGATCTAGTTCAAGGATCTATTGTATTTTAATTATAAATCGTTATGGTTGAAGTTTCTTATGTGAGATGTCTTGAGTAGGTGCTTTATCCTTTGATGTAGTGTACAATCTGTCTCTTTACATTACCGATGTATCTGGAGGTTTGTAAGAAGGTAGAGGTGATCGAGCACATGCACTCACAAGGAGGCTTACCATGAGAGTGGATCTAGAAGGGTATCTCAAGGGTCATAGTTATTGGTGTCCGGTCATAGGTACTAGGACCTTTATGGTTTCGACCAGTAGGGAGTTCAAATCAACATCCTCTTTTTTGGGATTTTGGGGTTAGTGATTTATACGATTTTCATGGGGACTTTAGACTAGTGTGATTTTTCGGTGAGGTTCATGGTTATCATATGAACTACTACCCAATAGTCCTTCAAGCTTAGTTTGGTGGATTTCGTCAGGTTCAGTGTCAACCTGAGAAGCAGTTTTTAGTGAGGCCATTTCAATAGTAGGGGTAGTTGGTTTAAGATCTGATGAGAGGGGATAGAGTAAGTAGGGGTCAAACTTAGGACATTCCTCACATTCAGGGACCTTTTCTTGAGAATGGTCCTGGGGGTGGCCATCATCATAGAGGTAGATGGGATCAGCGTGATCAGTTGAATGCAATATAGGTCGAGGCACCCGATGGGCCATATGTGACATCCCAAACTCAGGTTCCACTCAAAGTTTTTCGATCCCTATTGTCTACATAGACCCAAGTGCATCTCTCTAAATTCCAGAGGCTTCCATCTAATAGTGAGATCCTAGTGTGTATCAATGGGGAGACTATTCCATCATTACTAGAGTGTATAATAATTGATAAATATAATAATACGTAAATAGAGGAATAAATATGATAAACAAATGACACAACAGAATCCAATAGGAATAATAAAGAATTGAGGAAATTGATAATAATATAAAAAAATTGGAAGCTGAATCATAAAAAAAAAGATGATGATACATGTCATGTCTCTATAAAACTGGAAATCATTGATACAAGGAGAAAAATAATACATGCTATATAAAAGAAGAAGAAAAAATCCAAAAAATATTCATGAGTCTTGAGCTCTAGCTTGTTCATAGGCTACTAAGATCCATCCTTATCAAGAAATAATTATAAGGTGTCCAATGTAAGATGCTTCCCCTTGTCAAAACTTCCATGCATTTAATATACCCATGTACCAATGGCAAAGATCGACGCCACTTCGGTACCTCCCCACCTTACAGGGAGAGGGAACTTCTTCATCTTCACGCTCTTCCCTCCCCTTCCCTAATCCCAATTCACTACCTCCTTTTCCTTTAATTTTACTTTTACCTAAAGTCCCAAATCTATTGGAAGGCTACCCGCAACTCTTTATTTTTCCTTCTGAGTTCACCCACGCTTCGTCCCATATAAATTTAACCTTGGTTTCTCACTTCAATCATCTTTGAACTTCAGTGGACTTTTTTGATAGGTTTTTACTTGATGCATGGAATTTATCCGATGGAGTTGCAGTAGGGATTCTTGACAATAGGCATATAATGGTTCACTTTGCTTCAGAGTTGGATTTGATCAAATCCTGGTCCAAATCACCCCGAATCTACAATGGGTCCCATTTCTATCTTTTCTGATGGTCCAATGATTTCCATAAGAAGCATGATTCTCCAACAACGACAATCATGATCCGCTTGTCAGATCTTCCTCATCCATTTCAGAACCCCGCTATTCTATGGATACTGGGTAATCTGATTGGTCATTTTATTTGTTTTGATAGTAGAACTAGTGCAATCTGTCACCATGTTTCTCCTCGTATATGTGTTTAAATCGATGTTTCAAGGATGGTTGTTAACGTTTTTTGGATTGAAGTTGAAGAAGAATTCTTGTATATGAAAACAAATGTCTTTGAATCTCGGGTGAGTTTCTATTCAATTTTCAAGAAAATGGGCCATCGACTATCAATGTGCCATCACGGGAATAAGTTCAGTCATCAGAGGGAGGCTTCAGTTTAGGAGTAGGGTACTAGTGTGGTTAGGGATACTTATCCAAAAGGGAAGGGCCTTGATGTTTCATCCTCAGAGGGTTATCCAAAGGTGATGGGTCTTGGTGGAGAATCCACTAAAGCTCCATCTATGGTTAAAGTTTGTCCAACGAATATTAATCCGACTATTTAGGATGTATTTGGAAAACTGCAGTGTGACCTGAATCTTGAGACGAAAGTTCAGCATGAGGTTTGAGTTCTTGATGGGGTGTAAAATTTAGGAATGTTTGAGCAGAATACCACTATTCCCAAAGCTACATCATATGTGGAGCTTATGTGTGCTAGGAGTGAGGGGTATCAAGGGAATGGAAATGTTCCTTACGAATCCAGGAAGGGTAAAGAAGCCTGTGGAAAAGGTATGGATGTATAGACTATAGGGGGTGGGGTACAAATCAATGATGACATGATTAAGTTAGTAGGAAAGGCGATTCTTTCTCAAAAACATTCTTTAGTGCTGGGAGAAGAGGACGAACACATGTTAGAGGAAGGGAATGATTTGGAGGATGCCTAGGATTCTGAATCAGATGCACTTGTTGGGTCCAAGAAAGTGGACTCTATGGAAGAATATATTAGATTCTCTTCAAGGAAGGGGAAAACTCTAATCAATTCTTAAGGGTTTATCTAGAACTCTCTAAGGCCATGTATGATAAATGATTATTTTTTTACCTCAACCTCTTGTTACTCGATCCTCAAGAAAAGGAGAGATGCCTATAAAGGTTTCTAAGAAGTGAGAGGAAAACTATTATAAGGATCTTGAATCTTTAGTAGGGGTTTCTTCTACCTCTGATTAGGTGAATGCGGTTAAGGAGGTTTCTAATTTTGATATCCAACTCTGTGGTAAGGAATGGTTGGAATGTGATTAGTGTGAAACCATTGTGAATTGTAATGTAGAGTTTTTTGATAAGGTCCTTCAGGTCATTACCACACAAGAGGAATTTGATAGGCTGGTGGGAAGGTTTATTCAGGCTAGTTAAAACAAAGAGAAAGGAAATTGGATCCAAAAAAATCTTGGCATACCGGCACATGGTTTCAATGGGAATAATATTTCTATGGAAGAGATCATCCAAACATGGGACATGATTGATTAAAACATTGAGAAATTTCTCAAAGACAATCCAGACAAGAAGGCTTCATCACTACAATAGAGTCTCCTCAGAGGTAAGAACTCTAATAGGCTTAAATTGCAGTTCAGTGATTCGGCCTTCACATATTAGGTTGGGTGATTTTCTTGTGTAATATGGAATGGTTTCCCACTTTTCCTTAAAATTGATTCTCAATAAAAAAATATATATATTAGAGGTGTCCATATAAAGTGTGAGATAAATATTATTTGGCCACCACCAATGAAATCTATAACATCTAGTCCATCTAATATAAACTAAAATATTGTGCAAGCATGAATATATAAAATTAAATTAGTATAATAATAAAAATACCCAAGTACCCACTTCCGCCTCTGATAGGTTTTGAACATGTAACTATTTCATTTATCAATTTTGATTCAGTTTTTATTGTAATTAATGTGATGTATACCCAACATTAACATCATGTCATGATAATACTAATAATAAAGGATCCAAGATATAACAAGGTATCTAATAATGATGATGATAATGAATGGGATCCATGGTAATAACTATAGAATCCTTGTCCTCATGGGTTAATCTAACTCAGCAATAATTTGTACCCTAGATAAAGGTGTAAGAGTGTAATCCAATGGGAATTTCCCAAGGCATTCCACAATAATGTAATTATAACTGAGTCTAAATAATTCATCTATGTTAAAACAGGATAAGAAATGACTAGGGACAATCGTGAATCCAAGGAACCACATGTGCATGGAAATCATGTGAGATCCAAGGATCATATCCAAGGAATCCTATAATGATAATTTAGAGATCCTACAGTGTCATACCGGGCATCCACTAGTAGAAAAGGATTGGGATCCAAGGTGGGTCTCACCCTTGGAAACCAGCATCCTTGAATCAAAATGGTGTCCATGAGTGCCAAAGGAATTCACTTAGGAATCCAAGTCCATATCAAGTATATCCACTCTTATAAATATGTCGAATTCCATAAGAAATAGGAAATTATACTTGATTAATTAATTAATTAAGGTTATGTAATAATCATTCCATTTGATAATATATTTGGTTTAAACCATTTCTTTTCATTAGTGTGAAAAAGATAAAAGGACATGAAATTATTTATTATTTCATATATGTATTATTCAATTCATAAAGATCACTCCACTACCTTCCAGTAATCATGAAAAGGAGTTCTACGAATGTGAAACCAAGTCATTTAATTACATTCATTTAAATAGGCCAAGTCAAATACATAGTATACCTTCCATTTATAATTAATATTCATTAATTACAATGAAACACTTACCTTATAAGGATCGAGTGACATTAACACGTGTTTTTGACATTAAAAATTCATTGATTTAATTAAACACTTACCTTTATAAAGGTCACATAAAAACACATCCAAATGATGCACATATAGGACTAACAATCTACTAAAAGCATAATTAAGGAAAAAACCCTACTTGGGGTGGTTGGTGTTGAAGTCATAAACTCCAATTATTGAAAAAATATATTAAAAGGGTCTTATAATATGATTATAATAACTATAATAAGGCACATGATTTTAATAGGCCACGTTAGATGAAATTGGTGTGCACACAACTAAGAAAATATATAAAATGAAGAAACATGAGGAATGATTTATAGACCACCTACCTTATGATCATATGAATATCCTCATCTAGTATCATTCTTTAGTTTTTCCTAGATTGAAAGTTATTAGAATAATATATTAAGGCACTGAAAAGAGGGAATATGATCCAACATATAAATAGCATCATCAAGGGAAAGAAGAATGATGAGCCACTAAAAAGTAATCGAGTACATACCAATTTGCATACAACATTATGAACATGGATCAAATCAAACACCAGATCATTGCTTAGGATAGAAATCTTTCGAAGATATTTAAATGAGCTCAAAAGGAGAGAAGAAGAGCATATTTCTGCTGGAATGAGAAATCAAAAGATGCATAGGGTTTAAACATTCCATTAAGGAAAAATGGTCATTTCACCTAAAATATCAAGATATAATGGTTTGGATGCACAATTTTCAAAACCATGTGCCAATCACACACCTCTCTCTTCTTAAAGAGGGAACCCACATGGTTAGGATACACAGTCTGGGAAATCACGTGCCAACCATGAAAATATTCTCTGATAAAAATTTCATACATTTTGTATGGGCGTGCATCCCTGGCACACAGTTAGGGAAAACTGTGTGCCATAATTCACCCCACATTCTAGCCCCACATGGTTAGGAGAGATCGTGGGGGATGGTTGCATAGTTTCTAGTAACCATGAAGCCTGGTGATTTTCTCCACCGACCGGGGTTCTGAGATCCAAACAATCCCAAAACACCCCTAATACCTTTTTAACCCCATAGGGAATTCATATTAGGTCAAAAACAAATATTTATACAGAAATTAAAATGATCCATACCTGAGATAAAAATCAGGTTCTTACATTATTCCCCCCTATAAAGGAACTCATCCCCGAGTTCACCTTATAAGGGTTGTGAAACCGTGTCTATGAATAACTCCGGCTGCTAGGCATGTACGTCGGCCTCATACTCCCAAGTCACATCCTTTAAATGGTTTTACTACCATAACACCCATACTAAAGGGATATAGCATACTTGGAGAGAATTTTTACTCTAATCGATGATGTCTATATGATAATCCTCAAATAAACCATAAACATCTAGTTCAACTTCCTTGTGATCAAAAGTATGAGACAGGTCTGTGTGATAATAGTGAATCTATGAAATGTGGATGAAATTGTGCATGAAATGGTACCTATGAGGTTGTAGAAACCTATAGTCTACCATCCTGAATCTCTCCAGAATCTCAAACATCTTGAAAAATCACAATGACAACCTTCCTTGCCTCTGTATATATATATATGCCCAAGAATGTTTGATACCCACAGGAAAACATGATCCCAAACTCAAACTCCATAGGTCTTTGATAGAAATTGAGAAAAATTTTATTTCTAGATGGAGAAATAAACATATTATTCCTGATCATATGAACCCACTCTGAAGTCTACTTCACAAAATGACTACCTAGTAGTGCCACCTCACCTACCTCTAACCAGTACAGAGGTGAACGAAACTACTTACCATATAATTCCTCAAAAGGATCCATTTAAATTTTCACTTAAAAGATATTTTTATAGGCCAACACAATGAGAGAGATATGATTCTCCCAAGAACCACTAAAAATCAAGGATGCAAGCTTAAAATATGTCCTCTAACACCTTTATTGTTTGTTCCAACTATTCATCTGTCTGAGAGTGAAAGGTTGTGCTCAAAAGAGCCTATGTACCCATTGCCTTATACAACCCCTACCTGAACCATGATGTGAAGTGAGATTATATATTTTAAATGATATTACATGAGAACTAGTGTAGCAGGATGATCTAAAAAATATACAATCTTCCTAACTCATCAACTAAGAAAGTCTCTGGGATATGAAAGAAGTGAGATACTTTCTTTTTTCTACCAATGACAACCCAAACTGTGTCATATCCTTGAGTTGAACTCATTAATTCAACTAAAAATCTATAGAGACATCCTCTTATTTAAATTATGGGAAAAGAAGTTATTGTAACAAGACTGCATGTATCCGGTGCTCCACCGTCACTAGATAATAGGTGGAACACATAGTAGTAAAACCATATATATGATGTTTTATGCTAGGCCACCAATATTAGTGTTTCATATCTCGATACATATTTCAAATACCAAGATGAAATTCCCATTGATAATTATGGTGATCCCACATTATTTCTTATCTCATATTAGTAGGAACCCATACATGTCCAAATATACATAAAATGGCATCTCTGTTTACAGACCAATCTGGTGGTGGTCCCTCTCCAACAATAATCTCTTTGAGAACTGAGCATTAAAGATCTAAAAACTAAATACTCTTCACCTTTTCAAAGAGGGAAGAGGTAAATATTAATTTTGATTAGTAAGACTTCTCATATCTGTCATGAAACTCTATATTTAACTTAAAAAAGAGGGACATAAACTTTTATTCATCTCTGGCTTCTTATACGGCTTGTGCCTATGTTTTCTAACTCAACACATTAGCTACAACATTTACCTTTATAGGCATATATGAAAGATCAAAATCAAAGGACTGAATATATTTGACCCATATCCACTATCTGGGACTCAAGTCACTATGTGTTAACATATATTTGAGTCTCTTGTGGTTCATATACAATTAAAATCACTCACACAATGGATAGTGTCTCCAGTAACATAATTCATGGGCAATAACTAATATCTCGAGGATGTGCATCAGATAATTTATCTCATGAGGAATCAACTACCAAGATCTTTAATTAATGACTATATCCTCCTACATCCACACTACACAAAATTCGATGTCAAATGCATCACAAAACATCATATAGCCTCTACCAGGATTTGGAAAAATCAGAATAAGTGTTAAGAAAATCCTACCTTTTAGCTCCGGAAAGTATTTATCACACTCTTCCAACCATAAGAATATGAAACCATTATTTGTAAGACTAGTAATAGCTGAAAAAGGTGTGAGATATCTTATTTGAAATGTTTTTAATATCCTGATATCCCCAAGAAACTCTATATATCAAAAAAATTCTTGGTATTCTCTTAGGACCCCACAACACTCACTTTATCTTGGTTAATACATACTCCTAATTCCAAGATAATATGAACCAATAATTGAAAATTTTCAATCTAGAAGTGACACCTAGAAATATTGGAATAAAGGTGTTTCTCTCTCAGTGTATTCAACAATATATCAAGGTTCCTATCATGGTTGATAAGAGTGTGATAATACACTAAGATTTCACCCCCAAAAACCATGAAAAAAATAATCTAGATAGGGGTAAAACACCCTATTCTTCAAATCAATGAAAATGGAAGGCACGTTCATAAGACCAAATGGAATTACAATATTTTCATATAGACCATACATTCTATGAAAAGTTTTATGAGTTATGTGTGAAGGTCTGACTCACACATGATGATAGCCTGATCTCAGGTCAATCTTGGAGAAATATCTAAAAGTTCTAGTCAAAAAGATCATTTATTCTAGGCTATGGACACAGGTTATTGACCGTAATCTGGTTCAACCATTTTTAATCCATACACAGATGAAGGGTCCCATATTCCTTCTTGGAGAAAAGAATAGGTGAACCACAAGAGGAATTTAAAGGCCATATAAAACCTTTGGCCTCTGGATCTCCAACTACTGCTTAAGATCCTTAAGTTTAGTAGGTTCCATCCTGTAGGGAGGAATGGGCACTAGAGATTCTCCTAGAATGAGATCAATCACAAAATCTACCACTCTCTTAGGGTGTAATCCGGAAAAATCATCAACAAATACATCCATAAAATAATCTACTATAGGAGAAAAATATAACAAATGTGCTCTATGGTCCTCCATGAAGAGACTAGTAATCTGGGCGATCACTCTACCTTTCCTATGATTCTCTAGTCCCACTCTACTACCCTACCTCATCACTAATCCTCTATGCCCAGTACTATGTCCTTCCCTCAGGTTTTTCTCAGTGATAAGAGATAGAATGAATATCTAAAATAAATTAGTTAGGCGTAAGATATTCACCTAAGTAAGGATGGAATATTATAGCCCATCATAGAAACATTTAGAACGTGAAAACATATCACCGGTTAGATGTGATTAAATTCATTGTAACTCAGAAAAACATGCTGAATACTCCATTACTTACACAACACCCTAATCTAGATACATGAACTCTATCTCTTGGTCAACCCACATTGTTTGAGGAAAGAATTGATAATATAAATCATTCTGAATGTTATGGTATATCATGCTATGATGGTGAAAAACATAGGTAATTACATCCCACCATCACTTGGATGAATCACATAACCTAATGGTAGATAACTTGTAGTGTTGGGTCAGTAAGGTTTCTTTATGACTTTTCCATTCCACTATGTTTTGAAAATCACACACACATTTTCTAAAAGAAAATTATCTCTCTCAATGAATTATTTTCTTAAGAAAAATTTTATTTCTATAAGAAAAGATTTACCTTTACCTTAGTTTTCAATATCTTATTCAATGTATTCTCAAAACCAAGTCTGATATTTTTTACAAATTGAAAAAATTTGGATCCTTATCAAAAACCTCAGAATCATAAAGTTTATTAAGATAATAAGTCTTACTATTTTTAGACTCTGAATTCTATGAAATTACAACTCCGAATTCTTTGAAATTAAGACTCTTAATTCTCATAAATTCAAACTCAAAGTTCTCTGAGATGCAGAATCTGAATTCTCTAAAATTCATACTCTAAATTCTCTAAAAGTTAGGATCTAAATTAACTGAAATTATGACTCTAAATTATATGAAATTGAGACTCTAAATTCACTGAATTCAGACTCCAAATTCTTTGAAATTCAGACATCAAATTGCCTAAAATTCATGCTCCTAATTCCTCAGAATTCAAACTTGAAATTCCTCATAATTCTGACTCCAAATTACTCTGAATTCAGACTCTAAATTCATCAAAATTCAGACTCCAAATTCCTCATAATTCAGACTCTAAATTCATTGTAAAATAGAATCTTAATATCCAATTTTTTCTATAATCTAGTTATTTATATGTTTAGACTCTGATTTCTATTTTTCTTTAGATTCTGAATATTCATATTTGGTTAAGCTACTTCATTTTCCTTACAAAATATTTTTTAACTATAAAACGATGTCTTAAAATTTGTTTGTAACTTACTGATGGTTGAGTGACACATTTATTGGTCCCACTAAGATTTAAGGTAAAATATGACCATTCGGGGAGGGAGATGACTATTGATGTTTTGCATATAAATAGGATCTCATTAAAATGAGCTCATTAATGATCAATCTATTGATTGAGGATCATAGAGATTACATGTTGTGAAGTGATTTTTAGAGAGAGAAAGACTCTCATGCCTTGTGCATTTTATGAACATCTTATTCAGTCGTGAACATATTGTTCAGCTTTATTTGAGAAACTCTTATTGTTGTTGTGTACAATCTAGGTCTTTCATGGATAGGAATAAAAAGGTGTCAACTACCATAAAGTTATAGGGCTTGAGGTGATAGTAAGACAGATTCTGATATTATTATCGAGGGCTTACCCTGGTGAGGGTAAGGCATACTTTCTTGAAAGTATAAATCAAGGGACCTTTACCCAAGGTTGTTGGAAACCCAACTCTTTGGGTTAAAATATTTACTATTTTTTTACATGATTGTTGTTTCATGTTTTATTTTCAAGGTATTTTTTATATAAAGATAGCACAACTTTCTTCTACTTTTACATACTTTGATAAATAAGATTCTATATACTTTAAGGTAGAATAAACAATACTTCATCTCTTTTTCTAGATCCATATTTTAGGGTCCTAATCATGTTTGTTTCATAGTGAAGAACTAAATAGGGTTTGTGAATTTACCTAGTTCAACTTTGTTAAACATAGAATTCCTTTTTTGGAATAAAAGGGAATGTTTTTAAACTTACAATTCACCCACCCCCCATCTTGTAATTGAGAATCTATATATACTATTTCAATACTACATGTCCCTCTACTCTAGAGGAATATGTAATTGCTCAAAGATAGATAGGGTGGATTCTATCCCTGACTCCGCAGCCTCTGGACCATTATCACTTGAGAAGGTAGGAGGATGTTGCTACTGGAACTCAAATGTTAGATTAACCATCATAGGTTCAAGTTGTGGAGAACCCTACATACACAGTATCAGATATTGGAAATTCTCAAAAAGCTAAGCATCAGTTCCCATATCAGGTATAATAGGTGGTTCTTCAAGTGGAAATTTTGGTGGTAAGACTAACGACTCATGGTCCACCAGGTATAGATCATGATTATTACCACCCTCCTGGGACATGACAAGAGTAAATCATGGTGGAATATCTCTACAAATTCCTAACACACACCTTTGAACAAGCTTGAAGCCGATATATACACTAATGAAAGGAGAATGTAAGAATAAGGATCACTACCCAATGTATACTACCCCAACTACCCTCTTAAAAGGTCATGTATTGTTAAGTTTTCATGTTTAAAATTATAGGGGTTCCAGTAGATTAAAGAGTTAATATATCCCTTACTATTTATTTATTGGAAAACCATTTCATTTTATAAGTCATGTTTTACTTTTTGAGTTTCATTTTCTTATAAACTTATATCAAAGTCTTATTAAAATGGATTTTCATTCCTAGTGAATTAGGGAGAATACACATTATTACTGAAATTAACACCCTTTTAATCTCAATCCAACCCTATCTACATTCGGCCTTATGTAATGGGTTATATATGATGGATTGACTCTGTAAACTACCCATTCTAACCTATGAGGTCCCATACACCATGTGACTTGAAACTAGTAATCACTAAATCACAAAAAAAGAGAAGAATAAACATAATATAACTACCATATCATCACTCAACAATCACAAGAAATATAGTAAAATTCAAGAAGTGAAATGCACCTATATGACATGGCCTAAGAATGGAATGTGAATTCTAGGTGCCTATAATGATGTATCATTTATTCTCATTTCCCTCATCTCATAGGGTCAATGATAAAATGAAATCCTCAATCAGAATAATAAAAATGACCAAAATACATCACGTGAATCAAAGAATGGTTAAATGATATCAATAGTAATAAGAAAATGTAGAACTATAATCACTATTTCAAGAAATTGGCTTTTACCCCAAACATGGGTTAGCTATTCTAAAGCATGACTTATAACCAAGTTCCAAAGAATTCTTAATCTACTATTTATTGTCTCGAAATAGTAAAGCATGAAAATAAATCTCTGATACCATTTTTTGACATCCCAAACCTAGTTTCCACTCAAAGGTTCAATGATCCTAGTTAGCCACATGGACCTAAGACCATCTCCCTAATTGTCAGAGGTTGCTGACTAGCGAGGAGGGACTGGGGTGTATATGTGGGGAGACTATGCCCTCATTATCAGAGTGTAGCACAATGTATAAATATAATAATAGGTAAATATAGGAGAAAATATGATAATCATATGTAACAATATAATCAAACAATAATAATAAATAATTGAAGCAACTGATAAAAATATACAAAAATAAGAAGCTAAATCATATACAAAAATAAAATGATACATGTCATGTCTCTATAAAACCGGAAATCAAGGATACAAGGAAACACGAAATAAAAACTATAAAAAGAAGTAAAAAATAATCTAAAAACTATCCAAGCATAAATATCTCCAGCTTGGTCATCTTATACAAGCTTCATCCTAAGTGAGAACGAAATATGAGGTGTAAAAAGTAGAACACTTCCCTTATCAACACATGTTTACATGTAATCTTCCCAGGTACCAATGGATGCCAAGATATGGTGTGAGATAAATATCAATAGGCCACCACCATCAATATCTATAAAATCCATTCTGGGTAATATAAACTAAAATATTGTCTAGGAATGCATATATAAAAGTAATGAATTTTAGTAATGTTAATACCCAAGTACCTACTTTAGCTTCCTCTAGTGCATGAACATGTAACCATTTCATTTGTTGATTATGTTTATATTTATATAGTTTGTTTCATGAGGTATACGTAGCACTGGCATCATGTCATGATAATAGTAATATTAAGGGATCCAAGATATAATGGGGCATCCTATAATGATGATAATAATGATAGAGATCCAAGGTAATACCCAAGAAATCCTTGACCTCAAGGGTCAAGAAAACTCAGTAATAATTTGTAGTATTGATAAAGGGGTAAGAGTATAATCCAAGGGGCACTACCCAAGGCATTCTATAATAATGTCATTCTAACTGAGTTCAAGGAATTTATCCAAGTTAGAATTAGATAATAAATGACTAGGACCAACCGTGTATTTGAGGTGCCGCATTTCCATAGACATCATGTGGAATCTAAGGAGTATATATAATTCATCCTATAATGATAATGGAGGGATATATTGTGTTATACCAAACATCCACTAGTAGATAAGGATCGATTTCTAAGGTGGGTCTCACCCTTGGCGACCATAATCCTTGAATTAGAATGGAATCTATGTGTGATCAAGGAATTCCATATGGAATCCAAGGCTCGTTCAAATCTAAAAACTCTTATAAATATGGAAATTTCCATAAGAAATATGCACCTGATACTATATTTATTAATTAATTTATTTATTCCATGTAATAATCATGCCATTTGATAATCTATTTAGTTTAATTCATTTCCTTTAATGATTCAATAGACTGAAGTGATCTATTATGGGTTAAGGAAATTACATCCTTATGATAATAACTATTCTACCCATGATCTAGAATGAGATGCAGTTGTGTTTGTTCTGAATAAAGGGAAACATTACTTTATTTGGGAGATCTTTGTGGTCTTCAACGATCAAAAAAACCCAAAGGTATATATTTTATCAATGTGATCTGAATCTATGGTAATGGAGGGGGATGTATTTTCTTTAGGATTATGATTTAAGATCTCATACACCTCGAGGAAGGGGTATTTTGTGGCTAACACACTGAGAATGAAGTCTCAATGAGATGTGGTTCTAGAATCTATGAATTCTTTAAAAGGGATGGAAGAGCTTCACTACAACAAAATTAGCGTTTAACAGTGCTGGTATTTATCAGTGAAATATAAAATTGTTGATATATGACATATTTATCAATACTAAAGAAAGTGATGATAAATTTAACACTTTATCAACACTTTTTTTTAGCACTGATAAAGGTCACATTTATCAATGCTTTGTTTTTATCACTGATAAAGGTTACCCTTTATTAGTGCTTTATTTTTAGCGCTGATAAAGGGTACCCTTTATTAGCAATATATTTTTAATGCTAAAAAAGAGTCTTTTATCAACTCTTTTTTAGCACTAATAAAGGTTCAAATAAATAAAATGAAATAATTAAATAAATAAAAAGACAAAAATGTGTTTATTAAAAAAATATTACAATTTTTATTAATTTAAAAATTAATTTATAAAAATGAATAAATTTATTATAATATATATAAATTATAAATACTAATTTATAGTATGTATTAAATATATTGATATGAAAAATAAAAATTAAACAAATTTAAATTAAAAATGAGTAAATTGAGTCAATTATTAAACATTTTTTTTAATTAGATGATTGTTGATCATGTTAATAAATAGTATATATTAAACATATAGATATATATTAATGTTAATTAATATTATTTATATATTAAAAAATATTTATGCACTATATTTAGTGAATAATGTTTTATAATTAAAAATTAATACAAATTAAAAATACTAACTAATTTCATAGAGTAATTGACATATAATTGAATGTTGTTTGATTTTTCAATTTAATATAGATCAAATATGTGTTATATTGATTTTACATATATGTAATCAATGAATTTGTATACATAATGTACACACACATAAAATTATCCATTTTTCAATATTATTAATGTGTACTTATTTTTAATTTATTCAATTTCACTCATTTTTAATAGGCATGCACTTAAAATTAGATATTCATTAATAATGTTAAAGAATATCTCTAAAATTTTTTATGAATAAATATTCATAAATAAATATATTTAAAAATGTACATACTATATTTATAAAATTATATATTTATAATTATAAATAAATAAATATTTTTTAAAAGTATTTATAAGATTATAAATATATAATTATATATATATTTAAATAATTATATATACTTAAATAATTGTAAAATTTAAAATAAATTTACTTAAATAATGAATATATTAATTATATGTATGTTTAAATATTATATATATATTTATAATGATATAAATATTCTTTTTTGAAAATATTTATATAATTATAAATAAATATTTATATACTTAAATAGCTATAAAATTATAATAAATATATTTAAATAAGGAATATATTTACTATATTTATATTCATATATATTGATTAAGTATATATATTGATTTTTTATTTATAATTATAATTATAAATTATTTATTATCACTTAAGTAATAAGCACTGATAAAAGAAATATTTATCAGATCTTTTTTAGCATTGATAAAGACGAGGCTTTATCACTGCTAAAAAAAGCTCTGATAAAATCTATATTTATCAGCACTAAAACTTTAGTGCTGATAAATATGGATTTTATGAGCACTTTTTTGTGCTAATAAAGACCAACCATTATCAGTGCTAAAAATAGAACTAATAAATATTCCTTTTATCGGTGCTTAAATAATAAGCACTAATAAATGTGCCCCAATTTAATTAAAAAAGCCTAACCTATTTTGAACCTGTGGATATATAAGAAAACAAATATTGAAAACCCTTCATGGGTGATTCTTGTTCATTCTAACCTTTCTCCAACCCCTATTTTTTCCCACATTTCCCTCATTCGCTTCCCCATAAGGTCCTAGATATGTTCAATGGTGTTCTGAATCATTCAATCTCAAACTCAGAGTACAACAAGACATCGACTCTTCTTAATCTCAACTTGATTGTGCGTTTTAAGCAGTGTCACCCTTTTATGAACATATTAAATAGGCTAATCTTTGATTCTTGGGGGTTTCAAGATCATGAAATGGTAGGTCTTCTTGACAAGAGGAACATCATGATTCGATTTGCTTCAAAGGAAGATATGGTCAGGGATTGGTCCGCCCCCCCCCCCCCTGTAGCTGCAATGACTTCTGATTCTATCTCTTCATTTAGTCATATGACTTTTATATGAAGCACGATAATCCAAAATCAGTGATTCGGGTTTGTTTTCCCAAGATATCATTACCATTTCAAAATATAGTGATTATAAACAAGCCATGGAATCTAATCATTAGATATTTATATTCTAATAGAATAACCCAGTCAGTTTGTCACCCTGTTTCTCCTCACATTTTAATGGAATTTGATGTCTCGAGAGTGCCTATGGATTATATTTGGATTATAGTGGGGGAATTATTTTGATGAAAAAGGTTGTTTCAATTGAATCATGGTCCGATTTCTATGGTTCCTGTAAGAAATCGTATCATTTTACACCTACCTGTTGGTGAGGGACCAAGAACCAGGAACAACCGTAAGTTGCAGTTTCTAGAGATACTGGCAAGGGCTTCAAGCTTGGTGTTGGTGAAGGTCCGATGGGGAAGAGTCAGTTAGACATATATATTGACCCATGCAATGAAAAGTCTTTTAAATGCGAGTCTCAACGGGAGCATCACCTTGGTGAACCAAATCTTGAATCACAGAAACCCAGTCAAATAACACAAACCCACTACCTCCAGTTGATCAAGCATCATCTGACATACAGATTCCAAATGAAATAAGGGATTCTAAAGAAAACATTGATATTTAGATATGAGGGCCTCATATTTTCTTCAACTTAGTGATGTAGGCCTATGTTTTCTTTTATAGGTTCTATTTTTATTTCTTTAATTGCCATTTTGAGATTTGGATCTAAGGGTTTCAGATTTTCCTTTGTAGGTTCTGATTTTCTTCCTGTATCATTTCTCTAGGTGTTGTATTCTATTTTCATTTTTTGTATGATCTATTTTTACTAGAAAACTATTTTGGATATCCTGTTTTGGTATTTTTTAATTTTTTTTAATAAATTTGCTTCATTTTCAACATCTATACCCCATCTTTATCTACAATATTAATTTTGTTGCTATTTTGAAATCTTAGTGATTCACCTCTATTCCATAGATACACCAATTAAATAAATATTTATTCCACTATATAAATTTTTAGGTTTTAGATATAAAAACATTAAATGAACAAGCAAATTGATTTAGATGAGTATGGGATAGACATTGAAAGTGTTGGTGTTTTATCTCCTTTGTTTGTGATATATCTTGTTGATGTGTATTATTGATTTATTATAACCTCTTTATAGACCTCCCTATAATATCAAGGATGTTTCAATGCATATTAGATGTTCTCCCTATAATTCTTAGATTTCGACTTCATTTGTTCCAAAAAAATAGAATGAAATAGAATGAAATTTATTAAATTCTATAAATTAGAAATTATTTTGAGGGATTCATCATTTTAGGTCTATATATACTTTTTAGGTCTATTAATACATTTAATTAATAGTAATATAATTTATACTTTAATAACCAATAAAATGTTGTAAAATCATGTTACTTTAAAAGTAATAAAACTAGGAAACTATATATACATTTTAAGAAATAATTAAATTTTTTAAAATTTAAATAATTATATTTTATACACTATTATAGAGAATAATAATTATTTATAAGTAATATAATTTAAAAATTATGATTATTAGTATTTTTTTAGTTTCATTAGAAAAATAGTATTGTATATATCGAATAATATATTGTATATTTAAATAAATTTAAAAATGATAGAAAAAATACACACATATATAATTATATTCAAATAAAGTTACTAATATAATACATATATATATAATATTTATAAAATATTTAGGTAGATTCACTTTATTTATCAATGTATGGAATGAGGAGTGACCTCCATATTATAGTTTTTGACGATGGAAGGCATTAACCTCATGCAGGTTTATTTCCTATCAAGGAAAGTGTAAATGAAGTACAAGCCTTCATAGACCTCTTTTTATAATCATATAAAACCCTATAATTGTTTAATAAAATAAAACCTATTAAAAAATGAAGTTTTATCGTAAAATTTTTTAAAATAATCCTTAAACAATTATTTTATTAATGTTTTATTCTGATCCTTGTGGATAATTTTGAGGATAAAAATGTTAGTAATCCATCATTAACTCTACCTCCAAGTCAATTAAAATAAATTAATTTCAGTGACATACACTCATCAGCTGGAATTACACTATAGTAATCCATGAACCCCAGACAACATAGTACTATAGTTACATATTCTGATTCTTCCATCTTGACCCTATCCATTTCATTCCCAACCTTCACTATATCCTTTCTCTAGTTGTGTGGAGCTTTTCATTGGAATGAGTTAGTGGAAATAGAGGTGTCGAGTTAATAACTAGTGTCAATGGTGTAATTCTCATAAATGTGGGTGATTTCCCCTTTTAGAGAACACAATGAAGTACAATTGTCATCCTCATCAATTTCATCTTCCGAATAGTAATAATTTAATTTTATTTCCTTGAAAATTACCCCCATATTTTTTTATGTTTCTTTTACTACTCTAAGAATTATTAATCCCAAGTATGACTACTTAAAATATTTCAAAGCAATGTAGGTACATGTCGGTAACATATGAAGAATGTGTGTCAAATTAAAAAAATAAATCATAACAGTTCAGGATATGAGATGATGAGGATGAAAATTGTACTTATTATATTCAAAAAAATGGGAAATGTCTCCCATTTTTTAGAATTACACCATTGAAACTAGTTATTAACTTGAAACCTCTATTTCCACCAAATCCATCTAGAGTGAAGCTCCACATAACCAGAGAAATGATGAAGTAAAGGGTGGGAAAGAAATGAAGAGGGCGGGGATGGAAGAATTAGAATATGTAACTACAGTGCTACACAGCCTAGGGGTATTGGGTTTCAATATTGTAATTTCAGCTGATGAGTGTATCTTACTAAAATTATTTTATTTAATTTGACGTGGAAGATGAGTTAATGATGAATTTATTTCATTTTTAACCTCAAATTAATCCACAAGGATCCAAATAGACCATTAATAAAATAATTGATTATGTTTTTTTATAATTTTTTTTGATAATTTTTGGGTTTTAATAAGATTTATTTTATTATATATTTTTTCGGTTTTATATGTCTGGAAAAAGATGTCGAAGGAGGCATGTACTTCGATCACACAAACCTCAATAAGCAATAATCCTGAACAAGGTTCACACCTTCCACCATAAAAAACTATAAAACAATGGTCACTCTGCCTTCGATAAATAGATAAGTAAAGTGAATCTTTATAAATATTATATATATGTTATATATATGTTATATATATATGTATATATGTATTGTATTAGTAACATTATTTGAATATAAATATATACATATTTGTATATTATTTATCATATTTAAATTTATTTAAATATTTAATATATTATTCAATATATATATATATATATTATTGGGAAAAGATTTTTATGGATTCATTTACTTAATTCACACTTAGGGAAACAATCCATAATTTATTTGAGACATGTAGGAATTAGTTGCACCTCAATTTGATGCATAGTGTGACTGCTATAACTCAATGTGTTCATTATCAATTTAAAATCGATAGCTTAGTTCAAACAAATTCACTCAATAAAAACAAATAAAACATGCTCGTATTGTCTTTATAGTTTAATACATTGATTCATAATTTTTTTTGTGATGTTTAGGAATCAGTCTCACATCAAACCGATACACAATGTGATCGGTATAGGTCAAGGTTCATGGTTCTAGTTTAAAATGAAATGTTAGTAAAAAACAATTTACATACTCAAAACTGGGAAAAAAAATTCATATTGTTTTTATAATTAATTAAAATGATCCATATGTCATTTGAGATGTTTAAGAATCAACTGTACCTCAATCCGATGCATGGTGTGACTAGTATGACACCAAGTGCAACTTTTTTTTAAAATGACAACAAATTTAATAAAAAGGAAAAATAACCAATTCAAAACTAATAAAATGAATTCATATTGTTTTGATACTTTAGGTCAATGATCTATATGTAATTTTTGAAATGTAGGAATCAACCTCACTTCAATTTGATGCACGGTGTGCCCAGTATGACTCAATGTGTCTGTTATCAGTTTAAAATCGACAATTTAGTTCAAAAAATGTCATTCACTAAAAACTGAGAAAATGTACTCGTATTTTACTGATAATTTAGGACATTGATTCATAAGTTAGTTTTATGTGTATGAATTGGTCTCATGTAAAACCGATACATGATGTGATTGGTATGATTCAATGTACGTGTTTCTAGTTTAAAATGACATTTTAGTGAAAAAAACATGTGACGTACTTAATTGAATAAATTCATTTAGAGTGTTTTAATACATTATGAAAACAATACATAATCCAATTGGGGCATTTGATAATTATCCTAAACTCAATCCTATGCATGGTGTGATCAATATGACTCAAATTGCATTTTTTATCTAAAATTGAGATCAATTTTAGTTAAAAGGACAACTCACCTACCAAAAAACTGAGCAAACACATTCAGATTTTTTTTTATTCTTTAGGAAAATTATTTATAAGTCATTTTTGAAATTTATAAATTATACACACCTCAATCTGATACATTATGGGTATATTATGACTGAATGTGTTCATTATCAGTTTAAAATCAACATTTTAGTTCAAAAAATTTCACTCACTCAAAATTGAGCAAACAAACTTGAATTATCTTTATAATTCAGGAAAACAATTCATCAGTAATTTTTGACATTTAAGAATTTGTATCACATAAAATAGACACACAATATGAATGGTATGATTCAAAATTCTTGTTTTCAGTTTCAAATTCCATTTTAGTAAAAAAGACAAGCGATGTACTCAAAACTAGGAAAAACATTCCAATTATTTTGGTACTTTAGAAAAAAAATCAATAAGTCATTTGAGACACGTAAGAATCAGTCCCACCTCATTTTGACACATAGTGTAACCACTATGAATCTAAGTGTGTTTTTCCAATATATAAGTATAATTTTAGTTTAAAATGTGTATCATATCACCAAAACAGAGAAAACCATCATAGATATTTTTCTATTCATTTAAATTATGTATTCATAATTTATTCTATTGATTTTGTGGTGTTTTTGGTGATGTGTTGTGTTGTTATAGCACAGTGAACTGGTGGGGAAGTGTGCTGTGACAACACACTGCAGTATTCTATGTTATCTCACTATAATATGCCCCTTTATTAGCGTTTTTAGAACATATATAAGACTAGGGATTTTAACATCACTCTAAAATTCAGTACTTCTCTAGCATTAATAAAAACCATTTTTAGCTCTGTTAGAGGCCTATTTTTTAGTAGTTCTAATAGTGGTGCATCATGATATTGGAAAGACAAGTTCTTATGATTCTCTTTATCATATGACTATTAATTCATATATGATGTGGTTGATAGAGGATTATCAATGGGGATACTCAGAGGTAGTGGTGATGCATGATTTTTTAGGTCTTGGTGATGCATAATTGTGTATGTCTTGGTAATGTTTCATGTGGTATGGATGGAGGATGGCCAAAATTAGATTTTATTTTAGGGAAACATGTTTATCCTAGTAACATTTTGTGATAGATTCCTTTGTGATTTTCATATATCACCTTGGGTGGTACACTTGGTAGTATCCATGATATACCATGGCATGGGGATGTTGTTTTGGTGGCCCGAGGTGAAAGGGACAGTGGCAGAGTTTGTGGTTCATTGTTTTGTTTTCCAGTAGGTAATGGTTTAGCATTTCATTTCTAAAGGTTTGTTGCAGAACTTGGATGTTCTCGAGTGGAAATGGGATGAAGTATTGATGTATTTCTTCATGGGGTTAACATGATTTTGGGATCATTTTGTTGTTATCTGGGTAATTACGGATCAGTTGATGAAATAGACTGACTTCCTAGTGACTAGAGAGTGTGGTGTTGTAGTTGTCTTGGATGATATGTATGTGGATTATGTGGTGAGGTTTCATGGAGTTATAAGGTCCATTTTATTGGATTAAGACACATATTTTACCTCATGATTCTGGAGTGGATTTCATCATGCTTTTGGCACTCAATTATGCCTTAACACTAGTTTTTCCCTTTAGAGGGATGAACAGATAGATCAAACTATCCAGATGTTGGAGGATATTTTTCAGGCATTCATGTTAGAATTAAATGAATCATGGGCACAAAACATACCCTTTTTTGAGTTTTCTTATGATAAAAAATATCACTCATCCATCAAAATGGCCCCATTTAAGGTTTTTATGGGTAGTTATTTCATTCTTTTTTATACTAAGTTGAGGTTGGGGAGTCATTAGCTCTCAGTCCTGATTTGTTGTAGAGCATGAAAGAGAACGTTCAACTCATCCCATGGAGGATAAAAGCATCACCAAACCGAAAGAATTCATATGCTGGTTGGAGGAGGAGGCCCTTGGATTCTAAGATTAGAAACCATGTGTTCTTGAAGGTTTCCCCTTGACATGGGCATTGGAGATTTGGTAGGGGGTATGTTTTCAACTCATTTTGTTGGGCCTTTGCAGGTGTTGGGGCATGTTGGCATGGTGGATTATGGGTTGGCACTTTAACAAATACTAGACAATATTTATGGCTTCTTCAAAATATTTCATCTATATCGAAATCTCTACAATGACTCCCATATCATTAACTTGCGTTAGTTGGATATAGAGGATGACATTATGTTTATGGAGTGACCAGTGGATATCCAGGACCATTAAGAGAATGTGGTTCATCGATGGACCATTTCTTTGGTTCATTTATTGTGGAGGCATGGTGGTCATGAGGAGAGTACATGGGAGCATGAGGTGCAAAAGATTTACCAATAACCAATGTTGTTTTGAGTTATTACTTACTGTATTTTTCTTTATTGATGTGAGGTTTAGATCTTGGTGTTTTATATGATGTGTTGCTTCTTTGAGGACGTTACATGTAATTATGACTTCAAGAATATGAAGAGGGGAATACCTAATTCCTAACTGAGACACATTATACCTTAACATAATTAAAACCATGAGGGTGAGTTATTGGTACCCAAAGTGGATAATATCAAGACATGGAGGATGAGATTCAACAATTTTTGGGTGGGGGGATTGTTGTTTGATGGTTGTGTTTATTGTTGGCTTAGGATTTGTATATTAAGAAAAAGTGGTTTGTAGATGATTTGAGTGGCGTAGTGTTATGATGGTGATGTGGGTGATTGTACGAGGTGTTGTTGACATTTCCATTTGGTTGGGGTGTTTGTTTGGTGGGAGTGTTTTAGTAATAATTAGATTATTGAGAGGTATCTTGTGGGATGGTTGTTCAGAACTCCTCTTTATTTTATTTTTCTTTATGGGTTGGTTTTGATTATCTGGGGTGAGAATAGTTGGAGATGTATATAATGTAATTGTATATACCTTCTAGACTATTACATTGTGGAAAATATGGTGGTGGAGGTGTCTGGGGGAGAACCGAGGTTTTTGGATGGGAAGAGGATAGGTTGGAGCTAGAAAAACCAACATAAGGAATTCTTATAGTGTGGAGCATGGTTCTGTGCCATAGGGGTGGACGTTACGGTGTGGAAGATATGCATGTGGAATAGGGAGCCTAGGGAGGTGTTTATAGATCCACCTCAAAATATGGAATAGTTGTTTCACGGAGGATCTACTAGAGTGTGGATTTCTGGGGGTTGGTTTTTAGTGGTTCTTCCAATTTGTCCACCACTCCACCATGGAGCAGGGGCTACGACGTAGCCCTTTCTGGTAATGTGGGGTTTGAATTGTAGTTCCTTTGGATGCATCATGGTCTTCCTTCCCCTTTTATAGGATATGTGACATGTATATATCTTCAAAACATGGAGCGATCATTGAAAAATATTGCTTCGACACGGTCCACCTAACTGCATCATAGTCTCCCTCATTTTTAGTGGTTCTGTGGCATGGTCCTCTTAGTTGTGACATGGTGTTATGTTTTTCAATCTGGGTATAAATTCCCAAGACCCTTCAAACTCCCTCACTTTCCTTTTTTTCTATCATTTCATGAGTGTCCGAAGTGTGTCTCAAGGATCACTTTTAGGACATTTCCTAGGGAATTCAATTCTGGTATTGGAGGTTAATTCCTTGGTGGTTAAAGTGAGTTTCCCTCATTGTGTTCTCATAGTTTTTTTCTATTTCTTCATCTAGGAAGATTTTTTCTAAGTTAAAACTAGTGGTTTTGGTTTTTTTGAATATAGATGTTTTGGGTTGATGTGTTTTGGGATAGTAGAGGTGCTCTCCCTTGTTGTCATGTTCAGTGGTGGTGTTTCTATTATTTCAACACAGAACAAAAAATCAGAAAGCTCTGTTTGAGGTAGGGGACCTTTTTTTACCTCTTAGTGTATCAAGTAGGATGGGTTTACTTTTGTTATATCTTGGTAATATTCATTAATTAAGATTTAATATATAAAAAAACTAGTATAATTGAATTTTAGGGGAAGGGGAATGATACGAATGATTTTATAGTTTTTCAATATTTTTATATTCAGACCATTCATGCTTGTTATACCATAAAAAATCATGGTTTTAGGGAGCCTTTTTTTTCATGGATTAATGTGTTGTGAAGACCATGATGTGTGATTGTTGTGATGCCACCTTGAATAAATAGATAACCATTAATACCAAGTTAATAAGTCATTTTCACCTAGATGTATGTCTTGCGTGTGAATGCTCCTAAAATAAATAAGTGAAAGAAATGAATAACCAATTTGATAAATCTAGAAAATATTATGTGTTGTTGTGAAAAGTGTTATGATGTTTAGTTGTGGTGTGTGGGGTTGATGTGTCACGATGTGGTCTTGCTATGGGGAAGTGATGTGTAGTTTTGATGTTTGGTGGTTATGTGATGATAAGTGGATGTGGAATATATAGGATTGTTGTGATATGGAAAATGGTCAGGGTTGTGAAATAGTGGTGATTTTTGGGTTCGTTGACCTTGGAAGTTGGGCTGTTGGATTATTGTGTTTTGATGGGTAGTTCTAATCGCCTGGGTTTAAATGGAATTTTTTAATAATAATAGAAATGGAATGGGATAAAATGGATAATGAATGTTGAATTAAAATAGAAAGTGTGGATAAATTTAGTTCATTTTTAGTAATGAAATTAATGGGATGGGTAATTATAATTGGTTGGTAATGTGAAATGTGGTTTGTGCCTTGTGTGATGTTATGCATTTAGTGATGGAAGTGAAAGTGGTGGTGCTTTGTGGTTGGTTGGTGATGTTATGAGTTGGCTGGTGCTTTTTGTGAACCAATGGGTCAGGCTTGTTCATGACTATTATATGTACCATGTATTTTATTTTTACTTATATACACACCCCTTCTGCATCTAACACTATGAGATGACACTAGTATTTTATATGGGGGTGTTTTTTATAACATCTCGGTGATGAGAATGGAGGTTTGGATACCCATTATTTCCCACTCTCTCTTTTAGGTGATGTTTAATTTCATTGGTATTGATGGATAAAGGTTAAAAGTGCACTTTAAATATATGATTTTTGTATGATGGACCGGGAGTCTTTGGGTGAGATGTGGTTTCATGGTCATGTTGTGGGGTGGTGAGATGTGGTCAGATGTCTTATGGTGGGGGTGATTCATGGTAGGAGGTGGGAATGAGGTTGATTTAATTCATGTTTTAGATACCCTAATACTCTGTATATGTGGTTATGATGTGATATAAAGGCACAAGTGTCTATGGGTATATGTGATGTGATGTGTTGGACCAGGTGTTTGTGGCTGAGGAGTTATGTGACTGTGATGTAGGGCGGTGGTATGTGATATGTTATACGAAGGATATGGGAGTGCCAGGATGTATAATATTGGAGTGTGAGTATGAAAAATCAGTGGAAAATCTATGTGGTGTACACTTAATTTATATGATTCATATTATGTTATTATACTTGGTATTCATATTTTTTAGTGAGTGTTCCCTTGTGAGGTTGGGTTTCTTTAGTTTACCTTTTTAGGTATTGTGTGTTCTTTTATTTTCTGAGAGGTACATTAGCATTCTCTTTTAATATATGCATGATATAATTTTGTTTTCTTACTGAGTATACTTGTATGATCACCCAATATATATAAAATGATTTTATTTTTCCATGAGGATTACATGGACCATACTAGACATTAATTGCTCTGACCTTTGGTTTTTTTTCATGTCATTTCTTAAACTTTACTTTTGGGTATTTATGTTGGATACTTTTTTCTATACCTATCCTCTTTATACGTGAATTTTGGGATGGTTTTGGTTTTCTTTTTTATTATTTCATGGAGTTTTTTTGGTTAATTAATCCTATAATCGAACCTATTATTTTTATAGAGGGTAATATCTACCATTTGTGATATTTTCTTACCCTCGTTGCTAGTCGCCAACCTGGGGTCTACTAGAGTCAAGACTCGTGGATCATTATGTTTCTTCCATTATTTAAATATATTTGGGGGGAGGGATCATTAAATACATACATAAATGAACACACTTATAGTTCCCTCTATTTCTAAAACCACTGAAGGTATTCTATCACAAAACAAAAAATGCATATAAATAAAAACACTTAGACACACTCTCCTCTCAGAACCTCTCATAGCATTTATAGTGAGTATTCCACCCTAGAACCTCAGTTACACCACATATATACTTACATACATAGATAAACATACATGTAGAACCCTCTCATCCCAGAACATCATAAAGCATGTACCCATGTTATTCTATCCCAAAAACCATATATGCATATAAATAAAGGAACCCAAACACACTATCCTAATGAAACCTATCATCACATACCACAAAAATTTTATATCTTCCTAAATCCATCTTACCAAATAATGGTTTCCCTAATAAGTTCAAAACCTCTCCTCAGCACTATAACCACATTTGGTTAGCATAATGATTCGGGTTCAAACGTGACATCATAGATCATCACTTCCCACTTATGAAACCATATTTAGGGTTAATAAGATAATAAGTCACCCATAGGTTTCCCCTAGGTCATGTCATAATACAAACACTATACATGTGTTACTCATTCACATTTATATATCTCACCCACAACCCTTCGTTTTGGTCATAAGACCTCTCAATGTCTATTAGGGTCATTCAGACCAGTCTCAACTCTCTAAGGGGTTGGTCACATTCATTTAGATTAACCTACCACTTTGATACCCAAAACAACCATCATAAATAATCAAACAAAAACAATAAAAATCAGGAAAAAACATAATCCATCATAAAATCACCACATGGGTCACATCAAATCAACCATAATAATGGGGAGCATACAAAGGTACTCATTCTTTAGAAAGTAGAGCATCACTCAAACAAGGTCAAACACACAAAAAACATCTCAATAAATCCCTTATAACTTGTTCAAATACCATTTTAAACAATTTAAAAAGGCACTATATGTTGTTTTACCCATGTTAGGCCTTTATCCAAATCTCATCAAAACATTGTTTAAAAAACACTATTTCTATTTTGAAATACCATTTCAAAACTCATTAACAAATCCATCATTTTATATTAAAATTCCATTTGAGACAAGCCCTATTTGAATGGAAACATTTTCAATTTGAACTAAAAACATTCCACTGAGTAATCCATAAATAGATCCACTAACACTCACTCAATTAAGGTTACACCATCGAACTATTAAGTTGGATAAGCGGTCTATGTTGACTATTAGGGAAACATGAGCGTGTCATAATTTATAGTTGTGGTCACACAAGTCATGAAACATGTATAAATTATAATAATGATGACACATGAATATAAGATCACTATAAGAACAATATAATTAGTAATGTCAAGGCCACCAGCCTCAATAAAATCCATTTTTTTCTTTGAAACCAAGCCTGAACCTTACTTCATAAGCTCTTCTAACCATCACTTCAACTCTCAGACCCCGATCTCATGGAACACTATCGAATAATTATTTGTAAAAAAATTATAGTTATTTATTTAATCCATTTATAAAAAGTTATAATTAAATTACTAATTATTTAAATTAGGAATAATACGTAAAATCTCACTGAGTTTTTCCCAATTTTTGTAGTCCTATGGGATGTAGTATATATCGGTTGTTGTATGCCTACCCAACATTTATTGGATGGTATAATCTGTATTTTTCAATCTATATCTACTTCCACATATTTCATGGGAAGTATAATGAATTTCATGTATCAATGACATGAAAGGTGTGGTGTTTTTCTTGTATTGTGGTATAATATGTCATTAAGTCACTATAAGATGGTGTCATTACATTTTCCACTATCAAATTACTAGGTTTCTACAACTACAGTAATAAGATTCATTAGTTTTTTCATCAAAGTTTACATATTTGTTCGTCAAATCACCCTAACAAGTTTAGTTTTTAGATAATCTTGAGGGTAAATTTGTTGACTCATGGTTGGAATTCATTAAGATAATCATTCATCGAGGTTGGAATTCATTTCAAAAGACATTACCCCCCAAGTCCTCTCAATGTTTGATTTTTTTTTATTTTCAATATCTTTTTGTCATACATACCCCTGAAGAAATTTCTTATACCATCAATACAAGCGAGTCTACTACCAACTGCATCATGTTACTCATTGTTGTGGCCCTATTAGATCACCACATCTTTTTTCAGGTAATTTAAACTGACAAAAAAATGTATATAGATCACCCAATTCAATAAATTGGTATTATTGTGATATGATTTATATGGTATTAGCATACAAATTTTTTTAAACACTAAGACCATTTTTCTCCTATATCATGATTTTTTCTAGGAAGTAGTCCATCATCCATTATTGGGCTTCTCTTGATGACAGGGACATCCCTGATTATGAATCTATAAAATTATTTTTTCCTTTATATGACCATTTCCACAAATAAATAGTCCAATATTCATTAGTATGAATATTTTTTGTGTTCCATGATACCCACTACTCTGCTGTGAGAATGTTAGCATTTTTCCCTTGGTATAAATTCTTGAAAATTAAAAAGGCTTAAAGTTGAACTATAAAATTTATGCACAATTCATGTCAGTGTAGTTCCAATCACATGTATAACATATTAAAATTGATAAAATTTATTTACATATGTTTTTTAAATTCTAATTATAGTAATTTATATTTTTATAAATGGTCACAAAAAAACATACACAACATAATATTTTATTACTTCTAGCTAGGACTTCAATTGAATATTGTATCTTGTTGATGTATAATTGGATTTTCCATCCCATTTTCTCTTTGAATTTTGTTTTAATTTTTTTAACTGTTGGTATTTGTTTTCTATTTTTTACTAGTGACATGATAAGGGTTTCAAGGAAAATCTTTCTCATTTTTTCAATGTTTAGATGAAGAGATATTTTATTAAATTTTTTAGATAAGTCTATCCACCTAATATTCTTTTTGATACGGATCTCCTCTTCTTAGCATCCATCCTTTGGAGGAAATTGTTTTTACCAAGGATAAAGATGAGTCGACTAAAAAATGCACCATGTCACTCATTTTCATGTCTCTATTATATTATAGTGCCTTTCATTGTATAATTTAAAAATGAAGAAATTTTAATTTGAATCACCTAATTTTATGATTTTGGTTTTCTTATGTTATGTTTTCTATGACATTGACCCTTTAATTTTTTTGAATCCCTAAAATTATTCCCCCTACCCCTCACACAATTATTATTTTAGAAGTAATCCATCATCTATTGTCAGGTTTCTCTTATTTAATTATTGCTAAATCCCGGATTTTGAAACTCTAAAATTATTTCCCCCTTCCTCTATCCCCTTCCACAAATGAACAATCCACTATTCATTGGTTCTATTATTTCCTGTGTTCAATTATACCCACTTTATGACTAATAAAATTTTAGCATATTCCTCAAGGTTGGTAAATAAGTATACATTTCATTTTAGAATTGATAAACTTTAATTTAATATGCTTTTTGTATTCTAATAGTAACTAGTTTGTATTTGAATGTTAATCAAAAATAATATTTTGGTTTTTTATGTTAGTTTTTCTATGATATTGACATTATATATTTTATTGATGTTGGAATTGTTCAAACCATTATGGGTTTGATTCTAATTCTCGTGCTCAAGTAACATGTATGTGATTCTCTCTAGTTGACATTTTTAGATGATATTATATAAATTTTTCAAATTTGACATCTATTTGTATGTTTTTTTAGATCATTAGAGATCCTTCAGGTCGAGATCTATATCAATTTTCTTTTTGAGAATTGTGTGAGTCTTATTTGGTTAATGTGATGTATATTATTACAACCTTTTCTATATATAAAAATATTTGAACTAATATAGTCCACTTTTGAAACAGATGTAGCCAATCATATTTAGAAAAAATGTCAAGTTTGAGATATAAATATTTTCTATATAATACTATTAGTGTATATTTTCATTATTTATTTGTTAGAAACATGATATATATCCTTTAAACTACTTGGTTCATAAATGTAGTTATGTGATAATTGTGGGTGATTTGACCGAAAAATTACTCAAATTGTGTCAAGGATTGGTTTTATAACTTGGCATGTATAATTCTTTACCTCTACATTAACACACCTGAGATTATTTCAATGCACATTAAATTAATATTTTTATATTATGAAATTACAATAAAGTATAGTATATAAATACCTTATCCAAATAGTGCTTGTTGAATACCTATAATATTTATTTGGTTATCTTTGGAATAATTCTTTCAGTGAAAACTATATTTTACATTAATGATGGGTTAATGTTTATGTACATCATATTGTTAGTTGCCTCTTATTTCTCTGCATAAATATTCTTGCAGTATCATTTTCATTCTCTAGTTTTTTTATATGGTGGATAGATTAATGTGAGATCCTTGGTTTACTAATCACTCTTAATTTTATATTTGATTATTATAGTTGAAAAAATATTCTCACTAGTTATTGAAGGGATTAATAACATATCAAATGACTAGGTCTGATCATGAGTTTTCCCTAAACTATTCCTCAATATTATTTCTATTCATTAAATTTTTGTTTATGTATTTATTTTAGTAAAACATAATTCAATTTCCATCAAAATTTAAGGCTCTATTTAAAATTTAGTTTTTTTACAAAGATTTGAAAATTTAGAGGGTGACATTATTTGCATAATGACATCATTCTTTTTAATATAAATATATATATATTTTGATATCACAATTAGTTATTTAAAATAAATTAAATGTCCATTTTTTAGATCATTAATGATCTATTTTATATAGAGGTACATTTATTTTTCTTTTGATAATTGTGGAAGACTCATTGGGTTAATTTGAGGTATGTTTGATTTAAAATAGTTCACTTGAAAATCTGATGTCACCAATCATGTTTATAATATAAGGTTATTTTGGGAAAAAAATAATTTTTATATAGTACTATTAGTGGATATTTTTTTTATAATTTTTAGAAACTTGAGATATATATTTTAAAATTTATTGGTTTACGCATTTATTTATTTGATGCATGTGGGTGAATTTACTGAACCATTACTTAAATTGTGTTGAGGTGTGAAACATTTGAAATGTATAATTTTGTGCATCAACATTAAAAACTCTAGGGTTATTTTACCACACATTAAATTTTGAATTATTTAGCGGGAAACCCCAATCAAGTATTGTATATAATGTTCATAGTAAAAGTGTGCTTGTTTTACATTAAAGATGTGTCAAATTTTAAGTCCATCATGTTATTTATGCCTCTTATTTCTCAACATCAAAATTATTAGAGAATCATTTGATTTAGATTATATTTTTTATATGATTGGTCAATTAATTTTGGATAATTGGTTTCCTCCTCATATTTAATTTCATATTTTAATACTAAATTTGAACAAATATTCTCTATAATTCTTGGAGTACTCAATTCCATGTCCAATGACTAGATCTAATCCTCATATTGTCCCAAACCAATTTAGATTTTTCCTATTTAGTGGCTCTTCCGCTACTATACATATGGTAGTGTTTAGGGAGATCTTGGTTTTGAGGCTCCCAAACTACAAGTATTCCTTTTTTGTATCACATCCTTGTATATATTGTAAATTATTGATTTTAATAAAATTTTATCTGATTTCTATCAAAATTTAAGGCTCTATCTGAAATTTAGTTTTTTTTAATTTGAAAATATGGAGGGTGACATTATTTTCATAATTTCACTTTGTTTTTTATTTCAGAGCAATATTTTTTTGATGTTTTATATGTCATATATTCAATGAAAATATATACAAGTATTAGTTGTGTATTTTACTATTTTTCAATTCTATAAAATGACACAATACTTATAATTGAAATTATTTGTAACAATTGTAATATTTTGAATTTATTTGTGTTATAATATTTACATAATCTAATTTTTTCATTATTTTAATTATTAATGAAAAAACAATGCTTAAAACTAGTTAAATGGGGGGTGGTGGTATATGTATTGATAATTGATAAAAAAAATTACAATATATTATGCATTTTATTAATATATTATGTATTTTTATGCTAATTGATATCATAATTTTAACATGAAATCAAAAATAGGTGATACTAGGATAAATCTAAACTATCTACATATTATATAAGTAGGTGATGGTAGGTGAAATTTCAATTATCTATAGAAACATATATATATATAACCATGGTTAGTGCATCCATCTCTACTATATTGGTCTTTTATATTTCCAATTGTATCTTTGATTTCAATTACCTTTTTATTAAAAATAATTAACAAATATAGAGTCATATTTTTTATATAACAACTTCTTTTACTAGTAGAACATCACACTATAAAAATTGAGGAGACGAATTTAGAAGTACATATTTTCCAACCAAAGAACTATTGCAAAATATTATATTATATTCTTAATATTTTAGTTTTTAATAACTGGTATGTATGTACATAAATACATATTTATAAATGAAATATTATAAAGATGCATATTCTTAAATTCAAATTACCATATTATTTATTTTTTAATATTGTAGTCTAAATGAAACATTCATATCCATGCTAATATGAAATTTTCATTTATTATAGTATGAAAAACTCATATGAAATATGCATATTCTAAATTAGTAATGTGTGTTTTATATACTTTTGGGATTTCTTTTTATATGTTTTTCATTTGTGTTACTAATTTCTCTTTCTATTTTTCCCCTGTATCACACAAGAACTCATGAAAACTATTTTAATCAAAATGGTATTGAAAATAGAATCGTATCTTTACAATGAATAATAATGACATTACTATTCATATATAGTAATCCATGACTATGAGTACCATGGATAACACAATAATTTGGTATAGGCTCCCATGACTATAGTTTTGGGTAACCATAACCACACTCTTGATGAACATACTTATAGTCAAATATCATATATGAGCAGTTCCCTAAGTTTTTTCTCTAATAAATAAGATTCTCATACATTAATTATAAAATACTTGATAATTAATTATTATGTCATTAGTGAAAACATTCTTTCTCAAGATGGTTATCTTGGATGTCTCATATCAAATATCCTGTCATTAGCAATGTCTAGTGAGCCTCCTTGGCCCATTCAATGGTCCATATATATTTAATCATAATGTTTCTTGATAATTAATTAATTACTCTTCCTTCCTCATTTAGTGGTCGCCAAATATGAGGGCATACAAGAATATAATTAACCTTCCCTTTAGATGTAAGACTCAACTATGCCATTTTTATGATCCCATCCTCATGTCTCTCATCAATAAGACATAAATTTTTACTTCCTGATGATAGACCCCCACCCATCCTCATTAGTTTATATCCCCCTTTGAGTCTAGTCTTCCATTATCATGTGTTGATCAATATAAAGAGGTGTAATACAAGTATATTTGAGGATTCATTCTTATATATAAGTCAAGATCAAGTTATCATTAATGATTTCATCATCGATAATATGAAATGTAAGAGAAATTGTATTCCATTACAGGTGTTTATATTATTGAGGGTTTTCTATATATTTCAATTCATTAGAGAATCTGCTAGATCTTTAGAAATAGGAGAAGTTCCTCATGGTACAATCAACAACTTTATAAGTTCTTATGTGAGTTATTTCTGATGACCATCTCTAATGGGTGATGTGTTCTCGATTAACATTAAGACACTAGAGTAAAAAATTGATTTAGAGGTGGTTTTTTCATGACGTTTTTAGAGGCAATTTTTAAAACCCACAGTAAATACTTTTTAAATAGATTTTTTTTTATTTTTTTAAAAAAAAATTAAATTAGTTTTTTTGAGGTGATTTAAAAAAACGGTGATAAATTAAAGGAAATAAATTTACCAAAAAATTATTTAATTATTAATTACTAATTATTAATTACAATCATATATAGTTTATTATTAATAATTTTAATCAATTTCAATGTTTTGAGTAATAAATATTTATAATTATTAGGTAATCATAATTTGAAAATTCAAATAAATATTCAATAAGTTGAAAACTAGTCTTCGAGATCAAATGATCATAACTTTTTTTCTGGATGTCCATTTTAGCTCCAAAAGTAGTAAAATTAAAGATTATGAAATGAAATTAAACCAAATTAGATTTAAATTTAGTATTAATTAAATGAATAAAATTTATTATAGTTTCCAGAAAACTTGAAAATCAAACTTGAACTTTAAATGACCCTAACTTTTAATCAGTGTGTCTGTTTGGGCTCTATTGTATATCAAATCAAATATTGTTAATAGATCTAAAGTCAAGTGACCAAAGGAAACCCCATTTATAATTTCATGTCCAATAAATGTTTATATGGCCTCCAAAACTGAGTTTTTAGTCGTGGTATCCCCATTTTTATCATTCAATGGAATTTTAGCCTCGTTTAAGGGGGTCTTATTATATTTTTTTTGGAGGGGAATAAATTTATTCCAAGTGATTAAATTCATATTTATATTGTTGTTTTGAATTTTTATAATTTTTCACAATGTATTTTAATTTATAATTAAATATATGAATATTTTCTTATATTTACATACAAAAAATCACTTGTATAAATACATATTTACATGGAAATGTATTTTAAAACATATAAAACATATGGAAATAAATATTTATTATTCATTTTGTTTGAAAATAATAATTATCAATTTTATTTTCCTTCCAAAAATGAATTAATATGTGTATATATATATACCTATACAAGTAATGTTTATATATAGAAATGTGTGTGTCAATAAAATTATTTGGGTCCATACCTTCCACAACAACAATAAAACCCTTGAAATAATTAACTTTCATGTTAATTCAAGATCAATCCAGATCCATGTTCAAGTTTTTATAATGTAGTGTAAGCCTACTCCACAAGTGAAACAATATATTTTATCTCCACACATGGGGGATCCAAGATTACATCAAAAATCATAGGCTACATGCTCATGTACAAACTTTTCATAAATACTATATCCAAGATCCAATGACCCACATTTAATCTATACTATCCCCACATGTCCCAGAAACTATACATTACTATTCTATATTCCAATCTCACCAAGCATAGAGAACCCTAATTGTTTCTTGAAACCATAGGCGTCTTACCATGTCAAACCATGTAAATGAAAACTCATAATTATATCATCATTTTATAATTCAACTAGAGTTTATTCATTGTCTCACCCCTATTCTAAAATATTATAATGAGTTTATAGGGCCATGCATATAATCTATTTTCCATTGAAAATAATAAATTCTGTTAAAGAACTAACTCATAGAGTGTATTCATCTCAAGATCATGAGGTATCTCCATATTCCTGAACCCAAACTCCTCCAAGAGTGTTATTACCTATTGGTACCACACATTCTATCGACTATGAATACAATTGTTCTACCTAAAATGCACCGATGTCACCTAGAATAAGAATATAAATGAGACTTCTCTTCCTAAAACAATCCATAAGGATGAAATAACTAGTACATAAGTACTTATCTCAGATAACCCAAGTCACCTAACACACCTATCATAAATACATTGTAAAATTTGAGTGAATTGATATAATAAAATGATGTTTTTTACTTATGCCTCACACACCTAAATATTCCTAAAAAAATTTCCAACTAGGCTTATGGGTTACCCTCAAAGTTCAGAATGTACTAAATTCAAAACCCAGAGTCATGATAAATAAGGTAACCAGTATCTCAAACCTATTACACACATTACGATTAACATTGGTCATAACAATGGGTTTCACTCATCCCCATCTCAAGGTAATATTGCATTTATCATTCTAAATACTTACTTTCACGTTTCAACCACTTATTGAAACTAATTTCGACCTACCCACTCACATGTGAAGCATAAAAAAATAGTTTCAGAAGTAATCACTATACATCTCATAACAATATCACTCACACTGTAACCTAAATAAAAATTCACTATAGTTTTAGAGCCTCCTCATCATAGGGATACCACATAACTCAGGCACTCTCAATATCCCTAACCACCCAAACATAGGGTCCACATGTACTACCCACCATGTCACCAATATATATATATATATATATAAAATTCCCAATTATTTTCATTACACTTTAAAATTTTATATTAAACAAAAAATTCCACAATAATGTATTAGATAAATGAAATTTCAATTAAATATTATATATAAAAACAATCGTTATGTTATACATTGAATTTTATTTTTATATAGTTCTTCATAAAAATAATGTTAAGGAAAATAATATTATACTTTATCCATTTAATTGTATCCATAACTCTGTAGTTATGCCTCAGTTAAATAATATTTCATTTATATGTTATTTATGAAAACATTATTTATGTAACAGTTGGAATTTTTTTAGTTAAAACCTTTTGATAATATCTCCAAGTAGTCATAGAACATGTCTTTTATAATTTATGCAATTGGATATTTAAGAAGAAAACAAACACTTATATGAAAAAAACATATAAATTTTCCCAAACACTTGAAATAACTGACTCAAGTAATAGTTCACATGAACAATAAAGTTCCAACTTGCATAGGAATGCTATGAAATGTCTCAAATTTTCCTTGTATTATTTTTTGAAAATTTTATATGAAATTATTTGGAGACTAGACCTTTCGACAACGTGCGATTCTAAGGCCTGAAGTGCCCAGAATAATTGTTTAAAATAAATTAAAATTTTAAAGAGCGCACGTGAGAGGTTTTCCTAAAAAACTGGAATATCTTTTAAATGGGTGCCTAGATTGGAAATCTGAGGGCACTATTGCATTTAGAGTAGTGACATTACCTTAGGTTGGGCCTAGCATCGACCAGCGCAGGATAGCTGCAAGAGTTAGTTTCTGGGATGTTCTTAATGGAAATAAAATAAAATAATAATATATTTTATTCTATTTTCTTTTTGCCCAATGTCCAAGTTTCCTCCTCTTTAAATACTTGCTTATGGAAAGTTTGTAGGGTTAGTCGCATAACTCTGCAAAATTGAGTTTTGGCCAATAGATATTTGGAGGAGAATCCTTTGGTAGATGACAGCGATGCGAGCGATCCATGCATTTCAAAATCAATGAACCTCACCAACGAAAGTGACATAATGATCATTATTACACCGAATCGAGGTAGGGGATGTTATTTCAATTATTCTTCCCTGTTCTTGGATTTAATGATGAATGCGGATCAACTTACAAACAGGTTGATCTGAAGATTCGTACGTTTTTGTGGGAGGGTTTTTATTGGGTTGATCTCATGAAATTAATCCAGGTTAGATTTCTATTTTGATTCTACTCCATTTTATCCTACTAAAGGGAGAGGATCAATGTCGTGATGAATGAAGTCAGAGGTTCAATCCTCGATTTTGTTTTTGGATTTATTTACCCTTTCTTTTTGTCATGCATTCTTTGTGTTCTTCGTGTTATTCGTGGGGTGACGAACAACGGATCATTACACATCCGTTTTGTGACGCAATGATCCCTAATTAGAGATCTGACATCATGATGGCCCAGTGGAGATGCGACGGTGATGGTGGTAGATGAATTGTCACAGTTCGGGATTTCTCGTTCTTCTAACATTCTTTATGCAGGTGAATCAGAGACCATTTTTGGGGCCGATCGGAGGCTTAAAACTGACGGAATCGGCTTCATGAAGATCGGGCGACCTCAACCCTTCAGTTTCATGATGATCAGATGGTTGGATCAAGGATAAAAGGATATTTGAGGCATGACAACTAAGAACATTTGTTCTGCAAATTTCTGAAGAACAAGGCGTGTATTCCCTAAGAACATGTAGTGTGGTACCGACTCAGCAGCGGCTAAGGTTTTGGGAGGCATGAATCGATGACACTATGTGTTCTTCGAAGAACACGGCGTGTGGGTCCTTAAGCAGGACTTAGCGTGTACCTTGGGTGATACAAGGCACAAGATGGAGTACACGACTGTTTACTCCACCCCAAGGACAGACTAGGCCGGTTACATGGGTTACCCCATGTACCGGTTAGATGAGATGACACACACGAGATAAATCCATGTATAGGCACACGACCGCGTACATGGAGCCGACCCCAGTAACTCAGACATGATGTGTGATATGTACAACACACAGTGTGATGACTTTCCTACATGACCAACCTTGCGACATATACCGTAGTACACAGGCAGTACCTGGGGTCTGAAGACACAGTGTGTGACACTTCTACACGCCATGTACTTTTTAATACATGGCCTGATCTTCTTGTCCACCATGTCTTAGACATGTTTTATTTGGGTTAGTGTCTCTTTTTCTCATTTTCCTAAAGGTCAAGTATCATTCCCTTCTACAGGAGTATGATCCCTTCAGCAAGACATTCCGAGATAGAGTAAGGTATCCCTCTGAGAGGCCCAGAGCGAGATCCTCTATCCATTCTTTACCCTATGTAGTGTCAGGTATCGACATGAATACTTCCATAGGGAACTTATTCAATACCTTTAAGGTGAATCCAGATGAGTCATAGTATCCACCAAGGCCCTGGTAGTGATCCTCAACTGTGTATCATGATCTTTCCCCACATAGAAGTGTGTTCTCCTAGAATGAGTGTATCTATCTCTTGTGACCTTTCCTGATGGACAGTACTTCTCGGACAGACATCATCAGATCTATCCAACTCATGGAGTGAGTTCTCTCGGATTAGTGCTTTGTAGAATCTTTGAACTGAATCCCTAGTGGGGGTATGTTGTTGCGTGACTTGCCCCTAAACTACAAGACTGGGTTTTTGAGTATATCTGGATATTTTATATTACTCTTGCTATATGTTCAGTAGACATATTTTTTAGATCTTACTGTACCTTTCCTTTGTGTATTGATTTGTGGTTTTTGATGTCCTCTACTGAGTATTGTTATACTCACCCCTGCACGGGATTTGCTCGGACGTTTCGTTTCTTATGCAGACTCACAGCCTTTTTAGAGAGTCTAGGGCAGACCAGGACAGGATCGAGCTTTCTAAGGTCCCTAAATTCCAAGGTGTTCCTATAGCTATGAGAAGCATCCCCAGTACCTCCATGTGTTTACAGGTTGGACTTTTTAGTTTTCATACTCTTGTTTTTGGTGGGATTGTATTCTGGCCTAGTTTACTTTCAGTACTTTACTTTCTATTGTACTCTGTTTGTTGGGTTTAGTTGTATGCATGCATTTTGTTCCCTAGTGGTTTTTACATTTTAGCATTGTGGGCTTGGAGATGTGTGTGTGTACAGGTACGTAGGCAGTGCCACCCATGTTAGTAATATTCCAACTCGGTGTCAGTCATCAACCCCTATCCTATTGGAGGTGGACTTGGGGAGTTGCGGTGTGGGCCCCATAGGGACTGGTCGTGACATGCTACATGCTAGATAAGATTCTTTAACACACCCCTCTTTTCATACTATTCCATGAGATGAATCCAATCAATCCTTCACCTCATAATCATGTGTATCACCAATGGTAAAATTAGATCAATTATATAATCAAATAGTATAAATAGAAATTTAGTCCTAGATAACATGGACGTTCATCCTACATGGGTTGGCTAGCCCCAGTGAAATATCCATACCATGTCTTAACAAATTCTTATTCTATTTTACACCATTACAAAATAGAAAGTCTAAAAAAACCTCTAATAACATTTCACTAGGTCCTAACACCACATACCATCAATCAGTTCTTGGACCATTGGTAGATATAATACCTCAGGAATGCCTCCCCATATTATGGAGGATGATGACTAATAGTGAGGGTCTCAAATTGTATAGTGGGGAGAATATACCCACACATTCGTTTAAAAAACAGTAGAAATAAATATAATAATATAAACATATGTAAATAATACATTTAATGACACAATTAAATGTTACAATAATAATCAAAATGATCCACTCAATAAAAAATTAATATTATGTAATACATTCTAGGTAGTCATAATATATTCGGAATAACAGTAGATAAAACTATGAAAACTATGTGAAATGGTCTGGAGTACCATCATGGACCCAACACCCATGCTTAGTCCTAGAAACAATGCAAAAAAAATCAGGTGCTTTCCCAAATCTAAATATACAATATAGTAATGATAACATCTAAGGTTCCCACATTCCATGGTTGAAACTGAAGGGGTTTATTATAACCTGGTAAGACTCAAAAAATGGTGTCCCTAAAATTAAAATTCAATTGTTTTTTCATTGATATTTGATTTAATAATAATTTATTTATTTATATTTTTTCATGTAAATATTAAATGTTATGGATTTGTTTTAATATTGTTTTGTATATTATATTTTCACTTATTTTAGTGATTGATTCACAAAAATATGGTCAGGTCATGTTAGGAGGGGAAAATAGCTTGGGAGGGGGCAGCATATTGGGAGGGGTGCATGTATGAAGGAGGGGGGATGAATGTTGGGAGGGAGGGGTGGGGGATCTCGGATGGGAAGGGGAGTGGGGGGGTGCAGGTTGGGAGGGAGGGGGAAACATTTTTTGAGGGGGGTTGCATGTTGGGAGTGGGGGGGTGGGTTAGGTTGGGAGGGGTAGGGGTGCGGGATGCAAGTTGGGAGGGGGTGTATGTTGGGAGGGAGGGGAGGGGGTTCATGTATGGAAGGTGGGGGTTCATGTTAAGAGGGAGGGGGTGCATGTATAGAGTGAGGGGGTGCAGGTTGGGAGGGAGGGGGATCCAGGTTGGGAGTGGGGAGGGGGTGCAGGTTCGGATAGAGGGGTGTGAATGTTGGGAGGAAGGGGGGATGCATATTGGGATGGGGTTTCTTATATGCAGGGGGTGTTTTAGGAGGGAGGGTGCGGGTTGGGAGTGGGGGGTGGAGGTTGGGAGGGAGAGGATGTGCTTGTTGGGAGGGGGCAGCATGTGCGTGGGAGGGGGTGTAGGTTGGGAGGGAAATGAGGGGTGCTACAGGTTGGCCTAATGGATCACCAGTGAGGGTCACATGTGCCCTGTATATATGAAACATGAAATACATATTTTATTTTTATAGGAAATAAATGTAAACTGATATTTTTTTTCAGGTTCCATGTTTTGAAGAATTATAGGGGATTTCTTGAACCGAACAATCAATAGAGATTTATATGAGTGATGAGTTCCAAATTTTAGGTTTCCATACCTTCATCATCAAGTATTTATTCTTACCTTTTTCTTACCCTTTTCATTTCTATAATTATTTTATAATCTTGGTCATGGGATGTTGATTATGAATTCCATAATGAATTGATTATTTTTTCATGGATCCAAATAGTATTCTCACTCTGCTTATTATCATTTTTTAAAATTTTCTATCAAATTATCTGTAAGAATACAGTAATAAAAAAATAAGTAAAATAATTTTTGTTTATTTATATTTTAAAATTTCTGTTAGGTTTTTTACTGATATGATTGATCTTCTCTCTCATAATAATGATTATAAAGTTAATTTCATGTTCATGATATTAGAAGGAGGTAGTGCATATTGGTATATACTTTTGGACTTTCATTATTAGATTAATTATAGTTATTGTAGCTTGTAATGTTAGTTAATCTCTATTTTTTATCATAATTCGGTAAGTTATAGAATTAGTAATTAGAATTTAATTACATTTATGTTTTGGTAAGACAATTTTCATTTGCAATGTAGGTTCAGTTTTGGTTTTTTATTACACATTCTTACAGTTTTAAATAGTTATGAAAGTTTAGTATTTAATTTTATCATTCTTCATCCTTGTTATAATTTTCAATAATGGTTAATATTTTGTTTTTTTATGTTCCTGTAGATAGTATGAAGAAATAAAGATGGTTATGCAATCTCAGACATTCATGATCATATTAGTTGATTTTCTTGCAGTTCATAATATAGGTTCTTCTCTGTTTTGTTATTATATTTTGGTTAGTTATAGGTTTTACTATTTATTTTTAGAGAATATTAGGTTATAAATGTTTTTAGGGGGTACTTTCATCCTACCATTAATGGTATTAATTTCTTTTGGGTACGGGGTAGTGTGTTTCCCCTCCATGGTTTCTATCTATGCAGTTAATGGCACTACAATTTTGAGGATCTCTTTAGATACCTATACTTGGACCATCTACTTTCAATGGGGATTGAGAAATACTTGAAATTATCATTCTTATTTAATATAATAATGATTTTTAATCTATAGTAGGTCTGTATGATTACCCCAACTAGGAGGAGGTTATCATCTTAATGGTGTAGTGTAATGATAATGCTCAACTTCTTTGTTAACAAGATATAACTAGGACAGCAATGGGTAGAAACTTGGCCTCACTATCTATCCATTGGTTGGTGAGTCCAAACCACCTCTATATAGAAGTTATATTTTGGAAAATGGTTTACTAGTGGCCCCTCACTATCTCGATTGTATCCTCTTATAGCTTTCAAAATGTTTCAGGACCCAGACTTGACCATTTCTCCTTCAACCACATGTTCTACCATATTTTTCTCCTCCCCATTGCACTTCACCTATAATGAATTTACCTATAAGTTCAATCAACTTCTCCTGGCCATCCACCAGAGTGATTGAACTTATATCAAGGATACGTTCCATGTGAAAATAAATTCCTTAATATGGTCAAACACTGAGAACACTAAACCAATGACCATTTTTCAAAAAAAAAACATGATATAAACTCAAAAAATTAAATTCCTTCCAAAATTCATAACCCATATAGATATAAGGTGTTATAATCTACCAAATATATCATTTTTCATTCCAGATAATCCTTAGTGTAATTTTAACCATTAACATGACCTACACTAGATCACCAACTCGAATCAAACTCATCAAGTTCTACTCAAAAATTAAAAACTATATTACACTAAATAATTCAAAACATGAGATTCATCATTCATTAAAACTTCATCCACCACTCATCAATATCGATAAAACATCAAAATAGTGCTTAATTATCCTTGCATATCCCAAGACACTACAATGTCTTAAAATAATTTATTATTAGGATCATTATGTTCTACACAATAAGTCTCAACTCACAATGTATGACTTTTGATCCATGATGTTCCCTAGAATTATAATCACCAATCGAAAATGAATTCTTAGTGGTCTAAAAACCTACTCGATTTGGATTCTATCTCACCAAACCCTATCTCACCAAAAAATGAGATGATCCTCCTATGGTCAAAAATTATAAAAATAACTCCATTCGTGGTGTCTTTGTATTGTCAAAGTAGAGGGGTTCCATTCGATTCACCATCTAGGTCATGAATTAATTAGTTCATGTTAACATAAATAGGAAAACCTATCACTAACCAATGTATATACTCCAAAATTTAATGTCAACTATGTTTTGTTAAGAAAATTTTCATTTGTAATGTAGGTTCAGTTTTGGATTTTATCACACTTTCTTGTAGTTTTCATTAGTAATGCATGTTCAATATTGGATGTGTATGGGGTGTCCTTTGATTATTTCTCATCTAATACATGGGTATGACTAAAACATTCATTCATTAAATAAGCACATTTTGTTAACATGAAATATAAATATTTGTGTTATGAATTCCATTTTTAACATGCGATATGAATTCTATTACTAATATGCCATATGTATTATATTTATTATGATTATAAGAAACATGTGTTCTCTTCTTAATAAAATGTATTAATTTTTTTATTATAAATATATGGAATTTTCATTCTTTTTGTTTGGGATGTATAAAATATGGAATATATAATTTTTATTATGAATATATGAAATATTTAATACTAAATCTAAATATTTTCAATATGCAACATGTGTCTGGTATATATGAAATATGAAATAATCATTTTATTTTTACAAGAAAATAAATGGGAACTAATATTAATTTTTTCAGGTTTCATGTTTTAAAGAATTATAGATAATTTCTTGAACCTAACAATCAATAGCGATTTAGATGAGTGATGAGTTCTAAATATTATGTTATCATTTCTTCATCTTCAAGGATCTATTCTTCCCTTTTTATTATGTTTTTAATTTCTATAATTATAGTATTATAATGGTAATGGGATGTTCATGATGAATTCCATAATGAATTGATTTTTTTTCAAGGATCAAAATAGTATTCTCGCTCTTCATGTTATCATTTTTTTGCAATGTGATATCAAATTTTCTGTAATCGTTTAGTAATCCATCTACAAGTAAAATAATTTCTATTTATTTCACTTTTACATTTTCTATTATATTTTTTACTAATCCTATTGATCTTATATATAATAATTATTATTATAGTGTTAATTTCATGTTCTATAAATTAAGAGGCAATGCAGATTAGTATGTAATTTTGGACTTTAAAGATTATATTAATTGTTGTTCTTGTAACTTGTAACGTCATTTAATCTCTATTATGTTATCATAATTTTTCATGTTATATAATTAGTAATGATTATTTAATTCCATTTATGTTTTTTAAGACAATTTCCATTTGTAATGTAGGTCTAGTTTTGGTTTTTATCACACTTTCTTGCAGTTTTCATTAGTTACGAAAGTTTTGTTTTTCATTTCATCATAAATCATTTTCTTATAATTTCCAATGAAGTTTTATATTTAGTTTTTTCATGTTCTTGTAGTTAGTATGAGGAACTGCATATGGTTATACAATCTCAAACATTCATGGTTTTATTAATTTATTTTCTTTCAGTTCGTAATACACATTATTCTATTTTTTGTTATCATACATTGGTTAGTGATAGGTTTTCCTATTTAAGTTTAGATAATATTAGGTTAAAAATTTAGGTGGGGGTAATGTCAACCAAACATTATAAGTATGATTTTCCTTTTGGGATTTAGGTTAGTGTGTTTCACCTCCATGGTTTCCATCTTTGCTATTAAGAACTCTACAATGTTGAGGTTCTCTTGAGATACCTCTACATGGAACACCTCCTTTGAATGGGGATCAAGAAATACTTGACATGATTGTTTTTATTTACTATCATATGGATTTTTAATTTGTAGTAGGTCTGTATTATTACAACAACTTGGAGTAGGTTATCATCTTAGTGGTGTGATGTAATGATCATGCTCAACTTCTTTGTTATAAAGAGATACCCAGGACTCCACTGACTAGAAACTTCACCTCACTAGCCAGCCGTAGGCTGGTGAGTCCAGAATCCCTACATATAGAGTTTCTATTTTGGATAATGGTCTACAAGTGGCCCCTCGCGAGCTGGATGGTATCCCCCTATAGAATTCAAAATGTTACAGGACCTAGACTTGATCATTTCTATTTCCACCACATGTTCCACAATATTTTTGTCCTCCCCATGGCACTTCACCTATAGTGAATTTCCCTATATGTTCAATCAACTCCACCTGACCGTCCACTCGTGCACCTGAACTTTTATCCAGGCTTTGTTCCATGTAAAAAATAATTCCTTGAGAAGTTCAAACCCCAAGAACACTAATCCAATGACCAATTGTCAAAAAAAAACATGATATAAACTAAAAAATTCAAATTCCTTCCAAAATTGATTACCCGTATATATATAAGGTGTTACAATCTACCAACTATAACACTTTTCATCCTAGATAATCCTTAGCGTAATTTCAACCATTAACAAGAACTACCAGATATCATGAACCCGAATCAAAGTCATCTAGTTCTACTCTAAAATTAAAAATTATATTCCACAAAATAACTCAAAACATGAGATGCACCATTCATCCAAGTTGATCCACCACTCATCAATATCACTAAAACATCAAAATAGTGCTCAACAATCCCTCTATATTCCAAGGCAATATAGTTTTATCAAATAACTTATTATTAGGATCATGGTTCTCTACACAATAAGTCCCAACTCATAATGGTTGAATTCAATCCACAATGTTCCCCAGTTTTATAATCACCCATCGAAAATTAATTCTCAGTGGTCTAAAAACATTCTCAATGTAGCTTTCATATCACCAAACCCAATCTCACTTAAAAAATGTGATAATCCTCATATGGTTGAAAATTATAAAAAACACTCCATTCATAGTGTCTTCACATTGTAAAAGCTTAGGGGTTCCATTGGATAGAACATCTAGGTCATTCATTAATTAGTTTATGTAAACATAAATAGGAAAACCTATCACTAACCAAAGTATATTCTCCAAAATTTAATGTCAGTTATGTTTTGGTAAGAAATTTTTCATTTTTAATGTAGGTTCGGTTTTGGGTTTTATCACACATTCTTGTGGTTTTCATTAGTAATGCAAGATCAGTATTAGAAGTTTATGGGGGTGTTCTTTGATTCTTCCTAGTCCAATATATGGGTCTTATTGAATCATTCCATAACTAAATATGCATTTTTATCACATGAAATTTTAATAAATGTGTGATGAATTCCATTTCTAATATGCGTTATGCATTTTGTTTCTAATATTCTATATGTATCATGTTTATTATGAGTATATGAAACATGTGATATATTACCAATAAAATGTATTCATTTTTTTATTATCAATATATAGAATGATCATTTTTTTAAAATATATAAAATATGGAATAAGTAATTTTATTCTGAATTTGTGCAATATGGAATAAATTTTTTGAATATACAAAATATGTAACACATGTCCTATATATATGAAATATGAAATACACATTTTATTTTCACAGGGAAATAAATGTGAACTAATATTAATTTATTTAGGTTTTAGGTATTGAATAATTATAGATGATTTCTTGAACTGAGAGATCAATAACGATTTAGATGAGTGATGAGTTCCAAATTTTATGTTCTTATACCTTCATCATCAAGGTTTTATTCATCCATTTTTATTATATTTTTCATTGTTGTAATTATTATATCATCATGTTCATGGGATGTTGATCATTAATTCCATAATGAATTGATTATTTTTTCAAGGATCTATATTGTATTCTCACTCTGCTTGTTATAATTTTTTTCAATATGGTATCAAATTGTCAGTAATCATATAATAATCCATAAAAAAGTTAAATAATTTCTATTTATTTATCTTTTACATTTTTATTAGGTTTTTTATTTATCCTATTGATCTTATATCTCATGATAATGATTATAGTGTTAATTTAATGTTATATAAATTAGAAGGATGCAGTGCAGATTGGTTTGTAATTTTGGACTTTCATGCTCAAATTAATTGTTGTTTTTTCAGATTGTAGCATCAGTTAATCTCTCTTTTTTATCACATTTTGGAACTTTATAGCATCAGTAATGAGAATTTAATTTCAGTTATGTTTTGGTAAGACAATTTAAATTTGTAATGTGGGATTAGTTTTTGTTTTTATCACACTTTCGTGTAGTTTTCATCAGTTATGAAAGTTCAGTATTGGATTTTATCATACTTTATTATTGTTAGAATTTGAAATTAAGGTTAATATTTTTTTTCATGTTCTTTTAGTTAGTATGAGGAAATTCAAATGGTTATGCAATATCATATATTATGGATCAGATTAATTTATTTTCTTGCAGTTTGTAATACAATTTCATCTCTGTTTTGTTATCATACTTTGGTTAGTACTAGGTTTTCGTATTTATGTTTAGACAATATTTGTTTAAATAAGTTGGGAGGGGGGGGGGGCTAATTTAATCCAACCATTCAAGGTACATATTTCTTTTGGGATGTAGTGTAGTGTTTTTCCCCTCCATGGTTTCTATCTATGCAATTATGGACTCTACAATGTTGAGGTTCTCTTGAGATACCTCTACCTGCTCCATATCCTTCAAATGGGGATTGAGAAATACTTAACATGATTTTTCTTATTTACTATCATAATTATTTGTTATCTTTACTAGGTCTATAAATTACACCAACTAGAATGAGGTTATCATCTTAATGGTCTAAAGTAATGATCATGCTCAACTTCCTTTCTAAAAATATATACCTAGAACTCCACTGGCTAGGAAGATGTCCGTAGTAGCCCGCCATAGGGAGGTGAGTCCAGACCCTATATAGGGGTTATGTTTTGGAAAATGATTTACTAGTGGCCCCTCACTAGCTAGATAGTATCCCAATATATCTTTGAAAAGGTTACATAACCTAGACTTGATCATTTCTCCTTCCACCACATGTTCTACCATATTTTTATCCTCCCCATGGCACTTCACCTATAGTGAATTTCCCTCTAGGATCAATAAAATCTACCTAAACATCCATTGAAGAACCTAAACATATATCAAGTCTATGTTCCATGTAAAAAAGAATACCTTAAGAGGTTTAAACACTGAGAACACTGATATAATGACAATTTGTCAAAAAACATTATATAAACTAAAAAATTAAAATTCCATCCAAAATTCATAACCCATATGGGTACAAGGTGTTACAATCAAACAACTATAACACTTTTCATCAAAGAAAATACTTAGAGTAATTTTATCAATTAACACAACCTACCCTAGATCACTAACTTGAATCAAACTCATCATGTTCTACTCTAAAATTAAATATTATATTCCATGAAAGAATTCAAAACATAAGATGCATGATTCATCAAAAGTTGATTCACCACTCATCAATATAACTAAAACATCAAAATAGTGTTCAATTATCCCTATATATCCCAAGAAACTACAGTTTCATCAAACAATTTATTATTAGGATCATGGTTCTCTACACAATAAGTCTCAAATAATAATTTCTAACATCGATCCATGATGTTCCCCAACATTATAATCACCCATCGAAAATTTATTCTCATTGGTCTAACAACCTTTTTGATTTGGATTCAATCTCAACAAACCCTATCTCACCTAAAAAATGGGATGATCCTTCAATGGTCTATAATTATAAAAAACGTTCCATTCATGGTGTCTTCTCATTTTCCAAGCATAGGGGTTATGTTGGATTGACTATCGAAGTCATGAATTAATTAGTTCATGTAAACATAAATAGAAAAACCTAGCACTAACCAAAGTATATGTTTCATAATTAAATATTAGTTATTTTTTGTTATAAAATTTCTCATTTATGATATTTGTTTAATTTTGGTTTTATCACACATTCTTGTAGTTTTCATTAGTAATGAATGTTCATTATTGGATGTGTGTGGGGGTATTCTTTGTTTCTTCCTGGTCTAATACGTGGGGATGATTGAAAAATTCATTAATTCAATATACATTTTTTGTTAACATGAAGTATGGATATAGGTGTTATGTATTCCATTTATAATATGTGATATGAATTCTGTTTCTGATATACCATATGTATTATGTTTATTAAATGTATGTATAAAATGTATTATCTTACTAATACAAAGTATTCATTTTTTTTATTATCAATATATGGAATGTTCATTCTTTTTGTTTGGAATGTATAAAATATGGAATATGTGATTTTTATTCATAATATTTGAAATATTGAATACAAATTCTAAATATATGCAATATGGAATATGTGTCTTGTATATATGTAATATAACATAAACATTTTATTTTGACAGGGAAATAAATGTGAACTAATATTAATTTTTTCAGGTTTCATGTTATGATGAATTATAGATAATTTCTTGAATCAAAAAATCAATGGAGATTTAGATGAGTGATGAGTTCCAAATTTTATGTACTCATACCTTCATCATCAAGGTTTTATTCTTCCCTTTTTATTATAATTTTTATTGTTGTAATTATTGTATTATAATCATCAATGGATTTTGATGATGAATTCCATAATGAATTGATTATTTTCTCAAGGATCCAAATAGTATTTTTAATTTTCTTGTTATCATTTTTTTCAATGTGGTATCAAATTGTCTGTAATCATATAATAATCCATATAAAAGTAAAATACTTTCTATTTATTTCTATTTTACATTTTCTGTAAGGTTTTCTTATGATACTATTCATCTTATGTCTCATAATAATGATCATAGTGTTAATTTCATAATATAGAAATCAGAAGGAGGCAGTGCAGATTGGTATGAAATTTTGGACTTTCATGCTCAGATTAATTGTTGTTCTTACAACTTGTAATGTGAGTTAATATTTATTTTGTAATCATAATTTTTAAAATTCTAGAATTATTAAAGAGAATTTAATTACAATTATTTTTTGGTAAGACAATTTTCATTTATAATGTATGTTCAGTTTTGGTTTTTATCACACTTTCTTACAGTTTTAATTAGTTATGCATGTTCAGTTTGGATTTTATCAGAATTTATTCTTGTTAACAATTGAAATAATGGTTCATATTTAGTTTTTTTAAAATTACTTTAGTTATTATGAGTAAATACATGTGGTGATTCAATATAAAACATTCATGATCAGATTAATTGATTTTCTTGTAGTTCGTAATAGTGGTTCTTCTCTGTTTTGTCATCATACATTGGTTAGTTCTAGGTTTTCCTATTTATGTTTAGATAATATTTGGTTTCAAAAGTTGGGAGGGGTACTTTCATCCAACCATTCAAGGTATGAATTTCTTTTGGGTTGTAGGGTAGTGATTTTCCCCTATGTGGTTTCCATATATGTATTTAAGGACTCTACAATGTTGTGATTCCTTTGAGACACCTCTACCAAGACTATATCCATTGAATGGGGATTGAGAAATACTTGAAATGATTGTTCTTATTTATAATCATATTGATTTTTAATCTATACTAGGTCTGTATGATTAAACCAGGTAGGAGGAGGTTATCATCTTAATGGTTTAAATGATCATGCCCAACATCCTTGTTAAAAAGAGATATGTAGGACTCTATTGGCTAGAAACATGCCTCACTAGACAACTTTAGGCTAGTGAGTCCTGAACCCATAGTGGGGTTTTGTTTTGGAAAATGTTTTACTAGTGGAATCTCACTAGCTAGATGGTATCCCAATATACATTTCAAAATATTATAAGACCTAGACTTGATAATTTATCCTTCCACCACATATTCCACCATATTTCTTCCTCCCCATGGCACTTCACTTATAGTGAATTTCCCTATAGGTTCAATTATCTCCACCAGACTATTCGCCCAAGCACCTGAACTTATATCCAGGCTATGTTCCATGTAAAAATTAATTTCTTAAGAGGTTTTAACACTGAGAACATTGTTCCAATGGCCATTTGTCAAAAAAACTAGATATAATATCAAAAATTCAAATTCATTACAAAATTCATTACCCATATGAATATAATGTGTTACAATCTACCAACTATAACAATTTTTGTCCCATAGAATCCTAGTGGAATTATAAGCATTAACACGACCTACCCTAGATCACCAAATCAAATCAATCTCATCAAGTTCTACTCTAAAATTAAAAATAATATTCCATTAAATAATTCCTAACATGATATGGACCATTCATAAAAAGTTGATCCACCACTCATCAAAATCACTGAAACATCAAAATAGTGAAAAACTTTCCCTTTATATCCCAAGACACTACTGTGTCATAAAATAATTTATTATTAGGATCATGGTTATCTACACAATAAGTATCAAATCATAATGTCTTAAATCGATCCTTGATGTTACCTAGCCTTATAATCAACCATTGAAAATGAATTCTCAGTGGTATAAAAAATTGCTCGATTTGGATTCCATCTCACCAAACCCTATCTCACCTAAAAAATGTTATGATCCTCCAATGGTTGAAAATTATAAAAAAACTCTATTCATGGTGTCTTTTCATTGTCAAAGTAGAGGTATTCTATTGATTGACCATCTAGGTCATGCATTAATTAGTTCATGTAACCCTAAATATGAAAACCTAGCACTAACAAAATAATATTCTCCAAAATTTAATGTCAGTTTTGTTTTGGTAAGAAAATTTTTATTGGTAATGAACATTCTATTTTGGTTTTCATCACACTTTCTTGTAGTTTCATTAGTAATGCATGTTTAGTATTGGATGATTATGTGGTGTTCATTTATTCTTCCGAGTCTACAACATGGTGCTGATTGAAACATTCATTAATTTTATATGTATTTTTTATTAACATGAAATATTAATATATGTGTTATGAATTCTATTTCTAATATGCTATATGCATTCTGTTTCTAATATTCCATATGTATTATGTTTATTATGTGTATATGAAACATTTTTTATCTTCCTATGAAAAATTATTCATTTTTTTATTATCAATATATGGAATTTTCATTATTATTGTTTGGAATCTATAAAATACGGAATATGTAATTTTTATTACGAATTTATGCAATATGGAATAATAATTATGAATATATGAAATATGAAACATGTGTCCTGTATATATGAAATATGAAATAAACATTTTATTTTTTGTAGGGAAATAAATGTCAACAAATATTAATTTTTTCAGGTTTCATGTTTTGAAGAATTATATAGGATTTCTTGAACTGAACAATCAATGTCGATTCAGATGAGTGATGAGTTCCAAATTTTATGTTCTTATACCTTCATATTCAAGGTTTTATTCTTCCCTTTTTCTTATATTTTTTTATATAATTATTTTATTATCATGGTCATGGGATGTTGATGAAGAATTCCATAATGAATTCATTATTTTTTCAAGGATCCAATTAGTGTTCTCAGTCTTCTTGTTGTCATTTTTTTTTGGAATGTGCTATCAAATTGTCTACAATCATATAAAAATCCATCTACAAGTAAAATACTTTATATTTATTTATCTATTAAATTTTCAATTAGGTCTTTTACTAATACTATTGATCTTTTGTGTCATAATAACGATTATAGTGTTAATTTCATGTTATTGAAATTAGAAGGAAGCAGTGCAGATTGGTATGTAATTTTAAACTTTCATGCTAGGATTAATTGTTGTTATTTCAACATGTAATGTTAGTTAATATCTATTTTTTATCATAATTTGGGAACTTCATGCATTATTAATGGTAATTTATTGTGATATATGTTTTGGTAAGACAATTATCATTTGTAATGCAAGTTTAGTTTTGGTTTTTGTCACACTTTCTTACAGTTTTAATTAGTTATGCAAGTTTAGTATCTTACTTCATTATTGGTAGAATTTTCAATGAAGGCTAATATTTAGTATTTTTCATGTTATTAAAGTTTTTATGAGGCAATGAAGATGGTTATGAAATCTTAGACATTCATGATTAGACTAATTGATTTTATTGTTGTTCATAATAGAGGTTCTTCTCTGTTTTGTTATCATAATTTAGTTAGTGCCAGGTTTTACTATAACGATATGGTGGAATATTACTTGGATAATTACATGGATGATACCTAGATATAAAGGTGTATATAAATGGATTGTTAAATGACTATTTTAGTTAAATAATGTGTTAATAAGTAACCTATATGGATTTTTCCCCATTACAATTTAAAGTGTCAGTAACATATTTTGTGGTGTTTTCCCATATAGGGTATGGTAGAATATTTCTAGGACAATTAATTTGATGATACCTTGATATAAATAATTATATAAATCATCTATTAAATAAATATTTTAGTTAATTAATAGTTAGTAAGAACCATATGATGTGTTTTCTATCATATCTTATGAATGAAACCAGATCTAAACAAAATTTTTGAACCTAGAGCCTTAGGAACTTGGGAAAAAGGGAAAACTCTACTTTGTGATATTTTGGAAATTGATGATGTATGGTGTTCAGTAGTAGAAAATGATTGAAATAGTTATTTATTTTAGGATACCATATGGTATAGATATGCGTGGAAGTGCGATATTGTAAATGTATTGTTTTATTTATGTTTTTCTAGTTACCTAGTTATCTTTTTATATGATATTTTTGTTTTCATTATAGTGATATGCTACCTCATAGACCAAGGTCCCACATGAAGATGACGAGGCTGAGAATTCCTATCTAATGTGTGGGCCAGAGCTTCCTCTAGTTTAGGGTCTACCTATGGATGATCAACATAGTGAGAGTGTTACACATATAGTCCAGATGATGTACATGGGATCTCCCAAGGTTTAACCTTCAGTGTGTATAATTTGTAACACAAGTTCATTATTGGATGTGTATGAGGTGTTATTTGATTCTTCTTGTTCAGATGATACATTGTGGTTTGTATTCTATTCTGGTTTTTATTGTTTTTGTAGGTGAAATATGGTTGGATGTAGGAAGGTAGGCAGTAGCTGGAAGCTAGAAGACGGGTAGCTACTGATGAATTTGGGAGAAGAATCTATACCCATGATTCATTGAACTGTGGGTATATTAGTATTTCTGTGAAAATTCATTCCCATAGTTTTTTAAACAGTAGTAATAGATATATACATATGGTTTTCTTAAATAGTGGGTATTATGATAGTCTGGGAAGCATCTATACCCATGGTTCATTGAACCGTTGGTATATTAGATTTCTATGAAAATCTATTCCCATGGTTTGTAGAATAATGAGAATAGATATATACCCATGTTTTACTTAAATTGTGGGCATTATGAAATTTACCTCAGATATACCCATGGTTTTGTCAAAACTATGGGTATAGGGAAATACTGACACCTCGATAGCCCACGATTCATGAAACTGTGGGTATAGCATATACCCATGGTTTCATGGGCTGTAACCACGGTTTTATGGGATATACTTAAGGATAAAAATCATCAATATAGGTGATATTACTAGTAGTGTATGATTTTTTATGACATTTATGATTTTATTCCATTGATTTACATTCCTATTGATTTGATAGTGTTTCCATTACTATGTTTTCCACTCTTTTGGTAATTTATTATCAATTATATATATCAATTTATATAAATTTATGAATATTTGTGTATATTTATATACATTTGTAAATATTTATACATATTTATGTTTATATATTTTTATATCATATATGTGTAAATATATATATAGAGATATTTATATTTTAATCTGTTTATATATATATATATATTAATATACAATTATATATTAGAGTTTGTTTCTATATATTTATGTAACATAAATGCATGTTTATATATATTTATATAATATATTTATATGTATATATATGTATATATATTTATTATTTTATAATTTTATTACTTATTATTTATTATATATTATTTTAATATTTATTTATTATATGTTTATTTTTTATTGACTTATTTTTATTATTAAATTATTATTAACTAACTATTTAATATTTAGTTAATATTTAATATTTAATATTTAATATTTAATATTTATTAATTATCATTTGTCATTTATCATTTATCATTTATCATTTATCATCTAACATTTATCATTTATTATTTATTATTTATTATTTATTATTTATTACATTATTTATTTATTCATTACTTATTCATTATTTATTATTTATTAATTATTTATTTATCATTTATCATTTATTATTTATTTATCATTTATCATTTCTTAATTATTAATTAATTATTATTTATTAATTATTAATTAATTATTATTTATTATTTATTTATTTATTTATTTGTTATTTATTATTTTGTTATCGGGAATACAATAGTTATTAATTTATTTTTAAATTATTATTAATATATCATTATTTTAATTTTATTTTATTATTAATTTATTATTAATGACTTGTTTATTATTTTTTATTTTTATTATTTATTTATTTTTCATTATTATTTAATATCTTATATCTTATATCTTTTTTAATTTTTATTTATTCATTATATGTTTATCATTTATAAATTAAATTTTCATTTATTTTTTATTAATTTATTATTATATTATTGTTTTATTATTAACGTATTATCAATTACTTATTTATTATATATTCATTATATATTTATTATTTATTTTTTCATTATTTTTTATTTATTATTTATTATCTATTATTATTTATTTATTTATTTATATATCATATATTTATTTATTTTATAGTTAATTTATTATTTATAATTTACTTATATATTATATATTTATTATTTATTATAAACTATTTATTATTTTCTATTTAATATTTACTATTTACTAATTATTATTTACTATTTATTATTTACTGTTGATTATTTACCATTTATTATAATACTATATATTTATTAACAAAAATAATAATAATAAAATAATAATAATAATAATAAATAAATAAATATATAATAATTAATCATATTAATAATTAATATATTAATAAACAAATTAATTAATTAATTAATAAATTACAAGAATAATAAAAAAATAAAAAAATAAATTAATTAATTATAATAATAATAAAATAATAAAATAATTAAAAAAACATAAAATAAAAAAATAAAATAAAAATACAAAAATACAAAAATATTACTAATAATACAAAAATAATAAAACTTTTTTAAAAAAGTAAAAAAATATTAAAAATAAATTAAAAATAAATTAAAAATAAATTAAAAATAAATTAAAAATAAATTAAAAAATATTTATAAAAAATAAAAAAAACAACACTAAATTGTTCTATAATGGTTTTGAAAAATCATAGTTAATTTTTTTTCAATGCACAATTTAGCGATGGTTTTCCAATATCTTCGCAGAATGATTTAGAAGCTATTTAAACCGCTTCTAAACACTTATTTTGGCGTAGTGAGAGTATGAAACATGCAAATGAAAGTCATTACCATCATACATTTAAGGAACATATTAAGAAATCTATAACGACACTACCTTAATATAAATAGACATTGCATCGCTTTTGTGGAATACATAAAATATTATACAAATAGATGCTCAATGATAGTTTTAGTTTAGCACATTTGGAATTATTTAATCATAAACACTGGTACATAAGTGAGCTACATTATCTCCCACTGGGTTCTTCATGACTAACACCCTTCTTAGACACATCATACTTCATACATTTCTTTATGAACTAGGGAAAGAAACATAAAAAGGGGTGATATCAGATGGTTGATATGGGTAAAAAAGGGAGACATGTAAACATAAACATGAGTATAGGTGTATGAGAACGTGATCATAACTTTTAAAGATCATACCCTTCTTATCAAATATCAAAAACATAAATAATGACATAATGTTTGGCAGTTCAAAAGACATGAATCATAAGGAAATAAAGAACATAAGGCTTGAAATTATATCATAGGAATAAGACTAGGAATTGTGGCATGCATAAACATGTGTTATCCTTCTCTATAAGTCGAGACACATTGCTATAACTTATCAATGAACTTCATGGGAACTACACCTACTGGACGAGACACACCACTATCCCCAGTCATGGTCCTTTCCTTACAAGGGAACGAGTTTCCCTATATTCCCATAGTGGATCGGGTTTCCCCATCTTCCATCTTCATGTTGACTACACCTATTGGGTGGGACACACCACCATCCCCAGTCATAGTCAATTCCTTGTAATAGATCGGGTTTCCCTATCTTCCCATTATGGATCAAGCCCATCGACTTTATTCCCATCATTATCTCATTAGATATAAATCATTACCTAATACATTTAAGGGAGATATATGTCCCACCCATCTCATAACAAAATCATTCATACATTTACCATAAGATATAAAACTTTCACAATATCATGACCCATAAAAAGATATGGGTTTTATAAATAACCTATAGTAATACTATGAAATGAAATAGGTGTCACAAATATGTAATCATATCTAAACCTGAAGAAAAAATAGGTTTCATAATAATTTTATTAAAGTATACCCCTTAAAAAGAAGTCAGTTTTAAAATAATATAACCCATGGAAGAGAAACGAATGTCATAAGAATCTATCCACAAAAACATAAATCATTCGAGAAATAATATGAATGGAACCATTGGATAATTTCATAAATGGGTGAGATTAAAATCAACAGATGTCATCTTTGATGGGAAATAACTTGGTAATATATTTTTAAAACATACCTTGAGGAAAATATCATTTCTTCTTTAAAATATTTTTAAAACATAAAACCATTAGAAAAATATTTTCATTGAAAATGCATTGAAAACATAGAAAGAAGGATTTAAATAATTTGAAAAACCATTTCCCTTGAAAAAATATAAAATAAGATTGAAAACAATTTGAAAACAATTTATTTGAAAACACTTTTAAAACTTATAAAGAAATCTTAAAAATGATTTGAAAATAATTTTTACTTGAAAACATATAAAAGAATCCTGAAATCATTTTGAAAACCATTACATTGAAAACACTTTGATAATGTATAATAAAATATTGAAAATGTTTTCCAAATAATTTTCCCTAAAATTTTTTAAAATAAGATTCAATTTTTTTTGAAAAACATTCCATTTAAAATACATTGAAAACTTATAATGAAATATTAAAAACATTTAAAATATCTTTTCAAACATAATACTTTTTTGAATACTTTTTTCTTTAAAAATAGCTTTGGAAACATTTAAAGGAGTCATTGATAACAATAAAAAAAAAATTAAAGTCCTTTTTCTTTGGAAACTAATTTAAAAAAAATTAAAAAATATAAAAAAAAATTCTTAAAAATAAACTTGTAAATGTATAATGGAATATTTAAGAAAATAATGGTCATGACGGTGGGTATGTCTGTACATGCCAAACATTCATTTTTTACCTTAAATGTTTAGAAAACTGTCTTGATTGGAAAATGATCAGAAGATTACTTCGAAAACTATTTTTTAAAAGGTAAAAAATGGGTAATTTTTTTTAACATCATATTATAAAGGTAAACCATTTTTTTAGAAATCACAATTTTGAAAGGACACCAATTTCTGACTGAATGGCGGAATAAAGTCGGATTATCAGAAAATCATTTTCATAATTATCTTAAGTAAAAAAGAATTGTAAAATTGTACTATTACATGGATAAAATGATCATATCCATAGGATAATAAAATTCATTTATGTTCTTAATATATGGATCATAATATTTCATCAATGGAAGCATAATCATAAACAATATCGTTAAATGATGAGATTGTAGCAATAAACAATTACCATTTTGGTAACATTAATTCACGATGAAAATAATAACATTACATGAAACTTAAAATATAATTAAAATAAAGTCATTCATAATATAACATGCCAAAATGCAGTATATACACCTCATTGAAAAATATAGGTGCATGACAAGGCATGTGTCTCATACAAGGAAAATCCAGATAAAGTTACTTTACTAATTTGGAAACTTTTGAAACATAACCCCCGTGAAATAAATAGCATAAAATTGATATTTAAATACCCCTAAAATTAATTATAAAAATAATATAATACATCCATGGGAATTATACCCACCACACAAATGAAATTAGTGGTGATTAAGGCATGTATCTCACAAAAATAAAAAGTGAGATAACATCCCCTTACTTTGTGTCTTGACTCTCATCATACTCATTAAAACATCATGTATAATAAATATATTTTTAGTATACATATATAACATAACCCAATTATTATATCTAATACCATATATGGTTTTATTATGACTTTATATTACCCTCTTATTAATTATTATTTCTTAAGGTTTTACTTTGGTTAATATTCGCTTTGTTTTTTGAATGTGTCTTAATTTGTTGTATATTGGGTCCTTATAATTATATAATTATTTACATAATGTAAAATATGATATATATATCAATTATATTCATTATATTATTATTATAATAATCTATATAACATAGAAGTGTGAAATGGAATACACCATTCATGGAAACGGTAGGCAGTACAAACACATGAACATTGCTTATGTTTTATTGATGTATTGAAATAAAGTAAGTAAATGAAATATATGTATATGTATATATTTATATAATATAATTCCTTTATAATTATTATTTCATATATATCATATAATTTCACTAAATTCTTCCTTAACCAATTCCATTAATTTTTGAACGAATCACATTGCTTTGAGGAGGCGGTAGTTTACACTTCCCCAAACAAAATTATCATACTTACCCAAAATGGAAAGTATAAAGGTATGTGTTATAAAATAATTAAATAAGAATAAATACATAATAAATATAATATATATCATATATAAATATCATTTTCATTTTAATTCCAAACCATGAAATGTGGTAAAAGAAAAATGAATAATCGTCATTTTGGGAGGCGATAGTTTTTCATACACATAAACAATATGTATGTTACCTATTAAATGGAAGTGTGTATAGTTTTTGGTAAAAAAATATCATAATAACATCTCAGTATATTTAAGATACTGTATTTTCTGTAAAATCATGGAATTTGGAGAGTTTATGTGGTGTATAATGAAATTAAGTTAAATGAACTTAAAGAAGGACGTTACCTATTCTTTGGGTAACTCCTTTTGGTTTTCACCAAAGAGAATCCTTGGATTTAATTATACCAAAAAGGGGGATTAAAGGAGGTAGTTAGTTAATTTTTATGTGTAATGGGTAGATATTTTTCAAGCCTAAGTGGTTGGATATGTGTGAATAAGGGGGAGAGGTGATAACCTTTTATAGGGAAGGGATGTGACACACTTGGAAATTTTGAGAACAAGTTAAGTGCAACAACGTTTTTACCTAAACAAATTCATCCATAAAAAACTCAATAATGGAATTTTTATGGCCAAAATAAGACCATAAAATGGGGTTTTTCAAGTTTATAGCTAAATATGGATCTAAATTTTAAGGTTTATTCCTTTGTAGAGCTTAATTTTACCTTAATAACTGTAACTAATTTTAAATGCATTCACTAATATTTTTGGAATTTTTTTTTACTTTATTATAAATTATAAATTATACTAATTCAAAATATGGAATCCATTTTTCTAAATTCCATTCATATAAGTGGAATAAATTAATTTAAAATTTATCTCACAGACGGGACGTCACTGCGAGGTTTTAAAGTAAAAAAAGTTCAAAATTTTACTAAGTTTTTTTTTCCAATTTCAGTGTGAAATATCTTGAAATGAACTAAATTGGATTAATTGATAAATTATTGATATAATGTGAATTTTAAACGAAATTAAAATATAATTAACATATATAAATAAATTAGATGAAAAAGTAAATTTGAATTAAAATTCAGTATTTTCATTATTCATTAAAAAATGAAACTTTACAGAAAAATAAAAAAAATCACCTTAAGATAATTTTTATGTTTATATTTAAAATATAAAGTTCATTTTTATATATAATATTTATTAAAGTTCTAATAATTTATTTAAAATTGGTTCTCCATTAATAGTTAGTAAAATTGCATTTATAAAAATATAGTATTTTATACATAAAATTGGGTTTTTTCTTATCCTATGCCTATAGAATATATTTTATGAACATTAAAAATATTTTGTTGAATATATTAGATATATATTAAATTAATATTACACACTAATTTTAATTACTTTAATTTATTACTATATAACAACTTTTTTAGTAGTAAAATTGTTTTTTATAAAATCATTCCCTTTATATTTATTTGGTAACTATATTCATTTTTAATGATTTCAACCATATATTTTCTTAAGACAATTAATAATATTAATAAACTACTAATTAAATATATAGGTTATATCTTATTATAATAAATAATACATTTTCAATAAAATTTTGTTGTTCGGTAATACTAGGTAATGCGTGTAATGCAAGTCATTGAAGAGAGTCAGTCTTGTGTGTAATTAAAGTTAACCTAGGTGTTCAATTTAGAGAAATATAAAATTTATGCTGTGTTTAGTGCAAGATTAAATTGGTATTGTGTATAATTCAAGCCAAACATGGTGCTTTAGAATAATAAACTACTCTCAAGGTTGCATGAAATAAAAAATATAAAAAGATTAAATTAATTCAGAAAACAATATTTCAAAAAATCTTGTGGTGTTACAAAATCTACCAATAAATTTTACAATATAAATAAGAAATAATATCTTATAATAAATCACAATTTTAGAAATGTTATAAAAATGCTTGTTTCCAAGAAAAATATTGTAATAAAAGTCCCAAAGCACCATCTCCAACCATAGCTCCAATACCCTAATCTTGTAAGGTCTATCTCATCCTCCAAAATCACTTTTGAAATCTGAAGTACAAGGTATATATAAATAGTTATATATAAATATATTGGAGAACATATAAATATAATAATTAGGGTTCTTCATGGCCATTCATGCAATTTTTGGAAAATCATATTAATACTTCATTGAATAAGCATCATAACAAAAAAAGTCTAATCAGTTTAACCATCAGCGAGCCCACCAAGGCTCGATCATCAAACATTGAATACAATTATAATAAAATAATGTCAAAAAAATATAGTAATTTTTTTTATCACAGCACTTCCCCATTGAATCATGTTCACGCCCCAATAAAAAACATCTTGGCATTCCCCTTGGAATCATACCAATCATGCTAGAATAAATGTGGGAAATATCATACCTCTACCTTAATTAACCCATGTGAGGTTAAATGTTCATATAACTTCTAGTAACAAAATAAAATAATCATAATTTAATTCATAAACAATTTTTCTACATTTTAGAAAATCAGCATTATTGTAACGCCTCAAACCAGTTGAACGAATGTAACCCATGATGTGGTTTCTATAAAACCTTTGATGAGCTTCCTTGTACTCTAGAAAACACCAAATAGTAGTGAAGTTATAAAATGGTTATTAGGAATACTATTTCCTTAATAATAAATCCTAATGTTCATGATTTATTCTACTAAAAATGCGACATGATCCATCTCTACAACATACATCTCAAAACCTGTAGATATAAATCATGGATCCCCACAACCCCTACAATCTAGAAGCCTCTGTGAAAAAACTCTAAAAATATGAATGATCAAACACCTCATCTCACATAGTTTCAAACAATAGTGTGTCCCCCCTTCTATCATCTAAAATTCCCCACACAATTAGAAAGAATCATGTGGGATCAGTGGCACAATTTCTACCAACCATGCGACCTAGTCTGTTTATCAAAATTTTGGGTCTCCAGACAATTTCCTAACACCCTCATGACCTCTGTGACTCTAGTAGGTACCATTATAATTAAAAAAAAATAAAGAAGTTAATCTAAAAAAATGACACGCCCCTTCAGGAAAATTTGGGTTGTTAGAATATGTACCATGGATTTCATTGTGATTTCTATAGGCTCTAATGTGATTTATTTTCGAGGCCCGCCTCTAATGGGTGATGTGTTTTAGATTATCAAAATGATTATGAAACATGTAAATGAGAGTCATTGACATCATAAATTTATGTAATATATAAATAAAGATACCAATAAATACAACAAAATAATATAAAAACAATATCTTATAATAAATCACAGTGCATGAAATGTCATGCAAATGCATGTTTCCAAGATAAATATTAGAATAAATTTCCTAGGAAATCATCTAAAACCACTACTTTGAGCCCTTGAGATAGTAATTTCCACCTCATCCTCCAACATCACTCTAGAAATATGAAGAACAATATATATATATAGGGGTGAACATAAACAAATACTCAATAGTGTTCTTCAAGACTATTCATGAAAATGTGATAAATGCATATTAACACTTCATTGAATAAGCATCATAACCTACAAATACTAATCAAGTTAACTATTATTGAGACCCACCAAGAATCACTCATCAAATATTTCATCCAAGTATAATAAAATGGAATAATTGTTTTTTATTAAGAGGGTATCTCACACCGCTTCTCCATTCATTATCATGCCCCAATGAAAAATATTCGGGTGTTCCCCTCAAAATCATACAAATATTTCCACACCTAATGTGGGATGAATCACATCACTACCTTAATTAACTCAAGTTAGTTACAACATTCTTATATGATCCAATAACATATAACCATATTCATAATTACATTCATAAACCTCGTGTCCACATCTTTTTACATCAACCTTATTGTACACCTCAACCTAAATTGCCAGAATTATTCTTGGGAGGTGGTCACTATACAACCTCACATGAACCTCATTTTACTACAAAGGCCACAAATTATTATATGAGGTCTAGAAAAGTCATGAGGTGTACTATGACTTCGATAAGAAATCCTAATGGTAATGCCTGGATCTATTGAAAATTAAAAACGATTTTTCCATAAAATAGATATTTCAAAACCATTTGGATATAAAACATGGATCCCCATGACCCCTTGAAGTCCATAATATAAATGAAAAATAAAAAAATAATTTAGTGGTACAATTAGACAAAAAAACTGTAAATTTCATATAAAAATGACACACTATCCAATACGTGATGAATAAAAAATGATAAGTAAACTACATTGGCCTTCGAACCAACTCACATAATCATCCTGCCAAAACCCCGAACTCCACAACCTATTGTAATTATACAAAATTACTAGATACAATAAGTACTAATTCCATGAGAGAAAATATAAATATCTACAAAACTACATTGAAACCCATGTCCTTTACGTGGGTAGGGGTGAGTACAAAAATCTAATAGTAATCCCCAATGCCTCAAAAAATAGTGATTGCTATTGTGATCAAGTGAATGTGCCTAATATATATATATATATATTATGTTTTATCATGTTCGGACAATACACTTTCCTTTAAAAATAAAATGAAAAACACATTAAATTTACATTTAATGTTGTCAGGTGCTAACCAAACCACCTTGAACCTCGATTGTATTTGCTCCCAAAATATCCCAAGTGTTTGTAAACACAAGTAACCATCTAGGGGAAATATACTCATCACCATAACATAAGGATCACCTAGAGGAAATATACTTATCTTCAGAACATATAAGCCACTCGAGGGAAATATACCCATCCTTGGATTGTATAAGCAATCACTCAGGGGAAATATACCCATCCTCGAACCATGTAAGCACACACCTGGGTAGTTTCATCCCCTACCCGAGGGAACATCCTCCCCAGAACCTCACATAGCATTTACCCTAAGTATTCCACTTTTTAACCTCAATTACAAAAAAATATATACATACATACATAAATAAAAACACTCATAGAACCATTTATTCCCAAAACCTCATAAAGCATGTACCTAAGGTACTCTATCCCAAAACCACATATGCATGAAAATAAACGCATCTTAGCACACTCTCCTCTTAGAGCCTCTCATAGAATTTGACCTGAGTATTCCACTATGTAATCTCTATTACACCACATATCCACATAAATATACACACCTATATCACACTCTCTTCCCAAATAAATATAAAGCATGCACCCAAGGTATTCCATCCAAAAACTACATATGCATATAAATAAACTCACCCAAGAACACTGTCCTCTCAGAAACTCTAATCACATACCATAAGATTTTTCTATTCACCTAAATTTATCTTACCTAATAGTGGTTGGACTTATAAGAACACAATATCTCCTCATCACTACAACCACATTTAGATCGTGCAATGATATGGGTTCTAATGTGACACATAAGATCATAACTATCCATTTATAACTCTGTATTTAGGGTTAACATGATACTGGGGCACCCAAAGGGATACCATAGGTCATGTCATAACATGAACACCATACATTGGTTATTAATTCATGTTTCCATCTCTTAGCCTCAACTCATCATTTCAATCATAAAGTATCTCAACATCTTTTATGGATCTTTAAACCTATCTCTACTCTCTAAGGGGTCTGCCAAATTCATTCGGATAAACCCTCCACTTTGATACCAAATATAACCATCATCGATCATTACACAAAAACATGAAACAACACAATCCATCATACAATCATCATAGGTTTAAAATAAACGAAATCACCAAAAAGGGTAAGATACAAAAGAACTCATGCTTTTGAAAGGAGAGCATCACGCACACAAGGTCGAACAGACCAAAATCAGCTCAATAAAGACCATATGACTTGTTCAAATCACTTTTTTGAAATCATTTAGAAATTAATAGTATGACATTTTACCCATTCTAGGCCCTTATCCAATTTTTTTTCAAAACATTATTTAATAAAATATATTTTCACTTTGAAATACCAATTTAAAACTCTTTCCCAAGTCACAAAATTTCATTTTAAAATTTAATTTGATCAAATCCCCTTTTAAATGGAAAAATTATCTCTTTGAATAAAACACACTCCACTAAGTAATCCATGAATAGATCCATCGACACACATTCTCCCAATGCACCACCATCTAACCGTCTAGTAAACTATGTGGTCAATGTTAACTATTAAGGAGATGCAAGTTCATCCCAATTTATAGTAGAGATTTCATAAGCCATGAAACATGAATAAAATTATAATAATGATGACACAAGAATATAATATCACTAGAAGAAACAAAAGAATTATTAAATTCAAGGCCATCTACCTCAATCAAATCCACTTTTCCCTTGAAGCCAAGACTGACCCTTACTGCCTAAGATTGTACAAGTATCTCCTCAACTCCAAGACCCCACTCTCAAGGAACCCTATCAAATAATTTATTATAAAAAATTAATAATTAATCATTAAATTCATTTAAAACAATTTATAATTAAATTATAAATTAATTTAATTATGCATAATGCCAAAAATGTCAATGTGTTTTCCTAGTTTTGTTTTTAGTCATTTGTAATGTTGTATATGGCTATTGTTATATGCCTTACTGACATGTATTTGATAATACAATATTGTTAAAACATGTATTATTATAATTTTTGTTGACACTTACCTGAACTTCATTGCATTGCTTATTCCTTTCGATGATGTTAGTGATTTGTTTTATTTCTATTGTTGATATACTTTAATATTCAAGTATAGTTTTCCACAATATCACCATAGACCCACATTTCTAGTCGATGAAATTTTATATTTGGGGAGGAGCGCTTGAGGTATGGTAGTGATCATCGACCCGAGAATCGATCGATTGTTTGGGTACCGATTGGGGGTCTGGGACGATGTGATGTTACAAAATCATTAGGTGGAATTATTTATATCAATTTCATATCTAAAATGAATTTTCGAAGAATATCACACCCACACATAAATCAATTATATCTTAATTTTGTTAAATATGTTAAAACATTAATTTTTATTTCACTACACATGGTTTCCAACATATCTAAATAATATTTTAATCCAACTCTATTCATATAGCCACCAAATAAACACTAATATATATTATTTTGGTTTTTAATTTTTTTTATTTAAATGATTTATATTTATTATAATTCTTTATTTACATTATTCTTATATTATATTCATACTTTTATTTTTTTACTTAACCATGATTTTCATTTTTTATATTTTAATTATAATATTTTTTTATCCTATTAATTATAGTTTTTTCATTAATTGAACAAAAAATAAATTTAGGTTTTTTAAATTATGAATGATTAAATATATTTATATACTAAACATAATATATATAAAATAATATAACCTACAAAATCAACAAAAAAATTCCCTAACAATTCATATTATTTTATTGTTTTTTTATTTATGTAGTATCAATTATAATTGATGTAAAAAATAAATACTATAAGTAATTATATATTTATATTTTACATTTACATTTAATTTATATATTTATATGATTTTTAATTTAAACTTTATTAATTTTTTAATATCTATAATTATTCTAATGAAATAATAATCACTATATAAAATATATATAATTTATATTTTTATATTTATTTATTATTTAGTTAAAAATTTATAATATTTATTGTAATAATTTCATTTATTTATTTATTTATATTATAATTTATAATTTTATATTATTTATTATTTATTATAATCATATGTAATTTGTATAATTATTTTTTTTAATATAATATTTATTATTTATTATAACATTCTTGGTTTTTGTTATTTGTTATTGATAACATAAGATTTTCTTATCAAAATATAGATGAGAATACAACATCTAAAAATTCATTAATCCATCCATTAAAATAAATGGAACCACATTAGGCTTTATTGAAGAGCTTGGATCTCGGGTTTTGTTTTCCTGATCATGGGTTCACAAAGGCTCTCAAATCCTTTCCATGTTTCATAACCCATTTTTCCCCTCCAAAGATTTTCAACCTTCTAGCCTACTCAACACCTAAAACTCCTCTCATATCTCCCTCCTCTCACTTTTCACCATCTCCATTTCCCACTTGAACAGATGCGTAAATTTTTCCCCTATGATGCTAATATGTGGTACCTCTCAACATGGAAGTAGATCAACCATGTTTTACCCTAGGAATCTGTAGTATCTTTGTTCCCTTATTTCCCCCATGTTCATAAATTGTCTCCCACATCTGCCTCCTCTCAGTATTTCTTCACTGCATGCCTCCACCTTTGTCTTCACCTCCCGGCCTCCACCTTTCGGCTACATGCCTATGCTTCTTTCTTAACCTCTACCTCCCAGACTATTACCCATCACCATATCCCCATATTTACCTACCAAACTCCATACTTATTCTCCACCCCTACCCTCTCTTATAGGGTTCCTCTCAGTCGGACCACTTCTACCTATCTCGACTATCACTCTTTATCTATTTTGGTTCTACTTAGTTGATGCTTCATCATTAAATCTCTCACTCTACCTTGATAAAAAATATATAGTTTCCCTTCTGAACTTTATCTTAGATATTGAAGTTTTAATTTAGGGTTCCCTCACATAAAGTGGTTTTTTTTATTATTCTCTTACTCTGTCATGATCTCATAGCTATAGTTTCCTTGCCTTCAGATCCTTCTTCCATCATTCCCCATCACTGGAAATCATTTTCTTCAACTTTTCTCATCTAGAAAATGGATTAATATATATTCTTATAGTACGGTCTCATTTCAAAACTATGTATCTTATTGACATAAATTCCTATACTTTTTCCAATATTTTTTCTATGTTATATATTTTAAATTATTTTTTATATGTTTCTTTTTTCTCATTATGAACCTGATTGTAAATTAATTTTTTTATTATCACAAACCCCCTTTTAAGAGCTGATGGGGAACCCAACATGAAATAAAATAAGTGAGACATTAAATTGTATCCAAACGGTCAAAAATCTATAAAACAGGATAAAAAAACAAGGGAAAACTCCACCCAACATCAAAAACATCATGTCCAGCTTCCACCATCTCATCGATGCTCGACTAACTACCCCGTTTAGAGAAGAATGGACCTAGTGAAAATGAAAAAAATCTATACCCTCTCAAACATCCAATTATTGATAAATAGGGTCTAGTGAAAACTCTAAACTCTAAAATTTATCTAGAGGATCCCCTGAATAATATCTATACGCATAGAACATTGAAGCCCAAGAAACAAAACTAATCACACCACTATAACAGTTTCACACACCATAAAGAAATCCTTTCAAATTAAATTCACAACCCAATCCAATCATGTAGTAAAAAAATCCAATATCAAAATACATCACTATAAAGTCGGCCTTTGTAATGCCAGAACCGATGTCGAAAGAAGGCCTTGCCAGAAACTGAACCGATCCAAAACCAAATATCATCACCTCCATCAAGACTACTTGAGAAGACCACATCAACCACCTAAATCACTCATAGGTGACTCATAAAACATTGTGGTAACCATTAAAACATACCAGATAGGATCTTGTCCACTGAACATTCACCACACCACTATAGATACGGCTGAGACCACAAATGAAAATAAAATGTCTAATCTTGCTTGAATCTGTAAAATAGTAATGCATACATTTATGAAGTGTTGAATTACTGTGAATCACTCTTGAACTCCACTCTATTTTATGTTAATAATTTTTTTTTTAATTTGTTAATTATTATTTTTATCATTTGACTTCATTCTTATTAACTGTTTCACTTCCAAATAATGAAGAAAGGATACATCATTCTTATTATTTAGCATTTGTTTATAGTAAGTGACATTACTTTTTTGTGGCGTCAAGTTTGAAAAATGATTTTAACTCAAATATGTCTCTTCCAAGTAGTGAAGAATATAAATTTCGGACTTTCTTTTCATTTGAATATTTTTCACTTATGTTGTCTTTCATGTTTAGGTTGTATAAAATTTTACTTTTATTTTCCCACTCTTTACCCTTCGAATGCACAATTTTCAAATCTCATATTTTATATACCATTTTTTTGTATTATTTTCAATGATCTCCCAACATTTAGTACTTAAAATATATTATATAGAAATTTATTTTCAATTTCACAATTTGTATTTTTGATTGATAAACAATAACACTAATCTTGGAGTTTCATATTTGAAACTCATAAACAGAATATTATTGTACAAATGAATCCTATAGTAATTTTATGTTTTGAACTTTATTTTCACTTTAGAAGTTTTCCACATATGTATAATATCTCTCTTAGATGGTCACTTTAGTTCGTATAACATTTCACTATCTTATTTCATTTTAGATATATAGTTTTGAAGACTTATCCTTCAGTTTCCCATTTCTCTTATTTTAGTTGTGTATTATTTGAGATTTATCCCTAAGTTACCAAATTGTAAAACTATATTTGAAGAACATTTTTTCATTTATACAATGGTATATATAAGTGAATTTACAAATGAGGTATGCCAATCATTAAAGACTAATCATCCAATTTCCCATTTTTTTCCATTTTGGATGTGTATTATTCAATATTTATCATCAATTTACCAAATTTTAAACCTCTATTTGATGCAATTTTTCATTTATACAGTAGTATATATAAGTATGTTTAAAATGGGTAAGTAAATCTTTATGTTGCATTACAAATTCACCTTTTAACATTAATTGAAATCAAAATACTATATAATACCTTATGGTTTATCCCTTTGATTATTCTTACTATTTTAGGAATTTGAATTTATGAAGTCCAAAAAATTATTATAATTATTTTACATTGATGGTATAATGTCTTGTACTATTTTTGTATAATATTTAATTATCTATTATTTATCTTCATAAATATTTCATTTACCTATACAATTCAATGTCTACTAATTTAGTGAATTTTACACCCTTTCACTATAATTCTCTATGTTACTTATCATAGAAAATGTAGTTTATTTACATTATTTAGGGATTACTTGTGTTTTTTCATAAAACTATGAGTTTAAACTTTGTTTTAAATTTTATATACGTTTTTTGGTTAATTTATTCCATATACCCTAAATAAGATATCTATTATTATTATATATCATCAATGTTTCATCTATTACAATATATTTATCTCAGGTTTTCAACATTTCAATGTAATATTTTTGATTATTTGTTTTCATAGATATTATATTAATTTTTTTACACATGAATGTCATAAACATCTTTCTATATTTTTATTTTCAAGATAATTATTGATTTTATCACTATAATATCTGGGAAAATTAACATGTACTTAAACATACAAAAAACAATATGATACATATATACTGATATATTGAATTCATTCAATATAACATATATACTTCATTCGTTTATATTTGATATCCAATTGAAATTTAGTTTATTGTTTTCTAACTTATTCATCATAGCCGGCCACTTTTATATTTAAATTTTTAATTAATTTATTTTCTTCAAATATGATACATTATTAATTTATTTTCTATTATGGGATACAGAAAATTAAATATTTTTCTTGAAGGATTTATTTTTAGGCAATATATATCCACTAAATAAATATCAAGTTATTTCATACACACATGGGTATTTATATTTCTATTATAATTATTTTCTTTAAAACATTACCTGAAGTTTGTTGGCATTCTAATTTTTTTGAATGATGTTGAAGAAGTTGAGTTGAATACAAATTGAATATTCCCATGAATTTTTATGCGGTGAAGTATTAGTTTTTCTCAACAATCATTATTATTTTTTCTTTCACCTAAGTTTCAATTACTTCAGTTGAATTGTGTCTCCTAAACAAATGACTCTACTAGTTTTCTTTTTTATTTAAATTTTTTCAGTTTCAATTTTTTAGTCAAGTAATTTTATATAGAATTTGTATCTTCATCAGTGATGTTGTATGAAGATGAAAATTGGATGGATTCCAATTGATTTTGTAAACTAAATATGATATTTTTTCCAGATACTTCTTACTGATAACCGGTTGTTTTTCATGTAATATCAAATTGTTGTTGTCTTCTTTTATTCCATATTTTTTTTTGGAAAAAGTTTTTTATATATGGCCTGTAATGGTTGTACAATATTTTCTAAGAATGAAAAGTTATATAGACCTAGTTAACAACTACCCACCAAGATCTCTGAGGCCATTCTAATTGATATTTTTAAACACATATTCATCAATTTTGGTTTCTAAAGTTTCTTATTTCACTTTCCAAATGAATTTCAATGTTCCCCTGAACTGAACAAGAGATGGGCCCTTTTGATGAACTCCCTGTATCCACTTCATCTAAAACATGTTATCCTCCCCCCACATTTTATTGTAACTACCACCTATTTGGTTTTTTTAACATAAATTATGATTAAATCTCCCCATGATTGAAATCTGTTGTAACGTCCCAGATTTAGGTACCACACAACGGGTTCCCCAAACATGGTTGGTCGCAAGACCTCAAGTGAATTTCCCCAAACGCCAGAGGCTGACAACTAGCAGTGAGGGCCTAGGTCTGATAGTGGGGAAACTATGCCCTCATTTTTCAATGTGTAGTGCATCGAAAAAATATAAACATTCCAAAAGCAGAAGAAGTAAACAATAAAAAGATGAAATGACAATGATACTGAAGAAAAAGATAACCCACAGTCACATATATATGATGATGCAATACAGTATAAATAGAATACACTGCAATCAAATACAATACAATATAAAGTACCAAGTACAGTAAAGTAAACTAAAAAAGTGCAACAGGAACTCAACAGCATCGCAAGCCTAAGCTCGGTCTCATGCTCTCCTACTCATCTCCAACAATCATGTACCTGTATAGGGACTCATTCCCTTATCGACACCTATAGTTATATAATTTGTTTGGGCCCAATACAAGACCCAAACAGGGTGTGAGAAATAAATCCTAGTATGAAACCACCAAAGGCCTGTGCCCAACTGTTAGTGAAAATGTGCACCAGAAGTGCGCAATAATAAAATGTTGTAAACTAGGTAGTACTCAAAAGTAAAAATCTCTACCAGTTACATTACCATTTTAATAATTATTTATCAATTCCAAGCTTGTGCTTTAGCATGGAAGGTACAACATAAGAAATCACCACAGTGAATATTCGAAGTAAACATTGTCCTCAGATATGAAAATCCTTACCCTCAGGCAAGCAGAATCGAAACCCCCTGGTGACTGCCCACATGCATAACGAATATCGCCCTCAGGCATATGAGATGTCACCCTCAGGCACCGAAGCTACTTCCCAAAGGCATGATAAGGGTTTCCCTCAAGCTAAACGAAACACTGTCCCCAGGATAAACAAAACACTGCCCTTAGGCTAAGAAAAACACTACCCTCAGGCTAAGCAAGTAACCGGGTTGAGACAAACACATAAGAAAGTAATAAATATGTTTCCTCTCAAGAAAAACCAAAACATACTATCATTACGGCATACTAACGGGTATCGTGGATAAATGGATAAACAAGGGAAACACACCCATGGGGTGGCCCTGGATCTAATAAACGATCCCGAACAGTAGTTTATATTTATCATTAGATTATCTATCCAATTCTAGATATGTTATCTGCTAAGGCCTCAGCCACACAACCCCCCAAACATGGGCGCATAGAATAATGGTACACAAGAACAACTTAATAGTATGAAATAAACACCAGGCCACCTACGATGATCTCCTATGATCGATATACGTGAATGACGCCTCCCGAATCTATCGAGAGCAATGTAGATCTGGGATAAATTTTCACCCATTCAAACTCAAATAACTTTCCTTTATAAAAGAATTGGAAAAAAAGGCTCAAGGAGAGGGAATACCTTACCCACGTAGTTCAAACAAGATCAATAGCGAAAGAATCCGAGTTCTGGCGTGCATTTAGGAGCTTCTCTAGGCTTCAGCCTCCTCTCCCGGTGCTCAAAATGAACCCACTGACTCCTCTACCGAATGACGATTATACTGCCCATTTATAACAAAAAAACATGACTACATGGAATGTATTAATAATTACATGGTGTGTAGTTAGTTATTACATAATGAACTGCCGACAAGTCTACACGCCATATTTTCTCATCCCACACGACCAAAGTATATGACATTTATATGAAAGTACACGGTGTGTAGTTTGTTTTTACTGACAAACCTATGCACCTTGTATTCTCATCCCACATAGCTCAAGTAAACAACGTGTGTACAAAAAGTACATGGCGTGTACCCATAAATTTGGGATTTTCCCAAATTTCACTTGTTTTCTCAAAAACACTTAAGGAAAAAGGAAAAGAAGAAACTCGTACCTCAATAATAAGAACTGAGTTCTTACAAACTTACCCCCTTAAAGAAAATTTTCCTCGAAATTCCCTTCTAAGGGTGGTGAAGATAATGTGATGAACAACTCTGGCCACTGAGCACGTACATCAGTCTCTCTCTCCCAGGTTTCATCTGGCACTCATCCATGCTACCATAGCACCCATACGAGAGGAACTGGACGGCCTCAAAAAACATTCTTTCTCTTATCTACAATACGAATCGGATGCTCCTCAAAGGATGGATCAACCTAAAGTTCAACCTCCAAAGGCTGAAAACCCTGAGATGAGTCTGAGTGATAACGGCACAACTGATATACGTGGAAGAAATTGTGCATAGCCCGGTACCTCTATGGTAACTGCAACCGATTGGAAACTGGTCGGACTCTCTCTAAAATCTAAAACGCCCCCACATACCTTGGTGAAAGTTTACCCTATCTCCTGATCTGCCTATGTCCCAACCTTGGTGAAACACACATGAAAACCTGATCCCCGACCACGAACTCCAATGGTCGTATGTGGCGATCAACATAAGGTTTCTGATGAGACTGTGCAGTAGCCATCCGCTTTTGAATCAAATGGACCTAGATTGAAGTATCTTGCACTAGACATGGTCCCATTAAAGCTGCCTCACCTGCCTCCAACTAGCACAAGGGTGATTAGCATAGCCTACCATATAAAGCCTCATAAGTTGTCATCTCAATAGTTTCATGAAAAATATTATTATAGGCAAACTCGAATAGGGGTATGTGCTTCTCCCAAGAGCCCCCAATGTCTAGGATGCATGCGTGAAGCATGTCCTCCACCACATTTATCGTACGATTTGACTGGCCATCGGTCTGAGGGTGGTAAGTTGTGCTCAAAATCACTTGTGTACCTAGTTCCCTCGGATAACTCTGCCAAAAACGAGATGTAAGACGGGAGTCCCTATTTGAAAAGATAGAATGAGGGACCCCATGAAGACGTACTACCTCTCGAATATACAACTTCCCGAGCTCATAAACACCAAAGGCCTCCTTGATCAGAAAAAAGTGAGCCACTTTCGTAAGTTTTTCCACAACAAACCATACGACATCATTGCCTCATCGTGACCTCCTTACCCTGGTCACAAAGTACATTGTGACATCATTCCATTTACACTTTGGAATGGTTAACTATTGTAATAGTCCGGATAGATTCTGATGCTCTGCATTCACCTGCTGATAGGTGGAACACCTCGTAACAAAACCAACTATCTCCCTTTTCATACCCGGCCACCAATACTGACATCTCAAGTCACGATACCTTTTGGTAACCTCGGGATGCAAAACCCAAGATAAATCATGAAATTTCCCAAATCAAATAATCGTTTATATCCCCTGGAACCCACACTCGTTCATGGATATGCAGTACCCCTCCATCACCTAGAGTCCAACCAGGAGGGGGTCCACACTTGCCACCGACTCCCGTAGAACTAGGCCTTCTAAATATGATAATTGTCTCATCCTCACTATATCTAGGAGGGTAGAAGTCATAGATAAGTATAAAAGATAGGATCACCCCTAACTGTCATGAACCTTCAAATGAATCTCAGAGAATAAATCCATAAGCTGCCACTCACCATTGGCCTCCTGCACTGCCTATATCTGAGTCCTCCTACTCAGTGCATCAGCCACTATGTTACCCTTACCAAGTGTATAGGCAAGGTCACAGTTGAAGGACTGAAGGTATTCAACCCACCTTCACTGTCTGAAATTCAATTCACACTAGGTAAAGATGTATTTAAGACATTTTTGGTCTATAAACACCACAAAATGTTCTCCCAAGAGATAATGTCTCTAACAGTGCAACACATGAACAACTATAGCCAAATCGAGATCATGTGTCGGGTAATTCCTCTCATGTGGCATCAACTGCTGATACCCGTACACAACTACTCTATTTCCCTACATCAACACTACTCCTAACCCAATACCTGATGCATCACAGTAAACTATATATATCTTCCCTTGCTCTGGAAGTGTTAAGACTGGTGCTGATGTCAACCTTCCCTTCATCTCCTAAAAGGCTGTCTCACAAGCTTCTGACCAAATAAACATCATACCCTTCTTAGTCAAACCCTTCAACGGTGCTGCTAAGTGGGAGAAGTCATGTATAAAGCACCTGTAGTAACCAGCTATCCCCAAGAAACTCCATGTTTCAAACACGTTCTTAGGATACTCCCAGGAAACTACTGCTATCACTTTCTCAGGGTCTACCACAACTCCTTCCTATGATATGATATAACCCAGGAAGTGTATATGGTCCATCTAAAAGTGGAACTTTGAGATTTTAGCATATAACTGATGCTCTTTCAGTGTTTTCAGTATGATCTCAAGATGGGTAGCATGGTCGTGATGAGTGTGAGAGTAAAACAAGATATCGTCCACAAAGACTACCACAAAAGATTCCAAGTATGGATGGAACACATGATTCATCAGAGCCATGAAGATCATTGGCGCGTTCGTGAGTCCGAATGACCTAACCAAGTACTCTTATAGACCATATCTGCTTCGAAAGGATTTAAGCGGTATGTCTGATGGTCTAACATGCAACTGATAATATTCGGATCTCAAGTTAATCTTCGAGAACACTCTTGATACTCAAAGTTGATCTAAAAGGATAATCAATCCTTGGTAAGGGATATCAGTTCTTAACCACCAACTAGCTCAGTTTCTGATAATCCATGCAAAGTCTTAGGCTACTATCCGCCTTCTTTGCAAACATGACAGGTAAACCCCAAGGAGAAGTACTAGGTCAGATGAAACCCTTTGCTTGTAACTTTTCTAACTACCTCTTGAACTCCTACAATTATAGCGTAGCCATCCTATAAGGAGGAATGGACACCAGTTCTACTCCTGGAACAAGCTTAATAGAGAAATCCACCTCTTGTTCTGAAGTTATACCTAAAAAGTCATCCAGGTTGACATCCCAAAAATGATTAACCACTAGAGGTAAATCCTTCTGACAAGTTTCTGGTCATCCAGATGTAAACTTGCAATCTGGGTTGTCACTCCACCTCACCGATGATGCTCAGGTTTAGATCAGCTCACCTAGACATACCATTCGCCCTTGTATAGAAACTCTCCACTCTCTGGTGATGTGAATCTCACCCTGCAACGATAGAAATCTACAAAGGCTCGAAAGGGTTCCAACCAGTCCATCCCAAGAATGACGTCATAACCAGTCATCTCTATGACATAGAGGTCCCATAGAAAGTGACACCAACCAACCTCTAGGGGGAACTTATTGCACTGACACACACCTACCATCTTAATTCCCAATGGAGTATCTAACGTCATGATATCAGAAGAAGAAGAAAAATAGAGCCTAAGGATCTCTACAATGAGCACAGATATAAATCTATGTGTAGCACCAGTATCGAAAAGTACTAAGGATAAAACAAAAGCAACTAGAATAGTACCTCTGACAGTGGAAGGTTTGGGATCCTTCTCTTGTTGGGTCTATTGCATTGCATATGTCTGCCCAGTGCCGCGGCCCTGCGACACAGCCTGGCTACCCTGAGCTGACCTGCCCTGTTGTCTTTGAGATTTTGGTGTCTAGCTACCATGGCCACAACCACCATCTCGGCTTAAACGTCCGGTCGTATTCCAATTCCCTGATTAGTAAGAAGCGTTTGGCCCTACTGCCGCACGCAGAGTCTACACAGAACCCCTCTCACTAGTCAGTGGTGGAAACACCCTACAAAAAACTGGAGATGGCCTACCTTGGCGCAAGTTTGAAACTCCACTCAGTCACGTAGAAACTGAGGTATCTGGTTCCCCTCTTTACCATACTGGTATCACATGACCTAGCCATCGAAATATTTTTTCTGGATAGTATTTCCACCGTGAAAGAAATCCATATGCCTCTTCCTCTTATGGGTAGAAATTTTACCATAGACTGGTGTTGAACCGCCCTAGCCTGCACCACTAGCTTCCCGCAGGTTCCACTCAGAAATCAATGCCTGGTTCACAATAACATGCACTTTAGGCAACCTGAAAACATTTACCAGTGCTCGTATGTCATACTGAAGACCATCCTCAATGAATCTTTCCCTCAACATCTCATCACCCACCAGAATAGGTGAAAAACATTGTAGCTCGGTGAAGCGGGAAGAATAGTCCATCACTTACATGGAGCTATATAGCAGATTCATGAACTCTCAAGATAAATCTTCCCTTAGCGTCTCTAGAAAGAAAAATTCATATAAGACTACCTGAAAATATTCCCAATCCACGTATCGGTGATACTCAGACTGGGTGGTAACTTCCCACCATCTCTTGGTGGAATCATGCAGCATATACATAGCGAGCATGACCCTCCTCCCTAGAGGTATCTCACGATGCTCAAAGATAGTCTGCAATGAATCCAGCCATGACTCCACAGACTTTGGTCTACCATCCCCTGAAAACGTAGGTGGATGCTGTTGCTGGAATATACGTGTCAACTCTACCATAGATGTGGTAGTCGATGGTGCTCCCTGGAAGATCTGCATGAACCGCATGAAGCCCTTAGGGAACTGCGCATCAGTACCTATGTGTGGTATAATTGATGGGGCCGCATCTGGCACTACTAGAGGATCCATCAGTAGCCGAAGGCCTACCATGTCTAGAGTATAATCGTTGCCTCTATCTTGGTGAACAGTTGGTGGTCGTCTCGGCGACATGACTCTACAAGGTGAAACACATGCCTTATATTAAGATCATCAAAGACTAATAACTGAGAACGTAAAAAGGGATTAGGAGAAAGAAAAAATTCAAGTTTTACAAAATAAGACTACACGGCGTGTATAATAACTACATGGAATGTTCCCTTAAGTCTTTCACTTGGGCATGTGCTTCTTCCAGAACTGGTCATGTAACACCCCAAACACACAGCGTGTTGTCCTTACACATGGAGTGTACTTGAATTTTCTTCCCCTACCTAAGTCCTTCTACATAGCTAAGACACACGACTCTCTTTTGAATGAGAATATACAACGTGTATAAAGTCTACACAGTATGTACCCTTAAGCCCTTACATGGTTGTGTTCTGATGCTGGTCGGGGCGTGTCTCAACCTCAGGTACACGGCGTGTTACACCAGCACACAGTGTGTACACCAACCCATCTTCCCAGCCACATGACCATGTCCACATGGTCTCTCACTAGTCAAGACTACATGGTGTGTCCCACAGGTACACAACTCCGCTGACCCATGTTGTTCGTGACACAGCCAGATACACAGCTCACACTACACGGCGTGTTCCATACGGACACGGTATATACAAGAAGAGGTATCACCAACCAGTGTTGTTAGTGAAATGGCTAGATCCCCAGATTAAACTACACGGTGTGTTCGGTATTGACACAGCATGTTTAAGAAAAGTTTTCTCTATCCGTGATGTTAGTCACACGAAGGACACAAGGTCAACATGACATGGCATGTACAACCAGTACAAGGCATGATCCCTCAAGAGTTTCCCTATCCCATGTTTCTACCTACACGGTCTATGACATAGTTAAAAACTACATGGCGTGTACTTATGGTACACGACACGTACTTAATTTTTTCCCATTAATTCCCGAACAGAATAGTACATGGAGTGTGTTCATAGAACCACACGCCGTGTTGTCTGGGTTTCAAAATAGTAGACCTCAGAAACTACTCTGAAGCCCATTTTTCGTAAATTTTAACCATAAATATGCCAAATTCCGATCCTTGGGGACTATACTCCCCACGAACCAAAGTTTAGTACTCGACCTTTCCCATTTATAATACAAAATTCAACAAAAAGGATGGATCATGATCCGCTAAATTCTGGTCCAAGAGAGCCCATACTTCTCAGGAACCAAAGTTTAGCATCCATCAACCCAACCGTAACTTGAACTAATATCCTATTAATAGTAGGTGTATCTATCAAGGTACCTATCACAACATCATGCATTTTCTAGCACAACATCTATCACATAAAATGCAATTTCTAATGCACCTACATGGCATGGAAACTATATAGGGAATGTGATTATAAAATGTTCCTAAATGATTCATGAGATGGAATACCCTCATATAATTGGGTTTTGACTAAAATAGTACCCAATATAAAAATATAAACAGTAGAACACAAGTCTGTCACCCAACGGTGAAAATCAGATCAACTGTAAAGTGCAAAATCAGTAAAATTGCAACATGGGGTAAATTGGATTTTCCCTGTACATGGGCTAGCTACTTCCGGGCACAACTTATTACCAAGTAACTATTCCATCTTATCCTTGGCTATAGGCTCCAAATAGTAAGTCAAGAAGAAAAACATTCCTCTGATACCACTTTGTAACGTCTCGGATCTAGGTTCCACACAATGGGTGCCCCGAACTCAGTTGGTCACATGACCTCAAGCACATTTTCCCAAATGCCAGAGGCTGCCAACTAACAGCATGGGCCTAGGTCTGATAGTGGGGAAGCTATGCCCTCATTTTTCAAAGTGTAGCACAGTGGAAAAATATAAACATACCAAAAGTGGAAGAAATAAACAATACAAAGATGAAAGGACAACAATACTGAAGAAGAAGATAACCAATAGTCATATATATATGATGATGAAATAGGTCTTATTTCTAAGAATGAAGTTAAAACAGGATACACTGCAATCAAATAAAATACAGTACAGAGTACCAAGTACATCAAAGAAAACTAAAACAGTGCAACAAGAACTCAACATCATCGCAAGCCTAAGCTTGGTCCCATGCTCTTGTACTCCTCTACAACAATCATGTACCTGTATAGAGAACCTTTCCCTTATTGAAAACTACTATAATATAATCTTTTTGGGCCCAAGACATGACCCAAACAGGGTGTGAGAAATAAATCCCAGTAGGAAACCACCAAAGGCATGTGCCCAACTGTTAGTGAAAATGTGCAACAGCAGTGTGTAGTAATAAAATAGAGTAAACTAGGCAGTACTCAAAAGTAACTATCTCTACCAGTTACATTACCATTTTAATAATTATTTATCAATTCCAAGCTTGTGCTTTATCTTGGTAGGTACAACATAATAAATCTCTACGATGAATATTTAATGTAAACAGTGTCCTCAGACATGCAAATCCTTACCCTTAGGCAAGCAGAATCAAAACCCATAGGTGACTGCCCACAAGCATAACGAATATTTACCTTAGGCATACGAGATGTATCCCTCATGCATAGAAGATACTTCCCACATACATGAGAAGAGTTTACCTTAGGCTAAACGAAACACTAACCTCGGGATAAACAAAACACTGCCCTCAGGCTAAGAAAAACACTGCCCACAGGCTAGGCAGGTAACCAGGCCGAGCGCAACACATAAGCAAGTAATAAATTTGTTTCCTCTCAAGAAAACCCAAAACATTCTATCATTACGGCATACCCATGGGTATCATGTCCAAACAGCTAAACAAGGGAAACACACCTACAAGGTGGACCTGGATCCAAGCAACAATCCCAAAAAATAGTTTATATTTATCATTATATTATCTATGAAATTATATATATCTTATCAGCTAAGGCCTCATCCACATGACAACCCAAACATGGGAGTGTAGAACAATGTTACAGAAAAACAACTCAACAGTTGGAAATAAATACCAGATCACCTACCTAGATCTCCTCTTATCGACATACGTGAACGACGCCTCCCGAATCTACCAAGAACGACATAGATCTGGGATAAAAACTCACCCCTTAAAACTCAAAAACCTTTCCTTTAGGAAATAATTGGAATGAAAGGATCAAGGAGAGGGAAGACCTTACCCGAACAGTTCAAACAAGATCAACGACAGAAGAATCCGAGTTCCGGCGTGCGATCAGATCTCCTCCAGGCTTCGACCCCCTCTCCTAGTGCTTCAAATGAACCCACTACCTCCTCTAAAGAATGAGGAGGATATTTCCCATTTATAACGAAAAAACACTACTACATGGCCTGTATTACTATATACACAGTGTGTAGTAAGTTATTACATCATGAACCGCCGACAAGTCTATACGCCCTATGTTCTCGTCCCACATGGCCAAAGTACATGATGTGTACAAGAAAGTTCATGACGTGTAGTTTTTTTTACCTACAAACCTACACGCCTTGTATTCTCATCCCACGTAGCCGAAGTACACGGCATGTGTACAAAAGTACATGGTGTGTACCCATAAATTTGGGATTTTTCCAACATTTTCCTTGTTTTCTCAAAAACACTTAAGGAAAAAGGAAAAGAATAAACCCATAAATCAAGAATAAGAACCAGGTTCTTACATCAGTTGCATCATATTTTATATCTAGGAAACTATGTGATGAGTTAAGAACAATACTTCTCATGATCGTTGTATGAGGCGCAACTGTGTTTTAATCCGAATAATTTTTTTTCTCAAATGTCTAATGATTTGTTGTCATTGTCTGATTTTGTATCATTTTTGACCTATACTTTTTTTAATTTAATGATTTTCATATAAATTATTTACTCTTTTGACACATCAACGACCTTTCTTTTATTTTATTCTTTCATGTTATTATAATTCAAAGCCTTTTCTCTTATCTAGGGAATGAATTTCACCATTATTTATTTTTCCTGCATCAATTTAGACCTATAAAAATGTTAGTTTTAATTTCATTTTAACATTTATTTTTATAAATACATTTTATAAATTTAAATAATAATAGTAAAAAATTAATTTATTCAATAATGAAGATCTTGAATCTATTTTTTTCAAACTACATTTCCTTCCACCATTTGCCTTGGAACAACAATGAATTTTATGTACTGATGACATATGGTGGTTTTCTTGTCTTGTGGGATAATCTATCATCAATTAATAATAATATACCACCATCCTAGTAGTCACTATTTGGTGATTAGTTTGTTTCAATTATAGTAATTTAATTCTTGAGTTCATTAACTATAAAAATTTTATTAATCAACACATCCTAATAAGTTTATTTGTAAATTTTTAGAATTTTATAATATAAGTCTTCTTATTATATTAGGAGTGGGTTAATTTTGTTTTCATTATCAATTTCCTTTATTGGTTAATCTTAAGAACCAACAATTGTAAATAACGTTTTAGATTTTCTAAAAATAATTAGTGTTACAAAATAAAATTTTATAAGTAAAATCTTTTATTTGGAATAATTTAATCATATGAAATTTAAAAATTAACTAAACTTAAAAAATTATTATTTATTTTCATTTTGGTTATGAGAATGAGTCTTTATATAATATATATTCTAATTTTGAAGAAATTATCCTACACCTGTTGCATTCCCATGCATCAATTTATCTCCAAATTGTGCTCTTATTTTCAATCAGGTTTCAGCTTGTCTTACTTCCTACCTCTCATTCTATCTCCCTAGATTCCCTCTTTGACTACATTTATAGCTTCATTGATTCTCTTATTTGATCACACCACACATGCTTATGTGGTCTATAAAAACCCGTAACTCCATTTTCTCCAATGTTGGGTTGAATTTTACATTGAATTAAGCATTCATCGACGGTGAAATTAATTTTTCTAGGAGTTCATAAATTGACTCCCCTATGATTCTTTTGATTTTTTATATCTTCCCACATCAATCCCCCAAAATAAATTGCTTCTGGTATGAGTTGAATACCAACTGCATCATTCTAGTCCCTATCTTGACACTATTCAATGTGATTTAAGTTAGAAAATTATTTACATGAATCACCTGATTCAAACATTTTGGTTCATTTTTTGTTATGTTTTATGAGATGTTAGAACCTTATATTTTTTTGAAATCATATGACTAGCTTTTTCCACAACACAATTTTTTATTTTGAAACACTAAAATTATTAATTTTTAACTATTTTAAAAAATGAATTGTCCTCTATTCATCAGTGAAATTATGTTCTATTCTGTGCAATTTTTTTTAACTAGATTTTTTTCTGACCAGGTATATTTTTCATTTTTCAATTTAAAATCTTTAATTATGTATGCTTTGTTGATTTTAATCATAACAGATTTCTATTTGAATCAATGGTTATAGAAAATAATACCTACATAATATAATATTCAATTACTTTGTCCTAGGTTTTCCGTTTTATACTCTATATTATTTTAGTATAATGAGATTTCCCATCCCATTATCTCTCTATGAATTTTCTTTTAATTTTTGTTATTGTTGGTTTTAGCTTTCTATTTTTTAACAAACATTATGGTGGTTTCAAAAATAATTATTTTCAATTTTTCTATATTTAGGTAAAATGATATTTTATTTTTCTTTCATATATCGTGTCCTCTATGTTCTTTTCTCCATTTATGATTCTTTTGATTTATGATATCTTGTTTATACCTTTGATACATTTGTGTGGGACACCAACTGCATCATTTTATTCATTGTGGTGGCTCTATTAAATCATTATGATTTTTTCTGGGTAATTTATATTAGTAGAAATTTTTACGTGAATCACTCAATTCCAAGATTTGGTTTTCTTTTGTTATGTTTTCTTTCATATCATCACCTTAGATTTTTTTTGAAACTCAATGACCACTTTCCTCTCCTCACATGATTTTTTAGGAAGTGTTCTATCATCCATTGATGGGGTTTTATTTTTTGATTAAATATACATCCCATATTGTGAAACCATAAAATTATTTCCCCTTCCTCTAACTTTCCACAAATAAATAGTTCTATATTCATCGATGCAATTTTTCTCTATTTCACGATAATTACTTCATGATTATATATGTTTTTTTATTCAAATAAGCACTATTTTTTATTTGAATAAATTATTATATAAAACAAGATTTTGGCTTTTTATGTTATGTTCTATATAATATATTCACCCCATATTTTTTTTGAAACATGAAGGATTTTTTCTCCCCTAACATGATATTCGTTTAATAAGTAATTTTTCATCCATTTCTAAGATTCTATTCTTCCAAAACCACATCCTTTTTTATAAAAACCTAAAATTATTCTCCCCTTCCTTCCATTTTCAAAAATTAACGTTCCTCTGTTTATTGGTGCAATTATTTTCTAAAATCCAAGATATCTATTTCTGGATAGTAAAAATTTAATCATTTTTCCCTTGATACAAATTATTTAAAATTATATACTTATTTCCAAACCATAGAAATTGTATAGTAAATTTCTAATGTTTTTTTGAAATAATCCTTTAAATTTTTTCTCATTTCATTTTAACCTTATTCCCTCCCTAAATATTTGTGAAACCATATATTTTTCATTTTCCAATTGATAAACATGAATTATATGTTTATTGATTATAATAATAGGTGTTTGGTTCTTGAATAAATGGTAAAAAAATCATTACACAAAATATTTTTGGAGTATTATTGGATAGGTTTTTCAACAAATACTCTATTTTGTTTATGTACAATGTTATTTCATATCCCATTAACGCTCTTTGAATTTTGTTTTATGTGTTGTTAATGATGACCTTAATTATGTATTTTTTATAGGGGAATAATTTTCAAAGAGAAACTTTCTTAATTTTTCGATGTTTAAGCAAAATTATATGTTCTTTACATCGTTGGGAAGATATAAACTTTTTATTGGAAGATAATTCCCCAAAATAGTTTTTAACAACATTTTATATTATTTTATAGTCTTTATTTAAATATATTTATGCATATAGGTGAATATTTGTACTATACTTCATAATTATTATATTTATTTAGTTATTTTATGTTTAATATTTATGTATTTTTTTTAATTTATATATTTTACTTCCTGAAATAATTTTATTAATTCCTGAAGTGTTTAATATTTTTTGAACAGCATGCCCTCATCTTAGCCTATCTTTATTCAAATATCTTGTGAGATATTCATCATTCTAAAGTATGTTTCTTCTAATGGTCCCACCCTAATATAAAGAGGCATGTGATTATTTTTTTGATTAAATATTCACTTGATATAATGGAAATTATTCAAATTTTAGTTCAACGCATTTTCTTAGATTAGTACAATCCCATTAGGTATAAATTTACATTCATCTTCCTTTGGATAATTTTGGATGTTTTTTTGGGTAATGTGATGTATATTTTCTCCAACATTTATATATATAAAAATATTTGATCTAAAATATATATTTTGAAAATATTATGTTTCATATCATGTTTAGAACAAAATGTATGTTTGAGACATAAATATGTTTTATATAGTACTATTAATGGATATTTTTTTAATTTTTAGAAACATGTGATATATATTATTCAAATTTTTTGGTTTATGCATGTCATTATTTGATGCATGTGGGGGCGTTTACTAAACTATCACTCAAACTACATTAAGTATTGTTTGAAAAATTTGACATTTTTAATTTTATACCACTAAATTAATATACTTGAGATTATTTCCCTTCATATTCAATTTAGATTTATGTAGCTGAAAATTACATTGAAGTCATGTATTTAAAGAACATGCCTCAGTTTGATTTTTGAAGACTTATAATATTTATTTTGTTATCTTGGAAACAATTATATTTGGGAAAACATTACATTTAGATTAAATATGGGATTAATTTTAGGTACATCATGTTTTTTGGTGTCTCTTTTGTTTCCTGAAATCAAAATTTATCTTATGTGTGATCATTGGTTTCCTCCTCAATTTTAATTTTTAATTTGATCATTTTAATTGAACATATTATCGCTAATTATTGGAATTATATAATACTATATTCAATAACTAGGTTGAATCATGTTATTTTCTTACACCAATTCCCTATATTTTCCTTATTCATTATATTTTGGTTTATCTATTTATTGTAATAAAAATAATTCTTCCGTTTATTTTTTAAAGGATCATGAATTTATATCAAATATTTAAGTCCTCATATAAAATTTATATTTTTTAAAAATATTTGAAAATTTGAAAGATTGAATTATTTTCATAATTCCACTTTGATTTTTATTGCAAAGGTATATATGTTTTATTTTTTTGAATGTTTTACATGCAATTTAATAAATGAAATAATGTACAAGTATTAGTTGTGTATTTGAACATGTTTCAATTGTGTCAAATGATACAATAATTCTGATTAGAATTCATTCTATCAATTTTAATTTATGTACAGGTATCATATCAGCCAAAATATATGGTCAAGGAATTTTCTGTTGTAGTTTTATCTTCACAAGTGATGTTGTATGATGATGAAAGTCAGAAGGATTCCTACTGATTTTGTCACCAAAACCTTATATTATCACCAAATTTTTCAAAACAATAACTGGTTAAATTTTGTGTATCATATCAAATTATTTATCCATTGCCTATTCTTATATCTTATATCTTTTTTGGAAACGTTATTTTGAAGTTTCATTTGACGGTTGACCAATATTTTCTACTCTTGATTTTTCAAGTAGACCTAGTTGATGACTATCCACTATGATCTTTTAGGCCAATCTATTTTTTGTTTTCAAAAACTCATTCATCATTTTGGTTTTCAAATTTTTTATTTCATCTAAATGAATTTTTAATTTCCCCTGAACTAAATATGATATGGTACCTTTTGATGAGCTATCTGTATCTGCTTTTTCTAGAACATGTTTTCCCCATTTTATCATAACAACCACCATTTTTTATTTTTCTATAGAAATTATGATCATATTTCCCCATTATTCCAATCAGTTTCACCATACATTATATCTAGGAAACTATATTACTTGTTAATAATAATATTTCACATGAAGGACCACTAAGATAATGTTATCCTATAACCGGGACTAATGTGTTGCTCTAATGTCTGGTGGATTATTGTTAACATCTAATTTTGTATTGTTTTCAACCTATATTTAATATGAATTTCTAGAATATATTAAAAATGTTTAACTCATTTGGAATATCAACATCCATTATTTTATTAAACACTTTCATGTTATTATAATATCAGTCCTTTTGGTCTAAACACCCACTTCACAAAAATATAGGGTTTTTTTTCAGGTTTCTTGTCGGTGTTCTTTGAGACCTGTTTCTATTTGAAGGATGTGATTCATGAATGTGATGTAATTTTATTTTTGACATTCACATATTATTAATTATATTGTAATTATTCACAAATTTCTATGTTGATTTTTATTACCAAACTGGTGCACCCATGTTTGACCTTCTGATGCACTTTTTCCTCTACTTGGATTTGATTTAATTTCATTTTAAGATCCTATTCAAAAAAAAGTTCCTGAAGAATATATTATAGGTATGAACTTATAATATGTATTGTTATAATTCTGTTTAATTTCTATAATTTCCTTGTGGTTATTTTTATACTGTTTTGTAAATATATAAATATATACCTACATATATATTATCTTTTTAATATTCTAAGCTTTCAATGTTCATGTTTTTTTATTTATGTTTATTCAACTGGTTGAACATTAAATGATTATTGAATATTATGTATTTCACTATATCTAATTATCAATTACAAGATTAACAACCTATAATAAAAAATATGCATAAAACTATGCTGTTTTAAAATAAATACAATTTTTCACTTTGAATTTATATGAAGTTTCAACAAGCATTCAATATGCATTCTTTTGTATGATATTCATTCAGTACGTTTTAAGTTGGATTCAATAACCTTTATCATGAATCATTTATAGTTCTGATATGAAAGTTAAAACTGCCAATTTATATATATTATGCATTTTCTACATTATTATGTATTAGTTTAATAATAAAGTTATATTCAGTTTCAATATGCACTTCCAATCTCCCAATTTCAATATAGTATGCATTCAATATCATTTGAAATGTATAGTTTCAATACACATATGAATAAATTTAACAATTTATTGTGAAATGATAAATTATTTGGAATAATATGCATTGAAAAATGTAATTAGATGTGGGGTTTAGTAATGTTCAATTTCTATTACTTCTATCTTATTTCTATCTACCTTATTTTTTTTAATATGAATTATCTTAAGCATCATTATGTACATATTTCACTCTGGTTCAATTACTTCATTGTTAAATTCAATTTCAACATATGATTTCAATTATTTTCACCTTTTTTCTTACAAATACTATTAATTTTAGTTAACATATACAGTACCAAAATCTACATGAAATATGTTTCATCAATTATTAATTTTATCCACCACGATGAATTTTTTTACAAGAAATTAATGATGAAGATTCACCAGAAGTTGATAATTTGGATTTTTATTCTTCCATTTCAACATTTAGATTCCCATAATAAGTTTCTTTTTTATGTTGATAAAAATTAAATGAAGACTGACAAGCTTCATCTTTGTACTAAGAGGTATCTGTTAAACATTTCTATGTTATCATTAAATTAATTATTCAATAATCTCAATCTATTGACTCGAATGCTCAATGTTTTACATCCAAATTTTTTTGAGGCCTGTAATTAAACTAAATGTTTTTTGTATTTTTTGTAACTTTATTTTATATGGTTGTAGCATGCACATATGTGTTCTCTAAATTGATCATTAATTTGATAATGGGGTTTGAGAATCTTATAAGAATATTTCCCATTTTTTTCTAATCAATAGGATTATCATAGTTTAATCATATATTACATGACAATTAATTATTATGTAATCAGTGATAACATTCTTTCTTAAGATATTCATCTTGGATATCTCATATCAAATATCATGTTATCCATAATATCCCGTGATCTTTTTTATCTTAGTGATTCATATATGTTTGATCCTAATGTTTCATGATAATTAATTAATTACACTTCATTATTTAGTGGACACCAAATATGGGGACATACAAGAATACAACAAGCCTTATTTTTAGATGAAAACCACAACAATTACTTTTTGATCTCATAAAAATGTCTCTCATAAAAGAGACATACTTTTTTCACTTTCTGTTGATGGTTCTTTACCCATACTCATCGGGTCACATCTTCCTTAGTCCTATCTTATTTTATAAAATATTAGTATTGATCATATTATCATTAATGATTTCATCATTGACCTTATGCAATTCTGTAGCTAGTCCATACCCTTATAAAAGCTTATATTCTTTAGGGTTTTTGTATTTTTTTTATGTAACTAAGAATCTGCCATCTATTCATTAACAGGTGAAGACAGTAATAGATGTAAAGACATAACCCCAAATTACTCTATTTTAGGAACCTTCCATAATTATATAGGAGAATTTTTTAATAAGAATACTTAAAAATATATATATCTTCATCAAAATCAAATTAATTTTTTATTCAAAAAATATATGACTCCCTTGATAAATATTAATATATTTATAAAAAAGTGTTGATCCAGATATGATTACTAATCATCTAGGGATTACTATAATTTGTATGAATCAAAAAAGTGTTTTTTATGTCATAATCAATCAAACAAAAAAAATTCAATCATTCATTTTTTTGAATATGATGGAAATGAATAAAAGATACAAATTCATTATCCCATATCAAATAAACCATCAATTTTTTTATCAGAAATGTAAAAGGGGTATAAATAATATAAAATGCGACTTTGAAAAATACCAATTAAGTTACTTATTCTTTAATTTCATGAAAATTTGAAAGAATAAAAATGGTTTGTTTTTAAATTTTAAAATTAAAATAAATAATAAGAGTAGACCATACATGACAATAGATTAGATATATAAAAAAAATAAAAAAATAAATCCCAGAGTTGAAGATTTTTTTAAAAGAATAAAAATATTAATGTGTATTGTTTATTGATTAGACTAAAAAATAAAAAAAAATAGTTTTATCCTCTATTAAAAGCGTAGAAATTAGTTTATATATAATGGTGAATAAAGATATCTATCTTAAAAAATTGATTAAAATTGGAATATTGATTATCAAACCAGTACATTTATCGATAAAAATGTAATTTTATTATGGTGTATTAATTTTAGGTTGTTTCATTAATTCATAATAGAAATCACAAAATAAATAATCAAATATATTCAAATATATTAATAAAAAAGGGAAGATCTAATTTTTTAACTAATAATAAATTATAAAAAAATGCTTAGAAAAAAATATAACACAAATTAAATAGATTTTATTATTCCTGAAAATATTTTATAATCAAGATGCTAAAGAGAATTTAGAATTATAATTTATTTATTTTTGAAAAATAATATCAATGAGTTTTATCATTTAAATCTATATATTTTATGGATAAAAAGATATTTGGATGGAATACATACTGATCTCTTAAAATTAAAATAACTAATTTGGTACAGTTACTGATTTGAAGATTTCACTTGTGTGAATCAATATTTGTTTAATACCAATAAAATCAGTTTTTTCAGTATGTTATGAATAATTAAAAAAGTTAATTAATCATATAATACTATTTGATACATTTAGTGTTTTTGTAGGTAGTGGTATGAATAATATTTCCATCCATTATATAACTCAATAGGTTTTTGAATAGTACTAATAAATTTTTTTTCTCAAATACATTATACCATTGTATATTAGTTAAAACTTTTGTATCAAAATTGATCATTGATATGGTTAAAATCTTAAAAATTCTTTTATTGATCACTTTTTTACTATTTAGTAAGAATACCTTTGTAAAGAAATTTCAGAAATGGGATAAAGAATAACATAAGTAGAAATAGAAAAACTTGTATTAAAGATTAATAAGATATATCTCTCAAATAGACTAATCATTTCTTTTTTTTATGTCTTGGTTGAAATAGGGGATCTATAAATAATGGATGAAACAAAAAAGTGTACTTCAAAAAAAGAATTATATGCGAAGGTAGTTTATAAAGAAAGTATAATATTTTACTATCTTAAAAAAATACAAAATTCACATTATAAAAAATTAATATTATAATTTCATATTTGAAAAAAATCTTACAACTCTTATTTTTGAATATAAATCATGAAATTTTAAATTATGATATATACAAAACTATAAATTCTAAAATAATTTAATCAATTAAATGTCATTAAATTCCTTTCATATATGTCTGAGTGATGAAAAATTAAAAATATATTTTATATATTTATTCAATTTTTTACATTTTTGGGAAATGATACGATGATTTATTTCTTGGTCCAAAATACATTTATATAATAAAAATAAAGATTGTAGATCCATATATAAAGATAAAATATAAAATACAGATCTAGATTTCAAATAAATGAATGATTTGTACAAAAATAACATTTAATATATATATTTAAAAAATAAATTGTTCTTGTAATAATGAAAAAAGTATTACTTTCCAAAGAAACGAGATTATTTAGTGAATGTATCATATTGTGGAATAACCAAAAAATTGGTTTCACCACCAATAAATAAAACTTTTATAGAAAATCAAATAGGGAGAGTTTGGATAAATAAAATACATGGTATACTTATAAATGTTTAGCAAACATTTGAATAGAATAAATGACATGAAAATGAAAATTTTGACAAAAAAATATTACAAAATAAAAAGGATTACTTCTTAAATTAAATTATTAAATTTATTCAAAATTTTGAATTTACAATTCATTCATACTATTGGATATTTAATTTAATTTTCAGAAATAGTAAAAAATAATTTTGAATATTGATAAAAAAAATATTTCTAATAGATATTGAGAATATTTATAATTGAATTTAATAAACTAAACAAAATTATATAAAAATCTATTAGAGTAAAATAAATCCCTAAAAAGAAAAAAAAATGTTATAAAAATTAATCAGAGAGTTGTAACAACATTTGGGGTAAAATGAAGATATATTCAAGGATCGTCCCGAGACTCGATTAATAAAAGTGAGTGATCTTTACAAATAATTTTTAGATAATATATTCTTATTTTAATGTTAAAGAACCTGAAGATCCTGAAAAAGATAATGAAGTAGAATTGATACTTCATTCGAAACAATCAAATTTTTATTGACAGACTATCAATGGTACAATTCAATCTCAATGATGTAAAATAGTTATTTGGAAAAAATTTCAAGCCAATACACCTTATCCACTTTTTTGGGACATAAAAAGTAAAATATATTTTTCTGAATTTTGAAAGTGTCAAATGGATTTAATTTATTTTCATAAAAGGTATTTGTAAAATTTTAAACAATTTTTTTAAAAAAAATAGATAAATAAAATAAATGGATGAAAAATAGGATAAGGATTAAGTAAATGAGAAAATAATGATAGAAATAACAAAATCCTGATATATTTGATTTTCTCATTGAATATAAATTTGTATGTTAATAATACAATAAATGCTTAGAAAGTATATTTTTCCACATTTTTTTATAATTGTTAAAATTTCATTTACATGTTATTATTCTAATTTCTTGAGTGGTCATGGGATTTCAATGAGGGAAAATATAGATACATGTTAAATGTACTTATAATGGTGTTCTATGATCAAAAATAGATTTCCAAAAAACATGTTAACCTGAGGTCTTAAAATAAAGATACTATTTCTTTTTTATTTGAATCCTTGGAATAGATTATGATTTTATTCTAAATATTCAACGATAAAAAAGGGAAAAAGATATAATTTTTGTTTTTTAACAGTTTGGGGAAATTAAACTAAACTTCCTTTTATTTCTCATAAAAAACTTTCTTTTTTGTGTATATTTTCAAAAAACTCAAAAAAAAAATTTATCAAACCAAATAAAATTTTTAGTTCAAAAAATTTTCAATGAAAGAAAATTGATTCTAAAGATATAAAAACGGATTTTAAAATATATTTTATTCAAATTAAATTAAAATATATTAAATAATAATATTTTTTTATTTGGATTGAAAGAAGATACAATAAGATAAAAAAATCAAAAAATACTAAAAAAGTAATAAAATGATTCAAGAATAATCTATTTCTATATGGTCTATCAATTTTAAAAAGAATTTATTTCTGGAATATAAAATAAAAATTATTAAAGGTTGAACAAAAAAAATTAATTACAAAAAAATATATTAAAAATTAAAAAATCCTACAAAATTATGATTAAAATAAATATTTAATTACCAATAAATATTTTTCAAATATTGAAAAAAGGAAAAAAACTCTGAGTTCTTATGTGATTTATTTTTGAGGCCTGCCACTAATAAGTCTTGGTTGTTGAATAGGGTTGAGAGTATGAAACAAGAAAATGTGAGACATTACTATCATTCATCTAATGAACATAATGATAAATATTCCAATCAATGCAAAAATATAAAATAAAAACAATAACTTATAATAAATCACAATGCATGAAATTTCATCCAAATTAAAGTTTCTAAGATAAATATAGTAATAAAATTCCTAAAGCATCATCTCCAACCATACATCCAACGATCTCATACTCTAAACTCACTTTGGAAATCTGTAGAACAATTTCTTATATATATATATATATATAGAGAGAGAGAGAGGTGGAAATAAACTCATACCTAGTAGGGTTCTCCTCGAGACCATTCATGCATATATGGAAAAAACATATTGATACTTCAGTGAATAAGCAATATAACCAAGAAACACTTATCAGGTTAACTATCACCCAACCCCAATAAGGCTCAATCACTAAACATTTAATCCAAGAATAATAAAATAATATCAAAAATATATATTAAGAGGTTATCTCAAACCACTTCCCAAATGGTTATTTCTCATGCCTTGATGAAAATTATCCCGACATTCCCCTTGGAAGAATACCTATCTTGCCGCACCTAGTGAGGGATAGATTGTACTCCTACCTAACCTAACCTGTGTAAGGTCTAAAATTATTATTGGAACAAGTAACAACAAACCAAAACCACAATTGAAACCATAAACCACATGTATACATCGTAGAACATCAACCTTGTTGTAAGGCCTTGGCCTAGATTATCTGAATGACATCTAGGTAAGGGTATCTATCTAGCCCCTGACGTGCCACCATGTACATGAGAGGTTTTAAATTTGTAGAAAATTCCTAAAAAAAGTTGTGAGGGAGACTATAACATCAATAAGAAAGCCTTATGTTCATACCCAAATAGACCTAAAATTTAGCATGATCCGCCCATACAAAACCTGTAAACATAGAACAGGGAGCCCCACAGATCCATGCAGTTCCGAATAGAAATAATTAAATACACATTCATCAATAATAATAGAGTTTCATCATCATATAAACAAATAAAATAGTAAAAATATAAATAAATTATGCACTAGACATTACATTATGAATAAAAAGTGATATGTTAATTGCATTAGTCTCCAACACAACTCACATAATCATCTTTCCAAAACCTTTCCCTCCATAAACTATTAAACCTGTACCACATACCCAAATCCAATAAGTACCTATTCACTGATAGAAAATATCAAGATATTTTCAAGTACATCAAAAAACATTCCATGTATACGAGTAGGGTGTCATTCCAAAAATCTAGTAATAATACCTAATGCCTCGACAATACTGAATGTTATTGTGATCAAGTCGATGTGTATGTAATACATATATAAGAAGTGTGATCATGTCTGTTAAACACACCCACCCAAAAAAAAATAACTAAATCAAATCAAACATACACATCAAGTGGTTAGGTGGAAACCAAAACACCTTAACCTCAATCATACCCACTCCGACCTATATTAGAGTGTCTCTAAACGAAAGTAACCACTCAATAAAAATATACTCATATATGGAACCTAATAATAAACTGGACTAAATATACCCATATACAGAACATATAATCCACATAAGGGAAATATTAGCATCCCTAAAAATATACTCAATCATACCCACTTCGACCTATGTTAGCACGCCCGGAGCTGCTGAAAATGACACAGTCGGCCGTACCGTGTGCACCGCACGTCCGATTGGCGCGTCGTCTCCTCCTAAAAATCACGAATAATATTCCTAATATTTTCGTGTGGTTTCACATCATTTGGAGCACGTTTTCTCTGAATTCGACCGTCTCACGCCGTTTTTTGTGTTTTATGACACCGAAAACGCGTTTCCGGTCACCGCGGTCAAACGACACCTCTGATTGATGTGCCGTCTGCCCAAAAATTTTACAAATCACACAACGGCTGTTTTTTTACAGTTTCATGGAATTCTGAGGTCATTCGGGTGGTTTTGACCCCCCCCCCCCCCACGCGCCGTTTTAGCACGCGCGGAGCTGCTGAAAACGACGCAGTCGGTCATATCGTGTGCACCGCATGTCCGATGGGCACACTGTCTCCTCCTACACGTCACGAATAATATTAATAATGTTTTTGTATGGTTTCAGGTCATTCGGAGCACGTTTTCTCCGAATTCGACCCCCCCACGTGCGTTTATCAAGCGCGCGCAACACTTAAAGAATGCATAATGAGCCCTACCGCGCAGAAGGCACGTCCGATTGACGTGTCGTCTATGCATACAAATCACGAATAATAAATAGATTTCTTTCCTATGATTTCAGGTCAATCCGATGTCGTCCACTATGACTTTGACCGTTAGACGCCCGTTTTGGCAGTTTATGACACCATAACGGCATTCCCGGTCACCACGGGCACACAGCACGTCCGATTAACGTGTCGTCTACTCGACCAAATCACAATTCACTCACCCTTTGATTTCATCTGATTTCAGGCCATTTAGACCTCGTTCGGCCCGTTTGGACCCCCCACGTGCATTTATCAAGCACACACAACTTTTAAAGAATGCATAATGAGCCCTACCGTGCAGACCACACGTCCGATTGACGTTCCACCTACGCGTACACATCACTAATAATAAATAGATTGTTTTCCTGTGATTTCAGGTCAATATGATGTCGTCCTCTATGACTTTGACCGTCAGACGCCCGTTTTGGCCGTTTATGACACTAGAACGGCATTCCCGGTCACCGCGGGCACACGACACGTCCGATTGATGTGTCGTCTGCTCGAACACATCAAAATTCACTCACCCTTTGATGTCCTCTGATTTCAGTCCATTCAGATCTCGTTCGTCCCGTTTGGATCCCCCACGCACGTTTATCAAGCGCGCGCAACACTTAAAGAATGCATAATGAGCCCTACCGCATAGACCACACGTCCGATTGACGTTCCGTCTACGCGTACACATCATGAATAATAAATAGATTGTTTTCCTGTGATTTCAGGTCAATCTGATGTCGTTTTCTATGACTTTGACCATTAGACGCCCGTTTTGGCTGTTTATGACACCAGAATGGAGTTCCCGGTCACCGCAAGCACACGGCACGTCCGATTGACGTGTCGTCTACTCGACCACATCACAATTCACTCACCCTTTGATGTTGTCTGATTTCAGGCCATTCAGACCTCGTTCAGCCCGTTTGGACCCCCCACGCGCGTTTATCAAGCGCGCACAACACTTAAAGAATGCATAATGAGCCCTACTGCGCAGACCACACGTCCGATTGACGTTCCATCTGCGCGTACATGTCACGAATAATAAATAGATTGGTTTCCTGTGATTTTAGGTCAATCTGATGTCGTCTGGTATGACTTTGACCATTAGACGCCTGTTTTGGCCGCTTATGACACCTGAACGGCGTTCCCGGTCACCACGGGCACACGGCACGTCCGATTGACATGCCATCTGCTCGACCACATCACAATTCACTCACCCAATGGTGTAGTCTTATTTCAGGCCATTCGGACCTCGTTCGGCACATTTGGACCCCCCACGCGCGTTTATCAAGTGCGCACAACACTTAAAGAATGCATAATGAGCCCTGCCGCACAGACCGCACGTCTGATTGATGTGCCGTCTGCGCGTACACATCACAAATAATAATTATATTGTTTTCCTATGATTTCAATTCAATCCGATGTCGTCCTCTATGATTTTGGCCATGAGACGCCTGTTTTGGCCGTTTGTGACACCAAAACGGCGTTTCCGGTCACCGCGGGCACACGACATGTCTGATTGACGTGCCGTCTACTTGAACACATCACAATTCCCTCACCCTTTGATGTCGTCTGATTTCAGCCCTTTCGGACCTCATTCGGCCCATTTGGACCTCCCCCCACGCGCATTTATCAAGCGTGCGCAACACTTAAAGAATGCATAATGAGCCCTACCGCACATACCGCACGTCCGATTGACGTTCCGTCTACGCGAACATGTCACGAATAATAAATAGATTATTTTCCTTTGATTTCAGGTCAATCCGATGTCGTCCGCTATGACTTTGACCGTTAGACGCCCGTTTTGGCCGTTTATGACACCTGAACGGTGTTCCTGGTCACCGCGGGCACACGGCACGTCCGATTGACGTGCTGTCTACTCAACCACATCACAATTCACTCACCCAATGATTTCTTATGATTTCAGGCCATTTGGACCTCGTTCGGCCCGTTTGGACCCCCCCCCCCCCCACGTGCATTTATCGAGTGCGCACAACACTTAAAGAATACATAATGAGCCTTACCGCGCAGACCGCACGTCCGATTGACGTGTCGTCTACGCGTAAACGTCACGAATAATAATTACATTGTTTTCCTGTGATTTCCGGTCAATATGATGTCGTACTATATGAATTTGACCGTGAGACGCCCGTTTTGGCCGTTTATGACACCAGAATGACGTTTCCGGTCACTACGGGCACACGGCACATCCGATTGACGTGTCGTCTGCTCGACCACATCAAAATTCACTCACCCTTTGATGTCTTCTAATTTCAGGCCATTAGGACCTCGTTCGGCACGTTTGGACCCCCCACACATGTTTATCAAGCGCGCACAACACTTAAAGAATGCATAATGAGCCCTATCGCGCAGACCGCACGTCTGATTGACATGCCGTCTGCGCGTACATGTCACGAATAATAAATATATTGTTTTCCTGTGATTTCAGGTCAATCCGATGTCGTCCGCTATGACTTTGAACGTGAGACGCCCGTTTTGGCCGTTTATGACACCTGAACGGCGTTCCCGGTCACCGCGGGCACACAGCACGTCCGATTGACGTGCCGTCTGCTCGACCACATCATAATTCACTAGAAACCCAACATAAATATCAATAACAACCCTACCATTAAAAGCAGAAACACACCTCATGGATATGATACGTCATGCGTGTTCATCACTGACCTCCATCCAGTGAGCGATGGGCCTACAACAAATAAATATTATGAATATTATTATAACAAAAATAATTTAAATTAAAGAAATAAATACAGTATAAACCTGAGTCATGTGATCCCTTGCACCATCACCTGAACGCACATATTCCCGCAGTTCTCTAACCTCAGAAGCCAATTGCGCATTTGCCTCCTCCGAAGCCCGCAGTCGTGCCTCGAAATCTGATAGCTGTTGTGTCGTCTGAGCAACAGAAGGACCGAAAACCGCAGCTCGTGACACTACAGAACGAGGAATCTATATTCCATAGGTCAAACTATATCCATGTCTGTCCCGACCAATGATGCGATGAAAGATCTCATCCCTTCGCATCGGAAGCTGTCGCTGGTCCTCTGGCAGATGTTCTAATTTAACTTCAAATTGAGCCTGTGAAATATTTAAATATATATACATATATTAATATAAAGATTTTATGTAAGTATTGGTAATGAGTAAAAGCACTTACTATCAATTTTTCAGCCTCTAGATCATTGCGATCACGAGTCCTCATCCACACCGACATTTTATCAGTTGGTGCACCTTGCTCCCACAACTATATATAAATAGAATATAAAAACAAAACCGTATTAATTAAAAAAATTAAAAAATGAATAATAAATACCTCATGTCAGATCTGAGACACGTGACGAGTCCCGAGCCTGTGAGGTGGTCCCTGCAACGCTTGATTCTCAGAATGGCATGTAGACACCTCCGACACTCAATTCATTCAAATATCAAACAAATCACACATTCTTGAAAATATATATACCAAAATAAATATACAAACCGCAACACCCTCATTAGACAAATATTTAACTAAATAACACCATTGAGCCGGGAGGACACATCTCGAGACTTTTTCTAGAATGCCTGGGGCACCCACATTTGGTACCCAGTGGTCCCTCTTGACTTTGCCTTTATAGTCTTTCCACATCTTACGGCATTTTCTCATACACACTGGTCGAAACTCATCGGGACATACTTTCAAATTTTGCTATTAAAGAAAAAAATCACATATGTTAATGTTGATTATACATAGAGAATAAATTAAAGTGGTATTCTTACCTGAACCTCCCTCCAAAGAGGATCTAATGTGTCCTGAGGGATAGAAGCCCAATCACGCGTGGTCAATGGAAATTGATGTGGATCACGTATGATATGACCCAACTGACGAATAAATGTAGGGGAATTCCATCCAACAGGATGAAATACCTCATCAAATGAAACATCAAAAGTCATGTCGGGATTCCGTGATAATATGCCTCAACCAGGGCCTCTCCTGCGAGAGGAAGAAGCAGTCGGGTCTGATCCTGTTGAAAAAAATTTTATATACAAATTGACAGATGTTATAAATATATATATATATCTATTTATTAATTACATAAAAAATAGAGACAATGACATTCCAACATACCTCGACCCTGAGACGTAGATGCCTCAGATGGATGATGTGGATCTTCTGCCTCTTCCCCTGACATGCCTGCAGTCATGGAAAACAATAGTAAGGGGACTATCCAAAGTGTCCAAATGATAAATTGGATTTTTTTTAAAAAAATCAAACTTGTATAGTTGTTAATCAAACAAAAAAGGGATTGAATAATTAGTTGGGAATGAATTTTAAAAAATTAGAAAGTTCACAAAACAGATGTACAAATTATGTAAAAAACCAATCAATGCATAGCCAAATTTCAAATTGAATTAATAAAAATTCAAGCACCACATGAACCAAAAGAAGAATACCTCAATGGAAAGATACACCGATAATAACATCAATATAACATGGGTTAAATCACCCTAAATATTTATAACTGAATAAACTTCAAAAAGTGAGGATTAAACTTACAAGGATTTATAAAATGTTTACATAATTTATGATATCTTAGGCTGAAAAGTGGGAAAACAATTATACCTTTAATTAAGCATGCAAATCGACCGTTTCTCCTTCAACAGCCACTCTGAACCAATAAATATCTTCTTCACGTTGAACTAAGGTATGTTGATCAGGTTGTTGGGAAACAAAAGGAACAGTCTCGGGTTCATCTTGTTCAAATACAAACACTCCTCTCCGAGACATTTTGACAACAACTTGCCAACTTGGATTCGAAGGCAATGTAATGAAGAATACTTGTTCCGCTTGTGATGTCAAAATGAAAGGTTCATTATCAACTCGTTCATTTCTGTATAACATATAGTTAAAATTCACCAATGAAAACTGATATTGATCGACTTTACATCCACGCACTGGATCAACCCAATTACACTTTAACAATATGTACTTCAACCCGTGTGTGTATACAACTTTAATGATGTCTATCAATTGACCATAGTAATAACCAGAATCGACAAATGGACAACTGATGCCACTGTTTTTTGTTGCTCGTTTGTTGTCAACATATTTAATGCAAAATTGAAAACCATTAGCATCTATAAATTTATAACGATGATCCGTTATAGATGGACCCTCAGCTAGTTGGATAAATTCTTCAGTTAGCATGGGGTCCCCTAACTCCCTCAGATTATGAAACTACATAATACATATAATTAAATAATGATATATGAAGAAAGAAATTAGTATAATACTTCACTCATAATGAAAATCAATTTATACGTACATAATCCTTGAACCAATCATGAAATGACGCATAATGAGACTATTGGATTTGCAACTCAGTCACATGATACATCTCTTATTTTATCTCATTAATGTGTTTTCTAAAAATGATAACGCAATGCTTAAATGATCAACTTATGCAAACAAAACATGTAAAAGTTAAACAATAAAAGTGATAAGATACTTACTGCATTAATGGTGCAACTGATGGAGTATTGAACAAGATATATCGATGTGCTTGTATCCACTCGATGTTGTCTATATCATATGTGGTTCCTTCTCCAACTAGACCATCATAAATCTGAAATGTCTTATCTAATTTTGTTTCAACATTTGTAAGATATTCTGCACAAAAAAGTAGTGCACTCATCCATCAAATAACCATTGGCTATCGATGCCTCTGAACGAGCTCTGTTGCATACAAATTGTTTCAATGTACTCAAATACTGCTCAATAGGATACATCCACCTGAATTGCACTGGACCAGCAGCCATTACTTCTTCAGCTAGGTGCACTTTTAAGTGGACCATAACATCGAAAAATGAGGGGGGAAGTAGTTTCTCAAAGTGACAAAGCCTAAGTACAATTCGGTCCTGTAAACTTTTTAAATCACTCATTCTTTGATTTCTTAAACAAAGCTATATATAAAAATTACTCATCTCAATCAATGGCCGAACAATATTGGGGGATAAACAATCACAAATGGCAATTGGAATCAACTGCTGAAGTAGTTTGTGATTTTCATGACTTTTCAACCCTTGCAATGTCTTGCTCGTCAGATTCACACACTTTGAAATATTAGAAGGGTAACCATCAGGCAACTTGAGCATCTTCAAAATAGAAAGAAATGTCTCTTTCTCCATTGTAGTCATCATATACTATGAAGCAGGCATATATGCCTTGTTTCCCTCAGCTAACTGTAAATGCAACTGTTTCCTTAAACACATTTCTTCCAAATCACGGCGTGCATTAACATGGTCCTTTGATTTCCCACTGACACCTAAAATGGTCCACAATATGTTATCACAAACATTTTTTTTTTCAATGTGCATGACATCCAAATTATGCCTCAGCATGTTAGTTTTCCAATACGGAAGACTATAAAAAATACTTTTCTTTTTCCAATTGTGACTGCGCTGCCTACCCGCATCTTGAATATTACATACCGGAGGAGCCACCAAATCCTGAATTTCATATACCATGCAGATGTTATCTTCCTCAATCTGCGATAACATTTTGACTCCTGTCATGATCTTTGGTGCTGGGCTGAACTCTCTAGAACCATCAAATGCCACTCTGTCCTTTCTGAACCTGTGCTGAGGGGGGAGAAAACGTATGTGACCCATGTATGCCCATTTTTTGGAATGCTTAATCCATACAAATTTTTTACTTTTGTTGAAACAAGGGAAAGAAAATTCCCCTTTCGTACTCCAGCCTGATAAATTTGCATAAGTTGGGAAGTCATTGATTGTCCATAATAAAACAGCCTGCAGTTTGAACATTTCATTCATTTCACAGTCATAAGTCATCACACCATCGCCCCAAAATTCATTCAACTCATCAATCAATGGATGAAGGTAAACATCAATCTTATCCCCCAAACTTTTAGGTCCATCAATAAGAGTGGAAATTAATATAAATTGTTGCTTCATACAAAGCCACAGAGGAAGATTATACGAAACCAACACCACAAGACATGTGCTATGAGTTGCACCAACCATAGACTTGAATGGATTGAAACCATCTACTGCCAATCCCAATAGGACATTACGAACATCTTTGGAAAAGTCGGGATGTCTCTTATCAAAATCCTTCCATGCATGAGAGTCTTCTGGGTGGGTTAACATATCACTTTCATGAACTCTTTCTGCATGCCATCTCATTAAATTAGAAACTTTAGATGAAATAAAAAATCTTTTCAACCTTGGTTTAAGGGGAAAGTAACACATTTTATTTACGACAATAGGTTTTCCCTATATCACAATCTAACTTTGATGAGTATGATTTCCCCTGTTCTCTTTCCACCTGGAAGCACCACAAACCGTACAAATATACAAATGGGCAGTTTCCTTTCTAAACAACATAAAGTTGTTTGCACATGCATCTATGGTCTCATATGTAAAACCTAAGTTCTCTGTCATCTTATGAGCATGGTAATACGAATCGGGAATCTTAGCGTCGACAAGAAGAACCTTTTTCAATAACACCAACAACATGACGAATGATGTGTCTGGCCAATGATTCAAAGTCTTCAAATGCAACAACTCCATGATAAACGACAATTTATTGAATGAAGTACATCCAGGATATAATTCTGTTTTTGCATCATCAATTTCTTCATAAAACCTCCTCGAATCATGATCTGCACCAGAGCGAAGATTTATCTCATCGGTCTCATGATTCTAGATGTCAATGCCTTCAGGATCCAACCCACGTACCATTTCAGTAACCATTTCATGCATTGGATCATTCATCATTGAATCAACATCCATCTGAACTATATCCGTATTTTCACAATGAACATATTCTTCTCCATGATGAATCCAACTCTTATAATTTCTCAGAAATCCATTAAATAATAGGTGCTCCCTCATAGTATCTCGTGTGAATTGATATCTGTTAGCACATTTTCTACATGGAAAACTAATATAGTCACTTTCAAATCCTCTGGTGAAGTCAATAAATTGCATAATGCCATTGAAATACTCTCTAGATGTTCGATTTGGAAGATCAATCCAACTCTTATCCATAATAATATCCCTATAACAAACATTTACACAAGACTTATTACATTTTCATTTTTCATATCAAATATATTTAAAATAAATACTAATTAATTGTTTGTGAACCATTTATAAAATAATAATGTAAGTGAAAGCTCATGTCATACCTGATTGTGCTACAAACCTGTAAGGGAGGGGAGCCGAAGGCGGTGCTGCGAGGGAGAGGAGAGGTAGCGTTGGGGAGCCGAAGCCGGAGCTGGTGCGGCGAGGGAGGGGACGGTGAAGGAGGGGACGGGTGGCGGTGGTGCGGCGAGGGAGGGGACGAAGACGAAGGGGACGTGGGTTGGCGGGGTGCGTGGGGGGGGGGGGTGTTTGGGGTGCTGGGGGGGAGGGACGAGGGGGCGGAGGGCCGAGGGCGGAGGTCGGAGGCCGGAGGGGCTGGAGGCCGAAGGCCAGAGGGCGGATGGAGGGCTGCCGGAAGGCTGCCCGAGGGCTTCTGGGCTACCAGAGGCGGGTGGCGGGAGGCCCGAGGGCAGAGGGAGGCCGCAGGGCGACCGTAAGGCGGAGGGAGACCGGAGCCAGAGGGCGGAGGGCGTCCGGAGGAGGGTGGGGCCGGAGGAGGGCGGCCAGAGGGTGGAGTGCGGCCGGAGGGCAGCTGGAGGGTGGCCGGAGGGCGGCAGGAGGGCTTCCGGGCTGCCGGAGGAGGGTGGCGGGAGGCCCGAGGGCAGAGGGAGGCCGCAGGGCGGCTGCAAGGCGGAGGGCGGCCGGAGCCGGAGGGCGGAGGGCGGGTCCGATAGAGGGTGGCCGGAGGGCACCCGGATGGCGGAGGGTGGCCGGAGGGCACCCACAGGGCGGCCGGCGGAGGGCGGGGCCGGTGGAGGGTGGGGCGGCGGGGAGGGCGGGGGTGGCGGGGAGGGCGCGACGACGGGGAGGGCGCGGCGACGGGGAGGGCGCGGGTGACGGGGGGCAGGGCGACGGGGAGGGTGCGGCGGTGGGGAGGGCGCGACGACGGGGAGGGCGCGGGCGACGGGGGGGGGGGGGGGGGAAGGGGGGGCACTTCGCGAGGAGGGAGGGGGAGGGGGCGCTAAATCCCCCCTTTTTTTAGGGAATTGTAGCGCCCGCCAATGGCGGTCGCTATAGGTTAAGGGGCTCAAAAGACCATTTTTCCAGTAGTGGAAACCAAAACACCTTAACCTCAATCATACCCACTTCGACCTAAAAAAAATCAATAAAACATACACATCAAGTTGTTAGGTGGAAACCAAAACACCTTAACCTCAATCATACCCACTTCGACCTATGTTAGAGTGTCTCTAAACAAAAGTAACCACTCAATAAAAATATACTCATATATGGATCCTAATAATAAACTGGACTAAATATACCCATATACAGAACATATAATCCACCTAAGGGAAATATTAGCATCCCTAAAACATGTAAGTAATCACTTGGGGGAAATATATGAGTCCCCATAACTATGTACGTACACACCTGGGAGTTTTCACCCCCTTCTTGAGAGAACATCCACCCCAGAACCTCTCAAAACATGTACCTAGATTTTTGAAGCTTGGAACCGCAATTACATCACATATATACATACATAAAAACATAAAAAACACACTCACAACATCCTCTCTTTATAGAACCTCATAAAGCATGCACCGAGGGTATTCCATCCTGGAACCCCATATGTATATAAATAAACACACCAGGGTACAATCTCATCTCGAAACCTCTCATCACATACCACATTTTTTCCATCTTCCTAATCCCTTCTCACATAATCATGATAATCCTTAGAAGTTCACAACCACTTTTTTCCACTACAACCACATTAGGATCGCACACCGATTCATGTTCTAAGGTGACACCTAAAATCATCATTTCCCACATCGGGAACCAACTATCTAAAGGTTTAATAAAATATTTGGGCACCCACTGAGCACCCCTAGGTCATGTCCATGTACATACACCCTACATGGGTTCCATATTCATGTTTCCATCTCTCAGTCTCAACCCACCATTCCAGTTATAATATCTCTCAATGTATGTTAGGATCCTTCAAAATTATCTATACTCTCTAAAGGGGTTGTCAAATTCATTTGGATCTACCTTCCACTTTGATTCCAAAATTATCCATCACAATTAATCACAAACAAACATGCATCATCATGAATACAATCACCACCTAAGTCACATCAAAGTAATAACAACAAGGGGTGGGGACATACAAAAGTACCCATACTTTAGAAATCATAACACCACCCACCCAATGTCAATCAGACCTAAAATGGTTCAATCATGCCTTTTCCAACATTCATTTTCAAATAATTTTTCTAAACCATTTCAAAAGGGTCAATATTCCATTTTACCCACACTACGCCCTTTGCTAAATCTTGTCAAAACATTCTTTAAAAAAAATATTTCTATTTTAAAATACCACTTCAAGATCATTCTAAAATCACTCGTTCTCCTTTAAAATTACACTTGACACAATACCCTTTAAATAGAAACCATTTAACTATGAATAGAATAGAAACCACTATGTAGTTTAGAAAGAGGGTCATGAACACACATTCATCCAAATGGTCCACCATCAAACCATTTAGTAAGTTACGTGGTCCATGTTGACTAAAGGTGACGTGAGCCTATCCCAATATATGTTAAAGATCAGAAAGACAATAAAACATGTATAAATTTTTGAAAATGATGACAAAATAACATAATATCACCATAAGAATAATAGAATTTGTAAAGTCAAGTCCACCTAACTCAATCAAATCTATTTTTTCTTTGACACTGTGTTTGGACATCACGGCCTAGGCTCATCCAATCATCACCTCAACTCTAAGACACTAATCTTAAGCCATGAAATCAAATAATGAGTTAACAAAAATTTATAATTAATTATTTAATCTATTTATACTAATCTATAATTAAATTATAAATTAATTCAATTAGGAATAATGGTTAAAATCGTACCGAGTCATTGGGCACACCAAAACCTTGATCAACTGAACTCATAAGGTCTTTAACACACTCCTAACACCATTATTGGAAATATAGATATCATATGGAATCATTTAATTATAAAATTTAGTTTAATTTAAGTCAAAAACCCTAAAAAAAATTACGGCATAACATACCATAAGGAAAATTATGCAAGATAACTTAATTACATCATCATGGGACCTCCTTTAAAAATCACACATTAAATCCCTAAGAAGTGGGACTATTTACACCATGATCTGGTGAAAATATTCATAAAATCTTGTTAGAGACTAAAAAAAATCAAATGAAAAAAATGAGAGGAAAAATAGATGGTGGATTAGGAGGATCTCAACTCAAAACATCAAAAAAACCTCCTTGAAATTCCCCCAAATCAAGGGGGATAAAATGAGGAAATGAGAGAGATACCTCAAATATATCACATTCATGATAGGATAGGGGGTATGTGGCTTAAATCCCATATTTGTTTTGGTATAATCCCAATATTCAATGAAAATTGGCAGGCCACATTTTTTTCCAAATTGTGCACCATCTGTGTGGTTGACACCCTCTCAAACTATCCTTCCTGTATAGTTTTCCAAATGGTTCCCCAACCATGTGGATCAACACAAAAATAAAGCTATAGGTTTTTCATGGTTTCTCTAAAACTACACACCAACCATTTTCATACCCTTGAACAAATCTACCCCACATGGTTTCTTTTAACTGTGTCATAACTATGCATAAGGAAAACCTGTTGAAAACATTCAAATTTCAATATGAAACTCCCTAGAATCACTCAAGAATCCATGAAAAATCCTCATCCTTGATCCATATCCAAAAAATCTACTCAGGATTCTCAAACTCTCATAATTCCAATCATAAACTCAATTCTTGGATTGACTCTTATTCTGAAAATAAAAAATTTAGATTCCCATTGAATTTTACAACATAGAAAGGATATGAGGTTTTACACCCATTCCTTCTTCCCATTCATATCCCTCACTATATATACCACATATTCATCCTATAATATTTTAAAAAAACAAACATTTGACCTTTTATCATCAAAATCATACCAATTTTCGAAGAGAGTATGGTAAAAAGAGTAGTCAACCATTAGTACTCTTATCAAATTTGATGTTTGAGGAAGACACCTAGGATCCAAAAATTATCTATGAATATTCAAGGCTATATAAAATGGGTTTCATGCATATGAAATCATAAAAAATACCATTATATATAGTCACATACATGCCCATCACAACAAATATATCTTTTCCAATCACTAGAAACCACTACAATCTCTACAACACAATCCCAATTTCCCACACAAACAAGACATGTCATGCCTATGTTTTCCAATTTTGATCACATTATTTAATAATTTCAAATGACTTTTTACCAACCATATTAATTTAACTATATTTTAGGATTCCATATTTAATCAAAAACCATTCTTTAGTCATTCTCTGCATTTATTTTCATTCATTACTTGTTCATTTCAAGCACAAATATTTCATTAATATCCTAATATTTATTCAATTTATCTCACTACCCATTTCATATTTTTTATTTCCACATCATTCCATACAACTATATGTTTAGTAGTATAACCACAAATTAACAACCATTTACTCACAAAACCCCCACAGTAGCCACAACATCAACCCCACACCATAAACTATTTCCACCTATGAATACCAACCACAACCCCCTTCCCAACACATGTTAATGATCGTAACCAAATAAACTCCACCGAGAATATAACACATTAAAACCAAATAATTTACTATTTACATGAAAAAATCAATTATATAAATAAATCACCTTCATAGTCATTAAAATAGGCCATCAAATTCATTTAAAATCTATCAAAGTAAAAATAACAAAAAAATTTAAAATTTTATATCATCGATTCATTACCATATTTAATTGATTAACATTTCATAGATTGATTAAAATAATAAATTTAAGAAATAACATATTTATCAAAATAAGACAAAAAATGACAACAACACCCACAAGAAACCATTAATCATGTAATTAATGTCATGGAAAACATATAATCACATGGGAATACCTCATAACCATAAATTTCATTTTAGTATGATTTATTATATTTTTTAGGTCAATTATTAAAATACATACAAAGAAAAAAAATATATCTACTTCTAGATTGTATTAAAAATTATAGAGATCTCTAATCCCTTATCTCAATCAAAGCATTACAATTATTGTGTGACAAAAATGCGAGTAAGAGGTGATCACATGTCCAAGATCTTATAAGAGAATCCCCCAAAACACAAAACATAACAATCCTCATCAACCATGACCTATGTGTACGAAAACTAAAGAAATCCTCTACCAAAACCATTCTTAAACGAACAACTAGGAGAAAAATCCATGATGGAAAGAGGATTAATTCACCTCCATTCACAATCAATTGATCTATTGAAGTCAATAGTCAATAAAATTAAAGGGAACTAAGGGTTATTATAATTTACATATTAATTCATGCAATATTTGAGTAAAATACTGAAATATGAGAAATTAGATGCGATTTTTAATTTATATTGGCACTAGAAATCGTAGCACCGTAGTGTTAATGGATATGGTCATTCCATAGTGGGGTTAATTCCAATGAACCTTTGAAAATAACACTAAGAATATCTTATATCCCCTATCTTAAACTCAGTAAAATTATTTTATTATATGACCAAGGATAGTCATGTCGCAACCAAATAGTTTCACCACATACATAATCCTCTAAAACGCAGACCATAGTGTGACAAGAGCACTATAATATGACTCCTCTACGAAAAAAATTCCAAGAATCGGACTCTTAGGTTCTAGGTGAGGACAACCAAGGACATGTGGAAAATTCTATTCATGTAAATATCACAAAATTCCTCAAGGAAATCTTGTCCTATGATTGAAACCTCTATGCCATGATTAGAAAAAACGTCAAATGGAAAAACATAAGATTAATGGAAATATCGTAAGACTCATCAAGATCTTGTATGAGTTCCCTCCAAAATAATAAGAATTTTTTACTTAACCAAATATCCACTTTTGAATCCATTATTTCATGAAATTCCCCTGCACCGTGACTCAAAAATTATAGAACCACCCTCGCTATAGCTATTCCTTTGCACCATAACGTGCATGGATACACCGCAACCCATGTTTTCTAGAAGAATATCATCTAAAACTCCACCCTTTTTAATATAAACTGATATCAACACATATAACACCCTAAATTTTCAATGTAATAGGTCATAAAGGATTAGATGGATTCAATGGGTTTTAAGTAAACATTTTAAAGGAAATTTTTTATTCATTTACTTGGGTTTTAAAATTAGGGGTTTTAGTTTAGTTAATTTTTTTCCAAAAATCACTTATCTATGATTCAAAAAAATGTTTAATATATGATATATTTATTCCTTTACACTTTTCATTTGAAATATATTATTTAATGAATGATGTTCTAGTAAGAATTTTTGGTGTTTTTTATTAAAATATTTACATACATATTTTTAGTGAAATCCCACAAGGCCTATTAGTTCACACTCTACATACAAAGTTGTGTGTATATGTAGATTCCATGTTTTCCAAAAGTTTTTAGGTTTTGATAACTAATATAATATTTTTATCTTGGTCCATTTATGGATGTCGCAGATGTGGTGAGTGACTAAAGGTTACATAAAGATGTTCGTGTAGTGGATCATTTTGTCTGAGTGTTGGTTTCTTACTCAGGGTGTTTGTGTATCTGTTAATTCATCCACTATCTTATTATGTTATTGGTTTCCTTATTTCCATACCATGTGTTTTATTTGTTAAATATGTTGCATTTTTTTTGGAAATTGATATGATTTCCTATATTTATTATGCCATATTTTATTGTTTCTTTATTTTAAAACTATTTATTTCATGTGAATGGAAGTTAAATTGTTTGGATTCCATCATTAGATTATATATTTTTTATTATTACTCCTGATTTAAATCATTACACCAATTGGTGTTTTGATACCTAGGTTCTTTTTTCTAGACTATGGAAATTAGAAACAGGATTTGTGCCAAGTTATGGGTTTTGTCAAGTGTCATGTTTTACCAACCTAGGATGAATCATGATAAAATAATATCATTTTCCATATTATTATTTGGATGCATCTTGGTCGTACAAAGATACTAATTTTGGGACTTTAGATATAGGTGCAAGGAGAGTAGCTACCTCTTTCTCATCTTGAGTCTTGAGATTCCATGGGTCGTTGGGATTTGAGTATTAAAATTTATATCTATTTAATTATTATTTATGGTGTTTTAATGGATATTGAATTTTATGAAGTATTTTAGGGGTTACTTGAGATTTAATGTCAAAAATGGAATAACCATGGTTGAACAGTTATCCTACATGGTCTGAAAAACTATATAGAGCATGTACATATGGTTTAAATGATTTCTTGGAAACTGTTACATGGTTGGTACACAGTTTTACCAACTTTGAAGACAAAACATGAATATTTTTTCATCCCTCCCAATTTTTTTAACTTATTGTGATTTCCAATTTCTCCTACTATGGTTTTCATTTGTTGAACTCAGATTAGAAAGGGGTTTGAAGATGTTTTAATGATGTTTGAGTGGATTTTGTTTGATGGGTTGTGTCATGTTTTTGTTTATGACTATTTTTTAGTGGATTGACTCAATTTATTGAAATATTTTTAGTCTAAAATGATTATTTATGTTTTAATTTTAATGTTATATTTCATTTTATGAAGAAAAACATGTGTTTTTTTAAGTGAAAGTGGCATTTTACTAAATACATTGGCTTCCCTGGTAGAGAAGTTGGATTTTTCACTTGAAAGTTCCCTTTAGATTTCTAAATAACGATGAAATGCATTCAATATATGTATGTTTTTTTAAAACTAGTTTTTAATAATTTATTAAATGATTGTAATTTAAAAGTAGTTTTCTATAGTGTACTTGGATTTAGTGAGTTTGTGCTTTGGGTTGAACTGTTGGTTTGAAATGGTATTGTTTGATTTTATTTGTGAATCCAGAATTGATTGTAATTCATGTTTCATGTTATTTAAAATAATATTCCTATAAAGGTATTAAATAAAAGTGCAAATTCCATATTTATGGAGGATACTCATATTGATTCCTCTCAATATTTAAGTGTGACTTTTATGACTCTTGATTCTGCTGAGGCTTAGAAAATAGTGGTGGAACCAGAATCTTCTTCACTCTTAGGCCCTATCTTGGACTTATTAAAGAATTATCTACATTATTTTAGTGGTTATAAAGTCCTTCTTGAAGGGATTTAGTGCTTAGAGAGGATTGAGAAAATTCTCCATTTTCTAGGAACTCCTAATTCTTCAAGGGTGGAATTTTTTGTGGGTTTTCTTTTAGGGCTTATACATGTCGGGTAGGAAACCATCCTCTTCTCAATTACATGAGGATATGTCTTGCGAATTCATTAGGGCCATGTTTATTAAATGTAAATATCCTAAGGATATGAAAATGGAGAAACCCATTGAATCTAGGATCCTTCATTGGGTTGAATGAATGGTGAAGGAATATTCTAATTGTTTCTTAGAGTTAGTGGAACTTTCTCCCGATTTGGTCAATAATGAATATATTAAAGCCCAATTCGTTGAAATAGGTCTTCATTTGACCCTCATATTTGATGTATTTAACTATAGTTGTACATAGTATTAGGAAGTGGTCAAATGGCCCATATTAGTGAAAGTTATTCAAATTGGGTCAACTAAGCTTGAGTAGGGAAACCAATTTGATGAGAGGTAGTATTCTCATATTATTATGGATTATTTTATAAAGAAGAGATTTATAGTTTTTTTTTCAATGTACAAGATCTGATCATTATAAGAATTATTTCCAAATAGTTCAAAGAACTTATCATCAATGTGGTAATTTGAAACATTTTCATAAATTTTTTAAATTGGATTATTGGAAAAAAAAATAAGTCTTTTGTGTAGTCCAAATGTAGTCGATGATCTATATTGGGATTTATGCTCATTGAATTTTGAACAGTTAATTTTTTTAGGTATGTCTTCTTTTATGTTTTATATTGGTATAATTTTCATCTTATCCTATGAGATGATGGTTCTTATAGTTATTTTTATTTCTTATTGATTGATTATACTTATTTAGGTTTTGTATGATGTTAACCCTATGATGGGAATTGCTTTTTGATGAGTTGAACATGTGGAAACATTGGGTGTGTTCTTAGGTGACTAGGATAAGTGCTACACCATATTAGATTATGTACTAGTTAGTGTTTGGTTTGGACTATTTTAGGTTCACTAAGGGTCAGTTTTTTTAGTTTTAGGTCCTATTTTACCCCTCTTTTATATTTTAACCTATGGTTAGATCCATGCCATTCCTTGTTGAAGCATGTTGTGGTTTATGGGTATTTCCTATTCTTGGTTGGAAAGATGTTCATGGATTAGTTTATGAACATTATTTTAGGGTTATTTGGGTATTATGTGGGGTTTCAATTCCTTGAGGGAATTCTAAATCCATTTCTTGAGTTTTTTCAGTAAGTTGAGAATTATTGTTTTCCATGATCATTTAAGGATACATGGTTTCATTGGTGATATATTTCTGGAAGAGGTGTTTGTTATTTTTCATAACCTTGTAGATGAATTATAAATGGTGGTTAAACCTATTATATTTAATTATTTTCTTTAGTATTTCTATTTCATGATGGTTTTGGTTTGGTTAGGATTCATGTTGTTTGGTGATATTTGAATATTTTTGTCTACTATCGTATACATTTAACTGGGGACTGTTTTAGGGAAGAAAGTGGTATGGTGAGGAGTATCGTGATATCCATATGGCAACATATTTTTAAATATTATATGGTTTTGTTTTGTTTTTGGTTTTTTGGTAGTTTTTTATTTAAATTTTAAATATTTAAGAGTTTTTATTTCATGGTTACCACAGGGTTTGGACTAATCATGTGTAAAACCTTATGTTCAAAGGGAAACCATGCGAGTGTTTCTTATGTATATTTTTTTTCAGTGGCACACGATTAGGGAATTATTGTGTGAGGATTAGTTGAAAATTTATATATATCCTTAGATATGGGGTATCATGTGAATGGATTGAGATTGATTGAAAAAATCATGTGGAGTGTCGTAGATCGATTATAGTAGGGGATGAATGGTAATTGCATGGTTTCGTAAACTGTGTAGTCAATCTATGCAAGGCTGAAACAATTTTCATGTGCGAGCTTCATAGTTGGTGCATAGTTAAAACCCGAGGCCAAACTATGCAATCTTCCAAGATTCAATTAAAATTGAATTTCCACCCTGCTCGATTTAACAGGTTTTGGTCCCCCACCTCTCCCATTTCCATTCAACTTACTAGAGGCTGATCCCTAAGAATCCTATAATTTATTCCCTTGATATTTTGATATCCTCATTGGTTTAAAAGATATTTTTAAATTTAATCACATCCTTATACCTTTACTGTTCTCCCTTTTTCAATTCCCCTCAATTTATTTTTCTCCCAAAAAAACCTAATGGTTTTGAGGGTCACATCTTATGTTTGGGTGGGACCAACCATATGTATTTGGTTGTTTAGGGTTAGTAGAAGTCATTTTCTTGAAAGTTATTTCTCTTCCCATAAAACGGGATTGTTTTCCTCTTGAATGAGGTATGTGTTTTTGTAAAATTATTTTATTTAACAAGTCATGAAATTATAGACTTTTCTATATTCATTTTCACTTAAAGTTGTACCAATATATGATACCCATGAGGGGTTATAAAATGTATCTAATTATTTCTATATTTGGCATAGATTATTTGCAATGGATTTAAAGTATTTTTTTTGAATTAAATATTTATGTATGTCATGTGTTTTAGATAATTAACATGAGGATCATTCAATTAGTGTGGACACAAAATAAATTATTATAATCCTATTTTGATTTTTGAAGGATTTAAACTATGTTTTAAGGGGGGTTTTAATTAGAGAGTTGTTTTGGTTTTAAATTGAATGATAATGGAGAAAAGACATATTTTCAAAAAGTGTTAGTACTTTTGTGTGACAAGGGTGGTTTTATAACTTGACATTTCAAGTTGGATTTAAAGGCACATTTGGAACTTACTAAAAATAATTTCCTTGATGATTATATTACACCTGTTATGATCCCCTTTGTGTAATGATATTTATATACCTTTACCCCCTTTTAGGGTTTTGAATGAATTATTATTTCAATGATTATATTCATGTATGAAAGGGTATATTTCTTGAGAGAGTGTTGGATGTGATATAGACTTTTAGTTTATGTTTCTTATTAATTTATGTGATGATCATGCGATTAGATTGTTTACCCGCCTTTATTTTTTTGAGTTCGTGGGGATAATGGTAATATAAGTGATAAATATGGGTTTATGTTACACAAGTTTGGATTATTCACTATCTAGCATCCCATAGTTTCATGATGCGTCATCGCTACTGGAGTGAACCAATGAGACTATGAGAGTAACTCAAGATCCTATGTTGGTTAGGAATGAATCATAGTATGATCGTTAATTCCATTGATAATTGTTTAAGGTTGTATTGCATTAAGACCTTGTAAGTTTTCCAGGATACTTATTCATTTTATAATGATGTTATTTATAAAGGGGATTAACACCATTTGATTAATTTGTATCCCATGGTTTTCATCTTGTATTGTGGAACCATTTATTGAATATTTTTTTACAAACTCTTATTTTTTGACATTATGGTTCCCGTTTGATCTATATTCCTTTTTTTATTTATGAGTTGTTCACTTTTTTTTTGAAAAGGGTTTTTATGAAATGTTTTTAAATTAAGGATGGTGGTTTTGTTTTTTCATAATATTTGAGGTCCACCATTTAAACGTTTTAAAGTTTCTTCCTTTTTAAGTGATGGATCCACCCCTTGGTGAATGAAAAAAGGGGATTTTTAAGGTAATATCTTGAATAAAATGTTTCATTGATATAATTGGGGTTTTGAAACCAAAGTATTCAAGCTGATTAATTCATTGATTTCAAAAAAAGGTTTTATCTTATGATTAAAAAAACATTAATGAACGACACTTTTTTATCATTATATTTTTCATTTTTAAAACCTTATTTACTAAATTATGTACAAGCTATAATTTATAAATCATTTCATTAAAAGACATGCATATTTTTTTTGGGAAATCATAATAAGCTTGTTAGCCCACACTTTGTAAACAAACCTATGTGTGTGTATGTATCTATTCGGTTTTATAAAGGTTACCAAGTTTTGATTTATGATTTTATATCTTTATCATGGCCTATTTATAGTCAATATTATCATGGTGAGTGACCAAGTGTTACACAAAGATGTTCAAATAGCAGTTCAGGATATTCGAGTATTGGTTTCTTACTTGAGGTGTTAGTGAAATGAGCAATTAATCCAGTTGCCTGATTGTATTTTCTTGGTTTATTTATTTTCCATCCTTATGATGAAATTTTTAATGTTTCTTTTTGAAAGTGAGGTGGTTTTTTATATTTTATATGCCTTGTATGGTTGTCTTATTATTTTAAAATTATTTCTTTCTTGATAATGAAATTCCAATGTATGGATGCACCATGTCATATTCTTGATAGATTCTACTTCTCTATTATTATTAAAGGATTAAATAATTCTCACTTGGTTAGTGTTTTTATACCCTTATGATTACCACCACCCAAATTATATCAAGGATGTACTTCATTCCTTTATGTGAGATGGGTCAGGTGTCATGTAAGGTTGACATAAAGTGGTTCATTATAGTTGGGGTAATTATTACATCCTCATACTCATTGGATGTATCCATTTTCTAGACCAAGAGGATCATTAACTAAAGAACCATCACAATTACTTTAAATTTATAATTATTCTCCTTCATTGGTACTACACTCAATGAAATTAATTTGAGGCCCTCTCAAGATCACCCTCTATAATCCATTTCTAGAGGAACATTGGGGGGGATTGAAACCTTACAAGGTTCAGAAGTCAAATTAGTCCACCAAGAAGGCTAATATCAAGGAAGATCATGATCTATTTCTTGAGGGATTATCATAGGATGATTAATTTAATTAACAATTTATTAAAAATGAGGATATAATTTTTATTGTTCACTTTTCATAAGTGAATTTTGTTAGCTCCAGCCCCGAAGATAACATAGATCATGACATTGACATATAAAAATCTACTAAGTAGGTCACCATTTGAAACATGGTTTGCATAGAATCTCTATAAAAAAGTGTGTGTACCCAACAACTGACATGGGATCAAGATCTAGGAGCCCATTCAAGCATCCCTCTACAACATGCTCGTTGTGTCTCAACCAAGGATAAATTTGAAATCATGGCTATATCCCACCCACCACTCAAAGAAACCAAGACTCTTTTCTAAAGAGAGGATTGTTTAATATGAATTCAAACTAGAAAATTTTATTCAAACTAATATCAAACTACTCAGGGGAAATATTCCAACTGAGTGCAACTCTTAAGATAAGATTGATATACTTCCTCCAATGAGTCCATTTCCATAAGTGTGAACTGCTCGACCCATGAGAGAAAGATCCCATAATCTGGCTCAGTAAAATCCTAGATAACCAATTTACTTAACTCATGTATCTAAGGACTTCCAATAATTCCATATATTTAGTAAAATCACTTCCATTTCATGTGATATACCCCATACAAACTCAAGACGTATATCAACAATAGACACAGGCATGTTGACCATGTTAGGCTTCTCTCACTACCTCAACTCAAGCATATGCCTAGGCGATAGTCTCACAAGAAATCCTATACTCCACTGAGTCCATTTACACTTGAATGAAATCCATGGAGGGGAAAAAATAGTATATCTAGAAATGAAACCACAACCTAAGTGGGTATAATTGAATCTACACCCACCCACATATAGGAATCCCATATTCTCAATATTAAATAGTACATGATATTCGGTTAAACATCTCACACATTTTGTGTCTTGATGTATCCTTGTGATTCAAACACTAGAGAAACATGATACAAAAAACTTCAAATGCTTCATAAGTACAGTATAAGGAATAACAATCATCTAGTATAATAATCTATAAACTGGGTCTATCTCTAACTAGGAATATCTATGATAACATTTCCATTATATGTTTAGATATATATGGAGAAATAATATGATACTCAACTTATCAAATTGAAGAAAACATGAAAATTAGAGGGTATTTTAATTCATTACTATATGGGAAGTCTTGACCTATTCAGTGAACATGAAAATTCTTTAAGAGCATCTTTTTGATATTTTTCTAGAGAATCTCCATGAATAATTTTAGACACCACTCATTCTCTTAATGTACACAAATGGTTTCTGGGAGTTTGTAATAGTGGAATAGAACATAGAGGTTTCTATTCAGAATTCCAATACCAAGTACTCGATTCCACTACCAACATAAGGGATAAATCATGGTAGATAATAAACTGTGACTGTCACACTAGAACCAACATAAATGGAAACTCCAACTTCCAAACCTACTGAATATCATGCATTTCCTACTTCATAATAACATCAACAGGAACAAATTCCCTTATTATGAGAGGAAAAATTATAAAATTCAACCAAAATTTGAAGACCAAAATAATAAGTCTTATTCCTTCTAAAATGAACAAGTTCCATGGTTCTTCATAACTACCATGGAGGAAAATTTTAACATGTTACTAGAGGTAAAAGGGCCCAAGAAAGATGGGATAAAGGATTACCCTGGTTATTTATCCTTCCACCAAATGTTGGGGTACAACATTTAATACTAATTTATCTTCAAGGTTATACTCTAGAATATGATTTAATTTAGGTAAGTAAAGTTGGGAAAACCCCCGGAATAGGTGGTATATGTCTGTGCAGCTGTACTAGTAGAAAAAGTGATAAGAAATCATGAACAATGGGGCATAGAAATTTAAATAATAAATGCACCAAATTTGGTTAACTGGGAACATTATATATTCAAATTTCCAAAAAATAAGCTAGTTGTGACCTCAATTTCCTTTGAGAAGTCAAAGAAAATATACTCATCATTGTAATCTTCCATGTTTTGGCATAATCAGATTCAATAGCATAAGTCATAAGAAGAGAATCCCTTATTAGCACAAAAACTTTCCTAAACTCTCGCAAATTACATTACCCCATCCCCAAGAGGATAGGCACTACATAGCATAAAAAGTTTTTTATCTAATGAGGAGTCTCAATATCGATCGATCAATGTGATTTAACTGATTGACCCCGTCACTAATGAAAATGAGGACTCATATAAATCTAAAATTTCTCTAATAATTGGGGAGAAGGTTGTAGAGATTGAGGAGTTTGGGGAAAAATAAGTGATGGTGGACCCTAACATTCAAGAATTACTTCTGGTGAATCCATATACACTATTGAAACCTAACGACATGCTCTCCAACAAGATAAATAGAAACATAGATATGATCTTTAACCCTCCAGAGATCATTTGGATCTAATCATACTAGAATACAAACTAAAAAACATACAATTTTATAGTCAAAATTGAAATGGGGGAAGGATGATTCATCCCAAATAACAGACTATACATACATCCCCCCAAGTTCAATCAATATAAAGAGTTGCAAAATCCACTTCAACACCTTATCCTCAGGTTAGGGTGTTACCTCAAGGTAAGAAGCGTAGTCCCTATCTCAAAATTAGGATATTCTGAAGTATAGTTCCATCATTCTATCTAGGATCCCAATTTTTGATGCCTTTCACCTCTCGAAGGTGCTTAGGGAATCCCTTATTAAGGCCCTCATAATCCCACAAGATTTCGATACTAATGTTTTTGTAGCTTACACGTATCACATAGGGCCTAGATTTATAAAATGTCATAAGATCATTTCATTCACATAATGAGATCAACAGAAAACTATATAGGGACTTATCAAGTCCTTTTATATATTTGAAAATCTATATGATATCAAAATTAATTGATTCAAAATTGATAATGGTTTTAAGATCAATATAATCTTGATATTAACCATCTATGTTTATGCCACACTAAATTTGACTTGTCTCCTTCTAATTTAATGATTAAAAGGATTGATAATAGTGAGAATATGCCCATCAAAAATATCATGTTGATAACTCAATTTTGTGATCTCATTTGGACTCCAAATTCTTGGTGGTCTCTCAAGATATGATTTTCAATGTCTTTCTGGGAAGGTTGTGGCTCCACATGTATGAAATAGTTCCCTCATTATATTATGAAGACTTAAATACTCCATTAATAGGAAAACGTGGATGATATATGTTGATAGTTCCCAATTTCAGTCTTAAAAACCTCTATATATATATTAATAAAAGGGAGGGAAAACAACCATTGATAAATAACACCATTCATATTGTTTCTCTTAATGGATTATAAATCACTCCAATAAATCCATGGAGTGAAATATTTGAAGACTAAATGTTTCAATTCCAAAACTTTTAAGTGAAAACTCAAGATCTAAGGATTTATTGGGTTATTCAGTTCACATTAGATAATAAGGTAAACTATCTGGTCACTTTCCTATCATATGAGGGACAATAAGATAATTTAGTCGAGCATTTTCCACCTATAGTGAAGAATATTGTTGTGTGGCCCATGTAGATCAATATTTCCCCAAATCATCTCTATCATAATATAGGTTTGATTGATCTTCAGATGAAATTTCCTAGGATCTTTTCATAGTTTGACTTGAATCCGTAATGATGAAAAGAATGGTGTTCAGGAACATCCTATCCTATTATCATGGTATCAGTTGCATCAGATGAACCCTTCCATTCAAAATAAGGCCATCATTTTAATGGGAATAACAATCTCACTACACTATCTTCATATATCAATATTCCATTTAGTATTTCACTCTTAACATTCCATCAAACTAAGAGGATGAAATCATGGATACTCATATGGAATTCAAAGGCATATCTACCTACATTGATGTACTTGGATAGATAAGTATATATCCTTATTCAAGAGACATTGATATTTATTCACATTAAACTACATAGAAATGCATGGATTTGATCCCCATGTGTCCACAAACCATTTATGTTTTCAGGATGACTACCACGATTATAAGCATGTGGTATGGAGGATGAATCAGACCCATGCTGCTGAGGTGGAGGATGAATTTGATAAGATAATTAGGTCTTACTATATTCAAGAACTTGGAAGCCTTTGTTTAAGCTGTATTGATGTGTTATTATTGTGAAACCACCTTGAATAAATGGATAATCAATTATACTGAGATAATAAATTGGCTTCACCTAAATGTTTGTCTTCTTGTGAGAATACCCCTGAAATATAGAAGTGGAATAAATGAACAACCCCTTTGATAAAATTGGAAAATGTTATGTGATGTTGTGAAAAGTGTTTTGATGTTTGGTTTTAGTGTGTGGAGATGATGTGTTTTGGGGTGGTCATGCTATGGGGTGGCGATGTGTAGTTGTGATGTAGGGTGTTTATGTGATGAGAAGTGGATATAGCAAGTGGAAAATATTTTTAATGTGGAAAATGGTTATAGTTGTAAAATGGTGGTGATGTTTGGGCTCATTGACATGGGAATTAGGGTTGTTAGCTTATTGTGTTGTGATGCATTCTTTTAGTTTCCTAGGTAGAAATGGAATTAGTTAATAATTATGGAAATGGAATTGGATAAAATGAATAGAAAATGTTTAATTGAAATGGGAGGTGTGGTTAAATGTGTTTAATGTTTAATAATTAAATCAATGGGCTAGATAATTGTAATTATATGGTAATGTGATGTGGATTGTGCCTTCTGTGATGTTGTTAATTTAGTAGTGGTATTGAAATTGGAGGTGTTGATAGGTTGGGTGGTGATTTTTTGATTTGGTGAGTTCTTGTTGTGAACCCATAGTTTGGTATTATGTGTGACTATTATATGTACCGCGTATTTTAGTGCCAGCCTTAGCATCATCTACTAGTGAGACTATTTTAGTAGTAGGTGTAGTAGGCTTATGCTCCGATGAGAGGGGATAGAGTATGTAGGGTCTGAACTTAGAATGTTCCATGAAGTCAAGTACCTCTTCCTAATCATGGAAATTTGGGTGGACATCTGTATATGGGAATATGATATGGATTTGGTTTGTCACGCATAGTAGAGGTGTCAATGCTGGAGGGTCCATAAATTATTAAAGAGACAATTAGTTTATCATCTACTATTGTTTCTATTTTTATTGATTCAAGAGATTCACACTCGTTTTTTCACCCCTGTAGTTTGTTCTCATGGATTCAACATAGAGAGGCTTCTCATTCCCCTAGTGTAGAGCATGCCAATCAGAAGATAGACTAACTAGTTTGATGTGCATTTAGTGTGTATACTAATGATGGGACCACATCAGTCACATGTGGATAAATTATTACTTAAAATGTAGTTATATTATTTCATTATCATCATTAGTTGGTTGTATTTTTTCCATTCTATTATCATCATATTTCATATGAGAGTTGTCTTTTTAGATGTGGGTAGACAATGTGTTGTTTTTTTTGGTGATCAGAGTTTTTAGGAGGGAAGTGGGCATGTGGAACCCCTTATTTCTTTAATGGTTGATTTTTCCTTGGAATCTATGTATGTTGGGACAATGGAGGTTCCTAGGGTAATCAAGGAGTTTATGGATGTTTTCCTAAGGAGGTTCTGACACTACCCCCTTAACACAATTTTGAGTTTGGGATAAACTTATAGCCCTATGCTTCTTCAATATTGTTGGATCCTTATCAGATGACACCTAATTTGATGGAGTCAAGAATCTAATTGATGGATCCTTCTTCAATAGCATAGTGTGTTGTCATGGGGTGCTCCAATGTTTTTATCCAAGAAGGTGGATGGTAGTTTGAGGTTGTGTATATAATACTAGAGGTTAAACCAAGTAACAATCAAGAACCATTACCCTCTTCCAAGGAAAAATGATCATATTAAGTAGTTGAGATGAGAAAGTTGATTTTCTAATATTGATCTGTGGTCGGGGTATCACTAGTTGAGGGAGATATCCTGAAGACTACCTAAAAAAGTAGTTGTGGACACATTGAGTTTATGGTCATGTTGTTCAGTTTCACAAATAAACCATATCTATTCATGGGTATCATGAACTATATGTTCCATAAATTCTTGGACTAGTTCATAGTCATGTTCATTGAAGAAATATTGATATTCTTGATGTCAAAGGAGGAGCATGTCAATCATCTCAAAGTTGTCTTATAGATTCTTCTATGCTGCCATCTCTACTGAAAATTTTCCAAGATAAAGTTTTGCACATGTGAGGTGTATTTCCGGAAGCGTGTGGTTTCTAAGAAGGGTGTGTCCATGGAACCGTTGAAGTTCAAGGTATTTTTTATTATTTGGAACCACCCAAGAATGTTGTAGAGGTTCACAATTTTCATGCTCATGCTTGTTATTATCATAGGTTTATATTTGATTTATCTCTAGTTACAGCCTCATTTACATATTTGACCAAGAAGAACAATTATTTTTTGTGGACTAGTTGGTTTCAAGCTGTGTTCAGTTATCTGAAAGGGAATTTGATTAGTGCTTCAATTCTTCGGCTCCTAGAGAAGGGTTTGTTGTTTGAGGTTTTCCATGTTTCTTCCTATCTGGTCTTGGGATGTTTCTTGATTTAAATGAAGGTATATATCTCTTATGGGGTTAGTAATTTATTTCTCTAGGAGCATAACTATTCCACCCATGACCTGTAATGAGTAGTGGTTGTGTTTGTGCTGAATTTGTGGTGACATTACCTCATTGGGTAGCACTTTTTGGTCTTTACCAATCAAAAAATACTAAGGTATATCTTTTCTCAATGTGACCTGAATCTATTGAAATTAAAGTGGATTATGTTTCTACAAGATTATGAATATTATATGTCCAACAACATAGGGAATATAAATGTTGTGGATGATTCTTTTATCATGAATTCTCGAGGATATGTGATTTTGGAATCTATGAATGTTTTGAAAGGGATGGAATCGAATACAATGATGCATCTTGATGTTGGAAATGGAAATGGTAATGGTTGTCTTTATAACATGAATATTAAGTCATCCTTGATTTGTTAGGTATATGAGTTTTGTTGGGTAGACTCGAGGCCGAGGTGATGCATGATTGTGTGGGTTATAGTGATGCTCTGGGGGGTATCGATGAAGGATGGTCACAATCATATATTGATTTAAGAAATCATATTTTCCCCATTAGGGTTTCATGAGGGAGTCTTTTTTAGTTTCATATCTCTCTTTGGGTGTTAAACCTGATCGTATATAAGATATATTGGGGCTTGAGGATGTAGTTTTGGCGTCCTGAGATAAAATGGGTGGTGGTGAAGTTTGTGGATAAATGTTTAGTTTTCAAGAAAGTAAAGACTAAGAATCGTGTTATGGAAGGATTTTGGAAGCCTTTTTATGTTCTTGAGTGGAAATGGGATGAAATCTAGATGTATTTCATCATAGGGTTACCCTGATCTCAGGAATTTTTTGATGTTATATGGGTAATCATGGATCGATTGATGAAATTGGCTCACTTTAGAGTGACCAGGGAGTTGGGTACCATGGATGTTTTGGAATAATAGTATATAAATGATGGGGTGTAGTTACATGTAGTTCTTAGGTCCATTTACATGTATAGATACACACATTTTACCTCATGAGTCTAGAGTGGATTGTAACAAGATTTGGGAACTCAGTTGCGCCTTAGCACTATTTTCACCCTCAAATGGATATGAAGATAGACCAAAATATCCAAATACTAGAGGATATATTTAAAGAATTCATGTTAGACTTCAATGAATCATGGGGAAAAACATTCCCTCATTTGATTTTTCTTATGATAATAACTATCACTCATCCATCCATATGGCTCCATTTTAGGATTTGTATGAGTAGTCGTTTATTTCTCCATTGTTCTAGGGTGAGGTTGGGGTGTAGTAGATTCTCATTCCCGATGTGGTGTAGAGAACAATAGAGAATTTTTATCTCATATAAGAGAGGATGAAAGCATCAAGAGACTAGAAGAAGTCATATGAATATAATAGGAGTCCCTTAGAGTTTGAGGTTAGAAACCATGTGTTCTTGAAGGTTTTCCATCAACATGGGAAGCATAGGATTGGAATGGGAGTAAAATCTCACCTCATTTTGTTGGATCTTTCATCGTGTTGGGGCATATTGGCGTGGTGGATTATTGGTTGGTTCTCTACCATGATAGGACCAGATTCATGAAATATTTCACATCTCTCATCTCCATCGGTATCTTTACAATAAATCCTTTGTCATTGACTGGGGTGAGATTGATTTCAAGGATGATACAACATTCCTTGAGTGACCAGTGGAAATCTAGGACCATTGTGGGAAGGTTCTACATGGATTTCCCATTACTTTTTTTCTATAATTTGGATGCATGGAGGTTTAGAGGAGAGTACTAGGGAGTATGATGTGCAGATGTGTTCCTAGTACCCATGATTATTTTGAGTTATTCCTTACTCTATTTTTCATTATTGATGTGATGTTTTTGGATTGGAATTTTTTATGATGTTTTGTTTTCTTTTATGATGTGACATGTAATTAATACTTCAAGCATAAAAATGGGAAAACCATATTCCTTATATAGAGGATTTATACCCTGAAATAATTAAAATAGTGCGGGTGAGTCAGTTTTTTCAAAAGTGGATAATATCTTGACATGTAATTTTGGATTCCTCAATTTTTTGTTGTTGTTCTTATTGTGTGATTGTGGTTGTGATAATTTTCTTAAGGTTTGTGGAAATTTTCAAAAGGTGGTTTGTGGATGATGTGAACAGTATGATGTTGTGATTGTGATACGAGTTGTTATGTGAGGTGATGTTGATGTTTTCATTTGGTTGGGGTGTTTGGTTTGTGGTAGTGTTTCAGTTGTAATTATATTCTTGAGAGGTATCTCATGGGATGGTTGTTCGACCATCCTCATTATTTTATTTTTTATTAGGGGTTGGTTTGTATTTTAAAGGGTGAGAATAGTTTGAGAGGCATATGATGTGACGAACTAGGACTTATGGCCCGTTACATTATGGAAAATCTAGTGGTGGAGGTGTCTGGAAGAGTCCTAAGGTGTTTAGAGGGGAGGAGGAGAGGATAAACCTATAAATATAGCTAAAGGAATTTCTACAGTGTGGAGCACAGTTTTTCACCATAGGGGTGGATGCTGCAGCTTAGGAGAGTCATTTGTGGTGTAAGGATCTCGATGAGGTTTTTATAGAGCCACTTCCAAATATGGTATAGTTTTGGAATAGAGGATCAATTGTATTGTAGGGTTTTGAGGGTCATTTTCTAAAGGTTCATCCAATTTTAGAACAGCTACACCATAGATAAGGGGTTGTGACATAACTTTTTCTGGTTATTGGGGTTTTTTTGCATAGTGCCTTTGGCTACATCCTAGTATTCCTTCCCCTTTTATAGGACCTGGGGCATGGAAATATATGAAAAAAATTAGAGGTACATTTGACCAGCCAAGTTACAGTGTGGTCCTCTATAAAAATGGTCTCCCTCATTTTTAGTAGTTCTATGGAATAGTCCTCTTAGCTACACCACTATTTTATGTTTTTCAATCTGGGTATAAATTATTATAATCACTCAAACTCCCACACTTTTCCTTTGTTTATCTCATTTCTTGAGCAAACCAAGCGTGACCCATTGAAAAATTCCGGTTCCCTTCCAATGGAATTCGATTCATATCTCGGATGTTTAGTCCTTGGTGGTTAAAGTGAGTTTCCCTTCATATGTTCTCCATGTTTTCTTCTATTTTATTGTCTCATAAGGTTTATGAAAAGGTAATACTAGTTGTTTTGGTTTTGTTTTGAATAGATGTGTTTTTGGTTGATTTTTTCTTTGATGGAATAGGTTATCTCCCTCGTTTTGGTGTTTAGTGGCATTGTTGTTGTTGTTTCAAACATACAAAATGAAATGGAATTCCCTATTCTAGGTTGGGGATCCTTCATTACCTGAATATCCTGAAGTTTGTCTTTTTTATTCAATTTTTATAATCCTCCTATTTAGGATTTAAGGGGAACCCTTATATAGCTCATAGGCTTTGAGATATTACATGACATGAAGGTCTTAGATGAATTCATCTAGACAATAACTACCTAGAACTGCCTCTCCCTAGTGTCTTCATCATGATGTCAGCTCTCTACCTTTTCATGGATGTTCGTCTAGGCTTCTCATGCAAGCACAGGTTGGTCCTGATTGAAAGTGCCCTACCCTCTCATTCTTCCAAATATGGTAGCTTTGGATATGGTGAATGCACCTGCTCTATATCCTCATCTAGAGCCTGCTCCTTATAGAGTCTTACTAGTCCATTAAGCACAAATTCATGTGGCCTGAAGGCCTTGAGGTGTCGCAAAGGCCTTGAGGTGTTCTGAAGTCCTTGAGGTGGACCTAAGGCCTTTAGGTGGCCAGAAGTCATTGAGGTGACCCGAAGGCCTTGAGGTGGCCATAAGTCCTTGAGGTGGCTTGAATGATTTAAGGTGGTATGAATTCCTTGAGGTGGCCCGAAAACCTTACTGACAGAGTGACCTTTGGTTGCCCAAAGTCCTTGAAGGACCCGAGGACCAAATTGGTGGCCCGAAAGTCCAAACGGGTGAATAGTTCTTACTGCTATAGTATTATACAATACCTTCTACAGTACTGTTATAGTAACCTAGAAATATGTCTCCACCCAGATTTGATCATAGTTCTATTGGATGCACTTGTAGAGTCCTCACCAACATGGTTGAGCCACTTGGGCATATGCAATCCTTCATTTCATTCCTTGCTTGTCAAGAAATATGGGCTTACTCTATATATCTCTCGACAATATGGTTTCATTTGACGTAAAAAATATAAATTAATCTTTATAATTTAATTAAATGGGATTGGTAATGATTCAAATACTTTTATAGTCTTTCAATGATTTTATATTAAGAAAATTCATGATTATTGTAGCACAAGAAAACACATGGGTGGTGGGAGCCTTTTTTTATTGGATTGATGTGTTTTGAAGACCTTGATGTGTGATTGTTATGAAACTACCTTGAATAAATGGCTAATCACTTATACTCAGTTAATAAATTGGTTTCACTTGGATGTATGGATTTTGTGAGAATGCCCCTAAAATTAAGAAGTGAAAGAAATTAATAGCCCCATTGATAGATCAATAAAACTGTATGTGATTATGTGAAGTGTTTTGTAATTTTTTGTTGCGGTGTGTGGGGATGATGTGTTATGGTATGGTCATGTTATGGGGCAGCGATGTATAGTTGTGATGTAGGGTGGTTATGTTTTTATAAGTGGATGTGACATGTGGTCAATTGTTTTGGTCCTTAAAATTGATCTGGTTATGAAATTGTGGTGATGTATGGGATCATTAACATGGGAATTTGGGATGTTGTATTATTTTATTGTGATGCATTGTGCTAGTTTCCCAGGTAGAAATGAAACTGGTTAATAATAATTGAAATGGGATGAGATAAAATGGATAAGGAAAGTTTAATTAAAATGGTAAGTCTGGTTAAATTTGGTTAATTTTTATTAATGAAATTAATGGGCTAGATAATTATAACTTTTTAGTAATGTGAAATATGGATTATTCTTTTTGTGATGTTATTTATTTAGTGGTTTCAGTGAATGTGGTGGTGTTGTGAGGTTGTGTGGTGATGTTTTGCGTTGGCTGGTTCTTTTTTTGAACCCATGGGTTCAGAATGTTCATGACTATTATATATACCATATATTTTATAATGATTTCTCTAAACAATCCACATACATTGAGAACCATGTGCTAACACTAGTATATTTATATAAGGGTGTTTTTTCTGACATCCTGGTAACAAGGATGGATGAATGTATACCCATTCTTTCTCACTCCCTCTTCTAGGTGACATTTAAATGAATGGTATGTAATGGATAGAAGTTTAAAGTTCACTATTAATATGTGGTTGTGGTATGATGGTCCATGTGTATTTGGATGAGATGTGGTGTCATGGTCATGTTGTGGGGAAGAAAAATGTGTTGGGATGGATTATAGTGGGGACCGTTCATGGTAGGAGGTTAGAACATGGTTGATATCCTTCATGTTCATGATACCCTAATACTATGGATATTTGGATATGATGTGATATGACAGACAAGGTTCCCACATGCAGATATGATGTGAGGTATTGGACTAGGTGTCTACGGGTAAGGTGTGATATGATCGTGTTCTGGGCGGTGGTATGTAATATATTATAAGAATGATATGGGAGTGTTGGGTTGTTTTACGTTAGGGTGTAAGTATTGAAAATCAGTGGGAAAGCATTGTGAGGTACCCTTTATTGATATGACTCATACTGTGTCATTATACTTTTCTTGCATATTTTTTATGATCATTCCATAGTGATGTTGGGGTTGGTATGTTTACCTATTTAGGTGTTTTGGTTATTCTATTTTCTTATGGGTACATTAGTATACTATTTTCGCAAGTGCATGAGAGAATTCAGTTTTCCTACTAAGTATACTTAAATTCTCATCCAATATATATAAATTGATTTTTATTTTTTCTTAAGGATTACACAGACCATGATGAACATTAATAGCTCAGACTTTTGGACTATTGTTGTGTTGCTACTTTAGCTTTACTTTTTGGTATATACTTTGGATACTTTTATCTATATCTTTCCTCTATATACATGTATAATGGGATGGTTTTTGTTTTCTTTTATATTATGTCATAGAGATTCTTGTGGTTAATTAATCCTATATCATAATCTTATTATTGTCATAGAGGGTAATTCCTACCATTTTAGGGATTTTTTATTCCATCGATGCTCATCGCCAACCCCGAGCCTCCTGGATGTAGGAATCAGGGGTCATTATCTTTCATCCTTAATTGTGTTATTTTTAGGGGTAGGGGTCATGAAATAAATACATAAATAAACACACTCATAGAACCCTCTCTTCACATAACCTCATAAAGTATATACCAAAGGTATTTTATCCCAAAACCACAAATGTATATAAATAAACACACCTAGACACACTCTTCTCTCCAATCCTCATAGAATGTACCCTTAGTATTCCACCTTGGAACCTCAGTTACACCACATATATACGTACATATATAAATAAAAACACTCGTAACACCCACTATTCCCATTACAGAATCAATAATATATCCAAGGTATTCCATCCCAAAACCACAAATGCATATAAATAAATGCACGTGAGAACAATCTCCTCTCTGAACCTCTCAGAACACACCACATGAGTTGGAAATAAAACTAAGTACATATTACCTAATCATGGTTGGAATCATAAGTTCACAACCACTCATATCTATAATAACCACTTGGATCACACAATGATTTAGGTTCTAACGTGACACCAGATTTAATCACTGCCCACTTCTGATACAATCTTTATGGTTAACATGATAATAGGGGACTCATAGGGATCCCCTAGGTCATTTCATAGTATGTAAACCCTACATGGGTTCCTCATTCACATTTACATCTCTCAACCTCAACCGATTATTCCATTCATAAAGTCTCTCAATGTATGTTAGCGTCCTTTAGACATGTCTCTACTCTATAAGGGTTCCATCACATTCATTTGGACTAACCCGACACTTTGATAGCAAAAGTAACAATCATAAAACATCATATAAAAACTTAAAACATCATCAAATAACACAATCAATCATAAAATCACCACTTTTTTTACATCAAAGCAATCACAATAAAAGGGAACGTACAAAAGAACTCATGCCTTAGAAAGCAGAGCATCACTCAAATAAGGTCAAACACTCTAAAACCATCTCAATAAATACCTTAAAAATTGTTCAAATAACGTTTTTAAACCATTTAAAAAGGAATTATATGTCATTTTACCCATGACATGGCCTTGTACAAATCCCATCAAAACATTCATTAAAAATGTCGTTTCTGTTTTGAAATAACATTTCAAAACTCATTCTAAAATCACTAATTTTCCATTAAATTTCATTTGATCAAATCCCCTTTCAAAAGGTAACATTTTATATTTGAATAAAACAAACACCAATAAGTAATATACAAAGAGGTCCACCGATTCTAATCTATTTAAGGCACCACCATCGAACCATTAAGTAGGATATGTGGTCGATGTTGAATATTAGGGAAACATGGGTCCGTCCCAGTTTATATTCAAGATCGCAGAAGCCATGAAACATGAAAAAAATTATAATAATGATGACACAGGAATATACGATCACTATAAGAATGATAGAATTTTTGAAATCAAGTTCAACAACCTCAATCAACCCCATTTTTCCTTTGAAACCCAGCCCAACCCTTACTAACTAAGCTCATCCAACCATCACCTCAACTCTTGAACCCTAATCTCAAGGCATGCTATCAAATAATTAATTATCAAAAATTTATAATTATTTATTTAATTCATTCATAAAACTTTATAATTAAATTAATAATTAATTCAATTAGGCATAATTCCTAATATCTAATCGAGTTTTTCCGAGTTTTGTTTTTAGTACTTGGGGATGTTTTATATGTCATTTTTTGTATGTCTGCCTAACATTTAAGGGATATTATGATCTTCATATACTATGTATTATTGTGATTTTCATCGATACTTTCCTAGATATCATTGAATTACAAATTCCATTGGATGTTTTATGTTATTTTTTTATTTCTATTGTTGATATACTCTGATATGTAGGTATAGTTTTTACATAGTACCAAGATAAACCAATGGTACTAGTCAAAAGACTCTCACATAGGGAGGCATGCATGAGGTACAATAGTGACCATTGGTATGAGCACCGGTCAATGGTCCGGGGTAAAAGATGTTACAAAATCCTTTTGATTGTTTCTTTATATAACTTTCATTTCTTAAATGTATTTTCCATGAACATCACACCCACACCAACAACAATCATAACATATGATTACTGAATACATTAGTTTATTAAATAATTCTTTTCACTTTACAAGGTTTACATCATATCTTAACAAACATTAATCACATTCCATTCATATAGCCACCAACTAGAAAACAATAAATAATATTTTAGTTTTTTTAGTTTTTTCTTTAAACTATTTTCATTCCTTATAACTATTTTTTTACATAATTATAATATGGTATTAATACTTAAATTTATTTTTTTATTTTACAATGGTTTCTATTTTTTATTTTAATTATAATATTTTTAGTTTTTTATTTAATGAACTAATAAAAAAATTTAAATTTTTTCTTTTTTTAATTGTTTAATTATATTTATATGTTAAATAAAATCCATATAAAATAATATAACCTATAAAAAAATTCCCCAATCAATCATCTTATTTTATTATTTTGTTAATTTTGTAGTGTCTATTATAATTTATCTAAAAAAATAAATACTATATGAAATTATATTTTTATATTTCGAGTTTATGTTTCATTTATATATTTATAGGTTTTTTTAGATTCATGTTTAATTTGATTTATTTAAATTAAATTTGTTTGTTAAAATCTATTATTTTTCAAAGAAAACAATAACCACTATTTAAAATATATATAATTGTTACTTTTATATTATTATTACTATTATATTAAACATTTAAAATATTTATTTCAATAATTTTTTTTATAATTTATACTTTTATAATATTTATTATTTATTATAATCATATGAAATATATTTGTATTTATTTTGTTTTTATTAAAATATTTATTTTTTATTATAACATGCTAGTTTTTTTTGTTATTGAGATCATATGTTTTTATTAACTAAATATATAAGGGACTTGGATAGCTACAATTTCATCATTCCATATATAAAAGATACAGGTTACCACACCAGGATTCTTTAAGGAGCTTGGATCTTGGGTTTCCTTTTCTTGATCGTGGTTCCACAGGGGCCCTCAAAACCTGATACATATAAGTTCACCGCCTTATTAATGTTTACAAACCCTTCATATTATTTTTCTAAATAATAATCTATACTTATTCCTTTCAAATAAGTGTCAATTACTTCATTTGAACTATGTATTTTAAATTGATAAATCGCCTTGTTTTCTTTTCTATTTGAATTATGTCAATTTTGGTTTTCCAATCAAGTAATTTTCTGTAGAATTTATATCTTTACCATTGATGTTGAATGAGGATGAAAATAAGATGAATTCCCACTAGTTTATCATCAAAACATGATATTCTAAATTTATAATTTTAACAGATAAATATTTATCCTTTTATATCATTTAAAATCAGTTTTTTGTTTTCTGCTTTTATTCTTTAAAGATTTTTCTAGAGAAGTTATTTCGAAGTGGTCAGTGATGGTTGAACAATATTTTCTACTCCTAATCAGTCATGTATAACTAGTTGATGACTATCCAAAAAGATCTTTCTGGACACTTTGATTGTTTTTTCAAATTTTTATTCATAAATTTTTGTTTTTGATATTTCTTGATTTCATTTATCCATTGAATTTCAAAGTTCTCCTAGATTGAATAGGAGATGGACCCTTTTGATGAACTCTCCATCTAAAACCAAGTGTCCCCCCTTATTTTGTAATAACAAATACACGTTTTTTTTATTCAAAAGAATTTATGGTCATATTCACTCATGATTTTGTTGAGTCAATAAGGTTTTCCTTATGACTTTTCCATTCCTTCTTGTTTTGAAAATCACAAACACGTTATCTCAAGGAAAATTCCTCTCTTAAGGAAAATCGCTTTTATATGAAAAATTTCTTTCTTAAGGAAAATCGCTTTTATAAGAAAAATTGCTTTCTTAAGGAAAATCTCTTTTATAAGAAAAATTGCTTTCTTAAGGAAAATCGCTTTTATAAGAAAAATTACCCTTATCATATTTTCATCCATATTTTTCTTAAGTATGAGATTCAGATTCATTTTCACGGAATCGTTGAAACTTTGATATGAAGCATTCTGTTTTAGGATCCAATTTCTGGTTAAGAACTATAAGGATGTTTTCATTCCGAATTCTGGATATGAACTCTGACTAAGTTCTATTCCAGATTCAGGATACGAATTCTTATAAAATTCGATAACGAATTCTCAATACGAATTCTAATGATTAATTCTCCTTACGAATTCTAAAGAAGAATTCTCATTATGAACTCTGATGAAGAATTCTCATTACGAATTCTGATGATGAATTCTCATTCCGAATTCCCATTCCGAATTCACCTATTAAACAGAATCTGATCATCTTTGTTTTATACACTCTGAATTAATTCAGACTCTGAAAAATATTTTGGTTAGACTCCGAACTTCTATATTGCTTACATTTCTATAATTTGTCTACTCTTTATTATTGTTCCTTACACTCCGAACCTTCACTCCGAAGTTTTCATTCCGAACTTTTATGTTAGAGTTTAAAACGATGTCGTACATTCTGTTACACTTGTTTTGTTATAAAATGATGTCGTCTATTCTGTTTCTTATTAACCGTTGTCTAAGTGACACATGTACAGGTCCCTCCGATATTTAAGGAAAATATGACTGTTGGAGAAGGAGACGACCTTACCTATAAATAGGAGCTCATTTGAAAGAGCTCGTAGCTGTTGAAAATACTGATGATATATGAACAACTTGGTTTTGTGCATACATGCTATTGAAGTGAATTCTAGAGAGAGAGGCTCTTATTAACTCTCAAAGCTTCGTGCGACTCCGAATGTTGGTGATTACATTCGAGGGCTTCCGAGGATAGGAAGACAAAGGTGCCGACTACCTTAAAGTTCGAGGGCTTCCTTGCTGAGGAAGACAGAGGTTGCCAACTACATTGAAGTTTAGGTCTTGCGGGGATAGCAAGACACAGACTCTGATCTTCATATCGAGGGCTTACCCTGGTGTGGGTAAGACAAACTTGTTTGAAAGTATAAATCAAGGGACCTTTATCCAAGGTTGTTGGATACCCTTCTCTTTGGGTTAAAAGACTTATATCTTGTTACTTATAGTTTTACTACTTGTTTATATTCCGCTGCATTTTGTAATATAAGGAAAGTATAACTTTCTTATACTTCCTTACTTGTACTCTGTTTCATTTAGATTCTATACGCTTTAAGGTAGAATCTCATATTTTAATCTTTTGTTAAGTGTCAACTTATGGAACCATATTTCTGGAACCTACTTTCGGAATCTCTTTCCATGTTTGCATTCAGTGTTAGAGGTGTTGTGAATTTGCTTAGTTTAACTTTGTTAAACATAGCCTTTTCCTTTGCTTAAGGAAAACATAGTTATTCTTAACTAACTTTAAAGGTTCCAAAGGAATTTTTAAAGTTTACAATTCACCCCCCCTCTTGTAAATTGAGCATCTACATCACTATTTCGATCCTACAATTGGTATCAGAGGTTGGAAACCTCTTACTCTATACCAATCTTACACTTGGTATCAGAGCAGGTCTCTAAAATACTTGTACTCACATATAAGTTTTTCTTGCTCACTTCCCCATTCCGAAACTTTTCTAATTCCGAACTTTGTTATTACGAATCTTTTCTACTAACATGTTTGTGTGTCCAAGGTTATTATACGTATGGCAGGAATTAATGTTGGTTCAATTGACAATCTAAATCCGACAAGACCACCTATCTTTGATGGTAATGATTATGAATACTGGAGAGATCGTATGAAGACTTTTGTTATCAATACTGGAGTAGACAAATTTGTTATGCTTACTGGTGATTATAAAATTCCTGACAAGGAAGTTAGAACCTTTACTAACCAGGAAAAGCAAGAATATCAAATCAACTATAAGGTACGCAATACTTTACTATGTTCAATGACCAGAAATATATATAGCCAAATTTCTTCTTGTGAAGCAGCTAACTGTATATGGAAGAAGTTAGAGGTTACACACTTTGGAACTTCTAAGGTGATTGAAACTAGAAGAGCTATGGTTAGAGGTGAATATCATGGCTTCAATTTTTTTATGGAGAATCTATCTGTAAAGTTCAACAGAGATTTATGACTATTGTCAACAGTCTACAATATATGGGAGAGAAAGGTCTAGATGATGAAGCTCTTGTGGATAATATAATTGATATTATGCCTAATGAGTGGGAATCCAAGAGAACAGCTATAGATGAGAACAGGAAGGTAACTCAAATTACTCTTGATGAGCATTTTGGAACTCTTCTACAACATGAAACCAGAATGAAGAGAGATGCTGACAATATCCAGAAAAAAAATGGAAATGGTACCGTTGCTTTTACAACAACTTCAAATCAGATTAAAGCCAAGACTCCTGAGAGAGTAACCAGATCCAAGTCTAAGAAAGTTATTTTCCAATCCGAATCTAGTGAGAGTGAAGTTTCAGAAAATAAATTTGCAAATCTTGCTCGAAGGATGAACAAGATATCTGGACAGAGAAATTTTCAATATAAGTATAAGAAAAAGGAAAGGAAAGATAAGAAAGATGAAGAAGTTACTTGTTATGAATGTAAAAGAGCTGGACATATTAGACCAGATTGCCCTATGCTCAAAAAGAAAGAAAGGAAGGAAAGAAATTCAGACATGAATAAGAAGAAGTATTATAAAGCTAAAACTAAGAAAGTTCTGAAAGTTAATGACACCTGGAGTGCCAGTGGTGGTGACTCTTTAGATGAATCTTCTGATTATGAATCTTCAGGACAGAAGAATCTTGGTCTTATAGCCAGATTACCTATTAATAATCATTGTCTTATGGCTAAGGTACGAAATGCTGAATCTTTGACCAATGTTTCTTTAAAGTCTAATGATAGTAAGTATTATAACTCTTCTGATGAAGAATCATCTTCTGATGAAGAAAATACTTTACCTACTTATGAAGAAGTCTCTAGGTTTTCTGAACTTCTTGAAATTGAGAATTCCAAACTCAATAAGAAACTTGATAAGGCAAACTCTAGGAATTCTATTCTTACGAAAGAGATATCAGATCTTTCTAAAGATCTTGATAAGAAAAATGCTGATTTTGAAAATATTTCAAAAAATCTTGAGGAAGTAAGTTCTGAGAAGAACAAACTTTCTATAGAATTAGAAAAAGTAATTTATAAGAAAAATGTTTTCGAGCCAAACTCTAGTTCTAAAACTAATGATTTTGAGGATAAAAACTTGGTTGTAAAACTCAAGTCCGAAATTTTTTCCTTAAAGAAGTGTTTATCAAACTTTACCCATGGTAAGGAAAATTTTGATAAGATGTATTCCCAAATACGACCTTTAAGAAATAAATCTGGATTTGGTTATACCCATGCAAAACCTATTTTCAGTAACAAATTTTTTGTTTCTCAAAGTGCCCCATTTTGTACCAAGTGTCAATGTGGTGGTCACTGGGCAAAGAATTGTTCCTTAAACAAAATCCAATCTCTAGGATTTCACAAAGCTTACTTTTCTAAGAAGATGTGGATACCTAAAATTTTATTGTCTGGAAATCTCGGATCCAAACAAGTTTGGATTCCGAAAATCTAATTTTCTTATTAATTTCAGGAAAACAAAGAGAGTACCAGCAACAATACATGGTACATGGATAGTGGATTTTCCCGGCACATGACTGGTAACAAAATATTTTTCGAAAAGATTATCAAAATGAAAGGAGGAAAGGTAAATTTTGGAGATAATGCTAAGGGAGAGATTGTTGGTATTGGTAATATTGTTTTTCTTGGTAAAACCTTGATTTCAAATGTTCTTTTTGTTAAGGGTCTTAAGCACAACCTCATTAGCATATGTCAGTTATGTGATGAAGGTTACCTTGTAAATTTTCGGAATGATAAGTGTTTAGTTCACAATTCCAAGGAAGAATTTATTCTCTCAGCCAACAGGTAAGAGAATGTTTACACTCTGAACTTAGAAGATCTTAGAAGCCAAGATTTACCTTGCCTAAGTGCAATGGAAGATCATTCCTGGTTATGGCATAGAAGATTAGGACACTGTAATATTAGAAACCTATGTAAACTCTCTAAGAAGAAACTAGTTAAGGATTTACTAGAGCTTAGATTTGATTCTTCTAAAGTTTGTGATCCTTGTCAATATGGAAAACAACATAAATCTAGTTTTAAGTCAATCGGTGAAGTCTCAACAACTGATGCATTACAGTTAGTACACATGGATCTTTTTGGTCCAACACAAACTGGAAGTATTGGAGGAAAATACTATGTGTTTGATCTAGTTGATGATTACACTAGATTTACTTGGGTCTATTTTCTAGCGAAAAAGTCTGAAGATTTTTCATATTTCAAAAGGTTTAGAGATCAAGTTAAAAATGAGAAAAACCTTCCATTGAAAACTATTCATAGTGATCATGGAGGAGAATTTCAAAATTCAGATTTTGAAACTTTTTGTAGTAAGAAAAGTATTACTCGCAATTTTTCAGCACCTAGAACTCCTCAACAGAATGGTGTTGTTGAAAGAAGAAATAGAATTCTTCAAGAGATAACTAGAACCATGTTGGGTGAATATTCTATTTCTAGACATTTCTGGGCTGAAGCTGTAAGTACTGCTTGCTATACTATAAATCGAGTTTTGATTAGACCTTTTCTTAATAAAAATCCTTTTGAGTTATGGAATGGTAGAAAACCAAGAATTTCCTACTTCAAGGTTTTTGGTTGCAAAGTATTCATTTTGAATACTAAAGATAACCTACATAAATTCGCACCAAAATCTGATGAAGGGATTTTCTTAGGATATTCCACAACCTCTAAGGATTATAGAGTTTTTAATAAAAATACTTGTACTGTTGAAGAAACGGTACATGTAAAATTTGATGAGTCAGATCCTTTTGTTTTTAAACCATCCCAGCCTACATCTTTAGATGTGTTTTCAAAAACTGATTATCAACCTTTGATAGAAGAACCTTCTGACAAGGAAATTGTTCAAGAAGATACTTCTGAAACATTTACCCCAGAAGACTTTCTACCCTATGTTGATGAATAGGTTTTACAAAACCCAAATCAGGTGTTTCTTAAGAATCATCCCAGTGATAGTATCATTGGTGATGTAAACCAACCTGTAAGGACTAGAAGTTCCTTAAGAAATGAAGTAGAACATGTAGCATTTCTTTCCCAATTAGAACCTAAAAGCACTGATGAAGCTTTAGGTTATGATAATTAGATCAAAGCAATGCAAGATGAACAAAATGAATTCGAAAGGAATAAAGTCTGGACCTTGGTTGAAAGACCTAAGGAAACATCTGTTATTGGAGTAAAATGGGTTTTCAGAAATAAATGTGATGAAAATTGAGTCATAGTAAGAAATAAAGCTAGACTTGTTGCTAAAGGATATAATCAGCAAGAAGGAATAGACTATGAAGAAACCTATGCTCCAGTAGCTAGACTTGAATCTATCTGTATTCTACTTGCCTTTGCAGCATTCTTTAATTTCAAACTTTTCCAAAATGGATGTGAAATGTGCTTTTCTTAACGGTTATGTTCAAGAGGAAGTTTTTGTTGAACAACCTCCTGGCTTTGAAGATACAAAACATCTTGTTCATGTTTTTAGACTTACCAAAGCTTTGTATGGTCTTAAACAAGCCCCACGAGCATGGTATGATAGACTCACTGGATTTTTGCTTCAAAATAACTATGTTAAGGGAAATGCAGATCCAACCCTTTTTATAAAGAAAGATAATAAAAATGTTTTGATTATTCAAATTTATGTTGATGACATTATATTTGGTTCAACTCAACAATCTTTGACTGATTATTTTGCAAATATAATGAAATCTGAGTTTGAAATGAGTATGATGGGTGAGTTAACATTTTTCCTTGGCTTTAAAATTTCTCAAAAACCAGAAGGAACCTACATACCTCAACATAAGTATATTAAATATCTTCTTAAAAAGTATGGTTATGACAACACTAAGAGTATAAGTACTCCCATTGGTACCTCAAACTCTTTAGATCTTGACGAAGCTGGGAAAAAAGTAGATCAAACATCTTTTAGAGGTATGATAGGAAGTCTACTTTACTTAACAACTAGTCGACCAGACTTAATGTTTTCAGTATGCTTATGTGCAAGATATCAATCCAATCCTAAGGAATCTCACTTAAAGGCAGTAAAAATAATTTTTCACTACCTTAAGGGAACCATGGATCTAGGATTATTTTATTCTTCCGGAAATGATTTTGTTCTAAAAAGATTTCTGATGCTGACTTTGGTGGATATAGAATGGGTAGAAAAAGTACATCCGGAACTTGTCATTTCTTAGGAGATTCTTTAGTTTCTTGGTCCTGAAAGAAGAAAAATTCTGTAGCACTCTCTACTACTGAAGCTGAATATGTAGCAGCTGGAAGTTGTTGTGCACAAGTGTTGTGGATGCAACACACACTCACAGACTATGGCTTGAGTTTTACTAAAACTCAAATTTTGTGTGATAACACAAGTGCCATTGCCCTCAGTAAGAACCCTGCACATCACTCCCGTGAAAAACACATAGATATTAGACATCACTTTCTTAGGGGTCACACACTTAAAGGAGATATTATTCTTCAGTTTATCGGAACGCAAGAACAACTTACTGATATTTTCACAAAATCTTTGCTTTCTGATAGATTTGAATATATTAAACAGAAGTTAGGAATGATAACCATAAGGTAATATTTCTTAATTAACTTTCTGTTGAAAAAGTCTCCTTACAGTAATAAACTCCTTTTCATAGGGGGAGTACATTTGATTTTTTGTTTAACAAAGTTTTTCAAAATTTGTTTTCAAACTTTTCGGAACGAATATTTCCGGAATGGAACTTCCGGAACTAAAATTTTCCAAAATGAACATTCTCGTACAGAATACTTCTGGAATGGAAGTGTTCGAATTAAAAATTTCCAAATGGAAAATTACGTAATGGAAGTTTCATAACCAGATTTTTGTACCGTTTTTTTTTTCGTATTGACTTTTTCATACTGAGATTGTTTTCCGTAGTAATTTTTTTTGAGAACTTTCTCTTTTCATAATAAAGTTTTTTTTGTAATCATATTTTTATATTATCCATTATGAATAATCCTCCTCATCCAATCCAAAAGGTATGATTACATTACTCAAGTTTTCATAGTCATATTTTACTTGCTGGCATTTTCTTGTATTATGTTTTCGGATTATAGTTTTCTTAATTATTTTTCTTAATAAAAACCTCAAAAAGATCGGATTCAAGTTTTCAACCGTCAGATCTGATCTCATCTTTTCACAACTGTTAGATCAACCGTGGAAGTTGAACCGTCATTTCATTGCCTATATAAAGGGGACCCAAATACTCATCCCACATCGATTTCAAGCTCTCGCATCCCGAAGCTCTGCCCCTCTGTTTTAAGGCCGATCCAAACTACAGTTGTCTCTATTCCGAACCTGTCAGCGGATTACAGATCCGAATGTCTGCGGAGTTAGCGTCTCAAGAAATGTCATCCACTAAGCCTATTTCGCAATGGTTAGTTTACAGAGAAAGGTTAGTCCATCCGTATTTCTTCAACAACTAGGATTCTCTTATTTCAAAGAACATTAAGTTGAATTGCTGGGAAGACGTTGCTGTATCCAAACCGGGGACTCAAAACGATGTTTTTACAAAGTTACTTGTTGAGTTCTATGAAACAGTTTCCTTCTTCCAGGAAGATAATAGGGAGATATTTTCTTTTAAGTCTTATGGTAAGACTTACAAACTTTCTTATACCAAGGCTGAAAGCTTGGTAGGGTTGTCCTATGAAGGAGAAGACAAATTTATTTCTCATGTATTGCCGGACTCTAAGGATAGATTCGAAAAAGAAAAATCCTTAGAAACTCTCGGACTGGCTGATGACAAGGCTCCGAAGATTGATAGTTTGCCTACAAATTTCCAGATTCTAGAGTTGTGGGTGCAAGGGATTATCGTACCGAGGAAAGGTGATAAAGACAGCTTGAAGAAGAGTGAGATCTATATCATAGATTTTCTGATAAATCTAAGGAAGTTTAACTTCATGAGGCACATTCTTATAACCATTGAGAATCTTAAGAAAGGAAATCTCAGAGCCCAGATCGTAATGTACCCAGCAATATTATCAAAGTTGATAGTTCGGTGCCTTGAATCTTTCAAGGAAGCCTGCAGATCTAAGCCAAGGGTTTGTAAAATTTTGTTGGTTAGTGATGACACCCTTAAGAGGATGGATGTGGATTTCAACAAGGAGATTGGTGAGTTCGTTGATTTGACTAATCAATAAGAAACGGTTCCGAAGGCTGCTGAACCGGAATCATCCAAACCAGTAAAGAAAAGAAAGTTGAAGGAAGTTGCAGCTGAAGTCAAAGATCCTAAGTCTAAGGAAGTTCAAACCGCACCTCCCAAACCAAAGAAGAAGAAGGCCTATCTTGATGAGGTTGTTGCGAAGTGGAGAGCAGATAAAGAGAAAAGGAAAGAAGGGGATCTGCAGTTCGGATTGGACCCTGCGGAAGCTAAGGCCCTAAAGGAGAAAACTGCTGATGAGATTCAAAAACAAGTAAAGGAAAAGAATCTTAAGAAGAAGATGTTAGAAGTCGAGGCAGTTCAAGCTTTGGTGAAATTTAATGAGATGGTATCCGGAAGCATTCCAATTCCGAGATATTTCTCCTTGGAATCTCTACCTGAGACTCCAAGAAGAAACCTTGATTTTTCGGAAGAGACTAAAGCTGAGCATGTTGAGAAAATCGAGCAGATTCAGCTAGTGGAAGAGGAAGAAGAAGTTGCTGAAGGAAGTGGTGAAACAGGATATCTTTTGAAACAAGTGGATGATTATAAAGGATCACCTTCGTAACATCTATCACTCCGATCTTCAGAGGCTGAATCCTCTAAGTTAGTAACTCCAGAAAAGGATAAGAATGAGGAAGATGTTGTTCAGAAAATTGTTGATGATATTATTCAAGTGTCTACTGGCGAGCAGAAAACTCCTGATCAAGAATCGATTTCGAAAAAAAACAAGGGAAAGCAACTCCTTGTTGAAACTCCAAAATCAGTGGCTAGAAAGAAAATAGAATGTGGTGATTCGTCTAAAAGGAAATTGGAGCTTATTGAGGAAGAAAACTCTCCAAGAAAGATTTCAGATTCAGAGTCATCCTCGTTGGGGAATGACTTTGTTGTTTAGTCCTTGAAGAAGTTGGTGGGAACCATTCCGACCTTCTCAAGTATTGATTCAAGATGTCAGATGCTCCAAAATGCTTTAAATCAGAAAACAGACTCTGTATCTATGGTTATGGACAAGTGCGTTGAGATTGAGGCTCAGTTCAAAACGTTTTTTTGGTTACGAAGCTCATAGAAGATCTTGCAAGAGGATGACAAACTGGTCAAAGAAGACCGTGGAAGAGATGAGGTTGTTCGATGAGTTTCAAGACAATGTTAAAGATGATTTTGAAACCGAGGACAAGAAGATAAATGACTTAACTTCATCCTTTGAAGAGAAGCTGACAGAATAAAAGAACTTCTGGATTCAAGAAGTGAGAGATCTGAATGGGAAGCTAAATTCCGTTTCTCAAAACTGGAAGTTTGAAAGGGATCATCGAATTAATTTTGAAGAAAGGATGAAGGCTTAGGAAGAAAAGATCAAAGCTCAGGAAGAAAAGATCAAAGCCCAGGAAGAAAAAATTGAAGCTCAATCCGCAAGAATAGTTGTCTTAGAGAAGCAAGCTGAAGAAGATCATAAAGACCCGAAGAAGATCAAGACTATTCTAAAGGGGCTCATGTCGAAGGAAAAAGATCCAAAATAACCAAATCCGATATTTTTGTTGTATTCTTTTTGTTACTGAGATTTCAAATTTAATGAAAGTCGTGCTTGTCGTTTCTATTGTTGTCATTACTAATTTTTTCAGGTACTTTGTTATATTTTTTTCCATTCCCTCCAATTCTTTTTGAAAATCACAAAGGGGGAGAAGGAAAAGACCCTTAAGAAAAAGAAGAACTATAATAAGAGTTTATCAAAGGGGGAGAAGAAAAAGATCCTTAAGAAAAAGAAAAAAAACTCTAATAAGAGTTTGTTTAAGGGGGATCTTTTTCTTTAAAGAATACCTTCTTATTTATCACTCTAGAAATCTGAATACAATCCTTAGAGTTTCAAAGCCTAAGTTCTATTCCAGATTCAGGATACGAATTCTTATAAAGTTCGATAACGAATTCTCAATACGAATTCTAATGATTAATTCTCATTACGAATTCTAAAGAAGAATTCCCATTACGAATTCTGATAAATAATTCTCATTACGAATTCTGATGACGAATTATCATTCCGAATTCCCATTCCGAATTCACCTATTAAACAGAATCTGATCATCTTTGTTTTATACACTCTGAATTAATTCAGACTCCGAAAAATATTTTGGTTGGACTCCGAACTTCTATATTTCTTACATTTCTATAATTTGTCTACTCTTTATTATTGTTCCTTACACTCCGAACCTTCACTCCGAAGTTTTCATTCCGAACTTTTATGTTAGAGTTTAAAACGATGTCGTACATTCTGTTACACTTGTTTTGTTATAAAACGATGTCGTCTATTCTGTTTCCTATTAACCGTTGTCTAAGTGACACGTGTACAGGTCCCTCTGATCTGTAAGGAAAATATGACCTTTGGAGAAGGAGCCGACTTTACCTATAAATAGGAGCTCATTTGAAAGAGCTCGTAGCTGTTGAAAATACTGATGAAAGATGAATAACTTGGTATTGTGCATACATGCTGTTGAAGTGAATTCTAGAGAGAGAGGCTCTTATTAACTCTCAAAGCTTCGTGCGACTCCGAATGTTGGTGATTACATTCGAGGGCTTCCGAGGATAGGAAGACAGAGGTGCCGACTACCTTAAAGTTTGAGGGATTCTTTGCTGAGGAAGACAGAGGTTGCCAACTACCTTGAAGTTGAGGGCTTGCGGGGATAGCAAGACAGAGACTCCGATCTTCATATCAAGGGCTTACCCTGGTGTGGGTAAGACAGACTTTCTTGAAAGTATAAATCAAGGGACCTTTATCCAAGGTTGTTGGATACCCTTCTCTTTGGGTTAAAAGACTTATATCTTGTTACTTGTAGTTTTACTACTTGTTTATATTCCGCTGCTTTTTTTAATATAAGGAAAGTATAACTTTCTTATACTTCCTTACTTGTACTCTGTTTCATTTAGATTCTATACGCTTTAAGGTAGAATCTCATATTGTAATCTTTTGTTAAGTGTCAACTTCGGGAACCATATTTCTAGAACCTACTTTCAGAATCTCTTTCCAAGTTTGCATTCGGTGTTAGAGGTGTAGTGAATTTGCTTAGTTTAACTTTGTTAAACTTAGCCTTTTCCTTTGCTTAAGGAAAACATAGTTATTCTTAACTAACTTTAAAGGTTCCAAATGAATTTTTAAAGTTTACAATTCACCCCCCCCCCTCTTGTAAATTGAGCATCTACATCACTATTTCGATCCTACAATTGGTATCAGAGGTTGGAAACCTCTTGCTCTATACCAATCTTACAGATTCCAATCAATTACTTCGTATTTTATATTTTATAAACCATATCATAATTTCAGGACAATATTTATCAAGACAGTCATCTAAGGCATAATTATTCTATAGTCGAGGCTGATGTGTTTCTCCAATGTCAAATGGTTTATTGTTAATGTCTGTTTTTGTAGTTTATTAAACTATATTTTATCTTAAAACTTTCTTATAAACATTTAAATAACATGGTGCATCAACAACCCCTCTTTTAGTCTATTCTTTCTTTTTATTTTATGATAAAACCATGTCTTTTCCCTTAGATAGTGCATGAATTCAACCTATGTTTATTATTCTTTCATAAATTTAGACCTATAAAAATGTGATTTGTTAATTTTATTTTTAACCTTATTTTTTGAAATAAATTTTATGAATTTGAATAATTATATTAAGAAATTAATTTATTCATTAAAATAATGATTCCAAATCTTTATTTTCAAGCTATATTTCCTTTAACATAATTCATTGGAACTATGATGACTTTCATGTATCGATGACATGAAAGGTGTGTTTTTTTTCTTTTATTGTGGGAGAATATGTCATAAATTCACTATAATATGTTGCTATCATATTTTTCACCATCATAGGACCAGGTTTCTACCATTATGGTAATAAAATTCATGAGTTTGTTCATAAAATTTTAAAAGTTTATTAGTCAACTCACCCTAAAAAAGTTTATTTTTGTGATATTATTTAGAGTGAATTCGTAGAACCAATGTTTGAATTCATCTAGATAAACATTCATTAAATGTGGAATTCATTTTGGTAGACTTTCAAAAACCACAGCCCCTCATATTCTCTCCATGTATGATTCTATTGAATTCAGATATCTTTTTGGCTCCATCCCCTTGAATAAATTTCTTATACCATCAAAACAAGTGAGTCTACTAAAAAATTCATCTTGTTACACATTTTTTGGCCCTATTCAATCACCATATCTTCTATTAGGTGAATTAAACTAAAAAATATATATGGATCACACAATTCAATATTTAGGTTTGATAATGTTATGATTTCTATGATATTATCATCTCAAATCTTTTTTGAAACCCTAAGACTAATTTTCTCATATTGCATGATTTTCACCAGGAATCACTACATGATCCATTATTTGATTTCTATTGATGACAACCATGTCCCCGATTGTGATGATTTAAAATTATTTTTCCCTTTATGTGATTATTTCTACAAATAAACATTTCATTATTCCTTGGTGTGATTCTTTTTTTGTCTTCCATGATACCCACTTGTCTACTATGAGAATGTAATTATTTTATCCTTGATATAAATTACCAAAAATTAAAAATTCTTGAAGTACGCCTACAAAATTTATGCTCAATTCATGTCCTCATTATTCAAATCCTATTGTTTACCTATTTAAATAGATAAAATTATATTATATGAGTTTTTTGTTATAATCATAGTAATTTATATTTTTATAATTTGTAACTATAACAATACATACACAATATAATGTTTGATTATTTTAGGCTATATGTTTCATTGAATACTGTATCCTGTTGACGTACAATGGGATTTACCATCACATTATCTCTTTGAATTTTGTTTTAATTTTTGTAATTGTTAGCCTCAGTTTTCTATTTTTTACCAAGGACTTGATAAGGATTCCAAGGAGAATATTTCTTCATTTTTTCCATGTTTAGGTAAAATGATATTTTATTAACTTTTTTAAGATAATTATCTCCACCTATGATTCTTTGGATTTCTAGTCACCTCTTCATAGCACCAATGCTTTGAATTATTTTTTTTTACCAATGATGTAGATGATTCAACTAAAAATTTAATCATTTACTCATTGTCATGTCTCTATTCAATTACTATTTTAAAATTTAAACTATAATAAATTTTAACAAGAATCACCCAATTCTATGATTTTGGTTTTCTTCTGTTATGTTTTCTATGAAATTGACACACTTTTTTTTGAAAATCTAAGATTATTCTTATCCCCTCGTACACTTTTTGTTTTGGAACTACTCCATCATCAATACTTGGGTTTTTCTTCATTAAATATAGCTACATCAATGATTTTAAAACTCTAAAATTATTTTCCCCTTCCTATGACCATCTCCACAATTAATTTTTTTGTTATTAATTGGTTCCATTATTTTCTATGTTTAATGATACCCACTTTCTGACTATAAAAATTTAACTATTTTACAAATTATTGGTGAATAAGTATCTATTTTATTTTTTATTTTATAAAATTAAATTATATATGTTTTTATATTCTATTCGTAAATAATTTTTTTTAATTTTTACTGAAAATAATATTATGGCTTGTTTATGTTATGTTTTCCACAATATCGAAGCACCAAAATTTATAGATGTTTGAAGAGTTCAACCTTTTATTGGTTTTCTTTTAATGATTATCCTCAATTAACCGATATGTGATTCTCTTTAGTTGAAATAGTTACATGATGTTATGGATATTGTTCGAATTTGAGCCCTATCGGTATTTTTTCAGATTACATAGATCCATCAGGTCAAGAGCTAAATCCATTTTCCTTCTTAAAATTGTGAAAGGATTATTTGGTCATTGTGATGTATACTTTTCCAAATTTTCTATATAAAAAATATATTTTATATAATATATTTCAATTGTGAATCAGATGTCACATATCATGTTTATAACATAAGTTAAGATTGAGCTATAAATATTTTCTATATAATACTATTAGTGGAGATCTTCTTTATTTATTTGTTAGAAACATGTGATATATTCCTTAAACTGCTTGGTTTATGCATGCAGTTTTTTATGCTTTTGAGTGATTTTATGGAAACATTAATCAAATTGTGTCAAAGATTATTTGCAGCATGTGGAATGTATAATTTTTTACCTTAACATCAACACACCTGAGATTATTTCACTATGCATTGAATTCATATTTATGTTGTATGAAATCCCACTTAAGTCTTGTATATAATGATCATAGACAAAGTGTTCATGTTAAAGACTTCTACTATTTATTTGGTCAAATTGGGAACACTTCTATGTGTGAAATCCTTATTTTACATTAATGATGGTTTGATGTCTAGGTCCATCATGTTGTTATGATCCTCTTATTTCTCTACATCTAAATTATTGGAGTAGTATTTTCTTTTGCTTGTGTTTTTTTATATAGTGGATCGATTAATGTGAGATCCTTGGGTTCCTCATCACTTTTAATTTTATTTTTTATCACTGTAGTTGAAAAGATATTCTCAAAATTTCTTGAATTTCTCAATTACTTGTCTAATGACTAGGTCAAATTATGGTGTTTCCCTAAAACATCCCTCTAGATTTTTCCTATTCATTTAAATTTTTTTTTATTGATTTTAAAAATGATTCATTCAATTTCTTTCAAAATTTAAGGTGCTATTTAAAATTCATTTTTTTTGAAAATATTTGAAAATAAAGAGGGTAACATTATTTTCATAATGTATCCTTGTTTTTATTTAATATATAATTTTTGTTATTGATATCATAATTCAATATTTAATCAAAAATAAATGTGAATTGTTTTTAGATCATTACAGATACCTCTAGTCTAGAGGTACATCCATTTTCATTTTGAGAATTTTGGAAGAATTATTTGGTTAATGTGATTTATATTTTATATATAATAATAACTTACAGACCAAACATCACCTTTCATTTTTACAATGGAAGGTAGGTTTTAGACCTAAATATTTTTTATATTACACCGTTAATTGAGATTTTATTTAAATATTTTTTAGAAACATGAGATATATCTTTTAAATTTATTAGTTTAATCATGTAGTTATTAAATGTTTATGGGTTAATTTAAAAATCCATTACTAAAATTTTGTCGAGGTGTGAAACATTTGGAATGTATAAATTTTTCCTAGACATTAAAACATCTAGTGTTATTTCAATGCACATTTAATTAAGAATTATTTAATTGAAAACCCCACTTAGGTTTTCTATATAATATTTACTGACAAAGTGTGCTTATTTTACATTAAACATGGTCAAAGTTTAGGTCCATCATCTAAAGACCCGTAAATTTCAAGGAAATTTTTTTCTTAATTTTCTTTGGAATTTTACAAGAACGCAGTTTCAGACGGTACCTGATTCTGAGGCCTGGTGTGCCCGGAATCATTTTCTGAAGTTTGGCTTGGGTACGTTCAGTGAACGGACGAGCGGGGTTTTCTAACTTTTTAACCGGTGCTCGGAATCGAATTCTGAGGGAACCGATGGAATCGAAGTGCCGGTTTTTTCTTTGAAACGCCTTTTTCGGAGTTGCGTTTGCTCAGGTGTGATTTTTAATTTTTGGTCTTTAAGTTAAGAAATAAAATAATGTGGTACGTCAAAATTTATTTTATTTCACTTAAAGCCACTTGAAAGCCACTTAAAGCTGCTTAAGCTGAGTTAAAGCGGATAGGGTACAATTCAAAACATCTTACCCTCTTGGTAGGATATTTGTGAGGTGGGGCCCGCACGAGCCCCACCGTTTCTTTTCCGCTAAGTAACGCACCCTCGAAAACCCCTATTAATTGAAAGTCAACTGGGGTGTTTCTTAATCTATTAAACAATCCTTTTAATTGGGTGGTTTTATTCGTTGAATTAATTCTATGAATTAATGGGTCGTTACTTAACTTAGTTTTTTCGTTTGTTGGAATGTAATAAAATAAGACCAACATTTTTCTTCTTGTGTGTTGTTCGTTGAGAGGATTTGACAGAACCTTAAGTCCTTCAACCTCCTTCGCGAAGAACGCGAAGAACGCGAAGAACACGAAGAACGCTGGCCTTCAACGAAAGGCGACGAAGAACTCCGAACCCTCAGAGATCGACGACCCGACGCCATGTTCCACGACGCCAACAATTCTTCTCCTGCGACGTTCTTCTGCAATGTTCCTTCTTCCGCGACAAATCTTCGAATATCCGGTTGGGGTAGGAGTTTATGAATCTTTTAAATTACTTTGTGGATTTTATACTTGGCATGGATTTAATTCATGTAAATTAAATCCATGTGTTTTCTTTACCCCTCGGAGATCGTCGACGCGACGCCGTATACCGCGACGATGCGATGCCCTTCCGCGACACGATGATCCTCTTCTTCAGTGACGATCAACTCCGCGAAGAACGCATGCTCGACGACGACGGCGAGGTAGGAGTTTTATTTGAGAACAATATTTTATTCCCATGGTTGTTCAACTAAAACAAAAAAACCCGGATCGAAGTTCAGTTTTAATTTTATTAAAATTGTGCCTTGTTGTTTTTCATGTGTTGAATATTTTAATCCCGTTTGTTATCACCTAACGCGGAGGGTGCGGGCCAAACAAACATGGCCCGACAACCCTCCGTAGTTTTTCGTTGGTGTGCGAAACGGCGGACGACGGAAAACGGGGCCGCAAGGGCGATTTGAGGGCCTTGTAGTGAAGATCGGATCTCAGGAGGACGACTGGAGAAGAACGCACGCAAAATGGACCACCAGAGCACGTCCGGGGGCCCACGGAAGCTTCCGCCGGAGGCGGCGGCCGGCAGCGGCCGGCCGCCTGGCGGCGACGGCGCCCGGCGCACCACCGGCAAAAAACCCACTGTGGCTGAAGCCGCAGCGGCGAGACGGTTCCGCGGCCGCGCGGAACCGAGAGGCGGGATGTGGCTCAAGCCGCGTCCGGGAACCGCGGAGCGGCCCCCGTGCGGGGGCCGCAGTTCCTTTGCTCAGCCGCTCGGCCGAGCCGAGATGGGCCGACCCGCCGGCCGGGTCACGCCCAACCGGGTCGGACCCGGGTCGGGTCGACCCGGTTTGGGCCGACCCAGGGGGGTTGGGCTGGGTCGGTCCGGGCCCAGACCCCCCGTTTCCGGAACTTTTCGGTCTTTTGCTCATAACATGAGCTACGAACCTACAAACGATGCGCCGTCAGCAGCGATGCGATCCTTGGATCGAGACGGTCATTTCGGTATATCACACTCAAGGTTTCAGAATGCTTTGGGTTTGGCCAGGTTGGTTCGTACATGAAACCAACCGGGCCCTCGGAGCGGAAATGCTCATATCTTGAGCTTCGGACGTCCGATTGACGTGCCGTCGACTTTGTTGAATTCCTCTAAGTGAGACGGATCATTTGGCTTACTACACCCGAGGTTTGGATGTAGGTGTAGTATGGTCGGGTTGGTTTTTCCTTAAAAACCAACCGGGCCCCTGGGACGAAAAAGCCAATAACTCTCAGACCGGGTGTCTGATTGACGCGCCGTCAGCGACGTTGAGTTCCTGTTGACGATAAGGAACTTTTGGATACATCAACTCTAGACTAGGTGTCAGTTGATGTATCAGCCTCTCGGATCATGGAGCGGACCCTCCCGAATGAGCTTGCTGTGTGCGGGGACCCTAAGCTGGCTCCGAATGCTACTGTGACGACGACGACTGTACAGAGATCCTCAGTGGATTCGACTGCGATGATGATGAAAACAGTACGGGAATCCTCCGTGTTTTCGGCAGTGACCACTACGGTACATCTTGGGATACATCAACTCTGGACCACATGTCAGTTGATGCATCGACCTCTTGGCTCGTTGAGTGGACCCTCCCGGAATGAGCATGCTGTGTGCGGAAACCCTAGATCCGGTTGAGACTTGACAACTGCTGATCGAACGAATCGGTGTGTTACGGATAGCCTAGTGGGAAGCACTTCGTTGTAGCAGCAGACCCACGGCGTAGGAGCACTTGGTTGTAGCAGCAGACCCGTGGTACTCAATAGAAGGAGTACCTCTGGAGGCTATGAGGGGGAGCGCTTGGTTGTAGCGGCGAACCCACGACGGAGGAGCGCCTTGTTGTAGCGGCTAACCCGTGGTACTCAACAGAAGGAGTACCTCTAGAGGCTATGAGGTGGAGTGCTTGGTTGTAGCAGCAGACCCATGGTGGGAAGCGCTTGGTTTTAGCAGTAGGCCTACAGTACTCGATAGGTGGAGTACTACAGCAGTCCAAGTTTAGAAGGAAGCGCTTGGTTATAGCGGCATAACCATTGTACTTGATGGAGAAGTAGTTTCCCTATAACTATGGTTTTAACTTCATGATCGATCCTATGTGGGTCAATGCGGGGGTTAGTACCTACCGATCCTTTGTGGGTCCGATGGCTAGATGAATCAGTGGCTACATCTGATCATCTCTATCGTCTTACAGAGAAGTATATCCTATGTGAGTTGAATCCTGTTTTCTATCCTATGTGGATTTACGTTTTTCTTTCCTATGTGGATTGTGTCGTGCTATCCTGTGTGGATTTACGTTTTGCTTTCCTGTGTGGACTGGGTTGTACTTGAGCTCGGATGTTGGAGTCGAGCGAGAATTGAAGACTTAGGTATTTGTATGGGCATATACCTAAGACGTGTCTGATGTTACTTCGTGATTGTATCTTTCCTTTGTGGTTTATCTGTTGTGGATTCTGGGAGACCTTCTGGGGTCTCGGGGTCCCTACTGAGTAGCTTATACTCACCCCTGCACGGGCTATGCCTACAATACGTTGTGTTGGTTGCAGACGACGAACATCGCTGATCGTGGTGGAGGCTTGCAGAGCAGGATGATACCTGGAGGTAAACCACTGGGTGGGTCGTACTCAGAGTGGTCGGCTGGACCCGAGAAGCAGTGGAGGCTATCTGTACCCACCCTTCAGGTGGGACTTCCAGTGGATATCTCTACGTTGCGGTTTTACTTTTCAGTTGTTGTTTTCCCTTTCGAGTTGTACTTTACATTCAGTTTGGGTTTGTATTCTGGCCCACTTACTTTCCGAACTTACTATTGTACCAGTTTTTAATTTGTGTTTACTTCTTCCTGCTTACTCTGTGGTGGTTGTTTTTTACTTTACAAAGGTAATTCCTTCCCTTTACCGGGATTTACGCCTTGGTGCTAGTCGTCAGCCGCTGGCCTATGGAAGGTGGGCTTGGGGTAGTCACGGCACGGGCCCTGAGGACGGGTCGTGAAAAATTGGTATCAGAGGAGTTCGGTTCTACCGCGAACTTTGATCTTTTCTATGTGAAGTAATAATGTTAAGCGTATTGAGTGTGGTTATCAGTCCAGGGAGCCCAGTGTTGGTGCTGCGGCCGACGTATCCGTACACTAGGACCCTGACTTCTGATTTCCGACTTAATGCATGAAAACATTGATTGCATGTGTGTTTCTTGTTTTCTTTGTGATTACTTTGTATCAGCTCACCAGGTATAATGTTCTGACCTTGGCGCACCTGTTTCCTTTTCAGGATGGCCCCACGAAGGAAGCCAGCTAGGGTTCCGAGAGTTGAGCCTGACGACAGCCCGCCGAGCGACGAGGCCTCGGTACAAGGCCCTTTGACAGGAGAGGCACCGGCGGTACCACTACCCACCGATCCACTGATGCTTCCATCCCCTGCCGCTGACGATGCACGTCGCCTTAGTGAACTGCATGAGTTCCAGCGCCAGCGACCGCCCAGGTTCCGCGGGGAGACGGACCCCCAGGCAGCCAAGGACTGGCTGGAGCCGGTTGTACGAGTTTTCCAGTTAGTGAGGACACCAGCAGACCTTATGGTGTTCATTGCAGTGAGCCTCCGGCATGAGGCAGCAGGCAGATGGTGGAGATTTATGCTCCAGGTGCACGACGAGGCATCACTCCTTTGGACGGACTTTGAGAGCCTTTTTCGCTCAGAGTTCATCCCATCCACCCTCCGAGCGGTGCGCATCCAGGAGCTACTACAGCTGCGGTAGGGCAGCATGACAGTAGCCCAGTACGCGACGAGGTTTACCGATCTCTCGCGTTATTCCACGGACATGGTATGAGACCCATTCTTCAGGGCCCGAACCTTCGAGCAGGGGCTCAGGCGAGAGATCAGAGCTTCAGTTGTTTCTCACAACATTCCGACACAGACAGGAGTGTTGGAGCGAGCCCTCTTGGTGGAGAGTTTCTTTGCTGAGCAGTCTCCAGCAGCAGGACCCACCACTAGCCGACATGTGGCAGAGTCTTCTACAGCGGGCAATAGACAGATGACGCAGGGGTCCAAGAGGACTAGTCCTACCGGTGGTCGACCGCGTGACATAGGATCGATTGTGCGAGGCACCCGGGGTGGAAAACAACTTACCATGAGAGGAAAGTGTTACTCCTGCGGTGGGGTTGGTCACATGGCTCGTGACTGTCCGACCCGCCATACGGATGACCAGCTGATGAACGAAGGACCTCCCAGGCAGAGGCAGAGGTTCGATCAAGGCAGATCGCATGGAGCAGGAGACAGTGGCAGGGGAGCTGGCCATGCAGCGGGAGGTGGACGACGCTTCAAGGTGTTGCCACCACCACCTCCAGGAGGTCCACCCCGACCACAGCGAGTTGGTGGAAATGGGAGAGCTCATCTTCAAGCAGTTGAGGCCTTCGATCATGGAGCTCTGGGAGCAGATGGATAGGAGCGGAACTAATGGATACGTCTTTTGTACTTCTAGTTCCGTGTTGCTATTGTGTAGTGTCTTTGTATTATGAGCTGCAATAAAAAAACGCATACCTTTGTGATGTTTTCGTTCCTGTCCTCTTTTGTGTTGTTACTAAGAGGTTCTCGTTTAGACTGTTGACTTGACCCTCATTTGTGAGACATCTACTAGAGGAGACCCAGTTACCACACACTGATGCCGACAGTGTGACTCAACCCTTGGAGGCGAGAGTAATGGTTGGATCTCTTGGTAGTAGCGTCCAGGCCTTACGACGTCATCCTTGGTATGGATTAGTGTCATCCATGTCGGGATTGACTATATTAGGCGAAAAACTTGGTTCATCTAGGGGATGAGACCGGATTTCTCTTATCGGCAAAGAAGAAATCTCAGCAGCTCTTGTAGGACTAGAAAGGTCCAAGTCATCCATGAGTGGATGAGGACAACTCAGAGCCGGCAAAAGTCTTATGCTGACAGAATACGGAGGCCACTAGAGTTCGAGGATGGTGACCACGTCTTCTGGCATGTCTCACCTCGACATGGATTACGGAGATTTGGCCGAGGCGGCAGTTGTCTCTATGCTTCATCTGACCATTCCAGGTCCTCAGTAGGATTGGCGAGGTGGCTTATCGCCTGGCTCTACCACCTCAGTTGCACCGGGTGCACGACGTCTTCCACGTATCTCAGCTGAGGAGTTACATGCACGACCTGACCCACATCATTGACCATGGGGAGCTGGACGTTGATGATGGGGCGACCTTTGCGGAGGTCTCGGTGGAGATTGAGGATCGACAGGAGTGGGTCCTACATGGACGATCGATTCCTCTTGTGTGCATCAGATGACAACATGGGAACCTCCAGGAGACCACTTGGGAGCGGGAGGCTCAGATGTGTACTCAGTACTGCCTTTGTATCCCTAAGTTTGTGGTGAAGCATTACGGGGACGTAAAGCCCTGTGGTGGAAGTAATGTAATGACCCATAAATTTCAAGGAAATTTTTTTCTTAATTTTATTTGGAATTTTACAAGAACGCAGTTTCAGACGACACCTGATTCCAAGGCCTGGTGTGCCCAGAATCATTTTCCGAAGTTTGGCTCAGGTACGTTCAGTGAACGAATGACCGGGTTTTTCTAACTTTTGAACCGGTACTCGGAATCGAATTCTGAGGGCACCGATGGAATCAGAGCGCCGGTTTTTGCTTATAAACGCCTCTTCCGGAGTTGCATTTGCTCGGGTGTGGTTTTTAAATTTTGGGCTTTAAGTTAAGAAATAAAATAATATGGTACGTCAACAATTATTTTATTTCACTTAATGCCACTTGAAAGACACTTAAAGCTACTTAAGCTGAGTTAAAGCAGATAGGGTACAATTCAAAATATCCTACCTTCTTGGTAGGATATTTGTGTGGTGGGGCCCGCACGAGCCCCACCGTTTCTTTTCCGCTATGTAACACACCCGTGAAAACCCCAATTAATTGAAAGTCAACTAGGGAGTTTCTTAATCTATTAAACGCTCCTTTTAATTGGGCGGTTCTATTCGTTGAATTAATTCTATGAATTAATGGGTCGTTACTTAACTTAGTTTTTTTGTTTGTTGGGATGTAATAAAATAAGACCAACATTTTTCTTCTTGTGTGTTGTTCGTTGAGAGGATTTGACAGAACCTTAAGTCCTTCAACCTCTTTCATGAAGAATGCAAAGAACGCGAAGAATGTCGGCCTTCGACTAAAGGTGACGAAGAATGCCGAGCCCTCGGAGATCGACGATGCGACGCCGTGTTCCGCGATGCCAACAATTCTTCTCCTGCGACGTTCTTCTACGACGTTCCTTCTTCCGCGACAAATCTTCGAATATCCGGTTGAGGTAGGAGTTTACGAATCTATTAAATTTAATTGTGGATTTTATACATGATATGGATTTAATTCGTATAAATTAAATCCGTGTGTTTTCTTTACCCCTCGGAGATTGTCAACGTGACGCCGTATACCGTGATGACGCGACGCGATGATCCTCTTCTTCCGCGACAATCAAATCTGCGAAGAACGCACGCTAGACGATGAAGGCGAGGTAGGAGTTTTATTTGAGAACAATATTTTATTCCCATGGTTTTTCAACTAAAACAAAAAAACCCGGATCAAAGTTCAATTTTAATTTTATTAAAATTGTGCCTTGTTGTTTTTCATGTGTTGAATATTTTAATCCCGTTTGTTATCACCTAACGCGGAGGGTGCGGGCCAAACAAACACGGCCCGAAAACCCTCCACAGTTTTTCGTTGGGGTGCGGAACGGCGGACGACGGCAAACGAGGCCACAAGGGAGATTTGAGGGCCTTGTAGTGAAGATCGGATCCCGGGAGGACGACTGGTGAAAACCGCACGCAAAACGGACCACCGGAGCGCGTCCGGTGGCCCGCATAAGCTTCCGTTGGCGCGCCGCCGGCAAAAACCCACCGCGGCTGAAGCCGTGGCGGTGAGATGGTTCCGCGGCCGTGCGGAACCGGGAGGTGGGACGCGGTTCAAGCCACGTCTGGGAACCGCGGAGCGGCCCCCACGTGGGGGCCGCGGTTCCCTTGCTCGGCCGCTCGGCCGAGCCGAGCCGGGCCGACCCGCCCGCCGGGTCGCGCCCAGGCCGGGCCGGGTCGCGCCCAACCGGGTCGGACCCGGACCCGGGTCAGGTCGACCCGGTTCGGGCCGACCCAGGGGGGGTTGGGCTGGGTCGGTCCGGGCCCAGACCCCCTGTTTCCGAACCTTTTCGGTCTTTTGCTCATAACATGAGCTACATACCTCCAAACGACGCGCCGTCAGCGGCGATGCGATCCTTGGATCGAGATGGTCGTTTCGGTAGATGAAACTCAAGGTTTTGGAATTCTTTGGGTTCGGCCGGGTTGGTTCGTACACAAAACCAACTGGGCCCTCAGAGCAGAAACACTCATATCTTGAGCTTCGGACGTCCGATTGACGTGTCGTCGGCTTTTTTCAATTCCTCTAAGTGAGACGGATCATTTGAATTACTCCGCCCGAGATTTGGATGCAGGTGGAGTACGGTAGGGTTGGTTTTTCCTTAAAAACCAACCGGGCCCCTGGGACGAAAAAGCCAATAACTCTCAAACCGGGTGTCCGATTGACGCGTCGTCTGCTACATTGAGTTCCTGTTGATGATACAGAACTTTTGGATACATCAACTCTGGACTAGGTGTCAGTTGAAGTATCAGCCTCTCGGCTCGTGGAGCGGACCCTCCCGAATGAGTTTGTTGTGTGTGGGGACCCTAGAGCTGGTTGCGACTACTACTGTGACGACGACGACTGTACAGAGATCCTTAGTGGATTCGACTGCGACGATGATGAAAACAGTACCAGAATCCTCCGTGTTTTCGGCAGTGACCACTACGATACATCTTGGGATACATCAACTCCAGACTACATGTTAGTTGATTCATCGAACTATTAGCTCGTGGAGTGGACCCTCCCGGAACGAGCATGTTGTGTGCGGAAACCCTAGAGCCGGTTGAGACTTGACAAATGATAATTGAACGACTCGGTGTGTTACAGATAGCCCAGTGGGAAGCGCTTGGTTGTAGCAGCAGACCCATGGCGGAGGAGTGCTTGGTTGTAGCGGAAGACCCGCGGTACTCAACAGAAGGAGTACCTATGGAGGCTATGAGGGGGAGCGCTTGGTTGTAGCGACAGACCCACAACGGAGGAGCGCTTGGTTGTAGCAGCATGGGGGAGCGCTTGGTTGTAGCGGTAGATCCACGACGGAGGAGCGCTTGGTTGTAGCGGCTAACCCATGGTACTCAACAGAAGGAGTACCTCTAGAGGCTATGAGGGGGAGCGCTTGGTTGTTGCAGCAGACCCATGGTGGGAAACACTTGGTTGTAGCAGCAGGCCCACAGTACTCGATAGGTGGAGTACTACAGCAGTCCATGTTTAGAAGGAAGCGCTTGGTTGTAGCGGCATAACCACTGTACTTGATGGAGAATGAGTTTCCCTATAGCTATGGTTTCAACTTCATGATCGATCCTATGTGGGTCATTGCGGGGGTTAGTACCTACCGATCCTTTTTGGGTCCGACGGCTAGATGAATCAGTGGCTACATCTGATCATCTCTATCGTATTATGAAGAAGTATATCCCGTGTGAGCTAAATCCTATTTGCTATCCTATGTGGATTTACGTTTTTCTTTCCTATGTGGATTTTGTCGTGCTATCCTGTGTGGATTTACGTTTTGCTTTCCTGTGTGGACTGGGTTGTACTTGAGCTCAGATGTTGGAGCCGAGCGAGAATTGAAGACTTAGGTATATGTATGGGCAAATACCTAATCCGTGTCTGATGTTACTTCGTGATTGTATCTTTCCTTTGTGGTTTATCCATTGTGGATTCTAGGAGACCTTCGGGGGTATCAGGGTCCCTACTGAGTAGCTTATACTCACCCCTGCACGGGCTATGCCCGCACTACGTTGTGTTGGTTGCAGACGACGGACAACGCTGATCGTGGTGGAGGCTTGTGGAGCAGGACGGTACCTGGAGGTGGACCACTGGGTGGGATGTACTCGGAGTGGTCGGTTGGACCTGAGGAGCAGTGGAGGCTATCTATACCCACCCTTCAGGTGGGACTTCTAGTGGACAACTCGACGTTGCGGCTTTACTTTTCAGTTGCTGTTTTTCCTTTCGAGTTGTACTTTACTTTCAGTTTGAGTTTTTATTCTAGCTCACTTACTTTCCGCACTTACTGTTGTACCAGTTTTTACTTAGTTTTTACTTCTGCCTGCTTACTCTATGGTGTTTGTTGTTTACTTTACAAAGGCAATGCCTTCCCTTTACCGGGATTTACGCCTTGGTGCTAGTTGCCAGCCCCTGGCCTATGAAAGGCTGGCTTGGGGTAGTCACGGCACGGGCCCCGAGGATGGGTCGTGACACATCATGTTGTTGATTCTTGTTGCTTTTCAAAATAAAAACTCTTAGACAATCATTTCATTTAGCTTGTTTTTTTATATGATGGATGGATTTATGTGGGATCATTGGTCTCCTACTTACTTAATATTTCATATTTTATTACTTCAATTGAACAAATATTTCAGTTTAATTATTAGAAAACTCAATTAGAAATCCAAATAATAGGTCTAATAATCATATTATACCAAACCAATATAGATTTTCCCTATTCATTAGTTCTTCCCATGTTGTACTTGTGGTAGTGTTTAGGGAGATCTTAGTTTCGAGCCTACCCGACTACAAAACATACTTTTTCTCTACCCCATCCTCTGATGTATTGTACATTATTTATTTTAATAAAATTTTATCCAATATCTATCAAATTTCATGTCCCTATATCAAATTTTATTTTAAAAAAAAAATTAGAAAATTCATAGGGTGACATGCTTTGCATATTGTTGCTTTGTTTTTTATTTCCAAGCTATATATGTTTTTTCGATGTTTTATATTACATTTATAAAATGAAATTAAGTAAAATTATTTGTTGTGTATTTTAAAATACTTCAATTCTATAGAATGATATAATAATTTTGATTTAAATTATTTCTATCAATGGTAATATTTCTAATTGTTTTGTTTTATAAACTTTTAAAAAAAATAATATTTTTCTTTGTATTAATTATTAATACAACAAAAATTTCATATACTCAGTTAAATAGGGTGGCCTACGTATTCATAATTATCAAAATTATAAAAATATATTAGTCATTTTATTAACACATTGTGAATTTTTATGCCTATAGATATCATAATTAAAATATGAATTTAAAAATAAACGATACTTGGTGAAATATAAACTATCTACAAATTATATAAGTTGGAGACATTTGTTTAAATTTCAATTTTATATAGATATATTTATCTCTATAACCATCATTACTGCATACATATCTACTGTATTGGTCTTTTATATTTCCAATTGTATCTTTGCTATAAATTACATTTTTTATAAAACAATAATTGACAGAAATAAATTCATACTTTTTATATAACAACTTTTTTTACTAGTAGGACATCAAGATATAACAATTAAGGATATAAATTTTGAAATAAATCATTCCCAACCAATCAACTATGGTATTATCTTATACAATATTCTTCATATTTTAGTTTTTAATAACCGGTACATATATTAGTAAATAAATATTAACAAATTCAATTTTATAGAAAATTAATAATATTAAATGCATATTAACCTCTTATTTATTTTTTAATATTTTAGATGAAATGAAATATTATTTTTCATACTAATATTTAATGTTCATTTATTGTTGTATGAGACTATCAAATGAAAATTCATATCAAAATATGTAACATGAATTTTATATTCTTTTTTGGATTTTCCATTCTTTTTTTTCACTTGTGTTACTAATTTCACTTTCTATTTCCCCCTATTTTAGACAAGAACTCATGAAAAATCATTTACTCAAAATGATATTCAATATATAATCATATCTTTATAATCAATAATATTGACATCACTATTCTAATATAGTAATCCATGATTGTAAGTACAATTTGTTTCAAAAAAATTTGGTACAATCTCTTATGATTGTAGTTTTAGATAACCATAACCACACTCATGATGAGTAGGCTTATAGTAGACTATCTTATGGGAACTACTGCCTAAGATTTTTTCTCTAATCAATATTGTTCTCATACTTAAATTATATATTCCTTGATAATTAATTATTATGACATTATTGAAAACACTCATGCTCAAGATATTCATCTTGGCTATCTCATATCAAATATCCAATCACCAATAATATCAAACGAGCAAATTTTCCCACTCCATAGACCATATATATTTGAGCACCAAGTTTCTTGAAAATTTATTTATTACTCTTCCTTCCACATTTAGTGGTCACCAATTACATCGGTAGAAAAAATATAATGAAACTTATCTTTAAATTTAAACCTTGACCATGCCTTACTGATGATATCATCCTCATGTCTCTCATAAATGAGAATAAAATTTTTACTTTCTATTAATAGACCTTAACCCATCCTCATTGGGAAATATCATTTTCTTAGTTCATCTTCCTTTTTCATTCTTTTATCAATAGATAGAGGTAAATACAAGAATATTAGGGATTTATTTATTAGATATAACTCTTGATCGAGTTCTCGTTAAAGATTTCATCATTGATGATGTAAAGTGCACAAGAAAGTCTATTCTCTTGTAGGTGTTGATATTCATGAGGTTTTTCTATATATTTTGAAGTGGTAAAGAATATACTAGCTATTTAGTAGTAGGAAAAGTTTCTCATGGCACCATCAAAAACTCTATAAGTGTTTATCTAAGTTATTTTGAGGCCCAACTCATATAAATACTGTATTGTCGATTAGAATTGAGAGTATGAAACATTAAAATGAGATTCATTACCAACATATATTCAAGGAATATATTATGAAATCTACCTATAAATCCCATAATATAAAATAAAAAAATTTCTTATAATAAATCACAATTCATGAAATGTCTTACGAATGCATGTTTCCAACATAAATATTTTAATAACATTCCTAAATCATCATATATAACCACCACTTCAAGACCCTCAGATAGTAAGGTTTGAAAAATCCTCCAATATATCTTTATAAATATGAGAAACAATATATATATATATAGGGGTGAACATAATCATATACTCAGTAGGGTTCTTCAAGACCATTCAAGAAAATGTGGGAGAAGAATATTAATACTCCATTGAATAAGCATCATAACCAACAAACACATATCAAGTTAAATATATCTGAGACCCAACAAGTCTCAGACATCAAACATTGCATCCATTTATAATAAAATGATATCGAAAAATATAAAAATATGGTATCTCACACCACTTCCCCATTGGTTAATCATCACGCCCCAAGAAAACACATCCTTACATTACCCTTGGAATCATACCAATATTTCCACACCTAATGTGGGGTGGTTATTATCCCTACATTTAATAACTCATGTGATGTAAAAATTTATTATATAAAATAGTAACAATAAACCATAACCATAAATTAATTCATAAATCATATGTCCACATCTTTGAACATCAACCATGTTGTAACTCCTCAACCCAAATTGCTGGAATAACACCTGGGTAGTGGTTACTATGTGAACTTTGACGCACCTCCTTATACACCATTGGATACCAATTAGTAGTGAAGTTCTAGAACAATCATGATGCAGATTATTCCCACAATAATAAATAATGATGTTCATTCCCAAATCTATTGAAAATTTTGCATGATTTGTGCATATAACTGACATTTCAAAACCTTTAGACATAAAACATGGATCCCCAAACCCCCTATAGTTTAGAATAGAAATTATTAACCAACAATAATTGATTTGTATCATAAAATAAATAAATTAAACAAATTTCATATAAATTAATGATACATTGGCTAGTACATGATGAATAAAAACTAATAAATAAAGTACATTAGCCTCCGACCCAACACACATACTCATTCTGCTAAAACCCTGACCTCCATAAAATATTTTAATTATACCACATGCCTAGATCCAATAATTTCATGTTCCCTGAGAGAAAATATAAATATTTAACCAATTTCATTGAATCAAATGTCATTTACACGGGTAGGGGGTGAGTCCAACAATCTAGTAGGGATCCCCAATGCCTCAACAATTCTGAATGTTGTAGGGATAAATTGGATGTGCATGAAATACAAATATAAGAATTGATATCATTTCTTTATCGAACACCCAACTAGAAACATAACATGAAAAACACATCAAATATACATTTGGGGTTGTCAGGTGTTAACCAAACCACCTTGATCCTCGACTGTACTTGCTTCAACCAGTGCCAGAGTGTCTTTGAACATAGGTAACCACCCAAGGGAAGTATTCTCATCCAAAAAACATAATAATAACCCTGTGAAAATATATCCATATCTACAAAATATAATAAACATGAGGGAAATATACCCATCCTAGGAATGTATAATAAATCACTTGGGGTAAATATACCCATCCTCAAATCGTGTAACCACACACCTGGGAAGTTTCATGCCCTATCTGAGGGCAGATCCTCCTCAAAACCTCTCATAGAATGTACCATAAGTATTCCACCATATAAAATTAGTTGTATCACATATATAAATACATACATATATAAATAAATACACTCGTAGCATCCTCCCCGCCTTGAAAATCCTAAATCATTTTCCCAAGGTATTTTATCCCCAAAAGCAAAGATGCATGCAAATAAATGTATCTGGGAACACTCACCTCTCAGAACCTATTATAGTATATACCCTGATTATTCCACCCTGGAAACTCAGTTACACCACATGTATACCTATATACACAAATAAACACAATTATGACACCCTCTTGTCCAAAAACCTCTTAATGAATATATCCAAGGAATTTCATCCTAAAACCACATATTCATATAAATAAACGCACCTCGGAACACTCTCATCTCAGAAAATCTCATCAAATATCACATGAGTTATCCATTTTCCTAAATATATATAATATAATCATGGTCAACTTCATCACCACATGACTTTTCATTTCCATGACAACCACATTTTCCTCATACAGTGTTTATGGTTCTAACACGACACCTGAGATCATCAACAACCACTTCAAACATTATCTTTCGGGTTAATATGATACTAGATCACCCAAATTCCTCCTATAGTCCATGTAATAGTAAGAACACTGTACATATATTTCCAATTCACGTATTCATATCTTAACCTCAACCCATCCTTTTGGTCAAAATATCTCTCAACATCTGTTAGGGCCCTTCAAACATGTCTTTACTCTCTAAGGGGCATGCCACATTCATTTGGATCAACACGAAACATTAATACCAAAAGTAACCATCATATATTATCACACAAAAGAATGAAAAATCATAAAACAACACAATCCATCATACAATCACCACATTGTTAACATCAAAGAAATCAAGAAAAATGGAAATAAAAAAGAAATCATGTTTTGGAATGCAGAGCATCACCCACATAAGGTCAAACAAACAAAAACAGCTAAATCAAGCACTTATGAATGGTTAAAATACCTTTTTTGAACCATTTATAAAGGAATTATATATATTTTTACCCATTCTAGGACCTTGGACAATTCCCATAAAAACATTCTTTTAAAAACCCTATTTCCATTTTGAAATACCATTTTAAAACTTCATCTCAAATCACTCATTTTCCATTAAAATTACATTTGATCCAAAAACCTTTTATAATGAAAAAATTTCTATTTAAATAAAACATATGGAACTAATTAATACATGAAGATATACACTGACACTCATTCATCCAAGGAACAACCATCAAACTGTTTAGTAAGCTATGTTGTCTATGTTGACTATTAGGGAGATGAGAGCTCGTCCTAATTTATATTCAAGATCAAAAAATACAAGAAAATTATAGAAAATTATAATAATTATGAAACATGAATATAATATTACTCTAAAAATAATTTAAATGGTAAATTCAAGGTCACATACCTTAATTGAATCCATCTTTTCCTTTGAAACCAAGCCCGACCCTTACCGCCTAAGCTTTTCCAAGCATCACCTCAACATCCGAAACCTGCATTCATGAAACACTATCAAATAATTTATTATAAAAAATTTATATTTAATTACTTAATTCATTTAAAACAATTTATAATTAAATTATAAAATAATTCAATTAGGCATGATTCCTAAAATATCACTGATTTTTCCCAATTTTGTTTATAGTTTTTTGGGATGTTGTATATTCTTATTGTATTATTCTTTCCTGACATGTATTTGATATTCTAATCTTGATATGATATGTATTATATTGGTTATTTTAAAAACTTAACTAATTTCAATGCATTTATTATTCCTTTAGACAATGTATATGATTTATTTTATTTCTATTGTTGATATACTTTGATAAGAAGGTATAATTTGCACACAGTACCACCATAAACCCATACTTCTTGTCAACGGCCTCTCATATATAGGGAGGTACATCTTAAGTACAATAACAATCATTGTTCTAGGATCCTATCGATTATCAAGGCACTAGTTGGTGGTCCAATGTGGCAAAACGTTACAAAATCCTTTGGTTCTTTATTTATATCACTTGCATAACTCAAATGTATTTTCGATGAACATCACATCCATTCAAATAACAATCATAGAATATAATTATTGTATACATTAATGGTTAAAAAAATTATTTTCACTTTATAAGGTTTCCTACATATCTTGATAAACAATGATCCCACTCCATCCATGTTGACACCAACTTGACAATAATATATATTACTTTGTTTTTAATATTTTTCTTTAAAATATCTCCATTCATTATAATTTTTTGTTTAAAAAATTCTTATATAAACTTCATACATTGATTAATTATTTTATTTAACCATGAAGGTTATTTATAAATTTCAATTATAATATTTTTTATTATATTAATTTTAGTTTTTACTTTGATGATCCAATAAATAAATTTTTAAAAATTTACTTTATAATTGATTAATTATATTTATATATTAAATAAAAAATATATAAAATAATATAACCTACCAAATCAGTTAAAACATTCCCCAGCTAGTCATATTTATTTATTGTTTTGTTAATTTTACAGTATTTATTAAAATTGATATCAAAAAACAAATACTATATGAAATTATATATTTATATTTTACATTTATATATATATATATATATATGTTATTTTAAATTTATGTTTAGTTTTATTTATTTAAATTTTATTTGTTTATTAATATCTATTATTATTCAAACGAAACAATAAGCACTATCTACAATATATACAATCTAAATTTTTATATTTTTATTATTATTTAGTTTAAAATTTATAATATTTGTTAGAAAAATTTCATTTATTTATTATTTTAATTTATAATTTTATAATATTTATTATTTATTATAATCATATGAAATTTGTATATTTAATTTGTTTTAAATATAATATTTATTGTTTATTATGACAGGATAGGTTTTTTATTTGTTATTGATAACATAATATTTTCTTATCTACATATAGATGAGAATTTGGCACCTATAATTTCACCATTCCATCCATAAAATATTAATGATACCGTAATAGGCTCTATTGAAGAGCTTGGATCTAGAGTTTTTGTTTTTCCTAGTCGTGGTTTCAAGCACTTATTGTCTACTATATCCATTAAAATTTAATTTTTCTTTCCACATTTTGTTAATATTTTTAATCCATAAAACATTTTCACCCTCCTCCACTCCTGAAATTCCTTTCATGTGGCTCCCTCCTCTTTGGATCTCGAATTTTACCCTAGGGTTTCAAAGTATATATCTTCCTTGATCTCCTAGTTAAAGTTCCACTCCCACATCTCCCTCCTCTTGTGATCTCTTCACCACCCACCTCTGCCCCTGCCTTCACCTCCTTACATCCATCTCCATCTTCTCGATACCCACCTCTCCTTCCACCCATGCCTAATTATCTCGACCTCTACCTTCTAGCTACACACCTTCACTTCCTCCTTACATCCTATTCTCCATAACCACATCTCATAGTTTCCTACTTGAATCCATGATTATTAATCCACTTGTACCCCCTCATATAGGGTTATGCTCCCTCGGTTAATTTTTTCTTATCCTAATCATCACACATTCTCCATCCAGGTTCCTCGTAGCCGATGGTTGATTTTTGAATCTCACACTCTACCCCAATCTAAAATCTATTTTTTCTATTCTAACCATTATCCTAGATATTATGAGTTCTGAGTTTTGACAAAATTTTGTAATTAATTCCAGTGCTTCTTTTTTCATCTCAATAATTTTCCCTAATTTATTTTGGGTTTACGTCCCAAAACAGTTTGACCTCATTAATTCAACCACATGGTTTTTTATTAAATTATAAAAAAACTATTTTTTGTGTATATAATGAAATGAAAACCCGAGTATTAAAGCATTATTGTTTATTATGTGCAAAATATTTCCCATGTTCTAGTTTTTTCCTTTTTCCTTATGAGACACTTTAATTTGTTCATGGTTATTAACTGGTCTGGAATTTCCAAAATTTGGTATCGGAGGGTGGTTGGCTTGGTCCATGATGATGGAATCTGAGCACACATCATCTTGACTCTCTTACATATCATCCTAATACAGGTCCTAGGCCCCTAAAGATGGTGGTGTCAGCCTTCTGGTGGTATATTGAGATGTGGAGGGGATCATGGGATTGACGATGTATTAAATCCTCACAAATACAAACTATGATGACTGGGAATTGCTGATGAAATTTATTCTCCAAGTGTGTAGAATTTGGGTTGGGGTTTACATTGAAAGTACTGAACTCCAAGAATACCTAATGGCACTAGAGGCCATCATATGTGTTGTCTCGCCAAATATGATGTCTATACTCACTGTTAAATAAAGTTCCAAAGAAGAGTGGGAAACTTTCAAGACCATTTCCCTCGGCATTGATCAAATATTCATGGCCAATTCTCATAAGATATTCAATTATTAAAAATTATTTCTTTCCATAATGGTCAAATAGTGGATGAATTCACAATACATATCATTGGGTGTGTGAACCAATACATAGTTTTCAATGATCTAGAGCCTTAACAAAATATCATTGAGAAGTATTTTCACATAGTTCCATATAGGTTCTCCCAATTTTTTATCTCAATTGAGACACTACTCAAAATCATGATTCTATCCCTGGAGAAGGTAACAAGGAGACTCAAAGAGGTAGAGGACTATTTTGAGCATGCATCCACCACCAATGTTGGAGGGAAGATGATCCCCAACAAAGAGTGGGTTGCATAGATTATAGAGGAACAGATTGAGGATGGATCATTAAATGACTCTATGTTTGGAAATACTAATGGACGATAACCAAACTAAAATAAATACAAAGATAATGATGGAAATGGAAGGGATGGCTTGAGATCTAGATATGACTATAGGGACCAATGTTGCTAGTATGAAAAAATAGGCCATTGGTTCAAAAATTTACCCAACATGATGAAATAGACTAAGTCACATATATTATATAATGATGATGATGATCCCATGCTCCTTATGGAAATTTCATGAACTATGGTTCCTGAATACACATTTCCATGATCCACCACTCCTAATTACCCATAGTTTTAATACAGTCTTATCCCACTAGTCGGGAAAAAATCATTTTCCCAACAAGATAAAAAGGAGGTGCTCACTGACAACATATGGTACCTTGAAATCAGTTCCATAAACCACATGATTGGTTCTTATTCTTTATTCTCTGAGCTCGACTTTAAGAGATACAACAACATTAAGTTGGTGATAGACTCATCGTCAACATCAAGGGGTGTGAAATGATAATGTTTTACTACAAGATTGACGAACACCACATGCACATGGGTGTTTACATAATCCTGAGTATCACCACTCACATCATGAGCATCAAAAAATATGACAATAATGATTTTTAGATACTAATTGATAGTGGTCTATTGAAGATTTGTGATCAGTAGTGGAACTTGTTTCCATAGCATAGCTCTTCCTTGATTGACTATACAAGATAATAATTTACATTTCACAATTGAAATTCTTGTCTTAATGGTTATCATAGGTGGAATGGAACTAACATGCGAGAAACGACCAACAAAATTTCTAGTCTTTGTGAAAGTGTTCTCAACGTGATACGGTGTGAGGGATTCCACAAATTGATCAGTTGGATCATGCCTACAAAATCTACCTCACTAGGAAGCAACAACTAGATACTTACTTAAAGAAAGAAAAAGAATCATGAGTTGAAAGTCCTTAAACATGTCCATGGTGACCTCTACGATCAAATAATGCTAATGATTCGAATATGGATACACTAATTTATATTTATCATAAATTACATGAGCTGATACATGTGGCTTAAACTACATGCAAGAAAGGAACAAGTTCCAATGGAAATTAGAGGATTTAAGGCCATGGAGTAGGTGGATAAAGGGTGAAAAATGATGTTCCTCAACACCAAACAGAATGGAGATTTTGATTCAGTGGAATTTGAAAAAAAAAAGTGTGCTGAGCATGGATGATAAAAATATATGATGACTCCTTTTTCACATCAACATAATGGGGTCATTAAACTTCACAACCAAACAATGGTATCCATAACTCATTGAATATTTAAGGAAAATGTTCTCCCTAGGATGTTTTTGGGTGAGGTTGTTTCCACCACCATTTTTATCCTCAGTCAAGCACTAACATGAAGCCTTGATGGGATAATGTTTTATGTGGTCTGGAATAGAAAACAACCGATAATGTACTTTCTCTACATATTTGGTTTTATTATGCCTATAAATATGACTAATTCTCATATGAAGAAGTAGAATGACTAGAGTATTCCAATGATATTCATTTTCTATGATTTTAGATCCAAGGCATACCACATCTACGCTCCCATTAGTAAGAACATTCACATAAAACACAACATCATATTTGATAAGACAAATCATTGGGACTAGAGTGCCCATGATGAACAATGTATATTGAGTAATGAGGGTCTATTTATGGATAATTACACATCATTAATTATACCATGGGTTGAAAAGACCAACAACACAATAAAAGATTTAGAATCATTACCCACACCCACCAGTCCATGCTTTGTAGGTACTGCAACACCAAATATGGATGAGGTGATGCCTACACCATCAACCTCAGGGGAGTTTTCTATGCCACCCTCCACATTAGAAGAATCACTTTATATTTATCACTATGATTCCCCACATTAGTTCCAAAACATCGAAAACATCATTGGGGATACAACACTGCATGGGTTTGCACTGTGTGAGCTCAACCCTGGTGAGCTACATTTCACTACCACTGACGATCCAACCTCTTTTCGAGCAGTAGAGAAATGCCAGTTTTGAAAAAATTTAATGATTGAAGAGATGAAGTTTATTGAGTACAATAAAACATATTATCTTTTTGATCTATCCATTTTCCGGCATCCATTTAGGCTTAAGTGGGTCTTCAAGGTAAAGAATGATGAGAAAGAAACAGTATGAGCGAAAAGGTGAGGCTCTTTGCAATTGGTGTACATCCAACATCAGTGGATTGACTTTGAGTTATTCTCCCTTGTTTCACACATGAAATCAGTGGGGATACTCATTTTGGTAGTAGTCAAATAAGGGTGAGAGGTCCATCACATTGATTTAAAATCGGTATTCCTAAATGGAGTCCTTAAAGAGAAGGTATATATTGATCATCCACCTAGATTCATCATCAAAAACCATGAGTAAAAGGTGATCTAGCTCCAAAAAGTACTATATAGAATTCAGCAGGCACCAAGAGCATGGAATTACAAGTTCGATTCCAACCTTTTGATTCCTATTCTTCACATGATAGACTTTGAGAACTATGTGTACAATTATGGAAATAATGTGTATCATCTGACCATTGGGGTGTATGTAGATGACTTTATATCACCGACACTAACATCACAGACATCATCATATTCAAGATCGAGATGAAAAATCTCATTAAGATGAGTGACTTGGGATTTATCTCATACTACCATGGCATCGACATGATCCAAGGGCCAAGATGCATTTCCCGATTTCAATCCACCAATGCAAATAAGATGTTTGAGAAGAGTTACATGGGATAGTGAATCTACTATCAGGTTCCAATGGAGGCCCACTTGAAGTAGATTAATTCTAGAAAACCCCCAATTTTCAATGCCACTCAGTATCAAAGAATTATTATTAGCCTTCGGTGCCTAATATATTCATGAAAAGAAATTACCTATGGGGTGGGTTATGTAAGTTAGTTTCATGGAGGAACATTAAGAATACCACTTGGTCATGGCCAAGAACCTATTGTTCCAAATCCTTGGGACACAAAACTATGGAATTCGCTAAACAAGGAAGGTAAATAGTTGATCAATCCTAGGGTATCAAAGATGGTGACATGGACGATGAAATTAATGACGACAAGAGAACCATAAGGGTGTTCTTCTATGGAGAAAAACCCATAACATAGAAATCATATAAGTAAAAGGTAGTGGTGTTGTCTTCATACGAATCATAGTTCATTGATTCGATGACTATAATGTTCCATGGAATCTAGTTAGCTCGTTTATTATAAGAATTACATTTCTTAGACTTTAGTGCACCGATGGTAAAAGTGGAAAACAAGTCAACCATTTCCTTAAACAAGAACCCTTTCTTACCTGACCAAATCTAAAACATTGACACATTATTCTATTTTATCAGGGAGTGTGTTGATGAAAGAAATATAATTCTTAAGCACACTCACATTGAAGAGAAGTTTACAATCACTCTCAAAAATTCCCTTGGTTATGAAAAGTCTCTAGAGCTTCATATAAAGATTGGAGTTATTGAGATCCATTGAAAATGGAAGAAATTAGAGGGGTGATGTTGTTGACTAAATACGGTGATTAATTTTAGCACAACTTTTTTCCTCCCCCCATAATTTTCCCTCGTATACTTTGGGTTTATGTCCCAATGTGGTTTGATCTCATTAAGGATCCCATGAGGTTTTTAATTACATTGTAAATACGTCTGGTTGTTTTGTGTATATAAAGAAATTAAAACACCTCCAGAAAGCATCCCAATTTTTGGTACAAAAATCAACTATTGAGTTCTAGTTTTTGATTTGTATTCCCAAGTCACATATATTTTTCATGGGTATTGACCGGTTTTTCATTTATAACACAAAGTTAGGGTTCCCTCACAGTTAGTGTGTTATTGATTATTCTTTTACTCTACCTCGATCTCATAGCTACAATTTTCTTTCCTCCTTCTCCTTCCAGCATTCCTCATCACTAAAAATCATTTCCCTCAACTCCACGCAACTGGATGATGAATTCAAATATATTCCAATGATATGGTCTCCTTTTAACATTTTATATCCTATTGAAATATATTCCTATATTATTTCAGCAGTTTTACTTTGTCATATTTTGAAATCTTATTTTTCATATATATTTATTTTTTTCTCATTCTGATCCTAAAAATTCTATTTAAATCGATCACTATAGGGCCTATTTTTAATTTTTTTCTAGTAATGGATAAAAAATCTCATAAATTCTAGTTATTTTTATTGATATAATCTTGACTCATCTAATTTAAAATTTAAACCACCTCTTCTTGGATTAAAGTTATCATCAACCCTTATTTAATTATTTGAGGGGATTTCTCTACTTATTATCTAAGATGTCTTGTAAAATTTTGTATATTATTACATTTTATTAATATTTAATTTTCATTGTATCTAACATAATCTTTTGGATAATTTATTTTTTCTATTCATATTTAATAGAACCAAAAAAGCATGCAGTCATCCTCTTCTCAACCTTGGTATTGTCTTCAACCTTATGAGGATGGTGAACAATTAAACTAGGTATTCTTTCTGTCTATGAAGGAATGTGAAATCATTAATCTTCCTTGATTTTTTTAAAATAGTAATTTAGAAAATGTGTTGACTTATTGGGAATAATACTTGATCTCTACTATATTTTATGTTTATAATAATTTTTTTGTAATTTTTTCATTAGTTTGTGTTCATTTGAATTCATTATTACTAATTATTTCCCTTCTAAACAATGATTAAAGGATACATCATTCTTATTGTTCAGTATTTATATACATGAAGAAAAACAAATTTTTTTTGGATTCATATATGAAAACATAGATTAACTTAAATGTTTTCATTCAAGGTTGTGATAAATATATAAATTAAACATTATTTTAATTTTGAATATTTTTTCACTTATGTTTTCTTTCATGTTTAGGATTTATAACATTTTACTTTTATTTTTCCACTCGGTGCACTTTGGATGTGTAATTTTCAAATCTAGTTTTTCATCTATTGATTTTTTGTATTTTGGATGTGTATTTTTCTAGATTATTACCCAATTGTAAACCAATTTGATGTTATATTTTTAATTTATATAATACTATATTTATATGTGTTTACAACTGGTAACTTGATGATTTACCCTTTTGAAAATTGAGATAATTTTAATTGATTTCTCAACCTAAAGTACTTTCAATATATTATATAACAATTGATTTTCAATTTATCAATATTTATTTTTGATTCATAAACAATAATAATAATCATGGATTTACCTATTTTGAACTCATAAAAATAAACCTATTATACAAATGAAACATATTCTACTTTTAAGTTCTGAAATTTATTTACACTTTAAATATTTGTAACTTATTTACTATATTGGACTTAGATGGTTAGTTTAGTATTTATAACATTAAACTATTACTTTTCTAATATCATTGAATTTTATTTTTATATTTTTGAAGACTAATAATTCAATTACCCATTTATTTTAATTTTATATGTATATTATTCATGATTTATTCCTGAGTTACAAAATTCTAAACCTTAACTTTAAAAACTCTTTTTTATTTCTACAAAAAAATATATAGTGATTTTACAAATGAGGTATTTCAATAATTGAAGACTAATCATCAAATTTCTCATTTTATTACATTTTGGATGTGTATTGTTCAATATTTACAATCGAGTTACCAAATTCCAAACCTCTATTCAAAGAAATATTTTTCATTTATACAACATTATATATAAGTGAGTTTACAAATGGCCAAGTAAATCTTTGATCTATGTTACAAATTCATCTTTTAACATTAACTAAAATAAAAATACTCTATAATACCTTACAATTTATCCCTTTGACTTTGTTTACTATTTTAGGAATTTGGTTTTATGGCACCAAATAAATTCTTATTATTTTTCCCACTGATATTATAATTTTATATAATATTTTTATCTTATATTTCATTTAGTATTATTTATCTCCATAAATATTTTATTTAAATATACAATTCATAATTTACTAATTTAGTGAAATTTTAACCCTTTCTCTACTATTCTATGAGTTACTTACTACATAATATGTAGTTTATTTATATTATTTAGGTCTCCTATTTGTTTTTTTCTAAAAATGGGAATTTAATATTTTTATTGCAATTAAAAATATTTTTTGGTTTATGTATTTCATTTGGCCAAAATAAGATATCTTTGATTGTTGGTTATCATATATGTTTCATTTATTACAATATATTTATCTAATATTTCCAACATTTCTGCATACTATTTTTGATTATTAGTTTTCATAAATATTATATTACTTTTTTATACATGAAATTCATAAACATATTTTTGTACTTTTATTTTCAATATAATTAATGATTTCCCCCTCTACTCGATGAGAAAATTAATATGTACTCAGACACACACAAAAATAACATGTATTGAAACATTTTTTTGGTTTTTAGATTACTCATCATACATGAATTTGCGCATTATTTTTTCACTATATTGTATGGGGATCATAGTTGTATATCCACAAATACTTAGGTATAATAGGAAATTAAAAGGTATGTGATCTACATTATCTTTCATTTTATTTTCGCAAAAAATGTAGTTTTTTTTATTTTAGAAAAAATTATTTCATTTCTATTTTCATTTCCTAACAAAATTATTTCCATATATCCATTCATCTTATATTTTTCACTCAAATTCATCTAATAATAAATAAAAATATTTGATCCCCATATGGAACAGTTTAGTGTTTCTTCTATTGTTAAATTTCTTGTGGTGTGTTGAGGAGGTCATAGTTTCAAGGCTCATTGTTTGCCTCTTTTTTTTGCGCCCCACAGTCGGACCCACTATAAATAAGCAAAAATATTAGAATAATATATATAGTTTTTTATATTATAATATTATCACTTTTTAATAATCCCTTTATTTTAAATATATGATCCAATTTATAAAGAATTTTATTTGTACAAAATTTTATGGCCTCCTGAAAATTCAATATAATTCTTTGAAGGATTAATTTTTAAAATAGTATCAAGTTAATTCATACATACATAAATATTCATATTTCTATTATCAGTTTTTTCTTCTAAACATTTATTTGAGTTTCTTGACATTCTAGTTTTTTTGAATGATATTGAAGAAGTTGAGTTAAATACAAGGTGAATAGTCTCTTGTATTTGTATAAGGAAGGTGTTAGTTTTTCTCCATATTCATCCACATTTTTATTTTAACCTGAGATGAAATTACTTCATTTTAATTATGACTCTTAAACTAGTGTCTCACCTAGTTTTACTTGCTATTTGAATTCTATCAGTTTCAATTTTTTAGTCTAGGGATTTTTTTGTAGCATTTTTATCTTCACCAATAATACTATATAATGATGAAAATCAAATGTAATCCCACTAATTTTGTCATTATAACACAACACTATGTCCAGATACTTATGAAATATAACTAGTTATCTTTTTTATATCATATCAAGTTAGTTCCTTATTTTATTCTTTTATTCCTCATATCTTTTTTTGTAAAAGTTATTTTGATGTGGCATGTGATGGTTGAACAATATTTTATACTCGTGATCGATTGGGTAGACCTAGTTGATGACTATACATTAAGATCTTTGAGGCCACTCTGATTTCTGTTTTCAAATCCTTATATGTCCATTTTGTATTTTGAAATTCTTGATTTCATTAATCCATTGAATTTTATTGTTTCCATGAACTGAACAGGATATGGGTCCTTTTGGCGATTTCCCCATATCTTCTATATCCAGAACCTGTTTTTTCCACCTATTTTTTTCATAAAAACTACCTATTTTTGTTGGTAAACAAATTTTTTTAATGGAATTCCCCATCATTTAAATCTATTTCATTGTATTTTATATGTAGGAAACCATATGTTGAGTTATGAAAAATATTTTTCATGATGGTTATTTGAGGTGCAACTGATCTTTAATTAAGGATGATGTGTTACTCTAATGTCTGATGGTTTGTTTTTAATTTCTAATTTCCTATCATTTTTACCAATATTTTATCTTAAATCTTGTACTTTATTATAATTTTTTTCCCTAATTTATCATATCAAAACCCCTTACTTTATTGAATTCATTAAGTTTATTATAATACCAACCCTTTTCACTTTGATAGTGAATGAATATCACATTTTATTATTATTATTGCATAAATTTACACCCTTGGAAATTTTATGTTTTAATTTCATTTTCACCTTTATTTTTAGAAATATATTTTAGAAAATTAAATAAACATAGTAATAAATTAATTTATTTATTGAATCATGATCTTTAATGTTTATTTTTTAAGATAAATTTTCTTCCAAAACATTCATTAGAAAAATGATGAAATTCATATACCAATGAAATATGGTGGTTTTCTTGTATTTTGGTAGAATTGTTCATCAAGTCACTATAATATGTCACAATTATAGTAGTCACTATCAAATGATTTGGTTATTTTCATTATAGTAATTAGATTCACAAGTTCAGTAACATTCAAAATTGTGAACTCAACTCATCGTGACAAATTTATTAGTAAATTCATAGACTTTTACAAGTCATTCATGTTTATTATCTTAAGAGTGGTTCAATTTGGTTTCAATTATCATTTTTTTTATCAGTTTATCTTATGAAACTAAAATCATAAATGAATTTATAGATTTTATAAAAATTATTAGTGTAAGAAAATAAAAATTTATAAATAAATTTTTTTATTAGGAATATTTTAATCATATAAAAATTAAATATTAATAAAAAATATTTTTTTCTACTATTTTTCATTTTTTTATGAGAATAAATATTTATAGAATATATATTCTAATTTTTAATTAATTATATTACACCTGTTTTATTCTCCTACAATGATTTATCTCAATATTTTACTCTTCTTTTTTATCCGGTTTCATCTTGTATTACTTTTTACCTCTTATTCCATCTACTTTGATGACCTCTTTGACTAAATTTACTTAAGATTTATTTCACTTATTTAATCTCACCATACACACTTACATCATCTATATAAATCCGTAAATTTTTCTTTTTTGAAGATGGGTTGAAGTTTACATTAAAACAAGAATTCATCAAGGGTGACATTCATTTAGGAATTCATTAAAAAATTGATGCACCGTATGATTATTTTTATTCTGATCTATTTTTGCATAAATCCCCTAGAAGAAATTGGTTCTACTATGATTTGACTACCAATTCCATCATGTTGGTCATTGTTATGACACTATTCGATGTAATTTAAATTAAAATTTTTTATGCGAATCACCCAATTCAAACATTTTCTTTCATTTTAGTTATGTTTTATGCAATTTTAGAAACTCATATTTTTTTGAAACCCTAACAATTTTTTTCACCTTAACACAATATTTGATTATGAAGCCCTAAAATTATTTTTTATTTTTACTATTTTAACAAATCAATTTTTCACTCTTTATCAGTTCAATTCATTTCTATGTTCTATTATACCCACTCTCAGACTGTGGAAGTGTAGAATAAATCCCTTAATAAAAATTCCTAAATATTAAAAAGGATTTATTCCAAACCTCAAAAGTTGAACACATAAATTTCTTGTGCTTCTTTGAAATAAGACTACATATTTTATGCATGATTCATGCAAGTGTTATGACCATCCTCAATGTTATTTGTGACCATGTATATATTTTTTGTTTTTAAATTGATAGGTTGAATTATATATGATTTTTTTTTTGATTTTAATCATAACTGATTTATATTTGAATAAATTCTCATAGAAAAAACACTACATAATATATTGTTCAATTTATTTGGGATATGTTTTACATTGAATACTATACCTTGATGTGGTATAATGATATTTCTCATTCCATTATCCCTTTTGGAATTTTTTTTGGTTTTTTTTATGTTTTTACTGAACATGGTTTGGGATTCAAGTAGAATCTTTTTCAATATTTCCATGTTCAGGTAAAATGATATTTTTTTTACGTTCATAAACTATGGCCTCCGAGTTATTCAATCCATTTATTATTATTTTTATTCCCAATCTCTTATTTCTAACTTCAATATATGTGGGCCAAAGCAGACCCATGTCCCTCACCTAGGAATATCTTCTAGACTATGATTTTTTCTTATTATTACTCTGATTGGGGCTTGTATCCAATCCTCATAGCTGGTATCATCATGTCCTTATAATTCATTGGGTTATAGTAGTTAGAGATCCTCTACTATATTTATCTTGGGTCCTCTTTAGTTCCCCAATATCCTCCTTTCAATCTCAATAGAAGTTATTGTGCTATCCAGTCTAATCCAGAGTACCCTTCATGTCCCCTCTACTATAGTTCATTGTTGTGGTCCTAGGTAATCACTATTACTTTTGGTGGGAAATTTAAATTAGTTGATACTTTTACATGAATCCCCCAATTATAATATTTGGTTTTCTTTTGTCATGTTTTATACTATATCAACACATCAGATTTTTTTAAAACCCTGATTCCAATTTCCTCCCATCACATGATTTTTTTAGGAAGTACTCTATTATCCATTTTTTGGGGCTCTCTTTTTTGATTATATCTTCATCCCTTACCGTGAAACCCAAAAAAAATTCCCCTTCCTCAGACATGCCACAAATAAATATTCCATTATTCATCGGTGCAATTCTTTTATATGTTTCATGATACTTACTTCATGAACGTGAAAATGTAAGTATTTTCTCTATAAAAAATTATTGAATTATATATTGTTTTATTATAATCATAATAGATTATTATTTGAATAAATAGTTACATAAATCAAGATTTTGGTTCCTTTATGTTTGGTTTTCTAAGATATCTAAACCTTGTATTTTTTTAAACAATAAGACTTTTTTATCCCCTCACATGATATACATTTAGTAAGTACTCTATCATCCATTAATCTTTGAGGTATCTTTAAGTGCATCCACAAGACCCAGGTTCAAAACCAGGTAGAGGCATGTTTCTGTGCACTGTAGCAGTACTATAGTAGGGACTATAACACTAACATAGAAGAATTGTACACTATACAGGTACTGTAGCAGAACTGTACACTGTATTGGTGCTGTAGTAGAACTGTAAATTGTGCAGGGTTGTAGCTACTCTGTAATAGTTACTGTAGCAGGTACTATTCGGTACTGTAGCATCTAGAACTATTCACCTTGGGCCACTGGTTTGGGCTTATAATCCTTAAGGCTTTTGGGCCACCCAAGCCTTTGGGTTAGTAGGGATTTCAGGCCACCTTTAATGTCTTCGAGCCACCTCAAGGCCTTTGGGTAACATGAAGTTTCCCCATACAGAATACAAAAAAAGGAGTAGTCCTAGAAGAGGATTTAGAGTAGGTGCACTCAAAAGAGCAGAGCCAAAAGGATTGGTCATAATGAGAGGGTATGACTATGCCATAGAGACTAGCCTGTGCTTGCACAAAAAGCCTTGCCAGATGGCCATGCGAAGGTGGAGAGATACTATCATGATGCAGATGCTGGGGAGGGGCAGTTCCATGAAGATAGTTTGGTTGAATTCCCTAAGACCTTCGGGTCATGTTATCTCTTAAGCCTACAATCCTTGTAATATCTGAGCCTATGGGCCTTTTAAGGGTTACCCACCATCCCTTGAAAGGGGGTTTATCAAAAATCAATAAAAAATGAAGGCATTCGGGCCATTTGGGCTATTATCCATTAATGGGTTCCCCTCTTCAATAACCACATCCTTAATTTTGAAACCCTAAAATATTTTCCCCTTTCTCCAATTTTCAAAAAATGAATGGTCCTCTTTTCATTAGTGAAATTATTTTTTGTATTTTGCGATATCTATTTCTTGATTGTGAAAATGTAATCAATTTTTCTTTGATACGAATTCTTAAAAATTGATGACTTAATTTAAAACCTTAAATGTTTAATAGTACATTTCTTATGTTTCTTTGAAATAATCCTATTAAAATGTTTTCTCAGTTCAAGTAAACCATATTCACTCCCTCAATGTTTTTGAAGGCATATAATTTATGTACTCCAATTAATAAATTTAAATAATATGTTTTTTATTCTAATCATAGTTTTTTTTTTGAATAAATGGCCCTAAAAAATATGTAAAAAATAGTTTTCAATTAGTATGGGCTAGGTTTTCAACTGTATACTCTATATTATTATAGTACAATAATATTTCCAAATGAATTATCCATATTTGATTTTTTTAATTTTTATTAATAGTTCCCTTATTATATATTTTTTTACTAGGGGAATGATGAGGGTTTCAAGGAAAATATTTCTTAATTTTTCTATATTCAAGTAAAATTATATTATATTTACATATTTTATATGATTTGATTTTTTTTATTAGAAGATAAGTCCTATATTCATTTTTATTCGAATTTAATTTTATTAGACATAATTTATTTAAATTTAAGTATACATATAGGTGAATATTTGTATTGTACATTACATTTATTATTTTTATAATTTATTTTAAGTTTCATATTTATGGTATTTTATAATTTATATCTGTTACTTTATTATAACATATTATTGATGCTATAAGGGTTCAATATTTTTTATACACCATTCCCTCCTCTTAGCCTATTTCTATTAAAATACATTGTGAGATATTCTTCATTCCAATGTATACTACATATAATGATCACATCCTAAAATTAAGAGGCATGTGATTATTTTTGGTCGACATATTCACATGATATTATGGGAAATGTTAAAATTTGAGCGCTATTCATGTTTTTTATATCAATACATTTACATCAGATATATAGTAATATCCATATTATTTTTTATAATTGTATAAGGTTTTTTAGGTTAATGTGATATATATTTTTACCAAATTATATATATATATATATATATAAATGTTTGATAAAAAATATTTCACATAAAAATATACTTCCACCTCTCATATGTAAAAGAAAAGGTAAGTTTGAGACATACATATTTTTTATAAAATAAAGTTAATGTATATTTTATAATTTATTTTTATAAACATGAGATATATTTGAATTAAATTTCTTGGCTTATATATGTCATTATTTTATTCATGAAGGTAAGTTGATTGAACAATCAATCAAACTATGTCAAGTTTTGTTTTCAATATTTTACATGTGTAATTTTATACCTCCATATAAATATACCTTATATTATTTCAACACACAAACAATTTAGATTTATTTAAATGAAAATCTCACTTATGTATTGTATTTAAGGAACATAGGCTATGTGTGCTTGTGGGAGACTTATAGTATTTATTTGGATAGCTTGGAAACACTTTGTTGTGTGAAAAATCTAGTTTTACATTAATGATGGATTAATTTTTCAGTGAATCATGTTATTTGGTGTTTATTTTTTCCATTGCATCAAAATTCAACTTATGGGACATCCTTGGTTTCCTCCTCACTTTTCATTTCGTATTTAATCATTGTAGTTGAAAAAATATTCACACCAATTCTTATAATCATTCAATTCCATATTTAATTACTATGCCAAATCATGTTGTCACCCTAAAAAGATCCTCTAGATTTTACATATTCATTATATTTTGGTTTATATATTGATTTTATTAAAACTTATTCTCCAATTTCTTTTTTATATGATCTTTAATTTTTATCAAATTTTAAGTACCTATATGAAATTTTGTTTTTTTCAAATTTTTTAAAATTTGGATGATAAAATGATTTGAATTATTTTTATTTGTTATTTTCTATAAAGATATATATGTTTTATTTTTTGGATGTTTTATATGCCATTTCTTCAGTGAAATTTTATACAAGTATATGTGTTTTATTTAGATATGTTTCAATTCTATCAAATGATACAATACTTATGATTTCAATAATTCTCTAAATGGTAAATTATGTGCAAGTATCATGTCATCCACAATATCAAGTGAAATAATTTTTTTAGTATTTGTATCTTCACTTGTGATACTATATGATAATGAAAATTGGATGGATTCCCATTGATATTTTTCATTAAAATGTGATATTATCACCTACTACTTATGAAAGATAACTGGTTTAATTTTTTGTATCATATGTAATTAGTTCTCTATTGTATGATTTTATTCCTTATATCTTTTTTTGAAAAAGTTATTAGAAACTGTCTTGTAATGGTTGAAAAATATTGTATACTCTTGATCTTTTAGGTAGACTGAGTTGGTGACTAGGTACCAAGATCTCTAATTCCATTTTAATTTTTTTTGAATGCTCATTCATAAATTATTTTTTTTGAAGTTTTTTATTTCATCCGTCCATTGAATTTTAAAGATCACCTGAAGTGAATTAGAGATCAGACCTTTTGATAAGATTTACATATTTTCTTCATCTAGAATATATTGTCCCCCCTATTTTATCATAACAACCCCTTTTTTCTAAAAAATTTATGATAATATTTCCCCATGATTATGATTAGTTGCATCATATTTTATATCTAGGAATACATATTATGAGTTAAGCATAACATTTCTATGGTGATCATCTAAGGTGTAGCTGATCTATAACTGAGGCTGATGTGTTTCTCTAATGTATGATCAATTATTGTTAATGTCTAATTTCTTATCATTTTCTAACAATATTTTATATTAATTTCTAAACATGATTATAAATGTTTTACTCATTTGGAACATAAAAAACCCTTATTTTATTCAATTATTTCATATTATTATATTACTAAGCCTTTTTGTTTAAAATATTACTTTACTAAAATACATGTTTTTTCATGTTTCTTATAGGTATTCTTTGAGACCTATTTATATTTAAAGGATATGATTCATGAATTTTATATAATTTTATTTATGAAATTCATATATTATTATTTATCTTCTAATTATTTAAAAAATTATATATGGGATTTTATTACCAAAATGGTTCACTAATGTTTGATATTATGATGTGCTTTTTCTGCTACTTAGATTTGAGTTAATTTATTTTGAATATATTATTGAGAATAAGGTTCCAAAAGAATATTTAATAGGTATGAATTGAGAATATGTATTCTTATAATGATTTTAAATTTATTTAATTTTATTGTGGTTATTTTCATACTGTTGTATATATATATAGGTATTATCCGTATAATATTATTAGTTTTCAATGTTCATGTTTCATTGTTTATTATTATTCAATTGGTTGAACATTTAATGATTACTCAATATTTTGTCTCTCATTGCATCTAATTCTCAATTATCTGATTGAGTTCCAATGATAAAAAATCTATATATAACTATGTAGTTTTAAAATAAATACAATTGGTCACTTTGAATTTATATACAGTTTAAACATGAATTAAATTTGCTGGATTCTATATAATATGAATTTAAAATTTTTACTGTAATTTGGATTCAGTAAACTTTATCATGTATAGTTTACACTACTACTATAAAAGTTCAAACTACCAACTTGTGTATATTATGCATTATCTTATTCTGTATTGGTTGTATAACAATTTAATATCTAGTTCAATATTCACTTTCAGTCTTCATGCTTTGATTCAGTATGTATTCATTATCCTTTTAATTATATAGTTTCAATTTTCTTAAATTTAACTTTGACGTTTTAAAATAATGTTTTATATGATTCAGTATAATATTTAATGAAAATTGTAATTAAAGTGGGATTATGTAATGTTCAATTTCCAGTACTTCTACCTACTTTCTATCTTCCTACTTTTGTTTAATATGTAGTATCCTAAACATTATTCTATACATATTTAACTTTTTTGTTCAATTACTTCACATTCAAATTAATTTTCAACATATGATTTCATTTAATTTTCATATATGTCTTAAAAATTCTATTAATTTTAGTTAATATATATTAAGTATCAAAATATTCATGAGTCATGTTTCATCTATTAAAAATTTATTCTTTCATGCAATTTCTTTTACAAGACTTTGATGATGATGATTCAACGCAAATTGATAACGTTGATTTGGATTCTTCTATTTAAACATCTTGAGACCAATAATAAGTTTCTTCTGAAATTAATAAAATGGAAATTAAGAATCACTAGCTTCATCTTAATATCATTAGTAATTTACTAAACATTTCTATGTTATCATTAAATTAATTATTTAATAATATCTATCTATTTACTCTAATGCTCAATGTTTCCTTCTATAAAATTTTAAGGTTTGTAATTCAACTATATTTTTTATAAGGTCTATAAATTTATTTTATATATTTTTACTATACACATTTTTGTTATCTTAATCATTCATTACTTTGATAATGGGGTTATAAAATCTTATGAGATTTATTCCCCAAGTTTTTTTCTCTCTAATCAATTGGAGTCTCATGGTTTTATCATGTATTCCTTTATAATTAATAACTATGTCATTGGTGAAAACATTATTTCTAAAGATATTCATCTTGGATATCTAATATTAAATATCATATTAGCCATAATATCGAGTGGGACTATTTTTTATACTCAACTATCCATATATGTTTGAACATTATGTTTCTTGATAATTAATTAATTAATCTTCCTCATTCAGTGGTCACCAAATATGGGGATATAAAATAATATTGTGAACCTTATCTTTAGATAAAAGACTCAATTATACCTTGTTGATATCATTATCATGTCTCTCATTAATGAGGCATACTTTTTTACCTCCTGTTGACAGTTCTTAAAACATCCTCACTAGATGAGTCCTATATTATTTTCTTAAATATAAGTCTGGATTGACCTCTAATTAGTGATTTCATCATTGACATTATGAAGATCGGGAGAAATTATGTATATCTCGATGCAAAAAATAATCTGTCATCTATTCAACAATAATTGAGAAATTTATAGATGCTAAGATCCTCATAGTACCACCGAATTTATAATTATAAATAATACCCTTCTTAATATAAAAATTTTATTGAATAAAAAAATTCAGAAAAAGAAAAAATAGATTAAAAACCAAAAAAAAATACATTTGGTTATTTTGACTTAAAAGATTCAATTTCTATTATCAATTTTCAGAAAAGTTCAAATGTTTTCTTTTATTTAAACTTATCACAAAAATGTTTATTTTATATATTTTTTAAAATTAAAATTATGATCATGGATAAGTTTAGATATATTCATCAATATCATGGAACTTCCTTATTTTCCAAAAAGCTTTTTTTATAGATTTTAATTCTTATAATAAATTAAGAATAATATTTTGTAATCCCAAGAAGAAATAATGGAAAAATTAGTTTTTACTTGATCATTCTCAATATTATATATCCCCAATTATGCAACATATAAACCAAAATTACTCAATATTTTTGGTCGATTACATAATTATTTAGGAGAAATTTTCAATAGATATATGTAAAAATATACAAGTCTTAATCAAAGTAGAATTCAGTTTTTTATTCAAAAAATCTATGAGTTGATAAATACAAATATATTTATAAAAAGTGATTATCTGGATATGATTAATAGTCATATAGGGATTGATTTAATTTACAATAATTATGATGGTAGTTTTTATCTCACAATCCCACAACATAAAAAATGAAACTTTAAAAATATTTTTCAATTTGATAAAAAATAAAAAAACACTAATTCATTATCCCAAACCAAATAAACTTTGGATTTTTCAATAAATGTTCCTATTATACAATAAATATAAAATGAAAAATTGGGAAATACCAAAAAAGTTACTTATTATATATTTTCCCGAAGATTTTATATAAAAAAATTATTTTATCATGGAATAAAAACATATATTTTTGTAAATTTTAATATAAAAATATAGAAAAGGAGTGGACTATATAAGACGATAGACTAGATATATAGAAACATTGAAAAAACTTATTTTTCAAATAAGATGAGATAAACCTTTTAAAAAAAATGATTAAAAAAATTAAGTTATATTGTTTATTGTATAGAATAAAAAATCTAAAATATATACTTATATAATCTATTAAAATAAGACAAATTAGTTTAGATATAATGGTGAAAAAGGATATATCTCTTAAAAATTTAATAAAAATTTTAATATTGATTATTTAACCGATACATTTATCTATAATTTTTTAATTTAATTATGGTGTATTAAACTATAGAAATTTCATTAGTTGATAACAGTAAGAACTAAAAAACCAATTAAAGATTTGAATTAAAAAGACTAGATCTGATTTTTTATTTGATTGAAAAATATAAAAAAATACTTGAAAAAAAATATTATGCAAATGAAATAGATTTTATTAATCTTGAAAATAAATTATCATAAATATACTGTAGAGAATTTAGAATATATAAAAAATCCATAAAAATTAAAACAACTATTTTCTCCCTGGATGAAAATAAATTCCACAGTGTCCCACTGTGTGGTATGAAACCAACATCGTAATGAAAAGTGACCAAAGAATCTGTAATCATCATACAAAAGGGTTCTATTTGTGAAGAAACCTGTATACATATATATGTATCCATATATGATAAACCTTAGATACATACAAATAATTTTAAATTCTACGCATGCTAATAATTAATTTTTAATTCATGGATGACATGCGTCATACTTTGGAATTAATTAAGGATACATGAACATATCATAAATGTGTAAGAGAGTACTGAAGTAGGAAATAATACACCCCAAAAGGGTGTTATGATCCGGACATCCCATACTCTTTACCAATGTGAGTCCCCAAACACTATGCAAGCAATTCCCCAATTAACACCTACCTTTAGAAAGAAGGTTTGTAAAACATCTCAAATAAGGGAGTTGTTGGGTGTTTCTAGATCCACGAACAAACCCCATTAGAAACCATTCAAAACTAGTGAAATCTACATGAATGATTTTTCAACCATTAAAACCACCACAATCAACCATCAAGTATAAAAACAATTCCATGCCTCATATTTTCATCAGAAACAGTCTCTCATCAAGGAGACATACATTTTTTCTTCATGTTTATGGGTCATAATCCATCCTATTTGGGTCATATCTCCCTTAGTCATGAATTATTTTCTCAAATAAAAGTTTTGATAAAATTATCAATTTTGGACTTGGTGTGAATGATTTTGAAACCGTTCAAACCACCACAGTCAACCATCAAGCATAAAAATAATGTCATGCCGCACATTTTCCTTGGAAATAATTTCTCATCATTGAAACATACTTTCTTCTTGTTGATGGGTCATAACCCATCCTCATTGGGTCATATCTTCCTTTATCAGTTCTTCTTTTGTCAAATATACGTCTTGATCAAATTATGATTAATTATTTCATCATTATCATTATAAATTTTAGGATTAGTTCCATTTACTTATAGATGATTATATTCTCGAGGTTTTCCTATATATTTTGGTGCAACTAAGTGAAGTGCACTGTGTTGCATTTGTTGTCAATGAGGTATGTTGTTGTCAAGGAATGAATGGATGGATGTCAAGGATTGTCAAGATGTGAATGCCAAAGGTTGTGATGGTGTTGGTGGTGAAGGAGAATGGCCATGGTACTAAGATGCATGTCACTTAGGAGATTCACTAAGTGGTATTGGAAAATGTGGTTGAAACATTCTCCATGGAAATCAGACGATTGATGAGCTGATCTTTAAGTTCAAAGAACTTGTATCAACTGGATACAAGGTCACACCAATGTTTGAAGACCATGCATTGTATTGACAATGCATGAGGAGTTGAAGATGATCCATCCACAACTACTGAGTGGATGAAGTGGATTAAAGATGTCCATGCACTATCTCCTAGTTCATGTGAACATGAAGAAGATCCAACATGATCTCTGATTAGGTCAATGAAGTTTATTGAAGAATTTATGTGATTCAAGAGTTCAGTTGAAGAAGAAGAGTTGATGAAGAACCTTAGGGAATTCCATTCCTATGTAATGAATACATGTTGAGTAAGAATTGGAGGAATTCTAATGAAGAAGAGAAGGGAAGAAATGAAGAAGAAGAAGAAGTGGCATTTGGCATTTACACTTGGTTACTTTGTTTGTAAACAAAGTACTTAGTGTTTAAGTAGAAAAAAATAGCCACCAAGGAAGGCCAGCCGAGGGTCATCACCAAAGGCTCATGTGGGACTCAAGGTCACCACGCCCATGGGGAACCCTCAAAGGCCAGGGCAGCATCCTTGAGGCAGGGGCGCACCCGTAGGACACCCCGCATGGGCGCCTGGGGCACGCCCGGAGGAGCGCGGCAGGGGCCGTGTATAAGCCCCGAGGGCACGCGGTGGTGAAGCCCGCGCACCCGTGTGTGCATGGTGGGCGCTAGGAGCGCGCCCGCAGGAGGAGCATAGAGGGCGCAGAGCGCGCCCGCAGGGAGAACACGGTGCGGGGCGGCACCGTGGAGGGAGAAGTGCAACTGAGAGTTGAGCGGCAGCGCCAGGGTGATAAACTGCGGAAAAACCGCTCTCCGTTTCGATGTGGGACGCGGAAAAATCCCCGGGAGCAAATCTCAGCTGTCCAAGCGATCTCGTGCTTGATCTGCGCCGCACGATTCATCCCGCACGCGATGATCTGATCGTGGCCGTTCGAAGATCTGATCCGACGGCTGCCACATCGTCTTCCTCGAGCTCAGCCGAGGCACCTCCCACGAAGCCACCCGCGAGCCCCGTTCGAACTAGAGGCCTCCCCGACGACCTATTTCGAGTTCCCAGCTACCTTTGAAGGAGCTGAAGGGTCCATTGGGATCGTCTGAGCATACCGAACACAACCATGCATAAAAAGTGGTCTGCATGCAATATATGGAGAAATTGGAGTTCGGCCGAAGCAACCGGAGGTGCGAGTCCCATGTGTTTGTGCTCAAATGTTTAAACAGAGGCCATGCATGCGTTTGCATGCTCTTGCACATTAAGGAAACCGAAGAAGAAGGAATCCCGCGGAGAACAGAAAAGAAAACCATGATTTGCGGCTTGCGTTCAAAGATTTTTAAAGAACCGAAAATCTCGGTGATTTGAGATTTATCCCGCGGAATATTTGGCATTACTTTGCCTATAAAAAGAGAGCCCGAGCCCTCTTAGAAGCTTGCTGATCCTCTGAAGAGAAAAGTCCCGTGAGAAGCACTTTGTGCCTCGCGAAGTCGAAGCCCCGCGCAGCACCCTGCGCGGCAGTGAAGCCCGGAGCACCCCTTGCTCCGTAAGGTTCCTTTTGCGCACTCCTTGCACGAAAGAAGAAGAGGAGAAGTCCCCTGCGCGCTACCCCTTTGCGCGACAGGAAGAAGAGGTTGGGCTGCGCCAACTTGCGCGCTCCCTCTGTGCACCGCGGCCCCCTGCGCGGTAAGCACTTGCGCGGCAGTGGCCACCCGAGATCCTGCGCATCTTGCACCTTGTGCTTGTGCGATTGAAGAAGGCAGTGGGGTGTTGCATCTTGCGCGGCCCTTGCCAGTGCACCTTGTGCGGCTGTGAGGAGAAGAAGGGAGTTCGGGTTGTGAAGTGTATAACACACCTTGTGTGTGTGTGCAAGGAGAACCCAAGACTTGGCAGTGTGTGTGCATAAGGAGGAAGACCACACTATTTGTGTGTGTGCAAAGTGAACCAGAACACCTACGGGCCAAGTGTGTGCCAAGTGGAGAAGAGTACCCGAGGATTTCATGCCTTTTGTGTGCACCAAGTGAAGACACATTTTGTGTGTGCAAAAATTGAAGAACAACCTACGGGTTAAGGGTGTGCAACAAGAAGTGGGAAGAGGCCCAAGTCAAGTGTGTGCAAAACAAAGAACAATTTATGTGTACTTGAACAAGTAACAAAGAAGGCCGAACCTAGGTGTGTACAACGTGTACGCATTTAGAAGTTGAAGGAAGAGGACATCCACACTAAAGTATAACACACTTTTAAGTGTGTAATCAAAAGAAATAAAGTGTGTGAAGTTCGAAGAAGGTGTGTGCTATAATTGACTATACCCTTTGTGGGTTTATTGCACCAAGGAAGAAAGAGGGGAGTGCATGCATACATGCATGCACATGCACACGTGAATAAAGCCAAACCAGCTTGTGTGCATTTGAGGAGTCCAAGACCAAGAGTTCTTGAAGAGTTTTAAGAAGCCATGCAATCAGTGCATGAGGATGCAGAGATGCCATGCCCTCAGTTCATGAAGTTGATGTGAAGAGAGACTGGACCAGACTAAAGTTAAAGACATCAGTTGTCTGAGTATTCAGTAATTGAGAAGACCCTGATCAACAGAAGTGATCAGAAGTTGTGAGTAAGACCAACAGACCTTTTCAGAGGTTGTTGAAGTTTCTTGAAGAGAGAAGCCAGGTCATCCTTAGAAGAAGGTGATAAAGCCTGAGCAAGACGAGAAGACCTGTTCACCACAAGTGATCAGAAGAAGAGCAAGGCCAGCAGCCTTTATCCCAGGCTGCTGAGGATACTTGAAGAACTTAAAGTGAAGAAGAGCTACTCGTGTGACTCGAGGAGCCAGGAGAAGACCCTGTGGGACTCAGGGAGAAGAAGTCTTCAGTGGGATTCTGGAGCAGGCCAGTGGGACTCTGGTAACACTGTGGGACGCAGTATAAAGACCCTCCTGTGGGACTCAGGAGAGATACAGTGGGATGCTGTATCGACCATTGTAATACTAACAGATTATAATGGGAGAATCCATGCTGGGAGAGCATGACAAGGATGTAGGCCTTTGGTGCCGAACCTTGTAAATCCTTGTGTCCTATGCCTTTTCATTACTGCATTATCCGGGAAAGGTTGAGAGACATAAGAAGAGTGGATCGAGGCCTTAACAAGCCATAGAGGTTTAATTGATATAGAATCAATTAGTAAAAAGTTTTAAAGGATCACTGATTCACCCCCTCCCCCTCTCAATGATTCACACTGATCTAGGCACTTCAATTGGTATCAGAGGGAAGGTTGCCTCTAAAAGATCCAAGGGAGTCTTTATGAAGTGCAGATTTGAGGAAATGAGCGACCAGCCTCAAATGGAGATATCTGCCAAGACTCAGAAAAATAGAAAGATGAAACAGGCCAAGAAGATGAAGAAAGCCTGTCCTAGCTGTGATGAAGTTGGAACAATGAATGATCTTCAAAATTCACTCAAATATCTTCAGAAGACTGTCCCCAAGGAAGTGGCAATGTGTATTACTACTGGCATCCTTGATCTTCAAGAAGAAAAATTACAGCTAGAAGAAGAAGCCAATGCAATGGAAGATCAATTGGCTAAAAGGGTTGGCATAACCAACACTCTCAGAAAGCTGGTAAAGGCTAAAGATGAAACAGTTTCTCTTTGCAATGAAAGATATAAAGACACTGCTGAAGAATTGCAAAGAAGCCTTTCTGAGAAAGAAATCTTTATAATAATGATCAAAGAAGTTTTCCATGCACTGGAGAAGTTGCACAAAGTGTCAATGAATGTCAGAGATGCTCAACTCGAAGACAAAGTCAAAATGGTGAAGGATCTTGACAATTCATTGCTAGAATTGAAGAAGGTGCATGAAGACCAGTTAGAACAGCTGAATGAAAATTGGGAAGGAAGGCTAAGAACTGTTGAGGATGAGAAGAACTCCCTTAACATGAAATGCTTAGAACTAGAGGTGATATTGAAAAATCTGCAATCACCCAAAGCTGAATCCTCCCAGTCAGCTAAAAGTAGAAATGTTGCTACACAAGTGTGCTTTGAGAAGGATGATTCTAAGAGAAAGACATCCTCTAATGAAAGGGAAACAAATTCTAAAAAGAAAGTACCATCCATACCATCTTATACTGATGCTTCTAATTATGTTTCCACAAAAAGTGCAGGATGTAAGAATAACACTGATCAAGTATGGATGAAGAAGATGAAGAAAGAGAGCTCTCCTGAAACAACACAGCAATTCAAGAGAAATGCCCAACAGCAAGAAGGACTCAAGAGGTCAAGATTTGTGGGTCAGTGTTGGTGTTGTAACAAGTATGGGCATTGTGCAAAGGATTGTTGGTACAATCCACTGAATGCCAAAGCACAGAGGAAGCCCATGCCTAGGGGGAGCAAGCCAGAGGAAAAGAAGCAACATCCACAAGTCCAGAGACATCTGTTTACTGCAAATAGATTTGGATTACTTGACAACATCTGGGATGATTGAAAAAGTGGTCAAATAGATACATGTCAATCTCCAACTGTATCCAGAGCTCAAAAGAAGAAAAGATCACAGAACCTGGCTCAGAAAGAATCCTTGGGAAGCAAACAGAAGAGAGGTGAAAATGCTCCCAAGAAGATGTTGAAAAAGGAAGAGAAGTCCTTGGAGTCTAAATCCAAGAAGGGTGATGCATCCAGAAGGACCACCAAGAAGAAATCCTTCTACTGTGGAAAGAAAGGTCATATCATGGATCTTTGTAAAGAAGCCATGAAATTCAATAGAGGCAGACTGAACTCCAACAGACAATCAATCCAGAAGAAGCAGAAGGGATTGGTTGAAAATAAGTTGCCTAAGAAAGGTATCTTAACAGCATCAAAAGAACCATGTGGAACTTCCAGAACTGAGGCCACACTTCCAAGTGACTTACTTGTCATATGGCCAAATCAGTTGCAACTTGCCAAAGATCTGCAGAGAGCTGAAGATGAAGTTCTGGCAATTTCTAAGGCAAAAGGGAAGAAGAAGATTTCACATGAAGATGTGTTGAGATCCACACCAGCACAAACATCATTGAAGATCAAATGTGCAAGTGTGAATAATGGTGAAAATGGGACATCTCGGTTGAGAGAATCTTCTCAACCTAGTTGTTCACATTGATGAACCAAGGAGGTTCCATCTTATTCCCTAATCACTTGTATTTACATTTGCTAACATTGAAGGGAATTGAAGATGATGATCATTCTCATCTGGAGAGTGGTTTGGATAGAATGGAGTGCACCCCTTGAGGGGGAGCCAATCTGAAGAAGATGGGATTCTAAGATTTAATACCATCTTGAGAAAAGTGAAGGTATTCCAATCATACTTTCATCCCTTGTTTCTTAATTGAGTTTATCTTGTCAATTAAGGGGGGGTATGGATTGAAGTCAAAAGGTTGAAAGGGGGAGCTTTATCTTTGCACCTGAACATTCTAATGTGTTTTGTGAAGTATGTGCAAGATTCAGCAATTCATTGAATATCTGGAAAAAAAATTCAACCCCTAAGCATGATCTCACATGTGTAGAGAATTGTGGACAGCATTGAGTATCTTGGTTACATCACTCTTGTTTTCTACACCGGGTTAGCCCAAGTAGACTTAGAGTTGATTTACTAAAGGTTCTTTGCTAAAGAAGAACATGTGGAATCATCCCTCTCTTAGTGATTTTCAAGAAGATGCTATTCAAAGGGAGGAAGATATTTTTGAAAGTGAACCACACCACACCTTTGCATTTGATTGCCAATAAGGGGGAGAAATATTGGCACACATATTGACCCATTCATATGTGCTCTAGTGTATTTCCAAAAAATACAAAGGGGGAGATTGAAGTGCACTGTGTTGCATTTGTTGTCAATGAGGTATGTTGTTGTCAAGGAATGAATGGATGGATGTCAAGGATTGTCAAGATGTGAATGCCAAAGGTTGTGATGGTGTTGGTGGTGAAGGAGAATGGCCATGGTACTAAGATGAATGTCACTTAGGAGATTCACTAAGTGGTATTGGAAATTGTGGTTGAAACATTCTCCATGGAAATCAGACGATTGATGAGCTGATCTTTAAGTTCAAAGAACTTGTATCAACTGGATACAATGTCACACCAATGTTTGAAGACCATGCATTGTATTGACAATGCATGAGGAGTTGAAGATGATCCATCCACAACTACTGAGTGGATGAAGTGGATTAAAGATGTCCATGCACTATCTCCTAGTTCATGTGAACATGAAGAAGATCCAACATGATCTCTGATTAGGTCAATGAATTTTATTGAAGAATTTATGTGATTCAAGAGTTCAGTTGAAGAAGAAGAGTTGATGAAGAACCTTCGGGAATTCCATTCCTATGTAATGAATACATGTTGAGTAAGAATTGGAGGAATTCTAATGAAGAAGAGAAGGGAAGAAATGAAGAAGAAGAAGAAGTGGCATTTGGCATTTTCACTTGGTTACTTTGTTTGTAAACAAAGTACTTAGTGTTTAAGTAGCAAAAAATAGCCACCAAGGAAGGCCAGCCGAGGGTCATCACCCAAGGCTCATGTGGGAATCGAGGTCACCACGCCCATGGGGAACCCTCAAAGGCCAGGGCAGCATCCTTGAGGCAGGGGCGCACCCGTAGGACACCCCGCAAGGGCGCCTGGGGCACGCCCGGAGGAGCGCGGCATGGGCCGTGTATAAGCCCCGAGGGCACGCGATGGTGAAGCCCGCGCACCCGTGTGTGCATGGTGGGCGCTAGGAGCGCGCCCGCAGGAGGAGCATAGAGGGCGCAGAGCGTGCCCGCAGGGAGAACACGGTGCGGGGCGGCACCGTGGAGGGAGAAGTGCAACTGAGAGTTGAGCGGCAGCGCCAGGGTGATAAACTGCGGAAAAACCGCTCGCCGTTTCGATGTGGGATGCGGAAAAATCCCCGGGAGCAAATCTCAACCGTCTGAGCGATCTCGTTCTTGATCTGCGCCGCACTATTCATCCCGCACGCGATGATCTGATCGCGGCCGTCCGAAGATCTGATCCGACGGCTGCCACATCGTCTTCCTCGAGCTCAGCCGAGGCACCTCCCGCGAAGCCACCCGCGAGCCCCGTTCGAACCAGAGGCCTCCCCGACGACCTATTTCGAGTTCCCAGCTACCTTTGAAGGAGCTGAAGGGTCCATTGGGATCGTCTGAGCATACCAAACACAACCATGCATAAAAAGTGGCCTGCATGCAATATATGGACAAATTGGAGTTCGGCCGAAGCAACCGGAGGTGCGAGGCCCATGTGTTTGTGCTCAAATGTTTAAACAGAGGCCATGCATGCGTTTGCATGCTCTTGCACATGAAGGAAACCGAAGAAGAAGGAATCCCGCGGAGAACAGAAAAGAAAACCGTGATTTGCGGCTTGCGTTCAAAGATTTTTAAAGAACCAAAAATCTCGGTGATTTGAGATTTATCCCGCGGAAGATTTGGAATTCCTTTGCCTATAAAAAGAGAGACCGAGCCCTCTTACAAGCTTGCTGATCCTCTGAAGTGAAAAGTCCCGTGAGAAGCACTTTGTGCCTCGCGAAATCGAAGCCCCGCGCAGAACCCTGCGCGGCAGTGAAGCCCGGAGCACCCCTTGCTCCGCAAGGTTCCTTTTGCGCACTCCTTGCGCGAAAGAAGAAGAGGAGAAGTCCCCTGCGCGCTACCCCTTTGCGCGACAGGAAGGAGAGGTTGGGCTGGGCCAACTTGCGCGCCCCCTCTGTGCACCGCGGCCCCCTGCGTGGTAAGCACTTGCGCGGCAGTGGCCACCCGAGATCCTGCGCATCTTGCACCTTGTGCTTGTGCGATTGAAGAAGGCAGTGGGGTGTTGCATCTTGCGCGGCCCTTGCCAGTGCACCTTGTGCGGCTGTGAGGAGAAGAAGGGAGTTCGGGTTGTGAAGTGTATAACACACCTTGTGTGTGTGTGCAAGGAGAACCCAAGACTTGGCAGTGTGTGTGCATAAGGAGGAATACCACACTATTTGTGTGTGTGCAAAGTGAACAAGAACACCTACGGGCCAAGTGTGTGCCAAGTGGAGAAGAGTACCCGAGGCTTTCATGCCTTGTGTGTGCACCAAGTGAAGACACATTTTGTGTGTGCAAAAATTGAAGAACAACCTACGGGTTAAGGGTGTGCAACAAGAAGTGGGAAGAGGCCCAAGTCAAGTGTGTTCAAAACAAAGAACAATTTATGTGTACTTGAACAAGTAACAAAGAAGGCCGAACCTAGGTGTGTACAAAGTGTACACATTTAGAAGTTGAAGGAAGAGGACATCCACACTAAAGTATAACACACTTTTAAGTGTGTAATCAAAAGAAATAAAGTGTGTGAAGTTCGAAGAAGGTGTGTGCTATAATTGACTATACCCTTTGTGGGTTTATTGCACCAAGGAAGAAAGAGGGGAGTGCATGCATACATGCATGCACATGCACACGTGAATAAAGCCAAACCAGCTTGTGTGCATTTGAGGAGTCCAATACCAAGAGTTCTTGAAGAGTTTTGAGAAGCCATGCAATCAGTGCATGAGGATGCAGAGATGCCATGCACTCAGTGCATGAAGTTGATGTGAAGAGAGACTGGACCAGACTAAAGTTAAAGAAATCAGTTGTCTGAGTATTCAGTAATTGAGAAGACCCTGATCAACAGAAGTGATCAGAAGTTGTGAGTAAGACCAACAGACCTTTTCAGAGGTTGTTGAAGTTTCTTGAAGAGAGAAGCCATGTCATCCTTAGAAGAAGGTGATAAAGCCCGAGCAAGATGAGAAGACATGTTCACCACAAGTGATCAGAAGAAGAGCAAGGCCAGCAGCCTTTATCCCAGGCTTCTGAGGATACTTGAAGAACTTAAAGTGAATAAGAGCTACTCGTGTGACTCGAGGAGCCAGGAGAAGACCCTGTGGGACTCAGGGAGAAGAAGTCTTCAGTGGGATTCTGGAGCAGGCCAGTGGGACTCTGGTAACACTGTGGGACGCAGTATAAAGACCCTCCTGTGGGACTCAGGAGAGATACAGTGGGATGCTGTATCGACCATTGTAATACTAACAGATTATAATGGGAGAATCCATGCTGGGAGAGCATGGCAAGGATGTAGGCCTTTGGTGCCGAACCTTGTAAATCCTTGTGTCCTGTGCCTTTTCATTACTGCATTGTTGAGATACATAAGAAGAGTGGATAGAGGCCTTAACAAGCCATAGAGGTTTAATTGATTAAGAATCAATTAGTAAAAAGTTTTAAAGGATCACTGATTCACCCCATCCCCCTCTCAGTGATTCACACTGATCTGGGCACTTCACTAAGAACCTTATATCTATTCAAATACAAGTGAGAGAGTTTTTAATTAAAATATCCTCATGGTACCAACAACTCTATAATTATAAATAAAACCTGTCAAAATACAAAAATTTTCATTCAATCAAATGAAATTGAAAAAAATAAATTAAAGAAACCAAAAAATAATAATTTAATTATTTTAACTTAAAATATTAAATTTCTATTATCAATTGAAAAAATAGTTCACATATATTTATTTATATTTTTTCTTATCATTATTTTATAAATTATTAAAAATAGAAATTATGAACTTTGATATGTAAAGATATATCTTTCAATATGATGGAACTTATTTATTTCTGAAAATAAAAACATATATTAAAAAAATCAATTATTAATATAAATTAATAATCATATTTTGGAATCCTAAAAATAAATAATAGAAAATTTGTTTTTGCGAGGTTATTCTCAATAGGATCAATCCCAAATTAGATGACCTCATCTATCAAAAAATAGAAAATAAATTATCATAAATAAATGGTGTACAATTATTTTATAAACATGTGATTAATTAGATTATGAGAAAGTGAAATTCACTAATTATGATAAATAAATGAATATCAATAACTTCCCTTTTTCAAATATTTTTTATAAAAAATTAATTTGGATCATATTTCATATAATTTATGTGATTATGAATATAAAAATTCCACCTATATTATGAAACAGTAACGCTTCTATATAACTTTAAAAAAGGAAAACAATAATTTCAGGACATATAATCCAAAATTACTCAATATTTTTGGTCCATTAAAAAAATTAGGAGAAATTTTTAATAGGAATATATAAAAATATATAAGTCTTTATCAATGACTAATTCACTTTTTATTCAAAAAATCTATAAGTTCAATGATAAATATCAATGGCTGTATAAAAAGTGAATATAAAAATATAATTAATAATAATATAGGGATCAATATAATTTATAATAATTATAAAGGATGTTTTTATCTCACAACCCCTCAACAGAAAAATCCTATTTTAAAAATATTTTTAAATTTCATGGAAAGGAATAAAAAATACTAATTCATTATCCCATAATATAATTTTTTATTTTATTTAGAAATGATCTTACTATATAATTTTTATAAAATGAAACATATGGAATACTAATAAATTTAGTTATAATATATTTGTAGGAAAATGTTAACAAAAAATAAATTTTATCATGAAATGGAAACAATTTTTTTTTGTAAATTTAACAATATAAATAAATAAAAATAGTCGACCATACAAGACAATATATTATATCTAAAAAAACATAAAAAAGTTAATTCCAAGAGTCATACAAACCTTTATATTATTCTTTAAAATAATTTTTTTTCAACTAAGATGAGATTAACCTTTTAATAGAAAAATGATTACAAATATTAAGGTACACCATTTATTTTTGAGACTAAAAAATCCAAAATATATAGTTATATATTCTATTCAAAGAGTATAAAATAGGTTATATATAATGGTGAAGAAGGATATATCACTTGCAAAATTGATAAAAACTAGAATATTGATTACTGAACAAAATCCTTTATCAGATTTTTACTTTAATTTTATTGTTCTGTATTAAAATATGGATATTTCATTAGTTAATAAGAGTAAGAAACAAAACACTAATCTAATATATGAATAAAAAAGAGTAGATATAATTTTTAAATTAATTTAAAAACATAAAAAATCCTGGAATCGAATATTACACAAATAAATTAGATTTTATTATTCCTAAAATATAAATTATCATTATGATACAGTAGAGAATTTAGAATATATATAAAACTATTAAAATTAAACCAAATTCATTTTCCCAATTTCTAATTTAATGATTTTAATTATTTGAATTTATATTGGTTTGATACCAATAAAAACAGTCATTCGAGTATGTTAAGAATGTGTAAAAATTGAATGAATCATATAATACAATTAGATGAATTCAATTTTTTTTGTAGGAACTAGTATGAATAATATTTTCTTCCATTATATCACTCAATAGGTTCCCAGATAATGTTAAAAAATTTAATAAATCAAATACTTTCTACCATGGTATATTAGTTAAAAAAGTTATAATAGAATTGATCACTAATATGGTTTTAATATTAAAATTTATAATATTTATCACTTATGATTACTATTTAGTAATAATACCTTCACCCGTATGGGGTAAAAAAATGTAAATAAATTTCAAAAATAGAATAAAGATTAATTGAAGAAGAAGAAGAAGATGAAATAGAAAAAACATTTGGGATGAAAGATTAAAAAGATATATATCTCAAAGAGACTCGTTGTTTTTTTTTGATAAATTAGATGAAATAAGGGATCATGAAATAATGGATGAAATAAAAAAAGTAAAAGGAATGGAAAAAATGAATTCTATATGAAATTAATTTATAAATAAAGTATAATATCTTATTATATTTAAAAGAATAAAAACCCACATTTGGAAAAAATATAATATTATAATTTCATATTAAAAAATAATCTTGTAACATATCTTTTTGACAATCAATGGTGGAATAGTCCATTACAATATATAAAAACAAATAAATTCAAAATTAATGCAAAAAATGAAATGTAAAAATATTATATATGTACATGTCCAAGTTATGGAAAACTAAAAATATCTTTTATATATTTTTCCAATTTGTTAAATTTTTTTGGAAATTATAAAAAAATATCTTTCTCTGCCCCCAATTAATTTATATATTAAAAAATTATTAGAGATCCACTAAGAAATAATAAAATATAAAATAAGGAAATTTATTTTGAATGAATTAATTATTTAGAAAGAAAAGAACATTTTAAAAATATATTTGAAAAAATAATTTGATGTTGTAATAATGATAAAAAAGAATAATTTTTAATGACACATGTTCCTTTAGTGAGCGGATCATATTGTGTAACCACTAAAAAATTGGGTTCACCCCCGATAAATAATACTTTTATAGAAAATTGAATCGGGAGAGTTTTAAAAAAATACATGCTATACTTATAAAATATTACCAAAATTGGTAAAAGCATAAACTATATGAAAATGAAAAAAATTGATCAAAAAATATTATAGATTAAAAATATTAACTTCTTCAATTTTAGACTTTAATTTAGTCAAAACAAAGAATTTAAAATTCATTCCTACCACTAGAAATGTATTTTTTCGGAACTAGTAAAAAATAATTATGAATATCGATCAAAAAAATATTTCAAAAGGATAATGAATAGATTTATAACTGAATTGAATAACCTAAAATTAATTAGACAAAAATATATTAGAGTAAAAATAATATGAAAAAAGGTACTAAAATATTCATACAAATTAATCAGTGAGTTGGAACAACTATTGGGAGAAAATGAATAGATATTTTAGGATCATAATGATATTAGATTATGAAAATCCACGAATATAGTGATATTTATAGATAATTATTAGAAAACCTATTCTTATTATAATGTTAAAGAAACATATTATCCTGATAAATATGAGGAAGTGGAATTGATTTGTTATTCACAAACATCAAATTTTTATCAAGAGATTATCAAAGGTACCATGTGAACTAAAAGATGTAAAATAGTTATTTGAAAAAACATTCAAGAAAATAATACACATTATCCTTTTTTTAGATAAAAAATTTAAAATATTTTTAAAAATGTGATTCATTACAATCATACATCCAATAAATATAATAACAAATATCTCCATAAATTCCACAATAAAAAAATAAGACTTATAATAAATCAAAATGCATGAAATTTAATACAAACCACAGTTTCTAAGATAAATATTGTAATAAAATTCCTAAAGCATTATCACCAACTGTATCTTCAAACAAATCATCCTATAAACTCACTTTAGAAAAATAAAGAACAATTTATATATATATATAGTGGTGGAAATACGTGTATACTTAGTATAGTTGTCCTTAATACCATTCAAAAAAATATGGAAAAATAATATTAATACTTCAGTGAATAATAAATATAACCAATTAACACTTACCAAGTAAACTATCAACCAGCCCCAATAGGGATCACTCAACAAAAATTGCATCCAAGAATTATAAAATAATATCAAAAAATACAGTAAAAAGGTATCTCACACCACTTCCCAATTGGTTAATTCTCATTCCCTAATGAAAAGAATAATGGAATTTTCCTCGGAATCATACCAATCTTGCCACCCCTAATGTGGGATGGACTGTACCCCTACCTTCCCTAACCCATGAGAGGTCCAAAATTCTTATTGGAACCAGTATAAAAAACCCATAACCATAACTAAATCCATAAACTACATGTCTATGTCTTAAAACATTAACCTTTTTGAAACTCCACGACCAAGATTTTATGAATGAAATCTATGTAGGGGCACTACATGGCCTCTGATGCTCCACCTTATACATTATAGGCTATTTATTAGTGGAAAAATATTAAAATAGTAGTGAGGGTGACTATTCCCTCAATAAGAAATCCTTATAGTCATGCCCAAATATTCTGAAATTTTTAAATGATCCATTCATATAAAAAACATCTCAAAACATGTAGACATAAAACATAGATACCCATAGTCCCCCACAGTCCAGAATAGAAAGTGGTAAATCCATTTGCATCAATAATAACATAGTAGCAGCATCAGATAAAAAAATAGACACCATATAAAAAATCAACACATTGTCCTATACATTGTGAATAATAAAATATAACTTAATTACATTGGTCTCCGAAACAACTCACATAATAATCTTGGTAAATCTTTGACCTCCATAACCATTTGGACCTGTACTACATGACCCAACTCCAATCAATACCTATTCTCTAAGATAAAATATCAAGATCTATTCAAGTACATAAAAACCCATGCCGTGTACACGGGTTGGGGGTGAGTTTAACAAACTAGTAGTAACCCCCATTGCCTCGAAAATAGTTAATGTTGTTATGATAAAGTGGATGTGCATGAAATACATATATAATAATTGTGATTGTGTCTATGAAACACACCCAAAATAAAATATAACAAGAAAAACACATCAAACATAAACATTGAGTTATCGGGTGTAACCAAACTACATTAACCTAAATTGTACATGCTTTGACCAGTGTTAGAGTGTCTCCGAACACAAGTAACCAATCATTGGAAATATAGTCATACTCAGAAAATGATAATCACCTGAAAAAATATACCCATATATGGATCATATAATACACTCATGGAAAATATACCTATCCCACAAATCTATAACTAATCACTTGGAAAAAATATACCCTTCCCCAGAACTGTGCAAGAACACACCTCTGAGTTAAAATCCCCTACATGGGGAAACAACCTCCCCAAAAACTATCATAAAATAAAGCTACAATATTCCACCCCAGAACCTCAGTTACATAACATACATACCTACATACATAAATACATAAATAAAAACCCACATAACACCCCTCTTCCCAAAACTTCATAAATCATGCACCTAGGGTATTCCATCCCAGAGTAATAAATGATACAAATAAATTCACCTAGATAAAATATACTCTCAAAATCTCTAATCATATATCCCATGAGTTGTATATCTTCCTAAACCTAGCTCACCAAATTGTGGTTGGCCAAACAAGCACATGACCTCTCCTCACCACTCCAACTACATTTGGCTCGCACAATGATTCATGTTCTAAGGTGATACCAAAAATATACTAGCCACCTCTGTAATCAACTATATCTAGGTTTAACATAATATTAGGGAACCCACCAAGATCCCCTAGTTCACATCATATTATAGACACCCTATATGGGTTACTGATTAATTTTTTCATCTCTCAGTCTCAATGTATCATTTCGATTATAATGTCTCTCGGTTTATTTTAGGATCCTTCAAATTCATCTCTAATCTCTAAGGGGGTTTTCATATTCATTCAGATCAACCTTACACTTTGATACAAAAAGTAACCATCATCATACATCACACAAAAACATGCATCATCATACATATAACCACCACTTAGGTCACATCAAAGCAACCACATCAAGGGGGAATACCAAATTAATCATACATTAGAAATCATAACATCACACACCCATGGCCAAATAGACCAAAACCAGTTCAATCACACCTTCCCAACATTCCTTTTAAAAACTATTTTTTAAACCATTTCAAAATGAACCATATTCCATTTTACCCATGTGAGGTCGTTGGCAAAATATCATCAAAACATTATTTACAAAAACTCTATCACTACACTATTAAAAAAATGACATATAGCCACACATTTATAGCCACAATATAAATGGTCCATGGCTATATATTAGATATATCCACAAGTAGATCATTCCTCGTAGGAATAGCTTCTTCGTTTTTTATCCTCCGTTGAGGCTTTCTTCCCCACTCGCCCACTCCCCAATATCTCCCTCGAAACCCTTCTCCATCGATCGTCTCTCGAGTGATTTCCCCCTCATCCGATCCTCACCAGATTCCCCTTCACCCTCACCGGCTTCTTCATTCACAGCTCATCCATTCATGACATCTCCATTCGCAGTTCCTCCACCCCTCACACGTTCCTCTCCTCCCACATACCCTTCTTCGGGTGTACCTCCTCTATCCGGTGCATCAGCCGATGCTTCCCCTCTCCGAGATTGAGCTCCCTCTCCTCCGCCCGGCCGAACTTCCCTTCCCTGCCTACTACTCTTGTGAAGGACTTGATCAGCTCCCTGATCTCATGACATTGGCTCACGCAATTTAACCCTACCTACTCTGTCGCTCCCTACTCTCGTGACATCGGCTCAGGCGAAGGAACACTACCCTCTCCAGATATGTCAAAGGAACCCTACTTGCACCCTACTCTCACGGATAAACCCTTCCTACCAAGGGAATGAACCTTCTGGCTCCCTCCTATCATGATTCACCCCTTCCTGTAGGTAATCACAATTCTTACATCTCTTTGAATGATATGAATCCTCATCTTCCATTCATTTATTTCTGACCAAATTAATCATATGTTGAGATATTCATTTGAAATTTTGCATCTTTCATGTTATAATTTTTACTTTCATGATCATTGATATCTAATAGCCTATTTTCATGTTTTGACTAGCCTGTTTCCAAGAGTTATTTTGATTTTATTTTCATTAGGGAGATTTTCATAGAGAATCCACTTGTGTTGTTTACATTGTAAAAGATATAATTATTTATTCTTGTAATTATTTTTTTCCAATTATTGAGATCAAATAGATATGATATAGAACCCAATTTTTATGATAATTCATGATGAAGGGATACTGCTGATCCTTTGAGAGTAACAGATTCCATGGTTAGTGATAAATTTTTCAGTTCTTAGATTGGTGAAGGGATTTTTTTTCTTGGACAATAGATTGTACAAGGACTTGTTGTTGATACATAACAATGGTTTTATAGTCGAGGAACATCTTGGGGACAAAATTGAGATGCCTTAGCTTAGGTTACAAAGAAAATTTCAAATATATATTAATGTTAAGTGTTTCATAGTTGTATTTTTTTGTTAATTGATATTCTTTAGGGATATTTGAGTTGTTACTCAATACATTATTTTTTATATATCATTGTATTTATAATTTCTATTGTTGACATTCTATTTGATGAACTATTTTTTATGTGCTAATAGTTTTATTCACCACAGATTTATATTTTACTCTATTGTTCTGTGATTTGATTGGAAGATTATATCATCTGGTCAACATCAACAAGACTAGGATGACTGTTTTTTTGGTTTTTATTTTACAATTCTCACCCTATTATAGTTTCATATCATATCACATCACATCTAAAACCAATAAAATAAACATTTTTTTAAACTAAAATGGCAATTGGGTTTTTCATCTAAGAGATTAAACAAAGACATAGCACATCTGTCCAAGAAGAATAGAAAGGATATCATTCTAAGATCATTCTCACTCAAGCATTGAAGTGGAAACTGTTGAACCACAATGTAAAATTATCTAATGAATAAAAATTGTCTAATTATGAAATACGGGAAAATTTGGAAATATTGACATGTAGACTTTCTTGAGTTCTAGAGTGTTATCTAATGATTCCTTCTTATCACTCATTATTTTAATGTTCTCAACATTAAAATATTTTTCTCAAGCTCATAGCCTCGTAAACCACCTTAACACTACACATCCTCAACATCCTCTCCATGGATGTCTTAACTGGGCACTCTTACTATCATGTGACAAGAACTCATACCTACTAACTAAATTAAAAAAACCCATTTTCTGCTAGATGAGGCATTATCGTTGATATACCTGGATAAAATTTTGTCTTAATTCACACTTCTTTTACTTCTACAAAAAATTCCAGAAACTTCTCCTACTATTAATGATCAAAATTCCACGTATCACTAAATAATAAACATGTCAGATTCTTTCATCCATAGAAAACTTCATTAATCACATAACCAAGTCCAAGATTATTCATCCAACCAGATCTCAATCATGACTTACCTTGCCCGAAACATTCTTCAGGGAACTCAAGAAATATCTATAATCATTAAACAGCTTCACTCACTAGCTCAAGATCAAAATCTTTGCCTCAAAATTAACTTTTCAATTATAAATTAGGGCTTTTTTTGTTTTCAAATCATTTTTTACCCTTACATAGTGCCCTTGGAACATGGGTTACCGTGATTAACGTGACGTATCTCACTTACGCAAGTCATCTTAACCATCCAAAACCTTATTTCCAACCTATGTCAGCATCATACATGAATTCAAGCTTCTCCACATTTCAATATCCATTATTTCAAAAGATAAAATACCCAAAAAACCCACTTTATTAATATCCATCAACCATTTGAACTCAAAACCAATCATATTTTTTTGGTGAATACATCTCAGACAGAAACATTTGAATTGACATAACACTACCTTGCTTCGACACCACTCTACTCATCCTCAGCAAAACATAGGAATTTCATTTGTTAAATATTTTATATTTATGAAACCAAAATAATAAGGAAATTGGAGGATCCAATATTTCATTTTTATTCAACCAGAATAAGGAACACTATCCATTGAATAAAAAACATTGTCTTTAATAGCCTCATAAGGGAATGATGCTTGCCTTCAATTCCATATCCATGGAAATTTACTTAAAAACATTCTTTGGAAATCGCTTCAATCCTATCACTTTATTTATTTATCATTGTTCCCATTTTATTTATGCCAAAATTCAAGGTATCTTCTCTATTCCATTTCTTGTTCTCCAAGTCATCATCTTCTATCATCATATTTAAAATTCTTGCATGAAATTCCATTGTTGCACAATCTCTTATAAGTCTGGGATATCGTCATTTAAATGGGATGAACACATCCTTGATTGGAACAACATGTTTTTTACACCTATTCATAATACATTATTTTTAGCTCCATAATAGTCTAAAAACCCACTTCCTTTCTAAAAACCAATGTTATAATCATGTGAATTTAAATGGGTTTTAATATTTATTTTGGTGAAAAATATTTTTACACCAATGTTATAATGACAAAGACTAAGCCATTAATAACTAGTAACTACATTGATATATATGAAGTTATTATCTATATAGCTACATATTTGTATTTATTTTCCAGTATACATATTTAGGTATACACTTATTTCCAGTATGCATTACCAGTTTTCACTCACATAGAAAATAAGTGTGACATAGCTACTGTATGCATTGATTTTTCACTATGGAGTACTAGTATGCCCTTTTATAGAGAATTAGCGCATTAATATTAGTTTCTTCTTGTTTGAACTTGTTTTCCATGAATTTATATTAAAAAAAAATCCAATATATGTGTAAGTGAATTTATAATAGACAATTATTCTAAAGCTTACATAGAAATCGAAGAGAAAAAATATAGAGGTGAAAGAGTTTTGAGAGAAAATATATATATATATATATAATCATATGTATTTATTATGATGTACTGTTAGTATATTATTTCCAAACTTATGATATATTGTTTTTATATTAAATAAATCATCAGATGTATATATAGAGAAGAAATCCAAATCAATTAGGATGAAATAATCTTCATATTACATTCATAGTTATGTTAATATACCAACACTACATCATAATTAAATCAAATAGTACATCTTGAATTGAATCAATTTCAATTCAAGAATATTATCAGTTTGAAAATGTTAACATATTTTAAGGTAATCTGTTAGGATGTATTAATACTTGAGTTTGTATGTTAACAAATTATAATGTATAATTGATGAAATCATAAAAATACATTGTGATTAACATACAATGATTTATTTTAAACTGTTTTTATAACATCAATTATATAGAGAATGTAATAATCAGATGTATTTATAATAACCAAGGAAGTGTTCTTTCTTCAATTAGAGGAGTTGATTAGAGTTTCTTTAGAAAAACCCAACTTAAAATCAAGTTTGTTAACACAACATTTGTAAACTATAATTGAAATTTTAATCATAAGAGATCCAAATCAATTATGTTGGTATATTTATTATTATGTATTGTTGTTTTTTTATGAACAGAAAATCACAATTATACATTGATTTAATAACATAATTGATCCAACTCATTTATGTTCACATCCAATAATTGATGTTATCATAATAAATACATTTGATTATTAAACATTGCTGTTTTTTATATTGTTAGTATAATAAACATTAGCAATACATTATTAAACCCCTTTTGAATATGATGAATCATTATTTTTGTGGTCAGACTATAAATTTCAATGTATTACAGGTTGTGCATTCTGATGCAACCTCTTGAAAATCTGTTTCAAGTACTACAGCAATGTCATCTTTATACTCAATAGTATGAACTATTTAATTTTCTTTCTGTTTCAAGTTTATATTGAGAATACCAATTTTTTTATGTAAACCTTCACATTTTATTGGTGAAACTCCTTTTCCAATCTATGAAATATATTTTTGAAAAATACTTAAAGCTACTATTTTTCTACAACTTCTAAAATATTAGATTTTCAATATATTATGTATTCTCCTCTTCTTTTCTATAGCTGCTACTATATCAGTTTTATATATTCCATCAACATACACCTTTCATTCAAGGTTTGATAATTAATCACCTATTCTAATTTTTCCACACTCATTCTAGGTGTGGAACAGTGTAGTATTTTGTTCAAGACATTTCTTGTTAATTCATATAAATTCTCAAGATATTGGTCCATGATCTACTTCTTTTCATATTAGTGTTGTGTTTTCCGTTATTGTGTGGTCTTATAAAATGGTTCAGCTAACTCCCCAAACTCCATGACCTTTTTTCTTTATTTTGATCATTACCCATATCTATAATTATGGAATGTTTCTTCCTCTTCATGGCATGGATCTTTGTTAATAACTAGTTCCCTTAATATCCAACCATTTCCATCTCCAAAATTTCTCAGCCTTATTCACCATGGAATGGGGCAGGCTGTTGTGAAATTTTCATTCACCACATCACTTTTATATTGCTCCTGATAACTCATTGTAAGCTCCAAATCTTTCCAACTATATATTATTCAATAATAAACATAATAAACAGCATCAAACACCATTTGACTTTCCACCTCCACATGTTCATCCATATACTTCCATGTGAACCAATTCTCTATATCTCCTTAGAGAATTCTCTTTTTATAATTTTATTAATATATTCATAAGCGTTAAACATTCTACATCGTTTTTTATTTTTTAAAAACCAACACATAAGCTCTTTGGTTACAAAATTCTCCGCATTTGGTGTTCATTCTCAACTCTACTACCCCTTTCTCAAGAAACTTCTTTCACAAGATATATGATGGAAAAAAACATCTTTTCGTGCCTCCAAATATGAATTTCATACCTTAGTCCTTTTTTGGATAGAATAATTCTATATTTTGTTATTTTTAATCTTAGAACTACTTTCTTTAAACCCACCTACACTTTCCACAATAAATTACAATTTGTGAATTCTACACTTTGAATTGAGTTGTAGACAAATCCTCTAGGCCTTGTGAGTTGTATATTTATGTATGAAATGATATTTTAATCCAACAAACTTGTTTGTTATGTGTCACTCACCTCTTTGACCAACCACATGATTAAATGACATATTATGTAAGTGTTTATGCCTTTTTTCCGTCCCTTTCTTCAATAATTCATGTATTATTCTAATATTTAGTTATGAATTGTCTAGTTATTAAGTAGTTTATGGTATTGCAGAAGTGAATGGATAAAATCGTCATCAGTTTTAGGAACGTTCCTAATTGAGGATGGTCCCTATTATTATTTCATGCTGCAAATCCTGCTTGGGATGGTCCCTTTTTTTCATGCTGCAAATCCTTTTTGGGAAGTTCTCTCAAAGTCTATATAGCCAGGTATGTCCTGTAATTGTAGGATGTTCAATGTAGTAGCTTCAAGAATCCATTTTTCCTCATTTTTTAAGATGATTTTGATGTGGGAGTAGGCAAGGGGCAGGGGTCCTGTCCGGGTTTGGGGGGATCTGTCCGTGGGGGGGGGGGAACTGGCAGGGGGAGGGTGAGGGAGGGCAAGGGGTGTCTGCAGGGTAGTGGGGAGGATGGCAGTGGGGGGAGGGTGCAGGGGGGTCTGTATGGAATAGTGGAGGGGTGAAGGAACACAGAGGGGTCTGTAGGGGAGAGGTGCAGGAGGGTAGGGGGGAACTGGCAGGGGGAGATGGTGCAGGAGGGTAGGGGTGTCTGTAGGGTAGTGGGGAGGAGGGAAGGGGGGAGTGGGTGAGGGGGTATGCAGGGGAGAGGTGTAGGAGGGTAGGGGGGAACTGGCAGGGGGGAGGGTGCAGGAGGGCAGGGGGGTGTCTTCATGGCAGTGGGGAGGAGGGCTGGGGGTCTGCGGGGAAGTGTGGAGGGGTGAAAGGGGGGAGGGTCTGCAGGGCATAGGGGAGGGGTGCAAGAGGGTAGGGGAGGTCGGCAGGGGAGAGGTGAATCATGGCAGGGGGAGTGGGGGTGTCCAGGGTATGGAGGGGGAATTTTCAGGGCTAGGGGGACTGGTAGGGGGTGGGGGGATGGCAGGGGGAATGGGAAGGGGCAGGGGGTGCATGGGGAAGGCATAAGAAGGGTGGGGAGGGAAAACAGGCAGAGGGGGAGTGTGAAGGAGGTTCAGGGGGTGTCTACAGGGTAGTGGGGAGGAGGGAAGGGAGGACTGGTAGGGGGAATGGTCAGGGGCAGGGGGGTACATGGGGATGGCAGGGGGCAAGGTGGGGAGGGATAACTGGTAGGGGGAGGGTGAAGGAGGGAAGGGGGTGTCTGCAGGGCAGTGGGGAGGAGGACAGGGGGGTCTGCAGGGTAGTGGAGAGGGGTGCAGGAGGGCGGGGCGGGTGCGGGGGGGGGGGGGGGGGGTCTGCATGGCATAGGGGAGGGGTGCAGGAGGGGGGTTTGCAGGGTAGTGGGGAGGGGTGCAAAGGGGGAGGGTCTGCAGGGCATAGGGGAGGGGTGTGGGGAGAGGTGCAGGGGAGAGGTGCAGGGGGAGTGGGGGTGTGGGGGAGGTATGGGACGGGGAGTGGGTAGGGGGGTGTCAGGTGTAGGGTGCAGGCAGTGGAGGGTGCAGTGCAGGCAGTGGATTGCAAGCAGTGCAGTGTAGGGTGTTTTGCAGGGTGTTGGACATTGCATTATTTAGTTTTCATTCCTATAGTTTTTTTATGTTCACGTGTTGTGACTATGAGGTACATAGTATCATGTACTTTGACAATGTTTAACATATGGATGAGGTTTTGGACTCTTAACATATGGATAATGGGAACTCATGTATGATTAACCAGGTGCAGGGTGTCGTGGAGTATAGGGCGCAAGCTGTGTAGTTCATTATCAGATTCAGGTAAGGTTTCTTCCATTTTTATTCATTGACTCAATTTTAATTAGGGTTTTTATGGTTTTTGGGTTCCCTATCTTTTTTCAGTGCGTTTTGGATCTTGTTGAGGACATTGAAGCACCACATAACTGGGATATCTTCTCAACGTATGGGCATGAGGCCTTCTAAAAGTTTATCACAAGGCCCAACTCCTTGGTTGAGTTTGGGTCATGTTAGGTATTCTATGTTATTTATTATTGGGTTCATTTTTGTTGGTTTATGTCAATTGTAACAGGTTCATTTTTTTCGATTTGGGTCTATTCAGTTCAATTAAATTAAATTTAGATTCAACCAGGTATGTTTCATTAGTTTCATTTTTTTCATGCTCAATTATGCTTTATTGAAGTCAGTTTTGATTGGTTTGAGTCAATTTGGTTACATTATTTTTAGTTTGGTTCAATTTCACCTTTTTCAAAACGATTTGCTTTGGTTCCACTCTACTCAATTTGGCTTGATGATGTTTGATTTAGTTCTAATCATATTAGCATGTTTTTTTATTAGTGTAGTTCATTTGACTGGAATTTTTTTTATCATAGCCATATTAGCATGTTTTTGGTTTTCGTAATTCAATTGACTGGTGTGTTGGGCAGGTTGGGGGGTGTAGGCTGGGGGGTTGTCCATGGGGTCTGTTTAGTAGGGGGTGTGTAGTAATGGGGGGGGGGGTGGGGATGTTCAGGGGGAGGGGGGATGTCCAGGGGAGGGGGTGTGCAGTGAGGAGGGGGCAGGGGGTGCAAGGTGCAGGGGGGGTGGGGTGTATGGGGTGGGACAGGGGTGGTGTGTAGGGGGTGGGGGTGGGGAGCTGTGGGTGGGGGGAGTTGGTAGTGTCCTCCCAACAGCCATGACGGTGAACCGTGCTGGTTTTTTTATGCAGTGGAAAGGCCTATAAACACGGTTTTAAACTATGGCTAAAGCCCTATATCCACGGTTTTAACCATGGGTATAAGTATATAGCCACGATTTTATGAATCGTGGCATTTATTGGCATGGCTAAATGGATAACCCTAGAGACACGGTTTGAAAACCATGGATGTTTGGCTAGAGCCACGGTTGGAGCCATGGATTTAGGGATATAGCCACGGTTCGAACCGTGGCTATAGGGCTTGAGCCACAGCTTCAAACTATGGATATAGGCTCCAACCTATATCCACACCAATACTAGCCACGGTTCATGAAACCGTGGCTATAACCTATAGACACAGTTTTTGGGCCTATTGCCACGTTTTAGAATCGTGGCTATAGCCTAAATTCCTAGTAGTGCTATTTTGAAATACCATTTCAAATTTCATCCTCAATTCACTCATTTACATTAAAGTTAAATTTGATCCAATCCCCTTTTAAATAGAAACATTTTCTATTTTAATAAAATAGACACCACTAAGTATTTCACAAATAGGTCCATCAACACTCATTCATCTAATGGTTCCACCATCAGACCAATTAGTAAGAAATTTGGTCCATTTTGACTAAAGGTGATGCAAGCATGTCCCAATTTATGGACTATATCTGATAATACATGGAACATATAGAAAATTTTAATATTGATGTTACAAAAAAATTCACTATAATAACAAGATAATTATTAGATTAATGGCAACCTACATCAATAAACTCTATTTTTTCCTTTGAAATTGTGTTTATCCGTTACTACATAAGCTTGTAAAAGAATCACCTCAACTCTCAAACACCTATATCAAAGAACAACATAAAATAATTAATTATAAAAAAATATAATTAATTATTAAATTCATTTATAAAAATTTGTAATTAAATTATAAATTAATACAAATAGTTATAACACTTAAAATCTCATTGAGTCCTATGATGCATTGAAACCATGTTCAACCACAATAATAAGGTCTATAACACAATATTGACACTATTCTTGGAAAAATACCTATCCATTAGAATCTATTAATTAGAAAATTTAATTTAATTTAAGTCAAAAATCCAAAAAAAATCTAAGTTGAATATACCTAAAGAAGAACAATGCAAGGATGCTTAGTTCCATACTCCTAGGACCTCATCCACAAGCTGCACACAAAACCTCTAGGAAGTGGGATGATTTACACCATGATTCTATGAAAATGGTTTTAAAATATAGTGGGATATTAACAAAAAAATGGAAAATGAGAGGAAAAATAAAGGGAGTATGGAGAGGAAATCACCTCAAAATATCAAAAAATCACTATGAAAAAGCCCCCAAAATCATATGGGGTCAAAGGAAGAAAGGAGGAATATACATCTTTTCTATTATTCAGGTGATAAGAGAGGGGGATATGGATTAAATCCCATATGTCTTTTTGGTAAAATCTCAATTTTTAATGAAAATCAACAGGACACACAGTTTTTGAAACCATGTGCCAACCGTGTGGTTGATACCTTCTAAATCCATTCTTCCTAAATAGTTTTTCAACTACTCCCCAACCATGTGAATCACAACTGAACATTAACTATAGTCATTTCACTATTTCTTTATAACTTCTCACCAATTGTATCCATACCCATGAACAAATGTACCCACCATGATTTATTTTTACCGTGTAAAAACCGTGTATAAGGAAAACCCTTTTGAAAACATCCAAATTCTAATAAAAACTATCAAGACTCACCCAAGAACCTGAGAAAACACCTAATCCTTGATCCATATCCAATAATTATAATTTGATTTCTCAAACTCACAAAATTCCTATCCTAATCTCAATTCTTGAAATAAACCATATTCTTAAAATCAAAAATTCAAATTCCCATTGAATTTTCTAACCCAAAAAAAGACACAATATTTTACACTCACTCCATCCTTCCATGCATATACCTCACCATATATACCACATACTCATCCCATAATATTAACATCAATCACGCATTTGACCTTTGACCATAACAATCATCATTTTTGTAAGAGATTAGTAGAAAATGAGTAGTCATCCATTAGTTCTCTTATCAAATTTGATGTTTGGGGAAGACGCCCAAAATAAAAAAATATTTGTTCATATATAGGGACATCTTACATCAGTGTGGTTCATATGAAATCATAAAATGTAAAATTATATATAGTAACACATAACCATCACAACCAATATATCTCTGTCAATCACTATCGACATTTACTATCTCTAAAACACAATAACACTTCCCTACACAAAATATCCTTATCATACCTATGTTTTCCCAATTTTCTCACATTACTTAATAATTTCATATTAATATTTATGAACTATATTCATTTAAATATATTTTAAAATTCCATATTTAATTAAAAACAGTTATTTACCTATTCTTTTTATTTATTTTTAAATGTTACCTATTCATTTCAAACATCAATATTTCATTAACAACCCATATTTTATTCAATTTAGCTCACTTTTCATTTCATATTTGTTATTTACACATCATTTCATACCACTATAAATTCACTAATACAACAAAACATTGAAAAAAATAACAACACACAAAATATCCACAACATCAACCCCATACCATCAACTATTTCTACCCATGCCTACCACCCCCAACCCTGCATCCAAACACATGCTAATTCTCAAAACCAAATCATATCCACCACCATGATCATAAATTCACAATACAATATATATAATTCACACATAATAACCAATTATAGAAATAAATCATGTTCATAATCATTAAAACAATCCATCACATTCATTTAATATCTCTTACAGGGGTAGTAACACAAAAAATTTAGATTTTACAAGACTAATTAATTATCATATTTACTTGATTAACCTATTACAGATTGATTCCAATAATAAAATCCAAGTAATAAAAAATTTAACACAACAACACACATATTGAAATAACCTCCACATCCAACCATTAATCTTGTAAGAAATATCATGGAAAACATAAAATCACACATAAATCACTTATATCCATAAATTTTATTTTAGTTTGATTCATTATATTGGTAGTTCAATTATTATCATACATATAAAGAAAAAATCATGTTACTTCCACATTATTTAAAAAATAATAGAGATCTCAAATCCCCTATCTTAATTAAAGCTTTACTATTAATGTGCGAGAACAATGTGAGGAAGAAGTGGTTATATAAACATGGTTATATATTAAAAAAAATCATCAAAAAAGTTAAAACACAACAATAATCATTAAAAATGGCCCAATTATATCTAAAATAAAGAAAAACACTTCCCCAACCATCATTGAATGAAGAAATGGGAGAAAAATCCAAGAAGTAATGAGGGAAAATTCACCTCCAATCACAATCAATTGACATATTGAAGTCGAGAGATGAAAATAATTAAAGGGAACTCAATGTAATTGAAAGGGGAATCTAAATTCATGTAATATTCGGAAAAAATTAAAGAAGAGGAGAATTTATATGGGATTCTGAATTTATATAGGCATTGGAAAATTCAATGCCACAGTATGGCTGGATATAGTCATACCATGGTGGGTATAATTCCCCTAAAAATTTGAAAATCACACTGATAATATCCTATATCCCCCATCTTAAACTTAGTAAAATTATTTTTTGATATGACCAAGGATGGTCATTCCATGACCAAATAGTTTAACCACGTACATAAATCTCGAAAACCTAAACCCCAACGTGATAATATCACTATGTTGCAACTCCTCCAAGAAAAAAAACCAAGCATTTTCCTGCTAAGATTCATGTCACAACATTCATGGCCATATTGAAAATTAAATTCATGTAAATCTAATAAAGTCCTCTAAGTCACTCTTTCACGATGGACAAAACCTCCATGTCATGACTATAAAAATTTCAATTGAAAAAATTTAATATTAGTGGAATTTATATAAGACCCATCAATATCTTTTATGATTTCCCTCCAAAATCATATGGCCTTTTTTAATTAACAAAAAATCCACTTATTAATCCTTAATGTCATGACACCCCCTACTATTTTCCTCAAAAATTAGAGAACCACCCACTACTACAACCATTCCTCTTCAGAATTACCTTTATAGCTACACCAAGACCTATGTTTTCTAGTAAAATCTCAACTCAACCTCTATCTTTTTTACTCCAAATCTCTCTCAACAACTCTAACACCCTAAATTTTTAATGTAATAGGTCAAAAGGCTCATATAGTTTTAAAGATTATTTATTTAAGGAAATATTCTAAATAAAAAATTTGATTGATTTAATTGGGTTTTGAAATCATTATTTTCAAGTCATTTAATTATTATTTTTTCAAAAATATTTTATGTTATGATCTATAAAAATGTTTATTGTTTCGTACTTTTTTCATTAAACTTTTCATTTAAATGTACTATTCAAAAAATCATGTTCCAAAGATAATTTATACAGTATTTTTAAAAAATATTTACATAGATATTTTTAATAAAATCCCACTGGGACTATTAGTTCAAACTCTACGTACACACTTGTGTATATATATATATATATCTTTTTATATACAAGTGTTTAGGTTATGATATATAATAAAATAATTTTATCTTAGCCCATTGATGGATATTGTGGATATTGTGAGTGACTAAAGGTCACACAAAAATGTTCGTGCAGTGGATCAAGTTGTTCAAGTCGTGGTTTCTTACTCTAGGTGTTTTTGTATCAGTCAATTCAGTAAATAATTTATTATATATCTCGTTTCTTTATTTCCATACATTTTTGAATTTTTTTAATGTTTTTCCTTTTTTTATGTGGGATTATTTCTTATATTTCTTATTTCATATTTTGATGTTTTATTATTTTAAAAATATTTATTTCATGTGTAAAGAATTCCAATGTTTTGATTTATTTGGTAGGTTATGTTATTTTGTATTATTATTCAAGAGTCAAATCATTCTACCAGTTGGTGTTTTGAAACATAGGTGCCTCTTGCTAGCTTGTGTAAATCGAGAACATGATTTGCGCCTTGTTACATGTTTTTTCAGGTTTTGTGTAGGACTAACCCAGAATGATTCATGATAAAATAGTATTACTAAAATCTATTGATATTTGGATGAATAATGGTAGTGAAAAGATAATAATATTGGGACATAAGATATAGGTGCATGGAGAGTGGCTAGATCTTTCTCATTTGGAGTCTTCAGTTTCCATGGTTCATTAGGATTTGAGTCTAAAATTTGAATTCAATTTTAATTATTTTTATGGCGTTTCAATTCCCATTGAGTTTTATGAAGTATTTTAGCGGTTCCTTGTGTTTTGGGGTGAAAATAGAAGAAACAAGGTTTAAAAGTTATCCCACATAGTCTGAAAAACCGAGAGAATCCCATATATATGGTTTAAAATATTTTTTGGAGACAGTTACAGGGTTAGTGAATTGTTTTCTGAACCAAGAATTCAAACCATGCATAGTTTCTCATCCCTATGAATTTTTTGTAAACTCTTTTTATTTCTAATTTTTCTTATTATGGTTTTCATTTTTTTTAAGATGGATCAAAAGGGATTTTAATATTTTTTTAATGATGTTAGAGTAGATTTTGTTGGATGTGTTTTGTTATGTTTTTGTTTACGATTGGTGTTTTAATGGCTTAACTAAATTTCAAGAAACTTTTTTATTCTAAAATGATGATTTATGATGTACTTGTGAAATTATATTAGTTTTTATGATAAAAATTTAAGAGTTTTTTTAAGTGAAAGTGGATTATTAGTGAATAATTCGGCTTCCCTAGTAGAGAAGTTAGAGTTTTCACTTGTGGATTCACTTTTTCTTTTTAAAGAAGGGTGAAATTTTTTCAATCTATGTATTTTTTTTAAAAATTAGTTTTAAAACCTTTATTAAATTATGGAAATTTAAAAGGAATTTTTTAGTGTACTTGGATTTGGTGAGTTTAGGTTTTGTATTAAACCATTAGATTGATATGGTATTTTTTGATTTGATTTGTGAATCATGAATTGATTATAATTCACATTTCATGTTATTTAAAGTATTATTCTTAGAAGTGTTTCAAATAAAAGTGGAAATTACATCTTTAGGTAGGTTACTCTTGGTGATTCCTTGCATCTTCTTAGTCTGACTCTTACGGCTCATGACTCTACCCAGGCTCAGAACATACTTGTGGAACGAGATTCTTCTTTAATATTGGGCCCTATATAGGACTTATTGAATTAGTATCCAACTTCATTATGTGGTACTCAAATCCTTATTTAACGGATGGAGTGGTTAGAAGGGATTTATGGAATACCCAATTTTCTAAAAACTTTTGATGCTTTAATGGTGAAATTTTTTATGGTTTTAATTGAAGTAATTATCCAAGTGTGGTGGGAAACCATCTTCTTCTGAGTTACATAAGGATATGTATTGGGAATTATTCAAGGCTATCTGTATTCAATGTAATTATCCTAAGGATGTGAAATTGGATAAAACCAGTTAATTCATGAGCCTTGATCTGCATGAATAAATGATGAGGGAATATGTCTATGGTTTCTTAGAGTTGGTGGAAATTTATCTTGAGATGGTCAATAATGACTCTATGAAAGATCAATTCTTTAAAATAAGTCTTCATTTGAGTCTTATATTAGTTTTATTTAATTAGTTATTTATATTATATTAGGAAGTGGTTTAAAGGTCCATGTTAGTTGAATTTAGTCATATTGGGTCAACCTATCTTGATTAGGGAATCTAGATTGAGGAGAGGTATTTTTCTAAAATTATTATGGATTCTATTATAAAGAATAGTTATCTGGTGTTTTTTAAATGTGTAATGCTTGATAATTTTAATTCCTCTTACATGAAAGTTCAAAGAACCTTTCTTCAATGAGGTCATTTGAGAAATTTTCATATATTTTGTAAATTATTTTATTAGAATAAGATGAATTATTAAGAGTAGTTTGTATGTGGGTGATGATTTGTCTTTGGATTTACTGTCATTGAATTTAGAGAAATTAATGTTTTTGAGGTAAATCTTGTTTGATGTTTTCCTTCAGTATCATTTTATTCAAATACTATGAGATGTTGGTTCTTCTAGGTATTCTTGTTAATCATTAATGTATTATTCTTCTTTATGTTTATTTATGATGTTATCCTTAGGATGGGATTTTTTTGATGAGTTCCACATGTTGAATTGTTAGGTGTGTTCTTGGGTGATTAAGATGAGTGCTAAATGGTTTTAGATTATATACTAGTTGATGGTTGTTTTGGACATTTTTAGAATCACTAAGGGCTATTTTTTCAAGGATGGTGACCTATTTTACCCCACTTTTATATTTTTACCTAAGGTTAGAGCCATGCCATTCCTTTTTGAGGCATGTTGTGGTATATGGGTGTTTCCCATTCTTGGTTGGAAATATATTTATGGAATATTTAATGCAACTTATTTTATAGTCATTTGGGTACTATTTTGGGTTTTAATTACATGAGGTAGTTTTTAATTTGTTTCCTAATTAGCTGTGTGTGTTTAGTGGAGAATTATTATTTTCTTTGTTGATTTGAGGAAACCTATTTTCTTTGGTGAGATCTTTCTGTCATAAGTGTTTATTATTTTTCTTGACTGTTTCAATGAATACTAAATGGTGTGAAGAACTATTTTAGGTTTGGTGCTCTTTAGGATTTATATTTTGTGATGGTTGTTGTTAGGTTTTTCTTTGAGTTATTTAGTGATATTTTAATATTTTTTTCTTGTCTTAAAATTTTAACTAATGAATTTTTTAAGGAAGATAGTGGTATAGAAAGAATAATTGTGATACCCATATGACACCATTGTTTTAAATAACATATTGGTATGTATTTTATTTTATTTTTTGGGAGTTTTTGGATTAAATTTTTTGAATATTTAAGAGTTTTTCTCTATTACATGGTTACCACACTATAAGTAGTAATAATTTGGAAAACCTTACGTTCAAAGTAAAACCGTATGGGTGTTTTTTATATTTGATTTTTTCCTTTCATACATAGATATTGTACGATTGTATAGATATTAGTGTAAAAATCTCATATATCCTTACATATGGGGTGTCTTATGCATTGCTTGAGCATAACTGGGAAAATCATATGGAGTGTCATAGTTCGAATATAGTGGGGGATGGAGGGTTGGTTCATGGTTTCATAAATGGTGTGGAAAAACTATGAAATGCATCGACTCTTTTCTAATGAAATATCCCCTATTGGAATATAACTTAGTAAACCTTGAGGCCAAACCAAGTGACCTACCATGATTCATTACAAATTGAATTTCCACCCTGCTCGATTTAACTTGTTTTGGTCCTCCCCTATTTTTTGTTCAACTGACCAAAGGGAAATCTATATGAAACCTCTCATTTATTCCATTGGTATTTTAATCCTCTATTAATTGGTTTCTAAGTTATATTTAATGGTAAAATCGTCCTTATTCCTTTACTCTTATCCCTTCTTTAATTTCCCTCAATTTACTTTTCTCTATAAACCCTAATGGTTGTGATGGTCGCATCTAGGGTTTGGGTGGGTCTAACCTTATGGATTTAGTAATTTAAGGATAGTATAAGTCATTTAATTGCATGTTTTATTTCATTCCATCAAAGGTGGGTGGTTTCATCTTCAATAAGGTATGTTTTTTTGTGAAATTATTTTATATAAAAATTAAACAAATGATTGAGTTTTATAAATTCATTTTCTCCTAAAGTTTTAAAAATATATGATACCCATGAGGGGTTATAAAATGTGTCAAATGATTTCCATACTTGGTATAGAGGATTTTTAGTTGTTTTTAAGTATTTATTTTGAATTAAATGTTTATGTATTTCAAGTGTTAATGATAATTATCATGAGGCACTTTTCAAATGGTTTTGACAGAAAATAATGAATTTTAGCCCTTTTTTGATTTATTAAGGAACTAACCCATGTTTTAGGGGGTTTTTTAATTAATTTTTTTGGTTATCAATTTAATCCCAATGTAATAAATCATTATTTTGAAAAAAAAAATTAGATCTTATGCGTGATATGGGTGGTTTTATAACATGGAATTCCAAGTTAGATTTAAAGGCCCATTTGGAACATACTAGAAATGAGTTATTTGATTATTTAATCACTCTAGTTGTGATCCCCTTTATGTTATGATTCATATATTATTTTACCACTATTTAGGTTATTAAAATAATAATTATTGTAATAATTATATTCACATTCAAAAGAGGTTGTTTCTTGAGACTTTATTGGACGTGATATGTAATTTATTGTTTATGTTCGTTATTGATTTATGTGATGATCAGATTATTTGATTATGGTCTCAACTTAACATTATTTACTTTAAGGGGATCATAGTAAGCTATGGGATAAATATAGTTTTATTATACACTAGTTTAGATCATGCACTATCTTTCATCCCTTAGTTGTATGCTACACCCTCACTTGGGAGTTCCCTATTGAGAGTATGGGAGCGACTCAAGAGCTTATATTGGACAGGAATGAATAATATATTAATATTTAAATACATTGAGTACTGTATAATGTTGTATCACAATAATACCTAGTAATTTTCCCATTATACTTATTCATTTTATGATGATTTTATTTATTAAATGGATTCCCACCACTTTCTGGATTTGTACCCCCTTGTTCTCATCTTGGATTGTGGTTCCATTTATTGATATTTGTTTACATAACCATATTATTTTACATTATTTTTCCCATTTGATCTATATACCTTATGTCTTTTATGAGTTGGTCATATACCTAAACTCATACAATCAAATCATGGTTGAACTAAAAAGCACATGACCTATCATCGACAGTAAAACCACATTAGGATTGAACAATGATTCATGTTGTAAAGTGACACCTAAAATCATCACTACCCAATTTTGAAACCAACTATCTCAAGATTTAACATAGTATTGGGTCTCCAACCCAGTTCCCCCATTCCATGTCATAGTATAGACACCCAACATGGGTTCCTCATTTATATTTTTATCTCTCAGTCTCAACCCTTCATTCTGATTATAATGTCTCTTAGTGTTTTTTAGGATCCTTCATATTCATCTCTACTCTTTAAGGGGTTTTTCACTTCATTTAGGCCAACTGTCCACTTTGATACCAAAAGTAACTATCATATTCCATCAAACAAAAACATGCATCATTATGCATAAAATCACAACTTAGGTCACATCAAAGAAACCAAAGCAAGGGGGACACAAAAAATTACTCATACTTTATAAATCATAACACCACCCAGCCAATATCAAATACACCAAAATCAGTGCAATCATGCCTTCCCAAAATTCCTTTTCAAATGAAATTTTAAACCATTTAAAAAGTCACCATTTTGAATTATACTCATGTGAGGTCCTTGGCCAAATCCCATCAAAACATTATTTGAAAAAATCTATTTATTTTTTAAAATACAATTTCAAAACTCATTCTCAAATCACCAATTTTACATTAAAATTACATTTCATTCAATACACTTTTAAATGGAAACATTTTCTATTTAAATCATACACACAACACTACGTAATTCATAAATTGGTCCATAAATACTCATTTATCCAATGGATCCACCATCAGACCATTTAGTAAGAAATGTGATCCATGTTCACTAAAGGAGACATGAGCCTATCCCAATTTTTATCTTCATCACTGGTGTTGTATGAAAAGAAAAATCAGATTAATTCCCATATATTGTATCTTCGAAACATGATATTTTTAACTTCAAATTATGAAATATAATCTATTAGATTTTTTATGTGATATCATGTCATTTTTTTATTTTCTACTTTAATTCATTATATATATTTTCAAAGTTATTTTAATGTATCTAGTGATAGTAGGACAATATTATCTACTCTTGATCAGTCATGTAGAACAAGATCATAACTATCCACTAAGATCTGTGAGGCCATACTAATTACTATTTTGGAATGCACATTCATAAATTTTGGTTTTTGAAGTTTTTTATTACATCCATCCATTGAATTTTTAAGTTTCCCTAGATTTAATAAGAGATGGCCCATTTTAATGAGCTCCCCATTTAGAACCAATTATTTTATCCTTTATTTTATCTTAAAACTACTTATTTTTGTTTTTCAATAGAAATTATGATCATACTAACTCATTATTCCAATCAATTTATTCGTATTTCAAAATTTCTAAATCATGTGATGATTTTAGAATAATATTTCTCATGAAGGTTGTCTGAGTTATTGTCATTCTATAGCCGGGGTTGATGTGTTGCTCTAATTTCTGGTGGTTTATCATTAAAATATTATTTTTTATTATTTTCAAGATATATTTTATAGAAAAAAAGTTCTTATAAATGATTCACTAATTTGGAACATCAACAACCCTTATTTTATTCAATTCGTTCGCATTATTTTTTGATAATACCAAGCCATGTCCTTTATAAAGTGAATGAATGCGACCTTTGTTTATTGTTCTTTCATCAATTTATGGAAATTTCATTTTTTTTATTTTATTTTATCTTTTTTTTAAATACATTTTATTTATTTGAATAATCATATTAATAAATTAATTTATTCATTAAATCAAGATTCTAAATGTTTATTTTTCAAGATATATTTCCTTCCACATCATTTATTTAGAACCATGATGAATTTTATGTATTAATGAAATGAAAGGTATGGTTCTTCCTATATTGTGGGATAATATTTCATCAATCCCAATAAGATGGAACCATCATATTTTTCACTATCACATGACTAGTTTGATACAATTATAGTAATCATATTCATGATTTGTTTCATTGAATTTCAAAAGTTTTTTAGTCAAATCAACCTAACAAGATTATTTTTTAGGTAATATTGAGAGTGAATTTATTGACTCATGTTTGGAATTCATTAATATAATAATTCATTGAGTTTGGAATTAATTTTGGAAAACATTCAAAAATTGTAGCCCAACAATTTCTCTCCATGTGTGATGCTTTTTATTTCCAATCTCTTCTTAGCATCCATCCCATTGTGGAAATCTCTTATACCATCAATACAAGTGAGTCTACTAAAAACTAAATCATGTTACCAATTATTATGGCCCTATTTAATCACCATATATTCTTTTAGGTAATTTAAATTAAAAAAATATGGATCACCTAATTCAAGATTTTGGTTTTCTTGTGTTTTTATTTCTACGATATCAACATCCTGATTTTTTTGAAACTATAAGACTATTTGTCTCTTTTCACATGATTTTCACTAGGATGTACTCCATTATCCAATATTGGGCTTCTGTTTATGACTACCCCATCCCTGATTATGAAACTCTAAAGTAATTTTTCACTTTATGTGACTGTTTTTTGAAATAAACAATCCATGTTTCAATGGTGTGGTTCTTTTTTGTGATTAATGATACCCATTTCTCTATTGTGAGAATGCAAGTATTTTTCCCTAGATATAAATTCTTTAAAATTAAAAAGGTTTGAAGTAGTCCTAAAAATTTGTTCTGAATTCATGTCAACATTATTGCAATATAGTTTTTTATGTATTCAAATTGATAAACTTGAATTATATATGTTTTTATCATAATCATAGTTATTTTTTTTATAAATGGTCACTATAACAATAACTACAGAATATCATTTTTTATTACTTCAGGATAGGTCTTCCCTTGAATACTATAGCTTATAGAGGTACAATGATATTTCCCATCCCATTATCTATTTGAATTTTGTTTTAATTTTTGTTACTTTTGGCCTTAGTTTTATATTGTTTTTTAGGGTAATGATAAGGGTTTCAAGGATAATATTTCCCATTTTTTCCATGTTTCATAAAAGTGATATTTTATTAACTATCTTTAGATAAGTCTCTCCACCTAAAATTATTTTTATTTATGATCTTCTCTTCTTGGAATCCATCATTTAGAAGAAACTATTTTTACAAATGATATAGTTGATTTGACTACCAATTGCATCGTCTTAGTCATTATCTTGTATCTAATCAACTAATATGTATTTCATTGTGTAATTTAAATTAGAATAAATTTTTATGTTATTCACCCAATTCTAAGATGTTGGTTTTCTTTTGTTATGTTTTATATGACATTAACACTCAAATATTTTCCAAAACCCAAAGAATATTTTTCTCCCCTTACAGAAGTTTCATTTTTAAATTACTCCATCATTCATTGTCATGTTTTTATTCTTCGATGATAAATGAATCCCTGGTTGTGTAACTCTAAAATTATTTTCCCTTTCTTATTACCATTTCCACAAATGATTTATCCACTATTCATCAGTTCCATTATTTTATTTGTTCAATTATACCCACTTAAGGACTACATAAATTTAATTATTTTCCACAATATTGGTGAATAAATATATGTTTTATTTTATATTAGATAAACATGAATTAAATATGTTTTTTTATTCTAATCATATCTAATTTTTATATTAATGTTCACTAAAAATAAGATTTTGGATTTGTTTATGTTTTGTATTTTAGGATATAGACACTCCATATTTTATTGATGTTGGAAGTGTTAAAACCTTTATTGGTTTGATTATAATGCTTGTTTTTAAGTAACAAGTATGTGATTATCTTTAGTTGACATCATTACCTGATATTATGGAATATTTTAAAATTTTAGTCTTATGTGGTTATTTTTTAGATCAGATAGATTCATCAGGTATAGAGATACATCCATTTTCATTTTGAGAATTATGGAAATATTATTTGTTAAATGTGATGTATACTTTTACACCTTTTATATTTAAAAAATATTAGATCTAATATAGTTAACTTGTGATTCATTTGTCACCTATCTAGTTTAGAACTGAAGTTAAGTTTTAGATATAAATATATTCTATATAATACAATTAGTTGAGATTTTATTTATATATTTTTTAGAAGCATGTGATATATGCTTTAAATTTCTTAGTTCATGCATGTTGTTATTTGATGCTTGTGGGTGATTTGACTGAACCATTACTCAAATTACGTCAAGGATTATTTGTAGAATTTGGAATGTATAATTTTGTACCTTGACAATAACACACCAATTATTATTTAACTACAAATTGAATTCAGATTTATATAGTACGAAATCCCACATAAGTGTTGTATATAAAGACCATAGCCAAAGTGTTCTTTTTGAAGACTTATATAATTTATTTGGTTATCTTGGGAACACTTATTTGTGTGAAAACCTTATTTTACATTAAATATGGGTTGGAGTCTTGGTCCATCATGTGTTTGGGTGCCTCTTGTTTCTATACATCAAAATTATTGGAATAGAATTTCATTAGCATATGTTTTATATATAGTAGACCGATTAAAGTGAGATACTTGGTTTCTTCCTCACATTTCATTTTATATTTGATCACTACAGTTGGAAAAATATTCTCACTAGTTCTTGGAGTTCTCAATTCCATATACAATAAATAGGTCCAATCTTGGTATTTCCTCTAACAAGTCCTCTATATTTTCCATATTCATTCAATTTTGGTTTACTTATTGATTTTAATAAAAAAATAAATTTCTATCAAAATTTAAGGTGTTATTTAAAATTCATTTTTTTGAAAAGATTTGAAAATTTGGAGGCTAGAATGATTTTCATAATGTTGCCTTTTTTATTATAAAGATATATTTTTTTTATTAATATCATAATTAAATATTTAAACTTAATTAAATGTCTATTATTTTTAGATAATTATAGATATATCTATTCTAGAGGTACAACCATTTTCCTTTTGAGAATTTCAGAAGACGTATTTTGTTATTATGATTTATATTATATTTAAAATAGTTCACTTGAAACTCAGATGTCACCTATCATGTTCATAATGGATGGTATATTTGAGACATAAATATTTTTTATATTGTACTATTAGTAGAGATTTTATTTATATATTTATTAGAAACATGAGGTATATGTCTTAAATTTCTTGGCTTATGCATGCAGTTATTAGATGTTTATAGGAGAGTTTACTAAACCATTACTCCAATTGTGTTGAGGTGTGAAACATTTGGTATATATAGTTTTCTTCCCAACATTAATACTTCTAGGGTTATTTCACCACACATTCAATTTAGAATTATGTAATTGAAAACCCCACTCAAGTCTTGAATATAAATTTCATAGTCAACGTGTTCTTCTTTTACATTGAATATGGGTTAATGTTTAGTTCTATCATGTAGTTTATTATTCTTATTTCATGACATCAAAATTTTTTTAGGGTCATTTTATTCAACTTCTGTTTTTTATATGATGGATTGATTTATTTGGGATCATTGGTTTCCGCCTCGCTTTCCATTTCATATTTTATTTCTACAATTGAAAAAATATACACTAAATTTCATGGAGTACTCAATTACATATTTAATGACTAGGTATAATCATATTATTGTCCCAAACTAGTCAAGATTTTCCCTATTTAGTGGTTGTTTCCCTACTATACATGTGGTGGTGTTTAGGGAGATCTCTGTTTCAAAGCTACCAGACTAAAAATATTTATTTTTTTGTACCCAATATTTGTATATATTGTAAATTATTTATTTTAATAAAATTTCATCCAATTTATATCAAAATTTAAGGCCCTATCTCAAATTTATTTTTCTATAAAATTTGATAATTTTGAGGGTGGAATGATTTTCTTAGTGCCACTCTATTTTTATTTCAAAGCAGTATATATTTTTTTGAATTTTAATATTCTATTTCTTAAATGGAATTATGTACAAGTATTAGTTGTGTATTTTAATATTTTTCAATTATGTCAAGTGATACAATACTTATGATTTTATTACTTTATATTAATGGTAAAATTTCTAATTGACTTCTATTATTAAATTTACAAAATCTAGTTTTTTTTCATTTTATTAATAATTAATACAACAAACACACATTAATCTTAGTTAAATGGGATGGATGACGTATTTAAAATTAATAAAATTAACAAAATATATTATTCATTTTATGAATACATTGTGTGTTGTTATTCCAATTGATATTATAATTCAATAATGAATTAAAAAATAGATGATAATTTTTGAAATCTCAAAAATATACAAATTATTTATGTAGGATATGGTAGGTGAAATTTCAACTGTCTATAGATACATTTATCTATATAAACATTGTTACTATATTTATATTTACTGTATTGGTCTTTTATATTTCAATTTATATTTTTATTTAAATTGACTTTTATATAAAAAATATAATTAAAAAAATAAATTTATACTTTTTATATAAATTTTTTTTTCTAGAGAAACATCAATCTATATTAATTGAGTAGATGAAATTAAAAATACATCATTTATGACTCAACAACTATGTTAGAATCTTGTATTATACTCTTCATCGTTCAGTTTTTAAAAATTCATATGTATATAGATAAAAAAATATTGATAAATGAAAATTTATAAAATATGAATATTCTTATTAACCTATTATTTATTTTTTAATATTGAAGTCTAAATGTAATATTCTAATTCGTAATAATATGAAATTTTCATTTATTCTTGTACATGAAACTCATATGAAAATGCATATTAAAAATAAGTAATATGAATTTTATATACATTTGGGCTTTATATTGATTTGTTTTCATTTATGTTACTAAATTATCTTTAAATTTCCTCCCATTTCACACATGACCTCATGAAAAATATTTTCCTCAACATGGTATTGAACATAAAATCATATATTTATAATGGATAATAATGAAATCACTATTCTAATCTAGTAATCTATAACTACGAGTATTATGTCTAGCACCAAAATTTGGTTGAGGATCCCGTGATTGTTGTTTTGGCTACCCATAACCATACTCTTGATGAACAATATTGTAGTCGACTGTCTTTTGAGAATGATTCTCAAAATTTTTATCTAATTAATTGGATTATCATACTTCAATCACATATTTATTGATTATTAATTATTATTTCTTGAGTAAAAACATTCATGATCAAGATTATCATCTTGGATATCTCATATCAAATATCTTGTCATCAGAAATATCCAATGATCCTATTTGGTTCACTCAACAATCCATATATATTTGAGCATCATGTTTCTTGATAATTAATTAATCACTCTTCCTAACACATTTAGTGTTCACCAAAAATGGTGGTTGACAAGAATATAATTAACCTTATCTTTAATTTTAATCCTCAATTATAACTTCTTGATGATCTCATCCTCATGACTCTCATCAATGAGGCATAATTGTTTACTTCATGTTGATAGAACCTAACCCATCCTCATTGGCTCATATCACCCTCTTAGTCTAGTCTTCCTTTCTCATTTATCAATTAGAAGGAAGAGCTGTATACAATAATATTAGGGGATTATATCTTATATATAAGTCATGATCAAATTCTCATTAATTATTTCGTAATAAATAATATAAAGTTCATGAGAAAGTTTATTCCCTTGTAGGTGTGGATATTCTAGAGGGTTTTTTGTATATTTTGATTCGGTAGAGAATATGTTATCTCTTTAGTAATAGGAGAAGTCCCTGATGGTACCCTCAATAACTCTATAAGTTCATATGTGAGTGATTTCTAAGGCCCACGTCTAATGGGTATTGTGTTGTTGATTAGAACTGGGGGTATGAAACATGAAAATGAGAGTCATTACCATTATACATTCAAGGAACATATTAAGAAGTCTACTAATAAATTCCACAAAATAAAAAAATATATTATAATAAATCACATTGTAATAAATGTCATAAAAATGCATGTTTCAAAGAGAAATATTATAATAGCATTCCTAAATCATCGTTCCCAATCACCACTTCAAGTCCCTAAGCTAGGTCCAACACATCCTCCAAAATCACTCTAGAAATAAGAAGAACAATTTATATATAAATAGGGATAACATACTCATATACTTAGTAGGTTTATTCATGACCATTCGTTTAATTATGGTAAAATAATATTAATACTTCCTTGAATAAGCATTATAACCAAAAAATACTTATCAGGTTAACTATATCTATTCCATTCTAAGGCTCACTTAACAAAAATTTCTTCTAATTATAAAAAAATGACGTCAAAAAATATATTAATATGGTATCTCAGACTACTTCTCCATTGGTTCATTGTCACGCCCCAAGGAAAAACATCCCATCATTCGACTAAGAATCATACCTATATTTCCACACAAAATATGGGATTTATTGTACACATAACTTAACTAAATCATTTAAGGTACATCATTATTCTATGCACTAGTAACAAAAAACCATAACCATAAATTATATCATCAACTAGGTTTCCACATCTTAGGACATCAACCTTGTTATAACACTTCATCCCAAATTACCTAAATGACACCTGAGATGTGGTTTCTATGTGACCATTTATATTCTAGCTTATACTATATATGCTGCTAATTATTAGTGAAGGTTTATAATATTCATGAGGGGGAATATTCCCTCATAAAGAAAGCCTGATGTTCAAGCCCGAATCTACTAAAAATTTAACATGATTGTTTCATATAAAAGACATTTCAAAAAACCTGTGGACATAAAACATAGAGCCCCATGACCCCATACTATATGAATATAAATTATTTAACAACAATAATTGATTAGTAGCATCAGATAAGTAAATAAAACAAATTTCATACAAATAAATGATAAACGGGATAGTACATGATAAATTAAAATGGATAGGTAAACTACATTGGTCTGAAACCCAAATCACAAATCCATCCTACTGAAACCCCAAACTCCATAACCTGTTAGACTTATACCACATTCCTAGCTTTAATAATATGTCAGCACTGAGAGAAAATACAAATATCTACCCATGTATATTGAAATCCATGTCATTTATGTGGGTAGGGGGTGAGTCCAACAATCTAGTAATAATCCCAAATGCCTCAACAATATTGAATGTTGTTGTGATCAAGTAAATGCACATGAAATTCATATATAAGAACTCTTATCATGTCCATACAACACACCCACCAAGAAACATAACATGGAAAACACATCAAATATATATTTGGGGTTATCGGTTGTTAACTGAACCACCTTGAACATTGATTGTGCTTTCTTTGACTAGTGTCAGAGTGTCTTTGAACACAAGTAACCACCTGAGGGGAATATACTCATCCCCATAACATAATAATCATCCAAGGAAAATATACCCATCTATAAAACATATAATCCACCTAAGGGAAATATACACGTCCTTTTAATGTATATGTAATCACCTGAGGGAAAAATACCCATCCTCAAACCATGTAGGTGCACACCCAGGAGGTTTCATCCCCTAGCTAGGGGAACATCCTCCCAAAAACATTGCATAGAATATACCCTGAGTATTCTACCCTGGAAGCTCAGTTACAAAACATATATATATACACACATAAATAAACACACTCATATCACCCTCTCTTGAAAATCCTAAAGCATGTACGCAAGGTATCTTATCCCAACACCATAGATGCAGAAAAATAAAAGCATCCCAGAACACTCTCCTCTAGAAACCTCTCATAACATATACCCTGAGTATCCACCCTAGAACCATAGTTAAAACACATATGTACATATATACATATATACATAAATAAATACACTGAGATCACCTGATTTTCCAAAATCCTCATAAAGAATGTACCCATGGTATTCCTTCCCAAAACCATATATGCATAAAAATAAATGCACCCAGTCACACTCTCCTCTCATAACCTCTCATCACACACCACATGATTTGGAAATTTTCCAAAATCCCTCTTACATAATCACGGTCTGCCTTATAATTTCATGGATTATCCTTTACACTAATTCCACATTTGGTTGGTACAATGATTTGAGTTTTAACATGACACAAGGGCTCATCAATTCCCACTTTTAACATAATCTTTACGGTTAACATTAAACTGGGGAACCCATAGGGATCCCATAGGTCATTTCATAGTATTAACACCCTCCATGGGTTTCTCATTCCCATTTCCATCTCTCAACCTCAACCCATCATTTCATCCATAATGTCTCTCAAAATCTTTTAGGGTCCTTCAAACCTATCACTACTCTCTAAGGGGTCTATCACATTCATTTTGGTCAACCCACAACTTTAATACCAAAAGTAACTATCATTGATCATCACACACAAACATGAAATTTAATACAACAACATAATCCACCATACAATCATCACATTGGTCGCATCAAAGCAATCATGGAAAAGGGGAACATATAAAAGCACCCATTCTTCAGAATGAAGAGCATCACCCACACAAGGTCAAATAAAAAAACCAACTCAATCAAGACCTTCTAAATTGTTAAAATCTGTTTTTCATAACATTTATAAAGGTGTTATAATTTTTTTACCCATGATATGCCCTTGTCCAAATCATGACAAAACATTCTTTAAAAAACTCTATTTCAGTTTAGAAATACCATTTTAAAAATATTTTTCAAATCACTCATTTTACCTTAAAATTCCATTTTATCCAAACCCATTTTAAAAGGAATCATTTTATCTTTGAATCAAACACACACCACTAAGTAATACATGAATATAGATATAGACACTCATTCATACAAGGTTCCACTATTGAACTGTTTAGTAATACTTGTGGTCTATGTTGGGTATTAAGGCGATGAGGGACCATCCAAATTTATAATTGAGATCACACAATCTAAGAAAATTTTATGTAGTTATAATAATGATGAAAAAAATATAATATTACTATAAAAATAATATAATTATTAAATTCAAGGTCACCTCCCTCAATAAAATCAATTTTCCTTTGAAACGAAGCCCAAACCTTACTGCCTAAGATTTTCCAAGCATTGCCTCAAATTTCAGAACCCAATCTCAAGGCACGATATCAACAAATTTATTATAAAAAAATTATAATTAATTATTTAATTCATTTATAAAAAGTTATAATTAAATTATAAATTTATTCAATTAGGCATGATGCCTAAACTCTCATAGAGTTTTCCTAGTTTTGTTTTGTTTCCTTTTGGATATTTTACATGTTTGTTTTTGTATGCCTTCCTAGATTGTATTTGATAGTATAATATTGATATGAAATGTATTATTTTGATTATTGTTTAAACTTTTCGTAATTTCATTGTATTTCTTATTCCTTTTGATGATGTATGTGATTTTTATTATTTCTATTGTTGATATACTTTGATATACAGGTATGGTTTACACACAGTACCACCACAGAATTGTGATACTACTCTGTAGTCTCTATCATATAGTGAGGAACTCCTTATGTAATATAATGATAATCAGGATAGGCACCAGATAGTGTACAGGGCACCAGTTAGTTTCCTAGGGTGGCAGGATGTTACAGAATAATTTGGTTCCATTATTTATATCACTTGCACATCCCAAATTTATTTTTAATGAACATCTAATCCACACAAACAACAATAATAGCATATAATTATTGAATACATGAATACATTAAATAATTCCTTTTTTACTTTGCAAAGTTTTCTTCATATCTTGATAAAAAATAATCCCACTCAATATATATAGCCACCAACTAGACAATAATATCTATTCTTTTAAAACTTTCTTTAAAATATTTCCATTAATTATAATTATTTTTTATAGTATTATAAAATGAAATTCATGGTCTGATTCATTTTTTGTATTTAACCATGATGGCCATTTTTTAATTTAAATTATAATATTTCTTTATTATATTAATTTTAGTTTTTTCTTCAATGAACTAATAGATAAATTTAAAAAAATTATTTTATTATTTATTAGTTATATTAATATATTATATAAAATCTATATAAAATAATATAACCTACAAAATCAATAAATAAATTCCCAACCAAATCATCATATTTTATTATTTTGTTAATTTTGTAGTATTTATTAAAATTCACATTAAAAAATAAAAACTATTTGAAATTTTAAATTTATATTTTACATTTTTCTTATATATATATATATGCATGTGTGTTTTGTTATATTTATGTTTAGTTTGATTTATTTAAATGCCATCAGTTTTTTAATAACAATTATTATTGAAATGAAACAATAAGCACTTTTTAAAATATATATAATCTATAATTTTATATATTTTTTATTATTTATTTAAATATTTATAATATTTGTTATAATATTTTCATTTATTTATTTTATTTTTATTTAAATTTATACTTTTATAATGTTTATTATTTATTATAATCATATGAAATCTGTATTTTTTTAATGTAATATTTATTGTTTTTTTATAACAAACTATGTTTTTAATTATTATTGATAGCATAAGATTTTATTATCTAAATATATATGTGAATCAGGAAGCTACAATTTAATCAGTCTATTCATAAAAGGTGAATGGGAATGTGTCGTGATCTATTGAAGAGCTTGGATCAAGTGTTTTGTTTTCCTGGTCATGGATTCACGTACATATTATCTACTATATCCATTAAACATAGATTTTTTGTTCCACATCTCGTCAAATATTTTTTCCTCAACAATTTTTTTTCATCCTCCTCCACTCTTGACATTCCTTTCATGCATCTCTATCCTCCCAAGATCTTGAATTTTACCCTAGGGTTTTGATGTATTGCTCATACCTACTCTCCTAGTCGATGTTTCTCTCTTTCATGTCCCTCCTCTCATGATCTCCTCGTCGCCTACCATTGGATCTGCCTTTTCCTCCTTACCTTCATCTTCACCTTTTGGATACCCACCTCCACTTCTGCCTTTGCCTCCTTACCTTTTCCTCCACCTTCTGGATACCCACCTCTGCTTTTTTCCTTCCTGTATGTTCTCTATCAACTAATCCCCATAGTGGCCTACCAAAATCCATACTTATTACTCCACCTCCACCCCTCCTACAGGGTCCTTCTCCATCGGTCCACTTCTTCCTGTCTAGACCATCACACTTTTTCTGTTTGGGTTCCTCATAGTCCATGGTTTGTTATTGAATCTCCAACTCTTCCCCAATATAAAATATATGGTTTCCATTCTGACTGCAATCCCAGATATTTCGAGTTCTGAGTCCTAACTAAATGTTGTGATTAATTTCACTTATTTTTTTCATATCCATAATTTTCCCTCATTTATTTTTACTTTATGGCCCAAAAAGGTTTTACCTAATTAACGGTCCCATGTGGTCTTTAATTACATTATAAATATGTTTGGTTTTCCTGTGGGCATATAAATTAATGAAAATCCCACTAGTAAAGCATCATAGTTTTTGGTGCACAAAACATCTCTTGATTCCTAGTTTTTTATTTTTTATTTTAAGATACTCATATTTGTTCATGGGTATTATTAGGTCAGGAATTTCCAACATTTTGTATCAGAGGTTGGTTGACTTGATCCATGATGGTAGACTCTTATCCCACATCACCTCGACTCTCCCAAATATCATCATGATGTACATCCAATATCCCTAAAGACATCGGTATATTCCTTATGGTGGTAAATTAGGCGGTGAAGGAGGTTGGGGGATCGATGATATATCCAATCCTCATGAAGCTACACTTTGATGATCAGGCCTTGATGATGAAAGTTATACTCTGAGTGTGCAGAATTAGGGATACTGTCAAAATTTGTGATACTGAACTCTAGGAAGACATGATGGTGGTTGAGGTTATCCTTTACACTATCCTTCTAAAGATGATTTCTATACTCAACATCAAGGAAAGAATCAAATAAGCATGTGACATTATCAAGAGAATATTCATTGACATTCATAAGTATGCAAGGTTAGTGATCAGAATCTCTACAAGGAGTATGAAGGGTTTATTTCTGCCATAATGAATTATTAGAAAACTTAACAATATATATCACTAGGTTGGTCAACCAACTCACAATCCTCAATGATCTAGAGCCTCAACACAAGTTCGTAGAGAAGTATTTACCCATCATCCCCTCCAGAATTTCACAAATTTTACTTTGTAACATCCATGACATGAGACTCACTAAACAATGTCCTGATCTGAGTCACCACATGACCTCAAGCAAGTCTCCCCATATGCCAAAGGTTTCCAACTAGTATTGAGAGTCGAATATGTCACATGGGGAGACTATATGATCTTTACCAGAGTAAGACGCGTCAAATAACAATTTAAATAGAAGTAATGAAAAGTAATAACCAAGGAACATTCAAAAACAAACAACTCCAAAAAATGGGTACAATCCAAAAAACAAACAATAAAATATTTCATATCATTATAAATAGTTTTGAGTGAATAAACCCTTAAATAAAGAGAAAATGGTGGAATCCATAAAATGGTCCTAACTCTAAGTTCAAAACCACATCCATGAATAATCCAATCCTAAAACAACTCCCAAGCATATAACCTTTTCCTATATCCTAGCCTACAAGCATGAATTCTTCTCATGTACCCAATGGTAGCCCGAGCAAGGTGTGAGTAAAAATTAGTAGGCCACCACCAATGATGTCTACAAAATATCTAATCAATACAAAGTGCATGAAAGTGTTATGTAAAGATAAGTTAGATAAAGAAAAGTTGGGTTCCATTAGTTAAAAAAGTTCACCTATTCTTTCCTAGTGTGATTCCCAATTTCAACACATACACCAACTTCATTACTTAGTTCTCTTTCATCACATTATCAATGCATTTTTCATTTTCATCAACTCAATGCATAAGAGAAATAAATCAAGTTCCCTATCTCACTACGGCTAATCACATCATAAAATATAAAAAAACTCATCTAGAAGCCTTGGTCTAGGTGGCTTCATAATATTCAATAATTAGGGAAATATAACTTCATCCCCTTCCCTAATACTTTCATTTTGGGGTAGAGTTTAGAGCCTCTGTCTAACTCAACCCATGGGCATAGATCCTCATGTCAAAAACCGACTCCAAAAATCCATGTACACATGCTTATTTGTTCATTCACCACACATATACCATACCAAAACCAACATAATTAATGCTAATATAAATCAAGAATCATAACAACCAACATGGTAATTAACGTTCTTCCAAAGCCCATTAACACATTTACCATTTACATTACATATCCATTTATCCAAATTCCCATTTTTTACGCCTAACTCACTAGGAATATTCACTAATTACCCTAAATTAAACCAATTAACATATCCAACCATTTCCATGGGTTAATTCATTTAAAAAATTTAGCATTACCCATGTATTAATCATGCTTAAGCATTTCAAGTACAAATTAGACATTATTTGGTACATTTCCAATAACCTCATTTAACCATTTTTTTTGTCAAGACAAGAAACCCCTTATCCATTAATCACCTCTAAGAATAAATATCATTTTAAAATTCTTATTCCACACATTAACCATTCATTAAGTTCATCCTGGGGCCAATTTAATCAATATTCAATTTCAAAATTAACATTTCTATTGACTATGGTTGGGAAGGTCGGTGCACCCCATGGGTGGAACTAAATTGGTCAAGTCACCCTCCAGGCATCCCCATAGGGATCATGGTAGGTTATATTTTTAATTTGGACTCCCATTTTATCAAATCTCACTAATGACATCAAGAACACAAAAGGGGAACATAAGAACCCAACCTTACCTTCCCAAATCCATATAAAAAATGGAATATAACTTATATACACCTACCTCAAATTTGTTGATGAATGCACTCTTAATTGAAGACTTAGATACAGATTAAAACACCCCCTAAATCCCAAACCATTATTATACCAAAAGAAAAATGGTTTTAGAGATTTATATGAAGATATCTTAATATAAAATCCATAATCCAAAAAAGAGAAGAAAAAAGTGGATTAGAATTACCCGGAGCATTGATCTGAACCAAAGATTCTCCAAATAACCTAGAAATGAAAGAGATCGATCCAGTGGAAGCTTGGGATGTTTTTTTTGTTACTAGGGCATGAGGGAGGAGAATAAAAATAAAAATTGGGTGAGGATTTAAAATTCCTAAGTGGAAATTTTGTTATTTTTCCAAATTTTACAGGGTTTCACGTTTTACCGACATGGTTTCCCAAACCGCATGCAAGTCACTATTCAATGAAAGTTGGGTTTCATGGTTACCTATAGAGACCTGTATAGTTTACAAACATTTCACCAAAAATGAGATATTTATCTATCCAAAATTTCATAATTTGGCCTGACACCTCACATGGTTTACTAAATTATGCGGCAGCCATGCGCCAACCATGTTCCCTGCATAGTTTGGCTTGGTTTTCCTTTATTCTAGGTCTCGTGCCCCCAAAACACCCCCAAGGATCCTAAAACTCTAAAAAACACTTCATTAACCCAAAAATATTGTTGAAAAAAAAAATTAAACAAGGACATACCTTCATGAACTCTGGGATCTTACAACCTCCCCACCTTATAACAACTAATCCTTGAGCTGCATTTCCAATAACCACTAATCCTATGAAGCAAAAAGACTAGGACACTGGGCTTACATATCTGATTCTCACTCCAAATATTCTTCTTGAACATTCCCATTCTATAAAAATACATGAACCAACTGCACAGCCTTTACCTGCAAGACTTTCTCACTATGATCCACAATAGGAACTGGATGCTCGTCAAATGAATCATAATCCACAAGTTCAATATCATTGACATTAACCATGTGAGGAGGGTCAGGGTGATACTCCTGAATCTTAAAAACAAGAAAAACAACATATATTCCACTATAACATTGTGGAAGATCCAATATGTAAGCCACCAGTCTGATCCTCTCTACAATTTCAAATGGCCCCACATGCCTTGGCACCGGCTTTCTCTATTTCTGAATCCAACGGTGACCCAAAATCAGCAACACTCGAAGAAACACCCAATCACCTACCATAAACTCAAGAGGTCTATGACATAGATCTGCATATGAATTTTACTTACTGTGAGCCATTTCCATATGCTTTTGAATCGAATGAACCTTTTACAACATCTCCTGAATGAGACTTAGTCCCAAAATCATGAACTCCCTAGCTTTTAACTAACACAACGAAGATCTACACAACCTCCCATAGAGCGCCTCAAATAGTATCATCTAAATTATATCATGGAAACCATTATAGTAATAAATATCAAAAAGTGGCAAGGTTTTTTCCCACAAAACACTAAAATCATGGAAATAATCTATCAACATGTCCTCTAACACCTGAATCATACGCTCTAATTGCCTATCCTTATGTGGTTGAAAATTCATACTCAAATATAGTTGGCTACCAAGAGCCTTATGTAATCCTTTCCTGAAGCATGATGTGAATGATAGATCTCGATCTGAAACTATAGTCCTTAGTAATCCATGAAACCACACTAACTCATGAACATAAAAATCACCCCAACTGATCAAAGGTGAAAGTCTCCTAGATCGGAAATAAATTAGCCACTTTTTTTCAACTGATCTGCAAACAGCTAGATTTTATCATTCTTCTAAGGAATACTCAACAGAACCACTAAAAAATCCATAATTTAATCATCCCACTTCTATTACAGAATGGGAAATGGTTTTAAGAATCCACCTGGGCACTGATGCTTTCCCTTCACCTACTAACATGTGAATCATCATGCCAGAAAATCTTCAATCTATTTCTTCATTCCCAGACACAAATACTATCTAGGAAGATCATGATACATCTTAGTCAAAATAGATTACACTACCCACTTTGAAGCATGAGACTCACACATCAACTCTTCTCCCATTCACATTAGCATCACAACATGACCATGAAAATGAAAAACCCCATTAATACCAATGGACCTACAAGATGGTGACTCCCCACCTTTTAGACTTTCCCTCATAGACATACACTTGAGATCCTCATGATGATTCTCTTTGAACCAGTTCAAAATAATGTACTCAACTGATATAGATGTGAGGGACATATACTCATGCCCATCCTTCATCTTTAGGTGTATCTCAGTAAACAAGGCCATCGTTCTCCACTCAAATTTGAATTCTTGGACCATCTGATTCTGAATCTTCTAAATTAGGGCATCCCCAACAGTATTACCTTTTCCCAGTGTATAAACCTATTCAAAGTGAAAATAAAACATTTATTCGAGCAATATTCACATCCAAATTTTCAAATCATTCTGTGAGAATATATACTTAATGATTTTATGGTTGTTAAACACTATGAACCACTCTACCAAGAAGTAGTGCCTCCAAAATTTCAAATCAAGCACCACCCAGCCTACTCATGATCATGAGTTAACTAATTCATTTCATGAGTCCTTAACTTCCTTGAACCATAAGATACAACTTGATTATCCTGTATCAACACTGACCCATCTCCAACACCAGAACCATCAAAAAACTAGGTGTACTGTTTACATGGATTAGGGATGATCAAGATTGGGGCAGTCTTCAACTTCTTCTTCAACTCTTTAAAATCATTCTTTCATACTGAAAACCACTCAAAATTAAATCCCTTAATGGATAATTCAAAGAGTGGAACAACAAAATGGGAGAAATATTTAGTGAATTCGATAATAAATGGCCAAATCTAGAAAACTGTGAGCATTAGAAACTTCCTTGGGATGATCCCAAGACACAATAACCAAAACTATCATTGGATCCACCGAAACACCTGATTTGGAGATGACATGACCCATGAAATGAACATTATCAATAAAAAACTGACATTTGGATAGCATGGAATACACATTATTCTCACTTTGTGTACTCAGGATGATGTTAAGATGTTTGGCACGATCATAACGAGTTTTAGAGTAAACCATGATGTCGTCGACAAAGAAAATTATGAACTGATCCAGATAGGGGTGAAAGATTCAGTTCATTATATCCATGAACACAACTTTTGAATTGGTCAATTCAAACAGCACCACCAAATCTCATAGAACCCATAACATCTCTTGAAAGTAGCATGTGGTATGTCAGAAGCTCTCACCCTCAGTTAATGATACACATACCTCAAATCAATTTTTAGAAAAACTGATGAACCTCTCAACTAGTCAAAAATATCATCAATTCAAAGAATTAAGTATTGGTTCTTAATTTTCATCTGATTCAACCATATTTAGTCGACAAACAACTGCAAAGATCTATCAGCCCTCTTGGTAAAAAATTTGGAGATCCCTAAGGTGACAATTTAGGATTGATGAACCCTTTACACTCTAACTCTTGTAACTGAATCTTATGTTACTGGAGTCTTGTCGTTTCCATTTGGTATGAAGGAATGGAAATTGGTTCTTTCCTAGGCAGAAACTCTATCATGAACTATACCTACCTCTTAGGTGGTAGCCCTAATAAATTCTCAAGAAACACATCTTGAAACTTATCATAAAATTTGGAAAGAAAATATACTACACCCCTCCATCATTAAGTGTAAGAAAAGATAGTTGGGTTGTGAGTTCACCCAACCGCTGACAAAATGGACCTCCATGGCCCGATCAAACATCCCATTCACCACGATGGACATACATTCTCCCTAAAGAGACATAAAAGCTACCCTAAAATGGTAATAGTTAATGTGGTCCTGGTATGTCTCCAGCAAATCCATACCCAGAATTAGGTCAAAACCTGACATTTTAAGAATGAACTAGTCGCACAAAAAATTGTACCCACCAACCTTTTGAGAAAACCTTCACATTGTCTTATATTCTCAACTTTCACCCCTAATAGAGTATAAATCAACATAATTCTACCCACACGCTCCACTACTAAACACAAAAAATCCACCAACTCAGAATAACTGAACAGTGTGTCGAACCTGTGTCAAATAACACACTAGTAAAGGTGGAGGCGACAAAAAATCGTACCTAGAACTTTTGATAATTGAGACTCACCACCTCTCAACTTAGACTGAATAGTGTGAATCATAATTTTTCCTCTACCTTAAGCTCTGACCTGATTTCTTGGGACTGCACTACCCTACTGATATGGATGCTCTTTCCCTAGAGCATGGCATCTACCTCCTTGACCAGTATGACTCATAGAACTACATATACCTTCTTGATATGGGGTGTTAGACCCCCTTCCCTCATTGGGTACCTACCTAAAACCTTTATCCATTCCCAAATATTGAGGGTTCCTACCGAACCTTTTCATGGGACCCATTCTCCCATGGGCTCAGCACTTAATCGGTTGTCAGGGATACTAACCACGCATGTTACCTGGCTGGACACATTAATAAAGGAACACATGATCTCCACCATGAGAGGATTCCCCTTTCTTCTAGCTACTCTATTCACTTCCACCCTAATAGAAACTCCCAAAATGACACTTCCTTCCCTCAAATTATTCCCCACTCTCCCATACAAATGGAACCTCAAGTCCACTACTTAAATCCCCCTTCAGGTTCCCTTATGAGATAAGATCTTGATCCACTACTTCCACAAAGTTTTTTATGTGTATGATATTTACCTGAAACCTGATCTCATGTCTCATCCCTTCCCAGAAAGCTTTTTCCATATCTACCTCATCTCCTTCCCACATTGGAACAAAGTGTCGCATATCAGTGAAACAACTAGCATAATCCATTACTAACATTTCCCCATGGGTCAAACTCAAATAATCCATGCCCTTTTATTTATTTAAGGTCTTTAGATAGAAATAATCTATATACTTTTATTTCCATAACATTCCTTCATCCTGTTCTGTCTGGGCTATGATGTTCCACCAATGCTTCGCCTGGCCTCTCAACATATTGGTGGAAAACTTAACCCTCTTCTCAGTGGAATTTACTAAATGGTTAGCAATTTTCTAGATAGACTCTGTATAGAACCTTCCTGTATCTAGCCCACCCTCTTAGGTAAATATCATAGGGTGCTACAGCTGAGAATCCATGGTCATCTCAAACATACTCGACACATCCTTCCCTAGGTCATGTTCCATCATTTTGAAAAAGCGAGAAAGATTCTCAAGTACTACTATTCTCTATCATCCTGGATCACCACATTCTCTTGGTACACTACTGGAGGAGTGTTCTCAGTAGCATCCTCTTATCACCCAATCATCACTCGATGTCAAGGTGTAAGTTTTCTACAATTTCAAACATAATCTTTTTTGAAAAAATAACATGTAATTCTACAGATTTCATAAAAGATGGATCTCCACAATCCATAGACAACAATTTCATGAACATTATTCAAACAAACATTATCACATTCAAAACACTACCCTTAACCAACCCTAACCTAGTTCATGGCTATCTTAGGATAACTAACTTATATGGTCACAAGTATTACTTTATGAACCATTTACAATGGTTTCCATACTTAAAATTTAAATCTTTCCTCTACACTCATTTTCTATTTCATAACTTGATACATTACACATTTTAACTCACATAAACCTTCATTAAACACCATTTTTAAGTAATATTCAATTTTTTTTTATTTTTAACAGTTGAATCATTTCATTATACACCATTTTCTTTAAATTTTCAAGGAAGTGTAATTCATTCTACCATTCATACACCACACACTTATCCTATGTGTGTATATCATGATGAATTCCATTTGAATACATAGTTTCTTATAATGATTCATAAATTCACATCTTTATTCCATCGTGTCCACGAGAAAAATATCATAAAACCATCACACCACACAACAAGTGAATCAACCAACGGTGAAATATCATCAAACGTAACAACACACATTTAGATGAATAATTCCCACCACATACCACTTAGGTTTTTACCTCATACAAGGGTTTTCTACTCCCCAGAACAAGAACATTATCAAGGCCTGACACTTTCTTAATCTATTTTATACCATCCCAAAATAGAAATTCATAGAAAATACTTGCTCAGATACAACTTTGTAATGTCCCCAACCGAGATCCACTAAACGGTTCCTTGATCCAAGTCTCCACATGACCTCAGCATGCATCCCGATATACCAGAGGTTATTGACTAGTAGTGAGGATCAAATAAGTCACATGGGGAAACTATACTCTATTTACCAGAATAATAACAAATAGATAACAATTTAAATAGTGGAAATAATACATAATAATGAAGGAACATTCATAAAAAACATCTCAAAAAATTAGGTACAATCCAAAAACCAATAATAAAATATTCCATGTCATGCAAAATAGTGACAAGTGAATAACACCCAAAATAAAGAAAAATAGTGGAATCCCCAAAATGCTTCTGACTCCAGGTCTTGAACCTCATCTATGCACACTCCAAGCCTTACTCAAATCCCAAACATGGGGTCTTTTTCCTTATCCAGACATTCAAGAAACAATTCTTTCTTAGTTACCTAATGGAGGCCTGAGTAGGGTGTAAGTAAAACTCAGTAGGCCACCACCGACGATGTCAACAAAATATCCAGTCAATATATAGTGCATGAAAGTGCTAAGTAAATTTTAGTTAGATAAAGACATGTTGGGTTAAATTAGTTAAAAAAATTCATGTTTGTCCTTCCTAGCATGGTTCCCTCATTTCAACACTTTTACCGACATCATTACTTAGTTCAATGTCATCACATTATCAATGGGTTTGGAATTTTCATCAACTCAATTCATAGGGGAAATATATCAAGTTCCCTATCTCACTAGGGATAATCACATAATCATATATAAAACACACTCACCTATAAGTCTCGGTCCATGTGGTCTCATTGAATTCCACCATTAGGGGAATATAACTCTTTATCCTTCCCTAATCTATGCATTTTAGGGTGGATTTTAGAGCCATAGTCTAACTTGACCTATGGGCGTAGATCCTCATGTCAATAACCCACTATAACAATCCATATTCACATGCTTATTTTTTCATTCACCACACATATACCATACCACGACCAACATAATTGATTCCAACATAAATCATGAACCATTATAACCAAAATGGAAATTAACATTATGCCATAACCCATTAACTAATTTACCATTTACATTACATATCCATTTATCCCAATTCCCATTTCTTATGCCTGAATCACTAATAATATTCCCTAATCTCCCTATATTAACCCATTAACATATCCAATCATTTCCATGTTAACTCACTTAACACATTTATCATTACACATGTATTATCCCACTTAAGCATTTCAAGTACAAATCACACATCATTTGGTACATGACCATTGACCTCATTTAACTATTTTCGTGTCAAGACAAGAAACCCCTTATCCCTTAATCACCTATAGGAATAACTATCCATTTTAACTTCTTATTCAATACATTAACCATTCAATACATTTATTATGATCTCTATTTAATCACAAGTTAATCTCACACTTAAAATTTCCATTAACTATGCTTCTGAAGGTCAGCGCACCCCATGGGTGGCCCAAAATTGGTCAAGTAACCCTCTATACATCCCAAAAGGATCATTAGATGTTAATTTGGACACCCATTACATCAAATATCACTAAGGGTACCAAGAACAGAATAACGGGAAAAATAGAACACAACCATGCATACCCAAATCCATATAAAACAATGGGATATAACTTGTAGAACACTTACCTTAAATATTTTGATGAACACACTATTAATAGAATTTATAGATCCAGATTCAAACACCCATTGAAGCCTCAACCTATATTTCACTATAAGAAATACGATTTTATATCTTCGGAAGGAGATCATCGAAGATACAAGACCTAATATGAGAAAGAGAAGAAATGAGAGGATTAGACTTACCCAGAGCTTTGATACACAACCAAAAATGCTAAAAACTTCGTATAAATGAAGGAAAATTACTCCTTAGAATTTTGGGAGGATTTTTCTCTTCAATTGGATTTGAGGGAGGAGAAGAAAAATAAAAATCGGGTGAGGCTTTAAAATATCGAAGCAGCAATTTTTTAATTTTTCAATTTAACAGCACAATTTTCCAAACCATGAGAAAAACATGAGCAAGGAATTGTCCAATGAAATCTGGGTTGCATATTTACCTTGGGATACCTGCATGGTTGAAAAACTGTGCGCCAACTGTGAAATTTTCCACTCTCCAACGTTTCACAATTTGGGCTCCCACCTCACACAATTTACTTAACTTTTCACCAACTATGAACCAACTGTGTTTATTAAATAGGTTGGACCAATTTTTCATTATTCTGGGTCTTTAGCCCCTAGAACACCCCTAAGTCCCCTTAAACTTTTGAGTAACACTTCATTAACAAAAAATATTATATTGAAACACAGATTTAAACTAGGACATAACCCCATGATGTCTGGGATCTTACACTTTCAATTGAGACACTCTTTGACATATTGATGCTCTCTGTTGAGGATGTAATAGGGAGACTCAAAGTGGTAGAGGAATATTTTGAGCTGATGCCCACTACTAAAGTTTGAGGGAAGATGCTCCTCACTATGTTGTGGGTTTCATAGATGATGGAGCGATAAATGAGGGATGGATAATTCAATGACTCCAAGTTTGGAAATCATAATGACCGACCACCACATTGAAAGATAGACAACATGAATGGAGGAAATGGAAGGGATTTCTCAAGATTCAGTGACAACCATAGGGACCAATGGTGAAACTTCATAAAAATGGGACATTTGTCCAAATAATATCACAACATGCTGAAACAGACTGAGTCCCATAAAATACGGATTGACAATGATGATCACGTGATTCTTATGTCAAGGGCATGAACCGTGATATCTAATAACCATATTCCATGATCCACCACTACTAATTCCCCACCACTACAATTCATTAATATCTAACTATTTAAGGACAAGGTATTTTCACAATGGGATCAGAAGGAGGTGCATGATGAAAACATGTAGTAACTCGATATTGGTTCCACAAAACACATGACCAATTCTCTTTCTTTCTTCTGTAAGGTCAACTCTAGGATCAGAGGTACCGTGATGTTTGTTGAAAGATCCATATTCAATATAGAGGGGTGTGGAATGATCATGTTTTCCTATAAGTTCAATGAACACTACATGATCACAATTGTGTACTTCATCCCAAGGATCACCACCAACATCATGAGCATAAAAAATCATAACTAGAATAGTTTTCATGTACTAATTGATGGAGGAATTATTATGATTTGAGACTAGAAATAGTGGCTACTGTCCAGATCATAGCACTTCCTTGATCTAATATACAAGATAAAAATTAAAATTGCATAATCACCATGCTTGTATTCCTGGGGATCATAGGTGGCATGGTGCTGGCATTCAAGGTTTGACCACCAGAGTTAATAATATTTTTAAAAGAACTCTAAATGAAATATGGTGTGAGGGATTCCAGGGATTGATCATGTGGATCATTTATGAATTAGATACCTCATTGGTAAGTAGTGTAAATATTATTTACCCATGAAATCAAACCAACATGTGAAGAAATTCCTTGAACTTCTCTATGATGACCTCTGCGGGCTGATCATGTCAATGATTCCAAGAGGGAATCGCTATATTCTATTTCACATGTATTACATGAGATTCTACATGTGTCTCAATATACTCACAATAAATGAATACGTTCTAGTGGAAATTATATACTTTTAGTCTATAGAGGAGGTGGATAAAGGGTGGAAACTATAGGTCCTCCACTCCGACCATAATGGTAAGTTCACTTCAGTGGAATTTGGTGAATACTACGTCAAGCATAGAAGAAAGCAATAAATTATAACTCCTTATTCACTATAACAGAATAGGTTCATTGAACATTGAAACCATACCACAATATCCATGACTCGTAGCATGTTAAATAAAATGGGTCTCTCTAGGTTGTTTTAGGGTGAGGCTGTTTCCACTACCATTTTCATCCTCAAACAAGACCCGACATAAATCCTTGATGGGATTCCATTGTATGAGGTATTTCTTGGAAAACAACCAAATATGCACTCGATCCACACACTTGGATATATTTCAGCTAACAATATTGTGAAGACTCATATGAAGAATCTAGATGACTAGAGTATGACAATAATATTCATTGGGTATGATTTCAGATTCAAGGCGTACTGCATTTATGATCATGTTATCATGTGCCTGCATGAAACATGCCATATCATCTTTGATAATAAAGAGAAACGGTACTTGAGTTCTCATGATGAACAAGATATGTGGACTAGTTATGATCCATTCACTTTTGAGTACACTATATTATTTTTTCCAGGGGAGGAAAATATAAAAAACACATTCAAAGATTTGTGATCTTCACCCACACCCACCAGGGCACACTTTTCTAATATTGAAATACCAAATATGGATGAGGTGATTCTTACACCATCATACATAGTGTTGTTTTATTCACCAACCTAAATCTTGGTAGAATCACTTGATGTTGATCATGATGATTTTCTTATTCGGTTCCACGCCATCAACAACATCATTAGGGACACAATGCCTCCTATGTTTACACTACATGGGCTCAACCCTGGTGAGCTACATTTCACTACCATCAATGGGACAACCTCCTTTGGAGAATAAGAATAACATTGGTGTTGGGGAAAAGTGATGTTTGAGGAGATGAATTTTATCAAGGAAAATAACACATGGGATATCATTGATCTCCCCATTCTCCATCTTCTAATTAGGATCATGTGGGTCTTCAAGGTGAAACATGATGACCATGATGCGGTAGAAAAGAAAAAGGTTAGGATATTTGCAAAGGGGTACGTCCAACATTTGGGGATTGACATAGAGGTATTTTACCTTGTTGCATGCATGGAATCCTTATGGCTCCTCATGTAGGTGGTGGGTAAATAAGGGTGGGAGGTCTATCACATCGATGTAAAATCAAAATTACTAAATGGAGACCTTAAAGGGGAGGTATATGTCAAGAATCCACCAAGATTTATCATCAACAACCATGAGTACATGGTGAATCAGCTTTGAAAATCACTCTATTACATCCACTAAGCACCAAGAGCATGAAATACCAACCATGACACCAACTTACTGATTACTATGTTTTATAAGCACACCTCTAAGCACATTATGTACACTCGTGGAAATAGTGTGTCTCATATTACCATCAGGGTGTACATAGAATACTTGATCATCATTAGCACTGACTTCACCATCATCATCTTGTTTAAGGATGAGATGAAAAATCTCCTCCAGGTGAGTGACTTGGGATTTATCTCATACTACATTGACAATAAAGTTGGCCAAGGGTCAAGAATAATTTCCCTATGTCAATATGAATATGTGAATATGATGTTGGAGAAGAGGGGTATGGGGGAGTGAAACCCTTATCAAGTGCCGATGGAAGCCCTCCTGGAGTTGAGAAATTCTATTTCCACCCCACTGTTGATGCCACTCAGTACTGAAGCATTATTGGTATCATATGATACCTAGTGGATACACGACAATAAATTACCTATGGGGTGGGTTATGTAAGTTGGTTCATGGAGGAATCACAATAAGATCACTTTTCTATGGGAAAACACCTATTTCACTACATCCATGGGACACACAACAATGGAATCTACTACACAAAGAAATTAAATAGTTGGATGATCCTATTAGGTATTAGGGATAGCAACATGGCTGGAGAAATTAATGACCAAAAGATCACCATAGGGGTCTTCTTCCTTAGAGACAAACCCATTACCTAGAAATCACAGAAGAAAATGGTGGTGGAACTATCTTCATATGAAGTGGAGTAAATTGATTCAATGAATTCAATGTTCCTGGGAATTTACTTGACTTGCCTATTAGGATAATTACTCTTCCTGGACCTCAGTGTGCCATTTCTCAAAGTGGAAAACAAATCCACCATTTTTTTAAATAAGAACCATTTCTTCCAGGACTTATTCATGAACATTTAAACAGGACTACATTTCATCTAGGAGTGCATTGATGAAGGAAATACCATTCCTGAGAACACTCTAATAGATGATTAGTTCACAAACACTCTCAAAAAATTACTTGGGAATGCCATGTTTCAAGAGATGAATACAAATATTAGCATTATTGAGATCTAATGAACATGTCAGAAGTTAGAGGGGTGATGTTTTTGACTAAATGTGATGATTAATTTCAAAACATATTTTTTCTCCCCCATAATTTCCCTCATTTTATTTGGGTTTATGTCCCAATATGTTTTTATATCTTTAATTATCCCATGTATTTTTTAATTACATTGTAAATACATCTTGTTTTTGTGTGTATATAAAGTAATTAAAACCTCACTAGAAAAGCAACCCAATTTGTGGTAAAAAAATTGAATCTTGAGTTCTATTTTTTTCTTTGTCTTTACAATGTACACATATTTCTTCATAGTTATTGATTTGTTAGGAATTTCCAACACTAGGTTAGGGTTCCCTTGTAGTCGGTGATTTGTCTATTGTTCTCCTACTCTACCCCGATCTCATAGATACGATTTCCTTTACTAACACTCCTTCCATCATTCTCCATCACTAAAAATAATTTCCCTCAACTCCACGCAAATAGAAAATGAATTAAAATATATTTCAATGGTATGGTATACTTTTAAAATTTTGTATCATGTTGACATATATTACCATATTATGTCTATTTTTTTCCTATGTCCTAAAATTTTAAAAATCTTTTTCTTATATGTTCCTTTTCATCTGATTCCAATCCAACTATTCCCATTTAAATCATTCACTATATGGTCTATATTTTTTATTTTCCTTTCTATGCAAGGATAAAACCACTCATCGACTCATTTCATTTTTATCATTTTTAGAATGACTCATGTAATTTAGAATTTAAACGACCTATTCTTGGATAAAAGGTATCATCGACATCAATTTCATTATGTGAGTGGTTTTTTCTACTTATTATGTAATATTTTTTATAATATTTTTTTATTATATTTTATGGCCATTTAGTTTTCATTTAACATAAATTACACTTTTGGATAATTTATTTTTTTCCTTCCTATGTGATAGAACCACAAAAATCTTACAGTCATCCTTACCTCTACTTCGGTATTGATCATCGACCATATAAGGATGGTGAGAAATTAATCTCTTTATTCTTTATAAATATAAATGAAAATAAAATGGTTATTATATCATGAATTTTTAAAATTGAAATGTTTATAAAGTGTTTTCTTATTGTGAATAATTCTTAATATTTACTCTATTTTATGTTTATAATAATTTTTTAATAGGTTCATTAGTTTGTGTCCATTTGACTTCATTCTCATTAACTATTTCACTTCAAAAAAATGAAGAAATGATACATAATTATTATTATTCAGTATTCATTTACATTATGTGACAAAACATTTGATTGGCTTTAGTTATGAAAAATGATATTAACGCAAATATTTCTCTTCTAGGATGTGACTAATGTATACATCATACTTTCTTTTCATTTTAAATATTTTTCACTTCTGTTATCTTTCATGTTTAGGTGTATTAAAATTATACTTTATTTTGTCTATCTATGTTCTTTGGATAAAAAAATTTCCAAAATAATATTAAATACCATTTATTTATTTTAGATGTGTAGTCATTGATATTATTACCCAATTGTAAACCAATTTAAAATTAAAATTTTAATTTCTACAATTGTATATTTATATGTGTATACAACTGGTAATTAGATGATATTCCTTTTTTCAAAATGGGAGAATTCTCACAGATATTTCAACCTAAATTACTTCAATATATTATATACCAATTTATTTATAATTTATCCCTTTTTATTTTTTATTCATTAATTGTAATACTGAAAATTGAGTTACCTAATTGAAACTAATAAAAATAATCCTACTATACAAATAAAACCTATTTTACTTTTCATTTTTGAAAAATATTTTCACTTTATATGTTTGTAACATATGTAGTATATCTATATTAGATGGGATATTCAGTCCATATAACATTTTAATTTTAATTTTTCAATTTCATTGTATTTTAGAAGTACAGTTTTGAAGACTAATAATTCAGTTTCCCATTTCTTTTTAATTTTAGTTGTGTATTATTCAATATTTATCCACGATTTAAAAAAAATTAAACCTCTATTTGAAGCACAATTTTTCATTTCTAAAATAGTTTATATATATATATATCTGTGTGTGTGTGTGAGTTTACAAATGAGGTAATCCCGTCATTGAAGGATAATCATACATTTTCCCATTCTCTTTCATTTTGGATGTGTATTTTTCATGATTTACCATCAATTTGCACAATTACAAACCTATATTTGAAGAAATATTTTCATTTATACCACATTATATATTAGTGATTTAAAAAATGGGTAATTAAATATTTTATTGATGTTATAAATTTCTCTTTTAACATTAACTAAAATAAAAATATTATATAATATTTGCGTTAATTACCATAGAAAATATAGTTTATTTATATGATTTAGGGTTGTTATGTGTTTTCTTAAAAAAATACGAATTTGATATTTTTATTTCATTTTGCATATATTTTTTCGGTTGATGCATTCCATATAGCTCAAATAGGATATCTATGATTTTTATATATTATAGATGTTTCATTTATTACAATATATTTATCCCATATTTTCAACATTTATAGCTACAATTTTTATTATAAATTTTCATAAATATTGTATTTATTTTTTTTAAAATTCCATTCATAAACATCTTTCTATGCATGTATTTTTAAGATAGGTAATTCCTTCCCCCTGTACTATTTTTGAAAAATTAACATGTATTCTGACATACAAAAAACAATATGAATTAATGTATTTTTTTGGTTCTCAAATTATGCTACATATATAAATTTACACATTTTTTCTCAATTTTATAGGGATCAAGGTATTATATTCACAAATACTTGGGTAGTAGAGGAAAAAAATTATGTGATTTATATTCTCTTGCATTTTAACTTTTTCTCAAAATGAAAACATATTCTTGTTTTGTTATAAAAAAATACTTCATTTTAATTTCCATTTCCTAAAAAACACATTCAACTTGTTCATTAATCTTATATATTTTTTCAATAAAATTAATATAATTATTAATAAAAATATGAGATCCCAATAGGGTGAAGTTTAGTGGTTTTTCCCTTGTATTATGTGTGATGGCGTGTTGAGGAGGTCTGGGTTTCAAGCCTCTACATCTACATATTTGTTTTATTTGTTCCCCACCTCCAAACCCACTATAAATAAATAAAAAATTTAGAATAATATATCATCTTATTTATATTTTAATATTATCATAATGTAATGATCCTTTAATTTTAAATATATGATCCAATTTATAGAGAATTATATTGGTTAAAAATTTTATGGGCTACTGAAAATTAAATATTTTTCTTTGAAGGATTCCTTTTACCAACTAAATAGATATTAAGTTATTTAAAACATAAATAGTTATTTATATTTATATTATCATTTTTTTATTCTAAACATTACTTGAATTTTGTTGTCATCCTAGTATTATAATGATGTTCAAGAAGTTTAGTTAAATAGAAAGTGAATAGTTTGATGAATTTACACATGAATAGTATTAGTTTTCCTCAATAATCATCAATATTTTTATTTTAACCTAATTTGAATTTAATATATTTGAATTGATCCTCTTAAACCAATGATTCTCTTAGTTTTATTTGCTATTTTAATTATGTTATTTTTGTTTTTCCAATCAAGACATTTCCTATAAAATTTGTTTCTTCATTGGTGATGCTATATAATGATGAGAATTGGATGGATTCCCTCTAATTTTGTAATCAAAACATGATATTCTAACCAGCTACTTCTAACATATAATATACTAACTTTTCCTATCATATCAAAATATTTTTTCATTGCTTTATTTTATTCCTTGTATATTTTTTTTAAATTATTATTTTATTTTGGAATGTGATGTTTGAACAATATTTTCTATTCCAAATTAGCCATATAGACCTAGTTGATTACTATCCATCAAGATCTTCAAGGACACTCTGGTTTCTATTTTCAAATGATCATCCATCAATTTTGGTTTTTGAGTTACTTGATATCATTCATCCATTTAGTTTTTAAGTTTCCTTGAAATGAATAGGGGGTGTGTCATTTTTATAAGATCCTCATATCTGCTATGTCCAGAACCTTTTTTCCTTTATTTTATCATAACAACCACCTATTTTTGTCTGTAAATAGAAATTTTTATCAAATATCCCCAGGATTACAATCATTTTCATTTCATTTTATATCTAGGTAATCATATGATGGATTATGTACAATATTTATCATAACAGTCATCTCATGAACAATCATTCTATAACAATGGCTAATTCATTACACTAATATCAGATGGTTTTTTTGTTAATGTCTGATTTTGTATAAATTTAGACTTATATTTTATCATATGTTCTAGACTTTATTATAATTATTTTACTCATTTGGAACATTAACATCCCTTATTTTATTCAATTATTTAAGCTTATATAATCCCAATACTTTTCACTTAGATAATGAAAGAATGCCACCTTTGTTTATTTTTCTTGCATTAATTTACACCTATGAAAATGTTATGTTTCATTTTAATTTTAACCTTAATATAAGAAATAGATTTTATGAATTTGAAAAATTATAATATTTAATTAGTTTATTCAATGAATCCATATCATTAATCTTTATTTTTCAACATACAGTTCATTACACAACATTCATTGGAAGTATGATGAATTTTATGTAACAATGACATATGGTGGCTTTCTTTCCTTGTGGGAGAATCGGTCATCAAGTTTAGATGCCATTATAGTAGTCACTATCAAATGATTATGTTGTTTCCATTATAATAATCAGATTCATGTTTTCAATTATCAGTTTGCTTTATTAGTTAATCTTAAAAAACTAAAATCATAAATGAATTTTTAGATATTATAAAAAATATTAGTGTAAAAAATTAAAAAATATAAATAAAATATTTAACTTGGAATATTTTAATCTTATAAAATTTAAAAATTAACAAAAAATAAAAAATAATTTATTTTTTTATTTTGGTTATGATAATGAATCTTTATATAATCTATATTCTAATTTTGATGTAATTATCCAACACCAGTTTCATTCTCCTATAACATTTTATCTCCAATTTTTTCTCTTCTTTTCGATTGTGATTCATCTTGTATTACTTCCAACCACTCATTATAGCTCCCTAGATTCCATCTTTGACTATATATACTTTATCTTTGTTTCTCTTCTTTGATCACACCACACACACACACTCCATCCATAAAAATGCAAAACACTAATCTCTCCAAATATGGGTTGAGGTTCAAATTGAAACAAGCATTCATTGAGGGTGGAATTAATTTTAGAAGAAATTCAAAAATCAATTCCCGTTATGATTTTATTTTTTATTTTTCATCTCTTCCTGCATTTATCACCTATAAGAAAATACTTTTACTATTAATTGACTACTAACTTCATCATGTTAGTCACTATCATAACACTAATATATATAATTTAAATCAATTTTTTTACATTAATCACCCAATTTAAGTATTTTCGTTCATTTAGGTAAGTTTATCTAATGTTAGCACCTCGTTTTTTTGAAACTCTAAGACTGGTTTTCTCGTCAACATGATTTTTGATTGTGAAACCCTAAAATTATTTTTTCTTTTGATTATTTTGGAAAATAAACTATTAATTATTCATCAATCCAATTATTTTCTATGTTTTGTGATACCCACTCCTAGACACTGAAAGTCTAATATATTTCCCTTAATAAAAATTATTAAATATTAAAAAGGATTTATTCCATACCTCAAAAGTTGAACACATAAATTTACTATGTTTCTTTGAAATAGGTTTAATTTTTTTGCATGATTCATGCCATTGTTATTCCCATACTCAATGTTGTTTATAACTAGATATATTTTTAATTTTTAAATTAATAAGCTTGGATTATTTATGTTTTCTTGACTTTAATAGTAACTAGTTTCAATTTGAATAAATTTTTATAGAAAAAAATACTTATATATTATAATATTAAATTACATAGGGAAAGCTTTTTCATTGAATACTATACCTTGTATTAGAAAAATTAGATTTCCAGTACCATTATATCTCTTTTAATTTTTCTTTAATTTTTTATATTTTTGGCTTTATATTTCACTTTTTAACCTGACATGGTGGGGGTCTCAACTAGAATCTTTTTCAATCATTCCATGTTTAGGTAAAATGATATTTTTTACTTTTATATATTGTGGCCTCTAAGTACTTTCATCAATTTATAATTATTTTGATTTCTGAGCTCTTATTTCTACCTTAGATATGGGTGAACAAAAGATTAGATTTTCCCCTCACCTAGTACTATATTATAGAATAAGATTTGTTTCCTATTACTACTAAAATTGGGTATTATATACTATCCTCTTGGGTATCATCATTGTATCTCTATCGATCGTATGTATCATACTGTAAGAAATCATCCACTATATTTATCTTTGGTCTTCTGCGGTTCCTCAGTCTCCTCTTTCTTACCCTGCTAGAAGCTAACATAATCTCGAATCTGATCTTAGGTACCCTTCATGTCCCCTATACTATATTTCATTTTTATTTCCCTATCAAATCACTATGCCTTTCGATAGGTAATTTAAAATAATAGAAGTTTTTACATAAATCAACCAATTCTGAGATTTAGATTTCTTTTTTCATTTTTTTACCATATATGAACCTTAAATTTTTTTGGAAACCCTAAGACCACTTTTCTCCCATATAAAGATTTTTGTTTAAGAATTCTTCCATCATCCATTTTTGGGTTTCTCTATTTTGAAGTCATTTTCATCCCTTATTGTGAAACCCAAAAAATATTTCCCCTTCCTCTGAATTTCAACAAATAAATAGTCCACTATTCATCAGTGGAATTCATTTCTGTGTTTCATGATACTAACTTCATGATGGTTGAAATCCGAGCATTTTATCCTTAATAACAATTATTGAATTATATTTTTTTATTCTAATTATAATTGAATTTTATTTGAATAAATGGTTAAAGAAACCAAGATTTTGGTTGGTTTAAGTTATGTTTTCTAAGATATATGCACCCCATTTTTTTTGAAACTATAATACTATTGTTATCTCCTCATATGATATGTCTTTGGTAATTACTCTATCATATATTATTGGGTTATCTTCCTAAACAATCACATACTTGATTATGAAACCCTAAATTTTTTTCCCCATCCTCCCATTTCTACAAATGAATAGTTCTTTATTCATTGGTAAAATTATTTTATGTGTTCCGCGATATCCATTTTCTAAATGTGAAAATGTAAACGTTTTTCCATTGATACAATTCCTAAAAATTAAAGAATTAATTTCAATCCTTATAAATATAACATTAAATTTCATATATTTATTAGAAATAAGAAAATAAAATTTTTAATCAATTCTTGTTATATGTATTCCCTCCCTCAATGTTTCAGAACGTGTATGTTTTTAATTTTACAATTGATAAACTTGAATTATATATTTTTTATCCTAATCATGAGTTATTTATGTTTGAAATAAATCTCACAAAAAATACTAGCACAAAATAGTTTTTGATTACTCTGGGTTAGGTTTTCCACTAAATAATCTTGCTTGTTGTATAAGGAGATTTCCCATCCCATTATCCCTATTTGAATTTTGTTTTTGTTTTTGTTAATGGTGGACTTATTATGTATTTTTTAATAGGGTAATGCTGAGGTTTTCAAGGAGAACATTTCTTAATTTTTCTATATTCATGTAAAATTATATTTTCATTACATATTTTAGAAGATCTTAACTTTTGATAAGAAGATAATTCACTTAAACAGTTTTCAGTAGAATTTCTTTTTATTTGATGGACTTTATTTAAATTTGAGATTTAATATAGTGGAATATTTGTACTTAACTTCATAATTTTTTTTATTAGATATTTTATGTTTATTTTTTTGGTTTTTAATAATTTACATCTTTTACCTCATGACACCATTTATGTTTCTGTAAGTGTTCAAACTTTTTGATACACCATCCACTCGTTTTAGCCTATCTATATTCAAATATCTTGTTAGATATTCATTATTCCTAGTAATGGTACTTCTAATTCTACTACCCTTAATGTAGGACAAATGTGATTATTTTTTTGTCAACATCTTTACATGATATTATATAAATTGTTAAAATTTGAGCTCTATGTATATTTTTTATATCAGCATGTTTCTCTGAGGTTTATAGCTATATTTATCTTCCTTTTGATAATTATGGAAGGTTTTTTCGGTTAATGTGATGTATAATTTTACCAACATTTCTATATAAAAAATATTTGATATAAAATAGTTTACTTTAAAATATGTTTCCACGTCTAATATTTAGAATAAATGGTATGTTTGAGACATAAATATTTTTTATATAGTGTTGTTAATAAAAATTTTCTTTTTTATTTGTTAGAAACCTGATATATATATTCTTTAAATTTTATGGTTTATGTATTTTCTAATTTTTTTGTGAGTGAGTTAAATAAACCATCACTTAAACCGTGTCAAGGATTTTTTTCAATATTTTACATGTGTAAATTTATATGTCGACACTAATATAAATGATGTCATTTCACTGTACATTCAATTTAGATTTATTTAAAATAAAATCCCACTTAATTATTCTATTTAAAGAATATAGCCTAAGTGTGCATGTGGAAGTCTTGTACTCTTTATTTGGTTAGATTGAAAACACATCTATTTGTGAAGAATTTATTCTGACATTAAAGGTTGGTTGAATTTTCAGTCCATCATATTTTTTGGTGTCTATTTTTTTTTCTGACAAAAAAACATCTTATATGAGACCCTTGGTCTCCTCCTCAGTTTTAATTTTGTATTTGATCATTGTATTTGAACAAATATTCTCACTAATTATTGGAAGCATTCGATTCCATATCCAATGACTAGGTCAAATTAGGTTATTACCCTAAACTGATCCACCAGAGTTTCCCTATTTATACTATTTTGGCTTATCTATTAATTATAATAAAACTTATTTTCCAATTACTTTTTTACATGGTTGTGGATTTTTATCAAAATTTAAGTCCCTATATAAAATTTAGTTTTTTCAAATATTTGAAAATTCATTTGATGGCATGCTTTGCATAATGTTGATTTATTTTTTATTGTAAAGCAATATATGTTTTATTTTTTTGGATGTTTTACATGATATTTATTCAGTTTAATTTTGTACAAGTTTTAGTTTTTTATTAGAATATTTTTCAATTATGTCAAATTGTATAATACTTTTAATTGAAAAAATTCAATCAATGAAAAATTATGCACAAGTATCATGGATGCTACAATATCTAGTGAAGGAATTTTCTGTATCATTGGTATCTTCACCAATGATACTATATGACTCTAAAAATTGGAAAGATTCCCAATGATTTTGTCATAAAGACATGATGTTATCACCATATACTTCTGAAAGATAACTGATTAAATTTTTTGTATCATATAAAAATAGTTTTTTTTTCTTATTTTATTCCTTATATATTTTTTTTGGAAAAGTTATTTTGATGTGTCTTATGATAGTTGAACAATGTTTTATACTCTCGATTAGTCATGTAGACCTAGTTGGTTACTATCCACCAAGATCTATAGGGACACTCTAATTTTTTTTTGAATTCTCATTCATCTTTTTTTTTGAATATTTATATTTCATCCATCCATTGAATTATAATGTTCCCTTAAACTAAATATGAGAAGAGCCCTTTTGATGAGTTCTATATATTTGTTTCATCAAGAACCTGTTGTCCTCCCTATTTTATTATAACAAACACGTTTTTTGTTTTTATATAGAAATTATGATCATATTTCCCTATGATTCCAATCTGTTGAATTAAATTTTATATCAAGAAAATTGTATGATGAGTTAAGAATGATATTTCTCATGACAATAATCTGAGGTGTAGCCAGTATGTTACCAGAGATGATGTGTGTCTCTAATTTATGATGGTTTATTCTTAACGTCAGATTTTGAATCATTCTAAAATGAGCATATTTTTTCTAAATTTTGAACTGGTGCTCGGAATCAAATTCCGAGGGCACTGATGGAATCGCAGCGCCAGTAATTGCTTAGAAACACCTCTTCCGGAGTTGCGTTTTCTCGGGTGTGGTTTTTAATTTTTTGGGGTTTAGTTAAGGAATAAAATAAAAATGGTGCAACCGATTTTTATTTTATTTTGCTTATCTTAAGTTAAGTGGATGATGTGGGACACACAATATCCTACCCACTTGGTAGGATATTTGTGAGACGGGGCCCACATGAGCCCCACCGTTTCTTTTAACTTTTTAACCCCTCCTTTAGTTAAGTAACGCACCCGCACCCCCCTTTTTTAATGAGGTCAACCATTGCGTTTATTCTGGATAATAAATGCCTCATTAATGTGGCGGTTTAAACGTTGCAATTAATTCAATTAATTGATTGTTTCTTTTTGAATTTCAAACGTTGGTTGGGCATTTATAAAATAAGACAAATCTTATTTTATTAGGCTAGTGGTGTTGAGAGGGGATTGGGAGAAATAAGGGAGGCTTGAAGATCTTCAACTTCTTCGTCGAAGAACGTGAATAACGCACCGATCTCCGACGAAGAATTCCGATTCCTCGGAGATCGACTACGCAACGATGTGTAGCGTGATGCCAAATACCCTTCTTTCACGACGTTTCTTCTGCGACGCTTCTTCTGTGACGTTCCTTCTCCACGATGCGACGATCCCCCTTCCGCGACGCCTTCTTCTGCGATGTACTTTTCTGGGACGAACCCTCGCTCGACGACGCTTGAAGTAGGGGTTTTGGTTCAATAAAATCTGTGTGATTTATATCGATGACATGTGTTTAAAATTTGTCGGAAGACTTTTTAAACCGCTAACGTGGTGGGTGCGGACCAACGAACAAGTCCGAACCCACCGTCTTTTCGTTCTTCGAGTGTGGATCGGCAGGCAACGATAAAACAGGCCGCATGGGCGTTGTGAGGTCTTCGCAGTGAAGAACCGGTCCTGGGAGGGCCATTGGCGAAGACGACAGGCAAAACCGACCACCGGAGCTCGTCTGGTGGTCCACAGAACACTCCGCCGGTGCGCCTCACCGGCACGGCGGCGCCGACGGCTGGAGGTGCCCGGCCGCTGGTCCCACGACCGCGCGGCACCAAGGGAGGCGGGGCGTGGTGCTCGGTCGCGTCCGTTGGCAAGGGGTGGCCCCCATGCGGGGCCGTGGTTCATTCAAGGGGGCGGCACCCCCCCCCCTTTGCGCAACCGCTCGGCCGAAACGACTGAGCCACACGGCCACCGGGCCGCGCCAGCCGGGCCGGACCTGGACCAGGGTCGGGTCGACCCAGTTTGGGCCGACCCAGTTTGGGCCGACCCAGGGGGTCTCGGGCCGGGTCGGCCCGGGCCCGAAACCCCCACTTCCGGACCCCTTTCGTTCTTTTTCCCATAACATGGGCTGCGGACCTCCGATCGACTCACCATCAGAAGAGATGCGATCCTTGGATCAATACTGTCGTTTTGATATATTACACTCATGTTTTAGGAGTACTTTGGGTTCATCCTAGTAGATTCGTACACGAAACTAACCGGGCCCTCGGAGCGGAAACACTCATAACTTGAGCTCCGGACGTCGGATTGACGTTCCGTCGACTTTAATGGATTCCTATTAGTGAGAAGGACCTTTTGGCTTACTCCGATCGAGTTTTGTACGCAGTTGGAGTATGGTCAGGGTGGTATTGACTTAAAAACCAACCGGGCCCCTGGGACGAAAAAACCAATAACTCTCAGTCCGGGCGTCCGATTGACGCGCCATCTGTGATGTTGAGTTCCTGTTGATGATACGGAACTTCTGGATATATCAACTTCGGACTACATGTCAGTTGATGTATCAGCCCCTCGTCTCATGGAGCAGACCCTCCCGAACGAGCTTGTTGTGTGCGGGAACCCGAGAGCTGGCTGTGACTGCGATGACGATGATGACTGTGTAGAAATCCTCCATAGATTCGACGGCGATGACTACAACACTTAGCGATCCTACATGGATTAGTGCTACCGATCCTGTGTGGGTCAGATCCTGTGTGGGTCAGTGCTCAGCAGTCCTGTGTGGGCCAGTGCCTATAGATCCTGTGTGGGTCCGATCCTGTGTGGGTCATTGCGGGGGTTAGTTACCTATCGATCCTATGTGGGTCACATCATTTGTGGGTCATTGCAGGGGTTAGTACCTATCGATTCTTTGTGGGTCTGACGACTTAGATGAATTAGTGGCTACATCTGATCATCTATATCGTCATACGAAGAAGTATAACTGTGTGAGCTGAATCATGACTTGCTTTCTTATGTGGATTGTGTTGTGATATCCTGTGTGGACGTGATCGAATTTGGGTTCGGATGTTGGAGCCGAACTGGAAATTGATGACTTAGGTATATGTATGGGCATATACCTAAGTAGTTTTGGATGTTACTTCGTGATTGTATCTTTCCTTTGTGGATTATCCTTTGTGGATTCTGGGAGACCTTCGGGGGTCTTGGGGTCCCTACTAAGTAGCTTATACTCACCCATGAACGGGATATGCCCACACTACGTTGTGTTGGTTGCAGATGACGGACAGCGCTGATCGCGGTTGAGGCTTGTGGAGCAGGTACCTAGAGGTGGACCACTGGGCGGGACGTACTCAGAGTGGACGGTTGGACCTGAGGAGCTGTGGAGGCTATCTGTACTCACCCTTCAAGTGGGACTTCCAGTGGACAACTCAACGTTGCGGCTTTACATTCAGTTTTTGTTTTCCCTTTCCAGTTGTATTTTACTTTCATTTTGGGTTTGTATTCTGGCCCACATACTTTTCCGCACATACTGTTATACCCAGTTTTTACTTAGTGATTACTTCTGGTTGCTTTCTCTTGGGTGTTTGTTTACATTAAAAAGGCAATGAATTCCCTTTTTACCGGGAAATACGTCTTGGTGCTAGTCTCCAGCCCCTGGCCTATAGAAGGCGGACTTGGGGTAGTCACGGCACGAGCCTCGAGTACGGGTCGTGACAAATGGTATCAGAGGAGTTCGGTTCTACCGCAGAACTCAGAACTCTGATCTTTTCCTATGTGAAGAAATAGTGTTAAGAGTAATGAGTGTGGTTATCAGTCCAGGGAGTCCAGTGTTGGTGCGGCGGCTGATGTATCCGTACACCAGGACCCTGAGTTCTGATTTCTGACTTAATACACGGAAACATTTATTGCATGTGTGTTTCACGTTTTCTTTGTGATGACTTTGTGTCAGCTCACCAGGTATACTGTTTGACCATGGCGCACCTGTTTCTTTTCAGGATGGCCCCACGATGGCAGCCATCTAGGGTTCAGAGCGTTGTGCATGACGACAACCCACCGAGCGACGAGACCTCGGTACAGGGCCCTTAGACAGCAGAGGCACCGGCGGTACCTCTACCCGCCGAGCCACCGATGCTACCAGCCCCAGCCGCTGACAATGCACGTCGCCTTAGTGCACTGCATGAGTTCCAGCGTCAGCGACCTCCCAGGTTCTGTGGGGAGATGGACCCTCAGGCAGCCGAGGATTGGATGGAGGCAGTGGTATGAGTTTTTAGGTTAGTGAGGATACTAGCAGACCTCATGGTGATCCTCGCAGCGAACCTCCTGCACGCGGCAACAGGCAGATGGTGGAGCTTGATGCTCTAGGTGCATGATTAAGTATCTCTTCTCTAGATGGACTTTGAGAGCCTCTTCCACTCGGAGTTCGTCCCAGCCACCCTCCATGCGGTGCACATCCAGGAGCATCTACAGCTACGACATGGCATCTTGACGGTCCCCCAGTACTTTTTGAGATTTACCGACCTCTCACGCTATTCGAAGGACATGGTACGGGACCCATTCTTCCGATCCCGGACCTTCGAGCAGGGATTGAGGCATTAGATCAAGGCATCGCTGATCTCCCTCAGCATTCTGACATAGGCAGGGGTACTAGAGTGAGCCCTTCTGATCGAGAGCTTCCTTGCTAAGCCTACTTCAGCAGCGAGACCTACCGCAGGGCGGCACGTAGCAGAGTCTTCTGCAGCAAGCAGTCGACAGATGAATCATGGGTCCAGGCAGACCAGACCCTCAGGTGGATGACCTCAGGACACTGGCTCAGCAGTGCGGGGCACACAGCGTGGAGCCAGTCTTTCGAGAGGAAGACACTGCTACGCATGCGGTGGGCAGGGCCTCATGGCTCGTGACTGCCTGACCCACCATGCCGAGGAGCAGCAGACAGTTGAGGGGCCACCCAGGCAGAGACAGAGGGTCGACCATGGCAGTCCACAGGGAGCAGGTAGATGAGGCAGAGGAGCTGGCCGAGCAGCAGGTGGTGGGCGACGCTTTGAGGCTCTACCACCACCACCACCAGGAGGTCCACCCCGACCATAGGGAACTGGCGGGCAGAGATAGGCATAGCTCCAAGCAGTGGAGGTCTACGACCACGACATGCCCGAGATGATTTGAGGTACTATTTGTGTCTATTCCACCCTCGGTGCAGTTCCTATAGACACAGGAGTGAGTCATTCTTTCATAGTTGATGCCCTTGTTCGGAGCTCGGAGATTCCGACAGAGCCGTTGGCTCAATCCTTACGACTAGAGACTCCTACGGGAGCAGACTCGACGATTACGCACTGGTTCCGGCAGTGTGAGATTACTCTAGGAGGTGATAGCTTCGGCTGGGATCTTCTTGTAGCGGCGTCGAGGCCTTACGATGTCATCTTGGTCATGGATTGGTTATCTACAATCCATGCTCAGATTGACTGTATTAGGCGCAAGGTGTGATGTGTACGCACCGACGGGATCAGGTTCACCTTCACCAGCGAGAAGGGATCCCTTGCAGCACAAGATGGAATCTTGCAGAGGAGAGGACAGTCTATCACTCATCAGTTGGCTAGCCTCATCCTAGGAGCAGTTTACGTGCGGAGTCCTAGTTTTCCTGTAGTGGTGGATCAATATGCGGAAGTTTTCCCCGACGACGTTCCAGGACTAACTCCTCGTAGAGAGGTAGACTTTTATATTGACATGTACCTTGGGACAGCCCCGATATCCACTCCAGCATATTGGATGGCCCCCGCTGAGCTTCGAGAGCTACGGGTACAGTTGGAGGACTTGCAAGGCAAGAGATTCATTTGAACCAGTGTTTCACCCTGGGCTTCCCCAATATTGTTCGCCAAGAAGGTGGATGGGAGTTTGCGACTTTGTGTCGACTATGGTCTCCTGAACCAGGTGATAGCGAGGAACACGTATCCGCTACTGAGGATTTATGACCTCTTCGATCAGCTCAAGGGAGCACGGTGGTTCTCAAAGATAGACCTCAGGTCAGGCTATCATCAACTCACAGTTCGGGATGAGGACGTGCAGAAGACGACCTTCAGATGTCAGTATAGACACTATGAGTTCTTGGTTATGCCCTTCGGCATGACCAATGCTCCAGAAGTGTTCATGGGCCTCATGAACAAGATCTTTCAGCCATACCTCGATCGATTTGTCAGGGTCTTCATCGACAACATTTTGATATACTCGACCACTGAGGAGGAGCACGCCTACCACTTGCGGGTTTTACTAGACACACTCTGAGAGTGCCAACTTTATGGGAAGCTCTTGAAGTGTCAGTTATGGATACGTGAGGTCCACTTCTTGGGGCACATCATCTCTTAGGCGAGATTTGTGGTGGATCCTGTGAAGATCGAGGCAGTGCTAGCTTGGGAGCCACCCAGGAGCATGGCAGAGGTGAGGAGTTTCTTGGGACTAGCTGGGTACTATCGGAGATTTGTTCCAGACTAATCCAAAGTTTTGGCACCACTCTCAGCTTTGACGAAGAAGGTCAAACCCTTTGTGTGGTCAGAAAGATGTCAAGAGAGCTTCTAAGAGCTGAGACAATGATTGACCAGCACGCCTATCTTGAGGCTACCAGAGGAGGGAGTTGGGTACTTAGTTTACTGCGATGCATCAGGGACCGGACTCGGATGTGTCCTGATGCAGGACCGGGCTATGATCGTTTATGGATCATGTCATTTGAGGCATCATGAGTAGAACTACGCTACCCATGCCCTGGAGTTAGCAGCAGTGGTCTTTGCGCTGAAGATTTGGCGACACTATTTGATGGGTGAGCGCTTAACAGTCTATTCTGACCATCAGAGTCTCAGGTACATATTCTCTCAGAAGGACCTGAACTTGATACAATGGCGATGGCTTGAGTTCCTCCAGGACTATGACTTTGAGATAGTCTATACTCCTAGAAAGGGGAACGTGGTAGCTGATGCTCTCAGCAGGAGGATGAGCATTCAGCTACTTGGGGAGGCGACAGAGCAGCTAGCCGCTTTGCAGATATCCTTCATGGATAGAGATGCAGCAGCCTTCCTTCAGTCACTCACAGTCACTCCTCCACTACTGCAGTGGGTTAGAGAGGCATAGCGTGCGGGCGCTGACTGTGAGACGCGGTGTGCGCAGATATCCTCAGGACAAGCACCTAATGGATTCTCCATGGGAGGAGAGCATGATGTCCTTTTCAGAGGACGTAACTTGGTACCAGTTGCTTTACAGGAGGAGGTTCTAAGAGAGTTTCACACTTCCCCTTTGGCGGTACATCCTGGAGTGGCGAAGATGTACCAGGATCTCAGACGACAACACTGGTTGTTGGGTATGAAGAGGGTTGTGGTAGAGTTCATTTCTTGATTCCTCACCTGCCAGCAGGTGATGGCAGAGCACCAGGTACGAGCAGTCTTGGTACAACCCTTGGAGGTCCCGGAGTGGAAGTGGGATGGGATATCTATGGACTTCATCACTGGACTTCCACGAACTTCCAGAGGTCACGACTCCATATGGGTGATTGTTGACAGACTCACCAAGTCGGCTCACTTCTTACCCATTAGAGAGCAGGGCTCAGTGGAGAGCTTGGGACGCCTCTAAATTCAAGAGATTGTACGGCTTCATGGTGTTCCATCATCTATCATCTCCGATTGAGATGCTCGTTTTACTTCCCGGCTTTGGAAGGGGTTGCAGGATGCGTTTGGGACGCAACTATGTCTGAGCACCGCCTTTCACCCTCAAACAGATGGTCAAACGGAGAGGACCATTCAGACCCTCGAGTACATGATCCGTGCATGTGTCCTCGACTTTGGTCATATCTGGGAGGACCATTTACCCTTGGTGGAGTTCGCGTACAACAACAGCTACCACTCCATCATCAGGATGGCACCTTACGAGGCATTGTACAACCAACCTTGCAGATCACCGCAGTGCTGGACAGACCCTGGGGAGTCAGCACTTGTGGGACCAGAGATGGTCCAGGCCACGATGGAGAAGGTCCAGGTCATCCAAGAGTGGATGAGGACATCTCAGAGCTGACATAAGTCTTATGCTGATAGGAGGCGGAGGCCACTGGAGTTTAAGGATGGCGACCACGTCTTTTTTCGGGTCTCACCTTGATGTGGATTACGAATATTTGGCCGAGGCGGCAAGTTGTCTCCACGCTTCATCGGACCATTCCAAGTCCTCAGAAGGATTGGAGAGGTGGATTATCGCCTGGCACTACCACCTCAGTTGCACCGGGTGCACGACGTCTTCCACGTATCTCAGATGAGGATATATGTACACGACCCGACGCATATCATTGACCATGGGGAGATGGACGTTGATGATGGGGAGACTTTTGCGGAGGTCCCGGTGGAGATTGAGGATCGATAGGAGTGGGTCCTACATGGATGGTCGATTCCTCTAGTGCGCATCAGATGGCAGCACGAGAACCTCCAGGAGAGCACTTGGGAGCGGGAGGCTCAGATATGTGCTCAGTACCCACATTTGTTTCCCTAGTTTATGATGTATCTTTACGGGGATGTAAAACCCTGAGGTGGGAGTGATGTAAAGACCCGTAAAATTCAAGGAAATTTTTTTTCTTAATTTTCTTTGGAATTTTACAAGAGCGTGGTTTTTGGCGACACCTGATTCCGAGGCCCGGTGTGCCCGGAATCATTTTCCGAATTTTGGCTCAGGTACGTTCAGTGAACGAATGAGCGGGTTTTTCTAACTTTTGAACCGGTGCTCAGAATCAAATTTAGAGGGCACCGATGTAATTGCAGCACTAGTAATTGCTTAGAAACACCTCTTCCAGAGTTGTGTTTTCTTGGGTGTGGTTTTTAATTTTTTGGGGATAAGTTATGGAATAAAATAAAAGTGGTGCAACCGATTTTTATTTTATTTTGCTTAACTTAAGTTAATTGGATGATGTGGGACCCACAATATCCTACCCACTTGGTAGGATATTTGTGAGGTGGGTCCCAAACAAGCCCCATCGTTTCTTTCAAAATTTTCAACCCCTCCTTTAATTAAGTAACGTACCCGCACCCCCTTTTTTTTAATGAGGTCAACCCTTGCGTTTATTCTGGATAATAAACGCCTCATTAATGTGGCGGTTTAAACGTTGCAATTAATTCACTTAATTGATTGTTTCTTTTTGAATTTCAAACATTGGCTTGTGCATTAATAAAATAAGACAAATCTTATTTTATTAGGCTAGTGGTGTTTAGAGGGGATTGGGAGAAAGAAGGGAGGCTTGAAAATCTTCATCTTCTTCGTCGAAGAACGCGAAGAACGCGAAGAATGCGAAGAACGCACCGATATCTGACGAAGAACGCCGATTTCTCGGAGATAGACTATGCGACGCTGTGTACCGCGATGCCAACAACCCTTATTGCACGACGCTTCTTCCGCGATGCTTCTTCCGTGACGTTCTTCTCCGCGACGCGACAATCCCCCTTTCGCGACGCCTTCTTCCGCGACGTGATTTTCTGTGATGAACCCTCGATCGACGACGCTTTAGGTAGGGGTTTTGGTTCAATAAAATATGTGTGATTTATATCGACGACATGTGTTTAAAATTTGTCGGAAGCATTTTTAAACCGCTTACGAGGTGGGTGCGGACCAACGAACAAGTCCGAACCCACCGTCTCTTCTTTCTTGGTGTGCGGATCGGCGGGCAATGATGAAACAGGACACATGAGCGTTGTGAGGACTTCGTAGTGAAGAACCAGTCCCGGGAGGGCCGTTGGAGAAGACGACAGGCAAAACCGACCACCAGAGCTCGTTCGGTGGTCCGCGGAACACTCCGCCGGCGCGCCTCGCCGGCACGGCGGTGCTGAAGGCCGGAGGCATCAGCCGGCACCGGCCAGCCGCCAGGAGGCGGCGGCGCGCCGCCAGGAAGGGACTCCGCGGTAGCAGGCCACTGGTCCTGCGACCGTACAGGACCGAGGGAGGCGGGACGCAGCGCTCGGCCGCGTCCGTTGGCAAGGGGCGACCCCCACGTGGGGCCGCAGTTCATTCAAGGGGGCGCCCCCCCCTCCTTTGCGCAACCGCTCGGCCGAAATGGCTGAGCCACCCGGACACCGGACCTCGCCAGCCGGGCCGGGCCGCGCCCAAGTAGGCCAGACCCAGACCCGGGTCGGGTTGACCCGGTTCGGGCTGACCCAGGGGGTCTCGGGCTGGGTCGGCCCAGGCCCGAAACCCCCACTTCCGGACCCCTTTTGTTCTTTTTCCCATAACATGGGTTGAGGACTTCCAATCGATGCACTGTCAGTGGCGATGAGATCCTTGGATAGAGACGGTCGTTTCGATATATTACACTCAAGGTTTCGGAGTAATTTGGGTTCAGCCGGGTTGGTTCGTACACAAAACTAACCGGGCCCTCGGAGCGGAAACGCTCATACCTTGAGCTTCGAACGTCCGATTGACGTGCCGTCGACTTTGATGGATTCCTCTTAGTGAGACAGACCTTTTGGCTTACTCCGCTCGAGGTTTGGACACAGTTGGAGTACGGTCGGGTTGGTTTTGACTTAAAAACCAACTGGGCCCCTGGGATGAAAAAGTCAATAACTCTCAGATTGGGCATCCGGTTGACGCGCCGTCTGTGACGTTGAGTTCCTGTTGATGATACGGAACTTTTGGATACATCAACTTCGGTCTACATGTCAGTTGATGTATCAGCCCCTCGGCTCGTGGAGCGGACCCTACTGAACGAGCTTGCTGTGTGCGAGAACCCTAGAGCTGGCTGCGACTGCGACGACGATGACAACTGTGCAGAAATCCTCCGTGGATTCGATGGCGATGACTACAACACTCAGCGATCCTACGTGGATCAGTGTTATCGATCCTGTGTGGGTCAAATCTTGTGTGGGTTAGCGCTCAACGGTCCTGTGTAGGCCAGCACCTACAGATCCTGTGTGGGTCCGATCCTGTGTGGGTCATTGCGGGGGTCAATTACCTATCGATCCGGTGTGGGTCATTGCGGGGGTTAGTACCTATCGATCCTTTGTGGGTCTGATGACTTAGATGAATCAGTGGCTACATCTGATCATCACTATCATCATATGAAGAAGTATACCTGTGTAAGCTGAATCTTGACTTGCTTTCCTATGTGGATTGTGTTGTGCTATCCTGTGTGGATGTGATCGAATTTGGGCTTGGATGTTAGAGCCTAACTGGAAATTGATGACTTGGGTATATGTATGGGCATATAACTAAGTAGTGTCAGATGTTACTTTGTGATTGTATCTTTCCTTTGTGGATTATCCTTTATGGATTCTGGGAGACCTTCGGGGGTCTCGGGGTCCCTACTGAGTAGCTTATACTCATCCCTGCACGGGCTATGCCCGCACTACATTGTGTTGGTTGCAGACGACAGACAACGCTGATCGCGGTTGAGGCTTGCGGATCAGGATGGTACCTAGAGGTGGACAACTAGGCGGGACGTACTCAGAGTGGACGTCTGGACCCGAGGACCTGTGGAGGCTATCTGTACCCACACTTCAGGTGGGACTTCTAGTGGATGGCTCGACATTGCGGCTTTACTTTCAGTTGTTGTTTTCCCTTTCCAGTTGTACTTTACTTTTAGTTTGGGTTTGTATTCTGGCCCACTTACTTTTCTGCACTTACTGTTGTACCCAGTTTTCACTTAGGGATTACTTCTGCTTTCTTGCTCTATTGTGTTTGTTTACTTTACAAAGGAAATGCCTTCCCTTTTTACTGGGAAATATGCCTTGGTGCTAGTCGCCAGCCCCTGGCCTATGGAAGGCGGGCTTGGGGTAGTCATAGCACGGGCCACGAGGATGGGTCGTGACATTTATTTTCATGGTTTTGTGTATATAAACATATAAATATCACCCATATAATTTTCTATGTTTTTAGTGTTCATGATTCATTATCTATTTTTATTCAATTGGTAGAACATTAAATAATTATTGAATATTATTTATTTCACTATATATAATGTTCAATTATCTGATTCAGTGGCTGAAAAAAATATACACGTAACTATGTATTTTTAACATAAATATAGTTTGTTGCCCTGAATTTATATATAGTTTTAACATTCACTCAATCTGGATTCTTTTATATATTAAAAACTCAGAAAGTTTCTTTAATTTGGATTTAATAACATTTTTATTGTATAGTTTGTAGAACTACTATGAAAGTCTGAACTACCAACTTATGTATAATATGCATTGTCTTATTAGTTATTGGTATTATAACAATGTAATATATAGTTCAATATGCACTTTCAATCTACCTTCTTTAGTATAGTATGCATTCATTAGCCTTTAAAAGGTACAATTTCAATTTTCCTATGTATAACTTTGATGTTTCATAATGCAGTGCTACATGATTCAGTATAATATGAAGTGAAAAATTTAATTTGATGTGGGATTCAGTAGTGGTCAATTTCTAGTACTGCTTCCTATTTGTATCTTCATGATTTTTTTGAATGACTAAAAACTACATTTTTATTTTCAAAAACACTTTCGAGAAAATTAAGAAACCATAAAGCCCAACAACACCCATAAGCAACCAAAAAAGAAAACCTAGAACCAACTATAGAATCAGATCCTCCCCCTCAAATACACCATGACAACAAGCTTCATCCAAGTATAACCTTTCAGTGAGAAATCCCATACAGAAATGAACGGGCATGGAACAGATGGAAAATCCATACCCTCTCACCATCCAGATCAAAAATTTATACTCCACTGAAGACACGATGATCTATTCCCCATCTAGAGCATATCCAAGTTGTGTGTTGAGGAAGAAACACCAGACTTCTCAATGAAACCAAAGAGAGAGTTGAAATCAATACAGACACATCACAAAAATCAATCAATTCAAACCAACCGAAGAACATACAATTAAATATAGGAATAAAAGAGAAACATAAGATTACCAGAATATACTTCCATGAATAACTTCCTGGTTAAATCTAAAATCTGAGATTTGGACTCCTCTACCATCATCCTTCCAAACTCGAAAGTGATCTGGTCCCAGGATTGTATGTACTCCTCTATGATTATCTTCCCTTTATTAAATCCCCAAACCAGAATGAGATCTTATTTTTCAATACATGCATATTGCTCTTTGTTGAGAGACACTCTGAGGGTCCTCTCAAATATCTTGGCTACCTCTTTTTCAGTTTCATTGAGCACCAAAACCTTCTCAGTCACTTCTTCATCCTAGATGAAAATAAAATCCAAGGAATGTTCATCCTGGTTCCCTGCCCTCAGGTGGCTCAAATTCTAAATGGTTTTATCTTATCATTTAACTTTTTTGAAGATCAAGCCACTAGTGGAGTAGGTAACGACGAGTAATCCATTCTCACCTTCCCCCTCATAAAGATTTTGTTTCTCCTTAGGCACGAAGCTTCATCCATCAAATGCCTAAGTTCCCTCTCAAAGGATACCATCCCGCCGACCCCATTTCCAACTTTCTCCCATGGAACAACGTGATCCGAACCTAACTCAACCTCTTATAGGACTTTAAACCAATTTCCCAGGTGAACCGGAGCCAGATTCACAAAATCCAAACCCCTTGTTATAAGGACCTGGCCTTATTACATACATAATATTGAATTTAGTCAAGAAAACACTTCCTTTTATATTGAATATATTTTCATGTTTAGATCTTTAGAGAATTAGGACAATACATTCAAAATATTACACATTATTACAGAGTGAATACCATAAAAAACAGTTTCCATTTTTTTTCAAAATATAAAACATTAAAACTTAAAACAAGACTCCTTGAAAATTATTAAAAATTTATCAGGGATGCCTTCCTTATCTTACACATCAATTAACCCGTGAAAATCATTTGAAAATTTGGGATGATCACAGAAGCTCAGTAAGGTATGAAAAATAATGAAAGGGAACAATAGTCCATGAATACTCGTAACATATGAAAACATTTTCAAAATACATTATTGTCACCCATATATACTTACCTTGTGTAACATGAGATTTAAACAAGATCCACACAAAACATGAGAACATAAATATAATCCTAGAGGTATCTTGGGTAATTACATACATAATCTTGTAACCATTCTTTGCTACCTTATAATTTGTAACCCTCACAGCTACCTTACTTTGTGTAACCATCGCAGTTACACATGGAGTAACCATACGTCCAACCTCCAAATTACACATACCCAATTCATTGGAGGGATATATAGTTCCCACCCTTCATCATAAAGAATTCCCAAGAACCAAAAAAATCATTCAACGTGAATAATTTCATAAGAACATTACTTTGGAATTTTTTAAAACTATATATAAAACGAGGATTTTTAATGAAGAGCCCCTTATAAATATCATACAATTGAAGAGAGACTTAACAGAGTGTATGGAGTATGTATACATACTGTAAATAAACATAATAAAACATAATATAAAAATAACCCATCACACAAACAATTTAAATAACACATAAATAATGAGGTAGAAGGTTAACCCAAAGAATGGAAATCGGGTTAAGAATTCCCTTACCTCAGGTTTGTATTACTACAAACTTGTTTAATATTCCTGTGTAATGGTTAAAATAATGTTATTAGTATTTTAAAGGAAACATGTTAATGTTTATAACATCTTATAATATCATTTCATAACATCATTTCACCCTTTAATTGTTAGTATTTTTCTCCTTGAACTTTTTTTGGGTGGCTTCTTAACATGATTTCCATGATTGGTTCACAGTGGATGTTCTTGTCGATTGGAAGTGAAATTATAGAATTGGAATGGAAAGATATTTAAATATTTATAGTACCATAATTTATACCATTTATCATTTTTATGTTTAATATTAGGATGATTCATAAGTTAAAACATTAATGATGTTCTTTTAGATCATTTTAGTGGTTCTTTGATAATAACAACCTCATTTTGTCTTATAAATTAGAACCACGAGTAAAAAAGAATTACAGAACCATGGGTGAGTCATAAAAAATATATTATAACCTGGATCAACAATATAAATGGTTTCATAACCAGACTTGAATGAATTAATGGAAATTTAAATCACATCGTCCACGATGTCGGTAATTCGATACATCACGAACAATGTTTTTAAATATTTGAATAAGTGGGAGAGGAGAAGAACAATGACGATGAATTTTCAATGAACATGGGAACATCCAGATTATAAATGATTCTGGAGATTTCATGCCTCTTGGATAATAAGTGATGATGAAAGAATTATAAAATAACTCAAAATAAAAGAATAATTGAGAAATCTCTTACAAAAATTCGGCAGCCCAACGGCTATGCGATAGGGTTTTAGAAAACATTAATATGACAGGGGACAAGGGTCACCCATCCAGAAATGATTCATAATATATAATAGATCGGAATAAGAATTAAATAAAGACATGGTATTGAAACTTGAAAGTTATACCACATAAAAGAGAACTTGAAAGGAAAATGAAAGAAATTGAGAATTTTCTTACCTTGTAGAGTAACCCTTAAAACAAGAATGTTGGGACCTTGGGGGATTGAGGAAACCTTGGGAGGACTAATATTAAGGTAAGTAGGCTAGATCTTGGTTGAGGAGGAATTGGGAATGAAGTTAATGAAGGAATGGGTTGGTATTTATAGGAAAAGTAAGGGAATATTTTAATAATTTCCAAGGGACACCTCATGGGTGGTATTTGCAAAACCATGGGCTTTCCCCTGGTATTTTCCCATTTTATAAGCCACTTGGGACACCTCACTTCTTATTTAACTATACACAAGTTGACCAGATTTATGACATCATTATTATTTCATTAATGATGTCATTAACACACTGAAATTAAAAACTGTATTTTTTACTATTCACCAAAAAATCAACTGTTTCAGAAATATTCCCAAAATTTACCCTAACCATTTATCGACGTGTAGATTTCAAAAATGAATTCCATTTTTTGAAAATAATTTTTTAAATATTATTAATTTAATTTTTAAATAAAATCATACTCAATTAAAAAATTGACAATTCTAATTCAATAACTACTTCTATATCACGATGAAAAATTAACCAAGTGTTATTATCTTAAACCCTTAATAAAATAAAATAATAATAAAATTTACAATTCATTAGGGTCATATTACTATTCATATTACTATTCATAAAGGTATGTTACTATTCACCAAAAAAAAGTTGGTTCTAATTGACTCTAAATAACATACTGAACACAATTGTAGATAACAGTTTCTTGAAATTAAAAACATAGAAGTGGAAAAGTTATGTTTTAAAGGCTAGTTAAAAATATCTACATAAAGAAAGTTCCATGCATTTATATTTATTTTTAGAAAAACATGCGGTGTTATATTATCCCCACCTTCTTGAAATTGCGTCCTCACAATTTTATTTACTTATTAAACAACTGAGGGTACTTTTCCCTCATAGCATTTTTAGACTCCCATGTTGCTTCTTTAACCATATGGTTTCTCCACAAAACCTTTACCTAGTGGATTACCTTATTCCACAATACCTATTCCCTTCGATCAAGAATCTGAACTAGTTTTTCTTTATAAGAAAGGTTATCTTCTACCTGAATTTCTTCTGGGATCAAGACATGTGATGAATATGGCACATACTTTCTCAACATCGAAACACGAAAAACATTGTGTACCTGAAACAAACTCAGAGGAAAATCTATGCGGTATGCCTCTGTTCCAACATTCTCTAATATTTGAAAAGGACCGATGAACTGTGGACTTAGCTTCCCTTTATTGCAGAAACACATCACACTTTTACAAGGAGATATTTGAAGGAAAACATGGTCACCTACCTCGAAAAAGAAGTCATTCCTTCTGTTATCTGCATAACTTTTCTTCCTTCTCTGAGCTGTCCCCATGTGATACTAGATCATCCTCACTTTCTCAGCCACTTATTATACTAATTTTGGACCCATCAACTTTTTTTCACCAAATTCATCAAAAAACACTATATTCCGACATCGCTTCCCATACAAGGCCTTAAAAGGTGCCATCTGAATACTGGAATGAAAATTGTTATTATAAGAAAACTCAAATAAAGAAAGATGATGATCCAAACATCCCTTATAGTCCATTGAACAAGCTCAAAGCATATCCTATGAGGTTTGAATCATTCATTCTAACTGCCTATCTGACCGAGGATGAAAAGATTTACTGAAATTTAACTGTGTGCCCAACGAATTCTAAAGTCCCTTCCAAAAGTTATAAGTGAACCTGGGATCTCAGTCAGATACAATGGAAATATGAACTCTATGTAACCTGACAATCTTCCTGAGGTACAATCAGTAATGTTGATAAAAATTCATTTTATCTTGAATAGAAATAAAATGTGCATACTTTGTTATCCGATCAACAATAACCCAAATCACATTGTTACCTCGATAAGTCTTTGGTAGTTCCACCACAAAGTCCATGGATATATTCTCCCATTTCTTCTCTGGCACTGGCAAAGGCTGAAACATCCCTTTTGGTAACTGCCACTCTGCTTTAACCTATTGACACGTCAAACATTTCATTGTAAAATCAGCAATATCTCTTTTCATTCCATCCCTCCAATAATACTCTCGAAGGTCTCTGTACATCTTAATACTGCCAGGATGAACAGAAAATGGAGAACAATGAGTGTTGCACAACAAATTTTTCTTCAACTGAGAATCACTAGGAACACACAACCATTTTACAAATCCTAAAAGCATCTTTTTCAAGGTTCAATTCTGGAAACTTACCCATTTTAACCAATTATACCTTTTTCTATAGCTCACGGTCTTCCTTCTGTGCTTTCTTTATTCTGTCTGGCAACGAAGACTGCACTGAAACCTAAAAAAACAGAGGTATTCCCAGCACCAACAACTTCTAAGCCAAAATTCATTAAATCATTAATCAAGGAATAATTTTCCAAACGTAACATGGTTAATGATGCATGATGTTTCTGACTTAAGCCATCTGCTACTTTGTTTGCTTTTCCAGGATGGTAATTGATCGTGCAGTCATAATCCTTTATCAGTTCACCCATATTCTCTGCCACATGTTTAATTCCTTCTGAGTAAATATATACTTTAGAATTTAATGGTCAATATATATTTTTCATTCGGTTATGTATAGATGATGCCTCCAAATTTTCAAATAAAAAGCCACAGCTGCCAATTCCAAATCATGTGTGGTATAATTTTGATCATGAGTTTTAAGTTGTCTCAAAGAATAGGCAATTACCTGATTATTCTACATTAAAACACAACCAAGTCCCTTCAAAGAAGCATCACTGTAGATGACAAACTCACCATTTCGGGAAGTTAAGGCCAAAACTGGAGCATTCACCAATCTCTTCTTCAGTTCCTGAAAACAAACATCACATTCCTTTGTCCAAACAAACTTAACCCCTTTCTGTGTTAACTTAGTTATCGGGCTAGATAATTGTGAAAAGTTCTTAACAAACCGTCGGTAATAACCTACTAACCGAAGAAAACTACGAATATCTGTAACATTTTTGGGTCTTGTCCATTCATCAACTACTTTTGTTTTTCTTAAATCAACTGTTATTCCATCCTTATTTACAATGTGCCCAAGAAAAAAATCTGTTGCAGCAAAAAATCACACTTGCTGAATTTTCCATACATCTTATTTTCTTTTAAAGTTTGAAAAACAACACTTAGATGTTTTTCATGCTCCTATTTATTTCTCAAATATACCAAAATTTCATCAATAAATACAACCACAAACTTATCCAATAACTCATGAAATAATCTATTCATAAGATTCATGAATACAGTAGGTGCATTAGTCAATCCAAATGTCATAACGACAAATTCATAATTCCCATATCTATTATGAAAGGATGTTTTTAGGATTTCATCCTCTTTCGCCTTTAGCTGATGGTATCTGGATCTCAAGACAATCTTGGAAAAGTACTGATCTCCCTAAAGATGATCAAAAAAGTCATCGATATGAGGAAAATGATACTTTTTTTAACGATGATGTTATTAAAGCTCTATAATCAATGCAAAGTCTCATGGAACCATCTTTCTTTTTAACAAACAAAACACGAGCTCCCCATGGTGAAGTTCTTGGATGAATGAAGCCTTTTTCAGGAAAATCCTGCAACTGGTATTTCAATTCAAGAAGTTCTATTAGAGCCATATGATAAGGGGGTTTTGAAATTAGCTTAGCATCAAGAACTAAGTCAATTGTGAATTCAACTTCTCGATCAGGTATGACACCGGGTAACTCATCAGAAAAAACATCAAGGTATTCATTTACCACTAGCACATCATTAATTTGAATAGTTACCTGGTCTTCAACAATATGAGCAAGATAACTTTCATTTCCATCTTTCAGTAGTTTATCAGCTTTCTGATATTTTATCAATTGTATGGGTTCATTATTTTATACAAACTCAAACTCTTTCTGAAAAACAACTTCTTTAGCTCTACAGGAAATTTTAGCATGATAATCTGAAAGTCAGTCCATTCCTAGAATAACAAAAAACTCGAATAAGGGTAAAACAACAAGTTCTTCATGTAAAGTCATTCCAAAGACCACAATAGAATGATTCTTATAATTCCTCTTTGCTATAACATTTCCCCCCTAGTGTTTTAACAATAAGTTCGGGTCACATTTTTTGAGGTGATATTTCCAAATTACTAGAAAATTTCTCAGAGATGAAGGAATGTGTAGACCCTATATCAAACAAAACTTTAGAAAAATCTTGAGTGAACAAACAAAGTACCTGATACAACTTCATTGGATGGCCTGACATCTATTGACGTAGTCTCAAAGGATCTCACTACACCTTTCTGCTTGTAGTCTGGCTTCTTTGCATCATTCAGATCTCTCTTTGGGTAGGCATTTGCATAGTGACCCATCTCACCACATTTAAAACACTTTATAGTTTGTTTATCAGGATTAGTCTTAGGATCATTTTCACTACAATATCGGGCCATATGTCCAAACTGACCACATTTAAAACACTTCCCAATTTTTATAATACACTCCCCAGGGTGTTTCTTTCCCCACTTTTCACAAACTAGAAATTGGATTTTCTTACTATTAGATTTCGTTGGTTTATTCTTACCCATTGCTTGCCAATTGGACCTCTTCTTCTCTTTGTTTCCAAAATGCGTGTGATCATCAGCAAACTCCATATCTACCCTCTCAGCACATCGTAGAAGTTTCTCATAACATTTGAATTCAAAGGAGGACAATTCCCTTCGATACCTTGGCTTCAATACTGAGTAAAAGTGGTTGATTTTTCTATCAAGATCCTGAATAATATTTGGAGCGTACCTCACTAGTCAGGTGAAGTTCGCTTCATACATGGCCACTGAATCTTCCTCCTTCTATTTCAATTCATGGAATTTCCTTTCCATCCTATGTGGCACCACATTAGGAAAATATTTTTCATGGAAAAGACTTTTAAATGCATCCCACTCTAAGGCATCAAAATCCTCTCTACCCCGGATATTCCTTACCATTGACCACCAATGATCAGCTACCCATTCAAAATGATAATTGTAAAGACTTACCTTTTTATTGTTGGAACATCCCATAACATAGAATATCTTTTCAAGGGATTTGATCCATCCTTCAGCTACTACTGGGTCAGAAGATCCATTAAATTCAGGAGGATGTTGCCTTATAAAATTTTCCATTACTGTCATGTTCTGTTGTGGTACCTCTATTGGTTCTCTTGCATGGATTCCACCACCATTTATTTCATGTTTTAACTGAGCCATTACTGTCACAAATTGCTCGGTTCCAATCCCTACCATTCTAGGCTGTAGTTCCGGAAGGATTTCATTATGTCAGTGCCTCTCCTCTTCAGCATCCCTATTCCTTCTACGGACAACCATTCTGAACAAAAATGTCTTAGATGAGGCAACATGTTAATCCTTAAATTCGTAAACATTTCAAATTAAACATAGAGTGAAAATCATTTATGGTATTCTATTAACATCACCATAACCCCTAAAGTTATCTAAACCATCCTCTGATACCATCTATATGGACCCGACCTTATTACATACATAATATTGAATTTAGTCAAGAAAAAATTCCTTTTATATTGAATATATTTTCAAGTTAAGATATTTATAGAATTATGAAAATACATTCATGACATTACACATTATTACAGAGTGGATACCATAAAAATAGTTTCCATTTTTTTCAAAATATAAAACATTAAAACTTAAAACAAGACTCCTTGACAATTATTAAACATTTATCATGGCTTCCTTACCTATATTACACATCCCTTACCATGTGAAAATAATTTAGAAACTTGGGATTAACACAAAATCTCAGTAAGGGATGAAAAATAAGGAAAGGGCACATTAGTCCATGAATACTCGTAATGTATGAAAACATTTTCAAAAGGCATTATTGTCACCCATATATACTTACTTTGTGTAACATGAGATTTACAAAAGATCCACACAAAACATGAGAACATAAATATAATATTATAGGTATCTTGGGTCATTACTTACATAATATTTTAACCATTCTTGGCTACCTTATAATTTGTAACCCTCACGACTACCTTACTTTGTGTAACTATCACAGTTACACTTGGAGTAACCATACAGCCAACCTCCAAATTACTCATACCCAATGCATTGGAGGGAGATATATATCCCACCCTTCATCACAAATAATTTCCAAGAACCAAAACATAATTATTAAACATGAATAATTCCATAAAAACATAACTTTGGAATTTCGTAATAGTGAATTTAAAAAGAGGTTTTTTAATGAAAATCCCCTTATAAATATCATAAAATTGAAGAGAGACTTAATAAACCCGATGGAGTACATATATATACAGTAAATACACATAATAAATCATAATATAAACATAAAATATCACACAAACAATTTAAATATCACATAAATAATGAATTAGAAGGTTAACCCAAAGAATGGAAATCGGGTTATGAATTCCCTTACCTCAAGTTTGTATTACTTAAAACTTGATTAAACTTCTTGTATAATGGTTTAAAGAGTGTTATTAGTATTTTAAAGATAAAATTTCATGTTTATAACATCTTATAATATCATTTCATAACATAATTTTGCCTTTTAATTGTTAGTATTTTTCTCCTCGCACTGTTTTTTGGTGAGTTCTAAATATGATTTCCTTGATTGGTTCATGGTGGATGTTCTTGTCGATTGGAAGTGAAATTATAGAATTGGAATGGAAATATATTTACATATTTCCAGTACCATAATTTATACCATTAATCATTCTTATGTTTAATATTAGGATGATTCATAAGTTAAAACATTAATGATGTTCGTTTAGATCATTTCAGTGCTTCTTTGATAATAACAACCTCATTTTGTCTTATAAATTAGAACCATGAGTACAAAAGAATTACAGAACCATGGGTGAGCCATAAAACATATATTATAACATTTTTAAACAATATAAATGGTTTCATGACCAGACTTGAAATAATTAATGCAAATTGAAATCACATCGTCCACGATGTCGGTAATTCGACACATCACTGAAAATGTTTTTAATTCTTTGAATAAGTGGGAGAGGAGAAGAACAATGATGATGAATTTTCCATGAACATGAGAACATCCAGAATATAAATGATTCTGGAGATTTTATTCCTCTTGGATAATAATATATGAAGAAATAATGAGAAAGGAACTCAAAATAAAAGAATAATTGAGAAATCTCTTACAAAAATTTGGCAGCCCAACGGCTATGCTATAGGGTTTTAGAAAACATTAAGAAGAGGGTGGACAAGGGTCAACCATCCAGAAATGAATAATAATACAAAATAGATCAATAATAAGAAGTAAATAAGAACATGGTATGGAAACTTGAAAGTTATACCACATAAAAGAGAACTTGAAAGGAAAAAAAGAAAGAAATTGAGAATTTTCTTACCTTGTAGAGTAACCCTTAGAACATGAAGGTTGGGACCTTGGGGGCTTGAGAAAACCTTGCGAGGACTAATATTAAGGTAATGAGGCCAGATATTTGTTGATGAGGAATTGGGAATGAAGTTAAATAAGGAATGGGTTGGTATTTATAGAAAAAGTAAGGGAATATTTTAATAATTTACAAGGGACACCTCATGGGTGGTATTTGCAAAACCATGGGCTTTCCCATGGTATTTGCCCATGGTATAAGCCACTTGGGACACCTCATATATTATTTAACTATAAAAAATTCTACCAGATTTATGAAATCATTATTATATCATTAATGATGTCATTAACACACCGAAATTAAAAACTGTATTTTTTACTATTCACCGAAAAATCAACTGTTTCAGAAAAATTCCCAAAATTCACCCTAACCATTTATCGACGTGTATATTTAAAAAATGAAGTCCATTTTTAGAATATAATTTTCTAAATACTATTAATTTAATTTTTAAATAAAATTATACTCATTTCAAAAATTAACAATTCTAATTCTATAACTACTTTTATATCACGATGAAAAATTAACCAAGATGTTATTATCTTAAAGCATTAAGAAAATAAAATAATAATAAAAATTACTATTAATTATGGTCATATTACTATTCATATTACTATTCATAAGGGTATGTTACTATTCTCCAAAAAAACAAGTCGGTTCCAATAGACTCCAAATAATATACTGAACACAATTGTAGATGATAGTTTCTTAAAATTCAAAACATAGAAGTGGAAAAGTTATGTTTTAAAGGCTAGTTAAAAATATCTACTTAAACAAAGTTCCATGAATTTCTAATTATTTTTAGAAAAAGTTGGGGTGTTACATTATCCCCACCTTCTGGAAATTGCGTCCTCACAATTCTATTTACTTATTAAACAACTGAGGGTACTTTTTCATCATAGCATTTTCAAACTCCGATGTTACTTCTTCAACGGTGTGGTTTCTCCACAAAACCTTTACCTAGTGGGTTGACTTATTCCAAAATACCTATTCCCTTCGATCAAGAATCTGAACTAGTTTCTCTTCATAATAAAGGTTCTCTTCTAACTAAAATGCTTCTGGGCTCAAGACAAGTGATGAATTTAGCACATACTTTTTCAACCTCGAAACATGAAAAACATTGTGTACCTGAAACAAAATCGGAGGCAAAGCTACGTGGTATGCCACTATTCTAACTTTCTCCAAGATTTCAAAAGGACCGACGAACCATGGACTTAGCTTCCCTTTCTTACCAAAACGCATCACACTTTTCCAATGAGAGATTTTAAGGAAAACATGGTCACCTACCCCAAAAAAGAAGTCCTTCCTTCTGTTATCTGCATAACTTTTCTACCTTCTCTGAGCTGTCCTCATGTGCTGCTGGATCATCCTCACATTCTCAACCACTTCTTCTACTAATTCTGGACCCATTAAATTTCTTTCACTGACTTCATCCCAAAATGTTGGAGCCCGACACTGCTTCCCATAAAAGGCCTCAAAAGTTACCATCTGAATAATGGAATGAAAATTGTTATTATAAGAAAACTCAACTAAAGAAAGATTTTGATAAAATCATCCCGTATAGTCCATTGAACAAATGCAAAGAATATCCTACAAAATTTGAATCGTTCGTTCTGACTGCCCATCTGGCTAAGGATGAAATGTTGCACTGAAATTTAACTCTGTTCCCAATGACTTCTGAATTCCCTTCCAAAATTTAGAAGTGAACCTCGGATCTTAGTTAGATACAATAGAAAGAGTAACTCCATGTAACCTGACAATATTTTTGAGGTACAATCGAGAATGTTGATCCAAATTCATTGTATCTTGAATATAAACAAAATATGAAGACTTTGTTAGACGAAAAATAATAACCCAAATCAAATTGTTACCTCAAGAAGTCTTTGGTAGTCCCACCATAATGTCCATGGATACATTCTCCCATTTCTGCTCTGGCACTAGAAAAGGCTGAAGCATCCCTTTTGGTAACTTCCACTTTGCTTTAACCTATTGACACATCAAACATTTCATGGTAAAATAAGAAATATCTCTTTTCATTCCATCCCACCAATAATAATCCCAAAGGTCTTTGTACATCTTAGTACTACCAGGATTAACAGAAAATGGAGAACTATAAGCTTCTCACAACAAATTTCTCTTCAGCTGAGAAACACTAGGCACACACAACCTTTTTCCAAATCTTAAAACACAATATTTGTCAAGGTTAAATTCTGGAAACTTACCCATTTTAACCAATTCTACCTTTTCTATAGCTCATGGTCTTCCTTCTGTGCTTGCTTAATTTTGTCTGACAATGAAGAATGCACTGAAACTTGAAAGAAAATAGAGGTATTCCCTACACCATCAACTTCTAAGCCAAAATTTGTCAAATAATTAATCAAGAAATCATGTTCGAAACGTAACATGGTTAATGATGCGTGATGTTTCCGACTTAAGGAATCTACTACTTTTTTTCTTTTCCAGGATGGTAATTAATCATGAAGTCATAATCCTATATCTGTTCTAGCCATCTTCTCTGCCTCATGTTAAATTCCTTATATGTGAATATATACTTTAGACTTTTCTGGTCAGTATATATTTGGCATTTGGTTCCGTATAGATGATGCCTCCAAGTTTTCAAAGAAAAAACCATAGCTTCCAATTCCAAATCATGTGTGGGATAATTTAGCTCATGAGGTTTAAGTTATATCGAAGAATAAACAATTACCTGATCATTCTACATCAAATCACAATAAAGTACATTCAAAGAAGCATCACTATAGATGAAAAACTCACCATTTCGGGAAGGTAAGGCCAAAACTGGAGCATTCACCAATCTCTTCTTCAGTTCCTAAAAACAGACATCACATTCCTCTATCCAAACAAACTTAACCCCTTTCCCTGTTAACTTATTTATCGATCAAGATAACCATGCAAAGTTCTTAACAAACCATAGGTAATAACCTGCTAACCCAAGAAAACTACGAATCTCTGAAACATTTGTGGGTCTTGGTTATTCATCATATACTTATGTTTTGGTAGGATAAACTATTATTCCATCATTATTTACAATGTTCCCATGAAAATAAATCTATTGCAACCAAAAATCACACTTGCTGAATTTTCCAGGCAGCTTATTTTCTTTTAAAGTTTTCAAAATAACCCTTATATTTTTTTCGTTCTCCTCTTTATTTTTAGAAAATAACAGAATGTAGTAAATAAATACTACCAAAAACTTATCAAATAACTCATGAAATAATCTATTCATAAGATTAATGAATACAACAGGTGAATTAGTCAATCCAAATGGAATAATGACAAATTCATAATGCTCATATCTAGTCTGAAAGGTTGTTTTTGGGATGTCATCCTCCTTCACCTTCAGTTGATGGTATCCAGATTTCATATCGATCTTGGAAAAGTACTAATCTCCCTAGAGATGATAAAACAAGTCCTCGATATGAGGCAAAAGATACTTGTTTTTAACAGTGATGTTTTTAAAGCATTATAATTAATTCAAAGTCTCATAGAACCATCTTTATTTTTAACAAAAAAACAAGGGCTCCCTATGGTGAAGTGATTGGACAAATTAAGCCTTTGTCAAGAAAATCATGAAACTAATTTTTCAATTCAAGAAGTTCTATTGGAACCATATGATAAGGGGGATTTGAAATTGGCTTAACATTAAGAACTAAGTCAATTGTGAATTCAACTTCTCGATCAGGTATGACACCGGGTAACTCGTCAATAAATACATCAAGGTATTCATTTACCACTAGCACATCATTAATTTGAATAGTTCCCCTATATTAATCAATATGAGCAAGATAACTTTAATTTCCATATTTCAGCAGTTTCTCAACTTCTTGATATGTTATCAATTTTATGGGTTCATTCTTGTATACAAACTGAAACTCTTTATGAAAAACAACTTCTTTAGCTCTACAGTCATTTTTAACATGATAATCTAAAAGCCAGTCCATTCCCATAATAACATCAAACTCTAATAAGGGTAAAACAAAAAGGTTTTCAAGTAAAGTCCTTCCACAGACCACAATAAAAAGATTTTTATAATTCCTCTTTACTATAACATTTCCCTCTGGTGTTTTAACAACAAGTTTGGGTCTCATTTATTCAGGTGATATTTCCAAATTACCAGAAAATTTCTCAGAGATGAAGGAATGTGTAGACCTCATATCAAACAAAACTTTAGAAAAATCTGATTGAACAAACAAAGCACCTGATAAAACTTCATTGGATGGCCTGACATCTGCTAACATAGTCACAAAGGATCTCACTACACCTTTCTGATCATAGTCTGGATTCTTTGCATCATTAAGATCTCTCTTTGGGTAGACATTTGCATAATGACCCATCTCACCACATTTAAAACACTTTATAGTTTTCTTATGAAGATTAGTCGTAGGATCATTTTTATTACAATATCAGGCCATATGTCAAAACTTACCACATTTAAAACACTTCCCAGTTTTTTTAATACATTCCCCAGGGTGTTTCTTGCCACACTTTTCTCAAACTGGAAATTATATTTTCTTACTATCATATTTCTTTGGTTGATTCCTACCCATTTCTTGTAGACTAGAATGCTTCTTCTCTTTGTTTCCAAAATACACATGATCATCAGAAAACTCCATCTCTCTCCTCTCAGAACATCGGAAAAGTGTTTCATAACTTTTGAATTCACGGGAGGCCAATTCCCTTCGATATCTTGGCATCAATCCGGAGTAAAATCGGTTGATTTTGCTATCAAGATCCAAAATAAGATTTGGATCATACCTCACCAGTCAAGTGATGTTCACTTCATACATGACCACTGAATCTTCCTCCTTTTGTTTCAATTCAAGGAATTGCTTCTCCATCATAATTCACACCACCTTAGGAAAATATTTTTCAAGGAAAGGACTTTTAAATTCATCCCACTATAAGGCATCAAAATCTTCTCTACCCCTGATATTCCTTACCATTGACCACCACTAATCAGCTTCCCCTTCAAAATGATAAATGGAAAGACTTACCTTTTGATTATCTGAACATCCCATAACATTGAATACCTTTTCAAGAGCTTTGATCAATCCTTCAGCTGCTATTGGGTTAGAAGATCCATTTAAGGTAGGAGGATGTTGTCTCATAAAATGTTCCACTATTATCATGTTCCATTGTGGTACCTCTATTGGTTATCTTTCATGGATTCCACTACCATATATTTCCTGCATTAACTGATCCATTACTGTCACAAATTGCTCGGTTCCAATCCCTACCATTCCGGGTTGTAGTTCCAGAAGGATGTCATTCTATCGGTGCCTCTCCTCTTCAGCATCCATGTTCCTTCTACGGAAAACCATTCTTAATAAAAATTTATTATATGAGGCAACATGGTAATCATTAAATGCTAAAACATTTCAAATTAAACATAGAGTGAAAATCATTTATGGTATTCTATTAACATCACCCTAACCTCTAAAGTTATCTAAACCATCCTCTAATACCCACTATAAGGACCTGGCCTTATTACATACATAATCTTGAATTTAGTCAAGAAAACACATCCTTTTATATTTAAGATCTTTTCAAGTTTATAGCTTTAGAGAATTAGGACAATACATTCATAACATTACACATTATTACAGAGTGTATACCATAAAAACAGATTCCATTTTTTTTCAAAATATAAAACATTAAAACTTAAAACAAGACTCCTTGACAATTATTCAACATTTATCACAGATTTTTTCCTTATCTTAAACATCCATTAACATGTTAAAATCATTTAAAAACATGGGATGAGAACAAAAGCTTAGTAAGGGACGAAAAATAATGAAAGATCACATTAGTCCATGAATACTCGTAACGTATGAAAACATTTTTAAAAGACATTATTGTCACCCATATATACTTACATTTTGTAACATGAGATTTACACAAGATCAACACAATACATGAGAACATAAATATAATATTAGAGGTATCTTGGGTCAATACTTAAATAATCTTGTAACCATTATTGGCTACAATAATTTGTAACCCTCATGGCTACCTTACTTTGTGTAACCATTGCAGTTACACTTGGAGTAACCATACGTCCAACCTACAACTTACTCATACCCAATGAATTGGTAGGAGATATAGGTCCAAATCATAATCATAAATAATTTCCAAGAACCAAAACATAATCATACAACATGAATAATTCCATAAAAACATTACTTTGGAATTTTGTAAAACAGATTTTAAAAAGAGGATTTTTAATGAAAATCCCCTTATAAATATCATACAATTTAAGAGAGAATTAATAGAGTGGATGTAGTATGTATATATAATGTAAATAAATATAATAAAACATAATATAAACAAAATGCACCACACAAACAATTTAAATAGCACATAAATAATGAAATATAATGTTAACCCAAAGAAGGTAAATCTGGTTAAGAATTCCGTTACCTCAGGTTTGTATCGATTAAAACTTGTTTAAAATTCATGTATATTGGTTAAAATAATTTTAATAGTATTTTAAAGAAACATGTTCATTTTTATGACCTCTTATAATATCATTTCATAACATCATTTCACCCATTAATTGTTAGTATTTTTCTCCTTGCACTGTTTTTGGGTGAGTTCTTAACATGATTTCCATTATTAGTTCATGGTGGATGTTCTTGTCAATTGGAAGTGAAATAATATAATTGGAATGTAAAGATATTTAAATATTTCAAGTACCATAATTTATACCATTTATCATTTTGATGTTTAATATGAGGATGATTCATAAGTTCAAACATTAATGATGTTCGTTTAGACCATTTTAGTGGTTCTTTGATACTAACAACCTCATTTTCTCTTATAATATAGAACCATGAGTAAAAAAGCATTAAAAACCATGGGTGAGTCCGAACACATATTTTATAACCTGGTTCAACCATATAAATGGTTTCATGGCCAGACTTGAAAGATTTAATGGATATTGAAATCACATCATCCACGATGTTGGTAATTCGACACATCACATACAATGTTTTTTATTCTTTGAATAAGTGGGAGAAGAGAAAAAAAATAATGATTAATTTTCCATGAACATGAGAACAACCAGAATCTAAATGATTCTGGAGATTTCATTCCACTTGGATAAGAATATATGATGAAAGAATGAGAGAGGAACTCAAAATAAAAGAATAACTGAGAAATCTCTTACAAAAATTCGACAGCCCAACGGCTATGCGATAGGGTTTTAGAAAACATTAAGAAGAGAGGGGACAAGGGTAACCCATCCAGAAATTAATCATAATACATAATATATCATGAATATAAATTAAATAAAAACATTGTATGGAAACTTGAAATTTATACCACATAAAAGATAACATCAAAGGAAAAAGAAAGAAATTGAGAATTTTCTTACCTTGTAGAGTAACCCTTAGAACATGAAGGTTGGGACCTTGGGGTCTTGATGAAACCTTGGGAGGACTAATATAAAGGTAATTATTCCCAAGCTTTGTTGATAAGGAATTGGGAATTAATTTAATGAAGGAATGGGATGGTATTTATAGGAAAAGTAAGGGAATATTTTCATAATTTCCAAGGGATACCTCATGGGTGGTATTTGCAAAACCATGGGTTTGCACATGGTATTTTTCCATGGTATAAGCCACTTGGGACACCTCAAATATTATTTAACTATACACAAGTCTACCAAATTTATGACATCATCATTATATCATTAATGATGTCATTGGCACACTGAAATTAAAAACTGTATTTTTTACTATTCACTGAAAAATCAATTGTTTCAGAAAAATTCCCAAAATCCACTCTAACCATTTATCAACGTGTATATTTCAAAAATGAAGTCCATTTTTTGAAAATAATTTTTTAAATATTATTAATTTAATTTTTAAATAAAAGCACACTCAATTCAAAAATTAACAATTCTAATTCTATAACAACTTCTATACCACGATGAAAAATTAACCAATAAGTTATTATCTTAAAGCCTTAAGAAAATAAAATAATAATAAAATTTACTATTAATTAGGGTCATATTACTATTCATATTACTATTCACAAGGGTATGTTACTGTTAATCAAAAAAAAGTTGGTTCAAATACACTCCAAAGAACATACTTAACATAATTATAGATGACAGTTTCTTGTAATTCAAAACATAGAAGTAGAAAATTTATGTTTTAAAGGCTAGATAAAAATATATAATTAAAAAAAGTTCCATGCATTTATATTTATTTTTAGAAAAACTTGGGGTGTTACACCTGTAATATCAACCCCACCTCTATCTGGAATTTTCATAGCTGTATCGTATTCGTGCTTCCCCTTACAAACATCCACATTGCCTAGTCCAGATTCCTCGACAAAAGAGCCATAAAAAGCCACCATCTCACCACCTGTTGTCTTCTCCAAGACCCTATTACTCTATTTCCTCTAAAATTCCCTGTGGTCATGCGCATACTAAGCCCTTCCCTTTCCCTTCTGTAGGGTAAATGGACTCCAGAGATCCTACCTCAGTCAATTGAACACCTCAAAAACTGTCAGATTGGGTTGAAGTGCCATGGATTTCTTCCCCACGCCAAAACCCATATCGGCCTTAGCAATGCTATTCACTGCCTTTTTGTTGAGATGTTTCTCTGTGCCTGGATGGAACGACAAGGAATCCTAACCTCTATCATCTTAACCTATTTCAATCTATCCGAGACCAACCTCCTCCCCAGTCTCAGTATCCTTTCCACGACCATTGTCCACCATCCCTAGAGGACCAGGGACTCCCCGGTAACCAACCTCCGACCAATTCAATAATATATTTCTATTTGCTCTTATGTTAAAAATTTTTCCATACAGAATTTTGTTAGGTTTTTATTTTAACTAAATTTTTTATAAGGTCTACTACTTTATTTTATATTAATGTACCATGAAAATTTCTATGCTCTCAATCGACTATTACATTTATAATGGGGTTCGATCATCTTATTATAATGATCCCCACATTTATTTCTCTAATAAACAGTATTCTCATAGTTTAATCATTAATTACTTGATAGTTAATTATTATGTCCTTGGTGAAAACATTATTTCTTAATATATTCATCTTAATTGTCCCATATCAAATACCATATCAGACACAATATCCAGTGACCCTATTTGTTCTAATCAATGAGCCATATAAGTTTGATAATCATGTTTCTAGATAATTAATAAATAACTCTTCTTCATTTAGTGGTCACTAAATATGGGGATACAAAAGAATATTACTATTATTCTCTTAAGATACTAGCCCCAATTATACCTTGTTGATCTCATTATCATGTCTCTCATCAATGAGACATTCTTTTTTCCTCCTATTGATTGTTCATAACCCATCTTCATTGGGTAATATCTCCCTTAGTCCTATATTCTTTTCTAAAATATAATTCTTGATCAAATTATAATTAATGATTTCATTATTATTGTTATGCAGTTCTGGAGAATGTTTGTATATTTCAATTCAACTAAGAATATTATAAAAATTTAATAATAGGTGAGATAGTTATGGATGTAAAAATACTCTTGGTACAACAAAATATTTAATTATAAATAAAATATGTCATAATATACAACTTTTTTTAAATAAAAAAAAGTGTGAAAAAGAAAAAATTGATTAAAAAAATGATTTTACTATTTTATCTTAAAAGATTCAATTTCAATTATCAATTGATAGAAAATTTTAGTTTTCTATATATATTTATCACAAACATATTTATTTTATAATTTTTTAAAACTTAAAATTATTAACTTTGATACGTTTATATACATCCTTCAATATCATGGAATTTCCTTACTTTCTAAAAAAGAAACAATTTTTTTAAATTATCAATTCTTATTACAAATTAAGAATCATATTTTATAATCCTAAAAATAAATAATAGAAAAATTAGTTTATACATGATCATTCTCAATATGATATATCCCTAACTACAAGACAAATAATCCAAAAGTAATCATTATTTTAGGCCCATTACATAATTATTTAGGGGAAATTTTTAAAAGGAATACTTAAGAATATATTACTCTTTATCAAAGTCTAATCAATTTTTTTATTTCAAAATCTATGAGTTAATAAATATAAATGTATGTATAAAAATATATTTTTCTGATATTATAAATAACAATCTAGTTATTTAGTTAATTTATAAGAATTATGATACTCGTTTTTATCTCACAATCCCTTAACACAAAAACCCATCGTTAAAAATATTTTCTAATTCAATAGAAATGAATAAAAAATAGTAATTCATTATTCTAAAACAAATAAACTTTAGACCTTTCTATAAACATTTATACTATATAAAAAATATAAAATGAAACTTTTGGAAAAACCCATCAATTTACTTATTAAATATGTTCATGAAAATGTTTACAAAACAAGTATTTTATCATCGAAGGAAAAAATACTTTATTTTTTAAATTTGAAAATAAAAAAATATTAAAATAGTGGATAATATAAGAAAATAGATTAGATATACATAAGCATTGAGAAAAAATATTTTTCAACTAAGATAAGATAAACCTTTTGACCCCAAAATGATTAAAAATATTAAGTTGTAATACTTATTGGTTATACTAAAAAATCCAAAATATATATTTCTATCATCTATTCAAAGAGGATAAATTAGATTAGATATAATGGTTAACTAGGATATATCTGTTAAAAAATTTATAATAACTATAATATTGATTATTGATCAAGTTAATTTATCATTAAAAAAATTGTAATTTTATTATGGTGTAATAGACTAGGAAAATTTCATTTGTTCATAAGAGTACGCGTTGAAAAACTAATCAAATATATAAATAAAATAGATAAGAATTAATTTTTTTATTGAATGAAAAATTTAAAAAACATGAAAAAAACTATTAGGCAAATTAAATACATTTTATTATTTTTGAAAATATATTATCATCATGAAAATGTAGAGAATTTAGAATATACAAAAATAAATTAAAAATAAAACAACTTCTTTTTCCAAATTAGTTATTTTAAGATTTTACTTGTTTGAATTGATATTGGTTTTATACCAATAACAACACTCATTTTATTACTCTAAAAATATGTAAAAAAGTGAATGAATAAAATAATACTATTTGATGTATTTAATGTTTTTTATAGGTACTGGTATGAAAAATAATTTTATCTATTAAATTTATCAATAGGATAATGGATAATATTACTAAATTAGTCAGAATTAATACTTTCTACTATGGTATATTAGATAAAAAATTAGTATCACAATTGATCACTGATATGGTTTTAATCTTAAGAAGTCTCTTATTTATCACTTGTGTTTAATATTTTTTAAGAAAACCTTCACCCATCCTGGGTAAAAAATGTAAATAAATTTTATATATGGGAGAAAGGATAATAGGAGAAGAAGTCTTATAAATAAAAAAACTTTTGATATGAAATATTCACAAGATATATCTCTCAAATAGACTCATGATTTCCTTTTTTTGGATGACTCAGACAAAATAGGTGATTAGGAATGAATGGATGAAATAAAAAAATTAAGTGGAATTGGAAAAAATGAATTATATGTGTAAATAGTTTATAAATAAATTTATATATTTTATTATCTTAAAATGAATTAAAATATAACATTAAAAAAATAATATTGTAAATTAAAATTTCAAAAAAATCATGAAACACTTTTTTTACTATATAAAGTGGAATTTTCCATTTCTATATTCAAAAAACTATAATTTTTAAAAAATTGTAAGAAATGAAATGTCACAATATTCCTTTTATAAATTCCCAAGTGATAGAAAACTCAAAATATCTTTTATATATTTATTAAGCTTGTCAATTTTTTGGAAATCATACAACAATATCTTTAACTGTCCAAAGTACATTTATATAATAAAAAATTATTGGAGATCCACTAAGAAACATTCAAATGAATGAATAATTTCTAAAAAAACATGTTCCTTTATGGAATTAATCATAACGTGGAAGAACCAAAAATATGGGTTCACCCCCCCCCCCCATAAATAAAACTTTTATAGATTTTTAAACAGTGAGGGTTTGGATAAATAAAAAACATGGTATAATTATAAAAGACTACCAAAATTTAGAACATAATAAATGATATGAAAATGAAAAATTTGACAAAAAAATACTGTATAAATTAAAAAGATAAACTACTTAAATTTAATTATTGAATTTAGTCAAAATGATGAATTTTAACATCATTACTACCATTGTAAAGGTATTTTTTATTTCCAAAACTAGTCAATATGTGTTCCGAATATCAATCACAAAATATTTCAAAAGGATATTGAATAGATTTATAACTAAATTTAATAACATAAACTTAATTAGAAATAAATCTACTAAAATAAAAAAACATAAATAAGTAATGAAATTTTCATACAAATTAATCAAAGAGTTTGAACTACTAGGGAAAATAAATATATATTTGGGGATCATTATGATACTAAATAATGAAAATCCAAGCATATAGTAATCTTTACTAATATATATTAGAAAACCTATTCTTATTATAATGTTAAGGAAACTGATGATCATGGTCAAGAGAATGAAGTGGAACTGATACTTTATTCACAAAAATCCATTTTTTCAAGAGATTAACAAAGTTATCATGCGAACTCAAAAACATAAAACAGTTATATGGAAAAACATTTAAGAAAATACACATTATCTTTTTTTATATTGAAAAAGAAAAGAAAAATTATTTTTTTTGAAGGTTTCAAATTGAATCAATTTATTTTCATAAAAGTTATGTGTAAACTTTTAAAAGTAAAAAATTTCAAAAAAAGAAAAATGAATAAAACAAATCGATAAAAAATGGCTAATTATAAAATAGATGTGAAAATAAGGCTATAAATATCAGAACTCAAATATACCATTATTTTTTCTAAAAAAATGAGAAGTTATATGTAAATAATAAAATCGACTCTTATACAGTATATTTTTCTACCTTGTTTGATAATAGTTAAAAATTGAATTTTCATATTATTATTCCAATTTCTAAAAGATTTCAAGGAATTTAAAGGAGAGATTCATGTTAAATTTACCGATAATGGTGTTCAATTATTTGAAAATGAATTTCTAGAAAACTGGTTTGCTAAAAGTCTTCAAATAAAGATACTATTTCTTTTTTATTTGAAACCTCATAAAATATAATGATCATAATATAAATATTAGATAATAAAAATGTATGAAATGATATTTTTTATTTTTTAACAGTTTTATAATGGAAATTTAACATTATTTTGGTTCTCCTCAGAAAAAACCTTCTTTTTTTGTGTCAATTTAAAAAAGAAACTCACAAAAATTATAAAATGTTGCAAAAATAATTTTTTTCTATTAGATTTTTTTAAAGAAATAAAATTATTTATAATGGTCTCCAAGAATCCAAAAAAATGGTTTTAAAAAATATATTATTAAAAATCATTAAAAAAATATTAAAAGTTGATATTTATTTATTTAATGAAGATACAATAATTAAAATGAAATGAGAAAAATATTCAAAAATAAATCGGATGATACATGAATCATCCATTTCCTCAAGATAGGTGAATTTTAAAATGAATTTATTTCCTTAACATAAAATAAATACTATTATAGATAGAATAAAAAAAATAAAGAATAAAAATAAGTAATTATTAAATTTTATATAAAAAATTAAATAAAAATCGAAAAAAAATTATGATTAAAATAATACTTTAATTACTATGAATTAACATTAAAATAATGAAGTAATGAAAAAAAAAATAATCTATAATTTATTATATTAGTGATTTTTGAGGCTAGAAACTAGTTAGTGTTGGGTTTTCAATAAGCACCAAGAGCATGAAACATGAAAATGGGAGTCATTACCATCATACATCCAATGAACATAATAAAAAATATCCAATTCAACACCCCAATATAAAATAAAAACAATATCTTATAATAAATCAAAATACATGAAATTTCATACAAATGAATTCTTCCAAGATTAATTTTGTCATAAACTTCCTAAAGCATAACCTAGAACCATTGCTCTAAATAGCCCATCCTCTATACGTGCTTTGAAAATCTGAAGAACAATATATATATATAAATATATATATATATATATATATATATAGGGCTATACATACATGTCTACCAAGTAGGTTTCTCCTCCAGACCATTCACAAAAATGTCGAAAGAGGAATATTAATACTTTAAGGAATAATAAATATAACCATTAACCACTTATCAAGTTAACTATCACCTACCCCACTATGTCTCACTTAGAAAACATTACATCCAAGAATAATAAAATAATATAAAAATATATAATAAGAGGGTATCTCACAACACTTCTCAATTTTTTAATTCTCATTCCCTGAGGAAAAAAATCTTGACATTCCCCTTGGAATCATACCAATACTTCCACACCTAATGTGGGATGGATTGAACCCCTTCCATCCCAAACTCTTGTGAGGTCAAACATTTTTATTGGAACTAATAACAAATAACCATAACAATAATTGGGTCGTATCTCTTTTAGTGTAGTCTTTTTCATTTTTCAATCAGCTTATAGAGTTGTTATAAACTTTATAATGGAATTATTTATCAAATACAAGTCTTGATCATATTATCATTAATGATTTAATATTTTATGTTATTCAATTTAAGAGCAATTCTGTACCTGCATAGATGTTGATATTCCTGAGGTTTTTTTTATATTTCGATATAACTAAGGATATTATATCTATTAAAAAATATGTGGAGAATATTATGGATGTGAAGGTCTTCATAGTACAAAAAAAATTATTGTTATAAATTAAGAACGATATTTTGTAATCCAAGAAATAAATATTGTAAAAAATTGGTTTTTAGGTGATCATTTTAAATATTTCTATCCCCAATTAGTCTCAACTATTGAAGAAATATATAGAATAAATTGTTATAAATAAATTTTCTACCATTAGTTTTAAAAAATGTGATTTTTTAAATGATAATAAATTAAAATTCATTCATTAGGATAAGAACCCGATTATCAATAACTTCCCCTTTCAAATAAGGTTTTAAAAAAATTGACTTGGGTCATATTTCATATAATTATTTGAATTAAGAATATAAATATTTCACCTATATTTTAAATGGTTCACCATTACACATAATATAAAAAAATGGAAAACATGAATTACAAGACATAAACCCAAATAACTCTATATTTTATTCCCATTTATTAAATTTTTATGATTTTTTTTAAAATGAATACATAAAAATATATGTGTCTTCATCAAATTCCTATTCATTTTTTTATTCAAAAAATCTCTAAGTTCCATGATAAATATCATTAAATATATAAAATTTGATCATCTAGATATGATTACTAATCATATAGGTATAAATGTAGTTTATACAAATTACAAAAGTATTTTTTATCTCATAATCCTTCAAACACAAAAATCCATCTTTAAAAGTATTTTTGAATTCTATGAAAAATAAAAAATAAAATTCATTATCCCAAATTAAATATACTTTCAGTTGTCCAAAAAAAAGTTTTTTTCATATAAAAACTATAAAATAAAAACTTTCAAAATACCAATAAAGTTAATTATTCTATATTTTCATGAAAATGCTAAAGAAAAAAATATTTATTCATTGAATGAAAGAATATATTTTTTAAAATTTAAAGTGAAAATAAATAAAAATAGTAGACTATAAAAGAAAATAGATTATAAATAAAAAATCATCAAAAAAATAAAATAAAATATCATATAGAACATTATTTTTTTATTAACAAATATTTTAATTTTCAACTAAGATTAAATAAATCATTTATTAAAAAATGATTAAAAATATTAAGGTTTACAATTTATTTCATAGACTAAAAATATATATATATTATTCTATCCTCTACTTAAAGAGGAGATATTTTTTTAGATATAATTGGTGAAAAATTACACATCTCTTACAAAACTGATAAAACCTGGAATATTGAAAATTGAACCAATTTGATTATCAGTAAAAAATTCAAATTTTATTATGGTTTATTAAACTATGTCTATTTCATCAGTTCATAATATGAAGCACCAAAAAAATAATAAAATATAAGAATAAAAAATAATAGATCTGATTTTTTGGTTGATTGAAATATAGAAAAAAACTTGGGAAAAAGAAAACATAAATAAAATAGATTTTATTATTACTAAAAATATTTTATGATTAATATTCTAAAAAAATTTAGAATTATAATTTCTTTATTTTAAAAAATAATAGTGTTGATTCTTATCATATAAATTTAAATGTTATCAAGATTAATAACATAATTTTTTTGATACATTTTAAGGAGAAAAAAATATTTAGAAGGAATATATACCAATCCGTTATAATAAAAATAACATCAGAGGCCTAAATACGAATTTAAATATTTCACTTGTGTGAATCAAAACTTTTCTGATACAAGTAACCTCATTCATTTTAGTATATTAAAAATATTAAAAGAAGTGAATGAAGCACAGAATAATATTGGATACATTCAATATTTTTTTCACTTATTGGGATGAATAATATTTTTCCCTATTATATCACTCAATATGTTCCTGGATAATATTACTAAATTTACCTGATTAAATACTTTCTAACATGGTATATTATTTAAAAAAATTGTATCATAATTTATTATTGATAAGGTTCTAATCTTAAGCATTCTCTTATTTATCAATTTTTTTACTATTTATTAATAATACCTTCACCCATCTTGGGTAAAAAAATTTAAGAAATTTTAGAATTGGGAGAATGGATAACATAATAAGAATAAGTATAAAAACAAAAAACATTTAGGATGAAATATTCACAATATATATCTCTCAAAGAGGCTCATAGTTTGGTTTTTTTGGATTACTCTGTTGAAATAGTGGATTTAGAAATAATGGATGAAACAAAAAAATAAAGAGGAATTGAAAAAACCAAAAAATGTATCATACATGAAATTATTTTATAATTAAAGTATAATATTATATTATTTTAAAAATAATAAAAAATTCATTTTAGAAAAACAAATATTATAATTTCATATTTGAAAAAATTCTTGTAACACTTATTTTTGAATATCAATATTGGAATTTTCCATTATAATATATAAAAAATTATAAATTTTAAAATATTATAAGAAATGAAATGTCACAATATTCCTTTCACACATGTCCAAATGATGGAAAAATAAAAATATCTTCTACATATTTATCTAATTTCTTAATTTTTTTGGAAATGATAATACTATATCTTTCTTTTTAGACAGTACATTTATATAGTAAAAAATGATTAGAGATCCACTAAGAAGGAAGAAAATATAAAAAAAAGAAACAAATTTCAAATGAATGAATTATTTATACAAAAAATAAAATTTAAAAAATATATTTGAAAAAATAATTTGATCATGTATTAATGATAAAAAATACTCTCCAAAGATACATGATCTTTTAGTAAATGGGTCAAATTGTGGAACAACCAAAAAATTGGGTTCACCCACTATAAATAAACCTTATATATAAAATTACATAGGGATATTTTGAATAAATAAAATAAATGATATACTTATTAAATATTACTAAAATTTGGTACCAAATAAATGATTTAAAAATGAAAATTTTGATTAAAATATATTATAAAATAAAAAGGTGCAATTATTAAATTAAATTCTTCAATTTAGTAAAAATGTGGAATTTACACTTCATTCTGACTATTTTAAAGGTATTTTTATGTCTATAACAAGTAAAAATTAATTTTGAATATAAATCAAAAAAATATATCAAAATGATATTGAATATATTGATAACTAAATTAATGAAACTAAAATTAATTCAACAAAAAAATATTTGAGTAAAAAATTGATAAAATGTACTAAAATTGTTATACAAATTATTTAACAAGATGAAACAATATTTGGGGGAAAATAAAGAGATATTTAAGGATCATCATGTGGTTCAATTAATAAAGGCCAATACTATAGTGATCTTTACCGATAACTATTAGAAAATGCTTTCATATTGCAATGTCAAAAAAAATGATGATCATGATCAAGATGATGAAGTGTAATTGATATGTTATACATAATAATCATATTTTCATTGAGATATTATCAATGGAACCATGAAAACTCAAAGCATTAAAATAATTATTTTGAAAAAAATTCATGTAAATACACATTATCTTCTTTTTTGGACATAAAAAGTAATTTGTTTTGTATTTTGAATTTTTTAAATAGATCCAATTTTTTTCATAAAAGGTAGGGGTGAACTTTTAAAATTAAAAAAAAATTAAAAGAGAAATAAATAAAAGAAATGGTTTAAAAAGTTGATGGGGGATAAATTATAAGTGAAAATAATTATAGAAATAGAAGAAGCCTGAGATACCATTCTATTTTCTCAAGGAATATGAAGTTGTATAATAATAATACAATCAACTAATAGAAAATATAATTTTATACCTTATTTTATAATAGATAAAAATTACTCTCATGTTAACATTCCATTGTCTTGAGTAGTTAGTGGATTTTAAGAAATGGAAAATAGAGATGCATGTTAAATGTACCTGTAATGGTGCTCAATTCTTAGAAATTAAATTTCAAAAAAATTCTATAACCAAAAGTCTTCAAATAAAGACGTTATTTCCTTTCTATTTGAAAACATAGAAAATATTATGATCTTATTCTAAATATTTTATGATGAAAAATAAAAAATAATAATTTTTGTTTTTTAATAGTTTGGGGAATGGAAACTGAACATATTTATGGTTATCCACTGAAAATATATATTTTTGGGCCTATTTTATAGATAACTCAAAAAACAATATAAAATTCATCAAAAAAACAGTTATTATTCAAAAAATATTCAAATATATAAAATTAATTATAAATAGCTCCAAAAAACCAAAAAATGGATTTTAAAAAATATTTCATTCAAAATAATTAAAAAAATATTTAAAGATGATAGTTTCTTATTTGAATTAAAATAAGATTAATCAAGGAAGAAAATGAGAAAACAATTCAAAAATAAATAGGATAATTCATGAATCATCCATTTCATTAATAGGGATAAATTTATTAAATAATTTTTTTCTTAAACCGAAAATAAATAATATTATAGACTAAAAAAACAAAATAAAAAAAATAATTATAAAAATGTATATAAAAAATATAAAAAATACAAAGAATTTATGATTAAAATAATACTTGAATTTATATGGAATATCTTTGAAACATTGAAAAAATACCAAAAATTCTATGAGTTCTTATATGGGTGATTTTGAGGCCCTTCACTAATAAGTGTCTGGTGGTCGATCAACACTGAGTGAATGAAACATGAAAATGGGAGTCATTACCAACATACATCCAATGAGCATAATAATAAATATACCAAAAAAATCCTGAATATAAAATAAAACCAATAACATATAAAAAATAAAAATGTTTAAAATGTTATATCAATGCAAGTTTCCAATATAAATAGTGTAATAAAATTCTTAAAGCATCATCTCCAACCAAAGCTGCAAACAGCTCATCCTCAAAAATCACTCAGGAACTCTAAAGAAATATATATATATATATAGGGGTGGATAAACATGCATACCCAGTAGGTTTATCCTAATTACCATTCATAAAACTATGGAAAAACATATTAATAATTCAATGAGTAGACAATATAAATAATAAACACCTATCAGGTTAACTCTCACCCATCCCAACTAAGGCTCACTTACCAAATATTTCATCCAATAATAAAAAAATAATATAAAAAATACAGTAAGTGGGTATCTCACACCACTTCTCAACTACATAATTCTCACACCCTCATGATAATCATCTTGGAATTCCCCTTGGAATCATACCAATCATGGAACACCTATTGTGGGATGGATTATACACCTACCTTCCCTAACCTGTTTGAAGTACAATCTTTTTATTGGAACCAGTAACAAAAAACCATAATCCTAATTTAATCTACAAACCACATGCCTAATCTTTGGAAATAATCCTTATGGTAATGCCCTGACCTAGATTGTCCTAACAACATCCTCGTAGGGGTCACTACATGACCGCTGATACACAACCTTGTACACCAAATTTTTTTATTAGCGATGAAGACCTAAATCAGTCATAATGGAGACTATGAACTTAATAATAAATCTATATGGTCATGCCCAACTCGACTGAAAATTCAGCAAGATCCATTCATATAAATAACATCACAAAAACTATAGACATAAAATAGGTATCCCCATAGAGCCTTGCAATCTAGAATAGAAAGGGAAAAATCCACTTGTATCAACAAGAACAATGTAAAAGCATCTGATAAACAAATAAAACACACATCATATAAATAAATAACACATTATCTAGTACATGGTGAAAAAAAACTGATAAGTTAATGAAATTGGTGACCGATACAATCACATAATCATATTGGTGAAACCTTGACCTTCATAACCTATTTTACCGGTACCACATTTTCAAATACAATCATTACCTATACTCTGAGAGAAAATATCAAGATCTAGGAAAGTACATAGAAATCCATGATGTGTATGCAGGTAGGGGTGAGTCCGATAATCTAGTATTAATCCTCAGTGCCTCTACAATACTAAATGTTATTATGATCAAGTGTATTTGCATAAAATACATTTATAAGAAATTCGATCATTTCCATGAAACACACCCACCTAGAAACATAATAATGAAATAACATTAAACATACAAGTTGAGTTTTTAGGTTTCAACCAAACTTCCTTAACCTCAATCGTACTTAATTCAACTGAGGTCAGAGTTTCTCTAAGTACAAGTAACCACTCAAGGAAAATATACTCATCCTTATAACATAATAATCACATGAAGTAAATATACCGATATGGGGAATGTATAAACCACCCGAGGGAAATATACCCATCCTTGAAATGTATAAGTAATCACTTTGTGGGAAATATACCCATCCCCTAAACCGGGTAAGCACACACATGGGAGGTCAGATACCCTACTTGGGGGGAGCATCGTCCCCAAAACCTCTCATAACATGTACCTATATTATTCCACCTTTAAACCTATGTTACATCACATATATACATACATTCCTAAATAAACACACCTGTAGTACCCTCTCATCATAGAACCTCATAAATCATGCACCCAGGGTATTCCATCCCAGTACCAAAAATAAATATAAATAAACACACCTGGGTACACTCACCTCTCAAAAAATCACATCACATACCACATACTTTTCCATTCACCTAATCCCATATCACATAATCATGGTTGTCCTCACAAGTGCATGACATCTCCTCACCACTACAACCACATTATTCTCACACAAAGATTCTTGTTCTAAGGTGAAACATGAAATCATCACTACCCAATTTTATTAGAAACTATCTCTTGGTTTAACATAATACTGGGTCACCCACTGATATTGCCGATTCCACATCATAGTACAGAAACCCTATATGATTTCATCAATAACATTTCTATCTCTCAGTATTAACCCACCATTCCAGTTATAATGTCTCTCAATGTATGCTAGTATCCTTCAAACACATCTATACTCTCTAAGGGGTTTGTCATATTTATTTGGATCAACCTAACACTTTTTTAACAAAAGAAACCATCATCAACCATAAAACATAGACATGTATCATCATGAATATAATCACCACTTAGGTAACATTATAGTAATCATGGAAAGGGGGTATATGCAAAAGTATTCAAGCTTTAGAAATCCTGACATCACCCACCCATAGTCAAACATACCAAAACTATTTCGATCATGCCCTTCTAATATTGCATTTCAAATCCATTTTTTTGAAACCATTTCAAAAGGCACCATATTCTATTTTACCCATGCTAAGACCTTTCCTAAATACCATAAAAACCATTCATTAAAAACCATATTTATACCATTTAGTATGTTATGTGATCCATGTTGACTAAGGGCGACTAGATCCTATCCCAATTTATGGTCAAGATCACAGAAGCCATGAAACATATAATTTTTTTTAATAATGATGACAGAAAAACATAATATCACTCTAAGAAAAATATAATTAGTAAATTCAAGTCCACCTACCTTCGTAAAATCCATTTTTTACTTTGAAATTGTGTCTGGAAATTACTACTGAAGCCCATATAAGCGCCACCCAGACTCTTGGGAAAATGTATCAAGGCAAAAAATAAAAAAATTATTTATAAAAAAATTATAATTAATTATTTAATTCATTTATAAAAATATATAATTCAATTATAAATTAATTAAATTAGGCATAATTCTTAATCTATCATTGATTCATCTGACACACCTAAAACCATGATAAACCACACTTGAAATGTCTATAACACACTCTTGAAACTGTTCTAGAAAAAATACCTATAAATGGAATCAATTAATTTAGAAATTTAATTTAATTTTAGTCAAAAACACTAAAAAAATCTACAGTGCAACTACCTCAAGGAAAATGATGCTAGGTGGTTTAATTACGTCCTCTTGATACATCCTTTATAAGACACACATGAAACCCCTAAGAAGTGGTACAATTTCAACCATGATTCAATTAAAATAATTATAAAACCTAGTTGGAGACAACTAAAAATAATAGAAAAAAGGATAGGAAAATATAGGGAGTTTGAGGAGGAACTCACCTCAAAACTATGAAAAATCACCATGAAATTACAAAAAATCAAGTGGGGTCAAAGAAAGAAAGGTGGAATATACCTATTTTCTATAACATTCATGATAATATGGGGGATCGTGGATTAAATACTCTTTGTTTTTTGTTTAAATCACTATTTTTAATTAAAATTGACAAACCATATGGTTTTCTAAACCATGTGCCAACTGTGTGGTTAAAACCATCTCAAAACACCATTACTGTATAGTTCTCTAAAATATGCTCTAACCATGATAATATCCACTACACATAAACTATAGGGTTTTCACAGTTTCTCTACAACCTTGATGCGACCACATCAATTCCTTTGAAGGAATACACCCCACATGGTTTCTTTTTATAGTGAGACAATCATACACAAGGAAAAATATTTGAGAAAAATACAAATATAAATCCAAAACACCCAAAAATCTCCCAATCACTCAATAAAAGTCCCAGGATTTGATCCATATCCAAAAAATATACTTTTATGGTCAAAATCTAAGAATATCAGTCCTAAACTGAATTCTTGAAACAACCCTTTTTCTAAAAATCAAAAATTCAAATTCCCATTGAATTTTTAAACCAATAATGGACACAAGGTTTTACACTCATGACTTCATAAGACACATAAACCACATCATATATATTATATACTCATTCTATAATCTTCACATCAATCACATATTTTACATTTGACCATCATAATCATACTAAGTTTGAAGATAGTAGGGGGAAAGGAGTAGTCATCGATTAGCTCTCTAGTCAAATTTGGTATTTAGGGAAGACACAAAAAATCCTAAAATATCTATAAATATATAAGGATATATAATATGGTTTTGTTTCATATGAAATAAAAAAAAGTAAAATTATATATATTCACACACAATCCAATAACATCCAATATATCTTTTCCAATCACTAGAAACCACTACTATCTCCACAACTCAATACCACTTCCCCACATAAAATAGTCATATCATACATATGTTTTACCATTTTGATCACATTATTTAATAATTTCATATTATTTTTTCACAACCATATTACTTTACTAATATTTTCCAATTCCAAATTTAATGAAAACCCATTCTTCAGAAAGTATCCACATTAATTTTTAGACGTTACCCGTTCATTTCAATATTCAAAATTCATTTAATAGCCCATTGTTTATTAAATTAATATCACTACAAATTTTATATTTTTTATTTCCACATCATTCTGTACCACTAGACATTCACTAGTACAACACCACACAAACAACTATTTACTCACAATATCCATATTATCATCCTCAAACCATCAATTATTTCAACCTATTCCTACCAACCACAACCTTCCTTCCCAACATATCATAACACTCATAACTAATTAAAATCAATGACCATGATCACACATTCACAAAAAGAAATGTAAAATTCAAATGGAATAACCAATTATAGAAACAGAGAACTCATACAATCTTTAAAACAACCCATCACATTCATTTAATATCTCTTGTAGGGGAAATAACACAACAATTTAGAATTTTTCATAACCAATTAATTTCCATATTTACTTCATTAAAAATTTAAATATTTGTTCCAATAATAATATTAAATCAATAACATATTTAACAAAAAAACATAGAAATCATAGAAGCATCCAGAAGCATCAATTAATCATGTAATCACTATCATGAAAAACTTATAATCACATGTTAATCACTCTTCCCTATCAATTTACTTTTAGTATAATTCATAATATTGGATTGGTTAATTCTTAACATCCATACAAAGAAAACTAAATCATGTTACTTTAAAATTATATAAAAAACAAGAGAGATCTTGAATTAATTATCTCAATCGAAATGTTTCTATTATTGTATGACAACAATGTGAGGAAGTAGTCATCACATAAGAAAGATCATACAATATAATCCTCAAAGACATAAAAAATTACAATCCTCATCAACGGTGATGCAATTCTAGAAAAACCAAAGCAAACTGTTTCCATAAACAACTTTGAATAAAGAAATGACAGAAAATCCAAGAAGGAAAGAGGGTAAATTCACCTCCAGTCACAAAAAAATAATATCTTGAATTATAAAGTTGTCATCAATTAAATGGAACCCATGGTTCTTTATTGAGACATATTAAGTCACATAAGAGTTTAGAAAAAATGAAAATGAGAATTCAGATGGGATTCTAAATTTATACAGGAACTGGAAATTGTAGCGCCACAACATGATAGGATATGGTCACGCCATGGTGAGGTTAATTCCACTAATCCTTTTAAAATTAAACTAAGAATATAATATATCAACCATATTAAACTCATTCATATTATTTTCAAATACAAACTAGGATGGTCATTCCATGAAAAAATAGTTGCACTTCGTACAGAATCTTCCAAAACCTAGACCACAACGTAACGAGCACTGCACCGTGACTCCTCCAAGATAAAACCCCAAGAATTTTCCAAATAATATCAATGTAAAGATATAAATGGACATGTTGCAAAGTCTATTAATGGAAATATCAAAAACTCCCTATTAGAACATCCTTATATTAATGCACATAAATCAGGTTTAATATGTTTCTAATGAGATCACTGTTTTATGATAGCATTTCATTTTATAAGTAAATTTGATGAAAATTTGGATAAGTATAAGAAATGTCTCACCATTAGTAAAAATATTTCATCACTAGACATGAGTCACCACCAAAATGTCTTGCCTCCATAATATCTTGATACCAGGACTGACTTATCTCTTAAAATGACTCACTACCAGCTTAAGAGACCATTAGTTCAAATGAATTACCACCAGACTGAGTGACATCCATACTCAACTCACCAACAAACTAAATCATTTCAAGACTTAAGTCATAGTTAGATAAATTGAAGCACTACTAGATTTATTCACCACTAGAATGAGTTTCTACCAAAAGTAAAATCATTATTGTTCTGTCTATTTCAAATTAAATTCTCCCAATGGATATACTAATGAAATTAATGCAGTGGTTTATTTTATAATTATATTTCTAACCATTTCATGTATGAATTAAAGAAAATTTCATAGATCATTATGAGGATCCATAATATCTGGATGTTTTTTCTTCAATAGATATATATAGTGTATTATATTTTTTAGAAGAATCCATTTTGTGCACTATTGTAAGTGAGTGATCAAGAAGTGAGTTCCAATTTATGAATACTATAAGAATCATCACACTAGAACATACACTGTAAATTCTTACTGACATTTGATTATAAGATAGGAAATTTCATTTTAGACCATGATCCTTTCCTATAGTTAGAAAAGAGAGCCTTACAATGCTTTGTTTTTTAGAAACTTTGAGAGAAATATTTAGAGATGCTCATTAAGGCACATCTGAGGACACTTGATCCTCTGAATAACTAAAGATAAAGAAAAATTACCATTTCCATATCTCATTTACTTGTCTTTATATTAATTAATTTTATATTTTAGAGGTTTTGTGTATTCTTTATTTACTAACACACAGCGAAACCTGTGCTAGAACTAGAGAATACTATATATTCTCTTTTATCTCTTTTTACTAGCTTACCCACAGTTGTTATGGAAGAGGTCCCCGTGTGGCTTGAGTTTTCTTTCCTCCCATGGTTATTATAAAAGAGGAACCTTTAATGAATATATATCTTTTAATATATTTTTGGTATACCTGACCTAGGTTATGGATTATATTATAGTTATATAATCTTCTTGGCAGCAGATGGTTTTCGAAGTAAGAGGAACCTATGTATCAATCATAGAGTCGTGTGATATTTTTAAGATAAATGTTAAGTATATAATTGTAAAATTAATGATGTATGAGTAATAAAAAAAATTCAATAGTTAAATGTAGGATAATTCAAAAAATATATATATAACATTCAAATCCACTACCTCAAAATAGAAAGAGAAAGTTTAATCTCATAGTTCAAGAAATTAAGAATAACCTAATGACAGTGATGAATAGATAAATAATCTGGCTAGAAGATTCAAAATGTTTTATAATAGAAAGAATTTATTTAGAAAACCAAGTTACAAAGGTAAATATAACAAAAAATGAAACTACAAAAAGTATTGGAAGAGTTATGAAACATCAAATGAAATATTTTTCTATGAATGTAAAAGGAAAGGAAATGCCAAAGATAAATGTCCTAAGTTGAAGTATAAATAAATAAGATTAAAAGGATAAAAAGTAAAAGAAATAAATGAAAGTAACTTGGAGTTATTCTAAAGACAACTCAAGTTATTAAGACACTTCCCAAGAGGGTAATCATGAAAGATCTAGCATATATTTCATGAAAACACATATGAGGTATCTAATTCCCTTCCTTATTCTCCTATATATATTTATAATCATTTTTTGAGATGAAAATAATGATGAAAATAGTGATGAAAACATGTATAATGAAGAGATGTATGACTATTATAACATGTTGAAAGATACTTTCAATGAGCATAAGGATAAATACAAAATTCTAAATAAACATCATTCTTTAACTATTAATTTTAAATCTAACCTTACTGTTGAAAATAGAAAAATGATCAACTGTTGAAAGTGAAAAATGAACTAAAATTTTCTAATGAGAAATTAAAACAGGATCTAGAAAGATTCACTAATGTGAGAAATATGCTCACACTAATGATTAAATAGAAGAAAACACCTAAATATGTTACAGGTATTGGATATCAACTGAGGAAAATGGGGATAGTTAAAAATAGTTGTATTCCTAGTTCATGTACAACTACGAGTTTTTATTTATCCATACACAATAAAATATTTATATACAAAAGTTAAAAATAAGATTACATGAAACCAGTTATGAAAATATGGGTTCATATATCCTTAATTAGAAATATTTCTAGACCCATGAAGATTTGGGTACCAAAAGAATTTTTGGTATAATTGTTTTTTCAGAAACTTACTTGAAGACCTCTAAAAAAACTATGGTACCTGGATAGTGGCTATTTGAGACACATGATTGTATATTATTAAGGATTCATAAATTTGATAATGTTTGATGGTTGACATGTCACTATTTGTGAAAATTAAAAAGGGAATATAATTGGGCTTGTCTAAATTAGTAATTCTAATACTATATTAATTTCTACAGTATTATTTTTAGATGTTTTGAAGTACAATATGATTAGTATCTCACAATAATGTGATGACAGTTTATATTTGAAATTTTAAACTCATTCATGAATTGTTTTTTATTCTAAAAATGATTTAGTGTTTACTTATTTGATAAATGATATTGTTTATGATATTAATTTAGGCTCTTTATTTTTGTCAAAATATTTCTTGTCTAAGTGTCTTCCACAATGATTTTTGGATTTGGCATTAGAGACTAGGCCATTGCAATACTCACTCACTTAGAAAGCTAATTAGGAAAGAATTTGTCAAAGATATACCTAAACTAGAATTCTTAAATAAAAAATTGTGTAACCCATGTAAAAAAGGGAATGATGGAAATATTTATTTAAAATCAAATAAAGAAGTTTCAACTTCTCAATCCCTAGAGTTAGTTTACATGGACTTGTTTGGACCATATAGAGTTTATAGATAAATGGGAAGCACTATTTTTATGTCATTATAGATGAATTTTCGAGGTATACATGGGTATAATTTCTAGATCACAAAAGTTAAGTCTGTTCTTATTTTATAATGTATTCTAAATCTATAGAAAATATTAATGGAATTAAGATTAAGAACATAAGAATTGATCATGTTCATGAGTTTTCAAATCAATATTTTGAATCATTTTTCCCAAAAAAACGATATACTCATAACTTTTTTACTCCTTGGACCCCAGAACCGGATGGTGTTATAGAAAGAATAAATAGAACACTTCAAGAAATTACCCAGACTATGTTTAATTTTGTGAACTGTCTGTGAATACATCCTGTTATATAATCTGTAGAGTTTTAATTATACATCTATTAAAAAAACCTTATGAACAATGGAATAATAGAAATCCATAGTTTAATTACTTTATATTTTTTGGTTGTAAATACATTATTATTAACAATAAATATAATCCTAAAAATCTTTCTTCCAAGAGTGAAGAATGAATTTTTCTTTGTTATTCAACATCTTGTAAATCATATAGAGAGTTTAATAAAAGAAACAAGAATATGGACGAATATATTCATGTTTATTTTGATTAAATAGATCAAAATGAACCTAATAAACCTTTATAAACACTTTTAGATGATTTTTTAACTCTAGACATCAATGCTAAGCATTTTTTAAAATCCTGTTAAACAATCAGAAAAATCATCAAGTTTTGAAGAAAATTTACAACCAGAACATGAACATGTAGAAGACCATGAAATTTCTAGCCCTTATTTACAAATATATATTATTAATATTAAATATGATCCTATAGATGATTTATTTTGATACATAGATAGAGGTACATAAACTAGAACTTCTCTTATAAATTGGGTTGAACATCTATCATTATTGTCATAGCATGAACCTAAGTACATCAATAATTTAATAAGTGATGAATTCTAGGTGATGGAAATGTAATAGAAACTGAGGTAGTTTTAAATAATTTTTTTTTGAACATGTAGTTAGACCTAAATACACTCTTACTATTGACAGTAAATGGGTTTTTAGAAATAATATTATGGAATCTGGACCTATAGTAAGAAATAAAGTTAGGTTGGTTGTATGAGGATATAGTTAGGAAGAGAGTATTGAAAATGAGAAAACCATTGAACCAGTGACTAGATATGAATCCATAAGAATACTACTTCTTGATGTGGCACATTGGGATTTTATTATATATTAAATATATATTAAAATGGAATTCTTAAATTTATATATAGATGAGAATTTTTTGGTTGAAAATTTCACTAGATTTCAAAATCCTCATTTTCTAAAATATATTTTTAAATTTATAAAATATTTATATGGTTTAAAATAGACTCTTAGATCGTGGTATGATAGACTAAGTTCCTTTAAAATTACAAATTTTTTTAAAAGGTATTGTTGATCCTACCCCTTTTATAAAAAAAATTTTGAAATTTTTTTAGTCGTTAAAATTTATATTGATGATGATATTTTTGGATCTTTTAAAAATTATTTTTGTACTAATTTTGCAAAGATGATAAAAAATGAATTTGTAATGAGTTTAATGGGTGATCATAAATTCTTTATTGGTTTTCCAATTTTTAAAAATAAATATGGAATTATTTTAAATGAAAGTAAGAACACTGAATACCTTCTAAAACATTTTAGTTTGGATAATAATAAATGTAGTGAAACTCCCATGAGTACCTCTTGTAAGCCATATCTTGAAGAGGTAGAAAAGTTGGTGGATAAAATGAGTTATAGATGAAATATTGTAAGTTATATTTATTTAAATTATAGATGGCCTAATATTATGTTTAGTGTGTGTATTTATGCCCATTTTCAAGAAAACCCTTCTGAATATCATTTACCTACTATTAAAAGTACTTTCAAATAACTCAAATGTATAACCAAATTAGGACAGTTCTATTCTATAGGAAAAGGATTTGATATAGTTAGTAATTCAAAAATAGATTTTTTTGGTTGTAAGTTAGATAGAAAATGAACATCTAGAACATGTCATATTTTGGTAAAGACTCTAGTATCTTGATTTAGTATGAATAAAAATTCAGTTTCACTATCTACTGTTGAAGAGGAATACATAGTTGTTGAATTTTTTGTGCATATATTTTTAGGATGAAAGATACAAAACTAGACTATGGATATCAATTTTGACATGTCCCTATAAATTGTGAAAAAAAGTTCAATAAAAATTTAAAATGATTCTATGTCTCATTCTAGTGAAAAATATATTGATTTAATGCATCACTTTTTGAGGTATCATTTTCAAAAGAGTGATATAACTCTTGAATTCATTGTAACTGAGCATCATCTTGCTGATACATTTACAAATCCATTGAATTATGAGAGATTAAACTACTTCAAAAATGAAATAGGAATGATTAATTTTGGTTATTATTTAATCTTGGAAGAGCTACCATCAGAGATTCACCATCTTTTAGTCACCATTGAAAAATTTCCATTGTCTGAGTCACTTTTGGAAAGATACTATTGGAAAGTCACCATTGGGGAGTCACCATTGGAAAGTTACCATTACTGAGTTGTCATTGGATGAATCACCATTCTCTATTTCAAGTAATTTTTTTGATATAATTTCCTGTCTTAAATTATTATTCAATTTTATTTGCTTTATATTTAATTATATTTTATTATATTGAATCCCTAAATGATAAATCTATCTTTAATGTTTGAAATAATTTCACTCTCACTCACTCTTGCTTTGAACTGATTCATCTCATATTAAATTTCTCTCTAAACCTTCTCTATTATTGTGTAATTTATTTACTTCTTCATTTCTATAAAATGGTATGAGTTAAGCATGTTTTAATTTCATCTTCTGTAAAATCATGGCCTTCTAATAATTTGAAAGGATAATCGATAAAGCTGTTATCAAACCGAGGAACCCACAACTTGTGAATCATGTTTTGGTTGCTAAAAAATAAATATATGCATAATGATATTTTCTAGTAAATAGTTAACACTCAAGATGATCCAGAACAAAGTATGCGTAGATTGGTTCCCCATAAATGACTGAGCTTTATATAATAGGTTGGTTCATCAGTATTATTAGAATTCCGAGTTCAGATTTGGTAATAAGAAATATCTAATTTGTAGTATGATTGATGGTAAAGAGTTTTATTTTTCTTCAAAATAATGGGAATTATTTTTGAAAGTTCCTTATCTAGGAGTATTTGAATATTATTATGTTATGATACCCGATGAAAGTGATCCATTCAGTTATGAAAATTATTTACTAGAGCTAACTGGTGATGGAACTTTGAGACGTCATATTACTACTGAGATAGATGGTGAATGTAAGATTATTTTTATGTTTATCTAGCATTTGTTATATCCTAGGAAAAGGGGACTTCAATATGATTATAAATTAGGATGTTTACCTTATATTCATTATGAAATGATGGGATTGAATAAACATGTATAGATACCTAATAGTACACATGGTAAAGATGTGTAATTTATCATCTCAGTCAAATTATTTTATTTATCATAATATAATTTTTTTATTATTGAAAATTATGTTTGTGATAGATAAATAAGAATAAGTTTAAGTGAGGTGTGGTGGTTTCTTCTTGACAAAGGTTATTTTTAGAAGTATGAGGGTGAGTTGGAAGCCTTAAATGAAAAATAGGCTATTTATAATGATAAGATCTATGTGTATTTTAATCCTATATATTATACTACTAGACCCAAAAATCTTGTAGATCCTAGCTTGGAGCTTGATGATGTTGTAAGTGACTCTATTTTAGATGAAAAAGGCGATGTTGTTTTATTTGTTGATAAGAAGGTGGCTACCTCAGTTGAGGAGGGTAGTGGCCCTGACATCCCTAAAATTCTTATTATGATTTATGTAGCTTCTAGTCCTATAGTTTATCTACCAATTATAGAGAGATTTTTATGAAAAAGTGATGAAGATGGTGATAAGAAGGAACTTTTAGGATATTATAATATTATGATTTATTATTGTAAATATTCCAAATTGTTTTTTGAAAGTTTTTATTGAGGAAAAAAAAGAATATAGAAATGATAATTATGATGATTATGTGGATGATATTAGTATGGAAAAGATGATGATGATGTTATTAGAGAAAAATAACATTATTCATCCCCTATTCATTCAGCTGCCTAAGTTAAGTCTACTAAAATACCTGTTTCTTCCAAATTAATGTACTTGGAGAGATCAGTTTCAGAAAAACCTGTTGGTGATGTTGTGTCTTCTAGAGGGGAACATAATGTATCTTTTAGGGGAGAAATCCCCAAGTTCTATCATAGTTTTCCTTACTGATGTGAATTCTATCAAATTTTCTACTACTTTTTTGTCTCTTCTTTGAGTGGAAGTGGTTTCAAAGGATGAGTGATAAATTTTACTAGGTTTTGTTCAACTGTTCTTAGACTATTAAGAGTCCAAATATGTTGACAAAGATGTTGAAAATCATAGATACACTCAAAAAGAGAATGTAATATCTTCTAATGGGGAACCTTCCCTAGGATTCAAGTTGCTTAGAATTTATTATGCTAAATCTGATGGTGATAGTGGTGATGATGACCATAATGGTTCACTAAGGAATATTAGACATATTGTCTTGGTTGGAGATGGAAATATCCTAAGGGATATTTGCTTTATCATATTGATCATAATTTATAGCTTCATGTGTTTTATTAAATTGCGCCTACAGTAAGATCAGATCTTATAGATCATACCTTGCGTGGTGTTAAGACACTTACTATTTATATTTTTCATTATATTCTATTTATATGGAAGATCTATATTCTCTTAGAGGAGCCTTATTTCAAACATTAGTTGTATTTTGAGGCCCTAAGAACCTCGAGTCTCACAATTAAGTGAATCTAATGTTTGACACCTGTTTCAGTTGGTTTTTTGTCACATGCAGCTGAAGACGAATCATAACATTTAGGAGGTTGAAATTGAGAAATAAAGGTTAAATAGTGATATGGAAACTGTGACATTAGTCATAGAGGATATGAGAACCTCAATTTCCACCATTCTGGATACTATGATGGAGAGGTTGGAGAGTTTAATTGCAGTGGCCTCTACATCTAATGATCCACCTCCCTCAGTTCTAGATAAGGTCAAGTTGATATGGTCTATAGTTTTAGAGGAAAATCATTCTATTTTGGGATATATTAATTCTACTCATCGGGATGATTTGAGACAGATTTGTTAGCATACTGATACAATATAAAAACTTGTAAGGGAATGTTTAAATAAATCCCAAAGTGTTGGGAAAAAATTATCGAGTCTATTAAATATTACCTTTAAACATTAGTTGAATTCCCATTTCATGTTTTTATATGATAATATAAGGATTCTTCCAGTCACTAGGGCTTTAAATGAACAGGTTGAACATTTTATGGTTTTGGAACCTCTGATTAAACTTTTTATGGAGGAAAAGAAAGATTTATTTTGGGATATGGAGTGAGGAGGAAACATTATTATAGACATTTTATCCTTATGAATCCATTCTTGTATTTCTCTGATGTAACTGTGGTTTCTTCTAAAGCTATTACCCTTATATCTTTCATATATTTTTCTTCTTCATACCCTTTACCTCTTCTGTATTGGACCTTTAGCAGCAATCAGTGGAAGCCATCTGACATATCATACCCGTGATCATTATAGAAGTTCCTTGAACTCCTTTAGTACCTACAACTATTATCATATCACCTTTATCCTCTAAATCAATGACACCTATCTCTAACAAGGGAAAGGGCCCTATTGATCATACATTCCGGGATAAGAGTGACTTTGATTAGAAATTAGTATTACATAAGGATTTTTTACTTTTCCCTATATTTATTTTTGGACTGTAAAATTATGAATTTTTGTGCTAAATGAAATGTATATATATTATTATTCATATCTTTATATTTACTATCTCTTGTTTTGTTTTCTTTTTTGATAATATCAAAATGGGGAGAATAGTTATGGAATTTTTTAATCACTTTTTGATACTAATATTCATTATATGGGACATTCTTTACCTTTGATACCCCATTCTCATTTTTTTTCCTTTAGTACCATGTTTATTACCTTTATGATACTAAATTAAGTTACATTTGATATTTTATTAACCATTTTTAGATTATAAATTTATACCACCTTTTTATATCCACTAATATGTTACCTTTTCTACAAAGTTTATCTTTAATACCTTACTTATTTGGATTTTTTTGTTTTATTATTTGGTTCCATATTTATTTTGATGTTATTATTTTCTATAAATTATTTGTATGACTTTTATCATTTGATATCATACCTATGATACTATTTAACAACACTTATCTTTGACACCACATTTATCTATCTTTGATACAATTTCATTATATCTCACATTTGAAATTTGAAATGATAAGTAGACTGTTATCCTTTAAATTCATATATTTATACCTAAGTTTATTTAATACATAATTTAAAAAAATGGAATGATTTATGATCATAAAAAAGGGGGATATTTTTGGAGCATCTTTATTTTAATGATCATAAATCATGTTTATTTTAATTCTAATTAGATTAATGTTTCATGGTAGCATTTTATTTTATAATGAAATTTGATGAAAATTTGAGTATGTTTTAGAAATGTATCACTATTAGTAAAAATGTCTCACCACCAGACACGAGTCACTACAAAACTGTATTTCCACCAGAATGTCATTCCACTAGAAATGACTTACCACCAGACATGACTCACTGTCATAAAGAGTTGTCATTAGATCAAATGAATCACCTCTGTACTGAGTGACCACCATACTAGAGTCACCGCCAAACTGAATCTCATTCATACATGAGTCATCGTTAGTTCAAATGACTCACCCCCAGATTGAGTCACCACCAGAATGAGTTATATCCAGAATAACATGCCTCCATATGTGTAACCATCATTAGTCTTCCGATTTTGAATTAAATTCTCCCAATGACTATATTAATGAAATTAATATACACGATTATTTTATGATTATTTTATTAACCATTAAATGGATGCATTAAATAAAATTTAAAATCTTTGTACAAGGGTCCAAAAGATCTTGATGATTGTTCTTCAACAGATGCATGCAGTGCTTTATATTTTCTAAAAGTCTCTTTCTTGCATGATACTACAAGGGAGTGATCAAAAAGTGAGTTTCAATTGCTAAATAATGGAAGTAACATCACACTATAACTTACATGATGTATTCCTACTGACATTTGACTGTGAAAGAGGGAACTTCAATGAATATCAAGATCTTTTCTATAGTCATAAAATAAAGCCCTGTGATGATCAGTTTTTCTGCAACATTCATAGAAATAATTCGAGATCCTCACTAAGATATCTCTGAGGACACTTGAGCATATAATGAACTATAGACTAAGTAGCATTACATTTTACCATATGTTATTTACATTTACATTCGAGGAGTGTGTTTTATTTTCTAGTTATTAAAGACACTTTCTCCTATTCTAGATTTTAAGAATACTAGATATTATCTTTTATCTATTTTTACCTTATTACACATGGTTGTTGTGGAATATTTCCTTGTATGGCCTATGATATTTTTCTCCCCACTATTATTGTGGAAGATATCATTGTGTGGCCTAAACATCTTGAATTTTGTTGTTTGTTTACCCTGTCTAGGTTTTAGATCATATTATAGTTATATAGTTGGCTTGGAAGTGGGTGATTTTAAAGTGGAGTGGATTAAGTCTTGGATTTAGACTTAACACCTTTTTTATTCTGTTGCATGATTATGTTTTGTTTTATTTATTTCAAATCTTTAAAATGTGTTTCTTTTAATCTATAAATAAAATTGGTACTTTGATAGTTATTCTTAACTAGTGTTTATATAAATATTTGTTTTTGTAAAAGGATTTCAACGTTTAATGAAATTTAATATATTTTTTAACTGAGTAGTAATAAATATTTTATAAATATTTTAAAAGATAAAAATTATATGAAAATACTCTTTTTATTATATGGAAAATTTTTATCAATTGGAGAATTTTATTTGAATTTTATTTTAATAGAAATTTTTATTAGGTACTCAATTAAAAGCCTCCTGAGTTACTGACTCTAACCAACATTACCCCCAAGGAACTTTTGAACCATGACTAGAAGCTTAATTCCATGACTAGAAAAAAAAATTAAAAGGAAAATACATAAGAGTAATGGAATATTCATAAGACTTATAAAGATCTCATAAGAGTTCCATCTGAAATCGAAAGGATTTTTTAATTAAATAGAAATAAAATTTTGAATCCTTCACACTACGACATACCCTACAACATAAATAAAAAATTACAGAACCACCCTCCACTAGAGAAATTTATCCACACCTTTACCTGCATATCTACACTATGATCTATGATTTCTAGCATAATCTTAGCTGGACTTCTTCATTTTTTACTTTAAATCTCACCCGAAATCTCTAAAATCTTAAATTTTCAAAGTAATATGTTAGAAAGACTATGGAGGTTTCAAAGGTGGTTTTTTGGAGTAAATATTGGAATAGAAAAGTTTCATTAATTTACTTGGGTTTTGAAATAAGGTTTTACAGGTTGGTTAGTGATCTTTTTCCAAATTAAAATTACCTTATGATTCAAAACAATTTAATGTATGATACGTGTTCCCATTTACACTTTTAATTTTAAAAATATTATTTAATAAATTATGTTAAAATAATAATTTTTGAAGTGTTTTATTAAAATATTTAGAGATATATTTTTAGTGAAATCCCACTGGGATAATTAGTTCACACTATACATACACATTTGTGTGTTATATAGATTTTATGTTTTATAAAAGAGTCCAGATTGTGGTCTCTAATCAACTATTTTTCTCTTGGTCCATTGATGGATGTTGTGGATGTGGTGAGTAACTAAAGGTCACATAAAGATGTTTATATATCATATTAGGTTGATTGAGTCTTGATTTATTACTCAGGGTGTTTGTGTATTAGTCAATTTAGCTAATAACTTATTATATTTTTTATTTTCTTATTTCCACACCCTGTGTTGTGTTTTTTAAAGATGGTTCATTTGTTTTGAAAGTGAGATGATTGTGTATATTTCATTTTCCATATTTTGTTTTTTCTTTACTTTAAAACTATTTATTTCATGTGCATTGAAGCCTATGGTTTGGATTCCATCTGTTGATTCTGTTATTTTTTTTATTCAATAGTGAAATCACTCCATCAATTGGTTTTTCAATTCCTACGTGCCTGTTGATACCATGTGGTAATCAAGAATATTATTTGTACCTAGTTATGAGTTTGTTTATGTGTCATGTTGGAATAACCAAGGATGATTGAAAAAAAAATATTATTATTATTTCATCTTGTTATTTGGATTCATCATGATAGTACAAAGATAATAATGTTAGGAATTTAGATGTAAGTGCAGGTAGAGTAGCTAGATCTTTCTCATTCAGAGTCTTGAGTTTACATGGGTATTCTGGACTTGAGTCCTAAATTTGAATTCATTTTTTATTATTTCTTATGGTGTTCTAATAACCATTGAGTTTTTTTAAGTATTTTTGGGGTTACTTGAGTTTTAGGGTGAAAAATGGAAGAACCATGGTTTCATAGCTAGCATGTATGGTCTAGTAAACTATGTAGAGTCTATACATATGGTATAAAGTATTTCATGGAGTTTATTTCATGGTTAGTGCATAATTTTCCCAATTTGAAGTCAAACCATGAACAACTTTTCAAATTTATGAATTTTTTCTTTAAACCTATTTTTTTAATTTATCCTAATATGGGTTTCATTTATTTATGATGGATGAAAATGTCTTTTAAATTGTTTAAATGATGCTGGAGTGGATTTTGTTTGGTGTGTTGTGTTATGTTTGTTATGACTATTGTTTTAATAGCTTGCCTCAATTTTATGTAATGTATTTAGTCTAAAATGTTGATTTATGGTGTAAATGTAAAGGTATATTGGTTTTTATGATTAATATTTAAGAGTGTTTTTAAGTGAAAGTGTATTTATTTAAAATACTTTGGCTTCCCTGGTGGAGAAGATAGAGTTTTCACTTGTGGATTCACTTTAAATTTCTAAAGAAGAGTGGAATGTTTTCAATAAATGTATGTTTTAGTAAAATTATTTTTAAACCCTTTATTAAATTATGTTAATTTAAATGGAATTTTTGTATTGTACATGGATTTGGTGATTTTTTTAGATTGAACCATTCGTTTGAAATGGGATTGTTTGATTCTACTTGTGAATCATGAATTGATTACGATTCATGTTTCATGTTATTTAAATTATGATTCCCAGAATGGTATCAAAGAAAAGTAGAAATTATGTATTTAGGGAGGATATTGTTGGTAATTCCTCTCATCATCTGAGTGTGACTCTTGTGGCTCATGACTCTACCCATGCTACGAACAAAGTGGTGAAATCAGAATCTATTTTACTCTTGGACCCCATCTTGGACTTATAGAATGAGTATCCACCTGCTTTTAGTGTTGATCAAGAAATTCATAAATATATGGGTAGGTTAGATAGAATTTAGTTAATCCCTAATTTTCTAGAAACTCATGATGATTCAATGGTGAATGTTTTGTGGGTTTTCTTGAAGGACATAGGAAATTGTAGTGGGAAACCATCTTCTTTTCAGTTTCATGAGGATTTATCTTGGGAATTATTCAATACTATGATTATTCAATGTCATTATCCTGAGGATGTGAAAGTGAAAAAATATAGTGAATTCATGATAATTCATTACGGTGAATGGAAAATGAAGGAATATCTTGATGGTTTCTCAGATTTAGGGAAGATTTCTCTAAATATTATCATTAAAGAATCTATAAAAGATCAACTATTTGAAATTGGTCTTTTTTCAATCCTCAGATCAACTATGTTTAATTATATACTAATATAGTATTAGGAAGTGGTTGAAAATTCCATTTTAGTGGAAGTTAGTTATATTGGGTCAAGTAATCTTGAATAAGGAATCATGGTTTATTAAGGTTAGCCTTATCAAATTATTATGGTTTCTTTTACAAAGATGAGATCTCTTGTGTTTTCTCATTATGGAACACATAATCATTTTAATTCCACTTTCCTAGAAGTTGAATGAACCTATATTCAATGTGGTTGTTTGATACATTTTAATATTTTTTTTAAATTGGAATATTAGAAAAAATAATAAGTATTTATTGTATTCTAGATGTTAATGATGATATTTCTTAGTATTTTTTCTCATTGAATTTGGAGAAATTAATATTTTTGAGGTAAATCGTGTTTAGCGTTTTCCTTCAGTGTTATTTTTACTTATATTTTGGGATAATGGTTCTTATAGGTATGCTTATTAATCATTGATTGATTATACTTATTGATATTTATTTATTATATTATCCTTGTGATGGGGTTTTATTTTTGATCAGTTACACATGTGGAAGTCGTTTGTGTGTGCTTGGGTGGCATAGATGAGTGATACAACAATTTATATTATTTACTCATTTTTCTTTGGTATAATATTTGTTAGGTTCACTGAGGGTTAATTTTTCTATGATGATGTCCTACTTTACCCATTTTTTTCTCTTTTAACATAATGTTAGATCCATATCATTCCATGTTGAGGTATGTTGTGGTTTATAGGTGATTCCCATTCTTGGTTGGAAATATTTTTTTAGATTAGTTAATAGACTTTATTTTACGAAATTTTGAAAAATATTTTGGGTTTTAATTACCTGATGGATTTATGAATCCATTTCTTATGTGTTTTTTTGGTTGGTGTAGAATTTATTTTTTCTTTGACGATTTTAGGAAATTTTCTTTTGGTGATATCATTCAAGAAAATGTGTTAATTATTTTTTCAGACCATTTAAATGAATGATAAATGGTGGGAAAACATATTGAAAATATTATTTTTCTTTAGGATTTGTATTTCATTATATTTGTATTCAGGTAAATATTTTATTTGGTGAGAGATATTTAAATATTTTTTCATTTTTTCTTTCACTTTTAAGTAATGTATTTTTAGGGATGAAAGTGGTATAGTTAAGATAATTTTGAAACCCATATTCCACCATTGTTTTAAATACGATATTATTAGGTAATTTTTTAATTTTTGGGACTTTTTGTATTTAAATTTTAAATATTAAGAGTTTTTATTTATTGATTACTTGCCACATGGTTATGAGTAGTCATAAAGAAAACATTTACATTAAAAGTGAAAATAGTGCGAGTCTTTCTCATATATAAGATTTTATTGTGGTGCATGATTAGTGCATGAACTTGTGAGGAATAATGGAAACTATATATATATATATATTCATACATATAGGGTGTCTTTGTTCATGGCTTGAGAACAATTGGTAAAATCCTATGGAGTGTCGTAGATCTATTACATTGGGTTATGAACAGTTAGTGCATGGTTTCGTAAACCATGTTCAAAAACTATACAAGGCTACAACTCTATTCAAGTGAGATCTTCATGGTTGGTGTATAGTTTGATAAATAATTAGGCTAAACCATGTGACCCACATAAATTCAATAAAAATGGAATTTCAACCATACTCTATTTAACTATTTTTGGTCCTCCTCCCCCATTTTTGTACAAGTAACTATAGGGAGATCCTTGGAAATCCTATCTTTTCCACCCTATGGATTTTGAGCTCTTCCTTGGTTTCCAAGATATTTTGAAATTAAATCCACTTCTTATTCATTTACTCTTCTCCATTCTTCAATTCCCCTTAGTTTAATTTTCTCCCATAAACCTTAATGGTCGTGAGGTTCATATCTTGGGTTTGGGTGGGACTAACATTAGGGATTTGATTATTTAGGGATTGTAAAATTCATTTCCTTGAATGGTTTTTATCATTCCATCAATGGATATTGGTTTCTTATTGAATGAGTTATGTGTTTTTGTGAAATTATTTTATTTAACAAGTCATGAAATTTATGAGTTTTATATATTCATTTTCTCTTAAAGTTATAAAAATATATGACTCCCATGATGGGTTGTAAAATGTGTCAAATTATTTCCATAATTGGTATATATTTTTTTCAATGGATTTCAACGATTTCTTTTGAATTTAATGTTTATTTATGTCAAGTGTTTTTTAAAATTCCCATGAGGCTCTTTTAAAATGGTTTGGATTGAAAATAAATTATTTTATCCCTATTTTTATTTCCAAAAGAAATAACCCATGTTTTAAGGGATTTCTTTAAATAAATATTTGTTTTAGTTTTCAATTTTAAATTTTCTCATAATGGAGGAAATACTTGTTTTAAAAATTTATTAGCCCTTGTGTGTTAAAAGGTTGGTTTTATAACTTTTCTTTCTAAGTTGGTTCTAAAGGACCATTCAGTACATAATAAAAAGGAGTAATTTGATGATTATATAACCCTATTTGTGATCCCATTTGTGTGATGATTTTTATAGTACTTTACCCCCTTTTGGGTTGTTGGATGAATTACTATTGTAATTTTTATATCAATGTTGTAACATGAATGCTTCTCGAGAGGGTGTTGGATGTGATATGGAATTTATTATTTATGTTCATTATTGATTTATGTGATGATCATGTGATTTTATTATATTCTCACCTTTAGTTTATTGACTTCATGGGGATCATAGGAAGCTATGTGATAAATCTAGGTTTATGCTACACTATTTTGGATTATGAACTAGCTTGAATCCCCTAGTTCTATGTTTCACCCTCTCTTGGGGAGTGCCCTGGTGATACTGTAAGACTTACACAATAACTTTTACTAGTTAGGAATTCATCATAGGATGATAATTAATTCCATTGTTTATTGTCTAAGTTTTTATCACGTTATGACCTTGTATGTTTCCCATGATACTTTTTCATTTGATGATGATGTTATTTATCAAGGGGATTCTCACCACTTGCTTGATTTTTATCCCCTTGTTCTTATCTTGGCTTTTGGAACGATTTATTGACTATTTTTTACTTACCCTTGTTTTTTTGACACTATGGTTCCCATTTGATCTATATACCTTCTTTTTTTTGTGAGTTGGTTACTTTTTTTCAAAAAAGGGTTTTTATGAAAATTTTTATAAATAAAGAAGGTGGTTTTGTTTTATTTTCATAATATTTGAGGTCCACCTTTTAAATGTTTTAATGTTTCTTCCTTTTTAAAAGGTGGATATACACCTTGGTGAATGAAAAAATGGGGGTTTTTAAGAAAATATCTTAAAGGAAATTTTATATTGATTTACTTGGGTTTTGAAACAAAATATTTCAAGCAAGTTAATTCTTTTTTTTCAAAAACGTTTTATCTTATGATTCAGAAAAAAAGTTTAATGTATGAAACCTGTTCTCCTTATATTTTTTCGGAAAACCTTATTTACGAAATGATTTTCAAACTATAATTTATTAAGCGTTTCATTAAAAAATCTGTATCAACTTTTTGGTGAAATTATTCTAAGCCATTTATCCCACACTCTATATTCACACTTGTGTGTGTAGCTCTCTTATTTTATAAATATTCCCCAGTTTCAATTTATGATTGGTCATATTTCTCTTAGACTCTTTTTTGGTATTGTAGATGTGGTCAGTGGCCAAAGGTTAGACATAAATCTTCAAATAGCGGCTTAGGTTTTTTGTTTCTTGGTTTCTTACATCGGGTGTTAGTTTTTTGACCAATTCAGCCTGTAGCTTATTTTTATTTTTAGTTTCTTTATTATCTATCAGTGAGATATATTTTTTAAGGATGTTGTATTTGTTTTCAAAGTGAGATGTTTTTTTATATTTCTTATTACCATATTGGGTGTATCTTTATTTTATAAGTGTTTATTTCATGTTCATAAAAGTCTAATGCATGAATGCACCATGTAGGATTCTTGATATATTCCACTTCTTTATTATCATTTGAACATTAATTAGTTCCCACCATGATACTATTTTGATACCCTAGTTATATCTACAAAACATAGAGATCAAGAATATGCTGTTTTCCTTATTGTGAGATGGGTCGGGTGTTGTCCTTGGGTCGACCTAAAAAATATTGTGACAGTTGGGGGAATTATTACCTCTTCCTCCCCTATAGTGGTTAGTCTTTTCTAGATCAGGTAAAATGTTACCTAAATCACCATCATGATACCTTTCACTCCACAATTCTCCCCCTTTATTGGGTGCACACTTAGTAAAAGTTTTTAGAGGCTCTCTCAAGATCATCCTCTATAATACATTTCCAGAGGAAATGTGGGGGAGAAAAAATGAAGCCTTATGGGGTTTTTAAGTCAAATTGGTTCTCCATAAAGGATGATATAAAGGAACATCATGATCTGCTTCATGAGGGACATTCATAGGATGATGGATTCCCTTAACACTCTATTTAAAATGAGGATATGATCCCCATTGTGCACTTTTTATTAGTGAATATTGTTAGTGTTATCCCGACATATGACACAGAGTATGACATCGACATATAATAACATGATGCAGATGATTAAATTCAAAACATGGTGTTCATTGAAATACATGAGGAAGCTGTGTGCACCTAGTATTTGAGGAAGACTCAACATCCGGGAGCCCCTTTGAGCATCACTCTACTATATACTCATTGTGTCTCTGTTAAGGATGAAGTGGAAAGCGTCACTATATCCCACCCACTTACCAAAAAACCAAGAATCTATTCTGAGGATAGTGTTCATTAATATGAATTCAAACTAGAGAAGATGAATCAGATTAACATTGAACTACTTAGGGAAAATATTCCCACTGAGTGAAACTCCTAGGATAAATTGATATAATTCCTCTGAAAAATCCCTATTCATATGTGGGAAGTAATAGAACCATGATAGTAGAATCCCATAATATGGAAAATGTGAGGCCTTGACAACTAGTTTACATAACTCCATTGGGGAAGAAACACTGTTATTTCAAGTGAGCCACCCCAGAACAACTCATGCAAGATATAAATATTAGACACAAGCATGTGGACTATGTCAGGATTTTTCCACTACCTCCACTCAAGCATTGGACCAGGTGATGGTCCCACTAGAACTCCTAGACTCCACTGAGTCCATTTTCTCTTTAATTGAAGCTATGGAGGGGAAAACACACCAATATATCCATAAAGGAAACCATAACCTGAGTGGGTATACTTGAATCTACACCCACCCTCCTTTCGGAATCCCATATTCTCTATATTCAATAGTACATGAGATTCAATGCAACATGCCACACATTTTTCATCTCAATGCAACCCCATGATAAGAACACTAGAGAAAAATGATACAAAATATTGAAATGATTCATAAAAACACTATTAGGAACAAAATTCATCTTGTATAATAATCTATTAGCTGGGTATATCTCTAAATGGGAAGATCTATGATGAATTATCATATATCAATTTAGCTCCATATCAAGTAAGATAACGATACTTTCATTCTAAAATTTCAATAAACATAAAAATGAGTGGTTCTTTTAATTCATTTCTATGTGGGAAGTCTTGACATATTTTTTTGAACATGCAGATTCCTTAAGAGCATCATTTAGATATTTATCTAGAGAATCTCTATAGAGATTTATATACACCAGTCATTCCCTTAAACTAATCCAATGATTTATGGGAGTTTTTAGTGGTGGAATTAGATTTGGAGGTTTCCATTCATCATTTCAATCCCAATTCCTATATGTCATTGTCAGTATAAGGGATGAATCATAGTAGAGAAGAAACTATGACCGCCAAACTCAAACCAACATTGATGGAGACTGTAGCTCCCAAACCTGTTGAATATCATGTGGAACCTACTCATAAATAACGTCAACATCAATAGTTCCCCTACTCAGAAATAAAAAAAAAAGAAAAAAAATCATTAATAATTTGAAGGCTGGAATAATAAAGTTTATTCCTTAGAAAAAAACAAGATTCTGGGTTCTTCATTGCTACCTTGGCTGAAAATTTTATCTAGTTACTAGAGGTAAAAAAATGCCCAATGAATTTGTGCTAAGTCATTACCATGATTAATTCCCCTTCCACCAAATGATGGGGTAAAACATTCAATACTACTTTGTCTTCAAGTTTATACTCCATAATATGGTTGACTCCGAGTAAGTAATGTTGGAAAAAACCTCAACATATGTGTCCTCATTCTATACTACTATTTGATAAGAAAATGGAGTGTGATATGAAGTCACCAAAAAAGTGGTGTAGAAATTCAATGACTGGATGACTTGAAATTTGGTCCACTGAGCACATGTTATATTCAGAGGGAAACTGAATTAGCTAGTTGTAACCCCAATTCCCTTTTAGAAGTCCAAGAAAACATATTCATCATCGAAGTCTTCCATGGTTTGGTGTAACTAGCTTCAATAGAATATGGAAAAATATTAGGACAACTTATTAGCACCAAAACTAGCCCATACTCTCTAGGATTACTTAACCCCATCACTAATTGGATATGTATTACCCCACCAAAAAATAATTTTCATTTAATGAAGAGTCACAATATATCTCGATCAATATCATTCATCTAATTTACCACTTCATCAATGAAAAAGAGGACTCATATAAATCTAAATTTTCACTAATAATTGGGGAGGAGGTTGTATAGATTGAGGAAGTTTGAGAAGAAGTGGTGGTGGACTATTAAATTTAATAATCATTTCAACTAAATCTATATACAATGTTGAAACCTGAATATATTCTCTCCAAAAAGATCAATAGGAATATAAATATGATCCTAAACCCTCTAAAGATCATTTGGATCCAATCATATTGGAATAATGACTTAAAACATACAACTGTCTAATCGTCATCAAAATGAGGGAATGTCGATTCATCCCAAATCATAGACCATAAAGACAGCCCCCCCAAGTCTAATCAAGAGAAAATAGTTGGGTAGTTCACTTTGAACCCTTATCCCTATGTTAGTGAGTAGCCTCAGTGTAGGAAGTGAAATCCTCTATCTCAAAAGTATGAAATTATGAAGTGTCTTTCCATTTTTTCATTCAGGATCCCAATTTTGGATGCCTTTAACATCTCAAAGGATCTCAAGGAATCCCTTATTAAGGACCTCTCAATCCCTTAAGAATTCATGAATAAAGTTGGTGCAGAAGACTTGTATCAAGTAAGGGATATATTTATAGAATTCTATTAGATCATTTCATCCACATAATAAGATCGAGAGACAACTATTTAAGGATATATAAAGTCATTATATATATCTAGAACTCTCTATGATATCTACATTCATTGAATTCAAATTGATGATGGTTCGGGGATCAATATCTTCTAGATATGAACCATCCAATGTTTGGTCTACATCGAAGATAATTTGTCTTCTTCTAATCTAATGATTCAAAGGTATGATAAGAGTGATAAGAGGCCCCTAAGAAATATTAGGCTGAGAACTAAATTTGGTGATCTCATTTTGAATCTAATTTCTTAGTGGTGTTCCATAACATTATTTTCAATGAATTTATAGGATGTTCATGGCTCCACATGCATGAAACATTAATCTCATCATATTATCAATACTAAAATACTTTGTAAATAGGAAAATGAAGATTATATATTTCAGTAGTTTCCCATTTTAGTTTTACAAATCTCCATATATATATATATAGAGTTTTATAAGAGGGATGGGAAAACCCCTTGATAAATAATTCCATTCATATTGTTGCTCTTAATGGCCTATAAATCACTTTAATCAATGCATGGAGTGCACTCATTGAAGACTACATGTTTCACATCCACTAAATTGAGGTGAAAATCCCGATCTAAGGATTTAATGGGTTACATAGGTCGCATTGGTTAATAATATAAACTATCTGATCAATTTCATCACATATGAGGGCCAAGAAGAAGCTTCTATTGATAATCCACCACCAATAGGGAAGAATACTAGTCTTATCCCATGTAGATCAATCTTCCCCTAAAGCATATCTATTGTGATGAAAGTTTGTATGATCTTCAGATGACGTTGCCTAGGATATTTTATCAACATGATCCAAATCCTTAATATGAAAAAACATGGGGTTTTGGCACATACTCTCTCTTTCTTATGGTATCAGTTTCCTCATAAGAACCCTTCCATTCAAAATAAGGATATCATTCTAAAGGGAATAAAAATATCCCTACACTATCTTCATATCTCAATATTCTTATCAGTCTTTTACTCATAAAAATTATTCAAAGGAAGAGGATGAAATCATGGATGCTCCCCCAATATTTTAAGGTATATCTACCACTATTGATGTACTTAGATAGCATAAGTAAATCTCATTCCTTAAGAAACATTGAGATTTGTTCACATATAACTGCACATAAATTCATGTATTTTATCCCATGTCGACACCCATCATTTTGGTTTTATAGATTACAACCATGGTTATAATTATGTGGTAAGGAGGATAAATTAGGCCGATGTTACTAAGGTGGATGCTGAAATTGATAAGCTGATTAAGGCCTAATTCATTCAAGAAGTTGGGAGTCTTTTTGTGTTGGATTGATGTTTCATTTTTGTGAAACCACCTTGAGTAAATAAATAATCAATTATATCTGGTTAATAAATTGGTTTCACTTAGATGTTTGGATTTTGTGAGAATTCCCCTAAAATAAATTGGAATAAATGAAAAACCCCTTTGATAAATCTGGAAAATGTTATGTCATGATGTGAAAAGTATTATGATGTTTGGTTGTGGTGTGTGGAGCTGATGTGTTGTGGTGTGGTCGTACTATGGAGAGGAAATGTGTAATTGTAATGTGGGGTGGTTATGTGATGAGGATAAGATGTAGAATTTTTAGATTTTTTGTGCTGTATAAAATGGTTTTTATTGTAAAATGGTGGTGATGTGTAGGCTTGTTGACATGGGAAGTTGGGTTGTTGTCTTGTTGTGTTGTGAGAAATTATGCTATTTTCTTGGGTAAAAATATAATTGGTTAGTAATTATGGAAATGGAATGGGATAAAATGAATATTGAATGTTGAATTAAAATGGGTAGTGTTATTACATGTGGTTAATGTTTAATAATGAAATGAATGGGCTGGATTATTGGAATTATTTGGTAATGGAAAATATAGATTATGCCTTGTGAGATGTTGTGCATTTAGTGGTGGAAATGAATATAGAGGTTTTTTAAGGATGGGTGGTGATGTTGTGAGTTGGTTGGTGATTGTTGTGAACCCATAGGTTGGTCTTTTATGTGACTATTATATATATAATGTATTTTATTTTGATTTCAATATGCAACCCACCCACATCAAGAACCATATGCTGACACAAGAATATTTATACGAGGGGTGTTTTTACTAACATCTAAATGTTGTGGATGGATGGATAGATACTTGTTATTTATCACTCTCACATCAATGTGATGTCGAAATTCATGGGTTTTGATGGAAATAATTCAGAAGTGAACTATCAAGATATGGTTGCAGTGTGACAGACCAGGTGTCATTGGGCGATATATAGTGTGATGGTCTTATTGTGGGGCGGTAAGATGTCAGACTATGGTTTTTAGTGGGTGTATTTCATGGTAATAGGTGGTAATGATGTTGATTTCCTTCATGTTCTAGACATCATACTACTCTAGATATGTGGTTGTGAGGTGATATAATTGTCTAGGGGTCTGTGGGAAGATTTGAAGTGGTGTGTTGACCTAGGGTGTCTGTAGGTGAGGTGTGTTGTGACCATACCATGGGGCAGTGGTGTATAATATTTTATACAGAATATATGGGAGTTCCAAAATGTTAAAAATTTGGGTGTTATGATGTAAAATTAGTGGGAAAGTGGTGTGGGGTGCCCTTTATTTATATGATTCATATTATGTAATTATACATGGCTTGATTTTTTTGGTGAGCATGTCCTGGTGATATTAGGGTTGGTAGTTGACTTTTTTAGGTATTTTTTATTCTTCTATTTACTCATAGGTTCATTTATATGCTCTTTTCACATGTGTAGGAGAGATTTTAGTTTCTTTTTTAGTATACTTGTACACTAACCCTACATATATAAACTGATTATCAAGTTTTCATGAGGATTATATAGACTGTGATGGACATTACTATCTCGGAGCTTTGAACCATTACTATATTGATGCTTTATCTTTAATTTTGGGTATTTACTTTGGAGGATTTTATCTATATATGTCCTCTTTATACATGAATTATGGGATGATTTTCATTTTCTTTTGTATTAATTCATGGATTATCAAGCAGATGATTTGTCATATCTATCAATCCAATTATTGTTATGGATTTTAATGCCTCCCATTTGTGTGATTTTGTGTACCCTCAGTGCTATTCTCTAACTCGAGGTCAACTGGAGGCAGGAATCAAGGGTTAATTATATATCATCTTTATTTATGGTATTTATAGAGGGAGAGGGTCATAAAATAGTGTTATTAGAGTTGATGGTTGAGATATAGGATGGGTTTTTGGGTTTTGAACAATACAGATTTCATGGTTTGGTAAGGATATGGTGTTAGTTGATATTGGTGTGTGACATAGGCCAAGGACGACTCTCTAGGATAGAGGATTTTAGGTCCCCCATTATGTGAGGAATGGAATATGATCCTACCAAATGACCAAGTGAGGTGGTTCCACTTGTAGGGTAGATACTATGAGGGGTAAATGCATCATGGTTGATTTTTGTACTTATTTTAATTGTTTTTTTGGGAAAGTTATAATAATTTAAAATGAATTAAATAAATATTTATAAAATTACATACTATCGGACTTAGGAATTCATTTTTTTCCTTTCATTTATGGCTCCTGGTTGTCATCTGCATGTGGTTCAGGTAGTGGTGGAAAAATTATCTTACTAAGATGTGCGTTAGTGGTGGATTTTGTATCTTTGTAAGAAGAAGGATGATGATGTATCATGGGTCTGATTTTAGAAATAGTTATAAGTAGAGTTCATTTCATCAACTCTGAAGGTAGTGAAGAGGTAAGAGATTATTTATCTTAAGAAAGGAATTTTGATACTGAGTGATATTTTTACAAGTTAAAGGATCTATTGAATTTTTTCATAGACTTCTTTCAGGATGAAGAGTCGTGTATGATACATCTTGGGTAGGTTCTATTTTCTTTGATCTAGTAAGAATTTTCTCCCTTTACATTACCAACATATTTGGAGGTTCAAAAGAAGGTGTAGGTGATCAATCATATAAACATTCAAGTAGTTTTACCATGAGAGGTGATCTGTAAGGGTTCCTCAAGGAGAAGAGTTTTCAGTGGTAGTTCTCAGGCACTAGGTCCTTTAAGGTTTTGATGAGAAGAGAGTTTACATCAACAGTATCCAATATGGCCTTTTGGGTTCAATGATTTCTAGGATTTTCATGCGAAAATTAGGCCAGTGTGATTTGTCCGTGGGTTTCATGGTCATCATAAAAACTAGTGACTGATGGTCTTTTGAGCTCAGTTTGGTGGTGGTGGTTAGGTACAACACACTTCCACACCATAAACTACAAGTGAGTCTATTTCAGTAGTAGGGGTAGTGGACTAATGCTCTGCTAAGACGGGGTGGGGTATGTATGGGTCTACCTCATGATGTTCCTCATGTTCAAGGACCTACTCTTGAGCATTTTCATGGGGATGGATGTCAGCATAGAGGTAGATGATATGGGTATGGTCAGTTTTACACAATGGAGGTGACAATATCGTAGGGGATAGAGATCGTTAGAGGTATGATCAGTTTTTTATCTAACCATGTTTTTTATTGATTATGTATATTCATAAACACTTGTTAAAACCGCTCTAATAAATTATCTATGATTGAAAATAGAGAGCCTTGATGTGACCCTAATGTTGACTATGTTATTCAAATGTTAGGATATCTTGTTTGATGTGTTATATGGGTGTAAAATGATGATGGGACAACATCTGTTGCATGGGGATCTATTATTAGTTCATATGTAGTCATATTAAGGTATTATCAACATCTAATAGTTGTATTTCATTCATGGTGTTATCAAATCCTTCTAGAGGAGAGTTGTTTTTTCAGATGAGGATGGCCAATGAGTGGTTTTCATTAGCGAGAAGAGTTTTCAAGAGGGCAGTAGGTGTGTGAAACCATTTATTTCTTTTATAGATGAGTTTTATGTGGAGTATTTGGACTTTTGTAAAATGGTGGTTCCCTACTTTATCAAGGGGTTTCTAGGTTTTTTTCCCAAGGAGGTTGTGACACTACCCCCTTGATGTGATGCTTAGTTTTGGATAGACTTATTGCTTAATGATTCTCTAATATCAATGTATCCTTATCAGAAAGAACCTTATAAGTTATGGAAGTTAAGGATTCAGATAAATTATTTTATGAAGAGGGGTTTTATCTAGACAATTGTGTCATCATGGGGTGATCTAGTGTTATTGTGCAAGAAGAAAAATGGCCGTATGAGGTTGTGTGTAGACTATCGGAGGTTGAACCAGGTAATGGTCAAGAAACATTACCCTTTTTCAAGAGTAAATGATCTTTTCAACTAGATGAGTGGGGAAAGTTGTTTTTCTTTGATTGATATATGGTCTGTGTATCACTAGTTGAGGGTGAAGGATGTAAATATCCTAAAGAATTCCTTAAGATTCAGGTGTGGAGATTTTGATCTCATGGTTATGTTGTCTGGATTTACAAATTCACCAGTTGTGTTCTTGGGGATCATGAACTCTATGTTTCATGAGTTCTTGGACCAGTTTCTAGTCATGTTCATTGAGGAAAATCTTATCTAATAAAAGTTATATGATGAAGATATCATTCATCTCAAAGTTCTCCTGCAGTTTCTTCGATGTCACCAACTCTACAAAAAAATTCTAGGTCAATATTTTGTACATGAGAGGTGAAATTACTCAAGAATTGATGTACGATTATACCAAAGGTAATGAAATCAACCCATGACCGATGGTGTTTCTTAATTCACATCCACAAATGGACTGAAAATGACCCCATCTAATCCCTTCAATTAGCTCAGTAGATAATGTGTGTTTTCCATCCATCATATTGAAGTTATAAGCACAAGTTCAGATGCATATTAAATATCCTTCATGATTTCAATCATGAAAATTGTGCTCAACAGTACTGAAAGTGTTGCTAACTCTCTATTTTGTGGTAGAATATTGGATTAAAATGTCCATGTTCTATCCACATAGATTCAATTGATACCCACCTCATTAGATGATTTACAAGAAGATGAATATGATCATTTTTTATGCCTCAATATATCCTCTCTATAACTTTGAATAGACCCACACTATCATCTAGGTAAGAGGAAGTCGCTTCATCTTCTGGGTGAAAAAATGTCATCTCCTCTCCTAAATTTTAATATAGTTCCTCATTACCCAATTTCCCTCAGAGTAATGTAGAATAGGAAGTGGAAGTGTAACATGAGTAAGAGGATGATATCCGGGATTCCCCAGTTGCATTTGAGGAGGTTTTTCTACCATGATTGATGAACTTAGAAAAATAAACTTGGGTACAGAAGAATACTCATGACCCACCTTGATGAGTGTGGCCATATATTCAAAAGAAAAATATGTGTATACCTCGTTTATAAAGAATAACTTGGATGTGTTTTCATATAATTACATATATTATACAGGCCTTGATCTTGAGGTGTCTACTCACCACATGGTCTTTCTAGAAAACCATCGGGATACAAGCAGGAATCCATAAGGACACACCTGACTCACACCACCAAAATTGAGGTTGAAGTTAACAATATTATCAGATATGATTTTAATCAAGATGTTTATTATTTGAAATTAATAGCCTTTATCATCCCAATAAATAATAATAATGGAAAAATTAGGGGCTTCATCCACTATAGATATCTCATCTGGCATCATATGAAGGATGATTACATGGTCCCGATCATAGAGCTACTGATTTAAATAATGGTAGAATATCAATATTGTAATGCCCCGACCCTAGTTACCCAGATTTTATGCATTATTACATAGCATTGAAATGATAAAAAGAGATCAAGTCTCAAAATATCGATTATTTTAGTAGCCTTAGAAGTACTATATACCTATATATGTTTTATATTACATCAAAATAAACAACAACAATGTGTCCCATTTGAACACACTCATATCACTTAACCTATCCCTATAGGTCAGGAATAATATACTTCTTTGCATTCTAGGAAAAAGAAATCATTAGAATGTGGTGAGCTCAGATGCTCAGTAAGGATAACAATATAGCAGAGACTATCATAAATAAGCAAAATATTTAAGTCAATGTATAAGACTAAAGAAAAAGCCCTCTAAACATAAACTTCAGCATAATATGGAAAAGATAAATAAAATAGTGCCATTTAATTGTTCACATGGATATTATACTAGTAAAATAACCACATGTAATACCAATAGATAAATTCATAATGATGGAATGCATAATATTGGACATCATAACAACCTAGTCAAGGCCTCATGCCATGAATAAAAGTAAGATTTTGTCAAGGCCTTGTGCCAAGACACTAGTTTGTCTCATGAGACCTACCATGCATTGAGGAGATATAGCGGTCTCCATCCATCACTTAATAAGTCCAAGTCATTCCTCATATTAAAATTTTGAAACATAATCTAAACATTTGTATTAGAACTAGCATACGAAATGTCAATATTTTAACTACAAACCATGAATGGTTTAAAAATAGCACATCCATAGTAAAAAATAACTCATTCAATACAATATGGAAGATTTTATGATAATAAATCAACCTCAATAAAGATTAATGAAGGATATTGATATAGTTTAAAATATTTATTAAAATAATTTGAGAAAAATATCCCCTTTTTCTTAAAACATTTAAAAGTCACACTATTTATCAAAGACGTCGTTTAAATAAGATTTTTGAATCAAATTGTACCAAACCACATTGAAACATTTGAAAGGAATTTTAATTTAAAAACATTAATTTCCTTATAAATAAATATTTAAAACCATTTAAAAAACATGTACATTAATGGTAAATATTTAGAATAATAAATCTTTAAAACATTTAAAATGATATTTTAGTTAAAGAGTTCCTAACCAAATTAGAGATGCTTGAATAGAAGTAATTGAGGAATAAAAATAATAAAAACTTTATAATATCATGAGAATAAAGATATTCATGATATAATATGTCAAAGGATAGTATATACACTATATAAAAGTGAATTGGTGCATAATGAAAAAGAGGTCCCAATAGAATGTAAATTGAGATGAAATCCCTTATAAAGAGTGTATTATTAGATTTAGGATAAATAAATTAAATAATTATGTGTCAAAAATATAAATACACTCAAAATAATTGTATATTTTGAATAAATCAATAAGAAAACATTCACACATATTCTTGTAAAAACTAAACCAATGACTTGGATGTCTAACTCAATGAATGGAAATTGAGTTAAGATTACCCTTAACAAGTTCATATCAATGGCTGGAGAATTTATCAATGGAGTGATTATGTGTATCAAATATATATCTATGCAAAGGGGAGTGTAAATTACTACATAAATAATAAATATTTATTCCACACATAATCTTGGAGTAAAATAATTAATGAAGTATGTGTAAAGCCAAATGAGTGGAAATTGAAATTTAAAATTCCCTTACCAATTTGGTAACTTACGAAACATACACCCCATGAAATAAGGATCATAAAATGAAGATATAAATACACATAAATTAAATTATATTACACCAATAATACAATCATGGGCAGTACATACAGCACACAAAAGGAAATAGTGGCTAATATAGCATGAATCTCAGGGGAATAAAAAGTGAGATGAAAACACCTTACATTGTACTTTCCCTTAGTAGAGGGTAGGTTAAACTATTTTATAGTGGTGGAATAGTTGTTATTAAATTATACAATAACCAAAAACATAATATGATATCATATATGATAATCTAATATTTCTTTGTTAATAATATTTTAGTAGTATCATTGTTTCAGGTGTTAACTGATTTGTTTTCCTTTATATGTTTTGTTACATAAGTTGGGTTTGATATGGATAAGATATATTTTTTTCACATATAGAGAGATATTAAGTTGTTAAAATTTATTTTTAATCATAAAATTAAAATTATTTTTGAATGTTTATGATGGGGAATGAATCTCATCGTGTTCGTGGAGACAGTAATTCGTACGTATGCACGAGCAAAAATACCATTATATTGATGGCACAATCATATGTAATTGGATGGTATATCATATATTAAAAATAATTAACATGTTATATTTATTATTTAAATCAATTATACTCATTATTATACCCATCCAAATGATAAATTGTTGAATAACAAACTACCCCATGACGTGGAGACGGTAAGCCGTACGTACGCATGTATGGTGACTTTGTCATTCATAGGATGGATAGAATAATGAATATGGTTTTACAACATTTATATTAAAATAATAGTATTTCTAAGATATTGGAGCTACTATTTTGGTATGGAAGCAACAAAGAAAGAGGAAGTGGAAGAAGAAAAGAACATTAAAAGAGGTGATGAAATTATTTCCACTTCTTCGGGTGCTTCTTTTTGATTTGATCAAAAGGGACCCTTAGGTTGGATTATGATCAAAGTAATATTTCTTGGTTGAATTGAGAGTATTTGGTAGGATATTTGAGTAGGGTTTTTACGATCCAAATTGATTTAGAGGTTTGATTTTGAGAGAAGGGGAAGTACCCTTTTACAAGAGAGGTGAGGGTCACTTTAGGAAAAGCGTGAAATATTATTTTATTATACAATCATATTCAGTTTATAATTGATCAAAAAATATTTATTTAAAGGCTATGGTGGGTCTGTATTTAAAACATCTCAACCAATATGTTTTAGATAGTTTTAGTTCACCATATTAACCTTATATTTTATATTTAACTCTTAGTAGTTAAATAGTTTATCTTTTACCATGTATTCTTATATTATTATAATAAATGGTTAATAAACATAATATAAAAATAAAAAAGAACCCCAATTGGTTAATTATTTATATATATAACCTTATCTAAATCCTTTTATTGAACTATATATTTTTAAGAATATTATATCAATTAATAATATAGTATTTGTTTTAAAAACTCATTTATGTCAATTTTGACTCTATTTAGTATTTGGTTTTTGTGAAAGTCATAACAACTTTATCACACTGAAAAAAAAATATTTAATCTACCATAAAATTTCATATTAACCTATATTATTCATGGAATACATCAAAAGTTTCAATTTACAATTATATTAATATTTATAATATCAATTATTTTAATCTTTCAATGATAAGGTAATTACTACATCATCATTGTGTCATTAATAAATTTAATTATTTAATGTCTAAAAATTATAAATAAAATAAAATTATGTAGGAAATATTTTTATATTTATAATGAATATTTATAGTTTAATTTATCTTATGTATAACACTATATTAAAAAAATTAGTTATTAAACTTTGAATTTAACACTTTTTAAGATTTTTTAAATAAAATAACAATAAATGTCATATTCTAATCCAAGTGGACCAAAAGGATAATATTTTATTCCTAAGTATTATTTTGGTCGAAATACACTTATCCAATAGAATTAGAACATGTGTTAGGGTAATTATAATATAATTTTTACCTTTAATTTCCTTATTTACTTTTAACTACGGTTAATAAAATTCAAAAGTTACTATTCCCCAAAAATTATTTTCATCCTATTGAACCACATATTACTTAATTATTTCAACCATGCCTCTAAAAAGTTTTTAAATTCAATTCACAAAAGAAGAAAAATTATATTTCATGAAAATTTGCAAATGCGTCTTGAAGGTGAGTAAAAGAAGGTAAAAAGTTCAATAAAATTTTATATATCTAATCTTATTATAAAATGACATAAATGAATTAAATTGGACTAATAAGGGTATTATGTATTTAATTTGACTTTAAAATAAATTTAAATTAAAAAATAATTATTTAAATAAAAAGTTGGCTTTGAACAATAATGTAGTGTTTTTCACTATTCATAAAAAATTGAACATTTTTAGAAACAATTACCAAAAATTCACCCAAATATAATTTTGATATTTCAAATTCAAAAATGATGTATATTTAACCAATTTGAAAACATAGAATTTTTATTAATTAATTTTAAAAAATACCCTCGTTTTCAATACTAGAAAATGGGTTTTTGAGATGTAAAAACTATCAAAAGATTGATGTGTTTTTATATCCAATTTAGATGTAGAATTAATTCCAATGAACAACATTGGATTAAATGATAAAAATATAATATAATTATAATTCAAAACTATTCAAAATTTTAATTTAAAACAATAAATTATTTTGATTAAAAAATTTGTTTTCAATTAAAATTTAGTATTTTTCACTATTCATCAAAATAATGTTATCAGAAAATCACCGAAAATTTATCAAAACTAAATTTTTATGTCCTATTTCTAAAGAATAATTTTATTTTGTCAAATTTAATATATAAAAGTGTCAAATATTTGCTTTAAAATGGGTTCTCCATTAAAAGGCGGTAAATTTTCATTTTTTGACAAATACTTCTTTTATCTGAAAAATTGAATTAGTTCTTATATTATGTCTAAGAAACACATAATATGGATGTTAAAATTATATGGAGTATATAAAATTCAGAATTTTGTTATTACTATTCATAACCACTTTTTAAAACGGCTAGTTTGATAGGTCGTGGTGCGCTTGAAATCGGTGTTGTGTACTTCGTACGTTATTGTATTATTCAAAGAGAAATATACCATAGATTCTTGGGTGTTATATTCTTCCATACATCAATAAATTGCATCCTCAAAATTTGAAATTGTTCTTCAGAAATAAAAGGTTAAAAAAAAGAATATACCTTTATGGAAAACCTACATCGGAAATAGGGTTAGTAAAATTTAGTCTTAATAAGATGGAAAAGGGAAATAAAAAATTCACCAACCAATTAGGATTTAGAATAGAATAACATTGGGGGAAATTATAATTTTAATAAAAACACAAAAAATTGATAGGGAGTTATTGAGGGGATCAATTAGAAAAAAGTGAATGAAAAATTGAGGGTCTCAAAGCCATAAATCTATGATGATTTAAAATATTGTCAGTTCAAAAAAACATAAGGTATTAGGATAACAGATTTTTCGTTTTAAGATATTTTCCCTAATGTTTATGAACTATTATATTCATATAATAAGAAAAATAATACTTGAAAAGTAGAGTTCCATCCTTTAACAAATTTCTACCACAAACTCATCATTCACTCCAAAAGATAAGTATTCAAGATGACTTGGTCACAGTTGAAGCGCTAGAATAAACTTCTAGAGAATCACATAATCCACAAAATATGAACTATATATTTCCATTATCATTAGACATTAACCAAAACCAAAATGGTTAGTACAAGATTAGATTATTCCTAAAAATAATAATTCTTTATATAATGAAATACTACTTTTAATCTCCAAAATTAAACAAACAATACCCAAAGTTCAACAAAGATCATTAAAAAAACAATTGTCCTTAAAATTCTTAAAAATATTCCAAAGTAAGTTTGAAACCCAAAATTAAGAATGATTTGATAACATAGTCTTCCCCAATAAATCATAACATTTATCTACAAATAACATCGACTACTATTAAAGTCACATTCTTAAAAGTAAGTAACCTAATCGCGTATTCTCTTTGATAGGATAATCATTTTTTATAAATAACCCATTTATCTATAATTCCACAAAAAACATAAATTATATAAAAATAAAAATCCACCTTTACTCCTAAAATTAAATCCCATAGTATTCTATTTTCCTTAGGTATATAGTGTTCCCAAAAGGGTGAACATCATTTAAAATAACATTTATCGCTTAATCAACAAATCATTTTCCTATACTAAGGATAAATGATAAGTTCCCAAAATAAACATATTATTGATCCATAAAATCATTTAACTAAAAAAATTAGTCATACTAATCAGGGACTTCACATAGTCCAGTGGTAAGTGATAAATCTCAGTCACACTTTGGTTGTGGGTTTGAATCTCGTAGCTTTGTCCGATGTGACAGGTTATCACATGGTCTTTGTGTTTTCCTTTTTCAAAAACTATATAATTTTATAACATTCCAAAAAATGATATAAATTCATCAAAAATTACCATAACATATTTTAACCACAAATGTTATCTCATACCCTTTATTTTCTTCCCAAAAAGTAATAACATGTAATTGAATCAAATTCAAGGATCATATAAACCTAAATGGTTCTTTATAACTATATCTACAAGAGAAAAGATAATTCTTACTCAAATATCTTTTAACGTAACAAACATTAGGGTTACACACACAAGAGAAAAGTCTTCCAATGTAATCCAATCAACAAAGAGCATTAATATTTTTTATCATTTCTCCATCAATTTATTTCCACATAGGTTCTTCCTTGAATTAGAGGTTATCCTGTAAAATAAGACATTGACTCGGGTAATGCCTAGGTCCCTTAAATTTACGGAAAATGATTGTAAATGGATTATTAGGATAATTTTTTATTTTCTTCCATATTACTCTTCATTTTTCCTCAGTAATTCTTTACTTTATGTCCTCCTTTCCCACACATAAATAATTTCATTGTTCCATTGAAATACTTTCCTAGGTGTCTCCTTCCACATTTCCTGCGTGATGGAAAATGATCTTTCTTTTTTCCGTGGTCTCTATGGCTGGAGATCTTATCATTATCTACCTTTATCTTATTTTTTGAGTTTAGGAGTTGGTTAATGTATATGTTCTTGTTCATATTTTTGGAAAATTTATTTGGCATGAACATAATATCTTCTACGCCTATCAACATTCCATTTCGTTTCTCATTTCCCCAACCGTGCCCACCTTGTACATCATGTTCAATGTTACAATGACTTCCTTGGAATCTAGCCATTGACTAAAACTAGAAATCATAGTGTGAGTAACAATATCCATAAAATCATTTATAGAATATCATGACACCTTATTTTCAATCTAAAACACCATAGGATTAATCAATGTTGTTTATTTTGATCTTATATTAAAATCCTTCAAATGGGTTTGTAATGAAAATGTGAATTATTCTACACATATCCCACGAGAGTGTCATAACCAAGAGTGCATCAAGGCCCATTTTCGTGTATCAAGATACCCCGGGTCAAGCCCAACACTCCTTGTCAGAGTTTTCACTCCTAGGTACATCTGTGCTAGATCCAACTCTACCTACTCGTATCCAGATAGGGATTTATTGCTTGGAAAATACACAAAATCTCTACATTACCAAAATTCTATGAAGTTATTTTATACTAATCCTCAATGTCTATCTTAGGGTAATGTTCTTTAATTAGAGTTTTTCTAAATCTAGCTTCCAAGTTTTGTACTGAACTTCTTCTAATACCAACTGTAACGCGCCAACCCTAGTTACCCAGAGTTGATGCATTATTACATAACATTGGAATAATCACAAGAGAACAAGTCTTGAAAGACCGATTAGTTTAGTAGCCTTGGAAGTACTAGATACATACATAAGTTTTACATTACATCATAAAAAAAACAAAAATGTGTCCCATTTTAACACACTCATATCCCTTAACCTATCCCTATAGGTAAAACATAATATACTTCTTCACACCCTGAGAAAAAGAAAACATAAGAATGGGGTGAGCTCAGATTCACAATAAGGATAACAATATAGAAAAAACTTTCATAAATAAGAATAAACATTTAATAAAATGTATAAGACTAAAACACATGACTTTTAAACTTAAACTTCAACATAATATGGAAAAGATAAATCAAATAGTTACATTTACTTATTCACATGAATATTCTACTAGTCAAATAATCACATGTATTATCAATAGATAAATTCATAATGATGGAATGCATAATGCCGGACATCATAACCACATAGTCAAGGCTTTTTTCCAAGACTAAAAATAATATTTTGTCAAGGCCATGAACCAAGACACTAGTTTCTCTCATGAGACAAACCGATGCATCGAGGATCTATAGCGGGCTCCACCCATAACATAATAAGTCCAATGTATTACTCATATGAAAAGATTGAAATGTAATCTAAACATTCATATTAGAACAAGCATTTGAAATGTCAATTTTTTAACCACAAACCATGAATGGTATAAAAATAGAACATCCACAATCAAACATGACTCATTCAATAAAATACGAAAGATTTTACTATAATAAATCAACCTCAATCAATAATAATGAAGGATATTGACATGTCTTATTCAATACAATACAAAAGATTTTATTATAATAAATCAACCTCAATCAACATTCCATTTTGTTTCTCATTTCCACCACCATGTTCACCTTGTACATCATGTTCAATGTTACTATGACTACCTTGGAATCCAGCCATTGTCTAAAAATAGAAAGAAAATAGTGAATAATAAAAGTTATAAAATCATTTAGAGAATATCATGACACCTTATTTTCAATCTAAAACACCATAGGATTTATCATGGTTATTTAGTCTGATCTTATATTAAAATCCTTCAAATTGGTTTGTAAAGAAAACATGAATTTTCCAAAGAATATCGCCCAGAATTCTCATAAACAAGAGTGCAACAAGGCCTATTATCGTGTACCAGGATACCCCGGGTCAAGCCCGAAACTCATTGTCAAAATTTTCACTCCTAGGTACATCTATGCCAGAGCCACCTCTACCTGGTCGTATCCAGACATGGATGTATTTCATGTAAAATAAACAAAATCTCTACATTACCAAAATTCTTGGAAGTTATTCTATACTATCCTCAAAGTCTATCTTAGGGTAATGTTCTTTAATAATAGTTTTTCTAAATTTAGCTTCCAATGTTAGTATTAAACTTCCTCTGATACCAACTATAATGCCCTGACCTTAGTTACCTAGAGTCGATGCATTATTTCATAACATTTCAATGATCAATAAAGATCATTTCTCGAAAGACCGATTAGTTTAGTATCCTTGGAAGTACTAGATACACACATAAGTTTTACATTACATCAAAAAAAACAACAATGTTTCCCATTTGAACACACCCATATCCCTTAACCTATCCCTCCAGGTCAAGCATAATATACTTCTTCGCATTCTGGGAAAAAGAAAACATAAGAAAGGGATGAGATTAGATGCTCAGTATGGATTACAATATAGTGTAAACTATCATAAATAAGCATAAACTATCATAAATAAGAATAAACATTTAAGACAATGCATAAAACTAAAACACAATCCTTTTAAACATAAACATCAGCCTAATATGGAAAATATAAATAAAATGTTCCATTTACTTTTTCAAATGGATATTCTACTAGTCGAATAAGCACTTGTAATATCAATAGTTAATTTCATAATGATTTAATTCTTAATTTCGTACATCATGACCACATAGTCAAGGCCCCGTTCCAATACTACAAATAAGATTTTGTCATGGCCTTGTGTCAGGACACTAGTTTGTCTCATGAGACCTACCGATGCATCAAGGAGCTATAGCGGGATCCATCCGTCACATAATAAGTCCAACTAATTCATTATATTAAAATTATGAATCATAATATAAACATTTGTATTAGAACTATTATACGAAATGTCAATATTTTAACCACAAACCATGAATGGAAAAAAATAGCACAACCACAGTCAAACATGACTCATTCTATACAATATGGAAGATTTTATTATAATAAATAAACCTCAATCAAGATTAATGAATGATATTTACATAGATGAAAATAATCAATAAACATATTTGAGAGAAATATTCCCTTTTTCTTGAAATCATTTAAAAGTCACACTATTTATCAAAAAAGTCATTTAAAAGTGGTTTTCGAATCAAAATGTCCAGTACCACTTTGAAATATTTGGAAGTAATTTTAATTTCAAAACATTCATTTCTATATAAATAAATACTTAAAATCATTTTTAAAACATGGTCATTAATGAGAAAGATTTATAAGAATAAATCTTTAAATCATTTAAAATGATATTTTTGTTAAAGAGTTCATCACCAAATGAGATATGCATGAATACAACTTAATAAGGAATAAAAATATTAAAAACTTTATTATATAATTAGAATAAAGGTATTCATGATATAATATGTCAATCTATAGTATATACACTATATAAAAGTGAATTGGTTCATAACGACAAAGAGGTATCAATGGAATGTAAATTGAGACGAAATCACTTATAAAGACGGTTTCCTTATATTAAGGATAAATCAATGGAATAATTATGTGTGAAAAATATAAATACACTCAATGTAATTGTATATTCAATATAAATCAATAAGGTTACATTCATGCATATTCATGTAAATACAAAACCAATGACTTGGATGCTTAACTCAATGAATGGAAATTGAGTTAAGATTACCCTTAACAAGTTCATATCAATGGAATGAGAATTTATCAATGGAGTGATTATGTGTATAAAATGTATAACCACAAAAATAAGAGTTTCAATTACTACATAAATAATAAATAGTGACTCCACACACAATCTTGGAGTAAAATAATTAATGAAGTACACGTAAAGCCCAATGAGTGGAAATTGAAATTTGAAATCCACTTACCGATTTGTTAACATATGAAACATAAACCCCATGAAATATGTATCATACAATTAAGATGTAAATACCCATAAATTAATATATATTTCACCAAGAATATAGTCATGATTAGTACATACACCACACAAAAGGAAATAGTGGCCAGTATAGCATGAATCTTACGGGAATAAAAAGTGGGAAGAAAACCCCTTACATTGTACTTTTCCTTAGTATAGGGTAGGTTAACCAATGGTATAGTGGTGAAATCATTGTTATTAAATTATACAAGAAATAAATACATAATATGATATCAAATATGATCTTCTAATATTGCTTTGCTAATAATATTTTAGTCATATCATTGTTTCGGGTGTTAACTAATTTGCTTTCCTTTATATGTTTTGTTATGTAAGTAATGTTTGATATGGATAGGATGTATTTTATTCATATTCAGAATGATATTTTATTTTTAAATATTATTTTTTATCATAAAATGAAAATTATTCTCGAATGGTTATGATGGGGAATGAATGTCATCGCGTTCATGGAGACGGTATCCGTACATACTCACGAGCTACAATACCATTATATTGATTGTGAAATAATATGTAATTGGATGGTATACCATATATAAAGAATCATTAAAATTACATATTTATTATTTACATCAATTATACTCATTATTATACCCATCTAAATGATGAAGTGTTGAATAACAAACTACACCACGATGTGGAGACGGTAATCCGTACATACACACGTATGGTGAATTTTTCATTTATAGGATGTATAGAATAATGAATATGGTTGTACTATATTTATAATAACATATCAGTATGTAGAAGTTAATAGAGTTATTACTTTTTTATGGAATAAACAAAGAAACAAGAAGTGGAAGAATAAAAGAACTTTGAAAGAGGTGATGAAATTATTACCTCTTCTTCAGGTGTTTCCTTTTGATTTGATCAAAAGGGCTCCTTAGTTTGGATTATGATCAATATAAGGAATACAGGTTGAGTTGAGGGTAGTTGGGAGGATATTTTAGCATGGGTTGTCCGAGAAAAATGGATTTAGAGGTGTGATTTTGAGAGAAGGGGAAGTACCCAATTATAAGAGAGGTGAGAGTCACTTTAAGAAAAGCTTGAAATATTATTTTATTATACAATCATATTCGGTTTATAATGGATTAAAAAAAGATTTATTTAAAGGATAAGGGTGGGATAGTTTGAAATCCATTCAACCAATAGGTTTTAGATAAGTTTAGGACACCATATTAACCTTATCTTTTAGATTTAACTGTTAGTTAAATAGTTTATCTTTTACGATGTATTCTTGTATTATTATAATAAATGGCTAATAAAATTACAATAAAAAGATAAGGGAACCCCAAGTGGTTAATTATTGATATATATAACCTTATATAAGTCCTTTTACAAAACCTTAGATTCTTTAGTAATATTATATCAATTAATAATATAGTATTTTTAAAAAAAAAATCATTTATGTGAATTTTAACACAATTTAGTATTTGGTTTTTGCAAAAGTCATAACAACTTTTTCACTTCAAAAAAAATTATTTAATCAACCCTAACATTTAATATTAACCTATAAAATTCTTGGAATACATCAAAAGTATCAATTTATAATTATATTAATATTTATAATATCAATTATTTTAATCGTTCAATAATAACGTAATTACGGCATCATCATTGTATCATAAACAAATTTAATTATTAAATGTATAAAAATTAAAAATAAAATACCATTAAGTAGGAAATATTTTTTATCATTATAATGAATATTTATAGTCTAATTTATCTTTTTTATAACACTATATTAAAAATGGTTTAGTTATTAAACATTGAATTTTAAACTTTTAACAATTTGTTAATTAAAATAATAATAAATGTACTAATCTAATCTAAGTCGACCAATATGATCGTATTTTATTCCTAAGGTTTATTTTGGTGTAAATATACTTATCCGATAGAATTAGGGCATGTGTTAGGGTTATTATAATATAATTTTTACCTTTAATTACCCTATTTACTTTTAACCGTGGTAAATAAAATTCAAAAGTTACTATTCACCAAAAATTATTTTCATTCTATTGAACAAAATTTTACTTAATGATGTCATATGTGTCTATAGGATTTTTGAAATTGAATTCAGTGAAGCGGTAAAATTATGTTTTATGAAAATTTGCAAATGTGCATAGAATGTGAGGAAAAGACGGTCAAAAGTTCAATAAACTTTTACACGTATAATCTTATTATAAAATGACATAAATGAATTTAATTAGACTAATAAAGGTATTATGTATCTATTTTGACATTTAAATAAATTTAAATTAAAAAATAATTATTCAAATAAGAAGTCGGCCTTAAACAATAACACAATGTTTTTCACTAATCATCAAAAAATTAATGTTTTTAGAAAAATACCAAAAATTCACCCAAATATCATTTTGATATTCCAAATTAAAAAATGATGTATATTTTACAAAATTAAAAACATATAAGTTTTATTAATTAATTTAAAAAAATATTCTCATTGTCAAAACCAGAAAGCAGGTATTTGAGAAGTAAAAACTATCAAAAGATTGATATGTATTTATGTCCAATTTAAATGTAAAATTACTTCTAATGACCAAAATTGAATTAAATGATAAAAATAAAATATAATTATATGTCAAAACCATTCAAATTATTGATTTAAAACTATGAATTATTTTGATTAAAAAAGTTGTTTTCAATTAAAATTTCGTATTTTCACTATTCATCAAAATATGAAAGTTATCAGAAAAGGACTGAAAATTTATCTAAACTAAAATTTTATGTCCCACTTATAAAGAAGAAGTTTATTTTGTCAAATTTAAGATATATAAGTGTCAAATATTGTATTTAAAAAGGGTTCTCCATTAAAAGGCTGTAAAGTTGCATTTTTTGAAAAATACTTCTTTTATCTGAAAAATTGAATTCGTTCTTATATTATTTCTAAGAAACATATAATATGGATATTAAAATTTTATGGATTATATAAAATTAAATATTTGGTTATTAAAATTCATAACCGCTTTTTAAACGGCTAGTTTGATAGGTCATGGTGCACTTGAACTCGGTGTTTCATACTTCATACGCTATCATATTATTCAAAGAGAAACATACCTTGGAATATTGGGGTGTTACAAATACCTTTCCTTCATAGATGGATAGGGTATAATAAAATCTGAATGGACCAATAAGATGAATAATTCACTTTATCTTGGTCACCTCAGAGAGTATTATTCTATTAGGTAATTCTCTTTAGGTTGAGGAATGTCGGTGCTACATACCAACATATCATGAATCACATATTCAATCAATTTTGGGGAAGGTTTGTCGAATGTTATGTCCAAGACCTTGTGGTTATGTCTTGATGGAACTAAAAACACCTTACTGATCTTGAGACTATCTTTAACAAACTAAGATATTATATCCTGAATATGAACCCCTTGAAATGTTATTTTGGGGTTACCTCAGGGAAATTTCTCTGCATCATTATATTCCATCATGGCATTGATTTAGACCCTGATATGACAAAGGTTATACTCAATATGTCACCTCCCCATAACCTAAAATAAGTGATGGGTTTACAAGGACACATGGACTACATTCGGTGCATTGTAGAAAACCTTATATAAAAGTGTTTTACCTTCCAGAAGTTAATGAAGAAGCTGATCACGTATCGGTGGACCAACAATTGTCAAGAACAATTTGATATCTTAAAGATATATCTCTTGAGTCCACTAGTGTTAAATCCACCCATTGAGGGGAAACTTCTAGTTCTATATGTGAAGACCCTTTAACGATCACTATGTGATTTCATTTCACAAAAAAATGATTCTGGGAATGAAGAAAACATTTATTATCTCAGCAGAACCGTGGTTAACACCAAGATTCATTATTTATATATCGAGAAAATCTTTCTAGCATTAATATTATTGATTCAAAAACTATAGAACTACCTGCAGCACCATGAGGTCCATTTAGTCTCTTAAAACAACTCAATAAAATATAGCCTTAGTTGTTTTATGTTGATTAGAAATTTTCCATTGTGGGTAGTTATGTTGTGTCAATAAGGTTTTCCTTATGACTTTTCCATTCCTTCTTATTTTGAAAATCACAAACACCTTATACTTAAGAAAATCTATAATTTAATTCTCTAAGTAAAATTTCCTTCCTTAAGGAAATTTACCCTAATCTATATTTCCTTATACATATAAATATTTTTTCTTAATCATAAAAATCGGATTCATACCCAAAACCTTGGAATCATATAATGCTTAGATATGAAGCATTCTGTTTTAGGATCCGAATTCTTAATATGAACTCTAATAAAGTCCCAATCCGTATTCTGGATACGAACTCTAATAAAGTTCCACTCCGAATTCTGGATACGAACTGTAATAAAGTTCCAATCCGAATTCTGGATACGAACTCTAGTAAAGTTCCACTCCTAATTCTGGATGAGAACTCTAGTAAAGTTACACTACGAATTCTAGACACAAACTCTAATAAAGTTACACTCCGAATTCAGGATACAAACCCTAATAAAGTTCCATTCCAAATTCTGGATATGAACTCTAACAAAGTTCAAATCCTAATTCTGGACTCCAAACTTCTATAAGTTCGACTCTGAACTTCTATGAGTTCGACTCCGAACTTCTATAAGTTCGACTCCGAACTTCTAGGAGTTCGACTCCGAACTTCTATGATATTGACTCCGAACTTTTACTATTTATACTCTGAAATTTTACTAGTTTTACTCCAAATATTTATGAGTTTGACTCCAAACTTTTACTAGTTCAACTTCAAACTTCGACAAGTTCGACTCCAAACTCTGTAAGTTCATATTCTGAATTCGGGTGAAACCAGACTCCGAATTTCCTTAGAAATTCAGACTCTGGATTTCTACAGAATTCAGGTTCTGAATTCATATAAAGTAGAATCTGAATATCTCATTATTATAGACTCCGAATTTCATTTTGGTTAGACTCTGAATTATTATTTTCTTACATTCTGAAATTCAGTTTTACTTATTCTTACACTTGTTTAATTACAAAATGATGTCATGCATTCAGTTACACATGTTTTGTTATAAAATGATGTCTTCCATTCTGTTTCTAACTAACCATTGGTTAAGTGACATGGATACAGGTCCCTCCAAAATTCAAGGAGAAATATGACCGTTAGAGGAGGGAGCCGACCGTTGGAGCTTCGCCTATAAATATGAGATCATTTGAAAAGAAGAGACAACTTTGACAAAACTTCTTCTTACTTGCTGTTGAAGTGATTTCTAGAGATAGAGTCTCTTATTAACTCTCCAGATTCATGCAGAAAGTTTGAAAAACTTGTTCAAACTTTTCTTTGTGCAGACTAGCTTCGTGCGACTCTGATTGTTGGTGATTACAATTGAGGGCTTCTAGGGATAAGAAGACAGAGGTTCCAACACCTTGAAGTTGAGGGCTTCCTTTCGGAGGAAGACAGAGGTGCTGACTACCTGATAGTTGAGGTATTGTGGGGATAGAAAGACACACTCTGATCTTCGTATCGAGAGCTCACCCTGGTGTGGGTAAGACAGACTTGCTTGAAAGTATAAATCATGGGACATTTATCCAAGGTTGTTGGATACCCTTCTCTTTGGGTTAAAAGAGTTATTGTTTGTTACTTGTAGTTTTACTACTTGTTTTTCTGCTACATTTTGTATTACTAAGGAAAGTATAACTTTCTTATACTTCCTTACTTGTACTCTGATTCATTTAGATTCTATACGCTTTAAGGTAGAATCTCATATTATAAACTTTGGTTAAGTTTCATTTTCCAGATCCATATTTTCGTAACATGTTATTCGGAATCACATTCTAGATTTAAGAAATTGTATATAACTAGAAAATTGTAACTTCATACTTTGTTCCAATCTTTCATTGGTGTTGGAGGTGTTGTGAATTTTCTTAAGTTTAACTTTGTTAAACTTAGATCTTTCCTTGTTTAAAGAAAATTTTTAAACTGTACAGTTCACCCCCCCCCCTCTTGTATATTGAGCCTCTACATCATTATTTAGATCCTAAAATTGGTATCAGAAGAGGTCTCTGAAATTCTTATACTCACATATAAGTTTTTCTTGCTCAGTTTTTCATTGTTCTATATTTTTCTTGCTTAGTTCCTCGAATCTGAAGTTTTGTTATTAACAAGTTTTTGGGTAGAAAGATTTTTCAATATGGAAGGAATCAATGTTGGTTCCATCAACAACCTAAATCCTATAAGACCTCCAATTTTTTATGGAAATGATTTTGAGTATTGGAGAGATCGAATGAAGACTTTCATTATCAATAATGGGGTAGATAAATTTGTTATGCTTACTGAGGGTTATCAAATTCCTGATAATGAAGTTAGTACTTTCACCATCCAAGAGAAGCATGATTATCAATTAAACTATAAGGTACACAATAATCTACTATGTTCAATGACTAGGAACATATATAGCCTAATTTCTTCTTGTGAAATAGCTAACTATATATGGAAGAAACTCAAAGTTACTCATTTTGGTACATCCAAATTCATAGAGACTAGAAGAGCTATGTTGAGAGATGAGTATCATGGTTTTAACTTTCTTTATAGAGGACCTATAATAAAAGTACAAAAAAGGTTTATGACTATCGTGAACAACTTAAAATCTATGGGATAGAAAGGTCAAGATGATTAAGCTCTTGTGGATAAGATTATTGATATTATTCCCAATGAGTGGGAATCAAGGAGAAAAACTATTGATGAGAACAGAAAGGTAAATCAAATTTCTCTTGATGAACTATTTGGAACTCTTCTTCAACATAAAACTAGGATAAAGAGAGATACTGACTATAACACCCCGAGATTTTATGAAAAATATTCTTTTAATTAATGTCTTGTGTTGTATGCTACACCAAGATTACCTTGCACTATACACAACACCGTATTAGCTTGCAGTATACGCAACACTATTCTTGGATCGTGTTACACAAAATTTTGATAATAGTTATTCTACGCAACATTGAGTATATATATATATATATTCAAGTTATAAATGAAATATGGTTGGTTTATGTTATACGAAACAATGAAGGATTCTTGCACAACACGCAACCCTGACTTGGCTTGCATTACACGCAATCACGACCTTCCTCAATAGCGTGTGTTGTACGCAATACCGGGTTTTACTAAACAATGATATATTATTATAATATTGTTATGAACTATCCGTTATGAATAGTATTAACTAAATTTTGAATCTTATAACATGGTATAAGAACAAAATAAATTTTTCGGGTAAAATAAGTATTTTTCAAAAAATGCAGTTTTGCCGCCTTTGATGGCACACCCACTTTAAATCTAGTATTTTACTTGTTTATAAGTTCAATTTGACAAAATAAAATTCATATTTGGAATCATAAAATAAAAATTTACTTTGGATAAATTTTTCATAATATTCTGGTAACTTTCATATTTTGATGAATAGTAAAAACACGCTATATTTTAATTAAAAACAACTTTTTCATCGCAATAATTTATATGGTTAAATTATAATATTGAATAGTTTTAATGTATAAATAGAAAATATTTTTACCATTTAATATAATTTATTTCATTAGAATTGATTCTACCTTGAATTCATATGATAAATCAATTCAATATTTTGCAATGTTTTAAAGAAAAACCCATTTTCTTTCGACAATGGGATTAATTTTAATTTAATTTCTTCAACTTCTGTGTATTGAATTTGAAAAAATGGATTCCATATTTGGAATCAGTGGGTCCAAATTATGTTAATAGGCTACTTTTTATTTTTGGGAATTATGAATAGTAACTACGGTAAATTTTATTTACCATAGTTAAAGGTAAATCAGGTAATTAAGGATAAATATAATATTATAAAATTACCCTAACACTTGGAAAAATCCTATTGGACGACTAAAAGTCGACCCATATCACCTAAGGGTCGGATTATATTCTTTTAATGGACTTTTGTCCATAAATATAGGTTAATTATTATTAAAACCAAAGAATGTGACAACATGTCACTTTCTTAAATCTTATAAGTATAATAATTTTAATTTAGTGATACACATCATGAAACTTAGAACATGAATAGTATCCAGAAAGCTAATACAATTATCTACATCATAGAAATTTATTTAAAATTTTTAGGGATTAAATAATTATCATTTATTATGACACAAAGATGATGCAGAAATTATCTTATTAATGAAATATTGATATAATTGATGTTATAAATACCAAAATAAATGTAATTTAAGACTTTTTATAAATTTAACTAATTTTATATGTCAATATGACATGTTATTATTGATTTAATTAACTTTTTTCTAACTAATCAATCTTTTATGAGTTTCACAAAAATCAATTTCTAAATAGTGTTAAAATTGACATAAAATAGTTTTTAAAACAAATATTATATTATTAATTGTTATTTTATTCCTAAAAATCTATGGTTCTACCAAATGACTTAGATAACGTTATATATATTAATAATAAACAACTTGGGGTTAGTTTGGCTTGATATAGTAAGTTTACTAACCATATAGTGTAAGAAAACAAGAAGACACGGTAAAAGTAAAATTATCTAACTTAAAGTTAAATATAAATGATAAGGTTAAAATAGGAACCTAAACTTGTCCAAATTACATTGGATGAGATTATTTAGACCCATACCCACCTTATCTTCTAAATAAATTAATTTGGAGCTATTTGAAACCGAATTTGGCTTTATAGTAAAATAATATTTTTAGTTATTCCAAAGGTGCCCCTCTCCTCCATTATAAAAGGGCACCCCCTCCCTCTATTCCTCACAACACTTTGAGCCTTAAAGCTCGGAAAACCCCTGCTAAATTATCTTATCCACTTCCCTAGAAACATCCTAGAGTTTCTGGTCTTCCTCAATGACCAATTGTAGTGCCCTAAGAGGAGGTCTCAAAGAGGCGCTCCAAAGAAGAGGTAATTTCCATTACCGATTATTTCATCTTTATTTCTTATTCTGCTTATTATTCATTAGTTGTTTCATTATGAAGAAATAACATCAGTATAACTCATATACTGATATGTTATTATAAGTATTAAACAACCCTATTTCACCATCTATCCATCCTACGGAAAATGAAATCACCGCGCATGCGTACGTATGGAATACCGTCTCCACGCCATGGTGAAATCTATTTTCCACCACCACCTTACTTGGATGGGTATAATGGTGTAAATAATAACTATATATGATTAATTTAAATTTATATTTATTCTTAAATAGTATACATACACTCCAATACAGTCCCACGATCATGAGAACGATATCATCGCTCGTGCATACGTACGGACTACCGTCTCCACGACGCGATGAGATTCATTCTCCAATTTAACCATTCATGAATGATTATAATGTATATATAATAAGTAATAATGAAATATATGAAATAATAATGATACTGGATTTATGTGTATATATATGTATGTCATCTACTTAATTCCATTCAACTCAATAAGGAAACGAAAACAGCGTTCATGCGTACGTACGGCCTACCGTCTCCATGAACGTTGTATTTCATTCCATTTACTGATTTATTATATATATGTATATTCTGAATATATATTATATATAAATCATGTTTTATATTTTTTGAATTAAGTAATCATGGTCTAAGTAATCATATGAATAATTACAAGTCAAAACACGGACGACAAATGAAACAATTTTACCCAAAACGCTCTTTAACATGGAATTTACAAAAGAATGGGTAATATAAAGTCATAAGTGAACCATATATGATATCATAAAAATTAATAATATTCTTTAATAAGTCAAGACATTATTTAAATCATTATACAGGAGGTTCGGACACTTACGAATCAAATCAAACCTAAGGTAAGGGAAATATCACAATCTCATTTTTATCTGAGATTGTTTATACTTTGGTTTTTACTGGGTTATATTTTATTATCCACATCCATGTTTCCTCAATATGTAATATTATTCCCATTCACATACAATTTTTTAAATCCTATTTTACCCTCCGGTGAGTTTTTAGTAAAATATATGAAAGGAATCTTTTGTCGTTTTTCGTACGAGGTACTTTTTGACTTTTCCGACAAAAGTACGAGAAGAATGTTTTTTTAACTTATACGGCATGAATGGATTTTTAAAACATTATTTCTAAGAAGCTTAATTTACAAGTTTTCAAGTTTATTTTTAATCAAATTATTTTAAAATTGTATGACATGTTAAGAAAGTAAAAGTGTTTTTGGAGTAGAAAGGATATTTTCTTCAAGAAGGGAGTTCAAGTGTTTTATCAAAATTATTTTCCATCTAAGATAATAAAAGGGTTCTATTTTTATCCCTATTATTACATTGATTTTTTTATGTTGTGATGGAATTATTTTTATGAATTCCTTTATCTTATATGAATTGTTTTATGATGTCACGATGTTTAAGAATCCCATTTTTATTACATGGGTTATTCTATGATGTATGGTTTATGATTTTGTGGCACACATAAGAATGGTATCATTATGAGATGGGTGGGACCTATATCTCCCTCAAATGCATTGGGTAAAGATTTTATATCTCATGAGATAGACATGGCTGGAATGGTAGGTTATACCGGTTCAGTGAAGCAGGACTGAAACGAGGGTAACTCGGTTCAGAAATGGACTTTGTCCACTAAGATTGTCTTGGCAATGAGTCTTGACTAATAAGAAATGATTCTCTATGATTATGTGTGTATGCCACAAAGTTTCATGTTTTATGTTATGATTATTGGGATTACATTTCACTACTATGATTTATCCCATGTTATGAAATTATGATCTCTTTTGCAGGTTAAGATTTCCAAAAGATATGTTCTTATGAATATGACGTGATTGATATTTTTTTTTATCATTACTGAGCATTTGAGATCACCCTTTTATGTTTTCTTTTCCCCAGGACATAAAGAAAGGATTTAGGTTTAAAAAAAAGAAGATCTTTATGGGAGATGTTGAAGATCTTTCACCAAGATTAGAATATTATATTACGAGTTTCCAAAGACACCAAACTATTACGGTCCTTGTGTGTGTGTTTTTGTTATGTACTAAGTATTCCGCAAAAGTAATGTAATGTCTATGTATGTTAAGCCTCGGGTCTCTATAGCTGGTATCAGAGGAAAGGTTTAGTCAACCTTTGGAAACTAGGATGCGAAAACGTTAGTGAAATCCCTAAAGATATTTCTATGGTATGTTTAGGGATGTCCCTAAGGATAAGTATACATATAGGATATAGTCCTAGAACTATGGTAACGATCTTAGAATTTAACCTAAGATGTTAGATATTGAGGGTACTCCCCCTTTACTATGTTGTTTTCCCTAGCATGATTTTTGCCTCTCACACTATTCTTTTTGGTTTTTAGATGATGGATGGATCCCGAAAGAACCGTGTTGATAAATGTAATGGACAATGCAATGATTGTCCTCTTGAACAAACAAATGTTATGCGAGATGGAGTGAAAAATCTTATTGCTATACTTACACAAGCTATGAATCATTCTGGACTCCCAAATGAGCAGATAAGGGAACAATATTCTATTGAGTCCTTCATGAGGAAACGTCCACCTTCTTTCAGTGGGTCTTATGATCCACTTGTTGCTAAACAATGGATCATTACCACTAAAAAGTACTTTTTGGTTATTCAATGTTCTGAACATGATATATTCATCTTAGCAGTATATCGTTTGGAAGGTGAAGCTGATCAATGGTGGAATCTCATCAAGAATATGAGGCCAAGAGATGAAATTGAGTCCATGGAATGGGATGAGTTCAAGAACTTAATTTTTAATAAGTAATTCCCTCTTATTCTTCGAAAAAAGATGGAGAAGGAGTTTCTTGAACTAAATCAAAAGGATGATGAATCTGTTGGTATATACGAAGTGAATTTTACAAGGCTTGCAAGGTATGTATCTGAATTTATCATCCAACTTGAAAGTAAAGTTGATCGATTCTTCAGTGGCTTAAAACCAAATCTTCGAAGGGCATTAGCTATAAGAGACTTCAGTAGCTATGAAGAAATTGTGCATTGTGGTATCAAGGTAGAAATGGAAGTTGGTGTTACTTATCCATCTCATAGTTTTGACAAGAAACGAAAGATGGAGTTCAAGGAGAAATCTCAGAATAATGGTGAAAAGAAGATGAATGTTTCCTTATGCTCAAAGTGTGGGAAGAAGAATGTTGGAGATTGTCTTAAAGGGACAAGTAAATGTTTCAAATGTGGAAAGGAAAGTCATCGGGCATTTGAATGCCACAATGATGGGAAGAAGATGCCTAATGATGCAAACAAAGGAAGGAATACACAGAATGAACCTACTACACTTCAATGCTTCAAGTGCAAGGAAATGGGGCATTATGCTAATAAATGCCCTAATCAAAGGGTTAGTGATGATCGACATGAGCAACCACTTAAGGCAAAGGACAAAGGGAAGTCACATGCGATCACCATTGGCGATGTTGAAATGACAATGATGTGGTGGAATGATTAAGTGTTTATGTAATGGGATTCCAGAATAATGTTGTATATAGTATCGTGGAATATTGTAATATTTATGTTTTGGTCTATTGTGGTTTTCAATAATTTTATGACATCGGTAACCATGAAAAGTGATTGAAATATTTTTGGTAAGCAGATGATATGCACATAATGAAGGGATAAAGGGAATCTAATATTTTTAATAGTATTCATGAGCTCATGATTGATACAAGGACTAAGTGATATCATGGTTTGAGTATATAGAATTTTGAGGATTTTGGTATGTGGAAAGTGTTAACTTTTAACTGCATTCATGTTTTCACTAAGGTTCAATGGGTATTCAAGAGAATACATGATTAAGGCCTTCAAATGTTTGGAATGTGACCAACAAGACATATCTTATGATATATGGGGATCAACGATGGTATTAAATCTCTGGTAATAATTTTCACTATATTATGAGAGTGGACTTCAGTATTATGGGTAAGCCTAAAGATTGGAATGGATTATGTTGGACATAAGTTAGTATTGTTTAAGGATAGAAGTTTTTTTGATATTATTGATGGGATGTTATAGTAATATAGTTTTAGAAAAAGGACAACCTGCAGGACGAGCGACAACCCATCGCGTCGGACAAGGATGTGGGAATCGAACCCACAACCGAAGTGCGACTGGCCTTTATCGCCTACCACTGGCCTATAAGAAGTCCCTGTTTAGTAGAAACTAATTTTATTTTATTAAGAAGTATGATATATGAAGTATAAGTTCCATTTTGGAACCATATACGATTAATCTAACCATAATATAGACTTATACCTTTTGCTAACCTTTTGTTTGAAAGAGATGGAATGACCCATCATTCTATCAAATGATCTGCTAACACATCACGAATAATAAATTCAACTTCACTTCTTTAAGGGATGAAGTGGAAATTGTTCAATTCACGAACAACAGTGAGATTGTACCAAAATCATGCAAGTATTTCTTTTAATTCATCAACATTAGGGAAATGATCTTGAAAACCAAAAATGTTGTCCTAGTTCCCTTATATCTGATGAATCAGATGGTACCTTAGATCATCACAAATTTATGGCTTTGTGATTGCTGGATTTTCCATAGCCATGTTCTCTACCACTCTCCATCAGAACATGATGGTTAGATTTCTCTTCCATATCCATATTTTCACCTATGTGGAAACCCATTGATTAGTTTATTTGGGTAACCGTTACGTTTCATACTTTTGTTTTTAAAGATTGGTTTTGGTATTCCTTTTTACGATGTGGGTTTCTATTAAAGAAACTTTCGAATAGTAAACCATTTATAACCCTGACGAATTTCGAGGGAGAAATTCATTTTAAGGGGGGTAGAATGTAACACCCCAAGATTTTATGAAAAATATTCTTTTAATTAATGTCTTGTGTTATTTTCTACACCAATATTACCTTGCGCTATACGCAACACCGTATTAGCTTGCAGTATACACAACACTATTCTTGGATCGTGTTACACACAATTTTGATAATAGTTATTCTACGCAACATTGAGTATATATATATATATATATATATATATATATATATTCAATGTATAAATGAAATATGTTTGGTTTATGTTATACAAAACAACGAAGGATTCTTGCACAGCACGCAACCCGGACTTGGCTTGCATTACACGCAATCACGACCTTCCTCGATAGCGTGTGTTGTACGCAATACCGGGTTTTACTAAACAATGATATATTATTATAATATTATTATGAACTCTCCATTATTAATAGTATTAACTAAATATTGATTCTTATAACATGGTATAAGAACAAAATAAATTTTTCAGGTAAAATAAGTTTTTTTCAAAAAATGCAGTTTTGCTGCCTTTTGATGGCACACCCACTTTAAATCTAGTTTTTAACATGTTTATAAGTTAAATTTTACAAATTAAAATTCTTCTTTGGAATAATAAAATAAAAATTTAATTTGGATAATTTTTTCATAATATTCTGGTAACTTTCATATTTTGATAAATAGTAAAAACACGCTATATTTTAATTTAAAACAACTTTTTTCATCGCAATAATTTATATGGTTAAATTATAATATTGAATGGTTTAAAAGTATAAATATAAAATATTTTTACCATTTAATATAATGTATGTCATTAGAATTGATTCTACCTTGACTTCGTAGAATAAATCAATTCAATCTTTTGCAATGTTTTAAAGAAAAACCCATTTTCATTCGACAACGGGATTAATTTTAATTTAATTTCTGCAACTTCTGTGTATTGAATTTGAAAAAATGGATTCCTTATTTGGAATTAGTGTGTCCAAATTATGTTAATATACTACTTTTAATTTTTGGGAATTATGAATAGTAACTACGGTAAATTTTATTTACCATAGTTAAAGGTAAATCGGGTAATTAATGGTAAATATAATATTATAAAATTACCCTAACACTTGGAAAAATCCTATTGGATGACTAAAAGTCGACCCATATCACCTAAGGGTCGGACTAGATTCATTTAATGGACTTTTTTCCATAAAAATAGGTTAATTATTATTAAAACCAAAGAATGTGACAACATGTCACTTTCTTAAATCTTATAAGTATAATAATTTTAATTTAGTGATAAACTTCATGAAACTTCGAACATGAATAGTATCCAGAAATATAATACAATTATCTACATCATAGGAATTTATTTATAATTTTTAGGTATTAAATAATTTTCATTTATTATGACACAAAGATGATGCATAAATTATCTTATTAATGAAATATTAGCATAATTGATGTTATAAATACCCCAATAAATGTAATTTAAGACTTTTTATGAATTTAAATAATTTTATATGTTAATATGACATGTTATTATTTATTTAATTAACTTCTTTCAAACTAATAAATCTTTTATGACTTTCAAAAAAATCAATTACTAAATAGTTTCAAAATTGACATAAAATAGTTTTTAAAACAAATATTATATTATTAATTGTTATTTTATTCCTAAAAATCTAAGGTTCTACAAAATGACTTAGATAAGGGTATATATATTAATAATAAACAAAATGGGGTTTTTTGGCTGGATATAGTATGTTTATTAACCTTATAGTGTAAGAAAACAAGAAGACACGGTAAACGTAAAATTATCTAACTTAAAGTTAAATATAAATGATAAGGTCAAAATAGGAACCTAAACTTGTCTAAATTATATTTGATGAGATTATTTCGACCCATACCCACCTTATATTCTAAATAAATCAATTTGGATCTATTTAAAACCGAATTTGTCTTTATAATAAAATAATATTTTTAATTATTCCAAAGGTGCCCCTCTCCTCCCTTATAAAAGGGCACCCCCTCCCTCTATTCCTCACAACACTTTGAGACTTAAAGCTCAGAAAACCCCTGCCAAATTCTCTTATCCACTTCCCTAGAAACATCCTATAGTTTCTGGTCTTCCTCAAAGACCAATTTTAGTGCCCTAAGAGGAGGTCTCAAAGAGGCGCTTCAAAGAAGAGGTAATTTCCGTTACCGATTCTTTCTTCTTTATTTCTTCTTCCGCTTATTCTTCTTTAGTATTTTCATTATGAAGTAATAACATGAGTATAACTCAGATACTGATATGTTATTATATGTATGAAACAAACATATTTCACCATCTATCTATCCAACGGAAAACGAAATCACGGCGCGTGCGTACGTACGGAATACCATCTCCACGCCGTGGTGAAATCTATTTTCCACCACCACCTTACTTGGATGGGTATAATGGTGTAAATAATAACTATATATGATTACATTAAAGTTATATTGATTCTGAAATAGTATTCATACACTCCAATACATTCCCACGATCATGAGAATGATATCATCGCTCGTGCGTACGTACGGACGACCATCTCCACGACGCGATGAGATTCATTCTCCACTTTAACCATTCATGAATGATTATAAAGTATATATAATAAGTAATCATGAAATATATTACATAATAATGATACTGGATTTATGTGTATATATATGTATGTCATCTACTTAATTCCATTCAACTCAATAAGGAAACGAAAACAGCGTTCATGCGTACGTACGACCTACCGTCTCCATGAACGGTGTATTTCTTTCCATTTACTGATTTATTATATATATGTATATTCTGAATATATATTATATATAAATCATGTTTTATATTTTTTAATTAAGTAATCATGATCTAAGTAATCATATGAATAATTACAAGTCAAAACACGGACGACAAATGATACAATTTTAACGAAAATGCTCTTTAACATGGAATATACAAAAGAACGGGTAATATAAAGTCATAAGTGAACAATATATGATATTATAACAATTAATATGATTCTGTAATAAGTAAATGACATTATTTAAATCATTATACAGGAGGTTCGGACACTTATGAAGCCAATCGGACCTAAGGTAAGGGAAATATCAAAATCTCATTTTTATCCGAGATTGTTTATACTTTGGTATTTACCGGGGTGTATTTTATTATCCAAATCCATGTTTCCTCAATATGTAATATTATTCCCATTCACCTACAATTTTTTAAATCCTATTTTACCCTCCGGTGAGTTTTTAGTAAAAGATATGAAAGGAATCTTTTGTCGTTTTTCGTACGAGGTACTTTTTTGACTTTTCCGACAAAAGTACGAGAAGAATATTTTTTTAACTTATACGGCATGAATGGATTTTTAAAACATTATTTCCAAGAAGCTTCCTTTACAAGTTTTAAATTTTATTTTTAATCAACTTCTTTTAAAATTGTATGACATGTTAAGAAAGGAAAAGTGTTTTTGGAGTAGAAAGGATATTTTTCTCAAGAATGGAGTTCAAGTGTTTTATCAAAATTATTTTCCATCTAAGATAATAAACGGGTTCTTTTTTTATCCCTATTGTTACATTGATTTGATTATGTTGTGATGAAATTATTTTTATGAATTCCTTTATCTTATATGAATTGTTTTATGATGTCACGATGTTTAAGAATCCCATTTTTATTACATGGGTTATTATATGATGTATGGTTTATGATTTTGTGGAACACATAAGAATGGTATCATTATGAGATGGGTGGGACCTATATCTCCCTCCAATGCATTGGGTAAATATTTTATATCTCATGAGATAGACATGGCTGGAACGGTAGGTTATACCAGTTCAGTGAAGCAGGACTGAAACGAGGGTATCTCGGTTTAGAAATGGACTTTGTCCACTAAGATAGTCTTGGCAATGAGTCATGACAAATAAGAAATGATTCTCTATGATTATGTGTGTATGCCAAAAAGTTTCATGTTTTAAGTTAGGATTATTGGGATTACATTTCACTACTATGATTTATCCCATGTTATGAAATTATGATCTCTTTTGCAGGTTAATATTTCCAAAATATATGTTCTTATGAATATGACGTGATTGATATTTCTTTTGTTTACCCTTAATAAGCATGTGAGCTCACCCTTTTATGTTTTCTTTTCCCCAGGTCATAAAGAAAGGATTTAGGTTTTATAAAAAATAAAATCTTTATGGGAGATGTTTAAGATCTTTCACCATGATTAGAAGATTATATTCTGAGTTTCCAAAGACACTAAACTATTACGGTCCTTGTGTGTGTGTTTTTGTTATGTACTAAGTATTCCGCAAAAGTAATGTAATGTCTATGTACGTTAAGCCTCGGGTCTCTACACTGACAACATCAAAAAGAAGAATGGGAATGATACTATTTCTTTTACTACAAAAACAAATTACATGAAAGCTAAGACTCCTGAGAGAGTAACTAGATTCAAGTCTAAGAAGGTTACTATTCAATCTGAATCTAGTGAGAGTGAAGTCTCAGAAAATGAGTTAGCTAATCTTGCTCAAAGGAAGAACAAGATAGATGGTCAAAGAAACTTCCAATCTAGGTATAAGAAGAAGTAAAGGAAAGATAATAATTATTCATAGGTCACTTTCTATGAATGCATGATAAGTGAACACATACGACCAGATTTCCCTATGCTTAAAAAGAAAGAAAGAAAAGAGAGGCATTCTGAAAGGAATAGGAATAAGTTCTATAAAGCTAAAGCTAAGAAAAGTATGAAAGCTAATTCTACTTGGAGTTCTAGCTTTGGAGACTCTTCAGAAAGCGAATCTTCAGAATATGATTCATCAGCTCAGAAGAATATGGGATTCATTTCTACTACTTCTTTCTCACATACATGTTTTATGGCCAATTTACGCTCTGCCGAGGCTTTAACAAATTTATCTCTTGATAAAAATTACTATCCCAAAAATAGTACTTCTAATGAAGATCCTTCATCCTCAGAAAATGAAGAACCTTCATATAAATAAGTATCTAGATTTTCCAAGTTACTTGAAGCAAAAAATTGTAAAATTTCTAAGAAATTAGACAAGGAAAATACTAGGGAAGAAATTCTTACAAAAGAGATTTGAGATCTTTATTCAGATCTTAAAGATAAAGAAGAGCTTTTAAAAAAACTTTCTAAAGACTTTGAGAAAGAAAATTCTGATAAGAAAGAACTTTTTAAAGATCTTAAGAATGCTTTTTTAAAGATGAATGTTTTTGAGGAAAAATATAACTCTAAGGAAATGATTCCAGAGGATAGGAATTTAGTAGTTAGACTAAAATCTGAAATATTTTCTCTAAAACCGCTTCTGGAAAAATTTACTTCGGGGAAGGAAAATTTTGACACGATGTATTCTCAAATTAAACCTCACGGAAACACTATTGGAGTAGGTTATACTCACCAAAAACCAGTTTTCAAAAACAACTATTTTGTTCCCTCTAGATCCCCTTTTTGAACTAAGTGTCAAAGTGGTGGGAATTGGAAGAAGAACTATTCTTTTAACAGAGTTCAATCTCTTGGGTTTCATAGATCATATTTCTATAAACAAATGTGGATACCCAAAATTTTGTTATCTGAAAATCTCAGATCCAAACAAGTTTAGATTCCAAAAGTATAATTCTTTTCTTAATTTCAGGAAGATAAAGGAAGTACCGACAACAATACTTGGTACATGGATAGTGGATATTCCCAACACATGACTGGTAACAAAAACTATTTCAAAAAGATTATCAAGATGAAAGTAAGAAAAGTAACTTTAGAAGATAATACTCAGAGAGAAATTTTTGTTATAGGTAATATTGTTCTTCTTGGTAAAACATTTATTTCAAATGTTTTGTTTGTAAAGGGTCTTAAGCACAACCTCATTAGCATAAGCCAATTATGTGATGAAGGATACCTTTTGAATTTTAGAAATTATAAGTGCTTAGTACACAATTCCAAGGAAGAGTATATTCCTTCTACCCATAGGCAAGAGAATGTTTACAATTTGAACTTAGAAGACCTTAGGATCCAGGACATACCTTGGATAAGTGTAATAGAAGATCATTCTTGGTTATGGCATAGAAGACTAGGACACTGTAACCTTAGAAACTAATGTAAACTCTTTAAGAAGAAACTAGTTAAGGATCTACCAGAGCTTAGATTTGATTCTTCTAAAGTTTGTGATCCTTGTCAATATGGAAAGAAACATAAATCTAGGTTTAAGTCAATTGGTGAAGTCTCAACAACTGATACGTTAAAGTTGGTGCACATGGAACTTTTTGGTCCAATACAAACTAGAAGCATTGGAGGTAAATACTATGTGTTTGTTTTAGTTGATGATTACACTAGATTTACATGGTTCTATTTTCTAGAAAAGAAGTATGATGATTTTTCTTAATTCAAAAGTTTTAGATCCCAAGTTAAAAATGAGAAAATCCTTCCACTGAAAACTATTCATAGTGATCGTGGAGGAGAATTTCAAAATTCTGATTTTGAAACTTTTTGTAGTAGAAAAGGTATTACTCACAACTTTTCAGTACCCAGAACTCCTCAAAAAAATGGTGTAGTTGAAAGAAGAAATAGAATTCTCAAATAGATAACTAGAACCATGTCGAGTGAATATTCTATAGCTAGACATTTTTGGGCTGAAGCAGTGAGTACTGATTATTACACTATAAATCAAGTTTTGATTAGACCTTTTCTTAATAAAACACTTTATGAGTTATGGAATGGTAGAAAAACAAGAATTTCCTACTTAAAAGTTTTTGGTTGCAAGGTTTTAATCATGAATACTAAAGATAATCTACACAAATTCGCACCAAAATCTGATGAAGGAATTTTCTTAGGCTACTCCACAACTTTTAAAGATTATAGTGCTTTCAATAAAAACACTTGTACTATTAAGGAAATAGTACATGTAAAATTTGATGAGTCTGACCATTTTTTTTAAACCATCCCAACCAACATCCTCAGATGTTTTTTCAAAAACTAATTATCATCCTTTGTTAGAAGATCCTTCTGATATGGAAAATGTTCAAGAAAATATTTCTGAAACATTTACCCCAGACGACTTTCTACCCTATGTTGATGAACAGGTTTTAAAAAACCCAAGTCAGGTGTTTCTAAAGAATCATCCCAGTTATAGCATCATTGGTTATGTGAATCAACCTGTAAGGACTAGAAGTTCCTTAAGAAATGAATTAGAGCATCTATCATTCCTTTCCCAATTGGATCCAAAAAGCACCGATTAAGCGTTAGGTGATGATGATTGGATTAAATCCATGCAAGATGAAATAAATAAATTCGAAAGGAATAAAGTCTAGACCTTGGTTGAAAGACCTATGGAAACTTCTGTTATTGGAGTAAAATGGGTATTCAGAAATAAATGTGATGAAAATGGATTCATCGTTAGAAATAAAGCTGGATTAGCTGCTAAAGGCTATAATCAGCAAGAGGGAATAGACTATGAAGAAACTTATTCTCCATTAACTAGTTTTGAATCTATTCGTATCTTACTTTCCTTTGCAACATTCTTCAATTTTAAATTTTTTCAAATGGATGTGAAATGTTATTTTCTTAACGGTTATGTTCAAGAGGATGTTTTTGTTGAAAAAACTCCTGTCTTTGAAGATAAAAAACATCCTGATCATGTTTTTAGACTTACCAAAGCTTTGTATGGCCTTAAACAAGCCCCACGAGCTTGGTATGATAGACTTACATAATTTTTGCTCCAAAATAACTGTGTTAAGAGAAATGAAAATCCAACCATTTTTATAAAGAAAGATAAGAAAGATGTTTTGATTGTTCAAATTTATGTTGATGACATTACATTTGGTTCAACTCAATAATCTTTAACTGATTCTTTTGCGGATCTAATGTAATCTGAGTCTGAAATGAGTATGATGGGTGAGTTAAAATTTTCCTTGGTTTTCAAATTTCTCAGAAACCAGAAGGAACCTATATATCTCACCATAAGTATATTAAATATCTTCTTAAAAAGTATGGGTATGAAAACACTAAGAGTATAAGTACTCATTTTGGTACCTCAAACACACTTGATACTGATGAAGTTGAGAAACCAGTGGATCAAACATCTTTTAGAGGTATGATAGGAAGTCTACTTTACTTAACATCTAGTCGACCAGACTTGATGTTTTATGTATGCTTAGGTGCAAGATATCAATCCAATCCTAAGGAATCTCATTTAAAGGCAGTGAAAATAATTTTTCGCTACTTAAAGGGAACCATGGATCTAGGACTATTTTATACTTCTGGAAATGATTTTTTTATAAAGAGTTTTTTGGATGCTGACTTTGGTAGATGTAGAGTGGATAGAAAAAGTACATCCGGAACTTGTCATTTCTTAGGAGATTCATTAGTTTCTTGGTCATGCAAGAAGCAACACTCAGTAGAACACTCCACTACTGAATCTGAATATGTAGTAGCTGGAAGTTGTTGTGCTCAAGTGTTGTGGATGCAACACACACTCACAGATTATGGCTTCAGTTTTACTAAGACTCAAATTTTTTGTGATAACACAAGTGCCATTACCCTTAGTAAAAAACCTACACATCACTCTCATGCAAAACACTTAGATATTAGGCATCACTTTCTTAGGGATCACACACTTAAAGGAGATATCATTCTTCAGTTTATCAGAACACAAGATCAACTTGCTGACATTTTCACAAAATCTTTACCTTCCGATATATTTTAATACATTAAACAAAATTTAGGAATGATAACCATGAGGTAATCCTTCTTCATTAACTTCTTGTTGAACAATTCTCCTTACAGTAATAAAGTCCTTTTCAAAGGGGGAGTACATTTTCTTGTTAGCATTATCAAAATTTTCATTGTCAGTTTTTCAAACATTTGTAACTAAAATTTTTGTAATGAAATTTTCGGAACTAGAACTTTTATAATGAGAATTTAAGTACTCGAAATTTTCGTAATGAAAGTTTTCGTACTCATACTTTTCGTAATGAAATTTTTTGTACCCAAACTTCTTGTACTGGTATTTTCGTACTCATACTTTTCGTACTAGAGTTTTGGTACTCAAAGTCTTTTTCAACATTAAGTTTTTCGTAGTTAGTTTTTCGTAGTCAAATTTTTCTTCAAGAAGAATATCTCATATTAGGAATAAACATCCTAGCCAATCCGAAAGGTATGATTTCTTACTAAAGTTTTCGTAGTCATATTTTTCTTACTGGTATTTTCCTATAGGTTTTAAAATTTCTTGGATTCTAGTTTTCTTAACTCTGATTATTTTTCTTAAAACATCAGAATATCGGATTCAAGATTTCCTTGCGGGTATGTTTTCAACCGTCAAATCATATTAGAAAGTTTTTCAATCGTTAGATGGTTTTCATAAGATCAAAAGTCACATACATCGCCTATATAAAGGGGAACCCCCTATGGTTGTCCCACATCGATCTTCAAGCTCTTGTGTGTCGAAGTTTTTCCTCCCTTCTTAAAGCCCATTCCGAATCTTCCAGAGCTCTTCATTCCAAATGTCTACTGAAGCTACATCTCAGGATATGTCAAATACGAAGCCAATATCAAAATGGTTAGTTTACAGGGAGAGGTTAGTGAATCCAAGATTCTAAAAATATGATTCTCTTATATCTAAGAATATCATATTGAATGGATGGGAGGATGTTTTCTTATCAAAGCCAGTAAAACAGGATATGGTTTATACAGATTTTCTGGTTGAGTTTTATGAGTCTGTTTCCTTCCATAACGAAGATGGTAGAGAGCCGTTTTATTTCAAGTCTTATGGGAAGACTTATATGCTTTCTTACACCAAGACTTCAAGATTGGTGGGTCTATCTTATGAAGGTGAAGCTGAGTTTTGTTCACATAAGCATCCAGATGAGCAAAAAAGTTTCAACAAAGTGAAGGCATTGAAATACCTTGGACTTAAAGATGCCAAGATTTCATAGATTTCTCATCTCCCTTTGAATAATTGGATTCTATAGCTGTGGGTACAATGCTTTTTAGTACCGATAATGGGTGATAAGGATAATCTCAAGAAGAGTGATATATACATCTTAGATTCTTTGGTAAATCTAAGGAAGTTTAATTTGATGAGACATGTTTTGATAACAGTTAAGAATATTAAAGAAGGGAATCTGAAATCTCATATCATAATGTATCCGACCTTGCTTTCTAAGCTTATTATCAGATGTATTGATTCGTTTAAATTTTCTTGCACTTTCAAGAAAAGAAATTTTAAGGCAATTCTAGTTATTGATGATTCATTAAAGAGGATGAAGATGGGTTTTTCTGTTGAATCTGGAGAATTCTACCCTTTACCAGAGGAAGAGGTTAAGGAAGCTCAGAAAGATCAAAAAACTCCAGAACCATCTAAAAAGGTAGGGAAGAATAGAAAGCTGAAAGAAGTGGTGGCTGAAGACAAGACCTAGAAAACTAAGGAAACTCAATCTGCACCACCCAAGCAAAAGAAGCAAAAAGCCTACCCAGATGAAGTGGCTGCTAAGTGGAGGGAAGAGAAGGAGAAGATAAAAGAAGGGGACCCTCAATTTGGATTAGATATTGCTGAGGCTAAGGCCTTAAAAGAGAAAGCTTCTGATGAGTTGGAAAGACAATCTAAAGAAAAGAAATTAAAGAAGAATATGTCAAAAGAAGATATTGTTCAATCTCTTTTGAAAGAAATAGAGATGGACTATGAGCAAATTAAGGTTCAAGAAACTTTCCTTACTGAACCTTTACTAGAGACTCCTGGGAAAAAGTACTTCACTCCTGAAACGTCCAAAGGGAAAGTGGTTGTTGAAGAATTAGAGAAAACAGCTGGTGAAGAAGTAGAAGAAGAAGTATTAGAGGAAGAAGGAGAAAAAGAAGGAAGTACTGATCTAGATGACCTAATTAAACAAGTTGAGGATTATCAAGAAAAGGCTGAATCTGCAAAACATGTCACTTTAGGAAAGGGATTTGAGAAACAAGGTAGGAAGGATGATGATAAGGAAGAGGAAGAGAAGGAAAATGTATTATCTAAAGAATAATCCTATGAGAAGAATTTTCTTGAGGAAGGAGAAGAAAAGGATAAAATAGATAAAGACATGATTATTCAACTATCAGAGAGTGGGGAAGAATCTCCAGATGATAAACCCATTTAGAAAACTGATAAAGGTAAGAAAGTGCTCATAAATACACAAACAAAAGATATCATCAGGAAGAAAGAAGTTGGTGGTTCTTCTAAAAGGATTCTGGGAAAAATTGAAGAAGAACAATCCCCAAGAAAAGTGTCTAATTCAGAATCATCAGCACATGGTCATGACTTTGTTATCGAGTCTTTGAAAAAGTTGGTGGACACCATTCTAATATTTCCCACTATAGACTCCAGATGCCAGATGTTGTAACACAGTCTGAATGAGAAGTCAGAATCCTTATCTATGCTGATGGATATGTGTGTGACAATTGAAGAAGATCATAGAAATTTCTTTATGAATTATGATGTTCACAGGAAATCATGCAGAAAAATCACTTTGTGGTCTAAGAAAGTTGTAGAAGATGTGGCTGAGTTTTATCGTTTTCAGAATGATGTTAAAATGCTTTTGATACCGAGGACACCATGATTAAGAATCTTCAGGATGAGCTAATCATTGAGCAGAGTTCTCAGAATCAACAAGTAAAGGACTTGAATGGGAAGTTTAATTCACTTGCTCAAAATTTTAAAAGGGATAGAGATCTCCGGATTGAGCTCGAAGAAAAGCCTGTAAAGAAAGAGGAGTTACTAAAGATGAGAGAAGAGGCCAGGAAGGCTCAGGAAGAAGTCTTAAAAGCTCAAGATGAAAGGATAAAAGATTTGGAGAGGTAAGCTAAGGAGGATAAAAAATATTTGAAGAAGCTAAAAACCTTGTTGAAGAAGCTAATCCCGATGGAAAAGGAAGACAAATAGACTCAATCCGATATTTTGTTGCATTTGTCTTTCCTTGTAATTTTTTTCAACTCTAATGAATTTTTTTGTTGGTTGTATCTTGCGTTACTATGTAATAATGTTTCAGGTAATTTATTTTTTTTCCATTACCTTAAATTATTTTTGAAAATCACAAAGTGGGAGAAGGAAAAAGAGCTACTCAAAAGGGGAGAAGGAAAATTTTCTAAGTGAAGATATACTTAAAGTAAGGGGAGTTCCTCATTATAAGGTTTTTCATTTCCATGATAATGAAAACTCCATTCTGGAAATCCAGAATACAATCCTTAGAGTTTCAATGCCTAAGGGGGAGTTAGTTGTATTCACTATCATCAATTAACAAAGGGAGATAAAAATTAATTTCAAAGTCTAATGAAAATTTTCAAAGTCCTTATATTATTTTTCATAAGGTTGATTGTGCTTTCCAAAAAGGGGAATATTTTTGAGTCAATAAGGTTTTCCTTATGAATTTTCCATTCATTCTTGTTTTGAAAATAACAAACACCATATACTTAAGAAAATCTATATTTTACGTCACTAAGGAAAATTTCCTTCCTTAAAGAAATTTACCCAAACCTAGATTTCCTTATACATATAAATATTTTTACTTAATAATAAAAATAGGATTCATACCCAAAACCTCATAATCATATAATTCTTAGATATAAAGCATTCTATTTTAGGATCTGAATTCTGCATACGAACTCTAATAAAGTTCCACTCTGAATTCTGTATATGAACTCTAATAAATTTCCACTCCGAATTCTGGATACGAACTCTAATAAAGTTCCACTCCAAATTTTGGATACGAACACTAATAAATTTCCACTCCAAATTTTGGATACGAACTCTAATAAAGTTCCACTCCGAATTCTGGATACGAAATTTAATAAATTTCCACTCTAAATTTAGGATACGAACTCTAATAAAGTTCCATTCCAAATTCTGGATACAAACTCTAACAAAATTAAACTCCGAATTCTAGACTCCGAACTTCTATAAGTTTGACTCTGAACTTCTACGAGATCAACTCTGAACACCTATGAGTTCGACTCCGAACTTTTACTAGTTGACTCCGAACTTTTACTAGTTCGACTCCGAAATTTTATGAGTTCGACTGCGAACTTTTACTTGTTCCACTCCGAACTTCGACAAGTTTGACTCCAAACTATGTAAGTTCAAATTCTGAATTCTGGTGAAACCAGACTCCAAATTTCTGTAGAAATTCATACTCCGTATTTCTATAGAATTCAGGTTCCAAATTCCTATAAAATAGAATCTGAATATCTCTTTATTATAGACTCCAAATTTCATTTTGGTTAGACTCCGAATTATTATTTGATTACATTCTGAACTTCAGTTTTACTTATGCTTACACTTGTTTCATTATAAAATGATGTCGTGCATTTAGTTACACATGTTTTGTTATAAAACGATTTCTTCCATTCTTTTTCTACGTAACTGTTGGTTAAGTGAAACGTATACAGGTCCCTCCGAAATTCAAGGAGAAATATGATCGTTGGAGGAGGGAGCCGACCGTTGGAGCTTCGTCTATAGATAAGAGATCATTTGAAAAGAAGCGACAACTTTGACAAAAATTGTGCTTACATGATGTTGAAGTGATTTCTAGAGAGATTCTCTTATTAACTCTCAAGATTTGTGTAGAAAGTTTGAACAACATGTTCAAACTTTGATTTGTGCAGACTAGCTTTGTGCGACTCTGATTGTTGGTGATTACAATCGAAGGATTCTGGGGATAGGAAGATATAGGTTCCAACACCTTAAAGATGAGGGCTTCCTTGCTGAGGAAGACAAAGGTGCTGACTACCTGATAGATGAGGGATTGTGGGGATAGTAAGACAGACTCTGCTCTTCGTATCAAGGGCTCACCCTGGTGTGGGTAATACAGACTTGCTTGAAAGTATAAATCAAGGGACATTTATCCAAGGTTGTTGGATACCCATCTCTTTTGGTTAAAAGAGTTATTTTTTGTTACTTGTAGTTTTACTACTTGTTTTTCTACTTCATTTTGTATTACTAAGGAAAGTATAACTTTCTTATACTTTCTTACTTGTACTCTGATACATGTAGATTCTATACCCTTTAAGGTAGAATCTCATATTGTAATCTTTGGTTAAGTTTCATTTTCTGGATCCATATTTCTGGAACCTGTTTTTCAGAATCACTTTCCAGATTTAAGCAAGTGTATAGAACTAGAAGATTGTAACTTCATACTTTGTTCCAATCTTTCATTGGTTATAGAGGTGTTGTGAATTTTCTTAAGTTTAACTTTGTTAAACATAGATCTTTCCATGTTTAAGTAAAGTTTTTAAAGTGTACAATTCACCCCCCCCCTCTTGTATATTGAGCATGTACATCGTTATTTCAATCCTACATGTTAGACTATAATTTTTTGGCATTTATTTTATTCCATATAAAGTGGTAAAAGTACAAGATTTGGTATATTTCTGTGTAGAAATTCCATCTGTGGAAACAATGCTGTTGAGTACCAAATTTCCCAATGAATATATATTCTCAATTCAATTGGACCCCTAGTTGTGGGAGATATATTTTTGAAAATGCATATTAAATACCAATAGGGAAGAGAATAGAAGATCCCTAGATCAAAAAGTTTTGGTTGGGAGTCATATTCATCTCTCCAGTAAATGAAGTCATGCCTTACACCTTCATATTTTCAAAATAATGTACAAAAAATAAGATGGAATATCATGCCCCAATTTCAGGGAGAGAATAATAACTTTAGATGCCATTAGACCACTTGATGTTTTCATTTGTATCAATCGAGGGGGCTCTCGGCATCGGCCAAGAGCTGCCTGGCTCTCCTAGGGTTTTGTGCATCCTCATCTATGTTGTAAATTCGAAAATATGCGCAACGGCAGATCTGGGAGTTTGGAGGCACGGGTCGAGTGGTGGGGGATCTCTAGCAATCTGGATGGGTTCTTGTCGGTGGCGAGCTTGGTGGCATGGTTCGACTCTAGTGGTCAATGGTGGTTCAGCTCGGTGTGGCTTGGCTTGGTAATGTCGTGTTGGCTTCGGTATTGGTGGATCTTCGGGAGTCGGTGAGTTTCTTTCACGAATCCACCGAAGCTAGATGTCGAAGCTTCCATGGATGATTTCACAAAGTCGATGCTACCTTAGCCTTTAAAGGACTGATCCAGGATGATTCGTGCTCATGTGGATATGGGGGTGCCTCCAAACCAGGTTCCACCAGTACCAAATCTGTTGGAGGTCATGCTTGAATCTGTTGGAGGTTGTGCTTCATGAAGATGAACCATAGTTGGATTTAGATCTCATTTGTTTTGGATTTGAGGTCGTGGTCACTGATGGCATGGGAGTGTTCTTGTAACATGTTCCTACTGATACTTCTGTGTGTTCGTGCCTATTGGGAGTGGAGGTTTGCTATTTTTTTGCTCCCTACTTTGGTTCTCTTTGATCCCTGGCTATTGTTGATATGAATTTGTTTGATGTTGATCAAATGAAGTTGTGGTTGGATCGTGGATTTTCTATATGTAGATTTGAAGTCTGAATATCAAGAATCAATGCTGATCACAATTGTACTTACTGTTTGAAGTGCTGGTTTGACACTGTTTTTTTCTCTAGAGTGGATGGTATTGGCTTCATCATGATTCGCATGGTGGAGGTCCTATCAACTCTTATTTTCTACTCTGGCTTCTAGGCACATTACTCCGTTCTAGTTCAGTTGGGTGAGATGGTTTCATATGAAGTTTTGGGATGTTCTTGTGTGAGTGGTAGGTTGTTCAGGAGACATGACATGCTATGGTCTTTTTTGTGGTTTTTAATTTTCATTTTGTACTATTGGGGGGCTATGGAGATGAGCTCCGTCGAGAGCTTCAGAAATGTGTTCCTTTTCCCTTTCTTCATGATTTCGCCACTTTCTTAGAGGTGGATTCGAGTGGTGGTCTTCATCGTGCTTTGGGATGTGAGGGCGAGCGATCGTCAGCGTCTTGTGGTGGCTCCATCTCTTTTGGCTTCTGGTGATGTTACTTGATGGTTTGAAGGTTCTGATAGGGTTGATTCGTGGCTCAAGGATGTAAATGACAGGCCTTCTAATTTTGAATTTTACATTTTAAGCTTTCCAGTGAAGGAATCTTCATGGATTGAATAATCATGATTGGTCTTTAGTGATTTTGTGGTTTGGGAATGTGAAAACTCCCCATCAAACTACAAGGATTCACTTCAGATGAGGTTCCATAGAAATAAGCATTCACCTGAGCTTAGCCACATGGATTTGTAAGAATGAGAGGGTATGACTTTTTCCATCGGTACCAGACCCATGAAACTCTTGATGGAATAGTTAGTCGTGCAGCCAAGCGATGGTGGAGGCTTCACATAATGATTTAATTAATTGGAAGGGGCGCTTCTTGTAGTGTTTATTTAGGATGTATTTTCATTTAATGGTTTTTATTGTTTGAAGTTGTTAGGGTTCACACATAGCCTTTAAGAGTGTCATTTGAAAATATAAAAAAATGGATTCTGTCCAGTAGACCACTTGAAGGTGACAGGTGATTAAGAGTTGGTAATCAAGCAGATCGATGTAGATTATGACCTCATATAGGAGGATCTAATCACCCTACTTGAACATGTCTGAGGTATAATGGAAGTGTTCCCTTGGGATTTGACATTGAATCATATCCCATTATCATTGAATTCATAGGCTGATGCATTGGTGAATTAATCCATGACTTTGGAAAATCTAGAATGAGATGTAATAATCATCATCATTGTGCATCATCAAATGAACTCGCATTTTGTTCATTTCATCATAGAAGAAATGAATGAGGTTAGTCTAATCCCCTAACCATATGGTTCCATGAATTGTTGAATGATACCCATTGTATACTACCTTCAAAATGGAGTTCACTCATTGTAACGATCCATAAAAGTGAAAATTTGACAATGATAAACCAACTTTACTTTTTATTATTGCATGAATCACCATAAATTCCTCTATAAATGAGGATTATATAGAATCCTTCTCGGATTCATCAATTAATAAGAGACATATTTCATCATGAAAGAAGTATATACGAAGCCTATTGTGCCCACTTGTATGATGTGACACTTTGATTTCCACTAGTTTTTGGACCATTTAGAATGCTAGAAATAAAGAATATGTGGATGGTCTTACTATCTATTGTCTAGAGATGAAAACTCAGGTCTTGTGTCTTGTTGTGGATATGGGAGTTCTCCTAAAAAGATGGGAAAATTCCCAATCCATGAGAAGAACCATTAATATCAGGATATTCACACCTTCTTCTTGGTAGGGGTTTTCACTGGGCCAATGGGTCCAATAGAACCAACAATGTAATGGATTGAAGCTCAATACTAATAGCTCCTACAATATTGGAATCATGAAATGTGGAGGAATCATCCATGAATCATGTGATTCAATGGTGATTGATTTTAGCATTTTTAATGGTTGCGGTGACTCTCTTATTGCAGAGGCGAAGGATTTTCTTAACGGGATAGAGATTTTCCTCTCAAATAGTATCTTCATCAAAGAGATAGAAATAGACTCATCAGTTACATGAATCTATCTCCAAGGAAGGTGTGATTCCCCTTTTCTACTATTTATATTATCCTAAGATGAAATGAATTTATTGGTCATGCTAACCTGAATAATACATGGCCAGAAGTAAATTTTTCTACATATAGCCTTGCCATAAAGGGAATCAGAGTAATCCATGTATCATTTATTCTAATCTAGGCTCTCTACTCTATGAGTGTGTTAATTTTGTTAAGGATGATGCCCTGGGCCTTCATTTATTTTTCCCACCTTTAATTTCTTATATCCCCCCCATTATGCAAAATAAAATTATCTTACCTTGATGTTGACTACACAGAATTCACTAAGAAGGGTCATTCTTGCCAAATGAATGCCAAATTTATCCATCAACCCCAAAAGTTTCTACATATTGTAAAATAATCATATCCATTTTCCATATGGGTAATGGATATTTTAGGACCATATCCTCTAGCCAGAACCAAGAATTTTGAATACATGCTCATTGATACCGACTTCTTCTCGAAATGTACTAAGGAAATACCCCTCAATGAAGTTGGGAAGAAAATCATTACCAACTTAATGTAATCAAACATCACAACTATATTTAGTGTACCTCATACAATATTGATGGAAAACGATACCAAATTCTGTTTGAATGAGTTAGAGAAGCTATATCATGAGTCTAATATCAAATCCAACAATTCATCTCACTATCATGCGACTACTAATGGAAATATAGAGGCCTCCAACAAGACCCAATAAAATATACTCTAGAAGTTGGAGGATAATGATAAATAGCATAGTCTGAAAAATATCTTTCATTCCTTGTGGTCCTACTATACTGCAACATGTACTTCCACCCAAGGGACCACATATTCCTTGTGGTCCTACTATACTACAACATGCAATGAACTCAGTATGTTGACGAACCTTTGTGATAACTTTTCTAGGATAGTTTTCTTATTTTTTTACAACTTAAATTTTTTATATGAATGTTTTTGTTTTTAAATATCACTCCAAGTCCATAAGAATAAGGTTTTATATGAAATTCTAATGTTTATAAATGTTTGAACCTGGATATAAATTGTAGAAAAGTTTTTTCTTTGGGGAAGTCATTTTCCAAACACATGTTTTTGAACATAGAATATTGGACTGAGAATCTCCAAACTCAAAATGTATAAATGGTCATCATTGTTCATATTATTCATTAGTAAGAAGAAGTAGTTGATTGGATGCAATATGAGTCTTCGATCTATCTATATGAAGTTTAGATTTATCTGACTCCAAGTTTGTTAGACAGTTTAAAGTTATGGAGAGAGGAAGTTAGAATGATGCTGAAGAGTTTTATTAAAGAAATTGAATTCAGGTGTTAGAAACTTCTCAATCTTTCTAATCCCATGTCAAAAAAATTCTTTTCTATTATTAATGTTCTTATAAATCATCAAAATTGTCATGATGAAAGAAGTTAAACATATAGAGGAATCAAAAAGATTATATTGGTTCTTGGAAAACAAGACAAATATTTTCAATGAGCTATGAAACTGATAAGATCATCACAATGAGAAAGTGGAAGATTGATTAATTTTTAAGGATTTCAAAGTTTCTATTAAAAGTATTCATTGGATGCAGATCATCGTAGTTATAATTTCATCATTATGAGTTCATCAGTTTGAAGAAACATGAGAATATAAAGATGTTGGTTTCCAGTCAGAACTGATAAATCAAATATACAAATCATAGATCCAGAATAATCAGAGGAAAGAATTTTTTGGTCGATGAATGTTTTTTCATAATTAGAGAAAAAATGAAAGTGTTATAGGTACCAATCTATTGAACTCTATGTTCCACAATGTTAATCAGACTGACTCTAATAAGTAAAATTTATTTGAGTAACTCCGATGAGGAAAAGTTAATTGAGAGTAAGCTGTAATAGTTTCACAGGATTGAGCCAAGAAAGATCTATAAGACTGAAGCTAAGGTGTGAAGTAATGTCAGATCCAATAAAAAATATATAAATATATTGACCTAATCATACTGAATGAAAGCATGGAATTTGGAAAAATGTTGAATATGGAAAAGACTCAAGAATATATTTGAAGATTTTTGAAGACTTTAAGTGGTAACAATTGAAAATAAATTATGTGTAAATCTTGGAATTTTTAAATTTGATGAATCAAGGAAGTTTTCAATATTCCTGCATTTTCTATTATGGGATGCCTATAAATAGTTTCTCAGTACATTCATACTTTCAAATTTTTCATATAAAAGGAAAACGTGGAGAGCTGAATAATTTGATTTAAATTTCCATCCAAAATAGAGATCTCATTTGAAGATCAGAAATCTATTGTTTTTATTTATTGGAATGAGAAAAATCATTTTGAGAAAATTGTATTAAGTCGGTCGGACTAAGAAATATCATACTAGGTTTTTTAGTAGAGTCTGAGAAGTGTAAATTGATAAAGGGAAGATTTTATTGATTCGATTGTACTGAGTCAATCGGACTAGGTTCATTAGAATGAAGGTCATCAGATTCAGTTCCATCAGACCTAGTAACTTTGGGGGGGGGGGAATTGAACAAATCATTTTTACTTTTTTTTTATCTCAATTTTAATAAAAATACTTTGAAAACGGATGAGAGTCAGTATAATATTTCCTATCAGGAGATAGAAGGTGTCTAATGGGAGTTAGCACAAGTTGTATTCACTTTTTCATAATAGTGAATTTCCATAGACACATGGGAGTGGCTATAGAAAGGATGTAGTTTCTCACACTAAATTCGAACATTGTAAATTTCATGTGTTTTACTTTATTTCATTTTTTTTTATGAATGAGTATATACAAAAATAATATAAGGACATGAACTTTAACAGGTTTCAAAGGTTACGTTTTAAAAAGTATTAAAATTTATAAAAAGTGAACAATTGATTCACCCTTCCCCCTATCAGTTGGTATTCGATCATTTTGAACTTTAATTGGTATCAGAGGGACGGTTTCCGGGTTGAATCCTTACCATGGATAATATAAATTCTTTCAACAGTAGACGAATCCTTACATTTTAAGGAAAAAATTATTATGGATGGAAAAATATGATGATTCTTATCTCTTATCTCTTGGCCTGGAATTTTTTAATGCCACTACAATTTGGTTTTCACCTAATATAAAGGTTTCCTCAATGAATTTTTCTGAAAATAAAAATATCAAAGTTTATGTAAAATGTAGAAATGAAATCATTATGTCCTTATCAAATAATTTTTATATGAATTTGATGGGTCTCAAAACATCAAAGAGTATGTGGGATAAGATAGAAATAATGTTCAAAGGGAATACTAAAGTGATGAAATCGAAGATAAAAATCTGGCATAGTAAGTATGAAGACATCATAATGAGATGGGAAGAAACTATTGATGAATAATTCACCATAGTAAATGAAGTTATTTGAAATATCAGAGGATTCAAGGATGTCCTAGAAGATTATACAATTTTAAAGAAACATATGATAAACTTTGAAGATATGTTTTATTCAAAATTTCATCTTTATAAAGTATGGATAATTTTTCTCATGATGAATTTCATATCTTTCTTGTTTCTTATGAAATGAGAAAATATTTAATTTTTAAAAATATGATGAAATATGAAATATATTTTGATCTCATGATAAAAATGAAAATACAAGATATTAAAGATGTTGATCCTTTTAGATATGATGATAAATAGGATGATTAGTTGAATAAAAAAATCATGTCTCTAATATAAAAGAACTATCAAAGAGGAAGAAGAATGTATGGAGATAAAATACCTATCAAATGTTTTGAGTGTGGTAGAATAAAACAATTTTTGATGAATTTCCCTAAGAATGAAGTTGCTGAATATTGAGTTGAACCTGATGAGAAATCTCAATGGAATAAGTGGAATAAAAATTATAAAGAAGAAAAGTCATCCAACAAATATAAGAATAAGTTTATTGAAAAAAAGAAGTATCTTGAGTAAGAGAGTTGAATTGAACTCAACTGAAAAAATATATTTGAAAGATGAATGATTAGAAAAAAAATCACAACCATTAATGAAAAAGTGGAGAAAATAGAATATTCCTATGATAGTGATAAAGGTGGTGAAGAATCATATAGAGAGTATAAAATCAGCATATAACATGTTGCATGTATTGAGAAAAAAATAACTCTCATGAAAGAAACCACAGTAATGATGAAATATTGTGAGGAATTTATTTAATGAATAAAAGATTTCATCAACAATGAAGAAGAATATATTAATGAGATATTAAGTTACAAAATAAGAATTCCTAAATAGGGAAAGATGGTTGAAGATCTTAGTGAGAATATGGAATCTAAGGAAGAATAAGTTAATATGTTTCAATAAAAATTTCTTGAGTCTGAAATTACCTTGAGGAAGTTTAATGAAATCGAAAATAAATAATTATAAGTTAAAGCTTAGAATTATAAAGTTTTTGAGAAATCTCAAAATAATAATCAATTGAAATCCTCAGTCACCAAAAATAAAGTTTAATTTAACTCTTCTAATATTTTAGGATCCATAAAAGGTGTTGGGAATGCTTGGGTGGAAGAAGGATGTGAGAAACATATCACATATAAAAAGTTGAAAACTTCCTCAGAAGAAAAGATTGTCCACATCCAGAGTATGATTAAAAAGATAGAATTTAACAACCTCAACCAAGTTTCTATAGATAAAGAAGATTTTTTAGTAAAAAATAAAGATTTTATGGATACTTATGGTGTTGTGGAATCTATGATCACAAATGTAACAACCCGGTCCCAGCCAGCCACCCAAACTGTGCAAATCAGGTCGGGTGTTACTACCTTAGGTGCACCTCCCCTAAACGCCAAAGGTTGCCGACTAGCAGCGAGGGTCTGTTAGGTATAGTGGGGAGGCTATACCCTCTAGGAGGATCATAATAAGGGTACTAGTCTAAGTATAACAGTAAAGATGCAGCATAATCCAAGACTCAGCAGACTCAAACCAGACATGCAGAGTTGAAGCATAACCAATATAGATAAACATGGAAGCAGTAAATATTACAACCGCAGCAGAAATAAACACAACAACATGATGATAACATGTAACTACAACTGAACAGTAAAACATGCATCCAAAGTAGGTCATACATAACTGAATATAAAAAGGGAGCCAATGGCTAACCAACAGTAGCTACAACAAGAAAGCATACCGATACAGAAAATAAAATAGAACAAAGTAAACCCCAACTAGGTATGACCCCAAGGTCTATACCATCTCCATGAAATAACTAACAAAGCCCAGCTCTTGAAGTTGGCCTCTTTCTAATTCATAAATCCATAAAGTATGCATCCGTCCCGAAGGGTCCTTGTAGGGTGTGAGACAAATCTCAGTAGGATACCACCCAATGGTGCGTACCAAATATATGTGTTCAAGCAATCATGTAAGGAAAAATCTAAGCAGTACAATTCACAAATAAATGCAAACTCCACTGGTGCTCAACAGCCACCATGGAGTGTCACCTACTTTGGCCAACACTGGAATCTTTGTCGTGTAACCCGGCACTATGTGCCACCTAACACCTTGTGTCTCAAGTACCGAAATCCCGAAGGCACACCCAAGAATAGTAACCTAACACCATGTGCCTCCTGACACCCTATGTCTCAAGTACTGACGTCCCGAAGGCACGCCCATCCCCTGAAGGCTCCTCACCTCCCACGTGGCTTTCTACGACAAGCACCCCCAACCAAAATACCTAACCGCAACTACGGGGGCCTATTCCCACACGAGTGGTCAAAACCACCTCATCACGAAGTATCTCTATGTTCACACTACTCAATTTCCCAGGTGAGAAGTAATCACCAACATAGTACCTAAGCCACCAACTCATCTGACACCTTATGTCTCTACGACCATGTCGCTCAAGTCTGATGACATCGCCATCCTAGTAACCCAGGACATGCCCAACCTGACAGTCGTACTACCTCATGTCGACGTCCATGACGACCAATCCCGTGGTCAAAACCACACAAAGTAACCCGGGCCAAGCCCAACCTGTGATCCGAATCACTCAAAAATTCATGGGCCTGGCCGAACACCACCCAAAGGGTCCAGTAGATGCAATTCAGCAATTGCATATATAACATATTTAAACAGAAAACATAAACAGGCAAAACAAACTAAGCTGTTTAATTTCACTATGCAAGGTGTTGTCTCGTACCAGCACTGAGGTCATAAATGCCTCTAGTAATCATATCAGGGTTTAATAAATTAAACTAACAGTTTAATACATTAATATTTCAATTAAAACCATTCTGGTGTTCCCCAGCCAAAATGCCCCCAACAAGCAACGACCCCTCACCCTGCCCCACTAACGTAAAATGGTAACATGGCATACCAAAAGGCAAACCATAGGTTCAACAAGCAATTCAATATGAAATAGCAGATAAAATGGGTGCCACTCAAAATACTCGAAAATGCGCCAAAGGCCGCGTCACCCAAACAACCACGAAAACAAAAAATGAAGTATGCACCACCTACTTGAGACTCGTACGATGCTACTCCTCCGTAATAGCCGCCAATTCGGTTTAAAATGCGGTAAATTTGCAAATGATTCAATACCGTTCAAACTCCTATAACTCATTCTAGAACGAAAATCAAACAAAACAGCCAAAGGGGAATCAAGGACTTACCGAGGGGGTTCCAACACATCTATCAATGATTGAATCGGATTTCAGACAGATTATCGGGAGAAGGAACATGGTCCGGCCGGCTAGATTTGCGGAACTAGGCGATACATAAGAGTTTCTTCCTCAAAATGAGGCTACTGCCTGTTTTAACGCAAAAAAAGAAACTAAACAGTGTGTACTTCATGACTACACGTCGTGTAGGTCATTTAACTATTCATATGATGGATGAATTCCACCGCCATACATTCCAGACCTGCTGACATGGGTACACAGCATGTACCTATGGGTACACGGCGTGTACTCGGTTTCGTTTACATCCCTCACCGACTTACCAACACGCCATGTATATCCCTCATACACGGCTAGACTACACGGCGTGTCCAAAGGGAACACAGTGTGCACCTGGTTCTACCTGGCCAATAGGCTTACACGCCATGTATGGCCACCACATGATCGCGGGTACATGGCATGTTTAAAACTACACGCCGTGTAGTAAGAAACTTCTACACAGTCATCACATGACATGTACTTGGTGAGTACATTACTGACACTCACTTAACATATACACAGCATGTACTTAAAAGTACACAGTGTGTAGTCTAGAAATTTCCAGAAACATCCCATTTTCTCTCGTTTCCTCAAGAACCAGTCAAAAATTTAAACAGGGTCAGGATTTTGACCCGTTCTAAAAACCCAGATTCTTACAAACTCCCCACCTTAACATAGCTCATTCCTGAGCAACCGAACAAAACTAGGAGATGGAACCGAACACGCCCATCCCGGTTAAACAACATGGACTACCCCAGTCCCAAGGTTCTGGCTAAATTCCTCAAGGGGCTCCCCACCTTAGGATTTTCCTACACAGTCTCAACCAACAATGCTCAAAGAAACCAAGGATTACTAAGATGTTTTCCGGACGCATATTCCTTCCATGATGCATCATCACCCTTCTGCCTCATTGGTGCTCCTGTGTCGCTTCCGACACCCAACATAACTTGCACCGCATCGATGTTCGCCTCCATGAGGTCCTCGTGCCTAAAACCTCATTTAACCCGTACCTCAATGCCCCGATGCCCAAGGCACCTCAAGTAACCTGCATCCTCGATTCCCCGATGCACACATCACCTCAAGTAACCCGCATCCTCGATGCCATGATGCTACACATCTTATACATATATATATAGAATATATCACACACCTGTTATGGTGCCAATCCCACTGACTAGCATCTAGTCAGCCCACATAGATCCTGTGAACCACGTGCACTCAAAATAGTCAAGCCTCTATAGTTCATGCAAAAAAGGAAACATTTTAATCACTGCCACACCGTGCTGTACCTATAACTGTCGTCGGCTCACCAGCCTACTCAGCCTCTGGCAGCTCCACGGTGTGCACTTGGCTTGAAACACAGTTTTCTGATGCCTGACCTGCCTGTGATGCTGCTCCAGGCGTTGGTCATTGACCCCTCACCTGAGTCCCACCTTCATTGTCATGACCTCCACACACAACTGAACCTTGACTACCCTATCCAGGTACTGAACCCGAACCAACTCCAGACACTACAATCTGTCCTGGTCCCCACCTGTCGGTTATCTGAGACGGCTGGCTACAAAACCTCTCCAGATGCTCGTCCTGTCCACATGCTCGACACTCCTTTGGAGGCCTATCACAATGAGCCAGAACATGTACCGACTGTCCACACTAAAAGAAAATAACCTAAGAACTACCATTATGTGGATTAGCTGAATCCTTGGCCTAACTGCCCTGCTGGAACTCATCCAGTCCCCGCTTCCTACTATCTGAACCATCACCTGAAGCTATCGCCATGCCCAAGAGGGACTTTACTCTCTCATTGCCCTCGGCTATGAGTTCATGATTCACCACCTCAGAGAAGGAACCCAGCCTGAAGATGTTCACCTGGACCTAAATGGTGTGTCGTACGGCATCCTCGAAGCGCCACACCCTAGCTACGTCATTGCTCAACATACCTGGTGCAAAGCGAGACAACTATGTGAAGGTGGCTATGTTGTCGATGACAGACATATCCCCATTATTAAGACTCAAGAACTCTCGAGCTCTCTCTTCCCTCAGTTTCTCCGGGTAGAAGTGCTCAAAGAACCTATCCTTGAAGTCCTTCTAAGCCAGTCCCTTGTGCCTATGAGCCTGTACCTGTACATCCCACCAAGGCTTCACCAGTCCTCTTAGCATGTATGTCGCCAACTTGACCCTCCACCCTGGAGGCGTCTCGAGCTACTTGAAGATCATCTGTATACTTTCTATCCAGTTCTCAGCCTCCTGTGGACCACCCTCACCCTAAAAAAGCGGCGAGTACTGCGACTAGAAATCCTACGTTAGATACACCATAGAAGGCTCTGTACCCTGCGCGCCCTTGTCAATCGCCTGCAAGACACGTACCAGGCTAGCTTGGAGCTGCTCATCAAGCCATTGTGTGAACGTTTCCAAACCCGACTGATGTCCTGCCTGCACTAGATCCTGAACCCGATCCTATCCCTGAGCTTGTACCAGCAGCTCGTGCTCTTCCTGTACCGAATTCTGACCCTGATCCTGCGGCATTGTATCATCTCCTGCACGACTCTCCATCGAGTCGTGAAGAAGTAACCTGCTGAATACCGTAAATGGTTACAGAAACCATATATATATAACAATATATTTTACGCATATAAGGAAAGTAGTAAAAGGTAGTGCACAACAACTACTCTTACTCCCCACTCACCGCAACCCATGACCTCAACATCCTGACCTCACGGCCTCCTTACCCACCCTTAATAGAGCCAAGTATCAATAGTACCTCGGTCCATTCCCGTCCTAAAAACTCACGTTGCCTCAAACCGATGACCGAGTCACCCAATCCTGGAGATAAAAATCACATCAACCGATAGTACCTGTCTGCTCGTACAAGATCCAGACCCAAATACCATGCCACATACAATTTACAATATATACAAGGCATGGTATAACACATTTCAATATACAAGAAATTATATCAGGAATTTCACCTATTCTCATTTTAAAAGAATACTAAGCATGGAAATTGACATTTCCTTTACATGGTATTATCACATCACAAAGAATACGTTCAATTATGAAATTGAAATACCCTAAAGTGTGCCTATCAAAAGCCAAGCAAACTAGCCTTTCAATACCGGGACAAGGTCCAATTCTCCATTACCACATAGGGTCAAGGTTCACATATCACAATCAATAACATCACACATCAAGTGATCCACCGAGGTGGAAATCATATAAACTGTAATCTGAGAAAAAGAAAAATAGAAAATCCCACCCATGGCAACTCGGTCCATCCCTTGTACCTGGGGCTGCAGGCACCCAAGCACAAGCTAGAAACCCAGTTCTAGTAACAAAAACCTATCCCTAGCCTACCATATCCCAAATAGTAAAACCATCCGAAATAAAAAGAGAAGTCTCAATATCATTAGTAGCCAAAAAAACACTACTACTAAATCCTTGTCAAGAACCTCCTCTGATACCACTTTGTAACGACACGGTCTTGGCCATCCACCCAAATAGTGCCAAACGGGTCGGGTGTTACCACCTTAGGTGCACCACCCCTGAATGCCAAAGGCTGCTGACTAGCAGCGAGGGTCTGTTTGGTAAAGTGGGAAGGTTATACCCTCTAGGAGGATAATAATAAGGGTACTGGTCCGAGTATAATAGTAAAGATGCAGTAGAATCCAAGACTCAGTAGACTCAAACCAGACCCGCAGAGCAGAAGAATAACCAATATAGATAAACAAATAAGCAGTAAATATAACAAAAATTGTGGAAATAAACATAATAGCATGCTGATAACATGTAACTACAACTGAATAGTAAAACATGCATCCAAAGTAGGTCATACACAACTGAATATATAAAGGGCGTCAATGGATAACCAACAGTAGCTACAACAAGTAACCATGTCGATCTAGAAAAGAAAATATAACAAAGTACACCCCATCTAGGTATGACCTCATGGTCCATACCATCTCCATGCAATAACTAACATAGCCCAGCTCCTGAAGCTGGCCTCTTTCCTACACATAAATCCATAAAGTCTGCACGCGTCCCGAAGGGCCCGTGTAGGGTGTGAGACAAATCTCAGTAGGATACCACCCAACGGTGCAAACCAAATATATGTGTTCAAGCAGTCATGCAGGTGAAAGGAAAACTATAATCAGTACAACGCACAAATAAACGCAAATGCCACTGGTGCTCAATAGCCACCATGGAGTGTCACCTGCTTTAGCCAACTCCAAAATCTCTGTCATGTAACCCGGCACTATGGGCCAGCTGACACCTCATGTATCAAGTACGGATGCCCCAAAGGAATGCCCAAGAATAGTAAACTGGCACCATGTGCCTCCTGACACCCTGTGTCTCAAGTACTGATGTCCTGAAGGCACGATCATCCCCTGAAGGCTCCCCACCTCCCAGGTGGCTTTCTACAGCAAGCACCCCCAACCAAAATACCTAACCGCAACTATGGGGGCCTCTACCCACATGAGTGGTCAAAACCACCTCATCACAGAGTATCTCTGTGTGCACACTACTCAAAGTCCTAGGTGAGCGGTAATCACCAACATAGTACCTAAGCCACCAACTCATCTAACACCGTGTGTCCTTGCGACCATGTCACTCAAGTCTGATGGCATCACCATCCTAGTAACCCAGGCCATGCCCAACCTGACAGCCGTACTGCGTCAAGACGATGTCCATGACGCCAAATCCCGTGGTCAAAACCACACAAAGTAACCTGGTCCAAGCCCAACCTTGATCCACATCACTCAAAAATACCCGGGCCATTCCCAACACTACCCAAAGGGTCCAGCAAATGCAATTCTGCAATTTCATATATAACATATTTAAACAGAAAACATAAACATGAAAAACAAACTAAGCAGTTGAATTTCACTATGCAAGGTGTTGTCCCATACCAGAACTGAGGTATTAAATTCCTCTAGTAATCATATCAAGATTTAATAAATTAAACTAATAATTTAACACATTAATATTTCAATTAAAACCATTCTGGCATTCCCCGACCAAAATGCCCCAACGAGCATTGACCCCTCACCCGACCCCGCTCACACAAACTGGTAACAGGGCATACCCAAAGGAATCCCATAGTTCCAACAAGCAATTCAATATGAAACAACAGATAAAACGGGTCCCGCTCAAAATACCTGAAAATGCGCTGAAAGCCACATCACCCAAACAACCACGAAAACACAAAATGAAGTATGCACCACCTACCTGAGACTCATACGATGCTACTCCTTCGATAACAGCCGCCAATTCGGTCTAAAACACAGCAAATATACAAAGGATTCAATATCGTTCAAACACTTATAACTCATTCTAGAATGAAAATCATACAAAATGGACAAAATGGAATTGAGGCCTTACCGAGGGGGTTCCAACGCATCTGTCAAAAATTGAATTAGACTTCAGATGAATGATTGGAAAAAGGAAAAAGGTCCGGCTGGCTTGGTTCGTGGAACCGGGTGATTCATAAGAGGTTCTGCCTCAAAACGAGGCTAATTCCCGTTTTAACGTAAAAAAAAGAAACTACACAGCATGTACTTCATGACTACATGCTGTGTAGGTCATTTAACTGTTCATATGACGGTTGAATTCCACCGCCTTACTTTCCAGACCTACCAACATGGGTACACAGCGTGTACCTATGGGTACACGTCGTGTACTTGGTTTCTTTTCTCTCCCTCACCAACTTACCCACACGCCATGTATATCCCTCATACATGGCTAGACTACACGACATGTCCAAGGGGAACATGTTGTGCACTTGGTTCTACCCGGCCAACAGGCTTACACACCATGTATGGCCATCACACTATCGTGGGTATACGGCGTGTTTAAAACTACACGCCGTGTAGTAAGAAACTTCGACACGGTCACCACACGGAATTTACATGGCGAGCACATGGATGAAACTCGCTTAACATATACACGGAATGTACATAAAAGTACATGGCATGTAGTCTGGAAATTTCTATAAAATTCCCATTTTCTCCCGTTTCCTCAGAAACCAGTTAGAAATTTAAATAGGGTCGGGATTTCGACTCGTTCTAAAAACCTGGGTTCCTACAACAAAGTTTATAATTATTAACATAACTTTTCACTTCTTGGAAGAAGGTTCGAATGAAGAAAAATAAATGGTGGAAGAAGAATGAGTAACTTTTCTAACATATGGTAATTTATAAAATAAAAAACTCAAGAAGTTAGAAAATATCCAACAAAAAATCATTTTGAATTTCTGGAAGAATTTTTTGAAAGATGTTATCCGGATGGTCATCATGAATATATATGTATGAAACTACTTTCGAAAAAAGTTTCTTAAGTAAGGAAAGAAAATGAATATGGGAGGAATAAATTATAGGAAAGAGGTTTTTTTTATGATACATCTTTGAAAGAAAGTAAATAGAACAAACCATGGATAATTTATAGTGGTTGTTCTTTATATATGACAGGTCATATGAAAATCTTGAAACACGTTGAAAGCATGATGTAGAAGCATTTACTATTAGTAATGATTGTTTATTAAAAATCAGAGAAATAAAAATGGATGAGATTGTAGTAGAAAAGTTGAAATATAAGGAAGTATTATTTTTTGAGGGGCTAAAACGTAACTCACTTAGTGTAAGTCAATTTTGTGATGATGAAAATGAATTGATATTTATAAATTATTATTCTATTATTGAAATTTTTAAAGAGTTAAATGTTATTAGAAAAGGAGAAATAACTATTGGGAATCTCTTTTAAATAAGAGAGTTTAATAACTCCTTTTACTTGAGTATTGAAGATGAAAATAAGTTTTGGCATTGTAGAATTGTCCACCTAGGGCAGAAAAACAAGAATAAACTTTGTAAAGTTTATGTTTTCCATTATTTTCTATAATTGAAAATAATAAATAAAGTTGTTTTTTCACTTGTCAAAAAGGGAAGATTACTAAAAAATGACAAAATATAGTTGATATTCAATCAACTAGACCTCAAGAGCTCATTCATTCCGAATTATTTGGACTCATGAGACATCAATAAATAAAATTATATTTATAATTCATCACTTTTATAGATGATTTCACTCAGATAATAAACATCACATTTATAAAAACTAAGTCAGAGGCTCTGAATTTTTTTTGTTTTCTCAAAAAAAGAAGTTGAGAAAGAAATGAGAGGTTATATAAAGAATTTGAGAATAGAAAATTGTACCAAATTCAAAATAAATACTTTTGAAACTTATATAAGAAATCATGGTATCAAACATTAGTATAGTTCTCCCTATACTCCAAACTAAATGAAATATTAGAAATAAAAAAAATAAGTTTTGTGGAAATGGGAATAAGTATGTTAGTAGAATAGAAAACTTTAATGTTCTTTTGGAAAGAAGTTTTTAGTGTTATTGTACATGTTCAAAACAAATGATTTTTGGCACTAGAAACCAACATGGATTCTAATGAAATGAGGTATAAAAAACCTATATTGAAGTACTTAAAATTTTATGGAAGCCCATGCCAACTAAAAAAACTAGATCTGGGAATGTTTGATGAGAAATATATGGAAGTGATTTTAATGGTTCATTCACCCAATGGGATAAGTCACAAATGTTGGAACAAAATATTTAAAAAGTTTGTGGACTCATATGATGTGAAAGTATTTGAAACTAAAAATTCCTTTAAAAAGTTGTTGAGAATGATGGGGAGGATAAATTGAAGATTTCCAATGATAGAGGAATTAATTAAAAACATCCTTACCAAGATTCAAGAGAATTATGTAATGAGGAATGTTTAGCTGTAAAAGAAACATTAAAATTTACTACCCTGCAAAAACTTGTTGAGTCTAAAAACATTATTGGAAAATAGATGGATCTAGTTTAGACCAAAAGAATGTTGACATAATAAATTTAGACTTCACTTATCCCAAAATTTGAACTAGAATTAGTTTCAGAATCTATTAAACACAAATAATGTATGGATTCTATGAATGAAGAGTTTGATCCGATTAAGAAAAAATGAAACGTGGGGGATTTTTCCATAGCTGACAAATAAAAATGTTATCGGAACAAATTGGATTTAAAAACAAAAATTTAATGATCATGGAGAAGTTTTAAGAAACAAATAAAGTCATTTTTTAAAGGATATGCACAGGTGGAAAGTGTATATTTTGAAGAAACAGTTTCACCAATTTCATGATTAGTAACTATTTGAATGTTTCTATCAGTGGCCACACATCAAAATTACAATGATTATCAGATGGATGTAAAGATAGATTTTATAAATAGAGAGATTTAAAAAGATTATTACATTTACTAACCTTGGGGTTTTTAACTTTATAATGATGAAAAAAATGTTTTTAGAATGAATAAATCTTTCTATGGGTTGAAACAAGCATCACGTTCTTAGTATTCAAAACCTGAATTTTTTTTTATAATGTTGATATTTTATAAAGTAAAATTAAATAGATACTTATATGTGAAATATTTTGACTCCAGAACCATTATTTTAATCATTTATATGTATGATATAATTTTTTATGGGGATATAGAAGATGTTTGTAAAACATTTTATGAATAAAGGAAGATGAATTTTGAAATTTTAATGTTGGGAGAATTGAATTTCTTCTATGGTTTACAAGATAAAAATAATAATAATACATTTCCTATATCAAGAAAAATGTTTCAATTAATTGTTACAAAATCTTTTCATGGAATATTCCAAATAAGTTTCTACTCCTATCTCTCTGAGAACAAAATTGAGTAAAGATAATTTTGAAAAATATTTTAATTAGAAAGACTTTCATAAGCTGATAAGAAGTTTACTTTACCTTATAGCCTCAAGACCTGATATTATTTATTTTTTGACTTTGTGTTCCAAGAATCCAAGTAATCCAAAATAATCACATATGTTATTAGAAAATATAATTTTGTTATATGTTCAAGGAACAACTTCACAAGGGTTATTATATAAAAGAAATTGTGAAATGATGTTCCATTGTTATAATGTGGCCATTTTTTCTAGAGATTGTAATGATAGACAATTGAACTCAAGAGGATCATTTTTCTTGGGTGAATGTTGTGTGAGTTAGCATAGTAAAGGAAAAAGCTCAGTAACTTTAAACAATTCTGAATTTGAATATTTTATAGCTACTCATGCTTGTACTCAATTATTGGGGATAAATTTTCAGCTAAAAGACTTGAAAGTTAATGTTTCTAAATCATTAAAAATAATTTGTGATAATTAGAGTGCAATTTCTATTTCTAAAAATCCTATCCAACATTAAAGATAAAAACACATTAATATATTGTTTCACTTTATAGAATAAAAAATTTCTACTAGAGATATTTTATTGAAATATATCTCAACGATGTATCAAATTGTTGATATCTTCACAAAGGTAATGCCAAAAGAAAGGTTTTTTAAGTTGAGGCAGAAACTTCATGTTTAGCCTTCTCTAATGACTTTCTAAATATAAAATAGAATACCCCCACCATGCTTTGGATTATGTTTACAAAGGGGGAGGGAAAGTAAAAAAAATACATTGTAAGAAGTTTTTACTTATCATTATTTTATGAATCTAAAGTTGTGGTTATCATAAAATGGGGGGAGAAAATGTAATGGGATAGAAAAAAAATTAAGAGAGGAAAAGATGAATGTGAGGAAGAGTTTATCATAACATGGATGAAAAAAATTCTTGTCATTGAGGGATGGAATCCCTTCAAATACATTACTTTATCCATTATTTTGGTGTCAAGATAATCTCTTTTGAGAAAGGCTATGTTTTGGTAAAATTGAATTTTTTCTGAGATTTTTAAAATATTTTAATGAGCTTTTTCAAGAAATAAAACAAGATAGAGTAAATAACTTATTTGATAATTTGTTTTAACAATTATTTTGTATTTATTGATAACTAACTTTTTTGTATAATAATTATTGTATTTGTGGGTAAAGAACCAAGTCAATTAGGTTTTGTAAGAAATATTATTGTTTCTACATGTTCTAGCCTAAAAATAAATGGGGATACACATTTTGTCTTTTTATATATTGTTTTTTGAACATAGGTTTCCAAAAATAGATGATCGAGTTGAGAAGAAGTAGACTCAGAATGACTAAATGATTAGCACCGGTCAAAGGAGTTGTCAAAAAGGTGAAGTGGTTGATCAGACACAACATTAGACATATTTCCATTTACATGAAGTTTAGATTCATCATAATCGGAATTTTTTAGAAATTCTAAAGTTGTGCAGTGAGGAAGTATGTATAATGTTGAAGATTTTTGTTAAAGAATGTGAAGTCAGGTGTTAGAATGTTCTTAAACATTTTAATCCCAAGTTAGATGATTATTTTCCATTATTAATGTTCTTATAAATCATGAAAACAATCATGATGCCAGAATTTGAAGAAATGGACGAATCAAAAATATTTCATCACTTTAATAAAAAAGAACACAAAGATTACCAATGATCCATGACACCGATAAGATCGTCGTAATGAGAAAATGGAAGCTTAATGAATTTTTTAGGATTTCAATTTTTTTATGTGAATTATTCATCATATTAATAACATTATAATGATAATTTCATCATTATGAGTTCCTAAGAGTGAAGAAACATGAGAAGATGAAGATGTTGGTTTTTATTCAGAACCAACTATTCAAATATATAAATCATCAGATCTAGAAGAATACGAGGTAGAAATTCTAGGAAAGTTCCATCAGAATGAATCTAAGGCAGGAAGGAAGATTGGGTCCATGAAAGAAGATATAAAAAAATCACCAAGTAATATTTATGAAAATAAAGTAAGATAAAAAAAATTTGAGTATATAAAAGTCTTGAGAATATTCCATAAGATTTATAAAGAGCTGATGTGCTCAAACTTGAAATTTAGTTATATATAAATCATTGAGTTTTTGAATTTGAAGAAGTGGGGAATGTTTTCAAGTTTCCAAAAATTTCAGTTTTGGGTTGCCTATAAATTGTTTCTTAGTAGATTCATACTTTTTAACTTTTCAAATAAGTGGAAAAGATGGAGCACTGAATAATTTGACTGAAAATTCCTTCTGGACAAAGATCTCATTAGAAGATCAGACATCTATTGTTTTTGTTTACTGGACTGAGAAAAATCATTTTTGAAAAGATTTTATTTATTTTATTCGAATAAGAAATATTGAAATATGTTTCTAGCAGAGTATGGGAAGTAAAGATTGTGGAAGGTTAGATGATATTGAGTCAATCAGACCAGGTTCATTGAACTGAAGTTCATCAGATTCAGTTTCATTAGACCTTGGAACTATTATGGAGAAAATTAAACAAAGTCTTTTAACTTTTTTTGGCCCATTTTTTATAAGATAACTTCGTAAACTGATGTAATTCAATATAATATTTCCTATTGAGAGATAAAATGTGTATAACATGATTTGGCACAAGTTGTATTCACTTATTCATAATAGTGAATTTACATAGACCCACATGATTTTCTATGGAAAGGATATAGGTTCTCACACTAAGGTCAAACCTTGTAAATATAATTTACATTACTTGCATTCCTATTTTTTCATGCATGAGTATTTACAAAATATGATAAGGATGTGATCCTTAACAGGCTACAGGGTTACGTTTTAAAAAGTATTGAAACTTATAAAAAGTGAACAACTAATTCACCCCGTCTCATTTTTTATTCATTCCTTTGTAACTACATAAGACTTGAAACAAAAATATGGGATGCATCTCACGATACACTTTCCTGAATGTTCAGATAGTGTTTGTAAGTATTCATGCCTTATTTTTCATGTTCGGTAACCTTCATCCTTACCGCATGACACTAACCTACATGGTTACTATTCCAGTTATTCAGTATTAAAATTCAATAACAACATGTATATTAATTCTTACCATTACAATATATGTAGTGTTACTCAGATATCCATTCATGGATCCAACAAAAATATTTATTTTTTCACATTTGGTCACATTCGTCCTTATTATATAATGTTAAAATTCATAGATGATGTCTTCACCACCTAAAACTAAACCAAATGGTTTTTGAAAAATATATACAAATTTATTCTCATTCTACTAAGATTTGTAGTGATTCTCAAATCCTAAATCCTGGTCCAGCCATCACAAATTCAATAATCCCATGTCCTTCATTTTTATTTCCTTTATGTGGGGGAAATTTTTTTCCACTCCTTGTTTCTCAAACTAAGAATAGCTCATGTGGGATTAAGAGTTTTTGGAAAGGATTCCCTACATGATCAAGGCATATTAGTTCATGTTAGGGTTACCACAGTACTAGTTAGAGGACCTTAAAAGGCACACCAAATGTCTTTACTGCATGACATTAAATTGCACATTTGGCATCTCTTGCATGATATAAATTCAAGAACTATGTGTGGATTGATTTTAAATTTTATGAGATACAAAGTGACGCCTCAATCCTATATCCTATTCTATCCATAATATAGTAAAATTACCCCACTATCCTATATATGATCTAGATATACATGGGATGGTCCATTATGGGTTCACACCCTCCTCATGATCTCTTATTAAAAAATATACCCTTCTTCACAAAATGATTCAATTAGTGTGCGGAATCTCTCCAAAAACTATATATTTATTTATTCTTTCTATAATGGGATATATAGTGATGATTAATTATATCTCTTAAGCCTAGAAAAACAGAAAAACCCTTTCTTGCTTATGGGTTAGACTTGTATAGGGAAAATTTCTCCTTTTTTTATATATTTTGTTTATGAAATTCTCCTTCCATATTCATGAATGTTCCTTATAAAAATAAAACATTGTGTTTGAGAAAATCCAAATCCTCATAAGCCTTCTATGGCCATCAGTAGTTGAATGTCATATTCTTTTGGACACCTTTGTCTGACTATGTAGTAATACACTTCAGTTAGATTTTCATAAGTCATCCACTAGAAGGGTCTATTATTCAAAGGATTTCATTGTTTGACTACACATTGATACGACCCATTTGGAATTATATAAGTCTCCCACCAAATGTTCCTATAAATTAGAGTCACGTTCATCATTAGGAGATAAATCTTCTATCTACATAAGTTCCAATAATGTTTTTTACCCCATATCAATTTTTGATTCCAGAAACCCCTATATTATAGCTATAATCATACCCCTTCTTGCCTGAAAATGATGAAGCATTATTGGAAATATTACCATAAAAGTTAAAATCACCAATTTTTTGTCAAATTTAGGTGACCTTAAAATGTATCCCTCAACATCCTTACTGTAATATGTTAAACTACACATTCAATGTCCTATTCACACAACATTAAATAGAATTATTCTTCAACCCTTGTCAAGGAGGATCCATTCCACTTGATGTTGGTCTTACATGACATCATCCCATAGAACTGCATAAAATTTGATGCTCATCACACTGAGATTCATAGTGATTCCTATATTGTCCATCCTAGTCCTACCTACCAAAGAAGTAAAAACATTTGTGCCCTCTCCCATTTATGGACACAAGCCTGATCTAGGTGGGACGTTCACGACTTATCCCAAGACCCTTCTTTTGTAGGATTATGAAAAAAAATGGAATTCCCCATCCTTTAAACAAGAAATATTTGTGTTATAGTGGTCTCACATTCATGTCCAATGACTATGCAGATACTCCTTTTAATCTGAGACACATTCCCTTAACAGACCAACCTTTATGGTATCGAAAAATATAGATCTTCAAAAACTACATAGTGATCGATAAAAAATTTATGATTCCAAAGGAAACCTTTGTTTTGACTATGCATTGATATGCCCATGTTTGGATTTTCACAAGTTTCCCATAAAAGGGGCATGCCAACTAGAGGCACATTCATTTCCACCTCTTCTATCTCTATAATCCCTAATTATTGTGCCTTTGGTTAGCAGTTCTTGGGCTATTGTGGCTGATATGATACCTTTACATGTTTTTACATTGATATAATTCATTACAATCAGAATTATTATGTCATTTTACATAATTGGAACATATTAAAATACCCAACTAATACTTGTACATAATTTTATTGAATAAATTTCAAGTAAAACATCAAAAAAACAAAAAATATATATATCTTTCCAATAAAAAATAAAACAACATTATAAAATCATAACAATACTTGAATATTAAAATATTTTCAAAAAATAATAAATTTAAGACAAGGCCTTAAATTTTGATATAAATTTATGAGTTTAGGAGGTGACCTTTAGGCTAGTATCTTTATATTAAGAGGAAGTGGTTCCTCATGTAAGTTCTTTGAATTTCACATGCTAGATGGACTTTTATCCCATTATCCCCCTTAATTCCCTCCTCTATCGGGTTTTGGAGTGCTACACACATGGTCTCAAAGTATTTGGACAAGGAATGTGATGAGTAGAGCTTCAAGGCTTCTCTATTTTTTTACTCATTTAAATGAAGACCTTCATGGTCCTATTTATAGGAAATATCAAGAACCTAGGAGAAGGATGTTTTTTAATAAATTTCATATTGAAGGTCCCATCTGCAGGTATCATGGACAGGGGTGGATACTCTTTTTGGGCCATATAGGCAGGGCCTACACATGCCTCTTGGTGTGTAGGATTTGCGCACGAAGGTTGACCATGGAGAGTGGATTGTTTATCCTCGATTCTATTTAATTATTTATTTATTGAGTTAATTTCCATTAAATATTTTCACCCCCATGTCAAAAAAGGAGTGTTAACAATCCCCCCCCCCCTTGCATTGGATATGATTGGAAGAAGCAGGTATGATCCTAAAGTAAAGGGGATAAAATTTACATGGGTCATTCAAGTAATCCGTACATGTAATCCGCATAGGCACTCTACTCAAGAATGTCTTACACTTAGTTTATCCATGTAGGGAAACCATGTCTATTAATAGGGTCGATCGGCCAAAGGTTCTTTCCTCTGATTTTTCCATTCTTCTGCTCCCATCATGCAAGTTGTTCACACTTGGTCGAGTTTCCTATGCAAGGGTACTTCGGATAGAGGATTTTATGAGGGTACATGTGGGAGTGGCTTGTTCTAGGGTACCTGGGAAAGTGGCCTATGTGAGGTCACTTGGGCGACTGGCTTGTGTGAGGTCAATTGGGTGAGTGGCCTATGTGAGGGTACTTCCTTTTCCAAAATTTCATAATTTTCAAAAATTAATAAAAGTATCATTGTCTCCTTGTAGGATTCCAATAGATAATCATATAGATTCCCATGAATAATCTCCTTCACATGTTTCATAAATTCTCAAGACCATTGATCTAGATAACTATGATAGATGAAACTCAACCCTTCCAAACATAGCAAAGCATTTGAAGAAGTACCAATGTGAGTGTCCTAGAAGTGACTATCTGCCTCATTATAACCATGGACTTCTGAGATATATAATCATCCTAAATGTTCATAGTTATTTTCCAAATTCTTAGTTCATGGAATACACTAATTTACACACTTCTAATATATCCTTAAAGCGTGTATTCAACAATAAATGAACAGTTCTAATCGCATGCATTATGAATCATAACCTATGTGCCCCAGACCTAAAGCCTCACACCTAAGAATCGAATCCCCAATGCTATGAGCCAGTCTTCCATTCATCTAAGACAAAAAAATCTCATGGTTGGAAGGAATATTGAGAATTTTTTTCTAGGGGAGGAGTTAGGTCAGAATGGATGTGGGTGTATTGGGTATTCTAGACCAGCATAGAATTTATAGCTAAGATATGAAATGTTAGAATTTATGAGGTTGTTTGTGTGGAGTAGACATATGTTTATGAGAACCTATACATATTCCTTGAACTGTTGAGCTGATGGAGTCTTAATACAAATACTATCTAACTACTGCATGGTGAAGTCAGTATTATAATGTGGGATGTCTGTAAGATATCTAGAGCTACTATCCTTGGGGTGATGTATGGTTAGTTCATTCCAAAAAATAAAGTGTGGTATTATTCTAGATGGATTCCATATTTAACACACAATCTATTTACATTGTATTGGAAGGTATAGAAGAAAGAACCACACCCGATGGGCGATATCCATTCAAAGGCTTGGATGAACGTTTTTTTAGAGTTGCAAGGATAAGTTTCTACCTTTTAGCACCTAATGGGATTCCATTAATTGGAGAACTGTAACATCCCTAATAAATTTTGGCCCACCTAGGAGGAAGGATAGTATAACTAATGGGGTTATAAGGTCAAGTCTGAGGTTCTCATGAGGACTCATCTAGTAAGATTCCTTGTGATGTGGTTAAGCACCAACCTTCTGTCGGTACATGAATATAAAGGTGGCATGGGGATAGTTACATTTTTCATAGTGGTTATTTTTTAAAAAAGGAAACAATGTAGGATTGGCTACCCCTATTCTAGAAAAGATATATCGGTGTTTAATGCATGTGTACATGAAAAGGCCCCATATCATATTTCAAGGAAATTGAAAGTGTTTTGGGGGTGGATTGTAGCAAACATTATCTCTTATGTCATGATGAGTATATTTTATGTCCCTGAAGGCTGATTTATCCCATTCATTTAGGATGTTTCTGGTATCTAGACTTTATCCCTAAAATATGGTGAAGCCCTGAAGAACCCATCCACAATGGGAGAGTTCAATTTATTCCCATACCGTGATCTACCTACTAGGGCATTAATTGAAAATGGTTAGGATAATGATTACCTAAGGTCATACATGATCACATTTAGAGATAGTGTACTAGATAATCGCATTGAAAATGAGATCATATGTGAGGCCTACACTCCATATAGATTTTACTCTAGTTAAAGTTTCTAAAACAACCAAATTTATCTCCACAAAAAAAAGATTAGTTTTTGAATCATCTGATGATCCCCCAAAAATTTTGAATCCTTAGGGGTTTGGAGGTATCCTGAGTATCAAAAAACTACCTCAATTGGGTGTATCAATCGGGATAGAATCCAGGTATGCTTGTGATTGGATTTTTTCCAAACCCCTAAGGGAATTAACAACAAGAATCCTCCATGTCAAGGCCACAATGACTATTGAGAATTGAATTCATTTTAGTAAGGTTAAACCTGAAGGAAATGAAGTTGAATCTATAAAGTCTTCAAAGAAATCCCAACTATGAGCCACATTGAAGGTCAGGATTGAAAAGACCACATATTCTAGGATGAGGCGGTCTAGTCTTCACTGCTTGTAGGAGACTTGAACCTCGACTGTCTGGTATCATTTTATATAAAATATACCTGAAAGGGGTTAAAATTAAAAATATGTTAGGTCTTCCTCTTATCTGGTCACATTATCATTTGATAATGTGTGACTGTTGAAAATTCAAGCTTCACAGGATGTGACCTAAGATATCAGAGATTTATGGGAGTTTCAATAGGTTGGAATATGCATCCCAAAGCATGGGTACATCTGATAACCATCCAATATTCACCAAAATAGACATTTTTCTAAGTTGGTGAAACATATCTAGGAGCTAAAAATGTTGATATATGCCACCAATGATCAGATCCTAGTTATAAAGAAAGTAATATACATGATGGACCAAGATATGACTAAGGGTATATCTGGTTGATCTAATCAGTAATGTGATGACTATATCGATACTAGTGAGGTATCTCTATCTTTCCCATTCTCTATTCACTCCCTAATTCACCGTTATTATTTTCTTATGGGATTAACCTTGATATTGGTAGGAGAAGAAGAGGCATCAACAAAAGTACTTTAGTCACCAAAATATGGGTCGATGGGCACCCCTGTTATAGTAGGACATGGGTCACTAATATATGGGCCAACAGGACCTAGTTTGGAAGTGATTTTCACTTTTGTGATGTAATTTCTTGGAAGCCCTTCTTCACATAGGGTCCCATGATTTCCATTATATAGGACCCCGATGATCCTCATTTTAAATAAACAAAACCTCAGATAAACATCAAAGATCTTCTCACCCTAGTTCTTCTCCTAGACCCTTAAGACTATATAGGTAGCTCTCCAAACCCTAATAGAGGATATAATTACGGGGGATAATAGGATATAAGTCACTATAGTGTGTAAAAAAATAACCTACACAAGAAACCACTTACCTTAATGGAAATATACTATCCTAAAGGTCACCTCTTGAACTCGGGAATTTCTATCAAAATTTATGGCCCTATCTCAAAATTATTATTTTTGAAAATATTTCAAAATGTGTAGGATGGTATTCTTTGAATAATGTCACTTTATTTTTTATTGGAAATGTATATAGGTTTTATTTTTTTGGATGTTTTACATGCCATTTATTTGATGAAATTATGTATAAGTATTAGTGGTGCACTTGAATATGATTCAGTTTTGTCAAATGATACAATACTTCTAATTGCAATGAAATATGTCAATGGAAAATTATGTACAGGTATCATGTCAGCCACAATATTTGGTCAAGTAATTTTATATAGAATTTGTATCTTCACCAGTGATTTTTCATGTTGATGAAGACAAGATAGATTCCCACTTATTTTTTCCTCGAAACATTATATTCTTGCCAAATAATTCTAACAGATAATCAGTTAAATTTTTGGTATCATATCAAATTAGTTCTCCATTGTTTATTTTTATTCCTTTAATATTTTTTTAAAAACTTATTTTTAAGTGTCCTTTAATGGTTGAACATTATTTTCTGCTCTTGATTGGACATGTAGACCTAGTTGACGATTATCCACCAAGATCTTTGAGGCCACTCTAATTGATGTTTTTTAATGATCATTTAACATTTTGGTTTTCAATTTTTTTTTGATTTCATCCAACCATCAATTTCAAAGTTATCCTAAACTGAGCTGGATATGGGGTCTTTTGATGATCTCTCTTTATATACTTTCTTTGGAACCTATTGTTCCCCCACCCCATTTTATCGTAACAACTGCCTATTTGTTTTGTCTATAGAAATTAGGATCACATTTACCAATATTCTAATTAGTTGCATCCTATTTTATATCTAGGAAACCATATGATGAGTTATGAAAAATATTTATCATGATAGTCATCTGAGATGCAGCTAGTCTATAAATGGTGATGATGTGTTTCTCTTATATCTGTTGGTTTATTATTAACGTATGATTTTATATCATTCTCGACCTATATTTTATCTTATGTTCTATACTTTCTTATAAATGTTTCATGCATTTGGAACATCAAAAACCCTTCTTTTATTCAATTATTTCATGCTATTATAATTCCAAGCCTTTTGGTATAAACACATACTTCACTCAAATATAGTTTTTTTCAGGGTTCTTGTAGGTTTTATTTGAGACTTGTTTCTATTTAAAAGATGTGATTCATGAATTTGATATAATTTTATTTGTGAAATTAATATATTATTATTTGTCTCGAAATTATTTACATGTTTATTTGTGGGTTTTTACCACCAAAACGGTACACCCACGTTTGACCTTTTGATGCACTTTTTCCACTACTTGTATTTGATTTCATTTATTTTTAAGATATTATTTAGAAGAAGGTTCCTTAAAAATATTGTATAGGTATGGACTGAGAATATGTATGGTTATAATAATTTCTAATTTATCTACTTTGTTCTATTTTCACACTATTGTGTACATACATACATACATACATACATCCATACATACATACATACATACATACATACATACATTCATGCATGCATCCATACATACATGCATACATGCATACATGCATACATGCATACATGCATCCATGCATCCATGCATTCATGCATACATGCATCCATCCATACATCCATCCATGCATACATCCATACATGCATACATGCATACATGCATACATGCATACATGCATACATGCATCCATCCATACATGCATACATGCATACATCCATACATGCATCCATGCATACATCCATACATACATCCATACATACATAAATACATACATACATAAATACATACATACATACATCCATACATACATACATCCATACATACATCCATCCATACATACATCCATTCATACATACATACATACATACATACATACATACATACATACATACATACATACATACATACATACATACATACATACAAACATACATACATACATACATACATACATACATACATACATACATACATACATACATACATACATACATACATACATACATACAAACATACATACATACATACATACATACATACATACATACATACATACATACATACATACATACATACATACATACATACATACATACATACATACATACATACATACATACATACATACATACATACATACATACATACATACATACATACATACATACATACATACATACATACATACATACATACATACATACATACATACATACATACATACATACATACATACATACATACATACATACATACATACATACATACATACATACATACATACATACATACATACATACATACATACATACATACATACATACATACATACATACATACATACATACATACATACATACATACATACATACATACATACATACATACAGACACACATACATACATACATACATACATACATACATACATACATACATACATACATACATACATACATACATACATACATACATACATACATACATACATACATACATACATACATACATACATACATACATACATACATACATACATACATACATACATACATACATACATACATACATACATACATACATACATACATACATACATACATACATACATACATACATACATACATACATACATACATATATCTAATGACCAATGATCTTATTGAGTTCCTCTAATAAAATAATCTACATATAACTATGCAGTTTTAACATAAATAAAATTTTTCACTTTGAATTTATATTCAATTTCAACATGAATTAAATCTTAATACTTCTATATGATATGAATTCAGAAAGTTATTGTAATTTAGATTGAAAAACCTTTTTCATGTATCATTTCAAATATTTCTATGATAGTTCAAACTACCAATTTATGTATATTATCCATTGTCTACATTATTCTGTATTAGTTTAAAAATAATTTAATATGATGTTTCAATATTCATGTTTAATCTACCTGCTTCAGTATAGTATGCATTAATTATCCTTTCAAATGTACAATTTCAATATGCCTATGTATAACTTTTCTCTTTTACTATGCAATGCTACATGCTTTGGAATAATATACATTGAAAATATAATAATAAGTGAGATTCACTAATGTACCATTTCCAGTAATACAATCTTCCTTTTTATCTTCCTACTATTGTTTAATATGATTTATCTTAAACATCATTTTGAAAAAAAATCACTATGGTTCAATTACTTAATTGTCAAATTAATTTTCTACACATAATTTCAATTTATTTTTCGCTTTTTATAAAAAATTATATTAATTTTAGTTAATATATATGTAGTATCAGAATCTTCGTGAATCATGTTTTATCTATTAATAATTTATTCCTTCATGCATAAATCTTTTTACAACACTTTGATGATGATTCCAAATTGATAATGTTGATTTTTATTCTTCCTTTCCAACATCTAGAGCCCAACAATAAGTTCTTTTTGACGTTAATAAAAGGAAATTATGGCTAACTAACTTCATCTTTGTACTAAGATTATTCCACTAAACATTTCTATGCTATTTTTAAATTCATTATTCAATAATCTCTATCTATTGGCTTTGATGTTCAATATTTCCCATAAAAATTTTTTCAATTATTGTAATTAAATTAAAATTTTTTGTAAGGTTTGTTACATTATTTTATATTACTATACCATGCACATATGTGTTCTCTCAATCGACCATTACTTTGATAATGGGGTTCATGCATATTATGAGAACAATTCCTACATTTTTTTCTCTAATCTACATGATTCACATATTTTAATCATGTATTCCTTGATAATTAATTATTATGTCATTGGTGAAAAAATTCATGCTCAAGATATTCAACTTGGTTATCTCATGTAAAATATCATGTAAACCAGAATATCCTATCAACCTTTTTCATGAAAATTAATTAATTACTCTAAATAAACTAGTGGTCACCAAATATGGGGATATAAAAGAGTATTATGAGCCTTCACTTTAGATTCAAGACACAACTATTCCTTGATAATCTCATTATCATGTATCTCATCAATGAGATGTACTTTTTTCGTTCCTATTGATGGGTCCTAACACATACTCAATGGATCTTATATCCCTTAGTCATATCTTCCTTTCTCAAATACGAGACTTCCTCAAATTCTTATTAATTATTTCATCATTGATATTATGCAGTTCAAAATTTAGTCCATAACCTTTTTGACATTTTCTTCTTAATGGTTTTCTATATATTTTGATGAAACTATAAATCTTCTAGTTATGAAACAACATGATAAGATATTTACGGATGTGAAGTTCCTTATGGTACCACAAATTATTATTATAAACTAAGAATGGTATTTTTCAATCCTACAAAGAAATAATGGGAATATTGGGTTTTTACATGATCATTCTCAATATGGTCTATCCTTAATTAGTCTCAACTATCCAAAAATAGAAGAAAATAATTGATCATAGATAAATGTTGTAGCATTATTTTTCAAAAATATTATTATTTAAATGATGAAAAATCAAAATTAATTCATTATGATAAAAAAAATTATTACCAATAAAATCCCTTTTAAAATAATTTTTTTTAAAAATAAAATTTTACTTGGATCATATTTTATATTATTTTCTAAATTAGGAATATTAAAATAAGGATCACCATTCCACCAAATATTAAAAAACATAAAATATGAATTAAAATACATATTCCCAATGTACTATATTTTAGGCACATTCCATAATTACTTAGGATAATGTTTTATTAGAAACACTTAAAAATATATGTCTCATTAAAGTCCATTTTTTTAATCCAAAAAAAATTATGAGTTCCTTGATAAATATCATTATCTTTATAAAAAGTGCTCAAAATATATTTTTAAATTTGAGAATCAAAATAAAGAAAAATAGAGGACCATACAAGATAATATATTGGATATGATTAAAAATGTTAAGGTACGCTATTTATTATTTACAATAAAAAACCCAAAATATATAGTTTTATCCTCTATTTAAATATGAGAAAATAGTTTTGATACAATGGTGTAGGATATATCTCTTACAAAATTTATAAATTCTAAAATATTAATTATTGAACTAGTTTGTTTATCAGAAAATAAAATTTCATTTTATTATGATGTGTTGAACTGTGGATTTTTCATTTTTTCATAAGATAAATAAAAAAACAAAATAATCAATGATATGAATATAAATGTGTAGATATAATTTTTCTATTGATTGAAAAATATAAAAAAATCCTTGGAAGAAATATTACACAAATTAATTTAGAAATAGAATTTATTTCCTTTTGAAAAATAATATGGATGAGTTTTATCATATAAATTCAAATGGTACGAATGTGTAAAATTTTTGATACATTTTAAGGGGACAAAATATTTGTATAGAATATATACAAATCCATTAAAATTAAAATAACTTATTTGGATCGATTACTGATCTAAATATTTCACTTATTCAAATGGATATTGGTTTGACAGTAATAACATTAGTCATTTTAGTATGTTAAGAATATGTAAAAAGGTCAATGAATCATAGAATGATATTGGATACATTCAATATTTTTTTGTTGATACTGGTATATATAATATTTTATTATATTATATCGCTTAATAGGTTCTTAGATAGTATTACTAAATTCTCTGGATCAAATACTTTCTATCATGGTATATTAATTAAATAAGTTGTTTCAGAATTGATCATTGTACAGTTCTAATCTAGATAATTCTCTTAGTTTTTACTTGTGTTTAATATTTAGTAAGAATAACTTCACCCATCCTCACAAAAAATGTAAATAAATTTCAGAAATGGGATAAATGATAGAGAAATATGTAAAAATATAAAGAAATGGGATGAAAGATTCACAAGATTTATCTCTCAAAAAGACACATCCTTTTTTTTATGGATGACTAAAGTGAAATAGTGGATTAATTAATAATGGATGAAACAAATAAATAAATAGTAATTAAAAAATGAATTATATGTGAAAAAGGTTTATAAAAAATTGCAATATTTTATTATATTAAAAATAATACAATATTCACATTAAAAAATATTATTATAATTTCATATTTGAAAAACTCTTGTAATTCTTCTTTTTGATAATCAATATTGGAATTTTCCTTTATGATATATAAAAAAATATAAATTCATATAGAATTTAAGAAATAAAATGTCACAATAGTCCTTTCATACATGTCTAAGTGATGGAAAGCTAAAAATATATTTTACATTTTTATCCAATTTTTTAATTTTTTTGTAAATGAATCATTGATATATTTCTTTGTCCATGATAAATTTATATTATAAAAAATGATTGGAAATCCACTATGAAATAAGAAAAGATAAAAGAATGAAATTAATCTCAAATTAATAAATTATTTAGCCAAAAATTAATTTTTAAAAATTATTTTCAAAAAAAGTTTGATGATAATGATAAAAAAATAATTTTCAAATATATAGGATCATTTATTAAAAAAATCATATCGTGGAACCAAAAAAAATTGGGTTCACCCCCCATAAATAAAACATTAATACTAAATTCAATAGAGAGAGTTTGGATAAATAAAATACATTTTATACTTATAAAATCATCCCAAAATTTGGAACAAAATATAGGATATAAAAATGAAAATTTGGATAAAAAATCATCACAAATAAAAAAGGTTTACATTCTTCAATTTAGTCAAAATAAGGAATTTACACTTCATTCCTACTATTGTAAAGGAATTTTTATTTACAAAACTACTAAAAGTAAATTACAAATAATGATCCAAAAAATATTTAAAAATGATATTGAATGGATTTATAACTGAATTGAATATCCTGAACTTAATTAGATAAATATCTATCAGAGTAAAAACAATACACAAAAAAAGTAATGAAATTGATATAAAATTTAATCAGCAATTTGGAACAAAATTTGGAGAAAAAATAAAGAGATATTCAAGGATTTTCTTGAAATTCAATTAATAAAATTCAAGTGTATAGTTATCATTATAGGTAAATATTGGAAAATCTATTCTTATTACAATGTTAAAGAAAATAATGATCTAGATCAAGATGAGGAAGTGTCATTCTTACGTTATTCAAAACAATAATATTTTCATCAATATATTATCAAAGGTTCCATGTAAACTCAACAGTTTAAAAAAATTATTTGGAAATAATTTCTAGAAAATACACATTCTCCTCTTTTTTGGACCTATAAGTAAAATATATTTTTTAAAATTTTGAAAGTTTCAAATAGATTCAATTTATTTTCATAAAAAGTATAGGTAAAATACTAAAAGTCAAAAAAGTTACAAAAGAGAAATAAATAAAAGAAATGGATAAAAAAGGTGATGGATTAGAAGATAAAATAAGGATAAAAACAACTGAAACCTCATATACAATTCTATTTTCTCAAGGAATATGAGATGTATTTCAATAATACAATAAACTCTTAGAAAGTATATATTTTCTACCAAATTTTATAATAGTTAAAAAATTGAACGTTCATGTAATTATTTTAATTTCTTGAGTGGTCAGAGGATTTGAAGTAATTTAAATGAGGGATTCATGTTAAATGTACAAGTAATGGTGTCCAGTTACCAAAAATTGATTTCAAAGAAAATATTTAACCAATGGTTTTCAAATAAGAATACTAATTCCATTCTCCTTGAAACCTTATAAAATATTATGATATTATTCTAAATATTCAATGATAAAAAAAGAAAAAAAACATGTTTTTTTAACATTTTGGGGAATAGAAACTAAACTTAATCTTGATTCTCCTCCGAAAAAGCCTTCTTTTTTGGGAAAATTTTAAAAACTCAAAAAAATGTAATATTTATAAAACAATTTTTTTTTCAAAAACAATTAAAAGAAATAATATTAATTCTAAATAACTCCAAAAAAGAGTTTTAAAATATATTTTATTCCATATAATAAAAAATATATTTAAATATAATAGTTTTTCATTTAGATTGAAATACGATAAGACAAGGAAAATAAAATGTGAAAAAAATTAAAAATAAATTAGATGATTCACGAATCATCAATTTGTTTAAGATGAATCAGTTTTGAAAATAATTTATTTCCTAAACATAAAATAAAAAATATTATAGATCGAAAAAACCATATAAAAATAAAAAAAATTAGTTACAAAAATGTATATAAAATTATAAAAAATTATTAAAAAATTATGATTAAAATAATAAATTAATTAACAAGAAATATATTTAAAACATTATAAAAATGACCCAAAAATCTATGAGTTCTTATATGGTTGGATTTTTATGCCCACCTCAAATAGGTTTTGGGTTGTCGATTAGAACTCAGAGTATAAAACATGAAAATGGAAGTCATTACCATCATACATCCAATGAAAATAATAATAATTTTTTTAATAAATTACAAAATATACAAGAAAAGAACATATAATAAATCAAAATTAATGAAATGTCATAAAAATTAAAGTTTCCATGATAAATATTGTAATAAAATTCCTAAAGAATCATCTCTAACCATAGATCCAAACAATTCTTCCACTAAACTCACTTTGGAAATTTTAATATCAATATATATATAGGGGCATACATGAACATATACTTAGTAGGGTTCTTCTAAATACCATTTATGAAAATGTGTAAAAATCATATCAATACATCAATGAATATGAAATTTAACCAATAAACTCTTATCCATTTAACTATCACCTATACTCACTAAGGCTCACTCACCTTACATTGAATCTATGAATAATAAAATAGTGTCAAAAATATATTAATAGGTTAAATCACACCACTTCCCAATTAGTTAATTATCACTCCCTAATGAAAGAAATCATGGCATTCCCCTTGTAATCATACCAATCTTGCCACTCCTAATGTGGTATAGATTGTACCCATACCTTCTCTAATCCATTCTAGGTCCAACGTTTTTATTGAAACCAGTAACAATAAGACATAACCCTAATTGAATCTATAAACAACAAGTTCACATATTAGTATATCAACCTTTTTGTAATTCCCTGACCTATATTGTTCAAACGACATCTGTGTAGGGGTCACTATATAACCTCTAACATAAAATCAAATAATTAATTATAAATAATTTATAATTAGTTTTTTAGTTAATTTATAAACATATATAATTAAATTAGAAATTAATTCAATTAGGCATAGTGCTTAAAATCTCATTGAGTCATCAAAGGCACCAAAATTGTGATCAACCACACTCAGAAGGTTTGTAACACACTCCTAAAACCATTCATGAAAAAATAGATATCACATGGAATCAATTCATTAGTAAATTTAATTTAATTTTATTCGAAACCCCTAAAAATCTATGAAAAAACATACCTCAATTCTAATGATGAAAGGTGACAAAATTACATATTCTGAGGACCTCCTCCACAAGCCGCACATGAAACCCCTAAGGCATGGGATGATTTCCACCATGATTTGGTGCAAATACTCATAAAACCTAGTTGTGGATAACCAAAAATAAAATAAAATCAAAGGAGAGGAAAAATATAGGGTGTGTGAGGAGGAACTCACCTCAAAACATAAAAAAATCATCATGAAAATGCCCCAAAATCAAGGGGGTCAATGTAGGAATGGAGGTAGAGACCAAATCTCCATAACATACATGATTAGAGAGTGGGTTTAGATTAAAACCTTCATGTTGTTTCGGTAAAACCACCATTTTTAATTAAAATGAATGGGCCACATGGTGTTCCAAACCATGCACAAACTATTTGGTTGACACTATTACAAGACATATTTCATGTACCATTTTCTAAATTTTGCCCCAAATGTGAGAATCACCACTCATATTTAGCTGTAGGTTTTTTAAGGTTAATCTAAAACTATTCCCCAACCATGTCCATACCCCTAAATAAATATACCCTATATGGTTACTGTTAATAGTGAGACAATAGTGCATAAGGAAATCCCTTTGAAAATATCCAAATTTCAATATGAAACACCCAAGACTCCCCTGATCACTTGAGATAACTATAAATCCTTGAATCATATCCAAAAAATATACTCAATATGCACAAAATCTTGTAATTATAATCCTAAACTCAATTCTTGAATCGACCCTTGTTCTAAAAATTTAAAAATCATATTACCAATAAATTTTCAAACCCAAAAAGTTCAAAAGGTTTTACACTCATTCCATCCTACTATGTATATCCATCACCATATATACCACATCCTCATCCCATCATCCTCACATCAATCACATATTTGAACACTGACCATCACAATCATACCATGTTTAGAAGAGAGTAGAGGTAATGTTGTAGTCAACCATTATTTCTCTTGTCAAATTTGATGTTTGGGGAAGACAACCATAATCCAAAAATATTTGGGCATCTATAAGGATATATTATGTGGGTGTTAGAAACATGAAATAATAAAAAATAAAAGTATATTTATTCACACACAAGCCCATCACAACCAATATATCATTTTAAATCACTAGAAACCACAACTATCTCTATAACACAATCCCACTTTCCCACACAAAATAAACATATCATGCATATGTTTTCCCATTTTTATCACATTAATTAATCATTTAATATTAATATTTACCAAACATATTACATTAATTATATTCTCTAATCCATATTTAATGTTTAACCATACTTTAAACATTCTCCACATTTATTTTCAGACTTTACCTATTCATTTCAAGCATCAATATTTAATTAAAAGCCCACGATTTATTCAATTTAGGTAACTAAACATTTTATATTTTTTATTTACACATTATTCCATACCACCAAACATTCACTAATACAAACCCACTCTGACAACCACTTACGCACAACAGCCCCCACAATAGCCACAACATCATCCCTATACCTTCAACTATTTCCACCCAGGCCTACCAACCGTATCCCCATTTCCCAACACATGATTATTTGTGAAAACTATTCAAATAAACCACCATAATAATGAATTCAAAATAAAAAAGATATAACATTCACATGAAACATCCAATTCAATAAGTAAATCACCATTACAATATATGAAACTAGACATCACAATCATTTAATGTCTTTTTCAGGGGATGTAACACAACAATTTCAAATTTTACATAAACGAATCGTTAAAATATTTACTTGATTAAAAGTTTACTGATTTATTCCAATAATAAAATTAAAGCAGTGAAATATTTAACAGAACTACTCAAAAATCATATAAACATCCACAAGAAACCACTAATCATGTAAGCAATGTCTTGGAAAACTTATAATCACATTTTAATAACTCATACACATAAATTTTCTTTTATTATAATCCATTATATTGGTTATGAAAATTATTAACATCCATAAAATAACAAATATCATGTCACTTATGAATTATATAAAAAAATAAGAGGGATCATGAATCCCTTATCTCAATCAAATCGTTTCTATTATTGTGTGACAACAATGCGGGGAAGAGGTGACCACATGACCAATATTAAACAAGATAATCCCCAAAAACTTAGAATATAATAATCCACATCAACCATGAACTATGAATAGAAAAAACAAAGCAAACCACTACAAAAAACATCCTTAAACAAATAACTAGGGGAAAATACAAGATGGGAAGAGGGGAAATTCACCTCAATTATCAATATATTTATCCCTTAAATTGAAGATTCAACAAAAATTCAAGGGCTATTAGGGGTATTCAAAGGGGAATCATAATCACATATTATTTGAGGAAAATAAAGAAATAGAATAATTTATATGGGATTATAAATTTATATAGGCACTCAAAGCTACAACACTATAGCATTACATGCTATAGTCATTCCCTGGTGGGGTTAATTCCACTAAACCTTTTAAAATAACACTAATGATATCCTATATCCCATTTCTTAAAATTGGTAAACTTATTTTCTAATATGACCAAGGATGGTCATGCTCTGACAAAATAGTTTCACTATGTAGAGAATACCCTAAAACCCAGACCATGGCATGATAAAGGCATTGTGTTGTGACTCCTCTAAGACAAAACCCCAAGAATTGGCCTACTAAAATATATTTCATGATAGAAAAGTCTATGTCGAAAAGTCTATCCCGGTAAATATCAAAAACTCCCCCAAGGAACTCTTTCACCTTGATTGAAACCTCCATGTAGTGACTAGACAAATGTTAAAGGGAAAACATAAGAGTATTAGAATGTCCTTAAGACTCATAAATATCACACAAGATTTCCCTCTGAAATCGTAAGGATTTTTTACTTAACCAAAGTTCCACTTCTGAATCATTCATTTCATGAAATCCCCCTGTATCATGACTCAAAAATTGTAGAACCACCAAATGATACAACCATTCCACTTAATCATAACTTTCATGGCTACACTATAACCCATGTTTTCTTATAGAATCTCAACTCAAACTCCACCCTTTTTACTTCAAATCCCTGTTGACACATCTAACACCCTAAAATTTTAAAGTAACATGTCAGAATGGATTAGGGAATTTTAAATGTGGGGTTTTAAGTAATTATTTTAAAGGAAATTTTTGATTCAGTTAATTGTGTTTTGAAATCCTGTTTTTCAAACTGGTTAATGATTTGTTTTTCAAAAAAGTTTTTATCTTATTATTCAGAAATTTTTTTATTGTATAATACTTATTTTACTTTAAATTTTTCATTTGAAAAATCATATTTACTAAATTATGTTCAAACAATAATTTATGAATTTTTTTATTAGAATATTTAAATATATATTTTTAGTGAAATCCCATGGATCCTATTAGTTCACACTCTCTATACACAGTTGTGTGTATAAGTAGCATTCATGTTTTATAAAATTGTTCATGTTCTTATCTCTAATAAAATATTGTTCTCTTGGTCTGTTGATAGATGTTCTGGATGTGGTGAGTGAATCGAGGTCATATAAATATTTTCATGTATTCTACTAGGTTTTTCATGTCTTGGTTTCTTACTCAGGGTGTTTGTGAACATATCAATTCATCCAATATCTTATTATATTTTTTGTTTCTTTATTTCCATACCTTGTGTTGTATTTGTTAAATATGTTTCATTTTTTTACAAAGTTATATGATTTCCTATATTTCTTATTCCATATTTGGTTGTTTATTTATTTTAAAACTATTTATTTCAAGTGAAATGAAGTTTATTGTTTAGATGCCTTCATTATATTATGTTTAATTTTTATTATTATTCATGAGTGAAATTATTCCAAAAATTGGTGTTTTAATACCTAGGTACTTGTTGTCGGCGTGTGACAATCAATAATGTGATTTCTACCTTATTATGATTTTTTTCAGGTGTCATGTTGGACCAACCTAGGATGTTTAATGATAAAATGGTATCATTTTCCCCTCTTTTTATTTCGAAGCATCATGGAAGTACAAAGATATGAATTGTGGGGCATGATATGTTGGTGCAAGGAGACTATATATATCTTTCTCATTCAGATTCTTTATTTTCCATGGGTCTTTAGGATTTGAGTCTTAAAATTGAATTCTATTTTAATTATTTTTTATGGAGTTGTAATGCACATTGAGTTATATGAAGCATTTTGGGGTTTCCTTGAGATTTAGGGTGAAAAAATGGATGAACTAAGGTTTCAAAGTTATCCCACATGGTCTAAAAAAATGTGCATAGCTAGTACATATGGTTTAAAGGATTCTTGAAGCATATTTCACAAAGGGTGCACAGTTTTCCCAAAAGTGAAGTCAGACCATGTACAATTTTTCATCCATCTGAATTTTTTTGTTTGAACCTATTTTGATTTCTAATTTCTCCTAATATGGTTTTCATTTGTTGAATATGGATCAAAAATGTTTTTGATGGTTTTTAATGGTGTTGGAGTGGATTTTGTTTGATATGTTGTGGTATGTTTTTATTTATTACTATTGTTTTAATGAATTGAAACAATTTCATGAAATAGTTTTAGTCTAAAAAAATTATTTACACTGTAATTATTAATTTATATTGGTTTTTATGATGAAAAATTAGGTGTGATTTGAAGTGAAAGTTGACATTTAGCAAATAATTTGGTTTCCCTAGTAGAAAATTTGGAGTTTTCACTTATTAGTTTCCATTATATTTCTAAATAAGTGTGATTTTTTTAAATTTATGTATATTTTTATAAAATGAGTTTTAAACCCTTCATAAAATTATGGTAATTTAAAAGGAATTATTTTTAGTGTTCATGTATTTGGTGAGTTTTTGTTTTAGGTTAAACCATTGGTTTATAATGCGAATGCTTGATTCAATTTTTTAATCTTGAATTGATTATGATTCATGTTTAATTATATTTAAATTATGATTATTACAGTGGTATCTAAGAAAAGGGGAATGTCTATATTTAGGGAGGATACCCATGGCGATTCCTCTCATTATTTGAGTGTGACCCTTATGGCTCATGATTCTGCCCAGGATCAGAACATAGGGGTGGAATGAAAATATTATTTTCTCTTGGGTATATCTAGGACTTAGTAAATTAGTATCCACATTATATTAGTGGTGATTAATTCTTTATTTAAGTTATAGATTGGTTAGAGGGTATTGAGGGAATCCTTAATTTTCTAGAAACTTCTAAAGCTTCAAGGATGAAATTTTTTATGGGTTTTCTTGAAGGACTTAGCCAAGTGTGGTGGAAAACCATCTTATTATAAATTTCATGAGGATTTTCCTTGTAAATTATTCAAGGACAAGTTAATTAAATGGAGTTATCCTATATTTTTAAAAGTGGATTAAACAATTGAATCCATGATCCTCCATTAGGGTAAAAGAACGGTGAAGGAATATGTTGATGGTTTCTCGGAGTTGCTGGAACTTTATCCCAAATAGGTCACTAATGACTCTATAAAATCCAAATTATTCTAAATATGTCTTCATTTGAGCCTTAGATTAGTTATATTTAATTCTATATGGATGTAGTGTCAGAAGTGGTTGAAAGGTCCATGTTAGTGGAAGTTAGTGAAATTGGGTCAACTAATCTTGAGTAGGGTAGCTGAATTTATAAGATTCAGTATTCTCAAATTATATGGATTCCTTTATAAAGATGATATCTCTTGTTCTTTTTAAAATGGAACACCCAATCATTTTAAGTCTTCTTGCCAGAATGTTCAAAGAAACTCTCATCAATGTTGTCTTTTAATACATTTTCATATAATTTTTAAATTGTATTATTGTAAAAAAGAAGAATTATTGAGTGTAGTTGGGATGTTGTTGATTATTTATCTTGGGATTTACAGTCATTTAATTTAGAGTAGTTAAAGTATTTGAGGTAACTCTTGTTTTATGATTTCCTTTGGTATCATTTTTTTCTTATCTTATGAGATGTTGGTTATCTATGTATGATTATTCGTCATTGAATGGTTATACTTATTGAGGTTTATTTATGATGTTATCCTTGTGATGGGATTTGGTTTTGGATTATTTTCATATGTAGAAGCCTTGGGTGTGTTCTTAATAAACTAGGATGAGTGTTACCCCTGTTTAGATTATGTACTAGTTGGTTTTTGGTTTAGACTTTATTAATTTCACTAAGTTTTAGTTTTTTTGGTATGAGGTCCTATTTTACCCCTCTTTTATATTTTAAGATATGGTTAGATCCATGAAATTCCTTTTTATGTCATGTTATGGTTTATGGGTGGTTCCCATTCTTGGTTGGAAAGATGTTGATAAATTAGTTAATGAAATTTATTTTATGGTCATTTGGATGTTATTTTGGGTTTTAATCCCCTTAGGGAATTCTAAATATGTTTCTTGAGTGTTTTTTTGGTTAGTGGAAAATTATTATTTTCATTGATGATTTTAGGAACCATGGTGTCCTTGGTGATATGTTTCTAGTAGAAGTGTTTATTTTTTTTAACCATTTAGATGAATTCTAAATGGTGGGGAGACCAATTTTATGTCATGGTGTTATTTAGGATTTGTATTTCATGATTGTTTTTGTTAGTTTAGGATTCAAGTTTCTCAGTGATAATTGTATTTTTTTGTTGTCTTATAATTTTAAATCATGAATTTTTTAGGGAATAAAGTGGTATGGTGAAGAGAATTTTGATATCTATATTCCACCATTGATTTAAATATTATATGATTATGTTTTTTTTTGTTTTTTTTGGAGTTTTTTGAATTAAATTTTAAATATTTAAGAGTATTTATTTATTTCATGGTTACCACATGGTTAGAAGTAATCATTTGGAAAACTTTATGTTCAAAGGGAAACCATGTGAGTGTTTCTTATATATGATTTTTTTAGTGGTGCATGATTAGTGCATAACCATGTGAGGCTTAGTGAAAATTGTATATATATATATATATCTTTATATTTGGAGTGTTTTGTTCATTGATTGAGAATAATTTGGAAAATCATGTGGAGTGTTGTAGCTTGATTATTATGGGGAATGAATAGTTAGTGCAAGGTTTCATAAACCGTACAGAAAAACAATGAAAGGATGAAGCTCTATTCTAGTGCGAGATTTATGGTAGGTTCACTGTTTGATAAACCATTAGGTCAAACTATGAACCCTTCTAGTGTTCATTAAAAATGAATTTACTCTCTTCTGAATTTAACATTTTCGGTCCTCCTCCTCTCCCATTTTCATTCAATTGACTTGAGGGATATCCCTATAAATCCTCATGTTTCTTACATTGGGATTTTGATCTCCTCCTTGGTTTCTAAGAGATTTTGATAGGTAAACACATACTTATTCCGTTACAATTCTCCCTTATTCAATTCCCCTAAATTTACATTTCTCCCATAAACCCTAATGGTTATGAGGGTCGCATCTACAGTTTGGGTGGGAACAACCTTACGTATTTGGTTTTATAGGGATAATATAAGATATTTCCTTGAAAATTTTTACACTTCCCATCAAAGGGGAGTGGTTTCCTCTTGAATGAGGTATGTATTTTTGTGAAATTATTTCATTTAACTAATTATGAAATGATTGATTTTTCTATATTCATTTTCTGTTAAATTTATACCAATATGTGATACCCATGAGGGGTTATAAAATGTTACAAATGATTTCCATACTTGGAATTGATTCTTTTAAATGGATTTCAAGTATTTATTTTGAATTAAATTTTTATGTATTTCAATTGTTTTTGAAAATTCCCATGAGGATCTTTTCAAATTAATTGGATGAAAAATAGAGAATTTCAGCCCAGTTTTGATTTAAAAGGAAATAAATAGTGTTTTAAGGGTTTGTTTTTAATAAAAGTGTTTTTATAGTCTTCAATTGACTCCAAATGGAGAAAATAATTATTTTAAAAAATTAATAGTCCTTGTGTGTGACAAGGTTGGTTTTATAACATGGAATTCCAATTTAGATTTAATGTCCCATTCAACACTTAATAAAAAAGAGTTCTTTGATGATTATATCATAGTTTTTCTGAGACACTTTGTGTGATTATTTTTGTAGGCCTTTACCCCATTTTGGTTTGTTGAATGAATTTTTATTGTAATGATTATATGCATGTTCTAAGAGTCTATTTCTTGAGAGGGTGTTGGATGTGATATGGAGTTTATTTTTTATGTTCATTATTGATTTATGTGATGATCATGTGATCTGATTGTTTTCTCAACTTAATTTTATTAACTTCTTGGAGATCATCGGAAGATATGTGATAAATCTAGGTTTATGAAACACTTTTTTGGATTTACACTAGCTCCTATCCCATAGTTGTATGATTCAAAATCTCTTGAGGAGTGCCCCAATGAGACCATTAGAGTGAGTCAAAATCTTATATTGGTTAAGAATGCATCATTGTCTAGTAGTTAATTACATTGAGAATTGTATAAGGCTGTCTCACGTTATGACCAAGTAAGTTTTCTATGATGCTTACTCATTTGACGATGATGTTATTTATCAAGGGGATTACCACCACTTGCTTAATTTGTATCCTATTATTCTCATCTTGGCTTGTGACCCCATTTATTGGATTTTTTTACCTACCCTTATTATTTGAAATTGTGGTTCCCATTTGATCAATATACATTCTTTCTTTTATGAGTTGGTTACATTTTTTTAAAATGGTTTTTATGAAAAAAAAACATCAAATTAGGATGATGATTTTGTTTTGTTTTCATAATATTTGAGGGACACATTTCAAACATTTTATATTGTAATAATTTTTAAATGATGGATAGACCCCTTAATTAATAAACAAAGAGTATTTTTTGAAGTAAATATATTGATGGAAAAGTTTAATTGATATACATGGGTTTTGAAACCAATGTTTTCAAGCTGCTTAATTTTTTTTTCAAAATAGGTTTTATCTTATGATTCAGAAAAAAGTTTAATGTGTGAAACTTATTTTACTTTTCATTTTTCATTTAGAAACCTTATTTACTAAATAATTTTCAAACTAGAAATAATAATGTTTTTCATTAAAAAATTATTATCCATTTTTTTTGTGAAAACATAATAAGCTTGTTAGCCCACACTTTGTATACACACCTATGTGTGTGTATAATAATATCATGTTTTATAAAGGCTCTCAATTTATGATTTATGATTGGATATATTTCTCTTGGTCTATTGATAGGAACTATTATCCTGGGGAGTTACCAAGGGTTACAAAAAACATGTTCAAATATAAACTCGGGTTGTTCAGGTCTTCATTTCTTACTCGAGGTGTTTGTGTAATGACAAATTCATCTAATAGATTATTTTTATTTTTTGTTTCTTTATTGTATATTATTATGATGTATTTTTTATGTATGGTTTTTTTAAATGAGATGGTTTTTTATATTTCTTATTAATTGTTTTGTGGTCACTTTATTTTAAAAGAGTTTCTTTCTTGTGAATGAAAGTCCAATGTATGGGTGAAATATGCCGTATTATCATTAGATTCCACTACATTATTATTATTAGAGGATTAAATCATTCCCACATAGTTATTGTTTTGATACCCTGGTACTTTCCACTATCCCCTAGATATCATAGATTTTCTTCTTTCCTTATTGTGATATGGTTCGAGAGTTGTTTCTGGTTGACCTGAAATGGTTCATTATGGTTGGGGGAATTATTACCTCCTCATACTCCATGGAGGTCAGTCTTCTCCAGGCTGGGAGGGATGTTACCTAAAGCACCATCATAGTTCTTTTAACATTTCAATTATTCCCCTTCATTGGGACTACACTCAGTGAATATATTTAGAGGCTCTCTTAGGATCACCCTCTATAATATATTTCTAGAGGAACAATGGGGGAAAAGTGAAGCCTTTCAATGTTCACAAGTCAAAGTGGTCTGCTAATAAGACTAATATCAGGGAAGATAATGATCTATTTGTTGAGGGATATTTAGAGGATGATAAATTCCCTTAACACTCTATTATAAATGAGGATATGATTCCCATTGTGCACTTTAAATAAGTGCATGTTGTTAGAACCATCCCCATAGATAACATGAATCATGACACTAACATATATGAACATAATGAGGAGGCCCTCATTCAAAACATGGTGTGCATAAAAACACCTACAGAAGGTTTGTGAACTGAATTTTGAGGTGGACACAAGATCTAGGATCCCATTCAAGAATCCCTCTAATGCATTCTCATTGTGTCTTAACCAAGGATAAAGTGGAAAGCATGGCTATGTCGCACCCACCACCTAAAGAAACTGAAAATCTCTATCAAGGATAGTATTGATTAATATAAATTAAAATTAGATAAGTTGAATAAAATTAATGTCAAAATGCTCATGGGAAATATTTCCACTGAGTACAACTCCCATGCTAAGATTGGTATACTTCCTTTGATAAATCATTTTATATAAGTGGGAACTCCTGGACCCATGATAGAAAAATCCTATAATCTGGATAACCAAAAGCCCATACAACTAGTTCACCAAACTCTAGTGTCTATGGAATACCAATAATTCAATACATTGGGGGAAAACTATTATTTCAAGTGATATACCCCCAATCCAACTCAAGACAGATATCAACAATATTCACAAGCATGTTGACCATGTTTGGATTCTCTCACTGCATCCACTCAAGCATTGGCCTAGTTTATCATCCCACAATAAATACTAGACTCCAGTGAGTCTATTTACACTTGAATGGAATCCATGGATTGGAAAAACACACCAGTATAGCTATAAATGAAACCATAACCTAAGTGGGTATACTTGAATCTATACCCACCCAACTATATGAATCCCATATTCTCTATATTCAATGGTACATGAGATTTAGTGAAACTTCTCTCACATTTTTCATCTCTATGTATCCTCATTATGGGAACACTCGAGAAACATGATACAAAAAATTTCTAATGCTTCATACAGTCACTGTATTTAAAAATAATCATCTAGTATAATAATCTATCAACTGGGTCTATCACCAACAAGGAAGACCTATGATGACATTTTTTTATTAGTTTATCTCTAAATCTAGGAATACCATGTTACTCAAATTCTAAAATTGATAGAAACATGAAAATGAGATGGTCTTTTAATTCATATCAATGTTCTAAGTATTGACCTATTCACTTAACATGAAACTTCCTTAAGATAATATTTTGGATATTTTTTTAAATAATCGCTATGAATTTGTTTTAGACACCACCCATTCCCCAAAATTACCCTGATAATTTATTGGAGTTTTTAGTGGTGGAATTGAACGTAGAGGTTTATATTTCACATTCCAATCCCAAGTCCTATATGGAACTTCCAAAATAATGGATGAATCCTTATAGAGAAGAAACTATGACCATCACACTTAAACCAACACTTATGGAAACTCCAACTCCCAAAACTAGTGAATATCATGTGGTTCCTACACTTAAATAACATCAACATCAAAAATTCCCTTACTATAAGGTAAAAGAGTATAAAATTCATCCATAATTTGAAGATTTTAAGAATAAGGTTTATTCCTTCCAAAAGTAACAAGTTCAAGGATTCTTTATCACTACACAGGAGAAAAATTTGATCAAGTTACTCAAGGTCATAAGGCCAAATAAATATGGGAAAAATGATTACCCTAATTATTTCCCATTCCTAATTTTTTTGGGTACAACATTAAAGACTACTTCATCATCAAGGTTATACTCCATAAGATTATTGACTCTAGGTAAGTAAAGTTGGGAAATCCTTTGGAGTAGGAGGTCCATGTCTTTACCTATATGCTAGAAGAAAAAGTAGAGTGATAAGAAATCATTAATAAAGGGGCATAGAAATTATAATACTAGATTACCCATAATTTGGTTAGCTGAGAACATTATATACTTATACCAGAATAGAACAATATATCTATTAACCTAATTCCCTTTGAGAAGTCAAGGACAATATATTCATCATTTTATACTTCTAATGGTTGTTGTAACTATCTTTAATAGAATAATTTCCAAGAAGATGAACCCTTATTAGCTCCTAAACTGGTCGAGACTCTCTCAAATTACTTAACCCCATCACTGGGAGGATATGAACTTCTCCACTAAAAAGGATTTTCATCTAATGAGGTGTCACAAAATAGATCGATCAATTTAATCCATCTGATTGACCCATTCACTAAGGAATATGAGGACTCATATAAATCTAAATATGTGCCAGTAATTGGGGAGAAGGTTGTAGATATTGAGTAGGTTGGGGAAGAAGAAGCTGTGGTGGACCCTGAAATTTAGTCAATATTTCTGTTGAACCCATATACATAGTTTATACCTAAATACATGCTCTCCAACAAGCTCAATATGAACATATATATGATCCTAAACCCTCTATATATTTTTTGGATCCTATAATTTTGGTATACTTACATAAAAACTGATAATTGTTCAATCGACATTGAAATGAAAGAACGATGATTCTTCCCAAATAAAAAACTATACATATTTTCCCCATGTACATTCAATGAAAGAGTTTCATAGTTCACTTTAACCCCTTAGTCTCAGGTCAGGGAGTAGTCTCAAGGTAGGATGAGAAGTACCGTAGCATAAAAGTATGAAATTATGAAGCATCTTTCCATCATTATATCTAGGATCACAATTTTTTATGTCTTTCTCTTCTCAAAGGTTATTAGGGAATCCCTAATTAAGGCCCTCACAATCCCCCAAGATTTCGATACTAAAGTTGTTATAGTCAACACTTATCACATAGGGGATATATTTACAAAATGTTATAAGACCATTTCATTCAAATAACATGATCAAGATAAAACTATACAAGGAAATATCAAGTCCTTGAATATATCTATAAATATCTATGATATCAAAATTAATTGAGCCCAAATTAATAATGGTTTTGGGATCAATCTCATCTCGATATAAACCATTCACCATTTAATCCATACCAAATCTGACATGTCTCCTTCTAATTTGATGATTCAAAGGCACAATAAGAGTGAGTAGATTCCCCTCAAAAACATCTATCTGATAACTCAATTTTTTGATCTCATTTTTTACTAAAAATTCATGGTGGTCTTTCAAGACATGACTTTCAATGTCTTTCTGGTAATTTCATGAATCAATATGCATGAAATAGTTCCCTCATCATACTATCAAGCCTGAAATACTTCATTAATAAGAAAAATAAGATGATATATATTGATATTTTAACATTTTTAAAAACAATCTTATTATATATAAAGAGAGAGTTTGATAAAAGAGAGGGATAATAGCCATTTATAAATAACTCCATTTATCTTGTTTCTCTTAATGGCCTAGAAATCACTCCATTCAATCCATTGACTGAACTTGGAAAAGACTACATGTTTCACATCCACTAAATTTAACTAAAAATCAATATATAAGGATTAATTTGGTTATTCAAGTCACATTGGAAAATAAGATAAACTATTTGGTCACATTAATATCATATAAGGGCCAAGAAGATGCTTTCATCAGGTATATTCCTCCAATAGTGAAGAAGATTATTGTTTAGACCATACAGATCAATATTTCCACAAATAATATCTATCATAATGCGTGTTTTACAAATCTTTAGAAGAAATTTCCCAAGATATTTGATCAGTTGAATCTAAATCCCTAAAGAAGAAAAGAATGGGGTTTAGGAAAATACTCTTATATTATCATGGAATCCTTTGCGTCAGATGAACCCTCTCATTCAAAATGAAGATATCATTCTAATGGGAATAACAATATCACCACATTATCTTCATATATTGATAATCTGATCATTATATCACTCGTAACATTAATTCATAAGAAGGATATGAAATAATGGATGCTCCTCTGGTATTTGAAGGCATCTCTACCACCATTTATGTACTTATATAGGATAATCATATCTCCTCCCCCAAGAAAAATGAGATTTATTCACATGAAACTTTACATAAATTCTTGGATTGGATCCACATGAGTCTACCCATCATTTAGATTTTCTATATGAATTCTATATAACTTCTATAGTTATAATCATCTAGTAAGGAGGGTGAATTATACCCATGATTCTAAGGTGGAGTTTGAAGTTGATAATGTAATTAAGGCCTACTTCATTCGAGAATTTAGAAGCCTTTGTTTGAGGAGGATTGATGTGTGATTATTGTGAAACTACCTTTAATAAGTGGATAATAACCTATTCATAGTTAATAAATTGGTTACACATGGATGTATCTCTTTGGTGACAATTTCCGTAAAATAGCGAAGTGGAAGAAATGACCAACCCCTTTGATAAATTTGGAAAATATTATGTAATGATATAAAAATTTTGAGATGTTTAGTTATGGTGTGTGGTGTTGATGTTGTGTGGTGTGGTCCTATTATTGTGTGGTTATGTGTAGTTTTTATGTGGGGTGGTTATGTGATGATAAGTGGACTTGGCATGTGGAAAAGATCTGTAATGAGAAAAATGGTTATAGTTGTAAAATGGTGGTGATGTGTGGGCTCGTTGACATGGGAAGTTGGGTTATTATCTTATTGTTTTGTGATTCATTGTGAAATTTTCTTGGGTAGAAATGTAATTGGATAATAATGATGGAAATGGAATTGGATAAAATGTCAAGAAAATGTTGAAATAAAATTGGAGGCATAGTTAAATGTTATTAATGTTTAATAATGAAATGAATGGGATAGATAATTGGAATTTGATGGTATTGTGAAATTTAGTTGGTTCCTTGTTTCAAGTTGTGAATCAAATGTTGGTAGTGAAAATGGATGTGTTGATAGGTTGGGTGGTGATTTTGTGAGTTGGTTGGTTCTTTTGTGAACCTAAAGGTATTATGTGTGACTATTATATGTACGATGTATTTTAGTGTTAGCCTTAGCAATATCTACTAGTGAGACTATTTCAGTAGTAGGGGTAGCAGGATTATGCCCCGATTAAAGGGGATTGAGTAGGTAGGGTCCAACCTTAGGTCATTCCTCTCATTCAAGGACCTTGTCATAAGCATGAAAATCTGGGTGTCCATTTGTAGATAGGTATAGGAGGTGAGTATGGTTTGTTGCACATAGTAGGGGTGTCAGTGCTGGAGGGTCTAGAATTCATTAAATGTACAAAAATTTTATCGTCTACCCTTGTTTGTGTCTTGATTGATTCATTAGATTCATACTCCTTTTCTTGAAACCCTCTAGTCAATGCTATGGTATTATTAATAGAGATCCTTCTCATGACCCTAGTGTTGACTATGTTAGTTGGAAGCTAGACCAACTTGTTTGATGTGTGCTGGAGGTTTAGACTGATGTTAGGACCACATCAGTCACATGAGGATCTATTATTTCTTTATATGTAGTTTTATGATGTCATTATCATCATCTACTAGTTGTATTTAATGCATGATATTATCTAATACTTCTAGAGGAGATTTGTGTTTTTATATGTGGATTTCAAATGTGTGGTTTTTGTTAGAGAGTGGATTTTTTTTGATGGAGGTTGTGACATACACACTCAACACAATGTTGAGTTTTGGACAGGCTAGTAGCCCGAGGATTCTTCAATATTGATGGATCCTTATCAGATGGAACCTAAGTTGATAGAGTCAAGGATTATATAGATGAAATTATGTATATGGGTTTATCTGACCTAGTGTATCATTGTGGGGTGATCTTATGTCTTTCTCCAAGAGGGTAGATGGTAATCTAAGGTTGTGTATAGACTACTGAGGGTTAAAATAGGTAACAGTCAAGAACCATTACCCTCTCCCATTGATAAACTATCATTTTAACTAGTTGAGAGGGCAGAGTTGATTTTATAAGATCAATCTATGGTCTAAGTATCAATAGTTTAGGGAGAAAGAGGGGGATATCCCGAATACTACCTTCAAATGTAGGTGTGGACACTTTGAGTTCATGGTCATGTTGTTCGGTTTCATAAATGCACCAACTATGTTCATGGGGATCATGAAATTCTTGTTCTATGAATTGTTGTACCAGGTCATAGTCATGTTTGTTGATGAAATATTGATCTACTTGAAGTCACAGAGAGAGAATGTTAATCATCTTAGAGTTGTCATGTAGATTCCTTGATGCCACTATCTCTATGAAAAATTGTCTAGGTGAAAGTTCTGGACATGAAATCTGAATTTCCTCAGGAATGTGGTCTCTGATTAGGTTGTGGTCTTGGATACATCATAGGATGAAGTAGTTTTTTATTGGGACATTCCCAAGAATGTGTAAGAGGTTCAAAATTTCTATGGTGTTTCAGGTTATTATCAGAGGTTTTTCACTGATTTCTCCTAGGTTTCCACCCTATTTACATATTTTAATAGGACGGACCAAGATTTTGTGTAGACTTGTCAGTTTTATATTAATTTTGATTATCTGAAATAGAATTTTATTAGTTCTCCAGTTCTTTGGCTGCTAGAGGAGGGTGTGTTGTTTTAGGTTATCCATGATGATTCCCATTTGGGATTGGAATGTTTCTTGATGTTTCATAAGGTAGTGATCTCTTATGGGTTTATGAAATTATGTCCCCTTGATCATAACTATGACACTCATAACCTGGAATGAGTATCAGTTGTGTTTGTGCTGAATCTATGTTAACATTACCTCATTGGGGAGTGCTTTTTGGTCTTAACCAATCAAAAAATCATAAGGTATATGTTTTCTCAACATGACATGAATCTATAGAAATATAGGTGGATAAATTTTCTTCAAAATTATGAATTTTTTTATATCCTATACCTTAGCGAAAGGAAATTTTTTGTTTTATGCTTTTATCATCATATCCTAGTGAGATGTGGTTTGGGAATTTGTGATTGTTAAGAAATGGATAGAAGATCTTACAGTGATGAATCATGATGTCATAAAGAATAGTGGTCATGGATATATATATATATTATGACTATTAATTAGTCCTTGATGAGGTAGGTGGAGGAGTTTCAGTGGCGAGACTCATAGGTAGAGGTTATTTGTGATTGTGTGGGTCACGATGATGCTCTGGAGGTGGAGGATGGTTCTAATTGGATGTTTCTTTAGAGAAGAATGTTTGTCCCTATAGCATTGCATGAGGGAGTCCTCTGTGAGTTTCATAGATCACCTTGGGTGGTACACTCAAGACTATCAAAGATATACCATGGATTGAAGATAAATTTTTGGTGACCTAATATAAAATGGGTGGTGGCAGAGCTTGTGGATTGGTGTTTAGTTTTCCAGTAGGTAAATACTGGTAATCGTGTTCATAAAGGTTTGCGGCATCCCTTGGATGTTCCTGAGTGGAAATGGGATTACATATCAATGGATTTAATCATAGTTTTTCTCTAAGATCAAGAATGTTTTGATGTAATTTGGGTAACCATGGATCGATTGATGAAATCGACTCACTTTCTAGTGACCGAGGAGTCAGTTTTCATGGATGTTTTTGCATAGATATATGTGGCCGAGGTGGTGTAGTTGCATGGATTAATGATGTAAATTTCATTGGATATTGACACACATTTTACCTCACAATTATGGAGGGGATTTAAACATAATTTGGAACTTAGTTTCATATTAGAACATTTTTTAACCCTAAAATGGATTGGAAGAAAGAGTAGACTATTAAGATACTAGAGGATATATTGTAATCATGTATTTTATACTTCTTTAAATCAAGGGCACACAACTTTCCCTTAGTTGATTTTTCTTAGAATAAAAATTATCACCCATAAATTGACATGGACCATTTTGAGGGTTGGTATGAGCGACCATTTCATTCTCTATTATACTAGGATGAGTTTTTGGTGTCATTGGTTCTCATACTCGATGTGTTGTAGAGCACAACAGAGAAGGTTCATCTCATCCAAGAGAGGATGAATGAAGCACGAGACTAGAAGAAGATATATGCCAATTATATGAGGATTAATGGGAGTTCTAGGTTAGAAATCATGTGTTCTTGAAGGTTTTCAAACAACATGGGAAATAGATTCTTGGTAGGGGGATTAATAACTCACCCCATTTGTTTAGACCTTTCGAGGTGTTGGGGAACATTAGAATGTTGGTTTATTAGTTGTAGCTTATACCATTACTGGACTGAATTCATTATGTCTTCTGCATCTATCATATCTATTGGTATCTTCACGATGAATCCCATGTCATTGACTATGATGAGATGGATATAAATGATGACATGATGTTCATTGAGTGGCCAGTGAAGATTCAAGAGCATAGGGAGAAGGTGTTTCATGGAAAGACCATTCCTTTAGCTTGTGTACTGTGGAGTCATAGAGGATTGGAAAAGAGTACATGGAAGCATTAGGTGAATTTTTTTTAATACCCATTTTTGTTTTGTGTTTTTACTTACTCTATTTATCTTTGTTAATGTGATTATTGGATCTTGGTGTTTTATATGATGTTTTTTTACTTGATGATGTGACATGTAATTAATACATCAAGTATATGAAAAGGGTAAAACCTAGTTCCTAATCAATAAGTATTATACCTTGGCATAATTTAAATAGTGTGGGTAAGTCAATGCTTCCAAAAATAGATAATATCATGACATGGAAGTTGGGATTCCTCGATTTGTGTGTGTAGTTATTATTTTGTGATTGTTGTGGTTATAACTGTCTTAGGATTCGTGGAGATTGTGAAAAGGTGGGTTATGGCTGATGTGAATGGTTTGGTGTTGTGATGGTGATGTGAATGATTTTATGAGGAGTTGTGGATGTTTTTATTTGGTTGGGGTGTTTGTTTGGTGGAATTATTTTAGTCATAATGAGATTCTTTAAAGATATCTCATGGGATAGTTGTACAATACTCCTCCTTATTTTCTTTTTCTTTATGGGTTTGTTTTTATTATTATGGGTGAGAATAGTTTGAGAGCAATCTGATGTAACAACCCATACCTTATGGACCATTAAATTCTAGAAAATCTAGTGTTGTAGGTGTTTAGGGGAGTCTTGAGGTGTTTTTAGTGGAAGAGGAGAGGTTGGACCTAGAAAATATAGCTGAAGGAAATACTATAGTGTGGATCATGGTGCTATTATATTAGGGCAGATATTGGGGTGTGGTGGATCCTTCTACTGCATAGGAATCCCAAGTAGGTGTTTATAAATCCACTTCCAAATATGAAATAATTGTGTTATGGAGGCTTGAATATGGTGTGGAGTCTCATGGGTTGGTTTTTAGCAGTTTTACCAATTTTGGAACTATTGTACCATGTATCAAGGGCTACAACGTAGCCCTTTTTGGTTCTTATGGGGTTTTAGCATTGTATCTTTGGCTGGATCATTGTTTTCCTCACCCCTTTTATAGGATATAAGGTATGGATATAAACATGAAACTCCAAGGGAGCCTTGACCTATCAGTTTGTGTCATGGTACTTTTGAATCTGCATGGTATACCTTATTTTTTGTGGTTTTATGGCATGGTCCTGTTGGCCATGTTGTGGTGTTATGTTTTTCAATATGTTTAAAAATTCCCATGACCCCTTGAACTCTCTCACTTTTCCTTTGATTATCTCATTTATTAAATGACCCAAGTGTGTCCTAATAATAAATGTTTCCCCCTCTAATAAAATTCAATTCTGGTCATGGATGTTCAGTCCATGGTGGTTAAACTTAGTTTCTCTCCTTGTGTTATCTTGGTTTTCTACTATTTATATGTATGGGAAGGTTTCTTCTAAGGTAAAACTAGTGGTTTTGGTTTTTTACAAGAGGTGTTGTTAGTTGATGTGTTCTATGTAGGTAGATGGTCTCTCCCTCACATTGGTGTCCAATACTAGTGTTTTTGTTGTTTCAACCTTTCGAAATGTATCAGAATTATTTGTTTGAGGTATGAGATCCTTTATTTCTAACTAAGTATATTAATAGTTATGGGTTTAATCTAGTTATCTCTCAATAATATGGTATCATCCAACTTAAAAATGATAAATTAATTGATTTTAATGGGAAGGGGATCGATTCACATTATTTTATAGCTTCTCAATATTTTCATATTAAGACTATTCATGCTTGTTATACCACAAAAAATCATTATTTCTGGGAGCCTATGTTTTTATAGGATTAATGTGTTGTGAATAACTTAATGTGTGATTGTTGTGACAACACCTTGAATAAATGAACAATCACTTATACTTAGTTAATAAATTAGTTTCACTTGGATTTATGGTTTGTGTGAGAATTCCCCAAAAATATATAAGTGGAAGAAATGAACTTCCCCATTGATAAATATTGAAAAATTTATGTGATAATGTAAAAAAAATTTGATGTTAGGTTGTGGTGTGTGGGGATGATGTGTTCTGGTGTGTTCATGCTATGGGGAGGTGAAGTGTACATGTGATGTAGGGTGGTTATGTGATGATAAGTGGATGTGGCATGTGGATAATGGTTATGGTTGTGAAATGATGGTGATGTTTGGGATCATTGATATGGGAAGTTGGGCTATTGCCTTATTGTGTTGTAATGTGTTTTTCTAGTTTCCCAGGTAGAAATAAAACTGTTTAATAATAATGGAAATGACATGAGTTAAAACAGATCAAGAATGTTGAATTAAAATGGGAAGTGTGGTTAAACATGGTTAATGTTTAATAATGAAATGAATGGTTATGATAATTGGATTTTTTTAGTAATGTAAAATGTGGATTTTTTTCATGTGTGATGTTATGAATTTAGTGGTGGTAGTGAAAGTGGTGGTGTTGTGAGGTTGTATAGTGATTTTTTGAGTTTGTTGGTGATTTTTTTGAGTATGTATGGTGTTGTGAGGTTGTATGGTGATTTTTTTAATCCATGGGTTGGGATTGTGCATGACTATCATATGTATCATATATTTTATTATGATTTCTATATACACCCCATCTGTGTTTAGAAACATGTGTTGACACCAATATATTTATACGAGGGTGTTTTTACCGACATCCCTGTAATGAGGATGGAAAAATGCCAACCCATTATTTCCCACTCTCTCTACCAAGTGACATTTATCTACATGGGTTGTGATGGCACGAAGTTAAAAGTACACTATCAAGATATGTTTGTGGAATGATGGTTCAAGTTTCTTTGAGAGAGATATGGTGTCATTGTCATATTTTGGGGTAGGGAGATGTGTTTATATGGCTTATAGTGGGGGTCATTCCTGCTAGGATGTGGGAATGAGGGTGATTTCCTTCATGTTCATGATACCCTACTACTCTGGATGTGTGGATATGATGTGATATGACATCCTAGGTGTTTGTAGGTATATTTAATGTGATGTGTTGGACCAGGTGTCTATGATTGAGGTGTGATGTGACTGTGTTGTGGGGAGGAGGTATGTGATATGTTATATGAAAGATATGGGAGCACTAAAACATATGATGTTGGGGTGCTAGGATGTAAAATTAGTGGGAAATATGTGATAGGTACCCTTTATTGGTATGATTCATATTGTGTTATTATACATGGATTGAATATTTTTTTATGAGAATTATCTGGTGAGATTTTGGATGGTTAGTTGACCAATTTATGTCTTTTTGGTTATTATATTTTCTCACAGGTACATTAGTATACACTTTTCATATGTGCTTGACAGACTTTGGTTTTCCTACTGAGTATACTTGTATTCTCACCCAATGTATATAAATTGATTTCCAGCATTCCATTAGGATTAAAAAAACTATGTTGGATATTACTAGCTTGAACATTTAGACTTTTGTCATGCCACTTCTTTATCTTTACTTTTGGGTATTTACTTTGGAAAATTTTATCTGTATATGTCCTTTTAAAAAATGCATTATGGGATCTTTTTTTGGATTTATTTTATATTATTTCATGGAGTTTCTCGTAGTTAATTCATCTTATCTCATAGTACTATTATTTTTATAGAGGGTAATGCCTACCATTTGTGGTATTTTTTATGCCCTTAGTGATAGTTGCCAACCCGGGGTCTACTGGAGGTAGGAATTGGGGGTAATTATCTACTTCCTTCATTGTGATATATTTTCAGGGAGGTTTTATGACATACATACATAAATAAACACACTCATATAAACCTCTCTTCATATAACCTTTTAAGTCATATAATGAAGGTATTTTATCCCAAAACCATAAATGCATATAAATAAATGCACCCAAACACACTCCCCTATCAGAACCACTTATATCATATACACTAAGTTTCCAAACCAAAACCTCAATTACACCACATACATATATACATACATACATATATAGATAGATGTACTTGTAACATACACTATTCCTATGACCTCATAAATCATGTACCAAAGGTATTCCATCCCAAAACCAAAGATGCATATAAATAAATGCACTCAGGAACACTCTCATATTATAACCTCTCATCCCACACTACACAAGTTGAAAATCAACCAAAATCCATATAACCTAATCATGGTTGGCATCATAACTTCACAACCTCTCATCGCCACTACAGCCACATTTGGATCATATAACGCTTCAGGTTGTAACATGACACTACATTTGATCACTTCCCACTTCTACTACCATATTTATTGTTAACACAATAATATCGAACACATGGGGCTCCCATAGATCATTTCAATGTATAGTCACCCAACATGGGTTCCTTATTCACATTTCTATCTCTCATCCTCAACCATTCATTCCTGTCATAATGTCTCTCAGCATCTATTAGGGTCCTTCAGACATGTCCTTATTCTCTAAGGGGCCCATCACATTCATTTTGATTAACACACCACTTTGATTGCAAAAGTAACCATCATAAATCATCATAAAAAAAATATGAAAAATAATTAAAAAACACAATCCATCATACAATCACCACATGGTTCACATCAAAGAAATCACAACAATGGGGAACATACAAAACACCCATGCTTTAGAAATCATATCATCATTCACACAAGGTCAAACACTCTAAAACCAACACAATATATCCCTTAAAAATTTTAAAATATAATTTTTAAACCATTCTAAAAGAAACAATATTTAGCTTTACCCATGCTAGGTCCTTGGCCAAATCCTGTCAAAAAATTATTTAAAAAACACAGTTCTTGTTTTGAAATACCATTTCAAAAATCATTCTCAAATCATCCAATTTCCTATAAAATAACATTTTTTCCAAGACACTTTTAAAAGGAAACATTTTTTATTTTAATCAAACACACAACACTCATTAATCTACAAAATGAACAATTAACACTTATTCATCTAAGGAACCACCATCAAACAATTATGTAGGATATGTGGTCTATATTGACAATTAGGGAAACACGGTCCCATCCCAATTTATATTCAAGAAAACAAAAGCCAAGAAACATTTAGAAAATTATAATTATGATGACACGAGAATATAAGATCACTATAAGAATAATAGAATTTTTGAATTTAAGGCCACCAACCTCAATCCAATCTATTTTTCCTTTGAAAACAAGCTCAACCCCTACTATATAAGATCATCCAACCATCACGTCAAATTCCAGACCCTCATCTCAAGGAACGCTATAAAATAATTAATTATAAGAAAATTTCAATTAATTATTTAATTCATTTATAACACTTCATAATTAAATTACTAATTAATTCAATTAGGAATATTGCCTAAAATCATAATATGTTTTTCCCGGTTTTATTTTTAGTCCTCTCGTATGTTGTATATGTTATTTTTTATATTCCTACTAGAAATTTATTAGATATTATCTTCTTGAGATAACATATGTTATTTTTTATTATTAATGACCCTTTCCAAGATTTCATTGCATTATTTATTCCTTTGGATAATTTATGTTATTTCTTTTATTTTAACTATTGATATACTCTTATATATAGGTATAGTTTTCACAAAGTTCCACCAAAGACTTGTAATACTATTCTAAAGAATCTAGCATGCAGAGAGGCATGCCTGGGGTACAATAGTGACCATCTTTCTTGGCACCAGTCAATGGTTTGGGGAAAAAGGAAGTTACAAAATCCATTGGTGAATTTCTTTATCTCACTTGCATATCTCAAATGTATTTTCCATAAAAATCACACTCACACAAACAAAAATCATAGAATATTATTATTGAATATGTTAATACATTAAATAATTATTTTCACTTTATAAGGTTTACTCTATATCTTAATAAACATTATTCTAATTTCGTTCATATAGCCACCAAATAGACAATAATATCTAATATTATAGTTTTTATAGTTTTTTATTTTAACTATTTCCATTTATTATGATTATTTTTTTACATAATTATTATATGACATTCATACATCAATTTATTTATTATTTTACCATTATTTCCATTTTTTAATTATAATTATAATATTTTCTATTATAATAATTTTAGTTTTGTATTTAATGAACCAATAAATAAATTTAAATTTTTTATTTTTTGATTGAATAATTATATTTATATATTAAATTAAATCTATATAAAATAATATGTCATACAGAATCAATAAAATATTATGAGATCAATCATCTAATTTTATAGTTTTGTTAATTTTTCAGCATCTGTTATAATTCATATAAGAAAATAAATACTATATGGAATTATATACTTATATTTCAAATTTCTATTGAATTTATACATTTATAGGTTTTTTAGATTAACTTTTACATTAATTTATTTAAATTTAAATTTTTTGACAATATCTATTATTATTAAAATAAAACAATAAGAACTATTTAAAATTTATATAATATTTAATTTTATATTATTATTATTATTTAAAGCATTTATAATATATATTACATTATTTTAATTTATTTATTTATTTATTTATAATTTATACTTTTATTATATTTATTATTTATTATAATCTTATGAAATATGTATATTTATATTGTTTTTATTATAATAGTTATTGTTTATTATAACATACTAGGTTTTTCATTATTGATAGCATATGGTTTTCTTATCTAAATATGAAAGGGAGTTAGATGAATACATTTTCCACAAGCTATATATAAGTGATATAGGGGACCACACCTAGATTCATTAAGGATCTTGGATCTTGGGGTTCCTTTTCCTAATCATGGTTTCACAAGGGCCCTTGGGTCCTAGTTCACATCAGTTCACTACCCTTTGTTTTTTTACACTCCCTTCTTATTATTTTTCTCATAAACTATATTTTCCTTTAAATTATGTTTCAATTACTTCATTTAAATTATGTATTTTAATCTATTGGCTCACCTAATGTGATTTTCTATTTGAATTATGTCAGTTTTTGATTTCCAATCAATTAATTTTCTATAGCATTTTAATCTTCATTGAGGATACTATATGATGATGAAAATAAATTGGATTACCACTAATTTTATCATAGAAAAATGATATTCTGAATTTTTAATTCTGAAAGATAATTGGTTATATTTTTTATATCATATCAAATCAGATTAATATTTTCTCCTTTTATTACTTATATATTTTTAGGGAAAAGTTATTTCAAAGTGTCCAGTGATGGTTAAACAATATTTGCTACTCTTGATCAGTCATGTAGACCTAGTTGATGATTATCCACTAAGATCTCTGAGGCCACTATGATTTATATTTTTAATACACATTCATAAACATTATGTTTTGATGTTTTTTATTTCATCAATCCATTGAATTTCAAATCTCTCCAATATTGAAGAAGAGATAGTCCCTTTTGATGAGCTCTCCATCTAGAAACTATTGTTCTCCTCCTTATTTTATCATAAAAAATTTATTTTCTTTCAAAATAAATTCTAATTATATTGACTTGTGATTCTAATAAATGTCTTCATATTTTTTATTTCCTAAACTATATAATGCTTTTAGAATAATATTTATCATAATGATTATCTAATTTATAGTCATTCTATAACCGAGGATGATGTGTTTCTCAATTGTCTAATGGTTTATCGTTAATATATGATTTTGTATTATTTTAAACCTATATTTTATATTAAAACCTTCTTATAAATTCTTCAATAATTTTGTGCATTAACAATCCTTCTTTTATTCAGTTGTTTCATGTTAATTTTATATAATACTATGCATTACCCATTAGATAGTGAATGAATGTAACCTTTTTTTATTTTTCTTACATCAATTTAGACCTATAAAAATGTTATTTTTTCATTTCATTCATACATTTATTTTTTGAAGTCGATTTTAGGAATTTAAATAATTATAGTAATAAATTAATTTATTCATTAAATCAAGATTCTAAATCTTAATTTTTAAAAATATTGGTCCATTCACATCTTTCATTGAAACTATGATGATGTTCATGTACCAATGACATAAAAGTTATGATGTTTTTATTATATTGTGGGAGAATATGTCATCAATTCACTCTAAGTTGGTGCAATGATAGTTTTCACTATAATATGACTGGGTTGGAACCCTTATAGTAATAAAATTCCTGAGATTGCTTATCAAATTTCAAAAGTTTTTTATTCAACTCACCCCTAACAAGTTTTTTTAGATAATCTTGAGAGTGAATTTTTATACTTAAGGTTTGCATTAATTGAGAGGAGATTTCATCAAGTGTGGCTTTAATTTTAGTAGACATTCATAAATTAAGGCCCACAAAGTTCTATCTATTAATGATTATTTTTTTGATCACTTATTATCATCAATCCCCTTGAATAAAGATTTTATCCCATCATTACAGGTGAGTATACTACCAAATTCATCATGTTACTCATTATTGTGTCCCTATTCAATCACCTTATCTTCTATTTTTAAATTTAAATTAAAAAAATTACATGTATCACCTAATTCATGACTTTTTTCCTTGTATTATTCTTTCTATGATATCAACAACCAAGATTTTTTTTAAAACAATAAGTCTATATCTATACTTTCACATGATTTTAACTAGGAAGTACTTTATCATCCTTTTTTTTGTTCTCTTGATGACAACCACATCCCTAATTGTGAAGATCTAAAATAATTTTCCCTTTATGTGATTGTTTCCATATATAAATAGTCCATTGTTCATTGGTGTGATTATTTTTTTTGTTCCATGATATCCACTTCTCTACTATAATAATGTATGTATTTTTTCCTTGAAATAAATTCCATATACATAAAAAGTATTGAATTAGGCCTGCAAATTTATAATCAATTCATGTCAGTATTATGAAAATACTATGTTTTACATATTCAAATTGATAAAATTAAATTATATATATATATATTTCTAATCGTAGTTATTTATATTCGTATTATTGGTCACTATAAAGATACCAACACAATATAATGTTTGATTACTTCAAGCTAGGTCTTCCATTGGATACTTTAACTTATTGATGTACATTTGGATTTACCATGCCATTATTTCATTGATTATTTTTAAAGTTTTGTAACTTTTAAACTTATTTTTTAATTTTTTTACCAAGGGAGTGATAAGGGTTTCAAGGAGAATCTTTCACATTTATTCTATGTTGAGGTAAAATGATATTTTCTTAACTTTGTTTAGGTAAGTCTCTCCACCTACAATTCTATTGATTTTTTATCTCCTCTTCATGGAATTCATCCTTTTAAAGAAATTGTTTTTACTAATGATATAGGTGAGTCGACTACCAATTGCATCATGTTATTCATTTTCACGTCTATATTCAATTACTATTTATTTAATTGTGTAATTTAAATTAACAAAACATTTTATATGATCACCCAATTCTAATATTTTTGTTTTCTTCTGCTACGTTTTCTATGAAATTAACACTCTATTTTTTTTGAAATCCTAATACTATTTTTCTATTCTTTAATAATTTTAATTTTATAAGTACTCCATCATCTGTTATGGGGTTTTTATTCTTTGATGATAGATACATCTCTGATTGTGAAATTCTAAAATTATTTTCCCCATTCTATGAACATTTTCATAAATAAGCTATCCACTATTCATCAGTTCCATTCTTTTATATGTTCAATGATACATGCTTATTAACTACAATAATTTAAGTATTTTACTCAATATTACTGAATAATTATATGTTTTATTTTACTTTTGATAAACATGAATTTTATATGTTTTTTTTATAATTTTATCTAATTTTTATTTGAATGTTCCCTAAAAATATAAGTTTTTCTTGGTTATGTTATGTTTTCTACAATATCGACACTCTAAATTTTATTGATTTTGGAAGAGTTTAAACCATTATTGGTTTTCTTATAATGATTTTTCTTAATTAACAGATATTTGATTCTATTTTATTAGCATTATTTCTAGATATTATGGAAATTGTTCAAATTTGAGCTCTATGTGAATGTTTTTTAGATGAGATAAATCCATTAAGTATAGAGCTACATCTATTTTCCTTTTGAGAACTGTGGAAGGATTATTTGTTTAATGCGGTGTATAAGTTTACCACATTTTCTATATAAAAAATATTTTATCTATTATTGTTCACTTCAGATGTCAGCTATCATGTTTAGAAGACATTTTATGTTTGAGATATAAATATTTTTCATATAATACTATTGGTGGATATTTTATTTATTTATTTCTTATAAAAATGTGATATGTGATTTTAAATGATTCATTCATGCATGTGGTTATTTTATTATTATGGTTGATTTGAATAAAACATTACTCAAATTATGTCAAGGATTATTCATAGCATTTGGAATGTATAATTTTGTACCTCGACATTTACACATCTGAGATTATTTCACTGCACATTGAATTAAGATTTATATAGTAAGAAATCCCACTCTAGTCTTGTATATATAGACTATAGAAGTGTTATTTTTGAATACTTATACTATTTATTTGGTTATCTTGGTAACACATCTATGTTTGAAAACATTATTTTATATTAATAATGGGATGAAGTCTAGGTCCATCATGTTGTTAAGTGCCTTTTGTTTATCTACATAAAATTTATTTGAGTAGTATTTTATTTAACTTCTGTTTTTTATGTAGTGTATTGATTAATATAAGTTCCTTTGTTTCCCGCTCACTTTTAATTTTATATTTGATCACTACAGTTGATAAAATATTGTCACATGTTCTTGAAGTGCACAATTCCATATCCAATGACTAGGTCCAGTCATGGTATTTCCCTAAACCAGTCCTCTAGATTTTACGTATTCATTCAAATTTTCTTTATCTATTTATTTAAATAAAACTTCATTAAATTTATATTAAATTTATTGTGTTATTTGAAGTTCATTTTTTCCAATATTTGAAAATTATTAGGGTGACATGCTTTTCATAATGTCTTCTTATTTTTTATTACAGAGCTATATGTTTTCTATTTAGGTCAAAATTCATGATTTAAACTCAATTAAATGTGAATTATATTTATATAATTACACATCATTATATTATAGAGGTACATCAATTCAAATTTCAATAAATTTGGAAGAATTATTTAGTTAATGTGATTTATATTTGATTTAAAATAGCTCACATTCAAATCATATGTCACCTGTCATATTTATAATGGAATTTAAGTTTGAGATATAAATATTTATTATATATAGTTCTATAAGTGGAGATTTTATTTATATATTTTTTTTAAAATGAGATACATGTTTGATTTAGCTTGTGTTTTTATATGAGGGACCGATTTATGTGGGATCATTGGTTCCCTCCTCACTTTTCATTTCATATTTGATCCAATATCATTTTAAATGGAAACATTTTTTCTTTGAATCAAACACACACAACTATGTAATTAATAAATAGGCTTATCATCACTTATTCACATAATGGTGCCACCATCATACCATTTGGTACACAATGTCATCTATGTTTACTAAAGGAAATGTGATCCTGTCCCAATTTGTATCTTCACTAGTGATATTGTAATGTGATGAAAATATGATGAATTCACACTAATTTTATCATAGAAATAAGAAATTATCTTTTTCTAATTCTAACAAATAACTGGTGATCTTTTTTATATCATATCAAATCAGTTAGTTGTTGAATGATTTTGTTCCTTATATATATTTTTGGAAAAGTTATTTCAATGTTTCTAGTGATGGTGAACAATATTTTCTACTCTTGATAAGTCAAGTGGACCCAGTTTATGACTATCCACAAAGATCTCCGAGGACACTCTGAGTTCTATTTTTGAATGTGCATTCATAAATTTTGGTTTTTGAAGTTTTTTTCCATCCATCTATTGAATTTTGAAGTTCCCCAATATTGAATAGGATATAGGCCCTTTTGATAATCTTTCCATCTAGAACATGTTATTTTTTCCATTATTTTCTCATAACTACCTATTTTTGTTTTTCAATATAAATTATGATCATATTGACTCATGATTCCAAACAATTTATTCGTATTTTATATTTTATAAATCATATTATGATTTTAGAACAATATTTATCTTGAAGTTCATCTAAGGAATCATTATTTTATAGATAGGGATGATATGTCTCCCTAATGTTTTATCATTAACATATGATTTTGTATTTTTTTTACCTTTATTTTATCTTAAATTTTGTTTATAAATGCTTTACTAACTTTTTGCGTAAAAATTTATTATTTTTTCAATAATTTAATGTTATTTTTAGATAATACCAAGACTTTTCCCTTAAATAGTGAATGAATGTGACCTTTGTTTATTATTCGTGCATCAATTTGGACCTATAAAAATGTTATTTTTTTTATTTCATTTTTAACTTCATTTTTTGAAATAGATTTAAGGAATTTAAATAATTATAGTAATCAATTAATCTATTCATTAAATCAAGATTCTAAATCTTTATTTTCCATGTTATATTTCCTTCCACATCTTTCATTGGAATGATGATTACTTTAATGTTTCAATGACATGAAAGGTATGTTATTTTTCCAATCTTATGGGAGATTATGTCATCAAGTCACTATTAGATGGAACCTTCATTGTTGTCACTATCAGATTAATAGGTTTCTACCATTATAGTAATCATATTCATGAGTTTTCTCATCAAATTTCACAATTTTGTTAGTCAATTAATCCTTACAAGTTTATTTTTTGGATAATCATGAGAGTTAATTTATAGACTCATGGTTTTCCTTCATCTATATAATCATTCATCGAGTGTGGAATTCATTTTGGTAGACATTCAAAAACTACATCCCACTAAGTTATCTCAATGTATGATTCTTTTGTCTTCCAATCTCTTATTATCATCTATCCCCTTGAATAAATTTCTTATACCATCAATACAAGTGATTCTACTACCAACTGCATCATGTTACTCATTTTTTTAGACCTATTAAATCACTATATCTTCTTTTAGGTAATTTCAAATAACAAAAAAATTATATGGATAACACAGTTAAATATTTTGGTTTTATTGTGTTATTTTTTATATGATATAAACATCATGATTTTTTAAACCCTAAGACTATTTTTATCTCGTCTCATGATTTTCACTAGGATGTACTCCATCATCCATTATTGGGATTCTCTTGATGACAACCACATCCCTAATTATGAAGATCTAAAATTATTTTTCTCTTTATGTGCCTTTTTTCAAAAATAAATTGTCTATTGTTCATTGTTGTGATTATTTTTTGTGTTCCATGATACCAACATCACTATTGTGAGAATGTAAGTATTTCCCCTTGATATAAATTTATGAAAATTAAAATGACTTGAAGTAGGCCAAAAAATTTATGCTTATCATTTCATCGTTACTCCAATCCTATGTTTTACATATTCAAACTGATAAACTAGAATTATATATGTTTTTTTATTAAAATAATATTTTTTTATATTTGAAGAAATGGTCACTATAATAATACCTATATAATATAATGTTTTATTATATCAGGATTGGTCTTCCATTTAATTCTCTACATTGTTGATGTACAATGGGATTTCCCATATCATTATATCTTTGAATTTTGTTTTAATTTTTTTAAATTTTGGCCTTAGTTTTCTACATTTTACCAGGGTATGATAAGTGTTTCAAGGATTATATTTCTCATTTTCTTACATGTTTGGGTAAAATGATATTTTCCTAACTTTTTTAGATAAGTATCTCCATATTTGATTATTTTTATTTTTGATCTCCTCTTCTTAGTATCCATCATTTGGAAGAATTTTTTTACCATTGATATAGGTGAGTCAATTACCAATTTCATCTTGTTAATCATTTTCATATATGTATTCAATTACTTTATCTTATGTTCTGTAATTGAAATTAGTATAAATTTTTACATTAATCACCCAATTCTGATATTTTGGTTTTCTTCTTTTATGTTTTCTATGACATTGACACTCTATTTTTTTTGAAACACTAAGATGATTTTTCTCTCCTCACAAAATTTTCATTTAGGAAGTACTCTATCATAATTTTTCATATTTCTCTTCTTCAATGATAGCTACATCCCTGATTGTGAAACTCTAAAATTATTCCCCCTTCCTATCACCATTTCTATAAATGAACTATCTATTATTCATCGGTCCCATTATTTTCTATGTTCAATGATACCCACTTTCTGACTATAATTTTTAAGTATTTTTCTCAATATTGGTGAATATGTATATGATTTATTTTTCATTTGATAAATGTGAAATATATATGTTTTTTTATTCTAATCGTAACTAATTTTTATTTTAATGTTCATAGAAAATAAGATTTTGGCTTGCTTATGTTATGTTTTCTATGAAATAAACACTCCAAATTTTATTGATTTTGGAAGTTTTCAAACCTTTATTTGTTTTATTTTACTGATTGTGCTCAAGAAACAGGTATTTGATTCTCTTTTGTTTAAATTGTTATATGTAATTATGAAGTTTGTTCAAATTTGAGACCTATTTGTATGGTTTTTAGATCAGATAGATCCATCAGGCCTAGAGCTATATCTATTTTCCTTTTGAGAATTGTGGATATATTATTTGGCTAATGTGAGGTATACTTTTAAAAACATTTATATAAAAAAATTATTCAATATAATATAGTTCAATTGTGAATAAAATTTCACCTATCATGTTTAGAACATAATTTATGTTTAAGATATAAATATTTTCTATATAATACTATTAGTGGATTTTTTTCTTTATTTATTTGTTAGAAACATGTGATATATTCTATAAACTACTTGGTTCATAAATGTAGTTATTTGATGTTTGTGGGTGATTTTACTAAACCATTACTCAAGTTGTTTCAAGGATTATTTGAGGAATTTGGAATGTATAATTTTGTACCTCGACATTAACACATATGATATTATTTCACTACACATTAAATTTAGATTTATGTAGTATGAAACCCCACTTAAGTGTTTTATATAAAGGACACATCCAATGTGTTATTATTGAAGACTTATACGATATATTTGGATATCTTGGGAACACTTCAATGTATGAAAACCATAGTTTACATTAAATATGGGTGGAATTATTGGTCCATCGTGTTGTTTCATTCCTCTTGTTTATCTACATCAAAATTATTGGAGTAGCATTTTATTTAACTTTTTTTTATATAGTAAATTAATTAATTTTAGATCCTTCATTTTTTCCTCACTTTTCATTTTATATTTGATCCCTATAGTTGAAAAAATATTCTCACTAGTTCTTGTATTGCCCAATTTAATATCTAATTACTAGGCCCAATAATGGTATTTCCCTAAACTAGACTAATATATTTTCCCTATTAATTAAATTTTCGTTTATCTAATAATATTGTAATAAAACTCAATTAAATTTATATCAAAATTTAAGGTGTTGTTAATTTTTTTTTAAAAAATTTAAAAATTCAGAGGGTGACATGATTTTCAAAGTGTCTCCTTATTTTTTATTACAAAGCTATATGTTTTATTAGTGATATCACAATTCAAGATTTAAACTCAATTAAATGTCTATTATTTTTAGACCATTACAGGTCTGTCTATTCTATAGGAACATCCATTTTCCTTTTAATAATTTTAGAAGACTTATTTGGTTGATGTGAATTATATTTGATTTAAAATAGTTCACTTTCAAATCAAACATCACCTATCATGTTTATAATAGATGGTAGGTTTGTGACTTAAATATATTTTATATAGTGCTATTAGTGGAGATTTTATTTATATATTTTTTTAGAAATAGGAGATATATTTTCAAAATTTCCTGGTTTATGCATGTAGTTATTTTATTCTTGTGGGTGAGTTTATTTCACCATTACTTTAATTGCGTTGATGTGTGGAACATTTAGCATGTATAATTTTTTTCCTCAAAATTAAAACCTCTAGGGTTATTCCATTACACATTCAATTCAAAATTATATAATTGAAAACCCCACTCAAGTATTTTATATAAAGTTTATAGTCAAAGTGTGCTTATCTTGCATTAAATATAGATTAATTTTTAGGTCCATCATGTTGTTGATGATTCTTGTTTCTAGACATCAAAATTATTAGAGAATCATCTGATTTGGGTTTCATTTTTTGTATGATGGATCGATTTACGTGGGATCATTAGTTTTCTCATCAATTTTTATTTCATGTTTTATTACTATAGTTGAAAAAATATTCAATATAATTACTAGAGTACTCAATTCCATATCCAATTTTTAGGTCTAATAATTATATTTTCCCAAACTAGTCTACAATTTCCCTATTCGGTGGTTCATCCCATGTTGTACATGTGGTGGTGTTTAGGGAGATCATCGTTTCAGGGATACCCAACTGAAAATATTCCTTTTTAAACCCCATCCTCAGATATATTGTAAATTATTAATTTTAATAAAATTTCATCCAATTTCTATCAAAATGTAAGGCACTATATCAAGTTTAGTTTTTTATGAAATTTGAAAATTCGGAGGGTGGAATGATTTGCATAGTGTCTCCTAGTTTTTAATTGCAAAGATATATATGTTTTTATGGTTTATATTCCAATTATTAAATGAAATTATGTACAAGAATTAGTTGTGTATTTTAATATTTTTAAATTATGTCAAATGATACAATACTTTTGATTTCAATGCTTTCTATCAATGGTAATATTTCTAATTGATTTTTATTCTAAACATTACAAAATCTATGTTTTTCCTTGTATTATTTATTAATAAAACAAACACACCTTAAACTCTGTTAAATGGGATGGACTGTGTATTTAAAATTAATAAAATTATTTAAATTTATTGTGTATTTAATTAATATATTTTGTATTTTTATTCCAATTCATATCAGAATTCAAGAATGCAATAAAAAATAAGTGATACTTGGTGAAATCTCAACTGTTTAAAAATTAAATAAGTAGGATATGGTAGGTGAATTTTCAATTCTCTATAGATACATTTATCTATATATACATTGTTACTACCTCCATATTTACTGTATAGGTATTTTATATTTCCAATTATAACTTTTCTTTATAATAAATTTTTTATTAAAAAATAATTAATAGAAATAAATTCATATTTTTATATAACAACTTGTTTACTAGTGTAACATCAAGATATAATAGTTGATTAGATGCATTTTGAAATACTTCATTTACAACCAAAAAATAATTGTACAATATTATACTATATTCATCATCTTTTAGTTTTTAATAAAAAGTATTTATGTACTTAAATAAATATTAATAAATATAATTTTATAAAATATGAATATTCTTAAATAATTATTAATCTTTTATTTTTTAAAACTTTGCAGTCAAAATAAAATATTCATATCCATACTAATAAGTAATTTTCAATTGTTTTATTATAAAATACTCATATAAAATTTTATATTCTAAATAAGTAATATTAATTTTATATAGTTTAGGATTCTGTTTTTATTTTTTTCATTTTTTTATTGATTTCTCTATCTATTTCCCCCCTGTTTCACATAAGAACTCCTAAAAAATCCTTTCCTAAAAATGGTATTAAACATATAATCATATCTTTATAATGACTAATGAGGAAATAACTATTCTAATCTAGTAATCTATGATTGTGAGTATTATGGATAGAACAACAATTTGTTATAGGCTCTCATGATTGTAGTTTTGGATAACCAAAACCACACTCTTGAAGAACATGCCTGTAGTCGACTATCTTATGATAATTATTCCATAAGTTTTTTTGTATAATCAATATGATTCTCATACTTTAATCACATATTCCTTGATAATTAATTATTATGTCATTAGTAAAAATATTCATCATCAAAATTTTCATCTTGGCTATCTCATATCAAATATCATCTCGTCAGGAATATCCAGTGAGCCTATTTGGCCCACTCAACACTCCATATATATTTGAACATAATATTTATTGATAATTAATTAATTAATATTCCTTACTCATTTAGTGGTTACCATATATGTGGGTTTAAAAGAATATAATGAACCTTATCTTTAGATATAAGCCTCAACTATGTCTTTTGGATGGTCTCATCCACATGTATCTCATCAATGAGACATAAATTTTTATTTCCTATTAATAGACCATGACCCATCCTCATTAGGTCATGTCACACTCCTATTATAGTATTCATTTCTCATTTTTTTAATTATAAAAAAGAGGTGTATACAAGCATATTAGGGACTTCTTTATTAGATATAATTCTTGATCAAATTCTCATTAATGATTTCATCATTGATAATATGAAGTGTAAGAGAAATTATTTTCTCTTATAGGTGTTGATATTCTTGAAGTATTTCTATATATTTAAATAAATCATAGAATCTACTAGATATTTAGTAATCAGATATGGTCCTCATGGTACCATTGACAACTCTATGAGTTCTTATGTGAGTGATTTCTAAGGCCCACCTCTAATGGGTATTATGTTGTTGATTAGCACAAAGAGTATAAAACATGAAAATGAGAGTCATTACCCTTATAAATTCAAAGAAAATATTAATAAATATACTAATAAATTCCATAATATAAAATAAAAACAATATCTTATAATAAATCACAATATAAATGATGTCATACAAATGCATGTTTCCAAGATAAATATTGTAATTACATTCCTAAATCATCATTTCCATCCACCAGTTAGATCCCCTAAGCTAATAAGGACCAAATAATCCTACAAAATCACTTTAGAAATATGAAGAACCATATATATATATATATGGTTGAACATACACAAATACTAAGTAGGGTTATTCAAGACCATTTGTTCAATTGTGGTAAAATCATATTAATACTTCAGTGAAAAAGCATCATACCCAATAAAATATTATCAGTTTTACTATCTTCAAGCCCCACCAAGGATCAATCATTAAACATTGAATCTAATTATAATAAAATGATATCAAAAAATATAGTAATAGGGTATCTCTCATCGTTTCCCCATTGGTTCATTGTCACTCCCCAAGGACAAACCTCCTAGAATTCCCCTTGGAATCATACCAATCTTTCCACACATAATTTAGGATGGATCATACCCATACCTTCACTAACTCAAGTGAGGTCCAACATTATTATATACACCAGTAACAAAAAACATAACCATAAATGAATTCACAGACCATGTGTCCACATCTTAGGACATCAACCTTATTGTAACGCCTCAACCCTATTTGTCTGAATGAAACCTGGTAAGTGGTTACTACACAACCTTTGATGTTCCTAATTATAATCCATAGGCCTCAAATTTATAGTTAAGGTCTAGAACAATCATGAGGGGGAATATTCCATCAATATGAAATCCTGATGGTCATGCCTAAATCTACTGAAAATATATCATGATTCATCAATATAACAGGCACTTCAAAACTCATGGACATAAAACATGAATCCCCATAAACCCCTAAAGTACAAAATAGAAATTATGCATCAAAAATAATTGAGTAGTATAATTATATAAATAAATAAAACAAATTTAATATAAATAAATGATACCCTGGCTAGTACATGAGGAATAAAAACTTGGAATTAAACTATATTTTCCTCCATCCCAACTCACATAGTCATCTTACTGAAATCCTGACCTCAGTAACTTTTTGGACTTATAACACATGACTTGTTCCATTAAGTAAATGTTCCTTGGGAGAATATATAAATATCTACACTAGTATATTGAAACTCAAGTCATGTATGCAGGTAGGGGGTGAGTCCAACAATCCAATAGTAATCCCTAATCCCTCAACAGTACTGAATGTTATTTTTATCAAGTTGATGTTCATGAAACACATATATAAGAAGTGTTATCACATTAACAAAAAACACACCTAGAAACAAAACATGAAAAACATGAAATTTACCAATTGGGTTGTTAGGTGTTAACCAATCCACCTTGAACCTTGATCTTACTTGCTTCGAATAGTGTCAGAGTGTCTCTAAACACAAGTAACCACCTATTGGAAATATACTCATCCACATAACATAATAATCATACATGGAAAATTTAACCATCTAGAATATATAATCCACCTAATGGAAAAATAATCATACTTAGAATTCATAAGAAATTTCCCAAAGAGAAATATACCCATACCAAACCATGTAAGAACACACTCAGGAGGTTGCATCCCCTACCAGGGGGCACATCCTCCCTAGAACCTTGCATAACATATACCATGAATATTCCACCCTATAAACTATGTTATAACAAATATATACATAAATACATAAATAAACACACTCATAGCCCCCACTCTTCCTAAAAAATAGTAAATCATGTACCCAATGTATTTTATCCCAAAACTATATATACATGAAAATAAATTCATCTAGAAACACTCTCCTCTCCAAAACACTCATAGAATATACTCTGATTATTCCTCCCCAACAACTCAGTTACAACACATAAATACATATATACATAAATAAATACACTCATAGAACCCTCTTGTCAAAAATCCTTACAAATCATGTACCTACAGTATTCAATCCCAAAAAAAACACATGCATATAAATAAACACACCCAGGAACATTGTCCTCTTTGAACCTCTCGTCGCATACCATATGAGTTGTCTATTTTACTAAATCTATATTAAATAATCATGGTCTTCCTCATAAGTACATGACCTATCCTCACCACTACAACCACATTTGGATCGCATAATTATTCAGGTTCTAACATGACACCTAAGATCATAAATATTGTCCACTTCTAAAATTGTATTCAGGGTTAACGTTATACTGGGGAACCCATAAGTACCCCCTAGGTCACGTCTTAGTAATAAAACCCTACATGGGATTATAATTCATGTTTCCATATCTTATCCTCAACTCTTCATTTCGGGTATAACGTCTCTGAATATCTTTTAGGGTCCTTAAAACCAATATTCACTCTCTAAGGGGTATGTCACATTCATTTAGATCAAAAGAAACATTTGATACCAAAAGTAATGATCCAAAATCATCATACAAAACCATGAAACATCTCACTACAACGAAATCTATCATAAATTCTGCACATTTATAACACCAAACAAACCATGAAAAAGGGGGACATACCAAAGCACTCATGCTTTAGAATGAAAAGAATCACCTGCATAAGGTCAAAAAGACCAAAACCATCTCAATCAAGACCTTATAAATTCATCAAATATCTTTTTTTAAACCATTTCAAAAATAACTATAAGTTTTTTTTACACATGCTATGACCTTTTCCAAATCCCTTTAAAACATTATTTAAAAAACTATATTTCCATTTTTTATACCATTTTATATATCTTTCTCAAATCACTCGAATTACATTAAAATTATATTTTATCCAAGACCATTTTAAAATTAATCCTTTTCTCTTTGAATCAAACTCACACCACTATGTAATCCATGAGTAGATCCACCGACACTCAATCATCTATGGTTCCACCATCGAACCATTTAGTAATCTATGCGGTCTTTGTTGAATATTAGGGTGATGAGAGCATGTCCCAATTTATAGTCAAGATCACAAAATCCATGAAACTTGTAGAAAATTATAATAATGATAATGCACAAATATAATATTTCTATAAAAATAATACAATTAGAAAATTCAAGGTCACGTGCCTCAATCAAATCCATTTTCCCTTTTAAACGAATCCCAACCATTTTCTACATAACATTTTACAAACATCTCCTCAACATTTGGAACCTGCTCTCACGAAACTCTATAAAATAATTTATCATAAAAAATTTATAATTAATTATTTATTTTATTTATAACAATTTATAATTAAATTATAAATTAATTCAATTAGTCATGAATCCTAAAGTCTCTCAGAGTTTTTTCTAGTTTTTTAGTCATTTGGGATATTTTATATGTTTGTTGTTTTATTCCTTCATAACATGTATTTGATAGACTAATATTGATATAACATGTATTATTTTTATTATTGTCAACACTTTCCATAATTTCATTTCATTGGTTTTTCCTTTGGTTAATGTATGTGATTTATTTTATTTCCACGATTGATATGCATTGATATGAATATATAGGTTTGTAAAATATACCACTATAGACTTGTACTACTAGTAGATAGTATATTATTTAATGGGAGGTGAACCTGAGGTACAATAGTGATCATCGATATGGGCATCGATCGGTGGTTAGGGAGCTAGTTGGTGGTCCAGGGTGGCAGGAAGTTACAAAATCCTTTGGTTCCTTTATTTATACGACTTGCATATCTCAAATGTGTTTTTAATGAACATAATATACATTTAAACAAAAATCATATCATATAATCATTGAATACATTCATACATTAAATAATTCTTTTCACTTTACCTGGTTTCCTACATATTTTGAAAAATAAGTAATCCCACTCCATCCAAATATCCACCAACTAGAAAATAATATCTATTATTTTGTTTTTTTTCTTTCAAATATCTTTATTCATTATAATTAATTATTTATATAATTATAATATGACATTCATTTTTTATTCATTTTTTTATTTAACTATTATGGTCATTTTTTTTACTTTTAATTATAATATTTTTTAATACATTAATTTTTTTCTTTAATGAACCAATAAATAAATTTAAATTTTTTTATGATTGATTAATTATATTTATATATTAAATACAATCTATATAAAATAATATAACCACAAAATCAATAAAAACATTTCATAACTAGTCATATTATTTTTTTATTAATTTTGTAGTATTTATTAAAATTAATCTAAAAAAATAAATACTAAAGGAACTTATATATTTATATTTTAATTTTTTATTTAATTTATATATTTATTTGTTTTTTAGATTTATGTTTGGTTTTATTTATTTAAATTATATTTTTTTGTTAATATCTATTATTAATCAAATGAAACAATAGACACTATTTAAACTATATATTCTATAATTTTATATTTTTATTATTATTTTGTTAAATTTTATAATATTTGTTATAAAATTTTCATTTTTTTGATTTTTACTTTTATAATATTTATTATTTATTATAATCGTATAATTTTTTTAATATAATATTTTTTGTTAATTGTAACATTCTATGTTTTTTATTTGTTATTGATAGCATAAGATTTTATTATCTAAATATAGATGAGAATCAAGAAATTAAAACTTCATCATTCCATCCATAAAAGATTCATGGGTCTATATTAAGATCCCTTTAAGAGCATGGATCAAGGTTTTTGTTTTCTTGGTCATGGTTTCAAGCACTTATTGTCTACTACATCCATTAAACATTGATTTTTCTTTCTATGTTTTGTCAATTATTTTTCCCCTTAAAAAATTTTCACCATCCTACACTATCAAAATTCTTTTAAGGAGTCTCCCTTCTCCTTGGATCCTATATCTTAACCTAGAGGTTTTGAAGTATCATTATTCCCTTCTCTCTCAGTCGATGTTACACTCCCGCAACTCCCTCCTTCCATGATCTCTTCATCACCCACCTCTACCTCTACCTTCACATGCTTACCTCCATCTCTGCCTTCTGACTAACCACCTCTGCTTAAACCTTTTCCTCCTTACCTTTTCCTCATCCTTCTAGCTATCCGGCACTTCTTCCACCATCTATTATGTTCTTCCTCAACTCCTCCCCATAGTTTCCTACCTCAATCCTTTCTTATATCTCCACCTCCTCCAATCATACAGGGTTCTACTCCATCGGTCCACTTAGACATGTCCTGACCATCACACTTTCTTAGTTTGGGTTCCTAATGGTCAATGGTTCATCATTGAATCTCTCTCTCTACCCCAATATAAAATCTATAGTTTCCATTTTTACCATTGTCCCATATAATGTGAGTTCTGAGTTTTGGCTAAATGTGGTTTTTAATTTCACTACTTTTTTTTTGTCTTCATAATTTCCTTAATTTATTTTCGGTTTATGGACTAAAATGGTTTGATGTTATTAATTCTCCCACATGGTTTTTGATTACATTATAAAAACATCTGGTTTTTGTGTGTGTATATAAAGAAATGAAAACACTACCAGTAATGCATCACATTTTGGGGTGCAAAAAACAAGTCATGAGTTCTAGTTTATCTTTTTTCCTTCCAATACACTCATATTTGTTCATGGTTATTGATCGGTTTGGCATTTCCAACATTTGATATCAAAGGGAGGTTGACTTGATCCATAATTCTAGACACTAATCCCACATCACCCTGAATCTCCTAGATATCATCATGATGTAATCCCAAATCCCTAAATACAGTGGTTGTGTCCTTTTGGTGGTAAATTGGGCGGTGAAGTAGATTAAGGGATTGATAATGTATCGAATAATCATGAAGAGAAAATGTGACGACTAGGCCTTGATGATGAAATTTATGATCCAAGTGTGTTGACTCTAGGATTCATCAACACTGGTGATACTAAACTCCAGGGAGATTTAATAGCACTAGAGGCCAACTTGCACGCTTCCAGCCAGAGATGATCTCTATACACAATGTCAAAGAAAGTTACAAAGAAGAATAGGAAACTATCAAGACAACGTGCATCAGATATGATTGAGTATTAAAGAATAATTATCATAAGCTCTAAAAAGAGTAGAAATTATTTATTTCCTCAATAGAGAATCAGTGGATGACTTCACAATACATATCACTGGATTGGTCAACCAGTACACAATCCTCAGTGATCTGAAGCCTCAATAGAAGATCATTGATACGTATCTACATGTCATCCCCTATAGGTTCTCTGAAATTTATCTTTCAACTGAGACACTCCTACATATCTTGACTCTCTCCCTGGAGGAGGTAATAGGGAGACTCAAAGCAGTAGATGTATTTTTTGAGCAAGCGACCACCACCGACACTGGAGGGAAGATGATCCTCAATGAGGTGTGGGTTTCATAGATGATGGATCAATAGACGGGGGAGGAATACTTCAATGACTCCATGTTTGGAAATCAGAATATACAATGACCACATTGAAAGACAAGAAATAGGAATTGCAGAAATGGAAGGGATTTCTTGAGATTCAATGATTATTGTAGGCTCTAATGTTGCTACTATAGAAAAATAGGCCATTGGGCCAAATATTGACACAGATTGATGAAACAGGATTATTCCCATCTAATATAGATTGATGATGATGATCTCATGCTCTTTATGGTAAGGGATTGAACCACGGTGCTTGATTCCCCTCTTCCATGATCCACCACTCCTAATTCCCCACCACCACAATACAATCCTATCTGGCTGGTCAGAACGAAGATATTTTCACAAGAGGATCAGAAGGAGGTGCTTGATAAAAACCTATGGTACTTCAACATAGGTTCCACAAACCACATGAAAGGTTCTCATTATTTTTTCTCTGAGCTTGAATCTAGGATATGTGTAACTGTCAAGTTTGTTGATCGATCCATCTTTAAAAATATGGGGTGTTGAATAATCATATTTTACCATAGGACCGAAAAAATCCACATGATCATGGGGGTGAACTTCATCTTGAGGATCAAAACCAACATTATGATCATAAAAAAACATGATGATAATTTTTTTCATGTACTAATATATTGAGGCATCTTGAAGATCTATGACCAGAAATGATGCATGTTTTCTAGAGTGTATCACTTCCCAAATCAACTGTAAAATATAATAATTAGCATTGCACATTTGACATTCTTTTCTACAAGGGGATCAGAGGAGAAATGGTGTTGGAATCCATGGTAGGACCACCTGAATTTATAGTCTATGTGAAAGCGCACTCAACACGATATGGTGTGAGGGATTTTATAGATTGATCAGGTGGATCATGCCTATGAAATCTGTCTCACTAGTATGTAGTGTAAATAGTCTTTCACCAATAAAGAAAATCATTATATAGATAACGTCCTCAAACTTTTCCATAGTGACCTATGCAAGATAATCACACCAATTATGCCAAGAGAGAATCGCTAATTTCTCTTTATGACGGATGAAATGAGACACTACATGAGGCACAATATAATAACAAGAATGGAAAAAGTTACAGTGACAATTAGATGATTTCATGCCATGGTGGAGGTAGATAAATGGTGAAAACTAATGTTCCTAAATACCTTCTATAGTGGAAAGTTCAGTTCAGCAGAATTTGGAAAATATAGTGACGATCATGACATGCAACAATATCCCAGGACTCCATAATCACTACAATAGAATGGGTTCATTGAAAATTACAACCAGACCATGCAATCCTTGACTCATATCATGTTGAAGGAAAATGGTCTCCCTGTGATGTTTTTCGGTGAGTTCGTTTCCACCACCATTTTCATCCTCAATCAAGAACTGATATAAAGCCTTTAAAAGATGATGTTGTATGAGGCCTAGCATAGAAAACAACCAATGATGTAATTTCTCTACACCTTTGGTTATATTGAGCCTATCAAGATCATTAATGCTCACCTAAAAAATCTAAATGACCATAGTATGCCAATGATATTCATTGGGTGTGATTTGGGATATAATGCATATTACATGTATGACCTCACTAGAAATCACATGCACATAAAAAAAAATGTCACCTTTGATAAGAAATATTAGTGTGAGCATAGTGATAATGATGAAAAAGGTATGTTTAGTAGTGAGGATCCATTCACTATCGAGTACACACAATTATTTATACCAAGGGTGGAAAAGACCAAAAACACGGTTAGATATTTTGGATCATCACCTGCACCCAACAATGCATTCTTTGTAGATACTATAAAACCAAATATGGATGGGGTGATTTGAACACCATCATCCCAAGGGGTGTTTACCTCACCACCCTCCAACTTTTAAGAATCACTTTTCATTGATCTTGATGACACCCCTCTTTGGTTCCACGCCATCAACAACATCATTGGGGCCACAATACCGCCTGGTTTTTCACTACACGAGCTCAACCCTAGTGAGATACACTTAACTAATATAAATGAGGCAACATCCTTTGGAAAAAAAGAACAAACAATGCTGATGGTACAAATTGATTCTTGAGGAGATGAAGTTGATCGAGGACAATAAAACATCAGATCTCATCGATCGACCCACTAGCCATAATCTAATTAGGCTCAAGTGGGTATTCAAGGTGAAGAATGATGATCATTAAGTAGTAGAAAAAAAAAGGAAATTCTCTTTTATATGGGATATTTCCAACAATAAGGGATTGACATAGAGGTCTTTCCCCCTTTAATGAATGGAATCAAAGTATCATCTCACGATGGTGGTGATGAAACAAGGGTGGAAGGTCCATCACAAGGATGTAAACCCAATATTTCTAAATAGAGACCTCAAAGAGGAGGTATTTTTCAATCATACACCTAGATTCATTATTGAAAACCACAAGTACAAGGTTCTTTATCTCTAAAAAGTGCTCTATGGAATTCTCCAATCACTAAGAGCATGGAACACCAAGCTCAATGCCAACACTCTAACGCCTATGTTTCACACGAGGGACTATGAGCCTAATGTATACACTCATAGAAATGGTGTGTCTCATTTGAATATAGGGGTTCACATAGATTGCTTGATCATTACCAGCACTGACAATAAAAATATCAAAATGTTCAAGGAAAAGATGAAAAAGATCTTTCTGATGAGGGAATTGGGATTTTTCTCATACTACCTTGACATTAATGCGATCCAAGGGCCAAGTGGAATTTCCTTTTGTCAATACAACTATGTGAATAAGATATCGAAGAAGAGTGGTATGGGAGAGTGAAACCCCTTTCAAGTTCCAATGGAGGCTTTCCTAAATCTATGAAAGTCTAGAACCATCCCTCTAGTCAATTCCAATCAGTTAGAGAGAATTATCGACATCCTATTATTCCTAGTGCATACGTGAATTGAAATTACTTACGTGGTGGGTTATGTATGCCAGTTCATGGAGGAATTACAAAAATACCACTTGGATGAAATCAAGCAACTATTTAACTACATAACTAGAACAAAATACTATAGAATTCTCTATATAAGGAAGGTAAATAGTCAGTTGATCTTGTTGGGTATAAGTGATATTGACATGGTCAGGGACATTGACGACCATAAGAGTACCACTGGGATGTTAGTACTTGGAGAAAACCCCATCACCTGGAAATCACTAGAGTAAATGTTATTGGCATTGTCTTCAAACGTAAAAAATTTCATTGATGCAATGAATTTCGTGTTCCAGGGAATCTTGTTTGCTTGAATATTATGAAAATTACTCTACTTAGACTTTAGTGTGCCAGTGATCAAAGTGTAAAACATGTCCATTGTTGCCTTAAAAAAGAACCCCATCTTCCATGACCGAAGTAAGTGCATTAACACATGATTTCATTTCATCTAGAAGTGTGTTGATTAAGGAAATATCATTCTTGATTACACTTGAATCTAGGATAATTTCACTAACACTATGATAAAGTCTCTTGGTCATGCCATGTTTCAAGAGATTCACACAAAGATTGGTGTTCTTGAGATGTAGTGAATGTGGTAGAAATTAGACGGGTGATGTTTTTAACTAAATGTGGTGATTAATTTCACTATGTCTTCCCACCATAATTTTCCCTCATTTACATTGTGTTTATGGTCCAATGTGGTTTGATATCATTAAGGCTCCCATGTGGTTTTTAATTACGTTGTAAATATGTCTAGTTTTCTTTATTTTTAAAGAAATGAAAAACCCACTAGAAAAGAATCTCTTTTTATGGTACATAAATAAAATCTTTAGTTATAGTTTTTTCCTTTTTCTTTCCAATGGACTTGTTCATGTTCATGGGTATTTATTAGTTTGGTATTTACAACACTACGTTAGGGTTCCCTCTTAATTGGTGGTTTTTCAATTATTCTCCTACTCTTTACTAATCTCATAGCTACAATTTCCTTACCTCATCATCCTTCAGTCATTCCCCATTACTAAAAATCATTTCCCTCAAATCCATGCAATTGGAAAATTAATTCAAATATATTAATATGGTATGGTATCCTTTTAACATTCTTTATCCCATTGGAATATATTCCCATATTATTTCAGTTGTTTTTATATGTATAATATTTTTAATCTTATTTTTCTTATATGTTCCTTTTTTTCTCATTATTATACTATTATTTCTATTTAAATCAGTCACTATAGTGTTTATTTTGCTAATTTGTTTTTCTAAGAAAGGATAAAACCTCTAATTAACTATTTTTATTTTTATTCTTATAATAAATACTCAGATAATTTTAAATTTGAACCACCCCTTCTTGGAAAAAAGTTATCATCAACATCTATTTTATTATTTGATTGGTTTTTTCTACTTATTATGTAATATTTTTTGAAGTATTTTTTTGTTATTACATTTTATAGCTATTTATTTATCATTCTACCTAACTTAAACTTTTCCCAAATTTATTTTTTACAGTAATATGTGATGGAACAATAAAAATCTTCCAGTCATCCTCCCCTATACCTTTCTATTGATCTTGAACCATATGTGGATGGTAAAAAATTAATCTAGTTATCCTATCTGAATATGAAGGAAAATAAAATGATTAACCATTCATGTATTTTTAAAATAGTAATGTAAAAAAAGTATTGAATTATTGGGAATAAATATTAATCTTCACTCTATTTTATGTTTCTAATAAATTTTTTTTAATTGGTTCATTAGTTTGTGTACATTTGACCTCATTATTATTAATTATTTCAACTCCAAAAAATAAAGAAATGATACATCCTTCTTATTGTTTAGTATTAATTAACATGAAGTGACCAAATTTATTTATTGTTTTTAGGTTTGAAAAATGAGATTTACTTAAACATTTCTCTTCTAGGTTGTGAAGAATGTATACATAAAACTTTATTTTCATTTTGAATATTTTTCACTTTGGTTGTCTTTAATGTTTAGGAGATATAACATTTTTCTTTTATTTTCATACTCAGTGTGCTTTGGATGTGAAATTTTTAAATATAATCTTTTATCTACCAATTTTTCTATTTTCAATGTGTATTATTTGAGATAATTACCCAATTGGAAACCAATTTTAAGTTATATTTTAAATTTATATAATTGTATATTTATATGTGTCTACAAATGGGAACTAGATGCGTTACCCTTTTGAAAAATGAAAGAATTATCACAAATATCTCAACCTAAAATACTTTCAATATATTATAAACCAATTTATTTTCTATTTTCACTTTTTATTTTTGATTCATAAGTTGTAAAATTAGTCATTGAGTTACCTAATTTAAACTCATAAAGATTAACCTATTATTCAAATAAAACCTAATCTACTTTTAGGTTTTGTACTTTTTTGTACTTTAGATGTTTGTAACATATGTAGCATATCTGACTTAGATGCCCAATTTTGTTTGTATAACATTTCACTATTATTTTTCCAATCTTATCTCATTTTAGATGTATAGTTTTGAAGACTAATAATCTAGTTTCCCATTTCTATTAATTTTAGAGGTGTATTATTCAAGATTTATCCTTGAGTTACCAAATTATAAACCTCTATTTGAAGAATAAATTTTCATTTATACATAAATATATATAAGTGAGTTTACAAATAAGTTAATCCAATCATTGAAGACTAATCATCTAGTTTCCCATTTTCTTGTATTTTGGATATGTATTGTAAAAGATTTTTCATCAGGTTACCAAATTCCAAACCTATATTTGAAGAACCATTTTTCATTTATACAAAATTGTATATAATTTATTTTTCAAATGGTCAATTAAATATTTGATCTTTATCACAAATTTCTATTTTAAAATTAAATTGAATCAGAATACTATATAATACCTTATGGTTTATCCCTTGGATTATGTTTACTATTGTTTTGAATTTGGTTTTATAGTTCCAAATAAATTATTTTTATTTTTTCACTCTTATTAAAATTGAATGTACTATTTCTATATTATATTTTATTCTCTATTATTTATCTCCTTAGATATTTCATTTACATATACAATTCATTGTTTACTAATTTAGTGAAATGTGCACCCTTTCGTTAATATTCTCTATGTTACTTACCACAAAACATGTAGTTTATTTATATTATTTAGTGATTCAATGTGTCTTCTTCCAAAACTATGAATTTAATATTTGTATTATTGTTAGAATATATTTTAGTTTGATGTATTCCATATGGAATAAATAATCTATATGTGATTGTTAGATATCACAGATGTTTCGTTTATTACAATATATTTATCTTTGATTTTCAACATTTCTATGAACTATTTTTGATTAACTATTTTTGAAAATATTATATTAATATTTTTATACATGAAATTCATAAGAATATCTAGGTTCATGTATTTTAAAGATAATTAATGATTTACCCATATACTGTCTATATAAATGAACATGTACTCAAACATACAAAATAAACATGAATTAATTATTTTTTTTGTTTTAATATTATGCTACATAAATGTTTTAACAAATTTTTTTTCATCAGTTGTGTGTGGGTAAAGTTTTTAGATCCAAAAATACTTGGGTATAATAGGAATAAAAAATGTATGTGATTTATATTATCTTGAATTTTACTTTTCTCTAAAAATGGAAACATATATTTTTGTGTTTTAAAAAAATCTTTCATTTCAATTTCCATTTCTTTTAATTTTTTTATATATATCCATTCATATTAAAAAAATTTTCAATACAATTAATCTAATAATAAAAGTATATGATATCCCCATAGATCCCAGTTTAATGGTTCTTCCCTTGCTGTATTTGTGGTGGTGTGTTAAAGAGGTCCTGGTTTCAATCCTCTGCAACTACATATTTGTTTGCACTATACCCCACCCCCAGACCCAATGTAAATAAATAAAAATATGAGAATAATATATCCTATTTCTCATATTACAATATTATCATGTGGTAATCATCATTTTTTTAAATATAGGATCCAATTTATAGAGAATTTTATTAGTAGAAAAATTTATTGGCTAATGAAAATTAAATATTTTTCTGATTTCCTATCATTTTTTACCTATATATTATCTTAATTTATAAACTTCATTATAATTTGATTATAATACCAAGCCTTTTCAATTAGTTGTTGAATATATGTCACCCTCGTTAATTTTCTTGCATCAATTTACACCTATGAAAGTTTTATGTTTGGATTTCATTTTCACCTTTATTTTTATAAATATATTTTAGAAATTTAAATAATTATTGTAATAAACTAATTTATTAATTTAATAAAGATCATGATTCTTTATTTTTAATGCTACATTTCATTCCACAACTTTTATTGAAACTATAAAGACTTTGAGATACCAATGACATATGGTGGTTTGCTTGTCTCATGGGACAATTGGTCATCAAATCACTATAATAGGTCACCATCATAGTATTCATTATTAGATAATTAAGTTGTTGAAATTATTTTAATTAGATTCATGAGTTTTGTAAATTTTCGAGTTTTATTACTTTACTCATCCCAAAAGGTTTATTAGTGAATTTCCATATTTTTAAAAGTCATGTATGCTTTTTATTTTAGGAGTGGGTTAATTTGGTTTCATTTGTCAATTTTATTTATTAGTTACTCTTATGAAACTAATATAATAAATTAATTTTTACATTTTATAAACATTATTAGTGTAACAGAATGAAAAATCTTAAAAAAATATTTTATTTAGAATATTTTAATCATATTAAATTAAAAATTAATAATAATTTAAAAATAATTTCTATTTATCATATTTTTTATGAGAATGAATCTTTTTAACATATATATTTTAATTTTGAAGTAGTTATCCTACCCCTTTTATATTCTCCGTGAATGATTTATCTCTAAATTATACTCTTCTTTTCGATCGGGTTTCATCTTGTATTATTTTCTACCTCTCATTACATCTCCCTAGATGCACTCTTTTAATAAATTTAATTTATCATTTTTTCTCTACTATGATCACACCACACACACTAACGTCATCTATAAAAATATACAACACTATTCTCTATAAAGATGGGTTGAAGTTTAAATTGAAACAAGCATTCATCAAGTGAGACATTCATTTTGGAAGGCATTCATAAATCGATGCCCCTATGATTCTTTTGATTTTTAATTTATTCCCACATCCATCCCCTAGAATAAATGTATTCTACTGTGAGTTGAATACCAATTTCATAATGTTGGGCACTATTATGACACTATTTGATTTAATTTATATTAGAAAAAAATCACATGAATCACCCAATTCAAACATTTTAGTTCAATTTAGTTACCTTTTATGTGATGTTAGCACCTCATATTTTTTAGAAACCCTAAGACTAGTTTTATCCTCAACACAATTTTTGATTGCGAAACACTAAAATTATTTATTATTTTAACTATTTTAATAAATGACCTGTCCACTAATCATTAGTGTAATTCATTTCTATGTTCTGTGATACCCACTCCTAAACTATGAAACTGTAGCATTTTTTCCTTAAAAATTTCTTAAATATTAAACAGTATTTATTCCAAACCTCAAAAGTTAAAAACATAAATTTCTTGTGTTTTATTGAAATAGCCCTACAAATTTTATGCATGATTCATGTGAGTGTTATGAACCTCATCAATATTGTTCATGACTGGGTATATTTTTTGTTTCTCAATTGATAAGATTGAATTATATATGATTTATTTATTTTAAACATAAATGATTTATATTTGAATAAACGATCATAGGAAATAATATGTACATAATATAATTTTCAATTACTTTGGCCTAGGTCCCCCATTGACTATTTTACCTTGTTGTAGTTCAAATTTATTTCCCATTACATTATCTCTCTTTTAATTTTGTTATAATTTTTGTTATTTTTTGGTTTATATTTCTTATTTTCACTATACATGGTGGGGGTTTCAACCATATGCTTTTTCAATAATTCCATGTTATGTAAAATGGAATTTGATTACTTTCATAAACTATGGCCTCCAAGTTCTTAAATCTATTTATGATTCTTTTTATTTCTAATCACTTATTCATATCTTTTGATATAGGTGGACCAAAGGTTAGCTACAACCATATCCTACGACTATATTATAGGCTAATATTCATTTATTTTTTCTAATCTGATTTGAGATTATAGATAATCCTCATGGATAACATCATAATTTACCTATTATTCATAGTCATATCATTGTTAGTGAGCCTCTATTTTATTTATCTCGGGTCCTCTTTGATTCCCCAATCTCCTCTTTCTGACAACAGTTGAATCTCCTGTGGTCTCTAGTCTAATCTTGGGTACCTTTAATGTCCTATATACTATATTTCATTATATATTTTTATTCAATAGGTTTAACTTTAAATTATTAATGATTATTAAGTCTCTCACAATATCTAATGGTCAATTATCCAATTGAGTTCCTGTAATAAAAAATTCATCCTATAAATATTCAATTTTAACATAAATATAGTTTGTCACTTTAAATTTATATGTAGTTTTAAAATGCATTAAATTTACATGATTCTATATAACATGAATTCAAAAAGTTTTATAAGTTGGATTCAATAACCTTTTTTATGAATATTTTCCAATGATACTATAAAATTTCAAACTACCAACTAATGTATATTAGGCATTGACTTATTCTTTATTAGTTTCATAGAAATGTAACATAAAATTAAATATGAACTTTTATTCTACCTTCTTCGATATAGTATGCATTAATTAGCCTTTAAAATGTATAATTTCAATTTCCCTATGTATATCTTTTATTTTTTACAATGAAGTTATACATGATTCAGTATAATATATAGTGAAAATTTTAATTAAAAGTGGGATTTAGTAATGTTCAATTTTCAGATTGCTACCTACTTTCTATTTTCCTTCTTTTGTTTGATATGCATTATATTAAACATAATTTTGTACATATTTCAATCTTTGTTTCCATTACTTCATAGTCAAATTCATTTTCCACATAAGATTTCAATTTTTTTCATTTTTTCATACAAATTTTATTTATTTCAATTTATATATATATATTATCATAATATTCATGAATCTTGTTACATCTTTTAATAATTTATTCATTTATGCAGATTTTTAACAAGACTTTGATTATGTTGATTCACCAAAAATTGATAATGTTGATTTAGATTTTTCCATCTCCACATCTGGAGTCCAACAATAATTTTCTTTTGAAATTAATAAATAGTAAATGAAGACTGAATAGCTTCATTTTTGTGCTGATATGATTATATGTTAACTTTAAATTAATTATTCAATAATATATATATATATTTGTTCTAATGTTAAATATTTTCCATCCAGGATTTTTTATGTTTTTTAATTCATCTATATTTTTATAACGTTTGTATCTTTATTTAATATTATTTTACCATGTACATTTGTGTTATATCAACCGATAATTACTTTGATAATGCGGGTCGAGCATCTTATGAGAATGATCCCAAAAGTTTTTTTCTCTAATCAATAGTGTTCTCATAGTTTAATCATGTATTCCTTGATAATTAATTACTATCTCATTAGTGAAGACCTTCTCCAGATATTCCTCTTGGCTATCTAACATCAAATATCATATCAGCCACAATATCGGGTGTGCCTCTTTGTTATACTCAATGATCCATATATGTTTGAGCATCATGTTTATTGATAATGAATTAATCACTCTTCCTCATTTAGTGTTCAATAAATTTTGGTATTTTCAATAATATTACAAGCCTTTTATTTAGATACAAGGATCAACTATACCTTTCTGATCTCATTATCATGTCTCTCATCAACAAGACATACTTTTTTCCTTCTATTGAGGGTTTTAACCCATCCTCATTGAGTTATACCTCCCTTAGTCCTATCTTCTTTTCTAAAATATAATCCTTGATCAAATTCAAATTGATGATTTCATCATTAACATTATGATGTTTAGGAAAATGTTTGTATATGTCAATGCAACTAACAATTTTCCACTTATTCAAAAGTAGGTGAGATGGTTATGGATGAGAAGATCATCATGGTACCACCAACTCTATAATTATAAATAATACCTATCTTAATATTCAAAAAAATCATTCAAAAAATTGAGAAAAATAAAATAAAGATAAAAAACTAAAAAAATCATTTTATTATTTTAAATTAAAAGATTCAATTTTAATTGTAAATTGAAAAAAAAGTTCACATTTTTTTATTTTTTATTTTTCACAAACATATTTATTTTATAAATTTTTAAAAATTAAAATTATGAACTTGTATAAGTTTAGAAATATCCTTCAATATCATAGAAATTACATATTTCTTAAGAATGAAACAAAATTTTTTCTGTAAATTTAATTTATTATTATAAATTAAGAATCATGTTTTATAATTCCAAAAATAAATAATGGAAAAAATTCAATTTTACATGATCATTCTCAATATGAAATATCCCCAATTATAAGATATATAATCCAAAAGTACACAATATTTTAGGTCCATTACATAATTATTTAAGAGAAAAATTTAGTAGGAATACATAAAAATATATGAGTTTTCATCAAACTCTAATAAACTTTTTAATTAAAAAAATATGAGTTGATAAAAATAGATGTATGTAAAAAAATTGATTATACAAATATGATTACTAATCATATATTGATTTAATTTATAATATTTATGAAGGTAATTTTTATCTCACAATCCTTAAACATAAAAATCCATCTTTAAAAATATTTTTCAATTCTATAGAAATGAATGAAAAATACTAATTCATTATTCTAAACCAAATAAACTTTGTATTTTTTCAAAAAACATTCTACGCTATAAAAATATAAAATGAAACATTGGGAAAAACCAATAAACTTACTTATTCTATATTTTCATGAAATTGTTAACTAAAAAAATATTTCACCATCGAATGAAAACATATATTTTTTTAAATTTTAAAATAAAAATAAATAAAAAGAGTGGACCATATAAGACAATAGATTAGATATAAAAAACATTGAAAAAAACTTATTTTTCTAGTAAGATGAGATGAACCATTTAATCCAAAAATGATTAAAAATGTTATGTTTTACTAGTTATTTCTTGGAACAAAAAATCTAAAATATATATTTTTATTCTTTATTCCAAGAGTAGAAATTAGTACACATATAATAGTGAAAAAGAAATATCTCTTAAAAAATTTATAATAATGGGAATATTAATTTTTGAACCAGTTCATTTATCGATAAATAAATTTTTATTTTATTTTGGTGTATTAAACTTTGAAAATTTCATTTTTAGGAGTATGAACTAAAAAAATAAAATATTTGAATAAAAAATAGAATATATAATTTTTTGATTGATTGAAAAATATAAAAAATTGCTTGGAAAAAAGATTATGAAAATGAAATAGATTTAATTATTCCTGAAAATATATTATCATCAAGAAGCTTAATAAAATTTACAATATATATAGATCCATTAAAATTAAAACTTCTTTGGCCCAATTTGTAATTTTAATATTTCACTTGTGTAAATCTATAATGGTAAGATACCAATAACAACATTAATTTTAGTATGTTAATAATGTGTAAAAATGTCAATGGATCTTAAAATACCATTGGATGAATTCAATGTTTTTTCATGTACAAGTATGAATGTTGTTTTCCTCTATCATATCACTCAATAGATTCTCATATAATATTACTAAATTAATCAGATAATTTCTACCATGTTATATTTTTTAAAAGGTTTTATCAGAATTGAACATTGATACAGTTCTAATATTAAGAATTCTCTTATTTATCACTTGTTTTTATTATTTAATAAGAATACCATTGCCCATATTGTGTAAAAAATGTAAAAAAATTTATAAATGGTATAAAGGATAATCGAAGAAGTAAAAAAACTTTTGGTTTAAAATATTAACAATATATATCTCTCAAAGAGACTCATAAATTACTTTTTTTATTTGATTGGGATGAAATAGGGGATCATGAAAGAGTGGATGAAAAAAATAGGAATTGAAAACAAAAAAATATATATATGAAAATGATTTATAAAGAAATTACAATATTTTATTATCTTAAAAATAATACAAAAATCATGTTAAAGAAAAATAATATTATAATATCATATTTGAAAAAACTCTTGTAACTCTTCTTTTTTACTATAAATAGTTTAGTTTTCTATTACCATATATTAAAAAATATATATTCAAAAATAATGTAATAAATGAAATGTCGCAATATTCCTTTTATAAATTTCCAAGTGATAGAAAACTAAAAACTTCATTTACCTATTTATCTATTTTCTTAACTTTTTTGGGAATCATACAGAGATATGTTTCTTTGTCCACAATACATTTATATAAAAAATGATTAGAGATCCACTAATAAATAAGAAAATATAAAACAAAGAAGAAACATTCTTATGAATCAATACTTTCAAAAAACACATGATACTTTAGTGAAAATATCATATTTGGGAACAACCAAAAAACTAGGTTCACCCCAACACCAAATAAATCATAACTTTATAGAAAATTAAGGAGAGTTTGGATAAATAAAATACATGGTATACTTATTAAAGACTACCAAAATTGGGAACAAAATAAATGATATGCAAATGTAAATTTTCATAAAAATTATTACATATTAAAAATGTTCAATTATTAAATTATATTCTCCAATTTAGTAAAAACTATGAATTTACAGCACATTACTACAATTATAAAGGTATATTTATTTTCATAACTTGTCAACATGAATTTTGAATATCGATTAAAAAAATATTTCCATAGGATATTAGATAAATTTATAACAGAATTGAAGAACCTAAACTTAATTATATAGAAAGGTATTTTTATTTACAGAACCAGTCAACATGAATTCCAAATATAGATCAAGAAAATATTTCAAAAGGATGTTGAAGGGGTTTATAACTGAATTAAATAACATAAAATTAATTAGACAAAAATCTATTATAATAAAACCAATCTGTAAAAAATTAAATGAAATATTTATACAAATTAATTGATGAGTTGGAATAAATATTGGGGGGAAAATGAAGATATATTTGAGTATCATCATGAGATTAAATTAAGAAAATATGATCTTATAGTGATCTTTATGGATAACTATTATAAAACTTATTCTTATTATATTATCATATAAACTAATGAACCCAGTCAAGATGTTAAAGCAGAATTTTTACTTTATTCACATAAATCTGATTTTCATTAAGATATTATCAAAGGTACCATGGGAAATCAAAGACATAAAACAATTATATTGAAAAAAAATCAAGAAAATAGACATTCTCCATTTTTTTTGGACAGAAAACATCAATTTTTTTTTCAAATATGGAAATTTTCAAATGGAATTAATTTATTTTCATAAATGGTATGGGTAAAATTTTAAAAGTAAAAAATTTTACAAAGTAGAATTAAATAAAATAAATGGATAAAAAGGGATATGGGGTTAAATTAGAAGATAAAATAGGGATAGAAATAGTAGAACCCTGAGATACCATTCTATTTTCCCAAGGAATACAAAGTTGTATGTTAATAATATAATCGACTCTTAGAAAGTATATTTTTCTACCTTCTTTGATAATAGTTAATAATTTCATTTGATTGTTATTATTACAACATCTAGAGTATTTCAAGTAATATAAAAGATAGATGCATGTTAAATGTACGTAAAATGTTGTTCAAATATTTGAAAATGAATTTCCAAAAAACTGGTTAACAGAAAGTCTTCAAATAAAGTTTTCTTTCCTCTCTATTTGAAACCTTAAGAAATTATTAGGATAATATTATAAATATTTGATGATAAAAAAATATAAAATGATAATTTTTGTAAATATTTTTGGGAATGGAAATTGAACATCCTTTTGGTTCTCCTTAGAAAAAACCTTCTTTATTTGTATCAATTTTCAAAAAACTCAAATTTAATTATTAAATTTATCAAACATAATTTTTTTCACATATAAGAAATTTTAAAATAAAGAAAATTAATTATAAAGTTCTCTAAAAAATTGGTATTAAAAAAATATTTTATTAAATATAAATAAAAATATATTTAAAGCTAATAGTTTTTTATTTGGATTGAAAGATGATACAACAAAGAAAACAAAATGTGAAAATATTCAAAATAAATCGAATGGTTCATGAATCATCCATTTCTTCAAGATAGATCAATTTTAAATAGAATTTATGCTTTGAAAAGAATAATTATAATATTATAGATCAAACAAAAAAATAATTAATAGAAAAAATAATAAATATATATATATATATAATATGACAAAATCATAAAAAAATATTATTAAAAAAAATACTTGAATTACTAGAAAATATCTTTAAAATATTGAAAAAAATAAAAAAAAAACTCTATGAGTTATTATGTGAGTGATTTTTTAGGCTTTCCCAAAATATGTGTTGGGTTTTCTATGATAACCAAGTGTATAAAACATGAAAATGATATTCATTACCATCTTAAATCCAATGAACATAATAAGAAATCTTCAAATAAATTCCCTAATATAAAATAAAAACATTAATTTTTAATAAATCACAATGCCTGAAATTTCATTCAATTGATAGTTTCCAAGATAAATATTGTAATAAATTCCTAAATCATCACCTCCAACCATAGATACAAAATGCAATTTCTCTAAAATCACTTAGAAAATATAAAGAACAATATATAAGAGTTGACATATACTCATACCTAGTAGGGTTATTATAACACCATGATAATTTTTGAGAAGTATATTTTTTTAGGTATTATGTTATATGCAAAGTAATCTTTCACTACACAAAACACTAGATTGGCTTTCTTTACACGCAATCGCGACCTTCCTCGATAGCGTGTGTAGTATGCAATACCGAGTTTCACTATACAACGATATATTATTATAATATTATGAACTAGTTATTATGAATAGTATTAACTTAATTTTACATTTTATTACATTATAAATCATCTTACACATTTTCTAGAATGAGGTTTGAAAACAAAATCAGTTTTTCAGATAAAAGAAGTATTTTTCAAAAAATGCAGTTTTACCACCTTTTGATGGCGCACACATTTTAAATCTACTTTTTGACAGGTTTATAAGTTCAATTTGACAAAATAAAATTCATATTTTCAATTAGTATATAAAAATTTCCTTTGAATAATTTTTTTATATTATTCTGGTAACTTTCATATTTTGATGAATAGTAAAAACACGCTATATTTTAATTAAAAACAACTTTTTTAATTGTAGTCATTTATATGGATAGATTATATTTTTAGTTTTTTATAAAGTGTAATTAGAATATTTTTTTACCATTTAATCCAATATTGGTCATTTGAATTAATTTCACTTTGAAATTGGACATAAAAAAGTGATGATCTTTTGATAGTTATTGTTTCTTAAAAACACGATATTTGTTTTGATTACGGGAATTACATTTAAAATTAATTAATTCCAATTCTATATTTTGAATTGGAAAAAATAGACATCATTTTTGAATTCGGAATATCAAATATACCTTGGGCTGAATTTTTGGTATTTTTCTTAAAAAATTCAATTTTTGTTGAATAGTGAAAACACTGAGTTTTTTGTTAAAAACGAATTTTTATTTAAATAATAATTTATTTCATTTAAATTTATTTTAGGTCAAAATAGATACATAATACTTATATAATTTCAATGAAATTCATTGGAATCATTTTATAATAATTTTAGATTTATAAAAAATTGTATTGAACTTTTCACCGTCTTTTACCCACCTCCTAGGAGCTTTTGCAATTGTTCATAAAACTTAATTTTACCACTTCTGTGAGTTGAATTTGGAAAATCCAATAGACACAGTTAATATCAAAAAGTAAAATGGGGTTCAATTAGATAAAAATAATTTTTGGTGAATTGTAACTTTTTACTTTTATTTACCACATTTAAAAGTAAATAGGGTAATTCAAGGTTACAAGAAAATTATAATAATTAAAAATTACCTTAACACTTGTCCAAACCTTATTGGATGAGTAATGGCTGACCATGGGCATCCTTGGGATGATTTTGGGACCCCATGGAGCCACTTATGAAAGATAATGACACATTAGATTAATTAATTTAATGTAAAGACAAAATTGGCATTAAAAAAATCCTTTAGTAATTAATTTTTATAAGGGGCTATATAAATTAACTTTTTGACTATAAATATATATTGGAAGGATAAAAATATTTCCTACATTTTGGTATTTTGTTTATAATTTTTAGACATCAAATAAATTAAATTATTTATGACACAATAATGATGCAGTATTTACCTCATTAATAAATGATTTAAATAAATAAGATTATAATGATTAAAATATTTTTCAAAACGTGTCCAATTATGATTAGATGATTTTATTTCAACCATGATTCATCTTATCTTTATCTTTAATTATTTTTGGACCTTTTGAAAATGAAGATAAGTTTATAATAAAATAATATTTTCACACTTTCCAAAGGTGCCCCTATCCTCCCTTATAAAAGGGAACCTCCTCCCTCTCCTCCTCACACAACTTTGAGCCTTCAAGATTGTCCAAACCCTGCCCATTTAACTTCCTCACTTCCTTAGAAACCTACTAGAGGTACTGGTCTTCTCAAAATACCAACTCTAGTGCCCTATGAGAAAGTTTAAAGGAGGCACTTCGAAGAAGAGGTAATACCTTCTACCGTTTTCTTCAAGTTCCATTCTTCTTCTACTCCCTCTTCTTTAGTTGTTTCATTATGAGGTAATAACATCAGTATCCATCATATACTGATGTGTTATTATAAATATGAAACAACACTATTTCACCTCTTATCCATCCTACGGTAAACAAAATCACTGCGCGTGCGTACATACGGAATACCATCTCCATGCTGTGGTGTAATATGTTTTCCACCACCACCTTAATTGGATGGGTATAATGGTGTAAATAAATAACTATATATGATTATTTTAAAGTGGTATTTATTCTTAAATATTATACATACACTTCTATACAATTCCATGATCATGGGAACGATATCATCGCTCGTGCGTACGTACGGCCTACCATCTCCACGATGTGATGCGACTCGTTCTATATTATCTTCATTGAATAATGATTATATAAATGAAATTAATGAAATGAATGAATTAATATGTTATATATTACACTAATAATATTATGTAAATTGTGTATCTATATCCTATAAAGAGGAATACGAATTTATTCGACAAAACACGCATAAGGATATAAAGAAATAAACACCTGAATAATAAGTAGCAATGAAATATTACTACTAAGAAGATAAAAATGTGACAATATATGATATTGTAACAATGAATATTATTCTATAATAAGTCAATTAAAATTATTTAAACCATATTACAGGAGGTTCGGATTCATACGAAGCATATCGGACCTGAGGTAAGGGAAAATCTCCCAATCTCATTTTTATACGAGATTGTTTGTACTTTGGTATTTACTGGGGTGTATTTTATCATCCACATCCATGTTTCCTCAACATGTAATATTATTTCCATACTCCTAAAATTGTTTAAATCCAATTTTACCCTTTGGTGAGTTTTTCGTAAAAGATATGAAAGGAATATTTTTTCATTTTTCATACGAGGTACTTTTTGACTTTTCCGGCCAAAGTACGTGAAGAATATTTTTTTTAAATTATACGACATGAATGGATTTTTAGAAAATTATTTCCATGAAGCTTCCTTTACAAGTTTTCAAGATTATTTTTTATCAACTTCTTTTAGTTTAAAATTTTATGACCTGTTAAGAAAGGAAAAATGTTTTTGAAGTAGAAAGGATATTTTCCTCAAGAATGGAGTTCATGTGTTTTATCAAAATTATTTTCCATCTAAGATAAAATAGGGTTCTATTTCTATCCCTTATTTTAAATTGATTTGATTGTTTTATTATGGAATTAATTTTATGATTTCCTTTTATCTTACATAGGTTATGTTATGATGGCATGATGTTTAAGAATCCCATTTTTATTACATGGGTTATGATATGATGTATGATTTATGATTTTGTGGCACACATAAGAATAGTTTCATTATGATATGGGTGGTACCTATATCTCCCTCCAATGCATTGGTTAATGATTTATATCTCATGAGATAGACATGGATGGAATGGAATGTTAAACCGGCTCAGTGATACAGGACTGGAACGAGGAGTGAAATCGGTTCAGTAATGGACTTTGTCCTCTATGATAGTATTCGCAATGAGCCTTGACTAATATGAAATGATTTTCTATGATTATGTGTGTATGACACAAAGTTTCATGTTTTATGTTTGGATTATTTTGGATTACTTTTCATTACTATGATTTATCCCATGACAAGATATTATGACCTCTTCGTAGGTTAATATTTTCAAAATGTTATGTTCTTATGAATATGATATGACTCATATTTCTTTTGTTTAACCTTACTAAGAATTTGACCTCACCCTTTTGTATGTTTTATTTTCCCCAAGTCAGGAAGAAGGATATTAAGTAGGATATTCCAAAAAGGGACTCTAGATATGATTAAATAAATGGGAGACAATGTAGTTGATTTTATGAACCAGTTGTTTATGTTTCCCAGTTTCTAAAGACACTATACCTATACGATCCTTTCATGGTTTTGTTATATGTTGTAATAAGTATTCTTCAACTCTGAAGTAATAACAGTGTATGTAAAGTATGGGTCATTATAGTTGGTATCAGAGGAAATGTATAGTCAACCTCTGGAAACTAGGATGTGAAAGACTTAGTAAGAATCCTAAGGATAATTCTAAGCATAGAACACAGTCTTAGTGTTTTAGAAATGGCCATGAACAACCTATGATAAGACCTTAAGTGTGAAATTTTATTTTTGATTATGTGGTTTTCCTATGATGATTAGTGTTGCTCACACTATGCTTCTTGGTTTTAGTCAATGGATGGAACCCGAAGGAACCATGTTAATGATGAATGCGATGGGCAATGCAATGATTGTCCCCCTGAGCAACCAAATGTTATGGGAGTTGGAATTAAAAATCTTGTATCCATGATCACACAACTTTCTCATGCTATGAACCATGCAGGACTTCCAAACGAGCAAAGGATGGAGAAACATTCTGTTGAATCCTTCATGAGGAAATTTTCACCTTCATTCAGCGGGTCTTCTGAGCTATTAGTAGCTGAACAATGGATTATTACCACTGAAAAGATATTTTCAGTTCTACAATGTTCTGAACATGACAATGTCATCTTAGCAGTGTATCGTTTGGAAGGTGATGCTGATCAATGGTGGAATATTATCAATAATACGAGGCAAAGAGATGAAATTGAGTCCATGGAATGGGATGATTTCAAGAACTTATTTTTCAATAAGTACTTCCCTCGTATTCTCTGAACAAAGATGGAGAAGAAGTTTCTTGAACTGATGCAAATGGATGATGAATCAGTTGGTACCTACGAAGCTAATTTTACAAGACTTTCAAGGTACGCTTTCGGAATTATTATCCAACCTGAGAGTAAAATCAATTGATTCTTTAGTGTCTTAAAACCAAGTCCTCAAAGGGCGTTAGCCATAAGGGGCTTCAGTAGCTACGAGGAAATCGTTCAATGTGATCTCAAGGTTGAGATGGATATTGGAGTAACCCATATGTTATATGGGTTTGATAAGAAGAGGAAAATGGAATTTAAAAGAAAAATATAAAGACCACACTGAAAAGAAGATGAGTTTTCTTCTATGCTCAAATTGTGGAAATAAACATGGAGGGAATTCTCTTAAAGGGACAAGCAAATGTTTTAAGTGTGGAAAATAAGGTCATCGAGCAATTGAATGTCGAAATAATGGGACGAAGATGTCTAATGATGCGAACAAAGAAATGGATACACAGAATGCCCCTCCTACACTTCAATGTTTCAAGTGCAAAGATATGGGGAATTATGCTAATCAATGCCCAAATCCAAGGGTTGTTGATGACGAATGACGTCAACAAACTCTTAATGCCAAAGACAAAGGAAAGTCACATGCAATTACTATCGGCAATGTGGAGTACGATAACGAAGTGGTGAAAGGTACACTTATCATCCACTCTAAAGTAGAAAATGTTTTATTTGATTCTGGATCCACCCAATTTTTTATTTATAAAGAATTTTCTATGGGTATCATCGTATTAAATCAACAATTAAATGTTGAGTTAGTTGTGACAACTCCTAATGGCACAACAATCGCATCAAAAGTTTATAATTCTTCTCTGATTGAAGTTTGTGGGAAAGTGCTTCCTACAAATCTTGTGATCCTTCCTATAGTGTAATTTTATGTGATTCTAGGCATGGATTGGATTTCTTTATACAGAGCTCATATCAATTTCCAAAGAAGGTAAATCACATTTAATATTCCAGATCAATCTATGATAGTCTATCGAAGCAAGGATGAATATAACCTTCCAGAGGAAATTTCTTCAATCATATGGGTCTTGATTCCAATAAATGAGGGTTATTTATCCCAAATGGTTGGTGAGAAACTCACGATTAGGAATATGCACATTGTACGAGAGTTGGATGATGTCTTTACGGAGGAATTACTGGGTCTTCCACCAAATCATGAAGTTGAGTTTTCAATAGAACTCGTAACGGGTGATTTGACTATTTCAAATACACCTTATAGAATGGCCCCAGTTGAGTTGCATGAATTGAAGAAGCAACTCCAAGAGAATCTTGATAAAGGATTCATACGCCCTAGTGCATCACCTTGGGTAGAACTTGTTCTATTTATTAAGAATAAAGATGGATCAATGAGACTCTGCATTGATTGTCGAGAACTTAACAAGATCATGATCAAGAAAAAATATCCTCTCCCACGCATTGATGACTTATTTGACCAATTATGTGGAGCTAAATACTTTCCCAAGATTGGTCTTCTTTCAGGGTATCTTCAATTAAGGGTCATAAGGGAGGATATACCAAAGACAACTTTCCGTATAAGGTATGGACACTATTAATTTACGGTGATGCCATTTGGTCTTACTAGTGCCCCTGCTATCTTCATGGATCTAATGAATAGAGTCTTTAGAGACTATATTGATCAGTTTGTGGTAGTCTTTATAGACGATATTCTTTTCTATTCAAAGAGCAAGGAAGAACATGAAGATCACTTAAGAATTTTATTGAAGACCCTGAGAAAGGATATGCTTTATTCCAAATTTACCAAGTGTGAATTTTGGCTTCAAAAAGTTTCATTTTTGGGTCACATAATCTCAAAAGAGGGGATATCTGTGGATCCAGCAAAAACAGAGGTTATCGAAAGATGGTTGAGACCAACAACAATAACTGAGATCTGAAGTTTTCTTGGTTTGGTAGGATATTATCGACGTTTTGTGAAAGATTTCTCATGATTATCTAATCCACTCACCAGGTTGACTCGAAAAGGAGTTAAGTTCGTGTGGATGGAGGAGTGTGGAGAAAATTTCAAGGAATTGAAAAGAAGGTTATCCAGTGCACCTGTGCTCACACTTCCTTATAGTGGAGAAAGGTTTGTGATCTACAGTGATGCATCCAAGAAGGGATTGGGGTGTGTTCTCAGGAAAAATGATATGGTGATAGCTTATGCCTCATGACAGTTGAAAATTCATAAGAAAAATTACCCAACTCATGATTTGGAGTTAGCTGCAGTAATCTTTGCATTAAAGATTTGGAGGCATTATCTTTATTGTGAAAGGTGTGATATTTATACTGATCAGAAAAGTTTAAAGTATATTTTCACACAAAATGAGCTGAATATGCGCCAAAGAAGATGGTTAGCACTGATTAAGGATTACGAATGTTCAATTCATTACCACCCTAGGAAAGAAAACAAGGTGGAAAACACATTAAGTCGACAAGACCATGATAGCTTATCCATGATGAGGATCACAAAAGATCCGATATTTATGGATTTACAAAGGATGGATCTTGGAATTATAATTGAAGGGGGATAATATTATCTTTCTCAAATGAATGTTCAACCATATATACATGTGAAGATTAAAGAGGCACAAAAAGAAGATGTAGAGTTACAAAAGAAGCTAAGAAATGTTCCTGAATTCAACCTTGATTGTGATGGGATAATAAGGTTCAGGAATCGGGTTTGTGTTCTTCGAATCCTCGAATTAAAGAAGGAGTTTCTGGATGAAGCTCATAGTTCTTCATTCTCTATTCAACCTGGAAGCACGAATATGTATAGGTACATGAAAGAGTACTTTTGGTGGGATGGCCTGAAAAGAGACGTGGATGAATATGTCTCTCGATGCTTGGTTTGTCAGCATGTTAAAGTTGAGAGACAAAAGTATAAAAGGATGTTACAACCATTACCCATAACAGAATGGAAATGGGAAAACATCACTATGGACTTTGTCACTAGACTTCCTTAAACATCCAAAAGCAATAATGCTATCTAGGTTATAGTTGATTGTCTTACGAAGTTGGCACCCTTCATTTCTATTAGGGAGGATTTCTCTCTAGATCAGCTTGACTGGATATATGTAAAGGAAGTGGTAAGATTGCATGGAGTAACACTTTCCGTTATATCTGATCGGGATCCGAGGTTTACCTCAAAGTTCTGGCGAAGTCTTCAGTATAATCAAGATACAGAGTTGAGTTTCAGCACTGCTTATCAACCTCAAACAGATGGTCAGTCTGAGAGGACAATTCAAACTCTAGAAGACATGTTAAGAGCTTGCTCTATGGATTTAAAAGGTGGTTGGTATCAACACCTAACTTTGGTGGAATTTTCCTATAATAATAGCTTTCACTCCAGTATTCAGATGGCTCCTTATGAAGCTCTCTATGGAAAGTAATGCAGAACTCCAACTTGTTGGGATGAAGTTGGGGAAATAAAGCTATTAGGACCTGATCTTGTTGATGAGATGGCAGAAAAAGTCCGATCTATTAAACAACACATATGAGCATCTCATAGTCGACAAAAAAGTTATGCCGACAAACAAATAAAAGACCTAGATTTTGAAGTGGGTGATAAAGTGTTCTTATGAATATCTCCTTGGAAGAGAGTAATGATATTTGGGAAGAAGGGAAAGTTGAGCCCTAGGTACATCAGTCCTTTCGAAATACTGGATCGTGTTGGGAAGGTAGCTTATAAATTTTCACTTCCACCTAATATCTCTCAAGTTCATGATGTGTTCCACGTATCTCTCCTGAGAATGTACATACCTGATCCTTCACATGTACTAAGCTTAGAAGTTATACCGCTGAAACAAGATCTTTCTTCTAAAGAACAACTGATAGAGATTCTAGAACGTAGTGAAAAAGTTCTATGGAACAAGACCACTCTCTTGGTGAATGTTTTATGGAGGAATCAACAATTAGAAGAAGCTACATGGGAGCTTGAGGATATGATGAGGGAGAGGTATCCTCATCTGTTTGTTACGAAGTGACGAATTTCGAGGGAGAAATTCATTTTAAGGGGGGAAGAATGTAACACCCTGATATTTTATGAGAAGTATATTTTCTTATGTATTATGTTATATGAAAAGGAATCTTTCACTGCACACAACACTAGCTTGGCTTGCGTTACACACAATCGCGACCTTCCTTGATAGCGTGTGTAGTACGGAATACCAAGTTTCACTAAACAACGATTTATTATTATAATATTATGAACTAGCCGATATGAATAGTATTAACTGAATTTTAAATTTTATAACATTATAAATCATCTTACATATTTTCTAGAATTAGGTATGAAAATAAAATTCGTTTTTCAGATAAAAGAAGTATTTTAAAAAAAATGCAGTTTTACCATCATTTGATGGAAAACACATTTCAAATATAGTTTTTGACATGTTTATAAGTTCAATTTGACAAAATAAAATTCTTTTTTGGAATCAGGATATAAAAATTTACTTTGGATAAAATTTTCATATTATTCTGGTAACTTTTATATTTTGACGAATTGTAAAAACACGCTATATTTTAATTAAAAACAACTTTTTTCATCGTAATAATTTATATGCCTAGATTATCTTTTTAATTGTTTTTAAAGTGTAATTAGATATATTTTTACCATTTAATCCAATGTTGGTCATTGAAATTAATTTCACTTTGAAATTGGACAAAAACAAGTGATGATCTTTTGATAGTTATTATTTCTTAAAAACACGCTATTTGTTTTGATAACGGGAATTACATTTAAAATTAATTAATGCCACTTCTATGTTTTCAATTTGAAAAAATAGACATCATTTTTGAATTCGGAATATCAAATATAGCTTAGGCTGAATGTTTTGTATTTTTCTGAAAAACTTCAATTCTTGATGAATAGTGAAAACACTGAGTTTTTAGTTAAACCCGACTTTTAATTTAAATATTCATTTATTTGATTTAAATTTATTTTAGGTAAAAATAGATACATAATACTTATATAAGTTTAATGAAATTGATTGGAATCATTTTATAATAATTTTATATTTATAAAAAATTGTATTGAACTTTTCACCGTCTTTTACCCACCTCCTAAGAGCTTTAGCAATTGTTCATAAAACATAATTTTACCGCTTCAGTGAGTTGAATTTCGAAAATCCGAGAGACACTGTTAATATCAAGGAGTAAAATGTGGTTCAATTAGATAAAAATAATTTTTGTTTAATAGTAACTTTTTACTTTTATTTACCACGGTTAAAAGTAAATAGGGTAATTCAAGGTTAAAAGAAAATTATAATAATTCAAAATTACCTTAAAACTTGTCCAAACCTTATTGGATGATTAATGGCCGACCATGGGCATCCTTGGGTCGATTTTGGGACCCCTTGTAGCCACTTATGAAAGACAATGACACATTCGATTAATTAATTTAATGTAAAGACAAAATTGGGATTAACAAAAAATCCTTTAGTAATTAATTTTTTAAGGTGCTATATAAATTATCTTTTCGACTATAAATATTCATTGTAAATGTAAAAAGGTTTTCTACATGTTGGTATTTTTTTTATAATTTTTAGACATCAAATAAATTAAATTATTGATGACACAACAATGATGTTGTATTAACCTTATTAATAAATGATTTAAATAAATAAGATTATAATTATTAAAATATTTACCAAAACATGTCAAATTCTGATAGGATGATTTTATTTCGACCATGAGTCATCTTATCTTCATCTTTAATGATTTTTTGACCTTTTGAAACTGATTATAAGTTTATAATAAAATAATATTTTCACACTTTCCAAAGGTGCCCCTCTCATCCCTTATGAAAGGGAACCACCTCCCTCTCCTCCTCACACCACTTTGGGCCTTCAAGCTCGGACAACCCCTACCCATTTCACTTCCCCACTTTCTTATAAACCTACTTGAGGTACTGGTATTTTCAAAATACCAACTCTAGTGCCCTAAGAGAAAGTTTAAAGGAGGCACTTCGAAGAAGAGGTACTACCTTCTACCATTTTCTTCAAGTTCCATTCTTCTTCTACTCCCTCTTCTTTATTTGTTTTATTATGAGGTAATTACATCAGTATCCCCCATACACGGATATGTTATTATAAATATGAAACAACCCTATTTCACCTCTTATCCATCCTATGGTAAACAAAATCACCGCGCGTGCGTACGTACGGAATACAGTCTCCACGCCGTGGTGAAATATGTTTTCCACCACCACTTTACTTGGATGGATATAATGGTGTAAATAAATAACTATATATGATTATTGTAAATTAGTATTGATTATGAAATATTATACATACACTTCAATACAATTCCATGATCATGGGAACGATATCATCGCTCATGCGTACGTACGGCCTACCGTCTCCATGATGTGATGTGACTCGTTCTATATGATCTTAATCGAATAATGATTATATAAATGAAATTAATGAATGAATATGATATATATTACACTAATACCATTCTGTAAAATATGTATATATATCCTATAAAGAGGGATAAGAATTTATTCGACAAAACACGCATAAGAACATAAAGCAATAAACACCCGAATAACAAGTAGCAATGACATATTACTAAAAAGAAGATACTAATATGAAAATATATGATATCATAACAATGAATATGATTCTGTAATAAGTCAATTAACATCATTTAAACCGTATTACTGGAGGTTTGGATTCATACGAAGCATATCGGACCTAAGGTAAGGGAAAATCTCACAATCTCATTTTTACCCGAGATTGTTTGTACTTTGGTATTTACTGGGGTGTATTTTATCATCCACATACATGTTTCCTCAATATTTAATATTATTTCCATCCTCCTACAATTGTTTTAAAATCAAATTTTACCCTTCGGTGAGTTTTTAGTAAAACATATGAAAGGAATCTTTTGTTTTTTTTCGTATGAGGTACTTTTTGACTTTTCTAGCCAAAGTACTAGAAGTGTGTCTTTTTAACTTATACGGCATGAAAGGATTTTTAGAACATTATTTACAAGAAGCTCCCTTTACAAGTTTTCAAGTTTATTTTTAATAAACTTATTTTACTTTAAAATTGTATGACATGTTAAGAAAGGAAAAATGTTTTTGAAGTAGAAAGGATATTTTCCTCAATAATGGAGTTCAAGTGTTTTTATCAAAATTATTTTCCATCTAAGATAAAATAGGGTTATGTTTCTATCAATATTTTTAAATTTATTTGATTGTTTTATGATGGAATTAATTTTATGATGTCCTTTTATCTTATATGGGTTATGTTATGATGGCATGATGTTTAAGAATCCAATTTTTATTACATGGGTTATGCTATGATGTATGATTTATGATTTTGTGGAACACATAATAATGGTTTCATTGTGAGATGGGTGGGACCTATATCTCCCTCCAATGCATTGGGTAATGATTTATATCTCATGAGATAGACATGGCTAGAATGGAATGTTAAATCGGTTCAGTGATACAGGACTGGAACGAGGAGTGAACTCGGTTCAGTAATGGACTTTGTCCTCTATGACGGTTTTGGAAATAAGACTTGACTAATATGAAATGATTTTCTATGATTATGTGTGTATGCCACAATGTTTCATGTTTTAAGTTATGATTATTTGGGATTACATTTAATTACTATGATTTATCCCATGACATGATATTATGACCTCTTTTGCAGGTTAAGATTTTCAAAATGTTATGTTCTTATGAATATGATATGACTGATATTTATTTTGTTTACCCTTACTGAGCATTTGAGCTCACCCTTTTGTATTTTTTCTTCTCCCCAGGTTAGGAAGAATGATATTAAGTAGGATATGCCAAAAAGGGACTCTAGATATGATGAAATAAACGGGAGAAAATGTAGTTGATTTTATAAACTAGTTGTTTATGTTTCCCAGTTTCTAAAGACACTATACCTATACGTTACATTCATGGTTTTGTTATATGTTGTAATAAGTATGCTTCAACTCTGAAATAATAACAATGTATGGAAAGTATTAGTCATTATAGTTATCCTCAAGACCATTTGTACAAATGTGGAAAAATCATATTAATACTTTAGTGAATAAGCAATATAACCAATAAAAATTATTAGTTTAGCTATCATAAAACCCCACTAAGGCTCAATCACGAAAAATTTCATCCAATAATAATAAAATAATTTCAAAAAATAGTAATAGGGTATCTCACACCACTTTCCAGTTGGATAATTCTCACACCCTGATGACAATCATCTAAGAATTCCCCTTGGAATCATACCAATCTTGGAACAACTAATGTAGGAAGGATTGTACCCATACCTTCTATAACTCGTTCGAGGTCCAATGTTATTATTGGAACTAATAACAACAAACCATGACCATAATTGAATCCATAAACCACATATCCACATCTTTGGACATCAACCTTGTAGTAATTCCCCTAGCAAGATTTTCCAAACGACATATGGGTAGGGGTCACTACATGAGCTTTGACATGCCACCTTGTATGCCATAGGTTGTCAATTAGTATTGAAGGACTAAATCAATCACTAGGGAGACTATTCCCTTAATAATAAATCGTCATGGTCATGCCCAGATCTATTGAATTTTTTGCATGATCCATCCATATAAGAAACATCTCAAAACATGTAGGTATAAAACAGAGATCCCCATAGACCCCTAAAGTCCTGAATATGAAGGGGTAAATCCGTTTTCATCAACAATAATAGAGTATCATCATCAGATAAATAAATAAAATAGACATCATATAAATAAACGACACACTATCTAGTAAATGGTTAATAAAAACTGATAAGTTAATTACATTGGTCTTTGACACAACTCACGAAAAAAGTTGATTGAAACGTTGACATCCATAACCTATTGAACCTATACAAAATTCCAAAATAAAATCAGTACATGTACCCTGAGATAAAATATCAAGATCTTTGAAAGTACATAGAAACCCGTGTTATGTATGTGGGTAAGGGAGAGTCCAATATTCCAGTAGTAATCCCCAATGAATCAACAATACTGATTGTTGCTATGATCAAGTACATGTGCATGAAATACATATATAATAAGTGTGATAATGTCCATGCAACACAACCACCCAGAAATATAAGAATAAAAAAACATTAAACATACATGTTGAGTTGTCAGGCTTCAAAAAACCACCTTAAGCTCAATCGTACATGATTCAACCAGTGTCATAGTGTCTCTAAACACAAGTAACCACTCAGGGAAAATATACTCATCCTCAGAATATAATAATCACCTGAAATAAGTATACCCATATCCAAAACATATCATCCAACTGAGGAAAATATACCCATCCCTGAAATGTATAAGTAATCACTCAGGGGAAACATACCCATCCCCAAAACTGTGTAAGCACATGCCTAGGAGGAAACATCCCCTACTTGGGGGAACATCCTCTATGGAACCTCTCATAACATGTACCAATATTATTACACCTTTGAACCTTGTTCATATCACATATATACATACATTCATAAATAAACACACCCATAACACCCTCTCTTCCCAGAACCTCATGAATCATGCTCCCATGGTATTCTATCTCGTAACCAAAAATGAATATAAATAAACACATTTGGGTTCACTCTACTCACAAAACCTCACATCAAATTCCACAAAATTTAGTCATCCACCTAAAACCATCTCGCCTAATCTTGGCCGGCCTCACAAGTGCATGACTTCTTCTCACCACTATAACAACATTAGTCTCACGCAAAAAATTCATGTTCCCAGGTGACACCTGAAATCATCATTTCCCATTTGGGAACCAATTATCTATAAGTTTAACATAATATTTGGGAACCCACCAAGTTCACCGAGGACATGTCAAAGTACATAAACCCCATATCCCTACATGTGTTCCTCATTCACATTTCTATCCCTCAGTATCAACCCACCATTCTAGTTATAATGTCTCACATTGTATGTTAGGATCCTTCAGACCCATCTCTACTCAGTAGAGGGTTTGTCACATGTAGTTGGATAAAACGACCACTTTTATTCCAAAAGTTACCATCATCGACCACCACACAAAAACATGCTTCATCATGCATATAATAACCACTTAGGTCACATAAAAGTAATCATAGTAATGGGGTGCATAAAAAATTACTCATACTTTATAGATAATCACATCACCCAACCAAGGTCAAATAAACCAAAACGAGTTCAATCACACCCTTCTAACTTTCCTTTTCAAATCCATTTTTTCAAATCCATTTCAAAAGACACTAAATTCCATTTTACCCACACAAGGCCCTTAACTAAATCCTATAAAAACATTCTTTAAAAAATATATTTATACCATTTAGTAAGTTATTTAGTCCATGTTGACTAAAGGATACATGAGTCTATCCCAATTTATGGTCAAGATCACACAAGCCATGAAACATAAATAAAATTTTAATAATGATGTCAGAAAAATATGATATCACAATAAGAACAAGAGAATTAGTAAATTCATGGCCACCCAACTCAATCAAAGCCATGTTTTACTTTAAAATAATATCTATCCATCACTAACTAAGCTCATAGAAGCATCACTTAAACTCTCAGAGAGCTATCTCAAGTCATGAAATCAAATAATTAATTATAAAAAATTATAATTAATTATTTAATTCATTTATAATAACCTATAATTAAATTATAAATTAATTAAATTAGGAATAATTCTTAAATTTTCACAGAGTCATATGATGCACCAAAACTGTTATCAAATGCACTTATAAGGTCTATAACACACTCCTGACACTATTCTAGGAAAATTAACTATCACATGGAATTTATTCATCAGGAAATTAGATTTAATTTAATTCAAAGACACTAAAAAAATTCAATACAACATACCTTAAGGCGAACGATGAAAGGCTGGTTAATTATGCCCCATTGGGACCTCCTTCACAAGCCACATATTAAACCCCTAAGAAATGAGGCAATTTCCACTCTGATCTGGTGAAAATACCCATAAATTCTAGTTGGAGGAAACAAAAAATCAAATAAAAATAGAGAAAGTATGAGGAGGTAAAAACCTAATTTTTTTGAAAATTTACCATGAAAATTCCCCAAAATAAAGGGGGTCAATGTAGGAAATGTCATAGAGTCATATTTTCTATCAAATTCATGATAAGAGGGTAGTGGATTAAAGACAATTTTTTTTCATAAAATCACCATTTTTAATGAATATCGACAGACCACATTTTTTTCCAAATCATCCACTAACTTTGTGGTTAACACCATATCAAATCATCCTTCTTGTAGAAATTTTCAAATTGTTCCCCAACCATGTGAATCACCACTGACCTTCAACTGTAGGTTTTTTATAGTTTCTATGCAACTGTGTCTATAACCATAAAAAAATCTGACCCACATGGTTTCTTTTTACCATGTGACAACCATCCATGAAGAAAAACCATTAAAAACATCCAAATAAAAATCTAAAACATCCAAAAATCACCTGAGCACCATATAAAACTAAAAATACTTTATCCATGTCAAAAAAATCTACTTAGACTGCTCAAACTCTTTGAATTTAAATCCTATACTCAATTCTTGAAATGAACCCTATTTTGAAAATTGAAAATTAAAATTCCCCTTGAATTTTATAATCTAGAAAGGACACAGAGTTTTACACTCATGCCTTCCTACCATGCATAACCCTCACCTTATATACCACATCATCATCCCATCATATTCACATCAATCACATATTTGGCTTTCTAGCATCATAATCATACCATATTTTAAGAGAGTACGGGAAAAGGAGTAGTCAACCATTAGCTCTCTTTTCAAATTTAATGTTTGGATAAGACACTCTTAATCCAAAAAAAAATTGGGAATCTATAAGGATATATGATGTGGGTCTGGTGAATATAATATCACAACAAATATAATTATATATAGTCACACGTAATCCCATCAAAACCAATATATCTCTACCAATCACTAGAAACCACTACTATCTCTAAAAACAATAACACTTCCCCACAAAAATTATTCATATCATGCCTATGTTTTCCCATTTTGATCACATTATTTAATAATTTCATATTACTATTTACCAACCATATAACTTTAATTAAATTTTCCCAATAAAAATTTAATGACAAAACCTTCTATATCCATTTTCCAAATTTATTTTCTAATGTTACCTACTCATTTTAAGCACCAACATTTCATTAATAGCACATGGTTTATTCAATTTATCTCACTACACATTTAATATTTGTTATTTCCACATAATTCTATTCCACCATAAATTTACTAATATAACCCCATACCAAAAATCATTTGAGCACTATATCCCCCATAATAGCCACATCATCAACCGTGTACCATCAATTATTTCCACCCATGCCTACCAGCCATAGACCCACTACCCAACACATGTTAATGATTGAAACCAATTCAAACCCAAAACCATTATCACACATTGACAACAAAAAATTTAACATTAACATGGAACATCCAATTATAGAAATAAATCAACATCACAATATTTAAAACAATCCATCACATTCATTTAATATATCTTTCACGTGCAGTAACATAAAAAATTAAAATTTTACATAACCAATTTATTACCATATTCAATTGATTAAAATTTTATAGAATGATTCCATCAATAAAATAAAACCAATAACATATTTAACAAAACAACACACAAATCATAGAAGCATTCACAAGAAACCGTTAATCATGTAAGCAATATCATGGAAAACATTTAATCACATGGGAATCACTCATCCCCATAAATTTCATTTTAGTATAATTCATTATATTCGTTAGGGTAATTCTTAGAATCCATCCAAAGAAGAAAAATCATGTTACTTACACATTATATAAAAATTAGAGAGAACGTGAATCCCCTATCTCAATAAAAGAATTAATAATTAATTTGTGGCAACGATGTGAGGAATTGGTGATCACATGACCAAGATCAGACAATAGAATCCTCAACAAATTAAAAAATGAAAATGCTCATCAACCATGAACCAAGTCTAGAAAAACTAAATCAAAATGCTAATAAAACATTCCTCAAATAAAGAACTAGGATAGAAATACAATAAGGAAAGAGGAAATATTCCCCTCCTGTCACAATAAATTGATCACTTAAAGTCGAGAGTTGATACCAGTTGAAGGGAACACAAGGTTATTCAAATGGGAATCTTAATCCACATAAAGTTTGAGGAAAATAAAGGATGAGTAGAATTTATATGGAATTTTTAATTTATATAGGTACTAGATATTCCAAAACCATAATATGATAGGCTATGGTTATGCCACGGTGGGGTTAATTTCATTGATCATTTTAAAATCACACTAAGAATCTCTTATATCCTCGATATTAATCATAGTGAACTTATTTTCTAATACAAAAAGGATGTTCATTCCCTGACCAAATAGTTTCACCATGTATAGAATCCTATAAAACTGAGAAAATTATATGATAAGAGCACTTCCCTGTGAAAGGTGATTTCATTGGAGCTCTCAAATGAAGTGTAATTTTTGGGTTCTTAGATGCAGTAGAGTGGCTAACCAAGGTCGTCTCTCAAGGGAGGAAGTAAATTAAACAAAATATTAAAGGTATTCTAAAAATAAAATAAAATATAATAAACACACTAAATAAATGGTATGAGGTATTTTTTTTATAATTTATAAAGATAGATTAAGTATTCTATAAGAATATTGTATTTTTTTTTGTTCTTTTTTCTTTTGAAATGTGACTAAGAAAATTCAATGAGAAGATATTTTTTTAGAAAATATTTTAAAAGACGTAATTGATCTAGCTCTACCTATTAACATACTTATTGATAATTATCATTTAAATTAACATCCACTTAATTATTTTCCCTTAATTGTTTAATCTTTGTATCCTCAAAAAAATAACATTACCATAAATTTGAATAGAGTTAAACCCTAGTCCACCTTCAGAACATGAAATCACAGCACCCTACTTTGACTGCCATTCTAAGACTATCATAAGGTCAGTGGTAAATTAGGGCATAAATACAATATATAAATCAGGATGAACTGATTTTAGGGATTATATTTTAACTCTACAATTTTATCCCATGTGGTTTCGTTTTACCGATTAAGTTTGTGATCTCACAATTTACAAAAATCTCGACCTCATGTGTTTTTGTGCCAGTTGTTTCATTTCATTATTAGTTTATTTTAATTTTAAAACTCATTTCATGGATCATATTTTTTGAATTATTGAATCTTAATGATTAAAAATAAATAAATTAATAATGTAAGAGGTCAATCGATTACTAAAAAAACTAATCTTCCATGGGAAGTGTAGTCATTGAAGAAATGAACTACAATTGAAAAGATATAGACAGGGTATAAACCAATATCGATTATACTATATTATTTACATTCCAAAGAGGAATATTAAAATAATAATAAAATTGAAAATAATAGAATAAATGGAATATAAACTAAAATTTTATTGAAAATACAATAATATTACAACAAATAAGAGGAAAAGAACATCATTTTGGAGGAGATCATAGCTTTCTAGATTCCCTCTTCCAATTATGAATTAAAATGTTGTGGAACCACTTATAAACTACTCAAAATATTCTAATTCAAGTATAAAACACTCCAAATGAGAAAAAAAACAAATTATATAGTGGATAAGATTCCAGGTTTTAAGTGGTTTCAAGTGCGAATGGGGAAATTCAGCCAAATAAGTTAATGCAACTTGTACTGCCTTTTTGACCACCAAACCTTATGAATAAGCTATAATTATACCATAATGATTTGTTCTATAATGGGTTTTAGATATCATCTCCAAACTTGGGCCTAATAAAATCATTTATGAAAAATTTATGACCCAACTAAAGAACTAATGTCCAATCTGGTGGGTCCCGCACATCTTTGACTTCATGGCCCATTAAGTCCAATCAAATTCATGATTTAGATAAAATTTCCTGAAATAAAATTATATCCCATTAATTCAGGAACAAATTTACAAAATTTTATGTTTAAATAATTCAAATAATTTTTTTTGTTCAAAATACTACAGTGAATTTTTAACGGGTAAAACTGGAATTTTCATCAAATTTTCAAATGAATTATCTAATCACAAATATTTTATAAATAAATATATTTAACACAATGTGAGGATATTTTTTCATTTATTATCAATAAAATGTTCAACAAAATTATGTTCTATCAAATCCCCCAAACTTTCCATTTTTCACTCTTGGGAAAAACCTCATATCATGTATTCATAAAAAAATGTGACAAAATATAAATATTCATATTTCTCAATCCATAGTGGAAATATAGGCAAAGTAAGAATCCCATCATGAGTAAATGTCAATAAATTTTAAAGTCATTGTCTCATAAATTTTGTCAAAATAAATTCCAGCTAGATTCATAACACTGATCATAGGGAAACAAGTAGTGGGTCTACCATGCCACTAATTCTCCACGTGTGGGTGTGCCAACCATTACAAGCTCATAAATCCACCCTTTATTCAGTATATTCAGGTCAAGTAAAACAATTCTTCTAACCTAATTTAATTTCCTGAATCTGTTCTACATTCATTATTAATTGAATTTCAAGACCCACTCACTTAAGCATTCCCAAAAGTCAAAACGTATGATCCCAACCTAGATATAGCCATATGTTGTACATATCATCACTCCCATTATTTTTTTAGTTTCATTTGGAAAAAATATCACACTCAACTATCAAATCAGGTTTTATCTCCTCATGACACTAATTGTAATTGTTATAATAAGATCAAAGGTCCAGGAAGAGTGTTTTTTGAACATCCAAAGACAAAACCCACATTTTTTTTGGAATACAATAGTCGAATAACAGGTACACACACATAGGTCAATTTGGTATAGTAATGAAACAGGTTGTAATAGAAATGAACGTATGGATCAACCAATGAATTTTTTTACCTAACTTTACTATACCATCAATTGATTAGGAAAAATTTTACAATTCATGGTTGAGTGAAAATTTGTGTAGATAAATCAATGACTCAATTTACCCTAAAATAATATCACAAATAATGATGTCAAAATGTAAAAAGTTTTATAACAACACAACCAATCATATCATCGATGACTTCAATTTTTATAAAAACCAACCCTTGATAATGAAATCTTACTCATGCTTATAATTTTACCAATGAATTTTGAAAACCTATATTTTTCATAGGCTCTACATGACAATGTTACATGATATAACTGTTATTTTTAATTTTAATTTGTATTTTGAATATTAAAAAAAATAGAAAATTCACACAAAACACACAAATGAAAATCTTAAATATTTACCCCTAAATGTTTTTCCCTCCGCACACTTAAAATATTACATTTTCCTCAATGTGAATTTATGAAATGATATGTGCACATGAAATGAAGAATTAAAAATAGGACAAAGAATATAAAATTAAAAGGGTTAGGAACACTTCTAGGGGTTTGAAATTAAACTCTGATGGATCTTGTATCTCTGGTGCTCTACATAGTGGGTGAGGGGTGCGTGACAGTACATGGTCAGTTTTTATAGCCTTTTCAATTCGTCTTGGCAATGGAACTGCTCTTCAAGAGGAGGCATTGACCATGCTGATCGAGCTTCGTGTGTGCAGACAATGACGTATGGATATCACGAAATCTTAAATAGATTCGATTATTTTACACAATGCACTTTATGGTCTTAATGTGATCCCCTAGTCGATTTTTTACATCACTAAGAAATTTCATGGAATCCTTAGTAATTATACTAAATTAACACATAATTGGAGAGAGGGAAACAATGTAACGGACTACCTGGCATCGCTTGATTGTTCTGGACCTGAGAAATTATTTTTTGATAATTTTAGGAACTTGTAGTTGGTGGGAGTCAACATAATTTTAGGGGATTCCCTAGGTCTTCATTATTTTAGAACCCCTTAGGCTCATGTTCTGTCGACCTATTACTATAGTAATTTCTGAATGTACTTATCTTTTTCATGAATAAAAAATTAGATATTGGATAAAGGGTTAGGAATAGATTGATATTCTCATGTGATTATGGGGCTATACAGTGTGATGAAATCCACATCATCAGTAGAAATTCACTCAATGTATTGCTTCAAGCGTTGCTCGTCGAATGTAAAAATCCTTCTAGTGTCCTCTTGTTTTATCTCTAATACACCATAAGGAAAATAATTAGATACAATATAAGGACCTAACCATCTGAAATGCAACTTACCAGGCATCATCTTCAGTCCTGAACTATAGATAAGTACTTTATCTCTAACATGAAACTCCCTTGGTTGGATCATTCTATCATGTGATGATTTTGATCTTTCCTTGTAGGGAATTGAGTTATCATATGATGACAACAGAATCTCATCAATCTATTGAATTTTTAGCTTCATTTGGATTCTGACTTGGGGAAAATCCATGTTGATTTATTTAAATCCTAATAAGCATGATGCCCAATGTCCATAGGGGGATGACACACTTTCACAAAAACTATCCAAAATGGGGACATACCGATGGGTTTCTTGTATATTATCCTATAATCCCATAGTTAATTATCAATGCAGTTAATCCAATCCTATATATTCGATTTCATGGTTTTTCCAAAAAGAATTCAAAGCACAATTTGAAACCTACGCCTAGCCATTTGTTTGGGGGTGGTATGGTGTTGATGTTTCGTGTGTCACCACATACTTCCAATGGAGGGAATCAAAATTCTAATTTCAATAATGTGTCCCCTGATCACTGATGATGTACTTCAGTACTGCAAACATGAAAAAAATCATCACCTTGACAATTTCGAATACTACATGAGAGTCACCAGTCCTGGTAGCCTTGTTCTCCACTCATTTACTCATATGATGAAAAAAACCAAAATATACAAAAAACCAAATGAACTTGAAAAAGAACTCATAAAATTGATTCCCCAAAAATCAAAAATCTCACAGAATTGTACGGGTTGTTAGGGCATCCAGTGTCTCTTAGAAATGTTCTCAATGTGTTGGAAACAAGAGCTTGACTTACGAAACACATGGGCATCATGGAATAAGATAGGAGAATAAAATCCATAGTCTAAGACTTTCATAGATATTTTTTGGTGTCCAATGTTTCCTCCACATGAAAGTGTATGGTAGAAATATAGAACCTACTCAAACTCATGACCAGGAACACAAATTCTAATAACATGATCACTACACATGTGAAAGAGGTATGGATCATCCCAAACATAAAACATTGACTCACTATTTAACTTTTTGAATTGATGTTTATTTTAATTTTAATAAATTTTATAGGAAACAAGGTATTTAACTAAATCATAATACCAAGGATACATACCTGAGATGGAATAAAGATGCTCATTGGGGAAAGTGTCTTGAAGTGGTACGTAGTCCAAGGTTCGAGATTCTGATTTTTGATTAATCATACTCACGTGGTCTTCCAAGAGTTTTTATGTACTCTTATTATCCATTATCTCGATATCAAATTCTTAATTAATAAGCATCCATCTGATAATACTAGGTTTTGTATCTAGCTTCTTCAAGAGGTACCTTAGATTTTCATGGTAAGAAAAAACAACTACTTTAAATCCCAATAAATATGAATGGAATTTATAAAAAGAAAATATAAAGGAAATAAACTATTTTTCTATGGTTTTTTAGTTTTATAGGGATGAATACAGTATTATAAAAGCATAGGAGGTCACATGTGAATGTCCCTCAACCATCTCTAATAATATTTCTTCAACTGAGAAGTTTGAAGAATCACACATCATCTCAAATGGAATGTCCCACTGTGGGGGATATATGATTGGTGGAGTGGTTAGACACTATTTTATCTCCTCGAAGTAATTCTTATAAGAATCATCAATCACAAAATCGGAATCCTTTTGAAGTAATTGTAACATAGGAAGAGAAATATTACTAAAATCTTTGATAAAACACTGATAAAATCCTACATGCCCTAGGAATGATCTAACATCATGCAAACATAAAAGAAAGGGTAGGGATGATATAATATCTTCCTTATATCTATAAACCTCTATCCCATGTTTTGACACTACATACCCTATGAAAATATCATGATCAACCATGAAATGACACTTTTCAATGTTTAAGACCAGATTCTTCTCAATACAACGATTCAAAACCTTTCCCATACTTGAGATAAAATCATCAAATGAAGACCCATACACTGTAAAATAATCCATAAATACATCTATGTAGGTCTCAATGAAATATTTAAAAATACTCAACATGCATCTCTAGAAGGTACCTATGGAATTTCAATGTCTAAATGGCATCCTTTAGTAGGAAAACGTACTGAATGGACAAGTGAATTTTTTCTTCTCCTGATCCTCCAGAGCAATAAGAACCTAAACATATCCTGAAAATTCATCTAGGAACCAATAGTGTGTTTTCCAAGCTAGTATCTCAATCATTTGTTCAATAAATGGGAGGGGAAATGGTCCTTTTGAGTGGAATAATTTATTTTCTTATAATCAATACAGACATGCTAACTGTTTTACACCCTCATTGGAACTAACTCTTCTTTTTCATTTTTAACAATAACAACACCACTTTTCATATTCATAACATGAATAGGACTCACCTAATGATAATCTAAAATGGTTAAATTATACCTTCCTCAATAAAAATTTCAAATTATTTTTTAACAGCTTCCAGAAGAGTTGGATTCAGTCTCTTTTGTTGTTTCCTCGTTGGTTTATCCCCATCCTCCGAAAGAATCCTATGCATGCAAACAAAGGGGGTAATAACAGATATGTTATCCAAGTTCCACTTGATTTCCCTGATGTTCTCCATCAAAAGATTTAGAAGTTTTTCTTTATGTTCAAAAGGGACATTATTGGCAATGATAACAAGTAATTTCTCACCACAGAAAAATTATGAGTTTTATAGATTTGGTGGAAATTTATTGAGTTCCAATTTATGGGGTGATGTATGGATGGAGAAATTTAAGGAAATGAAATATGTGCACAATGAATATCAGTATTAGAATATATATCATCAAAATCATAGAATAATGTATCGAATCCATCATCATACTCAACTTCCATGTCTTAATTAGAGTGATAATTATCAAAATAATAATATGAATCCATTTCAAAATAAACTCTAAGAGTGTTCTATGCATTATAAATTGGTATTGATGTTCTCTTAGACATAAAACTAGAACCAATACTCATTATATCCCTAAGCATAGGATAATAAAATTCCATGGGGTTTTTATTTTGTGGTTAAAAATGGGAGATAACAAAAGCATATTGGTCCTATGAGGGGTACTTCATGGAGTCAATAACATTAAATATCACAACCTCATCATCAATTTCCATGTAAAGTGTACCCTAATTGACATTTATAATCATTTTTCCAGTTTTTAGTAATGTCCTACCTATGATAATGGGAGAACAAGAATTTACCCGATCATCCTCCATGTTAAGTAGATAGAAATATGCTGGAAAGAACATGTCTCTTACCTAAAAAAGCACATCCTCAAGGACTCCTGCTGGATATGTTATATCTTTTTTCTCTAACTACACCACTAATCTTATCAGCCTCAACTCACCAACCTATAGAGGATAGAATATAGAGTGAGGAATCACATTTATGGAAGCTCCTAAATCACATAAATCATTGGAAAAGTGTATCTCCTCTATGGTGTATGGTATGGTAAATGTCCTATGATCCTTTAACTTTGTTGGCATTAATAGAGTTAGTGTAATGAGTGCTGACACATTCCTTCCAATATTTATCCTCTTAGTTTTCTTGATCCCTCTATAATTGGTTCAAAGTTCTTTTAAAAATTTACCATACCTTTGGATTTTCTTCATTGCTTCTAGTAGAGTTATATTGATCTCAACATGCTTTAATGTATCCAAAATGTCTTTTTCATTTACTCTTCAGCCATATTCTTGGTTTGTAATAATATTTTTGGAAATGGAAGGGGTTTATGAGGAACGTCATTAATCTTTTTCTTACCTTTGTCTTTCTCCTTAGGCATCTCATCAGTAGTTCTTGAATGGGGCCTCTTTGGAGTTGAGGTGAATCTCGGTGGAATGGTAGGTGCATAAGTATCTGTTGTTTTATTCCCACTTCTCAAAGTGATGGCACTAACATTCCCCTTGGGGTTTAGAGTATGTTGGGATGAAAAATTTTCAGAGTTTTTACTTACCAGTTCATGGAGCGCGGTGTAAATCTAGCTCATTTGATTCTTTCAACTCCCTCTGCTCCGACCCTTGACTCTTCAACTCATTCTGTTGATTAATAACATTTTGTTTCAAAAAATCATTAGCATTAGAATATACATTTGGTTTAGAAGTCCCTTGTTGTTTATTTTTTTATGCTTGAGCTTCAAATATCATTTGGTGTTGTTTTAAATACAGTTGGTAAGGCAAAGGCTACTGGAAATTTTGTTGAAATGGGGGCCATTTTTGTTATTCAGAGCTATACCTCATGACTGATTGATCTTTTCTCCCTTGGTTGTATATTATAGAAAAGGAATCATACTTCTTCTAGGGAAGTAGTTTTTTTGTTGATATGTTCTCCCAAGGAATATTGTTGAACAATATTTTTTCTCATGTAGTTGGGGACAATAATCGGTCGGGTGGTATGTTTCATTAAAAATTCCACAAGGTCTCACAAGAGTGGGTAGGGATGTATTTTGAGCCAAATAAAATTTTCTCCCCATAGTGTTCAATTATTCAAACTTTGTTTCAATTAATTTACATTCAATATAAGATGGACTTACCTAGTGTTATCCTCTAACATGTGGTGTACCTCGATTGCCAAATTTTTGGGAGTTTTGTGCCATCTTGTAAATCAATTCATGTGAGGATACTAGTGTTTTGTTGACTAATTAACCTCCTAATGTATTATCCAATTTTCTCCTCTCCATCGGTGTGAGTCCTTTATATAAGTTATGGATGAGGAGTTTCTCACTAATTTGGTGATGTGGATAGCTTTTAAACAACTTCTTGAATCGCTCCTAATACTCATACATTGACTACCCTTCAACTTTCTTGTTCCCTGAGATATTATTAAAAATGGAAGTGATCCTTGATACTGGGAAATCTCTCCAAGAAAATACATTTCAAATTTTTCCAACATATTATATCTTTAGGTTATAAACAATACATCCAATCCTTTACAGGTCCATCAAGTGAAAATGGGAATTTTCTTAGTTTTAATTGATCTTTAAAGAAATTTCTTGGTTTAAGGGTTGATAAAACCACATTAAATTGTTTTAAATGTTTGTTTGGATCCTCACCAGATAATACATGAATCTTTGGATGGAGGTGAATTAACCCAGATTTCAATTCAAAGTCTGATTTGAGGTTTGGTTATGAAATAAAATTTGGTTGATAGTTTATGACGAGTGCATAAAAATCTAGAATGGTTCTATTAATTTCATTATTATTGTTTGAATCCATTGGTTCTACTTTTATGTTTGAATTAGAATTGATTCGAATTTCGATGTTCCAAGAATAGAAGAATTATCAAACAGGTTGAATGTTGAAACTTCTCATAGACTGAGAATATCATATTCGAGCCCTAAGGATGCGCTAAATCTCAGGGTCAAGATCTAAGATATATTTAGTATTAGTTCATGTCATAAATAAAATAAAAATGAAATGATTAAAATTGAACCATAATAAAAAGATAATAATTTTGGGTTGATGTTCCTATAAAAGGAAAAGAAGAGAGAGAGAAAAATTGAAAACTAGATAAATGGGTAAGAAGAAAGAAAGAGGTGAATAAAATAATAAAATAAGAAAATTAAAGAAATACCTTTAATTAGTTGAAAAAATTACTTGTCTCCACAGAAATTATGCCAATTTGAAAGGTTCTTACATTGGATCTCTCAAATGAAGGGCGCTTTTTTGGGTACTTAGGTGTAATACAGTGGCTTACCAAGGTTGTCTCTCAAGAGAGGAAGTAAATTAAACAACATATTAAAGGTATTCTAAAAATAAAATAAAATATTATAACCACAATAATTAAAAGGGATAGTAGATTTTTTACCATTTATAAATCTATATGAAGTATGCTGGAAGAAGATTTCATTTTTTATTTTATTTTTTTTTTAAATGAGATTAAGAAAACACAATGAGAATATGTTTTTTTTTGAAAATATTTTGAAAAGAAATAATTAAACTAACTCTACCTATTTACTTACTTATTGATAATTATAATTTAAATTAACATCTACTTAATTATTATCCCCTATTTTTTTATTCTTAATACCCTATGATAAATAACATTACCATAATGATGAATGGAGTTAAAACCTTGGACATCTTCAGAACATGTAATCGTAGCAACCTGATTTGATTGTCATTATAAGACAAGATTATGTTCAGGGGTAAACTATGGAATAAATATATTCTATAAATAAGGATGAATTTATTTTATTTATTATATTTTAAATCTACAAATTTATCCCATGTATTTGGGTTTTATCGATTAAGTTTACACTCTCACAATTTATACAAATCTCGATTTCATGTGTTTTTGTGTCAATTGTTCAATTGATTGATTACTTTCTTATAATTTTAAAAATAAATTCATGGATCATATTTTTTTCATTTCCAATAGCTTAATGATTCAAAATAAATAAATTAAGAACATAAGAGGTCGATTTATTACTATGAAAATAACTCTTCCATGGGTGGCATAGCTATCATAGAAAAGAATTGCATTTGCAAAGATTTAAAAAGGGTATAACCCAATAAATTTTCTAATATTTTTTTTTCATCCCAAATAGGATTATTAATAGATGGAAAAAATTGAAAATAATATAATAAATAGAAGAGATACTAAGAGTTTATTTGAAGTACAATAATTTAATAACAAAGAAGAGGAAAATAATAGCATTTTGGAGGAGATCCGAGCTTGGTAGCTTCCCTCCTCAAATTGTGAATTGAAATGGTATATAAACACTTATTATATACTCAAAATCTCATCATTAAAGTCCCAAACCCTCCAAATGATAAAAAAAATCAATGTATAGAGTGAAGGGGAGGCTAGGTTTTAAGAGGTTTCAAGTGTGGATGGGGAAATTCAGAAAAATAAATTAATCCAAATTGAACTGCCTATTTAACCACAAAACACATGAACCAACTATCCTTCCAGATTAATGATTTGTGTGAGAATTGTTCCTTGAGATCATCTCCAAATTTGGGGATAATCCATGAATGTATGAAAAGGTTATGGCATAAATATAGAAATGATGTCCAATCTAGCAGGTCCATCCCATCTTTAACTTAATGGCCCATTAAGTCCAATCAAATGCATGATTTAGCTCATATATCCTGAATAAATGTTGAATCACATTAATTTAGGAACATAGTTAAAAAAATTAAGTATAAATAATTCAAATAAAATAATTTATATTCAAAATACTATGGTGAATTTGTAAAGGGTAAACTTTGAATTTTCATCAAATTTTCAAATGAATAATCTAATCCCAAATATTTTATAAATAAACATATTTAACATAATTTGAGGAAATGTTTTCATATTTAATCAATAAAATATTAAAATACATTGTGTTTTATCACTCTAAAACTCCCCAAAGTAAAAAACACAAGAATTGGCCCGCTAAGATCCATGTTAAGATATCCATGGCTACATTGAAAATTCTATTAATCGAAATTTCACAAAATCCCTATTGGAACATAATTATTTTAATGCTCAAAAATCATGTTTATTATGTTTCTAATGAGATCACTATTTTATTATATATTTTTATTTTATAAAAAATTTTAAAAAAATTGGATAAGTTTCAGACATGTCTCATAGTTAGTAAAAATATCTCACCTCTAGACATCAGTCACCACCAGAATATCTTACCACCATAATGTCTTACCGATGAGAATGACTTATCACCAGACATGACTCATCTCCATCTTGAGAAACCATTAGTTAAAATTACTCATCGCTAGACTGAGTGACCAATAGACTCAAGTCACCACCAGACTAACTATCCATAGGACTGGAGTGACCATTAGTTCAAATGACTCACTGCTAGATTGAGTTGCCACTGAAATGTTTTTCCCTCATAATGATTTGCCTCAAGTAATGAAACCATAATTGTTCTTCCCATTTCAAATTAAATTCTCCCAAAAACTATATTAATTTAATTACTAGAGATTTTTATGTTATGATTATATTCTCATCCATTGAATGGATGTATTAAAGAAAATTTTAGAGATCAATCTGAGGATCTAGAAGATCTAGATGAATGTTCTTAAATAGATTCTTGTAGGGATTTATATTTTCTAGAAGAATCCCTTATGTTCACTACTACAAGAGAGTTATAAATAAGTGAGTGAAAATTTATGAACAATAAAATTATTTTCCCACTAGAACTTACACGCAACCTTCCTACTGAGATTTTACTGTGGAATATGGAACTTCGATTAGAGATCAATATCCTTTACAATAGTCAGAAAAGAGAGCCTTGTAATTCTTTATTTTTCTATAATTATCAAAGAAAAAGTTTGATCACCTCACAAATCCAAATTTGAGTATAATTGAGCATTTGAAGTACTATAGACTGAGAAACATTGATTTTTCCCAACCTCATTTATTTTCATTCTATTATTTTCTTTTACATTTAAGAAGTGTGTTGGATGCTCTATTTATTAACATAAACTGACTCCTATTCTAGAACTATAGAATAGTACACATTCTCTTCTATCTCTTTTTACCTCGTTGTCAACAATTGTTGGGGAAGAGGCCCCAATATTGCTTGAATTTTTTTCCTTTCTACTGATATTGTGGAAGAGGTCCCCACATGGTCTAGATAGCATGTAAGTTGTTGTTTTTATAACCAATATAGGTTGGGGATCATATTATAGTTATATAATTTTCTTGGTAGTGGGTGATTTACAAGTAGAGGGGGATTAGATCACGTCTTGAGATTGAACCCGTTGTTTTAATACGGTGCATGATTTTGTTTTGTTTTATTTATTTCCAAACTTAAAATTATTTTTTTAATATGTAAACAAAACTAATAATTTGATACTTATTATTAACTAGTGTTTATATAAGGATTTTTTTAGTAAATTGATATTGAAACATAATGTAATTTATTATATTGTTTTAATTGATCAGTAATAAACCTTTGAAAAATCTTATAAAAGAAAAAAATTATATCAAAAAACTATTTTGATTATGTAACAACCCAAGCTTCCAGGGTATGATTCCCTTTAAAAAATGAAGTAGCTTTCGTTTTACGCAACTTGGAGTTTTAACACACCATGACCAATCAAACTAGCCATTATGAATAGTAATACCCACTTTTTGAAATTTTAAAAAATTTATTTTTAAAAATGGACTTCATTTTTTAATTCATAATATCGAAATTATCTTTGGGTAAATTATTTTTATTTTTCTGAAAATTTCCAATTTTTGATGAATAGTGAAAAACATTGCATTATTGTTTAAAACCAACATTTTATTTAAGTAATTAGTTATTTTAATTTAATTTATTTCGTTCAAAATAGATACATAATACTTATATATGTTCATTTTAATTCATTGGAATCATTTTATAATAACATTAGATATATAAAATTTTATTAATGGTTTTCCCGTCATTTAACCACCTTCTATGAGCATTTGCAAATTTGCATAAAACTTAATTTTACCAGTTTTTGTGAGTTGAATTTCAAAAATCTGTGAGACATGGTTGACATCAGTATATATAATTTGGTTCAATAAGATGGAAATAATTTTTGGTGAATAGTGACTTTTGACTTTTATTTACCATCGTTAAAAGTAAATAGATTAATTAAGGGTAAAAATGATATTATAATTACCTTAACACATGTCTTAATTATATTGGATAAGTTTAATAAGAACAAAAAACAACCTTATAAATAAAATATGATCATCTTTGGTCTACTTGGATTAGATTAGGACATTTATTATTATTTTATTTAAAGAAGAGTTAAAAGAGTAAAATTCAAAAGTTTAATAACTAAAACATTTTTAATATAAGGTTACACACAATATAAATTAAACTATAAATATTCATTTGAAATATAAAAATATTTCCTACATAATGGTATTTTATTTATAATTTTTATACATTAAATAATTTAATTAATTTATGACAGAATGATGATGTAGTAATTTCCTTAATAATGAAAAATTAAAATAATTGATATTATAAATATCCAAATAAATGTAAATTGAGACTTATGATGAATTAAAATAATTTTTTACATTAATATGACATTTTATGGTTGACTAAATAATTTTTATTCCAAGTGATAAAGTTTTTATGGCTTTCAAAAAAAAGAAAATTCTAAATAGTGTCAAAATTGACATAATTGAGTTTTTAAAACAAATACTATATTATAAATTAATATAATATTTATAAACATCAAAGGTTCTTCCAAAGGACATAGATAAAGTTATATATATTAATACAGAACCACTTGGGGTTCTCTTTTCTTGTTATAGTAAGTTTATTAACCATATAATATAAAAATGCAAAGAGATGTGGTAAATGTCAAACTATTTAACTAAGAGTTAAATCTAAAAGATAAGGTAAATATGGTGACCTAAACCTGTCTAAAACCAATTGTTTGAGAGTTTTTAGACCTATCCCCACATTATCTTCTAAATAAATCATTTTTGAGCCATTAGAAACCGAAAATAATTTTATTATAAAATAATATTTCAAGATTTTCCTAAAGTAACTCCCACCTCACTTATAAAAGGGAACTTCCCCTTGTCTTAATTTCACACCTCCAAAGCCAGTTTTCTTGGCCAACCCCTACCCAAATATCCTTTAAACTATCCTGACTTAAACCTAGAGGCCTTAATTGGATCATAAATCCAACTTAATGATCCATTTTGATCAACTCTAAAGGAACCACCTGAAAAATATGTAATAATTTCACCACCCTCTTTTAAGTTTTTTTCTTCTTCCACTTCCCCTTTCTTTTTTGTTTCCATACCAAAATAATAAATCCAATACATTCTACATATGTTTATGTTATTATAAATATGTTACAACCATATTCGTTATTTTATGCATCCTATAAATGACAAATTCACCATATGTGCGTACGTACAGCTTATCGTCTCCACATCGTGGTGTAGTTTGTTATTCAAACACTTCATTATTTGGATGGGTATAATAATGAGTATAACTAATGTAAATAATAAATCTAAAATTTTAATGATTATGTATATATGATATAACATCCAATTACATATTATTTTACCATAAATATAATGATATTTTCACTCGTGCATACGTAATGATTACCGTCTCCACGAACACGATGAGATTCATTCCCCATCCTAATCATTCAAAGACAATTTTGATTTTATTATTAAAAATAATATTTATGAACATAATATAATTATTTATATGAATCGAATACATCCTATCGATAACAAACATGTCATATGTAACCAAGTATAAAAAGGAAAACAAATCAGTTAACACCCAAAACGATGATACTACTGAAATATTATTAACAATGAAATATTATAGGATCGTATATGATATAATATTTAGGTATATATTTCTTGTATAATTTAATAACAATTTTTTAACTATTATATAGAAGGTTAAAATACCATCTACTAAAAAATGTACAAGGTAAGGGTTAATTCTACAATCTCTTTACTTATCTGGGGTTGTTAATGGGTAAGTATCTATTGGGGCCCCTTTATCATCCACGTTCGGGTTTTCATAAAAATGAAATTCAAAAAAGAATTTTAATATTTACTAGACTATGGGTTAAATTAATTTATACCCTTATTTGACCACATATGTTTTTAAAGGAATCACTCTGTTGTTTTCCAAATAAGGTACTTTAGGACCTTCTCAACAAAATTAAGGCAAGAATGTCTTTTTTTAATTTATATGGCGGGTGCGGCTATTTTCCGCCGTTATAAAATCATCGAAGCTTCCCATAAAATCTTATAAGAATATTTTCAAAATAATTTTTTTCTTTTTTAATAATATTACTTTTAAATTATTTCAAAATAAAGAGAGATATTTCTCTACAAAAAGTTTTGATTTCATCTATTTCAACATCCTTTGATGGATTTTAATCTTGTATGAAGTTGATTATTATGATACAAATATTCTATATTGTATTGAAGGTTTTGTGATATGTTTGACTGTGGATATGTTATTTTTACACCATTCATGGTTTATGGATACTGTATTGACATTTCTTATTCTAGTTTTAATACGAATGTTTATGTTATGTTTAAACCTTTTCATATGAGGAATACAGTGGACTTATTAAGTGATACGTGGAGCCCGTTATTACTCCTTGATGCATCGGTAGGTTTCATTAGAAAAACTAGTGTCTTGGAACAAGGCCTTGAAAAAATCTTAATTGTATTCTTGTAATAAGGCCTTGAATATGTGGTTATGAAGTTAGGAATTATGCTTTATAACATTATGGAATTGGCTATTGATATTACATGTGATTATTTGACTAGTAGAATATCCATGTGAATATGTAAATGGAATTATTTGATTTATATTGTCTATATTATGCAGAAATTTATTTTTAAAAGGCTTATGATTTAGTCTTATACATTTTCTTAAATTTGTATGCTTATTTATGAAAGTTTTGACTATATTGTTATCCTTACTGTGCATCTGAGCTCACCCCTTTCTATGTTTTTTTTGCCAGGATGTGAAGAAGTATATTATGACTGACCTGTAGGGATAGTCTAAGGGATAGTCTTAGGGATATGAATGTGTTAAATGGAGACAATTTTGTTATTTTTTTTCATTTTATAATGTAATGTAAAGCTTATGAATGTATCTAGTACTTACAAGGAAACTAAACTGATCGGTCTTTTGGGATTTAATCCCTTGTTATTATGCCAATGTTATGTAATAATGCACTGACTCAGGGTAACTGGGGTCGGGGATTTAATGTTGGTATGAGAGGAAGTTTAGTACAGATCTTGGAAACTATATTTAGATAAACTATAATAAGAGAACATTACCCTAAGATAAACTTTTAGGATTGGTATAGAAGAACTTCATAGAATTTTTGTAATGTAGAGATTTTGTGTATTTTCCAAGCAATACATACCTATATAGAGACGAGTAGGTAGAGGCGACTCTAGCACATATGTACCTAGAAGTGAAACCTCTGACAAGGAGTTTCGAGCTTTACTCGAGGTATCCTAGTACAAGACAATGGGCCTTGCTGCACTCTTGGTTACAACACTGTTGCGGGATATGCTTAGTATAGTTCACATTTTCGATACAAATAATTATAAAGGATTTATGTGTATATACCTCCTCAAAGAAAACATTTTTTATGATTATGGATTATATCCACAAATTTTTCAATATATGTTATGTTTTTTACATGTTTGGAATTATTTATTGAGATTCATAAACTAATCTAGTGTATGACATTGTTTAGAAATAGTGCCTAGTGGAAGGAATAGAAACCGTATCAATGAATGTAATCAATGTAGAGATTTCCCTCATACTCAAGATAATTATAGTGGAGCTAGTGATGCAACTGGTGCAGATCAACTTATCACCATACTAGGACAACTCACTAAGGTTATGAATAAAAACCTTACCTGTATGAAGCAACTTGACCCATAATATGGAGGATCAATGTTATACTGCTTCATGAGGAAAAAACCACCAAAAATAAATGAGAGAACAAATCCATTAGTAGATGAGCAATGGATAAATTCCTTAGATAAAATATTTCATGCTTTGGGGAGTAATGAAAGGGAAAAATTTGTCATCGCAGTTTATCGCCTCACAGGAGATGCAGATCAATGGTGGTCATTAATCCAAAACACAAAGGAAGATAAAGAATTATCAAACATGTAATAGATGGAGTTTAAAGATATTTTATTAGAAAAATACTTTCCTCATGACCATCGATCAGATATGGAAAGACAATTTATGAGTGTGAGGAAAAAGGAGGATGAGAATGTTGCAAAGTATGTGGATAACTTTACAAGTTTATCGAGGCATGCAACAGATTATATATCTAACACAAGGAGTAATATTTATATATTTTTTGATGTATTAAAACCATTTCTTCGTCGATAATTAGTCTCACAATCCTTCCCATCATACGAACATATTGTCTCATGCGCTATCAAGACAGAAAAAGAATTCTCTAAGTCTTACGACATTAAAGAAAAACAAGATAAAAAGAGATCTATTGAACACTCTGGAAATAGAAATAAGGGGAATATGGGAAAATTTGAATATCCATCCTTTGGTAAATGTGGGAAGAAACACCTTGGTACTTTCCTAAAGATAATGGGAGTCTGTTAGAAGTGTGGTGAAAAAGGCCACCAAGATCATGATTGTAAGGGAAAGAAAGAGGTTGTCAATGTTGAATGATACAATTTTAGAGAAAAGGGACATTATGAAAATGAATTTCCTAATATCCAAGGGTACATAACTCAAAAAAGGCCACGGGATCAAGTCTAAGATTATATGATCACTACTGCAGAGTTTGAAGCTCCGAAAGATGTGGTGGTAGGTAATTTAATGGTTTCCTCAAGTTTAGAAAATTATTTATTTGATTCTGGATCATCACATTGATTCATATCTTCCTGGTTTGCTAATAAAATTAGATATTTTAAACTTGAATTAACAAGGGGGTTTTCTGTCAAAACTTCTAAGGTAAGTATCATCACAACAAATTGTTGTGAATCAGTTCCCATTAGGGCATATAAATGTTTTTATCTATTGATCTCATTGTCATACCCATGATCGAATTTGATATAATCCATAGAATGAATTGGATTTGGGACCATGATTAAAATATTGATTATAAGAATAAAGAGGTTACAATTTTTGATGATGATAAGAAGTACCATATCTTTAGAGCAGAAACGTTACCACCTGATTCTTAGCTAGATCCCCCCCAGTAGCTGTACAAAATTTATTTATTAGGGAGGAAGACAATGAAATAATTATGGGCGAGGAAAAGAATGTTCGAATAGAGGATGTACCTATTGTGAAAGAATATGTTGATGTGTTTCCATAGGATTTACCTGGACATCCTCCAGATCGAGAAATTGAGTTTTTCATTGATTTAATTTCTGGTTCAAGGCCCATATTAAAGACCCCTTATAGAATGGCCACTGTGGAATTAGTTGAACTAAAGAAAAAACTAGAGAAATTGAGTAACAATGGTTTTATTATCCATAGTTTTTCTCCATGGGGATCCCCTATCATTTTTGTTAAGAAGAAAGACAGATCTATGAGGTTGTGCAATGACTATAGGGAGATCAATGCTATAACAATAAAGAACAAGTATCTCCTACCTCGCATTGATGATTTATTTGATTAAATTCATGGAGATCAATATTTTTCAAAGATTGACCTTCGATCTGGATATCATCAGTTGTGTTTGAAGATGGAAGACATTCCAAAAATAGCATTTCGAACCAGGTATGGGCATTGAAAGTTTACAGTAATGCCATTTGGATTGACTAATGCACCCTTTGTCTTCATGGATCTAATGAATAGGGTTTTCAAGGAATATATTGAGGACTTTTTAGTGATCTTTATTGACGATATAATTGTATACTCAAAAATCTATGAATATCATGAAAATCACTTGAGCACTATTTTGAAATCCCTCAGAAGAAATGAATTATATAGGATGCTTAGCAAGTGTGAATTCTGGCTTCAAGAGATTTCTTTTCTTGGCCATATTGTCTCTAAATATGGAATATCTATTGATAATTTAATGACCATGGCAATCCAATAATGGCCCACACCGACGAGTATAATTGAGGTATGCAGTTTTATTGGTTTAGCAGGTTATTATCAACGTTTCGTCTAGAATTTTTCCCGATTGGATAACCCATAAACCAAGCTCACACGTAAAGGGGTTAAATTTTTTTGGACAAAATATTATGAAGAATGTTTTGAATAATTGAAGAGAAGATTATTCAATGCTCCAATATTGACTCTACCATCAAGGAATGATGGGTTTGTTATTTTTAGTGATGCTTTAAATAAAGGACTTGGTTGTGTCCTTATGAAGAATGACAGAGTTATTGTCTATGCATCACGACAGCTAAAAATTCTTGAGAAAAACTATCCCACTCATGATATTGAGTTAGCAGCTATAATATTTGCTCTGAAGATATGAATACACTATATCTATGGTGAAAATGTGAGATTTATATTGATCACAAGAGCTTGAAGTATATTTTCTCAAAAAAAATAACTCGACATGAGGTAAAGGAGATGACTTGAAATACTCAAGGATTTTTATTTCCTAATACACTAATACTTAGGGAAGGAAAATAAGGTGGCAGAATCTTTGAGAAGAAAGGATCATGGAGTTTTGAACATGATGACAGTTGAAAGGGATCCTATTTTCCTGGATCTCGTATTTATAGATATGAGAATAACCATGAAATGTGAAACATCAATAGTTTTTCAAATGGTTTCCAAACCATATTTACTAGAAAGGATAAACAGTTCTTAGACTGATGATGAGGAGTTTCAAAAGAATATTAAAGTTGTAAATGATGGGAGATTGAGTGAAAACATATATGAAGATAGAATTTTAAAATTTGGGAAGAAACATTGTGTTCCTAACATAGCTGATCTAAAAAGGGAATCGTTGGACGATTCTCATAGCTCCAATTTATCTATACACCCTAGGAGCACCAAGCTATATAGATATTTGAAGGAAATTTTTTGGTGGGACAACATGAAGAGGGATATTTCTGATTTTGTGTCAAGATATATGGTTTGTCAACAAGTGAAAGTTAGAATCCAACAGCCTGGAGTAGTCATGCAACCCCTTCCCATACCTGAGTGGTAATGGGATAATATTATAATAGACATTTTCACGGGGCTACCAAAGACTCCTAAAGGTAATGATGCAATATGGGTCATTGTTGATCGTCTTACCAAGTAAGTACATATTCTTTCTATAAGAGAATATTTACCACTTGAACGTCTTGAAATACTATAGATTAATGAAGTTGTAAGACTCCATGTTGTACCCCTATCAATAATTTATGATTGTAATCCCTGTTCTACATCAAGATTCTAGAAAATTCTTCAGAATCCCATGGATACTGAACTTCGTTTGAGCACTGCCTACCACCGTCAAACTGATGGATAATCATAATGAACTATTCAAGCCTTAGAAGACATATTGAGATCTTTCTCACTTGACTTTCAATGTATTTGGGATCAATATTTACCTCTGGTAGAATTTTACTATAACAATAGATTCCATTCAAGTATTCAGATCGAACCATTTGAAGCGTTTTATGGAAAGAGATATCGCACAACAACTTGTTGGGATGATGTTGGTGAAAGAAAACTCGTAGGCCTAGAACTTGTTTTGGAAACAATGAAAAAGGTTAAGGTTATCCAAACCCACATCAAAGTATCCCAAAGTAGGAAAAAGAGCTATACTGATAACTCAAGAAAGGATTTAGAATTTCCAATAGGAGACCATGTTTTCTTGAAGGTATCTCCATGGATGGGTGTTATATGTTTAAGTAAGAAGGGTAAATTGAATCCAAGGTACATCAGACCGTTCGAGATTCTAGAACAAATTGGAGTTGTATCATATCGTTTGAAAATACCTCCAAGTCTCTCTAAAGTTCATGATGTCTTCCACGTATCACTGTTGAGAAAATACATACCTGACCCAATGCATGTAATCACTTATGAGGAAATTGAACTAGAACCTGATCTATCTTATTGTGAATAGCTTTTCAAAATTCTTGATACCAGAGAACAAGTGCTGAGAAACCTGACGACTCGTCTGGTAAATGTTCTATGGAGAAACCATAAGATGGAAGAGGCAATGTGGGAACCCGATGAACATATGATGAAGAACCACCTGAATCTTTTTATGGAGTAATATTCTAGAAATTTTGAGGATGAAATTATTTTAAGGAGGAGAGAATGTAACATCCCAATCTTCCACAGTACGTTTCCCTTTGAATAATATAGTAACTTGCGTTGTATGCAACTTGGATTTTTAACACACCATGACCAATCAAACTAGCCAGTATGAATAGTAATACCCAGTTTTTGAAATTTTATAAATTTTAGTTTTCAAAATGTTTTTTAGTTTTTAATTCAAAATATCGAAATTAGCTTAGGGTAATTTTTTGGTATTTTTCTGAAAACTTTCAATTTTTGATGAATAATGAAAAACATTGCGTTATTGTTTAAAATCATCTTTTTTACTTAAGTAATTAGTTACTTTATTTTAATTTATTTTAGATCAAAATAGATACATAATACCTATATATGTTCAATGTAATTCATTGGAGTCATTTTCTAATAAGTTTAGAAATACAAAATTTTACTGAAATTTTTATCGTCTTTTACCCACCTTCTAGGAGCATTTTCAAATTTTCATAACAGTTAATTTTACCACTTCTATGAGTTGAATTTATAAAATCTGAGAAACATGGTTGACATCAGTACATATAATTTGGTTCAATAAGATGAAAATAATTTTTTTAATAGTAACTTTTGAATTATTTATAATGATTAAAAGTAAAAATGATAATTAAGGGTAAAAATGATATTATAATTACCCTAACACATGTACTAATTCTATTGTATAAGTGTAATTAGACCAAAAACAACCTTAGGAATAAAATATGATCCCCTTTGATAAACTTGGATTAGATTAGGACATTTATTATTATTTTATTTCAAGAAGAGTTAAAAGAGTTAAATTCAAAGTTTAATAAATAATCCATTTATAATATTAGGTTAAACACAATATAACTTCGACTATAAAGATTCATTATAAAAATAAAATTATTTAATAAATAATTTTATTTTATTTAAAAATTTTAGACATTAAATAATTAAATTTATTTATGACACAATGATGATGTAGTGATTACCTTAATAATGAAATATTAAAATAATTGATATTATAAATATCCAAATAAAAGTAAATTCAGGATTCTGATGAATTAAACTAATTTTATAGGTTACTATTACATGTTATGGTTGATTAAATAAATTTTATTTGAAGTGATAAAGTTTTTATGGCTTTCCTGAAAAATCAAATACTAAATAGTGTAAAAATTGACATAATTGAGTTTTAAAAAAAACTATATTATTAATTGATATAACATTCTTAAAAATAGAAGGTTCACCCAAAGGACATAGATACGGTTATATATATTAATACTGAACCACTTGGGGTTTACTTGGCTTGTTATTGTAATATCATTAACCATATAATATAAAAATACAAAGAGACATGGTAAATGTCAAAATATGTAACTTAGAGTTAAATCTAAAGATAAGGTTAATATGGTCACCAAAACCTGTCTAAAACCTATTGGTTGAGAGGTTTTAGACCCATAACCACATTATACTTGAAATAAATCATTTTTTAGCCATTAGAAACTGAAAATTATTTTATTATAAAATAATATTTCAAGATTTGCCTAAAGTGACCATCACCTATCCTATAAAAGGGTAATTCCCCTTGTCTTAATTTCACAGATCAAAATCCATTTGGCTCAGCCAAACCCTAACCAAATATCCTCTAAACTGTCCTACCTTCAACCTAGAGGCCTTAATTTGATTATAAATCCAACCTATGGAGCCCTTTTGATCAACTCAAAAGGAAACAATTGAAGAAGAGGTAATAATTTCACCACCCTCTTTCAGGTTCTTTTATTCTTCCACTTCCTCTTTCTTTGTTGTTTCCATAACAAAATAATAAATCAAGTACATTAAACATACTATGATGTTATTATAAATATGGTACAACCATATTCGTTATTCTATTCATCCTATAAATGACAAAGTCACCATAAGTGAATGTGTACGACTTACCGTCTCCACATTGTGGTGTAGTTTCATCATCATCGAGTAAATTTTTATTCAAGAAGGAAAGGCCCAAAATCACCAGACGAGGGACCTAAGGAGGACGAATGTAGTGGAGGCCTAGGGAATCCCCTCAAACCAGATTGAATCCCTCTGCTTTCATGGTGGACATATTGTGAAAAAAAATGGGATCCAGACCGGCAACATCAAGGGAGGCATGATGGTCTGTGACCTTATTCCCTTCTTGCCACATGTGGGCCACACTAGTATTTGTGCCAATCATGCCCCTGTGCTTTTGTGGTGTAGTTTTTTATTCAAACACATCATTATTTGGATGGTTATAATAATGAGTATAACTAATGTAAATAATAAATATAAAATGTTAATTATTATATATATATGATATACCATCCAATTACATATGATTTCAACATCAATATAATGATATTCTTGCTCATGCGTACATACGGATTAACATCTCCACGAACGCGATGAGATTCATTCCCCATTGTAATTATTCAAGAATAATTTTAATTTTATGATTAAAAATAATATTTATGAAAATAATATCATTATTTATATAAATCAAATACATCCTATCTATAACAAACATGGCTTACATAACCAATCATATAAAGGAAAATGAATCAGTTTACACCTGAAATAATGATACTTCTAAAATATTATTAACAAAGAAATATTATAGGATCATATATGATATCATATTTATGTATATAGTTCTTTTATAATTTAATAACAATGTTTTAACTATTATAAAAGAGGTTAATATACCATCAACTAAGGAAATGTACAAGGTAAGGGTTAATTCTACAATATCTTTACTTATTTGAGGTTTTTAATACGTAAGTATCTACTAGGACCTCTTTATCATCCATATTTGTATTTTCTTTTAAATCCCATTAAAAATATTTTTTTACTATTTACTAGACTATGGGTTAAATCATTTATACCCTTATTTTACCACATATTTTTTGAAAGGAATCTTTCTGTCATTTTCCAAACAAGGTAATTTATGACCTTCTCGACAAAATTAATGTAACAATGTATTTTTTAACTTATACAATGGGTAAGGTTTTTTTACGGTTATAAAATTGTTGAATCTTCCCAATAAATATTAAAAAACATTTTTAAATTTAGTTTTTTCTTTTATAATTATATGAATTTTAAATAATTTCAAAATAGACAGAGATATTTCTCTACCAAAAGTTTTGATTTCGTCTATGTCCACATCCTTTTATGGATTTTAATCTTGTTTGAACTTGATTATTATGATACAAATCTTCCTTATTGTATTGAAAGTTTTGTGATATGTTTGAATGTGGATGTGTTATTTTTACACCATTAATGGTTTATGGATAAAATATTGAAATTTTTATGCTATTTTTAATATGAAAGTTTATGTTAGGTTTAAACCTGTTCATATGAAAAATGCATTGGACTTAGTAAGTGATGGGTGAAGCCCACTATAGCTCATTGATGCATTGGTATGTATCATGAGACAAACTAGTGTCTTGGCACATGGCCTTAACAAAATCTTATTTTTAGGCTTTTCACAAGGCCTTGACTATGTGGTTATGAAGTCTGAAATTATTAATTCCAACATTATGAAATTGTCTATTGATATTACATGTGATTATTATACTAGTAGAATATCCATTTGAATAAATAAATGGAATTATTTTATTTATATTTTACATATTATGCATAAGTTTATGTTTAAAAGTATTATGATTGAATCTTATACATTGCATTAAATGTTTATTCTTATTTATGAAATCTTCTGCTATATTGTTATCTTTACTGAGCATCTGATCTCACCAATTTCTATGTTTTATTTTTCCCAAGACGAGAAGAAGTATAATATAACTAAACTGCAGGGATAGACTAATGGATAGTCTATTGGATATGGATGTGGTCAATGGATACAATGTTTTTGTTGTTTTTCATTTTATAATGTAATGTAAAACTTATTAATGTATCTAGTACTTACAAGGCTACTAAATAGGTCGGCCTTTCGAGATTTGATCCCTTGTGATCATGCCAATGTTATGTAATAATGCACCAACTCTGGGAAATTGGGGTTGGAGTTTTATAGATTAACTAGTTGAACTTTTTTTAATTCGGGATTTTATTTTAACTTTTCTTAACAATAATTTTTATTGGGTATTTATTTCACCCCATCTTTAGTTACTGAATCCAACCAACATTTTGTATGAGTGGATTTAAAATATATTTTAACTGTGATTTTAGTTTTTTTTAAGATCTCAAATTTATATTTGTTATAAATTTAGTTCATTATGGATAATAAACCATAAGGTTCTACTACTAACATAACTTCTTATTTTAATGGAACAAATTATACTAAGTGGAAAATCAAAATATAAAAGAATATCGAGAGCATGGGTTTTAAAATTTGGATTGTTATTGAAGTTCAATATGAAATACCTAAAACTACTAGAAATATATGAGATCATCCTACCAAATCTGAATGTAATAATATCTATAAATCCTTGAATTCCCCTTATTATGATTTTGGTGATGAATAATTCAATATAAAATTGGCATGCATAACTAATTTTGAAATTTGGGACACTTTAGCTATTTCCCATGAAGGAATATCTAATGTTAAGGAAATGAATTAAATATATATACTATTAAAAATGATATTTAAAAAAAATTATGATCCTATTTATAACATGTATCTATTGTTCAATGAGATCACAAATACAGTGAACTCATTGGGGAATCCTATTTTTGATAAATACCATGTAATGCACCTATTGAGGTTTCTACAAAAAATATGGAGAGAATCCACTCTATCAATCATAGAGTCATGTGATATTACTAATTTATGTTTTAAGGATGTAATTGAAAAATTAATTATATATTATTAAGAACATAAATTTAATATATAAGAGTAGGATAAACAAAAAAAAATCATAGAATTCAAATCCACTGCCTCAAAAGAGAAAGAGAATGTTCAAGCTGATAGTTCAAGTGATGAAGAATCACCTATTGACAAGGATGAAGGGATAACCCATCTGGATAGAATATTAAAAATGGTTTTATAAGATAAATAAGTTCTTCAGTAAACCAAGATACTAACATAAATATGACAAAAGAGGAAACTATAAAAATAAATGGAAGAGAGATAAAATATCAAATGAAATATTTTTTATGAATGTAGGAGGAAAGGGAATGTCAAAGATGAGTATTCAAATGTAAATTACAAAAAGAAATATGATTACATGGATAATAAGTACAAGACTGACTGAAAATTAAATTTTTATTTCAAAATCACTTTTGATGAAAAAGTGGGAAACCCAAAATAATATTAGAAAAGAAGTTTCCCAGATCATGACTATAAGAAACCGCCCCTCCCCAACAACTACATCATTATTTTAAGCCTCTACCGCACATGACTGCTCATCAGGTTATCCGGTGTAGGTTTGCAAGGGCCTGGTACTGATGGAAAATCCATACCCTCTCATTCATTTAAATATGACTGGACATGCTTAAATGAATGATTCATACTCTATATATAATCTAATAATAAAGGACAAGGAAGAAATGATAGTATCTTGGAGTACATATGAATATAGCGTAAGTGATTCAGACACTATTCAAGAGGATAAGCATGATAGATACAACATGTGTTTCATGACAAATACATCTGAGGTATCTAATTCCTTTCTCGATTCTTCTGCAAATATTTCTAATCATTTATAGAGATGAAAAGTATGATGAAAATAGTGATGAAAACATTTCCAATGAAGATATTTTTTATTATTTTATCATTTTGGAAGAAACTTTCAATGATCTGAAGGATAAATACAAAATTCTAAAGAAAAAACATGATTTAATTGTTAATTTTAAATGTAATCTTACTATTGAAAAATAGAAAAATGATAAACTATTAAAAGATAACAATGAAATAAAATTGTCAAATGATAAATTAAAAATGGATCTAGAGATATTCACTAATGGGATAAATACTCTCTAAAAAATTATTATAAAGAACACAACACTTAAATACACTACACACATTGGATATCATCCTACATAGATAAGGATAGTTATAAAAAGTTTCATTTCAAGTTCAAGTACTGATATCATGTTTTATTCATATGGACCCAATAAAGTATTTATTTTAAAAAGTTTAAAATCGGCTTATAGGAAACCTGTTAAGAAAATATAGGTTCCTAAATCCTTAATTAATAACATTTTTGAGCCCACGAAGATTTGGGTACCAAAATAATTTTTTGTATAAAATTTGATTTGTATGGAACCTCCTTTAAGACATGTAGTAAGAACCTATGGTACCCATATAGTGGTTGTTCCAGAAATGTGACTAGAGATTATTCAAGCTTTAAAAATTTAATAAATTTTGATGGTGGACATGTCACTTTTGGTGAAAACAATAAAGGTAATATGATAGGACTATTACAAATTGGTAATTCTAATACTATATTAATTTCTAAAGTATTATTTGTATATGATTTCAAGTACAATCTGATTATAATATCATAGTTAGGTTATGAAAGTTTTTATGTGAAATTTGAAAATAATTCTTGCGATATTTTTTATTCTAAAGATTCTTTAGTGTTTACTTATTTGATAAATGAAAATGTTTATGATATTAGTTTAGGCTCTTTATTTTTTCAAAATATTTCTCATATAAGTGCCTTTCGCAAAGAATCATGGATTTTCCATAGGAGACTAGGCCATTGAAATACTCACTCACTTAAAAAAGATAACTTTGTAACATTTGTTCAAAGATCTACCAAAACAATAATTACAAAATAAAAAAGCATTTAAACCATGTCAAATAGGAATAAACACAAGATACTTTTCAAATAAAATAAATAAGTTTCAATTTCTCAACCCCTAGAGTTGGTTTATAAGGAATTTTTTAGACTATATAGAGTTTCTAGTCTAAATGGGAAGCACTGTGTTTATATCCTTGTAGATGAATTTTCTACGTATAATTATGTATTCTTTCTAGCTCACAAAAGCAAATCATGTTCATATTTTACCAAGTATACTAAATATTTAAAAAGAATAGTATACTTAAGATTAAGAGCTTAAGAAGTGATCATGGATGTGAGTTTGAAAATCAATATTTTGAATATTTTTTCTCATAAAATGGTTATAATAAAAAAAATTCTATTCCTAGGATCCAACATTAAAATTATGGTGTGTAAAGAATAAATATAACACTTCAATAAATTTTTCAAACTATGCTTAATGAGTATGACCTTCCTATTTAATGATGGGAATAGGTTGTAAATACAACCTATTATATATTCAATGGAGTTCTAATTATACATATCTTAAAGAAAACCCTTCTTAAATATGAAATTGTAGAAATCAAAAATTTAATTACTTTAGAGTTTTTGTTTGCAAAGTTTTTATTCTTAACACTCAATATAATATTGAAAAAATTTCTTCAAGAGTGATGAAGGAATTTTCCTTGTTTATTAAACTTCTTTTAAATAATATAGAGTGTTTAATAAATGAACCAAGACTATGAAAGAATATATTCATGTATAGTTTAATGAAATTAATCCACATGAACCAAAGACCCCTTTAGAAAACCTTGAGGATGATTTTTCAACTCGGAACATTAATGATAATCCTTTTGAAAATTCGATGAAATAAGCATAAAAATTATCATGTTTTTAGAAACATTTACAATCCAAACCAAAACCTATAGAAGATCATGAAATTTATAGCCCTTATTCTCAAAGAGTAGTTAGGACTCTTATATACCATCCTCTATATGTTATAGTTGGATACATGGATGTAGGTACACATAATAAATCTTCTATTAGAAATCGGGTTGAAAATCAAGAATTCTTTTTTACTTATTGAACATTAGAACCTCAATGATGCAATTGGTGATGAATTATAGGTGATCGAAATGTAAGAGGAACATAATTATATTAAAAGAAATAATGTTTTGGAACTTGTAGTTAGACCTAAATACAATCTTACTATTAGAACTAAATGTGTTTTTAGAAAAAAAGGTTGATGAATCCAGAATTACAGTAAGAAATAAAGATAGGTTGGTTTTACAAGGATATAGTTAAGAAGAGGTTATTTACTATGAGAAAACATTTTCACTAGTGGCTCGACTTGAATCCATTAGAACATGTATTTCCTATGTAGAACTTTTTTGTTTAAAACTATATCAAATTGATGTTAAAAGTGAAATCTTACATGGCTATATAGTTGAGCATGTTTTTTTAACCAACCCCTAGATTTCAAAATCCTAATTTTCCAAATCGTATTTTCAAATTAATAAATATTTTATATGGTTTAAAATAGGATCCTATAGATTGGTATGATAAACTCAACTATTTTCTATTTTACAAAGGTTTTTCAAAAGGTATAGTCGATCCTACCATTTTTATAAAAATAATTTTGAATGATTTTTTAGTAGTTCTACTTTATGTTAATGATATTATTTTTAGATATTTGAAAAATTCTTTATGTGATAATTTTTCAAATATGATGAAAAATAAATTTGATTTAAATTATTTTTTAGCCTAAAAAAAATCAAAATAAAGATGGAATTATTTTAAATAAAAGTAAGTACACTAAAGACCTTATAAAACATTTTGGATTAGATAGTAATAAAATAATTGACACTCCCATGACTACTAATTCTATGGTATATATTGATGAAGATGGAAAGTCAATAAATCAAACTAGTTATAGAGGTATGAATGTAATTTTTCTTTACTTAAGTGCAATCCGACCAGATATTATGTTTAGTGTGTGCATGTGTACCCATTTTCAAAAAAACCCTAAGGAATATCATTTGATAGCTATTGAAAGTATTTTTAGATAGCTAAAATGTACAACCAATTTTGGCTTGTTCTATCTTAGAGGACAAGCATTTGACATAGTGATCTATTCGGATATGGATTTTGGTGGTTGTAAGTTAGATAGAAAATGAACCTCTAGAACATGTCATATTTTGGGAAAGTCTAAAGTATATTGGTTTAGTAAGAAGAAATATTCAGTTGGGGTGACTACTATTTAATCTGAATACCCAAATATTGAAATTTACTATGCATAGATTTTTGTGTATGAAACATACATTACTAGACTATGGATATCAATTTAAACTTTTCCCTATAAATTATGACTACACGAGGGCTATAAACATTTCTAAGAATATTTTGTCTAATTCTAAGGCAAAATATATTGACTTAGGACATCACTTTTCGAGGGATCATTTTTAAAAGGTTGATATAACTCTTTAATTCATAGGAACTGAACACCATCTTACTGATATTATTAAAAATCCATTAAATCATATAAAATTAAACTACATAAAACATGAATTAGTAATGATTAATTTTAGTTAGTATTTAACATTGAATGATCTAATATTAGTGAGTCACCATTATAGATTCACCATTGGAAAGTCACCATTTGATGATTTGCTATTGGAGAGTCTCTCTTAGCGAGTCACTGATGGAATTCACTGTTGGTGAGTCGCTATTTATGATTCACCATTGGATGAGTCATTGATTTCTATTTCAAGTGATGTTGTCACTATTAGTAATGATTGATTTCAATTATTATTTAATCTTGTATGATCTACAATTAGTGAGTCACTATTGGTGAGTCACCATTGGATGAGTAACTATTAGTGAGTCACTGTTGGAAAGTCACCATTGGTGAGTCACTATTGGCAGGTCACCGTTGGATGAGTCACAGGTCACTATTTCAAGTGATTGTTTCATTACAAATTTCATGTATTAAATTATTATTCAATTTATATTTTATTATTTCTAATCCCTAAATGATAATTAACAATTTAATGTTTGAAATTGAGTCACTCTCTCTCACACGTGCTTCAAACCAATCCATTTCATCTTTCCATTCTCTATCGACCTTAAGCCTTCTTGATTCCTTGCTTGAGCTCTTATTTTTTATGAAATGTTAAGTGTTAATAATGTTTCAATGTTGTCTCCAAGATAATAGAGGCCTGGTAAGAAGTTAAAAGGATAATTGAGTAGAGATTTTATTTAACCAATGAACCCACAACTTGCAAACAGTGTTTTGGTTTGCTGAAAAAGAATTAGATGCCTAATAGTTTCCTTCAAATAAATCATTAGTGCTCAGGGTGATCTAGGACCAATTATGGGTCGAATATTTATCTATAAAATAACTGAGCTTTCTATCCTAGGTTGCTTCATTAGTTTTATCATTATGTTGATTTCAGTTTTCTTAATAAGAAATATATGATTCTTAGTATAATTGATGGTAAAGAGTTTTATTTTTCTTCAAAATAATGGGAATGATTTTTTGGAAGTGTCTCATAAATTATTCTTTGAAGATTATAAAGGTATGATACCCAATAACATTGAATCATTCAGTTATGAAAATTATTTACTAGAGCTGACTGATGATGGAACTTTGAGAAGGCCTATTTTTATCAATTTGGATTGTGAATATAAGATTATTTTTATTTTTATCCAGTTTTTGTTATGTCCCAGGAATGTGGACTTTAATATGATGATATATCATGATTTTTACCTTGTATTACTTACGAAATGAGGTGATAGAATCAACCTATGTAGATACATAATGGTACACATGATGGAGATGTGTAAGTCATCATCCAGGTCAAATTCTTTGATTTATCCTAAGTTAACTTTAGCCTTGTTGGATCAAATTTTATAATAGATGAAGAGGGAGAAACTAAGGTGAAGTGTGGTGGTTTCTTTTTGACTAATATTATTTGTAGAATGATGAAGGTGAGTTGGAAACCTAGGATGAAAATATGGGTAAGATATATTGATAAGATCAATGAGTATTTTAATCCTATATATCATCTTATTAGGCCTAGTAATATAGTATATCTTAGATTGGTTCTAGATAAGGTTGTACGTTACTCTATTTTAGAAGAAGAAGTGGATGCTACTGCAACTATTGATGAAGAGTCGGGAACCTCAATGGAAGAGGGTACTGACCATAACATCACTAAAAGTATTATTTTGACTTATGGAGTAGCTATTACTCCAATTTCTATACCTTTCAGAGATATTTTTAAGAGAAATTGATGATGATGAAGATGATGAGAAAAAATATTCAAGATATGAGAAAATTAGGAGTTCTTATTCTATATTTTCTAAATAGGTTATGGAATTTTGTGATGAGGAAAATATAGAGGATATAAATGATAGTGATGAGGAGGAGGGGGAGGATAGTAGTGAGGGAAAATATGATGTTGATGTTTTTAGGGAACAATCAGATCATCCATCCCCTGTTGGTTCAGTTGTCTTAGTTAAGTCTATAGAAAGATCGGTTTTATCTAGATCAATTTCCTTAGAGAGATTACTTCTAGATTTTCCTATTGGTGATGCTCCATCTTCTAGAGGAGATCCCAAAGTATATTCTAAGTGGTAGAAATCCCCATGTTCTATCATAGTTGACCCTTATTATTTAACTTCATTCAAAGTTGTTATTGATGTTGTGCCTCCTATTTGAGTGGAAGTGACTGCACGTGATGAGTGGGAAAAGTTACTAGGTTTTTTTTTGATATTTCATTGGACTATTCAGAGTCCAAATATGTAGATAAAGATGTTCAAGAGTATAGATATGCTTAGGCATAGGATGAAGTATCTTATAATGTGAAACCTTCCCCAAGTTTCAAGTTTCATGAACTATCTTATACTATCTTAGATGGTGATAGTGGTGATGATGGATGAAATAATCCACCAAATAATAGTGGACCTTCAGTCTTAGTTGGAGACACAATAGATCCTAAGGGATATTTGGCTGAGAATATTGATCTTAATGGAAATCTTCATGTGTTTTCTTTAGTTTCACATGTTGTTATACCAGAGCATTTAGACCCTGCCTTGTGTGGTGTTGAGACACCTAATGTGGTTATTTTTCTTTTAGATTCTATTTATATGTTTGATATAGACTCTTTTAGAGGAATACTTATTTCATATTTTAGTTGTATTTTTAGGTCTCAAACAACACCATACACACAAATTAGTGAATCTAACACCCTACCCCTATTAGAGTTGGTTGTTTATCACATTCATCCGAAGATTAATCATCACAATCAGAAGGTTTAAATTAAGAACCAAAGGTTATCTAGTGAGATGGGGACCATGAGATCCATCCTGGAGGAGATAATAACCTCATTTTCTACAAGTTAGGATTCTATGATGGAGAAGTTGGAAAGATTACTTATATTAGATTCTATATCTAATGTTGCACCTCCCTCAGTTTCAGTTGATGCTAAGATGATATGGTCTATAGTTCAAGAGGAGCTTCATACTATTTTGGGAGATATTCATGCTACGCATCATGAGAATTTTAGGGAGATTCATTGGCATGGTGAGCATGTATAAAAACAGGTAAAGGAATGTTCAAATAAAGCTCAAAGTGATCAGGAAACCATCACTAAGGCTATTAAATATTACGATTACATAGTGTATACCAAATATGATTTGAATTCCCATTTCAAGTTTTTAGATGACGATCTAAGGGTGTTTCCTATAACCAGGGATTTAAAGGAATGGGTTAGATAGTTGGAGGTTTAGGAACCTCTGCTTAAACTTTTGCCGAGGAAAATTAATATTTATTTAGTTCTATGGAGTGAGTATGATTTTTTTTTCATTTTTTGAACCTTATGAATCCATTATGGTATGTCTATAGTACGAATTTGATTTCTCCAAAATCCATTCCTAGGAAAGCCTTCATGGTTTCTAATACTTTAGACCATTTACCTCCTCAGTACCATCCCCTTATCTTACCTCCAGTGGAACTCATCTGGCATCTTAGTCTAGTGATCATCAGAGAAGTTTCGTGACCTCCTTCAGTACATAAAACCACTATCATAATATCGTCAATCTCTACATCTATTCCACCTACCTATGATAAGGGAAAGGGCCCTACTGATCCTTCATCCTAGTATAAGAGTGACTCTAATAAGACATTAGTCTTTGATAAGGATTTTTTACTTTTCCCAATATTTATTTTTGGGTTGTAACATTATGTATTTTCGTACTAAATGAAATGTCTCTCTATTATTATTCATATCTCGAAATTTACTATCTATTATTTTATATTTTTGATAATCCCAAAATGGGGAGAATAGTTATGGAATTTTTTATCAATCTTTGAAACCAACATTCATTACATGGGACTTTTTTTACCTTTTATACCCCTTCTCATTTCTTTTTTACTTTGATACCATACATATTTTACTTTTTATACTAAATTAAGTTACCTTTGATATTGTATTGAACCTTTCTAGATTATTATTTGATATCAGCCTTATATATCCTTTGATATGTTACATTTTCTACCATGTTTATTTTTAAAACCTTACTTCTTTGGATGTCCTTATTTTATTCTTTGATACCATATTTATTTGGATGTTATTATTTTCTACAAAGTATTTGTATGAATTTTATCATTTGAAATCGTACGATTGACACACTTAAACTACACTTATATTTGATAGCACGTTTATTTATCTTTGATGCCATTTCTTTATATCTCAAATTTTACATTTGAAATGTTAATTAGAAAATTGTCCTTTAAATTCATCTATGTATACATAAGATTATTGTATACATGGTTTACAAAAATTACAATATTTTTTATCATAAAAAAGGGGGATATTGTTAGAACCTACTTATTTAAATGATCACAAATCATGTTTATTATATTTCTAATGAGATTAAAATTTTATAATTGAATTTGATTTTGTAATAAAATTTGATGAAAATTTGGCTAACTGTTAGACATGTCTCAACGTTATTACAAATTTCTCACCACCATACATGAGTCATATAAAAAATATCTTACCTCTAGGAATGACATACTGCCAAACATGACTCATTACCAGCTTGAGAGACCAATTATTCAAATGAATCGCCACCAGACTGAGTGACCGGTAGACTCGAGTCACTGCCAGACTAACTCACTGTCAGACTTGAGTCGCCATTTATTAAAATTAATCAACACTAGATTGAATCATCCCCATAACGAGTTATCACCATAATGAGTTTCTTCCAGAAGTACAACCATTGTGGTTATTACTATTTTGAGTTAAATTCTACTAATGACTATATTAATGTAATTAATGTAGATGGTTATTTTATGATTATAATTGTAACCATTGTAGGGATGCATTGAATTTAATTTCAGATCATAGTATGAGGATCCAAAAGATCTGGATAATTTCTCTTTAATTTATTCATGTAGTTATTTATATTTTCTAAAAGGCACCCTCATGTGCACTACTACAAGAGAGTGATTAAGAAGTGAGTGCCTATTTCTAAATAATGAAATGATCCTCACATCCGAACTTACAAAATGAATTCCTGCTAAAATTTGAATGTGAAATAGGAAACATCATTTAAGATAAATATCCTTACTTTCATTCAGAAAAGAGATCCTTTTGATGCTCTATTTTACTACAGCTTTTATAGAAATAGTTATAGATCATCATCAAACCACATCTGATGACACTCAAGCATCTGAAGTATAATAGACTGAGTAGAATTACCTTTTCCCTGCCTTATTTATTTCTCTTTCTATTATTTGATTTTACATTTGAGGAGTGTGTGGTATAATCTATTTATTAATACACTCTGACTCTTGTGCTATTACTAGATAATAGTGGATATTCTCTTCTATTTCCTTTTACCTGCCTACCCATGGTTATTGTGGAAAAGGTCCTTATGTGTCATGAGTTTTTTTCTTACCACAATTATTTTGGATGTGGTCATTACATGTCTTGGACAACTTGTAAGTTGTTGTTTGTATACTAGATTCAGGTTGTGGATCATATTACAGTTATATAATCTACTTGGTATTAGGTGATTTTCAAGTGGAGGGGATTAGGTCTTATATTGAGATTGACCCCTTTATTTTATTATATTGTGTGATTGTGTTTTGTTTTATTTATTTCAAATACTTAAACTTTTTTTAAAATTATAAAAAAAATTGATACATTGATAGTTATTCATAACTAGTGTTTATTTAAGTATTAGTTTGAGTAAATTGATTTCAAAATTTAATTTAATTTTATATATTTTTTAAAATAAGTAGTAATAATGCTTTGAGAAATATTTTAAAAGATCAATCTTATATCAAACTACTATTTCGATTAACTAGGAGATTTTTTTTCAATTGGGTGATTTTATTTGAACTTGTTTTTAATATAAATTGTTATCGGGTACTCAATTCAACCCCCTCTGAAATTACTCACTCAAACCAACAATACACCAAGGAACTCTTATATCGTGATTGAATCATCCATTCCATGACTAGAAAAATGTCAAAGGAAAAAGAATAAGAGTGATGGAATATTTTTATGACTCATAAAGATCTCATAAGAGTTCTCCCATAAATCATAGTTCTTTTTTAATTAACTATAAATCCACTTTTGAATCCTTCGCATTGTGACACCCCCTACACTGTGAATCAACAATTACAGAAGAACCATCTACTACAATAATTCCTCCACACCATGGCCTAAATGGATTCACTTTTACCCATTATTTCTAGTAGAAGCTTTACTCAAACTCCACCATTTTTACTCCAAATATCTTACATCATCTCTAGTACCCTAAATTAGTAAAGTAACAGTCCAAAAAAGCTAAATATTTTAGAAGGTTGATTTTTGAAGTTAATATTGTAAAGAAAAAGTTTTATTGATTTAATTGGGTTTTGAAATCTGGGATTTCAAGCTGATTAATGATTTTTTTTTCCAAGAATATTTTATCTTATGATCTGAAAAAATGATTAATGTATGATACTTTTTTTCTTTTACACATTTCATTGAGAAAATTTTATTTACTAAATTATTTTCAAACAAGAGTTTATGAAGTGTTTTATTAAAATATTTAAATAGATATTTTTTGTGAAATCTCACTGGGCCTATTAGTTCACACTCTACATACACACTTGTGTGTATATATATCTTTCATGTTGTATATAAGTGTTCATATTGTGATCTCTAATTGAATATTGTTATTTTGGACTATTTATGGATTTTGTGGATGTGGTGAGTGAATAAAGGTCGCATGAATATGTTTGTGTAGAGAATCAGGTTATTTGAGTCTTCATTTATTACTTGGGGTGTTTTTGTATCAGTCGATGTGGCCAATAGTTTGTTATATTTTTTACCTTACTTCCACATGTTGTGTTGTATTTGTTAAATATATTTCATTTTTTTAATTGGGATGTTTTATTATATTTATTATTCCATATTTGGTTGTTTCTTTATTTTAAAACTGTTTATTTAATGTGCATGGAAGTCCAATGTTTGGATGCCTTCGGTAGATCATGTTATTTTTTTTATTATTATTCATGAGTGAAATCACTTCACCAAGTGGTTTTTTTATACCCAAGTTCTTTTTTCCAACTTGTGGTAAACAGAATCATGATTTTTTCCCTTTTATGATTTTCTTTAGGTGTTTTTTTGGACCAACCTAGGAACATTGAAGATAAAATAGTATCATTGTTCCCTCTTTTGATTTGGATAAATCATGGTAGTTTAAAGATAAAAAATTTTGGACTGAATATATAAGTGTATGGAGAGTAAATATCTCTTTCTCATTCATATTCTTGAGTTTCCATGGATCGTTAGAATTTTAGTCTTACATTTGAATTCTATTTTGATTATTTTTATGATGTTTCAATTCTCATTGAGTTTTATGGATCGTATTAGGCTTTAATTGAGTTTTATGGTGAAAAATAGAAGAACTAGGGTTTCACACTAATCCTGTATTGTCTTAAAATCCATGCAGAGCATGTACATATGGTTTAGAATATTTCTTTGAGACTTTTTCATAGTTGGATCCCAGTTTTCCCTACTGTGAAGTAAAACCATGAACATTTTTCATCCCTATGAATTTTCTTGTTTGAACCTATTTTGATTTATAATTTCTTCTATAATGGTTTTCATTTGTCAAACGTGGAGCATATAGGTTTTAAAGATGTTTTAATGATGTTGGATTGGATTTTGTTTAATGTGTAGTGTTATAAATTTATATTCATTTGTGAGTCATGAATTGATTATAATTCATGTTTCATGTTATTTAAAGTATTATTCCTATAAAGGTATCAAATAAAAGTGTAAATTATATTTTTAGGGAGGATACTCTTGGTGATTCCTCTTATTATATGCATGAAACTCTTCAATTTCATGACTCTTCCAAAGATCAGAACATAGTGGTGAAACCAGAGTATTCGTTTCTCTTGGCCCCTATCTAGGACTTCGTGATTGATTATACACCTTAATTTAGTGGTGATAAATTATTTATTGAATGTATGGAGTGGTTATAGAGGATTTTGGTAATCCTTAATTTTATAGAAACTTTAAAAGCTTCAAGGGATAATTTTTTGTGGGTTTTCTTGAATGACATAGCCTGGTGTGGTGGGAAACCATAATCTTTTTAGTTTCATGAGGATATTTCTTAGGAATTATTCGAGGCTATTTTTATTTAATGTAATTATACTATGTATGTGAAAGTGCACAAACAAATTTAATTCATGATCCTTCATGAGGGTGAATGGAAAGTGAAGGAATGTGTGGATGGTTTCTTAGAGTTTGTGGAACTTTCTCTAGAGCTGGTCACTAATGACTCTATGAAAGATCAATTATTTGAAATTGGTCTTCATTCAAGACTCATATCAGTTTTATTTAATTGTTTACTAATTTATTATTAAGAAGTGGTTGAAATTTCTATGTTAGTCTAATTCAGTCAAATTGGGTCAATTATGATTGAATAAGAAAGTTGGGTTGATGAGGGTTAGTCTTCTCAAATTCTTATAGTTTCTTTTATAAAGAAGGGATCTCTTGTGTTTTTTCAATGTATAACACCCAACCATTTTAATTCCTATTTCCGAAAATTTCAAAGAAAACATATTCAATATAGTCATTTGAGACATTTTAAAATATTTTTTAAATTGGATTATTGAAAGAAAAAAAGTATTTAGTGTATTCTATATGTGGATGATGATATATCTTGTGATTTAAGATCATTGAATTTGTAGAAGTTAGAGTTTTTGAGGAAACTATTATTTTATGTTTTACATTGGTGTTATTTTTTTCTTATCTTAGGATATAATGGTTCTTCTAGGTATTCTTATTCATCATTGATTTATTATACTTATTTTGGTTTATGTATGATCTTAACCTTGTGACGGGATTTGGTTTTTAATGACCTATACATGTGGAATCCTTTAGTGTGTTGTTGGGTGACTTGGATGATTGATACACCAGTTTAGATTATGTTCTCATTAGTGTTTGGTTTTGACATTGTTAGGTTCATTTAAGGTTTTTTTTCAAGGGTGAGGTCCTATTTTACCCCTCTTTTATCTTTTATCCTAAGGTTAGATCCATTCCATTCCCTGTTGAGGAAAATTGTGGTTTATGGGTGTTTCTCGTTCTTGGTTGGAAATATTTTGAAGGGTTATTTAATAGAATTTATTTTAAGATATTTTGGGTATTATTCTGGGTTGTAATTCCTATAGATAATTTTGAATCCATTTATTGAGTTTTTATTTGTGGTTGGTGTAGAATTATTGTTTTCTTTGATGATTTAAGGAAATTTGGTTTCTTTGGGGATATCTTTCTAGTATAATTTTTTAATATTTTTTAGATCATTCAGATAAATTATAAATGGTGGGGAAACCTATTACAAGTACTATTTTTATTTTTTATTTTTATTTCATGATGGTTTTAGTTAGGTTAGTCTTTGATTTTTTCAGTGATATTTGAAGGTTTTTTCTTTTGTCTTACACTTTTAACTGATTATTCTTTTAGGGATGAAAGTGGTATGGTGAGGAGAATTTGTTACTTGTATGCCACCATTGTTTTAAATATTATATGATTAGGTATTTTTTTAGTTTTTTACAGATTTTTTGGAGTTAAATTTTAAATATTTTATGGTTTTTATTTATTATATTGTTAGCACACAATTAGGATTAATGACGAAAAAAACCTTATGTTAAAATGGAAATTGTGTGAGTGTTTCTTATATATAAGTTTTTCATATGTCAAATGATTATTCTATGAACTTGTGAGGATTAGTTGAATATATATATATATCCATACATATGTGGTGTCTTGTGCATGGCTTCAGAACAATTGGGAATATCATGTGGAGTGTCGTAGATTTATTACAGCAGTGGATGAACTGTTGGTTCTTGCTTTCATAAATCATGTGGAATAATTATGAATGGATTAATCTCTATTCTAGTGTGATCATCATGGTTGGTTCATAGTTTGTTAACCCATGAGGCTAAACCACGTGACATACCTAGATTCATAAAAAATTAAATTTCCACCCTACTTGATTTAACTTGTTTTTGTCTTTCTCCTCCCCCATTTTTGTTCAACTAACCGTAGGGAGATCCCTAGGTATCCTATCATTTCTCGCATTGAGATTTTGATATCCTCCTTGGTTTTTAAGATATTTTAAAAGGTAAAACCCTCCTTCTTTATTTCATTTCTCCCTTATTCAATTCCACTCAATTTACTATTGTCCCATAACCTTAATGGTAATGAGTGTTTCATATAGGGTTTGGGTGGGACTAACCTAAGAGATTTGGTTTTTTAGGGATTTTAGAAGACATTAATATGAAATTTTTTCTCCTTCCATCAAAGGCGAGTGGTTTCTTCTTGAATGTGGTATGTTTTTTGATGAAATTGTTTTATTTAAAAATTTATGAAATTATTTAGTTTTCTATATTCATTTTCTCTTAAATTAATACCCATCTTTGATACCCATGACGGGTTATAAAATGAGTCAAATTATTTCCATACTTTTTATAGAGTATTTTAAATGTATTTCAAGTATTTATTTTGAATTAAAATTTTATTTATGCCAAGTGTTTTTGAAAATTTTCATGAGTCTATTTACAAATGGTTTGGATAGAAAATAAATTATTTTATCCCTGTATTTATTTCCAAAGGAAATAACCCATTTTTTAAGGTTTTTTTAACGAAAGAGTTTACTTTTGGTTTTTAATTGTCTCCCAATGGAAGAAAGCCTTATTTTCGAAAATTGTTACTCGTTGTGTGTGAAAAGGGTAGTTTTATAACATGGAATTACAATTTGGTTTTAAAGAACTATTTTGTAATTACTAAAAGGAGTTATTTTATTACTATATCACCCTATTTGTTAACTACATTGTGTGATGCTTTGTAGATTACTTTACCCCATTTCTAGTTATTTAATGAATTACTATTATAATTCTTATATGCATGTGTAAAGGTAAATGTTTCTTGAGAGGGTGTTAGTTGTGATAAGTACATTATTGTTTATGTTCATTATTGATTTATATGATGGTCATGTGATTTTATTGTTTTCTCACATTCACATTATTTACTTCATGGGGGTCATAGGAAGCTAAGTGATAAATATTGGTTTATGATACACTATTTTGGATTATGCACTAGCTAGAATCCTATAGTTGTATGATGCACCCTCACATTGGGAGTGCCCTGATGATGCTATGAGAGTTACTCAAGATCTTTTATTGGTTAGTTTTGAATAAAAGGATGAAAATTAATTTCATTGAGTATTATGAAATTTTTTCTCATGTTAAGACCTAGTAAGTTCCCCATGATACTTATTCATTTGATGATTATGTTATTTATCAAGTGGATTCCCCCCAATTTATTAATTTGTATACCCTTATTCTTATCTTCTATTATGGAAACATTTGTTGAATTTTGTTTACTTACTCTTATTTTTTTACATTATGGTTCTCATTTTATCTATATACCTTATTTTTCTTGATTTATTTAATTTATTTTTTTAAATGGTTTTTATGAAATTTGTTAGAAATCTGCATGGTGGTTTGGTTTTATTTTCATAATTTTTATGTCTATATTTTAAACATTTTAAAGTGTATTTATTTTAAATGGTGTATCTACCCCTTAGTGAATTAAAGAATGGTATTTTGTTTAAGGAAATATCTTAAAGTAAAAAAATTTGATTTATTTAATTGGGTTTTGAAACCAAAGTTTTCAAGATAGTTAATGCTTTTTTTCAAAAAATTTTTATCTTATGATTCAAAAAAATATTTTATAATACCTTTTTTCCTTTGAATTTTTCATTTTTAAACCTTATATAATAAATGATGTTCAAACTAGAATTTATTAAGTGTTTAATTAAAAAAATTCATAACCACTTTTTTGTAAAATCATACTTATCCTATTATCCCACACTCTGCATACACACATGTTTGTATGTATGTTGCTATATTGTTTTATATAGAAGACTAAGTTGTGATTTATCATTGGATATATTTATCTTGGTCTATTTTAGGAATTATAGATGTGGTTAGTGACCAAGGGTTACAGAGAGATGTTCAAATAGAATCTTAGGATTTTCAGGTATTGGTTTCCTACTTTGGGTGTTAGTTTGTTGACCAATTTATCCAGTATCTTATTTGTATTTTTTTTCTTTATTATCAGTCCTTGTTTTATATTTTTTAAAGATGTTTTATTTGTTTTTAAAGTTATATGGTTGTTTATACTTCTTATTCCCCATTTGAGTGTCGATTTATTTTAAAAACTTTTATTTCATGTGCATGAAATTCCAATGTATGAATGCACCATGTAGGATTATTGATAGATTCCACTACTTTATTATAATTTTAGGATTAGATCATTACCACCTAGTTAGTTTTTTGATACCCTAGTTCTTTTCACCAGACCATGGAGATTAGGAATGTTCTTTTTTCTTTATTTGGAGATGGGTTAGGTGCTGTGTTGGGTCGAATTGAAATTTTTGGTGATAGTAGAAGGAATTGTTACCTCCTCCTCCTCTATAGAGGTCAGTCTTTTCCATATCGGGAGGAATTCTACCTAAAGCACCATCATGATACCTTTCACTCTGTAATTCTTCCCATTCATTAGGACCACACAGAGTAAATGTTGTTAGAGGCTCTATCAGGATCATCCAACAGAATACATTTCTGTAGGAATAGTGGGGAAAAAACTAAATCCATACATGGTTTTCAAGTTAAATTGGTCCACCATGAAAGATGATATCAATGAAGATCATGATCTATTTAATTATGTATTTCAAGAGGATGATAAATTCACTTAAAACATTATTAAAAATTAAAATATAATCCCCATTTTTTAATTTTCATCAGTGAATGTTGTTATCACTAGCCACATAGATAACACGTAAGATGACATCGACCTATAAGAACATGATGAGAAGGATTTCATTCGGAACATGGTGTTAATTGAAACACATGTGGAAGGTTTATCACAAACCAAGCTAGGATTCCATCCAAAATCCGACATCTGACTAAGTCTGAGACATTGGTTGACGTGTGTTCCTGATCCCCAAAAGATGGAAACTAGTGTAAGGGATCAAATATGAATCAAGTGGGAATGATTTCATCCCAATATCAAGGATCAATTAAAATAAACTGAACATGTAACAAGGGCCATGAACTGATCAGAAATTAATACACAAGCTGATCTAGATACAAAATACAAATGAAAAAAATCAGAAACCAAATACAAAACCAAACTAAACTACCAATGACACAATCCCCATGTGACCCATTATTCACTACCATCCACAAACTAACTCGCCACATGGATAACCTACTCCAATGATGAGCACTTGAATAAGAAAACCTAAACCTAAAAAACAACTCGGGTCTATCGACACCAAATGGTACAAATACGGTGTCATCTTAATAGTTGATTAGGAAACACCAAAGAATCCACACATTCTCATTCCTAAAAATAGACCACTAACACTAGTTTGAAATACATACATACATATATATATATATAATAGGTTTTTTCTCATTTTGAATGAAAAAACATTGTTTTTTCCATTTTTAAAACACTACACATCACATCACTAGTTTCCAAAAAGGATTTTCATTTTAAAAACCAAATTACAAACCAAAATCCAAGAAAAACTATACCAAGACATGGAGTAAACAAGTAGTCTAAATAGAGAACCATGTGTAGAAAAATATAAATAAGAAATTACATATATTAACCATGGGAACTTCTTAAATATCCCAAGAGAAATCCCTAGACACACTCGATTCAGACTCACCCACCGACATATGGTGCATCTCCATAGTCTATAACAAATTTGTCCACCCTAAACTGACCAATCATATGGAACATCCCACCAAGCCCTATCAAGTTAATGGGGGTATCAACCTATCTAATCAGGGATGATAAGAAACCATTATTCGATCATCTAAAATATTCATAGGAAACACATATTAATAGTATGATGTGTAAGTTGGAGTCCATGTCACACGTGACTCACCTTAACTGCTTCCACCACGCTTTCCTACCCCAAACACTGATACCACCTATATGATAACCCTTAGAGGGAAATACTATATAGGCGTTCCCTTCATATAATAATTCATTCATAGGTTCCAACCGAGCCATCACATCACATAGTTTTATAAAACATTTACCAAAATCATTTAAAGATGCTAACCATGCATTTACACTTTCAAAACTATATTTCATTTCCAAAACATCCTAAAGTGCCAAATGGTCCTTCAACACTATTAATTCCAATATAATTCAAAACAATATCTAAATCATTTTCTTTAAAAGATCCTTAAACACTTCCTTCATATGTGTAATTTCAAACGAGCCTTTACTTGACAAAACCATATCTGTCTCCAACACCATTTCAAAAATTGAGATAAAAATATTAAAAATATACAAAGATACCTAATGGGATATCATACCATTTAGAAACCAACCATATTTCAAAGTACTATTTGAGAAACTGAGGTTCAATGAAAAACATTGTTTTAAAGTTATATCTTCATTTTAATTCCCATCTAAGTGTCCACCCCATGAAACCATAGATGCGCCAACATCTTATAGAACACTTAAAGTGTCCATGAAATCATATGAAAACCATTTTAATGATAAACCACTTTTCTTTAAACTAACACAAGAAGACTTAAAATTTATATATCAATAATAATCATTCTAAAACCAGGAAAGTCTTTTTTAAGTGTTTTACTAAAAATCACTATATCATAAAAAGTCATTAAATCAACACCTTAAAGCCAATTAAAATTCCACCCAAGTTATCAAAACAGGGATAAGGCCAAATGAAACTACAAGTGCTAAAATTAACATTAAAACATAATTATCATTTTAGAAAACACCTTATGTGCATGACCAATTAATGTATTTGAAGAAACCTCTTTAAAAACCACTTCCACTAATTTTTTTCAATATAAAAACACCATAAAAATAAAAAACAATTACACCAAAATCATTAATAACACATTTTTACATTATTGAAAAATATACAAGCATAAATGGAATGAATCATAAAGGAAAAAATGGAAACACCTACCTCATTGGAATGTGGATGGAAAAAAACTACAAGGGAATGGTGAACTAAGCCTGAAAGATTCATACACCCTATATCCAAAGGAAATCGAGTCACACACAAAGTTTAACCCCTATGGCTCATCCATGATGGAAATACCACAAGTAAAACATAAGGAATCAAGGGAGAAGAGGGTGAGTAAGCAAAAATGAATTAAAAACCCTAAGAATCTTACCATAGAAGCTTGGAGGAGCATTAATGGCAAGAGGAAAACCAAAGGGAGAGGGATATGGGGATCTCTTAGTGTTCTAAAAATGACCAAGAAGGAGGAAAACCTAAAAGGGGTTGAAAATATGGGAGAGAGAAAAAGGGATTTAAATATTTTAAAATATGGGCCACACACATGGTTTGCTCGTACAGTTTACCAAACTTTTTGGCAACCATACATCCCTCACTACCCAAGAAGAGTACTCCACGTAGTCTTTAAAGAATGTTCCAACCATGAATTATCCACTACCCCAAATCACCCAAATCCCACATTATTACCCAGTCAAGATGCATGATTTTCCCTAACCGTGCACAAACCATGCACAAGCCCAAAACTCACCTGAAATTTCCAAAATTCAAAAATTTAAACTGGCGATCAACCTAAAACTCAACCAAAAAGATCCAAGGGTAAAAAAAATATTAAATTAAAGAGTATACAATTTCTTGGTGTGAAAATTATCCCCACCAAAAACAATTTATGCACCCAGAATGTCACCCAGTCGAAGGATAACCAAAACTCAAATCCATTCTCGATCAAAATCGAAAGAAACCATGAACCTTGGTGAAACATTTTTCTCTAAAAGCCACACCTAACCGATTAAGAAGAAACCACAAAACAAGAACAATGGGATAATAATATAGGGTTATCCTCACTATAAGGACTCAACTAACACCACTTATAAAACTAGTAATGAACACTAACCTTTTCATATTAACCGAGAAACACCCCTATCGTGATCGAGAACTCAGGAACTCCAAAAAATGAACTAATCCAACTTACTTATCATGAGAGGAACTACATAACTACTAGAACTAGAAATTTCTCATATATGCCAAACCCCCAAAACATGGGTAAAGTCCACAGAAAGAACTAGATCCATATAATGAACATCAACACAAGCTATAATTAAAAACACTTCTAGGATAAAAAATTTAAAACAATCACAACTAAAAACTAAAACCCGAAATAACCTGCATAAGGGTTAATCACACTCAATAATGAACAAATACTTAAAGTGATGCATTTAAAATAAAAGTATGTGATTATGAGAAAATAGCAATACAGATTTTCTTACATAGATAAAATAAACTCATAATAAGAACAAAATTACAAAAGTAAAATATAACTATCTCTACTCCAACACTAGAGACAAAAAATTGGACCAAGACTTTTTGATTCCCTAGTAGTTTTCTGACTATACACAAGGCTCACTCTGAGGCCTATGGATACAGCCCTAATGATTGAATCATATTTTGCGTCATATTCAAGCACTGATATCCTCTGATCACAATGTCATCTTTGGCTGACACTTCCTGAAAAACTTCTCTAGATGACCTAGACAACCATAATGATGAAACCCCTAAAAGGATTGTGAAAGGATGGATTTGAATGTTTGAACTAGCCACACTGTTGTCATAGAACCGAATAGTCTGAAGAACCAGAGTTTAGACCCAATGAAAGAGACCTTTTATAAATAGGATACTCTGGAACACCACTCTTAGAAAATGGAGAACCTTCATGAAATAAAACAACCATTGGATGCACCCCAAGAACCAACTAAGTTAAAAATGCCTCGTCCACCAACTTTTCGAAACTAAGATCCTTGGAGGAGATGAATCGCTCATTGATCTATGGATGAATACCCCCAATAAAAAATAATTCTTTAAAAATTCATGCGACACCACCTACAGATATTAGGGTACCATCTTCTTTAAATGTTCAACATAGGCCTACACTATTCACTAGACTTGTTTAATACTCATAATCTCTTACATTTTATTCATCTTCACCTCCTCAGGTATAAACCATCTGACAAAGATGAACTTAAACACTTCCCACGTAATCTAAACATGCATCGATGGTGGGAAAAACATGTTAAATTCATCTAAATATACACCTTCAAACAATCCAAGAATATCTCAGACTCTAATAGCTTCAAGAGTTCCCAGTAATCTGAAGAAACACTGAACTTCCTCAAGACACTTCAACACCTCTAAAGGACTTCAATCACCATGAAGTATAGGTAACAACCAATAAGAACCAAGTACTATGAATGAATCATTAGAAACTTTGGGAAACTTTTTTGGTGGCATATTCTGAACTACACAAGGAACACCAATTAAAAACAAACATCAATCCATAGCAAAATCGAAAAGAGAATCCCAAGATAAAACAATAGGCTCACAAACCAAACACATAAAAATGCAACCAAAAAATAATCTTTTCAAACATCACCATTTTTATTCTAATTTCAAAACTTCCTTCCCCCATGGACACCTTCCAAAAACCAAAATCCATTTTCATAGGGAATTAACCTGCATTTTCAAGAAAAACCAAACCCAAATCATTTTCCACTCAAAACCAATTTCAAAAAAGACCAATCCAAACCATTAATTTCAAACACTCACCCATGGAATCCTACGAACCATCACATATTTTTCCATACACTTATGATAAAATCATCTACCCACACATTCCAATGTTCACTTTCTATACATACATCCACCAACATGAACATCTATAAAGAGTATCAAGGGTTACACTGACGATTTCATTATCAAATCCCAACAAAATTCCAAATTTTCAATCCAAAACACCATCTTTTAAACCCATTTTTCCAATAAAAACCCATTGGAAAGAATTCATTTTAGTTTTCAGACATTTTTTCATTTTAAAAGCTCACTCACATCAACCAAGACAAAAAAAACATAACTCACACCAAACCACCCGAATCATGAACTAGTGTCTATGCCTAACTTGGTAACATGGTTGTGAGGAATGCCCCAAGTATGCATCAACACTAAGAGGACCTTAAACCAAGAAATTGGACTCCACATGGGTCACTACTCCATGTGGGATCACAAAATGAAAATAGATCACCTCCATTTTCATTCCTCAATAAAAAACAATCCAAAGCCCAAAATAAGGACTCAAAAACCAAGACTACCCCTAGAAACTTGAGGATCGGAAGCAGCAAGAGTTTGAAAAACTCTTCCCATACCTACCTCCTAAGTTCTGATGGTCATAAACTCCTACTAACTGACACATCAAGTAACAAGAAACCTACTATAATACCATTTTTTCACAAACCAAGTTGGGATTCCATCCGACCCTATCTGAGAAATAGAACAATGGGTGTTCCCAATCTCCATGGGTAGGAAACTAGTGCTAGGATTAAAATATAAATCAATTTGGAATGATTTAATCCCAATAAACAAGAACAATTAAAATAAACTAAACAAGTAACAAGGTCTAATAACTGATCACAAATAAATACACAATATGATCCAGATACAAAATAAAATAGAATGAATAGGAAACTAAATACAAATCCAAACCAAACAATGACTCACATAATCTCCATGTGACCCCTTGGTCACCACCATAAAAAACCAACTAGCTGCATGGCCAAGCTACTATAATGATGAGCACTCAGACCAGAAAACATGAACCTTCAAAATATCTCTAGTCTACCAATAATGAATGATACAATTAGGGTGTGAGCTTAATAGTTCAGTAGGAATCCACAAAAGAATCCAAACATTTCATTTCCAAAAAAATATCCACTAAAACTAGTTTGAAATACCTATATATATATAGGTTTTTTCACATTTTGAATGAAAAAAAATGCTTTTCCATTTTCAAGACACTACATACCACATTACTAGTTTCTAAAAAAGGATTTTCATTTTAAAACCCAAATTCCAAACCAAAATACAAGAAAAACTATACCAAGATATACTAGAAATAAAAAATAATTATAAACATATAACCAAGTGTAGAAAATTATAAACAAGCAATTAAAAATAGTAACCATGGTAATTTTATAAATATCTATAGACTATTCCCTAGACATAATAAAGTTGGACTCACCTATTGTCATATTGTGCATCTCTATAGTCTATAACAAACTAGCTTCCATAAATTGACCAATCATGTAGAACATCCCACCAATCCTTATCAAGAAAAGGGGTACCAACCCATCTAATATAGGTTGATGATAAACCATCACTCAACCCTCCAAAAGATTTCTAATAAACCCATGGTAAGAGTATACTATGTAAGTATGAGGCCCCTGAAAAAGTGACTAGCCTTAAATTCTGCCACTGCACTTCCATACCGCATACACTAACACCACCTATATGATAACCCTTATAGGGAAATCCTCTATAAGGGTTCCCTTCATACAATAAGTAATTTATAAGTTCCAACTAGGCTATCGCATCACATAGTCTTATAAAACATTTCCCAAAAACATTCAATGACGCTAACCGGGAATTTACACTTTCAAAACCACATTTCATTTTCATAACAATATAAAATGCCAACCTGGCCTTCAACACTATCAATTCCAATATACATCAGAAAAATTATCTAACCCATTGTCTTTAAAACAAATTTAAACACTTCTTTCACATGTACAATGCCAAATGGGCCTTTACATTCCAAAACCAACTCCCTCTCCATCACCATTTCCAAAACTGAGATGAAAACATATGTAATATCAAAAGGTTCAAAACAGGATATCATAACATTTAGGAATTAACGATCTTTCAAAGTACCATTTGAGAAATTGGGGTTATAAGAAAAACATTGTTTTAAAGTGTCATATTCATTTGAATGCATATCCTTGTGTGCAACCCATGCACCCATGGATGTGCCAACATCTGATGGAATACTTAGAGAGTCCATTAAACCATTATAAAAAAAATTAAAGGGAAACTACTTTCCTTTAAACAAAAAAAAGTTGTCATAAAATTTTAATATCATTAATAATCATTAAAAAATCATAAATTTCTTTCTAAAGTGTTTTACCACAAATCAATATACCCTAAAAAGACATAGAATCAATACATCAAGCCCAATTCATAATTTCAACCAAGTTATCAAATCATGGAAAAGTCTAAATGACACTAAAGGTTATCAAATTCATATTAAAAAATAATTATCATTTTAGAAAACACCTTATGTGCATGCCCATGTAACATATTTTAAGAAACCTATTTAAAAACCACTTCCACTAATTTTTTCAAATAAAAAACACCATATATAGAAAAAAAATTACACCATAAGAATTTGGAACACATATGTACATTATTTAAAAATATACAAGCATAATTGGAGTGACTTAGAAAGGAAAATAATGGAAACACCAACCTTAATGGAATACAGATGGAATAAGACATCAAGGGGATGAAGAATTGAGCCCCACATATGATCCACACACTCTAGATCCAATGTAAATCGAGTCACACACAAACCCTAACCCCTAGGGTTTTTCCAAGAGGGAAACCGCCTAAGGTAACCCCAATTAATCAAGAAAGAAAAGGGAGATGAAGGTAAAATCAACCAAAAACCCCTAAGAATATTACCATGGAAGCATAGAGAAGCATAAACAAAGGGAGGAGAACCTAAGGAAGATACTAATGGGGCTCACGTCATGCACCAAAAATGGACAAGAATGGGGAAAACCTATAAGGGGTTAAAAATAGAGGATAGATAAATAGAGATTTAAATATTTTAAAAATTTGGGCCACATGCATGGTTTTCTTGCATTGGTTTTCCAAGTCATTCATCCCAAACTACTCAAGAGGATCATTATGCATGTTTATTCTACAAAGTCTCCAAACTATGCACCAACTGTGCATTAGCCACTACCCCAAATCACCCAAATACTACATGATTACCTAGTCAAGGTGCATGGTTTTCAATAACATTGTGCAAACTATTCATAGGCCAAAAACTCACTCAAAATTTCCAAAGTTTAAAATTTTAAACTGGGTCTCAAACAAAACCTCAACCAAAAAGATATAAGGGAAATAAAATAATAAAATAAAGGGTTATCCATGTTTGGGATGTGATGAGGTGTGGGAACCCAACATCTAAAGTAGACTTAATATTCGAGATCCCCTTCAAGCATCACTCTACTTCCAACTCATTGTGTCTCTACCAAGGATGAAGTGAGAAGCATGGATATATCCCACCCACCACCCAAATAAACTGAAAATCACTACCAAAGAGAGGATTTCATAATATGAAGTCAAATTAGAGAAATTGAATAATAATAATGTAAAACTACTCAGGGGAAATATTACCACTAAGTGTAACTCCCAGTCGAAAGTTGATATACTTCTTCTAATAAATCCCATTACATAAGTGAGAACTATTATACCCATGAGATAAGAATCCCATAATATGGCCAATGTGAGACCTAGAAAACCATTTTACCTAACTCCAATGAGAAAAAACACATCCATTTCAAGTGATCTACCCTAGAACAATTGATACTGGATATCAATAATAGAAACAAGCATGTGGATCATGTAAGGCTTCACCCACTACCTCTACTCAAGTATTAGCCTAAGAGATAGTCCCACTATATATCCTATACTTCAATAAGTCCATTGTTTATTAAATGGAATCCATGGAGGGGAATCACACACCAATATATCCATAAAAGAATCCATAACTTGAGTGGGTATAATTGACTCTACACCCACCCAACTTTAGGAATCACATATTTTTTGTATTCGATGTTATATAATATTTATTGAAACATATCACACATTTTATGTCTCAATTTATCCCCATGAAGGGAACACTAGAGAAAAATGATAAAAAAAATTTGAAATGATTCAAATTGAAACTATGAGGAATAAAAATCATCTGGTATAATAATATATTAGATGGATCTATCACCAACTTGGAAGATCTATGATGGAATTTCTTTTATCATTTTAGCTTTATATCAAGGAATAAAATGATACATAAATTCTCAAATTAAAAGATACATGAAAATGAGTGGGTCTTGTAATTATTTTCTACATGGGAAGTCATGACCTATTCCATGAATATGAATCTTTCTTAAGATCATCACTTAGATATTTCTCTAGAGAATATCTATGAAGATTTGTAGACACCACTCATTCCCATAAATTTCCCCAATGGTTTATGGGAGTTTTTAGTGGTGGAATTACACTTGGAGGTTTCCATTTAGTATTATAAGCCTAATTTTTATCTGTCACTATCATCATGAGGTATCAATCTTGATAGATCATAAACTATGACTATCACACTCAAACTAACACTTATGGAAACTCCAATTCTCAAATTAGTTGAATATCATGTGGTTCCTACTCATAAATAAAATCTATATAAAAAATTCTCTTACTAGTATAGAAAAAAAGGATAAAATTCATTCAAAATTCAAATAATAGAGTAATATGGTTTATTCATTAAAAAAGGAACAAGTTTTGCGTTTCTTCATCACTACCCTAGAGGAAATTTGATCAAATTACTGGAGGTCAAAAGGCCCAATGAATTTGAGCTAAATGATTACCCTTCTTATTTCCCCTTCCACCAAATACTAGGGTACAACATTCAAGAAAACATCATATTAAAGTTTATAATATATAATATAGTTGAATTTGGGTAATTAAAGTTGGGAAAAACATTAGAGTATGTGTCCTATGTCTTTGACATTGTGAAATAATAAAAATAAGAGTGATAAAGTGTCACAAACAAAGGGGCACAGAAATTAAATGATCAGATGACCCATAATTTGGTCAACTGAGCACATTATATCCTTATAGTGAAAATTAATCAGCAGTTGTGACCCCAATTCCCATTGATAATTCAACAAAAACATATTCATTTTCATAGTATTCTGTGGGTTAGCGTCATTGGATTTAATGAAAGAAGTAAAAATAATAAGAGTAATTATTAGCACCCAAACTATTCTAGACTCTCTCAGATTACATAACCCCATAACTAGGAGGATAGGTACTACCCCGCCAAGAATTATTTTCATTTAATGAGGTGTCAAAATATATCTCAATTAATATCATTTATCTGATTATCCCCTTCACTAATGAAGATGAGGACTCATAAATCAAAATTATCACCAATAATTGGGGAGGTGGTTGTAGAGATTGAAGAGGTTAGGTAAGAAGCAGTGGTGAACTATTACATTCAGGAACTATTTCTACTGAATCCATATATGTAGGTGAAACCTGAAGACATACTCAAAAAAATGTCAATAAAAACATCAATATGATTATGAACCCTCTAGGGATCATTTGGATCCAACCATATTGTAATACTGACTTAAAAACATACAATTGTCTTATCAACATCAAAATTTGGTAATGATTATTCATTTCAAATCACATACCATAAAGATGTCTCGAAAGTACATTTAAGGGAATGATTTGTGTAGTCCACTTCAACCCCTTAGCCCTATGTTAGGGGTAGCCTCAAGGTAGGAAGAACAATCCTCTATCTCAAAAGTATGACATTCTGAAGTATCTTACAATTTTTTTCATTCAGGATCACAATTTTTGATTCCTTTGACTTCCCAAAGGAGCTCTGGGAAGCTCTCATTACGAGCCTATTAATCACCTAAGAGTTTTAGACTAATGTTTGTGTAGCCAAAACGTATCATGTGGGGGATAGATTTATATAATTACATTAGATAATTTCATTCACATAATAATATCAATATATAACTATATAGGTACCTGTAAAGTCCTTGTATATATATAAAAATATTTATGATATCAACATTCCTTGAGTCCAAATTGATAATGTTTGTAGGATCAATATCATCTAGATATAAACTATCCAATGTTTGGGATACATAAAATATGACTTAACTTCTTTTAATCTAATGATTCAAAGGAATGATAGGAGTGAGAAGAGGTCACTTAGAAATATTAGGCTGAGAACTAAATTTTTTGATCTCATTTTTACTCTAAATTCTCAGTGGTATGTCAAGACATGATTTTCAATATCTTTCTAGAAATTTATGGCTAAAAATGCATGAAACATTTACACCATCATATTATAAATTTAGGAATACTTTATTAATTGGAAAATGAGGGTTATATATATCAATTGTTCCAACTTTGAGTCCTAAAAATATCAATATATATGTGTATATTTTTATAAAATTTGTGGTAAACAACCATTGTTAAATAATTCCCTTCATATTGTTGTTATTTACTTCCCATAAATCACTCCAATAAATACACGGAGTTAACTCAATGAAGAAAACATGTTTCACATCCTCTAAATTGAGGTGAAAGCTTCTGATATAAAGATGTATTGGGTTACATAGGTCACATTAGATAATAATATAAACTATCTAGTCACTTTATTCTAATATTAGGGATGTAAAAATGATTCCATTTATCATCCACCACTAATAGTGAGGAATATTATTGTATATACCATGTAGATTAATCTGTTCCCCATGCATCTCTATCAAAGTGCAGGTTTTACTAATCTTCAGATGACATTGCCCATGATTTTTGATCAGTAGGATCCAAATCCCTGAAGAAGAAAAACATGCAGTTTAGGTGAATATATTTTCATTATTATGGTATTAGTTGCCTCATATGAACCTTTCCATTCAAAATGAGGATATCATTCTAATTGAAATAAAAATATCCCTTAACTATATTCAGATATTGATATTCTAGTCAGTCTTTCACTCTTACCAATGGTTCACATGATGATGATGAAATAATGGATTCTCCTCCAATATTTGAAGGTTTCTATACCACTATTGATGTACTTAGATATGATACATACATTTCCTTACTCAAGAAACATTAATATTTATTCATATAAAATAGTACATAAATTCTAGGATTGGATCCCAATGTGGTCACCCATCCTTTGGGTTTTCTAGATGAATACCATGGTTAATAGTATATGGTAATAAGGATGCATCATACCTCTACCACTAAGGTGGAGGTTGCAGCTGATAATCTGATTAAGGATACTTTATTCAAGATGTTGGGAGCCTTTATTTGTGTTGGATTAATGTGTTATTATTGTGACACCACCATGAATAAATGGATAATCACTTATAGTAAATTAATAGATTTGTTTCACCTAGATATATGAATTGTGTGAGAATGACCCTAAAATAAAGTGGAAGAATTCAGCAACCCATTTAATATATATAGAAAATGTTATGTGATGATGTGAAAAGTGTTGTGATATTTGGTTATGGTGTGTGGAGATTATGGTTTTTGGTGTGGTCATGCTATGGGGTGGAAAAGTTTCATTGAGATGTATGGTGGTTTTGTGATAATAAGTGGATATGGCATGTTGAGAGAGATTATTATGCATAAAATGGTTGTGGTTGTAAAATGGTGGTGATGTGTGGGATTGTTGACATGGGAAGTTGGGTACTTGGCTTATTATGTTGTGATGTATATTGCTAGTTTCCTAGTTAGAAATAGAATTGGTTAATAATTATTGGAATGGAATGGGATAAAATGTCTAGTGAATGTTGAATTAAAATTGGTAGTGTGGTTAAATGTGGTTAATTTTTAATAATGAAAAGAATGGTATGGATAATTGGAATTGGCCGGTAATGTGAAATGTGTCTGGTGGCTTGTGTGATGTTGTGAATTTAGTGATGGAAATAAAAATGGAGGTGTTTTGAAGTTGTATGGTGATGTTTTAAGTTGGTTAGTTTTTATGTTTAACCCATATGTTGGCTTTTTATATGAATATTATTTGTACAATGTATTTCTTTTTGATTTTTATACGCACCCCACCTACGTCGAGCACCATATGTCAACACTAGTATATTTATATGAGGGGTGCTTCTCCCAACATCCTGGTGATTAGTATGGATAGATGTATACCCTTTATTTATCACTCTCACTTATATGTTATATCTACATGCATGGGTTGCGATGGAAAGGAGTAAAAATGAACCATTAAGATATGGTTTCGGTATGATGGATAGGGTGTATTTGGGAGAGATGTAGTGTTATGGTCGTGTTTTGGGGATGTAAGATGTAATAAGATGGCTTATGGTGGGGTTCATTAATGGTAAGAGGTGGGAATGAGGTCTATTTCCTTCATGTTCAAGATACCCTAATACTATGGATATATGGTTGTGATGTGATATGATGGCCTATGTGTATGTTGGAAGATGTGATGTGATGTGTTGTCCCAGGTGTCTGCAGGTGTCTTCAGGTGAGGTGTGATGTGACCGTACTATGGAGTGGTGGTATATGATATTTTATATGGAAGATATGGTATTTCTAAGACATGTTATATTCGGGTGTGAGGATTGAAATATAGTGGTAAATAAGTGTGGGGTACCCTTTATTGATATGATTCATATTATGTTATTATACTTGGATTGTGTCTTTTTTAGTGAGTGTGACTTTGTGGGATTGGGGTTGGTTAGTTGACCTATTTAGGTGTTGTTGGTTTTTTTATTTACACATACGTTCAATAGTATTATATTTCCACATGTGTATGATAGGATTTGGTTTTCTTATTGAGTTTACTTGTACACTCACCCTACATATATAAATTGGTGTTCAAGTTTCCATGAGGATTATGTGAGCTGTGATGGACATTACTAGCTCAAACCTTTGGATGGTTGCCATTTCACTGCTTTATCATTACTTTTGGGTATTTACTTTAGAGGCTTTTATCTATATTTTTCCTCTTTATACATGAATCATGGAATAGTTTAGGTTTTCTGTTGTATTATTTCATGTATTATCTTGCATGAGATTCATCCTATCTTCTAATATAGTTATTATTATAGATGGTAATGCCTCCCATTTGTTATATTTTTTGTACCTTCAGTTCTAATCTCCAACCTGAGATCTAATGGATGCATAAATTAGGGGTTCATTATATATCATTCTTCATTTTGGTATCTTTAGGGGGAGGGGGTCGTGACATAGTGATATTAGAGATGATGGTTGAGAGATGGAATTGATTTTTGAGTTAGGCACAATTAGGATTTCATGGTTTGGTAAAGCTATGACATAAGTTGATCTTGGTGCATGACATAGGCTAGGAAATACTCTATAGTAAAGGGGGTTTTAGGTCCCCCATGATCTGGGGCAAGGAATTTAATCCTAACGAATGACCAAGTGAGGTGGTTCTTCTTGTAGGGTAGAAACCTAGGAGAGGTAAATGCATCATGATTGATTTGTATTCTTGTTTGAATTGGTTTTTTTGGAAATTTAGAATAATTTATAATGAATTAAATAAATATTGATAAAATTCTATACTATCAGACATAGGAAGTCTTTTTTTCTTCCATATATGGCTACTGGTTGTTGTTTGTGTGTGATCTAGGAAGTGGTGGATATTTTTTCTTAGTGATATCTGAGTTAGTGGTGGATGTTATATCTTGGTGAGAAGAAGGAGGATGATGTATCGTGAATCAAATTTTAGAAAGAGTTCTGAGAAAATTTCATCTCATCAACTATGAAGGTAGTGAAGAGGTGGGAGATTATTTCTCTTTAGCATAGATGTTTGTTAGTGTGGGAGATTGCGATCAAGTTCAAGGATCTATTGAGTTTTTTTCGCAGACATATTCCTGGATGATGAGTCTTCTGTGATATCTTTTGAGTGGGTTCTATGTCCATTGATCTTTTATATAGTTGCTTTCTTTACATTATCAACACATCTAGAAGTTCAGAAAAATGAAAAAGTGATCAAGCATATGCACTTGAGATGAGTTTTAAAATGATTGGTGACCGAGAAGGGTTCCTTAAGGAGAATAGTTATCGGTGGAGGGTCTCAAGAACCAAGTCCTTTGAGTTTTTTCTGAAAATGGATTTGAAATCAGCATACCCCTTATTGCCTTCTCAGGATAATGATTTACATTATTTTCATAGGGACTTTATTCCAGTGTTCTTTGTATATGGGGTTCATGGTCATCACAAGGGCTGGTTCCCAGTGGTCTTTTGAGCTCATTTTGGTGGTGGTGGTCAGGTTCAGTACCAGCCTTAACAACAACTAACATTGAGACCATTTCAGTAGTAAGGGCAGCAGATTAATTCTCTTCTAAAAAGGTATATGGTAGGTAGGGGATGAATTTAGGATTTTTCTTTTGTTCTAGGACCTCTTATTGAGCATGTTTGTGGGGGAGACCATTAACAGAGAGGTATATGAGATGGGTTTGTTCAGTTACACACAATGGAGGTGAAAGAGTTAGAGGGCCTAGAGATTTTTAGAGGTACGATTAGTTTATCATCTAACCTTTTTTTCTTTATTAATTTTGGAGATTCATAATCCTTTGTTTCACCATATCTATTCTATTATCTAGGATTAAACATACATATGATTCATGTTCCCTTGGTGTTGAATATATTAGTCAGAGGTCGGACCAAATTGTTTGATGTGTACTTAGGGTATAGACTAGTGATGGGACTACATCAGTTTCATGGGGATATTTTATTGCTTAATATGTATTTTTATGATGTTATTATCATTATCTACTAGTGTTATTCCGTTCATGTTGTTATCAAATAATTTTATAGGAGGGTAATTTTTTTTTCTAAGGATGGCCAATGTGTGGTTTTCATTGGCGAGCGGAGTTGTTAAGAGGGGGGGTGTGGAACCATTTCTTTCTTTAATGGAATATTTTTCTTTGGAATTAGTAATTTTTGGGACAGTGGTGGTTCCCATGTTTATCGAGGAGCTTCAGGACGTTTTCCCAAGGAGGTTGTGAAACTACCCCCCTGACACAATGTTGAGTTTCGGATAGATTTGTAGCATGGTGCTTCTCCAATATCTATGGATCTTTATCGTATAAAACCTTTTAAGCTATGGGATATAAGGATTTAGATAAATGATCTGATGAAGGGAGGTTTTATCTATCCAAGCATGTCTTTGTGGGGTGCTCTAGTGTTATTCTCAAAGATGGTGGATGGTAGACTTAGGTTATGTATAGACTAATGGAGGTTTAACCAGGTAATAATCAAGAATCATTACCCTCTTCCAAGGATATATGATTTCAAAAAGATGATAGGGGAAATTTGGTTTTCTAAGATCAATTTGTGGTATGAGTATCATGATTTGTGTGTTAGTGAAGGAAATATTCATAATAATTTTTTTAGATTCAGGTGTGGAAACATTGAGTTCATGGTCAAGTCTTTTGGTTTTTTAAATGCACCAGTTGTATTCTAGGGGATCATGAACTATGTGTCCCATGAGTTTCTAGACTAGTTTTTAGTCATGTTCATTGATGAAATATTGATCTACTCAAAGTTATAGGACAAGCATATCATTCATCTCAGAGTTGTCCAACATTACATTTTATGCCACCAACTCTACATGAAATTGTATATATGAAAGTTTTTTTTACATGAGAGGTGAATTTACTCAAGTATTAAATTAAAATTATACTATAGGGAATGGAAGAATCCCATGAATGATGGTGTTACTTGATTCATGGCCCTGAATAGTCTGAAAATAACCCCATCCAGTCCATTCAAACAACTCAATGAATAATATATGCTTTTCATCTATCATATCGAAGGCATGAGACCAAATTCAAGAACATATTCAAAAATATTCATGATATTAGTGGTGAAAATTATGCTCGATGGTGCTAAAAAGGTCACTGAATTCTTTTGAAAGTTGTATAATCTTGGATGAAAATACCCTCATTCCATCCATGGAGCTTTAATAGATCCCAACCTCATCAACTGATTCAAAATAATATAAATATTATTCTTTTTTATCCCTCACTCCATCCTCTATATAACTTATAAGAGACCCTACACCATCATCTGATTCATAGGAAGTCGCTTCATCTTTTGGATGTAAAAATGTAGACTCTTCTCCTAACTCTAGAGAGATTCCTTCATTACTCAATTCCCCTCAGAGTAAAGAAAAAGAGGAAGAGGAAGAGGAATAGGGAGAGGAATAGGAAGAGGAAGAGGAAGAGGAAGAGGAAGAGGAAGAGGAAGAGGAAGAGGAAGAGGAGGAAGAGGAGGATATCATGGATAAACCTATATAATTTGAGGAAGGTGTTTCTACAAGCATTTATGAACATAGAAAAATAAACCTGGGTATAGAAGAAGACCCATGATCCAAATCGATTAGTGTATACATGTATTCCAATGATTGAGATGTGTATACCTTATTTCTAAAGAATAATCAATACATGTTTTCCTATAATTACACAAAAATTCTAATCTGTGATCATGAGGTGTCTACTCACCATTTGGTCTTTCTAGAAAACCATTGGGATACAAACTGATATCTAGAAGGACACACCTGACTTGCATCACCAAAATTGTGGTTAATGTTGACAAGATTATTAGAGTAGATTTAATTAAAGAAGTATTGTATTCAAAATGAATATCCAATATCATCCATGTAAATAAGAAGAATGGGAATGTTAGGGTCTTCATCGACTTTATAGATCTCAATCGGCACTTTTCGAAAGATGTTTTCCTGGTCCCAATAATAGAGCTATTGATTTATGTAATGGTAGACTATCAAGATTTTTTTTCATAGATATCTATTGAAGATAAAATAAAATCAGAGTGGCCCAAGAAGATGATTAAGACACCACACTTTGGTCCCCTTAGGGAGTATTTTTCTGTTAGGAAATTCCCTTTATCTTGAAGAACACCGATGTTACATACCAATGTTCCATGCATAAAATCTTCAAACCATTCTTAGGACGGTTTTCCAAATTCTACATTGAATACCTATTGGTTAAGTATTTATGGAATTATAAACACCTTGGTGATATTGAGATTATATTTAACAAACTGTGATAGCACATCCTAAAGATGAACCCATTGAAATGTTCTTTCAGGGTTACCTTAGGGAAATTTTATAGCTTCATCATATTCCATCATGGAATCTAATTCAACCCTAAGAAGACAAAGGTTATCCTCAATATGTTACCTCTTCATAACCTAAAACAATTAAGGGGTTTATATGGATACCTGGACTATATTCAATGATTTATAAAAAACCACACAGGAAAGTGTTTTCCCTTCAACAAGTTGATGAATAAGGGGGTCACATATTATTGGACTGATGACTATCAAGAATCATTTTTCAGCCTACAAAAATATCTCTTGATTCCACTAGTGTTATATCCACCCATTGAGGGGAAACCACTCATTCTAAACATGACATCCCTGTAACAATCACTGGGTTCTTTCCTTGCACAAAATTATGATTATAGGAATGAAAAAATCATTTATTATCTCATTTGAACCATGCTCGACATCAAGACTAATTATTCAAATATCTATAAGATCTTCCTAGCATTAATATTTGTGATTTAGAAACTATGGAACTACCTGTAGCACCACAAATCCAATTTTTTCAATCACAACAACCCATTCAAATACATCACCAACCATCCAATGTTGATTAGACATTTGGCATGGTGGGAAGTTATCCTACATTAGTTCGATATTCATTTTGTGCCTTAGACAGTAGTAAAAGTCTAGGATTTTGTATATTTACTTATAGAACATCTATTTGAAGAAACAAAACTATTGAGTACTAAATTTCCCAATGAAGAGATCTTATCTATTCAACAAGGCCCCTATGTGTGAGAGATATATTTCAACAATGTATCCTGAATCCCAACAGGGAAGAGAATGGAATACCCCAAGCTCAACAAAGTCAAGTTGGGAGTCATTTTCGTCTCTCTAATAAATTCATTAATTCCTTAAAACATTATGTTTTCAGAATATTTTACAAAAATAAGGTGGAATATTAGGCCCTCATTGTAGGGATAAAACTAGAACTTCAAATGTTAGTGAAATACTTGAAGGTGAAATGTGATTCAGAGCTGGTAATCAAGTAGATCAATGGATATTATTCCATTATAAAGGAGGTGATAATCCACCTTGTTGACTATGTATGAGGGTTAATGGAATATTTCCCTTTATACTTGATATTAACTCACATCCCATGATCATAGAATGCCTGAGACGATGCATTGGAGAATGGACCCATGACTTTGGTAGATCTAGACTGGGATGAAACAATTATCATCATTGTGCATTGATAAATGGTCTCACCTTTTATTCATGTCAGTATGGAAGAAATCAATGAGGTCAGTCCCATACTTGAACCATACGTTTCCAAGATGGGTTGGATGATACCCATTGTATACTACCTATAAAATGGATTTCTCTTATTGGAAAGATCCATAAAAGAGAAAATCCAATGAAGAGAAACCAAATTTACTCTTTATTAAGGCCTAAATCATCATAAATTCCTCTATAAACGTGGTTTAGATGGAATTCTTCTCAGATGAATCGATGGAGAAGATACCACTTCCATTGTGAAAGAAGTACATATGAGAGCCTATGGTTCCCACCAGTATGGGTTTAGGATTTCCAATAAAATATGAAGGCTTGAATATTTCTTTTCCTTCAATGACATATGACTACAAGAAATTCCCCAAGATGTTTCATTCCTTCCAAGTGCATGCCACCTTCTTCCATAAACCCCTATAGTTGCTACATACATCCAAATAATTCTGTCCATTTTACATATGGGTAATAGAAATTGTAAGATCATGTCCTACATCCATGACCAAATAGTTTAAATACATCCTCACTACTACTGACTTCTTCTTCAAATGGGATGAGGAAATACCCCTCAAAGAATTCAGGACCAAAATAATTTTCATCTTCATGTAATCCAACATCAATACCTTGTTTTGTTGTCCCTTATAAAATATTGATGAAAATAGAACCATTTTTTGTTTGTTTGAGTTTTATAATCCATATCAAGATTATAATATCAAATCCAACCATTCATCTAACTATCATGCGATGGTTAATGGAAAGATATGGGCCTTTAACACGACCTTATCAAATATAGACCAGAATATGGTGGATAAAGATAAAAAGATATTGTCCTAACAAGCTCTTTCATGCCTTGTGGGATTACTATACTACAACTTGTACTACCACTTGGGCGACCCCGTATTCAATTGTATATGGGACAAAAGTAGACCTACCCATTGAGTTCCAATTTACCACACTCTAAGATTCTATCGGTAATCAATTATCCATAGATGATAAATCCCAAAAAATAGACTAGATGAATTGTAACAACTTAATGAGAAAATACTACATACCTTGCATCACTTAGTGGTCCATCAAAATTAGATATCCTAAGATTTATCAAGAAAATATGCCTCCACTCGTTCTTCCAAGGTGAATTGGTACTAGTCCTCAGGACTCCAATGATATCATGGAAGAAGCCTCCAAATCAGGATCCAAAGTGGGAGGGACCTTATTCTATACACAAGGTCCACCCTAATATAGTTTATTCCATGATCATTATGGAAGTAGATCTCGTTACAACCCCTACCAATGCAATATTTCTCAATAAATACATCATGTGATAAAGATTCCTTTACCCACATCATAAGATGATAAACTATATGAAACTATCATCCTAACCGTATAATGTTAAACTACATAGTTTTCTCATTTTCTCTACACGATGCTAAACCACATAGAAATATGGTCTTGGATGCACATCTTAAAAGGCACATAAAATGTTCCCAGTCATACGACCCAAAACTAAGAGACACCATGGTCTGAGTTGTAAGTCTTTAAACTACATATCCTAACAACCTAGTCATAAGATGTTAAATTGTATGAAAATTTCTACACTGCATGACATAAAACTTTATGGTCATCATCCTTGTTACATGAAGTAAAACTACATAACATATCAATATGTACATGAGAAGATCATAGTCCTGGGTGTTTTTCTCCCACTACATCTCTATTTAATAACTATGTGGGTCTTGATTCCAACCATCATAGTATACGTAGTGACACCAAAATCTAAAATCCTTTGTCTAGCCAAAACAAAAAAAATGTCCCCCTACTTGTGTATAGATCATACCTATATAAGGGATCCTTTTTACAAGAACAACATGTGGATTTATTCCGTCCTCACATAGGATATGTGGTGATGCCCAAACCCTATATCCTAGGCCCAACCATGAAGAAAAAAATCCCCCTCTCTTATGGATAAGAAGAGATCTATCCTGGAGGCCTTAACTCGGGTTCCCTCATTTAGGATCCCATCATGGAAACATAAATATCCCTCTTCCATATATAAACAAAAAAAACTTTACAAGAGACTCCACAATCCATATCCAATTATGGTCCCAATTCTTCCTTTTTAGTTATACATATTACTTCCAAACATCATACTCCTTGTCTTGAGAAATTTTAGATCTCTATAATCATTCCTCGACCATCAATAATAGAACTTCATATTCCTAAATACACCTTTATTTGAATATGTAGTAACACACCCTTATTGGATTTGCATAAGTTTACCACAAAAAGGGAATGCCAACCAGAGGAACATTCATCCTTGGGAGATACATTTTTTTTCTTTTTAAGCCTCAATGATATTATATTGGGAACCCACTTTTCAAACATTGGTCTACGGTAATTCCTTGTGTTCTTAGCCCATAACACTTCTCCTAATCCGGGAATCCCCAAGACCATGGTTTATGATTTCCTTCTTCACATACGAAGTTTTTTGGGACATTTTTATCCTATTAAGCCTCATATTCCACACTATTTCCATGAAATATGGTCTTAGTTGTATGAACTAAAACATCAAGACACCATGTCATCCTAGTCATATGACGTTAAACTATACAACAACTTCTCCATCACATGATGTTACAATGTTGTCTTACCCTATGTACCAGGAATATTATTCCCTTTGAAACTATATCAGGAATCCTTCTAAAAAAATATGGGATTCCTCTCATGATATGTTTTCCTGAATTCTCCGAAAACATTCATAAGGATTCATGCATTATTTTCCACATTGGGTAGAATTTTTCCTTACTATATGGCACAAAACTGCATGGTTAAAATTACTCTTAATCAAAATTAATATTCAAAAACCAAATGTGGATTAATTACTACCATTGCAAGATACAAAGTGATAATCAAATATATCTTCATGGATTCAAATGTAATATTACTTTTTCACATTGAGTCACCATCATCCTTAACACATGATGTTAAACTACATAGATGATTTCCTCATCATATGACACTAAACTACATGGTATTTGTGAACTGTGTACAACATGATTCTTATTCCCATGAGATACAAAAGTGATTCTTGGATCTTACATCCTGATTCAGCCATCACAAAATCAAAATTCCCATGTCCTTCCATTTTGAAACCTTTGTGTGGTGGAATAAACCTTTGATACTCATTGTTTCTCACACCAATCATAGATCACATGGGATTGGTAGTTTTGGTAAGGGACTCCCTATATGATAAAGGAATATTAATTCACATCAGGGTTACCATGTTACTGGTTATAGGAATTTAAAAGGAACACCATATGTCCTTACTACATGAAGTTAAACTGCACAGTTGGCATCTCTTGCATGACATTAATTCAAGAACTACATGTGGATTGATTCTCACTTTGATGAGATATGTAGTGACACTCAGATCCTAGATCCTAGTCCAACCAAAATATGTGAAAAAGCACCCACTCTTCTAAGTGTAATCTATATTTACATTGGAGGTTAAAATATAGGTTCCCACCCCACTTATGAGCTTGGATTAAAAAAAGACCCTTCTCCACATAAGGATTCAATCAGTGTGGGGAATCTCTACAAGAACTATGTATAGATTGATTATCGCTATGATGGGATATGTAGTGACATCTAGATACTATTTATTGAGCCCAGAAACAATAAAAAATTTCCCCTTTACTATATATGGGTTAGATCTATGTAAGAAAAACTTTCTCCCTATTTTGGATAATTTTTTAATGAAATTATCATTTTTTATTCATGAACTTTCCTTCCACAAAAGAAAACTTTGTGTCTGGTAAAATAAAAATCTCCATAAGACTTCCCCAACCATTGGTAGTGGAATGTCAAGTTCTTGAGGAAAACATTGTATAACTATACAGTAATACTCCCTAGTTGGCTTCCAATGAAAAGGGCCTACCATTTAGAGGATTCCTCTATTTTATTATGCCTTGATATGACCCATTTTTATTTTTATAAGTCACCCACCAAAAATCCTATCAACCAAAGGAATATTCCTCCTTAATATAGGAATAATATTTATACATAAGTTCCAATAATTATTTTATCCCATATCAATTTTTGTATCCATAAACACCCAGATTATAGCTTATAATCTTACCCATTAATTTCTGAAAATGATGGAACATTCTTGGACAGATTTCCGTAAAAGGAAAAATAACTACTTTTTTCAAATTTAAGTTAACTTAAAATAAATCCCTAAATGTCCATATCTTAAGATATTGAAATACATGTTCAATTTTATATTTACAAAACAATAAATGGAATTATTCTTCAACCATTTTTAGGGTGGATCACTTCCACTTGATGCTGGCCTTCCACCGCATAACCCCCAAAAACTACATAAAACTTGATGCTCATCCCACCAAGACGTGTAGTGATGCCTGGATTGTCCATTCTATGCCTAGATTTCATAGAATCCAAAACATTTGTGCCTCTCTATTTATGGACACAGCCATGATCTTGGTAGGAGGTTCTGGAATTCTCCCAAGACCCCATCCTTCACAAAATTTATGATTGAAATAGAATTCTCCCTCCTTTACAAAATCCAAATTTGTGTTGGAGTAGTCTCAAATTCATATTCTGTGTCAATGTAGATGCTCCCATTATTCTCATACACCTTCCCTTGATAAACTAGCCTTCATGGTCTTGAGAAATCTGGATCTTCAAAAAATACACAGCCATCGATAATAGAATTTCATATACTCAAGGACACCATTGTTTTTATTATGAATTGATACACCCCAGTTTTCCTTTGCATGAGTCGCCAATAAAAGTGTCATGTCAAGAAAAGGAACATTAATTCCCAGTAGAGACCTATTCTATCTCTATAATCCCTAATGAAAACATCATTCTATAAACCACTTTTTGAATATGTTCTTCAATCAGTCCTTGTATACTTGTCTCACATCATGTTTCAGATTTTGAAATCACAAAATAATGACTCAAAAATACCCCTTATGTTTAATCGATGAATATCAAAGCATTATTGTCTTGAAATCCCCACTTGGTTCATAATTCAATAACTCATGGTGAAGGTTTTTCAACCTAAAACATCAGTTTTATTACTCTGGATTGCAAAACTCTAAACTAACCTTAAAAAGATACATGATACTCACTAAGTTGATAACCTATAAAAGGGAAAATTGGGTAAAAGTTGAGTTTTATCTCACTATAAGTGCACTCCACAGAGTCATCGAAAAAATTGATCAATGAAAAAGAATAGGCATAAAACCTATTAGGCTGAAAACCCATAAAGGGTGGCATTAGAAAAATCCAAGTCTCACACGCCAAGTCATTTTAATTTTTATTAAGGTAAAAAATAGGGTAATGAAACAAAAGACACAAAGTTTGTAGGGTTTTTCATGTTTCCCTATCAAAAATCAAACTATTATTTGTAGGTCAGAGGATTAGGTAAAAATTAGAGCTCTCTCATACTTATTTCATTAATTGTATCACTTTAACACAAAGTAATTCAATTAAAATGGGTCATTTTAAGTGTTTTATTATGATTATAATGAGGACAAAAACACAGAAACATATGATCAAAGAAAAATAAATCCTTTTCATTCATGTTTTTAATACTGATGGGATTCCACGAGATGGAGTATCTCTTTAAAATTTTACATGGGTTCCTCAAAATAGGCTGTGAGATATTGGACAACGGCTCAAACATTCTCCGCAGCTTTTCAAAATCTAGATAGTTGTGTGGTGATATGCTCTTTAGTGAAATAGAGTTTCTCATTCTCCACAACCATATAATCCTTACCTTGTGTTGATACTATCATCAAGGAATTGTGGATTTGGAAAATATCTTCATTTATGGAATTTATTTCTTCTTAAAGGCATACCTTTTAGAGAGATTTATCATCTTAGAAGTGTTGATACTCCTCTACCTCCTTGGCATGGTTGAGCTCCTCTTGGGATACTAGAGCACTAACAGTTTAAAATTGCCTACCTACTATGCCTCATCCTACTCCAACCTTCTCCCCTATTCCAATTTTCAAATTATTTACTTCAAAGCATGGTGGATCATGTGGTAATCAAATCCCATGTACCCCAAAAAGGAAAATAGGGGTAGAATTTAGAAAAATTGGGATAGTAGTTCTTCAAGAGGCATCTTTGAGACTATCCTCCAAATATCATTCCAAACGATATGACATGTGGTGAGAAGGGTGTATTATGTCTCCAAATCTAACTCAGAAGTACTTTTAGAGGAGAAGATTTATTCTAGGATTATTGAAATCAATGAGGCACCATTCTACACTCCCTATGAAATAGTGTAATCTTTTCTTACTAGTGTTGGATAAATTGGAATGGAAAATCCCATATTAGGCTCATCTAATGAGTTCAATGACACTGTATAGTAGATGAAGACTCATTATTAACATCATAGACTTAACATATAGCGAAGGAAATGAAAGAAAACAGATCATTTAGTGGCACACACACATTGGTAGATCCATAGTTGGAATTGATGCCTCTATGACACCCCTGATCTTAATCATTTGATAATGGATTTACTTGAAAGGAACTCCATCCTATTTCTACTTATAAAATGGGATGTAGGGATCTTGAGAATCTAAGACTTTAATTACCACAATTGTTACTCCCAAAAAAATGAGAGTATGATTGAATTAGATGCCTTGATCATGAATTTCCTTAGAAATTATTTCTATAGAAAAATATGCACAATACTGGATTTCGTATAAGACATCAAATGAAAGGAGGTTGACTATGTTTGAAAACACAAGAAAGAGGAAAATTGCATCTATTTAATTCCCTATAAAAGTCCTAAAAATCTTTTCGAGAGGTAGTAATATAAATATTTTTCAACCTATCCTCAAGTTCCATTATTTCATTATATATTATGTTAAGTCTCACAGCATCCTCACCAATAGGGGTATCAGAGACGCGAGGCTCGGGTACCAAATTGGCTTCATCATTGGTTCTATCTGCTGAAATCTTTGCAGGCACATCGTATTTGAACCCATCCATGTTAGGAATAACATTGACACATTCATCAGACCGTAAAAGATCTATGTCAACCCCTTATGTAATGTAGATAGGGTTGGTGGTGGTTATTGTAGGGTCCTACAATGTATGTGATTAATATAAAATACCATAAAGAAGAAATTCAGTGACCAGAACAAGAAACCTTATGATATTCATCTGACATTACTAGGACCCTCCTCCCTCACTATAGTAATGGGAGCATATTCATCTTTATCTCTTAACACTTCTTCTATCAAAGGGTGGGATTCATCAACATGTGTTTTTTCCTCATCAGGAATGTCCCCCTCGGTCCTGGACGATTCAATACCAGAACCATTAAGGGAGGAGGGTGAAAAAGATCCTATAAAATGAAATAAAGGTTAATCATTCATGTCAACAAAGTCATAAAATTAAATGATAGTGAAAATATTTACTATTATTCATATGTCAGGAAAACTTCTTTACCCAATTTTATTTATTCCCTTGATACAGTGAGGGTCTGGTATCAGTCCTCTCAATTATGGGAACTAGAGGTGAAAATCAAGAATACCTTCTCCCCATCTCCTCCACCATCAACCTATAACATGAGTATGGCTCTGAGGGATTAGGAGACTCAACCCCCACTCTTATGGGGTTCCCGTTGACCCATATTTTGGTTACTCAAGTGCTACCCTTTATGCCTCTTCTTCTCATACTAACTATAATGTGAATCCCCACAAATTTAATAATGATGGATGAGGGAGGTAAATGAGAATGGGAAAGAGAGAGATACCTTACTAGTGTCGATATATTCATCCCATTTCTCGTCAGATCGACGAGATATCCCCTCCACCATAGCATGGGCCATCATGTCAGTTGCACACTTTTTTTCTTGGATCTGATAATAAGTGGAATATATAAACATTTATAGCTCCCAAATATATTAACCCACCCAGTTAAAATTGATGTTGGGGTGAATATTGGACATTTCTCAAATGTCCTCAATCTCTGAGATGCATATTCCAGTCGGTAGAAACACCCCTAAATCTTTGATATCCCTGGTCACATCTTGACAAGATTGTATTTTTGATGGTCGCACATAATCTGATGCTAATGTGACTGTCTAAGATTAATACATGAAATATATTTTACTATTAATTATATTTAGGTCTCTCTAAAATAATAAGAGACTAGACATTTAAGGTTTGGGTCTCTTTCTAGCTATAAAGACTAGACTACCTCAGCCCAAAATATGTGGTCTTTTTAACACTGATATGCTCAGTTGCTCATGCTTCTGATTTCTTTGAAAACTTCACAGCATCAACATCATCACCCTTGGGATGAACATTCCTATTGTGCATGTTATGCCTAGTATTTTTTGTGGCCTTTACTTGAGGGATTATTTTTTTAATTTCCTTTTGGGGGTATGAATAAATAAAACCACTATCATACCTGGATTATATCCCAATTGATGCACCTGATGGAGGTAGTTTGATAGAAGTTTGAGATACCTCAAAACCCATGAGAATAAAAAATTGTCTATCCATCGTCAGATTCTTATTAAACCAATCATGTGGAGGGTAGATAAATTTTCTTGATGAAGAAACTTGAATTTTTGGATGAATCGATAAGAAGTGTAGGCCTCATATGTGATCTCACTATCAAGGTGAACTACTAGTACATTGTATCTGAATGCGCTCATGTATGACCATAGGTCATTATTAGGATAAAAAAATTAAATGAACGCCCTAGAATGAAAATAATTGTATGGGAATAAATTGAACTCTCCTAATGTGTTTAGGTTCTTTAGGGATTCTCCATACTTTAGGGGAAAATGTCGAATACTAGAAAAATCATAAATGAATGATAGAAACTTCCCTTCAGGGAATTAAACTCCACTCAGCACTACATAACAGTTGGGTTTTTCTATAATACACCCCTAAAACACTTGAAATGGACCTGAAATATGATATGGATCCTTCTTGGTGTACACATGTAGAAAACACTAATATATCTTTTCTATAATAGGGGAAGCGAGACCTATGTGGTTTCCTTATGAAAATTTGTCCACTATGAAAAATTCCCCAATCCTTATTCCACCATTAGATTCATGTACCAGTAGTAGGATGGTGCTTAACCATGTTTTAAGGAAGCCGACAAGATGAGTCCTTGTGGAAACATCAGACTTGAACTTATATCCCTGCAAGTTATATTGAATATTCTCCAAGGCAGGAAAAAATCTTATAGAGATGCTCTAGTTATCCAATGAAAGGAGTAACATTGTGTGTTGAACGGTAAGACCTTCTCCTTATAGCTCTAGGAAAAAATTTATCCAGAAATCTGAATGGACATTTCCCCTTGGGTAGGGGCCTTTCTTCTTCACATTTTGGGCTAACTTAAATAGCTTGTGGGCCAAAGTCAGAATCCTTTAAGCATAAACCCACATCATCTCTGGTAGAATGAACTCATCATACATTTCCTCGAGGGTAGTAGCTCTAGATATCTTATATACATCCCACAGGATAATGACGACTTCACTATGCACCATATGGAAAGTATTTTTATGATGAATCTATCATCTCAATAGTTCATGGATAATTTCCGGGTTCCCATAAACATACATCTATTCCACCCAAATCACCTCATAAATACTAAAATTTTATATCTCAACTTTAAATTCTATATTTCTTTTGAATACATAGTACACCCACATCCATTATGACCAAACTCATCCCCTATAATGAAAGTCCTAATATTCCTTCTATCCTTACGACTGGTTTGTCTTAGATTCATACAAGATTCATATTGGTGGGGTTTCGATTCTTGGGTGTGAGGTTTAAGCTCTTGGGAGCATAGGATATGGATCATAATGCATTCAATAGGAATTACTCCTTCCTTAATAAATATTCATTCATAGGAGATATTAGTAGTGTGGAAATTAGTGTATTCCATTAACCAATAATTTGGAAAATAACTATGTAACTTCAAGATGAGTACATATCTCATAATTCCATGGTTATACAGAGAAATATAGTCTCTCTGGGGATACACACGTTGGTACTTCATCTAATGATTTGTTATGTTTAGAAGGGTTGAGTTTCACATGTCATAGTAATCTGGCCTGATGGTCTTGAGAATATCTGAAACATGTGAAGCAGCTTGTTCATGGTAATCCATCTGAGTAGTCATTAGAAACCTGTAAGGAGATAATGATAATTTCATTAATTTCTGAAAATTATGAAATTTTGGAAGAGAAGGTACAATTGAACATGCCACTCACCCAAGTGACCTCACGCATGACACTATCCCAAGTGACCTCATGCAAGCCACTCCCCCAAGTGACCTCACGTAAGACACTTTCCCAAGTGACCCCACACAGACCACTTTTCCAAGTGATCCCATACAGAACAGTCCCTTAATTAACTCTATTGTATGCTTGTGAGAGATAATACTTCCAAACGCAGTGTCAAAGACTTGTGTTATGGGAGCAAAATAATTGAGAAAGTGGAGGAAAGAACATATGGGTTATTGACCCAGTTTATAGATATGTTTGACCTGCATGGCCAAACTCATCAAAAGACCTGAGTGGACTCACTGCATGGATGAATTGTGTGGATAACCTGCATAACCCTCATGACCTTTTGATACCATTAACTCAGGAGAAAACCCTCTTATTCTGATAGGCTCCAATCTTGAGGGAAGGATTTTTTGAAATTAATTTTTTTCCATGGGGATGAAAAGATTTAATGGAATAAATAAATAAGAGAAGAGCATTGAGGAGAATAAATCCACTCACCCAGGTCAACCTACATGAACACATTCTTCACACTAAGATTCTTTTGTAGGCCCTATCTACATGACCCAGAAGGGGTATCCAACCTTGTGTGTGACACCTTCATGTGAAACTTTCATAATGGAATTTCTTGGAAAACCTCCTTCACCTAGGGTCCTAATATTTCTTATAAATAATACCCTGAGTCTCCACATTTTAATGAGAAAAAAATTGAGAATTATTGAAGCTCTCATCTCCCTAGTCCTTCTGCTAGGCCCTCAAGACTAACTTGGTAGCTTTATAAAACATTATAGAAGAGATAATTAAGGTGTATAGTGGGATAAAATTACCTCCAGTGTGTGAAACATGAGGAACCTACATGAGGATCCACTTCACCCTATTAAAAAGATATTATCCCAAAGGTCCCCTCATAAACTCAGGAACTCACCCAAGTATTTTTCCTATGATGTCCATTTTCTAAAATTCACTTCTAGCTCACATAGGCCTACATTGTGAGAATTACTTATGGTCTTCCTAGTCCTTACCCTATGCAAAGCACTCTCTAGATCTCCTAGACTCTACCTTTGTGTGACCCACATTTTAATTCATAGGCCTTACCTATATAAGATTCCTTTGAGGCCTCTTTTACGCCACCAATGGTATACAATATCTTCCCTTGGATCCCTTCTCTATGAGGGACCACTATAAATCCTCCATAATTGAAAAACCATAGCAAAATACATGCTTTCATGTCTTCCATTCAGTTATGCATTCCTTTGTTAAGAGGTGTCCCACATTGTCATGCCAAATTGGTAGGGTCCTAGGGGTGTGTATAGTTATGAAACCCTTCAGTAATGAGGATCCCAACCTTGGGGGAAGTTATAGTGACCTCTCAGTATCAAAAACGAGGGTTATATATTTTTTCTCTCCCTTCAATCACTTAGACACAATGGTTAGGGATTTTTCCTCCCCTTCTTATCTTTGAGAACATGGACCTCCGGTTTCAAATGGTGGGAGGGGGGTTATGCTTGCTTTTACCTTTGAGGTTTATTGTTGTATCCTTCTCTCTTCTGTCAAATTAGGAGCATGGAATCCTTCCTATAGTAATCCCATGGCCTTTTCTATGGGTTGTAACCATATGGGTAGCTATATATGCCTATCCTGGTTATGAAAAAAACTGGACATGGGAACATCCAAATCCATTTCTCTCTCCCATCACCCTGGCCTCGTCCACCAGTGGATGAAGGAGATTGTGTGGTTTTTTATATCTTCAACTTCCCCTTTTTTCTCACACAAAGTATGACTCACATGGGCTTAGACTCTAGTTACAATCCTAAAATCATCATGATCATATGAATGTCTTGTTAGAGAATCATATTCCAGATCTTCCTCTCTCTTTCCTTTAAAGGGCCTCCATAGGCATGGGTCCTCAAATCCATGTATTGATATTAAAATTAAAATTTCATATGATAAAAATAGGTATCCTCATAGGTTTAATTCCCAACCAAACCTCTAAATAACCAAGATTCAAGATACTTCTCATGGCCCCACTCAAAATGGACTCCTATTCAGTATAATCCCCAATCATACCCGTTAAAATCGGCCTTCTATTTTGTATAAGACCCAACCATGTTATCACTACCTCAAAGGACAAAATCACCTATATTAAAAACCTTAGTATGGACTCTATAGGCATGGTTCCTCACAACTAATCTAAATGGTATTTAATTACAATATAAATGGGTTATGTAAGAAGAATCCTTGAGGTCCAAACCCAAAACCCCAAATCAACCCTAATTCTATCTAGGACACATTTCTAGTATGGTCATATCCAACTTGGGAGATCACGTCCCTTTAAGGTTCCCTGGTCTACTTTAGATAAGTCCCACGCAAAAACATTGGCTAGACACCTTTATCCTAAATTTCCTTATCACATGACATTAAACTGTATGTTTTAATCCTCATCACCTGACCATAAAAGGTATAATGTGTCCCATTAAGTGGAACTAAACTATATGATTTATTATTCCTTTAAAATGATATATAGGAAGCCCGTATCATGTTTAAGATACTAATATCAAAAACAAATTCCCTTTCCTAATATGATGACAAATTCTAGAGTGCCCTACTGTGTGGATTGAAACCAGTATTGTAATGATAAGTGACCGAAGAATCTATAATCTTCATACAAAAGGGTACCATCGATAGAGAACCTTAGATACATAAATATTTCTACATCAATGAATAACCATAGATACATATATATTATTATAAAGTCTACACATGAAAATAATTAATTTTTAATTCAAGTATGGCATGTGTCATACTTTGGAATTAATTAAGGATTCACAAACATATATTAAATCTTTAAAAGAGTCTCGAAGTAGGAAATAAGACCCCCAAAATTTTGTGATGAGATTAACCACCCATCCTCTTAAAAAATGTGATTCCCTAATAACTATGGGATCCATTCCCCAATGACCAACTTCCTTTGGAAAGTAGGTTTGGAAAACCTCTCGAATAAGGGAATCATTGGGTGTTTCCAACTCCATGAACAAAACCCATTGGAAACTATTTGAAAATGGTTAACATGACAAGAATGATTATGAAACCATTAAAACCTCCAAAATTAACCATCAATAGTAAAAATAACATCACGCCACACATTTTCATCTGAAACAGTTTCTCATCAATGAGACGTACTTTTTTCTTTTTATTGATTCTTTCTAACCCATCCTCATTGTGTTATATCTCCCTCAGTCATATCTTCTTTTATAAAATATAAGTCTTTATCAATTTATCATTAACAACTTAATAATTTTCATTATGAATTTTAGGATCAAGTACATATCCATATAGACTTTGATATACTTGATGTTTTTCTATCTATTTTGATGAAACTAAGAATCTACCATATATTAAATAATAGTTTAGAGAGTTATGGATGAAAATATCCTCATGGTGCCACCAAATCTATATTATAACTAAATCCAATATTAATACATGGATTTTTTTCAATCAAAATAATGTGAGAAAAATAAAAAATAGTTTAAAAAACCAAAAAAAAATCATTTGATGATTTTAAATTAAAAGATTCAATTTCAATTATCAATTTTAATAAAAGTTCAAATATGTTTTTTTGTTTTTTATTTATCATTTTTTTATAAATTTTTATAAATTTAAATTATGAACTTGGATAAGTTCAGATATATCCTTCATTATCATGGAACTTCCTTATTTATAAAAATATAAACAAATAATTTTTTTAAAAATCAATTTTTATTGTAAATTAAGAATCATATTTTGTAATCCTAAAAAGAAATAATGGAAAAAATGATTTTTACATGATAATTATCAACATGATCTATCCTAAATCAGATGGTCTCATCAATATAAAAGAAGGAATATAAAATTTCATTAAAAAAAGTTCTTCCATCATATTAAATGCATGTGATTTTTTATTTGATAAGAAAGTAAAAATCATTCATTATAATAAAAATCTAATTATTAATAACTTCTCTTTTCAAATAAATTTTTTAAAAAAATTAACTTGGATCATATTTCATATAATTTTTCAAATTTTGAATATAAAAATTTCACCTATATTAGGAAAGTTTCACCCTTACACATAAAATAAAAACATTAAAATATGAATTACAAGACATACAATCCAAAATTATTAAATATTTTAGGTCCATTATATTATTTTTTAGGATAAATTTTTAATACGAATATGTAAAAATATACGATTCTAAATCAAAGTCATATTCACTTTTTATTCAAAAAATATCTATATTCCTTGAAAAATATCAATGTATGCATAAAAAGTGTTTATCTAGATATGATTACTAATCATCTAGGGATCGATTTGATTTATAATAATTACATAGTTAGTTTTTATCTCATAATCCCTCAATAGAAAAATACATCCTTAAAAATAATTTTTAATTCAATGGAAATGAATAAAAAATTTGAATTCATTATCCCAAATCAAATAAAATTTTTATTTTTACATAAATTTTCCTAATATATAAATAATATAAAATGAAACTTTGGTAAATATGAATCAAGTTACTTATTAAAAATTTTCAGGAAAAGGTTAACAAAAAAATATATTTTATCATCAAATGAAAACAAATATTTTGTAAATTTGAAAAGAAAAATAAATAAAAAGAGTTTACCATGAAAAAAATAGATTATATATACAAAAACATCAAAAAAATAAATCCAGTAGTCATACAAAACTTTTTTTCTTTAAAATATATTATATTTTTCAAATAAGATGAGATGAACCTTTTAAAACAAAAATGTTTAAAAATATTAAGTTACACCATTTATATTTGAGAATAAAAGATCCAAAATATATAGTTCTATACTCTAATCAAAGAGTTGAAATTAGTTTAGATATAATGTTGAAGAAGGATATATCCCTTAAAAATTGATAAAAACTAGAATATTTATTATTGAACCGGTTTTTTTATTAGTAAAAAATTGTAACTTTATTATGGTGTATTAAACTATGGCTATTTAATTAGTTGATAAGAGTAAGAAAAAAAAAACAATAATCAAATATATGAATAAAAAATAATAGATCAAATTTTTCAATTCATTGAAATATATATAAAAATCCTGGAAAAAATATTAAAAAAATAAAATAGATTTTATTATTCTTGAAAATATATTATCATCAAGGCATTGTAGAGAATTTAAAATATATACAAATCCCTTAAAATTAAAACACCTTCTTTGGAGAAGTTACTAATTTGATGATTTCACTTGTGTGAATCAATATTTGTTTTATACTAATAAAAAACAATCATTCTAGTATGTTAAGAATATGTAAAAAGTGAATTAATTATAGAATAATGTTTTTTGAATTAAATATTTTTTAGGTACTGGTATGAATAATATTTTTCTATATTATATCACTCAATAGGTTCCCAAATAATGTTACTAAATTCTTTAGATCAAATAATTTCTACCATGGTATATTAATTTTAAAAAAAATATCATAATAGATCACTGATATGGTTATAATATTAATAAATATATAATTTATCACTTTTGATTACTATTTAGTAAGAATTCCTTCCCCCATATGGGGTAAAAAATGTAACGAAATATCAAAAATGGGAGAAAGGGTAAAAGAAAAAGAAGAATACGTATGACTAGAAAAACTTTTGGGATAACAGAATCACAAAATATATCTCTCAAAGAGACTCATTGTTTCCTTTTTTAGATGACTTCGATAAAATAAGGGATGATTAAATAATGGGTGAAACAAAAAAAAGAAATGGAAATTGAAAATAAATGAATTATATTTGAAATTACTTTATAAAGAAGGTACAATATTTTATTATATTAAAAAGAATATGAAATTCACATTAAAAATATATATTATTATTTCATATTTGAAAAAATCTTGTAACTCATATTTGGTACTATAAAAAGTGGAATTGTTCATTATGATATTTAAAAAACTATAAATTCGAAAATAATTTTAGAAATAAAATGTAACAATATTCCTTTCATACATGTCCAAGTTATGGAAAACTAAAAATAGGTTTTAAATATTTATCTAATTTTTTAAATTTTTTTGGAAATTAAATAATGATATCTATCTTTTCCCACCATAAAATTATATAAAAGAAAAATGATTAGAGATCCACTAAGAAATAAGGAATGAAAAAACAAATAAATATATTTCAAATGAATGAATGATTTATACAAAAAATAACATTTAAAATATATATTTGAAAAAATAATTTGGTCTTGTAATAATGATAGAAAAAGGAATACTTACTAATGAGACATGATCCTTTAGTGAGAGGGACATATAGTGTAACAGCCAAAAAATTGGGTTCAACCCCAATAAATAAAATTTTTATATAAAATTAAATAGGTAGTGTTTCTATAAATAAAATATATGGTATACTTAGAAAATATTTCTTAAATTGGAAAAAAATAATCTATATGAAAATGAAAAATTTGATAAACAATTATTACAAATTAAAAAGCCAAACTTCTTCACTTTCCACCATCAATTTATTCAAAATAAGGAACTTACAGTTCGTTCCTACAATTGGAAATGTTATTTTTATAATACTTCTAAAAATGAATTTTTAATATCAATCAAAAAAATATTTCCAAAGGATATTGAATGGATTTATAACATAATTTAAAAACCTAAAATTAATTACACAAAATATATTAATGTAAAAAAATATATAAAAAAATACTGAAATGGTAATACAAATTAATTGATGAGTTTGAAAAACTATTGTCAGAAAATGAAGAGATATTTGAGGATAATCTAGAGATTTTATTAAAAAATTCTAGAATATAATGATATTTACATATAAATATTAGAAAAACTATTCTTATTATAATGTAAAATAAATTGATGATCCTATTAAAGATGATGAATTGTAATTGAAATGATATTCACAACAATAATATTTTCATCAATATATTATCGAAGGGACCATGTGAACTCATATATGTAAAATAGTTGTTTGGAAAAAATTCAAGAAACTACTCATTCTCCTCTTTTTTGGACAAAAAAATTAAAATATTTATTTTAGAATTTTGAAAGTTTCAAATGGATTCCACTTATTCTCATTAAAGGTATGGGTACAATTTTAAAACAATTTTTTTAAAATAAGATCAATAAAAAAAATAAATGAATGAAAAAGGGTATGTTGATGAAGTAGAAGATAAAATAGGGATAGAAATAGAAGAATCTTAAATACCGTTATATTTTCTTAAGGAATACAAAGTTGTATGTTAATAATATAATAAACACAAAGAAATTATAATTTTCAACCTTCTTGGATAATAGTTAGAATTTCACTTTTATGTTATTATTATAATTTATAGAGGATTTCAAGGAATGTAAAAAAAATTATGCATGTTAAATTTACCCATAATGGTGTTCAATTATCAGAAAATGAATTTCAAAAAAACAAGTTAACTGAAAGCCTTCGAATAAAGATATTATTTTCTTTCTATTTGAAATGTTGGAAAATATTATGATCTTATTATAAATATTTGATGATAAAAAAAGAAAAAAATGTTTTTTCTTTTTAAATAGTTTCTGGAATGGAAACGGAACTTCCATTTTGTTCTCCTCGGAAAAAACATTCTATTTTGTGCCTATTTTCAAAAAATTCAAAAAAATAAAATAAAATTTATCAAACCTAATTTTTTTCTAGTTCAACGAATTTTCAAAGAAGGGAAATTAATTATAAAGATCTTTAAAAAAATGGTTTTAATAAATATTTTATTCAAAATAATTAAGAAGTAATTTAATGATGATAGTTTTTTATTTTGATTGAAAGAAGATACAACAAGGAAAACAAAATGTGAAAAATATTCAATTAGAAATTGGATGATTCATGAGTCATACATTTCATAAACATGGATCATTTTTTAAAAGAATTTATTTCCTGAATATAAAGTAAATAATATTATAGATAATAAAATAAAAAATAATTAATAATTAATTACAAAAAATCTAAATAAAAAATCTAAAAAAGTACGATTAAAATAATACATGTATAACCAAGAAATATATTTAAAATATATAAAAAAGGACCAACAACTCTATGAGTTCTTATGTGAGTGATTTTTGAGGACCTACATTAATAGGTGTCGTGTTTTCGATTAGCACAAAGAGTATGGAACATGTAATTTTGATTCATTACCATCATACATCCAATGAAAATAATAAGAAATTCTCTAATAAATGAGAAAATATAAAAAAAATAATATATAAAAAATCACAATTAATGAAATTTCATACGAATGAATGTTTCGAAGATAAATATTAAAATAAAATTTTTAGAGAATTATCACCAACTGTAGCTCTAAACAGCTCATCCTATAAACTCTATCTTGAAATATAAAGAACAATATATATATATATATATATACACACATAGAGAGATAGGGAGAGGTGGAAATACATATATACTAATTATGATTCTCCTCAAGACCATTAAAAAAAATATATAAAAACATATTAATAATTTTGTGAATAAGAAATATAACTCATTAACACTTATTAGGTTAACTATCACCTAAACCCACTAGGGTCCACTCACCAAAAAGTTCATCCATAAAAAATAAAATAATATCAAAAAATATAGTAATAGGGTATCTCACAACACTTCCTAATTGGTTAATTCTCATGCCCTAATGACATGCATCCTAGCATTCCCCTTTGAATCAAACTAATCTTTCAAAACCTAATGTGTGATGGATTGTACCCCTACCTTACCTTACCCATGTGAGGCCCAAAATTCTTATTGGCACCAGTATAAAAAACCATAACCATAATTTCATCCATAAACTACATGTACACATCTTAGGATATTAGCCTTATTGTAATGCCCCGACCAAGATTGTCCAAAAAATATCTGGGTAGGGCCCACTACAAGATCTCTAATGCTACACATTGTACTTAGAGGATATCAATTAGTAAAAAATTCAAAAAATAGTTGTGAGGGATACTATTACCTCAATAAGGAAGCCTTATGTTCATGCCCAAATCTACAAATAATTAAGCATAATTTGTCCGTATAAAAAGCATCTCAAAACCTGTAGACATAAAACAAGGATCCTCATAGTCCACTGTAGCCCAAAATAGAAAGCGTTAAATCCACTTGCATTAACAATAATATATTAGTAGCATCAAATAAAAAAATAAAAAGGACATCATATAAAAAATTACTCATTTTCCCATACATGGTGAAAAAAATGGATAAGTTAATTACATTCGTCGTTGACATAACTCACATAATCATCTTGGTGAAACCTTGAACTCCATAAACTATTGGACCTATATTATGTGAACAACTCTAATCAGTACTTGTTCCCTAGGAGAAAATATCACGATCTATGAAACTTAATCCAAACCCATGCTATGTACATGGGTCGAGGGTGAGTCTAATAATCCATTAGTAACACCCAATGCCTCGAAAATACTTAATGTTGTTGTGATTAAGTGGTTGTGCATGAAATACATATATAATAAGTTTGATTGTGTCTATGAAACACACCCATCCAAAAAACATAATAATAAAAACACATCAAGCATACACATAGAGTTTTCTAGTGTCAAAAAAACCACCTTAACCTAAATCGAACCTACTTCAACCAGTGTCAAAGTGTCTATGTACACAATTAACCACTAAGGGGAAATATACTCATACCTAGAACATAATAATCACCCATATAAAATATAACCATCTCTAGAACATATAAGATACTTAAAGGAAATATACCTATCCATGAATCATATAAGTAATCACATGATGAAAATATACCCTCCCCCAGAACCATGTAAGAACACACTTGGGAGGTTGCATCCCCTACTTAGGGAAACATCCTCCCTGAAACCTCTCATAACATAAACCTATATTATTCCACCATGAAACCTCAGCTACATTAAATACACACACACACATACATACATACATACATACATACATACATACATACATACATACATACATACATACATACATACATACATACATACATACATATATAGACACACCCATAGAACTCTCTCTTCCCATAACCTCATAAAGAATTCACCTAAGGTATTCCACCCCAGATCCATAAATGCATATAAATAAACATGCTTGGGTAAACTTTACTCTCAAAACCTATCAACACATACCACATGAGTTGTCCATCTGATTAAATCAATCTCACAAAATCGTGGTTAGTCAAATAAGCTAATTAACTATCCTCGCCACTACAACTAAATCAGGATCGCACAATAATTCATGTTCTAAGGTGACACATGAAATAATCACTACCAAATTATGGAATCAACTGTCTCTAGGTTTAACATAAAATTGGGGTATCCACTAAGCTCCACTAGGTCACTTCATAGTATAGACACCCTATATGGGTTCCTAATTCACATTTTCATCTCTTAGTATCAACCATTAATTCCATTTATTATTTTTCTCAGTGTATTTTAGGATCATTGATATTCATCTCTAATCTCTAAGGGTTTTGCCACATTCATTTAGATCAACCTTCCTCTTTGATACAAAAATTAATCATCATCATCCATCACACAAAAACATGCATCCTCATGCATATAATAACCACTTAGGTCACATTAAATAAATCACAGTAAGGGGGGACATACAAAATTACACATACTTTAGAAGTCATAACATCACCATCCCAAGGACAAATATATTATAACAAGTTCAATCATTCCTTCCAGACATTCCTATTCAAATCAATTTTTAAACCATTTAGAAAGGCATCATATTCCATTTTACCCATGTGAGGCCCTTGGGTAAATCTAATCAAAACATTATTTAAAAAACTATATTTCTATTTTGAAATACCATTTAAAATTTCATTCTAAAATCACTAATTTTACTTTAAAATTGAATTTTAGCATGCCCCCTTTTAAATGGAACCCATTTCTATTTGAATCAAACACACACCACTAAGTAATTAATAAAGAGTTCCATCAATACTCATTCATCCAATGGTGTCACCATCAGACCATTTAGTAAGAAATATGGTCTATATTTACTAAAGGTGATGTGATCCTATCCCAATTTATAAAAAAAATCACAGAAGCCATAGAGCATGCATTAAAATTAAATATTGATGATAAAGAAACATAAGATCACTAGAATAATAAAAGAATTAGTAAATTCATGGCCACCTACCTCAATCAAATCCATTTTTTCCTTTGAAGTTGTGCTTGTCCATTACTACTTAATATTATCCAAGAATCTCAACTCGCAGTCACCTATCTCAAGGAAAAACATCAAATAATTAATTATTTAATTCATCTATAACAATCTGTTGTTAAATTATATATTAATTTAATTATGCTTAATTCTTAAAATCTTATCAAGTTATTTTAAGAATTGAAAATGTGATCAACCACACTCAGAAGGTCTGTAACACACTCTTGAAACCATTTTGGGAAAAAGAACTATCACAAGGAACATATTCATTATGAAATTTAATTTAATTTAAATCAAAAACCCTGAAAAATATGTGGTGCAAAATACCTAAGCAGAATGACGAAAGACTTCTTAATTACGTCCTCTTGGGACCTCCTCCACAATCTGTACATAAACCCCCTAAGAAGTGGGATTATTTACACCACAATTCAATAAAAATACTAATAAAACTAGTTTGATACAACCAAAATCAATGAAAAAGTAGAGGAAATTGATGGAGGATAAGGAGGAACTCACCTCATAAAATCAAAAAATAATCATGAAAATGCCCCAAAATCATGGGGGTAAAAGGATTAAAGAAGGTAGATACATAAAATATATTATTAACATGGTAGGAGAGGGGGTATGTGGAGTTAAGACCATATGTATTTTAGGTAAAATATCCATTTTTAATGAAAACTGATAGGCCATATGGTTTTTCAAACCATGCATCAATCATGTAGTTGACATAGTCTCAATCCATCCTTCCAGTATAGTTTTCCAAACTGTTCACCAATCATGTGAATCACCAATAAACATAAACTACAGGTTTTTTACATTTTTTCTACAATTTCTCACCGATTGTGTCCATACTCTTGAACAAATCTACCCCACATGGTTTCTTTTTACTGTGAGAAAACCGTGCACAATGAAAAACCGTTTGAAAACTTCCAAATTTCAATAAAAAAATATCAAGACTCTCCAAATCACCCAAGACAACACCAAATCCTTTATCCATATAAAAAAAATATAATATGGATTCTCAAACTCATGATATTCTAATCATAAACTCAATTCCTGAAATGAACCCTATTCTGAAAATTGAAAATTCAAATTCCAGTTGAATTTTGCAACCTAGAAAAAGAACATGATTTTAAACTCATGCCTTCCTACCATGAGTATCACTCACCATATATACCACGTACTATTCCTATAATCACCATATCAATCACACATTCAAACTTTGACCATCATAATTATACCATGTTTGGAAGAGAGTAGTGGAAAAGGAGTAGTCGTCCATTAGTTATCCTGTCAAATTTGATGTTTGGGGAAGAAACCCATAATCAAGAAATGATTGATCATATGTAATTATATATTAAATAATTATGGTGAATATTAACTCATAAAAAATACAAGTATATATATTCACACACAATCACATCATAACTAATATATCTCTACCAATCACTAGCAACAACTTCTATCTCTAAAACAAAATTATACTTTCCTACACAAAATAGCCATGTTAGGCCTATGTTTTCCCAATTTGATCACATTATTTAATCATTTAATATTAAAATTTACCAAATATATGAATTTAATTATATTTCCCAATTCTATATTTAATGAAAAAAAATTCTTTATCCATTCTCCACACTTATTTTCAAATGTTACCCATTCATTTCAAGTATCAATATTTCATTAACAGCCCATGGTTTATTCAATATAGCTCACTAACCATTTCATATTTTTTATTTAAAAATAATTTCATACCATTATAAATTCACTAATACAACCCAACACCAAAAACCATTTACTCACAACATCCCCCACAATAGCCACAACATTAACCTCGTACTCAACTATTTCCACCCATGCCTACCAACAAAAACCCCACTCCCCACCACATGTTAATGATAGAAACGAATTCATATCCACCCCATGGACATATATTTTCAATATAAATGTATCATTAACACACAATAACGAATTTTAAAAATAAATCTCCTTCACAATATTTATAATAATCTATCGAATTCATTTAATATCTCTTACATGGGTACTAACACAACAATTTCAGATTTTACATAATAAATTCATTAACATATTTACTTGATTAACCTTTCAAATATTTATTCCATTAATACAATAAAATCAATAACATATTTAACACAACAACACACAAATCACAATAACATCCATAGGCAACCGTTAATCATGTAAGCAATATCATAGAAAACAAATAATAACATGTGAATCACTCATGCCCATAAAGTTTATTTTAGTTTGATTCATTATATTGGTTAGGTCAACTATTATCATCCATCCAAATAAAAAAATCATGTTACTTACATATTATATAAAAAATAACTAAGATCTCAAATCCAATAGCTCAATTGAAGCATTACTATTACCATGTGAGAATAATGAGAGGAACAGGTGATCACATGAACAAGATCATACAAGAGAATCTTTAAAAATGTAAAACATTAAAATACTCATAAAAAAGACTCAATTATATAAAAAGTAAAGCAAATAGCTAACCCAAACTTTCTCTAATAAAGAACTGAGAGAAAAATCCAAAAAGGAATGAGGGGAAATTCACTTTCAGTTACAATTAATTGATCTCTTGAACTTGAGAGTCGACAAAAATTCAAGGGAACTAAATGGTATTGAAAGGGGAATCTTAATTAATGTAATATTCAAGTAAAATGAAGGAAGAGGAGAATTAATAAGGCATTTTGAATTTATACAGGCACTAGAAACTGCAGCGTCGTAGCATGAAAGGCTATAATCATGCCATGGTGGGGATAATTCCACTAAACCTTTTAAAATCACACTAAAAATATCTTATATCACCCATATTAAACTAAATCAACTTATTTTTTTATATGGACTATGATGTTCACGTCGTGACCAAATAGTTGCACCGCATAGATAAATCTTGGAAATCTCGACTATGGTGTTACGGGAGAACTATGTTGGGACTCCTCTAGGGAAAAAATACAAATAATTTTCCTTCTAAGATCCATGTCATAATATCCATGGATGAATTGAAAATCCTATTCATGGAAAGCTCACAAAATCCCCCAAGGCACTATTATTCCATTACTGAAATCTTCATGTCATGACTGGAAAAACATCAATGGAAGAAACATAATATTAATGTAATTTCTATAAGAATCATCAAGATCTCATAAAAGTTCCCTCCAAAATCATATGGCCTTTTTACTTAACCAAAATACACTTTTTAATCCTTCATGTTGTGATACCCCTTGTGTTGTTACTCAAAAATTGGAGAACCACCCTCTAATACATCCATTCCTCTATGGAATAACCTGAATAGCTACACCACGAACTAAGTTTTATAGTATAAGCTTATCTCAATCTCCACCTTTTTAACTCTTAATCTATCTCAACACCTCTAAAACCCTAAATTTTTAATTCATTAGGTCATAAAGGTTCATTCATCTTTAAAGGTTGTTTTTTAAAGGAATCATTTTAATGGAGAAGTTTGATTGATTTAATTTGGTTTTGAAATAAGGATTTTCAATCTAGTTAATGATTTTTTTTCTAAAAGATTTTATCTTATGAACCTGAAAAAAATTAAGGTATGATATATATTTTCCTTTAAACTTTTAATTTTAAAAATATTATTTAATAAATTATGTTCAAACGCGAATTTATGAATAGTTTTATAAAATGTTAAAATATATATTTTTGATAAAATCACACTGGGCCTATTAGTTCACACTCTACATACAAACTTGTGTGTATATATATCTTTCATGTTTTATAGAAGTGTTTAGGTCGTGATTTATAATAAAATTTTGTTCTCTTGGTCCATTGATGGATGTTGTGGGTATTGTGACTGACTAAAGGTTACAAAAATATGTTTGTATAGAAAGCTAGGTTTTTTGAGTCTTAGTTTCTTATTCTAGGTGTGTGTGTATTGGTAAATTCATCCAATAACTTGTTATATTTTTTGTTTCCTTATTTCTATAACTTGTTTTTTAATTGTTAAATTTGTTAAATTTTTTTTTAACATGAGAGGTTTGGTTATATTTATTTTTCTATATTTGGTTGTTTCCTTATATTAAAACTATTTATGTCATGTTCATGGATATTATGTTATTTTTTTGTTATTATTCATGAGTGAAATCATTCTACTAGTTGGTTTTTTGATACCTAGGTGTTTATTGATAGATTTTGGAAATCATGAACGTGATTTGTACTTCATTACAAGTTTTGTTAGGTGTTGTGTTGGACCAACCTAGGATGATTCATGATAAAATAATATCATTAAACTCTATTGTTATTTGGATACATCATGGTATTTTAATGATAATAATTTTTGTACTTGAGATGTAGGTACAAGGAGAGCAGCTAAAACTTTATCATTAAGAGTATTTATTTTCCATGGGTCATTAGGATTTGGGCCTTAAATTTCAATTCTATTTTGATTATTTTTATGGTGATTCAATACCCATTGAGTTTTATGCATTATTATTTTTTGGTTCCTCAAGTTTTGGGGTGAAAAATAGAAGAAACAAGGTTTCATAATTATCCCACATAATTTGAAAAACTGTGAGGAGCCCATACAAATGATTTAAAGGTTTTTTTGGAGACTATTCAATTTTTGGTCCATATTTTTCCAAACTGTGAAGTCAAAACATGCACAATTTTTGAACCCTCTTATTTTTTTAAATATTTTTACTTATAATCTCTCCTATCATGGTTTTCATTTATTGAATATGGATCAAAAAGGGTTTTGATTATTTTTTATTGATGTTGGAGTAGATTATTTTTGATGTTTTGTGTTATGTTTTTTGTTTATGACTGATGTTTTAATGTATTGACTCAATTTAATGAAAAATTATTATTCTAAAATTATGATTGATGGTGAAATTTTAAAATTATACTGGATTTTATTATGAAAATTTAATATTGTTTTGAAGTGAAAGGGGGTTTTAGGGAATACTTTGCATTCTTTGGTAGAGAAGTAGTATTTTTCACTTATCTATTCCATTTTATTTATAAATTAGTGTGAAGAGTTTTAAAATTATGTTTGTTTTTATAAAATGAGTTTTAATCCCTTAATTAAATGAAGTTAATTTAAAAGTAATTTTTTAGTGTAATTGGATTTGGTGTGTTTGTGTTTTGGATAAAACTATTGGTTTTAAATGGGACTGTTTGATTTTAATTGGGAATAATGAATTTATTATAGTCCATGTTTCATGTAATATATAGTTTTCTTCCCAAAAAGGTATCGAATAAAATTTGAAATTACCTCTTCAAGTAGGATACTCTTAGTGATTCCTTGAATCATCTTAGTGTGACTCTTGCGGCTCATTACTCTTCCCAAGATCAAAACATATGGTTGAATCAGAATCTCCTTTACTCTTGGGACCTATATAGGAATTATTGATTTAGTTTCCACCTTCTTTTGTGGTGATAATGTACTTTTTGAAGGGATGGACTAGTTAGAGTGGATTGAGGGAATACTCAAATTTCTAAAAACACCTCAAACGTTAACGGTGAAATTTTTTGTGGGTTTTATTGAAGTAATTATCCAAGTGTGGTGGGAAACTATATTCCTCTTAGTTTCATGGGGGTATGTATTGGGGATTATTCAAGGCTATGTTTATTCAATGGAATTATATGGATAATGTTAAATTGTATAAAACAACTGAATTCATGAGACTTTGTTAGGTTAAATGAATGATGAAGTAATATGTTAATGGTTTCTTGGAGTTGATAGAACTTTCTACTGAGCTAGTAATAAATTATTTAAAATAGTTAATCATTTGATCTACTAATTAATTGTATTTAATTATAGCCTTACATTTTATTATGAATTCGTTGAAAGGTACATTTTATTAGAAGTTAGTTAGATTGGGTCAACTAAGCTTGAGTAGGGAAGCTTGATTGATGAGGGGAAATATTCTCAAATCCATATGGATTCTTTTATAAAGAAGATACCACTTGTGCTTTTTCAATGTAGAACACCTGATCATTTTATGTCCTATTGCATAAAATTTCAAATAACTTATCTTCAAAATGTTAATTTGAGACATTTTCATAGATATTGTAAATTTTATTATTAGGAATAATATGAATACTTGAGTGTAGTCTAGATGTGGATGATGATATATCTTGGGATTTAAGATCATTGAATTTAAAGCAATTAATGTTTTGAAGGTAAATCATGTTTGATGTTTTCCTTAGGTATCATTTTATTCTTATCTTATGAGATATTGGTTCTTCTAGGTATTCTTATTTCTTATTGATTTATTATTCTTTGTGAGGCTTATGAATGACATTATCCTTATTATGGGATTTGGTTTTTGATTATTTTCACATGTGGAAGCCTTTTGTGTGTTCTTGGGTAACTATGATGAGTGTCACACTAGTTTATATTATTTACTATTTGGTGTTTATTTTGGAATTTTTTAGGTTCACTGAGGGTTATTTTTTCAAGTATGAGGACCTATTTTACCCCTCTTTTATCCTTTTACCCTTGGTTAGAGCCATTACATTCATTCTTGATTTATGTTGTGGTTTATAGGTTTTCCTATTCTTGGTTGGAATGATGTGGATGGAATAGTTAATAGAATTTATTTTATGGTTTTTTGGGTATTCTTTTGGGTTTTAATTCCTTAACCGAATTATTAATGTGTTTATTGAGTGGTTGTTTTTGTTTGGTTGAGAATTATTATTTTCTTTGATGATTTGAGGAAACATGGTTTCTATAGTGATATCTTTCTAGAAGAATTGTTTATGAATTTGTATGGACATTTAAATGAATTCAAAATGGGGGTGAGAACTATTATAGGTATTGGTTATCTTTAGGATTTATATTTAATAATGGTTAGGGTTAGGTTAGGCTTTGATTTTTTTAGTGATATTTGAATATTTTTTCTATTGTCTTAAACTTTTAACTAATTAATTTTTTAGGGAAGAAAGTTGTATGGTGAGGATAATTGTTATACCTATATGCCGTAATTTTTTTAATAATATATTATTATGTACTTTTCTATTTTTTGGGATATTTTGGATTTAAATTTTGAATATATAAGAGTTTTTATTTATTTCATGGTTACCACATGGTTAGGAGTAATCATGTGGAAAACATTGCATTTAAAGGGAAATCATGTGAGTGTTTATTATGTATGATTTTTTCCTATGGAACAAGGTTAGTGCAGGAATGTGTGAGGATTATTAGAAAACATATATATTTCTTTACATATGGGGTTTCTTTTTCATGGCTTGAGAACAAATAGGAAAATAATGTAGAGTGTCATAGGTCAAATATAGTGGGGGATGAATGATTGGTGCATGGTTTCGTAAATTGTGTGGAAAAACTATGAAATTTTTTGGATCTATTCTAGTTAGATATCCACTATTAGTGTATATATTGGTAAACTGTGAGGTGAAACCATGTAACCTACCTAGATTCATTAAAAATTTAATTTCCACCGTACTCGGTTTAACATGTTTTGGTCCCTCCAGTCTTGTTCAACTAACCAAAGGGGGATCCCAAAGAATATTCTCATTTCTTTCCATGGGATTTTAATATCATCATACTTGGTTTCTACGAGATTTTGAATGTTAACCACTACTTATTCCATTATTCTTATCCCTTATTCAATTTACCTCAATTTACTTTCATCCCATAGACCCTAATGGCCATAAGGGTCGCATATAGGGTTTGGGTGGCTCTAACCTTAGGTATTTGGTTATTTAGGGACTGTAGAATTCATTTACATGTGTGGTTTTTCTCATTCCATCAAATTAATGTGGTTTCCAGTTCAATGAGGTATGTGTTTTTGTGAAATTATTTTATTTAACAAGTCACATAATTCTTGAATTTTATAAATTCATTTTCTCGTAAAATTTTACCAATATATGATACCCATGAGGGGTTTTTAAATTTTTCAAATGATTTTCATACTTGTAATAGAGTATTTTCAATGAATTTTAAGTATTTATAATGAATTAAATTTTTATGTATGTCAAGTGTTGGTGAAAATTCTCATGAGGCTCTTTATATATGGGTTGGATGCAAAATAAAAAAGTTTATCCCTATTTTGTTTTCCAATGAAAATAACCCATGTTTTCGGGTTTTTTAATTAAATAGTTGTTTTGGTGTTCAATTGAATCCCAATGTAGGAGATCTTTGTTTTCAAAAAGTGTTAGTCCTTTTGTATGTCAAGGATGGTTTTGTAACTTGGAATTCCAAGTGGGTTTTAAAGGACCATTTTCACTTATGAGAAATGAGTTATTTGATGATTGTATCACTATATTTGTAATCCCCTTTGTGTGATGATTTGTATAGTCATTTACCCCCTTTAGGTTGTTAAATGAATTATTATTGTAATTATTATATGAATGTGTTAAAGGGGATGTTTTTTAGGAGGGTGTTTGATGTGATATAGGCTATATTGTTTATGTTCATTATTAATTTCTATGATGATCATAGGATTTGATTATTTTCTCACATTCAATTTATTTACTTCATAGTGATCATAGGAAGCTAAGTGATAAATCTAGGTTTATTCAACACTAGTTTTGATGATGTACCATCTATAATCACCTATTTGTATTATACTCCCTCGCTTGGGGAGTACCCCCAATGAGACTATGAGAGTCACTCAAGATCATATACTGGATAGGAATGTATCATAGATTAATAGTTAATTCCATTGATTATTGTCTATGGTTTTATCACATTAAGACCTAGTAAGTTTCCCATAATACTTATTCATTTGATGAAGATGTTGTTTATCAAGGGGATTCCCATAACTTGCTTGAAATGTACCCCATTTTTATCATCTTGGATTGTGTCACCATTTATTGAATTTTACTTACTTACCATTATTATTTTACATTATAGATCCCATTTTATCTATATACCTTATTTAGTTTATGAGTTGGTCATCTACATAAACCCATCACACTGAATCATGGTAATCCTAAAAATCACATGACCTATCCTCACCACTACAACCACATTAGGCTCACATAACAATCTGTGTTCTAAGGTAACACTTGAAATCATCACTTCCCAATTTTGGAAACAACTATCTCTAGGTTTAACATAATATTGTGGCACCCATCAAGCTCTCCTAGTTCAATTCATAGTATAAACACCCAACATGGGTTCCCCATTAATGATTTAATCTCTCAATCTCAACCTGTCATTCTGATTATAATGTCTCTTAACATATTTTATGATCCTTCATATTCATCTCCACTCTCTAAGGGGTTTGTCACATTAATTTGGATCAACCTTCCACTTTTATACCCAAATTAACCATCATTTCCCATCACACATAAACATGCATCATCATGCATACAATCACCACTTAGGTCACATCAATTTAATCACTACAATGGAGGACATACAAAATTAATGATACATTAGAAATAATAACATCACCCACCCAAGGTCAAATAGAAAAAAACCAGATCAATCATTCCTTCCCAACTTTCCTTTTCAAATCCATTTTTAAACCATTTTAAAAGCCACCATATTCCACTTTACCCATGTGAGGCCCTTGTCCATATCATGTCATAAAATTATTTAAAAAATCTATTTCTATTTTTAAATACCATTTCAAAACTCATTCTAAAATCACCCATTTTACATTAAAATTATATTTGATCCAATCCCTGTTTAAATGGAAACCTTTTCTCTTTGAATAAAACAAACACCACTATGTAATTTAAAAATAGTTCCATCAAAACTCATTCATCCAATGGTACCAACATCAGAACATTTAGTGATCAATATGGTCCATGTTCATTAAATGTGACGTGATCCTATCCCATTTTTATCTTCATTGGTGATGTTTTATGATGATGAAAATAGGATGGATTCCCACAAATTTTATCATTGAAACATTATATTCAAATTTTCTAATTCTATAAAATAATTTGGTTATATATTTCATGTAATATCAAATTGTTTTGTCATTGTCTACTTTTATTTATTATATATTTTTTTGGAAAAGTTATTTCAAAGTGTCCAGTGATGGTTGAAAAATATTTTCTACTCTTGATTGATCATGTAGACCTAGTTTATGACTATCCACCAAGATCTTTAAGGACACACTAATTTCTATTTTTTAATGTACGTTCATAAATTTTGGTTTTTGATGTTTTTGATTTCATCCATCCATTTAATTTTAAATTTCCCTTGGATTTAATAGGAGATGGGCCCTTTTGAAACGCTCTCCATCTAGAACTCATTGTTTCCCCCTTATTTTATCATAACAACTACCTATTTTTGTTTTTAGATAGAAATTTTGATCATATTGACTCATGATTCCAATCAATTTATTCGTATATTAAATTATCTAAATATTAGAATTATTTTAGAACAATATGATTCGTGATGATCATCTAAGGCATTTCCATTTTGTATTTGGGGCTAATGTGTTTCTCTAATGTATGATGGTTTATCAATAACATCTGATTTTTTATTGTTCTAAACTTATATTTTATCATAAATCTTACTTATAAATTCTTCACTAATTTGGTGCATCAAAAACCCATATTTTATTCAATTATTTCATGTCTTTTTAAGATAATAGCAAGACTTATCCCTTAGATAATGAATGAATGTGTCCTTTGTTTATTGTTCTTGCATCAATTTAGACTTATGAAAATGTTATTTTTTAATTTCATTTTTAACATTATTTTTTTAAATAGATTTTAGTGATTTAAATAATTATACTATTAAATTAATTTATTCATTAAATAAAGATTCTAAATCTTCATTTTTCAATCTATATTTCATTCCACATCTTTCATTAGAACCATGATTAACTTCATGTATCAATAAAATGAAAGGTAGCGTGTTTTACTTGTCTTGGGGGGGGGAATATTTCATCAATTCGCTATAAGATGGATCCATGATAGTTGTCACTATCATATGACTAGGAATCTACCATTATAGCAATAAGATTCAAGAGTTTTTTTTTAAAAAAAATCATAGGTTAGTTAGTCAACTCACCCAAACAAGTTTATTTTTTTGGTTGAGATTTAGATTGAATTTATAGAATCATTGTTGGAATTCATCGATATAAAAATTCATCAAGAGTAGAATTCATTTTATAAGATAATCAAAAACTGCAACCCACCATGTTCTCTACATGTATGATTCTTTTTATTTCTGATCTATTCTTAAAATACATCCCCTTGAAGAAATTTCTTATACCATCAATGCAAGTGAGTATACTACCAAATTCATCGTGTTCCTCATTATTCTAGCCCTATTCGTCACCATATCTTTTATTAGGTAATTTAAATTAACAAAAAAATTATATGGAAAACCCAATTATGATTTTGGTTTGCTTCTGTTATGATTTCTATGATATCAAAATCTCAATTTTATTTTGAAACCCTAAGTTTATTTTTATCATGCCACATGATTTTTATAAGGAAGTGCACCATCATCTATATTGGGATTCTATTGATGATACCCACATCACTGATTATGAATCTCTATAATTTCTTTTACTTTTATGTGACTATTTTCAAAAATAAACAGTCCATTTTTCATTGGTGTGATTCTTTTTTTTTGTTCCAAGATTTCCACTTCTCTACTGTGAGAATATAAGTATTTTTAATTTTCTATAAATACATGAAAATCAAAAAGGATTTAATTAGGTCTACAAAATTTATTCTCAATTCATGTCATTATTATACCAATCCTATGTTTTATGTATTCAAATTGATAAACTTGAATTATATTTATATTTTTTATTTTAATCATAGTTATTTATATTTTTATAAATGGTCACTATAACAATACCTATATAATATAATGTTTTATTACTTTAGTCCAGGTATTCCATTTAATACTCAATATTTTTGATGTATAATGGAATTTTCCATCCCATTTCTCTTTTAATATTGTTTTAATTTTTGTAAATATTTGCCTTATTTTTCTATTTTTTACCTGGTATATGATACGTTTTTTAAGTAGAATCTTTCTCATTATTTTTATGTTTAGTTAAAATGGTATTTTCTTAACTTTTTTATACAAGTCTCTCCACCTATTATTCTTTTGATTTTTGATATCCTCTTCTTTTCATTCATCCTTTAGATGAAATTGTTTTTAAAAATGATATAGGTGAGTCAACTACCAATTTCATCATGTAACTCATTGTCATGTATATATTAAATTACTATGTATTTAATTGTGTAATTTATATTATCGTTGTTTTTTTCATGAAACACCCAATTCTAAGATTTTAGTTTTCTTATGTTTTTTTCTATGACATTGACAATCTATTTTTTTAGACTGTAAGACTATTTTTATCCCCTCGCATAATTTTTGTTTCGGATGTACTCCATCGTCCATTATCAAGTTACACTTCTTTGAAGATATCTCCATCCCTAATTGTGAAAATCTAAAATTATTTTCCCCTTACCATGAACATTTCCAGAAATGAAATGTCCACTATTCAACAGTTCCATTATTATTTTGTTCAATGATACCAACTTCTTGACAATAAAAATTTAAGTATTTTCCTCAATATTTTTGAATAAGTATATTTTTTATTTTACATTTTATAAACATGAATTATATATGTTTTTTTATTCTAATCATAACTAATTTGTATTTTAATGATCACTAAAAATAAGATTTGGGATTGTTTATGTAATGTTTTCTAAGATATCGACAATTTGTATTTCATTAGTGTTGGAAGTGTTCAAACCTTTATTGGTTTGCTTATAATTCTTGTTCTCAAGTAACAGGTATGTGATTATATTTATTTGACATTGTTACATGATATTATGGAAATTGTTCAAATTTGATCCCTATGTGTATATTTTTTAGATCAGATAAATTCATCAGGTCTAGAGCAACATGAATTTACCTTTTGATAATTGTGGAAGGATTTTTTGGTTAATGTGATATATAAATTTACCACCTTATATATATATATATATATTTGATCCAATACAGTTCACTTGTGAATCATATTTCACTGACATGATTAGAACAAAAGTTAAGATTGGGATATAAATAATTTCCATATAATACTATTAGTGGATATTTTATTTAGTTATTTGTTAGAAACACCCTATATATGATTTAAAATTCTTGGTTCATGCATGTATTTACTTGATGCTTTTATGTGATTTTACTAAAAAAATTCTCAAATTGTGTCAAGCATTATTTTCAGCATTTGGAAAGTATAATTTTGTACCCTGACATTAACACACCTGATATTATTTCAATACACATTTAATTTATATTTATGTATTATAAAATCCAATTTAATTCTTACATATAAAGACCACATCCAAATTGTTCTTGTTAAAGAATTATACCATTTATTTAGTTTTCTTGTGAACACTTTTATGTTTAAAAATCTCAATTTATATTAAAAATGGGTTGAATTATAGGTCAATCATGTTGTTAGGTGCCTCTTGTTTCTCTACATCAAAATAAATGGAGTAAAATTTTACTTATATTGTGTTTTTTATATAGTGGATTGGTTAATGTGAGATCCTTGGTTTCCTACTCACTTTTAACTTTATATTTGATCACTTTAGTTGAAAAAAATATTCTCACTAGTTCTTGAAGTTCTCAATTCCATATCCAATGACTTGGACTAATCATGGTATTTACCAAAACTAGTCCTCTAGATTATCCCTATTCATTTAATTTTGGTTTATCTATTTATTTTAATTAAACATAATTTAATTTATATAAAAATTTATGGTTCTATTTAAAATTATTTTTTTTCAAATATTTTAAAATTTTTATGGTGAACTGATTTTTATAATGTCTCCTTTTTTATTACAAAACTATATCTTTTTTTATTAATATCACAATTCCCAATTTAGAGATAATTAAATTTTCATGCTTTTTATATCATTACATATATATCTAGTTTATAGGTACATCTATTTTACTTTTGATAATTTTAGAAGACTTATTTGTCAATGTGATTCATATTTGATTTAAAATAGTTTTCTTGAAAATCATATGTTACCTATCATGTTTATAATGAAAGGTATGTTTGAAACATAAATTTTTTTATATTGTACTATTAGTGGATATTTTATTTATTCATTAGATAGAAACATGAGATATGTGTTTTAAATTTCTTGGTTTATACATGTAGTTATTGGATTCTTGTGGGTGACTTTACTAAACCATTACTCAAATTTATGTCAAGGTGTGAAACATTTGGCATATATAATATTTTTCCTCGATATTAAAACCTCTAGGGTTATTTCACCGAACATTCAATTCAGAATTATGTAATTGATAACCCCACTCATATCTTGTATATAAAGGTCATAGTCAAAGTGTTCTTATTTTATATTAAATATGGGTTAAAGTTCAGGTTTATCATGTTGGTGATGCTTCTTGTTTCTCAACATCAAAATTCTTATAGAATCAATTGATTTAGCTAATGATTTTTATATAAAGGATCAATTTAGGTTGAATCATTTCTTTACTCCTCACTTATCATTTCATATTTGATTACTAAAGTGGAAAAAATATTCCATGTAATTATTAGAGTGCTCAATTTCATATCCAATAACTATGTCTAATCATTAAATTATCCCAAACCATTCTAGATTTCCCATATTCAATGGTTTTACCAGGTTGTATTTGTGGTGGTGTTTAGGGAGATCTTAGTTTCGATGATACATGACTGCAAATATTCCTTTGTTTGTACCTCATCCTTAGATATATTGGAAATTATTTATTTTTAATTAAATTGCATCCAATTTCTATCAAAATTTAAGGACTTATCACAAATTTATTTTTTTGTAAAATTTGAAAATTCGGATGGTGAAATGATTTTCATTGTGTCGTTGTGTTTTTTATTACAAAGCTATATTTTTTTGATGTCATATATTCGATTTCATAAATAAAATTATATACAATTATTATTTTCTTATTTGAATATTCTTCAACTCTATCAAATGATACAATACTTCGGGTTTTAATAATTTCTATCAATGGTAATATTTCTGATTGATTTTTATTATAAACTTTACAAAATATAATTTTTTATTTGTATTAATTATGAATACAAAAAACATGACTTAAACTTAGTTAAATGGGATGTCCTACATAATTATAATTAATAAAATTATTAAAATATATTATTGATTTTATTAATACATTGTTTATTTTGATTACAATTGATATCAGAATTCAAGCATGCAATAAAAAATAGGTGACACTTGGTGAAATATCAACTATCTAAAAATTATATAAGCGGTAAATGGTGGGTGAAATTTCAATTGTCTATAGATACATTTATCTACATAACCATTTTTACTACATCCATTTTTACTGTATTGGTATTTTATATTTCCAATTATATCTTTGTTTTATATTACATTTTTTCATTAAAAAATAATCAAAAAAATAAATTAATACTTTTTATATAATAAATTTATTTTACTATTGGAACATCAAACTATAACAATTGGGGATATGAATTTAGAAGTACATCATTTCCAACCAAATAACTATGGTACAATCTTATACTACATTCTTTATCTTTTAGTTTTTAATAACTAGTATGTATGTGCGTAAATAAATATTGATAAATGAAATTTTATAAAATATGAATATTATTAAATTCTTATTAACCTCTCAGTTTATCAAAATATTGCAGTCAAAATGTAATATTTTTATCCATACTAATATACTATTTTACTTTATTGTATTGTGTAAAACTCATATGAAAATACATATTCTAAATAAGTAATATCTATTTTATATTATTTTTGGATTTTTATTTCTATTTTTTCATTTGTGTTATCAATTTATATTTATATTTTCCCTCTATTTCAAACAATAAATCAAGAAAAATCATTTCCTCAAAATGGTATTGAACATAGAATCATATCTTTAGAATGGATAATAATGACATCATTATGCAAATCCAACAATCTATGACAGAGATTACTATGGATAGAACCACAATTAGGTATTGGCTCTCATGATTGTAGTTTTGGATAACTATAACCACACTCTTGATGAACAAGCTTATAGTTTACTATCTTATAAGAATCATTCCCGATGTTTTCTTCTCTAATCAACAATATCCTCATAATTTAATCACATATTCATTGATAATTAATTATTATGTCATTAGTGAAAACATTATTTCACAAGATGTTCATCCTGTCTATCTCATATCAAAAATCATATCATCAGCAATATCTAGTGATCCTATGTGTCCAACTCAATAGTCCATATATATTTGAGTATCATGTTTCTTTATAATTAATTAATTATTCTTCCTTTCTCTTTTAGTGGTCACCAAATATGGGGGATGACAAGAATATTATGAACCTTATCTTTATATTTAATACTAAATTATTCCTTGTTGATGATATCATCCTCATGTCACTCATCAATGAGACATAAATTTTTTACTTCTTATTGATATACCCTAACCCATCCTCATTGGGTCATATCACCCTCTTAGTCTAGTCTTCCTTTTTTATTTTTTGATCAACATACATTGGTGAATACAAGCATATTAGGAGATTCTTTCTAAGATATAAGTCCTTATCAAATTATCATTAATGATTTCATCATCAATAATATGAAGTGTAGGAGAAATTCTATGCTCATTTAGGTGTTGATATTCTTGAGGTTTTTATTTCAATTTTGATGTGGCAAATAATTTTCTAGCTCTTCAGCAATATGATAAGTTTCTCATAGTACCATAAAAATCTTTATAAGCTATTATGTGAGTGATTTATGAGGCCCACCTCTAATGGGTATTAAGTTTTCGATTAGCACTGAGAGTATGAAACATGAATATGACAGTCATTACCATTATATATTCAAGTAACATATTAAGAAATCTACCATTCAATACCACAATATAAAATAAAAACAATATCTTATAATAAATCACAATGTGTGAAATGTTATACAAATCCATGTTTCCAAGATAAATATTGTAATAACATTCCTAAATCATCATTTCCAACCACCACTTTGATTCCCTAAGCTAGTAAGATCCAACTCATCCTACAAAATCACTTTGTAAATATGAATAACAATATATATATATATAGCTGAACATACTCATATACTCAATAGGGTTCTTCAATACAATTCAGGGAATTGCGGGAAAATCATTTTAATACTTCATTGAATAAGCATCATAACCAAAAAAAATCTTTGGGTTAACTATATCTAATCCCCACCAAGGATCACTCATTAAAAATATCTTACATGTATAATAAAATGATATAAAAAATATAGTAATAGGGTATCTCACAACGCTTCCCCATTGGTTCATTGTCACACCCCAAGGACAAACATCATGAAATTACCCTTGGAATCATACCAATATTTCCACACCTAATGTGGGATGGATCATACCCCTATCATCCCTAAATCATGTGAGGTCCAAAATTAATATATGAATCAATAAAAAAATCATAACCATAAATGAACTCATAAATTATGTGTCCACATCTTAGGATATCAACATTATTCTAATGCCTCAACCCCAATTTCCCAAATGAAACCTAGGTGGTGGTTGCTACATAACCATTGATTCACCTCCTTATACTCCATAGGCTTCAAATTAGTAGTGAAGGTCTAAAACAATCACAAGGGAGAATATTCCCTTAATAAGAAAGCCTGAGGGTCATGCTTGAATCTACTATAAATTTAGCACGATTCATCTATATAATAGACATTTCAAAACATGTGGACATAAAACATGGATCTCTGTGACCCCATTTATTCCAAGATGTAAATTATTCATCAATAATAACTTATTAGTAGAATCAAATAAATAAATAAATAAAATTTCATATAAATTAATGATACACTAGGTGGTACATTATGAATAAAAACTAATAAGTAAACTACATTAGCCTCCGACCCAACTCACATATTCATCCTACTAAAACCATGACCTCCATAACATGTTGGACTTATACCACATGCCTATATCCAAAAATTACATGTGCCTTGAGAGAAAATATAATGATCTACCAAGGTACATTGAAATACAGGTTGTGTATGTGGGTAGGGGTGAGTTTAACAATCTAGTAGTAATCCCTAATGCCTCAGTAATACTAAATGTTGTTTTGATGAAGTGAATGATCTTGAAATACAAATATAATAAGTTTTATCATTTCTGTTCAACACATCCACATAGAAAACTAACATTAAAAACACATCAAATATACATGTGGGGTTATCAGGAGTTAACCAAACCACCTTGAACCTCGATCGTACTTACTTTGAACATTTCTAGAGTCTCTCTAAACACAAGTAACCATCTGGGGGAAATATACTCATCCCTCTAACATAATAATCACCCAAGGAAAATATTTCTATCTATGGAACATATAATACACCTAAGGTAAATATACCCATCCTTGGAATGTATATGCAATCTCCTGGGGGAAATATACCCATCCCTAAACCATGTAAGTACACACCCTAGAGGTTACATCACCTACATGATGGAACATCCTCCACGGAACCTCACATATCATGTGCCCTGATTATTCCACCTTGGAACTTAAGTTACAACACATATATACATACATTAATAAATTAAAAAACTCATAGAAACCTCTCTTCCAAAAAAATCATAAATCATGTACCAAATGAATTTTATCGCAAAACCATATATGCATGAAAATAAATACATTTGGAAACACTCTCCTCTCGGAACCTCTCACAGTATATACCCTGATTATTCCACCCTAGAACCTTAGTTACAACACATATATAAATATATAGATAAATAAAAACACACGTAGCACCCTCTTGCCCAAAAAAATCATAAAGTATGTACCCAAGGTATTCCATTCTAAAACCACATATTCATATAAATAAATGCACCCAGGAACACTCTCCCCTTGGAACCTCTCATCACATACAACATCAGAAGTCTATTTTCCAAAATCTGTCTTTTATAATCATGGCCAGCCTCATAATCTCATGACCTATCCTCTCCAATACAACCACATTTGGCTCAAACAATCATTTGGGTTCTAACACAACACCTAAGATAATCAATTCCCACTTCTAACATAATATTTAGGGTTAAATTGATACGGGGTCACCCACAGGGATCCCCAAGGTCATTTCATATAACTAAGAGCCTACATGAGTTCTTTATTCACATTTATATATCTCGTCCTCAACCTTTCATTTCAATCATAATGTCTCCCAATATTTGTTAGGGTCCTTCAAACCTGTCTTTAATCTCAAAGGGGTTTGCCACATTCATTTGGATTAACATACAATTTTGATAACAAAAGTTACAATCATCGATCATCACACGCAATCATTAAACAACATACAACAAAATCCATCATACAATCACCATATTTGTCACATCAAATAAATCATGACAAAGGGGAACATACAAAAACACTCCTTCTTTAGAATGCATAGAATCACCCACACATGGTCAAACAGACCAAAACCAACTCAATATATCCCTTTCAAATTGTTCAAATACATTTTTTAAACCATTTTGAAAGGCACTATGAATTATTTTACCCATGCTAAGCCCTTGACCAAATCCTATCAAAACATTCTTTAAAAACTCTATTTCCATTTTGAAATACCATTTTAAAATTCTTTCTCAAATAATTCAATTTCTTTTAAAATTCCATTTGATACAAGTCCCTTTTAAAAGGAAACATTTTATCGTTGAATTAAACACACACCAATAAGTAATCCATGAATAAAACCACTAATAATCATTCATCCAAGGAGCCACCATCAAACTATTTAGTAAGCTATGGTGTCTATGTTAAATATTAGGGTGATAAGAGTTCGTCCCAATTTATATTCAAGATCACAAAATCCAAGAAACTTGTAAATATTTGAAATTATGATGAAACGTGAATATAATATCACAATAAAAATAATTTAATTATTAAATTCAAGGTCACATACCTCAATAAAATCAATTTTTTCTTTCAAACCAAGACCAACCCTTACTGCCTAATCTTTTCATAGCATCACCTAAATGTTCAGAACCCAATCTCAAGGCACTACATCAAATAATTTATTATAAAAAAATTATAATTAATTATTTAATTAATTTATAACAATTTAAAATTAAATTATAAATTAATTCATTTACGCATGATGCCTAAAATCTCACCGAGTTTTTCCTAGTTTTTTAGCCCTTTGGGATTTTTATATATTTTTTGTTTTATGCCTTCCTGACATGTATTTGATAACATCATCTTGATATGACATGTATAATTTTGATTATTGTCAACAATTTCTTAATTTTTTTGCATTTATTATTATTTTTGATGATTTGTGTTATTTATTTAATTTCTGTTGTTGATATACTTCGATATGCATGCATAGTTTGCATAGAGTACCATTATAGACTCGAGATGCTAGTTAAAAATCTCTGATATACAGGAAGGTGCGCCTAAGGTACAATAGTGATCATCAGTCAGGGCACCGTTCGATGATCAGGGTATTGGTTGATAGTCCAGGGTGAAAATACATTACAAAATCCAATGGTTCCTTTATTTATATCACTTTCATATCTCAAATGTATTTTTGATTAACATCACATACACACAAAAAACAATTATATCATATAATTTTTTAATACGTTAATACATTAAATAATTCTTCTCACTTTAAAAGGTTTACTACATATCTTGACAAACACTAATCCCACTCCATCCATATAGCCACCAACTATACAATAATATATATTATGTTTTTTATGTTTTTTTTAAAAAAACTTCATTTGTTATAATTTTTTTCTTACAGCATTATTATATTACATTCATACTTTTATTTATTTTTTCTATTTAACTGTGATGGTCATTTTTTAATTTGATTTATTATATTTTTTTATTATATTAATTTTTTTCTTTAATGAAGCAATAAATAAATTTAAATTTTTTATTTTCTGATTAATTAATTATATTAATAAATTAAATAATATCTATATAAAATAATATAACATATATAATCAATAAAAACATTCCCTAATTAGTAATCTTATTTTAATTTATTTTTTAATTTTATAGTATTTATTAAAATTGATCTAAAAAATAAATACTATATGAAATTATATATTTATATTTTACTTTTTTATTTAATTTATATATTTATATGTTTTGTTTGATTTATGTTTAGTTTGATTTATTTAATTTTTATTTGTTTTTTAATATCTATTACTATTCAAATAAAATAATAAGCACTATTTAAAATATATATAATCTGTAATTTTATATTTTTATTATTATTTAGTTAAAATTTTATAATATTTGTTATAATATTGTCATTTATTTATTGTGTTTTTATTTGAATTTATACTTTTATAATATTTATTATTTATTATAATCATATGAAATTTTTATATTTATTTTGTTTTTAATACAATATTTATTGTTTATTATAAGAAACTAGGTTTTTTTATTTGTTATTGATGGCATAATATTTTATTATCTAAATATAAATAAGAATCAGGAAACTATAATATCATCATTCCATCCATAAAAGATGCATGGGACTGCATCAGGCTCCATTGAAGAGCTTGAATCTTGGGTTTTGTTTTCCTGGTTGTGGTTTCAATCACTTATTGTATTTTAAATCTATTAAAAATTTATTTTTCATTCTAAATGTCATTAATTATTTTTCCCCTTCAAAAATTTCCACCCTCTTCCACTCCCGACATCCCTTTCAGGCATCTCCCTCCTCTCTGGATCCTGAATTTTACCATAGGGTTTTGAAATATCGGTATGTACTTCTCTCCTAGTCGATATTCCACTCTCACATATCCCTCCTCTCATAATCTCTTCATCACTCTCCTCTACCTCTGATTTTACCTCCTTACCTACATCTCCACCTTTTGACTACCGTCATATGCTTCTACATTTACCTCCTTACCTCTGCCTCCACCTTATAGTTTCCCACCTCTTCTCCCACCATTTATCCTTTTCTCCATCACCTCCTCCTCATAGTTGCCTACCAAAAATACATGTTTATTTCTCCACCTCTCCCCCCTCCTATAGAGTTCTTCTTAGTTGGTCTGCTTCTTCTTATCCTGACCATCACACTTTCTCTATTTGGGTTCCTTGCAATCGATAGTTTCTCATTGAATCTCCCACTCTTCCCCAATATAAAATCTATGGTTTACATTCTAACATCTATCCTATATATTTTGAGATATGATTTTTTACTAAATGTGTTGATTAACTTCACTTATTCTTTTTTCATCTCCATGATTTTCCATTATTTATCTTTTTATGGCCTAAAAAGGTTTGATATCATTAATAGTCCCATGTGGTTTTTGATTACATTGCAGACACATCTAGTTTTTTGTGTGTATATAAATCCATAAAAACCTCACTAGTAAATAATCACAATTTTTGATGCCCAAAACATCTCTTGAGTTAAAGTTTTTCCTTTTTTCCTTCCATGAAACTTGTCTTTTTTTGTGGGTATTGACCGGTTGGTAATTTCCATCATTTGGTATCAAAGGGTGGTTGACCTAATCCATCATACTAGACTTTGATTCCATATCTCCCCAATTCACCTAGATATCATCATTATATACGTCCTAGAGCCCTAAAATGGTGGTATAGTCCTTCTGGTGGTATATCTGGTGGGGAAGGAGACCAGGGGATAGATGATGTATCCAATCCCCATTAAGATAAACTAATACACTAGGCCTTGATGATGAATGTTTTGATCCAAGTGTTCAGACTCTGGGATGTTTTCAAAGCTGTTGATACTGAACTCCAAGAAGACCTAAGGGTGTTAGATTCCATCCTCCATGTTGTCCCACCAGAGATGATCTCTATACTCACCATCAAGATAAGAACCAAAGAAGTGTGGGATACGTTCAAACCCATGTGAATCGACATAGATTGAGTATGAAAATCCAATTCTAAAAAGATCTTCAAGGTGTATGAAAGATTTATTTATGAAACGACGAATCAGTGGATGAATTTGCAGTACATCTCCCCAATTTGGTCAACCAAATCACAATACTCTATGATCCAGAGCCTCAACATAATATCTTTGATAAGTATATGTACTTCATCCCCTCTGGGTTATCTAAAATGTCTCTTTCAATTAATAAACTCCTTGATATCACAATTATCTCCATAAAGGAGGTAATAGAGAGACTCAAAGTAGTAGAGGGCTATTTTGATATAGCTCTCATCACCGATAGTGGAGGGAATATGCTCCTCACCGAGGAGTGGGTTGCATAGATAATGGAGTGACAAATGGTGGAGAGATCCTTCAATGACTCCAATACTAGAAATTATAATGTATGACCACCACACTGAAAGGCAGACAATGGGAATGGTGGAAATGGAAGGGATTTCTTGATATTTTGTGATAACTGTAGGGACCAATGCTGCTACTGAGGAAAATGGGATATTGGGACAAATGTAGACATAGCATGCTAAAATAGACTCAGGTCCATCTAATACAGATTTAAAATGATGATCCCACTCTCCTTATGGAAAGGGTGTGAACTGCGGTGCTTGATTCCCCTCTACCATGATCATCCAATCCTAATTCCCAACCATGGTAATGCAGTCTTATCTGGATAGTCAAGGTGAAGGTCTTTGCATAGTAGGATTAGAATGAGGTGTGTGGTGAAAACCTATAGTACCTCAACATTGGGGCCACAAACCACATGACTGATTCTCCGGATTTATTCTCTAAGCTTGTCTCTAGGATCTACAGCAACATAAAGTTTGTTGATATATTCATCTTTAACATCAAGTGGTGTAGAACAGTCATGTTTTCCTACAAGTCTAATGAACATCACATGCTCATGGTAGTTTACTTCATTCTGAGGCTCACCAAACATATCATGAGCATCAAAAAACTTTACAAGAATATTTTTTAGGTACTAATCTATAGAGGTATCTTGAAGACCTAGGACCAATAACGGAATTTATTATCTAGGGAATAGCACTTCCCTAATCGACTATGCAAGCTGAGAATCAACATTGCACAATCAACATGATTTCCTGAAAGGGCATCAGAGGTGGCATGGAATGGGAATGTGAGGTAAAACCACCTGAATTTTTAGTCTTTGTGAAAGAATTATCAATGTGATATGGTGCAAAGGATTCCACATATTGATCAGGTGGATTATGTTTGTGACAACTGCCTCACAAGGAAGTAGCAGAAAGAGTCTTTCCCTATGAAATCAAAGCATCACATGGATTAAGTCCTTGAACATTTCAATAGTGACCTCTATGGGAAGATCACACTGACAATTCCAAGAAAGAACCACTACTTTCTATTTCTTATGAATGAAATTAGTTGATATGTTTGTCACAATTAACTCATGTAGAAGAAAAAAGTTCCCATTTAAATTAGACACTTCCAAGTCATGGTGGTGGTAGAGAAAGGGTGAAAACTGAAGGTCCTCCACACTAACCATTGTGTGAGTTCACTTCAGTGCAATTTGGTGAATACTGTTTCGAGCATGACATAAAACAATATCTCATGACTCCTTATTCACAATAATGGAATGGAGTCATTGAACACCATAACCAGACAATGATATCAATGACTCATAGCATGTTGATGAAAAAGGGTCTCCCTGGGAGTTTTGGGGTGAGGTTATTTCCACTACCATTTTCATCCTCAACCAAGATTCGACATGAATCCTTGATGGGATGACATCGTACAAGGTCTAGCATGAAAAATAACTGACCATGTACTTTATCCAAACCTTTGTATATATTTTTTCTGTCAAGATCGGGAAGGCTCATATAAATAATTTAGATGATCAGAGTATGCCAATGATATTCATTAGGTATGATTTTGGATCCAAGGCATATGGCATGTACAATCCCATTAGTAAGAACATTCACATAACACTCAATTTCATCTTTGATAAGGCATAATAGTGAAACTAGAGAGCTCATGTTTAACAAGGTATATTGATTTGTGAGGATCCATTAATTTTCAAGTATACTACATTATTTTTATTAGGGGAGGAAAATACGGACAATACAAACAGATATTTGGGATCATCACCCACACCCACAAGTTCAAGATTTGTAGATACTATAATAGAAAATATGGATGAGGTGATTCCTTCACCATCATATGTAGTGGGTTTTTCCTGTCCACCCTTCAACATGGAAGAATCACTTAATATTGATCATGATGATGCCCCGCTTAGGTTCCATGCCATTAACAAAATAATTGGGGCAATAATGCCTCTTGGGATTGCACCACATCAGCTCGACCCAAGTGATAAACATTTCACTACCACTAATGAGCCAACCTACTTTGGTAAATTATAACAACACTGGTGTTGGCACACAGTAATGATTGAGAAGATTAATTTGATCGATGACAATAACACAAAGAAGCTCATTGATCTCCCCATTGTACATCATCCAATTGGGATCAAGTGGGAATCCAAGGTAAAGCATGATAAGCACAACATAGTATAAAATCAAAAGGATAGGCTCTTTGTAAAGGTGTATGTCTAACATTAGTAGATTGACTTCAAGGTATTTACCTCTATTTCACACATGGAATCAGTATGGCTCCTCATTGTGGTGGTGGTGCAAAAAGGGTGGGAGGTCCATCACATGGATGTCAAATCAGTATTCCTAAATGGAGAGTTAAAACATGAGGTATATGTTGAGTAGACACCTGGATTCATCATTTAAAACCATGAGTACAAGGTGTTATTCCTCCAAAAAGAACTCTATAGAATCCTCAAAGCACTAAGATCATGGAATACAATGCTCAAATCCAACCTTCTGATGCACGTGTTTAATAAGAGTGACTCTTAACACATTATGTACACTCATGGAAATAGTGTGTCATATATGACCATCAGGGAGTACGTAGATGACTTGATCATCATCAATAATGAAATCACAAACATCGACATGTTCAAGGATGAGATGAAAAAGATCTTTCATATGAGTGACTTGGGATTTCTCTAATACTACATTGACATCAAAGTGAGCCAAGGGCTAAGTGTCATTTCCCTGTATCAATATGACTATATGACTAAGATGATAGAGAAGAGTGGAAGGGGGGATTAAAACCCTATCAAGTGACAATGCAGTCTATTCTAATGTTGAGAATGTATAGCAGTCTATTCTAATGTTGAGAATGTATAGCGCCACCCACAGGTCAATTCCACTCAGTACTGGAGCATTATCGGCAACCTATGGTTCCTAGTCCATACATGGCCACAAATTGCCTATGGGTGGGTTATGTAATTCAATTCCTAGAGGAACCATATTAAGACCACTTGGCCGTTGTGAAGAAATTATTACACTACATCCCAGTGACACAAAAATTTGGCACCTGCTATGAAAGGAAGGTAAATAGTTAGTTGATCTTATTGGGTATCAATGAGAGTGACATGGCTGATGACATTGTTGACCACAAGATCACTGCTAGGGTGTTATTACTTAGAGACAACCCCATCACCTTGAAATAACAGGAAAAAAGGTATTGGAACAATATTTATAGGAATCATATTACATTGATTTAGTGATTGTGGTGTTCCAGGAAAAATAGTTAGCTCAGTTGTTAGGATAATTACTCTTCTCAGATCTGATTTCGCCAGTGGTAAAAGTTTAAAACTAGTCCACTATTTCCTTAAACAAGAACCCGGTATTCAATGGCCAAAAAAAGAACAATGACACATGATTCCATATTATATGGGAGTGTATTGATCAAGGAATTATAATTCTTGAGAGCACTCGCATTGAGGATCTATTCACAGAGACTCTCAAAAATATAGTTGGGCATGCCAAGTTTTTCATACAAATATTGGCATTGTTGATATTGATTAACACGATAGATGTTAGAGGGGTGATGTAGTTGACTAAATGTGGTGATTAATTTCACCACATATCCCCCCCCCCCACCATAATATTCCCTCATTTACTTTGGTTTTATGGCCCAACATAGTTTGATCTCATTAGGTCTCCCTCATGGTTTTTAATTACATTGTAAATACTTATGTATATAAAGTAATGAAAACCCCGTCAGTAAAGTATCATAATTTTTGGTACACAAATAAACTATTGAGTTCTGGATTATCATTCATATTTCCAAGGCACTCATCTTTGTTTGTGGTTATTAACCAGTCAGGCATTTCCAACACAGAGTTAGGGTTCCCTCACAATGAGTGGTTTGTTGATTTTTCTGCCACTCTTCCTCTGTCTCGTAGCTATGATTTCATTTCCTCAGATTCCTTATATAATTCCCCACCACTGAAAATCATTTCCATAAAACCTGTGTAACTTAATAGAGAATTAAAATATATTCCTATGGTATGGTCTCCTTTTAACATTTTGTATCTTGTTGACATATATTCCCATATTATTTCCATTTTTTCCTATGTCATGTATTTTTAATCTTATTTTTATTATATATTATTTTTTATCATTATAATCCTTCTATTCCCATTTCAATCAATCTCTATAGGGTTTATTTTTTTGATTTTCTTTTTTAGGATAGGATAAGACCTCTAATCCACTCTTATTATTTGTATTAGTATAAGAAAGACTCAGCTAATTTAAAGTTTAAATCACCCCTTCTTGGATAAAAGTTATCATCAAAAAAAATTTCCTTCTATGGGTGGTTTTTTTACTTATTATGTAATATGTTTTGTAAAATTTCGTTTATTATTAAATTTTATGGCTATTTAGTTTTTATTGTACCTAACTTAAACATTTGGATAATATATGTTTTCCATTCCTGTGTGATGGATCCACAAAAACCTTGCATTCATCCTCACCTCTATCTTGGTATTGATCTTAAACCATATGAGGATGGTGAAAATTTAATCTAAGTATTCTTTCTGAATATGATGGAAAATAAAATTATTAGTCTTTCTTGACCTTTTAAAAAAGTAATGTAGATAAAGTGTTAACTTATTTGTGAATAATTCTTAATCTCTACTCTATTTTATGTTTGTAATTGGTTCATTAGTTTTTGTTCATTTAAATTCATTTTTATTAATTATTTCACTTCCAAACAATGAATAAAGGATACATCGTTCTTATTATTTAGTATTAATTTACTTGAAGTAACACAACATTTTATTGGATTCAGTTACAAAAAATGATATTAACTTAAATTTTTATCTTCTAGGTAGTGATGAATGTATATATCAAACATTATTTTCATTTTAAATATTTTTCACTTATGTTGTCTTTCATGTTTAGGTGGTATAATATTTTACTTTTATTTTCCCCCTCAGTGCACTTTGGACATTCAATTTTCAAATATAATCTTTTATCTACAACTTTTTTTATTTTAGATGTGTATTATTCAAGATTATTACCCAATTTTAAACCAATTTGAAGTTATGTTTTCAATTTATATAATGGTATATTTATATGTGTTTACAATTAGTAACTGGATGAGTTACCCTTTTCCAAAATGGGAGAATTTTCAAAAATCTCTCAAACTGAAGTACCTTCAATATATTATATAACAATTTATTTTCAATTTCTACCTTCTTATTTTTGATTCATAAACTTTAACACTAATCATTGAGTTACCTATTTGAAACTCATAAAAATAAACCTATTATACAAATGAAACCTATTATAATTTCATTTTTTGAACTTTATTTTCACTTAAGATGTTTTTAACATATGTATTATATCTAGATTAGATGTAAAATATTGTCCATATAACATTTCACTATTATTTTTCAAATCTCATTTCATTTTAGATGTATAGTTATGAAGATTAATAATTCATTTTCCCATTTATTTTAACTTTGGTTGTGTATTATTCAATATTTATCCATGAGTTACCAAATTATAAACCTCTATTTGAATCAATATTTTTCATTTCTATAACAATATATATATATGTGTGTGTGTGTTTAAAAATGATGTAATCCAATCATTGAAGACTAATCATCTAGTTTCCCATTTTCTTTCATTTTGGATTTCTATTGTTCAAGATTTACCATTGAGTTACTAATTCAAAACATATATTTGAATTATTGTTTTTAATTTATACAACATTATATATAAGTTAGTCTATAAATGGGTAAGTCAATCTTTGATTAGTGCTACAAATTTCACTTTTAAAATTAAATAAAATAAAAAACTATATAATACCTTATGTTTTATCCCTTTGACTTTGTTTACTACTTTATGAATTTGGTTTTAGGACACCAAATAAATTCTTATTATTTTTTCAACTGATATTATAATTTCATGTACTATTTAATAATTTAGTGAAATATTCACCCTTTCCCTTGTCTTCTCTATGATACATACCCAAGAAAATATAGTTCATTTATATTATTTAGGTTTTCTATGTATTTTTTATCAAAATTGTGAATTTAAACTTTTTATTTCATTGAGCATAAACTTTTTTGGTCGATGTATTCCATATGTCCCAAATAAGCTATTTGTTATTTTTATATATCATAGATGTTTAATTTATTATAAAATATTTATCTCAGATTTTCAACATTTCCATGTACTATTTTTGGTTGTTAGTTTTTATAAATATTGTATTGATTTTTTTATACATGAAATTCATAAACATCTTTCTATACATGTATTTTTGAGATAATTAATGATTTCCCCCTATACACTCTAGTAAAATTAACATGTACTCAAACATATAAAAAAGATGAATTAATTTATTTATTTTTGGTCTTTATATTATGATACATACATGAATTAACACCTTCTTTTTTCTCTACTGTATGGGGATCAAGTTTTCTGATCAAAAAATACTTGGGTAAAAGAGGAAGAAAAAAAGGTATGTTATTTACATTCTCTTGCATTTTAATTTTCACTAAAATGGAAACATATTTTTTTGTTATAATAAAATTGTTCATTTCTATTTAAATTTCCAAAAAAATTATTTCCATATATCTATTCATCTTATATTTTCACTACAGTTCATTTAATCATATATAAAAAATATGAGATCCCTATGGGGGACAGTTTAGTGGGTCTTTCCTTACTGTATTTGTGAAGGTGTGTTGAGGAAGTCATTGTTTAAGCCTCGAGGTCTACATCTTTGTTTCCTTTATTCCCCACCCCAGGGCCCACTTTAAATAAATAAAAATAAAATAATAATATATCTTGTTTTTCATATTATAATATTATCACATTTTAATCATCCCTTTCTTTTAAATATAGGATCCATTTTATAAGGAACTTTATTGGTAGAAAATTTTATGGGTTACTAAAAATTAAATATTTTTATTTGAAGGATTCCTTTTAAGGAAATATATATATACCAAATAGATATCAAGTTATTTCATACATACACGAGTATTCGTATTGTAATTATCATTATTTACTTCTTAAACATTACTTTGAATTTTTTGACAATCTAGTTTTTTTAATGATGTTAAATTAGCTGAATTAAATACAAATTGAATAGTATCATGCATTATTATGGGAAAAGTATTAGTTTTTTCTCAATAATATTCAATATATTTATATTAACCTAAATTTTAATTAATTCATTTGAATTAAATATCTTGAACCAATGACTTACCATGTTTTATTTGATATTTAAATTCTTTCAGTTTTGATTTTCCAGTCAAGGAATTTACGGTATCATTTATATATTCACTAGTGATGTTGTATAATGATGAAAATCATATGGATTCCCATATATTTTTTTTCAAAAAAACATGATATTATTTTTATCTACTTATAACATGTAACTAGATAACTTTTTCATATCATATCAAATTAGTACATCATTGCCTTATTTTAGTCCTTGTATATTTTTTTGGAAAAGTTATTTCAATGTGTCCTGTGATGGTTAAACAATATTTTATATCCTTGATCAGTCTTTTAAACCTATTTGATGACTATCTATCATGTTCTTTGAGGCCACTATAATTTATATTTTCTAACGCTCATTCTTTAATTTTGGTTTTTGAAGTTTTTGATTTCATTCATCCATTAAATTATGAAGTTCCCCTAAATTAAAGAGGAGATGGGTCCTTTTGATGAGATCCATATATCCACTTCATTCGGAACCTATTTCTTCCCCTATTTTATTATAGAAACCACTTATTTTTGTTTGTAAATAGAAATTTTAATCATATTTCCCCATGATTCCAAGTAGTTGCATCGTATTTTATATCGAGGAAACCATATGATGAGCTAAGAACAATATTTCTCATGACGATTGTCTGAGGCACAGTCGGCTGATGTGTAACTCTAATATGGGATCGTTTATTATTAATTTTTGATTTCATATCATTTTCAATGTATATTTTAACTTAATTTCTTTAATTTATTTTAAATGTTTTACTCATTTTCTAAATCAACAGACCTTCTTTTATTCAATTATTTAATACTATTATAATACCAATCCTTTTCACTTAGAGTGTGAATGAAGGTCACCTTTGTTTTTTTTCTTTCATTAATTTACACCTATTAAAATGTTATGTTTTTTATTTTCACCTTTATTTTTATAAATAGATTTTTTAATTTTAAATTATTATAGTAATAAATTAATTTATTCATTGAAACAAGATATTGAATATTTATTTTTCAAGATAAATTTCCTTCCACAACTTTCATTGGAACTATGATTACTTTTATATAAAAATGATATATTGAAGTTTTCTTATCTTGTGGGAGAATTAGTCATAAAGTCACTAAAAGTGTCCTCCATCATAGTAGTAACTATAAGATGATTAGGTTGTTTCTGTTATAGTAATCAGATTCATGGTTTCAGTTATCAAAATAATATATAAGTTAATCATAAGAAACTAAAATCATAAATTAATTCATAGTTTTTATAAAAATTATTAGTGTAAAAAATAAAAATTTATAAATATAATCTTTCATTTGGAATATTTTAATCATATAAAATTTAAAAATTAATAAAACTGTAAAAATAATTTTTTTCATTTTGGTTATGAGAATGAATATTTATATAATATAGATTCTAATTTTGAAGTAATTTTCCTATGATTGTTTCATTCTCCTGCAATGATTTATCTCCAAATTGTGCTCTTCTTTTTTATCTAGATTCATCTTATATTACTTCCTACGTCTCTTTCTAGATCCCTAGATTCCCTGTTTGGATTCATTTTATTTAGGTTTATATATCTTCATTGATCTCACCACACACACTTATGTCATCCATATCAATCAATAACTTCATTCTCTCTATATATGGTTTAAATTTTACCTTGAAAAAAGTGTTTATTTAGAGTGACATTCATTTTGGAATGAATTAATAAATCAATTCCCCCAATGATAATTTTTATTTTTCATCTCTTTTGGCATCCATCCCCCATAATAAATTTCTTTTATTATGAGTTGACTACCAACTGCATCATGTTGGTTGTTTTTTTGACACTATTCTATGTAATTTTAATTAGCAATTCTTTTACATGAATCCCCCAATTCAAAAATTTTGGTTCATTTTAGTTATATTTTATGTGATTTTATCACCTCATTTTTTTGAACCCTGAGATTATTTTTCACCATAATATGATTTTTGATTGTGAAACTCTAAAATTATTATTTTTGACTATTTTAATAAATAAATTGTTCACTGTTCATAAATGAAATTATATTCTATGCTATATGATACCAACTCCCAGACTATGAAAGAGTATCATTATTTCCTTAATAAAAATTCCTAAATATTAAAAAATATTAATTCCAAACCTCAAAAGTTGAACACATAAATTTATTTTGTTTCTTTGAAATAGGCCTACATATTTTATGCACAATTCATGCCAGTGTTATGCCCATCCTCAATATTGTTAATGACAAGGTATATTTTTTCTTTTTCAATTTATAATATTGAATTATATATAATTTATTTATTTTAAGTATAATTTATTTCTATTTGAATAAAAGGTCACTGAAAACAATAACTACATAATCTATTGTTCAATTAATTTGGGCTAAGTTTCCCATTGAATACTCTACCTTTTTATTGTACAATGAGATTTACCATTCCATTTTATCTCTTTGAATTTTGTTTTAATTTTTTATATTATTGGATTTAGATTTCATTTTCTAACCTAACATAGTGGGGGTTTCAACTATAATATTTTTAAATCTTTTCATGTTTAGTTAAAATTATATTTTTTAAATTTTTTTAAAAAGTGGCATCTATGTTCTTCAATCCATTTATAATTATTTGGATTTTTGATCTCTTATTTATACCTTTGATACAGGTGGATGGAAGTTGAGCTTCGACTGTCACATATAACTATCTTATACACTAAGATTTTTTTGTTATTTCTACTCTGATCGGAGCTTGTAGCCAATACTCCCAGGTAGCATCATCGTATCCCTGTTAGTCGTAGGTATCTCAATTTTAGAATGCCTCAACTATATTTATCTTGGGTCCTCTTCAGTTACCTGGTCTCTACCATTTGACCTTGGTAGAATCTCTCATTCTCTCTAGTATGATCTTGAGTACCTTTTCTATCCCCTATACTATATTTCATCATTGTTTCCCTATTCAATCATTATGAATTCCAGAGGGTAATTTAAATTAGTAGAAATTTTTACATGAATCACCCAATTATGATATTTGGTTTTGTTTTTTCACATTTTCTAACATATCAACACCTTAGATTTATTTTTGAAACCCCAAGACCACTATCCTCTTTTTTCTTGATTTTTGTTTAGTAATTACTCCATCATCCATTGTTGGGGTTATCTGTTTTGATGATATATTCATCCCTTATTATGAAACCCTAAAATTATTTCCCCTTCCTCTTAATTTCCACAAATAAATAGTCCATTATTCATTGGTTCAATTCATTTTTGTGTTTCAAGATACTTACTTCATGACTATGAAAATGTAATAGTTTTATCGTTAATACAAATTCTTGAATTATATATATATATATGTTTTCTAATAATAACATATTTTTATTTGTATAAATTATTATAGAAATAATATTTTGGTTGGTTATGTTATTTTTTCTAAGATATTTTCACCCCAATTTTTTTTAAAAGTCTAAGACTATTTTTATCCCCTCACATGATATTCATTTAGGAAGTACTCTATTATCTATTACTAGGTTCTCTTATTATACAACCACATCCTTGATTCTAAAACTGTAAAATTGTTTCCCCCTTCCTCCCATTTCCATGAATGAATGGTCCTCTGTTCATAGGTGAAATTACATTATGTGTTATAAGATATCCATTTCTCACCTGTGAAAATTTAATTGTTTTTCCTTGATACAATTTCTAAAAAATTAAAGACTTAATTTTAAACATTATATATTGAATAATAAAATTGTTATGTTTCTTCTAAACAATCCTATAAAAATTTTTCTCATCTCATGTAAATCGTATGACCTCTATCGATGTTTGTGAAGGGGTATATTTTTTCATTTTCAATTGATAAACTTGAATTATCTGTTTTTTTTATTCTAAGGATAGGTGATTTGAGTTTGAATAAATGGTCACAAAAAAACCTACAAAAAATTGTTTTTGATTGCTCTGGTATAGGTTTTCCACTGCATAATCTATCTTGTTGTCGTACAATGAAATTTCCCATCCCATTATCCATCTCTGAATTTTATTTTAATTTTAGTTAATGGTGGCCTTATTATGTATTTTTTACAATGGGAATGATAAGGGTTTTAAGAAGAATATTTCTTAATTTTTACATGTTCAAGTAAAATTATATTTTCTTTAGATCTTTTATAAAATCTAAACTTTTTATTGGAAGTTAAGTACCTCAAAAAAATATCAGTAGCATTTAATTTTATTTGTCAGTCTTTATTTAAATTTATGTACGCATATAGGTGAATATTTTTAATGTAATTCAAATTTATTTCTTTTAATAGTTATTTTAAGTTTAATATTTATGGTTTTTACATTATATATATTTTACTTCATGACACCATTTTATTTATGCTAGAAGTGTTCATACATTTTTATACACCATTCCCACCACTTAACTTATCTCTATTCCAATATCTTGTGAGATAGTAATCATTTTGATGTATTCTAATTATAATGCTCCCATCTAAAAATTAAGAGTCAAGTGATTATTTTTAGTTGACATATTCCCATTATACTATGGAAATTTTTCAAATTTTATCTCTATACATTTTTTTAGATCAGTACATTTCCATAGGGTATAGAGCTATATCCATATTCCTTTTGATAATTGTGGAAGGTTTTGTTTGGTTAATGTGATATATATTTTTATAAACTTTTCTATATATAGAAAATATTTGATCTAAAATAGGTCACTTTAAAATCTGTTTCCACCTCTCATATTTAGAACAAAAGATAAATTTTAGATGTAAATATTTTTTATATAGTTCTATTATTGTGGATTTTATTTTTTTAAATTTTATAAACATGAGATATATATGATTAAAATTGATTGGTTTATGTATGTCTTTATTTGATTCTTATAAGTGAGTTCACTAAATCATCACTCAAACTATGTCAATTATTATTTTCAACATTTGACATGTGTAATTTTGTTCCTAAATATTAATATACAAGATATTATTTCACTTCACATTCAATTAATATTTATTTAGATGAAAACCCCACTTCAGTATTATATTTAAATAACATAGCCTAAGTGTTATTTTAGAATACTTGTACTATTTATTTGGTTAGCTTGGGAACACTTCAATGTGTTATAACATTATTTTTACATTAAATATGGGTTAAAGTCCAGGTTTATCATGTCCTTTGGTGTTTTTTTGTTTACATACATAAAAATTCATCTTATGTGAGATCATTGGTTTCCTTATCACTTTTCATTTTTTATTTGATCATTATAGTGGAAAAAATATTCTCACTAATTCTTTGAAACATTCAATTCCAAATCCAATGACTGGGCCAAATATCATGTATAAGTATCATGTCAGCCAATGACTGGGCCAATTAAAATATGTTTTAATTCTATCAAATGAAATAATACTTCTAATTGAAATAATTCTATCAATGGTAGATTATGTTCAAGTATCATGTCATCCACAATATCCAATGAAGGAATTTTCTATAACATTTTTATCGCAACTGATGATATTATATGATGACGAAAATTGGATGGATTCCAATTAATTTTTTCATCAAAACATGATATTCTCACCATCTACTTATGAAAGATAACCGAGTAACTTTTTTGTATCATATCAAATTAGTTCTTCATTGTCTGCTTTTATAAATTATATTTTTTTTGAAAATTTTTTTTAAAGTGGCTTGTGGCGGTTGAACAATATTTCATACTCTTGATCAACCATGTAAAATTAATTTGGGACTATCCTCCAAGATATATTAGGCCACTCTAATTACTGTTTTTGAATGAACATTGATCAATTTTGTTTTTCAATATTTTTTATTTCATCCATCCATTGAATTTAGATGTTCCCTTGAATTGAATAGGATATGGTCCCTATTCATGATGGCTGAGTATTTGTTATGCCTAGAACCTATCCCCCCTATTTTATCATAACAACCACCTATTTTTTTCTATAGAAATTATGATCATATTTCCCTATGGTTACAACTATTTTAATCATAGTTTATATCTAGGAAATAGTGTAATGAGTTAAGAATAATATTTCTCACAATATTCATCTAAGGCGCAGTCAGTCTATAACCACGTATAGTGTGTTTCTATAATGTAGGATGTTTTATTTTAATTCATTAGGTTTAACATAAAATGATCACAAAATATTATGTTATTCACACTATCTAATGCTAATTTATATGGTTGAGTGCCTGTAGTAAAATAATAGGCATATAACTATATTGTTTTAACATTAATATAGTTTTTCACTTTGAATTTATATACAGTTTCAACATGTATTCAATTTGGATGATTCTATATAATATGAACTCAAAAAGTTATTTTAAGTTTTATTAAATAACCTTTGTCTTGTAAAGTTTTCAATACTACTATGAAAGTTCAAACTACCATTTTATGTATATTATTCTTTTCCTTATTCTATATCGCTTCTATAACAATGTAATATGAAATTCAATATGCACTTTAAATCTACCTGTTTCAATATAGTATGCATTCATTATCCTTTGAAATTTATAGTTTCAATTTTCATATATATAAATTTGATGTTTTGCAATGGCAGATAGGGGATCAGCTTGCCTAACTCCCTTGGTTAATTTAACGTAACCCTTGGGGGAACCATAGACAAGGATGGAAATATTATCCCAATTGAAAAGATTCTTTATTCTACTAATGAAGGATTCATCGAAACCAAAACCATGAAGAACTTTGAAAATAAAAAATAACATTCAAAGTCTCAAAAAATGAACTTTCTCATTATGAAAAAATCTCTAGCAAAAACATTAGCTAGAACACATAGTTTGTTTACATTGGGAAAAAAATTCTCTATGGTAGAAAAAGTACCATTAACAATATTCTAGATATTAAATAAGGTTCCTTCCCCTTCATGTATATTAGAGTACTAATTTTTTGGGGAAGACCTAAAGTTATTTACTTTTACAAAACTCTAGACCAAATTCTCAATAATTTTTTCCCTTGGAAGGTAAAGCCTTCTCTATGGATAGAATAATATGCCTGGTTAAATACAATATTGTTTCTAAAATGCTATAATTGTTGATGGTCTACAAATGTCTTGGTGGTCTCATCAAAAAAATAAATGTCTAAATTAAGTATTTTGTTTGGACTGGGAACATGCTTGAAAGGAAACTTGTGACCATCCCTTGGAATAATTTTTGTAAGCCTTTGGATAAAGGCGTCCTTGGCATTAGAAAACATAATCTTTACAATGAGGCCTTACAATCTAGACTAACATGGAACCTTCTCCACAATGACTTATACTCCACTACCTTTGTCAAAAAAATATTCCTTGAAAAGTTAAATAAAGGTAATTCAAAGTATATTAGCTCTTCTATTTGGCCATCCCTTAGACATTCCTTTTAGAAAATCCTAATTAACATGATATGGATGGTTATAAATGACTCTTCCATGAATTTTTGGTTGGAAAACTGGACAAGAGCCCCTTTAATCTCCATGATGCCTCTAAATAATTTACTCAAAAATACTAATTGTACTTTCAGGGAGGTGTTAAATTCTTGGACCACTAACCTTCATGATAACATTATTCATTTCATTAATAATTATCCCTATTCTAACTAAAATGACTTACTTATTTGGGAACCTTCTCATAATGTTGTTCTTGAGTCCAATTTTTTTTGCAATCATATCATTCAAAATTTGGAAAACAATTTTAGTTGGATAAAAAAATTGATAAGTTGTGAATTAAGTCCTTAATGTTTACTCTTGTTTAGCGTATTGCATACAATAGATACCCCACTGATGTTTGTATTCAATATTATTAGATTCAAATATGTAACTTATGTAAATAACATAGATAATATACTATCCATATTTTCCTATCTTTTTCTACAGCTTCTTCTCTTTAGAACTATATTTTTGACATTTTCTATTGCAGATGGATTCTTCTTGACTCTCTCAGCTAGAAACTAAATTTTTTTGTGGAAATTGAAACCTATCAACAAATCACAAATATTTTCTTAGTTGTTATTTTTGAGATTCTCCATGTGATCTGGTATGATATAATTCTCTCATTCATAACAATTCCTCATTTATTTGAAATGAAAGTCTAATGTGGATCCTCATTTCTATTTGAGAAGCTGCCTAGATTTAGAAGGATCATTGTAGAAACTCGATCAAAGACTTTGAGATTCTTGGATTTCATCATATTAATAGATTATATCATCATCCTAGGAGTACATTTGATGTGTTCTGGCAAGCCCCATTCATAGGATGGATTAAATTAAATGTGTATAACACCTCTAAGGGAAATCCAGCGTCCTTGGGTTGTGGTGATATCTTCAAAGACCACATTGGGAAATTCCTCGGTTGTTTATATGGCAGCTATGGAATCGTTTCATCCATAGAAACTGAAATGATGAGTGTGATCCATGTTGTTTAATTTTCTAAGAAATGTGGTTAGAATAATATTTGGATTTAAAGAGATTCAACCACTATTGTGTAGTATATTTAGAATGGAGTGGTGCATCTTTCTTGGCTTCTTACAACCTGATGGATGAACTATCTTCATTTTCTCCTAGAGATCAGTTACATTGTCAGTCATACCTTCTATGAATCTATTAGAGTGGTTTATGGTCTTTCTAATAAGGGAGTTAACTAGGACATAAACTCGAAGGTTTAACTTCCTGATGATCTTCTTCTAATTTATGATAATTATTGTAAAAATAATATGTTGTTTAGACTTTTATAATCCCCTCCTTTTTTAATATAATAATTTTTTTCTTGGTCGTTGACCAAGGGATCACCTCTTAAAAAATATTCAATAATCTCTATCTATTGGAAATGATGTTCAATGTTTTCCATCCAAAATATTTTATGGTTTTTTATTCAACTATATTTTTTATAAGGTCTGTAACATTATTTTATATTATTTTACCATGCACATTTTTTTGATCTCAATCAATCATTAATTTTATAATGGGGTTTTATAATATTATGAGAATGATTCCCTATGTTTTTTAATCTAATCAATATGATTCTCATAGTTTAATCTTGTATTCCTTGATAATTAATTCTAATTTTAGTTTTGAAAACTTTTTTTCTCAAGATATTCATCTTGTCTATCTCATATCAAATATAATATCAACCACAATATCTATTGAGCCTCTTTGTCCTACTCAATGATCCAGATATGTTTGAGCATCATATTTATTTGAAATTACTTAATTTCTCTACCTTATTTAGTGGTCACTAAATATGGGGACATACAATGCTATTACGAGATTCTCTTTAGATACAAGCCTCAACATTGCCTTGTTGATCTCAATATCATCTATATCATCAAAGAGACAAAAAAATCCCTCCTGTTGATGGTTATGAACCCATTCTCATTGAGTCATATCTCCCATAGTCCTATCTTATTTTCTAACATATAAGTCTTGATCAAATTTGTAACACCCCAACCCCATTTACCCAGAGTTGGTGCATTATTTTAATACATTGGCATGATTACAAGGAATCATGTCCTGAAGGACTGATCAGTTTAGCAGTCTTGGGAAATAGATTACATGCATAAATGTTACATTACACTTCATAACATACAAAACAACATAAATAATCTTTTATTAATTCCATTATTCCCTTGTCTCAACCCTGCATATCAATCACAATACACTTCTTGGAATCCTAGGGAAAATAAAACATAAAAAGGGGTGAGCTCAAACACTCAGTAAGGGTAAGCAATACAGCAGAAACTTTCATAAATAAGCATAAACATTTAAGGCAATGTATAACTAAAACAAAAGCCTTTAAAACTTGAATTTCAGAAAAATATGGCAAAAATAAAATGAAATAATTCCATTTACTTATTCACATGGATATTCTACTAGTCTAATTATCACATGCAATATCACTAACTACTTTCATAATGATAGAATATATAATGTCAGACTATCATAACCACGTAGCCAAGTCCTCGTGCCAAGACTACAAATAAGATTTTGTCAATGCCTTATGCCAAGACACTAGTTTGTCTCGTGAGACCTACCGATGCATCGAGGAGCTATAGCAGGCTCCACCCGTCACTTATTAAGTCCAATGCATTCCTTATATGAATAGGTTTAAACATAACATAAACATTCGTATTAAAACTAGCATACGAAATATCAATACCTTCTCCATAAACCATGAATGGTATAAAAATAACACATCCATAGTCAATAATATCACAAAACATTCAATGGAAGTTTTTTATAATAAATCAACTTCAAATAATCTTAAAATCCATCAAAGGATGTTGACATAGATGAAAATGATGAGTAAAACTTTTTGAGAGAAATATCCTTTTTGTAAAATAATTTAAAAGACACACATTTATAAAGGAAGTAATTTAAAAGAGATTTTTGAATCAAAGTGTCCCATACCAATTTGAAACTTTTGAAAAGTATTATCATTTCAAAACATTCATGTCCATATAAATAAATCCTTAAAATCATTTTGAAAACATGGACAATAATTAAAATGATTTAGAGAGATAAATATTTAAAACATTTGAAATTATGATCTTGATAAAGAGTACCTTTCAAAATCCTTAAAATCTTCATTTTGAAATCATTTTTATGAAAAATGGACATGGATGATAAAAATGTCTATGTAAATACTTACACATAAACAATATCGGATAATAATGAGATTGAACAATTAACCCTTACCAATTTGGTAACTTAAAAAACATACAACCCATGAAAGAGGTATCATACAATGAATATGTAAATATACATAAGTTAAAGTGTATTACACAAATAATACAATTATGGGCAGTACATACACCACATAAAAGGTAATAGTGGAAATATGGCATGAATCTCACGAGAATAAGGAGTGAGATGAAAACCCATTACCTTGCACTTTCTTTTAGTCAAGGGTACGTTTAAACTCCTGTATGAAGATGGTAGAATGTTATTAAATTATACCAAAACCATGTTAATATTTATGATATCATACATGATTCATTTATGACTTTATACTAACTATTTAATAATAATTTCCATGTTAAATTAACATTTCGGGTAATAATCGTTTTCTTTATCATACGTGTTTTAACTTGTTACTCTTGATTGTGTTATATAGATCATGATTTAAATACATCTAGAATATAAAAAATGATAAATATATCATATATATTTAGAATACAAATGTGTATAATAGACATATATAAGAAATTGAAAACACCATTTATGGAGATGGTAGTCCGTACATACGCATAAACGTTGTTTCTATTTTTATATAGTATTGAATGGAAGTAAGTGAATAAGATATATGTAAGTACATAAATACTTATATATATAAATAAATATATCTCCAGTATCATTATTATGCCATATATTACATACTTATTAGTAATATATATTTTTATAATCGTCGATGAATGGTGAACTTGGAATGAATCTCATCGCGTCGTGGAGACGGTAATCCGTACGTACGCACGAGTGAAAATATCATTCTTTTGATATTAAAATAATATATAATTTGATGATATATCATATATAAAGAATCATTATCATGTTATATTTATTATTTAAATTAATTATACATCATTATTATAACCATCTAAATAATAATATATTGAATAACAATTACACCACAACGTGGAGACGGTAGGCCGTACGTACTTACGTATGGTGACATGTCATTCAAGGGATGGATAGAATAATGAATTTGTCTGTTCCATAATTATAATAACATCACATTATATAGAACATACTGGAGTTATTATTTTAGAATGGAAATAAAAAGGAAAGAAGAAATTGAATAGGAAAGTAACTTTAAAGAGGGTGGTGAAGACGTTACCTCTTCTTCGGGTTCTTCCTTTTGATTTGATCAAAATGGCTCCACAGGTTGGCTTTATGATCAAACTAAGGCCTCTAGGATGAAGTGAGGGAAGTTGATAGATTATATGGGTAGGGTTTGGCCGAACCAAAAGGCTTTGCAGGTGTGAATAATTGGTTAGAAGTTGGGTCCTTTTATAAGGGGAAGGAGGGGATCTTTATGAAAAACTTAAAGTATTAATTTATAATAAATTCATATTCGGTTTATAAAGGTTCCAAAGTGTATTATTAAAATTATAAGGTGGGTATGGGTATTAATGTTTACAACCAATATATTTTAGACAGGTTTGGGTCATTATATTAACCTTATCTTTTATTTTTAACTCTTGGTTGATTAGTTTAACACTTACCATGTCACATTGTATTTTTATAATATATAGTTAATAAACGTTCTATATACATCCAACAGACCCCCAAGTGGTCCATTAATGATACACCAATAATGATATAAGTCATTTCACCAAACCTCAGGTTTTTAGGAATAGAATATAAATTAATAATATAATATTTGTTTTAAAAATTCATTTATGTCAATTTTGAGACTACTCAATAATTGATTTTTCTTAAAGTCATAAAAACATTACTGATTCGTAACAAATTCATTTAAGAAATCCAAACATGTCATATTAACCAATAAAATTATTTTATATCATAAAAACATTCAATTTATATTTATTTTAACATTTATAATACCAATTATTTGATTCTTTCATTAATAAGGAAATTACTGCATCATTATTGTGTCATATATATTTTTACTATTTCAATGTATAAAAATTATAAATAAAATATAATTATGTAGGAAACCGTTTTATTTTTCTAATGAATATTTATAATAAAAAATATAGCATATATAACCCTATGAAAAAATTGTTTTTCTAAAATATATAAGCTTATGTCATTTTTGTATTTACTTTATCTTAATTAAAATAAAGTGTCCCTATCACCTACAAGTGGATCCATGGGGTCCCAAAAATCAACCAAAAGATGCCCATGGTTGGAAATGTATCCAAAAATAAGGTTAGTACACGTTTTAGGGTAATTCATTATTATTATAATATTATTTTTTAACCCTTATTTACAGGATTTACCCTTTAACCATGGTAAATAAAATATTTACCGAAGTAATTATTCCAAATGTCTAATAATAAAAGTTACCTATTTATACAATTTGGACATCCTGATTCCAAATATGGAATCCATTTTTCCAAATTCAAAACACATAAGTGGCATAAATTAATTTAAAATTAATTCCCGCTGTCAAAACAAAAAACGTGTTTTAAGATATAATAACTATCAAAAGATTGACACTTGTGTATGTCTGGTTTAATTGTGAAATTATATAAAACGACCAAAATTGTATTAAATGGTAAAAATTTATTATAAATATAATTTAAAACCACTCAAATTCATAATTTATCACTATTAATTAGTTTGATTAAAAACGTTGTTTTTAATTAAAATTTAGTAATTTTCACTATTCATCAAAATATAAAAGTTTTCCAAAAAGTACCAAAATTTCACCCTAGGATAAATTCGATATTAAAAATCCAAAAATGAAGTCCATTTTGAGAGATAAAATTTATAAAATTTCAAAAATTAGGTATTACTATTTATAACGGCTAGATTGATTGGTTGTGGTGTGTGTTAGAACTCGAAGTTGCGTACAACACATGCTACTATTTTATTCAAAGAGGAGAATTACATGGAAGCTTGGGGTGTTTCATTGTAAATTTTTGATGTCCCCATTCTAAAAAATAAATTTATTTAGTCAAATTGATTATATAAAAGTTTAAAATATTGCACATAAAAACGGTTCAATATTAAAAGTTGGTAAAAGTGCATTTTTGAAAAATACTTATTTTATTGGAAAAAAATGAATTTGTTCTTACATTATGTCTAGGAAACTCATAATATGGATTCTAAAATTATAAGGATTATATAAAGTTCAAAATTTAGTTAATACTATTCATAACCTCTTTTGAATGGCTTGTTTGGTAAGCCATGGTGGGCTTGAACTCGGTGTTGCGTGTAGTCCAAGTTATTGAATTATTTTGAAGAAGTAACACACTATGAAATATTGGGGTGTTAAATTCTTCCCTCCTTCAATAAATTGTGTCCTCGCAATTTGATATATTTTTTTTCGAAAATAAAGGTTTAAAATAGAAAATATCTTTATGGGAAAACCCACATCTGAAATTTGGTTAATAAAATTTATTCTTAATAAGAGGAAAAGAGAAATGAAAGGGTAACCACCAAATTATGATCTCGATTATGAGAACATTGGTGGCAATTAGAGACATATAATTGGAGGGAAAACATAAATATTTATAGGTAGTGATTGAGGTCATCAATCACAAGCAAGTTTAAAATTGAGGTCCATAAATTCATCAATCTACGTTGATTTAAAATACCATCGGTTCAACAAAACATAAGGTATTAGGATAACACATTTTTTACGTTTCAAAATATCTTAGTTGAAATACCACATCGAAAAATGGATTATTGAGGCCTCTATTTAAAATAAAGAGTGGTAAGTATGAAGATTACCGAAAATAACACATACTAGGGTTCCATATAGGAAAATATGGATATGGAAGTGAAATCTAACCATCAATTATCTGATGGAGAGTGGTAGAGAACATGGCTATGAAAAGGCCAACAACCCCAAAGTAATAAATTAGTGATGATCTAAGGTACCATCTAGGACAACATTTTTGTTCTAAGTTCCTTTTCTTAATGTTGAGGAATTTATTTATGAGATTGGCTTAGATCATAATGATATATACTTACTTTATAATTAGAGTTTATCCATTAATAAATTTCTACCACAAACTCAACTTTCCCCCCAAAACATAATACAACTCAAAAATACTCTATTTATCCTAATCGTATAGGGTTCCAAATATAATGAATTTAGAATTCACATATTAGACCCTTTATGAAAAGAAACTACATTATACTATCCAAGAACTTCATGTAGCACAATGGTAGGTGATAAATCCCAATTACACTATGGTTGTGGGTTTGATTCCCGCAGCTTTATCCGACACGATGGGTCATCACACAGTCTGCGTGTTGTCCTTTTATAAAAATCCAAAAATAACCTTTCAAACCAAATCCCATTAAAACTTTATACTTATCCAAAGTAATTCTATAAACTCTCAGTAAAAAATTTATAAGGAAGTTAAACACAATAAAGATTTTTTTTCCACGTAATAGCATGTGAATACCTTCATCATGTATTCTATTAAAACACTGAAACATCATGAATTACCATAAAACCTTATTGATTACATTCATGCTCATTCATTCCTTATAGAATACTGGATATACTTAATCCATCCAAAAATTTTCTAAACTCCAACAATGATGGAATATACTAATATTTAATCAGTTTCATGGCAGTCAAGAATATCTAATATAATTTACTAAATCAACCATATCTTATTCCAAAATCAGAACCTCAATATTAGGACCATATTAAGGTTTATCTTTCCTTCAACCATGTAATTTCCAAAAGATTAACTCTGTAGAGTCACTTTTCTTAGTACCATAAAATCTCAAATCCTCAATAAAATAGTACTGCAGTACAATCCTTATTTATTTCTAGTACATCATTGATACAACACTTCAATGAAATAATACCAAAATAACAACATAAGAACACTAGTCATTCCTCTTCATCTGTGGTAGTATCATAACTTGACTATTATCCAATAGCATCATTTGCAGCAGAGTCTGATAACTGGGACATTGGTTAAAAAAGTGTCCAAACTCATTGCAGATGAAGCATTGTACATTTGAAACCTTTTTCTTACACTTGCAGTCACGTACTAGGTGTCCTTTTTCTCCAAACTTATAACATACTCCCATTCCCTTCAATAATTTTCCAAGTTGATTCTTTCCACAGTTATCACATATGGGAAAACCCTTTTTTACCATCTTTCCTTTATCTTTCCTTCTCTCTATCATTATTTTCTTCTCTGGATTCCCTTCAAATCCATAAGACTCCAAGAATTCTTTACATATCTTATCAACACATGATACTATTTCTTCATATGATGATAATACATGGGAGAATATTTCCCTTCTAAATTCTGGCTTAGGACTATGAAATATATGATCCTTCTTACTCTTTGGATCATACGTATTACTGGAGTTCACATTCCTTCTACTAGGTTCCATTTCAATACAATAGCATAAACTAGGTCAGTTTATGAATTGCAATGAATAATTCCAAACTTGTAAAATACCTAATTCAAATTGAACAGTTTATGGATATAATCCATAATCATAAAAATGTTTTCTTTGAGAAATTATATACTCATGAGCCCTTCATAATGGTTTGTAAAGAAAATGAGAATTATCCTAAGCATATCCCCCGGGAGTGTCGTAACCAAGAGTGCAGCAAGGCCTGTTGTCGTGCACCAGTTCTCATTCGAGTCTAGCTCAAAGCGGTGTTTTTGGGTTTTACCCCTAGGTACATCTGTGCCAGAGCCGCCTCTACCTACTCATATCCAGAAAGGGATGTATTGCTCAGAAAATTCACAAAATCTCTACAATACTAAAATTCTAGGAACTTCTTATATACTAATCCTCAAAGTCTATCTTAGAGATATGTGTTTTAATCAGAGTTTATCTAAATATAGCTTCAAAGGTTATTGTTAAACTTCCTCTGATACGAACTATAACACCCTAACCGTAGTTACCCAGAGTCGGTACATTATTTTAATACATTGGCATGATTACAAGGAATGAATTCCCGAAGGACCGATCAGTTTAGCAGTCTTGGAAAATAGATTACATACATGAATGTTACATTACACTTCATAACATACAAAAAAAACATAAATAATCCTTTATTAATTCCATTATTTCCTTATCTTAACCCTTCATATCAATCACAATACACTTCTTGGAATCCTATGAAAAAAAACATTGAAAGGGGTGAGCTCAAATGCTCAGTAAGGGTAAGAAATACAGCGGAAAATTTCATAAATAAGCATAAACATTTAAGGGAATGTATAGCTAAAACAAAATCCTTTTAAAATTGAACTTCATAAAAATATGGAAAAAATAAAATGAAATAATGTCATTTACTTATTCAAATGGATATTCTACTAGTCGAATGATCATATACAATATCACTAACCACTTTCATAATGATGGAATGCATAATGCCAGACTATAATAACCGTGTAGCCAAGGCCTCGTGCCAATACTACAAATAAGATTTTGTCAAGGCCTCATGACAAGACACTAGCTTGTCTCATGAGACCTACCGATGCATCGAGGAGCAATATCAGGCTCCACCCGTCACTAACTAAGTCCAATGCATTCCTCATATGAATAGGTTTAAAAATAACATAAACATTCGTATTAAAACTAGCATACGAAATGTCAATACTTTATCCATAAACCATGAATGGTATAAAAATAACACATCCACAGTCAAACATATCACAAAACCTTCAATGTAAGTTTTTTATAATAAATCAAATTCAAATAAGCTTAAAATCCATCAAAGGATGTTGACATAGATGAAAATGATGAGTAAAACTTTTTGAGAGAAATATACTTTTTTTTTAATCATTTAAAAGTCGTACATTTATAAAGGAAGTAATTTAAAAGAGATTTTTGAATCAAAGTGTCCCATACCACTTTGAAACTTTTGAAAATGATTAACATTTCAAAACATTCATGTCCATATAAATAAATCCTTAAAATCATTTTTGAAAACATGGACATTAATTAAAAAGATATAGAAAGATAAATCTTTAAAACATTTGAAATTTTGATCTTGATAAAGAGTACATTTAAAAATACTTAAAATCTTCATTTTGAAATCATTTTATTGAAAAATGGACATGGATTATAAAAATTTCCAAGTAAATACTAACACATAAACAATCTAGGATAATAATGAGATTGAGGAATTAACCCTTACCAATTTGGTAACTTACGAAACATAGAACCCATGAAAGAGGTATCATACAATGAATTTGTAAATACACTTAAATTAAAGTGTATTACACAAAGAATACAAATATGGGTAGTACATACACCACACAAAAGGTAATAGTGGCAATATGGCATGAATCTCACGGGAATAAGGAGTGAGATGAAAACCTCTTACCTTGGACTTTCCTTTAGTCAATGGAACATTTAACCTCCTGTACGAAGATCATAGTATGTTATTAAATTATACCAGAACCATGTTAATATTTATGATATCATATATGATTAATTTATGACTTTATACTAACCATTTAATAATAATTTCCATGTTAAATTAACATTTCGGGTAATAATCATTTTCTTTATCGTATGTGTTTTACCTTGTTACTCTTGATTGTATCACATAGATAATGATTTAAATACTTCCAGAATATAAAAAATGATAAATATATCATATATATTTAGACTATAAATATGTATAATATACATATATATGAAATGGAAAACAGCGTTTATGGATACGGTAGTCCGTACGTAAGCATAAACGTTGTTTCTGTTTTCATATAGTATTGAACGCAAGTAAGTGAATAACATATATGTAAGTACATAAATACTTATATATATATATATATATATATATCTCCAGTATCATTATTATGTCATATATTTCATACTTATAAGTAATATATATTTTTATAATCGTCGATGAATGGTGAACTTGGAATGAATCTCATCGCATCGTGGAGACGGTAATCCGTACATACGCACGAGCGAAAATATCATTATTTTGATATTAAAATAATATATAATTGGATGCTATATCATATATACAGAAAAATTATCAGGTTATATTTATTATTTACATGAATTATACATAATTATTATAACCATCTAAATACTAATATATTGAATAACAATTACACCACAACGTGGAGACGGTAGGTCGTACGTACGCACGTATGGTGAAATTTCATTCAAGGGATGGATAGAATAATGAATTTTTTTTGTTCCATAATTATAATAACGTCACATTATATATAAGATAATGGATTAATTATTTTATAATGGAAATAACAAGGAAAGAAGAAGTTGAAGAGGAAAGGATCTTTAAAGAGGGTGGTGAAGACGTTACCTCTTCTTCGGGTTCTTCATTTTGATTTGATCTAAATGGAACCTTAGGTTGGCTTTCTGATCAAAATAATTCTTCTAGGATGAAGTTTTGGAAGTTGAGAGAGTATTTGGGCAGGGTTTGGCCGAACCAAAAGGCTTTGAAGGTGTGAAGAATTGGTTAGAAGTTGGGTCCTTTTATAAGGGGAAGGAGGGGCTCTTTAGGAAAAACTTAAAGTATTAATTTATAAAAAATTCATATTCAGTTTATAAAGGATCCATAGAGGATTATTCAAAGTATAAGGTGTGTATGGGTCGAAATAATTTCAGCCAATATATTTTAGATATGTTTGGGTCATTATATTAACCTTATCTTTTAGTTTTAACTCTTCGTTAATTAGTTTAAAACTTACCATATCACATTGTATTTTTATAATATATAGTTAATAAACTTACTATATACATCCAAGAGACCCCCAAGTGGTCAATTAATGACACACCAATAATTATATAATTCCTTTGGCCGAACATTATGTTTTTAGGAATAGAATATAAATTAATACTATAATATTTATTATAAAAACTCATTTATGTCAATTTTGACACTACTCAATAATTGATTTTTATTAAAGTCATAAAAACTTTATTAATTCGTACCAAATTAATTTAATAAATACTAACATGTCATATTAACCAATAAAATTCGTTTATATCATCAAAACATTCAAATTATATTTATTTTAACAATTATAATACCAATTATTTGATTCTTTCTTTAATAAGGAAAATAATGCATCATTATTGTGTCATATATATTTTTACATTTTCAATGTCTAAAAATTATAAATAAAATATAATTATGTAGGAAATATTTTTATATTTCTAATTAGTATTTATAATCGAAAATATAGTATATACAACACTATGTAAAAATTGTTTTTCTAAAAGATATAAACTTATGTCATTTTTGTATTTACTTTATCTTAATTAAAATAAAGTGTTCCTATAACCTACAACTGCCTCCATGGGGTCCCAAAAATCGACCCAAAGATGCCCATGGTCGGACATGTATCCACCAATAAGGTTATGACACGTTTTAGGGTAATTTATTCTTATTATAATATTATTTTTAACCCTTATTTACCGTATTTACCCTTTAACCATGGTAAATAAAATATTTACCAGAGTAATTATTCAAAATGTCTAAAAATAAAAATTACCTATTTACACAATGTGTAAATCCTGATTCCAAATATGGAATCCATTTTTCCAAATTCAAAACACAGAAGTGGCAGATATTAATTTAAAATTAATTCCCGCTGTCAAAACAAAAAGCGTGTTTTTAAGATATAATAACTATCAAAAGATTGACACTTGTTTATGTCCGGTTTAATTTTGAAATTATATCCAATGACCAAAATTGTATTAAATGGTAAAAATATATTCTAAATATACTTTAAAACCACTCAAATTCATAGTTTATCACTATTAATTATTTTTATTAAAAAAGTTGTTTTTAATAAAAATTTAGTAATTTTCACTATTCATCAAAATATAAACGTTATCTGAAAAGTACCAAAATTTCACCCTAGGCTAAATTAGATATTCCAAATCCAAAAATGGAGTCCATTTTTAGATATAATATTTATAAAATTTCAAAAACTAGGTATTACTATTCATAACGGCTAGTTTGATTGGTTGTGGTGTGTGTTAGAACTCGAAGTTGTGTACAACACACGCTACTATTTTATTCAAAGAGAAGCGTACCATGGAAGCTTGGGGTGTTTAATTGTATATTTTTGATGTCCCCATTCTAAAAAATAAATTTATTTAGTCAAATTGAATATATAAAAGTTTAAAATATTGGACTTAAAAAGGGTTCACTATTAAAAGTTGGTAAAAGTGCATTTTTGAAAAATACTTCTTTTATCTAAAAAAATGGATTTGTTCTTAAATTATGTCTAAGATACTCATAATATGGATTCTAAAATTATAAGGATTATATAATGTTCAAAATTTAGTTAATACTATTCATAACCTCTTTTGAATGGCTTGTTTGGTAAGTCATGGTACGCTTGAACTCGGTGTTACTTGTAGTTCAAGTTATTGAATTATTTTGAAGAAGTAACACACTATGAAATCTTGGGGTGTTACATTCTTCCCTCCTTCTATAAATTGTTTCATCGCAATTTGATATTGTTTTTGAAAATAAATTTTGAAAATAGAAAATATCTTTGTGGGAAAACCCACATCGGAAATTTGGTTAATAAAAATTATTCTTAATAAGAGGAAACGAGAAATGAAAGGGTAACCACCAAATTTTGATCTCAATTTAGAGAACATTGGTGGAAATTAGAGACATATAATTGGAGGAAAACATAAATATTTATAGGTAGTTATTTAAGTCATCAATCATAAACAAGTTTAAAATTGAGGTCCATAGATTTATCAATTTATGATGATTTAAAATACCATCAGTTCAAAAAAAATATAAGGTATTAGGATAACACATTTTTGACATTTCAAAATATCTTAGTTAAAATCCCATATCGAAAAATTAATTAATGAGGCCTCTATTTAAAATAAAGAGTGGTAAGTATGAAGATTACCGAAAATAACACATACTATGGTTCCATGTAAAAAAATGTGGATATGGAAGAGAAATATAACCATCAATTATCTGATGGAAAGTGGTAGAGAACATGGCTATGAAAAGGCCAACAATCCCAAAGCCATAAATTAGTGATGATATAAGGTACCATCTAGGACAACATTTTTTTTCTAAGTTCCTTTTATTAATGTTGAGGAATTTATTTATGAGATTGGCTTAGATCATAAGGTGATATACTTAATTTATAATTAAAGTTTAATCCATTAATAAATTTCTACCACAAACTCATCTTTCACCTCAAAACATAATACAACTCAAAAATACTCTATTTATCCTAATCGTATAGGGTTCCAAATATAATGAATTTACAATTCACATATAATACCCTTTATGATAAGAAACTACATTATACCATCCAGGAACATTATGTAGCACAATTGTATGCGATGAATTCCAATTGCACTATGGTTGTGGGTTTGATTCCTGCAGCTTCTTCCAACATGACGGGTCATCACACGGACTGCGTGTTGTCCTTTTATAAAAATCCAAAAATAAACTTTCAAAATTAATCCCTTCCAACATTTTTACTTATCCAAAGTAATTCTGTAAACTCTCAGTCCAAAATTTATAATGGAAGGTAAACATAATGAAGATACTTTTTTCCGCGTAATAGAATGTGAATACCTTCATCAAGTATTCTTTTAAAACACTGAAACATCCTGAATTACCATAAAACCATATTGATTACATTCATGCTCCCTCATTCCTTATAGAATACTTGATATCCTTCATCCATCCAAAAATGTTGTACACTCCAACAATTATGGAATATACAAATATTTAATCAGTTTCAAGGCAGTCAAGAATATCCAATATAATTTACCAAATCAACCATATCTTATTCCAAAATCAGCACCTCAATATTAGTACCATATTAAGGTTTATCTTTTCTTCACCCATGTAATTTCCAAAATTTTAACTCCTTGTAGAGTCACTTTTCTTAGTACCATAAAATCTCAAATCCTCAAAGAAATAGTACGTTAGTACAATCCTTATTGATTTCCAGTATATCATTGATACAACACTTCAATGAAATAATTCCAAAATAACAACATAAGAACACTAGTCATTCCTCTTCATCTATGGTAGTATCATAACTTGACTATTATCCTATAGCATCATTTGTGGCATAGTCTGATAACTGGGACATTGGTTCACGTAGTATCCAAACTCCTTGCAGATGAAGCATTGTACATTTGAAACCTTTTTCTTACACTTACAGTCACGTACTTGGTGTCCTTTTTCTCCACACTTATAACATACTTCGATTCCCTTCAATCATTTTCCAAGGTGATTCTTTCCATAGTTATCACATATGGGAAAACCCTTCTTTACCTTCTTCCCTTTATCTGTCCTTCTCTCTATTGTCCTTTTCTTCTCTGGATTCCCTTCAAAGGCATAGGACTCCGAGAATTCATTACTTATATTGTCAACACATGATACAATTTCTTCATATGATGATAATATGTGGGAGACTATTTCCCTTCTAAATTCTGGCCTAGGACCATGAAAGATATGATCCTTCTTACTCTTTGGATCATACGTATTACTGAAGTTCACATTCCTTCAACTGGGTTCCATTTCTATACAATAGCATAAACTAGGTCAGTTTATGAATTGCAATGAATAATTCCAAACTTGTAAAATACCTAACGCAAATTGAACAGTTTATGGATATAATCCATAATCATAAAAATGTTTTCTTTGAGTAAGTATATACTCATGATCCCTTCATAATGGTTTGTAATGAAAATGAGAATTATCCTAAGCATATCCCCCGGGAGTGTCGTAACCAAGAGTGCAGCAAGGCCTGTTGTCATGCACCAGTTCCCGTTCGAGTCTAGCTCAAAGAGGTGTTTTCGGGTTTTACCCCTGGGTACATCTGTGCTAGAGCTGCCTCTACCTGCTCGTATCCTGAGAGGGATGTATTTCTCAGAAAACTCACAAAATCTCTACAATACCAAAATTCTAGGAAGTTCTTCAATACTAATCCTCAAAGTATATCTTAGGGCTATGTGCTCTAATAAGAGTTTATCTAAATCTGGAATCCAAGGTTATTTCTAAACCTCTTCTGATAACAACAGCAATGCCCCGACCGTAGTTACCCAAAGTCAGTGCATTATTTTAATACATTGGCATGATTACAAGGAATCAGGTCCCGAAGGACCGATCAGTTTAGCAGTCTTGGAAAATAGATTACATACATGAATGTTACATTACACTTCATAACATACAAAACAACATAAATAATCCTTTATGAATTCCATTATTCCCTTGTCTTAACCCTGCATATCAATCACAATACACTTCTTGGAATCCTGGGAAAAATAAAACATAGAAAGGGGTGAGATTAAATGCTCAGTAAGGGTAAGTAATACAGCAGAAAATTTCATAAATAAGCATAAACATTTAAGGCAATGTATAAATAAAACAAAATCCTTTTAAGCTTGAACTTTAGAAAAATATGGCAAAAATAAAATTAAATAATGCCATTTACTTATTCACTTGGATATTATACTAGTTGAATGATCACATGCAATATCACTAACCACTTTCATAATGATGGAATGCATAATTCCAGACTATCATAACCACGTAGCCAAGGCCTCGTGCCAAGACTACAAATAAGATTTTGTCAAGGATTTGTGTCAAGACACTAGTTTTTCTCATGAGACCTACCGATGCATCGAGGAGTTATAGTGGGCTCCCCCCCGTTACTTACTAAGTCCAATGCATTCCTCATATGAATAGGTTTAAACATAACATAAACATTTGTATAAAAACTAGCATACGAAATGTCAATACTTTCTCCATAAACAATGAATGGTATAAAAATAACACATCCACAGTCAAACATATCAAAAAACCTTCAATGGAAGTTTTTTATAATAAATAAACATCAAATAAGCTTAAAATCCATCAAAGGATGTTGACATAGATGAAAATGATGAGTAAAACTTTTTTAGAGAAATATCCTTTTTGTAAAATCATTTAAAAGTCACACATTTATAAAGGAAGTAAATTAAAATATATTTTTGAATCAAAGTGTCCCGTACCACTTTGAAACTTTTGAAAAGGATTGTCATTTCAAAACATTCATGTCCATATAAATAAATCCTTAAAATCATTTTGAAAATATGGACATTAATTAAAAAGATTTAGAGAGATAAATCTTGAAAACATTTGAAATTCTGATCTTGATAAAGAGTACCTTTCAAAATCCTTAAAATATTCATTTTGAAATCATTTTATTGAAAAATGTACATGGACGATAAAAATGTCCAAGTAAATACTTACACATAAACAATCTCAGATAATAATGAGATTGAGGAATTAACCCTTACCAATTTGGTAACTTACGAAACATAAAACCCATGAAAGAGGTATCATACAATGAATATGTAAATACACATAAATTAAAGTGTATTACAAAAAGAATGAAATTATGGGCAGTACATACACCACACAAAAGGTAATAGTGGCAATATGGCATGAATCTCACGGGAATAAGGAGTGAGATGAAAACCCCTTACCTTGCACTTTCTTTTATTAAAGGGTGCGTTTAACCTCATGTACGGAGATCGTAGTATGTTATTAAATTATACCAGAACCATTTTAATATTTATGATATCATACATGATTCATTTATGACTTTATACTAACCATTTAATAATAATTTCCATGTTAAATTAACATTTCGGGTAATAATCGTTTTCTTTATCGTACGTGTTTTAACTTGTTACTAATGATTGTATCACATAGATCATGATTTAAATAATTCCAGAATATAAAACATGATAAATATATCATATATATTTAGAATATAAATATGTATAATAGACATATATATGAAATGGAAAACACCGTTTATGGATACGGTAGTCCGTACGTACGCATAAACATTGTTTCTATTTTCATATAGCATTGAACAGAAGTAAGTGAATAAGATATATGTAAGTACATAAATACTTATATATATAAATATATATATCTCCAGTATCATTATTATGTCATATATTACATACTTATTAGTAATATATATTTTTATAATCGTCGATGAATGGTGAACTTGGAATGAATCTCATCGCGTCGTGGAGACGGTAATCCGTACGTACGCACGAGCGAAAATATCATTCTTTTGATATTAAAATAATATATAATTGGATGTTAAATAATATATAAAGAATCACTATCATGTTATATTTATTATTTACATGAATTATACATCATTATTATAACCATCTAAAAATTAATATATTGAATAACAATTACACCACAACGTGGAGACGATAGGCTATATGTATGCACGTATGGTGACATGTCATTCAAGGGATGGATAGAATAATGAATTTGTTTGTTCCATAATTATAATAACATCACAGTATATAGAATATACTGGAGTTATTATTTTAGAATTTAAATAACAAGGAATGAATAAGTTGAAGAGGAAAGGAACTTTAAAGACGGTGGTGAAGACGTTACCTCTTCTTCGGGTTCTTCCTTTTGATTTGATCAAAATGGCCTTTTAGGTTGGCTTTCTGATCAAACTAAGGCCTCTAGGAATAATTGAGGGAAGTTGAGAGAGTATTTGGGTAGGGGTTGGCTGAACCAAAAGGCCTTGAAGGTGTGAAGAATTGGTTAGAAGTTGGGTCCTTTTATAAGGGGAAGGAGGGGCTCTTTAGAAAAAACTTAAAGTATTAATTTATAATAAATTCATATTTGGTTTCTAAAGGATAAAAAGTGGATTATTCAAATTATAAGGTGGGTATGGGTCTAAATCATTTCAACCAATAGATTTTAGACAGTTTGTGTCATTATATTAGCCTTATCTTTTAGTTTTAACTCTTGGTTAATTAGTTTAACACTTACCATGTCACATTGTATTTTTATAATATATAGTTAATAAACATACTATATACATCCAAGAGACCCCCAAGTGGTCCATTAATGATACAAAAATAATGATATAATTCCTTTGTCCGAACTGTAGGTTTTTAGGAATAGAATATAAATTAATAGTATAATATTTGTTTTAAAAACTCATTTATGTCAATTTTGACACTACTCAATAATTGATTTTTGTTAAAGTCATAATAACTTTATTAATTCATACCAAATTGATTTACGAAATCCTAACATTTCATATTAACCATTTAAAATTCGTTTATATCATCAAAACTTTCAAATTATATTTATTTTAACATTTATAATACCAATTATTTGATTCTTTCCTTAATAAGAAAAATACTGCATCATATTGTGTCATATATATTTTTACTTTTTCAATGTCTAAAAATTATAAATAAAATATCATTATGTAGGAAATCTTCTCATATTTCTAATTAATATTTATAATCAAAAATAAAGAATATATAACCCTATGTAAAAAATGTTTCTCTAAAAGATATAAGCTTATGTCATTTTTGTATTTACTTTATATTAATTAAAATAAAGTATCCCTATCACCTAAAAGTGGCACCATGGGGTCCCAAAACTTGACCCAAAGATTCCCATGGTCATACATGTATCCAAAAATAATGTTAGGACACGTATTAGGGTAATTTATTATTATTAGAATATTATTTTTCAACCCTTATTTACCAGATTTACCCTTTAACCATGGTAAATAAAATATTTACCGAAGTAATTATTCAAAATGTCTAAAAATAAAAGTTACCTATTTACACAATTTGGAAATCCTGATTCCAAATATGGAATCCAATTTTCATAATTCAAAACACAGAAGTGGCAGAAATTAATTTAAAATTAATTCCCGTTGTCAAAACAAAAAAGCGTGTTTTTAAGATATAATAACTATCAAAAGATCGACACTTGTTTATGTCCGGTTTAATTGTGAAATTATATCCAATGACAAAAATTGTATTAAATGGTAAAAATATATTCTAAATATACTGTAAAACCACTCAAATTCATAATTTATCACTAATAATTATTTTGATTAAAAAAGTTGTTTTTAATTAAAATTTAGTAATTTTCACTATTCATCAAACTATAAAAGTTATTCGAAAAGTACAAAAATTTCACCCTAGGCTAAATTTGATATTCAGAATCCCAAAATGAAGTCCATTTTGAGAGATAAAATTTATAATATTTCAAAAATTTGGTATTACTATTCACAACGGCTAGTTTGATTGGTTGTGGTGTGTGTTAGAACTCGAAGTTGCGTACAACACACGCTACTCTTTTTATTCAAAGAGAAGCGTACTGTGGAAGCTGGGGGTGTTTCATTGTAAATTTTTGATGTCCCCATTCTAAATAATAAATTTATTTAGTCAAATTGAATATATACAACTTTAAAATATTGGACTTAAAAAGGGTTCACTATTAAAAGTTGGTAAAAGTGCATTTTTGAAAAATACTTATTTTATCTAAAAAAATGAATTTGTTTTACATTATGTATAAGAAACTCATAATATGGATTATAAAATTATAAGGATTATATAATGTTCAAAATTTAGTAAATACTATTCATATACTCTTTTTAATGGCTTGTTTGGTAAGTCGTGGTACACATGAACTCGGTGTTGCGTGTAGTTCAAGTTATTGAATTATTTTGAAGAAGTAACACTCTATGAAATCTTGGGGTGTTACAAAATTATAATTATTGATTTCAACAGTGGAATTATGAAATTTAGAAGCAAGTATGTATATTTCAATACAAGTAAGAATCTTCCAGCTATTCAACAATAGGTGAGAAAGTTATGGATGCGAAGATACTTATGGTACCACCAACTCTATAATTATAAATAATACCTATCTTAATATATAAAAAATGAATGAAAAAAGTGAGAAAAAGAAAAAATAGATTAAAAACCCCAAAAAACATTTAATGATTTTAACTTAGAATATTCAATTTCTATTATCAATTGTAAGAAAATTTCACTTTTTATTTTTACTTATCACCAAAATAGTTATTTTATAATTTTTTTAAAATTAAAATTATTAACTTGGATAAGTTTATATATATCCTTCAATTTCAAGGAACATCCTTATTTCCTAAAAAACAAACAAATATATTATTAATAAATTTCAATTATTATTATAAATTAGGAATCATATTTTGTAATCCCAAAAATAAATAATTGAAAAAATATTTAGTACATGATCATAATCAATATGATCTATCCCCAATTAAAAGACATATAATCCAAAGTAATCAATATTTTATGTTTATTACCTAATTATGTATGAGACATTCTTAATAAGAATACTAAATAATATATTATTCTTCATCAAATTCCAATTAAATTTTTTATTCAAAAAATATATGAGTTGATAAATATAAATGTATGTATAAAAACTGATTATACAAATATGATTAATAATCATCTAGGTATTGATTTGATTTATAATAATTAAAATGTTAGTTTTTATCTCACAATCCCTCAACAGAAAATGCATCTTTAAAACTATTTTTAATTGAATAGAAATGAAAAAAATACTAATTAATTATCCCAAACCAAATAAAATTTTTATTTTTTCAGGAATGTTTATATTGTATAAAAAATATAAAATGAAACTTTGGTAAACACCAATCAGGTTACTTATTCAATATTTTCATGAAAATGATAAATAAAAAAATATTTTATCATCGAATATACACATATATTTTTAAAAAATTTAAAATAAAAATAAAGAAAAAGGGAGGACCATATAAGACAATATATTAGATAAAAAACATCGAAAAAACTTATTTTTCAACTAAGATGAGAGGAAACTTTTAATACAAAAATGATTAACAATATTAATTTGTATTTTTTATTTCTTAGAATAAAAAATAAAAAATATATAGTTCTATACACTTTTAAAAGATGAGAAATTGGTTTAGATATAATGGTATAAAGGTTATATCTCTTAAAAATTTGATAAAAACTATAATATTGATTATTGAACCAGTTCATTTATCAGTAAAAAATGTAAATTTATTATGGTGAATTAAACTATGGAAATTTGATTAGTTCGTAAGAGTAATAACTAAAAAACTAATCAAATATATGAATAAAAAGTGTATATCTAATTTTTTGATAGATTGAAAAATATAAAAAAGTCCTAGAAAAAAATATTACACAAATGAAATAGATTTTATTATTCTTAAAAATATATTATCATCAAGAAACTGTAGAGAATTTAGAATATATAAAAATATTTTAAAATTAAAACAACTTCTTTATAACAATTAGTGATTTTAATATTTCACTTGTATGAATTGATATTTGTTTGATACCAATAAAAACATTCATTTCAGTTAGTTAATAATATGAAAAAAGTTAATTAATCAAAAAATACTATTGGATGCATTAAATGTTTTTTTAAGGTACCAGTATCATTAAAATTTTCCTCTATTATATCGCACAATAGGTTCCTGGATAATATTACTAAATATTTTAGATCAAACACTTTATACCATGGTATATTAGTTAAATAAGTTGTATCATAATTGATCAGTGGTACCATTATAATCTTAAGAATTCTCTTATTTATCACATGTGTTTAATATTTATTAAAAATACCTTCACCTATTTTGGGTAAAAAATGAAAATAAATTTTAGAAATGGGAGAAAGGATAGTATAAGAAGAAGTTGAAATAAAAAAAATGGGATGAAAGATTCACAAGATATGTCTCTCAAAGAGACTCATCGTTTCCTTTTTTGGATGAATCAGATGAAAAAGGGGATTAGGAAAGAGTGGATGAAACAAAAAAAATACATAGTAATTGAAAAAAAATGATTTATATGTGAAAATAGTTTATAAATAAATTATAATATTTTATTGTCTTAAAAAGAATACAAAATTCACATTATAAAAAATTAATATTATGAATTAATATTTTAAAAAACTATTATAACTTATATTTTTTATTATCAATACTAGAATTTTAAATTAATATATATATATATATTCAAAAAGATTAAAACAAATTAACTATCATAATATTCCTTTCATACATGTCCACATGGTGGAAAACTAAAAATATATTTTAATGTTATCTAGATTGTAAAATTTTTTGGAAATCAAACAACAATGTCTTTAATTATCAACAATATATTTATATAATAAAAAAATGATTGGATATCCCCTATGAAAAAAGAAAATATAAAATAAATAAGGGCCTTTCAAATGAATGAATACTTTCCAAAAACTAACAATCCATTAAGGAACGGTTCATATTGTGGAATAACCAAAAAAATTGGGTTCACCCCCCAACCCCCATAAATAAAACTTTTATAGAAAATTAAATAGGTAGAGTTTGGATAAATAAAATACATGGTATACTTATAAAAGAATACCAAATTTGGGAATGAAAAAAATTATATAAAAATGAAAAATTTTATCAAAAATTATTACAAATAAAAAAGGTGCACTTCTTAAATTTCATTATTCAGTTATGTAAAAATTATGAATTTACACTTCATTATAATTATTGGAAAGGTATTTTTATTTATATAACTAGTCAACGTGAATTATGAATATTGAAAAAAATATATTTAAAAAGGACATTTGATGGATTTATAACTGAATTAAAGCACCAAAAATTAATTAAAAATATATATTAGAATAAAAACAATCCACAAAAATGTAATGAAGTGGCATTATAATGCCAAATAAACTAATGATCATGATCAAGATGGTGAAGTGGCATAGATAGTTTATTAACAAAAATCCATTTTCGTCAAGATATTATCAATGGTGACATGAAAACTAAAATATGTAATATAGTTATATGGAAAAAATCTCAAGAAAATACATATTCTCCTCTTTTTTTAGATTGAAAAAGTCAAATATTTGTTTTTTGAATTTTGAAGGTTTTAAATGGAATCAATTTATTTTCATAAAAGGTATGGGTAAACTTCTAAAATTAAAAAATTTTATAAAAGAGAAATAAATTAAATAAATTGATGAAAAGCTATAAAGATAAAGGAAATGAGAAAAAAGGATATAAATATCATAACCCTGAGATAAAATTCTATTTTCTCAAGTAATATGAAGTTGTATATTAATATTAAAATTGACTCTTAGAAATTATATTTTTCTACCTTCTTTGATAATAGTTAAAATTTGAATTTTCATGTTATTATTCCAATGTATATAGGATTTAGATTAATGTAAAAGAGAGATGTGTGTTAAATATACCTATAATGGTGTCAATTATTTGAAAATGATTTTCTAAAAAACTTGTTAACCAAAAGACTTCAAATAAAGATACTATTTCCTTTCTACTAGAAACCTTGGAAAATATTATAGACATATTCTAAATATTTTATGATAGAAAAAAGATAAAATTGTGTTTTTTAATAGTTTTGGGAATATAAAATGAACTTCTTTTGGTTCTCCTCATAAAAAACCATCCTTTTTTGTTTTTATTTTTAAAGAAATTAAAAAAAATTTATAAAATTTGTCAAACATAATTTTTTTCTAGTACAAAAATTTTTCAAAGAAAAAAAATTAATTATAAAGGTCCCCAAAAAACAAAAAAAAATGGGTTTTTAAAAAATATATTTGAAGATAATATTTTTCTGTTTGGATTTAAAGGAGATACAACAATGAAAACAAAATGTGAAAATTAGTCAAAAAGAAAAAGGATGATTCATGAATCATCCATTTCATCTGGATGAATCAATCTTGAAAATAATTTATTTCTTGAACATAAAATAAAGAATATTATAAACCAAAAAAAATAATAAATAAAAATGAATGAATTGAAAAACGAATTTAAAAATTAAAAAAATCCTAAAAAAATAATATTAATATAATACTTAAATTACTAAGAAATATGTTTCATATATTTAAAAATAGAAAAAAAAATATGAGTTCTTATGTGATTGATTTTTGAGGCTCTTCTATAATAAGTTTTGGGTTTTCTATGAGAACTAAGAGTATGAAACATAAAAATGGGATTCATTACCATCATAAATCTGATGAGCATAATAAGAAATATTCTAATAAATTCCCCAATATAAAATAAAAAAATAACTTATAATAAATCAAGTATTAAATGACATAAAAATGAAAGTTTCCAAGATAAATATTGAAATAAAATTACTAAATCATCATCTCCAACAATAGATCTAAATAGTTCATCCTCTAAAGTCACTCTAGAAATATTAAGAACAATTTATATATATATATAGGGCAAGATATACACATATACCCAGTAGGGTTCTCCTCAGTACCATTCATGAAAATTTGGAAAAAAATTATTAATAATTCCATGAATAACCAATATAACCAATAAACACTTATTAGGCTAACTATCACCCAACACCACTAAGGCTTACTCACAAAACTGTGCATCCAAGAATAATAAAATAATATTAAAAATATATAGTAAGAGGGTATCTCGCACCACTTTCCAATTGGTTAATTCTCATTACCAAATGACAATAATATTGGTATTCCCCTTGGAATCATACCAATATTTCCACACCTAATGAGGGATGGATTGTACCCATATATTTCCTAACTCATGAGAGTTTTAATGTTCTTATTGGAACTAGTAACAACAAACCATAACAATAATTGGGCTATATCTCCCTTAGTATATTCTTTCTCAATTTTTGATCAGCATTCATAGTTGTTAAAAAGTATATAATGGACTTCTTTCTCAAATAAAAGTCTTGATAATATTCTCATTAATGATTTAATCATTGACATTTTTTTGTTTAGGATAAAGTCCATACCATTATAGACATTGATATTATTGAGGTTTTTTTTATATTTTGATGTAAATAATAATCTTCCAGTTAGTCAAAAATAGATGTTTGTGGATGTGGAGGTCCTTATGGTACCACTAATTATTTTTATAAATTAAAATTGATATTTTTTAATCCTAAAAATAAATAATGAAAAATTGGATTTTACATGATCATTCTCAATATGTTTATACCCAATTAGTCTCCACTATAAAAAAATATAAAATAAAATGTCATAAATAAATGTTGTATCATTATTTTTTTAAAAATTTTATTTTTTATATGATGATAAAGTAAAATTATTACATTATGATAAAATAATTATTTTCAATAAATTCCCTTTTCAAATAATTTTTTAAAAATTGACTTGGATCGTATTTCATATAATTTTTTTCATTAAAAATAAAAAAAAATCCACCTATATTATAAAAGGATCAAGATTACGCATAATATAAAAATATGGAAAATATGAATTAAAAGACATAATCCTAAAGTACTCTATATTTTATACCTATTACATAATTATTTATGAGAAATTTTTAATATGAATGGATAAAAATATTTGTGTCTTCATCAATGTCCTATTCATTTTTTATTCAAAAAATCTATGAGTTCCTTAATAAATATAAATATCTATATAAAAATTGATCATCCAGATATGATTAATAATTGTGTAGGGATAAATATAATTTATAGGAATTAAAATGTTATTTTTTATCTCATAATCCCTCAAACGCAAAAATACATCTTTAAATAAATTAATACAACAAAATTTAATAAAAAATTCTAATTTATTATCCCAAATAAAATAAACTTCTTATTTTTCCAGAAACATTTCTGGTATATAAAAAATATAAAATAAAACTTTGGGAAACACCAATCAAGTTACTTATTCTATATTTTCATGAAAATGTTAAATAAAAAATTTAATTTATCACTTAATGAAAGAAAATATTTTTTTAAATCTAAAAAAAAGAGTGGACCATAGAAGAAAATAGATTATATATACAAAAAAATCAAAAAAATACACCGAAGAGTCATACAAAATTTTATTTTTCCTTTAAATATATTTTATTTTTCAACTAAGATTGGATTAATCTTTTAATCCAAAAATGATTAAAAATATTAAGGTATACTATTTATTTATTACACTAAACAAATCTAAAGTATATAGTTTTATGCTCTACTCAAAGAGTAGAAATTAGTTTAGATATAATGGTGAAGATGGATATATCTCTTAAAAAATTTATAAAAATTGGAATTTTGATTATTGAACCAATTTGTTTATCGGTAAAAAAATTGTAATTTTATTATGGTGTATTAAATTTTGGCTATTCCAATGGTTCATAAGAGAATGAACTAAAATAATAATAAAAGATTTGAATAAAAAAGATATCTATTTTTTTATTGAAGAATATAAAAAATTTATTGGGAAAAAATATTACACAAATGAAATAGATATTATTATATCTGGAAATATATTATCATCAAGATGCTACAGGGAATTTAGAATTATAATTTTTTCTTTTTGAAAAATAATATGGATGAGTCTTATCATATAAATTCAAATTTTTTTCAATATGAACAATGTAAATTTTTTGATGCATTTTAAGGATGATTTATTTTTGGATAAAATATTTAAAAAATAATAAAAATAAAAATAACTTATTTGGTCCAATTACTAGTTTAAATATTTAACTTTTTAAAATTGATATTGGTTTGATACTAATAACATCAGTCATTTTTGTTTTTTAATAATATTTAAAAAAGTGAATGAATCATAGAATACTATTAGATACATTCAATTTTTTTAGTTCGTACAAGTATGAATAATATCTTGCTCTATTATATCGCTAAAATGGTTCTCAGATAATATTACCAAAATCTCCCAATCAAATATTTGCTAACATGGTATATTAGTTTAAAAATTTGTATCAGAATTGATCACTAATAAGGTTCCAATCTTAAAAATTCTCTAATTTATCAATTGTGTCTAATATTTAGTAAAAATACCTTCACCCACCCTGGGTAAAAAATGTAAATATATTTTAAAAATGGGATAATTAATAACATAATAAGAATAATAAAAAATACAAAAAAACTTTTGGGATGAAATATTCAAAAGATATATCTCTCAATGAGACTCATTGTTTCCTTTTTTTGGATGAATCAGGAGAAATAGGGTATGCAAAAAATGGATGAAATAAAAAAAAGAGGAATTTAAATAACAAAAAATGATTTATATATGAAATTAGTTTATAAATAAAGTATAATATTTTATTATATTAAGAAAAATACAAAATTCCAATTATAAAAAAAGAATATTATAATTTCATATTTGAAAAAACTCTTGTAACAATTTTTTTTTACTATCAAAAGTGGAATTTTCCACTAAGATATTTAAAAAGATATAAATTTGAAAAGAATACTAGAAATGAAATGTCAAAATATTCCTTTCCTACATGTCCAAGTGATGGAAAACTAAAATATCTTTTATATATTTATCCAGTTTGTTAACTTTTTTGGAAATGATACAATGATATATTTATTAGTCCATAATAAATTATATAATAAAAAATCATGGTATATCCACTAACAAACAAGAAAATATAAAAAAAGAAAAAACTTTCAAATAAATGAATAATTTAGACAAAAAATAACATTTAAAAAATATATTCAAAAAATAATTTGATAATATAATAATGATAAAAAATAATACATGACAAATACACACAATCCTTTAGTGAACGAATCATATTTTTAAACAAAAAAATTAGCCTCACCCCTATAAATATAGCTTTTATAGAAAATTATATTAGGATATTTTGGCTAAAATAAATACATGGTATACTTATAAAAGATTACCAAAATTTGGTACAAAATAAACAATATGAAAATGAAAATCTTAATCAAATATTATTATAAATTAAAATGGTGCACTTGTTAAATTTTATTCTTCGATTTTTTTTCAAAATAAGGAATTTACACTTCATTCCAACTATTGGAAAAGTATTTTTATATCCATAACTAGTAAAAATTAATTTCAAATTTTGATCAAAAGTATATTGAATAGATTTATAACCAAATTAAAGAAACTAAACTTAATTAGAGAAAAATATATTAGAGTAAAACAATCCATAAAAAGTACTAAAATAGTCATAAAAATTAATTAACAAGATGGAAAAATGGTTGGGGGAAAATGAAGATATATTTTATGATCCTCAAGTTATTTGATTATGAAAATCCAAGAGTATAGTAATCTTTATATATAACTATTACAAAACCAATTCTTATTATAATTTCAAAGAAACTAATGATCCAGATCAATATGATGAAGTGACATTGATATTTTATTCACAATAATTATATTTTCATCGAGATATTATCAAATGTACCATGAAAACTCAAATAAGTAAAACAATTATTTGTAAAAAATCAAGAAAATACACATTCACCTCTCCTTTTTTTGGACAAAAAAAGTAAAATTTATTTTTTCAAATTTTGAAAGTTTCAAATGGATTCAATTTATTTTCATAAAAGGTACGGGTAAACTTTTAAAAGTCCGCAATTTTACAAAAGAGAAATAAATAAAATAAATGGATAAAAAATGGGATGAGGATAAAATATAAGATAAAATAAGAATAGAAACAGAATAAGTTTGAGATACCCTTCTACTTTATCAAGGACTATGAAGTTTTAAGATAATAATACAATCAACTATTAGAAAGTATATTTTTCCACATTCTTTGATAATAGTGAAATTATAATCGCATGTTATTATTCCAATGTCCTGAGGTGGTCATAGGATTTCAAGAAATAGAAAATATAGAAGCATGTTAAATGTGCCTATAATGGTTTTAAATTCTTCGAAAATGAATTTCTAAAAAAATGGTCAACCTAATGTATTCAAATAACGATATTATTTAATTTTTATTTGGAACCTTGGAAAATATTATGATATAATTATAAATATTTTATGATAAAAAAATAGAAAAAGTTATTTTTTGTTTTTTAAAAGTTTGGGAATGGAAACTGAACTTTCTTTTGGTTATCCATAGAAGAAAACTTCTTTTTTTTTCTTATTTTAAAAAAACATAAAAAAACATAAAATTTATCAAACCGAAATTTTTCCAAGTTCAAAAAAATTTCAAAGAAAGAAAATTAATTATAAAGATCTATAAAAAACCAAAAAAATTGGTTTCAAAATTGTTTTATGCAAACTAATTGAAAATATATTTAAAGATAGTAGTTTTTTATTTGTACTGAAATAAGATAAAACAAAATGGAAACAATATTCCAAAATAAATTGGATGATTCATAAATTAACCAATTCTTTATGAAGGATCAATTTGTAAAAGGATTTATTTCCTAAAAATAGAATAAATAATATTATAGATTGAACAAAAAAAATAAAAAAATAAAAAAATATAAAAACATATATATATAATATCAAACAATACTAAAAAGGTAATATTAAAATAATACTTAAATTACCATGAAATATATTTAAAATTTTGAAAAAAAATACCAATAGCATTATGTGTTCTTATATGAGTGATTTTTTAGGCCCTCTACTAATAGGTGTCGGGTTATCGATCCGCACTGAGAGTATGAAACATGTTAATGGGAGTCATTAGAATCATACATCCAATAAACATAATAAGATATATTATAATAAATTACACAATATAAAATAAAAATCAATAACGTATAATAAATCATAATTTATAAAATTTCATACAAATGAATGTTTCCAGGATAAATATTGTAATAAAATTCATAAATCATCGTCTCCAACCATAGCTCCAAATAGTTTATCCTACAAACTTGATTTCGAAATATAAGGAATAGTTTACATATATATATATATACATATATATGGGTGGACATACATGCATACTGAGTAGGGTTATCCTCAATACCATCTTTACAAATGCGGAAAATCATGTTAATACTTCAATGAACAAGCAATATAACTGATAAACACTTATTTGGGTAACAATCACCCAACCACACTAAGGCTCAATCACCAAAAAGTGCATCCAACAATAATAAAATAATATCAAAAAATTTAGAAAGTGAGTATCTCACACCACTTCCCAATAGGTTAATTCTCACACCCTAATAAGAAACATCTTGGAATTCCCCTTAAAATCATACCAATATTGGAACACCTAATGTGGGAGTGATTATACCCATACCATCCCTAACCTGTGCAAGTTCTAATGTTCTTATTGGAACTGAAAACAAAGAAATAACTATAATTGAACCCATAAACCACATGTCCACATCTTTGTACATTAACCTTTTTATAGAACCATAATTTATATTATCTGAACGTCATTTGGGTAGCATCCACTACATGACCTACGACATGCCACCAATTCTAGAAACAAAGAATCTTCACAATCCTTTAAACAATCCATCATATTCATTTAATATCTCTTTTAGGGGAAGTAACACAACAATTTCAAATTTTACATAACCAATTCATTAACATCTTTACTTGATTAAGCTTTTATTGACTGATTCTAATAATAATATTAAAGCAATAATATATTTAACAGAACAACACACATATCACAGAAACATCCACAAACAACCGTTAATCATGTAAGAAATATCATGAAAAATATATAATCAGAAGTGAATCATTCATCCCCATCAATTTCCATTTAGTATAATTCATTATATTGGTTAGTTTAATTCTTAACATCCATCCAAAGAAAAAAAAATCATGTTACTTCCACATTATATAAAAACCAAGAGATATCTCGAATCCCCTATCTCAATAGAAGATTTAATATTTCTATGGGATAATAATGTAAGTAAGTGGTGATCATATAAACAAGATCATACAATAGAATCCTAGAAAACATAAAACATGAAAATTCTCATCAACCATGACCAAAGTCTAGAAAAACCAAAACAAAATTCTATCACAACCTTCCTTTAAGGAAGAACTAGGAGAAAAATCCAAGAAGGAAAGATGAGAAACTCACCTCCAGTTGTAATCAATTGATCTATTGAAGTAGAAAGTTTGCACCAATTCAAGGTAACTCAATGGTATTCAAAGTTTTATATTATGTCACACAATATTCAAGGGAAAAAGAAAGAAAAAAAAAATTTATGGGATTCTAAATTTATATAGGAACCAGAAATTAAAGCACAGCAACATGATGAGATATGGTCACATAATGGTGGGGTTAATTCCACTAAACCTTTTAAAATAACACTAATAATATCTTATATCCCCATATCAAACTTAGTCAACTTATTTTATAATATGAATAGGAATGGTCGTTTCATGACCAAATAGTTGCACCGTGTATAGGATCCCTTGAAACATAAATCATGACGTGATAAGAGCACTTCATTGTGACTCCTCTAAGTCAAAACCCCAAAAATTATCCTACTAATATCCATGTAAATATATACATGGACACATTAAAAATTCTATTAATGTAAATATTACAGACTCCCTATTGAAACCTATTTATTTTAATTCTCATAAATCATGTTTTGTATTTTTCAAATTAGATCACTAAATATGATAGCATGTTATTTTATATGGAAATTTTATAAAAAATTGGTAAGTTTCTAACATTTCACATAATTAGTAAAAACATATCACTATCAAATATGATTCACCACGAGAATTTCTTTCCACGAGGAATGAATTGTCACCCGACATGACTCACTGCTAGCTTGAGCACCCATTGGTTCAAATGTCTCACAACCATACTAAGTGACCGCCAAACTCAAGTCACCACCTGACTGAATCACTACCATAATTGAGTCACCATTAGTTCAAATTACTCACATACATATTGATTCACCACTAGAATGAGTTTATATCAGAATGAGTTACCACCAGAAGTGAAATTGTCAGTTTTCTACTTGCTTCAATTTAAATTCTACCAGTGGCTATATTAATGAAATTAATGCAGAGGGTTATTTTATGATTATATTATTAACAATTTTAGGGATTTATTAAATAAAATTTTAGAGATCAATATGATGATCCATAAGATCTGGATGATTGTCCTTCAACAGATGCATGCGGTGATTTATAGTTTCTATAAGACACCCTGATGTGCATTTCTACAAGAAAGTGATCAAGAAGTGAGTTCCAATTTCAAAATACTTGAAGGATCATCACACTAGAAATGAAATGATACATTCTTACTGAAAATTGAATATTAAACAGGGATCTTCATTGAATATCAAGATACTTTCTTATAGTCATAAAAGGGAGACTTGCGGTTCTTTGATTTTCATCAAATTTCAAAGAAACGGTATGAGCTCCCCACCAATCCACATATGAGGACACATGAGAATATAAAACACTAAAAATATGTAGAATTAAATTTTCCCTATATCATTGCTTGAATTTTCTATTATTTTTTTTACATTCTAGATGTGTGTTGAATGTTCTATTTATTAACACACACTAACTCCTACACTATAACTAGATAATAGTATATATTCTTCTCTATATCTTTTTACCTTCTTACCCATAGTTTTTGTGTAAGTGTTCCTTGTGTAGCATAATTTTTTTCTTCCCATAGTTATTGTGCAATAGATCCCTACATGTCTTGGATAGCTTGTAAGATATTGTTTTTATACCTGATCTAGGTTATTGATCAGATTATTGTTATATAATCTGCTTGGTAGTGGTTGATTTCCAAGTGGAGGGGATTAGATATTGGCTTGAGATTGACCCTTTAGTTTTTTTCTATTTCATGATTCTGTTTTATTTTATTTATTTAAAAGATTTAAACTATGTTTGTTTAATCTATAAACAAAACTTGTAAATTGATAGTTAGTCTTAACTAGTGTTTATAAAAGTATTTGTTTCAATAAATTGATTTAAAAAGTTAAATTAAATTCTTATATTGTTTTAAATGATCCATAATCAAGATTTTAGAAATATTATAAAAGATAAAACTTATATCAAACTACTCTTTTGATAAACTGGAAAATTTTGATTTTCATTTGGAGATTTTATTTGAAATTTTTTTAGCAGAAAATTTTATTGGGTACTAAATTCTCCCCCCCCCCCTCTTGAGTTACTCACTATGACCAAAAATGTATATTAAATTATTTCAAATATCTTTTAGTTGTTATTTTTTTGTTCTTTAAATATATCAAATTTTGTTAAATCTAAATGTAGTTCTTTATGGATAATATAAAAGAAGGTTCTTCCACCAATATACATCCTTATTTTAATGGCACAAATTATACTCATTGGACAATCAAAATCAAAATTCATATTCATAGCATGGGTTTTGAAATTTTCACTGTTATTTTAGATTAATATTAAATACCTAAAACTATTAGAAATATATGGGATGATCCTACAAAATCTACTTATAATGATAATTTTAAATCCATGAATGCTCTATATTGTGTTTTGGGTGATGAATAATTCAATAGAATATCTGCATGTACAACTAATTTTGAGATTTGGGACACTCTATTTTTTTCTCAAGAAGGAACATATAATATTATGGAAATGAGATTAAATACATATACTATTAAATCTAATACTTTTAAAATAAAGCATTATGAGACTATTTCTTATTTATATCTTAGGTTCAATGATATCATGAATAAAATGCCCCCATTTCATAATCTTGTTTTTGATAAACACTTAGTAATGTGCCTATTGAGGTGTCTACTAAAAAGATAGAGAGGAACCTCTATATTAATCAGAGAGTCATGTAATACTACTAAGCTACCTATTAAGGATATAATTGGAAAATTAATTATGTATGATAAAGGACTTAAATACAATAGAGAAAATGAGTAAAAGCCAAAAAGAAAGTTTGTAGCCTTCAAATACACTACCTCAAAACAGAAATGGAAAGTTAAACTTGATAGTTTAAGTGATGAATAATCACCTACTGATAGTGATGAAGATATGGCCCATATGGCCATAAGATTAAAAAATTATAAGATAAATTTGTTCTCTAGGAAACCAAGCTAAAAAGGTCAACATAACAAAAGAGGAAACTGGAAAAAGGAATAAAAGAGATATGACACTTCAAATGAAATATTTTTCTATGAATGTAAGAGGAAAGGGAATGTCAAATAAGATTGTCCTAAGATAATGTAAAAAATAAATATTATTAAAAGTATCATAAGTACAATAAAGTAATAAAATTAACTTGGAGTGCTTTTGAAGACAACTCATGTGATTTAGACACTACCTAAGAGGATAATAATGATAGAGATTACATCTGTTTCATGAAAAACACATCTGATGTATCTAATGAATTGAATGATTCTCTTGAAAATATTTCTAATCATTTTTAGAGATAAAAATAACTCTGAAAATAGTGATGAAAACATATCTAATGAAGATATATTTGAGTATTATAACATACTAGAATATACTTTCAATGATCTTAAGGATAAATACAAAATTATAAATAAATTGTATGTTTTAACTATTAATTTTAAATATAACCTTGATGATAAAAAATAGAAAAATGATCAATTGTTAAAATAGAAAAATGAAATAAAATTTTCTGATGTGAAATTAAAAATGGATCTATAGAGATTCACTAATGGGATAAATACTCTCACAAAAACTATTAGAAAGAAGACAACACCTAAATACACTACCAGTATTGGATATCAACCTTGACAGAGGGGGATAGTTAAAAATAGTTTCATTCCCAGTTAACGTACTACTACAAGTTTTTATTCATTCGAACCCAAAAAATTATTTATTTCCAAAATTTAAAAATCAGCTTACAGGAAACCTGTTATGAAAATATATTTTCCTAAAGCCTTAATTACTAACATTTTTGTACCCAAGAATATTTCAGTGTCAAAATCATTTTTGGTATAAAATTTATTTTGTATGGAACCCACTTAAATACGTATAGTAAGAACCTATAGTACTTGGATAGTGTCTATTCTAGACACATAATTGTAGATTATTCAGTCTTCAAAAATTTGATAATGGTTGATGGTGGACATGTCACTTTTGGTGAAAATTCCAAAGGGAATATAATTGTCCTTATCAAAATTGGTAATTATAATACTATAATAGTTTATAAAGTATTATTTGTAGATGGTTTAAGGTAATATATGATTAGAATATCATAGTTATGTGATGATGTTTTTTATGTGAAATTTTAAAATAATTCTTGCATTTTTTTTATTCTAAAAACGATTTACTGTTTACTTATTTGAAAAATGATAATTTTTATACTTCTAATTTAGAATCTTTATTTTCTCAAAATGATTCTTGTCTAAGTTCCTTTCACAAAGAATAATATATTTGTCATAGTATATTAGGCCACTTCAATACTCACTCACTTATAAAGCTAACTAGGAAAGAGTTAGTCAAAGATCTAACTTAACTAGAATTCCCAAATAACAAAGTATGTAACCTGTGTCAATAAGAGAGGAATCGTAAGATATCTTTCAAATAAAATAAATATGTTTCATCTTGTAAACCCCTAGAGTTAGTTCACATGGACTTTTTTAGACCATAAAGAGTTTCTATTCTAAATGGGAAGAGTTGTGTTTATGTCCTTGAAGATAAATTTTATAGGTATATTTGTGTATTATTTTTAGCTCAAAAAAGTGAAGAATGTTCTTATTTTACCAAGTATTCTAAATATGTAATAAATTTTAGTGGACTTATGATTAATACCTTAAAAAGTGATCATGGTCGTGACTTTTAAAATAAATATTTTGAGTCTTTTTTCTCACATAATGGATATAATCATACATTTTCTACTCCCAGGACCCCATAATAAAATGGTGTTTTAGAAATAATAAATAGAAAAATTCAACAAATTTCCCAAATTATGATAATTTATTATGATATTCCTACTTAATTTTTAGAAGAGGCTGTGAAAACATCATATTATATAATCAATAGATTTTCAATCAGACCTATCTTAAATAAACCCCTTATGAACTATAAAATAGTAGAAATCCAAAGGTTAATTACTTTGTAGTTTTTGGTTTCAAAGTATTTATTCTTAATATTAAATATAATCAGGAAAAATTTTCTTCTAAGAGTTATGAAGGAATTTTCTATGGTTATTCAACTTCTTGTAAATCATATAGAGTGTTTAATAAAACAACCCAGATTGTGGGAGAATCTATTCATTCCATGTATTATTAATTATGTCTACATGAAACTAATTCCCCTTTAAAAAACCTTGAGGATGATTTTTCAATTCTAAACAATAATACCAAACTTTCTGATAATTTTGTGAAACAAGAAGAAAAATCATCACGTTCTGAAGAACATTTACAACCCCAACCTGAACCTGTAAAATACCATGAAATTTATATATCTTATTTTCAAAGAGCTATTAGGACTCTTAAATACCATCCTCTAGATTTTGTAGTAGGATACTTGGATAATGGCATATGGACTAGATGTTCTCTTAGAAATAGGGTTGAACATCAAGCATTTTGTCATAGATTAAACCTAAAAACATCAATGATGCAATTAGTGATGAATTATATGTGATGGAAATGCAAGAGTAACTTAATTGGTTTGAAATAAATAAAGTTTTGGAAATTTTAGTTATACCTAAAGAAACTATAACTATTGTAACTAAATAAGTTTTTTGAAACAATGTATATGAATCTGGAACTATAGTAAGAAATAAATCTAGGTTGCCTGCACAAGGATATATCAAGAAGATGGTATTGACTATAATGAAACCTTTGAACAAGTTCCTAGACTTTAATCTATTAGAATACTACTTGTGTATATAGTACATTTGGATTTAAAACCATATGAAATGGATATTAAAATTTAATTCTAAAATGACTATATATATGAGAATGTTTTTATTGAACAACCCCTTGGATTTCAAAATTCTCATTTTCTAAATCATATTTTCAAATAAAAAATGATTTATATGGTTTCAAATAGTCTCCTAGAGCTATGTATGATAATCTCACGTATTTTATAATTTATAAAGGATTTTTAAAAGGTACAGTTGATCCTACCAATTTTAAAAAAATAATTTAGAAAGATGTTTTAGTAATTCAAATTTATGATGATGATATTTTTTTGGATATTCTAAAAATTCTTTGTGTACTAATTCTTCAGAGATGATGAAAAAATAATTTTAAATGAGTTTAATGGGTAAATATAAACTCTTCCTTGGTTTTCCAATTTTTCAAAATAAAGATGGAATTATTTTAAATCAAAGTGATTAAACTAAATACCATCTAAAGAATTTTTTTTGGATAGTAATAAAATTAGTGACACTCCAATGAGTACCACTTGTAAGTAATATATTGATGAGGCAAGATAGCTAGTGGATCAAACTAGTTATAGAGGTATGATTGGATGTTTACTTTACATAACTAATATATTACCTGATATTATGTTTTGTGTGTGTATGTGTTTCCATTTTCAAGAAAACTACAATGAATCTCATTTAATTACTTTTAAAATAATTTTTAAATATATTTAATATAAAACCAATTTAGGACTATTCTATCCTAGAAGATAAGAATTTGAATTAGTGATTTATTCAGATGTAGATTTTGGGGGTTGTAAGTTAGTAGAAAATTCACCTCTAGAACATGTCATATTTTGGGCAAGTCTCTAGTATATTGAAGTAGTAATAAGAAAAATTCAGTTGCATTGTCTACCATTGAATCTGAAATCATATCTATTGAAATTTTTTATGCATAGATTTCATGGATGAAAAATACATTACTAGACTATGGATATCAATTTATACAGGTAATTATAAATTGTCACAAAACAATTGTTATAAACATTTATATGTATCATATGTCTCATTATAATAAAAAACAAATTGATGTAATACATCAATTTTTGAGAGATCATTTTTAAATGGGTGATATAACTGTTAAATTCATAGGAAATGAACATCATATTGATGATAATTTTATAAATACATTGAATTATGAGATATTTAAATACATCAAAAATGGATTAGGAATGATTAGTTTTGGTTAGTATTTAATTTATTATGAGATACTGTTGGTGAGTCACCATTGGCTATTCACCATTAGTGAGTCTCCATTAGCAATCCACTCTTAGATGAGTCACCGTTAGTGAGTCACCATTGGTGAGCCACTATTGGAAAGTCCCCATTCGCAAGTCACCATTGGATGAGTCCCATGTATCTGTTTCAAGTGATGTTACCATTAATAATTTTATATCTTAAATTATTATTCAATTTTATTCACTTTATATTTTATTATATTTTATTATTTCGAATCTCTAAATGATAAATCGGGCTTTAATGTTTTCAATTGAGTCACTCTCTCTCACAACTTCTTCAAACTGAGTCATTTCATCTTCCCTTTCTCTCTTGACCTTCAGTATTTCTGCATCCTTGATTGACCTCTTCATTTCATTGAAATATTAAGTTTTAAGTGTGTTGTAGTGTCATATATCAAAGAATTATGACCTACTAACATGTTGAAAGGATAATTGAGTTGATATATTATCGAACTAAGGAACTTGAAACTTGAAAATCAGGTTTTGGTTAATGAAAAATAATTAGATGTATAGTCATTTCTTTCCAATAAATAATTAGTGCTCAAGGTGATCCAAGACTAAGGATGGGTAGAATGGTTATCCAAAAATGACTGACCTTTATATCCTAGGTGGATTCATCAGTTTTGTCAATACTCTAAGTTCATCTTTGGTAATAATAAATATCTGATTTATAGTTTGATTCATAGTAAAGAGTTTTATTTTTCTTCAAAATAATGGGGAAGATGTTTTAAAGTTCTTCATAGAGCATTATTTTTAAGATTATCAAGTTATGATACCTAGTGATAATGAATCTTTTAGTTATGAAAATTCTTTACTAGAGCTGACTGGTAATGGAACTTTGAAAAGGCTTACTAGTACTGAGTTGGATGGTGAATATAAGTTTCTTTTTAAGATTATCCATAATTTGTTATATCCTCGGAAAGGGGACTTCAATATGATGAGATATCAGAATTTTTACCTTATATTCCTTATGAAATGAGGGTATAGAATCAACATGTGAAGATACATAATGGTACACAAGATGTAGATGTGTAAGTCATCCTCCAGGTCAAATTATTTTATTTATCTTAAGTTAATTCTAGGCTTGTTGGAAACCAAGTTTGTGATAGATGAAGAGGAAGAAGCTTAAGTGAAGTGTGGTGGATTCTTATTGACTAAGGTTATTTATAGAAGGATGAGGGTAAGTTAGAACCCTTAGATGAAAATATGGGTTAGAGATAATGATATTATCTATTATTATTTTAATCTTATAGATCATCCTACAAGACCTAGGAATCTAGTGGATCTTGGCTTAGATCTAGATGAGGTTGTAATATAATCTATTTCAGAAGATGAATAGGATGTTGTTGCTGCTATTGATGTGGAGGTGGATACCTCAATTGTGAATGGTAATGACCCCAACATCCCTAAAATACTTGTTATGACTTATGGAGATTAATGTACTCTAGTTTATCTAATTTTTAGAGAGTATTTGTTAAGATAAAGATATTATAATGATGATGATGATAAGACATAATTTTTAAGAGATTATAAAATTAGGATTTCTTATTATAAATATTATAAAGAGGTTCTGAAAGTATCTTATGAGGAAAATGGATAATATGGAAATGATAATGAGGAGGAGGAGGAGGATAGTAGTAATGGACATGATGATGCTAATGTTGTTAGGGAACAATCTCATCATCCATCCCAGTTGGTTCATTTGCCTATATTATGCTTATGGAAAGACATGGTTCATCCAGATCAATGTTCTTGGAGAGATCAGTCCCATATCTACCTTTTGGTGATGCTTCATCTACTAGAGGAGATCATGAAGTATCTTCTAAGGGGGAGAAATCCCCAATTTCTGTCATATTTGACCTTACTGATGTAACATATGAAAAATTTATTGTTGTTGTTATTACTTCTATTAGAGTGGAGGTGACTACACATGATGAGTGGGAAAAGTTAGCATGTTTTTTCTGTATTGTATTAGACTATTTAGAGTCCAAATATGTTGATGAAGATGTTGAATATAATATATATTCTTCGATATAGGATGAAGTATATTCAAATGGGGATCCTTCCTCAGGTTACATGTTTCTTGGACAATCTTATGCTGACTCATATAGTGATATTGGTGATGATGACCACAATAGTCCACCAAAGAATAGTGGACCTACTATATCATTTGTAAATGGAATAGATCTTGTATATATTTGGTTAAGCATATTGATCATAATGGTGAGCTTCAAGTATTTTCTTAAATTTCACCTGCTGCTAGATCAGATCATATAGAGACTACCTTGCATGGTGTTGAGACACATAATGTTGTTGTTTTACCTTCAGATTATATTTCTAGGGAAGATATAGAGTACTTCAGAGGAAACCTTTTTCGGTTTTTTGTTGTATTTTGAGGTCTCAAGCACCTACAGTCACACAACTTAGTGAAGTTAATGCCCAACACCTGTTTGAGTTGGTTTTTTTTCACATCCATACAAAGATTAATCATCACATTTAGGAAGTGGAAATTGAGAACCAAAGGCTATATAGTGATATATAAACCATGAGATCATTCATGGAGGAGATAAGAACCTCCTTTGGTGCCATTCAGGCAACTATGATAGGGAGGTTGGAGATTTTACCTATAGTGGCATCTACATCAAGTGTTCTTCCTTCCATAGTTTAAATTGATGTTGATTTTATTGGGTCCATAGTTTGAGATAATCTTCATGCAATTTTGAGAGATATTTATGCTATTCATTAGGAGGATTTTATATAGATTCACCATCATAGTGAGAATATATAAAAAATGGTAAGGGGATGTTTAAATAAATCCCAATGTGGTTAGGAAACCATCAACAAGGACATTAAATATTACCTTTCTAAGGTGAATACCAAACATGAGATGAATTCCCAATTCATGTTTTTGGAAGAGAATATAAGGATGTTTTCAGTCACTAGATATTTAAAGGAACGGGTTGGATAGTTGAAGGTTTTTTCACCTCTGCTTAAACTTTTCATGGAGGAAAAGAAATATTTTTTTAGTGCTATAGAGTGATGAGGAAACATTATTTTGGAATTTTTAAAGCTTATGAATCCATTTCTGTATGTATCTAGTATAGTTATGGTTTCTACTGAATCCATTCCCAGGATAAATTTCATAGTTTCTTCTTATTAAAACCCTTTACCTCCTTAGTACTAGCCCTTTATCACGCCTTCAGTGAAAGTCACCCAACATCTTAGGCTAGTGATCATCAGAGAATTGCCTCGACCTACTTCATTTCCAAAAAACATTATCATAGAACCTTCAGCATCAATATCTATGCCACCAACCTCTAACAAGGTAAATGTCCTAGATGATTATACATCCTGGTTTGAGAGTGACTATGATTTTAAATTATTCTTTGATAGGGATTTTTTACTTTTCCCTATTTTTATTTCTGGGTTGTAACATTATGAATTTTTGTGCTAAATGAAATGACCCTCTATTATTATTCATATGTATGTGTTTACTATCTCTTGTTTTATCTTTTTTATAATCCCAAAATGGGGATAATAGTTATGGAATTTTTTAATCGCTCTTTGATATCAATATTCTTTTCATGGGACTTTCTTTACCCTAGATACCCATTCTCATTTCTTTTTTCCATTGATACCATACTTCTTAACTTTTTGATACTAAATTAAGCTACCTTTGATACTATATTGACCCTTGTTATATTTTTATTTGATACCACCATTATATATCTTTTTATATGTTACATTTTCTACCAAGTTTATCTTTAATACCTTACTTCTTTATATCTACTTATTTTATTCTTTGATACCATATTTATTTGGATTTTATTTTTTACTAAAAATTATTTGTATGACTTTTATCATTTGAAACCATAAAATTGATACACTATAACTAAACTTATCGTTTATAACACATTTATTTATCTTTTATACCATTTAATTATATCACACATTTCACATTTTAAATTTTAATTAGACTATTTTCATTTAAATTCATCTATGTATACCTAAGTTTATTTAATACACGGTTTAAAAAAAATTCCATTATTTATGATCATAAAAAAGGGGGATATTGTTGGAACCACCATATTTTAATTCTAAAAAATCATGATTATTATGTTTCTAATGAGATTACTATTTTATGATATAATTTTATTTTAGAAGGAAATTTGATGAAAATTTGGCTAAGTGTTAGACATGTCTCGCCGTTGGCACAAATGTCTAACTGTCAGACATGATCCACTGCCAGAATGTCCTGCAGACAGGAATGACTTACCATTATACATGACTCACTTCCAGCATAAGTGACTCTTAGTTCAAATGAATGACCTCCAGACTGAGTGATCTCTATAATGAATCACCGCTAGACTTGAGTCACCATTAGTTCAAATGACTCACCACTTGATTGAGTCACCATAAGAATGAGTTTCCTTCAAAATGAGTTTCCTCTAGAAGTGAAATCGTACTTGTTCTTCCTTTTTAAAATTAAATTATCCCAATGGATATATTAATGAAATTAATTTAGATGGTTATTTTATGATTATATTATTAACCATTTTAGGGATGCATTAAAAAAAATTTAAGATCTTAGTATATGGATCTAGAATATTTGGATGATTGTTCTTCAATAGATGAAAGTAGTGGTTTATATTTTCTAAAATACTCCCTCATGTGTGATATTAGAAGTGAGTGATCAACAAGTGAGTTCCAATTGTTGAATAATGTAAGGATCATCACAATAGAAATTACATGATTCATTCATTCAAAAAATTTACTATGAAAGAGGGAACATTATTAAAGATCAATATCTTTTCCTATAGTCAGAAAAGAGAGCCTTGCAACAATATATTTTTCCAAAACATTCATAGAAATAGTTTGATCTCCTCACCAATCCACATCTGAGGACACTCAGTCATCTGAAGCACTATAGACTGAGTATTATTACATATTCCCTATCTTATTTATTTCCATTTCTATTATTTTATTTTTCATTCAAGCAGTGTGTTTTATGTTCTATTTATTAACACATATTGAATCTTGTTCTAGAAATGTATAATTCTAGATATTATTTTATATATCTTTTTACCCACTTACCCATGGTTTTTTTGGAAGAGGTCACTGTATAGCCTGACTTGTTTTTCTCCCTTCGGCTATTATGGAAGAGGTCCTTTCTTGGCTTGGATAGCTGGTAAGTTGTTGTTTTTATACTGGATCTATATTGTAGATCATGTTATAGTTATATAATATAATTTTTAGTAGGTGATTTCCAAGTGGAGGGAATTAAGTATTGGATTCAGACTGAACCCCTTGTTTTATTTTGTTGCATGATTGTGTTTTTTTATTTATTTCAAGGCTTTAAACAACATTTGTTTTAATCGTTAAACAAAATTGGTACTTTTTTAATTAGTCTTAACTAGTGTTTATATAAGGATTTGTTCCAGTAAATTGATTTCAAAAGTTAAAGTAATTTATTAAATTGTTTTAACTGGGTAGTAATCAAGCATTGAGAAATATTTTAAAAGTTAGAACTTATATAAAACTACTCTTTTTATTAACTAGGTGAATTGTTTTCAATTGGGGGATTAAATATGAACCTTTTTTAATAGAAATTTTTATTGGGTACTAAATTCACCCCCACCCCCTCCCTCATGAGTTACTCACATTGACCAACACTACCCCAAGGAACTCTTTCACAGTGACTAAAACCTCCATGTTGTGACTAGAAAAATGTCAAAAGGAAAAAAAACATAAGAGTAATGGAATGTCTATAAGACTCATCAAGATATCCTAAGAGTTAACTCTGAAATCCTAAGGCTTTTTTACTTAACTAAAAAACCAATTTTGAATCCTTCATGCCAAGACACCCCCTAAACCTCAAATAAACAATTACAGAACCACCCTCTACTATATAAATTCCTCCACAACATGACCTGCAAGGATACACTGTGACCCATATTTTCTAGTAGAATCCTACCTCAACTTCCACCTTTTTTACTCTAAATCTCTCCTAAAAAACTCTAACACCCTAAATTTTCAAAGTAATAGGTCAGAAAGGCTCCAAAAGTTTTGAAGTTGGTTTTTTGAATTAAATATTGTAAAGTACAAGTTTTATTGATTTAATTGGGTTTTGAAATCAGTGTTTTCAATCTAGTTAATTATTTTCTTTCCAAAAAAAATTATTTTATGATTTGAAAAAAAAATAATGTATGATACTTGTTTTCCTTTAAAATTTTCATTTGAAAAAACTTATTTACTAAATTATGTTCAAACAATAATCTATAAAGTGTTTTATTAAAATATTTACATTGATATTTTTATCGAAATACCATTGGGACTATTAGTTCACACTATACATACACACTTGTTTGTATATATAGCTTTCATGTTGTATACAAGTGTTTAAATTGTGATCTCTAATCGAATATTGTTCTCTTGGTCCATTGATGGATGTTGTGGATGTGTTGAGTGACAAAAGGTCACATGAAGATGTTCATGTAGAGGATCAGGTTGTTTGAGTCTTGGTTTCTTACATGGGGTGTTTGTGTATCAGCCAATCTAGACAATAGCTTATTATATTTTTGGTTTTATTATTTCCACACCAGGTGTTGTATTTGTTAAATATGTTTCTTTTGTTTTAAAAGTGAGATGATTTATTATATTTCTTATATTGTATTTGGTTGTTTTTTTATTTTAAAACTATTTAATTCATGTTTGTCAATGTATAATTAGTGGATTACTTCTATAGATAATTTTATTTTTTTATTATTATTCATGAGTGAAATCATTCCACCAATTGGTGATTCAATACTAAGGTGCATGTTGCTAGCCTGTGGTAATCGAAAACATGATTTGTGCCTTATTAAAAGTTTCTTAGGTGTCATGTTGGACCATCCTAGGACAATTGATGATAAAATAGTATCATTATTCTTTCTTGTTATTTGGATTCATCATGGTAGTACAAATATAAGAATGTTGGCACTTGATATGTAGGTTCAGGGAGAGTAGCTAGCTCTTTCTCATTCAGAGTCATGAGTTTCTATGGGTCATCAGGATTTGAATCTTAAATTTCAATTATATTTTGATTGTTTTTATGTTTTTTCAAATACCATTGAATTTTAAGAAGTATTTTAGGGGTTCCATGAGTTTTTGGGTGAAAATGGAAGAACTGGGGTTGCACAGTTATCCCACACAGTCTGATAAACCATGTAGAGCCAGTACATGTGGTTCAAAGGATTTCTTATAGATTTTTTCATCATTGGTGCATAGTTTTCCCAACCATGAAGTAAAACCACACATATTTTTTCACCCCTTTGAATTTTTTTGAACCTATTTTGATTTATAATTTCTCCTAATATGGTTTTAATTTTAATAAGATAGATCAAAATGTGTTTTTAAGATGTTTTAATGATGTTGGAGTGGATTTTGTTTTATGTGTTGTGTTATATTTTTGTTTATAAATATTTATTTAATGGCGTAACTCAATTTCATGAAATATTTCTAGTCTAAAATGATTATTTATGGTGTACTTATAAAGGTATATTAGTTTTTATGATGAAAAACTAAGATTGTTTTGATGTGAATGTGTATTTTTAGTGAATACATTGACTTCCCAGGAAGAGAATTTAGAGTTTTCACTTTTGGATTCCCTTTATCTTTCTTAATAGGGGTGAAATGTTTTCAATCTCTATATATTTTGGTAAAATGATTTTTAAACCCTTAATTAAATTATGGTAATTTAAATGGAATTTTTTTAGTGTACTTGGATTTGGTGAGTTTATGTTTTGCGTTTAACCATTGGTTTGAAATGGGATTGTTTGATTCGATTTGTGAATCATGAATTTATTATGATTAATTTTTCATGTTATTTAAATTTTGATACCCAGAAAGTTATCAAAGAAAATTGTAAATTTCATATCTATGGAGGATATACTAGGTGATTTCTCTAATTATCCGAGTGTGACTCATGTTTCTTATGACTCTACCGAGGCACAGAACATAGTGGTGGAACCAGAATATTATTTTCTCTTGGCCCTTATATAGTACTTATTAAATGGGTATCTACCTTCTTTAGTGGTTATCAAGTAATTATTAAAGGAATGGAGTGGTTAGAGAAGATTGAAGAAAGCTTTAATTTTATATAAACTCTTAAAGCTTCAAGGGTGAAAGTTTTTGTGGGTTTTCTTGAAGGAATTAGCCAAGTGTAGTGGGAAACCATCTTCATCTTAGTTTCATGATGATATTTCTTAGGAATTATTTAAGGTTATTTTTATTCAATTTCATTATTATAAGGATGTGAAAGTGGAGAAAAACATAGCATTAATGAGCCTTTATTAGGGTGAATAGATAATGAATGAATATATAGATGGTTTCTTAGATTTGATGTCACTTTCTTCGGATCTAATCACTAATGACTCTATTAAAGCTCAGTTATTTTAAATTGGTCTTTATTTGAGCCTCAGGTCATTTGAATTTAATTTTATCCTAACATAGTATTAGGAAGTGGTTAAAAGGTATATGTTAGTGAATGTTGGTTATATTGGGTAAACATATCTTGAATAGGGTAGTCAGGTTATTGAGGGGCAGTCTTCTCAAATTCCTAAGGTTTCATTTATAAAGAATATATCTCTTGTATTTTTTCATTGTGTAACACCAAATAATTTTAATTCCCATTTCCTATAAGTTTAAATAACCCATATTTAATTTTTTCATTAGATAAATTGTAATATATTTTTAAATTATATTATTTGAAAAAATAATAAGTCTTTAGTGTATTTTGAATGTGGATAATAATCTATCTTGGGATTTATATACATTGAATTTGTGATAGTTAAAGTTTTTGAGGTAACTCTTGTATGATGTTTTACTTCGGTATTATTTCTTTCTTATCATATGAGATGTTGGTTATTCTAGGTATGCTTATTAATAATTTATTTATTATACTTATTGAGGTTTATTAATGATGTTAACCATGTGATGAGATTTTATTTTTTGATGAGATGCACATGTGGAAGCCTTTGATGTGTACTTTCATGAATTTGATGAGTGTTACACTAGTTTATATTATATACTCATTAGTGTTAATTTTGGAATTTTTTAGGTTCATTGAGGGTTAATATTTCAAGGATGATGTCCTATTTTACCACACTTCTTTATTTTAACATAAGGTTATATCTATTTCATTCATTGTTGAGGAATGTTGTGGTTTATGGGTGTTTCCCATTCTTGGTTTGAAATATGTCAATGGATTAGTTAATAGAATTTATTGAATTGTATTTTAGGTGTTATTTTGGGTTGAAATTCCTTTATATAATTATGAATCCATTTCTTGAGTGGTTTTTTGTGGTTTTTATAGAATTTTTTTTCATTGATGATTTTAGGAAATTTAGTTTTTTTGGTGATATATTTATAAAAAAGGTGTTTATTATATTTTATGGACATTTAGATGAATTATAAATGGTGGGAAGACCTATTATATGTGTTATTATTCTTTATTATTTGTTATTCATGATGGTTGTAGTTAGTTTAGGATTTGATTTTTTTGATGATATATGGAGATTTTTTCTTTTGCCTTAAACTTTTAACTAATGACTTTTTTAGGGATGAAAGTGTTATGGTTAGGAGAATTATGATACCCATATGCCACCATTTTTTAAAATATTATATGATTAGGTATTTTTTGGGGTCTTTTGGATTTAAATTTCAAATATTTAATAGTTTTTATTTATTTCATGGTTACCACACAATTATGAGTAATCATACGAAATAACTTACGTTCAAAGGAAAACCATGAGATTTTTTCCTATATATAAGTTTTTCATGTGGTTAGTGACTAGTGAATGAAATTTTGAGGCTTAGTGGAAACAATATATATCCTAACATATAGGGTGTCTTGTTCATGTCTTGAGCATAATTAGAAAAATTATGTGGAGTGTTGTAGATCAATTGCATTGGGGGTGAATAGTTGGTGCATGTATTTGTAAACCATGTGGAAAATATATGAAACATTTCAACTATATTCTAGTGTGACATTATTGTTCAGTTAATATTTTGGTTAACCATGAGGTCAAACCATGCAACCTACCCATATTCATTAAAAATTGAATTTCTACCCTACTTGATTTAATATTTTTAGTACTCCTCCTCCACCATTTTACTTCAAATAACCATAGGGAGATCCTTAACAATCCTCTCATTTCTTCTCTTGGGATTTTGATATCCTCCTTGGTTTCAATGATATTTTTAAATTTAAACCTCTCCTTCTTCCTTTACTCTTCTCCCTTCTTCAATTACCCTCAATTTACATTTCTCCAATAAACCCTAATGGACATGAGGGTCACATCTAGGGTTTGGGTGGGACTAAACTTAGTGATTTGGTTTTTTAGGGATAGTACAATTAATCTCCTTGAAAGTTTTTTCCCTTTACATAAAATTTTATTGGTTTCTACTTTAATTAGGTTTTTTTTGTGAAATTATTTAATTTAACAATTTGGGAAATAATTGAGTTTTCTATATTCATTTTCTCTTAATGTTTTACCAATATATGATACCCATGATGGGTTATAAAATGTTTCAAATGATTTACATACTTGGTATAGATTATTTTAAATGGATTTCAAGTATTTATTTTTAATTAAATGTTTATTTATGTTAGGTGTTTTTGAAAATTATTTTAATTTTATTTTCAAATAGTTTCGATAGAAAATAAATAATTTTATACCTGTTTTTATTTCTAGAGGAAATAACCCATGTTTTTAGGGTTTTATTTCAATTAAAGAGTTTTTTTTGGTTTTTAATTGTCTCTCAGTTGAGGAATGCCTTGTTTTCAAAAAAATTTAGTCCTTGTGTGTGAAAAGGGTGATTTTATGACTTATCATTAGATGTTGGTTCTAAAAGACCATTTGATACTTACTAAAAATGATTTCTCTGATTATTATATCACTTAATTTTTGAGACCCTTTATGTGCTGATCTATATATTACTTTACCCACTTGTGGTTTGTTGAATGAATTACTATTATAATGCATATATGAATGTGTGAACGAGAATGTTTCTCAATAGGGTGTGATATGGACTTTATTATTTAAGTTCATTATTGATTTATGTGATAATCATATGATTTTATGTTTTCCAACCTTTACTTAATTGAATTCCTGGGGATCATAGGAATCTAAGTGATAAATCTAGGTTTATGCTACACGAGTTTGAATTGTGAACTAGCTACCATCCCCTAGTTATATGTTGCACCCTCTCTTGGGGAGTTCCCTGATGAAACTATGACAGTTACTTGAGAACTTTTATTGGTTAAGAATGAATAATAGGATGACAGTTAATTCCATGGATTATTTTCTAAATTTTTCTCATGTTAAGACCTGGTAAGTTTCCCATGATACTTATTCATTTTATGATGGTGTTATTTATTAAGGGGACTCCCACCACTTGCTTTATTGGTATCCCATTGTTCTTATCTTGGATTGTAGCGTTATTTATTAACTTTTTTTACTTACCCTTATTGTTTGACATTATGGTTCATTTTTAATCAATATACCTTCTTTTTTTGTGAGTTGGTTACTTTATTATTATTTTTTTCAAAAAGGGTTTTTATGAAAATTTTTATAAATAAGGAAGGTGGTTTAGTTTTGTTTTAATAATAATTTAGGTACACCTTTTAAACATTCTAATGTTTATTCCTTTTTAAATGGTGGATCTACCACTTGGTGAATGAAAAATGGGTATTTTTTTGAAGGAAATATCTTAAATTAAAAAAATGATTGATTTACTTGGGTTTTCAAACCAAAGTTTTCAAGTCAGTTAATGATTTTTTTCCAAAAAGGTTTTGTCTTATGATTCAGAAAAAAAATTAATGTATGAAACTTTTTTTTCTTTTATTTTTTCATTTGGAAAAAATTATTTAATAAATTATTTTAAAACTATAATTTATGAAGTGTTTTATTAAAAAAATCATATCCACTTTTTGGTTAAATCATACTGATCCTATTATCCCACACTCTACTTACACACCTATGTGTATGTGTGTATCTCTCTTGTTTTATATAAATTCACATGTCATGATATATGATTGGATATGTTTCTCTTGGTACATTTTTAGGAAATTTGGATATGTTTAGTGAATAAGGGTTACACAGATATGTTCAAACAGTGACTTAAGTTTTTCAGGTCTTGGTTTCTTACTTTGGGAGTTATTTTATCAACCAATTCATCTAGTAGATTATTTTTATTTTTAGTTTCATTACTAGTAATCCTTGTGATGTATTTTTTAATTTTGTTGTATTTTTTTGAAATTGTGATCGTTGTTTATATTTATTATTCCTTGTTTGGGTGTTGATTTACTTTAAAAATGTTTATTATGTGTGCAAGAAATTCCAATGTATGAATTCAATATGTAGGATTCATAATAATGTCCACTTATTTATTATTATTTGAGTACTAAATCATTCCCACCCAGTTAGTGTTTTGATACCTTGGTTCTAATCACTAGAACATGGTTATCTGAAATGTGCTTCTATCCTTATTGTGAGATGGTTTGGGTGTTGTGTTGGGTAAACCTAAAATAGTTTCTGACATTTGGGGGAACATTGACTAAAGAACCATTATGATTCCATTCAATATACAATTATTCCCCTTCATTGGGACCACACTTAGTGAATTTTTTATAGGATATCTCATGATCATACTCAATAATACATTTACAGAGGAATAGTAGAGAAAGAACTGAAGCCTTGTAAGGTTTTCAAGTCAAAGTTTTCATCCATTAAGGATGATATCAAGGAACATCATGATATATTTCATGAGGGATATTTAAGGGATGATAAATTCCCTTAAAACACTATTATAAATTAGGATATGATCCCCATTGTGAACTCTGTATCAATTAATCTTGTTATCTCTAGCCCTGTAGATAACACTAAGCATGGAATCAACTTATAATAACATGATGAGGATGATTTCATTTGAAACATGTTGTGCATTGAAATACATGAGGAAGGTTTTCACACCCGGCATCTAAGGCAGATAAAAGATCTAGAAGCTTCTTCAAGCATCACTATATATCATTCTCACTGTGTATACACCAATGATGAAGTGGAAATCATGGCTATATCCCACCCACCACCCAAAGAAATCGAGAATCTATACCAAGGATAGGATTGCTTAATATAAAGTTAAACTAGATAATTTGAGTTATATTAATGTCAAACTACTCGAGGGAAATATTCCCACTATGTGAAACTCCCAGGATAAGATTGATATACTTCCTCTGAAAAATACCTTTCTATAAGTGGGAATTTCTAGAACCATGAGAGATGAATCCCATAATATGGCCAAAATGAGTCCCAGAAAACCAGTTTACCTAACTCCATTGGGGGAAGAAACATTGTTATTTCAAGATACCTACCCATAATAACTCAAGAAAGATATCAACAATAGACACAAGCATGCTTACCATGTCAAGATTCTCTCACTACCTCTACTAAAGCATTAACTCAGGTGATGGTCCCACTAGAACTCCTTGACTCCACTGAGTCCATTACCGCTTGAATGGAAGTCATGGAGGAGAAACACGCACAAATATATCCATTAAAAAATCATAACCTAAGTGGGTATACTTGACTCTGCACCCAAAAAAAATCAGGAATCGCACATTCTCTATATTTAATGGTACATGAGATTCAGTGCAACATCTCACACATTTTGTGCCTCGATGCAGCCCCATGATGGGAACACTAAAGAAAAATGATACAAAAAATTTGAAATGCTCCATACAGACATTATAAGGAACAAAATTCATCTAGTATAATAATCTATTATCTGGCCATATCGCCAACTTGGATGATCTATGTTGACATTTCCTTTATCATTTTAGCTCTATATCGAGGAATACAATGATACTTGAATTCTAAAATTAAAAAAACCCATGAAAATGAGTGGGTCTTTTAATTAATTTCAGTGTGGGAATTCTTGACCTATTCCCTAAACATGCAGCTTCCTTAAGATAAACTTTTAGATATTTCTCTAGAGACTCTTTATGAATATTTTTAATCACCACTCATTCCCTTAAAGTACCCCAACGGTTTATGGGATTTTTTAGAGGTGGAATTAAACTTGGAGGTTTTCATTCATCATTCCAATCCAAAGTACTAGATTCCACTATAATCATAAGGTATGAATCCTAGTATAGTAGAAAATATGACCATCACACTCAAAAAACCACTGATGGAAACTCCAACTCCCAGAGCTGTTGAATATCATGATGTGCCTAATCATAAATAACATAGACATAAACAATAACCTTTCTAGAAGATAAAAAGGAGAAAATTCATTAAAAATATGAAGACTGGAATAATAAGGTCTATTCATTTGGAAAGGAAAATGTTTCAGGGTTATTCATCACAACCCTAGAAAAAACATTGATCAAGTTACTAGAGGTTAAAAGGCTCAATGATGTTTGGAAAAATGATTTCCCTAAAAATTTCCCCTTACACAAAATGTTGGTGTACAATATTCAAGGATAATTTATCTTTGAGTATATACTCCAGAATATGGTTGACTTTGGGTAAGTAAATTTGGGAAAACCCTCAGTGTATATGGCATATGTATCTACCACTACGTGAGAATAAAAAGAAGAATGATAAGAAATCATGAACAAAGGGGTGTAGAAATTCAATGGTTGGATGACCTAGAATTTGGTCAATTGGTCACATGCTATACTCAAAGTACAACTGAATCAGCCAGTTGTGACCCCAATTCCCTTTTATAAATCAAATAAAAAATATTTGTTATCATGGTATTTTGTGGGTTGGTGTAACTAACTTTAATAGAAGAAGGAAAAATAATATGAGGCCTTATTAGAACCCAAACTAGTCCAAACTTTCTTGTATTGCTTAACCTCATCATTGGGAGGATAGTTTCTACCCCCACTGTAACACCTCGAGATTTTAAGAAAAATATTCTTTTTTAATTTCATTGATGTCTTTTTTTGTACGCTACACCAAAAGGAGCCTTCACTACATGCATCCCTAACTTGGCTTGTATTACCCACAATCGCGACCTTCCACTATAGTGTATGTTGTATGCAATACCGAGTTTCACTAAACAACGATATGTTATATAAACTAGTCTCTATGAATAGTAATACCCACTTTTAAAATGTTTATTAAATTTATCTTTTTAAATGGACTTCATTTTTGGACTCGGAATATCGAAATTGGCCTAGGGTGAAATTTCGGTATTTTTCTGAAAACTTTCAAATTTTGATGAATAGTGAAAACACTAGGTTACTATTTAAAAACCGACTTTTTGTTTAAATAATTATTTATTTTATTTAAATTTATTTTAAGTCAAAATTGATAAATAATACCTATATAAGTTCAATGTAATTTATTGGAGTCATTTTATAATAATTTTAGACATATAAAAAATTTATTTAACTTTTGACCGTCTTTTACCCACCTCCTAGGAGAATTTACAAATTTATATATAACATAATTTTACCGCTTCTCTGAGTGGAATTTCAAAAATCCGAGAGGCACAGTTTATATCAGTAATTAAAATGTGGTTTAATAAGATAAAAATAATTTTTGGTGAATAGTAAGTTTTTACTTTTATTTACCACGGTTAAAAGTAAATAGGGTAATTAAGGGTAAAAATGATATTATTATTACCCTAACACATGTTCTAATTATATTTGATAAGTGTAATTTGACCAAAAACATCCTTAGGGATATAATATTACCCTTTAGGTCCACTTGTATTAGATTAGTACATTTATTATTATTTTATTTAAAGAATAATTAAAATAGTTAAAATCAAAGTTTAATAACTAAAACATATTTTTTATAGGGTTATAAATAAGATAAATTCGACTATAAATATTCATTATAAATATAAAAGGATTTCCTACATAATGGTATTTTATTTATAGTTTTTATACATTAAATAACGTAATTTATTTATGACACAATGATGATGCAGTAATTATCTTATAAATGAAATACTAACATACTGGATGTTATAAATACCCAAATAAATGTAATTTTACACTTTTTATGAATTCAAATAATTTTATGGGTTAATATGACATGTTAGTATTGATTTAATTAACTTTTTTTGAACTAATCATGCTGTTAGGATTTTCACAAAAAACAAGTACCAAATAGTGTCCAAAATGACATAAAATAGTTTTTAAAACAAATATTATATTATTAATTTTTATTTTATTCATAAAAATATAAGTTTCAGTCAAATGACTTAGATAAAGATATGTATATATATATATATATTAATAATTAACCACTTGGGGTACTTTTGGCTTGTTATAGTATGTTTATTAACCATATAGTGTAAGAAAACAAGAAGACACGGTAAAAGATAAATTATTTAACATAGAGTTAAATCTAAATGATAAGGATAAAATAGTGACCTAAACTTATCTAAAACCTATTGGTTGAGAGTATTTAAACCCATCCCCACCTTATCTTAGAAATAAATCAATTTGGAGCTATTAAAAACTGAATATGACTTTATTATAAAATAATATTTTAAGTTTTCCTAAGGTTCCCCTATCCTCCCTTATAAAAAGGGAACCCCTTCCCTCTTCTCTTTACACCCTTTTGGGCCTTGAAGCTCGTCCAAACCCTGACAATTCCTCTTATAAACCTATCTAGTTATATCATAGAGGTTCTGGTCTTCTCAAAAGGCCAACTCTAGTGCCCTAAGAAGAAGTTTAAAGGAGGTGCGTCGAGGAAGAGGTAATTTCTTCTACCAACTCTTTCAAGTTTCTTTCTTCTTCTACTTTTTATTATTTAGTTGTTTCATTATAAATTAATAACATCATTATTACTTATATACTGATATGTTACTATAAATATGAAACAACCCCATTTCACCTTCCATCCATCCTACAGAAAACGAAATCACTGCACGTGTGTACGTACGGAATATCATCTCCACACCGTGGTGTAATCTGTTTTTCCACCACCACCTTACTTTGATGGGTATAATGGTGTAAATAATAACTATATATAGTTATTATAACATCCTAATGATTCTATTATATCATCCACTCCAATTAAATTCAATAATTATAAGAATGATATCATCGCTCGTGCGTACATACAGATTACCATCTCCACGACGCGGTGAGATTCATTCTCCATGTTAACCATTCAAGAATGATTATAATGTATATATAATGAATATTAATGAAATATATGAAATTTTAAAGATTTGGGATTTATTTATATATATATATATGTCATCTACTTACTTCCATTTAAGTCAATAAGGAAAGGAAAATAGTGTTCATGCGTACGTACGGCCTACCGTCTCCATGAACGGAGTATTTCATTTCATTTATATATCTATTATATATATATTTATATACTGATTATATATATGATATATAAATCATGATTTATATTCTAGAAGTAGGTAAATCACGATATAATTCACAATAATATCAAGAACAACAAGTCCAAACACGTATGATAAATAAAATGATTTTACCCAAAATGCTGCTTTAACATGGAACTTACAAAAGAACGGGTAATATAAAGTCATAAGTGAACCATATATGATATCATAACAATGAATATGATTCTTTAATAAGTCAATGACATTATTTAAATCATTATACAGGAGTTTTGGATATGTACAAATCATATCAGACCTAAGGTAAGGGATAATTTTGCAAATCTCATTTTTATTTGAGGTTTCTTATACATAAGTATTTACTGGGGTTATATTTTTCATCCATGCCCATAATTTTTTTTCATAAAGTGTTTAAAATTATTCCATTTATGTTTAATTTCATGTTTACCCCTCTTTGATTTTTACTTTGTGTTATGGAAGGAATCTTTCTTTTTTTTACCATACGAGGAACTCTTTCACTTTTCTGACAAAAGTATGAGGAGAATGTTTTTTTAACTTATATGGCATGAATGGATTTTTACGATTTTATAACGAATTATTTCAGTGAAGATTCATCTACAAAATTTCATGGTTATTTTCAATAAAATTCTTTTCTTTTAAAATTTTGTGGCATTTTGTGAAAAGAAAATGATTTTGAAGAAGAAAGGATATTTTCCTCAAGAATTCATTTCAAGTGTTTTATCCAAACTCTTTTCCATCTAAGATGACATTATTTCATATGTTTATGTTTCAAGTATAATGTCTCTATGATTTACATGGTTTCACTTTTCTTATAATGAAATGATATCCATTTGTTTTATATGGATTATGTGATGATGAGATGATGTTTATGAAATCTATTTTATTCTTTGGGTTATGATGAATGATTTATGTTTATTTTGTGGCACAAGAAAGAATGATTTCATTATGAGATGGGTGGGGCCAATATCTTCGTCCAATTCATTGGGTAAAGATTTATATCTCATGATATAGATATGTCTGGAATGGAAAGTTAATCTGGTTCAGTAATACAGGACTGGAACGAGGAGTAAACTCGGTTCAGTAATGGACTTTGTCCACTAAGATGGTCTTGGCAGCAATGCCTTGTCTACTATGTAAATAATATCACGTGCTTAATGCTTTTATACAATTAAATGTTTTATTTCCAAACTATTTTATCATGATTTATGTTCCATTCTGATCTATGCCTTACATACTGCCATGTTTTATGTCATTGCTCAAGATTTTGATATTTAAACATTATGTTTATGTTTTTATGTTCAAATGTATATGGTTTGTTTTATTTTCTCCATTCTTACCCTTACTGAGCATTTGAGCTCACCCTTTATATGTTTTCTTTTCCCCAGGATATAAAGAAAGGTTTTAGGTAAGAAAACAAAAGGGGATGATCTTTATGGGAGATGTTGAAGATCTTTCACTACAATTAGAAGATTAGGTTCTGAGTTTCCAAAGACACTAAACTAATACAGTCCTTCGGTGTTTGTTTTTTTTATGTATTAAGTATTCTGAAAAAGTAATGTAATGTCCATGTACGTCAAGCTTTGGGTCTCTACAGTTGGTATCAGAGGACGGTTTAGTCAACATTTGGAAACTAGGATGTGAGAACTTTAGTGAGATCCCTAGAGATATTTCTATGGTATGTCTTGGGATGTCCCTAAGGTTAAGTATAAGTATAGGTTATAGTCCTAGAATTATGGTAACAATCGTAAAATTAACCCTAATATGTTATATATTGATGGTACTCCCCCTTTATTATGTTGTTTTCCCTAGCATGATTTTTTCCTCTCACGCTATTCTTTTGGGGTTTTAGACGATGGTTGGAACCTAAAGGAACCATGTTGATCAATGTAATGGACAATACAATGATTTTCCTATTGAATAACCAAATGTGATGGGAGATGGAGTGAAAAATCTTATTACTATACTTACACAAGCTATGAATCATTCTGGATTTCCAAATGATCAGAGAAGGGAACAATATTCTATTGAGTCCTTCATGAGGCAACATCAACCTTCTTTCAATGGGTCTTCTGATCCACTTGTTGCAGAACAATGGATCAGTACCATTGAAAAGATATTTTCTATAATTCGTTGTTCAGAACATGATAAAGTCATTCAAGCTATTTACCATTTAGAAGGCGAAGCATACCAGTGGTGGACTCTAATTAAGAATACAAGGACCCAAGATGAAATTTAATCCATGGAATGGGACTAGTTCAAGAACTTGTTTTTTAGTAATTACTTTCCTTGTATTCTTTGAACAAAGATGGAAAAGGAGTTCATTGAGCTTAAGTAGAAGGATGATGAATCTGTTGGTATATACGAAGCGAATTTTACAAGACTTGCAAGGTATGTATCTGGCTTTATCATCCAACCTTAAAGTAAAGTTGATCTATTTTTTAGTGGCTTAAAACCAAGTGTTCGAAGGGAATTAGCAATAAGAGACTTTAGTAGCTATGAAGAAATTGTGCGGTGTGCTATCAAGGTAGAATTGGAAGTTTATGTAACATATCCATCTCATGGTTTTGAAAAGAAAAGAAAGATGGGGTTCAAGGAAAAACCTCATGAAAATGGTGAAAATAAGGTGACTATTTATTTATGCTAAACGTGTGGAAAGAAGCATAGTGGAGATTGTATAAAAGGTAATAGAAAATGTTTCAAGTGTGGAAAAGAAGGTCATCAAGCAGCTACGTGCTGAGGTAATGTGAATTTTTTTTTAATGACATGAATAGAGAAAATACTACAGAGAATGCCCCACCAACACTTCACTGCTTCAAGTGCAAGGAAATGGGGCATTATGCTAACCAATGCCCTAATCCAAGGGTTAATGATCATCAAAATCAAAAAACTCTTAAGGAAAATGACAAAGGTAAGTCACATGCAATCACTATTGTAAATGTTGAATATGAAAATGATGTGGTGGAATGATTAAGTGTTTATGTAATGGGATTCCAAAATAATGTTGTATATAGTATCGTGGAATAATGGAATATTTATGTATTGTTCTATTGTGGTTTTCAAAAAATTTATGGTACCGGTAACCATGAAATGTGATTCTGGAAAGCATATGATATGATGAGGAGGAAATGAAATGTTTATAGTATTTAGGATCTCATGACTGATATAAGGAAAAGGTGATATCATGGTTTGAGTATATATAAATTTTGGGATTTTGGTATGTGGAAAGAGTTAACTTTTGACAGCACTCATGTATTCACTAAGGTTCTATGTTAATACATGATTAAGGTATTCACATGTTTGGAATGCGACCAACAAGATATATCTTATGATATATGGGGGATAAATGATGGTATTCAAGTGCTTGTTATGTGACCTTTCAAATAATCGTTTTCTTTATACTATGAGATTGGACATATGTATTTTAGATGAGCCTAAAGATTGGAATGGATTATGTTGGACATCAGATAGTATTGTTTAAGGATAGAACTTGTTTTCTTTGATATTATTTCTACAATGTTATAATACTGTAGTTTTAGAAAATGGAACAACCTGCAGGACGGGTGACAACCCGTCACGTCGGACAAGGATGTGGGAATCGAACACACAACTGAAGTGTGACAAGACTTTACCACTAGCCTACAAGAAGTCCCTAGTTAGTAGAAACTAGTTTTATTAATTGGTATGATAAATGAAGTATAAGTCTATTTTTTACATCATGATAGATAGACATGTATATTTGATAACTTTTTCTAACCTTTTCTTTGAGACATATGGTATGACCCATCATTCTATCACATGATCTGATAACACTTCATAAATGAAAAATTCAACTTCATTTATTTAAGAGATGAAGTGGAAATTGTTCAAGGCACGAACAACAGTGATATTATACCGAAATAAAGTAAGTATTTCTTCTAATTCAAATTCTAAAACTTTAGGGAAATCATCTTGAAAACCAAAAAATGTTGTCCTAGTGCCCTTATATCTGGTGAATTATATGGTACCTTAGATCATCACAAATTTATGGATTTGTTATTGTTGAGTTTTTCATAGCCATGTTTTCTACCACTCGCCATCAGAACTTGATGGTTATATTTCTCTTCCATATCCATATTTTCACCTATGTTCTCCTATGTGAAAACCCAGTGATTAGTTAATTTGGTTAACCGTTATGTTTCATAATTAAGTTTTTAAAGATAAGTTTTGGTATTCTTTTTTACGATGTGGGTTTCTATTAAAACTTTCGAGTAGTAAACCATTTATAACCCCAACGAATTTTGAGGGTGAAATTCATTTCAAGGGTGGTAGAATGTAACACCACGAGATTTTATGAAAAATATTCTTTTTAATTTCATTAATGTCTTTTTTTGTACGCTACACCAAAATGATCTTTCACTACACGCATCCCCGACTTGTCTTTCATTACACGCAATCGCGACCTTCCACGATAGCGTTTGTTGTACGCAATACCGAGTTTCACTAAACAACGATATGTTATATAAACTAGCCGCTATGAATATTAATACCCACTTTTTGAAATTTTATTAATCTTATATTTCGAAATTGAATTTATTTTTGGATTTGGAATATCAAAATTATCCTATGGTGAAACTTTGGTATTTTTCTGAAAACTTTCAATTTTTGATGAATAGTGAAAACACTGGGTTACTATTTAAAAACCGTCTTTTTGTTTAAATAATTATTTATTTTATTTAAATTTATTTTAGGTCAAAATTGATAAATAATACCTATATAAGTTCAATGTAATTTGTTGGAGTCATTTTATAATAATTTTAGATATATAAAAATTTTATTGAACTTTTGACCGTCTTTTACCCACCTCCTAGGAGAATTTGAAAATTTACATAAAACTTAATTTTTCCGCTTCTCTGAGTGGAATTTCAAAAATCCAAGATACATGGTTAATATTATTAAGTAATATTTGGTTCAATAAGATAAAAATAATTTTTGGTGAATAGTAACTTTTTACTTTTATTTACCACAGTTATAAGTAAATAGGGTAATTAAGGGTAAAAATGATATTATTATTACCCTAAAATATGTCCTAATTATATTGGATAAGTGTAATTCGACCAAAAACAACTTTAGGTATAAAATATTACCCTTTAGGTCCACTTGTATTAGATTAAGACATTTATTATTATTTTATTTAATGAAGAATTAAAATAGTTAAAATGAAAGTTTAATAACTAAAACATTTTTAATATAGGGTGATACATAAGATAAATTAAACTATAAATATTAATTAGAAAGGTAAAAATATTTCCTAAATAATGGTATTTTATTTATAATTTTTATACATTATATAATGTAATTTATTTATAACATAGTGATAATGCAGTAATTAGCTTATTAATGAAATACTAATATACTTGAAGTTATAAATACCCAAATAATTATAATTTTAGACATTTTATGAATTAAACTAATTTTATAGGTTAATATAACATGTTATTATGGATTTAATTAACTTTTTTAGAACTAATCATGCTTTTAGGATTTTCACAAAAATCATGTACCAAATAGTGTAAAAATTGACATAAAATAGTTTTTAAAACAAATATTATATTATTAATTGTTATTTTATTCGTAAAAATATAAGGTTCAACCAAATGACTTAGATAAGGATATATATATTAATAATGAACCACTTGGGGTTCTTTTGTCTTGTTATAGTAAGTTTATTAACCATATTGTGTAAGAAAACAAAAAGACACGGTAAAAGATAACTTATTTAACTTAGAGTTAAATCTAAATGATAAGGATAAAATAGTAACCTAAACTTATCTAAAACATATTGGTTGAAATTATTTCAACACATCCCCAACTTATCTTTGAAATAAATCAATTTTGATCTATTAATAACTGAATATGACTTTATTATAAAATAATATTTTATGTTTTCCTAAGGTGACCCTCTCCTCCCTTATAAAAAGGGCACCCCTTCCCTCTTCTCTTCACACCCTTTTGAGCCTTGAATATCGGACAAACCCTGCCAATTCCTCTTCTAAAACTCTATAGTTATATAATATAGGTTCTAGTCTTCTCAAAAGTCCAACTCTAGTGCCCTAAGAAGAAGTTTAAAAGAGGTGCGTCGAGGAAGAGGTAATCTCTTCTACCGACTCTTTCAAGTTTCTTTCTACTTCTACTTTTTTTTCTTTATTGGTTTCATTATAAAGTAATAACATCATTATTAATTATATACTGATATGTTATTATAAATATGAAACAACCCCATTTCACCTTCTATCCATCCTACAGAAAATGAAATCACCACACGTGCGTACGTATGGAATACCGTCTCCACGCCATGGTGTAATCTGTTTTTTCACCACCAGCTTACTTGGATAGGTATAATGGTGAAAATAATTACTATATATAGTTATTATAACATCATACTGATTCTATTATATCATCCACTCCAATTCAATTCAATAATTATGATAATGATATCATCGCTCGTGCGTATGTACGGATTACCGTCTCCACGACGCGATGAGATTCATTCTCCATGTTAACCATTCAAGAATGATTATAAAGTATATTTAATGAATATTAATGAAATATATGACATGATAAAGCTACTGGATTTATGTATATATTTATTTCATCTAATTACTTCCATTCAAGTCAATAAGAAAAGGAAAACAATGTTCATGCATACGTATGGCCTACCGTCTCCATGAACGGTGTATTTCATTTCATTTATATTTCTATTATATATATATATATATACTGAATATATATATGATATATAAATCATTATTTACATTCTGGAAGTTGGTAAATCAAGATATAAGTAATAATAATATCAAGAACAACAAGTCCAAACACGTACTATAAATAAAATGATTTTACCCAAAACGCTGCTTTAACATGGAACTTACAAAAGAATGGGTAATATAAAGTTATAAGTGAACCATATATGATATCATAACAATTAATATGATTCTTTAATAAGTCAATGAAATTATTTAAATCATTATACATGAGGTTCGGATACGTACGAAGCATATCAGACCTAAGGTAAGGGATAATTTTGCAAATCTCATTTTTATCCGAGATTGCTTATACGTAAGTATTTACTGGGGTTATGTTTTTCATCCATGCCCATAAAATGTTTTTGATAAAGTTTTTAATATTATTCCATGTATTTTTAATGTAATTTTTACCCCTCTTTGACTTTTAATTTGTGTTATGGAAGGAATATTTCTTTTGTTTACCATACGAGGAACTCTTTGACTTTTCTGACAAAAGTATGAGGAGAAAGTTTTTTTAACTTATAAGTCGTGAATGGATTTATATGGTTTCATAATGAATTATTTCAATGAGGATTCCTATAAAAAATTTCAGGGTTATTTTCAATAAAATTATTTTCTTTTAAAATTTTGTAGCATTTTTTGAAAATAAAATGATTTGGAACAAGTAAGGATATTTTCCTCAAGAATTAATTTCAAGTGTTTTATCAAAACTATTTTCTATCTAAGATGACATTATTTCATATGTGTATGTTTCAACTATAATGTATCTATGATTTACATGGCTTCACTTTTCTTATGATGAAATGATATCCATTTGTTTTATATGGATTATGTGATGATGGAATTATGTTTATGAAATCCATTTTATTCTTTGGGTTATGATGAATGATTTATGTTTATTTTGTGGAACAAGTAAGAATGATTTCATTATGAGATGGGTGGTACCTACATCTCCCTCCAATGAATTGGGTAATGATTTATATCTAATGATATAGACATGGCTGGAATGACAAGTTAATCTGGTTCAGTAATACAGGACTGGAATAAGGAGTGAACTCAGTTCAGTAATGGACTTTGTCCACTAAGATGGTCTTGGCAGAAATGACTTGGATACTATGTAAATAATATCATGTGATTAATGTTTTTCCACAATTACAAGTTTTATTTTCAAGCTATTTTATCATTATTGATGTTCCACTATAATCTATGCCTTACGTATTTCCATGTTTTATGTCATTGCTCAAGATTTTGATGTTTAAACATTATGTTCATGTTTTTATGTTCAAATGTATATGGTTTGTTTTTTTTTCACCATGATTACCCTTACTGATCATTTGAGCTCACCCTTTATATGTTTTCTTTTCCCCAAGATATAAAGAAAGGTTTTAAGTAAGAAAACAAAAGGGGAAGATCTTTATGGGAGATGTTGAAGATATTTCCCCCCGATTAGAAGATTATGTTCCGAGTTTCCAAAGACACTAAAATATTACGGTCTTTTGGTGTTTGTTTTTGTTATGTATTAAGTTTTACACAAATGTAATGTAATGTCCATGTACTTCAAGCTTTGGGTCTCTACACCCACTAAAAATTATTTTTATTTAATGAGGAGTCCCAATATAGCTCAATAAATATCATTCATCGGATTGACACATTTGAAAATGAATATGAGGACTTATATAAATCTAAATTTTCACCAATAATTGGGGAGAAGTTTGTAGATATTTAGGAGGTTAGGGAAGAAGTGGTGGTTGGCTATTACATTTAGGCACTATTTTTACTGAATCTATATATGCATCTAAAACCCAAAGACATGAACTCCAACAAGCTCTATAGGAACATTGATATGATCCTGAACCCTCTATCACTCATTTGGATTAAATCATTTTGGAAAAATTAATTACAAACATACAGTTGTTCGGTCAATATCAAATTGTTGGAATGATGATTCATCCCAAATCATAGGCCATAAATATGTCCCCCAATTCCATTCAAGGGAAATAGTTGTGTGGTCCACCTCAACCCCAGAGCCCCAAGTTAGGGAGTATCCTCACGATAGGAAGCGCAGTCCTCTATCTCAAACGAATGACATTCTAATGTATATCTTCATTATTCCATTCAAGATCTCAATTATTGTTACCTTTGACTAAAAATTATATTTTTATTTCATTTTCAAAATCTGCTTTATGGGTGAGTGGGAACCAGGACATACACCAAATTACTAGATCAACAAATTCAAATAGAAATTCACTTGAATCAAAATTTTAAATAGCATCAGCCACGCCGGTATTCCTTGGGACACAAATTCTTGAAACTTGAGGCTCCTCGAGCCACTCCCCTGTCATCAAACCACCTCGTCATCACTTTCAACACCATCGACATACATCACCCCTCAGATGCTGCATCTTCAAAACATCATACTGAAAATGCCTTCACCATCTTCATCGAATCCCCATCACAGAATAACTGCCCAGAAACATGAGAGCCCAGATGCGAATCAATTTTACAGATAACCAACATCAAAACCTCAGCCAAATCATGAATCAACAAAAAAAATCTATCGCCGCCTCACAAACATAGCCGCATTCCAAACCAAGAAAGACCTCAAAAAACCAAAAATGAAAAACCATCACCAGATGCCATAATGAATACCAGCCGTAGGCAGATCCCATCGCTGCCATCCCAGTTGCACACAGAGGCCGTGACAAACCACGCAACGCACCCATAGGAGATGTAGCGACAGACTCTAGGCTCTAAAGCTAGTTCTTGGCCGCAGACCCACACCGCACAGAATCCCTTATTAAAGGAACTCAGGCAATCCCTAATTAAGGCCCTCAAAATCCCCCCAATAGTTTGATATTGAAGTTGTTGTAGATGACACATATCACATAAGGGGTCTCTTTATATAATTACATAAGATCATTTCATTCACATAACAAGACTGAGAGAAAACTATATAGGTAAATATCAAGTCCTTGTATATATCTATAAATCTCTATGATATCGACATTCATTGATTCCAAATTGATAGTGGTTCTAGGATCTATATTATCCATATATAAACCACCCAATGTTTGGGCCACACCAAAGCTAACTTGTCTCTTATAATCTAAAGATTCAAAGTTATGATAATAATGAGAAGAGTCCCCTCAGAAATATTAGTCTAAGAAATCAATTTGGTGATCTCATGTTTTACACTAAATTCTTGGTGGTGTGTCAAGACATTAATTTCAATGTATTTCTTGGAATTTCATCACTCCACATTCTTGAAAAATTGACCTCATAATATTATCTAGCCTGAAATACTCTGTTAATAGAAAAATGTGGATGATATATGTTAATAGTTCCCCATTTGAGTCCTATAAATCTCAATATATATATATATGTGTGTGTGTGTGTGTATGTGAGTGTGTAGTTTTATAAAAAGGTAGGGTAAATAACCATTGATAGATAATTCCATTCATATTGTTTCTCTTAATGTCCTAAAAATCACTACAATCATTCCATGGAGTGAACTAAATGAATACTACATGTTTTGAATCCACCAAATTGAGGTGAAGACTCCTAATCTAAGGATTAATTGGGATAAACAGGTCACATTGGATAATAACATAAACTATCTGGTCACTCTCCCCACATATGAGGTCTAGGAAGATTCTTTTTTTGAGAATCTTCCACCAATAGTGAAGAATATTATTGTGTATCCCATGTAAATTAATCTTTCCCCCAAGCATCTCTTTTATAATACAGTTTTGACTGGCCTTCAAAAGACATTTTCTAGACTCTTTGATCAGTGGGATCCAAATCACTAATGAATAAAATCATGGGGTTTAGGCACATCCTCTCCCATTCTTATGGTATCAGTTTCCTTAGATGAACCATACCATTCAGAATGAGGATATCCTTCTAATGGGAATAAAAATATCCATACACTATCTTTATATCTCGATATTCTATTCATCCCCTTTATCCTAAAAATGATGCGCAATAATAGGATGAAATCATGGATGATAATCTAGTATTTTAAGGTGTCTCTACGATCGTTGATGTACTTATATAAGATAATTACATCTACTTCCTCAAAAAAACATTGATATTTATTCACATGAAACTACACATAAATTCCTGGATTGGATCCCCATGTGTCCACTCATCATTTGGGTTTTCTAGATGGATACTATGGTTATAAGTAGGTTGTAAGGAGGATGCATCATACTCATGCTACTAATATAGAGGCTGAATTTGATAGGCTGATTAAGGCCTACTTCTTTTAAGAAGATAGAAGCCTTTGTTTGTTCTAGAATGATGTGGTATTATTGTGAAACCACCTTGAGTAAATGGATAATCACTTATAGTTGGTTAATAAATTGGTTACACCTAGATGTATGGCTTGTGTGATACTTCCCCTAAATATAAATTGGAAGAAATGAACAACACCTTTGATAAATCTGGAAAATGTTATGTGATTATATGAAAAGTGTTGTGATGTTTGGTTGTGTTATGTGGAGCTGATGTCTTGTGGTGTGTTCATATTGTGGGGAGGAAATGTGTAGTTGTGATGTGGGTGGTTATGTGATAATAAGTGGATGTGTCATCTGGATAGTGATTATGATGTAGAAAATGGTTGTGGTTGTAAAATATTGGTGATATTTGGGCTTGTTGACATGCAAAGTTGGGATGTTGGATTGTTGTGTTGTGATGAATTGTGCTAGTTGACTGGGTAGAAATAGAATTGGTTAATAATTATAGAAATTAAATGGGTTAAAAAATTTATTGAATTTTGAATTAAATGGTAAGTGTGGTAAAATTTTGTTAATGTTTAATAATTAAATTAATTGTCTAGATAATTGGAATTGGTTGGTAATGTGAAATGTGGCTTATTCCTTATGTGATATTGTGCATTTAGTGGTGTTAATGAAAATAGAGGTGTTTTGATATTGGGTGGTTATATTTTGAGTGGGTTGGTTCTTGTTTTTAACCCATGGTTTGGGCTTGTATGTGACTATTATATATACCATGTATTTAATTTTGATTTATATATGTACCCCGCTTATGTCGAGCAGCATATGTCGACACTAGTATATTTATATGAGGGTTTTTTTCCAACATATCGTTTATGAGGATGGTTGGATAGATACTCATTATTTCTTGCTCTCAATTCCATGTGATGTAGAAATTCATGAGTTTTGATGGAAATAAGTCAAATTTTCACTGTCAAAATATGGATTTTGTATGATGGGATAGGTTTCTTTGGTTGAGATGTTGTGTGATGGTCATTTTGTGGGGAGAAAAGATGTGATAAGATGGATTGTGGTGGGATTCGTTGGTAAGAGGTGGGAATGAGGTTTATTTATTTCATATTAAAGATACCCTAATACTATTTATATTTGGTTATGATGTGATATGATGGACTAGGTGTCTGTGGGAAGATGTGATGTGATATGATGGCCTAGGAGTCTGTGGGGAGATTTGATGTGATGTATTAGACCATGTTTCTATAGCTGAGGTGTGATGTGACCATACCATGGGGCAGCGGTATATGATATTTTATATAGAAGATATAGGAGTGTTAAGAAATATTAAATTTGGGTGTGAGGATTGAAAATTAGTGGGAAAGCAGGGTGGGATACCATTTATTAATATGATTCATATTATGCTATTTTACTTGGCTTACGTCTTTTTTAATGAGCATGCCCTGGTGAGATTGGGGTTGGTTATTTGACCTGTTTAGGTGTTGTTGGTTCTTCTATATACACACAAGTTCATTATTATGCTCTTTTAACATGTGTATGAGATACTTTAGTTTTCTTATTGAGTATACTTTTACACTATACCTACATATATAAACTAATTTTCAAGTTTCTATGAAGATTACATAGACTATGGTGAACATTACTAGCTCAGAAATTTGAACTATTGTCATGTCAATACTGTATATTTACTTTTGGGTATTTAATTTAAAGTATTTTTTCTATATATGTCCTTTTTATACAAGATTTATGGGATGGTTTTTGTTTTCTTTTGTATTATGTAATGGATTACTTTTTAGATGATTCATCCTATCTTATGATCCAATTATTGTTATGGAGGGTAATGCCTTCCATTTGTGAAATTTTTTATACCCTCGGTGCTAGTCTCCAACCTAAGGTTTACTGGAGGTAGGATTTGGGGGATTTATTATCTCTCTTCCTTCATTGTGGTATCTTTGGGGAGATGGGTTCATGATATAGTGGTATTAGATCTGATGTTTGAGAGATATGATTGAGTTTGGGGTTAGGCACAATGAGAATTTCATGGTTTGGTAAGGCGATGATTTTCGTTGATCATGGTGCATGACATAGGCAAGGAAAGACTCTCTATGATAGGGGATTTTAGGGGGGCCCATGATCTGAGGCAAGGACTCTGAGCCTACAAAATGACAAAGTGAGGTGATTCTTCTTGTAGGGTAGAGATCTAGAATAGTTAAATGCATCATTATTGATTTGTGTTCTTGTTTTAATTGCGTTTTTTTGGAAATTTATAATAATTTAAAATTAAATAAATAAATACCAATAAAATTACATACAATTAGTCTTAGGAATTATATTTTTTTCATTTAAACTATGGTTCTTGGTTGTCTTATGTGTGTGGTTTAGGAAGTGGTGGACATTTCATCTTAGTGATATGCACATCAGTAGTGGATGTTGTATCTAGGTGAGTGGAAGGAGGATGATGTATTGTGGGTCAAATATTAGAAAGAGTTCCGAGTGGAGTTTCTTTCATTGACTATGAAGGCAGTGAAGAGGTAAGAGATTATATCTCTTAACTAGGGAATTTTTTTAGTGAAGGATCTTTGTATCAAGTTCAAGTATCAATTGCATTTTTTCCTGGACCTCTTTCTAGATAAGGAGTCTCATGTGATTTTCTTGAGTAGTTTCTCCGTCCTTTGATCTAGTTTGTAGTTTCTCCATTTAAGTTATCATAGTATCTGGAGGTTTTGAAGAAGGTAGAGGTGATCAAGTGTATCCACTTCTGAGGAGGTTTACTATAACACCCCAAGGTTTTCAAAATAAATTTAAATGCATGAAATTTTATTTTAAGTAGATATTTATAACAAGCATTTAAACATAATTTTTTAGCTTCTATGTTTTGAATTTCAAAAAACATCCATCTACAATTGTGATTGGTAGGTTATTTGGAGTCTAATGGAACCAACTTGATTTTTGGTGAATAGTAACCCACCCATATGAATATTAATATGAACAGTAATATGACCCTTATGAATACTAAATCATATTATTATTTTATTTTCTTAAGGATATAAGATAACAAGATGTTGATTAACTTTTCACGGTGTTAAAAAATGAGTTATATATTTAAAATTGTAATTTTTGAATAAATTAAGATTTTATTTAAAAATTAAATTAATAATATTTAGAAAATTATTTTTAAAAAATTGAGTTCATTTTTGAATTCTACACGTCGAAAAAGGGTTAGAGCGAATTTTCGGTATCTTTATGAAATAGTTGAATTTTTTATGAATAGTAAAATACAACAAAATATGATAAATGTTAAATACTTGATTTACTACATCATGAGTGATGCAAGGCTGATGTAATACCACTTGGTTTGAACTCACATGCCATTATTACTATTTGAGGTCACATTAATTAATACTATTCATAGTCTTGACCAAAAATATTATAATAATGATTAAAATAATGTGAAATACCTCCTCTCCTCCACTATAAATACCACCCCAATTTCCCTCTTCATCCCACACCTCTCAAGCCTTAATCCTTACCTATGTTCTACCCAATACTCATCCCAAATATCTTCCCCAAGTCATAGAGCTGATGGTATCACCAAAAGGACAAAAACAAAGTCCTTAAGAAGGATCTCAAGGAGAAGAGATCAAGAGGTAAACAACCTCTCTTTTTTTCTTTCTTTTCTTTTCATTTTCTTTTCTATTATTATTATTTCCTCACTTCCACTTATCCAAAAGTCATGAATTATCCTATATCATACATAGTCTTGATTTCAAAATTTTTATGGAAGACACACCATTATACTTCTTCTCCTCTCCCACTTATTCAAGAAAATAAAACACCATCTGTGATGTGTTGATTTACCGACATCGTGGATGTTGTGATTTAAATTTATTTTACTTTTTTCAAGACTAGTCATGAAACCATATTTATGATTGAACTAGATTTTAATTAATGTATTATATATTATATAAGGTTCTGGTGTAACACCCAAAGCTTCCATGGTACGTTTCTCTTCGAATAATACGATAGCGTACAAAGTACACAACACCTAGTTCAAGCGCACCACGGCTTATCAAACTAGCCTTTTAAAAAAAGGTTATGAATAGTAATAACCAAATTTTAAATTATATATACTATATGTAATTTTAACATCCCTATTATTTATTTCTTAGACATAATATAGAAACAAATTCAATTTTTCATATAAAAGAATTATTTTTCAACAAACGAAATTTCACCACATTTTAATGGTGAACCCTTTTTAAATCCAATATTTGATACTTTTATAGGAAAAATAATATTCTCCTTTAGAATATAAACATAAAAATTTATTTTGGATAAATTTTCAGTGCTTTTCTGATAACTTTCATATTTTGATGAATAGTGAAAAATACAAAATTTTAATTGAAAACAATTTTTTTAATAAAGTTTTTTTATAGTGCTAAATTAAAAATTTGAATGGTTTTGAAGTATAATCAGATTTTATTTTTATCATTTAATCCAATTTTGGTCATTGGAAGTAATTTTACATTTAAATTGGACATAAACACATATCAATCTTTTGATAGTTCTTACTTCTTAAAAACCTGCTTTCTCGTTTCGACAATGGGAATATTTTTTTAAAATTAATTAATACAACTTATATTTTTTTAATTTGGTAAAATAGATATCATTTTTGAATTTGGAATATCAGAATTAGATTTGGGTGAATTTTTGATATTTTTCTAAAAACATTCAATTTTTAATGAATAGTGAAAAACACTGCGTTATTGTTTAAAGTTGACATTTTATTCAAATAATTATTTTTAATTTAAATTTATTTTAAAGTAAAAATAGATAAATAATACCTATATTAGTCTAATGTAATTCATTTAAGTCATTTTATAATAATATTAGATAAATAAAATTTTATTGAACTTTTTACAGTCTTTTACTCACCTTCTAGGCACATTTTCAAATTTTCATAAAACATAATTTTACCACTTTGGTAAATTGAATTTCAAAAATTTAAAAAGACATGGTTAACATCAATGAGTAAAATTTGGTTCAATTTGACGAAAATATTTTTTGGTGAATAGTAACTTTTAAATTTTATTTACCACGACTAAAAGTAAATAGGGTAATTAAAGGTAAAAAATATATTATAATTACCCTAACACATATCTTAATTTTATTAAATAAGTGTATTTAGACCAAAATAAACCATAGGAATAAAATATGATTCTTTTGGTCCACTTGGATTTGATTAGGATGTTTATTATTATTTTATTTAAAGAGTTAAAAGTGTTAAATTCAATGTTTAATAAATAAACCATTTTTAATATAGTGTTATGTATAATATAAATTCAACTATAAATATTAATTATAAATATAAAAAAATTTCCTACATGATGGTATTTTATTTATAATTTTTAGACATTAAATAGTTAAATTTCTTTATGACACAATGATGATACAGTAATTAACTTACTATTGATATATTTAAATAATTGATATTATAAATATTAATATAATTGTAAATTTATAATTTTGATGTATTCCAAAAAATTTCTAGGTTAATATAAAATTTTAGTTATGATTAAAAATATTTTTTTGAATTGGTAAAATTTTTATGACTTTCACAAAAACCAAATACTAAAGTGTCCAAATTGACATATTTGAGTTTTTAAAACAAATACTATATTATTAATTGATATAATATTCCTAAAAATATAATTTTTATCCAAAGGACTTAGATAAGGTTTTATATATCAATAATTAACCACTTTGAGTTCACTTGGCTTTTTATAGTAAGTTTATTAACCATTTAGTATAATAACACAAGAATACATGGTAAAAGTTAAAATATTTAACTAACAGTTAAATCTAAAAGATAAGGTTAATATGGTGACCTAAACCTATATAAAACCTATTGGTGGAGAGGTTTTCGACCCAGCCCCACCTTATCCTTGAAATAAATTTTTTTGGAGCCATTATAAACTAAATATGATTGTATAATAAAATATTATTTCAATTTTTTTCTAAAGTGACCCTCACCTCTCTTATAAAAGGGTACTTCAACTTCTCTCAAAATCACGCCTTCAAAGCCATTTGGCTCGGCCAACCCCTGATAAAATATCCTCCTAACAACCCTCACTACAACATAGATTCCTTATTTGACCAGAAGCCTACCTAAGGATCACTTTTGTTCAAATCAAAAGAAAGCACCCGAAGAAGAGGTAATAATTTCATCACCTCTTCCAAGGTTCTTTTCTTCTTCCACTTCCCCTTTCTTGGTTGATTTCATACGAAAATAATAATTCTAGTAACTTCTACATACTGTGATGTTATTATAAATATGGTACAACCATATTCATTATTCTACCCATCCTATAAATGACAAAGTCGCCATACATGTGTACGTACGGCTTACCGTCTCCATGTCGCGGTGTAGTTTGTTATTCAACACTTAATCATTTGTATGTGTATAATAATGAGTATAATAAATGTAAATAATAAATATTACATGTTAATTATTATGTATATATGATATACCATCCAATTACATATGATTTCACCATCAATAGAATAGTATTCTTGCTTGTGCGTACGTACAGATTATCATCTCCACGAACGCGGTAAGATTCATTCCCCATCATAACCATTCAAGAATAATTTTAATTTTATTATTAACTGTAATGTTTATGAACTTAATATCATTCAATATATGAATCAAATACATTCTATCCATTCCAAACATGACTTACGTAACAAAACATATAAAGTAAAATGAATCAGTTGACACCCAAAACAATGATATTACTAAAATGTTATTAACAAATCAATATTAGAAGATCATATATGATATAATATTATGTATGTGGTTATTTTATATTTTAATAATGATTATTTCACCATTATACAGGATGTTAACCTACACTCTACTAAGGAAAAGTACAAGGTAAGGGGTTTTCATCTCAATTTTTATTCCTGTGAGATTCATGCTATATTGGACACTATTTTCTTTTTGGGTGGTGTATTTATTGTCCATGATTGTATTCTTGGTTTAATATACATTAATTTATGGGTATTTACAACTTTATTGTATGATCCTTCCTTCATGGGGTGTATGTTTCGTACGTTATAAAATCGGTAAGGGAATTTCAAATTTCAATTTCCACTCATGGGGCTTTACACATACTTTATTAATTATTTTACTCCAATATTATGTGTTGAATCACTATTTATTATTTATGTAGTAATTACCACTCCCCTTTATGTGGATATACATTTGATACACATAATAAATCCATTGATAAATTTTCATGCCCTTAATATGAACTTGATAAGGGTAGTCTTAACTTAATTTCCATTCATTGAGTCCAAATGGCCTAAAGGCCTTAAATTTTATTGATTTTTGATAACACCCCTTTCAAGGGTTGAGGGGTAACCCTTAAAAGGCCCGTAGCCTCCTAGATTACATGGCCTGTAGGCTTAAGAGATTATATGACCTGAAGGTCTTAGGGAATTCAACCAGACGATCTACAAGGAACTGCCCCTCCCCAGCATCTACATCATGATAGTAGATCTCTACCTTCACATGGACGTCTGGATAGGATTCTTGTACAAGAACAGGCTGGTCCCAATGGCATAGACATACCCTCTCATTCTGACAAATCCATTTGGTTCTACTCTGGTGAGTGCACCTGCTCTGAATCCTCTTCTAGGGCTGCTTCTTTTTTGTAGTGTGTCTAAGGAAACTTCATGTGGCCCAAAGGCCATAAGGTATCCCAAAGGCCATAAAGGCGGCCTGAATTCCCAACTGACCTGAAGTTCTGGGTGGGCCGAAATCCTTAAGTAATCTAAGCCCAAATCGGTGGCCCAAGGTGAATAGTTCCAGCTGCTACAGTACCGAATAGTACCTGCTACAGTAACTGCTACAATTCCTGCTGCAGTACCGCACAGTGTATTTATTAATATTTAATATCCTATTATATTAAGTTTATTTATATTTTTTACACATAATTATTTCATTTATTTATCCTTAATCTAAGGATACAGTCTTTATAATGGATTTCATCTCAATTTACATTCCATTGAGACCACTTTGTCATTATGCACAAATTCACTTTTATATGGTGTATATATTATCCTTTGATATATTATATCATGAATCCCTTTATTCTCACGATATTATAAATTTTTTATTATTTTTATTCCTCAATTACTTTTATTCTAGAGTCTCTCATTTGGTAAGGAACTCTTTAACTAAAATATCATTTTAAATGTTTTAAATATTTATTCTTCCTAATCATTCTCATTAATGTCTATGTTTTAAAAATGGTTTTAATTATTTATTTATATTGACATGAATGTTTTTAAATTAAAATTCCTTTCAAATGTTTCAAATTGTTATGGGAAACTTTGATTCAAAAAACCATTTTAAACGACTTCTTTGATAAATAGTGCAACTTTTAAATGTTTTCAAGAAAAAGGGGATATTTCTTTCAAATAGTTTTACTGATTATATTCATTTATGTAAATTTCCTTCATTATTATTGATTGAGGTTCATTTATTATGATAAAATATTCCATATTGTATTGAATGATTTATGTTTGATTGTGGATGTGCTATTTTTATACCATTCATGGTTTGTGGTTAAAATATTGACATTTTGTATGATAGTTATAATACTAATGTTTAGACTGTGTTCCAACATTTTCATATGAGAAATGCATTGGACGTAGTATGTGATGGGTGGATCTTGTTATAGCTCCTCGATGCATCCATAGGTCTCATGAGAAAAACTAGTGTCTTGGAATTAGGCCTTGACAAAATCTTATTTTTAGTCTTGGTACGAGGTCTTGACTATGTGGTTATAATGTCCAGAATTATGCATTCCATCATTATGAAATTAGATATTGATATTACATGTGATTATTTGACAAGTAGAATATCCATGAGAATGAGTAAATGGCACTATTTGATTTATCTTTTCCATATTATGTTGATGTTTATGTTTAAAATGATTTTGTTTTAGTCTTATACATTGCCTTAAATTTTTATGCTTATTTATGATAGTTTCCACTATATTGTTATCCTTACTGAGCATTTGACCTCACCCCTTTTTTATGTTTTCATTTTCCCAGGATGCGAAGAAGTATATTATGCTTGACCTGTAGGGATAGGTTAAGGGAGATGAGTGTGTTCAAATGGGACACATTGTTTTTGTTTTTATTATGTTGTAATGTAAAACTTATGTATGTATCTAGTACTTCCAAGGATACTAAACTAATCGGTCTTTCAAGACTTGATCTCTTGTGATCATTCTAATGTTATGTAATAATGCATTGACTCGGGGTAATTGGGTTTAGGGTGTTACAATTGGTATCAGAGGAAGTTTAGTACAAACATGGAGCTAGATTTAGAAAAACTTTGATTAAAGAACATTACCCTAAGATAGACTTTGACAATTAGAATATAAGAACTTCCTAGAATTTTGTTAATATAGATATTTTGTGTATTTTCCAAGAAATACATCCATATCTAGATATGATCAGGTAGAGGTGACTCTAGCACAGATGTACCTAGGAGTGAAAACTCCGACAATGAGTTTTGGGCCTTACCCGGGGTATCCTGATACACGACAACGGGCTTTGCTGCACTCTTAGTTATGACACTCCTAGGGGGATATGCTTAGGATAATTCACATTTTATTTAAAAATCGTTTTGAAGGATTTTAATATAAGATCATAATAAATAACATTAATTAATCCTACGGTGTTTTAGATTGAAAATAAGGTGTCATGATATTCTCTAAATTATTTTATGACTTTTGTTATTCACACTCTACATTCTAGTTTTAGTTAATGGATAGATTCCAAGGAAGTAATAGTAACATTGAACATGATGTAAAAGGTGTGAACACTGGTGTAAATGAGAAAAAAATGGAATTTTGATAGGCATAAAAGATATTGTGTTTGTAACAGCCCAAGATTTTATGAAAAATATTCTTTTTAATTTTATTAATGTCTTGTGTTGTACGCTACACCAAAAGGAGCTTGCACAACACGCATCCTTGACTTGCCTTGCATTACACGCAATCGCAACCTTCCTCGATAGTGTGTGTAGTACGCAATAACGAGTTTCACTAAACAGCGATATGCTATTAAAACTAGCCGTTATGAATAGTAATAACCACTTTTTGAAATTTTGTAAATTTTATTTTTTAAAATGGATTTCATTTTTGGATTCGGAGTATCGAATTTAGCCTAAGGTGAAATTTTGGTACATTTCGGATAACTTTCATATTCTGATGAATAGTGAAAATTACTAAATTATAATTAAAAACAACTTTTTTAATCGAAATAATTAATAGTGATAAATTATTAATTTGAGTGGTTTTAAAGTATATTTAGAATATATTTTTACAATTTAATACAATGTTGGTCATTGGACGTAATTTCACATTTAAACCTGACATAAACAAGTGTCAATCTTTTGATAGATATTGTTTCGTAAAAACACGCTATTTGTTTTAATAGCGGGATTTAATTATAAAATTAATTAATTCAACTTCTATGTTATGAATTTGGTAAAATAGACTTCATTTTTGAATTCGGAATATGAAATATAGCTTAGGATGAAATTTTGGCATTTTTCTGAAAACTTTCAATTTTTGATGAATAGTGAAACCACTAAGTGGTAGGTTAAAAACTGAATTTTGCATAAAACTTAATTTTACCACTTCTGTGAATGGAATTTCGAAAATCCGAGAGACACAGTTAATATCAAGGACTAAAATGTGGTTCAATGAGATGAAAATAATTTTTGGTGAATAGTAACTTTTTACTTTTTTTTTTACCGCGGTTAATAGTAAATAGGGTAACTAAGGGTAAATATGATATTACTATTACCCTAACACATGTCCTAATTCTATTGGACAAGTGTAATTCGACCAAAAACAAACTTAGGAATAAAATATGACCATTTAGGCCCACTTGGATTAGATTAGGACATTTATTATGAATTTATTTAAAGAAGGGTTAAAATAGTTAAAATCAAAGTTTAATAAGTAAATCATTTTTATTATGGGGTTATACATAAGATAAATTCGATTGTAAATATTAATTAGAAAGCTAAAAAGATTTCCCACATGATGGTATTTTATTTGTAATTTTTAGACATCAAATAATTTAATTTATTTATGACACAAAGATGATGCAGTAATTATCTTATTAATGAAATATTGACAAAATTGATAATATAAATACCAAAATAAATGTAATTTGAGACTTTTTATGAATTCCACTAATTTTCTAGGTTACTATGATATATTAGTATTGATTTAATCAACTTGGTTCGAACATATAATTCTGTTATGACTTTGACAAAAATCATATATCAAATAGTGTCAAAATTGACACAAAATAGTTTTTAAATCAAATATTATATTATTAATTGTTATTTTATTCCTAAAAATCTAAGGTTCGGCCAAATGACTTAGATAAGGATATATATTTTAATAATAAAAAATTTATGGGTTCGTTTGGCATGTTATAGTAAGTGTATTAACCATATAGTGAAAGAAAACAAAAAGTCATGGTAAAAGTTAAATTATTTAACTTAGAGTTAAATCTAATTGATAAGGTTAAAATAATACCCTAAACTTGTCTAAATTCTATTGGTTGATAGGATTTCGACCCATCCCCACTTTGGCTTCGAAATAAGACCCTTTGGAACCATTATAAACCGATTTTGACTTTAATATAAAATAATATTTTGAGATATTCCTAAGGTGCCCCTCTCCTCCCTTATAAAAGGGCACCTCCTCCCCCTCCTCCTCACACCAATTTGAGCACTCAAGCTCGGCCAACCCCTGCCATTTTACCTTCTCCACTTCCCTAGAATAGTCCTAGAGGTCCTGGTCTTCTCCAAAGACCAATCTTAGTTCCTTAAGTGGAGGATTCAAAAAGGCGTTCCAAAGAAGAGGTAATATCCATTACCGATCTTTTCAATTTCTTTCTTCTTCAACTTCTTCTTCTTTAGTTGTTTCATGATAAAGTAATAACATCAGTATTACTTACATACTGATATGTTATTATAAATATGAAACAACCCTAATTCACCTTCTATCCATCCTACGGAAAAATGAAATCACCGCGCGTGCGTACGTACGGAATACCGTCTCCACGCCGTGGTGTAATCTATTTTCCACCATCACCTTACAAGGATGGGTATAATGGTGTAATCAGTAACTATATATGATTATTATTAAGTAATATTGATACTGAAATAATATATATATATACTCCAATACAATTCCACGATCATAGGAACGATATCATCACTCGTGCGTACGTACGGAATACCGTCTCCACGATGTGATGCGACTCGTTCTACATGATCTTCATTTCATAATGATTATATAAATGAATTGAATGAATGAATATGGTATATAATACACTAATACCATTCTGGAAATGAATTATCTATAACCTAAAGATAAGAATAAGAATTTATTCGACAAAACACGCATAAGAACAAAAAGTTATAAAGACCCGAGTAACAAGTAACAATGAAATATTACTAACAAGAAGCTAATAATATGACCACATATGATCTCATATCAATATGTATGATTCTGGAATAAGTCAATAACATTATTTAAACCATTATACAGGAGCTTCGGACACGAACAAAGCAAATCGGACCTAAGGTAAGGGAAAAATCACAATCTCATTTTTATCCGAGATTGTTTATTCGTAAGTATTTACTGGGGTGTATTTTATCATCCACATCCATGTTTACTCAATATGTAATATTATTTCCATCCTCCTAAAATTTTTTAAATCCCTTTTTACCCTTCGGTGAGTTTTTAGTAATATGTATGAAAGGAATCTTTTGTCGTTTTTCGTACGAGGTACTTTTTGACTTTTCCGACAAAAGTACGAAGAATGTTTTTTTTAACTTATACGGCATGAATGGATTTTTAAAACATTACTTCAAAGAAGCTTCCTTTACAAGTTTTCAAGTTTATTTTTAATCAACTTCTTTTATTTTAAAGTTGTATGACATGTTATGAAAGGAAAAATGTTTTTGAAGAAGAAAGGATATTTTCCTCAAGAATTCAATTCAAGTGTTTTATCAAAATTATTTTCCATCTAAGATAATAAAGGGTTCTGTTTCTATCCATATTTTTACATTGGTTTGACTATGTTGTGATGGAATTATGTTTATGAATTCCTTTATCATATATGAATTTATGATGTCATGATGTTTCAAGAATCCCATTTTTGTTATATGTGTTTTGCGATGATGTATGTTTTATGATTATGTGGCACACATAAGAAAGGATTCATTATAAGATGGGTGGGACCTATATCTCCCTCCAATGCATTGGGTAAAGATTTTATATCTCATGAGATAGACATGGCTGGAATGGTAGGTTATACCGGTTCAGTGAAACAGGACTGAAACGAGGATTACTCGATTCAGAAAGGGACTTTGTCCACTAAGATAGTCTTGGCAATGAGTCTTGACTAACAAGAAATGATTCTCTATGATTATGTGTGTATGCCACAATGAGTAATGTTTTAAGTTATGATTTCATTTCACTACTATGATTTATCCCATGTTATGAAATTATGCTCTCTTTTGCAGGTTAAGATTTCCAAAAATGTTATGTTCTTATGAAAATTATGTGATTGATATTTCCTTTGTTTACCCTTACTGAGCATTTGAGCTCACCCTTTTATGTTTTCTTTTCCCCAGGATATAAAGAAAGGTTTTAGGTAAAAAAATGGAAGATCTTTATGGGAGATATTGAAGAACTTTCACCACGATTAGAAGATTACGTTCCGAGTTTCCAAAGACACTAAACTATTACGATCCTTTAGTGTGTGTTTTTGTTATGTACTAAGTATTCCGCAAATGTAATGTAATGTCCATGTACGTCAAGATACGGGTCTCTACAGTTGGTATCAGAGGAAAGGTTTAGTCAACCTTTGGAAACTAGGATGCGAAAACGTTAGTGAGATCCCTAGAGATATTTCTCAGGTATGTCTAGGGATGTCCCTAGGGATAAGTATACGTATAGGTTATAATCCTAGAATTGCTCTAACGATCTTAGAATTTAACCTAAGATGTTAGATATTGAGGGTACTACCCCTTTATTATGTTGTTTTCCCTAGCATGATTTTTGCCTCTCATACTATTCTTTTGGGGTTTTAGACGATGGCTGGAACCCGAAGGAACCGTGTTAATGCGGAATGTGATGGGCAATGCAATGATTGTCCCCCTGAGCAACCAAACGATATGGGAGCCGGAATGCAAAATCTTGTAGCCATGCTCACACAACTTTCTCAAGCTATGAATCATGCAGGACTTCCAAACGAGCAAAGGAAGGAGCAACATTCTGTTGAATCCTTCATGAGGCAGCGTCCACCTTCTTTCGGTGGGTCTACTGATCCATTAGTTTCTGAACAATGGATTAGTACTACTGAAAAGATATTTTCAGTTCTTCAATGTTCTGAACATGATAAAGTCATCCTAGCAGTGTATCGTTTGGAAGGAGATGCTGATCAATGGTGGAATCTTATCAAGAATACGAGGCCAAGGGATGAAATTGAGTCCATGGAATGGGACGAGTTCAAGAACTTATTTTTCAATAAGTACTTCCCTCGTATTCTTCGAACAAAGATGGAGAAAGAGTTTCTTGAACTAAAGCAAAGGGACGATGAACCTATTGGTACCTATGAAGCAAATTTTACAAGACTTGCAAGGTATGCTTCTGGAATTATCATCCAACCTGAAAGTAAAGTTGATCGATTTTTCAGTGGCTTAAAACCAAGTCTTCGAAGGGCATTAGCTATAAGAGACTTCAGTAGCTATGAAGAAATTGTGCGTTGTGCTATCAAGGTAGAAATGGAAGTTGGTGTTACATATCCATCTCATGGTTTTGACAAGAAACGAAAGATGGAGTTCAAGGAGAAATCTCAGAATAATGGTGAAAAGAAGATGAATGTTTCCTTATGCACAAAGTGTGGGAAGAAGCATGGTGGAGATTGTCTAAAAGGGACTAGAAAATGTTTTAAGTGTGGAAAAGAAGGTCATCGAGCAGCTGAGTGTCTAAGTAATGGAAAAAGGGTTTCTAATGATAAAGCAAACACTGCAGAGAACGCACCGCCAACACTTCAATGCTTCAAGTGCAAGGAAATGGGGCATTATGCTAATAATTGCCCTAATCCAAGGGTTAGTGATGATCAACATGAGCAACCACTGAAGGCAAAGGACAAAGGGAAATCACATGCGATCACTATTGGCAATGTTGAATATGATAACGATGTGGTGGAATGATTAAGTGTTTATGTAATAGGATTCCAAAATAATTTTGTATCATGGAGTATTGGAATATTTATGTATTGGTTTAATGTGGTATTCAAAGTGATTGAGATATTTTTGGAAATAAGATGATATGCGCATAATGAAGGGAAAATAAGAAAATGAAATGTTTAACAATATTCATGAGCTCATGATTGATATAAGGACTAAGTGATATCATGGATTGAGTATATAGAATTTTGAGGATTTTGGTATGTGGAAAGTGTTAACTTTTAACTGCATTCATGTTTTCACTAAGGTATTCAAGAGAATACATGATTAAGGACTTTGAATGTTTAGAATGTGACCAACAAAACATATCTTATGATATGTGGGGATCAACGACAGTATTAAATCTCTGGTAATCGTTGTCACTATATTATGAGAGTGGACTGCAGTATTATGGATAAGCCTAAAGATTGAAATGGATTATGTTGGACATAAGTGAGTATTGTTTAAGGATCGAAGTTTTCTCGATATTATTGATGGGATGTTATAGTAATATAGTTTTAGAAAAAGGACAACCTGCAGGACGGGCGACAGCCCATCGCTTCGGACAAGGCTGTAGGAATCGAACCCACAACCGAAGTGCGACTGGCCTTTATCGCCTACCACTGACCTACAGGAAGTCCCTATTTAGTAGAAACTAGTTTTATTATATTAAGCAGTATGATATATGAAGTATAAGTCCATTTTAGGAACCATATATCTCACTATAGATCGATTTATGCATATAATTTTTGCTAACCTTTTGTTTGAGACAGATGGAATGACCCGTCATTCTATCACATAATCTGATAACACTTCACGAATAACAAATTCAACTTCATTTATTTAAGAGATGAAGTGCAAATTGTTCAAGGCACGAACAACAGTGAGATTGTACCAAAATAAAGTAAGTATTTATTCTAATTCAAATTTTCAACTTTAGGGAAATGATCTTGAAAACCAAAAATGTTGTCCTAGTGATCTTATACCTGAGGAATCAGATGGTACCTTATATCATCACAAATTTATGGATTTGTGATTTTTGGCTTTTCCATAGCCATGTTCTCTACCACTCTCCATCAGAACATGATGGTTAGATTTTTCTTCCATATCCATATTTTTACCTATGTGGAAACCCAACAATTAGTTTATTTGGGTAATCGTTACATTTCATACTTTAGTTTTTAAAGCCAAGTTTTGGTATTCCTTTTTACGATGTGGGAAACTTTCGAATAGAAAACCATTTATAACCCCGACGAATTTCGAGGGCGAAATTCATTTTAAGGGGGGTAGAATGTAACAGCCCAAGATTTTATGAAAAATATTCTTTTTAATTTTATTAATGTCTTGTGTTGTACGCTACACCAAAAGGAGCTTGCACAACACGCATCCTTGACTTGCCTTGCATTACACGCAATCGCAACCTTCCTCGATAGTGTGTGTAGTACGCAATAACGAGTTTCACTAAACAGCGATATGCTATTAAAACTAGCCGTTATGAATAGTAATAACCACTTTTTGAAATTTTGTAAATTTTATTTTTTAAAATGGATTTCATTTTTGGATTCGGAGTATCGAATTTAGCCTAAGGTGAAATTTTGGTACATTTCGGATAACTTTCATATTCTGATGAATAGTGAAAATTACTAAATTATAATTAAAAACAACTTTTTTAATCGAAATAATTAATAGTGATAAATTATTAATTTGAGTGGTTTTAAAGTATATTTAGAATATATTTTTACAATTTAATACAATGTTGGTCATTGGACGTAATTTCACATTTAAACCTGACATAAACAAGTGTCAATCTTTTGATAGATATTGTTTCGTAAAAACACGCTATTTGTTTTAATAGCGGGATTTAATTATAAAATTAATTAATTCAACTTCTATGTTATGAATTTGGTAAAATAGACTTCATTTTTGAATTCGGAATATGAAATATAGCTTAGGATGAAATTTTGGCATTTTTCTGAAAACTTTCAATTTTTGATGAATAGTGAAACCACTAAGTGGTAGGTTAAAAACTGAATTTTGCATAAAACTTAATTTTACCACTTCTGTGAATGGAATTTCGAAAATCCGAGAGACACAGTTAATATCAAGGACTAAAATGTGGTTCAATGAGATGAAAATAATTTTTGGTGAATAGTAACTTTTTACTTTTTTTTACCGCGGTTAATAGTAAATAGGGTAACTAAGGGTAAATATGATATTACTATTACCCTAACACATGTCCTAATTCTATTGGACAAGTGTAATTCGACCAAAAACAAACTTAGGAATAAAATATGACCATTTAGGCCCACTTGGATTAGATTAGGACATTTATTATGAATTTATTTAAAGAAGGGTTAAAATAGTTAAAATCAAAGTTTAATAAGTAAATCATTTTTATTATGGGGTTATACATAAGATAAATTCGATTGTAAATATTCATTAGAAAGCTAAAAAGATTTCCTACATGATGGTATTTTATTTGTAATTTTTAGACATCAAATAATTTAATTTATTTATGACACAAAGATGATGCAGTAATTATCTTATTAATGAAATATTGACAAAATTGATAATATAAATACCAAAATAAATGTAATTTGAGACTTTTTATGAATTCCACTAATTTTCTAGGTTACTATGATATATTAGTATTGATTTAATCAACTTGGTTCGAACATATAATTCTGTTATGACTTTGACAAAAATCATATATCAAATAGTGTCAAAATTGACACAAAATAGTTTTTAAATCAAATATTATATTATTAATTGTTATTTTATTCCTAAAAATCTAAGGTTCGGCAAAATGACTTAGATAAGGATATATATTTTAATAATAAACAATTTGGGGTTCGTTTGGCATGTTATAGTAAGTGTATTAACCATATAGTGAAAGAAAACAAAAAGTCATGGTAAAAGTTAAATTATTTAACTTAGAGTTAAATCTAATTGATAAGGTTAAAATAATACCCTAAACTTGTCTAAATTCTATTGGTTGATAGGATTTAGACCCATCCCCACTTTGGCTTCGAAATAAGACCCTTTGGAACCATTATAAACCGATTTTGACTTTAATATAAAATAATATTTTGAGATATTCCTAAGGTGCCCCTCTCCTCCCTTATAAAAGGGCACCTCCTCCCCCTCCTCCTCACACCAATTTGAGCACTCAAGCTCGGCCAACCCCTGCCATTTTCCCTTCTCCACTTCCCTAGAATAATCCTAGAGGTCCTGGTCTTCTCCAAAGACCAATCTTAGTTCCTTAAGTGGAGGATTCAAAAAGGCGTTCCAAAGAAGAGGTAATATCCATTACCGATCTTTTCAATTTCTTTCTTCTTCAACTTCTTCTTCTTTAGTTGTTTCATGATAAAGTAATAACATCAGTATTACTTACATACTGATATGTTATTATAAATATGAAACAACCCTAATTCACCTTCTATCCATCCTACGGAAAAATGAAATCACCGCGCTTGCGTACGTACGGAATACCGTCTCCACGCCGTGGTGTAATCTATTTTCCACCATCACCTTACAAGGATGGGTATAATGGTGTAATCAGTAACTATATATGATTATTATTAAGTAATATTGATACTGAAATAATATATATATATATACTCCAATAAAATTCCACGATCATAGGAACGATATCATCACTCGTGCGTACGTACGGAATACCGTCTCCACGATGTGATGCGACTCGTTCTACATGATCTTCATTTCATAATGATTATATAAATGAATTGAATGAATGAATATGGTATATAATACACTAATACCATTCTGGAAATGAATTATCTATAACCTAAAGATAAGAATAAGAATTTATTCGACAAAACACGCATAAGAACAAAAAGTTATAAAGACCCGAGTAACAAGTAACAATGAAATATTACTAACAAGAAGCTAATAATGTGACCACATATGATCTCATATCAATATGTATGATTCTGGAATAAGTCAATAACATTATTTAAACCATTATACAGGAGCTTCGGACACGAACAAAGCAAATCGGACCTAAGGTAAGGGAAAAATCACAATCTCATTTTTATCCGAGATTGTTTATTCGTAAGTATTTACTGGGGTGTATTTTATCATCCACATCCATGTTTACTCAATATGTAATATTATTTCCATCCTCCTAAAATTTTTTAAATCCCTTTTTACCCTTCGGTGAGTTTTTAGTAATATGTATGAAAGGAATCTTTTGTCGTTTTTCGTACGAGGTACTTTTTGACTTTTCCGACAAAAGTACGAAGAATGTTTTTTTTAACTTATACGGCATGAATGGATTTTTAAAACATTACTTCAAAGAAGCTTCCTTTACAAGTTTTCAAGTTTATTTTTAATCAACTTCTTTTATTTTAAAGTTGTATGACATGTTATGAAAGGAAAAATGTTTTTGAAGAAGATAGGATATTTTCCTCAAGAATTCAATTCAAGTGTTTTATCAAAATTATTTTCCATCTAAGATAATAAAGGGTTCTGTTTCTATCCATATTTTTACATTGGTTTGACTATGTTGTGATGGAATTATGTTTATGAATTCCTTTATCATATATGAATTTATGATGTCATGATGTTTCAAGAATCCCATTTTTGTTATATGTGTTTTGCGATGATGTATGTTTTATGATTATGTGGCACACATAAGAAAGGATTCATTATAAGATGGGTGGGACCTATATCTCCCTCCAATGCATTGGGTAAAGATTTTATATCTCATGAGATAGACATGGCTGGAATGGTAGGTTATACCGGTTCAGTGAAACAGGACTGAAACGAGGATTACTCGATTCAGAAAGGGACTTTGTCCACTAAGATAGTCTTGGCAATGAGTCTTGACTAACAAGAAATGATTCTCTATGATTATGTGTGTATGCCACAATGAGTAATGTTTTAAGTTATGATTTCATTTCACTACTATGATTTATCCCATGTTATGAAATTATGCTCTCTTTTGCAGGTTAAGATTTCCAAAAATGTTATGTTCTTATGAAAATTATGTGATTGATATTTCCTTTGTTTACCCTTACTGAGCATTTGAGCTCACCCTTTTATGTTTTCTTTTCCCCAGGATATAAAGAAAGGTTTTAGGTAAAAAAAATGGAAGATCTTTATGGGAGATATTGAAGAACTTTCACCACGATTAGAAGATTACGTTCCGAGTTTCCAAAGACACTAAACTATTACGATCCTTTAGTGTGTGTTTTTGTTATGTACTAAGTATTCCGCAAATGTAATGTAATGTCCATGTACGTCAAGATACGGGTCTCTACAGTGTTCATATCGAATCAATTTTCCAAAAATATGATAAAAAACATATACATTAACAAACTCACAAACTTAAAAAAAGAGGTGAAAGGTGAATAATGACAAGAGCTCCGGCAGTGGATACCATGGAGAAAATAAGGATAATTTTCCATCATATAGGAAATGTAGAAGGAGACACCCAAGAAAGTTTCCCATTTGAAAAATGAAATTCTTTATGTGTGGGAATGAAGGACATAAAGTAAATGATTTCCGAGAAAAAATGAAGATTACTATGGAATAAAATAAAAATGATCCAAATAATCAATTTACAGTCATTTTCCATAAATATAGGGGACTTGGCCATTACCTGATTCAATGTCTTATTCTATAGGATAACCTATAATTCAGGGAAGAACCTATGTGGAAATAAATAGATGGATAAATGTTTAAAAGTATTAATGCTCTTTGTTAATGGGATTACTTTGGAAGACTTTTCTCATACATGTGTAACCCTATTGTTTGTTATGTGAAAATGATATTTGAGGAAGAATTATTTTTTTCTTTTGTGGATATAGTTATAAAGATCCATTTGGGATTATATAATCCTTGAATTTGAGTCAATTGCATGTTTTTACTTTTTAGGAAGAAAATGCAAGGTATGAGACAACATTTGTGGTTAAAATATTTTATGGTTATTTTTTTGGAATTTATATCATTTTTGGGAATGTTATAAAATTATATATTTTTTGAGAAAGGACAACACACAGACCGTGTGACAACCCATCGCGTCAGACAAAGCTGCTGGAATCAAACCCACAACCAAAGTGCAACTAGGATTTATTGGCTACCACTGGACTACGTGAAATACCTTATTAGTATGACTAATTATTTTTAGTTAAATTATTTTATGGATCAAGAATATGTTTATTTTTGTAACTTATTATTTATCCTTATTTTAAGAAAATGATTTGGTGATTAAGTGATAGATGTTATTTTGGAAGATGTTTGCTCTTTTTGGAACACTATATGCCTAAGGAAAATAGAATACTGTGGGATTAAATTTGAAGTGTAAAGGTGGATTTATATTTTGGAAGAATGTATATTTTTTGTAGAATTATAGATATTTGGGCTATTTAAGAAAAATTATTAACCAATCAAAGAGAATATGTAATTAGGTTAATTACTTTTAAGTATGTGACTTTAATAGTAGTCGATGTTATTTGGGGATAAATGTTAAAATTTATCATGGAAGACTATGTGATCAAATCCTTCTAAATTTTGGGTTTCAAACTTAATTTGGAATATTTTGAAGAATTTTAAAGACAATTGTTTTTTAATGGTCTTTGTTGAACTTTTGGTATTGTTTGTTTAATTTTAGAGATTAAGAGTAGTATTTATTTCTATAAAGGATTATCCTTTTTAGGGATCATCTGATCTTGTACTAATAATTTTGGTTTTGGATAATGTCTAAAGATAAGGGAAATATATAGTTCATCTTTTTTGGATTATGGGATTCTTTAAAATTTGATTCTAGCACTTTAGGTGTGACCAAGTCATCTTGAATACTTATCTTTTGGAGTGAAAGATGAGTTTGTGGTATAAATTAGTTAAAGGATGGAACTCTACTTGTTAAGTAATATTTTTCTTATTCTATGAATAAAATAATTCTTAAACATTAGGTAAAGGATCTTAAAACAAAAAATGTGTTATCATAATACCTTATGTTTTGTTGAACTGATGATATTTTAAATCATCATAGATGTATGGCTTTGAGACCTTCAATTTTACATTCACTTGTTTGTGATTGATGACCTCAGTCAATATCTATAAATATTTACGTTTTCCTCAAATTATAATTTCCACCAATGTTCTCCTACTCAAAATCCTTATTTGGTGGTGACTTTTTCGTTTCCCTTTCCCTCTTATTAAGACTAAATTTTATTAACCCTATTTCTGATGTGGGTTTTCCACTAAGCTATCTTCTATTTTTTAACCTTTTATTTCTCAAAGACAATTTCAAATTGCGAGGATTCAATTTATTGAAGGATGGAAGAATTTAACACCCCAAGCTTCTATAGTATGTTTCTCTTTGAATAATATGATAGCGTATGAAGTATGCAACACCGAGTTCAAGTGCATAACAACCTATCAAACTAACAGTTTAAAAAGCGGTTATGAATACTAATAACCAAATTTTGAATTTTATATACACTATATAATTTTAAAATCCATATTATGTGTTTCTTAGACATAGTCTAAGAACAAATTTAATTTTTCAGATAAAAGAAGTATTTTTCAAAAATTGCAATTTTACCGCCTTTTAATGGATAACCCTTTTTAAATACAATATTTGGCACTTTTATATATTAAATTTGACAAAATAAACTTCTTATTTAAAAGTGGAATATAAAAATTTTGTTTGGATAAATTTTTGGTGCTTTTCTGATAAATTTCATATTTTGATGAATAGTGAAAATACTAAATTTATTTAAAAATAACTTTTTTAATAAAAATAATTTTTAGTGTTAAATTAAACACTTGAATGGTTTTGAAGTATAATTAGATTATATTTTTATTATTTAATCCAATTTTATTCATTGGATGTAATTTTACATTTAAATTTGACACAAACACATATCTATCTTATGATAGTTTTTACTACTCAAAAACCCGCTTTCTGGTTTTGACAATGGGGATATTTTTTTAAATTAATTAATAAAACTTATATGTTTATAATTTGGTAAAATAGACATCATTTTTTAATTTGTAATATTAAAATTATCTTTGGGTTAATTTTTGGTATTTTTCTAAAAACTTTCAATTTTTGATTAATAGTAAAAAACACTACATTATTGTTTAAAGCCATGTTCTTATTTAAATAATTATTTTTTAATTTAAATTTATTTTAAAGTAAAAATAGATAAATAATACTTATATTATTTTAATGTAATTCATTGAAGTAATTTTATAATAATATTAGATATATAAAATTTTATTGAACTTTTTACTGTCTTTTACTCACCTTCTAAGCACATTTTCAAATTTGCATAAAACATAATTTTACTTCATTTTTGAATTAAATTTCAAAAATTCAAGAGACATGGTTGAAATTAGTAATTAAAATTTGGTTCAATATGATGAAATTTTTTTTTCATGAATAGTAACTTTTGAATTTTATTCGCCACTCTTAAAAGTAAATAAGGTTATTAAGGGTAAAAATTATATTATAATTACCCTAACATGTCCTAATTCTATTGGATAAGTTTATTTCGACCAAAACCAACCTTATGAATAAAATATGATCATTTCGTTCCATTGGATTAGATTAGGAAATTTATTATTGTTTTATATAAAGAAGAGATAAAAGTGTTAAATTCAATGTTTAATAACTAAACCATTTTTAATATAGTGTTATACATAAGATAAATTCGACTATAAATATTCATTATAAAGCTAAAAATATTTCCTATATAATGGTATTTTATTTATAGTTTTTATACATTAAATAATTAAATTTATTTTTGACACAATGATGATGTCGAAATTACCTTATTATTGAATGATTAAAATAATTGATATTATAAATATTAATATAATTTTCAATTGAGACTTTTTATGTATTATATGAATTTTCTAGGTTAATATGAAATTTTTGGTTTGATTAAAAAAAATCAAAGTGATAAAGTTGTTATGACTTTCACAAAAACCAAATACTAAATAGTGTCAAAATTGACATAAATAAGTTTTTAAAACAAATACTATATTATTAATTGATATAATATTCATAAAAATATAAGGTTCATCCAATGGACTTAGATACGGTTAAAAATATTAATAACTGACCACTTGGGGTTCTCTTAGCTTTTTATAGTAATTTTATTAACCATTTATTATAATAATACAAGAATATATGGTAAAAGTTAAACTATTTAACCAAAAGTTGAATCTAAAATATAAGGGTAATATGGTGACCTAAACCTGTCTAAAACTGAGTTATTCAAAGGTTTTAGACCCATCCTTACCTTATACATTAAATAAATATTTTTAGATCCATTGTAAACTTAATATGATTGTATAATAAAATAATATTCCAAGCTCTTCCTAAAGTGACCCTCACCTCTCTTATAAAAGGGTGCTTACCCTTCTCTCAAAATCACACCCCCGAAGCCATTTGGTGTAACATCCTTGTTCTGGGTGCCACATAACGGGTGCCCCAAACCCGGTTGGTCACATGACCTCATGCGCATTTCCCCAAATGTCAGAGGATGCCTACTAACAGCGAGGGCCTGGGTCTGATAGTGGGGAAACTTTGCCCTTATTTGTCAAAGTGTAGCATAGAGGAAAAATATAAACATAACAAAAACGAAAGCAGTAAACAATACCAATGCTGAAATGAACATAGTGCTGAAATAAAGAAAAGACCAATAGTCCTATATAGTGATGTAATATTCCCCTAAGTCTAATAAAGCAGCCAAAATAGGATACACTTCAATCTGATAGAATACAATACAAGAGACAATACAACAAAGAAAACTAAAACAATGCAGCAAGAACTCAGCCGCATCATGAGCCTAAGCTCAGTACCATGCTCTCCCACTCCTCTACAACAATCAAGTACTTGTATAGGGACTCTTTACCTTATCCACACCTCCAGCAATATAATTTGTTTGGGCCCAAGACATGACCCAAAAAGGGTGTGAGAAATAAATCCTAGTAGGCAACCACCAAAGGCTCGTACCCAAATTTCAATGAAAATATGAAACAGTAGTGTGAAATAATAAAATTCAATAAACTAGGAAGTGCTCAAAAGTAACTATCTCTACCAGTTACATTGTCTCTTTATTAATAATTTATTAATTCCAAGATTGTGCTTTAGCTTGGCAGGTACAACATAACATATCACCACAGTGATTATACAAAGTAAATGTTGTCAGCAGACATGAAAATCCTTACCCTTTGGTAATCAGAATCAAAACCCACAGGTGACTGCCCACAGGCATAATGAATATTGCCCACAGGCATATGAGGTGTCGCCCACAGGCACAAAAACTACTGCCCACAGGCATGAGAAATGTTTCCCTCAGGCTAAACGAAACACTACCCTCAGACTAAGCAAGTAACCGGGACAAGACCCAAACATAATCAATCAATTTATATAAAATTCCTCTCAAGTAAATTCAAAGCATGCAAAAAAAAATCACGGTATACCCATAGGTATCCTGGCCAAACGGATAAACAAGGGAAACACACCCACAGGGTGGCCCTGGACCTAAGGAATGATCCAAAACAGTAGTTGTACATATTCATTAAATTACCTACTCAATTCTAGGTATTTAATTAATCAAGGCCTCAGTCATACAACACCCCAAACATGGGTGCATAGCAAAATGGTACACAAAAACACTCAACAGTTGGAATTAAACACCAGACCACCTACCTTGATCTCCTCTGATCAATATACGTGAACGTCGACTTCTGAAACGTCTAAGAGCAATGTAGATCTGAGAAAAATTATAACCCATTAAAAACTAAATAACATCCCCTTGGGAAAGAATTTTTAAGAACAACTCAAGGATAAGGATGGTCTTACCCTCATGGTTCAAACAAGATCAATGGCGAAAGAAACGGATTCCCAGCATGCAATCGGAAACTCCTCAAAGATCTGGCCTCTCCTCTGGAGCTCCAAATGTGTCCAATCCCTCCTCTGCTGAATGAGGAGGCTACTGCCCATTTTAAGAAAAAAACAAACTACACGTCATGTACTCTCAAGTACATGGCATGTACTTTTCATCATTTAATTGTTCCTCTAGTGGCTACTTTTCACCGCCACACTGTTCATCTGTCGACATGTTTACACGGCATGTATTTCTGAATACACGGCATGTATTGTTGCTCTGCTGGAGGCTACTCCCGCCACCTCATTTTCACCTACTGACTGATTACACGGCGTGTAAATACCCATCACACGATGTGTAGTCAGTTTTTACACCTTTCATCACCAACAGGCCTACACGCCCTATGTAATCATCCCACACAGCCAAAGTACATAGCATGTGGAAAAGTACACGGTGTGTACCCACAAAATTTGGGATATTCCCTCATTTTCCTTATTTTCTGAAAAATAATTCAGGAAAAAGGAAAAGAAGAAACTCATACCTCAAGAATAAGAACTGGGTTTTTACAAACTTCCCCCCATAAAGCAATTCATCCCTGAATTTCCCTTCCAAGGGAGGTGAATATAAAGCTTAGAACAACTCTGGCCACTGAGCACATACGTTTGTCTCCCACTCTTAGGTTTCATCCTGCACTTGGTCATGCTTCCATAGCACCCATACGAGAAGAATTGATCAGCCTCGGAGAATCATTGTGCTCCTATCAACAATACGAATCAGATGCTCCTCAAAGGATGCATCGGCCTGAAGTTCAACCTCCTCGGGCTAAAAGACGTGAGATGGGTCTGAGTTATAACGGCACAACTGAGATACATGGAAGACGCCATGCATAGCCCGATACCTCTATGGTAACTACAACCGATAGGAAACTGACCCAACTCTCTCCAGAATCTAAAATGGACCCACATACCTCGGTGAAAGTTTAACTTGTATCATGATCTGCTTGTGTCCCAACCTCGATGAAACATGTAAGAACACCTGATCCCTGACCACGAAAACCAAGGGTTGTCTGCAGCGATCAGCATAATATTTCCGAAGAGATTTTGTGGTATCCATCTACTTCTATATCAACTAGACCTTCTTTGAAGTCTCTTGCATGAGACGTGGTCCCAATAAATCTGCCTCACCTGCCTCCAACCAGCATAATGGTGATCGGCATAGACTACCATATAAAGCCTCATAGGTGCCATCTCAATAGTTTCCTGAAAAATATTATTGTAGTAAAACTCAGCCAGGGGTATGTGATTCTACCAAGAGCCCCCATAGTCCAGGATACATGCACACATCATGTCCTTAAGCACCTGTATCATATGCTCTGACTGGCCATCGGTCTAAGGGAGGTAAGCTGTGCTCAGAAGCACCTATGTACCCAGTGCCCTCTGAAAAATCTGCCAGAAACGATATGTAAAACTGTCATCCCTATCTAAAACAATAGAACGAGGGACCACATGAAGGTGTACTACCTCTCGGATATACAACTTTCTGAGCTCGTCCACACCGATGGTCTCCTTGATCGGTAAAAAGTGAGCTACCTTCGTAAGTCTATCCACAATAACCCACACAACATCACTACCTTGAGGTGACCTCAACAACCTGGTCACAAAGTCCATCACGACATCATCCCATTTCCAATCCGAAATGGGTAACTGTTGTAACAGTCCATCTAGCCTCTGATGCTCTGCCTTCACCTGCTGACAGGTATAACATCTCACAACAAAACCAGCCACCTCCTATTGCATACCTAGCCAACAGTACTGACATCTCAAGTCACGGTACATTTTGGTAACTCTGGGATGCACTTCCCAAGCTAAATCATGAAATTCTCACATCAACTCCTCATGTATATCCCCTGGAACCCACACTCATATATGGAAACATAGTACCTTTTCATCGCCTATCGTCAAACCAGGAGGAGGTTCCTCACTTTCCACCGACTCCTGTAGAACTAGGCCTTCTGAATTTGATAGCTGAATTATCCTCACTCTATCCAGGAGAGTATAAGTCACAGCTAAGGATGAAATATAGGTTTTCCCCTGACTATCATGCACATCCAAATGCATATTAGAGAACAAGGCCATGAGCTGCCACTCACCTCTAGCCTCCTGCACTGCATGTATCTGAGTCCTCCAACTCAGTGCATCAGCAACTGTGTTACCCTTACCAATTGTATAGGCAAGCTCAAAGTCGATGGACTGAAGGTATTTAACCCACCTTCATTGTCTTAAATTCAGGTCACACTGGGTAAAGATATATTTCAGACTTTTGTGGTATGTAAACACCACAAAATTCTCTCCCAAGAGATAATGTCTCTAATAACGTAACACATGAACAACTGTAGCCAACTCGAGATCATGCGTCAGGTAATTCCTCTCATGTGGCCTCAAATGTCAAGATCTATACATAACATCTTGATCTCCCTGCATCAACACTACTCCCAACCCAATAACTGATGAATCACAGTAAACTGTATAGATCTTACCTTTCTCTGGAAGTATCAGGACTGGTGCTGATGTCAACCTTCCCTTCAGCTCCTAAAAGGCTGTCTCGCAAGCTTCTGAACAAATGAACTTCACACCCTTCTTAGTTAAACCCGTCAACGGTGCTGCTAAGTGGGAGAAGTCCTGTATAAAGTTCTTGTGGTAACCATCTATCCCCAAGAAACTCTATATCTCAAACACGTTCTTAGAATGCTCCCAAGAAACTACAACTCTCACCTTCTTTGGGTCTACTACAACTCCTACCTTAGAGATAATATGACATCGGAAGTGTATCTAGTCCATCCAAAAGTGGCACTTTTAAATCTAAGCATATAGATGATGCTCTCTCAGTGTACTTAGAATGATTTCAAGATGGGTAGCATGGTTGTGTCGAGTGTGAGATTACACTAAGATATCATCCACAAATACTACCACAAAAGAATCTAGACATGGATAGAACACACGATTCATTAGAGACATAAAAACTTTTGGCGCGTTCGTGAGTCTGAACGACATGAACATGTACTCGTATAGACCATATCTGCTTTGAAAGGATATAAGCGGTATGTTCGAAAGTCTAACGCTTAACTGGTGATATCCAGATCTCAGGTCAATCATCGATAACACTCGTTCTTCTCGAAATTGATCAAAAATATCATAAATCCTAGGAAGGGGATATCGGTTCTTGACTGTCAACTGGTTCAACTTCTGACAATTCACACAAAGTTTGAGGGTACCGTCCGCCTTCTTAGAAAACAGGACAGGCGAACCCCAAGGAGATGTACTGGGTCGGATGAAACCCTTTTCCTACAACTCCTCCAACTTCCTCTTGAGCTTCTGAAACTCTGGTGTAGCCATCCTATAAGGATGAGTGGACACTGGTGCTACTCTTGGAACAATCTCAATAGAGAAATCCACCTCTCTCTCTTGAGGATGACCTAAAAAGTCATCCGGGGAGACATCCCTGAAATGATCAACTACTGGAGGGAAATTCTTCTAAAAAGTTCCTCAGTCATCTAGATATAAACTCGCAATATGGTCTGTCACTCCACCTTTCCCATGATGCTTGAGTCTAGCTCGGATCACCTAGACATCCCATTCCCCCTTGTATAGAAACATTCTACCCTATGGTGCTGTGAAACTCATCCTGCGACGGTAGAAATCTACAAAGGCTCTAAAAGGTACCAACCAATCCATCCCGAGAATGACATCATAGCTCTTCATCTCTAATACATAGAGGTCCCAAAGAAAGTGAAACCCACCGACCTCAAGCGGGCACTCCTTTCACTAACGCACACCAGTCATTCTTGTAACGGCCTGAAATTTTGAATAAATCTTGTTTCCAAATTTTGTGTGTTATTTTATTTTTATACTCAATAAAATTTTTCATTTGATAACATGAGTATAATTAAATTGAGACCGTTGGGTTTCGATTATTTTATGACCATTGGTCAATATGACCATTTGAAACTAAACGTTTTGATTATTGTCTCTAAATACAAGTGATCTTGGTTAATTAATATAGAAAGAAGATTCGATGGCCTCTTCCAGTATTCTCAGGGCAATCGAATCCCATCTAACGGAACTTGGGAAAGAGGTAGCACCACTGGGCTTTGCTCTGGACCAAACCCAAACCGAACTTCATCGTGTGAAGCTAGAATGGAATCGCCTTCACGAAAAGTTCAAACTGATAGAAATTACTACTCGTGCGATGTTGGTCGAGCTGCCCTCAGATTCTATCACCCTATCACGCCTTACTCTTAGGTCCTATGCTAGTGTTATAAGGGGTTATGTAACGAGACTGTAACAGCCTTTTGTAATCCTTTGACTCAAATAAAAATTGTGATTTCTTTTTCTGATGAAGTTTGTGAATTTTCAAATGTCCGGATAAATATATTATTCTTATTTTTTATGAATTTTAGAGAAAGGATATTTTTAAAAATGTTTATGTAAACCTTAAATAATTAAAAATGTGTAATGATTTTCAAAAAATGGTCTTCTACAATTATGTCCAGTACGAAATTTAGAGTCTAATAAGCTCAACTAAATTTTTGATGAATAGTAAATTATGAATAATGATTTTATGCTTAGGATTAGTAATGTGAACAAATGGATTAGTAATCTCACTTAAAGAAAGTATTAATATAATCTTGGCACCTTGATTAAGTAATGTGATTCAATAAAATAAGTAAATAACTATTTCAGAAATTATTAGTCAAGTATTAGTTTTTTCGGGTGAATACTATTTTTTAATTAAAAAATTAAATTAAAAATATTTAGAAAATTATTTTTATAAAATTTATTTCATTTTTGAACTCAAAGTGTCTATATTATGTTAAGGTAATTTTTAGGGATTTTTCTGAAAAATATGAATTTTTGTTGAATAGTGTGTTTATTTAAAAATTAAATTAAAAATATTTAAAAAATTATTTTTATAAAATGGATTTCATTTTTGAAATTAGAGCATCGATATTTGGTTAAGGTGAAATTTTGGGTTTTTTCTGGGAAAGTTGAATTTTCGATGAATAGTGAAAATACAGTTTTTAAGTAATGGGTGTTTAATGACATCATTAAATAGTGTATTAACTATGTAATCAATATGGTCGACTTAGGAATAGTAAGATAAGGTATGAGGTGTCCCAAGTGTCCAATACCATGGGCATATACCATGGGCAAGTCCATGGTTTTTCCAATACCACCAATGAGGTGTCCCTTGGCCATTAATGCCTTGTCCCCTCATTTTCTCTATAAATACCCACCCTTTCCTCCTTTATTTTTTACTCCCAACTCTCCCACCAACAAAGATCTGGTCTCATTACCTCCCAATAATTCCTCCCAAGGTGCCCATAAGCCCTCAAGGTCCCAACTTTGAGTTTTAAGAGTTACGTCTTAAGGTAAGGGATCCAACCTCTCTCTTTCTTTTCAAATACTCTCTTTTAAGTCATTTCATTTATTCTCCATGTTCTTATGTTGTAGTATGTTATTTTATATTCCTCTTACTGCCATTTTCATGTTCATATGATGAGATATCCTCTCTTACTCTCATCATTTCGTTTTATGAATGTTTAAGTGGCGCCATTAGGCTGCCGAAATTGTTGTAACAGATTCTTTCACCCTTCTCATTTTCAAGTTCTATTTCCTTGTCAAGTCTTTCATGTTCCTTTTTATTATGTTGGGGTATGATCTATATATCTATCATACTAATCTTTTATGTTCATATGATGATAGACCCTATTTGATCTCGTCAATTCTTTTTTTTTTAAGTTTAAGTGACATCGTTAGGCTGCCGAATTTTTAAGGGATTCTTTCTCCCTTCTCATTTTCAAGTTCTATTTTCTTGTAAAGTCTTTTAAGTTCCTTTTTATTATGTTGGGGTATTATATATATATATATATCATACTAATATTTTATTTTCATATGATTAGAGACCCTGTTTGATCTCATCAATTCATTTTTTTGAAGTTTAAGTGACGTCGTTACGCAGCCGATTTTTCATAAGAGAAATCTTATTTTTGTCTTCCTTTCATGTTCTTCATTTCATATGGTATATATTTAAAATTTCATTACCATGTTCTTAAATCCTTTATATTCTATCCCCCTACTGTTTTATGGATCATTTATGAGTGGTTGACCCATTTCCCCTCTCTTTTCAATTTTTTCTAAAACCCTACAACATAACCGTTATGCTGCTGAATTTCCATCTCAAAATGTCTCTCTCTTTTTCTCAAATTCTTTTATTTTATTAATTTAATACTCAAATCTCTTAATTATAAAGGGTTATTCACATATATACCAAAATTTTCTATTTTAAATTCTAGAATTTACATAATGAGACCCGCTTTCCTTTTCCGTGGGTTTAAAGTGACATAAAGATCATGTATTTAAAGTAGTTTTTAAAACGTTATGATTATGAAATGAAACCCATTTATTTTATGCTGTATGGGTTATTTATGAAATTTTTGATGATGATATATGTGTATCACATGATAACAAAGTCAAATTTAAGGGTTCACCCTGATAGCGCTCCAATACATTTGGTAAAGACTTAATCTCTAGAGATGACCATTTTTAACGATGTCTTGGTGAATAACCTTGGTAATTTTTAATGACACCTTGGGGATGGACCTTCGTGAAACGGAAATTATTGTCGATGTTAAATGTTGTAGCCACATCTTCAAGTTATGAAATATGTTATTTCTATTATGATAAGACTCATGCTTTCTTTCTCATGCCTTAAACTTCTTTTTCATGACTTTATTGATGTATCTCAAGTTCACATGTTAAATGTTTTCCATTATTTCCCTTACTGGGCCTTCTGCTCACCCTTTATTTTGATGTATGTCCCCAGGTTATGAGATGTAGTAATGAACCTGGGATGAACATAAAAAGAATCATTTCAAGTGTTTAAGAAGAATATTTTATTTTTTCTTGATTTAAGTTCTTGGTTTCCAAGACACTAAACCTTAAAGATCCTAGGTTTTGTAAAATGTAATGAAAAGTTATGTTATAAAAAAGAATGGATGTTATAGTTATAGTCCCCAATGGTGTTTCTAGCATCATAATATCAGAAGAAAAATAAATACAGAGCCCAAGGATCTCTATGATGGGAATAGATATAAACCTATTTATAGAACCTGTATCTAAAATTATTGAAGATAAAATAGAAGTAACTAGAATAGTACCTCTGACAGTGGAAGGTCCAGGATCCTGCACTTGTTGGGTCTATTGCACTATATACGCCTGCCTAGTGTCGCGGCCTTGTGACATAGCCTGGCTACCCTGAGCTGACCTGCCCTACTGTCTTTGAGATCCTAGTGTCTGGCTACCATGACCACGACCACCACATCATCCTGAACGTCCCAACATATCCCAATTTCTTGACTGTTAAGAAGCTGTTGGCCCTGCTCCTGCATGTGGAGTCTGCACTGAACCCCTCTCACTAGCCACTAGTGGAAACTCCCTATAGAAACACTGCAGATAACCCATCCTTCTGCAAGCTCAGCACTCCACTGGGTCACGTGGACATTAATGTCTCTTGTGCCCCTGTTTACCACACTGGTAGCACATGACCTAGCCACATGAGGAAATCATCTGGCTAGTACTACCACCGTGACTGAAATCCATATGTCTCTTCCTCTTACCAGTAGAAATAGTACCAGAAACTGGTGCCGAACCACCCTGGCCTATACCACTAGTTTTCTGCAGGTTCTGCTCAGTAATTAGGGCCTGGTTCACAATAGCATGCATTGTCGGCAACCCAAAAACATTCACTAGCTTGCAGATGTCATATCTAAGACCATACCCAAAGCGTCTAGCCATAAACATCATGTCACCCAATAGAAGATATGAAAAATGTTATATCTCGGTGAAGCGGGTAGAATAATCCATCACAGACGTAGCACCTTGCTACAGATTCATGAACTCTCAAGCTTGATCTGTCCCCAGCATCTCTGGGAAGAAGAAGTCATAAACGACTGCCTGAAAATCTTCCCACACCATGTCTCTATGATTCTCAGTCTAAGTGGTAACATCCCATCATCTCTTGGAAGAATCATGCAGCATGTATGTAGAGAGCTTGACCCTCTATCCTGGAGGCATCTCTAGATTCTCAAAAATAGTCTTCATAGAACCCAGTCAAGACTCCACAACCTGTGGTCTGCCATCCCCTGAAAATGTAGGTGGATGCTTCTGCTAGAATATGCACATCAGCTCTACCATAGATGTGGCAGTCGCCAGTGCTCCCTGGAAGGTTTTTATAAACCGTGTGAAGCCTTCACGGAACTGCGCATCAGCGCCTATGCTCGGTATAACAGCTGGCACCGCATCTGGCTCTGCTGGGGGATTCATTGGTAGCCAGTGGCCTACCATCTCTAGATTATACTCGTTGCTGATCTCCTAGAGAACAAACCGAGATCGTCTTGGTGGCATGACTCTACAAGGTCAAAAACACACCTTAGATTAAGGTCATCAAGGACTAAAAACAAGGAGTTTATGAAGGAAAAAGGAAAAGAAAACATTCAAGTTTTACAAACAAGACTACACGACGTGTATAATAACTAAACAGCGTGTACTCTACCAAAAATGGTCTTGTTACACCCTAAAAACATGATGTTTTGTCTGCACACATGGCATGTACTTGAATTTTCTTCTCCTACCCGAGTCCTTCTTCACGGCTTCGTCACACGGCTCTCCTTTAAACAAGACTACACGGTGTGTACAACATCTACACAGCGTGTAATGTATGATCTTCACTGACATGTATTGTCCATTACATGGCTTGGTACACAGCTCAGAGTACATGGAGTGTTCCAGATAGACACGGTGTGTACGGCTTAAATTCCAACTGCCCGTGTTGTTAGTGGCACATCCAACTACTCGACTAACACTACGCGGTGTGTTACACTCACACACGGCGTGTACACTACTCCGTCTTCCCAGCCACACGGCCAAGTCCACATAGTCTCTCACTGGTCAAGACTACACAGTGTGTCCCATAGGTACACGACGTGTCCAAGAAGAGGTAACACCGACCCGTGTTTGTTAGTTACACAGCCAGATCACCAGGTTAAACTACACAGCATGTACGTTATTGAAACGGTGTGTAAAAGATCAGATTTCTCCTCCAGTGTTGTCAGTTACACAATGGACACAACATGGCCTGTATAATACATACACGGCGTGTGCCCTCAAGGTTTATATATCCCAAGTTTCTTCCTACATAGCCTATGACATAGGTAGAAACTACAAGGCGTGTATATAAGGTACACGGAATGTACTTTAAAAATTTTCATTTCTTCACGAATAGAAGAGTAAACGGCGTGTAATCAAAACTACACGGCATGTATTCTAGTTTTTTTTGGATAGTAAGCCTTAGAAACATCTCTGGAGTGCAGAAAAACACTAAAACCAACACCGAAGTGACAAATTCTGATCCTTGAGGGCTCATACTCACCATGAATCAAAGATTGGCATCTTATACAAGTTATAATAAAGTAAACAGGTCAATGATCCACCAAATTCTGATAAATGAGGGCCCATACTCCTTAAGAACCAAAGTTTTGTGTTTATTCTACAATACCTCACATAACAATACCCTATCAAATAGTAGGTATTTTATCCAGGAATCTATCACAACTACATGAATTTACTAGCACATTTATCACAACAACTTGCAATTTCTAATGTACCTATATGGCATGGAAACTATGCATGGCATGTGATTCTAACATGTGCCTAAATGATGCATATCATATCAAACCATCATCTCATCGGGTTGGGACTAAATAGAACCCAAGTATAAAAATATGAACAGCACACAACAAGTGCGTCATCCAATGGTGAAAATCAGATCAACTGTAAAATTGAAAAACTAGATAAATTAAAATTAAATGAGCTAGATTGGATTTTCCCTGTACACGGATTAGCTACACTCGGGCACAACTTTTTACCAAATACAAATTTCATCCTATCCCTGGATATAGGTTCCAAATAGTAATTCAAATAAAGGAAACCCCTCTGACACCACTATTTTAACGTCCCAGTTTCGGGTGCCACACAACGGGTTCCCCAAACCTGGTTGGTCACATGACCTCAAGTGCATTTCCCCAAACTCCAGAAGATGCCGACTAGTAGTGAGGGACTAGGTCTGATAGTGCGTAAACTATGCCCTCATTTTTTAAAGTGTAGCACAGTAGAAAAATATAAACATACCAAAAGTGGAAGCAGTAAACAATACCAATGCTGAAATGAACACAACACTAAAATAAATAAAATACCAATAGTCAAATATAGTGATTCAATATGTTATTAAGTCTAAGAAAGCATCCAAAACAGGATACACTACAATATTATACAGTACAATACAAGAGACAATACAACAAAGAAAACTAATACAATGCAGTTAGAACTCAGCTGCATCATGAGTATATGCTCGGTCCCATGCTCTCCCACTCCTCTGCAACAACCAAGTACCTGTATAGGGACTCTTTCCCTTATCCACACCTATAGCAATATAATCTGTTTGGGCCCAAGACATGACCCAAATAGGGTGTGAAAAATAAATCCCAGTATGCAACCACCAAGGGACCATGCCCAAATTTCAATGAAAATATGCAACAACAGTGTGAAATAATAAAATGTAGTAAACTAGGTAGTTCTCAAAAGTAACTATCTCTACCAGTTACATTGCGACTTTATTAATCATTTATTAATTCCAAGCTTGTGCTTTAGCTTGGCAGGTACAACATAACATATCACCACAGTGATTATACAAAGTAAAAGTAGTCTGCAGACATGAAAATCCTTACCCTCAGGTAATTAGAATCAAAACTCGTAGGTGACTGCCCACAGGCATAACGAATATTTCCCACAGGCGTACGAGGTGTCACACACAGGCATAGAAACTACTACCCATGGGGATGAGAAAATTTGCCCTCAGGCTAAATGAAACACTCCCCTTAGGCTAAGAAAGTAACCAGCCTGAGCCCAACACATAATCCAACAACTTATATACAATTCCTCTCAAGGCAATTCAAATCATGCAAAAAAATCACGGTATACCCACAGGTATCCTGGCCAAAAAGTTAAATAAAGGAAACCCAACCACAGGGTGGCCCTAGACCCAAGAAATGATCCCAAATAGCATTTGTACATATTCATTAAATCACTTACACTATTCTAGGTATTTAATTAATCAAGGCCTCATCCATACGACACCCCAAACATGGGAGTGTAGCACAATGGTACACAAAAACACTCAACAGTTGGAATTAAACACCATACCACCTACCTTGATCTCCTCTGATCAATATACGTGAACGTCACCTTCCAAAACGCCTTAGAACAACGTAGATATGTGGAAAACGATAACCCATTAAAACCTAAATAACTTCCTCTCAGGAAATAATTGGTAAGAACGGCTTAAGAAGAAGGAAGGTCTTACCCGCACAGTTCAAACAAGATCAACGACGGAAGAAACGGATTCCCAGTGTGTGATCAGGAACTCCTCAAAGCCCCAGCCTCTCCTCCTGGGCTCCAAATTCATTCAATGCCTCCTCAACCGAATGAGGAGGCTACTCCCCGTTTTAAGCGAAAAAGAACTACACGGCATGTACTTTTCATTTTTTAAATGTTCCTCCGGAAGCTACTTTTCACCTCCACACTATTCATATGTCGACATGTTTATACGAAATGTATTTTTGAATACACTATGTGTATTGTTTCTCCACTGGTGGCTACTCCCACCACCTCACTATTCACCTTCCGACTGATTACACGACGTGTAAATACCCAGTACACTGCGTGTAGTCAGTTTTTACACCCTTCATCGCCGACAGGCCTACACCCCCTATGTACTCATCCCACATGGCCAAAGTTCATGGTGTGTGGAAAATTACATGGTGTCTACCCATAAAATTTTGGATTTTCCCCCATTTTCCTTATTTTCTCAAAAACACTTATGTAAAAAGGAAAACAACAAACCCATACCTCAAGAATAAGAACCAAGTTCTTACATTTGGCTTGGCCAAACCCAGCTCAAATATCCTCCAAAATACCGTCACTTCAACCTAGATTCATTAATTTGATCTGAAGCCAACCTAAGGATCCCTTTTGATCAAATCAAAAGGAAGCACCTAAGGAAGAGGTAATAATTTCATCACCTATTTCAAAGTTATTTTATTCTTCCACTTCCTATTTCGTTTTTTCTTCCATAAAATAATAAAAAATCAAGTAACTTCTATATACAGAGATGTTATTATAAATATGGTACAACAATATTCATTATTCTATCCATCCTATTAATGAAAAAGTCACCATATGTGTGTACATACGGCTTATCATCTCTACGTCGTGGTGTAGTTTGTTATTCAACACTTCATAATTTGGATGGGAATAATAATGATTATAATTTCTGTAAATAATAAATATAACATGTTAATGTTTATTTATATTTGATATACCATCCAATTACATATGATTTCTCTATCAATAAAATGGTATTGTCGATTGTGTGTACGTATGGATTACCGTCTCCACGAACGTGATGAGATTCATTCTCCATCATAACCATTCAAGAATATTTTTATTTTTATGATTAAAGATAATTTTTAAGAACTTAATATCATTCTAGATATAAATAAAATAAATCCTATCCATATAAAACATGGCTTATGTAACAAAACATATAACAGAAAATGAATCAGATAACACCTGAAACAATGATACTACTAAAATATTATTAACAAATAAATATTAGAAGATCGTATATAATATCATATTATGTATGTGGTTATTTTATAATTTAATAAAAAATATTTTACCATTATACAAGAGGTTAACATAGAATATAATAAGGAAAAGTACAAGGTAAGGGGTTTTCATCTCACTTTTTATTCTCGTGAGATTCATGCTATATTGGCCACTATTTCCTTTTGTGTGGTGTATGTACTGCCCATGATTGTATTCTTCATGTAATATAATTTAATTTATGGGTATTTACATCTTCATTGTATGATCCTTCTTTAATGTGGTGTATATTTTGTAAGTTACCAAATCTGTAAGGGAATTTCAAATTTCAATTTCCACTCATTGGGCTTTACGCATACTTCATTAATTATTTTACTCCGTGATTATGCGTGGAATCACTATTTATTATTTAGGTAGTAATTTCCACTCCCCTTTGTGTGGATATAGATTTTATACACATAATCACACCATTTATAAATTCGTATGTCATTGATATGAACTTGTTAAGGGTAATCTTAACTCAATTTCCATTCATTGAGTTAAACAACCATGTCATTGGTTTTGTTTTTACAAGAATATGTGTGAATTTCCTATTATTAATTTAAGCTAAATATCCAATTATATTGAGTGTATTTATATTTTTCACACATAATTATTTCATTGATTTAGCCTTAATCTAAGGATACAATCTTTATAATGGACTTTATCTCAATTTACATTCCATTGAGATCGCTTTGTCGTTATGCCCCAATTCACTTTTATATGGTTTATATAATATCCTTGGATATATTATATCATGAATCCCTTTATTTCCATGATATTATAATGTTTAGATTATTTTTATTCCTCAATTACTTGTATTCAAGCGTCTCTCATTTTGTTAGGAACTCTTTAACTAAAATATAATTTTAAATGTTTTAAGATTTATTCTTCTAAATATTTCTCATCAATGTCCATGTTTTAAAAATGGTTATAAGTATTTATTTATATGGAAATAAATGTTTTGAAATTAAAATTCCTTTCAAATGTTTCAAAGTGGTATGGGACATATTGATTAAAAAATAAATTTTAAACAACTTCTTTGATAAATAGTGCGCCTTTTAAATTTTTTCAAGAAAAAGGGGATATTTCTCTCAAATAGTTTTACTGATTATTTTCATCTATTTCAATATCATTTAGTATTCATGATTGAGGTTGATTTATTATAATAAAATCTTCCATATTTTATTGAATGAGTTATGTTTGACTGTGGATGTTCTATTTTTATACCATTCATGGTTTGTGGTTAAAATATTGACATTTCATTTGCTAATTGTAATACGAATGTTTATATTATGTTTCATCCTTTTCATATGAGTAATGAATTGAACTTAGTAAGTGACATGTGAAGCTCACTATATCTCTTTGATGAATTGGTAGGCCTCATGAGACAAACTAGTGTCTTGGCACAAAGCCATGACAAAATCTTATTTTTTGTCGTAGCACGAGGCCTTGACTATGTGGTTATGATGTCCGACATTATGCATTGAATCATTATGAAATTAGCTATTGATATTACATGTGATTATTATAATAGTAGAATATCCATGTGAATAAGTAAATGGAACCATTTGATTTATCTTTTTCATGTTATGCATAAGTTTATGTTTAAAATGCTCGTATTTTAGTCTTATATATTTCTTTAAAATTTTATGCGTATTTATGATAGTTTCTACTATATTGTTATCCTTACTGAGCATCTCATATCACCTATTTATTATGTTTTATTTTTTTCAAGATGAGAATATGTATATTATGCTATACCTATGGGGATAGGTTAAGGGATAAGAGTGTGTTCAAATGGGACACATTGTTGTTGTTTTTTTATGATGTAATGTAAAACTCATGTATGTATCTATTACTTCCAAGGCTACTAAACTAATCAGTATTTCAAGAATTGATCTATTATTATAATTACAATGTTATGTAATAATTAATCGACTCTGGGTAATAATGTTTGGGGTGTTACATCTGGAATCATTTTGTAAACGTGTTATTAATTTATAAAACAAAATGAGTTTTTTACGATCTAAGAATCGCCAAAATGACTTAAACAAATATCAATAATGATTTAATTTATGAATCATCCTCATGTCATAATTCAAAATGATAAAAGGGATAATTTATGGTTATAGAAACATGTCAATACCACTCCATTTCAATTCCTAGGTTTCACTTCCAATATACAAGAATATCCATCATGAACCGATCATGGAAATCATGTAAAGAACACACCCAAAACAATACAATGAACAAAATCCTAACAATTAGAGTGTGAAATGATGTAATGAAATGATCATATAAGGTATTATAAATATGTATATGTTTCTATAAGATATTAATAACACTATTTTAACCATTATACATGTGTTTTAAATGAGATTGATGTAAGACAAACCTGAGGTAAGTGAATTCTTATCCCGATTTCTATTCTTTGGGTTAAACTTCTAATTCATTGTTCACATGGTATTAAAATTCTTTGTTTGATGATATTTGTTTATATAATGATTAATTATGTGTATTTATAGTGTATATAAATATTCTATCCACTCTATTAAGTCTATCTTCAATTATATGATATTTATAATGGGATTTTCTTTTAAAAATCCTCTATTAAAATTATGTTTTACAAATTTCAAAAGGAATGATTTTATATAATTATTTATTTTGTATGATTAAGTTCCAGTTCTTGGGAATTGTTTATGATGAATGGTGGGACCTGTAACTTCCTCCAATGTATTGGGTTTGTGTAAGTTGGAGGTCGGTTGTATGGTTACTCCAAGTGTAACCATGATGGTTACACAAATTGTAAGGTAGCTATGAGGGTTTCAAATTATAAGGTAGCCGAGAGGGTTACAATATTATGTAAGTAATTCCCCAAGATAACTTTATGGTTCTATTTATTTTCTTATGTATTAAAGGAATCTTATGTAAATCTCAATGTTTCACAAAGTAAGTATATACAGGTGACAAGCATGTATTTTGAAAATGATTTCTTACGTTACAAGTATTCATGGACTAATGTGTAATTTCCTCCTTTTTATATCCCTTAATGAGATTTTTGTGCTCATCCTAAGTATTTAAATGATTTTCATAGGTTATAAGTATGTTTAAAGAAATTAAGGAATCCAAGTTAAATGTTTGAATAATTTTAAAGAAATCGTGTTTTATTTGAAGAAATTTATATTTTGGAAGAAATGAATATTGTTTTTTGGTATCCACTCTGTATTAATGTGTAATGTTATGACTTTATTATGACCAATTCTCTAAAGCTCTAAAATTGAAAATATTCTCAATGTGAAAGGAAGTGAGTTATTGATTAAATTCAAGATTATGTAATGTAATAAGTTTAGGTCCTTATATTTACTATGAGATGTGATCCAATAGGGTTTCTTAATGAGAATAGTTGTTAGTGACGGGTCTTAGGCACCAGGGGCCATTTAGGTTTTGATGAGAAAGAAGTTTACATCAACATCCTCCATTCCTGCCTTTTAGGGCCAATGATTTCCATGAGTTTCATGGGTAATTTAATCTAGTGTTCTTTTTCTTTGGGGTTCATGGTCATTGTTGGAACTAATTACCAGTTTTATTTTGAGATCAGTTTGGTGATGGTGGTTGGGTTTAGCACCAGTCTCAGCAGTAGCTACAATTGAGACCATTTTAGTAGAAGTGGTAGCAGACTTATGCTATGTTAAGAGGGGATGGGGTAAGTAGGGTCCTCCCTTAGGATGTTACTCATGTTCAAGGACCTATTCTTGATCATGATTGTGGTGGTGCCTATTAGTATAGAGGTATAAAATATGGGTGTGGTTAGTTTCACGTAATGGAGTTGATAGGGTCAGAGGGGCCATAGATCGTTAGAGGTATGATTGGTTTATCATCTAACCTTGTTTTTATTTTTCTTAAATATGGAGATTCCTAATCCTTTATTTCACCCTCTCTAGTGCATTCACTAGGATTCATGTTCCCCTGGTGTTGACTATGTCATTTAGAGGCCAGACTAGCTTATTTCATGTGTGTCAAGGGTGTAGATTGGTGATGGGACTACATAAAGTTCATGGGGATCTATTATTGCTTTATATGAAGTCATGTGATATTATTATCAGCATCGAATAGTTGTATTCTATTCATGTCATTATTGATTTCTTCTATATGAGAGTCATTTTTTTGGATGAGGATGGACAATGTGTAGTTTTCAATGGTGAGAGGAGTTGTCAGGAGTGGAATAAATGTGTGGAACCCCTTATTTATTTGATGTATGAGTTGTTTGTGGAATATGTGGATGTTTGGATAGTGGTGGTTCCTAGGTCTATCAGGGAGTTTTTGGATATTTTCCCAAGGTGTTTTTGATGCTACCCCCATGACATGATGTTGAGTTTCAGATAGACTTTTACCCAGGTGTTTCTACTATATCAATGGATCCTTATCGAATTAAACCCTCTAAGTTGCAAAAGTTAAGGATTTTGATAAATTATTTGATGTATAGGGGTTTTATCTCACCTAGTGTATCGTCATGGGTTCTCTAGTGTTATTCTCCAAGAAGGAGGATGGTAGTCTAAGGTTGTGTATATACAATTGGAGGTTGAACCAGGTAATGGTCAAGAACCATTACCCTATTTAGAGGATAAATTATATTTTAAACCAACTAAGAAGGGAAAGTTGATTTTCTAAGATCAATTTTTGGTCTGGATATCACTAGTTGAAGGTAAATGAGGGCAATATCCAAAATAATTTCCTCATATTCAGGTGTAGACACATCGGGTTCATGGTTGTGGTGTTTGGTTTTATAAACGCTCCAATTGTGTTCATGTGGCTCATAAATCCATGTTACATGAGTTTTTAGACCATTTCATAGTCATGTTCATTAATGAAATATTCATCTACTCAAAGTTATATGACGATCATACTGTTCATCTCAGAGCTATACTGTAGGTTCTTTGATTCCACCAATAGTACAGAATATTTTATAAGTGAAATTTTTGTACATGAGAGGTAAATTTACTCAATCATTGATATAGGATTATACTATAGGGAAGGGAAGAAACCCATGATCAATGGTGTTGCTAGAGTCATGGCCCTGAATGGTCTAAAAATGACCCCATCTGATCCCTTCAAACAGCTCAGTGAAGAATATGTGTAACCCATCCATCATATTGAAGGCATGATCCCAAATTCAGGCACATATTCAACAACATTCATGATATCAATCATGAAAACTATTCTCATTAGTGCTAAAAAGTTCACTTACTCTCCAAGTAGTGGTAGTAGCTTTGATGAAAATTCCATCATTCCATCCACAGAGGTTTAATAGATACATACCTCATTAGTTGAGTCAAAAGGAGATGAATATGATCCTTATCCATCCCTCACTCCATATACTCTATAATTCTGAAGGGACCGCACACAATTATCTAGGTCATAGGAAGTTGCTTCATCTTCTGTAAGTTTTAATGTCAACTCCTCTCTTAACTCTTGAGATCTTTCTTTACTACCCAATTCCCCTTAGACTAAGGTAGAAGAATAAGAGGAAGAGGATGAAGAGAAGGATCTCATGGATGCCCCTATATCATTTGAGGAAGGTGTTTTTACCACCATTGATGAACTTAGGAAAATAAACATGGGTACATAAGAAGACCCATGGCCCACCTTGATTAGTTTGGTCATTTATTTCAATGAAAAATATGTTTATACATCCTTTATGAAGAATAATCGAAACTTTTTTTCCTATAATTATAGTGAAATTCCATTATCTGATCATGATGTTTCTAATCACCACCTGACCTTGCTAGAAAACCACCAAGATACAAACAGGTAGCCAGAAGGACACACTCGACTCACGCTTCCAAAATTGATGCTGAATTTGAAAAGATTATAAAAATTGATTTCATTTCAGAAATATAGTATTTGAAATGGATATACAATATCATTATTTTAAACATGAAGAAAGGTAAAATTAGGTTCTTCATTGAATTCATAGATCTCAATTGGTACTTTCTAAAAGATTATTTCTCATTCCTGGTCATGGAACTACTAATTGATGCAATGGCAGACTATTAAGACCTTTACTTCATGGATGGATATTCATGGTATAATCAAATATGAATGGAATAGGAATATGAATAATACAACACCTTTAGGTCTCCTCAGGGAGTATTTTTCTATTGGTTAATTCCATTTATCATGAAGAACGCTGATGCTACATACTAATGTGGCATGCATCACTTCTTCAAAAAATTCTTGGGAAGGTTTTTCAAATGGTACATCGAATACCTGATGGTTAAGTAATGATGGAATTCTAAACACATTTCTTATCTTGAGACTATTGATTAGACACTAAATGAGGCTAAAAACCATTGTTAATATACATAATATTCATGTTCTTTGTTATTCATAAACACCATTTTAGTGCATTTTACACTTTGAACATCATTTCATATTATGATTGTAATACCTTCTTAAAATGCACTATTATGTGGTACATTTTTGAACATCATTTAAAGTACCCAATGATTCATCTGATTTTAAGGAATTTAATTATACATATTTTAATTAGATATTTTTTTAAATTTATCTACACTTAAATATGAACATGTTTGATTCAGGGATCAGTGTAGAATTCATGGAGGATGATGGAGATATTTGGAAATGAAATGAAGCAATTCTGGAGAAGGCAGATTGGACATCAGCCCACTTATGAGGCTGTGGGGACCAACATACAGGCCTACTTAATCCCAAATTTCTTGGGAGGATATAAGATATGTAAAGGAACAAATCACTCTTCAGGAGTTAATTCTAATTCGTCCTTCATGTTGGTCATTTAGGCGGCCCAAGTTAGAGATAAAATTCTGGTCCAGATTCTGCGGCCCAGAAAAACAGCCAACTAATTTGCTCATATCTCGGAATCCCCAACTCCAAATGGGACCAAATTTTACACGGGGTTAGAATACATCCGCATCTCTAGTTTCGTCTTCTATGTCTCACCCTGATTCGGCCTTCTAGAAGGTCTTCCATATGCGTCTGTTCGGTGAAGGAAAGCTGGCTGCCACCTCGGGTCAAATGTGGAAAAGTTCAAATTCCACAAGCTTTCCACCACCTATGGCCTACCAAAATTAATTGAGATGCTTTGTACTGTTAGAGGCTCCACCCAAGGCACCCAAAATGCCTATTTAAGGCAGTGGTGTTGAAGGAGTTGAAAATCTTGGATGCTTTGTTCAATTGTAATGTTATGCTGCATTTTTGTTGCCTCAAATTTGTCTTTCACATGTAAGTTGTTCAATTCACTTTAGTTTCTTAATAAAAGTTCTTCTTCTACTCTTATTCTATTGTTATTCATATCAATTTGATACTGTTGGATCAAGGTGTGAATTTATTCACACCAACCCTTGTGAAATTATTCACACAACGGTGGAGTGATCATTTTATTTTTGTTGTTTTCTTTACTTCTCCATTTCTTCCCTCATGAGTCTACTTTCCGCTTCCATTGAAACCATGGGATCAATGGAGGGCTAACCGACTTATGGGTTGATCCAAGGGAGTATCAAGGGGCTGGATTGGATGTTATTTATCACCTAATTAATGTATAATCACTTCTTTAATTGGGATTTTTATTTGATGATTTTTAAACTCCATTGTCCTTGTTGAATTTAAGGCCACAAACATCAAGTACTGATACGAACCTTTACCTTGAAGTGCTCAAAACTATGATCCTTAAAGTGTATAGGTAATTAGTATTAAAGGGTGTAGGAATTAAACCAGTAAGTGATGATGTTGTTTTATCTTCTTAAATGAACCCATCTCAAATTTAAGAAATTGAAATCATTAAAAAGAAAATACGTCCAATCCACCCCGAGCGATAACCTAGGATCAACTCATTATTTTAAATTAAATTCACTTAAATCTATTATATATCTTTAAAACCCATCAAAAATCAATCCAAGTTGGCCACTTCATATCCAAAAACAGTCCATATAATGTACGTGTCTATAGGTTTCTTCTTAGGTCTCTGTGGATTCGATAACCCAAGCTAAACTACAAGGACCGTCTTACCTTCTTCTCTTGGGTAAATTTGAGCGAGAATCAAATTTTGGCGCCGTTGATGGGGACCTAAGTAAGTTATCTTAGACACTATCATCCTTTTTTTTCATTCTACTTCTCTTTTCTCACTCCTCACTCCTATGGAAGTCAATTTTGAACAAGTCCAATCATGGGAAACTTATTCACTCAACCCCATGTACGATGTACAATGACCATCCTAATTCCAACTTGTGGGATCATAAAAAACCTACTGAACAACAATGTTTTTATTCATATGATCCACAATACATTCCAACATATTATGAGTTCCAATCCCAACAAGGCCAATCTGATCATCCTCCTATGGAATTCCAACAATATAGTTATCCTCCTGGAACAGACCATTTGTCTCAACCCATTGCCCATCATGATCCACAACAATTACTTGAAAAACTGTGTCAACAAATGGAGATAATGAATTTTGAGGTTTCATCATTGAGGTTAGAACTACAAAGCATTAAAACTTGTGAGGAACTCATCCCTACAAAAACTGTCCCTTCCATAACCTTATGTGAAGTGTCTAGTTTCCCACAATCCTCTCATGAATTTACTAAAGAGAACACATTTGGATTTGGGGAAGATGAAGAGGATCAAGAAATTTTTGAGGGGTCTTTAAATCAAGAGGAAATTGACTTTTTGGATTCAAAAGAGGAGAATTTGACATCATGGATTGAGTCTCATGAATATAACTGTGTTGATGATTTTTCAAAAACACCAATCATTGAACCATTAAGAGAAATCACAATATTTGAGTCCATACCCATTTCTAACACTGATATTTCTAATTTTTTGGTTGAATCTTCTATTCCAAAGGAACCAATTCTATTGATAAATTTTGAAAATAAAATTGAGATCGATCCAAATTCCCAACCTATGTCTAAAAATGTTAGTCTGCCTGGACTTGAACATGTGTCCTTTCCATCCTTCCTCAAGTTATCATTCATTGAGGATATCCAAAACCAACATGTTTTCATTGTTTCTTCTCTTGATATAAATAAAATTGGAATGAACCTTGATGTATTATGCATGACTAGAGAAGCAACTAGATCCATCATTCCTGATATTCCTTGGATTTACCAACTCATTTTAGAACATAGGTTTGTTAATGAAACAAATTATAAACATGTAATCAATCTAAACCTAGATGAATTTCTGAAACATGTGGTCCTTAAAATTTTTAATGTTGGTATTGGGTAAGTTGGGGGGTTCATGTCGAGCTAACGACATTAAAAAAAGCGCTGCATGGGAGGCAACCCATGGTTTTCAAGTTTTCTATCATTTTGTTGTTTTAATAAAATTTATATTTTTTAATCATTTTTATATTTTAAAATATATATATAGACTGTTGACCTGTTCTTCTATTATGAGTATGGATGGGTATGAAAGGGGAGCACCATATTCATCTGTGTCACATGGTGTGATCCTTGAGTAATACCTTACCCAGAAATTTAAAAAGAAGACAATGTATCATCAGTTTATTTTATTATATATATATAATTATATATATATATATACTCGTTTGTTTTGTTTGTTTTTTTTCCTTTTTCCACTAGGTAACTTTTCAAGCGATATGGATTTCAAAGGAATAAATTGGAGCAGCAAGAACTTCAAACTTCAACCACCAGGTGACTTCATTCCATGATCCTCATTTTCAATTTCCTTTTTGAACATTCATTCTCTACCTCTACGCCCTTCTAAATTTTCTATTATTTAAACACTGGGGACAGTGTTATTTTAAGTTGGGGGGGGGGAGATAAAATAAAAAAAATGCTTTTGTGTCAAAAAAAATGAATGATTTGAAAAAATAATTAAATGGAAGAAAAATTCCTTTAACTTTGAACATGGTAATACGCATTGCACACTTTGAAACTAAATATCAAATAATTTAGCATACCCTAATTCTGATTTTAATCCTTGTATAATTTCATGAGCATAGATTTTGGGAAGTGTGGTTGTCCAATGTGATATTTCATCGTTTATATTTTCATCTAAATAAAAAAATGCCACAATGCACGTCCTCTGGACTGTGGGGTACTAATTTGAATTTTTGGGGTCCCATAATAAATAGCATAGGCTGGTTTTATTTTTATGAATAATATGAGTATTCAAAAAAAAACTAAAAAAATTATTAAAAAATAAAAAAATAAAAAAATAAAAATAAAAATTTGCGTGTAGAGCAATGGATTGATAAAATGTGAGGCTTTCGGCACTTGGGGATCGTGAATCCAGAGTTTTCTAGCCCTGAGTTTTTCAATATATCTCTATTTATGGTAATATGACTTTTTTTTTGATTAATTTAACTCGAGACGATGCCCGAGTATGTGGGCTTCACTTGGTGCCCTAAGGCCTTTGAGTCTGGGAATCATCGGCAAAGTCCTGCTACATGGGTTAATTTGATTAACTACAATCTCAATTACTATAGCAATATTGCAAAAAAAAACAAAAAAAAAGGATTAAGAATACTCATATTAGGATTAAATGTGATTCCACCTAGCACTTCCATGATTTCCCCCTTGAATGAAAATGAACCCCCATATCTATTGTGATTCATAACACATCATTACACCTAATTGAGTTGGATGAAGTACGATGATGGATTTGATCAAAGGAATGGGCTTGGGATTGGGATCTGCTTATGAAACTATCTTGTATTAAAATATTTTTATGGGTTTTATGATTGTTTGGTATAAGGTTTTTTGGTGATCATTGTGTATTAAAATGTTTTTAGAAAATGGAATTTGAATTTCATATTGTTGAGATATATTTTGCTCGGGACTAGCAAAACTCAAGTTGGGGGTGTGATTACCCACTAAATGAGGCTAATATTAATTGTTAATATACATAATATTCATGTTATTTGTTATTCATAAACACCATTTTAGTGAATTTTACACTTTGAACGTCATTTCACATTATGATTGTAATACCTTCTTAAAATGCACTATTATGTGGTACATTTTTGAACATCATTTAAAGTACCCAATGATTCATCTGATTTTAAGGAATTTAATTATACATATTTTAATTTTATATTTTTTTAAATTTATCTACACTTAAATATGAACATGTTTTATTCAGGGATCAGTGGAGAATTCATGGAGGATGATGGAGATATTTGGAAATGAAAGGAAGCAATTTTGGGGAAGACAGATTGGACATCAGCCCACTGATGAGGCTGTGGGGCCCAATATAAAGGCCCCATTAATCCCCAATTTCGTGAGATGCTATAAGACATATATAGGAACAAATCCCCCTTTATGAGTTAAAGCTAATTCTTCCTTCATGTTGGTCATTTAGGCGGCCCAATTTAGAGATAAAATTCTGGTCCAGATTCTGCGGCCCAGAAACACAGCCCACCAATTTGATCATATCTCGGAATTCACAAATCCAAATGGGCCCAAATTTTACAGGGGGTTAGAAAACATCCGTATCTCCATTGTCTTCTTCTATGGCCCACCCTGATTCGGCCGTCTAGAAGGTCTTCTAGACGCATCTGTTTGGTGAAGGAAAGATGGTTGCCACCTCGGGTCAAATGTGGAAAAGTTCAAATTCCACAAGCTTTCCACCACCTATGGCCTACCAAAATTAATTGAGATGCTTTGTACTGTTTGAGGATCGAACCAAGGATCCCAAAATCCTATTTAAGGAAGTGGTGGTGAAGGAGTTGAAAATATTGGAAGCTTTGTTCAATTGTAATGTTATGCTGCATTTTTGTTGCCTCAAATTTGTCTTTCACATGTAAGTTGTTCAATTCACCTTAGTTTCTTAATAAAAGTTCTTCTTCTACTCTTATTCTGTTGTTCTTAATATCACTTTGATACTGTTGGATCAAGGTGTGACTTTATTCACACCAACCCTTGTGAAATTACTCACACAACGGTTGAGTGATCATTTTATTTTTGTTGTTTTCTTTACTTCTCCATTTCCTCCCCCATGAGTCTACTTTCCGCTTCCATTGAAACCATGGGATCAATGGAGGGCTAACCCACTTATGGGTTGATCCAAGGGAGTATCAAGGGGATGGATTGGATGTTATTTATCACCTAATTAATGTATAATCACTTCTTTAATTGGGATTTTTATTTGATGATTTTTAAACTCCATTGTCCTTGTTGAATTTAAGGTCACACACTTCAAGTACTAATACGACCGTTTACCTTGAAGTGCTCAAAACATTGATCCTTCAAGTGTATAGGTAATTAGTATTAGAGGGTTTAGGCCTTAAACTAGTAAGTTATGATGTTGTTTTATCTCCTTAAATGAACCCATCTCAAATTTAAGAAATTGAAATCATTAAAAAGAAAATACGTCCAATCCACCCCGAGCGATAACCTAGGATCAACTCATTAATTTAAATTGAATTCACTTAAATCTATTAGATATCTTTAAAACCCATCAAAAATCAATCCAATTTGGCCACTTAATAGCCAAAAACAGTCCATATAATGTACATGTCTATAGGTTTCTTCTTAGGTCTCTGTGGATTCGATAACCCAAGCTAAACTACAAGGACCGTCTTACCTTCTTCTCTTGGGTAAATTTGAGCGAGAATCAAATTTTGGCACCGTTTCTGGGGACCTAAGTAAGTTATCTTAGACACTATCATCCTTTTTTTCATTCTACTTCTCTTTTCTCACTCCTCACTCCTATGGAATTCAATTTTGAAGAAGTCCAAACATGGGAAACTTATCCCTACTTTGATCACTCAACCCCATGTACGGTGTACAATGACCATCCTAATTCCGACTTGTGGGATCATAAACAACCTACTGAACCACAATGTTTTTATTCATATGATCCACAATACATTCCAACATATTATGAGTTCCAATCCCAACAAGGCCAATCTGAACATCCTCCTATGGAATTCCAACAACATAGTTATCCTCCTGGAATAGACCATCTGTCTCAACCCATTGCCCATCATGATCTACAACCATTACTTGAAAAACTGTGTCAACAAATGGAGATAATGAATTTTGAGGTTTCATCATTGAGGTTAGAACTACAAAGCATTAAAACATGTGAGGAACTCATCCCTATACAAACTGTCCCTTCCATAACCTTATGTGAAGTGTCTAGTTTCCCACAATCCTCTCATGAATTTACTAAAGAGAACACATTTGGATTTGGGGAAGATTAAGAGGATCAATAAATTTTTGAGGGATCTTTAAATCAAGAGGAAATTGACTTTTTGGATTCAAAAGAGGAGAATTTGACATCATGGATTGAGTCTCATGAATATAACTCTGTTGATGATTTTTCAAAAACACCAATCATTGAACCATTAAGAGAAATCACAATCTTTGAGTCCATACCCATTTCTAACACTGATATTTCTAATTTTTTGGTTGAATCTTCTATTCCAAAGGAACCAATTCTATTGATAAATTTTGAAAATAAAATTGAGATCGATCCAAATTCCCAACCTATGTCTAAAAATGTTAGTCTGCCTGGACTTGAACATGTGTCCTTTCCATCCTTCCTCAAGTTATCATTCATTGAGGATATCCAAAACCAACATGTTTTTATTGTTTCTTCTCTTGATATAAATAAAATTGGAATGACCCTTGATGTATTAGGCAAGACTAGAGAAGCAAGTAGATCCACCATTCCTGATATTCCTTGGATTTACAAACTCATTTTAGAACATAGGTTTGTTAATGAAACAAATTATAAACATGTAATCAATATAAACCTAGTTGAATTTGTGAAACATGTGGTCCTTAAAATTTTTAAAGTTGGTATTGGGTAAGTTGGGGGGTTCATGTCGAGCTAACAACATTAAAAAAAAGCGTTGCATGGGAGGCAACCCATGGTTTTCAAGTTTCCTATCATTTTGTTGTTTTAATAAAATTTATATTTTTTAATCATTTTTATATTTTTAAAAAATATATATAGACTGTTGACCTGTTCTTCTATTATGAGTATGGATGGGTATGAAAGGGGAGCACCATATTCATCTGTGTCACGTGGTGTGATCCTTGAGTAATACCCTACCCAGAAATTTAAAAAGAAGATAATGTATCATCAGTTTATTTTATTATATATATTTACTTATATATATATATACTCGTTTGTTTTGTTTGTTTTGTTTTTCCTTTTTCTACTAGGGAACTTTGCAAGTGACATGGATATCAAAGGAATAAATTGGAGCAGCAAGAACTTCAAACTTCAACCACCAGGTGACTTCATTCCATGATCCTCATTTTCAATTTCCTTTTTGAACATTCATTCTCTACCACTACCCCCTTCTAAATTTTCTTTTATTTAAACACTGGGGACAATTTTATTTTAAGTTGGGGGGGAAGATAAAATAAAAAAAATGCTTTTGTGTCAAAAAAAAATGAATGATTTGAAAAAATAATTAAATGGAAGGAAAAATTCCTTTAACTTTGAACATGGTAATACGCATTGCACACTTTGAAACTGAATATCAAATAATTTAGCATACCCTAATTCTGATTTTAATCCTTGTATAATTTCATGAGCCTAGATTTTGGAAAGTGTGGCTGTCCAATGTGATATTTCATCGTTTATATTTTCATCCAAATAAAAAAATGCCACAATGCACGTCCTCTAGACTGTGGGGTACTAATTTGAATTTTTGGGGTCCCTTAATAAATATCATAGGCTGGTTTTATTTTTATGAATAATATGAGTATTCAAAAAAAAATAAAAAAAATAATTAAAAAATAAAAAAATAAAAATTTGCGTGTAGAGCAATGGATTGGTAAAATGCGAGGCTTTCGGCACTTGGGGATCGTGACTCCAGAGTTGTCTAGCCCTGAGTTTCTCAATATATCTCTATTTATGGTAATATGACTTTGTTTTTGATTAAGTTAACTCGAGACGATGCCCGAGTATGTGGGCTTCACTTGGTGCCCTAAGGCCTTTGAGTCTGGGAGTCATCGGCAAAGTCTTGCTACATGGGTTAATTTGATTAACTGCAATCTCAATTACTATAGAAATATTGCAAAAAAAAACAAAAAAAAAGGATTAAGAATACTCATATTAGGATTAAATATGATTCCACCTAGAGCTTCCATGATTTCCCCCTTGAATGAAAATGAACCCCCATATCTATTGTGATTCACAACACATCATTACACCTAATTGAGTTGGATGAAGTATGATGATGGATTTGATCAAAGGAATGGGCTTGGGATTGGGATCTACTTATGAAACTATCTTGTATTAAAATATTTTGATGGGTTTCATTATTTTTTGGTATAAGGGTTTTTGGTGATCATTGTGTATTAAAATGTTTTTAGAAAAGGGAATTTGAATTTCATATTGTTGAGATATATCTTTCTCGGGACTAGCAAAACTCAGGTTGGGGGGTGTTATTAGCCACTAAATGATGTTAATATTCATTGTTAATATACATAATATTCATGTTCTTTGTTATTCATAAACACCATTTTAGTGAATTTTACACTTTGAACATCATTTCACATTATGATTGTAATACCTTCTTAAAATGCACTATTATGTGGTACATTTTTTAACATCATTTAAAGTACCCAATGATTCATCTGATTTTAAGGAATTTAATTATACATATTTTAATTTGATATTTTTTGAAATTTATCTACACTTAAATATGAACATGTTTTATTCAGGGATCAGTGGAGAATTCATGGAGGATGATGGAGATATTTGGAAATGAAAGGAAGCAATTATGGAGAAGGCAGATTGGACATCATCCCACTGATGAGGCTGTGGGGCCCAAAATAAAGGCCCCATTAATCCCACATTTCGTGTTATGCTAGAAGACATGTATAGGAATAAATAACTCTTCAGTAGTTAATGCTAATTCTGCCTTCATGTTGGTCATTTAGGCGGCCTAATTTAGAGATAAAATTATGGTCCAGATTCTGCGGCCCAGAAACACATCCCACTAATTTGATCATATCTCGGAATCCACAACTCCAAATGGGCCCACAGTTTACAGGCGGTTAGAAGACATCCTGATATCCATTTTCTTATTCTATTCCCCACCCTGATTCGGCTGTCTAGAATGCCTTCCATACGCGTCTGTTCGGTGAAGGAAAGCTGGCTGCCACCTCGGGTCAAATGTGGAAAAGTTCAAATTCCATAGGCTTTCCACCACCTATGGCCTACCAAAATTAATTGAGATGCTTTGTAATATTGGAGGCTCGACCCAAGGCTCCCAAAATACCTATTTAAGGAAATGGTGGTGAAGGAGTTGAAAATATTGGATGCTTTGTTCAATTGTAATGTTATGCTGCATTTTTGTTGCCTCAAATTTGTCTTTCACATGTAAGTTGTTCAATTCACTTTAGTTTCTTAATAAAAGTTCTTCTTATACACTTATTCTGTTTTTCTTCATATCACTTTGATACTGTTGGATCAAGGTGTGAATTTATTCACACCAACCCTTGTGAAATTATTCACACAACGGTGGAGTGATCATTTTATTTTTGTTGTTTTCTTTACTTCTCCATTTCCTCCATCGTGAGTCTACTTTCCGCTTCCATTGAAACCATGGGATCAATGGAGGGCTAACCCACTTATGGGTTGATCCAAGGGAGTATCAAGGGGCTATATTGGATGTTATTTATCACCTAATTAATGTATAATCACTTCTTTAATTGGGTTTTTTATTTGATGATTTTTAAACTCCATTGTCCTTGTTGAATTTAAGGCCACACATTTCAAGTACTAATAGGACCCTTTACCTTGAAGTGCTCAAAACTTTGATCCTTCAAGTGTATAGGTAATTAGTATTAGAGGTTGTAGGCATTAAACCAGTAAGTGATGATGTTGTTTTATCTCCTTAAATGAACCCATCTCAAATTTAAGAAATTGAAATCATTAAAAAGAAAATACGTCCAATCCACCCCGAGCGATAACCTAGGATCAACTCATTCTTTTAAATTGAATTAACTTAAATCTATTAGATATCTTTAAAACCCATCAAAAATCAATCCAAGTTGGCCACTTCATAGCCAAAAACAGTCCATAGAATGTACGTGTCTATAGGTTTTTTCTTAGGTCTCTGTGGATTCGATAACCTAAGCTAAACTACAAGGACCGTCTTACCTTCTTCTCTTGGGTAAATTTGAGCGAGAATCAACTATCTTTAACAAACTGAGATAGCACATCCTGAAGATAAACCCCTTTAAATTTTCTTTTGTGGTTACCTTAGGGAAATTTCTCATCTTCATTGTACGACATTGTGGCATCAAATTAATCCCTGATAAGACAAAATCTATCCTCAATATTTCACCTCCTAATAACCTAAAATAAATGAGGGGATTATAGGGAATCCTAGCCTATATTCTTTTCTTTATAGAAAACCTGAAGGGTAACTATTTTAGATTCAATAAGATGATAAATAAGGGGTTACATATCAGTGGACCGATGACTATCAGAAAGCATTTTACAACCTAAAGAAATATCACTTGATTCCACTAGTGTTAAATCCACCCATTGAGGGGAAAACTCTAATTATATATGTGATGGACCTATAAAAGTCACTGGGTGATTTACTTGCACAAAAGAATGGTGTTGGGATTGAAAACCACATTTATTATCTCAGTCGAACTATGCTCGACACCGAGACTCATTATTCAGATATCAGGAAGAGCTTCCCAACATAAATATTTGTGATTCAAAATCTATGGCACTACATATAACACCACAATATCCATTTATTCTTTTGAAAAAAATCACTCAAATACATCCTCAGTCATCCTATTTTGACTAAACATTTGGAATGTTGGGTGTTTATCCTACAGCAATTTGAAATTCAGTTTGTGCCTTAAAAAGTCGTAAAAGGCCAGGATTTGGTAGATATTCTTACAGAACATCCATCTATAGAAACAATGCTATTGAGTACGAAATTTCCCAATGAACAGATCTTCTCTATTCTATAGGGCCCCCAAGTTTGGGAGATATATTTCAATGATGCATCCAAAAGCCCAACAAGGAAGAGAATGGAAGACCACAAGATCAACACAGATGAGTTGGGAGTCATTTTCATCTCTCCAATAAAGGTAGTCCCACCATACACCTTTATGTTGTTAGAATGTTGTACAAAAAATAAGGTGGAATATCAGGCCCTCATTATATGGATAGAACTACAAATTTAAATCTCATTGGACCAATTAAATGAGAAAGGTGATTCATAGGTAGTAATTAAGCATATCAATGGAGATTATGTCATCATAAGGGGGGTATAATCCCCCTTATTGACTATTTACAAGTTCTAATATAATATTTCCCCTCATATTTGACATTGAATTATGCTCTATGATCATATAATTCCCAAGCCGATGCATTGGTGAATAAATCCATGACTTTGGCAGATCCAGACCAGGATGAAACACTCATCAGCACTATTCATCTCTGAATGGTCTCACCTTTTTTTCATGTTAGCATGGAAGAAATAAACGAGTTCATTCCCATCCCCTAAACATATGGTTCCATGAATGGTTGGTTGATACCCATTGTAGACTACCTCCAAAATGGAGTGATATCATTGGAAAGATCCATAAAAGAGAAAATTTTATGATCAGCAACCAAATTTTACTCTTTATGAGAGTCCAGATAACTAGAAAGTCCTTTATAAATACGGTTTAGATGGAATCCTTCTCAAATGCATCGATAGAGAAGAGATTGTTTTCCTCATGAAAGAAGTACATATAAGGTATATGGTTCCCACCTATCTAGGTTCAGGCTTTCCAATCAAATTTGAAGGCTATGATATTTATAGGATTCAATGACATAGGATTGCCCAAAATTCACCAAGAAGTATCATTCCGGCCAAGTGCACACCAAATTCATCCATAAACCTCCAGAGTTTCTACCTGCATACAAATTCTCCTGGATATTTTCCATACGGGAAATGTATGTTGTAGGACCATATCCTCCTACCACAACCAAGAAGTTTAAATATGTTCTCACTGATATCGTCTTCTTCTCCAAATGGTCTGATGCAATACCCCTCAAAGAATTTGGGACCAAAATCATTTTCAGCTTCATGTAATCCAACATCATTACCAAATTTGGTGTCCCTAATACAATATTGATGGAAAACAGCACCAACTTCCATTTTGCTGAGTTGGAGAAGTTGTATCAAGAGTATAATATAAAATCCAACCATTCATCTCACTATCATATAGGGGATAATGGAACGACATAGGCCTTTAACAAGACCCTATCAAATATACTCCAGAATATGGTGGATACACTACCACAAAATAGGGCAAGAGAAACACCTCGTTTTATCAGCATTAAGCAGAAAGCGCTACTAAATGGGGAGACTTTATCATCACTAGATAAAAGCACTGATACATGTATCTTTTATCTGTGCTATTGTACCCTTTATTAGTTCTTTTCTTAGCACTGATAAATGATTCATTTATAAGTGTTATATTTAGCGCTAACAAACTTTTTTAATTATTTATATAAAATTATTCTATTTACAATAAAAAATAATTTTTATTTGTATACATTAACTAAAAAATGCATATTTATTATTAATATATATTTTTTAATAATTCAAAAATATATATATATAATGTTTTAAAAAAATTATTTCTAAGATTATATATATATATATATATATAAAATTATAAGATTATAATAAATTTCATTAAATAATAAATATATTTTTTAGATTTATTATATTTATTATATTTATTATATTTATTATATTTATTATATTTATTAGATTTATGATATTTATTATATTTTTCATATTTATCATATTTCTAATATTTATTATATTTATTATATTTATTAGATTTATAGATTTATTGGGTTTATTAAATATTTTTAGATTTATATTTACTAGATTTGTTATATTAATTAATTATATTTATTAAATTTATTATATTATTAGATTTATTAGATTAATTATATTTTTTTTATAATTAATATATATAAATACCATTTTAAATATATATATATATTTATATTAATTATTAAATATATGTGTGTTTCTAATGAATTTGGTTAATAAATATATTGATCATGCATGCATATGTTATGTATCATAATGTCCATTTATACATTACACACTTTCTTATTATTCATGTTTTCCATTGATGACTCGTTTTTTATTATGTATATTTTCTAGATATATGATTAATTTATGTTACCCATATATACTATTATGTTCTCAAAAATTCTTATAAAATTACATTAAATATATTTAAATAATAAATATAATTATTATATTTATAATTATTAAATTTTAATTATATATAAATACTTTTTAAATATATTTATTTGTAATTTTAATTACAACTATATATATATATATATATTTATTTATTTAAATAATTATAAAATTACAATAAATACATATATTATAATTATATATATATAATTATATACAAATATTTATAAATATATTTTTTATAATTATAATTATAACTATAAATAACTATATATATGTAAATAATTATAAAATTATAATAAATATATTTATTAAACTACTTATAAAGTTATAATATATTTAAATAAATATATTTATAAATATATACAAATATTTATAAATAAATTCAAATATTTATAATTCAAATTCTAAAATAAATTTAGATGTATTTAAATAATTAAAAAATTATAAAAAATATATTAATTCTATATATTTATATATAAATATTTATAAATAAATACAAATAGTTATAAATATAATTATAAATAAATGTAGATATATTTAAACAAATAAAAATTATAATAAATATATTTATATATATTTATAAAATTATAAATATATTTTTTATAATTTTATAATTATTTAAATATATATGTTTATATATTTATAATTAAAAATATAAATTAATATTTATTTATTATAATTTATAATTAGAAATATTTATTTATTTATTTATCAGTTGTAAATATAAATAATTATTTATTTATTTAAATAATTATTAGTTTATAAAAAAAATATTTATAATTTTAATATATAATGTTATATATAATTAAATAAATATATTTATAAATATATAGAAATATTGATAAATAAATAGAAATATTTATATTTGTAGTTATAAATAAATATAGATATATTTAAATAATTATAAAATTATATTAAATATATTAAATATATATATTAATAAAATTATAAAAAATAGAAATATTAATTTTGTTATAATTTTATAATTATATATATATATATTCATTTATAATTATAATTATAAATAAATATATATTCATATAATTATAGATAAATATATATTCATATAAATAATTATAAATTTGATGAAATATGGTTGTATATATCTATAATCTTATAAATATATATAATTAATATATTTATTATATATATTCTTGGATTATAAATATAATAATTATATTTCTTATAATTTTATAATTATTTAAATTTTAATTTTATAAATATAAGTATAAATATATTTATCATATATATAATTTTATAAATATATATATTAATATAAATAAATTTTTAACATAATATCTTTATCAGCACTTTTTTAACATTGATAAAGATGAGCTTTTATCAGCCCTAACCAAGTGCTGATAAAATGTGTCTTTAACAGTGCTACAAATTCAGTGCTGATAAAGAAACATTTTATCAATGCTTGTTTAGCATTGATAATGGCCTATCTTTATCAGCTCTAAAAAAGTGGTGATAAAGTTAAGTTTTATCAGCAATCTCTATTTTATCACTGATAAAACTTACATTTATCAGTGTTTTTTAGCTAGCACTGATAAAAGGTTCACCGGGTTTTATAAAATAACCCTAGAAAACTTCTTCATTCATGCACCCCTCAAGCTCTTCTAGAAGCTGACCCATGCACCGCCAACCTCTGCTCTGCCCCAACCCAAGCTCCACCACCGTCGACCCCTCCTCTGCCATCACCACTTCCACCCCTACAAACTTCTCCTCCACCGCGAACCCACCCCTACCATGAACCCTCCTCTTCCACTCCTCCTCTACTATTAATCGAGATTCCCCATGCACCTATCCTCTATTGTTTGCCTCTCCTCCGCTGAGAGGACTCCTATGTCACGTGTCTCTCCTCCGCTGGAGGACTCCTCCATTGCGCGCCTCTCCTCATCCTCAAACACACCTCCACCGCACGCTGAACCACACCTCCACAGTGAGTTTTCTCATCTTTATTATCTGTTTTTCAGGTTATTACATTTTGATATTAATGGTCATGTTGTAAATTATATAGTCAAAATGGTTCACTGAAAATCATGGTCATTGGTGTTCCTTGTTTGCGTACTAAATGAATTTCATGTTGGTTGTCCTTGCTTCCACTGTTACTACACTGTAATCCAATGATGTTTTGTGATGGAATTACCATTTTTTTGAACTATATATATTTTAAAATTGGGAGTTTTATTTTTGGTAATCCTAATAGAACCTATGTGATGGTTTATTTTTTTTAATATCAACTTTTCAAAATAGGATTTTTCAGAATTTCTTGATAAAACTTACTAATTTGGTTCGAAGCTTGGTGTTTTAATAAAATACATGGAATGGGTCACCCAAATATGAAATGCTTTTACAAAAATTGAAATAAATTAGTTGTATTGAACTTATAAAGTTCTATATTTGTTTCATCCGTACATACAAATTTGATGTTCTTTATCTTTTGTAATGGATTGGAAAAATGTGTAATTTTATACACTTGTAGATATTAAATTAGTTTTAGAATGTGGTATTTTCATAGAATTTGGAAGCTTATGTGGAGGCCTTTGGAATAAAAGTGTATTATTGATCTTAAAATGTAATGCATTTGATAGATATAGTATTGGAATTTATTTAAAGGTATTTAAATTGTGATTACTATGTCGTTGTTTGTGACCTAATCTTCTTGAGAGAGATATGAGAGTTAAGCAAGTTTGGTTCACATGTGTAGTGAACTATTTTGGATCTCAAAAGGTTTTATTAAGTAATGTGGTGTGTAATTAAATGAAATTAGGAACTTATGGTTTGGGTATAATGAATATTTATTCAGGTTCAATGTGTCTATGGAAAGGGATTTGATGTTAATATTTCATTTCTGTTTTTTGGTGTTTTTGATGAAATAATAGTGTGGTTGGGTGTTCTTAAGGATTTTTTAAAATAGTCATATTCATAATATTCTTCATAGCTACTGAAGTCTCTTATAGCTAATGCCCTTCGAAGATTTTGTTTTAATCCACTGAAGAATCGATCAACATTACTTTCAGGTTGGATGATAAATCCAGATGCATACCTTGCAAGCCTTGTAAAATTTGCTTCGTATATACCAAAAGATTCATCATCCTTTTGCTTTAGTTCAAGAAACTCCTTCTCCATCTTTGTTCGAAGAATATGAGGGAACTAATTATTGAAAAATAAGTTCTTGAACTCGTCCCATTCCATGGACTCAATTTCATCGCTTGGCCTCGTATTCTTGATAAGATTCCACCATTGATCAGCTTCACCTTCCAAACGATACACTTCTAAGATGACTAATCATGTTCAGAACATCGAAGAACAGAAAATATCTTTTCAGTTGTAATGATCCATTGTTCAACAACAAGTGGATCAGAAGACCCACTGAAAGAATGTGGACGTTGCCTCATGAAGGACTCAATAGAATATTGTTCCCTTCTCTGCTCATTTGGGAGTCCAGAATGATTCATAGCTTGTGTAAGTATAGCAATAAGATTTTTCACTCCATCTCCCATAACATTTGTTTGTTCAGGAGGAAAATCATTGCATTTTCCAATACATTGATCAACACGGTTCCTTCGGGTTCCAGCTATCGTCTAAAACCCAAAAAGAATAGTGTGAGAGGCAAAAATCATTCTAGGGAAAACAACATAATAAAGGGGGAGTATCCTCAATATCTAACATCTTAGGTTAAATTCTATGATCGTTACCGTAGTTCTAGGACTGTATCCTATACGTATACTTATCCTTAGGGACAACCCTAGACATACCTTAGAAATATCTCTAGGGATCTCACTAACGTTTTCGCATCCTAGTTTCCAAAGGTTGACTATACCGTTCCTCTGATACCAACTGTAGAGACCCGAGGCTTAACGTACATAGACATTACATTACTTTTTTCGGAATACTTAGTACATAACAAAAACACACACACAAGGACCGTAATAGTTTAGTGTCTTTGGAAACTCGGAATATAATCTTCTAATCGTGGTGAAAGATCTTCAACATCTCCAATAAAGATCTTCTTTTTTTTAAACCTAAATCCTTTCTTTATGTCCTAGGGAAAAGAAAACATAAAAGGGTGAGCTCAAATGCTCAGTAATGATAAACAAAAGAAATATCAATCATGTCATATTCATAAGAACATATCTTTTGGAAATCTTAACCTGCAAAAGAGATCATAATTTCATAACATGGGATAAATCATAGTAGTGAAATGTAATCCCAATAATCATAACTTAAAACACGAAACTTTGTGGCATACACACATAATCATAGAGAATCATTTCTTATTATTCAAGACTCATTGCCAAGACTATCTTAGTGGACAAAGTCCATTTCTGAACTGAGTTACCCTCGTTTCAGTCATGCTTCACTGAACCGGTATAACCTACCGTTCCAGCCATGACTATCTCATGAGATATAAAATCTTTACCCAATGCATTGGAGGGAGATATAGGTCCCACCAATCTCATAATGATACCATTCTTATGTGTGCCACAAAATCATAAACCATACATCATAGCATAACCCATGTAATAAAAATGGGATTCTTAAACATTGTGACATCATAAAACAATTCATATAAGATAAAGGAATTAATAAAAATAATTCCATCACAACATAATCAAATCAATGTAATAATAGGTATAAAAACAGAACCCTTTATTATCTTAGATGGAAAATAATTTTGACAAAACACTTGAACTCCATTCTTGAGGAAAATATCCTTTCTACTTCAAAAACACTTTTCATTTCTTAACATGTCATAAAATTATAACTAAGAGAATTTGATTAAAAATAAACTTGAAAACTTGTAAAGGAATCTTCTTGGAAGTAATGTTTTTAAAATCCATTCATGCAGTATAAGTTAAAAAAACATTCTTCTTGTACTTTTTTCGGAAAAGTCAAAAAGTACCTCGTACGAAAAACGACAAAAGATTCCTTTCATATCTTTTACTAAAAACTCACAGAAGGGTAAACTTTGATATAAAATATTGTAGAAGGATATAAATATTACATATTGAGGAAACATGGATGTGGATGATAAAATACACCCCAGTAAATACCAAAGTATAAACAATCTCAGATAAAAATGAGATTGTGATATTTCCCTTACCTAAGGTCTTATTTGCTTCGTAAGTGTCCGAACCTCCTTTATAATGATTTAAATAATGTCATTGACTTATTACAAAATCATATTAATTGTTATTATAACATATATGGTTCACTTATGACTTTATATTACCCGTTATTTTGTAAATTCCATGTTAAAGAGTGTTTTGGGTAAAAGTGTTTCATTTGTCGTCTGTGTTTTGACTTGTAATTATTCATATGATTACTTAGATCATGATTACTTAATTCCAAAATATAAAACATGATTTATATATAATATATATTCAGAATATACATATATATAATAAATTAGTAAATGGAAAGAAATACACCGTTCATGGAGACGGTAGGCCGTATGTACGCATGAACGCTGTTTTCGTTTCCTTATTGAGTTGAATGGAATTAAGTAGATGACATAAATATATATACACATAAATACAGTATCATTATTGTGTCATATATTTAATGATTACTTATTATATATACTTTATAATCATTTATGAATGGTTAAAGTGGAGAATGAATCTCATCGCGTCGTGGAGACGGTAGTCCGTATGTACGCACGAGCGATGATATCGTTCTCATGATTGTGGGACTATATTGGAGTGTATGTATACTATTTCAGAATCAATATCACTTTAAAGTAATCATATATAGTTATTATTTACACCATTATACCCATCCAAGTAAGGTGGTGGTGGAAAATAGATTTCACCACGATGTGGAGACGGTATTTCGTAGGTACGCACGCGCAGTGATTTCGTTTTCCATAGGATGGATAGATGGTGAAATAGGTTTGTTTCATACTTATAATAACATATCAGTATATGATTGATACTGATGTTATTACTTCATAATGAAACAACTAAATAAGAATAAGAGGAAGAAGAAATAAAGATGAAAGAATCGGTAACGGAAATTACCTCTTCTTTGAAGCGACTCTTTGAGACCTCCTCTTAGGGCACTAAAATTGGTCTTTGAGGAAGACCAGAAACTCTAGGATGTTTCTAGGGAAGTGGAGAAGAGAATTTTTCAGGGGTTGTCTGAGCTTTAAGTCTCAAAGTGTTGTGAGGAATAGAGGGAGGGGGTGCCCTTTTATAAGGGAGGAGAGGGGCACCTTTGGAATAACTAAAAATATTATTTTATTATAAAGCCAAATTCGGTTTTAAATAGCTCCAAATTGATTTATTTAAAATATAAGGTGGGTATGGGTCGAAATAATCTCATCCAATAGAATTTAGACAAGTTTAGGTTCCTATTTTAATCTTATAATTTATATTTAACTTTAAGTTAGATAATTTTACTTTTATCGTGTCTTCTTGTTTTCTTACACTATAAGGTTAATAAACTTACTATATCAAGCCAAAAGAACCCCAAGTTGTTTATTATTAATATATATAACCTTATATAAGTCATTTGGAAGAACCTTAGATTTTTAGGAATAAAATAACAATTAATAATATAATATTTGTTTTAAAAACTATTTTATGTCAATTTTGACACTATTTAGTAATTGATTTTTGTGAAACTCATAACAGATTGATTAGTTATAAAAAAGTTAATTAAATAAATAATAACATGTCATATTAACATATAAACTTAGTTAAATTCATAAAAAGTCTTAAATTGCATTTATTTGGGTATTTATAACATCAATTATGTCAATATTTCATTAATAAGATAATTTCTACATCATCATTGTGTCATAATAAATGATAATTATTTAATCCCTAAAAATTCTAAATAAATTCATATGATGTAGATATTGTATTATCTTTCTGGAGACTATTCATGTTTGAAGTTTCATGATGTGTATCACTACATTAAAATTATTATACTTATAAGATTTAAGAAATTGACATGTTGTCACATTCTTTGGTTTTAATAATAATTTACCTATTTTTATGGAAAAAAGTCCATTAAATGAATATAATCCGACCCTTAGGTGATATGGGTTGACTTTTAGTCATCCAATAGGATTTTTCCAAGTGTTATAGTAATGTTATAATATTATATTTACCCTTAATTACCCGATTTACCTTTAACTATGGTAAATAAAATTTACCGTAGTTACTATTCATAATTCCCAAAAATAAAAAGTAGCCTATTAACATAATTTGGACCCACTGATTCCAAATATGGAATCCATTTTTTAAAATTAAATACACAGAAGTTGCAGAAATTAAATTAAAATTAATCCCGTTGTCGAACGAAAATGGGTTTTTCTTTAAAACATTGCAAAAAGATTGAATTGATTTATCCTATGAATTCAAGGTAGAATCAATGCTAATGACATACATTATATTAAATGGTAAAAATATTTTGTATTTATTCTTTAAAACCATTCAATATTATAATTTAACCATATAAATTATTGCGATGAAAAAAGTTGTTTTTAATTAAAATATAGCGTGTTTTTACTATTCATCAAAATATGAAAGTTACCAGAATATTATGAAAAATTTATCCAAAGTAAATTTTTATTTTATGATTCCAAAGAAGAATTTTATTTTGTCAAATTGAACTTATAAACATGTCAAAAAATAGATTTTAAGTGGGTGTGCCATCAAAAGGCGGCAAAACTTTATTTTTTGAAAAACACTTATTTTACCCGAAAAATTTGTTTTGTTCTTATACCATGTTATAAGATTCAAAATTTAGTTAATACTATTCATAAAAGCTTGTTCATAATAATATTATAATAACATATCGTTGTTTAGTAAAACCCGGTATTGCGTACAACACACGCTATCGAGGAAGGTCGTGATTGCGTGTAATGCAAGCCAAGTCAGGGTTGCGTGCTGTGCAAGAATCCTTCGTTGTTTCGTATAACATAAACCAACCATATTTCATTTATACATTGAATATATATATATATATATATATACTCAATGTTTTGTAGAATAACTATTATCAAAATTGTGTGTAACACGATCCAAGAATAGTGTTGCGTATACTGCAAGCTAATACGGTGTTGCGTATAGCGCAAGGTAATCTTGGTGTAGCATACAACACAAGACATTAATTAAAAGAATATTTTTCCTAAAATCTCGGGGTGTTACATTCTACCCCCCTTAAAATGAATTTTGCCCTCGAAATTCGTCGGGGTTATAAATGGTTTACTATTCGAAAGTTTCTTTAATAGAAACTCACATCGTAAAAAGGAATACCAAAACCAATCTTTAAAAAAAATGTATGAAACGTAACGGTTACCCAAATAAACTAATCACTGGGTTTCCACATAGGTGAAAATATGGATATGGAATAGAAATCTAACCATCATGTTCTGATGGAGAGTGGTAGAGAACATGGCTATGGAAAAGCCAGCAATCACAAAGCCATAAATTTGTGACGATCTAAGGTACAATTTGATTCATCAGATATAAGGGAACTAGGACAACATTTTTGGTTTTCAAGTTCATTTCCCTAATGTTGATGAATTAAAATAAATACTTGCATGATTTTGGTACAATCTCACTATTGTTCGTGAATTGAACAATTTCCACTTCATCCCTTAAATAAGTCAAGTTGAATTTGTTATTCGTGATGTGTTAGCAGATCATTTGATAGAATGATGGGTCATTCCATCTCTTTAAAACAAAAGGTTAGAAAAAGTTATAAGTCCATCTTATGGTTAGATTAATTGTATATGGTTCCAAAAATGAACTTATACTTCATATATCATACCGCTTAATAAAATAAAACTATTTTCTACTAAACAGGGACTTCATGTAGGCCAGTGGTAGGCGATAAAGGCCAGTCGCACTTCAGTTGTGGGTTCGATTCCCACAGCCTTGTCCGACGCGATGGGCTGTCGTCCGTCCTGTAGGTTGTCCTTTTTCTAAAACTATATACTATAACATCCCATCAATAATATCAAAAAAACTTCTATCCTTAAACAATACTAACTTATGTCCAACATAATCCATTCCAATCTTTAGGCTTATCCATAATACTGCAGTCCACTCTCATAATATAGTGAAAATGATTACCATAGATTTAATACCATCGTTGATCCCCATATATCATAAGATATTTCTTGTTGGTCACATTCCAAACATTCAGAGGCCTTAATCATGTATTCTTTTGAATACCCATTGAACCTTAGTGAAAACATGAATGTAGTTAAAAGTTAACACTTTCCACATACCAAAATCCTCAAAATTCTATATACTCAAACCATGATATCACTTAGTCCTTGTATCAATAATGAGCTCATGAATACTATCAAACATATTAGATTCTCTTTATCCCTTCATTATGTGCATATCATCAGCTTCCCAAAAATATTTCAATCACTTTTCATGGTTACCGATGTCATAAAATTATTGAAAACCACAATAGACCAAAACATAAATATTCCAATATTCCACGATACTATATACAACATTATTCTGGAATCCCATTACATAAACACTTAATCATTCCACCACATCGTTGTCATATTCAACATCGCCAATGGTGATCGCATGTGACTTCCCTTTGTCCTTTGCCTTAAGTGGTTGCTCACGTCGATCATCACTAACCCTTGGATTAGGGAATTTATTAGCATAATGCCCCATTTCTTTGCACTTGAAGCATTGAAGTGTAGTAGGTTCATTCTATGTATCCCTTCCTTTGTTTGCATCATTAGGCATCTTCTTCCCATCATTTCGGCATTCAAATGCCCGATGACCTTCCTTTCCACATTTGAAACATTTACTTGTCCCTTTAAGACAATCTCCACCATGCTTCTTCCCACACTTTGAGCATAAGGAAACATTCATCTTCTTTTCACCATTATTCTGAGATTTCTCCTTGAACTCCATCTTTCGTTTCTTGTCAAAACTATGAGATGGATAAGTAACACCCACTTCAATTTCTACCTTGATAGCACAACGCACAATTTCTTCATAGCTACTGAAGTCTCTTATAGCTAATGCCCTTCGAAGATTTGGTTTTAAGCAACTGAAGAATCGATAAACTTTACTTTCAGGTTGGATGATAAATCCAGATGCATACCTTTCAAGCCTTGTAAAATTCGCTTCGTATATACCAATAGATTCATCATCCTTTTGCTTTAGTTCAAGAAACTCCTTCTCCATCTTTGTTCGAAGAATACGAGGGAAGTACTTATTGAAAAATAAGTTCTTGAACTCGTCCCATTCCATGGACTCAATTTCATCTCTTGGCCTCGTATTCTTGATAAGATTCCACCATTGATCAGCTTCACCTTCCAAACGATATACTGCTAATATGACTCTATCATGTTCAGAACATTGAAGAACCGAAAATATCTTTTCAGTGGTAATGATCCATTGTTCAGCAACAAGTGGATCAGAAGACCCACTGAAAGAAGGTAGACGTTGCCTCATGAAGGAATCAATAGAATATTGTTCCCTTATCTGCTCATTTGGGAGTCCAGAATGATTCATAGCTTGTGTAAGTATAGCAATAAGATTTTTCACTTCATCTCCCATAACATTTGTTTGTTCAGGAGGAAAATCATTGCATTGTCCATTACATTGATCAACACGGTTCCTTCGGGTTCCAGCTATCGTCTAAAACCCAAAAAGAATAGTGTGAGAGGCAAAAATCATGCTAGGGAAAACAACATAATAAAGGGGGAGTATCCTCAATATCTAACATCTTAGGTTAGATTATATGATCTTTACCGTAGTTCTAGGACTGTATCCTATACGTATACTTATCCTTAGGGACATCCCTAGACATACCTTAGAAATATCTCTAGGGATCTCACTAACGTTTTCGCATCCTAGTTTCCAAAGGTTGACTAAACCTTTCCTCAGATAACAACTATAAATACACGAGGCTTAACGTACATAGACATTACATTACTTTTGCGGAATACTTAGTACATAACAAAAACACACACACAAGGACTGTAATAGTTTAGTGTCTTTGGAAACTCGGAATATAATCTTCTAATCGTGGTGAAAGATCTTCAACATCTCCCATAAAGATCTTCTTTTTTTAAACCTAAATCCTTTCTTTGTGTCCTGGGGAAAGGAAAACATAAAAGGGTGAGCTCAAATGCTCAGTAAGGGTAAACAAAAGAAATATCAATCACGTCATATTCATAAGAACAAATCTTTTGGAAATCTTAACCTCCAAAAGAGATCACAATTTCATAACATGGGATAAATCAAAGTAGTGAAATGTAATCCCAATAATCAAAACATAAAACATGAAACTTTTTGGCATACACACATAATCATAGCGAATCATTTCTTATTAGTCAATACTCATTTACAAGACTATCTTAGTGGACAAAGTCCATTTCTGAACCGAGTTACCCTCGTTTCAGTCCTGCTTCACTAAACTGGTATAACCTACCGTTCCAGCCATGTATATCTCATGAGATATAAAATCTTTACCCAATTCATTGGAGGGAGATATAGGTCTCACCCATCTCATAATTATAGCATTCTTATGTGTGCCACAAAATCATAAACCATACATCATAGCATAACCCATGTAATAAAAATGGGATTATTAAACATTGTGACATCATAAAACAATTCATATAACATAAAGGAATTCATAAAAAATAATTCCATCACAACATAATCAAATCAATGTAATAATAGGTATAAAAACAGAACCCTTTATTATCTTAGATGGAAAATAATTTTGATAAAACACTTGAACTCCATTCTTGAGGAAAATATCCTTTCTACTTCAAAAACACTTTTCATTTCTTAACATGTTATAAAATTATAACTAAAAGAAGTTTAATAAATATAAACTTGAAAACTGGTAAAGGAAGCTTCTTGGAAATAATGTTCTAAAAATCCATTCATGCCGTATAAGATAAAAAAATATTCTTCTTGTACTTTTGTCGGAAAAGTCAAAAAGTACCTCGTATGAAAAACGACAAAAGATTCTTTTCATATCTTTTACTAAAAACTCACCGAAGGGTAAACTTTGATATAAAATATTTTAGAAGGATATAAATATTACATATTGAGGAAACATGGATGTGGATGATAAAATACACCCCAGTAAATACCAAAGTATAAACAATCTCTGATAAAAATGAGATTGTGATATTTCCCTTACCTTAGGTCCGATTTGCTTCGTAAGTGTATAAACCTCCTGTATAATGATTTAAATAATTTCATTGACTTAATAAAGAATCATATTAATTGTTATGATATCATATATGGTTCACTTATGACTTTATATTACTAGTTCTTTTGTAAATTCCATGTTAAAGAGCGTTTTGGGTAAAATTGTTTCATTTGTCGTCCGTGTTTTGACTTGTAATTATTCATATGATTACTTAGATCATGATTACTTAATTCCAAAATATAAAACATGATTTATATATAATATATATTCATAATATACATATATATAATAAATCAGTAAATGGAAAGAAATACACCGTTTATGGAGACGGTAGGCTGTACGTACGCATGAACGCTATTTTTGTTTCCTTATTGAGTTGAATGGAATTAAGTAGATGACATACATATATATACACATAAATCCAGTATCATTATTATGTCATATATTTCATGATTACTTATTATATATACTTTATAATCATTCATGAATGGTTAAAGTGGAGAATGAATCTCATCGCGTCGTGGAGACGGTAGTCCATACGTACGCACGAGCGATGATATCGTTCTCATGATAGTGGGACTATATTGGAGTGTATGTATACTATTTCAGAACCAATATCACTTTAAATTAATCATATATAGTTATTATTTACACCATTATACCCATCCAAGTAAGGTGGTGGTGGAAAATAGATTTCACCACGGCGTGGAGACGGTATTCTGTACGTACGCACGCGCGGTGATTTCATTTTCCATAGGATGGATAGATGGTGAAATAGGGTTGTTTCATAATTATAATAACATATAATTATATGAGTGATACTTATGTTATTACTTCATAATTAAACAACTAAAGAAGAATAAGCGAAAGAAGAAATAAAGATGAAAGAATCGGTAACAGAAATTACCTCTTCTTTGAAGCGCCTCTTTGAGACCTCCTCTTAGGGCACTAAAATTAGTCTTTGAGGAAGACCAGAAACTCTAGGGTGTTTCTAGAGAAGTGGAGAAGAGAATTTTGCAGGTTTTGGCCGAGCTTGAAGGCTCAAATTGCTGTGAGGAATAGAGGGAGGGGGTTCCCTTTTATAAGGGAGGAGAGGGGCACCTTTGGAATAACTAAAAATATTATTTTATTATAAATCCAAATTCGGTTTTAAATAGCTCCAAATTGATTTATTTAGAAAATAAGGTGGTTATTCATCGAAATCCTCTCATCCAATAGAATTTAGACAAGTTTAGGTTCCTATTTTAAATTTATCATTTATATTTAACTTTAAGTTGGATAATTTTACTTTTACCGTGTCTTCTTGTTTTCTTACACTATAAGGTTGATAAACATATTATATCAAGACAAACGAACCCCAAGTTGTTTATTATTAATATATATAACTTTATCTAAGTAATTTGGAAGAACCATAGATTTTTAGGAATAAAATAACAATTAATAATATAATATGTTTTTAAAGAACTATTTTATGTCAATTTTGACACTATTTAGTAATTGATTTTTGTGAAACTCATAACAGATTGATTAGTTAGAAAAAAGTTAATTAAATCAATAATAACATGTCATATTAACATATAAAATTAGTTAAATTCATAAAAAGTCTTAAATTACATTTATTTGGGTATTTATAACATCAATTATGTCAATATTTCATTAATAAGATAATTTCTGTATCATCTTTGTGTCATAATAAATGATAAATATTTAATCCCTAAAAATTCTAAATAAATTCCTATGATGTAGATAATTTTATTAGAATTCTGGATACTTTTTATTTTTGATGTTTCATGAAGTGTATCACTAAATTAAAATTATTATACTTATAAGATTTAAGAAAGTGACATTTGTCACATTCTTTGGTTTTAATAATAATTAACCTATTTTTATGGAAAAAAGTCCATTAAATGAATCTAATCCGACCCTTAGGTGATATGGGTCTACTTTTAGTCATCCAATAGGATTTTTCCAAGTGTTAGGGTAATTTTATAATATTATATTTACCCTTAATTACCTGATTTACCTTTAATTATGGTAAATAAAATTTACCGTAGTTACTATTCATAATTCCCAAAAATAAAAATTAGCCTATTAACATAATTTGGACCCACTAATTACAAATATGGAATCCATTTTTTCAAATTCAATACATAGAAGTTGCAGAAATTAAATTAAAATTAATCCCGTTGTTGAAAGAAAACGGGTTTTTCTTTAAAACATTGCAAAAGATTGAATTGATTTATCCTACGAATTCAAGGTAGAATCAATTGTAATGAAATAAATTATATTAAATGGTAAAAATATTTTCTATTTATACTTTAAAACCATTCAATATTATAATTTAACCATATAAATTATTGCGATGAAAAAAGTTGTTTTTAATTAAAATATAGCGTGTTTTTACTATTCATCAAAATATGGAAGTTACCAGAATATTATGAAAAATTTATCCAAAGTAAATTTTTATTTTATGATTCCAAAGAAGAATTTTATTTTGTCTAATTGAACTTATAAACATATCAAAAACTAGATTTAATGTGGGTGCGCCATCAAAAAGCGGCAAAACTGCATTTTTTGAAAAATACTTATTTTACCCGAAAAAATTATTTTGTTCTTATACCATGTTATAAGATTCAAAATTATTTAATACTATTCATAACGGCTAGTTCATAATAATATTATAATAATATATCGTTGTTTAGTAAAACCTGGTATTGTGTACAACACACGCTATCGAGGAAGGTCGTGATTGTGTGTAATGCAAGGCAAGTCAGGGTTGCGTGCTGTGCAAGAATCCTTCGTTGTTTCGTATAACATAAACCAACCATATTTCATTTATACATTGAATATATATATATATATATATACTCAATGTTGCGTAGAATAACTATTATCAAAATTGTGTGTAACACGATCCAAGAATAGTGTTGCATATAATGAAAGCTAATACGGTGTTGTGTATAGCGCAAGGTAATCTTGGTGTAGCATACAACACAAGACATTAATTAAAGGAATATTTTTCATAAAATCTAGGGGTGTTACATTCATCTTGCATTATCTATAGATGGAGTTAATCTTTTTGGTTTTCAAAGAAGCACTAATAGTACATGGCTAGTTATGTTGGTAAATTATAATTTTCCATCATGCTTTGGCATAAAACGAAAACATGTCATGCTATTTATGCTTATATCAGGACCGAAACAAATGGGTAATGATATTCATGTTTTTTTGGATCCATTGATCAAGGATTTGAAATTATTTTGGGATTCATGTGCTAAGTTGTATGATGCTTATAGAAATGAAGATTTCACCTTGAGATATATGTTGTATGGGACGATAAATGACTTTCTTGCTTTGGTAATTTGTTAGGATATATCATTAAAAGAAGTCATGGGTGTCCTATCTACGTATAATGTACATAGTCAATTAGGTTGAAACATTCATCAAAAATCGTGTTTCTAGGACATCGCAGATTTATACCCCGATGACATAAGTACAGATATTAGATAACATCATTCGATGTAAGTTTAGAATAACATACAACACCATATCCACTAATTAGTGATCAACTATTTGAGAAATTAAAATAATTGAACACTACTTTTGGTAAACCATTTTTTAAAAACCTTATGAAAACTAGTTGGAAGAAGAGATCAATTTTTTTGAATTACCATACAGGAATTTTCTATATGTCAGACACTTTCTTTATATTATGAATGTTGAAAAAAATGTATATGAAAGTGTCATTGGTACATTTCTAAATGCACCTGAAAAAAAAGGATTGAATTATTGCTAGGTTAGACATGGGAATACGACAAGAGTTCGTACAAATGAAGGGTGAAAATGAACTTTTCTTCTTCTAGTTACTTACTCTCTTTCCAGGCAGGAGATATTTCATTTTTTCAACTTCTTGAATGGCATAAAGGTTATAGAGGGGTATCCATTGAATATCAAGCACATCGTTTAAATGACCAATTTAAAGTTAATGGGTTTGAAATCACATGACTTTCAAATTTTCATGCAAGATCTAATTCTTATAGCTTTATGTTGCATTTTTTCCAAGAATATCCGTTATGAATTAATGAATCAATGTTTCTTTTTTAAAGCTATATGCAGAAAAGTTATAGACCTAACGAAATTGTTGAGTATGGAAAGAGAAATTGCCATTATATTATGTGAATTTAAAATTTTCTTCTCATCGACATTCTTTGATATGATGGTTCATTTGATGGTTCACTTGGTGATAGATTCGAGTATGTGTTCCTATACACTATAGATGGATGTACACCATTGAATGGTACATAAAGATTTTGAAAGGGTTTGTCAAATATCAAAGTCAGCAAGAGTGTTGTATTGAAGAGCAATATATTATTGAGGAAGTTGTTGAATTCTGTACTGAATACCTATCCAATGTGGAAAGAATTGGTCTACCAAATTCTCATCACACTTGGCGGCTTGTGGGTAAAGGAATTTTGGGAACATAGATTGTATCAATAAATATTATAGATCATGAGTAGTCCCACATTTACGTTTTGAATAACATTTTGGAGGTTGACCCATATTTCAAAACCTATAAATAAATTATTAGGAATTTGAATCCATCAAGGGATAAAAAATAGATATCAAATACACATAATCGAAATTTTATAGGATGGTTTTAGGACCATATATTTAAGGAGTTTGATAAAAATCTAGACTCAATTTCAGAATGACTTTGATGGCTAGCTGGAGGACCAAGTGTGTATGTATTATCTTATAATGATTATGTAATTAATGGTTATACATTCTATATTAATGAACATGATGAAGATAGTACCATGCAGAATAGTGTAGTTACCATTGTGTCTAAAGCGATGCATGTTTCCAGTGATAAGGATAGAAATCCAATTGATGTGAATTGTAATACTTTAGCATCATCAAACAAATATGGGAGTTGGATTATATGAACTTTCAAGTACTGAATTTTCAATGCAAGTGGGTTGATAAAGGGTGTGTTGTTAAAATAGATGAGTTGGGATTCATGAAAGTTGATTTTAGTAAGAAAGGGTAAAAATAAGAAACATTTATAATGGAATCACATGAATTACAAGTATTTTATGTTCCATATCCCGAAAAATGAAACTAGTCAATTGTTTTGTTATCCACCAAAACCATTAAAGGGTTAGATGAAAATTCAATAGAGGATGGCCCTATCATTGGGATGTGGCAATCATTTCGCAGTAGTCCTAATGTAGATGGAATTTTTTATGTCAAAGGAGACCACAATTAATGGATTTGGATAGTAGAAAGAGGTTTCAAATCCCTTTAGCCTTTAAAAAAAAGAGAGTTCAATAATCAGGTTATATTTTTTTATAATATACATCATGTTACCTTATGTTATTATCTATTCACTTCTGATTTTATGTAATATAAATTAAATTTTAAATCACTTCTGAAAATAATGACTTATGCATGTGATGATTCTCCCAATCCTGAGGCACAACAGGTCTCTCAACCTGCTGCTACTTACAGTGTATAGGACTAACAAGTTCCTCAACATGTTGTTGTTATTTATCCCAATGAGAGGTACAGGAACTATCTGCACATGTCGATGCTAGTACTCCTAAGGAACATATTGATGATGTTGTAACCAAGAAAATGTTGGGAAATGAAACACTAGAAGCGTAGAAAAAACAAGAGCGCCATATTTTGATAGTGTTAGAAAAAATAATTAATGAAAAAGAAAAAGGCATCAAATACAAGGTCAGATGGAATAAGTGGGGCCAATATGTTAACACCAAAAGGCCATGTTAAGTAGTTACATTGGGATAGTCACTCAGAAACATGTGCCAATTCACGTACATTCATGACACCATGTTGTCCTCGGGCTTAATAAACTAATGTGGGGAGATATTATGGTAACATTATGATATCATTTCTTTAATTTACTAAAAAAAAATAAGATAATGAAACATTGAATTACTCTTTATTATCCCTTGTGGTGTGCATTTATAGTGGATGAATTGCATATGGACTATTTATTAATGGTTTTTGCAAGGATTTATAAAGGATTTTTTCACAATTTTAATGAAATGTTATCTTAATGATTCTAAAGGGAAAATAAACCCACACCCTTCTCTTATTTATTCACATCTGATAACCCAATGAGCGTGTGATGCATTTAGTAGCCATCATAAAGAGTAACATTTTCAAGTAAACTTTGTTTGGTAATATGTTGTTTAATGATACGTGTATTCATCACTTTGATTGATAGTTTTTTATTTATGAAACACCAACTGCGTGTTGAAAATAAGGAATGATTAGCAAAACCAGTATACCCCTATAGTAAAGGAAAAATGGGGTACGTTTCAGTTGAAAAAATAGGTATGTATTTTAAATATACCATAAGAAATTTATGTGACATAAAACAACACCATAACTATGTTCTTATATTTCTATGTAGATTGATGAATCCAAGTCCAATGTCACTTCCATCCCATGCCATGTGCTAGGGAAGGAGGCACGTGTAAATAAATATGAGATATTAATAGATAAAAACACACAAAAAGTTTGGGAAACATGTGTAAGTATGAAATTATAAATATTTTTTTCTTTAAATCGATATTACATAACAATGATTACTTATTTTCCTTTATTTTCTATCTGACATAGTCACAGGAATCAGTAACACCCAAACTGGATGTGGACATACTTTTAGTGGCCTTGAAGCAGCTAGAAAAGTATGGTCACGTCATAGGTGTAGGTTTTAGGGTGACACCCCAAACATTTTTTGTTAAAAAAACAAGAGGAGGATAAAAGTGAAGAAATAAAAATGATGAGAGAAATAATATCTATACCTGAAGAGCATATGAAATTACAGAGATATTTCATGGAAAATATGATGGTAGGGGGTAAAGAGAAGAAAAAAATCAAGAACAACCAACGCATGAAGATACTGCTCCACCCCCACTATCTTTGAGGTGAACCACTCCCCTCAAAAACCTATCTTTGCATATGTAATAAATGTTCTAATAATTTTTTCTATGAATTTTGAATCAGATAGACACTAATACCTTTTGTATATTGATATTGTATAGGATGAAAATGATTGTGATTTATATCTATCAATACCCACTCATCACCTTGTAGTGAGGGCTACAATGTTCAATATCCAGAACACCATGCTACACAACAGACAACTTCCAACAGCTCATTTCAAAGTGTTGATTAATGTAGCCCATGAGTCGAGCACCAAAAAACCTATTCCAGTTGATGATAAAGATATTCATAAGGTCGAACAAGCTCTTGGAAAATTCATCTCATGGCTATCACATCTTGTGAAAAACATGACGAAAAGGAGGTATTTATTTCCAATTTATTTTTTAAGATAAACCTTTAACATTTAGTGAAAAAATGTTTTAATTGATGAATGTTATTATAGACAGACATAGGGAAGGGATGAAAATAAATAACGGCTCAAAACCATATCAAGGATCAACCAACCGATCAAAACGATCTACTAAAATCGCCTTAAACCCGCCCATTCTATATATGCATTGATTATTATTACAAACTCATCTGAATATGAAGTTGAAAGATGGTGGGGTTCACAAAATTACTTTTGATAAAAATATGTATAATGGGGAAGATCCAAATTTCATTTGGGTTGACAATGTAAGTGAAATCTTAGAGCATGATTGGCTAGGCGGATAAGTTGTAAATGTATACATGAGGTATTTTTTCATGATTTAATTTTCAAAAACCTGATATACTATAATAATTATAACTAAATACATTTCATATTCTTTGCAGATGTATATATGAAAAAATTTTGAAGGGATTTCCATGTGAAAAAAAATTGGACTCATTAGTCCTCACATCAACTCTACAAAACAAACAGATATAGAATACAAGAAAGAGGGTGAAATATTGGCAGGCCTGCTCAAATCATTTAACAGAAAAAATATGGATGATAGACTCTTCTTAATACCAACTATTCAGAGGTAAAACTGTACAATTTAATCATATCAAATATTTTTTAATTCCTTGCATTAATTGTTCTTTTTTGTGCTTTTATGTAGCATTAAATGCTCATTTTGGTCAATTTGGATACTCCAAAAATTTATTTCTTGAATTCAATGCATGGATATCCAACAAACTGACCCCAAATGATGGTGTTTGTCAATTTTTAATACACTAAATCCAACATTTTAGAACTGAACTTCTAGTTATATAATTTATATTATATTTTAATGATGATTCTTTTATTATAGGGTGGTGTGTGAATATCATCTAAGTTATGGAATGAGGCTAGGGGAAAAGGACAAGAACATCACAAGTACTACGACTGGATACAAATCAGGGTATATATAATAAGATTTCACTATCCAAACACATATAAAAAAATTATATATTTTTCTCAATGTTTCTACATTGTCCAAAACAAACAAACAATAGAGACTGTGGTTATTATGTTTGTAAATTGATGAAAGAGATTATAATACATGAAAAACCAGCATCCCTAAAGAGGTATTTTCAAAGATAATTACTATTTCATTTAAAATATTTATTAATAATTTTTTGTATTTATATTTTTTCAGTACTACCATAGTTTTTGAAAATAATTATATTCAAAATATGAGATATATTTGTTTATAAATGAATGGGAAAAATGCCTGAAGGAATAATGTACAGAAATATCATGAAGATGTGACCAGTATGACACAAAGTGTCTATTTTTATTTAAAATTGTCAGTATTTTTAGGAAAAAGAAAGTGTAATATTGAAAACTAATAAAATGAATTTATATTGTTTTGACACTTTAGTAAAATGACCCATAAGTCATTTTTGATGTATAGGAATCAGCCACACCAAAATACGACACATGGTGTGACCGTTATGACTTTAAGTGTGTATTTTTATAATAAATTAACAATAAATTTTGCAAAAAGAACAAGTGACATACTGAAAAACAAGAAAACAGATTAGGATTATTTTGATACTTTAGGAAAATGATCCATAAATCATTTGTGACATGTAGGAATCAACCACACCTCAATCTGACGAATAGTGTGACCGATATGACTAAAAGTTTTCATTATTAGTTTAAAATTGATATTTTAGCTCAAAAAGCATCACTCATTGAAAACCAATAAAAATTTCCACAATTTTCTTAAAAATTTAGGATAATGATTCATAATTTATTTTTAACATGTATGAAGTAGTCCCATGTCAAATAGACGCATGATGCGACTTGTATGAATCAAAATGCATGTTTCCAGTTTGAAATGATATTTTAATAAAAAAAATGGCATACTAGAAACTGATAAAACACATTCGTATTTTTTTTATACTTTAGTAAAATGATATATAAGTCATTTGTGATATGTAGGAATAAACCTCACCTCAATCTGACACACAGTATGACCGGTATGACTCAAAGTGTCTCTTTTTATTTAAAATTGACATTAATTTTAGTTAAAAATCACAAATGGCTTACTGAAAACTATTAAAATGAATTCTAATTGTTTTGATAATATATAAAAATGATCCTTCAGTCATTTTTTATGTGTAAGAATCAACCCCAACTCAATACAATGCATGAAGTGATCGGTATAAATCCAAATGTGCCTTTTTATTTAAAATTCACATTAATTTAAGTAAAAAAGAACAACTGACATACTAAAAGCCAAGAAAATGCATTCAAATAATTTTGATACTTTAGTACAATTATACAAGAGTAATTTGTGACATGTAGGAATCAACCGTACCTCATTCTGACAAATGGTGTGACTGGTAAGACTAAAAGTTTCTGTTATCAGTTTAAAATTTACATTTTAGCTCAAAACGTGTCGCTCACTAAAAACAAAGAAAACACTTTCTGATTGTCTTTATAATTTAGGAAAGTGATTCTTAAGTCCTTTATGAAATGTATGAAGTAGTATCACATCATATAGATACACGATGCGACCATTATGACTCAAAAAGCATGTTTCTAGTTTGAAATGATATTTTAGTAAAGAACACAACTCATATATTGAAAACCGAGCAAACACATTTGGATTATTTTGATACCTTATAAAAATGATCCATGAGTCATTTGTGATATTTAGGAATTAATCAAATCTCAATCAAACGAACGATGTGACTAGTATAAATCAATTTTTTTTAAATTGACATTAATTTAAGTAAAAAAGAACAAGTGGCATACTGAAAACTGAGAAAATGCATTATAATTGTTTTGATACGTTAAGACAATGATCCATGGGTCATTTTTTATGTGTAAGAGTAAAAAACAAGTCAATATGAGGTATAGTGTTACTAGTATGACTAAAAGTGTATGTTATCAGCTTAAAATTGACATTTTAGCTCAAAACGTTTTACTCGCTGAAAAATAATAAAACACCCTCTGATTGTCTTAATAATTTATGAGATTGATTCATAAGTACTTTTTAACATTTACAAAGAATTATCACCTCAAACCAATGCACTATGTGACTAGTATGACTCAAAATGGGTGTTTCCAGTTTGAAATGATATTTTAGTAAAAAAACACCACTGTCATACTAAAAACTGAGTAGACCCATTCAGATTGTTTTGATACTTTATAAAAATGATCCATGAGTCATTTGTAATGTGTAGGAATCAACTAAACCTCAATATGATGAACAATTTGACTGTTATCAATAAAAATATTTAATTTAAATTTGATATTCATTTTAGTAAAAAAATAAGGGACATACTCAAAACCAATAAAACTCATTCAGATTGTTTTGATATTTTAGGAAAATGGTCCATAACTCATTTATGAGGGGTAGAAATCAACTCCACCTCAATACGATGCATGGTATGACATTTGTAACTCAAAATTTGTCTTTTTTATTAAAAATTTACATTTTATTAATGTATTATTTCAAATTAATCTGTAATTTGTTTCTTTATAGTATTACTAGAATAATATTTGTTTTCATATATAGGTGGAACCTTTTTCTTGAGTCGGGATGATTTTTTCAGAAACTAATATCATGAGTGGACATTTTTTAGAGGGGATCATGGATGTTAAAGGATGAAACATTTATTTTTTTAATTGATTTTTGGATAATTGTAAACTTAATTATATAAAACATTTTTTGAAATGTATATAGAATTTCTTCCAAACCATTGTGTGTGCGGCTTTATTCTTGTGTGCACTATGCTAGTGTTGTTTTGTGTAGGTTGTGAGTGTGTTTTGTGTAGGTTCAGGTTCTTCTGGTGGGTGTGTTGTTATATAAAAAGAATATCACATGCATATAGACCTTTATCAACACTATTTTGAGTGCTGATAAATAAAGCATTTATCAGTGTTAATTAAAGAACCGATAAAGTAGTCTTTTATATGTGCTTGAAATAGTGCTGATAAAGTGTACCTTTATCATCACTAAAATAGCATGGATAAAGGGGGGACTTTATCAATTCATTTTTTAGCACAGGTAAATGACACCCTTTATCATTTCTTTTTTAGAACTATTAATGGAGACCCCCCTATCAGGGCCTTTTAGTGCTGTTAATTTTTTTTATAGAATTGACAAAAGCACTATCTATAGAAGGAAGAAAGATAAATAGTATTAACCAGACAGTATCGTATATGCCTTGTGGTCTTAATAGACTATAACCTATATTGACACACAGGTGACATTGTATTCACTTGTATATGGGATGGAAGCAATCCTACCCATTGAGTTCCAATTTCCCTCACTCTTTGTTTCCATTTGTGATCAATTATCCATATATAATAAATCCTAAAAAAGAATGGATGAATAGGAAAAACCTGATGAGAAAGTATTACATACCTTGAATCATTTATAGGTCTATCAAAATTGGATAGCATGATATTAATCAAGAAATTTTGCCTTTGCTCATTCCTCCAAGGAGAACTGGTCCTGGTCCTTAGGACTCTGATGATACCAGGGAAAAAGATTCTAAATATTGATCCAAATTGGGACAGACCTTATTCTATACACAAGTTCCATACCAATGAATCTTATTCCTTAATATTTATGGATGGAGAGACCATTATAGCCCTTACCAATGAAATATTTCTCAAGAAATACTCCATGTGATAATGACACCCTCGTCTACATCACAAGATGATAAACTGCATGAAACCATCCTCCAAACCATATAACATTAAACTTCTTGGTTCTCTCATCTTTGCTACATGATGCTAATCTATGTATAAATATGGACTTAAATTCGTGAACTTGAAAGTTAGGTCAAATAGTCCTAGTCATATGGCTCAAAACTAAGAGACACCATGGTCTAAGATGTATGACTTTAAACTTCATAGCCTAACATCCTACTCAAAATATGTTAAATTGTATGTCAATGTCCTCACCATATGATGTAAAACTATATATTCATTTTCCTTGTTAAATGACATAAAACTACATAACATTTTGATCTGTGCTTGAGTGGATCACAGTCATGGGTGTTGTTCTCCCACCACATCTCCTTTCAAGAACTATATGTGTCTTGATTCCTACCATCACAAGATACATAGTGATGTCCAGATCAACAATCCTGGGTCTAGACACAACATAAAAATATCCCACTCCCTATGTATGGATCAAAACTACACAGGGTAGCCTTTTTACAAGAACTATATGTGGCTTGATTCCCTCCTCAAATAGGATGCATAATGACACTTAAACCCTATGTCTTAGGACCAACCACAAATAAAAAAATACACCCTCTCCTACAAATAAGAAGATATCTATATAGGACACCTTAACTCAAGTTCCCTAATTTAGGATCCCATCATAGAAATATAAATATTCCTATCCCTCATATAAACAAAAAAATCTATATAGGGGACTCCACACTCCACATCTAATTTTAGTCCAAATGCTTCCTTAGTGCTTAGACATATTTCTTCCACGCATCATACTCCTTATTGTGGGAACTTTTGGATATCCATAATCATTTCTTATCCATCAGTAATAGAATTTTAGATTCTTGAATATACCTTTTTTTGACTATTTAGTAACACACCTTGGTTGGATTTTCATAAGTCTCCCACCAAAAGGGATTTTCAAACAGAGGCGCACTCACCCTTAGGAGAGACCTCTTATATCTTTATAAACCTCAATGATATTATGTTGCGAACCCACTTTTTTAACATTGGTCTAAAGTAGTTCCATGTGCTCTTATCCCATGGCACTTCTCCTGATCAAAGAATCTCTAAGACCAGGTTTTACAATTTCATTCTTCACATATGAAGTATGTTGAGACATCCTTTTCCTGGTAAGTCGTGTATCCCTCACCATTTCCATGACATGTGTTCCTAGCCATATAAACTAAATATTCAGGACACCATGCCATCCTAGTGAAATGATGTTAAACTATATGACAAATTCTTCATCATATAACGTGAAAATTTAGCATTACCCTATGTACCAAGAATAGGATTCAATGAGCAACTAGCTCAGGAAGCCGAAGAACCTTTGTGATAATTTGTTTTAACAAAGTCTTTTTATTTTTTGACACCTAACTTTTTTGTATAAGAATATTTTTGTTTTTATGGTTTGGACCAATTCCATCAAAATGAGGTTTTTTAAGAAAGCTGATATTTGTTGAATGTTAAAACCCAAACATAAATAGGGCGAAAATTTTTGTCTTTGTGGAAGTTGTTTTCCAAATATAGAAGATTGAACTGAGAAGCACCAAACTTAGAATGTTTGAATGAGGAACACCGGTCTCAGGAGTCATCAAAAAGATGAAGTAGTTGATTGGACACAACATCGGTCTTAGATCCATCAGTATAATGTTCATATTCAACAAACATATAATTTTTTAGAAAATTTGAAGTTGTAGGGTGAGGATGTTAGAATGATGCTAAAGAGGTTTATTGAAGAAAGTTAAGTCAGGTGTTCAAAATTTCTCAAACATTCTAATCCCAAGTCATATGAAGATTTTATATTATTAATATTCTTATAAATCATGAAAACTATCATGATTAAAGCAATTGAAGAAATGGAGGAATGGAGGAATCCAAAAGATTGCATTAGTTCCAGAAAAGAAAGACAAATATTATTAATGATCGATCAATGACACTAATAAGATCATCATAATGAGAAAGTGGAAGGATGATGAATTTTAAATGAGTTCAAAGTTTCTATATGAAGTCATCATCGGATGTAGAACATCGTAATGAGAATTTAATAATTATGAGTTCATCGGTGTGAAGAAATGTGAGAAGATGAAGATGCTGGTTTTCAATCTGAAATGATGAATCAAATATGCAGATCATCAGATCTTGAAGAATCAGAGGCAAACAAAATTTTTTGTTGTAAGTTTTTCTCCATAATTAGAGAAATAAAATAAATTATTGTGGTTACTAATCCATAAGATGTGTTCCATCAATTTAATCAGACTAACTCCGATAAGAAAAGTCAACGTGATGAACTCTAATGAGGAAAAGTAAATTTGGAGTAAGCTGGAATAGTTTCATCATAATGAATTAAGAACTTTTTATCGAACTGAAGCTTAGGTGGGAAGGAATAATTGAGCTAAGAAAGAAGATATAAACATATTCACCTAATAGGACTAAAGAATGGTAAGGTAGTCAGAAATAGGATGAATATGGAAAAGACTCGAGAAGATTCTAGAATATTTATGAAGAGTTGAATTGGTCAAACTTGAAATTCAATTATGCTTAAATCTCATAGTTTTTTAATTTGAGGAAGTGGGAAAAGTTTTCAAGTTTCTTGCCTTTACCATTCTAGGATTTGTATAAATAGATGATCAGTACATTTATACTTTTCAAATTTTCAAATAATAAGAAAAGGTGGAGTGCTAAATAATTTGAGTGAAAGGTCCATCCAAACAGAGATATCATTAGAAGATTGTAAATCTGATGTTTTTTTACCATTCTGAGAAACATCATTTTGCGAATATCATATTGAGCTGATCAGACTGAGGAGGATTGGACTGAGTTTCTTAGAATATTTGGAGAAGTGAAAATTGAGAAAGGAAAGATCATATTGATTCGATCGTACAGAGTCAATTGGGATACGTTCATTGAACTTAAGGTAATCAGATTCAATTTCATTAGATCCATGAACTTTTTTGGAGAAAATTGAAAAAATTATTTTATTTTTTTGGATTAATTTTTTATAAGAAAAATTTGTAAAATAATGGGGGTAAGTATAATATTTTTTATTTGGAGATAGAATGTGTCTAACATGATTTGGCACAATTTTTATTCACTTATTCATAATATTGAATTTCCATAGACCCATGGGAGTTGTTATGGAAAGGATGTAGGGTCTCACAATGAGGTAGAACCTTGTAAATCTCATTTCCTTTACTTACTTTCCTGGTTTTCATGTGTGAGTATCTAAAAAAATATTAAAAGGATGTGAACTTTAAAAGATTTTCGGGCTATGTTTTATAAAGTATTGAAACTTATAAAAAATGAACAAATGGTTCCCCCCTCCATTCTCAATTGTTATTTTATATTTTGGAACTTCAATTGGTATTAGAGGGAAGTTTTCCTTATTGAATCCTTATAATGGATAATATTAATTCTTTCAATAGTATAATAATACCTATATTTGATGTAAAAAATATTATGTATTGAAAAATAGGATGATTTCTTATCTCCTATCTCTTGGCCTATAATTTGTTGATATTACTACAATTGGTTTTCCACCTATTGAGAAGGATTCCCTGATGACTTTTGCTGATAAGATAAATATCAAAGTGGATGGAAACTCTTGAAATTATATCCTTATGCCCTTATCAGATAATTTTTATATGAAGGTTATGGGTCTTAAAACTTCAAAGAGTATATTGTACATACTAGAAAGTATTTTAAAAGGGGATAATAAATTAAAGGAAGAAAAGCTACAAATCTAGTGTAGTAAGTATGAAAAAATAAAAATGAGAGATGAAGAAACTATTGATGAATACTTCAACAGAATAAATTATATTATTTGGAACATCATAGGATTCATATATCTCCTGAGTGATTTTACAATTTTGAATAAACTAATGAGAAAATTTTCAGATAGGATTCATTCTAAATTTTCCTCTTTAAAAGATAAGGATGATTTATCTCTTGATGAATTGAAAAACATTATTATTTATTATGAAATGAGTAAATCTCCAATGTTCAAAAATAATATGAAATATTAAATTTTTTTTCATTCCATGAGAAAAAAGAAAATACAAGATATTGAAGATGTTGATCTTCTTAACTCTGATGATAAAAAGGATGATGATTTGAATGAAGAAATCATGTCTCTAGTATCTAATAACTATAAAAGAGGAATATGAAGGTATATAGGTAAACATACTCTCAAATGGTTTGAGTGTGGTGGAATTAGACACTTTCCTTTGAATTTCCCCAAGAAGAAAGTTGGTGAATATTAAGATGATTCTGATGAAAAACCCCAATGGAAGAAGTGGAAAAAATGATAAATAATAAAAGTCACCCAACAGATCTAAGATGAAGTTTACTAGAAAAAAATAAGTATATTGATTAATAAAGTTTAATTATAATCATTTGAAAACAATTCTTTGGAATATGAATGTTTAAAAAAATTCATAACCTTTACTGAAAAAGTTGAGAAAAAAATTCCTCAGATAATGAAAAAGGATGTAAAGAATCGTATATAGAGTATTAAATCAAAACCGAACATGTTTCATGTCTTGAGAAAAATAGAACTCTCAAAAAAGAAATTATATTAATGAAGAAAGATTATGAGGAAGTTTTTGAAGGAAGAAAATATGTCTTCAAGTAAGAGTAATAATACATTTAGAAGATTTTAAGTTACAAACATAGAATTGCTTAATAGGGAATGATAGTTGAATATCTCAGTAAGAACCTAATAACTAAGGAAGAAGAAGTTAACAAGTTTCAATAAAAACTTCTTGAGACTGAAATTACCTTTATCAAGATGAATGAAAACTTCAATAAAGATTCATAAGTAAAATTTAATAATTATAATGTTTTTGAGAAAACTAAAAATAATAATTATGTGAAATCCTTACTCACCAAAAATAACATCTCATCTAATTCTTATAACATTTTAGGTTCCGTAAAATGTGTTGGGAAATCTTGGGTTGATAAAGGATGTGAGAAACCCATCAAATCTATAAAATTTTATAACTCACTCAAAAGGAAAGATAGTCTACTTCATAATTATGACAAATCATAAGGAAGTTATCAACCTCAACAAAGTTTCTACAAATAAAGATATTCCTTTCATGAAGAATAAATATTTTATGGATACTATGGGTGTTTTTAAATCTATGGGCACAGATCTTATAATATTTTGCCTAAATTTTCACTTCTCAGAAGAAGTTTTGAACAAAGATAAAGAAACGGTGGAAGAATGATGACTAACATTCTAAACCCACTAGAATTTAGAAAAGAAAAAACTTAAGATGTTATAAACCTTCAACAAAAAATAAATTTGAATGTCTGGAATAAGTTTTAGAGGATTTTATTTGGCTAGAAATAATTCTGAAAGATGTATGACACTCCTTATGAAATAGTTTTATTATAGAAGAAAATAAATGAAATATGGAAAGAAGAATTTTTAGGAAATAGATTTTATCATTGAGATGGATTTTAAAGATATTAAAAGGAAAAGACCATGGATACATTATAGTGTTTGTTCTTCACATATTACTGGTGATATAAAAATCTTGAAACATGTTTAAATTCATGATGGAGTGGTAGTTACCCTTGGTAGTGATAGTTCCTTAAAAATCATAGGAATTAGAATGGCTGAGATTGATACAGAAAAGTTTAAATCTAAGAAAGTTTTATTTTTTGATGGGATAAAACATATCTTACTTATTGAAAGTAAACTTTTTGATGATGTAAAATAAGTTATCTTTAGAAAATATTCTTATGTTATCAAAAGTTTGAAAGATATAAGAGTTATTACAAAATTCAAAAGAACCAGTGGAAATCTCTTCCAAATACGAGAGTTTAATAACTACTATTACTTGAGTATTGAAGATGAAAATAAGTTGTGTCACTGAATACTTGGACACATTGTGCAGAAAAACATGAAAAACATTCTAAATTTGATGATGCTCATTATTTTCTAGAATTGAAAAGAAGATATTAAGATGTTTGGGTTACTAGGAAAAAAGGGAATATAACTAACAAAATTCATAGGAGAATTGAGATTCAATCTACCGGACCTCTTAAGCTTATTCATTCCAATTTATGTGGAATGATGAGACATAAATTAATAAAATAATATTTATACTTCATCATGTTTATTGATTATTTCACTCATATGAAAAAACATCATGTTTATTAAACATAATTCATAGGTTGTAGAAATGTTGAAGTTTTTTAGAAAAGAAGTTTAGAAAGAAATGGGGGTTTATATAAAGAAGTTGAGAATAAATAATGGTACCTAATTCATAATTAATACTTTTGAAACTTATCTAAGAAATCATGGTATCAAACATCAGTATAGTGATCTTTATAGTCCATGAAAAAATGGGGTATCATAAGTAAAGAATATAAGTTTGGAGGAAATAGGATGAAGTATATTAGTAGAATACAAACATTCAAAGTTCTATTGGAAATAATTTGTTAGTATTATTGTACAATTTCAAAAAATTGCTTGTTGAGACCGAAAAACATCATGACTTTTTCTGAAATATGGTATAATAAAAAACTTTATTGAACTTCTTCAATGTTTTTAGAATTTCATGTTTAATAATAAAAAATCCAGATCTAGGAAAGTTTGATGAAAAAGTTGTGGAAGGAATTTTTATGTTTTATTCACCCAATCAAAGAGGTTTAAAATATTAAAATAAATGCTGATAAAGTTGGGTAGACTTAAATGATGTGAAAGTAATTGAAAGTCAAAATTCCTTAACAAAAGTTGTTGAGAATTATGGGGAGGATAAACTGAAGATTTCCAATGATATTTAAAGTAAGTAAAAACTTCCTTACAAAGATTCAGGATAATCATGTGATGAGGAAAGTTCGGCGGTAAGGGATACTTTGAAGTTTCCTACTTTAAAAAATCATTTTGAGTCTGAAAACATTATCAAAAATCATAAGGCACCATTTCAGACCATAAGAAAGTTGATATTAGAAAATAAAACATCAATTATCTCTAAAGTTGAACCAAAATCATTTTAAAAATCTGTTCAACACAAATAATGGGTGGATTATATGAATAAATAGTTAGATCATATTGAGAAAAATGAAACATAGGATCTTCTTCCACATCTTGTAAATAAAAATGTTATTATAACAAAGTGGTTTTGTATAAACAAATTCAATGAGAATGGATAAGTTTCAAGAAACAAAGAAATAATTTTTTATAAAGGCTATTCTTTGGTGTAAGGTGTGGATTTTGAAGAAATGTTTCTACAATTGAAAGATTAAAAACTATTAAAATGTTTCTTTTAGTGGTCTCACATTGGAGTTACAAAGTTTATTAGATGGATGTAAATTCATCTTTCTTAAATCATGAGATTGAGGAAGAAGTTTACATTGAACAACCTTGTGGTTTTAAACTTGATAAGGATGAAAATCAGGTTTATATATTGAAGAAAACATTGTATGGTTTTAAAAATGCTCCACATTCCTGGTATTCAAAACATGAAAATTGTTTGAGAATATTGAATTTTTATAAAGTAAAAGTTGATATCAGCATATATGTAAAATATTTTGACTTTGTAACTGTAATTGTAATTTTTTATGTGGATTATATAATTTTTTCTAGGGTAATAGAAGATTTTTGTAAAAAAATTACTAAAGAAATAAATAAGAATTTTGAAATTTCAATATAGGGAGAATTAACATTATTCCTTGGTTTACAAGATTAAAAAAACGAAAAATACATTTTCCAATTATAAGAAAAAAATTCAGGGAATTGTTACAAAATTTCAGCATGGAATAATGAAATGAATTTTCTAGTCCAATCTTTGTGATAAAAAAGTTGAGTAAAGATTTTTCTGGAAAAAGTGTGAATTGAAAAGAATTTTGGAAACTGTTGGAAGTTTACTTTACCTTACAGCCTCAAGACCTAATATTTTTTATGTTGTGACTTCCTAAGCCATGTATTAATGTAATAAAAAATAATCTCATATGTTGTTAGTAAAGATAATTCGAAGATATGTCAAGAAAACAACATAACAAGGGTTTTTATACAAAAAATTTTGAAATGATGTTTTATGGTTTTACTGATGTCAATTAGGATGTATATTGTAATGATATAAAATAAACCTCATGAGGAACATTTTTCTTAGGTGAATTTTTTGTGAGTTGGCATTGTATGAAACAAATTTTAGAAAATTTAATCACCGCTGAATCTTAATATGTTACACCTACTCATAATTTTACTAAAAAAAATTTGATGAAATTTTAGTTGTAATACTTGAAAGTGAAAGTTTCTAAAACATTAAATATACTTTTGATAATAAAAATTTCAATCGATATTTCTAAAAATCTTGTCTATAATTCAAGATCAATACATATTGATGTAATGTTTTAATTTATAAAAGAATTTTTTTTCTAGAGATGTTTTTCTAGAATATATCTGAATGAAGTATCAAATTGCTGATATCTTCACAAAGGTAATGTAAAAAAGAAAGGTTGGTTGAGTTGAGGTTGAAACTTCATGTTCATCCTCCTCCAATGACTTCCTAAATCTCATAAGGAAGACCCCCATCGTGCTTTGGATTATGTTGACAAAGGGGGAGATAAAGTAAAAACTTTTTACTTAGTAATAAGTTTATACTTATCATTATTTTATGAATATGGAGTTGTGGTTATCATAAAATGGGGGATAGAAAAGGGAAAGGGAGAGAAAAATAAAAGTTATAGAGGAAAATATTATAGCAATTGAGAGTTTATCTTAACATGGTCGTAAAATTTTCTAATCAATAAGGGATAGAATTCCTTAAAAATATTACTTTATTCAGAAGTTTGGTTTCATAAAACTCTCTTTTGAGAAAGTATGTGTTTTGGTAAAAGTGAAAATTTTCTAAGAGTTTGAAAATTCTTTGATGAGGTTTGTTAACAAATCAAAATTGGGAGATTAAATAACCTTTGTGATAATTTGTTTTATCAAATTTTGTGTATTTTTTTATAACTAACTTATTTATATAAGAATGTTTTTGTTTATCAATATTAGACCAAGTCCATTGGAATGATGTTTTTTAATAATGTTCAAAGTTTCTAAATGTTTTAACTGATACATAAAGGGGTAGAAAAGTTTTATCTTTATGGAATTTGTTTTCTGGACACAGAAGATCGAACTGAGAAGCACCACACTCATAATGTATGAATGAGAAGCATCATTCGTAGGAGTCCAAAGAAATATTAAGTTGTTAATAAAATACAACATTGGTCTCAGATCCATTGATATGAATTTTAGATTCATCAGACTAGGAATTTGTTTTAAAGTCTGATGTTGCGGAGTGAGGAAGTCAGAATGATGTCGGAGACTTTTGTTGAAGAAAGTGAAGTTAGGTGTTAGAAAGTTCTTAAAAATTTAATCCCAAATCAGACAATTCTTTTCCATTCTTAATGTTATTATAAATTATGAAAAATACCATGATGGAATCAATTGAATAAATGGAGGAATCATAAATATTTCATCAGTTCCATAAAAACAATATAATGCTTTATATTGAGCTATGACACTGATAAGATCATCATAATGAGAAAGAGGAAGACTGAAGGATTTTGAAGGAGTTAAAAGTTTCTATAAAAATTCTTCATTGGAAATAGAACATTTTAATGATAATTAAATCATTATGTGTTCATCGATGTGAAGAAAAATGAGAAGATAAAGATGCTGGTTTTTGGTCAGAACTGATAAATCAAATATACAGATCATTGGATCCAAATGTATTAGTGGTAGAAATTATTGGTTGCTGGAAGTTTATTTTTTCTATAATTAGAGAAATAAAATAAAATGTTGCTGGTACTGGTACATCAGATACAGTGTGCCATCAAGTTAATTAGGCTGACTCTAATAAGGAAAGTCAATTTGACTAACTCTGGTGAGGAAAATTCAATTTGAAGTAAGTTGGAATATTTTCATTATAATGATCCAAGAAAGATCCATCAGACTGAAGCTAAGGTGGGAAGGAAGATCAGATCCAATAAAGATGATATAAACATACTCACTTAATCGTAATGAAGAAAATTAAGAAATTTGTAAGAAGGTTGACTATGGAAAATACTTAAGAATATTCCAAGAGATTTATGAAGAGTTTAAGTGGTTAAGCTTGAAATTAAATTATGTGTAAATCTCAGAGTTTTTGAATTTGAGGAAGTGGGGAAATATTTCAAGTTTCCTGCCTTTTCCATTTTGGGATTCCTATAAACAGTTTCTCAATTCATTTATGACTTGAAACTTTTCACATAAGCATAAAAGGTGGATCACTAAAGAATTTGAGTGAAAGTTCCTTTCAAATATATTCCTCAATAGAAGATTGAACATCTATTTTTTTGTTTATTGGATTGAGAAACAACATTTTTAGAAGATCGTATTGAGTAAATTAGACTGAGGAATACCCGAATGAATTCTTGAGTAGAGTTTGAGAAGTGCATATTGGGAAAGGGAAGATCTTATTGAGTAAATCTTACTAAGTCAATTGGGTTGTATTCATCAGAATGAAGGCCATCGGATTTAGTTTCATCATACCCAAGAACTTTTGTGGATAAAATTTAATATATTATTTTTACTTTTTTGGATAAATTGTTTATAAGAAAACATTGTAAACTAACAGGAGTCGATATAATCATTCCTATCAAGAGATAGAGAGTGTATAATGAGAGTGGGCACAGGTTTTATTCACTTATTCATAATAATTAATTTCCATAGACCCATAAGAGTAGCTATGGTAAGGATGTAGGTTCTAAAAATTGAGGCCAAACCTTGTAAATCTCATGTTTTTTACTTGATTTCCTATTTTTTTCATGAATAAGTATTTACAAAAAAGATGATAAGGATATGAAATTTAATAGGTTATAAGGGTTATGTTTTAAAAAGTATTAAAACTTATAAAAAGTGAACAACTGATTCAACCCCATTCTTAGATGTCATTTGATCCTTTGGAATGTCATAAGCCTTATATCAAAAATATGGTATGCCTCTCATGAGATGATTTACTGAATTCTCAGACAGTGTTTATAAGGATTCATTCCTTCTTTTCCAAGTTGGTTAACCTTTTTCCTTACTGCATGACACTAAAATGTATGTTTAAATTTCCTTTGATTTGGAATTAAATTTCAATAATAACATGGGTATTTATTCCTTCCATTACAAGATATGTATTGATACTCAGATCTCCCTTCATTGATCCAATCCCAATATTTTTTTTTTCACAATGATTCACCTTCATCCTTATCACATGATGTTAAGATACGTAGATGATTTCCTCCTTGAATGGACTAAACCACATGGTTTTCAAGAACTATGTACAACTTGATTATCATTCCCATGAGATATTTAGTGACTATTATATCCTACATCATAATATATCCATCACAGAATCAAAATTCCAATTTCTTTCCTTTATATCACCATTTTATGGTGGAATAAACCTTCACCACTTCTTATTTATCTCACTGAGAATCACTAATGTGGGGTTAAGAGTTTTGGTAAAGGATTCCCTACATGATAAAGGTATATCAGTTCACATCAAGGTTACCATGGTCCTAGTTGCAATACTGTAAAAGGCACACCATACATCCTTACTACATGATGTTAAACTACATGGTTAGCATCTCTTACATGAAATAAATTTAAGAACAATGTGTGACTTGATTATCACTTTGATGAGATACATAATAATGCCTAGAACCTACATCCTAGTCTATTCACAATATGGGAAAATTCCCCCATTCTCCTATGTATGATTTAGATCTACATAGGAGGTTCTAGTATGGGTTCTCACACTTCTTGTGATCTTGTATTAAAAAAATACCCTTATCCACAAAAGGATTCAATCAGTGTGGGGAATCTCTTCAAGAACTATTTATGGATTGATTCTCACTATGAAGGGATATGTAGTGAAGCCTAAATTCTATGTCTTGATCCCATAAACAATAAAAAAATACCCATTTCTTGCATATGGGTCAGACCTATGTAGGTAAACATTTCTCCCACTTTTTGGATAATTTTGTTATGAAATTATCCTTCTATATTCAGGAACTTTTCTTCCAAAAACAAAACTTTACGTCTTGTAAAATCCAATTCTCCATAAGCCTTCTCTATCCATCAGTAGTGGAATTTTATATTCCAGAGGACACCATTGTCTGACTGTGAGTAATATTCCCCAGTTGGATTTTCATAAGTCTCCACTGAAAGGATATGTCATTCACAGGATTCTGGTGTTTGATTTTTCATTGATTTGACCCAGTTGGCTTTGCATAATTCTCCCACCAAAAGGGCATATCAACCAGAGGTTCATTGATCATTAGGAGACACCAATTCTATCTATATAAGCACCCATAATTTTTTCTCTTGTATCACTTTTTAGATCCAAAAACCCTAAAATATAGCTTACAACCTTACCCTTTCATTCCTAAAAATAATGGAATATTCTTATATAGATTACTGTGAAAGGGAAAATAAATAAATTTTTTGTCAAAGATAAGTTACCATAAAATTTATCCCTCAACATCCTTTCTATAAGATGTAAAACTACACATTCAATGCCCTGGTCACACAACATTTAATGGAATTATGCTTCAATCCTTTTCAGGGAGGAGACCTTTCACTTGATATTGAAATTCCACCGCAGCATCCCATTAAACCATATAAAACTTGATTATCATCATATCGTGATGTGTACTTATTCCTATATTATCTATATATGCCTAGATTCCATGAAATCCAAAACAGTTATATCCCCCCATTTATAGACATGACCTCGATCTAGGAAGGATGTTCTAGAATTCTCCAAGGACCCATCCTTTACAATATTATGATCAAAATAGAATTCCCCTTCCTTTACACAAGACAAATTTGTGTTGGAGATGTCTCTCATTCATGTCCAGTGCTAATGTTGATGATCCCTTCATTATTAGACACCTTCCCTTTACAAACCACCCTTCATAGTCTTGATAAATCTCAATCTAAAAAAACTACACATCCATCAGTAACATAATTTTAGATTCCTAAGGACACCATTTTTTTGACTATGCCTTGATAGGCCCTAGTTTTGGATTTGCATGAGTTGCTTATAAAAGGGGCCTGTTAACCATAGGAACATTCTTTCCCATGAGATACCTCTTCTATATTCATAATCCCTGATGAAAATATCATGGTAGAAACTATATTTTGAATATGGTCCATCATCAGTCCTTTTATGCTTGTCTCACATCATGTTTCAGATTCATAAATGAGAAAATCATGACACAAAAATCCCCCTTATATGTATCTGATGAATATTGAAACATTCTTGGCTATCAATCCCTTCTTGGGTCATCATTCCATAACTCATGGTCAAATTTGTTTAACCTAAAACATCAGTCGCATTAGCTTATCTTGCAAGACTCTAAAATTCCCATAAAAGGAGACATGATACTCACTAGGTTGAAAACCCATAGAAGGGAGCCCTAGGTAAAATTTGAGTTTTATCTCACTAGACGTGCACTCTACATAGTCATGGGAATAAATTAACCAATGAAAAGGGAGATGCATAAAACCTGTTTGGGAAAAAACCCATAAATGGAGGCCTAAGAAAAATTGAAGTCTCACCCACCAAGTCCTTTTCATTTTTACTGAGGAAAAAAATTAGGGTAATTACACAAAAGACACAAAGTTCATAGGGTTTGTCATATGACCCTAAAAACAATAAAACTATGCTCTCCTGGTCAAAAGGATTAGGAAAAAATTAGATCACCCTCATACTTATCTTTGTAATTGTAGCACTTTAACATGAATTAATTTAATTAAAATGAGTCATTTTCAATGTCATATTATGATTAAAATGAGGACATAAACATAGAAATATTTGATCATGGAAAATATAAATCCTTCTCATTCATGTTTTTAATACAGAAGATCTTATACGGTCTAGATTCTCTCTTTCAAAGTTTATAGGTGTTCCTTGACATAGGCCTTGAGCTGTTAGACTATGGATCGATCATTATCCACATCTTTCTGAAACCCAACTAGTTGTGTGGAGACAACCTAATTTGTATAATAGAGTTTCTCCTTATCCACATCCACATAATCCTTTCCTTGTGCTAAGACCCTCTTTAAGGAATAGTGTATCTGGACAATCTCTTCCTTTATGGAATTTATTTCATCTTGAATCCATATCATTTGGAGAGATTTCTTATCAAGAAAGTGTGATACTCTTCCACCTCCTTCGCATGTCTGAGTTCATCATGGGATACCACAACTCTAAGATATTTAAACTATCCAACCAAATATGCCTTATCTTGCTCCGACCTTCACTCCAATTCCTATTATCGAATGATTGACTTCACAACTTGGTGGATCATGTGGTAATCAAACACTCCATACCTTAAAAAGTAAAATAGGTTTGGAAGTTGTCAAAGTCATGATAGCTGGTCTTTGAGAGGAATATTTGATATTATCATCCAAATATCTCACCAAACGATATGACATGTGGTATGAAGGGTGTCTAGTGTTTCCAAATATAACTCAAAACCACTTTCATCAGGATAGATGTATTCTATAATTAGTGAACTCAATGTGGTTCCCTGCACCACTCCCTTTGAAACAGTTTCATATTTACATACCAGTGTTGTCTGAATTGGCAAGGAAAATTCCTTCTCAATATTGATTGTCAAGGTCAATGAAACTAGATAGTATATGACAAACCATTATTAACATCATGGGGTTAATAGATAGAAAATGCAGTAAAATAACTAGATTGTTAAGAAACTCTCTCCCATTGGTAGATCAAAAGCTAGAATTGATGACTATATGACTCCCTTGGTCTCAATGTTTTGAGAATCTATTTCCTAGAAAGGAACACCCTCCTAAGTCCTCTCAAAAACTAGGATGTAGGGGTCTTGGGAATCTCCCGCTTCAAGGACCTTAGCTGTTACTCCCTCAAAAATGAGAGTATGGTGGAATTGGATGGCTAGATCATGAATTTCCTTATAATTTTTTTTATAAAAAAATCACAAGTCGGTCTTTTTTATAATACATAAAATTAAAAGAGTTCATCTGTATTTGAAAATGTAAGAAAGAGAAAAATCATGTCCATCCAATTCCCTATAAAAGTCTCAAAACTCCTCCAGATAGGTGGGAATATTAATATTTTTCAACCCATACTCAAGTTCCATTATTTCATTATATATTGTGTTAAGTCTCATATCATCCTTACCAGTAGGGGTATCTAAGACACGAGGCTCATAACCCAAATTGGCTCCACTGCTGATTCTGTCTACCAACCTCCCGGAAGACACATCATCTTCGAACCCCACAAATTCAAGATCAGAACTGGCACCTTCATCAGACCATATAATATCCCTATCAACCCCTTATCGAATGGTGATAGGTCTAGTGGTGGTTATTATAGGGTACTTTAGTGCATATTATGAATCTAAAATATCATTAGAAATAAATTAAGTGACTATATCATGACACCTTATGATATTCATCTAACATTACTAGGACCCTCCTCCCTCTCTATATTAATAGGAGCAGACACAACTTCATCTCTTAACACTTCTTATGTCTAAGGGATGAATTCGTCAACATGATTCTATGTCTCATCTGAAATGTTCCCCTCAAACCTTGAAAGTTCATTACTAGACCCCTTAAGGTAGGAGAGTGAAAAAAATCCTATAAAATGAAATAATTGTTAAATAGGTACATCAAGTGTGTCATAAAATTAAATGGAAATGAAAATACTTACTACGATGCATATGTCTGGCCAACTTATTTGCCCTATTTTTTTTTCTTCCATTGAGATGTTGTGGGGGTAATATCAGTTTTCATGTTTATAGGAACTAAAGGTAACTATCAAGAATAAATTCCCACCATCTACTCCACCAATATCTTATAACCTGAGGATGGATCTAAGAGATCGAGAGACTCAACTCCTAATATGATGGGGGTTCCTGTTGACCCATATTTAGGTGATTCAAGCACTACCCTCGATGCCTCTTCTTATCCTACAAACTATAAGGTGAAACCCGATAGAAACTAATAATGATTAATGAGGGAGGTAAAGGAGAAGGGAAAAGTGATAGATACCTCACTAGTGTCACTATAGTTATCCTATTCTTTATCAGATCAACCAGATATACCCTCATCCACAGCTTGGTCCATCATGTCATTTACCTAATTTATATTTGGGATTCAATCATCAGTGTTATATATCAACATTTCCAACTCCCAAATATATTACTCTACCTCAGTAAAAGTGTTTTTGGGTGAATATTGGAGGGTTCTTAGATGTCCCCAATCTCTGGTATGAATATTCTAGCTCGTAGAAACACCAGTAAATATCTGATATCCCAAGTCACGTCCTACCAAGATTAAATTGACTATGGCCACACATAATCGGATGCTAATGTGACAGGATAATTGGAAGACCTATAATCATTTGAATTTGAAACCATTCTAGGTCTCTCTAATATAAAAAGAGACTAGATAGTCAAGGATCAAGTCTCCACCTAGCAGTGACAACTAGACCACCTCAACCCAGATGATGTGGTCTTTTTAGCCCTAACATACTCCATGGATCCTGATCATGATTGATTTGAAGACTTTTGAACTTCAACATCATCACCCTTAGGATGAAACTTACTATTGTGCATGTTATGCCCAGTTTTCCTTGTGACCTTGACTTGAGGGATGCTTATTGTCAATGCCCCTTGAGGGTAGGAATAAATCCAAGTAGTATCATACTTGGATTTTAGCCCGGTTGATGAAATCAATTGAGGTAGTTTGATAGGTGATTGGGATACCTACAAACCCATGAGGAACCAAATTTTTTTGGTGTAACTTCCCCGACCAGGAAGCCACTAAACCGGTGCTCTGAGCCGGGTGGTTACATGACCGTAAGCACACCTCCAAATACGCCAAAGGCTACTGACTAGCAGCGGGGGTCTATGTGGTCAAGTGGGGAGACTATCCCCCCTTTTTATCAGAGTAATCCGCAACAGAAATAAACCAAATAGCAGAAACAATAACCAATAAACAAGGAACATGTATATCAACCATTTCCAACAATAAATATGTCATGTCATACTATAAGTTCAAGAGTGAACAAAAACCCAAAATAAGGACAACATCCACAATCCCCAAAATGGTCCCGACTCCAAGTCCAGATCCTCTACCAAGTGACACCCATTTCCACTCAACTATCTAGAAAGGAACCTTGCCCTTCTCCTGACCTAAAAACATGAAGTCTGCTCGGGTACCCAATGGCGGCCCGAGCAGGGATTGAGTATAACTCAGTAGGCCACCACCAACAGTGTCTACAAAATATCCAGTATAAACAGATAGTGCATGAAAAAGTATAATGAATGATAATTTCCAATTAATTAATTTAGGTTCCATTAGACAATTTTTGAGCCAAATCCATTGCCACTTCCATTACAATTCATTACACACCAAATATCATCACTCACCATCTCATCACATTTCCATGGATTAATCACATACATTATGTTACATGGGTATAAGGCCAACAATCACATGAAAGAGGGTGAACACATCATTATCCTATCTCAATAGGACTAACCTCCTCATAGAAACCATATCCTCACCTTGAATCCTCAGTCCAGGTGGATGAAAATGTTAGGAGAATAGACCCTCAGTCCCCTTTCCTAAGCCGTGAATTTAGGGTGGAGTTTAGAACCTCAGTCTAGCTCAACCCATGGGCGTAGATCCTCAATTCATACCCCACTCTATGAATCCACGTGCACATGCTTATATAAATAAGTAACCATTAACCATCCAAACCATTTCCCTTAGGCAAACAATATTCACAGCACCCCACATGGGAATCCACATCCTACCTTAACCCATTAACACATTACCATTTCACATCATTTAACCAATCAACCAATTCCCATGTGTTATGCCCTACTCACAAAGTATTTAGAACTATACCCATAAACTATCCATTATGGTCTTTAATCAGTTTACACATTAACCCATTTAACCTATTCACCATTTCCATGATTCAACCATTCATGCCAACATGTTTATCAAGGGCTCTACAATTCACTACAACAAGGTCACATGTTTAATAAACATCCCTAAACTCGGGAAAAGCCGGCACATCCCATGGATGGCCCTAAATTATTTCAAGTCCATCCCAACACATCCCATGGGGATCGTGAGGGTTCCCATTAGCCATTTTAAACATCATTATTACCAAACATGCCAAGGTTATTTAAAACTTAACCAAGGGAAAGCAAGAACACAACTAAACATGCACAAATACCCAAATAACTATGGGATATCACTTGTAGACCACCTAACTTGAAATCGCGGTTGAACGCACCCTCAATAGAGTCCTTAGACCTCAATCCAACTAGCCTTTGGATCTTTAACCTAGAAATCACCCAAAAGATAGGGTTTTAGAGCTTCAGAACAAGAGAGAGAGAAGATACAAACCCTAATCCAAAAGGAGAAGCAAGGATGGGATTAGCCTTACCCGGAGCTTTGATCTACATCCAACGGCACCAAAAACACCTTATAAATGAGGTGGATCGACCTGTTGGAGCTCTTGGGTGACTTGGTTCACTCTTAGGGTGAAGAGGGAGGAATGAACAGGAGATCCTGAGTGGGTTCTTAAAATCCTGGGGTGGAAATTTCGTAAATTTTCCCAACTTTATGAAGCCAAACGGTTTAACAAACCATGTGTGTGCCACTCTCCAAAGGAAGAGGGTTGCACGGTTTACCTGGGCAGGCCACACGATTTTCCCTGGCTGTGCGCAAATCGTGCGCCCAGGCTTCTCTTGCCTAGTTTTCCTTTCTTTCGTGCCCCGAACCCCTAAAACACCCCCAAGGCCTCTCATAATTTTAAAAGGCATCCCTTGAATCCCGAAATAAGGGATTCAACAAAAACATAACGAAAACATACCTTTCCAAAAAACCGGGATCTTACAACCTCCCCAACTTATAACGGCGCATCCTCGAGCTGAGTTTCCAAGCCTCATTGATCCACTAAAGAGAAGAGTTCGGGCCACTAAGCTCACATATCTGATTCTCACTCCCATGTTTTTTCTTGAACTTCTCCATGCTTCCATAGTACTCTCACTAATGGCACAATCGTGCCTCGCAAGACCTTTTCACTATGATCCACCACAGGAACCAGATGATCTTAAAGGACACATCAGCCTCAAGATCCACATCCTCAATGTCAACCACCAAAGATGGGTCAGTGTGATATCGTCGAAGCTATGACACATGAAACATATCATGCATCCCACCATAATGATGTGGAAGAGCCAATTGGTAAGCCACTGGTATGATCCTCTCCACAAACTCAAAAGGTCCCACATACCTGGGTGCCAACTAACCCTGCTTTCAAATCCGACGGTGACCCAACCTTGGTGACAACTGAAGGAACACTTTGTCACCCATCGCAAACTCAAGAGGTCTGCGCCTCCAACATGCATACGACTTCTACCTACTCTGAGCTATAGCCATGTGCTTCCTGATCAACTTAACTCTCTCTGAAGTCTTCTGCACGAGACTTAACCCCAACAACTCAGATTCACCGGCCTCGAGCCAACACAACGAACATCTACATGGCCTCCCGTAGAGTGCCTCAAATAGTGTCATCTAAATTATAGCCTGAAAAATGTTGTTGTAGTCAAACTCAACTAATGATAGTTGAATCTCCCAAGAACCACCAAAGTCCAAGATACAAGCTCTTAACATGTCTTCCAACACTTGGATCGTACACTCCGACTGCCTGTCCATCTGTGGGTGGAAATCCGTACTCAAAAACACTTGCGTACCAAGCGGCTTCTACAACCCTTGCCAGAAACATGATGTAAAACGTGGATCTCAGTCTGAAACTATGGTCTGAGTAACACCATGCAACCACACTCTTTCCCGAACATACAGCTCACCCAACTGGTTGAATGTAAAAGGTCTCCTAAATCGGTAAGAAATGAGCCACTTTCATTAACCGATCCACAACCAACCAGATTGCATCATTCTTCCACGATGTCCTCAGAAGACCCATGACAAAATCCATTGTTACATCATCCCACTTCCATTCTAGAATGGGAAATGGATGCAACAAACCACCTGGGTGTTGATGCTCGGCCTTCACCTGCTGGCAGGTAAGGCACCATGCCACAAAGCCTGCAACTTCCTTCTTCATTCCAGGCCACGAAAACTGACTTCGATGATCATGGTACATCTTGGTCAAACAAGGATGCACTGCCCACTTGGATGCATGTAACTCACGCATCAACTCTTCCCACAAACACTTTTTCACAACCACATAATCACGAACATGAACAACACCATCCACGCCAACTGCCCAACCAGAAGGTAGCTCCCCACCTTTAATCATTTACTTCATGATCAAACACTCAGGATCATCAAGCCGACCTTCCTTAACTCGACTCAAAAGCATCGACTCCATTGTTAAGGAAGAAAGAGTGACCATACCACTCTCCTCCTGCACCTCCAAGTGCATCTTTGCAAACAAAGCCATCACCTTCCACTCAGTGCTGGACTCCTGAACTGCCTGATTTGGAACCTTCCTCCTCAAAGCATCAGCAACACTGTTTCCATTTCCTGGCATGTACACCAACTCAAAGTCAAAATACTAGAGATATTCAACCCATATTCGCTGCCAAAGATTCAGATCCTACTATGAGAAGATGTAAATTAGGCTCTTATGGTCGGTAGACATGGTAAACCATTCTCCCAAAAGATAGTTCCACCAGTACTTTAAGGTGTACACTACTACATCCAACTCAAGATCATGAGTGGGATAGTTCCTCTCATGGGGTCTCAATTGCCATGACCCATAAGACACAACCCGCTCATCCTGTATCAACACAGCCCTAAGTCCAATTCCGGACGCATCACAAAACACGCTGTACTTCTTACCTGGATCAGGTAAGATCAAGATTGGTGTGGTTGTCAACCACTTATTCAACTCTTGGAAGGAATTCTCACAAGCCTCAGACCACTCGAACCTAACTTATTTATTGGTCAAGCCCGAGAGTGGTTCTTCTAAGCAAGAGAAATCCTGAATAAACCTTCGGTAATACCCGGCCAAACCCAAAAAAACTCCAAACATCAGAAACACTCTTGGGATGCTCCCAAGATAAAACTGTCTACACTTTCTATAGATCCACTGACACACCTTCCTCCGAGATGATGTGACCCAAAAAATTAACCTCACCTATCCAAAATTGAAACTTTGATAGCTTGGTGTATAGCCAATGGTCTCTTAGCGTACCCAAGATGATGTCAAGATGTTGGGCATGATCGTTGTGATTTTTCAAGTACACTAAGATTTCATCAACAAAGAAAACCACAAAACGATCTAGATAGGGATGAAAGATCTGGTTCATCAAATATATAAATATCATTGATGCATTGTTCAAGATGAAAGGCATTACCACAAACTCAAAAAACCTGTACCGACTCCAAAAAGTTGTCCCTGGTACGTCAGAAGACCTCACCCTCAACTGGGGATAACCTGACCTCAGATAAATCTTAGAAAACACCGATGCACCCCTCAAATGATCAAATAGGTTATCAATTCTAGGAAGAGGGTACTGATTCTTCACTGTCATCTGATTAAACTTTAGATAGTCAACACACAGCCTCAAGGACCCATCAGCCTTCTTTGCAAAAAGCACGGGAGATCCCAAAGGAGACGTACTAGAATGGATAAACCCCTTAAACTCCAACTCCTCAAGCTAAACCTTTAGTTCCTGGAGTTCTGCCCGTGTCATTCGGTATGGAGGAATGGAAATTGGCTCCGCTCCCGGTAGCAACTCGATTGTGAACTCAACATCCCTCTCATGGGGTAACCCCGATAAATCCTGAGGAAACACATCCTGAAACTGATCCACCACGGGAAGAAAATTATATTTATCCACTCTTTCATTATCATCAAGAATAATACATGCCACTCGAGCCGTGATTCCACTCATCTATTGACAAAACGGCCCTGTACGCCCTGCTCGAACATCCCATTCTCCACGGTGGACATAAGCGTCACCCTCAAGCGACCTGAACGATACTCTGCGACGATAACAGTCTATGTGCACCCGATAGGACACCAACCAATCAATTACAAAGATTAAGTCAAACCCTGACATCTCAAGATTGAACAAGTCCCACATAAAATGATACCCACCAACTTCCAAGGTGCATCCCTAAATGGGGAGACTTTATCATCACTAGATAAAAGCACTGATACATGTATCTTTTATCTGTGCTATTGTACCCTTTATTAGTTCTTTTCTTAGCACTGATAAATGATTCATTTATAAGTGTTATATTTAGCGCTAACAAACTTTTTTAATTATTTATATAAAATTATTCTATTTACAATAAAAAATAATTTTTATTTGTATACATTAACTAAAAAATGCATATTTATTATTAATATATATTTTTTAATAATTCAAAAATATATATATATAATGTTTTAAAAAAATTATTTCTAAGATTATATATATATATATATATATAAAATTATAAGATTATAATAAATTTCATTAAATAATAAATATATTTTTTAGATTTATTATATTTATTATATTTATTATATTTATTATATTTATTATATTTATTAGATTTATGATATTTATTATATTTTTCATATTTATCATATTTCTAATATTTATTATATTTATTATATTTATTAGATTTATAGATTTATTGGGTTTATTAAATATTTTTAGATTTATATTTACTAGATTTGTTATATTAATTAATTATATTTATTAAATTTATTATATTATTAGATTTATTAGATTAATTATATTTTTTTTATAATTAATATATATAAATACCATTTTAAATATATATATATATTTATATTAATTATTAAATATATGTGTGTTTCTAATGAATTTGGTTAATAAATATATTGATCATGCATGCATATGTTATGTATCATAATGTCCATTTATACATTACACACTTTCTTATTATTCATGTTTTCCATTGATGACTCGTTTTTTATTATGTATATTTTCTAGATATATGATTAATTTATGTTACCCATATATACTATTATGTTCTCAAAAATTCTTATAAAATTACATTAAATATATTTAAATAATAAATATAATTATTATATTTATAATTATTAAATTTTAATTATATATAAATACTTTTTAAATATATTTATTTGTAATTTTAATTACAACTATATATATATATATATATATATATTTATTTATTTAAATAATTATAAAATTACAATAAATACATATATTATAATTATATATATATAGTTATATACAAATATTTATAAATATATTTTTTATAATTATAATTATAACTATAAATAACTATATATATGTAAATAATTATAAAATTATAATAAATATATTTATTAAACTACTTATAAAGTTATAATATATTTAAATAAATATATTTATAAATATATACAAATATTTATAAATAAATTCAAATATTTATAATTCAAATTCTAAAATAAATTTAGATGTATTTAAATAATTAAAAAATTATAAAAAATATATTAATTCTATATATTTATATATAAATATTTATAAATAAATACAAATAGTTATAAATATAATTATAAATAAATGTAGATATATTTAAACAAATAAAAATTATAATAAATATATTTATATATATTTATAAAATTATAAATATATTTTTTATAATTTTATAATTATTTAAATATATATGTTTATATATTTATAATTAAAAATATAAATTAATATTTATTTATTATAATTTATAATTAGAAATATTTATTTATTTATTTATCAGTTGTAAATATAAATAATTATTTATTTATTTAAATAATTATTAGTTTATAAAAAAAATATTTATAATTTTAATATATAATGTTATATATAATTAAATAAATATATTTATAAATATATAGAAATATTGATAAATAAATAGAAATATTTATATTTGTAGTTATAAATAAATATAGATATATTTAAATAATTATAAAATTATATTAAATATATTAAATATATATATTAATAAAATTATAAAAAATAGAAATATTAATTTTGTTATAATTTTATAATTATATATATATATATTCATTTATAATTATAATTATAAATAAATATATATTCATATAATTATAGATAAATATATATTCATATAAATAATTATAAATTTGATGAAATATGGTTGTATATATCTATAATCTTATAAATATATATAATTAATATATTTATTATATATATTCTTGGATTATAAATATAATAATTATATTTCTTATAAGTTTATAATTATTTAAATTTTAATTTTATAAATATAAGTATAAATATATTTATCATATATATAATTTTATAAATATATATATTAATATAAATAAATTTTTAACATAATATCTTTATCAGCACTTTTTTAACATTGATAAAGATGAGCTTTTATCAGCCCTAACCAAGTGCTGATAAAATGTGTCTTTAACAGTGCTACAAATTCAGTGCTGATAAAGAAACATTTTATCAATGCTTGTTTAGCATTGATAATGGCCTATCTTTATCAGCTCTAAAAAAGTGGTGATAAAGTTAAGTTTTATCAGCAATCTCTATTTTATCACTGATAAAACTTACATTTATCAGTGTTTTTTAGCTAGCACTGATAAAAGGTTCACCGGGTTTTATAAAATAACCCTAGAAAACTTCTTCATTCATGCACCCCTCAAGCTCTTCTAGAAGCTGACCCATGCACCGCCAACCTCTGCTCTGCCCCAACCCAAGCTCCACCACCGTCGACCCCTCTTCTGCCATCACCACTTCCACCCCTACAAACTTCTCCTCCACCGCGAACCCACCCCTACCATGAACCCTCCTCTTCCACTCCTCCTCTACTATTAATCGAGATTCCCCATGCACCTATCCTCTATTGTTTGCCTCTCCTCCGCTGAGAGGACTCCTATGTCACGTGTCTCTCCTCCGCTGGAGGACTCCTCCATTGCGCGCCTCTCCTCATCCTCAAACACACCTCCACCGCACGCTGAACCACACCTCCACAGTGAGTTTTCTCATCTTTATTATCTGTTTTTCAGGTTATTACATTTTGATATTAATGGTCATGTTGTAAATTATATAGTCAAAATGGTTCACTGAAAATCATGGTCATTGGTGTTCCTTGTTTGCGTACTAAATGAATTTCATGTTGGTTGTCCTTGCTTCCACTGTTACTACACTATAATCCAATGATGTTTTGTGATGGAATTACCATTTTTTTGAACTATATATATTTTAAAATTGGGAGTTTTATTTTTGGTAATCCTAATAGAACCTATGTGATGGTTTATTTTTTTTAATATCAACTTTTCAAAATAGGATTTTTCAGAATTTCTTGATAAAACTTACTAATTTGGTTCGAAGCTTGGTGTTTTAATAAAATACATGGAATGGGTCACCCAAATATGAAATGCTTTTACAAAAATTGAAATAAATTAGTTGTATTGAACTTATAAAGTTCTATATTTGTTTCATCCGTACATACAAATTTGATGTTCTTTATCTTTTGTAATGGATTGGAAAAATGTGTAATTTTATACACTTGTAGATATTAAATTAGTTTTAGAATGTGGTATTTTCATAGAATTTGGAAGCTTATGTGGAGGCCTTTGGAATAAAAGTGTATTATTGATCTTAAAATGTAATGCATTTGATAGATATAGTATTGGAATTTATTTAAAGGTATTTAAATTGTGATTACTATGTCGTTGTTTGTGACCTAATCTTCTTGAGAGAGATATGAGAGTTAAGCAAGTTTGGTTCACATGTGTAGTGAACTATTTTGGATCTCAAAAGGTTTTATTAAGTAATGTGGTGTGTAATTAAATGAAATTAGGAACTTATGGTTTGGGTATAATGAATATTTATTCAGGTTCAATGTGTCTATGGAAAGGGATTTGATGTTAATATTTCATTTCTGTTTTTTGGTGTTTTTGATGAAATAATAGTGTGGTTGGGTGTTCTTAAGGATTTTTTAAAATAGTCATATTCATAATATTCTTCATAGCTACTGAAGTCTCTTATAGCTAATGCCCTTCGAAGATTTTGTTTTAATCCACTGAAGAATCGATCAACATTACTTTCAGGTTGGATGATAAATCCAGATGCATACCTTGCAAGCCTTGTAAAATTTGCTTCGTATATACCAAAAGATTCATCATCCTTTTGCTTTAGTTCAAGAAACTCCTTCTCCATCTTTGTTCGAAGAATATGAGGGAACTAATTATTGAAAAATAAGTTCTTGAACTCGTCCCATTCCATGGACTCAATTTCATCGCTTGGCCTCGTATTCTTGATAAGATTCCACCATTGATCAGCTTCACCTTCCAAACGATACACTGCTAAGATGACTAATCATGTTCAGAACATCGAAGAACAGAAAATATCTTTTCAGTTGTAATGATCCATTGTTCAACAACAAGTGGATCAGAAGACCCACTGAAAGAATGTGGACGTTGCCTCATGAAGGACTCAATAGAATATTGTTCCCTTCTCTGCTCATTTGGGAGTCCAGAATGATTCATAGCTTGTGTAAGTATAGCAATAAGATTTTTCACTCCATCTCCCATAACATTTGTTTGTTCAGGAGGAAAATCATTGCATTTTCCAATACATTGATCAACACGGTTCCTTCGGGTTCCAGCTATCGTCTAAAACCCAAAAAGAATAGTGTGAGAGGCAAAAATCATTCTAGGGAAAACAACATAATAAAGGGGGAGTATCCTCAATATCTAACATCTTAGGTTAAATTCTATGATCGTTACCGTAGTTCTAGGACTGTATCCTATACGTATACTTATCCTTAGGGACAACCCTAGACATACCTTAGAAATATCTCTAGGGATCTCACTAACGTTTTCGCATCCTAGTTTCCAAAGGTTGACTATACCGTTCCTCTGATACCAACTGTAGAGACCCGAGGCTTAACGTACATAGACATTACATTACTTTTTTCGGAATACTTAGTACATAACAAAAACACACACACAAGGACCGTAATAGTTTAGTGTCTTTGGAAACTCGGAATATAATCTTCTAATCGTGGTGAAAGATCTTCAACATCTCCAATAAAGATCTTCTTTTTTTTAAACCTAAATCCTTTCTTTATGTCCTAGGGAAAAGAAAACATAAAAGGGTGAGCTCAAATGCTCAGTAATGGTAAACAAAAGAAATATCAATCATGTCATATTCATAAGAACATATCTTTTGGAAATCTTAACCTGCAAAAGAGATCATAATTTCATAACATGGGATAAATCATAGTAGTGAAATGTAATCCCAATAATCATAACTTAAAACACGAAACTTTGTGGCATACACACATAATCATAGAGAATCATTTCTTATTATTCAAGACTCATTGCCAAGACTATCTTAGTGGACAAAGTCCATTTCTGAACTGAGTTACCCTCGTTTCAGTCATGCTTCACTGAACCGGTATAACCTACCGTTCCAGCCATGACTATCTCATGAGATATAAAATCTTTACCCAATGCATTGGAGGGAGATATAGGTCCCACCAATCTCATAATGATACCATTCTTATGTGTGCCACAAAATCATAAACCATACATCATAGCATAACCCATGTAATAAAAATGGGATTCTTAAACATTGTGACATCATAAAACAATTCATATAAGATAAAGGAATTAATAAAAATAATTCCATCACAACATAATCAAATCAATGTAATAATAGGTATAAAAACAGAACCCTTTATTATCTTAGATGGAAAATAATTTTGACAAAACACTTGAACTCCATTCTTGAGGAAAATATCCTTTCTACTTCAAAAACACTTTTCATTTCTTAACATGTCATAAAATTATAACTAAGAGAATTTGATTAAAAATAAACTTGAAAACTTGTAAAGGAATCTTCTTGGAAGTAATGTTTTTAAAATCCATTCATGCAGTATAAGTTAAAAAAACATTCTTCTTGTACTTTTTTCGGAAAAGTCAAAAAGTACCTCGTACGAAAAACGACAAAAGATTCCTTTCATATCTTTTACTAAAAACTCACAGAAGGGTAAACTTTGATATAAAATATTGTAGAAGGATATAAATATTACATATTGAGGAAACATGGATGTGGATGATAAAATACACCCCAGTAAATACCAAAGTATAAACAATCTCAGATAAAAATGAGATTGTGATATTTCCCTTACCTAAGGTCTTATTTGCTTCGTAAGTGTCCGAACCTCCTTTATAATGATTTAAATAATGTCATTGACTTATTACAAAATCATATTAATTGTTATTATAACATATATGGTTCACTTATGACTTTATATTACCCGTTATTTTGTAAATTCCATGTTAAAGAGTGTTTTGGGTAAAAGTGTTTCATTTGTCGTCTGTGTTTTGACTTGTAATTATTCATATGATTACTTAGATCATGATTACTTAATTCCAAAATATAAAACATGATTTATATATAATATATATTCAGAATATACATATATATAATAAATTAGTAAATGGAAAGAAATACACCGTTCATGGAGACGGTAGGCCGTATGTACGCATGAACGCTGTTTTCGTTTCCTTATTGAGTTGAATGGAATTAAGTAGATGACATAAATATATATACACATAAATACAGTATCATTATTGTGTCATATATTTAATGATTACTTATTATATATACTTTATAATCATTTATGAATGGTTAAAGTGGAGAATGAATCTCATCGCGTCGTGGAGACGGTAGTCCGTATGTACGCACGAGCGATGATATCGTTCTCATGATTGTGGGACTATATTGGAGCGTATGTATACTATTTCAGAATCAATATCACTTTAAAGTAATCATATATAGTTATTATTTACACCATTATACCCATCCAAGTAAGGTGGTGGTGGAAAATAGATTTCACCACGATGTGGAGACGGTATTTCGTAGGTACGCACGCGCAGTGATTTCGTTTTCCATAGGATGGATAGATGGTGAAATAGGTTTGTTTCATACTTATAATAACATATCAGTATATTATTGATACTGATGTTATTACTTCATAATGAAACAACTAAATAAGAATAAGAGGAAGAAGAAATAAAGATGAAAGAATCGGTAACGGAAATTACCTCTTCTTTGAAGCGACTCTTTGAGACCTCCTCTTAGGGCACTAAAATTGGTCTTTGAGGAAGACCAGAAACTCTAGGATGTTTCTAGGGAAGTGGAGAAGAGAATTTTTCAGGGGTTGTCTGAGCTTTAAGTCTCAAAGTGTTGTGAGGAATAGAGGGAGGGGGTGCCCTTTTATAAGGGAGGAGAGGGGCACCTTTGGAATAACTAAAAATATTATTTTATTATAAAGCCAAATTCGGTTTTAAATAGCTCCAAATTGATTTATTTAAAATATAAGGTGGGTATGGGTCGAAATAATCTCATCCAATAGAATTTAGACAAGTTTAGGTTCCTATTTTAATCTTATAATTTATATTTAACTTTAAGTTAGATAATTTTACTTTTATCGTGTCTTCTTGTTTTCTTACACTATAAGGTTAATAAACTTACTATATCAAGCCAAAAGAACCCCAAGTTGTTTATTATTAATATATATAACCTTATATAAGTCATTTGGAAGAACCTTAGATTTTTAGGAATAAAATAACAATTAATAATATAATATTTGTTTTAAAAACTATTTTATGTCAATTTTGACACTATTTAGTAATTGATTTTTGTGAAACTCATAACAGATTGATTAGTTATAAAAAAGTTAATTAAATCAATAATAACATGTCATATTAACATATAAAATTAGTTAAATTCATAAAAAGTCTTAAATTGCATTTATTTGGGTATTTATAACATCAATTATGTCAATATTTCATTAATAAGATAATTTCTACATCATCATTGTGTCATAATAAATGATAATTATTTAATCCCTAAAAATTCTAAATAAATTCATATGATGTAGATATTGTATTATCTTTCTGGAGACTATTCATGTTTGAATTTTCATGATGTGTATCACTACATTAAAATTATTATACTTATAAGATTTAAGAAATTGACATGTTGTCACATTCTTTGGTTTTAATAATAATTTACCTATTTTTATGGAAAAAAGTCCATTAAATGAATATAATCCGACCCTTAGGTGATATGGGTTGACTTTTAGTCATCCAATAGGATTTTTCCAAGTGTTATAGTAATGTTATAATATTATATTTACCCTTAATTACCCGATTTACCTTTAACTATGGTAAATAAAATTTACCGTAGTTACTATTCATAATTCCCAAAAATAAAAAGTAGCCTATTAACATAATTTGGACCCACTGATTCCAAATATGGAATCCATTTTTTAAAATTAAATACACAGAAGTTGCAGAAATTAAATTAAAATTAATCCCGTTGTCGAACGAAAATGGGTTTTTCTTTAAAACATTGCAAAAAGATTGAATTGATTTATCCTATGAATTCAAGGTAGAATCAATGCTAATGACATACATTATATTAAATGGTAAAAATATTTTGTATTTATTCTTTAAAACCATTCAATATTATAATTTAACCATATAAATTATTGCGATGAAAAAAGTTGTTTTTAATTAAAATATAGCGTGTTTTTACTATTCATCAAAATATGAAAGTTACCAGAATATTATGAAAAATTTATCCAAAGTAAATTTTTATTTTATGATTCCAAAGAAGAATTTTATTTTGTCAAATTGAACTTATAAACATGTCAAAAAATAGATTTTAAGTGGGTGTGCCATCAAAAGGCGGCAAAACTTTATTTTTTGAAAAACACTTATTTTACCCGAAAAATTTGTTTTGTTCTTATACCATGTTATAAGATTCAAAATTTAGTTAATACTATTCATAAAAGCTTGTTCATAATAATATTATAATAACATATCGTTGTTTAGTAAAACCCGGTATTGCGTACAACACACGCTATCGAGGAAGGTCGTGATTGCGTGTAATGCAAGCCAAGTCAGGGTTGCGTGCTGTGCAAGAATCCTTCGTTGTTTCGTATAACATAAACCAACCATATTTCATTTATACATTGAATATATATATATATATATACTCAATGTTTTGTAGAATAACTATTATCAAAATTGTGTGTAACACGATCCAAGAATAGTGTTGCGTATACTGCAAGCTAATACGGTGTTGCGTATAGCGCAAGGTAATCTTGGTGTAGCATACAACACAAGACATTAATTAAAAGAATATTTTTCCTAAAATCTCGGGGTGTTACATTCTACCCCCCTTAAAATGAATTTTGCCCTCGAAATTCGTCGGGGTTATAAATGGTTTACTATTCGAAAGTTTCTTTAATAGAAACTCACATCGTAAAAAGGAATACCAAAACCAATCTTTAAAAAAAATGTATGAAACGTAACGGTTACCCAAATAAACTAATCACTGGGTTTCCACATAGGTGAAAATATGGATATGGAATAGAAATCTAACCATCATGTTCTGATGGAGAGTGGTAGAGAACATGGCTATGGAAAAGCCAGCAATCACAAAGCCATAAATTTGTGACGATCTAAGGTACAATTTGATTCATCAGATATAAGGGAACTAGGACAACATTTTTGGTTTTCAAGTTCATTTCCCTAATGTTGATGAATTAAAATAAATACTTGCATGATTTTGGTACAATCTCACTATTGTTCGTGAATTGAACAATTTCCACTTCATCCCTTAAATAAGTCAAGTTGAATTTGTTATTCGTGATGTGTTAGCAGATCATTTGATAGAATGATGGGTCATTCCATCTCTTTAAAACAAAAGGTTAGAAAAAGTTATAAGTCCATCTTATGGTTAGATTAATTGTATATGGTTCCAAAAATGAACTTATACTTCATATATCATACCGCTTAATAAAATAAAACTATTTTCTACTAAACAGGGACTTCATGTAGGCCAGTGGTAGGCGATAAAGGCCAGTCGCACTTCAGTTGTGGGTTCGATTCCCACAGCCTTGTCCGACGCGATGGGCTGTCGTCCGTCCTGTAGGTTGTCCTTTTTCTAAAACTATATACTATAACATCCCATCAATAATATCAAAAAAACTTCTATCCTTAAACAATACTAACTTATGTCCAACATAATCCATTCCAATCTTTAGGCTTATCCATAATACTGCAGTCCACTCTCATAATATAGTGAAAATGATTACCATAGATTTAATACCATCGTTGATCCCCATATATCATAAGATATTTCTTGTTGGTCACATTCCAAACATTCAGAGGCCTTAATCATGTATTCTTTTGAATACCCATTGAACCTTAGTGAAAACATGAATGTAGTTAAAAGTTAACACTTTCCACATACCAAAATCCTCAAAATTCTATATACTCAAACCATGATATCACTTAGTCCTTGTATCAATAATGAGCTCATGAATACTATCAAACATATTAGATTCTCTTTATCCCTTCATTATGTGCATATCATCAGCTTCCCAAAAATATTTCAATCACTTTTCATGGTTACCGATGTCATAAAATTATTGAAAACCACAATAGACCAAAACATAAATATTCCAATATTCCACGATACTATATACAACATTATTCTGGAATCCCATTACATAAACACTTAATCATTCCACCACATCGTTGTCATATTCAACATCGCCAATGGTGATCGCATGTGACTTCCCTTTGTCCTTTGCCTTAAGTGGTTGCTCACGTCGATCATCACTAACCCTTGGATTAGGGAATTTATTAGCATAATGCCCCATTTCTTTGCACTTGAAGCATTGAAGTGTAGTAGGTTCATTCTATGTATCCCTTCCTTTGTTTGCATCATTAGGCATCTTCTTCCCATCATTTCGGCATTCAAATGCCCGATGACCTTCCTTTCCACATTTGAAACATTTACTTGTCCCTTTAAGACAATCTCCACCATGCTTCTTCCCACACTTTGAGCATAAGGAAACATTCATCTTCTTTTCACCATTATTCTGAGATTTCTCCTTGAACTCCATCTTTCGTTTCTTGTCAAAACTATGAGATGGATAAGTAACACACACTTCAATTTCTACCTTGATAGCACAACGCACAATTTCTTCATAGCTACTGAAGTCTCTTATAGCTAATGCCCTTCGAAGATTTGGTTTTAAGCAACTGAAGAATCGATAAACTTTACTTTCAGGTTGGATGATAAATCCAGATGCATACCTTTCAAGCCTTGTAAAATTCGCTTCGTATATACCAATAGATTCATCATCCTTTTGCTTTAGTTCAAGAAACTCCTTCTCCATCTTTGTTCGAAGAATACGAGGGAAGTACTTATTGAAAAATAAGTTCTTGAACTCGTCCCATTCCATGGACTCAATTTCATCTCTTGGCCTCGTATTCTTGATAAGATTCCACCATTGATCAGCTTCACCTTCCAAACGATATACTGCTAATATGACTCTATCATGTTCAGAACATTGAAGAACCGAAAATATCTTTTCAGTGGTAATGATCCATTGTTCAGCAACAAGTGGATCAGAAGACCCACTGAAAGAAGGTAGACGTTGCCTCATGAAGGAATCAATAGAATATTGTTCTCTTATCTGCTCATTTGGGAGTCCAGAATGATTCATAGCTTGTGTAAGTATAGCAATAAGATTTTTCACTTCATCTCCCATAACATTTGTTTGTTCAGGAGGAAAATCATTGCATTGTCCATTACATTGATCAACACGGTTCCTTCGGGTTCCAGCTATCGTCTAAAACCCAAAAAGAATAGTGTGAGAGGCAAAAATCATGCTAGGGAAAACAACATAATAAAGGGGGAGTATCCTCAATATCTAACATCTTAGGTTAGATTATATGATCTTTACCGTAGTTCTAGGACTGTATCCTATACGTATACTTATCCTTAGGGACATCCCTAGACATACCTTAGAAATATCTCTAGGGATCTCACTAACGTTTTCGCATCCTAGTTTCCAAAGGTTGACTAAACCTTTCCTCAGATAACAACTATAAATACACGAGGCTTAACGTACATAGACATTACATTACTTTTGCGGAATACTTAGTACATAACAAAAACACACACACAAGGACTGTAATAGTTTAGTGTCTTTGGAAACTCGGAATATAATCTTCTAATCGTGGTGAAAGATCTTCAACATCTCCCATAAAGATCTTCTTTTTTTAAACCTAAATCCTTTCTTTGTGTCCTGGGGAAAGGAAAACATAAAAGGGTGAGCTCAAATGCTCAGTAAGGGTAAACAAAAGAAATATCAATCACGTCATATTCATAAGAACAAATCTTTTGGAAATCTTAACCTCCAAAAGAGATCACAATTTCATAACATGGGATAAATCAAAGTAGTGAAATGTAATCCCAATAATCAAAACATAAAACATGAAACTTTTTGGCATACACACATAATAATAGCGAATCATTTCTTATTAGTCAATACTCATTTACAAGACTATCTTAGTGGACAAAGTCCATTTCTGAACCGAGTTACCCTCGTTTCAGTCCTGCTTCACTAAACTGGTATAACCTACCGTTCCAGCCATGTATATCTCATGAGATATAAAATCTTTACCCAATTCATTGGAGGGAGATATAGGTCTCACCCATCTCATAATTATAGCATTCTTATGTGTGCCACAAAATCATAAACCATACATCATAGCATAACCCATGTAATAAAAATGGGATTATTAAACATTGTGACATCATAAAACAATTCATATAACATAAAGGAATTCATAAAAAATAATTCCATCACAACATAATCAAATCAATGTAATAATAGGTATAAAAACAGAACCCTTTATTATCTTAGATGGAAAATAATTTTGATAAAACACTTGAACTCCATTCTTGAGGAAAATATCCTTTCTACTTCAAAAACACTTTTCATTTCTTAACATGTTATAAAATTATAACTAAAAGAAGTTTAATAAATATAAACTTGAAAACTGGTAAAGGAAGCTTCTTGGAAATAATGTTCTAAAAATCCATTCATGCCGTATAAGATAAAAAAATATTCTTCTTGTACTTTTGTCGGAAAAGTCAAAAAGTACCTCGTATGAAAAACGACAAAAGATTCTTTTCATATCTTTTACTAAAAACTCACCGAAGGGTAAACTTTGATATAAAATATTTTAGAAGGATATAAATATTACATATTGAGGAAACATGGATGTGGATGATAAAATACACCCCAGTAAATACCAAAGTATAAACAATCTCTGATAAAAATGAGATTGTGATATTTCCCTTACCTTAGGTCCGATTTGCTTCGTAAGTGTATAAACCTCCTGTATAATGATTTAAATAATTTCATTGACTTAATAAAGAATCATATTAATTGTTATGATATCATATATGGTTCACTTATGACTTTATATTACTAGTTCTTTTGTAAATTCCATGTTAAAGAGCGTTTTGGGTAAAATTGTTTCATTTGTCGTCCGTGTTTTGACTTGTAATTATTCATATGATTACTTAGATCATGATTACTTAATTCCAAAATATAAAACATGATTTATATATAATATATATTCATAATATACATATATATAATAAATCAGTAAATGGAAAGAAATACACCGTTTATGGAGACGGTAGGCTGTACGTACGCATGAACGCTATTTTTGTTTCCTTATTGAGTTGAATGGAATTAAGTAGATGACATACATATATATACACATAAATCCAGTATCATTATTATGTCATATATTTCATGATTACTTATTATATATACTTTATAATCATTCATGAATGGTTAAAGTGGAGAATGAATCTCATCGCGTCGTGGAGACGGTAGTCCATACGTACGCACGAGCGATGATATCGTTCTCATGATAGTGGGACTATATTGGAGTGTATGTATACTATTTCAGAACCAATATCACTTTAAATTAATCATATATAGTTATTATTTACACCATTATACCCATCCAAGTAAGGTGGTGGTGGAAAATAGATTTCACCACGGCGTGGAGACGGTATTCTGTACGTACGCACGCGCGGTGATTTCATTTTCCATAGGATGGATAGATGGTGAAATAGGGTTGTTTCATAATTATAATAACATATAATTATATGAGTGATACTTATGTTATTACTTCATAATTAAACAACTAAAGAAGAATAAGCGAAAGAAGAAATAAAGATGAAAGAATCGGTAACAGAAATTACCTCTTCTTTGAAGCGCCTCTTTGAGACCTCCTCTTAGGGCACTAAAATTAGTCTTTGAGGAAGACCAGAAACTCTAGGGTGTTTCTAGAGAAGTGGAGAAGAGAATTTTGCAGGTTTTGGCCGAGCTTGAAGGCTCAAATTGCTGTGAGGAATAGAGGGAGGGGGTTCCCTTTTATAAGGGAGGAGAGGGGCACCTTTGGAATAACTAAAAATATTATTTTATTATAAATCCAAATTCGGTTTTAAATAGCTCCAAATTGATTTATTTAGAAAATAAGGTGGTTATTCATCGAAATCCTCTCATCCAATAGAATTTAGACAAGTTTAGGTTCCTATTTTAAATTTATCATTTATATTTAACTTTAAGTTGGATAATTTTACTTTTACCGTGTCTTCTTGTTTTCTTACACTATAAGGTTGATAAACATATTATATCAAGACAAACGAACCCCAAGTTGTTTATTATTAATATATATAACTTTATCTAAGTAATTTGGAAGAACCATAGATTTTTAGGAATAAAATAACAATTAATAATATAATATGTTTTTAAAGAACTATTTTATGTCAATTTTGACACTATTTAGTAATTGATTTTTGTGAAACTCATAACAGATTGATTAGTTAGAAAAAAGTTAATTAAATCAATAATAACATGTCATATTAACATATAAAATTAGTTAAATTCATAAAAAGTCTTAAATTACATTTATTTGGGTATTTATAACATCAATTATGTCAATATTTCATTAATAAGATAATTTCTGTATCATCTTTGTGTCATAATAAATGATAAATATTTAATCCCTAAAAACTCTAAATAAATTCCTATGATGTAGATAATTTTATTAGAATTCTGGATACTTTTTATTTTTGAAGTTTCATGAAGTGTATCACTAAATTAAAATTATTATACTTATAAGATTTAAGAAAGTGACATTTGTCACATTCTTTGGTTTTAATAATAATTAACCTATTTTTATGGAAAAAAGTCCATTAAATGAATCTAATCCGACCCTTAGGTGATATGGGTCTACTTTTAGTCATCCAATAGGATTTTTCCAAGTGTTAGGGTAATTTTATAATATTATATTTACCCTTAATTACCTGATTTACCTTTAATTATGGTAAATAAAATTTACCGTAGTTACTATTCATAATTCCCAAAAATAAAAATTAGCCTATTAACATAATTTGGACCCACTAATTACAAATATGGAATCCATTTTTTCAAATTCAATACATAGAAGTTGCAGAAATTAAATTAAAATTAATCCCGTTGTTGAAAGAAAACGGGTTTTTCTTTAAAACATTGCAAAAGATTGAATTGATTTATCCTACGAATTCAAGGTAGAATCAATTGTAATGAAATAAATTATATTAAATGGTAAAAATATTTTCTATTTATACTTTAAAACCATTCAATATTATAATTTAACCATATAAATTATTGCGATGAAAAAAGTTGTTTTTAATTAAAATATAGCGTGTTTTTACTATTCATCAAAATATGGAAGTTACCAGAATATTATGAAAAATTTATCCAAAGTAAATTTTTATTTTATGATTCCAAAGAAGAATTTTATTTTGTCTAATTGAACTTATAAACATATCAAAAACTAGATTTAATGTGGGTGCGCCATCAAAAAGCGGCAAAACTGCATTTTTTGAAAAATACTTATTTTACCCGAAAAAATTATTTTGTTCTTATACCATATTATAAGATTCAAAATTATTTAATACTATTCATAACGGCTAGTTCATAATAATATTATAATAATATATCTTTGTTTAGTAAAACCTGGTATTGTGTACAACACACGCTATCGAGGAAGGTCGTGATTGTGTGTAATGCAAGGCAAGTCAGGGTTGCGTGCTGTGCAAGAATCCTTCGTTGTTTCGTATAACATAAACCAACCATATTTCATTTATACATTGAATATATATATATATATATATATACTCAATGTTGCGTAGAATAACTATTATCAAAATTGTGTGTAACACGATCCAAGAATAGTGTTGCATATAATGAAAGCTAATACGGTGTTGTGTATAGCGCAAGGTAATCTTGGTGTAGCATACAACACAAGACATTAATTAAAGGAATATTTTTCATAAAATCTAGGGGTGTTACATTCATCTTGCATTATCTATAGATGGAGTTAATCTTTTTGGTTTTCAAAGAAGCACTAATAGTACATGGCTAGTTATGTTGGTAAATTATAATTTTCCATCATGCTTTGGCATAAAACGAAAACATGTCATGCTATTTATGCTTATATCAGGACCGAAACAAATGGGTAATGATATTCATGTTTTTTTGGATCCATTGATCAAGGATTTGAAATTATTTTGGGATTCATGTGCTAAGTTGTATGATGCTTATAGAAATGAAGATTTCACCTTGAGATATATGTTGTATGGGACGATAAATGACTTTCTTGCTTTGGTAATTTGTTAGGATATATCATTAAAAGAAGTCATGGGTGTCCTATCTACGTATAATGTACATAGTCAATTAGGTTGAAACATTCATCAAAAATCGTGTTTCTAGGACATCGCAGATTTATACCCCGATGACATAAGTACAGATATTAGATAACATCATTCGATGTAAGTTTAGAATAACATACAACACCATATCCACTAATTAGTGATCAACTATTTGAGAAATTAAAATAATTGAACACTACTTTTGGTAAACCATTTTTTAAAAACCTTATGAAAACTAGTTGGAAGAAGAGATCAATTTTTTTGAATTACCATACAGGAATTTTCTATATGTCAGACACTTTCTTTATATTATGAATGTTGAAAAAAATGTATATGAAAGTGTCATTGGTACATTTCTAAATGCACCTGAAAAAAAAGGATTGAATTATTGCTAGGTTAGACATGGGAATACGACAAGAGTTCGTACAAATGAAGGGTGAAAATGAACTTTTCTTCTTCTAGTTACTTACTCTCTTTCCAGGCAGGAGATATTTCATTTTTTCAACTTCTTGAATGGCATAAAGGTTATAGAGGGGTATCCATTGAATATCAAGCACATCGTTTAAATGACCAATTTAAAGTTAATGGGTTTGAAATCACATGACTTTCAAATTTTCATGCAAGATCTAATTCTTATAGCTTTATGTTGCATTTTTTCCAAGAATATCCGTTATGAATTAATGAATCAATGTTTCTTTTTTAAAGCTATATGCAGAAAAGTTATAGACCTAACGAAATTGTTGAGTATGGAAAGAGAAATTGCCATTATATTATGTGAATTTAAAATTTTCTTCTCATCGACATTCTTTGATATGATGGTTCATTTGATGGTTCACTTGGTGATAGATTCGAGTATGTGTTCCTATACACTCTAGATGGATGTACACCATTGAATGGTACATAAAGATTTTGAAAGGGTTTGTCAAATATCAAAGTCAGCAAGAGTGTTGTATTGAAGAGCAATATATTATTGAGGAAGTTGTTGAATTCTGTACTGAATACCTATCCAATGTGGAAAGAATTGGTCTACCAAATTCTCATCACACTTGGCGGCTTGTGGGTAAAGGAATTTTGGGAACATAGATTGTATCAATAAATATTATAGATCATGAGTAGTCCCACATTTACGTTTTGAATAACATTTTGGAGGTTGACCCATATTTCAAAACCTATAAATAAATTATTAGGAATTTGAATCCATCAAGGGATAAAAAATAGATATCAAATACACATAATCGAAATTTTATAGGATGGTTTTAGGACCATATATTTAAGGAGTTTGATAAAAATCTAGACTCAATTTCAGAATGACTTTGATGGCTAGCTGGAGGACCAAGTGTGTATGTATTATCTTATAATGATTATGTAATTAATGGTTATACATTCTATATTAATGAACATGATGAAGATAGTACCATGCAGAATAGTGTAGTTACCATTGTGTCTAAAGCGATGCATGTTTCCAGTGATAAGGATAGAAATCCAATTGATGTGAATTGTAATACTTTAGCATCATCAAACAAATATGGGAGTTGGATTATATGAACTTTCAAGTACTGAATTTTCAATGCAAGTGGGTTGATAAAGGGTGTGTTGTTAAAATAGATGAGTTGGGATTCATGAAAGTTGATTTTAGTAAGAAAGGGTAAAAATAAGAAACATTTATAATGGAATCACATGAATTACAAGTATTTTATGTTCCATATCCCGAAAAATGAAACTAGTCAATTGTTTTGTTATCCACCAAAACCATTAAAGGGTTAGATGAAAATTCAATAGAGGATGGCCCTATCATTGGGATGTGGCAATCATTTCGCAGTAGTCCTAATGTAGATGGAATTTTTTATGTCAAAGGAGACCACAATTAATGGATTTGGATAGTAGAAAGAGGTTTCAAATCCCTTTAGCCTTTAAAAAAAAGAGAGTTCAATAATCAGGTTATATTTTTTTATAATATACATCATGTTACCTTATGTTATTATCTATTCACTTCTGATTTTATGTAATATAAATTAAATTTTAAATCACTTCTGAAAATAATGACTTATGCATGTGATGATTCTCCCAATCCTGAGGCACAACAGGTCTCTCAACCTGCTGCTACTTACAGTGTATAGGACTAACAAGTTCCTCAACATGTTGTTGTTATTTATCCCAATGAGAGGTACAGGAACTATCTGCACATGTCGATGCTAGTACTCCTAAGGAACATATTGATGATGTTGTAACCAAGAAAATGTTGGGAAATGAAACACTAGAAGCGTAGAAAAAACAAGAGCGCCATATTTTGATAGTGTTAGAAAAAATAATTAATGAAAAAGAAAAAGGCATCAAATACAAGGTCAGATGGAATAAGTGGGGCCAATATGTTAACACCAAAAGGCCATGTTAAGTAGTTACATTGGGATAGTCACTCAGAAACATGTGCCAATTCACGTACATTCATGACACCATGTTGTCCTCGGGCTTAATAAACTAATGTGGGGAGATATTATGGTAACATTATGATATCATTTCTTTAATTTACTAAAAAAAAATAAGATAATGAAACATTGAATTACTCTTTATTATCCCTTGTGGTGTGCATTTATAGTGGATGAATTGCATATGGACTATTTATTAATGGTTTTTGCAAGGATTTATAAAGGATTTTTTCACAATTTTAATGAAATGTTATCTTAATGATTCTAAAGGGAAAATAAACCCACACCCTTCTCTTATTTATTCACATCTGATAACCCAATGAGCGTGTGATGCATTTAGTAGCCATCATAAAGAGTAACATTTTCAAGTAAACTTTGTTTGGTAATATGTTGTTTAATGATACGTGTATTCATCACTTTGATTGATAGTTTTTTATTTATGAAACACCAACTGCGTGTTGAAAATAAGGAATGATTAGCAAAACCAGTATACCCCTATAGTAAAGGAAAAATGGGGTACGTTTCAGTTGAAAAAATAGGTATGTATTTTAAATATACCATAAGAAATTTATGTGACATAAAACAACACCATAACTATGTTCTTATATTTCTATGTAGATTGATGAATCCAAGTCCAATGTCACTTCCATCCCATGCCATGTGCTAGGGAAGGAGGCACGTGTAAATAAATATGAGATATTAATAGATAAAAACACACAAAAAGTTTGGGAAACATGTGTAAGTATGAAATTATAAATATTTTTTTCTTTAAATCGATATTACATAACAATGATTACTTATTTTCCTTTATTTTCTATCTGACATAGTCATAGGAATCAGTAACACCCAAACTGGATGTGGACATACTTTTAGTGGCCTTGAAGCAGCTAGAAAAGTATGGTCACGTCATAGGTGTAGGTTTTAGGGTGACACCCCAAACATTTTTTGTTAAAAAAACAAGAGGAGGATAAAAGTGAAGAAATAAAAATGATGAGAGAAATAATATCTATACCTGAAGAGCATATGAAATTACAGAGATATTTCATGGAAAATATGATGGTAGGGGGTAAAGAGAAGAAAAAAATCAAGAACAACCAACGCATGAAGATACTGCTCCACCCCCACTATCTTTGAGGTGAACCACTCCCCTCAAAAACCTATCTTTGCATATGTAATAAATGTTCTAATAATTTTTTCTATGAATTTTGAATCAGATAGACACTAATACCTTTTGTATATTGATATTGTATAGGATGAAAATGATTGTGATTTATATCTATCAATACCCACTCATCACCTTGTAGTGAGGGCTACAATGTTCAATATCCAGAACACCATGCTACACAACAGACAACTTCCAACAGCTCATTTCAAAGTGTTGATTAATGTAGCCCATGAGTCGAGCACCAAAAAACCTATTCCAGTTGATGATAAAGATATTCATAAGGTCGAACAAGCTCTTGGAAAATTCATCTCATGGCTATCACATCTTGTGAAAAACATGACGAAAAGGAGGTATTTATTTCCAATTTATTTTTTAAGATAAACCTTTAACATTTAGTGAAAAAATGTTTTAATTGATGAATGTTATTATAGACAGACATAGGGAAGGGATGAAAATAAATAACGGCTCAAAACCATATCAAGGATCAACCAACCGATCAAAACGATCTACTAAAATCGCCTTAAACCCGCCCATTCTATATATGCATTGATTATTATTACAAACTCATCTGAATATGAAGTTGAAAGATGGTGGGGTTCACAAAATTACTTTTGATAAAAATATGTATAATGGGGAAGATCCAAATTTCATTTGGGTTGACAATGTAAGTGAAATCTTAGAGCATGATTGGCTAGGCGGATAAGTTGTAAATGTATACATGAGGTATTTTTTCATGATTTAATTTTCAAAAACCTGATATACTATAATAATTATAACTAAATACATTTCATATTCTTTGCAGATGTATATATGAAAAAATTTTGAAGGGATTTCCATGTGAAAAAAAATTGGACTCATTAGTCCTCACATCAACTCTACAAAACAAACAGATATAGAATACAAGAAAGAGGGTGAAATATTGGCAGGCCTGCTCAAATCATTTAACAGAAAAAATATGGATGATAGACTCTTCTTAATACCAACTATTCAGAGGTAAAACTGTACAATTTAATCATATCAAATATTTTTTAATTCCTTGCATTAATTGTTCTTTTTTGTGCTTTTATGTAGCATTAAATGCTCATTTTGGTCAATTTGGATACTCCAAAAATTTATTTCTTGAATTCAATGCATGGATATCCAACAAACTGACCCCAAATGATGGTGTTTGTCAATTTTTAATACACTAAATCCAACATTTTAGAACTGAACTTCTAGTTATATAATTTATATTATATTTTAATGATGATTCTTTTATTATAGGGTGGTGTGTGAATATCATCTAAGTTATGGAATGAGGCTAGGGGAAAAGGACAAGAACATCACAAGTACTACGACTGGATACAAATCAGGGTATATATAATAAGATTTCACTATCCAAACACATATAAAAAAATTATATATTTTTCTCAATGTTTCTACATTGTCCAAAACAAACAAACAATAGAGACTGTGGTTATTATGTTTGTAAATTGATGAAAGAGATTATAATACATGAAAAACCAGCATCCCTAAAGAGGTATTTTCAAAGATAATTACTATTTCATTTAAAATATTTATTAATAATTTTTTGTATTTATATTTTTTCAGTACTACCATAGTTTTTGAAAATAATTATATTCAAAATATGAGATATATTTGTTTATAAATGAATGGGAAAAATGCCTGAAGGAATAATGTACAGAAATATCATGAAGATGTGACCAGTATGACACAAAGTGTCTATTTTTATTTAAAATTGTCAGTATTTTTAGGAAAAAGAAAGTGTAATATTGAAAACTAATAAAATGAATTTATATTGTTTTGACACTTTAGTAAAATGACCCATAAGTCATTTTTGATGTATAGGAATCAGCCACACCAAAATACGACACATGGTGTGACCGTTATGACTTTAAGTGTGTATTTTTATAATAAATTAACAATAAATTTTGCAAAAAGAACAAGTGACATACTGAAAAACAAGAAAACAGATTAGGATTATTTTGATACTTTAGGAAAATGATCCATAAATCATTTGTGACATGTAGGAATCAACCACACCTCAATCTGACGAATAGTGTGACCGATATGACTAAAAGTTTTCATTATTAGTTTAAAATTGATATTTTAGCTCAAAAAGCATCACTCATTGAAAACCAATAAAAATTTCCACAATTTTCTTAAAAATTTAGGATAATGATTCATAATTTATTTTTAACATGTATGAAGTAGTCCCATGTCAAATAGACGCATGATGCGACTTGTATGAATCAAAATGCATGTTTCCAGTTTGAAATGATATTTTAATAAAAAAAATGGCATACTAGAAACTGATAAAACACATTCGTATTTTTTTTATACTTTAGGAAAATGATATATAAGTCATTTGTGATATGTAGGAATAAACCTCACCTCAATCTGACACACAGTATGACCGGTATGACTCAAAGTGTCTCTTTTTATTTAAAATTGACATTAATTTTAGTTAAAAATCACAAATGGCTTACTGAAAACTATTAAAATGAATTCTAATTGTTTTGATGATATATAAAAATGATCCTTCAGTCATTTTTTATGTGTAAGAATCAACCCCAACTCAATACAATGCATGAAGTGATCGGTATAAATCCAAATGTGCCTTTTTATTTAAAATTCACATTAATTTAAGTAAAAAAGAACAACTGACATACTAAAAGCCAAGAAAATGCATTCAAATAATTTTGATACTTTAGTACAATTATACAAGAGTAATTTGTGACATGTAGGAATCAACCGTACCTCATTCTGACAAATGGTGTGACTGGTAAGACTAAAAGTTTCTGTTATCAGTTTAAAATTTACATTTTAGCTCAAAACGTGTCGCTCACTAAAAACAAAGAAAACACTTTCTGATTGTCTTTATAATTTAGGAAAGTGATTCTTAAGTCCTTTATGAAATGTATGAAGTAGTATCACATCATATAGATACACGATGCGACCATTATGACTCAAAAAGCATGTTTCTAGTTTGAAATGATATTTTAGTAAAGAACACAACTCATATATTGAAAACCGAGCAAACACATTTGGATTATTTTGATACCTTATAAAAATGATCCATGAGTCATTTGTGATATTTAGGAATTAATCAAATCTCAATCAAACGAACGATGTGACTAGTATAAATCAATTTTTTTTAAATTGACATTAATTTAAGTAAAAAAGAACAAGTGGCATACTGAAAACTGAGAAAATGCATTATAATTGTTTTGATACGTTAAGACAATGATCCATGGGTCATTTTTTATGTGTAAGAGTAAAAAACAAGTCAATATGAGGTATAGTGTTACTAGTATGACTAAAAGTGTATGTTATCAGCTTAAAATTGACATTTTAGCTCAAAACGTTTTACTCGCTGAAAAATAATAAAACACCCTCTGATTGTCTTAATAATTTATGAGATTGATTCATAAGTACTTTTTAACATTTACAAAGAATTATCACCTCAAACCAATGCACTATGTGACTAGTATGACTCAAAATGGGTGTTTCCAGTTTGAAATGATATTTTAGTAAAAAAACACCACTGTCATACTAAAAACTGAGTAGACCCATTCAGATTGTTTTGATACTTTATAAAAATGATCCATGAGTCATTTGTAATGTGTAGGAATCAACTAAACCTCAATATGATGAACAATTTGACTGTTATCAATAAAAATATTTAATTTAAATTTGATATTCATTTTAGTAAAAAATAAGGGACATACTCAAAACCAATAAAACTCATTCAGATTGTTTTGATATTTTAGGAAAATGGTCCATAACTCATTTATGAGGGGTAGAAATCAACTCCACCTCAATACGATGCATGGTATGACATTTGTAACTCAAAATTTGTCTTTTTTATTAAAAATTTACATTTTATTAATGTATTATTTCAAATTAATCTGTAATTTGTTTCTTTATAGTATTACTAGAATAATATTTGTTTTCATATATAGGTGGAACCTTTTTCTTGAGTCGGGATGATTTTTTCAGAAACTAATATCATGAGTGGACATTTTTTAGAGGGGATCATGGATGTTAAAGGATGAAACATTTATTTTTTTAATTGATTTTTGGATAATTGTAAACTTAATTATATAAAACATTTTTTGAAATGTATATAGAATTTCTTCCAAACCATTGTGTGTGCGGCTTTATTCTTGTGTGCACTATGCTAGTGTTGTTTTGTGTAGGTTGTGAGTGTGTTTTGTGTAGGTTCAGGTTCTTCTGGTGGGTGTGTTGTTATATAAAAAGAATATCACATGCATATAGACCTTTATCAACACTATTTTGAGTGCTGATAAATAAAGCATTTATCAGTGTTAATTAAAGAACCGATAAAGTAGTCTTTTATATGTGCTTGAAATAGTGCTGATAAAGTGTACCTTTATCATCACTAAAATAGCATGGATAAAGGGGGGACTTTATCAATTCATTTTTTAGCACAGGTAAATGACACCCTTTATCATTTCTTTTTTAGAACTATTAATGGAGACCCCCCTATCAGGGCCTTTTAGTGCTGTTAATTTTTTTTATAGAATTGACAAAAGCACTATCTATAGAAGGAAGAAAGATAAATAGTATTAACCAGACAGTATCGTATATGCCTTGTGGTCTTAATAGACTATAACCTATATTGACACACAGGTGACATTGTATTCACTTGTATATGGGATGGAAGCAATCCTACCCATTGAGTTCCAATTTCCCTCACTCTTTGTTTCCATTTGTGATCAATTATCCATATATAATAAATCCTAAAAAAGAATGGATGAATAGGAAAAACCTGATGAGAAAGTATTACATACCTTGAATCATTTATAGGTCTATCAAAATTGGATAGCATGATATTAATCAAGAAATTTTGCCTTTGCTCATTCCTCCAAGGAGAACTGGTCCTGGTCCTTAGGACTCTGATGATACCAGGGAAAAAGATTCTAAATATTGATCCAAATTGGGACAGACCTTATTCTATACACAAGTTCCATACCAATGAATCTTACTCCTTAATATTTATGGATGGAGAGACCATTATAGCCCTTACCAATGAAATATTTCTCAAGAAATACTCCATGTGATAATGACACCCTCATCTACATCACAAGATGATAAACTGCATGAAACCATCCTCCAAACCATATAACATTAAACTTCTTGGTTCTCTCATCTTTGCTACATGATGCTAATCTATGTATAAATATGGACTTAAATTCGTGAACTTGAAAGTTAGGTCAAATAGTCCTAGTCATATGGCTCAAAACTAAGAGACACCATGGTCTAAGATGTATGACTTTAAACTTCATAGCCTAACATCCTACTCAAAATATGTTAAATTGTATGTCAATGTCCTCACCATATGATGTAAAACTATATATTCATTTTCCTTGTTAAATGACATAAAACTACATAACATTTTGATCTGTGCTTGAGTGGATCACAGTCATGGGTGTTGTTCTCCCACCACATCTCCTTTCAAGAACTATATGTGTCTTGATTCCTACCATCACAAGATACATAGTGATGTCCAGATCAACAATCCTGGGTCTAGACACAACATAAAAATATCCCACTCCCTATGTATGGATCAAAACTACACAGGGTAGCCTTTTTACAAGAACTATATGTGGCTTGATTCCCTCCTCAAATAGGATGCATAATGACACTTAAACCCTATGTCTTAGGACCAACCACAAATAAAAAAATACACCCTCTCCTACAAATAAGAAGATATCTATATAGGACACCTTAACTCAAGTTCCCTAATTTAGGATCCCATCATAGAAATATAAATATTCCTATCCCTCATATAAACAAAAAAATCTATATAGGGGACTCCACACTCCACATCTAATTTTAGTCCAAATGCTTCCTTAGTGCTTAGACATATTTCTTCCACGCATCATACTCCTTATTGTGGGAACTTTTGGATATCCATAATCATTTCTTATCCATCAGTAATAGAATTTTAGATTCTTGAATATACCTTTTTTTGACTATTTAGTAACACACCTTGGTTGGATTTTCATAAGTCTCCCACCAAAAGGGATTTTCAAACAGAGGCGCACTCACCCTTAGGAGAGACCTCTTATATCTTTATAAACCTCAATGATATTATGTTGCGAACCCACTTTTTTAACATTGGTCTAAAGTAGTTCCATGTGCTCTTATCCCATGGCACTTCTCCTGATCAAAGAATCTCTAAGACCAGGTTTTACAATTTCATTCTTCACATATGAAGTATGTTGAGACATCCTTTTCCTGGTAAGTCGTGTATCCCTCACCATTTCCATGACATGTGTTCCTAGCCATATAAACTAAATATTCAGGACACCATGCCATCCTAGTGAAATGATGTTAAACTATATGACAAATTCTTCATCATATAACGTGAAAATTTAGCATTACCCTATGTACCAAGAATAGGATTCAATGAGCAACTAGCTCAGGAAGCCGAAGAACCTTTGTGATAATTTGTTTTAACAAAGTCTTTTTATTTTTTGACACCTAACTTTTTTGTATAAGAATATTTTTGTTTTTATGGTTTGGACCAATTCCATCAAAATGAGGTTTTTTAAGAAAGCTGATATTTGTTGAATGTTAAAACCCAAACATAAATAGGGCGAAAATTTTTGTCTTTGTGGAAGTTGTTTTCCAAATATAGAAGATTGAACTGAGAAGCACCAAACTTAGAATGTTTGAATGAGGAACACCGGTCTCAGGAGTCATCAAAAAGATGAAGTAGTTGATTGGACACAACATCGGTCTTAGATCCATCAGTATAATGTTCATATTCAACAAACATATAATTTTTTAGAAAATTTGAAGTTGTAGGGTGAGGATGTTAGAATGATGCTAAAGAGGTTTATTGAAGAAAGTTAAGTCAGGTGTTCAAAATTTCTCAAACATTCTAATCCCAAGTCATATGAAGATTTTATATTATTAATATTCTTATAAATCATGAAAACTATCATGATTAAAGCAATTGAAGAAATGGAGGAATGGAGGAATCCAAAAGATTGCATTAGTTCCAGAAAAGAAAGACAAATATTATTAATGATCGATCAATGACACTAATAAGATCATCATAATGAGAAAGTGGAAGGATGATGAATTTTAAATGAGTTCAAAGTTTCTATATGAAGTCATCATCGGATGTAGAACATCGTAATGAGAATTTAATAATTATGAGTTCATCGGTGTGAAGAAATGTGAGAAGATGAAGATGCTGGTTTTCAATCTGAAATGATGAATCAAATATGCAGATCATCAGATCTTGAAGAATCAGAGGCAAACAAAATTTTTTGTTGTAAGTTTTTCTCCATAATTAGAGAAATAAAATAAATTATTGTGGTTACTAATCCATAAGATGTGTTCCATCAATTTAATCAGACTAACTCCGATAAGAAAAGTCAACGTGATGAACTCTAATGAGGAAAAGTAAATTTGGAGTAAGCTGGAATAGTTTCATCATAATGAATTAAGAACTTTTTATCGAACTGAAGCTTAGGTGGGAAGGAATAATTGAGCTAAGAAAGAAGATATAAACATATTCACCTAATAGGACTAAAGAATGGTAAGGTAGTCAGAAATAGGATGAATATGGAAAAGACTCGAGAAGATTCTAGAATATTTATGAAGAGTTGAATTGGTCAAACTTGAAATTCAATTATGCTTAAATCTCATAGTTTTTTAATTTGAGGAAGTGGGAAAAGTTTTCAAGTTTCTTGCCTTTACCATTCTAGGATTTGTATAAATAGATGATCAGTACATTTATACTTTTCAAATTTTCAAATAATAAGAAAAGGTGGAGTGCTAAATAATTTGAGTGAAAGGTCCATCCAAACAGAGATATCATTAGAAGATTGTAAATCTGATGTTTTTTTACCATTCTGAGAAACATCATTTTGCGAATATCATATTGAGCTGATCAGACTGAGGAGGATTGGACTGAGTTTCTTAGAATATTTGGAGAAGTGAAAATTGAGAAAGGAAAGATCATATTGATTCGATCGTACAGAGTCAATTGGGATACGTTCATTGAACTTAAGGTAATCAGATTCAATTTCATTAGATCCATGAACTTTTTTGGAGAAAATTGAAAAAATTATTTTATTTTTTTGGATTAATTTTTTATAAGAAAAATTTGTAAAATAATGGGGGTAAGTATAATATTTTTTATTTGGAGATAGAATGTGTCTAACATGATTTGGCACAATTTTTATTCACTTATTCATAATATTGAATTTCCATAGACCCATGGGAGTTGTTATGGAAAGGATGTAGGGTCTCACAATGAGGTAGAACCTTGTAAATCTCATTTCCTTTACTTACTTTCCTGGTTTTCATGTGTGAGTATCTAAAAAAATATTAAAAGGATGTGAACTTTAAAAGATTTTCGGGCTATGTTTTATAAAGTATTGAAACTTATAAAAAATGAACAAATGGTTCCCCCCTCCATTCTCAATTGTTATTTTATATTTTGGAACTTCAATTGGTATTAGAGGGAAGTTTTCCTTATTGAATCCTTATAATGGATAATATTAATTCTTTCAATAGTATAATAATACCTATATTTGATGTAAAAAATATTATGTATTGAAAAATAGGATGATTTCTTATCTCCTATCTCTTGGCCTATAATTTGTTGATATTACTACAATTGGTTTTCCACCTATTGAGAAGGATTCCCTGATGACTTTTGCTGATAAGATAAATATCAAAGTGGATGGAAACTCTTGAAATTATATCCTTATGCCCTTATCAGATAATTTTTATATGAAGGTTATGGGTCTTAAAACTTCAAAGAGTATATTGTACATACTAGAAAGTATTTTAAAAGGGGATAATAAATTAAAGGAAGAAAAGCTACAAATCTAGTGTAGTAAGTATGAAAAAATAAAAATGAGAGATGAAGAAACTATTGATGAATACTTCAACAGAATAAATTATATTATTTGGAACATCATAGGATTCATATATCTCCTGAGTGATTTTACAATTTTGAATAAACTAATGAGAAAATTTTCAGATAGGATTCATTCTAAATTTTCCTCTTTAAAAGATAAGGATGATTTATCTCTTGATGAATTGAAAAACTTTATTATTTATTATGAAATGAGTAAATCTCCAATGTTCAAAAATAATATGAAATATTAAATTTTTTTTCATTCCATGAGAAAAAAGAAAATACAAGATATTGAAGATGTTGATCTTCTTAACTCTGATGATAAAAAGGATGATGATTTGAATGAAGAAATCATGTCTCTAGTATCTAATAACTATAAAAGAGGAATATGAAGGTATATAGGTAAACATACTCTCAAATGGTTTGAGTGTGGTGGAATTAGACACTTTCCTTTGAATTTCCCCAAGAAGAAAGTTGGTGAATATTAAGATGATTCTGATGAAAAACCCCAATGGAAGAAGTGGAAAAAATGATAAATAATAAAAGTCACCCAACAGATCTAAGATGAAGTTTACTAGAAAAAAATAAGTATATTGATTAATAAAGTTTAATTATAATCATTTGAAAACAATTCTTTGGAATATGAATGTTTAAAAAAATTCATAACCTTTACTGAAAAAGTTGAGAAAAAAATTCCTCAGATAATGAAAAAGGATGTAAAGAATCGTATATAGAGTATTAAATCAAAACCGAACATGTTTCATGTCTTGAGAAAAATAGAACTCTCAAAAAAGAAATTATATTAATGAAGAAAGATTATGAGGAAGTTTTTGAAGGAAGAAAATATGTCTTCAAGTAAGAGTAATAATACATTTAGAAGATTTTAAGTTACAAACATAGAATTGCTTAATAGGGAATGATAGTTGAATATCTCAGTAAGAACCTAATAACTAAGGAAGAAGAAGTTAACAAGTTTCAATAAAAACTTCTTGAGACTGAAATTACCTTTATCAAGATGAATGAAAACTTCAATAAAGATTCATAAGTAAAATTTAATAATTATAATGTTTTTGAGAAAACTAAAAATAATAATTATGTGAAATCCTTACTCACCAAAAATAACATCTCATCTAATTCTTATAACATTTTAGGTTCCGTAAAATGTGTTGGGAAATCTTGGGTTGATAAAGGATGTGAGAAACCCATCAAATCTATAAAATTTTATAACTCACTCAAAAGGAAAGATAGTCTACTTCATAATTATGACAAATCATAAGGAAGTTATCAACCTCAACAAAGTTTCTACAAATAAAGATATTCCTTTCATGAAGAATAAATATTTTATGGATACTATGGGTGTTTTTAAATCTATGGGCACAGATCTTATAATATTTTGCCTAAATTTTCACTTCTCAGAAGAAGTTTTGAACAAAGATAAAGAAACGGTGGAAGAATGATGACTAACATTCTAAACCCACTAGAATTTAGAAAAGAAAAAACTTAAGATGTTATAAACCTTCAACAAAAAATAAATTTGAATGTCTGGAATAAGTTTTAGAGGATTTTATTTGGCTAGAAATAATTCTGAAAGATGTATGACACTCCTTATGAAATAGTTTTATTATAGAAGAAAATAAATGAAATATGGAAAGAAGAATTTTTAGGAAATAGATTTTATCATTGAGATGGATTTTAAAGATATTAAAAGGAAAAGACCATGGATACATTATAGTGTTTGTTCTTCACATATTACTGGTGATATAAAAATCTTGAAACATGTTTAAATTCATGATGGAGTGGTAGTTACCCTTGGTAGTGATAGTTCCTTAAAAATCATAGGAATTAGAATGGCTGAGATTGATACAGAAAAGTTTAAATCTAAGAAAGTTTTATTTTTTGATGGGATAAAACATATCTTACTTATTGAAAGTAAACTTTTTGATGATGTAAAATAAGTTATCTTTAGAAAATATTCTTATGTTATCAAAAGTTTGAAAGATATAAGAGTTATTACAAAATTCAAAAGAACCAGTGGAAATCTCTTCCAAATACGAGAGTTTAATAACTACTATTACTTGAGTATTGAAGATGAAAATAAGTTGTGTCACTGAATACTTGGACACATTGTGCAGAAAAACATGAAAAACATTCTAAATTTGATGATGCTCATTATTTTCTAGAATTGAAAAGAAGATATTAAGATGTTTGGGTTACTAGGAAAAAAGGGAATATAACTAACAAAATTCATAGGAGAATTGAGATTCAATCTACCGGACCTCTTAAGCTTATTCATTCCAATTTATGTGGAATGATGAGACATAAATTAATAAAATAATATTTATACTTCATCATGTTTATTGATTATTTCACTCATATGAAAAAACATCATGTTTATTAAACATAATTCATAGGTTGTAGAAATGTTGAAGTTTTTTAGAAAAGAAGTTTAGAAAGAAATGGGGGTTTATATAAAGAAGTTGAGAATAAATAATGGTACCTAATTCATAATTAATACTTTTGAAACTTATCTAAGAAATCATGGTATCAAACATCAGTATAGTGATCTTTATAGTCCATGAAAAAATGGGGTATCATAAGTAAAGAATATAAGTTTGGAGGAAATAGGATGAAGTATATTAGTAGAATACAAACATTCAAAGTTCTATTGGAAATAATTTGTTAGTATTATTGTACAATTTCAAAAAATTGCTTGTTGAGACCGAAAAACATCATGACTTTTTCTGAAATATGGTATAATAAAAAACTTTATTGAACTTCTTCAATGTTTTTAGAATTTCATGTTTAATAATAAAAAATCCAGATCTAGGAAAGTTTGATGAAAAAGTTGTGGAAGGAATTTTTATGTTTTATTCACCCAATCAAAGAGGTTTAAAATATTAAAATAAATGCTGATAAAGTTGGGTAGACTTAAATGATGTGAAAGTAATTGAAAGTCAAAATTCCTTAACAAAAGTTGTTGAGAATTATGGGGAGGATAAACTGAAGATTTCCAATGATATTTAAAGTAAGTAAAAACTTCCTTACAAAGATTCAGGATAATCATGTGATGAGGAAAGTTCGGCGGTAAGGGATACTTTGAAGTTTCCTACTTTAAAAAATCATTTTGAGTCTGAAAACATTATCAAAAATCATAAGGCACCATTTCAGACCATAAGAAAGTTGATATTAGAAAATAAAACATCAATTATCTCTAAAGTTGAACCAAAATCATTTTAAAAATCTGTTCAACACAAATAATGGGTGGATTATATGAATAAATAGTTAGATCATATTGAGAAAAATGAAACATAGGATCTTCTTCCACATCTTGTAAATAAAAATGTTATTATAACAAAGTGGTTTTGTATAAACAAATTCAATGAGAATGGATAAGTTTCAAGAAACAAAGAAATAATTTTTTATAAAGGCTATTCTTTGGTGTAAGGTGTGGATTTTGAAGAAATGTTTCTACAATTGAAAGATTAAAAACTATTAAAATGTTTCTTTTAGTGGTCTCACATTGGAGTTACAAAGTTTATTAGATGGATGTAAATTCATCTTTCTTAAATCATGAGATTGAGGAAGAAGTTTACATTGAACAACCTTGTGGTTTTAAACTTGATAAGGATGAAAATCAGGTTTATATATTGAAGAAAACATTGTATGGTTTTAAAAATGCTCCACATTCCTGGTATTCAAAACATGAAAATTGTTTGAGAATATTGAATTTTTATAAAGTAAAAGTTGATATCAGCATATATGTAAAATATTTTGACTTTGTAACTGTAATTGTAATTTTTTATGTGGATTATATAATTTTTTCTAGGGTAATAGAAGATTTTTGTAAAAAAATTACTAAAGAAATAAATAAGAATTTTGAAATTTCAATATAGGGAGAATTAACATTATTCCTTGGTTTACAAGATTAAAAAAACGAAAAATACATTTTCCAATTATAAGAAAAAAATTCAGGGAATTGTTACAAAATTTCAGCATGGAATAATGAAATGAATTTTCTAGTCCAATCTTTGTGATAAAAAAGTTGAGTAAAGATTTTTCTGGAAAAAGTGTGAATTGAAAAGAATTTTGGAAACTGTTGGAAGTTTACTTTACCTTACAGCCTCAAGACCTAATATTTTTTATGTTGTGACTTCCTAAGCCATGTATTAATGTAATAAAAAATAATCTCATATGTTGTTAGTAAAGATAATTCGAAGATATGTCAAGAAAACAACATAACAAGGGTTTTTATACAAAAAATTTTGAAATGATGTTTTATGGTTTTACTGATGTCAATTAGGATGTATATTGTAATGATATAAAATAAACCTCATGAGGAACATTTTTCTTAGGTGAATTTTTTGTGAGTTGGCATTGTATGAAACAAATTTTAGAAAATTTAATCACCGCTGAATCTTAATATGTTACACCTACTCATAATTTTACTAAAAAAAATTTGATGAAATTTTAGTTGTAATACTTGAAAGTGAAAGTTTCTAAAACATTAAATATACTTTTGATAATAAAAATTTCAATCGATATTTCTAAAAATCTTGTCTATAATTCAAGATCAATACATATTGATGTAATGTTTTAATTTATAAAAGAATTTTTTTTCTAGAGATGTTTTTCTAGAATATATCTGAATGAAGTATCAAATTGCTGATATCTTCACAAAGGTAATGTAAAAAAGAAAGGTTGGTTGAGTTGAGGTTGAAACTTCATGTTCATCCTCCTCCAATGACTTCCTAAATCTCATAAGGAAGACCCCCATCGTGCTTTGGATTATGTTGACAAAGGGGGAGATAAAGTAAAAACTTTTTACTTAGTAATAAGTTTATACTTATCATTATTTTATGAATATGGAGTTGTGGTTATCATAAAATGGGGGATAGAAAAGGGAAAGGGAGAGAAAAATAAAAGTTATAGAGGAAAATATTATAGCAATTGAGAGTTTATCTTAACATGGTCGTAAAATTTTCTAATCAATAAGGGATAGAATTCCTTAAAAATATTACTTTATTCAGAAGTTTGGTTTCATAAAACTCTCTTTTGAGAAAGTATGTGTTTTGGTAAAAGTGAAAATTTTCTAAGAGTTTGAAAATTCTTTGATGAGGTTTGTTAACAAATCAAAATTGGGAGATTAAATAACCTTTGTGATAATTTGTTTTATCAAATTTTGTGTATTTTTTTATAACTAACTTATTTATATAAGAATGTTTTTGTTTATCAATATTAGACCAAGTCCATTGGAATGATGTTTTTTAATAATGTTCAAAGTTTCTAAATGTTTTAACTGATACATAAAGGGGTAGAAAAGTTTTATCTTTATGGAATTTGTTTTCTGGACACAGAAGATCGAACTGAGAAGCACCACACTCATAATGTATGAATGAGAAGCATCATTCGTAGGAGTCCAAAGAAATATTAAGTTGTTAATAAAATACAACATTGGTCTCAGATCCATTGATATGAATTTTAGATTCATCAGACTAGGAATTTGTTTTAAAGTCTGATGTTGCGGAGTGAGGAAGTCAGAATGATGTCGGAGACTTTTGTTGAAGAAAGTGAAGTTAGGTGTTAGAAAGTTCTTAAAAATTTAATCCCAAATCAGACAATTCTTTTCCATTCTTAATGTTATTATAAATTATGAAAAATACCATGATGGAATCAATTGAATAAATGGAGGAATCATAAATATTTCATCAGTTCCATAAAAACAATATAATGCTTTATATTGAGCTATGACACTGATAAGATCATCATAATGAGAAAGAGGAAGACTGAAGGATTTTGAAGGAGTTAAAAGTTTCTATAAAAATTCTTCATTGGAAATAGAACATTTTAATGATAATTAAATCATTATGTGTTCATCGATGTGAAGAAAAATGAGAAGATAAAGATGCTGGTTTTTGGTCAGAACTGATAAATCAAATATACAGATCATTGGATCCAAATGTATTAGTGGTAGAAATTATTGGTTGCTGGAAGTTTATTTTTTCTATAATTAGAGAAATAAAATAAAATGTTGCTGGTACTGGTACATCAGATACAGTGTGCCATCAAGTTAATTAGGCTGACTCTAATAAGGAAAGTCAATTTGACTAACTCTGGTGAGGAAAATTCAATTTGAAGTAAGTTGGAATATTTTCATTATAATGATCCAAGAAAGATCCATCAGACTGAAGCTAAGGTGGGAAGGAAGATCAGATCCAATAAAGATGATATAAACATACTCACTTAATCGTAATGAAGAAAATTAAGAAATTTGTAAGAAGGTTGACTATGGAAAATACTTAAGAATATTCCAAGAGATTTATGAAGAGTTTAAGTGGTTAAGCTTGAAATTAAATTATGTGTAAATCTCAGAGTTTTTGAATTTGAGGAAGTGGGGAAATATTTCAAGTTTCCTGCCTTTTCCATTTTGGGATTCCTATAAACAGTTTCTCAATTCATTTATGACTTGAAACTTTTCACATAAGCATAAAAGGTGGATCACTAAAGAATTTGAGTGAAAGTTCCTTTCAAATATATTCCTCAATAGAAGATTGAACATCTATTTTTTTGTTTATTGGATTGAGAAACAACATTTTTAGAAGATCGTATTGAGTAAATTAGACTGAGGAATACCCGAATGAATTCTTGAGTAGAGTTTGAGAAGTGCATATTGGGAAAGGGAAGATCTTATTGAGTAAATCTTACTAAGTCAATTGGGTTGTATTCATCAGAATGAAGGCCATCGGATTTAGTTTCATCATACCCAAGAACTTTTGTGGATAAAATTTAATATATTATTTTTACTTTTTTGGATAAATTGTTTATAAGAAAACATTGTAAACTAACAGGAGTCGATATAATCATTCCTATCAAGAGATAGAGAGTGTATAATGAGAGTGGGCACAGGTTTTATTCAATTATTCATAATAATTAATTTCCATAGACCCATAAGAGTAGCTATGGTAAGGATGTAGGTTCTAAAAATTGAGGCCAAACCTTGTAAATCTCATGTTTTTTACTTGATTTCCTATTTTTTTCATGAATAAGTATTTACAAAAAAGATGATAAGGATATGAAATTTAATAGGTTATAAGGGTTATGTTTTAAAAAGTATTAAAACTTATAAAAAGTGAACAACTGATTCAACCCCATTCTTAGATGTCATTTGATCCTTTGGAATGTCATAAGCCTTATATCAAAAATATGGTATGCCTCTCATGAGATGATTTACTGAATTCTCAGACAGTGTTTATAAGGATTCATTCCTTCTTTTCCAAGTTGGTTAACCTTTTTCCTTACTGCATGACACTAAAATGTATGTTTAAATTTCCTTTGATTTGGAATTAAATTTCAATAATAACATGGGTATTTATTCCTTCCATTACAAGATATGTATTGATACTCAGATCTCCCTTCATTGATCCAATCCCAATATTTTTTTTTTCACAATGATTCACCTTCATCCTTATCACATGATGTTAAGATACGTAGATGATTTCCTCCTTGAATGGACTAAACCACATGGTTTTCAAGAACTATGTACAACTTGATTATCATTCCCATGAGATATTTAGTGACTATTATATCCTACATCATAATATATCCATCACAGAATCAAAATTCCAATTTCTTTCCTTTATATCACCATTTTATGGTGGAATAAACCTTCACCACTTCTTATTTATCTCACTGAGAATCACTAATGTGGGGTTAAGAGTTTTGGTAAAGGATTCCCTACATGATAAAGGTATATCAGTTCACATCAAGGTTACCATGGTCCTAGTTGCAATACTGTAAAAGGCACACCATACATCCTTACTACATGATGTTAAACTACATGGTTAGCATCTCTTACATGAAATAAATTTAAGAACAATGTGTGACTTGATTATCACTTTGATGAGATACATAATAATGCCTAGAACCTACATCCTAGTCTATTCACAATATGGGAAAATTCCCCCATTCTCCTATGTATGATTTAGATCTACATAGGAGGTTCTAGTATGGGTTCTCACACTTCTTGTGATCTTGTATTAAAAAAATACCCTTATCCACAAAAGGATTCAATCAGTGTGGGGAATCTCTTCAAGAACTATTTATGGATTGATTCTCACTATGAAGGGATATGTAGTGAAGCCTAAATTCTATGTCTTGATCCCATAAACAATAAAAAAATACCCATTTCTTGCATATGGGTCAGACCTATGTAGGTAAACATTTCTCCCACTTTTTGGATAATTTTGTTATGAAATTATCCTTCTATATTCAGGAACTTTTCTTCCAAAAACAAAACTTTACGTCTTGTAAAATCCAATTCTCCATAAGCCTTCTCTATCCATCAGTAGTGGAATTTTATATTCCAGAGGACACCATTGTCTGACTGTGAGTAATATTCCCCAGTTGGATTTTCATAAGTCTCCACTGAAAGGATATGTCATTCACAGGATTCTGGTGTTTGATTTTTCATTGATTTGACCCAGTTGGCTTTGCATAATTCTCCCACCAAAAGGGCATATCAACCAGAGGTTCATTGATCATTAGGAGACACCAATTCTATCTATATAAGCACCCATAATTTTTTCTCTTGTATCACTTTTTAGATCCAAAAACCCTAAAATATAGCTTACAACCTTACCCTTTCATTCCTAAAAATAATGGAATATTCTTATATAGATTACTGTGAAAGGGAAAATAAATAAATTTTTTGTCAAAGATAAGTTACCATAAAATTTATCCCTCAACATCCTTTCTATAAGATGTAAAACTACACATTCAATGCCCTGGCCACACAACATTTAATGGAATTATGCTTCAATCCTTTTCAGGGAGGAGACCTTTCACTTGATATTGAAATTCCACCGCAGCATCCCATTAAACCATATAAAACTTGATTATCATCATATCGTGATGTGTACTTATTCCTATATTATCTATATATTCCTAGATTCCATGAAATCCAAAACAGTTATATCCCCCCATTTATAGACATGACCTCGATCTAGGAAGGATGTTCTAGAATTCTCCAAGGACCCATCCTTTACAATATTATGATCAAAATAGAATTCCCCTTCCTTTACACAAGACAAATTTGTGTTGGAGATGTCTCTCATTCATGTCCAGTGCTAATGTTGATGATCCCTTCATTATTAGACACCTTCCCTTTACAAACCACCCTTCATAGTCTTGATAAATCTCAATCTAAAAAAACTACACATCCATCAGTAACATAATTTTAGATTCCTAAGGACACCATTTTTTTGACTATGCCTTGATAGGCCCTAGTTTTGGATTTGCATGAGTTGCTTATAAAAGGGGCCTGTTAACCATAGGAACATTCTTTCCCATGAGATACCTCTTCTATATTCATAATCCCTGATGAAAATATCATGGTAGAAACTATATTTTGAATATGGTCCATCATCAGTCCTTTTATGCTTGTCTCACATCATGTTTCAGATTCATAAATGAGAAAATCATGACACAAAAATCCCCCTTATATGTATCTGATGAATATTGAAACATTCTTGGCTATCAATCCCTTCTTGGGTCATCATTCCATAACTCATGGTCAAATTTGTTTAACCTAAAACATCAGTCGCATTAGCTCATCTTGCAAGACTCTAAAATTCCCATAAAAGGAGACATGATACTCACTAGGTTGAAAACCCATAGAAGGGAGCCCTAGGTAAAATTTGAGTTTTATCTCACTAGACGTGCACTCTACATAGTCATGGGAATAAATTAACCAATGAAAAGGGAGATGCATAAAACCTGTTTGGGAAAAAACCCATAAATGGAGGCCTAAGAAAAATTGAAGTCTCACCCACCAAGTCCTTTTCATTTTTACTGAGGAAAAAAATTAGGGTAATTACACAAAAGACACAAAGTTCATAGGGTTTGTCATATGACCCTAAAAACAATAAAACTATGCTCTCCTGGTCAAAAGGATTAGGAAAAAATTAGATCACCCTCATACTTATCTTTGTAATTGTAGCACTTTAACATGAATTAATTTAATTAAAATGAGTCATTTTCAATGTCATATTATGATTAAAATGAGGACATAAACATAGAAATATTTGATCATGGAAAATATAAATCCTTCTCATTCATGTTTTTAATACAGAAGATCTTATACGGTCTAGATTCTCTCTTTCAAAGTTTATAGGTGTTCCTTGACATAGGCCTTGAGCTGTTAGACTATGGATCGATCATTATCCACATCTTTCTGAAACCCAACTAGTTGTGTGGAGACAACCTAATTTGTATAATAGAGTTTCTCCTTATCCACATCCACATAATCCTTTCCTTGTGCTAAGACCCTCTTTAAGGAATAGTGTATCTGGACAATCTCTTCCTTTATGGAATTTATTTCATCTTGAATCCATACCATTTGGAGAGATTTCTTATCAAGAAAGTGTGATACTCTTCCACCTCCTTCGCATGTCTGAGTTCATCATGGGATACCACAACTCTAAGATATTTAAACTATCCAACCAAATATGCCTTATCTTGCTCCGACCTTCACTCCAATTCCTATTATCGAATGATTGACTTCACAACTTGGTGGATCATGTGGTAATCAAACACTCCATACCTTAAAAAGTAAAATAGGTTTGGAAGTTGTCAAAGTCATGATAGCTGGTCTTTGAGAGGAATATTTGATATTATCATCCAAATATCTCACCAAACGATATGACATGTGGTATGAAGGGTGTCTAGTGTTTCCAAATATAACTCAAAACCACTTTCATCAGGATAGATGTATTCTATAATTAGTGAACTCAATGTGGTTCCCTGCACCACTCCCTTTGAAACAGTTTCATATTTACATACCAGTGTTGTCTGAATTGGCAAGGAAAATTCCTTCTCAATATTGATTGTCAAGGTCAATGAAACTAGATAGTATATGACAAACCATTATTAACATCATGGGGTTAATAGATAGAAAATGCAGTAAAATAACTAGATTGTTAAGAAACTCTCTCCCATTGGTAGATCAAAAGCTAGAATTGATGACTATATGACTCCCTTGGTCTCAATGTTTTGAGAATCTATTTCCTAGAAAGGAACACCCTCCTAAGTCCTCTCAAAAACTAGGATGTAGGGGTCTTGGGAATCTCCCGCTTCAAGGACCTTAGCTGTTACTCCCTCAAAAATGAGAGTATGGTGGAATTGGATGGCTAGATCATGAATTTCCTTATAATTTTTTTTATAAAAAAATCACAAGTCGGTCTTTTTTATAATACATAAAATTAAAAGAGTTCATCTGTATTTGAAAATGTAAGAAAGAGAAAAATCATGTCCATCCAATTCCCTATAAAAGTCTCAAAACTCCTCCAGATAGGTGGGAATATTAATATTTTTCAACCCATACTCAAGTTCCATTATTTCATTATATATTGTGTTAAGTCTCATATCATCCTTACCAGTAGGGGTATCTAAGACACGAGGCTCATAACCCAAATTGGCTCCACTGCTGATTCTGTCTACCAACCTCCCGGAAGACACATCATCTTCGAACCCCACAAATTCAAGATCAGAACTGGCACCTTCATCAGACCATATAATATCCCTATCAACCCCTTATCGAATGGTGATAGGTCTAGTGGTGGTTATTATAGGGTACTTTAGTGCATATTATGAATCTAAAATATCATTAGAAATAAATTAAGTGACTATATCATGACACCTTATGATATTCATCTAACATTACTAGGACCCTCCTCCCTCTCTATATTAATAGGAGCAGACACAACTTCATCTCTTAACACTTCTTATGTCTAAGGGATGAATTCGTCAACATGATTCTATGTCTCATCTGAAATGTTCCCCTCAAACCTTGAAAGTTCATTACTAGACCCCTTAAGGTAGGAGAGTGAAAAAAATCCTATAAAATGAAATAATTGTTAAATAGGTACATCAAGTGTGTCATAAAATTAAATGGAAATGAAAATACTTACTACGATGCATATGTCTGGCCAACTTATTTGCCCTATTTTTTTTTCTTCCATTGAGATGTTGTGGGGGTAATATCAGTTTTCATGTTTATAGGAACTAAAGGTAACTATCAAGAATAAATTCCCACCATCTACTCCACCAATATCTTATAACCTGAGGATGGATCTAAGAGATCGAGAGACTCAACTCCTAATATGATGGGGGTTCCTGTTGACCCATATTTAGGTGATTCAAGCACTACCCTCGATGCCTCTTCTTATCCTACAAACTATAAGGTGAAACCCGATAGAAACTAATAATGATTAATGAGGGAGGTAAAGGAGAAGGGAAAAGTGATAGATACCTCACTAGTGTCACTATAGTTATCCTATTCTTTATCAGATCAACCAGATATACCCTCATCCACAGCTTGGTCCATCATGTCATTTACCTAATTTATATTTGGGATTCAATCATCAGTGTTATATATCAACATTTCCAACTCCCAAATATATTACTCTACCTCAGTAAAAGTGTTTTTGGGTGAATATTGGAGGGTTCTTAGATGTCCCCAATCTCTGGTATGAATATTCTAGCTCGTAGAAACACCAGTAAATATCTGATATCCCAAGTCACGTCCTACCAAGATTAAATTGACTATGGCCACACATAATCGGATGCTAATGTGACAGGATAATTGGAAGACCTATAATCATTTGAATTTGAAACCATTCTAGGTCTCTCTAATATAAAAAGAGACTAGATAGTCAAGGATCAAGTCTCCACCTAGCAGTGACAACTAGACCACCTCAACCCAGATGATGTGGTCTTTTTAGCCCTAACATACTCCATGGATCCTGATCATGATTGATTTGAAGACTTTTGAACTTCAACATCATCACCCTTAGGATGAAACTTACTATTGTGCATGTTATGCCCAGTTTTCCTTGTGACCTTGACTTGAGGGATGCTTATTGTCAATGCCCCTTGAGGGTAGGAATAAATCCAAGTAGTATCATACTTGGATTTTAGCCCGGTTGATGAAATCAATTGAGGTAGTTTGATAGGTGATTGGGATACCTACAAACCCATGAGGAACCAAATTTTTTTGGTGTAACTTCCCCGACCAGGAAGCCACTAAACCGGTGCTCTGAGCCGGGTGGTTACATGACCGTAAGCACACCTCCAAATACGCCAAAGGCTACTGACTAGCAGCGGGGGTCTATGTGGTCAAGTGGGGAGACTATCCCCCCTTTTTATCAGAGTAATCCGCAACAGAAATAAACCAAATAGCAGAAACAATAACCAATAAACAAGGAACATGTATATCAACCATTTCCAACAATAAATATGTCATGTCATACTATAAGTTCAAGAGTGAACAAAAACCCAAAATAAGGACAACATCCACAATCCCCAAAATGGTCCCGACTCCAAGTCCAGATCCTCTACCAAGTGACACCCATTTCCACTCAACTATCTAGAAAGGAACCTTGCCCTTCTCCTGACCTAAAAACATGAAGTCTGCTCGGGTACCCAATGGCGGCCCGAGCAGGGATTGAGTATAACTCAGTAGGCCACCACCAACAGTGTCTACAAAATATCCAGTATAAACAGATAGTGCATGAAAAAGTATAATGAATGATAATTTCCAATTAATTAATTTAGGTTCCATTAGACAATTTTTGAGCCAAATCCATTGCCACTTCCATTACAATTCATTACACACCAAATATCATCACTCACCATCTCATCACATTTCCATGGATTAATCACATACATTATGTTACATGGGTATAAGGCCAACAATCACATGAAAGAGGGTGAACACATCATTATCCTATCTCAATAGGACTAACCTCCTCATAGAAACCATATCCTCACCTTGAATCCTCAGTCCAGGTGGATGAAAATGTTAGGAGAATAGACCCTCAGTCCCCTTTCCTAAGCCGTGAATTTAGGGTGGAGTTTAGAACCTCAGTCTAGCTCAACCCATGGGCGTAGATCCTCAATTCATACCCCACTCTATGAATCCACGTGCACATGCTTATATAAATAAGTAACCATTAACCATCCAAACCATTTCCCTTAGGCAAACAATATTCACAGCACCCCACATGGGAATCCACATCCTACCTTAACCCATTAACACATTACCATTTCACATCATTTAACCAATCAACCAATTCCCATGTGTTATGCCCTACTCACAAAGTATTTAGAACTATACCCATAAACTATCCATTATGGTCTTTAATCAGTTTACACATTAACCCATTTAACCTATTCACCATTTCCATGATTCAACCATTCATGCCAACATGTTTATCAAGGGCTCTACAATTCACTACAACAAGGTCACATGTTTAATAAACATCCCTAAACTCGGGAAAAGCCGGCACATCCCATGGATGGCCCTAAATTATTTCAAGTCCATCCCAACACATCCCATGGGGATCGTGAGGGTTCCCATTAGCCATTTTAAACATCATTATTACCAAACATGCCAAGGTTATTTAAAACTTAACCAAGGGAAAGCAAGAACACAACTAAACATGCACAAATACCCAAATAACTATGGGATATCACTTGTAGACCACCTAACTTGAAATCGCGGTTGAACGCACCCTCAATAGAGTCCTTAGACCTCAATCCAACTAGCCTTTGGATCTTTAACCTAGAAATCACCCAAAAGATAGGGTTTTAGAGCTTCAGAACAAGAGAGAGAGAAGATACAAACCCTAATCCAAAAGGAGAAGCAAGGATGGGATTAGCCTTACCCGGAGCTTTGATCTACATCCAACGGCACCAAAAACACCTTATAAATGAGGTGGATCGACCTGTTGGAGCTCTTGGGTGACTTGGTTCACTCTTAGGGTGAAGAGGGAGGAATGAACAGGAGATCCTGAGTGGGTTCTTAAAATCCTGGGGTGGAAATTTCGTAAATTTTCCCAACTTTATGAAGCCAAACGGTTTAACAAACCATGTGTGTGCCACTCTCCAAAGGAAGAGGGTTGCACGGTTTACCTGGGCAGGCCACACGATTTTCCCTGGCTGTTCGCAAATCGTGCGCCCAGGCTTCTCTTGCCTAGTTTTCCTTTCTTTCGTGCCCCGAACCCCTAAAACACCCCCAAGGCCTCTCATAATTTTAAAAGGCATCCCTTGAATCCCGAAATAAGGGATTCAACAAAAACATAACGAAAACATACCTTTCCAAAAAACCGGGATCTTACAACCTCCCCAACTTATAACGGCGCATCCTCGAGCTGAGTTTCCAAGCCTCATTGATCCACTAAAGAGAAGAGTTCGGGCCACTAAGCTCACATATCTGATTCTCACTCCCATGTTTTTTCTTGAACTTCTCCATGCTTCCATAGTACTCTCACTAATGGCACAATCGTGCCTCGCAAGACCTTTTCACTATGATCCACCACAGGAACCAGATGATCTTAAAGGACACATCAGCCTCAAGCTCCACATCCTCAATGTCAACCACCAAAGATGGGTCAGTGTGATATCGTCGAAGCTATGACACATGAAACATATCATGCATCCCACCATAATGATGTGGAAGAGCCAATTGGTAAGCCACTGGTATGATCCTCTCCACAAACTCAAAAGGTCCCACATACCTGGGTGCCAACTAACCCTGCTTTCAAATCCGACGGTGACCCAACCTTGGTGACAACTGAAGGAACACTTTGTCACCCATCGCAAACTCAAGAGGTCTGTGCCTCCAACATGCATACGACTTCTACCTACTCTGAGCTATAGCCATGTGCTTCCTGATCAACTTAACTCTCTCTGAAGTCTTCTGCACGAGACTTGACCCCAACAACTCAGATTCACCGGCCTCGAGCCAACACAACGAACATCTACATGGCCTCCCGTAGAGTGCCTCAAATAGTGTCATCTAAATTATAGCCTGAAAAATGTTGTTGTAGTCAAACTCAACTAATGATAGTTGAATCTCCCAAGAACCACCAAAGTCCAAGATACAAGCTCTTAACATGTCTTCCAACACTTGGATCGTACACTCCGACTGCCTGTCCATCTGTGGGTGGAAATCCGTACTCAAAAACACTTGCGTACCAAGCGGCTTCTACAACCCTTGCCAGAAACATGATGTAAAACGTGGATCTCAGTCTGAAACTATGGTCTGAGTAACACCATGCAACCACACTCTTTCCCGAACATACAGCTCACCCAACTGGTTGAATGTAAAAGGTCTCCTAAATCGGTAAGAAATGAGCCACTTTCATTAACCGATCCACAACCAACCAGATTGCATCATTCTTCCACGATGTCCTCAGAAGACCCATGACAAAATCCATTGTTACATCATCCCACTTCCATTCTAGAATGGGAAATGGATGCAACAAACCACCTGGGTGTTGATGCTCGGCCTTCACCTGCTGGCAGGTAAGGCACCATGCCACAAAGCCTGCAACTTCCTTCTTCATTCCAGGCCACGAAAACTGACTTCGATGATCATGGTACATCTTGGTCAAACAAGGATGCACTGCCCACTTGGATGCATGTAACTCACGCATCAACTCTTCCCACAAACACTTTTTCACAACCACATAATCACGAACATGAACAACACCATCCACGCCAACTGCCCAACCAGAAGGTAGCTCCCCACCTTTAATCATTTACTTCATGATCAAACACTCAGGATCATCAAGCCGACCTTCCTTAACTCGACTCAAAAGCATCGACTCCATTGTTAAGGAAGAAAGAGTGACCATACCACTCTCCTCCTGCACCTCCAAGTGCATCTTTGCAAACAAAGCCATCACCTTCCACTCAGTGCTGGACTCCTGAACTGCCTGATTTGGAACCTTCCTCCTCAAAGCATCAGCAACACTGTTTCCATTTCCTGGCATGTACACCAACTCAAAGTCAAAATACTAGAGATATTCAACCCATATTCGCTGCCAAAGATTCAGATCCTACTATGAGAAGATGTAAATTAGGCTCTTATGGTCGGTAGACATGGTAAACCATTCTCCCAAAAGATAGTTCCACCAGTACTTTAAGGTGTACACTACTACATCCAACTCAAGATCATGAGTGGGATAGTTCCTCTCATGGGGTCTCAATTGCCATGACCCATAAGACACAACCCGCTCATCCTGTATCAACACAGCCCTAAGTCCAATTCCGGACGCATCACAAAACACGCTGTACTTCTTACCTGGATCAGGTAAGATCAAGATTGGTGTGGTTGTCAACCACTTATTCAACTCTTGGAAGGAATTCTCACAAGCCTCAGACCACTCGAACCTAACTTATTTATTGGTCAAGCCCGAGAGTGGTTCTTCTAAGCAAGAGAAATCCTGAATAAACCTTCGGTAATACCCGGCCAAACCCAAAAAAACTCCAAACATCAGAAACACTCTTGGGATGCTCCCAAGATAAAACTGTCTACACTTTCTATAGATCCACTGACACACCTTCCTCCGAGATGATGTGACCCAAAAAATTAACCTCACCTATCCAAAATTGAAACTTTGATAGCTTGGTGTATAGCCAATGGTCTCTTAGCGTACCCAAGATGATGTCAAGATGTTGGGCATGATCGTTGTGATTTTTCAAGTACACTAAGATTTCATCAACAAAGAAAACCACAAAACGATCTAGATAGGGATGAAAGATCTGGTTCATCAAATATATAAATATCATTGATGCATTGTTCAAGATGAAAGGCATTACCACAAACTCAAAAAACCTGTACCGACTCCAAAAAGTTGTCCCTGGTACGTCAGAAGACCTCACCCTCAACTGGGGATAACCTGACCTCAGATAAATCTTAGAAAACACCGATGCACCCCTCAAATGATCAAATAGGTTATCAATTCTAGGAAGAGGGTACTGATTCTTCACTGTCATCTGATTAAACTTTAGATAGTCAACACACAGCCTCAAGGACCCATCAGCCTTCTTTGCAAAAAGCACGGGAGATCCCAAAGGAGACGTACTAGAATGGATAAACCCCTTAAACTCCAACTCCTCAAGCTAAACCTTTAGTTCCTGGAGTTCTGCCCGTGTCATTCGGTATGGAGGAATGGAAATTGGCTCCGCTCCCGGTAGCAACTCGATTGTGAACTCAACATCCCTCTCATGGGGTAACCCCGATAAATCCTGAGGAAACACATCCTGAAACTGATCCACCACGGGAAGAAAATTATATTTATCCACTCTTTCATTATCATCAAGAATAATACATGCCACTCGAGCCGTGATTCCACTCATCTATTGACAAAACGGCCCTGTACGCCCTGCTCGAACATCCCATTCTCCACGGTGGACATAAGCGTCACCCTCAAGCGACCTGAACGATACTCTGCGACGATAACAGTCTATGTGCACCCGATAGGACACCAACCAATCAATTACAAAGATTAAGTCAAACCCTGACATCTCAAGATTGAACAAGTCCCACATAAAATGATGCCCACCAACTTCCAAGGTGCATCCCTTGCACTGCTTGATATCCTCAACCTGCACTCCCAACGAAGTGTCAATTAACATAACTCCAAACACCCTCTCAACAGGTAAACCTAGCACTACCACAAGTTGAGAAAAGATAAAAGAGTGTGTGGAACTTGTTTCAAACAACACACTAGAAAAATTAGAATTTATAACGATCGTACCTCAAACAGTCGCACCGGCTTCGCCATCACTAGGTGCAAAATGAACTACCTGAAGCTGACATGCCCCTCTACTCTGGCCTCCTGCCTGAGTACCCTATGCTACACTACCTTTCTAGCATGATAAATATTTCCCTGGAGTCCCACGCCCGCCGCCCCTGCCATTACGGCCCATGGAGCTCCAACTGCAAGCCTGATCAGGGGAAACTGATCCCCTTCCCATATCCGGTACCTGCCTTCCACCATCATACTCACCCACCTACTGAGGTTTCCTGCAGAACTTCTTCACATGTCCCATCTTGCCGCATGAACGACAATCAACTGGAGGTTGAGGAAACTGACCACGCATATACCCCGGCCTACCGCACTGATAGTAGAACACCCTATTTCCACTTTGAGAGGATGACCCTCTCTTCTAGCCACTTTTCACACTTTCGCCATGCTATGAGCTCTCATGGCGTCGCTTCCGACCCTCAGTAGTTGCACTAGTCGTATACCCCACTGGCACCACAAGCCCATTACCCAAAGCTCCCTTCAGGTCTCCTTTCGAGATCAATGCCTGATCTACTACCTATTCGAACCTCTTCAAGAAAAAAATGTTTACTTGAGACCTGAACTCATGTCTCAGCCCATCCTGGAAACGCTTTGCTACCGTTGCCTCATCCCCTGTTAACACTGGGACAAAGCATCTCAAATCAGTGAAGTGACTAGCGTAGTCCATCACTGATAGCGATCCCTGAGTCAGGCTCATAAACTCTGCAGCCCACTCCTACCTCAAAGTCTCTGGATAAAAATTCTCTAGAAACTTTTCCAAAAAAACCTTCCACGACATTCCCCCAGCCTGCTCGATTTGAGCCGGAATGTCCCACCAACGCCTAGCCTGGCCCCGCAACATATAAGCGGCTAGCTTCACCCACTTTTTGATAGGGGTCTCCAGATGATCTAGTATCATCTGGACAGACTCTAACTAGAACTCCTCTGCCTCTGGCCCACCCTCTTCGGTGAAGGTCGGAGGGTGTTGCAGCTGGAACTCCCTAATCAACTCAAACATACTCGATGTAACCCGTCATGGGTCTCGATCCATCATTTGCATAAGGAAAGTCATGTTCTCCCGAAACTGGACTTCTCTACCATCAGGGATCGCCACATTTTCTTGCTCCTTTACTAGAGGAGTGTTCTCAGCAATATCCTCCCATTTCCCAACTGGTAATAGACATCGTGATGGCATTTCTGTACAATACCAAGCATGAGATTTATAATGCGTACCATAAAACTTTCACAACTCCATCACAAAGGACTCCTTACTAGCCACAACAACCCACTTTTCATACACTAACCCAACAACATTTTCCAACTTTTTTCAAACCCTATTATTCCATTAAACATTAGTTACCCACTTGTTTTATTTCATTCTTCTCCTTATTTCTTGGTTTCATAAAATGCATAATGCACCCTACCTTCCTGCCTCACACACCCACCCCATGCGTGTGCATAAAAAAATGGATGTCACCTATCTCCCTAGGTGCCTACATTGATGTATGAATGAAAATCATAGTGTTGTTAAGGCTACGAGCCAAATATCATAAAACAGTCACATCAAACCACATGTGCATCACCCAATGGTGAAATATCATCAACTGTAACAACACACAACCAAGAACAAAAATTCCCACCCAGGGTTACTTGGGTTTCCCATGTACCTGGGTTAGCTAATCCCTTGCATGAGCTCATTACCAAGTCCCGACACGTCTTAACCCTTGGCTACCAATCCCAAAAAACAAGACCTCAGAGAAGGAGAAGAAAGACCTCCTCTGATACAACTTGGTAACATCCCTGACCCGAAACCCACTAAACTGGTGCTCTGAGCCCCTTACATGACCTTAAGCACACCTACCAGTATGCCAAAGGCTGCTGACTAGAAACGGAGGTCTATGGGGTCATGTGGGGAGACTATACCCCCTTTTTATCAGAGTAAGCCACAATAGAAATAAACCAAATAGTGGAAATAATAATCAATAAACAAAGAACATGTATATCAACCATTTCCAACAATAAATATGTCATCTCATACTAGAAGTGCAAGAGTGAACAAAAACACAAAATAAGGACAATGGCCAAAATCCCCAAAACAGTCCCAACTCCAAGTCTGGATCCTCCACCAAGTGCTACCCATGTCCAATCAACTATCTTGCAAGGACACTTGCCCTTCTCCTGACCTGCAAACATGAAGTCTGATTGGGTACCCAATGGCGGCCTGAGCAGGGTGTGAGTACAACTCAGTAGGCCACCACAAATGGTGTCTAAAAAATATCCAGTATAAACAGGTAGTGTATGCAAAAGGATAATGAATGATAATTGCCAATTAATTAATTTAGGTTCCATTAGCCAATTTTTGAGCCAAAGTCGTTGCCACTTCCATTACCATTCATTACACACCAAATATCACTGCTGGAAATAAGCACATTTGCGACGGGATCCCGTCGCAAATGGGCGTTTGCGACGGGGGTTCGTCGCAAAGATCTGTTGCAGTAAATGACATCGCAACTAACACTATTTGCAACGGGTATGTCGCTAAAAATATTATTTGTGATGGTAATATGTCCCGTCGCAAATACTAATCGATATATATTAAAAACTTTAAATAATGATTTTGCGACGGGTCTGTCGCAAATGTTATTTGCGACGGGCCATGAATACCATCGCGAAAATGTTAAAAAAATTAAAAAAAAAATAAATAAGGAATTGTGACGGGCCCGTCGCAATTGGCTATTGCGATGGGCAAATATTCCCGTCGCAATAGGCAATTTGAAAAAATTTAAAAAAAATATTTAATTGCGACGGGATACCTTCGCAAATATGTATAAAAAAATAAAAAAAAATTAATTATTAATAAAAATTTTTAATTAATATTATAATAGTAATAATAAAATTATAATTCATTCAAATATTATAACAAAAAAATCATTAAAATATTTAAAAAATTATAATTAAATTAAAATATTTAAAATCTTAATTATATATTAAAAAATTAATATTATAAAATATGAATAATATTATTAATCATCTTAATATTGTAATATAAATAATATAATATTATATAATAATAATAATAATAATAATATACCGAATTCATATTATTATAAATAATTAAAAAATTATAATTTTAATTAAAAATTTTGAAACTTTTTATGTATTAAAAATACTGAATATAATATTATTAAAATAATTAGAAAATAAAAATATGAAAATTATCAACATTTTCAAAAAGAAATATAAACAAATATTAAAATATTAAGAGTAATATTATTATTAATAAAATAAACAAACATTAAAATAAATACAAATAATAAATAATAAAGTATTAAAAATAAATAGAAATTAAATAATACAATATTGACACCACTATAAGAGAGACAGAAACTCTGAATAGAAAAAATGTTATATTTTAAATTTACATTCTTTATAACATCTAAATAACAACTAATCTGAAGGAGGAGGGGGAGGGGGGGATCTGCTGGTGGAGGAAACTTCATCCCTAAGGCATGAGTGAGTCGGCGCATGTACTCCATCTGCTCCTGTTGCTGCTACTGCCACCGACTCATCTACTCCTCGTACACCTATTGTTATCATTGGTTCTCCTCCTCATGCTGCTGCTACTGCCGACACATCTCCTCCTGCTCCTTTTGGACACTCTCTATCAACTTATTCTGAGATCACAACTGATCCTCATACTGTGTAGCAGAAGAAGATGCATGAGCTCCTCTCGAGCTGGACGCCGACATTGCAGCACAGCCATAATAATCTTCGGGAGTCAGTCGAGAGCTGATACCAACTACCCGACCCTTCTTGAAGGCATATTGGGTCTCCTGCATCCATGTCGCCTCATCAAACTGATGGCCACTGGTCTAATCTGATGCCTCGGCCTGACCCTCAGGCTGGGTCTATGATGTCACAGTCTCATATGACTCTTGTAGTTGCAATTTAAAATTAAAATTGTGAATATATTATATGCAGTTAATTTTTAAACTTGAAAACAAATAATACTGACCATGATGTGATTCTGGCGATCACCTCTGAGATCCCCAGTAGCTGGATCTCTGTACATACTCAGATATACATCGTACTCTATAATATCGGGGTTCTCGACAACCTATAAGAATATAAAATAAATTGTTAATATTTAATGTTATATAAAATATTTATAAAAAATGTACATACAAAATGTTGTCTATGAGTACTGAAAGTACGAATCCCAGCTCGATGAGTCACCTCCTATCTCCCCCGATTCTGCCTCCCCACCGATGATCTCCTCTGAAAGCCACCACTCAACCAGTGTGCACATAATCCATCCCATACATGGGATGAAATGTAATCTGGTCGGTGTGCTCTACATGACTCGTCAAAATCTGACACTCCTTCTTTCTTCATGGATTCTCTTCTTAAATTATGCAAAAAATGACGAAAGCGATCATGCAAGGCCACCTCTCATGCCTCGTGGATGGCATCACGCATGGTATCCTCGATCGGCTACCATAAAACCTACAAATAATTCAAAATATCAAGTTATAAATGAAATAAATTTAAAAATAAAAATTATATATTTACGTACGTACCAACCAATGGCCTAACATGGCCTACTGCACATCAACGGGAATATGCTCCCATGTCGTCCATGGCTGAGAAAAATAGTTGCGCAAAATAGCGCTGCCCTGTCCGACTGCTATATGCAGAAAACTGTAAAAACAATAATCAATTTTTTTTATGTAAATAGATTAATGAAATATTTGTAAAATTCACAGGTTATCACACCTCTGGGTGTGTGGATCGAACCCAAGACGTGGACGTCGCTCGGGGATGGGGTCAGGAATCATCAGTCGTGCAAGACCGTGCCCCCTCTGCATACCCCCTGAAGCGCCTTCAGGCTGATGGTCAGGTGCCAGCAACTCGTCCTCATCGAAAGATAGGTCAGCATCCGCCAACTCACGAAATGTGTTGTCGTCCATCTGAAACAGAAAAAGAATATTGTTAGAAAATAATTGATAATTATTATTATATATACATATATATTAGTTATGATTATATATAACTACCATTGAATTGTATCAATGTTCATCTTCATCATCATCTTCATATCTGTCAATGTCATCTTCATATTCCTCCTCAATATCATCGATATCCATTTGAGTTCCAGTTGCTTCATCTCTTACCATTTAAAATTCATTTGTGACATCATTACTATCATCATCATCATCATCACTGACTCTTAATTGAGGGGTGTCATCATCAATACTCACGTCTCTTTGTAACAAATATTGATTTTGAGTACTCTCTTGAAAAAGTTCAATTATTTGCACTTCAGTGAAAGCACATTCACTTTGACTAAACTGATTGTCTCGAAATTTCATTTTTATTATACTCCACCAATCAGTTAAGTATCTTGACGTAAAACAGTACTTTTCATAATAAACTTTATATGCCTGTTGAGCCAGTAAGAATGATTCATTTACTGCAAGAACACTTTTACATTTAATATCGATGATTCCATGAGTTGGATGAACATGCACGCCTCTCTCTATATCCAACCACCAACATATGAACATCGTTATGTAATGGTGTCCTAGATAATAGAGTTCAATGATTTCATCAATTATGCCATAAAAGTCAACTTCATTTTCTCTATGATGAGATCCTCTCAAGAAAACACCACTGTTCATTATTTTTTTGATTCCCCATATGCATGTGTATGAAATCGAAAACCATTCACCACATATGAATTAAAAGATTTCACCATTTTGGATGGTGGGTTACTCAATATACAAAGTCGTTTGTCAATTTTATCAGCATGTCAATACACCTGAAAATTTGTGAAATAATTATCAATATAGTAAACTATAAATTTAAAGAGATGTTAAAGTATGAAAAATTTATGTTACTAGTATTTGAAACCACTGAGAATTTTTTTTTGTCTGGGTTCTTCGAGAGAAGCTGCTGTAATTTGTGGAAGTTGTTTCTTGATATGATTATCAGACAATCTATAAAAAACAAAGTTATTTATTGTAACATAAATAATAGAATATGTAATAGAATCACTTACAGTACAAATGATGTCATCTCTTCATAGTTGAGCAGAACATACGTATGAGCTCTGTGATGTTCATCATCTGAAATCCATCGTTCATGAACTCCACCAAAACCAAGCTCTGACGGGTTAAAAACAGATAATTGATTGTAGATTTCATCAATATTCCCCTCGTTCCATCTCATGCGGTTGTGTTTTGAAGGATACTCATATTCAAAATAGTGGGAGAAGAAAAAAGATATCTCCTCTTGAAAATAAGTTTCAGCAATAGATCCTTCAACATATGCTTTGTTACGTACTTTTTTTTCAATTTCTGCATGCATCTTTCGAATGGGTACATCCATCGAAACTGTATCAGACCTCCACAATTTTCTTCATATGGAAAATGTAATATCAAATGTTCTATTGAGTCGAAGAAAGACGGCGAGAATATTTTTTCCAGTTTACATATAATTACAACAACATTTTCTTAAAGTTTGCATAGAGTATCATAATCTGTTGTCGCCGCACAAATGTCCTGAAAAAAATATGATACGTCTGTTATGTAATCCCATATCACATAATTCAATAGACCTCTTAATCAAATGGGTAGAAGTATTTCCATTATAACATGATAGTCATGACTTTTTAATCTGGTAATATAACCATTATTTACACATCTACCCAAATTGAAAGCACATCCATCTAGAGTATCAAATCTGCAATCCATTGAAAAAATAATAAGCAGCATTATTTGGACAATGTATAAGCTGATTTTGGTTTCATTAACCTCTCTTTTCTGACATTCTCAAATAGTTCGAGTTCTGGATGCCTGCAAATTTGAGCAAGATCTAATCGTACATTTACATTATCTTTTCTCTTTCCTGGTGTATCCAAAACCGTATGAAACAAATTATCAAAAAAGTTCTTCTCAATATGCATGACATCCAACATGTGGTGGACCAGTAAATCAGACCAATATGGAAAATCCGAAAATATGCTACGTTTTAGCCAATTGTGTTCCTTCCCAAAACCAGAAATTTTCTATTGGTTTATTGTGGGTCCAAATGTGATGGAACGTAATAAATATACAACTGATTTTAACTTCGTACCTGATAGTATTTTTGGAGGTCCATCCCTTTCAACTGTGCCTTTTCTAAAATGAGATCTGTTTCTGCAAAAAGGATGATCAGCTGGAAAAAAAATCTGCGATGATAGTCAAAATAGAAAGGTTTTTTTCCATGGACGAGCATAAATGTTGTGTTCTCTCCCATATAGTAAGGACATGATTTCGGCCCATGTGTACTCCAGCCATATAACATTCCATAAGCTGGGAAGTCACTGATTGTCCACATCAATGCTGCTCTTAGTATGAAATTTTGTTTCGTAGTAACATCATAAGTACTGACACCAGTACTCCAAAGTATATTTAATTCATCAATCAATGGTTTCAAATAAACGTCAATATTATTCTTCGGATGTCTTGGGATTAGTAAGGTCAAAAAGATGCAGGGTTCATTCATCAACATCCATGGAGGTAAATTGTACGGATTTAAAAAGATAGGCCAACATGAATACTGACTACCACAAGATCCGAATGGACAAAAACCATCAGTGGAAAGACCCAGTCGCACATTTCGGGCTTCTAAAGTAAAGGATGGATGCACTCTATCAAAATGTTTCCATGAATCACCATCGGTCGGATGATTCAAGCTTTTATCGGTTGAAATATTCGTTTTGTTCCATGACATCATTGTCATTGTATTCTTAGACATGAATAAACGCTGAAGTCTGGATGTAAGAGGAAAATATCTCAACTATTTTACAGGAATCAAGCCAGACTTCCCATGTTGAGCTTCTTTATACCTCGATTTCCCACAAGTGGGACAACTATCCAACGACTCATTTTCCTCAGAATATAAAATGAAATCATTTGAACATGCATGAATCTTCTGAAAACTAAGTCCTAAATTCCGAACCAGCCTCTTACTCTTATAGTAATTTGCAGGCAAAACATTTCCTTCGGGTAATAGTGTTTTAACCAAAGAAAATATTTGATCAAGACACGTGTTTGACATTCCATTATCTGATTTGATAGCCATAAATTTTGTAACTGCTTCTAATTTGCTTATATTGCAACCAGGATATAAAGCATCCTCAGCAGACCTCAACAACTCATAAAATTCAGAGTGTGCCAACTTAGGAGTTGAATCAATATCATCTTGAGTTTATGTATGCTGAATAGATGGACCTGCAACATCATGTACTAAATTTTGAAACCGGGATGGATCCAGAATCAAGTTAGTATCACCTTTTGTAGAACTGCGTTCACCATGTTGATACCAAAAAACATAATCCAGTTGAAAACCAAAACGCAAGAGATGTCCCCCAACTTTTTCAAACGTGCCAAACGTTCTCAGTGTACATTTTTTACAAGGAAATTTTATTGTGCCTTCTGAAACAAATTCTGGATTTGATGCCGCAAATGCTAAAAAAGTCTCCACACCCTCTATATATACTGGATTTAAACCAAAAACATTTGGATTTCTATGTTGATTTATCCATATGCGTTCATCTAATAATGACTATTGATAACCTCATTGTTCCATATTTTTCTATAAAATATAAAATCATTACCGGTTTTGAATAATTTGTTAGAAAAAACACTCAAGCAAGGATAATTATAGAGTTTACATCAGACACGACTGACACAAACTTTTTATTGGGATAGACTTAAAAATTGACCCTTTAAGAATTGAACATGTTAAGAATAAAGAAAAACATGTTACAAATATTGATAATTTTAATATTTTATAAAATTTTTATTATTTTAATAATACTAATATTATTTTTTTCATAAATATTAATTATATAATAATAACATTATTACATTATTAGTATTTTTTATTCTTAATATTAAAATAATATAATTTTCTATATTATGTTACAATTCTCCTTTCATCTGTGTGTTTAACATTCTATCTCCACATGTAATATTTTCATTCACTTTCACCTCTCTATTGGTGAGTAGGTTGATAATTTTGAAAAAGAATGCAAATATTACATGTGGATACATAAGTTTTCTTAAAACCAATACAGAGATGAAAAGATAATTGAGAAAGATAATGATCATGTAACGCCCCGACCCCAGTTACCCAGAGTCGGTGCATTATTACATAACATTGGCATGATCACAAGAAAGATCAAATCTCGAAAGACCGATTGGTTTAGTAGCCTTGGAAACACTAGATATATTCATAAGTTTTACATTACATCATAAAATGAAAAACTACTACAACAACATAATGTTTCCACAGTCCACACTATAATCCCCTCATAATATCCCTGAAGGTCAATCATAACTTACATCTTCACATCCTGGGAAAAATAAAACATAGAAAAGGGGTGATCTCAAATGCCCAGTAAGGATAACAATATAGCGGAAACTTTCATAAATAAGAATAAACATTTTAAGGCAATGTATAACTAAAACAAAAGCCTTTTAAACTTGAACATTTAATATAGTATGGAATAAATAAAATGAAATAATGCCATTTACTTATTCACATGGTTATTCTACTAATCGAATAATCACATGCAAAATCAATAACCACTTTCATAATGATGGAATGCATAATGCCAGACTATCATAACCACATAGCCAAGGCCTCGTGCCCAGACTACAAATAAGATTTTGTCAAGGCCATGTGCCAAGACACTAGTTTGTCTCATGAGACCTACCGATGCATCGAGGAGCTATAGCGGGCTCCACCCGTCACATATTAAGTCCAATGCATTCCCATATGAAAAGGTTTAAACATAACATAAACATTCGTATTAAAACTAGCATACGAAATGTCAATAATTTCACCATAAACTATGAATGGTATAAAAATATCACATCCACAGTCAAACATACCACAAAACCTTCAATACAATATAGAAGTTTTGTATCACAATAAATCAACTTCAAATAAGCGTAAAATCCATCAAAGGATGTTGACATAGATGAAATCAAAATTCTTTTTAAAGAAATATCTCTTTTTATTTTGAAATAATAAAACATTTTCTTTTAAAATATTCTCATAAGCTTGTAAGGGAAGCTTTTAAGATTTTATAATGGTGGAAAATAGCCGCACCCGCCGTATAAGTTAAAAAAAACATTCTTACCTTAATTCTGTCGAAAAGGTTAAAAAGGACCTTGTTTTGAAAACGACGGAAAGATTCCTTTATAAACCACTTATAAAAGTCAAAAAGGGTATAAAAGACTTTAACTCATACTCTAGTAAATAGTAAAAATGTTTTGAAATACATTTTTAAGAAACATGGATGTGGATGATAAAGAGATCCCAGTAGATTATTACATATAAACAACCTCGGATAATGAAGAGATTGTGAAATAACCCTTAACTTGTACTTTTCTTTGGTTGGGGTAGGTTAACCTCCTGTATAATGGTGAAATAATTGTTATTAAATTATACAAGAATCATATATATTAATATGATATCATATATGATCTTTTAACATTGATTTGTTAATAATATCTTAGAATTATCGTCGTTTCGGGTGTTAACTTACTCATTTTCTTTTATATGTTTTGTTACATAAGCCATGTTTGTTGTATCTTATTCATATCCAGAATGATATCAAGTCCTTAAACATCATTTTTAAATCATCAAATGATAATTATACTTGAATGGATGCGATGGGGAATGAATCTCATCGCGTTCGTGGAGACGGTAGTCCGTACGTACGCATGAGCGACAATATCATTCTTTTGATATTAAAATAATATATAAATGGATGGTATATCATATATACAGAATCGTTAACATGTTATATTTATTATTTACATGAGTTACACATCATTATTATACCCATCAAAATAATATTATATTTAATAACAATTACACCACGACGTGGAGACGGTAAGCCGTACGTACGCACGTATGGTGACATGTTATTCAAAGGGTGGATAGAATACTGAATATGGTTGTACCATATTTATAATAACATCACAGTATATATATGATACTGGATTTATTATTTTAGAATGGTAACAACAAAGTAAGAAGAAGTGGAAGAAGAAATGAACTTAGAAAAGGGTGGTGAAATCATTACCTCTTTTTCGGGTTCTTCCTTTTGATTTGATCAAAAGGGATCCTTAGGTTGGCTTTCTGATCAAACTAAGGCCCCTAGGTTGTAGTGAGGGAAGTTGGGAGAGTATTTGGGCAGAGTTTGGCCGAACCAAAAGGCTTTGAAGGTGTGAAGAAATGAGAAGGAGGAGTGCCCTTTTATAAGAGGGGTGAGGGGCACCTTCGGAAAAGCTAGAAATATTAATTTATAATAAATTCACATTCGGTTTCTAATGGCTCCAAAGTTGATTATTCAAAGGTTAAGGTGGGGATAGGTCGAAAACCACTCAACAAATAGAATTTATACAAGTTTGGGTACTTATATTAACCTTATCTTTAATTATTAACTCTAAGTTAATTAGTTTCACTTTTACAATGTCTCTTTGTATTTTTATATAATATGGTTAATAAACTTACTATATACATACAAGAGACCCCCAAGTGGTACATTAATGATGAACCTATCATGACATAAGTCTCTTTCCCGAACCTTAGATTTGTAGGAATTTAATATCAATTAATAATATAATATTTGTTTTAAGAATTCTTTTATGTCAATTTTGACACTATTCAATAGTTGATTTTTGTGAAACTCATAACAGATTGATTACTTCGAAAAAAGTCAATTAAATCAATCCTAATATATCATATTATCCTAGAAAATTAGTTTAATTCATTAAAAGTTTCATATTATATTTATTTGGGTATTTATAATATCAATTATTTTAATTTTTCACTATTATAGTAATTACTGCATCATCATTGTGTCATAAATAAAATATATTATTTAATGTATAAAAATTATAAATAAAATATCATTATGTAGGAAATCTTTTTATCTTTCTAAGGAATATTTATAATATAAAATCAAACATATATAACCCTATGTAACAATTGTTTTTCTAAAAGATATATGCTTGTGTCATTTTTGTATTCATTTTAACTTAATTAAAATAAAGTGTCATTATCACTTACAAGTGGATCCATGGGGTCCCCAAATTGACACAAAGATGCCCATGGTAGACCATGTATCAACCAATAGGTTTAAGACACGTTTTAGGGTAATTTAGTATTATTATAATATTATTTTTTAACCCTTATTTACCGGATTTACCCTTAACCATGGTAAATAAAATATTTACCGCAGTAATTATTCAAAATGTCTAAAAATAAAAGTTACCTATTTACACAATTTGAACATCCTGATTCCAAATATGGAATCCATTTTCCTAAATTCAAAACACAGAAGTGGCAGAAATTAATTTAAAATTAATTCCCGCTGTCAAAACAAAAAGCGTGTTTTTAAGACATAATAACAATCAAAAGATTGACACTTGTTTATGTTCGGTTTAATTGTAAAATTATGTCCAATGACCAAAATTATATTAAATGGTAAAAATATATTATAAATATACTTTAAAACCACTCAAATTCATAATTCATCACTATTAATTATTTTGATTAAAAAAGTTGTTTTTAATTAAAATTTAGTAATTTTCACTATTCATCAAAATATGAAAGTTATCCGAAATGTACCAAAATTTCACCTTAGGCTAAATTCGATATTCTGAATCCAAAAATGAAGTCCATTTTGAAATATAAAATATATATAATTTCAAAAAGTAGGTATTACTATTCATAACGGCTAGTTTGATTGGTTATGGTGTGTTAGAACTCGGTGTTGCGTACAACACACGCTATCACATTATTCAAAGGGAAACGTACCGTGGAAGCTTGGGGTGTTACATTCTCCCCTCCTTCAAATAATTGCGTCCTCGCAATTTCTAGGGTATTACTGCATAAAAAGACTCGGGTGGTTCTTCATCATAAGTTCCTCGGTTTCCCACGTTTCCTCTTCCATCTTATGGTTTCTCCACAGAACTTTTACCAGACACGTCGTCCAGTTTCTCAGCACTTGTTCTCTCATATCAAGAATCTTGACGGGCTCTTCGCAATAAGACAGATCGGGTTCCAGTTCTAATTCTTCATAGGTGAGTACATGCGTTGGGTCAGGCATGTATTTCCTCAACAAAGATACGTGGAACACATCATGATCTTTAGAGAGACTTGGCGGCATTGCCAATCGGTAAGCTACAACCCCAATTCGTTCAAGAATTTCGAAAGGTCCGATGTACCTGGGACTCAATTTACCTTTCATACCAAAACGTATGACTCCCTTCCATGGAGATACCTTCAGGAAAACATGATCACCGACTTGAAATTCCAAATCCTTCCTTCGATTATCGGCATAGCTCTTCTGCCTACTTTGAGCTGCTTTGATGTGATTTTGGATTACTTTCACCTTTTCCACCATTTCCTCCACCAGTTCTGGGCCTACAAGTTTTCTTTCACTAACGTCATCCCAACAGGTTGGCGTACGACATCTCTTTCCGTATAACGCTTCATATGGTGCCATCTGAATACTCGAATGGAAGCTATTGTTATAGGAAAATTCTACCAGAGGTAAATATTGATCCCACATACCCTGAAAGTCAAGTGAGCAAGATCTCAACATGTCTTCTAAGGTCTGAATAGTCCGTTCTGATTGTCCATCTGTCTGAGGGTGGTAAGCAGTGCTCAAATTAAGTTCAGTATCCAGGGATTTCTGAAGACTTTTCCAAAATCTTGAAGTAAAACGGGGATCACGATCAGAAATAATTGATAAGGGTACTCCATGAAGTCTCACAACTTCATTTATATATAGTCTTGCTAGACGTTCCAGGGGTAGATCTTCTCTTATAGCAAGAAAATGTGCTGACTTGGTAAGACGATCAACAATAACCCATATTGCATCGTTCCTTCTAGGAGTCTTTGGTAGCCCCATGACAAAGTTCATCGTAATATTGTCCCATTTCCACTCCGGTATGGGAAGAGGTTGCATGACTCCTCCAGGCTGTTGCCTTCCAGCTTTCACTTGTTGACAAACCATACATCTTGACACAAAATCAGCAATATCTCTCTTCATGTTGTCCCACCAAAAATGTTCCTTCAAATCTCTATACATTTTGGTGCTCCCAGGGTGTATAGAGAAATTGGAACTATGAGCATCATCCAGCAATTCCCTTTTTAGATCAGGTAAATCGGGAACACAAAGTCTCTTCCCGAATTTCAAAATCCCATCTTCATACACAAAGTCTCTCAATCTCCCATCATTCACAGCTTTAATCTTTTTCTGAAATTCTTCATCATCGGTCTGAGAACTCTTAATCCTTTCTAGTAAAGATGGTTTGGAAACCATTTGAAAAATCATTGATGTTTCACCTTCCCTGGTTATTCCCATGTCCATCTTCACTAGATCCATGAAAATTGGATCCCTTTCAATTCTCATCATGTTCAAAACACCATGGTCTTTTCTGCTCAGAGCATCTTCCACCTTGTTTGCTTTCCTCGGGTGGTAGTGTATCGTGCAATCATAATCCTTGAGTAATTCAAGCCATCTCCTTTGCCTCATGTTGAGTTCTTTTTGTGAGAAAATATACTTCAAACTCTTGTGATCAGTATAAATCTCACATTTTTCACCATAGAGGTAGTGCCTCCATATCTTCAAAGCAAAGATCACAGCTTCTAACTCAAGATCATGAGTAGGATAGTTTTGCTCATGAATTTTCAACTGTCGTGATGCATAGGCAATAACTATATCATTCTGCATAAGGACACAACCAAGTCCTTTCTTTGATGCATCACTATAAATAACGAACCCATCATTCCCCGATGGTAGAGTCAATATAGGAGCATTGACTAATCTTCTCTTCAGTTCTTCGAAACATTCTTCACACTCTTTTGTCCAAACAAATTTAACCCCTTTACGTGTGAGCTTCGTTAATGGGTTAGCCAATCGGGCAAAATTCTGGACGAAACGTCGATAATAACCTGCCAAACCAATAAAACTGCGTACCTCAGTTATACTCGTAGGTGCTGGCCATTCTTGGATTGCCTTGGTCTTAGAAGGACCAACAGAGATTCCATCTTTAGAGACAATATGGCCAAGAAAAGAAATCTCATGAAGCCAGAATTCACACTTACTAAACTTCCCATATAATTCATTCCTCCTCAGAGTCTTCAAGATAATGCGCAAGTGATTTTCATGATCTTCGTAGGTTTTGGAGTATACCAAGATATCATCAATAAATACCACCACAAATTCATCGAGATACTCCTTGAAAACTTTATTCATCAGGTCCATGAATACAGATGGTGCATTAGTCAATCCAAACGGCATTACGGTAAACTCGTAATGCCCGTACCTGGTTCGAAATGATGTCTTCGGAATGTCTTCCTTCTTCACACACAACTGATGGTATCCAGATCGAAGGTCAATCTTTGAAAAGTATTGAGCTCCATGCAGTTGGTCAAATAAATCATCAATACAAGGTAGGGGATACTTGTTCTTTATCGTTATAGCATTGATCTCCCTGTAGTCGATACATAACCTCATAGATCCTTCTTTCTTTTTAACAAAAAGAACAGGGGCTCCCCATGGAGAAACACTAGGGAGAATAAATCCCTTATTAATAAATTCCTCTAGTTGTTTCTTTAGTTCGACTAACTCTACAGTGGCCATTCTATAAGGGGTCTTCGATATAGGCCTTGATCCAGGAATCAAATCAATGGAAAACTCAACTTCTCTTTCTGGAGGATGTCCAGGTAAATCTTTCGGAAATACATCTACAAATTCTTTCACAACAGGTACATCCTCTTTTTGAACATTCCTTTCCTCACCGACAGTTATTTCATTCTCTTCCTCCCCAATAATTGAATTAATTTGAACTACTGGGGGTGGATCTAAATAAGAATTAGGTGGTGACGATTCTGCTCTAAAGATAAGGTGTTCCTTATCATTATCATCAAGAATCGTAACCTCTTTCTTCTTATAATAAATCTTCGCATCATAGTCCGAAATCCAATCCATACCGAAGATTATATCAAACTCAATCATAGGTATGACGATGAGATCAGCAGATAAAGAAAATTTATGTGCTCTAATGGGGACTGATTAACAAAACTTTGTTGCAATGATACTTCCCTTAGGAGTTTTAACTGACAACTCCCTTATTAAATCAAATTGGAAATATCTAATTTTCTTAGCAAACTGGGAAGATATGAAACAATGCGATGATCCAGAATCAAATAATGCATTTTCTAAACTTGAGGAAACCATTAAATTACCTGCCACCACGTCTTTCGGAGCTTCTACCTCAGCAGTAGTGATAGCATAAGCCTAGCCTTGATCCCTTGGCATTTTCTGAGGTAAGTTCCCCTGACGCTTAGGACATGCATTTGCATAATGCCCCATCTCCCTGCAATTGTAGCACTGAACGTTGGTAGCTTCCTTCTTCCCCTTGCAATCATGAGCTTGGTGGCCTTTTTCACCACACTTGTAACAGACTCCCATTCCCTTCAAGCAAGTACCAGGATGTTTCTTCCCGCATTTACCACAAGATGGATATTCAACCTTTCCCTTCTTCCCCTTATTTCCATTCCCAGATTGATCAGCAGGTCTCTTCTTCTCTTGCTTTGCTTTAAAGTCATAAGACTTAGAGAATTCCTTTTCGGTCTTGATAGCACATGAGACAATGACTTCGTACGATGAAAAGGATTGTGAGACTAATGCTCGACGGAGAAATGGTTTTAACCCATCAAAGAAACGATCAACCTTACTTCTTGGGTTGAGAATATAATCTCCAGCATACCTCGCTAACCTTGTAAAGTTAGCCTCATACTTTGTGACATTCTCATCCTCCTTTTGTCTCAGACTCAGAAATTGCCTTTCCATATCCGCTCGATGGTCACGAGGAAAGTATTTCTCTAAAAACAGATCATTGAACTCCCTTCATTCCATATTTGATACTTCATCATCTTCCTTCATGTTTTGAATCAATGACCACCATTGATCAGCATCTCCAGTGAGGTGGTAAACTTCCATGATAACTTTTTCACTTTCACTGCTCCCCAAAGCCTGAAATATTTTCTCTAGGGAATTTATCCATTGCTCATCTACTAAGGTATTTGTATTCCCATTGAACGTTGGTGGTTTTTGCCTCATGAATCGATCTAACATTGATCCTCCACGTTGCGGATCAGGGTGCTCCATACGGGTAAGGTTATTATTCATAACCTGAGTAAGTTGTCCCAGTATGGTGATTAGCTGATCAGCACCAGTTGCATCACCAGCCCCACTATAATTATCTTGATCAGGAGGGCAATCCCTACATGGAGTGCGTGCATTGATACAGTTTCCATTTCTTTCACTAGGCGCCATTTCTAAACAATGGCATAAACTAGATCAGTTTATGAATCAAAATACATAATCCCATACTTATAAAACTCTTAACATAAATTGAACTATTTATGGATATAATCCATAATCATAATAATGTTTTCTTTGAGGAAGTATATACTCATAAACCCTTCATAATGATCTGTAAAGAAAATGAGAGTTATCCTAAGCATATCCCCCGGGAGTGTCGTAACCAAGAGTGCAGCAAGGCCCGTTGTCGTGCACCAGTTCCCGTTCGAGTCTAGCTCAAAGCGGTGTTTTCGGGTTTTACCCCTAGGTACATCTGTGCCAGAGCCGCCTCTACCTGCTCGTATCTAGACAGGGATGTATTGCTCGGAAAACTCACAAAATCTCTACAATACCAAAATTCTAGGAAGTTCTTCTATACTAATCCTCAAAGTTCATCTTAGGTCTACGTGATCTAATCAGAGTTTATCTAAATCTAGCTTCCAAGTTTTGTACTAAACTTCCTCTGATACCAACTGTAATGCCCCGACCCCAGTTACCCAGAGTCGGTGCATTATTACATAACATTGTCATGATCACAAGAAAGATCAAATCTCGAAAGACCGATTGGTTTAGTAGCCTTGGAAACACTAGATATATTCATAAGTTTTACATTACATCATAAAATGAAAAACTACTACAACAACATAATGTTTCCACAGTCCACACTATAATCCCCTCATAATATCCCTGAAGGTCATTCATAACTTACATCTTCACATCCTGGGAAAAATAAAACATAGAAAAGGGGTGAGCTCAAATTCCCAGTAAGGATAACAATATAGCGGAAACTTTCATAAATAAGAATAAACATTTTAAGACAATGTATAACTAAAACAAAAGCCTTTTAAAATTGAACATTTAATATAGTATGGCATAAATAAAATGAAATAATTCCATTTACTTATTCACATGGTTATTCTACTAATCGAATAATCACATGCAAAATCAATAACCACTTTCATAATGATGGAATGCATAATGCCAGACTATCATAACCACATAGCCAAGGCCGTGCCAAGACTACAAATAAGATTTTGTCAAGGCCTTGTGCCAAGACACTAGTTTGTCTCATGAGACCTACCGATGCATCGAGGAGCTATAGCGGGCTCCACCCGTCACATATTAAGTCCAATGCATTCCCATATGAAAAGGTTTAAACATAACATAAACATTCGTATTAAAACTAGCATATGAAATGTCAATAATTTCACCATAAACTATGAATGGTATAAAAATAGCACATCCACAGTCAAACATACCACAAAACCTTCAATACAATATAGATGTTTTGTATCACAATAAATCAACTTCAAATAAGCGTAAAATCCATCAAAGGATGTTGACATAGATGAAATCAAAATTCTTTTTAAAGAAATATCTCTTTTTATTTTGAAATAATGAAACATTTTCTTTGAAAATATTCTCATAATCTTGTAAGAGAAGCTTTGATGATTTTATAATGGCGGAAAATAGCCGCACCCGCCGTATAAATTAAAAAAAACATTCTTACCTTAATTCTATCGAAAAGGTTAAAAAGGACCTTGTTTTGAAAACGATGGAAAGATTCCTTTATAAACCACTTATAAAAGTCAAAAAGGGTATAAATGACTTTAACTCATACTCTAGTAAATAGTAAAAATGTTTTGAAATACATTTTTAAGAAACATGGATGTGGATGATAAAGAGATCCCAGTAGATTATTACATATAAACAACCTCGGATAATGAAGAGATTGTGAAATAACCCTTACCTTGTACTTTTCTTTGTTTGGGGTAGGTTAACCTCCTGTATAATGGTGAAATAATTGTTATTAAATTATACAAGAATAATATATATTAAAATGATATCATATATGATCTTTTAACATTGATTTGTTAATAATATCTTAGAATTATCGTCGTTTCGGGTGTTAACTTACTCATTTTCTTTTATATATTTTGTTACATAAGCCATGTTTGTTGTATCTTATTCAAATCCAGAATGATATCAAGTCCTTAAACATCATTTTTAAATCATCAAATGATAATTATACTTGAATGGATGCGATGGAGAATGAATCTCATCGCGTTCGTGGAGACGGTAGTCCGTACGTACGCATGAGCGACAATATCATTCTTTTGATATTAAAATAATATATAAATGGATGGTATATCATATATACAGAATCATTAACATGTTATATTTATTATTTACAAGAGTTACACATCATTATTATACCCATCCAAATAATATTATATTGAATAACAATTACACCACGACGTGGAGACGGTAAGCCGTACGTACACACGTATGGTGACATGTTATTCAAAGGGTGGATAGAATACTGAATATGGTTGTACCATATTTATAATAACATCACATTATATATATGATACTGGATTTATTATTTTAGAATGGTGACAACAAAGTAAGAAGAAGTGGAAGAAGAAATTAACTTAGAAAAGGGTGGTGAAATCATTACCTCTTTTTCGGGTTCTTCCTTTTGATTTGATCAAAAGGGCTCCTTAGGTTGGATTTCGGATCAAACTAAGGCCCCTAGGTTGTAGTGAGGGAAGTTGGGAGAGTATTTGGGCAGATTTTGGCCGAACCAAAAGGCTTTGAAGGTGTGAAGAAATGAGAAGTAGGAGTGCCCTTTTATAAGAGGGGTGAGGGGCACCTTTGGAAAAGCTAGAAATATTAATTTATAATAAATTCAAATTCGGTTTCTAATGGCTCCAAAGTTGATTATTCAAAGTTTAAGGTTGGGATAGGTCGAAAACCACTCAACCAATAGAATTTAGACAGGTTTGGGTACTTATATTAACCTTATCTTTAAGTATTAACTCTAAGTTAATTAGTTTCACTTTTACAATGTCTCTTTGTATTTTTATATAATATGGTTAATAAACTTACTATATACATCCAAGAGACCCCCAAGTGGTCCATTAATGATGAACCTATCATGATATAAGTCTCTTGGCCGAACCTTAGATTTTTAGGAATTTAATATCAATTAATAATATAATATTTGTTTTAAGAACTCTTTTATGTCAATTTTGACACTATTCAATAGTTGATTTTTGTGAAACTCATAACAGATTGATTACTTCGAACAAAGTCAATTAAATCAATACTAATATATCATATTATCCTAGAAAATTAGTTTAATTCATTAAAAGTTTCATATTATATTTATTTGGGTATTTATAATATCAATTATTTTAATTTTTCACTATTATAGTAATTACTGCATCATCATTATGTCATAAATAAAATAAATTATTTAATGTATAAAAATTATAAATAAAATATAATTATGTAGGAAATATTTTTATCTTTCTAATGAATATTTATAATCTAAAATCCAACATATATAACCCTATGTAACAATTGTTTTGCTAAAAGATATATGCTTGTGTCATTTTTGTATTCATTTTAACTTAATTAAAATAAAGTGTCATTATCACTTACAAGTGGATCCATGGGGTCCCCAAATTGACACAAAGATGCCCATGGTCGACCATGTATCAACCAATAGGGTTAAGAAACGTTTTAGGGTAATTTAGTATTATTATAATATTATTTTTTAACCCTTATTTACCGGATTTACCCTTAACCATGGTAAATAAAATATTTACCGCAGTAATTATTCAAAATGTCTAAAAATAAAAAATACCTATTTACACAATTTGAACATCCTGATTCCAAATATGGAATCCATTTTCTTAAATTCAAAACACAGAAGTGGCAGAAATTAATTTAAAATTAATTCCCGCTGTCAAAACAAAAAGCGTGTTTTTAAGAGATAATAACAATCAAAAGATTGATACTTGTTTATGTTCGGTTTAATTGTAAAATTATGTCCAATGACCAAAATTATATTAAATGGTAAAAATATATTCTAAATATACTTTAAAACCACTCAAATTCATAATTCATCACTATTAATTATTTTGATTAAAAAAGTTATTTTTAATTAAAATTTAGTAATTTTCACTATTCATCAAAATATGAAAGTTATCCGAAATGTACCAAAATTTCACCTTAGGCTAAATTCGATATTCCGAATCCAAAAATGAAGTCCATTTTGAAATATAAAATATATATAATTTCAAAAAGTAGGTATTACTATTCATAATGGCTAGTTTGATTGGTTATGGTGTGTTAGAACTCGGTGTTGCGTACAACACACGCTATCACATTATTCAAAGGGAAACATACCGTGGAAGCTTGGGGTGTTACAGATCACACTAGTTTTTTCCAATTAGATAATTATTACTGATTATTCCTAATTATTGGTAATTATTTCGATTTATTGGTAATTATTCCTAATTATTGGTAATTATTCCTAATTATTGGTAATTATTCCTAATTATTGGTAATTATTCCTAATTATTAGTAATTATTTCTAATTATTGCTAATTATTGCTAATTATTTCTAATTATTTCTAATTATTGCTAATTATTGCTAATTGTTGCTAATTATTGCTAATTATTGCTAATTATTGCTAATTATTGCTAATTATTGCTAATTATTGCTAATTATTTCTAATTATTGCTAATTATTTCTAATTATTCCTAATTATTGCTAATTATTTCTAATTATTGGTAATTATTACTAATTATTGCTAATTCGTGGTAATTATTGCTAATTAGTGGTAATTATTGCTAATTAGGGGTAATTAGTGGTAATTATTGCTAATTAGTGGTAATTATTGCTAATTAGTGGTAATTATTTCTAATTAGTGGTAATTATTGCTAATTATTGGTAATTATTGGTAATTATTGGTAATTATTGGTAATTATTGGTAATTATTGGTAATTATTGGTAATTATTGGTAATTATTGGTAATTATTGCTAATTATTGCTAATTATTGCGAATTATTGATAATTATTCCTAATTATTGGCAATTATTGGCAATTATTAGGAATTATTGGGAATTATTGGCAATTATTGGCAATTATTGGCAATTATTGGCAATTATTGGCAATTATTGGAAATTATTGGTAATTATTGGCAATTATTGGCAATTATTGGTAATTATTGGTAATTATTGGTAATTATTGGTAATGATTACTAATTATTACTAAGTATTGTAACTTATTCCTAATTATTGTTAATTATACCTAATTATTGGTAATTATTCCTAATTATTGGTAATTATTCCTAATTATTCGTAAATATTGACAATTATTGGCAATTATTGGTAAATATTGGTAATTATTGGTAATTATTACTAATTATTACTAATTATTACTAATTATTGGTAATTAATACTAATTATTGGTAATTATTACTAATTATTAGTAATTATTACTAATTATTGGTAATTATTGGTAATTATTGGTAATTATTACTGATTATTACTAATTATTGTTACTTATTACTAATTATTGTTAATTTTTTCTAATTATTACTATTTTTTGGAATTATTCCTATTTTTTTTAATTATTGCTAATTATTACAAATTATTATTGGTTATTACTAATTATTGGAAAATTTTACTAATTATTACTAATTATTACAATTTATATTCATTAATTACTAATTGCATTCATTAATTACTAATTACATTCATTAACTACTAATTACATTCATTAATTACTAATTATTATCTTTAATTAAAATTATAGTTATTAATTACTAATTACAATCACTTAATTATTAAATATTGTTAATTATAAATAATTAAATCTAACAAATCAAATTTAATACAACCTTAATACAACATAATTATATCTAATAATAAATAATAAAAACTAATGTAAAAATATAAAACAAAAACATTAAATAAATATTAAATTAAAATTCAGATAAAAACCTTAAACTAGTTTTCGAGCTTTCGATTTGTTGTACTCGTAGGATGATCCCAGCAACCTCCTTGAAATCGGCTTGCAAAACAAAATTCAATCAACTCATATAAACTAGTAAGAAGTAGTTAAGATTCAGAAAACTTGTCAAGGCTGGCTGTATTTATAGGTTAGATTATTTGCATCGGGAATTCCGTCGCAATTGGTATTATTTGCGACGGGACCGTCGTAAATAACCCCGGCTGCATTTATTATGGGCGGCAATTAAAGGGATTATTTGCAACAGGCCCCGTCACAAATAACCCCTGTCGCTAGGTTATTTTCAACGGGAAGTCGATCCAGTCGCAAATAACTTGTTACCGTCGCCGGTTATTTGCGACGGGTAGGGGATCCCGTCGCAAATATCATTCACGCGATTTGGCGCGCAAGTCGCGCCAAACCATTTGCGACGAGGTTTATTGCGACGGGAATACCATCGCAATTGGTATTATTTGCGACGGGACGATCACAAATAACCCCGGCCGCATTTATTATGGGCGGCAATTAAAGGGATTATTTGCGACGGGCCCCGTCGCAAATAACCCCTGCCGCCAGGTTATTTGCGATGGGAAGCCAATCATGTCGCAAATAACTTGTTACCGCCGTCGGTTATTTACGACGGGTAGGGGATCTCGTCGCAAATATCTTTCGTACGATTTGGCGTGCAAGTCATGCCAAACCATTTGTGACGGGTGAGAATATCCCATCGCAAATAACTCCTTATTTGCGACGAGGAATAATCCCATCACAAATACCCCTATTGTGGGGGTTATTTACGACGGGACATATTCCCATCGCTAATACCACTTTTTCCCGTAGTGTATCATCACTCACTATCTCATTACATTTCCATGTATTAATCACATACATTATGTTACATGGGTCTAAGGCCAACAATCACATGCAAGAGCGTGAACACATCGTTATCCTATCTCACTAGGACTAACCCCCTCATAGAAACCATATCCTCACCTCCAAGCCTCAGTCTGGGTGGATGAAACCATTATGATAATAGACCCTCAGTCCCCCTTCCTAAACCATACATTTAGGGTGGAGTTTAGAACCTCAGTCTAGCTCAACCCGTGGGCGTATATCCTCAAGTCATACCCCACTCTACGAAGCCATGTGCACATGATTTTATATATAATTAACCATCAACCTTCCAAACCATTTCCCTTCAGCAAACACTATTCACAACACCCCACATGGGAATCCACATCATGCCTTAACCCATTAACACACTGACATTTCACATCATTTAACCAATCACCCAATTCCCATGTGTTATGCCTAACTTGCTAACCATTTAACACTAGACCCATAACCTATCCATTATGGTCTTTAATCAGTTTACACATTAACCCATTTAACCTATTCTTCACTTCCATGATTCAACCATTCATGCCAACATGTTTATCAAGGGGTCTACAATTCACTACAACAAGGTCACTTGTTTAATAACAATCCCTAAACCCGGGAAAAGTCAGCACATCCCATGGATGGCCCAAAATTAGGTCAATTCCATCCCAACACATACCATGGGGATCGTGATGGTTCCCATTGTCCATTTAAAAATCATTATTACCAAACATGCCAAGGATATTCAAAACTTAACCAAGGGAAAGCAAGAACACAACATAAAATTCACAAATACCCAAATAACAATGGGATATCACTTATAGACCACCTACCTCGAAATCGCAATTGAACGCACCCTCAATCGTGTCCTTAGACCTCAATCCGACTAGCCTTTGGAGCTTCAACCTAGAACTCACCCAAAAGTTAGGTTTTTAGAGCTTCAAAACAAGTGGGAGAGAAGATACAAACCCTAAACCAAAATGAGAAGCAAGGATGGGATTAGACTTACCCGGAGCTTTGATCCGCATCCAACAACACCAAAAACGCCTTAGAAACGAGGGAGATCGACCTCTTGGAGCTCTTGGGCAATTTGGTTTTCTCCTAGGGTGAAGAGGGAGGAATGGAGAGGAAATCTCGAGTCGGTTCTTAAAATCCCAGGGTGGCAATTTCATAATTTTTCCCAACTTTAAGAAGTCACACGGTTTGGCCGCATGGTTTAACAAACTGTGTGAAAACTGTGCGCATGCTATCGTCCAGAAGAAGAGGGTTTCACGGTTTACCTGGGCAAGCCACACGGTTTTCCCTGGCCATGTCCAGGTCGTGCGCCCAGGCTTTTCTTGCCCAGTTTTCCTTTCTTTCATGCCTCGAACCCCCGAAACACCCCCAAGACCTCTCATACTTTTAGAGGACATCCCTTGAAGCCCAAAACAAGAGTTGTAACCAAAAAATAATGAAAACATACCTTTCCAAAAACCGGGATCTTACATTTGGCCACCATTTGGTGCTTCTCAAACCAATCGTGTGGGGGATATAAATTTGGTTGTTGTAGAAACATGAACTGGCAGGTGAATCAATATGGATCCTAGTCCTCATATATGATCTCACTATCAATACGGACTTTTAGTATGCTATCCCTGAGTGTGATCATGTATAAACTTAAATCATCATCATCCTGACCATTTTTAATGACTATCCCAATAGGAATATCACTATATGGGAAGAAAATGAACTCTCCTAGTGTTTTATAGTACTTCAGGGTTTCTCCATATTTTAGGGATAAAGTATGGATACAAAAAACATCCTAAAAGAGTGGGAGAAAGTGTCCTTTAGGGACTTGAACTCAGCTTGTCATGACATAAGAGATTATGTTCAGAACAATACACCCCCATATCACTTGAAATGGCCTTGAAATATGATATGGGGCCTTCTTGGCATACAAATATAGAAAACACTGGTATCTCTTTTCTAGAATATGGTCATCCAGTCCTGTGTGGTTCCCTTCTGAAAATTTTTCCATTATGAAAAATGTCCCTAGACTCACGTCACCATTAGATTCATGGACTAGTAGTATTTTAGTTCTTGAACACATCACATAGAATCTTTTTATATGATTCCTCATGGGAACCTCAGAATTGACCTTATAGTCCCACTAGTTATGTTGGCCTCACTCCAAGTTGGGCCAAAATCTACCATGGATGATCCAGTTCTCCAATGAAGGGCATATCATTGGGTGCTGAAAGGTAGTAACTTCTCCTTACAGCTCTAGGAAAACCTTTATCTTGGCCTCTAAATGGATATCACCCCTTGGGTGGGGGTCTTTCTTCTTCACCTTTTGAACCAACTTAAATAGATTGTGGGATGAAGATGGTGTCCTTTCAGCATCATCTCACGTCATATTTAGTGGAATGAATTCATCATACATCTCCCTGAGGATAGTATCTATAGATATCTTATAGACATCCCATAGGCTAATTTCTACTTCGCTATACACTAGATGAAAGGTATTTGTATAAAAAATCCATCGGATCAATGGTTTGGGGATGATGTTTGGGTTCTCGTAAACATATGTCTACACCACCCAAATCTCCTCATAAATTTCAACATTTTGTATCTTAGCAATAAATTCTATATAGGTTTTGAATTCCTAGTGTTCCCACATCCATTCCAGCCTAACTTCTCCCCTATAATGAAATTCTTAATCTTTCTTCCAGGCTTGCGATTGGTTTGTCTTAGATGCATGGAAGACTGACTCATAACATTGGGGTTTCAATTCTTGGGTGTAAGGCATCAGGTCTGGTGTGCATAGGCTATGGTTCGTAATGTATTCAATAGGAACTATTCCTTCCTTGATGAATAAAAAGTTTGAGTAGATATTGTAAATGTTTCAATTAGTGTATTCTATGAACCAAGAGTTTGTAAAATTACTTTGAACCGTTGGTATGAGTACATATCTCAGAATTCCATGGTTATACACAGGAAGATAGTCACTCTAAGGATACCCTCATTACTACTTCTTCAAATGATTCATTCAGTTCTGAAGGGTTTAGTTGCATATGTCATAGTAATCATGCCCGATGGTTTTGAGCACATCTAAAACATGTGAAGTATCTTGTTTGTAGGAAGACATCTTAGTAGATATTAGAAACCTGAAAGGATACAATGTGACTTTCATTAATTTTTGAAAATTATGAAATTTTGGAAATGGAATTACCCTCGCACAGGCCACTCTCCCAAGTTAACTCATGTAGGCCACTCATCCTTGTAACCTCATGCAAACCACTCATCAAAGTACCCTCATGCACACCACTCACCCAAGTACCCTCACACATGCCACTTTCCCAAGTACCCCCGTCTAGGCTACTCACCCAAGTGACCTCACATAGCCTAATCAGCCAGGTGATCCTATGCAGACCGGTATCTCAAGTAGTTATACCATGTGCTTTTGATAGATGATCCTTCAAAAATCAGTGTGAATGACATACATAATGAGAGTATAATAATAGTGAAATTGGAGGAAAGAACCTTCAGGAGATTGAGCCTATTTATAGATGTGGTTGACCTGAATATCCAAACTCAGTGGAATACCTGATCAGAGTGCCCACATGGATGACCTATGTGGATAACCTGCATGATCCATATGACATTTTCATCCCTTTACATTATGATTTAACCCTATTCTTTCATTCAGATCCAATCATGAGGTGGGTATTTTTTTTACACTCCTTTTATCCACATAGGGGTGGAACGATTTAATGGAAATTACCTCAAGATATAAATAAGTGAAGAGAATTGAAGAGAGATAATCCACTCACCTAGGTCAACTTGCGCACACACAGTATACACACCAAGAGGCTTGTACAGGTCCTACCTGCACGGCCCAGAATAAGTATCCACCCCTACGCACAACACCTGCATGTGGTACTTTCATGATGGTCCTTCTTGGAAAAACTCCTTCACATAGGGTCACAAGATTTCTTTTAAATAGGACCATAAGGCTCCTCATTTCAATAAGAAAAAACCAAGAGAATCCTTGAATCTCTTCTCACTGTGGTCCTTCTCCCAGGCCCTTGAGACCATCTAGGTAGCTCTCTAAAACCCAATAAAAGATGTAATTAATGGGGATAGTATGATCAAAGTCCCTATGGTGTGTGAAATTCAAAGAACTTATGTTAGGAACTGTTGGAACCATGGTCATCTATGCATGAATTGGAGTATGGTTTGGGTTTGTTGTCAATCCTTAGAGGATGTTCAGAATTTGTGCTAGTCGAGTACTCATACAGGTCAAGAAGATAACAGTATTGAAGGTGGAACTATTTTCCAGTGTTTTCCAAATTTCCGGACCTCAAAATTGAAAAAAGGGGGAAAAATGTTTTTGGGAAAGGGACTTGCGTGCCAGATATGTGTCGCCCATGTGACTTGCACGCTGAAAATGACTTTCGTGCCAGTGCTTTGGATGATTGGAAAGTTGTGCACCATATGTTTTTCATAATCAGAACTTCAAAATATGGAAAAGAAAATAGGGTTGCGCAAGTATTGTTTTGGTCATGCAAGTGAGTAGCGCAACAGAAGGCTAGGGTGGTTGGAGTTGCGCACCGAAACTTGCGCACCGAGGGGAGACTTTCACGCCATCACGCAGGGTGTTCAAATGCCTATAAATACAGGTTGACCCCTCCTTATTTGGTACAAAGTTCAAACATAGAGAAAATTAGAGCTCTCATCACGCAGGTGTAGTGGTCGCACAAGTGTTGGTGGTTCACGCAAGTTGAATTTGCACGACAATTGTTTTCTGAATGTCCAAAGTGGTTTGGGTGAGAAAGGGGTTGAGTCATGCAAGTTTGAAGTTGAAGAAGTGAGTGTTGCACAAGTAGTTGAGGTGAACTTACGCACCAGTTTGGACTTGCTCTCCAAGACTTGTGCGTCGTCTTGAAACTTGTGCATCGGGCTTGGAGAAGCGCACCAGGTGTAGTTGAATCACGCTGGTCTTTTTGGAGCTACATGAAAGCTGGAAGATTTACTGATACCTTCGGTGCAAAGTGAGATTAGTCTACGGGTGAGAGTTGGACTTCAACAGAGCATCTACATACAATAGAGGATGCATTCTTTTGCAATTATGAAGAGACCTTCGTGTCTATAAATTGAGTGGGACTTCATCAAAGGTAGTGATCTAGGGGGATTCAACGGGAGTGACCTGAGGGACGCAGTGAGCTATCCCTAAAATTTTGTAAAGGCAGTGAGCCTGGGACAAAGTGACTATGCCCGAACCTTTGTAATCCACAGCTAGTGAAGTTTTAGTGGAATTTGGTATGACCGAAAACTTGTAGGTGTATGCTCCTTGGACGTAGCCCTTAGTGGTGAATCAAGTAAAAAGTGTTGTGTCATCTCTCTGAATTTGAATGTCTACTTCCTGATCTTTTTCATCATACAGGTTTAACAAGTTCCTACCAATGTGGGAATAAGACCCATCACTTTAAAAGAAAAATTTGTCACCTCGATGCACCCCTCCCCTATCAGGGTGTCCTGGGGTCCTAGAAGTGGTATCATAGGGAGGTTACTGGTGTTGAATCTGTCCTTTTTCATCATGGAGAATCCAGTCAATGTCAGGGGAGTCCCTCTCTTCGATGGAAGTAATTTATAGATATGGAAGAATAGAATGAGATCCCATCTAAGATCCCTTGGAATGGAAGTTCTATTTTACACTATGTAAGATATACATGTTACTGATCCAATAGGGCTGGCTATGACTGACGCAGATAGTAAAATTCTTGATACAAATGCTAAAGCACAGAATGCTCTCACCGTAGCACTTTCTGATCAGATCTGTCTAAAAGTGATGAGTTTAACCTCAGCAAAGTCCATGTGGGATAAACTTGAAAATATTTATGAAGGAGATAGCAAAGTGAAGGAGGTAAAACTACAAGTCCTGCACAATAGGTTCGATGATCTAAAGATGTATCCTGATTAGAATGCATATTCCTTCTTCAATCGAATTACTGAAGTGGTTGGAGCTATTCGGGGTTTAGGAGAAGAAATCAAAGACATAGACATTGTGAAGAAAGTATTAAGAAGACTTCCAACCCTTTATAATGCAAAGGTTACAGCCCTCGAGGAAAGATATCTTTCCAAACTTTCTCTGGATGATCTACTGAGCAGCCTGGTGGCATATGAAATGAGGGTCAAACCATAAGATGCTACGACTCGAGTAAGCAAGGGAATGGCATTCAAATCCATTGAGAAACTAAAAATCTCAAAATATAGTAGTGGTGAAGACGATGAATAAAAAGAAATTCTTTCTCTCATTGCCAAGAAGTTTTAGAAGGGAAAAAGGGAAATTCAAAGGGAAGTTACCTCTAGCTTGCTTTCGTTATGGAAAAGTCGGGCACATTGCTTCTCAGTGCTTAAGAAAGATCAATGATGATGATAGCGATGGTAAAAACATTGAGAAGCCTCAGAAAAGGTTTTTCAAGAAATGAGACTTCAAATATAGAAAGAAAACTCTGAAGAAGAGTTTTTTCTGTGAAGAGGAAGAAGATGATAATGAATTCTACGATGAAGAAGAACCAGAATTTAAGACTGGGAACCATGCTTCCATGATGGACATTGTTGAAAAATCAAAAGATACTGGTGGAGAAAATTAGTTCAAAACTAGTGCAGATCCCGAGTTCCAACTTAAGGATGCTGTTAGTAAGCTCAAGATTAAATACAAGAGTTGCAATAACTGGAAATCATTTGTAGAAGAATAAACTGAATATGTTGATCAACTTGAAGCTGAAATTGAATGACTAGAAGAATTGGTTAAAGTACAGTCTAAAATTCTTGAAATCAATGATGATGTAGGGAATATAAAGCTGAGAATTGAAGAGCAGGAAAAGGTCATCAATGACCTCACCTCTAGACTAGAGAAAAAGTCCAAGAATATTGAGCGTCTTGAGGAGGAAGTTGTTACTATTAGGAGTAAACTTGAAAAATATTCAATTTCAAAAGAGTCAATGAATAAAATACAGTTTTGAAGGTTCTCAGATTTTGAGCTGTTGGAGAGAGAAAAACATGGCTCTAATGGAGTTGAAAATATTTTGAATGATCAAAGACCTGCCTGCATAGGAAATAGTGGAATTGGATGTGAGGCAGAATCATCAAATTCTACAAATAAAGGAGACCAAAATAAAGGAAAGATGAAAGTGGGTGATGTGTGAAAGTCATATAATGTTTTGAAACAGAAACCCCCAATTCAATATGAAAGTAAAAAAAAGATTATCCTCGAGCCTCATGAAAAAAGTATCCCTCATACTTTTATCCCATAGAAAAAGGAATGAGGACAAATAGAAGCAAGAATGCCTTTCCTCTCATGAATTTTCAGTTCTATAGATATTTGGGTCATACCATGTCATATTGAAAAGAGGTAAGAAGCTATCTGAATGGAAAAGATATAAGAGTTCAACATAGGAGAAATTTATATCCTAATTATTTTAGAAGAAACAATTTTTATGGATATTGTTTTCGTTGATCTAACTTTGGCCATAAGGCTATTAATTTCAGGAAGAGAAGGGACATGGAAACCTCACACCGAAGTTCGAGACAATTCAAGTATCGTTAGCTAGACAGTGTTTCTCTTTCAAACAGGTTTTCTCCTCTCAAAGAAGATTTCGACTATGAAGAATCTAGGTACATGGAAGAGATAATTGAAAGGCCATCAGTTCTCTATAATCAATCCAATGTCTCATGGAAATAAAGGAAGAAAATTGAGAAATCCAACCTTTTAGAGGTGGCCCTCAAAGCTACAAAAAGAAACAGTACCTGGATTCTGGATAGAGGTTGTTCATCTCATATGACAAGTAATGCAGGACTGTTAACAGATATCAAAAAAAAAAGTTGATGGTATAGTTCGATTTGGTAATGATGGAGCTCTAAAAATCAAAGGTAGTGGAAGTACTAAATTAGCTAATGTAGAGCTAAAGAAGTCTAAATCCCTTTACGTAGATGGCCTATGTCATAATCTTCTCAGCGTGAGTGAACTCTGTGACTCGGGACTTATAGTTACTTTCAATTAGAAAGGTTGCAGTATCAAGGGAAAGACATGCAATTCAGTTATGAAGGGATGCAGAAGAGAAGGAAATTTTTATTAGGTTGATAGTAAAGAAAATGTTTGTTACATGACTATTGAAGAAGAAAAAAATTTGTGGCATCGGAGACTAGGACACATCAATCAACAAGACATGGAGAAAATACCAAAATTGAGGATTTTTGTGGACATTCCCAATCTGAAGCGTGAATGTGAAAAGTCTTATGATGCTTGAATTCATGGAGAGATGGTCTACAGTTCTTATCAGCCAAAGAAAAAAAAATGCATCCCATCTTCTTGATCTAATTCATACAGATGTATGCAGGCTGAAAAAAGTTGTCGGAACTCATGGATAAAGGTACTTTGTCCTTTTTATAGATGATTACAGTATAATGGAATGTGTTATGGTCATTCACAGGAAATGAAAAGTGCTTGACTGCATGAAAACATATCGGTGAATCGTTGAGAATGATACTAGATGAACAATCAAAGAGTTACGATCTGACAATGGAGGGAAATACACGTCCATTGAATTTAAAAATTACATGGAGAAGCATGGGATACAACATGAGGTAGCTGCTGTGAGAACTCCATAAAAAAATTGAGTTGTTGAGCGTAGGAATCGACAGGTGAACAACATGGAACGAACTATACAGATTGAGAGTCGTATTCCATGACATTACTAGAAATAGGTTGTTCAAGCTACAGTGTATATTCAAAATCGAATAGGACTTTATATGGGTGAGAGGAAGGAACCAAATGAATTGTGGCATGGAAGGAAGCCCTATTTGAAATAATTTTGTGTTTTTGGAAGTAAATTCTTCATCAGAAACAAAAAAGGAAATCAAGGGAAGTATGGTGACAATGCAGATGAAGGAATTTTCCTTGGATACTCAATGAACAGCAAAGCCTACAAGTGTTTCAACAAGCAATTAGGAAGGATTGTGTAAAGCAGTGATGTTAAGATAATTGAAGAGAAAACCAAAAATGATTCAAGGACTTCATATGCTGATGTGATAGAAAGTGAGGAAGAAAGTGAAAGTGGAGAAAATACAAATACAGAAATAGAGGAAGTTGTACAAAACACTCAGCAGTCACATCATGATGTTGACTTAGAAGAAGAATCTGAAGAAGAAACTATGGCTGGAGAGAATTCAACTGAAACTCGTAGGAGAAATCGAAGAGCTGAGATTGATCCATCTAATATAATTGGGGACAGTAGTGCACCCACACAAACACGGAGAATGAGGAATAACATGCAATCTGCATTTCTATCAGTTGTGGAGCCTTCCTCATTGGAAGAGGCTACAAAGGATGAATCAAGGGTGAAAGCCATGAATGAAGAGGTAGATCAGATTGACAGGAATCATACATGGGATCTTGTCCAGAGACCCAAAGGGGACAATGTGATTGGTACAAAATGGATCTTCAAGAACAAGTTTAACGAGCATGGAAATTTTATTAGAAACAAGTCACGACTGGTATGTAAAGGATACTCCCAGATTTAAGGTGTTGGTGTTGAAGAAACCTTTGCTCCAGTGGCTATACTAGAGTCAATCAGGCTATTCCTTTCCATGAATCTCCAAAGAGGATATAAAGTATATCAAATTGATGTCAAGACAACATTATTAAATTTTGTACTCGAAGAAGAAGTCTACATTGAACAACCAATAGGTTTTTTTCTTGGTACTGATGAAACAAAGGTCTGCAAACTAAATAAAGCACTTTATGGATTGAAACAGGCACCACGGGCGTGGTACTCCCGGTTGGATTCTTATCTCAAGAATATGGAATTCAAAATAGGAGGGGTAGATCACAATCTATATGTGAAGAATTCTCCAAAAGATCAATTCATGGTTCTAGTCTACGTTGATGATATCATATTTGGTGGCAGCAGGTAGAAATCGGTAGATGAATTTTCCAATCACATGAAATCAGAATTTGAAATGTCTATGATTGGGGAGGTCACATATTTCTTGGGCCTGTAGGTGATTCAAAATAAGGATTACACTTTTATTTCTCAAGAAAATTATGCAATAGAGCTTATTAAGAAGTTTAATATACAATACTCCAAACCAATATCAACTCCGATTTCAGTTGGAACCAAACTTGGAAAGCATGAGGATGAGGCATCTGTAGACCCCACCATGTACAGGAGGATAATTGGAAGCCTACTGTACCTAACAGTGACACGACAAGATATTGTCTTTGCAAGCTGCATGCGGCCCACTTTAAGAGTAATCCAAAGGAGTAAAATATGACAACAGTTAAAATAATCATGAGGTATATTTAAGGTACTCACAATTGTGGCTTATACTTTTCTGCAGAAAGAGACAGTGGATTATCAACATTTTCTGATGCTGACTGGGCTGTAAATGTAGTGGACAGAAATTCCACCACTGGTGGAGCATTCTACATTTGGAATAAAGGTGTTGGTTGGTTGAGAAAGAAACAAGAAAGTACTTCTCTTAGTACTGTTGAAGCTGAGTATATCTCTTCCACAAAGGCATGCACTCAACTGCTATGGATGAGGCAACAACTAACATATATTAGTGATGAGGTGAAACTACCAATGGTGATTTACTGTGATAACAAGAGCACAATTGATCTTACAAAGAATACTATTCATCATTCTCGTATGAAACATATTGAAATCAGGTATCACTTTATCAAAGAAAAAGTTGAGCAAGGGGTGGTTAGAATGGATCATGTGGGTACTGATGAGAAAGTGGTAGATATCCTGACCAAGACACTATCAATGGCTATGTTTGAGAAACATTAGTTGAACCTCGGTGTTCAGACACCTCCCAGTGCATAAGGAGGCTATGAAATTCCCCTCTCCCCAGTTATGTTTATGGGTTTTAATCTGTTTTTGGATGCGATGCAGGTTTGTGGGGGAGATACTATCTGGGGGGTGTGGTTTCAGCAGAATAATGAACATTTACTGGTCTTTGGGTTTATTTTCAATGGGGGAGAAAGGAATAAATTCATGCATGTAATACTTTTGTGACATGTTGATAATCCAGTGTTGATGATAGGATGGAAAGGAATACATCGGATATGTAATGATTTTGTGACATTGTAATAGAATTTTTTGGGCGTCATTGAGAATTCCAAAACACGAGAACCCAATTCAAGCTTTCTCTCTTATTTTCTACACCGAGCATTGCTCACATATACATAGAGTGTTGGCTGAGTTGATTCTTGCGTTTATGGTTTTCCTGTGTCTGGTGCTCTATTGAATTTATTTACTGATTGCCAACAAACCCAAAGGGGGAGATTATTGGAACCATGGTCATCTATGCATGAATTGGAGTATAGTTTGTGTTTGTTGTCAATCCTCAGAGGAAGTTCAGAATGTGTGCCAGCAGAGTACTCATACAGGTCAAGCAGATAACAGTATTGAAGGTGGAACCATTATCCAGTGTTTTCCAAATTTATGGACCTCAAAATTGACAAAATGGGGAAAATAGTGTTTTTGGGAAAGGGACTTGCACGCCGGATATGTGTCGTGCAAGTGACTTGCGCGCCAAGAAAGGACTTGTGCACCGGTGCCTAGGAGGATTGGAAAGTTGTGCGCCATATGTTTTTCATGATCAGAACTTCAAAATATGGAAAAGGTAAGAGGGTCGTGCAAGTATTGGTTTGGTCACGCAAGTGAGTAGTGCGACAGAAGGATAGAGTGGTTGGATTTGTGGGCCGAAACTTGCATGCTGTGGGGAGACTTGTGCACTGTCACGCAGGGTGTTCAAATGCCTATAAATATAGGTTGACCCCTCCTCATTCGGTACAAAGTTCAGACTTAGAGAAAATCAGAGCTCTCATGGTGCAGGTGTAGTGGTCGCGCAAGTTGTGGTGGGTCGCGCAAGTTGAAGTTGCGTGACAGTTGTTTACTGCGTGTACAAAGTGGTTTGGGCAAGAAAGTGGTTGAGTCATGCAAGTTTGAAGTTGAAGAAGTGAGTGTCGCGCAAGTAGTTGAGGTGAACTTGCATGCCAGTTTGGACTTGTGCGCCGAGACTTGCCTGCCATATTGAAACTTGCGCGTCGGGCTTGGAGAAGTGCACCGGGTTTAGTTGAAGCACGCTGGTCTTTTTGGATCTGCACGAAAGCTGGACGATTTTCCGATACCTTCGGTGCAAAGTGAGATTAGTCTACGGGTGAGAGTTGGACTTCAACAGTGCATCTACATATAACCGAGGATGCATTCTTTTGAAATTATCAAGAGACCTTCATGTCTATAAACTAAGTGGGACTTCATCAAAGGCATTGAGCCAGGGGGATTCAACGGGAGTGACCCAAGGGACGCAGTGAGCTATCCCTAAACTTTTGTAAAGGAAATGAGCTTGGGACAGAGTGATTGTGCCCAACCCTTTGTAATCCACAGCTAGTGAAGTTTTAGTAGAATTTGGTACGACCGAAAATCTATCGGCGTATGCTCCTTGGACATATCCCTTAGTGGTGAACCAAGTAAAAAGTGATGTGTCATCTCTATGTATGTGAATTTTTGCTTCCTGATCATTTTTATCATACATGTTTAACAAGTTCTGACCAATGTGGGAACAAGATCCATCACTTTAAAAGAAAAAGTTGTCACCTTGATTCACCCCTCCCCTCTCAGGGTGTCCCGGGGTCCAATAGGAACCACTTCCCCCAAATCTAAAAATACTATTTTGAAGTTCCCCTCCTAAACTCATGAATTTATATCAAAATTTATAGCCCTATCCCAAATTTAGTTTTTTTATATTCAAAAATTCGGACGATGGAATGATTTTCATAATGTCACTTTATTTTTTATTGGAAAGCTATATAATTTTTATTTTTTTGTATGTTTAAAAGCTATTTATTCAATGAAATTATATACGATTATTAGTTGTGTATTTAAATATGTCTCAATTATGTTAAAGACACAATACTTTTGGTTGTAATGCATTCTATAAATGGTAAATTGCGTACAAGTATCATATCAGCCACAATATCTAGTCAATTAATTTTCTATATCATTTGAATCTCCACTGATGTTGTTGTATCATGATGAAAATAAGATGGATTCCAAATGATTTGGTCATTGAAACATTATATTATCACCATATACTTTTGAAATATAGATGATTAACTTTTTTTATCTTATCAAATTCATTCTCTATTGCCTTTTATTATTCCTTGTATCTTTTTTTGGAAAAGTTATTTTGAAGTGACCTGTAATGGTTGAACAACAGTTTCTACTCTTGATTGGTTATGTAGAACTAGTTGATAACTATCCACTAAGATCTCTAAGGCCACTCTGATTTCTATTTTCTAATGCTCATTAATCATTTTTATTTTCAAATTTTTTGATTTCATATGTCCATTGAATTTCAAATTTTCCCTACACTGAATAAGAGATGGTCCATTTTGATGAGCTCTTTAAATATTTTTTGTCTGGAACCTATTTCCCCCTATTTATCATAACAACCACCTATTTTTGTTTTTCTATAGAAATTTTTATTAGATTTCCCCATGATTCCAATCAGTTGCATCATATTTTATATCTGGGAAACTGTATAATGAGTTAAGAACAATATTTCTCATGAAGGTCATCTGAGATGTAGTTGGTCTGTAAACGGGGATTATGTGTTACTCTAATTTTTGATGGTTTATTATTAATGCCTGATTTTGTATCATTTTTACTTATATGTTATCTGAAGTTCTAGAATTTTTTATAAATGTTTCACTCATTTGGAAAATCAATAGCCCCTATTTTATTCCATTATTTCATGCTATTATAATATTGAGCCTTTTGGTCAAAACACCTACTTCACTCAAATACTGGTTTTTTTCAGGTTTATTATTGGTGTTCTTTGAGACGTGTTTCTATTTAAGGTATTTGATTCATAAATTTGATGTAATTTTATTTATGACATTCATATATTATTATTTATCTCCTAATTATTTACACATTTATATGTTATTTTTTATTACCAATTTGGTGCACCCATGAGTGAACTTCTGATGCACTTTTACCACTACTTGGATTTGATTTCATTTCTTTTAAAGATATTTTTAGAATAAGTTTCCTAAATAATATTTTATAGTTATAAACTGAGAATATGTATTTTTATAATGCTTTTCAATTTCTTTACTTTGTCGTATTGTCATACTATTCTGTATATACGTACATACATACATATATACATATATATATGTATATATATTATCCTTCTAATATTCTATGATTTCAATGTTCTTGTTTCATTGTTTATATTTATTAATGAATCATGTTTCGTATATTAAAAATGTTTTCCTTCATGAATAAATTTTTTACAAGAATTTAATGATGATGATTCACCACAAATTTATAATGTTGATTTGTATTCTTTTATTTAAACATCTCGAGTCCAACAATATGTTTATTTTTAAATTAATAAAAATGAAATGAAGTCTGACTAGCTTCATCTTTGTACTAATAGGTATATAGTAAAGATTTATATGTTATTTTTAAATTCATTTTTTAATAATATATATCTATTGGATTCGATGTTCAATGTTTTCATTCAAAAAAATTTAAGGATTTTAATTCAATATATAATTTTTTTGTAAGTTTTTTAAATTTATTTTATATTACTGTACCATGCACATTTGCATCCTCTAAATCGATCATTACTTTGATAATGGGGTTCGATCATATTATGAGAATGATGCACATGTTTTTTTCTCTAATAAATATGATTAACATAGTTTAATCATGTTTTACTTGACAATAAATTATTATGTCATTGGTGATAACCTTTTTTCTCAAGATATTTATCTTGGCAATCTCATATCAAATTCACATCAGCCACAATATCATGTGATCATTTTTTACCCAATGATCCATATATGTTTGAGCATCATGTTTATTGATAATTAATTAATTACTCTTACTCATCAAGTGGTCACAGAATACGGTGATATACAAGAGTATTAAATTCTTCTCTTTAGTTCCAAGCCTTAACTATTCCATATTGATCTCATTATCATGCCTCTCATCAACAAGACATAATTTTTTTCTTCCTATTGATGGGTCATAACCCATACTCATTGGGTAATATCTCCCTTAGTCACATCTTCCTTTTTCAAATATAATTCTTGATAAAATTATCATTAATGATTTCATTATTTACATTATGTAGTTCAGGTGAATGTTCATACCATTATTGATTTTTTTTCTTGAGGGTTTTCTGTATATTTTGATGAAACTAAGAATATTCCAATTATTCAACAATAGGTGAATATAGTTATGAATGTGAAGGTCCTCATGGTACCACCATTTATTATTATAAATTAAGAATGATATTTTTTAATCCTAAAAAAATAATTGAATTTTTTTATGTGATCATTCTCAATATGATGTATCCCTAATTAGTCTTGACTATTGAAAAATAAAAGAAAATAAATCTTCGTAGATAAATTTTGTACCATTATTTTATAAAAATATTATTTTTTATATTATTAAAAAGGAAAATTCATTCATTATGATAAAAAAATAATTACCAAAAACTTCCCTTTTCAAATAATTTTTTTAAAAAATAAAATTTTACATTGATCATAATACATATACTTTTTTGAATTATGAATATTATAATAAGGATCACCATTCCACATAATATAAAAAAATGGAAAATATGAATTACAAGACATGATGACAAAGTACTCTATTTTATGCCCATTCCATTATTATTTAGGAGAATTTTTTATTATGAATACTTAAAAATATATGTCTCTTTAAAGTCTAATTCATTTTTTTATTAAAAAAACCTATGATTTACTTGATAAATATTAATATCTTTATAAAAATGGATCAACAAATATTTTTTAAAATTTTAAAATCAAAATAAATAAAAATAGAGGACCATACAAGACAATAGATTATATATGATTAAAAATATTATGGTATAATGTTTATTTTTTAGACTAAAAAATTCAAAATATATAAATCTATCCTCTATTTAAAGTGGAGTAATTAGTTTAGATAAAATGGTGAAGGATATATCTCTTAAAATTTTGATAAAATCTAGAATATTAATTATTGAACGTGTTTATTTATTAGTAAAAAAATCATTTTATTCTAGTCTATTGAACTCTGGCTATTTCATTTGTTCTTAATATCAATCGCCAAAAAAACTAATCAAACATACGAATAAAAAAGAGAGGTTCTAATTTTTAAATTGATTAAAAAATATAAAAAATTCTTGGAAAAAATGATTACACAAATGATATTAGAATAAGAATTTTTTCCTTTTTTAAAAATAATATGGATGATTTTTATCATATAAATTCAAATGTTTTGAATAAATAAAATTTTTGATACATTTTTAGGAGAAAAAAATTATTTGCATAGAATATATATACAAATCCATTAAAATTAAAATAACTTATTTGGCCCAATTACTGATTTGAAGATCTCACTTGTGTGAATGGATATTGGTTTGATACTAATAACATTAGTCATTTTAAGAAATATCCTACTTTAAAAAAAGAAACAATAGTACAAGAAAATATTACAAAGCATTTATGAGGGTCTGAAAAAATGTAGCCCAAGGGCACCACCCATAACAAAGTCAGTACTTCCCAAGGTAAGGGACCCAAGTGTGAAGAACTCCATGAGGGAATTGTCTTGGGAGGCCTCTGAGGCTAGGAAGTTAGCAATGTTTTTGCCTTCATGCCATGTATGGATGAGTTTTGTCTCATTGGATATGAGAGCCTTGTATTTACGAACAAGGAAGATAATATTACAGGGGGTGGATGAAAGATATTTGACGGAGCTCTTGATAAATTTTGAGTCAATCTCCACTTTAGCCAAAGGGATATGGGGTGAGTGGCATAAATCAAGTCCACTTAGCATAGCCTTAGATTCCACTTTCAAGTGGTTTCTCATCCCATAGAATGTGCTAAATCTATACACCACTGATCCCATGGATTCATAGACCCCCCCCCCCCCAAATACATGGCCTCCTACCTTCATGCTCCATCAGTATTTAACTTGTGGCCTTGGGAGAGAGGAGACTAGCACACCAAGCTTCTGTACTGTTTAGATATGGGCGCCTATGAGGGGAGCCTTCTGATCATAAAAAATATGGGGGAAGAAGTTTCCTATTGGTGTTTCTTGATGCCTGTAAATTTAGCCACAAGATATATTGCCTTCACGACCAAAGTTGTGCCAGACTATAGAGAATTTTTTTTCAAGCATGGTTGTGAGCTTTCCAAATGAAACAACAACCAGCTGCAAGGAGGATTATTTGAGCCTTCTCTTCATGGATGTTCCTACCTGACTCACCCAACCATCCTTGAAGGAACCCCCCCCCCCAATCGACTCTTCCTCTCCATAAAGAGCATTGAATCCCCCCAGCTCACTCCATAGCATGCTCTCCCATTCACCTTGGAAGAAAATATGCAATGTAGTTGCCTCAATAATTTTAGTATGTTAAGAATATGTAAAAAAATTAATGAATCATAGAATATTTTTGGATACATTTATGTTTTTTTGTAGGTACTGGTATGGATAATATTTTCTTCTACTGTATCACTCAATAATTTTTCTGATAATATTAATAAATTATCCAGATTAAATACTTTCTACCATGGTATATTAGTTAAAATATTTGTGTCTAAATTGATCATTGTACGGTTCTAATCTTAAGCATTATTTTATTTATTACTTGTATTTACTATTTAGTAATAATAACTTCACCCATACTCATAAAAAATGTAAATAAAATTTAGAAATGGGATAAATTATAAATTAAGAAGTATAAATATAAAAAAAAATGGGATGAAAGATTTAAAATATTTATCTCTTAAAAAGATTCATTGTTTCTTTCTTTATATGAATTAGGTGAAATAGTGGATTCATAAATAATGGATGAAACAAATAAAGAATAGGAACTAAAAAAAAATGAATTATATATGAAAATAGTTTATAAAGAAATTCTAAAATTTAATTATCTTAAAAATAATAAAAAATTAAAATTAGAAAAAACATATATATTATAATTTCATATTTGAATAAACTCCTATAAATCTTCTTTTTGACTATCAAAAGTGGAATTTACCATTATGATATATAAAAAACTATAAATTCATAAATAATGTAAGAAATGAAATGTTGCAATATTCTTTTCATGCATGTCTAATTAATGGAAAACTAAAAATATCTTTTACATATTTTTTCAGTTTGTTGATTTTTTTTGGAAATGATACAATGATATATTTCTCTATCCACAATACATTTACATAATAAAAAATTATTAGAGATCCACTAAGAAATAAGAAAATAAAAAATAAAAAAAAACAAATTTCATGTGAATTAATTCTTTAGACAAAAAATAACATTTAAAAAATATATTCAAAAAAATAATTTGATTATAATGATACAAAAGAAATAATACTTTCCAAATACACAGGATCCTTTAGACAATGATTCATATCTTTGAACAAAAAAAAAATTGGGTTCACCTCTAATAAATAAAGCCTTTATAGAAAATTAAATAGGGGGAGTTTGGATAAATAAAATACATGGTATACTTATAAAACATTACCAAATTTTTAAAAAAATAAATGTTATGAAAAAAAAATTGATAAAGAATTATCACAAATTAAAAAGGAAGGCATTCTTCAATTTAGTCAAAATGAGGAATTTACAGTTCATTCCTACTATTGTAAATGAATTTTTATTTATAGAACTAATAAAAATAAATTCTAAATATTGATCAAAAAAATATTTCAAAAGGATATTGAATAGATTTATAACTAAATTCAATAACATAAACTTAATTAGAAAAAAAAAATTATTAGAGTAAAAACAATCCATAATAAAGTAATGAAATTATTGTACAAATTAATTTGTGAGTTGGAACAATAATTGTGGGAAAATGAAGTGATATTCAAGGATCTTCATGAGATTCAATTAAGAAATTTCGAGCATACAATGATCTTTATGTATAACTATTAGAAAACCTAATCTTATTAAATGTTAAAGAAACTAATGATCATGGTCAAGATAATCAAGTGGCATTGATATGTTATTCAAAACAATCAAATTTTTGTTGAGATGTTATCAAAGGTACCATGTGAACTCACATAAGTAAAACAATTATTTGGAAAAAATTCAAGAAAATACACATTCTCCTTTTTTGTAAAAATACATAAAATATATTTTTTCAAATTTTGAAACTGTCAAATAGATTCAATTTATTTTCATTAAATTTATGGGTAAAATATTAAAAGTTAAAAAAATTCCAAAAGAAAAAAAATAAAATAAATGGATAAAAAAGGGGATGGTGATAGAGTAGAAGATAAAATAAGGAGAGAGAAAACATAAGCCTAAGATATCATTCTATTTTATCAAATAAAATGAGTTGTATGTTAATAATATAATCAACTCTTATAAAATATATTTTCTACCTTTTTTGATAATAGTTAAAATTATATCTGCATGTTATTATTCCAATGTCCTAAGTGGTAAGAGGATTTCAAGGAATTTAAAATAGAGATGCATGTTAAATGTTAATATAATGGTGTTCAATTATAATAAAATGAATTTCCAAAAAATTGGTTAACTAAAAGTCTTCCAATAAAGATATGAATTCATTTATATTTGAATCCTTGGAAAATATTATGATCTTATTCTAAATATTCAATGGTTAAAAAAATAGAAAAAATATTTTTTTAATAGTTTGGGGAATGAAAACTGAACTTCCGTTTGGTTCTCCCTAGAAAAAAAACTTCTTTTTTTGGACTATGTTTAAAAAATTTAAAATACAATATGAAAGAAAATCTAGTTTAAAAAATTTAAAATAAAGAAAATTAATTATAAAAATCAATAAAACCCAAAAAATGGGTTTTAAAAAATATTTTATTCAAAATAATTAAAAATATATTTAATTAAAGTATTTTTTTTTATTTGGATTGAAATAAGATACAATAAGGAAAACAAAATGCGAAAAATATTCAAAAAGAAATCATATGATTCATGAATCATCCATTTCTTTAATATGGACCAATTTTGGAAATAATTTATTTCCTAAACATAAAATGAAGAATATTATAGATCGAATGAAAAAAATAAAAAATAAAAATTAATGAATTACAAAAACGTTTATAAAAAAAATATGAAAAATATCTGAAAAAGTATGATTTAAATAATACTTGAATTTTCAAAAAATATCTTTAAAATATTGAAAAAAGGACCAAAAACTATATGAATTCTTATATGAGTGATTTTATAGGTCTTCCTCTAATAGGTTTCGGGTTTTCAATTAGCACAGAGAGTTTAAAACATACAAATGGGATTTATTGCTATCATACATAAAATGAACATAATTAGAAATCTTCCAATCAATGAAATGATATAAAATAAAAACAATAACTTATAATAAATCATAATGCATAAAATGTAATACAAATTCCATTTTCCAAGATAAATATTGTAATAAAAATCCTAAAGAATCAGCTCTAACCATAGCTCCAAACAACTCATCCTCTAAACTCGCTCTAGTAATTTGAAGAACAATTTATATATATATATGGGTGGAAATACACATATACTTAGTTGGGTTCTCCTCAATACCATTCCTACAAATGTAGGAAAATTATATCAATAGTTAGTGGATAATGAATATAACCAATAAAAACTTATTAGGTTAACTATCACCCAACACCAATGTAGATCACTCACCAAACATTTCATCTAAGAATAATAAAACAATATCAAAAAATATAGAAAGAGGTTATTTCAAACCACTTACCAATTGGTTAATTATCATTACCTAATGACAATAATCCTATAATTCCCCTTGTAATCATACCAATATTTCCACAACTAATGTGTGGAGGATTGTACACCTAACTTTTCTAACTCATGCTCAATGTTATTATTGACACTAGTAACAACAAAACATAACCATAATTGAATCTATAAACCACATGTTCTTAGGACATCAACCTTTTTGTAACCCCCCTTCCTAGATTTTTCTAACAAAATCCAAGTAGGGGTCACTTTGTGACCTACGATGTGACACGGTGTACGCCAGAGGTTGTAAATTAGCAATGAAGGTCTAAAATAGTTGTGAGGGAGACTATTCCCTCAATAAGAAAGCCTTATGGTCTTGCCAAGTTTTCTAAAAAATTATCATTATTCATGAAACACCCTAATATTTTATATTATTACTCCTTTTAAATTTAATTTCTTTGAGTGCAAATGTTTCACACATTACTAAGCTTAAACTAATAATGATATACAATTAGGTAGCATTATTTTATCACGAACATTATAACCTAGATGTTAAATTGAAGGGAATAAATATTATTAACCAAATTATGAAATTTATATATTTAATAAAAAAAATTTACATTCATTCAAATGATTTTTTAGGTATAAGATAAGAATGAATCCAATTATACACATTAAAAGGCATCATTTTTATAAAGGTATTTTTACCACCTTTTAATGGAGAACTTGTTTTAAAACAAATTTTTGACACTTTTATAAATTCTATTTATCAAAATAAACTTCAATTATAAAATTGGAATTTAAAAATTATCTTAGTGTGAAATTTTAGTTTTTCGATGAAAATTTTTATTTTCCGTTGAATAGTGAAAAATCTCACTTTTTATAAAACGATCATTTTCATTGGAATTGATAATATATTTATGATTAGAATAGAATCCTCACATTTTAAAGTATAAATAAAATTTATTCATTTAATAAATTTTAATATGATATAATTATATCCTAGTATAAGTAAATAAATATTTTAAAAATTATTAATTAAGTGTTGGCATTTTTGTAAGTCATAAATATTTAATTACAATTTTATAACTAATAAAATAATTTAAAAGAAAATTTATTTTCATAAAATTGATTCATAAATTAATATTTTATTTTCATATGATTTTAAGATAATTTTATTCGACCTTAGTTAATTTCTCAAAGTGTTATAAAATTTGTTATAATTTTAAAATCTATATTTTTTGAGTAAATGATGATTTTAATTAAATATTAAATTTTTCATATTTATAAAAAAATCATAAAATGGAGTTCTTTTTTTAATTCTAAAAATTGAAAAATTATTAGGGAGAATTTTTGGGTTTTTTCTAAAATACTCGAATTTTTAGTGAATAGTAAAATACAATAAATGCTAAATAAATGAATTTTTTAGTCATTATTGATGTAAGGGTGATGTAAGCATGATTAGTTCGAAATCACATTCACTAGTTACTATATTTTTTCATAAGAATCAACACTTTTTCTTGTATTCATCCAAAATAATAAACTAATGGATAAAATATTCAAAAAACACTCCTCTCCTACATTATAAATACCACCTCTCACCACCTCTTCTTCTAACACCTTTAAAGATTTGAGCCTTGCACAAATTCAGAAAAATACTATTCCCAATCCCCTCTAACATTTCAAGGATACTTTTTTCTTAATATAATACCAAAACCTTTACCTTTTGTAGGTTCTCAAGGAGGAGAAATTCAAGAGGTAAAAACCTCTTTCTTTTTATTTTAATTTCTTTTCAAGTTATTTTCTTTTCTTATCTTCTCCTCACCTTCCCTTGTACAAGTGAAATGATAGATCCAGTATCATTTATATACTGTAATTATATCATTGTAATTTAATATCCATCATTAAAATCATTTATCTCTCTCTTTTATTCTATAAATGAAAACATCATCTGTGATGTGTCAATATACCGACATCATGTAAAATGCATTTTCATTTTCAATTAACACATTAAATGCTGGTATTGAAACCATTTTTATGGTTAAAATTTTAGATTATATTTATTATATCCTATTTAATGTTTTTAACCATTATATACACATTATGTTCATTAATAAACCAAAACTATTTTGTGATGATCGAAAAACCTCCAAAATAAACTAAACGATTATCACTAATGACTTGTCTAATGATTCATCCTCATCCCTAATACAAAATGACTTATATAACCATATAAAATTATGTAAGTTAATTAATAACATATAACTAATTCTATATATCTTTTACCATTTAACATGACCTTCCATACTCATATACAAGTAAACCGATCATTAAAAGCAAGGAAATGAACACTCCCAAATGATAAAGTTGTATCTAATAAATCATCAAAAAGACCATAAATGGAAATAATAAAATTATAATAAATAAAATACATGTATAAAAGGTTAAAAATTAATTAATTAATGGATTTAATTTTATTATCTATGACATTAAGGTCATGTGGAGAACACTTTCATACATAAGGTAAGGGTTTTCTCATCTCACTTTTATTTCTTTTAGATGTGCCTTATTCAACACTATTTATTGTGTGTGGTGTATGTATAATGAAATCTGATTCATATACCATGAATCTTATTATATATATTATAAAAAAAATTCAATTTATGATTGTTAATTTTTTAGGGCATACGTTTTGATTGATTAGAAAGTTGTAAGGGTTTCTTCCTGAACCTCTATTTTTCTTCAGCATACACTTCCTCTCTCCTTACCCCATTTTAATTATCAATTATTCATATTTAAACCTCGTAAATTCTTTGATTATGTTCCAAATATATTTATATATCTCAATTATTCTTTATTTTATAGGTAATTATATGTTTTATAAGGTTCCCTTCTCAATTCTTCCCAATAAGCAGGCCTGATTTAAGGGAACTTTCTAGTTTCTTACCCATTTTCAGGTGCACTCCATAATCTATTTTAATAAAACATTATTGTAATAAAATCACTAAAATTAATATATAAAACTAACATTGTTAATTCTTTGATTTTTTTTAAAAAAACCTTTTTTAGTTTTAAATATTTTTTAGTATTTCCCCCTAAACCGCACTAAAGCGGCTCATTTCTAAAGTTTCTTAAATGTTCATTTTATGTGCTTTCACTTCAGTTAGAAATAATTTATGCCTAAAATATAATTTCATTTTCCCTACCTTTTATTTTTTGGGAAATTCATTTTTATAATATTATATTATGGTAAATACAAATGATTTTCCAAAATTAAAAAGGGTATTTCTCCCAAGAATTTCTCAATGATTTTATTTAGAGTACTTTTGTAAGATCCCAGTTTTTTGGAAAGGTATGGTTTTGTTCTGTTCTGGGTGAAACCCTTTTTTTTAGACTTTAAAAGGTTTCTTGAAAGTGTGAGAGGCCTTGTGGGTACTTCGGGGGCTCGGGGCACGGATGAAGAGAATTTTAGGTAGAGCAAGCCAAGGCGCACGACCTGCGCACAGTCAGCCAAACTGTGTGGCATGCCCAGGTGAAACCGTGCGACCCTCCCTCCTCTGTAAAAAAGCGAGTGCATGGTTTTCCAAACTATGTGGCTAAATTGTGTGACTCCTCCTCCTCCGGGTAGTGGCATGCACACAGTTTACGCACGGTTTTCCAAACCGTGCAACCACTTAAAGTTGGGAAAATTTAAAAAATTGCCACTCCGGGCTTTTTAAACCCAACTCGGGATTTTCCTCTCTTCCTCCTCTCTTCACATAAGGCACGAACCAAACCTCCCAAGTACTTAAATAGATCAAACTCCTTCGATTCTAATTCATTCTTGGTGCCGTTGGTTGCGGATCGAAGCTCCGGGTAAGGCAAACCTCATCCTTGCTTCTCTCTTTTGTTTAGGGTTACTACCATCTCCCCCTCTCATTATAAAGCTCTAAAACCCTATCTTTTTGGTGAGTTTTAGGTTTAATATTCAAGGTTTTTTGGATCAAGGTCTAAGGACTCGATAAGGAGTGCGTTCAACCGTGGTTTCAAGGTAGGTGGTCTACAAGTGATATCCCATGGTTATTTAGGGTTTTGTGCATGTTTACTTGTGTTCTTTTTTTCCCTTGGTTATGTTTTAAATAACATAGTCATGTTTGGTAATATTTGTGTTTAAAATGGTAAATGGGAACCCTCACGATCCTCGTGGGATGTGTTGGGATTTGCTTGACCTAATTAGGGCCATCCATGAGATGTGTCGGCTTTCCCGGGTTTTAGGATTGTTATTAAACAAGTGACCTTATTGTAATGAATTTTAGAGCCCTTGATTAAATTGTGGTATGATTGGTTGAACTTGGAATAGAAGATAGGTGATACACCTAGACTTGGCAATAACCTAAGGTTTAATGTGGAATGGGTTAGATGTTGGTTCATGGGAATGATGAACGGGTTAAATGGGTTAATGTGTAAACCGATTAAAGGCCATAATGGGATAGATTAAGGGTTTAATGTTGAATTATTAGTGAGATAGGTATAACACATGGGAATTGGGTTAATGGTTAAATGATGTGAAATGGTAATGTGTTAATGGGTTAAGGAATGATTTGGTTTCCCATGTGGGTTGTTGTGGATAGTGGTTGCCGAAGGGAAATGGTTTGGACGGTTGATGGTTACTTATATATAAGCATGTGCACATGGATTCGTAGAGTGGGGTATGACTTGAGGATCTATTCCCATGGGTCGAGTGAAGACTGAGGTTCTAAACTCCACCCTAAATGCACGGGTTAGGAAAGGGGACTGAGGGTCTATTCTCCTAACGGTTTCATCCACCCGGACTGAGGCTTCGAGGTGAGGTTATGGTTGCTATGAGGGGTTAGTCCTAGTGAGATAGGATAACGATGTGTTTACCCTCTGGCATGTGATTGTTGGCCTTAGACCCATGTAACATAATATATGTGATTAACCCATGGAAATGTGATGAAATGGTAAATGGTAATAATGGGTGTGTAATGAATGGTAATGGAAGTGGTAGTGGTTTGGCTCTAAACTGAATAATGGTACCCAAAATAATTACTTGGCAATTATCATTCGTATTCCTTTGCATGCACTATCTGTTTAGACAAGATATTTTGTAGAAACCGTTGGTGGTGGCCTACTGAGTTGTACTCACACCCTGCTCGGGCCGTCGTTGGGTACCCGAGCAGACTTCATGTTTGCAGGTCAGGACAAGGGAAAGAGTCCTTTCTAGATAGCTGAGGGGACAAGGGTAGCACTTGGTGGAGGATCCGGACTTGGAGTCAAGACTATTTTGGGGATTTTGTCCATTTTCTTTATTTTGGGGTTGTGTCCACTTTTGCACTTGTAGTATGACATGACATATTTATTATTGGAAATGGTTGTTATACATATTTCTTGTTTATTGGTTATTGTTTCCGCTATTTGATTTATTTCTGTTGTGCTTACTCTGATAAAAAGTGGTTATAGTCTCCCCACTTGACACCATAGACCCCCGCTGTTAGTCGGCAGCCTTTGGCGTATGGGGAGGCGCGCCTAAGGTCATGTAACCACCCGGCTCATAGCACCGATTTAGTGGATTCTGGGTTGGGGATGTTACAAAGTTGTAGCAGAGGGAGGTCTTTCTTCTCCTTCTCTGAGGTATTGTTATTTGGGATTGGTAGCCAAAGGTTAAGATGTGTCGGGCCTTGTTAATGAGCTCATTCTTGGGAGTAGATAACCCATGTATGAGGGAAAACCCAAGTCACCTTGGGTGGGAATTGTTGTTCTTAGTTGTGTGATGTTACAGTTGATGATATTTCACCGTTGGGTGATGCACATGTGGTTTGATGTGATTGATTTATGACATTGTCTTGCGGCCTTAACGGCATGAGGGTTTGCATTCATGCATCATTGTAGGCACCTAGGGAGATAGGTGACACGCATTGTATTAGGCACATGCACGATATGGGTGTGTGTGGCAGGAAAGTAGGGTGCATTATGCATTTCATGAAACCAAGAAATAATGAGAATAATGAAATAAAATAAGTGGGTTTTTATAGCTAGTAAAGAGATTTTGGAGGAGTCATGAATGTTTATGGTATCTGTGTTGAATCTCGTGCTTGGCAATGTAGAGAAATGCCACCACGACGTCGGGTACCAGTTGGGAAATGGGAGGATGTTGCTGAGAACACTCCTCCAGTAGAGGAGCAAGAAAATGTGGCAATCAATGAAGGTAGAGAAGACCAGTTCCTAGAGAACTTGACTCACCTTATGAAGATGATGGATCAGGACCCAGGGAGGGTTGCACTAAGTACGTTTGAGTTGACTGGGGAGTTCCAGTTGCAGCACCCTCTGACTTTCACCAGAGAGGGTGGTCCATAGGTAGTGCAGTTCTAGTTAGAGTCTTTCCATACGATACTGGATCATCAAGAGACCCTCGTTGAGAAGTGAGTAAAGATGGCCGCTTATATGTTGTGGGTCCAAGCTAGGCATTGGTGGGACATTCAGGCTCAAATTGAGCAGGCTGAGGGAATTTCGTGGAAGGTTTTTCAGGAAAAGTTTCTGGATCATTTCTACCCAGAGAATTTGAGGTAGGAGCGGGCCGTAGAGTTTATAAGCCTGACTCAGGGATCGCTATCGTTGATGGACTATTCTAGTCACTTCACTGATTTGAGACACTTCGTCCTAGTGTTAGCAGGGGATGAGGCAGCAGTAACAAGGCGCTTCCAGTATGGGCTAAGACATGAGATCATTTCTCAAGTAAACATCATCCGCTTGAAGAGGTTCATAGAGTTGGTAGATCAGGCATTGATCTCAGAATGAAACCTGAAGGGAGCTTCGAGTAGTGGACTTGTGGTGCCAGCGGGGCAGACGAGCGGTGCAGCTACCGAAGTTCAGAAGCAACGCCATGAGAGCTCACATCATGGAGAAAATGTGAAAAGTGGCTGGAAGAGATGGTCAGCCTCTCATAGTGGGAATCAGGTGTTCTACTATCAGTGCGGTAGGTCGGGGCATGTGTGTGGTCAGTGTCCTCGACCTCCAGTTTAGTTCCATTCGTGTGGAAGGATGGTACATGTGCAAAGTTTCTGCAAAAACCCACGGCAGGTGGGTGAGTATGATGGTGGGAAACATGTACCAAATATGGGAAGGGGATCAGTTGACTCGTATCAAGCAGGCAGTTGGAGCTCCACGGGTCGTACTGGTAGGGGCGGTGGATGTGGAACTCTAGGGAAAGATCACTCATGCCAGTAGGGAAGTGCGACAAAGAGTATTCAGGCTGGAGCCCAGGGCATAGGGGCAGGTCAGCTTCAGGCAGTTCAGTTTGTGCCTGGTGATGGTGAGGCCGGACCTTCGACTGTTCGAGGTATGATCCTTGTAGCTTCTACATTTTCTAGTGCATTTTTTGACACAAGTTCCACACACTCTTTTATCTCTGCTCAACTTTTGGTATAATTGGGTTTACCTGTTGAGGGGGTGTGTGGGGTGATGTCAATCGACACTCTGTTGGGGGTGCGGGTTGAGGATATCAAGTAGTGCAAGGGATGTGCCTTGAAAGTTGGTGGGAATCGTTTTTTGTGGGACTTGTTCAGTATTGAGATTTCAGGGTTTGACCTAATCCTATGAATGGATTGGTTGGTGTTGTATCGGGCACACATAGATTGTTACCATCGCAGAGTATTATTTAGGTCGCTTGAGGGTGATGCTTACGTCCACCGTGGCGAATGTGATGTTTGAGCAGGGCGTTCAGGTCCGTTTTGTCGGTAGATGAACGGACTCACGGCTTGAGTGGCATGTCTCCTGCTTGATGATAATGAAAGAGGGAAGCATTCTATTTTACCTCCTATGGTGGATCTGTTTCAGGATGTGTTTCCTGATGATTTATCGGGGTTACCACCCGAGAGGGATGTCGAGTTCACGATCGAGTTGCTGTTGGGAGCGGAGCCAGTTTCTATTCCGCCATATCGAATGGAACCATAAGAACTCCAGGAACTGAAGATTCAGGTTTAGGAATTGGAGCATAAGGGGTTTATCTGTCCTAGTACGTCTCCTTGGGAATCTCTAGTTCTTTTTTCAAAGAAGACTGATGGGTCGTTAAGGCTGTGTGTTGACTATTGAAAGTTGAATCAGATGTTAGTGAAGAATTGGTACCCTCTTCCTAGAATTTATGAAATTTTTGATCATTTGAGGGGTGCATCAGTGTTCTCTAAAATTGATCTGAGGTGAGGTTATCAACAGTTGAGGGTGAGGTCTTCTGATGTACTGTGGACCGCTTTCCAGAGTCGGTACGGTTTGTTTGAGTTTGTGGTAATGCCTTTCGGCTTGACCAATGCACTGGTGGTGTTTATGGCTTCGATGTACCGGATCTTTCATCCCTATCTAGATCAGTTTGTGGTTGTCTTTTTTGACGATATCTTAGTGTACTCAAAAACTCACGACGATCATACCCAACACCTTGACATCATCTTGAGTACACTAAGAGAGCATCATCTATACGCCAAGCTATCAAAGTGTCAATTTTGGATAGGTGAGGTACATTTTATGGGTCACATCATCTCAGAGGTTGGTGTGACAGTGGATCCATAGAAGGTGCAGGTAGTTGTATCTTGGGAGCATCCCAAGAGTGTTTCTGATGTTCGGGGTTTTTTGGGTTTGGCTGGGTATTACCGAAGGTTCATTTAGGATTTCTCTCGCTTGGAAGCACCACTTTCGGGCTTAACCAAGAAAGGAATCAGGTTTGAATGGTCTGAGGCTTGTGAGAATGCCTTCCAAGAGTTGAAGAAACGGCTGACGACCACACCTATCTTGATCTTACCTGATCCAGGTAAGAAGTACATCATGTTTTGTGATGCATCTGGAATCGGACTTGGGGCTATGTTGATGTAAGATGAGTGGGTGTTCACTTATGGGTCAAGGCATTTGAGACCCCATGAGCTAAATTATCCTACTCATGACCTTGAGTTGGTTGTATTAGTGTACTCCCTGAAGTGCTGGAGGCACTATCTTTTGGGAGAACGGTTTACTGTGTTTACGAACCATAAGATTTTAAAGTACATATTCTCATAGCAGGATCTGAATCTTCAGCAGCGAAGATGGGTTGAATATCTCCAGTCTCTTGACTTTGAGTTGGTTTACACGTTGGGAAAGGGAAACAGTGTTACTGATTCTCTGAGCTAGAAGGTTCAGAATTAGGTGGTTCAGGAGTCCAACACCAAGTGGAAGGTGATGGCCTTGTTTGTAGAGATGCACCTAGATGTGCAGGAGGGGAATGGTCAGGTCACTCTTGCTTCCTTAAAGATGGAGTCGACACTCTTGAGTCGAGTTATGGAAAGTCATCTTGATGATCCTGAGTGTTTGATCATGAAGGAAAAGCTTAGTGGTAGGGAGCTACCTTCTGGCTGGGCCATCAGTGAGGACGGTGTTGTTTGCGTTTGTGATCGTGTGGTTGTGCCAGAATGTAAATGGGAAGAGTTGATGTGTGAGTCCCATGCATCGAAGTGGGCAGTGCATCCTGGTATGACTAAGATGTACTGTGATCTCCGAAGGAATTTTTGGTGTCCTAGAATGAAGAAGGAAGTTGCGGGCTTTGTGGCACGGTGTCTTATCTTTCAGCAGGTGAAAGCCCAGCATCAACGCCCAGGTAGTTTGTTGCATACATTGCCCATTCCGGAATGGAAGTGGGATGATGTGATAATGGATTTTTTCATGGGCCTTCTGAGGATGCCATAGAATAATGATTCAATATGGGTGGTTGTGGATTGGTTAACAAAAGTGGCTCATTTCTTACCGATCCAGGAGACCCTTACAGTTGACCAGTTGGGGGAGCTGTATGTTTGGGAAATAGTGCGGTTGCATGGCGTGCCGCAGACCACAGTTTCGGACCAAGATCTGCATTTCACATCACGTTTCTGGAAAGGGTTGCAGAAGGCACTTGGTACGCAGGTGTTTTTGAGTACGGATTTACACCCACAGATGGGCGGGCAGTCGAAACGTACGATCCAAGTGATGGAAGACATGTTAAGAGCTTGTGTCTTGGACTTTGGTGGTTCTTGGGAGAGGCATATATTGTTAGTTTAGTTTTCCTACAACAATAGTTTTCAGGCTACAATTCAGATGGCACCGTTTGAGGCACTTTATGGGAGGCCATGTAGATCTCCATTGTGTTGGCTAGAGGCCGGTTAATTTGATTTGTTAGGGCCGAGTCTTGTGTAAGAGACTTCTGAGAGAGTTAAATTGATCAGGAAGCGAATGGATACGGCTCAGAGTAGGCAGAAGTTGTATGCAGATCGGAGGCATAGACCTCTTGAGTTTGGGGTGGGTGATAAGGTGTTCCTTCGGGTGTCTCCAAGGTTGGGTCACTGTCGGATATGAAATCAGGTTAAGTTGGCGCCCAGGTATGTGGGACCTTTTGATATTGTGGAGAGGATCGGACCAGTGGCATACCGATTGGCTCTTCCAAAATGGTATGGTGGGACACATGATGTGTTTCATGTGTCGTAGCTTCGATTGTATCACATTGACCCATCTCATGTGGTTGATGTTGAGTATGTGGAGCTTAAGGTTGATGCGTCCTTTGAGGAGCATCCAGTTCGTGTGGTGGATCGTAGTGAAAAGGTATTAAGAGGCAAGGTTTTGCCGTTTGTGCGAGTACTATGGCAGCACGGGAAGGTTTAGGAAGAAACTTGGGATCAGGAATCAGATATGTGGGCTCAGTGGCCCAAACTCTTCTCCTCGGTGGAACAATGAGGTTTGGAACCTCGGCTCGAGGACGAGCCGTTATAAGGTGGGGAGGTTGTAAGATCCCAGTTTTTAGGAAAGGTATGTTTTTATTGTGTTCTAGGTGAAACCCTTGATTTTAGGACTTTAAAAGGTTTCTTGAAAGTGTGAGAGGCCTTGGGGGTGCTCTGGGAGCTCGGGGCATGGAAGAAGAGAAGTCTGGGAAGAGCAGGCCAAGGCCCACGGCCTGCGCACGGTCAGCCAAACCGTGCGGCCTTCCCAGGAGAAACTGTGCGACCCTCCCTCCTCTAGACAGAAGCGAGTGCATGGTTTTCCAAACCGTGTGGCTAAACTATGTGACTCCTCCTCTGGGTTGTGGCAAGCGCACGGTTTGCCGAACCGTGCGGACAAACTGTGCGGCCACTTAAAGTTGGGAAAATTTACAAAATTTCCACTCCGGGCTTTTTAAACCCAACTCAGGATTTTACTATCTTCCACCTCCCTTCACCTAATGCACAAACCAAACCTCCCAAGGACTTCAAGAGATCAATCTCCTTCGATTCTAAGTCGTTCTTGGTGCCGTTGGTTGCGGATCGAAGCTCTGAGTAAGGCTAACCTCATCCTTGCTTCTATCTTTGGTTTAGGGTTAGTACCTTCTCTCCCTCTAGTTAAGAAGCTCTAAAACCCTATCTTTTGGGTGAGTTTTAGTTTGAAGATTAAATTTTGGTTAGATAGAGGTCTAAGGACTCGATAGGGAGTGATTTCAATCGCGGTTTCGAGGTAGGTGGTCTATAAGTGATATCCCATTTTTATTTAGGGTTTTGTGCATGTTTACTTGTGTTCTTGTTTTCCCTTGGTTATGTTTTAAATAACATAGGTATGTTTGGTAATATTGGTGTTTAAAATGGTAAATGGGAACCCTCACGATCCTCGTGGGATGTTTTTAGATTTTCTTGACCTAATTAGGGTCGTCTATGAGATGTGTCGATTTTCTCGGGTTTTGGGATTGTTATTAAAAAAGTGACCTTGTTGTAATGAATTGCAGATCCCTTGATAAAAATGTGGTATGATTGGTTGAACTTGAAATATAAGTTAGGTGATGAACCTAGACTTGGAAATAATCTAAGGGTTAAAGTGGAATGAGTTAGATGATGATTCATGGGAATGATGAACGGGTTAAATTGGTTAATGTGTATATCGATTAAAGACCGTAATGGGATAGATTATGGGTTTAATGTTGAATGCTTAGTGAGATAGGAATAACACATGGTAATTGGGTTAATGGTTAAATTATGTGAAATGGTAATGTGTTAATGGGTTAAGGCATGATGTGGTTTCCCATGTGGGTTTTTGTGGATAGTGGTTACCGAAGGGCAATGGTTTGGATGGTTGATGGTTGCTTATATATAAGCATGTGCACATGGCTTCATAGAGTGGCGTATGACTTGAGGATCTATTCCCAAGGATTGAGTGAAGACTGAGGTTCTAAACTCCATCCTAAATGCACGAGTTAGGAAAGGGGACTGAGGGTCTATTCTACTAATGGTTGCATCCACCCAGACTGAGGCTTCAAGGTGAGGTTATGGTTTCTATGAGGGGTTAGTCCTAGTGAGATAGGATAACGATGTGTTTAACCTCTTGTATGTGATTGTTGGCCTTAGATCCATGTAACATAATGTATGTGATTAACCCATTGAAATGTGATGAAATGGTAAATGGTAATAATGGGTGTGTAATGAATGGTAATGGAAGTGGAAGTGGCTTGGTTCTAAACTGAATAATGGTACCTTAAATAATTACTTGGCAATTATATTTCATATTCCTTTGCATGTAATATCTGTTTAGACTGGATATTTTGTAGACACCGTTGGTGGTGGCCTACTGTGTTGTACTCACACCCTGCTCGGGCCGCTGTTGGGTACCCGAGCAGACTTCATGTTTGTAGGTCAGGATAAGGGAAAGAGTCCTTGCTAGATATCTGATTGGACAGGGGTAGCACTTGATGGAGGATCCGGACTTGGGGTCAGGACTATTTTGGGGATTTTGGCCATTGTCTTTATTTTGGGGTTGTTTTGACTTTTTCACTTCTAGTATGACATGACATATTTATTATTGGAAATGGTTGTTATACATGTTCATTGTTTATTGGTTATTGTTTCTGCTATTTGATTTATTTCTATTGTGCTTACTCTGATAAAAAGGTGGTATAGTCTCCCCACTTGACACCAAAGACCCCTGCTTCTAGTCGGCATCCTTTGGCGTACGGGGAGGCGTGCCTGAGGTCATGTAACCACCCAACTCGGAGAACTTGTTTAGTGGCTTCTAGGTCGGGGATGTTACAACTTTCCTCTATGTTTATGATTAAAATATTTAAAAGTACTATGGGACAATTTTATTTAAATATATTTTTTATTTTACATATGAGGAATTAATTGGACTTAGTAACTGATAGTAGGGGACATTTATATCCCTCGACACATTGGTAGGTCTCATGAGACAAAACATAAATGGATTTTGGATGAGGCCTTAACCATTTATTTTCAGATGTCTTAAATGAGGCCTTGACGATATGTTTTAGATGTCTGTCATTATGGACTCCATCATTATGATATTAGTAATCCATTTGAACATTCCAATAGTATAATATCCATGGTTAAGCTTTATTCTCATGTGATTATTTTTATGGAATTATTTATTCATCTTTTATTCTTGCCATTTTATGCTCAATTTTATGTTCTAATGGCATGTGTTTTTAGTTATTATCCTTTCTTTATTGTTTATATTAGTATATTATGTATTAATTAACCTTACTGAGCATCTGATATCACCCATTTCTTATGTTTTATTTTTTCCTGGTATGTGAAGATGTATATTATAAATTACTTATAGGGATAATCTAGAAGTTTATGGGTGTTTTCATTGGACTTGCTATGTTTTTTTCTTTTAAGTTGTAATGTATAGTTCATGTATGTAATATGGATTCCAAAACTACTAAAATTATAAGTACTTTGGTATTAGGGTCTTTTATATATGCCAATTTATTAAACTAAGGCATCGGCTCCGGGCTACTGGTGTTGGGGTCTTTACAGTTATTATCAGAGAAAGTTTAGTAGAAACCTTGGAAACTAGATTTAGAAAACATAGATTAGTGAACATAACCCTAAGATAATTTTTGAGGATAATCATAGAATAACATCCTAGAATTTTGGTAAGGTATAGATTATGTGGGTCTTCCTAGAAATACATCCTTATCTGGATATTACAAGTGGATGCGGTTATGGCACAGATGTGCCTAAGGTTAAAAAAATTGACAAGGTGTCCCAGGCTTGACTTAGAGTAACCTCGTACATAAAAATGGGCCTTACTATGTACCTGGTTTGACACTCCTAGGGTATATTCTTATAATAATTAAAATTACCTTTATGAACTATTATGAAGTATTTAAAAGTAACTATGTCCCCAATGAAACCATGTTTATAACTATGAGATTAACTATGCATAAATTTTATAATTTATGTTAATTATTTCACTAGTTTTGGGATTATACATTATGTTTCATAATTTTATGATATATTAAATTATTTAGAAATGGAACCTAGAGGAAGGAATGGTAACCACATCAATGCACATAATCCAATGAGTAAGAATGGTTGTTTCTTTGATGGATTTATACCAGTATTTCAAAGGGAACTAGTCTCTCAAACAGTCCCATAATATAAGGAAATATTATCATGTTATAAAAATAAGGAGAAATATTTTCATAAGTATTATTTCTCCAGAGTAAAGCATGAGAACAAAATTACAACTGGGAAAAAGTTAGATAAATGAAAGAAGAGAAAGTATTATTTTCCCACATATGATAATTGTGGAAAGAAACACTCTGGTACTTTATTAAAGAGAATGAGAATTTGTTACAAGTGTGGAGATAAAGGCCACCATGCTTGTGATTACAAGGGTAATAAAAAACTTCCAATGTACAATACTTCAACTGTAAGAAGATGGAACATTATGCAAATTAATGTCTAAAGTGTCAAAGGAATATACCCCAAAGAATGATATTATGCTTATGACATGTAAAGTAATCAAGTAAGTTTAAATTATAAAGTTATTATATAGATATTAAAATAATATCTCAACTATAGGTAAAAAATTAGTACAAAAAAAACATTATCCGCTTACTTTTCCTTTTGAGAAATCAATGGCCTTTTAACCAATCACAATATTTAAGATTTTGTGATGGTTAACTTTTTAATGACCATGTTCTCTATCACTCTCCATCAGAACATGATATTTATATTTTTATTCCATGTTCATATTTTTATGAATTTTCTATTATTTTGAGATCTTAGTTTTTTTTACCTTTTCATTTTTATTTCCCTCTTATTAAGATGATATTTTATTAACCCTATTTTTATGTGAGTTTTCCAAAAAGGAATTTTGAAGTATAAACCTTTGATTTGTTAAGTGATATTTTAAATTGAGAGGATGTAATTTATTGAAGGAGGTGAGAATTTAACACCCCAATATTTTATATAATGCCTCGTTTTAAATTTTATTTCTCTGACAGTAAATGTTTCACACAACACCAAGCTTAAATAAACAATGATATACAATTAAGTAGCATTATTTTATCAGGACTCTTATAACTTATCCATTAAATTGAATGGAATGAATAATATGAACAAAATTATGACATTTATATATTTAATAAAATGGTTTTACATTCATCCAAATGATTTTATAGGCATAATATTAGAATAAACCCAATTATACACATTAAAAGGCTATATTTTTATAAAGGCATTTTTACCACCTTTTAATGACACTTGTTTTAAAACTAATTTTTGAAACTTTTATAAATTATATTGATCAAAATAAATTTAATTTTTAAAATTTTAATATCAAAATTATCTTAGGGTGAAATTTTAGTATTTTTTTTAAAAAAATTATTTTCCATTGAATAATGAAATATCTCGATTTTTATAAAATAATAATTTTCATTATAATTGATAGTATATTTATTATTATAATAGTATCCTCACCTATTAAAGTATAAATAAAATTTATGCATATAATACATGGTAATATGATATAATTATATCATAGTATAAGTAAATAAATATTTTTAAAATTATTAATTAAGTGTTAGTATTTTTGTAAGTCATAAATATTTAATTAAAATTTTATAATTAATAAATTTAATTAAAAGAAAATTTATTTTAATAAAATTTATTCATAAATTATTTTTTCCCTTATTATTTTCGGATAATTTTATGAGACCTTAGTTTATTATTCTAAGTGTTATAAAATCAGTTATAATTTTAAAATCTATACTTTTTGAGTTAATAATTATTTTAATTAAAAATTAAATTTCACATATTTAGAAAATTATTTTCTTAAAATGGAGTTCATTTTTTAATTTCACACACTTAAAAATTGTTAGGGTGAATATTTGGGTTTTTTTTGAATACTTGAATTTTTAGTGGATAGTAAAATATGGTAATTTACGATAAATGCTAAATATATGAATTTTTTAGTCAACATTGATGTTAGTATGAGGTGAGAACCATTATTTCAAACTCACATTCACTATTTGATATATTTATTCACAATAATCATTACTATCTTTTTTCTTGATCCAAAATGATAAACAAATGAATAAAATGTTCGAAAACACTCCTATCCACTATAAATACCACCTTTTCTCCTCAAACCTTTCAAGCTTTAATAATTGCCCAAGTTCTGCCCAATAATCTTCCCAATCCCATACCCCATGTATAGGATCATTTGGACTAAATAAAATACCAAAACCATTTTCTTAAGGAGCTTCTCAAGGAAAAGGAATTCAAGAGGTAAAAACCTCGTTCTTTTTCTTTTAATTTCTTTGCAAGTTCTATTCTTTTCTTATCTTCTCCTCACATCCCCTTGTCCAAGTGGAATGATAACTGCAGTATCATTTATATACTATAATTATATAATGTAAATTTAATATTCATAATAAAACTTCTTTATCTCTCTCTCTTATTCTATAAATGAAAACATCTCTCATGATGTGTCAATTTACCTACATCATTGACAATGCATTTTCAGTTTCCATTAACACATTCAAGGCTATTCATAAAACCATTTTTATGGTTAAAAAAATATAATACATGTATTAAATCCAATATAATGTTTTAGGAACTATTATTTAAACATTGTGTTAATTAATAAACCAAAACTAGTTTGTGATGATTGAAAAACTGCCAAAATAAACTAAATAGTTATCACTATCAACTTATCTAATGATTCATCCTCACCAAAAATAACCAGATGAATTATATAACCATTTAATATTTTTTATTTTTAATAATATCATATAACATAAATTCTTGATAACTTTACCTATTTTAAATGACCTTCCATACTCATATACAAGTAAACTGATCATGAAAACCAAGAAAACAAAAGTTCTTGAATGATAATGTTGTATATTATAACTCATAAAAAAGACCATAAATGAACTAAATAAAATTATAATAAATAAAATTCAGGTATAAATGTTTTTTAATTATTTAATTAATGGATTTTATTTTATTATCCAGGGAATTAAGGTCAAGTGCAGAACACTTTCGGATATAAGGTAAGGGTTTTCTCATCTCACTTTTATTTCTATGAGATATGCCTTATTCAACACTGTTTATTGTGTGTGGTTTATGTATAATTCCCTTTGATCTATAATATCATTAATATCATTATATTAATAATATCCAATGTTTCATTTTATAATTATTAATTTTATATGTCATTCGATTTGATTAATTACAAAGTGGTGAGGGTTTCTTCCCGAACCTCCATTTTTCTTCGAGATACACTTCCTCTCTCTATACCCCAATGTAATTCTCAATTATAATTATTTACCACTCATAAATTCATTTTTACGTTCCAAATATCTGTATATATTTCAATTGTTATTTATTTTATGGTTAATTATATGTTTTATAAGGTTCCCTTCTCATTTTTTTCCCAATAAGCAGGCCTGGTCTAAGGTAACTTCCCAGTTTCTTACCCCTTTTTATGTGCAATCCATAATCTATTTTAATCCTCCATTATTATTATAAAATAACTAATTTTATCATGAAAAAACTACCCTTTTTCATTCCTGGTTTTATATAAAAAATACACCTTTTTCTATTTTGAAGACCCTATAGTATTTTCCCTTCAACCACACAAAAAAGGTTAATATCTAAAGTTTCTTAAATGTTATTTTTATATGTCTTAACTTCAGTGGAAAATAATTTATGCCTAAAATATAATTTCATTGTCCATCCCTTTTATTTTCTCATATATAAATTTTTGTAATCTGATTTTATGACAAATACAAATGATTTTCAAAAGTAACTCTTCTTTCCAAAAGTAAAAAGGGTATTTCCCTCCGGAATTCCCCGATGATTTTATTTAGAGTACTTTAATATATGTTTATGATTCAAATATTTCAAAGTTGTATGGTAAAATTTATTTAAATATATATTTTTATTTGAAATATAAGGAATTAATATTAATTAGAAAGTGATGGGTGGGCCCCTCTATAGCCCCTCAATACATCAGTAGGTCTTATGTGACAAAATAGAAATGGATTTTGTCCAAGGAATTAACCATTTATTTTTAGATGTCTTGGAAGAGGACTTGATGATAGGTTTCAGATGTTTGGAATTATTCATTCCCTCATTATGATATTAGTAATTTATAATCCATGTGAATATTCGACTGGTAGAATATCCATAGTTAAGGTTCATTCTCATGCGATTATTTTTAGGGAATTATTTATTCATCTTTTATTATTGCTATTTTATTCCCATGTTTATGTCATAATGACATGTATTTTTAGTCATTCACTATGCCTTATTGTGTATATTAGTTTTCATTGCATTACTTACCCTTACTGATCATCTGAGCTCACCCCTTTCTTATGTATTATTTTTCTTCAGGGTGCAAAGATGTATATTATAAATGACTTATAGGGATAATATTGGAGTTTATGGGTGTTTCCAATGAATTTTCCATGTTGTTTTTTCTTTAAAGTTTATTTAATTTGGCTTCCAAAACTTTTAAACTGATCGGTCCTTCGGTATTTGTGTCTTGTATTTATGCTAATGTAATAAACTAAGGACAAAAATATGGGGAAATAATGTAACGCCCTGACCACAGAAGCCTGGAGCCGATGCTTTATTTTAATACTTTGTAATGATTATAATGAGTCAAATCCCGAAGGACCAATTAGTTTAGCTATCTTGGAAGACTATATTACATTCATTATTCCCATAATACAGTAGGAAATGAAAATAAAACATGATACAAAATGAAATAAACTACATCCTTGAAATCTTATTCAAAGTTTTCTTCTACATAACTTAGGGAAAGGAAACATAAGAAAGGGGTGAGATCATATGCTCAGTGAGGGTAAGTAATAAAATGGAATTTATCATAAACATAAACATTAGGCATGATGAATAACTTAAAACACGTGACATTAAAAATAAAATTTAGCATAATATGGCATGAGTGAAAACTAGGAAAATAATGTCATATAATGGATCACATGAAACATTACCCGTGATATTATACTATTATAATAATCACATGATTTATCAATTACTAATATCATAATGAGGTAATTAATGTGATGGAAATTCTGAAACATACCATCAATGCCTTATCCAAGACGTTTAAAAATGATCAAGGCCTCGACCAAAACCATATCTGAAAATGGGAAAGGCCTCAGCCAAGTCCATATATGTTTATCTCATGAGACCTATCAATGCATCAAAGGGATATACTGGTCCCCTACCACCATTTCTAAGTCCAATTCATTACACATATGAATGGGGTTATACATAAAAATCATATACATATTCAATGTAAATAACTTTCTCCAATCTATAAAAATAATTTCAAACAATTCAGAGTAATATGCTGAATAGAATCAAGATAAAACATACACAATCAAACTAATTTTAAACCCTTCAACAATAAATTTTAGATGATATCATAAGAGATAAACCTTAATGGAGTAAAATATTCTACAAAGTATGTTGACATAGATGAGGATACTTGTAAATGATACATTGAAAAATACTTCAGAAAATAATTCGTAAACATTCAAAAGTATCCCATACAACTTTGAAACATTCAATTAATAATCCCTTAGAATATATTGAGAACAAGTATACTCTTGATATGATATATCAAAGGTAATTACATACACCACATGAAAGTAATAAGTGGCGAACAAGGTACATATCTCATAAAAGTTAAAGTGAGATGACAGAAATCCTTTTTACTTTGGAAAGAAGAGTTCTTCTGGAAAATTATTTGTATTTGTCTTAAAATCAGATTGTAAACATTTATATCCCAAAAAAGAAAAGGAAAGTACATTTAAATTATATTTTAGGTATAAATGATGATCCACTGAAGTTAAATCATGTAAAAAGATTTTTTTAATAAGCATTAGAAATAAAACATTTTTATGCGATTTAAGGAAGTGATATTAGAGCAGAAAGGGATGTTTGTTTTCATAGAAACAGATATTAGAAAATATATTTTTTCATGATAAATTTTTTTATTTTATAAAAATAATTTTGGATTAAAATAGATTAGATAATGCACTTGAAAATGGGTATGAATTTGAGAGGTTCCCTTGAATCAGGCTTGTTTATCGGGAAGAATTGAGAACAACACCATTTTAAAACATGAATATCCCTACAAAAGAAGGATGATATGATATGGATATCTGATTTTGGAATATATAAACATAATTTATAAAAATTATACAAAAATAAAGAAGCATTATATTTGAGTAAAGGTAGATAAATAGTAACCCAAAGGAAAGACGAGGGATCGGGTTGAATTCCTTATCAATTGAATTATATGACCCAAAATTAATAATCATCAATTTATAAATTTAATACCATGAAAATAAATAAATTAATGATATTATACATAAATATTTAGTATCCATACATCATAAAAAATAAATAGTGGTGAATAAGGAGTATCTCACAAAAATTGAAGTGAGATGAGGAAACCCTTACCTTATGTTTGAATGTGTTCTGCACTTGACCACAATGTCTTGGAATATAAAATTAGACTCATTAATAATTTAATTAACAACCTATTATACATTCATATAGTTTATTATAATTTTATTAAGTTCATTTATGGCCTTTTTGATAAGTTATAAGATTGAATTTCGTCGTTCTAGAGTGTTTGTTTCCTTGATTTCATGATTGGTTCGCTTGATTATAAGAGTATAGAAGTTCATGTAAAATGGAAATTGAAGTAAAAAAATTGAAGTTATATGTTACTAATTATAATAAATAAGTTCAAATTATCATATTATTCATTTGGATTTTTTTGGTTGAGGATGAATCATTAGATAAAACTTTAACGATAATCGCTTGGATTATTTTGAGCAGTTTCGCTCACAATGATCTTATTTTGATTTTTTATCTCACATCATGTGTGTATGATGATTATATAACATAAAATAAGATAAAATACATATATTATGATCCGGTTAGACCATAAAAATTGTTTCATGACCATCCATAAAGATGGTAATAGAAATTGAAAGCATGTCATCCTTGATTGCGATAAATTAACACATCTCGGACGGTGTTTTAATTTTTTATATAAAAGGAGGTTAAAGGAGAAATGATGAATAATTATTCCATTATCATAACCTAATTATAGTATATTTATGTTAATAGAGTTATCATTCCTTTTGGATGATCGTATTTGAGTATAGAAAAATAAAATAAAAGAACTTGAACAAAAAAAAGAAAGTTGAAAAATCCCTTATGAAAATTTGATAGCTTAAAGGCGTCACTTAAAAATTCATAAAATATATTGATGAGAGAAAATGGGGTATCTCGTAATTTTTACATAATATGTACAGTAATAGAGGATATTTAATGACATATCCCAACATAATCCAGTGAATATTAAAAAGGAATAACATAAAAGGAGTGCTTGAAAAAGAGAAGGGTGGTAGATTCCCTTACCTTGTAGAGTAACCCCTAAAACTTGAAGGTTGGGACCTTGGGGGATTGAGAATACTATGGGAGGGATCCTAGGGAGGTTAAAATAATAGATCTTTAAGGATGATGAATATGTAATGAAAGGAATGGAATAAATGGGTGGGTATTTATAGTTAAAGTGAGGGGATTTTTAATTAATTTACAAGGACACCTCAGCAGCGGTATAAGAAAAACCATGGGCTTTCCCATGGTATTTTCCCATGGTATTAGACACTTTTGACACCTAATATAATATTTTAATATACACATGTTTAACAGAATTTTATATTAATTATTCCATCATTATGGTGTCAATAAAAATACTAAAAACTCAAAATTTTATTTTTAATATTCACAAAAATCTAAGGTATTTTATAAAATTCTCATAAATTCAGAGTAACCTAATATCAAAATTATAAATCCAAAAATAACATTTATCTTATCATTATAATTCTCTAAATATAAAAATTTTAACTTTTATCTATAAAAATACTTATTTATTAAAAATAATATTAGACATAAAATGCATAGTAAAATTTTCAACACTTAGAAAAATAAAATTATTTTATCATTTTTAATTAAACAATAGTGTTCTAATAATAATATTTCATTATAATAAACATTAATAAAACCTTAGTCTGATATAATAATTTAAATCTCTCTAAAATGTACAATTTTTACCTAAAAATGAATTTGTCAAATTCTTCATATTTTTAAGAAAAATTAAACTCAAAATAGGAGTGCTGGAACAACAATTTTATTTATACTTTATTAGGTGAGTCTACTATTTCATTTTTCATGTTACTATTCATAAGGGTAACATTATTATTCCAAAGGGTCAAGTTACTATTCACTAAAAAATTAAGTTGATCGTATCAGACCCCAAATATCTTATTGATCAAAATCGTGTATGTCCGTTTTTTGAAATTGAAAACAAAAAAGTAGAAAAATTTTGTTTAACATCTAGGTTATATCTATCTCATATAACAAAGTTTTTTTTCACAGAGACTCATTGTTTCATGAATAATATGATATCTAATGAACTAAAATTATTTAATAAGAAATATACCATAAAATCTTGGGGTGTCATATTAATAGTGAATATATTCATAACATAATTTAGTATTTATCAAAATAATTATAATACTCAATATATATGTTATTCTTAAAATATTTATTTGAATAATATATTGATAAAAATTAATTTTGTAATAAAAATACATATTTTCATATTAAAATATTCTTTTACACAAAATAATACAATAAAATAGTATTTTTTAGAATATTAATTTAAAATTAATTTGAAAGCTATAAATTTGAAATATAAGTATTATTAATTAAAACACTTAAGTTTAAATTATTATTTTTCATAACTTAATGTATTAAAAATAATAAAACAAATTAATAGGGTGTTACATTATTCCCCCTCAATAGAATTTTGTCCTCGTAATTCGAAATTGCACTTAAAAAGTTAAGGGTTGATACTTTAAAATTCCCTTGTGGGAAACTCACATCATATATAGGGTTAATAAAATATTCTATTAATAAGGGGGGAATTAAAATGTTTATCTGACCACAAGACTATGAATTTGAATAGTATAACATTAGTGTGAAGTGAAAATATGAACATGGAATAATAATCCAACCATCATGTTCTCATAGAAAGTGATAGAGAACATGCTCAAATGAAAGTTGATTACCAAAACCCCATAAATATAGTTATAAAAAAAATTCATCAATATTATAAAAGATTATGATAATAAAAAAACATTTAAAAATATTTTCCTAGAGTTGAAGGATAATTCCATTCTTTAAGATTATGAATATACTTTTCTATTTCCTAAAAAATATCGTACCCTTTTATTGCTCCTTGAACTATATATACTTCATCACTTAGCATAGGTTTCATTATGTGGTGAAGTAATACATTAACCTTTAAAACCTCATACAATGATAAACTTAAACCATTCATAAATTGTGAAACAATTCAAAATATAATGATCCAACACTTTATAAATAATATCACTAAATTCCTAAGATGAACTTATCATTATCCCCTAATCAATATGAAGCCGCTCTAAATTTTCACATTCCAAACATGTGAATAATTTCATCATGAATCATCATAAAATATGGTAATAAATCGAATTACCATAAAACCTTATTGGAAACATGAATTATTCTATATTCCTTAAGTAAGATACATGTTATTTGATATATTCTTTAAATAAAAAAGTGTTGTAAACAATATCAATGATAACATAGACTACTTTTTGAAAAGTCATTAATCAATTCCAAGGAAGTCAATACTTATCCAAATCAATCATTTATTCATCATTATCTTAGCATCAAGAATATATTTAGGGTTTTCTTTCCCTCAATCAAGCCTTTTAAAAAAAATAACTTTCTACTGAATCTCTTTTCTAGGTACCATTCAACATATTGTCTCAAATCATTAATAAAAAATTATTGTAGTATAATACTCACATATTCCATAATTCTTATAACCAGTACATTTTTGATAAAGTATTCAAATGACATATTTCTAGAATATAAATATTAATTATTCCTCTTCAACTATTGAAGTATAATATCTTTATCATTATCCAATAGCATCATTTGGGGTATATTTAGTTGATGCTTGGGACATTTATTAGTATAGTGTCCCATATTCTTGCAATTTAAGAATTGTAGATTGGAAACCATTTTCTTACCCTTACAATCACAAACTTGGTGTCATTTTTCTCCAAACTTATAACAAACTCCCATTCTCTTTAAGAATTTATCAAGGTGATTCTTTCCATATATATCACATGCGGTAAAACCCTTATTTCCCTTCTTCCCTTTATCTATATTTTTCTCTACCATCCTCTTCTTCTTTTACTTCCTTCTGAATCCATATTACTTATAAAACTCTTTCTCATTCTTGTTAGAACAATATAATGTCTCTTCTTATGATGAGTACATTTGAGAGACTAGTTACCTTTGAAATACTGGCTTAAACCCATTGAAGAAATAACCATTCTCACTCTTTGGACTATGTGCATTGATGTGGTTCTCATTCCATCTATTAAGAACTATTTATAAACAATTCCATATACTATATTAGCTCAAAAAATTATGAATTTTCTATAACTCTAATAATTCTATAGAAATTAACATAAATTTATGCATCGTAAATCCTAGAACCATAGAATTTGGTGACATTAGACGAAAAATGTGAATTATCATAAGCATATCTCTCGAGAGTTTCAAACCAGGTGCATAGTAAGGCCCATTTTCATATACCAGGTTACCCTGAGTCAAGCTCAGAACACCTTGTCAAAGTTGTTACCCTTATATACATCTATGTTAGAACCATGTACACTTGTAGTATCGAGACAAGGATATATTTTCTAAGTAGATCCACACAATATATACATTACCAAAATTCTAGGATATTATTCGGTTCTTATCCTCAAAGTCTATCTTAGAGTTATGTTCTCTAACATATGTTTTCTAAATCTAGTTTCTAAGGTTACTACTAAACTTCCTATGATACCAATTGTAATACCCCGACCCAAAATCCCAAAGTCGGTTCATTATTTTAATACATTGTAATGATTATTATGAATTAAATCTCAAGAATAAAATTAGTTTAGAAGTCTTAGAAGACCAGATTACATTCATGATTCCCATAATACATTGGGAAATAAAAATAAAACATGATACAATATAAAAAAACTACATCCTTGAAAGCTTGTTCAAAGTTTTCTTCTTCATAACTTGGGGAAAGGAAACATAAGAAAGGGGTGATCTCAGATGCCCAGTAAGGGTAAGTAATATAATGGAAGTTATCATAAACATAAACATTAGGCATGATGAATAACTAAAAACACATGCCTTTAAAAATAAACTCGAGCATCATATGGCATGAATGCAAGCTGTGTAAATAAAGCCATATAAATGACCACAAAAACTTTAAAATGGATATTATATAAGTCAATTAATAACATGATTTATCAATTACTAATATCATAATGAGGGAATTTATATTCTAGAAATTCTGAAAAATAACTTTAAGGCCTCGTCCAAGACATCTAAAAATTATTAAGGCTTCGGCCAAAACCACATCTGAAAATGGGAATGGCCTCATCCAAGTCCATATATGTTTGTCTCATGAGACCTACTGATTCATATAGAGGATATATTGGGCCCCACTGGTTACTTTCTAAGTCCAAAACATTACCAATATGAATTTGGTTATACATAAACATCATATACATATGTTGGTGGGAGTGGACACTCAAGAGGGGGGTGAATTGAGTTCCAATTAAAATTTCTGCTAAAAACAATTTCTATTAAAATCCCCCAATTTCAAAAACAAATTAAACTGTAGTGAATTTATACAGATTATAAAGGTTCAATTAGTTTCTCAAATATTGATTAATTCTCAGTTAACTTAATCTTATGATTAAATTAACTTTTGAAACTAACTTACTGGTTTACAATAAATATAAACACTTGCGAGTTTAACTATCAAAGTAGCTTTGAAAATAAATTATATTTCAAAGTAATAGCAGTGGAATATGAAATAAATGTATATAGTATGGATATAGATTTTAACTAAAAACACAAGAGTTAACCAATAGGTTCAGTCTCAAGCAGAGACTTAGTCCTCTCAAAATTTATATAAAGTGATCCACACCCTAGATCTGGGTTAACAATAGTGATCACACTGTTCAGGTCAAGAGACCTCTACCACAGTTATACGCGGGATAACAAACAACAGCTCAAAGCTGTCCAGGTCACACTCGACCTCTACCATTATCCACAGTGGGAAATAATGGATGTAAAGATTGTGAGTGAGGATTTACAAATCCTCCAGTTAAGGGTCAGGAGACAGTGTGTGTGTAATAATTAAAAGTCTACACAGACTGCTCGTAATGCAAATACTAAATCACTTAGAGCAAGATATAGAGTTTAGAATGGCTCTAGTGATTGCAGTGCAGCTCTGGACTCCTTTGGATTTGATCAGAAATGGTTCTGAGTCCTTCTCTGGTATTTGACTGAAAAACAGAGTATCGTTTCTTCTTTCAGTGCTTCTAGGTTCAGCTTGGTTATCGGCTCAGAAAATGAAGTGTTCTATGTAGTTCTTCTTTAGCATAGATTGCTCGATGTATGTTCTGTGTTCTGGAGTCTGGTAGTAGTAGTCTTGTGAGTGCAAGTTCTCCAGTTGTTCTTGGCACGTTTTGAGCTTGATCACGAATGTGTTCCCGTGTGCTCAATCTCTTCAAGTCTCTTGTCTTGATTCACTGATACATACACGTTGTTCTTGGTTTTTCTTGTGTCTCTTATCTCTTTCACATTCACCCCCTTTATAACTTTATGCCTTTTTGCTGAGAAGAAGGAATGATTATCCTTTTCAATCGTACTTGGTACAGTTTCCTGAAATGGAAATAGAAATCATTTAATAACATTAAATGCATCAAAAGTAACAAATTTAGCCGTTAGTGTAATAAACAAATAGTGTCGAGAATATAGGATTTGACTCTGTAGTTAATTATAGGTAGCCGTTTGTTTGTAGATGTGTACGGTTGACTCTGTGTAGGATCTTCCATCAGTAGATCTTCAAACTCTTATCGGTAGCTCTTATCAGTAGCTCTTATCGGTAGCTCGATGAACTTAGTTCCATCGGTTGCTCTTGGCTGTCGGTAGCTCTATGCATCGATAGCTCTGGCTATTATGCATATCGGTAGCTCTCTGTCTATCGGTAGCTCTGGCTGTCGGTAGCTATCTGTCTATCGGTATCTCTGGCTGTCGGTAGCTATCTGTCTATCGGTAGCTCTGGCTGTCGGTAGCTATCTGTCTATCGGTAGCTCTGGCTGTCGGTAGCTATCTGTCTATCGGTAGCTCTATGGCTATCGGTAGCTCTGGCTGTCGGTAGCTATCCATCTATCGGTAGCTCTATGTCTATCGGTAGCTCTATACAGTCATGCACATCGGTATCTCTATTCAGGTCAGTGATACTTACACTTGACTTTCTTATGCAAAACACATCTAATTCACTTAGAATCATTTCAAAACTTATATAAACATGGATAATCGAGATTAACATAAATCATAAATTATTTTAACTTTATTATTAACTTGATCATCGATTTGAAAGAATTAAATTGTAGATCAATAGTAATTGTGAATATCATAATATATGAACACATAATTGGGATTGTCAAAACATATGAATAAAAGATTGGGATTATCAAAACAGGTGAGGTCAACACTAACCATTCAGAGTAATATGGTGAATGGAACCAAGATAGAACATCTACAATAAAACTAATTATAAAACCTTCAACAAAATATTATAGATGATATCATAATATATAACCCTCAATTAAGTACAAGATTAAATAAAGGATTCTCACATAGATGAATATACTTTTAAATGATACAATGCAAAATACTTAAGGAAATAATCCTTAAACATTCCAAAGTGTCTCATAACACTTTGAAAAATTCAAATAATAATCTGTTAGAATATAATGAGAATAAGGAGACTATTTACATTATATATCAATGGGTATTAAATACACCACATTAAAGGAATAAGTTGTGAACAAGGAACATATCTCATAAAAGTTAAAGTGATATGAGGAAAATTCTTTTTACTTTAGAAAGAAGAGTTATTTTAGAAAATCATTTTTATTTGTCTTGAAATCATATTTTAAACATTTATATCCAAGAAAATAGAATTTAAGTACATTGAAATTATATTTTAGGCATAAATGATATCCCACTGAAGTTAAATCATGTAAAAATATTTTTTAATAAGCTTCAGAAATAAACCATTTTAGTACGGTTTAAGGAAGTGATTTTAGAGTGGAAAGGAATGTTTGTTTTAATAAAACCAGAAATTAAACAACATATTTTTTCAGGATAAAATGTTTTATTTTATAAACTTAATGATGTATTAAAATATATTACATGGTGCACTTGAAAATGGGTATGAATTCGAGAAGTTCCCTTGAATCGGGATTTTTTATCTGGAAGAATTGATAATGAGACCATTTTAAAACAAGAATATACCCATAAAATAAGGATGATATGATATGGATATATCATTTTGAAACATAAACATAGAATTTATTATAAGGGTAAAAAAATAAAGAATCTATACATTTTAGTAAAGGTAGTGAAAGAGTAACCCGAAGGAAAACGGGGGTTCTGGTAGAATTCAATATCAATTGAATTATATTCCCCAAAATTAATAATTGTAAATTTATACATTGAATACGATGAAAATAAATAGATTCATGATATTATAAATAAATGGTAATTATACGTAAACCATACAAAATAAAAAGTTGTGAATAAAGAGTGTCTCACAAAAATGGTAGTGAGATGGGGAATCCCTTACCTTATGTCTCAATGTGTTCTGCACTTGACCATAAAGTCCTGAAATATAAAATTAGACTCATTAATAATTTAATTAAGAACCTAATATACATTTATATATTTTATTATAATTTTATTAAGTTCATTTATGGTATTTTTTATAAGTTATAAGATTGAATTTCGTCGTTCCAGAGTGTTTGTTTCCTTGACTTCATGATTGGTTCGCTTGATTATAAGAGTATGGAAGTTCTTGTAAATTGGGAATTGAATTACATAATTTAAGTAATATGTTATTAATGAAAATATATAAGGTTAAATGATCATATTATTCATTTGGTTATTTTGGGTCATGATGAATCATTAGATAAAACTTTAATGATAACCCCTTGGATTATTTTGAACGATTTCGCTCACAATGAGCTTGTTTTGATTTATTATTTCACATCATGTGTGTATGATGATTCTAGAACATTAAATAAGATAAAATACATATATTATGATCTGGTTAAACCATAAAATGGTTTCATTACCAGACATTAATATGGAAATATAAATTTAAAACTTGACATCCTTGAATGCGATAAATTAACACATCTCGGATGGTGTTTTCATTTTTTGTATAAAAGGAGGAAAAAGGAGAGATGATGATGAATTATTACATTAGCATAAAAATCCAGTATATATAATTTATCGTATTTATTATACCTTTTTTATGAGGGGATTTTTGAATAGAAAAAGAAAACAAATAAACATAAAAGAAAAAAAGAAGTTAAGAAATCCCTTGTGAAAATTTGGCAGCCTAACGGTGTCTCTTAAAAATTCATAAAATAAGTTAATGAGAGAAAAATGGGTATCTCATAATTTTTACATAATATTTACAGTAATTGGGGATAATTAATGACATATCCCAACATAATCCAATGGATATTATAATGGAATAACATAAAAGGGGTGCTTGAAAAAGATAAGGGTGGTAGATTCCCTTACCATGTAGAGTAACTCCTAAAACATCAAGGCTGAGACCTTGGGGGATTGAGTACACCTTGGGAGGACTCCTGGGGAGGTAAAACTATCAAAGCTTCTAGTATGATGAATTTGGTATGAAAGGAATGGAATAAATGGGTGGGTATTTATAGCTAAAGTGAGGGAATGTTTTATTAATTTCTCACACCTCAGCTGCGGTATATGCAAAACCATGGGACTGCCAGTGGTATTTGTTCATGGTATTGACTACTTGGGACACCTCATATAATATTTTAATGTTCACAAGTAGACCATAATTTTATATTAATTATTACATCATTATGATGTCATTAAACATACCGAAAACTCAAAATTGTATTTTTACTATTCATGAAAAATTAAATTATTTTATAAAATTCTGATAAATTCAGCATAACCTAATATAGACGTTTTGAATTAAAAAATGAAATATATTTTATCATAATAATTCTATAAATTTGGAAATTTTTACTTTAATTTATGAAAATACATGTTCATTAAAAATAATAGCGGACATAAAATGCATAGTAAAATTTTCAACATTTATAAAACTAAAATTATTTTATCATTTATAATTAAATAAGAGTGATTGAATAAAACTATTTAATTATAATAAACATTAATAAAACTTTATTTTGATATAATAATTTAAATCTCTCTGAAATGTAAAATTTTTACCTGAAAAAATCAATTTATAAAATTCATCATATTTTTAAGAAAAACTAATCTCAAAACATAAATTATGGAACAAAAATTTTATTTATACTATCTTATTTAAGGTTACTATTACATTATTAATATTACTATTCATAAGGGTAACATTACTATTCCAAAAGGTCAAGTTACTATTCACCAAAAAATTAAGTTGATCCTATCAGACCCCAAATATCTTACTGATTGCAACCTTGTATGTCCATTTTTCAAAATTCAAAACACAAAAGAGGCCAAATTATGATTAATGGCTTGGTTACAAATATATTATATAACAAAGTTTTATTTCTAAGAGACTCAATGTTTCATGCATAATAATATATCTAATGAATTGAAATTGTTTAAGAAGAAACATACCATAAAATCTTAGGGTCTCATATTAATAGTGAATATATTGGTAACATAATTTAGTATTTATCAAAATAATTATAATACTCAGTATATATATTATTCTTAAAATACTTAATTAAATAGTCTATTGATAAAAATAAATTTCTTAATTAAAATTCATATATTCATATTAAAATATTTCTTTACACAAAATAATATTGTAAAATAGTATTTGTTTTTAGAACATTAATTTAAAATTAATTTGAAAGTAATAAATTTGAAATATATGTATTATTAATTAAAACACTTAAGTTTAATTTATAATTTTCATAACTTGATGTATTTAATATTATAAAAAAACTACTGGGATGTTACATTATTCCCCCCTCAATAGAATTGTGTACTCGTAATTCGAAATTGCACTTCAAAAGTTAATGGTTGATACTTACAAATTCCCTTATGGGGAAAACCACATCTTAAATAGGGTTAATAAAATATTCCCTTAATAAAGAGGATAGTGAAATGCATAGGTTACCACAAAACTATGCATTTGAATAGGATAACATTAGTGCGAACTGAAAATATAGACATTGAAGAATAATCTAACCATCATGTTCTGTTGGAAAGTGATATAGAACATGTTCAGATGAAATTTGATTACCACAAAACCATAAAATATAGTTATAAAACAAATTTCATTGATATTATCAAATATTATGACAATAGAACAACATTTAAAACTCTTTTCCTATAGTTGAGGAATTTTTCCTTTCTATAAGAGTATGAATAAACTTTTTTATTTCCTACACACTCTCTTATCCTTTGATTGTGCCTTGATCTATATATACTTCATCATGTAGCACAAGTTGCATCATGTGGTGAAATAATACATTAACCTCTAAAACCTCATACAATGATAAACTTAAACCCTTAATAAATGGTTAAAATTCTCAAAATATAACGATCCAACACTTTAGAAACAAGATCACTAAATTTCGAATATGAACTTATCATTATCACCTGATCAACATGAAGCGGCTCTAAATATTCACATTCTGAACGTGTTAATAATATCATCATGAATCCCCTTAAAATATGGTAATAAATATAATTACCATAAAACCATATTGTAAACATGAATTCTTCAGTACTCTTTAAGTAAGATACATGTTATTGGATATATTTATTAAATCCAAAAGTGTTGTAAACTCTATTGATGATAGCATAGACCACTTTTCACCAAGTCATTAATCAGTTCCAAGGTAGTCAACACTTATTGAAATCAATCATTTATTCATCATTATCTCAACATCAGGAATATATTTAGGGTTGTATTTCCCTCAATAATGTGTTTTACAAAAATCTTAACTCTCTAATGAATATATTTTCTTGGTACCATTCAACATATGGTCTCAAATACTTAATGAAAAAGTATTGCAGTACAATCCTCATATATTCCATAATTCTTATAATCGATACATTTTTTATAAAGTATTCAAATGAAATATTTTTTGAATAGACATATTAATTTTTCATCTTCATCTGTGACAGTAGAATAACATTACCATTATACAATATCATCATTTGGTGTATATTTCTTTGATTCTTGGGATATTGATTCATATAGTGTCCCATCTCCTTGAATTTTAAGCATTGTAGATTTGAAACCTTTTTCTTACCCATGAAATCATGAACTTGGTGTCCTTTTTCTCGACACTTATAACAAACTCTCAATCCCATCAAGAATTTTTCAGGGTGATTCTTTCCACAATTATCTCATGCGGGAAAACCATTCTTTTCATTCTTCCCTTTATCCATATTTTTCTATTCCATCATCTTATTATCTTACATCCTTCTAAAACCATAATACTTAAAAAACTATTTCTCCTTATTGTTAGAACAAGATACTATCTCTTCATATGATGAGGAAATTTGAGAGACTAGCTCCCTTTGAAATGTTGGCTTAAACCCATTGAATAAATGAACATTCTTACTCTTTGGATTATTTTCATTGATGTGGTTCCCATTCCATCCACTAGGTGCCATTTCTAAACAATTCCATATAATATATTAGCACATAAAATTATGAATTTTCTATACCTCTAATCATGGTATAGAACTTAACGTAAATTTATGCATCATAAATCCTAGATTCATACATTTTGGTTAATTTCAAATAAAAATGTGAACTATACTAAGAATATTATAAGAGTGTGTCAAACCAAATGTGTAGTAAGGCCCATTTTCATGTACTAGGTTACCCCAAGTCTTTCTCAGAACACCTTTTTTGAGTTTTTTCCCCTAGGTACATCTGTGCCAGAACCACATCCACTTTTAGTATCCAAATAGGGATATATTTTATAAGAATATCCACATAATATATACATTATAAAAATTCTAGGATTCTCTTCTATTCATATCCTCAAATTCTATCTTAGGGTTATGATCCCTAAGCTATTTTTTCTAAATCTAGTTTCCAAGGTTGTTGCTAAACTTCCTCTAATACCAATTGTAATTCCCCGACCCCAGAAGCCTAGATACGGTGCATTATTTTAATACATTAGTATGATTAAAAGGAATAAAATCCCGAATGACAGATTAGTTTAGTAGTCTTGGAAGACCAAATTACATTCATTATTCCCACAATACATTAGTAAATGAAATTAAAACATGATACGATATGAAATAAACTACATCTTTGAAATATTATTCAAAGTATTCTTCTTTATAACCTGGGGAAAGGAAACATAAGAAAGGGGTGAGCTCAGATTCTAAGTAAGGGAAAGTAATAAAATTTAATTTATCATAAACATAAACATTAGTCATGGTGAATAACTAAAAATTCATTCCTCTAAAAATAAACTCAATCATAATATGGCATTAATGAAAGCTGAGTAAATAAATCCATATAAATGATCACATGAAACATTACCATGGATATTATAATACTAAAATAGTCACATGATTTATCAATTACTAATATCATAATTAGAAAATTCATATGATATATGTTTTGAAACATACTTTCAAGGCCTCATCCAAGACATCTACAAAAATTAAGGTCTCAGCGAAAACCATATCTGAAAATGGGTAAGGCCTTGGCTAAGTCCATATTTGTTTGTCTCATGAGACCTATAGATGCATCAAGGGGCTATAACGGTCCCCACCTGTTACTTTATAAGTCCAATGAATTTCTCATATGAATGGTGTTATACATAAACATCATATACATATTCAATGTAAATAACTTTCCCCAATCTATAAACATAATTTCTAACCATTTAGAGTAAAATGGTGAATGGAATCAAGATAGCACATTCAAAATCAAGCTAATTAGAAACCATTAAACAAGATATTATAGATGATATCATAACATATAATCCTCAATGAATTATAACACTCTGCAAAGGATTTTGACATAGATAAAGATAATTTTAATTGAGACATTGCAAAATACTTAGTAAATAATCCATAAACATTCCAATGTATCACATACCACTTTGAAACATTAAAATAATAATCCATTAGAATATCATGAGAATAAATAGAATATTGATATTATATATCAAATGGAATTACATACACCACATGCAAGTAATAAGTGGTGAACAAGGCACGTATCTCATAAAAGTTAAAGTGAGACGAGAAAAATCCTTTATACTTTGGAAAGGAGAGTTTTTTTAGAAAATCAGTTTTATTTGTCTTGAAATCAGATTTTAAAAATTTATATCCCATAAAATAAACTTTAAGGACATTGGAATTATATTTTAGGCATAAATGATGTCCCACTGAAGTTAAATCATGTAAAAAGAGTTTTTAAGAATCTTTAGAAATAAAACAATTTAGTGTGGTTTAAGGAAGTGATTTTAGAGCTGAAAGGAATGTTTGTTTTCATAAAACCAGAAATTAAACAAGATATTCTTTCATGATAAAATTTTTTATTTTATAAAAATTATTATGGCTTTAAACATATTACATAGTTCACTTGAAAATGGGTATGAATTCGAGAAGTTCTCTTGAATCAGGCTTGTTTATCAGGAAGAATTGAGAAGGAAACCATTATAAAATATAAATAACCCCATAAAATAAGGATTATATTATCTGGATATATGGTTTTGTAGCATATGAATATAATTTATAATAAGTATAGAAAATTAAAGAAGCATTACATTTGATTAAAGGTAAAAAAATTAACCAGAAGGAAAAAATGGGGGTTTGGGTACAATTCCTTATCAATTGAATTATATGCCCCAAAATTAATAATCCTAAGTTTTTTCATTGAATAAAATAAAAAAAATAGATTCATTATATGATACATAAATGGTCAGTATACATACACCATACACAATAAATAATGGTGAATAAGGAGTATCTCACAAAAATGATAGTGAGATGAGGAAACTCTTACCTTATGTCTGAATGTGTTCTGCACTTGACCATAAGGTCTTGAAATATAAAATTAAACTCATTAATAATTTAATTAATAACCTATTATAAATGTATATAGTTCATTATAATTTTATTAAGTTAATTTATGTCCTTTTTGATAAGTTATATGATTGAATTTCATCATTCTGGAGTGTTCGTTTCCTTAATTTCATGATCGATTCGCTTGATTATAAGAGTATGGAAATTTATGTAAAATGGGAATCGAAGTCTATAATTTAAGTTATAGGTTATTATTTATCATAAAAAAGTTAAAATTATAATATGAGTCATTTGGATATTTTGGGTGAGGATGAATCATTAGATAAAACTTTAATAACAATAGCTTGGGTTATTTTGAGCAGTTTCGCTCACAACGATCTTGTTTTGATTTATTATTTCACACCATGTGTGTATGATGATTCCATAACATTAAATAATATAAAATAAAAATATTATGATCTGGTTCAACCATAAAAATGGTTTCATGACAATCCATGAAGATGGTAATAGAAATTGAAAACCCATCTTCCTTGAATGTGATAAATTAACACATCTCAGAAAATGTTTTCATTTTTTGTATAAAAGGGGGAGAAAGGGGAGATGATGATGAATTATTAAATTATCATAACATAATTAATGAATATTTAAGGTACTTTAGTTACCATGCATTTTTTATTAGGGGAGTTGAGTATACAAAAAGAAAAGAAAGGAACTTGAAATAAAAAAAAGTTGTGAAATCCCTTAAGAAAATTCGGCATCCTAATAGCACCACTTAAAAATTCATAAAGTATGTTGATGATATAAAAATGGGTATATTTTCATTTTTAAAAAATATGGACAGTAATGGGGGATATTTAATGACATATCCCAACATAATCCAATAGAGATTAAAAAGGAATAACATAAAAGGAGTGCTTGAAAAAGAGAAGGGTGGTAGATTCCCTTACCTTATAGAGTAAATCCTAAAACTTAAAGGTTGGGAAATTAGGAGATTTAGGACACCTTGAGATGACTCCTATGGAAGTAAAACTACCAGATATTAGAGTTAGATGAATTTGGAATGAAATTAATGGAATAAATGGGTGGGTATTTATAGTTAAAGTGAAGGAATTTTTTATTAATTTCATAGGACACCTTAGTAGTGGTGTATGCATAACCATGGGCTTGCCCATGGTATTTTCCCATGATATTGGTCACTTGAGACACCTCATATTATATTTTAATGTAAAAAATTCTACCATAATTTTATATTAATTATTAGATCATTATGATGTCATTAAACATACTGAAAACACAAAACTGTATTTTTACTATTCATGGAAAAATAATGTATTTTATAAAATTCTAGTAAATTCAGAATAACCTAGAATCGATGTTTTGAATTAAAAAATGACATTTATTTTATCATAATAATTCTATAAATATGAAAATTTTAACTTTTATATTTGAAAATATTTATTTATTAAAATTAAGAGCGGACATAAAATGCATAGTAAACTTTTCAACACTTAAAAAAATTATTTTATCATTTGTAATTAAAGAAGAGTGTTTTGATAAGACTATTTCATTTTAATAAACTTTAATAAAACATTAGTTTTATATAATAATTTAAATCTCTCTGAAATATACAATTTTTACCAGAAAAATCAATTTATGAAATTCGTCATATTTTTAAGAAAAATTAAACTCAAAACAGAAATAATGGAACAACAATTTTATTTATTCTTTCTTAGGTAAGGTTACTATTCCATTGGTCATGTTACTATTCATAAGGGTAACATTACTATTCCAGAGGGTTAAGTTACTATTAACTAAAAAATTAAGTTGATCCTATCAAACCCCAAATATCTTGTTGATCGCAACCATGTATGCCCATTTTTCAAAATTCAAAACTCAAAAGCGGAAAAATTATGTTTAGAGGCTAGGTTATAACTATCTCCTATAAAAAAATTGTTTCACAGAGACTCAGCGTTTCATGCATAATAATCTATCTAATGAATTGAAATTATTCAAGAAGAAATATACCATAAAATCTTAGGTTGTCATATTAATAGTGAATATATTAGTAAAAAAATTTAGTATTTATAAAAATAATTATAATACTCAATATATATATATATATATATATTATTAAAATATTTAATTAAATAATCTATTGATAAAAATGAATTTTGTAATAAAAATACATATAAAATATTCTTTTAAACAAAATAATATTGTAAAATAGTATTTTTTTAGAAAATTAATTTAAAATTAATTTGAAATCTAGGAACTTAAAATATAAGTGTTATTAATTAAAAACATAAGTTTAAATTATTATTTTTCATAACTTAATGTATTTAAAATTATAAATCAAATTACTTGGGTGTTACAACTAGGGAAGGGGTCTTTACAATTTGTCTATATAACCAATATCTCAAAACCTGTAGACATAAAAACAGGGACCCCACGGGCCCCTACAGTCTAGAATATAAAGTGATAAATCCACTTGCATCAAAAATAATAAAGTATCCACATCAGATAAAAAATTAAAATAGAAATAATATAAATAAATGACATAGTGTAGAGTACATAGTGAATAAATATTGGTAAGTTAATTACATTGGACTTTGACATAACTCACATAATCATCTTGTTGAAATCTTAACCTCCATAACCCATTTGAATTGTATCACATGTACAAATACAATCAATCCCTGTCCTCTGAGAGAAAATATCATGATATATGCAAGTACATCAAAACTCATGTCATGGATGTGGGTAAGGGGTGAGTCCAACAATCCAGTAGTAATCCCCAATGCCTTGAAAATACTGAATGTTGTTGTGATCAAGTTGATGTGTATAAAATAGATATATAAGAAGTGTGATTTTTTTTCATGTATCACACCCACCCAGAACCATAACAAGAAAAACACATCAAATATAAATGTCAAGTTTTCAAGTGTCAACCAACCCACCTTATCCTCAATCATACATGCTTCAACCAGTGTCATAGTGTCTCTAAACACAAGTAACCACTCTGGGGAGAAATAATCATCCTCATAACATAATAATCACTCATAGTAAATATACCCATATATGGAACATATAATCCACCTATGGAAAATATATACATCCCTGAAATGTATAAGTAATAACACGGGGGAAATATACCCATCCCTAGAACTATGTAAGCATACACCCAGGAGGTCGCATCCCCTATGTGGGGTAACATCCTCCCTGGAAACTCTCATAACATGTACCTAGATTATTCCACCTTGGAACATCAATATATCACATGTATACATAAATACATAAATAATCATACCCATAGCACCCTCTCTTCCTGGAGTCTCATAAAAAATGCACCTAGGGTATTCCATCTCAGAACCACATATGCATATAAATAAATGCACCCAGGTACACTATCCTCTTGAAAACTCCCATAAAATACCACACGATTTAGACAACCACCTAAACCCATCTCACTTAATCATGGTCTTCCACACAAGCACGTGACCACTCCTCGCCACTACAACCACATTAGCCTCACACAATGATTCATGTTATATGTTGTCACGTGAAATAATCACTAACCACTTTTAGCACCAATTGTCTCTAGGTTTAACATAATACTAGAGCACCCACCAAGGTCCCCTAGGTCACATCATAGTACAAACACCCTACATGGGTTCCTCATTCATGTTTCCATCTCTTGGTCTCAACTCTCCATTCCGGTTATAATTTCTCTCAATGTATGTTAGGATCCTTCAAACTCATCTCTAGTCTCTAATAGATTTTACACATTCATTTGGAACCTTCCACTTTTATACCAAAATTAACCATTACTGAACATCACACACAAACATTAATAATTATCCATACAATCACCACTTAGGTCGCATCAAATCAATCACATCAAGGGGGACATGAAAAAGTAATCCTACTTTAGAATTCATAACATTTCTCACCCAAGGTCAAACATACCCAAACTAGTTCAATCATGCCTTTCATAATTTCTTTTTCAAATCCATTTTTTAAACCATTTCAAAAGGTACCATATTCCATTTTACCAATTTTATGACCTTGACCAAACCCCATCAAAACATTCTTTAAAAAACACTATTTCTATTTTGAAATACCATTTCAAAATTCATTCTTAGATCACCCATTCTCCTTTAAAATTCCATTTGAGCCAATCCCATTTTAAATGGAAAAATTTTCTCTTTGAAACAACAAAAAATCCACTAATTAATTCATAAATAGAGCTACTGACACTCATTTATCCAAAGGTGCCACCATCATACCATTTAGTAATATATACGGTCCATGTTCACTAAAGGTGACACTAGCATATCCCAATTTATGGTCGAGATCACAAAAACCATGAAACATGTAGAAAATTTTAATAATAATGTCACAAAAACATAATATCACTATAAGAACAAAATAATTAGTAAATTCATGGCCAACTACCTCAATAAAATCCATTTTATCCTTTAAAATTGTGTCTAACCATCACTGCCTAAGCTCATCCAAGCATCTCCTCAACTCTTGGAAACCTATCTCAAGGAATATAATAAAATAATTAATTATGAATATTTTATAATTACTTATTTAATTCATTTATAATAATCTATAATAAAATTATAAATTAACTCAATTGGGCATAATGCTTAAAATCTCACTAAGTCATTTGACGCACCGAAATCATGATAAACCACACTCGAAATTTTTTTAACACACTCCCGACACCATTCTGGGAAAAATATTTATATAATGGAATTGATTCATTATGAAATTTAATTTAATTTAATTCAAAAACCCTAAACAAATCTATGGTGCACCATGCCTCAAGGCGAGTGATGAAAGGTGGCTGAATTACGTCCTCTGGATACCTCCTCCACAACATGCACATGAAACCCCTAAGAATTAGAATAATTTACACTATGATTTGATGAAAATCCTCATAAAACCTAGTTGGGGATAAGAAAAAATCAAATAAAAACAAAGTATAGGAAAAATTTAATTAGTATGAGGAGTAACACACCTTAAAACATTAAAAAATCACCATGAAAATTACACCAAAATCAAGGAGGTAAATATAGGAAAGTAGGGAGAGCTCTCATATCTATCACATGTGTGATAGTATAGGGGAGATGTGGATTAAATATCTTATGGTTTTTTTGGTAAAATCACCATTTTTAATAAAAATTTATAGGCCACAAAGTTTTCCAAACCGGGCACCAATCGTGTGGTGACACCATCTCAAGCCATCCTTCTTGTGCAGCTTTCAAAACCATTCCCCAACTATGTGAATCACCAATGAACTTAAAATATAGTGTTTTCAAATTTTATCTTCAATCCCACCCCAACTATATACATACCCTTGAACAAATCTAACCCACATGGTTTCTTTTAACCGTGCGACAATCATGAACAATAAAAAACCTTTGAAAACTTCAAAATTTCAACCCAAAACTCCTAAGACTCCCCTGATCACCCAAGAAAACTCTTAATCCTTTTCCATATCTAAAAAATTGACTCTATATGATCAAACTCATGTAACTACAATCCTAATCTCAATTCATGAATCGACCCTTGTTTTAAAAAACAAAAAATCAAATTACCGTTGAATTTTTCATCCCAGAATGGACATAAGGTTTTACACTCATGACTTCCTACCATGCATATATCTCACCATATATACCACATACCCATACCATTATCCTCATATCAATAACACATTTTACAAATGTTCATCACAAACATACAAAATTTTGAAGAGAGTAGGGGAAAAGGAGCAGTCAACCATTAGTTCTCTTATTGAATTTGATGTTTGGAGAAGACCCCCATAATCCAAAAATATTTGGGTTATCATAAGGCTATATGATGGGGGTGTGTTGAATATGAAATCATAAAAAATACTAGTATATATAGTCAGACACAATACAATCACTAACAATATATCTTTTATAATCACTAGAAACCACTACTATCTCTACAACACAATCCCACTTACCCACTGAAAATATTCATATCATGCCTATGATTTCCAATTTTTATCAAATTATTTAATCATTTCATATTAATGTTTACCAACCATAATTAATAGGACCTAGCCTTATTACATCACATAATCTGAAATTTTATCAAGAACTCACTTCATTTTACATTGAGGATCTTTTCAAGTTTATATATTTAGAGAATTGGGAATAATATATTCATAACATTACACATTAATATAGAGTGTATACCATAAAAACGGTATTCATTTCTTCCAAAATATAAAACATTTCAAATAAAACGTGATTTTTTTGACAATTATTCAAACATTTAACTTGGATTTATTAGTTTCCTTAAACATCCTTATGACCTATGAAAATAATTTAAAAACTTCGTATGAGCACAAAAAATATCAGAAAGGGATATAAAAAGGAGGAAAGAACACATTAGTCCATGAATACATGTAACATAAGAAATTGTTTTCAAATGAAAAACTTGTCACCCGTATATACATACTTTGTGAAACATGAGATTTACACTAGATTCCCTCAATAAATAAGAACATAAATAAAACCATAAATGTATTTTGGGGAATTTCTTATATAATCTTGTAACCTTCTCAGCTACCTTGTAATTTGTAACCCTCAGGGCTAACTTACAATTTGTGTAACCATCGTAGTTAAACTTGGAGTAACCATATGAACAACCTACAACATACACATAACAAATGAATTGGAGGGAGATATAGGTCCCACCCTTCATCATAAACAATTCCCAATAACCAGAACATAATCATACAAAATTAATAATTACATAAAACCATTCCTTTTAAATTTTGTAAAATAGAACTTTAAAAGAGGATTTTTAAATGAAAAGTCCCTTATAAATATCATATAACTGAATAGAGAATTAATATAGTGGATATAATATGTATATACACTATAAATACACATAATTCATCATTATATAAACAAATTTCATCATACAAACAATTTTAATACCACGTGAACAATGAAGTTGAAGGTTAACCTAAAGAATGGAAATCAGGTTAAGAATTTTATTACCTCGGGTTTGTATTACTTAAATCTCATTTAAACCTCAACTATAATGGTTAAAAGAGTTTTATTAATATCTTACATAAATCTATCCATATTTATAATACCTTATATGGTCATTTAATTACATTATTTCACCCTTTAACTGTTAGTATTTTGTTCCTTGCATTGTTTTGGGTGCGTTCTTTACATGATTTCCATGATCGGTTCATGAAGGATATTGTTGTCGATTGGAAGTGAAAATTCAGAATTGGAATTGAGTGGTATTTATATTTTTCCAAATACATAAATTATAACTTTTATAATTTTGAATTCTGACATGAGTATGATTCATAAGTTAAAGAATTCTTGATATTTTTTAAGTCATTTTTACGATTCTTCAATCGTAAAGAACTCATTATGTTTTATAAATTAATAACATGTGTAAAAGATGATTCCAGAAACCTTATATAAGATATAATACATAAATTATAATCTGTTTCAACCATAAATATGGTTTCATGACCAGTCTTTAAAGAAGTAAAATAAATTGAAATCACATCATCCACAATGTCGGTAAATCGACACATCATAGGCGGTGCTTTAATTTCTTGAATATGTGGGAGAGGAGAAGAAGTATAATGGTGTGTCTTCAATAAACATGATGAAATTAATAACATTTAAGATACTATATCATTCATTCCTTTTGTATTAGGGGATGTGAGGAAAGCATAATAATAAAAAAGAATATGAAAAGAAAAGAAATAAAACAAAAGAGGATGTTTACCTCTTGATCTCTTATCCTTGAGATCCTATTTAAGGCCTTTGGTTTTGTCCTTTTGGTGAGACCAGATGCTATAGGACGTGAGGAAGATACTTGGGATGAGTATTGGTAAGAACATAGGTAAGTATCAAGGCTTGAGAGGTGTGGGAGGAATAGGGAAATGAGGGTGGTATTTATAGTGGAGGAGAGGAGGTATTTCACATTATTTTAATCATTATTATAATATTTTTTATCAAGACTATGAATAGTCTTAATTAATGTGACCCCAAATAGTAATAATGAAATGTGATTTCGAATCAATTGGTCTTACATCAGCCTGGATCACCTATGATGCAGTAAATAAAGTATTTAGCATTTATCATATTTTATCATATTTTACTATTTATAAAAAATTCAACTGTTTCAGAAAAATCCCAAAAATTCACCCTAACCATTTTTAGATGTGTAGAATTTAAAAATGAACTCCATTTTTTGACAATAATTTTCTAAATATTATTAATTTATTTTTTTTAAACATAATTTATTCAAAAATAACAATTTTTAATTCTATAACTCATTTTTAGCACCTTGAAAAATTAGTCAACATCTTATTATCTTATATACTTAAGAAAAAAAATATGATTTAATATTCATAAGGGTCATATTACTATTCATAAGAGTAGGTTACTATTCACAAAAAACAAGTTAGTTCTATTAGACTCCAAAAAACATACCGATCACAATTGTAGATGACCGTTTTTTAAAATTAAAAACATAGAAGCTGCAAAATTATGTTTAAAGACTTTTTATAAATATCTACTTAAAAAAACTTTCATGCATTTCAATTTATTTTTAAAACCATGGGGTGTTACAATATTACTTTTATTATATTATCTATTTCCATATTTAATGATGAGCCTTTCCATAACCATTCTTCACATTTATTTTTAGATGTTACCTATTCATTTCAATCATCAATATTTCATTAACAACCCACGGTTTATTCAATTTATCTCACTACCCATTTCATATTTTTTTATTTACACATCATTACATACAATCATACATTCACTAGTACAACCCCACACTAACAACCATTTACTCACAATATCCCCCATAATAGCCACAACATCAACTGTGTACTATCAACTATATCCCCCCATGCCTAACAACTATATCCCAACTACCCAACACATGCTAATGAGTTAAACCAATTCAAATACACCACCTTGATCACACATTCACAGAAAAAAATGTACCATTCACATGCAACAGCCAATTCTAGAATCAAAGCACCTACACAATCTTTAAAACATCACAATTATTTAATATCTTTTTCAAGGGTAGTAACACAACAATTTAAAATTTTATATAACCAACTTATTACCATATTTAATTGATTTTCCTTTTACAAATTGATTTTAATAATAAAATTAAAGAAATAACATATTTAACACAACAACAGACAAATCACAACAATATCCACAAGAAACCGTTAATCATGTAAGCAAAGTCATGGAAAACATATAATCACATCTGAATCACTCATCCCCATCAATTTCCTTTTAGTATGATTAATTATATAGGTTAAGAAAATTCTTAATATATATACAAATAAAACAAAAACATGTTACTTCCACATTATATAAAAAATAATAGGGATTTTGAATCCCTTATCTTAATCAAAGCTTTATTATTACTATTTGACAATAATGTGAGGAAGAGGTAATCAAATTTCTAAGATCATACAAGATAATCCTCATCAAATTAAAACATAAAAATCCACATCAATCATGACCCAAGTATAGAAAACCCAAAGAAAATCACTACCATAACCTTCCCCTAATGAATATCTAGGAGACAAATCCAAGATAAAAAGAGGGTAAATTTACCTCTAGACCTCATCAATTGATATCTTGAAGTACAAAGTCAACACCAATTAGAGGGAACTTAAGGGTATTCAAAGATGCATCTTAAGTCACATAAGAGTCTAGTAAAATGAAAGGAGAGGAGAATTCATATGGGGTTAATAATTTATACAAGCACTAGAAACTACAACACTGCAACATCATGGGCTATTATCAAGCCATGGTAGAGTTAATTACACCGAACCTTTGAAAATCACACTAAGATCCACCTATATCTCCCATACTAAAATCTCTTAATTTGTTTTCTAATACAATTAACGATGGTCATGTCTTGACCAAATCATTTCACCCTGTATAGAATCCTCTGAAACCCAGACCATTATGTGAAAAGAGCATTACATTATGACTCCTCCAAGACAAAACCCCAAAAATTGGCCTCCTAAGCTCCATGTCCTGACAACCAAGGCCACATTGAAAATTTTATTCATGGAAATATCAAAAACTCTCCCAAGGAACTCTTTTTCCCTGATCCAAACCTCCATGTCGTGACTATAAAAATGATAAAGGGAAAACATAGGAGTAATAGAATTTTTGTAAGACTTATCAAGACCTTGTAAGATTTACCTCTAAAATCATAAGTCTTTTTTATTTAATAAAATATCTAATTTTGAATCCCTCGTTTCACAACATCCCCCTGTACCTTGACTCAAAAATTGTAGAACCACCCTCTACTAAAACAATTCCTCCACTCCATAACTTTCATGGATACACTGAAACTTATGTTTTCTAGAAGAATATTAGTTCAACCTACACCCATTTTACTCCAAATCTCTTTAGACGCATCTAACACCCTAAATTATAAAAGTAACAAGTTGTAAAGGATTAGGTAGTTTCAAAGGTTTTTTAATAAGTAAATATTTTAAATTATAATTTTGATTGATTTACTTGGGTTTTTAAATCAGGGTTTTCAAGATGGTTAATGATTTTTTTTCCAAAAATATTTTATCTTATGACCCAGAAAAAAAATAATGTATGATACTTTTTTCCATTACAAATTTCATTTAAAAAATCCTATTTACTAAATGGTAATCAAACAAGAATTTATGAAGTTTTTTGTTAAAATATTTACATATATCTTTTTAGTGAAATCCCATAGGGCCTAATAGTTCACAATCTGTATACATACTTATGTGTATATATAGATTTCATGTTTTATACAAGTGTTTAGGTTGTGATATCTAATATAATATTGTTCTATTGGTATATTAATGGATTTGGTGGATGTGGTGAGTGACTAAAGGTTACATAAAGATGTCTGTGTAGTGGATCAGGTTGTTCAAGTCTTGGTTTCTTACTCAGGGTGTTTGTGTATCGGTCAATTTGGCCTATAGCTTATTATATTTTTAATTTCCATATTTCCATAACTTTTGTTGTATTTTTTAAATATGTTTCATTTGTTTTGAAATTGAGATGATTTACTATATTTCATATCACATATTTGGTTGTTTATTTATTTTAAAACTATTTATTTCATGTTCATTGAAGTCCAATTTTTGGATGCCTTCAAAAGAGTATGTTATTTATTTATTATTATTCATGAGTGAAATAATTCCACCAATTGGTGTTTTGATACCTAAGTGATTATTTCCATCCTATGGAAATCATGAACAAAATTTTCTCCTTGTTATTATTTTCATCAGGCATCGTGTTGGACCAACCTAGGAATATTCATGATAAAATAGTATCATTGTGCCCTCTTATTATTTGGTTGTATCATGTTATTACAAAGATAAGAATGTAGGGACTTGATGTAGGTGCAAGGAGAGTAGCTATCTCTTTCTCATTTGTATTCTTCTGTTTCCATGGGTCATCAGGATTTGAGTCTTAAAAATGAATTATATTTTGATTATTTTTTATGTTGTTTCAATTCCCATTAAGTTTTATGAAGAATTTCAGGGGTTACTTGAGTTCTAAGATCAAAAATAGAAGAACAAGGGCTACACAATTATCCCACGTGGTCTGAAAACTGTGCAGAAATAGTATATATAGTGTAAAGGATTTCTTGGAGATGGTTACATGTTTGGAGTATATTTTATTCCAACTGTTAAGTAAAACCATGCACATTTTTGAATCCTTGTGAATTTTTTTATTTAAATCTATTTTGATTTCTAATTTATCCTACTGTGGTTTTCATTTGTTGAATATGGATCAAAAAGGGGTTTGAAGATGTTTTAATGGTGTTGAAGGGGATTTTGATTTATGTGTTGTGTTATATTTTTCTTTATGACAGTTGTTTTAATGGATTGCCTCAATTTCATGAAATATTTTTAGTTTAAAATTATGATTTATTTTGTACTTGTAAAATTATATTAGTTTTTATGATAAAAAATTAATAGAGTTTTGAAGTGAAAATGGACTTTTAACGAATACTTTGTATTCCCTGGTAGAGAAGTTGATGTTTTTTACTTATGGATCCCCTTTATATTTCTAAATAAGGGTGGAATGTTTCAAGTTGTGTATTATTTTGTAAAATGAGTTCTAAAACCTTCATTAAATTATAGAAATTTAAAAATAATTTTTTATAGTGTACTTGGATTTGGTGAGTTTGTGTTTTTGTTGAACCATTAGTTTGAAATAGGATTTTTTAATTCGATTTGTGAATATTGAATTGATTGTGATTCATGTTTCAAGTTATTTAAAGTATGATTCCCATAAAGGTATCAAAGAAAAGTGGAAAGTCTATATTTAGGGAGGGTAATCATAGTGATTCCTCTCATTATTTGAGTGAGACTCTTATGGATCATGATTCTTCCCAAGTATAGAACATAGTGGTGGAACCAAAATATTATTTTCTCTTAGGCTCTATTTAGGAATTCTTGAATTAGTATCTACATTATTTTATTTGTGATAAAGTCTTGATTGAAGATATATAGTGGTTATATGGGATTGAGGAAATCCCCAATTTTCTAGAAACTCATGAAGCTTCAAGGGTGAAAGTTTTTGTGGGGTTTCATAAAGGACTTATCCAAGTGTGGTGGGAAACTATCTTCTTATCAGTTTCATAAGGATATGTATTGGTAATTATTCAAGGCTATGTTTATTTAGTGCATTATCCTAATGATGTAAAAGGGGATAAAACCATTGAATCTATGATCCTTCTTCAAGGTGAATGAACGATGAAGGAATATTCAAATGGTTTCTTGAAATTGGTGGCACATTCTCCTGATTTAGTCTCTAATGACTCTATGAAATCTCAATTATTTGAAATAGGTATTCATTTGAGCTGCATATTAGTTTTATTTAATTCTAACTGAATATATTATTAGGAAGTTGTAACGTCCCGGACCTGGGTGCCATGCAACGGTTGCCCCGAACCTGGTTCTCCACATGACCTCAAGTGAATTTCCCCAAATTCCAGAGGCTGACGACTAGCAGTGAGGGCTCAGGTCTGATAGTGGAGAAACTATGCCCTCATTTGTCAAAGTGTAGCACAGCGGAATTTAAATAAAACATACAACAAACAGCAGAAGCAGTAAACCATACACAACTGAAATAAACTACAGTAGTGGATATAACCAAAAGTATATAAATGACGATGCTACATGTTTCAAGTTCTAATAAAACATACAGAACATGTTATATATCAATATAGTACAAAAAAAATACAGAGTAAGGTAAAACAAGAAAAACAGATGGCAGCGGCATCGCGAGCCTAGGCTCGGTCCCATGCCCTCCTATTCCTCAACAGCAATCATGTACCGGTATAGGGACTATTGCCCCTATCTACACCTGTAGAAACTTAATCTGTTTGGGCTGAAAACCATGACCTAAACAGGGTGTGAGAAATATATCTCAGTAGGCACCCACCAAAGACTCATGCCCAACTGCGTGTAAGCATGCAATCAACAGTGTGCAATAGTAAAATGCAATAAAGTAAGCAGTACTGAAAAGTAACTAACTTAACAATTAAATTTCCATTTTATTATTCATTTAATCCATTAAATTTAGTATCTTTCTATGCTCAATAGCACCAAGCCCTCAGGCCAACCAGTATCTCACCCTCAGGCTAATATAGTGAACCGTGCCCTTAGGCTATACAGAATCCAACCCGCAGGTATTACCCTCAGGCGTAACAGAAATTGACCTCAGGCGTAGGAAGTGCCTCCCTCAGGCATAGAAGTCAAGCCCTCAGGCACAAAAGGTTTCCCTCAGGCAGAATAACGACAACCCTCGGGCTAAAATAGTCACGCCCTTAGGCTAATATAGTACAGTGCCCACAGGCTAATCACAACAACGCCCTCAGGCCAAATACAACAACGCCCTCAGGCTAAAAAGTTAATCGGTCCATGCCCAACTGGTAAACAAGTAGTAATAAGCAATTCCTCTCAAGGCAATTCTACAATTACTACTTTAAAGGCATACCCTCAGGTATCCTGGCCAAACGGCTAAATAGTGAAACACACCCCGGGGGTGGTTCCGGATCCAAGAAACGATCCCAACCATCATTTTATTACCACAATTTAATCACCTATGAAATTCTAGGCATTAAATATAATAACAGCCTCAGCCACACGACACCCCAAGATTGGTTCGTGGTATAAAAACACACAAAACACGCACGACAGTTGGAAAATAACACAAATACACCTACCTTATACGCCAACAAATGTTATACCCAAACACCGACCCCAGAAATGCCCAAGAACGACATAGATCTGATGAAGAACAAAAACCAAACAAACGTAAATAACTTACGTTAGGGAAATAATTGGTGAGAACGGTACCAGGAGAGGAGAGGGATTACCCGTGCAGTTCCAACGAAATCGTCTGAATCCGAAACGGATTCTAGACGAATGCCCGGTGGATATTCAAAGATCTGGCCTCCTCCTTTGGCTCCAAAATGGCTCAAACGCCTCCTCTGCCAAATGATGAGGCTACTATATGTTTTTAGCCGAAAAAACAAAGTACATGGCGTGTACTTTTGAGTACACGGCGTGTACTTCTTTCATTTAACTGATCATTTGGCAGCACCGCCACACTGTTCATCTGTTGACCTGAGTACAGGGCATGTACTTCTGAGTACACGGCGTGTACTGTCGCCCAGCTGGCGGCGACTCCACCTCCTTACTATTCAAGCTTGTCGACTGACTACATGACGTGTAAGGTACCACTACACGGCATGTAGTCGATCCCTACACCCCTCGTCGCTGACAAGGCTACAAGCCCCATGTACTTATCCCAACACGGCCAAAAGTGCACAACGTGTGGACAAAGTACATGGCGTGTAGTTTTGAAATTTATCATTTTTTCCATTTTCCATATTTTATCAAAAAAACATAAGGAAAAGGAAAAGGAAGAAGACCGTACCTCAAAAATAAGAACCGGGTTCTTACAAACTTCCCCCCTTATAGCAATTCGTCCCCGAATTGCCCTTCCAAGGGTGGAGAAGATAAATCCCAGAACAGCTTTTGCTACTGAGCACGTACATCGGTCTCCTGCTCCCAGGTCTCGTCCTGCACTCAACCATGTTTCCATAACACCCATACGAGAGGAACTGATCGGCCTTGGAGAACCTTCATGCTCCTATCAATGATACGGATCAGATGCTTCTCAAAGGACGCATCATGCTGAAGCTCAACCTCCTCAGGCTGAAAGGTGTGAGACGGGTCTGAATGGTAGCGACGCAAATGAGACAGGTGGAAGACGTTGTGCATGGCTCGGTACCGCTGTGGTAACTGCAACCGATAGGCAACCAACCCGACTCTCTCCAGAATCTCGAAAGGACCCACATACCTCAGTGAAAGTTTACCCTGTCTCCTGATCCGCTTGTGTCCTAGCCTCGGCGAAACATGTAGAAAAACCTGATCCTCGACCACGAACTCCAAAGGTCGTCTGCGGCGATTTTCATAAGACTTCTGACGAGACTGTGTAGTAGCCATCCACTTACGAATCAACTGGACCTGCTCAAATGTCTCATGCACGAGCTGTGGCCCCAGTAAAGCTTCCTCACCTGCCTCTAACCAGCACAAAGGTGATCGGCATGGCCTACCATATAAAGCCTCGTATGGTTCAATGTCAATAGTTTCCTGAAAACTATTTTTATAGAAAAACTTGACTAAGGGTATATTCTTCTCCCAAGAGCCCCCAAATTCTAGGACGCATGCGCGCAGCATGTCCTCTAGCACCTGTATCGTCCGCTCTGATTGGCCATCTGTCTGAGGGTGGTATGCTGTGCTCAGAAGCACCTATATACCCAGTGCCCTCTGAAAACACTGTCAGAAACAAGACTTTAAGCGGGCATCCCTATCTGAAACGATAGAACGAGGGACCCCATGAAGACGTACGATCTCTCGGATATACAGCCTTCCGAGTTCGTCCACACCGAAGGTATCCTTGATTAGAAAAAAAGTGAGCTACTTTCATGAGTCTATCCACAACAACCCACACAGCGTCATTGCCACGAGGTGACCTCAGAAAACCTGTCACGAAATCCATCGCGACATCATCCCATTTCCACTCTGGAATGGGTAACTGCTGTAGTAGTCCAAATGGTCTCTGATACTCTGCCTTAACCTGCTGACAGGTGGAACATCTCTTAACAAACCCAGCTATCTCTCTCTTCATACCCGGCTACCAATACTGACGCCTCAAGTCTCGGTACATCTTGGTAACCCTGAGATGAACTTCTCAGGCTGAAGCATGAAACTCCTACATCAGCTCCTCGCGTATATCCCCTGAAACCCATACTCGTCCATGGAAACGCAAAACCTCATTGTCTCCTATTGTCAAACTGGGAGGAGGGTCCTCACTTATCACTGATTCCCGTAGAACTAGGCATTCTGAATCAGATAGCTGCCACATCTTCACTCTGTCCAGGAGGGTAGAAGTCACAGCTAACGAGGAAAGAAAGTTTGCCCATGTCTATCATGAACCTCCAGATGCATCTCAGAGAACAAAGCCATGAGCTCCCACTCACCATTGGACTCTTGCACTGCCTGTATCTGAGTCTTCCTGCTCAGTGCATCAGCTACTGCATTACCTTTACCAGGTGTATAGGCAAGCTCAAAATAAAAGGATTGTAGATACTCAACCCACCTTATCTACCTAAGATTCAGGTCACACTAAGTAAAGATATACTTGAGGCTTTTGTGGTCGGTGAAAACCACAAAATGCTCGCCCAAAAGATAGTTTCTCCAATAGCGCAACGCATGCACAACTGCAGCCAACTCGAGATCATGCGTCGGGTAATTCCTATCATGTGGCCTCAAATTCCGAGACCCGTATGTGACAACTCAGTCACCCTGCATTAAAATGGCTCCCAGCCCAATCCCTGATGCATCACAATAAACTGTATAGCTCTTCCCCTGCTCTGGGAGTATCAGGATCGGTGCTGATGTCAACCTTCCCTTCAGGTCCTGGAAAGCTGCCTCACAAGCTTCCGACCAAACGAACTTCACACCCTTCTTAGTCAGACCTGTCAATGGTGCTGCTAAGTGGGAGAAGTCATGTATGAAGCATCTGTAGTAACCATCCATCCCTAAGAAACTTTGTATCTCAAAAACGTTCTTAGGTTGTTCCCAGGAAACTACTGCTCTCACCTTCTCTGGGTCTACTGCAACTCCTGTCTCTGAGATAATGTGACCCAAGAAGTGGATCTGGTCCATCCAAAAGTGGCACTTTGAGAGCTTTGCATATAGCCGATGATCTCTCAGTGTACTCAATACAATCTCGAGATGGGTGGCATGGTCGTGTCGAGTGTGAGAGTATACCAAGATGTCGTCTATGAATACTACCACAAACGAATCAAGATACGGATGGAACACACAATTCATCAGAGCCATGAAAACTACTGGTGCGTTCATGAGTCCGAACGGCATAACCGTATACTCATATAGACCATACCTACTCCAGAAATATGTGAGAGGTATATCAGATGGTCTAACGCGCAGCTGATGATATCTGGATCTCAATTCAATCTTCGAGAACACTCGTGCTCCATGAAGCTGATCAAACATATCATCTATCCTCGGAAAGGGATATCGGTTCTTAACCGTCAACTGGTTCAGCTTCCGATAATCCACGCAAAGCCTAAGGGTACCATCCGCCTTGTTCTAAAAAAGGACCGGAGAACCCCAAGTAGATGTACTGGGTCAGATAAAACCCTTCGCCTGCAACTCCTCTAACTGCCTCTTGAGTTCCTGCAACTCAGGTGTGGCCATCCTATAAGGAGGAATGGACACCGGTGCTGCTCCTGGCACAAGCTCGATAAAGAAATCCACCTCACGCACCGGAGATAGACCTGAAAAGTCATCCGAGAAGACATCACTCAAATGATCGACAACTGGAGGGAAATCCGTCTGACAAGTCCCATGGTCATCCAGATATAAGCTCGCAATCTGGGTTGTGACTCCACCTCACCCATGATGCTCTAGTCCAGCTCAACTTTCCTGAACATCCCATTCGCCCTTGTATAGAAATTCTACACCCTCTGGTGATGTGAAACGCACCCTACGACGATAGTAGTCTACAAAATCTCAGAAGGAAACCAACTAGTCCATCTCGAGAATGAAGTCATAGCTCGTCATCTCTAAGACATAGAGGTCCCAAAGGAAGTGACACCCATCAACCTCAAGGGGGAACTCCTTGCACTGATGTACACCAGCCGTTATAGTCCCCAATGGAGTGTCTAGCGTCATGATATCAGAATAAGAAGAAACACTGAGCCCAAGGCTCTCCACAATGGGTACAGATATGAAACTATGCGTAACACCCATATCGAAAAGTACTAAAGACAAGACAGAAGCTACTAGAATAGTACCTCTGACTGTAGAAGGTTCGGGATCCTGCTCCTGCTGGGTCTATTGCACTGCATATGGCTGCCCAGTGCCACGGCCCTGCAACACAGCCTGGCTACCCCGAGCTGTCCTGCCCTGCTGCCTCTGTGATCCTGGTGTCTGGATACCATGGCCACGACCACCATCTCTGCCTACACGCCCTAATGTATTCCATTTTCTTGACTGGTAAGAATCCACTGGTCCTTCTCCCACATGCGGAGTCTGCACAGAACCCCTCTCACTAGCCACTGGTGGATACACCCTGTAAAACCATTGTAGATGACCCATCTTGCTGCAATCTCGGCACTCCACTGGGTATCGTGGACACAACGGTCTCTTGTTCCCCTCTCTACCACACTGGTAGCACCTGATCGGACCACCTGTAGAAGTTGCCTGACTGGTACTACTGCCCTGAGAGAAGTCCATCTGTCTCTTCCTCTTTCCAGCAGAAATAGTTTCAGTAACTGGTGCTAAACCACCCTGGCCCACACCACTAGATTCACACAGGTTCCTCTCTGTGATCAACTCCTGGTTCACGATGGCGTGTACATTAGGTAACCTGAAAACATTCACCAGCGCTCGGATGTCATACTGAAGACCATCCTCAAAACTTCTGGTTCTCAACATCTCATCATCCACCAACATGAGTGAAAAGCGCTGAAGCTCTGTAAAATGAGCAGAATAGTCCATCACTGACATAGCGTCCTACTGTAGATTCATGAACTCTCGAGCTCTATCTTCCCTCAATGTCTTGAGAAAGAATAAGTCATAGAAGACTGCCTGAAAATATTCCCACGCCATGTCCCTGTGATGCTCTGACTGGGTGGTAACATCCCACCACCTCTTAGCAGAATCACGCAACATGTAAGTCATGAGCTTGACCCTACGCCCTGGAGGCGTCTCAAGATGATCTAAAATAGTCTGCATCGATCCTAGCCAAGACTCCGCAGCCTGCGGTCCGCCATCCCCTAAAAACGTAGGCGGATGCTGCTGCTAGAAGATACGAGTTAGCTCAGCCATAGATGTAGCAGCCTGCGGTGCTCCCTGAAAGGTCTTCATAAACCGCATAAAACCTTCACGAAACTGCTCCTTCGCGCCTGTGTCTAGTATAACAGCTGGTGTCGCATCTGGCTCTGCTGGTGGATCCACTGGTAACCCATGTCCCACCATCTTCGAAGTATAATTGTCGACGCTCTCCTGGCGAACAACTAGCGGTCATCTCGGCAGCATGACACTACAAGGTCAAAAGCACGCCTCCGATTCAAGATTATTAAGACCTAAAAGAGAAGGAACCACAAAGGAAAAAGAGGAAGAAGGCATTCAAAATTTTTCAAAACAAGACTACACGGCGTGTACAATGACTACACGGCGTGTACTTGACTTCCCTTCCCCTGCCCGGGTCCTTTTACATGGCTAGGCCACACGACTTCCATTTAACCAAACTACACGGCATGTATAATATCTAAATGGCGTGTACGGTGTTATTTTCCAACTGCCTGTGTCGTCTGTGACACGGCCGACTACTCGGATTACAACTACACGGCGTGTTACACCCGCATACGGCGTGTACAGCACCCCGTTTCCCAGCCACACGGCTAAGTCCACACGGTCTGTCCTCAGACAAGACTACAAGGCATGTCCCATAGGTACACGGCGTGTTTAAAAGGAGGTGACATCAGCCCGTGTTGTTAGTTACACGGCCGAGTCCCCAGGTTACACTACACGGCGTGTGCATCATTGACATGGCATGTTCTGTGAAAGAGTTCACCGACCCATGTTGTTAGTTACACGGACGGACTCCGGGTCATCACTACACGACGTTCAAAAAACTACACGACATGTTTTACCCAAGCCCTTCCCTACCCCATGTCGCTGCCCACACGGTTTGTGACATGGGAAGAGACTACACGGCGTGTACTCCGGGTACACGGCGTGTACTCAAAAAGTTCATTTTTCTTCCCGAACAGAAGAACATACACGGCGTGTATAAAGTAATACACGGCATGTATACTGGGATTCCGAACAGTATGCCACGGAAACTTCCCCGGAACCCAGAAAATACTGAAAAACAACACCTAAGTGTCAAATTCCGACCCGTGGGGGGGCATACTCCCCACGAATCAATGTTTGACACCTTATATGTGTTATAACCAAGAAACAATCAATGATCCACCAAATTCCGGTCAATGGGGGCCCATACTCCCCAAAAACCAAAGTTTGGCATCCATTCTATAAACAGGCACAAACAAAAACACCATATCACAAGGCAGGTATTTATCAAGTAACTATCACAACAGCATGCTTTTCTAGCACAACAACTATCACAACAACATGAAAATTCTAATGCACCTACATGGCATGGAAACAATGCATGGTATGTGATATCTAGCATGTGCCTATATGATGCATGAGACGACATACCCTCATCTCATCGGGTTGCAACTAAATAGAACCCACGGATAAAATATAAACATCACAATCCACGTGCGTCACCCAACGGTGAAAACATATCAACCGTAAAATTGCAAAATCCAAAGAATGAAAAATATGAGGTAGACTGGCTTTTCCCTGTACACGAGTTAGCTACGCCCGGGCATAGATTATTACCAACTACTGTTCCGTCCTATCCCTGACTACAGATCCAAAAAATAAGTCAAGAAAATAAACTCCTATGATTCCACTTTGTAACGTCCCGGACCCGGGTGCCACGCAATGGGTGCCCCGAACCCGATTCGCCACGTGACCTCAAGTGCATTTCCCCAAATGCCAGAGGCTACCGACTAGCAACAAGGACCCAGGTCTGATAGTGGGGAGTCTATGCCCTCATTTGTCAAAGTGTAGCGCAGCGGAATTTAAATAAAACATACAACAAACAGCAGAAGCAGTAAACCATACACAGCTGAAATAAACTACAGTAGTAGATATAACCAACAGTATATAAATGATGATTCTACATGTTTCATGTTCTAAGAAAATAGCCAGAACATGTTATACATCAATACAGTACAACAAAATACAGAGTACAACAAAATAAGAAAAACAGCTGGCAGCGGCATCGCGAGCCTAGACTCAGTCCCATGCCCTCCTATTCCTCAGCAGCAATCATGTACCTGTATAGGGACTCTTGCCCCTATCTACACCTGCAACAACGTAATCTGTTTGGGCTGAAAATCTTGACCCAAACAGGGTGTGAGAAATATATCTCAGTAGGCACCCACCAAAGTCTCGTGCCCAACTGCGTGTAAGCATGCAATCAACAATGTGCAATAGTAAAATGCAATAAAGTAAGCAGTACTGAAAAGTAACTAACTTAACAATTAAATTGCCATTTTATTATTCATTTAATCCATTAAATTTAGTATCATTCTGTGCTCAATAGCACCAAGCCCTCAGGACAACCAGTATCTCTCCCTCAGGATAATATAGTGAACCACGCCCTCGGGCTATACAGAATCCAACCCGCAGGTATTGCCCTTAGGCGTAACAGAAATTGCCCTCTGGCATAGGAAGTGTCGCCCTCAGGCACAGAAGTCAAGCCCTCAGGCACGAAAGGTTTCCCTCAAGTGGAATAACGACAGCCCTCGGGCTAAAACAGTCACTCCCTCAGGCTAATACAGTACAGTGCCCAAAGGCTAATCACAACAACGCCCTCAGGCCAAATACAACAACGCCCTCAGGCTAAACAGGTAACTTGGCCATGCCCAACAGGTAAACAAGCATTAAAAAGCAATTCCTCTCAGGGAAATTCTATAATTACTAATTTAAAGGCATACCCTCGGGTATCCTGGCCAAATGGCTAAACAGTGAAACACACCCCGGGGGTGGTTCCAGATCCAAGCAATGATCCCAACCAGCATTTTATTACCACAATTTAATCACCTATGAAATTTGAGGCATTAAATATAACAACGGCCTCAGCCACACGACACCCCAACATGGGTTCGTGGTATAAAAACACAAAAAACACGCACGACAGTTGGAAAATAACACAAAGCCACCTACCTTATACGCCAAAAAACGTTATACCCGAACGCTGACCCCAGAAACGCCCAAGAACGGCATAGATCTGATGAAGAACAAAAACCAAACAAACGTAAATAACATACGTTAGGGAAATAATTAGTAAGAACGATACCAGGAGAGGAGAGGGCTTACCCGTGCGGTTCCAACGAAATCGTCTGAAGCCGAAACGGATTCCAGATGAACGCCTGGTGGATCTTCAAAGATACGGCCTCCTCCTTTGGCTCCAAAATGGCTCAAATGCCTCCTCTACCAAATGAGGAGGCTACTGCCTATTTTTAGACGAAAAAACAAAGTACACAGCGTGTACTTCTTTCATTTAACTGTTCATTTGGCAGCACTGCCACACTGTTCATCCGTTGACCTGAGTACACGACATGTACTCCTGAGTACGCGGCGTGTACTGTCGCCTAGTTGGCGGCGACTCCACCGTCTTACTATTCAAGACTTCCAACTGACTACACGGAGTGTAAGGTACCACTACACGGCGTGTAGTCGGTTCCTACACCCCTCGTCGCCGACAAGGCTACACGCCCTGTGTACTCATCCCAACACGGCCAAAAGTACACGGCGTGTAGTTTCGAAATTTATCATTTTTTTTTCATTTTCCATATTTTCTCAAAAACACTTAAGGAAAAAGAAAAGGAAGAAGCCCATACCTCAAAAATAAGAACCGGGTTCTTACAAACTTTGTGACGTCCCGGACCCGGGTGCCACGCAATGGGTGCCCCGAACCCGGTTCGCCACGTGACCTCAAGCGCATTTCTCCAAACGCCAGAGGCTGCTGACTAGCAGCGAGGGCCCAGGTCTGATAGTGGGGAAACTATGCCCTCATTTGTCAAAGTGTAGCATAACAGAATTTAAATAAAATATACAACAAACAACAGAATCAGTAAACCATACACAACTTAAATAAACTACAGTAGTGGATATAACCAACAATATATAAATGATGATGCTACATGTTTCAAGTTCTAAGAAAATAGCCAGAACATGTTGTACAAAAATACAGTAGAACAAAATACAGAGTACATCAAAACAAGAAAAACAGCTGACAGTGGCATCGCGAGCCTAGGCTCGGTCCCATGCCCTCCTATTCCTCAGCAGCAATCATGTACCTGTATAGGTACTCTTGCCCCTATCTACACCTACAGCAACGTAATCTGTTTGGGCCGAAAAGCGTGACCCAAACAGGGTGTGAGAAATATATCTCAGTAGGCACCCACCAAAGGCTCGTGCCCAAATGCGTGTAAGCATGCAATCAATAGTGTGCAATAGTAAAATGCAATAAAGTGAGTAGTACTGAAAAGTAACTAACTTAACAATTAAATTGACAATTTATTATTCATTTAATCCATTAAATTTAGTATCGTTCTGTGCTCAACAGCACCAATCCCCCAGGCCAACCAGTATCTCGCCCTCAGGCTAATATAGTGAACCACGCCCTTAGGCTATACAGAATCCAACCCACAGGTATTGCTCTCAGGCGTAACAGAAATTACCCTCAGGCATAGGAAGTGTCGCCCTCAGGCACAGAAGTCAAGCCCTCAGGCACGAAAGGTTTCCCTCAGGTAGAATAACGACAGCCCTCGGGCTAAAACAGTCATGCCCTCAGGCTAATATAGTACAGTGCCCACAGGCTAATCACAACAACGCCCTAAGGACAAATAAAACAATGCCCTCTAGCTAAACAGGTAACCGGGCCATGCCCAACAGGTAAACAAGCAGTAACAAGCAATTCCTCTCAAGGAAATTCTAAAATTACTACTTTAAAGGCATACCCTCAGGTATCCTAGCCAAACGGCTAAACAGTGAAACACACCCCGGGGGTGGTTCGGATCCAATCAACAATCCCAACCAGCATTTTATTACCACAATTTAATCACCTTTGCAATTCTAGGAATTAAATATAACAACGGCCTCAGTCACACGACACCCCAACATGGTTTTGTGGTATAAAAACGCACAAAACATGCACGATAGTTGGAAAATAACACAAAGTCACATACCTTATATGCCAATGAACGTTATACCCAAACGCAGACCCTATAAATGCCCAAGAACGTCATAGATCTGACGAAGAACAAAAACCAAACAAACGTAAATAACTTACTTTAGGGAAAGAATTGGTAAGAACGGTACCAGGAGAGGAGAGGGCTTACCCGTGTGGTTCCAACGAAATCATCCGAAGCCAAAACGGATTCCAGACGAATGCCTAGTGGATCTTCAAAGATCTGGACTCCTCCTTTGGCTCCAAAATTGCTCAAATGCCTCCTCTTCAAAATGAGGAGGCTAGTGCCTATTTTTAGTCGAAAAAACAAAGTACAAGGCGTGTACTTTTGAGTACACAACGTGTACTTCTTTCATTTAACTGTTAATTTGGTGGCACCGCCACACTGTTCATCTGTTGTCCTGAGTACATGGCATGTACTCTTGAGTACACGGTGTGTACTGTCGCCCAGCTGGCGGTGACTCCACCGCCTTACTATTTAGGCCTGCCGACTGACTACACGGCGTGTAAGATACCACTACACGGCGTGTAGTCGGTTCCTATACCCCTCGTTGCCGACAGGGCTACACGCCTCGTGTACTCATCCCAGCATAGCCAAAAGTACACAGCATGTGGAAAAAGTACACGGCATGTAGTTTCGAAATTTAGCATTTTTTTCTATTTTCCATATTTTCTCAAAAACACTTAAGGAAAAGGAAAAGGAAGAAGCTCGTACCTCAAAAATATGAACTGGGTTCTTACAAAAGTGGTTAAAAGGAATATATTAGTAGAAGTTATTCATATTGGTTCAACTGATATTGAATAGGGATGTTTGGTTTATGAGGGGTGGTCTTCTCAAATTATTTTAGATTATTTTATAAATAAGAGATCTCTTGTTTTTTAATGAAGAACACCTTATCATTTTAAGTCCTCTCCCTTTAAATTTCAAATAACATATCTTAAATGTGGTCATTTGAGACATTTTAATAGATTTTTTAAATTGGATTATTGGAAAAAAGGAATCCATGAGTGTAGTCCAGATATAGATGATGGCCTATTTTAGGATTTCTTCTCATTGAATTTGGAGCAGTTAAAGTTTTTGAGGTAACTTTTGATTGATATTTTCCTTTAGTGTCATTTTTTTCTTATATTTTGTGATGTTGGTTCTTATAGGTATGATTATTACTCATTTATTGATTATACTTATTGAGGTTTATGTCTGATATTAACAATGTGATGGCATTTGGTTTTTATTGAGTTTCATATGTGGAAGCCTTGGCTGTGTTCTTGGGTGACTAGGATGAGTGCAACACTATTTTAGATTATGTGTTGTTTTGTGTTTGGTTTGGACTTTGTTAGGTTTTTAAGGGTTATTTTTTGAGTATTAGGTCCTATTTTATAACTCTTTTGTCTTTTAACCTAAGGTAAGATCCATACCATTTCTTGTTGAGGTATGTTTTGGTTTATGGGGTGTTTCCCATTCTTGGTTGGAAATATGTTGATGGATTAGTTAATGGACATTATTTTATGGTTTCTTGGGTATTATTTTGGTTTGTAATTCCCTGATTGAATTATATATCTATTTCTTGAGATGTTGTTTGTGGTTGGTGGTGAATTATTTTTTTCTTTGATGATTTGAGTAAACATGGTTTCTTTGGTGATATCTTTCCAGCATAAGTGTTAATTGTTTTTTCTAAACATTTAGATGAATTCTAAATGGTGGTGATACCTATTGTAGGTTTTGGTGTTATTTAGGATTTGTATTTCATGATGGTTATGGTTATGTTAGGATTCAGGTTGTTCAGTGACATTTTAATATTTTTTTGGTTGTCTTATACTTTTAATCGGTGATTTTTTTGGGAAGAAAAGGGTATGGTGAGGACAATTGTGATACCCATATGATTCCATTGTTTTAAATATTATATTATTATATATATTTTTTATTTTTTGGGGAATTTTTTGGATTTAAATTTTAAATATGTAATATTTTTTATTTATTGCATAGTTATCACATGGTTAGGAGTAATCATGCGAAAAAACTTATGTTCAAATGGAATTTGTGCAAATGTATCTTATGTATGAGTGTTTATTTTGGTTCTAGATTAGTTTATGAACATGTGAGCCTTAGTGGAAATTGTATATATAAACCTATATATGGGTTGTCTTGTTTATGGCTTGAGTATAATTGGGAAAATCATGCAGAGTGTCGTAGCTCGATTATAGTGGGGGTCAAACAATTGGTGCATGGTTTCATAAACCATGAGGGAAAAATATGCAAGGAATTAGCTCTATTCCAGTGTGATCTATATGGTTAGCACACAATTTCGTAAACTGTGAGTCCAAATAGTGTAACCTGCCCAAGTTCATTAAAAATTGAATTTCCACACTTCTTGATTAACATTTTCTATCCCCCCCCCCCATTTTCATTCAACTAACTAGAGAGATATCCCTAGGAATCCTATCACTTCCTCCCGTGGGATTTTGATCTCCTTCTTAGTTTATAAAATATTTTGATAGTTAAAACCCTCCTTCTTCCTTTACTCCTCTCCCTTCTTTAACTCCCCTCAATTTACATTTCTCACATAAACCCTAATGGATGTGATGGTTTCATTTAGAGTTTGGGTGGGACTAACCTTAGGGATTTGGTTATTTAGGGATAGTAGAAGTTATTTCCTTGAAAGGTTTTTCTCTATCAATAAAATTTTAGTGGTTTCCACTTGAATAAGGTATGTGTTTTTGTGAAATTATTTTATTTAACAAGTCATGAAATGCATTATTTTTCTGTATTCCTTAAATTTTAACTAATATATGATACCGATGAGGGGTTATAAAATGTTTCAAATTAATTACATACTTTTTATAAAGTATTTTCAATGGATTTCAATTGTTTCTTTTGAATTAAATGTTTATGTATATCAAATTTTTGTTAAAATTCACATAAGGCTCTTTTCAAATGGTTTGAATAAAAAATAAAGTATTTTAGCCTTATTTTGATTTTAAAATGAAATAAACTAGGTTTTAAGGGTTTTTTTAAATTAAATAGTTGATTTGGTATTCAATTGATTTCAATGGAGGAAATCCTTGTTTTTAAAATGTTTTAATCATTATGTGTGATAAGGGTGGTTTTATAACTTATCGTTCCAATTTGGTTTTAAAGGACCATTTTTAACCTCATAAAAAATGAGTTATTTGATGATTATATCACCCGAGTTGTAAGACCGTTGGTGATTTTTTTATGAATTTACCCCATTTGGATTTTTAAATAAATTATTATTTCAATACTTATATGCATGTGCGAAAGGGTTTGTTTCTTAAGAGGGTGTTGGATGTGATATGGACTTTATTGTTTATGTTAATTTTTTATTTATATGATGATCATATGATTTTATTGTTTGATCACCTTACATTTATTGAGTTCATGTGGATTATAGGAATCTAAGTGACAAATCAAGGTTTATTCTACACTAGTTTGGATTATGCACTAGCTAGCGTCCCATAGTTATAATTTTTACCCTCGCTTGGGGAGTTCCCCAATGAGACTGTAAGAGTGACTCAAGAGCTTATATTGGTTAGGAATGAATCATAAGCTGATATTTAATTCAATTGAGTATTATTTGAGTTTGCCTCACATTAAGACCTGGTATGTTTCCCATAATACTTATTCATTTAATGGTTATGTTATTTATCAATGGGATTCCCACAATTTTCTTGATTTGTATCCCCTTATTCTTATCTTGGTTAATGGAACCATTTATCGGCTATTGTTTAATTAACCTTATTATTTGACATTATGGTTCTTTTTTTATCTATATAACTTATTTATTTTATGAGTTTATCACTTCATTTTTGTATTAAAAAGGGGGTTTATGAAAATTTTTATAAACAATGAAGGTTGTTTGGTTTTATTTTTATAATATTTGAGTTATCCCTTTTAAACTTTTTAAAGTTTATTCCTTTTTAAATGTTAGATCCACCCCTTGGGGATTGAAAAATATGGATTTTTTTAAGGAAATATCTTAAAGGAAAAGTTTGATTTATTTACTTAGGTTTTGAAAACAAAGTTTTTAAGTTTGCTAATACTTTTTTTCCAAAAAGGTTTTATCTTATGATTTAAAAAACGTTTAATGTATAAAATTTGTTTTTCTTTTCATTTTTCATTTTAAAAACCTTATTTACTAAATTATGTTAAGACTAGAATTTATGAAGTGTTTCATTAAAAAAATTACATAGACACTTTTTGGTGAAATCATACTGAACTTGTTAGCCCACACTCTATATACACACTTGTGTGTGTAGCTCTCATGGTTTATACAGGTGCCCAAGTTGTGATTTATGATTAGATATCTTTATCTTAGTCTATTGATATTAATTTTTGATGTGGTGAGTGACTAAGGGTTACATATAGATGTTGAAATACCTACTCAAGTGGTTTAGGTATGGGTTTCTAACTCAGGGTGTTAGTATATCAACCAATTCATCCAGTAGCTTATTTGTATTTTTGGTTTCTTTATGTATAGTCCTTATGATTTATTTTTTAAGGATGTCTTTTTAAGTGATATGGTTTTTTATATTTCTTATGCATACTACGGTTGTCTCTTTATTTTAAAAATGTTTCTTTAATGTGTATGAAAGTCCAATGTATGGATGCACCATGTCATATTCTTGATAGATTCCACTACATTATTATTATTTGAGTATTAAATCATTCCCTCCAAGTTAGTGATTTTATACCCTGGTTCTTGTCACTAACCCATGGAGATCAGGGATGTGGTTATATCTTTTTTGTGAGATGGGTCATGTGTCATGTCAGGTTTTCCTAAAATGGTTCATGATAGTTGGGAAAATTATTACCTCCTCCTCCTCCATAGAGGTTGGTCTTTTCTAGGCTAGGAGGAATGTTACCTAAACCACCATCTCGAATCCTTTCACATTATAATTATTATCCTTCATTGTGACCAAACTAAGTGAATTCATAGATTCCCACTCAGTATCATACACCATAATCCATTTTTAGAGGAATAGTGGGGATAAAAAGTGAAGCCTTTAAGGGTTCACAAGTCAAAGTGGTCCGCCAATAAATATGATATCAAGTAAGGTTACAATCTGTTTCTTGAGGGATGTTCAAATGATGATAAATTCTCTTACCACTCTATTAAAAATGAGGATATTAACCTCGTTTTTCACTTTGTATAAGTGATTTTTTTATATCCAACCCTGCAGATAACATGGATCATGACACTGACATATAAGAACATGATTAGGAGGCCTTAATTAAAAACATGGTGTGTATCAAAACACATGAGAAAGGAATGTGCATATGGAATATGAGGAAACATAAAGATCTGAGAGACTCTTCAAATATCCCTCTACTAAATGCTCATTGTGCCTCAAATAAGGATAAGGTGGAAAACATGGATATATCTCACCCACGACCTGAAGAAACTGATACTCTCTGCTGAGAATAAGATTGCTTCATATAAAGTCAAACTAGAGAAGCTGGATAAAATTAATGTCAAACTGCTCAGGGGAAATATTCCCACTAACTAAAACTATTAGGATAATATTTATATACTTCCACTGATTAATCCCTTTCCATAAGTGGTAACTGCTCAACCCATGAGAGAATAATCCCATAATCTGGCTAACCTGATGCCCAAAAAACTAGTTTACCAAAATCCAATGTCACATAACTACAAATAATTTCATACATTGTAGAAAAACACTACCATTTCAAGTGAGCCACCACATACCAACTCAAGAAGGATATCAATAATAGACTCAATCTAAAAGAACATGTCAGGCTACTCCCACTGCCCCCATCAAGCATTGGTCTCGGCGATATTCCTAGTAGAGCTCCTAGACTCCACTAAGTTTATTACCACTTGAATAGAATCCATGGAGGGGAAATATTTACCAGTATAACCAGAATTAAAACACTAACCTGGGTGGGTATGATTGACTCTTCACCCACCCAAATTTAGGAATCTTATATTATCTATATTCAATGGTACATGATATTCCATGCAACATATCACACATTTTTCATCTCGATGTAGCCCCGTGATGGGAACACTAGAGAAACATGATATTAGAAATTTCAAATGATTCATATAAAAATAGTAAGGAAAAACTCTCATCTGGTACAATAATATATAAAGTGGTTATATCGCTAACTAGAAAGATCTATGGTGATATTTCCATTATCAATTTAGCTATATAATGAAGAATAGAATAATAATCAAATTCTCAAATTACCAGAAACATAAAAATGATAGGGACTTTTAATTCATTACTATGTGGGAAGTCTTAACCTATTCCCTTAACATGCTACTTATTTAAGAGAATCTTTTAGATATTTTTCTACAGAATCTCACTGAATATTTTTAAACACCACTCATTCCCTTAAAGTACGCCAATGATTTCTGGGAGTTTGTGGTGGTGTCATAAAACTTGGAGGTTTCCATTCATCATTCCAAGACCAGGTCCTAGATTTCACTACCAGTATAACGGATGAATCCTGGTATAGAAAAAACTATGATCATCACACTCAAAAAAACATCGAAGGAAACTTCAGCTCCCAAACCTACTGAATATCATTCAATTTATACTCCTGAATAACATCAACATCAAAAATTCCCTTACTAGGAGGTGAAAAGGTATAAATATCATTCAAAATTCAAATACCAAAAGAATAAGTTTATTTTTCCCAAAAGGAACAAGTTTTTGGATTTTTTATCACTACCCTGTAGGAAACTTTGATCAAGTTACTAGAGGTCATAATGCCCAATAAAGTTATAGGATAAATGATTACCCTCATTATTTCCCATTCCACAAAATGTTAGGGTACAACATTTAGGAACACTTTATCTTCAAGGTTATACTCCGTAAAATGGTTGACTCCAGATAAGTAAAGTTGGGAAAACCCCTGGTGTAAGTGGCATATGTCTCTTCTGCTATTCCAGAAGAAAAAGGAGAGTGATAAGAAATAATGAAAAAATGTGTGTAGAAATTCTAAGATTGGATAACCTAGAATTTAGTCAATTGATCATATGTTATACTCATATCACAACTAAATAATCCATTTGTGACCCTAATTCCCATTACAAAGTAAAAAAAACATATTCATCATTTTTTACTTATGATGGTTGGCGTAACCAGCTTCAACATAAGAAGGCACAAGAATATGATATCTTATTATCAGCCAAACTAGTATATACTCTCTCATATTACTTAAACCCATCACTGGGAGGATAGTCACTACCTAGCTAAAAAGGATTTTCATTTAATTAGGAGTCTCAGTATTGATCGATAAATGTCATTAATTTGATTTACCCCTTTGCTGATGAAGATGAGGACTCATATCAATCTAAATTTACACTAATAATTGGGTATAAGGTTGTAGATATTGAGGGTTTGGGAAAGAATAAGTGGTGGAGGACCCAGAAATTCAGGAATTATTTCTACAGAATCCATATATGTAGTTGAAACCTAAATATGTGCTCTCCAACAAGCTCAATAGGAATATTGATATGATCCTGAACCCTCTGGAGATTGATTGGATCCAATAATATTGGAATATGAACTATAAACATACAATTTTCTGGCCGACATAGAAATATGGGAAGGATGATTCATCCCAAATCACATACCATAAATATGTCACCCGAGCCCAATTAAGGGAAGGAGTTACAAATTCCACTTCAACCCCTTAGCCTTGGGTAGGGGAGTAGCCTCAAGGTAGGAAGTGTAGTCCCTTAGCTCAAAATTATTACATTCTAAAGTATCTTTACATCATTCAATTTGGGATCTCAATTTTTGATGCATTTCACTTCTCAAAGGTTCTTAGAGAAGCCCTCATTAAGTCCCTCACAATCCTGCAATAGTTTAGTACAAATGTTGTTATATCCAACATGTATCACATAGGGTATAGATTTATATAGTATCATAATATCATTTCATTCACATAACAAGATCAAGAGACAACTATATAGGGACATATCAAGTTCTTGTATATATCTGGAAAGCTCTATGATATAGACATTCATTGAATCCAAATTTATAATGGTTCTGGGATAAATATCATCTTGATATAAACCATCCAACATTTTGGACACAACATAGCTGACTTGTCTCCTTCTAATCTAATGATTCAAATGCACGATAAGAGTGTGCAGAGGCCCCTTAGAAAGATTGGACTAAGAAATCAATTTGGTGATCTCGTTTTTGACTCCAAATCCTTTGTGGTCTATTAATACATGACTTTCAATGTCTTTATGGGAATTTTTTGGCTACACATGCATGAAACTATTACCTCATCATATTATCAAGATATAAATACTATGTCAATAGGCAAACAACGATGATATATGTTGATAATTCTCTCTTTAATCCCTACAAATATCAGTATATATATGTATAGTTTAATAAAAGGGAGGGGAAACAACCATTGATAACTAACATAATTAATATTGTTACTCTTAATGTCCTTTAAATTACTCCAATCAATCCATGGAGTGAACTTGGTGAAGACTATGTAATGCCCCAAAATTCAAAAGTATGAACATTGTATTCAATAGCATATATGATGAACAACACCAAGCACATAAGGGAATATAATATCTAGATATATTATAATATATTTACTATTTAAATAAATTAAATCTATGATATATCTTACAATGGACATAATACGAAGTTAGATTATGTCGCACACAACAACAACTTTCTTTGATGACTTGCGTTGCACGCAAGACTGAGTTTTACAGAACAACAATATATTATAATTTAATATAATAAGATATTACCTAGATATTAAATTAGTGGTTTTGAATAATATTAACTAACTTATGAAAATATATGGTTTATAAAAATATAAAATGAATTCATAGGTTACCAATTAATTAGAATTGAATTTAAAAATCAATATAAAAGAAATGTTTTCATGCTCACAAAGGTGTTTTATCTTAATAAATTCAATTAATTACTATTATTGAATGATATTAATGAAATATATATATTACATATTAAATAAAAAAGTTTTTATATTCAACCAATATATTTTATAAACATAAGTTAAGAATAAATCAAGTTTTATGCATAAAAATTGTATTTTTCAAAAAACACAATTTTACCTTCTTTTAATAGAGAACCTATTTTAAATCCAATTTTTTAAACTATTATAAATTTTATATGAAAAAATAAAATTTATTTTTGAAATAAAAATATTTAAATTAGTTTAGGGTTAATTTTTGGTATTTTTTTTAAATATTTTATTTTTGATAAATAGTTAAAAATATTGAATTTTAATTCAAAACTACTTTTTCGTCTAATTTATTTATATAGTTAAATTATGTTTTGATTTATTTTTAAAGTATAATTAGATAAATTTTATATAAATTAATCCAATTTATTTTATAATAATCAATTTTAAATTTAAAATTAATATAAAAACATTGCAAACTTTTTGAACACCTTACTTTAAAAACCTGTTTGTCATCGCATCTTCGGGATTAATTTTAAATTAATTTATATCACGTATATGATTTTAATTTTTAAAAATAGATTAAATATTTGGAATAATCATAATTTTTAATTTCTAACAATGTCAACTTAGTTTTTGACCAAAAAGATTAGTGAAATTAATTAAAATTAATTACAAGGGATTAAACCTGAAAATTAAGAGCCAAAATGACCTATAAACTTGTCAAAAATCCATTTTGGGCCATATTTAGACACTATAATCCCTTTTATTGAATTTGGTTCGTTATTGGAGCCACTTGACATGGGGAAAACGTGGGTGGAATTCCCTTTTCAAAAATTTACAAGAATGTCACTCCTCCACTATAAAAAAGGCACGCATCCCTCTCACTTCCTCACACCTCTAAAGACACTATAGATCTACATAACTCTGAAAAACTATGCTCCCAACATCTATAATATAATCCTAGAATTCTCACATTGTAAATAAATAAATAAAGGGAATTATTTTGGTATAAACTAAAAGGAGTTACCCGAAAATGAGGTAACATTCTTCAACAATCACTTTCATTTTATTTCTTTCTCAAACCATTAAACTATTACTATTCCATGATTATATAATAAACTAATTATCATAAATATTATTATATTTTTTATTATAATTTTTTTACCTATAGTTACACACACTTCCATCTAATGTGTAATGAACTTTTGGTTTGTGTGTACGGCGGACCACTACCTCGCGAAACGATGATTGTTCGTTCTTCCTTTACCACCTCTCATGGTGTGCATTATGATGGACATGATATTTTCATATGATATTTATTATAGTTATTTTTTCTTTATTATTATTTAATTTTTATATAACACATAACTTTATGCTTTCTATTTTTTGGAAATACGATAACATCGTTTGTGTAAGTGTGGACTATATCCTCCTCAAAACGATGTCACTCATTCACAATATACATGAAACATATAGAGGATGGTTTTAATAATAATATGTGACTATATGACATAAATATGATAATGGGATTATAATATAAATTTATATCATTTAATTTTCATTCTTTTAAAATATGATAAAGAAATAAAAGTGGTGTTCATGCATACGTACAGCCTACCGTCTCTATAAACAGTGTATTTCATTTACTATCTCCAAATACTATTGATTATTATAAATACATATATATTGAATATATATATATATATATATAACATTTTTTACATTTTTTACATTCTGGATATGATAAAATCATGGTCTAAGTAATAGGAACAAAATTAACAGGTTAAAACATACCTGATAAACTAGACAATTAACACCTGAAATAGTAAAAATAATGAATGATTATTAACAAAAGGGTAATAAGATATTATAATAAGATAATATATAATATAATAAATATTAATATGGTTCTGGAATAAGTTATTATCATTTTTAAAACCATTATACAATAATTTAATGGACATTCACCCGAAAGGAAATTCAAGGTAAGGGATTCTTATCTCACTTTTCTTTTTATGAGGCATATCAAACTTACACCACTTAATTATTTTGTGTGGTATATATACTATCCATATTGATATATTCTATCATGAATTGTTTTATATTCATTTTATTTTGAGTTTTAATTTTAATTATTTCATTTATGGGTATTTGAACTTAAAATTACCAAGTCATAAATAATTTCATAACTCAATTCCTTTTCAAGGGGTTATATTACTTCCTCATTATCATTAATATTATAATATTATGTATGTAATCACTTTTTACTATATATTTTTGTATTTAAACTTGATTTATTTGTATTTACATTTGAATCAGATGATATATTAATTAGTTGAGTCTCACTTCAACATTATGGTCTTTTCAAGGGTTTGCTTCACAATCACATTTTATTCGAGATTTTTTACACTTGAATTTCCATTTGAGGAAATTATATGACCATTATTCAATAAAACCTTTAATTTTATTATACTCTATTTATTCATGAACCTTTTCAAGTATTAGTACCATTTTCCACTCTTTTGTTCTAAATTTTTTTTATAAAATATTTTAAAGTAAACCTGACTTTATTTATCTCTTTGGTTGAAGAACCTATTTTTTATAAAAACCCTATATTTTAAAAAGCTTTTAAAAAAAATTAACCTTCTAAAAATTATTTATTAAATACATTTTTACCTTTATTCTTTTACAAATGTTTTCAAAGTAATCTCTTTGTCACTTTCAAAACAATACACTTTTCTAACCTTTTAACCTTGAAAAAGGAATGCTCTTTTTACCTTATACGACATGTATGGATTTATGCGTCGTCATTTCTTTGAAGCTTCCTTTGCAAGTTTAAAAGGTTATTTTTAAACAAAATTTTTTCAAAAGTGATTTTCAAATAAAAGGAAATGTTTTTCAAAATTAAAAGTATATTTTTCTCCAGAATGGTTAAAAAGTCCTTTTTATAGTATTTTCATTCATCAATGAAAAAACCCTTTATTTTATTCCACTTGGGGTATGTTTTATTGATTTCATACTTATTATTCCTCTGTATGGTTTATTATTCCTTTTACCAAGGATATTATTTACATTCACTACCTTGATTTCTTTATTATTCCCCTTGAAATATTCAATTTCCTATGATCATTGGACATTGAATTTCCCCAAAATATCTACATAATTTATCATGAATGTAATTATTTCTTAAACTGTATACCATTTTTACATATGGTGTTCACTTTGAAAGTTATTTGATATCTGTGAAAATATTGATAAATTTGTATCCTATACTCAATATGGATATTTTTTAAGACATGTTGTTCATGAATTAAATTGATTATTTGATGTATAAGGAATGATTTGAATAGGTATGACATGGGTGTGGGATAGTTATAGATAATCCATTGATACATAGATAGTCTCATGGGAAGAAATTAGTTGGCTAGCCTAAGATAATGGGTTTTGCACCCGATATTTTATAAACTACCTTGTGAAAGGACTTGACAGTAAAGGTTCCATATACCTAGGAAACATGGATTTAAATAATTAAGCATTACCTTTACATAGTTCAGTTGTTATTTATTCATGAGATTTTGCGTTGACATATTTATGGATGCATTTCATTATCAGGTCATTAATTAAATTTCAATTATTTGAGTAATCCCCCTTTCCATAATGATTAATACTTATTTAATTAATTTAATGGCATGTGTTTTCAGTTATTACCTTACCATATTGTTTATCCATTCAATTTATTGATCATATAGAATGTGTGTTCAGTTCTTACCTTTCCATATTTATTATTCTCATTGATTCATTATTGATTCCATTATTCTTGACCCTTAATGAGAATTTGAGATCACCCTTATTTTATTTCCTTTCCCCATGAATCTAAGAAGTGTACTAAGAAACATATGCAAGTATATGCTAGATGGAATAAATTTATTATCCAATAAAGAAAAAAATATTATAATTAGTGTATTTATTTTTAATACAATACTCATTTATGTGTCTGGTTTACAAAAACTACTAAACTCTTCATTCATTTTGGATGTGATTCCTTATAATCATGCCAATTTAATGGTAGTAGACACTGACTCTGGGCTTCTAGGGTCAGGTTTCTACAGAATATATGTTTCATATCCACCAAATTGAGGTGAAAACTCTTGATCTAAGGATTCATTGGGATACACAGGTCTCATTGGGTAATATGATACATTTTCTGGTAACTTTATTCTCATATGAGGGCCAAAAATATGCTTTTGTTGAGCATATTCCACTAATAGTGAAGAATATTTTTATGTATCCCATGTAGATCAATATTACCCCAAAGCATCTCCATCGTAATGCAGGTTTGACTAATATTTAGATAACATTGCCCATGATATTTGATCAGTTGGATCAAAATCCATAAAGAAGAAAAGCATGGGGTTTAGGTACATCCTCTCTCATTCTCATGGTATCAGTTGCGTTAGATGAACTGTGCCATTCAAAATGAAGATATAATTCTAATGGAAATAACAATCTCCCCACAGTATCTTTAGATATTGATATTCTAGTTAGTATTTCACTCTTAATAATTATGCATAGAAAGATGATTAAATCATGGATTCTCCTTTAGTATTTCAAGGTTTATCTACCACCATTGATGTACTTAGATAGGATAATTACAAATACTTACTAAAGAAAAATTGATATTTATTCACATGAAACTATATAGAAATGACTGTATTGGATCCCCATGTGTCCACCCATCATTTGGGTTTTCTGTATGACTACCTTAGTTATAAAAATGTGGTATGGAGGATACATTGTACCAATGATACTAATTTAGAGGCTAAAGTTGATAAGTTGATTAAATTATACTTAATTTGAGAGGTTGGGAGCCTTTATTTTTGCAGGATCAATGTGTGATTATTGTGACACCACCTTGAATAAATGGATAATCACTTATACTCAGTAAATAAATTGGTTTCACCTCGATGTATGACTTTGGTAAGAATTCCCCAAAATAAAGGAGTGGATGAAATGAACAACCCCTTTCATAAATCTATAAAATGTTACATGATGATGTGAAAAGTGTTGTTATGTTTAGTTGTGGTGTGTGGAATTGTTGTGTTATGGCATTCTCATGTTGTGGGGTGGAGATGTTTAGTTGTGTTGTGGGGTGGTTATGTGATCACAAGTGTATGTGGCATGTGTAAATGGTTGTATTGTGGAAAATGGTTCTATTTGTAAAATGGTAGTGATGTCTGGCCTCGTTGACATGGGAGGTTGGTTTGTTGGGTTGTTGTGTAATGATGTGTTGTTCTAGTTTCCCAAGTAGAAATGGAATTGGTTAATAATGATAAAAATGGAATGGGTTAAAATGTCTAGTGAATATTGAATTAAAATGGGAATTCTGGTTAAATGTGGTTAATTTTTAAAAATGAAATGAATGGTATGGATAATTTTAATTTGTTGGTAATGTGAAATGCATCTTGTGCCTTGTTTGATGTTATGCATTTAGTGGTGGCAGTGAAAATGGCGGTGTTGTGAGGTTTTTTGGTGATGTTGTGAGTTGGTTGGTGCTTATTGTGAACACATAGTTTGGGATTTTGCAAGACTCTTATATGTACCATGTATTTCAATGTGATTTCTATATTCACCCCACTCACATCGATCACCATGTGTTAACACTAGTATATTAATACTAGGGGTGTTTTTCCCAACATCTTGGTGATGAGGATGTATGGTTGGTTACCTGTTCTGTCCCACTTTCACTTCAAGGTGATGTAGACATGCATGAGCTGTGATAGATAGAAATAAAAAATGAACTATCAAGATATGGACATGTTATGATGGTATATGTGTCTTTAGGTGAGATGTGGTGTGATGGTCATGTTGTGGGGTGATGAGATGTAATTTGATGTCTTATGGTGGGGGTTGTTCATGGTAGAAGGTTATCACGAAGTTAATTTCCTTCATGTTAATGATACACTAATAATATGGATATGTTGTTGTAAGGTGATATGATGTCCTTAGTGTATGTAGGAAGAGGTTATGTGATGACTTGGACTAGGTGGTTGTAGGTGAGGTGTAATGTCACAGTACTTTGGGATGGTAGTAAATGATATTTTATACGGAATATGTGGGAGTGACAAGATGTATGACATTGGGGCGTGAGGATAGAAAATCAATGGGAAAGTAATTCAGGTTACCCTTTATCAATATGATTCATATTATGTTATTATACTTGGATGGCATATTTTTTAGTGAGCATACCCTAGTGAGATCAGGGTTGGTTAGTCAACATGTTTAGGTGTTGTTGGTTTTGTTATTTACACATGGGTGCATTAGTATTATCTTTTCACATGTATACGAGAGACTTTTTTTCTTATTGAATATACTTTTACTCTCACCCTATGTGTATAAACAAATTTTCATGTTTCTATGAGGATTACATGGACCATGTTTGATATTACTAGCTCAGACCTTTGAACTATTATAATGTCGCTACTTTAGGTTTCCTTTTGGGTATTCACTATGGATGATTTTATCTGTATCTATCCACTTTATACATGCATTATGGGATGTTTTTGGTTTTATTTTGTATTATTTAATGGGGTTTCTTACAGATGATTCAAACTATATCTCGATCCTATTATTGTTATATAGGATAATGCCTCCCATTTTTGATATTTGTCATACCCTCTGTACTAGTCTCCAACCTAGGGCCTACTAGAGGCGGGACTTGGGGATTCATTATCTCTCTTCCTTAATTGCAGTATCTTTGGTGGGGATGGGTTCATGAGATAGTGGTATTACACTACAATTAACTGGAATTTAGTGATTTTTTCTAGCGATGTTTTTAAAAACGTCACTAATTTAGCCATGTTTCCTAAAAACTTCATTAATTTCGCCACATTTCTGGAAAACATAGCTAATTTAGCCATGTTTCCTAAAAGTGTCACTAATTTAGTGATGTTTCCTAAAACAATTTTCTAATTTAGCAACATTTTTAAGGAAATGTTTCTAAATTAACAATGTTTCCTTAAAAATATAGGTAATTTAGCCACGTTTCTTTAAAAAAATGGCTAATTAATCAACATTTTTAGGAAACGTTGCTAATTTAGCTATGTTTTTTTCAAAAACGTCTCTAATTTGGTGAAACTTTTAGGAAGCGTCACTAAAAATATATATATTTATATAGAACATTTCCTCACATAGATGTAAAATATATTTAGATATATATATATATAAAGACAAGCACATATATATATAAACATATATATAAAAATATATATTTATATATATATATATATTAATACACACACACACACATATATATATATATATACATATATTTATTAATATAAACACATATATATTTTAAATTTAGTCATGTTTTTAAGAAAATATGGCTATTTTAGTGATAGTTTTACCAATGTTTTAAAATGTGACTAATTTATATATATGTATATGTACACATGTGTATTTATACACTTTCACGCACACATATATATAAACATATATATATATAATATAAACATATATATATATAATATAAACATATATATAATATATATATATAAACCTAAAATATAAACACACACATATATAAAATATAAACACACACACACATATATATATAATAAATAAATATAAATATAATATAAAATATATATATAAAAAATATAAACATATATATAATATAAACATATATATATATAATATAATATTTAAACATATATATAAACTATAAACATATATATAATATAATATAAACATATATAAATATATATAAACATAATATATAAAATATCAAAAATATAAACACATATATATTAATATATATATATATATAAATTTTAAATACTAAAATGTATTTGTATATATATAATATAATATTAAATTTTTAATGTGCCTACTCCGTCCCTCGGGACCAACAAGGGGTAGTACAGGAATATTTACTGGTTGTCCATCAACTATGCCTTTCGGCCTAATCTTAGGCCCTGACTCACCCTCCGTGGATGAACCTTGCAGAGGAACCCTTAGGTTTTCTGGGCATTGAATCCTCCTATATTTAATCTTTCTATGAGAAGAGTGAAATTATCCTACTGAAATAATTCTTGCTAAGAAGAATGCCCATGTTGTGGAAATTCCCCAAATACCATCATTGCTTCTTTTTTAGGAAAAGAAGTTCACAACCCGTGGGCCTTCTACCTCCTCCACGCAGCATTGCTCCGTCAGGATTTTTCCCATTATGGAAAATTAGGCAGTTCCTAAAAAAATATAGCGAAAAAATGATTCCTAGAGTTGAGACTAAAAGGAATATGTAAACCAATGCTTCCATAGTTTGATCATAGTTAAAAATTATATCTTTTTATATCTTTTTATAAACCTCTTTCGAATAACTAAAAAGCATTCATCCCATAAGAAAGGAATTTCTATGCGAATATCTTTTCTTGTATAAATATAAGGAACATGTATAACACATGAAAAATCTGATAAAATACCACATGAATATTCTACCATAGTAGGTATTCAAGAATTCATACAATAAATTTTAATGAATTTGAAAGAAATTGAACATGAAAAGGATCCTATGATTTCGAAAGAATTGAATGAGAAGCTTTATGAGGTGAAAATATCATGTACGGTTCTGTATAGTGGAATTCAGGGTGACCTATCTATCAACTTTTCCACTATCACCCCCAAAAAACCAAACTATTTCCTACGTAAAGTTTCCAGAGTATGATTTACCTCCGGATTTGAAATCACTACTTATATACCTAGTATTGGCCATAATTTAAAAGAACATTATGTAGTCTTAGTAAGAGGGGTAAGGTTTAAGGATTTAACTAGTGTGATATATCACATTTTTCTGCTACTGGAGCTGAATATGCAACAGCAATCCAAGAACACATTCCTAGAAGGAAGCTAAGTTCCCACTCATGACCCATGTAAAAAGATACACCAAGTAAGTAGTGTAGAACAACTAACTCATAATGACCACCATTTTATAACCATTCATCAACGGATGTTGCTTCCCATATCAAATAAAAATGCAAACCAATAGCTGTAAAAGTTAGAATAATGGCACTGGAAATAATATTGTTTACATAAATTAGATATCTAGAAACTGTTTAACTTCTTTTAAAGTGAAATCACCATTTATATTACTAGTGATTATCATACTGGAATAAATCTCTCTTTCACTATTTTTTTCACTTTCATCACAAAAAATCCATCTATAAATATAATTATCACTTTGGTTATCACTATCAATTAATTTTGATATGTTCTCAATATCAATTTGAGAATGAAAAAAACTATCAATGAAATTAGTCATGTGATTCTTCAAAATATATTTTTTATCATACATGGAACTATCATAAGATGGATCATCGCTATTAGATTGTTTCTGATAACTCAAATTCTTAGAAGAAGTCAATTTACTTTCTAGTTCACTTAGAAAAGAATATTGATAAATCATCACAAACCTCCCTTTTCTATATACAATTTATGGATTATTATATATGATTATTATATATGATTATTTTAAGCTTCTATTAATTAATATCTATTCTATATGTTATATTAAGAAATAAATAGAGCCCACTTTCTTATTTGAGTTACCTTATTCAATAATGACGAGACTAACGAAGAAAATTGGGTTTCGAGGAATACAAATAACCTCTGGTTTTTTTTTCAGATTTGGTGAGTCTCTGGAATCACTAGTGAATTACAACTCTATTGTACCGCAATTGGTGCATTAATCTTTGTGGAATTAATGATTTTTTCTAGTTGGTTCCATTATCAGAAATCTACTCTAAAATTGGCTTGGTTACAAGATGTATCATCTATGTTGAATCATCATTTAGTAGGCCTAATAGGACTTAGCTCTCTTTCTTGGGTCGGACATCAAATACATGTATCATTACAAATTAATGGCGTTACTCTACCAATGAGTTAAAAGGTATTCTAATTCATTATGCGGATGAAGTCATATACAAAAAAATAAAGTACATACAGTTTTAGAAAGCAATTTTTTTTTGACTCAGCGAGTTTAGGGTAAAAAAAGGTTCTATTCTATTTTTTATCCAATCTACTAATAACTAAATACATTGGATTGTTTCATTCAGGGTCAACTCTCATTTTGTTCTTTGAGTGACTCGAAAAATAATGAAATGAACTTTGAATTGAGACATGTACCAATTAAACATCCTTACAATTGGTGAAGGAAGTAGGAAAACTGGCTGTATGTTTTTATTTTTTGGAGAAAAATATTCTCTAATGAATAATCATTTTCTTTTAGAAGTCGTTTTCATATATTCAAACAAAAATAAGGAAATATAATAAAAACAAAACAAAATGATATGAAATCATGAATAAAAAGATCCAAAGGATCTGCTAGCCATATCGACCATATAATCAATATACATACATACATACATACATACATACATACATACATACATATAAATAAATATAAAATATAAAATATATATAAACATAAAATATAAATGTATATATAAACATACATACACACACACATATATATATATATATTTATATATGTATATAAAAAATTATATTTATATATATAATATTAATTTTTTAAACAATGAAATTTATTTATATATATATTTAAATATAAAATAATATAATTTTTTTTCAAAATCAGAATAGTTTAGTTGGTCCGACACTTGTCCTGCTAGAGGTTCAGGGATAAAATTTTAGTGGAGGCTTAATTTATGCTTTGGTGTCAGTATACGTTAGTCAGGTGACTACTGAAGAGGACTAGGGTTGGAGTGGCACCTACTGGAGGGGATCGTGGGTGGGGTTGGGGTGGCGCCCTATAGGAGGGGACGACGAGTGGGGTTCTGGTGTATGAGAGGGGGATGAGGGGTTGGAGTGGGATACTAGATGCAGGTTGGGGGGTGGGTGTACAGGAGGGGATGGGTTTGGGTGGGGGCATAGGATTGGGTTGGCTATGTAGTGGGTACAAAATGGGTTGGGATGTTTTTCATCAAGAAAAAAAATGTAAATTTCAAAAAAATAAAAATAAAAATAAAAACATTTGTAAATAAAAATCGGTAAATGAATTATCAATGTTTTAAAATATCACTAATGAAAAAAAAACATCATTAATTAGCTTTTTTATAGTGTTATAGATGATGGTTGAGATATGGGATGATGTTTGGATTTAGGCACAGTGAGGACTGGGGTTGGGGTGGAACCCTATAGGAGGGGACGACGGGTGGGGTTCCGGAATACAGGAGGGGGATGAGGGGTTAGAGTGGAGTACTATATATGGGATAGGGGTAGATGTATAGGAGGGGATGAGTTTGGGAGTGGGAAATGAATTAGGTTGGCTGTGTAGTAAGTAAAGAAGGGGTTGTGATGTTTTTTATTTTGAAAAAAATGTTAATTTCCAAAATAAAAATTACAATTTTTTTAAAAAAAATACAAATTTCAATAAATAAAAATCATTAAATGAATTATCAACATTTTAAAATGGAACTGATGAAAAAAGAACATAGTTAATTAGATTTTTATAGTATTATAGATGATGGTTGATATATGGGATGATGTTTGGAGTTAGACATGGTGAGGATTTCATGGTGTGGTAAGGAAACAACTTCAGTTGATCATAGTTCATGGCATAATCCAGGGAAGACTAACTAAGGAACATGATTTTAGGGGGGCCCATGATTCGATGCAAGGAATCTGCGCCAACCAAATGACCAAGTGAGGTGGCACCACTTTCAATGCAGAGACCTAGGAAAGGTACATGTGTCATGATTGACTTGTGTTCTTTTTTGAATTGGGTTATTTTGGGAAAGTTGGAATAATTTGAAATTAATTAAATAAAACTTGATAAAATTCTATACTACTAGACTTATGAGGTATTTTATTTACTTTCAACTATGGATATTAGTTATTGTCTACATGTGGTTTAGGTAATGGAGTTTTAGTAGGCCGATCTGGTTGACCTCTATAGGGTTTCGTCCAACATAAGATGAGGATGCTTTGCCGAGGGTGTTGTGTGCTTTTCAGTTATGGGATTTGGGAAAGTATGAGGGTAGTGATTTGAATATGGAGATAGAGAGCTGGTTGGAGGAGCTTGATATTGCCTCCAGTTTGATCCAGGCCCTGGTGAGGTACTAGTTCCCTTTGGTAGACTTTAAAATAAAGGGAACTATGCATCAGTTGTGGATGTTGTATCTTGGTGATCATAAGGAGGATGATGTCTCATGGGTTGAATTTTAGAAAGAGTTCTGAGATGAGTTCATTTCATTGAATATGAAGGAAGTGAAGAGGTATGATATTATTTCTCTTTAGAAATTAATTTTGTTAGTGTGGGATATTGGGATCAATTTCAAGAATCTATTTCATTTTTTATCATACCTCTTTATGGATGAAGAGTTGTGTGTGAGATGTATTGAGTAGGTGCATCGTCCTTTGATCTAGTATATAGTTTCTCCTTTACATTACTGGAATATCTAGATATTCATAAGAAGGAATAGGTGATCGAGTGCATGCACTCACAAGCAGTCTTACTATGATAGGGGATCTTGAAGGGTTTCTCAAGGAGAAGAGTTGTTTGTGGTAGGTCTCAGGTATCAGGACCTTCGAGGTTTCAACCAGAAAGTAGTTGACATCAACAAACACTTTTCTTGCCTTATGGGGCCAGTGATTTATTCACTTTTCAAGGGGACTTTAGGCTAGTGTGATTTGTCTGTGGGGTTTATGGTTATCGCAAGAAATAGTGCCTAATGGTCCTTCGAGATCAATTTGGTGGAGGTTGTCAGGTTCAGTGTCAGCCTCAATAGCAGTTACCAGTGAGACTGTTTCAGTAGTAGGGGTAGTAGGATTATGTTTCAATGTGAGGGGAATGAGTAGGAAGGGGCTAAACTCAAGATTTTCCTCACATTCTGGGACTCGTCCTAAGCATGCAATTAGGGGTGGCCATCTGCATAGAGGAATAGGAGCTGGGTGTGGTCAGTTACATGCAGTAGACATGGCGGCATCGGAGGGGGAATTTGTGACATCACAAACCCGAGTTCCACTCAAAGGTTCCATGATCCCGGTTGGACACATATCCTCAAGCATATCTCCTTGAACTGTATAGTATGCCGACTAAAAGCGAGGGGCTAAGTTGTGTCCATGGGGAGACTATTACCTCATTATAAGAGTTTAGAACAACAGATAAATATAATAACAGGTAAATAGCATGAGTTATATGATAAATAGATGGCACATTAGAAAATTAAAATAATAATAAATAAATGAGCCAACTGATAATAATATAAAAAACCCATAAGCTGAATCATATACAAAAATATGATGATACATGTCATGTCTTTATAAAACTGGAAAGCATGGATACAAGGTAGCATACAATATGTGTTATACAAAATAATCAAAAAGAAACCAAAAACTATCCAAGAATTCTGAGCACCAACTCATTTATATGCTACCAAGATTCATCTTAAGAAAGCAAGTAATACCAGGTGTGTAAAATAGGACAATTCCCCTTGTCAAAACCTACATACATGTAATATTCTCGGGTACCAATGGTGGCCTAAATAGGGTGTTAGATAAATCCCAGTAGTCCAACACCAACAGTGTTTATAACATCCATTCCATGTAATATAAACTCAAACAGTGTACATTTGTTCATATATAAATGAAAATTAGTACAGTAATTTAAATACCCAATTACCTGCTTTAGCCTTAGCTGGTGTCTGAACATGTAACCATTTTATTTATTATTATGTTCCAATTTATATAGTAAGTCACGTGAGGTATACCCATCATTCACATCATGTCATGATAATAGTAATAATAAAGGTTCCAAGATATAATGAGGCATCTTGTAATGATGATAATAATGAAGGGGATCCAATGTAATAACCAAGGCATCCATGACTTTAGGGTTTGATCCAACTCAGTAATAATCTGTATTCTGGATAAAGGATTAAGAGTATAATTCAAGTGGAATCATCCAAGGCATTCCATAATAATGTAATTCTAACTGAGTCTGTAGAATTAATCCAACTTAAAATGGGATAAGAAATGGCTAGGAACAATGGTGTATATGATGTTCCACATGTCCATGGAAATCATATTTTTTCCAAGGAGTTTATCCAAGGAATCCTATAATGACAATGGAGGGATCCTATAGTTTTATATCAGGCATTCACTAGTAAACAAGGATTGGGTTCCAAGGTGGGTCTCACCCTTGGAAATCAACATCCTTGAATCAAAATGGTTTCCGTGAGTGCTCAAGGAATTCCTTTAGGAATCCAAGGCCATCTCGAGTCTGACCACTCTTATAAATATTTCAAGGTCTGTAAGCAATAGTCACCTTATACTTGATTCATTCATTCATTAATTCCATGTAATAATCATTCCATTTGATAATAAAATTGGTTCAAGTTGTTGCCTTTCATTAGTGTGACAAGGATAAAAGGACATGAAACCATTTATTATTTCATATAAGTCTTATTCAATTCATTAGGTTCACTCCACTACCTTCCACTAATCATGTAAAGGTGTTATATGAACATGAAACCGATTCATTTAATTATATTTATTTAAATATCTGAAGTCATATACATAGTATACTTTCCATTTATAATTAACATTCATTAATTAAATTGAAACACTTATCTTATATAGGTTAGGTGACATTATCACATGTAATATCCAATAAAAATTCATTGAATTAATTAAACACTTACCTTTATAGAGGTCTAGTCTAAGCACACCCGAACGGTGGTTAAAATAGGATTAACAAGCTAGTAAAATCATAATTAATGAAAACACCCTACCTAGGGTGGTTGTAATTTAGGAAGTAACCTCAAATAATGTATAACATATATAACAAGGGTCTTAGAATATAATTCTAGCGACTATAATCAAGGCACGTGATTTTAATAGGCCATGCCAGATGAAATCGGTGCGCACACAACTATGAACATTTCTAAAATAGAGAAACCTGAGGGGTTAGTTATAGACCACCTACCTTAGGATAATATGAATATACTCATCTAGTATCAACATTTAGTTAGGCCTATATTGGAATAGATTAGAATAACATATCAATGTCTTGAAAATAGGGCATATGAGCCTGTATCTAAATAACATCGTTGCAATATATTATTTATCAATGCACATCCAACATGGTGAATGGGGATCAAATTGGACATTGAATCAAAGCTCAGGATCAAAATATATCAAATAGCTTCAAAGGATCTCAAAATTGGAGAGTAAGATTTTTTTCCACTCGAAGGAGGAACCAAAATAGGGGTAGGGTTTAAACATTTCATTAATAGAAAATGGTAATTTCACCCAAAATATCTAGGTCACATGGTTTAGTCACACAGTTCGCCAAACCATGCGCCAATTGTGCACCTACCACTTCTTAAAGAGGACACCTACATGGTTAGGTCGCACAGTTAGGGAAACCATGCACCAATTTTGTGTATCTCCTCTGCTAAAAAATGCATACATTTTGTATGGGTGTGCAGCCTCTAGCGCACGGTTAGGGAAAACCATATGCTCTGTTTTACCCCATTGTCTAGCCCTGCATGGTTATGAGAGACCATGCAGACTGAGTCACATGGTTTTTACTAACCATGCAGCCTAGTGTTTTTCTCCAATGGTTGAGGTTTCAAGCTTCGAACAAGCCCCATACACCCTTGAAATATTTTTAACCTTATAGGGAATCCATATTAGGTCAAAAACAAAGAGTTAAAATGAAATTAAAAGGATATTTACTTGAGATAAAAACCAGGTTCTTATAGTCTTTCCCCTTAAAGGAACTTGTCCTTGAGTTTTTCTTCAAAGGGTGGAGAAACACTGTCTAAGAAAAACTTTGGCCATTGGGCACATACATCAGCCTCCCGCTCCCAAGTCTCATCTTGTACACGGTCGTACTTTCATAGCACCCATACTAAAGGGATAAAACGACCTTGGAGATCCTTTATACTATGTTTCATGATACATATAGTATACTCCTAAAATGAAGAATCATTATCTAGATCAACATCCTCATGATCAAAATTATGATATGAGTTGGCATGATAATGGCGAAATGTGGGAAGACGTTGTGCATGGAGCAGTACCCCTAAGGTAGTAGCAATCAATAGGCTACTAGACTGAATCTCTCTAGAATCTCAAACATCCCTAAAAATCACATCAACAGCTTAAATTTCCTTTGTATCTATCTATTCCCAAGCCTAATTGATACCCATAAGAAAAAATGATCCCCAAACTCAAACTCTAGAGGTCTTTGATGACGATCAACATACGATTTATGTCTTAAATGAGTGGTATACATACACTTCCTGATCAGTTAAACGTACCCTCAAGTATCCTACATGAGATGAAGACCTAGTAGTGTCACCTCACCTGCCTCTAACCAGTACAAAGGTGAATGACATGACCTACCACACAAGGACTCAAAAGCATCCATTTGAATTGTCGCCTGAAATATATTGTTATAGGAGAACTCAATGAGAGGTATATTCTTCTCCCAATAATATACAAAATCAAGAAATCATGCTCAGAACATGTCCTCTAACACCTGTATCATCTGTTCTGACTGGTCATTATTCTTAGGGTGAAAGACTGTGCTCAGAAGCACCTATGTAGCCATAGCCTTCTCTAACCCCTTCTGAAACCCTGATGTGAAGAAAGTTTCCATATTTGAAACGATAGTAAAAGGGATCCTATGTAGTGGATAATCTTATAGACATGAAATATTTATATCTCATAAACTAAGAAATTATCTAGGATATGAAGGAATTGGGATAATTTATTCAGTACATCAATGAAAACCCAAATTATGTCTCTACCTTGAGGCAACCTCAGTTAGGTTACTAAAAAATACATAAAAACATCCTCCAATTTTCATTCTGGGATAGAAAGTGTTTTTAACAAGATTGAAGGTCTTTGGTGCTCTTCCATCACCTACTAATAGGTGAAACACCTAGTAAGTAAACTTTTTATCTGACATTTCATCTCAGGCCACCAATACTAGTGTTGCATATCTCGATACATCTTGTAGATGTCTGGATGAACTACCCACTAAGAAGCATGGGAATCCTGCATCAATTCCTCTCTCATATCTATAGGAACTCATAAACATCTATGTATACATAGTATGTCATCTCTGTTAGGTACCGAGACGGGCAGCAGAAGCCAATGGGCCGGGAATTTAAAAAAAATCATCACTGGAGCAACGTTGATCTTGTCCTAGTATAGTATGAATACCATGCGTGGATATGACATGGAACAAAAATAAAATCGAACATGTACCTTGTTCAAATATGACATGTACAATTCCATCACAAGATATTGGTGATTTTTGCTCGAATACTCTGACATTTAAGTCCTCTAGATCATCCACACGTGCCTCTTAAATCTTCTTACATGTTGTTTTTTGGAATCCGGGTTCTAGTGAGATACACCAATGAGCTCTTTCATGTAGCGGTGATCACCATAAGGAAGAGTCTTCGATCCAAGAAGGATGATCTTGAAGATATTCCTTTCTTGAGAGAATCTCTCTCTAGAATCTAGGAGGAGAGAGAGTATCTCAATTCCCACACATGGATAGTTACATGGGAAGAGCCTCTCTCGTACTTATATATAGAATATCTAAAATACCCGATATGGGTTCCTAGCTCCCGTGTAATAGATATTCACAATATAAGTATTATAAATATTTATTTATGAAAAATTAAATTATGTGATAAATAATGTTTATAATGTTATCACTAACTGAAATATATATATTAAATATATATTGCATGAAAATCTTGAGTCTAAAACTCAACTCACTTCTCCTGAAAAAATTAAACAAACCCAAGATATTTAAATTCGTTCAAGAAATATTTTATCTTTGTATTTACTTAATCACTTATAAATACATGTTATAAATAAATTCAAATGATTATTCCAAAATTGAATAATTAAAGAATTTATTTATTACTTGGTGATCCATAGAACATGGATAATACTCAGACCCCATGGTGGGGCCCACCAAGTTCTATATTCATATTCCCAGAATAGAGTATATTATCAAAGTTCCATTATGTTTGACCCTCTAGGCCTTTATCTCAATAGAATTTAATAATATTTACCATCTAAGAGTGGGGTCTATCAACCCATCGAGGCACCTATAGAGATAAGGTAAATTCAAAGCAACGACCACCTTCCTACAAACATGGACTATGTAATATAATATCTTCATCATCGATATCTCAATAAAGCATAATGCACACTAGTGTCATCATCCTTTATCTTGCTTTATTTTATTTGTTGATATGTCTAGCCAGTCTTACCTTCCACTACCATAGACATGGATTTAATGAAGGCACAACCATCCTAATCAACCAGGCCTGAGATACCTCTTCGTCAACTCAGAAGTGAAAAATCCCATCTTTATCATTCAATCAATGTAATGTCACCAATGATGTACCCAACACAAACTACCTCACCATGACTTCATTGCAATGGTTTTTTCATTGCATCAAAGTACGGAATTTAAATGGCATACACTGATAATGATCTCAAGTCTGGACACCATTACATGTGTACATAGATAGGAATAACCAATGACATTTGAAACATGTGGTTTTCCTATTATGTGGATCAGTCCTCATGATCTCAACTACTATAGATCATCAATTATGAACTTTGTGAGAAGAAGTCTCAATGCTTATGAGCCCCCAGCACCTGATAGTCACACATCATATGTGTCCTTTCAGAATGATGTAACTAGACCATAAGAAATTAATTTAAGATTATTTTCATGGAATCCCTGGGTTCTCATTATAGCCTAGGATCTATTATAACTCTTTGATTCGACATGTAATGTAAGTAAATTTCCATAAGCAAAGTGGATGCCGAAGTATCTACACTATTATGGAAAGATAAACACATGTATATATAACAAAATGTATATATGTAGTGGTAATAAAAGTACAACACAAGTTGGTTATAGGGAACCCACTTTCAACAATCTCTATCCACAGACCAATCCAGTGGTCGGTCCTCTCCAGCAATGCTCACTTGAAGAACCAAGCCTTCAATATCTGAAAACTTCCTACTATTAACCTTTTCAAGGAGGGAAGATGTAACTATAAAGTCTAATAGGTAATACTACTTTTCAATTTCATGAAAATCTGAATTCAGATTAGAAAATAGGGTCATCAATATTTATTCATCACTGGATTCGTGTATGGCTAGTCCTTAAGTTTTCTAAATCAGTGCACTAGTTACTATATTTCTTTTTCCAAGCATATATGTAAGATCAAAATTAAAGGAATGAAGATATTTTACCCATATTATTTGTATGAAATTAAAGTCACACTGTGTAAAGATATATTTTAGCCTCTTATGGTCTGCATACACCACAAATCACTCACCCAATAGATTGTGTATTCAGTAATGTAAGGCATGGAAAACAACTACTAGTTTGAGGTCGTGCATCAGATAATTTCTCTCATGAGGGATCAACTACTGATATTCATAAGTAATTAATCTATCCTCCTACGTCGACACTACACCTAATTTGATTCTGGATGCATCAATGAACATTGTATATCCTCTATTAGGCTTTGGAGGAATCAGAATAGGTTTCGAGACAAGCCTTCCTTTCAGCTTCAGAAAGGCTTTCCCACACACTTCTGAACACATGAATTTAACACCCTTCTTTGTAAGACTAGTAATAGGTGAATAAATTCATGATAAGTCCTATATGAAATTCTTGTAATATCCAGCCAACCCCAAGAAATTTTGTATTTCAAACACATTCTTCGACTTCTCCTAGTACACCACAACCCTCAACTTCTCTAGGTCAACAGATACTCTGTATTCTGAGATAATAAGACCCAATAAGTGAAATTTGTCAATCCAAAAGTGTCACTTAGAAATATTTTCATAAATATGGTGATGTATCGGTGTATTGAAAATGATATCAAGGTGATTATCATAGTCGTTACAAGTGTGAGAATGCACCAAGATTTATTCTAAAAAACCATAATAAGAGAATCCATATAGGGGTGGAACACCCTATTAATTAGAGCCATGAAAATGACAGCACATTCATAATACCGAACGACATAATGAGATACTCATACAAACCATACCTGTTATGGAAATTTTTATGAGGTGTGTATGAAGGTATGACTCACATATGATGATAGCTCGATATCAGGTCAACCTTTAATAAAAACCCTAACTCCTCATAGATGGTTGAAAGCACATCCAATTATTGCCTATCTACCATTAAAGATTTTGGTGCTCTGCTAATGTGTATAACAGCACTCTGGTTGAATCATCAGCGATGATACTTTTTAATAGTTGATTTTTTTTATTTGATTGTATTTTGATTGGGGAGTTTGTTTGGAGAGCTTATGAAATAATTTATGGATTATATTTGATTTAAAAAATTGATAAATATTGGGGTGAGTTCAATATTAGGGATTTAAGTTTATGATATCCTTGAGCTTTGCTTTATATTACATTAAGTTAATACCCACTTCACAAGATGACTTTGATCAGAATTCCCAAGTGTTAAAGCTTTAATACAAGCTGTAACTTAACTTAGGGTTCTAATCATTACCATTACTTGTTTTTGGTAGTGTATTTGTGATTTCAATAATACATGGAATTCACATGCTAAAAAAACATGCATTAATCCATGACATATTAAGCTCACCATACACAATATTAATTTAAAGAATATTCATTTAGTGAAGGCCATCAATCACTTAATATCCCCAAATTATGATTCAACCAAATGAGATATTTACTCAGACATTTGTGTGGTTAATAATCTGATTATAATTTTATGATGATGAATTAATAATTGAATAAAAATAAAGGTATAATAAAAGAGTTGTGTGCTGAACACACACACACAAACAATGAAGGGAATTAAATACTGGCTTTATATTGAATGAGAAAGAAAAATAAGGGAAGAGGATTCAACTAAATATAAACTATTTTAATACCATTAATATTATTTAATAGAATTTGTATGGTAATAATATATAAAGAATAAGAAAGATTCATTAAAATAGAATTACAAAAACAAACACTTACACAATTATAAATGAAGAACAACACAAAAGTAAATGAATGAAAGAAAGGAGGAATGGTTTATCAAGTAATAAAATGAGTCTGAAAATTCCTCCCAAGACTTTTTTAGAGCCTTGGTCATGCCAACCTATCATCCTTTTCTCTGAAATGCAACCTCTTGCAAGGAGAGGAGGGGGATGTATTTATAGCCCAATGTTGAGGGCTGTTTGCATTCCAAAAATTCTCCTCCAATTGAATCGAATATTGGACCATCCATACAGTATAACATTGAAATATATTATTCTTAAAAGTTTTATATATTCATGTTTACTTTCTACTCTGAAAATTTGGAGGCCATTTTACTTAATGAACTAAAGTTATGGAGGTTTGGTTAAATATTGTTAATCTGTCCATTTCAATCTTTAATTTTTCAAGGACAACATGTGAATGGATTTTTGAATATGAATATTTCCTTAAATACGAAATATTTCTTCAAAAAATTCGTCCTTCTATATCTTCTCTTTCACAATACAAAATCCCAGCTTTCATGGGTGTCTATATCAAGATAAAAGTCTATAAATGTGTGTTGGTTTTAATTCCCGAAGAGAATGGTGGGATGGATTTAAATTCATCAGTTGGGCCCCTATTTGTAGTTGGACCTTAAACTTTTTATCCATGATTCATTTGGATAATCACGAACATATGGTGGAGTTTCATAAAATTTGGGCTTCGGTATTTATCCTAGTAACTCAATCATCATGGCTAATCCAGTTTCTTCACAGATTCTTTGGGTCGTTCTGTGTGGACCATATGACCCTCCAAATGGACGATTTGGCCAAAGGCCCCTTATAATGAAATGTTGTAATTTTAATAAGGAACCCTAAAAAACAATAATCATGTAATTTTTATAATTAGGGTGATATTTATTATTAAATCATTAAACAGACTTGAATTTGGATGAATTAAAATAGTTCTCTAATATTATATTTAATATTTAAACAATAATATTTCACACAAATTATGCAAATTTCATATAAAATCAGTAAAGGGAGTATATAATAAGTTATGAAAATATTAATAACATCAAATCCCCCACACTTAGTCTTGTGCATTCCCTCATGTGCAACAAATATAAAAAACATTATAAAATCATTTTCACTCACCAAAAACAAATATTATAATTTTTTCCCCTACTCAGGGGAGGTTTAGACCATTTCACCCATCCATATTGAATTGCACAACAAAATTTTATAGAAAAAATGTTCCAAAAACAATTCATTTTTCATGTTCAAATTTAGAAATGGAAAATGCAGACGCTCAAAATTCACACCTCTCAGGATGATAAAATTCATTAATGGAGGTTTACTCATTCACCAACCAAAAGTGAAAATCTTAGAGATTGAAAGATCTCTTAGCTTCCATTAACTATCCTAAAGTTCAAAAGAATCTATATGTCTTTTGAAGGGGTTTTTATGTGGCTATGGGATAGTAGGAAAATGATATCCAAAAGATAAGAAAAGGGGGTAAAACACCAAAATAGAAAAAGAAATGCATAATTATTTTGTTTTGAAATGAGGAATGAAAGGAAATGGAAACACATATTTACATGGGTATGATTTTTTGAATAAATACACAAAATAAGAATGAAATTTGAAGGGGGTTAGAAGATGAAATATTTACAAAACACCAAAATTCTCCCAATCACATAAGTGTTCGTTTTTTCCTTTTTTGCATTTTTCAAAAGTTTAACTTGAAATAGATCTCACGCTCATCTCACAACCCATGTTTGATCTCCTCATGACACTAATTATAATATTTATAACAAGATCAAAGGTTGAGGAAGAGTGATTTTTGACCCACATAAGACACAAACCATTCTTTTTTTCATTTTTTATTTTGATTTTTTGATTTTTTATTTTTTATTTTTTGAACACTTTTATGTCATAAGAATATATGAATTCTCAAAAATCACTGAATGACAACCTCTCTTCCACACTAAAATGTATTCTTTCCCTCAAGAATATGATAACATGTTGAAAATCAATAAAAGGGAACCCCAAAAATATAATCCTTTCCCCCCACACTTAAATTTTAATAAATAATGCAATGTAAATCCATGTATATGTTTCATGGGATAAGGTATTGGGATTTTAATGTGGCTATAAAAGAAAAGGTTTTCATAGGCTTAGAGGGGCTTTCAAAAGTGGGATTAATGTAAGGGTAATGGGAGGATATTTGGTTATCGTGGTTCTCATGAGGTTCATAAAATGCCTCTATCATATTAATGCTCACAAAAGTAGTAAATTCATATTGAAGTTCCACAAACTCAAGACTCACAATCAAGGGTGATAAACACACATTTTGAAAAGATGGAAATAGGTGTCCTTGGAATGAATGCTAATTTTATTTCTCACAGTTGGGGAATAATCACTTTCCCAATCTAAAACTGAGCAGTCAAAAGTTGTTGGTTTTGACATAAAATTAATTATCCAAATTCATGATTAAAATACAAAAAAAATAGATTAAAACATGTATTTTGACTCCCCAAAATGGTTGGACAAAATTTCAAAACTGAATGGTGAGTAAGTCTGACTCTTTTTTCATTTTTTTTTAAAAAAAATTATTGTTTTTAAAATAAACATCCACACAAAATAGAAAGATAAAAAAGGTTTTTATGAATAAATTGGTAAAAAAATGGAAGAGAGAGGAATAATAATAAAAAGGTAGAGAGAGAAATAGAGATAGAGAGTTAAAGGCAAAGAGGTGCCCCCTAGTTCGGATTTGGTGGGTCACTGTCTCTATACAGTGGTGGGTCACTGGAAGTTGATGTGCCTCATTTGGGATGTTAACTGAAAAAGAAAAATCATTATTCATATAATTAAAAACTAAAATGAAATTAAAATTTCATAAAAGTAAAAAAAACATGGGTTTCCTCCCAAGAAGCACTGCATTTATTTTGTCTACAGCTAAACAATTATAGTGGACTACCCATAGTCTGATGGTGGCCACCATATTTTCTCAACTCCAGTGTGCTTTTAGAAAAACTTTTCCTTTGGGATGCCTGATTGTTCATTGGATAATTTATCCCCTTCATTGATTGTTTTCTTGAAATTTAATGGGTGTGGAAATAGAATATGACCATCCTCCATTTGGTCTTCAATGTGAGGAATGATTTTATCCATAAAGTGATGGTTTTTCTATTCTTGGAAATCCAAGAAGATGTCTCAATTCTGATGGTTCATTTATGTAAGGTTCAAATAATATGAAACCAGAGTATGAGATCCCAATTGTTTCTGAATCATTTATTTCATCACTTACCAATGTAGAGTAATGAGGATCAATGGATTCATAAGACTAAATAAAATTTTCAATATCTTTTATATCAATTTTGTTCATCAAAGAATGGTCAATTTAAATATCACCAGTGATAACTTTATTAATTAGGGAACAAATATCACAAACATCACTACCATCGAGACAATATAAACACATTGGTTCAGGGTTCACCTCACATATAATAGAATTTTTAGAATCATGGATAGGAACTGATGAATGTTGTATAATCATATTTGAATAAAAAAATTAATATGCTTGTTCATTTTCCCCATTACTATCCAAGTTGGAGTAGTGGAGGCCAGAGGTGAGTTGGGATTACAATGATTTTTATAGATCCTTTAGATCAATGGAGTTTTAATTTGTAATGTCAACATCAACTTCTTTATTTATGACTTTGTTAATGAAAATGAAATATTCGAAAACTCCTCTATTAGTAGAACATGAAGAACATGATGGGTTGGGATTCAACACACTCTTAGAGAGAGTTTCAGAAGAATGGATAGAGAATGCAGATTCATTCTCTGATGGGTATCACATGGATTGAAAAATATTGAACTTGACTAGTTGGTCACCAAATTACATAGATAAGATACTAGCATGGACATCAATTTTGATTTTATATGTCATTAGGAAAGTTCTTCCTAAAATCATAGGATATTGGAAAGAATTTGTCTCGCCTTCCATGTCAAGGAAATAAAATTCAGGTGGAAAGATAAGATCATTGACTCAAATAAGGAAATACTCAATTATTCCCTCAAGTTTGGTTTTTCTTCGATTGTCTAACTAGATGAAAACACCCATTGGGTGTAAAGGAACTAGACCAATGTTGGAGAAGATGGATTTGGGCATGAAATTTATCGAGGATCCTAAGCCTATGAGTGCATCATCGAAGTTGGAACTTCCAATTTGTCATGGAACTGTAAAGTTCCCTAGATATTTGAACTTTATGGGAATAGACTTATGGGTGGAAACATTTTCGAAGGTCCTAAGTTGCCTCTTGTGGGTGCACAATTCCTTAAGAAACTTGGCATACTTAAGGATTTGTTGTGTGGCATCTAAGAAAGGTATGTTGACTTCAATACATATAAATATGTCAAGCATTTCAGGATCAGGTTCAAAGGACTTCTATGGCTTATAAATGGCTTGAGGAAAAGGAATTGGGTTCCTAAGTGGAATGGAATGACATGAAGGAATGGATTCATATTCCTTTTCAAGTTTATTTTTCATTTCATTTTCTAGGTCAACATTTAAATGAGAGTTGTAGGACTTATCTTGAGTCATAGAAATATGCTTCCCTGATCTAAGTGCATTTTCACTTACATTACCCTTGGGGTTGGGTAATAGTTGATCTGGGAGTTGGGAAGAATTTGATTTTTGTTGCTGGATCAGGTGGGATGCAAGTTGACCAATTTGGGTTTCAATATTTTTAATGCTGGAATGGGTAAAGGAGGAAAGATCTTACACTGCACTTTCCCATGGTTGTTTGGAAGAAGAGGCTTGTCCCATTTCGGGATTACCTTGATTTTGGTTTTTGGGAAAGTGATTTTATTGGTTTGGGAAATGGGTAGGCTCACTAGGGTAGTGGAATCTAGGAGGAGGATTGTTTCTTTTGAGGTTGAGGAACAAAAGGATAAGGTTGATCGAAGTTACCACCACTTTGACCATATTGGAATTGGTTTGGGTTTTGGGGAGGGAATTTAGGGGGATGAGAAATGGGATTAACATACCTCAATCCTTGGTTGAAGGTAAAATAGAAGGGCTCATAGTGGGTTTGGTTGAAGTTTCTAATGAACTGGCCTGATTGTTAAGGGTTGGTGTTCCTCTGAGCATATGCTGCATTAAGATACATTAGTCTAGATGAATCAGATGGATCCTCTTTAAGTTTTGTGCATGTGTCAGTTTGATGATATAGGGAGCTATAGATTCCACAGTTCTTAATAGGTCCAGGGAACATAGATTGTGTATAAGATGAGGTTGGGGCTTTAGAAGCCATAGCTATTTGTCGTACAAGACCTGTAAGTTCACTCATCCACTCTGTCATTATAAGGCCCCAGCCTTAAACCTTACTTAATCTTGAGTTATTACAAGATTACACATTGAGGATCTTTTCGGGTTTAGAGTTTTAGAGAATTAGATCATAAAACTTGCTTTACATTCCACATATAAACAAAGTGGTTACATAAAGATAGTATTCTTCATTCCCATCAATGGAAACATATTTAAAATAAAACATGGATTCTTTCTTGACACTTCCTTGACACTATCATCATATCATGTACCTTTCCCTTGACCTGTGAAAAATATTTCAAAAAACTTGGGATGAGCATAAAAAGCTCAGTAAGGGATATAAAAATATGGAAAGGAAACATGGGTACATATATACATAATAATTAGATCATACTTTACCCATAAAACATAAGCACTTTAACATACCTCATCAAATCATGAATAAATCATAGAAATCATAAGACATAAAGGTAACTTGAGGCATTCATAACATTCTTACGTAGGGAGTAACCCTCTTGGTTACGTTTGGAATACCCATCATAGTATATTCCCTAAATCTCTTAGGAGAAACCTTAACGTTTCACTCCTTCGCGTTACCCAATTCATTGGAGATCTATATCGGTCTCACCCACCCTTAGTTTAGCACGGAACCACCCGTCTTCATAATAATGCCCAAGAACCTCAACATAATTGTATCACATAAAACATGCATAAAGGAAACATAACATTTCCACCTTTCAATCACAAGATATCAATACAACACATTGATATAAAAACATTATGAAAACCATTTTCAATACCAAAATAAAAGAAAAGTAAAATATGGTATTTATTTTTCTTTTAAAAAGAAGGTATGGCTTGTAGAGGAAGCCGAAACTCAAACAATGGTCACAGCGGCGGAGAAGTCGTTGTCGTCGTATACGTACGACAAAACATTCTCTTTTGTCGTTTAGTAAAACTCTTCGTGTAAAAAAGATTCCTTTTGGATAAATTTAAAAGTCAAAGGGGTTTATACACCGTATAAAAGAAAGTTGTGTATAAAATAAAATATGCCTCAATGAAAGGAGATTGAGACGAAGTCCCATACCTCGGGTCCGAATTGACTCGATCATTCTTTAATGTCCTGAATAATAAACTTGAGTTAATTTATACTTTATTAAGAACCTTTTTCAAGTTCATTATTCCTTTTATATCACTGATTTCCATGTCATGAACACTATGTAATTATTTAAGTTAATAACGGTCGTTTTAACGATCATTGGTACTTGAGTCAAAATAAACCCTTTATAATTACAAGTTGTTCATGTATCCATTATATCCAGAATTATAATCATGATTTATATATCATATATATCATATATATCCAGTATATACGTGCATTTATAATATTACATAATCATTTAGAGGTAAGAAATGAAATGCACCGTTCAGGGAGACGGTAAGTCGTACGTACGCATGAACGCTACTTTCATTTCTATTTCATATTTTTTATGGAATGGAATCATAATTATATAAAGATATATTATAATTATAGTATAATATCATATATAATACCAAAAATTAAATCCTTTATACATCCCACATATGGCATTAGCGAAATCAAATCACTTTGAGGGGGCGGTAGTCCGTACTTCCTTAAATGAAGATATCGCGTTTACCCATAATGGAAACCATAAAGGTATGACCAAAATGAAAAATACAGAAGATTAAGGAAAACATAAACATATTATATATCATATATAAATATAGTGACATCTTAATGTCCACCTTTGAAGGTGTTAAAGGAATTTTGAACAACCATCGTTTCGAGAGGCATAAATTCACCATCCACGGAAACAATATGTTCTTTAACCATTAGATGTAGGTGTGTGTAAGTGTAGCTTGAATACTTATTATAACAACATCCTAGTATATTTAATATACTGGATTTTTTACAAAATAAATAAATAAAAAGAGATTAGGGGGTTGGAGAAGCAAAATAAAACAAAAGGACTCAAGTGAAGACATTACCTTAAAATCGGGTAACTCCCTTTGGCTTGAGATCAAAGGCTTTCTTGGGAAGACTTCTGCCCAAAGTGAGGCTACAAGGAGTAATAGAGGGAAGTGGAGAGACAAAATGGACAGGGGTTGGCTGAGCCAAAGGCTTTGTAAGTGTGGGTAAGGAGGTAGAGGTGGGGGCCTTTTATAAGAGGAGAGGAGGGGCACTCTTGGAAAGTAAAGAAATATTACTTTATTTGAAAATGATTTTCGGAGTTAAAAGGTCCCAAATTGATATAATTCTAGGATAAGGTGATAAGGGTTATAATTCCACTCATACAATAGGTTTTGGACATGTGTAGGTCTTAGATTTTACATTATCTTCTCATTTTATTTAAATCCTTTATTAATGAGGTAATCGCTGCATCATCATGATGTCATAAATAATTTAATTTATTTAAAGTCTAAAAATTATAAAAAAAATACTATGATGTAGGAAGTTCTTGTATCTTTCCAATGACTATTTATAATCAAAAATATGACTTGTAAAACCCCATGTAAAAATTTTTTTAGTAAAACATCTCTTGTTTGTGTCATTTTTACTTTAACATTAAATAAAAAGTTATTTATGTCATTTCCCAACCAAAGTGACTCCATGGGGTACACAAGTTGACCCATGGATTTTCTTTGCCGTCCATGACACATACAATGAGGGTAGGACATGTGTCAAGCTCATCTCATATTATTAAAACATTATTTTTACCTTAAACTACACTAATTACCACTAATCACGATTAAGAACTTAAAAGTTACTATTCACCAAAAATTTATTTTAATCTCATAGAACCACATTTTACTTCTTAATGATAACCATGTATGTCGGATTTTTGAAAATCAAATCACAGAAGTGGAAAAGTTTCCTTTAAACGAAAAATCAGTTTCTTTAACTACCACTTAGTGGTTTCACTATTCATCAAAAATTGAAGTTTTTCAGAAAGATACCAAAAATTTACCCTAATCTATATTTGATATTCCGAATTCAAAAATTATGTCTATTTTACAAAATTCAAAACATGTAAGTTTCATTAATTAATAACTAATTCCCGCTGTCATGACAAATAGCGTGTTTTTATGAAACAATAAGTATCAAAAGATTGACACTAGTTTAAGTCCAATATCAAAGTGAAATTGATTCCAATGACCACCATTGGATAAAATGGTAAAAATATATTCTAATTTCACTTCAAAACCAATTCAAAAGATAATCTAATCATATAAATAAATTAGATTAAAACGAGGTTTTGAATTAAAATACAACATTTTTCACTATTCATTAAAAAATGAACTTTATCGAAAAAATACAAAAAATTCACACAAAGTAAATTTTGATGTCCCAATCATAAATAATAAGTTTATTTTGAAAAACATAGATTATAAAATTGTCAAAAGATAGATTTAAAAATGGTTTTCCATCAAAAGGCAGTAAAACAATCTTTTAAGAATATTAGTGTATTACAAGCATAAGATTGTATTTATTTTCATTTTAAGCCTCTAAAACACTATCTTAATCATTAATAGACATAGATAAAAATATCTATTATTAATTTCTTACTTGTGATGTTATATCCTTCCCCCCTTTAGAAAATTGCATCCTCGCAATTTATTTACTTATCAAATAAATGGGGGTACTTATCCCTCATTGCATTTTCAGATTCTCATGTTGCCTCTTCCATCATGTGGTTTTTCCACAAAACCTTTACCTGATTAATCACCTTATTCCGTAACACTTGCTCCCTATGGTCAAGAATCTGGACTGGTTGTTCCTCATAAGATAGGTTCTCTTCCAGCTGAACTACCTCTGGACTCAAAACATGAGATGGATCTGGCATTACTTTCTCAACATCGAAACATGAAAAACATTGTGTACATGAGATAAACTCGGAGGTAAAGCTACTCGGTAAGAAAATGATCCAAATCGCTCTAGAATTTCATACGGTCCAATGAACCTTGGACTCATCTTTCCTTTCTTACCAAATCGCATCACACTTTTCCATGGTGAGACTTTGAGAAAAACATGATCACCTACCTCAAAAGATAGATCCTTACTCCTGTTGTCCGCATAACTCTTCTGCCTACTCTGAGCTGTTCTCATGTGTTTCTGAATCAGCTGAACTTTTTCTGCGATCTCTTCTACCAATTCTGGTCCCATCAACTTCCTTTCACCCACTTCATCCCAGAAAGTTGGAGTTCGACACTGCTTCCCATATAACGCCTCAAATGGTGCCATCTGTATACTGGAATGAAAACTGTTATTATATGAAAATTCAACCAAAGAAATATGTTGGTCCCAACTTCCCTGATAATCCATCGAACAAGCTCGTAGCATATCCTCCAAGGTCTGAATTGTTCGTTCTGACTGCCCAACTGATTGAGGATGAAAAGCTGTACTAAAATTTAATTCAGTACCCAATGACTTCTGAAGGCCTTTCCAAAAGTTAGAAGTGAACCTGGGATCACGGTCATATACAATGGAGAGAAAAACTCCATGTAACCTGACTATCTCTTTAAGATACAAACGGGAAAGTTGATCTAGGGAAAAAGTATCTCGTATAGCAAGGAAATGAGAAGATTTGGTCAAGCGATCAACAATAACCCAGATTGCATTATTACCTCGATATGTCTTCGGTAATCCCACAAAAAATCCATGGATATATTCTCCCATTTCCACTCTAGCACTGGTAAAGGCTGAAGCATCCCTTTCGGTAACTGCCGCTCTGCTTTAACCTGCTAAAAAGTCAAACACTTCACAGTAAAATCAGCAATATCTCTTTTCATTCCATCCCACCAGTAATACTCCCACAGATCTCTGTACATCTTAGTACTGCCAGGATGAACTGAAAACGGAGAACTATGAGCTTCACATAACAACTCTCTCTTTAACTGTGAATCACAAGGCACACACAATCTCTTCCCAAATCTCAAAATGCAATCATTATCAATGTTCAATTCAGGCAACTTACCCTTCTGAACCAGCTCTACCTTTTTCTGCAACTCACTGTCTTGCTTCTGTGCTTGCTTGATTCTGTCTGATAGAGAAGATTTCACTGATACCTGAAACAAAACAGAAGAACATCCTGCACCAAAAAATTCTATGCCAAAGTTCATCAAATCCTTAACCAAAGGATCACGTTCCAAATGCAACATTGTTAATGAAGCATTACTTTTTCGACTCAAAGCATCAGCCACTTTATTTTCTTTTCCCAGATGGTAATGAATTGTACAATCATAATCCTTGATTAATTCTAGCCATCTCCTCTGTCTCATGTTCAATTATTTCTGAGTGAATATATAATTTAAACTTTTGTGATCGGTATATATTTCACACTTTACTCCATACAAATGATGCCTCCAAATTTTTAAAGCAAAAACAACAGAAGCTAATTTCAAATCATGTGTAGGGTAATTTACCTCATGAGTTTTCAACTGTCGTGAACTATAAGCAATTACCTGATCATTCTGCATTAGGACACAACCAAGTCCTTTCAATGAAGCATCAATGTATATAACAAACTCACCATTCCTGGAAGGTAGTGCCAAAACTGGGGCATTCACCAATCTTCTTTTCAATTCCTGAAAACAATCATCACATTCTTTTGTCAAGATAAACTTAACACCCTTCTGAGTTAGCTTAGTCATTGTACTAAATAATCATGAAAATTTTATAAAAAACCTTCGGTAATAGCCTGCCAAACCAAGGAAACTACGAATCTCTGTTACATTTGTGGGTCTTGGTCATTCTTCAACAACCTTTGTTTTTGCAGGATCAACAGTTATCCCATCTTTAGAAATAATATGACCAAGGAAAGAAATTTGTTTCAACCAAAACTCACACTTTCTGAATTTTCCATACAGTTTCTTTTCTTTTAAGGTTTGCAAGATAACCCTTAAATGAATTTCATGCTCCTCTTTACTTTTTAGAAAACACCAAAATATCATCAATAAACACAACCAACATTTTTCACCTGAGTCAACTAAGCCATCACTGCAGTAAACTGCTCAATTCTGATTCTGACCATCTCAGTATGCTGATTTGAAAGGTGATTTCCCTCAGTATGCCTTCCCAAAAAAAGCTGTTCTGTTTCCTCTATGAAAAAACATTCTTAACACAGAAATATCTTAGGAGAAGCAACATGGTAATCTTTAAATGCTCTATCATTTCAATTTTACCAAAAAAATATTTTTGGATAATCATTTAATAGAATTCTAACTCCTAAAGTTATCTAAACCGACCTTTGATACCAACTATAAGGCCCCAGCCTTAAACCTTACTTAATCTTGAGTTATTACAAGACTACACATTGAGGATCTTTTCGGGTTTAGAGTTTTAGAGAATTAGATCATAAAACTTGCATTACATTCCACATATAAAAAAAGTGGTTACATAAAGATAGTATTCTGCATTCCCATTAATGGAAACATATTTAAAATAAAACATGGATTCTTTCTTGACACTTCCTTGACACTATCATCATATCATGTACCTTTCCCTTGACCTGTGAAAAACATTTCAAAAAACTTGGGATGAGAATAAAAAGCTCAGTAAGGGATATAAAAATATGGAAAGGAAACATGGGTACATATATACATAAGAATGATATCAAACTTTACCCATAAAACAAAAGCACTTTAACATACCTCATCAAATCATGAATAAATCATAGAAATCATAAGACATAAAGGTAACTTGAGGCATTCATAACATTCTTACATAGGGAGTAACCCTATTGGTTACGTTTGGAATACCCATCACAGTATATTCCCTAAATCTCTTCGGAGAAACCTTAACGTTTCACTCCTTCGCGTTACCCAATGCATTGGAGAGCTATATCGGGCTCACCCGCCCTTAGTTTATCACGGAACCACCCGTCTTCATAATAATGCCCAAGAACCTCAACATAATCGCATCACATAAAACATGCATAAAGAAAACATAACATTTCCACCTTTCAATCAAAAGATATCAATACAACACATTGATATAAAAACATTATGAAAACCATTTTCAATACCAAAATAAATGAAAAGTAAAACATGGTATTTATTTTTCTTTTAAAAAGAAGGTATGGCTTGTAGAGGAAGCTGAAACTCAAATAATGGTCACGGCGGCGGAGAAGTCGTTGTCACCGTATACGTACGACAAAACATTCCCTTTTTTCATTTAGTAAAACGCTTTGTATAAAAAAATTCTTTTTGGACAAACGTAAAATTCAAAGGGGTTTATACACCGTATAAAAGAAAGTTGTGTATAAAATAAAATATGCCTCGATGAAAGGAGATTGAGACGAAGTCCCATACCTCGGGTCCGACTTGACTCGATTGTTCTTTAATGTCCTAAATAATAAAATTGAGTTAATTTATACTTTCTTAAGAACCTTTTTCAAGTTAATTATTCCTTTTATATCACTTATTGTCATGTCATGAACACTATGTAATTATTTAAGTTAATAATGGTCGTTTTAACGATCATTGGTACTTGAGTCAAAATAAACCCTTTATAATTACAAGTTGTTCATGAATTCATTATATCCAGAATTATAATCATGATTTATATATCATATATATCATATATATCCATTATATACGTGCATTTATATTATTACATAATCATTTAGAGGTAATAAATGAAATGCACCGTTCATGGAGACGGTAAGTCGTACGTACGCATGAACGCTACTTTCATTTCTATTTCGTATTTTTATGGAATGGAATCATATATATATAAGGATATATTATAATTCAAGTATAATATCATATATAATACCATTAATTAAATCCTTTATATGACCCACATATGGAATTAACGAAATCAAATCACTTTGAGGGGGCAGTAGTCCGCACTTCCTTAAATGAAGATATCGCGTTTACCCATAATGGAAACCATAAAGGCGTACCCAAAATGAAAAATACAGAATCTTAAGGAAAACATAAAAATATTATATATCATATATAAATATTGTGACATCTTAATGTCCACCTTTGAAGGTGTTAAAGGAATTTTGAATAATCATCGTTTCGGGAGGCATAAATTCACCATCCACGGAAACAGTATGTTCTTTATCCATTAGATGTAGGTGTGTGTAAGTGTAGCTTGAATACTTATTATAACAAAATCCTAGTATATTGAAGATACTGGAGTTGTTACAAAAGAAATAAATAAAAAGAGTTTAGGGGGTTGGAGAAGCAAAATAAAACAAAAGGACTCAAGTGAAGACATTACCTTAAAATCGGGTAACTCCCTTTGGTTTGAGCTCAAAGGCTTCCTTGGGAAGACTTCTTCCCAAAGTAAGTCTTCAAGGAGTAAGAGAGGGAAGTGGAGAGACAAAATGGGCAGGGGTTCGCCGAGCCAAAGGCTTTGTAAGTGTGGGTAAGGAGGTAGAGGTGGGGGCCTTCTATAAGAGGAGAGGAGGGGAACTCTTGGAAAGTAGAGAAATATTACTTTATTTGAAAATGAGTTTCGGATTTAAAAGGTCCCAAATTGATATAATTCGAGGATAAGGTGATAAGGGTTCTAAATCCACTCATCCAATAGGTTTTTTACATGTGTAGTTCTTAGATTTTACATTATCTTCTCATTTTATTTAAATCCTGTATTAATGAGGTAATCGTTGTATCATCATGATGTCATAAATAATTTAATTTTTTAAAGTCTAAAAATTATAAAAAAAGTACTATGATGTAGGAAATCTTTGTATATTTCCAATGACTATTTATAATCAAAAATCTGACTTGTATAACCCCATCTAAAAATTGTTTTAGTAACATCTCTTATTTGTGTCATTTTTACTTTAACATTAAATAAAAAGTTATTTATGTCATTTCCCAACCAAATTGGCTCCATGGGGTCCCCAAGTTGACCCATGGATTGTCTTGGTCGGCCATGACACATCCAATTAGGGTAGGACATGTGTCAATCTCATCTCATATTATTAAAACATTATTTTTACCTTAAACTACACTAATTACCACTAATCGCGATTAAGAACTTAAAAGTTACTATTCACCAAAAATTTATTTTAATCTCATTGAACCAAATTTTACTTCTTAATGACAACCATGTATGTCGGATTTTTGAAAATCAAATCACAGAAGTAGCAAAGTATCATTTAAACGAGAAATCAGTTTCTTTAACTACCACTTAGTGGTTTCACTATTCATCAAAAGTTGAAGTTTTTCAGAAAGATACCAAAACTTCACCCTAAGCTATATTTGATATTCCGAATTCAAAAATGATGTCTATTTTACAAAATTAAAAACATGTAAGTTGCATTAATTAATAACTAATTCCCGCTGTCATGACAAATAGCGTGTTTTTATGAAACAATAAGTATCAAAAGATTGACACTAGTTTAAGACCAATTTCAAAGTGAAATTGATTTCAATGACCACCATTGGATAAAATGGTAAAAATATATTCTAATTTCACTTCAAAACCAATTCAAAATATAATCTAATCATATAAATAAATTAGATTAAAAAGAGGTTTTGAATTAAAATACAACATTTTTCACTATTCATTAAAAAATGAACTTTATCGGAAAAATACCAAAAATTTACACAAAGTAAATTTTGATGTCCCAATCATAAATAATAAGTTTATTTTGACAAACATAGCTTATAAAATTGTCAAAAGATAGATTTAAAAAGGTTTTGCCATCAAAAGGAAGTAAAACAATCTTTTAAGAATATTAGTGTATTCCATGCATAAGATTGTATTTATTTTCATTTTAAGCCTCTAAAACACTATCTTAATCATTAATAGACATAGATAAAAATATATATTATTCATTACTTACTTGGGATGACACAATCATCTTGTTTGGCACAACCGATTGACTACATTAGGCTTGTTTGACTTGATTATGTGCTCGATTATGGAATTGTTGTGTGTTTAAAACCATGTTTATTATGATATCTCTTGCATCTTTGGGATTTTTATCAACAAGATCACCATGAATTGAAGCATCAATGAGAGTTCTCTCCATAGCCAATAACCCCTCATAGAAGTATTGGATAAATATTTGGTCATGTATTTGGTGATGTGGATAGGTTTCCACATTATTTTTGAACCTCTCCCAATACTTATGGAGTGATTCATTTGAGAATTGATGGATACCACTTATTTTTTTCAGAAATAAGTAGTATGAGAAGTAGGAAAATTTCTCTAAGAAGAGTTTCTTCATGTCATTTAATGTGCTTATAGAACTAGGAGGGAGGTATTAAAGCTAGGACTTGGTGGATTCATACAAGGAAAAATGGAATGATTGAGTTTTGATTTTTTCCTCAAAAACCCCTTGATGCTTTATGGTAGAGCACACCACTTGTAACTCTTTAAGATGAATATATTGATCCTCATTGGCTAGCCTGTGAAAATGAGTAAGAAGATGAATCAAACCCAATTTGAGTTCTATGTCAGACTATATTTTGGATATTGAATACCAAGGGGTTGATAATTCATATCATAAGTAGAAAGTTCTTTATGTTTTTGTTCTATAGGATTTGTCATTTCTAATTCAACTATTTGGATGAGGACTGGTTATTGAATTATTTTATTATCCCTAATATTTCTCCTAAGTTGGCAAAGTGTTGGCTCAATTGCAGGGTCAAACAAATCTGAGGAATTTTTTCGGAGGCTACAGGGAATTTAGATAGATTTTAGAAGAAAGGGGAAGATGGGTTTTTCTTTGTCTTTTTTTCTATTTATGATTTTTATGAGAAGGAGTGTTTTTCTTTGTTTTTTTACTTTTTTTAATTTTGTTCTAATTTTGTTTTTTTTACAATAACCAATAACTAATGAATAATTAATTACACCATCCCCAGAAACGGCGCCATTTGAAAATGTGTAATATTGTTTCTTATCGACCGTTCAAGGTTCTGGTGCTCTGCTAATGTTTATAGCAGCACTCGGGTCGAATCCTCGGTAATGACACTTTTTAATAGTCGATTGTTTTTAGTCGATTGTATTTTGATTGGGGTATTTGTTTGTAGAGATTATGAAATAATTTATGGATGATTTTTGATTTAAAAAATTGATAAATATTTGTGTGAGTTCATTATTGGGGATTTAAGTTTATGATATCCTTTATTTCTGCTTTATATTGCATTAAGTTAATACCCACTTCACAAGATAACTTTGATCGGAATTCCCAAGTGTAAAATCTTTAATCCAAGTCGTGACTTAACATAGGGTTCTAATCATTACCATTACTTTTTTATGGTAGTGTATTTCTTGTTCCAATAATCCATTTAATCCACATGCTAAACAAAACATGTCATTAATCCATGACATATTAAGTTCACCATACATAATATTAATTTAAAAAATATTCATTTAGTGAAGGCCCCCAATCACTTGATATCCCCAAATTATGAATCACACCAATGATAGATTTACTCATCCATTTGGGTGGTTAATAATCTGGTTATAAATTTATGATGATGAATAAATAATTGAATAAAAATAAAGGGATAAGAAAATAGTTGTGCGCCGAACACACACACACAAACAGTGAAGGGAATTAAATATTGAATTTAGATTGAATGAGAAAGAATAATAAGGGAAGGGGATTCAACTATATTTAAACTATTTTAAGACCATTAATATTATTTAACATAAGGTGGATGATAATAATATATGAATAAGAATAAACTTTCATTAAAATATAATTACAAAAACAAACAATTACACAATTATAAACGAAGAACAACACAAAAGTAAATGAAAGGAATCAAGGAGGAATGGTTTCTCAAGAAAAAACATGAGTATGTAAGATCTTCCCAAGCCTTTAGAAATCCTTGGTAATGCCAACCTATCCTCCTTTACTCTGAAATTCCAACCTCTTGCAAGGAGAGGAGGGGGATGTATTTATAGACCAATGTTGTGGACTGTTTGCATTCCAAAACTGCCCCTCCACTTGAATCAAATATAATACCATACAGATATCATAATCCTAAAATATCTTCTTCTTACAAGTTTTATATATGAATTTTTATTGTATACTCTGAAAAAAATTTGGCCATTGGACTTAAAGATCCAATGTTATGGAGGTTTGGTTAAATAATGTTAATTTGTCCATTTCAATCCATACTTTTTCAATTCCAACATGTGAATGGATTTTTGAATTGGAAGATGCCCTAAAATCTGAAATATTTCTTCAAAAAATTGGTCCTCCTATATCTTCTCTTTCACACTGAAAAATCTCAGCTTTCATGGATGTCTATATCAGGAGAAAATCTATAAATGTGTGTTGGTTTTAATTCTCGGGCAGAATGGTGGGCTGGATTTAAATTCAATAGTTGGGACCCTTTTTGTTGTATTTGGACCTTAAAAATTTTATCCGTGATTCCTTTGGATAATCAAGAACATATGGTGGAGTTGCATAAAATTTGGGATTTAGGATTTAGCCCAGTAACTCAATCATCATGTCTGGTCCAGTTTCTTCACAGATTCTTTGGGTCTTCTTGTGTGGACCATATGACCCTCCAAATGGACGATTTGGCCAAAGTCACCTTCTAATGAAATGTTTTAATTTGAATAAGGAAACCTAAAAACAAGAATCATGTAATTTTGATAATTACGGTGATATTTATTATTAAATCATTAAATAGACTTAAATATGGATGAATTCAAATAGTTCTATAAAATTATATTTAATATTTAAACATTAAAATTTCATAAAAATTATGAAAATTCCATATAAAATTAGTAAAAAGAGTATATAATAAGTTATGAAAATATTAATAATATCAATGGTCAGTGAGGTCATTTATTCAATGTATTGGATATTGGTTCATGACCATAAGCTAGTTTAACCATCTATAATCCATGGATAGACAAAGGTTCATATTTACCTTCTTAGTGAAAAGTATGGGTAAACCCTAAGAGGAAGTACTATGTTGTATAAAACATTTGGCCTCTAGATCATCCAACTACCACTTGATCTCCTAAAGCTCAGTGGTTTCCATACTGTATGGAGTAATGGACACTAAACCTACTCCTAGAATGAGATCAATCACAAAATATACCTATCTCTCATGTGGTGATATAGAAAGATCATTATAAAGTATGTCCCTAAGATGATCTACTATGGGAGGAAAATATAAAATATGTACTCTCTACTCCTCCATGATCAGACTATCAATTTGGGTGGTCCCTCCACCTAACCCATGATACTCTAGTCCCACTCTACTAGCCTACCTTGACAATAATCCTCCATGACCAGTACTATAACCTTCCCTTAGGTTGTGCTCAGTGATAAGAGCCCAATTGATGATCTCAGAGAAAGTAGGAAGGTGAAATACATTCACCTGAGTACGGATGGCATAATATATCTCATCCTCAAAATGTCTAGCACGTGAAAGCTTATCACCATTATAAGTGGTGAAAATCATTGTAACTTAGTAAAACACACTGAATACTCAATGAATAACATAGAAATATGCTCTAGATGCATGAAATCTCTATCTCAGTCATCCCTCAATGTCTAAGGAAAGAAGTGATCATAGAAACCATTCTTAAAGTCAACCCAGATAATTCCCTAATGGTGAATGGATTAGATAATTACATCCCACCAGTGCTTGGAAGAATCACACATCATATAGGTAGTAATATTAACCCTCAACTCTGGAGGAATATCTAGATTCTCAAAGATAGATATCGTGGATTCCATCCAAGACTCAGTAGCCTGTGGACTACCACCTACTGAGAATGTCAGAGTATGTTGCTCTTGGAACTCACATGTCAGATCATCCATCATAGTTTCAGGTTGTGGAGAATTGTACATGGACTACATCAAATGTGGGAAATTTTCACAAAGCTGAACGCTAGTTCCCAGATTAAGTATAATAGGCGGTTCCTCAAGTGACACTTCTGAAGGTAAGACTAGCGGATCAGGGCCCACCAAGTCTGGAGCATGATCATCACCACCCTCCTGGAACACAACATAAGGATTTTGTGGTGGCATATATTTACAAATTCAAATCACATGCCTCAAGATAATCTTGAAGTGGAGTGATACACTAATGGAAGAAGAACGTCAGAAGAAGGTGTACCACCCATGGTATACTACCCCAACTACCCTCTTATAAGTTTGGGTATTAGTAAGTGTTCAAGTTTAAAATTATAGGGGTTTTAGTACATAAAGGGTTCAATAGTACCTTACCTCTTTATTTACTGGAAACCATTTCATTTTATAAGTCATGTTTTACTTTTTGAGTTTCATTTTCTTATAAAATTATATAAAATTTTGATTAAAATGGATTGTTATTCCCAGTGAATCATGGACCATACACCTTATCACTAAAAGTGTCACCCATTTAATCTCAATCTAACCCCATATATATTCAGTCTCGGAATGTAATGGGTTATATATGATTGCTTGACTCGATAAACTACCCATTCCAACCCATGAGAGCCCATTCACCTCATTACTTGAAACTGTAAATCACTCAATCACAACCAAGGAGAAGCATAGGTATAATATAACTACCATATAATAAATCAAAAATCATAGGAAATATAGGAAAATTCATGAAGTGAAATGAACCTATATGACATAGAATATGCATGGCATGTGAATTCTAGGTGCATATAATGATTAATTATTAATGTTCCTTACCCTCAACTCATTGAGCCAAGGATAAACTGAAACACTCAATCAGAATGATAATAATAACCATATTACATCATGTGCATCACCCAATAGTAAAATGATATCAATAGTAATAAGTAAAAGTAGAATAACAATCATTATTTTAGGAAACTCATCATTTACCCTGAACATGGGTTAGCTACGGCCAAGAAATACTTATAACCAAGTTCTAAATAATTACTAATATCTTGTTTATTGTCTCAAAATAGTAAAGTAAGAAAAGAAAGCTTTTATTCCACTTTGTAAAATCCTAAACTCGGGTTCCACTCAATGGTTCCCCAAGCCCGGTTGGCCATATGGCCTTAAGCACATATCCCTGAATTACAGAAGCTACTAACTAGCAGCGAGTGCCTAGGGTGTGTCTATGAGGAGACAATGCCCTCATTACCAGAGTGTAGCATAAAAAATAAATATAATAATAGGTAAATAGTATAATAAACATGATAAAAAGATTCAATGTCATAAGAAGATAAGAATAATAAATAATTGATGCAACTAATAATAATATACAAAAATTTGAAGTTGAATCATATAAAAAAAGTTGATGATACATGTCATGTATCTATAAAATTTGAAATAATAGATACAAGAAAGTAGGAAAATACATTTTATAAAAAAGAATTAAAAAGAATAAAAAACTATCCAAGCATCTTGAGCTCCAGCTCAGTCATCTACTACCAAGATTCATCCTAAGTAAGCAAGAAACATTAGGTATCCAAAACAGGATGCTTCCCCTTGTCAACACCTGCATACATGTAATCTACCTGGGCACCAATGGTGGCTCGGATAGGGTGTGAGTTAAATCTTATTATTCCACCACCAACGATATATATAACATCCAGTCCATGTAATATAAAGTAAAATAGTTTTCAATAATTCATATATAAAAGTAAAGAAATATAGTAACATAAATACCAAAGTACCTTTTTTAGCATCAACTGGTGTCTGAACATATAACCATTTCATTTATTAATTATATTCTAGTTTATATAGTAAGTCATGTGAGGTATAACTAGCATTGATATCATTTCATGATAATATTAATAACAAAGGATCCAATATATAACAAGGCATCCAGTAATGATGATAATAATAAAGGGGTCTAAGGTAATAACTAAGGAATCCTTGAACTTAGGGTTCGAGCTAACTTAGTAATAATCTATAGCCTGGATAAAGGGGTAAGAGTGTAATCCAAGGGGTATCAACCAAATCATTCCCCAATAATGTAATTCTAATCAAGTCCATGTAATTCATCCAAGGTAAAATAGGATATGTAATGAATATCCCCAAGGGTGTATCTGAGGTAACACAAGTCCATAGATGTCATGTTGGATCCAAGGAGTGTATCAAATAAATCCTATAATTATAATGAAGGTATCCTAAGAGTCCATACTAGGAATCCACTAGTAGAAAAGGATCGAGTTCCAAGGTGGGTGTCACCCTTGGAAATCGGCATCCTTGAATCGGAATGGAATCCATGAGTGCTCAATAAATTTTCTTTGGAATCTAAGGATAGCTCGAGTCTGTCCACTACTATAAATATGTCAGGTTACATAAGTAATAGGCACCTTATACATGATTCATTAATTCATTAAAACCATGTAATAATCATGCCACTTGATAAGACATTTTTTTTAATTCGTTACCTTTCATGATACAGTAGAAGGAAGTGATCTCTTATGGTTTTATTTAATTAAATCCTCATGAGACTAACTATGTAACCCATGGTCTAGAATGATCAGTAGTTGTGTTTGTGCGGAATCTATGGTAACCTTAACTCATTGGGGAGCTCTTTTTGGTCTTCACTGGTCAAAAAATATCTTGAGGTTTATCTTTTCTAAACGTGATTTGAATCTGCAGCAATGGAGGTGGATGAATTTTCTTCAGGATTAAAAATTTTAGATTTACTACATCTCAGGGAAGAGAAATTTTATGGCTAGCTCATTGAGGATGATTTCCCAAGGATACATGGTTTGTGGATCTTAGTAAGGTTTTGATGTTATTTGGGTAATCATAGATCAGTTGAATAAATCCACTCACTTCCTAGTGATCAAGGAGTCATGTGTTGTGGATACTTTGGAATATAGGTATGTGGATAAGGTAGAGTGGTTTCATGGAGTTATAAGGTAAATTTTATAGGATACAGAATTACATTTTACCTCGTGAGTCTATAGTGGATTGCAGCATGATTTTGGAACTCATTTTCACCTTAGCACTACTTTTCACCCTCAGATGAATGAACGGACTGATTAAACTATCCATATACGGGAGGATATGTTGTGTTCATTCATGTTATAATTCTATGAATCATGGTTATAACACTTACCCTTGGTTGATTTTTTTATAAAAACATCTATCACTCATCCATCAGTATGTCCCCATTTGAGGCTTTGTATGGGAGTTCATTTCATTCTTCGTTGTTCTAGGATATGTTTGTGGAGTTGTTAGTTATCCATCCCAATTTGGTATATATCATGAAATAGAAGTCCCAACTCTTCTGAGAGAGAATGAAAGTAGTATGAGAACTACATAATTCATATTCTGATTGTAGGAGGAGGCCCTTGTAGTTTGAGATTGGAAACCATGTGTTCTTAAAGTCTTCCTGTCGACATGGGTAGTGGAGGTTTGACAGGGGAGTAGGTGCTCTCCCTGTTTTATAGTAACTTTCAAGGTGTTGGAGAAGGTTGGTATGGTGTCTTATCAGTTTTTGATTCCAACATGATTGGAATGGATTCACAACTTATTCCACATCTCTCATCTCCATCGGTATCTTCACGATGACCCCCATGTCGTTGACTAGGGTGATTTAGAAATTGAGGATGACACAACATCCATGGAGTGACCAGTCGAGATCCAGGATGAATATGATAAGGTGGTTCATAGATGGACCATTCCTTTAGTTCATGTGATGTGGAGGCATGGTGGTCTATAGGATAGTACTGGGGAGCATGAGGTGAAAATGTGTGCCCAGTACCCAATGTTGTTTTGAGTTTTTTCTTACTATATTATTCTTGGTTAATGTGATGTTTGGATCTTGGTGTTTTATATAATGGGATGTTTCATTGATGATGTAACATGTAATTAAGACCTCAAGAATAAAAATATGGGAATAATTGATTCCTAATCGAGATGTGTTATACCTTGACACAATTAAAATTGTGCGGGTGAGACAGTTCTGGCCAAATTGGATAATATCTTGACACGGAAGATGGGATTCCTCAATTTTTGTGTGTTGGGATTGTTGTGTGATGGTTTTGGTGATTTTTGTCTTAGGATTTATGGAGATTGTGAAAAGTTTGTTTGAAGATGATGTGAATGTTTTAGTGTTATGATGGTGATGTGGGTTATTATACGAGGTTCTCTAGATGTTTTAATTTTATTAGAGTGTTTGGTTGGTGGAAGTGTTTTAGTCATAACAATATTCTTGAGTGGTATGTCATGGGATGGTTGTTCAGACCTCCTCTTTATTTTCTTTTTATTTATGGTTTGGTTTTGATTCTTGGGGGTGAGAATAGTTTGAGATATATATGATGTAACAGTACATACCTTTTGGACCATTAATTTGTGAAAAATATGATTGTGGAGGTTTCTGTAGAAGTATTGAGGTGTCTGGAGGGGAGGAGGATAGGTTGCACCTAGAAAATCATGAATAAGTCACTCATATGGTGTGGAGTGTGGTGTTGCATTGTTGGGGTGGATGTTATGGTATAGGGGATCCAGGTGTGTCATAGGGAGCCTAGGGAGGTGATTATAGATCCACTTCCAAATATGGCATAATTGTGGAATGGAGGCTCAACTATATACTGGAGTCCTGGGGGTCAGTTTTTAACAGTTCTATTAATTTTGGCACAACTTTATCGTGGATTAGGGGCTACGATGTATCCCTTTCTGGTTGTTGGGGGTTTGTAGTGTAGTGACTTTGGTTACATTGTGGTCTTCCTTCCCCTTTTATAGGATCTACATCATAGATATATGCATGAAAATCGGAGGTAGAATTGACCCACTAGGATGTGATGTGGTCCTCCTAACTGCACCGTGGTCTCCCTCATTTTTAGTGGTTCTATGGCATAGTCCTCTTGGATGTGTCGTGGTATTAATCTGGGTATAAATTTCTAGGACCCCTCAGACTCCCTCACTTTTTCTTTGTTTATCTCATTTTTGAGTGACCCAAGTGTGTCCCAAGGAGAACTTTTGGACCCCTTCCTATAACATTCGATTCAGGTCTTGGAGTTTTGGTCCTTAGTGGTTAAAGTGAGTTTCCCTCCTTGTGTTCTCCAAGTTTTCTCACATTTCTTAATCTGGGAATGTTTTTCTAAGGTAAAACCATTGGTTTTGGTTTTTTTTTACTAGAGGTGTTATGGTTTGGTTTTTTATGGACTGGTAGAGGCTCTCTTCCTCATTATAGTGTTTAGTGGTGGTGTTGCTTTTATTTAAACCTTGCAAAGCAAATCAGAAAGCATTTTTTGTGCTAGGGGATCTTTTATTTCTCACCTATTGTATCAATAGGGATGGTTTTACTCTTATTATATCTAGGGAATATAGTTTCATATATCCTAAAAAAGATAAATTAATCAATTTAATTGAATTTAAAGGGAAGCATAATTATTCGAATGCTTTTTCAGTTTTTAGATATTGTGATATTAAGATTATCCATACTTGGTGCACCATAAACAATCATGGTTTTTGGGAGCATTTTCCTTTACTGGATTGATGTGCTGTGAATACCTTGATGTGTGATTATTGTGACACCACATTGACTAAATGAATAATCACTTATATCTGGTTAATAAATTCATTTCACTAGTATGTATGGCTTGTGTGAGAATGCCCCTAAAATAAAGAAGTGGAAGAAATGAACAGACACTTTGATAAATCTAGAAAATATTATGTGTTGTTGTGAAAAGTGTTTTGATGTTTGGTTGTGGTGTGTGGGGATGATGTTTTGTGGTGTGGTCGCGCCATGGGATGGTGATGTATAGTTGTGATGTGGGTTGGTTATGTGATGAGAAGTGGATGTGCCATGTGAAGAATGGTTATAATATAGAGAATGGTTGTGGTTGTAAAATGGTGGTGATGTGTGGGTTAGTTGACATGGTAAGTTTGGTTGTTGGATTATTATGTTTTTATGGGTTGTTTCTTGTGTATAAATGGAATTGGTTAATAATGACAGAAATGGAATGGGATAAAATGGATAATGAATGTTGAATTAAAATATTAAGTGTTGTTAAATGTGGTTAATATTTAGTAATGAAATGAATGGGCTCAATAATTGGAATTGTTTGGAAATTTTAAATGTGGCTTGTGTCTTGTGTGATGTTATTCATTTCATGGTGGTAATGAAATTGATGATGTTGTGAGGTTGGGTGGTGATTTTTTGAGTAGGTTGGTGCTTTTTGTGAACCCATGTGTTGGTATTGTGCGTGAATATTATATATACCATGTATTTTATTTTTTATTTCTATACTCACCCCATCTACGTCAAGAACCATGTGCCGACATCAGTATATTTATATGGGGGTGTTTTTTCCAACATCCCGGTGATGAGGATGGATAGATGGATACCTGTTCTTTACTACTCTCTCTTTTAGATGACGTTGACATGCACGGGTTGTGATGGACAAAAGTTAAAAGTGCACTATCAAGATATGGTTGTTGTATGATGGTTCGGGTTTCTTTGGGTGAGAAGTGGTGCCATGGTCATGTTTTTGGAAAAGAGATGTGGTGATATGGATTATGGTGGGGGTCGTTCATGGTAGGAGAACGGGTTGTGATGGACAAAAGTTAAAAGTTCACTATCAAGATATGGTTGTTGTATGATGGTTCGGGTTTCTTTGGGTGAGAAATGGTGCCATGGTCATGTTTTTAGAAAAGAGATGTGGTTATATATATTATGGTGGGGGTCGTTCATGGTAGGAGGTGGGAACGAGGTTGATATCCTTCATGTTCACGATACCATAATACTCTGGATATGTGGTTATGATGTGATATAAAGGCCCAATTGTCTACAGACAGATGTGATGTGATGTGTTGGACTAGATGTCTATGGGTGAGGTGTTATATGACCATGTCGTGGGGCAGTGGTATGTGATATATTATATAGAGGATATGGGAGTTCCAATACATATAAATTTGGAGTGTGAGGATGAAAAATCAATGGAAAATGGTGCAGGGTTCCCTTTATTAATATGATTCATATTATGTTATTATACTTGGCTAGCATTTTTTTATGAGTATTACCTAGTGAGATTGGGGTTGGTTAGTTGACCATTTTAGGTTTTGTTTGTTCTTCTATTTTCTCACAGGTATATTAGTATTCTATTTTCATATCTCTAGAATATACATTGGTTTTCCTACTGAATATACTTGTATGATCACCCAATATATATAAATTTATTTTCAATTTTCCATGAGGATTACATAAACTGTGCTGGACATTACTTGCTCAGACCTTTGGATTTTTGTTGTATTATTTCTTTAACTTTTCTTTTGGGTACATACATTGGAGACTTTTATTTATACATTTCCTCTTTATAAATGAATTATGGGATGTTTTTGGTTTTCTTTTGAATTATTTCATGGATTTTCTTATGTTTAATTCATCTTATCTCCCGAACCTATTATTGTTATTGAGGGTAATACCTCCCATTTGTGAGATTTTTTGTACTCTCATTGCTAGTCTCCAACCCAGGGCCTATTAGAGGTGGGGCTTAGGGATCATTATGTTTCTTCCTTCATTTTGGTATCTTTGGGGGGAGGGGTCATGACATACATACATAAATAAACACAATATTAGCACCATATCTTCCCAGAACCTCATAAAGAATTTACTAAAGGTATTCTATCATAAAACCACAAATGCATATAAATAAATGCACCCAAACACACTCTACTCTTAGAACCTCTCATAGCATATTTCAATATACTGACCATTTATAGATATTATCTCATGTCAAATTTCAGGTACTTTTTGTTTTTACTTAAGTACCTTTGGATCGAGTTATGTCTTGGGGTGAGTTTGGAATTCTAAGAAAATATTAGTGAAAAGAGGTTGTGTTTGGTTGCAATATAGTTTGAACAAACCATGTGGATGCTTGGGAAAAATTGTACACCCTCTTGTTTTTGAGGAATTAGCTTCACCACGGTTGGAACACAGTTTTAGAGGTCGTGTGAGGTAGTCGTGTGAAGTTCCCCCATGAAGTAGTGTCTAACGCACGGTCCGCACATATTTTGTCTAATCGTGCGACTAACCCGTGTGTAGGCCAACCGTGAGATCCTAAAATTGTGGATCTTGCTCATTTTAATGTTTTAATGAGTTTTTTCACCTATTATAAGGCCCTAACTCAGTATTTTACTTTCTTAACGGTAAAATAAGGTTATCCCATCAACACAGAGGGATTCCAAGGCCTTATAAACACCATTCTTCGCAATCAAAAGCCTGAATTGAAGATCTTCTCTTCTCCTGATAAGTGGATTTCATTCTGATGATTCTCTCATTCTTTCTTCTATCTTTCCCTAATATTTTCATAAAATATATCCTCTTTTTTCATATATATAAACCTATGTGGTGAGATCTAGATCTAGGATTGAAGATCTAGATCTATATTTATGAGATCTTGAGGTCTTTGATCTTGTTTTCAGTTTAGGGATTTAGATCCAAACCTTTTATCAATGTCATTGTGTTGGTCGAATTTTGGGGATTTTAGTTCAGAATTTTTTTTCAACGAACTAATATATGTCGTCTAAATCTAATTCCCATGGTCATGGATGTGATAGGTATATGCAAGATTGTATAATTTCTAGCATCCTTTAGCAATTTTTTCCTTGAACTAGTTTTATTAGATTTACCAATTGAGTTAATAAAGCTTTATTGAAATAGGTGATTAATTGGGGAATGAATCATGAGACTAAGGGGTTTACCTATTAGATAATTTATTTTGGTAAATTAGTTATAAGATATGGGGGTTTTAATCTATATAATTAATTGGGGAATTAATTATGAAATATCGAATTGGCTATGTTGAGATAATTAATAGTGAATTAATTATGCTCTTTGAGATTATGATCTAGATAATTAATTATGGGATTAATTATGGAAATTTGATATTTATAATGAGATAATTAATTCTGGAAAATTAATTTTGGGATATGAATTTGGATATTGGTTAATTAATTGATGTATTAATTAATGGTATTGAGACATTTAGTTAATTGTGGTGTTAACTAATGGATTTTATGTATTTTAACTAATTGTTGAATTAGTGAGGGAATTGATGTGGATAATTAATCGATAAATTAATTATGTTTTTAAGAATGGGAACATGGTCATTCTAAATTGAGAAGTACAAATGGTAACAGAGTCATCATACTTATGAGTAAGAGAATGGGAACATGAGCATTCTAATGTGAAATATAAATGGTAACATGGTCATTATACTTATGAGTAAAGAGAATGGGAACATGGTCATTATATTGAGGGGTAATCATGGTAACATGGTCATATTACTTATGTTTTTGATATTGGTAATTTTGGAAATGAGGATTATAAATGTGAAATTAAGGAATGGAAATAATGGCACTCTGAGTTATGGCCTCTCATGAGAATATTTGAACTCTGACATGAGTCGAATCAGGTATTGAGATATCATATCACCTTGAATACTTCGAGCTTTAGTGAGAAGTATGGGTTAAGATATGATATTACCTAGGGAACACTTCAGGATCTGGTATGATATAAAGTTAGTAATGAGGTACGAGTATCCATGGGAACCCTGGAGTTAATATAGTTAGATAAGAATAAATGAAGATGTGATAAACTATTTATTGTTGCATTATACTTATTTACTTATATAATTTCATCCACTATACTTTGACTAGACTTGTTTTAGAAACTATTGGCGGTGGCCTACTGAGTCGTACTCACACCCTACTCAGGCTTCCTGATTGGTAATCAAATAGTTTATATTATTTTTCAGGAATAGATAAGGGAAAAGGCCCTAGGATAGGGGGTTGATTGGTGATAGAGCTTGGAGGAGGGAATCTAACATGGTTTGGGACCCATTTAGGGAGTCGTAGTGTTTTTATTTTCAGTTTCATATTTTAAAATTGACACTTATATTGGAATATAATGTTTTCCCTTTTAGTTGATTATTGTATTTTCTATTTTTTATCACATGACATGAGTATTTTATGGTTATATATGATACCTCTTTTTTTATTTATTTATTATGGTGTTATACTTTGATAAATGAGGGTATAGTCTCCCCATAAATGACTTACCAGACCCTCACTGCTAGTTGGTAGCCTCTAGTATACAGGGAGGCGCTCTTGAGGTCATGTGGAGAACTGACTTGGGGAACTGTTGTGTGGCTTCCGGGTCAGGACGTTACAAAGTGGTATTAAAGGTATGGTTTTCTTTCTCCTTCTTCATCTTACTATTTTGGGAAATATAGACAAGAGACTAGGAATATTTAGGTCATGGTAATGAGCTCATGTATGGGAGATGAAAATCCATGTATGGGGGAAAACCCAAGTACTCCGAGTGGGATTATTGTTATTGTTATTTTTCGTTACAGTTGAATACTATTTCACCTTGGGTGACACACTTGTGGTGTGATGTGATTATTGTTTATATTCTTGTGAGTATTTATTCGTTGAAAAAAATGGAATGAGAGTTTAGTCTTCATGCATCATTCTAGTCACTCAGGTTTATTATGGCATGCATCATTATAGGCACACACGAGGAAATGGGTTGTGGGTAAGTTGTTGAACTTGAACTATTTTTCTTGTTGAGAGATTATAATGAAAAAAGGTGTCTAACATGAATTGTGAAATATTTTAAAATGATACAAAATGAGAGTAATTGGGTGTCTAAATTAGAAACATGATTATGATTGTTTGTTTACCCTTATTTTTTAAAACCTAGGAGTAGGATGGTTAAGGGTAGTGATAGTGCCTCAATTTTTACCATGTAGTGAGGTGGTGGGAAAGTATTTTTGTGATTATTTTCCTCTTACATGAATGTTATAAGGTTTTTTATGAGATCTGAGATGTTTGTTTGGCCTTGTAGAGAGTATGCCTCTACGATGCTTGTTGAGGGGACATTCGAGGGGTATGCCTAGGAATGTTTTTCGAGTTAGGGAACTTGAGGAACTGATCATACCAACTAAAGATGAAGGGGAATTTTTTTTAGATAACTTTACTCACTTCATGAAATTCATGGAAAGAGACCCAAGGTGAGTTTTGAAATCTATGTCTGAGTTGAAAAGGGAGTTTCAGTTGTAGCACCCTCTAACTTTCACTGGAGAGGGTGGAAGTGAGGGAGAAAAATTTTGGGTTTAGTTCATAGGGAAAATACTAAAACATTTGGAGAATCCAGCTGAGAGTAGAGTCAAGTTGGCTTCTTATATATTATGGGGATCATTAAATAACTATTGGAACATTTAGGTGTGAACTAGATAGATTGACGATATGTTATGGAAGGAATTATTAGAGAGGTTCTTGGAACACTTTTATCCAGAGACACAGAGGAAAGAAAAATATGTTGAGTTCATGCATATAACACATGGGAGAATGTCAGTGATGAACTATGTTATATGTTACAAAGATCTACAATGATTTTCCCTAGCGTTAGCAGGAGATGATACAGCCACAAAAAAACATTTTTAGGATGGACTTAAGTGTGAGATTAAGTCCCAGGTGAATATCTTCAGGTTGAAAAAGTTTGCAGAAGTGGTGGATCAGGATCTTATTATTTAAGGGAACCTAAGGGAGGATTCAAGTGCTAGAAAGGTACCTATTACTGGATGTTTAGGAGGTATGACTTTTGAGAATAGGAAGCGTCGTTATGACAACTTTAGTCAAGGCAGTGGGAAGATGAGTACATAGACAGGAGGGTCGATTGGACAGTACCTTACTAGGGTGATTTGTCATCGGTTTGGAAGTTTGGGACACTATCGTCAAAACTTTTCCCAACCACCAGTAGAGTGTCAGTTTTGTGGAAATATGGTACATCTACAAAAAATCCGTAGGTCGTAGTGGAAGACTAGTACTGAAAGAGCAGCTGGGTAGAGTCAAAGTGTAGGAAGAGGATATTCTACACTATATTGGGATAGTAGTTGGATTTCTACTGTTCGAGGTGGTAGAGGTAGTGGATGTGGTGCTTCTGGGCAGAAACGCTCGCATCATCAGAGTGGTGCTACTCAGGAGAGTCAAACAACATCATAGGGAAGATGGGCAATACAGTTACATGCAGTACAGCCTACACTTTTGTATAGCGATACGGGACCATCGATAGTGAGAGGTACTATTCTAGTAGATTCTAATTTAGCTAGTGCCTTGTTTGATATTGGTGACTCTCATTCCTTTATATCTATAAAACTTTTTAATGGTTTGAGCCTGGTGGTGGAGTTTGTGAGTGGGGTTATGATTATAGATACACAATTGGGAGCATGGTCTAGAGATATCTATCTATGTAAGGGATGTTCACTATAGATCAGTTAATATCATTTCCTATGGCATCTTTATGTTCTTGATATGACGGGATTCGACTTAATTATGGGTATGGACTGAATAGTTTCATATTGAGCCCACATTGACTGTTACCATAGGAGGGTTACATTTACATCTCCTAAGGGTGACCAGTATATTCATCATGTTGAGTGGGATATCCAGGTCAGCTGAGAATGGATAATTACTCCGCAACTGGGATAGCTCACAGCCCAAGTTTCTAGTATTTTTTGGATGATGGGGGTGTTTGGAAAGATGTCCTTCGACCAGTAGTGGAACTATTTCAGGATGTCTTTCCTAAACACTTCTTAGGAATAACACTTGAGAGAGATTTTGAATTCACTATTGATCTCATGTTGGGGGAGGAGCCAGTATCTACTCTACTAAACATAATGGCACCGACTAAGCTTCAAGAGCTCAAGACTCAGTTGGAATAATTTGAGGATAAGGGATTTATCCATCCAAGTACGTCACCTTGGTGATCACCTATTTTGTTTGCAAAGAAGGCTGACAAGAGTTTATGCTTATGTGTCGATTACCGAAAGTTGAACAAAATGACTATGAATAATTGATATCCTCTTCCATGTATTAATGATCTGTTTGATCAGTTGAAGGGAGATTGTGTGTTCTAAAATATTTATTTGATATTAGGGTGCCATTAGTTGAGAGTATGGACTTATGATATACCGAGGACTACTTTTAGAAGTAGGTATAGCCTTTATGTGTTTTTTGTAATGTCATTTGGGTTGACAAATGCACCAGTACTATTTATGGACTTGATAAAAAAATCTTTCATTCATATCTGGATCAATTTGTGGTGGTGTTTTTAGATGACATCTTGGTGTACTCCAAGACTCATGATGATCATGCCCAACAACTTGACTTCATTCTGAGTACACTGAGGTATCATCAATTATATTCCAAGCTATATAAGTGTTAGTTTTGGATTAACTAGGTATACTTATTGGGGAACATAATCTTAGAAGAAGGTGTGTTATTGGACCCATATAAGGTTAAAGTAGTGGTTTCTTGGGAGTAACCCAATAAAGTTTTCAATATCTGAAGCTTCCTAGGATTAGTGAGATATTACAAGAGATTCATCCAAGCCTTTTCCTATTTGGAAGTTCCACTTTCAGGATTAACCAAAAAGGGAGTAAAGTTTTAATGGACAGAGGCTTGTGAGAGATATTTTCAAGAGTTGAAGAAGTGCTTGACATAGGCACCAATATTGATCCTACCTGAGTCAGGTGAGGAGTATACAGTTTATTGTGATGCTTCTAGGATAAAACTTGAAGCTGTAATAATGTAGGGAGATCGAGTTTCAATATATGGATCTCAGCAGTTGAGGCCTCATGAACAGAATTACCCTACACATGACCTCAAGTTTGCAGTAGTGGTTTATGATCTTAAGTGTTGTCAATACTATCTTTTGGGAGAAAATTTTATAGTTTATATAGATCACAAGAGCTTGAAGTATATATTTTCACAGCATGATTTAAATCTTCAGCATCGAAGATGGGTAGATTATATGCAGTCCTTTGATTTTTGAACTGGAATATACGCCCAGGAAGGGAAATAGTGTGGATGATTCCTTGAAAAAGAAAATTCATACTTAGATGGTTCAGGAGTAGAGTGCAGAGTGGAAGATGCTGACCTTACTAGATGAAATGCATGTAGTCATTCAGGAGAGTCAAGAGCAGATGACTATGGTTTTAGTTTTAGTGAAGTCTAAGCTTTTGAGATGCACTAGGGATAGATAGTATGAGGATATGGAGTTCTTAGACTTGATAAAAATATTTAAATGTGGGGATACATCTTCATACTGGTCGATAAAAGAGGGTGAGATCATCTATGTGAAGAATTGAGTTGTGGTACCTATGAGCATGCGAGAGGATATCATGCGGTAATTTTATGCCTCTAAGTGGGTGGTGGATCCAGGAGTAACCAAAATTTACCATGACCTAAGATGATAGTTTTGGTGGCCATGAATGAAAAAGGAGATAGTAGGGTTTGTGACAAGATACTTCACCTGTAAGTAGGTGAAAGCAGAGCATCAATGACCTAGAGGATTGCTACATATGTTTCCTATTCCAGAATGTAAGTGGGATGATGTGGCCTTGTATTTTTTGGTATGTCTCTCAAAAACTATTAGGAATAGTGATACTATTTGGGTCATTGTGGATCAACTGACAATGGTAGCACATTTATTGACTATAAGAGAGACCATTATAGTAGAACAGTTGGGAGAACAATATGTTCAAAAGATGGTTTATATACATGGAGTGCCATGGACTATAGTTTCAAATCGTGATTCATTATTTACTTCACATTTCTAGCAGGACTTGTAGAAAATTTTTGGCAAATAGGTTTTATTGAGTATGGATTTTCACCCATGGATAGATGTACAGTCGTAACATACTATAAAGGTGATTGAGGATATGATATGGGCATGTTTTCTTAACTTCGGTGGATCTTGGTAAAATTACATAGCTTTAGTAGAGTCTTCCTATAATAATAGTTATCAAGAAACTATAAAGATGACACCATACGAGGCTCTTTATGGTAGACCATGTAGATCACCACTATGCTGGATGGAGGCTGGTGAGTTAGAGTTTTTGGGATCGAGTCTCATGCAGGAGACATTGAATTAGGTACACTTAATTCATAAACAAATGGATATGTATAAAATTAGAAAGAAAACATATACTGATAGATGTATATGACCTCTAGAGTTTACAGAGGGTGATCGTGTGTTGATTAAAGTGTCTCCTAGGTTGGGTCACTACAGGATATAGAGGCAGTGCAAGTTGGTGCCCAGGTTTGTTGGACCTTTTGAGATAGTTGAGAGAATCAGGTCGGTGGTGTACCGAATAGATATTCCATAGAGATATAGTTCTATTCATGACGTTTTCTATGTATCACAACTATGGATATATCATCCTGACCCTTCTCATGTGATCGATATGGATGAGGTTGACCTTGAGATTGATGCATCCTTTGAGGAGGATCTGATACGTGTGTTGGATCGCAGTGAAAAATTGTTGAGGGGAAACACTGTGTTGATAGTTTGTGTGTTACGGAAACATGGAAGAATATAATATGAATCATGGGAAAGAGTAGTAGATATGAGGGATTAATGGACTAATCTTTTTGGCCCCAAATATTAGAAAGTCTTGGAAATGCTTAATGAGGATGACCTCTTATAAGGTGGGGATTGTAAGATGATGACCTTTTCTATAGATTATATGGGGTGAAATTTCATGTACTTTTGTTTTTTACATAAGTGTATTTGTTTGGAGTTATGTATTGGGGTGCATTTAGGTGAAGTCTAATAAAATTTCGGAGAAAAGACATTGTGCATTGTTTGCGCATGGTTTGAACAGACCGTGCGGTTGCTTAGGAGAAACTGTGTGCCCTCTTATTTTTGAGACAATAGATTTGGCATGGTTGGAAAATGGTTTTATAGGATGTGTGAGGTAGTCGTACGAATTTCCCCATGAATCAATTCCTAACCCATGGTTAGCACACGATTTTTCTAACCATGCAACTAAACTGTGTGTGGGCCAACTGTGAGATCCTAAAATTGTGTATCTCACTTCTTTTCAAGTTTGAATGAGTTGTTTCACTTCCTATGCAGACCTAACTTGGGATTTTACTTTTATAATGGTAAATTAAGGTTATCCCATCAACCTGAAAGGATTACAAGGCCTTATGAACATCGTTCTTCGAGATCAAAAGCCCGAATGGAAGATTATCTCTTCTCCCGGTAAGTGGATTTCATTCCAATGCTTCTCTCATTATTTGTTCTATCTTTCCCTAATATTTTCATAGAAGATATCCTCTATATTATTATATCTAAACCTATGTGGTGATATATAGATCTAGTATTGAAGATATAGATCTAGATTTATGATATCTTGATTTCTTTGATCTTGTTTTCAGTTTAGGGAATTAGATCCTGAACTTTTATCAATGTCGTTGTGCTGCTCAGATTTTGGGGATTTCCATTAGGAAAACATTCATTAGTGAACTAAGGTAGGTGGTCTAAATCTAATTTTCATAGTTATGGATTTGATATATATATGCAATATTGTATAATTTATAGCATCCTTTAGCAATTGTTTTCCTTGAATTGGGTTTATTAGATTGACTAATTGAGTTATTGAAGATTTATTGAAAGATGTGATTAATTGGTGAATTAGACATGAGACTAAGGGGTTGTTCTATTAGATAATTAATTTGGGGAAATTATTTATAAGATATAGGGGTTTTAATTTAGATAATTAATTGGGGGATTAATTATTAAATATCTAATTGTCTATGTTGATATAATTAATTATGAATTAATTATGGGCTTTGAAATTATGATCTAGATAATTAATTCTGGAAAATTAATTATGGGATATGAATTATGAGATTGGTTAATTAATTAATTAATTAATTAATGGGATTGATACATTTAGTTAATTGTGGTGTTAACTAGTGGATTTGATGTATTTTCACTAATTGTTGAATTAGTGAGGGAATTGATGTGGATAATTAATGGATGAATTAATTATGTGTTTAATAATGGTAACATGGTCATTCTAAATTGAGAAGTACGAATGGTAACATTTTCATCATACTTAGGAGTAATAGAATGGGAACATTATCATTCTAATGTAATGTATACATGTTAACATGGTCATTATACTTATGGGTAAAGAGAATGGGAACATGGTCATTCTATTGAGGGGTAAGTGTGGTATCATGGTCATCTTACTTACATTTGTGATATTGGTGATTTTGTAAATGTGCCTTATTAATTTGAAATTAAAGAATGGAAATAATGGAACTCTGAGTTATGTCCTCTCATGAGAATATTTGAACTCTGACATGAGTTAAATCAGGTATTGAGATAACATAAAACCTTGAATACTTTGATCTTCAGTGAGAAGTAGGTATTAAGATATGATATTATCTAGGTAACACTTTGGGATCCAGTACGAGATGAAGTTAGTATTGAGGTATGGGTATCCTTGGGAACCCTAGATTTAAGGTAATTAGATAATAATAAATGAAAATGTGATAAACTATTTATTATTTCACTATACTTATTTCCTTATAGAACTTAATGCACTATCTTTTGACTGCACTTATTTTTGACACTGTTGGTGGTGGCCTAATGATTCATACTCACACCCTACTTGGGTTGCATGATCAATACCCAAATAGATTATATTATTATAGTACTGGATAAGGGAAAAGGCCTTGGGATAGGTGGTGAAGGTTTCGGGCGCAGCGGAATCACGTCGGTTGGTTTTCCCAACCTTAATTTTAGCGTTAAACAACGTTCAGTCCGAGATTCGTCACGATAATAAAATTCCAGATCTTCAGAATAGAACTAAGAATGAAAAGAAAGAGAAGGGTCTTAGAACCATCGAGATGATCATCATATGTTAGTTATAATTAATTTAATTAATTGACAAGAATTACCTTGGTAGAATTATTTCTTCGTTGATATTTTCCAGTCACGTTTTGATGTAATTCGTCATTACATCGCAGAAACCAAGTGTAGACTTCCTCTAGTGGTGATCCACACATGCACCACGTATCTCTGGAAGTCACCAATGGAATATCCAGGTGCTAGCGTGGAGAATCCTTTTCTTGCATTGTCCGCCTTAGATCACCTTGATCTAATGGGGGAGGATCACTCTCGGTATTGAGAGTGTTCTTGGAGGAAGGAGTTCTCTCGTCCTTGAGATATTTTTCCAGAATTATTGTGCACAACGATTCATGGAAAATTGTTGGGGTTGTGAGGATATTTATAATTGGGTTTGAGGTTATAGAGTTATGATAATAAATAAATGCATTACGCATTTTATTTATTTCATTAACTCTTATTGAAAAACCCCATGTCGAATCATTAATTCCTTGATATGCAGCCACGCTGATTATAATAAATATCATTTAATAAAACATTAATATTTCCTCAAAATCCTGACTGAAAAAACTACATGGCGTGTAATCATTAATACATGGCGTGTACTTTTTTTTCATTTCCTTTCCAAAATAAAAACTACACGGAGTGTACATTAAATGTATATCGTATCTATATCTTGTTTTTCATTTTATTCTTCCTCGAACATTAAAAAAATTTAGGCTTCCTTGAATAATTATTAAACCACATACGATAATAATCTTTATTCTACTTGAGATACTTGGATACACTTAGTGTGTGACCCTCTGGGCTTCTTTCTCATTGGCATTAGGCGAGCTTGCCTAAAGTACAAGATTATTGTCTAGAAATGGGTCAAGGAACCCAATAGAAAGAAGTTTATGTCGTATTGACATGTCACCTCATAAGAACACTTACTGTGTAATTTAATCCCTTTGTCTCGATATCTCTAATCAAGCGGGTTGCATGCTAGTGCCATCAACCCATGTGCTCGATTATTCTTTCATCAACTTCCCAGAATTGAACTCTCCCATACCTTTCCATGGACATAGATTTATTTAGGCTATATCAATTCCATAAAAGGTCCTAATATATCTACTTCCATTATGAAACATAAGGGAGAAATCCTTTCTCGCATTATCTATTAATGCAGTATCACTCGTGACGCACCCAACGTATCCTACCTCGCTGCGAACAGTGTGTCATCATAGTTTTTGTCAATACATCTATGTGTGTGAGCTGTAATACTCATTAATAATAATCTTAATGTCTAAGGACCAATACACACGTCCGTAGATAGAAACATCCAATGACACTATGAAATGTGGATTTCCTACTGGCGGGTCTCATTCTCATAATATCCTCCTGGATATTACCAAGTGAGAACACCATGAGAAGGTGCCTCAAAGTTTTATAATTCCTCACCCCTAATGGCATGTATTATTTGTGTTCCTCAAATAACATCATCTGGCCATAGAACATATATTCAAGAATAGTCTTATGGCACTTCTAGGTTATCATCATAGCAGGGATCCACTATGACCCTTTAATATAACAGATGTCTTTAGGACATTATCACATGCATTGTCATGAATAAGAACAATAAAGATGTGATAAGGTATTTATTAATGAATAAATTACAATGTAGTTGGTTCTAGGCCACTAACTCCAACAGACTCCCACTTGGACTATAGACAACTCCTAACAACCTTTAACTCGCTAGCTCTCACATGATATTCATGCTTTTGCTGAGATTGGCCTTTAGTCATGGGGTCCACCACATTCTCTCTTCTGTGGACTCTCTACTCACTGCAACTTCACCCCTTTGATAGAAATCCCTCAAGAGGTGATACTTTTGGATTATATTCTTTTTCCGTTGATGTGACCTTGGTTCTTTTTCAAGATCCACCGCTGTAGTATTATCACAATACAATGTGATAGGATCTTTACTGCTAAGCACCACATCAAGATCCTGGAAAAAGATCCGAATCCAGACAGATTCCTTAGCTGAATCAGAAGCCGCTATATATTCAGACACTGCTGTAGAATCGGTGACAAATGGATTCTTTGAACTCTTCTAGCTCACAACTCCTCCATTGAGAAAGAAAACATATCCAGATTGTGACTTCATATCATTTTGATATATCTGAAAACCAGAATCATCATACCCTCTGATAACAAGTTCTTCATCTCCTCCATACACTAGGAATATATCCTTAGTTCTTCTTAGATACTTAAGGATAGTCTTAACAGTAGTCCAATTTTGTTCTCCTCGATCTGCTTGATATTTGCCTACCATGCTCAGTTCATTGGCAACATCAAGATTGGTACATAACATGTCATACATGATGGATCCTATAGCTAAAGCATATGGGATCTTACTCATTCTATCATTCTCTTGTTGTGTCTGAGGACACATTTTTTTAGAAAGATATAGGTCATGTGACACCAGAAACAATCCCATCTTGTATTGTTCCATACTAAATCTCTTTAGTATCTTGTCAATGTATGTAACTTGACTTAGTCCAAGAAGCCTCTTGGATCTATCACAAATGATCTTGATCCCTAGAATGTAGGCTGCTTCACCCAAGTCCTTCATGGATAAACACTTGTTCAACCAGTCCTTAACTGTCTATAAGACTGGTACATCATTTTCAATAAGCAATATGTCGTCAGCATATACTACTAGGATAACGATTGAATTCCCATTAAACCTCTTATAAACAGATGGCTTGCATTCGTTCTTAATGAAACCAAATTCCTTTATGGCTTCATCAAATCGAATGTTCCATGACCTAGATGCTTTCTTTAATCCACAAATGGATTTCTTCAACTTGAAAACCCATTTGGATTCACCTGGTGTCACAAACCCTATGGGTTGTGTCATATAGACATATTCCTGAAGGTTCTTGTTAAATAATGTTGTTTTTACATCCATTTTCCAAATCTCGTAGTCATGGTAAGCTGTTATGGAAAGTATGATTCTTATGGATTTAAACATGGAAACTAGAAAGAAGGTTTCATCATAGTCAATTCCTTGATCTTGTCTGAATCCTTTAGCCATTATCCTTGGTTTATAGGTGCTAACTTGACCTTCCATGTCCAGTTTTATCTTGAATACCCATTTGAATCCAACAAGATTTACATCAACTGGCTCATCGACCAGAACCCATACTTGGTTCTGATACATGGAATCCATCTCAAAATTCATAGTGTCTATCCATCTTGTATCTTTTTAGATTTATACTACTTCTATGTAGGAGAGAGGTTCATTATTGTCCAAAAATAATGATACACCATCCTCAGTGACTAAGAAACCAAATCTCTCTGGTTCCCTTACCTATCTTGAGATCCTACGCAGTACTTGTTTTTCTGGAACCTCTTCCATGGGGACCTATGGAACTTGTTCCTATACCAACTTATGTGTATCTTGAGTATCAACTTCATCAAAGTCAATCTTTCTCCCACTATCCCTTTTAAGGATTTTCTCCCTCTCAATAAATATGGCTTTTCTGAAAACATTCACTTTCTTGTCTTGAGGGTTATATAGGTAACATCCTTTTTTTTCCTTGGGATCCTATAAAGATACACCTCATGCACCGGGGTGCTAGTTTGTTTCCAGAGAAGGCCTTACGAAATGTCTCACATCCCCATACACGTGTATGTGACAAAATGGGTTTCTTTCCATTCCATAACTCAGAGGGAATTCCATTTTCTGCCTTAGTTGGTACTCAGTTTAATGTGTATGCTGCAATTTGTAATGCATATCCCCAAAAGGATAATAGAAGACCTGCATGACTCATCATCGACCCCACCATGTCCAACAAGGTGTGGTTCCTAATTTTACTAACACCATTCCACCGTGGTGTATATGGAGGAGTGAGCTAAGATAGAATCCCATACTACCATAAAAGATCGATGAACTATTGGTTCAGATATTCTCCACCTCAATCCGATCAAAGTTTTTTTATCTTCTTACCAAGCTGATTCTCTACTTAATTCTTGAATTCCTTAAAATTATCTAAGGCTTCTGACTTATAACTCATTAAGTAGACGTATCCATATCTACTCAAATCATCAGTAAAAGTAATGAATTAAGAATATCCACCTATAGATTCTACTGAAAATGGTCCACACACATCCGTGTGCACCAATCCTAGAATATTTGTGGCCCTTGCACCTTTTCCACTGAAGGGCGGCTTGGTCATTTTTCCTTATAAACAAGTGTGACATCTATCAAGTGGTTTTAGCTCAGTAGATTCCAAATAATCATCTTGGAAGAGATTTATCAAGTGCTTCTCGTTTACATGACCGAGATGGTGATGCCACAACTGGGTGATGTATGAGTCATGTGAGTTTGTTTTGTTATCGATTGTCAACACTTAGTTTTCATAATTTAATATGTACAAACCATTATTTAAATGCACCATACCATAACATACATTGTTCCTATAAAAGAGACAACCCTTATTTCCAAACATGAAAATAAATCCATCCATATCCAAACAAGATACAGAAATTATGTTATTGGAAACACGAGGAACATAATAACAGTTATGTAAAACCAAAATCATCACAGTTGGCAATGAGAGGCAGTAATCGCCAATAGCCAACCCAGCCAGCCTTACGCTATTGGAAGATCGAAGATCCACCTCTCCCCTATCAATATTTCTAAATATACTTGGTTCTTGAATTTGAATACATATGTCAGCCCTACAAGCTGTATCTAATACCCAATGTGTAGAAATAGAAAGATTACACTCGATAACAAATGCACCTTTAGCATCCCCACGCTTCTGAGTGCAGTTCCTATTCCAGTATCCTTGTTTGCCACATGCAAAACATACTGCCTCCCATTCCTTACCATGCATCTGGATCTTCCCCTTCTTGGAGGGATGGTGCTCAGGGGCTTCAGATCGTTTATTAGTCTTTTACCCTTTTCCTTGTCCTTCCTTTTCTTATTCACCATAAGGACGGCGGGTTTGTCATGCCCCATGTCCTTATCTACCTGGATACTTAAGTTCAAAAGTTCTGATAGACTCTTCTCATTTTTTTTCTCATGTTATAATTGACATTGAAGCTAGATAAGGTCTTGGGAAGTGATGATAGGATGAGATTTGTACGCAACTCATCCGGGAATTTAATCCCTAAGATGTGTAGATGTTCAATGTAGCCAATAAGCTTGACTACATGAGACGCAACTGGCACAAAATCTCCAAGATTAGTTGTAAACAAAGAATTATAGATCTCATATCTCTCTTTTCTCACCTTCTCTTGGTATAAATCCTTAAGGTGTGACATCATGCTATACGCGTCCATGTTTTCATGTAGCTTCAAGAGATCATAAGACATGACCGATTGCATGAAACACTGGACATCTATGGCATCATCCATCTGTTTTTCATAGAGAGATATTTCTTTATCACTGGCCTCTTTCCCAAGAAAAACTGGAATAGGATCTTCCAGCACATACAATTTTCTCTCATGGCGAAGGATGATGCGTAAACGCCTCTACCACTCTTGGAAATTAGTGCTGGTGAGAAGTTTTTCCTTCTCAATTATGGTTCGCAATGATATGTTTGAAGTCATTTTTCTTGTAATTTATACAAATTAAGAGGAGAAAAGGTTTTAGTACTTTATAAAATTGAGACAAATAAATATATTAATACTTATTAGTCTCCCACTATTTTATCGAAATCTAATAGCCTTCACCATTGACTTCAGAATATTTTGTTTCCTAAATATTATGGTGGAAAAGATCCATATTTCCCTTCGCATTACCCTAAATAGCATTATTCAAGCAACTTGAAGGGTATTAGGTAGGAATTACAAATTCCAAATTCATTAACTCACATCTCCTTGATCTACTAAGTGGACTCCCCAATCCTGAAATCCTTTTATTTTGGATTTCCTCAGCCTTTTCCTCTTGGTCAAACCAAGTCTTGCTGTGGAAGTCAACCCTTGATGTGAACCAAGTCAATTCAATCCAAAACCTTGAATTAGAATTCCCCGATAATTGAAAGCATCCCAACTAGGGTTGGTCAAGCACTTTGAAATATGGTTTGATTCTAACCAAGATTATAGAAGGCTATACTGAATTAATATTTCTTTGAGGGATTTTATCCTTATACGTAAATTTCCATTTTATTATCTTTGATTACATGCTTGTTAATATTAAGTGGGATATACTTAAGTGATTAACCATTTCTAATATAATATTTATGCATAAGCCGGTCTTATTTTAGTTCCATATTGCATGCTTGTTTAATTCATTAATTGTGTGATCGTGACAACACACCCACAATAAATAAACCATGCACCTAACAAAAATAAAATAAATGGTATGATCATGAGCTTGTTCTATTGGTTAGTTTATCTAGAATTTGATAAACTAACCCAAGACCTAGGGGAGAAACACCTTGAACCTTTCGGGTTCGTGTTTACAGCTTTCCACCTGTCTAGGTTTGTATCTCCTTGGATTGGTTTCACCTTGGCTTCTGACTTGAGCCACCTCCACTAGCTTGGGAGCTCCATCCATTACATATGAATTTATCTTACATGTAGTTGTGGGGTAAAAAGGGGGTTTTACATAAAAGAATTATTGGGTGCGCAGGCCTTACATATTAATGAGAAGAAGGCTCGTAGGACAATAAATTTAATTTAAATAAATAAATTAAAAGAAACCATTCACATAAAAATGCCTTGTTCTAGCTCATGATCATCCATACATGTAATGATATTTACTCATAAATAAAACTAGCATTCAATTCTTTAATAATTCTTTCTTAAGATAAATAATGCTCGAATCAATTAATTATCTTTAATTAATCAATCCTTTTATGTTAAACCCTTTTTAAAATTTCCTTGAGATTCTCATCCATCATAATTTTAAACAAATAAATTCATTTAAAATTATCTTTGTATGTAACTTTTACCTTTGAGGAAATCCGGTGAATTATTATTCATTACACAGATGTTAAAATAAAAACATATATATAAAACACCTATCACATGTTGTGCCTCATCTTTATGTCTATACTATGGTACAAGTATCAAGGGATTTTATAATATAATAATAAATTTTAATAAATATGCGTAATTTGGATGAGTACACAGTGTGTAGTTTCGACTACACAGCGTGTACTTTTGTTCACCATCCATCCGAAGTACATGCCCGGGGACAAGGCGTGTAGATATATTTCGGAAATTTTCAGATTATACGGCATGTTCAGTGGGACACACACCATGTAGTATCTGCGTTACATGGTTTCCAGTCGGGAAATCCATGTATGGGGTACACAGTCTAACCCTAACCCAAAGGGACTACACTCCTTGTTCAGTTGACCACACTGTGTGTAATTCGGAAACCATGTGCCACCTGTTCTTGGTCAAAACACGGTGTCATTTATGACTTAGGTATACTCCAATACACGGCCTGATTTGGCGGACCAGTACGATGCATTGAACCTAGACTACATGGTGTGTACTTCCAAATACACGCTGTGTATTCTTATGTTGTATGGCCAGGAATGTTTGGAACCTTCGGATTAGATCCTCTATTTTATTTTAATCAAAGTTAAAAGAAAAATTTGTTTCTGTAAGGTAAACGAGAAATGAGAGAGGAGGAATAGATCTTGAGATTCAGATTTAAATAATGATTAACTCGAATTGAAACAACTAAATTATTAAATGTGTAAATCACCAACAAAAAACCAAATAATTATAATCAATGATATGACCGCTTTGATACCACTTGAAGGTTCCGAGCACAGCGGAAGCACGTTGGTGGGTTTTCCCAACTTTAATTTTAGCATTAAACAATGTTCAATCCAATATCTGTCATGATAATAAAACATCGGATCTTCAAAATAAAATAAAAAATGAAAAGAAAAAGAAGGGTCCTGGAACCATCGAGAGGATCACCATATGTTGGTTATAATTTATTTAATTAATTGAAAAGAATTACCTTGATGGAATTCTTTCTTCATTGATGTTTTCCGGTCATGTTTCGATGTGATTCATTGTTGAGTCGCAGAAGCCAAGTGTAGACTTCCTCTAGCGGTGATCCACACGTGAACCATGTATCTCTGGACATCGACAAAGGAATCTCCAGGTGCTAGTGTGGAGAAGCATTTTCTTGCGTTGTCTGCCTTAGATCACCTTGATCTGATGGAGGAGGATCTCTCTCAGTCTTGATAGCGTTCTTGGAGGAAGGAGTTCTCTCGGACTTGAGAGAATTTTACAGAATTGTTGTGCACAACGATTCATGGAAAAGTGTTGGGGTTGTGAGGATATTTAAAATCGGGTTTAAGATTATAGAGTTATGACAATAAATAAACGCGTTATACGTTTTATTAATTTCATTAACTCTTATTGAAAACCCCCATGTTGAATCATTAATTCCTTGACATGTTCCCATGCTGATTATAGTAAATATCATTTAATAAAACAATATTATTTCCTCAAAATCCCGACTGAAAAAACTATACAGCATGTAATCATTAATTCATGGAATGTACTTTATTTTCATTTCTTTTCCAAAATGAAAACTACACGGTGTGTACATTCAATGTACACGGCGTGTATATCTTGTTTTTCATTTTATTCTTCCTCCAACATTAAAATTATTTAGGCTTCCTTGAATAATTATTAAACCACATATGGGAATAATCTTTATTATACTTGAGATACTTGGATACACTTAGTGTGTGACCCTCTAGGCCTCTTTCCCGTTGTAATTAGGCGGGCTTGACTAAAGTACAAGATTTTTGTCTAGAAATGGGTCAAGGAACCCAAGAGAAAGAATTTGACACCGCATTGACGTGTCACCTCATACAAATGCTTACTGTGAAATTTAATCCCATTGTCTCGATATCTCTAATCAAGCGGGTTGCATGCTAGTACCATCAACCCATGTGCTCAGTTATTCTTTCTTTGACTTCCCGGAATTGAACTCACTCATAACTTACCATGGAAATGGATTTATTTAGGCTATATTAATTCCATAAAAGGTCTTGATATATCTGCTTCCATTATGGAATAGAAGGGACAAATCCTTTCTCGCATTATCTATTAATGCAGTATCACTCGTGACGCACCCAACGTATCCTACCTCACTGCGAACAGTGTGTCGTCACAGTTTTCATCAATACATCAAAGTGTATGAGTTGTAATACCCATTAATAATAATCTTAAAGTATAAGGACCAATACACACATCCGCAGATAGAAAAATCCAATGGCACTATGAAATGTGGATTTTCTACTGGTAGGTCTCTTTCTCATAACATCCTCCGAGATATTACAAAGGGAGCACACCATGAGAACGTGCCTCAAATTTTTATGAGTCCTCACCCCTAATGGAATGTATTATTTGTGTCCCTAAAATAATATCATTCGTACATAGAACGTATATTCCAGAACAGTGTTATGGCACTTCCAGGTTCTCATCATAGTAGGGATCCACTATGACCCTTTAATGCAACAGGTTTCCTTAGGAAATTATCACATGCATTGTCACGTAGAAGAAAAATCAAGATGTTATAAGTTATATATTTATGAATAAAGTACAAAGTAGTTGGTTCTAGGCCACAAACTCCAACAGGTGGATGATTGGGGATAGATATTGGAGGAGGGAAACAAACATGGTTCAGGACCCATTTGGGGAGTCGTAGTGTCTTTGTTTTTAGTTTCATATTTGACACTTAACACTTATATTAGAATCACATGTTTTCAATTCCAGTTGAGTATTGTATTTTTTGTTTTGTTATCTCATGACATTAATATTAGTTTGGTTATATATGCTTTCGCTATTTCTTTTTTACTTCATCTTGTGTTTTACTTTGATAAATGAGGGTATATTCTCCCCATTAATGACTTACCAGACCCTTACTACTATTTTTTAAGCCTCTGGAATATAGGGAGGCATGCTTGGGGTCATGTGGTGAACTGGCTTGGGGCACTATCATGTGGCTTCCAAGTCGGGACGTTACACATTTACTCTAAGTATTACACCCTAGAACCTCAGTTAAACAACATTTATACATACATGCATAAATGAACATACACATAGCACCCTCTCTTCCTAGAACCTCGTAAAGCATGTACCCAAGGTATTCCATCCCAAAACCATAGATGCATATAAATAAATACACCTGAGCACACTCCCCTCATGAAACATCTTATCTCATACCACAAAAATTTTCCATCTTCCCAAATCCATCTTACTTAATTGTGATTAAACTCATAAGTTCACAACCTCTCCTCGCCACTACAACCACGTTTGGCTTACATAATGATTCAGTTCTAACGTGAAACTAGAGATCATCACTACCCACTTATGACACTTTATTTAGGGTTAATATGATAATTAGGAACCTACATGGCTTCTTTAGGTAATGTCATGGTATGAACACCCTACATGGGTTCCTCATTAACATTTATATCTCTCGGCCTTAACCCTTCATTCTTATAATAATTCCTGTCAATTTTTTTTGGGGTCCTTCAGACCTGTCTCTACTCTTTATGGGGTCTATCATATTCATTTAGACTAACCAGCAACTTTGATACCAAAAGTAACCATCATCAATAATCACACACAAACATGAAACATCATTAAACAAAAAAAATCATTATAGAATCACCACATGGATCACATCAAAGCAATCATAACAATGGAGAGAATACAAAATTAAGTAGAGCATCACTCCCATAAGGTCAGACACACCAAAAACAACTCAATAAATCCCTTCCAACTTGTTCAAACCCTTTTTTTACCATTTCCAAAGGCACTATATGTCATATTACCCATGCTAGGGCATTAGTAAAATCTTGTAAAGCATTGTCTAAAAAACTCTATTTTCATTTTGAAATACCATTTCAAAACTTATTCTCAAATCACTCATTTTACTTTAAAATTCCATTTGATCAAAGCCCTTTTTAAATGGAAACATTTTCTATTTTAATCAAACACATTCCACTAAGTAATCCATAAATAGATCCAAAAACACTCATATCTCTAAGGTGACACCATAGAACCATTAAGTAGGATATGTCTTCTATGTTGACTATTATAGAAACACAAGCTCATCCCAATTTATAGTTCAGATCACACAAGCCTACAACATGTAGATAGTTATAATAATGATTAAAATTTAATATAATATCACTATAAGAATAATTGAATTAGTAAATTTAAGGCCACCAACCTTAATAAAAGATATTTTTCCTTTGAAACCAAGATTGATCCTTACTGTCTAATCTCATCCAACCATTGCTTCAACTCACAGACCCCGATCTCAAGGCATGCTATTAAATAATTAATCATAAAAAATTTATATTTAATTATTTAATCCATTTATATCAATTTATAATTAAATTTCTAATTAATTCAACGAGGCATAATGCCTAAAATCTCACAGAGTTTTTCCCAATTTTGTTTTTAGTTCTTTGGTATTTTGTATATGTCTGTTGTTGTATGGATACCTGACATTTATTGGATGGTATCATCTTCATTTTTCAAGATATATTTCTTTCCACATATTTCATTGGAACTAAAATGACTTTCATGTATCAATGAAATTAAGGTTGTGGTGTTTTTCTTGTATTTTGGGAGAATATTTCATCAAGTCACTATAAGATGGTGTCATCATAGCTGTCACTATCAAATGACTAGGTTGTTGCCATTATAAAAATCAGATCCATGAGTTTTTTCATCAAATTTCACAAGTTTTTTAGTCAACTCACCATAAAAGTTTATTTTTTGGATAATATTGAGAGTGAAGTTGTTGACTCAATGTTGGAATCCATTTAGATAAGGATTCATTGAGGGTGGAATTAATTTTGACCAATATTCAACCCCCCCCCCCCCAATTTCTCTATATGTATGATTATTTTGATTTTTGATCTCTTCTTAACATCCAACCCCTTGAAGAAATTGCTTATATCATCAATACAAGTGATTTTACTACCTAATAAATCATGTTACTCATTATTATAGCTTTATTATATCACCATATCTTTTGTCGGGAAATTTAAATTAACAAAAAAATATGGATCACCCAATTCAAAATTTTTGTTTGCTTGTGTTATTATTTATATGATATCAGCATCCTAATTTTTTTGAAACCCTAAGACCATTTTTATACTATCTTAATATTCTTCTATGAAGTAATCCATAATCCATTGTTTGGATTATCTTTATGATAACCTCATTCCTAATCGTGAATCTCTAAAATTATTTTTTCCTTCCTCTGACCATTTCCACAAATAAACAGTCCAATGTTCATTGGTTTGATTATTTTTTGCATTCCACGATACCCACTTCTCTACTATGAGAATGTAAGTATTTTTACCTAGATATAAATTCCTAAAAATTAAAAATTCTTAAATTACGTCTACAAAAATTATTCTCAATTCATGTTAGTGTTATTTCAATCCCATGTTTTACATATTCAAATTGATAAAATTGAATTATATATGTTTTTCTATTATAATCATAGTTATTTATATTTGTATAAATAGTCATAGAAAGAAATACCCACATAGAATAATGTTTTATTACTTTAGGCTAGGTCTTACATTGATTACTCTGGCTTATTGACATACAATGGGATTTTTCATCTCAATATCTCTTTGATTTTTTTTAAATTTTTGTAATTGTTGGACTTAGTTTTTTATTTTTTACTAGGGATATGATAAGGGTTTCAAGGGGAATATTTCTCATTTTTTCATGTTTAGGTAAAATGATATTTTCTTAAATTTTTTAGATAAGTCTCTCCACTTATGATTATTTTGATTTCCAATCTTCTTTTCTTGGTATCCATCCTTTGGAAGAATTTTTTTACCACTGATATAGGTAAGTCAACTACCAAATGAATCATGTTACTCATTTCAACATCTCTATTCGATTATTTTGTCTTTCATTGTATTATTTAAATTAGAATAAATTTTTAAATGAATCACCCAATTCTAATATTTTAGTTTGCTTCTGTTATGTTTTCTATGACATTGATACTCTATTTTTTTGAAACGATAAAACTATTTTTCTCCCCTCATACAATTTTTATTTTTGAACTACTCCATCCATTTTTGGGTTTGGATCCATAATTGTGAAACTAAAAAATTATTTTCCCCTTACTCTAACTATTTCCACAAATGAATGGTCTACTATTAATTGGTTATATTATTTTCTGTGTTCAATGATACCCACATCCTGGCTATGAAAATTTAATCATTTTTCTCAATGTTGGTTAATATGTATATGTTTCATTTTCTAATTGATAAAATTGAATTTTATATGTTTTTTTATTATAATCGTAACTAATTTGTATTTGAATGTTCCTAGAAAATAATATTTTTGGTTTTTTTATGATATGTTTTCTACAATACTGACACTCCATATTTTATTGATGTTGGAAGTGTTCAGGCCATTATTGGTTTTCTTCTAATGATCATGCTCAAGTAACATGTAAGTGATTCTATTTAGTTGATATTGTTAGATGATATTATGGAAATTTTTCAAATTTGAGCTCTATGTGTATGTTTTTTAGATAAGTATAGATTGGTCAGATCTAGAGCTACATCCATTTTCCTTTTGAGAATCGTGGAAGGATTATTTGGTTAATTTGATGTATATTTTTACCACCTTTTATATATAAAAAATATTTGATCTAATATAGTTCACTTGTGAATCAGATGTCACCAATAGTTTTTAGAACAAAATTTAAGTTTGTGATATAAATATTTTCTATATGATACTATTAGTAGAGATTTTATTTATTTTTTTGTTAGAAAAATGAGATATATTCTTGAAACTACTTTTTCCATATATGTAGTTATTTGATGCTTGTGGTTTATTTCACTAAACCATTACTCAAAATGTGTCAAGGATTGTTTGCAACATTTAGCATGTATAATTTTGTAGCTCGACAATAACACAGCTAATATTATTTCACTACACATTGAATTCATATTTAGGTAGTTTTAAATCCCACTAATGTTTTGTATAAAAATACTATAGACAGAGTGTGATTTTTAAGGAATTCTACTACTTATTTAGTTATATTGGGAACACTTCTTTGTGTGAAACCCTTAGTTTACATTAATGATGGGTTGATGTCTAGGTACATCATGTTGTTAGGTGCCTCTTATTTCTCAACATAAAAATTCTTGGAGTAACATTTTCTTTGGCTAGTGTTTTTTATATGGTGGATTGATTAATGTGAGATCCTTGGTTTACTACTCTCTTTTCATTTTATATTTGGTCCTTTCAGTTGAAAAAATATTCTCACTAGTTCTTGAAGTGTTCAATTCCATATCCAATGAATACATCCAATCATGGTATTTCCCTAAACCATCCATCTAGATTTTTCCTATTCATTCAATTTTGGTTTATCTATTGATTTTAATAAAACTTCATTCAATTTATATCAAAATTTAAGGTGCTATTTAAATTTTAGTTTTTTTCAAAGATTTGAAAATTATGAGGGTGACATGCTTTTCATAATGTGTCTTTTTTTACTACAAAGCTATATATTTTTTATTGATATAAAAATTCATGATTTAAACTCAATTAAATATGATTTTTTTAGATCATTACAAATCCATCTATTCTATAGGTACATCTATTTTCATTTTGAGAATTATAGAAGACTTATTTAGTTAATGGTATGTATGTTTGATTTGAAATAGTTCACATTCAAATCATATTTCACCAATCATGTTTAGAATAGAGGGTAAGTTTCAGACATAAATATTTTTTATATAGTACTATTAGTGGAAATTTTCCTTAAATATTTGTTAAAAATATGAGATATATGTTTTAAAATTACTTGGTTAATACATGTAGTTATTTGATGCTTGTGGATGAGTTTATTGAACCATTACTTAAATTGTGTAGAGGTGTGAAATATTTGGCATGTATAATTTTGTGTCTCAACATTAAAGCCTTTAGGGTTATTTCACCACACATTCTATTCAGAACTATTTAGTTAGAAACCTCACTCAAGTCTTGTATATAAAGGTTATAGTCAAAGTGTACTTGTTTTACATTAAATATGAGTCAAAGTTTATGTCCATCATGTTGTTGATGCCTCTTGTTTCTCATCATAAACATTATTAGAAAATTATTTTATTTAGATTGTTTTTTATATGATGTATTGATTTATGTGGGATCATTGGTTTCCTTCTCACCTTTCATTTCATATTTGGTTACTACATTTGAACAAATATACTCTATAATTCTTAGAGTACTCAATTCAATATCTAATTACTAGGTCTATTCATCATATTGTCCCAAAATAGTTTAGATTTTCCCTATTTAGTGGTTCTTCCCATATTGTAACAATGGAGGTGTTTTGAAAGATCTTCATTTTGAGGCTCTCCAACTGCAAATCTTCCTTTTTACCCCATCCTCTAATATATTGTAAATTATTTATTTCATTAAAATTGAATCCAATTTCTATCGAAATTCAAGTCCCTGTATCAAATTTAATTTTTGTGTAGAATTCTAAAATTTGGAGGGCGCCATGCTTTTCATAATGTCACTTTTTGTAGAGACCCGAAGCTTGACGTACATAGACATTACATTACTTTTGCGGAATACTTATTACATAACAAAAACACACACACAAGGACCGTAATAGTTTAGTGTCTTTGGAAACTCAGAATATAATCTACTAATCGTGGTGAAATATCTTCAACATCTCCCATAAAGATCTTCTTTTTTTAAACCTAAATCATTTCTTTATGTCCTGGGGAAAAGAAAACATAAAAGGGTGAGGTCAAATGCTCGGTAAGGTTAAACAAAAGAAATATCAATCACGTCATATTCATAAGAACATATATTTTGGAAATCTTAACCTGCAAAAGAGATCATAATTTCATAACCTGGGATAAATCATAGTAGTGAAATGTAATCCCAATAATCATAACTTAAAACATGAAACTTTGTGTCATACACACATAATCATAGAGAATCATTTCTTATTAGTCAAGACTCATTTCCAAGAATATCTTAGTGGATAAAGTCCCTTTCTGAACTAAGTTCACTCCTCGTTTCAGTCCTGTTTCACTAAACCGGTATAACCTACCATTCCAGCCATGTCTATCTCATGAGATATAAAATCTTTACCCAATGCATTGGAGGGAGATATAGGTCCCACCCATCTCATAATGATACCGTTCTTATGTGTGCCACAAAATCATAAACCATACATCATAACATAACCCATGTAACAAAAATGGGAATCTTAAACATTGTGACATCATAAAAAAATTCATATAAGATAAAGGAATTCATAAAAATAATTCCATCATAACATAATCAAATCAATGTAATAATAGATATAGAAACAGAACCCTTTATTATCTTAGATGGAAAATAATTTTGATAAAACACTTGAACTCCATTCTTGAGGAAAATATACTTTCTACTTCAAAAGCATTTTCCTTTCTTAACATGTCATACAATTTTAAACTAAAAGAAGTTGATTAAAAATAAACTTGAAAACTTTTAAAGGAAGCTTCTTGGAAATAATGTTTTAAAAATCCATTCATGCCGTATAAGTTAAAAAAACATTCCTCTCATACTTTTGTCAGAAAACTCAAAAAGTACCTCGTACGAAAAACGACAAATGATTCCTTTCATATCTTTTAATATAAACTCACAAAAAGGTAAAAATGGATTTAAACAATTGTAGGTGCATGTAAATAATATTACATATTGAGGAAACATGGATGTGGATGATAAAATACACCACAGTAAATACCAAAGTATAAACAATCTCGGATAAAAATGAGATTGTGATATTTTCCCTTACCTTAGGTCCGATTTGCTTCGTAAGTGTCCGAACCTCCTGTATAATGATTTAAATACTGTCATTGACTTACTACAGAATCATATTCATTGTTATTATATCATATATGGTTCACTTATGACTTTATATTACCTGTTCTTTTGTATATTCATGTTAAAGTAGCGTTTTGGGTAAAATTGTCTCATTTGTCGTTCGTGTTTTAACTTGTAATTATTCATATGATTACTTAGATCATGATTACTTAATTCCAGAATATAAAACATGATTTATATATAATATATATTCAGAATATACATATATATAATGGATCAATAAATGGAAAGAAATACACCGTTCATGGAGACGGTAGGTCGTACGTACGCATGAACGCTGTTTTCGTTTCCTTATTGAATTGAGTGGAATTAAGAAGATGACATAAATATATATATATACATAAATACATTAGTATTATTATTTCATATATTTCATGATTACTTATTATATATACTTTATAATCATTCATGAATGGTTAACGTGGAGAATGAATCTCATCGCGTCGTGGAGACGGTAGTCCGTACGTACGCACGAGCGATGATATCATTCTCATGATCGTTGAATTGTATTGGAGTGTATGTATACTATTTTAGAATAAATATCACTTTACAATAGTCATATATAGTCATTATTTACACCATTATACCCATCCAAGTAAGGTGGTGGTGGAAAAATAGATTACACCACAGCGTGGAGACGGTATTCCGTACGTACGCACGCGCGGTGATTTCTTTTTCCGTAGGATGGATAGATGGTGAAATAGGGTTGTTTAATACTTATAATAACATATCAGTATATTAGTTATACTGATGTTATTACTTCATAGTGAAACAACTAAATAAGAAAAAGTGGAAGAAGAAATAAAGATGAAAGAATTGGTAACGGACATTACCTCTTCTTTGAAGTGCTTCTTTGAGACCTCCTTTTAGGGTACTAAAATAGGTCTTTGAAGAAGACCAGAACCTCTAGGATGTTTCTAGGGAAGTGGAGAGGAGAAATTTTCAGGGGTTGTCCGAGCTTGAAGGCTCAATGTGGTGTGAGGAAGAGGGAGGAGGAGGTGCCCTTTTATAAGGGAGGAGAGAGGCTCCTTTGGAAAAACTAAAAATATTATTTTATTATAAAGTCAAGTTCAGTTTTAAATAGCTCCAAATTGATTTATTTCGAAGCTAAGGTGGGGATGGGTCTAAATCCTCTCATCAAATAGAATTTAGACAAGTTTAGGTTCCTATTTTAACTTTATCATTTATATTTAACTTTATGTTAGATAATTTTACTTTTATCGTGTCTTCTTGTTTTCTTACACTATAAGGTTAATAAACTTACTATATCATGCCAAAAGAACCCCAAGTTGTTTATTATTAATATATATAACCGTATCTAAGTCATTTGGCCGATCCTTAGATTTTTAGGAATAAAATAACAATTAATAATATAATATTTTTTTAAAAAACTATTTTATGTCAATTTTGATACTATTTAGTAATTGATTTTTGTTAAAATCATAACAGAATGATTAGTTCGAAAAAAGTTAATTAAATAAATAATAACATTTCATATTAACCTAGAAAATTAGTTTAATTCATAAAAAGTCTGAAATTACATTTATTTGGGTATTTATAACATCAATTATGTCAATATTTCATTAATAAGATAATTACTGCACCATCTTTGTGTCATAAATAAATTAAATTATTTAATGTCTAAAAATTAAAAATAAAATACCATTATGTAGGAAATATTTTTAGATTTCTAATGAGTATTTATAGTCGAATTTATCTTATGTATAACTTTATATTAAAAATGATTTACTTATTAAACTTTGATTTTAACTATTTTAACCCTTCTTTAAATAAATTAATAATAAATGTCCTAATCTAATCCAAGTGGGCCTAAATGATCATATTTTATTCCTAAGGTTTTTTTTGGTCGAATTACACTTATCCAATAGAATTAGGACATGTTTTAGGGTAATAATAATAACATTTTAACCCTTAATTACCCTATTTACTTCTAACCGTGGTAAAAAAAATTAAAAAGTTACTATTCACCAAAAATTATTTTCATCTCATTGAACCACATTTTACTTACTAACATCAACCGTGTCTCTCAGATTTTTTAAATTCCACTCACAGAAGAGGTAAAATTATGTTTTATGAAAAATTCATTTTTTTAACTACCACTTAGTGGTTTCACTATTCATTAAAAAATGAAAGTTTCCAGAAAAATACCAAAAATTAGGCCTAAGCTATATTTGATATTATGAACTCAAAAATGATGTCTATTTTACCAAATTCAAAACATATCAGTTGCATTAATTAATTTAAAAATTAATTCCCGTTGTCAAAACAAATAGCGTGTTCTTAAGAGATAATAACTACCAAAAGATTGACACTTGTTTATGTCTGGTTTAAATGTGAAATTACATCCAATGACCAAAATTGTATTAAATTGTAAAAATATATTCTAAATATACTTTAAAACCACTCAAATTAATAATTTATCACTATTAATTATTTCGATTGAAAAAGTTGTTTTTAATTAAAATTTAGTAATTTTCACTATTCATCAAAATATGAAAGTTATCTGAAAAGTACCAAAATTACACCCTAAGCTAATTTTGATATTCCGAATCCAATAATGAAGTCCATTTTGAAAAAAAAATTCAAAAAGTAGTTATTACTATTCATAATGGCTAGTTTTAATAATATTTTAATAGAATATCATTATTTAGCAAAACTCGATATTACGTACAACACACGCTATCACGGAAGGTCGCGCTTGCGTGTAATGCAAGCCAAGTAAGGGTTGCGTGTTGTGCAATAATCCTTCGTTGTTTTGCATAACATAACCCAACCATATTTCATTTATACATTAAATATATATATATATATATACTCAATGTTGCGTAGAATAACTATTATCAGAATTGTGTGTAACACGTTCCAAGAATAGTGTTTCATATACTGAAAGCTAATACGGTCTTGCATATAGCGCAAGGTAATCTTGGTGTATCATACAACACAAGACATTAATGAAATTAAAAGAATATTTTTCATAAAATATCGGGGTGTTACATTCTACCCCCCTTAAAATGAATTTCGCCCTCAAAATTCATCGGGGTTATAAATGGTTTACTATTCGATAGTTTCTTTAATAGAAACCCACATCGTAAAGAGGAATACCAAAACCAATCTTTAAAAAAAAAGTATGAAACGTAACGGTTACCCAAATAAACTAATCACTGGGTTTCCACATAGTTGAAAATATGGATATGGAAGGGAAATCTAACCATCATGTTCTAATGGAGAGTTGTAGAGAACATGGCTATGGAAAAGCTAGCAATCACAAAGCCATAAATTTGTGACGATCTAAGGTACCATCTGATTCATCAGATATAAGAGCACTAGGACAACATTTTTGGTTTTCAAGATCATTTCCCTAAAGTTTATGAAAATGGAATTAGAAGAAATACTTTCGTGATTTTGGTATAGTCTCACTGTTTGTCGTTCTTTGGACAATTTCCACTTCATCTCTTAAAGAAATGAAGTTGAATTTGTCATTCGTGATGTGTTAGTAGATCATGTGATAGAATGATGGGTCATTCCATCTGTCTCAAACAAAAGGTTAGAAAAGTTATCAAAAAATACATAAGTCCATCTATAGTGAGATTAATCATATATGGTTCCAAAAATGGACTTATACTTCTTATATTATGCTGCTTAATATAATAAAACTAGTTTCTACTAAATAGGGACTTCCTGTAGGCCAGTGGTAGGCGATAAAGGCCAGTAGCACTTCGGTTGTGGGTTCGATTCCCACAGCCTTGTCCGACGCGATGGGCTGTCGCCCGTCCTACAGGTTGTCCTTTTTCTAAAACTATATTACTATAACATCCCATAAACAATATCAAAAAAGTTTTATCCTTAAAAAATACTAACTTATGTCCAACATAATCCATTCCAATCTTTAGGCTTATCTAAAATAACTTCGGTCCAAGCTCATAGTATAAAGAAAATGATCATGTGAATGCCATCATTTATCCCCCATATATCATAAGATATATCTTGTTGGTCAAATTACAAACATGTGAATACCTTAATCGTGTATTCTCTTGAAGAATGAATATCCATTGAACCTTAGTGAAAACATGAATGCAGTTAAAAGTTAACACTTTCCACATACCAAAATCCTCAAAATTCTATATCCTCAAACCATGATATCACTTAGTCCTTATATCAATCATGAGCTCATGAATACTATCAAACATATTAGATTCTCTTTATCCCTTCATTATGTGCATATCATCTGCCTTCCAAAAATATTTCAATCACTTTTCATGGTTACCGATGCCATAAAATTATTGAAAACCACAATAGACCAAAACATAAATATTCCAATATTCCACGATACTATATACAACATTATTCTGGAATCCCATTACATAAACACTTAATCATTCCACCACATCGTTGTCATATTCAACATCGCCAATGGTGATCGCATGTGAATTCCCTTTGTCCTTTGACTTAAGTGGTTGCTCATGTCGATCATCACTAACCCTTGGATTAGGGAATTTATTATCATAATGCCCCATTTCCTTGCACTTGAAGCATTGAAGTGTAGTAGGTTCATTCTGTGTATCCCTTCCTTTGTTTGCATCATTAGGCATCTTCTTCCCATCATTGCGGCATTCAAATGCCCTATGACCTTCCTTTACACATTTGAAACATTTACTTGTCCCTTTAAGATAATCTCCACCATGCTTCTTTCAGCACTTTGAGCATAAGGAAACATTCATCTTCTTTTCACCATTATTCTGAGATTTCTCCTTGAACTCCATCTTTCGTTTCTTTTCAAAACTATGAGATGGATAAGTAACACCAACTTCCATTTCTACCTTGATAGCACAACACACAATTTCTTCATAGCTACTGAAGTCTCTTATAGATAATGCCCTTCGAAGATTTGGTTTTAAGCCACTGAAGAATCGATCAAATTTACTTTCAGGTTGGATGATAAATCCAGATGCATACCTTTCAAGCCTTGTAAAATTCGCTTCGTATATACCAACAGATTCATCATCCTTTTTCTTTAGTTCAAGAAACTCCTTCTCCATCTTTGTTTTAAGAATATGAGGGAAGTACTTATTGAAAAATATGTTCTTGAACTCATCCAATTCCATGGACTCAATTTCATCTCTTTGCCTCGTATTCTTGATAAGATTCCACCATTGATCAGCTTCACCTTCCAAACGATATACTGCTAAGATGACTTTATCATGTTCAGAACATTGAAGAACAGAAAATATCTTTTCAGTGGTACTGATCCATTGTTCAGCAACAAGTGGATCAGAAGACCCACTAAAAGAAGGTGGGTGTTGCCTCATGAAGGACTCAATAGAATATTGTTCCCTTCTCTGCTCATTTGGAAGTCCAGAATGATTCATAGCTTGTGTAAGTATAGCAATAAGATTTTTCACTCCATCTCCCATAACATTTGTTTGTTCAGGAGGACAATCATTGCATTATCCATTGCATTGATCAACACGGTTCCTTCGGGTTCCAGCCATCGTCTAAAGCCCAAAAAGAATAGTGTGAGAGGCAAAAATCATGCTAGGGAAAACAACATAATAAAAGGGGGAGTACCCTCAATATCTAACATCTTAGGTTTAATTCTATGATCATTAGCGCAATTCTAGGACTATAACCTATACTTATACTTAACCTTAGGGACATCCCTAGACATACCTTAGAAATATCTCTAGGGATCTCACTAAAGTTATCGCATCCTAGTTTCCAAAGGTTGACTAAACCTTTCCTCTGATACCAACTGTAGAGACCCGAAGCTTGACGTACATAGACATTACATTACTTTTGCGGAATACTTAGTACATAACAAAAACACACACACAAGGACCGTAATAGTTTAGTGCCTTTGGAAACTCGGAATATATTCTTCTAATCGTGGTGAAAGATCTTCAACATCTCCCATAAAGATCTTCTTTTTTTTAAACCTAAATCCTTTATTTATGTCTTGGGGAAAAGAAAACATAAAAGGGTGAGCTCAAATGCTCAGTAAGGGTAAACAAAAGAAATATCAATCACGTCATATTCATAAGAACATATCTTTTGGAAATCTTAACCTGCAAAAGAGATCATAATTTCATAACCTGGGATAAATCATAACAGTGAAATGTAATCCCAATATCAGTATATTAGTGATACTGATGTTATTACTTCATAATTAAAAAACTAAAGAAGAATAAGTGGAAGAAGAAATAAAGATGAAAGAATTGGTAACTGACATTACCTCTTCTTTGAAGTGCTTCTTTGAGACCTCCTTTTAGGGTACTAAAATAGGTCTTTGAAGAAGACAAGAACCTCTAGGATTTTTCTAGGGAAGTGTAGAGGAGAAATTTTCAGGGTTTGGCCGAGCTTGAAGGCTCAAAGTGGTGTGAGGAAGAGGGAGGAGGAGGTTCCCTTTTATAAGGGAGGAGAGGGACTCCTTTGGAAAAACTAAAAATATTATTTTATTATAAAGTCACGTTCGGTTTTAAATAGCTCCAAATTGATTTATTTTGAAGCTAAGGTGGGGATGGGTCGAAATCCTCTCATCCAATATAATTTAGACAAGTTTAGGTTCATATTTTAACCTTATCATTTATATTTAACTTTATGTTAGATAATTTTACTTTTTTCGTGTCTTCTTGTTTTCTTACACTATAAGGTTAATAAACATACTATATCAAGCCAAAAGAACCCCAAGTTGTTTATTATTAACATATATAACCTTATATAAGTCATTTGTCCGAACCTTAGATTTTTAGGAATAAAATAACAATTAATAATATAATATTTGTTTTAAAAACTATTTTATGTCAATTTTGACACTATTTAGTAATTGATTTTTGTCAAAATCATAACAGAATGATTAGTTCGAAAAAAGTTAATTAAATAAATACTAACATGTCATATTAACCTATAAAATTAGTGTAATTCTTAAAAAGTATAAAATTACATTTATTTTGGTATTTATAACATCAATTATGTCAATATTTCATTAATAAGATAATTACTGCATCATCTTTGTATCATACATAAATTAAATTATTTAAGGTCTAAAAATTAAAAATAAAATACCATTATGTAGGAAATATTTTTATCTTTTTAATGAGTATTTATAGTCGAATTTATCTTATGTATAACCCTATATTAAAAATGATTTACTTATTAAACTTTGATTTTAACTATTTTAACCCTTCTTTAAATAAATTAATAATAAATGTCCTAATCTAATCCAAGTGGGCCTAAATGATCATATTTTGTTCCTAAGGTTGTTTTTGGTCGAATTACACTTATCCAATAGAATTAGTACATGTTTTAGGGTAATAACAATAACATTTTTACCCTTAATTACCCTATTTACTTTTAACTGTGGTAAAAAAAAGTAAAAAGTTACTATTCGCCAAAAATTATTTTCATCTCATTGAACCACATTTTACTTAATAACATCAACCGTGTCTCTCGGAGTTTTGAAATTCCACTCACAGAAGCGGTAGAATTATGTTTTATGAAAACTTCATTTTTTTTAACTACCACTTAGTGGTTTCACTATTCATCAAAAAATGAAAGTTTCCCGAAAAATACCAAAAATTAGGCCTAAGCTATATTTGATATTATGAACTCAAAAATTATTTCTATTTTACCAAATTCAAAACATATCAGTTGCATTAATTAATTTAAAAATTAATTCCCGTCATCAAAACAAATAGCATGTTCTTAAGAGATAATAACTACCAAAAGATTGACACTTGTTTATGTCTGGTTTAAATGTGAAATTACATCCAATGAACAAAATTGTATTAAATTGTAAAAATATATTCTAAATATACTTTAAAACCACTCAAATTAATAATTTATCACTATTAATTATTTCAATTGAAAAAGTTGTTTTTAATTAAAATTTAGTAATTTTCACTGTTCATCAAAATATGAAAGTTATCCGAAAAGTACCAAAATTTCACCCTAAGCTAATTTCGATATTCTGAATCCAATAATGAAGTCCATTTTGAAAAAAAAATTAAAAATTAGTTATTACTATTCATAACGGCTAGTTTTAATAATATTTTAATAGAATATCATTGTTTAGCGAAACTCGGTATTACGTATAACACACGTTATCGCGGAAGGTCGTGCTTGCGTGCAATGCAAGCCAAGTCAGGGTTGCGTTTTGTGCAAGAATCCTTCGTTGTTTCGTTTAACATAACCCAACCATATTTCATTTATACATTGAATATATATATACTCAATGTTGCGTAGAATAACTATTATCAAAATTGTGTGTAACACGATCCAAGAATAGTGTTGCGTATACTGCAAGCTAATATGGTCTTGCGTATAGCACAAGGTATTCTTGGTGTATCATAAAACATAATACATTAATGAAATTAAAAGAATATTTTTCATAAAATCTCGGGGTGTTACACTTTTCCTTTTATTATACAGCTATATATGTTTTTTTTATGTTTTATATGTCATTTATTCAATGAAATTATGTACAAGTTTTAGTTTTTTATTGGAATATTTTTCAATTCTTTCAATTGATACAATACTTATGATTGAAATTATTTCTATAAATGGTAATATTTTTTATTGATTTATATTATAAAATTTAAAAAAACTAATTTTTGCATTGTATTAATTATTAATACAACAAAAAATCCTCAAACTCAGTTAAATGGGGGTGGCCTATGTGTCGATAATTAAAAAATTATTAAAATATATTATGTAATTTATTAATAAATTGTGTATTTTTATGCTAATTGATATCATAATTCAAGAATGCAATAAAAAATAAGCGATATTAGGTAAAATCTCAACTGTCTACAAATTATATAAGTAGGTGATGGTAGGTGAAATTTTAATTGTCTACAAAAACATTTATCTATATAACCATTGTTACTCATCCATATCTAATGTATTGTTCTTTTAGATTTCCAATTGTATATTTAATTTCAATTATATTTTTTATTAAAAAATAATTAACAAAAATAAATTCTTACTTTTTATATAATATCCTTTTTTACTAGTGGAACATCAATCTATAATAATTGAGGAGACGAATTTAGAAATACAAATTTTCTAACCAAACAACTATGGTACAATATTATACTATATTCTTTATCTTTTAGTTTTTAATAATTGTTATGTATGTACATAAATACATATTGATAAATGAAATATTCTAAAATATGCATATTATTATATTCATATTAACCTCTAATTTATTTTTTTAATATTATAGTATAAATGAAATATTCTTATCCATGCTAATATGCAATTTTCATTTACTGTGGCATGAAACACTCATATGAAAAATGAATATTCTAAATAAGTAATGTACATTTTATATACTTTTGGGATTTATCTTTCAATTTTTTCATTTATGTTACTGATTTCCCTTTATATTTTCCCCTGTTTTGCACAAAAACTCATGAAAAATATTTTCCTTAAAATGGCATTGAACATAGAATCATGTCTTTAGAATGGATAATAATGACATCAATATTCTAATCTAGTAATCCATGACCGTGAGTACCATGGATACCACCACAATTTGGTATAGGCTCCCATGACTGCAATTTTGGATAACCATAACCACACACTTAATGAACATGCTTATAGTCGACTATCTTATGATAATGATTCCTTAATTTTTTTCCTCTAATCAATAGGATTCTTATACTTTAATCATATATTCCTTGATAATTAATTATTATGTCATTAGTGAAAACATTCTTTCTCAATATGGTTATCTTGGATATATTATATCAAATATCTTATCATCAGCAATATCTAGTGAGCCTCTTTGTCCCACTCAATAGTCTATATATATTTGAGCATCATGTTTCTTGATAATTAATTAATTATTGTTCCTTCCTCATTTAGTGGTCACCAAATATGGGGATATACAATAATATAATTAACCTTCTCTTTAGATGTAATCATAAACTATGCCTAGTTTATGATCTCATCTTCATGTATCTCATTAATGAGACATAAATTTTTACTTCCTATTGATAGACCCTAACCCATCCTCATTGGGTTATATCCCCCCTTTGAGTTCAGTCTTCCTTTCTCATGTGTTGATCAATAGATAGAGGTGTATAGAATTATATTAGAGTATTCTTTCTTAGATATAAGTCTTGATCAAATTCTCATTAATGATTTCATAATTGATAATATGAAATGTTGGAGAAATTCTATGCCCTTGTAGGTTTGGATATTCTTGAGGGTTTTTTGTATATTTTGATACAGTAGAGAATCTGCTACCTCTTTAGCAATAGGAGAAGTTCCTCATCGTACAATCAATAACTCTATAAGTTCTTATGTGAGTTATTTTTGAGGTCCACCTCTAATGGGTGATGTGTTGTTGATTAGCACTAAGTCACATTAGGAAAAAACCGATTTAGCGGCGGTTTTTTCTGCGAGTTTGGAAATCGCCACTAAATTTTATTCAGGAAAAAATTTAGCAGTGGTTTTGAAAATCGCCACTAAATGTTTTTTAAATATTTTTTTATTTTTTTATTTTTTTTAAATAAATTCATTTCTAGTTGAGGTTTTTTTTAACCTGCCAAGAAATTGCTGCGGTTTTTAAAACCCAACACTAAATTAAAGGAAAAAAATTAAAAATAACATATTTAATTATTACTTATTATTTATTATTTACTATCATATATAATTTATTTTTTATAATTATAATAAACTATAATGTTTCAATTAATAAATTTTTATAATTTTTAGTTAATGATAATTTGAAGCTTCAGACAAATCTTCAATAAGTTAGAATTCAAAATTCGGCATCAGATGACCATAACTTTTGATTTAAAAGTCCGTTTTAGCTCTAAAACCATTAAAATCTAAGCTTATGAAATGAAATAAAACAACATTAGAATTAAATTTTGTAATAATTAAAAGAATAAAAATTATTATAGTTTCAAGAAAAGTTGAAAATAGAACTTGAACTTAAAATGGTCATAACTTTTGATTCAGGTGTATGTTTGGGCTCTACCATATATCAAATCAATGCATGTAATGAGATCTATGCCCTAATGACTTGAGGAAACACCATTCATGTTTTTCGAGGAAAAAAAAGACCCTTAAGGCCTCCAAAAATGAGTTTTTAGTTGGGGTATCCCCATTTTTTGACATTCAATGGAATTTTATACTCATTTAAGGGGGTCTTATTATCTTTTTGGTGGTGACTAAATTTATTCTCATGGATTACATTCATATTAATATCATGGTTTGGAATTTTTATCATTTTTCACAATGTAGTTTTTTTTATAATTAAATATATGCATACTTTCTTATATTTACTTATAATAAATCACTTGTATAAATACATATTTAAATGGAAATGTATTTTTAAACATATAAACCATATGGAAATAAATACTTATTATTAATTTCATTTAAAATAAATAATTATAGATTTTATTTACCTTATAAAAATTCATTAATATGTATATACATACCTATACAAGTAATGTTTATATATAAAAATTTGTGTGTTAATAAAAAATATATATTTATGTGTATATTCTAATATATGTAAATAAATGCATATATATGTAAATATTTGTGTATATGAATCACATATAAATGTGTTTTTATATTAATATATTATTATCATTGAATTTACTATATAAATGAATTTACAGTAAAACTATATGAATACGCACACACACACATATATATAAATAATTTTTATATATACATATGCGTGTGTATTGATAAACTAATATATATTTATATTTATATTCTAATATATGTAAATAAATATTAATATACAATATATTTATATAAATTTAAGTATATATATCATATACATTCAATGATATTTCATCTTCATTTAAGAGTTTTTTCATGGGCTTTTTATGTCGTTTATGATTTCATTCCATTAATTTACATTCCTATTGGTTTGATGGTGTTACAATTATTTTATTTTTCCCTCTTTCATTAATTTATTATCAATTATATATATATAAATTTGTTGGTATGAATTTATGAAAATGTGTGTATATTTATATATATTTTCAATTATTTATACATATTTATGTTTATATATTTTTATATTATATATGTGTAAACATATATATAGAGTGAAAGATATTTATATTTACTTATATTTATATATATATTTATATAAATATACAATTATATATCTGAGTGTGTTTATATATATTTATGTAATATAAATGTGTGCTTATATATATTTATGTAAATTTTATTATATGTATATATATTTATAGATATCTATACCCATTTATTATTTTTATTTTTTTATTATTTTATTATTTTATTATATTATTATTTATTATTTTATTATATTATTATTTTACTATTTTACTATTTTATTATTTATTATTTATTATTTACGACTTTTTAATTATTATTTATTATTTCTTAAATTGTTATTTATTATTTATTATTTATTATTTTAAATATTTTTTTATTTTTTATTTTTTTATTTTTTATTTTTTATTATTATTAAATTATTGTAAAATAACAATTTAATATCTATTTATTATTTATGATTTATTATTTATGATTTATGATTTATGATTTATGATTTATGATTTATGATTTATTATTTATTATTTATCATTTATCATTTATAATTTATAATTTATAATTTATTATTTATCATTTATTACTTATAATTTAACATTTATCATTTATCATTTGTCATTTATTATTTTTATTTATTATTTATAATTTATTTATTCATTATTTATTAATTATATATTGTTTATTTATCATTTATTATTTATCATTTGTCATTTATTATTTATTATTTATTATTATTATTATTATTATTATTTATTTTTTTAAAGGTAGGACTGAGGCCCTTTTATTGAAATTTAAAGCAAGAAAACAAAGAGAGAAGAGCAATTAGGTTCTCACAAGTCATCCTTGCTCTCATCACGAGGTCCCAAGTTTTTTCCTAATCTTACCTGCAATCATGCATTTTTCATCACACAAGGCTCCCCAATCTGTTCCTTGCCCTCATCCTCATCCATGACCCCTGGAGTAATGAGTTTATAATCTTTTCACTGGCTGAAGAAGACTTTCAATGTCAAAGTCATCCGAGTCAAAATCCCCTAATTGTGTCTCCTCCTTCCTTACAGTCCAATATGCCTGACTATGTCCCTACCCACGACTTTTAGGATGACGTCCCTATTTCTATGATTTAACTTGTTTCCAAGAGCCTTCAAACTCATCCTCTTCTACTACAATGTTGTGCTTCACCATTGGATTAATTAATTATTATTTATTTATTTATTATTTATTCAATATTGATTCATTATTCATTATTTATTATTTATTATTTATTATTTATTATTTATTATTTATCATTTATCATTTATCATTTATCATTTATCATTTATCATTTATCGTTTATCATTTATCATTTATCATTTATTATTTCTTTATTCATTATTTATTAATTATTTATTATTTATTTATTATTTATTTATTAATCATTAATCATTTATTTTTTATTTTTTATTTTTTATTTTTTATTTACTCATTATTTATTCATTATTTATTTATTATTTATTTTTTAATTTTTTTAATTTTTTATTATTTATTTATTATTTATTTATTTATTTGTCGTTTTTTATTTATTTATTATTTATTATTTATTATTTATTTATTTGTTATTTATTGTTTTTTATTTATTTATTATTTAGTTATTATGTATATATTAGTTATTAATTTATTTTTAATTTATTATTATATTATTATTAATTTACTATTATTTTAGTATTAATTTTTTATTAATGTCTTATTTATTATTTTATTATTATTTTTTACTTTTTACATTTCATTATTATTTTATTATTTATTTCTTATCTATTTATTTATTATTTATTTATTCATTATTTTTTTACTATTTATAAAATAATAATTAATTTTTTTTATTTTGTTATTGTATTATTAATTTATTATTAACATATTATCAATTAATTATTTATTATATTTTTTATATATTTAGTTTTTATTTATTCATAATTTATTATTCATTATCTATTATTTATTAATTTATATTTATTTATGATGTATTAATTAATTTTTCAATTAATTTATTAGTTATACATTACTTATATATTATATATTATATATTTAGTATTTAGTATTTAGTATATATTATTTACTGTTTATTATTTACTGGTTATTATTTATTATTTACGATTTTTTATTTAGTATTTCTTATTTACTATTTATTATATACAACTTATTACCATATTATATATTTATTAAAAAAATAATAATAATAAAATAATAAAAAATAATAATAATAAACAATAATATAATAATAATAATATAACAAATAACAAATAACAAATAATAAATAATAAATCATGAATAATAAATCATAAATAAATAAATTATGAGAATAATCAAATAATAAATTAATTATGAGAATAATAAAATAATAAAAAAATTAATTAATTACAAGAATAATAAAATAATAAAATTTAAAATAATAAAATAAAACAAAATATAAAAAATAAATTCAACAATATAAAAAATAAATTAAAAAATATTAAAAAATATTAAAAAAATAAAAAAACCCCACTAAATCGTTCTATGACGGTTTTGAAAAAGTGCTGCTAATTGATTGTCGACACTTTGATTTAGCAGCGGTTTTCCAAAACCATCGCATAATGATTTAATGACGGTTAACATAGTGAGAGTATGAAACATGCAAATGTGAGTCATTACCATCATACATTCAAGGAACATATTATGTAATCTACCATCAATGCCACAATATAAAATAAAAAAACATATCATATAACAAATCACAATGCCTGAAATGTTATACAAATGCATGTTTCCAAGATAAAAATTGTAACAAAAGTCATTAAACATCATCTCCAACCAATGCTCCAAGACCCTGAGCTAGTAAGGTTGAGCTCATCCTCCAAACTCAGTCTTGAAATCTGAAGAACAATTTATATATGGAGATATATATATATATAGGAGTGAACATACACATATACTCAGTAGGGTTCTTCAAGGCCATTCATGCAGTTGTGGGAAAATAATGTTAATACTTCATTGAATAAGCATCATAACCAACAAACACTAATCAGGTTAACTATCGTTGAGCCCCACCAAGGCTCACTCATCAAACATTAAATCCATGTATAATATCAAAAAACAGTGTAAGAGGGTATCTCACACCGCTTCCCTATTGGTTCATTGTCACACCGCAATGACAAACATCCTTACATTCCCCTTGGAATCATACCAATCTTTCCACAACAAATTTGGGACGGATCATACCCATGCATTCATTAACTTGTGTGAGGTGAAACGTTCATATATGCTTCAGTAACAACAAACCATAACCATAATTTCATTCATAAACCATGTGTCCACATCTCATAAAATCAACATTGTTGTAACGCCTCGAACCAGTTGATCAAACGAAACCTGGGTGATGGTCACTACTTGACCTTCGATGCGTTTCCTTGTACTCCAAAGGCCACCGGATAGCAGTAAAGTTCTAAAATAGTCCGGAGGAATACTATGCCCTCAATAATAAATCCTAATAGTCATGGTTGAATCTACTAAAAATTCATCTCGATTCATCTCTATAATAGACATCTCAATACATGTGGACATAAAACATGGATCCCCACGACCCCCTATAGTCCAAAAGCCTCTCTGAAAAACTTCTAAAACTCTTCATGAGTGTATGCCTCAGCTCGCATGGTTTTAGAAAACCGTTCGGCCCCCTTCTCCCCTCTAAAACACCTTGCATGCTTAGGAGAAACCATGCGGGCTTGGTGGCACAGTTTCTACTAACTGTGTGACCCAGTCCATTTATCCAAATTTCAGGGGTCTGAATAAGCATTGAACACCCTCATGACCTTCAGGACTCAAGTAGGCACCATTAAAAGGGTCAAATAAGGAATTTAAGCTAAAAAACAATGATTTTCAACTTCATGAAAAGTCGGGTTGTTACAATATGTACCATGGATTTCATTGTGATTTCTATAAGTTCTTAGGTGAGTTATTTATGAGGCCCTCCTCTAATGGGTGATGTGTTGTCGATTAGCACTAAGGTTGTAAAACATGTAAATGATATTCATTACCATCACACATTAAAGGAACATATAAATAATTCTACCAATCAATACCACAAAATAATATAAATACAATATCTTATAATAATTCGCAATGTATGAAATGTCATAAAAATGCATGTTTCCGAGATAAATATTGCAATAACATTCCTAAATCATCATCTCCAACCACCACTTCGAGCCCCTGAGGTAGTAAGGTCCATCTCATCCTCTAAAATCACTATGGGAATCTAAAGAACAATTTATATATATATATATAGAGGGGTGAACATAAACATATACTCAGTAGGTTTTTTCAAGACCATTCATGAAATTGTGGGAAAATCATATTAATACTTCATTAAGTAGGCATCATAAGAAATAATCACTTATCAGGTTAACTATCATCAAGACCCAAGTATCACTCACCAAACATTTCATCCAAGTAAAATAAAATGATATCGAAAAATATATTAAGAGGGTATCTCACACTGCTTCCCCATTAGTTCATTATCATTCCCCAATGACAAACATCCTGGTGTTTCCCTTGGAATCATACCAATCTTGCCTCACCTAATGTGGGATAGATCACACCCCTACCTTAATTAACTCATGAAAGGTCCAAATTTCTTATAAGCACCAGTAACAACAAACCATAACAATAATTACATTCATAAACCACATGTCCACATCTGAGGACATCAACCTTGTTGTAACAACTTGACCAAAATTGCCCGAATGATACTCAGGTGGTGGTCACTACACAACCTTAGATGTTTCTTATTATACTCTATAGGCCTCCTATTAGTATAGGAGTTCTAGAATAGTCATGAGGGAGACTATTCCCTCGATAAAAAATCCCGATGATCATGCCCGGATCTACTGAAATTTCAACATGATTTTTCTGTATAATAGACATTTCAAAACCTTTTGGAGATAAAACATGGATCCTAATAACCCCCATGGTCCAAAATACAAAAGATGCATCAACATTAATTGAGTGGTATCATCAAATAAACAAGTAAATCAAATTTCATATAAATAAATGACACACCAACTAATACATGATGAATAAAAACTGATAAGTAAACTACATTAGCCTCCAACCCAACTCACATAATCATCCCACTGAAAGCTTGACCTCCACAACCTGTTGGACATATACCACATTCCCAACTCCAATAAGTTTAAATTCCCTGAGAGAAAATATAAAGATCTACCCAATTACATTGAAACACATATCATGTTCATGGGTAGGGGTGAGTCCAAAAATCTAGTAGTAATCCTCAATGCCTCAAAAATACTGATTTTTGTTGTGATCAAGTGGATGTGCCTGAAATACATATATAAGAAGTGTTATCATGTCATTAAAACACACTCACCTAGAAACATAACATGAAAAAACACATCAAATATACTTTTCAGGTTGTCAGGTGTTAACCATACCACCTTGAACCAAAATTGTATTTACTTAAACTAGTGTCGGAGTTTCCATGAACACAAGTAACCACCCGAGGGAAATATACTCATCCCCATAACATAAGGATCACCCGAACGAAATATAAACCATCTTCATAACATATAATCCACTCAAGGAAAATATAACCATCCCTAGAATGTATAAGCAATCGACCGGGTGAAATATACCCATCCTTAAACCATATAAGCACACACTTGATAGGTTGCATACCCTACCTGAGGGCACATCCTCCCTGGAACCTCACATAGCATGTACCCTAATTATTACACCATGTAACCTTAGTTACACCACATATATAAATACATACATAAATAAACACACTCGTAGCACCCTCTCTTCCTAAAAACTTGTAAATCATGTACCCAAGGTATTCTATCTCAAAACCGTAGATACATGCAAATAAACACATCTTAGAACACTCTCCTCTTGGAACCTCTCATAGAATTCACCATAAGTATTCCACATTAGGACCTTTTTTACACAACATATATACATATATACATGAATAAACACACCTGTTGCACCCTCTGTTCCCAAAACCTCGTACATCATGCACCTAAGGTATTCCATCCTAAAACCACATATGCATATAAATAAATGAACCCAAGAACACTCTCCTCTCAAAACCTCTCATAACATATCACATGAGTTTTCCATTCACCTAAATCCATCTTACCTAATAGTGGTCATCCTCATAAGCGCATGACTTGTTCTTGTCACTGTAACCACATTTGGCTCGCACAATGATCCTGGTTCTAACCTGACACCTAATATCTTCATTATCCATTTCTGATACTGTATTTAGGGTTAACATGATACTAGGTGACCCACAAGGATCCCCAGGTCATTTCATGGTATGAACACCCTGCGTGGGTTCCTCATTCACGTTTCCATCTCTCAACCTCAACTCGTCATTTTGGTCATAACATCTCTCAACATCTGTTACGGTCCTTCAAACTTGTCTCTACTCTCTAAGGGGTCTATCACATTCGTTTGGATCAGCCCTCCACTTTGATACCAAAAGTAACCATCATCGATCATCACACACAAACATGAAACATAATTCAATAACACAATTCATCATACAATCAACACATGGGTCAAATAAAAGCAATCACAACAAAGGGGAAGATACAAAATCACTCATGCTTTTGAAATGAGAGAATCGCCCACACAAGGTCAAACATACCAAAACCACCTCAATAAAGCTCTTATGACTTGTTCAAATCACTTTTTTTAAATCATTTCATTTTATTTTACCCATGTTAGGCCCTTATCCAGATTCTTTCAAAATGTTCTTTAAAAACTCTATTTTCATTTTAAAATACCATTTTAAAACTCATTCTAAAATCACTCATTTTCCTTTAAAATTACATTTGATACAAGCCCATTTTAAAAGGAAACGTTTTCTCTTTTAATCAAACACATGCTGCTAAGTAATCCATGAAGAGATCCACCGACATGTATTCACCCAATGCACCACCATCGAACTATTTAGTAAGCTATGTAGTCTATGTTGACTCTCAAGGTGAAGTGATTCCATCCTAATTTATATTCGAGATCAAATAAACCATGAAACATGCATAAAATTATAATAATGATGACACGTGAATATATGATTTCTAGAAAACAAGATAATTAGTAAATTCAAGGCCACCTGACTCAATCAAAGTCATTTTTTCTTTGAAACCAAGCTTGACCCTTACTTCCTTAGCTTGTCCAAGCATCATCTAAACTCTCGAACCCATATATCAAGGAACACTATAAAATAATTTATTATAAAAAAATTATAATTAATTTTTTAATACATTTATAACAATTTATAATTGAATTATAAATTAATTCAATTAGGCATAATGCCTAAAATCTCACAGAGTTTTTCCCAATTCTATTTTTAGTCCTTTGGGATGTTGTAAATGTCTATTGTTGAATGTATTCCTAACATATTTTATAGTATAATATTGATATAGTATGTATTATTCTAATTATTGTTGAAACTCACTTGAATTTCATTACATTGCTTATTCTTTTGGATGATGTATGTGATTTCTTGTATTTCCACTATTGATATACTCTGATATGCATGTATAGTTTGCCCACAGTACCACTATAGACCCGCACTTCTAGTTGACACCCTCATACATATGGGGAGGTGCACCTAAGGTATGATAGTGATCATCGATCAGGGCACTGTTTGATGGCCTAGGCACCGATTAGTGGTCTGAAGCGACGAGACTTTACAAAATCCTTTGGTGCATTTCTTTATATCACTTGAATATCTTAAATGAATAATTGATGAACATCACACCCACTCAAACAACAATTATATCATATGATTATTTAATATGTTAATAAATTAAATATTTTTTTCACTTTACAAGGATTCATACATATCTTAATAAACATTAATCCCACTCTATTCATATATCCACAAACTGGACACTAAAATATATTATTTTGTTTTTTTAAGTTTTTTCTTTAAACTATTCCCATTCATTATAATTTTTTATTTACACCATTCTCATATGACATTCATACTTTTATTTTTTTTATTGAACCACGATTGTCATTTTTTAATTTTAATTATAATATTTTTTATTATATTAATTTTAGTTTTTTCTTGAATGGATCAAAAAATAAATTTATGTTTTTTATTTTATGATTGATTAATTATATTTATATACTAAACACAATCTATATAAAATAATATAACTAACAAAATCAATAAAAACATTTCCTGACCAGTCATATTATTTTATTATTTTGTTAATTTTGTAGAATCTATTAAAATTGATCTAAAAAAATAAACACTATACAAAATTATATATTTATATTTTTACATTTATATTTTATTTATATTTTTTTATTTTTTTATTTAAACATTATTTTTTTGTTAATATATATTATTATTCAAATGAAATAATAATCACTATTTAAAATATATATAATCCAAACTTTTATATTTTTTTTATGATTTAGTTACACATTTATAATATTTATTATATTACTTTCATTTATTTATTTTGTTTTTATTATGATTTATAATTTTATAATATTTATTATTTATTATAATCATATGAAACTTTTATATTTTTTTTTTTAATATAATATTTATTATTTATTATAACATTCAATGTTTTTGTTATTTTTATTGATAGCATAAGATTTTCTTATCTAAATATAGATGAGGATCATCTGTCTACAATTTCATCGGTCTATCCATAAAAATAAATGGGACTACTTCAGGCTTTATTGAAGAGCTTGGATCTAGGGTTTTTTTTTCCAGATCATGGTTTCACAAAGGTGCTCAGATCCTTTCCACATGTTGTCAACCCTTTTTTCCCCTCCAAAAAATTTCACCCTCCTCAACTCTCGATACTCCTTGTGAATCTCCCTCCTATCCTGGTCCCGAATTTTACCCTAGGTTTCTACAGTATTTCTCTTCCCTTCTTTCCTCCCTCCTCAGAATTTGACTCCCATGTATCTCTCCTCTCATGATCTCTTCACTGCCCTCCTCCTCCTTTGCCTTCGACTCCTTACCTCCACCTCTACCTTTTAGCTATATGCCTCTAGTTACCCCTTCACCTCTGCCTCCCCCTCCTATCTTACATTGTTCCTCTCCATCGATCCACTTCTTCCTATCCTGACCATCACTGTTTCTCCATTTGGGCTCCTCGCAATCAATGGTTCATCATTCAATATTCTACTCTACCCCGATCTAAAATGTAAAATTTTCATTCGGACTAATATCCTATATATTGTGAGTTCTGATTTAGGGTTCCCTCACAGTCGGTGGTTTCTCGATTATTTTCATACTCTGCCTTGATCTTGTTGCTACAGTTTCCTTGCCCTCCAATCCTTCTATCATTCCTTATCACTGAAAATCGTTTCCCTTAACTCCGCTCAACCAGAAAACGGGTTAAAATATATTCCTATGGTATATTCTCATTTCAACATTTTGTATCCTCTCATCAACTTTTGTTATTTTTATCATTACAACAAACTCAACTAATTTAAAATTTAATCCACTACTTCTTAGATAAAAGTTATCATCAACATCTCTTTAATTGTGTGAGTGGTTTTTTCTAATTATGTGATGTGTTTTGTAGAATTTTTTTATTATTTCATTTTATAGCAATTCATATTTCATTGTACCAAAGTAACTTTTGGGTAATTTTTTTACCATTCTTATATGATGGAACCACAAAAGCTTTCATTCATCCTCACCAGGGACTTAGTGTTGACCTTAAACCATATAAGGATGGTGAAAAATTAATCCAAGTATTATTTCTAACCATGAAGGAAAATAAAATGCCCAATCTTTCTTAGATTTGTAAAATAGTAATCCATACATTGATGAAGTGACTTATTATAAATCATTCATGATCTTCACTTTATTTTATATTTATAAGGATTTTTTTGTAATTGGGTAATTAGTTTGTTTTCATTTGACTTCATTATTATTAATTATTTCACTTCCAAAAAATAAATAAAGGATACATCATTCTTATTGTTCAGTATTCATTTTCATGAAGTGACACAAAATTTTGTTGGTTTCAGGTATGTAAAATGAGATTAACTCAAATATTTCTCTTCCAAGCAGTGAAAAATATATATGTCAAACTTTCTTTAAATTTTGAATATTTTTTAATTCTATTGTCTTTCATGTTTAGGCCATATAATATTTTACTTTTATTTTTGTAACACCCCCAAATGATAAAGGGTTAAATGACTAAATGATATGACTCATGTCAACAGGGTGCACCTTCCTTTTCAGGAGTCTGTCTGATTAGAACTCCACAGTTAAGTGTGCTTGGCCTAGAGTAGTGATCAGGATGGGTGACCTTTTGGGAAGTTTCCCAGGGTGTATGTGAGTGAGGAAAAGACACACTAGAAAGGACAAATGTTGGCCTGTGGGGACACTCATTAGTTAGATGACTCGTTCGGGCACATGGGTGGACCCTGGGTTGGGCCCCACCTGTCTGGGGGAAACTAGGGGTACCTGGTAGGCCAGGACCCGATGGTTATGTTAAGGTGGGGTGGTTGTGTTGTCCTCGTGACACAGTTGTCACAATTGGTTTCAAAGGAGTCGGTTCTACCGCAGAACTCAGGACTCTGATCATTCTTTTCTGTGAAGCAATAATGTTAAGAGTATTGAGTGTGGTTTTTAGTCCACGAAGTCCAGTGTTGGTGCGGCGGCCGACGTATCCATACACCAGGACCTTGATCTCATAATTCCGACTTAGTGCACAAAAACATCGATTGCGTGTGTGTTTCCTTTGAAAAAAATTTCTTCATGATTACTTTGTGTCAGCTCACCAGGTATACTGTTTAAACCATGGAAGACCTGTTCCTTTTCAGGATGGCCCCACGAAGGTATCCTGCTAGGGTTCTGAGTTACTTATGAGATGGTAGCCCACCGACCGATGAGGCCTCGGTGCAGGGCCCCATCACAGTGGAGGCACCAGCGGTACCACTACCTACTGGGCCACCGATACCACCAGCCCCAGCAGCAGAGAGTGCACACCGCCTGAGTGTATTGCATGAGTTCCAGCACCAAGACCCGACGACTATGTTAAGGCGGGGTGGTTGTGTTGTCCTCGGGACACAGTTGTCATAATTGGTTTCAAAGGAGTCGGTTCTACCGCAGAACTCAGGACTCTGATCATTCTTTTCTGTGAAGCAATAATGTTAAGAGTATTGAGTGTGGTTTTCAGTCCACGGAGTCCAGTGTTGGTGCGACGGCTGATGTATCCATACACTAGGACCTTGATCTCGGAATTCCGACTTAGTGCACGAAAACACTGATTGCGTGTGTGTTTCCTTTAAAAAAAATTTCTTCGTGATTACTTTGTGTCAGCTCACCAGGTATACTGTTTAAACCGTGGCACACCTATTCCTTTTCAGGATGGCCCCACGAAGGCAGCCATCTAGGGTTCTGAGTTACGTACGAGATGGTAGCCCACCGAGCGATGAGGCCTCGGTGCAGGGCCCCATCACAGCGGAGGCACCAGCGGTACCACTACCTACTGGGCCACTGATACCACCAGCCCCAGCAGTAGAGAGTGCATGCCGCCTGAGTGAATTGCATGAGTTCCAGCACCAGAGGCCACCTAGGGTTTGGTGAGAGATGGACCCACATGCAGTTGAGGATTGGTTGGAGGCTATCGTCAGAGTGTTCAGATTGGTAGGGACACCATCTGACCTTATGGTGATCCTTGCCACGAGTCTCCTACATGCAGTAGTAGGTAGATGGTGGAGCTTGATGCTCCATGTGCATGACGGGGCATCTTTACTTTAGACAGACTTCGAGAGTCTCTTCATCTCGGAGTTTTTTCCAGCCACCCTTCGTGCGGTGCAGATTCAGGAGTTACTTCATCTACATAGGGTAGCCTGACAGTAGCTCAATACTCAGCGAGGTTCGCTGACCTCTAATGCTACTCCACAGACATGGTACAAGACCCATTCTTCAGGGCCCATACCTTCGAACAGGGACTCAGGCATGAGATCAGGTCTTCGAAGATCTCCCTCAACAGCCCGACACAGGCGTGGGTGCTAGAGAGAGCCCTTCTAGTGGAGAGTTTTCTCGCTGAGCAGTCACCAGTGACGAGACCCTCCGTAGGACGACATGTAGCGGAGTCTTCTGTAGCCGGCAGTAGACAGTTGACACAGAATTCCAAGTGGACCAGGACATCAGGTGGGCGACCTCAGGATGCAGGTTCAGTTCTGCGGGGTACACGAAAGAGATCCATCCATACAAGGAGCAGGCAGTGCTATGCATGCGGCGGGAAGGGTCATATGGCTTGAGACTGCCCGACCTACCCTGCAGATGAGCAGAGGAAGAGGTTCGACTGTGGTGGTCTGTCGGGAGCAGTTGGATGTGGCAGAGGAGCTGACCGAGCAATAGGTGGTGGATGAAATTTCGAGGCCCTACCACCACCAGGAGGTCCACCCCGACCGCAGGGAATGAGTGGATAGGGGAGAGCTCAGCTTCAGGAAGCTGAGGCCTACGACCGTAGTGCTCTGGGAGCAGGTGGCCAGGAACAGGACTAGATCCAGGAATGGAGACTTTAGTTCATGATGCTTCTAGCTTCGTTGATGTCATGGTTTTTGGTTGCTTTGTGTCTTTATACTTTGAGCTGCAGTAATAAAAGACACTTGTCCTGGTGACATTTGTTTTCCTACCTTTTGTATGGTTGATAGTGAGAGTTTCTGGTTAAAACTATTTACTTGACCCTCACATTCGAGATTTCTACTAGAGGAGACCCAATGACCACACACTGATGCTGACAGTGTGATTCAACCCTAGGAGGCAAGAGTGATGGTTAGATCTCTTGGTAGTAGCATCGAGGCCTTACGACGTCGTCCATGGCAAGAAATACTACTATTTATATCAGGATTGACTATATTAGGAAAATAGAGTGGTTCATCCAGGGGATGAGACCAGATTTCTCTTCTTGGAAAAGGAGAGATCTTAGCAGCTCTTGTAGGATGTTGACGAAGAAGGGGAAAAGCTTCGTGTGGTCAGATAGATGCCAGTATATCTTTCATAAGATGAGGTAGAGTTTGACCAGTGATCCTATCTTAAGGATACTAGAGGAGGGCATAGGGTACGTAGTTTACTGCGACGCATCAAAGACCGGACTTGGGTGTGTCCTGATACAGGAGTGAGCAGTGATCGCCTATGGTTCATGACAGTTGAGATAACACAAGCAGAACTATGCTACCCATGACTTGAAGTTAGTGGTAGTGGTCTTTACCTTGAATATGTGGCAGCACTATCTTATGGGTGAGCATTTTATATTCTACTCTGACCACCAGAGTCTCAGGTATATCTTCTTGTAGAAGGACTTGAACCTAAGACAGCGATGATGGCTCAAGTTCCTCCAAGACTATGACTTCGAGATTGTCTATACTCCTGGGAAGGGGAACGTAGTAGCAGATGATCTCAGCAAGAGATCGGGCATACAACTACTAGGAGAGGTGACGGATCATCTAGCCACATTGCAAATATCCTTTGTGGATAGGGATGGAGCGACGTTTCTACAATCTCTCACAGTCACTCCTCCACTAATTCAGCGGGTTAGGGAGGCACAGCATAGGGGCATTGACTGTGAGATGCGACGTGCTCAGATATCCTCAGGGCAGGAACCTGAAGAATTTTCTGGAGGGGAGAACATCATTATCTTCAAGAGATCGTACAACTTCGTGTTGTGCCATCGATGATCGTCTCCGATCGGGATGCTCGTTTCACTTCCCGGATATGGAAGGGGTTGCAGGAGGCATTTGGGATGTGACTCTGTCTGAGCATCGCCTTTCATCATGAGACAGACGGTCAGACTGAGAGGACCATTCAGACTCTTGAGGACATGCTTTGTGCATGCGTCTTCAACTTTGGTCATAGCTGGGAGGATCACTTAACCTTAGTGGAGTTTTCCTACAACAACAACTACCACTCCACCATTGGGATGAAACCTTATGAGGCACTATATGGACGACCTTGCAGATCACCTCTGTGTTGGAATGACCTAGGGGAGTCAGCACTTGTAAGACCAGAGATGGTTCAGGCTACGATGGAGAAAGTGTAGATCATCCAGGAGCAGATGAAGACTGCACAGATCAGACAGAAGTCTTATGTTGATAGGAGACGGAGACCACTAGATTTCGAGGATGGCGACCACCTTTTTCTATGTGTCTCACCTCAACGAGGTCTACAAAGATTTTACTGGGGTGGAAAGTTATCTCTGCACTTCATCAGGCCGTTCCAGGTCCTCAGCAGAGTATGCGAGGTGGCTTACCTCTTGGCCCTTCCACCTCAGTTGCACTGGGTGCATGATGTCTTCCATGTATCTCAGATGAGGATATATGTGCATGACCCATCCCACATCATCGACCACAGGGAGCTTGACATCTATGACGGAGCAATATTCATAGAGGTCCCAGTGGAGATCGAGGATCAACAGGACCAGGTCCTACATGGACGGTCGATTCCTCTGGTGTGGATTCACAGGTAGCACGGGAACCTCTAAGAGAGCACATGGGAGCGGGAGGCTCAGATGTGAGCTCAGTACCCCTTTTTGTTTCCATAGTGTGTGTTGTAGCTTTACGGGGACGTAAATCCCTGAGGTGGGGGTAATGTAAAGACCCGGTAATTTCAAGGAAATTTTTTTCTTAAATTCTTTGGAATTTTACGAGTCTGCATTTTCTGAAGGCGCCTGATTCTGAGGCCCAGTGTGCCGAGAATCAATTTCTGAAGTTTTTTTGGGTACGTTAAGTAAACGTACGTACGGGTTTTTCTATATTTTGAACCGGTGCTCAGAATCAAAATGTGAGGGCACCTATGAACTCATAGAGTTGGTATTCGCTTAAGGGGACCTTTACAGCAGTTGTGTTTGTGTGGGAGGAGAAGTTAATTTTTGGGGATTCATTAAGAATTAAATAAAATTATTGTGTTACAATTTTATTTTAAGTGGAAGTTATTTCCTCCAAAGGGAAGTTGGAGGTGGGTCCCACACCCCACATAACTTCCCATGGGAGGATATAAATAAGGGTGGTGGGGCCCACACGAGCCCTAACCCTTCACGTTCCCCTTAAAACTTCCCATTAACTCCCCTTTATTTAATTTGACCACTTCCCTCTATTAATGTGAACTCTCCACCTCCATCCCATTAATATTGCCAACACAAGATTAATTAATTCTTTTATTAATTAATTTCTAGTGTCACCATTTCATTTTTGAATTAATTTGTAAGTCCTGGAAACATTATATTATTTGGGAGCCATTTTATTATTTGGTCTGGGAAAATATTCTGTGGTGGAACCTTTGGATAATTAGGGAGAGAGTTTCCTTCTATGAAGAACATCTATGACGAAGAACGTGAAGAACTTCTCCAACGACGCTTCCTCCTCAGACGCACCCCGATGTCTAGGAATCTACATCATCTTCGATTTATCTTTCCACGACACAACCACAAATCTTCCTCCGACATTGATGGGACAACACTGTTTTCTATGACGCTGTCTTCCACGATGCCCAACTATCACGATGCTCGTCTTCCGCGGCTCGTTGATGTGCAACGTCAATTACGAGGTAGTGGGTTTTTGTATAATATTATATATATATATATATATATGGTAATTATACCCTTATACTTTGGCGATTATATGTGGGATAATTTTTTGATCCTCTAATGCAGAGGGTATGAGCTAACAAACATGTTCGGACCATCCGCCAATTTTTTCGTGATGTGCGGATTGTTCGGTGACGGATGAACAGAAGGGAAACGATGTTTTGAGGCCGTCACAGTGAATGGTAAGACCCAAGGAGGCCTTAGACATAGACGGAAGGAAAAAAGGACCATTGGAATGACTCTGGTGGCCCGCGGAAGAGCGCGGCGGCGCGGGTCGCCGGTGCGGTGGCGCCGACAAACGGAGGCGGTAGCCCTCGCGCCGCCAATGGAAGGCCGTCGCGGCACCGGCCGCGGTGGTGGAGCGGAACCCGCAACCGCGGGATTCAAGGGAGGCCGGGTGGTGCCAGCTAGCGCCACCGTTTTGTGACACCCCCCTCCCCCCCCCCCCCCGCTCCGCGTGACCAGCGTGAACAAGCTCGGCCAGTCGATCCAAGTTGTGGCTGGGCCGCCCTCGCGCGGGTCAGGCCACCTGCCACGCGGGCTGGGCCGCCCTCACGCGGGTCAGGCCACCCTCGCGCGGGTCGGGCCATAGCTTCCGGTCCTGCCCGCGCCCTACTGGGCCGGTCCTGGACTCGGGTCGGGTCCACAATGTTCGGGCCGACCCAGGGCGGGTTGGGCTGGGTCGGACCGGACCAAGACCCCCTTTTTCTGGCTACTTTTATTATTTCTCCCATAAATTGATCTACGGACCTCCGATCGATGCACCGTTAGTTGAGTAGGACTCCTTGGTTCGAGACAGTCGTTTAGGTATATTACACTCAAGGTTTTGGAAAAGTTTGGGTACGACCGGGTTGGTTCGAACTCAAAACCAACCGGGCCCTCAGAGTGAAAACGCTTATAACTTAAGGACCGGACGTCCGATTGACGTGCTGTCAACTACATTGGATTAATTTTGATGATACGGTCCTTTTGGAATACTCCACATAAGATTCAGATGAGATTGGAGTACGGCCAGGTTTGGAATGAGCGTAATTCCAACCGGGCCCCTGAAACAGAAAAGCCAATATCTCTCAGACCGAGCGTCCGATTGATGAGACGTCTGTCGCGTTGGGTTTCTTTTGAAGAGAGGGAACTTCTGGATACATCAACTCAGGACTTCATGATAGTTGGTGTATCTAACTTTGACTCAAGGAGCAGACCCTCCCGAAATAGAGTGTGTTGTGTGTGGGAACCCTAGAGTTGGCTGCGACGACTACCGTACTGGAATCCTCCGTGGGTTTGACGATGATGACTACTGTATTGAATCCTCCGTGGGTTCGAAAACAACAATGCTGGACTGAATCCTCTATGGGTGTGACAGCAACGATACTGGAATGAATCCTCTGTGGTTTCGACCTCAATGAGACTGGACTGAATCCTCCGTGGGTTCAACAGCAACAAGACTGGACTGAATCCTCCGTGGGTTCGACAGCAACGAGACTGAACTAAATCCTCTGTGGGTTCGACATCAACGACATACTATTGTTTTAGGTTTCTGTGTTTATCTTCTATTTGACAGTGAAAGATGATTCAGTGGCTACAAATCAACACTTACTCTCTTTAAGTTGTGTATACCTGGTGTGAGATGAGTCTTGACTTTCAATCATTATCATCGATGTGATTGACTTACTTTCCTGTGTGGACTGGGTTGTGCTTGGGTTCGAGAGTTGGAGATGAACTGTGATTGATAACTTAGGTATATGTATGGGCATATACCTAAGTAGAGTTGGTTGATACTTTGTGATCATGTCTTTCTTCTGTGGTTCATCCTTCGTGGATTCTGTGAGACCTTCGGGGGTCTCGGGTCCCTACTGAGTATTCGCATTCTCACCCCTGCACGGGCTATGCCCACACTACGTTGTGTTGGATGCAGATGATGGACAGCACTGATTGAGGTAGAGACTTGTAGAGCTGGATGGTACCCGGAGGTGGACCACTTGGCGAGACGTACATGGAGCGGACGGACATGCCTGAGGTGCTGAGGAGGCTATCTGTACTCACCCGTCGGGTCCTGGCCTACCAGGTACCCCCATTTGCCCTGCAGACATGTGGGGCCCACCCCAGGGTCCACCCATGTGCCCAAACGGGTCATCTGCGGGGCAACTGGGGGTACCTAGTAGACCAGGACTCGATGGGTTGGTACAGATGGCCTCCTCAGCACTCAGGTCTGTCCATCCGCTCCGTGTACGTCTCTCCAAGTGGTCCACCTCTGGGCTTCGTGACTAAATGATATGAATCATGTCAATAAGGTGCAATTTCCTTTTCAGGAGCCTGTCTGATTAGAACTCTGCAGTTAAGCATGCTTTGGCCTGGAGTAGTGATCATGATGGGTGACCTTCTGGGAAGTTTCTCAAGGTGTGTGTGAGTGAGGGCAAAGCACACTAGAAAGGACACGTGTTGGCCTGTGGGGACACTCATTACTCAGATGACCCGTTCGGGCACATGGGTGGACCCTGGGGTGGGCCCCATGTGTCTGCGGGGCAACTAGGGGTACCTAGTAGGCCAGGACCCAATGGGTGAGTACAGATGGCCTCCTCAGCACCTTAGGTCTGTCTGTCTGCTCCGTGTACGTCTCGCAAAGTGGTCCACCTCTCGGTACCATCCAGCTCTACAAGTCTCTACCTCAATCAGTGGTGTCTGTCATCTGCATCCAACACAACGTAGTTCGGGCACATGGGTGGACCCTGGGGTGGGCCCCATGTGTCTGCGGGGCAACTAGGGGTACCTAGTAGGCCAGGACCCAATGGGTGAGTACAGATGGCCTCCTCAGCACCTTAGGTCTGTCTGTCTGCTCCGTGTACGTCTCGCAAAGTGGTCCACCTCTCGGTACCATCCAGCTCTACAAGTCTCTACCTCAATCAGTGGTGTCTGTCATCTGCATCCAACACAACGTAGTGCGGGCATAGCCCGTTCAGGGGTGAGTATGTGAATACTCAGTAGGGACCACGAGACCCCTGAAGATATCCCAGAATCCATGAAGGATAAAACACAGAAGAAAGACATTATCACGAAGTATCAACCAACTCTACTTAGGTATATGCTTATCAGTCACACACACCTTGGAAAACTTCCCAGAAGGTCACCCATCCTGATCACTACTCCAAGCCAAGCACGCTTAACTACGGAGTTCTAATCAAACAGGCTCCTGAAAAGGAAGGTGCACCTTATTGACATGAGTCATAACATTTAGTCATTTAACCATTTATAATTTGAGGGTGTTACAATAACCTCCCCTTTAGAGCACAACATCCTCGTTGTGGGCCCTACATCTCAACCCAGGCAGTGCACCGCACTTAAGGCTGGGTACCACCTTTGATACCAAATGTGACAACTGTGTCCCGGTGACAGCACAACCACCCCGCTTTAACATGGTTGTCAGGTCATGTCCTACCAGGTACCCCTAGTTGCCCCGTAAACACATGCGGTCCACCTCAGGGTCCACACATGTGCCTGAACGGGTCATTGTTGCGGGCCCTACATCTCAACCCAAGCAGTACACCACACTTAAGGCTGGGTACCACCTTTGATACTAAATGTGACAACTGTGTCCCGGTGATAGCACAACCACCCCACCTTAACATGGTCGTCGGGTCCTGGCCTACCAGGTACCCCCAGTTGCCCGGCAGACACGTGGAGCCCACACTAGGGTCCACACATGTGCCCGAACGGGTCATCTGACTAATGAGTGCCCCCACAGGCCAACACTTGTCCTTTCCAGTGTGCCCCAGGGTCCACACATGTGCCTGAACGGGTCATCTGACTAATGATTGTCCCCACAGGCCAACACTTGTCCTTTCCAGTGTGCTTTTTCCTCACTCACACACACCCTGGGAAACTTCCCAGAAGGTCACACATCCTAATCACTACTCCAGGATAAGCACGCTTAACTGCAGAGTTCTAATCAGACAGGCTCCCAAAAAGAAAGGTGCAAGTTGTTGACATGAGTCATATCATTTAGTCATTTAACCCTTTATCATTTGGGGGTGTTACAATTTTCCCCCTCTATGCACTTTGGAATCTCAATTTTCAAATCTAATCTTTTATCTACCACTTTTTTTATTATTTTTACAGATATCTCGACCTTTAGTACTTATAATATACTATACTCTAATTGATTTTCAATTTCACCCTTTTTATTTTTGATTCATAAACTATGATACTCATCATTTAGTTACCTATTTCAAACTCATAAACATAATCCTATTGTACAAATGAAGCCTATTCTACTTTTAGGTTTTGAACTTTCTTTTCAATTTAAATGTTTTTTGCATATATAGTCACTTTAGTTCTTATAACATTTCACTATTATTTTCCCAATATCATTGCATTTTATATGTATATTTTTTAAGACTAGTCATTCAGTTACCAAATTTTAAACCTCTATTTGGAGCACTATTTTTCATTTCTACAAGAGTATATATAATTGAGTTTGCAAATGAGGCATGCCAATAATTTAAGACTAATCATCCAGTTTCCCATTTTTTTCATTTTGGATGTGTATTATTCAAGATTTATCATTGATTTACCAAATTCTAAACCTCTATTTGAAGCACTTTTTTCATTTATACAATAGTTTATATAAGTGAGTTTACAAGTGGGTAAGTAAATCTTTAATCTTTGTTACAAATTTATTTTTTAACACTAATTAAAATCAAAATGTTGTATAATACCTTATAAATTATCCCTTTGACTTTGTTTTCTATTTTAGGAATTTTTATTTATGCCAATAAATTATTATTATTATTTCCCACTTATATTATAATTTTATTTACTATTTTTTCTTATATTTCATTCTCTATTATTTATCTCCTTAGACATTGCATTCACATATACAATTCACTGTGTTATAATTTTGTGAAATGTGCACCCTTTCTCTATTATTCTCTTTGTTACCTATCATAGAAAATGTAGTTTATTTATATTATTTAGTTAAACTTTATATTACATTTAGCATATATATTTTTGGTTGATGTATTATATATGGCCCAAATAAGTTATCTATTATTGTTAGATATCATGGATGCTTATCTCAGGTTTTCAACATTTCTGTGCACTATTTTTTATTATTAGTTTTCATAGATATTTTATAAATTTTTTACACATAAAAGTCATAAACATATTTTCATACCTGAATTTTCAAGATAATTAATGTTTTCCCCCTATAATGTAGGAAAATTAATATGTACTCAAACATACAAAAAACAACATGAATTAATTCCTTTTCTTTTGTTTTCAGACTATGATACATACATGAATTAACACTTTTTTACCCTATTGTTTGGGGCTCAAGGTTGGGGATCCATAAATACACGGGTAGTAGAGGAAAAACAATGGTAAGTGATTTACATTCTCTTGCATTTTAATTTTTTCTAAAAATAGAAACATATATTTTTTTATGTAATAAAAAATTATTTAATTTCTATTTTCATTTCAAAAAAAATTCATTTATCCATTCATATTATATTTTTTCCACTATGATTCATAAAATCATAAATTAAAGTATGATATCCCAATAGGTCATAGTTAAGTGGTCCCCCATGCTGTATTTTGGGGCAGTGTGTTCAGGAGGTCATGATTTTGAGCCTTTTTGTCTGCATCTTTGTTTCATTTATTCCCACCCTTAGACCCACAGTAAATAAACAAAAATATGACAATAATTTATCTTATTTTTCATATTATAATATTATCACATTATAATAATCCATATTAAATATAGGATCCAATTTATGAAAAATTTTATTGTTTGATTCAATTCAGTTAATACAACATGTACACTTCATTGGTTTATATTTGATATACGATTGAAATTTTGTTCATATTTTTATAGATTCTTATTCATAGCTATACCTTTCTATATTTCAATTTTTAATTGAACTATTTTCAACAAACATGATACATGATCAATTTCTTTTCAATTATGGGCTACTGAAAATTCAATATTTTTTTTGAAGGATTCCCTTTTAGGAAATATTTATCTACTAAGTAGACATAAAGTTATTTCATACACATAGGTATTAATATTTCTATTATCATTGTTTTATTCTAAATATTTCTTTGAGTTTTCTGAAATTCCATTTTTTTTAATAATGTTTAAGAAGTTGAGTTGAATACAAAGTGAATAGTCCCATGCATTTATATGAGTGGAGTTTAGTTTTCCTCAATAATCATATGTATTTTTACTTTCACTTAACTTTTAATTTTTTTTAATTATGTCTCTTAAACCAATGAATCACCTAGTTTTCTTTATTGTTTTAATTCTATCAGTTTTAGTTTTCTAGTCAAGGAATTTTCTATAGCATTTTATCTTCAAAATTGATGTTGTATGATGATGAAAATTGAACAAATTCTCACTAATTTTGTTATAGAAATATGATATTATGACTATATAATTTTTACATATTACTGATTAACTTATTTATATCATATCAAATAGGTTTGTTGTTGTTTTCTTTTATTATTTGTAACTTTTTTTGGAAAATTTATTTCGATGTGGCCTGTGATGGTTGGACAATATTTTCTACTCTTGATCGGTCATGTTGACCTAGTTTATGATTATCCATTGATACCTCTGAGGACACTCTTATTTTTGTTTTCAAATGCTCATTCACCTGTTTTTCAAAGTTTTTGATTTCATTCATACATTGAGTTTCTAAGTTACCTTGAACTGAATATAATATGGGACCTTTTGATGAGCTCCATGTATTATCTTTATCTAGAGCCTATTGTACCCCCCCTATTTTATCATAAACACCACCTGTTTTTTTGTCAATATAAATTATGATCGGATCTCCCCATGATTTCAATCAGTTGCATCGTATTTTATATCTAGGAAACTATATGATGAGATAAGAACAATATTTCTCTTAATGGTCATCTGAGGTTCAATCGGTTTGTAATCGGGCTGATGTGTTTCTCTAATGTATAATGGTTTATTTTCTATAACATCATGTCTTTTATTACATAACTTTATATTATATTTCACAAATAGAGGATCTTTAAAGTTTAGTGTCTTGGAAATAAGGTACATAAAACAAGAAAACATATAAAATTCTTATAATTTTCTTTTAAGGATTCATAATAGGTTTATCCTAAATACAATTACTTCATCTCATAACATGGGGACATACATCAAAGGAAAGGGTGAGAATAAGACCCACTAAAGAAAATATGTGAAACAATTTACATGTGAACTTGAGAGATATCAATAAGAACATGTGGAATATCGTAAAGGCATGATAAAGAGGAATATCATAATAATAATAAATTAAGTAATAACTTGAAAATTTGGCTAAAAAATTTAATTCAAACATTCATAAGCATATCACCAAGGTCCATCCCCAAGATTTCATAAAATTTACCAAGGTTATTCACCAATGTATCACAAAACTTCTCATATCTAGAGATTAATTTATTTACCCAATACATCAGAGCGCTATTAAAGTGCACCCTTAATATGTATTTAATTTCATGTGAGGCACATATATCCTAATAAATTATTTCATAAATAACCCAAAGAGAATAAAATAAATTGGTTTTATAACAAAATCCTGACGTTTTAAAAAGTGCTTAAAACATGATCATTATATCATTCATAAACCACAGAAAGAGAATGAAAGTTTTATTTATGTAAATTCCAGAATAAAATATATCATTTTTATGTCTTTATGGATACCCATGGAAATTAAATAGTTTTGGGTATTCACATTAAGAAAATAAGAGAATTTCTTGAGAAAAAGAGAGAGATTTTGAGATGAAAATTCTACAGCATAACGACTATGCAACATGGTTTTAGAAAACATTAAAAAGAGATGGTATAGGGGACAAGCATTAATAAAAGACACATAATATAGTGTAGTGGAAGAATAAAATGTAAATAATAACATGGTATGTAAAATTGAAATTCATGCCACATAAAAGAGAACATGAATGGAAAAAAGAGAAGTTGAGAATTCCCTCACCTTGAAGAGTAACTTCTAAAACTCTAAGATCATGACATTGAGGGATTGAGGACTAATTGGGAGGTATAACTAGTAGAAATTTATATAGGATAAATTTTTAATGAAGATAAATGAAGGAATTTCTTGGTATTTATAGTTAAAGAGAGGGAGTTTTTAATTAATTTCGTGAGGACACCTAATCAATGGTATTTGACAAACCATGGGATTTCCCATGGTATTTTCCCATGTTTTAGGACACTTGGGACACCTAATATAATATTTTAATCCACATTTGTTGACCATAATTTTAAATAACATATTAAATCATTACGATGTCATAAAACACATCGAAAACTCAAAAACTATATTTTTACTATTCACTGAACTACAAAACATTTTATAAAAATATTATAAATTCACCCTAACCTAATATAGATGTTCTGAATTAAAAAATGGAATAAATTCTATGAAAATAATTTTCAAAATATTATAAATTTAATTTTTAAGTAAAAACACTATTTACTCGAAAAAATACTAATACTTAACTAATAATTTCTAAAACAGTTATTTACTTACACTATTATATCAAATTATTATTCAAGATGCCTAAATTACATTTATACTTCCTCATGTGAGATTACTATTCCATTGGTCATATTACTATTCATAAGGGTAATATTTTTATTCATAAGTTACTATTCACTAAAAAATTATTTGATCTTATCAGATTCTAAATTTCTTACTGATCACAACTATATGTGTCTGTTTTTCAAAAATCATTTCATAGTATCAATTATTTAAATTATAAAAAATATTTTAAAATTCTATTTTTTTAATATTCATCAATAATATGAAACTTCTTAGAAAAAAACCAAAAATTCAACCTAGATTAATTTCGACATTTGAAATAAAACAAATATGGTTATTTTACCATAATAAGAAAAAACAATTCTATTTACACAAATGGATTACACAAAGTAACTAAGGAATCATTACATAACCCCTTATAACACCTAAATAGGACCTAAGAGTAAGGTGTGCAATGGTGATAGAATCTTGGGGCATCTCGAACAACATTGCTCAAGTGGTGATTTCTATCAACTTGAACATCTCTCATCGGTGATTTTATTCAAGCTTAACATGTTAAAGCTCAGCTTGGGCTTAGTCCAGATAAAAGCCTAGTGATGCTACCTCCTTCCCAAGCTCCAAAAAATGGGATTTGTATGGACTGAGTCTATTATATGAGGCCATCAACACTTCTTTCTGCATTAATTATTCATTATCATTTCTAATTATAAAAAATAATTATAACATTAAAAAATATTATTGTTTCCAATTGTCATATTTACCAATGGTCATATAAGGATCAAAACTCTATGTTTACATTTCAATTATACTTATATAATTTTATTGATTATGACATATTAAAACATACATTTTCAAGAAACAAAATATTATTCCAAAGTTTGGGTTGTTACATTCATCTTCCCTTAAGAAATTTTGTCCTTGAAATTTCAACTCATACACTCAGAAGAGAAAAGGTGTGGGTACTTCTTCCTTATTATTTCATCTAGTTCCTATGTGGATTATTCATATTTGCAGTTCCTCCACAATACTTTAATGAGGTGGGTAGTATTGTTATATATAACCTAGTATCTATGATCCAATATCTCCACTGGTAGCTCCTCGTAAGAGAGGTCATGTTCCAGTTGTACCACCTCTAGATTTAGTACATGTGAAGGGTCAGGTATGTACTTTATCAATAAGGATATGTGGAATACATCATGAATTTGTGCTAGATTTGGAGGAAGTTCAAGACAACAGGTCACTGCTCCTACGCTATCAAGGATTTATTAGGGGACAATGTACTTAGGGAAGAGATATCCTTTCTTCCCAAAACTTATGACTCTCTTCTAAGGTGAAATTCAAAGAAAGACTTTGTCACCAACCTAAAACTTCAGGTCCTTCAATGGTTTTCATCATAACTCTTCTATCGACTTTGAGCAGCCTTTATGTGTTGTTGGGTGTCATGAACATTTTCTATCATCTCTTACACAAGATTAGGCCTGAGAAGCTTTTTATCACTAGCTTCATCCCAATATGTAGGATTTCTACATCGTTTTCTAAATAGAACTTCATAGGGTTCCATTTGAATGTTCGAGTGGAAGCTATTGTTATATGAGAACTCAACTAATGGGAAATGTTGATCCCATCCACCATTAAATTAAATTGATCATGTTATCATCTTGTCCTCGAGTGTTTTAATAGTCCTTTCAGATTGTTCATTAGTTTGATAGTGATAGGTTGTATTGAAATTAAATTTGGTACACATAGCATGTTTAAGACTTATCCGTAATTTTTATGTGAACCTTGGATCATGATCAGATATGATAGAGATTATAACTCCATACAACCTTACTACTTTCTTCGCGTAAATCCTGGAAAGTTTATCAAGAGATAAATCTTCCCTAATATAGATAAAATGGGAAGTCTTGGTGAGATTGTCCACTATAACCCACATCACATTTTTTCCTTCGGAAGTTCTCAGAATACCAGTAACAAAGTCCATAGTGATATTTTCCCACTTCCAGACCGGTATAGGTAGTGGTTGTAATACCCCTTTAGGAATTTTTCACTCTGCCTTCACTTGATAACATACCAAGCACCTTGTAGTTTAGTCAGCAATCTCCTTTTTCATATTATCCCACCAATAATGATCACAAAGGTCTCTATATATTTTTTGTGCTTCCAGGATGTATAGAGAATGTAGGTCTATGAGATTCATCCATCAAATCCTTCTTTATTTCCAGAATAGATGGAACACATAGTCTTATATGAAATTTTAGTACACCTTCTTGATCAATATTGAACTCAAGAAACTTCTCGTCCTTCATTGCCTCAAATTTCTTCCGTAACAAAGGATCTTCTTTTTGAAATTTCTTGATCTTCTCAAGTAATGATGGATGAGAAATAATTTGGTATAAGGTTTATGATGTCCCTTCCCCTAAAATCCCCATGTCCAGTTTCCCTAGGTCATTGATCAAGGGATCTCTTTGAATCTTAATCATTTACATAATAATAGGGTCTTTCCTACTTAATGCATCAGCGACTTTGTTTGCTCTTCCAATATGATAATGAATTGAAAAATCATTGTCTTTAAGAAGTTCCAACCATCTACTTTATCTCATGTTCAATTCCTTTTTTGTTGAAATATACTTTAAACTTTGATGGTCTATGTATATATCACACTTCTCTCCATAAGGATAGTTGCTCTATATCTTTAGAGAAAAAACAATTGCATCTATCTCTAGATCATGCATAGGATAGTTCTTCTCAAGAGTCTTCAACTATCAATATGAATAAGCAATCACCTTGTCATTTTGTATTAGGATTCACCCAAGACCTATCAGAGATGCAACACTAAAAATAACGAATCCTTCACTGCTTGAGGGCAGAGTTAACCTGGGTGCAGTATTCAATCTCTTATTCAGCTCTTGGAAACATTCCTCACACTCCTTTTTCCAGATAAACTTGACCCCTTTTTTAATTAACTTGGTTAATGGATTATAAATTTGTGAAATTTTTTTCACAAACCACTTATAATATCCCACTCATCCAAATAAACTATGAATATCATTTATTTTTGTAGGTTGAGTCTAATCCTCTAAAACCTTTGTCTTTGTAGGGTTAACGATGATTCCTTCATTGGTTATAATGTTCCCCAAGAAAGCAACTTGTTGTAACAAAAAATTACACTTTATAAACTTTCCAAAAATCCTTTCCTTCCATATATTTTAAAAAATAACCCTTATATGATCCTCATTCTCCTCATTACTTTTATAATATATCATAATATCATCAATAAAAACTACCAAAAAAGTTATCAAGGTAATCCTCAAAGACTTTATTCATCAAATCCATAAAAATATCATGAGCATTAGTAAAGATGAGGGGCATAAAAACAAGCTCATAATTCCTATATCTTGATTGGAAGGTAGTTTTTGGAATATCTTATATCTTCACTCTCAATTGATGATAACCAGATCAAAGATTAATCTTGGAGAAGAATTGAGTTCCATGAAGCTGGTCAAATAAGTCATCAATTCTTGGAAGAGGGTATGTTTTCTTCACTATGATTCAGTTTAGTTCTATATAATCAATGAATAGACACATTGATCCATCCTTATTCTTCACAAAGAGAACAAGTTCTCCCCAAGGATACAAACTCGGTTGGATAAACCCCTTATCTAAAAGATCTTGGAGTTGCTTCTTTAATTCCTCCTGCTCCAAATTTGTTTTCCTATACAGGGTATTTGATATCTGATGATATCCAAGTACAAGTTCAATGTATAACTCTACCTCTCTTTCTGGGGGAGGTCTAGACAACTCCTTAGGAAATATGTCAATATATTCCTCGACGATGGGGACATTTTATATTCTTATATTATCATTCCCTTATTCATCCTCTCCAATCAAATTTATAAAAAATGTTATAGGAGGAGCTTCTAGAAAAATATTTGACTGAGAAATCTCTCCTTAGAAGATAAATGTAGGTTGCTTATTCAAGACTACTAATGTTTCCATGCTTCTGCATTTGATCTTAGCATTATACTTTGAGAGCTGGTCCATCCCTAGTATAATGTAGAATTCCAACATGGGATGACCACTATATTTATGATAAGATTGTGCTCACTAATGTAAATATTAGAGTTTCTAAACACTGATGATGCTTGGATGATCCCACCATGAGTCTTGACTGATAACTTTACTTTTAGAAATTTAGAGGTTGATTTAAAATTATTTGAAATCTTGGAGGAAATAAAGAAATACATAGAACTAGAATAAAATAAGGTAATTGATAGATTTTAGAGAACAATAAGAGTACCTAACACCACATTATTTGGAGGTTCAACATCAACTATCATGATAGAATAAGCATGATCTTTCTCCCTTGGCCTTTGCTGAGGCTAATGGTGATTTCCCTCCACTGCCCTCGGATTTGGATAGTGATTGGAAAAGTTTCCAAGCTGTCCACACTTGAAGAATTGGACTTCTAGTAGAGGCTATACTATCTTCCTTTTATCGTTAGTGTTGGGAAGTTTTGGTTTCACCACACTACAAAAAATTCCATGCAATATGGCCATCTCTTCTGCACTTGTAGCACTTCCTTATCCCGAGAAGGCAGTTCCCTGAATACTTATTCCCATATTTATTATACATGGAAAGTTGCCCATACATTACACCTCTTCCCAAATAATAGTTCCTCCCCAATATTGGCTCCATTGATCAATTCTTTTCATTTTATTTTTGAGACCACTACATCTCATTGAATTCCGGTTTGACTTTCATAGAACTCTGCACGATCTTCTCATAGCTATCATAGTCTCAGTTGGCTATATTCTTCCACAGACAAGGCCTTAGTCCACTAAATAATCTTTAAACCTCCCCATTAGGATCCCTGACAAAGATAGAGGTGTAACGTGAAATCCTTGTGAAGTTCATCTCATATCTTCCCAGAGATTCATTCTCCTTCTGCTTCAGTGTGAGAAATTCCTTCTTCGTTTTTGTTCTCATCGGATGAGGAAAATACCTATTATAAAAGATTCCCTTGAACTATTCTGACTCCAAATCTTCAATCTCCCATCTAGGACTCAAATTTTTAATCATTTCTCACCACTGATCAACTTCTCCCTCTAAGTAGTAAAGATACAGGGTTACCTTCTCTTGTTCTAAATAGTAGAGTACAAAAAAGATCTTTTTGATATAGTTGATCCACTATTCAGCAATTAATGGGTTGGTAGATCCACTAATGTTTGGTGGTATTTGACACATAAAGGACTCAATAGAAATTTTTTCCCTTCATGGTTAAATCATTATCTCAGCTTGATTCAAGTTATTTCACATAACTTGAGTCAGTTGGTTCACCATTTTCATGAAATTTTCCATTATGACTTCTATCGAAGGTTCGTCAGTTCATGGTCCATTAAGGCCACCATTTGCACTATTCCTCCTATCTCCCTATATTTTATAAAAGAATAAAATATTAGTGAGAAACTTACTTCATTTACAAATATTTTAACTATAAATGATTTTTATTTCTTAAAACTTCATTCTTAAACAACAATTATATTTCTCTATAAATCCTTCATAATGATTCATAAAAATCTTGTGATTAACTAAACATATCCCCTATGAGTGTTAAATTAGAAGTGCAGAAAGGCCCGTTGTCATGCACCAGTTCCCATTCAATTATATCTCAATGTGGTGTTTTTAAGTTTTACCCCTAGATACATTTATGTTGCAGCCACATCCACTTGTTCATTTCCATAAAAGGATTTATTGGTTCAAAAATCACTTACTTAATATTTCACAAAAATACCAAGAATTTATCCTATATTTATAATTTTATATAGTGTTATTACTAAAGTTTTCAAAACCTAATTTCCCTAAATAATTAAACTATCCATTTATACCAACTATAACATCCCCCCTTTTTATTACATAACTTTACATTACATTTCACAAACAGATGATCTTTAAATTTTAGTGTCTTGTAAATAAGGTACATAATATAATAAAACATAAAAAATTATTCTAATTAACTTTTAAGGATTCATAATAGGTTCATCTTAGGTATAATTACTTCATCTCATAACCTGGGGACATATATCAAAGTAAAGGGTGATCAGAAGGCCCGGTAAGTAAAACAAGTGAAACAGTTTACATGTGAAATTGAGAGATATCAATAAGAACATGAGGAATATCATAAAGCAATGATAAAAAGGCATATAATAATAATAATATGATTAATAACTTTAAAATTTGGCTACAACATTTTATTTAGATATTCATAATCATATCACCAAGGTCCATCCCCAAGGTGTCATAAAAATTACCAAGGTTATTCACCAAAGTATCATACAAACTATCATCTTTAGAGATTAATTTCTTTACCCAATGAATTGGAGTGATATTATGTCATGACCTTAATATTTATTTATTTTCATGTGATATAAATATATCCTAATCAAATATTTCATAAATAACCCAAATAGAATAAAATAAATGGGATTTATAACAAAATCCTGACGTTTTCAAAAGTTCTTAAAAACATGATCATTATGTCATTCATAACCCATGGAAAGGGAATAAGGGTTTTATTTATTTCAATTACATAATAATATATATAATTTTTATTTATTGATGTATACCCATAGAAATGATGTAGGTTTGGGTATTCACATAAAGAAAATAAGATAATTTCTTGAGAAAAAAGAGAGATTTTGAGATGAAAATTATGCAGCATAACAGTTTTGTAACGTGGTTTTAGAAAACATTAAAAAGAGAGGGTATAGGGATCACCCATTAATAAGAGACTCATAATATAGTGGATATATAGAATAAAAATTAAATAAGAACATGGTATGGAAACTTGAAAGACATACCACATAAAAGAGAGCTTGAATTGAAAAAAGGGAAGTTGAGAATTCCCTTACCTTGAAGAGTAACTTCTAAAACTCTAAGATCGGGACCTTGAGGGATTGAGGACTCCATAGGAGGTATAAATAGAATAAATTCTTTTAGGATTAATTTTCAATTTATATAAATTAAGGAATGCATTGGTATTTATAGTAAAAGAGATAGAGTTTTTAATTAATTTTTTAAGACACCTCATCGGTGGTATTTGAAAAACCATGGGATTTCCCATGGTATTTGCCCTTGTTTTTGTCCACTTAGGACACCTCATATAATATTTTAATCCACATGAGTTTACCATAAATTTAAATTACATATTAAATCATTATTATTTCATAAAACACACTGAAAACTAAAAAACTGTATTTTTACTATTCACCAAAAAACAAAACATTTTATAAAAATATCATAAATTCACCCTAACCTAATATAAATTTTATGAATTCAAAAATGTACTCCATTTTATGAAAATAAATTTCTAAATATGAGAAATTTAATTTTTAAGTAAAATCACTATTTACTCGAAAAAATACTAATACTTAACTAAAAATTTCTAAAACAATTATTTACTTATAATATTATATCACATTACCATTCATGATGCTTAAATTATATTTATACTTCTTTAGGTAATGTTACTATTCCATTGGTCATATTACTATTCATAAGGGTAATATTACTATTCATAAGTTACTATTCACCAAAAATTAAGTTGATCTTATCAGACTCTAAATTTATTACTGATCATAACCGTATGTGTCTATTTTTTGAAAATAATTTCACAGTATCGATTATTTAAAGTATAAATAATATTTTAAAATAATATTTTATTTCAATATTCATCAATAATATGAAACTTCTTAGAAAAAACTAAAAATCTAACCTAGATTAATTTTGATATTTGAAATTCAAAAATGATGGTTATTTTACCATAATAATAAATAAAAATTTTATTTATAGAAATGGATTACACAAAGTAAATAAGGCCTCATTACAAGAATCCTTATAAAACCTGAATAGGACCTAATATTATGGTGTTCAATGGTGATAGAATTTTGGTGAGGCTCAGAAAACATTGCTTGTGTGGTGATTTCTTTCAACTTGAACTTCTCCCATAGGCAGTTTCATTCAAGCTAACATGTTGAAGCTCAGTTTGGGCTTGGTCCAGAGCAAATCCCAGTAATGCTACCTCCTTTCCAAGATCTAATAAATGGGATTTGTACGACCTGATTCTACTGGATGAGGCCATAGAATCTTATTTATGAATTAATTTTCCATTATGATTTCTATTTAGAAACAATAATTATAATATTAAAATTATTGATATTTCCAATGGTCATATTAACCAATGGTCATATAATGGTCAAAACGCGATGGTTACATTTCAATTATAATTATATAGTTTTATTGATTATGACGTAGTAAAACATAAATTTTCCAGAAACAAAATATTATTCAAAATTTTGGGTTGTTACATTGTTAGCATCTGATTTCATATCATTTTCAACCTATAATTTTCTTATCTTTTATATTTTCTTATAAATGTTTTTCTCATTTGACACATTAATGACCCTTCCTTTATTAAATTATTTCATGTTATTATAACACATGTCCTTTTCTCTTAGTTAGTGAATAAATGTCGCATTTTTTATTTTTCTTACATCAATTTTCACCTATGCAAATGTTAGGTTTTAATTTCATTTTCACCTTTATTTTTAGAAATATATTTTAGAAATTAAAATAATTATAGTACTAAATTAATTTATTCATTGAATCAAGATCATGAATCTTTATTTTTGAAGCTACATTTCCTTGCACAAATTTCATTTGAACAATGATTACTTTCATGTACTAATGACATATGGTGGTTTTCCAATATTTTGGGAGAATCAGTGATTAATTAACTATAATAGGTCGCCATCATAGTAGTCACTATCATATGATTAGGTTGTTTTAATTATAATAATTTGTTTCATGAGTTTAATAACTTGCATATTCTTTTTAGTCAACTCATCCTTATAAGTTTATTATTGAATTTGTATAATTTTACATGCCAAGTCTACTTATTAGCTTAAGAGTGAGTTAATTTTGTTTCAGTTATCAATTTTATTTACTAGTTTATCTTAAAAACCAAAAACCAAAAATTAATTTTAATATTTTATAAAAAAAATCAGTGCAACAGGATAAAATTTTATAAGTAAAATATTTTATTTGGAATATTTTAATCATATAAAATTTAAAAATAATTTATGTTTTTCATTTAGGTTATGATAATGAATCTTTATATAATATATATTCTAATTTTGAAGTAATTCTTTTGCACCTGTTGCATTCTCCTACAATGATTTATCTCTATATAATATTCTTATTTTCAATCGGGTATCATATTGTATTACTTCTTACCTCTCATTACATCTCCCTTGCTTCCCTCTTTGACTATATTTACTTATGCTTTGTTTTTCTTCTTTGATCACATCACACACACTTATGTCATCCATATAAACCCATTGATCTGTTCTCCCCAAAGATGGGTTGAAGTTTACATTGAAACACGCGTTCATCGAGGGTGACATTCATTTTGGAAGGAGTTCATAAATCAATTACCCCTATGATTATTTTGATTTTTGATCTCTTCCTGCATCCATCCCTAATTATCCACTAAAATAGGCTAATACTCAGTGTTAATATTTATAATATTCATGAGATTAATTATTCATAAACACCATTTTAGTGTATTTTACACTTTTAACATTATTTCACATTGTGATTGTAATTCTTTGTTAAAGTGCACTATTACTTGGTACATATTTAAACACATACTAAAATAAAAAATGGTCTTGATTTTATTTTTATATTTTATTTACATGTCTATAATGCTATAAGGAACAATTCATGTTTTTTGAGCACTAGAATATTCACATTAGAAGACCACCAAAGTTGGCCTTGAACCAACAACATTCTGAGAAAAATAAACTGGACGTTATCCCAATAAAGAGATTGTAGCGGCCAATATATAAGTCCAATAATTCTGAAAATTGAACTGAATATATGGTAAATAAAGTGTAACATTTCATCCAAATGTGAAAAGAGAAAATTTGGAGTTTTAAATGGAGTTTCATGTGGCCCAATTTGGAGATAAAACTCTGGGCCAGATTCTGCGGCCCCAAAAAACAACCCACCATTTTGATAATATCTAGAAAAAAAATTCCATTTGAGATGAAATTTTACAGTGGTTGAGGATACATCACGAGCTCCATTTTCTTCTACTATGCCCCACTCTAATTCTGCCATCTAGAGGGTCATTTCGACGCATTTGTTTGGTATATGCAAGATGCCTTCCACTTCGGGTCAAGGGTGGAAAAGTCTAAGTTCCACAAGATTTCCACCACCCTAAGCCTACCATACTCAAGTAGGATGTCTTTCACTATTGTAGACGTGAACCAAGTCTCCTAAAATTTCTATTTAAGGAAGTTTTGTTGGAGGAATTATTCATCTTGGATGTTCTCTTTCATTTTAGTGTTATGCTGCCACTTTTCCTTTGTAATGTTCTTTTTCATTTGTAAGTTGTTCGAATCACCTTAGTTTTTATTAAAAATTCTTCGTCTTCTATTATTATGTTCTTATTATTATCACATTGATATCGTTTCTTTATGGTGTGAATTATTCATACCAAACCTTGTGAAATTATTCACACAATGGTGGAGTGATTATTTTTTTTTTTTTTTTTACTACTTCAATTCCTCCCTCATGAGTCTACTTCCCAATTCCATTGAAACCATAGAATCAATGGAGGGATAAACCACTTATGGGTTGATACAAAGGAGTATAAAGGGGCCAAATTGGATTTTATTTATCACGCCAGGAATTTCTAATCACTTCTTCTAATTGATATTTTTATTTGATGATTTTAAAACTTCTTCGTCCTTATTGAATTTTAAGCCCACATACTTCAAGTGCTAATAAGAACCTTTACCTTAGAGTGCTCATAAATATGATCTTCTAAGTGTATAGGTGATTAGTATTATGTTATGTTGGTAAAAAACTAGTAAGTGATGAAGTTGTTTGATCTTCTTGAATAAACCCTTCTCGAATATGAGAAATTGAAATCATTAAAAAATAATTTCATCCAATCCACCCCTTATAATAACCTAGGATCAACCCTTATCATAATTTTATTTCACTTCAGTCACATATTTTATCTTAAACCTATCTAAAATTAACCTAAATTTGGCCACTTAATATCCAAAATGAGACCATATAATGTACATGCCTATAGGTTTCTTGTAAGGTCTCTGAGTAATCAACAACCCAAGCTACTCTACATTTGATCGCTTAACCCTAAAAACTTGGGTAAATTTGGACGAGCCCAAAATTTGGCACTATTTTGAGGGACCCCATTAAGTCATATAAACACCCATTCTATTCTCCCCCATTTCTTCTATTCTCATCCAAATTCTCTTATATTTTCCATTTCTCATTTTTTTCTTTTGGTGCATGTTCGCCTACAACCGTGACCAATCAAACCGTCTAGTTTGGGTGGATAGTCCTAGGGTTGGGGAGTCAAGTACATTAAGGGAACTCTTTCCATTAGATCCTAATCTTCCTAATACTATAGATTCAAAAATTGAGCCCATTTCAACAGAAGGTCTTCAAAGAAACCAACTCATAAACCTGGGTGGGAACCAAAATGGAAATTCAAATGAGGCAACCCCAAACTTGGGGACTGTAGTCGATAAAATCATGAATGACTCCCTCACACCTGCCTAGACCAATGCACCCTCTTTAATTAGGATGATACCTTAAGAGTATCCCACTATATTTTCAAAACTCATGTCCTAAACCACCTTCCATCCTTCCATGGGATGGAGTCAGAAATGCCATACCTTCATGTCAAAGAGTCTACCAACATTGTTGAAACCATGTTCCCACCACATCAACTTGAGTTAGAAAAGATGAGGCTCTTTCATTTTTCACTAAATAATTGAGAAAATAATTGTTTGAACAATATAATACCTGAATCAATCTACTATTGGGACCAATTTCAAGGATAATTTTACAAAAAATACATCCCCTGTCACAAAACAATTGCACTTAAAAAGAGCATCCAATTTTTTTTGAAAAAGAAGGGCAGCCATTTTCTGAAACATGGTAAAGGTTAAAAGACACACTCAACATGGTACCTCACCATGGATTTTAAATCCCAGAACAAGTTTGAATTTTCTATGAAGGGTTATTCCCAGGAAACAAACAATTCATTGACAAGATGTGTAATGGGACCATAAAAAACAAGTCCCCAAATGATGCTTACAAGTATCTAGAAGGACTGGCCGAACAAAACCAAACATGGGGAATATAACCTTACTATGAGAAGCCACCCAAATCTAGTGTAATTCACACACTTATAGAGGAGGTAATCCTTAGGGTGAAACTTATTGCACTCACTAGGAAGGTCGAGGAGATCGATCTTAGGAAGGTCCATGAAAGTCAAATAGTTGACCCTGTTTGCACAATTTTTGACAAACATGACCACAAGACTAACAACTACCCAACCATCCCTTCCATTAAATATGTTATTATATAAGTAACACCAATGGAGGTCAATGCTCTGAAATTTCAGAAGCCACATTACCAAAACACTTTCAAATCAAGGTACAATGACCATCCAAGATTCCGTTGGAAAGACAACCTACAACCCAACCAACAACCTATAAATCCACAAGGACCAAACCCATACCATCCAAAAAAAAATTTAAACCATAAACATTTACAACCACAACTAGTATAATACCAACATCCTCCTATCCTATACCAACAACCCATCTAGTAACCCATGCAACAACCAATCCAACAACCAAAGTATCCCTTTGGGATAAACCAACTAGCACGAGCCCATACTTAATATATCCCTCTTCCAATCCTTAAGAAGTTGTGTAAAAAATAGAGAAAATGGACTCAAAAGTATTATACCTTAAACATTAACTACAAACCATTAAAAAAAAGAAGTCACCCATTCCTACTCAGGTGGTACGATCCTTAACTTTAAGGGGAGAATTTAGTTACATACAAACCTCTCATGAACAAATCAAAGTGGTGACTATTTTAAGAAGTGGGAAATCCATTGAGAAACCTAAAAAATCCATTAATGAACCATTAAAAGCTTCAATAATTCATGAAAATGATGAATAAACACCCATAGATTCTGAAAAACCCCAATGATAATGTGAAGGAACTATAACCACACCAAACAATCAAACAACCTGGTCCCTTCCCTCAACGCATGAGAGGAAAAAATAAACCAGAACTGAATAAAACTTTGAGGGAAATATTCTCTGAGGTTAAGTTGAATATTACAATTCTCGATGCAATCCAAACCATTCATTCCTACTCAAAGTACCTTAAGGACTTGTGCACTTTTAAAAGGAATTTTTCACATAAAAACCTATTCATTTTGGCTTCTAATGTGAGTACCACCATTCAAGGGACCATTACTCCAAAGTTGAAAGATCCAAGATGTCCATACATCAATGTTGAGATAGGAGAGAACAAAGTTGTCAAAGAACTTTGTGATCTAGGAGCCAGTGTGAACCTCATTCCTTATGCCATGTATTGTCAATTATGGATCGAATAACTCCAACCCACATCTGTCACTCTTTAACTTGTTGATCGTAGTGTTCATGTTCCTAAGGGGATCTTAAAGGATGTTTTAGTGAAAGTCGAAAATTTAATTTACCCAGATAACTTCATTGTCCTTGAAAATCACCCATGCTTAGGTCCTAGAGAAAAAACCCCCATCATCCTTGGTCATCTCTTCTTAGTAACAATCAACTCAGTCATCCGAGTTTGAAATGGGAAAATGAAAATAACCTCAAGGAACATGAGTCTAGACTTGAAAATATACAATGAAAACTCTAAAATTGGGGATTATGAAGAGATCCATGAGGTTAATTTGATTTTTAGTGTTGATAGTGAACTTGAGGAATATTAAAAAATTACTAAAGGATGTTTAAGTAAAGAAGAGATTGCTTTTCTTTGTTCACATGGGGGAAATTTGTCTCCTTGGATTGAATCTATTTAAAATAACTCTATTGATGATTTTATAGAATCACCAATAAATGATAGAATTGGTGAAATCAATAAAATTTATTCCATACCCATTCATGACACTAATCTGGATAATTTAGTGGATGAAAATTCTATTCAGAAGGAACCAATTCTGTCAAGAAATATGGACAAATAAATCGAGTTCAATACAAAGTTCCATCCTTCCTTAGAAAGTGATAACCAATATGATCTAGAATTTAAGGTCCAACCTTCATCACTAAAGTATTCTTTCTTAGGTTACAATCAAGCCTTTAATTTTTTCATTTCTTCCTATCTTGGATCCAATCAAGAGATGGTTCTTCTGGATGTCCTAATAAAGCATAAGAAAGAAATTGGATGGACCCTTTATAATATTCCTAGGATTATCCCCCTCATTGGAACTCATAGGATTGTTCTTGAATCTAAATCCAAACAATGTTTTCAACCTTATTGGAGACTCAATCAAATTCTTATGGATGTGGTAAGGAAATAACTTCTTAAGTTATTGAAAGCGGGTATCATCAACCCCATAGCTGAGAGTGAGTGGGTAATCCCAATTCAAGTTTTCCCAAAGAAAGTTGGAATTACTGTGATCACCAATGAGGATGGTGACCTTATCCCCACAAGGGTCAGCAGTGGATGGAGAATTTTTATGGACTATAGGAAGCTCAACTCTTGTACCAAGAAAGACCATTTCCCCTTTCCCTTTATTGATCAAGTCCTCGTGTGAGTGGCGGGTCACCAATTCTATTTCTTCCTAGATGGATTCTTAGGGTATAACCAAATCGAGGTCTCCTTATAGGATCAAGGTAAAAAAACCTTCACTTTTCCATTCGGCACTTTTTCCTTCAAGCGTATTCCCTTTGGGTTATGTAATGCCCCTGGTACCTTCCAGCGGTGCATGATGGGAATCTTCTCAGACATGGTGGGGGATTGTTTAGAGGTCATCCTGGATGACTTATCCATCTTTGGGGATACTTTTTGATGGATGACTTATGAATGTTGAAAGGGTTTTTTCAAGATGCAAGGATGATAATATCATCCTAAACTGGGAAAAATGCCATTTCATGGTAATGGAAGGGATTCTTCTAGGCTATCTAGTATCTGGTAGAGGGATTGAAGTTGATAAAGTTAAGGTCGACATCATTCATCAACTTCCCTATACTAAAATTGTTAAGGAATTTAGGTACTTCTTAGGACATTATGGTTTCTATATAAGTTTCATTAGGAATTTCAACTCTATTTCTCAACCACTTTGTGCTCTATTGGTGAAAGATGCTTCATTTTTATAGACAGAAAGCTGTGGGGAATAATTCTCTACACTCAAGTCAACTCTTATATATCAACCTAATTATACACTGAATTAGGATAATATTCATTCTTAATATATATAATATTCATTTTCTTTGTTATTCATAAACACCATTTTAGTAAATTTTACACTTTGAACATCATTTCACATTATGATTGTAATTCCCCTTAAAATGCACTATTACATGGTACAATTTTGAACACCTACTAAAATAAAAAATGGCCTTGATTTTATTTTCATGCTTTATTTTTAATTATCCCATTATACAAGGAACAATTCATACATTTTAAGTATCTGAAGATTCACATTGGAAGACCACCAAAATTGGCTTTCATGGTAACACATTATGGGAAAAGTAAATTGGATAACAGCCCAATAAAGAGACAATAGAGACCAGGATACAAGCCCAATGATTATAAAAATTTAAATTCAGATATATTACATCATGGGGAAAATTTCATTAAACATTGGACAAAGATAATTCAGATGTTTTAATAGAGTTCCAAGCCACCCATGTTGGAGATAAATTTCTGTTCCAGATTCTGCGGCCTAGAAAAACAACCCACCATTTTACACATATATCATAAACCATACACTATTTTGGTATTAAAATTTACAGAAGTTTGTAGGACATCTTTATATTAATTTTATTATTCTATAGACCACTCTAATTCGGTAACCTATAATCTCATTTAGGCGCTTCAGTTCGATGGATGCAAACTGGATACCACCTCGGGTCAAGAGTGGAAAATTCGAAGTTCCATAAGCTTTCTGCCACCCTAAGCCTACCATAATCAAGTGGTATAACTTTAAATATTGGAGGCTCGACCCAAGGCTCCCAAAATTTCAATTTGAGGTAGTGGTATTGGATGATTTATTCATCTTTGGTGCTTTCTTTCATTGTAATGTTATGCTGAAATTTTGTTGTCTCAAGTTGTCTTTCACATGTAAGTTGTTCTAATTCATCTTAGTTCCTTAATAAGAGTTATTATTTTCATCTTATTATATTCTTATTCATATTATTTTGATAACTTTGTCTCAAGTTTTAAATTTATTCACACCAAACCTTGTGAAATTATCACACAACGATGGAGTGATCGTTGTTTCATTGTTTTCTTTTTTACTTCTCCATTTCCTCACTCACGAGTCTACTTCTCAATTCCATTAAAACCATTGAATCAATGGAGGTATAACCCACTTATGTTTTTATCCAAGTAAGTAGAAAGGAGTGGGATTTGATGTTATTTATCACCCCGTTAATTTATAATCACTTCTTTTAATTTATATTTTTATTTAATGATTTTAAAACTTCTTCGTCCTTGTTGAATTTTAAGGCCACATACTTCAAGTGCTAATATGAACCTTTTACTTGAAGTGATCATAAATTTGATCCTACAAGTGTATAGGTGATTAGTATTTTGGTGTTTTGGTATAAAACCAGTAAGTGATGAAGTTGTTTGATCTTCTTGAATAAACTCATCTCGAATATAATAAATTGAAATTGTTAAAAAATAATTTCATCCAGTCCACCCCAAGTGATAACAAAGGATCAACTCATTATTTTAAATTGAATTCACTTAAGTATTTTAGTTTTCACTTAATCATATCTACAATCAACCCAAAGTTTGAAACTTAATATCAAAAAATATTCCATAGAATGTACGTGTCTAAAGGTTTCTTCTTAGGTCTCTAAGGATTTGATAACCCAAGATAAACTACAAGCGACCGCTTAAACATAAAATCTTGGGTAAATTTGGGAGAGACAAAATTTTGGTGCCATTTATGGGGACCTAAGTAATTTATCGTTGACATTATCTTCCTTTTCTCACCCCACTTCTCTAATCTCATTCCCCAATTTCATTTTAATGGAAAACACTTTTGAAAAAATCCAAACATGGGGAACCTCTCCTTACTTTGATCACTCCACACCAAGTGTGATGTACAATGACCATCCTAGTTTCAACTAGGGGATAATCAACAACCAATTGAGCCACAATTTTTTAACTCTTATTCTCCACAAAACATTCCAACCTATCATGAGTTCCAATCCCAACAAGGCCAATCGGAACATCCTCTTGTGGAATTCCAAAAACATAATTATCCTCTTTGAATATACCATATGTCTCAACCCCTTGCCCATCTTGATCCACATCCATTAATTGAGAAATTTTATCAAAAAATGGATAGAATTATTTATAAAGTTTCATCCTTGAGAGTAGAACTACAAATCATTGAAACAATTATAGAACCTATTCCCAATCAGGTTGTCCATTCCTTATCATTCATAGAGGAATCTTGTTACACACAAACATCTCATGAAAATGATAAAGAAATTTACTTTGAACCTAGGATAATTAAACAAAATTAATTAATAGTTTATGGGTGTTTAAATGAAGAGGAAACTTATTTTTTGTATTCACAAGAGGGGAATTTTACATCATGGATTGAGTGTCCCTATTATAGATTCATTGATGATATTTTAGAAACAACAATCACTAAAACATTGGGAGAAATAACAAACTTCAAGTCAATAAACATTATTTAAAATTATTAGTATAATTTGGGGGTTTAATCCTCTATTCAAAAGGAACTAATTTTATTGATAAATTTGGAAAATGAAACCGAGTTGGATTCAAAATCTCAACCTGTGTCTAAATTTCTAATCCAACCCGAGCACAAAATTATTGTCCTTCCTTCCCTGCTCAATTATACCTTCATAGGGTATAACCATGACCTTTAAGTTTGAATTAATTATTTTATTTAAACAAAAAAAGTTCTAATGATCATTGATGTCTTAGGCAAGACTACAGAAGAAACTGAATCAACCATTTCTGATATTACATGGATTTTACCACTCATTATTGAACATAGGTTTGTTCATGACAAAAACTATAAACAAATAATAAATCTCAATATAGTGGATGGGGATAAATATTGGGTCCTTAAAATGTTTAAAATTACTATTCGGTAAGTTAGGAGGTTCATATCGAGCTAGTGATGTTAAACAAAAGTGTTGCACGGGAGGCAACCCATGGTCTTCATGGTTCCAATAATTTTGAATCATATTTATTTTTCAAATAGAATTAATGAATAATTATGATATTTAAAATAAAAAATAAAAAAATAGATTGTTGACTTGTTCTTCTATTATGAGTATGGATGGGTATGAAAGGGGAGCGTCATATTCATCTATGTCACGTGGTGTGATCCTTGAGTACTACCTTACCCGAAAAGTTTAAAAGAATATAATGTATCATCAGTTCCTTTTTTTATGTGTTTGTAGGTTAAAATAAAAATACAAAAATAAAAAAAAATTAAAAGGACACATTGTAGGTCATGTGGAAAACCCTGTCACAACCGGCGAAGCCGTGGGGACTCAAACTCGGGACCGAAGGGAGACAGGGGAGTGCGCTTACCACTGACCTACAGCTTATAGTGCTCCCTTATTATATAATTTTTGTATATATACTTATATTTTACTTTTTTATTATATGAATATATATATATATATATTGTTTTGTTTTGTTTGTTTGATTGTTTTTTCGTTTTTCCACAAGGGAACTCTGCAAGTGACATGGATATCAAAGGACTAAATTGGAGCAGCACGAACTTCAACTTCAACCACCATGTGACTTTGTTCCATGTCTATTATATCTAATTCCTTTTAGAACTCATATCCTATACCACTACCCCCTTATAAATTTTATTTTATTTAAACACTGGGGATAGTGTAATTCTAAGTTTGGGGGTGAAAGGAAAGAAAAAAAATTAATTTTGTGTGCATAAAAAATGCGTGGATGGAAAATTTTCATTAACCTTGACCATGATAATACACATTTCAAACTTTGAAACTTAATATCAAATTTTTTATTATACCCTTATTATAATTTTAATCCATGTATAATTTCATGAGAATAGATTTTGGAAAGTGTGGTTGTCTAATGAAAAATTTCATCATTTATATTTCCATCCAAATAAAAAAAATCACAACACAAGTCCTTTGGATAGTGGGGTATTAGTTTGAGTTCATGAGTTCCCCCAAATAAATAGAATAGGTTTGAAGATCATTTTAGTTTTAATATGAGTATTCAAAAAAAACAATAAATCTACACGTATGGCAATGAAATGACATAATGTGTGGCTTTCGGCACTTGGAGATCATGACTCCATAGTTGTATGGCATGAAGCTAGTAATTTAATCTCTATTTGTGGTAATTTGACTTTGTTTTTTATTGATTTAACTCTAGATTATTCCCAAGTTTGTGGGCTTCACATGGTTCCCTAAGGTCATTGAGTCTGGGAGTCATCGGCAAAGTCTCGCTACATGGGTTGACTCTATTGAGTGTAACTTCAATTACCATGTAAAAATTGCAAAAAAAAATTGAATACTCATCTTATTATTGAAATGTGATTCCACCTAGTGCTTCTTTCATTTCCCCCTTGAATTAAGATGAACCCCCATGTCTATTGTGATACACAACACATCCTCATGCTTAATTTATATTGGATGAAATATAGAGATAAATTTGAACAATGGAATGGGCTTGGGATTGGAATATGCTTATGAAACTATCTTGTATTAAAATATTTTTATGGGTTTTATAGTTGTTCGATATAAGGATTTTTGGTGATCATTGTTTATTAAAATGTTTTAGGAAAAGGGAATTCGAATTTCACTTTTTTGAGATATATTTTTCTCGGGACTAGAAAAACTCAAGTTGGGGGTGTGATTAGCCATTGAATGTGGATAATGTTCATTCTTAATATATATAATATTCATCTTCATTATTATTCATAAACACCATTTTAGTACATTTTACACTTTGAACATCATTTTACATTATGATTGTAATTCCCCCTTAAAATGTATTACTACATGGTACAATTTTGAAAACCTCCTAAAATAAAAAATGGCATTGATTTTATTTTCATTTTTTATTTTCAATTCTCCCATTATACAAGGAACAATTCGTACTTTTTATGTATCTGAATATTCACATTAGAAGACCACCAAAATTGGATTTCATGGCAACACATTCTGGGAAAAGTAAACTGGACAACATCCCAATAAAGAGACTGTAGCGGCCAGGATCCAAGCCCAATGATTATCAAAATTTAACTGAAGATATAGGAAATCAATGGGAACATTTTATTCAAAAGTGTACAAAGATAATTAGGATTTTTTAATGGAGTTACAGGTGGCCCAATTTGGAGATAAATTTCTGGGCCAGATTCTGCGGCCCAGAAAAACAACCCACTATTTTACACATATCTTGTAAAACATAATATATTTTAGGATGAAACTTTACAGAAGGTTGGGGGAAATCCGAATATTAATTTTATTCTTCTATTTCCCACTCTAATTATTCCATATGGAAGCTCATTTAGGCACTTATGTTAGGTGGATGCAAGATGGATGCCACCTCAGGTCAAGAGTGGAAAAGTCCACGTTCCACAAGCTTTCCACCACCCTAAGCCTACCATAATCAATTGGGATGACTTTAACTATTGTAGGATCAACCCAAGGCACCAAAAATCCTATTTAAGGAAGTGATGTTGGAGGATTTATTCATATTTGGTGCTTTCTTTCATTGTAATGTTATGTTGTAATTTTGTTGTCTCAAGTTTTCTTTCACATGTAAGTTGTTCTAATTCATCTTAGTTCCTTAATAAAAGTTCGTATTTTAATATTATTCTATTCTTATTCATATCATGTTGAAACCATTATCTCAATGTTTGAATTTATTCACACCAAACCTTGTGAAATTATCACACAACGGCGGAGTGATCATTGTTTCATTGTTTTCTTTTTACTTCTCTATTTCCTCCCTCATTAGTCTACTTCCCACTTCCATTGAAACCATAGCATCAATGGAGGGATAAAAAACTTATGGTTTGATATAAGGTAGTATCAAGGGGCTGTATTGGATGTTATTTATCACCCCATTAATGTATAATCACTTATTTTAATTGAGATTTTTATTTGATGATTTTAAAACTTCTTCGTCCTTATTGAATTTTAAGGCCACATACTTCAAATTCTAATACGAACCTTTACCTTGGAGTGCACATAAATTTAATCCTCCAAGTGTATAGGTGATTATTATTATTTTTTGTTGGTATAAAACTAATAAGTGATGATTTTTTTTGATCTTCTTGAATAAACCCATCTCGAATATAATAAATTGAAATCATTAAAAATTAATTTCATCCAATACACCCCAAGTGATAATCAAGGATCAAATCATTATTTAAAATTTAATTCACTTAAGTCTTCTAGTGTTCACTTAAACATATATAAAATAGACCCAAAGTTGGCCAATTAATAACCAAAAACAGTCCATAGAATGTACGTGTCTATAGGTTTCTTCTTAGGTATCTAAGGATTCGACAACCCAAGATAAACTTCAAGAGATTGCTTAAAAGTAAAATCTTGGGTAAATTCGGTTGAGACCACAACCTATCATGCAATATCAAAATTGGAAAATTCATTTTGAGATCATGTGTGATGCAAGTGACTTTGTTGTAGGAGCAGTCTTAGGAAAACGGTGTGAGAAAACTCAATGTGTCATTGCTTATGAAAGAAATTATTTAAATGATGCACAAATCAACTACACCACCACTGAGAAAGAGTTGCTTTTTTTTGTCTTTGCCTTATAAAAATTCAGGTCCTATCTCTTAGGATCACCCATCATTGTCTTCACCGACCATTTAGCCCTAAAATATCTTTTCCAAAAACAAGATGCCAAGGCTAGATTGATTAGGTGGGTCCTTATTCTTCAAGAGTTCAATTTGACCATGAAGGATAAAAAGGGTGTTGAAAATGGTGTAGTTGATCACCTATATAGGATGGAATTCAAAGACAACTCACATCACCTTCCTGTGTCTGATTAATTTCTCGATGATAACCTCTATTCTGTGAGTGATTTCCCATGGTATGCTGACATAAAAAACCATTTGATTACGGGTGACATTACAAACTTCCTCAGGACCCAAGATAAGAATAAATTCATTTATAATGTCAAACACTATGTGTTTTATGATCCTTACCTCTTCAAACTATGTCTTGATAAAATCATTAGGAGATGTGTTCTCGAGTCTGAGCAAGAGTCCATTCTAAAATTTTGTCATAGAGAGGCATGTGGAGGCCACTTTTACACAAATAAAACCACTACAAAGGTTCTCTAAAGTGGTTTCTACTGGCCTAACCTCACTAATGATTCCTTCCAATTATGAAAAAGTTTCCCTCAGTTTCAATAATTAGGATCCATTACCAAAAAGAATCAAATGCCACTCACTTCAATTCTGGTCTTTGAAATCTTTGATTGTTGGGGAATTGATTTCAAAGGACCCTTCCCAAACTCTAGGGGATACCACTACATTATCTTAGCTTTTTATTATGTCTTTAAATGGATTTATTCCATTTCCACTAAGTCTAATGACCATCATGTTGTGATCCTATTTCTGAAAGGGAACATATTTTCTCAATTTGGAATTCCTAGGGCTATAATCAGTGATCGAGGAACCCATTTCTGCAACCACCCATTCTCTTCACTCATGTATAAGTATGGGATTTCTCATAAAGTTTCCACTGTGTACCATCCTCAAACCAATGGTCAAGCTAAGTTGGGGAATGGGGAGATTAAGAAAATTCTTGAAAAAACTGTCAATCCCTCTAGGAAAGATTGGTCCAAGAAAATCTTGGATGCTCTTTGGGAATATCTTACAACATTAAAAACCATCCTAGGAATGTCACAATATAGGTTGGTTTATGGAAAAGCATGCCATTTACCTATTGAAATTGAGCATAATTTATTTTCGGCAATCAAAAAAATGAATTCTGACATTTCTTTGGCCGAAACAAAGAGGAAATTAGATCTTAATGAACTTGAGGAACTTATGATTAAGGCTTACAAAAATTAAAGGATAAATAAAGATAGATTTAAAGCCTACCAATCCAGAAATATCAATGTCAAACATTTTGAACTAGGAAAATTCGTGCTCTTGTATAGTTTAAAACATCATTTACACCTAGGAAAGTTAAGGTCTAGATGGTTAGGTCCTTTCAAAGTGTATCATGTGTTCCCCCATGGGGCCGTAGAGATTCAGGATCCCACAAGTGATCACAGTTTCAAGGTCAATGGTCATAGGTTAAAACCATTCATTGAATCATTCAGTAAAATGGAAACAGAGGTTGAGTTAACTAAGCCAACCTATGAACCAGGAAAAAATTGATAAATTTTGGATCCATGTCAGGATAATGACGTTAAAAAAAAGCGTTGCATGGGAGGAAACCCAGGGTTTTCATGTTTCCAATCTTGTTGAATCATCTTTATTTTTCAAATAGGATTAATGAATCATTTTGATATTAAAAAAATAAAAAATATACTATTTACCTATTCTTATATTATGAGTATGGATGAGTATGAAAGGGGAGTTCCATATTCATTCATGTCACATGGTGTGATCCTCGAGTAATACCTTACCCAGAAATTTAAAAAGAAAAAAAATGTATCATCAGATCATTTTATTTTTATGTGTTTATTGGTTAAAAAAATATAAAAAAATAATTAAAAAAATTAAAATGGCACATCGTATGTCATGGGGAAAACCCCATCACAACCAGAGAAGATTTGGGGACTTGAACCCGGGACCTAATGGAGACAGGGGAGTGCACATACCACTGACCTATAACTTATAGTTCTCCCTTATTATATAATTTTTGTATATATACCTTTATTTTATTTTTTTATTATATGAATATATATATATATATTGTTTTGTTTTCTTTGTTTTTTTTCCTTTTTCCACTAGGGAACTCCGCAAGTGACATGGATATCAAAGGACTAAATTGGAGCATCATGAAATTCAAATTCAACCACCAGGTGACTTTGTTCCTTGTTTATTATTTCAAATTCCTCTTAGAACTTATCTTTTCTTCCACTACCCCCTTCTAAATATTATTTTCTTTAAACACAGTGGGATAGTGTTATTCTAAGTTAGGGGGTGAAAGGAAAGAAAAAAAATTAATTTTGTGTGTGTAAAAAAAGTGTGGAAGGAAAAATTTATTTAACCTTGAACATGATAATACACATTTCACACTTTGAAACTGAATATAAAATAATTTAGTATACCCTGATTCTAATTTTAATCCATGTATAATTTCATGAGAATAGATTTTGGAAAGTGTGGTTGTCTAATGCAAAATTTCATCATTTATATTTTCATCAAAATAAAAAAAAGATCACAACACACATCCTTTGGATAGTGGGGTATTAGTTTGAGTTCATGAGGTCCCCCAAATAAATAGCATAGGTTTGGTGATAATTTTAGTTTTAATATGAGTATTCAATAAAAAATAATAATAATAATAATAATAATAAAACAATAAATTTGCAGGTAGAGCAATGAAATGACCTAATGTATGGATTTCGGCACTTGGGGATCATGACTCCATAGTTGTTTGGCCCGAAGTTAGTAATTTAATCTATATTTGGGGTAATTTGACTTTGTTTTTGACTGAGTTAACTCAAGATGATGCCTGAGTATGTGGGATTCACATAGTTCCCCATGGTCTTTAATCCTGGGAGTCATCGACAAAGTATCACTACATGGGTTGACTCTATTGAGTGAAATTTCAATTACCGTGGGAAAATTACAAAAAAAAAATTAATACTCATCTTAATAATGAAACGTGATTCCACCTAGCACTTCTGTCTTTTCCCCCCTTGAATTAATATGAACCCCCATGTCCATTGTGATACACAACATATCCTCATGATTAATTGATATTGGATGAAATATGGTGATGAATTTGAACAAAGTAATAGGCTTGGGATTGGAATATTCTTATGAAACTATCTTGTATTAAAATATTTTGGTAGGTTTCATAGTTGTTTGGTATAAGGGTTTTTGGTGATCATTGTGTATTAAAATATTTTTGGAAAAGTGAATTCGAATTTCATATTTTTGAGATACATTTTTCTCGGGACTAACAAAACTCAAGTTGGGGGGGTTTGATTAGACACTGAAATAGGATAATATTCGTTTTTAATATTTATAATATTCATGAGATTAATTATTCATAAACACCATTTTAGTGCATTTTACACTTTGAACATTATTTCACATTATGATTGTAATTCTTTGTTAAAGTGCACTATTAATTGGTACATATTTAAACACATCCTAAAAAAAGGTCTTGATTTTATTTTTATATTTTTTTCAGGTCTCCCATTGTATAAGGAACAATTCTTGTTTTTGGAGTAATAAAAGATTCACATTAAAAGACCACCAAATTTGGCCTTGAACCTACAACATTCTGGGCAAAGTAAACTGGACATCAGCCCAATAAAGAGACTGTAACAGCCAAGATACATGCCCAATAATTCTGAAACTTTAACTTAAGATAGGTGACATCAAGGGAAACATTTCATAAAATAGTGAAAATATTTAAGTATAAGTTTTAAATGGATTTTCATGCGGCCCAATTTAGAGATAAAACTATGGGCCAGATTCTGCGGCCCAAAGAAACATCCCACCATTTTTATAATATCTCGCAAAAAAAATTCCATTTGGGATGAAATTTTATAGTACGTTAGGATACATCAGGATCTAAATTTTAGTATTCTATGTCTCACTCTAATTCGTCCATCTAAAATTTCATTTCGATGTGTTTGTTTAGTGTATGCAAGCTGTCTTCTGCTTCGGGTCAAGGGTGGAAAAGTCTAAGTTCCACAAACTTTTAACAACCCTAAGCCTGCCATACTCAAGTGGGATAACTTTCACTATTGGAGTCTCGTACCAAGGCTCCTAAAATACCTATTTAAGGCAGTGTTTTTGGAGGATTTATTCATATTGGATGCTCTCTTTCATTGTAGTGTTATGCTGCCACTTTTCTTTTGTAATGTTCTTCTTAATTTGTAAGTTGTTTGAATCACCTTAGGTTTCAATGAAAATTCATCATATTCTCTTATTCTATTTTTATTATTATCACATTGATACCGTTTCTTTATAGTGTGAATTTATTCATACCAAACCTTGTGAAATTATTCACACAACGGTGGAGTGATTGTTTTCTTTTTATTGTTTTTTTACTTCTTTAATTCCTCCCTCGCGAGTCTACTTCCTGCTTCCATTGAAACCATAACATAAATAGAGGGATAAACCACTTATGGGTTGATCCAAGGGAGTATAAATGGGCTATATTGTATGTTATTTATCACCCCATTAATGTTTAATCGCTTCTTTTAATTGATATTTTTATTTTATGATTTTAAAACTTCTTTATCCTTGATAAATTTTAAGGCCACATAATTCAAGTTATAATACAAACCTTTACCTTGGAGTGCTCATAAATTTTATTCTCCAAGTGTATAGGTGATTAGTATTATGGTCTGTTGGTAAAAAACCAGTAAGTGGTGAAGTTTTTTGATCTTCCTGAATAAACCCATCTCAAATATAAGAAATTGAAATTGTTAAAAAATAATTTCATATAATCCACCCCTTCTAATAACATAGGATCAACCCTTCTCATAATTTAATTTCCCTTCAGTCACATAGTGTTCTCTTAAACCTATCTAAAATCAACCCAATGTTGGCCACTTAATATCCAAAATCAGTCTATAGAATGTGTGTGCCTATAGGTTTCTTCTTATGTCTCTGAGGAATCGACAACCCAAGCTACTCTACATTTGACCGTTTAACACTAAAAACTTGGGTAAATTTGGGCGAGTCTAATCCCCCTTAAGAAATTTCCTTTATTGTGATTTGACTACCAATTTCATCATGTTGGTCATTGTCATGACATTATTCAATGTAATTTAAATTAGAAATTTTTCACATGAATCACCCAATTAAAATATTTTGGTCCGTTTTTGTTATGTTTTATGAAATGTTAGCACCTTATATTTTTTTTGAAACCCTATGACTAGTTTTCTCAACATGGTTTTTGATTGTGAAACCCTAAAATTATTTTTTCTTTTGACTGTTTTAACACATGAACTTCCCACTACTCATCAGTGCAATTCTTTTTTATGTTATATGATACCCACTCCCGAACCGTGAAAGTGTATAATTTTTCCATTTATAAAAAATCTTAAATATTAAAAAGTCTTTATTCCAAACCCCAAAAGTTATACACATAAATTTCTTGTGTTTCTTTGAAATAGGCATCCAAATTTTATGCATGATTCATTACAACATTATTCCCATCCTCAATATTGTTTTTGACCATGTATATTTTTTATTTTTCATTTCATAATATTGAATTATATATGATTTTTTTATTTTAATCATAACATAATTCTATTTGAATATGGTCATAGAAAATAATACCTACATAATATAAAATTCAATTACTTTGGGATATGTTTTTTATTGAATACTCTACCTTATTATAGTACAATGATATTTCCCATTACATTATCTCTCTTTGAATTATGTTTTAATTTTTATTATTATTGGCCTTAGGTTTCTATTTTTTATCAGACATGGTTGGGGTTTCAACTAGAAGATTTCTTATTTTTTCCATGTTTAGGTAAAATGATATTTTATTTTAATTTCATAAATTGTGGCTTATGAGTTCTTTGCTCGATTTATGATTCTTTTGATTTTTTATCTCTTGTTTCTACCTTTGATACATGTGAGTGGACCACCAACTGCATCATGTTATTCGTTGTTGTGGACCTATTCAACCACTATGTATTTTGGTGGGCAATTAAAATTAGTAGAAATTTTTACATGAATAACCCAATTTCAAGATTTGGTTTTTTTGTTATGTTTTCTACCATATTAGCACCTCAAATTTTTTTTGAAACCCCCAAGAATACTTTCCACCCCTCACATGATTTTATTAGGAAGTACTCCATCATCCATTGATGGGGTTATTTTTTTTGACGACATCTGCATCCCTTATTGTGAAACCCTGAAATTATTTCCCCTTCCTCTGACTTTCAACAAATAAATAGTCTAGTGTTCATCGGTGCAATTTTTTTCTCTATTTCACTATACTTGCTTCATGACTACAAAAAATGTAAGCATTTTCTCCTTGATACAAATTCTTGAATTATATAAAAAAAATTATTTTTATTAGAACTGATTTTTCTTTGAATATATGGTTATATAAAACAAGATTTTTTTACGTTATTTTTTCTAAGATATCTGCACCCTAAATTTTTTTATAACTGTTTTTTCCAAGTAGTATCAAGACCACTAAGGGGGTGAATTAGTAGTTCCTTTTTCCTTTGTAAGAAATTTTCATAACTCTAAAAACATTCTTAAACATTGAAACTTGTTAGTGTTATGATCCACTAGAATATAACTCACAACCTCACTACATTTTGTATGCAACAAATATAAAGAAAACATGATATTTTCAATGTTATGTTCAAAGACCCACTCCTTTACATGTTGGATAATACCACTAACATTGTTTCTTTCACCATATTATTTACAGAATAAAAAGTCACAAGAAAAAACAATTCTAAAATCCTAGTATCAACTTTCTTTATATAGATGTTTATACCCCCAACTATCCTTTCCATTATCCACTTTCTAGAAAAAAAACATTTTTAGGAACTAGTAAGTATCCACAGTTACAAGCTTCACTTTTCTTCTTCTTTTCTAATCTACTTTAGAAAGTATTCACTTCATCCAAAAGTAAGAAGAATCAAACTTTACATGTGTACAACCTTTAATAACTTCAATAATTCACAAAGGAACTTGTTTGTCTTGAAACTTATTACATAACCTTAGTCTATAAATCTTCCTCAGTAGAGTCAGTCTGATGATGGTCTGTCCGATTCGATTTTCCTTCTTCTCTTCCTTATTCAATTGAGTATAAACTCAATCAGCTTCTCACAATTTATATGTTTAATGTAACTCAGTCTGATGAACCTAGATATGATGGATGTCGATCTGATGGCCTCACTCCAATGGACTTGTTCTGATGGAACTTCTTCAGATGAATCTTGCTCAGATGATCATATCAAATATCAATCTGATCTTTCTCAGCTTCAACCTGAAACACAATGTTTCATTGGGTACTCAATAACTATTCCAAAAATTTCAGATCTCGATCACTTAAATAGTTTTTCATCCAATTTACAAATGAACTCAAATCACATTTTATAAAAACATCAAAAATGTTTTAGGTGGGGTTATAAAATCATTTCCTACTTCAAAAAATTTCCAGAATCTTTAATTCTACTTAAATATAAGATCCATATTTCAATAATTCAATTTATTTTCAAAATTTCAAATATCCGTGATTTTTGGATCTCCCTTTGACTTCTTCAACCTTCCTTGAATTTTATATCTTCTATTTAATTCATCTTCTTTTAGTCTTTCTACCAAATATTCAATCCAATTTTGATTTGTCATTCCAATTTCCCAATTTTTTCATTAATAAATCCTAGTACAATTTTTTATTATGAAATCCCAGTATAATTTTTCTAGTACAATTTATTCAGTATTATTTGGTCAATACAATTTGTTCAGTATGAATTCTTCAGTATGAATTCTTTTTCTTTCTGGGGCTCTACAACATCTTTTTCTTCTTAATCCTCTAAAACATCTTTTTCTTCATCAATAATTTTCTGTCCTTCTCAACCTGAATACAATTGTTTAGAATACAGTAAGTCTAAATACAATGGGTGTGATTATAATGGGCTTGATTATGATCAGGCTGAATTTGATCTTCAACACCCTTTTTCTTTTCCTAGCAAACTGAATATGATTAGCCTCATCTCTTTCACCCCCACTTTTCTTCATCAATATTTCACCATAATTTTTATCATTAACTTATTATTTATGATAAATACAAATCATAAAATCAATGTCACATTTAACATTAGGGTCAGACAGACTCTGATCAGGTTTTCATTATGATTAACACATTCATTACAGACTCAATATGATTTTCATCAGCATTCAACTAAAATCCCAATATGATAAATCATATTCCATGACTCACACTGATGGGATGATCTCAATTTCTTAACACAATTTTCTGGGTCTGGAAACCATAAAATTATCATTTTCTCAACGTCAAACATATATTAACTATTCACAAAAAATATATAACCAAAACACACCTTGGGTCCAACAGAAACACTAAGACTGTTTTTATCCCCTTGAATGATATTCATTTAGGTCCATTGATGGGATTCTATTCTTTGACAACCACATCTTTGATTATGAAACCATAAAAAAATTCCCTTTCCTCCCATTTCCACAAATGAAGGGTCCTGTATTCATTGGTGTATTTATTTTATGTGTTCTCCTATTTCCATTTCTCTATTGTGAAAATGTAAGCATTTTTCTCTTCATACAAATTCCTAAAAATTAAAGACTTCATTCCAAAACTTATAAATTGAATGGTAAATTTCTTATGTTTCTTTGAAATAAGCCTATAAAATTTTTTCTTGGTTCATGTCAGTCGTATTCCCTTCCTTAATGTTTTTGAAAGCGTATGTTTTTCATTTTATAATTAATAAACATGAGTTATATTTTTTTTTATTCTAATAAAGAGTTGATTTGGGTTTGAATAAATGGTCACAAAAAACAATACCTACAAAAAATATTTTTCCATTACTCAAGGCTAGGTTTTTCACCGAATACTCTAGTTTACTACAATACAATGAGATTTCCCATCCCATTATCCATCTTCGAATTTTTTTTAATTTTTTTTAATGTTGGCATTAATTATGTATTTTTTATTAGGGGAATTATTTTCTAGTATAAGCTTTCTCAATTTTTCCTGGTTGAAGTAAAATTATATTTTCTTTACATCTTTGAGAAGATCTGAACTTTTTATTGAAAGATAATCCCCCCAAACAGTTTTTAGCATCATTTCATATTATTTGAAAATATTTATTTTAATTTAAGCATGCATGTAGTTGAATATTTGTACTATACTTAAGACTTATTATTTAATTTAGATATTTTAATTTCAATATTTATTATTTTTTATAATTTATATCTTTTACTTCTTGACACTATTTTATTGATATCAAAAGTTTTCAAACTTTTTTATTCACCATTCCCTCCTCTTAGCCAATCTCTATTCAAATATCTTATGAGATATTCATCATTCCAATGTATGTTACTTATAGTTCTCCCACATTAAAAGTTAGAGGCGTGTGATTATTTTTAGTTGACATCTTCAGATGATATTATGGAAATTGTTCAAATTTGATCTTTATGCATGGTTTTTAGATCATTGCAGTTCTATCAAGTCTAAAGCTACTTCTATCTTCCTTTTGAGAATTGTGGAAGGTTTGTTTGGTTAATGCAATGTATATTTTTACCAACTTTTCTATATATAAAAAATATTGGATCTAAAATAGTTCATTTTTAAATCTGATGCTTCCTCTCATGTTTAGAACAAAAGGTAAGTTTAAGACCTAAAAATTATTTATATAGTATTATTAATGGATATTTTTTATTTATTAGAAAAATAAGATATATGTGCTTTAAATTTCTTCATTCATGCATGTTTTTATTTGATGATTGTGAGTGAGTTGATTTCCCCATCACTCAAACTATGTCAAGGTTTTTTTGAAGCATTTGACATGTTCAATTTTGTGCCTCAATATAGATATACCTGAGATTATTTTACTACACATTCAATTTAGATTTATGTAGCTGAAAATACCACTGAAGTATTGTATTTAAATAGAAGGCCTCAATTTACTTGTTGGAGACTTTTACTATTTATTTGGTTATATTTGAAACACTTCTATGTGTGAAAACTTTACTTTTACTTTAAATGTGGGTTGATGTTTTGGTGCATCATGTTGTTTGCTGTCACTTTTTTCCTGACATCAAAATTTAGCTTATGTGCAATCCTTGGTTTCCTTACTTTTCATTTCGTATTTGATCATTGTAGTTGAACAAATATTCTCACTAATTCTTGGATGTATTCAATTCCATATCCAATTACTAGGTTAGATCATGTTATTTTCCTAAACTGATTATCTATATTTTCCCTATTCATTCTATTTTGGTTAATCTATTGATTGTAATAAAACTTATACTCCTATTTTATTTTTACAGGCTTGTGAATTTCTATCAAAATTTAAGGTCGTATCTCAAATTTAGTTTTTTTGAAAATATTTGAAAATTAGGACTATGGAATTATTTTCATAATGTCACTTTATTTTTTATTATAAATCTATATATGTTTTATTTTTTTGGATGTTTTACATGCCATTTCTTAAATGAAATTATGTACAAGTATTAGTTGTGTATTTGAATATGTTTAAATTATGTAAAATGATACAATATTTTTGATTGAAATGTATTCTATCAATGGTAAATTATATACAGGTATCATATCAGCCTCAATATCCAGTCAAGGAATTTTCTGTAGCATTTTTATCTTCACTGGTGATGTTGTATGACAATGAAAATCAGATGGATTACCACTAATCTTTTCATTGAAACATTATATTCTCACCATCTTCTTCTGCCATATAACCAGTTAAATTTTTTGTATCATATCAAATTTGTTCTCCATTGTATTTTTTATTTCTTATCTTTTTTTGGAAAAGTTATTTTGAAGTGGCATGAAATATTTGAATAACATTTGTTACTCTTGATTGGTCATGTAGACCTAGTTGATGACAATCCACTAAGATCTCTAAGTCCACTCAGATTTCTATTTTTGAATTCTCATTTTCCATTTTTTTCAAAGTTTTTTATTTCATCCATCCATTGAATTTATATGTTCCCCCTAAACTGAATATGATATATTCCCTTTTGATGGGCTCTCTATATCTACTTCGTCTGGATCCTATTGTCCCACCCCACCATTTTATCGTAACAAACACCTGTTTTTTGTTTGTATATAGAAATTCTAATTAGATTTCCCCATGATTCCAATCATTTGCATCCTATTTTATATCTAGGAAACCGTATGATGAGTTAAGAACAATATTTCTCATGAAGGTCATCTGATATGCAGCCGGTCGGTAACTGGGGTTGATTTGTTGCTCTAATGTCTCATGGTTTATTTTTAATGTATGATTTTGTATCATTTTTGACCAATATTTTATCTTAAGTTATAGACTTTCTTATAAATGTTTCACTCATTTAGAACATCAACATCCCTTTTTTATTCAATTATTTCATGCTATTATAAAACCAAGCCTTTTTTCTAGGGCTTAGCCTAGTGGTAAAGGTCCCTATGGGGTGTTGGGGAGGTCTTGGGTTCAAGTCTCCCCATCTTCCTACATGTGTGTGTTTACGTGTTTCTTTGTAGACTTGTAGTTCACATTTCACAACTGTTTGTAATATAATACCAAGACTTTTGGTCTAAACACCTAATTCACTCAAACACATGTTTTTTCAAGTTTCTTATAGGTTCTCTTTGAGACATGTTTTTATTTAAAGGATGTGATTTATGAATGTGATGTAATTTTTTTCATGACATTCATATATTATTGTTTATCTCATAATTATTTACACTTTTCTATGTGGGTTTTTATTAACAAACTGGTGCACCCATGTTTGACATTTTGATGTGCTTTTTCCACTACTTGGATTTGATTTCATTTCTTTTGAAGATATTATTCAAAAGGTTCCTAAAGAATATTTTATAGGTATAAAATGATAATATATATTTTCATAATATTTTTTAATAGGTTGAATATTAAATTATTACTTAATAATATGTCTTTAACTATATCTAATGCTCAATGGTCTGATTGAGTGCCTCTAATAAAGGAATATATATATAATTATACAGTTTTAACATAAATAAAGTTTGTCACTTTGAATTTATATACAGTTTCCAAAAGCATTCAATCTGCATGCTTTTGTATAATTTTCATTCAAAAAGTTACACTAAGTTAGACTTAATAACCTTTGTTATGTATAATTTCTAGTACAGTTATGAAAGGTCAAACTACCAACTTATGTATATTATGCATTGTCTTATTTTGTATTGGTTTTATAACAATGTAATATGCAGTTTAAATATTCACTTTCAATCTGCCTACTTCGGTATATCATACTTTGAAATATACACTTTCACTGCTTTGGAATAATATGCATTGAAAAATGTAAATAGAAGTAGGATTCAGTAATGTTCAATTTCCAGTTTTTCTATCTACTATCTATCTACCTAATTTTGTTTAATATGAATCATCTTAAACATCATTTTCTATGTATTTCACTCTTGTTCAATTACTTCATTGTCAAATTCATTTTCAACATATGCTTTAAATTCGTTTTCATAGTTATCTAACAAATGCTATTAATTTTAGTTAATATATATGTAGTATCAGAATATGCATAAATCATTTTTCATATATTAATAATTTGTTCCTTCATGGATATTTTTTTGCAAGACTTTGATGATGATGATTCACCACAAATTGATATCATTGATTTAGATTCTTCTATTTCAACATCTGGAGTCCAATAATAAGTTTATTTTTACGTTATTAAAAAGGAAATGAAGGATGACTATCTTTATATTTGTATTGAAAGGTATCTATTAAACATTTCTCTATTATTTTTAAATTCATTTTTCAATAATCTCTATCTATTGCCTCTGATGTTCAATGTTTTCCATCCAAAATTTTGTAAGGTTTGTAATTCAAATATATATTTTTTTAAGGTTAGTAACTTTATTTTATATTACTATACCATGCACATTTGTGTGCTCTCAGTTGATCATTACTTTGATAATGGGGTTCCAGCATCTTATGATAATGATTCCCAAAGTTTTTTTCTCTAATTAATAGGATTATCATAGTTTAATAATTTATTCCTTGATAATTAATTATTATTTCATTGTTGAAAGCATTCTTTCTCAATATATTCATCTTGGCCATCTCATATCAAATATCATGTTAGCCACAATATTTTGTGAGCCTTTTTTTACTCGATGAGTCACATATGTTTGAGCATCATGTTGATAATTAATTACTCTTACTAATTTTGTTGTCACAAAATATGGGGATATATAAGAGTATTATGAGAGTTCTATTTAGATGCAAGCCTCAACTATGCCTTATTGATCTCATCATCATGTATCTCATCAATGAGACTTACTTTTTTTATTCCTTTTTATGGGTCCTAAACCATCCTCACCAGGTCATATCTCCCTTGGCCCTCTCAAATATAAGTCTTGATCAAATTCTCATTAATGATTTCATCATTGACATTATACAGTTCAGAACCAAGTCCATACCCTTATAGACACTGATATTCTTGAGGGGGTTTTTTATATTTAAATGCAACTAAGAATCTCACATCTATTCAACAATAGGTGAAGACATTTATGGATGCAAATACATAATCCTAAAGTACACGATTTTAGGCCCCTTACATAATTAGTTAGGATAAATTTTTAATAGTAATACTAAATATATCTATCTTCATCAAAGTCCAATTCATTTTTTATTAAAAAAACATGACTCCTTTGATAACTATCAATATGTTTATAAAATTAATCATCCAGATAAAATTTCTAATCATATAGGGATCAATGTAATATATAAGAATCACAAAGGTAAGTTTTATCTCACAATACCTAACACAAAAACCATCTTTAAAAATATTTTTGAATTCGATTGAAATGAACTAAAACTACTAATTCATTATCCAAAATCAAATAAACTTTGAATTTTTATTGAAATGTTCACACAACATAAATAATATAAAATGATACTTTAGAATTCCAATTATATTCCTTTTGTTATGCTCATGAAAATGTGAAATAATATATTTTTGTTAAAATTCTAAAATGAAATTAAAGAAAAATAGAACAATAAAATAGATTATATATGTAAAAAATCAAAAAAAAAATCTCACAGTCAGAGGAATTTATTTATTTTCTTAAAATATTAAATATATTAATGTATAATGTTTATTTATTAGGATAAAAAAATCAAAATAATGTATTTCTATCCTCTATTCAAAGAGGAGAAATTAGTTTAGATATAATGGTGAAAAAGGATGCATCTCTTACAAAATTGATAAAAACTAAAATATTTATTATTGAATCTTTTCTTTTAATGATAAAAAAGTAATTTTATTATGGTGTATTAAACTGTGGTTCTTTCATTATTTTATAAGAGAAACCACAAAAAAACTACTCAAAGATATGAATAAAAGAGAATGTCTAATATTTTTATTGATTGAAAAATATAAAAAATGCTTGGAAAAAAATATCACACAAATGAAATACATTTTGTTATTCCCTTTAGATAATTTAGAATTGGAATTTCTTTTTGAAAAATATTATATAGTAATTTTATCATATAATTTCAAATGTTTTAAGGAGAAAAAAATATTTGGATGAAATACATATAAATGGTAGGTTCGGGGGTGGGTGTATAAAGGAAAGAAAGATGTGAGTTCGAAACCAGGACCTCCTCAATTCATATTAGGGGCATAACCACTAAAGTATGTCCCATGGGGTAGATGTAATACACATTGATCCATTAAAATTAATATAACATCTTTTCCTTAGTTACTAATTTAAATATTTCACTTGTGTGAATTGATATTGGTTAGATACCAATAACATCATTTGTTTCAGTATGTTAAGAATAAGTAAAAAGTTGAATGAATCATAGAATACTATTGGATACATTCAAAGTTTTTTTTGTAGGTAGTGACATGAATAATATTTCCCTCTATTATATCACCCAATAGGTCCCTGGATAATATTACTAAATTCACCAGATCAAATACTTTATAGCATGGTATATTAGTTAAAAAAATTGTATCAAAATTGATCGTTGATATGATTATAATCTTAAGAATTATTTTATTTATCATTTTTATTTACTATTTAGTAATAATGCCTTTGTAAATAAATTTCATAAATGGGAGAAAGGGTAATATAATCATAAATATATTAAACTTTTGGGATGAAATATTCATAATATATATCTCTCAAAGAGACTCATCATTTCCTTTTTTGGACTACTCAGGTGAAATAGTGGATCCAGAAATAATGGATGAAAGCAAGAACAGAAAGGGTAATTGAAAAAAAATAATTGTATGTGAAAAAAATTTCTAAAGAAAGTAAAATATTTTATTATCCTAAAAAGATTACAAGATTCACAATAGAGAAAAAATAATATTATAATTTCATATTTTAAAAAAATATTGAAACTCTTATTTTTGACAATCAATCATGGAATTGTCCATTATGATATATAAAAACTATAAATTAAAAAATAATGTAATAAATAAAATGTTATAATATTCCTTTCATACATGTCTAAGTGATGATAAACTAAAAATATATTATATATATTTATCCAATTTGTTAAATTTTTTGGAAATTATATAAAAATATATTTTTCCAAAATAAATTTATATAATAAAAATAATGATTAGAGATCCACTAAGAAATAATAAAAGATAAAACCAAGAATATAATTTCAAATGAATGAATACTTTAGACAAAAAATAAAATTTAAAAATAAATTCAAAAAAATAATTCATTCATGTTATAATAATAAAAATAGAATACCTTCCAAAGACATGAGATCCTTTAGTGAATGAATCATGTCACAGAACAACCAAAAAATTAGGTTCACCCCTATAAATAAAACTTTTAATGAAAATTAAATAGGGAGAGTTTGGATAAATAATATAAACGGTATACTTATTAAAGATTACCAAGAATTGGAATAGAATAAATGATATGAAAATTAAAAATTTGGTAAAAATTATTACAAATTAAAAAGGTGCACTTCTTAAATTTAATTCTTTAATTTAGTCAAAATGAGGAATTTACTTCATTACTACTATTAGAAAGGTATTTTTATTTCCAGAATTAGTAAAAATGAACTCTGAATATTGATCAAAAAATATTTCAAATGGATATTGAATTGAAGAACCTAAACTTAATCAGACAAAAATCTATTGGAGTAAAACCAATCCCTAAAAAATACTGAAATGGTCATACAAATTAATATGTGAGTTGGAACAATAGTTGGGGGAAAATAAAGAGATATTCAAGGATCATCATGAGTTTTGATTAAGAAAAGTCGATCATATAGTGATATTTGCGGATAACTGTTAGAGAACCTATTCATATTATAATTTCAAAAAAATGAAGATCCCAATCAAGACGATGAAGTGGCATTGATACTTCATTCACAACAATCAGATTTTGGTTGAGAGATTATGAAACGCACCATGTGAACTCAAAGATGTAAAATATTTATTTGAAAAAAAATTCAATCAAATACACATTCTCTTTTTTTGGGAGCGAAAAAGTAAAATATATTTTTTTGAATTTTGAAAGTTTCAAATGGATTCAATTTATTTTCAAAAAAGGTATGGGTAAACTTAAGTCAAAATTTTTACAAAAGATAGAAATAAAAGAAATGGATGAAAAAGGGGATGAGGATAAATTAAAAGTAAAAATAAGGATATAAATAGTAGAAACCTTAGATAGAATTCTATTTTCTTAAGGAATACAAAGTTGTATGTTAATAATATAATCAACTCTTAAAAAAATATATTTTTTTACCTTCTTTTATAATAGTTAAAAAATTAATTGCATGTTATTATTCCAATTTCCTGAGGATTTATAGGATTTCAAGAAAGGTAAAAGAGTGATGCTTGTTAAATGTACTTATAATGGTGTTCATTTATTAGAAAATGAATTTTCAAAAACTGGTTAATATAAGGTCTTGTAATAAAGATACTATTTCCTTTCTATTTGAAACCTTGGAAAATATTATGATCTTATTCTAAATATTTGATGATAAAAAAAGATAAAAATATGTTTTTTTTATTTCCTAATAGTTTGTGGAATGGAAACTAAACTTCCTTTTGGTTTTCCCTAGAAAAAAACCTTTTTTTTGTGTTTATTTTCCAAAAACTCAAAAAAATATAAATTTTATCAATAAAAAAATATCTAGTTCAAAAAAATTCAAAAAAAATAAAATTAATTCTTAATATCTCCAAAAAACCAAAAAATGGGTTTTTAAAAAAATTTTATTCAAAAGGATTAAAAATATATTTAAAGATAATAGTTTTTCATTTGGATTGAAATAATATACAATAAGGCAAATGAAATGTAAAGAATATTCAAAAAGAAATCAGATGATTCATGAATCATAAATTTCATTAAGATGGGTAAATTTTTAAAAAAATTTATTTACTAAACATAAAATAAAAAATATTATAGTTCAAACAAGCTAAATAAAAAAAATAATTAATTACAAAAACATATATAAAAAACTAAAAACAAGTCCTTAAAAAGTATAATTAAAATAATACTTTAATTAACAAGAAATATCTTTAAAATATTGAAAAAAATACCAAAACTCTATGAGTTCTTATGTGATTGATTTTTGAGGCCCGCCATTAATAGGTGTCGGGTTGTCGATTAGTACCGAGAGTATGAAACATGAAAATGAGATTCATTACTATCATACATACAATGAGCATAATAAGAAATATGTCAATCAATTACACAATATAAAATAAATATAATAACTTAAGATAAATATTGTAATAAAATTCCTAAAGCATCATCTCTAACCATACCTCCAAACATATCATCCTCTAAACTCACTCTGCAAATCTGAAGAACAGTTTATATATATAGTTATATATGTATATATAACTATATATGTATATATAGATATATATCTATATATATCTATATATGTATATATATTTATATATTTATATATAGTTATATATGTATATATAGGGGTGGACATACACACATACCCAGTAGGGTTATCCTCGAGACCATTTGTGAAAATGTGGAAAACACGCATTAGTGAATAAGAAATATAACCAATAAACACTTATCGGGTTAACTATCACCTAGTCCCACTAAGGCTCATACGCCAAAAAATTCATCCAAGATTAATAAAATAATATCAAAAAATATAGTAATAGGGTACCTCACACCACTTCCCAACTGGTTAATTATCATGCCCTGGTGAAAAGCATCCTGACATTCCCCTTGGAATCATACCAATCTTGCAACACCTAATATGGGATGGATAGAAACCCAACCATTCATAACTCGTGTGAGGTCCAATTTTCTTATTGGCACTAATAACAATAAACTATAACCATAATTGAATCCATAAACCACATGTACATATCTTAGTACATCAACTTTGTTGTAAGGCCCCAACCTAGATTATCCAAACGACATCCGGGTAGGGGTCTCTACATGACCTCCGATGTGCCACCATGTACACGAGAGGTTTTCAAATAGAAATGAAGGACTAAATAAGTCTTTAGGGAGACTATACCATTAATAAGAAATCCTTATGGTCATGCCCAAATCTACTAAAAATTCAGCATGATTTGTCCATATAATAAACATCTCAAAACCTATAGACATAAAACAAGAAGCCCCACAGACTCCTGTAGTCTAGAATAGAAAGTTGTAAATCCAATTTCATCAAAAATAATATAGTATCAACATCAGATAAACAAATAAAACAGACACCATATAAATAAACGACACACTGGCCATTACATGGTGAATAAAAACTAATAAGTTGATTACATTGTTCTTTGAAACAACTCACATAATAATATTATTGAAGCCTTGACCTACATAACCTATTGGACCTATAACATGCACCCAAATCCAATTAGTACCTATTTCCTGAGAGAAAATATCAAAATCTATGCAAGTACATCGAAACTCATGTCGTGTACATGGGTAGGGTGTCGGTCCAACAATCCAGTAGTAATCTTCAATGCCTTGACAATACTGAATGTTGATGTGATCAAGTGGATGTGTATTAAATAAATATATAAGAAGTGCGATTGTGTCCATGAAACACACCCACTAAGAAACATAACAATAAAAACACATCAAACATACACATTGAGTTGTCAGGTGTCAACCAAACCACCTTAGCCTCAATCATACCTATTTCAACCAGTGTCAGAGTGTCTCTAAACACAATTACCCACTCAGTAGAAATATAATCATATTTGGAACATAATAATCCCCTAAAATAAATATACCCATCCCCAAAACGTATATTCCACCTGAGGGAAATATACCCATCCCTGAAACCTATAAGTAATCACCCAGGGGAAATATACCCATCCCCAGAATCGTGTAAGCCCACACCTGGGAGGTTTCATCCCCTAATTGTGGGGAACATCCTCCCTAGAACCATTCATAACATGTACCTCTATTATTACACATTGGAACCTCATTTACATCACATATATACATATATACATAAATAAACACACCTGTAGCACCCTCTCTTCCTAGAACCTCATAGAGCATGCGCTCAGGATATTCCATCCCGAAACTAAAAATTCATATAAATAAACACACCTAGGTACACTCTCCTATTGAAACATGTCATCATGTACCCCACAAGTTGGACATACACCTAATCTCATCTCACCTAATCCTGATCGGCCTCACAAGTGGATGACTTCTCCTTGCCACTACAACCACATTAGGCTCACAAAATGATTCATGTTATAAAGTGACACCTGAAATCATCACTGACCACTTCTGGAACCAACTATCTCTAGGTTTAACATAATACCGGGTCACCCACAGAGCACCCCGAGGTCACATCATAGTACAAACACACTATATGGGTTCCACATTCATTTTTCCATCTCTCGATCTAAACTCTCCATTTTGGTTATAATGTCTCTCAACATATATTAGGATCCTTCAAACTCGTCTCTACCATATAAGGGGTTTATCACATTCATTTGGATCAACCTTCCACTTTGATACCAAAATTAACCATCACTAGCCATCACACACAAACATGCATCATCATTAATGCAATTACAACTTAGGTAACATCAAAGAAATCATAGTAAGGGGGGACATACAAAAATACCCATAATTTAGAAAGAAAAACCAGTTCAATCAATCCTTTCTAAATTTCCTTTCCAAATCCATTTTTAAACCATTTAAAAAGTAACTATATTTGGTTTTACCCACACTAGGCCCTTGGCCAAATCCTATCAAAACATTCTTTAAAAAACACTGTTTTTATTTTGAAATTCCATTTCATAACTATTTATCGAATAACATGTTCTTCTTTAAAATTATATTTGAGATAATCCCCATTTAAAAGGCACTATCATGGGTGCCCTCAAATGATTAATGGTTTTTTGGGGTACTTGGGTGCAGCAAAGTGGTTGACCAATGTAGAGACCCATAGCCTGACGTACATGGACATTACATTACTTTTGCGGAATACTTAGTACATAACAAAAACACACACACAAGGATCGTAATAGTTTAGTGTCTTTGGAAACTCGGAACGTAATCTTCTAAACGTGGTGAAAGATCTTCAACATCTCCCATAAAGATCTTTTTTTACCTAAAACCTTTCTTTATATCCTGGGGAAAAGAAAACATAAAAGGGTGAGCTCAAATGCTCAGTAAGGGTAAACAAAAAAAAAATATCAATCACATAATTTTCATAAGAACATAACATTTTTGGAAATCTTAACCTGCAAAAGAGAGCATAATTTCATAACATGGGATAAATCATAGTAGTGAAAATGAAACCATAACTTAAAACATTACTCATTGTGGCATACACACATAATCATAGAGAATCATTTCTTGTTAGTCAAGACTCATTGCCAAGACTATCTTAGTGGACAAAGTCCCTTTCTGAATCGAGTAATCCTCGTTTCAGTCCTGTTTCACTGAACCGGTATAACCTACCATTCCAGCCATGTCTATCTCATGAGATATGAAATCTTTACCCAATGCATTGGAGGGAGATATAGGTCCCACCCATCTCTTAATGATACCATTCTTATGTGTGCCACAAAATCATAAATCATACATCATTTCATAACCCATGTAATAAAAATGGGATTCTTAAACAACATGACATCATAAAACCATTCATATAAGATAAAGGAATTCATAAACAAAATTCCATCACAACATAGTCAAATCAATGTAAAAATATGGATAGAAACAGAACCCTTTATTATCTTAGATGGAAAATACTTTTGATAAAACACTTGAAATGAATTCTTGAGGAAAATATCCTTTCTTCTTTAAAATCAATTTCTTTTCACAAAACATCATGCAATTTTAAAAGAAAGATATTTTATTGAAAATAGTCATGAAATCTTTTAGAGGAAGCTTCATGAAATAAGGCTTTATAAAACAGTATAAATCCGTTCGTGCCGTATAAGTTAAAAAAACATTCTTCGTACTTTTGTCGGAAAAGTCAAAAAGTACCTCGTACGAAAAACGAAAAAAGATTCCTTTCATATCCTTTACTAAAAACTCATAGAAGGGTAAAATTGGATTTAAACAATTGTAGGTGGATGGAAATAATATTACATATTGAGGGAACATGGATGTGGATGATAAAATACACCCCAGTAAATACTTATGAATAAACAATCTCGGATAAAAATGAGATTGTGATATTTCCCTTACCTTAGGTCCGACTTGCTTTGTAAGTGTCCGAACCTCCTGTATAATGATTTAAATCATGTTATTGACTTATTACAGAATCATATTCATTGTTATGATATCATATATGGTTCACTTATGACATTATATTACCCGTTCTTTTGTAAATTCCATGTTAAAGAAGCGTTTTGGGTAAAATCATTTCATTTATCGTAGGTGTTTTGACTTGTTGTTCTTGACATCATTATTACTTATATCATGATTTACTTACTTCCAGAATATAAAATATGATTTATATATCATATATATTCAGTATATATATATATATAATAGGTAGATAAATAAAATGAAAAACACCGTTCATGGAGACGGTAGTCCGTACGTACGCATGAACGTTGTTTTCCTTTCCTTATTGTCTTGAAATGGAAGTAAGTAGATGACATACATATGTATATATATACATAAATCCAGTAGCTTTATAATGTCATATATTTCATTATTATTTCTTATATATACATTATAATCATTCTTAAATGGTTAACATGGAGAATGAATCTCATCGCGTCGTGGAGACGGTAGTCCGTACGTACGCACGAGCGATGATATCATTTCTATAAATATTGAATTGAATTGGAGTGGATTATACAATATATCAGAATCAATATGATGTTGTAATAACTATGTATAGTTATTCTTTACACCATTATACCCATCCATGTAAGGTGGTGGTGGAAAATAGATTACACCACGGCGTGGAGACGGTATTCCGTACGTACGCACGCGCGATGATTTCTTTTTCCGTAGGATGGATAGATGGTGAAATAGGGTTGTTTCATACTTATAATAACATATCAGTATATGAGTGATACTTATGTTATTACTTCATAATGAAACAACCTAATAAGAAGAAGTGGAAGAAGAAATAAAGATGAAGGAATTGGTAACGGTAATTACCTCTTCTTTGAAGCGCCTCTTTGAGACCTCCTCTTAGGGCACTAGAATTGGTCTTTGAGGAAGACCAGAACCTCTAGGATGTTGCTAGGGAAGTGGAGAAGAGATTTTGTCAGGGGTTGGCCGGGCTTGAGTGCTCAAATTGGTGTGAGGAGGAGGGGGAGGAGGTGTCCTTTTATAGGGGAGGAGAGGGGCACCTTAGGAATATCTCAAAATATTATTTTATATTAAAGTCAAAATCGGTTTATAATGGTTCCAAAGGGTCTTATTTCGAAGATAAAGTGGGGATGGGTCGAAATCCTATCAACCAATAGGATTTAGACAAGTTTAGGGTATTATTTTAACCTTATCAATTAGATTTAACTCTAAGTTAAATAATTTAACTTTTACCGTGTCTTTTTGTTTTCTTTCACTATATGGTTAATAAACTTACTATAACATGCCAAACGAACCCCAAATTGTATATTATTAATACATATATCCTTATATAAGTCATTTGACCGAACCTTAGATTTTTAGGAATAAAATAACAATTAATAATATAATATTTGATTTAAAAACTATTTTGTGTCAATTTTGACACTATTTGATATATGATTTTTGTGAAAGTCATAACAGAATTAAATGTTCGAACCAAGTTGATTAAATCAACACTAATATATCATATTAACCTATAAAATTAGTGGAATTCATAAAAAGTCTCAAATTACATTTATTTTGGTTTTTATAACATCAATTATGTCAATATTTCATTAATAAGATAATTACTGCATCATCTTTGTGTCATAAATAAATTAAATTATTTGATGTCTAAAAATTACAAATAAAATACCATTATGTAGGAAATCTTTTTAGCTTTCTAATGAATATTTACAATCTATTTTATCTTATGTATAACCCCATATTAAAAATGTTTTAGTAAATAAACTTTGATTTTAACTCTTTTAACTCTTCTTTGAATTAAATAATAATAAATGTCCTAATCTAATCCAAGTGGGGCTAAATGATAATATTTTACACTTAAGGTTGTTTTTGGTCGAGATACACTTGTCCAATAGGATTAGGACATGTGTTAGGGTAATATTAATATCATATTTACCCTTAGTTACCCTATTTACTATTAACCGCGGTAAAAAAAAGTAAAAAGTTACTATTCACCAAAAAATTATTTTCATCTCATTGAACCACATTTTAGTCCTTGATATTAACCGTGTCTCTCGGATTTTCGAAATTCCATTCACAGAAGCGGCAAAATTAAGTTTTATGAAAAATTCAGTTTTTTTAACTACCACTTAGTAGTTTCACTATTCATCAAAAATTGATGTTTTTCAGAACAATGCCAAAATTTCATCCTAAGCTATATTTCATATTCCGAATTCAAAAATGAAATCTATTTTACCAAATTCATAACATAGAAGTTGCATTAATTAATTTTATAATTAAATCCCGCTGTTAAAATAAATAGCGTGTTTTTAGGAAACAATATATATCAAAAGATTGACACTTGATCATGTCTGGTTTAAATGTGAAATTACAACCAATGACCAAAATTGTATTAAATTGTAAAAATATATTCTAAATATACTTTAAAACCACTCAAATTAATAATTTATCACTATTAATTATTTCGATTAAAAAAGTTGTTTTTAATTATAATTTAGTAATTTTTCACTATTCATCAGAATATGAAAGTTATCCGAAAAGTACCAAAATTTCACCTTAGGCTAAATTCGATACTCCGAATCCAAGAATGAAGTTCATTTTGAAAAATAAGATTTACAGAATTTTAAAAAGTGGTTATTACTATTCATAACGGCTAGTTTTAATAATATTTTAATATCACATCGTTGTTTAGTGAAACTCGTTATTGCGTACTACACACGCTATCGAGGAAGGTCGCGATTGCGTGTAATGCAAGGCAAGTCAAGGATGCGTGTTGTGCAAGATCCTTTTGGTGTAGCGTACAACACAAGACATTAATAAAATTAAAAAGAATATTTTTTTATAAAATCTTGGGCTGTTACATTCTACCCCCCTTAAAATGAATTTCGCCCTCGAAATTCGTCGGGGTTATAAATGGTTTACTATTTGAAAGTTTCTTTAATAGAAACCCACATCGTAAAAGGGAATACCAAAACTTGGCTTTAAAAACTAAAGTATGAAATGTAACGATTACCCAAATAAACTAATCACTGGGTTTCCACATAGGTGAAAATATGGATATGGAAGAGAAATCTAACCATCATGTTCTGATGGAGAGTGGTAGAGAACATGGCTATGGAAAAGCCAGTAATCACAAATCCATAAATTTGTGATGATCTAAGGTACCATCTGATTCATCAGGTATAAGATCACTAGGACAACATTTTTGGTTTTCAAGATCATTTCCATAAAGTTAAAGAATTTGAATTAGAATAAATACTTACTTTATTTTGGTACAATCTCACTGTTGTTCGTGCCTTTAACAATTTCCACTTCATCTCTTAAATAAATGAAGTTGAATTTGTTATTCGTGAAGTGTTAGCAGATCATGTGATAGAATGACGGGTCATTCCATCTATCTCAGACAAAAGGCTAGCAAAAATTATATACATAAGTCGGTCTATAGTGAGATTAATCATATATGGTTCCTAAAATGGACTCATACTTCATATATCATACTGCTTAATATAATAAAACTGGTTTCTACTAAACAGGGACTTCCTGTAGGTCAATGGTAGGCGATAAAGGCCAGTCGCACTTCGGTTGTGGGTTCGATTCCTACAGCCTTGTCCGAAGCGATGGGCTGTCGCCCGTCCTGCAGGTTGTCCCTTTTTCTAAAACTATGTTACTATAACATCCCATCAATAATATCGAAAATCTTCTATCCTTAAACAATACTAACTTATGTCCAACATAATCCAGTCTAATCTTTAGGCTTATAATACTGCAGTCCACTCTCATAATATAGTGACAACGATTACCAGAGATTTAATACTGTCGTTGATCCCCACATATCATAAGATATGTCTTGTTGGTCACATTCCAAACATTCAAAGTCCTTAATCGTGTACTCTCTTGAATACCCATTGAACCTTAGTGAAAACTTGAATGAAGTTAAAAGTTAACACTTTTCACATACCAAAATCCTCAAAATTCTATATACTCAAACCATGATATCACTTAGTCCTTATATTAATCATGAGCTCATGAATACTGTTAAACATTTCATTTTCTCATTTTCCCTTCATTATGTGCATATCATCTTATTTCCAAAAAAAATATCTCAATCACTTTGAATACCACATCAATAAATATTGCAATACTCAATGATACAACATTATTTTGGAATCCCATTACATAAGCACTTAATCATTCCACCACATCGTTGTCATATTCAACATTGCCAATAGTGATCGCATGTGATTTCCCTTTGTCCTTTGCCTTCAGTGGTTGCTCATGTTGATCATCACTAACCCTTGGATTAGGGCAATTATTAGCATAATGCCCCATTTCCTTGCACTTGAAGCATTGAAGTGTTGGTAGTGCGTTCTCTGCAGTGTTTGCTTTATTCACATCATTAGAAAACCTTTTTCCATTACTTCGACACTCAGCTGCTCGATGACCTTCTTTTCCACACTTAAAACATTTTCTAGTCCCTTTAAGACAATCTCCACCATGCTTCTTTCCACACTTTGTGCATAAGGAAACATTCATCTTCTTTTCACCATTATTCTGGGATTTCTCCTTGAACTCCATCTTTCGTTTCTTGTCAAAACCATGAGATGGATATGTAACACCAACTTCCATTTCTACCTTGATAGCACAACGCACAATATCTTCATAGCTACTGAAGTCTCTTATAGCTAATGCCCTTCGAAGACTTGGTTTTAAGCCACTGAAAAATCGATTAAATTTACTTTCAGGTTGGATGATAATTCCAGAAGCATACCTTGCAAGTCTTGTAAAATTTGCTTCATAGGTACCAACAGATTCATCATCCCTTTGCTTCAGTTCAAGAAACTCTTTCTCCATCTTTGTTCGAAGAATACGAGGGAAGTACTTACTGAAAAACAAGTTCTTGAACTCGTCCCATTCCATGGACTCAATTTCATCTCTTGGCCTCGTATTCTTGATAAGATTCCACCATTGATCAGCTTCACCTTCCAAACGATATACTGCTAAGATGACTTTATCATGTTCAGAACATTGAAGAACTGAAAATATCTTTTCAGTAGTACTAATCCATTGTTCAGCAACTAATGGATCAGTAGACCCACTGAAAGAAGGTGGACGTTGCCTCATGAAGGACTCAATAGAATATTGTTCCCTTCTCTGCTCATTTGGATGTCCAGAATGATTCATAGCTTGTGTAAGCATAACAATAAGATTTTGCACTCAATCTCCCATAACATTTGTTTGTTCAGGAGGGCAATCATTGCATTGTCCATTGCAATGATCAACACGGTTCCTTCGGGTTCCAGCCATCGTCTAAAACCCAAAAAGAATAGTGTGAGAGGCAAAAATCATGCTAGGGAAAACAACATAATAAAGGGGGAGTACCTTCAATATCTAACATCTTAGGTTTAATTCCATGATCGTTAGCGTAATTCTAGTACTATAACCTATACGTATACTTAACCTTAGAGACATCCCTAGACATACCTTAGAAATATCTCTAGGGATCTCACTAACGTTTTCGCATCCTAGTTTCCAAAGGTTGACTAAACCTTTCCTCTGATACCAACTGTAGAGACCCAAAGCCTGACGTACATGGACATTACATTACTTTTGCGGAATACTTAGTACATAACAAAAACACACACACAAGGATCGTAATAGTTTAGTGTCTTTGGAAACTCGGAACGTAATCTTCTAAACGTGGTGAAAGATCTTCAACATCTCCCATAAAGATCTTTTTTTACCTAAAACCTTTCTTTATATCCTGGGGAAAAGAAAACATAAAAGGGTGAGCTCAAATGCTCAGTAAGGGTAAACAAAAAAAAATATCAATCACATAATTTTCATAAGAACATAACATTTTTGGAAATCTTAACCTGCAAAAGAGAGCATAATTTCATAACATGGGATAAATCATAGTAGTGAAAATGAAACCATAACATAAAACATTACTCATTGTGGAATACACACATAATCATAGAGAATCATTTCTTGTTAGTCAAGACTCATTGCCAAGACTATCTTAGTGGACAAAGTCCCTTTCTGAATCGAGTAATCCTCGTTTCAGTCCTGTTTCACTGAACCGGTATAACCTACCATTCCAGCCATGTCTATCTCATGAGATATGAAATCTTTACCCAATGCATTGGAGGGAGATATAGGTCCCACCCATCTCTTAATGATACCATTCTTATGTGTGCCACAAAATCATAAATCATACATCATTTCATAACCCATGTAATAAAAATGGGATTCTTAAACAACATGACATCATAAAACCATTCATATAAGATAAAGGAATTCATAAACAAAATTCCATCACAACATAGTCAAATCAATGTAAAAATATGGATAGAAACAGAACCCTTTATTATCTTAGATGGAAAATACTTTTGATAAAACACTTGAAATGAATTCTTGAGGAAAATATCCTTTCTTCTTTAAAATCAATTTCTTTTCACAAAACATCATGCAATTTTAAAAGAAAGATATTTTATTGAAAATAGTCATGAAATCTTTTAGAGGAAGCTTCATGAAATAAGGCTTTATAAAACAGTATAAATCCGTTCGTGCCGTATAAGTTAAAAAAAACATTCTTCGTACTTTTGTCGGAAAAGTCAAAAAGTACCTCGTACGAAAAACGAAAAAAGATTCCTTTCATATCCTTTACTAAAAACTCATAGAAGGGTAAAATTGGATTTAAACAATTGTAGGTGGATGGAAATAATATTACATATTGAGGGAACATGGATGTGGATGATAAAATACACCCCAGTAAATACTTATGAATAAACAATCTCGGATAAAAATGAGATTGTGATATTTCCCTTACCTTAGGTCCGACTTGCTTTGTAAGTGTCCGAACCTCCTGTATAATGATTTAAATCATGTTATTGACTTATTATAGAATCATATTCATTGTTATGATATCATATATGGTTCACTTATGACATTATATTACCCGTTCTTTTGTAAATTCCATGTTAAAGAAGCGTTTTGGGTAAAATCGTTTCATTTATCGTAGGTGTTTTGACTTGTTGTTCTTGACATCATTATTACTTATATCATGATTTACTTACTTCCAGAATATAAAATATGATTTATATATCATATATATTCAGTATATATATATATATAATAGGTAGATAAATAAAATGAAAAACACCGTTCATGGAGACGGTAGTCCGTACGTACGCATGAACGTTGTTTTCCTTTCCTTATTGTCTTGAAATGGAAGTAAGTAGATGACATACATATGTATATATATACATAAATCCAGTAGCTTTATAATGTCATATATTTCATTATTATTTCTTATATATACATTATAATCATTCTTAAATGGTTAACATGGAGAATGAATCTCATCGCGTCGTGGAGACGGTAGTCCGTACGTACGCACGAGCGATGATATCATTTCTATAAATATTGAATTGAATTGGAGTGGATTATACAATATATCAGAATCAATATGATGTTGTAATAACTATGTATAGTTATTCTTTACACCATTATACCCATCCATGTAAGGTGGTGGTGGAAAATAGATTACACCACGGCGTGGAGACGGTATTCCGTACGTACGCACGCGCGATGATTTCTTTTTCCGTAGGATGGATAGATGGTGAAATAGGGTTGTTTCATACTTATAATAACATATCAGTATATGAGTGATACTGATGTTATTACTTCATAATGAAACAACCTAATAAGAAGAAGTGGAAGAAGAAATAAAGATGAAGGAATTGGTAACGGTAATTACCTCTTCTTTGAAGCGCCTCTTTGAGACCTCCTCTTAGGGCACTAGAATTGGTCTTTGAGGAAGACCAGAACCTCTAGGATGTTGCTAGGGAAGTGGAGAAGAGATTTTGTCAGGGGTTGGCCGGGCTTGAGTGCTCAAATTGGTGTGAGGAGGAGGGGGAGGAGGTGTCCTTTTATAGGGGAGGAGAGGGGCACCTTAGGAATATCTCAAAATATTATTTTATATTAAAGTCAAAATCGGTTTATAATGGTTCCAAAGGGTCTTATTTCGAAGATAAAGTGGGGATGGGTCGAAATCCTATCAACCAATAGGATTTAGACAAGTTTAGGGTATTATTTTAACCTTATCAATTAGATTTAACTCTAAGTTAAATAATTTAACTTTTACCGTGTCTTTTTGTTTTCTTTCACTATATGGTTAATAAACTTACTATAACATGCCAAACGAACCCCAAATTGTATATTATTAATACATATATCCTTATATAAGTCATTTTACCGAACCTTAGATTTTTAGGAATAAAATAACAATTAATAATATAATATTTGATTTAAAAACTATTTTGTGTCAATTTTGACACTATTTGATATATGATTTTTGTGAAAGTCATAACAGAATTAAATGTTCGAACCAAGTTGATTAAATCAACACTAATATATCATATTAACCTATAAAATTAGTGGAATTCATAAAAAGTCTCAAATTACATTTATTTTGGTTTTTATAACATCAATTATGTCAATATTTCATTAATAAGATAATTACTGCATCATCTTTGTGTCATAAATAAATTAAATTATTTGATGTCTAAAAATTACAAATAAAATACCATTATGTAGGAAATCTTTTTAGCTTTCTAATGAATATTTACAATCGATTTTATCTTATGTATAACCCCATATTAAAAATGTTTTAGTAAATAAACTTTGATTTTAACTCTTTTAACTCTTCTTTGAATTAAATAATAATAAATGTCCTAATCTAATCCAAGTGGGGCTAAATGATAATATTTTACACTTAAGGTTGTTTTTGGTCGAGATACACTTGTCCAATAGGATTAGGACATGTGTTAGGGTAATATTAATATCATATTTACCCTTAGTTACCCTATTTACTATTAACCGCGGTAAAAAAAAGTAAAAAGTTACTATTCACCAAAAAATTATTTTCATCTCATTGAACCACATTTTAGTCCTTGATATTAACCGTGTCTCTCGGATTTTCGAAATTCCATTCACAGAAGCGGCAAAATTAAGTTTTATGAAAAATTCAGTTTTTTTAACTACCACTTAGTAGTTTCACTATTCATCAAAAATTGATGTTTTTCAGAACAATGCCAAAATTTCATCCTAAGCTATATTTCATATTCCGAATTCAAAAATGAAATCTATTTTACCAAATTCATAACATAGAAGTTGCATTAATTAATTTTATAATTAAATCCCGCTGTTAAAATAAATAGCGTGTTTTTAGGAAACAATATATATCAAAAGATTGACACTTGATCATGTCTGGTTTAAATGTGAAATTACAACCAATGACCAAAATTGTATTAAATTGTAAAAATATATTCTAAATATACTTTAAAACCACTCAAATTAATAATTTATCACTATTAATTATTTCGATTAAAAAAGTTGTTTTTAATTATAATTTAGTAATTTTTCACTATTCATCAGAATATGAAAGTTATCCGAAAAGTACCAAAATTTCACCTTAGGCTAAATTCGATACTCCGAATCCAAGAATGAAGTTCATTTTGAAAAATAAGATTTACAGAATTTTAAAAAGTGGTTATTACTATTCATAACGGCTAGTTTTAATAATATTTTAATATCACATCGTTGTTTAGTGAAACTCGTTATTGCGTACTACACACGCTATCGAGGAAGGTCGCGATTGCGTGTAATGCAAGGCAAGTCAAGGATGCGTGTTGTGCAAGATCCTTTTGGTGTAGCGTACAACACAAGACATTAATAAAATTAAAAAGAATATTTTTTTATAAAATCTTGGGCTGTTACAACCAAGGTCGTCTCCCAAAGGAGGAAGTAAATTAAAACAACTTATTAAAGGTATTATAAAAATAAAATAAAAGATAATAAAAAACCCTAGTTGAATGTATGTGTGTTGTTTATTTTTTATAAAATTAGAAAAAAAATTCTAGAATATGATTTCATTTTTTTAGTTTTTAATTTTGAAATGAAGTTCGATTAAAAAGACGCAACAAGAAGATGTTTTTAAAAAAAAATATTTTTAAAGGCCTAATAGATCTAACTCTAACTCTTCACTCAATTATTTATCATTATTATTTAAATTAAGATTAACTTAATTATTATCCCTTAATTTTTTAAATCCTGAACCCTACGAGAATTAACTTTACTACAAAGATGAATTGAATTTAACCCTAGGCTAACTTCGGAATATGCAATCGTAGCACCCTACTTTGATTGATGTTCTAAGGTTAGGTTATATTAAATGGTAAATTAAGTCACATTTCCTCTCTATAAATTATAATCAATTGAGTTTATGGATTATATTTGAACTCTACAAATTTATCCCATGTGGTTTTTCATTATCGATTAAGTTCGCGTTCTCACAATTTACACAAAATCTCATCCTCACGTGTTTTTGTGTTAATTGTTCAATTTCTTGATTAGTTTAAATTAAATTAAAAACTAAATTAATTTATCATATTATGTGAATTACATTATATCATTGATTCAAAATAAATGAATGAATAAGGATTGAGGTTGATCGATTACTAAAAAAACTACTCTTCTATGGGCGGTGTAGTCATCGTAGAAATGTTATGCAAGTGAAAAGATTTAGAAAGGGTATAACCCATTCTTGTTTCTACTCTTGAACTAAATCCCAAAGAGGAATATTAATAGAATAAAAAAATTGAAAATAACAGAAGAAGTGGAAGAGAAACTAAGATTTTATTGAAATCACAACAACATTACAACAAAGAAGAGGAAAAGAAGATCATTTTGGAGGAGATCCTAGCTTGGTAGATTCCCTACTCTGATTGTGAATTAAAATGGTGTATAACCACTTATTATCTTCTAAAAATATCCTAATAAATTTCCCAACCCCTCAAAATGAGAAAAACACTAATTTATAGAGTAGAGGGGAGTCTAGGTTTAAAGAGGTTTCAAGTGGGAATGGAGAATCTCGGCCAAATATTTTAATCCAACTTGCACTGCACATTTGACTTACAAAAGCATAAACCAGATGTTCTTAAACAATAATTATTTTTGAATAATTTAGTTCTATATATTCTCTCAAAATTTGGGCCTAATCCAATCTGGGATTAAGAAGTTATGGCCCAAATACAGAACTAATATCCAATCTGGTGGGTCCAACCCACATTTGAATTCATGGTCCACTTATTTCAACAAAATGTACATTTGAGCTCCAATGTCATGAAAAAAAGTTGTATCCCATTAAGTTATAAACACAGTTACAAAATTTCAAGTTCAAATAATAAATATTAAAATATTTATCTTTGAAATACTACATTGCACTATAAAGGGTAAAACTAGAATTTCCATAAAATTTTCAAATGAATGATCTAATCCAAAATATTTTATAAATAAACATATTTAACACAATGTGAGGAAATTTTATCATTTATTATAAATAAAATATTCAATAAAAATGACTTTTATCAACTCCCCCACAATTACCCTTTTTCACTCCTGGGAAAACCTCATATCATGTATTTAAAAAAATTGTGACAAGATATGCATATTCATATTTCTCAATCCATAGTGAAAATATAGGCAAAGGAAGAATCCCATCAAGAGTCAATATCAATAAATTTTAAATTAGTTGTCTTATAAATTGTGTCAAAATAAAATCCAGTGAGATTCTTAACACTAATCATAGCGAAACAAGTCATGGGTCTACCATGCCACTAATTCTCCACGTGTATGTGTGACAACCATTCCAAGCTTGTCTCTCCACCCTTTATCTAGTATATTCAGGTCAATAAAAAAAATTTCTTCTTACCTGATTCTATTCCACCGAACCTATTAAATATCCTTTCTAATCAAATTCCAAAAACCACTCATTTAAGCATTCCCAGAAGTCAAACCATGACCTCCCAACCTAAATATCCCCACATGTTGTACATTTATTCACTCCCCTATTCATTGATTTTTTTTGAATTTTTTTTTGAATTTTTTTGGAGGGTGTACAACAGTCAGATATTAGGTTCATATGCATAGTTCAATCTGGTACAGTGATGGAAACAATCGTAAGAGAAACAAATATATGGAAATATCATATTATACGTTGAAAAGAATTATTTACCCTAAATATACATTCAATTGGGTAAGAGAAAATCACAAGTCATGATTGTGTGAAAATTTGTGTGGAGAAATCAATGACACAATTTACCATGAACAAATATCACAAATAATGATGTCAAAATCTAAAAGTTTTTATAATGACACAACCATTCATATCATCAATGACTTAAATTTATATAAAATTCAACCCTTGATGGTGAAATCTTACTCATGCTTATATTTCTACCAATGAATTTTGAAAACATGCATTTTCCATATGTTACACATGAGAATGTTACATGATATATTTGTTTCTTTTTTATTATTATTATTTTGTTTTTTTAATTTAAACCCAAAACTTTATAGAATATATTTGTTTCTTTTTTATTATTATCAGTAGAAAGTCTCTCAATGAATTTCCTTAAACGTCGCCCATTGACTATAAATCTCATTCATGTGTCCTCTTGTGTGATATCTATTGCACTATAAGGAAAAACATTATTCACAACATAAGGACCTAACCACCTAGAAGACAACTTACTAGGCATTAGCTTCAGTCGTGAACTATAGAGAAACACATTCTCTCTAACTTGAAATTATCTTTTCTGGATCATTTTGTCATGAGATGATTTTGATCTTTCCTTATAGATCCTTGAGTTCTCATATGAAGACAATCAAATCTCATAAAGATCTTGATTTTGCAGCTTCTTTTGGATTCCAGCTTGGTCCAAATCCATGTTACATTTATTTATAGCCCAATAAGTCTGATGATCAACTTCTACGGGGAGATGACACACTTTCCCAAAAACAATCCAAAATGAGGACATACCAATGGGTGTCTTGTATGCTATCCTATAAGCCCATAGCGCATCATCCAAAAGTTTTCTCCAATCCTTCCTATTTGGCTGCATGGTTTTCACCAAAATTTGATTCAACTCATGATTTGAAACCTCATCCTGATCATTTTTTTGGGGGTGGTATGGTGTTGATGTTTTTTGTGTCACCCCATACTTTCGAAGCAGGGAATCCAAATTCCAATTGAAAAAGTGTGTCCCTTGGTCACTAATCATGGCCTTCAGTACTCCAAACTTGCAAAAAATTTGTGCTTTGACAAAGTCTACAACAACATGAGAATCATCAATCCTAGTGGCCTTAGCCTCCACCCATTTTTTTCATATAATCAATGAAAACCAAAATATAAATGAAACCAAATGAACTAGTAAAAGGACTCATAAAATTAATTCCCCATACATCAAAAATCTTATAGAATAATATGGGCTGTTAGGGAATCTCATGTCACCTATAAATATTACTAGTGTGTTGGCAACGTGAGAATGACTTACAGAACACATAAGCATCATGGAATAAACTAGTCCAATACAATCAGATTCCAAAACTTTCCTAGTTGCCCATTAGGGTCCAAAGTTTCCACCATAAGCAAGTGTATGATAGAATTGTAGAATAGACTCAAACTCGTGATCAGGAACACACCTCCTAATAAATTGGTCACTACACATGCGCCATAATTAGAGATCATCCCACACATAAAATCTAGACTCAATCTTTAACTTTTGGACTTTATGTTTTTTTAAATTTGTAGGAATTTCATATGCAACAAGGTAGTTTACTAAATCATCATACCAAGGATGTGTACCTGAGATGGAATAAAGATTTTCATTGGGGAAAGTGTCCCAAAGTGGTACATGGTACAAGGTTTCATCCTCTAGTGTGTGAGTAAGCCTACTCATGTGGTCCACCATTATGTTTTCTGACCCCTTCTTATCCTTTATCTCAATGTAAAATTCCTGAAGAAGTAAAATCCATCAGATAAGTCTGGTCTTTGCATCCGGATTCTTCAATAGGTACCTCAGAGATGCATGGTCAGAAAAAAAAACTACTTTAGATCCCAATAAATATGAATTGAATTTATCTAAGTAAATATAATAGAAATAAACTCCTTTTATGTTGTTGTGAAGTTTGATTGGGCCGAATCCAATATACTTGATGCATATACAATCACATGTGAACATCCCTCCACCCTCTGAGATAAGATAGCTCCAACTGAAAAGTTAGAGGTGTCACACATAAGCTCAAAAGGAAGCTCCCACCGTGGGGGATGTATGATTAGTGGAGTGGTCAGACACTTCTTTATCTCATAAATTTAAGTCCTTCAAGAATCATCAAACACAAAATCAGAATCCTTTTGAAGTAATCATGATATAAGAAGAGCAATCTTATTAAAATCTTTGATGAAGCACTGATAAAATCTTGAATTCCCTAGGAAAGATCTAACATCACGCACACATGAAGGATAGGGTAAGGATGAAATGATATCTACCTTAGATCTATCAACCTATATCCCATGTTTTGACACTACATGCCCCAATAAAATCCAATGCTCTACCATGAAATGAAACTTTTCAAAGTTTAACACTAGATTCTTCTCAATACAATGATTTGAAACCTTTCCCAAGCTAGAGATACAATCATCCAATGAAGACCCATACACTATAAAATCATTCATAAATAACTCCATGAAGGTCTCAATAAACTCAGAAAAAATACTCACCATGAATCTCTAGAAGGTACATGGGTCATTTCAAAGTCTAAATGGAATCCTTCAGTAGGATAACTTACCAAATAAACAAGTGAATGTTGTCTTCTCCTGATCCTCCAGAGAAATAGGAACCTGAAAATATCTAGAAAATCCATCCAAGAAACAATAATGTGTCTTCCCAGCTAGTCTCTCAAGCATTTGATCAATAAATGGGAGGGGGAAATGATCCTTGTGAGTGGAATGATTTAGTTTCTTATAATCAATACACACACAAAAACTATTTTTCACCCTCATTGAAACTAACTCATCTATATCATTTTTAACAACTGTAACACCACTTTTCTTAGGCACAACCTGATAGGACTCACCCAATGGGAATCTAAAATGGGATAGATTATACCCGCATCGAGGATTTTTTCAACCACTTTTTTAAAAACTTCCAGAAGGGTTAGATTTAGTCTCCTTTGTGGCTGCCTAACAAGTTTAGCCCGATCCTCCAAAAGAATCCTATGCATGAAAATAAAGGGGATAATGCCCGATTTGTCATCCAAGGTCCACCCGATTTCCCTGATATTCTCCCTCAAAATATTCAAAAGCTTTTCTTCAAGTTCAAAAGAAATATTATTAGCAATTATAACAGGTAATATCTTGCCACTTAACAAGTATGAGTATTTGAGATTATGTGGAAATGGTTTGAGTTCCAATGAATGGGGGTGATGTATAGATGGAGAAATTGAAGGAACTAAAATATGTGCACAATGAACATAAATACCAGAATATAAATCATAAAAATCAGAGAATAAAGCATCAAATCCATCATCATAATCAACAACCATGTCATAATCAGAGTTTTCATGATCAAAATCAGAATATGAATCCATTTTAAAATCAAATATAAGAGAGTCTTGTTCATTAAAAATAAGTGTGTAAGTACTCTTAGACATCAAACTAGAATCAATACTCATAATCTCTCTAAGTATAGGAGAATCAAATTCCATGGTGTTTTTATTTTTTAATTCAAAATGAGAGATAAAAAATATATAATGGTCCTCTAAGGGGTACTTCATAGAGTCCATAGCATTAAATATCACAACTTCATCCCCAAACTCCATGGAAAGTGTACCCTCATTGACATTTATGATAGTTTTTGATGTTTTTAGGAAGGTTCTATCTAAGATAATGGGATCATGAGAACTTACCTGATCGTCCTCCATGTTAAGTATGTAGAAATCTACTGGAAAGATCATGTCTCTTACCCGGACAAGTACATCCTCAAGGACTCCTGTTGGATATGTTGTAGCTCTATTCGCCAACTACACAACTACTCTCATCATTTTCAACTCACCAACCTATAAAGAAGAGAATATAGACTAAGGAATTTCATTTATGGAGGCTTCTAAATCACAAAGAACATTAGAAAAGTGTAACTCCCCTATGGTGCATGGTATGATGAATGTCCCTAGATCCTTTCACTTTGTTGGCATTGCTAGACTTGTTGTAATGAGTGCTGACACATTCCTTCCAAGATTTATCCTCTAATTTCACTTAATCCCTCTTTTATTGGTATAAAGTTCCTTTAACAATTTCACATACCTTGGTATTTTCTTGATGGCTTCAAGTAAAGGGATGTTGATCTCCACGCGCTTGAATGTATACAAAACTTCTTTTTGCATCGCCACTTTAGCCATATTCTTGGTTTGTAAAATACTGTTTGGAAAGAGAAAGAGTTTGAGAGGAACATACTTAATCTTTTTCATACCTTTATCTTTCTCCTTGGGTTGGTCATCAGCTGGTTTTGAATGGGGATTTTCTGGAGTTGAGGTGAATCCTAGTGGAATGATAGGTGCAGATATATCAGTTGTTTGCTTCTCACTTATCAATGTGATGGAACTGACATTCCCCTTAGGATTTTGAGTAGTTTGGGAGGGTATATTTCCAGAAAACTTACTTACTAATTCATGGGGGGCAATGGAAATTTGGCTCATTTGAGTCTTTAACTCCCTTAGCTCTGAATCTTGACTCTTCAGCTCATTATGTTGATTAAGAACAATTTGTTTCAAAAGATCATCATTGTTATAATCTAACTTGGTTTGTGGATTCCCTTGTTGTTTACTTGTTGATGTTTGAGCTTCAAATCACCTTTAGGGTTGTTGGAAACCCTATTAGTAAGGTAGATGCTGCTGGAAGTTTTGTTGAAACGGGGGGCCTTTGTTGTTGTCCAGAGCCATAACTCATGTTTGATTGATCCTTCCACCCTTGGTTGTATATTGTAGTAAATTAATCAAGATTATTTTGGGGATATGGTTTTTGTTGCTATTGATATGGTCTCCCAGGAAACACTGCTACACAATCTTCTATTTCTTGCAGTTAGGGGAAATAGTTAGTTGGGTGGCTTGTCTCAGTGAAAATGCCACAAGGCCTTGAAGGAGTGGTTTGGGATATATTTTGAGCCAAATAAATCTTCCTTTCCATAGGGGTCAATTATTCCAACATGGTATCAATTAAATGACTCCCAAGAGAAGGATTTACCTGATGTACTCCCATGACATGTGGTGTACCTCGATCACAAAATTGTTGGTAGTTTTGGGTCATTTTATCAATTAATGCACATGAAACTACTGGTGTCTTGTCCAACAATTCTCGTCTAGCCACGACATACATCATGCTTCTCTCCATAGGTGTCAGTCCTTCATAGAAGTATTGGATGAGGATTTGATCACTGATTTGGTGATGCAGGCAGCTTGCACACAACTTCTTAAATCGATCCCAGTACTCATACATTGACTCCCCTTAGGCTTTCTTGATCCCTGATATCTCTTTTCGAATGGATGTGGTCCTTTATGTAGGAAAAAATCTCTACAATAAAATACATTTCAAATCATTCCAACAAGTTACATCTTGAGGTTGTAAATAATACATCCAATATTTTGCAGCTCCATCAAGTGACAATGGTAATGCTCTTAGTTTGATTTGATCTTTAGAAACATTTCTTGGTTTTAAGTTTGAGAAAACCACATTAAATTCTTTAAGGTGTTTATTGGTATCCTCACTAGAGAGGCCATGAAATTTTGGAAGTAGGTGAATTAACCCAGATTTCAGTTCAAAGTTTGATTCGAGATTTGGGTATGCAGTGAAATTTGGTTGATAATTAATATCATGTGAAACCAATTATAGAATGGTTCTATTAAGTTAATTTCCATTATTTTCAGCCATTGGTTCTTTTTTTATGGTTGAATTTGAATTTTAATTACTTCCAATTTTAATGTTCTGATATTGGAGGAATTCTCCAACATGTTGAATGTTGATACTTCTCGTAAACTGAGAATGTCTAATTTGAGCCCTAAGGCTATGTTCAATCTCAGGGTCAAGATCTAAAATATCCTCGAGATTAGTTTGTGTCATAAATCATATAAAAATTAAAAGAAGAAAAGTGGACCACAGTAAAATAAAAATGTGAATTTTGAGTTGATGATAAAAAAAAGAAGAAGAAAATAAAAGAAGAAGAAAAAATTCAAATTGGGTAAAGAAGGAAGAAAGAAGAGAAGGAGAGAATAAAATATAAAATAAAATAAGTACCTCTAATTAGATGAAATAATTACTTGTATCTCTATAAATTGATCCAATTTGAAAGTCATTGTCGTGGGCGTCCACAAATGATTAATTGTTTTTTTGGGGTACTTGGGTGCAGTAGAGTGGCTGACCAAGGTTGTCTCTCAAAGGATGAAGTAAATTAAAAAAACTTCTTAAAGGTATTATAAAAATAAAATAAAAGATAATAAAAACACTACTTGAAAGGATGGGGTTTTTTCATCATTTATAAAACTAGAATAAGTTTTCTAAAATAAGATTGCATTTTTTGTTTTTAATTTTGAAATGAAGTTCGATAAAAAAGACACAACAAGAAGATGTTTTTTTAGAAAATATTTTAAAAGGTGTAATCGATCTAAATATACCTATTCACTAAATTATTTATCATTATCATTTAAATTAACATTAACTTAATTATGATCCCATAATTTGTTAAATCATGAACCCGACGAGAATTAACTTTACCACAAAGATGAAGTGAATTTAACCCTAGGCTAACTTCGGAACATGCAATCGCAGCACCCTACTTTGATTGATGTTATAAGGTTATCTTATGGTAAATGGTAAATTAATGCACATTTACTCTCTGGAAATTATAATTAATTTAGTTTAGGGATTATATTTTAACACTACAAATTGATCCCATATGGTTTTGTATTATCGATTAAGTTCGTGCTCTCACAATTTACACAAAATCTCATCCTCGCGTGTTTTTGGGTTAATTGTTAAATTGCTTTCTTAGTTTCAATTAAATTAAAAACTTAGTTAATTTGTTATATTATGTTAATTATATTATATCGTTGATTAAAAATAAATTAATTAATAAGGATAGAGGTTGATCGATTACTAAAAAAACTAATCTTCCATGGGCGGTGTAGTCATCGTAGAAACGTTATGAAAGTGGAAAGGTTTAGAAAGGGTATAACCCATTCTTGTTTCTAATATTGAATTCCAGCCCAAATAAAAAGATTAATATAATGAGAAAAATGAAAATAACATAATAAGTAGAAGATAAACTAAGAGTTTATTGAAAGCACAACAACATTACAACAAAGAAGAGGAAAAGAATAGCATTTTGGAGGAGATCCTTGCTTGGTAGATTCCATCCTCCAATTGTGAATTGAAATGGTGTATAACCACTTATCCTCTGCTCCCAATATCCTAATTCACGTACCAACCCCTCAAAATGATAAAAACACTAATTTATATAGTGGATGAGAGTCTAGGTTTAAAGAGGTTTCAAGTGTGAATGGGGAATCTCAGCCAAATATTTTAATCCAAATTTCACCACCCATTTTACCCCCAAAAATCGTGAACCAGATGTTATTTTAGAATAATTATTTGTGAATAATTTAATTTTAGATCTCCTCTTAAAATTTGGGACCAATACAATCTCGTATGCAGAAGTTATGGCCCAAATACAGAACCAATATCCAATCTGGTGGGTCCATCCCACATTTGACTTCATGGTCCATTTAGTCCAATCAAATGTACATTTTAGCTCCAATGTCCTGAACGAATGATGTATCCCATTAATTCAGGAATAAAGTTAAAAAAATTCAAGTTCAAATAATAAATATTAAAATATTTATCTTTGAAATTCTACAGTGCACTATAAAGGGTAAAACTGGAATTTCCATCAAATTTTTAAATGAATGATCTAATCCCAAATATTTTATAAATAAACATATTTAAAATAATGTGAGGAAATTTTATCATTTATTATCAATAAAATATTCACCCTTTAAATGGAAACCTTTTCTCTTTGAATTAAAAACATACCACTAAGTAATTTATAAAGAGGGCCACTGACACTCATTCATCCTAATGCACCACCATTAGACCATTTAGTAAGCTCTGTGGTCCATGTTGACTAAAGGATATGTGAGTCTATCCCAATTTATGTTAAAGATCAAAAAAACCATTCAACATGCATACAATTTTAATAATGATGACACACAAACATAATATCACTATAATAACAAGAAAATTTGTAAATTCAAGGCCACCTGCCTCAATCAAAGCCATTTTTTCCTTTGAAACTATGACGGGCCATCACTGCCTAAGCTCATCCAAGAATTTACTCAACTCTAGGACACATATCGAAAGGAATTAAATTAAAAAATTTACTATAAACAATTTATAATTAATTAATTATTTCATTTATAACAATCTATAATTAAATTATAAATTAATTCAATTAGGAAAAATGGTTAAAATCTCACTGAGTCATCTGACACACCAAAACCATGATCAACCATGCTCGGAAGGTCTGTAACACACTCCCAACACCATTCTAGAAAAATAGCTATCACATGGAATCAATTCATTAGGCAATTTAATTTAATTTAAGTCAAAACCATAAAAAATTCTGCAGTGCAAGATACCTCAAGGAAAACAATGAAATAGGATTAATTACATCCTCCTGGGACCTCATTCATAAGTTTTGCATGAAACCCCTAATAATTGGGATGATTTACACCATTCTCTTGTGAAAATCCTCATAAAAACTAGTTGGAGATAACCATAAATCAAAATAAAAACAAAGGATAGGAAAAATAGGGGGAGGATGAGAAGGAACTCACCACAAAACATCGAAAAAAGCCTTGAAAATGCCCCAAAATCAAGGGAATAAAAGGAGTAAAGGAGGTATATCCCTCATATATATCACATTCATGATAGAAGAGGGGGGGTTTATCTTAAATCCCATGTGATTTTTTTGGTAAAATCATAATTTTTAATGAAAATCGACATGCCACACAGTTTTCCAAATGGTACGCCAACCTTGTGGTTGACACCATCTCAAAACATCCTTTTTATAGAGTTTTTCAAACCTTTCCCCAGTTGTGTGAATCACCAATAAACTTCAAATATAGTTTTTTCATGGTTTCTATGAAACCGTGTACCAAACATGTTCATACCTATGAAAAAATCTACCCACATGGTTTCTTTTCACCATGGAAAAATTATAGATAATGGAAAACCTTTGAAAACTTCTAAATTTCAATATGAAACTCCCAAGACTTGATCAAGTAGCCGATCCAACTCCATTTCCTTGATACATATCCAAAAAATCTACTCAGGTTGCTCAATGTCTCAGAATTCCAATCCTAAACTCAATTCTTGAATGGACCCTTGTTCTGAAAATCAAAAATTCAAATTCCTATTAATTTTCCAACCCAGAAATGAGACAAGGATTTATGACCATGCCTTCCTACCATGCATATCCCTTGCTATATATACCACATCCTCATCCTATAATCATCACATTTATCACACATTTGAACTTTTACCATCATAATAATACCATGTTTTGAGAGTTTTTTATATGTTTTATGAAAAATAATTAAAAATGTGTAGGTAATATTTTTAAAAAAATATGTGTATGAAAGGAATCAGGCCCCCTAACACCTTTCATTTTAGTCAAAAGGAAATAGGGGGCCTACCACCTTTTAGCAAAAAAACTATACATGTTTTTATATTTATAATTATATTAGTTTTTATATTATTATTTATATATATATTGTCATAAATCACTTATAAATATATTGGTTTGTATATTATGATTTATAAATATACTGATTTTGTTTAGTTAAATACTTTTTTTTAATTATTAGATAATTATAATATTATTATTATCTATAAATATATATATTATGATGACATGTCTTATGTTTGTGCCACACTTTATTCTCCCTTCTGTTTACCATGCTCTTATAATATTTGACTCTTATGCCATGTTTTTAAGTGATACTTTATAATCATTCCCTTTTTGTTTCCATTCTATGATTATTGACTCTCATGATATATTATCTAATTTTATCTTGTGAAAACCTTAATGGGATTTGTGGTTCACCCTTTCTTTTATGAATGTCTCCAAGATATTTCATGTGTATAGAGTAAGGTGAGGTCCAAGAGAAAGTATGAAGATAAGAATAAAAGACTATGTTATTGTTTTTATCATGTACCCAATTCCCAAAGATGTTGGACCTATAGATTTTTTGGAGTATTATATATATTTTCAAGATAATGATAATGTAATAATATGTATATGAGATATAAGTCATTATAATAAATATTTGAATAGACTTTATCATTGCAACATATGAAAATGTTTCTTCGTAGTCAATACAATTAATTTTTTTAACATTTTCTTATAAATATTATTTATAGGAATACACAATACTATCCATATTATTTTTCTTGTTAAAACCCCACTTAAACCCTATTGGTATCACCCCTTAATGTGCATCCACCATGTTCCAAACTTGGTTTATGTACATAGAGTCCATTTTAGATTCTATGGATTTTAACTATTTCTTAGAATTAGAACTCTAAATGTACTATCAATAGGTAATAGGTTTATCATCTATGAATGTTAATTAATCACCATGTTTCATAATAAATTCATATATCTTAGGTTCTTGATGAATCCTACTAGAGCATTGACGTTATTGTGTAACTTGAGTTGGTTCTTCTTCCATAACTCTTTATGGAACTGACTCAACTTCCATGTCAGGAGAACTTCCTTTTCTTTGGTCCTAAAATTCTCCAAGATGAACTTTCATCCCACCATATCTTCAATTAATATATTCATTCTCAAGTAATATACTAGTTTCAGACACAAAAACCTTTTGTTATGTTAGATTATAGAAATAATATCCCATAGTTTCCTTGAGATAGACAACAAATAATAACTTCACTAATATAGGGTTATGTTTATTAGAAACAAAATTTCATACAAGTGATTCAAAACCCCAAATATTAATAAAAGATATTTTGGTAAATTTACTAGTGAATATATCATATAGTGGCTTTATGACCACATTATATAGAAAATAGTTATGTAAAAATTATACTATTTTCATAGTATACCCCATAATAAAATAATAGGATCACGCTAACTCGTCATTGATTGAACCATGTCCAATCAGAAATGATTCATTTTATTAGACACACTATTAAACTATGGTTTTCCATGAGGAGTGAGTTGTGAAACAATTCAATGATATCTCATATGACCAATGAATTCCTATCACATGTATTCAATACCTTGATTTGATCAGTGAATCTTAATACATTTTCCCAATTGATTATGCAATTAATTCTAAAACTCTTTGAACTTTTTATAATTTTCATACTTCTGCCTCATCATAAACACAAAAACATACCAAATAAAGTCATTAATAAAGGTTATGAAGTACATAAACCAACACTTCAAAATTCATGAATGTTGGCGCAAAAATATGGCACGAAAGGAAGGGACGAAAAAGATGACTGGCACGCTGCCTCGCGAAGCACCAACGCGAAGCACCGCCGCGAATCTCCACCGCGAAGCACCCCGGGCAGCGCGGTCTCGTGAAGTTCCAGAGGCGGTAACTCTCCGTGAACGCATTTGACATTCGCGAGCCCACCGCGAAGCTCCAGAGGCGGGAACTCTCCATGAACGCATTTAACGTTCACGAGCCCGCCGCGAATCTCCAGAGGAGGGAACTCTCCACGAACGCATTTGACGTTCGCGAGCTCTCCGCGAAGCTCCAGAGGCGGTAACTCTTCGCGGACGCCGTTGATGTTCGCGAGCACGCCGCGAATCACCTGAGGCAACGCGCGAGTTCTGCTTCACGGTTCCCCTTCCCTATAAATATTGGACTCCCCCTAAGTCCCGAGGACGGACAATCCGACCTTTCGGCTTCTCCTCTCCCGAATCGCGAAGCACTCTTTTCCCTAGGAATCATGAGCTCCGAGAGGTATTTCTACTTCACGAGACGCCTTTTCTTTGTATCGTTTTGATCCCCTCTTCTGAGAGGCATGCCCTTCGCGAAGCTCAAGGGAATTCGCGAAGGAAGGGGATTCCCAAGGGAACCCGGGCAGCCGCGGAGCACTTATGCTTCACGAAACCCCAAACCTGTGCTAGCGATCCCTATGCTAAGGTAGAATCGCTCCACATCGCGAAGCACACTGCTTCGCAGCACCCTACTTCGCGAGGCACCCCTTCTTCGCGAGGCAGTGCTCCGCGAACACTGTTCCACTTCGCGAAGCACCTTCCACTCACATCTATGCCCCATGCTAAGGCCAAGGAACTCTGCTTCACGAAACACACTCCTTTTCTTGGAAAATCCTCTTCCCGTGCAACCCTCTAGGTTTGCAAGATGTGATTTCAAAGTCCCATGGACAATACCACTCGTAGCATTGCTTTTCCTAATGCTTCTTTGCATAGGCACGCTAACGGCTATTGCTTCTTTTCATAGCCACGCTAACGTGGACCCCTTGATGGTTCATTCCACAACCCCCCTTGACCATGGCCTTACTGGTGCCTTCCCTTCCCCAAGGACCAGAGGGTACCGGTTATGTAAGTCCTAGGGGTGCGGGGTGAACCCACCTCGTCCGAGCTGCAGGACGTTAAACTGCCAAGCACCACGTCCTCAACACATGACGTTAAATTGTGACCCGACCTTGGGCCTCCATCCGGGAGTATGTCCCAGCACCCTGGGCCGCCTAACGCATAATACCCTCTTCGATTCTCACGGACGCATCCTTCGCGACATGATCATCAGGTCCTTGCAACCTCTTGTTTCTCACACCGAGCATAACTAGCGTGGGCTTAGAGTGAGCACCAAACCTGACCCCCACCCATAGCGAACTATGAGGTCTTTGTTCCATGTCAAGGCATGGTACGTAGGAAGCCTCCATGAGGTTCAAGCCACATTGCTCGGTCGTTCATTCACGTCGAGTTTTTCCCTCGTCCAGCATGACGTTAAACTGTATGCCCCTCGTCCAGCATGACATTAAACTGCACAACCATATGAACTACGAGGTCTTTGATCCATGTCAAGGCATGGTACGTAGGAAGCCTCCTTGAGGTTCAAGCCCACCCGTCATTTTTTCACGTCGTGTCCCACTTTCGTCCAACATAACGTTAAACTGCATTCCGGTCTGACGTCAAGTCATTGTGACCAATCCGAACTACGAGGACTTTGATCCATGTCAAGGCGTGGTACGTAGGAAGCCTCTACTAGGTTCAAACCCACCATCCAGTCGTTCCGACCTCATTTACGTCAGTTCACCCCCATCCCGCATGACGTTGAACTGTATTCCACCCTTTGAACTACGAAGTCTTTGATCCATGTCAAGGCATGGTACGTAGGAAGCCTCCCCGAGGTTCAAGCCCAACAATCATTGGCCCGAATCGTCTCCTTGTCGGTGTGCCAAGCCCCCATTTTCACCCGAACTACGAGGACTTTGATCCATGTTAAGGCATGGTACGTAGGAATCCTACCAGAGGTTCAAGCCCATCTCCCATCGGGCCAAGGTCCCTCATTTACGTCGGTTCACTGACACCCATCACCCGTCGTTTATTCACGTCAAGGTTCACTATCGTCCCACATGACGTTAAACTATATTCCATCAATCTTATGAACTATGAGGAATTTGATCCATGTCAAGGCATCGTACGTAGGAAACCTTCCCAAGGTTCAAGCCCACCACTAGTGGACCCACGGGTCTACTTTCACGTCAGTTCACCGATGAAACCCTTTGAACTACGAAGTCTTTGATCCATTTCAAGGCATGGTACGTAGGAAGCCTCCCCGTGGTTCAAGCCCATCTCTCGTCGGACCAAGGTCCACCTTCACGACGGTACGCTGACGATGCCCGTCGGACCAAGGTCCACCTTCACATCGGTTTACCGGCACCATCCCGAACTACGTGGACTTTGATTCCCTGCCACAGGGATACGTAGGAAGCCTCTTCAAGGCTTAAGCCCGACTTCACCGTCGCCCCTGCGATGGTCCCATTTCACTCCCCTCCACTCAATTCATCCACCTATCACCCATCCCGATTCTCGCCCGGACCATCATATCCCGGTGAGACCATGTCGGTACGCTCCTCTTCACAGTCGCCCATGGGTTGGCCCTGGTATCGGCATCCCTTCAAGGGGAATCCCTCAATCCGATATATCCTAGATAATGCTCCGGTTGGATTGATCTGTCTCCGCTGGACGTTAAACTCGCGGCGTACCCTGTGTTAAACACGGGAAGCTGGGGAAAACCTCAGATATGTGTCTGTGACATATAATTCCCCACGCTTGATGTGGGATGCCTTAGGCTTCCACGCCCTCGAGAAGCCCTGTAACCAGGGATAATAGACAAACATGCCAGGTTCCCCAGCATCTAGACACGCTACTGATGCCTCAACATTACTACTCCCCCGACTGAAGGTTGCTGCCCTGACCGGACCCTTTGGAATGTCCCGAAAGAAGTAGTGTAATTAAACGGAGTCCATGGAAACATGGCACTAGGAAGAGTTTCACGAACTACATATTAAATCTATGAGGGAGACCCGGACTAGGTGATGATTTATGAGGAGGAATCCACAGAAGGAAGAACCGACATCCCATCATCCCGTTTCGATCAAGGAGCAGACATCCCCGAATAAGGAGCGAATGTCACCCGCCTTTGGAAAGTAGGAATGCAGGGCAACAAGCGTAGCGCGTCGTCCTCCGTGGACGGATGCGCGCGCGCCCTGGCGAAAGCGTCAGAAAAAAAAATGGTGAACCCGACATAAATTTCTTCGCCTCAATATGGACATTAGTAGCATTCGAGACACCAGTATATTGACGTGTCACCGGATCCAGATATCCGGTGCCTGGTCCCGCCAAGCAAATAGCGGGCCTGTCGTGAAACTCACCGGAAGTCGGGGCAGTAGAACGTGGGGCACTCCATTCTGCAGCGTGTTGGCGTGGATCCTTCTTACATACATGGAGAATGGAAGGACGTTGGGGCACTGGTTGTCAATCCTTTTCCCTCTCAGTGCTGATGAGTTGATCCCTTCATTTCTCAGGAAACAGGTTGCTGTTACAGAGACGCAATCACCGCCCTCTAGCCTACACAGGGGCAGGGGCAACGTCGCCACAGCCACCCCACATGGCACCACTACCGCCACGACGGCTGCCACATTGCGGAATACGGGGCGCCCACGTCCTCTTTCCCCATCAGAGGTCGTCCAGCGAAGGGTGATCAACAACCTCGTGCGCAGGTACGAGGAGGAAGGGGTCATCCCAACTAGGGATATGGCCCGCCTGGACCTGGAGGCATCCAGGACCCACCGTCAACGCCGCCCTAACAGGCCACACAGGGAGCCCCTTCTCCCCACCCCAACGTTCAACCGTTTCAGGAGCTTGTCCCCGGAACGCCTTGACGAATCCTCGCCTTACGCCGAAGAGGCAGGCGCCGTCCGGCTCAGCCCGCTCAGGGTCCCGACCCAAAGGCTCCAGGCGAGAGCTCCTGTCCGGCTGCGTCAGCTCCACCGTCCAACTCCGTAGGAAGAGAAGGCAGGCCATGACCCTCCACCACCTGCACCAGCTCTCCTGACCCGACGTCAGCGCCGGGCCCAGTCTAAGGATGCTTGCCCAGGCACGTCGACGTCGACAGCTACAGTGGCCCGAGCCACCACCGACATGCATCATGAAGCCCCCGCATACACTGAGCAGGGGCACTCCTTCACCCAACCAGGATCGAGACCCCAACCGCCCCACGGTCAGGCTGGGTTGACTCTCCGGGTTGTAGTCCCAAGTGGTGATCGCCGCGAACTAACCCGTGGTGATGTCACCCCGTACGGAGGTCCTCCCCGTACCACTACTCCACAGAGCGTGGGCCTTCCCCACTCCGAAGTTCGTCATAGAGGTATGCCTCGTGCTACCCCCATCCCGAGGGAAGACCTGCCCCGCGGCAGTGACACTCAGCGCGGAAACCTTTCCCGCGCCCACTATACAGGGTATGGAGTCCATCCTCCTGCCCCTGACCGCCAATTTGAAGGCACTGCCCATCCAGTCCTTCTCCAACGTGGGGGACCTCCCTATGTCCTCTCTGCAACCGGCGAAAGTCCTCCTCGCCCCAACAAATCGAGGAGTGAAGGTCAGCCTCTCTTCGCCTGTATCGACCATGGAGGTCCTCCCCATGCTCCTGCCGATTCCAACATAGGCTCCGCCTACATGGGTGCTATTCATGGAGGTCTTCCCCATGTACCCTTCGACATTTTCCCTGGTGCCCCTCGCACCTTAGATATCTTGAGTGGGGGCTCTCTCCGTCACGGCGCTGGCACCGCCCCGAGACTGCCAGATAGGGATCAACCCTGTCCTGAAGAGCCATCCCGGGGCAGGAGAGCGGGTCGTCGCCGCCACAAGAAGAATCCTGGGAAGGCCCGGGTGGAGATCAAACCTGCCCGCTTCTCCGACTCTGAAGCGGAATGCGACTCGGCCATGGAACCTTCTCCCCGCTCCTCCGTATCAAGGACTGGGGCAGGAACCAGATACGTTAGCCTCATTTCTCCCGGAATATGAGGTCCACCAGATTCCCATATCTCTCCACAGGTACATCCAGGAGGAAGAAATCTTGGGAATTTCGCAGGTCTCAACCGCGCAGTCACCCCCATTGTCACCAGAAGCGCCCTCTACCTCTACCAGAGATCATAGAGAGCTATTTTTGGGGCCAACGGTGGTAGAGCGACGACATGACCGGTCGCCGGTAGCTGCGATTCCTATTCCGGAAGCTATGGCTATCAGCCCATCATATCGTGACATCGTGGCCAGGTCACCTTGCTCTTCGGAGGATGGCCCGGAATTCGGCGGCCAGTCAGCTCATTCGCCGTATTCTCCGCCGCCGAGTCTACTATCCAAGAGGTCCACCTCGGTACCGCTACCATTCCCTCAGCCACCCCCGGTTGACGAGTGGGGAAATACAGGGCCAGACCCTGAGTCCGAACCCAGGAGCTTCTGGAGTATTCTTGCAGCGGATTACTTCCCGGAGAAGTTATGGCCGACGGAAGCGCTGAACTTTCGCGTACCAGAGTCCCTTACCCCTGAAGAAGTGGGGTGTTTCTGTCGAACCCTATGGGCGACACACTTCCGCCTCCTTTGCGAGCGGGTTGAATACCCCAGGAGTCGAGAGCACTTCGAAGAAATTGGCGAGCAGTTCCGCCTGATCGATTCGGTCGCACTCCTTGTGGCCCAGCACCCCGAGTCGCCAGGCCGTCAGAGCACCCTTCAACGGAAATGCATTCAGAGTTTTAAAGCACTCCACAGAATCGTCAGGGAAGCTACCCCCCATGTGCAAGTCCGTGTTTGGGGACACTATGCCGCTCTCCTCTTCGACCCTATCTGACGGCAGCCCGATTCATAATGTGACATCGAGGACATGCCCTCGAGAGGAGTCGCGGTCCACATGGCCGATGTTGTGGACAAGGAAGACGATCTTGAACTCCTTGATGGAGACTTCCCCCCCCCCGAGGACGTACTGCCACTGCTGGACCCATCAGGGAGGGTTACCCATCAGCAGAGGAACCTGCTAGGCCTCCCCGTACCCACCGAGTCGCTGGTACTCAGTCGAAACACCGGAAAGGTTAAAGAGAACGTCGGAACTGTCAAGCATTCTGACCCATCCGCCTCTATGCAGAAAACGGACGAAGATCCCGAGAAGGCCACGTTACGCCAGCTGCTTGCTGAGTAGAAGAGGCTGGTTGACGAACTCTTGGCTGAGCGCGCCGCAGAGCGGCGACCCGACTACGGTAATCCCAGGCCGGGGCAGCAGGGGTAGGAACAATTTCCCCCCGGTGAGATGCCTCCGGGCAACCCTGATCATGCTACTGCCACAGATAGGGCAGAAGCCGGAACGTATGGCAAGAGGGCATGATACATTTCGCCAAACCCCCCCGAGAGACGGGGCAATCTGAAGAACCTGGCCCGAGTTCCCCCAGTCGCCCCGCAGGTCGTTCCGCCAGTTGATCCACGAGTAGTCGAAGCAGTCTACCGTGTTGAAGAACCCGACAATGCAGTTGTGGTTAGGGATCCTCGTAAAGACAAGGACCCCCACCCGGATGATCTTATTGTGGCACTCACAGCCCGCCTTGAAGCGTTGGAAACATGGCAGGTGGCGATCCCACCGGATGGCAAGCCGTATCCCGCGTGGGTGGATGATATGCCCGAACCTCCAGGTTTTGGGAACCCCAATTTCTCACCCTTCAATGGGATAGGGGACCCGCCACAACACTTGGGACATTTTTCTTCCAGGTGTGGCCCCATGCTGGGGACCCCGGCTCAGCAAGAAGCCGCCAAACTCTGATGTTTCCTATAGACATTGGAAGGTCCAGCATTTGTCTGGTACAGCCAGCTCCCTATCGGATCGCTGACCGGTTGGGAGGACCTCCGCTGGCAGTTCCTGTACCACTTCAGCTCCACCACGCGGAAGACCAGCATTGCAGACCTCTTCAAGTGCAAGCAAAGGCCTGATGAGCGGGTTGCAGATTTCATCGCCCGGTGGAAGGGACATACGTATTCCCTCGATATGCCACTGACTCAGGAGAAATTACTGACGATGTGTGTGGGGAACGTCAAAACGGAGCTGGTACCCTCCCTGATTACCCAGAATTACCCTGGAGGGTTCAGTGATTTCTCAGATAAGGCTCAGCGCCTTGAGGAAGCCCTGCAACAGGCTAGTCAGGCACGTTTGTTGCCCCCTATGATCCCATCCAGGAGGACCGCCAGGGCTGAACCCGCCGCGGTGGCCCAAATAGTAGCCTCGAGGCAGCTGGAGTTACTGCCGGTGGCACCATCCCCGCAACCCCGCAGAGGTCCTCCACCTCAAGCACAGGCTCCTGCCCAGCAGCGACCGCCTCATAACCGACAGGTTCCCCCACGCAATGTGCCACCGCCACCTAGGTGAGACAATCAGGTGCCGCCTCCTCGGCAGGCCCCTCCGGCCCCTCATCAGGGCTAGGCCCCCAGGGCCCCCTATCTGGAAAGAAGGCACTAGACTTATTCGTTCAATGAAAATCAGGTCCCTGGCTACTTCCAAAGCATTCTAGAGAAAGGGATTGTGCGCCTGCCCGAGTGTAGAAGGCCGGTAGAGGCGAATCTCATTGATCACCCCAATTACTGCCCTTATCATCAGATTCTAGGGCACACCCTCAAGCAATGCTATGTGGTTAAAGACTAGCTTCAAGATCAGGTCAACAACAACATAGTCAAGTTGGGCCTGGCACCAGCACAGGTGGCAGGTGTCTTTGCAGGATCAGAGATCGGCAGCGACAGCGAAGGCGAGTGGCAGCATGTCCCCAGCCGCGAATCCTAGAAATACGATGACTAGATGGCTCGAAAAACCTTCATATGTGCCCATGGTATCATCCGGGCTTGCCTGAAGCAGTCTGGACCTTCAGAAGAGGTAGTCGGTGCCTCCGCATCATCTTCACAATCGACCTCTTCCCAAAAAGGCAAGCAGCGGCGACGCAAGAAGAAGCAACGTGCACCGCCAGTGCCGTCGTCATCCCGCACTCTCGGCGACTTTATGCCCCCTTAAATGGGTATTCCTTCTAGAATCCACCCAGCGGCGAATGACTCCTCGAGCGACATCCAGGGGTACGCTTCGGTTAACACAGTGGAGCTGGTAAAGCCCTATATGACCCCCGGCGGGGGGGAACGCCAGGAGAACCTCCCCCACGTTCCCAGCCGACGTCAACATCAGCAGAATCGCAACCGCGCCGGTCATCGAGGTACGTCAACAGGCACTTTCAGCCAAGTCATGCACGCTACTGAGACCAGACAGCAGGCTCAGCACAGAGCTCAGCACGCTCAACCCCATCTAACGCTCTCGGCTCTACCTCCACCGTCGTCTGTGCTACTAGATCAGGGAGAGCTACCTCGTTTGTATCACAGTCAGTCTTGCCCGGCTACAGGCCAGCCTCTGCTGTCCAATCCTAGTCCGGCGACTACTATCCAGGCTTCAACTAGTAGGCAGAAGGATGTACCTAGTACTAGCCGATCACCGGTTCAGCCGGCAGGACCCGCTATGCCTCCAAATGCCGAACGACCTCCTGTAAGCAGAGGTTCGCGTTTGGCACGAAAGTATGATGTCCTGAAACACCTGGCCGGCATTCCGGTGAGGCTTTCTATCCTTGAGGACCTGCGCCTGTCATCTGAAATGCGCGAGGAACTTGCCGAGGCCCTAAGGATCCCCCTCCAGTTTGAGACGGAGGTAGCAGCTGCAGAAGCCTTCCATACCGAGACGATTGAAAATGCCGAATGTCATGCGGTTATCTCGTTCTCCGTTAAAGATGAGGACCCTCCTATACAGGGGCACATTCACCCGTTGTACATCACTGGACACTTCAATGGCGTGGAAGTCCGCCGCTGCCTCGTTGACACGGGTTCCGGAATCAATCTAATTCCGACTCAGACGTTGCGAAAGTTGGGTCTGTCTGAAGGTGATTTAACTCCCTCTAACCTTAGAATCCAGGGGTACGACAGGACTGAGCAAACCCCAGTCGGCAAGATCTTCCTGAAGACTCAGTTCGGTGGCTTAATTTCCAGCACCGAGTTCATGGTCGTCTCTCAGGACACCGCCTACAACGCATTGATGGGTAGGCCATGGCTCCATCTGCATGCAGCGGTCCCTTCGTCGTATCACCAGTGCCTCAAATACTCACTCAACGGTCTAGTAGGCGTGCTCCAAGGAGATGCGTCCCCTTTCGCTTCTTGTGAGGCCCGCTATCTAGATGCGAGTTATTACAAAAGTAAGGATAAACAAATCCTAGTAAGTGAGGATGAACTCGCCCCGGTCACAAGTGATCCCTGGGAAAGCATGGATGACGCCTACGTCCTCCCGATCCACCGGTTGGAGGCCACGACCCCCAACATGGGGCAATGTTTTGTTGTTTCGGGTACGCAAGGAAGGCATGTTCTCGTGTCCAGGCGACGGTGGAAAATCACCTCGTACTCCTACAGCAACCAGGCTCAAGTCATCCCGGAACCTCCTACCCCTGTACGGTACCGAAATGTCAATCTTATGACAACGGCGGTACGCCATATGTGTCTCTTCCGCCGGGCTGGAATCCACCGACTCAGGCCGACACGTCACCACTGCTTTGATATCATTAAACGTGGCCCCTTAGGCCGAAGGCCAGATGGGATAGGATCGACTGCCTTCATTGCTATGGTCTCTCTGGCAAGTAAGTCTCCCGATGTGACGACCGCTACTGCCCGAGCTGGAACCAGCTGCCCCTCAGATTTTGATAGCCCAGAAGTATCTCCCGTCTTGGGAAGTCCCCCCACAGGTGGGGAGAAAGACCTAGAGGATGCTCCCCCCGCCTTTGAAGAAGGCGTCTCTACCATGGTTGATGAATTGGTACAGGTGAACCTTGGTAGCGAGGCAGATCCGAAACCCACATTGATCAGTGCAGCCATGTCCCCCGAGGAGCTGCAGAAGTACGTAGACTTCCTCAAACAACACCGTGACGTGTTTTCCTGGAGTTACAATGAGATTCCAGGACTAGATCCCCAGGTAGTCGTTCACCGTCTGGGCCTCCTGGAAAAACACCGTGGATTTAAGCAGCCCCCCAGGAAAATGCACCCTTCTCATGGTGCTATGGTTGAGGCTGAATTTGACAAGATTATCAAAGCCAACTTCATTAAGGAAGTCCAGTACCCCAAGTGGCTTGCCAACATTGTGCCAGTCAGGAAGAAGAATGGGCAGATCAGAGTCTGCATCGACTTCCGCGACCTTAATCGCCACTGCCCAAAGGATGACTTCCCACTCCCGGTGACGGAGTTATTGATTGACGCCACGGCCAGGTTTCAAGCCCTCTCTTTCATGGATGGATACTCCAGGTACAACCAGATCTAGATGGCCCCCGAAGACGAGGAGTCCACTACCTTCAGGGCTCCCCAAGCTACCTTTTTCTACCAGGTTATTCCATTCGTTTTGGAGAATGCAGGTGCCACTTATCAGAGGGCCATGCATCGCATATTCAAACCGATCCTCGGGACATTGGTGGAATGCTACGTGGATGACCTCGTAGTCAAATCATGTCATCTCCAGGACCATCTCAAAGACCTCGAGAAGGTGTTTGGTTTCCTCCGTTCTCGTCACCTAAAGATGAACCCGTTGAAGTGTGCCTTCGGGGTCACCTCTGGGAAGTTTCTGGGCTTTTTTGTCAGATAACGAGGTATCGAGATTGACCCGGAGAAGATCAAGGCCATCATACAAATGCCTCCCCTGAGCAACATTCGGGAGCTTCGAGGCCTTCAAGCCCACTTAGCCTGTATACGCCGATTCATTGCGAATCTGGCCGGCAAGTGTAAGCCCTTTTCCCAGCTCATGAAGAAGGGCGCCGCCTACGAATGGGATGAGGAGTGTCAGACCGCCTTCGAGGAAATCAAGCAGTATCTGCTCCAACCTCTGGTCTTGATGCCACCCATCTCCGGAAAGTCGCTGGTCCTTTATGTGACCGCCCTGGAGAGATCCCTCGGTGTGCTGCTCGCCCAGAAGAATAACGAGGGTACTGAGAACAGTCTCTACTATCTCAGCCGCATACTTCTCGATACGGAGGTCAGATACTCCCCCATAGAAAAGAGCTGTCTTTCGCTCGTATTCGCCATGCAGAACTTGCGACATTACCTGCAGAACCATGAGGTGCAATTGGTCTCCCGGGTCGACCCACTAAAGTACATCCTGAACCACCCCATGCTGACTGGCCAACTAGCATGGTGGGTAGTGATTCTCCAGTAGTTTGATATCAGGTTCGTACCTCAGAAGGCCATTAAGGGACAAGCATTGGCAGACTTTTTAGCTGCCCATCCAACCTCCGCAGATCAATCCCTGGACCTGGATTTTCCTGATGAGATGATCCTCTTAGTCGATCATGTTGTCCCGTGTTGGCAAATGCATTTCGACGACGCCTCCCAGAGCCCCACCGGTAGGAGGCTCAATGATCCCAAGATCAACAGAGTGGGCCTGGGTATTGTCTTCATTACCCCGGCACAGGCCGTCCTGCCATACTCGTTCCTGTTGTTAGAAGGTTGTACGAACAACGAAGCAGAGTACCAGGCTCTCATCACCGGCCTCGAGTTGGCCCTTGAGATCCATGTGCCCCATCTACATGTGAAGGGAGATTCTGAGCTGGTAATCAAACAGGTTAATGGCAACTACGTCATCAGGAATCCGGAGCTTGCACCGTTGCTGGAGTACACCCTCCACATAATGGCTCAGTTCTCTTCTCGACTAGAGGTTACCCATGTCCCACAGTCGCAGAACGGTCAAGCAGACGCCTTGGCTGGCTTGGCCGCATCGCTCGCAGAACCCGAGCAAGATGATTTAATCATACATGTGGCACACCGGAGAGGCATCGCCCCCATCACCCAAGAGGAAAATGATGGCCTGCGGGTAGGTCATCTCACCGTTGGACCCTCCACGTCAGGGGTCCTGGGTTCGTCAGACACATTGGTTGAAGCCACTCCCGACTGGAGGGCACCTTTTGTTGAGTATCTCCAAAATGGTCGCCTCCCGGACGACTGGGCCGAGTGAGAGAGAATATGACGCCGCGTGCCGCAATTTACCCTCCAGAGAGGCTCCAGTCTTGAACAGATCCTCTATAAGCGGAGTTTCGATGGTGTCCTCCTCCGTTGCATACAAGGAGTAGAGATACCTCAAGTTATGCAAGAGGTTCACACCAGTTCCTGTGGCGCCCATCAAGCTGGGCCGAAGCTGTCCCATCAAATCCGGAGGTTGGGGTACTTCTGGCCCTCTATGATCCATGATTGTATTGGATATGACAAAAGATGCCACGCATGCCAAGTTCACGCCAACTTCCTGCATCGGCCGCCGGAGCCCCACCACCCCACCAAGTACTCTTGTCCATTTGCGGTATGGGGACTTGATGTAGTGGGACCGTATCCACCGGCAACAACCCGCCAGTGTAGGTTCATCCTGACTACTACAGATTTCTTCTCCAAGTGGGAAGAGGCAGTTCCGCTCAAAGAGGTCAAGGTCCATTCCATCGTTGACTTTGTGAGCTCCAACATTATCCACCGGTTTGGGGTCTCTCACGCCGTCCTCACCGATAACGGCACCAACTTCCGAGCGGCTGAACTGAAGAAATTGTACGCCAAGTACGACATCCGGTCGAACCATACCTCCTGCTACTACGCGCAGGCAAATGGACAGATCGAGGCATTTAACAAAACCCTCCCTAATATTCTGCAGAAGATGGTTGGTCAGAACCAGAAGAGTTGGCCGGACAAGCTCCCCAACGCCCTCTGGGCTTACCAGACAACGACTCGCAAATCTACCCAGGTGACCCCATATTCCCTGGTGTATGGAGCTGAGGTCGTCATACCAATTGAGATCCAGTTGCCATTGTTACGCACTGTAGTTTATGATCACCAGACATTAGATGAGGTAGCCGAGATCCGTCTAGCTAAATTGGAAGCACTGGACGAGAACCGGCTTCATGCCCTGCACAATCTGGAAAGGCATCAGGATAAGATAGTGAGGGCCTTCAACAAGAAGGTTCGTCTCCGCTCTTTTCTACAGGGCGACTTGGTACTAGCCCTTCGAGCGCCAATGATTCCCGGTAGGAAACCGCCCAAACTAGAACCCAAATGGGAAGGGCCTTATATCATCCATAAGGTTTACCCCAATGGAGCATACTCCTTGGTGACCACGGATGGAGAGCGTATAACCCCTCCCACCAATGCCAAGTTCCTTAAGCGATACTTTGCCTAGGGAAAAAGGGTCCTGCACGACCCTAAATTGCAAGTTGGTCCTACACGACCTTAAACTACATCTTCGTCCTGCAAGACGATAAACTGTGAAACGGTCCCGCATGACCTTAAACTGCACATTATGGTCATGCACGACCCTAAACTGCAAGTGGGTCCTGCACGACCTTAAACTGCATCTTCATCCTGCAAGACGATAAACTGTGAAACGGTCCCGCATAACCTTAAACTGCACATTATGGTCATGCACGACCCTAAAATACAAGTTGGTCCTGCACGAACTTAAACTGCATCTTCGTCCTACAAGACAATAACCTGTGAAATGGTCCCACATGACCTTAAACTGCACATTATGGTCCAACACGACTCTAAACTGTAAAGTCCTACATGACCTTAAACTGCATCTTCGTCCTGCAAGACAATAAACTACAAAATAGTCCGAGATCTATGACTTTAAACTAAGATCTCCCCCCGTCCTTACTGCAAGACGTTAAACTGAAATCTAGTCAGGCCTTCCTGACCGAGGCTCAGCCTCAGGCCCCTTGGCCTCCTCGGGCCCCTGGCCCCCCGTCTTCACCGCGAGACATTAAACCACAAGCTGGTCAGGTCTCCGTGACCGCGGTCCGGCCCCAGGCCCCTTGGTTTTCCCCCGACTTACCCTCTTGTGGGATTGTATGGTATAGTATGGGATTACGTCCTCATTCATGTCGGATTACTTGTCGTACCTTACATATCCCCAAATGAGATTCTCCTCGTCCCGCATGATGATAAACTGCATTTCAAGAACTACGTGTGGCTTGATTCCCATCTTCATGGGATATGTAGGAACGCTCAGATGCCTCGTCTTGAGCCCAGCCCCACGCTTTTCTCTTCCACTATTCCCCCTGGGAATAGTTTCCTCGGAGGCTCCTTGTGTAGTGAGGGGAAGTCTTTCTTAGCCCCGCTCATACAACCCCGCTCGCACAAGGATTGTAAGGGTCGCACCATGTGCCCACTCCCGTTCTTCTTTCCCCCACGTCCTCACCGCATGACGTTAAACTGCATGGCCTTCAAGAACTACATATGTGTCTTGATTCCCATCCTAATGGGATACGTAGGAACGCCCGGGCATTTCGTCCGTTGGCCCAGCCCAAAAGTCAAAATCTTCCCCTCGGGTTGAGATAAGGTAGGGTGCACACTTTTGCCCCAACTCACATCAAGCAAGCCTCGATCTAGCTGCACATCCCCCTGGAGGTGTTTGCCTCTTTCGTGGATGGATACAGCTATGCTTCACCCACTCCTTGAATGGGATTCCATCATTTTTCACACCCAGAGGGACCCCCAAGAACGGCCTGGATACAATGCCCAAGGGCTCTCCTACCGTTATGGACCAACGCCCCCGAGGGTTTTCAAGCAATAAGCCGATACAAGTCCCACGTTGCGAATTTGGTCAACGGTCAACGCTCATTTGTTTCTCCCATATTGGGTCACCATAAGAATGATGTGTTTCGAACATGGTCAATAGTGTCCTAGATCTTCGGGTCCACCCCAAGATGTCCCAGACATCGAGTGCAGTGATTCGTTCTACCCCATCCCAAAGTGACAAACTTCCCCCCGGGTGGTGCTAGCGATCGGGCCCACGGCCCCGATTCCCCATAGGGGTGCACGGTGTGGTGTAGGACTACGTCCTCATTCACGCCGGGATCATGTACCATGTCGTACGCCTTCCCTTACGAGGCCCAGCCTCAGGCCCCTTGGCCTCCTCGGGTCCCCGACCCCCGTCCTCATGTAAGTTGCTAAACTGAAGACCCTTCAGGCCTTCCTGACTGATGCCTGACCTTAGGCCCCTTGGCCTTCTCGGGCCCCTCCGCCCAATCTCTTACCCGGGGTGTGCGGTGTGGTGTAGGACTACGTCCTCATTCACGTTGGGATCATGTACCATGCCGTACGCCCTCCCTTACGAGGCCCAGCCTCAGGCCCCTTGGCCTCCTTGGGTCCCCGACCCTCGTCCTCATTGCAAGACATTAAACTACAAGCAGGTTAGGCCTTCCTGACCAATGCCTAACCATCAGGCCCCTTGGCCTTTCCGAGCCACGGCCCAAGTCCTCTCTTATAGGATTGTATGGTGTGGTGTAGGACTACGTCCCCATTCACATCGTCTTCTTTTCCATACCGTACACCTCCCTTGTTTAGGGGTATATTACTCCCCTCCTCGTCCCATATGACATTAAACTACATTTGGAGAACTACGTGTGGCTTGATTCACATCCTCATGGGATACATAGGACCACCTGAATGTCTAGGATTCGGGTCCATCCCCATCCCTCGGGAATCTTCATCCCATCTTGGCCCCTTGGCCTACCCTTCCTCCATGAGGGGATTATATGGTGTGGTGTGGGATTATGTCCTCATTCGCGTCGGTCTTGTAATGACCACGCCATGTACCTCTCCCTACTAAGCTGTTTCGTCGATCCCTTTTCGTCAGTTCACCGATGTGCCTGGGAGTACTCTGGTTTATTACCTGGAATGCCAAGCTTTACTCGGACACGTCCGCACCCGCTTCCCAGGCTTTGTGTATCCCTGCATCAGGGCTTCCATCATCTTTCACACCCGGAGGGACTCCCAAGAACGGCCTGGATACTACGCCCAAGGGATCTCCTACCGTTACGGGCCAACACCCCCGAGGGTTTTGGACAACAAATCGATAAAATCCCGCATTGAGAATATGGTCAGCGGTCGATGCTCGTTTGTTGTTCCCACCTCAGGCTACGCGATATGGACGCTGTGTTTCCACCATGGTTAACAGTTTTCCTCTATCACCACGCCAAAACATTAAGGACAAAATGTCGGGTGCACAATTCACACCCTTCATCACTTCACCGTGTCCATGTAGAGTCTCAGAACTCTTGATACTTTTCCTCCATCCACGTACGCGCGTTGGGGGAACAAGCTGCGTCAAATATGTCCTTCGGGGCTCTCTACCAACTCCCATTTGACTCGCCCCAGTATTGCGATGAGGATACCCCCCTTGTTTCCCACACCGAGTTTAACTCACGTGGGCTTAGGAATCGGGTGGACATCTGTGCTTACTCGGGAAGTTTCCACTATCCACGGTCCAAGCTCTAAGACCATAAACTAAGATTCTCATCTAGAACTACGTTCAGCTTGATTCCTATCTTGATGGGATACGTAGGAATGCCCAGACCCCTTGTCTTTGGGTCCAGCTTGAGTTCAGCAAATTCACCTCTCTGGTCCTGCCTTCAGGACCCCGATTACTGGACCGCATGGTGTAGTGTGGGATTATGTCGTCATTCACGTCGGGTTGGCAATGGCTGCACCACACACACCCCCGTTCTGAGATTTATCCCTCCTATTCCTTGTCCAGCATGACATTAAAAGGCACCCTTCAGAACTACGTGTGGCTTGATTCCCATCTTCATGGGATACGTAGGACCGCCCGGACGCCCTGTCTTCGGGTACAACCCATTTAGGGAACCAGTCTCTCTCCCTGTTTCACCTCTTATCTCTATGTAGGCCCCTTGTCCTAAGGTCTCCATCTCTGATTAGTGTACAATTTGATGTGGGATCATTTCTCCGTCAATTTTGTTTTATAACACTGCGCACATTTCCCGCCTAGCATCATTTCTGCTACGTCTGCGCTGCACGACGATAAAATGCATGCTTGGTCCTATCATATGACCCTAAACTGTGACATTATCGTCCTGGCTGCACGATGAAAAACGGCACTACATTGTGGTGACCTCGTTGTAGAGGACATCATGTTGGGTATTGGTCATGTGCCATGCCATTTGTCAACGCCCATCACGGCTTGATCCTTGTGGCGAAATCATGACCTACTATTCTAGGACTATCGCTTCACAAAAAAAAACCATTCACCTTAAAGAAGAAACAAGATTTATCAAATTATGCTTCTTTTAGTGCAAGGGCCACAACCGCACTCCCCTTTTCCCCTGGCGCTGGTATCTTACCATGCCACCATTCAGAACTACGTATGGCTTGATTCTCATCCTCATGAGATACGTAGGAGCGCCCGGGAACTTCCCCGCAGGCCCAGCCTAACCTTCGTGTTCGGTCCCTCGACTCGAGAATTTCCCTAGAGAATGCATGGTAAGTAGGGCTTAGGTCCTCATTCACGTCGGGTTTTGTAACCGCCTTTCCATGTATCCCCTGCTCCCCTTACCCATCCATGGTCCGAATTCTATGACCCAAAACTAAGATCTCCCTATGGGAAAGGAATTTTCTCCCCCTATATAATACGTCTCATTGTCGTATTCAGATGTGTTTCGACAAAGAGCCCGAAGTGTGGGATTTTCATAGGGACATTCCCCTCATCCCATGAACAAGATTCATGAGCTCTCTATTTGGATCCTAATCCTATTCCACATCCAAAAGGACCCTCAGACGACATGGATACTAGGCTTAAGGTCTCTCCATGAATGCTGGACCTAAGGGCCCTCCAATCGTTTCGGGCCAACGTCCCTGAGGATATCTGGCAACATTTGTGACATGGTCCTGTGTTTCGAACATGGTCAACAGACGACCCTCATTTGTTTGTCCCCATTCTAGGCTAAAGCGACAGGATGTTGTGTTGCGAACACGGTCAGTAGTTATCCTCTATCGTCACGTCGCCATCATCGTGATCTGAATCTCGAGCGCCATGATTCACACATTTCCACTTCCTCATGTTCAAGTGAAATTCCATCATACTCGACTCTTTCTCTTCGCGCATCGAGGTGCGCTAAATGGTCCTGTTAGCATCATTGGGCCGGTATTCACCGATCATCCCTTTGCCCTAACCTGCCCCTTTCCATGTCGGGAAATTCCCACCACTACTGCTTGTTTCCCACACCGAGCACGACTCACGTGGGCTTAGTAGTTTTGGCATGATGTGTACCAACACGGCCAGGCTTCTCATCGTCCCACATGACGTTAAACTGCGCTTTCAGAACTACGTATGGATTGATTCCCATCCTCATGGGGTACGTAGGAACGCCCGACCACTCTGCTTCGGGCCCATCCCAATCCTCACTCTTGGTCCCTCGACCTGAAAAGTTTCCTCCGGGGGTATGTGGTATGATTTGGGCTCCAAGTCCTCATTCACGTCGGTTTCATACCTACCGCGCCACACACTCCCTGGGATCTTCCCTTTTATTCCACGTCCTATTGTATGACGTTAAACTACAGGAGTCCATATGTCCTCAACTCATGACACTAAACTGCAGTTCTACCCTGAATAAGTTCAGGATGCCCCAATATCCCATTGGGAAGTGACAGATCCCCTGGCCAGAGAGGCCCTATCTGAAGGAAAGAATGATCCATGATCAGACCAATGTGCGTATATGGTGTAATCCCACCACGGTGGTGTAACTACCTAATTGTTGGATTCTATTCAGACAAACTGTCACTCCATATTCCACGCTTTGCATGCCCCTTATTCGGACCCTCGTCCCCCTTCATGTCTCACGGGACCCCCTAACGGCCTGGTCTCATGCCGCATCGGCTCACCTACCGTCCTGGGCCAACATTCCGGAAGACGGGTCATGTCTGGAAGGACCCCCTAATAGTATGGATGTCGACCTATGGTCCACCCACTGTCCTGGGCCAACGTCCCGAAGGATTGATCGACAACACTTGTGACATGGTCCCGTGTTTAGAACATGGTCAACGGTCGACCCTCATTTATTATCCCCATTACGGGCTAACGCAGTAAGGATACCACTTCTCTTCCAAGGTTAACGTTTTTCCCTTATTGTCACGCCATCCCCACAGTGTTCTGAATCTTCGGTATCGTGATTCACGCTTCCCATTTTCATCTGTTTGGACCGATTTCAGCGCCCCTAGCATTGCCCCGTTCGTGCATAAGAGCACGCTAAAAAACTGTAATTCGGCTACCCTGGAAGTTTCTTCTCCGTTCAAGCCTCTCCTGTCTTTCAGAAATCCGGACTGGTAATCCGAATCTCGGATGCCCGGAGCGTGGTCCCCACTCCTGTGTTAGATGGGATGAGAGGGAAACTATCTCCTATTTCTCACATTGGGCTTGACCCACGTGGGCTTCGGGAATTGTCGCCGAACATCCCGCAAACATTGTAGGGATGTAACAAGGCGATTCAAACAGAGGAAATCGTGCGCGCTACGGAATTCAAAACAAAGAAGAAAAAAATTGAAGCATGAAAGTACCAATAAAAGGTTTTTGGGTTTTGTTACAATACCCAGGGGTTGACTCCCCCCATGGATGGGTTGAACCCGTTAAAAGAACGTTGCAGCTCTGCCACCCGTTGGCTTGTGGCGTCCAAAGCATGATGCCGCTGACTCAGCTCCCGCTCCTCCTCAGTGGCGGCGGGGCGTAATTCTTCAGCCTTGGCCCTGTCCCTCTCTACCTCGGCCTGAATAGCAGCCATCTTTCTAGAGTTTTTCCCCATATGCTCTTCTGCCTCTGCCAGCTGGGCCTTCAACCATGAGACCAGCTCAGATTGTGCATTAAGAGAGTCCGAAAGTTCGTCTGCCCGGGTCTGCATCTGTTGGACCTCGCCTTCAGCCACCTGGAGCTTCTTGATGCTGGTCGCCTTCCTCCGCTGCCAGCCTACGCTGAGCCCACGATCATTCTCCCAGATCTTCTCAGCCATAAGATCTCGGATGAGTGCGTGAGGACGTTGAGCATCCACTCCCCCATCACACAGTTCGCGCAACTACGAGCGGAGTCTATCCATTTCATCCAGCCATTGTGCTTGGGGAGTGTCCTTGATAAAGCGCGTGATCAGCTTTCACGACCGGCGGTGGACTATGCTGTTGTCTTCCTCGTCGGAGGCCGTTTCGTCCTAGTCCGCGCGATTGGCAGGCTCGTATGTGGGATACGCCCGCAAGAAATCCTCGGTAGGATCTACATATGGTGTTGAATCCATTACGACACCTGGCGCCGAAGAAGGCATGACAAGACTGGGATCGACCGGTTGATCCTCATCCTCGGAGTCCACCTCAATGACTTCGGGTGCAACCCTGCTGGTGGTCCTGTCAGTGATGATGTGCATCGCAGCTTGAGGAGATGGGGGGACTATTGCCACCATCACCGGCATGCCCCTAGGAGGGACGCCATCAGACATCCCAACCAGTATTTCCGCAGCAGCCCACGCCAGTTGGAGAACTGTACGACAGAGAGGGATGTAAACGTTAATTGGCAGGCATAGTCTACATATGACGACAAGGGAACCGGTAAAGGAGACTTAGATAGATCGACCTCCTGGCGCTGCTCTCGAGCCGGTACTGACGAGACCCCGAGGCGAGGCCCTCCGTATACTTTTGGAAGGTCTGGAGATTCTGGAGGAGCCACCTCGGGTGCTCTGGTCCCACCAGACGCGGAACTGGACGCAACCATAGGTGCGGGTTCGGAAGGTCCTGCATCATCACCCGCCAAGGAGCGGGAACGAGGCCTACGAACAAGTTCCTCCTGCATGGCTCAAACATCGGTGAGAAGTTCGTAGTGACCCAAGGACGGATCATAGGGAAAGAAGTTCAGAATGCTACTTCGAGAGCCTCTGTGAATTCGTCGGAATTTGAGCCTCGGTCTCCGACCTCGCCCTCCTCCAACGGGCTCCCTCATCCAGCCTCATCCTCCCGAGAGGAGTCCTCTGATTCTTCCGACAGGGGGAAGCGCTCCCTCAGATCGGCAGCCGATAACTGTCGGGGGACCGTTTGATTCAACAGTACCCTCACCCGGTCTGTCATTGGGCGAGGGACACCACTGGAGTGGACGTAATCCTCCATCTCGTCCAGGTATTGTTCTGCCTCCGCCGGAGACGCCATGAATCCAGCCCGAACTGGGCCTATGCCCAGTAATTCCATCCCGAGGTGATTCGGGTGGGTCTATATCTCGGTTGGGCTGAGGAATTGCCGGTTGACATCCCAAATGTCCCAGGCTTCCGGGAAGACAACATCCTCTGCCATGTCGATATGACGCAGCCGCTTCCCCAGAGCCTGAGTGGATATCCTACGAAATCCCCTTGGTGGCTGCCCCTTCGGATGGCCGTTCCCTTCCGGAATCACCAAATCCACCGCTGCTACCATACCCTCGGCCGGTGCGGGTCTCGCAGCCATGGCAGCCCCGCTACCGTGAGCGGCCCTAGCTGCCCTCCGACCCCGACCTCGAGATCAAGGAGGCCCGCCGTCACCGACCCGAATAGTTGGTTTCTTCAGCATCTCCCCTGGGTAAGCAGCCTCCCAACTGATGGCGTACTCCCTCACCAATCCGAAAGCGGCGGTGGATGGAGGCAAGGCAATCCGCATCTTCCTGTCTTCCCGTGTGAACATGAGCCACAACTGCCTCATCACACACGGGTGCTCCTCGTGACGCACCTCCCAGTAGACCTACGGGGTCAGCCGCTGGAGGCACCGAAACTACCTCACAAACCGATGCAGGGTGTACGGTTCACAGATTGGCTCATGATCTATCCATGCCACCAAAACTCCACCTCGAAAGGTCAGGAGGTAAGCCTTATGTTCTTCCGTTCCCCACCCGTCATCAGTAAGTATCCCCATCGGCAATGGGAAGGGGTCGAAATTAAACTCATCTGCCCTCCACACCCGATTCAGCACCATCGGAATGGCTAGTTTGAACGGGAAGCTCCCGACCGCGTTCAGGATAGAGGGGCGGAAGTTCGATCCCGGCGGCGAAATGGGGTTTGGATACTCGTAAATCCCCCTGATATGCGCTGCGATCCACCCATACAGGAGGTGGAAGGGCCCGTATATCCTTGGAGGCTTCTTGCCCTCGCTAATATGCTGCAGCATTCTGTACAGTTTGGTGAGCATCAGAATCCCCAGATTGATCCGCTGCCCCATGGCCAACATCGACGCCATGATAAACGAGCTGGGCCACACCCCCATGCTTGTATCCCTCACCGGTAGGATCCAACCATAGATGAGAGCCACGATGAATGCCTTCATCCTGACTATCGGCTGTTGTTCAATGCTGACACTGAAACCCCAAGTCTTCCATTGGCTGTCCTCCAAGACCCGCCAATACGAGTGCCCCTTGCCCCGTTGGGCCGCCCTTGGACAAGTTTGAGGCCTCAGAGGGAACTCTTGATTCTCTGGGAAATTCAGGAAGCATTTGAACCATCTCCTAAAGTGGACATCCCTCACTGCCTCCTTGTCCTCTCCAGGGACGAGTGTCATCAGCGCTGATGCCGGTCGCGGCATTTGCTCCGTATCCTCCCACGCGCTGATGACGGGGAGGAACTCGTCATACAAGGCCCCGAAGATCGGAACCCCAGAAATCTGGAGGACATCCCACAGGCTGATGCCCACCTCCCCGTGATGCAGGTGAAAGGTATTGGTCCTAGAAGACCATCTGCTCAGCAGTTCTGGCATCAGTTTCTTTGGTTGGTAAATGTGGAATTGGGAGGCCCAGGCCGCCTCATACAACCCCACTCTCCTCAGCTTGGCGCTAAACTCCTCGCATGAGGCGCCTACCCAGTAGGCCCAGGCCTAGTCATTAGTAATGTTTCCACCCTGGCGCAGGTCCCACTCATCGGACCACCCCTTCTTCGAGTCCTGCAAAGCTGCCTTCAACATGGTGCGGTAGAGGGGAGGGGACGTCTCCGGTTGCAGTGGCTTCCCGTCAATATCGTTCAAATGGTTGTAGATACAGTCAGCGGTGACAGGTGTGAAGTCCTCCCATGCGTGACCATCGGCCGCCCTGAACCATTGGTGCTGGCATGGTGTGCTCCTGAACCAGCAAGCTGGTTCGTCCCTACTCGCCTCAGGGATGAAGACGTCATCCCTCAGCCCGAAGCCGTACAATGGCATTTTCTTGCACTGCGGATAATCCTTCTAACCCTCCGATAGCAGATCTGTCAAAGAAGTGTGTTCTAAGTGGCTTCGGACCATCTCCCCCAGGCCTGGATAGTTGGCCATCTCATCCCGACAAGCAGCATCTGCAAGCACCCCCAATACAGCCTCTTGATGGGCCATTTCGATTCCGTCCCTCAGAAAAGAATTTTTTTCAGCTGGACCGCGAAGTCGAATCGCGAAGCCGGATCGCAAATATCGGTCACGAAACCAAGCCGCGAAGTCTGGACGAGGCCGACAAGAAGAAGTTCGCTTGGCGCGGACGCGGAGTCGGAGACCCGCGATTCGCCGTGAAGCTCGAATCGCGGAGGGATGTCGCAGAGTACGCGGAGCTTCGCGAATTCGAGAGCACAAAAAGACAAGGAAGTCACATGAAGACAAAAGAGGTCGACCCCCCTATTTATAGGCGGCGACCTTGAAGCATCGTGGCGCGCCTCACCCATGCGGAGCATCGCGGCGCGTCTGGATCCGTGGCCCCGGTCAGCACCGCAGGCCCCCTTCGCGTCGCTGCATCACGAACCGCCGACAAATTTTGGCGATTTTCCCTCAGACTTCGACCCTTCACCCTCCGCAGCTCCAAGTCTGAGGGTGGCATTTTTTGGCGCCAAAATATGGCATGAAAGGAAGGGACGAAAAAGATGGCTGGCACGCTGCCTCGCGAAGCACCAACGCGAAGCACCGCCGCGAAGCACCGCCGCGAAGCACCCCGGGCAGTGCAGTCTCGTGAAGCTCCAGAGGCGGTAACTCTACGCGAACGCATTTGACGTTCGTGAGCCCGCCGTGAAGCTCCAGAGGCAGGACCTCTCCACGAACGCATTTGACGTTCGCGAGCCCGCCGCGAAGCTCCAGAGGCGGGAACTCTCCGCGAACGCATTTGACGTTCGCGAGCCCGCCGCGAAGCTCCAGAGGTGGTAACTCTTCGTGGACGCCATTGACGTTCGCGAGCGCGCCGCGAAGCACCTGAGGCAGTGCGTGAGTTCTGCTTCGCGGAGCCCCTTCCCTATAAATACTGGACTCCCCCTGAGTCCCGAGGATGGACAATCCGACCTTTCAGCTTCTCCTCTCCCGAATCGCGAAGCACTCTTTGCCCTGGGAATCATGAGCTCCACTAGGTATTTCTACTTCGCGAGACACCTTTGCTTTGTCTCGTTTTGAGCCCCTCTTCCGAGAGGGATTCCCTTCGTGAAGCTCAAGGTCATTCGCGAAGGAAGGGGATTCCCAAGGGAACCCGGGCAGCCGCGGAGCACTTATGCTTCGCGAAACCCCCCAACCTGTGCTAGCGATCCCTATGCTAAGACAGGATCGCTCCACATCGCGAAGCACACTACTTCGCAGCACCCTGCTTCGTGAGGCACCCTTTCTTCGCGAGACAGTGCTCTGCGAACACTGTTCAACTTCGCGAAGCACCTTCCACTCACATCTATGCCCCATGCTAAGGCCAAGGTACTCTGCTTCGCGAAGCACACTCCTTTTCTTGGAAACTCCTCTTCCCGTGCGACCCTCCAGGTTTGCACGATGTGATTTCAAAGTCCCATGGAAAATACCACTCGTAGAATTGCTTAGCCTAATGATTCTCCGCATAGGCATGCTAACGGCTATTGCTTATTCACATAGCCACACTAACGTGGACCCCTTGATGGTTCGTTCCACAACCCCCCTTGACCATGGCCTTACTGGTGCCTTCCCTTCCCCAAGGACCAGAGGGTACCGGTTATGTAAGTCCTAGGGGTGCGGGGTGAACCCACCTCGTCCGAGCTGCAGGACGTTAAACTGCCAAGCACCACATCCTCAACACATGACGTTAAACTGTGACCCGACCTTGGGCCTCCATGCTAGAGTAAGTATCAGCACCCTGGGCCGCCTAACGCGTATTCCCCTCTTCGCTTCTCACGGACGCATCCTTCGCGACGTGATCGTCAGGTCCTTGCAACCTCTTGTTTCTCACACCGGGCATGACTCACGTGGGCTTAGAGTGAGCACTGACCCTGACCCCCACCCATAGCGAACTACGAGGTCTTTGATCCATGTCAAGGCATGGTACGTAGGAAGCCTCCATGAGGTTCAAGCCACATTGCTCGGTCGTTCATTCACGTCGAGTTTCGCCCTCGTCCATCATGACGTTAAACTGTATGCCCCTCGTCCAGCATGACATTAAACTGCACAACCATATGAACTACAAGGTCTTTGATCCATGTTAAGGCATGGTACGTAGGAAGCCTCCTTGAGGTTCAAGCCCACCCGTCATTTCTTCACGTCGGGTCCCACTTTCACCAACACGACGTTAAACTGCATTCCGGTCCGACGGCAAGCCATTGTGACCAATCCAAACTATGAGGACTTTGATCTATGTCAAGGCGTGGTACGTAAGAAGCCTCTACAAGGTTCAAACCCACCATCTGGTCGTTCTGACCTCATTTACGTCGGTTCACCCCCGTCTCGCATGACGTTAAACTGTATTCCACCCTTTGAACTACGAAATATTTGATCCATGTCAAGGCATGGTACGTAGGAAGCCTCCGCAAGGTTCAAGCCCAACAATCATTGGCCCGAATCGTCTCCTTGTCGGTGTGCCAAGCCCCCATTTTCACCCGAACTATGAGGACTTTGATCCATGTCAAGGCATGGTACGTAGGAATCCTCCCATAGGTTCAAGCCCATCTCCCAACGGACCAAGGTCCCTCATTTACGTCAGTTCACCGACACCCATCGCCCGTCGTTTATTCACGTCAAGGTTCACTATCGTCCCGCATGACGTTAAACTGTATTCCATAAATCCTCTGAACTACGAGGACTTTGATCCATGTCAAGGCATGGTACGTAGGAAACCTTCCCAAGGTTCAAGCCCACCACTAGTGGACCCACGGGTCTACTTTCACGTCGGTTCACCGATGAAACCCTTTGAACTACAAATTCTTTGATCCATGTCAAGGCATGGTACGTAGGAAGCCTCCCCAAGGTTCAAGCCCATCTCTCGTCAGACCAAGGTTCACCTTCACGTCGGTACGCTGACGATGCCCGTCGGACCAAGGTCCACCTTCACGTCGGTTTACCGGCACCATCCCGAACTTTGCGGACTTTGATTCCCTGCCACGGGGATACGTAGGAAGCCTCTTCAAGGCTCAAGCCTGACTTCACCGTCTCCCCTGCGATGGTCCCATTTCACTCCCCTCCACTCAATTCATCCACCTATCACCCATCCCGATTCTCGCCCGGACCGTCATATCCCGGTGAGACCATGTCGGTACGCTCCTCTTCACAGCCGCCCATGGGTTGGCCCCGGTATCGGCGTCCCTTCAAGGGGAATCCCTCAATCCGATCTATCCTAGCTAATGCTCCGGTTGGATTGATCCGTCTTCGCTGGACGTTAAACTCGCGGCGTACCCTATGTTAAACATGGGAAGCTGAGGAAAACCTCATATATGTGTCTATGACATATAATTCCCCGCGCTCGATGTGGGATGCCTCAGGCTTCCACGCCCTCGAGAAGCCCCATAACCAGGTATAATAGGCAGACATGCCAGGTTCCCCAGCATCCAGACATGCTACTGATGCCTCAATGTGTCTACTCCCCCGACTGAAGGTTGTTGCCCTGACCGGACCCTTTGGAATGTCCCGACAGAAGCAGTGTAATTAACCGGCATCCATGGAAACATGGCACTGGGAAGAGTTTCACGAACTACGTATTAAATCTATGAGGGAGACCCGGACTAGGTGATGAGTTCTGAGGAGGAATCCACAGAAGGAAGAACTGACATCCCATCATCTCGTTTCGATCAAGGAGCAGATGTCCCTGAATAAGGAGCGAATGCCGCCCGCCTTTGGAAGGCGGGAACGTGGGGCAACAAGCGCAGCGCGTCGTCCTCCGCGGACGGATGCGCGTGCGCCCCGGCGAAAGGGTCAGAAACAATGAATGAGTACAAAAAATGTCTATGGGGAGATTATGTCCCACATGGTGGTCTATTAATGGTATGCCCATATCGAGATTTTCATGCTCCATGCTGGGGTGGATTTTGATGACCTAGAGAGGGATGATCCTTAGGCACTGGAACATTGAAATTCGCATGTTATGCCTATGTGTTAGTGAGAGGAGGTGTCAACTAGATGTCATACTACGCATCTGATCATTATATCACTAGTGTCATAAAAGGACCTGCCATCATCGCCTAGGGGAACCATATAGGGTGAGAAGGATCAGGACCCAAAGTTGGAGAAAACTGTGGATATCTTGTCAAGAAATATGGATCCCATGCCTCCTTATGCACGCCATAATCAGTTGAGATTGGACTACTAGAGGTTACACCTCTGCCTATGGAATAAGTGAGGGATCATGTGCAGGATGGAATGGTTTACATCATCGTTGTCGTGGCTCCTCAGCATCATCAGTTGCTGGAGGAGGTTACTAAGTAGAAACCTCCACTCTATAGGGTGTACAATCAAAGATTCTCTCATAAATCACATGATAAGCTAGCATCAGCCTCTGTGTTATAGCATGGATCACTGCTGGGTTGGAAACCTGCTTCTCCTGATCAGACATGTGGAAAATCTACAGTACTCTTGTATATAATAAAGAGATTCAAAATGAATTAGAAAATATAACAATAAAAAAACTAATATAAATTTGTTGACTTACAATATCATGAAGCACTATGTCATGTGCAGTGAGATACAGTATAGACTTTAGTCTATACCATGGCTCATACTTGACCTGCTCTGATAGATGGAATCGCATCGTAGGTACACTCTAGATACAATTCTTTGCTCGTCTACCCTAGAGGTCAAGAAATTTGGCATGTCATCAACACCAATCCTCATCTGGCCTCCTTATCATCTTCAAGTCATGAATCTTATGTGTTTTTAGTGAATGAAATGGAATGGGTTGAACACAGCCAAACTGGTGCATGACTCTATTAGGATACTGCCACTCAATAATATGTAAATTAATGAGTGTCACTATAACCATGTCAACGTGAAGTCTGGTAGTTTTGTATGCTAGAAACTGATCCAATAAATCCCAATATTGCATCTATGAAATCTGAAATGACATGTTATATTTTTCAAAAAAGTTCCTTACTAAAAACCAAAATTGATCCTATTATTAATTTTTTTATACAATGATAGATTGTATATACTTATCTCTTTGGGTATTAGACTTTACAACTTGAGACAGTATTCACCCAAATGGTGTGTCATAATTTTTTTGAAGTTATGTTTCTAAGTATAGCTATAAAATAAAACATCAAAAGTGATAAATAATAAAAAATTAAATTCAATAACTCCTATTATCACCAGAAACCAATAGAGATGAGTGATTATACCAGCATCCATGTGGAGCATCATGAAGTACCTTTATAGGCACTGATTAACTAGAAAATTGAGGGTAGAGTGAGGGGATGCACTCCCATGCCCACATCTGAAGAAGTATGATGCATCCCCAAAGATCTATGTGGTCTGCACGACATACCATACATAATGCCATTTATGTGTAATTCAAGTAGAAATATCCCCATCCATATTTTCATGCCCAATCAAAGTTTTCTAGTAGGGATAGATTCATCATGTTCACATGATTCCTTGAGTGATTGGACACAAGGTCCCTCCAATGAGCCATAAAATATATGCACAGGCATGACGCATGATAGTATGGTCATCAATTTCATCAGGTAAATCTCCAAAATATGCCTCAAGCCAGCTTATAGATAGAGACCCACCATCTTTAGCAGTAGGTTTATCCAAAATATTGACGCCTAACAATCGATGAACAAGGCTAGGCCAGTATGCACTGGTGGGTCCAATCACGACTTCCCCCTGGATGGGAAGACTGAGAAGGACTTCCACATACTCAAGGGTGATGTTCATCTCTCCCTTATTCAGGTGGAACATGTGTGTCTCTGGTCGCCATCTCTCCAAGAGGGTAGCAAGTAGGTTATGGTCAACAAATGTGAAATCAGATATTGCAATGTTGTAAAAGTCAGCATGACACAGGTGTGGTCTAATGGTGGGTGGAGGTATCCTAGGATGAAAATGGTGTTCTCGAAGTACCCTAATCCATCAAACCTCAATACCCTGTATCACGGTCTGGGAAATTTGTGTATCCTACTCAGTGATTAGTTTAGTATCCTCCATCTATATGTAAAAAAATGAAATAATTCATTAGTGTAAAATGTAAATTTAATTTTATGGTATTTTTTTATTATAAGAAAATAATGTGTTATTTAATTTCTTTGTCCTTGTCAATTTTACTTTATATGATAATAATTATCATTTTATCATTGATTAATATACTGATTTTATGTTTTATCTTCTTAGTTATTTTAATAGTTTATAAATAAAATATGAATCATCTAAATCATATCCTAAGTTATTCACTAGTCAATCATTCTTTAATTACTCATTAATCATTCCTTAATCAATAATTAATCATATTATATTCATTAATTAATTATTCGTAGGGAATCATTATATGTAATCATTTTTTAATCCTAAGTTATTCATTAATTAATCTTTACATAAGCATTACTAATAATAACTATTATTTTTAAACTATATATAACTAAATAAACTACTTAATAAATAACATATCTAAAACTAACTATTAAGAATTCAATTAATAATAATAACTATCATTCTTTAATGTCTTATTACTTATCCATTTCACTTTATAAAATGGTTTGATTTTTAATTTATGTATGACTTCCCACATGATGTTATGTTTCATGATTATTTTCTCACATGCTTACTTTATGGTTTATCCATGAACAGATTGATTATGCATTAATGTCAATACAAATACACTTGTCATGTTCCTTTTAATGTGAATATGAAATAATTGTTATTATTTTATAGTAAAATTATTTAGTGATGTCACAAAATTATACAAAATAAAGGATCTTATATTAACATCATATAATTAACAATATTAGAATATCACAGATGAGACAATACATCATTTTGGTTGAGAGTTTGAACTCGATCCAACAATGTTAGGGAATCATTTCTAGTTATGAATTTCTTGATGAATGATGGTGAATATAAAGCTTTTCCCTTTTACTTGAGGCCATTATATCTCATTTTTCATCATTCTGGTCTTCAGTATCTCTTATTTACATAACCTATTGATGTCAGGTATCACTATCAGTTGGCCTTCAGGCATTGGGAAATATCGAAACTCCCCAATAGGCATCCATGGTGCAACATAATAGTTAGAAATGGTGTCTAGTTGGTACACTAGATCAAGATATTCTTCTCATCATATGTTCATAGAGGCATATGCTATAATTGAATGTGCACATGGGAATCGTAAGTCTTAGAAGTTTCCACATTGGCATTGTCTCGCTTCCAGTAATACCACCAATTTTTCACCAATGCTATTTGTGATGGGGGAATGAATGCTCTTGAACTTCGAATCGAGAGTCTTCTTAGTGTAAAAAGAAAACATGATAACCAAAATCTTATTCAATTTTTTTTCAATATCTCATTGAAAGTTCCTTCCATGCCTTAGCCCCAGCTGAATCCCATCTGAGGTTAGTTTTCTTCTATCAATGGAGTACTTCACACAATGATAAAATGTCTCATGAACTAGGGTAGTTATAGGTAACTTTATAATCCCCTTAAAGAAACCATTTATGCACTCTACAATGTTTGTGGTCATGTTTTCATACATCTTCACCCTGTTATATACCAATTTCCATTTTTCTTCCAGAAACTGCATCATATAATTATACACTTCTTGACCAGCCTTGTGGATTTATTCAAAACATTCTACACATAAGTGATTATATTTCACATAAATTGATTTTATCTTTACATTTAAATAGTTAAAAATAACAAATACAATGCTTACTAAGGATCTTGATTGACTTCTTTATAGGTTCGTTATGGAATGTTTTCTGCACATTTCTAGAAATGTGTCTGATTCAGTACCAATGATGTGTATTAGGGGGTATCCATGTATTAGGGTCCACATTGATTGCCTCGTTTTTTACCCAATGTAGATCAGATATCAAACAGGCATCCTGAATGTGGGTGAAATGGTTGCTAATACATACTAAAAACCAACTCCATGATTCATAGTTTTATTTCTCTGTAATAGAAAAGGCAAAAAAAATAGGTGAATAGTTTCCATCTTGGGTTTCCTCAATCAACAATATTCCCTAGTATTTTACATATAGAAAAATTACATCAATATGTATAAATGGTTTGCTAAAATGAAATGTAGAGATGTAGACGATAAATACCTAGAAAAACTAATGAAATTGAACATGAGATGGATCAGCTTGGTTATCTTGAGACACATGTTCATTCATATGAATATGGAAGAAAAATTGGTTATGTTGTCTTAGTATGGCTAGAAATTACAAAAACACTCTATACGAGTCATACCAATCACCATAAACCTTCACAATTGTCTTATATTTCTCCATAAATTCCTTATTATAAGAAATATTATAACTAAAATTTTATTGTATCCTATTTTGCACAAGGGTTATAGAAACATCTTGGAATGTCCTAATCATATCGATGATAATGGATGACACAAATTTATCGTCCAATGAGGTATAATCATGTGTTAGGTTTGGATGAATGTAAGTATAAGCTGCCTCAATCTTCAAGATTCTCTAACCTCCAAATGCAATGTTTGGAATCACCCTCAAGTGTAATCTGCAATCATCCCCATACTTGTCACACCATATGAGGTTTTTTTTACGCCCTAGTTCTTGAACTATATATCTATATTTCCTCTCAATGTGAAATCTCTTTAGAATTTTTTAATGCATGTTTACTTGTAAAATACCTTCCAACATATAAGGTTTTATCCATCTCACTAAACATATCCGGTAAAACTCCAAGAAACTCAGTTATGAGTGTGATAACATTGTATTTGAATTCAGGCACATGTTTCATTTCTTTCGACCAATATTCGAAGAGTGTTGGATGATTTATTATGGGTTGATGTTGTTGTACAACTAATGGATTTCAAGAAACTTTCTCCCCAACTTCTGATGCTCCCTCCTCATTAGTACTATTGTCACCATCTATTCCATCATTACAAAAATCCTCATCAAAAGTTGGATTTACATGTATATTTAAGAGACTATCGAGGTTTTCCTCTTCCACATCATATGGAACAACCTCAATTTCAAGGGAAAAACCCTTATTCAATCACTATTTTAAGTCTACATATTCATAAAATTGGATGTTTTTGATATACAATAGAAACATCAACATATAACTCCATCATGGTACCATCTGACCATTGAGAAAATAAATTTATTTCTTGGACCCAGTGCACATCAGCAACCAATGGACAAGATAAATTCCATAGTGTAGCCAAAAATTGCAAATGTTTATAGCTCATAGACTTGATCTCTTGATAAGGTACTATATTTAAGGAACCGTGAATTCTTTCTTGAAGTTTACTAAGGGTTACACAATCAGATGCAATAACCATTTTTGTTTGTTATGTACTGTAAGAAGCTCCTTTCTCAGTTTGAATAACCTCCCCGTAGTAGTACACATCGGAAAACATGACTCTCTATGTCAAAAATGTTTTTTGATAAATATTATGATAGTGTAACTAATATTGGAAATGATGGTCGGCCATATAATATTTATTATACTAAAATTTTATAATGCCTTTTTATACCCTAAAATATGATACTAATGTTTCATTATATAAAATTTTATTATAATATAAGTCAAAAAATGATTTGTAAACTGAGGTAAAAAGAATAGAAAACATCAAATAAGTTAATTTATCATTGATAAAATGAAAATTATGATCATATAAAGTGAAATGGAGAAGAAAAAACACATTAAATAACACATGAATGGTTTACAACATACAAGAAATACCTTGACATTTTTCAATAGAACATGGTTTGAATGAGATGAGCCTCACTTCGGACATGAGTTAAAATCTATCTTATTTTTAATTAGTATCTTAATAACATCTTCTAAAGGGATGTAATTAACTTTTGAATTTTAAAAAGCTTTTGGTCTTCTAATTTCATATCTTAAATGTCATCATAGATTTCATTAGAAGGCCGAAAACTTTTGAAAATTTAAAATTTAAGTAAATTCCTTTAAAATATGTTATTAAACTACCAATTAAAAATAAGATGGATTTTACCTCACATCCAAAGTAAGGATTATCTCATCCAAATCATGCTCTAATGAAAAATATCAATGCATTTATTGTATTTTGTAAAGAATTCATGTGTTATTTAATGTTTTTATTCTTATCCATTTCACTTTATATGATCATAATCATCATTTTATCAATGATAAATAAACAAATTTTGTGCTCTCTTATTTTTACCTCAGTTTTCAAAACATTATATAAATACTATTGATAATGAGGGTTGACTATATAATCATCATTATACTAAAATTTTAGAACATCTTCTTATATCCTAATATATGATACTAATGTTTCCTAGTATATTTTTTAATTATCCTAAAGTTATTTCAATAGTTTATAAAGAAAATATGAATCATCTAAAGCAAATCCTAAGTTATTCATTAGTTAATCATTCTTTAATCACTCTTTAATCATTCATTATTCAATAATTAATCATATGATATTCATTAGTTAATTATTATTAGTTAATCATTATATGTATTCATTTTTTAATCCTAAGTTATTCATTAATTATTCTATACTTAATCATTACTAATAATAACTATTATTTCTAAACTATATAATCTTTATGATACTAAAATTTTAGAATGACTTCTTATATCTTAAATTATGATACTAATGTTTCATAGTAAAAATTTTAATTATTTAATCATTCTTTAATAATTACTAAATTATTCATTAGTTAATCATTATTTAATCACTCTTTAATCATTCCTCATTCAATCATTAATCATATGATATTTATTAGTTAATTATTATTACCTAATCATTATATGTATTCATTTTTAAACCTAAGTTATTAATTAATTATTTTATACTTAATAATTTCTAATAACAACTATTATTTATAAACTATATATAACTAATTAAAATACTTAATAAATAACAAATTTAAAACTAACTAAAAAGAATTCAATTATTAATAATAACTTTCATTCTGTAATGTATTTTTTTCTTGTCCATTTCATTTTATATGATCATAATTTTCAATTTATTATTGTTAAATATACCAATTTGATGTTTTTTCTTAGTTATTATAGTATTTTATAAATAAAATGTGAATCATATAAAGCATATCCCCTAGGAGTGTCAAATAGGGAGTGCAACAAGGTTCGTTGTCATGTATCATGTTACCCCAATTCAGGCCCGAGACAACTTGTTGGAGTTGCTACTCCTATGTACATTTGTGCCAGATCCACATCCACTTGTTTTTATCTAGATAGGTATTTTATTTCTTAGATTACCACATAATATTTATGCTACCAAAATTTTAGAACATTTAATCCTAAGTTATTCATTAGTTAATCTATACTTAATAACTATTATTTCAAACTATATATAACTAAATAAACTAATTAATAAATAAAATATTTATAATTAACTAAACTAATTAATAAATGTCATATTTAGAAATAAAAAAATAATAATTCAATTAAATACATAAATAACTTTAAATTAAATAAAAAAATACCTCTAAATGATGCTTTGCAAAAAAATGGGACTTATTTTAGACCACTGAATCCATCATACATGAAGAAGACTTTTCTTAGAGAGAGAATCAGTAGAATGTAGAGAGATGAGTGAAATTGGAAGTGATAATAAGGGGTTCCATTTTATAAGAAATTAAAGAAAAGGCAGTAGGGGGTGCCTTTATCCTTTATGTTAGGTGAAAGGCACCCCCCCCCCATCTCCTTTCACATGTCACCGATTTGAGGAAAAGGTTGTGGGCGGGGGGAAGGCAGAAACCCCCCTATCACCTTTCAAATGCGGTTTTTAAAAATAAATTAACCTATGAATATTTTAAAAAATCTAAAAACATATAAAAAACTCTAAGTTTGGATGAGATTAGGGGAAAAGGAGTAGTTAACCATTAGTTATCTTGTCAAATTTGATGTTTGGGGAAGACACCTAGAGTCCAGAAATATTTGGGCATCTGTAAGGCTATTTGACATGGGTGTGGTGCATATGAAATAATAAAAAATACAAGTATATATAGTCACACACAAAACCATAATAACAAATATATCTTTGTCAATCACTAGCAACCACTGTTATCTCTACAACACAAGCCCACTTTCCCACACCAAATAGTATATCATGCCTATGTTTTTCCATTTTGATCACATTATTTAATTATTTCATATTACTATTTCCCAACCATATTACTTTAATTATATTAAATAATTATATATTTAATTAAAACCCATTCTTTAGTAATTCTTCACATTTATTTTTGATTGTTACTCATTCATTTCAAGCATCAACATTTCATTAACATCCCATGGTTTATTCAATTTATCTCACTACCCATTTCATATTTTTTATTTCCACATCATTCCATACCATCAAACATTCACTAGTAAAAATGAACACTAAAAACCATTTAATCATAATAACCCCCACAATAGCCACAACATCAACCCTGGACCATCAACTATTTCCACCCATGCCTACCAACCACAACCCCACTGCCCAAAACATGCTAATGATCGCAACCAATTCAACTCCACCACCATGATCACACATTCACAACAACAAATATACTATTCACATGCAACAACCAATTCTAGAAATAAATAACCTTCACAATCATTAAAAAAAGCCATAGTATTCATTTAATATTTCTTGTAGGGGCAGTAACACAAAAATTTAAAATTTTATATAACCAACTCATTATAGTCTTTACTTGATTAACCTTTTATAGATTGATTACAATAAAAAAATTAAATCAATAGAATATTTAACACAACAACACACAAATAAAAACATCCAAAAGAAACCATTAATCATGTAAGTAATGTCATGGAAATCATATAATCACATGTGAATCAATCATCCCCATCAATTTCCTTTTAGTCTGATTCATTATATTGGTTAAGTCAATTCTTAATATTCATTCAAAGCAAACAAAAGCATGTTACTTCCACATTATATTAAAAATAAGAAAGATCTTGAATCCCTTGTCTCAATTAAAGCTTTACTATTATTGTGTGAAAATAATGTGAGGAAGAGGTGATCACATGACCAAGATCATGCAAGAGAATCCCCTGTTGGATTGGTGTAGCTTGATCCAGTTAGGTCAAATGCTTGTGCCTATACTGCGCATCGGCCCACAAATTTTGTGGGTTGAGCTCCGCAGTGAGCTTGTTGGGTGTTACAGGGGGAACTTGCCCCTGCTCCGGGGGTTTAGGGGCCTCTGGCCCCCGACCCATTTTTTTCGGCGTCTGTAGCATCTCTAACACTGTAGCAAAGATAACCGACCAACATTGACAGAGCACTGTAGCAGTGTGGACTTTGGTGTCAAATTTACTGTAGTCTTTTGGATTTCTAGTCAGTAGTCATTGTCACACTTTTGACTTGGGTGGATGTCTTTCACTATAGCGACGCAAACTTTGTGTGTGGTTGGTGGAACAGTGGATCATCTTCTCCATTTATAGTACATTCCGGGCTAGGGTTTCTTACAGAAACACTCTGTAATTGTGATCCGAAATATAGTGATTTTATACCTCTACATGGATGTAAGGATTATTCCCGAACCACGTAAATTCTTGTGTCCTTGTTATTTTTTTCCCTTTTACTCTTCTTTGTTTCACTATTTCTGTCGTTGTAACTCTTGACGTTTTCTCAACATCCCCAACAACTTAAAACATGATAATCCTCATCAACCATTACCATCATCATAAATTTTTTATTAAAAATGACCAAAAACAAAAAATAAACAACTACCCCACCCCTCATCGTAATCCAAGGACAAACGTTCAAGGAGGCCTGAAATAGTGGAGATCGAGGGCATCTCCTTTAATGAGATTAACCCCCTCATCTTTCAAACTACCTGTTGTATGCAAACAAACATTCAACAAGTCATCAAAATCCAAAAAATCATAGTGGTATGCCACCATGTTCCCCTCCCTCTAGGTATGCACCAATCTTCATTCTGTTACTAAGAATGCTATTTCATTTTCTGATAACATAGTTGATAGACCAAGGAGAGCCGCCACCCCCTTTCATGGAGTTGTGGACAATCAACAAGTCTGTTTCCACTTCTGAAATCTCCAGACCCATTTTCTCACACAATATGATCCAAGTTAATATTGCCAAAGCCTTTGATTGTAGGGAGGATCCCTGACCCAACCCGACCAAGAATGCCAAAAGAATCGACCCCTTTTCATCACGCACAACCACTCCTCCTCACATAGCCCCCAGCACACAAGACCCATCCGTATTCAATTTCAAACCATATATGGGAGGCCGCCAGCAAACCCAATTCCCTACTCTACTGGTGTATGGAAGAGTATCACAGGATCTGACTTTGAAATGGACCAAAGTAGGGGCCTCCTTCTAGTTCCTCACAACCTTACCCAAGTCAATAAGTGGATTCAGATCCCACACAATAATAACACGAGATAAAACAGACATACCTTCAAACCTCACTCTGTTCAATGCCTTCTAGAGAACCCAACACCCTGCATGTAGCACCACCCATCGAGCTAGGTGTTCATCCCCCCCCCTGAGCCGAGATACCATCTGTCAAGAAATGGAAGATTTCCACAATTGTGGTAGAGACCGCAGTGAATTCTATAAGAAGCCTCCACACTTCGCACACCCATTCACTATCAAAGAACAGATGGTTTGTGGTCTCCACAATCAAAGCCTTACTGTTTCAATGAGATTGAAACAGTTTTGCTGCTCCCTATCTAGAATTTCCTTAATGAAGGAGGGGAAAAGGCTAGCTTCTCGGAAAGAAAGATCCATGCGTGGGAAACTAGGAAAGCCAAACAACTCCACACCAGTTCTGGTGCCAGAAAGAGATGTCACCTCTCCTGATGATCCAAAGATAGAGAGGGATTATGGTGGAGACAAGGGAACCAATGATCGACCAAAGAGATGAAGGGTGGCCCTCTACATTTACACAAATCTTCGAGGCATAGTTGTGCATGGTATTCCCCCAAAGCAACCATTGTTCCAGAACACTCCATGCAAGCTTATCATTTGATCTCTTGAATTCGAGAGCCAAAACCAATTCAAGGGAACTCGAGGGTCTTAAAATGGAAATATTAAGTCATTTAGGAGTCAAGGAAAATTAAGGTAGAGGATAATTTAGATGGGGTTCTAAATTTATACAGGCATCGAAAATTGCAGCACCATAGCATTAAGGGATATGGTCATTCCATGGTGGGGTTAATTCCACGGCGTGACAAAAGCACTGCACTGCGACTCCTCTAAGACAAAACCCCAAGAATTGTCCCCCCAAGATCTATGTCATGACAGCCAAGGTCACGTGCCAAAGTCCATTCATGGAAATCTCACAAACTCCCCCAAGGCACTCTTGCACCATGATCGAAATCTCTATGTTGTGATTGGAAAAACATCAAAAGGAAAAACATAAGAGTAATGGAATGTCCATATGCCTCATCAAGATCTCATAAGAGTTCCCTATGAAATCATAAGGCTTTTTTACTCAACCAAAGATCCACTTTTTAATCCTTCTCACTGGGGAATCCCCATGTGTCGTGACTCAACAATTATAGAACCACCATATACTACAACCATTCTTCCACCCCATGACCTACATGGATACACCGAAAACCATGTTTTCTAACAGAATATCAGCTCAACCTCAACCTTTTTTACTCCAAATATCTCTCAACACCTCTAAGATCTGAAATTTGCAAAGTAACAGGTGAGAAAGGCTTACCCAGTTTCAATGGTGGTTTTTTAAGTAAATATTTTAAAGGAAAAAAGTTTGATTGATTTACTTGGTTTTTGAAATCTAAGTTTTTAAGCCAGTTAATGATTATTTCCCAAAAAGATTTTATCTTATGATAGGGAAAATGTTTAATGTCTAATACTTGTTTTCCATTACACTTTTCATTTGAAAAATCTTATTTACTAAATGATTTTCAAATAAGCATTTATGTAGTGTCTTATTAAATGATTTAATAGAACTTTTTAGTGAAATCCCACGAGGCCAATTAGTTCACACTCTACATATATGTAGCTTTCACGTTTTATAAAAATGTTCAGGTTGTAATATCTAATCAAATATTAATCCCTTAGTCCTTTTATGGATGTTTTGGATGCAGTGAGTGACTAAAGGTCCCACGAAGATGTTCCTGTAGTGGATCAGGTTGGTTGGGTCATGGTTTCTTACTAAGGGTGTTTGTGTATTAGTCAATTTGGCTGGTAGATTATTATATTTTTGGTTTCCTTATTTCTATAACTTGTGTTGTATTTGTTAAAAATGTTGCAGTTGTTTTGAAAGTGAGATGATTGCTTTTATTTATTATACCATATTTGGTTGTTTCTTTATTTTAAAGCTATTTATTTCATGTGCATGGAGTTCAAATTTTTGGATGCCTTTGTTAGATTATGTTATTTTTTTATTGTTATTGGTGAGTGAAATCATTCCACCAATTGGTGTTTTGATACTTAGGTTCTTGTTGTCATCCTGTGGCAATCAAGAATGTGATTTTTTCCTTGTTATGAGTTTCACCAGGTATCATGTTGGACCAAACGAGGATGATTCATGATAAAATAGTATCATTTTTACCTCTTGTTATTTGGATTCATCATGGTAGTATAAAGATAAGAATGTCGAGACTTGATATGTATGTGCAGGGGGAGTAGGTAGCTCTTTCTCATTCGGATTGTTGAGTTGTCGTGGGTTGTAAAGATTTGAGTCTGAAATTTGAATTCTATTTTGATTATTTTTATGGTTTTTTCAATGCCCATTGAGTTTTATGAAGTATTTTAGGGATTCCTAGAGTTTTAGGGTGAAAATGGAAGAACCAGGGTTTCATAGTTATCTCACATAGTCTAAAAAACATGCAGAGCCTGTACATATGGTTTAAAGTATTTCTTGGAGACCGTTTCTTGGTTGATGCGCAGTTTTACCAACCATAAAGCCAAGCCATGCACAGTTTTTCATCCCTCTAAATTTTTTTATTCAAACCTATTTTGATTTCTAATTGCTTTTAATATGGTTTTAATTTGTTGAAGATGGATCAAAAATGGTTTTGAAGATGTTTTAATGATGTTGGAGTGTATTTTGTTTGATGTGTTGTGTTATGTTTTTTGTATGACTGTTGTTTTAATGGATTTCCTCAATTTCATGAAATATTTTTAGTCAAAAATCATGATTTATGTTGTACTTTTAAAGGTATATTGGTTTTTATGATGAAAAAATTAAGTGACTTTTGAAGTGAAAGTGGACTTTTAGCGAATACTTTGGCTTCCCTGGTAGAGAAGTTGGAGTTTTCACATATGGGTTCCCTTAAGCTTTCTAAATAAGGGTGAAAGTTTTTATGGGTTTTTTTGGAAGGATTTAGCTAATTGTGGTGGGAAACCATCTTCTTCTCAATTGCATTAGGATATGTCTTGGTAATTATCCAAGGCTATGTTTATTTAGTGACATTATCCTAAGGATGTGAAAGTGGATAAAACCATTGAATCCATGATCCTTCATCAGGGTGAATTAACGGTGAAGGAATATGTCGATGGTTTCTTAGATTTTGTGTCACTTTAGCCTGATCTAGTTGCTAATGATTCTATGGAAGCCCAATTCTTTGAAATAATTCTTCATTAGATCCTCAATTAGTTGAATTTAATTATAGTTGGACATAGTATTAGGAAGTTGTTGAAAGGGACATGTTTGTAAAAGATAGTCAGATTGGGTCAACTGAGATTGAGCAAGGAAGTCAGGCTGATGAGGGGTAGTATTCCCACATTATTATGGATTCTTTTATAAATAAGAGATCTCTGGGGGTTTTCAATGTGGAACAATCAAGCATTTTAAGTCCACTTGCTTGAAATTTAAAATATCATGTCATCAATGTGGTCATTTGATACATTTTCATAGATTTTTTAAATTGGATTATTGGAAAAAAGAAGTCTTAAGTGTAGTCTAGATGTGGATGATGATCTATATTGGGATTTATTCTCATTGAATTTGGATCAGTTAAATTTTTTGAGGTATCTCTTGTTTGATGTTTTCATTTGGTATCATTTTTTCTTATCCTATGATATGTTGGTTCTTCTAGGTATTTGAATTCCTCATTGATTTATTATACCTCTTAAGGTCCATGTATGATGTTAACCTTGTGAGGGGAATTTTTTTTGATGAGTTTCAAATGTAAAATCCTTGAGTGTGTGCTCAGGTGACTAGGATGAGTTCTACAATAGTTTATATTATGTACTGGTTGGTGTTTTGATTGGACTCTTTTAGGTTCTCTGAGGATTAGTTTTTTTAAGATGAGGTCCTATTTTACCCCTCTTTTATCTTTTAGATTATGGTTAGATCTACACCATTCCTTGTTGAGGCATGTTGTGGTTTATGGGTGTTTCCCATTCTTGGTTGGAAATATGTTGATTGATTAGTTAAAGGAGTTTATTATATGGTCATTTGGGTATTATTTTGGGTTTTAATTCCCTTAGGTAATTCTAAATCTATTTCTTGAGTGTTTGTTTGTGGTTGGTATAGAATTATTGTCTTCATTGATGATTTTAGGAAATGTGGTTTTTTGGCGATATCTTCTTAACAAAAGTTTTTATTATTTTGTATAACCATTTAGATAAATTCTAAATGGTGGTTAGACCTATTATAGTTCATGGTGTTCTTTAGGATTTGTATTTTCATAGTGGTTTTGGTTAAGTTGGGATTCAATTTGTTCGGTGACATTTGAATATTTTTTCTATTGTTTTATACTTTTAACCGATGACTTTTCTAATGAAGAAAGTGGTATGGTGAGGAGAATTGTGATACCCATATTCCACAATTGTTTTAAAAATTATATTATTATGTGTTTTTTAGGATTTTTTTTAAATTTTAAATATTTTAGAGTTTTTATTTATTACATGGTTACCACATGGTTTGAAGTAATCATGCATAAAATCTTACATTCAAAAGAAAATCATGCAAGTGTTTCTTATGTATGAGTTTTTTCAGTGGAACACAATTAGTGAATGATAGTGCAAGGCTTAGTAGAAATTGTATATATATCCTTAAATATGGGGTGTCTCATGAATGGCTTGAGCATAATTGGGAAAATCATGTGGAGTGTCATAGCTTAATTATAGTGGGGAATGAATGGTTGGTACATGGTTTCATAAACCGTTTGGACAAACTATGCAAGGCTATAGCTTTATGTTAGGTCGGGATGACTATAATGAAGACACGAGAGGGGGGTGAATTGTGTCCTGTTAAAAATCATGACAATATTAAAACACCCCTCTTGAAATGAAGTGATAATTTCTTTCTCTCTTAAAGTTGAGTGAGTATCAGAAATAAATAAAAGAAAAGAACATAAGGATGTATAGTGGTTCAGGGAACAGAAATTCCCTAGTCTATTCCACCAATTCTCTACTCCACAAGCTTGGTGATTTTCACTAGCTGGTCCTCTTATTATAAAAACTTCCACAACTAAGTACAGGCAGTTTACACCTTAACAAGGCTTTAACAGGGCCTTTTGGTTCTTTTATACAGAACCAAAATATCCACAACTTAGTGCAAGAAGCTGACACTCCACCATGACTGAGTCCAAGCAGGTGATACTCAAAAGAAAATAGATGAGATGAAGTTTGTTGTGAAATAGGTTTAGCTCACAGTTATAGCAGTAAGTGACAGATATAGATGATCTTTAATATAGAAAAACAGAAGTATCAAAATAATTTTCAATGTTGATCAGGCTTCTTTGTCTTTAAATAGTATCAAATAGATTAGACAATGTTTGTGAAGGTTTCCTTCATCTTTACACCGTGAGATAATAAGAATGTACCGTGAATTTCAATATTCTCTTCAAAAGCATCGATATTTAATATGAATATTTTTAGTGCCTTCTTTTTAACATAGTATTCAAGTCTCTACTTTTTTTCATTGTGTATATTCTTTTATTGTCAGAGAGATATATATAGAGAGAATAAATATTCAACAGTTGTAACAATATTCCTCTTCCTTAGGATACCTAAAATAAATATAGTCAATAGTCTTCATAAATTTCCCCAGTAATATCATAGCACCATTTTCTCTTTATTTATGTATAATAAATATCTAATAAATGAATTAAAAATAATTTGAATAACTCTTCAATAATATCTTCATAATAATTGTAGTATTGAACAATTTAAAACTCCTATTTATATCCAATCAAACATCTTTAAATATAGTCCAAATAGTTCCTGAAAAATAGTCACACAATAAATAATAAATATTTGAAATCAAACCATTAAAAGAGATTCATAATGTCCCTTATAAATAGAAATGATTTAATCTGTTCCATGTGAGCCTTTGAATTGGTTGCAAAATAGCTTTATAATGATCTTTAGTACTAAGAAGATTATTACAGAAATGGCGTAAAATGTCACGGATTTAAAACACCATCATTGAAAACTCAAATGTAGGGTTCCTTAATGAAATGAAAAAATACCAAAAATAGGGTTCAACTACGTAGTGTATGGTTCTTTTTCATAGCGTAGTGTTACTTTGCATAGTGTAGGGTTTCTCTGCATAGCATAGGGTTCCTACCAACGTATAATTCCTTAAATATACTTTCATCATCACGTAACGTAGGAAAAAAAGTAGTATAGGGATGATAATCCATGAATTCACCTTTTATCATAATATCCCAAACATAACATTGATTAACCATGCATTCAAATTTTTGAACGTAGTATTGAAGAACCATACATTCAAATTCCCGAACATAGCATTGATGAACGATATTTCTAGACTCCAACGTAGGGTTGACGATCCATATGCATGTTGATTCCTGAACATAGAGTTTCTGATATATAAAATTAATATCCAGTGTAGGGTTGATGATCTATATGCAAAGTGTTCAGTGTAGCATAGGGTATATTCCTTACATTACATTTATCAACGTATGGTATGAATAGTGTTTCTAAAAAATGTAAACAGCTTAACTTCATAATCACTGATTTTTGTGAGATCTTTATCATCAGATTTAACCTTAATCCTACAAGACTTATTTTTAGTAAATCTCAATATCTTTCCAAAAGTTCAAGAACCGAATCAATTTGACTTTTAAAATTATCGATATCTTTGAAAAAAAGAACCCATATGATCTAGAAAAACTACAGCTGGGAAACTGCATTCTCAAACTTCGGTGAATTTATTGACCATTCAAACTACTTTTCAGCCTTTCATGTAAACTTATGAAATCAAGATAAAAAATATTTTATTTCCATCTCACATGGTTCTGAAAAATTCTGACATCTTTAGAAATTTCAGAAAAATAAATAATATAGGAGTTCAAATCTGTTCAATGTACAGTTACAAAGCTACTTTAGAAACTTTGATGATTTTTTAGAGTATCAAAACATCATTTTCAGACTTCCACATAAACTAATGATATTTAGATAATTTTATTATATATCCAACGGTATAATTATTCCAATAATATGTTCTATATATATTTATATATGATCATAATTATTAATTGAATTTAATCTAAAAACTTCAATATCACTTGAAGAGCTTGTAATAGATTTAGTGAATTTTTTCACCATCGAAAAAATTGAATTGGATTTCAACATAAACAGATGAAATGAATATAATCTTCTTATCTTTTCAATGGAATAAACTTCGTAAGAATATGATCACTATTACTTTAGATATAAAATAAATACTTTGACATACTAAATCTAAAAAACATAATAAATTTATTAGAAAACAAAGATTAATGGGTTGAAGTAATTATAAAAACTAAATAAAAATTATAATGAAAAAGAGTCACTCAACAATCTCCTCTTTCTTAATAATTACCACACTCTAACTTATAATCAACTTTTTCTACCCCTTTTTGTAAGGATAAAAAAAGGTGTTCTAGAGTATATTAAATAATACAATATATTTATTTATTTTTATAAAGAATAGGGATTTGAAATTTAAGTAGAAAAAATGAAAATTTGAACAACAAAATTTTCTTTTCCCTTTTAAAAATATTTAAAATTTGGAAAATAATATTTTCTTTTTTTAGATATTTAAAATTTGAAGAAAAAAATTGTTATTTAAAAATATATTCTAAATACATGCAGAAATATAAAATCCCTCTAAATTCATGATTCCTTCAATAAAATAAAAAGATATAATCAAGGAGCCATGAAAACGTATAAAATATTATTCAATGAATAGTAAGGGTTTTCAATTAATGTATTAAACCATTTAATTCATGCCTTAATAATAAAACATTTAAACACATGATAAATATTTAATATTACTCTCCAAGTATAAATATTTATGATATTTAATGAATTTAAATAAATTATTTTCATGAAATTTAAATAAAATATTTTTAAAAAATATAAATAAAGTATTTTCAAAGAATTCAATTAAAAGATTTTACGTATGTCATAAATGACCAAAACATTTTAATATAATAATAGAATAATGTATCAATAACAGTGAGAGATTAATTTAGGGCATGTAATTATTTTAAATAGTAAAACATTAAACACATGCTTACACGCAAGATAACAATTTATATAAAATAAAATAAATTCCCATAATTTTCAAGCAGCCACTTGATGATATAATGATGATGTTCAGTTGTGAATACCTACAATATATCAAATATAAGTGTCTTTTGGTACCCATATACTTTTGGATATGTCAGTGTTAGCAATTAATGATTTAGGTAACCAAATGTGTTTATTTTGATCTAACATTTTATAATTAAAGTTGGATAATGATTTCGTATAATGAATATGCTTAACACCATAAAATTTAGGTTTTATAAAATAATAGGCATTAGAATAATGTCCATTAATTCCATAATAAAATATTTAACAGTGGACATGATTTTGATATTTGAAGCAGAAACAAAATAATTTTGATATAATTTTAGCTTTTCTTTATTACTACCAATACCAAGTTTTCCTTTTAAAATTTTATTTTTACCAAGAATTTGATTCAAATAATTTTTTCCCTTAATAATAATACTTGAAGCTATATTTAAATTATCAACTTCATCAAACAATTCTTTAATTTTAGTTTCAAGTAGATCATGAAATGTTTTGGAAGAATTTGATCTTAAATCAGCAATCTGTTTTGACAAACTTTCATTATTAATTGAAATAACATCATAAGATTTTCTAAGATTTTTATGCACTTTCTTTAAAGATTCAAATTTATATTGAAGCATAAAACAAATATTATTAAGTTTATCATAAGAAAAAATTTAAAAATTAGAAATTTCAGAGTAAAAAGATTGTACCTCATCAGCATGAGCCATAAGACATAGATTAACCTTTTAATTTTCATGATCACTTTCTGAGTTTATAGTAGATTCATCATTTGAATATTCATATGCATTAATAGTAGCCTTCATGACTTTCTTTCCTTTTCATTTATATTCATATTTCCTTTGATCTTTAAGAAAAGGAAAATTTGGCCTCAAATGACCTTTCTTTTTACACTCGTAGCACCTGACTTCTTTCTCTTTATTCAACTTTAATTTCTATTTTCTCTTTTCATATATCTTTCCAATTTTTTTAGAAAGACATGGTAGTTCATCACTTGAACCTGAATGAATAGAATCTGAATCATAAAATTTCCCCATCGAAACTTTAAGTTCATCTATTTTATTTTTTATATAAATATGATTTTTAGCTTATGCTTGCATCTATACTTCATACATCATCAAGGTTCCAATCAATTCTTTCATCTTAAATTATTTAACTTGTGTAGATTATCGAACAATGAATAATATTCTATTCCATTTAGAAGATAAAACTCTAAATACCTTTAACTCCTTATCTGGTTCTTGAATTAGAGTTCCCAAGACAAAAACATCATTAACAACTTCTGTCAATATTCCATTCATCTGAGTAATTCTCTCATATTATGGCATCCTAAATGTATCAAATTTAAGTTTTAGAGTATTATACCTTAGTTGTCTGAAATTTTCAATTCCTTAATATAAAACTACAATAGTCTGCCACATCTTATAGCACATTAAGAAACACAATTAAATTCATCAAGATCAAGACCACATATAATTACATTCATGGATATTGAATTAATATCTTACTCAGCTTCCTTAGAAGCATCCCACTTTTCTTGTTCTCTATGGATTTAATAATGTTTTTCAATATTCATATAAACATTGAAACTAAGATTCTTCAAATATATAGTCATGCGAGTTTTCTAACATCCACAATTATCACTACTAAAATAAAGAGCACAGATCATCGACATACCTTCTCTGAAATTTTCCATTGAAATTTTTCTTCATCTGAATCTTTAACTCAGGCTTGTTAGAGCCAAAAGAAATCAGTAGAGCCCTTCCTTGGATACAAATTTTTAGGTCATGATATTTATAACGAAGACACAAGAGGGGGGTGAATTTTGTCCTTTAAAAAATATTGACAATATTAAAACATCCCTCTTGAAATAAAGCGGTCTTTTCTTTCTCCCTTAAAGTTGATCGATAAGCAGAAATAAATAAAGTAAAAGAACACAAGGATGTATAGTGATTTGGGTCACAATAATCCCCTAGTCCACTCCACCAATACTCTAATCCATGATCTTGGTGTTTTTCACTAGTTAGTCCTATTATCATAAGACCTTTCACAGCTGAGTACAAGTAGTTGACATCTTACAAGGCTTTTACAGGGCCTTCTAGTTCTTTTATAGGGAATCTAAATATCCACATCTTAGTCAAAGAAGCTAACACTCCACCACGACTGAGTCTATGTAGTTGGTACTCAAAAGAAAATAGATGATATGATGTTTGTTGTGAAATGTCTTTAGCTCAAAGTTTCAGCAACAACTGACAAATATAGATGATCTTCAATATAGCACAACAGTAGTAGAAAAATAATCTTCAATGTTAAGCTGGCTTCCTCATCTTTAAACAGTAGTAAATAGGTTAGGCAATATTTTTTTGTGCTTACTTCATCTTTACACCATGAGATAATAATAATGTATAGTGAATTTCAATCTTCTTTTCAAAAGCATCGAGATTTAATATGAATATTTTCAGTGCCTTCTTCTTAATAGAGTATTCACGTCTCTTCTTTTTTAATTATGTATATTATTTTCCTTCTGGAGAGAGATATATATAGAGAATAAATATCTAGTAATTATAACAACTTCTCTATTCCTTAGGATACCTAAAATAAATAGATTCAATAGACTTCATAAATATCATCAATGATAGTGTATCACCATTGTCTCTTTATTTATTTAGAATAAATCTCTAATAAATCAATTCAAAATAATGTTAATAACTCTTCAATAATATATCCATAATAATATCAGCGTTGAAAATTTTAAAACTCTTATTTATATCCACTCAAACCTCTTTAAATATAGTTAAAACAGATCCTAAAAACTAGTTGCACAATAAATCATGAATATTTGAAATCAAATAATTCAAAGATATTCATAACATCCATTATAAATAGAAATGATTTAATCCATTCTATGTGATCCTTTGAATTGGTCGCAAAACAGATTTATAACGATCTTTAATACTAAGAAGACCATTCCAGAAATCATGAAAAATATCACAGATTTAAAACACCATCATTGAAAATTCAAACATAGGGTACCTTCATGTAATGACAAAATACCAAATGTAGGGTTCAACTACGTATCATATGGTTCCTTTATGTGGAGTAGGGTTCCTTTACATAGCGTAGGGTTCCTTTGTATAGCGTAGGGTTTCTATCAGCATATGGTTTCTTAACTATACTTTCATTTTCAAGTGACGTAGGGAACAAAAGTAGCATAGGGATGATAATCCATAAATTCACCTTTTTAGCATAATATCCCAAACATAGCATTGATTAACCACACGTTCAAATTCCCAAACATATCATTGATGAACCATACATTCAAATTCCCAAACGTAGAATTGATGAACAGTATCTTCAGACTCCAACATAGGTTTGATGATCCATACACGTGTTGATTCTAGAACGTAGGGTTATTGATCCATACACTTAATATCCAAAGTAGGGTTGATGATTCATATGAGAACTATTCAGCATAGTGTAGGGTATATTCCTTACATTATGTTCATCAATGTAGGGTATGAACAGTGTTTCCAAAAAATGTAAACAACTTAACTTCAGACTTAACTGAATTTTTTGATCTCTTTATCATCAAATTCAGCCTTAATCCCACAAGACTTAGTTTTAGTAAATCCCAATATCTTTCCAACGGTTCAATAACTGAATATATCTGACACTTAAAACTCTCAATATCTTTGAAAAACAGAACTCAAATGATCTGGACAAACTGTAGCTGATAAGTTGTATTCCCAAATTTCAGTGAATTTATAGACCATTCAAACCACTTTTTCATCATTTGATGTAAACTGATTAAATCAAGATAAATATATTGTATTTCTACCACACAAGGTTTTTAGAAATTATGACATCTTTAGAACTTTTAGAAAAATAAATACTATAGCAGTTAAAATCTATTCATTGTACAGTTGCAAAATTTCTTTAGAAATTTCAGTGATTTTTTAGAGTATCAAAACATCTTTTCCAGACTTCCACATAAAATAATGATGTTTATAGAATTACATTATATATCCAAAGATAAAATTCTATCATGAATCCATTCAATATATATTAAGATGTCATCATAATTATGAATTGATTTTAAGTTAAAAACTGTAATATCACTTGAAGAGATTATAACAGCTTCAATGAATTTTTCTACCCTTGAAACAATTGAATTGGATTTTTACATAAACATATGAAATGAAGATAATATTCTTATATTTAAAATGGAATAAACTTCATAATATTATGATCACTATTTCTTTAGATATAAAATAAATACTTTGACATACTAAATCTAAAACACTTAACAAATTTATTAGAAAACAAAGATTAACGGGTTGAAGTAATTATCAAAACTAAATAAAAATGATAATGAAAGGGAGACAATAAACACTCTATTCCAATGCGAGATTCATGGTTGACATATAGTTTAGTAAACCATGAGGTCAAATAGTGTGACCTTCCCAGATCCATTAAAAATTTAATTTCCACCCTGCTCGATTTAACATGTTTTGGTCCTCCTCTTCCACCATTTTCATTCAACTAACCAGAGGGAGATCACTAGGAATCCTCTCATTTATTCCCTTGGGATTTGGAGCTCATCCTTGGTTTCAAAGAGATTTTTAAAGGTAAACTCATCCTTATTCCTTTACTCTTATCCCTTCTTAAATTCTCCTCAATTTACTTTTCTCTCATAAACCCTAACAGTTGTGAGGGTCGCATCTAAGGTTTGGGTGGGACTAAACTTAGGGATTTGGTTGTTTAGGGATATTAGAAGTAATTTCCTATCAAGTTTTTACTATTTCCATAAAAGGTGAGTGGTTCCCTCTTGAATAACGTATGTGTTTTTGTGAATTTTTTTTATTTAACAAGTCATGAAATGCTTGAGTTTTCTATATTCATTTTCTCTTCAATTTGTACCAATATATGATACCCATGAGGGGTTATAAATGACACAGTCGCTAGTACATGATGAATAAAAATTGATAAGTAAACTACATTGTCCTCCAACCCAAATCACATAATAATCCCACCAAAACCCCGACCTCCATAACTTGTTAAACTTATACAACAAGCTCAGCTCCAATAAGTGCCAATTCCCTGAGAGAAAATATAAATATCTACCCAATTTCATTGAAACTCATGTCGTGTATGTGGGTAGGGGTAAGTCTAACAATACATTAGTAATCTGCAATGCCTCAAAAATACTGATTGTTGTTGTGATCAAGTGGATACGCCTGAAAAAAATATATATAAGAAGTGATATTGTGTTTTTATAACACACCCACCTAGAAACATAATATGAAAAACACATAAAATATACATGTCATGTTTTCATGTTAACCAAACCACCTTAAACCTCGATCGCATTTTCTTTGACCATTTTCAGAGTGTTTTTGAACATAAGTAACCACCTGGGGGAAATATACTCATCCCCATAACATAAGGATTACCTAGAAGAAATATACCCATCTCCAAAACATATAAGCCACCTGAGGGAAATATACCCATCCATTGAATATATAAGGAATCGCTCGGGGGAAATATACCCATCTCTGAACCAAGTAAGTGCACACTCAGGAGGTTGCATCCCCTACCTGGGGGAACATCCTCCTTGGAACCTCGCATAGCATGTACCCTTAGTATTCCACCTTGGGATCTCAATTACACCACATATATACATACATACATAAATAAACACACTCGTAGCTCCCTCTCTTCCAAGAACCATGTAAAACATGTGCCCAATGTATTCTATCCCAAAACCACAGATGCATGAAAATAAACACATCTTGATACACTCCCCTCTTGGAACCTCTCATATCATGTATCCTGAGTATTCCAAAATGGAACCTCCATTACACCACATATATAAATATATACATAAATAAACACATCGGTAGCACCCTCTCTTCCCAAAACCTCATAAAGAATGCACCCAAGGTATTCCATCCCAAAACCACATTTTTATATAAATAAACTCACCCAGGTACACTTTCCTCTTAGAACCTCTCATCATATAACACACGAGTTGTCCATTCAACTAAATACATATTACCTAATCGTGGTCGGCCTCATAAGTGCATGACCTCTCCCCATTACTACAACTACATTTGGCTCACACAATGATCCAGGTTCTAACATTACACCTGAGATCATCAATGTCCACTTATGACACTATATTTAGGGATAACATGATATCGGTGCACCCATAGGACTCCCATAGGTCATATCATAGTATGAACACCCTACGTTGTCACGACTCATCCCCCGGGGCCCGTGTTGTAACTCCCCCAAGCCCGCCTCCCAAAGGCCAGGAGTTGGCGACTAGTAACGAAGGCATCAACCTGCAAGTGGGAGGCATTTTACTGAGTAACTATATGCACACACACACACAAACACGTCCCAAAAACTAGAAATTAAAACATACATGCCACTAAACAACCACTAAGTAAGGGTAAAAGTTGTAGGTCAAATAGGCCAGAATACAAACCCAACAAAAGACAAACTAAAAACATGAAAGTACAAAAGATACTTGAAAAGTCATTCGCTGAAAACCCCACCAGATGGGTAAGTATAGAGTAGTTGTCGAAATCCATAAAATTATGCCCTGCCCACATGATCTCACTGGGAACCACCATGTCCTAGGCCACCAATTCGTTCATCAAGGCATCGGTCATCTGCACCAGACACAACATGTGCGGGAAAAGCTTGTATAGGGGTGAGTAATAAAATACTCAGTAAGGACACCAAACCAAAAAGGAAATACCAAAAATCAATTCCTAAAGAAAACCACAAATCATGATCACAAAGCAAGACAACACATAGAGGTATAATCTAATGTACAGAAAGCAAGACTATCAGTCATAACACTGAACACCTTGGACTGTTGAGGTACTCATCCCTAATGAGTATCGTGGGTTTTTTGGGTCACACAGAGTCACTTCCCACTTAGGACATCATAGTTGGTCCACACAGGCCTGCTTGTATCTGATCCACATAGGGTCAATCAGAGCTAATCCACATAGGGTTTCTTGTAGTTGTTCCACACAGGGTCGCTTGTAGCTAATCCACACAGGGTCGCTTGTAGATGATCCACACAGGGTCACTTGTAGATAATCAACATAGGTTCACTTGGAGATGATCCATAGAGGGTTGCTTGGAGCTGATACACATAGTGTCTCTTGTATTTGGGTCTTCTCATCAGTAGTCATCAGGTCTCATCCAGCTACAGGATCCCCACACATAGCACGCTTGATTCTAGTAGAATCCACTCCTCAATTCATTCATCATATTTCATCTTCCATGAAAACATCCTTAGATAATTCCAAAACAAACACCTCATTTTTAGGGTTCTAACACCGCAAACATTTCATCAAACAGTTGCTCAGTCTGAAAGATATTAGTGTTTTAGTAAACAGGGGCGGTTGTATTTGGGCCCAGTCCGACCCTGTCAGACCAACCCGACCAACCCGACCTGGGGGTCCTGCATGACCCGACCTAGTTTGGTCAACCCGATCCAACCTGGTTGGGTCTGGGTTGGCCCAGTCCGGCCTGGCTACTGGGCCAGACCAATTGGGCCTTTCTGGACTCAGCCCAGTTCGACCGTGGGTCTAGCCCACCGGGTCGCCCAGCAACGTAGATTTATCTAGCCCAACCCATACTGGCATGACAATTTTCTTTCCCAGCCTGGGCTGACCAGTCTTCTCTATCCCGAATGCTTGTTGGATCTCCAGTTTGGCTGTACGCCACTTACAAGAGTCGGTCGTCCTTCCTCCCGCACGCAGTCCCTGCTGGACCGCATGCCAGCGCACCGCGGGCCGCCCTTACGACATGACCCGATAGTCACGTCCCGCCTCTTCTAGCCACTGGCCCAAGTGTTGGCGACTCCTAATGCTCCACCGTATCACCCCCCTCGGTGCGCTGTCGTGGCGCACCGCCACCTGCCCACAGCCACCGGCGACGATAAGGTTTTCTTCAGACCATTAGGTCCGCTCCAATGGCCCATTCTTCAGACCATCTATGCCTCCAACCTTCATGGGGTGTCATCTTCCCTACTACAACCTCAAAAAAAAAATCCATCAACTCAGAGGTTTGGCCACGAAGAACGCACAAGAATTCACAAAGAAGGAGGGGCTCGGGCCTTGTTCGTGTCGGCCCACACCCTATGCATTAGAGTTTCTTTAAAAACATGGGGGGAAATAGCATTACGATTTTATAAAAATTAATCTTGGTTCAAAAACCCAAGAACAAGCTCTCTCCCACAAGAACAAGCAATTTTTAGATCAATCTATTCACGGGATGATTTGCATTCATTATTTTAGAATGGAGAATGGAGAATTAAAACTTTTAAACGGTAACCCCTTCCTGGGATAGATTCGATGTTCATGGATAAGCGGCATCACTCACCTTCGTTCTCCATTATTGATTTGTCACCCAAGTTGCTAGAAATCCTTCAAAGGGTGGAATGAGAATGCATTCATCGTTCTTCAGTCCTGTTCTTTGAGGTGCATCATTGTCACTATTGATTCACTGACATTGTTTTTTGGAGATAATTTCCACATCATCCATCAGAGAAATTCTAGCTCCAATTCTCCAACCTGTTATCTCATTAAAACAGAAATGCATCGCAGCGTTTTTGTAACGACCCAAAGTATGTCAATGGAAAATTACCTTCTTATATTTATGTCATAAAAAACAAAAAATAATGAACTACTAAGTGATAAGTGACCTTTAAACATAATTTTGTCACCCCTATGTTTGGAATTTTAAAAATCTGACATACACAGTTGTGTTCAAGATAGTTTTTGGAGTCTAATGAAACAAAAATAATTTTTGGTGAATAGTAACCTACCCTTATGAATAGTAACCTACCCTTATGAATAGTAATATGACCTTTATTAATAGTAAATAAGAGTAACATTACCTATGATTAATAAAATAATATTTAGACATCATAGAAATTGATAATTTGACCTTAGTAAACGTTTTTGGTATTTTATAAGTCAAAATAATTAATTATAATTAATTTAATAGAATATTTATTTCCCTGAAATGTATTCATAAAGTATTGAATAAATTTATAATAGTTTTTAGATAATTTTATGAGTCCCTACGAAATTTTTGAAAGAACTATAAAATCATTTTTAATCTTAAAAACTGTTTTTTTAAGTAAATTATGATTTTAATTAAATATTAAATTAATAATATTTACAAAATTATTTTTGAAAAATGTACTTCATTTTTGGATTCTACACATTTAAAAATGTTTGGGGTAAATTTTTGAGATTTTTCTGAGATACTTGAATTTTTTATGAATAGTTGAATCTGATAATTCACAATAAAAGCTAAATAATGTATTAATTGAGTCATCAATGATGTTATAATGATGTAAGCCCACTTGTTTTGGGATTACATTATACAATTACTATTATTGGTCTTTCAAGACTCACTATTCCTTGTATTTGGTGAAATTAATAATCTAATCAATTTTATATTAAGGAAACCCATCTCCCCTCCACTATAAAAGCCACCCTTCACTCCCTCTTTTCCCCACACCTCTCAAGCTCCAATACTTCTCTAACCTCTACCCAAACACCTTCCCTAGCCCCTCCCTAACTTCCAAAAGCTTCTGGTCTCATAAAAAGACCAATTTTAGGCCCTTAAGGAGGTTCTCAAGAGGAAGATTCTAGAGGTAATTTCTCTCCCTCTTCTCCTTTAATTTCCTTTCAGGTTCAAGTTCCTTTCTTGATCTCTCCCCACCTATATTCATCAAAATTGTTTTGTAAATCTAGTATTATACATATAATGTAATTTTATGATTCTATTGGGATGTTATATCACCCCACACCCTTTCCCTCATCCTTTTATTTTATTAAAGAGAACGTTGTTCATGAGGTGTTAAATTTATCACCTTCAAAAATGACATGTTCTCTTCTTCCATTTCTACATTAAAATCTGGTCATGAAACCATTTTTATGGTTGAACCAGAATATTTTATATGTATTATGTTCTATTTTAAGTTCTGTAAATAACCTATGGCCATATTACTAAGTAAAAAAGTTAAAACAAGTTCGTTGTGATCCAAAAACTGCTCAAATTAACCCAAATAATCTTCATTTAATTATTATCTAATGATTCGTCCACAGGGATCTAAAATAATTCATTATAAAATATTTAAAGCTATTGTAATATAATTAATAACATGTAATATCATTTCTGTATGTTTACCCATGATCTACCCAAACATCAATTTAAGAATACAAGTGGACCGCTCAAGAAAACCATGAAAACGAACATCCCCGATCAAAGTTTTTAAACTCTATAAGTCATCCAAAGGAACATGAAATGACATAATGAAACCAGAATAAAAACTATTAATGTATAAAAGGTTCTTTAATTTCTAATTAATGAATATAATGTCATTATACAGGATATTAAAGAGAAGGAGGTATTCGGGTACAAGGTAAGGGGAAATCTCGAACCCAATTTTCTTCCTTCAGGTTCTCCCTCTTTCACTCCATTTTTGAAATGGTTACTCCTCAAAGATCATTTGTTCATAATTTCCTTTACTTTTCTAGGATATACATATTTGTCACTGGTTTTTATGTCCAGCAAAATGTTTTCCAAAAGAACTCTTCTTTTAAGAACGTTCCTTTTACTTCTCACTCAAAGTGGACAGTTCTTGTAACATGTGGGTTGTTCCCTCTTTCTTTTGGTAACCCAAAGCTTATGAAGGTGTTATTATGAGATGAAAACCATTACTTTTTATGGGTTAATTATGTTGATATATTTTATATGTTCATTGTGGAAAGCATGATAAATGATAATTTATGATGTGACGGGTGCGCTCGGAATTATATAGCGCAATATGAATGTTTAAATGTGACGGGTGCGCCCGGAATTATATAGAGCTCCAATGCATTGGGTAAAGTGATGAATATTTTGAGTAAATGTGAAATTATGTGTGAACAAGATGATATATTGGTTCACAAATATGTGTGGTAGTTAACCACTAAGACATGATGTTTCATTTTTATGCATTGCCACATTTCAAGTCTATTATTTATGCTCCTCTCATGTTCATGATCTTTTTCCTATGTCATGATTATGCTCACCCCATGATATATTGTTCTTATCTATACTATTATTGGGCTTCTAGATCACCCCTTTTGATGTATATCCTCAGGTGGCTACATGTACTAAGGAGAGGACAAGTGCCAATAAGAATCTAGAGAAGATGAAATTAAATAAATGTTTATGGTTGATGTTGTATTTGTTATGTGTGGTCCTAGTTTTCCCAAGACTCTAAACCTTTGTATCCTCCATGTTAAATACTATTATGTTGTTTATATTTTAAATGATGTAATAGTAATAAAAGAAAAGGTTGGGTCGCTACAGTTGGTATCAGAGGAAGGGTTTAGTTAATTTTGGAATTAGGATTAGTAAACCCTAGAGAAAACCTCTAGCATGAGAATAAGTACAAATATGTACACAAGAATATTTACCTAGGGATCCCATATGTTATGTTTTTGGTATAATTGTTTAAATGAATAAGTTATTCATGACTTTTTTACTTATGTTTTGTTCTAACCTTTTCTATTTTAGAAAATGGTGGGTACCAGGAGAAATAACAACTCTTGCGAGGGCCAATGCAACGATTGCCCAAACGACATCCCCAATGATTTTGGAGGTGCAGTTCAAAACTTCATGGCGATGCTTACCCAATTATCTCGGGTTATGAATAATAACCACAATAATGGGGAACGTCCTCCTTCACCAAAGAGGGAGCAACTAGCTATCGAATGTTTTATGCGGCAACGACCAACGACGTTTTGTGGATCTTTCGATCCACTAGTTGCAGAACAGTGGGTCAACTCCATGGAGAAGATCTTTTCTATTCTTCACTATTCTGAGATGGAGAAGGTGACTCTAGCCATTTATCGTCTAGATGGAGAAGCTGATCAATGGTGGGCTTTGATTAAGAACACCAAGCCAAGGGAGTAAATTAAAGAGATGGAATGGGAAGACTTTAAGATAATGTTTTTTAATAAGTATTTCCCACGAACACTTCGCATGAAGATGGAGAGAGAATTCATAGAGCTCAATCAAAAAGAAGGAGAATCTGTCACAACCTATGAAACAAATTTCACAAGGCTCGCAAGGTATGCTTAGGGTTTTTTTATCAACAATGATAGCAAAATTGATAGATTCTTTAGTGGATTAAAACCACATCTTCGAAAGGCTCTTGAAATTAGAGACTTTGGGAGTTATGAAGAAGTTGTTCGGTGTGCTCTCTAAGTGGAGATGGAGTGTCGATAATGGTCCCATGGCTATGGTGATAAGAAAAGAAAGATGGAGTTTCAAGCCGGTGGATCTAGTGACAAAGGTGGGAAGAAAAATCAATGACCCACATGCCAAAAATGTGGGAAGTTGCACCATGGGAACCACCTCAAAGGTACGGGGAAGTGCTTTAAGTGTGGGAAAGAAGGAAACTAAGCTCAAGAGTTTCGAAAAGACATGAAAAGGAAGGATAATGTAGCCGATGAAAGGATAGAACCACTCGTGGTTCAATGCTACAACTGTAGGGAGCTAGGGCACTATTCAAACCAGTGCACTAAACCTCAAGCTCTTGAGGGTAATCAGCGCCAACAACCACCAAAGCCAAAGGAACAAGGGAAGGCTTATGCCATAACTACTGCGGAGGTGGAACATGATAATGAAGTCGTACAAGGTACACTTACTATTCACTCAAGAATGGAAAAAGTCTTATTTGATTTTGGTTCTACGTATTCCTTTATATCTTGCAAGTTTGGTAGAACTATAGAATCGAAGCCCCGAAACCTTGAAGTAGAGATATCTGTAAAAACACCAAGTGGTGAAATCATTGCAACCCAAGTGTTTTACTCTTCTCCTGTTGATGTATGTGGGAAGATTCTTCTGTCAAATCTCGCAATACTTCCCTTAGTGGAATTCGACGCTATAATGGGAATGGATTGGCTCTCGTTATATAGATCACATATAAACTGTCAGGAAAAGGAAATATATTTTCATATTCCGAACCATCCCATGCTCCTCTACAAATGCAAGGAAGATCATGAATCTCCTTTGAGAAATCCTTCAATGGTGTGGTTGTTGATTCCCTATAAAGAAGCATACCTCACCCAAATGGTTGAGTCGAAGGAAAGTGCCAACCTTGAGGAAATGTCCATCGTGAGGGAATACAGTGATGTATTTCCCGAAGAGTTACCCGGAATTCCCTCGGATTGTGAGGTAGAGTTCTCAATTGAACTCATACCCGGAGCTACTCCTATCTCGAAGTTCCCCTATAGGATGGCTCCTATCGAACTGGAGGAGTTAAAGAATCAGCTGCAAGAGCATCTAGACAAAGGGTTCATACACCCTAGTGCATCACCTTGGGTTGCACCAGTGCTCTTTGTAAAGAATAAGGATGTAACCATGTGGCTGTGTATCGATTATCGGGAACTCAACAAGATCACCATAAAGAACAAGTATCCTCTCCCAAGGATTTATGACTTGTTCGACCAGTTAAGAGGAGCTCAATACTTCTCAAAGGTGGATCTTCATTCTGGATATCATCAAGTAAAGTTGAAGAAGGAAGATATTCATAAGACTACCTTACGTACAAGGTATGGGCACTATGAGTTTTTGGTGATGCCCTTCGGACTTACTAATGCCCCTGAAATCTTCATGGATTTGATGAGTAGAGTCTTTAGACATTACCTAGAAAATTTTTTGGTAGTGTTTATCGATGATATTCTCATCTACTCCAAGAGCAAGGAGGGACATGAAGAACATCTAAGACTTGTGTTGGCGACATTGAGAAAGGAGAAGTTGTACGCCAAGTTCAGAAAGTGTGACTTTTGGATGAATCAAGTCACATTCTTGGGACATGTGATCACAAGTGAGGGAATTTCTATGGACCCTTCAAAGAAAAAGGCGATTGAGTAATGGACCAGGCCCTCTAGTGTCACATAAATCCGTAGTTTTCTTGGATTAGCTGGGTACTACCGACATTTTGTGAGAAAATTCTCACGATTGTCAAGCCCGCTAACTAAGTTAACAAGGAAAGGGGTAAAGTATGTATGGACGGAAGAATGTGAGGGAAGCTTCAATGAGCTAAAGAGAAGGCTGATCACTGCACCTGTACTCACACTACCGAAAAGTGGAGAAAGTTTTTTGATATACAGTGATGCTTCAAAGAAAGTATTGGGTTGTGTACTCTTGAAAAATGATAATGTGATAGCCTACACCTCCTGACAGTTGAAGATCCATGAGAAGAACTACCCGACGCATGATCTAGAGCTGGCAGCCGTGATTTTTGCCTTGAAAATCTAGTGGCACTACCTTTATGGCGAGAAGTGTGACATATACACTGACCACAAGAGCCTAAAGTAAATATTCACACAAAAGGAGCTCAACATGCATCAAAGGAGATAGTTAGAGCTAATCAAGGATTATGATTGCTCTATTCACTATCATCCTGGAAAGGCGAACAAGGTAGCTGATGCTCTAAGTAGAAAAGAACCTGCTACTCTATCCATATTGAGGATTGAGAAAGACTCTATCTTATTGGATATGCAAAGAATGGATTTGGAAATCATAAGGGCAGGGGATACACCCTACCTTGCCCAAATGATTGCGCAACCATCCATCTAAGAGAAGATTAAGGAAGCACAAAGGAATGATGTGGAGATACAAAAGAGGGTGAATGCAGTAAAGGAAGGGAAGCTGCAAGAGTTCCATATTGATGATGATGGTGTGATTTAGTTTGGAACGTGGCTTTGTGTGCCTTCATCGCCCGGGATAAAGAAAAATCTATTGGATAATGCACATAGCTCAACTTTCTCTATCCATCCTGGAAGTACCATGATGTATCGTGATCTCCGAGAACACTTCTGGTGGGATAACATGAAGAAGGAGATTGCGGAATATATATCAAGGTGCTTGGTATGTCAGCAAGCTAAAGCTGAGCGGAAAAAGTCCAAAGGTATGATGCAACCATTGCCTATACCCATGTGGAAATGGGAAAATGTTACTATGGACTTCGTCACTAGTCTCCCGAAGACATCAAAGGGAAATAATGTGATATGGGTTGTGGTCGATCGACTCACCAAGACTGCCCATTTTATCGCTATTCGGAAAGACCTCTCACTTGAACAACTTGAAAGGATATATGTGAAGGAAGTAGTGAGATTGCACGGTGTTCCACTTTCGATTGTCTCTTACCGTGATCCAAGGTTCACATCTAAATTCTGTAGGAGACTTCAACATGCTTTGAGTACTGAATAAAATTTCAGCACGGCCTATCACCTCCAAACTGATGGCCAGTCTGAAAGGACTATTCAGACGCTTGAAGATATGCTAAGAGCCTGTTCTCTTGAATTCAAAGGTGGTAGGGATCATCATCTCCCATTGGTTGAGTTCTCATACAACAATAGCTTCCACTCGAGTATTCAGATGGATTTGTATGAAGCTCTTTATGAGAAGCGATGTAGAACTCCAACCTGTTGGGATGAAGTTGGAGAACGAAAGCTACTTGGTCCTGATCTTCTTCAAGAGATGACAGAGAAGGTTCAAGTCATCCAGAAACACATCAAAGTTGCTCAAAGTCGGCAAAAGAGCTATGCTGACAACCATCAAAGGGACTTGGAGTTCAACGTTGGAGATAAAGTCTTCCTTCGAATATCTCCATGGAAGAGAGTCATGAGATTCGGGAAGAAAAGGAAGCTAAGCCCAAGGTACATTGGCCCCTTTGAGATCCTTGACCATATAGGAGCCGTGGCCTATCGTCTGGCACTTCCACCGAATATGGCTCAAGTTCATGATGTGTTTCATGTATCACTACTGGGGAAGTATATACCAAACCCCTCACATGTACTAAACTCAGAGGTGGTACAGCAGGAAGATGATCTCTCCTATGAGGAGCATCCGGTAAAAAATTTGGACCGAAGTGATAAGGTTCTATGCAAAAAGACAACCCACCTTGTCAAAGTGTTGTGGAGGAACCATAAGTTTGAGGAAGCAACTTGGGAACCAGAAGAAGCAATGAAGGAGAAGTACCCACACCTGTTTGTGTAAGGTGAAATTTCGGGGGTGAAATTTCTTAAGGGGGGAAGAATGTAACGACCCAAAGTATGTCAATGGAAAATTCCCTTATTATCTTTATGTCATAAAAAACACAAAATAATGAACTACTAAGTGATAAGTGACCTTTAAACATAATTTTGTCACCCCTATGTTTGGAATTTTAAAAATCCGACATACACGGTTGTGTTCAAGATAGTATTTGGAGTCTAATAGAACAAAAATAATTTTTGGTGAATAGTAACCTACCCTTATGAATAGTAACCCACCCTTATGAATAGTAATATGACCCTTATGAATAGTAAATAAGAGTAACATTACCTATGATTAATAAAATAATATTTAGACATCATAGAAAGTGATAATTTGACCTTAGTAAACTTTTTTGGTATTTTATAAGTCAAAATAATTAATTATAATTAATTTAAAAGATTATTTATTTCCCTGAAATGTATTCATAAAGTATTTAATCAATGTCTAATAGTTTTTAGATAATTTTATAAGACCCTACGTAATTTTTGAAAGAACTATAAAATCAGTTTTAATCTTAAAAACTGTTTTTTTAAGTAAATTATGATTTTAATTAAATATTAAATTAATAATATTTAGAAAATTATTTTTGAAAAATGGAATTCATTTTTGGATTCTACACATTGAAAAATGGTTGGGGTAAATTTTTTGGATTTTTCTGAGATACTTGAATTTTTGATGAATAGTTGAATCCGATAATTCACAATAAAAGCTAAATAATGTATTAATTGAGTCATCGATGATGTTCTGCTGATGTAAGCCCACTTGGTTTGGGATTACATTATAAAATTACTATTCTTGGTCGTTCAAGACTCACTATTCCTTTTATTTGGTGAAATTAATAAACTAATCAATTTTATATTAAGGAAACCCATCTCCCCTCCACTATAAAAGCCACCATTCACTCCCTCTTTTCCTCACACCTCTCAAGCTCCAATCCTTCTCTAACCTCTTCCCAAACACCTTCCCTATCCCCTCCCCCACTTCCAAAAGCTTTTGGTCTCATAAAAAGACCAATTTTAGGCCCTTAAGTAGGTTCTCAAGAGGAAGATTCTAGAGGTAATTTCTCTCCCTCTTCTCCTTTAATTTCCTTTCATGTTCAAGTTCTTTTCTTGATATCTCCCCACCTATATTCATCCAAATTGTTTTGTAACTCCAGTATTATACATATAATTTAATTTTATGATTCTATTGGGATATTATATCACCCCACACCCTTTCCCTCTTCCTTTTATTTTATTAAAGAGAACGTTGTTCATGAGGTGTTAAATTTATCACCTTCAAAAATGACATGTTCTCTTCTTCCATTTCTACCTTCAAATCTGGTTATGAAACCATTTTTATGGTTGAATCAGAATATTTTATATGTATTATTTTCTATTTTAAGTTCTGAAAATAACCTATTTCCATATTACTAAGTAAAAAAGTTAAAACAAGTTCGTTGTGATCCAAAAACCGCTCAAATTAACCCAAATAATCTTCATTTAATTCTTATCTAATGATTCGTCCAAATGGATCTAAAATAATTCATTATAAAATCATTAAAGATTATATAATATCATTAATAACATGTAATATCAGTTCTGTATGTTTACCCATGATCTACCCAAACGTCAATTTAAGAATACAAGTGGACCGCTCAAGAAAACCATGAAAACGAACATCCCCGATCAAAGTTTTTAAACTCTATAAGTCATCCAAAGGAACATAACATGACATAATGAAACCAGAATAAACACTATTAATGTATAAAAGGTTCTGTAATTACTAATTAATTAATATAATGTCATTATACAGGACATTAAAGAAAATGAGGCATTCGAGTACAAGGTAAGGGGAAATCTCGAATCCAATTTTCTTCCTTCAGGTTCTCCCACTTTCACTCCATTTTTGATATGGTTACTCCTCAAATATCATTTTTTAATCATTTACTTTACTTTTCTGGGATATACATGTTTGTCATTGGTTTTTATGTCCAAAAAAATGTTTTCCAAAAGAACTCTTCTTTTAAGAATGTTCCTTTTACTTCTCACTCAAAGTGGACGGTTCTTGTAACATGTGGGTTATTCCCTCTTTCTTTTGGGAACCCAAAGCTTATGAAGGTGTTATTATGAGATGAAACTAATTCCTTTTTGTGGTTTAATTATGTTTAATTATGTTATATGTTCATTGTGGCAAGCATGATAACTGATAATGTTATGATGTGATGGGTGCGCCCGGAATTATATAGCGCAATATGAATGTTTAAATGTGACGGGTGCACCCGGAATTATATAGCGCTCAAATTCATTGGGTAAAGTGATGAATCTCATGATTAAATGTGAAATTATGTGTGAACAAGATGCTAGCTTGGTTCACAAATATGTGTGTTAGTTAACCGCTAAGACATGATGTTTCATTTTTATGCATTGCCACATTTCAAGTCTATTATTTATGCTCCTCTCATGTTCATGATATTTTTCCTATGTCATGATTATGCTCACCCCATGATATATTGTTCTTATCTATCCTCTTACTGGGATTCTATCTCACCCCTTTTGATGTATATCCTCAGGTGGCTACATGTACTAAGGAGAGGACAAGTGCCAATAAGAAGCTAGAGAAGATGAAATTAAATAAATGTTTATGGTTGATGTTGTATTTGTTATGTGTGGTCCTAGTTTTCCCAAGACACTAAAACTTTGGATCCTCCATGTGTAATACTATTATGTTGTTTATCTTTGAAATGATGTAATAGTAATGAAAGAAAAGGCTGGGTCCCTATAGTTTTTGTTATGTTGTGTCATCGCGTTGTTACGTTGTTTCATTTATGAAATAGTGTATCTGTTATGCTTCAGTTAAATAGCCTCATTAATGGGATTCATTTAATGAGTTTTGTCATCGTCTCACCGTAGTGCTGACGTACCACCGCTCAACGGTGAAGGGAAACAAATAAAATAATTTTTAAGTTATTTTATTTTTCTTCCGAAAAGTTCGAAAACTAACTTTTCTGGTTGACCCTCACCGGTCAAAGTTATGTCTTTTCGAGGATAATATCTTCATTCTGAGTTCAATGGTACCCTCACATTTTTGATTTGAGCACTGGTTTAAAAGTTAGAAAAAACCTGCTCGCGCGTATTTTAAATGAACATAAAAAAAGTTCAAAATTCCATTCCGAGTTCATTGGGCCTCAAAATCAGGTGTTGTCTGAGCGTCTGGTCTCAAAATAATCTCATATAATTTAAAAAAAATATATGGATTTTTTTGGGACATTAAATTACCCCCACCTATATGGATTCACATCCCCATAATCCAAAACAAGGCTAAACAAACAAATGGGGGTACTGAGCATGAATTTGAGCCTCCCACTCCCATGTTCTCTCATGGAGATTCTTGTGATGCCACTGAATATACACTAGAGGGATCTACCACCCACAAAGGACCTACTCCTATCAATTCTCTATCTCCACTGTAAACTTTGCAAACATTGTCTCATCGTCAATGTCCAGCTCGCCCCGATTGATGACGTGTGATGGATCATGCATGTACCTCCTCAGCTGCGACACGTAGAAAACACCGTGCACCCAGTGCATCTGTGGGGGAGAGCTAGGTGGTACGCCATCTTTCCAACTCTACTCAGAATATGGAAAGGGTTGATAAACCACAGAGATAACTTGTCACACCATCCAAATCTTCTCAATCCCCATCAGGGTGATACCCAAAGGAAAACATGGTCTCCATCCTCGAACTCTAAGGGACTATATCTCTTATCAGCATAAGATTGCTGCCTACTTTGTGCAGTCCTCATCTACTCATTGATGATCTGTAACTTCTTAGTGGTAACTCATACCAACTCTGGACCCATGAGTTTTGACTCCCTTGGGTATGTCCAACATATATGTGATCTCCATGGTCGCTTGAACAAATCCTCAAATGGGGTCATTCCAATGGTAGATTGATAATTATTGTTGTATGAAAACTCCACCAGTGGCAGGTGGTCCACCCAACTATGAAAAAAATCAAGGATGCAACCACGAAGCATGTCCTCCAAGGTCTGTATGGTATGCTCTGTCTGATCATCCATCTATGGGTAAAAGGTTGTGCTCAAGCGCAGCTGATTTCTGAATGCCTCCTATAATCCCTTCCATAGTTAGGATGTGAAGTGAGCATCACGGTCTAAGATGATTCTTGAGGGAACCCCATGAATCCTCACTATCTCCTTGATGTATAGTCATTTCAATCCCTCTACTGATCCCTACTCCCAGATATGTAGGAAGTGAGCCGACTTGGTGAGTCGGTCAACGATCACCCAAATAGAATCGTGGCCCTTGGATGTGCATGGTAATCTCGTCATGAATTATTTTAAGATACCATCCCACTTCCACTATGATACCCTAAGTGGTTATGTCAAGCCAATTGGAACCTGATTCTCAACCTTCACTTGCTGAAAAGTAAGGCACCGTGAAACAAAATCAGCCACCACTTTTTTCATCCCTGACCACTAGTAATGACATTGGAGATCCTGGTACATCTTCGCCACTCTTGGATTTATCGCTAAAGGAGAAGTATGGAACTCCCTCAAGATATCCTCTCCAAAATCCATGGGTACTACTGTGTGTCCTCTAAAAAGGATGACGTGCTCCCCTCCTATCAAAAATCCACCAGGAGCCTATCTTGATGATAATTGAGAACATTGGGCCTCACAATCAACATACAAATGTTGTGCCTCCCTAACTCGCTATAAGAGTGTTGGAGTTACAGTCATCAACTGAAGGTAAGCTTCTCCATCATTATCCATGAAGGATATCTGCATTACGACTAGCTGCTATGTCGCCTCACTCATCAGCTGCAAATCGAACCGCATACTAATTGTGTATGTCACCACATTCCCCTTTTTAAGAGTAAATACTATCTCTAAGTCATGGTACTGGAGGAACTACAGTCATCCCTAATGCCTCAAGTTTAGGTCCTTCTAGGAGAAGATATACCTGAGACTCTTGTGGTTGAAGTAGACTATAAACTGATCACCCATCAAGTAGTGTTCTTCAAAGAAAAGACCACTACTGCTAAATCCAAGTCATGGGTTGCATAGTTTTGTTCAAGATGCCTCAACTGTCATGAACTGTAGGTGATCACTACTCACTCCTACAACAGGACACAACCCAGTTCAGTCCCTAATGAATTACAGAAAACTACATGCCCAATGCCCTCCTCTGGTTGTCTCAAGATGGGGCCACTCGTTAGTCTCCGCCTCAACTCCTGGAAACTCTTTTGGAACTTCTCAATCCACATTAAGGGTTGTCCCTTTCATTTCAAAGCTGATAAGTGTGTTAATAATCTATAAAATTTAGGCACAAACCTTCGGTAGTATCCAGCCAACCCTAAGAAACTCTGCACCTCAGTCACGCTCCTGGGTAGCTCTCAAGAAAGCATTGCCTCTATTTTTTCCTAATCCACTGCAACTCCAGCCTCTGAGATGACGTGTCCCTGAAATTGGACTTTCCGAATCTATAACTAGCACTTTGAGAGATTCTCATTAAGTTGTTGCTCTCATAGTGTCTCCAAGACTATCTGTAGGTGTGTATTGTGCTCCTCTTCTGATGTCGAGTACACCAAGATGTCATCAATGAAGACCACCATGAAATGATCGAGGTAAGACTAGAAGATCCTACTTATGAGTCCCATGAACACTAATGGGGTATTGGTTATGGCGAAAGGCATCACCAAGAACTCGTAGTGGTCATACCAGCATCTGAAGGCTATCTTCGGTATATCCTCATCTTGTACCCAAAGTTGGTGATAGTCTGATCCGAGATCTATCTTTGAGAACCACCTTGATCCCTTAAGTTAATCAAAGAGTTAATCAATCCTTGGCAGTCGATACTTGTTCTTTATGGTCACCTGGTTCAGGAACCGTAAGTCCACATATAATCTGGAGCTTCCTTCTGCCTTCTTGGAAAACAACACTGGGGCTGTCTATGGTAAAACGTTGGGACTCACGAAACCCTTTCTCCTACAAGTCCACCAACTGTACCCTCAACTCACGAAGCTTCTCATGAGTCATATGATATTTCGGTGTAGATATCAGTGTTTTCCTGGGGTATAGGTTGATACATAAGTCTACCTCCCTGTGAGGAGGTAGCCTCAAAACATACTCAAGAAAGACGTCTTCATACTTGTCTACCACTACAGAAAAGTGATGACTCGTCTCATCCACCACACTGAGGGTGAGGCTATCCAACTGGTGAGTGATCAGATGTTCCCTCCTCCGAGAAATTTTGTCTTGTGCTGCAAGAGTTCCTTTCTCACCAGTGAAGGAAATCATAGTCTCATCCTCATGGACACACTACACTCTATTCCTAATACAGTTGATCTGAGCATGAACTGTGGATAATCAGTCCATACCCAAGATAACATTGTAAGGGCTCGACACCACTACTAAGAGATCACAACCGAAGCTATCACCTCCAATAGTAATATCACACTATCGGCACTAGTATTTAATCATCTAATCCCCTCTTATAAGAGTCTCTAATCGTAAGGATCGAACCAACGGCTCCATCAGAATCTTCGAGCCTCGAACTGTCACGACCCGTCCTTGGGGCCCGTGTCGTGACTACCCCAAGCTCGCCTTCTATAGGCCAGGGGCTGGCGACTAGCACCAAAGGCATAAATCCCGATAACTGGGAAGGCATTGCCTTTATAAAAGTAAACAAAACACCACAGAGTACAAGTGGAAGTAAAACACTAAGTACAAAAGAAAGTGTTGAAAAGTAAATGGGCCAGAATACAAACCCAACTGAAAGTGCAGCTACAACTGAACGTAAGTACAACAGAAAAGGACAAACGACTGGAAAAAAGGAAGCAGCTCCTGGGTCGTCCTCCTCGGATTCTACCTGAAGGGTAGGTACAGATAGCGCAGCTCCTGGATCGTCCACCACGGATCCTACCTGAAGGGTAGTTACAAATAACGCAGCTCCTGGATCATCCACCATGGATCCTACCTGAAGGGTAGGTACAGATAGCCTCCACAACGCTCTCGCCCGTCAACCTCCTCCAAGTGTCGTCTCGCCATGAAGTCCACCTCCGGATACTAACTCATCGTGTGGTCCACCTCCGGGCACTGTCCAGTCCTCGAACACTCGTCCTCTGTCAGCGCTGTCCGTCGTCTGCAACCAATACAACGAGGTGCGGGCATAGCCCGTGCAGGGGTGAGTATACGATACTCAGTAGGGACCCTGAGACCCTCAAGGTCTCACTAAATCTAACAAGGATAACCACAAAGAAGTATCTCAACAGATAACCTTTACTTAGGTATAAGACCATACTTATACCTAAGTTATCAAGTAACTCATCTCAATCATGAGGTAAACACAAAGGTCATAGACTCAGCTCAAACCAGGATTTTCATTATCGAAATCGTAACTGCTGAAGAGCCCTGTCTCTAGAGTGTACAGTGGTCATGTCACGACTCCAAGGTACTGCTCACTAACCTAAGACTACTGAGGTACTCCTCCTGTCGAGTACCGCGGGTCAGCCACCCAAACACAGTAGTGCTTCCCGTCGGGGTGTGCCACTCAAACACAGTAGTGCACACCCCCTAATAGCCTGCAGAGGTACTGTCCGGATGAGTACCGCGGGTTTGTACCTAAACTTAGTAGTGCTCCGTCCTCCATGGGTCTGAACCCAAGCAAAGTAGTGCTCCGTCAACTGGGATAGTCAACTCACTCCAAGTCGAGTCGGTCAAGCAGTCGTCAGGTCTCCGCCGGCTACACGGTCTCTGTACTCTGCATGCTCATCTCCGGGAGGGTCCACTCCACGAGCTACAGGCCGATACTCCAAGTATCACAAAGTCCCACAAAGAAGTATCTCAAAGGACCGCCTCGTCATAGGGGTCTCAACGCAACAGACGACGCGTCAATCGGGCACCCGGTCTGTGAGTTATTAGATTTTTCGTCCCAGGGGTCCGGTTGGTTTCGTGTGCGAACCAACTTGGCCGTATCTCATCTGTACCCCTAACTCTCATAGGGTATACTCATAGGGACCGTTTCTCAACGTGATCACCAACGCTGCTGACGGTTCGTCAGACGGACGTCTGGTCTAAAAGTTATCAGCTTTTCCGTTCTAGGGGCCCGATTGGATTTCGGGTACAATCCAACCCGGCCACTATCCAACTGCGTCTAAACCACGGGTGAAGTATTCCAAAAGTTCCGTCTCATCAAGAGGAATCCAACAAAGCTGACGGCACGTCAATCGGACATCCGGAACTCAAGATATAAGTGTTTCCGCTCCGAGGGCCCGGTTGGTTTCGTGTTCGAACCAACCCGGCTATACCCAATGTTTTTTGAAAACCTAAGTGTAATATACCGAATCGACCGTCTCGATCCAAGTATCGCATCGCAACTGACGGTGCGTCGATCGGAGGTTTGTAGCCCAAGATATGAGCATTTTAATGGAAACTGCCCGAAAATAGGGGGTTCATGCCCGGTCCGACCCAGCCCGAGACCCCCTGGGTCGGCCTGAACCGAGTCGACCCGACCCGAGTCCGGGTCCGGCCTAACAGGGCGCGGCGCCCGCGTGGCCAGCGGGTGCGGGGGGGGGGGGGGGGGGGGGGGGTTACAACCCCCCGCGGTCGGCGTAACCGGTGCGGCTTTAAGCTGTGCCGCTCAACCACCGGAACGGCTAAGCCGTTTCGGTTCGGCCCGCCACCGCGGCGGTTCCATTCCGGCGGCGCGCCGCCGCCGCCTTCCGCGGACCACCGGACGCGCTCCGGTGGTCCGTTTTGCTCACCGCCTTCACCAATGGTCCTCCCGGGACCCGACCTTCATTGCGGAGGCTTAAAATGACTTTGTGGCCCTGTTTGTCGTCGTCTGTCAATCCCCGCACAACGTTCAACCAGCGGAGTCTTCGAATTGCCTTCGCGGCCCCGACTCTGGCCGTGGTTTCGTTCGGCCTCAACGGCACCGCGCGATGGCTCCGTGAATCCTTGCTGTATTTCTCCATGATTCTACGCGGTGTCATTGCACCGCGCCGCCTTCATTCGAGCCGCAACATAATCAACAACAAGGGGGAGGAGGGTCCACCGTGTTTGTGCGGTCTGACCTCCTCCCGTTATAATGATAGCAAACGGCCAACAAAAGAAGTTGACGTACGACAAAGAAATAATTCGCAAGCAAAAACAAATAACCCCAACATCAACCTGCAAGAACGAACGATCCGCGGATCAACTTGGAAATGTTTGGTCCGCGCTCGCCGTTCTTTTCTCAAATAATAATAAGAATACCAAATAAATTCCCCTACCTTGAAATTGACGTCGCACGTCGTCGGGTGGCGGAAGTTGAACGTTGCGGCAGAAAAGATTCGTCGGTGTCGCGTCGTCGATCTTCGAGGATCTGGTGTTCTTGTTGACCTTCGTCGGAGGTCGTCATTCTTTGCGTTCTTCGTCGAGGAAGAAGAACTTCAAGACCTTGAGCAAAATCTCTCAAGCCTTCACGCACAACGAACCCCTTAATAAAATAAGGCTTGTATTATTTTATTAACATACAAGTCAATGTATTTGAAATTCAAAAACGAATCATTTAATTTAATTGAATTAATTACAACGTTTAAACCACCCAATTAAAAGAGGCGTTTAATATTTAATTAAATGCATGAGTTGAATTCATTTAAAAAAGGGTGCAGGTGCGTTACCTTAATTAAAGGGGTTGAGGAAGTTGAAAGGGTGGGGCTCGTGTGGGCCCCACCTCACTAATATTCTACCTAGCGTATTAGTTAGGATGTGGGTCCCACTCAACCACTTAGCTTAGGTTAACACTTCCTTGAGTAAAAAATAAAATCTGTTGCACAACATTTTATTTTATTCTTTAGTTAACCCAATTAAGTAAAACTCCACCTGAGAAAACGCAACTCCGGAAAAGTTGTTCCTAAGCAATTACCGGCACTGTGATTCCATCGGTGCCCTCAGAATTCGATTCCGAGCACCGGTTCAAAAGTTAGGAAAACCCGCTCGTTCATTCACTGAACGTACCTGAGCCAAACTTCATAAAATGATTCCGGGCACACCGGGCCTCGGAATCAGGTGCCGTCAGAAACTGCGTTCTTGTAAAATCCCAAAGAAAATTAAGAAAAAAATTCCCTTGAATTTTACAGGTCTTTACACGAACGAGGTCTGTGGTAAGGAAAGACTGTCCAGAACCTGTATATGCCTGTTGTTGTATTCCTTTCTGACATGTATTTGATGGTCTAGTCTTGATATAACATGTATTTATTTTGATCAATGTTGACACTTACCTGAACATTGTCGCATTTCTTATTACTTTGGATGGTGTATGTAATTTCTTTTAGTTGCATTGTTGATATAGTTGGATGTATTGGTATAGTTTTCCTACAATACAACCATAGAACCATGATACTAGTTGATGACCTTTGACATACGGGGATCCACATCTGAGGTGCGATAGTGATCATCGATCAGGGCACCAGTCAGTGGTCTGGGCACCGATTGGTGGTTCGGGGTGGCAGGAGGTTACAAAATCCTTTGATGCATTTCTTTATATCAATTGCATACGTATTTTCAATGAACATCACACCCACACAAACAACAATTATATCATATGATTATTTTATATGTTAACACATTAAAAAACCTTTTTTTTCAATTTACAAGTTTTCCCACATATCCTAATAAACACTCAAATCACTCCAATAATACAACAACCAACTAGACACTAATATCAATTATTTTGTTTTTTTTATGTTTTTTCTTTAAATGATTTCCATTCATTATAATTCTTTATTTACACCATTCTTATATCATATCCAAACTTTGATTTATTTATTTTTTGTTTATTTAACCATGATTTTCATTTTTTTAATTTTAAATATAATATTTTTTATTATATTATTTTTAGTTTTTTCTTTAATGGACCAATAAATAAATTTAAATTTCTTATTTTATGATTGATTAATTATATTTATATATTAAACATAATCTATATAAATTAATACAACATACGAAATCAATAAAAACATTTTCTGACCAGTCATCTTATTTTATTATTTTGTTAATTTTGTAGTATTTATTTAAATCGATCTAAAATAATAAATACTAAACAAAATTAAATATTTATATTTAATTTACATATTTATATGTTTTTTATTTAAACTGTATTTATTTGTTAATATCTACTATTATTCAAATGAAGCGTCAGGCTTCATTAAAGAGCTTGGATCCAGGGTTTTGTTTTCCTGGTCGTAGTTTCAAAAAGGCACTCGGATCCTTTCCATGTGTCATCAACCATTTTTTTCTAGTCTCCCACCTCTCTGGACCTCTGCTCTTACCCCAGGGTTCTGCACTATCTCTCTTCCTTGCTTTCCTCCCTTCTCGACATTTGGCTCTCGCTCCTTCCTCTCGTGATCTCTTCTTCACCTGCCTTCGACTCCTTACCTCCACCTCCTTACATCCACCTCCGCCTTCCAGCTTCCTGCTTCCCGCCTCTGCTTCCGCCTTCGAGTTCTCCTTTTGGCCTATTCCTTGCCACCACCTCCCTGTAGTTACCTTACCAACTCCACATTTATTGCTCCACCTTCGTTGTTTTATACTTTTATTCTTTTTATCTTTTTTTTAGAAAAGTTATTTCGATGTGGCCTGTGATGGTTGAACAATATTTTCTACTCTTGATCGTGCATTTAGACCTAGTTGATGACTATCCAACAAGATCATTGAGGCCACTCTGATCGCTATTTTCAATTTTAGTTTTTCAAAGTTTTTGATTTCATTCGTCCATTGAAATTCTAAGTTCCCCTGAACTGAATAGGGGATGGGCCCTTTTGATGCCCCCCCCCTGTATCCGCTTCATCTAGAACCTATTGCTACCCCCCTGTTTTATCATAAAAACCACCTGTTTTGTTTGTCAATAGAAATTATGATTGGGACTCCCTATAATTCCAATCGGTTGAATCATTTTTTATATCTAGGAACTGTATGATGAGTTGAGAACAATATTTATCATAACGGTCATCTGAGGTGCAACTGGTTTGTAACCGTGCAGATGTGTTGTTCTAATATCTGATGGTTTATTTTCAACATCTGATTTCGTATCATTTTTTATGATTGGGACTCCCTACATAAATTTTTTTTTGATTACTATGGGTTAGGTTTTCCACTGAATACTCTAGTTTACTATAGTACAATGAGATTTCCCATCCAATTATCCCTCTTTAAATTTTGCTTTATTTTTTGTTAATGTTGGCCTTAATTTTGTATTTTTTACCATGGGAATGATTTTCAAGAAGCTTTCTTAATTTTTATATGTTTAAGTAAAATTATATTTTCTTTGTTTCTTTGAGAAGATATGAACTTTTGATTGCAAGATAAGTCCCTCAAAAAGTTTTCAACATCATTTCATATTATTTGATAATATTTATTTAAATTTAAGTATTCATATAGGTGAATACTTGTACTGTACATCAAATTTATTGTGTTTCTTAATTTTAAGTTTAATATTTATGGATTTTTTATAATTTATATCTTTTACTTCATGACACCGTTTTATTGATGTTGGAAGTGTTCAAAAAAATTTATACACCATTCCATCCTCTTAGCCTATCTCTATCTAAATATCTTGTAAGATATTCATCATTTAAGATGGCATGTGATTCTTTTTAGTTTACATCATCACATGATATTATGGAAATTGTTTAAATTTGAGATCTATGCATGTTTTTTAGATCATTGTGGGTCTATCAGGTATAAAGCTACATCCATATTCCTTTTAAGGATTGTGGAAGGTTTGTTTGGTTATTGTGATCTATATTTTTCCTCTCATGTTTAGAACAAAAGGTAAGCTTGAGAAATAAATATTTTCTATATAGTATTATTAATGGATATTTTTTATTATTTTGAAACATGAGATATATATTCTTTAAATTTCTTGGTTCATGCATGTTGTTATTTGGTGCTTGCGGGTGAGTTGACTACCATCACTCAAACTATGTCAAGGATTGTTTGCGACATTTCACATGTTTGATTTTGTACCCTGACATTAATATACCTGATATTATTTCTCTTCATATTCATTTTATATGTATGCAGCTGAAAATCCCACTGAAGTTTTGTAATTTAAGAACATGCCTTATTGTTCTTCTTGAAGACTTTTACTATTTATTTGGTTAGTTTGGAAACACTTCTATGTGTGAAAACTTTAGTTTTACATGAAAGATTGGTTTAAGTTTAGGTGCATCATGTTTCTTTGTGTCTCTTTTGTTTCCTAAAATCAAAATCCATCTTAGGTGTGATATTTGGTTTCCTCCTCACTTTTCATTTTGTATTTGATTATTATAGTTAAACAAATATTCTCACTAATTCTTGCAAGTATTCAATTCAATATCCAATGACTAGGCCGAATCATGTTATTGCCCTAAACTGATCCTCTAGATTTTCTTTATTCATTCTATTTTGGTTTATCTATTGATTGTAATAAAACTCATTCTCCTATATCTTTTGTACTTACTCTTCAATTTCTATCAAAATTTAAGGCCCTATCTCAAATTTATTTCTTTTGAAAATAATTGAAAATTTGGATGATGGCATGCTTTTCATAGTATCACTGTATTTTATTGTAAAGTTATAAATGTTTTATTTTTTGGATTTTTTACATGCCAATTATTCAATGAAATTATATACAAGTATTAGTTGTGTATTTTAATATTTTCAATTGTGTCTGATGATAAAATAATTTTGATTTCGATGCATTATATCAATGGTAAATTATTTACAGGTATCGTATCAGCCTAAATATCCAATCAAGGAATTTTCTATAGAATTTGTATCTTCACCGGTGATGTTGTATGATGATGAAAATTGGATATATTCCCACTGATTTTGTCATCAAAACATTATATTATCACCAACTAATTCTGACAGATACTGGTTATCTTTTTTTCATCATATGAAATCAGTTCTTCATTGTCTATTTTAATTCCTTGTATCTTGTTTTGAAAAAGTTATTTTGAATTGGTTTGTAATGATTGAACAATATTTTCTACTATTGATTTGTCATGTAGACCTAGTTGATGATTGTACCCCAAGATCTCTGAGGTCACTTTGATTGCTGTTTTCGAGGGATCATTCATCATTTTGGTTTTTGAAGATCTTGATTTCATTCGTCCATTGAATTTTGAAGTTCCTGTGAACTGAACAGGTGATGGTCCCTTTTGATGAGCTCAGTGTAGGTGCTTCGTCTGGAACCTATTGCCCCCCTCCCATTTTATTGTAATCACCACTTGTTTTTTTTTACAAAAATTATGATCAGATTACCCCATGATTCCAATTAGTTGCATCATATTTTAAATTTAGGAAACCGTACGACTTAAGAATAATATTTCTTATGATGGTCGTCTGAGATGTAGCTAGTCTATAACTGGGGCTAATGTATTACTCTAATGTCTAATGGTTTATTGTTAACGTTTGATTTTGTATCATTTTACTTATAGAAAGATTCTACCTTAAAATTTATAGAATCTTATTTATCAGAGAATACAAGTATAAGAAAGTATAAGAAAGTTATAATTTCTTTCTTTAACAAAATTACATTGAAAATTAAACTTATAGCAAGTAGTAAATCTTTTAACCCAAAAATAAGGATATCCAAAAAACTTGGATAAATGTATTTTGATTTATAATTTCAAAAAATTCTGTCTTACACACACTAGGGTAAGACCTCGATTAGAATATCAGAGTCATTCTTGTTATCTCTGCAAGATCTTGAACTTTAAGGTAGTCGGAACCTATGTTTTTCTATATCTGAAAGTCCTTGAATTTTAAGGTAGTCAATACCTCTATCTTCAAATCCCTTTAATCATTCAATTTTATGCAGTAACAATTGGATTCACACAAGACTGAATAAGATGTTCAACGATCGCTCAAGGCACGTGAATTTATCTCTCTAGAAATCACTTCACAACATATCAACATGTAATCTCTTGAATATCAATCGATATTGAGCTCGTTCAATGAGATTCTATTTATAGGAAAGGATTTCAATGGTTGACTCTCTTCTCTAATGGTCATATTTTTCATTGAATCTCTAAGGGATCTGTACACGTGTCACTCAACCAAAGGTTAGTTAGAAAAAAAATTATACGACATTGTTTCATTATAACAAAAGCATGTGTAAGGAAATTTTATCATGTAAGAAAAATATTATTAAGTTTAAGAAGATTAAGTAAAATAGGATCCGATAAATTTGTAACAATATGTTAAGAAGATAAAGTACCTTAAACAAATATGAATATTCAGAATCTAGGAAATATAGAATTCAGAGTCTAAAAATATAAACAATCAGATTCTAGAAAAGAATGGATATTCAAATTTTGTTTTACAAAGAATTTAGAGTATGAATTATATAGATTTCGGAGTTTGATTTCCAAAGAATTCAGAGTCTGAATTTTGGGGAATTCGAAATCTGAATTCTGAGGTATTCAAAGTCTAAATTCTGAGGAATTCACAGTCGGAATTCTAAGTAATTCGGAGTCTGAATTTTAAGGAATTCAGAGTCTAAATTTCAAAGAATTCAGAGTCTGAATTTCAGATAATTCGGAGTCTAAAAAACAGAGAATTCAGAGTCTAAAAACAATAAGACTCGGTAGTTAATGAACTATAATATTTCTAGGTTTTTGATAAGGATTAAAATTTTTGAATTAATAAAAAATATGGTTAGACTTGGTTTTCAGAAGACATTGAATAAGACATTAAAAACCAAGGTAAGGATAAAATTTTTCTTAGAGAAAGAAAATTTTCCTTACGAAAATATGTGTGATTTTCAAAAGATAAAGTAATGGAATAGTCATAAGGAAATCTTATTGACTCAACAATATCCTCCTTTTTGGAAAGCACGAACAACCTTTTGAAAAAGAATATAAGGAATAAAGATTTTTCTTTTTGAACTTTAAAAGAAAACTTATATCCATTTACTTAAGACTTATGATGAATATGACTAAATCCCCTTTAGGGTTTGAAATCCCTAAGGATTGTATTCTTTTTTTTCTTTGAGAAATTTTTTTTTCTTAATAAAATCTTCTTTAAGTAGGCTCTCCCTTACTTAGTCTCTCCCTTAATACATTATCTTATTTATACTTAATATTATTTTTCTCATTCTCCCCCCATCCTATTTGTGATTTTCAAAAAAGGAATGGAGGGAATGAAAAAAAAATTGTACCTGAAATATTATAAATATACAAGGAAAAATAATGGAAGCCAAATTTCATTATGATAAGAAAATTTTTTACAAGGAAAATAGAAAAAAAGATCAAATTTTCAAGAAAATAATTGATCCTTATTTTCCTTTGGAATAAGCTTCCTCAACATTGCCTTTAACTTTTTGATCTTTTTGTGATCATCCTCAAACCTTTTGAGCAACTGATCCTAATCCTGATTCTTCTTTTCAAGATTTTTGATTTTTTTCTTCTTGAGATTTTATAATATCTACCTGGGACTTTAATACTTATTGTTTGAACTTTTCTTCCAACTCTTCCTTGAGTTCCCTTTCTCTCTTTAAATTTAGAGCAACTGAATTTAGCTTACCATTCAGATCTCTATCTTCTTGAATTCGGGAAACTTGCTCGAGATTCTGCTTCTCTGAAAAACTTGATGTAAGGTTTTTGATAGAATCATCTAATTTATCCAAAACATCTTTCACTGGATTTTGGAATTCATCCATGATTTTCATATCGTAATTCTCTTAGACCATTTCCTTATTTCCATACATGATCTCCTATGAGCATCTTAACCAATATGAAAAGTCTTGAACTCCATTTCAATTTTGAAAAATTTTTCCATGAGTATGCTTATTGATTCTGACTTTTGATTGAAATAATAATGAAGCAACTGATATCTTGAGTTGATACTTGGGAATAAGGGTATTGTGTTCACTAACTTTAAAGTCTGAACAACAAAATCCTGACCCATTGAAGATTAATATTCGGAAGCTGATTTCTTTGTTGGTGAGGAAACTCTTCAGCTTTACTCTTAGATGTTCCACCAACATATGTCTTAGCTTTGACAACCATAACTTTTCTAGGTGCATCATCAACTACCTGCTTTCCTTTTTCAGATCTAGAGATTGATTTCACAACTTTCAGAGTCTCATTTTCACTATCCGAGACTTGGATTATATTATCTTCATCAACATCATCTTTCTGAGCATCTTCATTAACATCATCAGGATGAATGAAATCATGGTTGCTGCTCTAATCATCAGAAGGTTTATCAACCTCATCTTATTCATCATCCTCTTTCTCTTGAGAAATTATTTTGGTTGATCAAACCTGAGAAGTTCTGATCGATAGCTTGTCTTAATGACTTTCCTTCTCATGATATTCTTCAACTTGTTTGATCACATCTTCACTTTTTTCTTCTTCTTCCTATTCTTCTTCTTCTTATTCTACTTCTACTTATTCTTCTTGAGCTATCTCTTTTTCAACAATAGGTTCCAGAATTAAAATTTTCTTTCTCAGATTTTCTACTAGAAATGACTCATGAAGGAATGTTTTTGGTACTTGGATCTATTCAGAATATTTCTCTGTATCTTTGAGTAAAGTTTGGATGATTTTGGATTCTAACATTTTCTTCTTCATTTTATTTTCTTTAGCTTGTTTCTCAAGCTCTTCTACTATATGAATCTTCAATTCCATTTCCTCAGCAGAGTCTAAACCAAAGATAGCATCACCATATTTCTTATTATTCTTCTGCGCTCTCCATTTTGATACTACTTTATTAGAAAAAATTCTTTTTCCTTTTCATCTTAGGTGGAGATGACTGGGTTTCCAGAATGGTTTTTCTTCTTTGGGTTTTAGTTATTTCTCCTTTATCTTTTTCTGAGATTTCTTGGAATTTTCTCTTACTTAAACTTTTTTGATTAAAGCTTGAATCTCACTCTCAGAAAGATCATAAAACTCTCCTGATTTGGTACTGAAACCAACATTCATCCTCCTTAGAGTGTCATCAATCAACAACATGATCTTAAAGGTTCTGATTTTTGAACTGTAGATAATGTTATAAGATTCTAAATAGAGGATGATAATCTTTGACAACATCGTCGGATACATGATAATATGATATTTGAGGGTTCCATTCTTTATATTGTTGATAGTAAGGGGAATATACTTGATAAGGTTTACTTTTCTCATATTCACCAAAAAGTCCATAAATATATCACTTTTCTTAAGAGAGTTCTTGTCTCCCTTTCTTGGAATAAGAAATCCCTGCAACCACAAATCTAACAACCTGAAGTTTGTTGAAAGATGGTTGATCTTTGGTGACTTTACTCCCTTGAGTCCAAGACACTCAATTGCCTTTGCTTTCTCAAAACATCCTATCTTATCTGACAACTTGTGAGAGCAGAGGATTTCTTCACCTACATAAGGAATACCGGGAATTTTTTCGGCCATGTTGAAAGATAATGATTAGGTTTTTCCATAGCTCTTGAATGAAAACTTTTCCCTTCCTCTTTCATAAAAACTTATTGTATCATAAAATTCTATGAGAAGTTCATGATAAATTGGATCCTAATGCTTTGTCTTAGCTACACATAAACTTTCCCATCAATTCAGCTTGATATTCTTTGAAATAAAAGAATTATACTTGGAAAAGAAATTTGGGTTGACCAAACTTTCTCTGTAAATTTTACAATCCTTGATTTCCTTGTTTGAAGTCATATGATTTTGTGAGGAAACTTCGAGTGACATTTGGAACTAAAGAAACTTACTGAATGATGGATTTGTATAGGGGAAGAGCTTCGGCGTAAAATCTCTTACAAAACCATTGTGGGAGATAGATTAGGGGGACCTTTATATAGGCTTCGAGATGACGGTTTGAATTCCTGAATCAATCCAACGGTTGATATAAGCTTGATCTAATCTGACGATTGAGATGAATTGTAATGTCTTGGAAATTCAATGTATTTTTTTATTTATATGGAATTATTCTGAGACCACATGCTCTGATGGCATGTGATTCCGAAGCTCGGAGAGATCATAATAGAATTTTGAACATTTTTTAATGTACGTTCAGTGAACGTGCATGCAGTTTTTTCTAACTTTTGAACAGGATCTTGGATCAAAAATCTGAGGGCACTGTTGAACTCGAAACACCAATATTCTCTTAGAAATGACTTAACTTCGGCTAACAAGGGCCGAGCAGAAAATTTATTTTTTTTGGACTTTTTGAGAAAAATAATAAAATAATTTAAAATAATTATTTTTTTTCTTTTCTCACCATTAAGTGGAAGATGATGACATTGCGCTACAGCGGTGAGGCAGCGATGAGGTGCATTAATAGAGGGTCAATAATGGCTCGTTTAAAACTGTGACACTATTATTTTTAATGGATCAGTAAATGTGGCTCATTTACTGAGCATCTTTAATGGGCGCAACGTCACTGCACTTTTTATTTCTTTTAAAAAACCAACATGTTCGAGTTTGGGAATTAACAAACGTGGGGAAATATCTAACGAACTGCTGGAGAAATCCCTCTCTAATGAAGAACGAATAATGAAGTGACGAAAGTTGGAGGATCGGATCTAAAGGTTGGAAAGCAGCGAAAAATGCCAAAGAACAAGGATTAACGATGTTGTGAATCACATCCTTCATCATCAATAGATACAAAAAAATCTAGGTAGGGATTTATGTGTTATAAGTATTTGATGATTTCTTCCTCGTCCTTGAAATTTTATGACGAAGGCGGATCAACCGACTAACGGGTAGATCCTTGAATCGCTTGTTCTTGTGGGTGAATATTGTACGGGGGTTTGATTTGGGGTTTTTTCTAGATTTGTGGTTATCATCGTGTTTATCCCCACGATTAAACACTAACGTAGAGGGAGTGGCCCAACCCGAACAAGGCCCGATCCCTCCGCCATAATTGTTCTTGTGGCGTTCTTTGAATTTAATCGATCAACTTCTCAGCAAGGAAAATTCGAAGGCTTCTTAATGATGGTGGCGCCATATGGAGACTGTAGATGCAAGCGGCTCCAAAAACGGACCACCAGAGCAAATTCAGTGGCCCATTGAAGGCACCATAGGTGTGCTAGCAGTGGCCACGGGTGGAGGGTGGCAGCGCGCCCGTCGGTGCACCCCAACGGCAGGAAGCCATGACCCGATGACTTCTGTGACGATGAAATGTGGCGTCAGGCGCCACGTGGAGATACAGACCACATCTGGTGGATGGTGATTCATGGTCCGTCAACCAAAGCTAGAGGAGGCCCCACGTTGACAGGGCCAGTGGGGGTCGGTTGCGGTGTGGCTGCCGCATCCTGGCTGGACGACACACCACCGACTTCCCTTGTGGTCGGGCCTCGGGTCGGCGGGCCAGACCCGCAGCCCAATAGAACAAACGAGAGATCCGAAGCCATGCTAGACACGTGACCTTCGGGCTGTTCCGGACGAGACATGGTCACTGGACGAGATAGGGTCACCGAGCGACCCGACGGGTTGGACCCTCGGCCAAACTGGTCCGGGTTCGGTAAGGCCCATTGGGCCTGGCCCACTGGCCATGTCAGGCCAAACCGACCCCGACCTGAATAGGGTTAGGTCGAGTCCATTTAATTGAACTAGGGTATTTGGGAACCCCCAGGCCGTATTGGATGGGTTGGTCCGACTGGGTCGGACCGGGCACAGACACAACCGGCCCCCTGTTTACTAAAATGCCTGTATCTTGTAAAATCATGCATTTTATTGACACGCCATCATTGGCATTGGGACCCTTGCAATAGATAAGTCCTTCTAATATATTCAACTTGAGTTTTGGTAGAAATTAAAGTACGGTCGGGTTGGATCAAACTTGAATGCAACTGGACCCTTTTTACTAAAAAGCCTATGACTTACAGAACGGGCGTCCGGTCGACGCGTCATTTTTTTCATTAAAACCATTATGAAAAGATGGATCTTTGGGTTACCTTTAAGTGAGACTTTGTGGCAGTTAAAATAAGATCGATGTCTTGAGGAGAATAACCTTCATAACTCATACGTACAAGGTGTGGGAATCTAGTGGTTGGTTGTCAAGTTAATAGCGACCCTCCGTGGATCAGCAAGAGAGTGACCCTATGTAGATAGAAAATGGCAAGATCTGCCATGGATCAGTATGAGAGACACCCTTCGTGGATCAGTAGTAGCACAACACTCCATGGATTAGAACTATTGGGACCCTCAATGGATTGGCAGTAGTGCGACCCTTCATGGATCACCATGAGGGTGACCTTTTATGGATCAGTAATAGCGTGACCCATCGTGGACCAGTCATAGAGTGACCCATTGTGGATCAGCGGTAGAGCGACCCTTTGTGGATTGGCAGCGAAGAAACCCTTATCTGATTTATAGCTGAGTCTCTCAACATAATAATATGATCTAGCTTATGACTAATCATCTTTATTCTTGTTCTATAAGTTGCATACCTGGTGTGAACTGACTTTTAATTTGTGTTATGTGTTTGAGATTTTTCTTAGTGGTATTACCTTTGTAGTATTTCTTTTGTCATGTTTTCCTTCATGGATTACTGAGAGACCTTCAGGGGTATCAGGGTCCATAATGATTATTGTTATACTCACCCATGCACGGGCTTCACCCGCACCTGTTGTGTCTTGTGCAGATGATGGACAACTTTCATCAGGACTTTGGGGAGATAAGACTAGATGGTGCTCAGAGGTGGATCGATATATGTGGTGTTTTGTAGTGACATCTGATGGATATTTTTTCCTACTTTTCTAGTAGGATCCTTGATGGATGACCTCTGGATCTTGTACCTCTTTCCTTTTAGTTAGGCTTGTATTCTGACCCCTTTACTTTCATTTTACACACTTTACTCTCAGTGATGGTACTTTGTGGTGGTTGTATTACTTTTCTTTCCTTCATGGTTTTCTTTGTACAGTTCACCCTGTCTGTGTGTGTATAAGTTTAAAGGAAATGCCTTTCATTTTTGTGATATGTTTTTTTGGTGCTAGTCACCAGCCCTTAGCCTATGGAAGTCAGGCTTGGGGTAGTCACGACACGAGCCTCAGGGGACGGGTTGTGATAAAGTGATATCAAAGGGCGGTCGATTCTACCAGAATAACTAAGAGTCTGGATTTTTTTCAATGGTGAAATAGTGTTTATTATCTTGAGTTTGGATTTTAGTTTAGGGAGTCCAATGTTGGTGCGGCAACTGAAATATCCATATTCCGGGAACCTGAGTTCTATTTTTCAATCGGTACACGAAAACACTGGTTGTGTGTGTTTCAGAAATGTTTTTCTCTTGATCATTTTTTGAGTCAACTTTCCAGGTATAACTTATTGACTGTGGAGAATCTGTTTCCTTATAGGATGCCTCCACAAAGATATCCAGCCAGGATTCTAGTGAGATATCACAACGTTGGCCCATCAAGCAATAAGACATCAGTACAGGGGCCACTTACGGTGTTAGAACCTACAACTGGTGTACCAGCAGAACCATCACCCATAGAGCAGAAAATTCTACCAGTCCCACCAATAGACAGTGCATGATGACTAAGAATGCGGCATGAGTTTTAGAGATAGAGGCCTTCGGGGTTTTGAGGCGAGACAGATCCTCAGTTAGCTGAGTACTGGTTGGAGGCTGTGACACAAGTTTTTTTCTTGGTAGATACACCAGTAGATCAGATGGTGATCCTAGTCTCTAGCCTTTTTCATGGCACAAAAAAGAGATGGTGGAGCTTGATGCTCTAAACACATGAGGAGGCGGCCCCTTATTAGTTTTACTTTGAGAGCCTCTTCAAGACGGAGTTCGTACTGGCAACACTACGCTCTGTGCGTATTCAGGAGTTACTACATCTACAATAGGATAGTTAGACTGTGGCCCAATAATCTGCGAGGTTTACTGACCTCTCATGTTACTCCACTGACATGGTGCCAGACTATTTCTTTAGGGATCAGAACTTTGAGCAGGGACTCCAACAGAAGATCGGGATGTCTATGATTTCACTCAACATCCCGATACAGGCTATAGGGATAAATTGAGCACTATTGGTGGAGGGTTTCTTTGTCGAGCAGGCACCGAGAGTTAGAGCCACTACCGGAAAATTGATAGCCGATTCATCTGCATTAGGAAATAGGTAGATGACACAGAGGATCAAACGGGCCAGACTATCTGAAGGATGACCCTAGGATGTAGGGTCGGAGGTACAGAGCTCGCGAGGTAGAGGAGGTCAGTAGAGGAGTGGATTGTGCTATTCGTGTGGTGGGTAGGGTCACATGGAAAATGATTTCCTGACCCATCGTATTGATGATCAAAAAACAGTCGAGGGACCACCGAGGAATAGGCAACGGTTCAAGCGAGGAGGTCTGCAAGGTGGCAGATGTGGCAGGGGAGCAAGCCGAGCAGCAGGCGATGGACGATGGTTTGAGGTGTTACTGCCACCACTCCCAGGTGGTTTACCCCGACCTCAAGGAGCCGGTAGACAGGGGCAAGCACAGTTTTGGGCAGCAGAGGCTTATGACCACGGCACTTCAGAGATGATCTGAGGTACGATCAGTGTCTTATCCAACCTAGCTATAGTTATTATAAACATAGGTTCTAGTCACTCCTTCCTTGCCATGGCTCTCGTTTAGATCTCAGAGATTCCAGTGGAGTTTTTGGATCGATCCTTACAATTAGATACTCCTATGAGAGGGGATTCAATGATTACACACAGGTGCCAGCATTTTGAGCTTACTCTAGGAGGTGAGAGCTTCGACTCGAATCTCTTAGTAGTAGTGTCAAGGCCTTACGACGTCATCTTGGGTATGGAATGGTTATCTATTGTCCATGCTCAGATCGACTATTTTAGGCATACAGTGTGGTGTGTCTATAGAGATGGGACTAGGTTTTCCTTCACCAGTGAGAAGGAAACCCTTGCAGTACAGGACAAACTTTCTTGGAGGAGGGTGCATCCAATCACTCACCAGTTGGCTAGCCTCACCCTCGGTATAGTGGATGAGAGTAGTCCAAGCTTTACTGTAGTGCTGGATGAGTATGAGGATGTTTTTTTTTGAGGATTTTCTGGGACTACCTCATAATAGGGAGGTAGAATTTTGTATCGACCTTTACCTCATGATTTCATCGATATCCACACCGGCATATTGGATGGCTCCCACGGAGCTTCACGAGCTGAGGGTACAACTAGAGGACTTTCAAGATAAGGGGTTCGTAAGGCCCGTCATTTCACTATGGGTAGCCCCGATGATTTTTTCCAAGAAGGAATATGAGAGTTTGAGGTTGTGCATGGAATTCTGACACCTGAACTAGGAGACTGTGAAGAACAAGTATCCACTTCCATGGATCAATGACCTCTTAGAAGATCTAAAGGGAGAGAGGTGGTTCTCAAAGATAGAACTCGGATCGGGCTATCACTAGATTTGGGTATGAGATGATGATGTGACGAAGACATAATTCAGGTGTTGATACAACCACTACAATTTCATGATGATGCGTTTTGGTAGGACCCACGCCCCAACAGTGTTCATGAGACTCCTGAACAAGATCTTCTAGCCTTACCTTGATCTTTTTGTTGTGGTCTTTATTGATGACATATTGATGTACTTGAAGTTAGAGGAGGAGCACTCTATACACCTGCAGATAATCCTAGATACACTTTGGGAGCCCCAGATTTATGGAAATCTCTCGAAGTGTCAGTTTTGGATTCAGGAAGTCCACTTTCTGGGACACGTCATCTTAGAGGCTAGAGTTGCAGTGGATTCAGTGAAGATAGAGGTGATGCTTGCTTGGGAGCTGCCCAAGAGCATGACTGAGATGCAGAGCTTCTTAGAGTTGGCTGGTTACTAATGGAGGTTTGTTCCTGACTTATCTAGAGTATCATCACCCTTATCGGCTTTGAAATGGAAGGTAAAACCCTTCGTGTGGGCGTATAAATGTCAGCAGAGTTTCCAGGAGCTGAGGCGGAGACTGAATAGTGCCCCCATCTTGGGACTACCAGAGGAGGGTGTTGGGTATGTAGTTTATTATGACGCATCAGGGACCAGATTGGTTGTGTCCTGATGGAGGAGCGATCAGTGATCACCTACATATCACGACAATTGAGACAACATGAGAAGAACTACGCAACCCAAAACCTGGAGTTAGTCGTATTTGTCTTTGCCTTGAAGATGTGGCAGTACTACTTGATGGGTGAAAAGTTCACAATTTACTCCAACCACAAGAGTCTCAGGTATATATTCTCCCAAAATTGCATGAACCTAAGACATTGGATATGTCTAGAGTTCCTTCAAGACTATGACTTTGAGATAGTCTATACTCTTGGAAAGGGGAACGTGGTGGTAGACGCGCTCAGCAGGAGGACCGGTTTGCAGCTTCTGAGTGAGGTGACGGAGTAGTTGGCCATAATGCAGGTATCCTTTGTGGATGATGGTGAACCTTCTTACCTTCATTCAATGACTGTTACTTCCTCACTCTTATAGCGAGTCTGGGAGGCACAACTGGTGGATGTTTACTACGAGGCCTGACGTGTTTTGTTATCCTCAGGATGTGCTCCTAATGAATTTTTGATAGGTGGAGAGCACATCATCCTTTTAAGAGGGTGCACCTTAGTGCTTGTGATGTTGCGGTAGGAGGTGTTGAGGGAGTTCCATACACCCCCCTTTGGCGGTACATCCTGGAGTGATGAAGATGTATCAGGACCTATGATGTTAGTACTGGTGTCCAGGGATGAAGAAATTGGTGGCTGAGTTCATTTCATGATGCCTCACTTGTCAACAAGTGAAGGTCAGGCATCAGGTTCCAACAGGCTTGGCCCAGCCACTCGAGGTACCGGAGTGGAAATGGGATGGTATCTCAATGGACTTTGTAATAGGGTCACCACGTGCATCCAGGGGTCATGACTCTATCTGGGCGATCGTTGACTGACTCATTAAGTTGACTCACTTCCTACCCATTCATGAGCACGGACCGGTAGAGGGATTGAGACACCTTTACATTCAGGAGATAGTGAGACTTCATGGGGTTCCTTTGACGATCGTCTTAGATCGTGATGCTCGCTTTACATCCCGGCTATGGAGGGGATTACAGGAGGAATTTGGGATTCAACTGCACTTGAGAACAAATTTTCATCCCCAAATGGATGGTCAAATAGTGCGGACCATACAAACCTTGGAGGACATGCTACATGCTTGCATCCTGGATTTGGGTCACAGTTTGGAGGACCACCTGCCACTGGAGGAGTTTTCATACAACAACTATCACTCCACCATTGGCATGAAACCATTCAAGGTTTTGTACGGGCAGCCTTGTAGATCACCCCTATGCTGGATAGACCTAGGTGAGTCAGCACTCATGGGTCTAGAGTTGGTACGAGCTGACACTGAGAAGGTGCAGATCATCGAGGAGCAGATGAGGACTGCACAGAGCAGGTAGAAGTCTTATGCCGACAGGAGACAGAGACCCTTGTATTTTTAGGAGGGCAATCACGTGTTCTTTTGGGTCTCACCTTGATGAGGATTTCAGATATTTGGATGGGGTGGAAAGCTATCTCTGAGGTTAATCATGCCTTTTCAGATCCTGAGTAGAGTTGGAGAGGTGACGTACCACATAGCTCTTCCCCCAAAAATGCACCAGGTGCATGATGTTTTCCATGTGTCGTAGCTGAGGAGGTACATGCATGATCTATTACATGACATCGACTAGCGAGAGCTAGACATTGATGAAGGGATGATGTTTTCGGAGTTCTCGGTTGAGATAGAGTATCGACATGAGCGGTTACTATGTGGTCGGTCGATTCCTCTGGTTAAAATTCAGTGGCAGCACAGGAATCTCCCGAAGAGAACATTGGAGCGGGAGGTTCGAATTTGTGCTCAGTACCCCCATCTGTTTGATTCATTTTATTTTGGATTTCTGGGGCCTAAATCCCTAATGTGGGAGAATGTAATGTCTTGAAAATTTTGTGTATTTTTTTAATTATACGGAATTATTCTAAGACCACACCCTCTTATGGCTTGTGATTCCAAGTCTATAACAGCCCAGAATGAAATTTTAAATTTTTTTAAGGTACATTTAGTAAACATATGGTAATATTTTTCTAACTTTTGAACCGGTGTGCGAATCAAAAATCTAAGGGAACCGTTGAACTCGGAACGCTGGGATTCACCTAGAAATGAATTAACTTCAGTTGACAAGGGTCGAGATGAAAAGTTATTTTTCGGACTTTTTGTGAAAAATAATAAAATAATTTAAAGAATTACATTATTTATTTTCTCACCATTGAGTGGTGGATGACGACATTGTGGTACAACGATGAGCCGATGATGAGGCTCATTAATGTAGGGTCAATAATGGCTCATTTGAAACCGTCGCACGATTATTTTTAATGGCTAATTAAATGTGGCTCATTAAATGTGGCTCATTTAATGAGCATCAATAATGAGAGAAAAATCGCTTCAATTTTTATTTATTTTAATAAACCAATGTGTTTCAGTTTGGGAATTAATAAACCTGGGGAAATATCTAATGAACTACCGGTGGAATCCCTATCCAATGAAGAACAATGAATGAAGCGACGAATGTTGGAAGATTGAATCCAGAGGTCAGAAAGCGGTGAAGAATCCCAATGACCACAGATCGACGATGACATGAATCACATCCTTCATCATCAGTAGATCCAATGAATCTAGGTAGGGATTTCTATGTTCTAAGTATTTGGTGATTTCTTCCTCGTTCTTGAAAATTTTGAACGAACTCGGATCAACTGACTAAAGGGTTGATCTGCAAATCGCTGATTCTTGTGGGTGGATATTGTGAGGGGGTTTGATTTGGGGTTTTTCAAGATGTGTGGTTATCATCATGTTTATCCCCATGATTAAAATCAAACACAAAGGGTGCAGGATGAACTGAACAAGGCTCAATCCCTCCTCCATAGTTTTTCTTGTTGTGTTCTTCGAAGTCAACTGATTAACTTGTAGGCAAGGAGAATTGAAAGGCATCGTAGTGATAGTGGTGTCCTATAGAGACCGTAGGTGCAAAAAGCTCCAAAAATAGACCACTGGAGTGACTCCAGTGGCCCACGATGGCGCGCCGCGAAGCCGGGCGCCCCGGGGAGGAATGCCCCATGTCCAGGTCATCCGGTGGCTGGTGACCCATGGTCTGTCAACCGCGGCTGGAGGAGGCCCCGCGTCCACAGGGGTTAGATGTGGCAAAACGACCACATCCTGACTAGATGGTGCACCATCGGACGCCCTTGTGGCCGTGACTTGTGTTGGCGGGTTGTGTCCAGCGAGCCGGACCCGTGCTGGCGGGCTGGACCCGCACCCAGCAGGCCAGACCCGCTCTGGTGGGTCGGACCTGCACCCAGTGGGCCAAACCCGCACTGGCAGGCCAAAGTCGAGCCCATCAGGCCCAGATAGACTAGTCTGATTCGTCGGGCGACCCAGCGGGTTGAACCCTCGACCAAACCGGGTCGGGTCCAGCATGGCCCATTGGGCCTGGTCCACTGGCTAGGCCGGACCAGACCGACCCTGACCCGAACTGGGTTAGGTCGAGTCCATCTAATTGAACCGGGGAATTTGGGGACCCCCAGGCCGGGTTGGTTAGGTTGGTCTGACTAGGTCAGACTGGGACCAGACACAACCGACCCCTTGTTTACTAAAATGCCTGTATATTGCAAACTGTGTGTTCGATTGACGCGTCGTCAGCAGGGTTGTGACCCTTACAATGGAGTGGTCCTTCTGATATACTCCACTTGAGTTTTTCAGAATTTGTAGTATGGTTTGGTTGGATCAGACTCAAATCCAACCAACCCTTTTTACTAAAAATCTTATAACTTACAGATTGTACGTCCGATCGATTTGCAGTCTATTGCATTGTAAAACTTACAACAAGATAGAGGATCTTTGTGTTAACTCTAAGTGAGACTTCTTGGAGGTTAAAATATGACTGATTGATTGAGGAGAAGAACCTTTGGAACTCATATGTACAAGGGGCGGGAATCCAGTGGCTGGTTGTCAAGTGAAGAGCGACCCTCTGTGGATCTGTAAGAGAGTGACCCTTCATGGATCGACAGTAGCACGAACCTATATGGATCAGCATGAGAGAGACCCTCTATGGATCAGTAGTAGAATGAACCTTCATGGATCATAAATAGTGCGACCCTCCGTGGATCGACATGAGAGTGACCCTATGTGGATCAGCAATAGCGCGACCCTCAGTGGATCAACAATAGAATGACCCTCCGCGGATCAGCATGAAAGAAACCATATGTGGATCAGTAGTAGCATGACCTATCATGGATCAGTTGTAGAGTGACCCATCATGGATCAATGGTAGAGCGACCCATTTTGGATCAGCAGTTGAGAGACCCTTTGGGGATCAACAGCGGAGTAAACCTTCTCGGATTTACAGTCTCTCAACAGAATAAGATGATCTAGCTTATGGATAATCGTCTTTTTTCTTTTTCTTTAAGTTGTACACTAGGTGTGAGATGACTTTTAATTTTTTTCTATGTGTTTGATATCTTTCTTGGTGGTATTACCCGATGTGAGGTTACTTTCAGGTAGGATCCATGGCGAACGACCTCTGAAGCTTTGAACTCTTTTTATGTACTTCCATTTCAATTGGGCTTATATTATGGCCAATTTACTTTCAGTTTACACACTTTACTCTCAGTGGTGGTACTTTTTGGTGGTTGCATTAATTTTTTTCCTTCATGATTATCTTTTTGCAGTTCACCCTATATATGTGTGTATAGGTTTAAAGGCAATGCTTTCCTTTTTTGGGATATGATTTTCAGTGCTAGTCACCATCCCATGGCCTATGGAAGGTGGGCTTTGGGTAGTCATGGTACGGGCCCTGGGGGATGGGTCGTGACATGAATTTCGAAGAAAGATTTGGTAGGTTCCAATATTTTGAGGTTTTAAGGAAAATTAGATTTAAGGAAAGTGAATTCGATAGAGTTTTCTTAAAATAAGATAGAAATACCAGTAAGTAAAAAATACAATTACGGAGATTTAAGTAAGGAAAATTACCTTCTAGATTACTTAAAAATAATTGTCAGTATTGATAAGGTTCTTCTTAGATGTAGGAATTTTTAATTAAGGAAATAAAAAATTTTAAGTTCTGAAAAATATTGTTAGAGAAAGAGAAAAAATAAGGTTCTGAATAATTTTTTTAAGGAATTTTTTTAAAGAAACAAAAAATGTACTCCCCCTATGAAAATGAGTTTCTTAATGTAATAAGATAGGTTTCAACAAAAAGTTAATATGAAATATTACCTTAAGATTATCATTCATAAATTTTGTTTAATGTATTCAAATATATCAGAGGATATAGATTTTGTAAAAATATCAGCAAGTTGATCTTGCGTTTCGATAAATTGAAGAATGATATCTTCTTTAAATGTGTGATCTCTAAGAAAGTGATGCCTAATATCTATGTGTTTTTCATGAGAGTGATGTGTAGGGTTTTTACTTAGGGAAATGAAACTTGCATTATCACACAATATTTTTGTTTTGGTAAAACTCATTCCATAGTATGAGAGTGTGTGTTGCATCCACAACACTTGAGGACAACAACTTCTAACTGCTACATATTTAGTTTCAATAGTGGAAAGTGCCACTGAATGTTATTTTTTTCATGACCAAGAAACTAATGAATCTCATAAGAAAAGACATGTTCTGGATGTACCTTTCTTATCCATTCTACATCCACCAAAATCAGCCTCAGAAAATATTTTTAAAACAAAATCATTTCTAGAAGAATAAAAAAGTCATAAGTTCATAGTTTCTTTTAAATAGTGAAAATTTCTTTTCACTGCTATTAAATGAGATTTCTTTGGATTATATTGATACCTTGCATAGTTAGGGAATAAAATTACATGAACTGACAATGTGTATTATTATAATTCCTTTTAATTTCTTTAATTTGTGGTTATTGTCATACTGTGGTGTGTATACATACCATCCATCTAATATTCTAAGTTTTCAATTTTCATGTTTCATTGTTTATGTTTATTCAATAGGTTAAATATTAAATTATTATTGAAAATTATGTCTTTCAATGTATCTAATTTTCAATTATATTATTGAGTACCTATAATAAAATAATATCTCTAAAACTATGCAGTTTAAAAATAAATAGAGTTTGTCACTTTTGAATTTATATGCAGTTTCAATATGTATTCAATCTTCATTCTTCTATGTTATATGCATTCAGTAAGTTACTAGAATTTTGATTCAATAAACTTTGTCATGTATCATTTCCAGTACCACTATGATAGTTCAATCTACCAATTTATGTATATTATGCATTGTATTTAACATTATTTTGTATTGGTTCAATAACAATGCAATATTTAGTTACAATATTCCTATGTATAACTTTGATGATTTACTATGTAGTTCTACATTCTATGGAATAATACGCATTTAAAGTGTGATTCAGTAATGTTCAATTTCGCAGACTTCTATGTACTTTCTATCTGCTTACTTTTGTTTAATATGCATTATCTTAAACATCAGTCTGTACATATTTCACTTTGGTTCAATTACTTCGCTGTCAAATTCATTTTCAACATATGATTTCAATTCGTTTTCAAATTTGTCTTAAAAATGCTATTAATTTCAGTTAATATATTTTCAGTATCAGAATATACATGAATAATGTTTCATTTATTAATAATTTGTTCCTTTATGCATATTTTTTCACAAGACTTGATGATGAAGATTCCCCAAAAATTGATAATGTTGATTTGGATTCTGCCATTTCAACATCTGTAGTCCAACAATAAGTTTATTTTGACGTTAATAAAAAGGAAATGAAGACTTAATAGCTCCATCTTTGTACTAAGAGGTATCTACAAAACATTTCTATGTTATCTTTAAATTCATCATTCAACAATCTTGAACTATTGGCTCGATGTTCATTTTTTTCCATCCAAATTTTTTTAAGGATTGTAATTCAACTATAATTTTTTTTAAAGTTTGTAATTTATTTTATATTATTGTAACATGCACATTTGTGTGCTCTCAATCGATATTTACTTTGGTAATGGGGTTCGTTCATCTTATGTGAATGATTCCCTAAGTTTTTTTCATAGTATTATCATAGGTTAATCATGTATTCCTTGATAATTAATTATGTCATTGTTGAAAACATTCTTTCTCAAGATATTCATCTTGTCTATCTCATATCAAATCCTGCAGCCACAATATCTAGTGAGCCTCTCTACTCAACAAGCCATATATTTTTGAGGCTCATGTTTCTTGATAATTAATTAATTACTCTTCCTCATTTAGTGGTCACAAAATACGGAGATATACAAGAATATTACAAGCCTTCTCTTTAACTTCATGTCTCAACTACACCTTATTGATGTCATCATCACATCTCTTATCAATGAGGCATTCTTTTTTGCTTGATGTTAATGGGTCCTAACCCATCCTCATCGGGTAATATCTCCCTTAGTCATGTCTTCCTTTATCAAATATAAGTTTTGATCGAATTATCATTAATGATTTCATCATTGGCATTATGTAGATCTGGAGAAAGTCCATATCCTTGTAGATACTGATATTCTTGAGGGGTTTCTCTATATTTCAATGAAACTAAGAATCTCCCAGTTATTCAATAGGTGAAGACAGTTATGCATGCAAAGACATAATCTCAAAGTACTCTATTTTAGGCCCCTTTCATAATATCAATATGATTATAAAAAAATGAACACCCAGATATGATTTCTAATCATCTAGGGAACAGTGTAATTTATAAGAATTACAAGGTTATTTTTATCTCACAATCCCTAAAATCCATATTTAAAAAAAAATTGAATTCTATGGAAATGAATTAAAAAAATACTATTTCATTATCCCAAATCAAATAAACTTTGGATTTTTTCTCAAAATTTTCATACCGTATAAAATGAAAATGTAAAACTTTGAGGAATACCCATTAAGTTACTTATTCCTTATTTTCATGAAAATGTGAAATAATATTTTTTTAATTAGAAAATGAAAATAAATAAAAGTAACTAAAAAAATGGATTGCTTGAGTGAAATAGGTGATCCATAAATAATGGATGAAAAAAGGGCAATTGAAAAGGAAAAAAATGAATTATATATCAAATCAGTTTATAAACTATAGTTTGATTATCTTCAAACAAATACAAAATTCACGTTAGAAAACAATGAATATTATAATTTCATATTTTAACAAAATTAACTATTTTTTTGACTCTCAACCGTGGAATTGTTCGTTATGATATATAAAAAGTTATAAATTCAAAAATAATTTAAGAAATGAAATGTCACAAAATTTATTTCATACATGTCTAAGTGATGAAAAATTAAAAATATATTTTATATATTTATCCAATTTGTTAACTTTTTTGGAAATGATATGAAAATATCTTTCTTTGTTCCAAAAACATTTATATTATAAAAATAATGATTATATATCCATTAATAAACAAGAAAAGATAAAACAAATAATGATTTAGATTAAAAAGATTAATTAAAAAATATATTTGAAAAAATAATTTCTTCATGTAATAATTATATAAAAAAAGGAATACTTTCCAAACACATATGATCCTTTAATAAATGGATCATATTTTGGAATAATAAAAAAATGGATTCATCCCTATAAATAACGATTTTAAAGAAAAATAAATAGGGAGAGTTTGGTTAAATAAAATAAATTGTATACTTATAAAATATTACCAAAATTTGGAACATAATAAATGATATGAAAATGGAAAATTTGATAGAAAATTATTAAAAATTTTAAAGTCCCACTTCTTAAATTTCATTCTCCAATTTAGTCAAAATGAATAATTTACACTTCATTCCTGCTATTGTAAAGGTATTTTTGTTTCCAGAACAAGTAAAAATGAATTTTGAATATTTATCAAAAACATATTTCAAACGGATATTGAATGGATTTATAACTGAATTGAAGAACCTAAAATTATTTAGAAAAAAATCCATTAGAGTAAAAAAATCCCTAAAAATTTACCAAAATGGCCATACAAATTAATTAGTGTGTTGGAACAATGGTTGGGGGAAAATTAAGAGATATTCGAGTATCGTCATGAGATTCTATTAAGAAAATACAAGTGTATAGTGATATTTATAGATAACTATTAGAAAAAAACATTCTTATTATAATGTTGATGAAACTGAAGATCATGATCAAGATGATGAAGGGTCATTGATACTTCATTCACAACAATCAGATAAATTCATCGAGAGATTATCAAAGGTACATTGTGAACTCAAATATGTAAAATAGTTATTTGGAAAAAATTTCAAGAAATTGCACATTCTTCTCATTTTTTTGGGTCATAAAAAGTAAAATATATTTTTTCGAATTTTGAAAGTTTCAAATGGATTCAAGTTATTTTTATAAAATTCATAGGTAAACTTTTAAAAGTAATTTTTTTTACAAAAGAGTGAAATAAAATAAATAGATGAAAAAAGGGATAAGGATAAAATAAAAGAGAAAATAAGAATAAAAATAGAAAATTCCTAATATACCATTCTATTTGGTCGAGTAATACAAAGTTGTATGTTAATAATACAATAAACTCTTAGAAAGTATATTTTGATACCTTATTTGATAATAGTTAACAAACACTTGCATGTTATTATTCCAATTTCCTAAGTGGTTAGAGGATTTCAAGGAATGGAAAAGAGAGATGCATGTTTAATGTACCTATAACAGTGTTCAATTATCAGAAAATAAATTTCCTAAAAACTGGTTAACCTATGGTCTTAAAATAAATATAATATTTCCTTTCTATTTGAAACCTTGCAAAATTTTATGATCTTATTATAAATATTCGATGATAAAAAAAGTTAAAAGGATTTTTTTGTTTTTTAATAGTTTGGGAAACGGAAAATGAACTTCCTTTGGTTCTCCATAGAAAAAAGCCTTCTTTTTTGTGCCCATTTTCAAAAAAATAAAAATATATATATAATTTATCAAACAATTTTTTTTTCTAGTTTAAAAAAATATAAAAGAAAGAAAATTAACTCTAAAGATCTCAAAAAAACCCAAAAATTGGGTTTTAAAAAATATTTTATTCAAAAGAATTAAAAAGATATTTAATGATAATAGTTTTTTATTTTGATTGAAAGAAGATACAACAAGGTAAAAAAATGAGAAAAATATTCAAAAATAAATCAGGTGATTCATGAATCATCCATTTCTTTAAGATAGATCAATTTTGAAAAGATTTTATTTCCTAAACATAAAATAAAAAATATTATAGATAGAAAAAACCAAATAAAAAATAAAAAATAATTAGTATATATATATATATATATATATAATTTAAAAAAATCCTAAAAAACTATGTTTAAAATATTTCTTGAATTACCAAGAAACATATTTAAATTGTTGAAAAAAAGACCAACAACTCTATGAGTTATTATGTAAGTGATTTTTGAGGCCCGCCACTAATAGGTGTCAGGTTGTCAATTAGCACTGAGAGTATGAAACATGAAAATGAGATTCATTACAATCATACATCAAATGAACATAATAAGAAATCTTCCAATAAATTCCACAATATATATAAAAAACTTATAATAAATCACAACGCATGAAATGTCATACAAATGCAAGTTTCCAAGATAAATATTGTAATAAAATTCATAAAGCATCATCTCCAACCATACCTCCAAATAGTTCATCCTATAAACTCACTCTCTAAATCTAAATAACAATTTATATATATAGTTATATATATATAGGGGTGGATATACATGCATACCCAATAGGGTTCTCCTCAAGCCGATTCATGTAAATGTGGAAAACACATATTAATACTTCAATGAATAAGAAATATAACCAATACACACTTATTAGCTTAACTATCACCCAACCCCACTAAGGCTCACTCACCAAACATTGCATCCAAGAATAATAATAAAAATATAAAAAAATATAGTAAGATGGTATCTCACACCACTTCCCAATTAGTTAATTCTCATGCCCAGATGACAAGAATCCTGATATTCCGCTTGGAATCATACCAATATTTACACACCTAATACGAGATAGATTATAACCTTATCTTCCCTAACCCATGTGAGGTCCATTGTTATTATTGGCACTAGTAACAACAAACCATAACCATAATTGAATCCACAAACTATATGCACACATCTCAGTACATCAACCATATTGTAAGGCCCCGACCTAGATTGTCTGAACGACATCCGAGTATGGGTCTCTATGTGACCTCTGACGCACTACCTTGTATGTGAGAGGATGTCGATTAGTAGTGATTTTCTAAAACAGTTGCGAGGGAGACTATACCATCAATAAGAAATCCTTATGTGCATGCCCAAATCTTTTGAAAATTTGGCATGACTTGTTCATATAAAAAACATCTCAAAACCCATAGACATAAAACAGGGAGCCCCATAGACCCCTGCATTCCAAAATAGAAAGTGGTAAATCCACTTTCACCAACAATAATAGAGTAGCATCATCTGATAAAAAAATAAAATAGACACTATATAAATAAACAACAAACTGAATATTACTTGGTGAATAAAAATTGATAAGTTAATTACATTGGTCTCCGACAAAACTTACATAATCATCTTATTGGAACCTTGAACTACTTGTACCATATTCCCAAATCCAAATAGTATCTTTTCTCTAAGAGAAAAGATCAAGATCTATGCAAGTACATAGAAACACATGTCGTTTACATGGGTAGGGTGTCAGTCGAACAATCCACTGGTAATCCCCAATGCCTTGAAAATACTAAATGTTGTTGTGATCAACTGGATGTGTATGCAATACATATATAAGAAGTGTGATTGTTTTCATGCAACACACCCACCTAGAAACATAATAATAGAAACACCTCAAAAATACACATCGAGTTTTCAGGTGTCAACCAAACCCCCTTAACCATAACCGCACCTACTTCGACCAGTTTCAGAGTGTCTCTGAACACAAGTTACCATTCAGTATAAGTATACTCATATTTGGAACATAATAATCAACTGAAAGAAATATAACCATCCCTGGAACATATAAATCACCTGAGTGAAATATACCCATCCCTGAAATGTATAAGTAATCACTTGGGGGAAATACATCTATCCCCAGAATTGTTTAAGCACACACCTAAGAGGTCGCATCCCCTACTTGGGGGAACATCCTCCCCATAACCTCTCATAACATGTACCTATATTATTACACCTTGGAACCTTAGTTACATCACATATATACATGAATACATAAATAAACACACTCATATCACCCTCTCTTCCTAGAACCACATAAAGCATGCACCCAAGGTATTCCATCCCGGAACCACATATGCATACAAATAAACACAACTGGGTACACTCTCCTATCAAAACCTCTCATCACATACCACACGAGTTGGCTATCTTCATAGTCCTATATCACATAATCGTGATCATACTAAAAAGATCATAACATCTCTTCACTACTACAACCACATTAGGCTCACACAATGATTCAAGTTCTAAGGTGATGCCTAAAATCATTACTGGCCACTTCTAGCACCAATTATCTCTAGGTTTAACATAATACCAAGGCACCCACTGAGCACCCCTAGGTAATTTCATAGTAAATAAACCCTACATGGGTTCCACATTCATGTTTCCATCTCTCAATCTCAACCCGCCATTCTGGTTTTAATGTCTCTCAACATTTGTTAGGATCTTTCAAACTCGTCTATACTCTCTACAGGGTTTGTCGCATTAATTTAGATCAACCTTCCATTTTGATACCAAAAGTAACCATCACCGATCATCACACACAAACATGCATCATCATTCATATAATAACCACTTAGGTCATATCAAATAAATCACAACAAGGGGGGAAATACAAAAGTACCCATAATTTAGAAAGCCTAACATTGACAACCCAAGGTCAAAAAAACCAAAAATGTTTCAATCATGCCTTTCTGAATTTCCTTTTCAAATTGATTTTTAAACCATTTCAAAAGGCACCAAATTTTGTTTTACTAACACTAGTCCCTTGGCCAAATCCTGTCAAAACATTCTTTAAAAACACTATTTCTGTTTTGAAATATGATTTGAAAACTCATTCTCAAATCACCCGTTCTAATTTAAATTCCATTTGAGGAAATCCCCCCCTTAAATGGAAACATTTTCTCTTTGAATCAAACACACACCACTAATTAATTCATAAAGAGGTCCACTGACACCCATTCATCCAAAGGCATTACCATCAGACCATTTAGTAAGTTATGTGGTCTATGTTGACTAAAGGTGATGTGGGACTATCCCAATTTATGTTCAAGATCACAAACACCATGAAAAATGTTGAAAAAATTAATAATGATGACACAAAAACATAATATCACTATAAGAACAAGAGAATTAGTAAATTCAAGGCCAATCGCATCAATCAAAGCCATTTTTTCTTTGAAATTGTACCTGACCATCACTACCTAAGCTCATCCAAGCATCACCTCAACTCTCAGACACCTATATCAAGGAAAAATATCAAATAATTAATTATAAAAAATTTATAATTGATTATTTAATTAATTTATAACAATATATAATTAAATTATAAATCAATTAAATTAGGCATAAGGGTTAAAATTTCACAGAGTCATCTGATGCACCAAAATCGTGAACAACCACACTTGGAAGGTATATAACACACTCTCAACACCATTATAGGGAAAATAATTGTCACATGTCATAGATTCATTATAAAAATTAATTTAATTTAATTCAAAACCCTAAACAAATCTATGGTGCAATATACCTAAAGGAAAATAATGAAAGGCCACTTAATTACATACTCTTTGGAACTCCTTCACAAGTCTCACATGAAACCCCTAATAAGTGGGATGATTTACACCATTCCTTAGTGAAAATTATCATAAAATTTAGTTAGAGATAACCAAAATCAAAGGAAAAACAAAGGAGAGGAAAAATAAAGGGAGGATGAAGAGTAACTTGCCTCAAACATCAAAAAAAAAATCACCAGGAAAATGCCCCAAAATCAAGGGGGTCAAAGGAGGAAAGGAGGGAGAGCCCTCCTATCTATCATGTACATGAAAGGAGAGGGGGTATATGGATTAAATTCCACATTTTTTTCATAAAATCAACATTTTTAATGGAAATCTATAGGCCACAAAACTTTCCAAATTGTTCACCAATCATGTGGTTGAAACCATATCAAACCATCCTTCTTGTACAATTTTCCAAACCATTACCCAACCATGAAAATCACAACTAAACTTAAAATATAGGTTTCTCATGGTTTCTCTGCAACTGCACACCAATTGTGTCCATAACCCTGAACAAATCTACCCCACATTGTTTCTTTTTATTGTGCGACGATCGTGCACAAGGAAAAACCTTTGAAAACTTCAAATTTTCAATTTGAAACTCTCAAGACTCTCTTAAGCACCAGATAAAACTCTTGATCCTTTATCCATATCCAAAAAAATCTACTCAGGATGCTCAAACTCTTCTAATTTCAATCCTAAACTCAATTTTTGAATCGACCCCTATTCTGAAAATCAAAAATTCAAATTCCTGTTGAATTCCCCAACCTAAAAAAGAGACAAGATTTTACTCTCATGACTTCTTACCAAGAATATTCATCACCATATATACCACATCATCATCTCATCATCTTAACATCAATCACACATTTGAACTCTGGCCATCATAATTATACCAAGTTTCGAAGAGATTATGGGAAAAGGAGTTGTCATCCATTAGTTCTCTTTTCAAATTTGATGTCTAGGGAAGAAACCCGGAATCCAAAAATATTTTGGAATATTTTAGGATATCTGATTTGGGTTTGGTTCATATGAAATCATAAAAAAATACAAGTATATATAGTCACGCATTGTCATCCATTAGTTCTCTTTTCAAATTTGATGTCTAGGGAAGAAACCCGGAATCCAAAAATATTTGGGAATATTTTAGGATATCTGATTTGGGTTTGGTGCATATGAAATCATAAAAAAAATACAAGTATATAGAGTCACACATAATCCCGTCACAACAAATATATCTTTTCCAATCACTATTAACCACTACTATATTTACAACAAAACCCCACTTCCCCACATAAAATAGTCATATCATGCCTATATTTTCTCATTTTTATCACATTATTTAATCATTTCATATTAATTTTTACCAACCATATTACTTTAATTGTATTTTCTAATTCTATATTTAATGAAGAAACACTCTATAGTCATTCTTCACATTTATTTTCAATCATTAGTCATTCATTTCAAGCATAAAAATTTTATTAATATCCCACAGTTCATTCAATTTAGCTCACTACCCATTTCATATTTTTTATTTCCACATCATTACATACCACCATAAATTCACTAGTACAACCTAACACTGAAAACCATTTACTCACAACAACCCCCACAATTGCCACAACATCAACCCCATACCATCAACTATTTCCACCCATGCCTACGAACCACACCCCCACTACCCAACACATGCTAATGATCACAAAAAATTAAACTCCACCACCATGATCACTCATTCACAACAAAAAACTTATTATTCACATGAAACAACCAATTCTAGAAACAAATCACCTTCATAATCTTTAAAACAATCCATCACGTTCATTTAATATCACTTGTAGGGGCAGTAATAAAAAAATTTAAAATTTTATATAACCAATTCATTATATTATTTACTTAATTAACCTTTTATATATTTATTCCAATAATACAATTAAAGATAACACAACAAAACAGAAATCACAACAACATCCACATGAAATCATTAATCATGTAAGTAATGTCATTGAAAACATATAATCACATGAAAATCACTCATCCCATAAATTTTATTTTAGTCCTATTCATTATAGTGGTTAGGTCAATTATTAACATCCATCCAAATCAAACAAAAGCATGTTACTTCCACATTATATAAAAAATAAGAGATATCTTTAATCCACTATCTTAATTAAAGTTTTACTATTATTGTGTGACAGTAATGTGAGGAATAGGTGATCACATGACCAAGATCATGAAAGAGAATACCAATAGCTTAAAACATGAAAATACTCATCAACCATGATCTATATCTAGAAAAACTAAAGAAAATAACTACCAAAACCTTCCTCAATTGAACATATGGGAGAAAAATCCAAGATGTAAAGAGGGGAAATTCACCTTCATTCACAATAAATTGATCTCTGGAAGTCGAGAGTCTACACCAATTCAAGGGTACTCAAGGGACTTCAAAGGGGAATATTAAGTCAGGTAAGGGTCAAGGAAAATGAATGAAGAGGAGAATTTATATGGGATTTTATATTTATATAGGCACCGGAAACCACACCACCACAACATGATAAGGTATGGTCATTTCATGATGGGGTTAATTCCATTGAACCATAGAAAATCACACTAAGAAAATCTTATATCCACTATCTTAAACATAGTCAACTTATTTTCTAACACAACCAAGGAAAATCATTATGTGACCAAATAGTTACATCATGTACATAATCCTTTGAAACCCAGACCATGGCATGTAAAGAGCACTACACTGCAACTCCTCCAAGTTGTAGTTTATGGTTGTTTCCCATTATTTGTTAGAAATATGTTCATGGATTAGTTAATGGACATTATTTTATGGTCATTTGGGTATTATTTTGGGTTTTAAATCCCTAAGGTAAATTTGAATCCACTTCTTGAGTGTTTGTTTGTGGTTGGTGGAGAATTATTGTTTTAATTGATGATTTGAGGAAATGTGGTTTCTTTGGTGATATCTTTATGGTATAAGGGATTATTATTATGTATAACCATTTAGATTAATTATAAATGTCAGGGAGATCTATTTTAGGTCATAGTGTTTTTTAGGATTTGTATTTCATTGTGGTTGTAGTTCGGTTAGGATTCGATTTGTTCAGTGATATTTGAAGATTTTTTCTATTATCTTATAATTTTAACCAATTAATTTTTTAGAGAATAAAGTGTTATGGTTAGGATAATTGTGATACCCATATGCCACCATTTTTTTAAATATTATATGATTATGTTTTTTCTTTTTTCTTTTTTTTTGGGATTTTTAGATTTAAATTTTAAATATTTAGTGGTTTTTATTTATTGCATGGTTTCCACATGGTTAGAAGTAATCAAGTAGAAAACCTTACGTTCATTGAGAAACTATGCGAGTGTTTATTATGTATGAGTTTTTTTCAGTGGCGCACAATTAGTGCATGATCGTGTGAGGCTTAGTGGAAACTATATATATATATATATATATATATCCTTACATATGGGGTGTCTTGTGCATGGATTGATCACAATTGGGAAAATCATGTGGAGTGTCATAGCTCGATTATAGTGGGGGATGAATGGTTGGTTCATGGTTTCATAAAACATCTATACAAACTATGTAAGGATACAACTCTATTCCAGTGAGAGTTGCATGATTGACACATAATTTTGCAAATCATGAGGCCAAAATACATGACCTTCCCAAATTAATTAAAAATTGAATTTCCACTCTGCTCAATTTAACATGTTTTGGTCCTCCTCTAACCCCATTTTCATTCAAATTACCAGAGGTATATCCCTAGAAATCCTCTCATTTCTTCCCTTGGTATTTTGAGCTCGTCCTTGGTTTCAAATAGATTTTAAAAGGTAAAACCATTTTATTCCTTTACTCTTATTGATTATTCAACTACCCTCATTTTACTTTTCTCCCATAAACCCTAATGGCTATGACAATCACATCAAAGGTTTGGGTGGGACTAACCTTAAGGAGTTGGTTTTTTAGGGACATTATAATTCATTTCCTTTCATATTTTTTCTCTTTCCATCAAAGTCAAGTGGTTTCCACTTGAATGAGGTATGGTTTTTTGTGAAATTATTTTATTTAACAAGTCATGAAATGATTGAGTTTTATATATTCATTTTATCTTAAAGTTGTTCCAATATATGATACCCATGAGGGGTTAAAAAACATTTCAAATTATTTCCATACTTATCATAGAGTATTTTCAATGAACTTCAAGTATTTATTTTGAATTAAATATTTATGTATGTCAAGTGTTTGTGAAAATTCCAATGAGGCTCTTTGAAAATGGTTTGGATGGAAAATAAAGTATTTTAGCCCTGTTTTGATTTCCAAAGGAAATAAATAGTTTTTTAAGGGTTTTTTAATTAAATATTTGTTTTGGTTTTCAATTGAATCCCAATGGAGGAAAGCCTTAGTTTCAAAAAGCGTCAGTCCTTGTGTGTGAAAAGTGTGGTTTTATAATTTGGAATTCCAAGTTTGCTTTAAGGGAACATTCTAAACTTACTAAAAATATTTATTTGATGATTATATCACACCTATTGTGATCCCCTTTGTTTGATGTTTTGTATAGGCCTTTATCCCCTTTTGTGTTGTTGAATGAATTATTATTGTAATACTTATATGTATGTGAGAAAGGGGATATTTCTTGAGAGGGTGTTGGATGTGATATGGAATTTATTATTTATGTTCATTATTTATTTATGTGATGATCATATGATTTGATTATTTTCTCACCTTCACTTTGTTTAATTCAGGGGATAATGGGAAGATATGTGATAAATCTTGGTTTATGCTACACTAGTCTAGATTATGCACTAGATATCATCCCCTAGTTGTATGTTGTACCCTCACTTGGGGAGTGCCCCAATGAGACTATGAGAGTGACTCAATATTTTATATTATTTAGGAATTCATTATAGTTTGTAAGTTAATTCCATTGAGTATTGTCTAAGATTATCTCATGTTAAGACCTATTATGTTTCCTATGATACTTATTCATTTTATGTTGATGTTATTTATTAAGGGGATTCCCACCACTTTCTTGATTTGTATCCCCTTGGTCTCATCTTGGATCGTGACACCACTTATTTATTTTTTCTTACTTATGCTTATTTTTTGACATTATGGTTCCCATTTGATCTATATACCTTCTTTATTTTATGAGTTAGTCACTTATATTTTGTTTTGAAAAGGGTTTTTATAAAAAGTTTTAGAAATAAGGAAGGTGGTTTTGTTTTGTTTTCATAATATTTAAGGTCCGCCCTTTCAACATTTTAAAATGAATTCCTTTTTAAATGATGTATCAACCCCTTGGTGAATAAAAAAGGGGTATTTTTTTTAAGGAAATATCTTGAAGGAAAAGTTTTATTGATTTACTTAGGTTTTGAAACCAAAATATTCAAGATTCTTAATGCTTTGTTTTCTAAAAATGTTTTATCTTATGATTTAGAAAAGAATAATGTATCAAAACTTTTTTTCCTTTTAATTATTCATTTGGAAAACATTATTTACTAAATTATGTTTAGACTATGATTTATGAAGTGTTTCATTAAAAAAATTACTTAGCCACTTTTTTGTGAAATCATACCAAGTCTATTAGCCCAAACTCTGTATAAAAACCTATGAATGTGCATATAGATTTCATGTTTTATACAGGTTCTCATGTTGTGATTTATGATTGGATATCTTTCTATTTATCTATTTATAGGAACTATGGTTGTGGTGAGTGACCAAGGGTTACACAGAGATGTTCAAACAATGGATCAAGCTATTCAGTTTTTGGTTTCTTACTTGGGGTGTTAGTGTAACAATCAATTTAGCCAGTAGATTTTTTGTATTTTTGGTTTCTTAATTTTCCATATTTATGATTTTTTAAGGATTTTTTTAAAGTGATATGGTTTTTTATATTTTTTATTCCCTACTTGGTTGTCGTTTTATTTTAAAAATGTTTCTTTCTTATGAATGAAAGTCCAATGTATTGGTGTACCATGTCATATTATTGATAAATTCCACTGCTTTATTATTATTTGAGGATTAAATAGTTCCCATTTGGTTATTGTTTTGATACCATGGTGCTTGTCACCAGACCATGGATATTATGGGTGTTCTTATTTTCTTATTTTGATATAGGTCGGGTGTCGTGTCGGGTCGACCTGAAATGGTCTATTATAATTGGGGGAATTATTACCTTCTCATCCTCCATGGAGATCAGTCTTTTCCAGACTAGGAGGAATTTTACCTAAACCACCACCATAATTACTTTCACTTTGCAATTCTTCCCCTTCATTGGGACTGAATTTAGTGAAAGTCGTTAGAGGTTCTCTCAGGATCATCCTCTATAATCCATTTCTAGAGGAATAGTGGGGATAAAAAGTGAATCCTTACAGGGTTCACAAGTCAAAGTGGTCCACCAATAAGGTTGATATCAAGTAATATCATGATATATTTTTTGATGGATATTTATAGGATGATAAATTCTCTTAATTCTCTATTTAAAACAAGGATATGATCCCCATTGTGCACTTTTTGTAAGTGAATGTTGTTATCACAAACCCTAAAGATAACACAGAGAACAACACCAATATATAAGAGCATAATGATGATTCATTCATTTAAAACATGGTGTGCATCAAAACACCTAAGGAAGGTGTGTGCACTTGACATCTGAGGAAGACTCGTGATTTGGGAGCCCATTCAAGCATCCCTCTGCTACATGATTATTATGTCTCAACTAAGGATAATGTGGAAAGCATGGATATATCCTACCCACTACATGAAGAAATTAAGAATATTTTCTTAGGATAGGATTATTTAATATGAAGTAAAAATGAAGAAGTTGAATCAAATTAATGTTGAACTACTCTAGGAAAATATTCCCAATGAGTGAAAATCCCAGGATGAGATTGATATACTTCCTCTAACAAATACCTTTCTATAAGTGGGAACTGCTCAACTCATGATAGAAAAAATCCCATAATATGGCTCACCTGAGGCCTAGACAACCAATTTACCTAGCTCCAATGTCTAAGGACTACCAATAATTCCATACATTGGGGAAACACTACTATTTCAAGTGATCTACCCCATACTAACTCAAGAAGGATATCAATAACAAACATAAGTGTGCTGACCATGTCAGGATTCTCCCAATACCTCCACTCAAGTATTATCCTAGGATATAGTCCCGCTATAAATCCTACACTCTAATGAGTAAATTTCCACCTGAATGGAAGCCGTGGAGGGGGAAAACACACCAGTATAGCTAGAAACGAAACCATAACCTAAGTGGGTATACTTGACTCTGCATAAACCTAATTGTAGGAATACCATATTCTCTATATTCAATGGTACATGAGATTCAATACAACATCTCACACATTTTGTGTCTCGATGCAACCCTATGATGGGAACACTAGAGAAACATGATACAAAAAATTTCAAATGATTCATACAGACACTGTAAGGAATAATAATTATCTAGTATAATAATCTATTAGTAGTGTCTATTGTCAACTAAGAAGATCTATGATGACATTTCCTTTATCAGTTTAACTCTATATCGAGGAAGACTGTGATACTAAAATTCAAAAATTACAAGAAATATGAAAATGAGAGGGTTTTTTATTCCATTTCTATTTGGGAAGTCTTGAACTATTCACTAAACATGAATCTTCTTTAAGAACGCATTTTTGGATTTTTTTTCTAGATAATATCCATGAATAGTTTTAGACACCACTCATTCCCTTAAAGTACACAATGGTTTCTGGGAGTTTTTAGTGGTGGAATAGAACTTGTGGGTTTCTATTCAATATTACAATCTCGAGTACTATATTCCACTACCAATATAAGGGATGAATCCTAGTAGATCATAAACAATGATTGTCACACTAAAACCAACACTGATCACAACTCCAACTCCCAAACCTAATGAATATCATATGGTTCCTACTCTTTAAAACATTAACATAAAAAATCACCTTACTAGGTGAGAAAAAATTAGAAAATTCATCCAAAATTCAACGTCCAAAAGAATAAGGTTTATTCCTTCTAAAAAGAACAAGTTATGGGGTTATTCATTGCTACCCTGGAGGAAAATTCTATCAAGTTATTAGTGGTCATAATGACCAATAAAATTGTGGTAAATGATTACCTTTATTATTTTTTCCTTCCAAAAAATACTTGGGTACACATTTCAAGACTAATTCATATTCAAGGGTACACTCTATAATATGGTTGACTTTGGGTAAGTAAAGTTGGGAACCCCCCCCCCCCCAATGTAGTGGCCCATGTCTCTACTGCTATGGCATAAGAAAAAGGAGAGTGATAATAAGTCATGAACAAAGGGGTGTAGAAATTATAATACAAGATGACCTATAATATGGTTAAATGAGTACATGATATACTTAGAGTGTAACTGAATAAGATATTTGGGACCCCAATTCCATTTTATAATTCAATGAAAACATATTCATTATTATAGTCTTCCGAGGGTTGGCACAAATTACTTAAACAGAAGAATTCATAAGAAGAGGATCCCTTATTAGCACCCAAAATGTTCCAGACTCTCTCAGATTACATAAGCCCATCATTGGGAGGATAGGCACCACCCCACTAAAAATATTTTCATCTAATGAGGAGTCTCAATATATCTCAACCAATTTCATTAATTTAATTTTCCCATTCCCTGATGAAGATAAGAAATCATATAAATCTAAATTTGCACCAATAATTGAGGAGAAGGTTATAGAGATTAAGGAGGTTGTGGAAAAAGAAGTGGTAGTGGAACCTAAAATTTAGGAATTATTTTTTCTCAATCCTTATATGCAGTTGAAACCTAAAGACATGATCTCTAATAAACTCGATAAGAACATCAATATGATCTCGAACCTAAATAGATCGTTTGGATTCAATAATATTGAAATATTAACTAACAAAAATAAATTTTTTTAGTTGAAATAAAAATGATAGAAGGATGATTCATCCCAAATCACAGACAATAAATATGTCTCCCAAGTCCAGTCCAGGGAAAGAGTTACACAGTCCACTTTGACCCCTTAGCCCTAGGTTAGCGAGTAGCCTCAAGGTAGGAAGTGTAGTCCCTTAGCTCAAAAGTATGATCTTCTAAAGTATCTTTCCATCATTATACCTGGGATATCAATTTTTTATCCCTTTAACTTCTCAAAGGTGCTTAGGGAATCCCTCATTAAGTCCCTCACAATCCCCCAAGAGTTCGATACTAAAGTTGTTTTAGCCAAAATGTATCACATATGGGATGAATTTACAGAATGTCATAAGATCATTTTATTCACATGAAAAGAATGAGATATTAATATAATGTGACATCCCGGACCCAGCTGCCCCTCAACCCGAGCCCTGATCCCAGTTGGCCACATGACCCCTTGCTCGTCTCCCCATAGGCCAGGGGCTACCGACTAGCAGCGGGAGTGTAATGGTAAGTCAGTGGGGAGACTGTACCCCCTTGTCAGAGTATACAGTGGTATAGCAGCAAGTGATTAAATAGAGGAAGTGCAACTAATTGATAAACAGGAGAAAAAAAAGGAAACATACAAACCAAAAAACCGAAGTAAGGAAAATCCTGATAAATATACAAAATCCACATAGGCAGTGTCTGATACAAAATGGATGCATGGCATGCTGATACAGTAGGAATAGCTGGAAAGCATGATATATAGTAATACAAAAAGAGAACAAAAGTAGTCCACAAGCATCTCTATCCAATCTCGGTCCTCTGCTTTGGATCTCCAGCTAGAACATACATGTATCAACAATCTGGAGTTCGGCCTTTTCCCCTACTAGTACCTGCATCAGTAAAGTTTACATGGGTGCCAAGGAGGCCGCCCGGGTAGGGTGTGAGACAAGTTTCAGTAGGACACCACCAATAGTGTCTACATGTAATCCAAATAAGTGTTCAAAAAATAAACAGTGTGTAGAAAACTGCAAGTAAGTAAAGTAAAGTAATAAACAACCCTCCCGCTCAGGTTCTGGAAGGACACCTGGTAGGTCTACCTGCTTCAGCTCATAGCTGGTAGTCTAAAAAATTACCAGAGTATAAGTACATAGATATAGGTTATCACCGGCATGAGGTAAGAATTCCTCTAGTCCATGCTTCTCACATATGTAATAATCATCACTAGCATGAGATATGAATTCATCTCATCCACAAGCACTGTAACTGGCATGGGGAAGAATGCCTCCCACCCATAAAGGATATATAGGCATGGGGTAAGAATGCCTCTTGCCCTCACACGAAGATTCATCTGGAACGGGGTAAGAATGTCTCCTGCTCACACACTGAGATTCATCTGGCACGGGGTAAGAATGTGTCACGCCCACACATGGAGATTCATTTGGCATGGGGTAATAATGCCTCCTTCCCACACATGGGTTATCACAAGCATGTCAACATAGTAAGGCATAACCATTCACATAACAATATATAAGGCAATCCATCTTGTATCATACTTAAATAATCACATCACAAGGCAACATAAATTTCAATTCATTTAATGGGTTTAGTCTATCTCATCCTAGCCAACCTCTAATTGAGTCATCACATTTTACTAACATGGAAAATGCCTTTCGAGACATATCATTAAGGTCCAATGGTAAAAAAGGGCCAAATCTCAAGACATATCACATATGGTTGACCACTCCCGATCCACACCTCATCTAAACACCCTAATGAGGTTAGATTAATCAATCTCATACCACACGGGTCATTTAGATATGAAGCAATCATTTCAAATAAGGTGTTTGGTGAAAGACAAACCATGGCACAACGATAATAACTCAAAACAGAGAAAACCCAAAATGGAAACCATGTGACCACCTACCTTAGAGCTGTAGACGTAGGCTCGCTTGATATCGAACTCAGATTTGCAGAAGGTTGGAAGAGATCCGAGTTCTAGTCCAATGCCCTGGAAATAGGGCATATGAGCCTATGGAAAAATAGAGAAATTAAAACCAAGATTCACCGAGGAAAGAAGGGTGCATGAGGTAAGCCTTACCGAGGGTGATCCAACGCCTTCGATGGATCGAGGATCTGATTACGGATGAAGGCTACACCAAGAAAAGAGTGAGAGATGGGTTTTTGTTTTGAAAGAGGGATTCTCCTCTAGTTTTGTCCGCTGGAGGAAGAAAGAAAGGCTTAAGGCCTTATAAAACAAAGTAAGGGAAAAATGGTAAAATCACCCAGAACAGGGTCGCACGGTTTAGGTGCACGGTTTACCAAACCATTCGGAAACCATGCGCACCTCACTTCTTCTAGACCAAAGGCCGCACAGTTTGTCTAAAAACATGTGCAGGCCATTTGCAGGCCGTGCGCCACTATCTGCAAGCTGCATGGTTTATCCCAAACCATGTGCAGGCCATGCGTAGGCCGTGCGCCACTGTCTGCAAGACCATTTCTCAAACTCCCAGGCTCCGAACAAACCCCGGACACTCCCCGAACCTTCCTTAGGATGTTACACACATTAAAAATGATTTAAGGAAAGATTTGAAAGAAAATCTAATGATCTGTACCTTTTCCAAAGAGTCGGGTCGTTACAACCTCCCCTCCTTAAAGCAACTTGTCCCTGAGTTGGCCTTCCGAGGGTACAGAGGTGTCATCAACGAAAATCTCTGGACATTGAGAATGTATATCAGCCTCATGCTCCCAGGTCTTGTCCTGTACCTGTCCATGCTGCCATAGCACCCGTACAAGAGGACCATACCTACAACGGAGTGTCATCACAATCCGGTCAACAATTCACATCGGATACTTCTCGAAGGAAGAATACATATCCATTTCAACCTCATCAGGCTGAAAAACATGAGTCGGATCTAAAAAGTATCGGTGTAGCTGAGATACATGAAAAACATCGTGCATGACCTGATATCTCTGCGGAAGTGCAAGATGGTAAGCTACTAGTCTGATCCACTTCATCACCTCAAAGGGTCCTAAGAACCTCGGTGAAAGCTTACCCTACTTTTGTATGCGTATTTTCCCCAACCTGGGCGAGACCTTCAAGAAAACCCAGTTCCCAACCTCGAACTCAAGAGGTCGCCGGTGCTTGTTAGCATAGGACTGCTGTCTAGACTGATTTGTCTGCATACGCTTCCTAATAAGTTGTATCTACTCTGTAGTCTCCTACAAAATACGTGGTCCTAGAACAGCTTCCTCCCCTGCTTCAAGCCAACACAAAGGTGAGCGATAAGGCCTACCATATAAGGCTTCATAGGGATCCATCTCAATAGTAGCCTGGAAGCTATTGTTATAACTGAACTTGACAAGAGGAATGTGTTTCTCCCATGAACCTCCAAAATTGATAACACATGCATGTAACATATCCTCTAGTACCTGTATAGTCCGCTCGGTCTGTCCGTCAGTCTGCGGGTGATAGGTCGTGCTCAAAAGTACCTGCGTACCCAAGGCCTTCTATAAACCCTGCTAGAACTGAGATGTAAAACAAGGATCTCTGTTCGAGACAATAGAACGAGGTTCTCCATGAAGGTGCACTATTTCCTTGACATACAATCTTCCCAAGTCATCAACTGTGAAGGTCTTCTATACAGATAAGAAATGCATGACCTTCTTCAAACGGTCGATGATAACCCATACTGCATCATTGCCACGAGGTGACCTGGGTAAAATGGTTACAAAGTCTATAGAAACATCATCCCATTTCCACTCTAGAATGGACAACGGCTGCAAAAGCCCTACCGGACGTTTATGTTCCGCCTTCACCTGCTGAAAGGTGGAACAATGCATGATAAAACCGGCTATCTCCCACTTCATGTTAGGCCACCAGTACTGTCGTTGAAAATCATGATAAATTTTGGTGATGCCTGGGTGAACTACCCATGCTAAGGCATGTAAATCCATCATCAAATCCTCTCTAATGTCTAATGGGACCCATACATGCCCACGGAACAATAAAGTATAACATTTATCCACGATCCAATCTGTAGAGGCATCATCAGCGACACTTTCTCGAAGAATAGGGCCTTCCGGATCTGACAACTATCTTGCCCTGACTTGTTCCAAAAGAGTATATGTCACCGCTAAGGCTGATAGAATAGTCTGACCCTATCCCTCCTGAACCTCAACATGCATCTCCAAAAATAGGGCCATCATCTTCCACTCTTCATTAGATTCCCGAACCACTTGTGACTGAGCTTTCCGACTCAGCGCATCGGCTACTGAATTTTCTTTCCCAAGAGTGTAGGCCATTTCGAAATCAAAGGATTGAAGGTACCCAACCCACCTGCGTTGCCTGAGATTTAGATCCCGCTGAGTGAATATATATTTGAGGCTTTTGTGGTCAATGAATACCACAAAATTATCTCCCAACAAATAGTGTCTCCAACAGCGTAAGGCATGTACAACCGCTGCGAGCTCAAGGTCGTGTGTTGGATAATTCCATTCGTGAGCCTTTAACTGAAAAGAACCATACACAACGACTTACTCATCCTGCATCAAGACAGCTCCAAGCCTGACACCTGACGTATCACAATAGACCGTATAAGATCTACCTGGCTCTGGCAAGATCAGTATCAGTGCTAAATTTAGTTTGCCCTTCAGTTCCTGAAAAGCTACTTCACAAGGTTCTGACCAATCTAATATCACCCCCTTTTTGGTCAAAATTTTAAGGGGTTCTGCTAGGCGTGAAAAGTCCTGAATGAACCACTTATAATACCCATCAAGACCCAAGAAACTTCTGATATCATAGATGTTCTTGGGATGCTCCCAATAAATTACAGCACTCCCCTTCTCAGGGTCAAGTGAAACTCCAGACTCAGAAATAATGTGACCAAGGAAGTGGACCTTATTTATCCAAAAGGGTCATTTACTGATCTTAGCATAAATCTCATGCTATCTTAGTGTATTCAACATGATCTCAAGATGGGTTGCATGGTCGTGTCTCAATCATGAATAGACTAAGATATCATCCAAAAATACAACAACAAAAGAATCAAGGTAAGGGTGAAAAATCAAATTCATAAGATCCATAAACACTAAAGGTGAATTCGTAAGCCCAAACGGCATGACTAGGTACTCATAGAGACCATACCTACTCCTGGACATTGTGCGAGGTATATCTGAAGTCCTAAGATGCACCTGGTGATAGCCCGACCTCAAATCTATCTTTGAAAACATCTTCACTCCTCGGAGATGATCGAGGAGGTCGTCAATTTGAGGTAAAGGATACCGATTCTTAATAGTCAGCTGATTTAACTTACAATAATCCACGCAGAGACGAAGGGTACCATCTGGCTTTTTTGTCAAAGAGGACTGGTGATCCCCATGGAGAAGTACTGGGACATATAAATCCTTTGGCTTCCTAGTCCTCCAGCTGACTCTTGAGCTCCAGAAGTTCCTTAGGTTCCATCCTATAAGGAGGAATGGTCACTGGTGTTGCTCCTGGTATAAGCTCAATAGTAAATTCCACCTATTGCACTGGAGGTATTCTAGAGAAATCATCAGGAAATACATCACTAAAATGTTCCACCATGGGAGGATAAACCAAGGGTTGTAACCCTTGGTCATTGAGATAAAGACTGGAAACCTATTTCATGACACCACCTAAACTCTGGTGTTCCGGTCCTACTTGTGTCACACTAATATACCATTCTCCCTTATGCATATACATGTCGCCATCTGGTGACGTAAATGCCACCCTCCAATGATAGCAGTCAATCCAAGCTCTATAGGGAACTAACCAGTCCATCCCGATTATTACATCAAAACCTTTCATATCAAAAAAAATACATGTTCCACACGAAAAGGTAACCGCCCACCTCGAGGGGACAATTTTGACAATGACGAACGCCTTCTGAATGGATACCAAATAGGGTATCTAATGTGATCATACCATGATATGACTCAATTTTTAGGCCCAAACTTCCAATAATCGCCTCCGATATAAAAGAGTGAGAAGCGCCTATGTAAAAAAATAGATACTAATGTAGAGGCAACTAGAATCGTACCTCGTACAGTAGATGGTCCGGCGTACTGCTCATGTGGCATAGGCTTGACTGCATACAACTAACTGGTACCACGACCCTGTGTCACAGCCTGGATACCCTAAGCAGAACTGCCCTGCTAGAGCTGAGATTCATACACCTGATTACCTCTGCCTCGACTACCACCACGGCCTGATCATCCAGTGGCATTCCAGCTGCTTGACTGATGTGATCCTGCGGATCTAGCACTAGATCATGGAGTATGTACAGATCCCTGCTCACTGGGCCCTCGGGGAAAAGACCTGCAGAAACGGTGGAGATGGACCAACCTACCATAACCTCTGCACTCCACTAGAATTTGCGTACACTGCCTCCTCATATGTCATGGCACCCCACATTGGTGACAGATAGAAGTACCACCTGAGAAAAGGGTCTGACCACCACTGACACCATGAGAGTCCTCAAAACGCCGCTTCTTCCTAGAAGCAGATCCACTAAAACCCTTAGGCATCAAACCGCCCTGGTTCGCACTGTCTGCATCTCTCAAATTCCTCTCTATGATCAAAGCCTGATTGACAATATCTAAAATGGTCGTCAACCTAAACACATTAACCTGCGACCGGATGGCATAACACAGCCCATACTCAAAATGCCTAGCGGTTGTGAGATCATCAGTATCTAGTGTAGGAGAAAAACGCTATAACTCGGTGAAAATGGATGAATATTCCATGACTGTCATGGTCCCTTGATGCAGATTCATAAACTCTCTAGCTCTATCAGCCCTCAAAGTCTAGGGAAATAAATAATCGTAGAAGACGGTCTGTAAATCAGTCCAGATCATATCTCTCTATTGTCCCAACTAGGTGATGACATCCCACCACCTCCTGGATGAACCACGTAGCATATAAGCTGTGAGCTTGACCCTCTGTTTTGAAGGCGTCTCGAGGTGCTCGAAGATGGTCATAATATCCTCCAACCAGGACTCCGCAGTAAGTGGTCCACCATCTCCCGTAAATGTAGGAGGATGTTGTGAGTGAAACTCACAGGTCAACTCTGCCATACTCGGTATAGGTCATACTCCACCTTGCATACTATACATCATATGCAAGCAGCTCTCACGGAACTGGGCATCGACGCCCATATCAGGAATAGCAAGAGGAGCCATGGGTGGCTCAACAGGAAGATCAACTGGTGGATCAGGGCCCGCCACCTCAGGAACGTGATCGTCACCGCCTTCAGCGCGCGTGACTCGAGGACGTCTCAGAGGTATAGTGCTACAATGAAAAACGAACGTCTCAAAAGAAGAAACCAAAAAATTTAAAGGTTGAACTCTAGAAGCTAGGATAGGTACTAAGCCTTACTACCTCTAAGATCACCTATACACACCCATAGGAATTCTTAGTAAAACCTGAAACTGTTCAAATTTAACTTAATCCGGTGATATGGCATTTCCCAGCCCATAAGGGCCCATACTCCTCATGAACTGGAAGATGACACACACTTGGACGTCATTTCTTATTTACTTGTGCTAATTAAGTATTTGAATTTTCCTTTTTAAGAGAATGATTGGTTTATTTGGAATGTCATTTTCCAATCCATAAGGACCCATACACCTTATGAAACAAAGAGTGACACCCACAAAAACCACATCATTCCTCAATTCACAACCTGCAAGAGGAGTTAGCACTGTTGCACACATATTAACAAGGTGTGGAAATAAACAACATGAAATGCTTGCTAAAAATTTAAATGTGGCGTGTCAAGATGCATGGCCTAATCATATTGTGCCTATCATGATGCATGTTCTAATGAATAACCCTCATTTAATTGGGTCGAACCCTGAAATCCAAATTCCAACATTGCAAATCTCAATAACATCACAAAACATGTGAAGCACCCAACAGTGAAACGGTATCAACAGTAAATAGTAGAATCAATAACAACATAAAATAGGAAACTTGGCCTATACCCAGTTCATAGGTTCGCGACACCCAAGCACGACTCATGGATAAGTTCCTAAGTGTTCCTAGTCTTTAAGTCTACCGTCGCCAAATAGTAAACCATGAAAGAAAGAAAACCCTCTGATACCACTTTGTGATGTCTCGGACCCAGCTGCCCCTCAACCCAAGCCCCGAGCCCGGATGGCCACATGACCCCTGGCTCATCTCCACATAGGCCAGGGGCTACCGACTAGCAGCAGGGGTGTAATTTTAAGTCAGTGGGGATAATGTACCCCCATGTTAGAGTACACAATGGTATAAAAACAAGTGATTAAATAGGGAAAGCACAACTAATGGATAAACAGTAGAAAAAAAGGAAACATACAAACCAAAAAACAGAAGTAAAGAAAACCCTAATAAATATACAAAATCCACATAGGCAGTGTCTGATACAAAATGGATGCATGGCATGCTGGTACAGTAGGAATAGATGGAAAGCATGCTATACAGTAATAAAAAAATAGAACAAAAGTAGTCCACAAACATCTCTAGCCAAGCTCGGTCCTCTGCTCTGGATCTACAGCTAGAACATACATATATCAACAATCTGGAGTTGGGCCTTTGCCCCTACTAGTACCTTTAGCAGTAAAGTCTACACGGGTGCCAAGGAGGCCGCCCGGGTAGGGTGTGAGACAAGTCTCAGTAGGCCACCACCAACGGTGTCTACATGTAATCCAAATAGGTGTTCACAAAATAAACAGTGTGTAGAAAACTACAAGTAAGTAAAGCAAAGTAATAAACAACCCTCCTGCTCAGGTTTTGGAAGGACACCTGGCAGGTCTACCTGCTTCAGATCATAGCTGGTAGTCTAAAAAAATCACCAGAGTATAAGTACATAGATATAGGTTATCACTGGCACGAGGCAAGCATGCCTCTCATCCATGCTTCTCACATATGTAATAATCATCACTGGCATGAGGTATAAATGCCTCTCATCCACAAGCACTGTAACTGGCATGGGGAAGAATACCTCCCACCCATAAAGGATATATAGGCACAGGGTAATAATGCCTCCCGCCCTCACACGGAGATTCATCTGGCATGGGGTAAGAATGCCTCCCACCCACACATGGAGATTCATCTGGCATGGGGTAAGAATGCTTCCCTCCCACACACATAGATTCATCTGGCATGACGTAAGAATTTCTCCTACCCAAACATGGGTTATCACAAGAATGTCAACACAGTAAGACATAACCATTCACATCACAATATATAAGGCAATACATCTTGTATCATACTAAATTAATCACATCACAAGGCAACATACATTTCAATTCATTTAAAAGGTTCATGATATCTCATCCTAGCCAACCTCTAACTGAGTCATCTCATTTTCCTAACATGGAAAATTCCTTTCAAGACATATCGTTAAGGTCCAAAGGTGAAAAATGGAAAAATCTCAAGACATATCACCTATGGTTGACCACCTCTAGCCCACACCTCATCTAAACACCCTAACAAGGTTATATTCATCAATATCATACCACATGGGTCATTTAGATATGAATCTGTCATTTCAAATAAGGGGTTTGGTGAAAGAAAAACCATGGAATGATGATAGTAACTCAAAAAGGCAAAAACCCAAAATGGAAACCATGTGACCAACTACCTTAGAGATATAGACGTAGGGTCGCTTGATATCGACCTCAGATTCATAGTAGGTTGGAAGATATATGAGTTCCAGTCCAATGCCCTAGAAATAGGGCATATGAGCCTACAACAAAATAGCGAAATGAAAACCAAGATTCACTGAGGAAACAAGGGTGCGTGAGGTAAGCCTTACCGAGGGTGATCCAACAACTTCGACAGATCGAGGATCGGATTCCGGATGAAGGCTCCACCAAGAAAAGAGTGAGATAGGGGTTTTTGGTTCAAAGGAGGGCTCCTCCTCTGGTTATGTCTATTGGAGGAAGAAAGAAAGGCTTAAGGCCTTATAAAACAAAGCAAGGTAAAAAATGGTAAAATCACCCAGAACATGGTTGCACGGTTTAGTGGCACGGTTTAACAAAACGTGTGAAAACCATGCGCACCTCACTGCCTCCAGACCAAAGGCCACATGGTTTGTCTGAAACCATGCGCAGGCCATGTGCCGCTGTCTGCAAGCCGCACGGTTTATCCCAAATCGTGCGCAGACCATGTGCAGGTCATGAGCCACTATCTGTAAGCCCATTTCTCAAACTCTCGGGCTCCGAACAAATTTCGTACACTCCCTAGACCTTATTTAGGATGTTACACACATTACAAATTCTTTAAGGAAATATTTAAAAGCAAAACTAACGATTTGTACCTTTTACAAAGAGTCGGGTTGTTACATATACAATGGAATATCAAGTCCTTTTATACATATGGAAAGCTATATGATATCAAAATTCATTAAGTCCAAATTGATAATGGTTCTAGGGTCAATCTAATCCAGATATAAACCATCCAATGTTTAGGCCACACCAAAGCATACTTGTCTCCTTTTAATCTGATAATTCAAAGGCACGATAAGAGTGAGAAATGACCCCTCAAAAAAATCAGGCTAAGAACTCAATTTGGTGACCTCATTTTTGACTACAAATTCTAAGTGGTCTACCAAGACAAGACTTTCAATGTCTTTTTGGGAAGTTCATGGATCCACATGCATAAAATAGTGCCCTCATCATATTATCAAGCCCTAAATACTCCATTAATAGGAAAACATGGATGATATATGTCTATAGTTACCCCTTTGAGTCCTAAAAATATCATTATATATATAGAGTTTAATAAAAGTGAGGGAAAAAACCATTGATAAATAACGACATTCATATTGTTGTTCCTAATGGCCTAGAAATCACTCAAATCAATCCATGGAGTGAACTCGATGAAGACTACATGTTTTACATCCACTAAATTGAGGTGAAAACTCATGATCTAGGAATTAATTAGGTTATACATGTCACATTGGATAATAAGATAAATTGCATGGTAACTTTCCTCTCATACGAAGGACAAGAAGATGCTTCCGTCAAGAATCTACCACCAATAGTGAAGAAGATTATTGTGTATCCCATGTAGATCAATCTTTCCAAAAAGTATATCTATCATAATGCATGTTTGATTGATCTTCAGATGACATTTACCAGGATCTTTGATCAATTGGATCTAAATCCCTAAAGAATAAAAGCATGGTATTTAGGCACATCCTCTCCCATTCTCATGGTATCAGTTATGTCAGATGAACCATTCCATTAAAAATGAGGATATCATTATAATGGTAATAAAAATCTCACCACACTATCTTCAGATATCTATATTCCAGTTAGTCTTTTACTCCTTATAATGATACACCTGAAGAGGATGAAACCATGGATGCTCCTTCGGTAGTCGAATGTGTCTCTATCACCATTTATGTACTTAGATAGGATAAGTACATATCCTTCATCAAGAAACATTGAGATTTATTCACATGAAACTAAATAGAAATGTCTGTATTAGATCCCCATGTGTCCACCGATCATTTGGGTTTTTTTGACAACTACCATAGTTATAAGAATACGGTAAGGAGGATGCATCATACCCATACTACTAAGGTGGAGGCTGAAATTTGATAAGATAATTGAGGCCTATTTAATTCAAGAAGTTTGGAGCCTTTGTTTTTTCTAGATTAATGTGTGATTTTTTTGAAACCACCTTGAATAAATGGATAATCACTTATATTCAATTAATAAATTGGTTTCACCTGGATGTATGGATTGTATGAGAATGCCTCTAAAATAAAGAAGTGGAAGAAATGAACAACCCATTTGATAAATTTGGAAAATTTTATGTGATGATGTGAAAAGTGTTGTGATGTTTAGATGTGGTGTGTGGAGATGATGTGTTGTGGTGTGGTTGTGTTGTGGGGTGGCAATGTGTAGTTGTGATGTGGGGTGGTTATGTGATGAGAAGTGGATGTGGCATGTCGAAAATGTTTTTAATTTGGAAAATGGTTATGGTTATAAAACTATGGTGATGTGTGGTCTTGTTGAAATGGTAAGTTGGGTTGTTGGCTTGTTGTGTTGTGATTTACTATGCTAGTTACTCAGGTAGAAATGGAATTTGTTAATAATGATAGAAATGGAATGGCATAAAATTTCTAGAAAATTTTGAATTAAAATGGGAGGTGTGGTTAAATATTTTTAATGTTTAATAATGAAATTAATGGTCTAGATAATTGGAATTGGTTTGTAATGTGAAATGTGTCTTGTGCCTTGTGTGATGTTATGCATTTAGTGGTGGTGGTGAAAATGGTAGTGTTTTTAGGTTGGGTGGTGATGTTGTGAGTTGGTTGGTTCATGTTGTAAACCCATAGGTTGGGATTATGTGTGACTATTATATGTACCATGTATTTCAGTTCAAACCTTAGTAGTATCTACCAGTGAGACCATTTCAGTAGTAGGGGAAGCAGGATTATGCTCTGATCAGAGGAGATAGAGAAGATACGGGCCAACATTAGGATTTTAATTACATTTAGGGACCTCATATTTATCATATAGATGGGGTTTCCATTTTTAGAGAGGCATAGGAGCTGGGCATGGTCAGTTGTAAGTAGTAGAGGTGGCAGTGCTAGAGGGAATAGAGATCATTAGAGGTAAAATCAGTTTATCATCTACCATTGTTTGTGTTTTAATTTATTTAGGAGATTCAAACTCATTTTTTCACCCCTCTATTCTGTTCTCTAAGATTAGGTAGAGAGGCTTCTTGTTACCTCTGTGTTGCTATATCAGTCGGATGCCAAACCAGCTTGTTTAATGTGTGATGGGGGTGTAGACTGATGATGGGACCACATCAGTCACATGGGGATATTTTATTGCTTCATATATAGTTGTAAGATGTCATTCTTAGCATCTAATGGTTGTTTTTTTCATGCTATTATCAACTAATTTTGAATTAGAGTTGTGTTTTTAGATGTGGATGAATAATTCATGGTTTTTGTTAGTGATTAGAGTTTTCAAGAGGTCAATATGCATGTAGAACCCCTTATTTATTTTATGGTTGAGTTGTCTGTGGAATCAATGGATGTTGGGATAATAGATGTTAACAGGGTTATCGAATATTTCTTGGATGTTTTTTCTAAGGAGATTGTGATGCTACCCCCTCAACACAATGTTGAGCTTGGGATAAACTTGTATCCCGATGATTCTATGATATCGATGGATCCATATCATATGAAACCTAAGTTATTGGAGTTAAGGATTTAGATAGATGATTTGATATAGAGGGGTTTTATTCAGCCTAGTGTGTCATCATGGTGTGATCCAGTATTATTCTCTAAGAAGGTGAATGGTAGTCTGAGGTTGTGTATAGACTACCAGAGGTTGAACCAGGTAACAATCAAGAACCATTACCCTCTTCTAGGGATAAAAAATCCTTTTAAGTAGTTGATAGAGGAAATTTGGTTTTATAAGATCAATATTTGGTCTGGGTATCACTAATTTAGGGTGAAGGAGGGAAATATCCTAAATACCACCTTAAAATGTAGGTGTGGACACTTTAAGTTCATGGTCATTTTGTTTGGTTTCAAAAATTCATGAGCTATGTTCATGGGGATCATGAAATTAATGTTCCATGAATTCTTGGACCAATTTTTAGTCATGTTCTTCGATGACAAATTGATCTACTCGAAGTCATAGGAGGAGAATTTTGATCATCTCAGAGTTGTCCTATAGATTCTTTGATTCCACCATCTCTACAAAAAAATGTCTAAGTTCCAGTTCTAGACTTGATAGGTATATTACCTTGGTCATGTGGTGTCTAAGTAGGATGTGTCCATGGACCCTTCAATTGTCAAGGAAGTAGTTTATTGGGAATCACCCAATAATGTGGTAGAGGTTCACAATTTTCTTAGTCTTGCATGTTATTATCATAGTTTTGTATCTGATTTCTCTCAAGTTGTAGCCCCACATGCATATTTAACCAGGAAGAACCAGGATTTTGTTTGGACTAGTCAGTTTCAGTCTATGTTCGGTTATCTAAAATAAAATTTGATCAGTGCTCCATTTCTTCTACTTCTAGAGGAGGGTGTGTTGTTTGAGGTTTTCCATGATGCTTCTCATATGGTCTTGGGATGTTTCTTGATGAATAACAATGAAGTTATATCTTATGGTTTTAGGAAGTTTCATCCCATGAGCATAACTATTCCACCCATGACCTGAAATGAGTAGCAGTTATGTTTGTGTTGAATATGTGATGACATTACCTCACTAGGGAGTTATTTGTGGTCTTAACCAATCAAAAAATCTTTAGGAATATATTTTTTCAATGTGATATGAATTTGTGGAAATCGAGGTGGATGAAGTTTCTTCCATGTTATTACTTTGATATGTCTTACAAATTAGGGAAGGGAAATTTTGTGGCCAATGATTTTAGCATGAAGTACCAAGGAAATATGTTTTGAGAATATGTGAATGTTTAGAAAGGGATGTAAGAGATTACAATGATCCATCTTGATGTCAGAAAGAGAAGTGGACATGGTTGTCTTTATCATATGTCTATTAAGTCATCCTTGATGTGGCAGTTGGAGGTATTTCAACTGGGATACTTAGAGGTAGAGATGATGTGCGATTGTGTGTCATGCTGATTCTATGAGGGGGAGGGATGGTCAAAATTGGATATTATTTTAGGGAAACCTATTTTTCCTAGTAGCGTTGCATGAGGGAGTCCTTTTTGATTTTCATAGCTCACCTTGGGTGGTACAATTGAGAGTATCCAAGATATACCATGGATTGAGGACATAGTTTTGGTGGCCTGATATAAAATGGGTGGTGGTAGAGTCTGTGGATCATTTTTTAGTTTTCCAGAAGGTAATGATTGATCATCATGTTCCTAAAGGTTTATTGAATCTCTTGTATATTCCTTAGTGGAAATGGGATGGCATATCAATGAATTTCATCATAGGTTTACCCCAATCTCAGGAATATTTTTATGTTATATGGGTAATTTTGGATCAATTTATGAAATCGACTCACTTCCTAGTGATTAGGGGGGAAATTTTCATGGATGTTTTAGCATGGAGGTATGTGGATGAGGTGGTGTGGCTGAAAGGAGTTCTGAGGTCCATTATCTTGGATCGAGATACACATTTTACCTTGTGATTCTTGAGTGGATTGCAACATGATTTTGGAACTCATTTATTCCTTAGAATTGTTTTCGCACTCAAATGGATGGGAAGATAGAGAAAACTATCCAGATACTGGAGGATATGTTTTGGGAGTGCATGTTAGTATTTTCTGAATCATGTGAACAAAAATTTCCCTTGGTTGAGTTTACTTATAATAATAAATGTCACCCATCCATCAACATGGCCCCATTTGAGGCTTTTTATGAGTGAATGTGTCATTATCCCTTGTGCTAGGATAAGTTTGGGGTGACATTTGTTCACAGTCCCGATGTGTCTATAATTAAATAGAAGGTTCACCTTGTCTGGGAGAGGATAAAATTAGCATGATACTGGTCGAAATCACATGCCGATTGTAGGTGGAGTCCCTTGAATTTTGAGGTTGGAAACCATGTGTTCTTAAAGGATTCCCATCAAAATGGGAATAAGGGGATTGGAAAGGAGAGTAAGATCTTGCCTCATTTTTTAGGACCTTTAGAGGTGTTGGGGCACATTTTCATGGTAGCTTATCGATTGGTGATTCTACCATGACTAGACCAAATTCATGACGCCTTCCACATCTCTCATCTCGATATCTTCATGATGAATCCCATAGGGGAGGTTATAGTATAACCACCCCTAAAATAGGACATTAATAGCTAATTAGAGGTAGGTTTAACCACCTCTAATTGGATCTATGAATTATAGGAGGTTAAATCTACCTCTAATCGATGCGTAGATGGAGAATTTACAACAAAATTAAGGAGGGTTAAAATCCCCTCTAATATAACCACCGCTAAAATCAGAACTATTTTACCAACGCTTACCCATAACCACCTCTAATCATAGTCAGTGGTAACTTTAGCAGTGGTTATGGGTAACCATCACTAAAGTGTTTAGATGGGGTTATAACCCCTTTTAAATGAAAAAAAACCCTTATAATCAACTTATTTTTTTATAGTGATAGATATCTTCACAATGAATCCCATATCATTGAATAGGGTGATTTGGATATCAAGGAGGACATAACATTCATTGAGTGGCTAGTGGAGATCTAGGACCATCAGGATAAGGCGCTACATGGATAGACCATTCCTTTAGTTTGTGTATTGTGAAATAATTACAGTCTGGAGCAGAGTACTTGGGAGCATGAGGCATAGATATATGCCCAGTACCAAGTTTTGTTTTGAGTTTTTCCAAACTATGTTTTTGTTTTTTGATGTTATTTTTGGATCTTAGTGTTTTATATGATGCATTGTTTCCTTGATGATGTGACATCTAATTAATACTTCAACCATACAAAGAGGGGAAAACATGTATCCTAATCAAGACACATTATACCTAGAAACAATTAAAACTCTGTGGGGGAGTCATTACTGCCCAAAGTAGATAATATCTTGACATAGAAAATGGGATTCCTCAATTTTTGTGTGTGGTGCTTGTTGTGTGATGGTCATGATGATCACTGGACTAGGATTTGTGGAGATTTTGAAAAGGTGGTTTATAGATAATGTGAATAGTGTGGTGATTTGATGGTGATGTAAGTGCTTGTGTGAGGTGTTGTGGACATTTTCATTTGGTTGGGGTGTTTGGTTGGTGGTGATGTTTTATTCATAAAGAGATTCTTTAGAGGTATCTCATGGGATGGTTGTTTGGACCTCCTCTTTACTTTATTTTTTCTTTATGAGTTGTTTTTTATTCTCAAGAGAGGGAATAGTTTGATAGGTATATTATGTAACAATGTATACCTTATGGGATATTAATTTTTGGAAAATTTAGTGGTGGAGGCATCTAAGGGAGTCTCAAGGTGTTTGGTGGGGAAGAGGAGAGGTTGGACCAATAAAATATAAATAAAGTAATTCCTATGGTGTGGAGCATGGTGTTGCAACATATGGGTGTATGTCACGGCATGGGGGATCCATCTGTAGTGTAGGAATCCCAGGGAGGTGTTTATAGATCCACTTACAAATATGGAATAATTGTGGCAAGGAGACTCTACTATGGTGTGGAGTCCCAGGGGTCAGTTTTGTGCGGTTCTTCTAATTTTAGAACTATTGTTCCATGGAGAAGGGGCTACAATGTATCATTTTCAAGTTGTTGGGGGGGGGGGGGGTTGTGGCATAGTTCTTTTGTCACCATCGTGGTCTTCCTTCCCCTTCTATAGTACCTGCGACATGGATATATCAAAGAAACTCAAAGGGAGTATTGGCCAACCAGGTGGCGGTGTGGTCCTCCTGACCGTGTTATAGTCACCCTCATTTTTAGTAGTTCTACAACATAATCATCTTGATTGTGTCATGGTGTTATGCTTTTCAATCTGTATATAAATTCCTAGTACCCCTCTAACTCCATCACTTTTCCTTTGTTTATCTCATTTCTTGAGTGACCCAAGTGTGTAACAAGGATAAATTTCATCCCCCTTCTTGTGGAATTCAATTCTAGTCTTGGAGGTTCGTTCCTTGGTGGTTAAAGTGAGTTTCCCTCCATGCGTTCTCCTATGTTTCTCCTATTTCTTCATTTGGAAAGGTTTCTTCCTAGAGAAAATTTGTGGTTTTTGTTTTGTTTCAACTAGAGGTGTTATTGGTTGATGTGTTCTAGGCTGGTAGAGGTGATCTCACTCATTTTGGTGTTCAGTAGCAATGTTTATATTGTTTAAACCTTGCACAATGAATCAAAAATATCTATTTGAGGTAGGGGATCCTTCAATTCTCACCTAGTGTATCAAGCGGTATGGTCTTACTTTAGTTATCTCTCGGGAATATTGTTTTATCTAACATAAAAAATATAAATTAATTGGTTTAATTGAATTGAAGGGTGATGATAATGATTCATATGCTTTTAAATTTTTTTCAATATTATGTTATTAAGACTATTCTTGCTTGTTGTACCACAAAAAATCATGGTTATTAAGAGCCTTTTTTTACTGTATTGATGTGTTGTAAAGATCTTGATGTGGGATTATTGTGACACAAAATTGAATAAATGGCTAATCACTTATATTCGGTTAATAAATTGGTTTCACTTGGATTTATGAATTTTGTGATATTTCCCCTAAAATAAAGAAGTGTAATAAATGAACATCCCCATTGATAAATCTATAAAATGTTAAGTGATTATGTGAAAAGTTTTGTGATGTTTGTTTGTGGTGTGTGGGGCTGATGTGTTGTGGTGTGGTCACGCTATGGGGCAGCGATGTGTAATTGTGATGTGGGGTGGTTATGTGATGAGAAGTAGATGTGGCATGTAGATAATGGTTGTGGTGTGGAAAATGGTTATGGTTGTGAAATGTTGGTGATGTGTGGGATCATTGAAATGTGAAGTTGGGATGTTAGATTATTGTGTTGTGATGCGTTGTTCTATTTTCCTAGGTAGAAATAGAACTGGTTAATAATTATGGAAATGGAATGGAATAAAATGGATAAGGAATGTTGAATTAAAATGGAAAGTGTGGTTAAATGTGGTTAGTGTTTAGAAATGAAATGAATGGTCTAAATAATTGGAATTGGTTGGTAATGTGAAATGTGGCTTTTTCCTTATGCGATGTTATGCATTTAGTGGTGGCAGTGAAAGTAGAAGTGTTGTGAGGTTGGGTGTTTATGTTTTGAGTTGGTTGGTTCTTTTTGTAAAACCATAGGTTATGATTGTGCGTGGCTATTATAAGTACCATATATTTTATTGTGATTTCTATACGCACCCCACCTATATTGATAACCATGTGTCGATGCTAGTGTATTTATATGAGGGGTGTTTGTAAGACCCCGACCCCAGTAACCCTGAGTCGGTGCCTTACTTTATTACATTGGCATATAAATAAGGAAGACACATCCCAAAGGACCAAATAGTTTAGTATATTTGGAAAACAAGACACATAAATAATTTCAACATTACAACTTGAAATGAAATAAATCATAGAGACTCCTTTTTAAACACTCTTATTCTTCCAGATTATCTTTGCATAACATTCATAAAATTCATCTTGGCATCCTGGGGAAAAATAAACATAATAAAGGGTTGAGCTCTGATGCTCAGTAAGTCACATGAAAATGATACCTATCCATTGATATAATAATAGTAAAATAATCACATGGAAAATCAAATACTAAACTCATAATGAGAGAATTAATAACACATGACATCATAAACATACTATCAAGTCCTTGTGCTAAGACCATACATAAACAGGTAAAAACCCAAACTAGTTTATCTCATGAGACCTACCAATGCACCGAGGGGAGATATCAGGCCCCACCCAACACTTAATAAGTCCAATTAATTAATCATATGAAAGGGTTGAAACATAATCAACATATACATTCATATTTAAACTAATATATGAAATGTAAATAACTTTCGTCAATCAATAAACATAATCACTAACCATTTGGAGTAATATCGTGAATGGTATCAAGATAGCACATCCATAGTCAAACTAATCATAAACCATTTAATAAAATATGGTATATGGTATCATAAAATATCAATCCAAACTAAATATAAGATTAAACAACGGTGTTTAAATAGATTAAAATACTCTTATAAAATCGTTGAGGAATTCTTGAGAGAAATACACTTTTAACTTTACAAAGAAGATTTCTTTCAGAAAAATCACTGTATAAAAATAGAAATTAACTAAGACAGTTTTTTAGGAAAAAAAAATATATATTTTTATAAAAATAATTGTTTCTTAAAACATATCATAGATGATACTTTAAAATGGGTAAGAAATCGAGATGTTCCCTTTAATCGGGCTTGTGTATTGGGAAGAAATGAGAAGGGAACCTTGAAAAACATTTATTATCCCATCAAAGATTGATGAGATGATTTGTATATATGATTTTTGAATATATATATATATATATATATATATAATTTAGAATAATTATATAAAAATTAAGAATTACATTGGTGTTTAGAGGAAGAAAGAATAACCCGAATGAAAATGGAGGTTCGGGAAGAAAACCCTTACCTTATGTTTGAATGTATTCTGCACTTGGCCTTAAGGTCCTAGAATATAAAATTATACTCATTAATAATTTAATTCAGAAACTATTAGACATTTATATAACTTATTAAAATTTTATTAAGTTCATTTATTTCCTTTTGATAAGTTTTAATATTGAATTTTATCATTCCGGAGTGTTCATTTCTTTGATTTTCATTACTGGTTCGCTTGATTATAAGTAACGAAGTTCATGTAAAATGGGTATAATTATCCAAAATTATAATTACATGTTATTAATGAAAAATAGGAAGTTTAATTGGTATTATTTATTTTTATTTTTTCATATATGAGGATAAATCATTAGATAACATGATAATGATAATCATTTAGCTTAATTTTAGCATTTTCCGATCACAATGAACTAGTTTTGTTCTATTATTTAATATCATGTATATATAATGGTTCTAGAACATTAAATAAGATATAATAAATATTTTCTAATATTGTTCAATCATAAAAATGGTTTCATTACCATCCTTGAAGGATAAAATGAAGAACTAAAATTTGTCGTCTACGAAGGTTGTAAACAGGAACCTCCCAGACAATAATTTCATTCTTAAAATAAAATAGAGAGAGAGTAAGGATATTGATAATGGATATTAAATTAACATGATATAATTATATTATATATATGATAATGTATTTATAATCATCATTTGGATAGAGGAGGTGAGTAGAGGATAATAAAAGAAAATAAATTGAAATGAAATTAAAAGAAAAAGGAAGAGGATTTACCCCTTGAATAATCCTCCTTGAGAACCTCCTTAGAAAAGGGGTTTTAGTATTTTAGTAATACCAAGAGATCCTAGATGTGTGGGAGAGACTAGGGAAGATTATTTGGGAATAATTTTGAAAATCTTAAAGGCTTATAGGTGTGAGAAGAAGAGGGGTTGAGGGGTGGTATTTATAATGGAGGAGAGGGGTGATTTCTCATTATTTTATTCATTATTTTATTATTTTACTCAAGAAAAGCAATAGTATTGATTCTTATGAATAAATACAGTAATAAGTACATATTATTTCTAACCAAGGGTGCCTATATCATCTATAAATTATATACGACTCCATAATTCATGTATTTAACATTTATCCTAAATTGTCATATTTTACTATTCACAAAAAATTCAAGTATTTTAGAAAAAACTCAAAAATTCATCCTAACCATTTTTTGACATGTATAATTCAAAAATGAACTCAATTTTATGAACAAAATTTCCTAATTATGAGAAATTTAATTTTTAATTATATTCTTCATTTACTCGAAGAATACAGTTTTTTAAAATTATAACTAATTTTGTAACTTTGAAAAATTAACTAGGGTCTCATTAAATTATACTAAAACAATAAGACAAAAAATATTTATTTAAGAGTACATTTTATGAAAATTTATTTTCTTTTAAATCATTTTATTAATTATAAACTGGTAATTAAATATTTATGAGTTACAAAAATACCAACACTTAAATATTAATTTTTAAAATATTTAGTTACTTATATTGGGATATAATTATATCATTCCTTCATTTATAAGATTATTAAATTTTATTTATACATTCATGGGTCAGATTACTATTCATTAGGCTGGTTTACTATTCATAAGGTTCATATTACTATTCCTAAGGTCAAGTTACTATTTCATCAGTATAGGTTCATTAACTTCTAGAAATATCTCTTATTTCATTAATTATTCATTTATAAAGTTTTTATTGTGTTATATTAGTGATTTTATGTGATATATACTATATGAAATAAACATAGGAAGGGAAATCTCACTGATAAAATTTTAGGTCGTTACAATGTTTTTCCCAACATCCCAATAATGAGGACGGCTGGCTAGATACCCATTTTTTCCCACTCTCTATTCTAGGTGACATTGATATGCATGGTATGTGATATCCAGAAGTTAAAAACAAATTGTGAAGATATGGTTGTGTTATGATGGTACAAGTTTTTTTGGGCAAGATGTGGTGTCATGGTCGTGTTGTGGGGTAGTGAGATGTGGTGAGATGGCTTATGGTGGGGATCGTACATGGTAATAGGTGGTCATGAGGTTGATGTCCTTAATTTTCATGATACTATACTACTCTAGATATGTGGATACGATGTGATATGAAAACCCAGGTGTATGTGGGAAGATGTGATGCGATGTGTTAGACTGGGTGTCTGTGAGCAAGGTTTGATGTGACTGTGCTATGGGGTGGTGGTATGTGATATGTTATATGGAATATATGAGAGTTCCATAACATATATTGTTGGGATGAGAGGATGGAAAATTAGTGGGAAAGTGGTGTAGGGTACCCTTTATTGATATGCTTCATATTATGTTATTATACTTGGCTTGCATCTTTTTTGGTGAGTGTTCCTTAGTAATATTGGGGTTGGTTAGTTGAACTTTTTAGGTGTTGTTGGTTCATTAATTTTCTCCTGGGTACATTAGTATGCTCTTTTTACATGGGCATGAGAGAATTTGGTTTTCCTACTGAGTATACTTGCATACCCATATAATTTATATAAATTGATTTTGAATTTTCCATGAGGATTATAAGGTGTCACGACCTATCCCCCGGGACCCGTTTCGTTACTATCCCAAACTCGCCTTTCATAGTCCAGGGGCTGGTGACTAGCACTGAAAAGGCATATCCCCAGAAAGGGAAGGCATTGCCTTTAAACCTGTACACACACACACCCAACCATGTCCCAACACACTGAATGGGAAAAAACAAGTATACTAAAACAAACTGAGTACAAATTATAGCTGAAAGCAAGTGGACCAGAATACAAACCCAACAAAAGAACTGGAACAACAAAGTAAAAAAAGGAGCTCTCATGGTCATCCGTGAAAACCCGACCTGATCGTAAGAGTAATAAAGCTACTAAAATCCAAAGTAGTATGACCTATCCACATGGTTCTACTGGAACCCACCTAGTCCCAGTCCACCAAGTTCATCATCATAGTGTCCATCAGTCTTATCCCCCTGAGCACCTCTATTGAAACGTTGATTGTCTACACCAGACACAACCCGTGCGGATGAATCCCCTGCAAGGGTGAGTATAAAAAATAATCATTTGGGACCCTGAGACCCTCGAAGGTCTCTTAGTAATCTAAAAAGGAAAACACCATAAAGAAAAATACCACATAGGTCATACCACCAAGTAAGACCTCAACCACATAGCAAAAAGTAAAAGATGCAACTCACACTAGGTATATTCTAGGGTAGTGATAGTAGCTCCTTTAGTCACATCATTGAACTCCTCGGAGGCTATAGAAATCCTCCTATATCGAGTAAAGTGGGCCTACCGGGTCACACAAAAGCTTCTTCCCACTAACCTTGGACTGTTGTGGTACACATCCCTGATGAGTATCGTGGGTATGATGGGTCATACAGAGCCGCTCCCCACCGTGGGTCATACGGGTCACACAAAGTCGCTTCCCACCTTGACCAAACTGAGGTACACCTCCTATCGAGTAATGTGGGTCTGTCAGGTCACACAGAGCCGCTCCCCACCATGGGCATGCCGAGTCAAACTGATCTGCTTCCCACTTGGCCATCATCGAGCAATCTTTAGGTCTCAACCAACCACAGGGTTCCATACCTAGAGTGCTTGAGATAACCGCTTCTCAAGCCATTCATCGTATCTTTAAGTCCACAAAAGTCACCAAAAAGCATGCCAAAATATCTGACTCATCAATAGGGTTCCAACACTACAAACTTCATGTCAATCGGACGTGCAGTTTGCAAGAAACAAGTGTTTTAGTAAATTGGGTACCGGTTACAATGGGACCCGGTCAGACCAACCCCACCAACCCGGAACGGGGTCCCACATACCCTGTTTTATTTAGACAGACTCGATCTAACCTAGTTCGTTTTGGGGTTGGCCTAGTCCGGCCTGGCCAGTGGGCCAGGCCTCATAGTCCTCACTAGACCCGGTCAAGTTTGGTCGAGGGTCCAGCTTGTCGGGTCGCCCAACGACCCAGTCTAGTCTAGCTTTCTAGGCTACGGGTATGGCTTGCCGGTGCGAGTCTGGAACACTGGGCCGGGGCACAACCCACTAGCCTTAGCCTGGTCCACTAGGGGGGTAGACTGACGGTGCATCGCCCGACCAGGATGCGGGGCCCCTCTAGCCGCGGTCGACGGACTACGGCATGTCGCCGCCTGGCGCCACCACTCCCACTGTCGTGACCGATTGTCCGCAGCCTCCTACCGTTGCGACACACTGACAGTCATTCCGCCTTCCTCCAGCACAGCCGGTGAGGGTCGACCACCGTCGTTGGTTGTCGGCAGCGCCATGTCAGTGGTGTCACGTCGACAACACCTTTCGTGGGCCAACATAGTTGATCTGGTGGTCCATTTTCTGACTCATCTACACCTACAGGCCCCTCTAGTTGTCGCCATCCCTGCTCAGGCCTTGGAATTTAATTGCTTCCACTTTGAGAATGTGGCCACCAATAACGCATGAGCGAAGGTGCTCGGGCCTTGTTCATGTCGGCTCGGGCCCTCTTCATTAGAGGTTTAAATCAAAGGGGGGGGGGTTCAAGGATTGTAGTTAAACCATTTTAGGCAAGGTTTGAATCCCAGATGATAAATACCTAAGAAAATTTACCCTCCCATATAAACACCCGAATCGCAGATCAACTTATTCATGGGTTGATTCATGTTCTTTGTTTCTTGAAAAATAATAGCAAGGAAGAACTTTGAAATAAAAATCAAACCCCTACCTTGCTGACGTTTGATGTTTTACTGTTCGTCCTTGAGAGTTCAAGGCATCGACGTCATCACTTCTGGCTCTGTTATTTGAGGTTCGTTGAAGTTGGTGAAGATCTTCCGTCGTTTGTTGTACTTCGTTGGAGAGGAGATTCTTCAGAGTTTCATCAGAGAATCCTCCAAGTTCTAATTATCCATTCACCAACGCGTTAGAAAATAAAAAGGAAATCATGTCGCATCGTTTTAGTTATGTTGTGATGTCGCGTAGTTACGTTTTTTCATTTATGAAACATTGTCTTTGTTACACTTCCTTTATTTCATCGTTACGTTGCGTGATATGGACCATTAATGAGCCTGATTAATCCGTCCTATCATCGCCTCTTCATCAAACCACAGCGTTGTTGTCCGCCGCTCAACAGATGACAAAGAATATAAAATAACTTTTCAAGTTATTTTATTATTTTTCTTGAAAAGTCCAAAAATAAACTTTTTTGACCGACCCTTGCCGGCCGAAGTTAAGTCCATTCTATACGAATCCTAGCATTCTGAATTCAATAGTTTCCTCAGATTTTTAATCTGAGCACCAGTTCAAAAGTTAGAAAAAACTCATTCACACATTTGCTGAACGCACCTTAAAAAAGTTCAAAATTCCATTCTGGGCTCTTCAGGCCTCGAAATCACATGCCGTCAAAGCACGTGGTCTCAGAATAATTCCGTATAATTTAAATAAAATTACACAGAATTTCTGAGATGTTACATTCTCCCCACCTTAGGGATTTACACCCCCAAAATCCAAAACAAAAACTAATCAAAAGGATGGGTGTACTGAGCATTAATATGAGCCTCCTGCTCCCATGTGCTCTCCTGGAGATTTTTGTGCTACCACTAAACTCACACAAGAGGAATAGACCTCCCATATAGGACCCTATCTTGTTGATCCTCAATCTCCACTAGACACTCTGCAAATTTCACCCCATCATCAATGTCTAGCTCACCCCAATCAATGACATGTGATGGGTCATGCACATACCTCCTCAACTTCGACACGTGGAAAACATCATTCACCTGATGCATCTATGGGGTAAGGGCTAGGTAGTATGCCACCACGCCAACTCTTCTTAGGATCTGAAAAGGTCTGATGAACCTCAGAGATAGATTTATTCCCCAGCCAAATCTCTACAATCCTCATCGAGGTGAGACCCGATGGAATACATAATCTCCCTCCTCAAACTCTAAGGGTCTCTATCTCCTATTAGTATATGATTTATGCCTACTCTGTGTAGTCATGATCTACTCCTAGATGATATGTACCTTCTCGGTGGTATCCCATACCAACTTTGTACCCATGAGTGCTGACTCCCCTAGGTATGTCCATCATATGGGTGATCTGCAAGGCTGCCCATACAAGGCCTTGAACGGTGCCATGCCAATGGTGGAGTCGTAACTATTTTTGTACAAAAACTCCACCAGTGGAAGGTGGTCCTCCCAACTATGACCAAAGCCAAGTACACAAGAATGAAGCATGTTCTCTAGGTTCTGTATGGTCCGCTCTATTTGACCATCTGTTTGGGGATGAAAAGTTGTGCTCAAATGCAGTTGTGTCCTGAACACCTCATGTAATACCTTCCATAACTAAGATGTAAAGAGGTCGTTACGATCCGAGACGATCATAGAACGTACCCCATGAATCCACACTATCTTATGAACTTCAAGTTGTCCCAAGACCTATACCGATCCCTACACCCGGATGGGTAGGAAGTGAGCTAACTTGGTGAGTCAGTCAATGATCACCCAAATAGAATCATGTACTTTGGACGTATGTGGTAATCCCTCCATGAAGTCCATCGAGATACCATCCCACTTCCATTATGGTACCTCAAATGACTGGGTGAAGCCTACTAGAACCTCATGCTTGGCCTTCAGCTGATGATAAGTGAGGCATCATGAAATGAACATGGACACTACTCTCTTTATCCCCGACCACCATTACCGACGTCAGAGGTCTTGGTACATATTCATCACTCTGATATATACCACCAAAGGGGGCATATTGAACTCCCTAAACACCTCCTCCTTGAAAGTCACTAGTACTAAGGTTCTCCCTCTGAAAAGGATGGCGTTCTCTCCACCTATCAAAAATACATCTGGAGCCCATCATAAGGATAACTGAGCACGTTGGATCTTGCAGTCATAATCTACCAATTGTACCTCCCTGAATCATTGTAAGAGTGGGGGAGTAATATTCATCTTCTGTAGATAAGTGGATTCACCATCATCCATGAAGGATATCTGCATCATGGATAACTGATCGGTTGCCTCACTCAGCAGCTACAAACTGGTCCTCCTACTGAGTGTGTTTTCCACCATGTTCCCCTTCCTAGGAGTATAGACTATCTCAAAGTCATAGTCCTAGAGGAACTCTAGACATCACTGCTGTCTCAGGTCCAGGTCTTTCTGGGAGAAGATATACCTGAGACACTTGTGGTCGGAGTAAACCATAAACCATTCACCCATCAAGTAATGCCACCACATATTCAAATAAAAGACCACTACTGCTAACTCCAAGTCATGGTTCGCATAGTTCTGCTCATGATACCTCAACTGGTGTGAGCCATGAGCGATCACTACCTACTCCTGCATCATGACACAACCCATTATGGTCTCAGATGCATCGCATTAAAATACATACCCAACGCCCTCCTCTGGTAGTCTCAAGATAGGGGCACTATTCAGTATCCACGTCAGCTCCTAGAAACTCTACTAACATTTTTCCATCCAGAAAAAGGGTTGTACATTCCATGTCAAGGTTGATAAGGGTGATGCTACTCTGGAGAAGTAGATCACAAACCTATGATAGTAACCAGTCAACCCCAAGAATCTACACACCTCAATCATGCTCTTGGGTGGCTCCCAAGGAAGCACCACCTCTATATTCACTGGATCTACCAAAACTCCATCCTCTGAGATGATGTTTCCTAGAAAGTGGACATACCGAATTCAGAACTTTCACTTTGAGAGCTTACCATAAAGCTGGTACTCTCGGAGTATATCCCAGACTATCCACAGGTGTGTAGCGTGCTCCTCCTCCAATGCTGAGTACACCAATATGTCATCAATGAAGAACATGGAGAACCGGTCAAGGTAAGACTTAAATATCATGTTCATGAGGTCCATGAACACTGATGGGGTGTTGGTCATGGTGAAAGGCATCACTAGGAACTCATAGTGGTCATACCGGCACCTGAAGGTTGTCTTTGGTACATCCCCATCCCATACCCAAAGCTGTTGATAAACTGATCTGAGGTCTATCTTTGAGAACCACTTAACTCCCTTTATCTAGTCTAAGAGGTCATCAATTCTTAGTAGCAGATACTTGTTCTTCACGGTCACCTAGTTTAGGCGTCGAAAGTCCACTCACAACCTCAAACTCCTATATACCTTCTTGGAAAAATACACCAGGGCTTCCCATGTTGAAATGTTGGGTATTATTAACCCCTTATCCTACAAGACCTCTAGCTATACCCTTAGTTCGTGAAGCTCCTTAGGATCCATAAGATATTCCGGTGTGGATATCGGTGTCATCCTGGGGTACAAGTCGATGAAAAAGTATACCGCCCTGTGAGGAGGTAGTCCCAGAACATCCTCAGGAAAAAAATCCCCATACTCGTCCACCACTATAGGGAATCTTGGACTCCTATCATCCACTACACTAAGGTTGAGACTATCCAACTAGCGATTGATCAGTTTTACCCTCTTCTGTGAGAGTTTGTCCTACGCTGCAAGGGTTTCCTTCTCATTGGTGAAGGAAAAATTGGTCCCATCTCCATGAACACACTGCACTGTACACCTAAAACAGTCGATCTGATCATGGAATATGGATAACCAATCCATACCCAAGATGATTTCATAAGGCTTCGACACCGCTACTAGGAGATATCAGTTGAATCTCTTGCCTCCTAATGTGAGCTCACATTGCCGACACCAGTTTGTAATCGTCGAGTCATCTCCTATGGGAGTCTCTAGCCATAAGAATTGAGCCAATGACTCCATTAGAATGTCTGAGCTCTGAACAATAGCCATGGAAAGGAAGGAGTGACTAAAACCTGTGTTTATAAGTACTACAACTAGGGTGGAGAAGACACAAATCGTACCTCAGATCGTCTCTGGAGTGTTGTGGTCGTAAGACTCTGTTACCTCGAGTTGAACTCACCCCTATCCTCTTGCTCCCTAAGGTCAGAGTAGACCACATTGGGGTGGTGGCAGTAATACCTAAAACTGCCACCCACTACCTGCCACTTGGCCAGATCCCCTTCCACGTTCTCCGCCCTGCGGACCTCCTCACTCGAACTATTGTCACTTCCTCAGCGGCCCCTCGACCATCTGTCGGTCATCTGTATGATGGGTCAGGCAGTCACATGCCATCTATCCCTGGCCACCACACGAAAAGCACTTCCTGGATCCCTGCTGACTCCCCCTGGACTGGGATCCCCACACTGCCGACCCTGAGTCCTGGGGTCCTCCCCTAAAAGACCTTGCCCGCTTGGGTCCATGTGTCTATTGTCTGCTGTCTGCCGAAGACTCTGTCACCTAGAGTCTGCTGGCAGCTCTAGCTATCGGTGCCTGCTTCGCCAAGAATCTCTCCACAAGAAGGTCTCTTTCCAGCACCCTGTCCTGGGTAAGGATGCTGAGAGACAACACGGATGCCTTTATCTCCCTCCTGAGTCCCTGATCGAAGGATCGAACCCTAAATAATGGGTCTCGCACCATGTCTGTGGAGTACCGAGAAAGCTCGGTGAACCTTTTTGAGTAGTCATCCACCATCATGTCTCCCTGTTGTAGGTGAAGCAGCTTCTGAATGCACATAGAGCACAAGGTCACAGGGAAAATCCTCCCAAAAAATCCTCTCAATTTCTTCACAGGTAAGGGTCACCTTGTCGTGCGTCTGGGTGGCCAAGCTCCACCATCTCCCTACCGAGCCCTACAGAAGGCTCACTAGAAGGATCTCCATCTGGTTAGGTAGTGTCCTCACTAAGCGAAAGACCCACATCACAAAATTCATCCGATCCTTAGTGACCTGAGGATCTGTCACTCCCCTGAACTTGGGAGGTCTTTGTCTCTAAAACTCATGTAGGGCAATGAGCCTACGAACGTCATCTGCTAAAACTGATGATAGTAGATGCTAACCATTGGATGGTGGTAGCACTGGTGCATCACCTAGTGGGTCCATCTCAAGCACTGGTCCCTGAACGGATGCCTCGTCGCTAAGCAGGTTGTCCTCACAACCTCATATCAAGATCCTGACTGGTCGTCCACGTAGAGGCATCCTGAAATAGATCAAGATGTACCACAGTTATAAGGTTATACCTAGTGAGCTGAATTTTATTTAAAATAATTTAAGGAGACACTTATGCAAGAAATGTTTTCATTTATTGAGATGAAAATCATAATTCAAGGTCCTAGTGTATGGATACGTTGGTCTCTGCACCAAAATTGGACTCCCTGAATCTGAAAGTAAGACTCGCAACACTTAACACCATTTCCCCAAAACAAAACACAGAATCCCAGTCTTTGTGGTAGGATTGAACACCCCTATGATACCATTTTTCATGACCCATCCCCCGGGGCCTGTATCGTGACTACCCCAAGCCCGCCTTCCATAGGCTGGGGGCTGGTGACTCACACCAAAAAGTCATATCCCCAGAAAGGGAAGGAATTGTATTTAAACCTACACACACACACACACACACCCAACCACATCCCAACACACTGAAAGATGAAAATAAAGTATACTAAAAAAATTGAGTACAAAGTACAACTAAAATCAAGTGGTCCAAAAAACAAACCCAACAAAAGAACTGAAACAACAAAGTACAAAAATGAGCTCTGATGGTCGTCCACAAAAACCCCACCTGATCATAAGAGTAGTGAAGCTACTAGAAGCCTAAGTAGTATGACATATCCACCTAGTCCAACTGGGACCCAAATTGTCATAGGCCACCAAGTACACCATCATAGCGTCCGCCAGTCTCATCCCCTGAGAACCTATATTGAAACATTGATCGTCTTCAGACACAATACGTGCAGGAGAATCCCATGCAATGGTGAGTATAACAATACTCAGTAGGGACCCCGAGACCCCTAAAGGTCTCCCAGTAATCCATGAAGGAAAACACCACAAAGAAAAATACCAAATAGGTCATACCACCAAGCAAGTCCTCAAACACATAGCATAGAGTAAAATACACAGATCACACCAGGTATATTCTAGGGTAGCGATAGTAGCTTCATTAGTCATATCATCGAACTCCTCAGCTGCTAGAGAACTCCTCCTCTATCGAGTACAGTGGGTCTTCCGAGTCACATAGAATCCACTTCCCACTAACCTTGGACTGTTGTGGTACTCATCCCTAATGAGTACCATGGGTATGCTAGGTCACATAGAGCCGCTCCCCACCGTGGGCCTACCAGGTCACACAGAGCCACTTCCCACCTTGTCCAAACTAAGGTACTCCTCCTATCAAGTACCATGGGTCTGTCAGGTCACACAGAGCCGCTCCCCACTGTGGACCAACTAGGTCATACAGAGCTGCTTCCCACTGGGCCATCATCGAGCAGTCTTTAGGTCTCAGCCAACCATAGGGTTCCATACATAGTGAACTTGAGAGAAAAACTCCTCAAGCCATTTGTCACATCTCAAAATCCCTGAAAATCACCACAAATCATTCCAAAATATCTGCCTCATCAAGAGGGTACCAACGCAGCAAATGGTAGTTGAGCAGTGTCCAGCTCCAGCTGGACCAGCGGACATGGGAACCCTCTAGCCGTGGTCAATGGACCATGAAACATCACCACATGGGTGTCCCTGACATGGTACACCCCCTCCACATGGTTCCCATGAGGTGTGGTGAATCCTGCTACTGTGACCGGTTGTCTGTGGCCTCCTGCTGTCGTGGTGTGCCAATGGGTGCACCACCGTCCTCCAGCACGACCGATGAGGGTCGACCACCTTCATTGTTACCGCAACACCAGTTGGTGTTTCCCCTTTCAAGTGGCCGACATGGGTCATCCAGCACTTCCGCTGCACTAGCGAAACATTCTGTGGGGCCCCAGAGTTGCTTTGATGGTCCGTTTTCTGATCCGTTTGCGCCTACGGGCCCCTTGGGTTTCCGCTATCCCTACTCAGGCCTCGAAATAGAGTTAGCGCTACTTCAAGAATGAAACCACCAAGAACGCATGAGAGGAGGTGCTCGGGCCTTGTTCGTGTTGGCCCGGGCCCTCCACATTAGAGGTTCAAATCAAAGGGAAGGTTTGGGGATTTTTGTTTAACCATTTGATGCAAGGTTTGAATCCTGGATGATAAATCCCCAAGAAAAGTCACCCTCCTGTATAAATGCAGGAATCATCAATCAACTTGTTCATGGGTTGAAATATGTTCATTGTTTCTAGAAAAAGAATAACAGGGAATAATTTTGAAATAAAAATAAAACCCCTACCTCACTGATGTTCGATGCAATAGTGTTTGTCCTTGAGAGTTCAAGATGTCGACATCATCAATTTCGGATCTGTTCTTTGAGGTTCGTCGAAGTCAGTGAAGATCTTCCGAAGTTCATCATTTTTCATTAGAGAGGAGATTCACTGGAGTTTCTTTATAGAATCCCCCAAGTTTTAATTCTCCATCCACCAATGCATTTGACAATAAAAAGGAAATCATGTCGCAACATTTCAGTTACGTTGTAACGTCACATCGTTATGTTATTTCATTTATGAAACAGCGTCTCTATTTTGCTTCCTTTATTACATCATTACACTGAATGATATGAACCATTAATGCACCTCATTGATGACCCCTGTCACTACCTCACCTCTGCACTGCATCATTTTTGTCTTCCTCTCAACAAATGAGAAAGAATATAAAATAACTTTTTAAGTTATTTTATTATTTTTCTAAAAAAGTCTGAAAATAAAATTTTTTGTCTGTCCCTTTTCGACTGAAGTTAATTCCATTCTAGGTGAATATCAATGTCTTGAATTCAATGGTGTCCTTAGGTTTTCAATCCAAGCACCGGTTAAAAAGTTAGAAAAACTTGCTTGCGCGTTTACTAAACGTACCTTAAAAAAAGTTCAAAATTTCGTTCCCGACTCTCCGGGTCTCGGAATCATGGGACGTCAGAGCACGTGATCTTAGAATAATTCTATATAATTTAAAAAAAAATACACAGAATTTACAATACATTACATAAGGACTGTGTTGGAAATTACTAGCTCATACTTTTGGACTGTTTTCACGTTGCTGATTTAGCTTTACTTTTGGGTATTTACTTTGGAGACTTTTAATTGTATTTTTCCTCTTTATACATGAATTATGGGATGGTTTTGGTTTTCTTTTATATTATTTCATGGAGTTTCTTATGGTTAATTCCTCATATCTACCAATCCTATTATTTTTATTGGGGGAAATACCTCCCATTTGTGGGATATTTTATACCCTTAGTGCTAGTCGCCAACCCAGGTCATACTATAGGTAGGAACCAGGGTTTGTTATCTTTATTACTTCATTGCAATATCTTTAGAGGGTGAGGTCATGACATATATACATAAATAAACACATTCATAAAACCCTCTCTTCCCAAAACCTCATAAAGAATGTACCAATGGTATTTTATCCCAAAACCACAAATGCATATAAATAAATTCACCTAGACACACTCTTCACTTGGAACCTCTCATAGCATGTACCCTAAGTATTTCACCCTGAAACCTCAGTTACACCACACACACACACACACACACACACACACACACACATATATATATATATATATATATAAATAAACACACTCTTAACACCATATATTCCTATAACCTCGTAAATCATGTAGCCAAGGTATTCCATCCCAAAACCATAGATGCATATAAATAAACACACTCAGGAACACCCTCCACTAATAAAATATCACCACACACCACATGAGTTGAAAATATACCTATATTTACATTACCTAATCATGGTTGGCCTCTTAATTACACAACCTATCATCACTACTATAACCACATTTGTCCTGCACAATTATTCAGGTTCTAACGTGACACCAGAGATCATCACTTCCCACTTCTGACACCATCTATAGGGTTAACATGATAATAGGGAACCCACAGGGCTCCCATAGGTTATGTCATAGTATGGAAACATTACATGGGTTCCTCATTCATGTTTCCATATCTCAACCTCAACCCGTCATTCTGGTCATAACATCTCTCAATGTTTGTTAGGATCCTTTAAACCTATCTATACTCTCTAAGGGGTCCATCACATTCATTTGGATTAAAATTCTACTTTCATACCAAAAGTAACCATCATAAATCATCATAAAAAAATATAAAACATCATGAAACAACACGATACATCATACAATCACCACATGGGTCGCATCAAAACAATCACAACAATGGGGAACATACAAAAGCACTCATGCTTTAGAAAACATAGCATCACTCACACAAGGTCCAACACTCCAAAACAAGCTCAATCTACACCTTAAAACTAGTTCAAATAACTTTTTAAATTATTTCAAAAGGAACTATATTTCATTTTACCCATACTAGGGACTTTTCCAAATCCCATCAAAACATTATTTAAAAAACTCGATTTCCATTTTGAAATACCATTTAAAAACCCATTCTCAAATCATTCATTTTCCTTTGAAATTCCATATGATCAAATCCCCTTTTAAAAGGAAACATTTTATATTTGAATAAAACACATTACACTAAGTAATATACAAAGAGACCCACTAACATTCATTCATTTCAGGCACCACCGTCAAACTGTTAAGTAGGATATGCGGTTTATGTTGACAATTAGGGAAACAAGGGCTAATGCCAATTTATATTAGAGATCGTACAATCCATGAAACATGTATAAAGTTATAATAATTATGACTCATGAATATAAGATCATTAAAAGAAAAAGATAATTTATAAATTAAAGGCCACCAACCTCAATCAAAGCCATTTTTCCATTAAAACCAAGCCTGACCCTTATTTCCTAAGCTCGTCCAACCATTACCTCAACTTCCAAACCCTGATCTCAAGGAACACTATAAAATAATTAATTATAAACAATTTATAATTAATTATTTAATTCATTTATAACACTTTATAATTAAATCACTAATTAATTCAATTAGGCATAATACCTAAAATCTCACTGACTTTTTCTTAGTTTGGTTTTTAATCCTCTAAGATGATATATATGTAGTTTTTTATATTCCTTCCTGTCATTTATTGGATAGTATCTTCTTGATATAACATGTATTATTTTTATTATTGTCAACCCTTTCCTGGATGTCATTTCATTACTTATTCCTTTGGATGATTTATGTGATTTCTTTTATTTCTACTGTTGATATACTTTGATATATAGGTATAGTTTTCCCACAGTACCACCATAGACCTATGATACTAGTCAAAAGACTCTAGCATAAAGGGAGGCACCTATGAGGTACAATAGTGACCATTGGTCTGGGCACCGGTCAATGATCTCAGGCAAAAGCAAATTACAAAATCCTTTGGTGCATTTATTTATATTACTTCCATATCTCAAATATCTTTTCCATGAACATCACACCCACACAAACAACAATCATAACATGTGATTATTGAATATGCTAATACATTAAATAATTATTTTCACTTTATAAGGTTTCTTACATATCTTGATAAAAACTAATCCCGCTCCATCCATATATCCACCAACTAGACAATAATATCTATTATTTTGTTTTTTTAAGTTTTTTCTTTAAAATATCTTCATTCATTAGAAGTATTTGTTTACATCATTCTTATATGACATTAATACTTTGATTCATTTTTTTATTTAACCATGATGTTCGTTTTTTAATTTTAATTATAATATCTTTTTATATTAATTTTATTTTTTATTTAATAAACCAATAAAAAAATTAAATTTTTTATTTAATGATTGATTAATTATAGTTATATATTAAATAAAATCTATATAAAATAATATAACCTTCAAAATCAATAAAATCATTCCTTTACCAGTCATCTTATTTTATTGTTTTGTTAATTTTGCAGTAACTATTATAATTTATCTAAAAAATAAATACTATACGTAATTATATATTTATATATTGAATTTATAATTAATTTATATATTTATAAGTTTTAGTATATTCATGTTTACTTTGATTTATTTAAATTGAATTTGTTTTTTAATATTTATTATTATTCAAATGAAATAATAAGCACTATTTAAAATATATATAATGTTTACTTTTATATTTTTTTTATTTTTTAAACATTTATTATATTTATTATAATATTTAAATTTATTTATTTTGTTTTTATTATAATTTCTACTTTTATAATGTATATTATTTATTATAATCCTATGAAATATGTATATTATTATTATTATAATATTTATTATTTATTATAACATACTACGTTTTTGTTATTGATAGAAAATGATTTTATTATCTAAATATGGAAGGGAGAGAATTGCTATAATTTCATCAGTCCATATACAAAAGATATAGGGGATCACGTCTGGATTCATTATGGAGCTTGGATCTTGGGTTTCCTTTTCCTTATTGTGGTTTCACAAGGGGCCTCGAGTCCTGATTCGCATCAGTTCACCACCCTCTACATTTTTACACACCCTTCTTATTATTTTTCTCAATAATCAACTATATTTTTATTTTAAACTAAGTTTAAATTACTTTGTTTTAATTATTATTTTAAACTAATGACTCTCCTAGTTGTCTCTTATATTTGAATTCTATAAATTTTGGTTTTCCACTCAAGGAATTTTCTGTAGCATTTGTATCTTCACCGGTTATGCTATATGATGATGAAAATTAGATGGATTCCTACTAATTTTATCATCAAAACATGATATTCTGATTTTTTAATTCTGACAGATAACCAATTAACTTTTTCACATCATATCAAATTGGTTTGTCATTGTCTGCTTTTATTCCTTATATATTTTTTTGGAAAAGTTGTTTTAAAGTGTTCGGTGATGGTTGAACAATATTTTCTACTCTTTATTAGCCATGTAGACCTAGTTGATGACCATACACCAAGATCTACGAGGTCACTCTAATTTCTATTTTTTAACGTGCATTTATAAAAATTTTGTTTTTAAAGTTTTTTATTTCATTCATCCATTGAATTTTGAAGTTACCCTAGATTGAACAGGCCATGGGCCCTTTTGATGAGCTCTCTATCTAGAACCTATTTTTCCCCCTTATTTTATCATAAAAAATATATGTTTTTGTTTTTCAATAGAAATTATGATCATATTGAATCATGATTCCAATTAGTTGCTTCATATTTTTTATTTCTAAACCATATGATGATTTTAGAACAAAATTTCTCATGATGGCTGTCTAAGGCATAGTCATTTTGTATCCAGGTCTGATGTGTTGATCTAATGTATGATGCTTTATCGTTAACATTGGATTTTGTATCTTTTTTGACCTATATCTTATCATAAAACTTTATTTTAAACTCTTCACTAATTTTGTTCCTAAAAAACTTCTTTTATTAAATTCTTTCATGTTATTTTTAGATGATACAAAGCCTTATCCATTGGATAGTGAATGAATGTGACCTTTGTTTATTGTTCTTGCATCAATTTAGACCTATGAAAATGTTATTTTTTTTATTTCATTTTTACATTTATTTTTTTCAAATAGACTTTATGAATTTAAATAATTATATCAATAAATTAATTTATTCATTAAAATTAAGATTATAAATCTTCATTTTTCAAGCTATATTTACTTCCACATCTTTCATTAGAACTATGATGACTTTCATGTATCAATGACATAAAAGGTGTGGTATTTTTTTATCTTGTGGTAGGATATTTCATCAAGTCACTATAAGATGGTTCCATCATAGTTGTCACTATCATATGACTAGATGTCTACCATTATAGTAATCAGATTCATGAGTTTTTTCATCAAATTTAACAAGTTTGTTAGTCAAATCACCCTAACAAGTTTATTTTTTTGGATAATCTTGAGAATGAATTTATAGACTCAAGGTTGGCATTCATCATTATAAGCATTAATTGATTGTAGAATTCATTTTGGTAGACATTCAAAAACTAAAAACCACCAAGTTCTATCCATGTATGATTCTTTGGATTTCTAATCTCTTCTTGACATCCATACCCTTGAAGAAAATTCTTATTCCATCAATACAAGTGATTAGAATACCAACTGCACCTTATTACTCATTTTTTTACCCTATTCGATCAATATATATTCTATTAGGTAATCTAAATTAACAAAAAAAAAATTATATGGATCACCTAATCCAAGATTTTGGTTTTATTGTGTTATGATTTCTATGATATCATAATCCCGATTTTTATTTCAAACCCTAAGATTATTTGTCTCTTATCGCATGATTTCCACTAGTAAGTACCCCATCATCCATTGTTGGTATTCTCTTGATGACAACCACATCCCTGATTGTGAAGTGCTAAAATTATTTTTCCTTTTATATGATCATTTTTTCAAATAAAAATCCATTATTCATTGGTGTGATTATTTTTTGTGTTCTATGATACCCACTTATCAACTGTGAAATTTTTATTATTTTTCCCGGGATATAAATATAAGGCCCCAGCCTTAAATATTACTTATTATTGAATTAAATGAATAATTCACATAGAGGATCTTTTCAGGTTTAGAGTTTTAGAGATTTAGGACATAACTATTATATCTCAAAATATTACAAATTAGACAATTCTACTATGTTTCCATAAAATAAAAACTCTTAAAAAGAAACTTGTCTAGTTCCATGTTTTAGATAGCATGACGTTTCCTTGTTCCCATCCTTGACCCTATTCCACATTAAGTCCTGTGAAAAACATTTCAAAAAAAAACTTGGGTGAGTATAAAAATCTTAGTAATAGATACACAAAGTAGGAAAACTGTTATTTTTTCAAAACAACAAGTAAACCATGAGTACTTTATCAAAGTAATACTTTTCACCTTTATGAAGTAGTATAAAATCTTCAATGAATAAAAGATAATTACTTACCCTTTTGCAACCAAATGATTACCATAAAACCCATATAAAGAGCACATATCATATAAGGTAACTTGGGACATAAACATACTTAAATGGAATAACCATATGGTCGACTTCCACACATTTCACTAAATGGAATAGCCATACGGCCGACTTCCATACCCAATGCATTAGAGGTTATAACGTAACCACCCGTCTTGGTATTCACAGCACCACCCGTCATATAGTTTATCACGTAACCACCCGTAAAATGTCCAAGTACCATCATTACACATAAAATATTGAAAATATAAACATTTAAATAACAATATTTCATTTGCAATCACAATAAATAATTCCAAGATATTGAATTAATCAATCAATTTTCAAAAATCATTTAAAAGATATTTTTTAATCAAAGTGTCCCATACCACTTTGAATCTTTTAATGGAATTAAAATTTTAAAACATTAATGTCCATATAAATAAATAATTAAAACCATCTTTAAAACATGGACATTAAAGATAAAGATTTAGAATAATGAATCTTTAAAACATTTAAAACGATATTTTTGTTAAAGAGTTTTTAACAAAATGAGAGACTCTTAAATACAAATAATTGCGGAATAACATTTTATCCAAACTTTATAATATAATGAGAATAAACGGATTCATGATATAATATGCCAAAGTACAGTATACACACCATATAAGAGCGAATTGGTGCATAACAACAACGAAGTCTCAATGGAAATGTAAATTGAGATGAAATCCATTATAAATATGGTATCCTTAAATTAAGGATAAATATATCACATAATTATGTGTGAGAAATATAAATACACCCAATATAAGTGGATATTAATTGTGAAACAATCAGAGGTCATTCACACATATTCTTGGAAAAACAAAACCAATTACATAGATATTTAACTCAATTAAATGAGACTGAGTTATGATTTCCCATACAAGTTCGTAAGAATTTATCAATGAGATGATTATGTGTAGAAATAGTATATACACAGAAAGGTTTGTGGAAATTACAAAATAGAGATTCCACACATAATCTTGGAATAATAAAATCAAGAAGTAGAGGTTTAACCCAAATAATTGAAAGTGGGTTAAGAAGTTCCCTTACAGAAATCCGACAGCCTAACGACGTCACTTTAAAATTCAGAAAATGAGTTGATGAGAGAGAAAATGGTATATCATCACTTGGACATAAAATTTACATAAATAAGGATATATAAGAACATATACCAACATAATAGTATGTGAATTAGAATACATAACAAAAGAAGTCTTTTAAAAAGAGGAGGGTGAAAGGTTCCCTTACTGACTTGGGTAACTTTCGAAACATACACCCCATGGAAGAAGGGTCATAAAATGAAGATGAAAATACCCATAAATGAAATTATACTATACAAATATTATAATAATGTGCATTACATACACCAATCAAAGGAAATGGTGGAAAACGTAGCATAAATGTCACGCGAATAAAAGTGAGATGAAAAATCCATTACAAAAACTCGGCAGCCTAACGTCGCCACTTAAAAATTCCAAAAATGGTTTGATGAGATAAAATAGGGTCTATAATAATATGAACATAAAACATACAGTAAAAGGAATATAAAAAACATCCCCCAACATAAGAAAGACGAGATTAAAATAAATGACATAAAAGAGAGTACTTAAAAAGAAAGAGAGGGGTAGGATCCCTTACGAAAATTCTGCAGCCTAACGGCGCCACTCAAAACTTCCAAAATGGATTGATGAGAGAAAATAGGTTCTCTAATCATATAAACATAAAAATTAAATTAGGATTAATATAAAAGAACATCCCAATCATAATAAATGTGAGCTTAAAAGGAATGACATAAAAGAGTGTACTTAAAAAGTAAGAGAGGGGTAGGATCCCTTACGAAAATTCGGCAGTCTAACAACGCCATTCAAAACATCCAAAATGGATTGATGAGAGAAAATAGGGTCTCTCATCATATGAACATAAAAATTATAGTAGGATTAATATAAAATAACATCCCAATCATAATAAATATTTTCTTAAAAGGAATAACATAAAAGAGTGTACTCAAAAACAAAGAGAGGGGTAGGATCCCTTACCTCAAGTCTAACTTGTCTTGTTCGTTTCTTTATATTCCTGAATAATAAACACTGGTAAATTTATAATAGATTAAGGAACTCTTTTAAATATTATTATTCAGTTCATATCACATATTATAATGTTATAATAATTGGTTAATAATGTGAGTTCATATTAGACGTTTTTGTCGATGTTTGGTACATGAGTCAAAAATGAACTTGTTTGAAAATGATTGTCCATGTAGTTATAAGTAAATCATCTCCAGAATAGTATTAATGATTTAAATATCATATATATTCAGTAAATATTCATTTTATACTACTCCATAACATTTGGAGATAAAAAGAAATGAAATGCACCGTTCATGGAGACGGTAGGCCGTACGTACGCATGAACGCTACTTTCATTTCTTTGTCCTATTAATGGAATTAAAAATAATTGATAGATATATATATTATAATTAAATTATAATATATATGTTATATAGGTCACATATGTTCATTAATTTCATTCTTTATACATTCCATGTATTGCATGAACGAGTCACATCACTTGAGGGGGCGGTAGTCCACACTTCCTCGTACGAAATTATCGCATTTGCACAACATGAAAGGAATAAAGGCATGTTTTAAATATAAAATTCAAAAGAATATAGAAAACATAAATAAAATATATATCATATATAAAATATAGTTATATCATAATGTCCACCATGAAAGGTGTTAAGATAATATTGAACAATCATCGTTTTGTGAGGCAGAAATTCACCATCCACAGAAATAGTATGTTCTTTAACCATTAGATGAAGGTGTGTTTAAGTTTAGCTCGAATACTTAACATAAAAACATCCTAGTATATTTAATATACTGTTGTTGTTAAAAAATAAAGGAATAAAAATAGTTTAGAGGGTTGCAGAAGCAAAATAAAACAAAAGAACACAAGGGAATACATTACCTTTAAATCGGGTAACTCTTTTTGATTTGAGATCAAAGGCTTCCTTGGAAAGGATTATGCCCAAATGTGAGGCTTAAATTATGAAGAGAGGTATTTGGAGAGATGAAATGGGCAGGGTTTTTCTGAGACAAAGGCTTGAGAGGTGTGGGTAATGTGGTAGAGGTGGTAGAGGTGGGGGCCTTTTATAAGAGGAGAGGAGGGGCACTCTTGGAAAGTTATAAAAGGTTACTTTATTTTCAAATGAGTTTCGGATTTTAAAGGTCCCAAATTTATGTATTTAGAGTATAGGGTGATAAGAGTTCTAAATACACCCATCCAATATGTTTTTGACATGTTTAGGTCTTATATTTTACACTATCTTTTCATTTTATTTAAATCGTTAAATAATGAGGAAATCGCTGCATCATCATGATGTCATAAATAATTTAATTTATTTAATGTCTAAAAATTATAAAAAAATATCATGATGTAGTAAATCTTTTTATCTTTCTAATGAATATTTATAGTAAAAAATATGACTTGTATAACCCCATTTAAAAATTGTTTTAGTAAAACAACACATGTTTGTGACATTTTTATTTTAACTTTAAATAAAAAGTTATTAATGTCATTTTCCTACCAAAGTGGCTCCATGGGGTCCCAAAGTTGACCCATGGATTTTCTTGGTCGTAAATGACTCATTAAATAATGGTAGGACATGTTTCAAGGTCATTTCATATTATTAAAACATTATTTTTACCTTAAATTACACTAATTACCTTTAATCGCGATTAATAAAACTTAAAAGTTACTATTCACCAAAAAATATTTTAATCTCATTGAAATACATTTTAATTCCTAATTATAACCATGTATGTAAAATTTTTGAAAATAAAATCACAGAAGTGGTAAAGTTTCATTTAAACAAAAAATCAGTTTCTTTAACTACCACTTAGTGGTTCAGTATTCATCAAAAATTGAAGTTTTTCAGAAAAATACCAAAAATTCACCCGAAGCTATATTTGATATCCCGAATTCAAAAATGATGTCTATTTTATAAAATTAAAAACATATAAGTTTCATTAATTAATTTAATAATTAATTCTGGCTGTCAAAACAAATAGCGTGTTTTTAAGAAACAATATCTATTAAAAGATTAACACTAGTTTAAGTCCAATTTCAAAGTGAAATTAATTACAATGACCACCATTGTATTAAATGGTAAAAATATATTCTAAATAAACTTTAATCTCAATTAAAAATATAATCTATCCATATAAATAAATCATATTAAAAGGAGGTTTTGAATTAAAATGTAACATTTTTACTAAAAATGATCTTTATCGGAAAAATAACAAAAATTTACACAGAGTAAATTTTGATGTCCAGATTCTAAAGAAGGATTTTATTTTGTCAAATAAAACATTTAAAATTGTCAAAAGTATATTTAAAAAGGGTTCTCCATCAAAAGGTGGTTAATTGACCTTTTAAAGAATATTAGAAGATTTATGCTTAAAATTGGATCCATTTGCATTTTACGCCTCTAAAATTTATTGGATAAAAGTAAAAAAATTTGAAAAACATATATAATAATTTTGTAGTTAGTTCCGTTATTTCCCTCCATTACAATGGCTAGGTGTTAACTACCATTTAAAATAATATTATTTTATTATTAGAGTGCAACGTAAGATTTCAAAGGAACTCGTTTTCGCGTATTGGGTATGCCATCGAGCATAGCGTTACCTTTAAAGTAATATTAATATTTTATTCACAAATATGGATAAATATAAAAATTTCATATTCTTTATTTACCTGGGGTGTTACAATAAATTCCCAAAAATTAAAAAGTCTTGAAGTAGTCCTACAAAATTTATGCTCAATCAATGTCAGCATTATGAAAATACTCTGTTTTATGTATTCAAATTGATAAACTTGAATTATATTTGTTTTTTATTCTAATATAAGTTATTTATATTTTTATGAATGTCCAATATAACAATATGTACAAAACATAATGTGTTATTACTTCAGGCTAGGTATTCCATTAAATAATCTATCTTGTTAATGTACAATGGGATTTCCCATTCCATTATCTCTTTGAATTTTGTTTTAATTTTTTGTAACTATTGTACTTAGATTTATATTTTTTAGTAGGGGCATGATAAGGGTTTCAAGGATATTCATTCTCATTTTTTTCATGTTTAGGTAAAATGGTATTTTCTTAACTTTTTTAGATAAGTCTCTCCACCTATGATTCTTTTGATTTCTGATCTCCTCTTCTTGGCATCCATACTTTAGAAGATTTTTTTAGCATTGATATAGGCAAGTAAACTACCAATTTCATCATGTTAATAATTTTCATGTATCTATTTGATTATTATGTCTTTCATTGTGTAATTTAAATTAGCAAAAAATTACATGAATCACCCAATTCTAAGATTTTGGTTTTCTTCTGTTATGTTTTCTATGACATTGACACTCTAATTTTTTTGAAACCCTAAGACTATTTTTATCCCCTCACATAATTTTCATTTCAGAAGTACCCCATAATCACTTTTTTAGGTTTAACTTCTTTGATGATAGCTACATCCCTGATTGTGAAACTCTAAAATTATTTTCCCTTCTTATGACCATTTCCACAAATGATCTATCCACTATTCATTAGTTCCATTATTTTCTATGTTCAATGATACCCACTTCATGACTATAAAAATGTAAGTATTATCCTAAATATTGGTGAATAATTATATGTTTTATTTTCCATTTTATAAACTTGAATTATATATGTTTTTTTATTCGAATCGTAACTAATTTGTATTTGAATGTTTACAAAAAATAAAATTTTGGCTTGTTTATGTTATGTTTTCTATGAATCAACATTCTATATTTTGTTGATGTGGGAAGTGTTCAAACATTTATTGGTTTTATTATAATGTTTGTTCTCAAGTAACAGGTATGTGATTCTCTTTAGTTGAAATTGTTACATGATATTATGGAAAATTTTCAAATTTGAGCCTTATGTGTATGTTTTTTAGATCAGATAGATCCATCAGGTCTAGAGCTATGTCCATTTTACTTTTGAGAATTATGGAAGTCTTATTTGGGTAATGTAATGTATATTTTTACCACCTTTTCTATATAAAAAAATATTTTATCTAATATCGTTCACTTGTGAATAAGATGTCACCTACCGTGTTTAGAACAGAAGTTAAGTCTGAGATATAGATATTTTCTATATAATTCTATTAGTTAATATTTTATTTATTTAGTTTTTAGAAACATGTGATATATGATTTAAACTACTTGGTTCATGCATGTAGTTATTTGATAATTGTGGGTGATTTGACTGAACCATTACTCAAATTGTGTCAAGGATTATTTGCAGCATTTGGCATGTATAATTTTGTACCTCAACATTAACACAGCTGAGATTATTTCACTTCACATTGAATTCAGATTTATGTAGTATGAAATCCCACTTAATTCTTATATATAAATACTATAACCAAAGTGTGCTTATTAAAGTATTTTAATATTTATTTGGTTATCTTGGGAACACTTCTATTTGTGAAAAACTTAGTTTACATTAAATATGGGTTGAATACTAGGTCTATATTGTTGTAAAGTGCCTCTTGTTTCTCTACATAAAAATTATTGGAGTAACATTTTCTTTATCTTTTTTTATATAGTGGATTAATTAAAGTGTGATACTTGGTATCCTTCTCACTTTTCATTTTATATTTGATCACCGTAGTTGAAAACATATTCTCACTAGTTCTTGAAGTGCTTAATTCCATATTTAATGACTAGGTCTAATCATGGTATTACCCTAAACCAATCCTCTAGTTTTTTATTATTCATTAAATTTTATTTTTTCTATTGATTTTAATAAAAATTCATTCAATTTATATCAAAACTTAAGGTGCTATTTAAAATTTATTTTTTTGAAAAGATTTGAAAATTCGTAGGGTGACATTCTTTGCATAATGTTGCCTTGTTTTTTTATTTCAAACCTATATGTTTTTTATTGATATCAAAATCCAATATTTAAACTCAATTAAATGAGCATGGTTTTAGATCATTACTGATCCATCTACTCTAGAGGTACATCCATTTTCTCTTTTATAATTGCGGAAGACTTATTTAGTTAATGTGATATGTATTTGATTTAAAATAGTTCACTTGAAAATCAGATGTCATGTATCCTGTTTAGAATGGAAGGTAATTTTTAGACATAAATATTTTATATATAGTACTATGAGTGGAGATTTTATTTATATATTTGTTAGAAACATGAAATATATGTTTTAAATTTCTTGGTTTATACATGTAGTTATTTAATTCTTGTGGGCGAGTTTATTGAACTATTACTCAAATTATGTTGAGGTGTCATACATTTGGAATGTATAATTTTTTTCCTTGATAATAAACCTTTAGAGTTATTTCACTAAACATTCAATTCGACATTATGTAGTTGAAAACCCCACTCAAGTCTTGAATATAAAGATCATAGTAAAAGTTTACTTATTTTACATTACATATGGGTTAAAGTTTAGGTTCATCGTATTATGGATTGTTCTTATTTCTAAACATAAAAATTCTTAGAGAATCATTTGATTTAGCTTGTGTTTTTTATATGATGGATCGATTTATGTGAGATAATTGGATTCCTCCTCACTTTTAATTTCATATTTTATTACTACATTTGAAAACATATTCTCAATAATTCTTGGAGTACTCAATTCCATATCCAATGATGAGGTCTAATCATCATATTGTCCCAAAATAGTATATATTTTCCCTATTCAGTGGTTCTTCCCCTACTGTACCCATGGCAGTGTTTAGTGAGATCTCGATTTCGAGGTTACTCGACTAAAAATATTCCTTTGTTTGTACCCCATCCTCATATATATTGTAAATTATTTATTTTAATAAAATTAAATCCAATTTCTGTCAAAATTTAAGGTTCTATCACAAATTTAGGTTTTTTAAAATTTTGAAATTTTAGAGGGTGACATTCTTTTCACAACATCACTTTGTTGTTTATTGAAAATTTATATATATATATTTTTATGATGTTTTATATTCCATTTATTAAATGAAATTATGTACAAGTATTAGTTGTGTATTTGAATATTTTTTAATTATTTCAAATGATATAATAAATCATATTGCAATTCTTTCCATAAATGGTGATATTTATAATTTATCTATATTATAAAATATAAAAAATATAATTTTTTCCTTGTATTAATTATTAATACAACAAACACACCTTTAACTCAGTTAAATGGGCCATCCTCTAATGGGCACGGTGTTGTCGATTATATCTAAGAGTATGAAACATGAAAATGAGAGTCATTACCATCATTCATTAAAGGAACATATTAAGAAGTCTACCAATAAATTCCATAATATAAAATAAAACCAATATCTTATTATAAATCACAATGAAATAAATTTCATACAAATGCATGTTTCCAAGATAAATATTGTAATAAAATTCCAAAATCATCATCTCCAACCACCGCTTCGAGCCCTTGAGCTAGTAAGGTCCAACTCATCCTCTAAGATCACTTTGGAAATCTAAAGAACCATATATATATATACATATAGGGGTGAACATACTCATATACTCAGTATGGTTTCAATACCATTCATACAATTGTGGACAAATCATATTAGTACTTCATTGAATAAGCACCATAACCAATAAACACTTATCGGGTTAAATATATTTGATACCAACCAAGGATCACTAATCAAAAATTACATCCAAGTATAATAAAATGATATCAAAAAATATTGTAAGAGGGTATCTCACACCACTTCCCCATTAGTTCATTTTCACACCCCAAGGACAAACATCTAATCATTCCCCTTGGAATCATACCAATCTTTCCACACCTAATGTGGTATGGATCATACCCCTACCTTCACTAACTCACGTGAGTTCCAAAATTATTTTATTAACCAATAACAACAAACCATAACCATAAATGAATTCATAAACCATATGTCTATATCCTAGGACATGAACCTTGTTGTAACGCCTCAACCCAAATTGCTCAAATGAAACCCGAGAGATGGTTTCTATGTGACCTTTGATGCACCTCATTATACTCTATAGGCCTACAATTAGTAGTGAAGGTATAAAATACTCATGAGGGAAACTATTCCCTCAATAAGAAATCCTGATGGTCTTTCCCGAATCTACTGAATATTTTGCATGATTCGTCCATATAACAAACACTTTAAGACCCGTGGAGATAAAACATGGAGCCCCATGACCCCCTGTAGTCCATAATAGAAATTATAAATCAATAATAATTTATTGGTAGCATAATATAAATAAATAAAACAAATTTCATATAAATAAATGATACACTGTCTCGTACATGATGAATAAAAACTGATAATTAGACTGCATTGGCCTCCAACCCAACTCACATAGTCATCCTACTAAACCCCCAATGGCTATAACCTATTGGAATTATACCACATGACCAAATCCAATAAGTACATGTTGTCTAAGAGAATATATAAAGATATACCCAAGTACATTGAAAACCCATGTCATGTAAGTAGGTAGGGGTGAGTCCAATAATCCAGTAGTAACCTTCAATGCATCAACAATACTGAATGTTGTTGTGATCAAGTTGATGTGCATGAAATAAATATATAATAAGTTTTATCATTTCCTTATAACACACCAACCTAGAAAAATAACATGAAAAATACATTAAGTATACATGTTGTGTTTTCACGTGTTAACCAAACCACCTTAAACCCGATCACACTTGATTCGACCAATTCTAGAGTGTCTATGAACATAAGTAACCACCCAGGGGGAATATACTCATCCCCATAACATAATAATCATCCAGATAAAATATACCCATCTCTGGAACATATAATCCACTTTAGGTAAATATACCCATCCTTGTAATGTATAAGAAATCACATGGGGGAAATATACCCATCTATAGACCATGTAAGCACACACTCGGGAGGTTATATCCCCTACCCAGAGGCACATCCTCCCCAGAACATTGCATAGCATGTACCCTGAGTATTCTACCCTGGAACCTTAGTTACACTAAATACATACATACATGCATAAATAAACACACTCATAGCACCCTCTCTTCCCAGAAAATCATAAAGCACAAACCCAAGGTATTTTATCCCAAAACCACATATGCATGAAAATAAACACATCCATTCAAACTCTCCTATCAAAACCTATCATAGAATATACCCTGAGTATTCCACCCTAAAACATCATTTACACCACATATATACATATATACATAAATAAACACTCATATAACCCTCTCATCCAAAAACATTATAAATAATGTACCCAAGGTATTCCATCCCAAAACCACATATGCATATAAATAAATTAACCTAGGCACACTCTCATCTCAAAACATCTCATCACATACCACATGAGTTTTCCATTTTTAGAAATCCATCTTACATAACCATGGATGAACTCATAAGTTCACAACCTCTCCTCATCACTACAATCACATTTGGCTTGCACAATGATTTGAGTTCTAATGTGACATCTGAGATTATAAATTCCCACTTCTAATATCATATTTAGGGTTAACATGATACTGGGGCACCCACAGGTCTCCCCTAGGTAATTTAATAATATGAAAACCCTATATAGATTCCTCATTAACATTTACACCTCTTATACTCAACCCATTATTTCAGTTATAACATATCTCAATATATGTTAGGGTCCTTCAAACTCATGTCTACTTTATAAGGGGTTAATCACATTCATTTAGATCAAACCACCGCTTTGATAATAAAATTAACCATCATAGATTATCGCACAAAAACATGAAACATCTTGAAACAATAAAATTCATCATACAATCACCACATTGGTCACATCAAAGAAATCATGACAATGGGGAACATACAAAATAACTCATGCTTTAGAATGCAGAGTATCACCCACACAAGGTCAAACCGACCAAAACCAACTCAATCAGGACCTTCCAAATTTTTCAAATCCCTTTTTGAAAACATCTCAAAAGGAACTATATGATTTTTTTACCCATACTAGGCCCTTTCCAAATCCCATCAAAACATTATTTAAAAAAATATATTTCCATTTTGAAATACCATTTTAAAAATCTTTCTCAAATCACTCATTTTCCATTAAAATTACTTTTGAGACAAAACCCTTTTAAAAGGAAACATTTTATCTTTGAATAACACACACTCCACTAAGTAATCCATAAAGAGAGCCATTGAAACTCATTCATCCAAGGTGCCACCATCAAACCATTTAGTAAGCTATGTGGTCTATGTTAACTATTAGGGTGATGCTAGCCAGTCCCAATTTATAGTCGAGATCACACAATCCAAGAAACATGCATATAATAACAATGACACAGAAATATAATATTACTATTAAAAAAATATAATTAGTAAATTCAAGGTCACCTACCAAAATAAAATCCATCTTTCCTTTGAAACCAAGCTTGACCCTTACTGCCTAATCTTTTCCAAGCATCACCTCAACTTTAGGAACCCAATATCAAGGAACACTAGTAAATAAATTATTATAAAAAATTATTATTAATTATTTAATTAATTTATAACAATTTATTATAAAATTATAAATTAATTCAATTAGGTATGATGCCTAAAATCTCACCGAGATTTTCCCAGTTTTGTTTTTAGTCCTTTGGGATGTTGTATATGTTTATTGTTTTATAACTTCAAGAAATGTATTTTATAGTCTCATCTTGATATGAAATTTATTATTTTGATTATTTTCAACACTTTCTTGAATGTCGTATCATTTATTATTCCTTTGGATGATGTATGTGATTTATTTAATTTCCATTATTGATATACTCTGATATGCATGTATAATTTGAAAATAGTACCACCATAGACTCGTGTTGCTAGTCGATAGTCTCTGACTTATAGGGAGGCATGCATAAGGTACAATAGAGATCATTGGTCTGGGTACCAATCAGTGGTTAGGGCACCGTTTGGTGGTCTAGGGTGGTAGGATGTTACAAAATCCTTTAGTTCCTTTATTTATATCACTTGGATATCTAAAATGTATTTTTATGAACATCACATCCACACAAACAAAAAACATAACATATGATTATTGAATATGTTAATACATTAAATAATTCTTTTTTTTAATTTACAAGGTTTCCTACATATCTTGATAAACACTAATCCCACTCCATCCATATATCCACCAACTAGGCAATAATATCTATTATTTTATTTTTTAAGTTTTTTCTATAAAATATATCCATCCATTATAATTATTTGTTTACAAAATTCTTATATTACATTCATAATTTGATTCGTTTTTTTATTTAACCATGATGGTTGTTTTTAAATTTTAATTATAATTTTTTATTATTATTTTAATTTTAGTTTTTTCTTTATTGAACCAATAAATAAATTTAAAAGTTTTATTTTATGATTGGTTAATTATATTTATATATTAAATAAAATCTATATAAAATAATATAACACACAAAATCAATAAACATATTCTCTTATTAGTCATCTTATTTTATTATTTTGTTAGTTTTTTAGTATTTATTAAAATTGATCTAAAAAAATAAATACTATATGAAATTATATATTTATATTTTACATTTTTATTTTGTTTATATATTTATATATTTCATTAGATTTATGTTTAGTTTTATTTAATTTAATTGTATTTCTTTATTAATATCTATTATTATTCAAATTAAGTAATAAGAACTATTTAAATTATATATAATCTATACTTTTATATTTTTATTATTATTTAGTTAAAAATTTATAATATTTGTTATAATATTTTCATTCATTTTTCATTTTAATTTATACTTTTATAATATTTATTATTTATTATAATCATATGAATTTTGTATATTCATTTTGTTTTTAATATAAAATTTATTATTTATTATAACATACTAGGTTCTTGTCATTTATTATTGATAATATAAGATTTTATTATCTAAATATAGATGATAATCAGGTAGCTACAACTTCATCAGTCCATCTATAAAAGATGCATGGGATCGCATTAGGCTATATTGAAGAGCTTGGATTTTGGGTTTTGTTTTCTTGGTCATTGTTTCAAGCACTTATCGTCTACTATATCCATTAAACGTAAATTTTCCTTTCCATGTACCATCAATTATTTTTCACCTTAAAATTTTTTCACCCTCCTCCACTAATGAAATTCCTTTCATGCATATCCCTCTTCTTTGGATCCTGAGTTTTACCCTAGTGTTTCAAAGTATTGCTCTTCCCTTCTCTCATGGCCGACATTATGATTCCATGTCTCCCTCCTCTCATGATCTCTTTACTACCCACCTCCAACACCGCCTTTGCCTCCCTACCTCAATGTCTGCCTTCTGGATACCCACCTCCGCTTTTTCCTTCACCCCCTTACCTTCACCTTAGCCTTCTGGCTACCCACCTTCACCTTTAACTTCACCTTCGCCTTCTGGCCTATTCTTCATCACCTCCTCCCCGTAGTTTCCTACTCGAATCGATGCCTATTTCTCCACCTCGACCATCTTCTAAAGTATTCAGCTCCGTCTGTCCACTTCTACTTGTCCTGGCTATCACACTTTCTCTATTTGGATTCCTTGTAATTGAAGGTTTTTCATTGAATCTCCCACTCTACCCTGATCTAAAATCTACTATTTACATTCTAACCACTATCCTAGATATTGTGAGTTTGGATTATTGACTAAATGTGGTAATTAATTTCACCACTTATTTTTTCATCTATATAATTTTTCCTCATTTATTTTGGGTTTATGGCCCAAAATTGTGACCTCATTAATGCTCCCATGTGGTTTTTAATTACATTTTAAACAAATCTAGTTTTTTTTGTGTATAAAAAGCAATTAAAATCCCACTAGTAAAGCATCATAGTTTTTGGTGCATAAAGCATCTCTCAAGTTCTAGTTTTTCTTTTTTCTTTCCAAGACACTCATCTTTATTCATGGGTATTGACCATTCAATCATTTACAACATTTTTTATTAGAGGGTGGTTGAATTGATCCATGATGCTAGACTCTAATCCCATATCTCCCTAACTCTCCCATACATCGTCATGATGTATGTCTCAGAGCCCTAAATATGGTGGTAGTGACCCTATGGTGGTACATTAGGTGGTGAAGGATATCAGGGGATTGACGATATAGTTAATCCTCGTGAAGTCAAAATATGAAGAATGGGTCTTGATGATGAAAGTTATGCTCCAATGTATTCAAACTCTAGGATGACATTTACACAAGTGGTACCAAACTCTAGGAAAACATGATGGAACTAGAGTACATCTTATGCACTATCTCACCAGAGATGATCTCTATACTCATCATCAGGGAAAGCACCCAAGAAGTGCAGTACACTTTCAAGACCATGTGCATCGGAATTGATCGAGTATATTAGGAAAATTATCATAATATCTACAAGTAATATTAAGGATTTATTTCTACAATGGTGAATCAAAGGATGACTTTGCAATGCAGCTCACCCGGTCATTCAACCAACTCATAATCCTTGATTATCCAGAGCCTCAACACAAGATCATTGATAAGTAAGTCATCCGATATAGGTTCTACCAAATTTATATTTCAATTGAGACACTCCTAGAAATCTCAACGCTCTACATAGAGGAGGTAATATGGAGACTCAAAGCGGCAGATCACTATTTTGATTTGGTGCCCACCACTAACACTGGAGAGAAGTTACTCCTCACTGAGGTGTGGGTTGTGTAGGTGATTGAGTGATAGATGGGGGATAGATACTTTAATGAATAAAAGTTTGGAAATCAGAATATCCAACCACCACACTAAAAGATAGATAATAGGAATGACATAAATGTAAGGGATGACTCAAGATCCAGTGATGATCATTGGGACCAATGATGCTACTATGAAAAAATGGTCCATGAGGCTAAATATTTCCACAGCAGGTTGAACTAGATCAAGGAACATCTAATACGTATTAGAAATTATGATCCCACACTCATTATGGAAGGGTGTACACCACAGTTATTGATTACCCTCTCCCATGATCCACCACTCCTAATTTCCTACCACCATAATGTAGTACTATTCAGCTGTTGAGACAAAGGTCTTTGAACAATAGGATAAGAAGGAGGTTTAGGAAGAAAACCTCTGGTACCTCAACATAGGTTCCACAAACCACATGATTGGTTCTCATGATTTATTCCCCAAGCTCAACTCTAGGATCTTCAACACCATCAAGTTTGTTGATAGATCCATCATCAACATTGAGGGATGTGGAACGATCAGGTTTTTCTGTAATACCAAATAACACCACATTCTTAGGGGGGTGTACTTAATCATAAGGATCACCAGTAACATCATTAGCATTAGAAAACTTGAAAGAGAATGGTTGTTGGGTACTGATCGATAGAGGCATATTGAAGATATTTGAATAGAAACGATGCCTTCTGTCCAGAGCATAACACTTCCCTGATTGAGTGTACAAGAGAAGAATCAATATTAATTATTCAACATGCTTTTCTGCATGGGGATCAGAGGTGGCATGGCATTGGCATATCGGTTACGACCACCTGAATTTCCTATATTTTTGAAAGCACGCTCAATGAAATATGGCATAGTGGATTCCATTGATTGATAAGATGGATCATGTCTATGATAGATACCTCTATGGGAAGTAATGAAAAGATTATTTACCTGATAAAGCAAAGCATCACATGGATCAAGTCCTAGAACTTGTCCATAGTGACCTCTATTGGATGATCATGCTGACGATGCCAAGAGGGAACTGCTACTTTCTATTGCTCATGGACGACATGAGCTGCTATATGTGGCTCAATATACTTGTGAGAAAGGAATAAGTTCTAGAATAAATTATATTCTTTCAGGACATGGTGGATGTGGAGAAAGTGAACAAACTAAAGGTACTCCACACCAATCGCATTGGAAAGTTCACTTCAGTGGAATTCGATGAATACTGTATTGAGTTTGGCATACAATAATAGCTCATGACTCCCTATCAAGTGATAATAGAGGCCCTCTTGAAGCTAAGAAAGTCTATAACCACCCCGATGGTAAATGTGAATCAGTACCGGAGAATTATAGGAAGCATTCAGTGCCTAGTGTATATGCATCCAGAAATTACCTACGAGGTGGGTTGCGTAAGCCGGTTCATGGAGGAATAAAAAAATACCACTTGGATGTGGTCAATAACCTATTGTGATACATCCCCAGGACACACAACTTTGGCATATACTATGAAAGGAAGGTAATTATTTGATCAATCCAATTGGGTATCAGTGATAACGACATAGCCGATGACATTGATGACCACAAGATCACCACTGGGGTGTTATTCCTTGGAGAAAACCCCATTACTTGGAAATCATATAAGAAAAAGGTAGTATAACTTTCTTCATAAAAATCAAAGTACATTGATGCAATGACTATGGAGTGAAAATAAATCTGATTGGCTCATCTATTAGGAGAATTAATCTGCTCAGACCTTAGTGCACCGATGCTCAAAGTGGACAAAAAGTCAACCATTGCATTAAACAAGAACCTTGTCTTCTTGACCAAACAAAGCACATTGACACACAATTACATTTCATTTAGGAGTGTGTTGATGAAGGAAATATCATTATTGATAACACTCTCATCAAAGAGTAGTTCACAGAAACTCTCATTAAGTCACTTGGGCAAGCCAAGTTTCAGGAGTTGCGCCCAAATATTGGTGTTGTTGAGATCCAGTGAACATGATTGAAATTTGAGGGATAATTTTTTTGACTAAATATGGGGAATAATTTCATTGCATCTTTTTTCATCCCCCCATAAATTTCTCTCATTTAATTTGGGTTTATGGCCCAATGAAATTTGATCTCATTTTAAGGCCCCCACATGGTTTTTAATTAAGTTATAAATACATATGTTTTTTGTGTATATAAAGTAATGAAACCCCATTAGAAAATCATCCCATTTTGTGGTACACAAAAAAAAATATTGAGTTCTATTTTTTCTTTGTCTTTACAATGCACTAATTTTTGTTCATGGGTATTTACCAGTTAGTAATTTCCAACACTGAGTTAGGGTTCCCTCATAGTCGATGGTTTTTTGATTTTTCTCCTACTCTACCCTGATCTATAGCTACAATTTAATTTCCTCCCACTTTTACTGTCATTCCCCATCATTGTAAATATTTTCCCTCAACTCCTCACAACTAAAAAATTAATTCAAATATATTCTTATGGTATGGTCTCCTTTTAATATTCTATATCCTATTGACATATATTCCCATATTATTTTGGCTATTTTTTCTATGTCCTATATTTTTAATATTATTTATATTATATGTTCTTTTTTATCATTATAATCCTACTATTCCCATTTAAATCATTCAATAAATGTTCTATTTTATTGATTTTTTTCTAGGAATGGATAAAACCTCATAAAATCTTATTATTTTTATTAGTATAAGTAAGACTCGATTAATTTAAAATTTAAACCACATATTCTTGGATAAAATTTATCATCAACATCTATTTCATTAAGAGAGTGGTTTTTTCTACTTATTATATAATATGTTTTGTAAAATTTTGTTTATTGTTAAATTTTATGGATATTTAGTTATCATTATACCTAACTTATACTTTTGGATAATTTATTTTTTTTCATTCCTATGTGATGGAACCACAAAAATATTGTAGTCATCCTCACCTCTACCTTGGTATTGATCTTGAACTGTTTGAGGATGATGAACAATTAATCTACACATTTTTTCTAACTATGAAGGAAAATAAAATGCTTATTCTTTTTTTAACTTTTAAAATAGTAATTTATAAATTCATAGTGTCAACTTATTGTGAGTCATTCTTGATATTCACTCTATTTTATGTTTATAATAATTAGTCTGTTATAAGTTCATTAGTTTTTTTTTCATTTCAATTCATTCTTATTAATTATTTCACTTCCAAAAAATAAAGAAAGAACACATCATTCTTATTATTCAGTATTCATTTACATAAAGTGACACAAAATTTTATTATATTTATGTATGAAAAATGATATTAACTTAAATATTTATTTTCCACATAGTGATGAATGTAAAAAATCAAACTTTCTTTGAATTTTGAATATTTTTCACTTCCGTTTTCTTTAATGTTTAGGTGTTATAGAATTTTATTTTTATTTTCCCACTTTGTGCTCCTTGGATGTGAAATTTTCAAATCTAATATTTTATCTACCACTTTTTTTGTATTTTGGATGTGTAGTCTTCAAGATTATTACCCAATTATAAACCAATTTGAAGTTATATTTTTAATTTATATAATAGTATATTTATATGTTTCTATAATTGGTAACTAGATGAGTTACCCATTTGCGAAATGGGAGAATTTTCAAAGATCTATCAAATTAATGTACTTTAAATATATTATATACCAATTGATTTTAAATTTCTTATTTTTTTATTTGATTCATAAACTATAATATTAATCATTGAGTTAACTATTTGAAACTCATAAACATAATCCTATTATACTTTTAATTTTTGAACTTTATTTTCACTTTATATGTTTTTCACATATGTTGAATATCTATATTAGATGGTAAATTTAGTCTGTATAACATTTCAATATTATTTTTACAATCTCATTGCATTTTAAATGTACAGTTTTAAAGACTAATAATTCATTTTCCCATTTCTTTTAATTTTAGATGTGTATTATTCAAGATTTATCCCCAAGTTAACAAATTTTAAACCTCTATTTGAAGCACTTTTTTTATTTCTACAATAATATATATATGTGAGTTTACAAATGAGATAAGATAATTATTAAAGACTAATCATCTAGTTTCCCATTTTCTTTCATTTTGGATGTGTATTGTTCAATATTTACCATTGAGTTACCAAATTACAAACCTCTATTTAAAGAACTATTTTTCATTTATAAAATAGTATATATAAGTGAGTTTACAAATGGTAACATAAATATTTGAACTATTTTAAATTTCCTCTTTCAACATTAACTGTAATAAAAATACTATATAATACCTTATGGGTTATCCCTTTAAATTTTTTTCCTATTTTAGGAATTTGGTTTTATGATTATGAATAAATTATTATTATTTTTACCACTGATATTATAATTGCATGTACTATTTTTTCATATATTTAATTCTCTATTATTTATAAACTTAGATATTTCATTTACATATACAATTTAGGGTTTACTAATTTTGTGAAATGTGCACCATTTATCTACTATTCTCCATGTTAATTACCAAAAAAATGTTTTTTATTTATATTATTTAGGGATGCTATGTGTTTTTTTCCAAAGATATGAATTTAAATTTTGTATTACATTTAGATTTTTTTAGTTGATATATTCTATATGTCCCAAATAAGCTATCTATGTTTTATAGACATCATAGATGTTTTATTTATTAAAATATATTTATCTCTGGTATTCAATATTTATGTGTGCTATTTTTTATTATTAGATTTCATAAATATTGTATTAATTTTTTTATACATGAAATTAATAAACATATTTCCATACATATATTTTCAAGATAAATAATTCTTTCCTCATACTATCCAGGAAATTTAACATATACTCAAACATACAAAAAAACAACATGAATTAAGGTGTTTTTTGTTTTCAAATTATTCTACATACAAAAATTACAGCATTTTTCCCTCTATTATATGAGCCTCAAAGTTTTAGATCCAAAAATACTTGGGTAGAAGAGGAAGAAAAGAGGTATGTGATTTACATTCTATTACATTTTAATTTTTCTAAAAATGGAAACATATTTTTTTGTGTTATAAAAAATTATTACATTTCTATTAACATTTCCTAAAAATCTTTCCATATATCCATTAATCTTATATTTTTTCCACTACAATTCATCTAATCATAAATAAAAATATGATACCCCCATAGAAAGTTGTTTAGTGGTTATTCCCCAGTAGTATTTGTGGTGGTGTGTTGAGGAGTTCTGGGTTTCAAGCCTCTATTTCTGCATCTTTGTTTCCTTTATGCCCCAGCCCAGACCCAATGTAAATAAATAAAAATATGAGAATAATATGTATTATTTTTTTATATTATAATATTATCACATTGTAACCATCCATTTATTTTAAATATAGGATCCAGTTTATAGATAATTTTATTGGTAGAAAATTTTATGGGCTAATAAAAATTTAATATTTTTATTTGAAGGATTATTTTTTAAGAAATACATATATACCAAATAGATATCAAGATATTTCATACATACATAGGTATTCATATTTCTATTATCATTGTTTTCTTCTAAACATTACTTATAGTTTGTTGATATTATAGTTTTTTTGAATGATGTTGAAGAAGTTGAGTTGAATAAAAAGTGAATAGTTTCATGAATTTGTACAAGAGAAGTATTAGTTCTTATAAATAATTATCTATATTGTTTTTTAACCTAAGTTACAATTAATTCATTTTAATTACATCTCTTAAACCAATGAATCACCTAGTTTTCTTTGCTATTTTAATTTTATCACTTTTGTTTTTCTAGTTAAGGAATTTTCTACAGCATTTGTATCTTCACCGATGATACTATATAATAATGAAAATCAGATGGATCCCCACTGATTTTTTCATCGAAACGAGTTATTCTGACCATCTAATTTAGATAGATAACTAGTTAATTTTTTTATATCATATCAAATTAGTTCACCATTTTCTTATTTTATTTATCTTCTCTTTTTTTGGAGAAGTTATTTCAATGTGGCCCATGATGGTTGAAAAATATTTTCTTCACTTGATTGGATGTGTAGACCTAGTTGATGACTATCCATCAAAACCTCTAAGGACAATCTAGTTTCTATTTTCAAATGCTCATTTTTCAAATTTTTTTGATGTTTTTGATTTCATTCATCCATTTAATTTCAAAGTTCCCCTGAACTGAATAGGATATGGGTCCTTTTGATTAGCACCCTATATCCACTTCATCCTGAACCTATTGTTTCCCTCCAATTTTTTCATAACAACAACTTGTTTTTATTTATAAACATAAATTTTGATTGTATATCCCCACAACTCCAATAATTTGCATCATATTTTATATCTATGAAACTGTATGATGAGATAGGAACAATATTTATCACAATGGTCATCTAAAGCATAATTGTTCTATAATCAGGGCTGATGTGTTGATCTAATGCCTAATGGTTTATTGTTAATGTATGATTTTTATCATTTTCCACCTATATTTTATCTTAATTTCAATACTTTATTATAAATGTTTTACTCATTTTTCAAATCAACAACCCTTATTTTATTCAATTATTTAATGTTATTATAATACCAAGCCTTTTTTACTTAGACAGTGAATAAATGTCACCTTTATTTTTCTTGCATCAATTTACACCTATGAAAATTTTATGTTTTAATTTCTTTTTCATCTTTATTTTTAGAAATATATTTTATAAATTTAAATAATTATAGTAATAAGTTAATTTATTATTTGAATCAAGATCTTGATTCTTTATTTTTTAAGCTACATTTTGTAAAGACCCTAGACCCAGTATCTTGGAGTTGGTGCCTTACATTATTACATTGGTACTAAGTTTAAATGATCACATCCCAAAGGACTGAATATTTTAGTAGATTTGGAAAACAAGATTCAAACATAAGTATTACATTTCAACTTGAAATGAAATAAAACATAGTAACTCTATTGTAAACACCCCTACTCTCCTAGATTGTCCCTGCATTTCAATCATAATACACATCTTGGCATCCTAGGGAAAAATAAAACAGAAGAAAGGGGTGATCTCAAATGCTCAATAAGGGTAATCATGCAACTAAAGCTATCATAAAAAAACATAAACAATAAGGCAAGGTGAATAAATAAAAACACATGTCATTAAAACACAACCTTGATCATAATATAGTAGGAATAAAATCTGATCAAATAATTTCATATAAATAATCACATGAGAATAAAACTTAACCATGGATATTTTACTAGATGAATAATCACAAGGATTATCAATAATTAATTTCATAATGATGGAATTCATAATGTGGGACATAATAAACATATCACCAAGGCTTTGGATAAGACACCATATATAATTAGGAAAAACATCAGCTAATACCCAAACTAGTTTGTCTCATGAGACCTACTGATACATTGAGGGGCTATAACGAGTCCTTCCTATCACTTACTAATTCCAATGAATTACTAATATGAAAGGGGTGAAACATAATCAACATGTACATTCATATTGAAACTATCATATGAAATAACTTTCCCAAAACAATAAACATAATCATAAACTATCCCGTGTAATATTATTAATGGTATCAAAATAGAGGGGGTCTTCCGACATGACTCCCTTCCTGCATGGAAGTGTCGCCTCGGCACTTCTGGAATTGTCATTGTGATCGTGACTTCAACAGCATAGAGGGGATGATGTCATCGAGACATCTCTGGTCAACCCGAGCCACTCCTATATGGAAATTTGAAGGTAACCCTTGATTTTAGTCATATCTATCTGAAGATTTGAGATCTGTGATAGCTGATATGGATCTGAGCCGAATAAATATGGGATTTGTGGAGGTTTTTTGGTGACTGTTTTTGTTTCTCTCAATTGATGTTTGAACACAGTTGGAGATGATTTCAAGTGTTTTTTTGCATTCCCCCTTCTTCACCTTCTTCTCCCTCTCCACTCTGGTTCAATTGGATTCGTTTTGGTGGTTTGTTCATTAGTGTTTTGTGGCTATCAGTCACTCACACCTCTGTTCTTATCATCCTAACCTTCGTGCTAAACTCTACATTGGTTTGGAACAATGACTCTATAGTGGTTTGGGATTATTCCGAGGTGAGGTTTGGCGGCTTCCCCGTGACCCTTTCAACCTCCTCTACTCTTTCTACCCTTCCCCTTATGCCTTATCTTAATCAACTCAGTATGAGGGTTTTAAAGATGATTTTTAGATGGTGTTGGTGGGTCTTATTCAGTATCGGGGGCTCGAATTGGTTGGTGACGACTACCACCTTGACATCCAGTTTAATCAGATAGTCTAGGGTTGAGATTATCTATTATTTATTCTATCTTCTTAAAGGCTCACTGTGGAGGTTATTTCGCTCCCACTTTGCTCTGGATTCCAGATCCACTACCCCTTCCAAGTCGGTCAGCTCTGTTGGTATCAGCAGAGGTTCTATGATTTTTCTGCTCGAGCAGTAGGGTTTTCTAGGAAACTTCACCTTGTGGATATGATGGTCTGTGGTGTTTCATTTTGGTGTTTTACGGCGCTGTCGATGGACTTTAGTGGTGACGTGGCTCTGATATTCGGTTATCTCCGGTGAATGGTATGATGATAGTATGGTGATGAAATTAGTGGATTAAGGATAGAAGTGATGGTGGTGGTGAATTATGATGGCAGGTGATGTGATGCCATGCAGTAAGTGGGTGGTTCGAGGATGTTGGTGTTAGGTCTTATCAAAATTTGAATTTTGAATTGTATTTTATTTCATGAATATTCACATTTTGGTTGAGATCTAATTTTTAATTTTGAATTTCGAATTGTATTATGAAATCTGGGTCCGTTGTTTCTATTTTTTTTAATGTACAGTTACCGCTAACCCTTAAAATAACATTTTAGAAAATAAAAAAAGGGATTTTTTGTGTATCAAAATACCAGATCCACAATCAAACTAATCATAAAATATTCAATAAAATATGGTAGATAGTATCATAATAGATTAACCTCAGTTAATTATAAGATCAAATAGAGGGTGTTTACATAGATTAAAATACTCTAATAAAATCATTGAGAAATTCTTGAGAGAAATACCACTTTACTTTCAAATAATTTATTTAAAAAGATGTGCAATTATAAAAGAAAAAAATTTCTTTAAAAATAACCTTGTAAATATGTAAAGGATTCCTTAAGACATTAAGTAATCATGAAAGTGGGAAAATCCTCTCATTTTTATATATTTTAAAAAAATATTCCGTTTAAATTTTGAAAAAGAAACATTTAAAAGAGTATTTTTAAAAGAAAGTGTGAGTGTTAACCAAATGAATTGATTATGTGTATCAACTGTAAATCAACATAAAACAAGTGGAAATATAAAATAATATTATCAAAATTCTTTTCACACATAATCATAGCATGACATAATCAATGGAGTATATTTTTAACCCAAATAATGGAAATTGGGTTAAGAATTCCCTTACCACTTTGTAATTTTTCAAACCATATTCCCCAAAAAATTGATGATAATAAAATGAAACATTGAATGAAATTAATATAAATAGATTCATTATATGATATATTAAAGTTTATTATGTGTACCACACATAAGAAATAAGGTTTTAATAATGAATATATCTCACAGATGTAAAAGTGATACGAGAAACCCTAACCTTATGTCTGAAAGTGTTGTGCTCTTATACTTAATATCCTATATAATCAAATTAGATCCATTAATTACTTAATTAAGAAATTATTAAACATATATTTTATTTATTATAATTTTATTAAGTTCATTAATGTCCATTTTGATGAGTTATAATGTTTAATTTTATTGTTTCAAGAGTGTTCGTTTCATGGTTTTATAGTTGGTTACCTTGAGTATAAATGTGGGAGTTCTTTTAAAATGGGAATAAATTCTAAAAAAGTAAAATTATTTTGTATTAATTAAATTATAGGAGTTTAAATGGTATCATATATCATTTTTTATATGTTATGAGGATGAATCATTAGATAAATTTTTTTTATGAAAATGTTTTAATTTATTTTCGTGATTTTTAGGACCATCACAAACTTGTGTCGTTTTATTTAATATTAAGTTTATATATTTATTCCAAAACATGATATAAATTATAATATGTATATTATAATATTATTTAACCAAAATAATAGTTTTCTAACTAGACATAAAGGAAGTAATGGAAAATGAAAACTTATCATCCATGAAGGCGATGAATCGACTCATCACGGGCGGTGTTTTCATTTTTAAAATAAAAGGAGTGGATAAAAGATTTGATGATTGATAATCCATTATCATAATAAATTTATATTATATATATGATACTAAAGTTACCATGACACTTTGGATAGGGTAGGTGATGATAGGATAATAGAAAAAATAAATTAAAAGAGAATGAAATAGGATTTCACCTCTTAAACAACGTCTCCTTGGGAACCTCCTTAAGACACTTGGATTTGGTATTTTGGGAACAAAAAAATGTATTGGATGTGGTTAAGAGTATTGGTAAGGTAATTGGGTAGAATTTATATAATATTCAAGGCTTAGAAGGTGTTAGGAGAAGGGGTGGTATTTATAGGGAAGGAGAGGGATGTATTTTGAATATTTTATTCATTTATTTATTATTTTTGGCTCAAGACTACAAATAGTGTTGATTATTATGACTAAGTAAAATAAATAGTGCATGTGAGTTTGAAATAATGAGTTATTAAATTATAAATTAATCAATAATCCATGTATTTTACTTATAATGTTAAATATTGTAAATTATCGTATTTCACTATTCATTAAAAATTCAACTATTTTAGAAAAATACCAAAAATTCACTGTACCCATTTTTCAACATGTAGATTTAAAAAATGGATTCCATTTTATCAAAATAATTTTATAAATATGAGAAATTTAATTTTTAAATAAAATCATCATTTATTTAAAAAATACTAATTTTAAAATTATAACTGATTTTACGACACTTTGAAAAAGTAATTATGCACTCATAAAACTATATTATAATTATAATGAAACAAAATATTAATTTATGAACCTATTTTATGAAAATAAATTTCCTTTTAAATAATTATATTAATTATAAAATTGAAAATAAACATTAAGGTTTAAAAAATACCAACACATAATATATCATTTTTAAAACATTTATTTACTTATTCCATGATATAAATATATCATATCTTTATTTATGAGATAGATAAATTTTATTTATACTTTCACAGGTGATGTTATTATTCTAATGGCCAGATTACTATTCCTAATGATCACATTACTATTCTAATGGTGATGTTAATATTTAATAGTATATCATAGTTTGTTTAAACTCAGTGTTTCATTCAATGTAAGCTATAAAATAAATTGAATTTATTTAATAAGATGCATACAATAAAATATTGGGTTATTATACATTTACCTCCACTACTTTCATTGGAACTATGATGAATTTATTATACCAATAACATATGATGGTTTTCTGGTCTTGTGGGAGAATTTATCATCAAATCACTATAAGAGGTCTCCATCATAGTAGTCACTATCATATGATTATGTTATTGCTATTATAGTAATAAAATTCACAAGTTCAGTAACTTTCAGAAATTTTTTACTCAACTCATCCTGACAAGTTTATTCTTGAATTTGTAGACTTTTTCAAGTCATGTCTTCTTATTATCTTAGGAGTGTGTTAATTTGGTTTCAGTTATTGATTTTATTTATCAGTCAATATTAGGAAACAAAAATCATAAATGAATTTTTATATTTTATAAAAAATATTAGTGTAAAAAATAAAATATTATGAATAAAATCTTTTATTTGGAATATTTTAATCATATAAAAATTAAAAATTAAAAAAAAATAAAAAATAATTTCTGTTTTTCATGTTATGAGAATGAATATTTATATAATATATATTCAAATATTGAAGTAATTCTCTTATACCTGTTTCATTCTCCTACAATGATTTATCTCTAAACTGCGCCCTTATTTTTTATCGGGTTTCAACTTGTATTATTTCCTACCTCTCATTCCAGCTCCCTAAACTCCAACTATGACTACATTTACTCTATCTTTGTTTGTTTTATTTGATTGCACCACACACACTTACCCCATCTATAGAAATCCATAAATATGTTCTCTCTGAATATGGGTTGAAGTTTACATTGAAATAAGCATTCATCAAGGGTGACATTAAATTTGGAATAAATTCATAAATCGATGCCCCGTATGATTCTTTGTGATATCTTCCCACATCCATCCCCTATAATAAATTTCTTCTAATGTGAGTTGAATACCAACTACATCGTGTTGGTCATTTTTGTGGCACTATTCGATGTAATTTACATCAGAATTTTTTTACATGAATCACCCAATTCCAATATTTTGGTTCATTTTAGTTATGTTTTATATGATTCCATCACCTCTTAGTTTTTTGAAACCCTAAGACTAGTTTTCTCCTCAACATGATTTTTTATTATAAAACCCTAAATTTATTTTTTCTTTTGACTATTTTAACAAATTAATTGTTCATTATTCATCAAAACAATTATTTTCTATGTTCTGTGTTACCCACTTCTAGACTATAAAATTATAACATTTTAACCTTAATAAAAATTACTAAATATTAAAAAGGATTTATTCCAAACCTCAAAAGCTGAACACAGAAATTTCTTGAATTTCTTTGAAATAGACCTACAAATTTTATGCACGATTCATGCCAACATTATGACCATCCTCAATGTTTTTTGTGATTAGATATATTTTTTTTTCAATTGATAAGGTTGAGTTATATATGATTTGTCGATTTTATTCATAATTGTTTTATATTTGAATAAATTGTCATATAAAAAAAATAACTATATAATATAATGTTTGATCACTTTGGGATAGGTTTTCCATTTAATAATCTACCATGTTGTAGTATAGTAAGATTTCCCACTCCAATATCTCTCTTTGAATTTTTTTTAAATTTTTATTATTATTGGATTTATCTTTATCTTTTTTACCGTACATGGTGGGGGTTTTAACTAGAATCTTTTTTAATCTTTCCATGTTTAGGTAAAATGATATATTTTTCTTTCATAAACCATGGCCTCCAAGTTCTTCGATCCATTTATGATTCTTTTGATTTCCAATCTCATATTTTTACCTCGATATAGGTGGGCCGAAGCTGAGCTCTGGACCTCGCCTAGGACTATCTTATAGACTAAGAGTTGCTTTCTATTGCTACTCTGATTAGGGATTGTATCTAATCCTCCCAGGTAGCATCATCATATCCCTATTATTCATAGGGATATCATTGTTAGCAAGCCTCTACTATATTTATACTAGGTCCTCTTCGGTTCCCCAGTCTCCTCCTTCCGACCCCGGTAGAAGCTCTTGTGCTCTCCATTCAAATCCTGGGTCCCCTTCATGTACCCTCTAATATATTTCATCATCGTTTCCCAATTCAATCACTATGTATTTCAGTGGGTGATTTAAATTAGTATAAATTTTTACATGAATCACCAAATTCCAAGATTTGGTTTTAATTTTTCATGTTTTCTACCATATTAACACCTCATAGTTTTTTTTTTGAAATCCCAAGACTACTCTCCTCCCATAACATGTTTTTTTAGGAAGTACTCCATCATCCATTATTGGGGTTCTCTGTTTTGATGAAATCTGCATCCCTTATTATGAAACCCTAAAATTATTCCCCCTTCCTCCAAATTTACACCCATAAACAATCCACTATTCATCAGTGTAATTATTTTCTATGTTTCATGATACTTGCTTCATGACTACAAAAATTTAATCATTTTCTACTTGATAAAAATTATTGAATTATATATGTTTTTTGATTATAATCAAAACTAATTTGTATTTGAATAAATGGTTATAGAAAACAAGATTTTGTTTGATTTATGTTATGTTTTCTAAGATACTTTCACCACATATTTTTTTAAAACTCTAAGACTATTTTCTCCCCTCACATGATATTTGTTTAGGAAGTACTCTATCATCCATTGCTAGGTTATCTTCTTAAAAACCATATCCTTGATTGTTAAACCCTAAAATTATTTTCAAATTCATCCCATTTCTAAAAATTAATGGTCCACTTTTCATGATGCAATTATTTTCTATGTTCCAAAATATCCATTTCTTGATTGTAAAAATGTAAGAATTTTTTCCTTGATACAAATTCATGAAAATTAAATAATTAATTCCAAACCTTATAATTTTAACAGTAAATTTCTTATGTTTCTTTAAAATAATCCTTTAAATTTTTTTATTAATTCATGTCAATCGTATTCCTTCCATCAATGTTTGTGAAAGCTTAAATTTTTCATTTTTCTAATTGATAAACATGAATTATTTGTTTTTTATTCTAATCATAGGTGATTTATGTTTGAATAAATGGTCACATAAAAATACCTACACAAAATAGTTTTCAATTACTCTAGGCTAGTTTTCCACTGAATACTCTAGCTTGATATAGTACAATGATATTTACTATCCCATTATCCCTCTTTGATTTTTTTATTTTTTTAATGGTGTCCTTATTGTGTATTTTTACCTAGGGAATGATGAGGGTTTTAAGGAAAAGATTTCTTAATTTCTCTATGTTCAAGTAAAATTATATTTTCTTTACATATTTCATAAGATATGAACTTTTTATTGAAAGATAAGTCCCTTAAACAGTTTTCAGCAGCATTTCATTTTATTTGATGGTCTTTATTTAAATTTAAGTATGCATATGGGTGAATATTTGTACTATACTTCAGATTTATTTTTTTTATTAGTTAATTTAAATTTTATATTTATAGTTTTTTATAATTTATATCTTTTACTTCATGACACAATTTTATTGATTATAGAAGTGTTCAAAAAAAACTATACCCCATTCCCTCCTCTTAGCCTATCTCTATTCAAATATCTTTTGAGATATTCATAATTTTGATGTATTCTACTTTGAATTCTCCCATCCTAAAATTAAGAGGCATGTGATTATTTTTAGTCATCATATTCACATTATATTATGAAAATTGTTCAAATTTTAGCTCTATGTAGGTTTTTAAGATCAATACATGTCTATCAGGTCTAGAGCCATATCCATATTCCTTTTGATAATTATGGAAGTTTTGTTAATGTGATGTATATTTTTACCAACTTTTCTATAAATAATTTTTTTTCTAAAATAGTTCACTTGAAAATCTGTTTCCACCTCTAATATTTAGAAAAAAGGTAAGTTTAAGACATAAATATTTTTCACATAGTACTATTAATAGATATTTTTTTATTTTTTTGAAACATGATATATATATGCTTAAAATTTTTTGGTTTATGTATTTTGTTATTATATTCTTTCATGTGAGTTGAATAAACCATCACTCAAACTATGTTAAGGATTGTTTACAACATTTTAAATGCATAATTTTGTACCTCAACATTAATATACCTAAGATTATTTCACTTCACATTCAATTTTCATTTATTTAGCTAAAAATAACACGTAAGTATTGTATTTAAAGAACATATTCTAATATAGATTGTTTAAGACTTATACTATTTATTTAGTCATCTTGGAAATGCTTCTTTGTGTGAAAACTTTAGTTTTATATTAAAGATGGGTTAAAGTTTAGGTGAATCATGTTGTTTGGTGTCTGTTTTTTTTTCCTGACATCAAAATTCATCTTATGTGATATCCTTGGTTCCATCCTCACTTCTCATTTCGTATTTGATCATCTTATTTTAAAAAATATTTTCACTAATTCTTGGAAGCATTCAATTCCATATCCATTGACTAGGTCGAATCATATTATTACCCTAAAATGATCCTTTAGATTTTTCTTATTCATTCTATTTTGGTTTATGTATTGATTGTAATAAAACTTATTCTCTTATTTATTTTTATAGGTTCATGAATTTGTATCAAAATTTAGCCCTATCCCAAATTTGGTTTTTTCAAATATTTGAAAATTTAGACGATGGGATACTTTTCATAATGTCTCTTTGATTTTTATTGTAAATATATATATATTTTATTTTTTTGGATGTTTTACATGCCATTTATTCAATGAAATTTTGTACAATCATTAGTTTTTTATTTGAATATGTTTCAATTTTATCAAATGATATAATAATTCTGATTGTAATTATTCTATAAATGGTAAATTATGCACACGTTTCATGGAATCCACAATATCTAGTCATGGAATCTTCTATAGCATTTGAATCTTCACCGATGATGTTTTATGATGATGAAAATAAAAAATATTCGCTCTAATTTTTTCATAAAAACATGATATTCTCACAAGCTACTCCTGAAAGATAACTAGTTAACTTTTTTGTATCATATCAAATCAGTTCTACATTGTCTACTTGTAACGACCCAATATTTTTAATGGAAATTCCCTTCTTATAAATATTCCATAAAATCACATAATAATGAACTACTAAGTGATAAGTGACCTTAAAACATAATTTTGTCACTTCTGCGTTTGGAATTTTGAAAATCTGACATACAAGGTTGTGTTCAATAGGTTTTTTGGAGTCCGATAAGAAAAACTTAATTTTTTTGGTGAATAGTAACCTACCCTAATGAATATTAAAACACCATTATGAATAGTGATATACCCTAATGAATAGTAACCTCACCTATGGTGGTATAAAAATCGTATTCAAGTTGGAAGTACAATATCCCTATGTTTTAGAATGGGTTAATTCATGTTTTAAATCTGGTTTTTGATAATAAATTATGATTTTAATTAAATATTAAAATTATAATATTTAGAAAATTATTTTTGAAAAATGGAATTCATTTTTGGATTCTACACGTCGAAAAATGGTTCAGGTGAATTTTTGAGACTTTTCTGAAATACTTGAAATTTTGATGAATAGTAAAATATGGCAATTTACCGTATATTTACATTATAAGCTAAATAAACTATTCCTAGCGTCATGGCTGATGCCACCACCCATGGTTATAATTCACATGACCCATTTACTATTCTTGGTCATGGAATAATTACTATTCTTTATCTTGGGAAGAAATAATAAATTAATGTTTATTATATTATGAAATCCCTCCTCTCCTCCACTATAAAAACCCCCTTCACTCCCTCTTCTCTCCACTCCTCTCAAGCTCCAAGACTTCTCTAAATTATGCCCAAATCTCTCCCCAAGGTCCTTCCCCACGTCCAAAAGCTCTTATCATCCTCAAAATACCAAAACCTCTATCCTTAAGAGGTTCTCAAAGGAGGAAGTCTCAAGAGGTAAATTCCTCTTCCCAAATTTATTCTTTTCTTTTAAGTTCTTTCCTTTTTAATTTATTTACTCACCTCCCTTCACCATAATAGTATGATAAATCCATTAGCATAAATGTACTAGAATGTCTTCATGCTATTGGTATATTTCATTATCTTCTCCCCTTCCCCCACCCTTTTATTTGAAAGAAATGAAAGCACCGTTTGAGATGTGCTAATTTAGCACATTCAAGGACAACATTTTATCAATTTCTATTATTATCTTTAATTATGGTCATGAATACATTTTTGTTATGGTTGAACCAGATTATTATATATGTAATATATACTATTTTTTGGTTCTGTAATCCTTTGGTACAAATGTAATTAATTTATAAATCAAAACACATTCTTTGTAATCAAATCCTCCGATCAACAAAAACGGTTATCAATAAGGTTATATATGTAATAATTCAACATCACTATAAGTAACCTAATTAAAATTAAAACCATGTAATCTCCTATATATTAACTAAATAATATAACTTCAATTCTGTACAACCACTTTTATCTAGCATATAATCCAAACTTGAATATAAGTGAACCGATCTTTAAAGCCAAGTAAACAAATGAGCTCGAACAATGAAATTGAACCTTATAACTAATAAAAAAGGATTTTAATGAACTAAAAAGGGTTATAATAAATCAATTAATTATATAACAGGTTCTGGACTTATGAATTAATAATACTAATTTTTTTATTTAGGTCATTAATAACAAGTGGAGAACACCACCGGATTTGAGGTAAGGGATCCTCTCCTTTTCTCTCTTAATAAAGATTGTCCTCTATAATATGCCTTTATATGTGTACTATAAAATGACGGGGTATGTTTAAGAACTTTCCCCATACTTTCTTATGTATTTATAAGTGATGAGAAACCCCATTTCTCTCTCATCAATCCCTCTTGGTCACACCCGACACCATGCCGATAAAATCATAATGAATTCTACCCGAACCTTCTTTGTTCTTTCAGGTTGCCTTATGTTTATTTAAAAATGGTGTTATATTTTATATATATGGGATTATTATGACTTCTGGTTAGTTTTACATGATTCTTATATCAATACCCTTTCATCACATTCTTTCAGGGATATACATGATTTTGAAAAGATTCCCTCCTTAGAACTTTCCGATAAGAAAACCTCTTTTAAGGGGGCTTCCCAAATTTTTACCCAAATTTCATGTTCACTCTATCCTCTATTTTAAGATACCATTGTATTTATAAAATAATTATTTTTATTATTAAAACCTTCTTGGTTCAATTCTGGTTTTATATAAGATAATGTTCTCTTTGAAAAGCTCTAGAGTGTTTCCTTTAAAACTGCACAAAAATATTTTAATGCTAATTTTCTAAAATACATTTATAATATGTTGTCACTTATATTTGACACCACTTACCATGTTATATTCCTATTTTACCCTATGAACGTCCATGTATATTATAATTATTTCCTTACATGGACACTTTCATGATATGCCCATTGGTTATGATTTATGTCATGATTGAGGTACCCAATTCTTTCCATGGGTACCCTTATGTTTGTGTATGGTTGATTATGTATGATTGTATATGTTGTAAGAATATTTATGTGGCAAGAATATCCATGAAAATGTTGAGATGGGTGCGCCCAGATAGCACTCTAATTCATTGGGTAAGATTAAGTCTCATGAGATGCGATGTGAAATGGGATTGGCGGTTAACCTTGACCCGTACTAAAATGGGGAACGGGATTGGCAGTTAGTCTTGACCCATACTAAAGATATGATTTAAGATTCTACCACATTTATATGATTCCATTTTTATATTATCCCATGCTTATATTAAATTATTTCATAAATTTCATGCTTTGGATATCATTATTTCATGCCTCTTAACTCATGTGCTTGAGATGTATCCTTATGTTCATTCCCTTACTGGGCATTTTTAGCTCATCCCTTTGTTCATGTGTTCCCCAGGGTACCCTATGCAGATGTAAGAGCTCAAAGGAAGTTATAGTCCCTTTATGGAGATTAAATAAATAAGTTTTTTTATTCCCATGTTTTATGTTATATGTACCTATTCTTCCAAGACACTAGACTTAACGATCCTTGGCTTGTACTCTGATGATTAATTATGCTTAAAATCATGAAATTTTTTATTTAAAAGGCTTGGGTCACTATATTTGGTATCAGAGGAAGGTCTAGTTATTTTTGGAGATTAGGAATAGAGAACCTTAGTGAGAACCTTAAGTATGAGACTAAGTATAAGAAAACAATCCTAAATTTTGGTGAGTATAGAGTAAGTGGTTTATCAAGAAAATACATCCCTATCTGGATATGAGCAGGTAGAGGCGGCTCTAGCACAGATGTATCTAGGGGTAAAACCCGAAAACACCGCTTTGATCTAGACTCGAATGGGAACTAGTGCACGACAATGGGCCTTGCTGCACTCTTTCTTACGACACTCCCGGGGGATATGCTTTGGTATATTCACAAGCTTAGTAAAAACTATTATTAAGGGACAAAAAGAAGCCCAAGAGAATATAAGTAAAGAAATAGATCGAGGATAGCCTAGATATAAACCTAAGGAATCACAAGTCAGGATGTACTTTTTCTTTATAAGTTCATAATTTTATGTTCGAAGTTTATTTTTATGCTCAATAGATAAGTATTCAAGACCTCTAATTATACATTCTTTTTCTTAGTAAATGGAGGGAAATAGAAGAACACGTTCCAACAACCAATGTGATAGGAAATGTGATGATTTCCCTAATTACATGCCTGGTGTGACAGAAGCAGGTGCTCAAAACTTCATGGCAGTACTTGATCAGCTGGTTCGAGTTATGAACAATAACTTGAATCAGGTGGAACGTCCCCCTCCTCTAAGGAAAGAGCAAGTTTTCGTAGAATCCTTCATGCGGAAAAGGAATACCATGTTTAGAGGGTCTTCTGATCCCCTCCTCGTAGAATAATGGATTAACTCCATTGAAAAGATTTTCTCTGTCCTCCAGTGCTCGGAAGAAGAGAAAGTTGTACTGGTAGTCTATCGTTTTGATGGGAAACCTTATCAGTGGTGGACACTGATCAAGAATACAAAGTCCCAAGAGGAAATTGATTCCATAGATTGGGAGGAATTCAAGAGGATGTTTTTCAACAAATATTTTCCTCGAACCCTCTATCTCAAGATGGAAAGAGAGTTCCTTGGACTCAAGCAGAAGGAATATGAGTCCATCGGGGCGTATGAAGCGAACTTTACAAGGCTTTCAAGGTATGCCTTTGGGTTTTTTATGAACTCTGAAAGTAAGGTGGATAAATTCTTTAGTAGACTAAAGCCGAATCTACGAGTGTTGGCAATTCGAGACTTCGACAGCTATGAGGAGATTATCCATTGTGCCCTCAAGGTTGAAATGGAGATTGGAGACTCTCAATGGTCTCATGGTCCTAGTGATAAGAAGAAAAAAATGGAGAACAACATGGGTGGTTCATCAAACAAATACCATGATGGAAAGAAGCCTCACTTTCCCCTTTGCGAGAATTGTGGGAAGAAGAATCTTGGTGACTGTCTCAAGGGAATTAGGAATTGCTTAAAATGCGGAAAGTTTGGTCATATTGCTAAGAACTGCCGAAGGGATATGAAAAATCCCACTAATGTTGAAGAAGAAAGGAAGGTTCAGATCAACACTCAGCCTACAATGTAGTGTTATAACTGCAAGGATCTTGGGAATTATACGAACAATTTCTCTAAGCTGAGGGTTGTCAGAGGCAATCAACAACAACCTCCAAGGCAACAAGGAAGGGATTATTCTATCACTACTATTGAGGTGGAGCCAGAAAATGATGTAGTGATAGGTATGCTTGTTATTCATTCAATAATGGTGAACGTACTATTTGATTCTGGTTCTACGCATTCTTTCATATCTTGCAAGTTTAGTATAACTATTCAAACAGCACCTCAAAATTTGGAAGAAAAGTTATCTGTGAGAATAGTGAATGGGGCAATTATCGCATCCATGGTTTATAACTCCACCCCAGTTAATGTTTGTGGACTGAACCTCCCAGAAAATCTTGTCATACATCCTTTAGTGGAGTTTTATTCTATCTTGGGCATGTATTGGCTATCTTTGCACAAGGCCAACATCAATTGTTGTGAAAGGGAGATTACTCTTCACATCCCGAAACATCCTCTGATTCTTTACAAGTGAAAGGAGGAAGATGAGTCTCCTTTAGAATCTTCATCTTAAGTTTGGATATTTCTTCCTTATGAGCATTCATACCTTTCTCAAATGATTTAGACAAAGGAGAGAATCATGCTTGAAGACATGCCCATCGTGAGGGATTACACTGATGTATTCCCGGAAGAGTTGCGTAGTATTCCCCCTGATCGAGAGGTTGAGTTATCAATTGAACTTATCCCTAGATCTCTTCCAATCACAAATACACCTTACAGAATGGCCACCATAGAGCTAAAAGAGCTGAAGAAGCAGTTACAGGAGAATATGGAGAAGGGTTTTATACGCCCGAGTGCTTCACCGTGGGGTGCTCCAGTACTCTTCGTCAAGAACAAGGATGAATCAATGTACCTCTGCATTGATTATCGTGAGCTCAATAAAATCACTATAAAGAACAAGTATCCCCTTCCACGGATAGATGACTTGTTCGATCAGCTTCATGGGGCCAGTTATTTCTCTAAGGTGGACCTTCGGTCAAGATATCACCAACTAAAGGTGAGGAAGGAAGATATTCCCAAGGCTGCCTTTCGAAAGAGGAATGAACACTTTGAGTTCATAGTGATGCCCTTCGGACTCAATAATGCTCTAGAAATTTTCATGTATTTAATGAATAGTATTTAGAGATTACCTCAACAAATTTGTGGTGGTCTTTATTGATGATATTCTGATATACTCGAAGAGAAAGGAGGAACATGAGGAGCATTTGGAAACCGTGTTAAAGAATTTATGAAGGGAGAAGTTGTATGAAAAGTATAGTAAATGTGAGTTCTATATGGAGGAAGTATCATTCTTAGGGCATGTTATCACCAGGAAAGGGATATCTATGGACCCTTCCAAGATGAAGGCAATTGAAGAGTGGCTGGGGCCAACTTCTATAATGGAGATCCGCAGCTTTTTAGGTCTAGCTGGGTATTATCGACGATTCATGAAGAACTTTTCACGGTTGTCAAACCCAATTACCAAGATGACACGGAAGGGAGTAAAGTTCATCTGGACACAAGAATATGAAGACTGTTTCAAGGAGTTGAAAAAGATTCTTATCACTGCTTTGATACTCACACTTCCTTCAAGTGGAGAAATATTTGTGCTATATAGTGATGCTTCTAAGAAAGGATTAGGCTGTTTGCTAATGAAAAATGATAAAGTGATAGCCTATTCCCCAAGGAATCTGAAAATCCATGTGAAAAACTATCCCATTTATGATCTGGAGTTGGCGGCTGTGATATTTGCGTTGAAAATCTGGTGGCATTATCTCTATGGTGAAAAATGTGAGATATATTCTGACCACAAGAGTCTCAAATATATATTCACACAGAAAGAGCTTAATATGTGTTGATGAAGATGGATAGATCTCATCAAGGATTATGACTGCTCAATCCACTACCATCCCGGTAAGGCAAACAAGGTGGAAGATGCTCTAAGTAGAAAGGATCCTGCATCTTTATCAATGATGAGAATTGAAAAGGATCCGATCTTCTTAGATTTGAAAAGTATGGACATGGGAATCATTAAGGGAGGAACATCATCAATACTTTCTCAAATGATTTCTAAACCATCCCTCTTGGAGAAAATAAAGGTTTCTCAAAGAAAGGATGTTGAAATTCAGAAAAGGGTGGAAGCTGTTAAAAATGGGAAATCCTAATATTTCAAAATTGATGAGGAATGAGTTGTAAGATTTGGGACATGATTATGTGTACCATTGGATCCAGAGATAAAGAAGGAGCTATTAAATGACGCACATATCTCAACCTTCTCTATCCATCCTGGGAGTACCAAAATGTACCGTGATCTCTGAGAACACTTCTAGTGGGATAACATGAAGAAGGAGATTGTGGAATATATATCAAGGTGCTTGGTATGTCAGCAAGTTAAAGATGAGTGACAAAATTCCAAAGGTATGATGCATCCATTGCCTATACCCATGTGGAAATGGAAAAATGTTACTATGGACTTTGTCACGGGTCTCCTGGAGACGGTGAAAGGAAATAATGCGATATGGGTTGTGGTTGAACGACTCACCAAGACATCTCATTTCATCATTATTTAGGAAGATATATCGCTTGAAAAAATTACAAAGTTATATGTGAAGGAAGTGGTGAGACTGCACGGTTTTCCACTCTCAATTGTCTTTGACCATGATCCAAGGTTCACATCTAAATTCTAGAGGAGCCTTCAACATTCATTGAGTACTGAATAAAATTTCAGCACGGCCTATCACCCCCAAACTGATGGCCAGTCTAAAAGAACTATTCAGACTCTTGAAGATATGCTTAGAGCCTGCTCTCTAGAATTAAAAGGTGGATGGGATCAACATCTCCCATTGGTTGAGTTCTCATACAACAATAACTTCCATTCGATTATTCAGATGGATCCATATGAAGCTCTATATGGAAAGCGATGTAGAACTCCAACCTGTTGGGATGAAGTTAGAGAAAGAAATCTACTTGGACCAAATATTGTTCAAGAGATAACAGAGAAGGTTCAAGTCATCCAGAAACACATCAAAGATTCTTAAATTCGGCAAAAGATCTATGCTGACAACCGTCGAAGGGACTTGGAGTTTGACGTTAGAGATAAAGTCTTCCTTCGAATATCTCCATGGAAGAGAGTAATGTTATTTGGGAAGAAAGGGAAGCTAAACCCAAAGCATATTGGCCCCTTTGAGATCTTTGACCACATAAGATCCATGGACTATCAGCTTGCACTTCCACAAAATATGGCTCAAGTTCATGATTCTTCCCACATATCACTCTTAAGGAAGTACATACCTGATCCCTCACATGTACTAAACTCAGAGGTGGTGTAGCTGTAAGATGATCTCTCCTATGAGGAGCAGCTAATAAAGATTTTGGATTGGAGAGATAAGGTTCTACAAAATAAGACAACCCATATTATCAAAGTTTTGTGGTGGAACCATAATTTTGAGGAAGAAACATGGGAACTGGAGGAAGCAATGAAGGAAAAGTACCCACATCTGTTTTTGGCCTAGATTGTAAAATGAAATTTTGAGGGTGAAATTTCTTAAGGGGGGGAGAATGTAACGACCCAATGTTTTTAATGGATATTCCCTTCTTATAAATATTCCATAAAATCACATAATAATGAACTAATAAGTGATAAGTGACCTTAAAACATAATTTTGTCACTTCTGTGTTTGGAATTTTGAAAATCTGACATACACGGTTGTATTCAAGAGGTTTTTTGGAGTCTGATGAGAAAAACTTAATTTTTTGGTGAATAGTAACCTAACCTAATGAATAGTAATATACCCTTATGAATAGTGATATACCCTAATGAATATTAACCTCACTTATGGTGATATAAAAATAATATTCAAGTTGGAAGTACAATATACCTATGTTTTAGAATGAGTTAATTCATGTTTTAAATTTGGCTTTTGATAATAAATTATGATTTTAATTGAATATTAAAATAATCATATTTAGAAAATTATTTTTGAAAAATGGACTTCATTTTTGAATTCTACACGTCGAAAAATGGTTAGGGGGAATTTTTGATATTTTTCTGAAATACTTGAAATTTTGATGAATAGTAAAATACGGTAATTTACCGTATATATACATTATAAGCTAAATAAACTATTCCTAGAATCATGGCTGATGTCACCACCCATGGTTATAATTCACATGACCCATTTACTATTCTTTGTTATGGAATACTTACTATTCTTTGTCTTGGGAAGAAATAATAAATTAAGGATTATTATATTATGAAATCCCTCCTCTCCTCCACTATAAAAACCCCCTTCACTCCCTCTTCTCTCCACTCCTCTCAAGATCCAACCCTTCTCTAAATTCTGCCCAAATCTCTCCCAAAGGTCCTTCACCACGTCAAAAAGCTCTTATCCTTTTTAAAATACCAAAACCTCTCCCCTTAAGAGGTTCTCAAAGGAGGAAGTCTCAAGAGGTAAATTCCTCTTCCCAAATTTCTTCTTTTCTTTTAAGTTCTTTCCTTTTTAATTTATTTCCTCACCTCCCTTCACCATAATAGTATGATAAATCCGGTAGAATACATGTACTGTAATGTCTTCATTCTATTGTTATATTTCATTATCTTCTCCCCTTTCCCCACCCTTTTATTTGAAAGAAATGAAAGCACCGTTTGAGATGTGCTAATTTAGCACATTCAAGGACAACAATTTATCAATTTATATTATTATCTTTAATTCTGGTCATGAAACCATTTGTGTTATGGTTGAACCAGATTATTATATATATAATATATCCTGTTTTTGTTTTTGTAATCCTTTGGTACAAATGGTATTAAGTTATAAATCAAAAGACATTCTTTGTAATCATATCCTCTCATCAACAAAAACGGTTATCACTAAGGTTATATATGTAATAATTCAACATCACTCTAAGTAACATAATTAAAATTAAAACCATGTAATCTCCTGGATATGAAATAAATAATATAACTTCAATTCTGGACAACCACTTTCATCTAGAATATAATCCAAACATGAATATAAGTGAACTGATCTTTAAAGCCAAGTAAACAAATGAGCTCGAACAGTGAAATTGAACCTTATAACTAATCAAAAAGGATTTTAATGAACTAAAAAGGGTTATAATAAATAAATTTCATATATAATAGGTTCTTTACTTATGAATTAATAATCCTAATTTGTTTATTCAGGTCATTAATAACAAGTGGAGAACACCACCGGATTTCAGGTAAGAGATCCTCTCATTTTCTCTCTTAATCAAGATTGTCCTCTATACTATGCCTTTGTATGTGTACTATAAAATGATGGGGTGTGTTTAAGAACCTCCCCCATACTTACTTCTGGATTTATAAGTGATGAGAAACCCCATTTCTCTCTCATCAATCCCTCTTGGTCACACGTGACACTATGCCGATAAAATCATAACGAATTCTACCCGAACCTTCTTCGTTCTTTCGGGTTGCCTTATCTTTCTTTGAAAATGGTGTTATCTTATCTATCTATGTGAGTCTTATGAATTATGGTTAGTTTTACATGATTCTTATAACAATACCCTTTCATCACATTCTTTCAGATATATACATGATTTTGAAAGATTCCCTCCTTAGAACTTTCTGATAAGCAAACCTGTTTTAAGGGGAATTCCCAAATTTTTACCCAAATTTCATGTTCCCTCTATCCTCCGTTTTAAGATACCATTATCTTTATAAAATCAGTTTTTTTATTATGATAAACTTCTTGGTTCCATTCTGGTTTTATATAAAATAATTTCTTCTTTGAAAAGCTCTAGAGTGTTTCCATTAAAACTGTACAAAAATATTTTAATGCTAATGTTCTAAAATACATTTATAATATGTTGTCACTTATGTTTGACACCAATTACCATGTTATATTCCTATTTTACCCTATTAATTTCCATGTATTTTCTAATTATTTCCTTACATGGACACTTTCATGATACGCCCATTAGTTATGATTTATGTCATGATTGTGCTACCCAATTCTTTCAATGGGTACCCTTATGTTTGTGTATGGTTGATTATGTATGATTTTATATGTGGTAAAAATATTTATGTGGCAATAATATCTATGAAAATGTTGAGGTGGGTGTTCCCAGATAACGCTCCAATGCATTAGGTAAGGTTAAGTCTCATGAGATGCGATGTGAAACGGGATTGGCGGTTAGCCTTGACCCGTACTAAAATGGGAAACAGGATTGGTGGTTAGCCTTAACCCATAGTAAAGATATGATTTAATATTCTGCCACATTTATATGATTCCATGTTTATATGATCCCATGCTTATATTAAATGATTTCATAAGTTTCATGCTTTGGATATCATTATGTCATGCCTCTTAACTCATGTGCTTGAGATGTATCCTTATGTTCATTCCCTTACTGGGCATTTTTATATCATCCCTTTGTTCATGTGTTCCCCAGGGTACCCTATACAGATGTAAGATCTCAAAAGAAGTTAGAAGCTCTTTATGGAGATTAAATAAAGAATTTTTTTTAGTCCCATGTTTTATGTTATATGCATCTAGTATTCCAAGACACTAGACTTAACGATCCTTGGCTTGTACTATGATGATTAATTATGCTTAAAATCATGAAATGTTTTATGTAAAAGGCTCGGGTCGCTATACTATTTTTATTCCTTATATATTTTTTTTGTAAAAGTTATTCTGAATTGGCCTATGATGGCCAAACAATATTTTTTACTCTTGATCAGTCATGTATACCCAGTAGGTGAATATCCACCAAGATCTCTAAGGACACACTGATTACTGTTTTCAAATTCTCATTCATCAATTTTGGTTTTTGATGTTTTTGATTTCATACATCCATTGAATTTCAAATTCTCCCTAAACTAAGTAGTAGATGGGACCTTTTAATGAGCTTTACATACTTTCTTTGTTAAGAACCTATTTTCCACCCTATTTTATTGTAACAACCACCTATTTCTGTTTTTCTACATAAATTATGATCATATTTCCCCATGATTCCAATCAGTTGCATGATATTGTATATCTATACAACGATATGATGAGTTAAGAACAATATTTATCACGATGGTTGTTTGAGGCATATCCGGTCTATAACCAGGGATAATATGTTGCTATAATGTCTGATGGTTTATTGTTAACGTCTAATTTCATATCATTTTTAACCTATATTTTATATTAAGTTATAAACTTTCTTATAAATGTTTCACTCATTTAGAACATGAAAAACCCTTCTTTCATTCAATTATTTCATGTTATTATAATACCAAGCATTTTCGTATAAACACCCACTTCACTCAAATATAAGTTTTTTTTTCAGGATTCTTATAGGTGTCCTTTGAAACTAGTTTCTATTTAAATGATGTGATTCATGAATGTGATATAATTTTATTTATGATATTCATATATTATTATTTATCTTATAATTATTTACAAAATTCTATGTGGGTTTTTATTACCAAAATGGTGCTCCCATGTTTGACCTTTTGATTCTCTTTTTCCACTACTTGGGTTTGATTTCATTTCCTTTGAAGATATTATTCAGAAGAAGGTTCTTGAAGAATATTTAATAGGCATGAAATGAGAATATGTATTGTTATAGTACCTTTTAATTTATTTACTTTCTTTGTGGTTATTGTCATACTGTTGTGTATGTGAACGTGCACACACACACACATATTATCTATCTAATATTCTAAGTTTTCAATGTTTATGTTTTATTGTTTATTTTTATTCAATCAGATGAACACTAAACAATTACTGAATATTATGAATTTAACTATATCTAATTCTCAATTATATGATTGAGTGCCTGTAATAAAAAAATATTCATATAAATATGTAATTTTAACATAAATATAGTTTTTCAATTTTAATTTATATAAAGTTTCAACATGCATTCAATCTTCATGCTTCTATATAATATGCATTCAGAAAGTTATTGTAAGTTAGATTCAATAAACATTTTCATGTATAGTTTTTAGTACTACTATGAAATTTTAAACTACCAACTTATGTATATTATGCATTTTTTTATTCTTTTTTGGTTTTATAACAATGTAATATACAGTTTCAATATACACTTTCAATATGCCTGCTTTGGTATAATATGCATTTAGTAGCCTTTGAAATGTAAAGTTTCAATTTTTCTATGTATAAATTTTATGTTTTACTACGAAGTCCTACATGATTTGGTATAATATGTAGTGAAAAATGTAACTATAAGTGGGATTCAGTAATATTCAATTTCCAGTACTACTAACTACTTTCTATCTTCCTGCTTTTATTTAATATTCATTATCTTAAATGTAATTCTATACACATTTCACTCTTTGGTTCAATTACTTCACTGTCAAATTCATTTTCAACTTATGATTTCAATTTTTTTTCATCTTTTTCTTTCAAATTATATTAATTTCAGTCAATATATATGCAGTTTCATAATCTTCATGAATCATGTTTCATATATTAATAATTTTTTCCTTCATGCGGAATTTTCTTTAGAAGACTTTGATGACGATGATTCACAACAAATTGATATTGTTGATTTGGATTCTTCCATTTCAACATCTAGAGTCCAAAAATAAGTTTCTTTTGATGTTAATAAAAATTAAATGAAGACTTACTAGATTCAACTTTATATCGAGAGGCATCTACTAAACATTTTTATGTTATCTTTAAATTCATTATTAAAAAATATATATCTATTGGATATGATGTTCAATGTTTTACATCCAATTTTTTTTAAGGTTTTTAATTAAAATATAAATTTTCAATAAGTTTTGTAACTTTATTTTATATTTATGCACCATGCACATTTTTTTTCTCTTAATTGATCATTACTTTGAAAATGGGGTTTGAGCATCTTATGAGAACGATTCCATAAGTTTTTTCTCTAATCAATAGGATTCTCATAGTTTAATCATGTATTCCTTGATAATTAATTATTATTTCATTGGTGAAAACATTCTTTCTCAATATATTTATCTTGTCCATCTCATGTCAAATATCATATTATCCAGAATATCTAGTGAGCCTCTTTATTCTACTCAACATGCCATATATGTTTGAGCATCATATTTGTTGATAATTTATTAATTACTATTCCATATTTAGTGGTCAATAAATATGGGGATATACAAGAATATTACGATCCTTCCCTTTAGATATCAACTATACCTTATTGATATCATTATCATATCTATCATCAATGATACATACTTTTTTGATTCTTGTTGATGGTTTCTAACCCATCCTCATTGGGTCATATCTCTCATAGTCCTATATTATTTTCTAAAATACAATTCTTGATCAAATTATAATTAATGATTTCATCATTGACATTAAGTAGTTTAGGAGTAAGTATGTATATTTCTATGAAACTAAGAATCTTCCAGTTGTTCAACAATAGGTGAGACAGTTATGGATGCAAAGATCCTCATGGTACCACCAAAAAAAAGTTCACATTTTTAACTTAAAAGATTCAATTTATATTATCAATTATAAGAAAAGTTCACATTTTTTTAGTTTTTACTTACCACAAACATATTTTTTATATATATTTTTAAAAATTAAAATTATGAGCTTAGATATGTTTAGATACATCCTTCAATATCATGGAACTTACTTATTTCCTAAAAAAGAAACAAATATTTTTGTTTATAAATTTAAATTATTATTATAAATTAAGAATCATATTTTGTAATCCCAAAAAGAAATAATAGAAAAATTGGTTTTTACGTGATCATTCTAAATATAATCTATCCCAAATTACAAGAAATATAATCCAAAATTACTCAATATTTTAGGTACATTACATAATTATTTAGGATAAATTTTTAATATGAATACTTTAAAATATACAAGTCTTCATTAAAGTCCAAGTCACTTTTTTATTCCAAAAATCTCTGAATTGATAAATATCAATGTATGTATAAAAATTGATTATCCAAATATAATTACTAATCATCTAGGGATTGATCTAATTTATAATAATTAGAAAGGTAGTTTTTATATCACAATACCTCAACACACAAATCCATCTTTAAAAATATTTTTTGAATTCGATAGAAATGAATAAAAAATACTAATTCATTATCTCAAATCAAATGAACTTTGTATTTTTTTCATAAATGTTCCTACTGTATAAACAATATAAAATGAAACTTTGGAAAATACTAATAAAGTTACTTATTATATATTTTCATGGAAATGTTAACTAAAAAACATTTTATCATTGAATAAAAACATATATTTTTTGTAAATTTGAAAATCAAGATAAATAAAAAGAGTGGACCATAAAAGACAATAGATTAGATATACAGAAACATCGAAAAACTTATTTTTCAACTAAGATAAGATAAAACTTTTATTCCAAAAATGATTAAAAAAATTAAGTTGTGTTATGAAACATTATTAATGGATTCCATAATTATGACAATAATGATGACTCCTCAATTCCCAATTAATTACCTTCTTAATGGCCAACCTTTCATATTCTTATTGTTGGATAAAATCTCATGTAATCTATAAATATGGTAATATATTGACGAAATAATATGGAATATTGGCTCTACATTGTGTTCTCTACTTGTATTTCTTTAGTATTTGTATTTCCACTTGTTATTATCATTGTCATACGCAACTTTGACATTCTCTTTCTCAACGACGTGCTTTGCCTATGATCGATCTTACATTTCCGGTTTAAAAATGCTTTGCAGTTTCAATCGGAATTCTATCAATTTCACAACACATTATTAGCACGATCGTCTTCTCCGCACTACGCTTCATGACGTCTCTGTCTTCATCCCCATCATCAGTAGAAGAAAGATCTCATAAGAAAAAGGTATGTTGCATGTTTTTTATAAAAATTCTTATTTTGACATACTCTTTCGTATGCACATCGACTCCACTCATTCGAGGAGCTATGTCAAAAGGTGAGCCTTATTTTATATTTAATATATTATTACATTTATTTTTCCCCTCTTGATAAATATGAAAACAATATATGATTTTATTAATCGTTTGTTGCAGGAAAAATAATGACCTCCTGAAGAGCTGTAATGACTCGCGGTTGACAAATTTCACTACATTACCTAGAGAGAATGTGTTTGATTAATAATCAATGTGGTTTATGCCGAGACAAACATCATTAATCAAATGAATAAAAAACAACACCACCAGAAGTTGTTGAATGATGAACATCACGTACCCGTCATACGTCGAGCCGTTGAATGATGAACAGTGCGTACCCTTCGTACGTCGAGCCGTTGAATGATGAACATTGTGTACCTGTCGTACGTCGAGCCATTGAATGATGAACATCACATACCCACCGTATGTTGAGCCTTTGAATGATTAACATCACGTACCCTTCGTATGTCTAGTCGTTGAATGATGAACATCGCCTACCGGTCGTACATCGAGTCGTTGAATGATGAACATCATGTACCCATCGTACGTCTAGTCATTGAATGATGAACATCGCGTACTCGTCGTACGTCGATCCATTGAATGATGAACATAGCATACCCATCGTACATCAAGATGAAGTTTGATGATCACCGTGTACCTGTCGTACATCGATCCAAAGTTTGCTAATCATTCCATGAATCGTAAAATTTCATACCTCTTATTTCTTGTTCACCCTGAAGGTGTCAAGTTAGATTATGCTATATAAAGGTTCATGATGGAGATTATTTTTACTTTAAATATTTATATATATTTGTTTTATTTCTTTTATCTTTCTTTTATATATTAAAAAATGTTTTAGAGAAATTAAATATTCTTGATGAACAAGCTTAAATATATTTTATATATATTAATCCCCCAAAGTGGATGAAATTGATGAAATTGTTGAATTGAATATTCATGCAATTGTCTTGAAGACACTATAAAACTTGAACAAATAATTTTATTTTGTTCCCTGGAGTGAATGAGAATATTTATTGAAAATGATTTATTTCATTCCCCAAAGTGAATGCAAATATAACTGATTTTATTATAAATCAAGTTTGAGGTGAATATGATGTTTTGCGAATGATCATTGTGTTGTATTTGTTTATAACAAATAATAAAAATATAACCACCAGAATTGGTTTGATGAAAATAAATATTTATAGAGAACAATAAATTTTATGAATATTTATAAAATAATACATCCCTGAAGGATGATATGAAAATAATGTCCTTTGACATTATATTGAAGAATATCTTCATTTATCATTTATTGTTCATGTGGAAATGATATAAAGGGAAACATTATTATTTATCATATTCTTATGGATTATCAATATCATCTCATGTAATTCATTTATCCCCTAAAGTAGATTTTTTTGTTCATATAATTCATAAATGAAATGATTGAGTTGCATAGTTTTGATAATCCGATATATATTATGAAAATGATTTTACCACTTAAAGTGGTTAAAGCAATGATCATCATAATCAATAAAATGTATATTTTATAAAAGATGATCATTATTGATAAATAATAAATTATCATTCATGGATCATGAAATCTGATAAATGAATGAATTTTGTGATGTGAATGTTGTATTAATTACTATATCTCATTCCTTGAAGCGAATGAAATTATTCATGAAATGTTTTGATATGATATCATGAATATTTGAGAGTTTATGAGGTTTTATCAAATTATTTATCTTTCATTTGATAAAGTGAATGTTTTTTATGAATTATTATTTTGGATGGCGATAAGGTGTTTCGTGAATCCAGAAGATTCTTCCACATTGGTTCTCACTACCACATTCACCAGCTTTAAAAGACATGGGGGCTCCTATCCTAGGTAGATGTATTTTAAAATAGTATTTGGACCCAAAGTTCCAAAATATTTTTGGCTAGAAGTTATAAATTATGCAATAATCCTCTTGGTGATGGGCCTAACCTGTTATGATTATATTATGAATTCATCAACCACCATAAGTGGAAATTATAATGACAAATATGAGTTTTCACAATGAAAGATCCTGAAGATATTATATGTGTTGATCTTGAAGCAAAATATTATTTTTATTAAATGCTTCAAAATAACTCATATATGCATTAGTATATGCTCATATAAGTACATTTACCGGTAGTGAAAATTAATAAATGACTCCAGAAGAGAAAATATATTCCTACCTGGTAGTAAAAATTATTAATACTTTGTTATATCTTAAGTACCAATTAGATATATGAATGGTATTCATGAAAATTAATATAATATGGAGACAAAAGAGGTACCTCGATATGTAACAAGCATTCATAAAAGTGATTATAAAGAATTTGTTATGTACAATCGAATCAATAATGGTAAACCAGAAGTTTACTGATCCTGGCACTTCAAATATATGACATGATGATTTAGGCCATCTGGGATCAATTATAATGAAAGATATTGATTCAATTATACATGATCATCGATTTATTGATAATATAGTAGACATCCATCAGGGGGAGAATGATGAATTTATTTAATGGATGCATGTCTACAAAATTATCAATGAATTTATTATCATCAAGTCATTATGAATTCACCTTGTATAATAATTTACCCTGAGGTACCCATTTTTGTGGTAAATTATTTATATCATCAGCAGTTATTATGGAAATAAATTTCCCATATACTTATGAAGAAGTATATATGGAGTGCTCCCACCATGTGATCCATCTATATGAAAGATGAATCCAATAAATAATCGCATGTGTTATTTGCTACTGGTGAGTATACATTGCATATTGAATAAAATAAATATTGACTATAATATAATATAAGGTCCTGTAGACAAGATGCTCACAACACTTACATGAATGTAAAGTGTTGGAAATCAATAGTCTTATTACACACACCTGAAGTGTGGTTGAACTGATTATATAAAATCATTATTCATCATGAGTAGAAAGCAATAAATATATTTTCCCTTGAAGTGGAAAATGAATATATCGACAACATTATATCTTTTTAGATATTGTCTCTGAAGTGACATTGGTACCAGAAAAATTATGAGATCTCAATCAAATGTTGTTGATGATATATTTCTATGAATTCTTTTAAAACTCATTGATGATAATGGATTTTTACAGATGTCGACATCATAATAATTGGCCAAAATTATTAAAGGAACTTATGAAATGTTCAACATATAATGTTTTTAATTGATTATCCAGACTATAAATAATATTGAATATTAATGATCTTATTATAAGAAATATTCTTCCTTGTATATTTGGATATTTATATGAATCCCAGAAGGTTTTGAAATGCCTGCAGCATATTAAAAAATATGGAAGTTTCACCCAATCGGATAAATTATGCAATGAATTGAATAAGATTTATCCATATTAAGTTAAGGAAGAATATAAATTAAATTTATCATCTCATGGTTTGTATGAACCATTGTATTCATCATATTATTAAGGTGTTTTTAAAAACATCTAAACACTTGAAGAGTTCTAAAATCAATGAATTATTTGATCACGAAATTACATGGAAAGTCCTTGTATTTTGAATTAATCATGTTGAAGATGAAATATTAAATTTGGAATGGTTTTACCCTTAATGAATGATTAAATCTCTTGCTTCCAAGAGTGATAGATTTCATACATAAGGGTTCGATGAAGAATATACTTATCCCAGAAGGATTAAATATAAATGCACATTTTATTTATCCCTGAAGGATATACATGTACATGTGCATATATACCTTTCAAATAAAAATAAATCATATTATGATGCAAGTTAATGTTCTTTCTCATTAATTTAAATCTAAAGGGTATAAGTTATTATTATTCCAAAATTCAAAACTGAATGTTTTGGTTATGAATTGATCATTGACATTCTATGAGTTAAATAATGTCATGATGATCATTATGAGTTGGAGATGTAACTGTTGTACTCCTTTTCCCTTAGTCAAGTTATTCACACTGGGTTTTCTTGATAAGGTTTTTAATGAGTCAATACACTGGGGACTTGATGTTATTGTACTCTTTTTCCCTAATCAAGTGTTTTCCCCTAAAGGGTTTTTCCTTGATGTGGTTTTTAATGAGGTAATCATACATCATAAACAGATATCCAAGGTAATGTTATAAATTATTATGGATATCTATAATTAATATAAATTTTTGGTATTCCCCATGAGTTTTAATTTTTAATGAGACCATTCATTATTACCTATGTTCTTCCTCCCATGCTCTAAAGACACAATTAAATAATAATACTAATTGATGTCCTGAAGACACAACTAAATGATATAATCAGGGGGAGTTGGGAATGCTACACTCTTTTTCCCTTCATCATGTTTTTTCCTACTATGTTTTCCTGATAAGGTTTTTAATGAGGTAGCATGACATGGAATTCATTTATTTTGGCTTCAGTTTTTTTCCCACAGGGGTTTTTTAAGTGAAGATTAAATAAGGTTCCATGAAATTATGACATCCAAGGGGAGTGTTATGAAACTTTGTTAATTGATTCCATAATTATGATAATAATGATGACTCCTCAATTCCCAATTAATTCCCCTCTTAATGGACAACCTTTCATATTCTTACCGTTGGATCATATCTCATGTACTCTATAAATATGGTAATATGTTAATTAAATATTATGGAATTTTGGCTCTGCATTGTGTTCTCTACTTGTATTTCTTTTGTATTTGTATTTCCACTTGTTATTATCATCGTCATACACAAATTCGGCATTCGCTTTCTCAAAGATGCGCTTCGACTGTGATCGATATTACATTTCCGGTTTCAAAATGCTTCGTGGTTTCAATCAGCGTTCGATCAATTTCATAACAAGTTGTACTATTTATTTCTTAGAATAAAAAATCCAAAATATATAGTTCTATCCTCTATTAAAATAGGATAAATTAGTTAATATATAATGGTGAAGAAGGATATATCTCTTAAAAACTGATAAAAATTAAAATATTGATTATTGAACCAGATCGTTTATCATTAATTTTTTTAAAATTTTATTATAGTGTATTTAAAATTTTTAATTTCATTAGTTCATAAGAGTAAATACTAAAAACCTAATCAAATATTTGTATAAAAAAGTGTAGATCTAAATTTTTTATTTATTGAAAAATATAAAAAAATTATTGTAAAAAAATATTACACAAACGAAATAGATTTTATTATTCTTAAAAATATATTATCATCAATAAGATGTAGAGAATTTATAATGTATATAAATACATTAAAATTAAAACAAATTCAACAGACCAATTAGTGATTCTAATATTTCACTTATTTGAATCAATATTAGTTTGATAATAGTAAAAAAATTCATTTTAGTAAGTTAATAATATGTAAAAAATTGAATGAATATTATAATACTATTGGATTCATTCAATGTTTATTGCAGGCACTGGTATGGATAATATTTCCCTCTGTTATATTTCTCAATAGGTTTCCAGATAATATTACTAAATTCTATAGATTAAATACTTTATACCACGATACAATAGTTAAATTTTTTATCATAATTGATCATTGATAGAGTTATAATATAAAGAATTCTCTTATTTATCACTTGTGTTTACTATTTAGTAAAAATACCTTCACCCATCTTGGGTAAAAAATGTAAATAAATTTTAGAAATAGGACAAAGGATAATAGAATAAGAAGAAGTAGAAATAAACAAAAACTTTTGGTATGAAATATTCACATGATATATCTCTCAAATAGACTCATCGTTTCCTTTTTTTGGATGACTTAGATGAAATAGGATATTAGGAAAGAGAATATGAAATAAAAAAGAAATAATAGTTTTAAAAAATTAATTATATGTGTAAAAAGTTTGTAAATAAATTATAATATTTTATTATATTAAAAAGAATAAAAAAACCACGTTATAAAAAAAGAATATTATAATTTTATATTTGAAAAAAATTGTGTAACTCTTCTTTTTGACTATAAAGAGTGCAATTTTCCATCACCATATATAAAAATATATAAATTTTAAAATAATTTAAGAAATTAAATTTCACAATATTCCTTTCATACATGTCCAAGTGATGGAAAACTAAAAATATATTTTACATATCTATTTAGTGTGTTAAATTTTTAGGAAATCATACAATGATATATTTATTTGTCCACAATGCATTTATATAATAAAAAAATTATTGGATATCTAATAATAAACAAGAAAATATAAAATAAATAAGTAAATTTTAAATGAATGAATACTTTCCAAAAACATATGATCCTTTAGGGAATAGATCATAACATAGAACAATGAAAAAATTAGGTTAACCCCCCCCCATAAATATTTTTTTATATAAAATTAAATAGGGAGAGTTTTTTAAAATAAAATACATGGTATGGTTATAAAATACTAAAAAAATTGGGAAACAAATAAAAAATAAAAAAATAATTTTTTTTATAAAAAGTTATTAAAAATTAAAAAGGTGTACTTCTAAAATTTCATTCTCTAGTTTAGTCAAAATGATGAATTTTCACTTCATTACTACTATTAGAAAGGTCTTTTTATTTCCAAAACCAGTCAACAAGAATTCCAAATATCAATCAAAAAAATATTTTAAAAGGATATTGAATGGATTTATAATTGAATTTAATAACTTAAACTTAATTAGACAAAAATCTATTGGAATAAAAAACCTGTAAAAAAGAAATTAAATTATCATACAAATTAATCAATGAGTTGGAATAACTATTGGGAGAAAATAAAGATATATTTGGGGATCATCATGATATTCAATTAATAAAATCCAAGAATTTATTGATATTTATGGATAACTATTAGAAAACCTATTCTTATTATAATGTCAAAGAAATTGATGATCCCGAACAAGATGATGAAGTGACATTGATACTTTATTCACAAAAATTTTATTTTCATCAAGAGATTATCAAAGGTACCATACAAAATCAAAGATGTAAGACAATTATATGGAAAAAATTTCAATAAAATACACATTCTTCTCTTTTTTTTGGACAGAAAAAGTAAAATATTTTTTTTCAAATTTTGAAAGTTTCAAATGGAATCAATTTATTTTAATAAATGGTACAGGTAAACTTTTAAATGTAAAAAATTTTACAAAAGAAAAATTAAAAAAAATAAATGGATAAAAATGGGGATGGGGAAAAACTAAAAGATAAAATAAGGATAGAAATATCAAAACCCTAAGATACCATTCTATTTTTTTCAAGGAATACAAAGTTATATATTAATAATACAATTGTCTTTTATAAAGTATATTTTTCTTCATTATTTGATAATCATTAAAAATTAAATTCACATGTTATTATTACAATGTATAGAGGATTTCAAGGAACAAAAAATAGTGATACATATTAAAAGTACATATAATGGTGTTCAATTATTTGAAAATGAATTTCAAAAAAACTAGTTAACTGAATGTCTTAAAATAAATATATGATTTCCTTTATATTTAAAACCTTGAAAAATATTATGATCATATCCTAAATATTAAATGATAAAAAAAATTAAAATTATATTTTTTTTAATAGCTTAGGGAATGTAAACTAAACTTCCTTTTGGTTCTCCTTATAAAAAAACCTTATTTTTTGTGTCTATTTTCTAAAAATAATTATAAAATTTATCATTCATAAATTTTTTCTAGTACAAAATTTTTTGAAGAAATAAAAAAAATTATAAAGGTATCCAAAAAACCAAAAAATGGTTTTAAAAAATATTTTATTCAAAATAATTAAAAATATATTTAAAGATAATAGTTTTTTATTTGGATTGAAAGAATATAAAACAAGGAAAACTAAATGTGGAAAACATTCAAAAAGAAATCAGATGATTTTTAAATCATCCATTTATTATAGATGGTTAAATTTTGAAAGGAATTTATTTCCTAAACATAAAATAAAATATATTATAGATTGAATAAAAAAATAAGAAATAAATGATAATTAATTACAAAAATCTATATAAAAAAATATAAAAAAATCATTGAAAAGTATGATTAAAATAATACATGAATTGCCTAGAAAAATATTTAAAATATTGAAAAAAGAAAACCAACTCTATGAGTTATGGTGTGAGTGATTGGTGACCTACACTAATAGGTGTCAATTTTTTTATTCAAACTGAGAGTATGAAACTTACAAATGGGATTCATTACCATCATCCATACAATGAATGTAATAAGAAATCTACCAATCAATTCCCCAATATAAAATAAAAAATAACTTATAATAAATCACAATGCATGAAATGTCATACAAATTAAAGTTTCCAAGATAAATATTGTAATAAAATTCCAAAAGAATCATCTCCAACCATAGCTCCAAATAGTTCATCCTCTAAAATCATTTTGAAAATATAAAGATATATATATATATATATATATATATATATAGGGATAGACATACACATATACCCAATAGGGTTCCCCTCAAGACCATTCATGAAAATTTGGAAAAAGCATATTAATACTTTATTGAATAAGAAATATAAACAATAAACACTTATCAGGTTAACTATCACCTAGCCCCACTAAGGCTCACTCACTAAACATTGCATCCAAGAATAATAAAATAATATAAAAAAATATATTAAGAGGGTATCTCACACCACATCACAATTGGTTAATTCTCATTCCCTAATGAAAAGCATCCAAGGATTCCCCTTGGAATCATATCAATATTTCCACACCTAATGTGGGATGAAATATACCCCTACCTTCCCTAACCCGTGTGACATCCAACATTATTATTTGAACCAGTAATAACAAATCATAACCATAATTGCGTATTATCTCCCTTAGTGCAGTCTTTCTTGTTTGCTGATCAGCAGCCAAGGTTAGAGAGAATTATATTATGGTATTCTTTATCAAATAAAAGTCTTTATCATATTGTCATTAATGATTTAATCATTGGAATTATGTAGTTTAGGATAAAGTAAATACCCTTGTAGACATTGATATTATTGAGGTTTTTTTATATATTTCGATGCAACTAAGAATCTTCCAACTATTCAAAAATAGGTGAATATAGTTATATACATGAATGTCCTTATGGTACAACCAATTCTTATTATAAATTAAGAATGATATTTTGTAATCCTAAAAATAAATAATGTAAAAATTTATTTTTTACATGATCAATATTAATATGATCTATCACCAATTAGTCTCGACTATCAAAAAAATATAAAATAAATTCTCGTAAATAAATTTTATACTATTATTTTAATAAAATTGATTTTTATATTATTTGAAAGTATAATTCACTCACTATGATAAAAAAATGATTATCAACAACTTCCCTTTTCAAATATATATATTTTTAAATGACTTGGATAATATTTCATATAATTTTTTGAATTACTAAAATAAAAATTACACCTATATTATAAAAGGATCACTATTTCACATAATATAAAAAATAGAAAATATAAACTACAAGACATAATATGAAATAAATCTATATTTTAGGCCCATTACAAAATTATTTAGGAGAAATGATTAATATGAATACTTAAAAATATATGTTTCTTCATCAAATTCCAATTCATTTTTATTCAAAAATCCATGAGTTCCTTTATAAATATAAATATTTGTATAAAAAAGGATCATCTAGATATGATTTCTAATCAATTAGGGACTCATGTAATTTATAATAATTAAAAATGTATTTTTTATCTCACAATTCCCCAATCAAAAAAACATATCTTTAAAAATATTTTTGTATTTAATGGAAATGAATAAAAAATACTAATTCATTATACCAAATGAAAAAACTTTTTATTTTTCTAGAAATATTCCTACTATAAAAATAATATAAAATGAAACTTTGGGAAATACCAATCAAGTTACGTATTCTATATTTTCATGAAAATTTTAAAGAAAAAATATTTTATAATCGAATGAAAAAATATATTTTTCTAAATTTTAAAATCAAAATAAAGAAAAAGAGTAGACCAAACAAGACAATAGATTAGATATACAAAAAACATCGCAAAAATAAATTCAAGATTCATACAAAACTTTATTTTTTCCTTAAAATATATTTTATTTTTCAAATAAGATGAGAGGAACCTTTTAATCCAAAAATTATTAAAAATATTAAGTTATACTATTTATTGATTAGACTAAAAAGTCCAAAATATACAGTTATATCCTCTTTTCAAAAAATCGAAATTAGTTTAAATATAATTGTGAATAAGAATAAATATCTTAAAAATTGAAAAAAACTGAAATATTGATTATTGGACCAATTTGTTTATTGGTAAAAAATTATAATTTTATTTTGGTGATATTTCATTAGTTCATAAGAGAAATCACAAAAAAAACTAATTAAATTATGAATAAAAAATAGTAGATCTAATTTTTTGATTAATTAAAAAATATAAAAAAATGCTTGGAAAAAAAATTACACAATTGAAATAGATTTTGTTATTCCTGAAAATATATTATCATCAATACGCTATAGAGAATTTAGAATTGGAATTTATTTCTTTTTGAAAAATAATATGGATAAGTATTATCATATAAATTTAATAATTTTTAATATGAAAAATAAAATTTTTTTATAAATTTTACAGAGAGAAAAATATTTGGATAGAATATATAAAAATCCATTAAAATAAAAATAACTTCTTTGGTCTAATTACTGATTTGAAGATTTCACTTGTGTGAATCGATATTGGTTTGATACCAATAACATCGATCATTTCAGTATGTTAAAACTATGTGAAAAATTGAATAAATCATATAGTACTATTGGATAAATTCAATGTTTTTTAGGTACTAGTATGAATAATATTTTTCTCTATTATATCTCTTAATAGGTTTTCGAATAATAATACTGTATTTTCTCAATCAAATATTTTCTAACATGGTATATTTGTTAAAAAAAGTTGTATCAGAATTGATCACTAATAAGGTTCAAATATTCAACATTCTCTTATTTATCAATTATGTTTAATATTTAGTAATAATACCTTCACCAATCCTGGTTAAAAAATGTAAATAAATTTCAGAAATAGGAGAAAGGATAGTAGAATAAGAAGAAGTATAAATTGAAAATCTTTTGGGATGAAATATTCATAAGATATATCCCTCCAAGAGACTCATTGATTCTTTTTTTATGGATTAAGTGAAATAGAGGATCCAGAAATAATGGAGGAAACAAAAAAATAAAAAGGAATTGAAAAAAAAAATTAATTATACATGAAAGCAGTTTATAAAGAAAGTATACTATTTTATTATCTTAAAAAGAGTAAAAAATTCACATTAAAAAAGAATATTATAATTTCATATTTGAAAAAACTCTTATAACTCTTCTTTTTGACTATAAATAATGTAATTTTCTATTAAAATATTTAAAAAACTATAAATTTGAAAAGAATATAAGAAATAAAATGTCACAATATTCCTTTCATACATGTCCAAGTGATGGAAAACTAAAAATATCTTTTACATAATTATCCAGTTTGTTAAATTTTTTGGAAATGATAAAATGATATATTTCTTTGTACAGAATAAATCTATATAATAAAAAATTATTGGAGATCCACGAAGAAACAAGGAAAGATAAAACAAATCAAAAAAATTCAAATGAATTAATTCTTTAGAAAAAAAACAACATTTAAAAATATATTCGAAAAACGAATTCAATTATTTAATAATCATAAAAAAAGAATACTTTTCAAAGACACAAGACCCTTTAGTGAATGGATAATATTGCAGAACAACCAAAAAATTTGATTCAACCCCTATAAGTAAAAATTTTATAGAAAATTCAATAGGGGAGTTTGGATAAATAGAATACATGGTATAATTATAAAATATTACCAAAATTTGGAAAAAAATAAATGAAATAAAAATAAAAAATCTGATAAAAAATTATTATAAATTAGAAAGTGAACTTCTTAAATTTCATTCTTTAATTTTGTAAAAATGAGGAATTTACACTTAATTACTAATGTAGTAAAGGTCTTTTTATTTCCATAACTAGTAAAAATGAATTTTTAATATCAATCAAAAAAATATTTCAAAAGGATATTGAATAGATTTATAACTGAATTGAAGAACCTAAATTTAATTAAAAAATATATATTGGTGTTAAAACAATTCATAAAAAGTACTAAAATGGAAATATAAATTAATTGACAAGATGGAACAATAGTTGGGGGAAAATGAAGAGATATGTAAGGATCTTCACAAGATTCCATTAAGAAAATACAAGCCTACTATGATATTTATAGATAAATATTAGAAAACATATTCTTATTGTATCATCAAAGAAACTAATGATACTAATCAATATGATGAAGTGGAATTGATATGTTATTCTCAATAATAAAATTTTTATATAGAGATTATCAAAGGTACCATGAAAACTCAATGATGTAAAAAAATTTGGAAAAATTTTCAAGCAAATACACAATCTCTTATTTTTTAGACAGAAAAAGTAAAATATATTTTTGAAAATTTTCTAAGTTTCAAATGGATTCAATTTATTTTCATAAAAGGTACAAATATACTTTAAAAATTTTAAAAAATTACAAAAGAGAAATAAATAATATAAATCAATAAAAATGGGTATGGGGATAAAGTATAAGTGAAGATAAGGATAGAAGTAGAAGATTCCTGAGATACAATTATATTAGATCAAAGAATATGAAGTTTTATGATGATAATACAATCAACTCTTAGAAATTATATTTTTCTACCTTCTTTCATAATAGTTAAAATTTTCACTTGCGTGTTATTTTTCCAATGTCTTAAGTGGTCAGAGGATTTCAAGTTATGAAAAAGAGATATGCATGTTAAATATACCTATAATGGTTTTTAATTCTCAGAAAATGAATATTCAAAAAATGGGATCACCTAAGGTCTTAAAATAAAGATAATATTTTATTTCTATTTGAAACCCTATAATATATTATTATCTTATTATAAATATTCGATGATAAAAAAATAGAAAAAATTATTTTTTTAACAGTTTGGGGAATGGAAATTGAACTTCCTTTTGGTTCTCCTTAGAAAAAATCTTCTTTTTTTGTTCCTATTTTAAAAAAACTCAAAAAATATAAAATTTATCAAACAAAAAAATTTCTACTTCAAAAAATCTTTAAAGAAAGGAAATTAATTCTAAATATCTCCAAAAAACCAAAATAAATATTTTTAAAAAATAATTTCTTTAAAATAATTTAAAATATATTTAAAGATTAGAGTTTTTTATTTGGATTAAAAGAAGATAAAACAAGGAAAATTTGTGAAAAATATTCAAAACTAAATTGGATGATTCATGAATCATATATTTCTTTAAGATGGATCAATTTTAAAAATATTTTATTTCTTGAAACTAAAATAAAGAATATTATAGATTGAAAAAACAAAATAAAAAATAAAAAATAATTAATTAAAAAATGTATATAAAAAATATAAAAAAATCCTAAAAAAAGTATGATTAAAATAATACTTGAATTACCATGAAATATATTTTAAATATTTAGAAGATACCAACAATTTTTTGAGTTCTTATGTGGGTTATTTTTGATGACCTCCACTAATAGGTGTGGGGTTTTCGATCAACACTGGTAGTATGAAACATGTAAATGGGAATAATTACCATCATACATATAATGAACATAATAATAAATCTACCCACTAATGCCTCGATATAAAATAAAAATAATTACTTATAATAAATCACAATGCATGAAATGTGATACAAATGAAAGTTTCCAAGATAAATATTGTAATAAAATTCCTAATGCATTATCTCCAACCATAACACCAAAATGCTCATCCTATAAACTCACTCTAGAAATATATAGAACAATTTATACAAACACACACACACACACACATGTATATACATGGGTGTGAATACATTCATACCCAGTAGGGTTCTCCTCAAGACCATTTGTGAAAATATGGTAAAATGTATATTAACACTACAATGAATAAGAAATATAACCAATAAATAATTATCAAGTTTACTATCACCCATACCCACTAAGGCTCACTCACAAAACATTTCATCCAATAATAATAAAATAATATCAAAAAATATAGCAAGAGGGTATCTCACACCACTTACCAATTGGTTTATTCTTACACCATGATGAGAACCATATTGGAATTCCCCTTGGAATCAAACCAATATTTCCATGCCAAATGCAGGATGGATTGTACCCCTACCTTCCCTAACCCGTGTGAGGTACAATGTTCTTATTGGAACTAGTAACAACAAACCGTAACCATAATTGAATCCATAAACCACATGTCCACATATTAGGACATCAACCTTGTTGCAACGCGCCAAATGAGATTGTCTGAATGACATTTGGGTAGGGGTTTCTACATGACCTCCAACACAGCACCTTGTATTCCAAAGATTATAGATTAGCGGTTAAGTCCTAAAATAGTCATGAGGGAGACTATACCCTTAATAAGGAATCCTTGTGGTCTTGAAAAAAACTACTAAAAATTTAGCATGATCCATCCGTATAACAAACATCTCAAAACTTGTAGACGTAAAAATGGAGCCCCACATACCCCTATAGTCTAGAATCAAATGTGGTAAATCCAATTGCATCAACAATAATAGAGTATCAATATCATATAAACAAATGAAACAAAAATCATATAAATAAATGACACGTTGGCCAGTACATGGTGAATAAAAACTGATAAGTTAATTACATTGGTCTCTAACACAACTCACATAATCATCCTAAAAGAACCTTGACCTCCATAAATTGTTGGACCTATACCACATTCCCAAATATAATCAGTACATGTTCCTTGATATAAAATATCAATATCTATGTAAGTACATAGAAACTTATACCATGTATGTGTGTAGGGGGTGAGTCCAACAATCCAGTGGTAATCCTCAATGCCTTGATAATATTTAATGTTACTATGATCAAGGGGATGTCAATGAAATACATATATAAGAAGTGTGATCATGTCTGTGCAACACAACCACCCAAAAACATGATAATAAAAACACATTAAACATACACATCAAGTTGTCAGGTGTCAAACAACCACCTTAATCTCAATTGTATCTGATTATTCCAGTATCAGAGTGTCTCTGAACACAAGTAACCACTCGGGGAAAATATACCTGTACTTGGAACATAATAATAACATGGAGTAAATATACCCATCTATATAATGTTTAATCCACCTGAGGGAAATATACCTATCCTTGAAACGTATAAGTAATCACTCAGGGTAAATATACCCATCCTCAGAACTGTGTAAGCACACACCTGGGAGGTCACATCCCCTACTTGGGGGAACATCCTCCCCAGAACCTCTCATAACATATACCTATATTATTCCAACTTGGAACCTAATTTACATAACATATATACATACATTCATAAATAAACACACCTGTAGCACCCTCTCTTACTAGAACCTCATAAATCAAGAACCCAGAGTATTCCTTCCGAGAACCAAAAATGAATATAAATAAACACACCTGGGAACACTCTCCTCTCAAAACCTCTCATCACATACCATGAAAGTTTTCCATCCACCTAAACCCATTTCACCTAATCATGGTCAGCCTCATAATTGTATGACCTATCCTCACCACTGCAACCACATTAGTCTCACATAATGATTCATGTTCTATTATGACACCTAAAATCATCACTTCCCACTTTTGGAACCATATATCACTATTTTTAACATAATAGTGGTGCACCCACCGATATCACCTAGGTCACATCATAGTAAAAACACTCTTCATGTTTTTATCATTAAAATTTCCATATCTCAATGACAGACCACCATTTTGGTTATAATTTCTCACAATGTAAGTTAGGATCTTTCATACCCGTCTCTACTCTCTAAGGGGTTTATCACATTCATTTAGATAAGCCTTCCACTTTGATACCAAAAGTAACCATCACCGGCCATAAAACACAAAAATTAATCATCATTCATATAATAAAAACTTATGTCACATCAAATTAATCATAGCAAGGTGGGATATACAAAAGTACTCACACTTTAGAATGCATAACATCACCCACCCAAGGTCAAACAGACCAAAACCAGTTCAATCACACCCTTATGAATTTAATTTTCAAATACATTTTAAAACATTTAAAAAGGAACCATATTTATTTTTAATCACTCTAGTCCCATGGACAAATCCTGTCAAAAAATTCTTTAAAAACTATATTTCTATCATTTAGTAAGCTATGAGGTCCATGTTGACTAAAGGCGATGTGAGTCTATCCCAATTTATGGTCGAGATCACACAAGCCATGAAGCATATATAAAATTTTAATAATGATGACACATAAACATAATATCACTATAAGAACAAGATAATTAGTAAATTCAAGGCCATCTACTCAATCAAATCCATTTTTCCTTTGAAACTATGCCTGACCATTATTATCAAAACTCGTCCAAGAATCACCTCAACTCTCAAACACCTATCTCAAGGCACAAAATCAAATGATTAATTATAAAAAATTTATATTTAATTATTTAATTCATTTATAACCATATATAATTAAATTATAAATTAATTCAATTAGGCATAATGCTTAAATTCTAACAGAGTCATCTGGCGCACCAAAACTGTGATCAACTGCACTTGGAAGGTCTATAACACACTCCTGAAACCATTATGGGAAAAATATATAACACATAGAATTTATTAAATAGAAATTTTAATTTAATTTAAGTCAAAAAACCTAAACAAATATGTGACACAACATACCTCAAGGAGAACGATGAAAGTTTTCTTAATTACATCCTCTTGGGACCTCCTTCACAAGTCGCACATGAAACCCCTAAAAAGTGGGATGATTTCCACCATGATCCAGTTAAAATCCACATAAAAACTAGTGATATACAACTAAAAATCAAATAAAAACAAAGGAGATGCAAAATAGAGAGAGTATGAGGAGGAACTCACCATAAAACTTCAAAAAATTGCCATGAAAATGCCCCAAAATCAAGAGGATCGAAGGAGGAAAGGAGTGTATAACAACCCAGACTTTATAAATGATATTTGTTTTCTAGATAAATGTTTTTTACATATTATATAATATTATACACATAAAAAATAAATATAAACCAACAAATTTTATAAAGACAATTACATTATTCATCTATGAAACCAATTAAAATGCAAAACATAACAACTGGACAAATAATATAAAATATAAAAGCTAAAATGGGGAAATAAGGATCACTCCAATCTACTAGAATAATCTACCACACTGAAAATGATATATAAATGAAACAAAATATTGGTAAACCAATCAACATATTAAGAAATTAAAATATAAACTCAGGTAGAAATTTTGGGTGAATAAATGAAGTGGTATTTATAGGGTATAAAGGGAAATACAACTATTGGGATTTGACCGTTATATGACCATTGGTCAAATATGGCTGTTTTTCAATATGATCATTGGTCAATATGACCATTGAAAATGGTACCCTTTTCTGATAATATTACCATTCCAATTAGTGTTTATAATTATATAATTGATATCGAAAGAAGAATCAATGACCTCAACCAATAGAGTTGCACCGATTGAAGCCCTTTTTTTCAAACTTGGGAGGGAGGTATCATCACTAGGGTTCTACCTTGACCAATCATAAGTTGATATTAAACAAGTGAATCTTGAATGAAATATCCTATGGTAGAAGTTCAAGTTAGTGAAGATTACCACTCAGTAAATATTAGCTAATCCACCCCATGAAACTACGACCATCACAAACCTTACTCTTAAAGCGTATGTGGGTGTAATAAGGGGTTACATATCCAAACCTTAGTCACTTAAAGTGTAATTACCTTTGTATAAATAAAATTCTTATTCCATCAATTCCTTTTAAGAATATTTTTTCTTAATAAAATAAATTTTTAATTGAGATGAATTTGATAAATTGATTTTCAGACGCAAATAAAACATTATAGTATTTTTCTAGAAAATTTATAAAATTTTATAACAAAATCAAGAACTATGAATAATATTTTTTAAAATAAAATATTCTTTTAAAACACTCTCAACTAAATATAAATGATTAATTAATTTTATAATGGCCTAGGAAATTTTTTATAAGTGTCATATTTTTGTCTCAAACTTAAAATTTTCTATTTTTAATTAAATAATGATTTTTATATTTGAAAGTTAAAATTATCATATTTATATAATTATTTATGATAAATTAAACATAATTTTTGAAATTAGCATATCCAAATTAGGTTATGGTGAATTTATGATAATTTTCTAACATACTTTTTTTTGCGAATAATAAAAAATAAAGTTTCAGGGTTTTAGTATATTTAATGACATCATATTTATGTCATAATAATGTAATAATTAATTAAACACAATAAATAACCTAAAATATTTTATTTTATTAATATTATTTATTTTAATATATTATAATCAATTTACAAAACTATAAGTGACTTTCCAAAGTCTAAAAAGGTAAATTTGATTTTTAAAAACATTATTTTGTGGAATATTTACTTCTCCATTCCTAAAGAATAAATAATTTTTTGTCTAGTTATGGTGGATTAAAATAAGAAAAAAATTGTCCCAAATGTCCAAAACCATGGGCATAAACCATGGGTAAGTCAATGGTTTTTCAATTTCCACAACCCAGATTTCCAAAACCTATATTTGGAAATTATTAAACAAATCATCCACTTCCTATATAAATAAACACATATTTATTTATTTTATTTCACTTCCAATCCATTATCCATGAAGTTTTGGTGATTTTTTCTCCCATGGAGTCCCCCCATGGTGTCCTCAAGACCCTAAGGTTCCATCCTCAAGTTTTAGGAACAACTCTTCAAGGTAAGGGAAATATTCACTTCTCTTTTCCATTCAAGTTTCATTTTCACATGGTATGTATTATAATTTAAAAACTAATATATTTTTTCCACTTTATATTATACCATTATTTTAAGAATATTATTTTATAAACGGGATACCTTTTTCCCCTCTCATTTTACCATTTTCTAAAACCATGTTTTATACCTGTCATGCTACCGAATTTACTTCTAAATTTTCCCTCTTTTACATGAGAAATTATTATTTTTTATTTGAATACAAAAACCTATTTTTCTTTCAATGGGTATTTAACTAGATATAAAAATTAATTTTTAATTTTGGTATTTACAAATATGAAATTTATATTTCCTTTTGTGGGTTAAAAATGATGTAATGATCATGTCCTTAATCACTTTTGTATGCTAGGATTTTGATAAGAAACTCATTCATTATTCTCCACGGGTTATTAATGAAATGTTTTGTTATGATCTATATGGTTCATATAAAATTAATATATATTAAATTTTCACCTGGATAGCACTCCAATGCATTGGGTAAGTAATTTAATCTCTAAAGATGACATGTTTTACAATACCTTAGTGAATAACCTTGGTAATTCTTATTTATGAAACCTTGGTGATAAATCTTGGTGATATTCTTATGAATGTCTCATTTAAATGTTTTAGCCACATTTCTATATTATGATTCATATTCTTATTATTGGGTTATGTTTCTTATTCATTCCTTATTATTATGCATCATGCTCTTATTTATATGTCTCACGATCACATGTTTTTTGTATCCCTTTATTATTCCCTTACCGGGCTTCATGATCACCCATTTTTTTAGGTATATCCCCAAGATATGAGATGAAGTAAAATTAACTTAGTTTGAACCCATGAGTATATATTTAAAGTGGATTTTATAAGGATGTTTTTTTCAAATATTATGTACTTTTTTCTAATAAATTAAACTTAAAAAGATCCTCTATTTGTGCCATGTAATGAAAAATTGTGCAATAAAAGGGCAGGATTCCATAGTTGGTATAAAAGGAAGGTTTAGTTATTTATAGAAATTAGGACTTGAAAACTTTAGTAAGAACCCTAGGGACAAGTCTAAATATATGAAAACATTCTTCTATTTTTGTGAAGTATTAAGTAAGTGGTTTCTGAGCAAATAAATTCATGTCTGGATACGAACAAGGGGATATTGCTCTGGAATAAATGTATCTATGGGTAACACCCAAAAAAATTATTTCATCTAGAATCAAATAATAAATGGTTCACGACAATGGGCCTTGTTGCAATCTGGGTTTGACACTCCTAAGGGACATGCTTGGTTGATCACAAACTTTTTATGAGACGTTATAAAGGATATATAGAAAATTTAATTATAATTAGAAGAGATTAATAGCATATTTAAGCATGATATTTTAAGACATAAAATCCTTTTAGAATTATAAGATTCATAAAAATAACATATTTATCACTAAGGTTTTATTTTTTTATAAAAATAGCATGAAGTAAGATGAACTACTTAAATGATGAGTGCAACAGACGATGTACTGATGCCATTCTGATGGAAGTTGGAATGGAAAACTTCATGAGGATGATGAATCAACTAACTTGAGTTTTGAATAATAAATTGAATCAAATCAAGAGACCATATTCACCTTGAAGGGAATGACTTTTTGTTGAGTCCTTCATGTGTCAACGACCACCTTAATTTAGTGGATCTACCAACCTATTGATTACTGAACAATGGATAAGATCTATAGAAAAGATCTTTTCTGTAATCCATTGTATAAAGAAAGATAAAGTCACCTTGGTAATATACCACATAAAAGGAGAAGCTTATCGGTGGGGGAAATTGGTTAAAAACTTGAAGACAAGAAGGTAGATCAATTATATGGAGTGGAAAGAGTTAAGGGGAATCTTTTTCAATAAATATTTTCCATGTTCAATGAGAATTAAAATGGAGAATGAATTTCTTGAACTGAAATAGAAGGTAAATGATTTGGTGGGAAGATATGAGATGAAATTTACCAGACTTGCTCGATACACCTCTTTCTTTGTTATGGATCCTAAGGAAAAGGTTGGTATATTATTTGGTGGATTGAGACCCCATTAGTGGAGGAATATAAAAAAACAAGAATATAAAATATATGAGTAGATAGTGAAGAGTGTTATGGAGGTTTAAATGGATTTTAGGGAGATGTTGTGGTCACATAGATCAAATGACAAGAAGATATCAATGGAGATAAACCCAAGGAGGAACTTTTATCATGGAATAGGAGGAAAGAAATTGAAACAGCCCATGTGAAACAAATATGGGAAGAACCATTCATGGAAATGATTTATTGGGAGTGGAAATTGCTACATATGTGTAAGAGATGAGTATATATCTTGAAACTATTTTTGTGAGGTGAAACCTCAACTTTTCAACACTAACGAAAAGGGAATATGGTTCATGCCCAACCAGAAGTTCAATGCTTCATGTGTGGACAACTTAGGAACTCTTCCAATACATTTATAAATCAAATGATAATGGAGGGGAACCACCATCAGCCTCAACATTGGCCAATGGACAAAGGTATGGAATTTTTTATCATGAATACTGAAGTGGAGGCTCTGAATGATATGGTAGTAGGTACACTCATTGTGATCTAAAATCTAGTAAGTAATTTGTTTGATTATGTTTCTATGAATTCCTTTATTTCATCTAAGTTTACAAAGAATATAAAATCAATCCCTAAAATTATAGAAGTAAAGTTATCAGTTAATACTTCTGGAGGAATTATCCTAGAATAAACAGTGTATAGAAACTCTAGTATTAAATTTGGTGAGTACAATCTCATTATAAATATAGTAGTCATTCCCATGGTGGAATTTGACACTATACTAGGGATGGACTGGATCTCAAAGTATAATTCTAAGATAAACTATAGAAGTGAGGAAATTTCAGTAGTCTTTAATGTAAAGCTACATTCATTTTCAAAGTAGAGATATCCTGGCCTAAGATTTTTCTAGAAGCACCTCCCATATCCTTCTTTATGGAGATAATCGATGAAGAGAGAGAAGTAAATAAAAGTATAAAGATAGAGAATGTCCCCATTATTCAAGAATACATTAATGTATTTTCTGAAGAGTTACCTAGACCTCCCCTAGAAAGAGTGGTAGAGTTATCTATTGAACTTATACCTAGATCCAAGATGATATCAAAGACCCCATATAGAATAGAAAATATGGAGTTATATGAATTAAAGAAACAACTTTAAGATCTTTTCTAGAAGGGATTTATCTGGCCAAGTGTGTCTCCTTAAGGAGCACCTATTCTATTTGTGAAGAATAAGGATGGATCAATGAGGCTATGCATTGATTATAGAGAACTTAAAGGGATCATAGTGAAGAAAAAGTACCCTCTCCCAAGGATTGATGATTTATTTGACCAACATCCTAGGGCTCAATTCATCTCTAAGATTGACCTCTGATATGTGTATCATCAATTGAGGGTAAAGAAAGAAGATATTTAAAGACTAACTTCTGAGTAATATATGAGCATTATGATTTTTTTGTTACTACCTTAGGCTTGACCAATAATCATGCTATATTTATGGATTTGATAAATAGAGTATTTAAGTACTACCTTGATAAATTTATGGTAGTTTTTATTGATGATATTTTGATATATTCTAAAATTCACGAGGAGAATAAGGATGATGTAAGTGTTATATTTAAAAATATAAGGAATGATAATCTTTTTGGAAAATTCAGAAAATGTGAATTATTTTTACAATAAGTTTCATTATTGGGGCACATTGTAACCAATTAAGGAATCTCAGTTGATATTGAAAAGACAAAGGTTGTAGAGGAGTGGCTATATCCTATAACTGTAACTGAGATTCATAGTTTCCTTGGTTTAGTATGGAATTATACGAGGTTCGAAAAAAAACTTTTCATGACTTTATAATACACTAACCAAGTTAACTCAAAAAGGGTATAATTTTATCTGGACAAAGGAGTGTGAAGAAATTTTCCAAGAACTAAATAATAGATTGGTTACTACACCTGTGTTAAATATACCCTCTATCATAGAAGGATTACTTATTTATAGAGATGCATCTCTAAAATGTATTGGGTGAATCCTCATGAAAAAATGACAAGGTGATTGATTATTCATCTCAATAGTTAAATCCTCATGAGAATAATTTTACTACGTATGAACTGGAGTTAATTGCAGTTATTTTTTCTCTAAAAATATAGAGGCACTATATTTATGGGGAGAAATGTGATATATACACAGAACACCGAATTTTGAATTATATTTTCACATAAAATAAATTGAACATGAGAAAAAGGATATGGTTGTAACTTCCTAAATACTAAGACCATTCAATTAATTATCACCCTAAAAGATAAAACAAAGTCACTGATTCATTAATTAGGAAAGACCCTATTGTATTGGAAATGATGTGGATTCAATGGTATCCTTTGATCAAGGACCTAGTAAAATTGTAAATGGGAATTGTAAGGGAAAATAAATCATCAAACCTAGCCCAAATTATTTCTCCAAAATCATTATTAGAGAAGATCAAGAGAGCTCAAAGATAAGATCCTTTATTACAAAAGAAGATAGAGGTTGTGAGGAATGGGAAGTTTCATGAGTTAAATATTGATCAAGAAGGTGTACTAAAATTTCATAAAAGGCTATATGCCCCATCTATCCCAAAGATAAGGAAGGAGCTGATGGAAGAATATCATTGCTCTACATTCTCTATACATCCTGGAAGCACTAAAATTTATAGGGACCTTCATGATCATTATTGATGGTATAATATGGAAAGGGAGATTTCTGACTGCACTACAAGGTGTTTGGTGTGTCAGTAGGTGAAGGTGGAGTGAAAAAATATTAAAGGGGTATTTAAACCACTACTCATACCAACATGGAAGTGGGGAAATATCACTATGGACTTCATCACTGGTCTCCCAAGAACATCCCATGGAAATAATGTGATATGGGTTATAGTGGATCAACTCACCAAGACTACCCATTTCATTGTTATTCGAGAATATTTATCTCTTGAAAAAAATTGACAAGATTTATGTAAATGAAGTGATGTGGTTTTATGGGGTGCCACTTTCTATTGTTTTTTTATCATGATCCAATGTTCACATCAAAATTTTCAAGAAGCCTTCAACATGATATGAGTATCGAATTGAATTTTAGTACGGCCTATCACCCCCCAAACTGATGGCCAATATAAAAGGACTATTAAGACAGTTGAGAACATGATAAGAAAATGCTTAATGGAATTTAAAGGTGGATGGAATCAACGCCTCGTATTAGTTGAGTTCTCATATGTAACGTTCTGGTTCCAAGCGCCGCCCAAAGTTTCCCCATAGCCGGTTTCTCACATGGCCTCAAGCACATTTCCTTGAATACTGGAGGCTGCCGACTAGCAGTGAGGGACTTGGTTGTGATAATGGGGAAAATATTCCCTCATTGGAAGAGTATGCATAGTGTAATAACAAATAAAAAAATAGTATTGGAAGAAATAATACCATAAAACAAGTAAACAGCAGAAGACTGAAAGTAAATAAACAATTAGAGAACATATATGAATGATGCATGTCACATATGTCTAGGAAAATATCCAAAAAATTCATAGTGCTGGAAATACAGTACTAAACCAAATTACAAAATAAAATAATAAAATTTAGCATCATCGAAAGCCTTAGCTTGGTCTCATGCTCTCCAGATCCACAACAATCAAGTACCTGATGATGAAGGGAGCTTTCCCTTATCTATACCTGCAACTATATAATTTTTTTGGGTCCAAAAGCATGACCCAAATAGGGTGTGTAATGAATCCCAGTAGGCAACCACCATAATATCTGTTCCTAACTATCAGTGAGTATATATATCAAGTAATAATAGAAATTCACCAAAGAAACTAGAAGTACAGAAAAGTAACCAAACCTACTATTTCCATTTATATTCCATATCATTTAATGTTTATCATTTAATCAAGTATTGAAAATAGGCATCTTAGAAGACTACCTAATAGAACCAAATCCAAGTTTGTGCTTTGGATTGGAAGATGTATCACAAACATTCAACATTTAAGTTAACCCTCTGGGTAGCTCACATAGTCTAACCCCTCTAGACAAGTAATTCAATAAAAAGTCAAAGACACTCTGAGGAAGCACTCATGGTCAATTTCCCATATGGTATTTCCTGAATAACTTTAGAATATCTGGGGAAGCACTCAACATAAATTCCTCCTATGGTCTTATAAAGTAAACTATAGACACTCTGAGGGAGCACTCACCATAAATCCCCCATGTGGTCTCACAGTGTGAAATATAACAGACACTCTGAGGAAGCACTCAATGTCAATTCCCCTTGTAGTCTAACTACACTAGGTTCTCACAGCCCTGTGTAATTCAATCATGCATAAATTATATTAATTAGACCAAAGTAATCTCAACTACTACATGGATAAACAATTCTAATTCGTATCATAATCATTTAACAAGTAGCAAAAGGCAATCAGTTCCATCTTATCAAGCAAGGAAAGGAACACAGGGTCTGCCTCATAGGAAACCTGGACCAAAACAATCTAGATATTAAAACATGGAAACACACCCATGGGTTGTTTCTTAAATATGAAATTTCATATGATATCACATCAATAACCCTAAATTTAGCAATCAATCTAAGGTAGATAAAATATGGTTCAATTTCCTTAACCTGTAATACCAAAAACATGGGTAATCGGTACTTTTCCATATAAAACTCAAATAAAAACAACAAAAGGAAACAAAAAACCTACCTAGACATTGTACAATTGATATAATTGAACCTCAGCCTTTGAATCAACCTAGAACGTTGTATATCTATAAAAACATAGAAAACTTTAAAACTTGAATAACTTGGGAAAGATGAGAAATCAGGAGGATAAGCTCTAGAAGAATGAACAACTCATCGGTGGTATTCCAACACACCTGCTAGAGTTCAATTTAGAGAACAGATGATGAATCAGTGGATCAGAGAAGAATTATTACTCTCGGTCGCTCCTAGATGAGACGAGGTTAGAAGAAGACATTTTTGGGGATTAGACATGACCCCGATCTGTTTAATCAAATGAAAGAAAAAGGACACTGCGTGTTAATTTAATGTACACTCCGTGTACAAGCCTCAACCAGACCCTGCTTTAGGCAGTCTCCGGGTCACCTCACACGGCCATGTATCGACCATTACACGGCCAACACACAACTACCTGTGGCACCCTGGTATAAGACATGTACTTCAAAGTACATGGCGTGTACTTATAAAATTTTCATAACTCCCCTTTTTTTTAAAAAACACCTAAAATCAAGACCCATACCTGAAAAGAATATCTTGGTTCTTAAAAACTTCCCCCCTTGAAAAAATTCATCCAAAAATTTCCTTAACAAGGTGGCGAAGAAGAATCCTCGAACAGATCCGGCCACTGCGATCACACATCGACCTCCCTCTCCCAAGTCTCGTCCTATAGTCGTCTCTGCTGCCATAGCACCCGTACCATCGGAATGGACCATCCATGGAGAACCTTCACACATAGATCAATAATCTAGATATGATGCTCCTTGAACGATGCATCCACCTCCAACTCAACCTCCTCAGGTTGAAAAACATGAGATGGGTCTGAAAAGTAATTTTGTAGATGAGAAACATGGAAGATGTTGTGCATGTCCTGGTACCTCTGAGGTAATTGCAACTGATAGGAAACTGGCCCGACTCTCTCCAAAACCTAAAATGGCCCAACGCATCTCAGTGAAAGATTTCCTTGTCTTCTAATCGTCTTATGTCCCAACCTCGGTGTGACATGTAGGAAAACCTGATCTATGACCTTGAACTCTAGAGGGCGTCTCCGTCAATCAACATAAGATTTCAGGCAAGACTATATAGTATCCATGCTCTTCCGAATCAACTCCACCTACTCAGTGGTCTCCTAGACAAGAAGAGGTCCCAGCATAGCTGACTCTCCTGCCTCCAGCCAACATAGGGGTGATCGGTATGGCCTACCGTACAAAGGCTCAAAAGGTTCCATCTGAATTGTTTCCTAAAAACTTCTATTATAGGAAAACTCCACCAAAGGTATGTGCTTCACCCAAGAACCTCCAAAATATAGGATGCATGATCGAATCATATCCTACAACACCTGAATCATGCACTCGAAATGATCATCTATATATATATGGTAAGATTTACTCAGAAGTACCTATGTACCCAAAGCCTTCTGTAGCCCTTGTAAGAAGTGTGAAGTAAAGCAGGAGTCCTTGTCTGAAATGATAGGGTACAGAACCCCATGAAAACTTATAATCTCTCGGATGTACAACCTTCCCATCTCATCAAAACTGAAGGTTTCCTTGATCAATAATTAGTGTGAAACCTTCATGATCCTATTAATAATAACTCAAACCACATCATTCCCTTGAGTCGATCTCGGTAACCCTATCATGAAATCCATCACAACATCATTCTACTTCCACTTGGGAATGGGTAATTGCTGTAAAATCCCTTCTGGTCACTGATGATCTGCCTTCACCTACTGAAAGGTGAAACATCTCATAAAAAAACTAGAAACATCCCTCTTCATACCAGCCACCAATACTGATGGTGTAGATCTTGGTATATCTTAGTGACACCCGGATGAACTACTCAAACTGAGGAATAAAAATCATGCATCAGTTCCTCACATAAGTATGCTGACACCCATACGCATCCATGAAAACTCAAGACCTCATCCTCTCTTTTGGTCCATCTAGGAGTAGGGTTCTCTCTTAACACACTCTCCTATAGGACTAAGCCTTCAGAATTTGATAGTTTTCTCATTCGCACTTGATCCAGTAGAGTAGAGGTAACATCTACATAAGAAATAAACATTTTCCCCTATCTGTCATGCACCTCCAAATGCATCTCAAAGAATAGATCCATAAGCTTCCACTCATTATTGTCCTCCTGGACTACCTATATCTGAGTCCTCCTACTCAAAACATTATCCATTGTGTTGCCTTTCCCATGCGTATAGAAAATATCAAATTCAAAAGACTGAAGGTACTCAATCCACCTTCACTGTCTCAAATTTAGGTCATACTGAGTAAAAATGAACTTGAGACTTTTATGGTCAGTGAACACCACAAAATGCTCTCCCAAAATATAATGTCTCCAATAGTGCAAGACATGAACAACTGCATCCAACTCGAGATCGTGTGTCGGGAAATTCCTCTCATGTGGACTCAACTACCAAGACTCATACACAACAACCCCTTCCCCCTACATAAGCCCTACTCACAGCCCGATACCTGATGCACCACAGTATACGGTGTAACTCTTTCCCGAATCTGGAAAAAATCCATATTGGTGCTGATTTAAACCTCTCTTTCAGCTTGAGAAATTCTGACTCAAAAGATTTTGACCACAAGTACTTTTCACCCTTCTTAGTCAGGCCCATTAGTGGCACTTATAAGGGTGAAAAGTCATGTATAAAATTCTTATAGTAACCAGCCAGCCCTAGAAAACTCCATACCTCAAAGATGTTTTTCAGCTGCTCCTAAGAAACTACTACTCTCACTTTCTCGGGTTCTACTGATACTTCTATCTCTGAGATAACATGACCTAAGAAGTGAATCTAGTCCATCCAAAAGTGGCATTTTGAGAGCTTAGCATATAACTGATGCTCTCTTAGTGTACTAAAAACAATCTCAATATGGATAACATGGTTGTGTTGAGTGGGAGAGTACACCAAGATATCATATATGAAAACCACCATAAAGGATTCCAAGTAAGGACGGAACACTCGGTTCATCAATTCCATGAAAACTGCAGGTGCATTCATGAGACTGAATGGCATAACCACATACTCATATAGACCATACTTGTTCCGAAAGGTTATAAGATGTATATCTGATGGTATAACATGCAACTGATGATAATTGGATCTCAATTAAATCTTTGAGAACACTCAGGATCCTCGAAGATAATCAAAGAGATCATCAATCCTCAGAAAAGGATATCAGTTCTTGACCGTCAACTGGTTCAACTTTTGATAATCCATAGAAAGTCTGAGAGTACCATCTACCCTCTTTGCAAACAAGATGGGTGAACCCCAAGGAGAAGTACTAGGTCAGATAAACCCTTTTCTTGCAACTCCTCTAACTGTTTCTTGAGCTCCTGCAACTATGGTGTAGCCATCCTATAAGGAGTAATGGACACTGGTGTTGCCCCTGGCACAAGCTCAATAGAAAAGTCTACCTCTCGCTCCAGAGGAAAACCCGAAAATTCATCTAGAAATACATCTCTAAAAAGATCCACAACTAGAGGAAAGTCCATCCGTGAAGTCCCCTGGGTATCTATATACATACTAACAATCTGGGTTGTAACACCTCTCAACTGATGATGCTTGAGTCTAGCTCTGAAATCGACAACAGCTTGGAAGGTAACTAACCAGTCCATTCCAAGAATAATTTGATATCCCATCATCTCTATGACATAAAGGTACCATAAGAAGTGACACCCACCAACCTTAAGAGGGTAATCCTTTCACTGACGTACACTACTCATTCTAGTCCCCAACAGAGTGTCCTGTAACAATATATCAGCAGAAGTAAAGATACAGAACCCAAGGATCTCCACAATAGGCATAGATATAAATCTATAGGAATACCATGTATCGAAAAGAGAAGAAGCTAAAATTGAGGCAACCAAAATCATAAATCTAACCATAGAGGGTCTGAGATCCTACTCCTACTAGATACGCTCCAGCATAAAATCCTGACCTACATCGCGACCCTATAAAGTTATCTAAGATCCCTCAGATGATCCACCCTATGGCTGTTGAAAACCCTACGTCTGAACACCACAGCCATGACCACCACCTCGACCTGAATTTCCTAAAGAACTCCATCCCCTAGTCTGATGTGGGATTGGTGGTCCTGCTCTGGTATGAGGAGTCAAAACAGATCCTCCCTCACTAGCTTCTGGAAAGAGGGAATTGTAGAAATGTTGAAGACGTCTCATCTTGCCACAAGATCGGCACTTAACTGGATATCTTAGGAACTGAGGTTTCTTACGTCTGCCCTTCCCACACCGGTAACACATCACCTGGATACCTGAAGGAAAATCTAACCTACTCAGATCTCCACGTATAGACTTCCTACGACGCTTCCTGGTATCAGTCAGAAGAGTACCAACTTTGGATGTTGAACCGCCCTATTCTAAAGCTCTAGAATCCATCAAGATTCACTCGTTGATCAGTGCCCAATTGACTATAGAAGATATGTAAGTCAACCTGAAGGTGTTCACCTGAGATCGGATGTCCTGCCTAAGACCATCCTTAAACTTACTTGCTAGAAATAACTCATCACCCCCAGAATGGGTGTGAATTTCTTCATCTCTATGAAGTGAGAAGAATACTCTATGACTAAGAGATTACCCTACTCTAAACTCATGAACTCTCAGGCTCGGTCAGCCCTGAAGGTATCCAGGTAGAATTAGTCATAGAAGGTCTGTTGGAACTCATCCCAAGCCATAAATCGCTAGTGTCCAGCCTATGATATCACATCCCACCATCTCTTGGCAGAATCTTGAAGCTTGTATGTTCTGAGATTCACCCTCCTTTCTAGAGGTGTCTCGATATTCTCAAAGATAGATATCATGGCTTCCAACGATGACTCTGCACCTTGATGTCCTCTATCCCCTGAGAAGGTGGGAGGATGATGCTACTAAAAAACCTGCGTCAACTCTTCCATAGACGGGCCACGATGCGGTGCTCCCTATAAGGTCTTCATCATCCTCATGAAGTCTTCTCAGAACTGTGCATTTCCACCTATGTCTGGTATAACCGCAGGTGCCAATATGGGCACAACAAGAGTATCGGTTGGTAGTCCTTGATCTACTATTTCTTGTGTCTGATCGTTGCCCTGTATCTAGCATAAAACCAGAGGACATCTTGGTGGCATGACTCTGCAAGATCAAGAACACACCTCAATTTAAGATTATTAAGGACTGAAGCTTGGAAGTTAAATAAAGGAATAGAAGAAAGAAAACATTTAAGTTTTTTTCAAAACATGGTTACACGACGTGTATGACCCCTACACAGCATGTCCCCTTAAAATTTTAACATGGTGTGTATCTTTGCCAAAACTGGTCGTGTAACACCCATACACATGGCATGTTCTCCTAGAGACACTGTGTGTACTTGAATCATTTCTCCCTACCCGATTTCCTTTACATGGATAAACACATGGTTCTTTCCTAGGTAACACTACACGGTGTGTACCCCTTAAGATTTAATCACCCATGGTGCTAGTCACATGGTTGGAGACATGGTTGACTATACACGGTGTGTAAGAATAGGACATGGCGTGTAAAACCTAAGTTTCATCCAACCGTATTGTCAGTCACACAAATGGATACATGGTCTCCACATCATGTCATGTACTACCAGTATATGGCATGTTCCACCAAACATTTCCCAACCCCATGTCTCTGCCCACATAGTCAGTCATAGGGTCAAAGACTACATGATGTATGCATACATTATACGGTATGTACTTAAGAAAAATATTTTCTTCCTAAATAGAAGGATACACGACGTGTATTTATTATCGCATGTTGTGTATTCTGGGTTTTCGGATAATAAGCCTCATAAACTACTATATAACCCCATAAAACACTAAAACAAGCATTAAAGTGCCAAATTCTGATCTGTGAGGCCTATACTCCCAAAAATCGAAGCTTGGCATCATATTCATGTCATATCATAATATAATTTAGTTAATGTTCAGTATGATCCACCATATTCAAATCCAAGAGGGCCCATAACACCTCAAGAACCAACGTTTGGTGCCCATCCCAATTAAACTCTATATATTCCAATACCCTGTAAAAATAGTAGGTATTCTATCAAGGAATCTATCACAACAGGAAGCATATCTAGCATAACATCTATCACAACAGCATGTGATCAGTAATTCACCCTAAATGGTATGATAAGAATGCATGACATGTGATCCCTATCAAGTGCCTATATGATGCATGATATGGAATACCCTAATCTCATCGGGTTGCAACAGAAATAGAACCTCAATGATACAAGTCATAATAATAAAAAACATGTATATCACCCAACAGTGAAATCAAATCAACTATAACAATTGAAAAACTATAAAAGTTGTAATAAACAAAGAAAATTGGCTTTTCCCTATACACAGGTTAGATACTCCCAAGCATAGATTATTACCAACTACTTATTCCTTTCTATGCCTATCTATAGGATCCAAACAATAAGAAAAAGTATAAAATAACCTCCTTTGATACCACTTTATAACATTCTGATTTTGGGTTCCACCCAAAGGTGCCCCGTTCCTAATTGGTCACGTGGCCTCAAGCACATTTCCCCAAATGCTAGAGGCTACTGACTAGTAGTGAGGGACTTGGGTGTGATAGTGGAGAAACTATTGCCTCATTGGAAAAGTATTCACAATAGAATAACAAATAATCAACAGTATCACAAGAAATAATACCATACAACAAGAAAACAGTGGAAGACTAAAAGTAAATAAACAACTAGAACACATATATAAATGATGCATGTCACATATTTCTAGGAAATCATCCAAACAAGTCACAATGCTGGAAATACAGTACTAAACCAAAGTAAAAAAGAAAAAAAATAAATTCTAGCAGCATGACAAGCCTCATCTTGGTACCATACTCTCTATATTCATAGTAATCAAGTACTTGATGATGAAGGGAGATTTCCCTTATCTATACCTGCAACCATGTAATCTGTTTGGGCCTAAAAGAATGACCCAAACAAAGTGTGAGACAAATCCCAGTAGCCAACCACCGTAAGATCTTTTCCTATCATTCAGTGAGTATATATATCAAGTAATAATAGAAATCTAGCAAAGAAACTATGAGGACACAAAAGTAACCAAACCTACAGTTTCCATTTACATTCCTTAGCATTTAATGTTCATTATTTAATCAAGTATCACAAATAGGTATCTTAAAAGACTACCTAATAGGACCAAATCCAATCTTGTGATTTGTCTTTGCATATGCATCAAAAACATTAAACATTTAAGTTAACCCTTTAGGTAGCTCACACAGTCAAACCCCTCTCACCATGTAATGCAATAAAAAGGAAAATATACTTTGAGGAAGCACTCACTATCGATTCCCCCTATGGTCTTTCCTGAATAACTATAGACTCTCTGGAGAAGCACTCAATTTAAATTCCCTCTGTGGTCTTGTAAAGTAAACTATAGACACTCTGAGGGAGCACTCACCATCAATCCCCCCTGTGGTCTCGCAGTGTGAAATATAACAAACACTCTGAGGAAGCACTCAACGTCAATTATCTTTGTTGTCTAACTACACCAGGTTATCACAGCCCTATGTAATTCAATCATTCGTAAACGATATTAAGTAGCCCAAATTAATCTCAACTACTACATGTATAAACAATTCTAATGTATATCACAAGCATTTAACAAGCAACACAAGTCAATCAGTTCCATCCTATAAAGCAAGGCTAGGAAACAAGGTTTGCCTCAAAGGCAATCTGGACCAAACTGCCCTAAATGTTCAAATGAGGAAATGCACCCATGGGGTGTTCCTTAAACATTCAATTTCACATGATATCACATCAACAACCCTAAATTTAGCAATAAATATAAGGTAGATTAAATAAGGTTAAATTTCCTTAACCCAAAATACCCGACACATGGGTAATCTGCACTTTGGCATATAAAACGCAAAGACAAACAATGAAAGGAAACAAACCACCTACCTCAAAATTGTAATATTGATATAGTTGAACCTCATACTTTGAATCAACCTATAACATTGTATATCTAAAAAAAATGTTGAAAATTTTCATCCTCAAATAACTTGAGAAAGATGAGAAATTGGGAGGAGAATCTCTAGAAGAAAGAAGAACTCACCAGTGGGATTCCAACGCACCTTCCGTAGTTTGATTCTGAGAACAAATGACAGATTGGTGGCTCAGAGAATAATTTTTGCTCTTGGCTACTCCTGGATGAGACAAGATTAGAAAAAGATGTTTCTAGGGGTTAGAAGTGACCCTGGTCCATTTGATCAAATAAAAGAACATACATTGTGTGTTGATTTAATGTACACGCCATGTACATGCCTCAACTGGACTCTGCTTTAGGCATTCTTCAGATCACCTCACACAGCCATATCTCGGTCATTACACAGCCAATACATGGCTACCCTCGACACCCTGATACATAGTGTGTACTTAGAAATACACGGCGTGTACTTATAAAATTTCCAAAAACTCCCCTTTTTTCTCAAAAACACCTGAAATCAAGACACATACCTGAAAATAAGATTCGGGTTATTACATCATACAACAACCTATTCCACTTGATTATTCAAATGGATCCATATAAAACTCTATATGTAAAGATATATAGAACTCATACTTGTTAGGATAAAGTTGGTGAGAGAAAATTGCTTGGGCCTGGTCTTGTATAAGAGATGATATAATTGGTTCATTTCATCCAACAACATACAAAGGTTGGTCAAATTCAATAGAAGAACCATGTTGAAAATCTTCAAAGGGAAATGGATTTTGATTTTGGGGACAATGTTTTCCTTAAAATATCACCTTGGAAGAGAGTCTTGCAATTTAGAAAGAAAGGGAAGCTCATCCCTATGTACATTGTCCCATTTGAAATCCTTGATCACATAAGAGAAGTGGCCTATTGACTAGAACTTCCACAAAATCTATCTCAAGTTAATGATGTATTCCATGTATCTATATTAATTAAGTACATACCTGATCCCTCACATGTACTGAATCCAAAGGTGGTATAACTAGAACATGACCTCTCTTATGAGGAGAAACCGGTGGAGATCTTGGATCATAGAGACAAGGTTCTATGAAACAAGACTAATCACATTATCTGAAGGAACCATAAATATGAAGAAGTGATGTGAGAACCATATGAGTCAATGTGATAAAAGTAACCTAACTGAGATAATGAGTTGAAATTTTAGGGATGAAATTTCTTAAGGGGGAAGAATGTAAGGACCCAGACTTTCTAAATGATATTTTTTTCCTAAATAAATATTTTTTTCATATTATATAATATTATTCACATATAAAATAAATATAAACCAACAAATTTTATAAATACCATTACATTAGTCAGCTATGAAACCAATTAAATGACAAATATTACAATTGGATAAATAATATAAAATAGAAAAGCTAAAATGGGAAAATAAGAATCACCCCAATATATTAGAATCATCACCCCCACTCAAAATTCTATATAAATGAAAACAAATATTAGTAAACCAATCAAAATATTAAGAAATTAAAATATAACCTTGAGAATAAATTTGGAGTAAATGAATAAAGTGGTATTTATAGGGTATAAAGGGAAATGCAACCTTTGGGATTTGACCTTTATATGACCATTGGTTAAATATGACCATTGGTCAATATGACCATTGGTCAATATGACCATTGGGCAATATGAGCATTAAAAACTATACCATTGTCTGATAATATTACCATTATAATTAGTTTTTATAAGTATTAATGAAAAGGTATAATTGATATAGAAAGAATAATCGATGGCCACAACCAGTAGAGTCATGTCATTTGACGACCTTTTATCCGAACGTGGGAGGGAGGTATCATCACTAGGGTTCTCCCTTGACCAAACCCAATCCAATCTTTAACAAGTGAATATTTAATGAAATCTATTATGAGATAAGTTCAAGTTAGTGTAGATTACCGCTCGGTCAATGTTATATGAGCCACCCCATGAAACTACGACCATCATACACCTTACTCTTAGAGCATATGCAGGTGTAATAAGGGGTTATATATCCAGACCTTAGTTACTTAAAGTGTAATTTCCTTTGTATAAATAAAATGATCATTCTGTAAATTCCTTTTAATAATAGTTTTTCTTAATAAAATACACGTTTAATTGAGATGAATTTGATAAATTGATTTTCAGATGAAAATAAAACATAATTGTATTTTTCAATAAAATATATACAATTTTATAATAAAATCAAGTATTTTGAATAATTTTTTTAAATTAAATATTATTTTAAAACACTCTCACCTAAATATAAATGATTAAAAAATTCTATAATGATCTAGGAATTTTTTAAGTGTCAGAATTTTGATTGTGACTTAAAAATACTATTTTCAAATAAATAAGGGTTTTTATATTTAAAAGTTAAAATTATAATATTTAGATGATTTTTATAATAAATTAAACATCGTTTTTTTGAAATCATCACATTTAAATTAGGTTAGGATAAATTTATGAGAATTTTCTAAAATACTTAATTTTTTCGGGAAGAGTAAAAAATACATTTTAAGGGTTTCAGTATATTTTATGACATCATATTTATGTCATAATAATTTAATAATTAATTAAACAAAATAAACTACCTAAATATATTATTTTATTAATATTATATATTTTAATAGATTTTTAAAAAAAATCAAAAACTATAAGTGAATTTCCAAAAGTCTAAAATGGTAAATTTTATTTTTGAAAACATTTCTTTGTGGAATCTTTACTTTTCCATGCAAAAAAAAAGTTATAAAAAATATGTTCAGTTCAAGTGAATTAAAATAACATAAAATTTGTCACAAATTTTCAAAACTATAGTAAAAAACCATGGGTAATCCAATGTATTTTCATTTTCTACAACCAAGATTTCCAACGCCTATATTTGGATATTATTAAAAAAATCCTTCACTTATTCTATAAATACCCACCAATTTATCCATTTCCTTTCACTCCCAATCCATCCTTAATGAATTTATGGTCATTTTACCACCTAAGTAGTCCCTTAAAAGTTTCCTAAAGCCCCCAAGGTTTTATTCTCAATTTTTATGAACAACTCTTCAAGGTAAGGTAAATCTTCACTTCTCTTTTCCATTCAAGTTATCTTTTCATACAGTATGTCTTCTAATTTTCAAAATAAGATCTTTTTTCCAATTTATATTATACCATTACTACAATGATATTCTTTTATGAATGGTATACCCTTGTCCCCTCTCATTTTACCATTTTATAAAACCATTTTTTATACCCATCATGCTGCCGAGTTTACTTCTCAAATTTCCCTCTTTTACATGAGAAATTATCTTTCCTTTTTATTTGAACTCCCAAAACTATTTTATTTTAAATTGGAATTCAAATATATTTAAAATTTTCTTTTTTATTTATGGATTTACATATATGAAATTTTCATTTCCTTTCATGAGTTAAAAATGATGTATTTATCATGTCTTTAAGAACTTCTGTATGCCAAGATTTTGACAAGAAACCCATTCCTTATTCTCCACAAGTTATTAATGAAATGATTTTTTATGATCTATATGTATCACATAAAATTAATACATATTAATGGTGTTCCCTGATAGTGATCCAATGCATTGGGTAAAGAATTTAATCTCTAGAGACGACATGTTTTATGATACCTTAGTGAATATCCCTGGTAATTTTTATTTATGACACCTTGGTGATAAAACTTGGTGACATGCTTATGAATGTATCATTTAAATGTTTTATCTAAATTTCCATGTTATTATTAATATTCTTATTATTATTTTATGTCTCTTGTTTATGAATTATTTTTATTCCTCATGTTATTATTGATATTTCTCATGATCACATGTTTTTTTCTACCTTGTTTATTCCCTTATCGGGATTCATGATCACCCCTTTACTTTTATTTATGTCTCTAGGATATGAGATAAATTAAAATTAACTTTGTTTGAACCCATGAATTTGTCTTTTAAGTGTATTTTAGAAGGATGTTTTATGTTTTCATGTATTATGTACATTTTTTCCAAGAAAATAAACTTTAAAAGATCCTCTGTTTGTACCATTTAATAAAAATTTATGTAATAAAAAGGTGGGATGTCATAGAGGGGGTTCTCTATTGTATATCACATGCATGATAAGATAGGGGGGTTTGGCTTAAATCCCATATGTTTTTTTTTTGTAAAATCACTATTTTTAATGAAATTCGATTGGCCACATAGTTTTCCAAACTGTGCGCCAACTGTGTGGTTAACACCATCTCAAACCATCCTTCATGTATAGTTTTACAAACCATACCCCAACCATGAAAATCACCACTGGACTTAAACTATAGGTTTTTCATAGTTTCTCTGCAACCATTCACCAATCATGTCCATGCCCCTGAAAAAATTTAACCCACATGGTATTTTTTTACCATGCGACAACCGTACACAAGGAAAAACCTTTGAAAACATCAAAATATCAACCCAAAACTACAAATAACCACCTGATCACCTGAGAAAACTCTATATCCTTGATCAATATCCAAAAAAATTACTTGGGATGCTTAAAATATCATAATTCCAATCCTAAACACAATTCTTAAAACGAACCCTATTCTGAAAATCGAAAATTAAAATTCACATTGAATTTTCCAACCTAGAAAGGACACAATGTTTTAAACTCATGCCTTCCTTCCATGAATACCCCTCACTATATATACCACATACTCATCCCATAATCTTCACATCAATAATGCATTCTACCTTTGACTGTCACAATCATACCATGTTTGAAGAGTGTGTGGGAAAATAAGTAGTCAACCATTAGCTCTATTGTCAAATTTGATGTTTGGGGAAGACACACATAATCCAAAAGTATTAGGGCATATATAAGGATACATTATGGGGGTTTGTTGCATATGAAATCATAAAAAATACAATTATATATAGTCTCACACAATACCATAACAACCAATATATATCTTCCAATCACTAGCAACCACTACTATCTCTACGACAAAATCACACTTCCCCACACAAAATAGTATTATCATGCCTATGTTTTCACATTTTAATCACATTATTTAATCATTTAATGTTACTATTTACCAACCGTATTACTTTAATTATATTTTCTAATTCCAAATTTAAGGAGAACCATTCTTTATCCACTCTTCACATTTATTTTCAGATGTTACCCGTTCATTTCAGGCATCAACATTTCATTAATAGACCATGGTTTAATCAATTTAGCTCACTAGAAATTTCATATTTGTTATTTCCACATCATTCTAAACCACCAAAAATTCACTAATACAACCCTACACTAAAAAACATTTACTCACAACAACCCCAAAAATAGACACATCATTAACCTTGTTCCATCAATTATTTCCACCGATACCTACCAACCGTAGCCCCATTTCCCAACACATGATAATTCTTGAAACCAATTCTAATCCACTACCATGATCACACATTCACAAAAAAAACGCACCATTCACATGGAACAACCAATTCTAGAAACAAATTTCCTTCAAAATCTTTAAAACAATCCACCACATTCATTTAATATCTCTTACAAGGGAAGTAACACAACAATTTAAAATTTTACATAACCAATTCATTACCATATTTGCTGGATTAAAATTTTATAGATTGATTGCAATAATAAAATAAAATAAATAACATATTTAATAGAACAACACACAAATCACAGAAACATCCACAAGCAACCATTAATCATGTAAGAAATAACATGGAAAACATATAATCACATGTGAATCACTCATCCCCATAAATTTAGTTTTAGAATGATTCATTATATTGGTTAGGTTAATTCTTAACATCCATCCAAAGAAAAAAAAGCAATTTACTTCCACATTATGTAAAAAAAAGAGAGATCTCAAATCCCATATATCAATCGAAGATTTACTATTACTACATGACAACAATGTGAGGAAGTGGTGATCACATAACCAAGTTCATACAAGAGAATCCTCAACAACTTAAAACATAATAATCCTTATCAATCATAACCCAAGCTTATAAAATCCAAATAAATTTTTTTCCACAACCTTCCTCAAATGAAGAACTGGGAGAAAAATCTAAGAAGGAAAGATATAAAATTCACCTCTAGTCATAATCAATTGATCTCTTGAAGTTGAGAGTTGAAAAAATTTCAAGGGTACTCAAGGGTCTTAAAAGGGGAATCTTAAGTCACATAAGATTCAAGAAAAACAAAGGAATAATAGAATTTAGATGGGATTTTGAATTTATACAGGAACTAAAAATGGTATCACCACAACAATATGATCTATAGGCATTACACAGTGGGGTTAATTCTACTGAACCTTTTAAAATCACACTAATAATATCATATATCTGCTATATTAAACTTAATAAACTTATTTTCTGATATGACCAAGGATGGTCATACCATGACCAAATAGTTTCACCATGAACATAATCCTCTGAAACCTAGACCACAATGTAGAAAGAGCACTACACTACGTCTCCTCCAAGACAAACCCCCAATAATTGGCCTGCTAAGATCCATTTCAAGACAGTCATGTACACATTTCAAAGTCCATTAATGTAAATCTCAAAAACTTCCTATTGGAACATCCTTATTTTAATGCTCATAAATGATGCTTATTATGTTTCTAATGAGATCATTGTTTTATGATATCATTTTATTTTATAATGAAATTTGATGAAAATTTATCTAAGTGTTATAAATGTCTCTATATAGTAAAAATATCTCACTTCAATACATGAGTCACTACTATAATGTCTTTCTGCCAAAATTTCTTACCACTGGGAATGAATTATCACCAGACATGACTCACCTCTAGCTTAAGAAACCGTTAGTTCAAATGAATCACTGCTAGACTGAGTGACCGCTAGACTCAAGTCACTACAAAAATAACTTAGTGCTAGACTTGATTCATCATTACTTCAAATGAATCACCACTAGATTGAGTCACTACTAGAATGAGTTTCCATCAGAATGAGTTTCTTCCAGAAGTGAAACTGTCGATGTTCTACCTGTTTCAAAATAAATTCTCCCAATAGCTATATTAATGAAATTAACACAAAGGGTTATTTTATGATTATATTATAAACCATTTTATGGATTCATTAAAGAAAATTTTAGAGATCAGTATTATGATCTAGAATATTTGGATGATTTTTATTTAACGGATGTATATAGTGATTTATATTTTCTAAATGACTCCCTCATGCATGCTGCTGCAAGATAGTGATCAAGAAGTGAGCACCAATTTTTGAATACTGGAAGGATCATCACACTAGATATTACATGCTACATTACTACTAACATTTTACTGTGAAAGTGGGAACCTCATTTAAGATCAATATCCTTTCCTACAGTCATAAAATAGAGCCCTACATTGCTCTATTTTTCTATAACTTTTAGAGAAATAGTTTGATCTCCTCACCAAGCCACATATAAGGAAACTCAAACATCTAAAGAAATATAGACCGGGTATAATTACCTTTTACCATTATTATTTATTTCTCTTTCTATTATTTTATTTTACATTTGAGAAGTGTGTTTTATGCTTTGTTATTAACACACACTGACTCCTATGCTAGAACTGGAGAATACTATATATTCTCTTCTATATATTTTTACCTTATTACCCATGATTTTTGTGAAAGAGGTCCCTTTGTGGCCTATGTTTTTTTTCTACCCATAGTTATTGTGGAAGAGGTCCCTTTATGGCCTGTATAGCTTATAATATATTGTTTGTATGTTCGATCCAGGCTGTGGATCAGATTATAGTTATATAATCTTTAAATAAGTGGGTGATTTTCAAGTGGAGTGGATTAGGTATTTTCTTGAGACTGAACACCTTGTTTTATTTCATTGCATGATTTTTTTTTTGTCTTTTTTAAGATTTAAATTGCATTTTTTTAATATATAAATAAAATTGGTACTTTGATAGTTAGTATTAACTAGTGTTTATATAATGATCTGTTTCAGTAAATTGATTTCAAAAGTTAAATTAATTTATTATATTGATTTAAATGATTGGAAATCAAGCTTTGAGAAATATTTTAAAATATCAAACTTATATCAAACTACTCTTTTGATTAACTGGACAGATTTATTTTTAACTGTGATTTTATTTTTGTTTTAAAGATCTCAGATTTTTGTTAATTATAAATTTAGTTCTTTATGGATAATATACAAGAAGTTTATTGCACCAATAGACCTCTTTATTTTAATGGAAAAAATTATGCTAAGTGGAAAATCAAAATGAAAGTGCATATTGAGAGCATGGTTTTTGAAATTTGGGATGTTATTGTAGATTAATATGAAATACCTAAAACTGATATAAATACATGAGATGGTCCTTCCAAAGATACTTATAATAATAATTATGAATCCATTAATTCCATTTATTATGCTTTGTGTGATGAGGAATTCAATATAATATCTACATGCACAACTAGTTTTGAGATTTGGGACACTTTAGATATTTATTATGAACGAAACATCTAATGTTAAGGAAATGTGATTAAATACCAATACTATTAAATATGATACTTTTAAAATGAAAATTTATGATTCTATTTCCAATACATATCTTAGGTTCAATGAGATCATGAATATAATTCACTCATTAGGGAATCTTATTTTTTATAAATACTGGGTAATGCGCCTATTGAGGTGTCTACCAAAAATATAGAGAGGAACCTCTATATCAATCAAAGAGTAGTGTGATATTAGTAAGATACCTATTAATGAGATAATTGGAAAATTAATGATTTATGAGGAAGAAATTAAATTTAATAGAGAAGAGGAGGATAAACCAAAAATAAAATCAGTAGTATTCAAATCCACTACCTCAAAACATAAAGAGAAAGTTCAAGCAGATAGTTCAAGTGATGAAGAATCACTTGCTAAGAGTGATGATCTAATGACTTTACTGCTTCTCCTAAAAATATTTCTAATTATTTTTAGAGATGAAAATAATGATGAAAATAGTGATTAAAACATGTATAATAAAGATATGTTTTAGTATTATAACACGCTATATGATATATTCAATGAGAATAAAGATAAATACAAAATTCTGAAGAAACTGTATGCTTTAACTGTTAATTTTAAATCTAACCATGCTGTTAAAAAATAGAAAAACTTGTAACTATTAAAAGAGAACAATAAACTAAAATTTTCTAATGATAAATTAAAAATAAATCTAAATAGATTTTCTAATGGGATAAATACCCTCACACAAATTATTAGAAAGAAGACAACGCCTAAATTCACTATAGGTATTAGATATCAACCTAGTTAGAGAAATATAGTTAAAAATAGTTTCAATCCTAGTTCAAGTACTACTATCAATTTTTATTCATCCAGACCAAATAAATTCTTTATTTCCAAAAGTTTGAAATTAGCTTATTGGAAACTTGTTAAGAAAATACGAGTCCTTAAATCCTTAATTACTAACATTTCTAGACCCAATAATATTTTCTTACCAAAATCATTTTTGGTATAAAATTTGTTTTTTATGGAACATGCTTGAAGACCTCCAATAAGAACCTATGGTACCTAGACAATGACTGGAGATTATTAAATCTTTAAAAAATTGATAAGGGTTGATGGTGGACATGTATCTTTTTGTGACAATTCTAATGGGAAGATAATTGGCCTTGTACAAATTAGAAATTATAATACTATATTAATTTATAAAATATTATTTTTAGATAGTTTTAATTAAAACTATATCAGCAACTTAAAGTTATGTGATGATGGTTTTATGTGAAAATTGAAAATAATTATTTCAGTATTTTTTATTCTAAAAATTATTTATTGTTTACTTATTTTAGAAATGACAGTGTTTATGCTATTAATTTAGACTCTTTATTTTATCAAAAAATTTCTTGTCTAAGTTCCTTTCAATAATAATCTTGGATTTGGCATTGGAGACTAGGACATCACAATACTCACTCACTTAGAAAGCTAACTAGGAAAGTGTTAATCAAAGATCTACCTAAACTAAAATTCCCAAATAAGAAATTCTATAAACCACATCAAAAAGGGAAGAATCACAATATATATTTTAAATAAAAGAAAGAAGTTTCAACTTCTCAACCCCTAGAGTTGGTTCACATGGACTTGATGGACCATCTAGAATTTCTAGTATAAATGAGAAGCACTATGTTTATTTCCTTGTATATGACTTTTCTGGGTATACTTGGGTATTCTTTTTATCACAAAAAAGTGAAGCATATTCTTATTTTACCAATTATACTAAATTTGTTGAAAATATTAGTGGACTTAGGATTAAGAAATTAATAAGTGATCATGTCCATGAGTTTCAAATCAATATTTTGAATCTTTTTCTTAAAAAATGGATATAATCATAACTTTTATTCTCTTAGGACCCCATAATAGAATGATTTTTTAGAAAGAAGAAATAGAAAATTTCAAGAAATTTCCCATACTATGCTTAATGAGTACAATCTTCATATTTAATTTTAGGAAGAGGCTGTGAATACATCTTGTTATATAATCAATAGAGTTTTAATTAGACCTCTCTTAAAGAAAAACCCTTATGAACTATGAAATAGTAGAAATACAAAGGTTAATTACTTTAGAGTTTTTGGTTTCAAAGTATTTATTCTTAACACTAAATATAATATTGAAAAAAATTATTCCAAGAGTGATGGAGGAATTTTCCTTAGTTATGAAAATTCTTGTAAATAATATAGAGTGTTTAATAAAATAACCAAGACTGTGGAAAAATATGTTCATGTAAATTTTAATGAAACAGATCCACATGAACCCAAGACCCCTTTATCAAACCTTGAGGATTATTTTTCAACCCTAAAAACTAATGACAAACTTTTTTAAAATTCTATGAAATAAGTAGAAAAATCATCCAGTTATGAGGAACATTTTCAACCAGAACCTGTAGAAGACCATGAAATTTATAGCCCTACTTTTCAAATATCTATTAGGAATCTTAAATACCATCCTCTGGATGATATTATTAAAGACCTATATAGAGGTACATAGACTAGAGATTCTATTATAAATAGAGTTGAACATAAAGCATTCTTGTCACAACTTGAATCTAATAACATTAATGATGTAATTAGTGATGAATTCTAGGTGATGGAAATGCAAGAGGAACTTAATCAGTTTGAAATAAATAATGTTTGGGAAGTTTTAGTTAGACCTAAAGACACTCTTACTATTGGAACTAAATGGGTTTTTAGAATCAAGGTTGATACATATAGCACTATAGTAAGAAATAAAGCTAGGTTGGTTTCACAAGGATATAGTCATGAATAGGTTATTAACTATGAGGAAACATTTTCACCAGTGGCTAGACTTCAAGGAATCAGAATACTACTTTCCTATATAGCACATTTGGATTTCAAACTATACCAAATGGTTGTTAAAAGTGAATTCTTAAATGGATTTATAGTTGAGAATGCTTTTGTCAACCCCCCCTCCCCCAGATTTCAAAATCATCATTTTCAAAATCATGTTTTCAAATTAACAAACTATTTATATGGTTTAAAATAGGTTCCTAGAGCTTGGTGTGATAGGATCATCTCTTTTATAATTTCCAAATGTTTTTCAAAAGGTATAGATGATCCTACCATTTTTATAAAAAGAATTTCAAAAGATGATTTAGTATTTCAAATTTATGTTCATGATGTTATTTTTAGACCTTCTAAAAATTCTTTGTGTACTAATTTTTCAAATATGATGAAAAATAAATTTGAAATGGGTTTAATGGGTGAAATTAAATTCTTTTTTTCTTATCAAAATTTTCAAAATAAAGATGGAATTATTTTAAATGAAAGTAAGTAAACTAAATAAATTCTAAACAATTTTTGTTTGGATGGTAATAAAAGTAGTGAAACTCCCATAAGTACCACTTGTAAGATAGATCTTGATGGCGATAGAAAGTCAGTGGATCAAAATAGTTATAGAGGTATGATTGGAAGTTTTCTTTACTTAACTGCTAACTGGCTGGATATTATGTTTAGTGTGTGTATGTGTGCCTATTTTCAATCAAAACCTAATGAATCTAATTTAATTACTATTAAAAGTATTTTCAAATACCTAAAATTTATAACCAATTTATGGTTGTTATATTCTAGAGGACAAGAGTTTGACTTAGTGAGTTATTCAGTTATGGATTTTGGTGGTTTTAAGTTAGATATAAAAATCACCTTTAGAATATTTCATCTTTTGGGAAAGTCTCTAGTATCTTTGTATAGTAAGAATCAAAATTTAGTTTCAATATCAACTGCTGAAGCTGAATACATAGTTGCTAAAATTTTCTATGTATATATTTTGTGAATGAAACATACATTACTAGACTATGGATATAAATTCATACATTCTCCTATAAATTGTGACAACACAAGTGCTATAAACATTTCTAAGAATCTCATGTATAATTATAAGATAAAACATATTGATATAAGACCTCAATTTTTGAGAGATAATTTTAAAAAGGGTTATATAACTCTTGAATCCATAGGAACTGAACATCATCTTGCTGATATTTTTAAAAAGCCATTTAATTATAAGAGATCAAAACTACATCAAACATGAATTAGGAATGACTAATTTTAATTTGTCTTTATTCTTGGATGAGCTAATTTTGGAGAGTCACCATTGGCGAGTAACATTGGAGAGTCATTTTTGGTGAGACACCATTTAGGAGTCACCATTGGATGAGTCACCATTGGTGAGTCAGCATTGGCGAGTCACTGCTAGTGAGACACTATTGGCGAGTCACCATTGGATGAGCCGCCAGTCTCTGTTTCAAGTGATCTTGTCATTACTAATTTCCTATCTTAAATTATTATTCAATTTTATTTACTTTATATTTTATTATATTTTATTATTTCTAATCCCTAAATTATAAATTAGGCTTTAAAGTTCGAAATCAAGTCACTCTCGCTTTTGCATTCTTCAAACCAAATTGTTTCATCTTCCTTTTCTCTCTTGACCTTCAGACTTCTTGAGTCCTTGATTAACCTCTTAATTTCATTTAAATGGTAAGAGTTAAGTGTGATGCAATTTCGTCTCTTGAAGAATCATGTCCTTATAAGAATTTAAAATGAGAATTGAACTAATCTACTATTGAACTGAGGAACCCACAGCTTGTGAATCATGTTTTAGTTATTGAAAAAGAAGTAGATGTTGAATGGTTACTTTCTAGTAAATCATTAGTGCTCAAGGTGATCCAGGACCAAGGATGGGTAGAATGGTTATCCATAAATTACCAAACATTCTATCCTAGATCGGTTCATTAATTTTATCAGTACCTAGAGTTTAGATTTTGTAAAAATAAATATATGATTCATAGTATGGTTGATGGTAAAGTGTTTTCTTTTTCTTCAAAATAATGAGAATGATGTTTCAAAGTGACTCATCAAGGAGTACTTGAATATTATAAAGGTATGATACCCAATGATACTGAATCATTTAGTTATTAAAATTATTTTCTAGAGCTAATTGGTGATGGAAATTTGAGAAGGCCTAATTCTACCAAGTAGTATGGTGAATGTAAGCTTCTTTTTAAGTTTATCCAGCATTTGTTATACCTCAGGAAAGGTTACTTATATACGATGAGATATCATGACGTTTACCTTATATTACTTATGAAATGAGGGGATAAAATTAACCTATGTAGATACCTAATGGTACACATGATGGAGATGTTTAATTCATCCTCTAGGTAAAATTTTTTAATTTATCCTAGTTTAATTTTAGGCTTGTTGGAAACCAAGTTTGTGATAGATGAAGAGGAAGAATTTGAAGTGAAGTGTGGTGTTTTTTTCTTAACTAAGGTTATTTTTAAAAGGATGAGGGTGAGTTTAACCCTTGAATGAAAATGTGGGTTAGAGATAATGATAATATATATAAGTATTTTAATCCTATATATCATCCTAACAAACCCAAGAATCTAGTAGATAATAGCTTGGTTCTAGATGAGGTTTGAAGTTACTTTGTTTTAAAAGAATAAGGGGATGTTTCTGCAGCTATTGATGAGGAGGTGTATACCTTTGTTGATGATCTCAGTGACTCTAACATCCCTAAAAGTCTTGTTATGAATTATAGAACTTCTAGTACTCCAGTTTATCAACTTATCAAAGAGATTTTGTTAAGATAAATTGATGATAATGATGATACAGACGTTTCAGGAGATGAGAAAATTAGGAGTTCTTATGAATATTCTAAAGATATTGTGGAAGTTTCTGATGAGGAAAATTGAGAAGATGGAAATGATAATGATGAGGAGGAGGAGGAGGATAGTGATGTACATGATGATGCTAATGTTGTTAAGGAACAATCACATCATCCATGCCCTATTGTTTTAGTTAACTTAGTTAAGTCTATGGAAAGACCTAGTTTAACTAGATCAATGTCCCTAAAGTGATCGTTTATAGTGAAACCTATTGTTGATGTTGCATCTTCTAGAGGATATCCCAGAGCATCTTATGAGGGGGATTAATCCCTATGTTCTGTCAGAGTTGACCCTATTGATGTAACTTCTATCATAGTTGTTATTGACATCATGCCTCTTGTTAGAGTAGAAGTGGTTTCACATGATGAGTTGGAAAAGATTCCAAGTTTTTTTCATATTGTCTTGGAATTATGATTCCAAACATTTTGATTAATATATTGAAGATAATAGATATAATCATTCAAAGGATGAAGTATCTTCTAATGGGGAGCCTTCCCTAGGTTCCAACTTTCTTAGACTTTCTTATACTGAATCATATGGTGATATTGGTGATGATGAACACAATAGTCCATGAAAGAATATTGGACCTTCTATATCAATAAGATATGGAACATATAATAAGGGGTATTTGGTTGAGCAGATTGATCATAATGGAGAGCTTTAAGTGTTTTCTTCAGTTGCTACTACTGCTAAATCAGATCCTATAGAGCCTACCTTGCATGGTGTTGAGACACCTACTACTGCTATTTTTTCCTTTAGATTATGTTGTAGGGTAGATCAAGAGTCTTTAATTGGAATCCTTCTTTCAAATTTTAGTTAGATTTTGAGGTATCAGGCACCTCTAGTAACACAACTTAGTGAAGCTAATTCCTAACACCTGTTTGAGTTAGTTATTTATCACATCCAACCAAAGATGAATCATAAAATTTAGGAGGTTAAAATTGAAAACCTAAGGTTATCCAATGAGATAGAAACCATAAGATCAGTCATGGAGGAGATGAGAACCTCCTTTCCTGCTAGTCAGGCTGCTATTATGGAGATATTGGAGAGTTTACCTATAGTGGATTCTACATCTAGTGCTCCACCTCCCTCAGTTTTAGTTGATGTTGAGTTGATCTAGTCTATAGTTTGAGATGATATTCATGCTATTTTGGGTGACATTAATGCTACTCATCATGATTATTTAAGATAGATTCATCAACATGGTGAGAACATATACAAAATGGCAGGGGAATGTTTAAATAAAGCTCGAAGTAATCGAGAAACCATCACCAAGTCCATTAAATATTACCATTATAGTGTGTATACCAAAAAATATTTGAATTAACATTTCAAGTTTTTGGATGAAAATATAAGGAATCCTCCTATAAATAGAGCTTTAAAGAAATAGGTTGGATTGTTGAAGGTTTTGGAACATTTCTTTAATATTTTCATAGAGGAAAAGAAAGATTTATTTAGTGTTATAGAGTGAGGAGGAAACATTATTGTGTACTTTTTGAACCTTATGAATCTCTTACTGTATGTCTATGGTATACCTATGGTTACTCCTAAACCTATTCCCATGAAATATTCCATATCTTCTCCTTCTTCAGACCCTTTACCTCCTCGGTACCATCCCTTTAGCATGCCTCCGGTGGAATCCATCTGACATCTCAAGCTAGTGATCATCAGAGAAGTGCCTCAACCTCCTTTAGTGCCTACAAAAATTATCATAGCACCTCCAACCTCTACATATGTTCCACCTGTCTCTAACAAGGTTAAGTATCCTACTAATCCTATATTCTAGGATGAGAGTGACTCTAATTATACATTATTCTTTGATAGGGATTTTTTACTTTTCCCTATATTTATTTTTGGGCTATGACATTATGACTTTTTGTGCTAAATGAAATGTCTCTCTATTATTATTCATATCAATGTATTTACTATCTCTTATTTTATTTTTTTGATAAACCCAAAAAGGTGTAGAATATTTATGGAATTTGTAAATCACTATTTGATACCAATATTAATTATAGGTGACTTTCTTTACGTTTGATACACTTTCTCATTTATTTTTTACTTTGATACCATACTTCTTACATTTTTTATACTAAATTAAGTTACCTTTGACACTATATTGACCCTTGTAAGATTATTATTTGATACCAAATTTATATATCCTTTGATATGTTACCTTTTCTACCAAGTTTATCTCTAATACCTTACTTCTTTATATTTCATTATCTTATTCTTTGATATCATATTTATTTGGATGTTATTCTTTGCTGCAAATTATTTTTTTGACTTTTATCATTTGATACCATACCTCTGATACACTTTAACTACACTTATCTTTGATACCACATTTATTTATATTTGATACTATTTCTTTATATCTCACATTTTACATTTGAAATGTAAAATAGACCATTAACCTTTAAATTCATCTCTGTATAACTAAGTTTATTTGATGTATGGTTTAAAAAAATCCATGATTCGTGATCATCAAAAAGGGAGATATTTTTAGAACCTCGTTATTTTAATGCTCGCAAATCATGTTTATTATGTTTCTAATGAGATTAATATTTTATTATATCATTTTATTTTTTAAGGAAATTTGATAAAAATTTGGATAAGTGTTAGACATGTCTCACCATTAGTACAAATGTATCACAACTAAACATGAGTCGCCACCAGAATGACTTGCTGTAATGACCCGAAATTTTTAATAAATTTTGTTTCCTAACTTTGTGTGTTATTTTATTTTATACTCAACAAAACTATTTCATTTAATAAAATGAGTATAATTAAAATAAGACCGTTGGGTTTCAACTGTTATATGATTGTTGGTCAATATGACTGTTGGAGACTAAATGTTGTGATTATTGTCTATAAATACAAGTGATCTTGATTAATTAATATAAAAAGAAGATTTAATGGCCCCATCCAGTAGTCTCAGGCCGATCGAAGCCCATCTGATGGAACTTGGGAAGGAGGTAGCACCTTTGTGCTTTGCTCTGAACCAAACCCAAACCGTACTTCATCGTGTGAAGCTGGAATGGAATCGCCTTCGCGAGAAGTTCAAGCTAACAGAAATCACTACTCGGGAAATGTTGGTCGAGCCGCCCCAAGATTCTATCACCCTAGAACACCTTACGCTTAGGTCATATTCTGGTGTTATAAGGGGATATGTAACAAGACCATAACTGCCTTGTGTAATCCTTTGATTTAAATAAAAATTGTGATTTCTTCTTATAGTGAAGTTTGTGAATTTTCAAATGTCCAGATAAATATAGTATGCATATTACTGATGAATTTTTGGAAAAAAGGATATTTTAAAATATTTATTTAAACCTTAAATAATAAAAAATGTGTAATGATTTTCAAAAAATGGTCTTCTACAGTTGTTTTCAGTATGAAATTTAGAGTCTAATAATATCAACTTAATTTTTTATGAATAGTAAATTATGAATAGTGATTTTATGCTTCGGATTAGTAATATGACCAAGTGGATTAGTAATCTCACTTAAAGAAACTATTAATATAATCTAGGAACATTTATTAAGTAATATGATTCAATAAAATAGGTAAATAACTGTTTCAGAAATTATTAGTCAAGTATTAGTTTTCTCAGGTGAATAGTGTTTTTTAATTAAAAATATTTAGAAAATTATTTTTATAAAATGGAGTTCATTTTTGAATTTAGAGCATCAATATTAGGTTATGGTGATTTTTGGGTATTTTTCTGAAAAAAATGAATTTTCAGTGAATAGTGTTTTTATATAAAAATTAAATTAAAAATATTTAGAAAATTATTTTCATAAAATGGAATTCATTTTTTAAATCAGAGCATCGATATTTTGTTAAGGTGAAATTTTGGGATTTTTCTAAGAAAGTTGAATTTTCAGTGAATAATGAAAATACAGTTTTTGAGTTTTGGGTGTTTAATGACATCATTAAGGATGTAATAATTATGAAATAATTCTGGTTGACTTAGGAATATTAAGATAAGGTTTGAGGTGTCCCAATTATTCAATACCATGGGCAAATACCATTGTAAAGCCCATGGTTTTTTCAATACCAACAATAAGGTGTCCCTTGGCCATTAATGCATTGTCCCCTCACTTCCCCTATAAATACCAAGCCATTCTCTCATACTTTCCATTCCAAAATCCTCCTAAACGAATTTCTAGTCTCCTTACCTCCCAAGGAGTCCTCCCAAGGTTCCCTCAAGCCTCTCAAGGTCCCAAACTTCAAGATTTTGAAGTTACTCATCAAGGTAAGGGATTCTACCTCTCTTTCTTTTCATGTATTCTTCTTTATGTCATTTATTTTAAGCTCTGTGTTCTTATGTTGGGTATGTTCTTTTATATTCATCCTACTGTCCTTTTCATGTTCATATGATTAAATATCCCCTATTGATCTCATCAATTCATTTTAATAATTTTTAAGTGGCACTGTTAGGCTGCTGAATTTTTATAAGGGATCATACCTCTCTCTTTCTTTTCATGTATTCTCCTTTATGTCATTTATTTTAAGATCCATGTTCTTATGTTGGGGGTGTTATTTTATATTCATCCTACAGTCATTTTAATGTTCATATGAGATATATCCCCACTTTCTCTCATCAATTCATTTTAATAATGTTTAAGTGGCGTCGTTTGGCTGCCAAATTTTTGTAAGGGATTCTTTCACTCTTCCCATTTTCAAAGTTCTACTTTCATGTCAAGTCTTTCAAGTTACATTTTTTTCCATGTTGGGGTATGATATCTATATTCATCATACTTTAATTTTATATTCACATTATGATAGACCCTATTTAATGTCATCAATTCATTTTTTTGATGTTTTAAGTGACGCCGTTAGGCTACTAAATTTTTCATAAGAGAAATCTTATTTTTGTCTTCCATTCAAGTTTTTCATTTCATATGGTATGTCCTTAAAATTTCATTACCAGGTTCTTATATCCTTTATATTTTTTCCCTCTACTATTTTATGGATCATTTATGAGTGGGTGACCCATGTCCCCTCTCTTTTCAATGTTTTCTAAAACCCTGCAACATAGCCTTTATACTACCAAATTTTCGTCTCAAAATGTCTCTCTCTTTTTCTCAAATTATTTTATTTTATTAAGTGAATACTCAAAACTATTTATTCTAAATGGTTATTCACATATATATCAAAATTTTCTATTTTAATTCTGGTATTTACATACATGAAACCCACTTTCCTGTTCTGTGGGTTTAAAGTGACATAAAGATCATATCTTTAAAGTAGTTTTTAAAACGTTATGATTATGAAATGAAACCCATTTATTTTATGCTATATGGGTTATTTATTAAATTTTTGATGATGATATATGTGTCTCATATGATTATAAAGACAAATTTAAGGATGTGCTCTGATAGCGCTCTAATGTATTGGGTAATGATGTAATCTCTAGGGATTACAATTTTAACGATACCTTGGTGAATAACCTTGGATTTTTTTTAAATAACACCTTGGGGATGGACCTTGGTGATATGTTAATGATTTTATAATTTAAATGTAGTATCCACATCTTCAAGTTATGAAACACGTTATTTTTATTATGATATGCCTCATGATCTCTTTCTCATGCCTTAAAGTTATCATGACTTTAGTGATGTATCACAAGTTCACATGTAAAATGTTTCTCTTGTTTCCCTTACTGGGACTTCTTATCACCCTTTTTCTTTGATGTATGCTCACAGGTTATGAGATGTTGTAATTAACTTAGGATGAACAATTAAGAATCCTTACAAGTGGTTTAGAATAATGTTTTATGTTGTTCTCATGTTTTATGTTCCTGATTTCCAAGACACTAGAATTTAAAGATCCTCTATTTGTAAAATGTAAGGAAATGTTATGTAATAAAAAGGCGGGATTCTATAGTTGGTATCAAAGGATATTTTAGTTGTTTATGGAAATTAGGATATGAAAACTTTATTAAGTACCCTATAGAAAAGTTTAAATATTGGAAATCTTCCTGGTATTTTGGTGAGTGTTGAGTAAGTAGTTTATCAAGCAAATACATCCCTTTCTGGATACGAGCAGGTAGAGGTAGCTCTGGCACAGATGTACATAAGGGTAAAACTCGAAAACACTGCTTTGAACTAGACTTTAATGGGAACTGGTACACGACAACAAGCCTTTCTGCACTCTTGGTTACGACACTCCCAGGGGATATGTTTGGTTAATCGCAAGATTTTTATGAATCGTTATGAAGGAAATATAGAAAAATGTAATTTGTCTAAGTATGAAGTTTTAATACATAAAATAATTTTTATTTAAAAGATTCATAAATGAAATAAGTTTCTCACGATGGATTTATTCTTTTAGAAGATTTCCCCATCTTCTAGGAATACGTTGAAGTATTTCCTAAGGAGTTACCCGGACCTTCCCCAGAAATAGAGGTAGAGTTCTCCATTGAACTCATACCTGGATCTCATCTGATGTCAAAGACCCCCTATAGGATGGAAAATTTAGAGCTAGATGAATTAAAGAAACAACTCCGAGATCTTTTTGATAATGGGTTTATCTGACCAATTGGGTCTCCTTGGAGAGAACCAGTTCTCTTTGTGAAGAAGAAGGATGTATCGATGCAGCTATGCATTGATTATGTATAACTGAATGGGATCACAGTGAATAACAAATACTCTCTTCCAAGAATTGATGACTTATTTGACCAAATTCATGGGAATCAATCCTTTTCTAAGATTGATCTTCGTTCTGTTTATCATCAATTGAGGGTGAAGAATGATGATATTCCAAAAACTACCTTCCAACTAAGACATGGGCATTATGAGTTTTTTGTTTTGCCCTTCAGACTGACTAATGCACATGCTATTTTTATGGATTAAGAATAAGTTGATTTTGGAATCTTGTATTTTATCAAATGTATATCCTTTGTATAGGAAAATGATTTTGTGATCAAATGATAAAGGTTATTTTGGACGATGTTTTCTCTTTTGGAGTACTATATGCCTAAGGGAAATAAAATACTATAGGATTTAAATTAAGGAGGAATGGTTGAATTTTTTTTGTAAGAATATATGTATTTATTGTGGACAGTTGGTGATTTTGGTTATTTTTGGAAAATGATGAACCTAGCATAGAGAATATGTGAATAGGTTAATTACACTTTAGTATGAGACTTTAATAGTAGTCGATGTTATTTGGAGATAAATGTTAATATTTATTGGGGAAGACTATGTGATTAAATCCTTCTGAGTTTTGGGTTCCAATATTAGTTTGGATTATTCTGAAGAATTTTAAGGATGGTTGTGTATTGAATGGTATTTCTAGAACTTTGGGTACTTTTGTTGAATTTTGGAGATTAATAGTCATATTTCTTTTTATAAAGGATTATCCTTTTTGGGGATTATATGATCTCATACTAACAATTTTAGTTTTAGTTGATGACTAAAGACAAGGGGAATATATAGTTCTTCTTTTGTGGATTATGTGATTCTCTAGAAGATGATTCTTGTTCGTTAGATGAGACCAAGTTTTTTTAATGCTCATTGTTTGGAGAAAAGACTAGTCTTGGTGGAAACTTATTAAGGGATGAAACTCTACTTGAAGGTAAATATATTTCCTTATGTTTTTATTCTATGTAGTAAATTAATTCCTCAAAATTATGAAAAAGGAGCATAAAACAAAAACGTTTTTGGTTTAAGTTTCCTACTGGGTAATCAAAGACCGTTTAACACATCTTAATTTTGTGATCTTCTTGTGGTTATTTTTCTCCTAATCATGTTTTCTATCACTCTCCATCATAACTTGACTCTTTGTTTTCTCTTCCATATCCATGTTTTCCTACATTGAATCCTAGTATGGGTTAACTCGGGTGACCTTTGTACTTCCCTTTCTTTCTTTTAAAGTAATAGCTTTACTGACTCTTTTCTGATGTGGGACTTTAAATGAAATTTCCAAGCCAAATTTTAAGATTGTAAGGACGCAATTTCTTAAGGGGGTAAGATTGTAACGACCCAAAATTTTTAATAATTTTTTTCCCTAACTTTGTGTGTTATTTTATTTTATACTCAAAAAACTATTTTATTTAATAAAATGATTATAATTAAAATAATATTGTTGGGTTTCAATTTTTATATGACCGTTGGTCAATATGACTGTTGGAAACTAACTATTGCGATTATTGTCTATAAATACAAGTGATCTTGATTAATTAATATAGAAAGAAGATTTGATGGCCCCATCCAGTAATCTCGGGCCGATCGAAGCCCATCTGACGGAACTCGGGAAGGAGGTAGCACCTTTGGGCTTTTCTCTGGACCAAACCCAAGCCAAACTTCATCGTGTGAAGCTGGAACGGAATCTCCTTCACAAGAAGTTCAAGCTAATAGAAATAACTACTCGGGCAATGTTGGCCGAGCCACCACAAGATTCTATCACCCTAGCACACCTTACTCTTAGGTCCTATGCTGGTGTTATAAGGGGCTATGTAATGAGACCGTAACTACCTTGTGTAATCCTTTGATTTAAATAAAAATTGTGATTTCTTCTTATGGTGAAGTTTGTGAATTTTCAAATGTCCGGATAAATATAGTATGCATATTATTGATGAATTTTTTGAAAAAGGGATATTTTAAAATATTTATGTAAACATTAAATAACTAAAAATGTGTAATGATTTTCAAAAAATGTTCTTCTATAGTTGTGTTCGGTATGAAGTTTAGAGTCTAATAAGATCAACTTAATTTTTGATGAATAGTAAATTATGAATAGTGATTTTATGCTTAGGATTAGTAATGTGACCAAGTGTATTAGTAATCTCACTTAAAGAAAGTATTAATATAATTTAGGCACCTTGATTAAGTAATATGATTCAATAAAATAGGTAAATAACTATTTCAGAAATTAATAGTCAAGTATTAGTTTTCTCGGGTGAATAATGTTTTTTAATTAAAAATTTAATTAAAATTATTTAGAAAATTATTTTCATAAAATGGAGTTCATTTTTGAAATCAGAGCATCGATATTTGGTTAAGGTGAAATTTTGGGATTTTTCTGATAAAGTTGAATTTTCAGTGAATAGTGAAAATACAGTTTTTGAGTTTCGGGTGTTTAATGACATCATTAAGGAAGTAATAATTGTGAAATAATTCTGTTTGACTTATTAATAGTAAGATAAGGTATGATTTTTCCCAAGTGTCCAATACCATGGGCAAATACCATGGGAAATTCCATGGTTTTTTCAATACCACCAATGAGGTGTCCCTTGGCCATTAATGCCTTGTCCCCTCACTTCCCCTATAAATACCAAGCCATTCTATCATCATTTCCATTCCAAAATCATTATAAATTAATTTATGGTCTCCTTACCTCCCAAGGAGTCCTCCCAAGGTGCCCCCAAGCCTCCCAAGGTCCCAAACTTCAAGATTTCGAAGTTACTCTTCAAGGTGAGGGATCCTACCTCTCTCTTTCTTTTCATGTATTCTCCTTTGTGTCATTTATTTTAAGCTCCATGTTCTTATGTTGGGGATGTTCTTTTATATTCATCCTACATTCCTTTTAATATTCATATGATGAGAGATCCCCTCTTTCTCTCATCAATTCATTTTAATAATGTTTAAGTGGCGTCGTTAGGCTACCGAATTTTTGTAAGGGATTCTTTCACTCTTCCCATTTTCAAAGTTCTACTTTCATGTAAAGTATTTCAAGTTGTTTTTTTCCATGTTTGGGTATGATTTCTATATTAATAATACTTTCCTTTTATGTTTACATGATTATATACCCTATTTAATCTCATCAATTCATTTTTTTTATGTTTTAAGTGATGCCGTTAGGCTGCTGAATTTTTCATAAGAGAAATCTTATTTTTGTCTTCCATTCATGTTTTTAATTTCATATGGTATGTCCTTAAAATTTCATTACCATGTTATTATATTATTTATATTTTTTCCCTATACTATTTTATGGATCATTTATGAGTGGGTGACCCATGTCCCCTCTCTTTTCAATGTTTTCTAAAACCCTGCAACATAGCCGTTATGCTGCTGAATTTTTGTCTCAAAATGTCTCTCTCTTCTTCTCAAATTCTTTTATTTTATTAAGTGAATACTCAAAAATCTTTATTATAAATGGGTATTAAAATATATATCAAAAAATTTATATTTTAATTGTGGTATTTATATAGATGAAACCCACTTTCATGTTCCGTGGTTTTAAAGTGACATAAAGATCATGTCTTTAAAGCAGTTTTTAAAACGTTGTAATTATGAAATGAAAACCATTTCTTTTATGATATATGGGTTATTTATTAAATTTTTTATGTTGATATATGTGGCTCACATGATAATAAATACAAATTTAAGGGTGTGCCCTGATAGAGCTCCAATGCATTGGGTAATGATGTAATCTCTAGGGATTACAATTTTAACGATACCTTGGTGAATAACCTTGGTAATTTTTTTTAAATGACACCTTGGGGATGGACCTTGGTGATATGTTCATGATTTTCTAATTTAAATTTTGTATCTACATATTCAAGTTATGAAACACGTTATTTTTATTATGATATTCTTCATGATCTCTTTCTCATGCCTTAAAGTTATCATGACTTTAGTGATGTATCACAAGTTCACATGTAAAATGTTTTTCTTGTTTCCCTTACTGGGTCTTCTTCTCACCCTTTTCCTTCTATGTATGCTCCCAGGTTATGAGATGATGTAATTAACTTAGTATGAACAATGAATAAGCCTTAAAAGTGGTTTAGAAGAATGTTTTATGTTGTTCTCATGTTTTATGTTCCTGATTTCCCAGACACAAGAATTTAAAGATCCTTTGTTTGTAAAATGTAAGGAAATGTTATGTAATAAAAAGGCGGGATGCTATAATTGCTGCCAAGAATTAATTACCACCATACATGACTCACTTCCAACTTGAGATACCATTAGTTCAAATGACTCACCACTAGAATGACTTGCCGCTGGGAATGAATTACCATCATACATGACTCACTGCCAGCTTGAGAGACCATTAGTTCAAATGACTCACCACCAGACTGAGTGACCACCAAACTCGAGTCACCTCTAGACTAACTCACTTCCAGAATTGAGTCACTATTAGTTCAAATGACACACCTCTATATTGAGTCACAACTATAATGAGTTTCTTCCAGAATTAGTTGCCACCAGAATTGCAACTGTCTCTATTCTGCCCATTTCTAATTAAATTATCCCAATGAATTTATTAATGAAATTAATTTAGAGGGTTATTTTATGATTATATTATTAAATAATGTAGGTATTAATTAAATAAAATTTCAGATCTCAGTATGAGGATCCAGAATATCTAGATGATTATTCTTCTATGGATGCATGCAGTGCTTTATATTTTCTAAAAGTCACCCTCATGTGAACTGTTTCAAGCGAGTAATCAAGAAGTGAGTTCCAATTACTGAATACTAGAAGGATCATCAAACTGGAACTTACACACTATATTCCTACTGACATTTGACTATGAAATATTGAACTTCATTGAATATTAAGATCATTTCCTATATTCAGAAAAGATAGAATTGTGATGCTCTATTTTCTACAACTTTCATAGAAGTAGTTTGAGTTCCTCGCGAAGCCATATCTGAGGACACTCGAGCATCTGAAAAACTATATAATGAGTAGCATTACCTTTTACCTATCTTATTTCTTTATCTTTCTATTGTTTTCTTTTACATTTGAGTAGTGTGTTTTATGATCTATTTATTAACACACACTAACTCTTGTTCTAGAACTGGAGAATACTAGATATTCTCTTCTATCAATTTTTACCTTCTTACCATGATTTTTGTGAAAGAGGTCCCGGTGAGGCCTAGGTTGTTTTTCTTCCCATGGTTATTATGGAAGATGCCCCTATATGTCCTGTAAGGGTTGTAAGATATTGTTTGTATACCTAACCTAGGTTGTAGATCATATTATAGTTATATAATCTGCTTGGTAGTGGGTGATTTCCAAATGGAGGGGATTAGGTCTTGGATTGAGACTGAACCCCTTGTTTTATTCTATTGAATGATTGTTTTTTGTTTTATTTATTTAAAATCTTTAAACTACATTTGTTTTAATTTGTAAATAAAATTGGTACTTTGATAGTTAGTCTTAACTAGTGTTTATATAAGGATTTGTTTTAGTAAATTGATTTCAAAAGTTAAATTAATTTATTATACTGCTTTAACTGAGTAGTAATCAATCTTTGAGAAATCTTTTAAAAGATTAAACTTATATCAAAATACTATTTTGATTAAATGGTCAATTTTTTTTAATTAGAGTATTTTAGTTGAACTTTTTTTAATAGAAATTTTTATTGGGAACTCAATTCACCCCCTCTTGAGTTACTCACTCTGACCAACACTCCCCCAAGGAATTATTGCACTGTGACCGAAACCTCCATTTCGTGACTAGAAAAATGTAAAATGGAAAAACATAAGAGTAATAAAATGTATGTAAGACTCATTAATATCTCGTAAGAGTTCCCTATGAAATCATAAGTATTTTTTAATTAACCATAAATCCACTTTTGAATCCTTTGCACCATTACACCCCCTACAACACGACTCAAAAATTGAAGAACCACCCTCTACTAAAACCATTCCCCCAGGCAATGAACTACATGGATACACTATGACCCATGTTTTCTAGTAGAAGATAAGCTCAAACTCCACCTTTTTTACTCCAAATATCTCCTGACACCTATAACACCCTAAATTTGCAAAGTAACGGGTCTGAAAAGATCAGAATGTTCTAAATATGGTTTTGTGAAGTAAAGATTGTAAAGGAAAAGTTTGATTGATTTAATTGGGTTTCAAAATCAGGGTTTTCAATATGTTTAATGTTTTTTTTCAAAAATATTTTATCTTATGATCCAAAAAATGTTTAATGTGTGATACTTTTTTTCGTTTACACTTTTCATTTGAAAAACATCAATTAATAAATGATGTTCAAAAAATAATTTAAGAAGTGTTTTATTAAAATATTTACATTGATCTTTTTAGTAAAATACCACTAGGCCTATTAGTTCACAATATACATACACACTTGCTTGTAAATGTATATTTCATGTTTTATACAAGTGTTCAATTGTGATCTCTAATGAATATTGTTCTCTTGGTCTATTCATGAATGTTGTGGATATGGTGAGTGACTAGAGGTCACAAGAGGATTTTCATATAGCATATCGGGTTTTTTAAGTCTTGGTTTCTTACTCGAGGTGTTTTTGTATCAGTAAATTCAGCCAATAGCTTATTATATTTTCAGTTTTCTTATTTCCACACCTTGTGTTTTATTTGTTAAATATGCTTCATTTTTTTTAAAGTGATATGATTGCTTATATTTCCTATTCCATATTTAGTTGTTTATATATTTTAAAACTATTTATTTCATGTGCATGGAAGTCCAATGTTTGGATGCCTTTGAAAGATTATGTTATTTTTATTATTATTATTCATTAGTGAAATCATTCCACCAATTGGTGTTTTGATACCTAGGGTATTATTGATAGTTTTTGGCAATCGAGAATGTGATTTGTGCCTTGTTACAAGTTTCTCCATCTGTCATGTTGGACCAACCTAAGATGATTCATGATAAAATAGTATCATTATTCCCTCTTGTTATTTGTATGTATCATGGTAGTTCAAAGAAAATAATTTTGGATCTTGATATGTAGGTATAGGAAGAGTATATAAATCTTTCTCATTTAGAGTCTTGAGTTTACATGGGTTGTCAGGATTTGAGTCTTAAATTTGAATTCTATTTTGATTATTTTTTATGGTTTTTCAATTCTCATTGAGTTTTATGAAGTATTTTAGGGGTTCCTTGAGTTTTAGGGTGAAAAATTGAAGAACTAGGGTTGCACGGTTAGCCCTCACAATCTAACAAACCATGAAGAACCTATACATATGATTTAAAGGATTTCTTGGAGACTATTCCATGGTTGGTGCATAGTTTTTTGAACCATGAAGTCAAACCATGCACTGTTTTTCATCCCTCTATTTTTTTGAATTTTTTTATTTATTTATAATTTCTACTACTATATTTTTTATTTGTTGAAGATGGATCAAAAAGGGTTTTGAATATGTTTTAATAATGTTGGAGTGGATGTTTTTGATGTGTTGTGTAATGTTTTTGTTTATAACTATTGTTTTAATTGATTTCCCCAATTTCATGAAATATTTTTAGTCTAAAATAATGATTTATGGTGTACTTGTAAAGTTATATTGGTTTTTATGATGAAAAATTAAGAGTTTTTTGAAGTGAAAGTTCATTTTTAGTAAACACTTTGGCTTCCCTTGTAGAGAAGTTGGAGTTTTAACTTATAGATTCCCTTTAGATTTCTAAATAAGGTTGAAATGTTTTCAAGCTATGTATATTTTGGTAAAGTGATTTTTAAAACCTTTATTAAATTATGGTAATTTAAAAGGAATTTTTTATAGTGTACTTAGATTTTGTGAGTTTGTGTTTTGGGTTGAACCATTGGTTTGAAAAGGGGTTGTTTGATTCAATTTGTGAATCATGAATTGATTATGATTAATGTTTCATGTTATTTAAAGTATTATTCCAAAAAATGTATCAAAGAAAAGTGGAAATTCCAAATTTAGGGAGGATACTCTTGTTGATTCCTCTCATCATCTGAGTGTGAATCTTGCGGCTCATGACTCTACCCGGGCTCAAAACATAGTGGAGAAACCAGAATATTTTTTGCTCTTAGACCCTATATAGGACTTCTTGAATGATTATCCACATTATTTTAGTGGTGATAAAGGAATTATTGAAGTGATGGAGTGGTTATATAGGATTTAGTTAATCATTAATCTTCTAGAAACTCCTGAAGCTTCAAGGGTGAAAGTTTTTGTGGGTTTTCTTGAAGGACCTATCCAAGTGTGGGGGAAAACAATCCTCTCCTCAGTTTTATGAGGACATTTATTGGGAATTATTCAAGACTATGTCTATTCAATGTCATTATCTTTAGGTTTTTAAAGTGGATAAAAACATTGAATTTGTGACCCTTCATTAGGGTGAATGAATAGTGAAAGAATATGTCGATGGTTTCTCAGAGTTGATGGAACTTTCTCCTGAGATGGTCACTAATGACTCTATAAAAGCTCAATTCTTTTAAATTGATCTTCATTCAAGACTCAGATCAGTTTTATTTAATTATAGACTTACTTATTATTAGGAATTGGTTGAAAGGGCCATGTTAGTGGAAGGTTTCCAAATTGGGTCAACTAATCTTGAATAGGGAATCCGGGTTGATGAGGAGAATTATTCTCAAATTATTATATATTATATTATAAAGAAGAGATATCTTATGGTTTTTCAATGTGGAACACCCAATAATTTTAATTCCTATTTCCTGAAGGTTCAAAGAAACCCTCTTCAATGTGTTTGTTTGAGGCATTTTTTTAGATTTTTTAAATTGGATTATTGGAAAAAATAATAAGTATTTAGTGTATTATGGATGTGGATGATGATTTATCTTGGGATTTATGCTCATCAAATTTGGAGCATTTAAAGTTTTTGAGTTAACTCTTATTTGATGTGTTCCTTTAGTATTATTTTTTTATTATCTCTTGATATTTTGGTTCTTCTAGGTATGCTTATTCATCATTGATTTATTATAATTCATGAGTTTTATGTATGATGTTAACCTTGTTACGGGATTTGGTTTTTTATGAGCTACACATGTGTAAACCTTTGGTGTGTGCTTAGGTGACTTGGATGAGTGCTACAACAATTTAGATTATATACTCATTAGTGTTTGGTTTTGAATTTTTTAGGCTCGCTGAGGGTTAGTTTTTTCGTATGAGGTCCTGTTTTACCTCTCCTTTATCTTTTAAACTATGTTTAGATATATACCATTCCATATTGAGGCATGTTGTAGTTTATGGGTGTTTCACATTCTTGGTTGGAAAAATGTTGATGGATTAGTTAATGGAATTTATTTTATGGTTATTTGGGTATTATTTTGGGTTGTAATTCCTTGAGGGAATTATTAATCCATTTCTAGAGTGGTTTTTTGTGGTTAGTGTAGAATTAATATTTTCTTTGTTGATTTGAGGAAATGTGGTTTCGTTGGAGATATATTTCTGGAAGAAGTGTTTATTATTTTTTTATTCATTTAAATGAATTATAAATGTTGGGGGGACCTATTAAAAGTATTATTTTTCTTTAGGATTTTTATTTCATGATTTTTTTAGTTAGGTTAGGATTTTATTTGCTCATTGACATTTAAATATTTTTTCTTTTGTCTTACACTTTTAACTGATGACTTCTTTAAGGATAAAAGTGGTATGGTAAGGAGAATTGTGATACCCATATTCCATCATTGATTTAAATATTATTTTATTTTGTATTTTTATTTTATTTTTTTGGGACGTTTTATATTTAAATTTTAAATATTTAGAAGTTTTTATTTATTGCATGGTTACCACATAGTTAGAAGTAATCATACCAAAAAACCTTATGTTCAAAGGGAAACCATGCAGTTGTTTCTTATATATGTTTTTTCCTATAGTGCACGATTAGTGCATGACCTTGTGAGGCTTAGTGGAAACTATATATATATATGTACACTTATATATAGAGTGTCTTGTGCATAAATTGAGCACAATTGGGAAAATCATGTGGAGTGTCATAGCTCAATTATAGTGGAGGATGAATGGTTGGTCCATGGTTTTGTAAATCATGTGGACAAACTATACAATGCTGCATCTCTATTCTAGGGTTATCTACATGGTTGGTGTAGAGTTTGGTAAACCATGAGGCTAAACTGTGTGACCTACCCATATTCATTAAAAGTTGAATTTTCACCCCACCTAATTTAACTTGTTTTGGTCCTCATCCTCACTTATTTTCATTCAACTAACTATAGGGAGATCATTAGAAATCCTCTCATTTATTCCCTTGGTATTTTGAGCACCTCCTTGGTTTCCAAAATATTTTTAAAGGTAAACCCCTCCTTATTTCTTTACTCTTCTCCCTTCTTCAATTCCCCTCAATTTACTTTTCGTTCATAAACCCTAATGGTTGTGAGGGTTTCATATAGGCCTTGGGTGGGACTAACCTTAAATATTTGGTTGTTTAGGGATATTAGAAGTCATTTCCTTGAAAAAATTTCTCTTTCCATCAAAGGTAGTGGTTTCTTCTTGAATGAGGTACGTGTTTTTCTAAAATTATTTTATTTAACAAGTTATGAAATGCTTTAGTTTTCTATATTCATTTTCTCTTAAATTTGTACCAATATATGATACCCATGATGGGTTATAAAATGTGTCAAATTATTTCCATACTTGGTATAGAGTATTTTCAATGGATTTTAGGTATTTATTTTGAATTAAATGTTTATTTATGTCAAGTATTTGTGAAAATTACCATGAGGCCCTTTTCAAATGGTTTGGATGGAAAATAAAGTAATTTATCCCTATTTTTATTTATAAAGGAAATAAAACATATTTTAAGGTTTTGTTTTCAATTAAAGAGTCTTTTTGGTTTTAATTGGATCCCAATGGAGGAAATCCTGGTTTTCAAAAAGTGTTAGTCCTTTTGTGTGAAAAGGTTGGTTTTATAACTTAGAATTCCAAGTTGATTTTAAAGGCCCATTTGGTACTTACTAAAAAGGATTTCTTTGATAATTATATCACCCTAGTTGTGATACCCTATGTGTGATGCTTTGTATAGTACTTTTCCCCCTTTTGGTTTGTTGAATGAATTACTATTGTAATGCTTATATGCATGTGTGGAAGGGAATGTTTCTTGAGAGGGTATTGAATGTGATATATACTTTATTGTTTATGTTAATTATTGATTTATGTTATGATATTATGATTTAATTGTTTTATCACAATAAAATTATTAAATTCATGGGGATCATAGGAATATAAGTGATAAATCTTGGTTTATGCTACACTAGTTTGGATTATGCACTAGCTATCATCTTATAGTTTTATGTTGCACCCTCACTTGGGTAGTGCCCCGATGAGACTATGAGAGTTACTCAACAGTCTTTTAGTGGTTATGAATGCATCATAAGATGATAGTTAATTCCATTTATCATATTATAAGTTTTTATCACATTAAGACCTAGTAAGTTTTCCATGATACTTATTCATTTTATGATGATGTTATTTATCAAGGGGATTCCCGCAACTTGCTTGATTTGTATCCCCTTGTTCTCAACTTGGATTATGGATACATTTATTGATTATTGTTTACTTACACTTATTGTTTGAAATTATGGTTCCCATTTGATATATATACCTTATTTTTTTATGAGTTGGTTGCTTTCTTTTTATTTTGAAAAATGGTTTTTATGAAAAGTTTTAGAAACAAGGATGGTGGTTTGGTTTTGTTTTCATAATCTTTGAGGTCTGCCTGTTAAACATTTTAAAGTGAATTCCGTTTTAAATGCTGGATTCACTCCTTGGTGAATGAAAAAAGGGGATTTTTTTAAGGAAATATCTTAAAGAAAAAAATTTGTTGATTTACTTGGGTTTTGAAACCAAAGTTTTCAAGTCGGTTAATGCTTTGATTCCAAAAAAGATTTATCTTATGATTCATAAAAAGTTTAATGTATGAAACTTTTTTCATTTTCATTTTTCATTTGAAAAAACTAATTTAATAAATTATGTTCAAACTAGAATTTATGAATTTAATCATTAAAAAAATCATATCCACTTTTGGTTGAAATTGTACTGAGCTTGTTATCCCACACTCTGCATACCCACTTGTGTGTATGTGTATAGCTATATTTTTTTATAAAGGTTACCAACTTGTAATTTATGATTGGATATATTTTTATTGGTCTATATTTAGGCACTTTGGATGTGGTGATTGACCAAGGGTTATACAAATATGGTCAAACAAAAGCTTAGGTTTTTTGGGTCTTGGTTTATTACTTGGGATGTTAGTTTGTTGACCAATTCAAGTGGTAACTTATTTATATTTTTGGTTTATTTATTATCAGTCCTTGTGATGTATTTTTTAAGGATGTTTTATTTTTTTTAAATTGAGATGGTTGTTTATATTTTTTATTCCCCGTTTATGTGTCTCTTTATTTTAAAAATATTTATTTAATGTGCATGAAAGTTAAATGTATGAATGCACCATGTAGGATTCTTGATAGATTCCACTTATTTATTATTATTATTATAGAATTAAATCTTTCCCACTTGGTTAGTATTTTGATACCCTTTTTCTTATCACTAGACCATGGATATTAGAAATGTGCTTTTATCCTTCTTGTGATAAGGGTCAGGTGTTGTGTTGGGTTGACCTAAAACAGTTTGTGATAGTTGGGGGAATTATTACCTCCTACTCATCCCTAGAGCTTGGTCCTTTCTAGGCTAAGAGGAATTTTAACTAAAGCACCATCATGGTTCCTTTCACTCTATAATTCTTTCCCATCATTGGGACCACACTTAGTAAAGTCGTTAGAGGCTATCTCATGATCATCCTCCATAATACATTTTTAGAGGAACATTGGGGAGAAAAATTAAATCCTGGTAGGGTTTGAAAGTTATAGTGGTCTACCATGAAGGTTGATATCAAGGAAGATCATGATCTATTTCATGAGGGATATTCAGAGGATGATAAATTCTCTTTAACACTCTATTGAAAATTAGGATATGATTTCCATTGTGTACCTTTCATCATTGAATGTTGTTATCTCTAGCCCTGAAGATGACAAAGATCATGACATTGACATATAATAACATGATGAGGAGGATTTCATTCAAAACATGGTGTGTAGTGAAACACATGAGGAATTTGTGTGAACCTGATATCTAAGGCAGACTCAAAATCCAGGATCCCATTTGACCATCACTCTATTACCTTCTCATTATGTATCTTCCAAGGATAATGTGGAAAGAATGGATATATCTCACCCACCAACCAAAGAAACTGAGACTCTCTATTGAGGAGAATATTTATTAATATGAATCCAAAATAGAGAATCCAAATCAGATTAATGTTGAACTACTCAGGGGAAATATTCCAACTGAGTTAAACTCCCAAGATAAGATTGATATACTTCTTATAAAGAATCCCTTTCCATAAGTGGGAACTACTAGACCCATGAGAGAAGAATCCTATAATATGGGAAACAAGAGGTCCAGACAACCATTTTACCTAATTCCATTGGGGAAAAACACTACCATTTCAAGAAAGCTACCCCAGAATAACTCAATAAGGATTTAAAAAATAGAAAACAAGTGTACTAACCATGTTAGGCTTCGACCACTACCTCCAATCAAGCATTGGACTAGGTGATGGTCCACTATAAATCCTAGACTCCACTGAGTCCATTTCCACTTGAATGGAATCCATAGAGGGAAAAAACAAACCAATATATCCATAAATGAAACCATAACCTAAGTGGGTATACTTGACTCTATGCCAAACTAACATTAGGAATCCCATATTCTCTATATTCAATGCTACATGGGATTCAGTGCAATATCTCACACATTTTTCATATCGATGCAACCCCATGATGGGAACACTAGATAAAAATGATACAAAAATTTTGAAATGATTCATATAGACACTATATAAAACTACATTCATATGGTATAATAATTTATCAGCTGGGTCTATCACCAAATGGTAAGATCTATAATGAAATTTAATTTATCAGTTTATCTCAATATCAATGAAGAAAATGATTATTTAATTATTAAATTATAAGAAAAATGAAAATTAGTGGGTCTTATAATTAATTTTTATTTGGGAAGTCTTGATCTATTCCATGAACATACACTTCTTTAAGATAATCTTTTGGATATTTCTCTAGAGAATATTTTTGAAGATTTTTAGACATCACTCATTCCCTTAAATTCCCCAATGGTTTCTTTGAGTTTGTAGTGGTGGAATTACACTTGGAGGTTTCCAATAAGCATTCCAATCACAAGTACTAGCTACCACTATCAGCATAAGGGATGAATCCTGATAGAGAAGAAACTGTGTCTATCACACTCAAACCAACACTGATGGAAACTCCATCTCCCAAACCTGTTTAATATCATGAGATACCTACTCATAAATAACATCTACATCAACAATTCTCTTACTATGAGAGAAAAAATGAGAAAATTCATTCAAAATTCTAAGCCCTGAATAATAAGGTTTATTCCTTCCAAAAGAAATAATTTTTGGGGTTAGTCATTGCTACCCTAGAGGAAAGAAATCAAGTTATTAGAGGTTATAAGGTATAATGAATTTGGTCTAAATGATTACCCATATTATTTTCCCTTCCACAAAATACTGGGTATAACATTCAAGACTACTTCATCTTAAATTTTATTCTCTACATTATGGATTAATTTTGGTAAGTAAATTAGGGAAAACCCTTGACATATGTGGACTATGTCTCTTCCGCTACATGAGAAGAAAAGGGATAGTGAAAAGAAATCATAAAGAAAGAGTTGTATAAATTCGATGACCAAATGACCTAGAATTTGGTCAACTAAGCACATTATATACTCAGAGTGCAACTGAATAAGACAGTTGTGACCCCAATTATCTTTTTAAATTCAAAGACAACATATTCATTGTCATAGTCTTCCATGGGTTGGTGTAACCGGCTTCAACAGAAGAAATAACAAGAAGAGGAGGCCTTATTAGCACCCAAACTATTCTAGACTCTCTCAAATTACTTAACCCCATCACTGGGAGGATAGGAACTACCCCACCAAAAAGGATTTTCATTTAATGAAGAGCCATAATATAGCTCGATCAATATCATTCATCTGATTGACCACTTTACTGATGAAGATGAGGACTCATATAAATATAAATTTTTACTAATAATTAGGGAGGAGGTTGTAGATATTGATGAGCTTATGGAATAAGTAGTGGTGGATTATTATATTCAGGCACTATTTTTGCAGAATCCATTTATGCAGCTGAAACCTGAATACATGATCTCCAATAAGCTCAATAGGAACATAAATATAAATTTGGACCCTCCAGATATCATTTGTATCCAATCATATTAGAATATTTACTTACAAACATACAATTGTCCATTCAACATCAAAATGTGGGAATGAGGATTCATCCCAAATCATATACAATAAAGATGTATCCAAGCTCTATCAAGGGAAAGTTTTGTGTAGTCCACTTCATCCCCTTAGCCTTAGGTTAGGTAGTAGCCTCAAGGTAAGAAGTGTAGTACCCTAGATCAAAAGTATGAAATTCTGAACTATATTTCCATTATTCCATTCAAGATCTCAATTTTTAATGCCTTTCACTTCTCAAAGTAGATCAAGGAATCCCTCATTAAGGCCCTCTCAATCTCTTAAGAGTTTGAGACAAAATTTGGTGTATCCAACATGTATCACATAGGGTATAGATTTATAAAATTACATTAGATAATTTCATTCACATAATAAGATCAAGAGAAAACTATATAGGTACATTTCAAGTCCTTGTATATATTTGGAAATATTTATAATGCCGACATTCATTGAGTCCAAATTGATAATGGTTTTGGGATCAATATCATCTAGATATGAACCATCCAAAATTTGGGCCACACCAAAGCTATCTTTTCTCCTTTTAATATGATGATTCAAAGGTATGATAATAGTGAGTAGAGGAACCTCAAAAATATTAGGTCAAGAAATCGATTTTTTGATCTCATTTTTGACTCTAAATTCTTAGTGTTGTGTCAATACATGACTTTCAATGTCTTTCTAGGAAGTTCATCGATCCACATGCATAAAATATTGATCTCATTATATTATCAAGCCTAAAATACTCTATTAATATGAAAATGAGGATGATATATGTAAATAGTCCCGCATTTGAGTCCTAAAAATATCAATATATAGAGAGAGAGAAAGTTTTAAAAATTAATGGGAAACAACCATTGAAAAATAATGATATTCATATTATTTCTCGTAATGGACTAGAAATCACTCCAATCAATCCATGGGGTGAACTAAGTGAAGACTACATGTTTCACATCCACAAAATTGAGGTGAAAACTCATGATATAAGGATTAATTGGGTTATGTAGGTCACATTGGATAATAATATAAACTATCTGGTCACTTTCCTCTCATATGAGGTCCAATTATATACTTCTGTTGAACAACCACAACCAATAGTGAAGAATATTGTAGTATATTCCATGTATATAAATCTTACCCCCAAGCATATCTATCATTGTTCAGGTTTAACTGATCCTCAAATGACATTTCCTAAGATCTTTGATAATAAGGATCCAAATCCCTGAAGAAGAAAAATCAAAGGGTTTAGGAATATCCACTCCCATTATTATGGTATCAGTTGAGTCAGGTGAACCCTACCATTCAAAATGAGGATATCATTCTAATGGGAATAATAATACCCCTAAAATATATTTAGATCTCAATATCCCATTCAGTGTTCAATCCTTACAATGGTTCATAGGAAGAGGATGAAATCATGGATTCTCCTCCGTTATTTAAAGGTTTCTCTACCATCATTGATATACTTAGATAGGATAAGTACATCTCCTTCCTCAAGAAACATTGAGATTTATTTACATGAAACTACACATAAATGCATGGATTGGATCCCCATGTGGCCACCCATCATTTTGGATTTATATATGACTACCATGGTTATAAGTAGGTCGTAAGAAGGATGCATCAGACCTATACTGCTAAAGTGGAGGTTAAAGTTGAAAATATGATTAAGGCCTACTTCATTTAAGAATTTGGGAACCATTGTTTTTACTAGATTGATGTGTGATTGTTGTGAAACCACATTTAATAAATGGATAATCACTTATACCTGGTTAATAAATTGGTTTCACCAGGATGTATGGATTTTGTGATAATTACCCTAAAATAAAGTATAATAAATGAAAAACCCCTTTGATAAATCTAGAAAATGTTATGTGATGATGTGAAAAGTGTTGTGATGTTTGGTTGTGGTGTGTGGACCTGATGTGTTTTGGTGTGGTCATGTTGTGGGGTGGATATGTGTAGTTATGATGTGAGGTGGTTATGTGATGAGAAGTGGATGTGGCATGTGGAGAATGATTATGATATAGAAAATGAATGTGGTTGTAAAATGGTGGTGATGTGTGGGATGTTAACATGGGAAGTTGGGTTGTTGTACTGTTGTGTTCTGATGCATTGTGCTAGTTTCCTGGGTAGAAATTGATTTGGTTAATAATTATAGAAATGGAATGGGATAAAATGTATAGAGAGTGTTGAATTAAAAACATAAGTGTGGTTAAATATGGTTACTATTTAATAATTAAATGAATGGTATGGATAATTGGAATTGGTTGGTAATGTGAAATGTGGTTTTTCCTTGTGTGATGTTGTGTATTTAGTGGTGAAAATGAAAATGGAGGTGTTTTGAGGTTGGTTTGTGATGTTTTGAGTTGATTAGTGCTTGTTGTGAACCCATAGGTTGGTCTTGTATGTGAATATTATATGTACCATGTATTTAATTTTGATTTCTATATGCACCCCAACCACCTCGAGCATCTTATGCTGACACCAGTATATTTATATCAGGGTTACTTTTACCAACATCCCAATGATGAGGATGGTTGGTTGGATACCCCTTATTTCTCACTCTCACTTCTTGGAAATGTTGACATGCATGGGTTGTGATAGAAAGAAGTAAAAAGTTCACTATCAATATATGGTTGTGGTATGATGGACCAGGTGTCTTTGGGAGAGATGTAGTGTGATTGTCACGATATGGGGCAGAGAAATGTGATAACATGGCTTATGATTGGGGTAGCTCATGGTAATAGTTGGGAATGAGGTTGATTTCCTTTATTTTCATGATTCCCTACTACCCTGGATAGGTGGTTGTGAAGTGATATGATGGCCTAGATTTCTGTGGGAAGATGTGATGTGATGTGTTGGACCAGGTGTCTATAGATGAGGTGTGATGTGACCATACTATGGGGTGGTGGTATATGATATTTTAAATGGAGGATATGGAAGCACCAATACATATGAAATTGGGGTGTGAGGATGGAAAATTAGTGGTAAAGTAGTGTGGGTTACCCTTTATCAATATAATTCAAATTATGTTATTATACTTAGCTTGTGTCTTTTTCAGTGAGCGTGACCTAGTGAGATTTGGGTTTGTTAGTTGACTTGTTTGGGTAATGTTGTTCTGATCTTTACACAAAGGTGAATTAGTATGCTCTTTTCACATGTGTATGAGAGACATTGGTTTTCTTATTGATTATACTTGTATACTCACCCTATGTATATAAATTGATTTTTAAGTTTCCATGAGGATTAAATGGACCATGATGGACATTACTAGATCCGACCTTTGAACTTTTGTTTTATCACTGCTTTAAATTTACTTTTGGGTATTTACTTTGGATGATTTTATCTATATCTATCTTCTTTATACATGAATTATGGGTTGGTTTTGGTTTTCCTTTGTATTATGTCATGGATTATCTTGTAGATGATTCATCTTATCTCCTGATCCAATTATTGTTATAGAGTTTAATGCCTCGCATTTGTGATATTTTTTGTACCCTCGGTGCTAGTCTCCACCGAGGTCTACAAGTGGTAAGACTCATTGGTTCATTAGCTCTCTTCCTTTATTGTGTTATCTTTGGGGGGATAGGTTCATGACATGTTGATGATAGAGCTGATGTTTGAGAGATAATATGGAGTTTAGAGTTAGGCATAATGAGGATTTCATGGTTTGGTTAAGCGACAATGTTTGTTGATTTTGGTGCATGAAAAAGGCTAGGGAAGACTGGCTAGGATAGGGGATTTTAGAGCCCCCCATGATCTGAGGTGAGGACTCAGAGCCTATCGAATGAAAAAGTGAGGTGGTTCCTCTTGTAGGTTAGAGACCTAGGAGTGGTAAATACATCAAGATTTATTTTTTTCTTGTTTGAATTAGGTTTCTTTGGTAAATTTAGAATAATTTAAAATTAATTAAAGAAATCTTGATAAAATTCCATACTACCAGGATTAAGACGTATTTGTTTTCCTTTAATCTATGGCACCTATTTTTTCTATGTGTGGTTCAGGCAGTGGTGAATATTGTATCTTAGTTAGATGAAAATTAGTGATGGATTTTGTATCTTAGTGAGTCAAAGGAGGCTGATGTCTTATGGGTCAACTTTTAGAAAGAGTTTTGAGGAGAGTTCATTTCATTGACTATGAAGGCAGTGAAGATGTAGGAGATTATTTCTCTTTGGTAGGGAAGTTTTTAAGGGGAGCTTGGGATCAAGTTCAAGGATCTTTTTAATTTTTTCCCAGACCTCTTTCTAGATATGGAGTCTTGTGTGATACATATTTATTAGGTGATCTGTCCTTTAATCTGGCATGTAGTTGCTCCCTTTACATTACCAACATATCTAGAGGTTAAAAATACGATATAGGTGATCAATCATATGCACTTGTGAGGAGGTTTACTATGAGAGGTGATCCATAATGGTTTCTCAAGGAGTATAGTTGTCAATGGTAGGTCTCAAGCACTGGGGCCTTTGATGTTTTGATGAGTAGGGAGTTGATATCAAAAACCTTCTTTCGAGATTTATGGGGCCGGTGATTTCCATGTTGTTCATGGGGACTTTAGGCCAATGTGCTTTGTTTATGGGTTTCATGTTCATCATAATAACTAGTTACCAGTGGTATTTTGAGCTTAGTTTTGTGAATGATGTTAGGTTCAACACTAGCCTCAACAGTAACTACCAAGGAAACCATTTCAACAGCATGGGTAGCAGACTTATGATTTACTGAGAGGGGATGGGTTAGGTAGGGTCCGACCTCAATATGTTCCTCATGTTCATGGACTTTTTCTTGAGCATATTAATGGGGTGGATGTCTGTAGAGAGGTAGAGGAGTTGGGCATGGTTAGTTGCACACAAAAGAGGTGACAACATCAGAGGGGCCATAGATCATTAGAGGTATGACCAGTTTATCATCTACCCTTGTTTTTTTTCTTGATTCCGAATATTATTAATCCTTTTTTGCACCCACTGTAGTTTGTTATCTAGGATTAAACATAGAGAGGATTCATGTGCCCCTAGTGTTGACTATGTCAGTTAGAGGCCAGACCATATTTTTTGATATATGACGAGGGTGTATACTATTGATGGGACTACATAATTTAAATGGGGATCTATTATTGCTTCATATGTAGTCATATGATTTCATTATCAACATTGAATTATTTTATTCCATGCATTTTTTATCGACTACTTCTAAAAGAGAGACATGTTTTTGGATTAGGATAGTCAGTGTATGGTTTTTGTTGGTGAGTGGAGTTTTCAGGAGGGTAGTAGGTGTGTGGAACCCCTTATTTCTTTTATGGATGAGTTTTATATGGAACCAGTGTACATTGAGACAGTGGTGGTTACCAGGATTATCAAGGAGTTTCTGGATTTTTTTTCCAAGGAGGTTGTGATACTACCCCCTTGACACGATGTTCAGTTTTGAATAGACTTTTAGCTCGGTGCTTCTCTGATATTGATGAATCCTTATCTAATGGAAACTTCTGAGTTACGGGAGTTAATAATTAAGATAAATTATTTTATGTGGAGGGGTTTTATCTAGCTTAGTGTGTCATCATGGGGTTCTACAATGTTATTCGCTAAGAAGGAAGATGGTAGTCTGAGGTTGTGTATAGACTACTAGAGGTTGAACCAGGTAATGGTCAAAAACCATTACCCTCTTCTGAGGATAGATGATATTTTCAACTAGTTGAGAGGGTAAAGTTAGTTTTCTAAGATTGATATGTGGTCTGTGTATCACTATTTTAGGGTGAATTAGAGCAATATTCTAACTAATTCCTTCAAATTCGGGTGTGTACACTTCGAGTTCATGGTCATGTCATTTAGTTTTACAAATGAAATAGTTGTATTCCAAGGGATCATAAACTCCATGTTCTATGATTTCCCATACTAGTTCATAGTCATGTTCATCTATGAAATTTTGATCTAGTTGAAGTTATAGGAGGAGTGTACCATTCATCTTAGAGATATTTAGTAGGTTTTTTGATGCCACCAACTCTATGTAAAATTTTATAGGTGTAAGTTTTGTATAGGAGAGGTGCATTTACTTGGGAATTGATGAAATATTCTACCATAGGGAATGGAATCAACCCATGACCGATAGTATTGCCCAAGTCATGACCCAAAATGGTCTGAAAATAATCACATACAATCCATTCAAATAGATCAGTGAATAATATGTACTACCTATCTATCATATCAAAGTCATGGGCCCAAATTCAGGAACAGATTCAAAAAAATTCTTGATATTAGTTGTGACAACTGAGCTCTATAATCCTAAAAAGGTCACCAACTCTCCAAACAGTGGTAGAAGCTTAGATGAAAATTCCCTTGTTCCAGCCATGGATCTATAATAGATCCTTAACTCATCACCTAAGTCAAAAGAAGATGAATATTCTTCTTCTCTATTCCTCACTCCATACTCTCTATAAATTTGAAGAGACCCAACACTATGAGCTGGGTCAGAGGAAGTCGCTTCATCTTCTGGACGTCAAAATTTCAAATCTTATATTAACTCTGGAGAGCTTACTTAATTACCTATTTCCACTTAGATTAAGGAAGAAGATAAAGAGGAAGAGTAAAAGTAGGAATAGGAGGATCTCAGGGATTCCCCTCTAGCATTTGAGGAAGGTTTTTCTACCACCAATGATAAACTAAAGAAAATAAACTTAGGTACATAAGAAGACCCATGACCCACCTTTATTAGTGAGACCTTGTATTTCAAATAAAAATATGTGTGTACCTCATTTCTTAAGAATCATTGGTACATGCTTTCCTATAATTAAACAAAAATTCTAGGCCTTGATCTTAGATGTCTAGTCACCACTTGGGGTTTCCAAAAAAACCATCAGGATGTAAACAGGTGTCCAGAAGGACACACCTAAATCACACCATAAAAATTGATGTTTAAGTTAACAAGATTATCAGAGATGATTTCATTATGGAAGTACAATATTTTAAATTTCTAGATGATATCATCTTGATAAAGAATAATAATGGGAAAATCAGGGTCTTTATCAACTTTAGAGATATCAATAGGCACTTTTCAAAAGATGATTTCCCAGTCCTGATCATAGAGCTACTGATTGATGAAATGACATAATATCAAGAACTTTCCTTCATGGATGTCTATTCATTGTATAATCAAATTTGAATGGCCCAAGAATATGAATAATCCACCACCTTTATATCCCCTTAGGGGGTATTTTTCTATTTTTTAATGCCCTTTAGATTTAAAAACATCGGTGCTACATACCAAAATTCTATGAATCGCATCTTCAACCCCCTATTGAGAAGGTTTTTAAAATGATATATGGAAGACCTTATGGTTAAGTCTTGATTGAATTCCAATCTCCTAGATAATCTTGATACATTCTTTAAAAAACTGCAATAATATATCTTGAAGTTGTACCCCTTGAAATATGCTTTTGGGGTTACCTCAGGGAAATTTATTAGCTTTCTCATACACCATAATGGAATTGAAGTATACCCTGAGAATACAAAGTTTATCCTAAATATTCCACCTCCTCATAACCTCAAGTAATTGAGGGGTTTATAGGGACGCATGTCCTACATTCAGATCTTTATAAAAAAACTCATGGTAAAGTGTTTTCCCTTCACCAAGTTGATAAAGAATGGGGTCACATATCAATGGACCGATGACTATCAGGAAAAATTGATACCCTAAAGAAGTATATATTGAGTAAACAAGTGTTAAATACACCCATTGAGGGGAAACTTCTCATTCTATATGTGGTGTCCCTGTAACAATCATTGGGTTCTTTCCTTATATAAAATAATGATTTTGAAAATAAAAAAAAATATTTATTATCTCAGTTGAACCATGATCAACACTGAGACTTGTTATTCAAATATTAAGAAGAGCTTCCCAACAATAATATTTTTGATTCAGAAACTAAGGAACTACTTGTAGCACCATGAGGTCCATTTGTTCTCTTGCAACAACCTGATCAAATACATACTTAGCCTTCCTATGTTTAATATACATTTGGAATGGTGGGAGGTTATCCTATAGTATTTTTAAATTCAATTTGTGCCTCAAAAAGTGGTAAAAGGACAAGATTTGGTAGATTTCCTTGCAGAACATGCATCTGCAAAAACAATGTTGTTGAGTATCGAATTTACCAATGAATAGATCTTCACTATTCAAGAGTCCCCCCAGGTGTGGGAGACATATTTCGATGACGCATCCAGAATCCCAATATAGAAGATAATGGAAGACCCCAATCTCAACAATTAGGTTGGGAGTCATGTTAATCTCTTCAGTAAAGGCAATCCCACCTTACACATTTCTTTTTTCTTAAGGTTGTATAAATAATGAGGTGGAATATCATACCCTAATTATAGGGCTAGAACTGGCACTTCAAATGCTAATGGACCACTTGAAGTTAAAGGTTATTTAGAGTTGGTAATCAAGAAGATCAATGAAGATTATTTCATCAGAAAAGAGGAGTTAATCCCCACTCTTGATTATGTCTGAGGGATAATGGAATAGTTCTCCTCAGAGTTGAAAATTACTCACATCCCATGATCATATAATTCTTAGACTAATGCATTGGTGAATGAATCCACAACTTTAGTATATCCAGACCGAGATGAAACAATCATCATCATTGTGCATCACTAAATGGTATCATCTTTTATTCATATCAGTATGGAAGAAATCAATGAGGTAAGTCCCATCCCTGAACCATATAGTTCCATGACTTGTTATATGATACCCATTGTAGAATACCTCTGAAATGGAGTGATCTCATTAAAACAATCTATAAAAGATAAAATATAATGATGATCAACCAAATTTACTCTTTATGAAGACTCGAATCACCAGAAATTCATCTATAAATAAGGCTTAGATGGAACCCTTCTTAGATGCACTGATGAATAAGAGACTAATGTCGTCATGAAAGAAGTACATATAGGATCTTGTGGTTCCCTCTAGTCTGGGTTTAGTATTTCCAAGAAAATCGAAAGGCTTGAATTTTTATAGCCTTTAATGATGTAGGACTACACAAAATTCAGCAAGAAGTGTTATTCCTACCAAGTGAATTCCAAATTCATCCACCAACCCCCATAGTTAATACATACAACCAAATAATCCTATCCATTTTCCATATAGTGAATGGATGTTGTAGGACCATATCCTCCATCCATGACCAAGAAGTTTAAATACATCCTTACTGTTATCCACTTCTTCTCTAAATATACCGAGGCTATACCCCTCAAAGAAGTTAGAACCAAAATCATTTTAAGCTTCATGTAATCCAAAATTATTACCATATTTTTTTCATCATATAATATTGATAGAAAATAGCACCAATTTCTATTCTACTAAGTTGAATAAGCTATATTAGGAGTATAATATCAAATCCAACCATTCATATCGCTATCATGCATCATCTAATGGATAGATAGTGGCCTTCAATAAGACCCTATCAATTATAATCTAGAAGAAAGTGGATAAAGATAAAAATTATTATCCTAACAAGATATTTCGTGCCTTGTTGGCCTACCAGACTATAACCTGTACCGCTACACGGGTAACCTCGTATTCACTTGTATATGGGACAGAAGCAGTCCTACCCTTTGAGGTCTAATTTTCCTTACTCCGTCATTCAATCTGTGATCAATTATCCATAAATGAGAAATCACAAAAATTTATGGATGAATTAGAACAAATTTATGAGAAAATAATACATACCTTTCATCACTTAGAGGTCTATCAAAATCAGATAGTATAATATTTATCAAGAAAGTCCACCTACGTTTGTTCCTCTAAGGAGAACTGGTACTGGTCCTCAGGACTCTGATGATATCGAGGAAGAAGCCTCCAAATCTTGAGCCAAAGTGGGAGGAACCTTATTCCATACACATATTCCACTCTAATGGATCTTATTTCCCAATCTTGATAGATTGAGAGCTCATTACGACCCCTAAAAATTCAATATTTCTCAAGGAATAATTTTTGTGATAAAGACACCCTCATACACATCATAAGATGATAAACTATATGACACCATTATTCTAACTCTATAATGATAAACTGAATGGTTCTCTCATCTTTGCTACATGATAATAAACTATGTAGAAATATGGTATTGGATTCACAACCTTAAAAGGAACATCAAATGTCCCCAGTCATATGAACCAAAATTAAGAGACACCGTGGTCTGAGCTGTAAGACTTTAAACTACATAGCATAACATCTTAGTCACAAGATTTTAAACTTTATGATAGTGTTCTCACCGCATGATGTAATAATTCACGTTCCTTATCCTTTCTACATGACATAAAACCATGTAACATTTATACCCATGCTTGAGTGGATCACACTCTTGGGTGTTGGTCTCCCACTACATCTCCATTCAAGAACAATGTGTGTCTTGATTCCTACCATCATAGGATACATAGTGACACTCAGATAAACAATCGTAATTCCATCCAAAAAATAAAAATATACCTTATCCCTATGTATGGGTCAAACCTACACAGGGGTGCCTTTTTACAAGAACTATGTATGGCATGATTCCCTCCTCAAATAGGATATATAGTGATGTCTAAACCCTATGTCCTGGGCCCATCCATGAAGAAAAAAAATAAATTCCCCCTCTCTAGTAGATAATAAGAGATCCATGAAGTATTCCTTAACTTAGGTTCCCTCATTTAGGATTCTATCATGGAAACATAAATATCCCTCTCCTATATATAAATAAAAATATATATACAAGGGACTCCACACTCCATATACAATATTGGTCCAAATGATTCCTTTGTTTGACTATGTAGTAACGTGCCCCAATTGTTTTTGCATAAGTCTCCCACCAAAAGGGACTATCAACCAGAGGTACATTCATACTTGGGAGAAACCTCTTCTATCTTCACAATCCTCAATGATATTATTCTAGGAACCTACTTTTTGAACATTGTTCTATGGTCATTCCTTAGGTTCTTGTCCCATACCACTTCTACTGATATGGGAATCCCCAAGACCGTGGTTTAAAATTCCCTTCTTCACGTAATAAGTATGTTGGGATATCCTTGTCCTAGTAAACCTTGTATCGCTCACTATTTCCATGACATATGGTTCTATTTGTATGAACTAAAACTGCAAGACACCATGTTGTCCTAGCCACATGATGTTAAACTGTATGACAATGTCAACATCACATGATGTTAAAATGTAGTCTTACCCTATGTACCAAGCATAGGATGCCCAGGGAAACTAGATTAGGAATCCTCATATAAAAATATGCGGTGAATTTCATGAGATTCTTTTTTGAATTATCAGATATCATTCATATGGATTCATTCCTTCTTTTCCACATTGGGTAACATTCATCCTTACTGCATGACACTAAAATACATAGTTAAAATTCCTCTTATTCGCCATTAAAATTCAATAACTACGTGTGTATTGATTCCTACCATTAAAAGATACATAGTTATACTCAGATCTTCGTTCATGGGTCCAACCACAATATTTATTTTTTCAGATCGAGTCACATTTTTCCTTACTGCATGATGTTAAACTGTGTAGCTGATGTCCTCATCACATGACACTAAACTGCATGGTTTTTGAGAACTATGTATGACTTGATTCTCATTGCCATGAGATAGGTAGGGATTCTAGATCCTATATCCCGGTCCAACCATCATAAAATCAAAATTTCCATGTCCTTCCTTTTTATCACCTTTTTGTGATGGAATAAACCTTTTCAACTCCTTGTTTCTCACACCAAGCATAAATCATGTGGGATTCATAGTTTTGGTAAAGGATTACCAACATGATCAAGGCATATGAGTTCACATCAGGGTTACCATGGTCCTAGTTTTAAGACTTTAAAAGTCACACCAAACATCCTTACCACATGATGTTAAACTGAATGGTTTACATCTCTTTCATGATATAAATTCAAGAACTGTGTGTGGCTTGATTCTCACTTTGATGAGATACACAGTTATGCCTAGATCCTACATCCTGGTCCAATTACAATATCAGAAAATTCCCCCACTCTCATATGTATGATCCAGATCTATATGGGAGGGTCCAGTATGGGTTCTCACGCTTCTCATGATCTTGTATTGAAAAAAGACCCTTCTCTACACAAGGATTCAATTAGTGTGGGGAATCTCTCTAAGAACTAGGTATGAATTGATTCTCACTATGATGGGATACATAGTGACACCTAGATTATATGTCTTGATCTTGACCACAATAAAAAATCCACTTTCCTGTGTATGATTAAAACCCGTATAGGAAAAATTTTCTCCCTATTTTTGAATAATTTTTTTATGAAACATTCCTTCCATATTTAGGCACTTTCCTTCCAAAAACAAAACTCTATGTATAGGAAAATATTAATATCTATGATCTTTCCCTGACCATTGGTAGTGGAATGTCAGATTCCTGAGGACACCTTTATCTGACTGTGCAATAATACACCCCAGTTGGATTTTCATAAGTCTCCCATTGAAATGTCCTATCATTCATAGGATTCTTCTATTTAACTATGAATTGATATGACCCATTTATATTTGTATAATTATCCCACTAAAAGGGCCTATCAACCATAGGAATATTCATCCTTAGGAGAGAACTCTTCTATCTACATAATTTCCAACAATGTTTTTTATCCCATATCACTTTTTGGATCCAGAAACCCCCAGATTACATCTTATAATATTCCCCTTTCATTCCTAAAAATGGTCGAACAATTCTAGACAGATGATTGTGAAAGGTAAAATCCCTATTTTTTTGGTGAAAGCTAAGTGAACTTAAAATGAATCCCTCAACATCCTTTCTGTATTATTTTAAACTACATGGTCAATGTCCTAGCCACACAACATTAAACAACACGATGCTTCAACCCTTGTTAGGGAGGATCTCTTCCACTTGATATTGGTCATCCACCACATCATCCCAGAAAATTGCATTAAACTTGAGGCTCATCCCACCAAGACATGTAGTGATTTAGATATTGTCTATACTAGGACTAGATACTGTAGAAACCAAATCATTTGTGCCCCCCATTCATAGACACAACCCTGATCTAGGTGGGAGGTTCTGGACTTCTCCCAAGACCCCTCCTTTGCATTCTTATGATTGAAACATAATTTCCCCTCCTTTACACAATCCAAATTTTTGTTGGACCAGTCTCCCATTCATGTCTAGAGCCAATGCATATGCTCTCTTCATTATTAGAAACATTACCTTGAAAAACCACCCTTTATAGTCTTGAAAAATTTGGATCTTCATAAACTACATAGCCATCTAAAACAGAATATCATATTCCCAAGGAAACCTTTATTTTGAATATGAATTGATACACCCTAGTTTGGATTTTCATGAGTCATCCACAAAAGGGGTCTATCAACTAGATGCACATTCATTCCCAGAAGAGACCTCTTGAATCTCTGTAATCCCCAAATACAACATAGTATAGGAAAATACTTTTTGAATATGTTATGAAATCATTCCTTGTATGATTGTCTCACATCATGTTTTAGATTTTAAAATCACAAAACCATGAATCAAAAATCCCCCTTATATGTATTTGATGAATATCGAAACATTATAAGCTAGGAAACCCCTCTTGGTTCATCATTCTATAACTCATAGTCAACTCTTAGAAGGGAACTGTAGGTAAAATTCAAGTTTTAGCTCACTAGATGTTCACTCTACATATTCATAGAAAAAAATTGAGAAATGAAAATTATGTGGCATAAAAATTGTTAAGAAGAAAACCCATAAAGGGTGGCCTAAGAAAAAGACAATTCACACCCACTAAATCATTTTTATTTTGAATTAGGTAAAAAATTAGGGTAATGAGGAAAAATACACAAACTTCATAGGTTTTTTCATATAACCCTAACAACAATAAAAATGTTCTCTCTAGTTCAAAAGGATCAAGAAAAAATTAGAGCACTCTCATCCTTATCATTGTAATTTTAGCACTTTAACAGAAATACATTCAATTAAAATGATTCATTTTCAGTGTTTTATTTGATTATAATGAGGATAAAAACATAGAAATAAAATATCAAGGAAAAAAATAATTTAAATTCATGTTTTTAATGTGGAGGAGTTTCCATAGTCTGGATTATCTCTTTAAAATTTTATAAGGTTCCTCTATATAGGCATTGAGTTATTGGACTATGGATTGAGCATTCTCTATATCTTTTCAAAATCTATCTATTTGTGTGGTGAAGACCTCTTCAATGTGATAGAGTTTCACCTTCTCTGCAGCCACAAAAATCCTTGACTTGTTCCAAGACCCTCTTTAAGGAATGGTGGATTTGTACAATCTCTTCCTTTATGACATTTAGTTCTTCTTGAAAGCATACCATTTGGAGATATTTCTCATCTAGGAAGTGATGATACTCCTCCACCTCCTTGTGATGGCTGATCTCCGGCTGGGATACCACAACTCTGAGATCTTTAAACTATCATTACAATTATGCCTAAACCTTCTCAAACCTTCTCTCCTCTTCTTGTTTCCAAATTATTGACTTCACATCATGGTGGATCATGTAGTAATCAAACCCCTTGTACCCTAAAAATAAAAACTGGGTTAAAAGTTAATGAATTTGTGATGGGTCTTCAAGAGGTGTCTCTAAGACTATCTTAAAAATATCTCACCAAACAATATGATGTGTGGTGAAAAGGGTGTCTTGTGTCTCTAAATATAACTTAGAACCACTTTTAGAAGTAGATAGGTATTCTAGTATCAGGGCACTCAATGAGGTTCCCTACTCCACTCCCTCTAAAATAATGTCATCTTCACCTACCTGTGTTGGATGAATTGGAATGGAATATACCCTCTTAGGCTTGTCCTATGAGGTCAATGACACTAGATATTAGATGAAAACTCATCATTAACATCAAGGGGGTTAACAAAAAATAATTTCAGTGAAAGAACTAGAGTAGTTGGTGACACTCGCTCGTTGGTAGATTAGAAGCTGGAATTGATGCCTCTCTAACACCCCAAATCTCAATGTTTTGAGAATGGATTTCCTAAAAAGGAATATCCTCCTAAGTCCACTCAGAAATTAGGAGGGAAGGATCTCTAAAATATCTCACTTTGGGGACCTCACATGTTACTCCCTCAGCAATGGGAGTGGGATGGAATTGGATTCCTTGATTATGAATTTCCTTGGAATTTTTTTCTATGAAAAAAATCTACACAAGATAGGCTTTGTTATAAGAAATAAAATTAAAGGAGGTATACTATGTTTGAAAATGAAAGAAATAGAAAAACCACATCCATCTAATTCCCTATAAAAGTCCTGAAACTCCTACAGAGAGGTGGGAATATTAATATTTTCAACCTATCCTCAAGTTATGTTATTTCATTATATATTGCGTTAATTATCACAGTATCCTCACCCATAGGGGTATCCGAAACATGAGGATTGGGACCCAAATTGGATATGACATTGATTATTTATTCTGACCTCCTGGAATACACATGTCCTTCAAACCCTGCAAAGTTACTATTAACACTAACACCTTCAACAGACAAAATATATAACAACCCTACTCTTTATTTCACACTTAAACATAATTTATTATATAAACTATTCACTTGATACAACATAGAAGATCGATAGTTCTAGTGTCTTTGGGGATTAGGAACATTACAAAACAACTTAAAACATGAAATATACATCTTTATTGAAAACTTCATTTACATTACCACACACATTCCTTCGTACTTAGCATTGCATGGGATAACCTGAGAACATTCATAAGAAAATGGTGAGATATAAATCCCAATAATGGAGTAAAAAATTCATAACATGAATAATACATTAAATGTTAGGCAATAGGCATATCAATGGATCATAAGAGAAACATGAACATAAAGGCATGATATAGCATGATTATCATAACATGGAAATTTGGAAAAAAAACATTTAACATGATTTTAGCATGATCTAAGGCTCATTGCACATGGAAAATGAGTAAAAACTCATTGAACTTAAATTATAATGAGTAAACAATCATTTCACTTGACATATCATGATACTAATCTTTACCCAATGCATTGAAGCACTATCAGAGTGCACCCTTCTTAATCATTTCATTTCATGCATAAGTGTGCCACATGGATCATATAACATGGATTCATTAAACATCATAATTTATTCCCTGATAAAGGAATTTTTAATTCATACATGAAAATATATAATCAATAAGTAAATGTGCATAAAGTTGAATACCCTTGATAGAGAAATGGGCATGGTATTCACTACATAATGACTTTGGCTTGGAAAATCGCGGTGCAATTTCAGCAGCATAATGACATGACATAAGAATTCATAAAAATGGTTGATGAGAGAGAAAGGTGTGTCTAATAATATTTACATGAAATTTAAATTAAGGGGTTAATATATATACATGTCCCAACATATATAATGGAATTTATATTCATAATACAAAAGGATTTCTTGAATGTAAATGAGAAGAGAGAAATTCCTTATGGAATTTTGACATAGTAACAGGTGTACATGGGAGGCATTAATGAAAGTGAAAGAGGTATCTAATCATTAAAACATAAGGAGTGAAGTATGGTGGAGTTTCTAAATAATACCCTAGAATTTTTAATTTAAAAAAAACGGTATAACAACATAATTAAATTTGGACAAAAATGAGAAAGGAAGAAATCCCTTACTTGGAAGTGTGATCCCAAAGGCTTGGGAGATGCTTGAGAGAGGATTCATGGGAGATTGGGGTGCCTTGGTAGGATTATATAGATATTAGGGAAGAGTTTGGTTGAGATCAAAAGGTTTTGAGTGAATATTAATGGGATATTGAGTGGGTTTATATAGTAAAGGAGAGGGAATTATTTATTATTTAGGTTTTGGACACCACACATTAAACTAATCAAAACCACAAACCAACCCATGGTTTTTTCCCATGGTTTTTTAAAAAGGGAAGTAAAAAAAATATTTTAAAATTCCACTGGTATAAATTATTAAAATAGTATGATTTCTTATGTGGAGGTGAGTCATACTCTTAAGGAAAACAACTTAAAATGCTAAAATGTTTTATAAGTCTTGGAGGGTCCACTAAGGCACCATAAAATTAACCAAAAAAATATAAAATCACATTATTTTAAATGTAAAACATATATTATCTGAAAATACCATTTATAGTATTTTAATACATCACTATTGGGTTATTTTGATGTCATAAAACACATTATATATTAAAATGGTATTTAATTTTTACCCAAAGATTCAACTGTCTCAAAAAAGTATGAAAAATTCACCATTGGATAATTTTAATGTCCTGATTCCAAAAAAAATTATTTTATCTAAATAATTTTCTAAACATGTGAATTTTTACTTTTAAAATAAAAACTAACATTTATCGAAAATTCATGGGTTTGACAAAAACAGTTTTCAAACGTTAATAAAAATTAAAATTGTATTCATAAAAATTATATGATAATTTTTATTCAATAAAAATTAATTTATTAATAATATTTTATCAAAATATTATTTAATTAAAAATACATTAATTCATCAAAATATATTTCTTAATTGAATATTAACTAAAAAACTATTTTTTCTTTAAAACCCATTTAAAAAGTAACAATAATAAAATGAATGTATATTATTTATTATATACAAAAATAATTCACATAATCACAGTGTTAAGGTCTTGTTACATAACCCTTATAACACCCACATAAGACTGAAGGGTAAGGTGTGCGATGGTGATAGACTCTTGGGGTGGCTTAGATAACATCACTCGGGTGGTAATCTCTATCAACTTCCACTTCTCCCATAGGTGATTCCATTAAAGCTTAACGTGTTGAAGCTAGACATGGGATTGGTCATGATTGAAGCCCAGTGACACTACCTCCTTTCTGAGCTCCAACAAATGGGCTTCGTATGGAGCAATTCTACTGAATGAAGCCATCGCTTCCTTTATCTGAGTAAATTGGATTTATTAAAGCCCTATATTTATACTAATCATGTGATCACTATTCAAGGGCTATATTAGCAACGATAATAATTCTTAATGGTATTTTGAAATCCAAAATCATAAAACAAAGGAAGTCCATATAATAAGACATTTAATTAGATCAAGAGGAATTTTCATTAATTAAAGTTTGGTTCGTTACAATCTTCCCCCCTTAAGAAATTGAACCCTCAAAATTTTCTTTTCCCACACTAAAATATATGAGGGTAACTATACTTCATCAGTTATTTTGATTCCCATGTTACTTCTTCAAACTTGTGGTTTTGCCACAACACCTTAACATGAGGCATTGTATTATTTCATAGAACCTTTTACCTATGATCTATGATCTTCACCAGCTACTCTTCATAGGAGAGGTCATTCTCCAATGGTACCACCTCTAGATTTAGTACATGTGATGGTTTAGGTATGTACTTCCTCAAGAGTGATACATGGAATACATCATGTACTTGAGATAGGTTCAGTGGGAGTGCTAGTATGCAGGACACTGCTCCAATGTGATCAAGGATATCAAAAGGGCCAATGTACCTTGGATTAATCTTTCCCTTCTTCCCAAATATCATAACTCTCTTCCACAATGATATGTGGAGGAATAACATGTCTACTACATCAAACTCTAGGTATCGTCGATGATTATCAGCATATCTCTTGTGTCGACTCTAAGCAGCTTTAATGTGTTTATGGATGGTCTTAAACTTTGCCACCATTTCTTTGACCATTTCTGAACCTAGGAGTTTTCTCTCCCCGAATTCATCCCAACATGTCGGTGTTCTGCACCTCTTCCTATACAGGGCTTTATAAGGATCCATTTGGATGCTTGAGTGAAAACTATTATTTTAAGATAACTTAGCAAGAAGAATATTTTGATCTCATCCTCCTTTGAATTCCATTGAGAATGCTCTCAATATGTCCTCAAGTGTTTGGATAGTCTGCTCAGATTGTCCATCATTTTGGGGATGATAAGCCGTACTGAAGTTTAGATGATTATTTATATCATGTTGAAGAATCTTCCAAAACTTATAGGTGAATCTTTGATCTTGATCGGATACAATAGATAGTGGCAATCTATATAGTCTTACCACTTCTCTGATATATATCTGTGTCAGTCGATCCAATGAGAAATCCTCTCAAATTTCAATTAAGTGTGTAGTTTTTGTAAGACAGTCCACAAAAACCCATATATCATTGTTTCCTTTGGATGTATTTGGAAGTCAAGTGACAAAGTCTATGGTGATGTTCTCCCATTTCCATGCTGGTATGGGTAATGGTTGCATCATCCCCTTATACTTATACCTATTAGCCTTCACTTTCTGACATACCAAGCACTATAATGTATACTCAATGATATCATTCTTCATGTTATCCCACCAATAATGCTCTCAGAGATCTTGATACATCTTTGTGTTTCCTGGGTGAATGGACAAATTCGAACTATGTGCATCATCCAAAAGTTTTTTCTTTAACTCCAGACTTGATGGAACACATATTATTTTCTCAAATCTCACAATTACTTCTTAATTAACATTGAACTCTAAGGATTTACCTTTTCTAATAGTTTCCACTTTCTTCTGAATTCCCGCATCATCCTTTTGGGCATCCTTTAACCTTTTCAAAATAGACGGTTGAGAAATAATTTTTAAAAAGATTTATGATGTACCCTTATTTATGATTCCCATGTCTATCTTCATAAAATATAAGAAGATTGGATCCTTTCCAATTCTCATCAATGATGGAATTGTTGGGTCCTTTCTACTTAGAGCATCATCTACCTTGTTTACTTTTCCATGGTGGTAATAGATTAAGCAGTCATAGTATTTGATCAGCTCTAACCATCTTCGTTGGTGCATATTTAACTCTTTATATGTGAATATATACTTGAGGCTTTTGTGATCCATGTATCTGATCAAACAAGTCATCAATTCACAGTAGAGTATACTTGTTCTTTATCTTGATTTTGTTGATCTCACGATAATCAATATAAAGGCGCATTGAACCATCCTTCTTCTTGACGAAGAGGACTGCTGCACCCCATGGGGAAGCACTTGGGTATATAAACCCTTTATCTAGATTCTCCTGTAGTTGTTTCTTCATCTCCTCAATCTCCACAACATCCATTATATAAGGAGTCTTGGATATTGGAAATTCCCCAAGTATAAGATCAATTGATAATTCAATATCTCTTCTAGGAGGAAGACTAGGCAATTCCTTGGGAAACACTTCAATGAATTCCCCCACAATAGGAATGTCTTCAAGGATGGTTGCTTCCTTAGACTCAATCTTCTGAGCCAGATACGCATGCTCATAGGTAATTAATATCCACTCTTGAGATGCTGGTGCTAAATGAGATCCATCCTCCTCCTTTCACTTGTACAGAATCGGGGGTCGATTTTCCATATAAAGAGTGATTTCCCTCTCACAGAAATTTATGTTGGCTCTATATAGGTAAAGCCAATCCATGCCAATAATTGCATCAAATTACACCATAGGAAGTATGATGTGGTTCTCTAGGAAGTTAATTCCTAAAATTATGATAAGGGAGGAGTTATATTCATGGGATGTAATGATTTCCTCATTTTTCATTCTCACTGACATCTTTACTTCTATGATTTTTGGTGGTGTTGGGATTGTTCTACTAAACTTTCAGGATATAAAAGAATGCATAGAACAAAAATCAAAAAGTAAATTCTCTATTATTGAATGAATAACTAGCGTACTTGTCACCACTTAATTTTCAGGGTTCACTTCGGCAATAGTGATGGAAAAAGCTCTCCCTTACTGCCTTGGAGGTTAATGGTTACCTCTAAAAACCCGTGGATTAGGGAACTGGTTTGAAAAGTACCCTGATTCTTTGAAGTTGAAGCAATGAACAATGCATTGAGGGTTGAATGGAGTCTTTCTCTCCTTTGTCATAGCTGCGTGTTTTTCTTGTCAGTAGTTAATGGCTAGGTTCCCTTCTCTTTCACAACTAAAGCATTTTCTCTCCCCCTTTAGGAAATTTCCAGAGTGCTTCTTTCCTCACCTTTGGAAAGTGGGGTGCTGGATTTTCTTATCACCATTAGATTTATCCATCGGACTACCAGAATTTAAGTCCACCTTATGATTCTTATTCCCATGATACCCCTGAGATTCATCGATCTCCATTTTGACTTTGAGGTCACATCGGAAAATTTACTCATAGCTTTCGAAGTCACAGATCGCTAGGGATTTTTGTAAGGTAGGTTTTATCCCACCAAATAAGGAGTAAACCTTACATTCAGAGGTAACGACAAATTCAGAGGCATATTATGAAAGCCTTGTGAATTTTTCCTCATACGCTCTGATGGATTCGTCAGCTTTTTGCTTGAGGGTAAGGAATTCCCTTTCCATCTTAAGTTAGAGGGTACGAGGAAAATATTTTTCGAAAAACATTTTCCGAAAATCCTTCCATTCCAATGTCTTGATCTCCTCCTCAGGCTTCGTTTTTTTTTATAAATGTCCACCATTGATCATATTCACCCTCCATATGATAAGAAACCAAAATAACCTTCTCTTATTAGGAACATTGAAGGATATAGAATATCTTTTCAATGTAGTTGATCCTTTGTTTGGTAATTGAAGGATCAAATGATCTATTAAAATTATGAGGCCTTTGTCTCATGAAACTCTCGATTGCGACTTTTTCTTTCTTAGGGGGGGTGAATGTTCCTATTGACCCATGTTTCTATTCAAAACTTGAGTTAACTAAGATATTATCATGAAAAAGTTCACAATTCCTTCTCTCATTGGATTGGGAATCTCATTAGAACAGTCATCACATTGATCTTTTCCTCGGTTGTTATCCTGAGTCCTCCTATTACCAGCTATTAGATGGAATAAAAGAAATTTTAGGTGTAACACATAAAGGGTAATCCAGAGAAAAAAATTGATTACTTATAAATTACTTTAATTTCCTTAACTTATGAATTTAGAGGCTTCAATTTATGTTATCCGTGATCTAATTCCCAACATATATTCTTAGGGGATTTTTTCAATTACCTTAATAATGGTTCACACTAAGCTTATGAATTTACCAAAGCATATCCCCCAGGATTTTCATAACCAAGAGTGTAGTAAGGCCCATTATCGTGCACAAGTTCTCATTTGAGTCTATCTTAAAGCTGTGTTTTTGGGTTGTACCCCTAGATACATTTGTAATAGAGACACCTCTACCTTCTCGTATCTATATAGGGATGTATTTTCTTGATAAACCACTTATTCAATACTCACCAAAATTTATGGATGTTTTTATTATACTTAATCTTATCTATAAGGCTTTCACTAGGGTTTTCTAATCCTAATCCCAAAAATAACTAATCATATCCTCTGATACCAACTATAACAACCATGCTCTTTATTTCACACTTAAACATAATTTATAACATAAACTCTTCACCTGATACAACATAGAAGATTAAGAGGTCTAGTTTCTTTGGGGATTAGTAATATTACATAACAACTTAAAACATTAAATACACATATTTATTGAAAACTTCTTTTACATGACCACACACATTCTTTTGTAATTAGCATTGCATGGGATAACCTGAGAACATTCATAAGAAAAGGGTGAGATATAAATCCCAGTAAAGGAGTAAACAAGGAATAACAGGAATAATATAGTATATTTTAGGAAATAGTCATATCAATGGAGCATAAGATAAACATGAACATAAAGGCATGATATAGCATGATTATTATAACATGGAAATGTGGAAACGACATTTAATATGATTTTAGCATGAGCCAAGGCTCATTGCACATGGATAATGATTAAACCCTCATTAAACTTGAATTTTCATGAGTAAACCCTCATTTCACTTAACATATCATGATATTAATCTTTACCCAATGCATTGGAGCACTATCAGGGCACACCCTTCTTAATCATTTCATTTCATTCCTAAGTGTACCACATGGATCATATAACATGGATTCATTAAACATCATCATTTATTCCTATATAATGGAATGTGGAATTCATACATGAAACTATATAATAAATAATTAAATGTTCATAAAGGTGAATACCCTTAACAGATAAATGGGCATGGTATTAACTACACAATGACTTTAGCTTGGAAAATTGCAGTGTAATTTCGGCAGCATAATGGTGTCACATAAGAATTCATAAAAATGGTTGATGAGAGTGAAAGTGGTTTATCATCATATGCACATGAAATGGAAATTAAGGGGTTCATATAGATACATGTCTCAATATATTTAATGGAATTTATATTCATAATACAAAAGAATTGCTTGAATGTCAATGAGAAGTGGGAAATTACTTACAGAATTTCATCATAGTAACAGGTGTACATGGGAGGTATTAATGAGAAAGAAATTGGTATATCATCATTAAAACATAAGGAGGGTATTATAGGGTAGGTTTTAAATCATACTCCAACATTTTTAATTGAAGAAAATGGTATAACCACATAATGAAATTTGGAAAAAAAATGAGAAATGAAGAAATCCCTTACTTGGAAGTGTGATTACAAAGGCTTGGGAGAGGCTTGATAAAGGATTATTAGAAGATTAGGGTGCCTTGGAAGGATTATATAGAGGGTATATCAGAGGTTGTTTGATCTCCAAAGGTTTTTAGTGAAGAGGAATGAGATATTGAGTGGGTTTATATAGGAAAGGAGAGGGAATAATTTATTATTTAGGTTTTGGACACCACACATTAAACTAATCAAAACCACAAACCAGCCCATGGTTTTTGCCCATGTTTTTCTCCAAAGGGGAGTATAAAACATTATTTTATAAGTTAAATGTCCGAACTCATTAAAATATTAGGATTTCGTATGTGGAGGTGAGTCATACTCTCAAGGAAATCAGTTTAAAAGGTGAAAATATTTTATAAGTCTCGGAGGGTCCACTAAGACACCATAAAATTTACCAAAAAAATATAAAATAAAATTATTTTAAAGTTAAAACATATATTATCCAAACATCCTATTTATAGTATTTTATTACATCACTATTGTGTCATTATGATGTCATAAAACATATTATATATTAAAACAGTATTTAATTTTTACCCAAAAATTCAACTGTCTCAGAAAATTATGAAAAATTCACCATTGGATAATTTTGATGTCCTGATTCCAAAAATAATATTAATTTTATCTATATAATTTTCTTAACATGTGAATTTTTACTTTTAAAATAAAAACTGACATATATCAAAAATTTATGGGTTTGAAAAAAATAGTTTTCAAACGTTAATAAAAATTACAATTGTATTCATAAAAATTATACGATCATTTATATTTAATAAAAAGTAATTTACTAATAATATTTTATTAAAATATTATTTAATTAAAAAATCCATTAATTCATCAAAATATATTTCTTAGTTGAATATTAACTAAAAATACTATTTGTGCATTAAAAACCATTTACAAAGTAATAATAATAAAATGAATGTATATTATTTATTATATACAAAAATAATTCACATAATAATAGTAATAAGGTCTTGTTACATAAACCCTTATAACACCCGCATAAGACCGAAGGGTAAGGTTTGTGATGGTGATAGACTCTTGGGGTGGCTCGGATAACATCGCTCGGGTGGTAATCTCTATCAACTTCAACTTCTCTTGTAGGTGGTTCTTTTCAAGCTTAACATCTTGAAGCTTGGATTGGGATTGTTCAAGAGAAAATCCTAATGATACTACCTCCTTTATGAGCTCCAAAAAATGGGCTTCGTATGGAACAATTCTACTGGATGAGGTCATCACTTCCTTTGTCTGAGTAAATTGGATTTGTTAAAGCCCTATATTTATACTAATCATGTGATCACTCTTCAAGGGCTATATTAGTAACGATAATAATTCTTAAAGGTATTTTAATATCCAAAATCATAAAACCAAGTAATTTCATATAATAATACATTTAATTAGATCAAGAGTAATTTTCATTGATAAAAGTTTGGGTCATTACAATCTAAGATCCATTTCAACCCCTTCTATAATAGGGATAGTGCTAGTGGTGGTTGTTGCAAGGTCCTCCAGTGTATATGATGAATCCAAAATATCATGAGAAAAAAAATCAGTGACCAAAACATGACACCTTATGATATTCATCTGACATTACCATAACCCCGCTCTCTATATATAATAATGGGAGCAGATGCGGATTCATATCTTGAAACTTCTTCAATCAAAGGGATAGATTCATCAATATGAGTCTATTCCTCATCTGAAATGTCCCCCTAGGTCCTCGATAGATCATTATTGGACCCCTTAAGGGAGAAGAGTGAAGAAGATCCTATAAAATGAAAGCATGGTCAAATATGTATGTCCAGTGAGTCATAAAATTAAATGACAATGAAAAGACATAATACGGTGCATATGTTGATCCAACTTCTTTTCCCTATTTTTTTATTCCCTTAAGATGTAAAGGGGTCTGTATCAGTCCTCTCATTTATGGTAACTAGAGGTGAAGGTCAAGGAATTTCCACCATCTCCTCCACCATTATCCTCTAACATAAGGATAACTATAAGGGATATGGAGAATCAACCCCCACTCCGATGGGGATGCCCGTCATCCCATATTTTGGTGACTCAAGTGCTACCCTCTATGCTTATTCTTGTCCTATTAATTTCAAGGTTAATCCCATTGAAATTAATAATTATGGATGAGGATGGTAAAGGAGAAGGTAAAAGAGATATATACCTCACTAGTGTAAATATATTCATCCCATTACTCATTAGATAGATCAGATTTCCCCTCAGCCACAGCTTAGGCCATAATGTTAGTTACCCACTTTGTAGCTAGGATCTAATCATCAATGGCATATATCAACATTTATAGCTCCCACATATATTGACCCACCTCATTAAAATTGTTTTTGGGGTAAATATTGAAGGTTTATCATATGTCCCCAAGCTCTGAGATGCATATTCCTGCCTGTAGTAACACCCATAAATATCTGATATACCAACTCACATCCTGCAAAGATTTAATTATTGAAGGATGCACACACTCTGATTCTAATGTGAACGACTAAGTGTAAGACCTAACATATTTTTAATTTTAATACCCTTTAGGTCTCTCTGATCTAACTGTATACTAGATAGTTCAGGCCCAAGTCTCCTCCTAGAGGTGATGACTAGAGTGCCTTGCCCTAGAAGATATGGTCTTTTCATCCCCGACCTACTCTGTAGCTCATGCTTGGGAACACTTTGAAGACTTTATAAATTCAACGTCATCACCCTTGGGATGAAACTTCTTACCATGCATGATATACCCAATAGTAATTATGGACTTGAATTGATGGATTCTTGTTGTTAGTACCCCTTGGGGTTAGGAATAAATCCAAGCACTAGAATACCTATATTCTAGCCTGATTGATGCACCCTGATAGGGTTAGTTTGATAGATTCTTGGGATACCCACAAAGATAGAAGGATCTAAAATCTTTGAGCCACCATTTGAGGATTCTCAAACCAAACATGTGTGGGAGAGAAAAATTTGGTTATTGTAAAAACTTGAACCGGTAGGCGAATCGATATGGACAGGCCTCACATATGATCTCACTATCAATATAGGCTACCAGTACGCTATCTTTGAATGTGATCATATATTAACTTAGATCATAATTATCCTAACCATTTTCAATGAACATACCAGTATAAAGAACACTTTATGGGAAGAAATTGAACTCTCCTGGTGTTTTTAGTTTCTTCAGGGCTTCTCCATACTTTAGGGATACAGGATGGATATTAGAAAAATCCTAAACAAATGGGAAAAACTAGACTTTAGGGACTTAAACTCCACTCAGGATGACATAAGAGCTGAAGTGTGCTATAATCTACCCTCACATCACTTTAAAAGGCCCTAAATATTATATGGGGCCTTATTGGTGTGAACATATAATGAAAACTAGTAGATATTTTCCATAATAGGGGAATCAAGCCCGATGTTGTTCCCTTATAAAAAATAGACACTATAAAAAATGTCCCTTTCCTCACACTGAAGTTAGATTCATGGACTGACAGTAGGTTGGTGGTCAACCACATCACAAGAAATTCAATCAGATGAGTCCTCATGGGAACCTCAAATTTGACCTTATATCTCCATTGGTTATACTAGCCTTTCTCCAAGGTGGGCCAAAATATTCTAGGGATGTTCTGGTTTTCCAATGAAGGGCATACTGTTGGGTGTTGAAAGTTAGTACCTTCTACTTATAGATCTAGGAAAACCTTCATCCAGGCCTCTGAATGGATATCACCTCTCATACGAGGGTATTTCTTCTTCACCTTCTGAGCCAAATTAAATAGCTCATGGGCTGAATCTGGCATCCTTTTAGCATCATCCCACTTAATCTTTAGTTGAATGAACTCATCATATATCTCCCTGAGGATAGGAGCACTAGATATCTTATAGACATCAAAAAGACTAATGTCAATTTCTCTATTCACCATATGGAAATTATTTGTATGATGACTCCATTGGATCAATAGTTTGGGGATAATGTTTGGGTTCTCTTAAACATATGTTTATTCCACCCAAATTGCCTCATAAATTCTGAAATTTCATAGCTCATATTTAAATTCTATACTATTTTGGAATACCTAGTATGCGCACATCCATTTAGGCCTAAATCCTCCCTAGAATTAAAGTCTCAATCTTCCTTCCAGCCTTGTGATTAGTTTGTCTTAGATGCACAAAATATTGACTCATAGTAGTAGGGTTTCGATTCTTGTGTGTGAGGATTCAGTTATGGTGTGCATAGGTTATGGTTCATAATGCATGCAATAGGAATCATTCCTTACTTGTTGAATACTCATTTATAGGAGATATTGGTAGTGTAAAAATTGGTGTATTCTAGGAACCAAGACTCTAGAAAATAAATATAAATCTTAGGGATGAGTATATATCTCAAAACTATGTGGTTATATAGAGGAATATAGTCACTCCAAGGATACTCATGTTAGTACTTCATCAAATTCTTCTCTAAGTCTAGAAGGGTTGAATCACACATGTCATAGTAATTTGGCCTGATGGTCTTGATCATATCTAAAACACGTGAAGAAACTTGTTCATGGGAATCAATATGAGAATCCATTAGAAACCTAAAAGGAGATAATGAGAATTTCATTGTTTTTTGAAAAAAATTAAATTTTGGAAAATGAAGTACCCATGCATAGGACACTCACCCAAGTGACCCCACGCAGGCCACTCACCCTAATGACCTCATGTAGGCCACTCACCCAAGTGACCTCATGTAGGCCAATCTCCCAAGTACCCTCATGTAGGTTACTCACCTAAGTATCCTCATGTAGGCCACTCACCCAAGTGTCCTTATACAGGCCACTCGCACAAGTGATCCCGTGCATATTGGTTGCTCAAGTAGTTATATCGTGTGCCTGTGCATGATGATGCTTCAAAAGGTAGTGTAAACAACTTGCATGATGGGAGTAGAAGAATGAAAAAAGAGGATGAAATAACCTTTAGGAAATCAACCCAATTTATTGATGTGGTTGAACTGTGTGGCCAAACTCAGTGGAAGACCTGAGCAGAGTGCCTATGTGGAAGACCTGTGTGGATAACGTGTGTGGCCCTTAGGACCTTTTCATCCCTTTACCTCAGGATGAGACCCTCTTCTTTCGACTGGATCCAATCCTAAGGGGGTGATTTTGTTGACACTCTTATTTTTCACATGGGGATGAAAATATTTAATGTAAATTACCTCAAGAAATATATAATTGAAGAGAATAGAGGAGAACAAAGCCACTCGACTAGGTTAACATGCATGCACACAATTTACACACCAAGAAGCTTGTGCAGGCCCTACCTGTGTGGCCCAAAAGGAGTATCCATAACTATGTCTGAAACCTACATGAAACAATTTCACGATGGACTTAATTAGACAACCTAGTTTGCCTAAGGTCCCGATATTTCCTATAAATATGACCTTGATGCTCCTAATTTCAATAACTAAAAACTCATATAAGCCTCAAAGCTCTACTCACCCTAATCCTTCTCCCAAGCCCTCAAGACCATTTAGGTATCTCTCAAAAACCTAATATAAGAGGAAATTAAGGGGTATAGTAGAATCAAATTCTCTCTAGTGTGTGAAAATAAAATAACCTAATCAAGGAAACACTTCCCCATAATCGACAGATACTAGCCTGAAGGTCCCCTCATAAACTTGGGAACTCGCCAAGTATTGTTTTCTAAGATATACATTTTCCAAAATTCACTTCTAGCTTGCATATTCCTACCCTATAAAAATTACTTATGGTCTGCCTAGGCCTTACGCTATGTGAAGAACTCTCTATATTTCCTATCATCTACCTATGAAAGACCCAATTTTTATTTCCCAGAACTTACCTATGTGAGATTCCTTTGAACCCTCTTTTATGCCACCAGTGGTAGGGCATGTCTTCCCTTGGATCCAATGTCTGAGAGGGAACAATATAAATCATCCACTAAAGCCTCCATACTTTCACAACCATGGATAGATACATTCTTGTGTGTATCCAATTCATTTATGCATTCTAATGGTAAGGGTGTCTCGTACTTGTCATGCCTAATGGGTAGGATCCTCGAGGTGTGTACAGTTATGAAACCCTTCAATAATAAGGAACTCAACCTTAGGGGAAGTACCAGAAACCTCATAGTCTCAAACAAGAGGGATATGTCTCTATTCTCCCCTTTTTATCTCTTAGGAATAAGGGTTAGGGTTTTTTCCTCCCCTTCTCATCTCTGAGACCAAGGACCTCTAGTTTCAGACAATATAGAGGGGTCATGCTTTATTTTCCCTTTGAGGGTTAGTGGCTTATCCTTTTCTCTTATATGGAACTAGGAGTGTGGAATTATTCCTAGATTAATCCCATGTCCTTTCTTATGGTCCTTAGCCATATGGGTAGCTAGATATACCTATCCTAGTTATGAAAACAATAGAGGAGACGAGCATATCCAAATCCATTTATATCTCCCATTGCTCTGGCCTCATCCACCAGTGGATGATGGAGTTTTTTTAGTTTTTCAGGTCTTCAACTTCCTCTTGTTTATCATACTGAGCATGACTCATGTGGGCTTAGAGGCTAGTTATGATCATGAAATATGCATGATTAGATGAATGCCTCGGTAGAGAATCCTTTTTCAGATCTTCCTCTCGCCTTCCTTTTAAGGGAATCTATAGGAATATGTCCTCAAAGACATGTATAAATCTTAAAGGTCAAAATTCCTTATGAGAAAAATGGGCATCCTCCTAGGTTTAATCCCCAACCAAACCTCTAAATCACCATGATTCAAGAGACTCCTCATAGACCCACTCAAAAGGGACTCATATTTGGTATAATCCCCAATCATACCCTCTCAAATGGGACTCATGTTTAGTATAATCTTTAAACATTTTATCACCATCTCAAAGGACCAAATCCCTTGCGAGAAAAACCTTCAAAGGGAATCCATAGGCATGGTTCCTCAAAACCAAACTACACATGCTTTGATTCCTGTCTAAATGAGAATTTTGGAAGCCACCTTGAGGTCCAAACCCAAAACCCCAAATCAACCCTAATTATCTCAGAGCCACATTCCTAGTAGGTTCATATCTAATCTAGGATCCCACATCCCTTTCAGGTTCCCCGTGATACTTTGATATAATTCCCACACCAAAACTTTGGATAGAAACCATTCACCTATATATCCTTGCTGCATGACATTAAATTGTACGGTTTGGTCATCATCACATGACCTTAAAAGGTATGATGTGTCCCGTTAAGTGGAGATAAACTATGTGGGTTCTTATTATTTTCAAAAGGATATGTAGAAATCCCGTCTCATGGAAAAGATCCTGATATCAAAACAACTTCCATCTACCTGGATGATGATAAATTCCAGAGTGCCCCACTGTATGGCTTGGAACCATTATCATAATGATAAGTGGCCAATGAATATATATTCCTTATACAAAGGGATACCATCAATTGATAATCTCAAATATATACATATTTTTCCATCAATGAAGAACCTTAGATACATACATATGATTATAAATTCTACACATGATAATAATTTATTGTTAATTCAAGGAAAACCCATGTCATAATTGGGAATTAATGAAGGATTCATGAACATATCTTAAATATTTAATAGAGTCCTAGAGTAGGAAATAATTACACCCAAAAGGGTATGATGATCCTAACCGCCCATCCTCTTAACCAATGTGAGTCTCTGAGTATCATGGGATTCATTCCCCAATGACCACCTACATTTGGAAAGCAGGTTCGTAAAACATCTCAAATAAGGGAACCATTGGGTGCTTCTGGCTCCATGAAAAAAACCCATTAGAAAACATTCAAAAATAGTGAAATTGACATGAATGATTTTGTAACCATTCAAACCCACACAATAAACCATCAAGCATAAAAACAAATTCACCCCACAAATTTTCATCGGAAACAATCTCTCATCAAGAAGACATACTTTTTTGTTTTCTACTAATTGGTCATAACCCATACTCATTAGGTCATATATCCCTTAGTACTATCTTATTTTCTCAAATATAAGTACTGATAAAACTCTCATTAATGATTTCATCATTTTCATTATGAAGTTTAGGAGAAAGTCTATACCCTTATAGACATTTATATTCTTGAGGTTTTTCTGTATATTTCAATGCAACTATGAATCTGCTAACTATTCAATAATAGGTGAGAGAGTTATAGATGAAAATATACTCATGGTACTACCAACTCTATAATTATAAATAACACTTTTCTTAATATACACCTTTTTTCAATAAAAAGAAAGTGAAAAAATAAAAAATAGATTAAAAAAGCCACACAAAAATTCAATTGATGATTTTAACTTAAAAGATTAAATTCATATTATCAATTTTAATAAAAGTTCACATTTTTTTATTTTTGCTTATCACAAACATATTTATTTTATAAATTTTTAAAATTAAAATTATAAACTCAGATAAGTGAAAATATATCCTTCAATATCATGGAACTTTCTTATTTTCAAAAAAATTAACAAAGATTTTTTTAAAAAAATTAATTCTTGTTATAAATTAAGAATCATATTCTGTAATCCTAAAAAGAAATAATGGAAAAATTTGTTTTTACGTGATCATTCTCAATATTATCTATCCCCAATCATATGGTATCATCTATCCAAAAAATAGAAAATAATTTTTCGTAAATAAATTATGTACATTTACTTTAAAAAAATGTGACTTTTTAAATAATGATAAAGTAAAATTCGTTCATTATGATAAAAAATGATTATCAATAACTTTCCTTTTAAAATAATTTGTTTTTTAAAAAAATTGACCTAAATCATATTTCATATAATTTTTTCAATTAAAAATATAAAAATTCCACCTATATTATTAAAGGTTCGCCCTTCCACATAATAAAAAAAGGAAAATATGAATTAAAATAAATATGATCCAAAATTAATCAAAATTTTAGGTCCATTCCATAATTATTTAGGAGAAAATTTTAATATTAATACTTAAAAATATATGAGTCTTCATCAAAGACCAATTAAATTTTTTATTCAAGAAATCTATAAGTTCCTTAATAAATATCAATGCATGTATAAAAAGTGATTATCCAGATATGATTATTAATCATCTAGGGATCAATCTAATTTATAATAATTATAAATGTAGCTTTTATCTCACAATACCTCAACACAAAAATCCGTCGTTAATTTTTTTTTTTGAATTTGATGGAAATGAATAAAAAATACTAATTCATTATCCCAAATTAAATAAACTTTGGATTTTTTCAGAAATGTTCCTACTGCAAAAAAAATATAAAATTAAACTTTGGGAAATACAAATCAAGTTACTTATTCTATATTTTCATGAAATTGTTAAAAAAAATCTATTTTATCATCAAATGAAGACAAATATTTTTATAAATTTGAAAATCAAAATAAATAAAAAGAGTATACTATACAAGGAAGTAGATTAGATATACAAAAACATTGAAAAATTAAATCCAAGAGTCATACAAAACTTTATTTTTTCCTTAAAATATATTTTATTTTTAAAATAAGATGAGATGAACCTTTTAATCAAAAAATTAATAAAAATATTAAGGTATACTGTTTATTTATTATACTAAAAAATACAAAATATATATTTTTATCCTATATTCAAAGAGGAGAAATTAGATTAGATATATTGATGAATAAAGATATATCTCTTAAAAATTTTATAAAAACAAGAATATTTATTATTGAACTAGATTATTTATTAGTAAAAAAATGTAATTTTAATATGGTGTATTAAACTGTTGATATTTAATTATTTCATAAGAGTAAGAACCAAAAAACTAATCAAATATATGAATAAAAAAGAGTAGATCTAATTTTTTTATGGATTAAAAAATATAAAGAAATTCCTAGAAAAAAATTACACAAATAAAATAGATTTTATTATTCCTAAAAACATATTACCATGAAGTCTCTATAGAGAATTTAGAATATATAAAAATCCATTAAAATTAAAACAAATTCTTTGGTCCAATTACTAATTTGAATATTTCACTTATGTGAATCAATATTGGTTTGATACCAATAAAAACATTCATTCCAGTATGTTAAGAATATGTAAAAAAGTGAATGAATAGTAAAATACTATTGAATGCATTCAATATTTTTTTAGGTACTGATATGAATAAAATTTTCCTCTATTATATCACTCAAAAGGTTCCCAAATAATGTTATTAATTTTTCCAGATCAAATAATTTCTACCATGGTATATTATTTAATTTTTTTATTATAATTGATCACTAATATGGTTCTAATCTTAAGAATTATATTATTTATCACTTGTAATTACTATTTAGAAATAATACCTTCACCCATATGGGGTAAAAATGTAAAGAAACTTCATAAATGGGAGAAAGGATAATAGAAGATAAAGAAGAAGTATAAATAGAAAAAAAAAACTTTTGGGATAAAATATTCACAAGATATATCTCTCAAAGAGACTCATCATTTCCTTTTATTTGGATGACTCAGTTGAAATAGGGGATCATGAAATAATGGATGAAACAAAAAAAGAAATATTAATTTAAAAAAATGAATTATAAGTGAAATTAGTTTATAAATAAAGTACAATATTTTATTTTCTTAAAAATAATAAAAAATTCACATTAGAAAAAAAATCTTATAATTTCATATTTGAAAAAACTCTTGAAACATTTATTTTTGACTATCAATAGTATAATTTTCCATTAAAATATGTAAAAAACTATAAATTCTAAAAGAGTGAAATAAATAAAATGTAACAATATTCCTTTCATACATGTCTAGGTGATGGAAAACTACAAATATCATTTAACTATTTATCCAATTTGTAAACTTTTTTTGGAAATGATAAAATGATATCTTTCTTTGTCCAAAATAAATTTATATAATAAAAAATAATTGGAGATCAACTAGGAAACATGAAAATATAATACAAAAAAAGAGTTTCAAATAAATTAATTCTTTGGAAAAAAATATTTAAGAAATATATTCCAAAAAATAATTTGATCATGTAATAATGAAAAAACAATAATATTTTCCAATGAAACATTATCCTTTAATGAGTGGATCATATAGTGTAACAAACAAAAAATTGGGTCCACTCCCATAAAAAAACTTTTATAGAAAATTCAATAGGGAGAGTTTGGATAAATAAAATACATGGTATGTTTAGAAAATATTACCAAAATTGGGAACAAAATAAAATATATGAAATTAAAAATTTAGATAAAAGAATATTACAAATTAAAAATGTGAACTTCTTAAATTTCATCCTTCAATTTAGTCAAAATGAGGAACTTACAGTTCATTCCTACTATTGGAAATTCATTTTTTTCTAGAAATAGTAAAAATGAATTCTGAATATCGACCAAAAAGACATTTCAAAAGGATATTGAATGGATTTAAAACTGAATTGAATAACCTAAACTTAATAAGACAAAAATATATTGGAGTAAAAAAATCTTTAAAAAAGTAATGAAATGTTCAAAAAAATAATCTATGAGTTATAATAACTATTTGTAGGAAATAAAGAGATATTTGAGGATCATCATGAGATTTTATTAAGAGTATCTAATCATATAGTGATATTTATAAATAACTATTATAAATCATATTCTTATTATAATGTCAAAGAAATCGATGATCATGATAAAGATGATGAATTGGAATTAATACGTTATTCACAACAATCATATTTTCGTCAAGATATTATCAAAGGTACCATACGAACTCAAAGACATAAAAACGTTATTTGGAATTTTTTTCAAGAAAATACACATTCTCCTCTTTTTCTTGGACAAAAAAAAGTAAAATATTTATTTTTGAAATTTTAAAGTTTTAAATGGATTCAATTTATTTTCATAAATTTTATGGGTAAAATTTTAAAATACAAAATTTTAAAAAAGAGAAAGAAATAAAATAAATAGATAAAAAAGGGGATGGGGATAAAGAAGAAGATAAAATAGGGACAGAAATAGCAGAATCCTAAGACATTATTCTATTTTCTTAAGGAATACAAAGTTGTTTGTTAATAACACAATCAAATCTTAGAAATTATATTTTTCTAACTTCTTTGATAATAGTTAAAATTAAAATTTCATGTCATTATTCTAATCTCAAGAGAATTTTATGGAATGGAAAAGAGTGATGCATGTTAAATTTACCCATAATGGTGTTCAATTATTAGAAAATGAATTTCCAAAAAATTGGATAACTGAAAGTCTTCAAATAAATATATTAGTTTCTTTCCATTTGAAACCTTGGAAAATATTATGACATTATTCTAAAGATTTGATGACAAAAAAATATAAAAGGATATTTTTTGTTTTTTAATAGTTTGGGGAATTAAAACTAAACTTCATTTTGGTTCTCCTTAGAAAAAACCTTTTTTGTGCCTATTTTCAAAAAACACAAAAAAATAAAATAAATTTATCAAACAATTTTTTTTTCTAGTTCAAATAATTTTCAAATAAATAAAACTAATTATAAAGATCTCCAAAAAATCCTCAAAAAGGGTTTTAAAAAATAATTTATTCAAAATAATTAAAAAGATATTTAAAGATAATAGTTTTTTATTTGGATTGAAATAATATACAACAAGGAAAGTGAAAGGTGAAAAATATTCAAAAAGAAATCAGATGATTTATGAATCAACCATTTCTTCAAGATGGATCAATTTTCTTAAATAATTTATTACTTGAATATTATATATTAAACAAACAAAATAAAAAATAAAAAATAATTAATTACAAAAAAATATATAAAAAATACTAAAAAAGTTTGATTAAAATAATATTTGAGTTAACAAAAAACATCTTTGAAAATTGAAAAAAAAACAACAACTCTTAGAGTTCTTATGTGAGTGATTTTTTAGGACCTCTACTAATAGGTGATGGGTTGTAAATTAGAGAAAGGAGTATGAAACATGAAAATGAGAGTCATTAACATCATACATCCAATGAAAAAAATAAGAAATATGAAAATAAATGCCACAATATAAAATAAAAAAACAACTTATAATAAATCAAAAAACATGAAATTTCATACGAATTCAAGGTTCCAAGATAAATATTGTAATAAAATTACTAAAGAATTATCACCAACCATAGATCCAAATAGATTATCTTCTAAACTAGATCTAGAAATGTGAAGAACAATTTATATATATATATAGGGGTGGAAATAGATTTATACTCAGTAGGTTTCTCCTCAATACCATTCATGAAAATATGGAAAATCATATTAATACTTTATTTAATAAGAAATATAACCAATTAACACTAATCGGGTTAACTATCACCCAACCCCACTAGGGATCACTCGCCAAAAATTGAATCCAAGAATAATAAAATAATATCAAAAAATATAGTAAGAGGGTATCTCACACCACTTCCCAATTGGTTAATTCTAACACTCTGATGACAATCATCATAGAATTCTGCTTGGAATAATACCAATCTTGTGACACCTAATGCGGTATGGATTCTAACCCTACCTTCATAACCCTTTAAAGGTCCAACGTTCTTATTGGAACTAGTAACAAAAAAACCATAACCATAATTGCATCCATAAACTACATGTTCACATCTTAGAACATTGACCTTGTTGTAATGACCTGACCAAGATTATCTGAATGGCATCTAGGTAGGGGATTCTATGTGACCTCTGACACTTAACCTTGTACGTTAGAGAATATCGATTAGCATAAAAGGCCTAAAACAATCATGATGGATACTATGAACTTAATAAGAAATACTTATAGTCATACCTAAATCTACTGAAAATTTAACTTGATTTGTATATATAACAAATATCTCAAAACCTGTAGACATAAAACAAGGATCCCCATAGTCCCCTATAGTCTATAATATAAAGTAGTAAATCCACTTTCACCAACAATAATAGAGTAGAAACATCGGATAAAAAAATAAAACATACATCATATAAATAAATGACACATTATCCCATACTTGGTGAATAAAAACTGATAAGTTAATTTCATTGGTCTCTGACACAACTCACATAATCATCTTAGTAAACCTTAACCTATATAACCTATTAAACCTATACTACATGACCAAATCCAATCAGTACTTGTGCCCTAAGATAAAATATAAATATCTATGCAAGTACATCAAAACCCATATCGTGTATGAAGGTGGGGTGAGTCTAACAATCCATTAGTAACCCCCAATTCCTTGACAATACTTAATATTTTTGTGATTATGTGGATGTGCAAGCAATACATATATAATAAGTGTGATTATATATTTTCAACACTTTCACCTAGAAAAATAAAAAGCAAAACACATCAAACATACATGTCGAGTTATTAGGTTTCAACAAAACCACCTTAACCTTAATCGTATTTGCTTCGACCAGTGTCAGAGTGTCTCTGAATAGAAGTAACCACTTGGGGGAAATATACTCATACCAAGAACATAATAATCACCCTGAGAAAATATACCCATATTTGGAACATTTAATACACTTGAGGGAAATATACCCATCCCTAAAATATATAAGTAATCACGCATGAGGAATATACCCTTCCCCAAAACTGTGTAAGAACACACCTGGGAGGTCGCATCCCCTACTTAGGGAAACATCCTCCCATAATCCTCTAATAAAATGAACCTATATTATTCCACCATAGAACCTCATTTACATCATATACATATATACATACATACATACATACATAAACACGTCCATAGAATCCTCTCTTCCCAAAACCTCATAAAGTATGCACCCAGGGTATTGCATATCAGAGCCATAAATCCATATAAATAAATGTACATGGGTACACTCTCCACTCAAAAACTCTCATAAAATACCACATGATTTTTCCATTCACCTAAACCCATATCACCTAATTGTGGTCAGCCTAACAAGCACATGACCTCTCCTCACCACTACAGCAACATCAGGCACACACAAAGATTCATGTTCTATGGTGACACCTAAAATCATAACTTATTAGTTTTACAACCAAATTTATCTAGGTTTAACATAATATTGGGGAACTCCTAGATCTTTCCTAGGTTACATAATAGTATATACCCCCTACATGGGTTCCTTATTCATTTCTTCATCTCTCAGTCTCAACCTACCATTCCGATTATAATGTCTCTCAATGTATTTTAGGATCCTTCATATTTTTCTCTACTCTCTAAGGAGTTTGTAACATTAATTTGGATAAAACTTCATCTCTGATACCAAAAGTAACCATCATCAACCATTACACACAAACATGAATTATCATGCATACAAACATCACTTAGGTTATATCAAAACAATCACAACAAGGGGGGACATACAAAATTACTCATACTTTAGAAAGCATAACATCACCCACCCAAGGTCAAATAGACAAAAACTAGTTCAATAATTCCTTCCAAAATTTCTTTTTCAAATCCATTTTTTTAATCCATTTTAAAAGGCACCATATCCCATTCTACCCATGCGAGTCCCTTGGCCAAATCCCATTAAAAAATATTTAAAAAACTCTATTTCTATTTTGAAATACCATTTCAAAACTCATTCCCAAATCACCCATTTTACTTTAAAATTACATTTGATCCAATAACCTTTAAAATTGAAACCTTTTATCTTTGAATCAATCACAAACCACTAAGTAATTCATAAAGAGGTTCATTGACACTCATTCATCCAATGGTGCCACCATCAGACCATTTAGTAGGCAATGCAATCCATGTTAACTAAAGGCGACGTGAGCTTATCCCAATTTATGGAAGAGATAACACAATACATGGAACATGTATAAAATTTTAATAATTATGATACAAAAAACATAATATCACTATAATAATAAGAGAATTAGTAAATTCAAGGCCACCTACCTCAATCAAATCCATTTTTTCCTTTGAAACTATGCTTTTCCATTACTACCTATGCTCATCCCAACATCGCCTCAACTCTTAGAAACCTATCTCAAGGAAGGAAATCAAATAATTAATTATAAAAAAATATAATTAATTATAAAAAAAATATAATTAATTATAAAAAAATTATAATTAATTATTTAATTAATTTATAAAATCTATAATTAATTATATCCTCCCAGTACCTCCCCCACAAGCCACACACAAAACCCCTAAGAAGTGGGATGATTTACACCATAATCTAGTGAAAATCCTCATAAAAATAGTTAAAGACAACCAAAAATCAATGAAAAACAAGGGATAGTAAAAATAGAGGGAGGATAATGAGGAACTCATCTCGAAACATCAAAAAATCACCATGAAAATGCCCCAAAATCATGGGGGTCAAAGGAGGAAAGGATGGAGAGCCATCCTATATATCATTCACATGATAGGCGAGGGGAATATGGATTAAAGCCCATATTTTTTTGTAAAATCACTATTTTTAATGAAAATTGATAGGACACATGGTTTACCAAGTTGTGTGCCAACTGTGTGGTCGACACTATCTCAACCCATCCTTCCTGTACAATTTTCCAAGCTATCCCCCAACTATTTGAATAACTAATAAACTTCAACTGCTGTATTTTCATAGTTTCTCCACAATTACACACCAATCGTTTCCATAACCCTGAAAAAATCTACCCCATATGGTTTCTTTTTACCATGCGACAACCTTGCATAAGAAAAAACCTTTTAAAAACTTCCAAATTTGAATCCAAAACTACTAAGACTCACATGAGAACTTGATACAAAACTTGATCCTTGATCTATATCCAAAAAATCTACTCAGGATTCTCAAACTCATGAAATTTCAATCCTAAACTCAATTCTTGAAATGACCCCTATTCTAAAAATCATTAAATCAAATTCCCATTGAATTTTCCAACCCAGAAAGGACACTAGGTTTTACACTCATTAATTCCTACCATGAATATACCACACCATATATACCACATTTTCATGCTATAATATTCACATCAATCACACATTCAACCTTTGACCATTGAAATCATACCATGTTTGGAAGAGATTAGTGGAAAAGGAGTAGTCAACCATTAGTTATCTTATCAAATTTTATGTTTAGGGAAGACACCCCAAATCCAAAAAGATTTTTTCATATGTAAGGATATATGACATGGGTATGGTTCATATGAAATCATAAAAAATACAAGTATATATAGTCACACATAATCCTATCACAACCAATATATATTTTCCAATCACTAACAACCACTACTATCTATACAACACAATCCTACTTTACAACAAAAAATAGCCATGTCATGCCTATGTTTTCCCAATTTGATCACATTATTTAATCATTTCATGTTACTATTTACCAACCATATTGATTTAATTATATTTTCAAATTCCATATTTAATGACAAAAAATTCTTTATCCATTCTCTGCATTTATTTTCAGACGTTACCCATTCATTTCAAGCATCAACATTTCATTAACAACCCATGGTTTATTCAATTTAGCTCACTACCCATTTCATATTTTTTATTTCCACATCATTACATACCACTATAAATTAACTAACACAACCCCACACTGATAACCATTTACTCACAAAATCCTCTACAGTAGCCACAACATAAACCCTGTACCATAAACTATTTCCATCCATGCCTACCAACCACAACCCCACTTCCCAAAACATACTAATGCTCACAACCAATTCATATCCACCACCATGACCACACATTCAAAATAAAAAATGTATCATTCACACACAATAACCAATTATAGAAACAAATAACCTTCAAACTCTTTAAAACAATCCATCACATTCATTTAATATCTCTTGTAGGGGTAGTAACACAACAATTTCTGATTTTACATAATCAGTTCATTACTATATTTACTTGATTAACCTTTTATAGATTGATTATAATAATAAAACCAAATCAATAACATATTTAACATAACAACACACAAATCACAACAACATCCACAATCAACCATTAATCATGTAAGCAATATCATGTAAAACATATAATCACATGTGAGTCACTCATCCCCACCAATTTCCTTTTATTTTGATTCATTATATTGGTTAGGTCAATTATTATCATCCATAAAAATCAAATAAAAGCATGTTAATTCCACATTATATAAAAAATAAGAGAGATCTCAAATCCCCTATCTCAATTTAAGCTTTATTATTACCTCATGAGATCAATGTGAGGAATATGTGATCACATGAACAATATCATACAAGAGAATCCTCAACAACTTAAAATAATAAAATCCTCATCAACCATGACCCAATTATAGAAAAAATAAAACAAATCTCTACCCCAAACTTCCTCAAATGAAGAACCATGAGAAAAAAACGAAGAAGGAACGAGGGTAAATTCACCTCCAATCAAAATAAAATGATCTCTTCAAGTTGAGAGTCAACACTAATTCAAGGGAACTCACTAGTATTAAAAGGGGAATCTTAATTCATGAAATAATCAAGGAAAATGAAGTAATATGAGAATTTATATGGGATTTTGAATTTATACAAGCACCGAAAATTGTAGCGCCACAGCACGTCGGGCTATAGTCATGCCATAGTGGGGTTAATTCCACCAAACCTATGAAAATTTAACTAAGAATATCCTATATCCCCCATCTTAAAATTAGTATAATTATTTTATGATATGAACAAGTATATTCATGTTGTGACCAAATAGTTTCACCATGTACATAAATCTATGAAACCTTGACTATGACATGACAGGAGCATTATGTTGTGACTCCTATAAGAAAAAATCCCAAGAATTTTCCTGCTATGATCCATGTCGTGATATCCATGGTCGAATTGAAAATTCCATTCATGTAAATCTCACTAAATCCCTCAAGGAACTCTTACACCATGAACAAAACCTCTATGCCTTGACTAAAAACACATCAATAGAAAAACATAATAGTGAGGTAATTTATATAAAACTCATCAAGATATCATAAGAGTTACCTCATATGGCCTTTTTACTTAACTAAAAATCCATTTTTTTAATTATTAATTCCATGAAATCCCCCTATTCTGTGACTCAAAAATTGTATAACCACCCTTTACTACATCCATTCCTTTGTAGCATGACCGTTAGGGATACACCGTGACCCATATTTTCTAGTATAAGATCATATCATTATCCACCTTTTTAACTCCAAATCTATCTCAGCACCTCTAACACCCTAAATTTTCAAATTAATAGTTCATAAAGGCTCATATGGTTTCAAATATTTTTTTAAAGAAATATTTAAAGGAAAATTTTGATGGATTTACTTGGTTTTTAAAATCAGGGTTTTCAAGCTAGTTATTGATTTTTTTTCAAAAAGCTTTTATCTTATGATCTGTTTTTTTAATGTATGATACTTGTTTAATTTACACTTTTCATTTGAAAAATATTATTTACTTAATGATGTTAAAATAATCTTTTATTATGTTTTTTGTTAAAATATTTACATAGATATTTTTAATAAAATCCCACTGGGCCTATTAGTTCACACTCTACATACACACTTTTGTGTATATATAGATTTCATGTTTTATACAAGCATTAAGGTTGTGATATATAATATAATATTGTTATCTTGGTCTGTTGATGGAGATTTTGAATGTTGTGAGTGACTAAAATTCATAAAAATATGTTCATGTAGCGGATCAGGTTGTTCGAGTATCAATTTCTTACTCTGGGTGTTTGTGTATCTTTCAATTCAACCAATATCTTATTATGTTTTTGGTTTAGTATTTACATACCTTGTGTTTTATTTGTTAAATATATTTCATTTGTTTTGAATGTGATATGATTTCTTATATTTCTTATTCCATATTTGGTTGTTTCTTTATTTTAAAAATTTTTATTTCAAGTTCATAGAAGTCTAATGTTTGGATTCCTTTGGTATATTATGTTATTTGTTTATTATTATTCATGATTGAAATCATTCCACCAGTTGGTGTTTTTAAACCTAGGTGATTATTATTAGCTTGTGGCAGTCCAGAACATGATTTGTGCCTTATTACAAGTTTCGTCACGTGTTTTTTTGGACCAACCTAGGATGATTCATGAAAAAATAGTATCATTGATCCCTATTATTATTTGGATGAATCATGGTAGTGTAAAGATAATAATTTTTGGACTTGAGATATAGGTTCAGGGAGAGTATCTAACTCTTTCTCATTTGGAGTCTTGATCTTCCATGGTTTATCAGGATTTGAGACTTAAATTTGAATTCTATTTTGATTATTTTTATAGAGTTTCAATTCCCATTGAGTTTTATGAAGTATTTTAGGTTTTCCTTGAGTTTAGGGGTGAAAATAGAACAACCAAGGTTTCATAGTTAGCCTGCATGGTCTAAAAAATCATGTGAAGCCTACAAACATGGTTTATGGGATTTCTTGGAGACTCTTCCACGGTTGGTGCATAGTTTTCCAAACTGTGAAGTCAAACCATGAACATTTTTTCATCCCTATATATTTTTTTGAAACTGTTTTTATTTATAATTTCTCTTACTATGGTTTTCATTTGTTGAAGATGGATTAAAAATTATTTTGAAGATATTTTAATTATGTTGGAGTGGATTTTGTTTGATGTGTTGTGTTATGTTTTTTGTTTATGACTGGTGTTTTAATGCCTTTACTTGATTTCATAAAATATTTTTAGTCTAAAATGGTGATTTATGGTTCAATTATAAAATTATATTGGTTTTTATGATGAAAATATATGAGTGTTTTGAAGTGAAAGTGGATTTTTAGTGAAATCTTTGGGTTCCCTGGTAGAGAAGTTGGAGTTTTCACTTGTGGATTCTCTTTTTTTTTAAAAGTGATTTTTTTTAAATATATGTATGTTTTTGTAAAATTATTTTTAAACCCTTTATTAAATTATGGAAATTTAAAAGGAATTTTTTTAGTGTACTTGTATTTGGTGAGTTTGTGTTTTTGATTAAACTATTAGTTTGAAATGGGATTATTTAATTTGATTTGTGAATCATGAATTGATTGTGATTGGTGTTTCATTTTATTTAAATTATTATTCCTATAAAGGTATTAAATAAAAGTGTAAAGTCATTATTTAGGGAGGATACTCTTGGTGATTCATCACATCATCTTAGTGCGACTCTTGCGGCTCATGAATCTGCCCGGGCTCAGAAGATAGTGGTGAAACTAGAATCTTCTTTACTCTTGGGACATATCTAGGAATTATTGAATTAAAATCCACCTTATTTTTATGGTGATCAAGGACTTATTTAATTTATGGAGTGGTTATATAGGATTTAAGTAATCCTCAATTTTCTAAAAACTCTTGAAGTATTAAGGGTGCATTTTTTGTGGGTTTGCTTTAAAGATTTAGCCAAGTGTAGTGGGAAACCATCTTATTCTTAGTTGAATGATGATATATCTTGGGAATTATTCACGGTTATGTTTATTCAATTTAATTATCCCTGTGATTTTGAAGTGGAGAAAACCATTTAATACATGATCCTTAATCAGGGTGAATGAACGGTGAAGGAATGTGCCGATGGTTTCTCTGAGTCAGTGAAAATTTCTCCCGAGTTGGTCACTAATGAATTTATGAAATAAAAATGATTTTAAATAGGTATAAATTTTATCCTTAGATCAGTTGTATCTAATTATATCTATAAATTGTATTAGAAAGTGGTTAAAAGGTCCATGTTAGTGGAAGTTTGTCAGATTGGGTCAACTGAGCTTGAGCAAGGAATTCATATGGATGAGGGGAATTTTTCTCAAAATTATTATGGATTATTTTATAAATAAGATATCTCTTGTGTTTTTTCAATGTGTAACACCTAAACATTTTATGTCCTATTGTCTGAAAATTCAAAGAACTTATCTTCAATGTGTTCGTTTGATAAATTTTCATAGATTTTGTAAATTTGATTATTGTAAATAAGATGAAGTATTGAGTGTAGTCTGAATGTGGATGATGATATATCTTGGGATTTATGCTAATTGAATTTATATTAGTTAATTTTTTTTGGTAACTCTTGTTTTATGTTTTCCTCCGATATCGTTTTATTCTTATCTTATGAGATTTTGGTTCTTCTAGGTATGATTATTCCCAATTGATTTATTATTATTATTGAGGTGTATGTGTGATGTTATCCTTCTGTTGGGATTTGGTTTTTTATGAGTTACACATGTTGAGGCCTTGGATGTGTTCTTGGGTGACTAGGATAAGTGCTACACCATTTTAGATTATGTATTGGTTGGTATTTGGTTTGGAATTTTTTGGGTTCACTAAGGTTATTTTCTCAAGGATGAGGACCTATTTTACCCCTATTTTATCATTTTACCTAAGGTTAAATCCATGCCATTCCTTGTTGATTCATGTTGTGGTTTATGTGTGTTTCTTATTCTTGGTTGGAAATATGTTGATGGATTAGTTAATGAACTTTATTTTAAGTTAATTTGGATATTATTTTGGGTTTTAATTCCCTAAGGGAATTTTGAATCTTTTTCTTGAGCGGTTGTTTGTGTTTGGTGGAGAATTATTGTTTTCTTTGATGATTTGAGGAAACGTTGTTTCTTTGGTGACATCTTTCTGGAAAAAGTGTTTGTTATTTTATCTTACCATTTAGATTAATTTTAAATGGTGGGGACAACTATTGTAGGTCTTGGTGCTATTTGGGATTTTTATTTTGTGATGGTTGTGGTTAGGTTAGGCTTTGAGTTATTCAATGATATTTGGAGATTTTTTCTGTTGTCTTATACTTTTAATTGGTGACTTTTTTAGTGAAAAGTGGTATGGTTAGGAGAATTTTGATATCCATATTCCACCATTGTTTTAAATAATATATTATTTTGTATTTTTTTGGAGTTTTTAGATTTAAATTTTGAATATTTAATAGTTTATTTATTTCATTGTAACCACATGGTTAAGTGTAATCATGCGAAAAAACTTACGTTTAAGAGAAAACATGAGAGTGTTTCTTATATATGATTTTTTCCTATGGTGCATGGTTAGTTCACAACCATGTGAGTATTAGTGTAACCCACATATATTTCCTTATGTATGGGGTGTATTGTGCATGTATTGAGCATAATTGGTAAAATCATGTGGAGTATTGTAGCTTGAATAAAGTGGGGATGAACGGTTGGTGCATGGTTTTTTAAACTATGTGGAAAAACTATGCATGGCTACAGATATATTCCAGTAAGAGATCTATTATTGTTTCACATTTTGGTAGACTATGAGGCCAAACGATGGGACCTACCAAGATTTATTAAAAATCTAATTTCCACCCTAATTGGTTTAACATGTTTTTCCCACCCATTTTTATTCAACTAACTAAAGGGAGATCTCTATAAATCCTCTCATTTATTCCCTTGGGATTTTAAGCTCCTCCTCCTTGGTTTCCAAGAGATTTTAAAAGTTAACCCCCCCCCCCCACCCTTCTTCCTTTACTCTTATACCTTCTTCAATTTCCCTCAATTTACTTTTCACCCATTAACCCTAATGACTTTGTTCGTTGAATATAGGGTTTTGGTGGGTCTAGCCTTATGGATTTGGTTATTTAGGGATAGTAGAAGCCATTTCCTTTCAAGGTTTTTCTCATTCCTTCAAATGTGGGTGGTTTATGCTTGAATTATGTATGTTTTATTTTTGAAATTATTTTATTTAACAAGACAAGAACTGTTTGATTTTTATAAATTAATTTTATCTTAAAATTTTACCAGTATATGATACCCGTTATGGGTTATAAAATTTGTTAAATGATTTCTATAATTGGAATAGAGTATTTTCAATGTATTTCAAGTATTTATTTGAATTAAATGTTTATTTGTTTCAAGTGTTTGTGAAAATTTCCATGAAGCTCTTTTCAAATGGTTTGAAAGTAAAATAAAGGATTTAATCTCTATTTTTATTTCTAAAGGAGATCAACCATGTTTTAAGGGGTTTTTTTAATTAAAGAGTTGTTTTGGTTTTCAATTCACTCCCAATGGAGGTAATCCTTATTTTTAAAAAGTGTTAGTCCTTGTTTTTGACAAGGGTGGTTTTATAACTTTTCATTCCAAATTGGTTTTAAAGACCCATTTAGAACTTACTATAAAGGAGTTTTTTGATGATTGTATCACTCTAGTTGTGATCCCCTTTGTGTGATTCTTTGAATAGGCCTTTACCCCCTTTTAGGTTGTTAAATGAATTATTATTGTAATTCTTATATACATGTGCAAAAGGGAATATTTCTTTGGAGGGTATTGGATGTGATATGGACTTTATTGTTTATGTTAATTATTTATTTATGTGATGATTTTATTATTTTATTATTTTCTCACATTCACTTTATTTACTTCATGTGGAACATAGGAACCTAAGTGATAAATCTTGGTTTATACTACACTATTTTGGATCATGCACTAGCTAGAACCCCCTATTTGTAGGCGTACCTTGATGAGACTATGAGAGTGACTCAAGAGCTTATATTTTTTAGGAATGAATCATAGGTTGATAGTTAATTCCATTGAGTATTATCTAAGGTTGTCTCACATTAATACCTAGTAAGTTTCCCATGATACTTATTCATTTGATGATGATGTTATTTATGCCAACGAGCCTATACCCATGTGTTAAAGGCTTCTTCTTGGCATCCAAAAGACCCAAGATCAAATATGGGCAGGCGAGGAATTCTTGAGTACTGTAGAAGTACTATAGCAGCAAAGGTACTATAGCTGCAAAGTACTGTAGCAACAGTGGTACTATAGTGGCGACAGGTACTATAGCGGTGGCAGTATTGTAGCTGGTACTGTAGTAGCCCGAGTACTATAGTAGTACTATTCACTGAAGGGCCCTTCGGGCCAAAAAATGGGCTTTCAATCCTTGTATTCATGACACTTGGCCTTGGGACTTTAGGCAATGTAATGGGTCTTACTCTACCTAGACATAAAGAGGTTTTTTCTTTAATTATAAAATGAGGCCTCAACCCCAACCTTTTAAAAAAAGATGATGTTATTTATCAAGGGGAATTCCACCACTTACTTGATTTGTACCCCATTGTTCTCATCTTGTATTGTGGAACCATTTATTGACTATTTTTTACTTACCCTTATTATTTTAAATTATGGTTCCCATTTGATCTATATACCTTATTTCTTTTATGAGTTGGTCACTTTATTTTTGTTTTGAAAAATGGTTTATATGAAAAGTTTTAGAAATAATGATGGTGGTTCAGTTTTGTTTTCATAATCTTTGAGCTACACCTTTTAAATGTTTTAAATTTTATTCCTTTTTAAATGGTGGATCCTCCCCTTGGTGAATGAACAAAAAAATTTGAAGGAAAATATTAAAGTAAAAGTTTGATTGATTTACTTGGGTTTTAAAACCAAAGCTTTGAATATGGTTAATACTTTGTCTTCTAAAAATGTTTTATCTTATGATTTAGAAAAAAAATGTATGAAACTTGTTTTCCTTTTTATTTTTCATTTCAAAAACCTTATTTATTAAATTATTTTTAAGATATAATTTATGAATCATTTCATTAAAAAAAGCATAGTTATTTTTTTGTGAAATCATACTGAGACTATTATCCCACACTCTACATACATTCCTATGTGTGTGTGTATAGTTCTCATGTTTTATACAGGTTCCCAAGTTGTGATTTATTATCATATATCTTTATCTTGGTCTATTGATAGGAACTGTGTATATGGTGAATGACCAAAGGTTACACAAAGATGTTGAGACATCTACTCAAGTTTTTTGGGTCTTAGTTTCTTACTAGGGGTGTTAGTTTATCAAAAAATTCATCCAGTAGCTTATTTTTATTTTTATTTTGTTTCTTTATTATCTGTCCTTTTGATATATTTTTTAAGTATGTTATATATTTTTTTTAAAGTGAGGTGGTTATTTCTATTTATTATGCCCTTTTTGGTTGTCACTTTATTTTAAAAATGTTTATTTCATATGCATGAAAGTACAATGTATGGATGCACCATGTAGGGTTCTCAATAGATTCCACTAGTTTATTATTATTCATGGATTAAATCATTCCTACCTGGTTAGTGTTTTGATACCCTAGTTCTTTTCACCAGCCCATGGTGATCAGAAATGTGCTTTAGTCCTTATTGTAAGATGGATTGGGTGTCGTGTTAGGTCAAACTAAAATGGTTCATGAAAGTTTGGGGAATTATTACCTCCTCCTCCTCAAAGTATGTCGGTATTTTGCAGACCAGGAGTAACTTTACCCAAATCACCATTATAGTTCATTTCACTCTGTAATTATTCCCCTTTATTGGTACCACACTCAGTGAAATTCATTAGAGGCTCTCTCGGGATCATCCTCCATAATCTATTTCTAGAGGAATAGTGGGGAGAAAAATTGAAGCCTTATAGGGTTCACAAGTCAAATTGGTATGCCAAGAAGGATGATATCAAGGAAGATCATGATCTATTTCTTTCAGGATATTCATAGGATGATAAATTCCCTGAACACTTTATTTAAAATGAGGATATGATACCCATTGTGCACTTTTCATTAGTGAATTTTGTTAGTGCCAACCCTGCAGATAAAACAAAGCACGACACTAATGACACTAACATATAAGAACATGATGATGAGGTCTTCATTTGAAACATGGTGTGCATAAAAACACATTAGGATGGTGTGTGCACCCAGAATCTGTGGCAGACTCAAGATATGGGAGTCCCTTTGAGCATCCCTCTACTGTCTGCTCACTGTGTCTTGACCAAGGATAAAGTGGAAAGCATGGATATATCCCACCCACCACCCAAAGAAACTGAGACTCTTTTCCAAGGAGAATATTTCTTAATATGAATTCAAACTAGAGAATATGAATCAGATCAATGTCGAACTACTCAGGGAGAATATTCCCACTAATTCAAACTCCTAGGATAAGATTGATATACTTCCTCTGACGAATCCCTTTACATAAGTGGGAACTGCTTGACCCATGAGAGAAGAATCCCATAATTTGGCCAACTTGAGGCATAGAAAACTAGTTTACCTAAATCTAGTGTCTATAAACTACCAATAATTCCATCCATTGGTGGGGAAACACCACCATTTCAAGTGAGTTTCCCTAGAACAACTCAAGAAAGATATCAACAATAGACACAAGAATTTTGACCATATCATGCCTAACCTAATGCATCCACTCAATAATTTACCCAAGTGATAGTCCCACTAGAACTCCTAGACTCCACTAAGTCCATTTCAGCTTTAATGGAATCCATGGAGGGGATACACACACCAGTATAGTTAGAAATGAAACCATAACCTGAGTGGGTATACTTGACTCTGTACCCACCCAACTTTAGGAATCCCATATTCTCTATATTAAATGATACATGAGATTCAATACAACATATCACACATTTTTCATCTTGATACAACCCCATTATGGGAAGATTAGAGCAACATGATATAAAAAAATTCAAATGCTTCATACATACACTATAGGGAACAACATTCATCTAGTATAATGATCTATTAGTTGGGTATATCACCAACTAGGAAGATCTATGATGAAATTAACTTTATCAGTTTATCTCTATACTAAGGAAGACGATGATACTTGAATTCTAAAAGTACAAGAAACATAAAAATTATAGGGTCTTTTAATTCATTTCTATGTGGGAATTCTTAACCTAATCCATTAACATGAAGCTTTATTAAGAGAATCTTTTTGAGATTTTTCTAGATAATCTCCATGAGGAGTTTTAGACACTACTCATTCCCTTAAAGTACCCTGATGGTTTTTGGTAGTTTTTAGTGGTGGAATTACACTTTAAGGTTTCCATTCATCATTCCAATCCCAAGTCCTAGTTTCCACTATCAGCATAAGGGTTAAATCCTAGTAGATTAGAGACTGTGATCGTCACACTCAAAGAAACATTGATGGAAACTCTAGCTCCCAAAACTACTGAATATCATGTGGTGTCTAATCCTGAATAACATCAGCATCAGAAATTACCTTACTAGGAGAGAAAAAAAGAAAAAAAATCATCCAAAATTAGAATACCAGAAGAATGAGGCTTATTCCTTCCAAAAGGAATAAGTTTTGGGACTCTTCATCACTAACCTAGAGGAAAATTTTATCAAGTTACCAGAGTTCAAAAGGCCCAATGATGTTGGGATAAATGATTAACCTGATTATTTCTTCCTCCCCCAAATTTTGGGGTACAACATTCAAGACTACATCATCTTCAATGTTATATTCCAAAAGATGGTTGAATCTGGGTAAGTAAAGCTGGGAAAACCCCCAACTTAAGTGGCCTATGTCTCTGCCTCTATAACAAAAGAAAAAGTAGAGTAATAAGAAATCATGAACAAAGGGGTGTAGAAATTCAATGACCAGATGACCCAAAATTTATTCAAATGAGCACATGTTATACTCAGAGCGCAACTAAATTAGCTATTTATGACCCCAATTCACTTTGTGAAGTCAATTAAAACATATTCATCATCATAGTCTTCCAAGGGTTGGCATAACTGGATTCAATAGAATAAGTCACAAGAATAGAAGTCCTTATTAGCACCCAAAATAGTTAATAATCTCTCAGATTACTTAACCCCATCACTGGGAGGATAGGAACTAACCCACCAAAAGGATTTTCATTTAATGAGGTGTCATAATATAGCTTGATCAATGCCATTCATCTGATTGACCCCTTCACTAATTAAGATGATAAATCATATAAATATAATTTTTTTCTAATAATTGGGGAGGAGGTTGTAGATATTGAGGAGGTTGGGGAAGAAGAAGTGGTGGTAGACCCAAACATCCATGCACTATTTCTTTTGAATCCATATATGCAGTTGAAACCTAAAGACACACTCTCCAGAAAGATCAATAATAAAATTTCTATGATCCTAAAATATCTAGAGATCATTTTGATCCAATCATATTGGAATACTGAATCACAGACATATAATTATCAGATCAAAATTTAAATTTAGGAAGTATGATTCATCCCAAATCATAGACCATATAGATTCCTACCATGTATAGTCAAGGGAAAGAGTTGTACAGTCCACTTTGACCCCTTTCCCCCTCATCAGGGAGTATCCTCAAGGTAAGAGCATAGCCCCTTAGCTCAAAAGTATGACATTATGAAGTATCTTTCCATTGATCTATTTAGGATCTCAATTTTTTATGCCTTTTACTTATCAAAGGAGCTTAGGGAAGCCCTCATTAAGGCCATGTCAGTCCCCTAAGAGTTTGAGACTAAAGTTTTTATATCCAATACATATCACATAGGGGATATATTTACATAATTCCATTAGATCATTTCATTCATATAACAAGATCAAGAGATAACTATATAGGAGAATATCAAGTCCTTGTATATATCTAAAAATCTCTATGATATTGAAATTCATTGAGTCCAAATTAATAATGGTTCTAGGATCAATATCATCCTAATATGTACCATCCAATGTTTGGGCCATACCGATGCTAACTTGTCTCCTTCTAATTTAATGATTCAAAGGTGTGATAATAGTGATCAGAGGCCCCTCAGAAAGATCAGGTTGATAACTAAATTTTGTGATTATATTTTTGACTCCAAATGCTTGGTGTTCTACCAATACATTAATTCCAATGTTTTTCTAGGAATTTTGTGGATCTAAATGCGTTAAATAGTTACCTCATCATATTATCAAGCCTAAAATACTCTTTCAATAGGAAAAAATGGATGATATATGTCAATAGTCCCCACTTTGAGTCCTAAATATCTTAATATATGTGAAAATTTTTATAAAAGGGAGGGTAAAAGACCATTGATAAAAAAATCCATTCATATTGTTGCTCTTAATGGCCTTTAAATCACTTAAATCAATCCATGGAGTGAACTCTATGAAGACTACATGTTTCACATCCAAAAAAATTGAGGTGAAAATCATGATCTAAGGATTCTTTGGGTTACACAGGTCACATTGGATGATAATATAAACTATCTGGTCACTTTACTATCATATGAGGTCCAATAATATGCTTTTGTTGAGAATTCTCCACCAATAATGAAGAATATTTTTGTTTAGACCATGTAGATAAATCTTTCCCCCAATAATCTCTATCATAATTCAAGTTTGATTTATATTCATATAACATTACCCATGCTATTTGATCAACTGTATTTGAATCCCTAAAGAAGAAAAGCATGGGGTTTAGGTGCATACTCTCTCGTCCTCATGGTATTAGATGCATCAAATGAACCCTAAAATTTAAAATGAGGACATCATTCTAATGGTAATAACAATATCCCCACTCTATCTCTAGATATTGATATTCTATTCAGTCTTTCACTCCTAACAATGATGCACATAAAGAGGATGAAATCATGGATGCCACTCCAGTAGTTGAAGGTGTCTCTACAACCGTTTATGTACTTAGATAAGATAAGTACATCTCCTTCCTCAAGAAATATTGATTTGGGTTGTTGGGTTTCTAGCTTGTTGTGTGGGCTTGTTGACATGGGAATTTGGGTTGTTGGATTGTTGTGTTATGATGCATTGTGCGAGTTTCCCAAGTAGAAATAGAATTAGTTAATAATGATAGAGATAGAATGGGATAAAATGGCTAGCGAATGTTTCATTAAAATAGAAAGTTTGGTTAAATGTGGTTAATTTTTAATAATGAAATGAATGGTATGGATAATTAAAATTGGTTAATAATGTGAAATTTGTATTATGCCTTGTGTGATGTTGTGCATTTAGTATTAGAAGTGAAGATAGTGGTGTCTTGAGGTTAGATGGTGATGTTGTGAGTTGGTTGGTGCTTTTTGTGAACCCATATGTTGATATTGTGTGTGAATATTATATGTACCATGTATTTCATTACGATTTCTATACACACTCCACCTGCATCGATCACTATTTTATGAAACCAGTATATTTATATAAGCGGTGTTTTTCCAACATCTCAATGATGAGGATCGATGTATGGTTACCCATTATTTCTTGTTCTCACTTCTAGGTGTCATCGACATTAATGGGAAGTGATAGACAAAAGTCAAAAGTGCACTATCAAGATATGGTTGTGGTGTGATGGCCTAGGTTTCTTTAGGAGAGATGTGGTGTGATGGTTGTGTTGTGAGCAGAGAGATGTGATAATATGGATTATGGTGGGGTTTTTTCATGGTAGGAGGTTGGAACGAGGTTGATTTCCTTATTTTTCACAATAAACTACAACTCTGGATATATGGTTTTGATGTGATATGATGGCCTAGGTGTATGTGGGAAGATGTGATGTGATGTGTTGACCCAAGTGTTTGCAGGTGAGGTATGATGTGATTGTACTGTGGGGTGTCAGTATATGATATTTTATACAAAATATGTGGGAGTTATAGGGAGTATGACATCAGGGTGTGAGGATGGAAAATTAGTGGGAAAGTGGTGTATGGTACCCTTTATTGATATGATTCATATTATGTTTTTATACTTATCTTGCATATTTTTCTGTGATAATTCCTTGGTGATATTGGGGTTGATTCTTTGACTGTTTAGGTGTTTTTGGTTCTTCATTTTACTCATGGGTGCATTATTAGGCTCTTTTCACATGTGTACGAGAGACTTTGGTTTTATTATTGAGTATACTATTACACTCACCCTATATATATAAAGTAATTTTCAAGTTTCTAAGAGGATTATGTGTACTATTCTAGACATTAATATCTCAGGCCTTTGAACTATTATTATTTCACTACTTTAGATTTATTTTTGGGTTTTTAATTTGGAGGATTTTATTTCCATATACCCTCTTTATACATACATTATGGGATGGTTTTTGTTTTCTTTTATATCATGTCATAGAGTTTATTGTGGATGATTTATCCTATATCTATATCCAATTATTGTTATAGAGGTTATTGTCTACCATTTGTGAGATTTTTTATACCCTTAGTGTTATTCTCTAACTCAGGGCCTACTAGAGGCAGGAATTAGGGGTTATTATCTCTCTTCCTTTATTGAGGTATCTTTAGGAGGGAGGATGTAATTACATAGTGGTATTATAGATGATGGTTGAGATATAGGATAGAGTTTGGAGTTAGGTATAAGGAATATTTCATGGTTTGGTAAGGCGATGATGATAGTTGATCTTGGTGTGTAACATATGATAGGGAAGAATGGATAGGAAATAGGGTTGTAGGGCCCTCATGATCTGATGTAAGGACTCTGATCCTACCAAAAGAAAAAGTGAGGTGTTGGTTCTTGCAGGGTAGAGACCTAGGAGAGGTACATGCATCATGATTGAATTGTGTTCTTATTTTAACAAGGTTGTTTTGGGAAAGTTGGAATACGCTAAAATAAATTAAATAAATCTTGATAAAATTCTATACTACTAGGATTAGGAAGTCTTTGTTTAAATTTCAATTGTGGATCCTAGTCATCATTTTCATGTGGTTCAGTAAGTGGAGGTTTAGTAGTCTGATTTGGTTAACCTCCATAGGGTTGATCCAGAAGAGGAGGATGATTCTTGGAAGAGGATGTTGCGTGATTTTTAGTGATAGGATTTGGTAAAGTATGTGGGAAGTGATTTAGATGTGGAGATAGAGAGCTTGTTGGAGGAGATCAAGATCACACTTAGTTTGATATGGGCCCTCGAAGGGTATTGGGTCCCTTTAGTAGTCAATAAAATATGGGTAACTACATTTCATTGGTGGAAGTTGTATCTTTTTGAGCCGAAGGAAATTGATGTCTTGTGGGTCAACTATTAGGAAGAGTTACGAGTAGAGTTTCTTTCATCTACTATGAAGGTAGTGAAGAGATAGTAGATTATTTTTCTTCATAAGGGAATTTTTTTAGTGTGGGAACTTGGGATCAAGTTCAAGGATCTATTTCATTTTTCCCTGGACCTCTTTCTTTATGAGGAGTCTCATGTGAGATGTATTTAGTATGCACTATGTCCTTTGATCTAGTATTTAGTTTCTCCCTTTACATCACCGACGTATCTAGAGGTTCATAATAAGGTGGATTTTATCAAGTTCATGCACTCTAAATAAGGTTTACCATGATAGGAGATCTTGTAGGGTTCCTTAAGGAGTATAGTTGCTAGAGTTAGGTCTTAGGCACAAAAACCTTCGAGGTTTAAACTAGTAGGGAGTTGACATCAGCAACCTCCTTTCTGGTCTTCTAGGGATAGTGATTTCCATGATTTTAACGGGTACTTTAGGCCAATGTTATTTTTCTTTGGGGTTCATGGTCATCAAAAGAACAAGTTCCCAGTGTCCCTTTAAGCTTGTATTGGTGGGGGTGGTTAGGTTTAACACCAACCTTAGAAGTAGCTACCATTGAGAACTTTTCAGCAACGGGGGCAATAGGCTTATGCTCTACTGAGAGGGGATGAGTAAAGTAGGGGATGAACTCAGGATGTTCTTTGTGTTTAGGGACTTCATTCTGAGAATGGTCTTGGGGGTTTCCATTAGCAAATAGGTAGAGGATCTAGGTGTGGTTAGTTGCACATAGTGGAGGTGGAAGCATTATAGGGGCCATATATCTTTATAGGTATGATCAGTTTATCATATGCCATTTTTTATTATTTTATTATTTTAGGAGATTCACACTTTTTTCTCCCACTCTATTCCATGATTTGGGATTATACATAGAGAGTATTCATGTTCCCTTAGTGTTGAACATGTCATTCATAGGTCAGACCAACTTATTTTATGTGTGTCATGGGTGTAGACTGATGATGGGACCACACCAGTTGCATGGAGATATGTTATTGATTTAGATGTAGTCGTGTGATGTCATTATCATCATCTAATGGTTATATTCCATTCATGTTGTTATCAACTTATTCTAGAGGAGATTCATGTTTTTGAATGTGGATAGCCAATGTGTGGTTTTCATTAGCGATAAAAGTTGTTAAGAGGGCAGTAGGAATATGGAACCCATTATTTATTTGATGGATGAGTTTTATATAGAATCATTGGATTTTGTGATAGTAGAGGTTCCTAGGGTTATTGGGTATTTTCTAGAATTTTTTTCAAGGAGGTTTTAAACTTCCCCCTTAATGTGATATTGAGTTTGGGATAGACTTGTATCCTGTTGATTCTCCGATATCGATGGCTCCTTATTGGATGGAACCTTCTAAGTTTTAGGAGTTGAGGATTTATATATATGATCTGATTAAGAGGGATTTTATATTTATATATCCTAGTGTGTCTTCAAGGGGTACTCGAATGTTATTCTCTAAGAAGGCGGATGGTATTCTGAGGTTGTGTATAGACTACTAGAGGTTTAACTAGGTAATGTTCAATAACCATTACCCTCTTTTGAGGATATAAAATATTTTCAACTAGTTGAGAGGGGAAATTTGGTTTTATAGGATCGATCCATGGTCTAGGTATCACCATTTGAGGGTGAAGTAGAGTTATATCCAAAATACTACCTTCAAATGCGGGTGTGGAAACTTTAGAGTTCACGATCATGTTGTTCGGTTTCACAAATACATCATATGTGTCTATGAGGATCGTGAAATACATGTTCCATGAATTCCTGGTCTAGTTCATAGTCATGTTCATTGATGTCATTTTGATCTACTTGAAGTCAGAGGAGGATCATACCGATCATCTTAGAGTTATCTTGTGGGTTATTTGATGCCACCATCTCTACAAAAAAATTGTTTGAGTGTAAGTTTTGGACATAATAGGTGTATTTCCTTAGGCATTAGGCAGTTGTTTCTTGTGAATCACTCAAAAATTTGGAATAGTTTTGTAATTTCCATAGTCTTGGAGGCAATTATATGAGGTTTGTATATGATTTCTCTCAGGTTGTATCCCCACTTACATATTTGACTAGGAATGGCCAAGATTTTGTGTGGACTATGTGGTGGATCATGGTGTTGTGCTATAGGGGTGGATGTTATGGCATGGGGGAGTCGAATGCGGCATAGAGATTCCATTGAGGTGTTAATAAATCCACTATCAAATATTTCATGGCTATGGAATGGAGGCCCGAATACGGTGTAGAGTCCCAAGGGTTGGTTTTTAGCGATTCTTCCAATTTTGGCACCACTGAGCCATGGAGCACAGGCTGTGACATAGCCCTTTTTGGTTGTTCGGGGCATGTGGCATAGTGCCTTTGGCCACTCCATGTTGTTTATTCCCATTTTATAGGATTTTTGGTGTGGATATAGATACAAAACTCAGAGGGATCCTTGACCAGATAGGATGAGGTGTGTTCCTCCTAACTGTGTCATATTCTCCCCCATTTTTAGTGTTTCTACTACATGTTCCTCTTGGTTGTGCTATGGTGTTATGTTTTTTAGTCTAGGTATAAATTCCTAGGACCCCTAAAACTCTCTCACTTTTCTTTATTTCTATCATTTCTTGAGTGACCCAAGTGCATCCCCATGATAAATTTTGACCCCCTTCCTATGGAATTCAATTCTGGTTAAAGTGAGTTAAAGTGAGTTAAAGTGAGTTAAAATGAGTTTCCCTCATTGTGTTCTCCCAGTTTTTTTATATCTTTTCATCTATGAAGTTTTTTCCAAGAAAAACTAATGGATTTGGTTTTTTTTACAATAGTTTTTGTGGGTTGATGTGTTCTAGGATGGTAGAGGTTCTCTCCCTCATTGTAGTGTTTGGTGGTGGCGTTTCTCTTATTTCAACCTTGCATAGTGGATCATAAAACTATGTTTGAGGTAGATAATCCTTCATATATCACTTATTGTATCAAGATAGATGAGTTTACTCTTGGTACCACTCAGGAATATGGTTTCATCTAGATTAAAAAAGATAAATTTATCGGTTTAATTGAATCAAAGGTTAAGGAAAATGATTGGAATGATTTTACATTTTTTCAATATTGTGATATTGAGACTATTAATTCTAATTATACAAAAAAATCATAGTTTTTGGGAGCCTTTTTTTCTGATGGATTGATGTGTTGTGAGACCTTGATGTGCGATTATTATGATACCACCTTTAATAAATGGATAATCACTTATACCCAGTTAATAAATTGGTAGCACCTATATGCATGGATTGTGTGATAATTCCCATAAAATAAAGAATTATAATAAATGAACAACCCCTTTGATAAATTTGGAAAACATTATGTGATGATGTGAAAAGTGTTATGATGTTTGGTTGTGATGTGTGTTTTTGATGTGTTGTGGTGTTGTCCTGCTGTGGGTAAATGATGTGTAGTTGTGATGTGGGGTGGTTATGTGATGAGAAGTGGATGTGGTATGTGGATAATGGTTGTGATGTGTAAAATAGTTATGGTTGTGAAATGGTGGTGATGAGTGGGAGCATTGACATGGGAATTTGGTCTATTGGATTTTTGAGTTGTGATGCGTTGTGCGAGTTACACGAGTATAAGTGAAATTATTTAATAATGATGGAAATATATTGGGATAAAATGGCTAACAAATGTTGAATTAAAATGGGAGGTTTGGTTAAATATGGTTAATGTTTAATAATTAAATGAATGGGATGGATAATTGGAATTGGTTGGTAATGTGAAATGTGGCTTGTTCCTTATGTGATGTTGGGTGGTGATGTTGTGAGTTTTTTTGTGCTTTTTGTGAACCCATAGGTTTGGATTGTGTGTGAATATTATATGTACAATGTATTGCATTATGATTTCTATACACACCCCACCTATTTCAAACACCATGTGTCTATAGTAGTTTATTTATATGGGGGTGTTTTCCAACATACTAGTGATGAGGATATATGAATAGCTACCCATTATTTTCCACTATCTATTCTAAGCGATGTTAACATGCACGGGTTGTGATGTCCAGAAGTCAAAAGTGCATCATTGAGATATGGTTGTTGTATGATGGTCTAAGTGTCTTCAGGCAAGATGTGGTGTGATGGTCTTGTTTTTGGGTGATGATATGGCTTATGGTGGGGGTTATTCATGGTAGGAAGTGGGTATGAGGTTGATTTCATTCATGTTCATGATACCATAATACTCTGGATATGTGGTTGTGATGTGATATGATGACCCAAGTGTCTGTAGGAAGATGTGATGTGTTTCCCCTGATGTCTACGGGTGAGGTGTGATGTGACTGTGTTGTGGGGTAGTGGTATGTGATATATTATACAAAATATATTGGAGCACCTAGACGTATGACTTTAGGGTGTGAGGATGGAAAATTAGCAGGAAAACGGTGTAGAGTACCCTTTATTGATATGATTCATATTATGTTATTATAATTGGCTTGCGTATTTTTCAATGAGTGTGCCCTGGTAAGATTGGAGTTGGTTAGTTGACCTGTTTAGGTGTTGTTGGTTTTACTATTTTCTCACAGGTACATTAGTATTCTCTTTTCACATGTGCATGTGGGACTTTGGTTTTACTAATGAGTATACTTGTATGATCACCCTATGTATATAAACTAATTTTTAGGTTTCTAGGAGGATTATATGGGTTGTGATGAAATTACTAGCTCGGACCTTTGGACTATTGTCATGTCACTGCTTTAGATTTACTTTTGGGTATTTACTTTGGAGACTTTTATTAGTATCTATCCTCTTTATGCATTCATTATGGGATGGTTTTGGTTTTATTTTGTATTATTTCATGGAGTTTCTTATGGTTGATTCATCTTATCTCCTAATCCTATTATTGTTATAAAGGGTAATACCTCCCATTTGTGAGATTATTTGTACCCTCGATGCTAGTCGCCAACCTGGGGCTTACTAGAGGTGAGACTCAGGAGTCATGATCTCTATTCCTTCATTGTAGTATATTTTAGGGGAGGGAATCGTGAAATACATACATAAATAAACACACTCATAGCACCCTCTCTTCCCAAAACCTCATCAAGCATATACCCAAGGTATTCTATCCCAAAACAATATATGCATATAAATAAATACACCTGGACACACTCTCCTATCAGAACCTCTAAGAGTATATACCCTAAGTATTCCACCCTTGAACCTCAGTTATACCACATATATACACACATAAATAAATACATAGAAACACTCATAGAACCCTTTATTCCCAAAAACCTCATAAAGAATGTACCCAAGGTATTTCATCCCAAAACTACAGATGCATATAAATAAATACACTCGGGCACACACTCCTCTCAAAACCTCTCATCAGAAACCACATGAGTTTTCCATATGCCTAATTCCATCTTACCTAATATTAGTTGTTCTAATAAGCAGACAACCTCTCCTCACCACTATAACCACATTTGGATTGCACAATGATTCAGGTTTTAACTAACACCTGAGATTATCACTTCCCACTTCTAAAACCGTCTTTAGGGTTAACATAATAATAGGGTTCCCATTGGTATCTAATAGTTCATGTCATAATATAGACTCCCTACATGGGTTCCTCATTCATGTTTCCATCCCTCATCCTCAACCCATCATTCTATTCATAATGTCTCTCAACATTTGTTAGGGTCCTTCAGACCTATGTCTACTCTCTAAGGGATCTATCACATTCATTTGGATGAACCCTTCACTTTGATACCAAAAGTAACTATCATCAATCATCACACACAAACATGAAACATCATGAAACAACAAAATCCACCATACAATCACCACATGGTTCATATCAAATCAATTATAAAAAAAGGAACATACAAAATAAATCATGCTTTAGAAAGCAGAGCATTACTCACCAAGGTTAAACACGCCAAAAAACATATCAATCAAGTCCTTAAAACTTGTTAAAATCCTATTTTTATAACATTTTGAAAGGCATTATATTTTATTTTACCCATTTTAGAACCTTGTCCAAATCCCGTCAAAACATTCTTTAAAAAACTCTATTTTTGTTTTGAAATACCATTTAAAAACTTGTTCTCAAATCAATCATTTTACTTTAAAATTTCATTTGAGACAATCCCATTTTAAAAGGAAAGATTTTATATTTGAATCAAACACCATTCACTAAGTAATCCATAAAGAGATCCAATAACACTCATTCGTCTAAGGTGCCACCATCCAACCATTTTGTATGTTATGCAGTCTATGTTGACTATTAGGACAACACATTCTCATCCCAATTTATAGTCTAGATCACATAAGCCATGAAACATGAATAAAGTTATAATAATGATGACACGTGAATATAAGATCACTAGAAGAATAATATAATTATTATAAAGTCAATTTCACCTACCCCAATCAAATCCATTTTCCATTGAAACCCATACAGACCCTTACTGACTAAGCTTAACCAACCATCGCCTAAACTCTTGAACCCCAATCTCATGGAAAGATATCAAATAATTAATTATAAAAAATTTATAATTAACTATTTAATTCATTTTTAACAATTTATAATTAAATTATTAATTAATTAAATTAGGAGTAATGCCTAAAATCTCATTGAGTTTTTCCTAGTTTTGTTTTTAGTCCTTTGGGATGTTGTATATATCAGTTGTTGTATGCCTGTATGAATTTTATTGGATAGTATCATCTTGATATAACATGTATTATTTTGATTATTGTTAGCACTTTACCGGATGTTGTTGAATTACTTATTCCTTTGAATGATGTATGTGATTTATTTTATTTTCATTGTTGATATACTTTGATATGAAGGTATATTTTTCACATAGTACCACCATGGTCCCATGATACAAGTCAGTAGAATTTGGAATATGGGGAGGCTTTCCAGAGATACAATAGTGACTATCAGTCTGGGCCCCGGTCAATGGTCTGAGTTAGTAGGATGTTACAAAATCCTTTGGTTCATTTCTTTATCTCACTTGCATATCTCAAATGTATTTTCTATGAACATCGCATCCACACAAACAACAATCATAACATAATATTATTGAATTTATTAATACATTAAATAATTCTTTTCAGTTTACAAGGTTTACTCCATATCATAATAAACATGAATCCCACTCCATTCATATAGCCACAAACTCAACAATAATATCAAATATTTTGGCTTTTTTAGTTTTTTCTTTAAACTATTTCCATTCATTAAAATTATTTTTTTACAAAATTCTTATATAACATTCATTATTAAATTTATTTATTTTATTTAACCATGATTGAAAATTTTTTTATTTTAATTATAATTTTTTTTATTATATTAATTTTATTTTTTTCTTTAATAAACCAATAAATAAATTTAAAAATTTTTATTTTTATGATTGATTGATTATATTTGTATATTAAATAAAATCTATATAAAATAGTATAACATACAAAATCAATAAAAACATTCCCTAACTAGATATCTTATTTTATTATTTTGTTAATTTTGCAGTATCTATTATAATTGATCTAAAAAAATAAATACTATATGAAATTATATATTTATATTTTACTTTTATATTTAATTTATATTTTTATAATTTTTTTTAGATTCATGTTTAGTTTGATTTATTTAAATTTTATTTTTTTATTAATATTTATTATTATTAAAATGAAACAATAATCACTATTTAAAATATATATAATCAATAATTTTATATTTTTATAATTATTTAGTTAAAATTTTATAATATTTATTATAATATTTTCATTTATTTATTTTTTAATTATAATTTATACTTTTATTAAATTTATTATTTATTATAATCATATGAAATCTATATATTTATTTTGTTTTTATAATAATATTTATTGTTTATTATAACATACTAGGTTTTTTTTATTGAAAACATATGATTTTCTTATCTAAATATGGGTGGGATTCAGACGACTACAATTTCATCAGTACATATATAAAGGATATAGGGGACTACTTCTTAATTCATTAAGGAGTATGGAGCTTGGATTTTGTTTTCTTATTTGTGACTTCACAAGGTCCCTTGGGTCCTGATTCACATCATTTCTCCACCCAATGTATTTTTACACGCCCTTATTATTATTTTTCTCAACAATAATTTTTATATTCCCATTTAAATAAGTTGAAATTTCTTTGTTTGAATTAGTCCTTTTAAACTAATGACTCACCTAGTTTTCTTTTCTATTTGAATTCTATCAGTTTTGGATTTCCAGTCAAGGAATTTTCTATAGCATTTGAATCTTCACTAATGATGCTATATGATGATGAAAATTGGATGGATTCCCACTGATTTATCATTGAAATATTATATTCTGACCTACTACTTCTAAAAGATAACCAATTATCTTTTTTGATTCATATCAAATCGATTTTTTATTTTCTAATTTTATTCCTTAAATATTTTTTTGGAAAAGTTATTTCAAAGTGGCCAATGATTATTGAACAATATTTTCTACTCTTGATCAGTCATGTAGACCTAGTTGATGATTATCCACCTAGATCTATGAGGCCACTCTGATTACTATTTTTGAATGCACATTCATCAAATTTGGTGTTTGAAGTTTTTTATTTCATTTATCCAATGAATTTCTATGTTCCCCTAGATTGAATAAGAGATGGGTCATTTTAATGTTCTCTCTATCTAGAACCTATTGTTTCCCACCATATTTTATCATAACAACCACTTGTTTTTTTTTATAAATGGAAATTATGATCAGATTGGCCCATGATTCTAATCAGTTGCATCATATTTTATATCTTCTAAACCATATGATGATTTTAGAACAATATTTCTCATGATGGTCATCTGAGGCACAACTGTTCTATTGTTAGGGATGATTTATTTCTCTAATGTCTGATGGTTTATCATTAACATATGATTTAATTACATTTTTTACCTATATTTTATCTTAAAAATTTATTATAAATGCTTTACTAGTTTGGTTCATCAATAAACCTTCTTTTATTCAATTCTTTCATGTTATTTTGAGATAATAAAAAGTTTTTTCCCTTAAATAGTGAATGAATGTGACCTTTTTTTATTATTCTTGCATCAATTTACACCTAAGAAAATGTTATTTTTTAATTTCATTTTTAACTGTTTTTTTTAGAAATAGATTTTTGTAATTTAAATAATTAAAGTAATAAATTAATTTATTCATTAAATCAAGATTCTGAATCTTTATTTGTCAAGAAATATATCCTTCTACATCTTTCATTGAAACTATGATGACTTTCATGTATCAATGACATGAAAGGTATGGTAGTTTGATTGTTTATAAATTTTTATAAGTGTGTTAGTTAAATCACCCTAACAGGTTTATTTTTAGATAAGCTTGAGAGTGAATTTGTAGACTCAAGGTTGGAATTCATTGAGATAGAGTTCGACGAGGGTGGAATTCATTTTGGAAGACATTCACAAACCTCTCTCTCTGAAGTTCTCTCCATGTGTGATTCTTGTGATTTCCAATATATTCATGGCATACATACCCTTGAAGAAATTGATTATACCATCAATAGAAGTGAGTCTACTACCAACTGTATCATGTTACTCATTGTTGTGGCCCTATTCGATCATCATATCTTTTTTCAGGTAATTTAAATTGAGAAAAAAGATTATATGGATCACCCAATTCGATATTTTAGTTTTCTTTTGTTACGTTTTCTATGATATTAGCATCCAAAAAAAATTGAAACCATAATAATATTTATCTCCTTTCACATGATTTTTTCTAGGAAGTACTCTATCATTCATTGTTGGGCTTCTCTTGACAACAACCACATACCTAATTGTGAAGCTCTAAATTTATTTTTTCCTTACTATGACCATTTCCACAAATAAATAGTACATTGTTCATTGGTGTGATTCTTTTTTATGTTCCATGATACCCACTTCTCTTCTATGATAATGTAAGTATTTTTCCCTTGATATAAATTCCCGAAAATTAAAAAGACTTGAATTAGGCCTCCAAATTTATGCTCAATTCATGTCAGCATTATTCCAATCCTATGTTTTACATATTCAAATTGATAAAATTGTATTATATTTTTTTTTATTCTAATTATAGTTATTTATATTTATACAAATGGTCATAGAAAATAATACATGTACAACATAATGTTTTATTACTTCAGTCTATGTCTTAAATTGAATGCTCTATCTTGTTGATGTATAATGGGATTTCCCATGCCATTATCTCTTTGAATTTTGTTTTAATTATTTTAATGTTTGCCTTAGTTTTCTATTTTTTACTAGGGATATGATGAGGGTTTAAATGAGAGTCTTTCTCATTTTTTACATGTTTAGGTAAAATGATATTTTCTTAACTTTTTTTAGATAAGTATCGTCACCTTTGATTATTTTTATTTTTGATCTCCTCTTCTTGGAATCCATCCTTTGGAATAAATTTCTTTTACTAATTATATAGGTGATTCAACTACCAGTTGCATTGTGTTAATCATTGTCACCTCTCTATTTGATTACCATATCTTTTGTTGTGTAATTTAAATTAGTATAAATTTTTACATGAATCACCCAATTCTAAGATTTTGGTTTGCTTCAATTATTTTTTCTATGAAATTGACACTCTATTTTTTGTTAAACCCTAAGATTATTTCTCTCCCCTCGCACAATTTTTATTTCTATAGAACTCCATCATCCATTTTTGAGTTTTACTTATTTAATGATAGTTGCATCCCTAATTTTGAAACTCTAAAGTTTTTTTCCCCATCCTCTGACCATTTCCATAAATGAATAGTCCACTATTAATTAATTTCATTATTTTTTGTGTTCAAAAATACCCACTTCCTGACAATTAAAATTTAATCATTTTCCTAAATGTTGTAGAATAAGTATATGTTTCATTTTCCAATTCATAAACTTGAATTATATGTATTTTTATTCTAATCATAACTAATTTTTATTTTAATGTTCACAAAAAACAATATTTTTGTTTATTTATGTAATATTTTCTATGATATCAGTACTATAGATTTTATTGATGATGGAATTGTTCAAAAATTTATCAGTTTTCTTCTAATGGTAATTATCAAGTAACATGTATGTGATTCTCTTTAGTTGATATTGTTACATGATATTATGGAAATTGTTCAAATTTGAGATCTATGTGTATGTTTTTTAGATATGTATAGATCCATCGGGTCTTGAGCTACATCCATTTTCCTTCAAAGAATTGTGAAAGGCTTATTTTGTTAATGTGGTGTATATTTTTACCACCTTTTCTATATAAAAAAATATTTGATCTAATATATTTCACTTGAAAATCAGATGTCACCTATATTTTCTAGAACATAAGTTAATCTTGAGAAATAAATATTTTTTATATAATACTATTAGTGGATATTTTCTTTATTTATTTGTTAGAAACATGAGATATATAATTTAAATTTCTTGTTTCACACATGTAATTATTTTATTATTGTGGATTATTTGATGAAACCATTACTCAAATTGTGTTAAATATTTTTTTTTGAAACATTTTTCATATATAATTTTTGTACCTAGACATTAACCCACTTGATATTATTTCACTGCACATTGAATTTTGATTTATATAGTATGAAATCCCGCTAAGTCTTATATATAAATACCATATCCAAAGTGTTATTATTGAATGGTTTCAATATTTATTTTTTTATATTATGAATACTTCTATGTGTAAAACCTTATTTTACATTAAATATGGGTTGAAGTTTAGGTCCATCATGTTGTTAGTTTCCTCTTGCTTCTCTGCATCAAAATTCTTGGAGTATAATTTTCTTTAGCTTGTGCTTTTTATATGGTAGATAAATTAATGTGAGATCTTTGGTTTCCTACTCACTTTTCATTTTATATTTGATCACTTTAGTTGAAAAAATATTCTCACCAGTTCTTGAAGTACTCAACTATATATCCAATAACTAGGTCTAATCATGATATTTCACTAAACCAACCCTCTAGATTTTACCTATTCATTCAATTTTGGTTTATCTATTAATTGTAATAATACTTCATTAAATTTATATCAAAATTTAAGGTTCTCTTTAAAATTAATTTTTTTGCAAAGATTTAAAATTTTGGAGCGAGACATGCTTTGCATAATGTATTCATATTTTTTATTGCAAAGATATATATTTTTTATTTATATCACAATTCAAGATTTAAAATAAATTAAATGTGAATGTTTTTTAGATAATTTTATATCCATCTGGTCTAGAGGTACATCCATTTTCCTTTTGAGAATTTTGGATAACTTATTTGGTTAATGTGATGTATATTTGATTTAAAATAGTTCACTTGCAAATCAGATTTCACCTATCATGTTAAGAATGGATGGTAAGTTTGAGACATAAATATTTGTTATATAGCACTACTAGTGGAGATTTTCATTATATATTTTTTAGAAACATGAGATATGTGTTTTAAATTTATTGGTTTATGCAAGTTATTTGATGCTTGTAGGTGAGTTTACTAAACCATTACTCAAATTGTGTTAGGGTTTGCAATATTTGGCATGTATTATTTTGTGCCTTGAAATTAACACCTCCAGGGTTATTTCACCATACATTCAATTTATAATTATATATTTGGAAACCTCACTCAAGTTTTGTATATAAATTTCATAGTCAAAGTGTGCTTGTTTAACATTAAATATGGGTTAAAGTTTAGGTCCATCATGTTGTTTATGCCTCTTATTTCTTGATATCAAAATTCTTAGAGCATCATTTTCTTTGGTTTGTGTTTTTTATATTATGGATAAATTTATGTGGGATCATTGGTTTCCTCCTCACTTTTCATTTCATATTTGATTACTAAATTTGAACAAATATTCTGAATAATTATTGGAATACTGAATTCCATATCCAATGACTAGGTTTAATCATCACATTATCCCAAACCAATCTAGATTTTCCCTATTCAATGGTTCCACCCCTACTTTACATGTGGAGGTGTTTAGAGAGATCTCAGTTTTGAGGATCCTTAACTATAAAACTTACTTTTTTTGTACTCCCTCCTTATAAATAATGTAAATTATTGATTTTAATAAAATTACATCTAATTTTTATCAAAATTTAAGGCCCTATCTCTAATATAGTTTTTTTGAAAATATTTTAAAATTATGAGGGTGACATGCTTTTCATAATGTCGATTTGTTTTTTATTGCAAAGATATATATGTTTTTTTATATTTTATATGCCATTTATTCAATGAAATTATGTACAAGTATTAGTTGTGTAGTTGAATTTTTTTCAAATCAGTCAAATTAATTCTGATTATAATTCATTATATAAATGGTAATATTTTTTATTTATTTATATTATAAACTTTACAAAATATAATTTTTACATTGTATTAATTATTAATACTACAAAAAATCCTTAAACTCAATTAAATTGGGTGGCCTATATATTAATAATTAATAAAATTATTAAAATATATTATGAATTGTATTAATACATTGTGTATTATTATGCCAATGGATATCATAATTCAAACATGCAATCAAAAATAGGTGATACTAGGTGAAATATTAACTATCTACAAATTACATAAGTAGGTGATGGTAGGTGCAATTTCAATTGTCTTCAGATACTTTTATCTATATAACCATTGTTACTGCATCCATATTTACTATATTGGACTTTTAAATTTCCTATTATATCTTTGATTTAAATTACATTTTTTATTAAAAAATATTAACAAAAATAAAATCATACTTTTTATATAAAAAAATTTTACTGGGGGAACATCAAGCTATAACAATTGACGAGACGAATTTAGAAATACATATTTTTTAACCAAACAACTATGGTAAAATATTATACTATATTCTTTATATTTTAGTTTTTAATAACTATTATGAATGTAAATAAATACATATTGATAAATGAAATATTCTAAAATATGCACATTCTTAAATGCATATTAACCTCTTATTTTTTAACATTACAATATAAATGAAATATTCTTATCCATACTAATAATATTATGTAACACTCATATGAAATATGCATATTATAAATAAGTAATATGCATTTTATATACTTTTTGTGATTTCTCTTTCAATTTTTTTCATTCATGTTACTGATTTCTCTTTTTATTTTCCCCGTGTTTTATACAAGAACTAATGAAAACTCCTTTCTTAAAAATTGTATTGAACATAGAATCATATCTTTAGAATAGATAATAATTAAATCACTATTTTAATATTATAATCCATGACTAGGAGTATTATGTATAGTAGAAAAATTTGGTACATGTTCCCATGATTGTAGTTTATGTTAACCACAACCATACTCTTAATGAACAGACTTGTAATGGAATATCTTATGAGAATGATTCCCAAAGTTTTTTTCTCTAATCAATAAGATTCTAGTACTTTAATAATATATTACTTGATAATTAAAAATTATGTAATTAGTGGAAATTGTCTTTCACAATATGTTCATCTTACCTATCTCACATCAAATATCATGTCATCAACAATAACCAGTGAGAATCTTTGGTCCACTCAATAGTCCATATATATTTGAGCATAAGGTTTCTTGATAATTAATTAATCACACTTTCTTCATAATTTAATGGTCACCAAATATGGAAGTATACAAGGATATAATGATCCTTATCTTTAGATATAAGTCTTAATTATTCCTTGTTAATGATCACATCCTCATGTCTCTCATCAATGAGACATAAATTTTTACTTTCTTTTGATAGACCCTAACTCATCCTCATTGGGTCATACCCCCCCCCCCCTTCATGTCCAATATTCCTTTATCATTTTTTTATCAGTAGACAGAGGTGTATAAAATAATATTAAGGGATTATTTCATAGATATAAGTCTTGATAAAATTCTCATTAATGGTTTCATCATCGAAAATATAAAGTCCAAGAGAAATTATATGCCCCTGTAGGTGTTGATATTCTTGAGGGTTTTTCATATATTTCAATGCAACTAATAATCTTATAGCTCTTTGAAAATAGGATAAGGTCCTCATGGTACCATCAAAAACTCTATAAGTTCTGATGTGAGTTCTTTTTGATGCCCACCTCAAATGGGTATTGTGTTGTTGATTAGAACTGAGAGTATGAAACATGAAATGAGATTCATTACCATCTTACACTCAAGGAACATATTAAGAAATATACTAATCAATTACAAAATATAAAATTGAAAAAAATATATTATAATAAATAACAATGCATGAAATGTTTTAAAAATGCATGTTTCCAAGATAAAAATTGCAATAACATTCCTAAATCATTATCTCCAACTACCACTCTGAACCCCCTGGGATAATAAGGTCCAAATCATGCTCCAAAATCACCCTGGAAATATGAATATCAATTTATATATATAGATATATATTTCTATTTTTTAATATATATATACTCAGTGGGGTTCTTCAATAATATTTATTCAGTTGTGGGAAAAGCATATTAATGCTTCATTTAATAAGCATCGTAACCAAAAACACTTATTGGATTAACTATCACCAAGCCCTACCAAATCTCACTCATAAAACATTTCATCCAAGTATAATAAAATGATATTGAAAAATATATTAAGAGAGTATCTCACACCGCTTCCCCATTGGTTCATTGTCATTCCCTAATGAAAAATATCCTGGCTTTCCCCTTAGAATCATACCAATATTTCCACCCCTAATGTGGGATGGATCATACCCCTACCTTAAATTACTCGTATGAGGTCCAACATTATTATATTCACTGGTAAAAACAAACCATAACCATAATTTCATTGATGTGCCTCTTTATACAATAGAGGCCACCAATTAGTGGTGAAGGTATAAAAAATCATGAGGTAGACAATTCCCCCAATAAGTAAGCCCAATGTTCATGCTTTAATCTTCTAAAAATTCAGCATAATTAATCTGTATAATAGACATTTCAAAGCCCATGGAAATAAAACCTATATCCCTACAACCCTTTGAAGTCTATAATATAAATTATGCATCAAAAATAATTTATTAGTAGTATAATAAAAATAAAAAAAACAAATTTCATATAAATAAATGACACATTATTCGGTACATGATGAATACAAACTAAAAAAGTAAACTTTATTAGTCTCTAAACTAACTCACATAATCATCTTTCCAAAACCCCAACTTCCATAACCTGTTAGAAATATACCACACGTCGATCTCTAATAATTACCTTTTCCCTGATAGAAAATATAAAGATACACCCAAGTACATTAAAACCTATGTTGTGTACGTAGGTAGAGGGTGAGTCCAACAATCCAGTAGTAATCCCCAATCTCTCAACAATATTGATTGTTGTTGTGAAGTGGATGCACGTGAAATACAGATATAAGAAGTGTTATTGTGTCCATAAAACCCACCCACCTAGAAACATAACATGAAAAACACATTAAATATACATGTCAAGTTTTCTGGTGTTAACCAAACCACCTTGAACCTAGATCATACTTGATTCAACCATTTCCAGAGTTTTTCTAAATACAAATAACCACCTGGGGGAAGTATACTCATCCCCATAACATAAGAATCATATGAAGGAAATATTACCATATCTGAAACATATAATTCACTTGATAGAAATATACTCATCCTTTGAATGTATAAGCAGTCCCTCAAGGGAAATATACCCATCCCCGAACCATGTAAGCACACACCCGGGAGGTTGCATCCCCTACTCGAGGGAACATCCTCCCCAGAACCTCGAATAGCATGTAACCTGAGTATTCCAACCAAGAACCTTAGTTACACCACATATATATATACATATATAAATAAACACACTTGTAGTACCCTCTCTTCCCAAAACCTCATAAATCATGTACCTAAGGTATTATAATCCCAAAACCATATATGCATGAAAATAAACACATCTAGGAACACTCTCTTCTTGGAACCTCTCATAACATGTACCCTAAGTGTTTCACCCTAAAACGTCAGTTACACCACCTATATACATATATACATAAATAAACACACTCATAGCACCCTCTCTTCCCAAAACATTATAAATCATTTACCTAATATATACCATCCCAAAACCACATATGCATATAAATAAATGCACCCAGAAACACTCTCTTCTCAAAACCTCTCATCACACACCACATGAGTTGGACATATTTACTCATTGTGGTATGTCTCATAATATCATGACCTCTCCTCATCACTACAACCACTTTTGTCTCGCATAATAATTCAGGTTCTAACATGACACCTGAGATCATCACTTCCCACTTTTGAAACTGTCTTTAGGGTTAACATGGTACTGGGGAACTCACAGGGCTCCCCTAGGTCATTTTATATTATTAACACCCTACACGGTTTTCTCATTCATGTTTCCATATCTCATCTTAAACCCTTCATTTCGATAATGTCTCTAAAAAATTTTAGGGTCATTCAAACTTGTATCTACTCTACAAGGGGCCTATCACATTAATTTGGATCAACCCACCACTTTGATACCAAATTTAACCATCATCGATCATCACACAAAAACATGAAACATCATGCAAAAACATAATCCATCAAACAATCACCACATGGGTCATGTCAATGAAATCACAACAAAGGGGAACATACAAAAGAAATCACACTTTATAAAGTAGAGAATCACCCAAACAAGGTAAAATAGACCAAAACTAGATCAATCAATCCCTTACGGATTGTTAAAACCCCATTTTTTAAACCATTTCAAAAGGAACTATGTTTTGTTTTACCCATGATAGGCCCTTGGACAAATCCTATCAAATAATTCTTTAAAAAACTCTATTTTCATTTTGAAATGCCATTTTAAACCTCATTATCAAATCATTCATTTTTCTTTAAAATTACATTTGAACCAAACCCATTTTAAAAGGAATCATTTTCTCTTTGAATCAAACAAACACCACAAATTAATCCATGAAGAGATCCACCGACACTCATTTGTCTAAGGTTCCACTATCGAACTATTTAGTAAGTTGTTCAGTCTATGTTTACTATTAGGGCAATGCAAGCTTGTCCCAATTTATAGTTGAGATCATAAAAGACATGAAATGTTAAAATGGTTATAATAATGATGAAATATGAATATAATATCACTCGAAAAATAGGGCAATTTGTAAATTTGAGGTCACCTACCTCAATAAAATCCATTTTTCCTTTGACACAAAGCTCGACCCTTACTACCTAAGCTCTTCCAAGCATCACCCCAAATTTCAGACCCTGGTCTCAAGGTAAACTATTAAATAATTTATTTTAAACAATATATAATTAATTTTTTAATTTATTTATTACATTTTATGATTAAATTATAAATTAATTCAATTAGTCATAATGCCTAAAATCTCACTGAGTTTTTCCTCATTTTGTTTTTAGTTCTTTGGGGTGATGTATATGTTTTTTTTCTATGCCTACCTAACATGTATTTGATAGTCTTGTCTTAACATGACATGTATTATTTTGATTACTATTGACACTTGCCTGAATGTCATTGCATTGTTTATTCCTATAGATGATCTATGTGATTGCTTTTATTTCTATTGTTGATATACTCTAATATGTGGGAATAGTTTTCCCATAGTACCACCATATACCCATGATGCTAGTTAAAAGACTTATACAAATAACGAGGAACACCTAAGGTTCAATATAAATCATCAGACTTGGCATCGATCGATGTTCTGGTCAATAGTTGGTGGTTCGGAGTGGTGGGACATTATAAAATCCTTTGGTTCATTTCTTTATATCACTTACATATCTTAAATGTATTTTCGATGAACATAACACCCACATAAACAACAATCATATCATATTATTATTTAATACATTGATACATTAAATAATTATTTTCACTTTAGAAGGTTTCTAACATATCTTAATAAATATTAATCTCACTCCATTGATATAGCCACCAACTAGACAGTAATATCTATTATTCTGTTTTTTTAAGTTTTTTCTTTAAACTATTTCCATTAATTACAATTGTTTGTTTACACCATTGTTATATGGCATTCATACTTTGATTTATTTTTTTATTTAACCATTATTTTCATTTTTTAATTTTCATTACATTATTTTTTATATTAATTTCAGTTTTTTCTTTAATGAACCAATAAATAAATTTAAAATTTTTGTCTTATGATTTATTAATTATATCTATACATTAAAAAAAATCTATATAAAATAATATAACCTAAAAAATCAATAAAAAATACCCTAACTAGCCATATTATTTTATTTTTTTATTAATTCTATGGTATCTATTAAAATTAATTTAAAAAAAATAAATATTATACAAAATTATATATTTATATTTTAAATTTATTTTTAATTTATATATTTATATGTTTTGTTAGATTTATTTTTATTTTTATTTATTTAAATTGTATTTATTTTTTAATATCTATTATTATTAAAATGAAACAATAATCACTATTTAAAATATATATAATCTTTACATTTATATTATTATTATTATTTAGTTAAACATTTATAATATTTATTATAATATTTTAATTTATTTTTTTTATTATAATTTATAATTTTATTATATTTATTATTTATTATAATAATATGAAATTTGTATATTAATTTGTTTTTAATATATTATTTATTATTTATTATAACATACTAGGATTTTGTTATTTGTTATTGATATCATAAGATTTTATTATCTAAATATAGATGAAAATTAGAAGACAACAATTTCATCAGTCCATCCATAAAATATGCATGGGATCGCACTAGGCATCATTGAAAATCTTGGATCTAGGGTTTTGTTTTCCTGGTCACGGTTTCACAGAGGCGCTCGAATCCTCATTCACATTAGTACACCACCCTCTATATTTTTTAGGTACTTATTATCTACTATATCCATTAAACATATATTTTTCTTTCCACGTGTCATCAATCATTTTTTCCCTTAAAATTTTTTCACCCTCCTCCACTCCTAACATTCCTCTCAGACGTCTCTCTCCTCTCTGGATCTAAACTTTTACAATAGGGTTCCGTAGTATTTCTCTTCCCTGGCCTCCTCCCTACACGATGTTCTGCTCATGTGTGTCTCTCCTCTCATGATCTCTTCACTGCCCATCTATGCCTCTACCTTCACCTCCTTACCTTTGACCCCGCCTTCTAGCTACCCACCTCCACCTCTGCATTCACCTCCTTACCCCCACCTTCGCTTTTAGACTATCTACCTATGCTTCTGTCTTTTTCTCCTCCTTATATCTTGTTCCCCATCACATCCTCCCTATAGTTTCCTACCCAACTCCATGTTTATTTCTCCACCTCCACACCTCCTACAGGGTTACGCTCCATTAGTCCACTTCTTCCTGTCTCAACCATCACACTTTCTCTATTTGGGTTTCTTATAGTCAACAGTTCATCATTCAATCTCCCACTCTTCTCAAATATAAAATCTACGGTTTCTATTTTGACTGATATCCTCAACATTGTGAGTTATGAGTGTTTACTAAATATTGTGATTAATTTCATCGCGTATTTTTTCCTCCCCATAATTTTCCTTCATTTATTTTAGGTTTATGGACCAATGCGGTTTGAACTCATTAAGGCCCCCACATGGTTTTTAATTATGTTGTAAATACATATGGTTTTTTGTGTGTGTATAAACCAATGAAATCCCCACCAGAAATGAATCACAATTTGTGGCGATCAAAACTCAAGTTTTAGTTTTTCCTTTGTCCTTAAAACGCACCCGTATTTGTTCTTGAGTATTGAATGGTAATGAATTTCCAAAATTTGGTATTAGAGGGTGTTTGAATTGATCCATGATGCCAAAATCTGAGCTCACATCACCTTGACTCTTCGAATCATCATCAGCACATCTCAGGTCCCTTATTGATGGTGGTAGTGGACCTCTAGTGGTACATCAGTTAGTGAAGGAGATAGGAGGATCTATGATGTATTAAATCCTCATGAAGACTAAATACAATGACTAGGCATTGATGATGAAAGTTGTGCTCAAATCATTCAAACTTTGGGATGTTGTTGACACCGGTGGTGTTGGACTCCAAGAAGACCAGATGGCGCTAGAGTCCATCTTACGCGTTGTTCCACTAGAGATAATCTCTATACTCTCTATTAAGGCAAGCACCTAATAAGAATAATATATTTTCAATACCATGCACATAATTATTGATCAAGTGTTCAAGGATAATGCTCAAAATCTCTATAAGGAGTATGAAGGCATTGGTTTCCACAATGGTGACACTACTGGAATCCTAACCTTTCTCAAAGCTTCTATACCAACGGTTGTAAAAACTGTTGGTATAGTCCCCCTTTCCCAATGGTTTGGCCAAACCGTTGGGAAAAATCCTTTTGTGGCCACTTTTCCCAAAAGTTTGGCCAAACCATTGGGAAAAGTCCATGGATTTCCCAACGGTTCGGCCAAACCATTGGGAAAAGTCCCTTGGGTATGGCTTTCCCAACGATTTGGCCAAACCATTGGGAAAAGTCCCTTGGGTATGCCTTTCCCAACAGTTTGGGAAAATCGTTGGGAAAAGTCCACCACTTTTCCCAATGGTTTGTCCAAACCGTTGGGAAAGGGTGGGAACCTATCTTTCCCAACGGTTTTGAGAACCGTTGGGATAGGTTTTATGAGTAAATTGGCCAAATATCGTCGAATACATCAATATATAAATTACATATAAATATATATATATATATATATTTATCCTAATATATTCACAAAGGATACTCTAGGATAGTGGTAAAATCGTTGACTTATAACGTTGAGGTTGTGGGTTCAAACCTCCACATGAACTCATTTTTATATATTTACCTTTCCCAATGGTTTACTCAAACCGTTGGGAAAGACCTAGGGAATTTTTTTCCAACGGTTCAAGGAGAACCATTAGTAAAACTTATGCCAACGGTTGGCCAAACCGTTGGCATAGGTTAATTTTACTAACCTATGCCAATGGATCTTTGTAAACCGTTGGGATCACTTTTCCCAATGGCTTACTTCCCTATGGTTTTCAAAACCGTTGGTATAACATATACCAACAGTTTTGCAGGCTTTCCCAACGGTTCAGAACCGTTGGGAAAGACTTCATTTCCAGTAGTGTGAATCAGTGGATGAATTTGTGATGTGGATCACTAGGTTGGCCAACCAACTCACAATCCTTGATGATCCATAACATTAACACAAGATCATTGATAATTATTTGTGCATCATCCCCTATAGGTTTTTCAAAATTTCTCTTTTAATTAATATGATCCTCGACACCTTGATTCTCTCTGTGGAGGTGGTAACGGGGAGACTCAAAGTGGAAAAGGACTGTTTTGAGTGGGAACCCACTGCCGATGTTGTAGGGAAGATACTCCTCATAAAGGAGTGGGTTGTGTGGATGATGGAGTAGAAGAAGGGGGGGTCCTTCAATGACTCCAATTGCTTCAACCGAAACTACCGACCACCACATTTAAAGAAAGATAGTGGGAGCAATGGAAATGGTAGGGATGGATCGGGACCAGTGATGGCCATAGGGAGCAATGCCGCTATAGTGAAAAAATGGGACATTAGGAGAAATATTGTTATATCAGGATAAAATAGAATGAGGCCCATCTTATACGAAGTAAAGATGATGAGACTCTGCTCCTTATGGAAAGGGAGTGCATCACAGTTCCTGATTCCCCTCTTCCACGATCCACCACTCCTAATTCCTTACTACCGGAATGTAGTCCTATATAGATAGTCGAGGTGAAGGTCATTGCACAACATGATCAAAAGGAGTTGTGTGATGAAAACCTATGCCACCTTGACACTAGTAACACAAACCACATGACTGGTTCTCATGATTTATTCTCTGATCTAGACTTTGGGATCCATGGAACCGTCAAGTTTGGTGATGGATTTGTCTTCAACATTGAGGGGGTGTGGAACGATCATGTTCTCCTGAAATAATGATGAACACTATGTACTCGTGGGGGTGTACTTCATCCCAAGGCTCACCAAAAATATCATTAGCATCATAAGACTTAATGAGAATGTTCATCATACATTAATCTATGGAGGAATATTGAAGATATGTAACCAGAAACGACTCCTACTATCCAAGGAACAATGATTCCCTGGTCGTTTGTACAAGCTAAGACTCAACATTGCATAGATGGCATGATTTTCTACAAGGTAATCATAGGTGGAAGGGTGCTAGCATGTGAGGTGTGAACACCTAAATTTTCAGGCTCTGTTCAAGCTCTCTCAATGAGATATAGTACGAGGGATTCCTTGGAATGATTAGGAGGATCAAGTTTGCAACAACAGCCTCACTGGGAAGCAGTGTTAAGAGTCCTTCCCTAAGAAATTGAATTATCATGTGGAGAAAGTCATCGACCTTGTCCATGGTGATCTCTATGGGTTTATCATGCTAATGATGCCATGTGGTAATCGTTACTTTCTACTATTTGTGGATTACATGATCCACTACATGTGACTCAATCTACACATGATAAAGGACCAAGTTTTAGCAGTAATTAGACACTTTTAGGCCATGGTGGAGGTGGAGAAAGGATGAAAGTGTGGTATACAACAATATTTTTGTGCTCCTTATTCACCATAAAAGAATGGGGTCATTGAATTTCGCAACCAGCCTATGGTAGCCATGGATCTTAGCATGTTGAAGGAAAAGGGTATCCCTGGGATTTTTTGTGGTGAGGTTGTCTCCACCACCATTTTCTTCCTCAACTGAGCATGGACATGAATCCTTGATGAGATGACACCATATAAATCCTAGCACAGAAAATGATCAGTGGTGCACTTTCTCTACACCTTTAGTTTAATTACACATGTCAATATCATGAAGTCTCATCTAAAGAAGTTTTATGACCAGAGTATACCAATGATCTTCATCGAGTATGACTTCAGATCCAAGGAATTCTATGTGTATGATCTTTTTAGCAAGCATGTGCATGTAACATGTGATGTTATCTTTGACAAGGTAGATCAGTGGTATTGGAGTGCTCATGATGAACAAGGTATGTTGAGTAGTGAGAATTCATTCAATGTCGAGTACAATGCATTATGTATACCAGGGGTGGCAGAGACTGACAACAAATCTAGAGATCAGGGATCATCACACACACCCACCAGTACACACTTTGTAGATACTACAACACTAAATATGGATGAGGTGATTCTCGCACCATTACCCATAGTGGATTTTTCCTCACCGCCCTCAAAATTGTTATAATTACTTCACGTAGATCATGATGATGCCCTACTTTGGTTCCACACCATCAAAAACATCATCAAGACCACAACACCGCCTAGGTTTTCACTATGTGATCTCGACCCTGGTGAGCTCCATTTCACTATGACTAAGGAGCCAACCTCCTTTGGTGAAGCATAACAACACCGGTGTTGGTGCAAATCGTTACTTGGGAAGATGATGTCAATCAAGAACAATGTAACATGGGAGCTTGTTGATCTCCCCATTATCCATCGTATAATTTTTCACAAGTGGGTCTTCAAGGTGAAGCATGATGAGCATGACACAGTAGCAAAGATCAAGGTGATGCTTGTTGCAAAGGGGTACATCTAGCACTAGGTGATTTACATCGAGGAGGTATTTTCCCTTGTTGTACGCATGTAATTGGTGTGGCTCCTCATTGCAGTGGTAGCGCAAGAAGGGTGGGAGGTTCATTATATGGATGTCAAATCGACATTCCTTAATGGCGACTTCCAATAGGAGGTATATATCAAGCAGCCACCTTACTTAATCATTGAAAACCATTACCAAAGGTGCTCTAGCTCTGAAAAGTGCTCTATGGCCTCTACCAAGAACCAAGAGCATGGAATTCCAAGATCGACGATAACTTTATGATGTCAGGGTTTCATAAGAGTGACTATGATCATGTTGTATATGGAAATGGTGTGTCTCATCTGATCATCAGGGTATAAGTAGATGAATTGATCATCACCGACACTGATGTCTCCAACATCAGCATGTTCAAGGTCGAGATGAAAAATAAATTTTGGATGAGTGACTTGAGATTTATCTCCTACCACCTCAACATCGAAGGAGTCATGGGCCAAGTGACATTTCCCTCTGTCAATCTGCCTACATGACTAAGCTGTTGGAGAATATCGACATGGGGGAGTGAAACCATTATCAAGTGAAGATAGAGGCCCTCCTAAAGCTGATCAAGTCTAGTACAAGCCCATTGGTCGATGCCACTCAGTACTAGAGCATCATCTGCAATCTTCGGTACCTAGTGCATACACTGCCAGACATTACCTATGTGGTGGATTATGTAAGACAATTCATGGAGGAACCACATGAAGACTACTTGGCTATGGTCAAACACTCGTTGCGCTACATCATTGGGACACACAACTATGGTGTCCTCTATGAAAGGAAGGTAAATAGTTGGTCGATCTTGCTAGGTTTTAGCGATAGCACTATAATAAAACAGGTCTTTCACAACACCAACCTTTATCAGCGCTTTATTTTTAGTGCTGATAAAGGTCCTGAATAAAATGAAATAATTAAAAATTAAAAATGGGTAAATTAATAAAAATATTAAAAAATTATTAATTAAATAATTATTGATAAAAATGAATAATTTTAATACATGTATATAAAAATTGTAAATATTAATAAATAGTATATATTAAATATATATATATATAATTAATAAAATTAAATAGTTAAGAAAATAAAAATTAAAAATGAGTAAAGTAAGAAAAAATTATACATTTTATTAATTGAAAAATTGTTGATAAAAATGAATAAATTTAATATACATATATATAGATTATAAATATTAATAACTAGTATATATTAAATATAGCTTTTTTTGAAAAGTTGAGGAGAAAACCCCTATAAAAAAACAAAGAAAGATCTCCTTTTGAAAACTAGGAAAAGGATAAACCCATTACAATGACTTGTATTAAATATAGCTATATAAAATAAATAAATTGTAATAACTAAGAAAAAAATGAATAAATGAATAAATTATAATAATTAAACAAAAAAATAAAAATGAATAAATTAAAAAATTATTAAAAAATTTATTAATAAAACAATTATTAATAAAAATGAATAAGTTATATATATATATATATATTAATTATAAATAGGAATAAATAATATATATTAAATATAAATATAGAAAATGAAAAAAAAATTAATAATAATAAAATATTAATGTCTTATTCATTTTTAATGGTTTTATACATAATTATTCATTAATGCATTTAATATAGAAATATATTCATATATATTTCTATATATATATATATATTTCCTAAAATATGATTTATATAATACAAAATATTTATGATTACATTAAATAAGTCGTATATTTAGTGAAGAATGGTTTATATTTAAAAATTAATATTAATTAAAAAATTGACTAATTGGATCGAGTAATGGACATAATTGAATGTTGTTGGATTTTTCAATTTTACATATATCAAACATGTGTTATATTGATTTCACACCTATATATACGTAAATAAAGCATTTTTATATACATTGCATGTGAGCGCACAAATATTTATGTAATTAATAAAATTTTATATAGAAACACAAACACCTAATATTTATGTAATTTATTCAAATTTCAGTATTCATTTTAGACTTTCATTATAACATGATACATTTAATCTATTATATTTTTAATCAGTAAATTTTATTTATTTATTTTTAATATTATTACAGTTGGGTATTATTTATTCATTTTTAATTTTTTTTATTTTTTTATTTTTTTGGAATTTAATCATTTTATAATATTTATTTATATTTATTTATTTACTATGTTTTTGATATTTTCAATATGTATCCATCATTATTTCATAGAATTCCCATGTTGTCGGCGTTCTTCCTCTGCTTTCTCTTAGGCAAATAAGGCTCAAATCCAATGTATCTTATTTTCTACTCCTCACTCGTTGATTGCTTGTTTGGGTTCCGCATAAGTTATTTTTGCCTATACATTTTCTAGCAGCCAGGCAATGTAGGAGTTTCTCTATTTTCGTTTCTTTTTGTGTTCTTTTAATAATTCTCTTACTCTATTCATTACCTTTTTGACAATGTGGCTCTATTTTAGGAAATCTCAATTCCCTTTTACTACTTCAATGTGTGTTTTTCTTTCTCATTCTTCTTCAATAACCACTTCTTGATTTCTTACACTCGATTTAAATCGATTTGGATCTCCTCTACACCATATATCACATGACCAATGTAGAAGAGATCTCATATATCTTCCTCCATTTTTTCTCCATTTTGTATATATTCATCCCATGGATTTAAATGGATTCTCAAAGGTAGATAATTATTTTATTTTTCATTCTCCTTATAATATCCTCCAAACCTCCTTTTTCTCTATGTTTTATTTTCTCCAAAATACCCATTTTCCTATGAGGGTCAAATCTATGGTTTGGTCTGATTAAATTTTTGGTCATTTTTTTATTTCCTTATAGAGTTCATTTTGGGTGGTGGTGTACTTTATCCCCCAAATAAAATTTGTTTCCACTTGATTAAGGTTGTTGTTTTATTGAAACTCATTTATTGAACAGGTCATGAAAGGATTAGTCTATCTAAATTCTATTCTTATCAATATATTCATATATTTTATACCCATTATGGGTTCATAAAAAAAATTCAATGCTTCCTGTGTAGGACATAAAGGTTTTTCCTGGGGATTAGAACCTTATTTATAAAACTATTGATTTATGATTTTTAAGTGTTTTTTAAATGAATAAGAGGATATTTTAAATTAATAAGATGAATGGAAAATGTTTTTGGCCCTATTTTGAGTTCCAAAGAATGTAACCAATGGTTTAAGGGTTTAAAAAAATAATTTGTATGATTATTAGTTGACTCGAATGAGATTAATGGTTTTTTTTCATGTGTTAATACCTATTTTTTAAAAATGATATTTATAACATGGTTTTACATGATGATTTTTAGGACTTTTGGTAATTGATAAATGGTATTTTAGTTTATAACAAGGATGGTTTTGTAACAATATTTTCACCCATCTAGTTATTAAAGGCCTATTGTCATATTATTAAAAAAAGTTCCATTGTGATTTTATCTCCCTTATTAGGAAACCCTTAGGTTAGTGTTTTCTATAGAATATTTTTTTATGGTATGTTTATTGATCATTGTTATGTGATTCTTGTATTATGTGATAGGCGGATATTTCTTGAGAGGGTATTGGAGGTGCGATGAGGTTTATTGCTTATGTTTTATTATCAATTTATAAATTGTTCATGTTCCCATTTTTGTCTCACCTCTACCTTTACTATGCCATGGGAGCCCAAGGTAACTATGTTGGTAATCTTTTGAGTGTTATAATGACTGGAAATTATGTTCTTATTTCTTTTCCCATACCTTTAGTGACATAATATCCATCTTGCTTCACCTATATTGTTAGGTATGTGATAAACTTATTACTTTTTCTATAGTGGTTTTATAGATGGGAACCCTTAGGTTATTGATTCTACCAATATATGTTTAATATTGTCACACCCTAGGATCCAGTGAGATTCCCATGATGATTTTTCATTTGGTGATATAAGCTTAGAGATCCCCATTACACACATTGTTTTCATTCCTTTTTACATTTCATGGACATGTTGCATAAATTTATTTTTGTTTACTATTATTATACATCATTATTATAATGCATCTCATTTTATCTACATGCCACCTTTAATTTATGGTTGAGTTTACTTTTTTTATTATAAATTGTGTTTTGAGAAATTTTTTGAATTAATAAAATTGATTTTAATTTTTTTCATAAGATCAGATGTCCAAATTTTTAATATTTTAAAGAGTTTTCACTTTTAAATGTATGATTCCATCCATTGGTTGGTAAAATTTGGATTTTGAAATAGTGATTTTAAATGATTTTTTTATATATATGAGTATAAATGTATTGATCTTAATCATGGTTGTATTTTATTTTCCAAAAAGTTTTACCTTAATATTTCAAAAAGAGATATATTTATGATATTTAATTCCTTTATACTTTCCTTTTTTGAGACATTTTTTTAAATAGTGTTCAGAATATTTTTTTTAAATGTTTTATAAATGAAATTTAATTGACTATTTGGTGAGATATTACTAGGTCTATTTAACTCACAAACTATATACACACCCATATGGGTATATATTGATTTTATGTTTTCATATAAGTTATGAGTTTATGATATCAATTTGGATTCCATTCATGTAGTCCATTGATGAATCATTGTCATGCGCACTCTTAGAAATATTTATAGCTAAGTACAGAGTAGGGTCTGACCTAGGTCGATCTCTTGACGAGCTATTACAGTCAATCAATCACTACTTCTAAATCACTTTTTTTATATTTATTATATATATGAAAAAAATGACCAGAAATGAAGATTTGAGAATTTAAAATTCATTACTAAAATTAAACATACATATGAAATTCAAATATAATGAATGAAAATAAAATGAAGATAGGAAGAAAGGATACATTCCCGAGAGAATCACCCTAAGTGAACCTTCACCGTATCTTAATTAATTTTGAATTTACTTAATGAACGCACTCCATCATATGTGTGAACATACTCCTATATATAAGGTTATGAATATATGGTGCTCTCAAAGATCACTGAGATACCACACATCCACCTCCTCGATCAAGGGAAAATATTGAAGAAGTGAAAGCTAAACCTTGGATGGCAAGTGGAGACACAAAAGCATATTGCCCACTAAGATCCCTCTTAGCCTAACTCTAATAAAATAAGAAGCATTATGAATGAATGTGAAATGACTTGGGTTCATCACTAGATTACTCTTCCAGGAACTTCCTCAGTTTAGCTACTCATGATAATGATCATAAGAGTTCACAGTGAAGAAGAAAACAGAGGGAGAAAATGGGGGAAGAAAACAAAAGAGAGAAATAATAAGAGAGAAAAGGGAACACTTAAATTAAAACATGAAATGAAATTATAAAATGAAAATAAAAAGAAAATACAAGACTAAACTATATAAAATTTCCAAAAAAGGATACCCCTAAGTTTCCAACAACTTGAAATGAAGAAGAAATACTCTTTTATAGGCAAAAGAGGTGAAATTTTTGGCTCTAGAAAGAATCCTCTGAAAGTATGCACATGTTAGACCCATTTAATGGTAGAATTATGAACAGTTGTATTCTTTAAAGTTTTTCAACTATCTCTCCTATATTTACTCATGAAGTTTCATCTTTATTGGCCATGTGTGGAGAGAGATACAACCATTTTACTCTGAACATTTATTCTGCCCAGGCTGACTGTTCATATTTCAAAGCAGCAAGTTCCCATGCATTAATGGATTTGAAAATTAAAGAATAAGGTGTGACCATATTAATGAAAGTTATTCCTCCAAATTTATTATTTTCACATGTTGAATTTCATCTCATTTGGTTTTTTACTTTATTATAACAATAAAATTATCCATATTTGTACATAGTTTTTGAGGACCACTTTGTGAGCTAGATTTGGGCCCCCAAATGGTTGATTGAGATTTGAGTTTATAAGGATACAATGAATCCTATAAAATATAGAAACCTATAAAATAATAATTTTTCAATTTGGATCAGTGAAGAAAATTTTATGGACAAAAAATTGAAATAAATTAAAATTGTTCAAATCCAAAATAATTCATTTTTGCAATTAAGCTCAAAATACTTCAAAAACTATAAAATGTGACAATTTCTCTTAAAATAAAACATTGGTGAGATTAAAAACATTGAAAATAAGAATAAAATAATTGAAAATATTTATTCTATCATCTATTTATAGACATTTTGGTGGAGGTAAGTGATCATGGGTGAAATAGAGATGTTCGAGTTGTGGATTAGTTGTTGGTTTATTTTGGGATGTTGTTTTATTTGAATATTTAGAAATATTCTCTATTTGAATTTTATTTCCCTTTATAGAGAGACCTGAATATGTATTACTCTATTGTTTTATGTAACATACCAGACCCAGATGCCACTGAATGGTGCCCTGAACCCGGTTGGTCACATGGCCTCAAGCACATCTCCCCAAACACTAGAGGCTTCTGACCAGTAGCAAGGGCCTAGGGTATGTCTGGGGGGAGACTATTCCCTCTTATTAGAGTGTAACACACTATTAGAAATCATATAGATCAAATAGAGTAAGTATTATAACCTTCATACAATAGATAAACACCAGGAATAGATAAATAATGCCAAAATTAATCTCGTATACAAAATGATGATGACACATGTCATGTCATGTGCCCAAAAAGTATCCAAAATAGGTAAACATACATCAATACAATACATGTAACAAAATACCAAAAAAAACAAAAACTATCACAACTAGATTCATGATCCTCATCTCGGTCTCGTGCTCCCCTGCTCATAATCATATCACAAAATCAAGCATCAAACTATGGGCACTTTCCTCGATCACTACCTCTATAGAAATACTCTATCTGGGTACCCAATGGTGGCCTAAATAGGGTGTGAGATACAATCCCAATAGGTAACCATCCAAAGTGTCTATAATAAATATTGGATATGAAATATAAGTTAAATAATAATGAAATATATATATCACAGGTAAGTAGTAATAAAAAGGAAAGTGACCATAGAAAGTATACTGCAAATCATATGATACTGTATAGCCATACAAGGCTCCCAACAAAACAATTTTCAAGCTCCTATAATAAGGCAATAGTAAAGTAAAAGTAACCACCTCAACCATGTCTTATACACCATATCTCATATAACCCCTAGCCTTTCTGTATAAGTAGAAGTGTCAAAACAACCATGACCGAGCCGTATAATCATGCCAGTCACATTTACCATGGTCGTTCCATAAAATAAGAAATTGTAAACCCCTCGGGGAAAAATCCAAGGTGTAGTGAACCATGAAATCCTCATCGAGTCCTAAGAGCATCTCGATGGAAACTTAGTTAGACTTGAATTGGGGTCTAAGGAGCATGTCAATAGACAGTGTCCACTACGATCCTAAACAAGTTAGATCCAAGGAGTAGAAAGGCCCAAGGCATCCCATGGAATTAGAATCCAAGGAGCATATAGGTCCAAGGCATTCTCTACTACTACTGTGACCTATGGTTTAGCACACCCATGGTATCCTTTGAAATCATTAATCATTCAAATTATTTATAATTTTAATAGCCCACATTCAATGAGTTTACCCATTCATATCACAATTCACATTTAATTTCATTCCATGAGTTTACCCACTCATATAAAAATTCCATATAAACCATTTAATCAAAATCATTAATATGAAAGGGAGGAAATATCCATCTCCTAATATTCAATTCAATCCAAACATTTATAAATAGGTTTCCTCTAACTAGGAAAGCACTAAATCGCCCCATGGATGGTTTAAAAAAGGCATAAGTAAATGAAATTCACATGGAACACCCCATGGGTGGCCTTGGTTGTGGAAACAACCTCCAACACAACTCAAAGGAACTAAAGGGCATACCTAACATGTTTCATTTCATTTATTTCAATTATTCAATTAATTATTGGGGCATCACCAGAAATTCCAGTGGTAATCATGATGAAAATTATCTCTATAAATCACCAAACCTCATGGAAAAATTATATACCACCTACAATAGGTCCGTAGTAGAGTCCATGTCTAGTATCAGCTTCTGATTTAACTTAAATCAGAAGAAAAATGAAGAATAGATGAAGAACCTGGAAATTGGTCATATTAGCTTGCACTTAAATAACTTGGGCGATCCACTATTAAATAAAGAACTACAAAAAATGAATTGAGTACTCACTAGCATAGATCCAATGAGATCGATGAAATTCAACTCTAAGATCAGATAGGGAAGATATCCCAATTCTTAGCTTAAGATTCAAATGATATCTATCAAACCTCATGGCTTCCAACAGATGATAAATGAAATAAGGTTTTAGGTTTAATATATTTTTAAGTGAAAACTAATAATTTTTCCTCAAAATATTGGGTCAAACAGTTTGGATGCATGGTTGTCCAAACAGTACACCAATTGTGTGCCCTTCACTGTAAGGAGGGGCACCTTGCATGGTTAGTGCACATTATTGGACTAAATCTGCACAAATTGTGCATATAACCACTGTCAAAAACTACAGAGGACCTCACAGTATAATGAATTTCTATTCACATGGTTTTCTCAAACTATGCAGCCTATAGCTCCCCACAATCCAGCCTCGCATGGTTAGTAGTAATCATGCGACCTGCCCCGCACAGTTTCTACTAACCACACAACCTCCCCTGATTTTATAAAAATATAGGCTTTGGGCTTTGAACAAGCCCTAGACACCCCTGATTCCTTTGACCTCAAAAGGGTATTCAAATTATTCTATAATTAAGAATTTAAACTGAAGACTAAATCATCTAAACCTCATATGAAAACCTGAGTTCATATAATCTTCACCCCTTAAAGAAATTTGTCCTCGAATTTCCCTTTCAAGGGTGGTCAAGATTTTTCTGAGAATAACTCCAACCACTAAGAATGTACGTTAGCCTCCATCTCCCAAGTCTTATCCTGTAAATGACCATTCTTCCATAGAACCCATACAAGAGTAATGTACCACACTCATAGAACCTTGGTGCTCCTATAAAAAATAAAAATATGATACTCCTCAAATGACACATATACCTATAACTAAACCTCCATAGGCTAGAAATCATGATATGGGTCTAAATGATAATATCATAACTGAGATATATGGAATATTCTATGCATGGATTAGTATCTCTAAGGTAACTGCAACCAATAAGGTACCAACCCAACTCTCTCTATAATCTCGAACAATCCAACATATCATAGTGAAAACTTACCCTATCTCCTGATCTGTCTGTGTCCCATCCTCAGTGAAATACACAAAAAGACCCAATCCCTAACCTCAAACTCTAGAGGTCATCTACGATAATCAGTGTAAGATTTATATCGAGATTAAGAAATGGCCATCTGCTTTTTGATCAACTGGACCTGATCATAAGTCTCCTATATGATACACAGTCCTAGTAAAGCCACCTAACCTACCTCTAACTAGCACATGGGTGATCAACATGGCATAACATACAAAGACTCATAGAGTGGAATCTATATAATTTCTTGATATATATTATTATAGGTGAACCCAACATGGGGTATATGTCTCTCCCAATATCCCCAAAAATCTAGGATGCATGATCACAATATATCCTAAAGCACTTGTATCGTATGATCTGACTAAACATTAGTGTGAGGGTGGTATGTTCTACTCAGAATAACCTATGTACCTAGCACCCTATGAAAAATCTTCCAAAAACAATACATAAACCAGGTATCCCTGTCTGAAATGGTAGTACGAGGGACCCCATGAAGTTGTACTATCTCAGAGATATAAAACCTTCCATGCTCATTTACACTAAATGTCTCCTTGATCGGTAGGAAATGTGAAACCTTTGTGAGCCTGTCAACAAAAACCCATACAACATCACTACCTCAAGTCAAGTTTAGTAAAACAATCACGAAATCCATCACGACATCATTCCATTTCCACTCGAGAATACATAACTACTGTAAAATTCTGGTTGGTCGTTGATGTTCTACCTTCACTTACTGACATATGAAACAACTCGTAACAAAACCAGCCACCTCACATTTCATACCTAGACACCAGTACTAAAAGAATAAGTCATGGTACATCTTGGTGAAATCAGGATGCACTACCCAAACCAATTCATGAAACTCCAACATCATCTCCTCGTGTATATCCACTAGAACCCAAATGTGGCCATGTATACACATGATCTCATCCTTTCCTATGGTCTAACCAATAGGTGGGTCCTCACCTTCAAAACTCTCTCATAGGACTAGACCCTATAAATTCGAAAATTTCCACATCCTCAATCTATCCAATAGGGTAGAGGTCATAATTAAGGATAAAAGAAAAGTATTCCCTTGATTGTCCTTCACCTCCAAGTGAATATCAAAGAACAAATCTATATGCCTCCACTCGCTACTGGCCTCTCAAACCGACTATATCTGAGTCCTAATTCTTAGTACATCGGCCACTACATTTCCCTTCACAAGCATGTAGTTAATCTCAAAGTCAAAAGGATATAGGTACCCAACCCACCTTTGTTGCCTTAGATTCAGATCACACTGTGTAAATATGTACTTGAGGCTTTTGTGGTCAGCGTACACCACAAAATTCTCTCCAAGTAAATAATGTATCCAACATCACAAAGCATGAACAACTGTAGCTAACTTGAGATCATTCGTCAGGTAGTTCCTCTCATGTGGCCTCAGCTGCTGAGACTCATACACCACAACTCTACCTCCCTGCATCATCACTTATTTAATATTGATACCTAATGTGTCACAATAAATAGTGTAGCTTCTGACCTGAACCGTAAAAATTAGGAATGGTGCTGAATTCAAACTCCCTTTCATATCCTGAAAGGTTGTATCATAGGTATCTATCCACACAAACTTCACACCTTTCTTATTCAAGCCCATGAGCGGTGCTTCTAAGCGTGAGAGGTCCTACATGAAACACCTATAGTATCTAGCTAGACCCAAGAGACTTTGTATGTAAAATACATTCTTGGGATAGTCCTAGGAAACTATAGCTCTCACCTTCTCTGGGTCAACTGATACTCCCATATCTGAGATAATATGACCCGGAAAGTGAATTTTATCCATCTAGAAGTGGAAGTTTGTGAGCTTAGGATATAACTGATTCTCTCTTAGTGTATCCAAAATGATCTCAATATGTTTGGCGTGGTCATGTAAATTGTGAGAATACACCAAAATATCATCCACAAAAACCACCACAAATGAATTCAGATAAGGATGGAAAACTTGATTCATCGGCGCAATGAAAACTGCTGACGCGTTTGTGAGACCGAACAACATAACCAAATACTCGTATAGACCATACCTGATATGAAAAGATGTATGAGGTATATAAGTAGGTAGAACATGCACCTGATGATATCTAAATCTCGAATAAATTTTTGGGAAAACTCGAGCTCCTCAAATATGGTCAAAAAGGGTCATTTATCAATGGAAAGGGTTACCGATTCTTAACCATCAGCTGGTTCAATTTCCAATAATCCACATATATCCTAATGGGACCATCTACATTTTTCTCAAAAAGGACCAGTGAAACCCATAGAGAAATAATAGGTCATACAAACCCCTTTACTTCCAAATCCTCTAGCTTCCTCTTGAGCTCCTACAACTTAGTAATATCCATCATGTAAGGAGGAATAGATATTGGTGTAGATTCTTGCACTAGATTGATGGATAACTCAACCCCTCTCTCAGGATGTAAACCAAAAAATTCATACGAGAAGGCATCCATGAAATGATCAACCATTAGGGGAAAGTCCACCTAACATACTCCCTAATCATCCAAATACAAACTAGAAATCTGGGATGTCATTCCACCCATCCCACAATGCTATGGTCTAGCTCGGCTCACCTGAACATCTCATTCACCCTTATGAGTATAAATTGTGCCCTCTGGTGATGTGAACGTCACCCTAAAATGGTAGTAGTCTATGTAGGCTTGATAATTAACTATTCAGTCCTTCTCAAGTATGACATCAAACCTAGTAATCTTGAGGAAAAAAAGATTCCAAATTAAGTTACACCCACCAACCTAAAGGGGGAACTCCCTACACTGACACACATCCTCCATTATAATCACCAACAGAGTATCAAGATTCATAACACCATCATAAAATTGGATCATGAGACTAAGGATCTCCACAATAGGTATGTATATAAAACTATATGATGCATCTGTGTCAAAAAAAGAAAATACAAGAGTTGAGGCTACTAAGATTGTACCTCTCATCGTAGACGGTTCGGAGCCCTGCTCCTCAGGGGTAGGTTGTATATAATAGATCCATCCTAAAATGTAGCTCTGTGACACAACCACAAGACAAGGAGTAGGACCACTTTGTTGTATTGGTACAATTGGTACCAAGATACATCGGCCATGACCACCACTTCAGCCTGATCAACTGGTATTTCTCCATATCCCTATCTAATGTGGAGCTAAGAAACCCAATCTTGAACCTAGTGTCAGAGAAGAACCCTTACTGCGGCATCCTCGCTGCATCCCATGCAGCCCTCTTTGCCACCGCCACTATCATCTGTAGTCATCACTGCACCACATCTCCATACCGTTGCGTCAGACCTCTACTGGTGGTCCCTTTCAAAGACCATCACACCACCTCTGATGCCCATATTTCAAAATGGTCGCAGATTCGTGCTCCTCAGGTCGTGATCTACACAGACCCGACCTTCATTGTCAGTTTACCTCCAATTTGGGGGTCCAATCACATTCGGATCCACCCAACAATTTGAACCATGGTCATGAGGATCCAATGATGATGAATGCGAAGAACATAGGATAAGGGAAGCATAAAAATGCCCAAGAAATGAACATCGGCCTTTGTTCATGTCAGCCTCAGTTTGTTCTTGTTAGAATGAATAATAAAGAATAAAGAAGAATCTAAAATGAACTCATGTTAATTAACCCCGCAATTTAATAATCATCCCGCAATGATCGAACCGCAGATCAATATGTTCGTGGATTGACCTGTATCCATCGTGAAAATCAAGAACGGGGAAAAGGAACAAGAAATCAACCTCCCTACCTGGAGTTTGGATCAATCGTTGATGAAGAACGGTTGTATTGACGTCATTGATGAGATCATACAACTCCATTGGCGCGACGATCCATGATCTGAACTTCGATCTGTCGTCATTTGCCAGAAAAGATCTCCAACGGTTGTTTGAATCTTCAGGGTTTGAGCGGCCAACCCAGAGGAAATTTTATAACCATACATTTAAATGAGAAACAGTCACAACATTAATAAAATAATTTATCTTTAAAATATTTAATGATGATTATGTCCTTTTTAGGGTTTTCCATAGAAGACTCGCACCGAGTAAAGTTAAATCATGCATAGGAAAAACACCACATTACAAACTCAATGGTTGTCTCAGATTTCCAATCCGAGTCATTGCTCATGAGTTATTAGGATTTTAAAATAAAATAATTTTATTTATGGTTACGTTCTTGGTGACTTTTTCTTCAGATGAACCACGCCAACTAAAGGTAGGTCACGCTTGGGGTAAAACCATCATTCTGAGCTCAACGGTGTCCTCAGGTTTTTGACTTAGGTACCTGTTTAAAAGATATTCCACTTTTTAAGGAAATTCATGCATGATCTCTTAAAAACTTAACTTTTCTCAATAAATGTTTTTGGGCATACTGGGTCTCAGAATCACACATCCTCTCAACGTCTGGTTTCATAATTTTCCCAAATAATTTCTAAAAATAAAATCAGAAAATTCTGAGTCATTACATTGATAGTATAGTCTTGATATAACTTGTATTATTCTAATTAATGTCAACACTTACCTAAACATCGTTTCATTGCTTGTTCCTATGGATTATGTATGTGAATTATTTTATTTTTGTTGTTGATATACTATGGTGTGTAGGTATAGTTTTCCTATAGTACCACCATAGACCCATGCTACTAGTCAACAACCTTTGACGTACAGGGAGGCACGTCTGAGGTGTGATAGCGATCATCGATCAGGACACCGGTTGGTGGTCTGGGCACTGATTGGTGGTTTGGAGCGGCGGGACGTTACAAAATCCTTTGGTTCATTTCTTTACATCACTTACATGTCTCAAATGTATTTTTAATAAACATCACACCCACGCAAATAACAATTATATCATATGATTATTGTATACGTTAACACATTAAATAACTTTTTTTCACTTTACAAGGTTTCCCACATATCTTAATAAACACTAATATCACTCTATTAATATAGTGACCAACTAGACACTAATATCTATTGTTTTGGTTTTTTAAGTTTTTTCTTTAAACAATTTTCATTCATTATAATTATTTATTTACACCATTCTTATATCATATTCATACTTTGATTTTTTTTGTTTATTTAACCATGATTATCATTTTTTAAAATTTAAATATAATACTTTTTATTATATTAATTTTAGTTTTTTCTTTAATGGACCAATAAATAAATTTAAATTTTTTATTTTATGATTGATTAATTATATTTATATATTAAACACAATCTATATAAAACAACACAACCTACAAAATCAATAAAAACATTTCCTGACCAGTCATCTTATTTTATTGTTTTGTTAATTTTGTAGGATCTATTTAAATTGATCTAAAAAATAAATACAATACAAAATTATATATTTATATTTTACATTTATATTTAATTTTTATATTTATATGTTTTGTCATTTAAATTGTATTTATTTGTTAATATCTATTATTATTCAAATGAAACAATAATCACTTGTTAAAATATATACAATCTATACATTTATATTTTCATTATTATTTAGTTGAACATTTATAATATTTATTATAATACTTTCATTTATTTATTTTATTTTTATTATAATTTATACTTTTATAATATTTATTATTCATTATAATCATATGAAATTTGTATATTTTTTTTAATATAATACCACTATTGATAGCATAAGATTTTCTTATTTAAATATAGATGAGAATCAGACGTCTACAATTTCATCGGTCCATCTATAAAAGATAAATGGAACTATGTCAGAATGTCTCTCCCACGGTGCGATATCTCTTCCTAGGAACTCCAAGGGTTTGGTTGTCCCTCGTTGGTCTTCTTGTGGAAGCCATGTTCTTCATATCGTCGGTTGTTGTGAATCTCTCCGACCAAACTTACCCTGTTGTTCAGTTTGTGGTGCTTCTGGAGTTTTTTTTTACATTTTTTCAAAAAAAAATTAAAATACCACCACGGTAATGCCGCCTTTGGGGGTTTTTCCGCCCAGGGAAAGGCAGCACATGGTGTGCCACCTTTGACCAAAAATTAACCGCAAAGGCCACACACCAGGTGCCGCCTTTGCAGAAAAAAAAATTTTAATTATTTTTGTTTTTTGTTTTGTTTTGTTTTATATATATATATATATAAAACAAAACTTTTCAGCAGAATTTTTCTGCTATTTAATATCCAGCGGTTTTGCCATTACAGCAGTCTGGATTCTGACTGATACCCTCACCCAGGACTCCCTTTTATAAGGGGGTTTTCCCTGAAAACCATACTGCATTTCTGATGTGGGATTCTGGTTCTCCTTTTCCTACACAGTACATTCTGCATTTCCGATGTGTGATTCTGTTTCAAGTACGCAACTTTGAAAGACTATAAAACATAAACTATAAGACCAATATAAATGAAACTTTAAACACTGATTAAACTTATAATAAATAGTTGAAAACAAAAATAATTTCATAAAAAAAATTTATACAAATTAATTTATAAGCTTTCAAAATCACCTACTTGAAACTTAAACATATTTCAAGTACGTGACTTTGAAATCCTATAAAATATAAACTATAATACCAATATAAATGAAACTTTAAAAACTGATTAAACATATAATAAATAGTTAAAAACAAAAATAATTTCATAAAAAATGTTGATAAAAAATAATTTACAAGCTTTCAAAACCACCTACATGAAACTTAAACATATTTCAAGTACGGGACTTTGAAAGACAATAAAATATAAACTATAAGACCAATATAAATGAAACATTAAACATTGATTAAACATATAAGAAATAGTTGAAAACAACAACAAAAATGTAAAAAATATCCATGAAAAATAATTTATAAGCTTTCAAAACCTCCTACTTGAAACTGAAAAATGTTTCAAGTACATGACTTTGAAAAAATATAAAATATAAATTATAAGACCAATATAAATGAAACTTTAAAAAATGATTAAACATATAATAAATAGTTTAAAATAAAAATAAATTCCTAAAAAATGTTGATGAAAAATAATTTATAATCTTTCAAAACCGTCTACTTGAAACTTAAACTGTTTCAAGTACACAAATTTGAAAGAATATAAAACATAAAATATATGAGTAATATAATTGAAACCTAAAACATTGATTAAACCTATAATAAATAGTTAGTAATTAATTAGTTAATCAGTAATATAATTATTAATTATATAATAGTTAATTAGTAATATAATTATTATAAAATATTTTTCATCAACATTTTTTAGGAAATTCCTTTTGTTTTCAATTATTTCTTATATGTTTAATCAATGTTTAAAGTTTCATTTATATTGGTGTTATATTTTATATTTTATAGTCTTTTGAATTCACATACTTGAAACAGAATCCCACATCGGAAATGCAGAATGTACTGCGTAGGAAAGGGAGAACCCGAATCCCACATCAGAAATGCAGAATGATTTCTAGGGCAAGCCATCTTAATTAGTAATATAATTATTAATTATATAATAGTTAATTATTTCATTAGTAATATAATTATTCATTATAATTATTCATTATAATTATTAATTAGTAATTATTAATAATTAATTATATAAAAATTATTTAGTTAATTTGTAATATTATTATTAATTATATAATAATAAATTACTAAAATAGTAATATAATTTTTAATTACATTTATTCATTATAATTATTAATTATTAAATAGTTAATTAGTAATATAAATATTAATTATAATTATTCATTATAATTATTAATTAGTAATTATTAATAATTAAATATATAATAGTTAGTTAGTTCATTAATTATATAATTATTATTTATATAACAATTAATTAGTAAATTAGTAATATAATTTTTAATTACATATATTCATTATAATTATTAATTATTAATTATTAATTAATAAATTAGTTATATAAATATTAATTATAATTATTAATTATTACTTATTAATTATTAATTTTTACTTATTAATTATTACTTATACAATAATTATTTAGTTAATTATTAATATAACTATTAATTATATAATAATTAATTAGTTAATAAGTAATATAATTATTAACTATATAATAGTTAATTAGTTAATTAGTAATATAATAATTAAATATAATTATTAATAATTAAATATTTCATAATTAATTAGTTAATTAGTAATATTATTATTAATTATATAATAATTAATTAGTAATATAATTATTACATATATAATAATCATTTAGTTAATTAGTAATATAATTAATAATTATAAGTAATTAATTATTAATTATTTATTATTTATTATTAATTAGTTAATTAGTAATATAAATATTCATTATAATTATTCATTATAATTATTATTTAGTAATTAATAATTATTAATTATTAATTAGTTAATTGGTAATATAAATATTAATTATAATTATTCATTAAATTATTAATTATTAGTTGTTAATTATTAATTATTACTCAATAATTATTACTTATATAATAATTAATTAGTTAATTATTAATATAACTATTAATTATATAATAATTAATTAGTTAATTAATAATATAATTATAGTCTTTCAAAGTCACGCACTGGAAACATTTTTAAGTTTCAAGTAGACGGTTTTGAAAGCTTATAAATTATTTTTCATCAACATTTTTTATGAAATTATTTTTGTTTTCAACTATTTATTATTTTTTCAACTAATATTTAAAGTTTCAATTATATTCTTTTTATAGTTTATATTTTATAGTCTTTCAAATTCGCATACTTGAAACTTTTTTAAGTTTCAAGTTGGTACTTTTGAAAGCATATAAATTATTTATAATCAACAATTTTGATGAAATTATTTTTGTTTTCAACTATTTCTTATATGTTTAATCAATGTTTAAAGTTTCATTTATATTGTTCTTATAGTTTATGTTTTATAGTATTTCAAAGTCACGTACTTGAAACATTTTTAAGTTTCAAGTAGGCGGTTTTGAAAGATTATAGATTAATTTTCATCAATATTTTTTAGTAACTCATTTTGGTTTTCAACTATTCCTTATATGTTTAATCAGTGTTTAATGTTTCATTTATTTTGGTCTTATATTTTATGTTTTATAGTCTTTCAAATTCACGTACTTGAAACATTTTTAAGTTTCAAGTAGACAGTTTTGAAAGATTATAAATTAATTTTTATGGACATTTTTTAGGAAGTTTTTTTTCAACTATTTATTATATGTTTAATCAATTTTTAAAGTTTCATTTGTATTGGTCTTTTAGTTTATGTTTTATAGTCTTTCAAAGTTGGGAACTTGAAATATTTTTAAGTTTCAAGTTGATGGTTTTTAAAGCTTATAAATTGTTTTTGGTCAACATTTTTTATGAAATTATTTTTGTTTTCAACTATTTATTATATGTTTAATCAATGTTTAAAGTTTCATTTATATTGGTCTTATAGTTTATCTTTTATAAGCTTTCAAAGTCACGTACTTGAAATATGTTTAAGTTTCAAGTAGGTAGTTTTGAAATATTTTAAATTAATTTTTATCAACATTTTTTATGAAATTATTTTTGTTTTCAACTATTCCTTATATGTTTAATCAATGTTTAAAGTTTCATTTATGTTGGTTTTATATTTTATGTTTTATAGTCTTTCAAAGTCGCGTACTTGAAACAGAATCCCATATCAGAAACATAGAATATACTACGCAGAAAAAAAAGAACCAGAATCCCACATCGGAAATGCAGTATGATTTCCAGGGCAAGCCCCTTATAAAAGGGAGTCCAGGGTGAGGGTTTCTGTCAGAATCTAGACTGCTGTAATGGTAGTGCTGCTGGATATTAAATAGCAAAACAAATCTGCTGAAAAGTTTATATATATATATATATATATATATATATATTTATGCAAAGGTGGCACCTGGTGTGCCGCCTTTGTGGTTTATTTTTGGGCAAAGGCGGCACACCTTGTGCCGCCTTTGAGGGGTAAAAAATAATTTTTTTTTACCTAGATGTATTTTCAATTTTTTTTTGAAAAAATGTAAACAAAAAAACTCACGTCTGATTGTTCATTTTTACACGGACCGACGAACTGTGGTGTTTTTTCTAGCAAAGACTCTTGTTGATCCATATTCTACGACCGGCATAGAGACTGATTCACGAGGAGTGATCTGCATCGTGTTGTTTGTTGTATCTGTCTTCCACAGTACGTGGAGGTCGAGCATGCGGAGGGGTTTTCTCGCCACTCTTGGGTTGACTTTTCTACTGCGGTTTGCAGATACTTTCCCACGAAGGGTGATTTTTTTCACGGTTTTCAGAGTGGTGTGTTTGCGGTGGGATTGTTCATTAATGGAGGTTTCACGAAGGATGGGTTCGCAATGGAGGGCTTGTGAAGGGATTGTTCGCAAAGGGATGGTGCGCGAAGGGGTTTTCGGTTCATTTTGGGGAGTTGTGTTCGCAAATGAGGAGTGTCGCTCACGCATAGGTTTTGGTTTGCGTAGGGGTATTTTGCTTGCACATGGATTTTGGTTTGTGTAATGGATTTTTGTTCGCGAGTGGGGAGTTTTGTTTGCAAATCATTTTTGGTTCACGTAGGGGAGTCTATTTCAGTTTTTGTAGGGGAATCTCTATTGGATCATGCATGGGAGTTTTGTTCATGAAAGGGTTGTACTCGTAAAAGGTTGTGATTGTGAAGGGTTGTACCCAAAAGGTGTCAAAGAAATAAAGAAAAAGTGGTGCTTTTCATGGAATCAGAACTGGTGAATCTATAGAAGAATCTTTTATTGACTGATAAAGAGAAAGTGATGATTGCTACACGAAAAGGAGAAGATGCCTTTCTGTCGCATTGTATGTCACCCTTGGTGGTTGGGAAATTTTTGGCAAAATGACTATACAATCAGGGGGGCCTTAAAAACACTCTACCAAATTTATGGATAATAGAGGATGGAATTTTCATATGTGAAGTGGGAGAGGGCTTCCTGGTCTTCAAATTATTTAATGAAATATATAAAGAAAAGGTTCTCAAAGGTAGGTCATGGTCCTTTGATAACCGGCTCATTATCATGGAGGGCTTTAAAGGTGGGGATGATTTTTAGAAGATTAACCTGACTTTTTCACATTTCTGGATAAGAATCAAAGGAATCCCATTTCATGGTTGATCTGAATGCGTTATGATGGAAATTAGAGGACGCATTGGTAAATTTCTGGAATGGGATCGATCTGATCCAATTCACTGGGGACCCATGGTATAAATCAGAGCCTTGATCGAGGTGGCATAACCACTAATGAGGGGTTTGTTCTTATCAATTGAAGAGTCTATATCCTAGATATATTTTGAGTTTGAAAAGCTTCCAATCTTCTATTTTTTCTATGGGTGTATTAGACACTTACAGAAATATTGTGGCTCAAATAAGGAAAATGAACAAGGCAACATCATTATGCAATATATCCCTTAGCTTCACACAAAAAACTATAGGACCCACATTCATTTCTGAGATAGAAAAACAAAAGGATCAAGACCGACTTGCAAAGGATTTTACAAAGCAGTCTAAATCTGAACACAATAACATCATCATGTTGGGGCCACCAGATTTTTCTGTTGGAAATTTGATGGATCAATGGGCAGAAGGAAATTCTTCTTACAGCACAATGGCCTTGGTCGACTCTGAGGATCAATAAGTCAGACAGGGGAAGGACCCAATTGCCAACCCTGTATGGGTTTCTGCTTCTACGAAGGATCTCCCTCTTCCAGTCATTGGGTCGATGCCAAAGGACAAGGAACCACCTGACCCAAGCTCTGGGTGAGAGAAAGTTTTTGTGGATCCTCTGGATCTATTTTCTCTTTCATATTTTGAGCCCGCCAAAATCATGTCTCAGGATAGAGATGATATGCTTGGGCTATCATCATCTAGCACTCAGAAACACCGTACATGTAAAATGATGATTAGAGGGTACCGAGGTGGTGTTCCAAGCTCTACAAAGACTAATGAATCTAAACAGAGCTTGGAGGCGTGCCATATTTCTGAGAGTTTACCAAAGAGGTAGAAAGTGGTGGGTGATAGAAAGTTTGTCGAAGTTTTAGAGGCAGAGGCGGGTGTGTCCTAGCCCCACCCAAAATAATGAAAATCATATGATGGAACTGTTGGGGGCTTGGCAACCCCTGAATGGTTCTCTCACTCAGTCACTAGAGTGAAAAATACTGCCCTGACATAGTTTTTGTATCTGAAACTATGCTAAACTATAAGGATTTTGGTCTCTTGGGATTGAAGATTGGTTACAAGAACGTCTTCCCTGTGGGTAGACAGGGACACTCTGGTGGTCTGTGCCTACTCTGGAAGGAGGACCTTGGTGTTCAGGTGGCTATTTTTTCAAGTAATCCAACGTGGTCTTTTTTTGGATTCTATGGGTGTCCTAGAAGTCAAGATAAACACAAATCTTGGAACCCATTGAACCGGGTGTGGAGCTCCCTCCCTATCCCTTTACTAGTTGGGGTAGATTTCAATGAGGTCCTTCTCCATCAGGAAAAAAATGGGGTGTTTTAGGAGGGGTAATGCTATGGAAGATTTTCATAATCCTCTTATGTTTAATTCTCTTCATGATCTTGGGTTTTATGGTTCTCTATTTACTTGGTTTAGAGGTAGATCAATGGAGAATCGTATTGCTGAAAGTTTGGATAGATTTTTTGGTACAAGTGATTGGAAGTCTCTCTTCCATACCTTCTCTATTACTCACCTACCTCTGGTCTCTTCTGATCACTGCTCGATAATTCTATCGATGAGCTCTCAAAGGTTTCTGAGGAGGCTTGTGCATACCTTTAATTTTGAAATTTTGTGTCTCCAAGATAATTTATGTGAGGAAGTGGTTAGGTCGGCTTGGGAGTGGCTAAACCGGTATCTCACATCCAATATCTGCAGTACTATGTCCTATTTATAGAAGTGTAATTTGATTAGGTTCAGGGATTTGGATAGGTGCATTAATGCTGTAGAAAATCACCTGAAGAGACTCCACTCTTTCCCTTGTGGTAACTCTGTTCTTAGGGATATCTCTTATGTGGAAAAGAATCTTTGTGTGGCGTTGAGGGGGAAGGAGAGCTTCTAGTTTTTGAGGGAAAGAGAGTCACATATGAGGGAAGGTGACCAGAATACTACCTATTTTCACCAAAGAGCATCTGCAAAGAAGATAAAAAACTATATTTCTCATATTGAAGATCACATTGGGAGGGTTGTTTATGATCCCAGTGACATTCAATCCATTATTTTAATTTTTTTTAGCAACCTCTATAAAGCAGAAAGTATTGACACTCCTACTTGTCTAACTAACTGTATCCTGAATATTGTTACTAAGGATATAAACTGTAAATTAGAGAGAGATATTTATGAGGATGAGGTGCTTGGGGCTCTTCATCTTATTCACTCTACAAAAACCTTGGGTCCTGATGGGTTTCATTCTTTATTTTTCAAACGCTTTTGGCATATCGTTGGACTTGATGTGGTTACCCTGATGAAGGAGTTGTGGGAAAGAAGAGCTTATCTTGAAGATCTAAATGAAACTCTTGTTATTCTTATCCCCAAAACCCGGAACCCTCATAAAATCACGTAATTTCAACCTATCAGTTTGTGCAATGTTGTTTACAAAATTTTTTCCAAAATCTTGGTGGCCGGGTTTAGGGATTATCTCCCGTTGATTGTTACTAAAAACCAAAGTGTGTTTGTTCCAAGGAGGTCCATTACTGATAATGTTGCAATTGAGTTTGAATTATTCCACTCTACGAAGACTTGGTCCTCATCCAAAAGAGGTGTTATGGAAATGAGGTTAGATATGATGAAATCTTATGACAAAGTCAAATGGACTTTTGTTGAACTTGTTCTTTCCAGGTTGGGATTTGGGAGGAAATGGATCTTCAATATCATGAATTGTGTTACGAATGTTTCTTTTAGAATCAACATTAACGGGGCCCCTCTGAGATCTTTAAACCTTTAAGAGGTTTTCGCTATGGGGATCTGCTCTCACCTTATCTTTTCATTATGGCGGTTGATGTCTTTTCTCATCACCTTTTAAAAGCGGTGGAACACAGAAGTATCCATGGTGCTAAGGCATGTAGAAATGGACCCCTATCTCCCATATCTTATTTGTAGATGATAGCCTCCCGTTTGATCGTGCTACCCCACAAGAATGTAGTTCAGTGCTGAAAATAATTGATCTGTATGAAAGGGATTATGGGCAACGTATTAATCCATTTAAGTCAAAATTATCCTTTAGTAAAGGTGTGCTACCGGAAAATAGGGCATAATTACAGCGGGTGTGTGGTTTTCCATTGGTTGAAAAGCATCCAAAATACATCGGCCTCCCAGCCATTATTAGTAGATCAAAGAAACAAGTGTTCACCTCGATTATGGATAGGGTGGATAACTTGATTTGTTTATGGTCTAGTAGGAGGATCTCCAAGGCAGGAAAGGAAGTTCTCATCAAGTCATTGGCTCAAGAAATCCCATATTATTATATGTCATTGTTCAGGTTTCCTGAAACTCTTGTTGATAAAATTCATTCCCGGTTGGCCAACTTTTGGTGGGGCTCTCATGTGGGAAAACATAACACTCATTGGATGTATTAGGAGAAAATATGTGTTTCGAAATTCTGTGGAGGGCTCGACTTTAGAAATCTCAAATGGTTTAACGAGACACAATTGGAGAATCAAGGATGGCGCCTTCTTTATAACCCAAATTCCCTGTTCTCAAAAGTTTTATGTGTAAAATACTTTCCTCATTTTGAATTTTTTCATGTTCAATTGGGGTCGCGACCTAGCTTTCTGTGGAGAAGCATTTGGGGTGCAAGATCTCTTTTTGACCTTGGTTGTGTGTGAAGAATTACTGATGGGGATGATGTCAGTGTTTGGAGTGATCCATGGATGACTAAAGGTGTCAACCTTAGGGTTTCCTCAACTACTGTCCCAGGGTTCGAAAATGAAAGGGTGCGAGATCTTATCAATGATTCTCTTAAGGATTGGGACCAAGGGAAAATTTTCAGCTAGTTTAATGGGGTTGATTGTTGTCTCATCCTGAATATCCCTCTCACACTGGGAATGGGTAATGACCAGATTTTATGGACTGAGGAATCTTCTGGGAGGTATTCTGTTCGATCGGGCTTCAAAATGAGGGTTCATGGCTTGGCCCAGGACTTCCCTGATAATTGTTGTAAGAGTCTCTGGTCACTCACTTCTCCACCCAAGGTTAAATTTTTTTGGTGGCAGGTTTGCTCTGATGTACTTACAACCCGCGATTTCCTGGTGAGATGTCGTCTTGTGGAGAATGCTAGTTGTCTGTTGTGCCTTCAAGATATTGAATCTCTTCTGCATGAAATTATATTCTATCATGGGGTGAAAGGGGTGTGGAAGTAATGAACACCAAATTTTAAAAAGCACTTTGATCCATCTGTTGGGTTGGACCAAAACCTCATTTAATGGGTGTATTCGTTGAACTCAAGAGTGGTGGGGCTGATTTGCACGATTGTTTGGTTGGTTTGGACTGGAAGAAATGAATGCATTTTCCATCAGAAAAATGACCCTAGATCATATTTGGATTGAGAGGGTTAGGGAATGGATGAATTGTTGGAGATCTGACAATGTTGTACCTTATTTGGTTTCTATTAGGCATGAATCTCCCTGTTGGTATCCCACTGAGACGGTTTTTTTAAAATTAACACAGATGCAGACGTCTCTGCTAATTATAGGGTTGGTATTGGTTTCATTGCCCATGATTGTTATGGTAATTTTGTGGAAGCTCTTTGTAGAGGTGTTCAAGCCTCTTGGAGCCCGGTGGTGGTGGAGGCATCTGCTATTCTCTAAGAGATTCTTCTTGCTCGCTCAAAGGTTTGGACCAATGTTTTGATGGAATTTGATTGTATTGAAGTTATTACTACCTTATCAAAGAAGGAAAACAATATCCAATCTTTTGGCCTCATTTTGATAAAGATATAGTCCTTGACTGAATGCTTCATTGAAAGAAAATTTTCTTTCATCAGACGAAGAGGTAATCTGAGTGCTCATCGTGTGACTTACTTTGAGAAATCTTGAGGTGATCATTGTTGGGTGGACTATTTCTATTGGGTTTGAAGGTATAGTTTGATTAATCAATAATACACGTGTATTTCTCCTCAAAAAATAAAAAAAATTGGGAGGGGTGAGGCTTCATTGAAAATCCTGGATCTAGAGTTTTGTTTTCCTGATCGTGGTTTCACAAAGGTGCTCAGATCCTTTCCACGTGTCGTCAACCATTTTTTTCCCAGTCTCCCTCCTATTCGAATCCTGGCTCCGCTTCCTCCTTCGACTCCACCTTCCATCTTGTTCCCCTTCACCTCCTCCCCATAGTTACCTACCCAAATCCACACTTATTTCTCCACCTTCGTTGTTGTCTGCTTTTATTCCTTTTATCTTTTTTTTTGGAAAAGTTTTTTCGATGTGGCCTGTGATGGTTGAACAATATTTGCTACTCTTGACCAGTCGTGTAGACCTAGTTGATGACTATCCACCAAGATCTCTAAGGCCACTTTGATTGTTGTTTTCAAACACTCATTTCTCAATTTTTGTTTTTGAAGTTTTTGATTTCATTTGTCCATTGAATTTTGAAGTTCCCCTGAACTGAACAGGCGATGGGCCCTTTTGATGGGCTCCCCGTATCCGCTTCATCTAGAACCTGTTGCTCTCCCCCCTATTTTATCGTAACAACCACCTATTTTGTTTGTCAACATAAATTATGATCTGATTCCAATCGGTTGCATCATATTTTATATCTAGGAACCATATGATGAGTTAAGAAAAATATTTCTCACGACGGTCGTTTGAGGCGCAACTGGTTTGTAACCGGGCTGATGTGTTGTTCTAATGCCTGATGGTTTATTGTCAATGTCTGATTTCGTATCGTTTTTGGCCTACAATTTTCTTAAGTTATAAATTTGCTTATAAATTTTTCACTCATTTGTCACATCAACAACCTTTCTTTTATTCAATTCATTCATGTTATTATAATACCAAGCCTTTTCTATTAGCTAGTGAATGAATGTCACCTTTGTTTATTTTTCTTGCATCAATTTGCAACTATGAAAATATTATCTTTTAATTTCATTTTCACCTTTATTTTTAGAAATAGATTTTATAAATTAAATAATTATAGTAATAAATTAATTTATTCATTGAATCAAGATCTTGTATCTTCATTTTTCAAGCTACATTTGGTTCCACCATTTTCATTGGAACTATGATGACTTTCATGTACCAATGACATATAGTGGTTTGATTATCTTATGGGAGAATCAGTCATCAAGTCACTGTAAGAGGTCGCCATCATAGTATTCACTATCATATGATTAGGTTTTTTCCATTATATTATAGTAATCAGATTCACGAGTTCAGTAACTTTCTCAATATTGTTAGCCAACTCATCGTGACAAGTTTATTAGTGAATTTGCAGATTTTTACAAGTCAAGTCTTCTTATTAGCTTAGGAGTGGGTTAATTTGGTTTCAGTTTTAAATTTGCTTTACCAGTTCATCTTAAGAACCGAAAATCGTAAATGAATTTTTAGATTTTATAAAAATAATTAGTGTAATCGAATAAAATTTTATAAGTCTTTTATTTGGAATATTTTAATCATATGAAATTTAAAAATTAATATAAATTAAAAAATAATTTATTTTTTGCATTTTGGTTATGTAAATGAATTTTTATATAATATATATTCTAATTTTGAAGTAATTCTCCTACACCTGTTGCATTCTCCTTCAATGATTTATCTCCAAACTGCGCTCTTCTTTTCAATCGGGTTTCATCTTATCTTACTTCCTATCCCTCAGTCCAGCTCCATAGTTGTGCCCACTTTTACTAAATTTACTTACATCTTGTTTCTCTTCTTAGATCGAACCACACACACTTACGTGGTCCATATAAACCCACAGCTCCGTTCTCTCTAAAGATGGGTTGAAGTTTACATTGAAACAGTTGTGTTCATCAAGGGTGAAATTCATTTTGGCAGGTGTTCATAAATCGATGCCCCCTATGATTCTTTTGATTTTATATCTATTCCTGCATCCATCCCCCAAAATAAACTGCTTCTACTTTGAGTTGACTACCAATTGCATCGTGTTGGTCACTGTCATGACACTATTTGAGGTAATTTAAATTAGAAATTTTTATAACATGAATCACCCAATTCAAACATTTTGGTTTGTTTTTGTTATGTTTTATGCGATTTTAGGACTTCGTATTTTTTTTTTAAACTCTAAGACTAGTTTTATCCTCTAACACAATTTTTGATTGTGAAAACCTAAAATTATTTTTTCTTTTGACTATTTTAACAAAGGAACTATCCACTGTTCATTAGTGAAATTCTTTTCTATGTTCTGTGATACCCACTCCCGGACTGTGAAAGTGTAGAATTTTCCCCTTAATACAAATTCCTAAATATTAAAAATGCTTTATTCCAAACCTCAAAAGTTGAACACATAAATTTCTTGTGTTTCTTTGAAATAGGCCTACAAATTTTATGCGTGATTCATGCCAGCGTTATGCCCATTCTCATTGTTTCTTGTGACCATGTATATTTTTCTTTATTCAATTGTTAAGTTGTAATTATATATGATTTTTTTATTTTAATCATAACATATTTTTATTTGAATAAATGGTCATAAAAAATAACGCCTACATAATATAATATTCCATTACTTTGGGCTAGGTTTTCTATTGAATACTCTACTTTGTTGCAGTATAATGAGATTTCCCATCCAACTATCACTCTTTGAATTTTGTTTTAATTTTTGTTATTGTTGACCTTGTCTTTATTTTTTTTACCAGACATGGTGGGGGTTTCAACTAAAAGCTTTTTCATTTTTTCTATGTTCAGGTAAAATGATATTTTATTTTACTTTCATAAACTGTGGCCTCCAAGTTCTTTGCTCCATTTATGATTCTTTTGATTTCAAATCTCTTATTTCTACCTTCGATACATGTGAGTGGACTACCAACTACATCATGTCATTCATTGTTGTGGCCCTATTCAATCACCATGTCTTTCGGTGGTTGATTTAAATTAGAAATTTTTACCTGAATCATCCAATTCCAAGATTTGGTTTGCTTTTGTTATGTTTTCTACCATATCAGCACATTTTTTTTGGAACCCCAAGACTACTTTCTTCCCCTTGCATGATTTTTGTTTAGGAAGGACTCCATCATCCATTGATGGGGTTATCTGTTATTGACGACATCTGCATTCCTTTTTGTGAAACCCCAAAATTATTTCCCCTTCAACTTTCCACAAAGAAACTATACAGTGTTCATCAGTGCAATTTTTTTCTCTGTTTCATGATACTTTCTTCATGAATGCGAAAATCTAAGCATTTTCCCCTTTAATACAAATTATTGAATTATACACGTTTTTTTATTCTAATCAGAACTGATTTGCATTTGAATAAATGGTTACAGAAAACAAAATTTTGGTTTTTTTATGTTGTGTTCTCTAAGATATCTGCACCCCAGATTTTTTTTGAAACTCTAAGACTATTTTTCACTCCTCACATGATATTTGTTTAGGAAGTACTCTATCATTCATTTTTGGGCTTTTCTTCTTCGATATCCACATACTTGATTGTGAAACCCTAAAATTGTTTCCCCCCTTCCTCTCATTTCCAAAAATGAAGGGCCCTCTATTCATCTTTGCAATTATTTTATGTGTTCCATGATATCCATTTCTCAACTATGAAAATGGAAGCATTTTTCCCTTATATATAAATTCTTAAAAATTAAATATTTAATTTCAAACCTTAGAAATTGAACAGTAAATTTATTATGTTTCTTTGAAATAAGCCTATAAAAATTTTGTTCAATTCATGTCATCAGCTGCATGCCCTCACCCAATGTTTGTGAAAGCATATATTTTTCGTTTTCCAATTGATAGACTTGAATTATGTGTTTTTTGATTCTGATAATTGGTGATTTGTGTTTGAATAAATTCTCACAAAAAACAATACCTACACAATATAGTTTTAGATTACTTTGTGCTAGGTTTTCCCCTGAATACTCTAGTTTGCTGCAGTACAATGAGATTTGCCATCCCATTATCCCTCTTTGAATTTTGTTTTTAATTTTTCTTAATTTTGGCCTTAATTGTGTATTTTTTACCAAGGGCGTGATTTTTAAGAAGCTTTTTTAATTTTTCCATGTTCAAATAAAATTATATTTTCTTTACATCTTTGAGAATATATGAACTTTTGTTTGGAAGATAAGTCCTTTAAACAGTTTTCATCGGCATTTCATATTATGGGATAGTATTTAAATTTAAGTATCCATATAGGTGTGAATACTTGTACTGTACATTAGATTTATTGTTTTTATTTAGTTTAAGTTTAATATTTATGGATTTTTAATAATTTATATCTTTTACATCATGATACCATTTTATTGATGCTGGAAGTGTTCAAACTTTTTTATACACCATTCCCTCTTCTTAGCCTATCTCTATACAAATATCTTGTGAGATATTCATCATTCCTATGTATGTTGCTTCTAATGCTCCCACCCTGAATTTAAGAGGTCATGTGATTCTTTTTAGTTTATAATTTCACATGATATTATGAAAATTGTTCAAATTTGAGATTTACGCATGTTTTTTAGATCAGTGTAGGTCCATCAGGTCTAAAGCTACATCCATCTTCCTTTTGAGAATTGTGGAAGGTTTGTTTGGTTATTGTGATGTATATTTTTCCTCTCGTGTTTAGAACAGAAGGTAAGTTTGAGACATAAATATTTTTTATATAGTACTATTAATAGATATTTTTTTCTTGTTTAGAAACATGAGATATATATGCTTTAAATTGTTTGGTTCATGCATGTTGTTATTTGGTGCTTGCGGGTGAGTTGACTTACCATCACTCAAACTGTGAAGGATTGTTTGCAACATTTTGACATGTGTTGTACATTCAATTTAGATGTATGCAGCTGAAAATCCCACTGGAGTCTTGTATTTAAACATGCCCCAGTCTGCTTATTGAATACTTACTATTTATTTGGTTAGCTTGGAAACACTTCTATGTGTGAAAACTTTACTTTTACATTAAATATGAGTTGAAGTTTAGGCGCATCATGTTGTTTGGTTTCTCTTGTTTCCTGATATCAAAATTCAGCTTAGGTGCCATCCTTGGTTTCCTCCTCACTTTTCATTTCCTATTTTATCATTGCAGTTGGAAAAATATTTTCACTAATTCTTGTAATTATTTAATTCAATTTCCAATAGGTTGAATCATGTTATTTCCCTAAATAAATCCTCTACGTTTTCCCTATTCATTCTATTTTGTTTTATCTATTGATTGTAATAAAACTCATTCTACTATTTCTTTTGTACTTGCTCATGAATTTATATCAAAATTTAAGGCCCCATCTCAAATTTAGTTTTTTTCCAAATATTTGAAAGTTCAGATGATAGCATGCTTTGCATAATGTCACTTTGTTTTTTATTGTAATGCTATAGATGTTTTATTTTATTTTTTGGATGTTTTACATGTCGTTTCTTCAATGAAATTATGTACAAGTATTAGTTGTATATTTCAATATGTTTCAATTGTGTCTAATGATACAATACTTCTAATTTCTATGCATTCTATCAATTCTAAATTATGTACAGGTATCATATCAGCCTCAATATCCAGTCAAGGAATTTTCTATAGCATTTGTATCCTCACTGGTGATGCTATATGATGATGAAAATCATACGGATTCCCACTGATTTTGTTATCAAAACATTATATTCTCACCAGCTACCTCTGACAGATAACCGGTTAACTTTTTTGTATCATATGAAATCGGTTCTCCGGTGTCTGTTTTTATTCCTTGTATCTTGTTTTGGAAAAGTTATTTTGAAGTGGATTGTTATGGAACAATATTTTCTACTCTTTATTGGTCATGTAGACCTAGTTGATGACTATCCACCAAGATCTCTAAGGCCACTTTGATTACTGTTTCTGAGTGCTTATTCATCATTTTGGTTTTCAAAGTTCTTGATTTCATCCGTCCATTGAATTTTGAAGTTCCCCTAAACTGAATAGGTGATGGACCCTTTTGATGAGCTTTTTGTAGCTACATTTTCTGGAACCTGTTGCCCCCCTCTCATTTTATCGTAACTACCACCTGTTTTTGTTTACAGAAATTCTGATCATATTTCCCCATGATTCCAATCAATTGCATTGGATTTTATATCTAGGAAACCTTGTGATTAGTTAAGAACAATATTTCCCACAACGATCGTCTGAGACTCAGCCGGTTTGTAATCGGGGCTGATGTGTTGCTCTAATGTCTGACGGTTTATTGTTAATGTATGATTTTGTATCGTTTTCTACCTATATTTTATCTTAAGTTCTAGACTTGCTTATAAATGTTTCATTCATTTGGAACATCAACTTCCTTTCTTTTATTCAATTACTTCATGTTATTATAATACCAAGTCGTTTGGTCTAAACACCTACTTCACTCAAATACAGTGTTTTTCAGGTTTCTTGTAGGTGTTCTTTGAGACCTGTTTTCTATTTGAAGGATTTGATTCATGAATGTGATGTAATTTTATTTATGATGTTCATATATTACTACCCATGTATTATTTTTTACACATTTCTATGTGGGTTTTTATTCCCCAACTAGTGCACCCATGTTTGACCTTCTGATGCACTTTTGCTGCTACTTGGAAGTACTCAATTCCATATCCAATGACTAGGTCGAATCATGTTATTTTCCTAAACCAATCCTCTATATTTCATTATTTATTCTATTTTGTTTTATTTATTGATTGTAATAAAACTCACTCCTTTTTTTCTTTTTTACACGCTTGTGAATTTAAATCAAAATTTAAGGCCTTATCTCAAATTTAGTTTTTTTGCAAATATTTGAAAATTTGGATTATGGAATTCTTTGTATCATGTCACTTTATTTTCTATTGTAAAGCTATATATGTTTTTTTTTATGTTTTATTTTTAACATATTATTTTTTATCCTTATCAACCAATATTTTATCTCAAGTTCTAGACTTATAAATGTTTCACTCATTTGTCACATAAACATCCTTTCTTTTATTTAAATTTTTCATGCTATTATAATACAAAGTCTTTTTGCCTCCAAGGGAAAAGGGCCTATGGGAGGTCTCAGGTTGGAGTTTTGTTTACTTTGCATGTGTTTACGTGTTTTTTTGTAGCTTTTTAGTTCCCCTTTCCTGGTTGATTGTAATATTATATCAATATTTCTGGTCTAAACACCTACTTTACTCAAATACAGGTTTCTTGTATGTTTTCTTTGAGACCTCTTTCTATTTAAAGGATGTGATTTATGAATGTGATATAATTTTATTAATGACATTTATATATTATTATTTATCTCCTAATTATTTACACTTCTATGTGGGTTTTTATTAACAAACTAGTGCACCCATGTTTGACCTTTTGACGGGTTTTTACCACTATTTGGATTTGATTTAATTTATTTTAAAGATATTATTCAGAAGGTTTCTGAAGAATATTTTATAAGTATGAACTTAGAATATATATTTTTATGATTCTTTTTAATAGGTTGAACATTAAATGATTATTGAATATTATGTCCTTCACTGTATCTAATGCTTAGTGATCTAATTGAGTGCCTCTAGTAAAGGAATATGCATATAATTATGAATTTTTATTGTAAATAAATTTTTTCACTCTGAATTTACATACAATTTCAACATGGATTAAATTTGTATGTTTCTCTATAATATGCATTCAGAAATTTACACTAAGTTGGCTTTAATAACCTTTTTCATGTATAGTTTTTAGTACTACTATGAAAGGTAAAATGAAAAACTTATGTGTATTATGCATTGTCTTATTCTGTATTGGTTCTATAATAATGTAATATGTTGTTTCAATATGCACTTTCAATCTTCCAGCTTCAGTATAGTATACTTTGAAATGTACACTTTCATTGCTTTGGAATAATATGCATTGAAAAATGTAATTAGAAGTGGGATTTAGTAATGTTCAATTTCTAGTATTGCTATCTACTTTCTATTTGCCTGATTTTGTTTAATATGCATCATCTTAAACATCATTCTATATGTATTTCACTTTGGTTCAATTACTTCATTGTCAAATTCATTTTCAACATATGCTTTCAATTTTTTTTCACCTTTTTCTTACAAATGTTATTAATTTCAGTTAATATATATATGTAGTATCATAATCTGTATGAATCATGTTTCATTTATTAATCTCTCTTTTTTTAAAGGGAATATCTGTGAATGACCTTTTTGAACCCTCCATTCCCAAGGAACCCTCCCCACAAAGAGGTTATAATGCCCTAGTTGAGAATGAGTCGTTGCTAGCTGAGAGGTGATAGAACATCTCACAAGGTAACACTTTGATTAGTGATGTTTCGATACAACAATATTTTAACCATGTGAAGTGCGCCCATTCTGTTCACTCGATGAGACATCGGGTGACTTACTTTTGTTTCATTTATTAATAATTTTTTCCTTCATGCATATTTTTTTACAATACTTTGATTACGAAGATTCACCAAAAATTGATATTATTGATTTAGATTATTCCATTTCAACATCTTCAGTCCAAAAATAAGTTTCTTACCTTAATAAAAAGGAAACAAAGGATGACTAGTTTTATCTTTGTATTTTGAGGTATCTCCTAAACATTTATATCTTATATTTAAATTCATTATTAAATAATATTTATCTATTGGATCTGATGTTCAATGTTTTCCATGTAAAATTTTGTAAAGTTTGTAATTTAACTATAATTTTTTTGTAAGGTTTGTAACTTTATTTTATATTACTGTACCATGCACATTTGTGTGCTCTTAATCAATCCTTACTTTGATAATGGGGTTTGAATATCTTATGAGAACAATTCCTCATGTTTTTTTTCATAGGATCCTCATTGTTTAATCATGTATTCCTTGATAATTAATTATGTTATTGGTCAAAAAAAATTTGCTCAAGATATTCATCTTGGCTATCTCTTATCAAATATGTAGCTATGATATCTGATGAGCCTCTGTTCTACTCAATGAGCCATATATGGTTGAGCATCGGTTTTCTTGATAATTAATTAATTATTACTCCATCATTTAGTGGTCACCAAATATGGGGATATACAAGAATATTATAAGTCATCTCTTTAGACGCAAGCCTCAATTTTTCCTTATTGATCTCATCATCATGTCTTTTGTTAAGGAGGCGTACTTTGTTGCTTCTTATTGATGGGTCTTAACCCATCCTTGTTGGTTCATATCTCCCTTAGTCCTATCTTCTTTTCTCAAATATAAGTGATGATCAATTCCTAATTAATGATTTCATCATTGAAATTGTGTAGATAAAGATCAAGTCCATACCCTTGTAGATGTTGATATTCTTGAGGGGTTTGTGTATTTCAATGCCATTAAGAATCTCAGGTATTCAACAACAGGCGAAGACGCAATCCCAAAGTGCTCTATTTATAATCTCATTCCCTAAAATTAGTCTTTAAAAATATTTTTGAATTTAATGTAAATGAATAAAAAATACTATCTCACTCTGAAGAACAATTTATATATATAGCTATATATAGGGGTGGACATACATGCATACCCAGTAGAGTTCTCCTCAAGACCATTCGTGCAAATGTGGGAAAAGCATATTAATACTTCAGTGAATAAGGAATATAACCAATAAACACCACCTTATCAAGTGAACTATCACCCACCCTACTAAGGCTCACTCACCAAACATTTCATCAAAGAATAATAAAATAATATAAAAAAGTATGGGTATCTCACACCACCTCCCAATTGGTTAATTCTCATGTCGAGATCATAAGCATCCTGACATTCTCTTTGGAATCATACCAATCTCGCCACACCTAATGTGAGATGGATTGTACCCCTACCTTCCCTAACTCATGCGAGGTCCAATGTTCTTTTTGGCACCGGTAACAAAAAACCATAACCATAATTGAATCCATAAACCTCATGTACACATCTTAGGACATCAACCATGTTCTAAGGCCTTGATCTAGATTGTTCGGACGACATCCGGGTAGGGGTCTCTATGTGACCACCTTCAAAGCACCACTATGTAGGTGAGAGGCTGTCAATTAGTAGTAAAGACTTAAAACAGTCGCGAGGGAGACTATACCATCAATAATAAAGCCTTATGGTCATGCCCAAATCTATTGAAAATTCGGTATGATTCGTACATATAACAAACATCTCAAAACCCATAGACATAAAACAAGGAGCCCCATAAACCCCTGAATTCCAAAATAGAATGTGATAAATCCCACCAATAATAAGAGTAACATCATCATAGAAACAAATAAAACAAATTCCATATAAATAAACACATTGTCCATCATATGGTGAATAAAAATTGATAAGTTAATTACATTAGTTTCCGACACAACTCACATAATCATCTTGCTGAAACCTTGACCTACTTGTATCATGTGCCCAAATCCAATCAGTACTTGTTCCCTAAGATAAAAGATCAAGATCCATGCAAGTACATCGAAACACATGCCATGTACACGGTCAGGGTGTCAGTCCAACAATCCATTAGTAATCCCCAATGCCTCGACAATACTGAATGTTGTCGTGATCAAGTGGATGTGTATGCAATACATATATAAGAAGCGTGATTGTGTCTGTGCAACACACTCACCCAGAAACATAAGATGAAAAACACCTCAAACATACACATCAAGTTGTTGGGTGTCAACCAAACCCCCTTAACCTCAATCGTACCTACTTCGACCAGTGTGAGTGTCTCTAAACACAAGTAATCATTCAATAGAAATATAATCATATTTAGAACATAATAATCACCTGGAAGAAATATACACATTCCTGGGATGTATAAACCACCTGAGGGAAATATACCCATCCTTGAAACATACAAGTAATCACTCAGGGGAAATACACCCATCCCCAGAACCGTGTAAGCACACACCTGAGAGGTCACATCCCCTACTTTGGGGAACATCCTCCCCAAAACCTGTCATAACACGTACCTAGATTATTCCACTTTGAACCTCAGTTACATCACATATATGTATACATACATAAATAAACACACTCATAACACCCTCTCTTCCTAGAACCTCGTAAAGAATGTACCTAAGGTATTCCCCTCGAAACCACATATGCATATAAATAAACATGATACACTATCCTTTCAAAGCCTCTCATCACACACCACACGAGTTGGCCATATGCCTAAGGGAAATATACCCATCCTTGAAACATATAAGTAATCACTCTGGGGAAATACACCCATCCCCAGAACCGTGTAAGCACACACCTGAGAGGTCGCATCCCCTACTTTGGGGAACATCCTCCCCAAAACCTGTCATAACATGTACCTAGATTATTCCACCTTGGAACCTCAGTGACATCACATATATGCATACATACATAAATAAACACACTCATAACACCTTCTCTTACTAGAACCTTGTAAAGCATTCACCTAAGATATTCCCCTTGAAACCACATATGCATATAAATAAACACGATACACTCTCCTTTCAAAACCTCTCATCACACACCGTACGAGTTGGCCACATGCCTAATCCCATCTCACTTAATCGTGATCAACCTCACAAGCGCACAATCTCTCCTTGCCACTACAACCACATTAGGCTCGCACAATGATTCATGTTCTAAGGTGACACCTGAAATCATCATTGCACACTTCTTTCACTAATTGTCTCTAGGTTTAACATAATACTGGGGCACCCACTGAGCACCCCTAGGTCACGTTATAGTACAGACACCCTACATGGGTTCCACATTCATGTTTCCATCTCTCAGTCTCAACCCACCATTCTGGTTATAAAGTCTCTCAATGTATGTTAGGATCCTTCGAACCCGTCTCTACTCTGTAAGGGTTTTTTCACATTCATTTGGATCAACCTGCCACTTTAATACCAAAATTAACCATCATCGGTCATCACACAAAAACATGCATCATCATGCATACAATCACCTCTCAGGTCACATCAAAGCAATCATAACAAGGAGGGATATGCAAAAGTACCCATGATTTATAAATCATAACATCGCAAGCCCAAGGTCAAAGAGACAAAAACTGGTTCAATCTCATCTTTCTGACTTTATTTTTCAAATATATTTTTAAACCATTTCAAAAGTCACCAGATTTTGTTTTACCCACACTAGGAACTTGGCCAAATCCCGTCAAAACGTTCTTTAAAAAACACTTTCTGTTTTGAAATACCATTTGAAAACTCATTCTCAAATCACCTGTTCTCCTTTAAAATTCCATTTGAGACAATCCCCCTTTAAATGAAAACCTTTTCTCTTTGAATCAAACACACACAACTAAGTAATTCATAAAGATGTCCATCTACACTCATTCATCCAAAGGCACCACCATCAGATCATTTAGTAAGCTATGCGGTCCATGTTGACTAAAGGCGACATGAGTCGGTCCTAATTTATGTTCAAGATCACAAAAACCATGAAACATACAATTTTTTTTAATAATGATGACACAAAAACATAATATCACTAGAATAATAAGATAATTAGTAAATTCAAGGCAACCTGCATCAATCAAAGCCATTTTTTCCTTTGAAACTATACCTGACCATCAGTGCCTAAGCTCGTCCAAGCATCAACTCAACTATCATACACCTATCAAAAGGCACAACATCAAATAATTAATTATAAAAAATATATAATTAATTATTTAATTAATTTATAAAAATATATAATTAAATTATAAATTAATTCAATTGGGAATAATTGTTAAAATCTTAGTGAGTCATATGACACACCAAAACTGTGATCAACCACACTCAAAAGGTCTATAAGACACTCCCAACACCATTCTGGGAAAAATAGCTATCACATGGCATCAATTAATTATATAATTTAATTTAATTTAAGTCAAAAACCCTAAAAAGATCTGCAGCGCAACATACCATAAGGAAAATGATGAAAGGCGACTTAATTACATCCTCCTACAACCTCCTTCACAAGCTGCACATGAAACCCCTAAGAAGTGGGGTGATTTTCACCACGATTTGGTGAAAATTCTAAAAAACCCTAGTTGGAGAACCAAAAATTAAAAGAAAAACAAAGGAGAGGGAAAATAGAGGGAGGATGAGGAGGAACTCACCTCAAAACATCAAAAAATCGCCATTAAAATGCCCCAAAATCAAGGGGGATCAAATGCGTAAAGGAGGGAGAGCCCTCCTGTCTATCATGTGCATGATAGGAGGGGGGATATGACTTAAATCCCACATGATTTTTTTAGTAAAATCGCCATTTTTAATGAAAATAGACAGGCCACACAACTTTCCAAATTGTGCACCAATAGCATGGTTGACACTGTCTCAAACCATCATTCTTATACAGTTTTCCAAACCATTACCCAATTGTATGAATCACAACTAAAATTCAATTGCAGGTTTTGCATGTTTTCTCTGTAACCACGCACCAATCATGTCCATACCCCTAAACAAATCTACCCCACATTGTTTCTTTTTAACGTGTGATAACCGTGCACAAGGAAAACCCTTTGAAAACTTCCAAATTTCAATTTGAAACTCCTGAGACTCACTCAAGCACCCGATCCAACTCCCAAGACTTGATTCATATCCAAAAAGTCTACTCAGGATGCTTAAACTCTTCGAATTCCAATCCTAAACTCAATTATTGAATCAACCCCTGTTCTAAAAATTGAAAATTAAAATTCTTGTTGAATAGACAAGGTTTTACACTCTTTCCTTATTACCATGCATAACCCTCACCATATACACCACATACTCTTCTCATCATCTTCACATCAATCATACATTTGACCTTTGACCATCACTAGCATACCGAGTTTGGAAGAGATTAGGGGAAAATGAGTAGTCATCCATTAGTTCTCTTGTCAAATTTGATGTCTGTAGAAGATGCTTAAAATCCAAAAATATTTGGACATATTTAAGGCTATCTGAAATGGGTGTGGTGCATATTAAATCATAAAAAATACAAGTATATACAGTCACATGCAAGCTCATCACAAAAATATATATCTTTTCCAATCAGTAGTAACCGCTACTATCTCTACAGCACAATCCCACTTTCCCACACAAAATAGTCATATCATGCCTATGTTTTCCCATTTTGATCACATTATTTAATCATTTCATATTACTTTTTACCAACCATATTTATTTAATTATATTTTCTAATTCCATATTTAATGAAAAACCAATCTTTAGTCATTCTCCACATTTATTTTCAATCGTTACTCATTCATTTCAAGTATCAACATTTCATTAACAACCCATGGTTTATTCAATTTAGCTCACTACCCATTTCATATTTTTTATTTTCCCATCATTCCATACCACCATACATTCACTAGTACAACCCAACATCAACAACCATTTACTCACAACAACCCCTAGAATTGCCACAACACCAACCCCACACCATCAACTATTTCCACCCATGCCTACCAAACGTATCACCGCTGCCCAACACATGATAATGATAAAAAAACAACTCCACCACCATGATCTCATACTCATAACAAAAAATGTACCATTCACATGCAACAACCAATTCTAGAAACAAAGAACCTTCATAATCTTTAAAACAAGCCATCACATTCATTTAATATCTCTTGTAGTGGCAGTAGCACAAAAATTTCAATTTTTTATAACCAATTCATTATCGTATTTACTTGATTAACCTTTTATAGATTGATTCCATTAATAAAATTAAATCTAATACAAAAACACACAAATCAAAACAACATCCACAAGAAATCATTAATCATGTAAGTAATGTCATGGAAAGCATATAATCACATGTGAATCACTCATCCCATCAATTTCCTTTTAGTGTAATTCATTATATTTGTTAGTTAAATTATTAACATTCATCCAAATAAAACAAAAGCACGCTACTTCCACATTATATAAAAACCAAGCGAGATCTCGAATCTTTTATCTCAATCGAAGCGTTACTATTATTGTGTGACAATAATGTGAGGAAGAGGTGATCACATGACCAAGATCATGCAAGAGAGTCCCAGCAACTTAAAACATGACAATACTCATCAACCATGACCTATTTCTATAAAAACCAAAGAAAAATGTTGCCACAACATTCCTCGATTTAACAACTTGGAGAAAAATACAAAATGTAAAGAGGGGAAATTCACCTCCATTCACAATCAATTGATCTCTGGAATTCGAGAGTCAACGCCAATTAAAGGGCACTCAAGGGTCTTCAAAGGGGAATCTTAATTCATGTAAGAGTCAAGTAAAAATGAAGGTAGAGGATAATTTAAATGGGATTCTGAATTTATATAGGCATTGTAAACCACAATTCTGCAACATGACAAGGTATGGTCATTCCATGTTGGGGTTAATTCCACTGAACCTTTGAAAATCACACTAATAATCTCCTATATTCCCTATATTAAACTTAGTAAACTTATTTTCTGATATAACCAAGGATAATCATGTTGTGACCAAATAGTTGCACCATATACAAAGGTGATTTTATTAAATTAAATATTTTAATGGAAAAAGGTTTGATTGATTCACTTGAGTTTTGAAATCAGGGTTTTCAGTTCGGTTGGTGATTCATTTTCTAAAAATATTTTATCTTATGATCTAGAAAAATGTTTAATATATGATACTTATTTTCCTTTACACTTTTCATTTGAAAAACCTTATTTAATAAATTATGCTCAAACATGCATTTATGAAGTGTTTTATTAAAATATTTAATACATATTTTTAGTGAAATCCCATAGGGCTTATTAGTTCACACTCTACATACACACTTGTGTGTATATGTAGCTTTCATGCTTTATAAAAGTGTTCCGGTTGTGATTTACAATCGAATATTGTTATATTTATCTGTTGATGGATGTTGTGGATGTTGTGGATGTCGTGAGTGACTAAAGGTCACAAGAAGATGTTCATGTAGTGGATTGGGTTGTTCGAGTTATGGTTTCTTACTCAGGGTGTTTGTGTATCAATTAATTTGACTGATATATTATTATATTTTTGGTTCCCTTATTTCCATACCTTGTGTCGTATTTATTAAAAATGTCACATTTGTTTTTTAAATTGGGATGATTGCTTATATTTCTTATACCGTATTTTGTTGTTTATTTATTTTAAATCTATTTATTTTAAAGCTATTTATTTCATGTTCATGAAAGTCTAATTTTTTGGATGCCTTTAGTAGATTTTTTTATTATTATTATTATTCATAAGTGAAATCATTCCACTAATTGGTGTTTTGATACTTAGGTGCTTGTTTCCAGTCTGTGGAAATAAATTATGTGATTTGTGCCTTGTTACAAGTTTTGTCAAGTGTCGTGTTGGACCAACCTAGGATGATTCATAATAAAATAGTATCATTGTGACCTCTTGTTATTTGAATGCATCATGGTAATAAAAAGATAAGAATTTTGGGACTCAAGATGTATGCGCATGAAGAGTAACTATCTCTTTCTCATTTGGAGTCTTGAGTTGCCATGGGTCATCAGGATTTGTGTCTTAAATTTTAATTTTATTTTGAATATTTTTTATGGTTTTTCAATGCCAATTGAGTTTTATGAAGTATTTTAGGAGTTCCTTGAGTTTTATGGTGAAAAATGGAAGAACCAGGGTTACACAGTAAGCCCACATGGTTTGAAAAACCATACAAAGCCTGTACATATGGTTTAAAGGATTTATTGGAGGTCATTTGATGGTTGGCGCATAGTTTTCCCAACCATGAAATCAAACCATTCACAATTTTGAATCCTTTATAATTTTTTTTTTTGAACCTATTTTGATTTCTAGTTGATCCTACTATGGTTTTCATTTGTTGAAGATGGATCAAAAATAGTTTTGAAGATGTTTTAGTGACGTTGGAGTGGATTTTGTTTGATGTGTTGTGTTATGTTTTTATTTATGACTATTGTTTTAATGGATTGCCTCAATTTCATTATATATTTTTAGTCTAAAATGATGATTTATGTTGTACTTGTAAAGGTATATTGGTTTTTATGATGAAAAATTAAGCATGTTTTGAATTGAAAGTGGACTTTTAGAGAATACTTTGGCATCCCTAGTAGAGAAGTTGGAGTTTTCACTTGTGGGTTCCCTTTAGATTTCTAAATAAGGGTGAAATGTTTTCAAGTTGTGTATATTTTTTTAAAATTAATTTTAAACCCTTTTTTAAATGATGGTAATTTAAAATGATTTTTTTGTAGTGTACTTTGATTTAGTGAGTTTATGTTTTGGGTTGAACCATTGGTTTGAAATGGGATTGTTTGATTTGATTTGTGAATCATTAATTGATTTCGATTCATGTTTCAAGATATTTAATGTATTATTCCTAGAAATGTATCAAAGAAAATTGGAAATTTCATATTTAGGGAGGATACTCATGGTGATTCCACTAATTATTCGAGTGTGACTCTTGCGAATCATGATTCTTCCCAGTCTTAGAACATATTGGTGAAACTAGAATATTCTTTTCTCTTCGGCCCTATTTAGGAATTCTTGAATCAATATCCACATTATTTTAGTGGTGATCAATTCCTTATTGAAGGGATGGAGTGGTTAGAGAAGATTTAGGGAATCCTCAATTTTCTAGAAACTCCTGAAGCTTCAAGGGTGAAAGTTTTTGTTGGCTTTCTTGAAGGATGTGGCCAAGTGTGGTGGAAAACTATCTTCTTCTCAATTGCTTGAGGATATGTCTTGGGAATTCTTTAAGGATATGTTTATTCAATGGAATTATCCTAAGTATGTGAAAGTGGAGAAACCCATTGAATCCATGATCCTTCATCAGGGTGAATGAACGGTGAAGGAATATGCCGATGGTTTCTCAGAGTTGGTAGAACTTTCTCCCGAGATGGTTTCTAATGACTCTATAAAAGCCCAATTCTTTGAAATAGGTCTTTATTCGAGCCTCAAATTAGTTGTATTTAATTCTATCTAGACATAGTATTAGGAAGTGGTTGAAAGGAGCATGTTAGTGAAAGTTAGTCAGATTGGGTCAACTCAGCTTGAGCAGGGAAGCCAGGTTGATGAGGGGAAATATTCTAAAATTATTACGGGTTCTTTTATAAATAGATCTCTGATTTTTTTTAATGTGAAACACCCAATCATTTTAAGTCTTTTTGACTGAAAGTTCAAATAACCTGTCATCAATGTGGTTATTTGATACATTTCCATAGATTTTTTAAATTGGATTATTGGAAAAAAGAAGAAGTCTCAAGGGTCATCCTGATATGGATGATGATCTATCTTGGGATTTATGTTCATTGAATTTGGAGTAGTTAAAAATTTTTAGGTAACTCTTGTTTTATGTTTTCCTTTAGTATCATTTTTTTTCTCATCTTATGAGATGTTGGTTCTTCTAGGTATTCTTATTTTTTATTTATTGATTATACTTCTTAAGGTTTATGTATGATGTTAACCTTGTGATGGGAATTGGTTTTTGATGAGTTTCACATGTGGAAGCCTTGGGTGTATGCTTAGGTGACCAGGATGAGTGCTACACCAGTTTAGATTATATACTAGTTGGTGTTTGGTTTGGAATTTCTGAGGTTCACTCAGGGTTAGTTTTTTGAGGATGAGGTCCTATTTTACCCTTGTTTTATCTTTTAACCTCAGGTTAGATCTATACCATTCCTTGTTGAGGCATGTTGTGGTTTATTGGTGTTTCCCATTCTTGGTTGGAAATATGTTGACGGATTAGTGAATGGACTTTATTTTATGGTCATTTGGGTATTATTTTGAGTTTAATTCCCTAAGGTAATTTTGAATCTGTTTCTTGAGTGTTTGTGGTTGATGGTGAATTATTATTTTAATTGATGATTTGAGGAAATGTAGTTTCTTTGGTGATATCTTTATGGCAAAAGTGTTTATTATTTTGTGTAACCATTTAGATGAATTCTAAATGGTGTGGAGACCTATTTTAGGTCATGGTGTTCTTTAGGATTTGTATTTCATGGTGGTTGTGGTTAGGTTAGTCTTCAAGTTGTTTGATGATATTTGAAGATTTTTTATTGTCTTATAATTTTAACCGATGACTTTTTTAGGGAATAAAGTGGTATGGTGAGGAAAATTGTGATACCCATATGCCACCATTGTTTTAAATATTATATGATCATGTATTTTTTTGGATTTAAAATTTAAATATTTAAGAGTTCTTATTTATTACATGGTTACCACATGGTTAGAAGTAATAATGCAGAAAACCTTACGTTCAAAGGGAAACCATGTGAGTTTTTCTTAAGTTTGAGTTTTTTCAGTGGTGCATGATTAGTGCATGACTGTGTGAGGTGTAGTGGAAACTATATACATATCCTTACATATGGGGTGTCTTTTGCATGGCTTGAGCATAATTGGAAAAATGATGTGGAGTGTCATAGCTCTATTATAGTGGGGTATGGATGGTTGGTGCATGGTTTTATAAACCATACAGATAAACTATGCAAGGATGCAGTTCTATTATAGTGAGAGCTGCATGTTTGGTGCATAATTTAGTAAATCATGAGGCCAAACCATGTGACCTTCCCAAATTCATTAAAAATTGAATTTTCACATTGCCTGTTTTAACATTTTTTGGTCCTCCTACCCTATTTTCATTCAAATTACCAGAGGGAGATCCCTAGGAATCCTCTCATTTCCTCCCTTGGGATTTTGAGCTACTCCTTGGTTTCAAAGAGTTTTTGAGAGGTAAACCCATCCTTATTCCTTTACTCTTACCCCATATTCAATTAACTTTAATTTACTTTTCTCTTATAAACCCTAATGGTCATGAGGATCACATCTAAGGTTTGGGTGGGACTAACCTTAGGTATTTGGTTGTTTATGGATAGTAGAAGTCATTTCCTTGCAAGTTTTTTCTCTTTCCATCAAAGGTGAGTGGTTTACGCTTGTATGAGGTATGTGTTTTTGTAAGATCTCGACCTTTTTTGGAGCTATCTTGAGCATGATTTTAGGAACTTGTTTGTTTTTTATTTAATTAAATTTTAATGTAGTTATGTCTTGATGTGTATTTGGGTGAATTCTAATAAAATTTTAGAGAAAATAGGTTGTGCACGGTTAGTGAACGGTTTGTACAAACCGTGCGGGTGCCTAGGAGAAATCGTGCGCTCTTTGGTCTTTTGAGCCAGTAGCTTCAGCACAATTAAAGCATGGTTTGAGAGCCCGTGCGAGGTATCCGTACAAAGTTCCCCCTTAAAGTAGTGTCTAATGTACGGTTAGTGCACAATTTGTCTAATCGTGCAACTAAACCGTGCACGGGCCAACAGTGAGATCTTAAAATTGTTGATCTCGCTTGTTTTAAACTTTTAATGACATGTTTCACCTCCTATGTGGACTTAACTTAGGATTTTTCTTTCAAAATTGTAGGGGAATGTTCTCCCATCAACTCATAGTGATTCCAAGTCCATACGAACTCTGTTCTTTGAGATTGAAATCCCGAATTGAAGATCCTCTCTCCGTCCGGTAAGTGGATCTCATAACAATGCTTTTTCTGTCCATTCTCCTCTCTCTCCTTCATCCTTTGGTGGAGGATATCCTTTGTTTTCTTAGATCTAAATCTATGTGGGGAGATCTATATCTAAGATTGAATATCTAGATCTAGTTTGATTATATCTTGATATTGTGATCATGATTTAGGGATTTAGATCTGTAACTCATATATACGTCGTTGTGCTGCTCGGATTTTCAGAATTTTTGTTGAGAAAACATTTGTCAACGAATTGAGGTAGGTGTTCTAAAATCTAATTCTCATAATCGTGGATTTGATATGTATATGCAAAATTTTATAATTTCTAGCATCCTTTAGCAATTTATTTTTCTTGAATTGGGTTAATTAGATTGACCAATTGATTTGTCGAAGCTCTGTTGAAATAGATAGTTAATTGGGGAATTAATCATGAGACTAAGGGGATGTCCTATTAGATAATTAATTTAGGGAAATTGATTATAACAGGTATAGGTTGTAATCTAGATAATTAATCATGGGATTGATTATGAGATATTGAAATGACTAAGTTGAGATAATTAAATGTGGATTAATTATGTACCTTTGATAATATGATCTAGATAATTAATTGTGGAATTAATTATGGAAAGTTGAGATTAAAATGAGATAATTAATTTTGTAAAATTAATTATGGAATATGAATGGTGATATTGATTAATAAATTGATGAATTAATTAATGGTTTAAAGAAATTAGTTAATTTTTGAGTTAACTAATGGAATGGGTGTGTTTAACTAATTGTCGAATTAGTAATGAGATTGAGGTGGATAATTAATTGATAAATTAATTATGTGATAAATAATGAGAACATGATCATTCTAAATTGAGAAGTACAAATTGTAACTTGGTCATCATACTTATGAGTAAAGAGAATGGGAACATGGTCATTTTAAATTAAGAAGTATACATGGTAACATGGTCATTATACTTATGAGTAAAGAGAATGGAAACATGGTCATTCTATTGAGGTGTAAGCATGACGAAATGTTCATATTAATTTCATTTGAGATATTGGTAACTTTGGCAATGTGGCTTATAAGTATGAAATTAAAGAATGGAAATAATGGCACTCTGAGTTATGGCCTCACACAGGAATATTTGAACTCCTACATGAGTCGAATCAGGTATTGAGATATCATAGCACCTTTGAATACTTCGAGCTTCAATAAGAAGTAGGTATTAAGATATGATATTACCTAGGGAACACTTTGGGATTCAGTATGAGATGAAGTTAGTATTGAGGTACAGGTATCCTTGGGAACCCTAGAGTTAATGTAGTTAGATAAGAATAAATGATAATGTAATAACTGGTTAATTATGCATTGTACTTATTTCTTATAGAACTAAATACACTATCTTTTGACTGGACTGGTTTTATACATCATTGGGGGTGGATTACTGAGTTGTACTCACACCCTATCTGGGCTGCTTGATCGATACCTGAATAGATTATATTGTTGCAGTACATGATAAGGGAAAAGGCCCTGTGATGGATTGTTGATTTGGGATGGAGCTTGGATGAGGGGACCATACATGGTTCAGAACCCACTTGGGGAGTCATAGTGTCTTTATTTTCAATTTCATTATAGACTCTTGACACTTATATTGGCATAACATGTTTTCCCTTTGAGTTGATTATTGTATTTCTTGTTTGGTTATCTTATGACATGAGTATTGTTCTGGTTATATATTCTTCTGCATTTGTTTATTTATTTTCTCTGGTGTTTTACTCTAATAAATGAGGGTATAGTCTCTCCATGACTAACTTAGCATACCCTCACTACTAGTCGGAAACCTCTATCATATGGGGAGGCACGCTTGAGGTCGTGTGGTGAATCAGATTGGGGCATCGTTGCGTGGCACTCGAGTTGGGACGTTACAAAGTGGTATCAGAGCTCCAATTTTCTTTCTTCTTATTTTATCTCACTATTTTGGGAAAGGTAGATAGGAGACTAGGAAGAGACAGGTCTTGGTAATGAGCTCATGCATGGTAGTTTCAAACCCATGTATGGGGGAAAATCCAAGTACTCATGGTGGGATTATTGTTATTGTTGTTTTTTTTTATAGTTGAATATTATTTCACCTTGGGTGACACACTTGTGGTGTGATTTGATTATTGTTTATGAGAATTTTGAGTATTGATTCATGGACCAGAATGGCACGAGAGTTGAGTCTGCATGCATCATTTTAGGCACTCGGGGTATTGTGACATGCATCATTCTAGGCACTCAAGGTTATTGTGACATGCATCATTTTAGACACACACAGGAAAAATGGATTTTGGGTAAGATGCTAAAATTGAACTATTTTCCTTGTTTGTGAGATTAAAAATAAAAATTGTGCCTAACATGAATTGAAAAGGTTGTAAAAATGATGCAAAATGATAATAATTAGGTTTCTAAATGATAAAATTGATTATGATTGTGTGTTTACCCTTGTTAACCAAAACCTAGGTGTATGATGGTTAAGGGTAGTGATAGCACATTGGTTTTGACCATTCAGTGAGGTGGGGGAAAAATACTTTATTGTGATTATTCCTCTTACATGAATTTTATAAGGTTGTGTTATGAGACCTGAGACATGTGTTTGAAATTATAGAGAGTATGCTTCCATGATGCTTATTAAGGGGACGAATGAGGGGAAATCCTAGGAAAATTTTCCCAGTTAGGGAACTTGAGGCACCAATCGTGCTACCTGAAGATGAAGGTGGTTGTTTCGAGAAAACTTCGCTCACTTCATACAATTCATGGAAAGAGACTCGGGGAAAGTTGTGAAAAGTATGTCTGAGTTGACAAGGGAGTTTCAGTTGCAACACCCTGTGAATTTTACTGGAGAGGGTGTAATTGAGGGATTTGAATTATGTTTTGAGTCCTTAGAGAAAATACTTGACCATTTGGAGACTCTGACTGAGAGGAGGGTCAAGTTGGATGCTTATATACTATGGGGATCAGCTAAGTACTGGTGGTACATTCATGCATGAACTGGAAATACTGATGGTATGTTATGGAAGTACTTCTTAGAGAGGTTCCTGGAGCACTTTTATCCAGAGACACTGAGACAAGAGAAAGCTGCGAGTTCATGCATCTAACACAAGGGAGCATGTCAGTGATGGACTATGCTGGACGCTACATAGATCTACAATGCTTTGCTCCAATGTTAGTAGGAGATGAGGCAGCTACAGTGAAACATTTTCAAGATGGATTTAAGTGTGAGATTAAGTCCCATGTAAATATCTTTAGGCTAAAGAAGTTTATGGAAGTGGTGGATCATGATCTCATAGTTGAAGGGAGCCTAAGGGAGGATTCCAGTTTTGGATAGGTAGTTGTTATTGGATGATTAGGAGGTGCGACTTCTGAGAACAGGAAGTGCTATTATGAAAACTTTAGCCAAGGTAGTGGGAATAAGAGTATGAATACATGAGGGTTAGTTGTACAGGACCTTACTAGGGTGACCTATCATCATTGAGGTAGGCTGGGACACTATCATTGGCACTATTCCTGACCACCAGTAGAGTGTTGATCTTGAAGCAAGATGGGACATCGACAGAAATTCTGTAGGTCACAACGATAGACTGTTACTGAAAGAGAATCTAGGAAGAGTCAGAGTATGAGAAGAGGATATTCTACACCATATCGGGCTAGCAGTTGGAGTTATATGGGTCGAGGTAGTATAGTTAGTGGATGTGGTGCTTCTGGGTAGGAGCGCCCACATCAGTAGGGTGGTTCTAATTAGGGGAGTCAAATAACATCATAGGGAAGATGGACATCACAATTACATGCAGCAAAACCTACACTTGTGGATAGCGAGGCTGGACCATCTATAGTGACTGATATTATTCTAGTAGCCTCTACTTTAGCTAGTTTCTTGTTTGATACTAGTGCCTCTCATTCCTTTATATCCACAAAACCTGTTAATGGTTTGAGCCTGATAGTGGAGTTTGTGAGCAGGGTAATTACTATAGATACACTATTGGGAGTGCAATCTAGAGATATCTGTTTATGAAAGGGATGTTCACTAGAGATCAGGGAATATCGTTTCCTATGGGATCTCTATGTTCTTGATATGATGGGCATCGACCTGATTATAGGGAGGGACTGGCTAGTCACCTACTAATCCCACATCGATTGTTATCATAGGAGAGTGACCTTTGTATCTCCTAAGGGTGACTAATATATTCATCATGGAGAGTGGGATATCTAGAAAGGTCCACCAGGGCCAATTACTCAGCAACTGGGAGAGCTCACAACCCAAGTTACTAGTCTATTGTTAGATGATGGAGGTTTTAGGAAAGATTTCCTTCCACCAGCAGTGGAACTATTTCAAGATGTCTTTCCGGAAGAATTCTTAGGGATACCACCTAAGAGAGATGTATAATCTAATATTGAGCTCATGTTGGGGGCTGAGCCAGTATCTATTCCACCATACAGAATGACACTAATAGAGATTCAATAGATTAAGACTTTGTTGGAGGAGTTGGAGGATAATTGATTTATCCGTCCAAGTACGTCACCTTGAGGATCACCTGTTTTGTTCGCAAAGAAGGTTGATGGGAGTTTACACTTATGTGTCGATTACTGGAAGTTGAACAAAATGACTGTAAAGAACCAATATCATCTTCCACGTATCAATGATCTGTTTGACCAATTGAAGGGATCTTGTGTGTTCTCAAAGATTGATTTGAGATCAGGGTGTCATCAGTTGATAGTATGAACTTCTAGACTACTCCTACCTTCCTAGACCGATGGAGACCCGGTTGGCCAAAAAAGAGGGTAAACTCAAGAAGCTCAAGATACAACCAGTGGAGGGAGAGGAATGCCAACAAGTCATGGTCTATGAGACTCATGAGCAAGAGGATGAACCCTAAAAGGAAGGAGATCAACATGAGGAGATGCACTTGTATTCAGAGGAGGTGATACTAGTGGTGGAGGATACTATTTCCCCTAGTCCGTGGTGTGAGGTAGGATCTAGGATAGTCCCACGGGCTGGTTCTGCAGGGAAATTGTGGGAGCTTTCAATGGGTATTGGTGTCGACCCGGTTCCCGTTATGGTCGGTAAAGAGGGAGTGGAGGTTCATGAGAGGGAACCGGTTTCACCTACCAAGGAGGGAGAGGAGGGGATTCCTGGGGATCCAGAAGGATATGTTGACTTTAGGGAATCTCAATGGGAGATGCTATTACAATATGAGGAAGAGATGGTAGAGAAGGTGTTATCCATCCATGCTTCTGATGAGGTTGCGAAAAGGATGCATGCAAGATCGATTCAAGTAGACATGAATAAGGAGAAAAGCGAGTGGATTGAAAAACTACACCTAATCCTAGTCAGAGGTTTCAACAACAAGAAAATAGATGTGGAGGATTTATTGAGAGCGTGGGGTAAGTTGACTTCTCATTTCGAAGACATTATCAGGGACAACCCCGAAAAAAAGGTAACAACTCTTTCTTGGAAATTGTTTAAGGAAATTAAGTCTAATGGGTTTGAGTTGGTTTTTAATAATTTTGTTATGTGCTTTAGTGTTTGATGGCTTGGTTTTACTTGTTGGTTTCACACTTTCTCCATAAAAGTGTATTTTAATAAAAAAATATATATGGAGAGTACGAACTTCTGATATACCGAGGAATTATTTCAAAAGCAGGTATAACCTTTATGAGTTTTTTGTAATGCCGCTTTGGTTGATAAATGCACCATCAGTGTTTATGGATTTGATGAATATGATCTTTCATCCGTATCTATATTAGTTCATGGTGGTGTTTGTGGACGACATATTGGTGTACTCCAAGACTCATAAAAATCATGCACAACCTCTTGGCATTGTCCTGGGTACATTGAGAGAGCATCAGTTATACACCAAACTATCTAAGTTTCAGTTTTGGATTGACCAGGTACACTTCTTGGGGAACATCATCTCGGATTAAGGTGTGTCAGTGGACCTAGAGAAGGTTTAGGCAGTGGTTTCTTAGGACCAGCCTAAGATTTTTTTTTTTGATATCCGAAGCTTTCTAGGATTAACTGAATATTACAAGAGATTCATCCAAGACTTTTCCCATTTGGCAACATTTCTTTTTGGCTTGACCAAAAAGGGAGTAAAGTTTGAATGGTTAGAGGCTTGTGAAAGATATTTTCAAGAGTTGAATAAGTGCTTAACATCAGCACCAATTTTGATTCTACTTGGGTCATGTGAGGAGTATATAGTTTATTGTGATGCTTTTGGGATCAGACTTGGAGTTGTGCTGATGCAGGGAGATCAAGTTGTGGCATATGGGTCTCGAAAGTTGAGGTCTCATGAATAGAATTACCCTACGCACAACCTCGAGTTGGAAGTAGTGTTTTATACTCTTAAGTGTTGGCAACACTATCTTTTGGGAGAAAAGTTTACAGTCTATACAAATCACAAGATCTTGAAGTATATATTTTCACAGCGTGATTTGAATCTTAGGCAGCGGAGATGGGTTGAGTATATGATGTCTTTTGATTTTGAACTGGAATATACACTCAAGAATGGAAATAGTGTGTCTGATGAATTGAGTAGGAAAACTCAGAGTCATATGGTGCAGGAGTCGAGTGAAGAGTGGAATATAATGACCTTGCTGGCTAAAATGCATGTGGTGGTTCAGGAGAGTCAGGAGCAGATGAATTTGATTTCACTTGCAGTGGAGTCTATGCTTTGGAGACGAATCATGGACAGACAGTATGAGGATCCAAAATCCTTAGACTTGAGGGAAAATTTTTAAGGTGGGGAGACGTTTTCATACTGGTTGATAGATGAAGATGAGATCATCTATGTGAAGAATCGAGTTGTGGTGCCTACGAGCATGCGAGAGGAGCTCATGCGGGAATTTCATGCCTCGAAGTGGGAAGTACATCCAGGTGTAACCAAAATGTACCGTGACCTATGATGATAGTTATGGTGGCCAGACATGAAAAAGGAGATAGCAGGGTTTGTGATAAGATGCTTCACCTATCAGCAGGTGAAGGCAGAGCATCAACGGCCTAAAGGTTTACTACAATCATTTCCTATTCTGGAATGTAAGTGGGATGACATGACAATGGACTTTTTGGTGGGTCTTCCAAATGTGATTAGGAAGAATGATTCTATTTGGGTCATTGTGGATTTACTGACAAAGGTAGCGCATTTCTTTCCTACAAGGGAAACCTTTATAGTAGAACAGTTTGGAGAACTGTACATCCAAGAGATATTCTGTCAGCGTAGAGTGCCACAAAATATAGTTCCAGATCATGATTTATGTTTTACTTCATGCTATTGGTAGGTCTTACAGAAATCACTTGGCACACAGGTTTTATTGAGTACGACTTTCCACCCATAGATAGATGGGCAGTCGGAACATACTATATAGGTGATTGAGGATATGCTATGAGCATGTGTGCTTGACTTAGGTGGATCTTGGGAAAATCACTTGGATTTAGTATAGTTTTCCTATAATAATAGTTATCAGGAAACTATAAAAAATGCACCATATGAGTCTCTTTATGGTAGGCCATGTAGATCACCGCTATACTGGATGGAGTCTGGTGAGTCAGAGTTGTTGGGACCGAGTCTCATGCAGGAGACATCTGAACATGTACAGTTGATTCGAAAATGTATGGATATGGATCAGATTAGACAAAAGTCATATGCTGATAGACGAAGATAACCCCTCGAGTTTTCAAAGGGTGATCGTCTGTTCCTTTGGGTGTTTCCTGGGTTGGGTCACCGCAGGATATGGAGGCAGGGCAAGTTTGCACCCAGTTTTGTTGGACCGTTTGAGATAGTGGAGAGAATCGAGCTAGCGGTATACCGATTTGATCTTCCATAGAGATACAATTATATTCATGATGTTTTGAATGTATCACAACTTCAGTAGTATCACCCCGACCCTTATCATGTGATCGATGTGTATGTGGTTAACCTTGAGATAGATGTGTCCTTTGAGGAGTATCTGATACATGTGTTGGATCGCAGTGAGAAAGTGTTGTAGGAAAAGACCATGCCGATAGTTTGTGTGTTATGGAAACATGGACATGTGCAAGAGGAAAAATGGGAAAGGAAAGTAGATAAGAGGGCTCAATGGCCTAATCTTTTTGGTTTGGAATCTTAGAAAGTCTTGGAAGTGCAGCTTTAGGATGAGTTGTTATAAGGTGGGGAGATTGTAGGATCCCGACCTTTTTTTGGAGTTATCTCAGGCATGATTTAAGGTAATTTTTTTACTTAAGTAACATTGATTGGAGTTATGTATTGGGATGAATTTGGGTGAAGTATAAGAAAATTTTGGAGAAAATAGGTTGTGCATGGTTGGCACACAGTTTGTAAAAACTGTGCGGCTGCCTAGGAGAAATTGTGCGCTCTCTATTATTTTGAGGTAGTAGCTTTGAAACGGTTAAAGCACAGTTTGAGAGATAGTGTGAGGTATCCATGTGAAGTACCCCTTAAATTAGTGGTTGATGTATGGTTAGTATATGATTTTTCTAACCGTGCGACTAAACTGTGCATGGGCCAATAGTGAGATCCTAAAATTGTGGATCTCACCCATTTTCAACTTTTAATGACTTTTTTCACCTCATATGCGGCCCTAACTCAGGATTTTTCTTTCCAAAGGGTAATGGAAGGTTCTTACATTGACTCAGAGGGATTCCAAGGCCATAAAAACTTTTTTCTTTGATATTGAAAGCCTAAATCGAAGATTTGTTCTCCACCTAGTAAGTATATCTCATCCCAATGATTTTTCTGTTAATTCTCCTCTCTCTCCTTAATCCTTTGGTGGAGGATATCCTCTATTTTCTTAGATCTAAACCCATATAGTGAGATATAGATCTATTATTGGAGATCTAGATCTAGTTTTATTATATCTTGATATCATGGTCTTGATTTAGGGATTTAGATCCAGAACTCATATCTATGTCGTAGTGCTGCTCAGATTTTGGGAATTTCTGTTGAGAAAACATCCATCAATTAATTGAGGTAGGTGGTATAAAATATAATTCCCATAATCATGAATTTTATATGTTTATGAAAAATTATAGAATTGCTAGCATCCTTTAACAATTTATTTTTCTTGAATTGAGTTAATTAGATTGACCAATTGATTTATCAAATCTTTGTTGAAATAGGTGATTAATTGGGAAATTAATCATGAGATTAAGGGGATTCCTTATTATATAATTAATTTGGGGAATTTGATTATAAGATATAGGGGTTGTAATCTAGATAATTAATTGGGGGATTAATTATGAGATATTGAAATGGCTAAGTTGAGATAATTAACTGTGGATTAATTATGTGCCTTTGATAATATGATCTAGATAATTAATTGTGGGGTTAATTATGGAAATTTGTGATTAGAATGAGATAATTAATTTTGGAAAATTAATTATGGAATATGATTGGTGATATTGATTAATTAATTGATGAATTAATTAATGGTTTGAAGCACTTAGCTAATTGTTGAGTTAACTAATGGAATGGATGTGTTTAACTAATTGTTTAATTAGTAATGAGATTGAGGTGGATAATTAATTGATAAATTAATTATGTCATAAATAATGGGAACATGGTTATTCTAAATTGAGAATTACAAATGGTAAAATGGTCATCATACTTATGAGTAAATAGAATGAGAACGTGGTCATTCTAAATTGAGAAGTATACATGGTAACATGGTTTTTATACTTATGAGTAAATAGAATGGGAACATGGTAATTCTATTGAGGATTAATCATGGTAACATGGTCATCTTACTTATGTCTGTGATATTGGTAACTTTGGAAATGTGGCTTATAAATGTGAAATTAAAGAATGGAAATAATGAAACTCTGAGTTATGGCCTCACATGAGAATATTCAAACTCTAGAATGAGTTGAATCAGGTACTAAGATATTATATCACCTTTGTATAATTCAATCTTCAGTAAGAAGCAGGTATTAGTATATGATATTACCTAGGGAAAACTTTGGGATCTGGTACGAGATGAAGTTAGTATTGAGGTATGAGTATCCTTGGGAACCCTAGAGTTAATGTAGTTAGATAAGAATAAATTATAATGTAATAACTAGTTAATTATGCATTGTACTTATTTCTTATAGAACTGCATACACTATCTTTTGACTGGACTAGTTTTAGACACCGTTGGTGGTGGCCTACTGAGTTGTACTCGCACCCTATTCAGGCTACCTGATTGGTACCCGAATAGATTATATTTTTGCAGGACAGGATAAGGGAAAAGGCCCTAGGATGGATTACTGATTTGGGATGGAGCTTGGATGAGGGGACTAGACATGGTTCATAACCTGCATGGGGATTCATAATGTCTTTATTTTCAATTGCATTACAGACACTTGATACTTATATTAGCATATCATGTTTCCCTTTCATTTGAGTATTGTATTTTCTGTTTGGTTATCTTGTGACATGAGTATTGTTCTGGTTATATATGCTTCTGTGTTTTTTTATTTATTTCAACTGGTGTTTTACTCTGATAAATGAGGGTATAGTCTTCCCATGAATGACTTACCAGATCCTCACTGCTAGTTGGTGGCCATTAGCATATGGGGAGGCGTTCTTGAGATCATGTGGCAAACCATCTTGGGGCATCCTCGCATGGCACCTGAGTTGTGACGTTACTATTTTTGTAAAATTATTTTATTTAACTAGTCATGGAATGATTTATTTTTCTACTTTCATTTTTTTCATAAATTTTTACCAATATATGATACCCATAAAAGGTTATAAAATGTGTCAAATTATTTCTATACTTGTCATAGAGTATTTTCAATGGATTTCAAGTATTCATTTTGAATTAAATGTTTATGTATTTCAATTGTTTGTGAAAATTACCATGAGTCTCTTTTCAAATGGTTTGTATGAAAAATAAAGTATTTTATCCCTATTTTAATTTCCAAAGGAAATAAACTGCATTTTAAAGGGTTTTTTTAATTAAAGAGTTGTTTTGGTTTTCAATTTACTCCCAATGGAGGAAAGCCTTATTTTTAAAAGTGTTGGAATTCCAAGTTTTCTTTAAAGGAGAATTTGTCACTTACTAAAAAGGATTTATTTGATGATTATATCACACTTGTTTTGATCCCCTTTGTGTAATGATTTGTATAGGCATTTACCCCATTTTTGGTTGTTGAATGAATTATTATGTCAATGCTTATATGCATGTGTGAAAGGGGATATTTATTGAGAGGGTATTGGATGAGATATGGAATTTATTATTTATGCTCATTATTTATTTATATGATGATTATATGATTTTATTGTTTTCTCACCTTCACTTTATTGACTTCATGGGGATCATAGGAAGTTATGTGATAAATCTAGGTTTGTGCTACACTAGTTTGGATTATGCACTAGCTAGTGTCCCCTAATTGTATGTTGTATCCTCACTTGGGGAGTTCCCTTATGAGACTATGAGAGTTACTTAAGAGCATATATTAGTTAGGAATGCATCATAGGCTGACAGTTAATTCCATTGAGTATTGTCTAAGTTTATCTCATGTTAATACCTAGTAAGTTTCCTATGATACTTATTCATTTGATGATGATGTTATTTATCAAGGGGATTCCCACCAATTTCTTGATTTATATCCCCTTGTCCTCATCATGGATTGTGACACCATTTATTTATTATTGTTTACTTACCCTTATTTTTTGACATTATGATTCCCATTTGATCTATATACCTTCTTTCTTTTATGAGTTGGTCACTTTATTTTTATTTTGAAAAGGGTTTTTATGAAAAGTTTTAGAAATAAGGAATGTGGTTTGGTTTTGTTTTTATAATATTTAAGTTCATACTTTTAAACTTTTTAAAGTGTATTCCTTTTTAAATTATGGATTCACACCTTGGTGAATGAACAAAGGGTCTTTTTGAATGAAATATATTGAAGGAAAAGATTGATTGATTTACTTGGGTTTTGAAACCAAAGTTTTCAAGATGGTTAATGATTTGTTTTCAAAAAATGTTTTATCTTATGATTCAAAAAAAAGTTTAATGTATGAAACTTATTTTCTTTTGAATTCTTTATTTGGAAAACATTATTTACTAAATTATGTTCAGACTAGAATTTATGAAGTGTTTCTTTAAAAAAATAATGTATCCACTTTTTTGTGAAATCATACTGAGCTTGTTAGTCCACACCCTGTATACAAACCTATGCATGTGTATGTAGCTCTCATGTTTTATACAAGTTCCCAAGTTGTGATTTATGATTGTATATCTTTATCTTTGTCTATTGATAGGTACTATGGATATGGTGAGTGACCAAGGGTTACATACAGATGTTCAAACACCGACTCTAGATTTTTGGGTCTTGGTTTCTTACTTGGGGTGTTAGTGTAACGACCAATTCATCCAGTAGCTTATTTTTATTTTGGTTTCTTAATTGTTCGTCTTTATGATTTATTTTTTAAGGATGTTGTATTTGTTTTGAAAGTGAGATGGTTTTTTATATTTCTTATTACCTGCTTGGTTGTCTCTTTATTTTAAAAATGTTTTCTTCTTGTGAATAAAAGTCCTATATATGAGTGCACCATGTCAGATTATTGATAAATTACACTTCTTTATTATTATTAGAGGATTAAACAGTTCCCACTAGGTTATTGTTTTGATACCCTAGTGCTTGTCACCATCCCATGGAGATTAGGGATGTGCTTTTGTCCTTGTTGTGAGATAGGTTGGGTGTCATGTTGGGTTGACCTGAAATGGTTCATTACAGTTGGGGAAATTATTACCTCCTCATCCTCCATGGAGGTCAGTCTTTTCCAGACTGGGAGGAACATTACCTAAATCACTATCACAATTCCTTTCACTTTGAAATTATTCCCCTTTATTGGGACTGCACTCAGAGAAAGTCATTAGAGGATCTCTTAGTATCATCCTCTATAATTCATTTCTATAAGAACAGTGGGGATAAAAAGTGAAGCCTTTCAGGGTTCACAAGTCAAATTGGTTTTCCAAAAAGGTTGATATCAAGGAAGATCATGATCTATTTCTTGAATTATATTTAGAGGATGATAAATTCCCCTAACACTCTATTGAAAATGAGGTTATGATCCCCATTTTTTACTTTTTATAAGTGAGTTTTGTTAGCACAAACCCCACAAATAACATGGAGCACGACACCGATATATAAGAATGTAATTAGGAGGCCTTCATTTGAAACATGGTGTGCATCAAAACACCTGAGGAAGGTGGTGCACTCGACATATAAGGAAAACTCAAGATCTGGGAGCCCATTAAAGCATCCCTCTACTACATGCTCATTGTGTCTCAACCAAGGATAAAGTGGAAAGCATGGATATATCCCACCCACCACCTGAAGAAACAAAGACTCTTTTCCAAGGATAAGATTGCTTAATATGAAGTAAAACTAGAGAAGTTGAATCAAATTATTATTGAACTACTTAGGGGAAATATTCCCACTGAGTGAAAATCCCAGGATAAGGTTGATATACTTCCTCTAATGAATCCCATTCTATAAGTGGGAACTGCTCAACCCATGAGAGAAGAATCCCATAATATGTTTACCTTGAGGCCTAGAAAATTAGTTTACCTAGATCCAGTGTATAAGGACTACCAATAATTACATACATTGGAGAAAATACTACTATTTCAAGTGATCTACCCCAGAATAAATCAATAAGGATATCAATAATAGACACAAGTGTGCTGACCATGTCAGGATTCTCCCACTGCCTCCACTCAAGAATTAGCCTGGGAGATGGTCCCACTAGAAATCCTAGACTCTAATGAGTCTATTTCCACCTAAATGGAAGCCATGGAGGGGAAACACACACCAGTATAGCTAGAAAGGAACCCATAACTTGAGTACGTATACATGAATCTACACAAACCTAACTATATGAATCACATATTCTCTATATTCAATGGCACATGAGATTCAATACAACATCTCACAAATTTTCCATCTCGATGCGGCCCTATGATAAGAACAGTAGATAAAAATGATACAAAAAATTTCAAATGCTTCATAAAGACACTGTAAGGAACAACACTCATCTAGTATAATAATCTATCAGCTATGTCTATCACCAACTAGGAAGATCTATGATGAAATTTCCTTTATCAGTTTAGCTCTATATTGAGGAAGACTATGATACTCAAATTCTCAAATTAGAAGCAACATTAAAATGAGTGGGTCTTTTAATTCATTTCTATTTTGGAAGTCTTAACCTATTCACTGAACATGTAGCTTCTTTAAGAGCGTCTTTTGGATATTTTTATAGAGAATATCCATGAAGAGTTTTAGAAACCATTCATTCCCTTAAAGTACTCAATGGTTTCTGGGAGTTTGTAGTGGTCGAATAGAACTTGGAGGTTTCTATTCAGAATTCCAATCCCAATAACTAGATTCCACTACCGACATAAGGTATGAATCCTGGTAGAGCAGTAACTATGACGGTCACACTAAAACAAACACCGATGGAAACTCCAGCTCCCAAACTTGTTGAATATCATGCAGTTCTTACTCCTAAATAACATTAACATAAAAAATTACCTTACTAAGAGAGAATTTTTTTTAGAAAATTCAACCAAAATTCAAAGACCAAAAGCATAAGGTTTATTCCTTCCAAAAGGAACAAGTTTCAGGGCTCTTTATTGCCACCCTAGAAGAAAATTCAATCAAGTTAATAGAGTTCATAAGGCCCAATAAATTTGGGATAAATGATTTCCTAGATAATTTTTCCTTCCACAAAATGCTGGGATACAACATTCAATACTACTTCATCTTCAAGGTTATACTCCAGAAGATGGTTGAATCTGGGTAAGTAAAGTTGGGAAACCCCTTGGCATAGGTGGACCATGTATCTGCCACTATTCCAGAAGAAAAAGGAGAGTGATAAGAAATCATGAACAACGGGGCGTAGAAATTCAAAGACTAGATAACCCATAATGTGGTTAACTGATCACATGATATAATCAGAGCACAACTAAATAAGCTAGTTGTGACCCCAATTCCCTTTTATAATTAAATGAAAACATATTCATCATCATAGTCTTATAAGGGTTGGCGTAATTGGATTCAATAGAAGAAGGCATAAGAAGAGGAGCCCTTATTAGCACCCAAAATGGTCCAGACTCTCTTGGATTACATAATCCCATCATTGGGAGGATAACATCGCCCCACTAAAAAGTATTTTAATCCAATGAGGATTCCCAATATAGCTCAATAAATTTCATTCATCTAATTTACCCCTTCACTGATGAAGACGAGGAATCATATAAATCTAAATTTGTACCAATAATTGGGGAGAAGGTATTAGAGATTTAGGAGTTTGGGGAAGAAGTGGCAGTGGACCCTAAAATTTAGGCATTATTTATGCTGAATCCATATACGCAGTTTAAACCTGAATACATTCTATCTAACAAGTTCATTAGGAAAATCTATATGATCCTGAACCCTCCAGAGATCGTTTGGATTCAATAATATTGTAATACTAACTAACAAACATACAATATTTTGGTCAACATTAAAAAGAGGAAAGGATGATTCATCCCAAATCATAGACTATAAATATTTCCCCCAAGTACAATCAAGGGAAAGAGTTATGTAGTCCACTTTGAACCCTTAGCCCTGGGTCATGGAGTAGCCTCAAGGTAGGAAGTGAAGTCCCTTAACTCAAAATTATGACATTCTAAAGTATCTTTCCATCATTCTATCTGGGATCTCAATTTATGATGCCTTTCACTTCTCAAAGGTGCTCATGGAATCCCTTATTAACACCCTTACAATCCCCCAAGAGTTTGATACTGAAGTTTTTTTGTCCAAAATATATCACATAGGGGATAAATTTATAGAATGTCATAAGATAATTTCATTCACATGAAAAGATCAAGAGACAAATATACAAGGGCATATCAATTCCTTGTATATATATGGAAAGATCTATGATATCAAAATTCATTGAGTCCAAATTGATAATGGTTCTTGGATCAATCTCATCCCGATATAAACCATACAATATTTAGGCCACACCGAATCTTACTTGTGTCCTTTTAATATGACAATTCAAAGGTATGATAAGAGTGAGTAGAGTCCCCTCAGAAAGATCAGGATGAAAAATCAATTTTTTGATCTCATTTTTTACTCTAAATTCTTAGTGGTCTTCCAAGACATGACTTTCAATGTATTTCTAGGAAGTTCATGAATCCACATGCATAAAATAGTGTCGTTATTATATTATCAAGTCTAAAATACTCCATTAATAGGAAAACAGGGATGATATATATCTATAGTTCTCCCTTTGAGTCCTATAAATCACATTGTATATATAGAGTTTAATAAAAGGGAGGGGAAACAACCATCGATAAATATTTACATTCATATTGTTGCTCCTAATGGCCTATAAATCACTCAAATCAATCCATGGAGTAAACTCAATGAAGACTACATGTTTCGCATCCACCAAATTGAGGTGAAAACTCATGATATAAGGATTCATTAGGTTATGCATGTCACATTGGATAATAAGATAAACTGTATGGTCACTTTCCTCTCATACGAAGGCCAAGAAGATGCTTATATCAAGCATCTGCCACTAATAGTTAAGAATATTGTTGTGTAGCCCATGTAGATCAATCTTTATCCAAAGTATCTCTATTATAGTGTAGGTTTGACTGATATTCAAATGAAATTTCCTAGTCTCTTTGATAAATTGGATCTGAATCCCTAAAGAAAAAAAGCATGGGGTTTAGGCACATCCTCTCCCATTCTCATGGTACCAATTCTGTCAGATGAACCTTGACATTCAAAATGAGGGTATCATTCTAATGGTAATAACAATCTCGCCACGATATCTTCATATTTCTATATTCCAATTAGTATTTCACTCCTAACAATGATGAACAGGAAGAGGATGAAATCATGGATGCTCCACCGGTATTCGAAGGTGTATCTACCACTATTGATGTACTTAGATAGGATAAGTACATATACTTCCTCAAGAAACATTGAGATTTATTCACATGAAACTATATAGAAATGATTGGATTAAATCCCCATGTGTCCACCCATCATTTGGTGTTTTTGGATGACTAACATAGTTATAAGAATGCAGTAAGGAGGATGTATCAGACCCATGATGCTAAGGTAGAGTCTGAAGTTGATAAGATAATTGAGGCCAACTTCATTTGAGAATTTGGGAGCCTTTTTGTGCTAGATTGATGTGTGATTGTTGTGAATCCACCTTGAATAAATGGACAATCACTTATACCCAATTAATAAATTGGTTGCACCTAGATGTATGGATTGTGTGAGAATGCCTCTAAAATAAAGAAGTGGAAGAAATAAACAACCCCTTTGATAAATATAGAAAATGTTATGTGATGATGTAAAAAGTGTTTTGATGTTTGGATGTGGTGTGTGGAGCTGATGTGTTGTGGTGTGGTCATTCTATGGGGTGGCGATGTGTAGTTGTGATGTGGGGGTGGTTATGTGATGATAAGTGGATGTGGCATGCGGAAAATGTTTGCAATGTGGAAAATGGTCATGGTTGTAAAATGATGGTGATTTCTGGTCTCGTTCACATGGGAAGTTGGGTTGTTGGGTTGTTGTATTGTGATGCATTTTTCTAGTTGCCCGGGTAGAAATGGAATTGGTTAATAATGATGGAAATGGAATGTGCTAAATTTTTTAGAAAATGTTAAATTAAAATGGGTGGTGTGGTTAAATATGGTTAATGTTTAATAATGAAATGAATGGGCTAGATAATTTGAACTGGTTGGTAATGTGAAATGCATTTTGTTCCTTGTTTGATGTTGTGCATTTATTGGTGGCAATGAAAAAGATGGTGTTGTGAGGTTGGGTGGTGATGTTGTGAGTTGGTTGGTTCATATTGTAAAACCATGGGTTGGGCTTATGCATGACTATTATATGTACCATGTATTTCAGTTCCAGCCTTATAAGTAGCTACCGGTGAGACCATTTCAGTAGTAGGGTTAGCAGACTTATGCTCTGATGAGAGGGGATGGAGAAGGTAGGGGCCAACCCTAGGATGTTCCTCGCATTTAGGTATCTCGTCCTGATCATGGAAATGGGGGTGTCCATCTGTAGAGAGGCATAAGAGTTGGGTTTGGTCAGTTACACGTAGTAGAGTTGGAAGTACCGGAGGGGCTAGAGATTATTAGAGGTACAATCAGTTTATCATCTACCCTTGTTTGTGTTTTAATTGATTTAGGAGATTCACACTCCTTTTTTGCACTCCTCTAGTCCATGCTTTGGGATTAGACAGAGATGCTTATTGTGACCCTAGTGTTGACTATGTTATTCGGACACCAGACCAGCTTGTTTAATGTGTGTTGGGGTGTAGACTGATGATGAGACAACATCAGTAACATGGGGATATGTTATTGCTTCATCTGTATTCGTAGGATGTCATTATCAACATTGAATGGTTGTATTTTTTTCATGCTATTATCAACCACTTCCGAAGGAGAGTTGTGTTTTCAGATGTGGATGGCCAATTCATGGGTTTTGTTGGTGAGAAGATTTTTCAGAAGGGTAGTAGGCATGTGGAACCCCTTATTTATTTGATGGTTGAGTTGTTTGTGGGATCAACGGACATTGGGACAGTGGAGGTTAATAGGGTTATTGAGGATTTTCTGGATGTTTTTCCCAGGGAGGTTGTGAAAATACCCCCTCAACACAATGTTGATTTTGGGATATAATTGTAGCCCGATGCTTCTCCGATATCTATGGATCCTTATCAGATGGAACTTGAATTGCTAGATTTAAGGATTTAGATAGAAGATCTAATGCATAGGGGTTTTATTTGGCCTAATGTGTCATCATGAGGTGCTTTGGTGTTATTCTCCAAGAAGGAGAATGGTAGTATGAGGTTGTGTATAGACTACCAGAGGTTAAACCACATAAACGTCAAGAACCATTAACCTCTTCTATGGATAAACAATCATTTTAACTAGTTGATAAGGGAAAGTTGGTTTTCTAAGATCGATCTTTGGTTTGTGTATCACTAGTTTAGGGCGAAGGAGGGAAATATCTTGAAGACTGAGAAATCAATTTGGTGATATCATTTTCGACTCCAAATCCTTGGTGACATGAATTTCAATGTCTTTATGGGAAGATTGTGTCTCTAAATGCGTGAAATAGTTCCCTCATCATATTATCAAGCTAGAAATACTATATCAATAGGCAAATAGGGATGATATATGTCGATAGTTCTCCCTTTGAGTCCTACAAATCTTAGTATATATATGTAGTGTTTAATAAAAGGGAGGGGAAACAACCATTGATAAATAACATAATTCATATTTTTACTCTTAATGTACTATAAATCACTCCAATAAATCCATGGAGTGAACTTGGTAAAGACTATGTAACACCCCAAAATTCTAAAGTAAGAACATTGTATTCAATAGTGTATATGACATGCAACACCAAGCGCATAAGGGAATATAATATACTAAAACTTTATAATATATTTATTATTTTAAGTAAATTCGATCTAAGATATATCTTAAAATTCAAACAATACTGAGTTACTTGCGTCACACATAATGACTTTTTTTGATGGCTTGCATTACATGCAAGACTGAGTTTTACCGAACAACAATATATTATTATTTAATATAATAAGATATTACCTAGCTGTTAAATTAGTTTTTATGAATAGTGTTAACTAAATTATGAAAATATATGTTTTATAAAAATATAAAATTAATTTATAGGTTACCAATTAATTAGAAATGAATTTAAAAACCAATATAAAGGAAATGTTTTTATGATCACAAAGGTGTTTTATCTGAATAAATTCAATTAATTACTATCAGTGAATGATATTAATGAAATATATATAATATATATTAAATAAAATATTTTTTATATTCATACAATAGGTTTTATAAACATAAGTTAAGAATAAATTCATTTTTATGCTTAAAAATTGTATTTTTCAAAAAAAGCAATTTTACCGCCTTTTAATGGAGAACCTATTTTAAATCCAAATTTTTGAAATTTTATAAATTTAATATGAAAAAATAAAATTTATTTTTGAAATAAAAATATCAAAATTAGGTTAGGGTGAATTTTTGGTATTTTTTTGAAATATTTTATTTTTTTGATGAATAGTGAAAAATACTGAATTTTAATTCAAAACTACTTTTTCATCTAATTTATTTATATAGTTAAATTATGTTTTTATTTGGTTTTAAAGTATAATTAGATCAATTTTATATAAATTAATCCAATTTAGTTCATCAAAATTAATTTCAATTTGAAATTTAATATAAAAACATAGCAAACTTTTTGAACATCTTACTTTAAAAACCTGCTTTATCATCCCGTCTTCAGGATTAATTTTAAATTAATTTATATAAATTATATGATTGGAATTTGGAAAAATATATTCTATATTTTTAATAATAATAATTTTTAATTTTTAATAATTTCATATTAGTTTTTAACCAAAAAGATTAGTGAAATTAATTAAAATTAATTACAACGATTAAGAGGAAAATTAGCTTAATAAGGGATTAAACCTTAAAATTAAGAGATAACATGATCTATAAACTTTTCCAAATTAAATTTTATGGCTATATTTAGACACTATTCTACCTTTTATTGAATTTGGTTCATTATTGGATCCACTTGATATGGGAAAAACATGGGTGGAATTCCCTTTTCAAAAATTTACAAGAATGCCACTCCTCCTCCACTATAAAAAAGGCACTCACCCCTATCACTTCATCACACCTCTCAAGACACTTTGTATCAAAAAAAATCTGAAATAATAATCTCCCAACATCCATCTTATTATCCTAGAAGCATCAACTTGGGAAGAAATCCAACAAAGGAGTTCTTTTGGTATAAACCAAAAGAAGTTACCCAAAAACGAGGCAACATTATTCAACGATCACTTTAATTTTATTTATTTCTCAAACCATTAAACTATTCTTATTAAATTATTATATAATAACCTTAGTACCCCCAATATACTTGTATTTTTTTATTCTAATTTTTTTACCTACACTTACACACACTTCCATTTAATGGGTAATGAACTTACCGTTTGTGTGTACGACGGACCAACGCCTCATGAAACATTGATTGTTTGTTCTTCCTTTACCACATATCATGGTGGAAATTATGATTGAAACAATATTTTTATATGATATATATGATATTTATGTTTTATTTATCATTATTTAATTTTTATATAACACATACCTTTATGCTTTCTATTTTGTGGAAATACGATAACATCACGATATGACTCGTTCACACTATACATGAAACATATAAATGATGGTTTTAATAATAATATGTGACTATATGAAATAAATATTATAATGATATTATAATATATATATATATATCATTTAATTTTCATTCTTTTAAAATACGATAAAGAAATGGAAGTAGCATTCATACATACGTACGACCTACTGTCTCTATAAATAGTGCATTTCATTTCCTATCTCCAAATATTATGGATAATTATAAATACATATTTATTGAATATATATAAAATTTAAATCATTTTTTACATTTTATATATGATTAAATCATGATCTAAGTAATAGGAAAAAAATAACAAGTTAAAACATACAGGATAAACTTGGCAATTAACACCTAAAATAGTGAAAATAATGAAAGATTATTAACAAAAGGGTAATAATATATTATAAGAAGATAATATATGATATAATAAATATTAATATGGTTATGTAATAAGTTATTAACATGTTTAAAACCATTATAAAATAATTTAAAGGACATTCACCCAAAAGGAAATTCAAGTTAAGGGATTCTTGTATCACTTTTCTTTATGTGAGTCATATGGCACTTTCACCACTTACTTATTTTGTGTGGTGTATATAATACCAATATTGATATATTATATCATTAATTATTTTATCATCATTTTATTTTTAGTTTTAATTTTAGTTATTTCATCTATGGGTATTTGAAGTTAAAATTACCAAGTGGTAAAAAATTTCATAACCCGATTCCTTTTCAAGGGGTTATATTACTTCCTCATTGTCATTAATATTATTATATTATGTATGTAATCAATTTTTACTATATATGTTTTTATTTACACTTGTTTTATTTTTATTTACATTTTACTCACATAATATATTAATTGGTTGAGTCTCACTTCAATGTTATGGTCTTTTTAAGGGTTTACTTCACAATCTCATTTTATTTGGGATTATTTACACTTGAATTTCCATTTGAGGAAATTATATGACCATTATTCAATAAAAACATTAATTTTATTCTAATTTGGTGATTCATGAACCTTTTCAAGTATTATTACCATTTATCTACTCTTTGGTACTCAAAATTGTTTAGAAAATGTTTTTAAGAAAACCCAAATTTATTTCTCTATTTAGTCGAAGAACCTATTTTTTTAAAACATTGTTTTCTAAAAAGGTTTTCAAAAATATTTTAACCATGTTTTAACCCTTTTTGTATTTTACATATCTTTTCAAAGTAATCTTCTTATCATTTTCCTAAAAAGTCACTTTTCTAACCTTTTCACCTTGTAAAAGGAATGCTCTTTTTACCTTGTACGACATGTACGGAATTACCCACCATCATTTCTTTGAAGATTACTTTTCAAGTTTAAAAGGTTAATTTTTAAAGAAAATGTTTTCAAAAGTTATTTTCAAAGAAAATTATTTTCAAAATGAAAAGGATATTTTTCTCAAGAATGGTATAAAAGTCTTTTTTATAGTATTTCCATTCATTAATGACAAAAAAACCTTTATTTTACTCCACTTGGGATATGTTTTATTGATTCCATACTTATTCTTCCTATGTATGGTTTATGATTCCTTTGACCAAGGATATTATTTATATTCACTAGCTTGATTTCTTTGTTAGTAACCTTGAAATATTCAATTTCCTATGATCATTGGACATTAAATTTCCCCTAAATATCCACATCATTTGTCATGGATATGATTATTGCCTAAACCATATACCATTTTTACATATGGTGATAACTTTGAAAGTTATTTGATATCTAGGAAAATGTTTATAAATCTGTATCCTTTACTCAATATGAATATTTTTTAAGGCACATTATTAATTAATTAAATCAATTATTCGATGTTGAGGAATGCTTTGAATAGGTAAGACATGGGCGGGGCCCAGTTATAAATATCCCTCGATATATTGGTAGTCTCATGGGATGAAATCAGTTGGCTAGCCAAAGCTAATGGGTTTTTCACCTAGTATGTTATAAACCATATTGTGAAAGGACTTGACAGTAAAGGTTCTATGTACCTAGGAAACATTTAGTTAAGTAATTAAGCATTGCCTTCATTTAGTTCAGTTGTTATTTATCCATGATATTTTGTGTTAACATATCTATGGATGCATTTCATTCTCAATTAATTGATTAAATTGCAAGTGTTTGAGTTATTTCTCTTTCCATAATGATTAATCCTTATCTAGTTATTTGAATTTCATGTGTTTTTGGTTGTTAACTTTCCATATTTTTTTATCCATTTAGTTTATTGATCATATGGAATGTGTGTTCAATTATTACCTTTCCATATTTTTTATTCTCATTGATTCATTATTACTTCTGCTATGCTTGACCCTTAATGAGAATTTGAGCTTACACTTATTTTATTTCCTTTCCCTAGGAATCCAAGAAGTGTACTAAGAAATATATGCAAGGATACTCTAGATGGAATAAAGTTATTATCCAAGAAAGAAAAAAATTATATTGTAATTAGTGTATTTATTTGTAATGCAAGACTCATGTATGTATTTGGTTTACCAAGAATACTAAACTCTTTGGTCCTTTTGGATTTTATTCCTTGTAATCATACTAATGTAATGGTAGTAGACACTGACTCCGTGATTCTAGGGATGGGTTGCTACAAACTACATATTTCATATCCACCAAATTGAGGTGAAAACTCCTGATATAAGGATTCATTAGGTCACATAAGTCATATTGGGTAATATTATAAATTTTTTGGTCACTTTACTCTTATATGAGGGACAAAAAGATGTTTTTTCTGAGCATCTTCCACCAATATTGAAGAAGATTTTTGTGTAGCCCATGTAGATCAATCTTACCCCTAAGCATCTCTATCGTAATGCAAGTTTGACTAATATTCAGATGACATTAACCAAGCTCTTTGATCAGTTGTATTAGAATCCCTAAAGAAGAAAAACATGGGGTTCAGGCACATCCTCTCTCATTCTCATGGTATCTGTTGCGTTAGATGAACCTTTCCATTCAAAATGTGGATATAATTCTAATGAAAATAATAATCTCCCCACACTATCTTTAGATATCAATATTCTAGTCAGTCTTTCACTCCTAACAATGATGCATAGGAATATGATTAAATCATGGATTATCCTTTAGTATGAGAAGGTTTCTCGAGCACCATTTATGTGCTTAGATAGCATAATTACATCTCCTTCCTTGAGTAACATTTATATTTATTCACATGAAACTATATAGAAATGCCTGTATTGGATCCCCATGTGGTCACCCATCATTTTGGTTTTCTATATGACTACCATGGTTATAAGAATGTGGTAAGAAGGATACATTAAACCCATGATTCTATGGTGTAGGCTGAAGTTGATAAGTTGATTAAGGTCTACTTCATTCGAGAGGTTGGGAGCCTTTATTTTTTATGGATTGATGTGTGATTGTTGTGACACCACCTTGAATAAATGGATAATCACTTATACCTGGTAAATAAATTGTTTGCACCTTGATGTATGACTTGTGTGAGAATTCTCCTAAAATAAATAAGTGGAAGAAATGAACAACCCCTTTGATAAATCTAGAAAATGTTATGTGATGATGTGAAAAGTGTTGTGATGTTTGGTTGTGGTGTGTAGATATGGTGTGTTATGGAGTGGTCGTGTTGTGGGGTAGCGATGTGTAGTTGTGATATAGGGTGGTTTTGTGATGAGAAGTGGATTTGGAATGTTTAAATGGTTGTAATGTGGAAAAGGGTTCTGTTTGTAAAATGGTGGTGATGTGCGGGCTCGTTAACATTGGAAGTTGGGTTGTCGGCTTGTTGTGTTGTGATGTGTTGTGCTAGTTTCCCAAGTAAAAATGGAATTGGTTAATAATGATGGAAATGGCATGGGCTAAAATGGATAGTTAATGTTGAATTAAAATGGGAAGTGTAGTTAAATGTGGTTAATTTTTAATAATTAAATTAATGGGATGGATAATTGGAATTGTTTGGTAATGTGAAATGCGGCTTGTGCCTTGTGTGATGTTGTGCATTTAGTGGTGGCAGTAAAAATGGTGGTGTTTTGAGGTTGGTTGGTGATGTTGTGAGTTGGTTGGTTCTTGTTGTGAACCCATAGGTTGGTATTGTGAATGACTATTATATGTACCATGTATTTCATTGTGATTTCTATACGCACCCCACCCACATCGAGCGCCATGTGTCGACATTAGTATATTAATAAAAGGGGTGTTTTCCCAACATCTTGGTGATGAGGATGTATGGGTGGTTACTTGTTCTTTCCTATTCTCACTTCAAGGTGATGTCGACATGCACGAGCTGTGATAGATAGAATTCAAAAGTACACTATAAAGATATGTTCATGTTATGATGGCCTAGGTGTCTTCAGGTGAGATGTGGTGTGATGGTCATGTTGTGAGGCAACAAGATGTGATTAGATGGATTATGGTGGGGGTTGTGCATGGTAGGAGGTGAGAACGAGGTTAATGTCCTTAATTTTCACGATACACTAATAATATAGATATGTGGTTGTGAGGTGATATGATGGACCTATTGTATTTAGGAAGATGTGATGTGATGTGTTGGACTAGGTAGTTACAGGTGAGGTGTAATGTGATCGTACTGTGGGGTGGTAGTGTATGATATTTTATACAGAAGATGTGGGAGTGGCATGATGTATGACATTGGGGCATGAGGACAGAAAATCATTTGGAAATCAATGGAGGTTACCCTTTATACGATTCATATTGTGTTATTATACTTGTCTTGCATCTTTTTCAGTGATCATACCCTAGTAAGATTGGGGTTGGTTAGTCAACATGTTTAGGTTTTTTTGGTTTTGTTATTTATTCACGAGTGCATTAGTATTCTCTTTCCACATGTACATGAGATGATTTTTTTTCTTATTGAATATACTTGTACACTCACCCTATGTGTATAAACTGATTTTCATGTTTCCAGGAGGATTATGTGGACCATGTTGGATATTACTAGCTCAAACCTTTGAACTATTATAACGTCGCTTCTTTACATTTGCTTTTGGGTATTCACTTTTGATGATTTTATCTATATCTATCCTCTTTATACATGAATTATGGGATGGTTTCGGTTTTATTTTGTATTATGTCATGGGGTTTCTTGCAGATGATCCATCCTATATCTCGATCCTACTATTTTTATAGAGGGTAATGCCTCCCATTTGTGAGATTTGTTATACCCTCGATGCTAGTCTCCAACCTAGGGCCTACTAGAGGCGAGACTTGGGGATTCATTATCTCTCTTCCTTCATTGTAGTATCTTTAGGGGGGATGGGTTCATGAGATAATGGTATTACACTACAAAAAATGGAATTTAGAGACATTTTTTTAGCAACCTTTTTAAAAACATCACTAATTTAGCCATGTTGCCTGAAAACATCATTAATTTAGCCACATTTCTGGAAAACCTAATTAATTTATCCATGTTTCCTAAAAATCTCGTTAATTTAACGATATTTCCTGAAAAACGTTTCTAATTTAGCAACATTTTTTTAGGAAATGTAGATAAATTTACAATGTTTCCTTAAAAACATGGCTAATTTAGCCACATTTCCTTAAAAATGTGGCTAATTTATCAACATTTTTAGGAAATTTCACTAATTTAGCCATGTTTTTCTGGAAACGTCGCTAATTTGGTGATATTTTTCAGGAAACGTTGCTAAAAATATATATATTTATATATCCTGTTTCCCCGTATCGATGTAAATATATATTTAGATATATATATATATATTAACACACAGAAATACACATATATAAATATATATATATACATGTATTTATATATATAAACGCATATATATTTTAAATTTAGTCATGTTTTTAAGAAAATGTGGCTATTTTAGTGACATTTTTACCAGTGTTTTAAAGAACGACTAATTATATATATATATATGATTATATATATGTATATTTACACATATATTTTTACACACACACACACACACACACATAAACATATGTATATATATATGTGTATGTATGTAATATAAAAATATATATAAACATAAATTATAAACATAAATATATAATATATATAAACACACACACACACATATATATAATATATAAACACACACACATATATATATATATAATATAAAATATAAACATGTATGTAAACTATAAACATATATATAATATAATATAAACATATATAAATATATATATATTTTAAAAAGGTAATGCCTTGGTCAAAGACTAAGACACCATTTATTAAAAAGCATGAAAGTAACTACATGAGTCTAAAGGAGGGGATATTATTACAATCTCTTTCATAGAGAGGGAGAAGATCAACTGGCAGATCATTGCTCCACAAAATGCCCTGGTTGATTCCTTTATTGGCAAGACCATCAACCACCATGTTTGCTTTATGATATGTATGGGTGACAATATATCTGAGCTTCTTAAGCGAATCAAGGCAGCTCATCCATCGAGTAGTAAGCAGCCAGGCAAGGTGGACCACACCATTCTAAATAGCTTGCATAATTGTGGTAGAGTCACTTTTAATCCAGATGTCATTCCAACCTTTTATTTTAACAAATTCAATAGCCTGGATCACTTCCATCATTTATACTTCTAGAGAAGAGGTGGTACCATATCTTCCATAGAAACAACCATGACAATGACCTAGGAAATATCTGAAAATGGCTCCATGGCCCATAGGTCTCGGATTTCCTTTAGAAGATCCATCCATATTGATTTTTATCCATCCAGGAAGTGGGTCTTGCCAAAAAAACCTCCAATGTGTGTCTCGGTTTTTTGTAGAGCCCTTCGATTCTGAGAAGTTAGAAGATCACAAAGTTCCCAATAAATTTATCACAATGAGCCTTTTGTATCGAGGCAGCATCCCTAATGGCGATGAGGATTCTTGTCTGACCTGTATTAAGATTGAGTGAGAATTTGTTATGAATAATGGAATTTATATCATACCAGATAACATGGAGGATCTCAGCAATAGTGGAAAGAAAAATATTCTTAATTTTCCGCGAGGTATCCAACTCCACAAATCATTTTAGTTGGGAGGGAATAGAGTCAGATCATAACCATTTGCAGTCAAACAGGTCAGTAATAAAGTTCCAAAGGGCCGATGCAGTAGGACAAGATAAAAATAGGTGGTTAGTATCCTCTCTATGATGATGATAGAGTTGACATTTAGAGCATAGTTAGATTCCAAAAGTCTGAAGACAAAACTTAGTAGGGATACAATTATGAGAAATACACCAAATAAGGTTCATTCTTTAGGGCTTAATTCAAGGTTTGTCGAAGGGTTTCATCCAACCAAAACTAGGATCATAGTTTGTGAATTTATGATTATAAAAAATTTTGGAATCCAAAATACCATTATGGCCAGGTTCCCAAATAAGAAAATCATCTGTGTTAGATAATGGGTGGTTATCAACAACATGCATTATGGTATTCGGGTGGTAAAAGTTATGAGAGTGTATAATCTCCTTAATAGTGTAGTTAATGTTTTTGGGAGGGGGTTTAAGATGAAACAGAGAAATGATGGTGTTTCTAGTCCAGTTTTCAAGCCAAAAGTTCATGGAGGAGTCCACGCTAACCATCCATCTAGAGTTATTCATAATGTTGGCAAAGGAAATTCTGATGGAAGGCCAGATCGAGTAATTAACATAGCACAAATTTATTTTTTCTTTTTAATTTCTCTAGTAATTTATTTCTAAGAAAAGAAATTAAATCAGAATTATGATTGATCAATCTCCAATTGAGTCTGTCTTGAAGGGCCTCATTAAAGAGCTTGAGATTTTTTATGCCCAAACCTCCACTTTCCAATGGTTTGCAGTAGGTAGACTAGGGGATAGTAACAATATTTCTTTCAATAACGATGTGAGTCTAAACAAAGTTTTTTATGTATCCATTAATTCTCTTAAGAATACTAGTCATCCATTTATAGATCATCAATGAGTAGACCATTTTAGAGATAATGGTAGACTTCACAAGATAAATATTTCCAGCCATAGAGAGAGACTTCCCTTTCCAAGAGGACAATTGATTGATAACCTATTCAACCACTGCATTAAAATACATGGATTTAGGTCTTCCCTAGAATAAGGGCACACCCAAATAGGTAAAAGGGAAGGATCCTTCCTTGATACCAAGTCTTTCAATGATTTTATTTTTCCTATTAGGATAAAAACATTTTCCAAAGAAGACAAATGATTTTTTCCAACTAATAGATTGCCCAGAGACCTCTTCATAGTGATATAAGGCATTTTTAAGGTTAAGAATATTCCTTTTTCCCCCATTCAAAAACAGAATTATTTCATCAGCATATAATATATGGGTCGACACATTTAGGTTTCGAGTCGCTTGAATAGGCTTGAGTTTATTTTGATCAACAGGGCGAGTAAGAAGTCTGCTAAGATAATCTTCTGTGATGGATATAACCATTAGGGGATCCATTGACAAGGATGGATATAAATCACGAATTAAAAAGGGATTTTATCCTGCTTAAAAAGACATCATTAAACCCGAAACTCTGGAGAACTTTGAAAATGAAGTTCCAGTCTATGGCGTCAAAAGCTTTTCTAATGTCAAGTTTAATGGCCACATTCCCACCTCTGGAAACTTTATTAAGATCATTGGTGCATTCTGAGGAAAGGAAAATGTAGTCTTGAATGGATCTTCCCTTAATAAAACCAAATTGGTTCCAAGATATAATTATGTTACATAGGGAAAAATTCTGTTGGATAAAATTTTGGTAATGATTTTGTAAAGAGAGTTAATGAGAGCAATTGGATGGAATAAATGGATTTCTGAAGCATTGGACACTTTGGGAATAAGGGTAATAAATTGAGCATTAAGACCATGAGGAAGTCCACCATTAGAGAAAAAACATTTTACAAGCTTACAAACACATGCATGAACAACCTCCTAGTGATGTTGGAAAAAACCATTATTGAATCCATCGGGACCCGAGGCACTATCAGGGTTGAGACTAAAAACAGTAGCTTTGATTTCATTGTCAAGAGGGGTTGCCAAGAGAAACAGATTTTACAACTCACAAACCAAAACTGGGATGACCTCAAGAAGGATATCCTTGTTTATATTAGGACCATTGAAAATATTGTCAAAATATGAGACCACATGATTAGCTATGGTCGCCTCAGTTTCATAGAAGATGTCACTATCTTTCAGAAAAGATAGAGGTCTACAGACTTTTCTAATTCTTTGTAGGGCATTGTAGAATTTATTGTTCCTATATCCATTAGAGAGCCATTTGGTTTTGAATACTTTCTTTCAGATATTTTCTTTAAGAACTAGAAGGGAATTGAGTTGCATAGAGATGTTCATTTCATTCTGGGGATCTAAATAGAAATCAGCATTTGTTGTGGTATTTTGAATTTGATTGATCTCATTCTCAAGGGTGGTTATTTATTTATCAATTTGTTTTTCTTTAGCCTCACACTAACCCTTGAGACATTGTTTAAGATGTTTGAGTTTAGTAATACAAGAAAATGCCTCAGAATGGTGATTCATAGATTCCCAACAATTTTTTATGAGGGTATAACATTCCGAGTCCATAGACCAAGCATTATTAAATTTGAAAGGGATACTGGGTTTGGATATTTTAGAGAGAATACTTACAAGAATTGGGTGATGGTCCGAACTAAGATTGGGTAAGGTGATGCTAGAGATTGTGTCCCAGGCATCCATAGTTGGAACATTTGCGGAAGCCCTATCAAGTTTTCTAGCAACAACCCTATTGTAATGTCTTCTGTACCAAGTGAATTTAGCACCTGTAAGGTTAATTTCAATTAGATTACAATCTTCTAACATGGATCTAAATTCTATTGAATAAATATGAGAGTGAGATGGTCCAATCTTCTCATTGGGGGTAATAATAGCATTAAAATCACCAAGCACCAACCAAGGGTCATTAATGTTAGAAGCTAAAACAAAGAGGTCATGCCAAAGAGGTCTATAGTCTTGATATCTATTCTTAGCATAAACCATAGTACAAAAAAATGTGAACCATCAAGGTTAAAGTCAAAATTGAACAATTGATCATAGAAATTATAAGCATTAACATTTTGCAGAGAGCTATGATAAAAAAATCCAAAGTGAATCAACAACACTTCCATTATTGCAAGCACCAAGGAAATTATAACTAAAAGCAGCAAGATGCATGAATTTTAAAGAAAAGTTAATTTTGGGTTTAGAAATAGAAAAAAAAATTGGTTTGTGAGTCAAAATAATTCTTTTAAGGATAGATAGATTTTCAGGGTTCGCTATTCCCTAATAGTTCTAAAAAATAACATTCATTTAAAACTTTGATTTGGAGTGAGAGACCCTTTTTTCTTTTTCTAACCACCCGATCCTTTGTTTCTATTTGATCTTATAAGAGTTTAAGAAGAGGCTGGGATGGTCTTCATATCCTGGATACTCATAGAAGAAACACCAATAATGTTAGTATCACCATAAGTATTAATAATCCGAGTGTTATCAGGTGGTTTAGAATTCACAGGAGTGGAAATAGGTCCATCCTCTGAATTAGTGGATGAAATCAAGATCTGAGGAGTAGTAGGCAATACAAGTGAAGGTTGCTCACCTATTTCCCTATCAGATCCAATGGGTAAGTTCATAATTTTTTGGTTATCTAAATTCTCATTCAGTGGGGGTGTCCTATTGATAGTGCACAAGTCAGAAGTAGGTAATGTTCTCAATGCCATGATGTTTTCAGAAGGTAAAAATGGGCTCTCTGCAGAAATTATACCTGCACTTTCATCCTGGGAAACCCGAGAGGTATGTTGCACCTTTATCTGAGCATCTTCATTTAAACCTTTATTCTCGGCCTGAGCTGCATGAAAGACCACTGCCCCAGCTACATCTGTGTGTACCTGAGGCTTCGGATTCTCCATCTCCAAGAACAGTGAATTTCCAGCAGGAGTAGTGCTAGATGTGATCGACTCGGTAATTCTTGGAGTAGCATCATTCACAGCCGAACCATGCACCTCATTCAGGATCTCATGGCACTGTCCATCCATAGTAGGAACTAACAAAGAATAGTCTTCAAGAGAGGGATCATTCAGAGGCTAGTCACAAACCTCCAACACCATCTGTTCAATATCCTCTAGGATGTTAAGATCAAAGTCAGCATTTTCTTCCTCTTCCACTTGGTAAGCCCAGGTGACTCCGGATCTTTCACCCAGGTAGTTATATTTTTTAACCCAAACTTTCAATTTCTTGGGAGGATCAGGAATGTCAGAGACCCAGGCCTTACTGTTCTTTTTTATCTTAACTTCAGACCACCCATTGTTTCTAGGTTGAGTTACTTGACTCTTCACTGCCCTACACTTCATCAACGAATGACCTACGATTTTGCAGAGCTCACAGTAAGGAGGCATCCTATCTCATTCAACACAGACCTCTATCATGTAATCGTTAGCATTGAAGACAATGACCTCTCAAATTTTTGAGGCCATATCCACCTATACCATCACCCTAGCATAGATACCGAGATCATCATTGAGAGTTTTTTGATCGATTTTCAGAGGCGTACCAATACAAGAAGTGATGTCATTGAAGATTTTCAAGTTCCAAAAATACCAACTGAGCCCATGTAGAGGAACCTAGATCTAAACCATTGTATTCCTTGAAGTATTTAGGTTGAAAACATAATCCCATTTAGAAATACAGAGGAATCTCAGTTTAAGCTGAAGATTCCATAACTTCCATACCTGATCAAGCTCAGCCTGGGATTTTAGTAGCATATAAAAGTACCCTTTCCCGGTTGGAACCATATTCAAGTTAGAAAATCCCCAAACATGAGTGATGTGTGATTTTAACTCCAGGTTCGACCACGGATTGTCGCCTTTAAGGTATGAAATACACCCCATGATTGAAAACTTACAGAGTAGCGAATGCTGTTGAAGCGCTTCCAGATCAGCTTCAATGGCGAATCTTCCATCTTCAAGATTCTAACAGAGAGACGCTCTTGTCACAGTGGATTCGCAAAGGTCAGAGCTTTTGAGTGATTCAATGAAGGATATCCCTTTCGGTCTTTCCACCAGGGGAGCATCATTATTTTGAGTCCTGATTCCACTATCCATGAACGCAGACTCCCATTCAGGATCAAAGTCATCCATTAGAAGAGATCAAACCGAATCAAATCAATGCAAGTGATCTTGGTAGAACGAGGAAACCCTAGGGTTTGCGGAGAAGACATTGAGAGCGTTTTTCCTCACCCTTATAGATTAGTTATTAACAATATGGCTGAAATTATATATAAATATATATAAACATAACATATAAAATATCAAATATATAAATATATATATATATATATATATATTATTAAATTTTAAATACTAAAATGTATTTATATATATATATATAAACACACACACACACATAGATATATATTAATATATGTAATATAATATTAAATTTTAAATACTGAAATGTATTTATATATATATATAACATAATACAATTAAATATTTTAAATTTAGACATGTTTTTAAGAAAACGTGACTATTTTAATGACATTTTTACTAACATTTTAAAAAGTGGCTAATTGTATGTATGTATGTATACATGCACATATATATTTATATATATACACACACACACATAAACATATATATATATATAAAGATATAATATATACTTATATATATAATATAAACATATATATATAATATAAACATATATATATAATATAAAAATATAAATAAACATAAAATATAAAATATATATAAACATAAAATATAAACATATATATAAACACACACACACACACAGATATATGTATTAATATGTGTATATAAAAATTTTATATTTATATATATAAAAAATATTAATTTTTAAAATAATGAAATCTATTTATATATATATATATAATATAATATAATTTTATATTCAAAATCAGAATAGCTTAGTTGGTCTGACACTTGTCACACTAGAGGTTCAGGGATTGAATTTCAGTGGGGGCTTAATTTCTACTTTGGCGTCGGTATATGCTGGTCAGGTGACTACTGGATAGGACTGGGGTTGGGGTGGTGCCTACTAGAGGGGGCGGCGGGTAGGGTTGGGGTGGCACCCTATAGGAAGGGACGATGGGTGGTGTTTCGACATACGGAAGGGGGGTTGGAGTGGCGTACTAGATGTGGGATGGGGGTGGCCATAGAGGAGGGGACAAGTTTGGGTGGGGCATAGGATCGGGTTGGCTATGTAGTGGGTACAAAAGGGGGTGGGATGTTTTTTATTGTGAAAAAAATTTAAATCTCAAAAATAAAAATTATAAACGTTAGTAAATAAAAATCGGTAAATGAATTATCAACATTTTAAAATGTAACTAATGCAGTTTTTTTTTGTTAATTATATTTTTTATAGTGTTAGATCTGATGGTTGAGATTTGGGATGATGTTTGGAGTTAGGCACGGTGAGGATTGGGGTTGGGGTGGCACTCTACAGGAGGGGACGATGGGTGGGGATCTGGTGTATGGGAGGGGGATGGGGGGTTGTAGTGGTGTACTAAATGTGGGATGAGGTGGGTGTATAGGAGGGGATGGGTTTGGGTGGGGTCACAGGATTAGGTTGGCTGTGTAGTGGGTACAGAATGGGTTGGGATGTTTTTTATTGTGAAAAAAATGTAAATTTCAAAAATAAAAATTATATTTTTTTTAAAAAATTGCAAATGTTGGTAAATAAAAATCTATAAATTAATTATCAACATTTTAAAATGTTGCTAATACAAAAAAAATGTTGTTAATTAGATTTTTTATAGTGTTAGGGCTGATGGTTGAGATATGGGGTGATGTTTAGAGTTAGGCACAATAAGGATTGCATGGTTTGGTAAGGCGACAACTTCAGTTGATCATGGTTCGTGGCATAAGCTAGGGAAGATTGGCTATGACACCGGATTTTAGGGGCCCCCGTGATTCGATGCAAGGACTATGTGCCTACCAAATGACCAAGTGAGGTGGTTCCACTTGTAGTGTAGAGACCTAGGAGAGGTATATGTATCATGATTTACTTGTGTTCTTATTTGAATTGGGTTATTTTGGTAAAGTTGGAATAAGTTAAAATGAATTAAATAAATATAGATAAAATTCCATACTATAGGGCTTAGAAGGTCTTTGTTTTTCTTTCAACTATGGTTCCTAGTCATTGTCTTCACATGGTTTAGGAAATGGAGGTTCAGTAGGCCAATTTGGTTGACCTCTGTAGGGTTTGATCCAGCATAGGAGGAGGATGATTTGTAGAGGGTGTTGTGCGCTTTTCAGCGACAAGATTTGGGAAAGTATGAGGGTAGTGATTTGAATATGGAGATAGATAACTGGTTGGAGGAGCTTGATATCACCTTCAATTTGATCCAAGCCCTGGTGGGGTGTTGGGTACCTTTGGTAGTCTTTCAAATATGGGGAGATATGCGTCATTTGTGGATGTTGTATCTTGGTGAGCAGAAGGAGGATGATGTATCGCAGGTTGAATTTTAGAAAGAGTTCTGAGAAGAGTTCATTTCATTGACTATGAAGGAAGTGAAGAGGTGGAAGATTATTTCTCTTTAGCAAGGAAGTTTGTTAGTGCGGGAGATTGGGATCAATTTCAAGGATCTATTTCATTTTTCATCAGACCTCTTTCTAGATGAAGAGTCACATGTGAGACATCTTGAGTAGGTGCTTCGTCCTTTGATCTAGTATGCAATTTCACCTTTACATTATCGACATATCTAGAGATTCAGAAGAAGGAAGAGGTGATTGAGCACATGCACTCACAATGAGGCTTACCATGAAAGGGGATCTATCAGGGTTTCTCAAGGAGAATAGTTGTTGGTGGAATGTCTCATGTATCAGGACCTTCGAGGTTTAGACCAGTAGGGAGTAGACATCAACAACCTATTTTCTAGTCTTATGGGGCCAATGATTTATGTGCTTTTCATGGGAACTTTAGGATAGTTTGATTTATCTGTGGGGTTCTTGGTTATTGTAATAACTAGTTCCCAATGGTCCTTTGAGATCAATTTGGTGGAGGTTGTCAGGTTTAGTGTCAGCCTCAATAGAAGCTACCAGTGAGACCATTTCAGTGGTAGGGGAAACCATATTATGTTCCTATGAGAGGGGAAGGAGTCAGTAGGGGACAAACTCAGGATTTTCCTTGCATTTAGGGACCTCTTCTTAAGCATAGACATGGGGGTGGTCATCTGCATAGAGGTAGATGAGCTGGGTGTGGTCAGTTTCATGTAGTAGAGGTGGCGGTGTTAGAGGGTTTAGATGTGACATCACAAACTAGGGTGCCACTCAATGGTGCCCTGTGCCTAGTTGGATACATAGCCTCAAGAACATATCCCTGAACTCCATAGGCTTTTGATTAACAGTGAGGGCCTAAGGTGTGTCCATAGGGAGACTATACCCTCATTTCTAGAGTTTAGTACAGAGGATAAATATAATCATAGGTAAATAGTGGGAGCAATATGATAAATAGATGGCACATCAGAATCTAACAGGAATAATAAATAACTGATGCAACTGATAATAATATAAAAAAACTAGAAGCTGGATCATATACAAAAATATGATGATACATGCCATGTCTCTATAAAACTGGAAAGTATGGATACAAGGTATAATAAAATATTTGTTATACAAAAGAAGCGAAAAGAAACCAAAAACTATCCAAGAATCCTGAGCTCCAACTCAGTCATCTGCTACCAAGCGTCATCCTAAGCAAGCAAGAAATACCGGATATCTAAAGTAGGACACTTCCCCTTATCAAAACATGCATGCATGTAATCTTATTGGGTACCAATGGTTTCCTAGATAGGGTGTGAGATAAATCTCAGTAGTCCAACACCAACGTTGTCTATAACATCCAATTCGTGTAATATAAACTGAAATAGTGCACAGTCATGTATATATAAAAGAAAAGTAGTATAGTAATGTAAATACCCAAGTATTTTCTTTAGCCTCAGCTGGTTCCTAAACATGTAACCATTTAATTTATTAATTATGTTCCAGTTTATATAGTAAGTCATGTGAGGTATAACCAGCACTGACATCATGACATGATAATAGTAATAATAAAGGATCCAAGATATAACAAGGCAACCTATAATGATGATAATAATGAAGGGAATCCAAGGTAATAACCAAGTCATCCATGACCTTGGGAGTCAATCCAACTTAGTAATAATATATATTCTGGATAAAGGGGTAAGTGTGTAATCCAAGTGGCATCACCCAAGGAATTCCACAATAATGTAATTCTAACCAAGTTTGGAGAATTCATCCAAGTTAAAATGGGATAAGCAATGGCTAGGCCCAAGGGTGTATATGAGGTTCCACATGTCCATGGACATCATTATGGATCCAAGGAGTGTATCCAAGGAATTATATAGTGATAATGAAGGGATCCTATGGTGTCATATCAGGCATCCACTAGTATACAAGGATTGGGTTCCAAGGTGGATCTCACCCTTGGAAATCAACATACTTGAATCGAAATGGTGTCCATGAGTGCTGAAGGAATTCCCTCAATAATCCAAGGGTAGTTCATGTCTAACCACTCCTATAAAGATATCAAGGTTCATAAGCAATAGTCACCTTATACCTGATTAATTAATTAATTAATTAAGTCCATGAAATAATCATGCCATTTGATAATCCATTTGGTTCGAACTGTTGTCTTTCATTAGTGCGACAAGGATAAAAGGACATGAAACCATTTATTATTTCATATAAGTATTATTTAATTCATTAGGTTCACTCCACTTCCTTCCACTAATCATGGAAAGGTGTTCTATGAACATGAAACTGATTCATTTAATTACATTCATTTAAATATCCCAAGTCATATACATTGTATACTTGCCATTTATAATTTAGATTTATTAATTACATTGAAACACTTACCTTAGAAGGGTCAAGTGACATTATCAAATGTAATATCCATTAACAATTCAGTGATTTAATTAAACACTTACCTTTATAAAGGTCAAGTTGAAGCACACCTGAATGATGGCACGGATTGGCTTAACAAGCTATTAATCATAATTTAGGAAAACACCCTACTTAGGGTGGTTGACATATTTAGTAAGTAAACTCAAACAATGGATAACATATATAACAAGGGTCTTAGAATAGGATTCTAGAAACTATAAGCAAGGAACATGATTTTAATAGTCCACGCCTGAGGAAATTGGTGCACGCACAACTACGACAATTTATAAAATAGAGAACCTTGAGGGGTGAGTTATAGACCACCTACCTTAGGATCGTATGAATATCCTTATCCAGTATCAACATTTAGTTAGGCCTATATTGGAAGATATCTAAAGAACAGATCAACACCCTAAAAATAGGGCATATGAGCCTGCATCTAAATAACATCATCGAGGGAAATAAGAATGACGTACAACTAAAAAGGAATTGGGTATTTATTGGTGCACATCCAACATGACGAACAAGGATCAAATTGGACACTAAATTAGATCTCAGGATCAAAATCTATCAAATATCTTCAAAGGAGATCAAAAGGGGAGAGGAAGATTTGTTTTCCACTGGAAGGACAAACCAAAATAGGGGCAGGGTTTAAACATTTCATTAAGGGAAAATGGTCATTTCCCCCAAAATATCTAGGTCACACGTTTTGGTCACACGATTAGCCAAACCATGCACTAATCGTGCACCAACCACTACTTAAGGAGGGAACCTTCATGGTTAGGATGCATAATTAGGGAAACCATGCACCAACTATGTGAATATCCTCTGCTAAAAAATGCAGACATTTTGTATGGGCGTGCATCCCCTGGCGCATGGTTAGGGAAAATGGTGTGCTCTAATTTACCCCATTTTCTAGCCTCGCACAGTTATGAGAGACCGTGCAAGTTGGGTCGCATGGTTTCTACTAACCATGCAACCAAGTGATTTTCTCCACTAGTTGGGGTTCCGAGCTTCGAACAATCCCGTGACACCCTGAAAAAATTTATAAACTCATAGGGCATCCATATTAGGTCCAAAACAAAAATTTATACTGAAATTAAAAGGACATCTACCTGAGATAAAAACTAGGTTCTTATAGTCGTCCCCCTTAAAGGAACTCATCCCCAAGTTCACCTTACAAGGGTGGAGAAACATTGTCTGAGAAAAACTCTAGCCACTAGGCACATACATCGGCCTCCCGCTCCCAAGTATCATCCTATACATGGTCGTAATTTCATAGCACCCATACTAAAGGGACATACTAACATTGTATAGCCTTATTACTATAGTCTATGATGCATATAAGATACTCTTAAAATGAAGCATCATCATCTAGATCAATATCCTCGAGATCAAAAGTATGATATGGGTTGGCGTGATAATGGTGAAGCAGTGAAATGTGGAAGATGTCATGCATAGAGAGGTACCTCTAAGGTAGTAGAAATCGATAGGATACTGGCCTGAATCTCTTTATAATATCAAACTACCCAAAAAATCACATCGACGGATTCCCTTGCCTCTATATCTATCTATTCCCAAGCCTGAGTGATACCCACAGGAAAATACGATCCCTGACCTCAAAATATGGAGGTCTTCGATGGTGATCGACATATGATTTATGTCTAGACTGATCATTAGACATAAAATTTCTGATCGGTTGAACCTTATATGAATTTTCCTACACGATACGAGGACCGAGTAGGATCGCTTCACCTACCTCTAACCAACACAGAGGTGAATGAAACGACCTGCCACACAAGGCCTCAAAAGGATCCATCTGAATTGTTGCCTAAAATATATTATTATAGGTGAACTCAATGAGAGGGATATACTCCTACCAATAACATCCAAAATCTAGGACACATTCTCGTAGCATGTCCTATAACAATTGTATCATCTGTTCTGACTGGCCATCAGTCTTAGGATGAAAGATTGTGCTTAGAAGCACCTGTGTAGCCATAGCCTTCTGAAACCTTTACCAGAACCTTGATGTGAAGCAAGTGTACCTAGTTGAAAAGATGGTATGAGGGACCTCTTGTAGTGGATAATATCATATAAATACAATCTTTCTATCTCATCAACTAATAAATTATCCCAAATATGAAGGAAGTGGGATTCTTTCTTCAGTATATCAACAACAACCCAAAATCTGTCGCTACCTCAAGGAGAACTTGGTAAGCCGACTACAAAATCCATAGAAACATCCTCCTATTTCCATTCTGAGGTAGGAAGTGGATGTAACAAGATTACAGGTCTTTGGTGCTTCACCTTCACCTACTAATAGGTGGAACACCTAGTAATAAAACTTGCTAACTGACATTTCATCTCAGGCCACCAATACTGGTGTTGCATATCTCGATACATCTTGGAGATGCCTGGATGAACTAACCATTGAGAAGCATGGTAATCCTACATCAGTTACTATCTCATATCTGTAGGAACCTAGACACATCCATGTATACATAGTATGTTATATCTGTCTAAAGAAAAATATGATGGTGGTTCCTCTCCAGCAATGCTCACTCAAAGAACTAATCCTTCAAGATCTGAAAACTACCTACTCTTCATCTTTTCAAGGAAGGAATATGTAACTATAAATTCTAATAGGAAATACTACTCATTAATATCACGAAACTAAAAATTGATCTTGGAAAAGAGGGCTATCAATTTTCATTTGTCATTGGATTCTCGTATGGTTTGTTCCTAAGTTTTTTGACTTAGTGAACCAGCTACTACATTTCCCTTTCTAGGCATATAGGCAAGATAAAAATCAAAGTACTGAAGATATTCAACACATATCCACTATATGAGATTCAATTCACACTGTGTAAATATATATTTGAGGCTCTTATGGTCAGTATACACCAAAAATCACTCACCCAACAGATAGTGTCTCCAGGAATGTAAGGCATGGAAAACAACTACTAGTTTGAGGCAGTGCATCAGATAATTTGTCCCATGAGGCCTCAACTTCCAAGATTAATAAGTAATTACTATGTACTCCTACATCATCACTACACCAAATCTAATTCTGGATGCATCACAGAACATTGTATAGCCTCTTCTAGGCTCTAGAGGAATCAGAATAGGAGTCCAGACAAGCCTTCCCTTCAGCTTTTGAAAGGATTTCTCACACACTTTTGACAACAAGAATTTCACACCCTTCTTTGTAAGAATAATAAGAGGTGAAGAAAAGCATGATAATTCCTATATTAAATTCCTGTAATATCCAAACAACCCCAATAAACTCCATATGTCAAACACATTCTTGAAATTCTCCTAGGACACCACAATACCTACCTTCTCTAGGTCAGCAGATACTCCAAATTCTAAGATAATATGGCCCAATAAGTGAACTTTGTTGATCCAGAAGTGGAACTTATAAATCTTGTAATAAATATAGTGATCTATCAGTGTATTCAAAATGATATCAAAGTTCTTATCGTGGTCATTACAAGTGTGAGAATACACTAAGATGTATTCTATAAATACCATGAAAAAAGAATCCAGATAGGGGTGGAACACCCTATTCATCAAAGACATGAAAATGAAAAAACATTCATAAGACCAAAATACATAATTAGATACTCATACAAACCATACCTACTATAGAATTTTGTATGAGGTATGTCTTAAGGTCTTACTCACACTTGATGATAGCCCAAACTCAATTCGATCTTTGAGAAAACCCTAAATCCTCGGAGATGGTCAAAGAGATCATCTATTCAAGGTATTGGATATTGATTCTTGAGTGTAATATGGTTTAACCATATATAATCCATGTATAGATGAAGTTTCCTATTTTTCTTCTTAGAGAAAAGTACGGGAGAACCTTAAGAGTAAGTACTAAGCCGTATAAAACATTTGGCCTTTAGATCCTCCAACTACCACTTGAGATCCTAGAACTCGGTAGTTTCTATCCTGTAAGGAGGAATGGACACTAAATCTACTCCTAGAATGAGATTAATCACAAAATATACTTCTCTCATGTGGTAATATAGAAAAATCATTGGTAAGGACATCCCTAAAATGATCTACTACGGGAGGAAAATTTGACATATGTACTCTCTACTCCTCCGTGATGAGACTAGACATCTAGGTGGTCACTCCACCTAGCCCATGATACTCCAATACCACTCTACTGGACTACATTGGAAATAATCCTCTATTCCTGGTACTATCACCTTCCCTCAGGTTGTTCTTAGTGATAAGATACTGATTGATGATCTCAGAGAAAGTAGGTAGGAGAAATACATTCACCTAAGTACAGATGGAATACTAGAGATCATCCTCGAAACATCTAGTGCGTGAAATATTATAACCAGTTAGAAGTGTTTAAAAGTGATATAACTCATTAAAATGCATGGAATACTCAATAAATGACATAGAACCCTACTCTAGATGCATTAACTCTCTAGATCGGCAAGCCTTGAACGTCTAAGGAAAGAAGTGATCATAGAAAACATTCTGAAATTCAACCCAGATCATGCCCTAATGGTGACTGGCCTGGATAATTATATCCCGCCAGCGCTTGGCTGAATCATGAAGCATATAGGTAGTAATCTTGAACCTCCACTCTGGAGGCATCTCTAGATGCTCAAAGATAGATAAGGTGGATTCCATCCAAGACTCAGTAGCCTGTGGACAACTATCCACTGAGAGGGTAGGAGGATGCTACTCCTAGAACTCACATGTCAGATCAACCATCATAGGTTTAGGTCATGGAGCATCGTACATGGACTGCATCAGATGTAGGAAACTCTCACGAAGTTGAACATCAGTTCCCAGATCAAGTATAAAAGGCGGATCATAAAGTGGAACTTCTGATGATAAGACTAACAGTTTAGGGCCCACCATTCCTGGAGCATGATCATCGTGACCCTCTTAGAATGCAACGCGAGAATGTCATGGTGGAATATCTCTATAAATTCAAATCACATGCATTAGAACAAGCTTAAAGTAGATAGATACACTAATGGAAGCAGAACGTAAGAAGAAGGCTCACCACCCAAGGTATAATACCCCAACTACCCTCTTATAAGGTTGGGTATTAGTAAGTGTTAAAGTTTAAAATTACAAGGGTTCCAGTAGATGAGGGGTCAATAGAACTTTTCCTCTTTATTTACTAGAAACCGTTTCATTTTATAAGTCATGTTTTACTTTTTGAGTTGCATTTGCTTATAAACTTATATCAAAGTCTAATTAAAATGGATTGTTATTCCTAGTGAACCAGGGCCTATACACCTTATCACTAAAAGTGACACCCATTTAATATCAATATAACCCTGTCTACATTTAGTCTCAGAATGTAACGGGTTATATATGATTGCTTGACTTGGTAAACTACCCATTCCAACCCATGAGGGCCCATACACCTCATGACTTGAAATTGTAAATCACTCAATCATAACCAAAGAGCATCATAAGCATAATATAACTACCATATAATCACTCAATAATCACAAGAAGTACATAAAAATTCAAGCAATAAAATGCACCTATATGACATGGAATATGCATAGATTGCGAATTCTAGGTGCCTATAATGATGTGTGATTGATGCTCCTTTCCATCATCTCATCGAGCCAAGGATAAAATGAAATCCTCAATCAGAATAATAATAATAACTAAAAAACATCATGTGTGTCACCCAATGGTGAAATGATATCAATAGTAATAAGAAAAATCATAATAACAATCATTATTTTAGGAAACTCATCATTTACCCTGAATATGGGTTAGCTACACCCAAGAATGACTTATAACCAAGTTCTAAATCATTCATAATCTCCTGTTTATTATCTACAAATAGTAAAATAATAAAGGAAATCTATGATTCCACTTTATGACATCCCAAACTTGGGTGCCACTCAAAGGTTTCCCAAGCCTGGTTGACCACATGGTCTCAATCACATCTTTCCGAATGCCAGAGGCTGCCAACTAATAGCGAGGACCTAGGGTGTGTCTCTTGGGAGACTATTCCCTCATTACCAGAGTGTAGCACAAAAAATAAATATAATAATAGGTAAACAATGGAATAAATATGATAAACAGATGTCATAGCATAAACAGATAAGAATAATAAATAACTGAGGAAACTAATAATAATATACAAAAATTGGAAGTTGAATTATATACAAAAAGATGATGATACATGTCATGTCTATATAAAATTGTAAATAATAGATACAAGGTAGCAAGAAATACATGTTATACAAAAGAATAAAAAAGAATCCAAAAACTATCCAAGCATCCTAAGCTCTAGCTCAGTTATCTTCTATCAAGCTTCATCCTATGTAAGTAAGCAACATCAGGTGTCCAAAGAAGGATGTTTCCCATTTTCAACACCTGCATACATGTAATCTAACCAGGCACCAATGGCTGTCAGGATAGGGTGTGAGATAAATCTCAGTATGCCACCACCAATAACATTTATAACATCCAATCCGTGTAATATAAACTAAAATAGTGTGCATGCATGCATATATAAAAGTAAAGCAATACAGTAATGTAAATGCCCAAGTACCTGCTTCAGCCTCAAATGGTGTTTGAACATATAACCATTTAATTTATTAATTATATTCTAGTTTATATAGTAATTCATGTGAGGTATACCCAACATTGATATCATGTCATGATAATAGTAATAATAAAGGATCCAAGATATAATGAGGTATCATGTAATGATGATAATAATGAAGGGGATCTAAGGTAATAACCAAGGAATCCTTGACCTCAGGGGTTGATCCAAATAAATAATAATATATATCCTGGATAAATGGGTAAGAGTTTAATCCAAGGGGTATCACCCAAATCATTCCATAATAATGTAATTCTAATCGATTCCAAGGAATTCATCAAAGGTAAAATAGGATAAGAAATGACTAGTTCCAATGGTGTATATGAGGTGTCACATGTCCATAGACACCATGTTATATTCAATGAGTGTATCCAAGACATCCTATAATGATAATGGAGGGATCCTACGATGTCATAATGGGTATCCACTAGTAGACAAGGATCGAGTTTCAAGGTGGGTCTCACCCTTGGAAACTGACATCCTTAAATTGGAATGGCATCCACAAGTGATCAAGAAATTTCCTCAGGAATCTAAGGCTAGCTCGATTCTGGACACTCCTATAAATATGTCAAGTTCCATAAGTAATATGCACTTTATACTTGATTCATTCATTAATTAAAACCATGTAATAATCATGTCATTTGATAATCCATTTGGTTCAAGTCATTCTCTTTAATGAGGAAGCAGAATGAAGTGATATCTTATGTTTTTATTAAATTATGTCCTCATGAGAATAATTATACCACCCATGATCTAGAATGAGTAGCAGTTGTGTTTGTGATGAATCTATGGTAAAATTAACTCATTAGAAAGTGATTTGTGGTCTTCACCGATCAAAAAAATACTGAGGTATATCTTTTCTCAATGTGGTATGAATTTGTGGCAATGGAGGTGGATTAATTTTATTTAGGATTGTAACTTTGAGATATCCTACACCTCAGGGAAGGGAAATTTTGTGGCAGACACATTGAGTGTGAAGTCCCTAGGATACATGGTTTGGGGATCTATGAATTCTTGAAAAGGGATGTAAGAGCTTATAGTGATGAATCTTGATGTCAGAAAGAGCAGTGGTCATGGTTGTCTTTATCATATGATTGTTAATTCATCCTTTATGTGGTAGGTAGAGGAGTCTTAATGGGGATACTCAAAGGTAGAGGTGATGTGTGATTGTGTAGGTCACAATGATGCTATGGGGGGTGAAGGATGGTTGGAATTAGATTTTGTTTCATGGAAGCCTATTTTTCCTGGTAGTATTGTGTGAGGGATTATTTTATGAGTTCCATATATCACCTTGGGTGGTACACCCAGGAGTATCCAATATATACAATGGCTTGAGGATGCAGTTTTGGTGGCCCGAGATGAAATGGACGTTGGTAGAGTCTATGGCTCAGTGTTTAGTTTTCCAGTAGGTAAAGACTGAGAATCGTGTTCTCAAAGGTTTGTTACAACCCTTGGATGTTCCCGAGTGGAAATGGGATGACATATCGATAGATTTTTTAGCAGGTTTTTTCAAATCTTATGAAGTTTTTGATGTTATTTGGGTAATCGTGGATTGGTTGATGAAATCGACTCACTTCCCAGTGATCAGGGAGTCAGGTTCCGTGGATGCTTTGGCATAGAGGTTTGTGGATAAGGTAGAGTGGTATCATGGAGTTATAAGGTCCATTTTATTGGATCGAGATGCACATTTTAACTCATGAGCCTATATTGGATTACAACATTATTTCGACACTCAGTTTCACCTTAGCATTACTTTTCACCCTCGAAAGAATGAACAGACAGATCAGACTATCCAGATGTTGGAGGATATGTTGCAGGCATGAATGTTAGAATTCAGTGAATCATGGGAATAACACTTACCCTTGGTTGATTTTTCTTATAATAACAACTATCACTCATCCATTTATATGGACCCATTTGAGTATTTGTATGGGAGTTAGTTTCATTCTTTGTTGTGCTAGTACGAGTTTGGGGAATCGTTGGTTCTCAGTCCCAATTTGGTGTAGAGCATGAAAGAGAAGGTCCAACTCATATGAGAGAGGATGAAAGAAGCACAGGACTGACATAAGTCATATGCTGATTGTAGGAGTAGGCCCTTGGAGTTTGATATTAGAAACCATGTGTTCTTAAATTTTTCCCCTCAACACGGGTAGTAGAGGTTTGGTAGGGGAGTAAGTGATCAACCTATTTTATAAGACCTTTCAAGGTATTGGAGCATGTTGGCATGGTGGCTTATCAATTGGTGATTCCTCCATGATTGGACCAGATTCATGAATTATTACACATCTCTTATCTCCATTAGTATCTTCACAATGAACCCCATGTCATTGACTAGGGTGATTTGGATATCAAAGATGACACAATGTTCATGGAGTGACCAGTGGACATCCATGACCATTAGGAGAAGGTGGTTCATGTCACGAACCGAATCTGGTCGCCATTAACACCATCACCAAATACATCCCATGACAAGGCTCTAAGGGCGTTCCCTATCCCCACAGGATGGTACAAGTTCCCGAGTATCAATAAATTTGGTTTGGGAATGATTTACCTGAGTTGAAAGCATAAAACATTAAAAACAATCAATAATAAGAATCTAAAATTTTCATTCCAAAAAAGACTTAAGAAAAATCCAGAACGGAATACACAATTTTAAATAAATTATAAGAGGTCCAAACATAAATTAAAATAGAATAAAAACATCCACAAAGGCTCCACATGACAAGGGGTCATCACCCCTGAGCCGTCTCCACAACACCGCACCATAGGAGGAGACTAACAACCCAAACCGCCTTCACCTGAGGCTTTGCCTTTACCTGAGTCAAACATAAACAAGTATACTTACACCCAAGGGGTTTAAGTATGGTGTGAGCATAATCCCAATAGGATACCACCCAAATATTCCAAAGATTATTAAATACAAGGTGAAAATATTGCAGTTTTAATATGTAAGGGAAAACGACGATAATTTCCAAGAAATGAAACTTTCAATTGTAAACAGTTTTCAAAATAAAACTTTCATAATGTTAAAAAAATTAAATAATACATTCTAGATATTGTAATTTTCATCCAAAAACACCCTAATACAATGTTAAATACCAAAAATACAATGAGCACCAAAATGGGGAACACCCTCAGACACTAGACAGTCCCGGACCCTATGTACCTCATACCACGGTGTAAAGTAACCATAGAAAAAATTAGTTCTAGTGAACGGGACATTGGTAGGGAGCATATGTAGAGACCCGAAGCATGACGTACATAGACATTACATTACTTTTGCGTAATACTTAGTACATAACAAAAACACACACACAAGGACTGTAATAGTTTAGTGTCTTTGGAAACTCGGAATATAATCTTCTAATCGTGGTGAAAGATCTTCAACATCTCCCATAAAGATCTTCTTTTTTTTAAAACTAAATCCTTTCTTTATGTACTGGGGAAAAGAAAACATAAAAGGGTGAGATCAAATTCTCAGTAAGGGTAAACAAAAGAAATATCAATCATGTCATATTCATAAGAACATATCTTTTGGAAATCTTAACCTGCAAAAGAGATCATAATTTCATAACCTAGGATAAATCATAGTAGTGAAATGTAATCCCAATAATCATAACTTAAAACATGAAACTTTGTGTCATACACACATAATCATAGAGAATAATTTCTTATTAGTCAAGACTCGTTTCCAAGACTATCTTAGTGGACAAAGTCCCTTTCTGAACCGAGTTCACTCCTCGTTTCAGTCCTGTTTCACTGAATCGGTATAACCTACCGTTCCAGCCATGTCTATCTCATGAGATATAAAATATTTACCCAATTCATTGGAGGGAGATATAGGTCCCACCCATCTCATAATGATACCATTCTTATGTGTGCCACAAAATCATAAACCATACATCATAACATAACCCATGTAACAAAAATGGGAATCTTAAACATTGTGACATCATAAAACAATTCATATAAGATAAAGGAATTCATAAAAATGATTCCATCATAACATAATCAAATCAATGTAATAATAGGGATATAAACATAACCCTTTATTATCTTAGATGGAAAATAATTTTGATAAAACACTTGAAATCCATTCTTGAGGAAAATATCCTTTCTACTTCAAAAACATTTTCCTTTCTTAACATGTCATACAATTTTAAACTAAAAGAAGTTGATTAAAAATAAACTTGAAAACTTTTAAAGGAAGATTCTTGGAAATAATGTTTTAAAAATCCATTCATGCCGTATAAGTTAAAAAAACATTCTTCTCATACTTTTGTCAGAAAAGTCAAAAAGTACCTCGTACGAAAAATGACAAAAGATTCTTTTCATATCTTTTACTATAAACTCACCAAAAGGTAAAAATGGATTTAAACAATCGTAGGTGGATGTAAATAATATTACATATTGAGGAAACATGGATGTGGATGATAAAATACACCCCAGTAAATACCAAAGTATAAACAATCTCTGATAAAAATGAGATTGTGATATTTTCCCTTACCTTAGGTCCAATTTGCTTCGTAAGTGTCCGAACCTCCTCTTCTTTGAAGTGCTTCTTTGAGACCTCCTTTTAGGGTACTAAAATAGATCTTTGAAGAAGACCAGAACCTCTAGGATGTTTATAGGGAAGTGAAGAGGAGAAATTGGCAGTTTTTGGCCGAGATTGAAGGCTCAAAGTGGTGTGTGGAAGAGGGAGGAGGAGGTGCCCTTTTATAAGGGAGGAGAGGGGCTCCTTTGGAAAAACTAAAAATATTATTTTATTATAAAGTCAAGTTCGGTTTTAAATAGATCCAAATTGATTTATTTCGAAGCTAAGGTGGGGATGGGTCAAAATACTCTCATCCAATAGAATTTAGACAAGTTTAGGTTCCTATTTTAACCTTATCATTTATATTTAACTTTATGTTAGATAATTTTACTTTTACCGTGTCTTCTTGTTTTCTTACACTATAAGGTTAATAAACTTACTATATCAAGCCAAACGAACCTCAAGTTGTTTATTATTAATATATATAACCTTATCTAAGTCATTTGGCTGAACCTTAGATTTTTATGAATAAAATAAAAATTAATAATATAATATTTGTTTTAAAAACTATTTTATGTCAATTTTGACACTATTTAGTAGATTTTTGTTAAATTCATAACAGAATGATTAGTTCTAAAAAAGTTAATTAAATAAATACTAACATGTCATATTAACTTAGAAAATTAGTGGAATTCATAAAAAGTCTCAAATTACATTTATTTGGGTATTTATAACATCAATTATGTCAATATTTCATTAATAAGATAATTACTACATCATCATTTTGTCATAAATAAATTAAATTATTTAATGTCTAAAAATTACAAATAAAATACCATTATGTAGGAAATATTTTTATCTTTATAATGAGTATTTATAGTCGAATTTATCTTATGTATAACCCTATATTAAAAATTATTTACTTATTAAACTTTGATTTTAACTATTTTAACCCTTCTTTAAATAAATTAATAATAAATGTCCTAATCTAATCCAAGTGGGCCTAAATGATCATATTTTATTCCTAAGGTTGTTTTTGGTCGAATTACACTTATCAAATAGAATTAGTACATGTGTTAGGGTAATAATAATAACATTTTTACCCTTAATTACCCTATTTACTTTTAACCGTGGTAAAAAAAAAAGTAAAAAGTTACTATTCACCAAAAATTATTTTCATCTCATTGAACCACATTTTACTTACTAACATCAACCGTGTCTCTCGGAGTTTTTGAAATTCCACTCACAGAAGCGGTAAAATTATGTTTTATGAAAAATTCATTTTTTTTAACTACCACTTAGTGGTTTCACTATTCATCAAAAAATGAAAGTTTCCAGAAAAATACCAAAAATTAGGCCTAAGCTATATTTGATATTATGAACTCAAAAATGATGTCTATTTTACCAAATTCAAAACATATCAGTTGAATTAATTAATTTAAAAATTAATTTCCGTCGTCAAAACAAATAGCGTGTTCTTAAGAGATAATAACTACCAAAAGATTGACACTTGTTTATGTCTGGTTTAAATGTGAAATTACATCCAATGACCAACATTGTATTAAATTGTAAAAATATATTCTAAATATACTTTAAACCACTCAAATTAATAATTTATCACTATTAATTATTTTGATTGAAAAAATTGTTTTTAATTAAAATTTAGTAATTTTCACTATTCATCAAAATATGAAAGTTATCCAAAAAGTACCAAAATTTCACCCTAAGCTTATTTTGATATTCTGAATCCAATAATGAAGTCCATTTTAAAAAACAAAATTTCAAAAAATAGTTATTACTATTCATAACGGCTAGTTTTAATAATATTTTAATAGAATATCATTGTTTAGCGAAACTCGGTATTACGTACAACACACGCTATCGCGGAAGGTCGTGCTTGCATGTAATGCAAGCCAAGTCAGGGTTGCGTGTTGTGCAAGAATCCTTCGTTGTTTCGTATAACATAACCCAACCATATTTCATTTATACATTGAATATATATATATATACTCAATGTTGCGTAGAATAACTATTATCAAAATTGTGTGTAACACGATCCAAGAATAGTGTTGCGTATACTGCAAGCTAATACGGTCTTGCGTATAGTGCAAGGTAATCTTAGTGTATCATACAACACAAGACATTAATGAAATTAAAAGAATATTTTTCATAAAATCTCAGGGTGTTACATTCTATCCCCCTTAAAATGAATTTCGCCCTCGAAATTCATCGGGGTTATAAATGGTTTACTATTCGATAGTTTCTTTAATAGAAACCCACATCGTAAAGAGGAATACCAAAACCAATATTTAAAAACAAAAGTATGAAACGTAATGGTTACCCAAATAAACTAATCACTAGGTTTCCACATAGGTGAAAATATGGATATGGAAGAGAAATCTAACCATCATGTTCTGATGGAGAGTGGTAGAGAACATGGCTATGGAAAAGCTAGCAATCACAAAGCCATAAATTTGTGACGATCTAAGGTACCATCTGATTCATCAGATATAAGAGCACTAGGACAACATTTTTGGTTTTCAAGATCATTTCCCTAAAGTTGATGAAATTGGAATTAGAAGAAATACTTTCGTGATTTTGGTATAGTCTCACCGTTTGTTGTTCTTTGGACAATTTCCACTTCATATCTTAAAGAAATGAAGTTGAATTTGTCATTCGTGATGTGCTAGTAGATCATGTGATAGAATGATGGGTCATTCTATCTGTCTCAAACAAAAGGTTAGAAAAGTTATCAAAAAATACATAAGTCCATCTATAGTGAGATTAATCATATATGGTTCCTAAAATAGACTTATACTTCTTATATTATACTGATTAATATAATGAAACTAGTTTCTACTAAACAGGGACTTCCTGTAGGCAAGTGGTAGGCGATAAAGGCCAGTCTCACTTCGGTTGTGGGTTTGATTCCCACAGCCTTGTCCGACACGATGGTCTGTTGCCTGTCCTACAGGTTGTCCTTTTTCTAAAGCTATATTACTATAACATTCCATCAACAATATCAAAAAAGTTTTATCCTTAAACAATACTAACTTATGTCCAACATAATCCATTCCAATCTTTAGTCTTATCTAAAATAACTTTGGTCCAATCTCATAGTATAAAGAAAATGATCACGTGAATGCCATCATTTATCCCCTATATATCATAAGATATATCTTGTTGGTCAAATTACAAACATGTGAATACCTTAATCATGTATTCTCTTGAATAATGAATATCCATTGAACCTTAGTGAAAACATGAATGCAGTTAAAAGTTAACACTTTCCACATACCAAAATCCTCAAAATTCTATATCCTCAAACCATGATATCACTTAGTCCTTATATCAATCATGAGCTCATGAATACTATCAAACATATTAGATTCTCTTTATCCCTTCATTATGTGCATATCATCTGCTTTCTAGAAATATTTCAATCACTTTTCATGGTTACCGATGCCATAAAATTATTGAAAACCACAATAGACCAAAACATAAATATTCCAATATTCCACGATACTATATACAACATTATTCTAGAATCCCATTACATAAACACTTAATCATTCCACCACATCGTTGTCATATTCAACATCGCCAATGGTGATCGCATGTGACTTCCCTTTGTCCTTTTCCTTAAGTGGTTGCTCATGTCGATCATCACTAACCCTTGGATTAGGGCATTTATTATCATAATGCCCCATTTCCTTGCACTTGAAGCATTGAAGTGCAGTAGGTTCATTCTGTGTATCCCTTCCTTTGTTTGCATCATTAGGCATCTTATTCCCATCATTGAAGAATTCAAATGCCCGATGACCTTCATTTCCACATTTTAAACATTTACTTGTCCCTTTAAGACAATCTCCACCATGCTTCTTTCCACACTTTGAGCATAAGGAAACATTCATCTTCTTTTCACCATTATTCTGAGATTTATCCTTGAACTCCATCTTTCATTTCTTATCAAAACTATGAGATGGATAAGTAACACCAACTTCCATTTCTACCTTGATATCACAACACACAATTTATTCATAGCTACTGAAGTCTCTTATAGCTAATGCCCTTCGAAGATTTGGTTTTAAGCCACTGAAGAATCGATCAACTTTACTTTCAGGTTAGATGATAAATCCAGATGCATACCTTGCAAGCCTTGTAAAATTCGCTTTGTATATACCAACAGATTCATCATCCTTTTTCTTTAGTTCAAGAAACTCCTTCTCCATATTTGTTCGAAGAATACGAGGGAAGTACTTATTGAAAAATAAGTTCTTGAACTCGTCCCATTCCATGGACTCAATTTCATCTCTTTGCCTCGTATTCTTGATAAGATTCCACCATTGATCAGCTTCACCTTCCAAACGATATACTGCTAAGATGACTTTATCATGTTCAGAACATTGAAGAACTGAAAATATCTTTTCAGTGGTACTGATCCATTGTTCAGCAACAAGTGGATCAGAAGACCCACTGAAAGAAGGTGGACGTTGCCTCATGAAGGACTCAATAGAATATTGTTCCCTTCTCTGCTCATTTGGAAGTCCAGAATGATTCATAGGTTGTGTAAGTATAGCAATAAGATTTTTCACTCCATCTCCCATAACATTTGTTTGTTCAGGAGGAAAATCATTGCATTGTCCATTGCATTAATCAACACAGTTCCTTCGGGTTCCAACCATCGTCTAAAACCCAAAAAGAATAGTGTGAGAGGCAAAAATCATGCTAGGAAAAACAACATAATAAAAGGGAGATTACCCTCAATATCTAACATCTTAGGTTTAATTCTATGATCATTAGAGAAATTCTAGGACTATAAACTATACTTATACTTAACCTTAGGGACATCCCTAGACATACCTTAGAAATATCTCTAGGGATCTCACTAAAGTTATCGCATCCTAGTTTCCAAAGGTTGACTAAACCTTTCCTCTGATACCAACTATAACAACCCATACTTTACATACATTGTTATTACTTCAGAATTGAAGCACACTTATTACAACATATAACAAAACCAATAAAGGACTGTATAGGTATAGAGTCTTTAGAAACTGGGAAACATAAACAACTGGTTCATAAAGCATCTACTTTGCCTCCCATTTATTTCATCATATCTAGAGTCCCTTTTTGGCATATCCTACTTAATAACCTTCTTCCTGACCTGGAGAAATAAAACATACAAAAGGGTGAGCTCAAATGCTCAGTAAGGGTAAACAAAAGAAATATCAATCACATCATATTCATAAGAACATATCTTTTGGAAATATTAACCTGCAAAATAGATCATAATTTCATAACCTGGGATAAATCATAGTGGTGAAATGTAATCTCAATAATCATAAATTAAAACATGAAACTTTGTGTCATACACACATAATCATAGAGAATCATTTCTTATTAGTCAAGACTCATTGCCAAGACTATATTAGTGGACAAAGTCTCTTTCTGAACCGAGTTCACTCCTCGTTTCAGTCCTGTTTCACTGAACCGGTATAACCTACCGTTCCAGCCATATCTATCTCATGAGATATAAAATCTTTACCCAATGAATTGGAGGGAGATATAGGTCCCACCCATCTCATAATTATACTATTATTATGTGTGCCACAAAATCATAAACCATACATCATAACATAACCCATGTAACAAAAATGGGAATCTTAAACATTGTGACATCATAAAACAATTCATATAAGATAAAGGAATTCATAAAAATAATTCCATCATAACATAATCAAATCAATGTAATAATAGGGATAGAAACAGAACCCTTTATTATCTTAGATGGAAAATAATTTTGATAAAACACTTGAACTCCATTCTTGAGGAAAATATCCTTTCTACTTCAAAAACATTTTCCTTTCTTAACATGTCATACAATTTTAAACTAAAAGAAGTTGATTAAAAATAAACTTGAAAACTTTTAAAGGAAGATTCTTGGAAATAATGTTTTAAAAATCCATTCATTCCGTATAAGTTAAAAAAACATTCTTCTCGTACTTTTGTCGGAAAAGTCAAAAAGTACCTCGTACAAAAAACAACAAAAGATTTCTTTCATATCTTTTACTATAAACTCACCAAAAGGTAAAAATGGATTTAAACAATTGTAGGTGGATGTAAATAATATTACATATTGAGGAAACATGGATGTGGATGATAAAATACACCCCAGTAAATACCAAAGTATAAACAATCTCGGATAAAAATGAGATTGTGATATTTTCCCTTACCTTAGGTCCAATTTGCTTCGTAAGTGTTCGAACCTCCTCTTCTTTGAAGTGCTTCTTTGAGACCTCGTTTTAGGGTACTAAAATAGGTCTTTGAAGAAGACCAGAACCTCTAGGATGTTTCTAGGGAAGTGGAGAGGAGAAATTGGTAGGGTTTGGACGAGCTTGAAGGCTCAAAGTGGTGTGTGGAAGAGGGAGGAGGAGGTGCCCTTTTATAAGGGAGGAGAGGGGCTCCTTTGGAAAAACTAAAAATATTATTTTATTATAAAGTCAAGTTCGGTTTTAAATAGATCCAAATTGATTTATTTCGAAGATAAGGTGGGGATGGGTCGAAATACTCTCATCCAATAGAATTTAGACAAGTTTAGGTTCCTATTTTAACCTTATCATTTATATTTAACTTTATGTTAGATAATTTTACTTTTACCGTGTCTTCTTGTTTTCTTACACTATAAGGTTAATAAACTTACTATATCAAGCCAAAAGAACCCCAAGTTGTTTATTATTAATATATATAACCTTATCTAAGTCATTTGGCCGAACCTTAGATTTTTAGGAATAAAATAACAATTAATAATATAATATTTTTTTTAAAAACTATTTTATGTCAATTTTGACACTATTTAGTAATTGATTTTTGTTAAAATCATAACAGAATTATTAGTTCGAAAAAAGTTAATTAAATAAATACTAACATATCATATTAACCTAGAAAATTAGTTTAATTCATAAAAAGTCTCAAATTACATTTATTTGGGTATTTATAACATCAATTATGTCAGTATTTCATTAATAAGATAATTATTTCATCATCTTTGTGTCATAAATAAATTAAATTATTTAATGTCTAAAAATTACAAATAAAATACCATTATGTAGGAAATCTTTTTATCTTTCTAATTAGTATTTATAGTCGAATTTATATTATGTATAACCCTATATTAAAAATGATTTACTTATTAAACTTTGATTTTAACTATTTTAACCCTTCTTTAAATAAATTAATAATAAATGTCCTAATCTAATCCAAGTGGGCCAAAATGATCATATTTTATTCCTAAGGTTTTTTTGGTCGAATTACACTTATCAAATAGAATTAGGACATGTGTTAGGGTAATAATAATAACATTTTTACCCTTAATTACCCTATTTACTTTTAACCGTGGTAAAAAAAAGTAAAAAGTTACTATTCACCAAAAATTATTTTCATCTCATTGAACCACATTTTACTTACTAACATCAACCGTGTCTCTCGGATTTTTGAAATTCCACTCACAGAAGCGGTAAAATTATGTTTTATGAAAAATTCATTTTTTTTAACTACCACTTAGTGGTTTCACTATTCATCAAAAAATGAAAGTTTCCAGAAAAATACCAAAAATTAGGCCTAAGATATATTTGATATTATGAACTCAAAAGTGATGTATATTTTACCAAATTCAAAACATATCAGTTTCATTAATTAATTTAAAAATTAATTCACATCGTCAAAACAAATAGCGTGTTCTTAAGAGATAATAACTACCAAAATATTGACACTTGTTTATGTCTGGTTTAAATGTGAAATTACATCCAATGACCAACATTGTATTAAATTGTAAAAATATATATTCTAAATATACTTTAAAACCACTCAAATTAATAATTTATCACTATTAATTATTTCTATTGAAAAAGTTGTTTTTAATTAAAATTTAGTAATTTTCACTATTCATCAAAATATGAAAGTTATCCGAAAAGTACCAAAATTTCACCCTAAGCTAATTTCAATATTCCGAATCCAATAATGAAGTCCATTTTGAAAAACAAAATTTCAAAAAGTAGTTATTACTATTCATAAGGGCTAGTTTTAATAATATTTTAATAGAATATCATTGTTTAGCGAAACTCGGTATTACGTACAACACACGCTATCGCGGAAGGTCGCGCTTGCGTGTAATGCAAGCCAAGTCAGGGTTGCGTGTTGTGCAAGAATCCTTCGTTGTTTCGTATAACATAACCCAACCATATTTCATTTATACATTGAATATATATATATATATACTCAATATTGCGTAGAATAACTATTATCAAAATTGTGTGTAACACGATCCAAGAATAGTGTTGTGTATACTGCAAGCTAATACGGTCTTGCGTATAGCGCAAGGTAATCTTGGTGTATCATACAACACAAGACATTAATGAAATTAAAAGAATATTTTTCATAAAATCTCGGGGTGTTACAGCATACCCATAACCTATTAGTCCCCAATCATCATAAATACAGTTTATTTAGAGTTTTAATTATCCAAAATGCTAGGTGAAATAGAGACAAAACCCATCTAGATCACTAGTCGTACTAGTACTTATCTTCCCACCTAGGTACCCGGGCTTCCCCCTTTGTGATAAAACAATTTAAGAATACTACATACATATATTTTAATATAAAAACACCACTACAGGTCACAAAAAAACAATAAAGTATCTATACACACTTTACAGCACTTAAAACACACACAAAACATTTTGATTTTCAATAAAACAACTTCTCAAAATCTCACATTGTTTTGCACCCAAAACTCCTTGAAATCCCCACTTTTCACACCATGTGCACACTTAAAAGTAACAAAAACAGAAATTTAAGCCCAATACCCTTCAATTAAACCAAAAATTTATTTATGGGGTATCCCCATATGAACCAAGAAGTTATATTTTTTTTAAAACCCCCATTTTCACAAAAACATGGCACTTAAAGTGCATATGCTTCAGAAATACCATTAAAACAAACTTTCGCAGCAACTGTAACACCCCAGGTAAATAAAGAATATGACATTTTCATATTTATCCATATTTGTGAATAAAGTATTAATATTACTTTAAAGGGTTGCTATGCTCGATGGCGTACCCAACACGCAACAACGAGTTTCTTGGGAATCTTACGTTGCACTCTAATAATAAAATAATATTATTTTAAATGGTAGTTAACATGTAGTCGTTGTAATGGTGGGAATGGATAGAAATAACTAAAATATGATTATATATGTTTTTAAATGTTTTTACATTTATCCAATAAAGGATAGAGGCTTAAAATACAGAAAGAATTCAATTTTAGGCGTATATGCCCTAGTTTTCACTAAAGGTTCACTTATCACCTTTTGATGTTGAACCATCATTAAATATAGTTTTGTTCACTCTTAAACATTCTTTTGGACCAAATAAAACTCTTATTAAGAATCGGGACATCAAAATTTACTTTGTGTAAATTTTTGGTATCTTTCCGATAAAGTTCATTTTTTTAATGAATAGTGTAAAATGTTGTATTTTAATTCAAAACCTATTTTTAATCTAATTTATTTATATGATTAGATTATATTTTGAATTGGTTTTAAAGTGAAATTAGAATATATTTTTACCATTAAATCCAATAGTGGTCGTTGGAATTAATTTCACTTTGAAATCAGACTTAAACCAGTGTCAATCTTTTGATACTTATTGTTTCATAAAAACACGTTATTTGCTCTGACAGTGGGAATTAATTATTAAATTAATTAATGTGGGTTATATATTTTGAATTTTGTAAAATAGACTTCATTTTTGAATTCGTAATATCAAATATAGCTTAGGGTGAATTTTGGGGATTTTTCTGAAAAACTTCAATTTTTGATGAATAGTGAAACCACTAAGTGGTACTTATAAAAACTGATTTTTCCGTTTAAATGAAATTTTGCCATATTTGTGTTTTGAATTTCGAAAATCCGACATACATGGTTGTCATTAAGAAGTAAAATGTGGTTCAATGGGATAAAAATAATTTTTTGGTGAATAGTAACTTATTAAGTTTTTAATCGCGATTAGAGGTAATTAGTGTAGTTTAAGGTAAAAATAATGTTTTAATAATATGAAATGAACTTGACACATGTCCTAACCTCATTGGATGTGTAATGGCCGACCAAGACAAGCCATGGGTCAACTTGGGGACCCCATGGATCCACTTTGGTTGGGAAATGACATAAATAACTTTTTATTTAATGTAAAAGTAAAAATGACACAAACATCATATGTTTTACGAAAACAATTTTTACATGGGGTTATAAAGATCAGATTTTTTATTATAAATAGTCATTGGGAATATAAAACGATTTCCTACATCATAGTAATTTGTTTATAATTTTTAGACATTAAATAAATTAAATTATTTATGACATCATAATGATGCAGCGATGACATCATTATTTAACGATTAAAATAAAATGGAAAGATAATGTAAAATCTATGAACTACACATGTCCAAAACTTATTGGATGGGTGGATTTCGAACCCTTATCACCTTATCCACGAATTATATCAATGTGGGTCCTTTTAAAACCGAAACACATTTTCAAATAAAGTAATATTTCTTACTTTCCAAAAGTGCCCCTCCTCTCCTCTTATAAAAGGCCCCCACCTCTACCTCATTACACACACTTCTCAAGCCTTTGGCTCGGCCAACCCCTGCCCATTTACTCTCTCCACATCCCTCTCATCATCCTAGAGGATTCCCTTTGAGCAGAATCCTTTCAAAGGAAGCCTTTAGGCTCAAATCAAAAGGAGTTACACTTTTAAAGGTAATTCATTCTCTCATGTTCATTTATTTTGCTTCTCCAAACCCCCTAAACTCTTTTTATTTACTTCTTTTGTAACAACACCAGTATATTCAATATACTAGGATGTTGTTATAAGATTTATTCGAGCTACACTCTCACACAATTACATCAAATGGTTAAAGAACATACGGTTTCCGTGGATGGCGAAATTCTGCCTCCCGAAACGATGATTGTTCAATACTCATTTAACACCTTCAAAGGTGGCCATTATGATGTCACTATTTTTATATATGATATATAATATGTTTATGTTTTACTTATGCTTCTGTACTTTTCATTTGTGTCTTACATTTATGGCTTCCATTATGGGTATACGCGATATCTTCATTTAAGGAAGTGCGGACTACCGCCCCCTCAAAGTGATTTGATTCGTTAAATACCATATGTGGGACGTATAAAGGATGGAAATATGATATTATATATGATATTATACTGGAATTATAATATACCTTTATATAATTATGATTCCATTCTATAAAATACGAAATAGAAATGAAAGTAGCTTTCATGCGTACGTACGGCTTACCGTCTCCATGAACGGTGCATTTCATTTCTTACCTCTAAATGATTATGTAATGTTATAAATGCATAAATGTACTGGATATATATATGACATATATGATATCTACATCATGAATACAATTCTGGATATAATAAACTTTTGGCCACACAAACAACATGTAATTATAAGAAGTCCACTTTCGACTTAAGAACCAAATATCGGCAAAACAAATATTATTAACTTAAATGATTACATAATGTTTATGACATGGTAATAAGTGATATAAAAGGAATAATTAACTTGAAAAAGTTTCTTAAGGAAGTATAAATTAACTCAAGTTTATTATTCAGGACATTAAAGAACGATCGAGTCAAGTCGGACCCGAGGTAAGGGATCCTACTCCTCTCTTTCTTTTTAAGTACACACTTTTATGTCATTCCTTTTAAAGCTCATCTTTCTTGTTATTGGGATGATCCTTTATATTAAACTTACTGTAATTTTTATGTTCATGTGATGAGAGACCCTATTCTCTCTCATCAATCCATTTTTGAAGTTTTGAGTGGCGCTGTTAGGTTGCCGAACTTTCGTAAGAGATCTAACCTCTCTCTTTCTTTTTAAGTACTCTCCTTTATGTAACTTCTTTTAAGCTCCTCTTTGTAATGTTGGGGGATATTCTTTTATATTCCTCTTGCTGTAAATTTTATTGTAATGTGATGAGATACCCTATTTGATCTCATCAATCCATATTCGGAAGTTTTATGTGGCGCCGTTAGGCTGCCGAGTTTTCGTAAGGGATTTTTCATCTCACTTTTATTCCCGTGAGATTTATGCTACATTTGCCACAAATTCCATTGAGTGGTGTATGTACTGTCCATTATTATAATCTTTGTGTAATATACTTTCTTTTATGAGTATTTACATCAATGATCTATCGTCCTTCTTTCATGGGGTGTATGTTTTGAAAGATACCCAAGTCGGTAAGGGAACCTTTCACCCTCCTCTTTTTTAAAAGACTTCTTTTGTTGGGTCTTTTAATTTACATATTGTTATGTTGGGATATGTTCTCATATATCCTTATTGATGTAAATTTTATGTCCAAGTGATGAGATACACTTTTTATCTCTCATCAACTCATTTTGATGTGATGCCGTTAGGCTGTCAAGGGAACTTTTTAACCCAATTTCGATTTCTTTGGGTTCAACATGTAGTCATTGAATATGTCATCCATTTAATATGTGTGAATGACCTTTTATTGTTTTACACTTAATATCCACTTATATTGGGTGTATTTATATTTTGTCACACATATTTTTGAGATTGATTTGTCCTTAATTTAAGGATACCTTCTTTATAAGGGATTTCATCACATTTGACATTTCTATTGAGGATTCATTGTTGTTATGAACCAATTCACTCTTATATGGTTTATATACTGTCCTTTGGAGTATTATATCATGAATCCATTTATTATCATGATATTATAAAGTTCTGACTAAATGTTATTCCTCAATTATTGTATTCAAGTGTCTCTAATTTTGGTAAAACCCCTTTAACCAAAATATCATTTTAAATGTTTTAATTATTTGTTCTTATTAATATCCATGTTTTCAAAATGGTTTTAATGATTTATTTATATGGATATTAATGGTTTAAAATTTTAATCTTCAAGGTGGTATGGGACACTTTGATTCAAAAATCTCTTTATTAAATGTTTTAAATGGTTTTGGAAATGGTTTCTTTTTGAATGGATTCAATATTTCAATATACTAAAATGTTATATTGTGATTGAAATGTGGAAATGTTATGTTTCCTTTATGAATGTTTTATGTGACACATTTATGTTATGGTTCTTGGGCATTGTTATGAAAACGGGTGGTTCCGTGATAAACTAAGGGCGGGTGATCCCGATATAGCTCTCCAATGCATTGGGTAACGCGAAGGAGTGAAACGTTAAGGTTTCTCCGAAGAGATTTAGGGAATATACTGTGATGGATATTCCAAATGTAACCAAGAGGGTTACTCCCTACGTAAGAATGTTATGAATGCCTCAAGTTACCTTTATGTCTTATGATTTCTATGATTTATTCATGGTTTGATGAGGTAAGTTAAAGTGTCTTTGTTTTATGGGTAAAGTATGATTTCATTCTTATGTATATATGAACTCATGTTTCCTTTCCATATTTTTTTATAACCCTTACTGAGCTTTTTATGCTCATCCCAAGTTTTTGAAATGTTTTTTACAGGTCAAGGGAAAGGTACATGATGTGATGATAGTGTCAAGGATGTGTCAAGAAAGAATCCATGTTTTATTTTAAATATGTTTCCGTTGATGGGAAGAATGAATACTATATTTTATGTAACCACTTTGTTTAAATGTGGAATGTAATGCAAGTTTTATGTCCTAATTCTCTAAAACACTAAACCTGAAAAGGTCCTCAACGTTTAATCTTGTGATAATTCAAGATTATGTAAGGTTTAAGGCTGGGGCCTTATAGCAACAACCAAAGGAAATAAAAATTAAAAACATGATTTTAAGACCTAATAAATTTCAATAAAATCAAATATGTAATTATAGGGTATCCCCAAATGAACCAATAAAATATTTCTATGAAAACCCCCAATTTCCCATAAAAATGGCACTTAAAATTCATTTGCTTTACAAATACCACTAAAATTTTTTTTGCAGAAATAATAAAATGAAATAAATATTAAAATACTATAAACACAAAAATCTAAGTCAAAAGGATTTCATACACCTTGAAATCACCTACCATAATAATGAAAACCCTTGAATATTTGTGCGAAAATCAAACCGCACCACCGTCGCACAACAAGGGACTTAGATCTAGCCTAAAACCAAAATAATAGACCAATAAATATATAATAAAACCCTAAGTTCTAAACCCTAGTTTATAGACATTATGAATCTCAAGTATAAGGGAATAAACCCTAAGAAAATTGAATGAAACCTTAAGCAAAATGAAAGAAGAATGAAGGAGACCCACTTATTTGAGAGATCTTGAAGAAATCACCCCAAATATACTAGTATATAAATTTTCAAACATCCAAAAATAAAATTGAGGTTTGAATAAGTAATATAATGTCAACTGAGAACTGAAATGGGCGGGAAAGTAAAAATTGATGGAGTTATGAAGGAATCAAATTACCTTTTTAAATCTGGGAAAATTGTGAATGCTTAATATGTTTCAACCTAATCCGAAAAATAAATGAGCTTCAAATAGGGGGAGAAGAGAATGGGGGAACTAATAGGTTCAATGGGATTGGGTGAGAGGTGGAATCACTGAAAAATCATTAAAATTGAATAAGATATTAAATAAAAAAATTGTTTTTTTAAATTGGAAATGGGGTTCTGGGTTGGCCCAATTCCTTAAATAAAAACCCAAATCCACAATGATTATAGATTCCTAAAGGTTCCATATTGATATGATGGTGTAAATAGGTCAGGTGAGGCCAAGTAGGAATTGGAATTGATGAAAAATGTTGAAAATGAATGAGTTATAAAAGAAAAAAATATATTTTCAAATCTGGAAATGAGCTCATCGTTTGGCCCAAATTTTGAAAACCCACCATTTCCACCAAAATGCATAGGGAACCCCCAAAACAAAGAAAGAATGTAAATTAAATTAAAAATACCTTTAAAATAATTCATTTATGTGACAGTTCATTAATGGACCATTCCTTTGGTTCGTGTGATGTGGAGGCATGGTGGTCTAGAAGAGATTACTTGGGAGCATGAGGTGCAAATTTTTGCCCAGCACCCAATGTTGTTTTGAGTTTTTCCTTACTATATTTTTCTTGGTTGATGTGATGTTTGGATATTGGTGTTTTATATGATGTGTTGTTTCATTGATTATGTGACATGTAATTAAGACCTCAATCATATGAAGAGGGGAATACCTGATTCCTAATCGAGATGCATTATACATTAATGCAATTAAAATTGTGTGGGTGAGTCAGTTCTGCCCAAAGTGGATAATATCTTGACATGGAATATGGGATTCCTCAATTTGTGTGTGTGGGACCTATTTTGTGATGGTTTTGGTGATCGTTGGCTTAGGCTTTGTGGAGATTTTGAAAAATTGGTTTGTAGATGATGTGAATGGTGTAGTGTTATGATGGTGATATGGGTGCTTATGTGAGGTGTTTTGGATGTTTTCATTTGTTTGGGGTGTTTGGTTGGTGGTAGTGTTTCAGTCATAACAATATTCTTGAGAGGTATCTCATGGGATGGTTGTTCAGACCTCCTCTTTTCTTTTTCTTTATGGGTTGGTTTTGATTATTAGGGGTGATGATAGTTTGAGATATATCTAATGTAATAGTCCATACCTTTTGGCCCATTACTTTGTAAAAAATCTAGTGGTGGAGGTGTCTGGGGGAGCACCAAAGTGTTTAGAGGGAAATAGGATTGGTTGAACCTATAAAATATAGCAGAAGATATTCTTATAGTGTGGAGCATGATGTTACATTGTAGGGGTGGATGTTGCGGCGTAAGGGAGTGAGTTGTGGCATAGGGAGCCTAGGGAGGTGATTATAAAGCCACTTCCAAATATGGAATAGTTGTGTAATGGAGACTTGACTGTAGAGTGGTGTCCTGGGGGTCAATTTTTAACAGTTCTACCAATTTTAGCACAGCTACGTTGTGGAGTAGGGGCTACGATGTAGCCCTTTATGGTTATTGGGGGTTTGTAGTGTAGTGACTTTGGTTGTGTTGTGGTCTTCCTTCCCTTTTTATAGGATCTAAGACATGGATATAGCCATGAAACTTAGAGGGAGCATTAACTAACCAGGCTGTGATGTGGTCTCCTAATTGCATTGTGGTCTCCCTCATTTTCAGTGGTTCTATGGCATGGTCCTCTTGGTTGTGCCATGGTGTTAATCTAGGTATAAATTCCTAGGACCCCTCAAACTCCCACACTTTATCTTTGTTTCTCTCATTTATTGAGTGACCCGAGTGTTTCCTTAGGATCACTTTTGGCCCCCTTCCTATGTCATTCGATTCAAGTCTTGGAGGTTTGGTCCTTGGTGGTAAAAGTGAGTTTCCCTCTCTGTGTTCTCCCAATTTTCTCATGTTTCTTCATCTAGGATGGATTTTTCAAGGGAAAACCAATGGTTTTGGTTTTTTTTTACTAGAGATGTTATGGGTTGATGTGTTATGGTCTGTTAGAGGTGTTATCCCTTGTTGTAGTGTTCGGTGATGGTGTTTCTTTTATTTAAAACTTGCACAGAAAATCAGAAAGATTTGTTTGAGGTAGGGGATCATTTGTTTCTAACCTAGTGTATCAAGTGGGATAGGTTTACTCTTGTTATATATAGGTAATATGGTTTCATATAACTTAAAAAGGATAAATTATTCAGTTTAATTAAATTTAAGGGTAAGGGGAGTGATTCTAATACTTTTATATATTTTAGATATTGTGATATTAATACTATTCACGCTTGTTGTACCATAAAAATCACAGTTTTTGGGAGCCTTTTTATTTACTGGATTGATATGTTTTGAAGACCTTGATGTGTGATTATTGTGAAACCACATCGACTAAATGGATAATCACTTATAACTGGTTAATAAATTGGTTTCACTTGGATGTATGGCTTGTGTGATAATGCCCCTAAAATAAAGAAGTGGAAAAAATGAACAACCACTTTGATAAATATAAAAAATATTATGTGTTATTGTGAAAAGTTTTGTGATGTTTGGTAGTGGTGTGTGGGGATGATGTGTCATGGTGTGGTATCACTATGGGGTGGTGATGTATAGTTTTTATTTGGGGTGGTTATGTGATGAGAAGTGGACGTGGAATATGGAGAATGGTTGTAATATAGAAAATGGTTGTGGTTGTAAAATGGTGGTGATGTGTGGGTTAGTTGACATGGGAACTTGGGTTGTTGGATTGTTGTGTTTTCATGGGTTGTGTTAGTTTCCTAGGTATAAATAGAATTGTTTAATAATTATGGAAATGGAATGGGCTAAAATGGATAATGAATGTTGAATTAAAATAGGAAGTGTGGTTAAATGTGGTTAATGTTTAGTAATGAAATGAATGGGCTTGGTAATTGGAATTGGTTGGTAATTTGAAATGTGGATTGAGCCTTGTGTGATGTTATGAATTTAGTAGTGGCAATGAAATCGGTGGTGTTGTGAGTTTGGGTGGTGATGTTTTGAGTTGGTTGGTGCTTTTTGTGAACCCATGTGTTGGGCTTGTGTGTGAATATTATTTGTACAATATATTTTATTTTGATTTCTATACGCACCCCATATGCATCAACCATCATGTTCTGACACCATTATATTTATATGGGGGTGTTTATTCCAACATCCTAGTGATGAGGATGGATGTATGGCTTCCTAATCTTTCCTACTCTCTCTTCTAGGTGATGTTGACATGCACAGGTTGTGATGGACAGAAGTTAAAAGTGCACTGTCGAGATATGGTCGTTGTATGATGGTTCAGGTGTCTTTGGGTGTGATGTAGTGTCATGGTCGTGTTGTGGGATAGAGATATGTGGTGATATGGCTTATGGTGGGGGGCGTTCATGGTAGGAGGTGGGAATGAGGTTGATATCCTTCATGTTCATGAAACCCTACTACTCTAAATATGTGGCTATGATGTGATATAAAGGCCCAATTATCTATGGATGTATGTGATGCGATGTGTTGGAACATGTGTATGTGGGTGAGGTGTGATGTGACCATGTTGTGGGGTAGTGGTATGTGATATTTTATACGGAGCATATGGGAGTTCCATTACATATAACTTTGGAGTGTGAGGATAAAAAATCAGTGGGAAAATGGTACAGGGTGCCCTTTATTGATATGATTCATATTGTATTATTATACTTGGATAGCATTTTTTTCAGTGAGCATGCCTTGGTGAGATTAGGGTTTGTTAGTTTACCTTTTTAGGTGTTTTTTTGTTCTTATATTTTCTCATAGGTACATTAGTATGCTATTTTCATATGTGCATGAGAGAATTTGGTTTTCCTACTAAATATACATGCATGATCACCCAATGTATATAAATTGATTTTCAGTTTTCCATGAGGATTACATGGACTGTGATGGACATTACTTGCTCAGACCTTTGTATTTTTGTCATGTAATTTCTTTAACTTTTCTTTTGGGTATTTACGTTAGAGACTTTTATCTATAAATGTCCTCTTTATACATGCATTATGGGATGGTTTTGGTTTTCTTTTGTATTATTTCATGGAGTTTCTTATGGTTAATTCATCCTATCTCCTGATCTTATTATTTTTATAGAGGGTAATGCCTCCCATTTGTGAGTTTTTTTGTACCCTTGTTGCTAGTCTCCAACCCAGGGCCTACTAGAGGCAGGGCTCAGGGATCATTATGTTTATTCCTTCATTTTGGTATCTTTGGGGGGAGGGGTCATGACATATATACATAAATAAACACACTTGCATAACCCTCTCTTCCTAGAACCTCATAAAGAATGTACTGAATATATTCTATCCCAAAACCAAAAATGTGTATAAATAAATGCACCCAAACACACTCTCCTATTGGAACCTATCATAGCATGTACCCTAAGTATTCCACCTTGGAACCTAAATTAAACCACGTATATACATACATACATACATAAATAAACATACACATAACACCCTCTCTTCCCAGAACCTCATAAAGTATGTACCTAAGGCATTCCATCCCAAAACCATAGATGCATATAAATAAACGTACCTAATAAAACTCTTCTCATGAAACCTCTCATCACATACCATAAAAATTGTCCATCTACCTAAATCCATCTTACCTAATTTTGGTTGGACTCATAAGCGTACAACCTCTCCCCGCCACTAAAACCAAATTTGTCTCTCATAATGATTCAATTCTAACATGACACTAGAGATCATCACTGCCCACTTATGACACTGTATTTAGGGTTAATATGATAATAGGTCACCCACAGGGCTCCCTTAGGTCATGTCATAGTATGAACACCCAACATTGGTTCCTCATTAACATTTCTATCTCTCAACCTCAAATCATTGTTCTTTTCATAATGCCTCTCAATGTCTGTTGGGGTCCTTCAAACCTGTCTCTACTCTCTACGAGGTCTATCATATTCATTTAGATTAACCCGCCACTTTGATACTAAAAGTAACCATCATCAATCATCACACACAGACATGAAACATCATGAAACAACATAATCCATCATACAATCACCACATGGATCACATCAAAAAAATCATAACAATGGGGATCATACAAAAGTATTCATTCTTTAGATAGTAGAGAATCACCCACACAAGGTCAAAAACACCAAAACCAACTCAATAAATCCCTTCCAACTTGTTCAAATCCTTTTTTAAAACCATTTAAAAAGGCACTATATTCCATTTTACCCATTCTAGAGCCTTGTCCAAATCCCATCAAAACATTATCTAAAAAACTCTATTTTCATTTTGAAATACCATTTCAAAAATCATTCTCAAATCAATCATTTTCCTTTAAAATTATATTTGATCCAATCATTTTTTAAAAGGAAACATTTTCTATTTGAATAAAACACACGCCAATAAGTAATCCATAAATAGATCCACTAACAATCATACATCTAAGGCACCACTATAGAACCATTAAGTAGGTTGTGTGGTCTATGTTGACTATTAGGTAAACACAGGACCGTTCCAATTTATAGTCGAGATCACACAAGCCTATAACATGCAGATAGTTATAATAATGATTACATGTGAATATAAGATCACTATAAGAACAATTGAATTAGTAAATTTAAGTCTATCAACCTTAATAAAAGTCATTTTTCTTGAGAATATGTCATCAATTCACTATAAGATGGTGTCATCATAGTTGTCACTATAAAATTACCAGGTTACTACCATTATAATAATCAGATCCCTGAGTTTTTTTGTCAAATTTCACAAGTTTGTTAGTCAACTCACCCTAACATGTTTATTTTTTGGATAATCTTGATAGTGAATTTGTTTACTCAAGGTTGTAATTCATTGATATAATCATTCATCAAGAGTGGAATTAATTTTTTCCAACATTAAACCCCTTCTAATTTCTCTCCATGTATGATTCTTTTGATTTATGATTTCTTCTTGGCATCTTTCCCCTTGAATAAATTGCTTATATCTGTAATAAAAGTGATTTTACTACCTACTGCATCATGTTAATAATTATTTTGGCCCTATTCGATCACCATATCTTCTTTTGGAAAATTTAAATTAACAAAAAAATTATATAGATCACCCAATTCAAGATTTTGGTTTTCTTGTGTTATTATTTATATGATATCAGCATCCTGATTTTTTTTAAACCCTAAGACCATTTTTATCCTATCTCAAGATTTTTTCTAGGAAGTAATCCATCATCCATTGTCAAGATTCTCTTGATGAAAACCTCATCCCTGATCATGAATATCTAAAATTATTTTTCCCTTCCTATGACCTTTTCCAAAAATAAAAAGTTCAATGTTCATTGGTGTGATTCTTTTTTGTGTTCCACGATACCCACTTCTTTATAGTGAGTATGTAAGTATTTTTTCCTAGATATAAATTCCTAAAAATTAAAAAGGATTAAAGTAGGCCTACAAAATTTATGCTTAATTCATGTCAGCATTATGCCAATCCCATGTTTTACATATTCAAATTGATAAACTTGAATTATATATGTTTTTTTATTCTAATCATAGTTATTTATATTTTTATAAATGGTCACATAAATAAATACCTACACAACATAATGTTTTATTACTTCAGGCTAGGTCTTAAATTGAATACTCTAGCTTATTGATGTACAATGGGATTTTTCATCCCATTGTATCTTTAAATTTTTTTTTATTTTTTTAATTGTTGGACTTAGTTTTCTATCTTTTTACTAGGGATATGATAAGGGTTTCAAGGAGAATCTTTCTCATTTTTTCATGTTTAGGTAAAATTATATTCTCTTAAATTTTTTAGAATAGTCTCTCCACCTATGATTCTTTTTATTTCCAATCTCCTATTCTTAGTATCCATCCTTTGTAATAAATTGTTTTTACCACTGATATAGGTGAGTCGACTACCAAATTCATCATGTTACTCATTTCCATGTCTCTATTCTATTATTGTGTCTTTAGTTGTATAATTTTAATTAGAAGAAATTTTTATATGAATCACCCAATTCTAATATTTTAGTTTACTTCTGTTATGTTTTCTATGACACTGACACTATTTTTTTAAACCCTAAAACTATTTTTATCTCCTTGCAAAATTTTCATTTTGGAAGTACTCCATCATCCATTTTTGGGGTTTGATTCTTCGATGATAGCTACATCCCTGGTTGTGAAACTCTAAAATTATTTTCCCTTCCTCTAACCATTTCCATAAATGAATGGTCCACTATTCATTGGTTTTATTATTTTTTGTGTTCAATGATAACCACTTCCTGACTATGGAAATTTAATAATTTTCCTCAATATTGGTTAATATGTATATGTTTCATTTTCAAATTGATAAACTTAAATTTTACATGTTTTTTATTCTAATCATAACTAATTTGTATTTTAATGTTCACATAAAATAAGATTTTGGTTTGTTTATGATATGTATTCTATGATATCGACACTCCATATTTTATTGATGTTGGAAGTTTTCAAAACTTTATTGGTTTTATTATAATAATCATGCTCAAGTAACATGTATGTGATTCTATTTAATTGACATTTTTATATGATATTATGGAAATTGTTCAAATTTGAGATTTATGTGTATGTTTTTTAGATCACTATAGATCCATCAGATCTAGATCTACATCCATTTTCCTTTTGAGAATTGTGGAAGGCTTGTTTGGTTAATTTGATGTATATTTTTACCACCTTTTCTATATAAAAAATATTTGATCTAATATAGTTCACTTGTGAATCAGATGTCACTAATATTATTTAGAACAAAATTTAAGTTTGAGATATAAATATTTTCTATATAATACTATTAGTGGAGATTTTATTTATTTATTTGTTAGAAACATGAGATATATGCTTTAAACTACTTGGTTGTTGCATGTAGTTATTTTATGATTGTGGTTGATTTCACTGAACCATTACTCAAATTGTGTCAAGGATTGTTTACAGCATTTGGCATGTATAATTTTGTACCTCAACATTAACACATATAAGATTATTTCACTACACATTGAATTCAGATTTAGGTAGTATGAAATCCCACAAAAGTTTTGTATATAATAATATAGACAAAGTGTGCATGTTGAAGAATTCTACTATTTATTTTGTTATCTTAAGAACCCTTATTTGTGTGAAAACCTTAGTTTACAATAATGATTTGTTGAAGTATGGGTACATCATGTTGTTAGGTGCCTCTTGTTTCTCTACATCAAAATTCTTGGAGTAGAATTTGATTTGGATAGTGTTTTTTATATGGTGGATCAATTAATGTGAGATCCTTGGTTTCCTCCTCAATTTTCATTTTATATTTGATCATTATAGTTGAAAAAATATTCTCACTAGTTATTTAAGTTCTCAATTCCATGACCAATGACTAGGTCTAATCATGGTATTTTCCTAAACTAACCCCTTATATTTTTTCAATTCATTCAATTTTGGTTTATCTATTGATTGTAATAAAACTTCATTCAATTTATAAAAAATTTTAAGGCGCTATTTAAAATTTATTTTTTTGCGAAGATTTGAAAATTTGGAGGGTGGCATGATTTTCATAATGTCTCCTTGTTTTTTATTGAAAATATATATTTTTTATTGATATTTCAATTCATACTTTAAAATAAATTAAATGTGCATGTTTTTTAGATCATTACAAATCCATCTATTCTACAGGTACATCTATTTTCCTTTTGAGAATTACAGAAGACTTATCTGGTTAATGTGATGTATGTTTGATTTAAAATATTTCACTTTCAAATCAGATGTCGCCTATCATATTTAGAATGGAGGGTAAGTTTGAGACATAAATATTTTTTATATAGTACTATTTGTTGATATTTTATTTATATATTTGTTAGAAACATGATATATATGTTTTAAAATTACTTAGTTTATGCATGTAGTTATTTGAGTCTTGTGGGTGAGTTTATTGAACCATTACTTAAATTATGTCGAGGTGTGAAATATTTGGCATGTATAATTTTGTGCCTCGACATTAAATCCTCTAGGGTTATTTCACAGCACATTCAATTCTGAACTATTTAGTTGGGAACCCCACTCAAGTCTTGTATATAAATGTTGTAGTCAAAGTGTTCTTTTTTTACATTAAATATGGGTTAAAGTTTAGGTCCATCATTTTGTTGATTCCTCTTGTTTCTCAACCGAAAAATTATTAGAGCATCATTTGATTTAGCTTGTTTTTTATATGATGGATCGATTTATGTGGGATCATTGTTTTCCTCCTGACCTTTAATTTCATATTTCATCCTAACCTTTCATTTCATATTTGATTACTACATTTGAACAAATATAACCTTTCATTTCATATTTTATAAAGGTTATAATCTCATGGAGTTTTTCCCAATTCTGTTTTAGTCCTTTGGGATGTTGTACATGTCTGTTGTTGAATGTCTACCTAACATAGTTGATAGTCTAATATTAATATAACATGTATTATTCTAATTACTATTGACACTTACTTGAATGTCATTACATTGCTTATTCCTTTGGATGATGTATGTGATTTCTTGTATTTCCATTGTTGATATACTCTAATATTCATGTATAGTTTTCCCACAGTACCACCATAGACCCACGCTGCTAGTCGATGACCTCAGATATATGGGGAGGTGCACCTGAGGTATGATAGAGATTGTCGATCATGGCAATGGTCAGTGGTTTGGTCACTGATTAGTGGTTCGGAGCGGCAGGACATTACAAAATCCTTTGGTGCATTTCTTTATATCGCCTTCATATCTCAAATACATTTTCGATGAAAATAACACCTACTCAAACAACATTTATATCATATGATTATTGAATACATTAACAAATTAAATATTTTTTTCACCTTACAAGGTTTTATACATATCTTAATAAACTTTAATCCCACTCCATTCATATTGCCACTAACTAGACACTAATATATATTATTTTGGTTTTTAAGTTTTTTCTTTAAATGATTTCCATTCATTATAATTATTTAATTACACCATTATCATATTAAATTTGTACTTTTATTTTTTTATTTAACCATGATTGTCATTTTTTAATTTTAATTTTAATATTTTTTATTATATTAGTTTTAGTTTTTTCTTGAATGGATCAATAAATAAATTTAAGTTTTTTATTTTATGATTGATTAATTATATTTATATACTAAACACAATCTATATAAAATAATATAACCTAAAAGATCAATAAAAGCATTCCCCGACCAATCATTTTATTTTATTGTTTTGTTAATTTTTGTAGCATCTATTAAAATTGATCTAAAAAATAAACACTATACAAAATTATATATTTATATTTTACATTTATATTTAATTTATATATTTATATGTTTTGTTATTTAAACTTTATTTGTTTGTTAATATCTCTTATTATTCAAATGAAACAATAATCACTATTTAAAAATATATATAATCCATACTTTTATATTTTTATTATTATTTAGTTAAACATTTATTATATTTATTATATTACTTTCATTTATTTATTTTGTTTTTATTACAATTTATACTTTTATAATATTTATTATTTATTATAATCATATGAAATTTTTATATTTATTTTGTTTTTAATATAATATTTATTATTTATTATAGAATTCTATGTTTTTGTTATTTGTTATTAATAGAATAATATTTTCTTATCTAAATATAGACAAGGATCAGTTGTCTACAATTTCAACGGTCCATCCATAAAAATAAATGGGACCGCGTTAGACTTTATTAAAGAACTTGGATCTAGGGTTTTGTTTTCCAGATTGTGGTTTCACAAAGGCACTCAGATCCTTTCCATGTGTCGTCAACCCTTTTTTACCCTCCAAAAATTTTCACCCTCCTACCCTCCTTGACTCTTGACACTCCTTTCATGTCTCCCTCCTCTTCTGATCCCGACTTTTACCCTAGGTTTCTGCAGTATCGCTCTTCCATGCTTTCCTCCCTCCTCGGTGTTCACCTCCTGCATCTCCCTCCTCTCGTGATCTCTTCACTGCCCAACTCTACCATTGACTTTTTCTCTTTACCTTCACCTTTGCCTTCCAACTATACGCCTCTGATTCCCCCTTCGCCTCTGCCTCCCCCTACTATATTACATTGTTCCGCTCCATCGGTCTACTTCTGCCTGTCATGACCATCACGGTTTCTCCATTTCGGTTCTTCGCATTCAACAGTTCTTTGTTCAATCTCCCACTTTGCCCTGATCTAAAATGCACAGTTTACATTCGGACTACTATCCTGGATATTACAAGTTCTGATTTAGGGTTCCCTCATATTCGGTAGTTTCTCGATCATTTTCCTACCCTGCCACAATCTTGTAGCTACGTTTTCCTTACCTTCAGATCCTTCTGCCATTCCGCATCACTACAAATCATTTCCCTCAGCTCTGCTCAACCGGACAATAGGTTCAAATATATTCCTATGGTATAGTCTCATTTCAACATTTTATATCCTCTCATCAACTTTTGTTATTTTTATCGCTAAAAGCAACTCAACTAATTTAAAATTTAAACCACCACTTCTTGGATAAAATTTATCATCAACATCTCTTTCATTATGTGAGTGGGTTTTTCTACTTATTATGTGATATGTTTTTTGGAATTTTGTTTATTATTACATTTTATGGCTATTCAGTTTTCATTTTACCTAACTAACTTTTGGTTATACTTTTTTTACCATTCCTAAATGATGGAACCACAAAATCTTGCATTCATACTCACTAGTGACTTGGTATTGATCTTGAACTATATGAGGATGGTGAACAATTAATTCAGGTATTCTTTCTGACTATGAAGTAAAATTGAATGCCCAATCTTGTTTGAATTTTTAAAATAGTAATCCATACACTGATGAAGTGACTTATTGTGAATCATTCTTGGTCTCCACTCTATTTTATGTTTATAATGATTTGTTTTTAATTGGATCATTAGTTTTTTTTTCATTTTACTTCATTATTATTAATTATTTCAATTCAAAACAATAAATAAAGGATACATCATTATTATTATTTGGTATTTATTTACATGAAGTGACACAACATTTTATTAGCTTCAGGTATGAAAAATCAGATTAACTCAAATAATTCTCTTCTAGGCAGTGAAGAATATATATTTCAAACTTTCTTTACATTTTTAATATTTTTCACTTTTGTTGTATTTCATGTTTAGGTCATATAACATTTTACTTTTATTTTCCCCATTTGTGCACTTTGGAAGCTCAATTTTCAAATCTAATCTTTTATATACCACTTTTTTGTATCATTTGCATAGATCTCTCAACCTTTAGTAATTAAAATATATTATACACCAATTGATTTTCAATTTCACCCTTTTTATTTTTGATTCATAAACTATAATACTCATCATTGAGTTTCCTGTTTGAAACTCATAAACATAATCCTATAGTACAAATGAAACCTATTCTACTTTTTTATTTTGAATTTTATTTTAACTTTAGATGTTTGTCACATATGTAGTCACTTTATTTCATATAACATTTCACTATTATTTTTCCAATCTCATTGCATTTTAGATGTACACTTTTGAAGACTAATCATTCAGTTACCAAATTTTAAACCTCTATTTGGAGCACTCTTTTTCATTTCTACAACAGTATATATAATTGAGTTAGCAAATTATGCATGTCAATAATTTAAAAATAATCATCCAGTTTCCTATTTTTTTCATTTTGAATGTGTATTATTCAAGATTTATCATCGATTTACTAAATTTTAAACCTCTATTTGAAGCACTTTTTTCATTTATACAAAATTTTATATAAGTGAGTTTACAAATGGGTAATTAAATCTTTAATCTATGTTACAAGTTTCTCTTTTAACACAAATCAAAATCAAAATGTTGTATAATACCTTATGTTTTATTCCTTTGACTTTGTTTGCTATTTTAGGAATCTAATTTTATGATAATAAATTATTTTTTTCCAATGATATTATAATTGCATGTACTATTTTTGCCTTATATTTCATTCTATATTATTTATCTCCTTAGATATTTCATTTACATATACAATTCATTTTTTACTAATTTAGTGAAATGTGCACCCTTTATCTAATATTCTATTTGTTACTTATCAAAGAAAATGTAGTTTATTTATATTATTTAGTTAAAAAATTTATTACATTTAGCATATATTTTTTTGGTTTATGTATTCCGTATATCCCAAATAAGCTATCTATGAGTGTTGCATATCATGGATGTTTATCTCAGGTTTCCAACATTTTTTTGTACTATTTTTTATTATTAGTTTTCATGGATATTGTATTAAGTTTTTTACACATACAAGTCATAAACATCTTTCCATACCTATATTTTCACGATAATTAATGTTTCCCCCCTATACTATAGGAAAATTAATATGTACTCAAACATACAAAAAACAACATGAATTAATACCTTTTTTAGATTATGCTACATACATAAATTAACACCTTTTTTACTATATTTTTTGGGGCTCAAGGTTATGGATCCATAAATACTTGGGTAGTAGAGGAAGAACAAAGGTATTTGATTTACATTCTCTTGCATTTTAATTTTTGATAAAAATGGAAACATATATATATTTGTGTAATAAAAAATTCTTTAATTTATATTTTCATTTCCCAATTTTTTCATCTATACATTCATCTTATATTTTTTCTACTATAATTCATCTAATTATAAAATTAAAGTATTATATACCTATAGGTTGTAGTTAAGTGGTCTCTCATGTTGTATCCATGGCGGTGTGTTGAGGAGGTCATGATTTCGAGCCTTTGTGTCTGCATATTTATTTCCTTTATGTCCACCCTTGAACCCACTATAAATAAATAAAAATATGACAATAATTTATATTCTTTCTCATATTATAATATTATTACATTGTAATCATCCCTATTAAATATAAGATCCAATTTATAGAAAATTTTATTGTTCAATTAAATTTAGTCAGTAGAACATGTACACTTCATTCGTTTATATTGGATATCTGATTGAAATTTTGTTCATATTTTTCTAACTTCTTCTTCATAGCTAGACCTTTTTATATTTTAATTTTTAATTGAACTATTTTCAAAAAAACATGATACATGATTAATTTATTTTCTATTATGGGCTACTGAAAATTCAATATATTTTTTAAGGATTCCTTTTTAGGAAATCTATATCTACCAAGAATACATCAAGTTATTTCATACACATAGGTATTCATATTGCTATTATCATTGTTTTCTTCTAAACATTACTTTGAGTTTGCTGACATTCCAGTTTTTTAATGATATTGAAGAAGTTGAGTTGAATACAAAGTGAATAGTCCCATGCATTTGTACGAGTGAAGTATTAGTTTTTCTCAATAATAATATGTATTTTTCCTTTCACCTAAGTTGAAATTACTTCATTTTAATTATGTCTCTTAAACCAATGACTCACCTATTTTTCTTTGTTATTTTAATTCTCTCAGTTTTGGTTTTCTAGTCAAGGAATTTTCTGTATCATTGTATCTTCATCGTTGATGTTGTATGATAATGAAAATCGAATGGATTCATACTGATTTTGTCATTGAAATATAATATTCTAACCAGATACTTCTTATAGAAAATCGGTTAACTTTTTTGTATCATATCAAATAGGTTTGTTGTTGTCTGCTTTTATTATTTGTATCTTTTTTTGGAAAAGTTGTTTCGATGTGGCCTGTGATGGTTGAACAATATTTTATACTCTTGATTGGTCGTGTAGACCTAGTTGATGACTATCCACCAAGATCTATAAGGCCACTCTGATTGCTATTTTCAAATGATCATTCATCAATTTTGGTTTTCAAAGTTTTTGATTTCATTCGTCCATTGAGTTTTGAAGTTCCCCTAAATGAACACGAGATGGGCCCTTTTGATGAACTCCCTATAACCTCTTTATCTAGAGACTATTTTCCCCCCTATTTTATCGTAACCACCGTCTGTTTTGTTTTTCAACAGAAATTATGATCAAATATCCTTATGATTTCAATTATTTGCATCGTATTTTATATCTAGAAAACCATATGATGAGTTAAGAACAATATTTCTCATGACGGTCGTCTGAGGCACAACCGATTTGTAATCAGGTTGATGTGTTACTCTAATGTCTGATGTTTTGTTGTCAACATATGATTTTGTATCATATTCTGCCTATAATTTTATTAAGTTTTAGATTTTCTTATAAATGTTTCACTCATTTTACACATAAACAACCCTTATTTTATTAAATTATTTCATGTTATTATAATACACGAACTTTTCTCTTAGCTATTAAATGAATGTCACATTTTTTTATTTTTATTGCATCAATTTTCACCAATGAAAATGTTATGTTTTAATTTAATTTTCACTTTTATTTTTAGAAATAGATTTTATAAATTTAAATAATTATAGTAATAAATTAATTTATTCATTGAATCAAGATCATGAATCTTAATTTTTCAATCTACATTTCCTTCCAACAATTTCATTGGAACTATGATGACTTTCATGTACTAATGACATGTGGTGGTTTTCCTTTCTTGTGGGAGAATCAATCATCAAGTCACTATAAGAGGTCACCATCATAGCAGTCATTGTTCGATGATTAGGTTGTTTCCATTATAGTAATCAGTTTCATGAGTTCAGTAACTTTCACAATTTTTTTAGTCAACTCATCCTTACAAGTTTATTAGTGAATTTGTATAATTTTACATGCCAAGACTTATTATTAGCTTAGGAATGGGTTAATTTGTTTTAAGTTATCAATTTTATTTACCGGTTAATTTTAAGAACCAAAAATTTTAAATGAATTTTTAGATTTTATAAAAATAATTAGTGCAATGGAATAAAATTTTATAAGTAAAATATTTTATTTGGAATATTTTAATCATATGAAATTTAAAAATAATTTTTGTTTTGAATTTGGTTTATGAGAATGAATATTTATATAATATATATTCTATTTTTGAAGTAATTCTTCTACACCTATTGCATTCTCCTGCAACGATTTATCTCCAAATAGAGTTCTTCTTTTTAATTTGGTTTCATCTTTTTTTAATTCCTACCACTCATTCTAGATCCTTAAATACCCTCTTTTACTACATTTACTTATGATTTGTTTTTATTCTTTGATCACTCAACACATACTTACGTCGTCCATAGAAACCCACTACTTTGTTCTCCTCGAAGATGGGTTGAAGTTTACATTGAAACACACGTCCATCAATGGTGCCATTAATTCTTTCAGGCGTTCATAAATCAATTCCCCCTATTATTATTTTGATTTTCGATCTCTTCATACATCCACCCCCCATAATAAATTGCTTCTATTGTGATTTGACTACCAATTTCATCATGTTAGTCGTTGTCATGGAACTATTCGATGTAATTCAAATTAGCAAAAAAAATACATGAATCACCCAATTCAAACATTTTGGTTTTTTTTGTTATGTTTTATGTGATGTTAGCATCTTGTATTTTTTTTGAAACCCTATGAATAGTTTTATCAATACGATTTTTTATTGTGAAACCCTAAAATTATTTTTTATTTTGACTATTTTAACACATGAACTTCCCACTGCTCATCAGTATAATTATTTTCTATGTTTTTTGGTACCCACTCCTGGACCAAGAAAGTGCATAATTTTTTCTTTTATACAAATTCCTAAATATTAAAAAGGATTTATTCCAAACCTCAAAAGTTGTACACATAAATTTCTTGTGTTTCATTGTAATAGGCACCCAAATTTTATGCACGATTCATGTTAACGTTATGCCCATCCTCAATGTTGTTTGTGACCATGTATATTTTTCATTTTTCATTTGATAATATGGAATTATATATTCTTTTTTGATTTTATTAATAAAATATTTCTATTTGGATGTGGTTATATAAAATAATACCTACATAATATAATATTCAATTACTTTGGGATAGGTTTTCCATTGAATACTCTATCTTGTTGTTGTACAATGAGATTTCCCATCCCATTATCTCTCTTTGAATTTTGTTTTAATTTTTTTTATTATTGGACATAGATTTATATTTTTTACCAAATATGTTGGGGATTTTAACTAGAATATTTTTCATTTTTTTCTGTGTTCAGGTAAAATGATATTTTATTTTACTTCCATAAACTGTGGCCTCCAAGTTCTTTGGTCCATTTATGATTATTTTGATTTTCAATATCTTGTTTCTAACTTTGATAAATGTGAGTGGACCACCAAATGCATCATTTTATTCATCATTGTGGCCCTATTCAATCACTATGTCTTTCGATGTGTGATTAAAATTAGTATAAATTTTTACATGAATCACCAAATTCCAAGATTTGGTTTTCTTTTGTTATGTTTTCTACCATATCAGCACCTCATATTTTTTTTTGAAACCCCCAAGACTACTTTCCTCCCATCCTATGATTTTTTTTAGGAAGTAATCCATCATCCATTGATGGGGTTCTCTATTTTGGAGACATTTTCATCCATTATTATGAAACCCTAAAATTATTTACCCTTCCTCTAACTTTCCACAAATAAATAGTCTAGTGTTCATCAGTGCAATTTTTTCTCTGTTTCACTATACTTGCTTCATGACTGTGAAAATGTAATAATTTTCCCCTTGATACAAATTCTTGAATTATATATATATTTTAATTTTTATCATAATTTATTTGTATTTGAATAAATGGTTACATAAAATAATATTTTGTTTTTTATGTAATGTTCTCTAAGATATCTACACCCCAGATTTTTTTTTGTAATTGTTGTTCCCAAGTAGTATCAAGACCACTAAGGGGGTGAATCAGTGGTTCCTTTTTCCTTTATAAGAAATTTTATTAACTCCAAAAACTGTATTAACCTATGAAACATTTTAGAGTTATGATACACTCAAATATAACTCACAACCTCACCAACTTTCGTATGAAACAAATATAAAGAGAAGACAACACATGATATTTACAAGGTTCCATAACAAGACCTACTCCTTGCCATGTTGGATAGTCCCGCTAACATGGTTTCTTTCACTATATTATTTTTAGAATACAAAGTCAAAAGAAAAAACAATTATACAATCCTAGTAGAAACTTTCTTGTTATAATTGTTTATCCCCCCCCCAACTATCCTTTCTAATATCCAATTTCCATAAACAAGTATTTTCAACAACTGGTAAGTATCCACAGTTATAAGCTTCACTTTTCTTCTTCTTTTCTGATCTACTTCAGAAAGTATTCACTTCCTTTATATGTAATATGAATCAAACTTTACTTGCATACAACCTTCAAGAACTTCAATAATTCACAAAGGAACTTATTGGTCTTGAAACTTCTTCCAGAACCTTAGTCTAAAAATATTCCTCACTAGAGTCAGTCTGATTTTCCTGGTCCAGAAACCTGAGTCCAATGATGGTCAATCTGATACAAATTTCCTTCTTCTCTTCTTTATTCAATTGAGTAGGAACTCAATCTACTTATCATAATTCATGTGTCAGATGGAACTCAGTCTGATGAACCTGGATATGATGGATGTCGATCTGATGGACTCACTCTGATGGACTTGTTCGTATGGAACTTCTTCAGATGAATCTTGCTCAGATGATCGTATTGAACTTCAATCTGATCTTCCTCAACTTCAAGCTGAAACACCAGGTTTTTTTTGGTACTTAATACCTATTCCACAAATTTCGAAGCTTGATCACCTGAATAGTTTTTCATCCCATTTATAAAGGAACTCATCTCTACTTTTATAGGGATCTCAAAAATGGTTTAAGTGGGGTTCTAAAAACATTTCCCGCTTAACCAAATTTCCTGAATCTTTAATTCTCCTTAAATATTATATATCTATTTGAATCATTCAATTTCTTCTTGAATTTTCAAATTTCCATGATTTTCAGATCTCCCTTTGACTTCTTCAACCTTCCTTGAATTTTAGATCTTCTATTTAATTCAGATTCCTTTAGTATTTCTAACAAATCTTCAATCTGATTCCAATTTTTCATTCCAATTTCCTGATTTTTTTCATTAAGAAATTCCAGAATGATTTTTCATTATGAAACCCCAATACGATTTTTCCAGTATTATTTGTTTAGTATGATTTTTTCAGTATGATTTGTTCAGTATGAATTCTTCATTACAAATTATTTTTATTTTTAAGGCTCAACAACATATTTTTCTTCTTGAGCCTCTACAACATCTTTTTATTCATCAAAAACTTTATTTCCTTCTCATCCTGAATAAAATTATTCAGAATACAATTGGTCTGAATACGATTGGTGTGATTACGATCGACTTGATTACGATCAGGCTGAATACGATCTTCAGCACCCTTTTTCTTTTCTGAGAATACTGAATACAATTGGCCTCATCTATTTTACTCTATATTTCCTTCATCAATCTTGCACCATAATTTTTTCCATTAACTTATGATTTATGAGAAATAAAAATAAAAAAATCATCATCACATTTAACCTTAGGGTCAGAAAAACTCTGATCAGGTTGTCATTATGATTAACACCTTCATTCCAGACTCAATATGATTTCCAACAATTTTCAATAGAAATCCCAATATGATAAATTATATTCAATGACTCACGCTGATGGGATGAGCTCAATTCCTCAATATGATTTCCTAGGTCTGGAAACCAAAAACTTCTCCTTTTCTCAACTTCAAACGTATATCAACTATTCACAACAAATAAAACCAAAACACACATTGGGTCCAACAGAAACTCTAAGACTATTTTTCTCCCCTTGCGTGATATTCATTTGGGTACATTTATGGGCATCACTTCTTTGAAAACCACATCCTTAATTGTGAAACCCTAAAATTGTTTTCCCCTTACTCCCATTTCCACAAATGAAGGGTACTCTGTTCATCAGTGCAATTCTTTTCTCTATTCCATGATATCCATTTCTCGACTGTGAAAATGTAAGAATTTTTTTATTCATACAAATTATGAAAAATTAAAGAATTATTTCTAAACTTTAGAAATTGAATAGTAAATTTCTTATGTTTCTTTGAAATAATCCAATAAAAATTTTGATCAGTTCAGGTCAGTCGTATTCCCTTTCTTAATGTTTGTGAAAGTGTATTTTTTTTGTTTTCCAATCGATAAACTTGAGTTATATATTTTTTATTCTAATAAATGGGTGATTTTTGTTTGAATAAATGGTCATAAAAAACAATACCTACACAAAATAGTTTTCAATTACTGAGTGTACATGAGGGGAAAGACGGCAAGATGCCATGCCCTTCCTTCTTCAAGGTGAAGGGGAGATAATGACCCCTGAGTCCCACCTTCAATAGGCCCTGGAGTGGTGACTAGCACCAAGGGTATAGAATTTCACACAAATGGAATTCATTACCCATTTTATAGAACAAGATCAGGAGATAATATGGTAAATCCCATCAAAACCAAGGACTAAAGATAAAATTAAATCCAAGAATCCATTCCCATATGCATGTCCAAAAGTGGGGAGACATTCTAATGTCCTGTGAGAAATATAGGTAACCAAAACACCTAGTAATGAAAACTATCCACCTAGCCTCACCAAGGCACACTCCCAAAATAATGCAAGTCAGGTAAAATAGTAGTAATAACACATCGATATTTGGATACCCCACACAACTTTCCCACTAGTTATGTAGAACATCCTACACATCAGACCTCCCCCACAAATTCCACTGCAGTCCCACTACTACCCCCAACAACAACCATATGGGCCATCCCAACTACATGTTTATCCTACCCGCAAATAGTTGGGCCATCACAACCACACTTCCCGCACACAGACACCTGGGCCATCACAACCACACTTCCTACCTACAAACACATGGGCCACCACAACCACACTTCCCGCCCGTAGACACCTGGGGCTCATCTCGAAGACACTTTGGAAACAAACATTCCCGCACACACCTGGGCCAACCCACCACAACACACCCTGCCCGAAGAGTCTTGGGCCATAATAAACCTCAGGTTGTCACAGCCTACCCGAAGAGTCTTGGGCTACCTAGGAGAGGGAGTAGAAATAAGCTAATAACCATCCACTCATAGGAATGTTGGAAAAAAACCCTCCCCCGTGAAATGGAGGTGTTTGGAACAAAGTTCTCAACATGGGTGGGATGCATATAAGAAACACAAGAACTAAATTTTATACATATAGGTAATCAAGAAATCATCACAACCTAAGGGTCTTAAAACCAACAACCATCTCTCACACAACCACTCTTATTTCTACCCATATATGCACAAGTACACAACAGCCACAACCAGAGCACAACCCATTTCTAGAAAACAATTCCCCATTGTACTCGTTATCATTATCTTGTTCAAGTGATTCCATTTAAATATTCATTCACTATCGATAAACTAACAGGCATAAACACAATCCAAAACAATAACTGAAAGGAAAACAACCCATCAGGTTGTTAAGCATTCACTCCTGGTTCTCTTGTAAATAATAACATCAAAATGGGATCCTATGAGATCCCTAAAAGTACTAGAACCAAAACAAGCCCCATATTACCAGGTCCAAAACATTTATCGCCGACTCCACACGACCTTAGATTCACATAACAACAACCTCTCAACCAGATATTCTATTCTCATCTATATCAACCCACAAATCATCAAACAATACAACCATGCATATCACCAGAACAGAGCAAGGAAGTTTTCATATTTATCCAACACCATTCATTAAGTTCCTTCTTTTTGTTCGGTTAACCAGGGTGATCACACAAGTATTATTACTCATGAATAATCCATTTAATCAACCCATTTTACGTGATTAAATAATTTCCATGTTATAGTCATTCAATCACAAAATCATCCAAAAAACAGAGCTTCATTAGTGCACAAGAAGGACTACCAACGACCATAATTTTTAATGGACATGAGCCCATACAATTCAAAACATAAAAACAAAGTTAAAAAAAATCATCATCATCATCTTCCCCACCCATTCATTCTTTAAAATTCCATTTATTATCTTCATTAAATTTGGTTTCATCTACATCCGTAGGGAACATCATCATACCCACCCCACATGATGCACAGTAAAGAGAGATGAAGGAAGAACCCCTACTTAGATGATCAAGGATCGAAGTTTTCACCATGTGCCAAGAACTGGGGATGATGAGACTTGCAGGAAGAAATAAAAAGCTGAGTGGGAAGGGCTCCAGCATGGGTTCACAACTTGTCTCGGGAGGAATCCCTGAGGTGCACTTAGAAAAACAAAAAGGAATAAGGAAGAGGGGATCTCGGCTTAAGAAGAGGACAGATCCTAAAATCAGGGAGACCGTTTTTAATTACTAAAAAGTGGGATAGTTGCTTTACCATGCGGCTCGGTGGTTTCACACGTTGGAATTAATTGAGATTTAATAATTCCCCTTGAAAACGGTGGAGATAGACCAGCGGACCGCTGTGAGTTAATAGTTTGCCTTTAAACGGAGAAAAACATGAAACAGAGGCCAAACTAGAAAATATGGGAGACTAGAAAATGTAAAAAAGGGTGTGACACTGATAAAAAGGCCACACTTTTTGGTAATTCAAGGGTCTCCCAACTCTTTGGGGATTTAAAATATCTTTTACAGGCCTTAAATCACTTTGAAAAGGGTATTAAAACACTTTTACATTAAAATAGACGTTATTGGAGAAAAACTAAAATGTATTGGGAGAGGGTGGGAATGAATCACTGATGGGTGAGACACTGAAACCCTGGCACCGATGCCCTAGAACCAGTCATATGGATTCCCATTGATTTTTTCATCGAAACATTATATTCTCACCAGATTATTCTGACATATAAACATTTTTGTATCATATCAAATTTGCTCATCTTTGTCTATTTTTATTCCTTATATATTTTTTTGGAAAAGTTATTTTTAAGTGGCCTGTGATGGTTGAACAATATTTTATACTCTTGATTGGTCATATAGACCTACATGATGACTATCCACTAAGATATCTAAGGCCACTCTGATTGATGTTTTTTAACGTTCATTCATCATTTTGGTTTTAGAAGTTTTTTATTTAATCTATCCATTGAATTTTGAAGTTCCCCCTAAACTAAATAGGAGATAGGACCTTTTGATGAGCTCTCTATATCTTCTTCGTCTAGATCCTGTTGTCCCGCCCCCACCATTTTATCATAACAACCACCTATTTTTGTTTTTATACAAAAAATATGATCAGATTTCCTTATGATTCCAATTAGTTGCATCATATTTTATATCTAGGAAACCATATGATGAGTTAAGAACAATATTTCTCACAAAATTCATCTGAGATGCAGCTGTTATGTAACAAGGGTTGATGTATTGCTCTAATATCTCATGGTTTATTGTTAACGTATGATTTTTTATCATTTTTGACCAATATTTTATCTTAAGTTCTAGACTTTATTATAAATGTTTCACTCATTTGTCACATCAACAACCATTATTTTGTTTAATTATTTCATGATATTATAATACCAAGACTTTTCCCCCTAGGTCTTAGCCTAGTGGCAAAGGGCCCTATGGGGTATCGGGGAGGTCTTGGGTTCGAGTCTCTCCAGCTTCCTATATGTGTGTGTTTATGTGTTTCTTTGTAGCTTTGTAGTTCCCCTTTCCTGATTGTTTGTAATATAATACCAATCATTTTGGTCTAAACACATACTTCACTCAAATATAGGTTTTTTAGGTTTCTTGTAGGTGTTCTTTGAGACCTATTTCTATTTAAAGGATGTGATTTATGAATGTGATGTAATTTTATTCATGAAATTACTATATTATTATTTATCTCCTAATTATTTACACTTTTCTATGTGGGTTTTTATTAACAAACCGGTGCACCCATGTTTGACCTTCTGATGCGCTTTTGCCACTACTTGGATTTGATTTCATTTCTTTTGAAGATATTATTCAGAAGGTTACTGAATAATATTTTATACGTATGGACTGAGAATATATATTTTCATAATTCTTTTTAATAGGTTGAAGATTAAATTATTACTGAATATTATGTCTTTCACTATATCTAATGATAAATGATTTGATTGAGTGCCTCTAATAAAAGAATATGCATATAATTATGCAGTTTTAACATAAATAAAGTTTTTCACTTTGAATTTATATGCAGTTTCAACATGAATTAAATTTGTATGCTTCTGTATAATATGCATTCAAAAATTTACACTAAATTAGATTCAATAACCTTTATCATTTATAGTTTTTAGTACTACTATGAAAGGAAAAACTCCCAACTTATGTATATTATGCATTGTCTTATTTTGTATTGGTTCTATAAAAATGTAATATGCAATTTCAATATGAAATTTCAATCTACCTTCTTCGGTATAGTATACTTTGAAATTTACACTTTCACTACTTTGGAATAATATGCATTGGAAAATGTAATTAGAAGTGGGATTCAGTAATGTTCAATTTCTAGTACTATTATCTACTTTCTATATGCCTCCTTTTGTTTAATATGCATCATATTAAACATCATTTTGTACATATTTCACTCTAGTTCAATTAATTTACTATCAAATTCATTTTCAACATATTCTTTCAAATTTTTTTCATCTTTGTCTTACAAATGCTATTAATTTTAGTTAATATATATGTATTATCAGAATCTGTATGAATCATGTTGCATCTATTCATAATTTGTTCCTTTGTGCAGATTTTTTTACAATAATTTGATGATGATTATTCACCAAAAATTGATATCATTGATTTATATTCTGTCATTTCAACATATGGAGTCCAACAATAAGTTTCTTTTGACGTTAATAAAAAGGAGATAAAGGCTGAATAGCTTCATCTTTGTATCGAGACGTATCTCCTAAACATTTCTATCTTATATTTAAATTCATTATTCAATAATTTCTATCTATTGGATCTGATGTTCAATGTTTTCCATCCAAAAAATATTAAGGTTTTTAATTCAACTATAATTTTTTTGTAAGGTATATAAATATATTTTATATTATTGTACCATGAACATTTGTGTGCTCTCAATTGACCATTACTTTGACAATGGGGTTCGAGTGTCTTATGAGAATGATTCCCCAAGTTTTTTTCTCTAATCAATAGGATTGTCATAGTTTAATAATGTATTCCTTGATAATTAATTATTATTTCATTGGTGAAAACATTATTGCTCAAGCTATTCACCTTGGACATCTCATATCAAAATCATGTTATCCATAATATCCTGTGAGCCTTTTTTTTACTTAACGAGTCATATATGTTTGAGAATCATGTTGATAATTAATTACTATTACTCATTTTTTGGTCACCAAATATGGGGATATACAAGAATATTATGAGGGTTCTATTTAGATGAAAGCCTCAACTATGCCTTGTTTATCTCATCATCACGTCTCGCATCAATGAGACTTACTTTTTTACTTCCTGTTGATGGGTCCTAACCCATAATCATCGGGTCATATCTCCCTTAGTCCTCTCAAATATAAGTCTTGATCAAATTATCATTAATGATTTCATCATTGACATTATGCAGTTCATAAGCAAGTCTATACCCTTGTAGATGCTAATATTCTTGAGGGTTTTTTTTATATTTCGATGCAACTTAGAATCTACTAGCTATTAAACAATAGGTGAATACATTTTTGGATTTGAATAAATAATCCTAAAGTACACTATTTTAATCCCCTTACATAATTAGTTAGGAGAAATTTTTAATAGGAATACTAAATATGTCTATCTTCATCAAAGTCCAATTCATTTTTTATTAAAAAATATGACTCCCTTGATAAATATCAATATGTTTATAAAAGTGATCATCTAGATATGATTTCTAATCATTTGGGGATCAATGTAATTTATAAGAATCACAAATGTGGTTTTTTATCTCACAATCCCTAACACAAAAAACCGTCTTTAAAAATATTTTTGAATTCGATTGAAATAAATTAAAAATGCTAATTCATTATCCCAAATCAAAAAACTTTGAATTTTTCTAGAAATGTTCACACTGCATAAACAATATAAAATGAAACTTAGGGATTCCAATTATATTACTTTCTTTATTTTCATGAAAATGTGAAATAATATATATATTTTTTAAATTTGAAAATGAAATTAAAGAAAAATAGTGGACCATAAAATACAATACAATAGATTGTATACGTAAAAACATCGAAAAAATAAATCTAAGGGTTTGAGGACTTTATTTTTTTTCTTAAAATATTAAATATATTAACGTATAATTTTTATTTATTAGGATAAAAATCAAAATTATGTAGTTCTATCCTCTATTCAAAGAGGAGAAATTAGTTTAGATATAATGGTGAAAAAGGATGGATCTCTTACAAAATTGATAAAAACTAGAATATTGATTATTGAATCATTTCCTTTAATGATAAAAAAGAATTAATTTAATTATAGTGTATTAAACTGTGGTTATTTCATTAGTTTATAATGGAAACCACCAAAAAACTACTCAAAGATATGAATAAAAGAGAATATCTAATATTTTGATTGATTGAAAAATATAAAAAAATGCTTGGAAAAAATATCACACAAATGAAATAGATTTTATTATTCCCTTAATATAATTTAGAATTGGAATTTCTTTTTAAAAAATATTATGTATGAATTTTATCATATAATTCCAAATGTTTTAAGGAGAAAAAAAATATTTGTATGAAATACATATAAACAGTAGGTTTAGGGTGGGGTATAAAGGAAAGAAATATGGAAGTTCGAAACCAGAACCTCCTCAATTCATATTAGGGGCATAACCACTAAACTGCATCCCATGGGGTGGATGTAATACATATCAATTCATTAAAATTAATATAACTTATTTTCCTTAGTTACTGATTTGAAGGTTTCACTTGTGTGAATCGATATTGGTTAGATACCAATAATGCCAGTAGTTTCAGTATGTTAAGAATAAGTAAAAATGTGAATGAATTATAGAATACTATTTGATACATTCAATGTTTTTTTACAGGTAGTGATATGAATAATATTTCCCTCTATTATATCGCTCAATAGGTTACTGGGTAATATTACTAAATTCATCGAATCAAATACTTTCTATCATGGTATATTAGTTAAAAAGGTTGTATCATAATTGATCATTGATACGATTCTAATCTTAAGAATTATTTTATTTATCACTTTTGTTTACTATTTAGTAAGAATACCTTTGTAAAGAAATTTCATAAATGGTATAAAGGATAATAGAATTATAAATATATTAAAATTTTGGGATGAAAGATTCATAAGATATATATCTCAAAGAGGCTTATCATTTCCTTTTTTGGATTACTCAGGTGAAATAGTGGATCCATAAATAATGGATGAAATAAAAAAAGAAAGGGTAAAAAAATGAATTGTATGTCAAAAAATTCTAAATAAAGTAAAATATTTGATTATCTTAAAAAGATTACAAGATTCACATTAGAGAAAAAATAATATTATAATTTCATATTTTAAAAAACTATTGCAACTCTTCTTTTTGAATATCAATCATGGAATTGTCCATTATGATATATAAAAAACTATAAATTCTAAAATAATGTAAGAAATGAAATGTTATAATATTCCTTTAATACATGTCTAAGTGATGAAAAACTAAAAATATATTTTATATATTTATCTAATTTTTTAACTTTTTTGGAAATTATATGACTATCTTTTTCCACAATAAATTTACATAATAAAAAAATGATTGGAGATCCACTAAGAAACAATAAAAAAATAAAACCAAGAATTGACTTTCAAATGAATGAATACTTTAGACAAAAAAACATTCATAAATAAATTCAAAAAAATAATTCATTCATATAATAATGATAAAAAAATAATACTTTCCAAAGACATGTGATCCTTTAGTGAACGAATCATATCGTGGGACAACCAAAAAATTGGGTTCACCCCCATAAATAATTTTTTTATAGAAAATTAAATAGGGAGAGTTTTGATAAATAAAATACATGGTATACTTATAAAAGATTACCAATATTTGGAAGAGAATAAACGATATGAAAACGAAAAATTTGTTAAAAATTATTACAAATTAAAAAGGTGAAATTCTTAAATTTAATTCTTCAATTTAGTCAAAATGAGGAATTTACACTTCATTCCTACTATTAGAAATGTCTTTTTATTTCAAAAATTAGTAAAAATGAACTTTGAATATTTATAAAAAAATATTTCAAACAGATATTGAATTGAAGAACCTAAACTTAATCAGAAAAAAATCTATTGGAGTAAAAACAATCCCCAAAAAAGTACCGAAATGTTCATAAAAATTAATAGGATAGTTGGAGTAACAGTTGGAGGAAAATGAATGGATATTCAAGTATCGTCATGATTTTAGATTTAGAAAAGACAAGAATATAGTGATCTTTATGGGTAACTATTAGTAAACCTATTCTTATTATAATGTCAAAAAAATGAAGATCTCAATCAAGATGATGAAGTGGAATTGATACGTCATTCACAATAATCAGATTTTGGTCGAGAGATTATCAAAGGAACCATGAAAACTCAAAGACGTAAAACACTTATTTGGAAAAAAATCAATCAAATACACATTCTCTTTTTTTGAGATAGAAAAAGTAAAATACATTTTTTTGAATTTTGAAAGTTTCAAATGGATTCAATTTATTTTCATAAAATGTATGGGTAAAATTTTAAGTCAAAAATTTTACAAAAAAGAGAAATAAAAGAAATGGATAAAAAGGGGGGTGAGGATAAATTAAATGAGAAAATAAGGATAGAAATATCAAAATCCTAAGATACCATTCTATTTTCTCAAGGAATACAAATTTGTATGTTAATAATACAATAAACTCTTATAAAAATATATTTTTTACCTTATTTGATAATAGTTAAAAATTACATTACATGTTATTATTCCAATATCCTGAGTGGTCAGAGGATTTCAAGGAATAGAAAAGAGTGATGCATGTTAAATGTACTTATAATGGTGTTTATTTATCAGAAAATGAATTTTTAAAAACTGTTTAACCTAAGGTCTTCAAATAAAGATATTGTTTCCTTTCTATTTGAAACCATGGAAAAGATTATGATCTTATTTTAAATATTTGATGATAAAAATAGAAAAATATATTTTTTGTTTTTTAACAGTTTGGGTAATGGAAACTGAACTTCCTTTTGGTTTTCCCCATAAAAACCCTTTTTTGTGTTTATTTTCAAAAAACTCAAAAAAATATAAAATTTATCAAACAAAAAAAACTAGTTCAAAAAAAATTCAAATAAAGAAAATTATTTCTAAATATCACCAAAAAAAATGTGTTTTTAAAAATATTTTATTCAAAAGGATTAAAAATATATTTAAAGATAATAGTTTTTTATTTTGGATTGAAAGAAGATACAATAAGGCAAACAAAATGAGAAAAATATTCAAAAAGAAATTGAATGATTCATGAATCATCCATTTCTTTAAGATGGATCAATTTTGAAGAGTGTTTATTTCATAAACATAAAATAATAAATATTATAGTTTGAACAAGCCAAATAAAAAATAAAAAAGAATTAATTACATAAACATATATAAAAAATTAAAAAAACATAAAAACGTAAAATTAAAATAATACTTGAATTACCAAGAAATATATTTAAAATATTGAAAAAAAGATCAAAACTCTGAGTTCTTATGTGAGTGATTTTTGAGGCCCACCATTAATAGGTTTCGGTTCTCGATTAGCACCGAGAGTATGAAACATGCAAATGAGATTCATTATTATCATACATCCAATGATCATAATAATAAATATATCAATCAATGCCATAATATAAAATAAATACAATAACTTAAGATAAATATTGTAATAAAATTCCTAAAGCATCATCTACAACCATACCTCCAAACAGCTCATCCTCTAAACTCACTCAGTAAATCTTAAGAACAATTTATATATATAGCTCTATATGTATATATAGGGGTGGACATCCACACATGCCCAGTAGGTTTCTCCTCAAGAACATTCACACAAATGTGGAAAATACACATTAATACTTTAGTGAATAAGAAATATAACCAATAAAAACTTATCAAGCTAACTATCACCTAGTCCCACTAAGGATAACTAACCAAACATTGCATCCAAGAATAATAAAATAATATCAAAAAATACAGTAAGAGGGTATCTCACACCACTTCCCAAATGGTTAATTCTCATGCCCTGGTGACAAGCATCCTGACATTCCCCATGGAATCAAACCAATATTTCCACACCTAATATGGGATGGATTATACCCCTACCTTCCCTAACTCATGTGAGGTCCAATTTTCTTATTGGCACTAGTAACAACTAACCATGACCATAATTGAATCTATAAACCACATGTACACATCTTAGGACATAAACTTTTTTGTAAGGCCCCAACCTAGATTATATGAACGACATCTGGGTAGGGGTCTCTATGAAACCACTGACGTGCCACCATGTATGCGAGAGGTTTTAAATTAGCAGTGAAGACCTAAAGAAGTCTTAAGGGAGACTATACCATCAATAAGAAAGCCTTATGGTCATGCCCAAATCTATAGAAAATTCAGCATGATCTGTCAATATAATAAACATCTCAAAACCTGTAAACATAAAACAAGGAGCCCCACACCCTTGCAGTCCATAATAGAAAGAGGTAAATCCTCTTGCATCAACAATAACATAGAAGCAACATTAGATAAACAAATAAAACAAACACTATATAAATAAACGACACATCGTCCATTACATGGTGAATAAAAACTGATAAGTTAATTACATTGTTCTTCGACACAACTCATGTAATAATTTTGATGAAACCTTGACCTCCTTAACCTATTGGACCTATACCACATGCCCAAATCCAATTAGTACCTGTTCCCTGAGAGAAAAGATCAAGATCTATGAAAGTATATCGAAACTCATGTTGTGTACACGGGTAGAGTGTCAGTCCAACAATCCAGTAGTAATCCCCAATGCCTTAACAATACTGAATTTTGATGTGATCAATTGGATGTGTATGAAATACATATATAAGAAGTGTGATTGTTTCTATACAACACACCCACTCAAAAACATAACAACCAAAACACATCAAACATAAACGTTGAGTTGTCAGGTGTCAACTAAACCACCTTAACCTCAACCATACCTACTTCGAACAGTGTCAGAGTGTCTCTAAACACAAGTAACCACTCAGTATAAATATACTCATATCCAGAACATAATAATCACCTTGAGGAAATATAACCATCCCTAGAACGTATATGCCACCCGAGGGAAATATACCCATCCCTGAAACCTATAAGTAATCACCCAGGGGTAATATACTCATCCCCAAAACTATGTAAGCACACACCTAGGAGGTAGAATCCTCTATATGGGGGGAACATCCTCCTTGAAACCTCTCATAACATGTACCTAGATTATAAGACCATGTAACCTCAATTACATCACATATATACATACATACATAAATAAACAAACTCGTAGCACCCTCTCTTCCTATAACCTCATAGAGCATGCACCTAGAGTATTCCATCCCAAACCACATATGCATATAAATAAACAAATTGAGGTACACTGTCCTCTCAAAACCTTTCATCACATACCCCACGAGTTGGAAATCTGCCTAATACCATCCTACCTAATCTTGATTGTCCTAATAAGAGGAAGAATTCTCATCGCCACTACAACCACATTAGTCACACACAATGATTCATGTTCTAAGGTGACACCTGAAATCATCACTGACCGCTTCTAGAACCAAATATCTCTAGGTTTAACATAATACCAGGGCACCCACAAAGCACCCCAAGGTCACATCATAGTACAGACACCCTACATGGGTTCCACATTCACATTTCCATCTCTCAATCCTAACTCACCATTCTGGTTATAATGTCTCTCAACATGTGTTAGGATCCTTAAAACTCATCTCTACTGTCTAAGGGGTTTATCACATTCATTTGGATCAACCTGCCACTTTGATACCAAAAGTAACCATCACTATCCATCACGCAAAAACATGCATCATCATGCATGAAATCACCACTTAGGTCACATCTAAGCAATCACAATAAAGGGGGGCATACAAAAGTACCCATACTTTAGAAAGCATAACATCACCAACCCAAGTTCAAATAGAAAAAAACCAGTTCAATCACGCCTTTCCTAATTTTCTTTTCAAATCAATTTTTTAAAACATTTCAAAAGGTACCATATTCTTTTTTACCCACACTAGGACCTTGGCCAAATCCTGTAAAAATTTCTATAAAAACACTATTTATATTTTGAAATACCAGTTCAGAACTCATTCTCAAATCACATATTCTCTTTTAAAATTCCATTTGAGACAATCCCCCTTTAAATTGAAACCTTTTCTCTTTTAATTGAACATAGACCACTAATTAATTTATAAATAGGGCCACCGACACTCATTCATCCAAAGTTGCCACCATCAGACCATTTAGTAAGCTATGTGGTCCATGTTGACTAAAGGCGATGCGAGTCTATCCCAATTTATGTTCAAGATCACAAAAAACATGAAACATGAAAAAAAAATAGTAATTATGTCACAAAAACATAATATCACTAGAATAATTAGAAAATTAGTAAATTCAATGCCACCTGCCTCAATCAAATCCAATTTTTCCTTTGAAATTGTGCCTAGCCATCACTGCCTAAGCTAGTCCAAGCATCGCCTCAACTCTCGGACACCTATCTCAAGGCACTACATCAAATAATTAATTATAAACAATTTATTATTTATTATTTAATTCATTTATAACAATATATAATTAAATTATAAATTAATTCAATTAGGCATAATGGTTAACATCTCACTGAGTCATCTGACACACCAAAACTATGATCAACCATGCTTGGAAGGTCTGTAACACACTCTCGACGCCATTATGGGGAAAATAGATATCACATGGAATCGATTCATTAGGAAATTTAATTTAATTTATTTCAAAAACATAAAAAAATATGCAGCATAAGATACCTCAAGGAAAATAATGAAAGGTGGCTTAATTACATCCTCCTGGGACCTCCTTCACAAGCTGCGTATGAAACCCCTAAAAAGTGGGATGATTTACACCATTCTCTGGTGAAAATACTCATAAAACCTAGTTGGAGACAACCAAAAATCAAAATAAAAACAAAGTAGAGGGAAAATAGAGGGATTATGAGGAGGAACTCACCTCAAAACATCAAAAAATAGCCTTGAAAATGACCCAAAATCAAGGGGATCAAAGGAAGAAAGGAGGGATATCCCTCCTATATATCACATTCATGATAGGAGGTTGGGGTTGTAGCTTAAATCCCATATGTTTTTTTGGTAAAATAACCATTTTTAATGAAAATCGGTAGGCCACACAGTTTTCCAAATGGTGTGCCAACCTTGTGGTTGACACCATCTCATACCATCCTTCCTGTACGGTTTTCCAAACCATGCCCCAATCATGTGAATCACCAATAAACTTAAACTATAGGTTTTTCACAATTTCTCTACAACCATGCACTAACCGTGTCTATACCTCTGAACAAATCTACCCCACATTGTTTTATTTTACCATATAATAATTGTGGACAAGGGAAAACCTTTGAATACTTCCAAATTTTAATCTAAAACTCCCAAGACTCACTCGAGCGCCTGATCCAACTCCCAATCCTTGATCCATATCCAAAAAATCTACTTGGGATTCTCAAAGTCTTATAATTTCAATCCTAAACTCAATTCTTGAATGGACCTTTGTTCTGAAAATTGAAAATTCAAATTCCTGTTGAATTTTCCAACCCAGAAAGGAGACAAGGTTTTACACTCATGCCTTCTTACCAGTATATAAATCACCATATATACCACATACTCATACCATTATCTTTATATAAATCACACATTTAACCTTTTATTATCACAATCATACCAAGTTTGGAGAGTTTTTATGTGTTTTCTGGAAAAAAAAATTAAAAATGTGTAGGTAATTTTTTTAAATATGTGTATGAAAGGCGATGGGGGGCCTACCCAATTTTAGCAAAAAAATATACATGTTTTTATATTTATAAATATATTGGTTTTTATATTATTATTTATATGTATATTATTATAAATCACTTATAAATATATTGGTTTATATATTGTGATTTATAAATATATTGGTTTCATTTAGTTAAATACTATTTTTTTGTAATTGTTAGATAACTATAATATTATTATTCTTTATAAATATATATATATTATAATTACATGTATTATGTTTGTGTTACACTTTATGATCCCTTATGTTTACCATGCTCTTATAATATTTGACTCTTATGCCATGTTTTTAAGTGATACTTTCTAATCATTCCATTTTTGTTTCCATTCTATGATTATTTACTCTCATGATATATTATCCAATTTTATCCTGTGAAAACCTTAACAAGATTTTTGGATCACCCTTTCTTTGATGTATGTCTCCAATATATTCCATGTTGTAAGAGTAAGGTGGGGTCTAGGAGAAAGTATGAAGATGAGAATAAAATATTGTGTTATTGTTTTTATCATGTACCCAATTCCCAAAGATGTTAGACCTATATATTTTTTGAATTATTATATATATTTTCATGATAAATATGATGTAATAATATTTATATGAGATCTAGGTTATTATAAGAAATATTTGAATAGACTTTATCATCTCAACATATGAAAATGTTTCTTCATAGTCAATACAATTAATTTTTTGTAACATTTTCCATCGAGTATTATTTATAAGTAGAAACCCTATAATCCATATTATTTTTCTTGTGAAAACCCAACTTAAAACCTATGGGTATCACCCCTTAATGTGCATCCACCAAGTTCCAAACTTGGTTTATGTACATGGAGTTTATTTTAGATTATATGGATTTAAACTATTTCTTAGAATTAAAAATCTCAATTTACTCTCAATAGGTAGTAGTTTTATCATCTATGAACATTAATTCATCATCATTTTTCATAATAAATTCATATATCTTAGGCTCCTGATGAATTCTACAAGAGCATTGAGGTTATTTTGTAACTTGATTGGGTTCTCCTTCCATAACTCTTTATGGAACTGACTCAACTTCTATATAAGTAGAACTTCCTTTTTGTTGGTCCTTAAATTCTCCAAGATGAACTTTCATCCCACTGGATTCTCAATTAATATATTCATTCTCAAGAAATATACTAGTTTCAGACACAAAAACTTTGTTTTCTATTAGATTATAGAAATAATATCCCATAGTTTCCTTGAGATAGACAACAAATTATCACTTCACTAATTTAGGGTTATGTTTATTAGAAAAAAAATCATATAATTGATTCACAACCCCAAATATTAATAAAATATATTTTGGGACATTTACCAATGAATATATCATATATTTTCTTTATGACCAAATTAGATAGAAAATAGTTAAGTAGAAATGAAACTATTTTCATAGTATACCCCCATAATGAATTAATAAGATCACACTGACTCATCATTGATTGAACCATATCCAATCAGGCATGATTCATTATCTTAGAAACACTATTCAAATATGGTTTTACGTGAGGAGTGAGTTATAAAACAATTCAAAAATATCTCATATGACCATTGAATTCCAAGTTCATGTATTCAATACCTTGATTTGATCAGTGAATCTTAATACATTTTCCCAATTGATTATGTAATTCATTCTAAAAATATTTGAAATTTTCATAAGTTTCATACTTGTACCTCATCATAAACACATAAACATACCAACTAAATTCATTAATAAAGGTTATTAATTACATAAACCAACACTTAAAAATTCATGAATGATTACAATCAATGTTTATGGGAAGATTTTGTCCTACATGGTGGTCTGTAAATAGTACGCCCATATCGAGATCACTGAGTTTCGTGTTGTGGTGGAGTCTGATGACCTAGAGAGGGTTGATCCTCGGGCACTGGAATGTTTATCACCGCATGCTCTGCCTATGTATCAGTGAGAGGAGGTGTCAACTGGATGTTGTATTATGCATCTAATCCTTCTCTCACTAGTGTCGTAGAAGTACCTACCATCATCGCTTGGGGGAACCATATAGGCTACAAAGGATTAGAACCCCAAGTTAGAGAAGATTGTGGATATCCTGTTAAGAAAGATGGATCACATGATGCCTGATGCACACCACAATTGCTTGAGGTTGGACCGCTGGAGGTTTGACCTTTTCCTGTGTAACAGGTGAGGGATCACATGCAGGATGATGTGGTATATGACGTTATCATCATGGATCCTCAGCATCAGCATCTATTGGAGGAGGTTCCTGAGCAGGAACCCCCACTCTTTAGGGTGGACAATCGAAGATGCTCTTGGTAATCATGTGATAAGCTAGCATCATCCACAGTGATATAGCATAGATAATTTCCAGGCTAGGGACATTCTCCTCCTTCTGATCAAACATGTGGATAATATTTCTTACTCCAGTATGCTGTAAAGATATTCAAAATGAATTAAAAAACATCACAATAAACAAACTAATAGAAATTTATTTACTTACCATATCATGAAGCACTTTTTTGTTACAGTGATATACAGTATAGACTTCAGTCTATACCATGGGTCATACTCAACCTTCTCTAATAGATGGAATCACATCGTAGGTACACCTTGGATATGACATTCTGCTCGTCTTCCCCAGAGGTCAAGAAAATCAGCATGTCATTTATTCTAGTCCTCATCCTACCTTCCTGTCATCAACAAGTCATGAAGCTTCCATGTTTGTGGTGACGTAAATGTAATGGGATGAACACAACCAAACTTGTGCATGACTCTATCAGGATGGTGCCACTCAAAAACATGTAATTGGATGAGTGGAACTAGAACCATATCATCATAAAGCCCAACAGTGTGGTATGCTAGCAACTAATCCAATAAAGCTCAATATGGAATCCATGAAATATGAAATGACGTGTGATATTTTTCAAAAATGTTCCTTACTAAAAACCAAAATTGATGATATTATTAAATTTGTTAGACAATGATAGATTGTATATACTTATCTCATCAGGTAGAAGACTATCCAACTTGAGATGGTATGCACCCAAATGGCGTGTCAATTTTTTTTGAAGTTGTGTTTCTGAGTCCACCTATAAAATACAACATCGAAAATGGTAAATAATAAGAAATTAAATTCAATAACTCTTACTAGAATCATAAACCAATAGAGATGAGTGATCATATCATCATCCATGTGAAGCATCATGAAACACCTTTATAGGCATCGAATGACCAGAAATCTGAGGGCAGAGTGAGGGGATGCCCTCCCATGCCCACATCTAAAGAAGGATGATGCACCCCCCTAAGATTTTTGTGGTCTTTGTGGCATTCCATGCATAATGCCTTGTATGTGTAAGTCAAGAAAATAGATCCCCATATATACATTACTACCATATCAAAGTCCTCCAGTAGGTCTATATACATCATGTTCACATGCATCCTTGAGTGATTAGCACACAGGGTCCCTCCAATGAGCTGTAATATATATGCATGGGAATAACGCATGATAGTCTGGTCATCAGCATCATCAGGTAAATCTCCAAACTGTGTCTCAATCTATCTTATAGATAGTAACCCACCATCTGTAGGGTTGGCCAAAATATTGATGTATAACAATCGCTCAAAAAGTTCAGGCCATTATGAATGGGTGGGTCTAATCACGACTTCCCCCTAGATGGGAAGACAAAGAAGGAATGCGACATCCTTGAGGGTGATGGTCATCTCTCTCTCGGGTAGGTGGAATGTGTGTGTCTCTGGTCTCTATCTCTCCATGAGGGAAATAAGTATGTGATGGTCAAAAAAAGTAAAATCAGATACTGCAATGCCATAAAAGCCAGCACGGTGCAGGTATGGTCTAATGATGGATGGAGGTAGCTTGTGATGAAAATGGTGTGCTCGATGCACCCTGATCCATCGAACCTCAATACCCTATATCACAGTTTGGGAAACATGTGTATCCTACTCGATGAGTAGTCTGGTATCCTCCATATGCATGTAAAGAAATTAAATAATTCATTAGTGTAAAATTTAAATATAATGTTATGGTATTTTTTGTTTGTTGTAAGAAAATCATGTGTTATTTAATGTCTTTTTCCTTTCCAATTTCACTTTATATGATAATAATTATAATTTTATCATTTATTAATATACTGATTTTATATTTTCTCTTCTTAGGTATTTAAATAGTTTATAAAGAAAATATGAATCATCCAAATCATATCCTAATTTATTCATTAGTTAATCATTCTTTAATCACTCTTTAATCATTCCTTAATCAATAATTAATCATATGATATTCATTGGTTAATTATTATTAGGGAATCATTATATGTAATCATTTTTTAATCCTAATTTATTCATTAGTTAATCTATACTTAAGCATTACTAATAATAACTATTATTTATAAACTATATATAACTAAATAAACAACTTAATAAATAACATATCTAAAACTAACTAAAAAGAATTTAATTACTAATAATAACTATCATTCTTTAATGTCTTTGTTCTTGTCCATTTCACTTTAGAAAATGGCATGATTTTTAATTTATGTATGATTTCCCATATGATGGTATGTTTTATGATTATTTGATAACATGATTACTTTATGGTTTATCCATTAATAGATTGATTATGTGTTAATGTCACCTCAAATTCACTTGTCATGTTCCTTTTTATGTGAATATGAAATTTTTATTGTTATTTGATAGTAAAAGTATTTGGTGATGTCATACAATTCTATAAAATAAAGGATATTATATTAACACCATATAATTAACAATATTATAATATCACAGAAGAGAAAATACATCATTGTGGATGAGAGTTTGAATTTGATCCAACAATGTTAGGTCATCGTTTCCGATTATGACCTTCTTGATGACAAATGGTGTATCTCAAACTCTCCCCTTTTTCTTGAGGTCAGTTAATCTCATTCTGAATCTTGATGGACATCGGTATACCTTGTTTATGCAACCTTTTGATATAAAGTATCACTATCAGTTGGTCTTTAGGCATTGGGAAATATCGAAACTCCCCAATAGGCATCCATGGTGCAACATAATAATTAGAAATGGTGTTTAGTCAGTACACTAGATCAACATATGCTTCTCATGATATGTTCATAGAGGCACATGTTGTAATGGAATGTGCACATGGGAACCATAATTATTAGGAGTTTCCACATTGGAATTGCCTCGCTTCCAGTAATACCACCATTTTTTCACCGTTGCTATTTATGATAGGGTCTGAACGCTCTTGAACTTAAAATAAAGAGAGATTTTGATAGTTATTATTAGTAATTGAATACCCCTAGAAATGAGGGTTTTATATATGTAAATTCCAGAATAAAATAAATCATTTTTATATCTTGATGAATACCCCTATAAATGAAAGAATTTTGGGTATTCAAATAAATAAAATAAAATAATTTCTTGATAAAAAGATAGAGATTTTGAGATGAAAATTTTGTAGCATAATGGCTATGAAACATGGCTTTAGAAAATATTAAAAAGAGAGGGGAAAAGGGTATACCATCCATAAATGAATAATAATATAGTATAGGGACAAAATAAAATTTAAATAATAACATGGTATGGAAACTTCAAAGACATACCATGTAAAAGAGAACTTGAAAGGAAAAGAGACGTGGATAATTCCCTTCTGAAAATTCAGCAGCCTGACAGCGTGACTTAAAAATTCAGAAAATGAGTTGATGAGAGAGAAAAGGGGATATAATCATTTGGACATAAAATTAAAATCAATAAGTATATATAATAACATACCCCAACATAAGAAAATGGAAATTAAAATACATAACATAAAATAAGTCTTTGACTAAAAGAGGAGGGTGAAAGGTTCCCTTACCTGGAAGAGTAACTTCTAAAACTCTTAGTTCGGGACCTTGGGGGATTGATAACACATTGGGAGGAATCCTTGGGAGGTAGAACTAGAATAAATTTGTGTATAATGATTTTTAAATTAAAGGAAACTGAGTAATCGGTGGGTATTTATAGCAAAGGTGAGGGAATATTTTATTAATTCCAAAGGACACCTCATTAATGGTATTTGCAAAACCATGGGCTTTCCTATGGAATTTTCCCAGGGTATTGACCACCTGGGACACCTAATATTATATTTTAATCCATAATAGTAAACCATCATCTTATATTACTCATTAAATCATTATGATATAGCTATGATGTCATTAAACTTACCGAAAACTCAAAATTGTATTTTTACTATTCACCGAAAATTCAACTATTTCAGAAAAATCCCAAAAAATACACCCTAACAATTTTTTGACGCATAGAATTAAAAAGTGAACTCCATTTTATAAAAATTAATTTTATTTTAAATTAAATGAAATAAACAAAACAGTAATACTTAACTAATAATTTCTAAAACATTTATTTACTTATACTATGATATAATTCTATCGCATTACCACTTAAGATGACTAAAATATATTTATACTTCCCTAGGTGAGGTTACTATTCCATTTGTCATATTACCATTCATAATGGTAAAATTACTATTAAAAAGGGTAAAATTACTATTCACCCAAAAAAATATTTTGATCTTATTGAACCATATTTTTCACCCTGATTGCAACCATGTATGTCCGATTTTCAAAAATCATTTCACAGAAAAAGTTATTTAATAATAAAATATTTTTTTACTATTCATCAAAAAACACTATTCATCAAATACCATTCATCAAAAATACTATTCATCAAATACTAAAAAATTGAAACTTCTTAGAAAACTTCTAAAAATCCAGCATAGGTTGATTTTGACACTATTAGTAATTGATTTTTTTTAAAGTCATAAGAAATTTATTCATTCGAAAAAACTACATTAACTCAAATATAAAATGTCATAATCATCTAGAAAATTTGTGGATGACATCAAAATTTTCAAATTACATTTATTTTAATATTTATAATAACATTTATTTGGATCTTTCCTTAATAAGGTAATCATTGCATCATCATTATGTGATAAATAAATTTATTTATGTAATGTCTAAAAATTATAAATAAAATACCATGATGTATGAAATATTTTTAGCTTTATAGTGACTATTTATAGTCGAAGAGATCACTTATATAAACCCATATATAAAATTTAGTACTTATTAAAAAACATGAGTGTGAGAGAAACTTTAAACTAGCTTCCATGTGAATCTTTGTCCTTTTAATTAAAGAAGCTTCCATGAGAAGCATTAAACTGGATTCTATGGGAAGATTTGTAAATTTAATTAAAGAAGTTTCTATGATAATCTTTAAAATGGATTCCATGGGAATATCTGTTCTTTTAATTTAACAAGCTTCTATGAGAAGCTTTATAATAGCTTTTATGGGAAGCTTTATACTTTTAATTAAACAAGCTTTTATGAGAATCTTTATACCAGCTTCCATGGGAAGATTTATCCATTTAATTAAATAAGATTCTATTAGAAGCTTTAAACTAGCTCATCCAATAAAATTATGACATGTGTTAGGGTAATTTTATAATTTTATTTTTACCCTTAATTACATGATTTACCCTTAACCGCAATAATTAAAAATAATTACTGAAATTACTGTCCAAAAATAAAAGATACCTATTTACACAATTTAGATCTTCTGATTCTAAATATGTGATCCATTTTTTCAAATTCAAAATAAAAAAGTTGCATTAATTAATTTAAAATTAATTCTCATTATCATAATGATAAAATGGATTTTTTTTTAAAAAGTAATAAACATCAAAAGATTAGTGTACATTTATATCTAATTTTAATGTGAAATTATTTCCAATAACCAAAATTGGATTAAATGATACAAATATATTATATTTATACTTTAAAACCATTCAATAATATATTTTTACCATATAAATTATCTCGATGGAAAAAAGTTGTTTTCAATTAAAATTTAGCGTGTTTTTACTATTCATCAAAACATGATAGTTATCAGAAAAATATAAAAAATTCATCCAAAGTAAATTTTGATATCCCACTTCTAAATAAGTTTATTTTTTCAAATAGAACATATAAAAGTGATAAAAACTGAATTTAAAAAAGTTTTTCCATCAAAAGGTGGTAAAACTGTATTTTTAGAAAAATACTTCTTTTATCTGAAAAATTGAATTTGTTCTCATATAATATCTAGAAAACATATAAGATGAATTTAAAAAATTACCTTGAATATATAAAATATATTTTTCATAAAAAAACATAAAGAGTGATATGATTTTATAAAAAAAATTATTCTCTTTTTAAAATAGGTTTTCATAAAACCACATCATATATATTCAATTGGTTTTTATTTCTATTTATAATAAATATGGTAACCAATGAATCATTTTTTAAACATGTGTAAACTATATTTTCATAATTCAGTTGATATTATTCATTCCTGCCATTCCAACGGCTAGGTTATAATGGTAACATTTAAATAATAATATTTAGTTGTTCGTTTAAGCTCAATATAGCGTATCATGTATGCTACTGAACATTGTGTTTCTTTCTTAAAACTCAGGATGTTGCATCTTTCCCCCATTTTGGAAATTTCATCCTTGTAATTTTAAAATTGAGCTCAGACACTTCATTGAAAATCCCTCCTCAGAAAAAGAGTAAAAAAACTACCACTTTAAAAGAATGAAAAATAAGTATAAAGGTCACCCAAGATAACACGTACTTGGATTCCATGTAGAAAAACATGGATATAAAAGAAAAACTAACCACCTTATTTTTATTAAGAGTGATAGAAAACATGATCAGGAGAAATTTAACAATCAAAAAACCACAAACTTGTGATGGGTTAAATGGTCTTTGATTTCCTAGTAGGAAAAGTAAACTGACAAAATTTTTATTTTAAGGTCCTTTTCATAAAATTGCAGAATTTATTTAAGAGTGTGACTGTCATGAACCAGGTTGGGTCATCATCTGACCCCATCCGTGACATGGCTCGAAGGGTGTTCCTGATCCCCAAGGGCTAGCACAAGTGCCTGAGTATCAAAAAAACACATGGGAATGATTTACGTGAGACAATAAATACAAAACCACTAACAAGATAAATAAACTGAAACTGGAAACAGAAAACCAAACATGCCTTTAAACCATAATCAGATTTAAAGTCTACAATTCAACTAAAGACCCAAAGGGGGCTATAACAAGATAGAAAACTAAAACTCCAATACCAACCTCCAAACAACATGAGAAGCCACATACCCAAGCTACCAACACCAACCTGCACGTGAAGACCATCAACAACTTGAACCACCATCACTAAGCACGATGCCTCAACCTGGGATACACAAAAAACATAGTCTACATACACCCAAAGGTTTATATAGGGTGTGATCCAAGAGCCCAATAGGATTCCACTAGGAGAAGATTCCATGCATAACCATTTAATGACAAATACATTTTCCAGTTAAATAAATAAAAAGGAAATAAATGCTTGAACAGTATTTAAAGAAAACAATTTTTAATGACAGGGGTTTTAAATGAAAACAATTTTAAAGACAATAACTTAAATTTAAGAACACATGCACACTTAAGTTTAAGATAACCAAAGTGTCATGCTGGTGAGCGTAAAGTAAATAAGGAGCACCAAATATGGGAGAGTCCTCATGGGTGTTAGCTAGCATGGGTCCCTAGATATTTGTGTCTCGGTGAAATGTGGCTTAGAAACCATGACCCTCGGAAAACATGGCTTAGAAACCATAACCCTCAGCAAACATGGCTTAGAAACTAGGACCCTTAGTCATTCATATGTTTAGTTAGTGTTGCAGTTGTCAATCCTGCTAAGTGAAACAGGGCCGAAACCACCCTCGAATCACTAGCCCACTAGTCTAGTCCACCTCCCTAGCTACCCAGACTTCCTGCTTTGTGCTCAAACAAGTTTCAAGTTCATAATGGGTGCACATCACATAAAAAATCCAAGAAAAACACCACGCATGACAAGATACCATTTACACCATCAATTCCACTTTTAAAATCCAAGATCACGTCACATGTCACATTTATGCATAAAATCCAAACAGGGTACTTACACACACTGAATCACCATTTACAAACCCAAATGCCATTTTTAAATACTATGCACACCAAAACCGTGTCCAAGAAAGTCTCACACCATATACATAATTTGATAAACCCTTTAAAAAAATTATAAAATAATTCTAAAAGAGTATTAACAAGCTTTATGCATGAAAACACACTCAAAATCCCCATTTTGAATTAAGTGCACACCAAAATATTTTTTTAACTTAATCCGCATCTCTTACACCATCAATTAGACCGATTGAAAATTTAAAGAAAACACGTTTACAATTAAACAACCACCAGAAAAAATTATTAATCAATTTCAAAAAAAATGTTCCACGTGACATTAAATACAAAAAATGCACTCAAAACCTCTTTTATGATAAAACGCATCTTGATGCCACACCAAAACACGCACTGCAGTTATTTCACATTCAAACAATCTAAATGCATAGTTTCTAAAACACTGATAAATAGATCAATATAGGTTTTCACAACAAAACATATAAACATCACATAAACATTTATACCTCAAAATAAAAAAAGACACTACACACACCAAAACCCACCATTTACACACACAAAATCCATTTTGAAAAAATACACACATACCAAAAACGATCCTTAACCCAAACTCTTCCCAACCATGATTTGTACTTCAAACTCAATTTAAGAAATCATTGACACAATTTATTTTTAAACATTTCAAAAGAACACAATAAGGAATTTCATCAAGATTACACCAAATTTTATTTCATGTAAGGTGCACTTTAAAATTTTAATGCACATCAAATTCTTCAAAAATACTTCCAGAACATACTTTGCACCACTTGCACAATTGAATGAATCAACTGCACAATTTTAAAGACCATTCCTACAGTTGTAAAAACCACCAAAAAAATTATGAAAACAATTTTCAGAATATTACACATGGCTCAAAACACTAAAAATTCAACCAAACACCCCTATATGACTCAACGCATATTAACGTTAAACCAAAACACAATCTGCATAGTTTGTAAAATTCAAATAAACAATTCAACATGGTTGTTCACAGAAAACACACCTATATCACGTATACATATCAACTTAAATTAAAAACTAGATTCACATCAAACAAACTAATGAATAAATATGCTAAATTAATTTAAGAAGAAAATTAATTCATCAAACAATGGTTAAATGTGGAACCACCTACCTCGGGTGTAGAAAACCTCAAAATTGGTGCAAATTTTATTTGCACGTCAAACGCACCACAAGAAGATCCTAAGGAGGAAAAGAAATAACCAAAATGACAATATTAAAAAAGAATCACCCCTAAATCAAATACTCTACCCACAGAAAAACTAAAACCCCCAAATATCACGGATCAACAAACTAAGAAGAGGGGAAAAGAGGATTACCAGAGGAGAGTCAGACGCGGAAGGGATCAAGAATGTTGGTTGGAAGGAGGGGGTGAGTCGTGAGTCCGGTCCACCGGGGGAGGAGGTCAGTGCGAGTCTGGAGGGGGGGCCGGCAGGGTGGTTCTGGATGGGATCCAGAGGGGAGGGGCATCAGTGTGAGCGGTTGGTTTCCATGGGAGACGATGAGAGCAGTGCCAGGAGCTGGAGGGAGGCGAGCGAGCGGGTTGGAGATGAGGTCGGCACAGGGCGGTCTCTAGATGAGAGGAATAGAAGGCGGCCAGATGTGGAAGGGGGTGGCCAGATGGGAGGAATCTGCTGAGCAGGGGGGAGGGGGAGTCTGTTGCAACCTAGGGAAAAAGGAGGGAAGTGGGGTGACAGGTTGAGAGAAACCCTACCCACCAAAAAAATAAAACTAAAATAAAACTAATAAAACTAATAATAATAGTAATAATATCATTAAAACAAAATTCATTAAATTTTTATCACATTTTTTCTTATTTTATTTTATTTTCATTTTATTACTCATCATTATTTCATTATTCCTTTATGTTTTAATTTATTTTGAAAATTGGGCAGGCCGTGTGGTCTCAAAATCGTTCCCTACCTGTGCTCCCGATGACGCTAAACCCAAAACGTGCATTTTTTCTCAACAAGACTCAAAAAATTTAAACATTGGTTCACCCAAAACCCAAAAAAAATTGCCAGACCATAAAATAATGAAATAAAATAAATTGAAAAGGTTAGGGTGTGACAGTGACTAAGAACATAAGGAAACATACCTACTTGTCAAGTATAGTTTCATTATTTAATGAATTTCCACCACACACTCATCTTTTTCTCTAAACGATAAGTATTTTGGGTAAGTTAACTTATATATAATCACATAATTCAAAAAAATATTAACTATATTTTTCTCTCATCTTTATAATTTAAGCATAATAAAAAGTTTAGTTCATGATATGATAATTCCCAAAAAGAATAAACCTTATATGATAAAAAACTAATTCAATATCTAAAATTCAACAAACAATACCCAAAGTTCAACAAAGACCATTCAACAAACAATTATCCTTAAAATTACTCAAATTAATCCAAACTAAGATTAAAACCCAAAATTCAGGAGGATTTGATCACATAATCTTCCAAGAAAAATTTTAACATTTATCTCCAAATAACATCAACCATTATTAGTGTATCATACCAAAAGTAATTGACCTAATCACATGTTATCCAAGATAGGATAATTATTTCCTAATTCCCATAAGTACATAATTTAATAATTAAACCTTTAATCCTTAAATAAAACTCTATAGTATTCTATTTACCTTAATCATATAAAGTCCCCAAAATAGTGAACATCTTCCAAAATAACATTTATCACTTAATTCACAAATTATTTTCCAATCTCATGGTTATCTATTCGATAAAATATATGTCTATAAAATCAACATATTATTATTTAATCAACTTGTTTAACTAAAAATAATGAATTCATACTAACCAGGGACTTCATGTAGGTTAGTGATAGGCAATAAAGGCCTCTCGCACTTCGGTTATGGGTTCGATTCCTACTGCCTTGCTCGATGCAATGAGTTGTCACATGGTCTGCATGTTGACCCTTTTTCTAAAACTATATAATTCTTATAACATTCCCAAAATACGATAACATCCTAAAAAATAACAATATGATGTTTTAAAAACAATTTTTATCTCATACCTTTCATTTGACATTCAAAAAGTAATAACTCAGAACTACCTGAAAAAAATAAATGTCTCCAAAAATACTCTTAATCGCCTTGAAATTTTATAACATAGTCCTCAAAATGGTTTCTAAGAATATAAAATTAGGATCAAACATAAACTTATAGACCCATAAGAAGACATCTTAATCTCCAAAGTTGTCTAAACTATACTCTGATACCAACTATAAGGAATCAGCCTTAAACATAACTTATTCTAGTGACTTTTGACTAGAATTTATTTTCATTGATTCCCAAAGATATTTTAGGTTTAGAGTTTTATAGAATTAGGAAAAAAATCTTACATAAACTTTCAATATTAAAAAGTAGATAAGTCTACACACCATCCCTTTTTTTATAAAACAAAAACTATTATAATGAAACATGGTTTATTTTCAAGATAAATCTTCAACTACTTTCATCATAGAATCTTATTTTTCCTTAACAATATTAAGACCTCTGAAAAACATTTAAAAAATGGGATGAGCACAAAAATATCAATAAGGTAAAATAAAGGGAAAATGTTTACATGTGATCTTTAGAGATATAAATAAGAACATGATTAATTTCATAAAGTCATGAGAAAGAGGAATATCATAACAATAAGAACTTGGATCATAACTTGAAAATGTGGCTACAACATTTAATTTATACATTCATAAGAATATCACCAAGGTCTATCATAAAGGTTTAATATCAACAAGGTCCATCCCCAAGGTGTCATAAAAATTACCAAGGTTAATCACCAAGGTATCTTAAAAATTACCAAGGTTATTCACCATGGTATCGTAAAAATTACCGAGGTTGTTCACCAAGGTATCGTAAAACTTTCCATCTATAGATATTAATTTCTTTAACCAATACATTAGAGAGGTATTAGGTTGCAACCTTAATATGTATTTATTTTCATGTTATACACGTATATCATAGTCAAACATTTCATAAATAACCTAAATAGAATAAAAGAAATGAGTTTCATATCAAAATCATGGTGTTTTAAAAAGCACTTAAAAACGTGATCATTATATCATTTATATCCCACAAAAAGGGAATGAGGGTTTTATGTATGTCAATTACAGAATAAAATAAATAATTTTTATGTCTTGATGAATACCCTTATAAATAAAAGAGTTCTAGGTATTCAAATAAATAAAATAAAATAATTTCTTGATAAAACGGGAGAAATTTTGAGACGAAAATTCTGCAGCATAATGGCTATGAAACATGGTATTAGAAAATATTAAAAAGAGAGGGAAAAAGGGTCTCACATCCATAAATTACTCATAATATAGTAGAGGTACAGAATAAAATGGAAATAATAACATGGTTTGGAAACTTTAAATACATACCACATAAAAGAGAACTTGAAAAGAAAAGAGAAGTGGAGAATTCCCTTACGAAAATTTGGCAACCTAACGACGTGACTTAAAAATTCAGAAAATGAGTTGATGAGAGAAAAAAAGGGGATATCATAATTTGGACATAAAATTGAAATCAATAAGGATATATATTAACATACCCTAATATAATAAAATGGAAATTAAAATACATAACATAAAATAAGTCTTTGACTAAAAGAGGAGGGTGAAAGGTTTTCTTACCTTGAAGAGTAACTTCTAAAACTCTTATTTTGGGACATTGGGGGCTTAAAAAAACCTTGGGAGGACTCCTTGGGAGGTAGAACTAGCATAATTTCGTATATAATGATTTTTAAATGAAATTAAATGTAGGAATTGGTGGGTATTTATAGCAAAAGTGAGGGAATGTTTTATTAATTTCAAAGGACACCTCATTAGTGGTATTTTCAAAACCATGGGATTTCCCATGGTATTTGAAATGGTATTGGACACTTGGGACACATAATATTATATTTTAATTCATAAGAGTCTACCATCATCTTATCTTACTCATTACATCATTATGACATAGTTATGATGTCATTAAACTTACTGAAAACTCAAAACTGTATTTTTACTATTCACCAAAAATTCAACTATTTTAGAAAAATATCAAAAATTCACCTTAACCATTTTTTGACATGCATAATTCAAAATTGAACTCCATTTTATAAAAATTAATTTCATTTTAAATTAAATTAAATAAAATAAAATAGTAATACTTAACTAATAATTTCTAAAACATTTATTTACTTATACTATGATATAATTATATCACATTACCACTTAAGATGACTAAAACACATTTATACTTCCATAGGAAAGTTTACTATTCCATTGGTCATATTACCATTCATAAGGGTAAAATTAATATTTAAAAGGGTAAAATTACTATTCACTAAAAAATTATTTTGATCTTATTGAACCACATTTTTCACCCTGATTATAACCATGTATATCTGATTTTCAAAAATCATTTCACAAAAAAAAAGTTATTTAATAATAAAATATTTTTTCATTATTCATCAAAAAACACTATTCATCAAATACTATTTATCAAATACTAAAAAATTGAAACTTCATTGAAAACTTTTAAAAATTCATCATAGGTTAATTTTGACACTATTAGTAATTGATTTTTGTTAAAGTCATAAAAAAATTATTCATTAAAAAAACTACATTAACTCAAATATAAAATGTCATAATCATCCATAAAATTCATGGATGACATCAAAATTTTCAAATTACATTTATTTTGAGCATTCATTAATAAGGTAATCACTGCATCATCATTGTGTCATAATAAATTTATTTATGTAATGTATAAAAATTATAAATAAAATACCATGATGTAGGAAATCATTTTAGCTTTATAATGACTATTTATAGTTGAAGAGGTCATTTATATAAACACATATTAAAAATGTAATTCTTATTAAAAACATGAGTGTGAGAGAAGCATTAAGCTAGCTTCCATGTGAAGCTCTGTCCTTTTAATTAAAGAATCTTCCATGATAATCATTAAACTAGATTCCATGGGAAGATTTTTACATTTAACTAAAGAAGTTTCTATGATAATATTTAAAATGGCTTCCATGGGAAGCTTGGTTCGTTTAATTTAACAAGTTTCTATGAGAAGCTTTATAATAGCTTCCATGGGAAGATTTATACTTTTAATTAAACAAGATTCTATAAGAAGCTTTATACCAACTTCCATGGGAAGATTTATCTATTTAATTAAAGAAGTTTCTATGAGAAACTTTAAACTAGATCATATAATAAAATTATGACATGTGTTAGGGTAATTTTATAATTCGCAGTAATTAAAAATAATTACTGAAATTACTATCCAAAAATAAAATATACCTATTTACACAATTTGGACATTCTGATTCCAAATATGGGATCCATTTTTCTAAATTCAAAACACAAAAGTTGCAGTAATTAATTTAAAATTAATTTTCATTGTCAAAATAATAAAACAGATTTTTTTTAAGTAATAAACATCAAAAGATTGGTGTGCGCTTATATCTAATTTCAATGTGAAATTACTTCAAATGACCAAAATTGGATTAAATGATAAAAATATATTCGATTTATAGTTTAAAACCATTCAATAATATAATTAAACCATATAAATTATCTTGATGGAAAAAAGTTGTTTTCAATTAAAATTTAGCGTGTTTTTACTATTCATCAAAACATGATAGTTATCAGAAAAATATCAAAAATTCATCCAAATTAAATTTTGATGGCACACTTCTAAATAATAAGTTTATTTTTTCAAATATAACATATAAAAGTGATAAAAACTAAATTTTAAAAAGGGTTCTTCATTAAAAGGTGGTAAAACTGCATTTTTAGAACAATACTTCTTTTATCCGAAAAATTGAATTTGTTCTCATATCATATCTAAAAAACATATAAGATGAATTTAAAACATTACCTTGAATATATAAAATATATTTTTCATAAAAATCCATAAAGTGTGATATGATTTTATAAACACAATTATTCTCTTTTTAAAATAGGTTTTCATAAAACCACATCATATATATTAAATTGGTTTTTATTTTCATTTCTAATAAATTTGGTAACCAATGAATCATTGTTTAAACATATGTAAACCATATTTTTATAATTCAGTTGATATTGTTCATTCCTGTCATTCCAACGGATAGGTTACAACTATAACATTTAAATAATAATATTTAGTTGTTCGTTTAAGCTCAATGTAGTGTATCATGTATGCTATTGAACATATTTTTTCTTTCTTAAAACTCAGGATGTTTCATCTTTCCCCTCTTTTGGAAATTGCATCCTCACAAATTTAAAATTGGTCTTAGAAACTTCATTGAAAATCTCTCATCAGAAAAAGAGTAAAAAAAACTACCACTTTAAAAGAATGAAAAAGAAGTACAGAGGTCACCCAAGATAACACATATTAAGATTCCATGTAGGAAAACTTGTATATGAAAAAAACCATCTTGTTTTGATGGAGAGTGATAGAAAACATGATTGGGAGAAAGTTAACAATCAGAAAAGCACAAACTTGTGATGGGTTAAATGGTTTTTGATTTCCCAGTAGGAAAATTAAACGAACAATGTTTTTGTTTTAAGGTCTTTTTCATAAAGTTGCAGAATTTATTTATGATCCTGACTAAGAACATAAGGAAACATACTTACTTGTCAATTAGAGTTTCATCCTTTAATAAATTTCCACCACACACTCATCTTTTTATCTAAATGTTGAGTATTCCGGGTAAGTTAACTTCTATATAATCTCATAATCCACAAAATATTAACTATCTTTTTCTCTCGTCTTTAGACATTAAACATAATAAAAAGGTTAGTTCATGATATGATAATTCCCCAAAAGAATAAACCTTATGTGATGAAAAACTACTTCAATCTCTAAACTTCAACAAACAATACCCAAAGTTCAACAAAGAACATTCAACAAACAATTTTCCTTAAAATTACTCAAATTAATCCAAACTGAGATTGAAACCCAAAATTTGAGAGGATTTGATCACATAATCTTCCAAGATAAATTTTAACATTTATCTCCAAATAACATCAACCATTATTAATGTATCATACCAAAATTAATTGACCAAATAACATGTTCTCCAAGATAGGATAATCATTTCCTAATTCTCATAAGTCCACAATTTAATAATTCAACCTTTAATCCTTAAATAAAACTCCATATTGTTCTATTTACCTTAATTATATAAAGTCTCCAAAATAGTGAACATCTTCCAAAAAAACATTTATCACTTAATCCCCAAATCATTTTCCCATACCATGGTTATCAATTCGGTAAAATATATGTCTCCAAAATCAACTTATTCTTATTTTATCAATTCTTTTAACTAAAAAGAATGAATTAATACTAACCAAGGACTTCAAGTAGGTCATTGGTAGGCAATAAAGTCCTCTCGCACTTCGGTTGTGGGTTCGATTCCTACTGCCTTGTTCGACGCAATGGGTTGTCACATGGTCTGCGTGTTGTCCCTTTTTCTAAAACTACATAATTCTTATAACATTACCAAAATATGATAAAATTCTCCAAAATAACCATATGATGTTTTAACCACAATTTTTATCTCATACCTTTCATTTGACATTTAAAAATTAATAACTCAGAACTACCTGAAAAAAATAAACGTCTCTAAAAATACTGTTAATCACCTTGGAAATTTATAACATAAGCCTCAAAAGGGTTTCTAAGAATATAAAATTAGGATCAACCATAAACTTATAAACCCATAAGAAGACATCCTAATCTCCAAATTTGTCTAAACCCTAGTCGGATACCAACTATAAGGACCTGACCTTAAACATAACTTATTTTAGTGACTTTTGACTAGAATTTATTTTCATTTATTCCCAAAGATCATTTAGGTTCAGAGTTTTAGAGAATTAGGAAAAAATATTACATAAACTTTCAATATTAAAAAGTATATAAGTCTACACGCCATCACTTTTTTTATAAAATAAAAACTATTATAATGAAACATGGTTTATTTTCAAGAAAAATCTTCAAATACTTTCATCATAACATCTTCTTTGTCTTTACCAATCTTAAGACCTATGAAAAACATTTAAAAACTTTGGATGAGCACAAAAAGCTCAAGAAGGGAAAAAAAGGGAAATATTTTACATGTGATATTGATAGATATAAATAAGAACATGAGGAATTTCATAAAGGCATGATAAAGAGGAATATCATAACAATAAGAACTTGGATCATAACTTGAAAATGTGGCTACAACGTTTCATTTATACATTCATAAGCATATCACCAAGGTCCATCCCTAAGGTGTCATATCACTAAGGTCCATCCCCAAGGTATCATAAAAATTACCAAGTTTATTCATCAAGGTATCATAAAAATTACTAAGGTTATTCAGTAAAGTATTGTAAAAATTACCAAGGTTTTTCACCAAGGTATCGTAAAACTTGACATCTCTAGAGATTAATTTCTTTACCCAATGCATTGGAGCGCTATTAGGGAAGACCCTTAATATGTATTTATTTTCATGTGATCCACATATATCATAATCAAACATTTCATAAATAACCCAAATAGAATAAAATAAATGGGTTTCATATCAAAATCATGGCATTTTAAAAAGCGCTTAAAAACATGATCATTGTGTCATTTATAACCCACGAAAAGGGAATGAGGGATTTATGTATGTTAATTATATAATAAAATAAATCATTTTTATGTATTTATGGATAAACCTAGAAATTAAATAGGTTTTTTTATTCAAATAAAGAAAATAAAATAATTTATTGATAAAAAGAGAGAGGTTTTGAGACGAAAATTCTACAGCGTAACGACTATGAAACATGGTTTTATAAAATATTAAAAAGAGAGGGGGAAAGGGTATCCCATCCATAAATGACTCATAATATAGTATAGGTACAGAATGAAATTTAAATAAGAATATTTTATGGAAACTTGAAAGGCATACCACATAAAAGATAACTTGAAAGGAAAAGATAAGTGGAGAATTCTCTTACGAAAATTCAGTAGCCTAACGACGTGACTTAGAAATTCAAAAATTGAGTTGATGGGAGAGAAAAGGGGATATCATAATTTGTACATAAAATTTAAATAAATAAGGATATATAATAACATACCCCAAAATAAGAAAATGTAAATTAAAATACATAACATAAAAGAAGACTTTGATTAAAAGAGGAGGGTGAAAGGTTCTCTTACCTTGAAAAGTAACTTCTAAAACTATTAGTTTGGGACCTTTTGGGCTTGAGGAAACCTTGGGAGGACTCCTTAGGAGTTATAAATAGCCTAAATTTGTGGATAATTATTTTTAAATGAAAGTAAATGAAGGAATATGTGGGTATTTATAGCAAAAGTGAGGGAATATTTTATTAATTTCCAAGGACACCTCAGTGGTATTTGCAAAACCATGGGTTTTCCCATGATATTTGCCTATGGTATTGGCCACTTGGGACACAAAATATTATATTTTAATCCATAAGAGTCTACAATCATCTTATATTACTCATTACATCATTATGTCATAGTGATGATGTTATTAAACTTACCGAAAACTCAAAAGTGTATTTTTACTATTCACTGAAAATTCAATTGTTCCAGAAAAATCTCAAAAATTCACCCTAACCATTTTTCAACATGTAGAATTTAAAAGTGAACTAAATTTTATAAAAATTAATTTCATTTAAAATTAAATTAAATAAATAAAATAGTAATACATGACTAATAATTTCTAAAACATTTATTTACTTATACTATGATATAATTATATCACATTACCACTTAAGATGACTAAAACATATTTATACTTCCATAGGTGAGGTTACTATTCCATTAGTCATATTACCATTCATAAGGGTAAAATTACTATTCTAAAGGATAAAGTTACTATTCACCAAAAAATTATTTTGATCTTATTGAACAATATTTTTCACCCTGATTACAACCATGTATGTTTGATTTTCAAAAATCATTTCACAGAAAAAGTTATTTAATAATAAAATATTTTTTACTATTCATCAAAAAACACTATTAATAAAATACTATTCATAAAAAAAACACTATTCATCAAATATTATTCATCAAATAATAAAAAATTGAAACTTCTTATAAAACTTCTAAAAATTTAGCATAGGTTGATTTTGACACTATTAGTAATTGATTTTTGTTAAAGTCATAAAAAATTTATTCATTCAAAAAAACTACATTAACTCAAAGATAAAATGTCATAATCATCCAGAAAAAGTGTGAATGACATCAAAATTTTCAAATTACATTTATTTTAATATTTATAATATCATTTATTTGGATCTTTCATTAATAAGGTAATCAATGCATCATCATTGTGTGATAAATAAATTTATTTATGTAATGTTTAAAAATTATAAATAAAATACCATGATGTAGGAAATATTTTTATATTTCTAATGACTATTTATAGTTGAAGATATCACTTATATAAACCCATATTAAAAATGTAATACTTATTAAAAACATGAGTGTGAGAGAAGCTTTAAACTAGCTTCCATGTGAAGCTTTGTCCTTTTAATTAAAGAAGTTTCCATAAGAAGCATTAAACTGGATTCTATGGGAAGATTTTTACATTTAATTAAAGAATATTCTATGATAATCTTTAAAATGGATTCCATGGGAAGCTTTGTTCTTTTAATTTAACAAGCTTCTATAAGAAGCTTTATAATAACTTTCATGGGAAGCTTTATAATTTTAATTAAGCAAGATTTTATGAGAAGCTTTATACCAGCATCCATGAGAATATTTATCCATTTAATTAAATAATCTTCTATGATAATCTTTAAACTAGCTCATCTAATAAAATTGTGACATGTGTTAGGGTAATTTTATAATTTTATTTTTACCCTTAATTACATGATTTACCCTTAACCTCAGTAATTAAAAATAATTAATGAAGTTACTGTCCAAAAATAAAAGATAACTATTTACACAATTTGGACCTTCTGATTCCAAATATAGGATCCATTTTTTCAAATTCAAAACACATAAGTTACAGTAATTAGTTTAAAATTAATTCTTTTTGTCAAAACGATAAAATGGGGTTTTTTAAGTAATAAACATCAAAAGATTAACGTGCATTTATATCTAATTTAAATTTGAAAATAATTTCAATGACCAAAATTGGATTAAATGATAAAAATATATTCGATCTAAACTTTAAAATCATTCAATAATATAATTTTACCATATAAACTATCTCAATAGAAAAAAAGTTGTTTTCAATTAAAATTTAGCGTGTTTTTACTATTCATCAAAACATGATAGTTATCAAAAAAATATCAAAAATTCATCCAAAGTAAATTTTGATATCCCACTTCTAAAGAAGAATTTTATTTTTTCAAATAAAACATATAAAAGTGATAAAAACTAAATTTAAAAAGGTTTCATCATCAAAAGGTGGTAAGACTACATTTTTTGAAAAATACTTCTTTTATCCGAAGAATTGAATTTATTCTTATATAATATATAGAAAACATATAAGATGAATTTAAAACATTACCTTGAATATATAAAATATATTTTTCATAAAAATCCATAAATAGTGATATGATTTTATAAACACGATTATTCTCTTTTTAAAATAGGTTTTCATAAAACCACATCATATATATTCAATTGATTTTTATTTTCATTTCTAATAAATTTGGTAACCAATGAATCATTGTTTAAACATGTTTAAACCATATTTTTATAATTCAATTTATATTATTCATTCATGCCATTCCAACGGCTAGGTTATAATGGTAACATTTAAATAATAATATTTAGTTGTTCGTTTAAGCTCAATGTAGCATATCATGTATGATATTGAATATAGTGTTTCTTTATTAATACTCAGGATGTTACAAGATGTTATTAAGCTACCAATTAAAAATAAGTTGGATTTTACCTCACATCTAAATTAAGGATCATCTCATCCAAATCATGTTCAATTGAAAAATATCAATGTATTTCTTGTATGTTGTAGAAAATTAATATGTTATTTAATGTGTTTGTTCTTATCCATTTCACCTTATATGATCATAATTGTCATTTTATCAATAATAAATAAACCTATTTGGTGCTCTCTTCTTTTTACCTCAGTTTCCAAAACATTCTATGAATACTGTTGACAATGAGGGTTGACCATATAATCATTATGATACTAAAATTTTAGAACATCTTCTTATATCCTAATCTATGATACTAGTGTTTCTTAGTACAATTTTTAATATTCCTAAAAGTATTTCAGTAGTTTATAAATAAAATATGAATCATTTAAACCATATCCTAAGTTATTCGTTAGTTAATCATTCTTTAATCACCCTTTAATCATTCCTTATTCAATCATTAATCAAATGATATTCATTAGTTAATTATTATTAATTAATCATTATATGTATTCATTTTTTAATCTTAAGTCATTCATTAATTATTATATACTAAATCATTACTAATAATAACTATTATTTCTAAATTGTATAATCTTTATGATACAAAAATTTTATAACGTCTTCTTATATCCTAAACTATGATACTAATGTTTCTTAGTACAAATTTTAATTATTTAACCATTCTTTAATCACTAGTTAATCATTATTAAGTTATTCGTTAGTTAATCATTATTTAATCACTCTTTAATCATTCCTTATTCAATTATTAATCATATGATATTTATTAATTAATTATTATTACCTAATCATTATATGTATTCATTTTTAATCCTAAGTTATTCATTAATTATTTTATACTTAATCATTACTAATAATAACTATTATTTCTAAACTATATATAACTAATTAAACTACTTAATAAATAACATATTTAAAACTAACTAAAAATAATTCAATTATTAATAATAACTTTCATTATTTAATGTCTTTTTTCTTGTCCATTTCATTTTATATGATCATAATTTTCATTTTAGTATTGATAAATATATCGATTTGATGTTTTATTTTCTTAGGTATTCTAGTAGTTTATAAAGAAAATATGAATCATTTAAAGCATATCTCCTGGGAGTGTCAAACCAGGAGTGCAGTAAGGCCCATTGTCATGTACCAGGTTACCCCGAGTCAGGCCTAGGACACCTTGTCAGAGTTGTTACTCCTAGGTACATCTGTGTTAAAGACACATTCACTTGTTTGTATCCAGACATGGATTTGATTGCTTAGATAACCACATAATCTTTATGCTACCAAAATTTTAGAACATTTAATCCTAATTTATTTATTATTTAATCTATACTTAATCATTTTTAATAATTATTATTATTTTAAACTATATATAACTAAATAAACTACTTAATAAATAAAATATTTAGAATTAACTAAACTACTTAATAAACTTCATATTTAGAACTAAAAATGAATTCAATTAAATAAATAAATAGCTTTAAATTAAATAAAAAATACCTCTAAATGATGATTCACAAAAAATCGGGACTTCTTTTAGACCACCGGATCCACCACACATGAAGAAGAATTTTTTTAGAGAGATAAGCAGTGGAATGTAGAGAGATGAGTGAAATTCAAAGTGAGGAGAGGGGGTTCCCTTTTATAGGGTGTTAAATCAAAGGCAGAAAGGGGGCGCCTTTCACCTTTACGTTAGGTGAAAGGCGAAAACCCCTCCACCACCTTTGCCATGTCACTGATCTGGGGAAAAGGTGGGGGGTGGAAGCCCCCCTTATGCCTTTTAAGCACGGTTTTTAAAAAAATAACCTATGCATATTTAAAAAAATCTAAAAACATATAAAAAACTCCAAGTTTGGAAGAGAGTAGGGGAAAAGGAGTAGTCAACCATTAGTTCTCTTGTCAAATTTGATGTTTGGGGAAGACACCTAGAGTCCAAAAATATTTGGGAATCTATAAGGCTATTTGGAATGGGTGTGGTGTATATGAAATCATAAAAAAATACAAGTATATATAGTCACACATAACCCCATCACAACAAATATTTTTTTTCAATCACTAGCAACCACTATTGTCGCTACAACACAATCACACTTTCCCACACCAAATAGTCATATCATGACTATGTTTTCCCATTTTAATCACATTATTTAATCATTTCATATTACTATTTACCAACCATATTACTTTAATTATATTATCTAATTCCATATTTAATGAAAAACCATTCTTTAGTCATTCTCCACATTTATTTTCAATTGTTACTCATTCATTTCAAGTATCAACATTTCATTAACATCCCATGGTTTATTCAATTTATCTCACTACCCATTTCATATTTTTTATTTCCACATCATTCCATACCACCAGACATTCACTAGTATAACCGCACACTAACAATCATTTAATCATAACAACCCACACAATAGCCACAACATCAACCTCGCACCATCAACTATTTCTACCCATGCCTACCAACCATAGACCCAATGCCCAACACATGATAATGATCACAATAAATTCAACTCCACCACCATGATCACACATTCACAACAAAAAATGTACTATTCACATGCAACAACCAATTCTAGAAACAAAGCACCTTCACAATCTTTAAAAAATCCATAACATTCATCTAATATTTCTTGCAGGGGAAGTAACACAAAAAAATCAAATTTTATATAACCAATTCATTACATTATTTACTTGATTAACCTTTTACAGATTGATTCCATTAAAAAATTAAACCAATAACATATTTAACACAACAATACACAAATTATAACAACATACACAAGTAACCATTAATCATGTAAGTAATGTCATGGAAAACATATAATCACATGTGAATAAATCATCCCCATAAATTTCCTTTTAGTCTGATTCATTATATTGGTTAGATCAATTCTTAACATCCATCCAAAGCTATCAAAATCATGTTATTTCCACATTATATTAAAAATAATAGAGATCTCAAATCCCCTATCTCAATCGAAGATTTACTATTATTATGTGACAATAATGCGGGGAAGAGGTGATCACATGACCAAGATCATTCAAGAGAATCCCCAAAAACTTAAAACATGAAAATCCTCATCAACCGTGACATGCGTCTAGAAAAACCAAAGTAAACCTCTCCCACAACCTTCCTCAAATGAGCAACTGGGAGAATAATCCAAGATGAGAAGAGGGGAAATTCACCTCCATTCTCAATCAATTGATCTCTTGAAGTTGAGATCCAACACCAATTCAAGGGCACTCAAGGATCTTTAAATGGGAATCTTAAGTCACATAAGGAGAATGAAGGTATAGGATAATTTATATGGGATTCTAAATTTATACAGGCACTGAAAACCACAGCGCCATAGCATGATGGTCTATGGTCATTCCATGGTGGGGTTAATTCTATCAAACCTTTAAAAATCACACTAAGAATATCCTATATCCCCTATCTTAAACTCCATCAACTTATTTTATAATACGACTAAGGAAAATCATGTTGCAGCCAAATAGTTTCACCATATATAGAATCTTCTAAAACCCAGACCATGATGTGACAAGAGAACTGTGCTGCGACTCCTCTAAGACAAAACCCCAAGAATTGTCCTCCTGAGCTCTATGTCATGACGTCCAAGGCCATGTGGCAAAGTCTATTCATAGAAATCTCACAAACTCCCCCAAGTCACTCTTGAACTGTAATCAAAACCTTTATGTTGTGACTAGAAAAATGTAAAAAGGAAAAACATAAGTGTAATAGAATGTCTATAAGACTCATCAAGATCTCATAAGATTTACTTATGAAATCATAATGCTTTTTTACTTAACCAAAGATCTACTTTTTAATCCTCCATGCTATGAAACCCCCGGTGTCACGACTCAACAATTTCAAAACCACAATCTACTACAGCCATTCCTTCACACCATGGCCTACATGGATACACCAAAAACCATGTTTTCTAATAGAATATCATCTCAACCTCCACCTTTTTTACTCTAAATCTCTCTTGACACCTCTAACACCTGAAATTTTCAAAGTAATAGGTCAGAAAGGCTCAAGAGGTTTCAATAGTGGTTTTTTGAAGTAGATATTGTAAAGTAAAAAAGTTTAATTGATTTACTTGGGTTTTGAAATCTAGGTTTTCAAGATGATTAATGATTTTTTTCCAAAAAGATTTTATATTATGATCCGAAAAAATGTTTAATGTATGATACTTGTTTTCCTTTACACTTTTCATTTGAAAAATATTATTTACTAAATGATGTTCAAAAAAACATTTATGAAGTATCTTATTAAAATATTTAATAGATCTTTTTAGTGAAATACCACGAGGATTATTAGTTCACACTCTATATACACACTTGTGTGTATATGTAGCTTTCATGTTTTATACAAGTGTTCAGGTTGTGATCTCTAATTCACTACAAGAAAACCTCTATTTAGAGGCGGTTATTTTTGCGTATAGAGGTGGTTTAAACCGCCGCTACATGGTTTGGCGGCGGTTTACAGAAACCGCTTCTAAATTGGGCGTCAACAATCTATTAGCGGCAGTTATTTCCATTTAGTATCAGTTTAAGGAAAGCGTCGTAGTTGTCTCATTTCATGGTGGTTTTACTGAGTTTAGCGGTGGTTTTTACGAGCCCTGGATTTTATTTTATTCGTGGCGGTATAACCGCTGTGAATAAAATAAAATCCAGTGGCCATAAAACCACTGCTAAAGTCATGAGAACCACCGCAGAATGCACACAGGTGGTGTGACTCTGTAGCAGCAGTTAAAACCGCCTCTAAACATAAAAAATACTTATGTTTAGAGGCAGTTTTAATCGTCGCTAATGTCTTAACTGTATACTTTTCGCGGCGGTTAAAACCGCCGCGAAAAGATGACCAGAAAAAAAAATTCTTCCACTGCACCACTACCCTGAAAAACAAATCAAACCAGAAATACCAATAGCTGAATAGATTAATGCACACAAAATTTAAAAAATAATGGAGAAAACTAGTAAAAAATTTATGATCGTGATGCTTGGAAAATATAGAGGAACATCATAAATGGATATGCGTAGTGAGGAGGAGTAAAAAACATGACCTGAATTGATATAGAATGGGTACAAAACCACACAACATGTTCTAAGTTTGATTTAAAATTAGTTTAGATTAGTGATTCATGGACATGGAATACTCATTTAAGGTTATAGAATTAGGACCATGTGGTGATCATGCAACTCAACCATGCTTGAGGTGGACTTCCTCCCAACCCCTAAGCCCTATTGATCCATGATTAATTCAAGAATCAAGGATATTTATATAGTTATAATTGATTATAGGGGTGAACCCAATGAGGGGAAGAAGTGACCTGAAAAATATCACGATGACAATTACAACTTTTGAGAACTGGGAAGTGAAATGGGAGTAATCGAAAAAAATAGAATTATTATTGACTATGTTTGAAACATAGGATACCTGAGCTGGCTAAGGATAGGATGAAAAATGTCATGATCTACTATTTATGGAGATCAAATCATGAGATCTGATTTTTATCAGTAAATGTACTTCATTGAATGAGCCTGAGATGGTATGTAAGACACTAAGTCCATAAATCATTTCATTAGAGATCCTTTTCAGATTGGTAGGGTGAGGATTATCCAAATAGTAGAATGTGTGAACCACACAAGTGTATGTGGGGATGTACCATATAGAATATTAGGTTCCATGGGAGATATTTCCTCATGTTCTCAAATGTTCTATTTAAACATGTGGGTTGACAAGATTCAAGCCTGACCCAGAGGGAAATGTCCCCATGATGAGTTGCTGGTAAGGATGGGACTGAGATGAAATATACATGCATCAATATGTGTCTCCTCATAATGGGAATCAAGACAAACATAGTTTTGATGCGTGACATGGTAAGAGACTATTGTCAGTGGAGTGATTTCATCTCTGTCAAGGATACCATATCATCTCATATTCAGAGAAATACCAGTTTTATACGGGTAATGTGTGGTTCATTTCATACTTATCATATGAGGAATCTCAGTTTTATATGTGGTAATTATTTTTATAATAATCCCACACTTATCGGATAAGGCATCCTTATTTCATTTAATAGGGTATGGTTGTTAATTAAGATTGTTTGCTGAGGACATTGTGCTTTGATGTTTAAAATCATACAACATGGACTATGGCTACAACTATTTTAAATTCCTAGAGCTCCAAATATAGTAATAGGTTTGAGTTAAAGGTCTACAAGCTTTAACCAAAGTATATAGGAAAGGGGGAAACCTATAATGATTTAATGATAGGGTTGTGCCCTAGATTAAATATTTATATGTAACTACTTATATCATGATTATTGGAATCAATCCACATGTTTTTATGATTCACGGTGTCATAGGATACCAACGCCATAAGGGTTTACCTTCTTGGATGATGATATTGAATAATTACATATTATAATATTAGGCATCGAGAATTTATAAGAGGTGAAATTATCTCTCTTTAAGAGACATGTCAATTTTTTATGGGGTTAAATTATCTATCATTAATAGGTATATATATTTTACACGGGGTAATGATATAGTTTAAATTCATATTACTAGGATTTTAGAAGGTCTTTTGCATCTATATACCCATTATTTACTTCCTTATATCAGGAAATGAGAGCATCTTGGCCCACTGATGTGTAAACATAAATAAAAGGAGATTATTGTTAAAAAAGAGGCTCATGTGAGTGTTTTGGGGTAATGACACCTTATGTAATGGATTATTATATGGTGAATCATCAGCTAGGCTTAATGATAGAAGATATATGCATCAATACATATCCCATGGAAATGGGCATCAATCCACCCATAGTTCTAGAATGTTGTGGTGAATAAAACCTGGGTTATAGGATAAAATAGGCTCTTTAACCCATGACGAAATCCTAAATATGATTTCACACAGTGTAAGATCAGACAACCAAGACCATGATGAAAAATTTAATGTCATTTCTTGAAGAAAATTATTTTTTCATCTCACATAATGCGATTCTTCCATGTTTTATATGAGGTAATGTTTTTGAACATATCATAATTATCATAAGAGGAATCCAAATTTTATATAGTGTAAGACTTTTAGATCATCCAATACACATCGTATAATGAATCCCGGTTTTATACAGTTTAATACCATCTCCCATTAAGAGGAACCTAGGTTTTATATGGGGTATGACCACATTTTATCATCATGAACAGAATATGATAACCATTAACAACGCATGAAGATTCACTATCTACGCATTCTGCCTCACCAAAGTGTCCACAACACTATCCCCTTTATCACTATGAAATGACTCAATTTGTTCAACACATCAATAATGGGTTTAACTCCAAGTCATCAAAAATCTTGACTACCAATTCAAACACAGACCTAAATGGAATGATGTATACCATACTTGAGAAATAAATACATAAAAGGAAACATCAGAAATCAATAAAATGAATAAAATGAAACATGAGAAATCAAGGAAATGTTAGGACATGAAAATGTTTGGTGGCAACTATGTGCCACACATGTTACATATACAAACCAATTATTCCCATATTTGTTCAACACATCAACAATACAACTACTCATGGTCTGATGATGCATCGTCACCCTCTCCACCTCCATCTCCACTTTCTGTTGTCACCTGTAAGAATATTATATTGAAAATTAAATATTGTTGCATATTTATATTAAAACTTAAAACAAATGAAAGTTTGAAAACTAAATGATTTTGATTTTTTGTGATTTACCTGTATACCACCAGCCGATGCACTACCACCGGGGGCATATCTGCTCATCTGCTGATGTATATCAGTCATCGCTTTCTGCAAAGCGGATATTTGAACCCCCTGGTCTTGAATTGTGGTTCGTAGAGAAGCAATCTCCCTCTAATAATATTAGGGTATGGACTGACTATAAATAGGAGTATATGCAGCTAGAATCCCTGGTGTCATGACAAATACCTTAGATGGTACGGGTCCGAAACCCATCCCGCACACTCTACCAGGATGCTCCTTCCCAAGGACTTTAGAAACTAGGTCATCCTGGGAGACTGAGTAGGACTGCGCAGGATTGGCATCCCATAGTTCTTTAATTTTTACCTATAAATAAAATATCAATATATATTAACATAGTAAAAACTGATAATAAGTTATTATAATAAAAAATTGACTCCATACCCTAACTTCTTTAGCAGGCTCATTAACAAAACTTTCATCTGATTTTTTGTGAACATCCAACCACAGTTCAGTTCGGGATGCTTCGTGCCCTAAACTCTGTGATTGCATTAAACAAATATAAATCAAAAATTCAATATATTAAACAGATAATATTTTCTTATAAATATTTAAACTAATTAAAAGATTACCAATGTCGTTCGTCTTCTAGAAAATCTTTTTGAGACCGTAGTGTGAGGGATGACTTGCTTAGCCCGGTTTGATGCATTCTGTCTTGAGAGATCCTGAAATAAATAAAATGAAATTTAATAGTAATGTATTCAATGTCATCACCTATTCATATACATGTATAAATGTAAAGTGAGGATAATATAATAATATATATTTCAATACCATCTGCTTCTTATCACGATGTCTGTCAACAAAAACTTTCCACTGTTCTTTCGATACCCCACTAGGTAGCTTCTCATACATTTGTTGCACGGTCAACGAAGTATCATTAAAATCACACCACAATATCCATTTGAAATCTTTCCATTTCTTACCAAGATTTTTCAACGTCCACTTCCGTGCTATCACATCAGCAACTGTAAAGTGGAAAAACATTTGTATACAGAAATTCATTTTGAACATATTAGTAACATGACATTCAATTAAACCATAATGTAATAAAATTAACTTTATTTGGGAATAAAAAACTTAATTTTTCTAGCTTGGAGGCATATGTCTCCAATCATCATAAGAAATAGGAAGGGAAATGGGCTCCGCTGCCAGCTGGCCTAGAATCTGGCCAAGTAACCCTATGGAGTCATCCGTAGGGACCCCATAAGAATCAAATGGCACGACTATCTTCTCTCCATTCATATTCCAAACATCTTAAATTTTTATGGTTTTCTCCACGGTTGCATTTTTTTTATCTTCAATGAGTAAATAATTAGTATAAACAAAATTCAATAAATTCATTTAATTAAAATTTGTACCTATGACAGTGACACTCCAGTATGTTTGGGATGAACTGGAAGGGGCGTGTTGCTGCCCACTGCTGAGGCTCTTGAATGGGGAGTTGACGACTCAGCCTCTAATGGGACATCCACAGATGGTGTGAGAGATGGTGTAGGGGGAGATGGTGCAGGGGTGTAGGCAGCTGGTGCCTTAGATACCGTGGGGAGGGAGCCAGATGGATCGTCATCTGTCGTAGAACTAGATGAAATAGTATACCGCTTCCTCTTTGGCATTCCTGTCATTTAATAAAATAAAATTAAGATCAGAATATATATTTCAAAAAAATTATGCATAAAAAATAAAAATGATAATAGATGCCCAGTACTAACATACAAAATATATATAACAATGATAATGAATGACTACAGAAATGAAACAAGTGGTTGATAAATGAATAAATAATTGTACATACAATCATTTTCCCCTTTAATCATGTCAGTTTCCTACTCCATTTCTTCATCCACTTCATTCATCCTTGCTAGACTAATATTTTCAATATCATTATGGATAAATAATTCTGCTTCCTGTTGTTGATTAAATTCAATTTCAGAGATCAAATCTTCTACTTCATCACCCATATCATACAAATCTCTTTGTATTACGTGAGCAACTACACTCCACCCTTAATCCACAACATCATTCACATAATATACCATTTTTTCTTACAATGCTAAGATATATGGATCATGTAGTTCACGATCACCAACATCCATCAAGAGAGAGAAGTTCACATAAGTAAATTGTAAGGAATATCTTTTAACACCTCTGATAATATCAACCCATTTTCATTTGAATAAAACAACAGAAAAATGTATGTGGTAGTTTAATTTAATAATATCATGCAAATTTACACAGTATCCCACTTCAACAAATGTAAATATACCATTATTCTGTGTTTTCAAACCCACTTCTTGATCGACTATACAAAATCTAAATTCATTCACATTATAAGCGTTGAACTTTCTAACTTGTTTAATTGGACTTCTAGCAAGAAAATTCAAATCTTTTGATAAGTCTGTTTGAGTATCAGTATTCATGATCTGAAAAAAGAAATATAATTTAATAGATTTACAAAATGTATGTGTCAAACTAATATTCGTATTTATTGTAATATTTATGAACTTACATGTCGTGCAAACCATTATACAAGCTCTTTATTCATAGCTTTCGTTATATCTTTCTCATTTCGTGTTCGGCCTCTCATTCGTCTCTTTGTTTGTATCCTAAACTCTTCAATAAATGGATCTGCAATTTCACTATTTAGCAGTACATATCTATGTGCCTGTAATAATTCCAATTCTATCAGTGTCACATTTGAGGTCCTCCCAACTGATCGGCCAATACCAGGAAATATTTTTGATTTATGATGCATTTGAGATTAAGTTGATGTGTCTTCAACACGTCCAAATCAATTAAATCTTATCTCAATATCATCCAAATATCTGGAACAAAAGGTAAGACACTCCTCAGCCAAATAGTCTTTAGCAATAGAGCCTTCTGGTTGAGCTTTATTTCTCACGTATGCTTTCAAATGCCCAAGATATCTGTGAAATAAAATAATAATATTATGCATTTATTTAAATGTCAAAAATTGTTTACTTAACTGAAAAACATATAAATAAAATACCTCTTAATTGGATACATCCATTGATAATGAATGGGGCCTCCTAATTTAGCTTCCTCAACCAAATGCACAGTTAAATTCATCATGAAAGTAAAAAAATATGGAGGAAAGATAAACTCCATTGCACAAAGGGTCAATACAAACCTCTCCTGTAGGTTATCAAGCTGAAATATATGTAAATCTTTCTCACTCAATTGCCTGAAAAATGTGCAGAATTGGAGTACAACAGCAGTAACTTTTTCAGGTAAAAATGTACGCAATGTCAATGGTAGTAATTGTTGTAACAAAATATATGAATCGTGACTTTTTAATCCATGTAACTTACAATTATTCAAGTCAACACACCTCAATATGTTACTTTAATACCCATCAGATACCTTTACATTCCTTAAAATTCGAAGGAATGTATCTTTATCCCTTTTTTCATTGCAAAAATGGTCGGAGCATACTTTTTATTCTCATCTGGCCAGAGATTAAGTCTTTGCGAGCATTGAGATGATCCTTCGACTTTCCATGCTCATTAAGTAATGTAAAAATCAAATTATCACAGACATTCTTCTCAATATTCATCACATCAATATTGTGCTGCAACAAATTAAATTCCCAATACGGAAGTTTGAAGAATATACTTTTTTTCTTCCATTGTTGCGTTCTGATTTCACTTGACGATGCACTTCAGACCCGTTTTCTGCTATCATTCAAATGATGAACCTTCCCAAATTTTGTTTCAACATTTTCAAGATGTTTCAATATTTCAGAACCAGTTAACAACTTTGGAGGTGGTCTACGATCAATGGAACCATTAAATTTTGATCTGTTCGGCTGAAATCTATGAGATGCATCGAGAAATATTTGATGGCACAAGAAGCACCATTTTCTACTGTGAGGTAGATGTTTGGGCTCAAAATCAAAGTTACAAATGGGACAATCCAAACTCGTGTAATTATTCCAACTAGATAAATTCCCAAGACCAGGGAAGTCACTAATGATCCATATTAAAGCAACATGCATTTTGAACATTGTTTTTGAAGAAACATCAAATGTCTCAACACCGTTGCTCCATAACTCCTGCAATTCATCAATCAAAGGCTGCAAGTATACATAAATATCATTTCTAGGCATTTGTTTTCCAGTAATAATCATCGAAATGATAAAAGATATTTGTTTCATGCACATCCACGGAGGTAGATTATATGGGATCAAAACAACTGGCCAAATTCTATAACTGGTACTCAAAGTCCCAAATGGGTTGAATCAATCGACAGCCAATCCCAATCGAATATTCCTAGGATCAGTTGAGAAATTTAGATGTAATGAATCAAATGTCTTCCACAATTTGGAATCTCATGGATGTCTCATTAACCCATAATTTTTATTATCTACATAATGCCACTTCATGTGTTCGGTGGTTTTCGATGACATGAATAATCTTTGCAATCGAGGCTTCAAAGGAAAGTAATGCAAAACCTTTGCAGGTGTGTTCCTTTTCTTCTTCTCTATGAAATTATATTCATTCAGACTTCCAACATTACCCTTTTAATGCCATCTAGAAGAAGAACATTTCTTGCAATTCTGTCTACTTGAATCCTCTCCCCAATAAAGCATACAATCATTGGGACACACATGTATTTTTGTATAATTCAGACCAACCTTGTTAACAACTTTTTTCATATCATAAAAATATTCTGGGATTTTTGCTTCAGGAAATGCATCATGAATCAATTCCAATATCATGGACATTTCCTTATTTGTAATTCCACATAGACATTTGATATGGTACAACTTCAGCAGAAATGAAAGCTTTGAATATTTCAAACACCCACTATACAACTGTTGATTTACATCGTCAAATAAATCATGAAATTCATTTTCCTCAGTGAAGTTTTCTCTTACATTTGGCTCCACATAATCAAGAGGAGGATCCAATGATATGTTACAATCTTGATCTGCTTGTGTTACAGTCTCAAAAACATCACTTTTCACGTTGCAATTTGTAGCACCCTCTTCTAGTTATTCTGATATGTTTTGATGTTGATGGTGGTGTCTTTCAGTGCCGAATGCATCATTTATGAGGTTTTTCATTTCATTTTCCATTGTCGACAAACTTGGGACCTTATTCTGTGGATTAACATCAGTTCTCAATCTTTCTGTAATGTTTGATTCTCCATGCCAAATCCAACAAAAATATTGACCAGGGAATTGCTTCGGTATTAAATGTTCATAAACTTTATCTCTCTTCAACCATGTTCTAAATTTACATTTAGGACATTGACATCTTATTCTCCCTTCAACGAATCGATTAGAAATTGAAAAATCTAAAAACTCATTCAAACCCTTAACATACTGAGGTGTGTTCCTCGGCAATGTGATCCAGCTTTTATCCATGTATATCACAATGTGCCTACACAATAATAAAAAAATTAAAACACATAGTTACTACTAAATAGAGAAAGAGATTCATATATATGATAGTGTAAGATTACAGAAACATAATATAATAAAGATGAGCCCTTGAGTTAGATATGAACCCTCTAGTGTTTGGGATAGGGGAAGTTTCTTTGGTAAAGAGAAACAGTGTGCTAACAACATGGTAGCTACTTTACTATGAAAACCAAAGCACGTTGTTAATTTGGAATAACCCCAACCTAAGTTCTCTATAGAGTATTCATATAAAACTCTAATATCAAATAAATCTATTATAAATAATTTTTAGGGAAAACCTTATGATGCTTAGAAAACTCAACACATTCTTAGATATGGTCATGTAACCCTACCGAGGTCATATCCTATAATAACCTTCAATATATATTCATCCTCAATATGAAAAATAACCAAAAATACCTATAATATATATAAAGGATCCATTAAAATGTATACAATGCATAATGGGAAGTGGGGGGCCGGGGTCGCTGGGGTCGCGGGGGGCCGGGGGAAGCAGGGTCGCCGAGGTCGCAGGGTCTATGGGGTTGCGGGGGGTTGGGGGAAGCGGGGTCGCCAGGGTCGTGGGGTCGCCGGGGTCGCGGGGTCGTGGGGGGTCGGGGCCTTAGATTTGGATGAATTCATTGTTTGTTCCTTAGAGTGGAAAGAACCACATGAGGACTTGAGGCATGATAAGTGGTGGTGTTCATGGAAATTCATGATGAAATAACTTGGGAGATTAGGTTTTGAGGTTCTACGAACCTTGTGTGGATTGAATTCCTAGACCTCTCTTTGGTTTATTCACATAGAAAAGAGTGGTGGTGTGACTTGAGGGTGATTTGGATCATATATGTGTTAGTGCTCATGAGTGGAGAATTATGGTTAAATGGGACGATCGAGAATCTAACCATGGAGTTGAACTAAGAGTCAGATTCAGACTTTGGTGTGGGAATTGAACATTTTTGTTATTCCTTGAGTTTTAAGGCATTGTGTTCGGGATATGATAGCGCATTGGTGGGTGGGATTGAGCGCCTTTGGTATAATTCATCTAGAGAAGGACTTACTAGTGTTGTTGCATAAAAATTGATGTGGTAAGGTGGAGACCACATCAGAAATGTCATTCAAGATGTGACTGATGTGGTTTGGGGATCAAACTAGGGTATTTTAAGAATAGTTGATGTGTCTAGGCTTGGTGTTTGGAGTTTCATAGTAGAATCATGTTGGGAATTTGGAGATGAAATGTGGGGTGTTGGTACTATCCTCCAGGACAACATAATAAGATAATCAGAATCACATAGGTAGAAATAGATCCCAGAAGGAATTCTCTCTAAACATTATATTCGGGAACTTGGAAGAATTATATTTATCCAAACCACTACAATAAGTTAGAATGAATTCAATATCATTCACTTCAACACACAAAATAAATTTATTCAAAGTAAAGGGGTGATATTCTTGAGTAACACATGTTTGATGGACTCCATGATCGAGTATCAAAAGTATAAGGAACTCCATACCTAAGTGTCATAATTCATTACAGTAAAGTAGGCCTTATAAATAAATGGGTTATCCGTTTCAAAAAATAATGAAAAATACAAGGATACATATTCAATGAAAGTGATTACTTTCATCCAAGATTATACATATTAATGAAAATCATCTAGTTTGGATAACATATAGAGAAAGAAAATACAAATAAAATTTAAATATAAAATAAACCTAGTTGAACTATCTCACAATAAAATTTCCCAAAAAAAGTCACAACCATATTCACAACTCAAAACATCTCCATGTGATCCCTGAAAAGTCACAACATTCCAATGTCCATTAATGGAACAAGAGGAAACAAATAACTAGAAATCACAATCTTGGAATTAGAATGAAAATATAGAAGTTACACACACACATGAATGTGTATGAAAAGTGTGATATAAATAGTCCTAGAAATATTTCACCATAGATTCTTTGTAATTCATTTTATAAAAAAGATTAAAAAATACTTATTTTAAATATAGTTCTAGAGTATATTATTCACATATAGAAGTTTTAAAATACATAAATCACGTGGTTTATCCATTTTAGTAAAAAATCTACAATTCCTATATAAAACATGGGTAGAATTAACACATTATATAGTAAACATTAAACCAAAAAAATAACTAAAACAAGAAATGAACATAAATAAGCACCAAGATATTACTATATAACTATATAAACATCCACCAATAAATGGTTATGAATTAAAAAAGCAAGGTCTATGGGTTCAATATAGGTAGGAAATGGGATATACTAAGTAATCATCAATGGAAACCAAGAATTATGTATAACTCACTAGGTTATAACATGAAGTATATTGGAACACACATATGGACACCAAAATTTTTATCAGCCGACCCTATTTGAACTAAACTCCACCCAACCCTGGCCGATCCTCTTAGTCTCATGGGGAGGTAACCCCAAATAGAAAGAATCCATTCTAGGTGAACTAGAAATTGCATAATCTCTAATATTTTAACACTAATCAAGATATTCTATTTTACTTCATTGGTTTCCCAATAATTCAATAATTGGGGGAGTGGAAAAATCAAATTATATGAGGATAAAATATATTATATTATTACACTTTAAATAAACCTTATCTAACTTCCAATAACCTCCCAAGAAATATTTCTCTTTTACATCATCTCAAGAATTAAATTTTTATAAAATTATTCCTAATAAGGGAATATGTCACCACACAACATAAAATAGCCAATGAGGTAACAATGAGGGTATAAAAATCACATGTAAAACATTCATTATTAAGATTCCAAACATGGTTTTAATTAAATATTTGGATTCCAATCCATTTTTATAACTATTGAAACTTTTAATAAAATCACATTTTTAAATACTTTTACAAATCAATACATTACATTAAGAACAATTTAAAATCATTATAAGACATATATGTCTTGTTTCCATTAAACATAGTCTAATTACACACCTTTTTATAGACCATACCTTAAAAACATAAAGCATCTTTTTGTAATAAAAAATAGAGTTCAATCATCTCCATAAAATTAAAAATCCCTTAGGAGCCTCATTTCAGTTTTCCCAAATAAATTACATGAATATCATTAATTTTAATATCAAAAGTAGATATAAATTATAATACATGTTTATCAAAATCTAGGAAAAAAATAAAACACACTTAAAAAACAATTACATGAACCATAAAAAAATTTATCTTAATAAGAAAAAGAAATGTTAGTCCATACAAGAATTTAATGATGTTATAAATTAAGTAATTTCATAAAAACAAATGCCATGTCCAAGAGAGAAACAAATCTACTTCTATGATAGAAGGACCACACTGTAAGTAAATGAAATCCACTAACCCTAAACCACCAAACCTCTTGATTAAACACATCCAAAACCATAAATATATCCCTTATGGGTATTCTTGTTCATTGGAGAATTCAAAATCAAGAATTGAGGTAAAATTACTAGAATTCAAACCTTAGGGTTCGTATAGGTCGTTAGGGTCGCGAGGGGCTGGGGGAAGCGGGGTCGCGGGGTCGTCGAGGTTGCGGGGTAACCGGGGTCGTGGGGTCACCGGGGTCGCGGGGGGTCGGGGTCGCAGGGGAAGCGGGGGGGCGAGGAAAGCGGGGTCGCGGGGTGAGAAGGGGGGTCCGGGTGGGGGGGAAGGGTCGGCGGTGTAAAAAAAATGTTCCGCGGCGGTTTATTATAAATCGTCGTGAAACCATTTTAAAAAAGTTTTAGTGACGGTTCCCAAAAATGCCGCTAAATTCAATTTTTGTTGTAGTGATTGAATATTATTCTCTTGTTCTGTTGATGGAAGTTGTGGATGTGGTGAGTGACTAAAGGTCACGTGAAGATGTTCGTACAGTGGGTCGGGTTGGTCGAGTCATGGTTTATTACTCAGGGTGTTTGTGTATCGGTCAATCTGGCTGACAGATTATTATATTTTTGGTTTACTTATTTCCATAACTTGTATTGTATTTGTTAAAAATTTTGCATTTGTTTTGAAATTGAGATGATTGCTTATATTTCTTATACCATATTTGGTTGCTTCTTTATTTTAAAAATTTTTATTTCATGTGCATGGGGTTGTAATTTTTGGATTCATTTGGTATATTATGTTATTTGTTTATTATTATTCATGATTGAAATCATTCCACCGATTAGTGTTTTGATACTTAGGTTCTTGTTTTCATCCTGTGGAAATCAAGATTGTGATTTGTTCTTTGTTATGAGTTCCATCAGGTATTGTGTTGGACCAACCCAGGAAGATTTATGATAAAATAGTATCATTATTCCTTCTTTTTATTTGGATGCATTATGTTAGTATAAATATAATAATGTTATAACTTGAGATGTAGGTGTAGGGATAGTAGTTATCTCTTTCTCGTTTGGAGTCTTGAGTTTCCATGGGTTTTCAGGATTTGAGTCTTAAATTTGAATTCTATTTTGATTATTTTTATGGTGTTTTCAATGCCCATTTAGTTTTATGAAGTATTTTAGGGGTTAATTGAGTATTATGGTGAAAAATGGAAGAACCAGGGTTGCATAGTTATCCCACACGGTCTGAAAACCCATGCAGAGCCTATACATATGGTTTAAAGGATTTCTTGGAGATCGTTTTATGGTTGGTGCATAGTTTTCCCAACCATGAATCCAAACCATGCACAGTTTTTCATACCTCTAAAATTTTTTGTTTGAACCTATTTTTATTTCTAATTACTCCTATTATAGTTTTAATTTATTGAAGATGGATCAAAAATGGTTTTGAATATGTTTTAATGATGTTGGAGTGAATTTTGTTTGATTTGTTGTGTTATGTTTTTGTTTAAGAATATTGTTTTAATGGATTACCTCAATTTCATGAAATATTTTTAGTACAAAATGATGATTTATGTTGAAATTTTAAAGGTATATTAGTTTTTATGATAAAAAGTTAAGTTTGTTTTGAAGTGAAAGTGGACTTTTAGTGAATACTTTGTCTTCCATGGTAGAGAAGTTAGAGTTTTCACTTATGGGTTACCTTTAGATTTATAAATATGGGTTAAATGTTTTCAAGTTGGGTATATTTTTGTAAAATGAGTTTTAAACTCTTCATTAAATGATGGTAATTTAAAAGGAATTTTTTGTAGTGTACTTGGATTTGGAAAGTTTGTGTTTTGAGTTGAAACATTGGCTTGAAATAGGATTGTTTGATTCGATTTGTGAATCATGAATTGATTGTGATTCATGTTTCATGTTATTTAAAGTATGATTCTCATAAAGGTATCAAGTAAAAGTGGAAATTTCACATTTATGGAGGATACTCATGGTGATTCCTCTCATTATCTAAGTGTGACTCTTGCGGCTCATGATTCTGCCTAGGCTTAGAACATAGTGGTGGAACCAGAATATTATTTTCTCTTGGGCCCTATCTGGGACTTCTTGAATTAGTATCCACGTTCTTTTAGTGTTTATCAAGCCCTTATTTAAGGTATGGAGTGGTTAGAGAGGATTGAGGAAATCCTCAATTTTCTAGAAACTCATGAATCTTCAAGGGTGAAAGTTTTTCTGGGTTTTCTTAAAGGACTTAGCCAAGTGTGGTGGGAAACCATCTTCTTCTAAATTGCATGAGGATATGTCTTGGGAATTATATAAGGCTATGTTTATTCAATGAAATTTCCTAAGGATTTGAAAGTGGATAAAACCATTGAATCCATGATCCTTCATTAGGGTGAATGAATGATGAAGGAATATATCAATGGTTTCTCAGATTTGGTGTCACTTTCTCTCGATCTAGTCTCTAACAAATCTATAGAAGCCTAATTATTTGAAATAAGTATTCATTAGATCCTCATATTAGTTTTATTTAATTCTATCTAGATATAGTATTAGTAATTTGTTGAAAGGGCCATGTTAGTGAAAGATAATCGGATTGGGTCAACTGAGATTGAGCAGGGAAGTCGGGTTGATGAGGGGTAGTATTCTCACATTATTATGGATTATTTTATAAATAAGAGATCTCTAGGGGGTTTCAATGTGGAACACCTGATCATTTTAAGTTCACTCTCCTGAAAGTTCAAAGATCTTGTCATCAATGTGGTCATTTGATACATTTTCATAGATTTTGTAAATTGGATTATTGGAAAAAAAGAACTCTTGAGTGTAGTCCAGATGTGGATAATGATCTATATTGGGATTTATGCTCATTTAATTTGGAGCATTTAAATTTGTTGAGGTAACTCTTGTTTGATGTTTTCCTTTGGTATCATTTTTTTCTTATCTTATGATATGTTGGTTATTCTAGGTATTCTTATTCCTCATTGATTGATTATACTTCTTAAGGTCTGTGTATGATGTTAAACTTATAATGGGAATTTTTTTGATGGGTTGAACATGTGAAATCCTTGGGTGTGTGTTGAGGTGACTAGGATGAGTGCTATAGTAGTTTAGATTATGTATTGGTTGATGTTTGATTTGGACTTTGTTAGGTTCTCTGAGGGTTAGTTTTTTGAGGATGAGGTCCTATTTTACCCCTCTTTTATCTTTTAGCCTAGGGTTAGATCTATGCCATTTCTTGTTGAGGCATGTTGTGGTTTATGGGTGTTTCCCATTATTGGTTGGAAAGATGTTGATTGATTAGTTAAATGAGTTTATTTTATGGTCATTTGGGTATTATTTTGGGTTTTAATTTCCTGAGGTAATTCTAAATCCGTTTCTTGAGTGTTTGTTTGTGGTTGGTGGAGAATTATTATTTTCATTGATTATTTGAGGAAATGCGGTTTATTTAGTGATATCTTCTTGGAAGAAGTGTTTATTATTTTGTCTAACCATTTATATGAATACTAAATGGTGAGGATACCTATTATATGTCATTGTGTTCTTTAGGATTTGTATTTAATAGTGGTTGTGGTTAGGTTAGGCTTCGAGTTTTTTGGTGACATTTGAATATTTTTTTGGTTTTCTTATACTTTTAACCGATGACTTTTATAGTGAATAAAGTGGTATAGTGAAGAGAATTGTGATACCCATATGCCAACATTGTTTTAAATATTATATTATTATGTATTTTTTAGGATTTTTTTGATTTAAATTTTAAATATTTTAGAGTTTTTATTTATTGCATGGTTACCACATGGTTAGAAGTAATCATGTGGAAAACCTTATGTTCAAAAGGAAACCATGTAAGTGTTTCTTATGTATGAGTTTTTTCCAGTGGCACATGATTAGTGAATGACAGTATGAGGATTAGTGGAAATTGTATATATATCCTTACATATGGGGTGTCTTGTGTATGGCTTGATCATAATTGGGAAAATCATGTGGAGTGTCATAGCTCGATTATAGTGGGGGATGAATGGTTGGTACATGTTTTTGTAAACCGTGAAGACAAAATATGTAAGGCTATAGCTCTATGTTAGGTTGGGATGACTATAACGAAGACACGAGAGGGGGGTGAATTGTGTCCAAAAATCTTTCTAATATTAAAACATCCCTCTTAAAATGAAGTTATCTTTTTTTCATCTCTTAAAGTTGAGCGAGCAGTGAAAATAAATGAAGGAAAAGAAAAAAAGGATGTATAGTAGTTCAGGGAACAGAAATCCCCTAGTCCACTCCACCAATACTCTACTCCATGAGCTTGGTGATTTTCACTAGTTGGTCCTCTTATCATAAGATCATCCACAACTGAGTATAGGAAGTTGATACCTTATAAGGCTTTTATAGGGATTTATGGTTCTTTTACAAGAAACTAAAATATCCACATCTTAGTCTGATAAGATGACACTCTGCCACGACTGAGTCCGAGCAGCCAATACTCAAAATAAAATAGATGAGATGAAGTTTTTTGTGAAATAGGTTAGCTCACAGCTGCAGCAGCCACTGACTAATGTAGATGATCTTCAATATAGCACAACATCAGCAACAAAATAATCTTCAATGTCGAGCAAGCTTCTTCATCTTTAAACAATATCAAATAGATTAGATAATATTTATGAAGGCTTCTTTCATCTTTACACTGTGAGATAATAAGAATGTATAGTGAATTTCAATCTTCTCTTCAAAAGCGTCGAGCTTTAATATGAATATTTTCAGCACCTTCTTTTTAACAAAGTATTCACGTCACTTCTTTTTTCCATTGTGTATATTATTTTCCTACAAGAGAGATATATATAAAGAGAATAAATATCCAGCAGTTGTAACAACATTCTTCTTCCTTAGGATACCCAAAATAAATAAAGTCAATAGCCTTCATAAATATCCCTAATAATAGCATAGCACCATTATCACTTTATTTATATAGAATAAATCTCTAATAAATTAATTCAAAATAATTTTAATAACTCTTCAATAATATCTCCATAATAATAGCAACATTGAACAATTTAAAACTCCTATTTAAATCCATTCAAACCTCTTTAAATGTAGTCAAAATAGTTCTTGAAAAATAGTCACACAATAAATCATGAATATTTAAAATCAAACCGTTCAAAGAGATTCATAATTCCCATTATAAATATGAATGATTTAATTTGTTCCATTTGAACCTTTGAATTGGTCTCAAAATAGCTTTATAATGGTCTTTAATACTAAGAAGACCGTTGCAGAAATCACATAAAATATCGCAGATTTAAAACACCATCATTGAAAAGTCAAATGTAGGATTCCTTCATGTAATGAAAAAATACCAAACACAAGGTTCAACTATATAGCATATGGTTCCTTTGCGTAGCGTAGGGTTTCTTTGCATAGCGTAGGGTTCCTTTGCGTATCGTAGGGTTCCTACCAATGTATGGTTCCTTAACTATACTTTCATCTTCACGTAATGTGGAAAACAAAAGTAGCATATGAATGATAATCCATACATTTACCTTTTTATCATAATATTCTAAAAATAAAATTGATTAACCATAGCATTGATGAACTATATGTTCAAATTCCCGAACATAGCATTGATGAACAATATTTCCAGACTCCAACGTAGGGTTGAATATCCATATGCATGTTGATTCATGAACATAGATTTTATGATCCATACACTTAATATCCAGCATAGGGTTGACGATCCACATGCAAACTATTCAACATAGCATAGGGTATATTTCTTATGTTATGTTTATCAACGTAGGGTATGAACAATGTTTCTAGAAAATGTAAACAACTTAACTTCAGACTTCACTGATTTTTTTTATCTCTTTATCATCAGATTTAGCCTTAATCCCACAAGACTTATTTTTAGTAAATATCAATATATTTTCAATGGTTTAAGAACTGAATCAACCCTACTCTTACAACTTTTTATATCTTTGAAAAATAGAACCCATATGATCTGGAAAAATTGCGGCTGGGAAACTGCATTCCCAAACTTTGGTGAATTTATTGACCATTCAAACCACGTGTTCAGCCTTTGATGTAAACTGATGAAATCAATAAAAACATATTGTCTTTCCATCGCACTAGGTTTCTAGAAATTATAACATATTTGGAACTTGAAGGAAAATAAATATTGTTCAAATTTGTTCACTATATAGCTGCAAAAGTGATTTAGAAGCTTCAGTGATTTTTTAGAGTATCAAAAGATCATTTTCAGACTTCCAAATAAACTAATGATGATTAGATAATTACATTATCTATCTAACAGTATAATTATCCTACTAATCCGTTCAATATAGCTTGAGATATCATCATAATTCCGAATTGAATTTAAGTTGAAAACTGCAATATCACTTGAAGAGATTATAATAGCTTTAGTGAATTTTTCCACCATCGAAACAATTGGATTGGCTTTCGACATAAACATATGAAATGAACATAATCTTCTTATATTTCCAACTGAATAAATTTCATAAGAATCTGATCACTATTACTTTAGATATAAAATAAATACTTTGACGTACTAAATTTGAAACACTTAACAAATTTATTAGAAAACAAAGATTAATGGGTTGAAGTAATTATCAAAACTAAATAAAAAAAGAGAATGACAAGGAGTCACTCAACAATCTCATCCTTTTTGATAATTACAAAACCCTAACTTATTATTAACTTTTTTATCCCCATTTTGTAAGGATCAAAAAGATGTGTTCTAGAGTATATTAAATAATACAATATATTTATTTGTTTTTATAAAGAATAGGAATTTGAAATTTAAGTAGAAAAAAAATGAAAAACAAAATATTATTCCCCCTTTTAAAAATATTTAAAAAATTTCAAATAAATTTTTCCTTTTCCAACATATTTAAAATTTGAAAAATAAAAAAAATTGTTATTTCAAAATATGATCTAAATACATACAGCAATATAAACTCCCTATAAATTCATGTTTCCTTCAATAAAATAAAAAGATATAATCAAGGATCCATGAAAACGTATAAATTATTATTCAATGGATAGCAAGGGTTTGTAATGAATATATTAAACAATTTAATTCATACCTTAATAATAAAACATTTAAACACATGCTAACTATTTAATATTACTCCCCAAGCATAAATATTTATGATATTCAAAGAATTTAAATAAATAATTTTCATGGAATTTAAATAAAATATTTTTTAAAAATAATAAATAAATAAATAAAATAATAAAAATAATAAAGTATTTTCAAATAATTTAATTAAAATATTTTCAAATAATTTAATTAAAAGGATTTTCAAAGAATTTAATTAAAATGATTTTCAAAGAATTTAATTAAACAATTTTATGTATGTCATAAATGAACAAAAAAATTTAATCTAATAATAAAATAATGTATAAAAAATAGAAATAGATTAATTTAGCACATGCAATTAATTTAAATAGTTAAACATTAAACACATGATTACTCGCAAGATAACCATTAATATAAAATATTAATAGAACGTTTGATGGTCATTGATTAATAAAATAAATCAAAGAATTAATTTATTTGATAAAATAATAATGTGAAAAGATTTAATTGTTTAAGCATAAGAATAATTAAATGTAAAGGAATAAAAAAAATCCCCTTATATAAAATAGTTAGTGCATTTAAATTAAATATTAAAATTGAAAATAAAATACATCCCGAATTAACTATTCCATATCTAATGAAGATTCTATTTAATAGAATAAGAAATAAGAATATAATAAATTCTCATAATTTTCAAGCAGCCACTTGATGATATAACGATGATGTTCAGTGGTGCATACCTGCAATGTATCAAATACAAGTGTCTTTTGATACCCATATACTTTTGGGTCTGGCAGTGTCAGCAATTAATGATTTAGGTAACTAAATATGTTTATTTTGATCTAAAATTTTATAATTAAAGCTACATAATGATTTCGAATAATGAACATGCTTGACACCACAAAATTTTGGTTTTCTAATATAGAATTCATTAGCATAATGTCCATTAATACCACAATAAAAACATTTAACAGTAGACATGATTTTCCTATTTGAACCTGGAACAAAATAATTTTTATATAATTTTGGTTTTTCTCCATTACTACCAATACTGAGTTTTCCTTTTTAAATTTTATTTTTACCAAGAATTTTATTCAAATAATTTTCTCCCTTAATAATCATACTTTAATCTTTCTTTAAATTATCAACTTCATCCAATGATTCTTTAATTTTAGTTTCATACAGATCATAAGAAATTTTGGAAAAAATTGATCTTAAATCAGCAGTCTGTTTTGACGAACTTTAATTATCAATTGAAATAGTATCATAAGATTTTATAATATTTGTATGGTCTTTATTTAAAGATTCAAATTTATCTTGAAGCATAAACCAAATATTATGAAGTTAATCATAAGAAAAACTTTCAAAATTAGAACTTTCAGAGTAAGGAAGATTGTACCTCATCAGCATGAGCCATAAGACATAGATCAACATTTTGATTTTCATTCCCACCTTTTGAGTTTGTAGTAGATTCATAATTTGAATCTTCATATGCATTACTAGTATCCTTCGTGACTTTCTTTCCTTTTCGTTTATATTCATATTTTCTTTGAGCTTTAAGAAAAGGATAGTCCAGTCTCAAATGACCTTTCTTTTTACACTCATAGTGCCTGAAATCTTTCTCTTTGTTCAACTTCAATTTTTATTTTCTCCTTTTATATAACTTGCCAATTCTTTTAACAAGATGTGGTAGCTCTTCACTTGAACCCGAATGACTAGGATCTGAATTAGAAAATTCATCCATAAAAACTTTGAGTGCAGTTGTTTCCTTTTTGATATAAATATGATTTTTAGCTTCTATTTTCATATATGTTTTATACATCATCAAGGTTCCAATCAATTCTTTCATCTTAAATTCTTTAACTGGTGTAGATTGTCAAATAGTAGTTGATATTCTATTCCACTTAGAAGGTAAAACTCTAAGTAGATTTAATGCCTGATCTGGTTCTGGAATTGGAGTTCCCAAGGCAGCAACATCATTAACAACTTTTGTTAATCTTCTATTCATCTTAGTGATGCTCTCATATTCCTGCATCCTGAATCTGTCAAATTTAAGTTCTGTAGTATTGTACTTAGTTTTTTGACATTGTCAGTTCCTTCATAGGAAATCACAATAGTCTGTCACATCTCATAGGCAGTAGCACATTGAGAAACACGATTAAATTCATCAGGATCAAGACCATATATAATTGCATGCATGGCTTTTGAATTAATATCATACTCAGTTTCCTTAGTAGCATGCCACTTTTTCGATTCTCCAGGGATTTTATAAGATTTGAAGATCTTCATATAAACTTTGAAACCAAGATTCTTCAAATATATACTCATGAAACCTTTCTAACATCCATAATTATCACCATTAAAATAAGGATCACAGATCATCGACATACCTTCTCTGAAATTTTCCATTGAGATTTTTCTTCATTTGAATCTTTAACTCAGGCTTGTTAGAGCCAAAATAAATCGATATATCCCTACCACTGATACTAATTGTTAGGTCGGGATGTCAATGACGGTGACACAAGAGGGGGTGAATTGTGTATTTTTAAAAATCTTGATAATATCAAAACATCCCTATTAAAATGCAGTAATCCTTTCCTTCTCTATTAAAGTTGAGCGAGCAGCGAAAATAAATAAAGGAAAAGAACACAAGGATGCATAGTGGTTCAGGGAACAGAAATCGCCTAGTCCACTCCACCAATGCTCTGCTCCGTAAGCTTGGTGATTTTCATTAGTTAGTCCTCTCATCACAAAACCTTCCACAACTGAGTACAGGTAGTTGACATCTTACAGGGATTTTACAGGGCCTTATGGTTCTTTTATAGGGAACCAAAATATCCACATCTTATTCTAAGAAGCTGACACACTTCCACGACTGAGTCCAAGTAGCTGATACTCAAAATAAAATAGATGAGATAAAGTTTGTTGTGAAATATGTTTAGCTCACAGTTGTGGTGGCAACTGACAGATGTGGATGATCTTCAATATAGAACAACAGCAACAACAAAATAATCTTCAATGTTGAGCAGGCTTCTTCATCTTTAAACAACAATAAATAGATTAGACAATGTTTGTGCATGCTTCCTTCATCTTTAAACTGTGAGATAATAAGAATGTACAGTGAATTTCAATCTTCTCTTCAAAAGCGTCAAACTTTAATATGAATATTTTTAGCACCTTATTTTTAACAGAGTATTCACGTCTCTACTTTTTTTCATTATGTATATTCTTTTCCTGTTGGATATATATATATATATATATATATAATAAATATCCAGTAGTTGTAACAGCATTCCTCTTCCTTAGGATACCCAAAATAAATAGAGTCAATATCCTTCATAAATATCCCCAATAATAGCGTACACCATTGTCTCTTTATTTTTGTAGAATAAATCTCTAATAAATGAATTCAAAATAATTTGAATAACTCTTCAATAATATCTCCATAATAAAAGCAGCATTGAACAATTTAAAACTCCTGTTTAAATCTATTCAAACCTCATTAAATATAGTCGAAATAGTTCCTGAAAAATAGTCGCACAATAAATCATGAATATTTGAAATCAAATCACTCATATAGATTCATAACGTCCCTTATAAATATGAATGATTTAATCCATTCCATGTGAGCCTTTGAATTGTCCGAAAACAACTTTATAATGATCTTTAATACTAATAAGACCATTGTAGAAATCACATAAAATATCACAGATTTAAAACACCGTCATTGAAAAGTCAAACACAGGGTTCCTTCATGTAATGACAAAATACCAAACGTAGGGTTCAACTACGTAGTGTATGGTTCCTTTGTGTATCATAGGGTTCCTTTGCATAGCGTAGGGTTCCTTTACGTAGCGTAGAGTTCCTACCAACGTATGGTTCCTTAACTATACTTTCATATTCACGTAACTTAAGGAACAAAATTAGCATAGGGATGATAATTCATACATTCACCTTTTTAAAATAATATCCTGAACATAACATTGATTAACCATATGTTCAAATTCCCGAATGTAGAACCGATGAACCATACATTCAAATTCCCGAACGTATCATTGATGAACAGTATTTCCAGACTCCAATATAGGGTTGACGATCCATACGCATATTGATTCCTGAACATAGGGTTGTTGATCCATACACTTAATATCCAATGTAGGGTTGAAAATACATAAATAAATTGTTCAGTATAATGTAGGGTATATTCTTTATGTTATGTTTATCAACGTAGGGTATGAACAGTGTTTCTGAGAAATGTAAACAACTTAACTTCAAATTTAACTGGATTTTTTGAGCCCTTTATCATCAGATTCATCCTTAATCCCACAAGACTTATTTTTAGTAAATCTCAAGATATTTTTAATGGTTCAATAACTGAATCAATATGACTTTTACAACTCTCGATATCTTTGAAAAATAGAACTCATATGATATGGAAAAACTATAGCTGAGAAACTACATTCCCAAACTTTGGTGAACTTATTTACCATTCAAACCACTTTTTTAGCCTTTGATGTAAATTAATGAAATAAAGATAAACATATTGGATTTCCATTTCACCAAGTTTCAAGAAATTATGACATCTGTAGAACTTGCAACAAAATAAATACTATAGGAGCTCAAATTTGTTCATTATACAGTTGCAAAATTGCTTTAGAAACTTTGGTGATTTTTTTGAGTATCAAAACATCCTTTTCAGACTTCCACATAAACTAATGATGTTTAGATAATTCCATTATCTATCCAACGGTATAATTATCCTATGAATCCATTCAATATAGCTTGAGATATCATCATAATTCCGAATTGACTTTAAGTTAAAAAATGCAATATCAATTGAAGAGCGTGTAACAACTTTAGTGAATTTTTCCACCATCAAAACAATTGAATTGGATTTTGACATAAAAAGATGAAATGAAGATAATATTCTTATCTTTACAATGGAATAAACTATGTAAGAATCTGATCACTGTTTCTTCAGATATAAAATAAATACTTTGACGTAAAAAATCTGAAACACTTAACAAATTTATTAGAAAACAAATATTAACAAGTTGAAGCAATTATCAAAAATAAATAAAAATGAAAATGATAAGGAGCCACTCAACACTCTATTCCAATGTGAAATGCATGGTTGATGCATAGTTTGGTAAACCATGAGGCCAAACCGTGCGACCTTCCCAGATTCATTAAAAATTGAATTTCCACCCTGCTCGATTTAACATGTTTTGGTCCTCCTCCTCCACCATTTTCATTCAAATAACCAGAGGGAGATCCCTAGGAATCCTCTCATTTATTCCCTTGGGATTTTGATCTCATCCTTGGTTTCCAAGAGATTTTGAAAGGTAAACCAATCCTTATTCCTTTACTCTTCTCTCTTCTTCAATTCCTCTCAATTTACTTTTCTCCCATAAACCCTAGTGGTTGTGAGGGTCGCATATAAGGTTTGGGTGGGACTAACCTTAGGGATTTAGTTGTTTAGGGATAGTAAAAATCATTTCCTTTCAAGTTTTAACTTTTCCATCAAAGGCGAGTGGTTTCCGCTTGAATGAGGTATGTGTTTTTGTGAAATTATTTTATTTAAGAAGTCATGAAATGCTTGAGTTTTCTATATTCATTTTATCTTAAAGTTGTACCAATATATGATACCCATGAGGGGTTATAAACGACACACTCTCCAATACTTGATGAATAAAAAGTGATAAGTAAACTACATTGGCCTCCGACCCAAACCACGTAATCATCCCACCAAAACCCCGACCTCCACAACCCGTTGGACTTATACCACATGCTTAGCTCCAATAAGTGTCAATTCCCTAAGATAAAATATAAAGATCTACCCAATTTCATTGAAATCCATGTCATGTATGTGGGTAGGGGTGAGTCTAACAATCCAGTAGTAATCCCCAATGCCTCAAAAATATTAATTGTTGTTGTGATCAAGTGGATGCACCTGAAATACATATATAAGAAGTGTTATCGTGTTTGTACAACACACCCACCTAGAAACATAACATGCAAAACACGTCAAATATACATGTCAGGTTTTCATGTTAACCAAACCACCTTGAACCTTGATCGTATTTGCTTTGACCATTGTCAGAGTGTCTTTGAACATAAGTAACCACCCGGGGGAAATATACTCATCCCCATAACATAAGGATCACCCGGAAGAAATATACCCATCTCCAAAACATATAAGTCGCTCAAGGGAAATATACCCATCCTTGGAATGTATAAGGAATCACTCAGGGGAAATATACCCATCTCTAAACCATGTAAGCACACACCCGGGAGGTTGCATCCCCTGCCCGGGGGCACATCCCCCTGGAACCTCGCATAGCATGTACCCTTATTATTGCACCTTGGAACCTTAATTACACCACATATATACATACATACATAAATAAACATACTCATAGCTCCCTCTCTTCCCAAAACCACGTAAAACATGTACCCAATGTATTCTATCCCAAAACCACAGATGCATGCAAATAAACGCATCTTGACACACTCTCCTCTTGGAACCTCTCGTAGCATGTATCCTGAGTATTCCACCCTGGAACCTCTGTTGCACCACATATATACATATATACATAAATAAACACACCCTAGCACCCTATATTCCCAAAACCTCATAAAGCATGCACCCAAGGTATTCCATCCTAGAACCACATATGCATATAAATAAACACACCCAGGCACACTCTCCTCTCGAGACCTCTCATCATATACCACACGAGTTGGTCATTCACCTAAATCCATATTACCTAATTGTGGTCGACCTCATAAGTGCGTGACCTCTCCTCATCACTACAACCACATTTGGATCGCATAATGATCCAGGTTCTAACGTGACACCTGAGATCATCAATGTCCACTTCTTACACGGTCTTTAGGGTTAACATTATACTGGTCCACCCACAGGGCTCCCCTAGGTCATGTCATAGTACGAACACCCTACATGGGTTCCTCATTCATGTTTCTATCTCTCAGCCTCAACCCGTCATTTTGGTCATAATGTCTCTCAGCATCTGTTAGGGTCCTTCAAACCTATCTCTACTCTATAAGGGGTTTGTCACATTCATTTGGATCAACTCGACACTTTGGTGCTAAAAGTAACCATCATCGATCATCACACACAAACATGCAACATCATGCAACAACACAATCCATTGTACAATCACTGCATGGGTCACATCAAAGCAATCACAACATATGGGAATATACAAAAGCACTCATGCTTTAGAAAGGAGAGCATCACCCACACACTACTTGAAATCTGACCTTTCTCAACGCTTATATACCCCTTTCCTAACGGTTTTGTCAAACCGTTGGAAAAGCCCACTTTGTGGCCACTTTTCCCAACGATTTGGCCAAACCGTTGGGAAAGGGTAGGCTTTCCCAACGGTTTGCCCGAACCGTTGGGAAAGGTCCCCAATATATCAACATCACTTCCAGAATCCAGGGACCTATACCAACAGTTGTCAAAACCGTTGGTATAGGTCTATACCAACAGTTTTGACAACCGTTGGTATGGGTCCATTGATTTTTTATCAGATCTTCTTAATGAGAACATCCTATAAATCAAAATTTAAAATAATTATGATAATACATATATATATTTATGAAATTATGTTCACAAAAGTCATGTTAGGTTAGTGGTTAGGTCGTTCAATGATAAATTGGAGGTTTTGGGATCAAATCTCAGTGAATGTTTTTTTTGGAAATACATATACCAATGGTTTTATGGAACCGTTGGTATAGATTTTCATATTACTTATACCAACGCGGCTTACTTGCCAACGGTCCTCCAAACCGTTGGTATAGGTTAGTTTTCCAGTAGTGACATGAGATCAAACAAACCAAAACCAGGTCAATCAAGCCCTCCTGACTTATTCAAATCCCTTTTTTTAAATCATTTGGAAAGGCATTATATGTCGTTTTACCCATGCTAGGCCCTTAGCCAAATCCCGTCAAAACATTCTTTAAAAAACTCTATTTTCGTTTTGAAGTAGCATTTTAAAACTCATTCTCAAATCACTCACTTTCCGTTAAATTCCATTTGAGCCAAGCCTATTTTAAACGGAAACATTTTCTCCTTGATTCAAACACACACCACTAAGTAATCCCTGAAGAGAGCCATCGACAAGCATTCGCCCAGTGCGCTGCCATCAAACCGTTTAGTAAGTTATGCAGTCTATGTTGACTATTAGGGCGACGTAGGCCCGTCCCAATTTATAGTTGAGATCGCATAGGCCATGCAACATGCAAACAATTATAATAACGATGACACGTGAATATAAGATCATTAGAAAAACAAGTGAATTAGTAAAGTCAAGGTCACCTACCTCGAAGGCTTTTTTCCTTTGAAACCAAGTCTGACCCTTACTGCCTAAGCTCGTCCAAGCATCGCCTCAACTCCCGGATCCCGATTTCAAGACACACTATCAAATAATTTATTATAAACAATTTATAATTAATTATTTAATTCATTGATAGCAATTTATAATTAAATTATAAATTAATTCAATTAAGCATAATGCCTAAAATCTCACTTGAGTTTTTTCCAGTTTTGTTTTTAGTCCTTTGGGATGTTGTATATGTCTCTTGTTGTATGCATGTCTGACATGTATTTGATGGTCTAGTCTTGATATAACATGTATTATTCTAATTAATGTTGACACTTACCTGAACGTCGTCGCATTGCTTATTCCTTTGGATGATGTTTTATTTTTGTTGTTGATATACTTTGATATGTAGGTATAGTCTGCCTACAGTACCACCATAGACTCATACTGCTAGTCGACAGCCTCTAACATACAGGGAGACACGTCTAAAGTACGATAACGATCGTTGATCAGGACACATATCGGTGGTTTGGGCACTGATTGGTGGTCCGAGGTGGCGGGAGGTTACAAAATCCTTTGGTGCATTTCTTTATATCACTTGCACATCTCAAATGTATTATCGATGAACATCACACCCACACAAACAATAATTACATCATATGATTATTGTATACGTTAACACATTAAATGATTTTTTTTTCACTTTACAAGGTTTCCACATATCTTAATAAACACTAATATCACTACATTCAGATAGCGACCAACTAGACACTAATATATATTTTTTTGGTTTTTTAGGTTTTTTCTTTAAAGGATTTCCATTCATTATAACTCTTTATTTACACCATTCTAATATGATATTCATATTTTGATTTTTTGTTTATTTAACCATGATTGTCATTTTTTAATTTTAATTATAATATTTTTTATTATATTAATTTTAGTTTTTTCTTTAATGGACCAATAAATAAATAAATTTATTTTTATTTTATGATTGATTAATTATATTTATATATGAAACACAATCTATATAAAATAATACAACCTACAAAATCAATAAAAACATTCCCCGACCAATCATCTCATTTTATTGTTTTGTTAATTTTGTAGTATCTATTTAAATTGATCTAAAAAAATAAATACCATGCAAAATTATATATTTATATTTTACATTTATATTTAATTTATATATTTATATGTTCTGTTATTTACACTGTATTTGTTTGTTAATATCTATTATTATTCAAATGAAACAATAATCACTAGTTAAAATATATACAATCCACACATTTACATTTTTATTATTATTTAGTTAAACATTTATAATATCTATCATAATACATTCATTTATTTATTTTGTTTTTAGTATAATTTATACTTTTACAATATTTATTATTTATTATAATCATATGAAATTTGTATATTTATTTTGTTTTTAATATCATACTACTATTGATATCATAAGATTTTCTTATCTAAATATAGACGAGAATCAGACTTCTAAATATAGACGAGAATCGTCGGTCCATCCATAAAAGATAAACGAGACCGCGTCAGGCTTCATTGAAGAGCTTGGATCTAGGGTTCTGTTTTCCTGATCGTGGTTTCACAAAGGCGCTCGGATCCTTTCCACGTGTCGTCAACCATTTTTTTCCCAGTCTCCCTCCTCTCCGGATCCCGACTCTTACCCTAGGGTTCCGCACTATCGGTATTCCCTGCTTTCCTCCCTGCTCGACGTGCGGTTCCCGCTCCTTCCTCTCGTGATCTCTTCACCGCCCGCCCCCGGCCCCCGCCCCCGCCCCCGCCCCCGCCCCGGCCCCGGCCCCGCCCCCGGCCCCCGCCCCGCCCCCGGCCCCGGCCCCCGCCCCCGCCCCCGCCCCCGCCCCCTCCCCCGCCCCCGCCCCCGCCGCCTCCGCCTCCGCCTCCGCCTCCTTACTTCCGCCTCCGCCTTCCGGCTGCCCGCCTCCGCCTTCCGGCTGCCCGCCTCCACTTCCGCCTTCGACTCCGCCTTCCGGCCTGTTCCCCGTCACCTCCTCCCCGTAGTTACCTACCCGACTCCACGCTTATTGCTCCACCTTCGCTGTTGTCTGCCTTTACTCTTATCCTTTTTTTTGGGAAAAGTTACTTCGATGTGGCCTGTGATGGTTGAACAATATTTGCTACTCTTGATCGGTCGTGTAGACCTAGTTGATGACTATCCACCAAGATCTCTGAGGCCACTCTGATTGCTGTTTGCAAACGCTCATTTCTTAATTTTGGTTTTCGAAGTTTTTGATTTCATTCGCCCCTTGAATTTCGAAGTTCTCCTGAACTGAACAGGTGATGGGCCCTTTTGATTGGATCCCCGTAACAACAACCTGTTTTGTTTGTCAACCGAAATTATGATGGGGTCTCCCTATGATTCCAATTGGTTGCATCGTATTTTATATCTAGGAACTGTATGATGAGTTAAGAGCAATATTTCTCACGACGGTCGTCTGAGGTGCAACCAGTTTGTAACCGGGCTGATGTGTTGTTCTAATGCCTGATTGTTTATTGTCAATGTCTAATTTCGTATTGATTTTGACCTACAATTTTCTTAAGTTCTAGATTTGCTTATAAATGTTTCACTCATTCGACACATCAACAACCTTTCTTTTATTCAATTCATTCATGTTATTATAATACCAGGCCTTTTCTCTTAGCCATTGAATGAATGTCACCTTTGTTTTTTTCCTTGCACCAATTTGTACCTATGCAATTGTTATGTTTTAATTTCATTTTCACCTTTATTTTTAGAAATAGATTTTAGAAATTTAAATAATTACAGTAATAAATTAATCTATTCATTGAATCAAGATCTTGTATCTTCATTTTTCAAGCTACATTACCTTTCACCATTTTCATTGGAACTATGATGATTTTGATGTACCAATGACGTGGTGGTTTGCTTGTCTTGTGGGAGAATCAGTCATTAAGTCACTATAAGATGTCTCCACCATCACAGTATTCACGATCAGATGATTAGGTTGTTGTCATTATATTATAGCAATCAGATTCACGAGTTCAGTAACTTTCACAATTTTGTTAGCCAACTCATTGTGACAAGTTTATTAGCGAATTTGCAGATTTTTACAAGCCAAGTCTGCTTATTAGCTCAGGAGTGGTTTAATTTTGTTTCAGTTATCAATCTGCTTTACTGGTTAATCTTAAGAGCCGAAAATCGTAAATGAATTTTTAGATTTTATAAAAATAATTAGTGTAACAGAATAAAATTTTATAAGTCTTTTATTTGGAATACTTTAATCATATGGAATTTAAAAATTAATAAAAATTAAAAAATAATTTCTGTTTTGCATTTTGGTTACGAAAATGAATCTTTATATAATATATATTCTAATTTTGAGGTAATTATCCTACACCTGTTGCATTCTCCTGCAACGATTTATCTCCAAATTGCGCTCTTCTTTTCAACCGGGTTTCATCTTGTCTTACTTCCTACCTCTCATTCCAGCTCCCTAGCTGCCCACTTTTACTACATTTACTTCCGTATTGTTTCTTCTCTTTGATCGCACCACATATGTGGTCCATAGAAACCCACAGCTCCGTTCTCTCCGAAGATGGGTTGAAGTTTATATTGAAACAGGCATTCATCGAGGGTGAAATTCATTTTGGCAGGCGTTCATAAATCGATGCCCCCTATGATTCTTTTGATTTTCGATCTCTTCCCCCATCTGTCCCCTGGAAGAAATTGCTTCTACTGTGAGTTGACTACCAACTGCATCATGTTGGTCGCTGTCGTGACACGATTCTAATTTAAATTAGCAATTTTTATTACATGAATCACCCAATTCAAACGTTTTGGTTCGTTTTTGTTATGTTTTATGCGATGTTAGCACCTCGTATTTTTTTTTGAAACTCTAAGACCAGTTTTCTCCTCTTAACACGTTTTTTTGATTGTGAAACCCTACAATTATTTTTTCTTTTGACTATTTTAACAAATGAACTGTCTGTTCATTATTGCAATTATTTTCTATGTTCTGTGATACCCACTCCTTGATTGTGAAAGTGTAGCATTTTTCTCTTAATACAAATTCCTAAATATTAAGAAGGCTTTATTCCAAACCTCAAAAGTTGAACACATAAATTTCTTGTGTTTCTTTGAAATAGGCCTACAAATTTGATGCACGATTCATGCCAGTGTTATGCCCATCCTCAATGTTGTTTGTGACCAGGTATATTTTTCGTTTTTCAATTGTTAAGCTTGAATTATATATGCTTTTTTGATTTTTATCTTAACAGATTTCTATTTGAATAAATGGTCATAGAAAATAATACCCACATAATATAATATTTAATTACTTTAGGCCAGGTTTTCTATTGAATACTCTACCTTGTTGCAGTACAATGAGATTTCCCATCCCATTACCTCTCTGTGAATTTTGTTTTAATTTTTGTTATTGTTGGCCTTATCCTTCTATTTTTTATCTGACATGGTGGGGGTTTCAACTAGAAACTTTTTCATTTTTTCCATAGGTAAAATGGCATTTTATTTTACTTTCATAAACTGTGGCCTCCAAGTTCTTTGCTCCATTTTTGATTCTTTTGATTTCCAATCTCTTGTTTCTACCTTCGATACATGTGAGTGGACCACCAACAGCATCATTTCATTCATCGCTGTGGCCCTATTCAATCACTATGTCTTTCGGTGGGTGATTTAAATTAGAAATTTTTACATAATCACCCAATTCCAAGACTTGTTTTGCTTTTGTTATGTTTTCTACCATTTCAGCACATCAATTTTTTTTGAAACCCCAAGACTACTTGCTTCCCCTCGCATTATTTTTGTTTAGGAAGGACTCCATCATCCATTGGGGTTCTCTGTTTTGACGACATCAGCATCCCTTATTGTGAAACCCTAAAATTATTTCCCCTTCAACATTCCACAAAGAAACAGTCCAGTGTTCATTGGTGCAACTTTTTTCTCCATTTCATGATACTTGCTTCATGACTGCGAAAATCTAAGCATTTTCCCCTTAATACAAATTCTTGAATTGTATATGTTTTTTGATTCTAATCAGAACTGATTTGTATCTGAATAAATGGTTACAGAAAATAAAATTTTGGTTTTTTTTATGTTATTCTCTCTAAGACATATCTGCACCCCAGATTTTTTTTTGAAACGCAAAACCATTTTTCTCCCCTCACATGATATTCGTTTAGGAAGTACTCTATCATCCATTGTTGGGCCTTTCTTCTTCGACAACCACACATCCTTGATTGTGAAACCCTAAAATTGTTTCCCCCTTCCATTTCCACAAATGAAGGGTCCTCTGTTCATTGGTGCAATTCTTTTCTGAGTTCCACGATATCCATTTATCGACTATGAAAATTTTAGCATTTTTCCGTTGATACAAATTCCTGAAGATTAAAGATTTAATTTCAAACCTTAGAAATTGAACAGTAAATTTCTTATGTTTCTTTGTTATAAGCCAATAAAGTTTTTGCTCAGTTCATGTCAGCTGTATACCCTCACCCAATGTTTGTGAAAGCGTATATTTTTCGTTTTCCAATTGATTGACTTGAATTATATGTTTTTTGATTCTAATCATAGGTGATTTGTGTTTGAATAAATGGTCACAAAAAACAACACCTACACAAAATAGTTTTCGATTACTTGGGGCTAGGTTTTTCACGGAATACTCTAGTTTGCTGCAGTACAATGAGATTTCCCATCCCATTATCCCTCTTTGTATTTTGTTTTAATTTTTGTTAATGTTGGCCTTAATTATGTATTTTTTACCAGGGGCATGATTTTCAAGAAGAAGCTTTCTTAATTTTTCCATGTTCAAGTAAAATTATATTTTCTTTACATCTTTGAGAAGATCTGAACATTTGATTGGAAGATAAGTCTCTCAAGCAGTTTTCAGCAGCATTTCATATTATTTGACAGTCTTTATTTACATTTAAGTATGCATATAGGTGAATACTTGTACTGTACAACAGATTTATTGTTTTTATTTAGTTTATTTTAATATTTATGGATTGTTTATAATTTATATCTTTTACTTCATGACACCGTTTTTTTGATGCTGGAAGTGTTCAAACCTTTTTATACACCATGCCCTCCTCTTAGCCTATCTCTATCCAAATATCTTGTGAGATATACATCATTCCGATGTATGTTGCTTCTAATGCTCCCACCCTGAATTTAAGAGGGCATGTGATTCTTTTTAGTTGACATCTTCTGATGATATTATGGAAGTTGTTCAAATTTGAGCTCTATGCATGTTTTTTAGATCAGTGCGGGTCCATGAGGTCTAAAGCTACATCCATCTTTTTTTTGAGAATTGTTGGTTATTGTGATCTATATTTTTCCTCCCGTGTTTAGAACAAAAGGTAAGTTTGAGACATAAATATTTTTTATATTGTTCTATTAATGGAGATTTTTTTCTTATTTAGAAACATGAGATGTATATGCTTTAAATTGCTTGATTCATGCATGGTGTTATTTGGTGCTTGCGGTTGAGTTGACTGACCATCACTTAAACTGTGTCAAGGAAATATTCATCATTCCGATGTATGTTACTTATAATGCTCCCACCCTAAAAGTAAGAGGCATGTGATTCTTTTTAGTTGACATCTTCACATGATATTATGGAAATTGTTCAAATTTGAGCTCTGTGCATGTTTTTAGATCATTACTGGTCCATCAGGCCTAAAGCTACATTCATCTTCCTTATGAGAATTGTGGAAGGTTTGTTTGGTTAATGTGATGTATATTTTTACCACCTTTTCCATATATAAAAAATATTTGATCTAAAATAGTTCATTTTCAAATCTGATGCTTCCTCTCGTGTTTAGAACAAAAGGTAAGTTTGAGACCTAAATATTTTTTATATAGTACTATTAATGGAGATTTTTTTTTATTTGTTAGAAACATGAGATATATATGCTTTAAATTGCTGGGTTCATGCATGTTGTTATTTGATGCTTGTGGGTGAGTTTACTGACCCATCACGTTTCAAGATTTTTTTGCATTGACATGTTTAATTTTGTACCTTGACATTGATATACCTGAGATTATGTCACTGCACATTCAATTTAGATTTATGTAGCTGAAAATCCCACTGAAGTCTTGTATTTAAATAGCATGCCTCAGTTTTCTTGTTGGAGACTTCTACTATTTATTTGGTTAGCTTGGAAACACTTCTATATGTTAAAACTTTACCTTTTCATTAAAGATGGGTTGAAGTTTATGTGCATCATGTTGTTTGGTGTCTCTTTTGTTTCCTGACATCAAAATTCAGCTTAGGTGCGATTCATGGTTTCCTCCTCACTTTTCATTTCGTATTTGATCATTGTAGTTGAACAAATATTCTCAATAATTCTTGCATGTATTCAATTCAATATCCAATGACTAGGTCGAATCATGTTATTTCCCTAAACCGATCCTCTAGATTTTCCCTATTCATTCTATTTTGGTTTATCTATTAATTGTAATAAAACTCATTCTCCTATTTCTTTTGTACGTGCTCGTGAATTTCTATCAAAATTTAAGGTCCCATCTCAAATTTAGTTTTTTGGCAAATATTTGAAAATTCGGATGATGGCATGCTTTGCATAATGTCACTTTGTTTTTTACTGTAAAGATATGTTTTATTTTTTTGGATTTTTTACATACCATTTCTTCAATGAAATTATGTACAAGTATTTGTTGTGTATTTGAATATGTTTCAATTGTGTTTGATGATACAATACTTCTGATTGCAATGCATCCTATCAATGGTAAATTATGTACAGGTATCATATCAGCCTAAATATTCAGTCAAGCATTTGTCTCTTCACCAGTGATGCTGTATGGTGATGAAAATCGGACGGATTCCCACTGATTTTGTCATCAAAAGATTATATTCTAACCAGATACTTCACCAGTAATGCTGTATGGTGATGAAAATCGGAGGGATTCCCACTGATTTTGTCATCAAAAGATTATATTCTCACTAGATACTTCTGACAGATAACCTGTACTTTTTTGTATCATATGAAATCGGTTCTCCGTTTGTTTTTATTCCTTATATCTTGTTTTGGAAAAGTTATTTTGAAGTGGCTTGTGACGGCTGAACGATATTTGTAACTCTTGATTGGTCGTGTAGACCTAGTTGATGACTGTCCACCAAGATCTCTGAGGCCACTTTGATTGCTGTTTTCGAGTGCTCATTCATCATTTTTGTTTTCGAAGTTCTTGATTTCATCCGTCCATTGAATTTCGAAGTTCCCCTGAACTGAACAGGCGATGGGCACCTGTTGCCCCCTCCCCATTTTATCGTAATCACCACCTGATTTTGAAGATATTATTCAGAAGGTTCCTGAAGAATATTTTATTCGCATGATCTGAGAATATGTATTGTTATAATGCTTTTTAATTTTTTTTTACTTTATGGTTATTGTCACACTGTTGGGTACATACATACTATCCATCTAAGTTTTCAATTTTTATGTTTCATTGTTTATGTTTATTTAATAGGTTGAACATTAAACGATTACTTAATATTATGTCTTCCGTTGTATCTAATTTTCAATTATCTAATCGAGTACCTGTAATAAAAGAATCTGCTTATAACTATGTAGTTTTTAACATAAATACAGTTTTGTCACTTGAATTTATATGCAGTTTCAACATGCATTCAATCTGCATGCTTCTTTATGATATGCATTCAGTACGTCGCTGTAAGTTGGATTCAATGTATCGTTTCCAGTACTACAATGACAGTTTAAACTGCTAATTTATGTATATTATGCATTCTCTAACATTATTCTGTATTGGTTCAATAACAACGCAATATGCAGTTTCAATACACCCATGAATAACTTTGATGTTTTACTATGCCGTGCTACATGCTTTGGAATAACATGCATTGAAAAATGTAATTAGAAGTGGGATTCAATAATGTTCAGTTTCCAGTACTGTTATCTACTTATATCTGCCTGCTTTTGTTTAATATGCATCATCTTAAACATCAGTCTGTACATATTTCACTTTGGTTCAATTACTTGGCTGTCAAATTTATTTTCAACATATGCTTTCAATTCGTTTACATGTTTGTCTTACAAATGCTATTAATGTCAGTTAATATATATGCAGTATCAGAATCTGCATGAATCAGGTTTCATCTATTAATAATTTGTTCCTTCATGCAGTTTTTTTTTACAGGACTTGATTATGATGATAGTTTGGGGAAAATGAAGAGATTCGAGGATTGTTATGAGATTAGATTAAGAAAAGCCAATCATATGGTGTCATTTATAGATAATTGTTAGAAAACCTATTTTTATTATAATGTCAATGAATTTGAAGATCCCGATCAAGATGATGAGGTGACATTGATACGTCATTCACAACAATTAGATTTTCATCGAGAGATTATCAAAGGTACATTGCGAACTTAAAAGATGTAAAGTAGTTATTTGGAAAAAATTTCAAGTAAATACACATTTTATTCATTTTTTTTTTGGAACATTTTGTCATAAAACAGGGTTAAGGATAAAGTAATAGAAAATAAAGGTAAAAATAGCATTATTTTGGGATATCATTTTATTTGCTTGTTAGTAATACAATCAACTTTTAGAAAGTAATTTTTCTACCTTTGATAATAGTTAAAAAAAAAACACATTATTATTCAAATTTCCTGAGTGGGAGGATTTCAAGGAATGAAAAATATAGTTGCATGTTAAATGTACCTATAATAGTGTTCATTTATCAAAAAATGAATTTTCTAATAACTGGTTCACTTACGGTCTTCAAATAAAGATAATATTTCCTTTCTATTTGTAATGTTTTTTAATATTATGATCCTGTTCTAAATATTTGATGCTGAAAAGAGATTTTTTTAACAGTTTTAAGGAATTAAAGCTGAACTTCCTTTTGTTTATTCTTACCAAAAGCTTTTTTTTTGTGCTAAGTTAAAAAATTGTAAAATTTATCAAACAAATTTTTATCCACCTTTAAAAAGCTCTCATAGAAAGAAAATTAATTCTAATGGATATTAAAAAATATTTTATTTAAAAGAATTAACAAAATATTTAAAGGGAAAATGAAATGAGAAAAATATTCAAAAAGAAATCGGGTGATTCTTGAATTATCCATTTCTGTAAGATGGATTAATTTTGAAAAGTATTTATTTTCTAAACATAAAATAACAAATATTATAGATCGAACAAGCAGATAAAAAATAAAAAAGAATTAATCATAGAAGTATATATGATTGTTTTTTAAATTCTAAAAAAGGTACGATTAAAATAATACTTGAATTACCAAGAAACATATTTAAAATATTGAAAAAAATATGTGATTTATAATAACTTGTAATAAATCACAATGCATGAAATGTCATTTAAATGTAAGTTTTCAAGATAAATATTGTGATAAAATTCCTAAAGTATCATCTCCAACCATTGTAATGAAATTCCTAAAGCATCATTTTCAACCATACTTCCAAATAGCTCATCCTCTAAACTTGTTCTAGAAATATGAAGAACGATTTATATATATGGCTATATATATATATAGGGGTGGACATACATGCATTCCCAGTAGGGTTCTCCTCAAGACCGTTCTTGCAAATGTGGAAAAAGCATATTAATACTTCATGAATAAGCAATGTAACCAATAAACACTTACTATCACTTAGCCCCACTAAGGCTCACTCACTAAACGTTACATCTAAGAATAATAAAATAATATAAAAAATATATAGTAAGAGGGTATCTCACACCACTTCTCAATTGGTTAATTCTAATGCCCATATGACAATCATCCTGACATTCCCTTTGGAATCATACCAATCTTGCAACACCTAATGCGGGATGGATTGTAAGGCCTCAACCTAGATTGTTTGAACGACATCCAAGTAGGGATCTCTACGTGACCTCCGATGCACCACTATGTATGTGAGAGGTTGTCGATTAGCATTGAAGACCTAAAAGAGTAACATTATCAGATAAACAAATAAAAAAGACACCATACTGAATGTTGCTGTGATCAAGTGGATGTGTATGTAATACATATATACAAAGTGTGATCGTGTTCGTGCAATACATCCACCCAAAAACATAACAAGAAAAACACCTCAAACATACATGTTGAGTTGTCAGGTGTCAACCAAACCCCCTTAACCTCAATCACACTTGCTTCTACCAGTGTCAGAGTGTCTCTGAACACAAGTAACCATTCAGTAGAAATATATTCATATTCAGAACATAATAATCACCTGGAGGAAAAATATCCATCCTCGGAACGTAACGTATAAATCACCCGAGGGGAATATACCCATCCCCGAAATTTAAGTAATCACTCGGGGGAAATACACCCACCCCCAAAATCGTGTAAGCACATATCTAATAGGTCACATCCCCTACTTGGGGAACATCCTCCCCATAACCTCTCATAACATGTACCTAGATTATTCCACTTTGGAACCTCAGTTACATCACATATATACATACATATATAAATAAACACTCGTAGCGCCCTCTCTTCTTAGAACCTCATAAAGTATGCACCCAGGGTATTCCATCTCGGAACCACCTATGCATACAAATAAACACACATGTGTACACTCTCCTCTCAAAACCTCTCATCACATACCACACGAGTTGGCCATCTGTTTAGTCCCATCTCTCTTAATCGTGATCGACCTCACAAGAGCACAACCTCTCCTTACCACTATAACCACATTAGGCTCGCACAACGATTCATGTTCTAAGGTGACACCTAAAACCATCACTGTCCACTAATGGCACCGCCTCTAGGTTTAACATAATACCAGGGCACCCACTGAGCACCCTTAGGTCTCATCATAGTATAGACACCCTACATGGGTTCTACATTCACGTTTCAATCTCTCAGTCTCAACCCACCATTTCAATTATAATGTCTCTCAACGTATGTTAGGATCCTTCAGACTTGTCTATGCTCTCTAATGGGTTTGTCACATTCATTTGGATCAACCTGCTACTAAAAGTAACCATCATTGGTCATCACACACAAACATACATCATCATGCATACAATCACCACTTAGGTCACATTAAAGCAATCACAGGAAGGGGGGACATACAAAAGTACCCATACTTTAGAAAGCATAACGTTTCCAACCCAAGGTCAAACATACCAAAACCAGTTCAATCGTTCCTTTTCGACTTTCCCTTTCAAATCCATTTTTAAACCATTTCAAAAGGCACCAGATTCCATTTTACCCACTAGGCCCTTGGCCAAATCCTGTCAAAACATTCTTTAAAAAACACTATTTATGTTTTGAAATACCATTTGAAAACTCATTCTTAAATCACCTATTCTCCTTTAAAATTCCATTTGAGACAACCCCCTTTAAATGGAAACCTTTTCTCTTTGAATCAAACACACATTACTAAGTATTTCATAAAGAGGGCCACCGACACTCATTCATCCAAAGGTGCAACCATCAGACCATTTAGTAAGCTATGCGATCCATGTTGACTAAAGGTGATGTGAGCCTGTCTTAATTTATGTTCAAGATCACAAACACCATGAAACATGCATTTTTTTTAATAATGATGACACAGAAACATAATATCACTAGAAGAACAAGAGAATTAGTAAAGTCAAGGCCACTTGCATCAATCAAAGCCATTTTTCCTTTGAAACTGTACCTGGCCATCATTGCCTAAGCTTGTCCAAGCATCGCTTCAACTCTCGGACACCTATCGCAAGACACACCATCAAATAATTAATTATAAAAAAATTAAAAATTAAATATTTAATTAATTTATACCAATCTATAATTAAATTATAAATTAATTCAATTAGGCATAATGGTTAAAATATCATCGAGTCATCTGACGCACCAAAACCGTGATCAACCACACTCGGAAGGTCTGTAACACACTCCCAACGCCATTATGGGGAAAATAAATATAACATGACATCGATTCATTAGGAAATTTAATTTAATGTAAGTAAAAAACCCTAAACAAATCTGCGATACAATATACCTCAAGGCAAACGATGAAAGGCAGCTTAATTACATCCTCCTGGGACCTCCTTCACAAGTTGCACATGAATCCCCTAAGAAGTGGGATGATTTCCACCATGCTTTAGTGAAAATTCTCATAAACCCTAGTTGGAAACAACCAAAGATCAAAAGGAAAAACAAAGGAGAGGAAAAATAGAGGGAGGATGAGGAGGAAGTCACCTCAAAACATCGAAAAATCGCCATGAAAATGCCCCAAAATCAAGGGGGATCAAAGGAGGGAGAGCGCTCCTGTCTATCACGTGCGTGATAGGAGAGGGGGGCTATGGCTTAAGCCCACATGATTTTTTTTTGGTAAAATCACCATTTTTAATGAAAGTCAACAGGCGACACAACTTTCCAAATTGTGCACCGACCGCGTGGTTGACACCGTCTCAAACCATCCCTCTTGTACAATTTTCCAAATCGTGTCCCAACCGTGCGAATCACAACGAAACTTCAACTGTAGGTTTTGCATGGTTTTTCTGCAACTGCACACCAATCCTGTCCATACCCCTGAACAAATCTACCTGACATGGTTTTTTTATTGTGCGACAACTGTGCACAAGGAAAAACCTTCGAAAACTTCCAAATTCCAATATGACACTTCTGAGACTCTCTCAAGCACCCGAGACAACTCCCGAGCCTTGATCCATATCCAAAAAATCCACTCGGGATGCTCAAACTCTTCGAATTCCAATCCTAAACTCAATTTTTGAATCGACCCCTATTCTGAAAATTGAAAATTCAAATTCTTATTGATTTTTCCAACCCATAAAGGGGACATAGTTTTACACTCATGCCTTACTACCATGCATAGCCCTCACCATATATAACACATCCCCATCTCATCATCTTCACATCAATCACACACTTGACCTTTGACCATCACAACCATACCAAGTTTGGAAGAGATTAGGGGAAAAGGAGTAGCCATCCATTAGTTCTCTCGTCAAAATTGATGTCTGGGGAAGACACCCAAAATCCAAAAATATTTGGGCATCTTTAAGGCTATCTGACGTGGGTGTGGTGCATATGAAATCATAAAAAATAAAAGTATATACAGTAACACAATCCCATCACAACAAATATATCTTTTCTAATAACTAGTAACCACTACTATCTCTACAACAAAATCCCACTTTCCCACACAAAATAGTCATATCATGCCTATGTTTTCCCATTTTTATCACATTATTTAATCATTTCATATTACTTTTTACCAACCATATTACTTTAATTATATTTTCCAATTCCATGTTTAATGAAAAACCACTCTTTAGTCATTCTCCACATTTATTTTCAATCGTTACTCGTTCATTTCAAGCATCAACATTTCATTAACAACCCATGGTTTATTCAATTTATCTCACTACCCATTTCATATTTTTTATTTCCACATCATTCCATACCACCATACATTCACTAGTACAACCCAACACTGACAACCATTTACTCACAACAACCCCCACAATTGCCACAACATCAACCCCACACCATCAACTATTTTCACCCATGCCTACCAACCACATCCCCGCTGCCCAACACATGCTAATGATCACAACAAATCCAACTCCACCATTATGATCACACATTCACAACAAATTTACCATTCACATGCAACAACCAATTCTAGAAACAAAGCACCTTATCTTTAAAACAAGCCATCACATTCATTTAATATCTCTTATAGGGGAAATAACACAAAAATTTCAAATTTTATATAACCAATTCATTACCGTATTTACTTGATTAACCTTTGACAGATTTATTCCAATAATAAAATTAAAGCTAACACAACAACACACAAATCACAACAACATCCACAAGCAATCATTAATCATGTACGTAATGTCATAGAAAACATATAATCACATGCGAATCACTCATCCCATCAATTTTCTTTTAGTCTAATTCATTATATTGGTTAGGTCAATTCTTAACATCCATCCAAAGCAAACAAAATCATGTTACTTTCACATTATATATAAAATAATAGAGATCTAGAATCCTCTATCTCAATCGAAGCTTTACTATTATTGCGTGGCAATAATGTGAGGAAGTGGTGATCACATGACCAAGATCATGCAAGAGAACCCCGACAACTTAAAACACGACAATCCTCGTCAACCATGACCTACATCTAGAAAAACCAATGCAAAATGCTGCCATAACCTTCCTCGATTGAACAAATGGGAGAAAAATCCAAGATGTAAAGAGGGGAAATTCACCTCTATTCGTAATCAATTGATCTTTGGAAGTCGAGAGTCACCACCAATTCAAGGGCACTCAAGGGTCTTCAAAGGGGAATCTTAAGTCACGTAAGAGTCAAGGAAAATGAAGGAAGAGGAGAATTTAGATGAGATTCTGAATTTATATAGGCACTGGAAACCACAACGCCACAACATGATAAGGTATGGTCATTCCATGGCAGGGTTAATCCCATTGAACCTTTTAAAATCACACTAAGAATCTCTTATATCCCCCATCTTAAACTTAGTCAACTTATTTTCTGACAGAACCAAGGAAAATCATGCTATGACCAAATAGTTTCACCATGTAGAAAATCCTCTAAAACCTAGACCATGGCATGTCAAGAGAACTACACTACGACTCCTCTAAGACAAAACCCCAAGAATTGTCCTCCTAAGCTTCATGTCATGATAACCAAGGCTATGTGGCAAAGTCCATTCATGGAAATCTCACAAACTCCCCTAAGGAACTCTTGCGTCGTGATCAAAACCTCTATGTTGTGACAAGAAAAACATAAAAAAAAACATAAGAGTAATAGAATGTCCATAAGACTCATCAAGATCTCATAAGAGTTCCCACTGAAATCATAAGTCTTTTTTACTTAACCAAATATCCACTTTTGAATCCTTTGCGCTGCGACATCCCCTTGCGTCGCAACTCAACAATGGAAGAAACACTTTCTACTACAACCATTCCTCCACACCATGACCTGCGTGACTAAACCAAAACCCTTGTTTTCTAACAGAATCTCTGCTCAACCTCCACTTTTTTTACCCCGAATCTCCCTCGAAACCTCTAACACCCTAAATTTTCAAAGTAACGGGTTAGAAAGGCTCATGTAGTTTCAGAGGTTATTTTTAAAGTAAACATTTTAAATGAAAAAATCTGATTGATTTACTTGGGTTTTCAAATCAGGGTTTTCAAGTAGGTTAATGATTTGTTTTCCAAAAAGATTTTATCTTATGATTTGAAAAAATGTTTAATATATGATACTTGTTTTTTTCCTTTACAATTTTCATTTGAAAAATCTTATTTACTAAATGATGTTCAAACAAGAATTTATGAAGTGTTTTATTAAAAGATTTAATAGATATTTTTAGTGAAATCCCATGGGGCCTATTAGTTCACACTCTACATACACACTTGTGTGTATATGTAGCTTTTATGTTTTATACATGCGTTCAGGTTGTGATCTATAATTGAATATTGTTTTCTTGGTTTGTTGATGGACGTTGTGGATGTGGTGAAAGACAGGTCACAAGAAGATGTTAATGTAGCGGATCGGGTTGTTCAAGTCATGGTTTCTTACTCAAGGTGTTTGTGTATCGGTCAATTCATCAGATAGATTATTATATTTTTGTTTTCCTTATTTCGATACATTGTGTTGTATTTATTAAAAACGTTGCATTTGTTTTAAAATTTAGATGATTGCTTATATTTCTTATGAAATATTTGGTTGTTTATTTATTTTAAAACTATTTATTTCATGTGCATGGAAATCCAATTATTGGATGAATTTAGTAGATTATTTTATTTGTTTATTATTATTCATGAGTGAAATCATTCCACTAATTGGTGCTTTGATATCTAGGTGCTTATTTCCAGCCTATAGAAATAAAGAATGTGATTTGTGCCTTGTTATGAGTTTCATTAGGTGTCATGTTGGACCAACCTAGGATGATTCATAATAAAATAACATCATTGTGCCCTCTTGTTATTTGGATACATCATGGTAGTACAAATATAATAATGTCGGGACATGAAATTGAAGGTATTAGGGCCCGCAGCGGAAGTCGGTGAGTTGAAGATTTTAAAATTTTCATTTATGGTGTGACTGAACTTATCGTCACTGATGATCCGATATCCGGTAAGGTCTGATGATCTTGTACAAATTAAAAGAGCACATAAATTAAAACTGAGAACATACCTGTTCATATCTAAAGGCGTAGTTGACTTAACTCGCCGTTAACAATCATTTCTTGAAGGATCCATAACAGGATCCCTCTACCTTTGATCCTTGAAGGCGGAACTTGGATTTCCATTTGAGAGGGAGAGACTCTCTCTCTAGAAAGCGAGAGGAGAGAGAGGCTCTCATTCATAAATGAATGAATATTTAATGGTGAGAGAGCCTCTCTATTTATAGCAGAGTTGCTAAAATACCCAGTTGGGTTCCCTGACCCATGTTTATTTCAATGTCTACTAAATAAATAATTATGATGAACTAAACTACATCAATATTATTTATTATTTTATCACATACTTGTAATATATATAAAATATATTACATGATAAAACCGATCCATTTAACTCAACTCTCCATTCCCACTTAATATTAAACGAACCTTGAATATTAAAATAATATTCATTCAAATAATATTTTCTCATATTTACTTAACTCGTAAATACATTAAATAAATTAAATCCCAATTATTCATAACTTGAATAATAATGAATTTATTTTTTTCTTTGGTGATTGATACCTTGGATAATACTCGGACCTCATGGTGGGGCCCACCATGTCCAATATACCTATTCAACCGAATAGAGCAGATTATTGAATACGCTATTGTGTGTGACTCTTTAGATCCTTATCTCGATAGCAGTGAATAAAATCTATTGATCAAGAGCGGAGTCTAGCAACCCATCAATACCCCAAAAGAGATAAGGATAGTCATAGGAACGACTACCAACCTACGAACACGTACTATGTACTATAATCTTTTTGTCTTTAAATATATCATAAAGTAGGATACACACATGTGTTATCACCCTTTTCTTGCTTTATTATTTGTTGATTTCTCCGGATGGATTTACCTTTCGACTGCTTTTGCCAAAGACTTATGAAGGTAACACCATCCTGATCAACCAGGCCTGAGATATATAACTTTCTTAACTCGGAAGTGACAAATCCCTTCTTGACCATTCAACCAGTGTCATACCACCAACGACGCACCCAACAAAAGCTACCTCACCATGATTTCAATATCATGGTTTTACCTTGTATCAAAGTACGCAATCAAATAGTACACACTGGTAATGATCTCAAGTCTGGAGACCAATACACATGTCTGTAGATAGAAACAACCAATTACACCCAAAACATGCAGTGTTCCTATTGATAGATTTTTCCTCATGATCTCACTACTAGAGATCACCAAGTGTGAACGTCATGAGAAGAAGTCTCAATGCTTATGATCCCCCAACACCTGATAACCAAACATCAACCATGTCCAATCAATATGATGCATCTAGACCATAAGAGCTTTGTTTAATATTAATGTCATTGTATCTTGAGATTCTCATTATATCATGAGATCTACTATAACCTTTTGATATGAAAATTAATCTAGGACATTATCATTAAATAGTGGACGCAAAAAAGTCTACACTATAATAGTAATGATACATCATGTATAACTAACTGTACACACGATATGATAATCAAAAGTACTGCACAGTTGGGTCTAGGGCACCCACTATTTCAACACTCCCACTTGAACTAGAGCCAACTTTCTAACCATACTTGTTAGCTACTCACATGATAAAGATCATGTTTTTGTTGAGTAATGACTTTTGTTGCTGGGTCTGCCACGTTTTCGCTGTGTGGCTATTTTGCTATATGCAACCCAATCTCCTTGAGAAAACTTCTCAAGAGATGGTATCCGAGTATATCCCTTTTTTCCATTGTTATAACTTGACATCTTGGTTAGTAAGAATATCATCATTTACATTATGATAATACTTTACTTACTAGGTGCGATTCCAAGAACTGGAACAAATCGTTGCAATTAAGAACTGCTTCTTAGATGCCTTTGAAGCTGCAACATACTCGACATTTGTAGGTATGGCTACCACTATATTTTATGAGCTCGACTCACTCATCACCTTAGCCTAATTGCGATACTAGATCAAATTTGATCTGAGGAAGACTAGTTTGTGCCCCATGATAACTAGTATCCTTCTTCTCCACATACTAGATACATATCATTTGTACTTGAAAAAGTACAATATAATAGTTTATACTGCTAAACTTACAGTGATCCGAGATATAATTGATATTTTCCTACTATAAATCACGTGCTTACAATATCAATTTTTGTACATATCATGGCATAAATAATTGATCCATCGCTGAAATGTATGAAACTCAACTCACAACTTTAATCTCCTCCCATGTTCCAAACATGTCATACTTGAAGAGATTATGCCATGTGACATTGGCAATAATTCTTAACTTGAATTGTTCCAACTTGTATTTTTTTCAATACCATGTCACTATATATATGATTGACTAAGTACAGGCAATCGTTAGATCTACCTCAATAGATCCTGTTCCCTAGAACTTAGGTTGCTACTTTAAGTCAATCACTGGAGAATTATTTTTATCCTGGTCTTAACTAATTTTAAGACCAATATCTATTCTCCATATGTTTCCGAACATATTTCACTTGGAAAACTATGGTGCTCCCACTAACCTTTGGTAGACACATGGAAATGATTCATTCCAAATGAATGCTCTAAGATCTTGTTGCTTACGTTAATCCTGAAATGGATTTCAGTAACTTGCAACCCTTATTGGCATCATATGATGTCATCATCCATTTCTGGTTGCGTCGTTTAGACACCTTCCATGAAAGTTGATCTTGACATCCAATGTCTAATTAAATGATATTAGAAGTTAGTTATGACAAGTAAAATTCTAATGGATTTAGGTATATTGACTTGGTATAACCAATCAAGCCTTATTGGTACTACACTTGTACCATCCATATATCAACTCACTTGAATACCCACCGCAATATTAAATTTATAAGACCCTTTTCAATTTGATACATGGAATCTATTATTGAATTTTAATTGATCTTATCAATCTTTTCTAATTTCTATATACTGCATACTTTTAGGATTTATTATTCTCAATGAATAAAATATCACTGACCATGATGAACTTAAAACCATCACCATGGTTTTAAAACTTCCTACGTCGTAGGTGTCTCTGGAACATTCCTCCTCCACATGAACTTGTGGAACTTGTTCATATGCCAACCATTAGTGCATCTTGAGCATTAACTAAATCCAAGTCAATCCAACTCCCACCATCTCAAGTAGAGATGTGCACCCTCTTGATAGAAATGTAGTCTATCACTTGACTACCACTTTTCTATCTTAGGGATTTATATAATATCCTAAGTAATATTTAGGATAATAACCTTAGATGCACAATGTGTTTAACTTAATGCATGTTCGTTTAAATCCTAACAAACTCTTTGCATCTAAACATATGTCCTATGACATAATGGATTTCCATCATACTATGACTTGTATGATATCCATTTTTCATTTTCAATTGGAATATTGGTTATGGGTTTTCACTGTTATTTTCAAAGAACATCTTGAAAAATAATGGAAGTCATAGGGGTTTAGGAATTTCTCCTTATTAGCATCAATATCGTGATATAGATAAGGTAATGTGCGTTTAGGAATTTCTCCACGCTACATTATCATGATTAATGAATGCTTGGTCAAGATATTCTTCGACATGCCAATCTGAAACAACTCATATCTTCTTACCATACTTTATACTTCACTTTCACATTCCTTAATATCTTAAATGAATATTATGAAGTATCTTTACCACTAGATTTTCCTTGGAATACTTCATGTTCACTTGTTGAACTCATTCCAAAATCTTTGTGACATACCTTTATTTATAAAGGTTTTTTTATCCAAACTAATGATGTTGATAGTACCAAAGGTGTTTAGCTATGTCGAGCCTAAATACCAAACTGGGTATATCCTTGACTCCAACTTTTATTTTTTATTGACAAAAAATTATCTTTCCACAACTGGGTAAAAGTATTACATTTTTTATATTCATCATTATTTGCCTATGATTCATGTACCACTCAACTATTTGTTGAGTATGTTACCACAAAAAACATTCATTATTGAACTTGGAATAACATCTCATTGTGTCCAAAGGGCGTGTGAGATAGATGTTTTGGTTATACTTAACAACTTATTCAACTTGAATCATCCACTTGATAATTAGAAGTTATGTGTTTCTTACCGCTGACTTAAGAATCACCCTTTCTCAGTTGCTTAGAAAAGACACCTTACTTCTAGTGATGTTTCTACACTTACTTGGTTACTTTATTTTAATACACATATATGAAATACATATTGTATTTAATACCCAAGAAGTATGTTAGAAACAATACTTTGATTTGATGAATATACACTGAAGAAGAAGCAGTTACTTACTTATTCTATTCAGTTCATTGCATTTTAAACTTCCACAATTTTATTTCAAGTTATGCGATGTAAATAAGCTCCTATTAAACAACCAACCTCTTTTCTTTGAAGGATAGTACGAAGGTGTCTTTGACGCAACTATTCATTGGTTTTTTTGCATTGTCTTTCAATTCATTCGCCATAAGAACTAAAGATGGTACTTTCTTTAATATTCTTATTACTTGACGAACCTTACCTAAAAGGTAATGAAGCATCTACTCCATCCTGTTCATTTGTAATCTTAAACAAACTGGAGAAATTGGGTGTAGGAATGAGATGTCATGAAAGATCATAGTCTGCCTTTCATGTTTACACAAAGCTAGTGTAATCATCACAATCAAATCTTGTTTCACTTTCTCCTCAGAAACTTCTCGGAGATGAGACTACATGTTCTTATCATCCATGTACTAATGCAGTGACCACAACTAACATTATACGTTGATTATAATATTATGACATAACCATCATATGCTTCATACATGAGTCTCTTGTAAGTAGTTTTACACCCTTGCTTCCTGAGGTGGCTTAACATGTAGGGACACCAACACCTTGAATTTACTATATTGTAGTAATGTACAGAAGCTCCTGTACTACACTTGGAAATTCGTGCTAGTTTGGACATTAACTTTGTCTAATATTTATCACAGTTTTTATATTGTGGTATTACTTTCCATTTATCTACAACAAAACTTTAGCAGATTAATACTTTTATGTTGATTACCAAATTTGACATTACCGATTAATTAATCATTAAATGTCTCCCACTATTTTATCGAATTCTAGGAACCCTCTGTACTAGAATCAGAATACCCTGTCGCTTGAGTATTCTAGTAGAAATGATCCTTAAACCACCCCTCATAGTCTATAAGCTTTGGCTACACCACTACTCGAAGGGTTCAAGGTATAATTTTGACTGACCAACTGCATTAACTCGTGGTTCCTTGATCTGTTGAGTGAAGTCTCATCTTCTAAATTCTTAATCTTATTTTACTCAATGATTGCCTCTAAAATTAAAACAATCTACCTTTAGCTATTTCTTTGCTGCAATTTTAGTTAAGTCAACCCACCACTCTTATAAGAACTCCTCAGTATTAAGAGGTACCCTCAGCTTTGACATAACTGACACCACAAACACCCAGTTTTGTTCAGACTTGAATGATGAAAGACGATATTGACTTAATATTATTTTGAGAGTTTTTGTGTTTTTCTCTCGACGAATGTAATCCATTTCTATTAATCTTGTTCATCTATGTTGTCGCACTCACAACTGAACATTAATAGAAAAACACACGTCACTTTTTTATGCATTTTATTATTTATTATTTTATGTATTTCTCTCGCTGTACTAAAATGCATAAAACAATAAATAAATGCATAAAGGTAAACTACTACCCAACTAGTCTTGAGAATCTAAACGACCTAGGGGCATCATACTTGAGTCGTCGCTTGACTTATGCACCTCAACCCCATCCTGTATGTTCGCTCATCCTATAGAGGGTCACCTTGTCTTGGCGAGGTCCACATCACGTCTTAGAGTATCTCCTTGTCTTGGCGGGGTCCACGCGACGTCTTGCATCATCATACAACACCCTATCTTGGTGGGGTCCACATTGTACAATGTCTTTGTTTGGAGTATAAAAATACTCGCGCGTGGGTGAGAGAGACTGAGGGTATAAAGTACGTCATATAAAATTGGGTGCACATGCCCTTATACATTTTAATTGAAAATAAAGAAGATACATAGACTGTCATTTAATTAATTACAAACATTGCACGCAGTTAAAATAATTAATTAAATAAATGCAAACATACACGGGTCGGTGTTTAAGACTAGTAGATGAGTAAAAATAAAGCACGAAAAAATTAAATTGCATTAAATAAAGTATGAGGGTTATTTAATTAAATTAAACGAATTAAATAATTAAAATAATTTAATTATTTATCAGTCTACTAATTAATTTAATTCAATTACCAAAAATTAAATTAATTAATTAATTTAATTTAATATCTAAATTAAATTAATCTAACTCGGGTAATAAAATTTATTATTTTCAATCACAATTAATATATTAATTAATTTAATTTAATTATGAAATTAAATTAATCAATTTTAACTCAGGCCCTGAAACACCCGCTATGACCCATTGCGGGTCGCATTAAACTTGCGTAGATCTGTAATGGGCCAATCAAAGCTCCTACAAGCCTAAACTGAGCTTGATAGGTTTGCCCAAACCCGTTCTGGGTTGGGCTGACCCGCCCAGGCCACGTTGAGGGTGTTTTGGATCCGACTTTGTCGATTGAGGGTTATCTCATAGGGTCGATGTTTGCCGGAGCAGACTGGCTGCCGATGAGCTCATCTACCTTCTAGATCTGGGTGCTAGTGGGGTGGAAGAGGGCGACGACCGTTTATGGAAACTGAGGAAGACTATGGGGGAGGACCACAAACCAGATCTGTGTCGCCAGATTTGGGAGCGGCGGTCACCGACACTGGGGAGGGCGACGCGGGCAGAGCTCGGACGAAGGGTGCCAAGACCCTAGTCCAGCCGATTCTGGGCGATGGCCATGGTGGGCGGCGAAGCGCTGGTCCGACATCTATGAAAGAGGGTGCGATGGCGGCGCGACGCGGGCGTCGCGTTGGAGTAGGTCCGGCGTAGGGCAGCTGCCGTGACCGACTCGGGGCACGCCTGACAGTGGAGTGTGGCTGGAGCACGCGGGCCTAGGGAGTCCGGTGATGGACAGGAAGGAGGTGCTCGATGATGCACTGTCTGAGCGGAGGAGCTGGGCGACCAGCTGTAGTAGGGCCGCGGAAGGAAGACCAAGAGCCGAGCTGGAGCACGACCGATGTTGGCAGGCGCTTGATCGGGGAGGCGGTGCGGGCGACTCGCGATCCGAAGGCTGGTACAAGGCAGGTGGAGGGCGGTGCCAGAGGGATCACAACAGGAGGGTCTGCGCTGGGAGGCTGATCGACCTTAGTTGGTCCGAAAGGTGGCCGTGAGGCGGCTTTCCACAAAAGAAGAAGGCGCCCCCCTCCGCGCGGAAAAAAGTCTTTTTTATATTTTCTGATCCACCCCACTTGGTTTTTTAATAAGTCAAAAACTATTTTTGTTAGTTTGTTTGGAGACTAAGAATCCATCCCCCAACCCCCTTTTTCATCTTTTCCACACACCTTTTTTTTCTTTCTAAAGTCTATACCATATACTTATGATTAATAATAATAAATAAAAATATTATAATGATTATAATTATAATAATTAGTTATAATTATTATAATTATATATTATAATATTATAATAATTGTAATTATAATAGTTATAATAATTATAAATATATATTATAATATTATAATAATTGTAATTAGAATAATTATAATTATTATTTCCATAAATCAGTGGAATAAAAGGGTGGCAGAATAATACTGTTTCATCCATTGTCGGTCCAAACGCATGAGTGGAACGAAAAACTTAATTTTAACACCTGTTAAATGATCCATAAAACAATGATTGATCCGAATCAAAACTTTGAATTGCCATAACTTGGGTGTTTGTTGACGGATCGTCGCATGGTTGGATTCGTTGAGACTAAAATTAAACCCTCTATTTGATTTAATAAAAATTAATCTTTCTTTGGCTCAAAAAATTTGCGTGCTCCCTCTGATACCAATTGAAGGTATCAGGGTCCGCAACGGAAGCCGGAGGGTTGGGGATTTTAAAATTTTCATCTACACTACGACTGAACTTGTCGTCGCCGACGATCCGAGCCTCGGTAAGGTCTGAGGATCCTGTGTAAATTAAAAGAGTATGTAAATTAAAACTGAGAACATACCTGTTTAGATCTGAAGGCGCGGTCAATTGCAACTCGTCATTAGTGATCGTCGCTTGAATGATCCATAACAGTATCCCTCTAGATCACCCACACGCACTTTAAAAATCCGTGGGAGTGCTGATCGTTGAATTCTGGGTGCTAGCATGACAATCCGATGATATCTTTGACGTCCCGACGATCACTGTGATCTTCTACCTTTGATCCTTAAGGAAAAACTTGGATCGCCACTTGAGAGGGAGAGAATCTCTCTCTAGAAAGTGGGAGAGAGAGTCTCTCATTCATAAATGAATGAATAGTTAATGGTGAGATAGCCTCTCTCTCTGTTTATAATGGAGTTTCTAAAATACCCAGTTGGGTTCCCCAACCCTCATTTATTTCATCATCCACTAAATAAATAATTATGACGAACTAAATTGCATCAATATTATTTATTATTTTATCACATACTTTTAATTTATATAAAATATATTACATGATAAAACCAAGACATTTAACACGACTCTCCATTCCCGCTTAATATTAAACGAACCTTGAATATTAAAATAATATTCATTCGAATAATATTTTATAATACATTAAACAAATTCAATCACAATTATTCATAACTTGAATAATAATGAATTTATTTATTTCTTCGGTGATCGATACCTTGGACAATACTCATACCCCGTGGTGGGGCCCACAATGTCCAATATACATATTCAACCGAATAGGGCGGATTCTTGAATACACTATTGTGTGTGACCCACTAGGCCCTTATCTCGATAGTAGTGAATAAAATCCATAGACCAAGATCAGAGTCTAACAACCCATCAAGGCCCCTAAAGAGATAAGGACAATGATAGAAACGACTACCAACCTACGAACACGTACTGTGTACTATAATCTTTTTGTATTTAAATATCTCATAAAGTATGACACACACTTGTGTCATCTCCCTTTTCTTTCTTTATTATTTTTTGATCTATCCGGATGGATTTACCTTTTGATTACTTTTGCCAAAGACTTATGAAGGTAGCACCATCCTGATCAACTAGGCCTAAGATATAAAACTTCCTTAACCTAGAAGTGACAAATCCCTTCTTGACCATTCAATCAATTTCATACCACCAACGACGCACCCAACGCAAGATACCTTGCCATGATTTCAATATCATGGTTTTTTTTTATATCAAAGTATGCAATCAAATGGTACACACTAGTAATGATATCAAGTACAAAGATCAATACACACGTCCATAGATAGGAATAACCAATGATACCCAAAACATGTGGTATTCCTATTGGCGGGTTTGTCCTCATGACCTCACTACTAGAGATCACCAAGTGCAAATTTCATGAGAAGAAGTCTCAATGCTTATAAGCCCCCAACACCTGATAGTCAAACATAAACTATGTCCAATCATTATAATGCATCTAGACTATAGGACCTTTGTTTAAGATTAATGTAATTGTATCTCGAGATTCTCATTATAGCCCGAGATCTGTTATAACCTTTTGATATGACAATTAATCTAGGACATTACCATTAAATAGTGGATGTAGAAAAGTCTACACTATACTAGAAAGAATACACCATATATAACTAACTGTACACACGATATGGTAATAAAAAGTACAACATAGTTGGGTCTAGGGCACCCACTATTTCAACAGAGATGTAGGTACAGGGAGATTAGCTAGCTATTTCTCATTCGGAGTCTTGAGTTTCCATGGGTCATCAAGATTTGATTCTTAAATTTGAATTCTATTTTGATTATTTTTTGGAGTTTAAATTCCCTTTGAGTTTTATGAAGTATTTTAGGAGTGCCATGAGTTTTATGGTGAAAAATAGAAGAACCAAGGTTGAAAAGTTATCCCACATGGTCTGAAAAACCATTCAAATCCTATACATATGATTTAAAGGATTTCTTGGAGACCGTTTGATGGTTGGTGCACAATTTTCCCAATCGTGAAATCAAACCATTCACAATTTTGCATCCCTCTATTTTTTTTGTTTGAACCTATTTTGATTTATAATTGATCTTACTATGGTTTTCATTTGTTTAATATGGATCAAAAATAGTTTTAAAGATGTTTTAATGATGTTGGAGTGGATTTTGTTCGATGTGTTGTGTTATGTTTTTGTTTATGACTGTTGTTTTAATGGGTTGCCTCAATTTCATGAAATATTTTTAGTCTAAAATGATGATTTATATTGTACTTGTAAAGGTATATTGGTTTTTATGATGAAAAATTAAGTGTGTTTTGAAGTGAAAGTGGACTTTTAGAGAATAATTTGGCATCCCTAGTAGAGAAGTTGGAGTTTTAACTTGTGGGTTCCCTTTAGCTTTCTAAATATGGGTGAAATGTTTTCAAGTTGTGTATATTTTTGTAAAATTAGTTTTAAAACCTTCATTAAATGATGGAAATTTAAAATTATTTTTTTGTAGTGTACTTGGATTTTGTGAGTTTGTGTTTTGGGTTGAACCATTGGTTTGAAATGGGATTGTTTGATTGGATTTTTGAATCATGAATTGATCGTGATTCATGTTTCATATTATTAAAAGTATGATTCCCAGAAATGTATCAAAGAAAATTGGAAAGTCCATATTTAGGGAGGATACTCATGGTGATTCCTCTCATTATCCAAGTGCGACTATTGCGGCTCATGATTCCGACCAGGCTCAGAACATAGTGGTGGAACTAGAATATTATTTTCTCTTCAGACCTATCTAGGAATTCTTGAATTAGTATCCACATTATTTTAGTGGTTATGAAGTCATTCTTGAAGGAATAGAGTGGTTAGAGAGGATTGAGGGAATCCTCAATTTTCTAGAAACTCCTAAAGCTTTAAGGGTGAAAGTTTTTGTGGGTTTGCTTGAAGGACTTAGCCAAGTGTGGTGGAAAAACACATTCTCAATTGCATGAGGATATATCTTGGGAATTCTTAAAGGCTGTGTTTATTCAATGGAATTATACTAAGTATTTGAAAGTGGTGAAAACCATTGAATCCATGATCCTTCACCAGGGTGAATGAACGATGAAGGAATATGTCGATAGTTTCTCAAAATTGGTATAACTTTCTACCAAGATGGTCGCTAATGACTCTATGAAATCCCAATTCTTTGAAATAAGTCTTTATTCGAGCCTCAAATTAGTTGTATTTAATTCTATCTAGATATAGTATTAGGAAGTGGTTTAAAGGACCATGTCAGTGGAAGCTAGTCAGATTGGGTCAACTCAGCTTGAGCAGGGAAGCTGGGTTGATGAGGGGAAATATTCTAAACTAATTACAGATTCTTTTATAAAGAACAGATCTTTGTTTTTTTTTCAATGTGGAACACCCAATCATTTTAAGTCCTCTTGACTGAAAGTTCAAAGAACCTATCATCAATTGGTTGTTTGATAATTTCCATATATTTTTTAAATTTTATTATTGGAAAAAAGAAGAAGTCTTAATTTTCATCCTAATATTAATGATGATCTATCTTGGGATTTATGCTCATTGAATTTGGAGCAGTTAAATTTTTTGAGGTAACTCTTGTTTGATGTTTTACTTTGGTATAATTTTTTTATTATCTTATGAGATTTGATTTTTCTAGGTATTCTTATTCCTCATTTATTGATTATACTTCTTGAGATTTATGTATGATGTTAACCTTGTGATGGGAATTTCTTTTTGATGAGTTGCACATGTGGAGGCCTTGGGTGTGTTCTTAGGGGACTAAGATGAGCGCTACACCAATTTAGATTATGTACTAGGTGTGTTTGGACTTTGTTAGGTTCACTAAGGGTTAGTTTTTTGAGGATGGGGTCATATTTTACCCCTATTTTATATTTTAACCTCAGGTTAGATCTATTCCATTTCTTATTGAGGAAAGTTGTGGTTTATGGGTGTTTCACATTCTTGGATGGAAAGATATTAATGGATTAGTTAATGGAATTTATTTTATGGTCATTTGGGTATTATTTTGGGTTTTAATTCCCTAAGGTAATTCTGAATCTGTTTCTTGAGTGTTTGTTTGTGGTTGGTGGAGAATTATTGTTTTAATTAATGATTTGAGAAAATGTGGTTTCTTTGGTGATATCTTTCTGGTAGAAGTGTTTATTATTTTATCTAACCATTTAGATGAATTATAAATGGTGGGGATACCTATTGTAGGTCATGGTGTTCTTTAGGATTTTTATTTCATGGTGGTTTTAGTTAGGTTAGGCTTCGATTTGTTCAGTGATATTTGAAGATTTTTTCTATTGTCTTATAATTTTAACTGATGAATTTTTTAGGGAATAAAGTGGTATGGTGAGGAGAATTATGATACCCATATGCCACCATTGTTTTAAATATTATATGATTATGTATTTTCTTTTTTAATTTTTTTTGGGTTTTTTAAATTTAAATTTTAAATATTTAAGAGTTTTTATTTATTTCATGGTTACCACATGGTTAGAAGTAATCATGCAGAAAACATTACATTCAAAGGGAAACCATGCAAGTGTTTCTTATGTATGATTTTTTCCAGTGGCACATGATTAGTGCATGACCATGTGAAGCTTAGTGGAAACTATATATATCCTTACATATGGGGTGTCTTGTGCAGGGTTTGAACATAATTGAGAAAATCATGTGGAGTATCATAGCTCGATTACAGTGGGGGGGGGGGGGTGAACGGTTAGTGCATGGTCTCATAAACCATGCAAAAAAACTATATAAGGATGCATCTCTATTCCAGTGAGAGCTGCATGGTTGGTGCACAATTTTGTAAATCATGAGGCCATGACCTTACCAAATTCATTAAAAATTGAATTTCCACCATTCTCAATTTAACATGTTTTGGTCCTCCTCCTACCCCATTTTTATTCAACTGACCAGAGGGAGATCCCTAGGAATCCTCTCATTTCTTCCCTTTGAATTTTGATCCCCTACTTGGTTTCAAAAATATTTTGAAAGGTAAAACCATCCTTATTCCTTTACTCTTCTCCCTTATTCAATTACCCTCAATTTAATTTTCTCCCATAAACCCTAATGGCTTTGAGGGCCACATCTAAAGTTTGGGTGGGACTAACCTTTGGGATTTGGTTGTTTAGGGACAATAGAAGTCATTTCCTTTCAATTTTTTTCTCTTCCCATTAAAGGTGAGTGGTTTCCGCTTGAATGGGGTATGTGTTTTTGTGAAATTATTTTATTTAACAAGTTATGAAATGATTGAGTTTTCTATATTAATTTTTCTTAAAGTTGTACCAATATATGATACCCATGAGGGGTTACAAAATGTGTCAAATTATTTCCATACTTGGAATAGAGTATTTTCAATGGATTTCAAGTATTTATTTTAAATTAAATGTTTATGTATGTAGAGTGTTTGTGAAAATTCCCATGAGGCTCTTTTCAAATGGTTTGGACAGAAAATAAAGTATTTTAGCCCTATTTTGATTTCCAAAGCAAATAAAAAGTGTTTTAAGGTGTTTTTTTAATTAAAGGGTTATTTTGGTTTTCAATTTACTTCCAATGGAGGAAAGCCTTGTTTTAAAAAAGTGTCAGTTCTTGTGTATGACAAGGGTTGTTTTATAACTTGGCATTCCAAGTTTGATTTAAAGTACCATTAGACACTTACTAAAAAGGAGTTCTTTGATGATTATATCACACTTTTTGTGATTCCCTTTGTGTTATGCTTTGTATAGGCCTTAACACCCCTTTGGGTTGTTGAATGAATTATTATTGTAATACTTATATGCATGTGTGAAAGGGTATATTTCTTGAGAGGGTGTTGGATGTGATATAAAATTTATTGTTTATGTTCATTATTTATTTATGTGATGATCATATGATTTGATTTTTTCTCACCTTAACTTTTTTTGACTTCATGGGGATCATAGGAATCTATGTGATAAATCTAGGTTTATGCTACACTAGTTTGGATTATGCACTAACTAGAATCACCTAGTTGTATGCTACACCCTCGCTTAGGGAGTGCCCCGATGATACTATGAGAGTGACTCAAGAGCTTATATTAGTTAGGAATGCATCATAGGATGGAAGTTAATTCCATTGAGTATCGTCTAAGGTTATCTCATATTAAGACCTAGTAAGTTTCCTATGATACTTATTAATTTTATGATGATGTTATTTATAAAGGGGATTCCCACCACTTTCTTGATTTGTATCCCCTTATTCTCATCTTGGATCATGACACCATTTATTGATTGTTGTTTAATTACCCTTATTGTTTGACATTATGGTCCCCGTTTGATCTATATACCTTCTTTATTTTATGAGTTGGTCACTTTCATTTTTCTTTGAAAAGGCTTTTTATGAAAAGTTTTAGAAATATGGAAGGTGGTTTGGTTTTGTTTTCATAATATTTAAGGTCCACCTTTTAAATGTTTTAAAGTTTCTTCCTTTTTAAATGATGACTCCACCCCTTGGTGAATGAACAAAGGGGATTTTTTTGAAGGAAACATCTTGAAGGAAAAGTTTGTTTGATTTACCTGGGTTTTGAAACCAAAGTTTTCAAGATGGTTAATGATTTGTTTTCTAAAAAGGTTTTATCTTATGATTCAGAAAAAATTTTAATGTACGAAACTTGTTTTCCTTTAAAATTTTCATTTGTAAAACCATATTTACTAAATGATGTCCAAACTAGAATTTATGAAGTGTTTCATTAAAATTATTACTTATCCACTTTTTTTGAAATCATATCAAGCCTATTATCCCAAACTCTGTATACAAACCTATGCATGTGTGTAAGATCCCAAACTTTTCTAGAGAATTATTAGGCGTTTTTTCAGGTACTTTTTTTTGTTATTAAGTACCCTTGGGTTGGGGTATGTCTTGGGGTGCATTTGGGTGAAATTTTAAGGAACTTGGGAAGACATGGGGCTGTGCACGGTTTGCGTACGGTTTGACCAAACCGTGCACAAGCTAACCGTGAAGATAGTGGAGGTCGGTACGGTTGGTGCACAGTTTTACAAACTGTGTGCCATCGAGCCGTGTGGGAATTGGAAGACCGCACAGTTAGCGCATGGTTTGGCCTAACCGTGCAGACTCCCAGGTGAAACTATGCACATAGAGCAGTTTATTCTATAAATTGGTTTTAAAACCCCCTAACCCCCAAAACCTCTCTAATTTGACCTAGGCTCAGTCTTGACAATTTCTATGTGTTCCCAAATCCTTCTATAGGGATTTAAAGGTGATCCAAAAACTATTCTTTGAGATCGAAAGCTCAAATTGAAGATCCGCTCTCCTCCTAGTAAGTGGATTTCATCCCAATGCTTCTCCCATTCTTTCTCTTATATTTTCTAGATCTTTTCATGGAATATCTCCCCCATTTTATTAGATCTAAACCCATGAGTTGAGATCTATATTTAAGATTTTGGATCTAGATCTATATTTGAAAGATCTTTATTGCCTTTGATCTTAATTTTGGTTTAGGGATTTAGATCCGAAGCTTGATTGACGACATTGTGCCACTCGGATTTTAGGGATTTCTGTTGGGATAACTCCCATAAATAAACCGAGGTAGGTGGTATAAATTGAACTCCCATAATAATGATTTTGATATGTGTATGTGAGTTTATGATTTTCTAGATTCCCTTTATAATTGATTTCCTAAATTGGAGTAATTAGGAAAGTGGAATTGAATTGAGTTTTCCTTGAAAAATAATTGATAATTGAATCACAGAACAAATGAAGGGGGTTTCCCAAATAGATATTTTGGGGATTTGTTATAGGTTGAAATATTTTAATTGAGACATTTAATTGACTGTGTTAAGATAATTAATTGGGGGAAATTAATTATGAAATGATGTATCTATGTAAGATAATTAATTGTGAGAATTAATTATGTGCCATGATGTTGACCAAAGATAATTAATTGTGAGAATTAATTATGTACCATGATGTGATCAAAGATAATTAATTGTGGTAATTAATTATGACATGTTGATATTTGATATAGATAATTAATTGTGAAGAATTAATTATGAAAAGAGAATTGCGTTGATTGATTAATTAATTGATGAATTAATTAATGAGTTATGTGCTTAGTTAATTATTGAATTAACTAATGGCCTTTTAAATGTTTAACTAATCATTGGATTAGTAAAGGAATAATGTGTATTTTTTTTGAATTTAAAGAATGACTAAATGGTTAATATTTTTGTGATGCTAGACATGACGTTCTAGACCGATTAGATTTTGTGACTTGGACATGGTGTTCCTCCTTAATAGTTATCCAAGCTTGAGATTATGGGGTGCTAGGCATGATGACCTACACCAAATGAGAAAAGGAGTGCTAGGCATGGCTACCTATACTAAATGAGATTATGGTGCTAGGCATGATGAGCTAAACCAAATGAATGATGATATTGAATGATGATTAAAATGGGAAACATTAATTGAAACTGGGCCTAATGTCATGATTAAAGATTAGATGACAATGTGATAACTGTTTAAATTATGCATTATATTTTATTGCTTCATAAAATTGCACGCACTATCTTTTGAATGGAATCGTTTTAGACACCATTGGTGGTGGCCTACTGAGTTATACTCACACCCTATTTGGGCTGCATGATCGGTACCTGAGTAGACTTTGTTGTTGTAAGAAATGATAAGGGAAAAACCCTAGGATAGGTTGCTGTTTGGGATTGGAGCATGGGAGAGGGAACCATACATGGTTCGGGACCCAATTTGGAGCCTTTGTGTCTTTACTTTTAGTTGAATTGTAGACACTTGACACTTGCATTGTCATAACATGTTTTAAATATCAGTTGAGTATTGTATTTTTTGGTTTTGACTATTAAATTCCATGGTTTTGTTCTGGTTATTTATATGCTTCCTCACTTGGTTATTGTTTGCTTATATTAGTGTTTTATTCTAATAAAAGAGGGTATAGTCTCCCCAATACCGACTTACCAGACCCTCACTGCTAGTCGGCACCCTCTGGCATATGGGGAGGCGTTCTTGAGGGAATGTGGCCAATTGGCTTAGGGCACCATTCAGTGGCTCCTGGGTCAGGACATCACAATGTGCATGTAGCTCTCATGTTTTATATAGGTGCCCAAGTTGTGAATTATGTTTGGATATCTTTCTATTACTCTATTTATAGGCAATATGGTTATGGTGAGTGACCAAGGGTTACACAGAGATGTTCAAACATCATTCGGGATATTTGGGTCTTGGTTTCTTACTTGGGGTGTTAGTGTAATGACCATATCAACCAGTAGATTATTTGTATTTTTGGTTTCTTAATTTTCCATATTTATGATGTATTTTTTAAGGATGTTGTATTTATTTTAAAAGTGAGATGTTTTTTTATATTTCTTATTCCCCGCATGGTTATCACTTTATTTTAAAAATGTTTCTTTATTGTGAATGAAATTCCAAGGTATGGGTGCACCATGTCAGATTATTGATAAATATCATTGCTTTATTATTATTTTAGGATTAAATAGTTCCCACTTGGTTAGTTTTTTGATACCCCGGTGCTTGTCACCAGCCCATGGATATTAGGTATGTGATTTTATCCTTGTTGTGAGATAGGTCGGGTGTTATGCCGGGTTGACCTGAAATGGTTTGTTATAGTTGGGAGAATTATTACCTCCTCATCCTGCATAGAGGTTAGTCTTTTCCAGACTGGGAGTAATGTTACCTAAATCACCATCAAAATTACTTTCACTTCACAATTCTTCCCCTTCATTGGGACTTCACTCAGTGAAAGTCATTAGAGGCTCTCTTAGGATCATCCTCTATAATCCATTTCTAGAGGAATGGTGGGGATAAAAAGTGAATCCTTATAGGGTTCACAATTCAAAGTGGTCCACCAAGAAGGTTGATATCAAGGAAGATCATGATATATTTCTTGAGGGATATTTAGAGGATAATAAATTACCTCAACACTATTGAAAATGAGGATATGATCCCTATTTTGAACTTTTTATAAGTGAATGTTGTTATCACCAACCCCACAGATAACATGGATCATGACCCCAATATATAAGAATGTAATGAGGAGGCCTTCATTTGAAACATGGTGTGAATTGAAACACATGAGGAAGGTGTGTGCACTCAACATCTGAGGTAGACTCAAGATCCAGGAGCCCATTCTCCAAATCCATTTTTTTTCATTTTCAAAATATCCACTTTAAGGAGAAGTGGGAACCATTCAATCATCCCTCTACTACATGATTGTTTTATCTCAACCAAGGATAAAGTAGAAAGCATGGATACATCCTACCCACCACTTAAATAAACCAAGACTCTTTTCTGAGGATAGGGTTGCTTAATATGAAGTCAAAATGGAGAAGCTGAATCAAATTAATATTGAACTGATTAGGGGAAATATTCCCATTGAGTGCAAATCCCAGGATAAGATTGATATACTTCCTCTAAAAAATCCCTTTCTATAAGTGGGAACTGCTCGACCCATAAGAGAAGAATCCCATAATTTGGATAACTTGAGGCCTAGACAACCAGTTTACCTAGCTCTAGTTTCTAAGGACTACCAGTAATTCCATACATTGGGGAAAACACTACTATTTCAAGTGATCTACCCCATACTAACTCAAGAAGGATATCAACAACAAACACAAGTGCGCCGACCATGTTTATAGTGACCCAACCTTTTCTTCCATTACTATTATATCATTTTAAAGATAAACAACATAATAGTATTAAACATAGAGGATCCAACATTTTAGTGTCTTGGGAAAACTAGGACCATACATAACAATTACAACATCGAGCATAAACATTTATTCAATTTCTTCTTCTCTAGCTTCTTATTGGCACTTGACATGTCCTTAGTACATGTAGTCACCTGAGGATATAAATCAAAAGGGGTGATCTGGAATCCCAGTAAGGGGAAAGATAAGAAAAATATAGCATGGGTGAGCATAATCATAACATAGTCAAAGGATCATGAACATAAGGGGAAGCATAAATATAAGACTTGAAATGTGGCGATGCATAATAATGAAACATCATGTCTTAGTGGTTAACTACCACACATACTTGTGAACAAATATAGCATCTTTTTCACACATAATTTCACATTTAATCATGATATTATTCACTTTACCCAATGTGTTGGAGCGCTGTATAATTCCAGGCGCACCTGTCACATTCAAACATTCATATTGCGCTATATAATTCCCGGTGCACCCATCACATCATAACATTATCATTATCATGCATTCCACATAGAACATATATCAATAATGAATATAACTAACCCATTTAAAGGAATGGGTTTCATCTCATATGAACACATTCATAAACTTTGGGTTCCCAAAAGAAAGAGGGAATAACATACTTGATACAAGAACCATAAACCTTGAATGAGAGGTAAAAGGCGAGTTCTTAAAAGAAGAGTTCTTTTGGAAAACATTTTGTTTGTCATAAAATTAAGTAGAAAATATGTATATACCAGAAAAGATAATAGAATGATGAAAAAATTATTTTCAAGGAGTGACCATACCAAATTTGGAGTGAAAGAGGGAGAACCCGAAGAAAGAAAATTGGGTTCTAGATTTTCCCCTTACCTTATATCCAAACGCTTCCTTCGCTTTAAGGTCATATATAATGACATTATATTAATTAATTAGAAATTAAATAACCTTTTATACATGAATAGGGTTCATTTATGTTTCATTATGTTATTTTATGGGCCTTTTGATAAGTTATAGAGTTCAAAAACATCGCTTGGGAATGCTCGTTTTTATGGTTTTCTTGAGCGTTTCACATGTATTCATGAATTGAAGTTCGTGTAGAACATGGATAAACATACAGAACATATATTCCATGTTATTAATGATATTACACAAGTTAAAATGATATTATAATTAATTACATTTTATTCCATGTGGATGAATCATTAGATAAAAATTAAGTGATGATTGTTTGAGTTAATTTGGGCGGTTTTTTCGACCACAACGAACTTGTTTTGATTAATCATTTAGTAATATGTACATAAGTTATTTCCAGAACTTTAAATAGGACTTAATACATATAAAATATTCTGGTTCAACCATAAAAATTGTTTCATGACCATATTTTAAGGTAGAAATGAAAAAAGAAAACATGTCATTCTTGAAGGTGATAGATTAACACCTCAAGAACAATGTTTTCTTTTATAAAATAAAAGGAAGAGGAGAAGGGGGTTGGATGATATAATATCCAATTATTATCATAAAATTCTATTATATTTATAATACTAGAGTTACCAAACCATTTGGACAAAGATATTTTGGGAGAGAATAAGAAAAGAACTTGAAATTGCAAGGAATTTAAGGAAAAGGAGAGAAATTACATCTTGAATCATCCTCTTGAGATCCTCCTTAAGGGGCCTAAGATTGGTCTTTTGATGACACCAGAAGCTTTTGGACGTGAGTAAGGGTCTAGGGAAGATTATTGGCTAGAGTTTAGACAATTATTGAAGCTTGATAGGTGTGGGGGAATGAGGGAGTGAAGGGTGATATTTATAGTGGAGGGGAGATGGGATTTCTTAATATAAAATCCATTAATTTATTATTTCTCCACAAGAAAAAGAATAGTGAGTATTCCATGAACAAGAATAGTAATTTTATAATGTAATCCCGAACCAAGTGGGATTACATCATCAGAACATCACACATGAATCTATAATTAGCTTATTTAGTTTTTTTTGTAAATTACGATATTTCACTATTCATAAAAAATTCAAGTATTTCAGAAAAATCCCAAAATTTCACCCCAACAAATTTTTGACGTGTAGAATCAAAAAATGAAGTAAATTTTTAAAAAATAAATTTATAAATATTATTAATTTAATATTTAATTAAAATCATAATTTACTAGAAAAATACAGTTTTTAAAATTAAAACTGATTTTATAATGCTTTCAAAAATTATGCAGGGTCTTATAAAATTATCTAAAAACTAGAATACATAGATTTGTTAATTTATGAACACATTTTAAGAAAATAAATTTTCTTTTAAATTAATTAATTAATTATAATTAATTATTTATGACTTACAAAAATATTAAAACGTTTACTATGATCAAATTGTCACTTTCTAAGATGCCTAAATTTTATTTAATTATTCATGGGTAAGGTTAATATTATTTTGGACAATTTACTATTCATAAGGGTCATAATACTATTTATAAGGTTAGTTTAATATTCATAAGGGTATGTTACTATTCACCAAAAATTATTTTTGTTTAATTAGACTCCAAAAATCATCTTGAATACAACCGTGTATGTCAGATTTTTGAAATTAAAAACATAGAAGTTGAAAAATTATGTTTAATGGTCACATAATATTTAGTATATTTATATATCATTGTGATTCCTAATGTGATTATACTATAAGGAATAATTATAAGAAGGTAATTCCATTGATAAAACTTTGGTTTGTTACAATGTTAGGCTTCTCCCACTACCTCCACTCAAGTATCATCCTAGGATATGGTCCCACTAGAAATCCTAGACTCCAATGAGCCCATTTTCACATGAATGGAAGCCACAAAGGGGGAAACACACCAGTATAGCTAGAAAGGATACCATAAACTGAGTGGGTATACTTGACTCTGCATAAACCCAATTGTAGGAATACCATATTCTCTATATTCAATGGTACATGAGATTCAATACAACATCTCACACATTTTGTGTCTCTATGAAACCCTATGATGGGAACACTAGAGAAACATGATACACAAAACTTCAAATGCTTTATACATACACTATAAGGAACAATAATAATCTAGTATAATAATCTATCAGTTGGGTCTATCACCAACTAGGAAGATCTATGATGAAATTTCCTTTATCAGTTTAGCTCTATATCGAGGAAGACTATGATATTAAAATTCTCAAATTACAAGCAACATGAAAATGAGAGGGTCTTTTAATTCATTTATATTTGGGAAGTCTTGACCTATTCACTGAACATGAAGCTTCTTTAAGAACATATTTTGGATATTTTTCTATATAATATCCATGAAGAGTTTTAGACACCATTAATTCCCTTAAAGCACCCAATGATTTCTAAGAGTTTGTAGTGGTGGAATAGAAATTGGAGGTTTATATTCAATATTCCCTATCCAATTCCTATCTTCCACTACCAACATAAGGGTTGAATACTGGTAGAGAAGAAACTGTGACCGTTACACTAAAACCAACACCGATGGAAACTCCATCTCCCAAACCTACTGAATATCACGTGGTTCTTACTCCTAAATAACATTAACAGAAAAAAATTCCCTTACCAGGAGATTTTTTTATAGAAAATTCATCCAAAATTCAAAGACCAAAAGAATAAGGTTTATTCCTTCTAAAAGTAATAAGTTCTGGGGTTCTTCATTGCTACCCTAGAGGAAAATTCGATCAAGTTACTAGAAGTCAGAAGGCCCAATAAATTTGTGATAAATGATTAACTTGATTATTTTTCATTCCAAAAAATGTTGGGGTATAACATTCAATAATAATTCATCTTCAAGGATATACTCCAGAAGATGGTTGACTCTGGGTAAGTAAATTTGGGAAACCTCCCCGACGTAGGTGGTCCATGTCTTCGCCACTATGCCAGAAGAAAAAGGAGAGTGATAAGAAGTCATGAACAAAGGGGCATAAAAATTCGAAGACTAGATGACCCAAAATATGGTTAACTGAGAACATTCTATACTCAGAGAACAATTGAATAAGATCTTTGTGACCCTCATTCCCTTTTATAATTAAATGGCAACATATTAATTGTCATAATATTCTAAGGTTTGGCATAACCAGCTTCAACATAAGAAGGAACAAGAAGAGTATCCCTTATTAACACCCAAAATTGTCCAGACTCTCTCAGATTACATAATCCCATCACTGGGAGGATAGGCACTACCCCACTAAAAAGTATTTTCATCCAATGAGATGTTTCAATATAGCTCAATAAATGTCATTCATCTGATTGACCTATTCACTGATGAAGATAAGTAATCATATAAATCTAAATTTGCACTAATAATTGGGGAGAAGGTTATAAAGATTGAGGAGGTTGGGGAAGAAGAAGTGGCAGTGGACCCTGAAATTTAGGCATTATTTTTACTGAATCCATATATGCAATTGAAACTTAAATATGTGATATCTAACAAGATCAATAGGAACATCGATATGATCCTGAACCCTCCAGCGATTATTTGGATTAAATAATATCATAATACTAACTAACAAACATATAGTTTTTTGGTTGACATTGAAATGCAGAAAGGAAAATTCATCCCAAATCACAGACTATAAATATGTCCCCCAAGTCTATTCAAGGGAAATATTTATGCAGTCCATTTCGACCCATTAGCCTCGGGCCAGGGAGTAGCCTCAAGGTAGGAAGCATAGTCTCTTAGCTCAAAAGTATGATATTCTAAAGTACATTTCCATCATTTTATCTGGGATCTCAATTTTGATCCCTTTAACTTCTCAAAGGTGCTCAGGTAGGCCTTTATTAAGGCCCTCAAAATCCCCCAAGATTTTGATACTGAAGTTGTTTTATCCAAAATCTATCACATAGGGGATAACTTTACAGAATTTCATAAGATAATTTCATTCACATGAAAAATCAAGAGATAAATAGACAGGGGCATGTCAAGTACTTGTATATATATGTAAATCTCTATGATATTTAAATTCATTAAATTCATTAAGTCCAAATTCTTAGTGGTACACTAATACATGACTTTAAATTTCTTTTTGGGAAGTTCATTGATCCACATGCATAAAATAGTGTCCTCATCATATTATCAATCCTGAAATACTCTATTAATAGGAAAACATGGATGATATATGTCTATAGTTCCCCCTTTGAGTCCTATAAATCTCATTATATATACGAAGTTTAATAAAAGGGAGGGGAAACAACAATTGATAAATAACTACATTCATATTGTTGCTATTAATGGCCTAGAAATCACTCAAATCAATCCATGGAGTGAACTCTATGAAGACTACATGTTTCGAATCCACCAAATTGAGGTGAAAAATCATGATATAAGGATTCATTAGGTTATGTATGTCACATTGGATAATAAGATAAACTTTATGGTAACTTTCCTCTCATATGAAGGCCAAGAATATTCTTCCGTCAAGCATCTTCCACCAATAGTGAAGAATATTGTTGTATAGCCCATGCAGATAAATCTTTCCGTAAATCATCTCTACCATAATGAAGATTTTATTGATATTAAAATTAAATTTCCCATGTTCTTTGATCAATTGGATCTAAATCCCTAAATAAGAAAATCATGGGGTTTAGGCAAATCCTCTCTCATTCTCATGGTATCAGTTGTGCCAGATGAACCATGCCATTTAAAATTAGGATTTCATTCTAATGGGAATAACAATATCACCACACTATCTTCAAATATATATATTAGTCTTTCACTCCTTACAATGATTCACAAGAAGAGGATGAAACCATGGATTCTCCTTCGGTAGTCGAAGGTGTCTCTACCACCATTGATGTACTTAGATAGGATAAGTACATCTCCTTCTTCAAGAAACATTGAGATTTATTCAAATGAAACTAAATAGAAATTCCTAGATTAGATCCCCATGTGTCCACCCATAATTTTGTTTTTTTGGATGACTACCATGGTTATAAGCATGTTGTAAGGAGGATGCATTAGACCCATGATGCTAAGTTAGAGGCTGAATTTGATAAGATAATCGAGGCCTAATTTATTTGAGAAGTTTGGAGACTTTGTTTGTGCTGGATTGATGTGTGATTGTTGTGAAACCACCTTGAATAAATGGATAATCACTTATACCCGATTAATAAATTGGTTTCACATGGATGTATGGCTTGTGTGAGAATGCCTCTAAAATAAATAATTGGAAGAAATGAACAACCCCTTTGATAAATTTGGAAAATGTTATGTGATGATATTAAAGTGTTGTGATGTTTTGGATGTGGTGTGTGAATCTAATGTGTTGTGGGACTAGAGAAGATGGTGAGAGCAGTATTCTTGAATGTTGGATGCTGGTGTATATAGAACACGAGAAATAAGGCCTGATACGAGGGGGTTATTACTTCGGAAAATTATATCATCATCAGAACAAAGAACCTCCTCCTTGATTTGGTTGGATATATTAAAAATTGGCATGATTCCCCCACATTAAGATCACTGCAAGTGAATAGTTATCCTGTCCAGTCCTTTAGTAATGTTTCTCAAGGCCATTGGGTCTGATGGCTTCCTCCTCCAATAGGATTCAAGATGAACATGGACGGTTCCTATAAGTTGGGAGAAATGCGCGCGGGGGGGGGGGGGGGGGGGGGTTGTTCAGGACTCCTGGGGATCAACCATCTTATCATTCACCACACACTTCATTTGTGGTCACTCCCTTCTAGCTGAATCCAAGGCCATGCTTACCAACTAAATTTTATGAAAGTAGGGGAATATTGCGCTATAAAAAGTGGAAATAGACTCAATTATTTTACATAATTCCTTAAAGGGAACAAGTACTATTCCATGGTCTATCTACTAAATTTTTATAAAATATAAGAGCCTTATCAATAACAACACCCATGTACTTCACACATGGCGTGAAGGCAACAAGGTTATTGACTATCTTGTATCCATGGAGGATCCTGATTCTGGTGTCACCTAATTTTCTAGAATGAATTTATTTAATACTAAAGGGGAGAATCTTGCAAGAGAGGACACCCTCAGTTCGTACCAGTTTAGGCCACACTAGGTTCTCTATTGGATTTGTGTTTATAGATTTATTTTCTTGTTGTTTTGAACTATTTTATAAATAAATGATGATGATGAGGTTAATAATGATAGAAATGGCATGGAATAAAATTTCTAGAAAATGTTAAATTAAAATGGGAGGTGTGGTTAAATATGGTTAATGTTTAATAATGAAATGAATGGGATCGATAATTGGAATTGGTTGGTAATGTGAAATGTGCCTTGTGCCTTGTGTGTTGTTATGAATTTAGTGGTGGCAGTGAAAATGGCGGTGTTTTAAGGTTGGTTGGTGATGTTGTGAGTTGGTTGGTTAATGTTGCAAACCCATAGGATGGGCTTATGCATGAATATTATATATATCATGTATTTCAGTTCCAACCATAGTAGTAGCTATCAGTGAGACCATTTTAGCAGTAGGGGAAACAAGATTATGCTCTGATGAGAGGGGATTGAGAAGGTAGGGGACAACCTCAGAATGTTCCTTGCATTTAGGGACCTCATCATAATTAGGGTAATGGGGGTGTCCATCTATAGAGAGGCATAAGAGCTGGGCATGGTCAGTTTTAAGTAGTAGAGGTGGAAGTACTGGAGGGTCTAGAGATCATTAGAGGTACAATAGGTTTATCATATACCCTTTTTTATGTTTTAATTGATTTAGGAGATTCAAAATTCTTTGTTTCACCCCTCTAGTCCATGCTCTGGGATTATACAGAGAGGCTTCTTGTTCCCCTGACATTGACTATATCAGTCAAATGCCATACCAACTTGTTTAATGTCTGTTGGGGGTGTTTACTGATGATGATACCACATCAGTCACATGGGGATATGTTATTGCTTCATATGTAGTCGTAAGATTTCATTCTCAGTATTTAATGGTTGTATATTTTTTCATGATATTATCTTCTTATTCCAAAATAGAGTTGTGTTTTCAGATATGGATGACCAATGCATGGTTTTCGTTGGCAAGAAGAGTTTTTAAGAGGGTAGTAGGCATGTGGAATACCTTATTTATTTTATGGTTGAGTTGTTCATGGAATCAATGGATGTTGGTACAATAGAGGTTAATAGGGTTATCAGGGATTTTCTGGATGTTTTTACCAAGGAGGTTGTGATTCTACCCCTTCAACATAATTTTAAGTTTGGGATAGACTTGTAGCCTGATGCTTCTCTGATATCAATCGATCCTTATCATATGGAACCTGAGTTGCTCGAGTTAAGGATTTAGATAGATGATCTGATATAGAGGGGTTTTATTGGGCCTAGCATGTCATCATGGGGTGATCTAGTGTTATTCTCCAAGAAGGAAAATAACAGTCTTAGGTTGTGTATAGACTATCAGAGGTTGAACCAGGTAACAATAAAGAACCATTACCCTCTTCTATGGATAAAAAATCCTTTTAACTAGCTGAAAAGGGATATTTGGTTTTCTAAGAATGATCTTTGGTCTGGGTATCACTAGTTGAGGGAGAAGGAGGGAAATATCCTAAAGATCGCCTTAAAATGTAGGTGTGGATACTTTGAGTTCATTTCCATTTTGTTAGGTTTCACAAACACACAAGCTATGTTCATGGGGATCATAAAATTCATGTTCTGTGAATTCTTGGTCCACTTTGTAGTTATGTTCATTGATGAAAAATTGATCTACTCGAAGTCAGAGGAGGAGCATGTCGATCATCTCCGATCTATCCTACATATTCTTCGATGCTACCATCTATACAATTTTTGTATAAGTTCTAGTTTTGGACATGAGAGGTGAATTTCATCGGGAATGTGGTGTCTGAGTAGGGTGCATCCATGGACCCTTCAGTGGTTGAAGAATTTTTTTATTGGGAATCACCCAAGAACGTGGTAGAGGTTCACAATTTCCTTAGTCTTGCAGGTTATTATTAGAGGTTTATATCTTATTTATATTAGGTTTCATCCCCACTTATATATTTAACCAAAAATAATTAGGATTTTGTGTAGACTAGTCAATTTTAGTATAAGTTCAGTTATCTAAAAGAGAATTTGATTAGTGCTCTGGTTCTTCTAATTCCAGAGGAGGGTGTGTTGTTTGAGGTTTTCTATGATGCTTCCTCTCTAGTATTGGGATGTTTCTTGATGAATAAGAAGGAAGTGTGATCTTGTGGGTTTAGTAAGTTACATTACCATGAGCATAACTATGACAACCATGACCTGGAATGAGTAGCAGTTGTGTTTGTGCTGAACATGTGGTGACATTACCTCATCAGGGAGTGCTTTGTGGTTTTAGCCGATCAAAAAAGGTTGTGGTATATATTTTATCAATGTGATCTGAATATGTGGAAATAGAGGTGGATTAAGTTTATTTAGTATTATAAATTTGATATATCCTACACCTCAGGGAATGGAAATTTTGTGGCTGACTCTTTTAGCATGAAGTACCAAGGAGATATGGTTTGGGAATCTGTGAATGTTCAGAAAGGGATGAAAGAGTTTAAAATGATTCATCTTGATGTCATAAAGATAAGTGGTCATGGTTTTCTTTATCATATGACTATTAAGTCATCCTTTATGTGGTAGTTGGAGGTGTTTCAGTGGGGAGACTTAGAGGTATAGGTGATGCACGATCATGTGGGTCATGGTGATGCTCCGAGAGGGGGGGGGGATGGTCAAAATTGGATATTGTTTTAGGGAAGCCTATTTATCCTAGTAGCATTGCATAGGGGAGTAATTTGTGATTTTCATATCTCACCTTGGGTGGTACAATTGAGAGTATCCAATATATACCATGGCTTGAGGATGCAGTTTTGGTAGCCTGATATAAAATGGGTGGTGGTGGAGTTTAAGGCTCAATGTTTAGTTTTCTAGCAGGTAAAGACTAAGCATTGTGTTCCTGAAGTTTTTTTGTAGCCCTTGCATGTTCCCAAGTGGAAATGGGTTGAAGTATCAATGTATATTTTTATAGGTTTACCCCAATCTCAGGAAGTTTTTTGATGTTATATGGGTAATCATGGATCAATTGATGAAATCTACTCACTTCCTAGTGATCCGGGAGTCAGGTTCCATGGATGTTTTAACATAGAGGTATGTGGATGATGTGATGTGGTTGAAAGGAGTTTTGAGTTCCATTATCTTGGATTGAGATGAAAATTTTACCTCATGAGTCTGGAGTGATTGCAACATGATTTTAGAACTCATTTATTCCTTAGAACTGCTTTTCACTCTCAAATAGATAGGCAGATAGAGCAAACTATCCAGATACTGGAGGATATGTTTTGGTCATGCATGTTAGGATTTGGTGAATCATGGGAACAACCTTGGTTGAGTTTACTTATAATAAAAACTATCACTCATCCATCGAAATGGCCCCATTTTAGGCTTTGTATGAGTGTATGTGTCATTATCCCTTGTGCTAGGATAAGGTTGGGGTGTTGTTGGTTCTCAGTCCTGATGTGGTGTAGAGCATTAAAGAGAAGGTTCAAATCATCTGAGAGAGGATGAAATTAGTATGAGATTGGTAGAAATTACATGACGATTGTAAGTTGAGTCCCTTTGAGTTCTAGGTCGGAAACCATGTGTTCTTGAAGTTTTTCCCTCAATATGAGAAGAAGAGGCTTGGAAAGAAGAGTAAACTCTCACCCTTCTTTTTTGGACCTTTCGAGGTGTTAGGGAACATTAGCATGATGGATTATAGGTTAGTGATTCCTCCATGATTAGACCAGATTCATGATTCCTTCCATATCTCTCATCTTAATATCTTCATGATGAATCCCATAGGGGTGGTTATAGTATAACTGCCTCTAATTGGATCTATAAATTAGAGGAGGTTAAAACCACCTCTAATAGATGCATGGATGGTGAATTTACAACAAAATTAGAAGGGGTTTAAAACCCCCTCTAATATAACCTCCACTAAAATTAGAACTATTTTACCAGTGCTTACCCATAACTTCCTCTAATCATAGTTGGATGGCACTTTAGGGAAAATTATGGGTAACCACCGCTAAAGTGTTTAGAGGGGGTTATAACCCCCTATAAATGAAAAAACCCTTCTAATCACCCTGTTTTTTTGTAGTAACCAATATTTTCATGATGAATCCCATATCATTGAATAGGGTGAGTTGGATATCAAGGATGACATAACATTCGTTGAGTGTCCAGTAGAGATCCAGGACTTTTAGGAGAAGGTGCTGCATGGATAGACTATTCCTTTAGTTTGTGTACTATGGAGGCATGATAGTCTGGATGAGAGTACTTAGGAGCATGATGCATAGATTCATGCCCAGTACCAAGTGTTGTTTTTAATTTTTCTTAACTATATTTTTATTTGTTGATGTGATGTTTGGATCTTAGTGTTTTATATTGTAACGACCCAAAGTTTCATTAATGGAAAATCCCTCTTGATCCAGTTAAATGTTTCTTTATGAAAAATGTTTTTATAAGATATCAACTTTTTTAGTTTTAATTTAAGATTTGTGACCGTTACTTTTATAGCCGTTGAACAGTGATCATCTGGGTAGTTTAAATATAAGGCTTTAACGAACCAATTTTCTACTCAGACAAAGGAAGCGATGGCCTCATCCAGTAGAATTGCCCCTTACGAAGCCCATTTGTCGGAGCTCGGAAAAGAGGTGGCATCTTTGGGCTTTGCCCTTGACCAAGCCCAAGCTGATCTTCATCAAGTCAAGCTCGAACGTGATCGTCTACGGGAAAAATGGAAGTTGATAGAGATTACCACTCGAGCGATGTTATCCGAGCAACCCCAAGAGTCTTTCACCATCGCACACCTTACCCTTAGGTCTTATGCGGCTATTTTAAGGGGTTATGTAACAAATAAGTAGCACCATGTTCATGTAAATTATTATTTTTGTATATAATAATGAATATAATTTCTAGTCATTTTTGATACATTGTAATTAGTTTTTAAAGTACAAATTGTGTTTTTAGTTATTATTTAATTAAGAATTATATTTTATTAAATTAAAGGATTTTTGAATTAAATAATATTTTAATAAAATATTATTATTAATATTAAATTAATTTTTATTAAATATAAATGATCTTATAATTTTATGAATGCAATTAAATTTTTTATTAAGGTTTGAAAGCCATTTCTGTCAAAACCCGTGAAATTTTTATAAATGTCGGTTTTTATTTTAAAAGTGAAAATTCACATATTTAGAAAATTATTTAGATAAAATAAATATTATTTTTGGAATCAGGACGTTGAAATTATCCAATGGTAAATTTTTCATAATTTTCTGAGAGTCAAATTTTTGGGTAAAAATTAAATACCATTTAAATATATAATGTGTTTTATGACATCATAATGACCAAATGGTGATGTAATAAAATACCATAATCCTTATGTTCGGCCAATATGTGTTTTATCATTAAAATAATTAAGTTTTGGGTTTGTTTGACTTACTTTTCAAAGCATTAATGGAGCCCTCAAGACTTATTCAACACTTTGCCTTTTTAAATTAATTTCCATGGGAGTGTGACTCACCTCCACATAAGCAACCCTAATTTTTTTAATAAGTTCGGACCTTGGACTTGTAAAATATTGTTTTCCTCTTTCCTTTCCAGAAACCATGGGCAAATACCATGGTATGGTTTGTGGTTTGGATTATTTTAATATAAGGGGTCCCAAACCTAAATAATAAAGAATTCTCTCACCTTTCCTATATAAACCCACCCAAGCTCCCACTTCCTCCTCACTCAAAGCCCTTGAAGTTCGTCCAAAATCTGCCCTACTCTCTCTAGAATCCTCTCAAGGTGCCCCAAGCTCCCAAGAAGCCTCTCACAAGCCTCTCTCTAGCCTTTGGAAGCACACTTCCAAGTAAGGGGTTTTCTTCCTTTCTCATTTTTTTGTCAATTTTCTTTAAGTTGTATTTACCTTTTTATTTCAATTATGAATGTTGGGGTATGGTTTCGTACCTCTCCCATACTTCCCTCTTATTGTTTGAATGATGGGATACCCCTTTCTCTCTCATTAAATGCCTCCCATGTACACCCGTTACTATGCCGAAATTCCGAAAGGAACTTCTCTCTCTTCTTTTACATTCAAGCAATACTTTTGTATCATGAATCTAAATTCCATTTCGATTGTTGTGACATGTATATATATGACCTCATTACTGTCCATTACATGTAAATATGATGAGGAACCCCTTTCTCTCTCATCAAATTTTTTTATGAATTCTTATGTCACGCCGTTATGCTGCCGAAATCGCACCGATTTTCTAAGCCAATGTCTTTGTGTAGTGAATACCATGCACATTTCTCCATCAAGGGTATTCACCTTTATGCACATTTACATATTGATTGTAAAGTTTCATGTATTAATTCCACATTCCTTTATCGTGGAAGAAATGATTATGTTTTATGAATCCATGTTTTATGATCCATGTGGCACACTTATGCATGAAATGAAATGTTTAAGAAGGGTGCGCCTTTTATAGCGCTCCAATGCATTGGGTAAAGTATAGTATCATGATACGTCATGTGCAATGAGTTTTGACTCATGCTAATTCAAGTGAAATGAGGGTTTACTCGTGCTTCAAGTGCAATGAGGGTTTACTCATGCTCCATGTGCAATAAGCCTTGGCTCATGCTAATTCAATGTTAAGTGTTGTTGCCACATTTCCATGTTATGATTATCATGCTTTATCATGCCTTTATGTTCATGTTTCTATTATGATCTATTGATATGCCTATTGCCTAACATGTATTTCACTCTTCATGTTATTCATTGTTTACTCCCTTACTGGGCTTTATAGCTCACCCTTTTCTTATGCATGTCCTCAGGTTATCCCATGCAATGCTAAGTACGAAGGAATGTAGTGGTCATGTAAAGGAAGTTTTCAATAAAGATGTTGTATTTCAAGTTTAAAGTTTTTATGTAATGATCCTAAGCCCCAAAGACACTAAACCTCTTGATCTTCTTTGTTGTATCAAGTGAAGTTTTATGTAATAAAGCATGCTTAAGTTGTAATAAAAAGCAGGGTTGTCATAGTTGGTATCAGAGGATAGGTTTAGTTATTTTTGGGATTAGGAAACCCTAGTAAAGCCTTATATACAAGACTAAGCATAATAAAAACATCCCTATGTTTTGGTAAATACTAAGTAAGTGGTTTATCAAACAAATACATCCCTGTCTGGATACGAGCAGGTAGAGGCGGCTCTGGCACAGATGTATCATAGGGGTAAAACCCAAAAACACCGCTTTGAGCTAGACTCGAACGGGAACTGGTGCATGACAACGGGCCTTGCTGCACTCTTGGTTACGACACTCCCGGGGGATATGTTTTGATGAATTCACAATCTTAGTATGAACCCTTATTAAAGGAAAAATGCCCCTAAGAATATATTTTAGAAGGAAGATCATGAAAAGCCTGGATTGAATCCTATAGACTCATGAGTTAAAGAGATTAAAGTTTATTTATAAGTCATCAACTTTTGTCTTTGGATTAACCTTTATGCGTTACCCCTAACTTTCTTTTATTCCAGCCAATGGCCGGTAATAGGAGAACTCGGGCTAACAACCGTTGTGAAGATCAGTGTGATGATTGTACTTATGAGATGCCCAATCCAATGGGAGTGGGAATCGCGAACTTTGTCACGCTTCTCTCTCAGCTAACTCAAGTTTTGAATAGAAACACTGGTCAAGAGGAACGTTCAACCCTCCCTAAGAAAGAACAAGTCGCTATTGAAAGCTTCATGAGACAAAGGCCTCCTACTTTTAGTGGATCATCTGATCCCACGATCTCTGAACAATGGATCAACTCCATTGAGAAGATATTCTCCATCCTCCAATGCTCTGAAAAAGAGAAGGTTCTCCTGGCGGCTTATCATATGGAGGGTGAAGCTGATCAATGGTGGACGTTGATCAAAAATACGAAGCCTGAGGAGGAGATCGAGGCTTTGGAATGGAAGGTATTCCGAAAGATGTTTTTCGATAAATATTTTCCACGCACCCTCCGTCTTAAGATGGAAAGGGACTTCCTTTCCCTCAAGCAGAAAGATGAGGAATCTGTGGGAGAGTACGAGGCAAACTTCACAAGGCTTGCATGATACGCTTCCGGCTTTGTCGTTACCCCCGAATGCAAGGTTGACCACTTCTTTGGTGGGATGAAGCCTAGCTTGCGGAAAGCATTAGCGATCCATGACTTCGACAGCTATGAGGAAATTGTCCGATGTGCCCTCAAGGTTGAAATGGAGATCGGAGAATCACAGGGGTATCATGGGGACAAGAAGAGGAAGGTGGACTTCAATGCTGGTGGTCCGATGGATAAATCCAACGGCGCTAAGAAATTCCAGCACCCCACTTGCCAAAAGTGTGGAAAGAAGCACCCTGGAAATTTCCTTAGGGGGACAAGAAAATGCTTCAAGTGTGGAAGAGAAGGGCACCTAGCTATCAACTATCAGCAAGAAGGACCCGCGGCTGCGACAGAGGAGAGGAATGCTCCGTTCGAACCTCAACGCGTTGTTCAATGCTTCAAATGCAAAGAACCGGGTCATTTTGCGAATCAGTGCCCTAATCCAAGGGTTATCGGAGGCAATCAACAACCTCCAAGACAGCAAGGAAGAGCTTTTGCCATCACTTCTGCCGAAGTGAACCCCGACAACGAAGTGGTGACAGGTACGCTAGTTATTCATTCAAGAATATCGAACGTACTTTTTGATTCAGGTTCTACGCATTCTTTTATATCTCAAAAGTTTAGTAGAATAATCCCTGCACCACCACAAATCATGGAAGTAAAGATGTCGGTGAGTACGACAAATGGGGCAACCATTGCATCCCATGAGTATAAGTCCTCCCCTGTTATAATCTGTGGATTGAATTTCCCGACGAACCTCGTCATACTCCCTTTGGTGGAATTTGATGCAATTCTTGGCATGGATTGGCTTTCCTTATATAGATCCAACATAAATTGTCGGGAGAGGGAAATCACACTCCATATGGAGAATCGACCCCCGATTCTTTACAAGTGTCAGGAGAAAGATGAATCTCCTTTAGCTCCATCATCTCAAGCATGGATATTACTGCCTTATGAGCACGCATATCTGGCTCAGATGATTAAGTCCAAGGAAGAAACCACCCTTGAAGAAATGCCTATTGTGAGGGAATTCGCTGAAGTATTTCCCGAGGAACTTCCTGGTCTTCCTCCAAGAAGAGATGTTGAGTTCTCAATTGAACTTATACTTGGGGCGCTACCAATATCCAAGACTCCATATAGAATGGCTGTGGTTGAGCTTGAAGAACTGAAGAAACAACTACAGGAGAATCTGGATAAAGGGTTTATACGCCCAAGTGCATCACCATGGGGTGCACCAGTCCTCTTCGTCAAGAAGAAGGATGGGTCAATGTGGCTTTGCATCGATTATCGTGAACTTAACAAAATCACGATAAAGAACAAGTATCCTCTCCCAAGAATCGATGACTTGTTTGATCAGCTGCGTGGAGCACAATACTTCTCCAAGGTCGACTTGCGGTCGGGATATTATCAAGTAAGGGTGAAGAAGGAAGATATCCCCAAGACTGCTTTTCGTACAAGGTACGGGAACTATGAATTCATAGTAATGCCTTTCGGACTCACCAATTCTCTAGAAATATTCATGGACTTGATGAATAGAGTCTTTAGAGATTACCTAGAAAAATTTGTGGTAGTCTTTATAGATGATATTCTAATATACTCCAAAACCAAGGAGGACCATGAGGAGCATTTAAAAACTGTACTAGAGACTTTGCGCAAGGATAAGCTCTATGAAAAGTACAACAAGTGTGAGTTTTGGTTGAAGGAAGTCTCATTCTTGGGTCATATCATCACAAGCAATGAGATATCTGTGGACCCCTCCAAAACAGATGCAATTGAGGGATGGCCGAGGCCAACATCGGTAACTGATATCCGTAGCTTCTTGGGGTTAGCTGGATATTATCGACGATTTGTGAGAAATTTCTCACAATTTTCCAACCCTCTTACCAAACTAACTCGAAAGGGAGTAAAGTTTTCTTGGAGTGATGAATGCGAAGAAAGCTTCAAGAAGTTGAAAAGGAGGCTTATCACTGCACCCGTGCTCACTTTACCCACAAGTGGGGAGCTTTTTGTGGTATTCAGTGATGCTTCGAAGAAGGGCTTAGGATGTGTGCTGATGCAGAATGATAAAGTGATATCCTATGCCTCAAGGCAGTTGAAAATCCATGAGCGAAACTATCCAACGCATGATCTGGAGTTGACGGCGGTGATCTTTGCCTTGAAAATCTGGCGGCATTATCTCTATGGAGAGAAATGTGAGATATATACTGACCACAAGAGTCTTAAATATATATTCACACAGAAAGAGCTTAATATGAGCCAGAGAAGATGGATAGAGCTCATCAAGGATTATGACTGTTCAATACATTACCACCCTGGGAAGGCGAACAAGGTGGCGGATACCCTAAGTAGAAAGGATCCAACAATTCTATCAATGATGAGAATTGAGAAGGATCCAATCTTCTTAGACTTGATGAAGATGGACGTGGGAATCATAAAGAAGGGAACATCATAAATCCTTTCACAAATGATTGCTCAACCATCTCTTTTGGAAAGGTTAAAGGATGCTCAAAAGGATGATGCAGGAATCCAAGAAAAAGTGGAAGCTATCAAAAAGGGAAAATCCTCAGAGTTTAATGTTAATGAAGAAGGAATTGTGCGGTTTGGGAAAAGACTATGTGTTCCATCAAGTTCGGAGCTGAAGAAGGAACTTTTGGATGATGCACATAGTTCAAATTTCTCTATTCACCCAGGGAGCACAAAGATGTATCGAGATCTCTGAGAAAACTTTTGGTGGGATAATATGAAGAAGGAGATCGCTGAATATACATCAAAGTGCCTGGTGTGTCAGCAAGTGAAGGCAGAGAGGCAGAAGTCTAAGGGGATGATACAACCATTGCCCATACCAGAATGGAAATGGGAGAACATCACCATGGACTTCGTCACTGGACTTCCAAGGACATCCAAAGGCAACAATGCAATCTGGGTTGTTGTGGATCGTCTTACAAAGACTGCACACATCATTGCTATTCGAGAGGATTTCTCTTTGGATCAACTGGCACAGATATATATCAGGGAAGTGGTACGGTTGCATGGAGTACCACTATCTATTGTGTCTGACCGAGATCCAAGATTTACCTCTAAGTTTTGGAAGAGTCTTCAACATGCTCTGAATACTGAACTGAACTTCAGTACGGCCTATCATCCTCAAACTGATGGCCAATCCGAGCGGACTATCCAAACACTTGAGGATATGTTGAGAGCGTGCTCAATGGACTTTAAAGGAGGATGGGATCAACATCTTCCTCTAGTTGAGTTCTCTTATAATAATAGTTTCCACTCGATCATCCAAATGGCACCATATGAATCCCTGTATGGGAAAAGGTGTAGAACACCGGCATGTTGGGATGTGGTCGGTGAACGTAAGCTTCTTGGACCAGAAATGGTCGAAGAAATGGTGGAGAAGGTGAAAACCATTCAGCAGCATATCAAGGCAGCCCAGAGTCGACAGAAGAGTTATGCAGATAATCGTCGACGAGACCTTGAGTTTAAAGTCGGAGACATGGTGTTTTTATGCATATCTCCGTGGAAAAAGGTCATGAGGTTTGGAAAGAAAGGTAAGTTAAGTCCAAGGTACATCGGCCCCTTCGAGATTCTTGATCGTGTTGGGGATGTGGCCTATCGACTAGCACTTCCACCTACTATGGCCAAGGTGCATGATGTCTTCCATGTATCCCTCTTAAGGAAGTACATACCAGACCCTTCACATGTACTCTCTTCCGAGGTGGTACAATTAGAAGATGATCTTTCTTATGAGGAGCAACCAGTGAAGATCTTAGATCGTAGAGAAAAAGTTCTATGAAATAAGACAATTCCCCTCGTCAAGGTGTTGTGGAGAAACCACAAGTTTGAAAAAGAAACTTGGGAGTCGGAGGATATGATGAAGCTAAGTTACCCACATTTGTTTTAGTGTGGGAAAAGGAAAATTTCGAGGGCGAAATTTCTTAAGGGGGGAATGTTGTAACGACCCAAAGTTTCATTAATGGAAAATCCCTCTTGATCCAGTTAAATGTTTCTTTATGAAAAATGTTTTTATAAGATATCAACTTTTTTAGTTTTAATTTAAGATTTGTGACCGTTACTTTTATAGCCATTGAACAGTGATCATCTGGGTAGTTTAAATATAAGGCTTTAACGAACCAATTTTCTACTCAGACAAAGGAAGCGATGGCCTCATCCAGTAGAATTTACCCTTACGAAGCCCATTTGTCAGAGCTCGGAAAAGAGGTGGCGTCTTTGGGCTTTTCCCTTGACCAAGCCCAAGCTGAGCTTCATCAAGTCAAGCTCGAACGTGATCGTCTACGGGAAAAATGTAAGTTGATATAGATTACCACTCGAGCGATGTTATCCGAGCAACCCCAAGAGTCTGTCACCATCGCACACCTTACCCTTAGGTCTTATGCGGCTATTTTAAGGGGTTATGTAACAAATAAGTAGCACCATGTTCATGTAAATTATTTTTTTTGTATATAATAATGAATATAATTTCTAGTCATTTTTGATACATTGTAATTAGTTTTTAAAGTACAAATTGTGTTTTTAGTTATTATTTAATTAAGAATTATATTTTATTAAATTAAAGGATTTTTGAATTAAATAATATTTTAATAAAATATTATTATTAATATTAAATTAATTTTTATTAAATATAAATGATCTTATAATTTTATGAATGCAATTAAATTTTTTATTAAGGTTTGAAATCCATTTCTGTCAAAACCCGTGAAATTTTTATAAATGTCGGTTTTTATTTTAAAAGTGAAGATTCACATATTTAGAAAATTATTTAGATAAAATAAATATTATTTTTGGAATCAGGACGTCGAAATTATCCAACAGTGAATTTTTTATAATTTTCTGAGAGTCAAATTTTTGGGTAAAAATTAAATACCATTTAAATATATAATGTGTTTTATGACATCATAATGACCCAATGGTGATGTAATAAAATACCATAATCCTTATGTTCGGCCAATATGTGTTTTATCATTAAAATAATGAAGTTTTGGGTTTGTTTGACTTACTTTTCAAAGCATTAATGGAGCCCTCAAGACTTATTCAACACTTTGCCTTTTTAAATTAATTTCCATGGGAGTGTGACTCACCTCCACATAAGCAACCCTAATTTTTTAATAAGTTCGGACCTTGGACTTGTAAAATATTTTTTTCCTCTTTCCTTTCCAGAAACCATGGGCAAATACCATGGGATGGTTTGTGGTTTGGATTATTTTAATATAAGGGGTCCCAAACCTAAATAATAAAGAATTCTCTCACCTTTCCTATATAAACCCACCCAAGCTCCCACTTCCTCCTCACTCAAAGCCCTTGAAGTTCGTCCAACCTCTGCCCTACTCTCTCTAGAATCCTCTCAAGGTGCCCCAAGCTCCCAAGAAGCCTCTCACAAGCCTTTGGAAGCACACTTCCAAGTAAGGGGTTTTCTTCCTTTCTCATTTTTTTGTCAATTTTCTTTAAGTTGTATTTCCCTTTTTATTTCAATTATGAATGTTGGGGTATGGTTTCAAACCTCTCCCATACTGCCCTCTTATTGTTTGAATGATGGGATACCCCTTTCTCTCTCATTAAATGCCTCCCATGTACACCCGTTACTATGCCGAAATTCCGAAAGGAACTTCTCTCTCTTCTTTTACATTCAAGCAATACTTTTGTATCATGAATCTAAATTCCATTTCGATTGTTGGGACATGTATATATATGACCTACTTACTGTCCATTACATTTAAATATGATGAGGAACCCCTTTCTCTCTCATCAACTTTTTTTATGAATTCTTATGTCACGCCGTTATGCTGCCGAAATCGCACCGATTTTCTAAGCCAATGTCTTTGTGTAGTGAATACCATGCCCATTTCTCCATCAAGGGTATTCAACTTTATGCACATTTACATATTGATTGTAAAGTTTCATGTATGAATTCCACATTCCTTTATCGTGGAAGAAATGATTATGTTTTATGAATCCATGTTTTATGATCCATGTGGCACACTTATGCATGAAATGAAATGTTTAAGAAGGGTGCGCCCTTTATAGCGCTCCAATGCATTGGGTAAAGTATAGTATCATGATACGTCATGTGCAATGAGTGTTGACTCATGCTAATTCAAGTGAAACGAGGGTTTACTCGTGCTTCAAGTGCAATGAGGGTTTACTCATGCTCCATGTGCAATGAGCCTTGGCTCATGCTAATTCAATGTTAAGTGTTGTTGCCACATTTCCATGTTATGATTATCATGCTTTATCATGCCTTTATGTTCATGTTTCTATTATGATCTATTGATATGCCTATTTCCTAACATGTATTTCACTCCTCATGTTATTCATTGTTTACTCCCTTACTGGGCTTTATAGCTCACCCTTTTCTTATGCATGTCCTCAGGTTATCCCATGCAATGCTAAGTACGAAGGAATGTAGTGGTCATGTAAAGGAAGTTTTCAATAAAGATGTTGTATTTCAAGTTTAAAGTTTTTATGTAATGATCCTAAGCCCCAAAGACACTAAACCTCTCGATCTTCTTTGTTGTATCAAGTGAAGTTTTATGTAATAAAGCATGCTTAAGTTGTAATAAAAAGCAGGGTTGTCATATATATGATGCGTTTTTTCCTTGATGATGTGAAATGTAAATAATACTTCAAGCATACAAAGAGGGGAAAACCTGATTCCTAATCGAGATGAATTATACCTTGACACAATTAAAAATGTGTGGGGGAGTCATTACTGACTAAAGTGGATAATATCTTGACATAGAAGATGGGATTCCTAAATTTGTGTGTGTGGTGCTTATTGTGTGATGGTTGTGGTGATCATTAGATTAGGATTTGTGGAGATTGTGAAAAGCTGGTTTGCAGCTAATGTGAATGGTGTGGTGCTGTGATGGTGATGCGAGTGATTGTGTGAGGTGTTTTGGATGTTTTCATTTGGTTGGGGTGTTTGGTTGGTGGTAGTGTTTCAGTCATAGAGAGATTCTTGAGAGGTATCTTGCGGGATGGTTGTTCAGAACTCATCTTTAATTTATTTTTTCTTTATGATTTTTTTATTCTTGAGGGAGATAATAGTTTCATAGGTATATAATTTAACGATGCAGAACTTTTGGACTATTACTTTTTGGAAAATCTAGTGGTGGAGGCATCTGGGGGACTCCCAAGTTGTTTGGAGGGGAAAAGGAGAGGTTGGACCTAGAAAATATAGCTAAAGGAATTCCTATAATGTGGAGCATGGTGCTGCGCCATAGGGGTGGGTGATGCGGAATGGGGGAGACAGTTGCAGTGTAGGGAGCCCAGGGAGGTTTTTATAGAGACACTTAAAAATATGGAATAACTGTGGCATGGAGGCTCTACTGTGGTGTGGAGTCCTAGGGGTCAGTTTTTAGTGATTATTCCAATTTTAGAACCGCTGTTCCATGAAGAAGGGGATACAACGTAGCCCTTTCTGGTTGTTGGGGGTTTGCGACATAGTTCCTTTAGCTACATCATGGTCTTCTTTTCCCCTTTTATATGGCACACAACATGGATATAACCACAAAACTCAAAGGGATCCTTGACCAACCAGGTGGAGGCATGGTCCTCCTAACTGCACTGTGGTCTCCCTCATTTTTAGTGGTTCTACAACATAATTCCCTTTCTTATATTGTGGTGTTATGTTTTTCAATATGGATATAAATTCCCAAGACCCCTCTAACTCCCTCACTTTTATTTAATTTCTCTCATTTCTTGATTGACCCAAGTGTTTACCAAGGAGAAATTTTGTCCCCCTTCTAATGGAATTAGATTCTGGTTTTTGAGGTTTGTTCCTTGGTGGTTAAAGTGAGTTTCCCTCTATGTGTTCTCCTATTTTTTTCCTATTTCTTTGTTTGAGAAGGTTTATGATAAGGGAAAACTGTTGGTTTTGGTTTTTTTTCGACTAGAGGTGTTGTTGGTTGATGTGTTCTAGGATGGTGGAGGTTCTCTCCCTTATTTTGGTGCTCAATGGCGATGTTTCTATTGTTTAAAACTTGTTTAATGAATCAAAAATATCTATTTTAAGTAGGGGATCCTTCATTTATCACCTAGTGTATCAAGAAGGATGAGTTTACTTTAGTTATATCTTAAGAATATGATTTCATATAACTTAAAAAAGATAAATTAATCAGTTTAATAGAATTGAAGGGTAAGGGAAATGATTCACATGATTTTATATTTTTTCAATATTTTGATATTAAGAATATTCATGCTTGTTGTACCATAAAAAATCATGTTTGTTGGGAGCCTTTTTTTCACTGTATTTATTTGTTTTGAAGACCTTGATGTGTGATTATCGTGACACCACATTGAATAAATGGATAATCACTTATATTTGGTTAATAAATTGGTTTCACTTGGATGCATGGCTTGTGTGATAATTCCCCTAAAATAAAGAAGTGGAATAAATGAACATCACCATTGATAAATCTAGAAAATGTTATGTGATGATGTGAAAAGTTTTGTGATGTTTGGTTGTGGTGTGTGGGGATGATATGTTGTGTTGTGGTCTCAATATGGGGCGGTGATGTGTAGTTGTGATGTGGGGTGGTTATGTGATGAGAAATGAATGTGGCATGTAGAGAATGGTTATGGTGTAGAAAATGGTCATGGTTGTGAAATGGTGGTGATGTGTGGGTGTGTTGACATGGGAAGTTGGGTTGTTGTCTTATTATGTTGTGATGCGTTGTGCTGGTTTCCCAGGTAGAAATGGAATTGGTTAATAGTGATGGAAATGGAATGGATTAAAATGAATAAGTAATGTTTAATTAAAATGGGAAGTGTGGTTAAATGTGGTTAATGTTTAGTAATGAAATTAATGGTCTGGATAATTGTAATTGGTTGGTAATGTGAAATGTGGATTGTGCCTTGTGTGATGTTATTCATTTAGTGGTGGCAGTGAAAGTGGAACTATTGTGTGGTTGAGTTTTTATGTTTTGAGTTGGTTGTTTCTTGTTGTAAACCCATGGGTTATGATTTTGCATGAATATTATATGTACCATATATTTTATTATTATTTCTATACGCACCCCACCTACATTGAGAACCATGTGAAGATGCTAGTATATTTATACGGGGGGTGTTTGTAAGACCCTAACCAAAGTAACTTGGAGCTGGTGCCTTACATTATTACATTGGAATATAAATAAGGAAGACACATCCTGAAGGATTGGATAGTTTATTAGCTTTAGAAAACAAGATACATACATAAGTTCAACATCACAACTTGAAATAAAATAAATCATAGAGGATCCTTTGGAAACACTCTTATTATTCTATATTATATTTTCATGGAATTTATAAAATTCATCTTGGAATCCTGAGGAAAAATAAACATAAGAAAGGGGTGAGCTCTGATGCCTAGTAAGGGTAATAATTCAGTGAAAGCTAAATATAAACCATAAAGAAAGGTGAATAACTAAAAACAATTTATATTAAAAAACATGATCATAACATGGAAAGAATAAAAACTGAATAAATAATACCATATAAATAATCACATGAAAATAATACTTACCTATAGATATTATACTAGTCAAATAATCACATGGAATATCAAATACTAAACTCATAACAAGGGAATGCATAATGCAGGACATCATAAATATACCATCAAGGACTTGTGCCAACACCGTATATAAATGGGTAACAACCCAAACTAGTTTGTCTCATGAGACCAACCAATACATTGAGAGGATATAGAGGGACCCACTAGGAACTTACTAAGTCCAATGCATTCCTTATTTGGAATGGATGAAACATAATCAACATATACATTCATATTGAAACTAACATATGAAATGTAGATAACTTTCCCCAATTAGTAAACATAATCACTAATTCCCTAAAGTCCTTTGGGTGTGATTTTCCTAATTCCATTAAGTCCTTGGGTTTCCTCCTCCTCCCCTTAAAAGTGGTCCTTTTCAATAATAAAAAACATTTGAAGGCTTTCGGGCCGTTGGATGGATGGAATGTAACATGGTGAATGGTATCAAGATAAAACATCCACAGTCAAACTAGCCATAAAAAATTAAATAAAATATGGTATATGATATAATAAAATATTAATCTTAGCTAAAAATAATATTCATTAAGGGTGTTGAAATATATGAAAATACTCTTATAAAATCATCAAGTAATTCTAGAGAGAAATACCCTTTTACTTTGAAAAGAAGAGTTATTTTGGAAAAATATTTGTATAAAAATTAAAATTATCTAAGATATTTTTTCATGAAAAAATCAGTGATTTTATAAAAATAATGTTTTCTTAAAATAGGTTATATGTGGTACTTGAAAATGGGTAAGAAATCGAGACGTTCCCTTTAATCGGGCTTGCGTATTGGGAAGAAATGAGAAGGGAACCTTGAAAAACATTTATTGTACCATAAAATATTGATGAAATGATAAAGATATATGATTTTGGAACATATATATATATAATTTAAAATAATTATATAATAATTAAAAATTATATTGGTGTATAGAGGAAGAAAACATAACCCGAATGAAAACGGAGGTCTGGGAAGAAAACCCTTACCTTATGTCTGAATGTGTTCTAAAATTGACCTTAAGGTACTAGAATATGAAATTAAACTCATTAATAATTTAATTAATAACATATTAGACATTTATATAGTTTATTATAATTTAATTAAGTTCATTTATGACCTTTTGATAAGTTGTAAGATTGAATTTCGTCGTTCTGGAGTGTTTGTTTCCTTGATTTTCACGATCGGTTCTCTTGAATATAAGGAATGGAGTTCATGTAAAATGGGTATAATTATCCAAAATTGTAATTAAATGTTATTAATGAACAAAAATAAGTGTAATTGGTATTATTTATTATTATTTTTTCATATATGAGGATGAATCATTAGATAACATGATAATGATAATCGTTTAGCTTAATTTTAGCGGTTTTTTGATCACAGTGAACTAGTTTTTTTCTATTATTTAATATCACGTATATATAATGGTTCTAGAACATTAAATAAGATATAATAAATATTTTATAATCTGGTTAAAGCATAAAAATGTTTTCATGACTCGCTTTGAAGGAGAAATTTAAGAACGAAAGTTTATTGTCCACGAAGGTTGTAAATCGACACCTCCTGGATGATGATTTTGTTCTTAAAATAAAATAGAGAGATAGTAAGTATATTGATAATTGATATTAATTAACATGATATCATTATAGTATATATATTATACTAGAGTTATCATGATCATTTGTATAGAGGAGGTGAGGAGAGGATAATAAAATAAAATAAATTGAAATGAAATTAAAAGAAAAAGGAAGAGGATTTACCTCTTGAATTATCCTCCTTGAGAACCTCCTTAGGAAATGGGTTTTGGTATTTTTGTAATACCAAGATCCCCTAGACGTGGAGGAGATAATATGGAAGAGGATTTGGGCAGAAATTTGATAAGATTCAAGGGTTAAAGGTGCGAGGAGAAGAGGGGGGTGGGGGCGAGGGGTGGTATTTATAGTGGAGGAGAGGAGTGATTTCTCATTATTTTATTATTTTTCTCAATAAAAGATATTGTGTTTATTATTGTGTCTAAATACAGTAATAAGTTCATGTGATTTAGAACCAAGGGTGCTTACATCATCCATACATCATCTATGAATCTATAATTCATGTATTTATCATTTATCCTAAATTATCATATTTTACTATTGACCAAAAATTCAATTATTTTTGAAAAGTATAAAAATTCACCATAACCATTTTCAATTTTTAGAATTAAAAAATTAACTACATTTTATGAAAATAATTTTTCAAATATGATAAATTTAATTTTTAATTATATTCATTATTTACTCAAAAAATACAATTTTTTAAAATTATAACTGATTTTATAACACTCTGAAAAATTAACTAATGTATCATTAAATTATAATAAAATCATAAGACAATAAAATATTGATTTATGAGTTCATTTTATGAAAATGTATTTTCTTTTAAATTATTTTATTAATTATAAAATTGCAATTAAATATTTATGACTTACAAAAATACCAACGCTTAAATATTATTTTTTAAAATATTCACTTACTTATATTATGATATAATTATATAAATCATTCATTTATAAGATGCATAAATTTTATTTATACATTCATGGGTTAAGTTACTATTTATTAGGCTAATTTACTATTCATAAGGGTCATATTACTATTCCTAAGGTCAAGTTACTATTTCATCGGTATAGGTTCCTTGACTTCTAGAAATAACTCTTATTTCATTCATTATTCATTTATAAACTTTGTATTGTGTTCTATAAGTGATTTTATGTGATCTATACTATATGAAATAAACATAGGAAAGAAATATCATTAATAGAATTTTGGGTTGTTACATTCTCCCCTCCTATAAAAATTTCATCCTTGAAATTTCCAGGATGTCACTTCATAAAAAGATTTGGGTAGTTCTTTATCATATGTTTCTCAGGATCCTACTTCACCTCTTCAATTTTATGATTTTCCAAAGTACCTTTACCAGTCGAGTCATCCGATTCTTCAACACCTGTTCTTTAGCATCTAGAATTCAGGTAGACTCTTCATAGTAAGATAAGTCAGGTTTCAATTCCATTCTTTCATAAGTGAGTACATATGTTGGGTCTGACATGTACTTCCTTAACAAGGAGATGTGGAACACATTGTGCACCTTATAAATGCTAGGTGATATTTCCAAATGACAAGCCACAACTCCAATTCTCTCTATAATTTCAAAAGGACCAATGTACCCGGGGCTTAATTTACCTTTCTTCCTAAATCATATAACAACCTTCCATGTAGATGCATTCAAGAAAATGTTATCTCACACTTTTTCCAAATCTTTAATTTGATTATTGATATAGCTCTTTTGACTGCTTTGAGATGCTTTTATATGAGTTTGAATAGTCTTTATCTTCACTGTTGTTTCCTCCACAATCTCTAGGCCTACTAGCTTACTTTCACCAACATCATCTCAACATGTTGGTGTATGACATCTCTTTCCATACAATGATTTATATGGTGCCATTTTAATACTAGAATTGAAACTATTACTGTAGGAAAACTCTACCAAGGGTAAATAATGATCCCACATACATTGAAAATCAAGTGAGCATGATATCAATATGTCTTCTAAAGTTTGGATCATCTTTTCTAATTTCCTTTCAGTTTGAGGGTGATAAGAAGTATTCAAATAAATATCAGTATCCAAATATTTCTAAATACTTTTCTAAAATTTTGATGTAAATTGTGGATGACGATCAGACACAATTGAGAGAGGTGCTCAATGAAGTCTTACAACTTCATTAATATAGAGCCGTACAAGGCTCTCTAGTGGAAAATCCTCCCTTATCATGAGGAAATGTGTAGATTTGGTAAGTCGATAAAAAATTACCCATATTGCACCATTCTTTCTTAGAGTTTTTGGTAATCTAGTGAAAAAATCCTTGGTGATGTCATCCCATTTACATGCAGGTATAGGTTGCATGACTCCTATAGGATGTTGTATTTCAGCCTTCACTAGTTGACAAACTAAACATCTTGATATATAATAAAAAATTTATTGTTTCATGTTATACCACCAGAAATGTTCCTTAAAATATATATACATCTTAGTGTTACTAGTTTTTATATAGAAATTCTAACTATAGGCATCATCTAATGACTCCCTTTTTATCTTAGGTATAGAGGGAACACATATCCTCCTCCCAAATTTCAAAATTCCATCATCACACACAAATTCTGGAAACTCTCCATCATTCACAACTTTAAATTTCTTTTGAAGATTTTCATCATCATCATGAGAACTTTTAATTCTTTCCAATAAATATGATCATGAAACCAATTGAAAAAGTATCTATGTTTCACCTTCTTTGATAATTACCATATTCATCCTTGATAGATCTATATACATAATATCCTTTCCAATCCCAATTTTGTTCATAACTCCATGATCCTTCCTACTCAAAGCATTTTCTACCTTGTTTTCCTTCCCTGGGTGGTAATATATGAAACAATCATAATCCTTGAGTAGCTCGAGCCATCACCTTTGCCTCATGTTGAGTTCTTTCTGTGAAAATATATATTTCAAACTCTTGTGATCCTTATAAATATCACATCTTTCACTATATAGATAGTGTCTCTATATCTTTAGAGAAAAGATTAAAACTTCTAAATCAATATTATGGGTTGGATAGTTCTGTTCATGAGTTTTTAACTTCCTTGATGTATAATAAATAACTCTATCATTATACATAAGGACACAACTGAGTCCTTTATTTGATGCATCACTATAAATCACAAACCCACTATATATCGATGATAGATTCAGGATCATATAATTCACTAATATTCTCTTAAATTATTCAAAACAATCTTCACATTATTTTTTCCATACAAAATTAACCCCTTTATGAGTAAGCTTGGTTAACGTGTGGGCTAATCGGGTGAAGTTCTGAACAAAACACTGATAATAACATGCTAAACCAATAAAACTACGTACCTTAGTTATGTTCACTGGTGTAGGCCATTCCTGAACAACCTTTATCTTCACAGGATCAACTAAGATTCCATCCTTAGAGATAATATAGCCAAGAAAAGAAACTGTTTGAATCTAGAATTCACACTGGCTAAACTTCCCATATAACTCATTTCTTCTAAGAGTATTCAGAAACATGCATAAGCGATTCTCATGATCTTCATATATTTTGGAGTATACAAAAATATCATCAATAAATACCACAAAAAGTCATCAAGATATTCCTTGAAAACACTATTCATTAGATCCATGAAAACAAAGGGTGAATTAGTTAGTCCAAAACGTATTACAGTAAACTCGTAATGACCATACCTAGTTCGTAATGATGTCTTTGGAATATATTCATTCCTCACACACAACTGATGATATCTAGATCGAAGTTCAATCTTTAAAAAATATTGGGGTTTTTGAAGTTAATCAAATAAATCATCAATGCGAGGAAGACGACACTTTTTCTTTATTTCAATAGCATTGATCTCCCCATATTCAATGAACAAACTTATAGATCCATATTTCTTCTTAATGAAAAGAATAGGAGCTCCCCATAGAGAAACACCGGGGCGAATAAACCCCTTAATACTCAACTCCTAGAATTGTTTCTTCAGCTCCACTAATTCTAATGTGGCCATTCTATAAGAATTCTTTGATATAGGCCTTGCACCAGGAATTAAATCAATTGAAAACTCGATTTCATGCTCCGGAGGATGTCCTGGTAAATACTCTGGAAACACATCAATTTATTCTTGAAAAATAGGTACATCCTCAATTTGATGATTTCTTTCCTCACCCATAGATATTGTTTTCTCTTCCACCATAAGACTTTTATTCAGTAGAGCTACTAGGGGTGGATCTAGATAAGAATCAAATGATGAGGTTTCTACTCTAAAGATAAGGGATTCCACATCATTCTCAAAAATTGTAACTTCCTTCATCTTGCAATATATTTTTGCATCATAATTTTAAAGACAATCCATAACAAGAATTATATCAAAGTAAATCATAGGTATGATGATAAGGTCAGCAACTAAAGCATGTTTATGTGCCATAAAGGGGATTGATCGACACATCTTTGTTGCAATGATACATCCATCACTAGTAGAAAAATGGTCTTTAATGTCGTTTTTTTTATTTTAGATGTCAGTTTTTAACCGATGTTGAAGTCACCGATGTAAAAAATATGGGTTTTTAGGTCGATTTTTGTAAACCGATGCCAAAAAATGAATTACATTTGTTTTTTAGCATTGGTTTTGTAAAAAAAAGATGCCAAAAAACTCATCCGTATCATTTTTTGCATCGTTTTCCTTAAAAACTGACACCAAAAAGTTAAAAAAATAGTTTTGGTGTCAGCTTTTACAAAAACAGATGCCAAAAAGTAATTTTTTTCTTCTATGTTTTATAGAACTTCCTAAGTTTCTATTTGACAAGTCGTGAAGCTAAAATGGAGTTATGGATCAAAAGTTATGGCCATAGGAAGTTGAACCTATCAAAATTTTGACCGATACAACTTGTTTCAAAGAAAACATGATAAACATGAATTAAAATCACATACACCAAATGAAATAAAACAAAAATAATACTTTAAACATATTTCAATGGTTTTAGGAGATTCCATCGAAATGATATGTTGTTTATCATCATATATCTTATATTTAGGGTAGAACTCATGCAATAATGAAAACAATGATCGATAATTAAATTTACACCATGGTTGGTAAATCTCATCCAAATGTTTTATATTTGTAACTCAATAATAAGAATAAATCATCATTATAAGAAATATAATCGAGTTGTTTAGAAATGAAGTATAATAATAATAAATAAAATAAATGAATAGAATAGGCACCGTGTTCAAATTAATGATTGAAGCCGTGTTGAAAACTTGATTGAATCGAAGAGGTTAAAAAAGATGAATGAAAGAGAAAATGGATTTATATATAGTAAATGAAAATATTTTTTATTGTGTTGTATGAAAATGTAGGCAGGATTTTAAAAAGTTAAACATGCGTTGTGAAAAAAATTGAAATCTAGATCCCGCGTATTGGCGTATACTCTTTAGTGTCAGTTTTGTTTGAAACTGATGCAAAAGAGGATTTACATTGGTCATTTGGCATCATTTTTTTCGAAAAACAACACAAAAAATGTTAATCGATATCATTTTTGGCATCATTTTTTAAATAAACCGATGCTAAAAATTTTAAAAAAATATTTTTCACATTGGTTTTTAAATAAACTGATTCTAAAAATTTAAAAAAACACTTTTCGTGTCGGTTTTTTTAAAAACCGACAGGAAAACCTAAAAAAAATTGTTTTGGTGTCTGTTTTTTAAAAAACCAACATGAAAAAATAAAAAAAAATAGTTTTGGAGATGGTTTTTATGAAAACCGATTCCAAAACTTAAAAAAATTACAATGTTTTAGATAACTCCTTAAGCATCGATTTGACTAGCCGTGGAGCTAAAACGGAGTTACAGATTAAAAGCTATGGCCTTTGAAAGTTGGAATTCTTTAAGACTTCTCTTAGAGAATATCAACTTCCGACATCCATAACTTTTAATCCGTAACTTCATTTTTACTCCACTAATAGTCAAATAGAAGCTTAGGGAATTCTCTAAAACATTGTATTTTTTTGTCTTTGACTTTCATAAAAAACAACACCAAAAATATTTTTTTATTTTTTAGCATTGGTTTTTTTAAAAACTTACGCAAAACATTTTTTTTTAGTTTTTGGCATCGGTTTTTTAAAAAAATGACACAAAAAAGTCTCAGTAAATATATTTTACGTCAGTTTATAAGAAACCGATGTCAAATTGATGATATTAAAAACCATTTTTCTACTAGTTCCTTAGGAGTTTTGACTGAAAACTCATTTATTAAATAGAGTTGGAAATGTCTGCTTTTCTTGGAAAACTGGGAAGATATAAAAGAATGCGATGATCCAAAATCAAATAAATCCTTGACTAAGTTTGAGGAAAAAATTAAATTACCTACCACCACATCATTAGGAACTTCAACCTCAGTAGTTGAGATCATATAAGCTTGGCCTTACTCCCTTGGCCTTCTCTAGGGAAGGTTTCATTGACATCTAAGACATTCATGTGCATAATGTTCCATATCTTTAGAATTATATCATTGAACATTAGCAAATTATTTATTTCCCTTGCAATCATTGGCTTGGTGGACTTTTTCTCTACACTTGTAATAGACTCTCAATCCCTTTAGGCAAGTACTAGAGTGTTTCTTCCCACAATCACTATATGGTGGAAATTCAACTCTTCCCTTCTTCCCCATTTACCTATTTCCTTTTATATAGTGTTCAGAAAACCTCTTATTCTCTTGTTTTCCTTTAAATTCATAAGACTTAGAAAATTCCTTTTCTATATTGATAGCACATGAGACTATATCTTCATATATTGATAAATGTTTAGAGACTAGCACATTTTGGAGGAATAGTTTTAAACCATCAAATAATCGATCGATATTGATCCTTGGATTACATATTTAGTCCATGAAATTCATTTATAACCATGTAAAGTTAGCTTCATACTTTCCAACATTCTCATCCTCCTCAAACTCAGAAACCACCTTTCCATATATGTTTGCTGTTCACAAGGAAATTATTTTTCTAAGAAAAGTTCTTTAAATTATCTCCATTACATGTTTTATATTTCTTCCTCCTTTTTGTTTTGAATAAATTACCACCATTGATCCACATCTCTCGAAAGATGATAAATTTCCATAACAACCTTCTTCCTTTTGCTACTTTTCAAAGTGAGAAATATCTTCTCTAAGAAAATTATCCACTATTATGCTAAAAATGGATTTGTAGTTCCATTAAATGATGGAATCTATTGTCACATAAAGTGATCTAACATTGATCCTCCACATTGTGGTTTAGGATGCTTCATACGGGTAAGGTTATTTTTCATAACATGATTCAGCTATCCCAGTATAGTTATAAGTTGCTCAACACCAGTCACAGCTCCAGTACCAATATAATTATCTTGTATAGGAGAAAAATCCCTATATGGGATATGTACGTTGAAACGGTTTCCATTCCTTCCACTAGGATCCATTTCTAAATGAAAGAATACACTAGATTAAGTTATGAATCATAATGTATAATCTAAATACTATCAAAATACTTAACATAAATTGAAATTATATGATTAGTTATTCTCATGATCATAAACATGGTTTCTTTGGGGACATATTTACTTTTAAATCCTTCATAATTGTTTTTAAAGATAATGTGAATTATTCGAAGAATATCCTTGAGAGTGTCAAACCAGATTCACAGTAATACCCATTGTCATGTACCAGGTTACCCCAAGTCAGGCCCAGGAAACCTTGTTGGAGTTGTTACCACCAGGTACATCTATTCCTGAACCATTTCTACTTGTTGTATCTAGATAGGGATGTATTTATAGGAAGATCCACATAATCTATATCTTAAAAAAATTCTAGGATGTTATTGTATGATTATCCTCACAGTTTATCTTAGGGTTTCCCCCCTAATATATGTTTTCTAAATCTAGTTTCAAAGGTTTCTACTAAACTTATTCTAATACCAAATGTAAGATCCTGACCCTAGTAACCCAAAACTGGTGCCTTACTTTATTACATTAGAATATAAACAAAGAAAATACACCCTAAAGGAATGAATAGTTTAGTAGCTTTGGAAAACAATATACATACATAAGCTCAACATTAAAACTTGAAATGAAATACATCATAGAGACTCCTTTGGAAACACTCTTATTCTTCTAGATTATATTTTCATGACATTCATAAATTTTATCTTGGAATCTTGGGGAAAAGTAAACATAAGAAATGGGTGAGATCTGATGCTTAGTAAGGGTAATAATTTGAGAAAGCTAAATATAAGCCATAAGTCAAGGTTAATAACCAAAAATACTTGCTATTAAAACAAAAACTTGAGCATAATATGGAAGGAATAAAAACCGAATAAATAATACCATATAAAAATAACATGAAAATGATAATTACCGATGGATATTATACTAGTAGAATAATCACATGGAATACCAAATACTAAACTCATAATGAGGGAATTCATAATGAAGGAAATCATAAATATATCATCAATGCCTCATGCCAAGACCATACATAAATAGGTAAAAACCCAAATTAGTTTGTCTCATGAGACCTACCGATGCACCGAGGGGTTATAGCAGAACCCACCCGACACTTAATAAGTCCAGTGCATTCTTCATATGAAAGGTATGAAATATAATCAACATATACATTCATATTGAAACTAACATATGAAATTTAAATTACTTTCCCCAATCAATAAACATAATCACTAACCATTCAGAGTAATATGGTGAATAGTATCAAGATAACACATCCATAGTCAAACTAATCATAAAACATTAAATAAAATATGGTAGATGATATTATAAAATATTAATACCAACTAAACATAAGATTTAACTAGGGTGTTTAAATAGATTAAAATACTCTTATAAAATCATCAAGGAATTCTTAAGAGAAATACACTTTCTTACTTTGCAAAGAAGAGTTATTTTGGAAAAATATTTGTATAAAATTAGAAATTAACTAAGATATTTTTTTCATGAAATAAGTAGAGATTTTATAAAAATAATGGGTTTTTAAAATAGTTTATATATGGCACTTGAAAATGGGTAAGAAATTGAGATGTTCCCTTTAATCGGGCTTGCGTATTGGGAAGAAATAAGAAGGGAACCTTGAAAAAAATTTATCATACCATCAATGATTGATGAAATGATCTAGATATATGATTTTGGAATATATATATAATTTAGAATAATCATATAAAAATAAATAATTACATTCATGTATAGAGGAAGAAATCATAACCCAAATGAAAATAGAGGTTCGGGAAGAAAACCCTTACCTTATGTCCAAATGTCTTTTTCACCTGACCTTAAGGTCCTAGAATTTGAAATTAAACTCATTAATAATTTAATTTATAACATATTAGAAATGAATATAGTTTATTATAATTTTATTTAGTTCATTTATGGACTTTTTGAAAAGTTTTAATATTGAATTCTGTTGTTCCAGAGTGTTCATTTCCTTAATTTTCATGATCAGTTCGCTTGATTATAAGTAATAGAGTTCATGTAAAATGAGTATAATTATCTAGAATTGGAATTACATGTTATTAATGAACAATCATAAGTTTATTTGGTATTATATATTATTATTTTTTCATATATTAGGATGAATCATTAGATAACATGATAATGATAATCGTTTAGCTTAATTTTAGTGGTTTTTCGATCAAAATGAACTAATTTTTTATATTATTTAATATCATGTATATATAATGGTTATATAAAATTACATAATATATAATACATATTTTATAATCTGGTTCAACCATAAAAATGGTTTCATGACCAGCCTTGAAATAGAAATTGAAGAACGAAAGTTCGTTGTCCATGAAGGTTGTAAATCGGCACCTCCCAGATGATGATTTTGATCTTAAAATAAAATAGAGAGAGAGAGTACGTAGATTGATAATGGATATTAAATTAACATGATATAATTATAGTATAGATATGATACTGGAGTTATCATGATCATTTTTATAGAGGAGGTGAGGAGAAGATAATAAAATAAAATAAATTGAAATGAAATTAAAATAAAAAGGAAGATGATTTATCTCTTGAATTATCCTCCTTGAGAACCTCCTTAGGAAATAGGTTTTGGTCTTTTGGTAAGACCAAGATCTCCTAGATGTGTAGGAGAGAATAGGGAAGATAATTTGGGTAGAATTTTGACATTCTTCAAGGTTTAAAGGTGTGAGGAGAAGAGGGGGTGAGGGGCGGTATTTATAGTCAAGGAGAGGAGTGATTTTCTATTATTTTAGTCATTATTTTATTATTTTTCTCAAGACAAGAAATAATGTTTACTATTGTGACTAAATACAATAATAATTTCATGTTATTTAGAACCAAGTGTGCTTAAATTGGCTATACATCATCTATGAATCCATAATTAATGTATTTATCATTTATCCTAAATTATCATATTTTACTATTCACAAAAAATTCAAGTATTTTATAAAAATCTCAAAAATTAACTCTAAACATTTTTTGATATGTAGAATTAAAAAATAAACTAAATTTTATGAAAATAATTTTTTAAATATGATAAATTTAATTTTTAATTGTATTCATCATTTACTCAAAAAATATAGTTTTTTAAAATTATAATTGATTTTATAACACTTTGAAAAATTAACTAACGTCTCATTAAATTATACTAAAATAATAATACAAAAAAATATTGATTTATGAGTTAATTTTATGAAAATATATTTTCTTTTAAATCATTTTATTAATTATAAAATTTCAATTAAATATTTATGACTTACAAAAATACCAACACATAAATATTATTTTTTAAAATATTCACTTACTTATACTATGATATAATTATATCATTCATTAATTTATAATATTCCTAAAATTTATTTATAAATTCATGGGTTAAGTTTCTATTCATTATAATGATTTACTATTCATAATGGTTATATTATTATTCCCAAGGTCAAGTTACTATTTCATTAGTATAAGTTCCTTAAATTCTAGAAATATCTCTTATTTCATTCATTATTCATTTATAAAGTTTTTATTGTGTTATATAAGTGATTTTATGTGATATATACTATATAAAATAAACATAATAAGGAAAATATCATTTATAGAATTCTGGGTCATTATAGTGTTTTTCCCAACATCCTAGTAATGAGTATGGCTGGTTGGATACCCATTTTTTCCCACTCTCTCTTCTAGGTGACATCAACATGTATGGGATGTGATGTCTATAAGTTAAAAGCGGACTATCAATATATGGTTGTGGTATGATGGTCGAAGTGTCTTCAGGTAAGATGTGGTGTCATGATCATGTTGTGGGGTAGTGAGATGTGGTGATATGGCTTATGGTGGGGTCGTGCATGGTAGTAAGTGGTCATGAGGTTTATGTCCTTCATGTTCATGATACCCTACTACTCTGGATATGTGTCTATGATGTGATATGGTATCCCAGGTATCTGTGGGTAGATGTGATGTGATGTGTTAAACCAGGTGTCTACGAGTGAGGTGTAATGTGACCGTGCTGTGGGGTGGTGGTATGCGACATGTTATATGGAAGATATGAGAGTTCTAGGACGTATGACATTAGGGTGTGATGATATAAAATCAGTGGGAAAGCAGTGCATGGTATCCTTTATTGATATGATTCATATTATGTTATTATACTTAGCTTGCATCTTTTTTGATGAGCATTCCCTAGTGAGATTGGGGTTGGTTAGTTGAATTTTTTAGGTGTTTTTGGTTCATCTATTTTCTCATGGGTACATTAGTATTCTCTTTTCACATGTACATAAGAGACTTTGGTTTTCCTACTAAGTATACTTGTATACTCACCTAATATATATAAATTTATTTTCAATTTTACACTAGGATTACAAGGAGCGTGCTGGACATTACTAGCTCATACCTTTGGACTGTTTTTGCATTACTGCTTTAGCTTTACTTTTGGGTATTTACTTTGGAGACTTTTATCTGTATTTTTCCTCTTTATACATAAATTATGGGATGGTTTTGGTTTTCTTTTATATTATTTCATGGAGTTTCTTATTTTTAATTCATCATATCTCCTGATCCTATTATTGTTATAGGGGGTAATGCCTCCCATTTGTGGGATTTTTTATACCCTCAGTGCTAGTCGCCAACCCAGGTCCTACTGGAGGAAAGAATCAGGGTTTATTATCTCTATTATTTCATTACAATATCTTTGGATGGTGGGGTCATGACATATATACATAAATAAAGACACTCATAGCACCCTCTCTTCCCAAAACCTCATAAAGCATGTACTAGAGGTATTTTATCCCAAAACCACAAATGATTATAAATAAATGCACCTAGACACACTCTTCACTTGGAACCTCTCATAGCATGTACCGTGAGTATTCCACCCCGAAACCTAAGTTACACCACATAAATATATACATACATAAATAGACACACTTTTAACACCCTCTACTCCCATAATCTCATAAATCATCCACCCAAGGTATTGCATCCCAAAACCACAGATGCATATAAATAAACTCACCTGAGCACACTCTCCTCTCAGAACCTCTCATCACATACTGAATGAGTTGGAAATCTACCTAAATCCATATTATCTAATCATGGTTGGCCTCATAAGTGCACAAATTCTCATCACCACTATAACCACATTTGGCTTGCATAATGATTCAGGTTCTAACGTGACACTAGTGATCATCACTAACCACTAATGACACCATCTTTAGGGTTAACATGATAATAGGGAACCCACATGGCTCCCCTAAGTCATGTCACAATATGAAAACCCTATATGGGTTCCTCATTCATGTTTCCTTCTCTCAACCTCAACTCTTAATTTCGTTCATAACGTCTCTCAATGTCTGTTAGGGTCCTTCAAACCTGTCTCTACTCTCTAATGGGTCCATCACATTCATTTGGATTAAACTTACACTTTGATTCTAAAAGTAACCATCATAAATCATCATAAAAAAATGAAACATCATGAAACAACATAATCCATCATACAATCACCACATGGGTGACATCAAAGCAATTACAACAATGGGGAACATACAAAAGAACTCATGCTTTAGAAAGTAGAGAATCACTCATACAAGGTCAAGCTCTCAAAAACCATCTCAATCAATCCCTTAAAATTGGTTCAAATACATTTTTAAACCATTTAAAAAGGCACTATATGTCATTTTACCCATACTAGGTACTTTTCCAAATCCCATCAAAACATTCTTTAAAAAAATCTATTTCCATTTTGAAATACCATTTAAAAACCCATTATCAAATCACTCATTTTCCTTTGAAATTCCATTTGATCCAAGCCCATTTTAAAAGGGAACATTTTATATTTTAATCAAACACATTCCACTAAGTAATCTACAAATAGATCCACTAACATTCATTCATCTAAGGCACCACCATCAAATTGTTAAGTAGGATATGCGGTCTATGTTGACTATTAGGGAAATAAGGGACAATCCCAATTTATATTCAAGATTACACAAGACATGAAACATGTAGAAAGTTATAATAATGATGACACATGAATATATGATCACTATAAGGACAAGAGAATTTATAAAGTCAAGGCCACCAACCTCAATCAAAGTTATTTTTCCTTTGAAACCCAGCCCGAACCTTATTGCTTAAGCTAGTCCAACCATTGCCTCAACTCTCAAACCCTGATCTCTAGGTACACTATAAAATAATTAATTATAAAAAGTTTATAATTAATTAATTAATTCATTCATAACACTTTATAATTAAATCACTAATTAATTCAACTAGGTATAATGCCTAAAATCTCACCGAGTTTTTTGGGTTTTGTTTTTAGTCCTTTGGGATGCTGTATATGTCATTTTTTATATACCTGTCTGACATTTATTGGATAGTCTATTCTTAATATAACATGTATTATTTTGATTATTTTCAACCCTTTCCTGGATTTTGTTGCATTAATTATTTCTTTGGATGATTTATGTGATTTCATTTATTTCTGCTATTGATATACTCTGATATGTAGGTATAGTTTGCACACAGTACCACTATAGACATGTGCTACTAATTGGAAGACTCTGGTGTGCAAGGAGGCACCTATGAGGTATAATAGTGACCATCAGTTTGGTCACCGGTCAGTTATCCGAGGCAAAAGGACATTACAAAAATCCTTTGGTGCATTTATTTATATCACTTGCATATCTCAAATGTATTTTCCATGAACATCACACCCAAAAAAACAACAATCATAACATGTGATTATTGAATATGTTAATACATTAAATAATTCTTTTCACTTTACAAGGTTTCTTACATATCTTGATAAACACTAATCCCACTCCATCCATATAGCCACCAACTTGACAATAATATCTATTATTTTGTTTTTTTAAGTTTTTATTTAAAATTTCTCCATTAATTATAATTATTTGTTTAAAAAATTATTATATGACATTCACACTTCGATTCATTTTTTTATTTAACCATGATGGTCATTTTTAAATTTTAATTATCATATTTTAATTATTTTAATTTTAGTTTTTTCTTTAATGAACCAATAAATAAATTTAAAATTTTTATTTTATGATTGATTAATTATGTTTATATATTAAATACAATCTATATAAAATAATATAACCTACAAAATCAATAAAAAAATTCCTTGACCAGTCTTCTTATTTTATTATTTTGTTAATTTTGTAGTATCTGTTATAATTTATCTGAAAAAACAAATACTATATGAAATTATATATTTATATTTTGAATTTATATTTGATTTATATATTTATAGGTTTTGTTATATTCATGTTTACTTTGATTTATTTAAATTGAATTTATTTTTTAATATTTATTATTATTCAAATGAAACAATAATCACTATTTAAAATATATATAATTTTACTTATATATATATATTAAATATTTATAATATTTATTATAATATTTTAATTTATTTTTATTATAATTTATACTTTTATAATATATATTATTTATTATAATCATATGAAATATGTATATTTTTATTATTAAAAAAAATTTATATTTTTATCATTATAATATTTATTATTTATTATAACATACTAGGTTTTTGTTATTCATAGCAAATGATTTTCTTATCTAAATATGGAAGGGAGTCAAATTGCTATAATTTCATCATTCCATCTATAAAAGATATAGGGGATCACATTTATCTTCATTAAGGAGCTTGGATTTTGGGTTATTTTCCTAATTGTGGTTTCACAGGTGCCCTTGGGTCCTGATTCACATAAGTTCAGCACCCTTTGCATTTTTACACGCCCTTCTTATTATTTTTTCCAATAATCAACTATATTTTTACTTTCAACTAAATTTCAATTACTTAGATTGAATTAATTATTTTAAACTAATGACTCACCTAGTTTTCTTTTCTATTTGAATTAAGTCAATTTTGGTTTTCTAGTCAAGGAATTTTTTGTAGCATTTGTATCTTCACTGATGATGTTGTATGATGATGAAAATCAGATGGATTCCCATTTATTTTATCATCTAAACATGATATTATTAATTTTTAAATCTGATAGATAACCAATTAACCTTTTCAAATAATATCAAATTGGGTTGTCATTGTCTACTTTTATTCCTTATATCTTTTTTTGGAAAAGTTATTTTGAAGTGTCCAATGATGGTTGAACAATATTTGAAAATCTTGATCAATCATGTAGACCTAGTTGATGATTATCCACCAAGATCTATGAGGTCACTCTGATTGATGTTTTTGAATGCACATTCATAAATTATTGTTTTTTAAGTTTTTGATTTCATGAATCCATTGAATTTTGAAGTCCCCCTAGATTGAACAAGTGATGGGCCCTTTTGATGAGCTATCTATTTAGAACATTTTGTTTTCCCATTATTTTATCATAAAAAATACATGTTTTTTTCAATAGAAATTATAATCATATTTACTCATGATTTAAATTAGTTGCTTCTTATTTTATATTTCTAAACCATATGATAATTTTTGAACAAAATTTCTCACAATGGGTGTCTAAGGCATAATCATCCTGTAGCTGGGTTTGATGTGTTGCTCTAATGTCTGATGGTTTATTGTTAATGTTGGATTTTGTATCGTTTTCAAGCTATATCTTATCTTAAAACTTTATTATAAACTCTTCAGTAATTTGGAACCTCAAAAAACCTTCTTTTATTTAATTTATTCATGTTATTTTCATATAATACCAAGCCTTGTCCCTTAGATAGTGAATGAATGTGACCTTTGTTTATTGTTCTTACATAAATTTAGACCTATGAAAATGTTAATTTTTAATTTCATTTTTACCTTTACTTTTTGAAATATATTTTAGGAATTTAAATAATTATAGTAATAAATTAATTTATTCATTAAATTTAAGATTCTAAATCTTCATTTTTCAAGCTATATTTACATCCACATCTTTCATTGGAACTATGATGACTTTCATGTATCAATGAAATAAAAGTTATGGTGTTTTTATATCTTGTGGGAGAATATTTCATCAAGTCAATATAAAATGGTTCCATCATAGTTGTCACTATCATATGACTATATTTCTACCATTATATTAATCAAATTCATGAGTTTTTTCATCAAATTTTACAAGTTTTTTAGTCAAATCACCCTAACAAGTTTATTTTTAGATAATATTAAGAGTGATTTTGTAGAATCTAGGTTGTAATTATTCAAGATTTTCATTAATCGATTGTGTAATTTATTTTATCATACATTCATTAACCACAACCCACCAAGTTATATCCATGTATGATTATTTTTATTTCCAATCACTTATTGGCATCCATCCCCTAGAAGAAATTTCTTATGCCATTAATATAAGTGAGTTTACTAACAACTGCACCATATTAATCATTGTCGTGGCCCTATTCGATAACTATATATTCTATTAGGTAATCTAAATTAACAAAAAAAAATATATGGGTCAACCAATTCAAGAATTTGGTTTTCTTGTGTTATGATTTCTATGATATCCGCATCCCAATTTTTATTTGAAACCCAAAGACTATTTGTCTCCCATCACATGATTTTCACTAGTAAGTACTCCATAATCCATTGTTGGGATTCTCTTGATGATAACCACATCCATGATTGCGAAGCTTTAAAATTATTTTCCCATTTATGTGACCGTTTTTGAAAATAAACAGTCCATTATTCATTGGTGTGATTTTTTTTGTGTTCCACAATACTCACTTATTTACTGTGAAAATGTAATTATTTTTCCCTTGATATAAATTCCCAAAAATTAAAAAGAAATTAAGTTGGCCTACAAAATTTATGCTCAATCCATGTCAACATTATGACAATCCTATGTTTTATGTATTCAAATTTATAAAATGGAATTATATTTGTTTTTTTAATTTTAATCATAATTATTTATATTTTTATAAATGGTCACTATAACAACACCTACACAACATAATGCTTTATTACTTAAATCTAGGTATTAGATTGAATAATATAGCTTGTTAATGTATAATGGAATTTCCCATTCCATCATATATTTGAATTTTGTTTTAATTTTTGTAACTATTGGCCTTAGTTTTCTATTTTTTACCAGGGGCATGATAAGGGTTTCAAGGAGAATCATTCTCACTTTTTATATAGGTGAGTCAACTACCAATTTCATTAAGTTACCCATTGTCATGTCTATATTAGATTACGATGTCTTTCATTGTGTAATTTAAATTAGCAAATTTTTTTACACGAATCACCCAATTATAAGATTTTCGTTTGCTTTTGTTATGTTTTCTATGACATTGACACTTTAATTTTTTTGAAACCCTAAGTCTATTTTTATCCCCTCACACAATTTTCATTTCATAAGTACCCATAATACATTTTAAGGTTTATCTTCTTCGACGATATCTATATTCTTTATTGTGAAATTCTAAAATTATTTTTCCCTTCCTATGACCATTTCCACAAATGTACTGTCCTCTATTCATCAGTTACATTCTTTTCTATGCTCAATTATACTTACTTCCTGACTATAAAAAAATAATTATTTTCCTCAATATTTTTGAATAAGTATATGTTTTATTTTCCATTTGATAAAATTTAATTATATATCTTTTTTTTATTCTAATCATAACTTATTTGTATTTGAATGTTCACAAAAAATAAGATTTTGGATTGTTTATGTTATGTTTTATATGATATCAACACTATATTTTGTTGATGTTGGAAGTTTTCAAACATTTATTGGTTTTCTTATAATTCATGTTCTCAAGTAACATGTATGTGATTCTCTTTAGTTGACATTGTTACATGATATTATGGAAATTGTTAAAATTTGAGCCCTATGTGTATATTTTTTAGATCAGATAGTTCCATTAGGTATAAAGCTACATCAATTTTCCTTTTGATAATTATGGAAGAATTATTTGGTTAATGTGATGTATATTTTTACCACCTTTTATATATATAAAAATATTTTATCTAATATAGATCACTTGCGAATAAGAAGTCACCTAACTTGTTTAGAACATAAGTTAAGTTTGAGATATAAATATTTTCTATATAATACTATTAGTGGAGATTTTATTTATTTATTTGTTATAAAAATGTGATATATTATTTAAACTACTTGGTTCATGCATGTATTTATTTGATGCTTGTGGGTTATTTGACTGAACCATTACTCAAATCGTGTTAAGGATTATTTTCATCATTTGGCATGTATAATTTTGTACCTCAACATTAACACACCCAAAATTATTTCACTGCACATTGAATTCAGATTTATGTAGTATGAAATCCCACTTAAGTATTTTATATAAATACCATAACCAAAGTGTTCTTGTTAAATACTTTTACTATTTATTTGGTTAGCTTGGGAGCACTTATATGTGTGAAAACCTTATTTTACATTAAAGATGGGTTGAAGACTAGGTTTATCTTGTTGTTAGGTACCTCTTGTTTATCTACATAAAAATTAATGGAGTAACATTTTCTTTAGCTTGTTTTTTATATAGTGGATCAATTAATGTGATATCCTTGGTTTCCTCCTTACTTTTCATTTTATATTTGATCATTTCAGTTGAAAAAATATTCTCACTAGTTCTTGAAGTGCTCAATTCCATATCCAATGACTAGATCCAATCATGGTATTTACATAAACCATTCATCTATATTTTTCCTATTCATTAAATTTTAGTTTATCTATTTATTGTAATAAAACTTCATTCAATTTCTATAAAAATTTAAGGTGCTATTTAAAATTTATTTTTTTCTGAAAAGATTTGAAAATTCTGAGGGTGACATTCTTTGAATAATGTTACCTTGTTTTTTTTTATTTCAAAGATATATGTTTTTATTGATATCAAAATTAAATATTTAAACTCAATTAAATGAGAATTTTTTTAGATAATTACAGATCCATATAGTATAGAGGTACATACATTTTCCATTTGAGAATTTCGGAAGGATTATTTAGTTAATGTGATGTATATTTGATTTAAAATAGTTCACTTGAAAATCAGATGTCACATATCCTATTTAGAATAGAAGGTAATTTTGAGACATAAATATTTTTTATATAGTACTATTAATAGATATTTTATTTATATATTTTTTAGAAACATGAGATATATGTTTTAAATTTCTTGGTTTATGAATTTAGTTATTGGATTCTTGTGGGTGAGTTTACTGAAAAATTACTCGATTTATGTCAAGGTGTGAAACATTTGGAATGTATAATTTTTTCCTCAATATTAAAACATCTAGGTTTATTTCACTAAACATTCAATTTAGCATTATGTAGTTGAAAAACCCACTCAATTATTGTATATAATAGTCATAGTCAATGTGTACTTATTTTACATTAAATATGGGTTAAAGTTTAGGTCTATCAAGTTTTTGATGCCTCTTGTTTCCTGACATCAAAATTCTTAGATAATCATTTGATTTAGCTTGTGTTTTTATATGACGGATCACTTTATGTGGGATCATTGGTTTACTCCTCACTTTTCATTTCATATTTTATTAATAAAGTTGAAAAAATATTCTCAATAATTATTTGAGTGCTAAATTCCATATCCAATGACTAGGTCTAATCATCATATTGTCCCAAAACAGTCTAGATTTTCCCAATTCAGTGGTTCTTCCCCTGCTGTACCTATGGTAGTGTTTAGGGAGATATAAATTTCAAGGCTACCTAACTGAAAATATCCCTTTGTTTGTACCCCATCCTCATATATATTTTAAATTATTTATTTTAATAAAATTACATCCAATTTCTATAAAAATTTAAGGTCTTATCACAAATTTAGTTTTTTGTAAAATTTGAAAATTCAGAGAGTGACATTCTTTGCATAGTATCACTTTGTTTTTTATTACAAATCTATATATGTTTTCTTGATGTTTTATATTCCATTTATTAAATGAAATTATTTACAATTATTATTTGTGTATTTGAATATTTTTTAATTCTTTCAAATGATACAATAAATCTAATTGAAATGCTTTTTATCAATGGTGATCTTTCTAATTTATTTGTATTATAAAATTTACAAAATCTATTTTTTTCCTTGTATTAATTATTAATAAAAAAACATGCATTAAAATCAGTTAAATGGGGTGGCCTACATATTGATAATTAATAAAATTATTAAAATATATTATTCATTTTATTAATACATTAGACATTTTTATGACAATTGATATCACAATTCAAGTTGGAAATAAAAAATGGGTGATACTTGGTGAAATCTAAACTATATAAAAATTATATTAGAAGGATATGGTAGGTGAAATTTCAATTTTCTATAGATACAATTATCTATATAACCATTTTTACTGCATCCATATTTACTATACTGGTCTTTTATATTTTCAATTGTATCTTTGCTTTCATTTAATTTTTTTATTAAAAAATAATTAACAAAAATAAATTCATACTTTTTATATGATAATTTTTTTACTAGTGGAACATCAAGCTATAAAAATTGAGGAGTTGAATTTAGAAATACATCTTTTCCAACTAAACAACTATGGTTCAATCTTATATTATATTCTCCATCTTTTAGTTTTTAATAATGAGTATGTATACACATAAATAAATATTGATAAATACAATTTTATAAAATATGCATATTCTTAAATTCATATTAATATCTTATTTTTTTAATATTGTAGTATAAATGCAATGTTCTTATCCATACTAATATGAAATTTTCTTTTATTTCATCATGAAACACTCATATAGAAATTCATATTCTAAATAAGTAATATGTGTTTTATATACTTTTTGGATTTATATTTCTATTTTTTTCATTTGTGTTATTGGTTTCTCTTTCCATTTACCCTTGTTTCACACAATAAATCACGAAAAATCCTTTCCTAAAAATGGTATTAAGCATATAATCGTATCTTTATAATGGATAATAATGATATAACTATTATAATGTAGTGAACATTTTATAGTTTTGGATAAACATAACCAAACTATTGATGAACAAACCTGTAGTCGAATATCTTATGAGAATGATTCCCTAAGTTTTTTCTCTAATTAATAAGATTATCATACTTTAATCATATATTACTTGATGATTAATTATTATGTCATTAGTGAAAACATTCTTGCTCAATATTTTTATCTTAGATATCTCATATCAAATATCCTGTCATCAACAATATACAGTGAGCCTATTTGGCCCACTCAATGGTATATATATATTTGAGAATTATGTTTCTTGATAATTAACCAATCACTCTTCCTCACTCATTTAGTGTTCACTAAATATTTTTGTAGAATATAATATAATGAACCTTCACTTTAGATGTACACCTTAACTATTCTTTTTTTATGATCTCATCCCCACATCTCTCATCTATGATATATAAACTTTTACTTCCTGTTGATAGACCCTAAAACATCCTCATTGGGTTATATCACCCTCTTAGTAAAGTCATCATCTCTCATTTTTCAATTAATAGACAAAGGTGTATACAATTATATTAGAATATTATTTATTAGATGTAAGTCTTGATAAAATTCTCATTAATGATTTCATCATTGATAATATAAAGTGTAGAAGAAAGTCTATATCCTTTTTGTTATTGATATTCATGAGGGGTTTCTATATATTTCGATGTGGCATAGAATATACTTGCTCTTTATTAATAAGATAATTTCCACATGGTACCATCAACAACTTTATAAATTCTTATGTAAGTGATTTCCAAGGCCCAAATCTAATGGGTACTGTGTTTTCGATTAGCACTGAGAGTATGAAACATGCAAATGAGAGTCATTACCATCATACATTCAAGGAACATATTAAGAAGTCTACCAATCAATGACATGATATAAATAAAAACAATATCTTATAATAAATCACAATGCAAGAAATTTAATACAAATATATGTTTCCAGGATAAATATTGTAATAAAATTCCCAAATCATCAGATCTAACCACCGCTTCGAGCCCTTGAGATAGTAAGGTCCAAATCATCCTCCAAAATACCTATGGAAATCCAAAGAACCACAAACACACACACACACATATATCTATACATATAGGGGAAAACATACTCATATACTCAGTAGGGTTATTCAAGAACATTCATACAATTGTGGAAAAATCATATTAATACTTCATTGAATAAGAATCATAACCAATAAACACTTATTTGAGTTAACTATATTTTATCCCTACCAAGGATCACTAATCAAACATTTCATCCAAGTATAATAAAATGATATCAAAAAATATATTAAGAGGGTATCTCACACCACTTACCCATTGGTTCATTTTCACACCCCAATAACAAACATCCAAGCATTACCCTTGGAATCATACCAATATTTCCACACCTAATGTGGGATGGATCACACCCCTACCTTCACTAACTCATGTGAGTTAAAAAATTATTATATTCACCAGTAACAACAAACCATAACCATAAATGAATTCATAAACCATGTGTCTACATCTTAGGACATGAACCTTTTTGTAACGCCTCAAACCAAATTGCTCGAATGACACCCGAGCGATGGTTTCTATGTGGAATTTGATGAGACTCCTTATACTCCATATGCATCCAATTAGTAGTGAAGGTCTAGAATATTCATGAGGAAGACTATTTCCTCAATAAGAAATCCCGATGGTCATTCCTAAATCTACTGAAAATTTATCATGATTCGTCCGTATAACAGACATTTCAAGTCCTGTGGATATAAAAAATGGAACCCCGGTGACCCCCTGCAGTCTAGAATAGAAATTATGCATCAATAATAATTTATTAGTATCATTAGATAAATAAATAAAACAAATTTCATATAAATAAATTATTCACTGGCTAGTACATGATGAATAAAAACTAATAATTAAACCACATTAGCCTCCAAACCAACTCACATAGTCATCCCACTAAAACCCCAACCTCCATAACCTGTTGTAATTATACCACATTCCCATATACAATAATTACATGTTCTCTAAGAGAAAATATAAAGATCTAACCAAGTACATTGAAACCCATTTTGTGTACGCGGGTAGGGGGTGAGTCTAACAATCCAGTAGTAATCCCCAATGCATCAATAATACTGAATGTTGTTGTGATCAAGTGGATGTGAATGAAATATATATATAATAAGTTTTATCATGTCCTTATAATAGAACCACATAGAAACATAACATGAAAAACACATTAAATATACATGTGGCATTGTTAGGTGTTAACCAAACCACCTTGAACCTCAATCGTACTTGCTTCGACCAATTCCAAAGTGTATATGAACACAAGTAACCACCCAGGGGGAATATACTCATCCCCATAAAATAATAATCACCCAGGGAAAATATAACCATCTCTAAAACATATAATACACTTGGGGGAAATATACCCATCCTTGGAATGTATAAGCAATCCCTCGAGGGAAATATACCCATCCCTAGATCATGTAAGCACACACCTAAGAGGTTGCATCCCCTACCTAGGGGCACATCATCCCCAAAAACTTTCATAGCATGTAACCTAAGTATTCTAACCTGTAACCTTAGTTACACCACATACATACATACATACATACATAAATAAACACACTTATAGCAACCTCTCTTCCCAGAAAATCAAAAAGCATGAACCCAAGGTATTTTACCCCAAAACCACAAATGCATGAAAATAAACACATTTGGGAACACTCTCCTACTAGAACCTATCATAGAATATACCCTGAGTATTCCACCCTGTAACCTCATTTACACCACATATATACATATATACATAAACAAACACACTCATAGAACCCTCTCATCCAAAAACCTCTTAAACAATGTAGCAAAGGTATTCCATCCCAAAACCACACATGCATATAAATAAATGAACCCAGACACACTTTCATATCAGAATCTCTCATCACATACCACATGAGTTTTTCATTTTCCTAAATCTATCTTACATAATCATGGATTAACTCATAAGATCATGACCTCTCCTCATCACTATAACCACATTTTTATCACACAATGATTTTGGTTCTAACGTGACACATGAAATCATCAATTACCACTTCTAACATCATATTTAGGGCTAACATGATATTGGGGAACCCATAGGGATCCCCTAGGTCATTTAATAGTATGAACAACCTACATGGGTTCCTCATTCACGTTTCCATCTCTCATCCTCAACCCGTTATTTCGGTTATAACGTCTCTCAACATATGTTAGGGTCCTTCAAACCTGTGTCAACTCTCTAAGGGACCAGTCACATTCATTTAGATCAAACCACTAATTTGATACAAAAATTAACCATCATAGATCATAAAAAAAACATTAAATATCTTGAAACAAAAAAATCCATCATACAATCACCACATTGGTCACATCAAAGCAATCATGACAAAGGGGAACATACAAAAGAACTAATGCTTTAGAATGCATAGAATCACCAAAACAAGGTCAAAAAAACCAAAAATAGCTCAATAAATCCATTAAAACTTATTTAAATCCATTTTTAAACCATTTTTAAAGGAAATATATACTATTTTACCCATACTAGGCCCTTGGACAAATCCAGTCAAAACATTCTTTAAAAAAATCTATTTCCATTTTGAAGTACCATTTTAAAAATCTTTCTCAAATCACTAATTTTACATTAAAATTACTTTTGAGACAAGACCATTTTAAAAGGAAACATTTTATATTTGAATCACACATAATCCACTAAGTAATCCATGAAGATATCCACCGATACTCATTCATCCAAGGTGCCACCGTTGAATTGTTTAGCAAGCTATGTGGTCTATGTTGACTATAAGGGTGATGCCAACCCATCCCAATTTATAGTTGAGATCGCACAAGCCAAAAAAATGCATAAAATTATAATAATGATGACAAAAAAATATAATATTACCATTAAAACAATAGAATTAGTAAATTCAAGGTCACCTACCATAATCAAATCCATTTTTCCTTTGAAACCAAGCTCGAACCTTACTGCCTAAGCTTATCCAAGCATCGCATCAACTTTTGGAACCTGATATCAAGGAAATATATAAAATAAATTATTATAGAAAATTTATTATTAATTATTTAATTCATTTATAAAAAGTTATTATCAAATTATAAATTAATTCAATTAGGCATGAGGCTTAAAATCTCATCGAGCTTTTCCCAGTTTGGTTTTTAGTCCTTTGAGACGTTGTATATGTTTATTGTTTTATAACTTCATGAAATGTATTTGACAGTCTCATCTTGATATGAAATGTATTATTTTGATTATAATCAATAATTTTCTGAATTTCATTGCATTTATTATTCCTTTAGATGATGTATGCGATTTCTTTTATTTCCACTGTTGATATACTCTGATATACATGTATAATTTTCAAATAGTACCACCATAGACTCATAATGCTTGTCAAAAGTCTCTGACATACAGGGAGGCATGCCTAAGGTACAATAGTGATCATTGGTATGGGTACCAGTTGGTGTTTAGGGTACATTTTGGTGGTCCAGGGTGGCAGGACGTTACAAAAATCTTTTTTTTTCTGAATGGACCGAAGGCCTTTTTATTTTTTTTTATTTTGATAATCCACCTTTCAAGGGATGATTTTGAACCCTTTTAAGGCCCGAAGTCTTAGAGATAATTACATGACCAGTAGGTCTTATTGGAAATCACCCAGACAAGACAACTTGGAACTGCTCCTCCCCAACACATGTCATGATATCAGTACTCCCCCTTCGCAAGGTTGGTTGGATAGCTATCCTATGCAGAGCTGCATAGGCCCAGTACTGATGGAAATGCCATACCCTCTCGTTCTTGCAATTTTGGTTAGCTCTGCTCTAGTGAATGTTCCTGCTCTAATCCCCATATAGAGCATTGTCCCTTGTATTTTGACTGATACATCTTTATATTCATGTGACCCAAAAGCCTTGGGGTGGCCCAAAGGCCTTGAGATGACCTGAAGGTTTTGAGAGACAACTGGCTTGAAAGACTTAGGTGGTCCGAAAGCCTTGCAGGACCTGAGGACCAAACCGGTGGCCCAAAGACCCAGATGGATGAATAGTTCCGCCTGCTATAGTACCTAACAGTACCTGCTACAGTGCTTGCTACAATACTAATACAGTACCTACTACAGTGCTACTACAATACCTAGAAAATATGTCTCCCCCCCAGATTTGATCTCGGATCTCTTGGATGCACTTGCTGAGTCCTCACTAACCGGGCTGAGGTTTATGTGCTTTATATCACTTGCAAATCTAAAATGTATTTTTGATGAACATCACATCCACACAAACAAAAATCATAACATATGATTATTGAATATGTTAATACATTAAATAATTCTTTTCACTTTACAAGGTTTACTAAATATCTTGATAAACACTAATCCCACTCCATCCATATAGCCACCAACTAAGCAATAATATCTATTATTTTGTTTTTTTAATTTTTTTCTTTTAAATATCTCAATTTATTATAATTATTTGTTTATAACATTCTTATATGACATTGATAATATGATTCATTTTTATTTAACCATGATGGTTGATTTTAAATTTTAATTTTAATTTATTATTATTATTTTAATTTTAGTTTTTTCTTTATTGAACCAATAAATAAATTTAAATTTTTTATTTTATGATTGATTATTTATATTTATATATTAAATAAAATCTATATAAAATAATATAACCTAAAAAATCAATAAAAACATTCCCTAATGAGTCATATTATTTTATTATTTTGTTAATTTTTTAGTATTTATTAAAATTGATCTAAAAAAATAAATACTATATGAAATTATATATTTATATTTTACATTTATATTTAATTTATATATTTATATATTTTTTTAGATTTATGTTTAGTTTGAGTTATTTAAATTGTATTTTTTAATATATATTATTATTCAAATGAAACAATAAACACTATTTAAAATATATATAATCTATTCTTTTATATTTTTATTATTATTTAGCTAAAAATTTATAATATTTGTTTAAAATTCATTCATTTTTTTTCATTTTAATTTATATTTTTATAATATTTATTATTTCTTATAATCATATGAAATTTTTATATTCATTTTTTAATATAAAATTTATTGTTTATTATAACATAATAGGTTTTTGTTATTTCTTATTGATAATGTAATATTTTATTATCTAAATATAGATAATAATTGGGTAGCTACAATTTCATCGGTAAATCCATAAAAGATGCATGGGACCATGTGAGGCTCCATTGAAGAGCTTGGATCTAAGGTTTTGTTTTCTTAGTCATGGTTTCAAGAACTTATTGTCTAATATATCCATTAAACATAGATTTTCCATTCCACATGCCATCAATTATTTTTCCCCTTCAAAAATGTTTACCCTCCTCCATTCATGAAATTCCTTTCATTCATCCCACTCCTCTCTAGATCCCAACTTTTACCATAGGTTTTTGAAGTATTGATCCTCCCTTCTCTCCTGGATAAAGTTCCACTTTTGTGTCTCCCTCCTCTCATGATCTCTTTACTACCCACCTCCGCCACTACCTTTACCTCCCTACCTCTATCTCTGCCTTATGGATACCCACCTCTACCTACACCTTCACCTCCTTACCTACACCTTCACCTTCTAGCTACCTGACTTTGCCTCTTCCTTCACCTCCACTTTATGTCCTATTCTTCATCACCTCCTCCCTATAGTTTCCTACTCAACTCCACGCTTATTTCTCAACCTCTACCCCTCCTAAAGTGTTCCTCTCTGTTTGTTCACTTCTCCCTGTCCTGACTATCAAAGTTTCTCTATTTGGGTTCCCTGTAATCAAAGTTTCATCATTGAATCTCCCACTATACCCCAATATAAAATCTATGATTTCCATTCTGTCAGCTTTCCCAGATATTGTTAGTTTTGAGTGTTGACTAAATATGGTGATTAATTTTACCACTTCTTTTTTATCTCCAAAATTTTCCCTCATTTATTTTGGGTTTATAGACCAAAATGGTTTGACCTCATTAATGATCCCACATGATTTTTAATTACATTGTAAACATGTCTTGTTTTTTTTGTGTATACAAAGCAATTAAAACCCCACTAGTAAAGAATCATAATCTGTGGGGCACAAAACATCTCCTGAGTTTTAGTTTTTCCTTTTTCATTATAAGACACTCATCTTTTTTTGTGGGTATTGACCATTCAAGAATTTCCAACATTTGGTATCAGAGGATGGTTAAATTGATCCATGATGTTGAACTCCAAGACCATATCTCCTTGACTCTCACAAACATCATCATGATGTACATCCCAAATCCCTAATGATGGTGGTAGTGTCCCTCTGGTTGTATATCAGGTGGTGAAGGAGATTGGGGGATCGATGATGTAGCTAACTAATCCTAATGAATACAAAATATGAATAATGGTTCTTTATGATTAAAGTTATGATCTAATGCATGAAAACTTTGGGATGCTATTGAAACCAGTGGTACTGAACTCTATGAAGACCATATGGCACTAGAGGCCATCCTGCGCACTATCCCGTGAGAGATGATCTCTATACTCACTGTCAAGGAAAGCACTAAATAAGTGAATTACACTGTCAATAACATGTGAATCAGCATTGATCGATAATATAAGGGCAATTCTCATAAGATCTATAAGTAATATGAAGTATTTTTTTCTGTAATGTCAAATCACTGGATGACTTCTCAATGCAGCTCATTAGGTCGATCAACCAACTCACAATCCTTAGTGATCTAGAGCCTCAACACAATATCATTGAGAAGTAATTCATCCCCTACAGGTTCTACCAAATTTATCTTTCAATTGAGACACTCCTTGAAATATCAACACTCTCCATAGAGGAGGTAATAGGGAGACTCAAAGTGGCAGATGACTATTTTGAGCTGGTTACCACCACCGACACTGGAGGGAAGATGCTCCTCAGTGAGGAGTGGGTTTTGTAGATGATAGAATGATATATGGGGGAGGGATACCTCAATGAATCCAAGTTTGGAAACCAGAATGGCTAACCACCACACTAAAATACAGACAACATGAACGATGGAAATGGAAGGGATGGATCAAGATCCAGTGATGACCGTTGGGACCAATGCTGCTACTATGAAAAAATGGGCCATCAATCCAAATATTTCCACAACAGGATGTAACAGACCAAGGTCCATCTAATAGGAATTGGATATTATGATCCCAAAATAATTATGGAAAGGGTTTTAACCACAGTTACTGATTCCCCTATGCCATGATCCAACACTTCTAATTCCCCACCACTGCAATGCAGTCCTATTCAGCTAGTATAGGTGAAGGTCTTTTCAAAACAGGATCATAAGGAGGTATAGGAAAACAACCTATGGTACCTCAACATTGATGCCACAAACTGAATGATTGGTTCTCATTCTCTCTTCTTTGAGATTGACTCTAGGATCTCTAGCACCATCAAGTTTTTTGAAAAATCCATCATCAACATCGAGGGGTGTGGAATGATTATGTTTTTTCTAGAAGACTGAATAACACCACATGCTCAAGGGGGTGTAATTCATATCAATTCTCACCACAAAAATCATGAGCATTAGAAAACTTGAAGATAATTGTTGTCAGGTACTAATCAATGGAGGAATCTTAAAGATTTGTGACCAGAAATGATGCCTATTTTCTAGAGAGTAACACTTCCCCGATTAACTGTACAAGATAAGAATCAACATTGAACATTAAACATGCTTGTTTTCAAGGAGATCAGAGGTGGAATGACACTGGAATACCAGGTATGACCACCTGAATTTCTCAGCTTTATGCAAGAGTGCTAAATGAAATATGGTGAGAGGGATTCCATGGATTGATCAGGTGGATCATGTCTGTGATAGTTTCCTCTCTAGTAAGTAATGAAAAGAGTCTTTCCCTAATAAAACAAAGCATCACATGGATCAAGTCCTCAACCTTGTCCATGGTGACCTCTGTGGGATGATCATTGCGACAATGCAAATAGGGAACCACTACTTTCTATTTCTCATGGATGAAATGAGATACTATATATGGATCAATCTACTTAAAATAAAGGAATAATTTCAAGCATAAATCATATGCTTTTAGGCCACGATAGAGGTGGGGAAAGGGAACAAACTAAAGGTACTCAACACCGGCCACATTGGCGAGTTCACTTTAGTGGAATTTGATAAATACTATGCTGAGCATAGCATATAATAATATCTCATGACTCCATATTCACCATAATAGAATGGGGTCATTGAACACCAAAATCAGACTATGGTAGCCATGAATTTTATCATGTTCAAGGTAAATGGTATCCCTAGGATGTTTTGGGGTGAGGATGTTTACAAAACCATTTTTATCCTAAAGAGAGTGTCGACATGAAGCCTTGAAGGGATGAATACGTATGAGGATTGGCATGGAAAACAACCGAAAATTCACTTTCTACACACGTTTGGCTATATTGTGCCTATCAAGATCATGAAGGCTCATCTAAAGAAGCTGGATGACCAGAGTATGCCAACAATATCCATTGGGTATGATTTCGGATCCAAGGCATACCACATGTATGATCACATTAGTAAGTGTGTGCACGTAAAATGCAATGTCATCTTTGATAAGGCAGTGCTGTGGGTATGGAGTTCTTATGAAGAACAAGGTATATTGAGTAGTGATGATCTATTCACAATCAATTACACTACATTATTTATACTAGGGGCTGTAGAGACTAATAACACAACCCAATATTTTGGATCATCACCCACACCCACCAGTGCATGCTTTACAAATACTAAAACACTAAATATGGATGAGGTGATTCCCACACCATCAACCATAGTAGAGTTTTCCTTAACACCCTCCAACTTGGTAGAATCACTTGACATTGATAATGATGATTCCTTACTTTGGTTCCATACCACCAACAAAATCATCGGGTCCACAAAGACACCTGGGTCTACACTGTGCATGATTGACCCTGGTGAGCTACATTTCACTACCGCCAATGATCGAACCTCCTTTGGTGAAGCAAAAAAATACTGGTGTTGGTGAAAAGTGACGCTTGAGGAGATAAAGTTGATCAAGGACAATGAAACATGGGAGATCATTGATCTACCCATTGGAAATCACCCAATTGTGCTCAAGTGGGTCTTCAAGGTGAAGTGTGATGAGAATGATGTGGTAGAAAAGAAAAATGTGTGGCTCTTTTCCAGGGGGTACTTCCAACAATAGGGGATTTACTTCAGGGTCTTTTCCCTTATTTTACGTAAGGAATTAGTGTGTCTCCTCATTGTGGTGGCAACAAAAGAAGAGTGGGAGGTCCATCACATGGATGTCAAATCAATATTTCTAAATGGAGACCTCAAAGAGGAGGTATATGTCAAGAATCTACCTGGATTCATCATTGAAAACCATGAGTACAAGGTTCTTTGGCTATGAAAATCTCTCTATGGAATCCTCTAAGCACCAAAATTGTGGAATGCAAAGATCGAAACCAAACTTATGATGCTTGTGTTTCACAAGAGTGAATATGAGAACACTATGTACACTCATGGAAATGGTGTGTCTCATATGACCATTAGGGTGTATGTAGAAAACTTGATCATCAACAACACTAAAATCACCAACATCAACATGTTCTAGGATGAGATTAAAAATATCTTTTAGATGAGTGACTTGGGATTTCTATCCTACTACCTTGACATCAAAGTGAGCCAAGGGAAAAGCATCATTTCCATGTGTCAATCCACCTATGAAACTAAGATGTTGGAGAAGTGTAGAATGGGGTAGTGGAAACCCTATCAAGTGAAAATGGAGGCCCACCTGAAGTTGAGCTATCTAGCACCACCCTACTGGTTTATGCGACTTAGTACCAAATCATTATAGGCATCCTTTAGTTCCTAGTGTATACACAGTCAGAAATTACCTATGGGGTGGGTTACATAAGCCAGTTCAAGGAGGAACGATAAGAAGACCACTTGGATGTGGTCAATATCTTACTGTGATACATCCCTAGGATACACAACTATAGAATCTGCTATGCAAGGAAGGTAAATAGTCAGTTGATCCTATTGGGTATCAGTGATAACAACATGTCCAATGATATTGATGAACACAAGAGAACTGCTGGGGTGTTATTCCTTGAAGACAAACCCATCACTTGGAAATCACATAAGAAAAAGGTAGTGTAATTTTCTTCATAAAAAGTAGAGTACATTGATGTAATGACTACAATGTTCTAGTAAATTTTGTTGGATGAACTATTTGGATAATTACTCTGCTCAGACCTCAGTGCACTAGTGTTCAAAGTGGACACCAAGTCCACCATTGTCTTAAACAAGAACCCCATATTCTATAACCTAATAAAGCACATTTATGTACAATTAAATTTCATTTATGAGTACATTGATTAAGGAAAGATCATTCTTAAGAACACTCGAATCAAGGAGCATTTCACAAACACTCTCACGAAGTCACTTGGGAATGAAAAGTTTTAGAAGTTGCACACAAATATTTGTGTTGTTGAGATCTAGTGAACATGATATAAATTAGAGGGGTGATGTTGTTGATTAAATATGGTGATTAATTTCACCGTATATTTTTTCATCCCCTCATAAATTTCCCTTTTTTAATTTGGGTTTATGGGACAATACAATTTGATCTCATTAAGGCCCCACATGGTTTTTAATTAAGTTGTAAATACATCTATTTTTTTGTGTATATAAATTAATGAAACCCCACTGGAAAATAACCCCATTTCATGGTACAAAAAAATATTGAGTTCTAGTTTTTCCTTTTTCTTTCCAAGGAACTCGTCTTTGCTCGTGGGTATTGACTAGTTGGGAATTTCCAAAACCGAGTTAGGGTTCCCTCATATTCAATGTTTTGTCAATTTTTCTACTTCTTTTCCCTAATCTCATAGCTATGATTTCCTTGTCTCCCACTTCTTATGTCATTCCCCATACCTACAAATATTTTCCCTCAACTATATACAACTGGACAATTAATTAAAATATATTCTTATGGTATGGTCTAATTTTAACATTTTGTATCTTGTTGACATATATTCCCATATTATTTCTGATTTTTTCCTATGTCTTATATTTTTAATATTATTTTAATTATATGTTCCCTTTCCTCCATTATGATCATATTATTCCCATTTGAATTAGTCACTATATGTTCTATTTTATTGATTTTTTCCAGGCATGGGTAAAACCTCTCATTAAATATTGTAATTTTTTATTAGTATACATAAGACTCGATTAATTTAAAATTTAGAATACCTCTTCTTGGATAAAATTTATCATTAACATCTATTTAATTATGTGAGTGGATTTTAATACTTATTATATAACATGTTTTGTAAAATTTTGTTTATTATTACATTTTATGGATATTTAGTTTTCATTGTACCTAACTTAAACTTTTGGATAATTTATTTTTTCCATTCCTATGTGATGGAACCAAAAAAACATTGCAGTCATCCTCACCTCTACCTTAGTCTTGATCTTGAACTATATAAGGATGATGAATAATTAATCTAGGTATTCTTTCTAACTATGAAGGAAAATAAAATGATTAATCTTGTTTTAATTTTTAAAATAGTAATGTATACATTGATAAAGTGTATAATTATTATGAATCATTCTTGATCTTCACTCTATTTTATGTTTATAATATTTTTTTTTGTATTTGGGTCATTAGTTTGTTTTCATTTGAATTCATTCTTATTAATTATTTTAATTCTAAATAATGAAGAAAGGACACATCATTCTTATTGTTTAGTATTAATTTACATGAAGTGACACAACATTTTATTGGATTTAGGTATAAAAAATGAGATTAACTTAAATATTTCTTTTCCACATAGTGATGAATGTATACATCAAACTTTATTATAATTTTAAATATTTTTCACTTTTATTGTCTTTCATATTTAGGTGATATTTCATTTTACTTTTATTTTCCCCCTCTCTGTGCTTTGGATGTGAAATTTTCAAATCTAATATTTTATAGATCACTTTTTTGTATTTTGGATGTATAGTCTTCAAGATTATTACCCAATTGTAAACCAATTTGAGGTTATATTTTTAATTTCTAAAATAGTATATTAATATGTGTTTAAAATTGGTAACTAGATGAGTTACCTTTTTGTGAAATGGGATAATTTTCATAGATCTCTCAACCTATGATACTTTTAATATATTATATACCAATTTATTTTCAATTTATCCCTTTTTATTTTTGATTCATAAACTATAATACTAATAATTCAGTTACCTATTTTAAACTCATAAAAATAAACCTAGAATACAAATTAAACATATTTTACTTTTAATTTTTTAACTTTATTTTCACTTTATATGTTTGTCACATATGTAGTATATCTATATTTGATGGACAATTTAGTTTTTATAACATCTCAATATTATTTTTCAAATCTCATTGCATTTTAGATGTACAATTTTGAAGACTAATAATTCATTTTCCCATTTATTTTAATTTTAGATGTGTATTATTCAGGATTTATCCCCGAGTTACCAAATTTTAAACCTCTATTTGAAGCACTTTTTTCATTTCTAAAATAGTATATATGAGTGATTTTATAAATGAGGTAATATAATCATTAAATAATAATAATCTAGTTTCCCATTTTATTGCATTTTGGATGTGCATTGTTCAATATTTACCATTGATTTACCAAATTACAAACCTCTATTTGAAGTACTCATTTTTATTTATAAAATAGTATATATAAGTGAGCTTACAAATGGGAACATCAATCTTTGATCTATGTTAAAAATTTCTATTTTACCATTAAATGAAATAAAAATACTATATAATACCTTATGGTTTATTCCTTTGACTTTGTTTACTATTTTAATAATTTTGTTTTATAATGAAAAATAAATTTTTATTATTTTTCCCACTGATATTATAATTGTATGTATTATTTTTTTCTTATATTTCATTCTTTATTATTTATATCCTTAGATTTTTCATTTACATATACAATTCACTATTTACTAATTTAGTGAAATGTGCACCCTTTATCTACTATTCTCCATGTTACTTACCACAAAGAAATGTTTTTTATTTATATTATTTAGGGATGCTATGTGTTTTTTTTCCAAAATTATGAATTTAAACTTTTTATTACATTTAACATATTTTTTTGGTTGATGTATTATATATGGCCCAAATAATATATCTATGATTATTAAACATCATAGATGTTTTATTTATTATAATATATTTATATCAGGTTTTCAACATTTATGTGTACTATTTTTTATTATTAGTTTTCATAAATATTGTATTAATTTTTTTATACATGAAAGTCATAAACATATTTCCATAAATTTATTTTCAAGATAATTAATGTTTTCCTCCTTGTACTATCTAAGAAAATTAACATGTACTCAAATATACAAAAAACAACATGAATTAATGCATTTTTTTGGTTTTCAGATTATGCTACATACATAAATTAACACCTTTTTTCCCTCTATTGTATGAGGGTCAAGGTTTCAGATCCACAAATACTTGGGTAGTAGAGGAAGAAAAAAGGCATGTGATTTACATTCTATTATGTTTTAATTTAAACTAAAAATGGAAACATATTTTTTTTGTGTTATAAAAAATTATTTCATTTCTATTTCCAAATACTAAGAAAATTATTTTTGTTTACCCATTGTAGATTGTTAGTCACCCTCTCTGATTTTAATAATCACAAATCATATCAAATCTTATTAATCATCTCTAATAATTTAAATCATGTTTATTTAAGCTTAAATATATGTAATTATAATTATCCATGATTGCATATAATTTTAAAACATTCTAATAATATTTATGTTGTAAGACAGTCTAAGTAGAAATATTTTCTAAGTATGACAGACTGACACCGACAGAAGTGATGAGACACCGACAGTGCAAAACGACTCACTGATAGATGAATCACTGATAGTGCAATTAACACATCGACATACCGAATGTCTCACCGATAGTTCAAACGAGTCACCGATAATTCAATTCTCTCACCGATGCAAGGACTTACCCATGCAAGGACTTACTGATGCATGGTGCCACTGACACATGGTGTTACCTACTCATGGTGCTACCGACACATGGTGCTACCGACGCATGGTGCTACTGACGCATGGTGCTACCGACACATGGTGCTACCGATGCATGGTGCTACCAATGTATGGTGCTACTGACACATGGTGCTTCCAATGCAAGGACTCACTAACAGTGCAATTAACACACCGCCAGACCAAAAGACTCATTGACAGTTAAAATGAGTCACCAATGCAACGAGTCACTGATGCATGGAAAGACCAATAGAAGGAGACACTGATAGAATGAGACAAAGATACCAATAGAAGGAATCACTAATGTAATGAGTCACCGATAAAAGGAGATACTGACAGAGGAATCACCAACAGACCATTTAAATTTCCTTTTATTTAATATTATTTCTAATGGTCACATTTTGAATGTTTTAATGTGAATGATTAATTTAATGATTTTGAAGACATATTTAATGAGGATGTTAGAAATAAAAGGTACAAAATATACCTCAAACATGCACATTGTTGGGCTAAAATAATATAAAAAAATAAGGAGTAGAGCTAAAATAAGTGCATGAAAAAGATATACAAAGATACACATAAACATAGTATCAGACTCACACAAGCAACATATAGAAAGGAAGAACACATAAGGAACTCTTCATTCCTACTTGCTGTGATCCAGAGAACTGATTTCCATAAAAGTTCCAACATCTCTACAACATTCAACTGGACCTAAGAAGAAGAACATATCATTTTCCCAGAAGACATAAGACAATGCCCCATGACACTTTGTTTCAGTGTCTGCTTCTAGAAGAGGACTCTAGCTTCAAATCTGATACATCAAAGAGTCCAGAGATGAACTACATAACATACAAAGCCTTATAAACCCTATCTAATATATATTACTCTCTTTTGTACCTTTTTGTTACATTTTAGAGCAGTGTGTGCATCTGTCTATAAAACACACACTATCTCCTACACTAAACTGGAGGATACTAGATATCCCCACACAACTATCTTTTTACACTTTTTTATCCCATGTAGAACTGTGGTAGAGGTCTTGTGTGAACTAGTTGTATTTTGTTCCCACGTAGAACTATGGTATAGGTCTTGTGACCTAGACAGTCTGTGTACTGTTGTGTAAATCCCAATCTAGGGTGTGGATCAAAACCTTTATCTATATAAATTGCTTGGTGGCAAGTGATCACCAAGTGGAGAGGTCTAAGTATCAGATTGAGACTGAACCTCTTATTTTATATCTGTTGTGTTTTCAAATTTAGTTTTCTCTATTTTTACGTATAGTTTAGAAAACTGAATTTTAATTTAATAGTTTGTCTTGGATAGTGTTTATAACTATTTTGACTTATTATATTAGTTTCAAAAGTTGTATCAATATCTCATATTGTTACATCTGAGAAATAATCAATCTTCTAAGAAATTAGTTGAACAATCGGACAATTATAAATTTATTACTTTGATTAACTATCCTGCTAAGTTTTAAATTGGGGGAATCTTTTAAATAAAATTTTTAATAGAAATTTTTATAGTAACTCAATTCTCCCCCCTCTTGAGTGTCCTACTCTGACCAAAATTTGGTATCAAGGGTTCTTTAAAACCTTTTTCAAATCTTTTCAACTACGATTTATTTGTGTTTTAAAGATCTCAAAATTTCTTTTACTTGTAAAAATTTATCTCTTTAAAAATATTTTCTTTAGTATGGATAATATATTGGAAGGTACTGCTACAAACAAACCTCCCTACTTTATTGGAAAAAATTATTCCCAGTGGAAGATTAATATGAAAATACATTTAGAAAGTATGAGATTTGATATTTGGATATTTATAGAAGATAAATACTAAATACCAAATAATTATAGGAAAACCTGGAGTGATGCCACAAAGAATACTTATAATAACAATTGAAAATATAGAAATTCTCTGTTTTATGCACTATGATATGAAGAATTCAATAGAATATATGCTTTTACATCTGCCTATGAAATTTGGGAAACTTTATCTATTTCATATAAAGGGACTTATAATTTTAAAGAAATGAGACTTAACACTTATACTATTAAGTATTATAATTTCAAGATGAAGCCTGATGAGCCTATTTTTGACATGTATCTCAAGTTTAATGAAATTATGAACACCATGATCTATCTGGGAAGATCTGTTAGAACCAAGGATAAAATCATGAGAATACTCACATGATTACCAGATATATATAGAGGGACTTCTATATCAATAATAGAATCCTGTGACCTCATCACTTTTCTAGTGAAGGAGATGATAGGCAATTTGATGATTTATGAGGAAGAACTAAAAGTATGCAAAGAAGAGGATGATGAACCAAAAATAAAATCTGTTGTTTTTAACTCTACTGCATCTAAATATAAGGACAAATATCAAGATGAAAATTAAAGTTCAAGTGATAAATAATCTTCAATAGACAGTGATGAAGAGATGGATCAGATAGCCAAAAGATTTAAGAAATTTTATAGAAAGAAGAAATTATTCAGAAAGCCCAACTACAAAGGAAAGTATGATCATAAGGTCCATTGAATAAGGGATTTTAAAATATGTGATACTTCAAATGAAATCATTTTTTATGAATGAAAAATAAAGGGACATGTAAAGGCGGACTGTCCCAAGCTAAAGTAAAAGAAGAAGTATGATGATAAGGATAGAAAGTATAAAAAGGCCATGAAGGAAACATGTAGTGCTTCTGAGGAGATCTAAAGTGACTCATAATCCTATCATTATGAAAAGTCTAATAAGGAAAATATATGTTTTATGAAAAACACATCTAAGGAAACACTAAACTCTCCTGAACATTATGCTTAATATTCTGGAGATGAAAGTGATTATGAAAATATGATAAATGAGGAAATGTTTGAATATTGAAAAATTATAGAGGACACTTATAATGAACTAAAAGATAAATAAAAATCTTTAAATAAACAATATTCTTTGACTACCACTTTTAAATCTAAACTTTTTGTAGAAAAAGAGAATATTTCTCAACTGCTTAAGGAAAACAATGAGATTAAATTATCAAATGAGAAATTAAAAAGGGATTTAGAAAAGTTTACCAATGGTAAAGATATATTGGTTCAAATTATTGGTAAAAAAGTTTCACTAAAATACACTAGTGCTATTGGATACCAACCTGGTAAAATAAATTTTGTCAAAACCAATTTTGTATCAAAATATGGAAAATCCAGTTTTATGCCTAGTTCTGGAAAATTTTCTGCATGTTCCATCCATGAAACATATTCTACTATTTCAAGTTTTTACTGACCAAATAAAGTATATTTTTCAAATAATTTACATGATACTTATAGGAAACCCATAAAGTAAATTTGGTTTCCCAAAGCTATCATTACTAATGTTATTGGACCCAAACAAATCTAGGCACCAAAATCTTTTCTTATCTAATCTGTTTTTGTAGGAAAGCTATTTAAAGAGATCCTATAAAAAATTATGGTACTTGGATAGTGGATGTTCAAGGAACATGATAGGATATTATTTATTCTTTAATAATTTGATAAAGTTTGATGGTGGGTATGTCACTTTTGGTGACAATGCTAAAGGACAAATCATTGGCCTTGGACACATTGGTAACTCTAACTTATTTTTAATTTCTAAAGTACTTTTTGTTTATGGATTAAAATATAACCTACTTAGTATCTCTCAGTTATGTGATTATGGTTTTAATATTAAATTTGATAATAATTCTTGCAATGTTTTTAATTCTAAAAATGAGTTAGTATTTTATGCTTTTAGAAATGAAAATGTTTATGCTGTTGATTTAGATTCTTTAATTTCTAAAAATGTTTCTTGTTTGATTGTTTTTAATAAATAATATTATATTTAGAATAAGATGTTAGGGAATTTAAATATACACTCACTTAGAAATATTAATATAAAAGTATTAGTCAAGGATCTACCCAAACTTGAGTTTCCAAATGACAAAGTTTGTAATCCTTGTCAAAATGGTAAACAACACAAAATATCCTTCAAACCAAATAAATAAATTTCAAGTCTAAGTGGGAAGAAATATATCAATGTTCTTGTAGATGAATACTCTAGATATACTTGGACCTTCTTCTTGGCTCACAAAATTGAATCTTGCTCTTATTTCACCAAGTATGATAGGATTGTAGAAAATATTAGTGGTCTTAGAATAAAAACCCTAAGAAGTGACCATGGTCGTGAGTTTGAGAACAAAGAGTTTTAATCCTTTTTATCTATAGTCATAACCTCTATACTCCTAGGAAACCCCGGTAAAATGGAGTTTTAGAAATAATAAATAGAGCCCTGTAAGAAATTTATAAAACCATGCTTAGTGAGTATGACCCACCTATATGCTTTTGAGCATAAGCTCTCAATACAACATGCTATATAATCAATAAATTCTTGATTAGACCTATACTTAAGAGAACTCCTTATGAGTATTAGAAAAATAGAAAACCCAAGGTTAAAGTATTCAAAGTTTTTGGTTGTAAAGTCTATATTCTTAATACTAATAATAATCTGGACAAAGTTTCCTCCAAGAGAGATGAAAGAATTTTACTAGGTTACTAAATTTCTAGTAAAGCCTATAGAGTCTTTAATAAGAGAACCAAATGTGTGGAATAATCTGTAAATGTGAAATTTGATGAGATAGATCCACATGAGTCAAAGACTTCTCTAGAAAATCTTGAGGATGATATGTCAAATCTAGACATCAATACTAAATCTTCTAACCATCCTGTTAAGGAATCTGTTAAAACTTCATGTTTTGTAAATTCTCTAGACTCTAGTCATAATGAACTATAACCTATATAAGAACCTAAAATCTCTATCCCTTATTTTTCTAGACCTGTTATAACTCTCAATAACCATCCTTTAGATTCTATAGTTGGAGATTTACATAAAGGAACTCAGACTAGATCTTCTCTCAGAAATCATGTTGAACATCAAGCTTTCTTGTAACAACTTGAACCTAAGAACATCAATGATTATATCAATGATGAATTTTGGGTGATGTATATGCAATAAGAATTAAATTAGTTTAAAATAAATAAATTCTAGAAACTTGTAGATAGACCCAGAGACACCTTGACTATAGGCACTAAATGGGTGTTTAGGAATAAAGTAGATGAATCTGGTAATATATTTAGAAACAAAGATAGATTGGTTGCACAAGGTTATAATCAAACAGAAGGTATTGACTATGAGGAAACATTTTCACTAGTATCTAGACTTGAGGCCATTATAATCCTACTTTCCTATGCAGCACATCTAGATTTTAAACTTTATCAATTGGATGTCAAGAGTTCATTCTTAAATAGTTTTATAATTGAGGATGTTTTTTTTGAACAACCCCATAGTTTTACAAACCCCCAATTTTCAAATCATGTTTCTAAATTAACTAAAGATTTATATGGTTTAAAGTAAGCTCCAAGTTCTTGGTATGATAGGCTCAACACTTTTCTTATTTCTAAAGGTTTTACAAAATGTATTATTGATCCTACCCTTTTTATAAAAAAAATTTTCAAATATTTTTTAGTTGTTCAAATCTATGTTGATGATATTATTTTTGGATCCTATAAAAATTATTTATGTGTTGATTTTTCAAAGATTATGCAAAGTGAATTTAAGATGAGTTTGATGGGGGAACTCAAATTCTTTATTGGATTTCAAATATTTCAAAATAAATAAGGTATTTTTTTGAATCAAAGTAAATATACCAAATATATTTTAAAAATATTTAGCTTTGAAAAAACTAATATTAGTGACACTTTAATGAGTACCACTTGTAAGTTGTTCCTTGATGAAGATGGTAAATCTATTGATCAAACCACTTACAGAGGAATGATTGGGAGTTTACTCTACTTAACTACTTGTAGGCCAAGTATTATGTTTATTGTGTGCATGTGTGTATGTTTTCAATAAAACCCAAAATAATATCATTTAAATTCTATCAAAAGAATTTTCAAATACCTCAACTATACAGCTAATTTAGGACTATTCTATCCTAGAGGACAACCTTTTGATTTTTTGAGTTATTCAGATGCTGACTTTGGTGGCATAAGTTAGACAGAAAGAGAACCACTGGAACATGTCACTTTTTGGGAAAGTATTTTATTTCATGGTGTAGTAAGAAACATGATTCTGTTGCCTTATCTACTTCCAAAATTGAATACATAGTTGCTGGTAGTTGTTATGCACAAATTTTTCCGATGAAACACACATTACTAGACTATGGATATCAATTCAGACATTGTCCCTATAAATTGTGATAACACAAGTGATATTAATATATCTAACAATCCTATTTCAAATTATAGGACAAAACACATTGATGTAAGGCATCAATTTTATAGAGACCATTACCAAAAAGGTGATATTACTTTAGAGTTCATTGTCACTAAACATCAGCTTTCTAACATTTTCACTAAGCCACTAAACACTAAAATAATGAACTACATTAGACATGAGTTAGGAATGATCAATATATATGACCTTATGTTGTTATTACTTTGATAATTTTAAGTGAAGTTTTAATACCAACATTAGAAAAGTCAAATAGATAGTGTCATGCTGACACTCATAGTATAAATTTGACAATGTCATGCTGACATCGATAGCTTTGTCATACCGATGCTATTTCATGCCGACACAGTTGTCATTCCGACACAATTGTCATGCCGACATGATGCCTTGTCATGCCGACACCATTAGTGTTATGAAAAATCTATCATGCCGACACCGATGAATCACTATTTTAATCTGTTTTATGTTTTTACCAAAACGATGCTATTTCATTTATTTTTTTGAACCTAGTTCACAATTTTGTGATTTCAAATGCCCTAAATGATAGAAATTCAAGTTGATCCTACTCCTTTAACCTTACACTCACTAAGCCATTTCTCTCTCTCTACCTTGACCTTTCACCTCCCAAAATTCAAACCAAACTGTTGGAATGACATTTGTTAAGTGATATCTTGAAGGTGGTTCAAGAAGAGTCTCATGTAGCTAATAATTAGAAAGGGGAATCAAGAAAATCTTCTAAACCCGTGAATCCTTCTCTAGAGAATCATGTAGTGAATCTAGAAAAGGAGGTTCTTATAGAATGGATATTGGAAATAAAGTCTTTGCTGCTCAGTGTGTTACAAGATCAGGGATGGCTTGAGTGGTTCTTAGATAATGAAAGACCTTTTTACCCAAAGTTAGTTCACGAGTTTTACATGAATGTGGAGTTTCTGCTATAACGTAGTGATGTTTTCTGGATTAAGTCCATAGTGAAAGGCAAGAGAATATATTTTTAATCTAGACATTGGGTTTAATGTCTTAAGGTACCCCATGAGGATATGTTTGATGACTATCAAGGTAGTTCTCCACTTAAGAGTGACATTTTATGCTTTGAGACAGCTCTGAAAGGGATTAATGACAATGACAAGCACATGAGACCCATTTCTATAGAGTTTGATGGGGAGTGTAAAATTTTGTTCAAGTTTATACAGTATCAGATCTATCATAGGAAAGGGGAATTTTCATCTCTAAAGTATCAAGATTTCTATTTGATTTATCTTATGAGAAAAGGAATTAAGGTAAATCTATGTAGATACCTTTCTATGAACATGAATGAAATGATCAAGCCTTATTTAAAAACCAATTCCCTATTTTATCCAAGGATAATCTCAGCCATGTTGAAAGAGAAAGTTTATGTTAGTGAAGGAGATGAAGTTGTTTCTGAGTGAAGTGGTATCTTCATAATCAAAGAGATCTGTAAAAGGATGAAGATAAATTAGAACCCATGAAAGAAAGAATGGGTTGGGGATGAAGATAAGATTTATGATAAGTTAAATCCAATGGACCATCCAACTAGGCTAAGTAATATGGATGATCCTGGTTTGGGAATAAATGAGGAAGTTGTTTACTCTTTAGATGAGGAAGAAGATCCTTCCACATCAGTCAGATATCAAGGGTTACATATCGATGATAGGAGTTATTCTGACATCACTATATCTCACAAAGGATTTTATTTTGGACCACCAAGTCCACCACTTGCTTTACCCTTAGATGAACCAACTCTTGGAACTAATGGAGATGAGGAGACATAAGTCTCAGGTAGTTTAGAGTATATTAACAAGTTTGGTAGCTCTAAAGATGAATCTGAAGTCAAAGAATAATATGATAGAGAAGAAGAAGAAGCTAGTAGTGATGAAAGTGGCAGTTGTAGTGACAGTGGTAGTGAAGAGGAAGAAGGTGAAGAAAATGATGATAGAAATGGAAGTAAAGAGCATGAATCTGGACATTATGATGATGGTGAAGGTAGTGGTGAAGGTGGTGAGAGTGATGGTGACCATCATGAGGATGATCAAGGTAGAGATGTAGAGATGGTTCATGCTTTGGTTCAGACAGTTGCTGCAAAACCTTCTATAGTTGCTGTTGAAGAAAGAAGAGAAGTTGTTTAAGAGGGTACAACGTCATCCATCAGATCGGGCCTATAATTTGACATAGGTTAATTGATAACTATTCAATCCTACATCAGTGGAGTGATTTTTCATGTTTTGAATGCTGGGGAGAGGTAGTTCCAAGTTGTCAGTCTGAGTTTTATTTTCCCGATCCTTGGGTCATGTAATGTTCTATGTCCATGAAGTCTGTTGGGTTTCCCTTCTTCCCTTAAAAGGGGGTTTCACATAATAATAAAAATCCAAGGCCTTTGGGTCATTGGTGGAAGATGATTTTTTGAAAGATATGAAGTATAGTGGTGAAATCATTTAGGATTTCATCAAGATGTTGAAGCCATACCTTCATGTGCAGAGTGAAAATTTTTTGGTGCCTAATACTGCACCTATTAGACCTACTGGCTTAGTTCCTCCACCTTAGATGATAATTGCTCAGGATTTCACTTAGATTATACCAATGATCCAAGAGAAGATCCAACCTCTTGTCTTGTCACAACACAAACCCAGCCTTGCACCTAATTTTCCAGAAGGAGTGATCCTATATCCTCTGAAGATCCATTCAGACCCTCCAACTTCTAATCCACCAAATACTAGATCTTCTATTGATCCATCTGAGAAAGGGAAGGAACCTATTGATCCTAATTAGTAGTTTGGATAACTCTTTAATAGGGTTTATGTCCTGTATTTTGTTGTATTTTTTTTTGAAAATTTGCAATATGTTGTACTTCATTGATTAATGGAATTTAGTTCTCTTTTCTTTTATCTATTTGTGTTATATATATTATTATTTAATACATATTATTTCTTTGATTCCATTTCATTATTGATTTTATCCTTTTATACCCTTTCACTTTTTGATAATCCCAAAAGAGGGAGAATATCTTGGAATTATCCTTATTTATTTTACTTTTGATATCACTCTTATGTATTTTATTTTCCTTACCTATGATTACATATGGGAAGAAAAGGAATTAGTCTTTAACACCATTATTTTTGTTTCCTTTGATACCATTACTATTTATTTTACCTCTGAACCTTATCTATATATTGAGAAAATTCATCAGTAATGGAAGATGATAAGTAGAATGATTATATTACACATCAAATGATTTTACTTTATAATTCCATAATTTGTGATCATTAAAAGGGGGATATTGTTGGCCCATAGGAGATTGTTGGCCACCCTCTTTGGTTTTAATAATCACAAATCATATAAAATCTTATTAATCATGTATAATCATTTCAATAATGTTTATTTAAGTTTCAATATGTGTAATTATGATTATCTATGATCACATATAAGTTTAATACGTTCTAATAATATTTATGTTGTAAGACAGTCCAAGAAGAAATATTTTCTAAGTATAAAAGACTAACACTGATAGAAGAGATGAGACACCAATAGTTCAATGGAGTCACCAATAGTGTAAAATGACTCACTGATAGATGAATCACCGATAGTGAAATTGACACACCGACAGACCAACTATCTCACCGATATCAAACGAGTCACCAATAGTTCAATTGTATCACCGATGAAAGGACTTACCGACACAAGGACTTACCGACACATGGTGCTACCGGCACATGGTGCTACCAATGCATGGTGCTACCGACACATGGTGCTACCGACACATGGTGCTACCAATGAAAGGACTCACCGATAGTGCAATTGACACACTGACAGATCAAATGACTCACCGAAAGTTAAAATGAGTCACTGAATTAATGAGACTTCGATGCATGGAAAGACTAATAGAAGGAGACACCGATAGAATGAGACACCGATACTTATAGAAGGACTCACCGATGGAACGAGTCACTGATAAAAGGAGATACCTATAGAGGACTCACCAACAGACTATTTAAATTTACTTTTATTTAATATTATTTATAACGTTCACATTTTGAGTGTTTTAATGCAACTGATTAATTTAATTCTTTTGTAGACATATTTAACGAGGATTTCATAAATACAAGGTATACCATCTACCTTAAACATGAACATTATTAGGTTTCAAGAATATAAAAAAGAGAAGGAATCGAGCTGAAATAAGTGAATGAAAACGATATACAAAAATATGTGTAGACACAGTAACAGACTCACACGATCAACATATAGAAAGGAAGAACAAATGAGGAACTCTTCATTCCTTCTTACTGTGATCCAAAGAACTGTTGTCCATAAAAGTTCCAATATCTCTACAGTATTCAACTGAACCTAAGAAGAAGAACATCTCATCTTCTTGGAAGATAGAACATAGTGCTCCATGACACTCTATTTTTGTGTTTTCTTCCAAAAGAGGACTCCAGCTTTAACTCTGATACATCAAAGAGTCTAGAGTTGAACTGCATAACACACAAAGCCTTATAAACCCTATCTAATATCTATTTCCCTGTTGTGTACCTTTTTATTACATTTTTGAGAAATGTGTGAATTTTTCTGTAAAACACACACTATCTCCTGCACCGAACTGGATATACTAGATATCCTCACACAACAATCTTTTTACACTTTTTTATCCCACTTAGAACTGTGGTTAGAGGTCCTGTGTGACCTGGTTGTATTTTTTTCCCATGTAGAACTGTGGTAGAGGTCTTGTGACGTAGATAGTCTATGTACTATTATGTAAACCCCGATCCAAGGTGTGGATCAAAACTTTTCTCTATATAGATTTCTTGGTGGTAGGTGATCACCAAGTGGAGAGGACTAAGTTTCATCTTGAGACAGAACCTCTTGTTTTATATCTGCTGTGTTTTCAAATTTAGTTTTCTCTATTTTTACCTATATTTCAGAAAAATGAATTTCATTTTTATAGTTTTTCTTGTATAGTGTTTATAACTATTTTGACTTATTATATTAGTTTCAAAAGTTGTATCAATATCTCATATTGTTACAGATGATAAATAACAAATCTTTTGAGAAATTAGTCGAACAATCAGACTATTATAAATCCACTACTTTGATTAATTGGCCTGTTAATTTTTAAATTGGGGGAATCTTTTAAATAAAATTTTCAACAGAAATTTTTATAGGATACCCCCTTAGGTAATGTTTTAGTGGTTATGCCCCAACAGTATTTGTGGTAGTGTGTTGAGGAGGTCCAGGTTTCAAGCCTTCATGTCTACATCTTTGTTTCCTTTGTGACCCACCCTATACCCACTATAAATAAATAAAAATATGAGAATAATATGTACTATTTTTTATATTATAATATTATCACATTGTAACCATCCCTTTATTTTAAATATAGGATCCAATTTATAGATAATTTTATTGTTTGAATTTTTTTTGGGCTACTAAAAATTCAATATTTTTCTTTGAAGGATTCCTTTTTAGGAAATCTATATATACCAAATAGATATCAAGATATTTAATACACACATAGGTATTCATATTTATATTATCATTTTTTTCTTCTAAACATTAATTTGAGTTTGTTGATATTCCATTTTTTTGAATGATGTTGAATAAGTTGAGTTGAATACAAAGTGAATAGTTTCATGCATTTGTATAGGAGAAGTATTAGCTTTTATAAATAATTATACATATTATTCCTTTAACCTAAGTTATAATCACTTAGTTTGAATTACATATCTTAAACAAATTACTCACTTTGTTTTCTTTGCTATTTGAATTTTTTCACTTTTGGTTTTCTAGTCAAGGAATTTTCTTTATCATTTTTATCTTCACTGATGATGCTATATAATAAAGAAAATAAGATGGATTCCCATTGATTTTGTCATTGAAACATGATATTCTGACCAACTACTTTAGATATATAATCGGTTAATTTTTTTATATCATATCAAATTGGTTCGCCATTATCTTATTTTATTTATCTTATCATTTTTTGGAGAAGTTATTTTGATCTGGCTCATAATGGTTGAACAATATTTTCTACTCCTGATTGGCTGTATAGAACTAGTTGATGAATATACATCAAGATCTATGAGGACACTATGATTTATATTTTCAAATGCTAATTTTTCAATTTTTTTGATGTTTTTGATTTCATTCATCCATTGAATTTCAAAGTTCCCCTAAAATTAATAAGACTTGGGTCCTTTTGATAATATCCCCATATCCACTTCATCCAGAACTTATTGTTTTCCCCATATTTTGTCACAACAACCACTTATTTTCTAGACATAAATTTTGATCATATCTACCCATGAATCCAATCAGTTGCATCATATTTTATATCTAGGAAACTGTATGATGAGTTAAGAACATTATTTCTCATGATGGTCATCTGAGGTGCAACTAGTCTATAATTAGGGCTGATGTGTTTCTCTAATGTATGATGGTTCATTGTTAATGTATGATTTATTATCATTTTTGAACTATATTTTATCTTAATTTCTATAATTTATAATAAATTTTTTACACATTTGGAAAATCAAAAACCCTTATTTTATTCAATTATTTAATGTTATTATATTACCAAGACTTTTCACTTAGATAGTGAATAAATGTCACCTTTGTTTATTTTTCTTGCATCAATTTACACTTATGAAAATGTTATGTTTTAATTTCTTTTTCACCTTTATTTTTATAAATAGGTTTTATAAATTTAAATAATTATAGTAATAAACTAATTTATTCATTGAATCAAGATCTTTAATCTTTATTTTTTAAGCTACATTTTGTAAAGACCCTGGACCCAGTAATTTGGAGATGGTGCCTTAATTTATTAGATTGGTACTAATTTCAAGTGATCGCATCCCAAAGGACTAAATAGTTTAGTATATTTGGAAAATAATATATAAACATAAGTATTAAATTAAAACTTTAAATTAAATGCAACATAACAACTCTATTGTAAACACCCCTACTCTCCTATATTATCCCTGCATGTCAATCATAATATACATCTTGGAATCCTGGGAAAAAATAAAACATAATAAAGGAGTGATATCAGATTCTAAGTAAGGGTAAGTATACAATGAAAGCTATCATAAATAAACATAAATAATAATTCAAGGTGAATAACTAAAAACACATTTCATTAAAACATAATCTTGAGCGTAATATACCAGGAATAAAAGCTGATCAAATAATTCCATATAAATAATCACACGAGAATGAAAATTAACCATGGATATTTTACTAGTCAAATAATCTCATGGATTATCAATAATTAATTTCATAATGAGGGAATTCATAATGCAGGATATCATAAACATACCATTAAGGATTCGAATAAAACACCATAGATAATCGGGAAAAACATCAGCCAATACCCAAACTAGTTTGTCTCATGAGACCTATCGATGCATCGAGGGGATATAGTGGGCCCTTCCTATTACTTACTAATACAAATGAATTACTTATATGAAAGGGGTGAAACATAATCAACATATACCATAACGATCCAATATTTTTTTTAAAGGAAATTCATTTCTTATAAATATTTCATAATCACATGAAATCACAACATAATTAACTACTAAGTGCTATGTGATGCTTAAAACACAAGTTTTCACTTCTGTGATGTGAATTTCAAAAATCTGACATACACAGTTGCGATCAGTAAGTTAATTGGAGTCCAATAAGAAAAACTTATTTTTTGGTGAATAGTAACCTACCCTTATGAATAGTAACATACCCTTATGAATAGTGTTATACCCTAATGAATAGTAACCTTACATAGAATAGTATATAAATAATATTCAAGTTTAAGTATGATATACCTATGCTTTAAAATATGTAAACAAATGTTTTAAAACTGTTGTTTTTAGAATAAATCATGATTTTAATTAAATATTAAATTAATAATATTTAGAAAATTATTTTTGAAAAATGGAATTCATTTTTGGATTCTACATGTCTAAAAATGGTTGGGGTAAATTTTTTGTATTTTTCTGAAATACTTGAATTTTTGATGAATAGTGAAATACCATAATTTACAAAATCAACTGAATAAGCTAATTATAGAGTCATGCATGATATTCTAATGATGTAAGCCCAATTGTTTCTAAATCACATGATAAAATTTATATCATTGGTCATTTAATACTCACTATTCCTTGCCTTGAGGAGATATAATAAATTAATGAATTTTATATTAAGAAATCCCCTCTCTCCTCCACTATAAAAACCCCCTCTCACTCCCCCTTCCATTCACTCATCTCAAGCCTTGTTACTTCTCCAAATTCTATCCAAATACCTTCCCAAATTCTAGAAAGCCCTGGTTTCATAAAATTACCAAAACCTCTCCTTAAAGAGGCTCTCAAGGAAGTTTGGTTCAAGAGGTAAATTCCTCTTTTCAATTCTTTGTCTTTCCTTTCAAGTTCATTTGTTTTCTTTTTCTATTACCTCTACTTATCCAAATTTTGTGATGAATCCAGTACATTATATTTACTGAAATGTTTTCATGATAGTGGAATAAGTTATCATCATCTCTCCCTTTTTACCTTCTTTTATACTAGTAGCAAGAACACCATCCAAGATGTGTCAATTTTCCACATTCAAGGACGATGGACTTTCGATTTCTATTATCATTATCAATTCTGTTCATGAAACCATTATTGTTATGGATTAACCAGATTAAAATATATAATATAACCTATTTTATATTCTGTAATCCATTTGTAAAAATGGTATTAAGTTATAAAGAAAAATGAGTTTGTTGTAATCAAAACCCACAAATTAACCGAAACAATTATCATTAAAGTTCTATATGATAATTCATCCTCTTTCCATGTAAACAAGATATATAAATGACCAATAATACATATTTATGTTCATAAATAATATATAATTTCAATTATGGATATTTACATCCATTCCACATACTTAAAAACAAGTGAACCGAAGATGAAAATAAAGAAAATGAACACTCCGGAGCATCGAAAATCAATACAATAACTTATCAATAAGAACATAAATAAACTAACCATAATTATGATAAACTAAATAAATGTCTAATATGTTCTTAAATAAGTTATTAATAAGTATAATTTCATATTCCAGGAGCTTAATATCGAGAGAGGAACACGTTCGTAGTTAAGGTAAGTGTTTTTCCACCCGAACTTCCATTTTCATTCGGTTTACTTTCATTGTCTAATTACCTCAATGAAATTATTATGTATTCTTATTTACTACCAATAAATTATGTTTGGGTATTATATATATGTACACCAACCATAAACCTTACTTATTTTATGTATTGTTACACGTTTTAAAAGGAACTTTCAATATTGATTTCAAAATACAAACCCGATTCAAGGGAATATCTCAACTTCTTACCTATTTTCAAGGGTAATATCTAATCTATTTTTTGTAACCATTATATTTATAAAATAAATCATTTTATTATGAAAATAATATATTACTTCACTTCTGGTTTATACAAATAATTTTCCAAAAGAACTCTTATTTTCAAAATAAAAGAGTATTTATCTCAAGATTGCTTAATGATCTTATAAGAGTATTTTCATTTGATTCAACACTCTTGTTGTTTCTTATGTATTATTGGGTTTAATAATTTATAAAGTCATATACCATAATTTATTTAATGTTTTATGACTAACTCTATTGTGGATGAACCATCCTAAAACCATTCTCCATATTACTCGGAATGGTTAGTGTTTTATGTTTAATGATTGGGGTAAGTTAGTTACATTTCATATGATAGTTTCAATATGAATGTATAGGTTGTTTCTGTTTATCCCTACTCATATGAGGAATTAATTGGAATTATTATGTGATTGGTGGGGCCCTCTATATCCCCTTGATGCATCAGTAGGTCTCATGAGACAAACCATGGTCTTGGCACGAGGCCTTGACAAAATTATTATTTATGGTCCTAGCACGAGGCCTGGACGGTATGGTTATGATGTTTGACATATGAAATTACCTCATTATGATTTTAGTATTTAAAGTTCATGCTGTTATTCAACTAGTAGAATACCCATGATTATGTTTTATTATGGAATTATTTACTCAACTCATATTTCTGCCATAATGTGTTCAAGTTCATTATTAAAGGCATGTGTTTTCAATTATTCACCACATCTTATGTTTATTATATCTTCCATTGGATTTCTTACTCTTATTGAGCATTTTAACTCACCCCTTTCTTATGTTTCATTTTTCTCAGGACATGAATAATTAAATTATAAATGACATGCAAGCATAATCTAGGAGACATATTGTTGCTAGTGGAATAATTTAGTTTTGTTTTTCCTTTCCATATGTAAAGTTGAACTTATGTATGTATCTTGTTTCCAATAATACTAAACTAATTGGTCCTTCGGGATTCATATTCCTTTTATCTATGGATACGTAATCAAATAAGGCACCGACTCTGGTCCACTGGGGTCGGGTCCTTACAGTTGGTATCAGAGGGAGTTTAGTATAGAACTTGGAAACTAGATTTAGAAAACATAGATTAGGGAAGAGTTCCTAAGATAGTATTTGAGGATAAACATACAATAACATCCTGGTATTTTGGTAAGGAATAGATTATGTGGATCATTCAAGCAATACATCCCTATCTGGATACGAGTATGTAGAGGTGGCTCTGACACAAATATACCTAGGAGTGAAAGCTCCGACAAGGAGTTTCGGGCTTGACCTGAGGTATCCTGGTATATGAAAAAGGGCCTTGCTATACTCTTGGTTATGACACTCCCAGGGGATATGCTTAGGATAATTCACGTTTTCTTCACAAGCCATTATGAAGGATTTAAATATAAATTTTTCCTCAAAGATACCATGTTTATGATTAAGAGGTTAGCTATGCGTAGAATTTAAATTTATGCTTAGTATTTTTCTACATTGAGATTATAAATTATGATTCATATCCTAATCTAGTGTATGCCATTATTTAGAAATGGTTCCTAGTGGACATAATGGAAACCGCACTAATGCATGTGTCCCCTGTAGGGATTTTACTCCGACGCAAGATAATTATATTGGCTCTGGTGATGAGCAACTCAAAACTATACTGAGAAAACTTACTCAGGTTATTAATAATAACCTTACCCGTATGGAGCATCCAGTTCCACCACATGGAGGAGCCATGCTAGATCAATTTATACGACAACAACCTCCATCATTCAACGGTACTACAAACCCATTTGTAGCAGAGTAGTGGATATGTTCCCTTGAGAAGATATTTCTTGCTTTGGGATGTAATGAAAGAGAGAAGGTTGTCATGGAATTATATCTTTTATCAGAATATGCGAATCAGTGGTGTTCATTAATCCAAAACACAAAGGAGGAAGAGATAGAAGAGATGGAATGGAGGGATTTTAAGGAAATCTTCTTAGAAAAATATTTCCCTCATGATCAGCGAGCAGATATGAAGAGACAATTCTTGAATCTGAGGCAGAAGGAGGATGAAAATGTTTCCAAGTATGAATCCAACTTCACAAGGTTATAAGGACATGCTATGGACTATATACGAAATCCAAGGAGAAAAATTGATCAATTCTTTGATGTCCTAAAGCCATTACTCTTGTGGGCACTGGTATCCCAAAGTTTTTCATCATATGAGGATATAGTTTCATGTGCTATCAAGACAGAAAAATAATTCTCTAAGTCTTATGAATTTAAGGGAAAGCAAGAGAAGAAGAGGGCTACTGAAATCTATGGTAAAGGAAACAAGGAAACAAGGAAAAAGGGAAGAGTTGAATTTCCACCCTGTGATAATTGTGAAAAGAAACACCTTGGTGCCTGCTTAAAGGGAAAAGGAGTATGATTAAAATGTGGAATGAAAGGCCATATTACTGGTGATTGTAAGGGAAAGAAGGAGTATAATGATGTTCAATGCTATAACTGTCAGGAGATGGGACACTATTCTAATGATTGTCCAAAGTGTCAAGGAAACATGCCACAGAAAAGGCCAAGGGAGCACAGAAAAGCTTATGCAATCACAACTGCTGATATTGAAGTTCCTAATGATGTGGTGGAAGGTACTTTAATAATTTCCTCAAATTTAACCAATACTTTATTTGATTCTAAATCATCACATTCATTTATATCTTCCCAGTTTTCCAAGAAAATTAGATATGTCCAATTTAATTTAATAAAGGAGTTATCAGAAAAACTCATAGTGGATGCATCATTACAACAATGGCATGTCGATTAGTCCCCCTCATGACACATAAACATGCTTTAGTTGCTAACCTTATCATCATACCAATGGTTGAATATGATATAATTCTCGATATGGATTGGATATCAATTTATGATGTGAAGATCTATTGCACGAGGAAGGAAGTTACAATATTTGATAATGGTGTAGAATCCCTTATCTTTAGAGCAGAAACCACTCCATATGATTCTCATCTAGATCCACCCCCAGTAGCTCAACTAAATTCAATTATTGGGGAGGAATAGAATGAAATAAATACGAGTGAGGAAAAGAATGTTCAAATAGAAGATGTACCTATTGTGCAAGAATATATTGATGTCTTTCCAGAGGATTTACCTGGACATCCTCTAGAGCGGAAAATTGAGTTTTCCATTGAATTAATTTCTGGTTCAAGACCCATATCAATGAAACATTATAGAATGGCCACTATGGAGTTAGTGTAACTAAATAAGCAATTAGAGGAATTGAGTGATAAAGGATTTATTCGACCTAATGTTTCTCCATGGGGAGCCCCTTTCCTCTTTGTCAAAAATAAAGATGGGTCTATGAGGCTGTGCATTGATTACAGGAAAATCAATGCTATTACAATAAAGAATAAGTATCCTCTACCATGAATTGATAATTTATTTGATCAACTTCATGGATCCCAATATTTTTCAAAGATTTATCTACGATCTGGATATAATCAGTTGCTTGTGAGGTAAGAAGACATTCCAAAAATAGCATTTCAAACCAGGTACGGGAATTATGAGTTTACAGTAATGCCTTTTGGACTAACTAATGCACCATTTGTTTTCATGGATCTCATGAACATAGTATTAAAGGAATATCTTGATGAATTTGTAGTGGTGTTTATTGATGATATCCTGGTATACTCTAAAATCTATGAAGATCAGGAAAATCACTTGCGCACTATTCTGAAGACCTTGAGAAGAAATAAATTATATGGGAAGTTTAGAAAGTGTGATTTCTGGCTCCAATCAGTTTCCTTTCTGGGCCACATTGTCTCTAAGAATAGAATATCTGTAGATCCCACGAAGACAAAGGCTGTGAAAGAATGGCCTACTCCAACGAATGTAACTGAAGTACATAGTTTTATTGGTTTAACAGGTTATTATCGGAATTTTGTTCAGAACTTCGCTTGTTTAGCCAACCCAATGACCAAGCTCACACAAAAAGGAGTTAAGTTAGTATGGACAAAGAAATGTGAAGAATGTTTTGAAGAATCAAAGAGGAGGTTAGTGAATGCTCCGATCCTAACCCTACAATCGGGGAATGATGGGTTTGTGATCTATAGCGATGCATCAAAGAAAGGACTTGGTTGTGTCCTTATGCAGAATGATCGAGTGATTGCCTATGCATCTAGGAAGCTAAAAATCCATGAAAAAAACTATCCAACTCATGATATTGAGTTAGCAGTGGTAATCTTTGCTCTGAAGATTTGGATAAATTACCTCTATGGAGAAAAATGTGAGATATATATAGATCATAAGAGTTTGAAGTATATATTCTCATAGAAAGAACTCAACATGAGACAAATGAGGTTAATTGAGATACTCAAAGATTATGATTGCACAATACACTACCACCTTGGGAAATCAAATAAGGTAGAAGATGCTTTGAGTAGAAAGGACCATGGAATTATGAACAAGATGAGAGTTAAAATGGATCCTATGTTCATGGATCTAGTAAAGATGGATATGGGAATTATCAAGGAAGGTATAACATCACTACATTTTCAAATGGTTGACCAAACTTCTTTACTATAGAGGATAAAAAGTTCCCAGGTTGATGATGATGAGTTTAAAAATAAAATTAAATCTATAAATGATGGGAAGTTGACAACTTCGCATATGAAGGTGGCATTTTAAAATTCGGGAAGATGCTTTGTGTTCCCACTATTCCTGAGCTAAAGAGAGAACTGTTGGATAATGCTCATAACTATAATTTCTCTATACATCCCGATAGCACAAATATTTATCGAGATCTCCGAGAAAACTTTTAGTGGGAAAATATGAAAAGGGATATTGCTGAATATACATCAAAGTGCCTGGTATGTCAACAAGTGAAGGCTAAGAGTAAAAAGTCTAAGGGGATGATGCAACCACTACCCATACCATCATGGAAGTGGGAGAAAATTAGCATGGACTTTTTCACTGAAATTCCAAGTACATCTAGAGGAAACAATGCTATATGGGTCATTGTGGATCGTCTTACAAAGACGTATCACTTTATCGTGATTCAAGAGGACTTCTCATTGGATCAACTTGCACGGATTTACATCAAAGAAGTGGTAAGGATTCATGGAGTACCACTCTATATTTTATCCAACTGTGATCCTAGATTCACCTCAAAGTTCTGGAAAAGTCTCCAACATGCTTTAATCACTGAAATGAACTTCAGTATGGCCTATCATCCTCAAACTGATGGCCAATCTGAGCAGACTATTCAGACACTGGAAGACATGTTGAGAGCATGTTATATGAAATTCAAAGGAGGATGAGACCAACATCTTCCACTGGTTGAATTCTCCTACAACAATAGTTTCCACTCGAGCATCTTAATGGAACCATATGAAGCCCTTTATGGGAAAAGGTGTAGAACACCTATATGTTGGGATGAAGTCAGTGAGAGAAAGCTGCTAGGACCTGAATTGGGTGAAGAAATGGCGGAGAAGGTGAAAACCATTTAGCAGTATATCAAGGCAGCCCAAAGTCGACAGAAGAGTTATACATATAACTATCAACGAGACCTTGAGTTCAAAGTTGGAGACCTGGTATTTCTACGTATATCTCTATGGAAGAAGGTCATGTGGTTTGGTAAGAAAGGAAAGCTAAGTCCCAGGTATATTGGCCCCTTTGAGATCCTTGATCGAGTCGGTGCTGTGGCCTATCATTTGGAACTTCCACCTACCTTGTCGAAAGTACATGATGTATTTCATGTATCCCTATTAAGGAAGTATATACCAGACCCTTCACATGTACTCTCTTTAGACGTGGCATAGTTGGATGATGATTTTTTCTATGAGGAGCAGCCAGTGGAAATCTTGGACCGTAGAGAAAAAGTTATACGCAACAAGACTACTCATCTAGTTAAGGTACTATGGAGAAACCATAAGTATTAAGAGGCAACTTGGGAACTGGAGGAATCAATGAAGGAAAAGTACCCCCACCTGTTCTTGGCCTAGATTGTAAAATGAAATTTTGAGGGTGAAATTTTTGTAAGGAGGGGAGAATGTAACGACCCAATATTTTTTTAAAGGAAATTCATTTCTTATAAATATGTCATAATCACATGAAATCACAACATAATTAACTACTAAGTGCCATGTGACCCTTAAAACATAAGTTTTCACTTCTGTGATGTGAATTTCAAAAATCTGACATACACAGTTGCGATCAGTAAGTTAATTGGAGTCCAATAAGAAAAACTTAATTTTTGGTGAATAGTAACCTACCCTTATGAATAGTAACATACCCTTATGAATAGTGTTATACCCTAATGAATAGTAACCTTACATAGAATAGTATATAAATAATATTCAAGTGTAAGTACGATATACCAATGATTTAAAATATGTAAACAAATGTTTTAAAACTGTTGTTTTTAGAATAAATCATGATTTTAATTAAATATTAAATTAATAATATTTAGAAAATTATTTTTGAAAAATAGGCTTCATTTTTAGATTCTAAATGTCAAAAAATGGTTGGGGTAAATTTTTGGTATTTTTCCAAAATACTTGAATTTTTGATGAATAGTGAAATACCATAATTTACAAAATAAGCTAAATAAGATAATTATAGAGTCATGCATGATGTTCTGCTGATGTAAGCCCAATTGTTTCAAACTCACATGATAAAATTACTATTATTGTTATTTTAATACTCACTATTCCTTTCCTTTAAGAGATATAATAAATTAATGAATTTTATATTAAGAAATCCCCTCTCTCCTCCATTATAAAAACCCCCTCTCACTCCCCCTTCCATTCACTCCTCTCAAGCCTTGTGCCTTCTCCAAATTCTGTCCAAATATCTTCCCAACCACCTCCCCTACGTTCAGAAATCCCTGATCTCATAAAAAGACCAAAACCCCTCCTTAAAGAGGCTCTCAAGGAAGTTTGGTTCAAGAGGTAAATTCCTCTTTTCAATTGTTTGTCTTTCCTTTCAAGTTCATTCATTTTCTTTTTCTATTACCTATCCTTATCCAAATTTTGTGATGAATCCAGTAACTTATATTTACTGAAATTTTTTCATGATATTGGAATAATTTATCATCATCTCTCCCTTTTTACCTTCTTTTATACTAGTAGTAAGAACACCATCCGAGATGTGTCAATTTTCCACATTCAAGGACGATGGACTTTCAATTTCTATTATCATTCTCAATTATGGTCATGAAACCATTATTCTTATGGTATAACCAGATTAATATATATAATATAACTTATTTAAGATTCTATAATCCATTTTTACAAATGGAATTAAGTTATAAAGAAAAATGAGTTCGTTGTAATCAAAACCCTCAAATTAACCGAAACAATTATCATTAAAGTTATATATGATAATTCATCCTCTTTACATGTAACCAAGTTATATAAATGAACAATAACACCTATTTATGTTCATAAATAATATATAATTTCAATTCTGGAGATTTACATCCATTCCACATACTTAAAAACAAGTGAACCAAAGATGAAAATAAAGAAAATGAACACTCCAGAGCGATGGAAATCAATACAATAACTTATCAATAAGAACATAAATAAACTAACCAGAATTATGATAAAATAAATAAATGTCTAATATTTTATTAAATAATTTATTAATAAGTGTAATTTCATATTCCCGGAGCTTAATATCGAGATAGGAACACGTTTGGAGTTAAGGTAAGGGTTTTTCCACCAAAACTTCCATTTTCATTCGGGTTACTTTCATTGTCTAATTACCTCAATAAAATTATTATGTATTCTTATTTACTGCCAATAAATTCTGTTTGGGTATTATATATATGTACAAAAATCAGAAACCTTCCTTATTTTATGGATTGTTACACGTTTTAAAAGGAACTTTCAAAATTGATTTCAAAATACAAACCCGATTCAAGGGAATATCTCAACTTCTTACCTATTTTCAAGGGTAATCCCTAATATGTTTTTGGTGACCATTATATTTATAAAATCAATCATTTTATTATGAAAATAATATCTTACTTCACTTCTGGTTTATACAAATAATTTCCAAAAGAACTCTTATTTTGAAAATAAAAGAGTATTTATCTCAAGATTGCTTAATGATCTTATAAGAGTATTTTCATTTGATTCAACACTCTTGTTGTTTCTTATGTATTATTGGGTTTAATAATTTATGAATTAATATACCATAATTTATTTAATGGTTTATTACTAACTCTATTGTGGATGAACCATCCTAAAACCATTCTCCATATTACTCGGAATGGTTAGTGTTTTATGTTTAATGATTGGGGTAAGTTAGTTACATTTAATATGATAGTTTCAATATGAATGTATAAGTTGTTTATGTTTATCCCTACTCATATGAGGAATTAATTGGACTTATTATGTGATGGGTGGGGAATTCTATATCCCCTCAATGCATCGGTGGGTCTCATGAGACAAACTATGGTCTTGGCACGAGGCCTTGACAAAATGATTATTTATGGTCCTAGCGCGAGGCCTGGATGGTATGATTATGATGTCCAACATATGCGCTTCCCTCATTATGATTCTAGTATTTGAATTTCATGCGGTTATTCGACTAGTATAATACCCATGATTATATTTTATTATGGCATTATTTACTTAACTTATATTTCTGCCATAATGTGTTCGAGTTCATTATTAAAGGCATGCGTTTTCAATTATTCACCATGTCTTATGTTTATACTATCTTCCGCTATATTGCTTACTCTTACTGAGCGTTTGAGCTCACCCCTTTCTTATGTTTCATTCTTCTCAGGACATGATGAAGTAAATTATGAATGACATGCAATAATAATCTAGGAGACATGATGTTGCTAGTGGAATAATTTAGTGTTTTTTTTCCTTTCCATATATAAAGTTGAACTTATGTATGTATCTTGTTTCCAATAATACTAAAATACTTGGTACTTTGGGATTTGTATTCCTTGTATGTATGACAACATAATCAAATAAGGTACCGAATCCGGGTAACTGGGATCGGGTCCTTACATATACATTCATATTTAAACTATTATATAAAATAACTTTCCCCAAATAATAAACATAATCATAAACCATATATTGTAATATGATGAATGGTATCAAAATAGAACATACACAATCAAACTGATCATAAAAAATTCCATAAAATATGGTAAATGGTATAATAATATATTAACCTCAATTAATCATAAGATCTAATAGAGGGTGTTGAAATAGATAAAAATACTCTAATAAAATCATTGAGAAATTCTTGAGATAAATACCACTTTACTTTGAAATCATTTATTTAAAAAGATATGCAATTATAAAAGAAAAAATTTTCTTTGAAAATAACCTTGTAAACATTTAAAGGATTCCTTAATACATTAAGACATCATGAAATTGGTAAAATCTACTCATTACATATAAGTTTTAAAAAAACACTCCTTTTAAATTTTGAAAAAGAGACATTTAAAAGAGTATTTTTAAAAGAAAGTGTGAGTGTTAACCAAATAAATTGATTATGTGTATAAGATGTAAATAAACATAAAACAAGTGGAAATATAACACAAGGTAATAAAAATTAGTTTCACACATAATTATATCATGGCATAATCAATGGAGTAGAAGTTTAACTCAAAGAATGGAAATTGGGTTAAGAATTCCCTTACCACTTTGTAATTAGTCAAACCATATGCCCCATAAAATTAATGATAATCAAATGAAAAATTTAATAAAATTAATATAAAGAGATTAATGATATGATATATTAAAGGTAATTATGTGTTCCACATATAATAAATTAGGGTTGGATACAAAATATATCTCACCGGAGTAAAAGTGAGACAAACAACCTTTACCTTATGTCCGAAAGCATTTTGTACTTGTAATTAATGTATTGGATAATCAAATTATATTAATTAATTACTTAATTAAGAACATATTAAAAATATTTTTGATTTATTATAATTTCATTAAGTTCATTAATGTCCATTTTTATGATTTATAATGTTTAATTTCATTGTTCTAAGAGTGTTTGTTTCATGGTTTTATGGTCGGTTCCCTTGAGTATAAATATGAGAGTTATTTTCAAATGAGAATAACTTCTAAAAAAGTAAAATTATTTAGTATTAATGAAATTATAGGAGTTTAAATGGTATAATATATCATCTGGTTATATGTTATGTGAATGATTCATTAGATAACATTTTGATAAAAACGTCTTAATTTATTTTGGTGGTTTTTATGACTATCAGGAACTTGTGTCATTTTATTTAATATTATGTTTATATATTTCTTCCAGAACATGATATAAATTATAATATGTATATTAAAATATTATTTAACCGTAATAATAGTTTTATGACCAACCTTGAAGGCGGTAATGGAAAATGAAAACTCATCGTCCTTGAAGGCGGTGAATCGACACATCACGAACGATATTTTCATTTTTAAAATAAAATAAGAGGATAAGGGATTTGATGATGGATAATATATTATCATAATAAATTTATAGTATATATATGATACTAAAGTTACCATTACACTTTTTATAGGGTAGGTGAGGATATTATAAGAAAAGAAAAGAAATTAAAAGAGAATGAAAGATGATTTTACCTCTTAAATAACGTCTCCTTGAGAACCTCCTTAAGACACTTGGATTTGGTATTTTGGAAATAAAAGAAGGTATTGGATGTGGTAAAGAGTATTGGTAAGGTAATTGATCATAATTTAGATAATATTCAAGGATTATAAGGTGTGAGGAGAAGGGGTGGTATTTATAGGGGAGGATAGGGGTGTATTTTAATTATTTTATTCATTTATTTATTATTTTGGCTCAAGACTATCAATAGTGTTGATTCTTGTGACTAAGTACAGTAAATAGTGAATTTGAGTTTGAACTAATGGTTTCTTATATCAACAATTAATAAAAAATATATGTATTTAACTTATAATTTTAAATACCATAAATTACCATATTTTACTATTCATAAAAAATTCAACTATTTTAGAAAAATCCAAAAAATTCACCCTAACAATTTTTTGACATGTAGATTTAAAAAATGGACTCAATTTTATGAAAATAGTTTTCTAAATATGCTAAATTTAATTTTAAAATAAAAAAATTATTTATTAAAAAAATACTGATTTTAATATTATAACCGATTTTACGACACTTTGAAAAATTAATCATGATATCATAAAATTATCTTATAATTATAATAAAACAAAATATTAATTTAAAAATAAATTTTATGAAAATAAATTTTCTTTTAAATCATTATATTAATTATAAAATTGAAAATAAACATTTACATTTTACAAAAATTCCAATACTTAATTTATAATTTTTAAAACATTTATTTACTTATTCCATGATATAAATATATCATATTTTCATTTATGAAATACATAAATTTTATTTACAATTTCACAAGTGATGTTATTATTCTAATGGCCGAATTAATATTCATAATGATCACATTAATATTCCAACGGTGATATTAATATTTAAGAGTATATCACGGTTCGTTTAAGCTCGGTGTTGCGTGAAACATAAGCTATCCAATAAATTGAATTTATTTTAGAATATACATACCGTAAAATTTTGAGGTTTTATACATTTACTTCCACTACTTTCATTGGAACTATGATGAATTTCTTATACCAATGACATATAGTGGTTTTCTGGTCTTGTGGGAGAATCCATCATCAAGTCACTATAAGAGGTCGCCACCATAGTAGTCACTATCATATGATTAGGTTGTTTCCATTATAGTAATCAAATTCATGAGTTCTGTTTCTTTCACAATTTTGTTACTCAACTCAACCTGACAAGTTTATTAGGGAATTTTCAGAATTTTACAAGTCAAGTGTGCTTATTATCTTAGGAGGGGGTTAATTTGGTTTCAGTTATCAATTTAATTTATCTGTTAATCTTAATAAACTAAAATCATAAATGGATTTTTATACTTTATAAAAATTATTAGTGTAAAAAAATAAAAAATTATAAATAAAATCTTTTATTTGGAATATTTTAATCACATAAAATTTAAAAAATTAATAAAAATTAAAAAATAATTTTTTTTTTCATTTTGGTTATGATAATGAATTTTTATATAATATATATTCTAATTTTAAAGTAATTATCCTACACCTATTTCATTCTACTGTAACGATTTATCTCTAAATTGCACTCTTCTTTTTGATTAGGTTTCATCTTATATTACTTCCTACCTCTCATTCCATCTCCCTAGACTCCAACTACAACTACATTTACTTTATCTTTGTTTATCTTCTTTGATTTCACCGCACACACTTACATTGTCCATAGAAATACACAACTCTGTTCTCTCTGAATACGGTTAAAGTTTACATTGAAAAAAGTGTTCATCAAGGGTGACATTCATTTTGGAAGTAATTTATAAATCAATGCCCCTTTTTATTTTTTATATCTTCCCACATCCATACCCTAGAATAAATTTCTTCTACTGTGAGTTGACTACAAACTGCATCGTGTTGGTCACTGTCGTGACACTATTCGATTAATTTAAATTAGAATTTTTTTACATGAATCACCCAATTCCAACATTTTGGTTAATTTTAGTTATGTTTTATACGATTCTATCACCTCCTATTTTTTTGAAACCCTAATACTAGTTTTCTACTCAACATGATTTTTAATTATGAAACCCTAAAATTATTTTTTCTTTTTACTATTTTAAAAAATGAACCATTCATTATTTATTAATTCAATTCTTTTATACATTTTATGATACCCACTCATAGACTATGAAATTGAAACATTTTTTCCTTAATAAAAATTCCTAAATATTAAAAAGGATTTATTCCAATCCTCAAAAGATGAACACATAAATTTATTTTGTTCTTTGGAATAGGTCTACAAATTTTATGCATGATTCATGCTAGTGTTATGACCATACTCAATTTTGTTAATGACTAGGTATATTTTTTGTTTTCCAATTGATAATTTTGAATTATATATGATTTTTTGATTTTAATCACAATTGATTTACATTTGAATAAATGGTCATATAAAAAAATACCTATATAATATAATGTTCAATAACTTTGGGCTTGGTTTTCCATTGAATACTCCACCTTGTTGTAGTACAATAAGATTTACCATTCCATTATCTCTCTTTTATTTTTTTTTTAATTTTTATTATTGTTGGATTTATCTTTCTCTTTTTTACCAAACATAGTAGGGGTTTCAACTAGAATATTTTTTAATCTTTCCATGTTCAGGGAAAATGATATTTTTGTTACTTTCATAAACTATGGACTCCATGTTCTTTAATCCATTTATGATTATTTTGTTTTCTAATCTCATATTTTTACCTTCTATATAGGTGGGCCGAAGCTGAGCTCTAGACCTCACCTAGGAATATCTTATTTACTAAGAGTTGTTTCTTGTTGCTACTCCAATTAGGTATTTTAGCCAATAATCCTGGGTAGAATCATCATATATCTATTAGTCACAGGGATATCACTGTTAACGAGCCTCTACTATATTTATCTTAGGTCCTCTTCGATTCCCCAATCTCCCCCTTTTAATACCGGTAGAAGATCCTCTGCTCTCCAGTCTAATCCTAAGACCCCTTTGTATCCCCTCTACTATATTTCATCATTATGTCTTTATTAAATCACTATGTATTTCGATGGGTAATTTAAATTCGTATAATTTTTTACATTAATCACCCAATTCCAAGATTTGGTTTGCCTTTTTCAGGTTCTATACCATATCAACACCTCATAGTTTTTTTGAAACTCCAAGACTACTCTCCTCCCATCACATGATTTTTTAGGAAGTACTCAATCATCCATTGTTGGGCTTATCTATTTTTACAACATCTATATCCCTTATTATAAAACCCTAAAATTATTCCCCCTTCCTCTAACTTTCCACAAATAAGCAGTACACTATTCATCGATGCAATTCTTTTCTATGTTTCATGATACTTTCTTAATGACTAAGAAAATGTAATCATTTTATACTTAATTAATTTTTTTAATTATATATGTTTTTTTATTCTAAGAAATTGATTTGTATTTGAATAAATGGTTATAGAAAACAAGATTTTTGTTGGTTTATGTTATGTTTTCTAAGATATTTTCACCCCATATTTTTTGAAACTCTAATACTATTTTTCTCCTCTCACACGATATTCATTTAGGAAGAACTCTATCATCCATTATTGGGTTAAATTCTTCCAAAATCACATCCTTGATTGTTAAACCCTAAAATTATTTTCCCTTTCATCCCATTTCCAAAAATGAATGGCCCTCTTTTCACGATGCAATTATTTTCTATATTCCACAATATCCATTTCTTGACTATGAAAATATAATAATTTTTCCCTTGATACAAATTCTTTAAAACTAAAGACTTAATTCTAAACCTTAGAAATTGAACTGTAAATTTCTTATGTTTCTTTGAAATAATCCTATAAATGTTTTGCTTAGTTCATGTCAACCGTATTCCCTCCATCAATGTTTGTGAAATATTAATTTTTTTGTTTTAAAATTAATAAACTTGAATTATATTATTTTTTGATTCTAAGCATCAGTGATTTGTGTTTGAATAAATGGTCACAGAAAAATACCAACAAAAAATAGTTTTTGATTAATCTAGGCTAGTTTTCCACTGAATACTCTAGCTTTTTGTAGTACAATGATATTTACCATCCCATTATCTCTCTTTGAATTTTGTTTTAATTTTTGTTAATGGTGGTATTATAATTTATTTTTTACTAGGGTCATGATGAGGGTTTCAAGGATAAGATTTATTAATTTTTCCATATTCAAGTAAAATTATATTTTATTTACATATTTTAGAAGATATGAACTTTTTATTGGAAGATAATTCCCTTAAATAGTTTTTAGCAGCATTTCATTTTATTTGATGGTCTTTATTTAAAATTAAGAATGCTTATATGTGAATATTTTTACAGTACTTTATATTTATTATTTTTATTAGTTAGTTTATGTTTTATATTTATGAATTTTTATAATTTATATCTTTTACTTCATGAAACCATTTTATTGATGTTGGAAGTGTTCAAACTTTTTTATACCCCATGCCCTCCTCTTAGCCTATCTCTATTAAAATATCTTTTGAGATATTCATCATTTTGATGTATGCTACTTCTAATGCTACCAACCTAAAATTAAGAGTCATGTGATTATTTTTAGTTGACATATTCACATGATATTATGGAAATTGTTCAAATTTGAGCTCTATGTAGGTTTTTTAGATCAGTATGTGTACATCAGGTCTAGATCTATATCCATATTAATTTTTATTATTATGGAAGGTTTTTTGTTAATGTGATGTATATTTTTACCAACTTTTCTATATATAACTTTTTTTTATCTAAAATAGTTCACTTTCAAATCCGTTTCTACCTCTCATATTTATAAAAAAGGTAAGTTTGAGACATACATATTTTTTATATAGTACTATTAATGTAAATTTTATTTTTTATTTGTTTGAAACATGAGATATATATGCTTAAAATTTCTTGGTTTATGCATGTCGTTATTTTATTCTTTCGGGTGAGTTGAATGAACCATCACTCAAACTGTGTTAAGGATTGTTTACAACATTTTACATGTGAAATTTTTTACCTCAACATTAATATACTTGAGATTATTTTTCTTCATATTCAATTTATATTTATTTAGCTAAAAATAAAACTTAAGTTTTGTATTTAAAGAATATAGCCTAAGCATGCTTTTGGAAGACTTATACTATTTATTTGGTTATCTTAGAAACACTTCTTTGTGTAAAAACTTTAGTTTTACATTAAATATGGGGTTAAAGTTTAGGTGCATCATGTTTTTTAGTTTCTATTTTGTTTCTAAACATCAAAATTAATATTATGTGATATCATTGGTTTCCTCCTCACTTTTCATTTCTTATTTTATCATTTTAGTTAAAAAAATATTCTCAATAATTCTTGGAAGCATATAATTCCATATCCAATGACTAGGTAGAATCATGTTATTACCCTAAACTATTCCTCTATATTTTCTCTATTCATTATATTTTGGTTTATGTATTGATTTTAATAAAACATATTCTCCTATTTCTTTTTATAGGTTCATTAATTTCTATCAAAATTTAAGACCCTATCTGAAATTTGTTTTTTTTCAAATATTTGAAAATTTAGATGATGGAATACATTGCATAATTTCAGTTTGTTTTTTATTGTAAATCTATATATGTTTTATTTTTTTGGATGTTTTACATGCCATTTATTCAATTAAATTTTGTACAAGAATTAGTTTTGTATTTGAATATGTTTCAATTTTATCAAATGATACAATACTTCTGATTGAAATTATTCTATCAATGGTAAATTATGAACAAGTATCATGTCATCCACAATATCTAGTCAAGGAATTTTTTAGCATTTGAATCTTCATCGGTGATGTTGTATGAAGATGAAAATAAGATGTATTTCCACTAATTTTTTCATCAAAACATGATATTCTCACCAACTACTCCTGAAAGATAACCGCTTAACTTTTTTGTATCATATCAAATCAGTTCTATATTATCTACTTTTATTACTTATATATTTTTTTGGAAAATTTATTTTGAAGTGGCCTGTGATGGTTAAACAATATTTTCTACTCTTGATCACTCGTATAGACCTAATTGGTGACTATACACCAAGATATCTGAGGCCACTTTGATTACTATTTTAGAATGCTCATTCATTAATTTTAGTTTTTGATGTTTTTATTTCATCCATCCATTGAATTTCAAAGTTTCCCTAGACTGAGTAGGATATGGTACCTTTTGATGAGATCTACATATTTTCTTCATCTAGAACATATTGTCCCCCTATTTTATCATAATAACCACATATTTTTGTTTATCTATAAAAATTATGATCATATTTCCCCATGATTCCAATCATTTTCATAATATTTTATATCTAAAAAACCATATGATGAGTTAAGAATAATATTTCTCACGATAGTTGTCTGAGGCATAGCCGGCCTGTAACCAGGGATGATTTGTTGCTCTACTGTCTGATGGTTTATTGTTAACGTCTGATTTTATATCATTTTCAACTTATATTTTATCTTTAGTTCTAGAATTGATTATAAATGTTTCACTAATTTGTCACATCAAAAAACCATCTTTCATTAAATTCTTTCATGTTATTATAAAACCGAGACTTTTGATCTAAACACCCACTTCACTCAAAAACAAGTTTTTTAAGGTTTCTTGTAGGTGTTATTTGAGACCAGTTTCTATTTAAATGATGTGATTCATGAATTTGATATAATTTTATTTATGACATTCATATATTATTATTTATCTTATAATTATTTACACAATTCTATGTGGGTTTTTATTACCAAACTGGTGCACCCATGTTTGACCTTATAATTATATTTTTCCACTACTTGGATTTTATTTCATTTCTTTTGAAGATATTATTCAGAAGAAGGTTCCTAAAGAATATTTAATAGGAATGAACTGAGAATATGTATTTTTATAATTCATTTTAATTTATTTAATATATTTGTGGTTATTTTCATACTATTGTGTATGTACACACACACACACACACATATATTATCTATATAATATTCTACATTTTCAATGTTTATGTTTCATTGTTTTTTTTTATTCAATAGGTTTAACATTAAATGATCACTGAATATTATGTCTTTCACTATATCTAATTATCAATTATATAATTGAGTGCCTATAATAAAAAAATATGCATAGAACTATGTATTTTTAATATAAATATTGTTTGTAACTTTGAATTTATATGTAGTTTCCACATGCATTCAATATTTATGCTTCTGTATAATATGCATTCAGAAAGTTACTTTAAGTTGGATTCAATAACCTTTGTCATGTATAGTTTCCAGTACTACTATGAAGGTTCAAACTAAAAAATTATATAAATTATGCATTGTATTATTCTGTATTAGTTCTATAAAAATGTGTTATGTAGTTTCAATATGCACTTTCAATCTATCTACTTCAGTATAGTATGCATTCAATAGCCTTTGAAATGTAAACTTTTCATTTTTCTATATATAAATTTTATGTTTTACTATACAGTTCTACATGCTTCAGTATAATATGAATTGAAAAATGTAATTATAAGTGGGATTCCCAAATGTTCAATTTCCAGTACTACTAACTACTTTCTATCTTCCTGCTTTTATTTAATATTCATTATCTTAAACATAATTATATACATATTTCACTCTTTGGTTCAATTACTTCACTGTCAAATTTATTTTCAACATAAATTCTATTAATTTTAGTTAATATATATGCAGTATCAGAATCCTCATGAATCATGTTTCATCTATTAATAATTTGTTCCTTCATGTAGATTTTTTACAAGACTTTGATGATGATGATTCACCCCAAATTGATATTGTTGATTTTTATTCTTCCATTTAAACATATGGAGTCAAAAATAAGTTTATTTTGATGTTAATAAAAAGGAAATGAAGACTTACTAGCTTCATATTTGTACCGATAGGTATCTACTAAACATTTCTATGTTATCTTTAAATTCACTATTCAATAATATCTATCTATTGGTTCCGATGTTAAATGTTTTCCATAATTTTTGTAAGGTTTTTAATTAAACTATATTTTTTTATAAGGTTTGTAACTTTATTTTATATTACTACAGCATGCACATTTGTGTGCTCTCAATAGATCATTACTTTGATAACATGGTTTGAGCATCTTGTGAGAAAGATTCCAAAAGTTTTTTTCTATAGTCAACATGATTCTCATAGTTTAATCATGTATTCCTTGATAATTAATTGTTATGTCATTGGTGAAAACATTATTTCTCAAGATATTTATCTTGGATATCTCATATCAAATATTATATTATCCACAATATCTAGTGATCCTATTTATTCTACTCAACGAGTCATATATGTTTGAGCATCGTGTTTCTTGATAATTAATTAATTACTCTTCCTTATTTAGTGGTCACTAAATATGGGGATATACAGTAATATTACAATCCTTCTCTTTAGATATAAGCCTCAACTATACCTTGTTGATCTCATTATCATGTTTCTCATCAAAGAGACATACTTTTTTTCTTCCTATTGATGGTTCCTAACCCATATTTATTAGTTCATATCTCTCATAGTCCTATATTCTTTTCTAAAATATAATTCTTGATAAAATTATAATTAATGATTTCATCATTGACATTAATAAGTTTAGGAGTAAGTCTATATATTTTGATGCTACTAAGAATCTTCTAGCTATTCAACAACAGATGAGACAGTTAAAGATGCAAAGATCCTCCTAGTATCACTAACTCTATAATTATAAATAATACCTGTCTTAATATAAAACTTTTTTTCCAATAAAAAAGTGAGAGAAAGAGAAAATATATTAAGAAAAACCAAACAAAAATTCATTTTATTATTTTAACTTAAAATATTCAATTTTTATTATAAATTTCAAGAAAAGTTCACATTTTTTTAATTTTTACTTATCACAAACATAATTTTTTATATATTTTTAAAAATTAAAATTATGAACTTGGATATGTTCAGATATATCCTTTAATATCATGCAACTACCTTATTTCTTAAAAAAGAAACAAATATTTTTGTTTATAATTTTAAATTATTATTATAAATTAAGAATCATATTTTGTAATCCCAAAAAGAAATAATGAAAAAATTGGTTTTTACATGATCATTCTCAATATAATATATCCCCAATTATAAGAAATATAATCCAAAACTACTCAATATTTTAGGTCCATTACATAATTATTTTTTATAATTCTTTTATAAGAATACTTAAAAATGTATAAGTCTTCATCAAAGTCTATGTCATTTTTTTATTCAAAAAATATATGAGTTGATAAATATCAATGTATGTATAAAAAGTGATTATTTAGATATGATTACTAATCATCTAGGGATCAATCTAATTTATAATAAAAATAAAGGTAGTTTGTTAATTTTTTTTGGAAATCCCACAATGATATCTTTCTTTGTCCATAATAAATTTATATAATATAAAAATTATTGGAGATACACTAAGAAAAAAGAAAATATAAAATAAAGAAGTGACTTAAAAATGAATGGATACTTTCCAAAAACACATGATCCTTTAGTGAACAGATCATATCGTGGAATAATAAAAAAATTGGGTTCACCATCCCATAAATATTTTTTTATATAAAATTAAATATAGAGAGTTTTTCTAAGTAAAATACTTGGTATAGTTATAAAATACTAATAGAATTGGGAACAAAATAAATGATATTAAAATGAAAAATTTTATAAAAAATTATTACAAATTAAAGAGTTGTAATTCTTAAATTTCATTCTCAAATTTAGTCAAAATGATGAATTTACACTTCATTACTACTATTGGAAAGGTTTTTTTATTTCCAGAACTAGTCAACATGAATTATAAATATTGATCAATTTTTTTCAAAATGATATTGAATGCATTTATAACTGAATTGAATAACATAAACTTAATTAGACAAAAATCTATTGGAATAAAAACAATCCGTAAAAAATTAATGAAATTTTCATACAAATTAATAAATGAGTTGGAACAACTATTAGGATAAAATGAAGAATATTTGAGGACCATCATGAGATTCAATTAAGAAAATCCAAGCATATATTATTATTTTTGGATAAATATTAGAAAAACTATTCTTATTATAATTTCAAAGAAACTGATGATCCCGATCATGATGATGAAGTTGCATCGATACTTTATTCACAAAAAAGAAAATTTCATCAAGATATTATTAAAGGTACCATGTGAACTAAAATATGTAAAATATTTATTTGAAATTTTTTCAATTAAATAAACATTCTTCTCTTTTTTTAGACAGAAAAAGTAATTTTTTTTTCAAAATTTGAAAGTTTCAAATAGAATCAATTTATTTTCATAAAGTTTATGGGCAAAATTTTAAATGTAAAAAATTTTAAAGAAGGGAAATCAATAAAATAAATATATAAAAAGGGGGATGGGGATAAAGTAAAAGATAAAATAAGGATAGAAATATCAGAACTCTAAGATACAATTCTATTTTCTCAAGGAATAAATTTTTTTATGTTAATAGTACAATCAACTCTTAGAAAGTATATTTTTCTACCTTCTTTGATAATAGTTAAAAATTGAATTAACATGGAATTATTCCAATGTCTAGAGGATTTCAAGGAACAGAAAAGAGTCATACATGTTAAATGTACCTATAATTGTGTTTAATTATTTAAAAATAAATTTCTAAAAAACTAATTAACCGAAAGTCTTCCAATAAAGATACTATTTCCTTTATATCTAAAACCTTAGAAAAGATTATGATTGTATCCTAAAGATTCAATGATAAAAAAAGTTAAAAGGATATTTTTTTAATATTTTGGGGAATGGAAACCGAACTTCCTTTTGGTTATCCTTATAAAAAATATTCTTTTTTGTGTTTATTTTTAAAAAAATAAAAAAATTATAAAATTTAGCAGTAATAAATGTTTTCTAGTAAAAAAATTTTCAAAGAAAGAAAATTAATTCTGAAGGTATCCAAAAAACCAAAAAATTGGTTTTAAAAAATATTTTATTCAAAATAATTGGAAGGTTATTTAAAGATAATAGTTTTTTATTTGGATTAAAATAAGATACAATAAGAAAAAGTAAATGAGAAAAATATTCCAAAAGAAATCATATGATTCGCGAATCATCTATTTCTTCAAGATGAATAAATTTTGAGAAGTATTTTTTTACTAAACATAAAATAAAGTATATTATAGATCAAATAAACAAAATAGGAAATAAAAGAAAATTAATTACAAAAACGTGTATAAAAAATATAAAAAAATAATAAAAAAAGTATGATTAAAATAATACTTGAATTACCTAGAAAAATATTTAAAATATTGAAAAAAGAACCCCAAATCTATGAGTTCTTATGTGATTGATTGAGGTCCTCCGCTAATAAGTGTCGGGTTTTTGATTTGCAGCTAGAGTATGAAACATGCAAATGGGATTCATTACCATCATCTATAAAATGAACATAATTATAAATCTACCAATAAATTCCCCAATACAAAATAAAAACAATAACTTATAATAAATCATAATTCCTAAAATGTCATACAAATTAAAGTTTCCAAGATAAATATTGTAATAAAATTCCAAAAGTATCATCTCCAACCATAACTTCAAATAGATCATCCTATAAACTTGCTCTGGAAATATTAAGAACAATATATATATATACATATATATATAGGGATATACATACACATATACCCAGTAGGGTTATCCTTAATATCATTCATGAAAATTTGGAAAAATAATATTAATACTTTAGTGAATAATAAATATAACCAATAAAAACTTATTAGGTTAACTATCACCCAACCCCACTAATGCTCACTCAGCAAACATTTCATCCAAGAATAATAAAATAATATAAAAAAATATAGTAAGAGGGTACCTCACACCACTTCCCAATTGGTTAATTATCATGCCCTGATGACAATAATCCTAGGATTCCCCTTGGAATCATACCAATATTTCCACACCTAATGTGGGATGGATTATACCCCTACCTTCCCTAAATAATTTGATGTCAAAAGTTCTTATTTGAACCTGTAACCGCTAACCATAACCATAATTGGGTAATATATCCCTTAATGCAATATTTCTTGTTTTTCAATCAGCAACCATAGTTTTAGAAAATTATATTATGGTCTTACTTATCAAATAAAAGTCTTGATCATATTCTCATTAATGATTTAATCATTAGAATTATGTAGATTAGGATCAAGTCCATATGCTTGTAGAGGTTGATATTTTTGAGGGTTTTTTGTATATTTTGATGAAACTAAGAATCTTTTAGCTATTCAAAAATAGATGAATATAGTTATGGATGTGATGGTCCTCATGGTACCACCAATTATTATTATAAATTAAGAATGATATTTTATAATACTAAAAATAAATAATGTAAAAATTGGTTTTTACGTGATCATTATCCATATGATCTATCCCCAATTAGTCTTGAATATAAAAAAATAGAAAATAAATTCTCGTAAATAAATGTTGTACCATTATTTTTTTAAAAATGTGATTTTTTATATGATGAGAAAGTATAATTCATTCACTATGATAAAAAACCGATTATCAATAACTTCCATTTTCAAACATATTTTTCTAAAAATTGAATTGGATCATATTTGATATAATTTTCTGAATTACTAATATAAAAATTCCACCTACATTATAAAAGGATCACCATTTCGCATAATATAAAAAATGGAAAATATGAATTACAAGATATAATCCAAAATAAATATATATTTTAGGCCCATTACACAATTATTTATGAGAAATGTTTAATATGAATACTTAAAAATATACGTTTCTTTATCAAATTCCAATTCATTTTTTATTCAAAAAACCAATGAGTTTCTTTATAAATATCAATATTTATATAAAAAGTGATCATCTAGATATGATTAGTAATAATCTAGGGATCAATGTAATTTAGAATAATTAAAAAGGTAGTTTTTATCTCATAATTCTGAATCAAAAAAATCCATTGTTAAAAATATTTTTGAATTAGATAGAAATGAATAGAAAATACTAATTCATTATCCTAAATCAAATAAAATTTGGTTTTTTCCAAACATTTTCCTACTGTATAAACAATATAATATGAAACTTTGGGAAATACCAATCAAGTTACATATTTTATATTTTCATGAAAATGTTAAAGAAAAAAATATTTTATCATCGACTGAAAAAAAAAACATTTTTGTAAATTTTAAAATAAAAAAGAGTGGACCATATAAGACAATATATTAGATATAAAAAAATCATATCAAAAATAAATAAAAGAGTCATACAAAACTTTAATTTTTCCTTAAAATATATTTTATTTTTCAACTAAGATAAGAGGAACCTATTAATCCAAAAATTATTAAAAATATTAAGTTATACTATTTATTGCTTAGACTAGGAAATAAAAAATATATAGTTTTATCCTCTATTCAAAGAATAAAAATTAGTTTAGATATAATAGTAAATAAGAATATATCTCTTAAAAAATTGATAAAAATCAGAATATTGATCATTGGACCAATTTGTTTATTGGTAAAAAAATTATAATTTTATTGTGGTGATATTTAATTAGTTCATAAGATAAATAAAATGAACTAATCAAATATATGAATAAAAAAGATCCTATCTAAAAAAATATATAAAAATATTATTTATGAAAAAAATATATAAAACATATATTTTATTATTCACAAAAAAATTATTGGAAAAAAAATTCTTGGAAAAAAATATTACACAAATGAAATAGATTTTATTATTCCTGAAGTCATCAAGACACTATAGAGAATTTAGAATTAGAAATTATTTCTTTTTGAAAAATAATATGGATGATTCTTATCACATAAATTCAATTGTTTTCAATACAAAAAATGTAATTTTTTGATACATTTTATGAAGAAAAAAGTATTTGGATAGAATATATAAAAATCCATTAAAATAAAAATAACTTCTTCGGTCCAATTACTGATTTGAATATTTCACTTGTGTGAATTGATATTGGTTTGATACCAATAACATCAGTAATTTTAGTATGTTAGAAATATATAAAAAAAGTGAATTAATCATAGAATACTATTGTATACATTCAATGTTTTTTAGTAGGTACTGGTATGAATAATATCTTCCTCTATTATATTGCTCAATTGGTTTCTAAATAATATTACTAAGTTTTCTTGATCAAATACTTTCTACAATGATATATTTGTTAAAACAGTTGTTTCAAAATTGATCACTGATAAGGTTACAATATTTAAAATTCTCTTATTTATCAATTATGTTTACTATTTAGTAATAATACCTTCACCCATCCTGGGTAAAAAATGTAAAGAAATTTCAGAAAAAGGAGAAATGATAATATAATAAGTAGAAATAGAAAAAACTTTTGGGATGAAAGATTCATGATATATATATCTTCAAGAGACTTATTTTTTCATTTTTTGATGGATTAGGTGAAATAGGGGTTCCAAAAATAATGGATAAAACAAAAAAAATAGGAATTGAAAAGACAAAAAATGAATTATAAGTGAAAACAATTTATAAAGAAAGTATAATGTTTTATTATTTTAAAAATAATAAAAAATTCATGTTAAAAAAAGAATATTATAATTTCATATTTGAAAAAACTCTTGTAACTTTTTTTTTGACTATCAATAATGTAATTGTCCATTTCAATATATAAAAAACTATAAATTTGAAAAGAATATTAGAAATCAAATGTCACAATATTCCTTTCATACATAGCCAAGTGATGGAAAAATAAAAATATATTTTACATATTTATTGAGTTTGTTATTTTTTTTGGAAATGATATAATGATATCTTTCTTTGTACACAATAAATTTATATAATAAAAAATTATTGGATATCCGCTAAGAAGAAAGAAAAGATAAAACAAAGAAAAAAAATTTCAAATGGATGAATTCTTTAGACAAAAAATAAAATTTAAAAAATATATTCAAAAAAATAATTCTATTATGTAATAATCATAAAAAAATAATACTTTCCAAAGACACACAATCCTTTAGTGAATGGATCATATTGTGGAACAACCAAAAAATTGAGTTCACCCCTATAAGTAAAACTTTTATAATAAATTCAATAGGGATATTTTGGATAAATGAAATACATGGTATACTTATAAAATATTACTAAAATTTAGAAAAAAATAAATGACATAAAAATGAAAATTTTGATAAAAAATATTATAAATTAAAAAGGCACACTTCATAAATTTCATTCTTTAATTTATTCAAAATGAGGAATTTTCACTTAATTCCTACAATTTTAAAGGTATTTTTATTTCCATAACTTTTAAAAATTAATTTTTAATATTGATCAAAAAAATATTTCAAAAGGATATTGAATATATTTATAACTGAATTGAAGAACCTAAATTTAATTAGATAAAAATCTATTAGAGTAAAAACCATTCACAAAAAGTACTAAAATAGTAATACAAATTAATTGACAATATAGAACAACAGTTAGGGAAAAATTAATATATATTCTAGGATCATCACGAGATTAGATTAAGAAAATCCAAGCCTATAGTGATCTTTATAGATAACTATCAGAAAACATATTCTTATTGTAACGCCAAAGAAACTGATGATCCCGATCAAGATGATGAAGTGGATTTGATACATTATTCACAATAATCAAATTTTCATTGAGATAGTATCAAATTTACCATAAAAACTCAAAGATGTAAAACAATTATTTGGAAAAAATTTAAATCAAATACACAATATCCTCTTTTATTTAGATAGAAAAATTAAAATATTTTTTTTTTAATTTTCAAAGTATCAAATGGATTCAATTTATTTTCATAAAAGGTATGAATAAACTTTTAAAAGTAAAAATTTTAGAAAATAGAAATAAATAAAAGAAATCGATAAAAATGGGGATAAAGATAAAGTAGAAGTGAAAATAAGGATAAAAATAGTAGATGCTTGAGATATAATTCTATTAACTCAAGGAATATGAAGCTTTATGATGTTAATACAATCAACTCTTAGAAAGTATATTTTTCTACCTTCTTTGATAATAGTTAAAAATTTCACTCACAGGTTATTATTCTAATGTCCTAAGTGGTCAGAGTATTTCAAGGAATGGAAAAGAGAGATGCATGTTAAATGTACCTATAATGGTTTTTAATTCTCAGAATTTTTTTTTCCAAAAAATGGGTTAACCTAAAGTCTTCAAGTAAAGATACTATTTACTTTCTATTTGAAACCCTGGAAAATATTATTATCTTATTCTAAATATTTGATGATAAAAAAAATATATTTTTTAATAGTTTGGGGAATGGAAATTGAACTTCCTTTTGGTTCTCAGAAAAAAACTTCTTTCATGTCTATTTTAAAAAAAATAAAAAAATATAAAATTTATCAAAGAAAAATTTTTATAGTTCAATTTTTTTAAAGAAATAAAATTATTTCTAAAGATATTAAAAAAACAAAAAAAATGGTTTAAAAAAATATTTTATTCAAAATAATTAAAAATATATTTAAAGAAAATAGTTTCTTATTTGTATTTAAAGAAGATAAAAAAATAAAAATAAAAATAAAAAAAATATTCAAAAAGAAATTGGATGATTCACGAATCATCCATTTCTTTAAGATAGATCAATTTGGAAAATAGTTTATTTCTTGAAACTAAAATAAATAATATTATAGATTGCAAAAACAAAATAAAAAATAAAAATAATTAATTAAAAAAACATATATAAAAAATATAAAAAATATTAAAAAAGTATGATTGAAATAATAATTGAATTACCATGAAATATCTTTAAAACATTGAAAAAATACCAACAAATATATGAGTTCTTATGTAAGTGATTTTTAGGCCCTCCACTAACAGGTGTTGGGTTGTCGATCAAAACTGAGAGTATGAAAGATGAAAATGGGAGTCATTACCATCATACATCCAATGAACATAATAAGAAATATTCCAATCAATTCCTTGATATAAAATAAAAACAATTACTTATAATAAAACAAAATGAATGAAATTCCATACAAATGAAAGTTTCCAATATAAATATTGTAGTAAAATTCCAAAAGCATTATCTCCAACCATAAATCCAAAATGATCATTCTATAAACTCACTATGAAAATCTAAAGAACAATTTACACACACACACACACACATGTATATATAGGGGTGGGCATACATGTATGCCTAGTAGGGTTCTCCTTAAGTCCATTTATGAAAATGTGAAAAAAGTATATTAACACTTCAATGAATAAGAAATATAACCAATTTACACTTATCAAGTTAACTATAAACCAGACCCTCTAAGGTTCACTCACCAAAAATTTCATCCCATAATAATAAAATAATATAAAAAAATATAGTAAGTGGGTATCTCACACCACTTCCTAATTGGTGAATTCTCACACCCTGATGAGAATCATATTGGACTTCCCCTTAGAATCATACCAATCTTACCACACGTAATGTGGTATGGATTGTACCCCTACCCTCCCTAACCTATGCAATGTCCAATGTTCTTATTGGAAATAGTAACAACAAACCATAACCATAATTGAATCCATAAACCACATTTCCACATCTTAGAACATCAACCTTATTGCAACGCCCAGACCTAGATTGTTTGAACAACATTTGGGTAGGGGTCACTACGTGACCTCCAATACATCACCTTGTACACAAAAGGTTATAGATTAGTGGTGAAGTCCTAAAATAGTCACGAGGGAGACTATACCCTTAATAAGAAAGACTTATTGTCTTGAAAAATCTACTGAAAATTTGGCATGATTCATCTATATAACAAAAATCTCAAAAACTGTATAAATAAAATAGGGATCCCCATAGACCCATACAGTCTAGAATAGAAAGTGGTAAATCCACTTAAATTAACAATAATAGAGTAGAAAAATCATATAAAAAAAAATGAAAAAACATCATATAAATAAATGAAACACTGACCAGTACATGATGAATAAAAACTGATAAGTTAATTACATTGGTCTCTGACACAAATCACATAATCATATTTACAAAACCTTAACCCCCATAACCTATTGGACATATACCAAATTCCAAAATATAATAAGTACCTATGCCTTGAGATAAAAGATCAATATCTATGAAAGTACATAGAAACCCATACCGTGTATGCGGGTAGGGGGTGAGTCCAACAATACAGTAGTAATCCCCAAAGTCTTGATAATATTAAATGTTACTATGATCAAATGGATGTGCATGAAATACATATATAAGAAGTTTGATCATGTCCATGAAACACAACTAATCAAAAAAATAAGAATAAAAACACATTAAACATACATGTTAAGTTTTTAGGTGTCATCCAAACCACCTTAACCTCAATCATACATGATTTGAATAGTGTCAAAGTGTCTCTGAACACAAGTAACCACTCGGTGAAAATATACTCATCCTTGAAACATAATAATCACTTAGAGGAAATATACCCATCTTCGGAATGTATAAGCCACCCGAGGGAAATATACCTATCCCTGAAATGTATAAGTAAGCCCCACACACATCTTAACTGAACTATGTGGACTTTGATTCCCTACCATAGAGATACGTAGGAAGCCTAACTAAGGTTCAATCCCATCACCCATTTGTCCTGGCCATTTCACATTAGTTTAATGTTCATCCCACATGACATTAATTGTATCTCTTGAACTATGTAGGTTTTGAAATCTGTCTTCTATACAAGGTATGTAGGATGCCTCCATGAGGTTCAATACCAACCAAAAGTAAACTATAGTGCTCCCACCTAGGTATTCACCCTACTAATGTGATATCATCCCTCTTTGGGAAATATCTCTTGGGTATACCTTCTTGAGGTGTTCTGATCCCCCCGAGTAGCTATCCATGCATAAGCCCCACCCTCAATCCATACCCCTCCAACCTAAGATTATCCCTCTTGTGATGGGCTGCTAACCATGCATAAGACCCAAAATATATTCAGGTCACTATCCTTTATGCACACCCTGATTATATGCCTCATTTCCTGAACTATGTGGACTTTGATTCCCTATCACGAGGATACATAGGAAGCCTCCATGAGGTTCAAACCCATCACTCATGTACCATCCTGGTCTCTCCCTCGAGATCTTGTGTTTCAGGAAGATCATGCCTCATCCCAAGGTCCCACTTCCTTCGGGTCCCATCCATGTGTCCATCATCACAATACACCACCTCAGGTGTCTCATCGCCCCATTCTATAACTATGTGGACTTTGATTCATAGCCACTAGGATATGTAGTAAAACTCCCTGAGGTTCAATCCCAACACCATCATATTCACATCGGTTCTATATCTATCATGATTTTTTTACCTGGGTCACCACATCCCAGTGGAATCATGCCATCCACCCAGGCCATCTCAGCACGTAAGCCCCATTCATACCATCAATTATCCTTACAAAATCTGGGCAGTCTCATCATATAATCCCCAAACCACCCATTCAAACTACCTAGGTTTTTATCCTTGTATTATACACACGGTACATAGGAATCCTCTATGAGGTTCAATCCCAGGAAATGGTAAACCTTGGTGTCCCACTCATTGGGGCCCACCAATCTTTGATTCATCATTTTCGGTGTTTGGATCATCCTTTATGATATAAAATCTCTATTTTTTTAGGGACACACAATCCCAAGTCCTTCCTCATTGGGCATTCCGATCCATCCATCCAATAAACCTTATGGGTGCTACCTCTTAGGGATATACCCATTTGATCCACTCTTATTAGTGTTCTGATCAGTCCAATCTGTCTTCTCTAGATGTTAAACTCACGACATACCCTGTGTTAAACATGGTAAGCCGAGGAAAACCTCATAGACATGCCTCTAGCATAAGATACCCCACAGTTGATATGGGATGCCATAGGCTTCCACACCCTCGAGAAGCCCTATCAAAGGGAAATCCAAGTGTACTAGTGTTCCAAAATCCAAACACGCCAGAAATACCCAACATGACTAATATCTTGACCGAAGGTCACTGCTCTGACTTGACCCTTTTGAATGTCCTAATAGAAGTAGTGTAATTAACCAACATCCACAAAGATATGGAACTAGGAAGTGTTTCAAGAAAAGTGACTTAATCTTTAAGGGAGTCCTATACTAGGAGAATAATTTTGAGGATAAATCCACAAAATGAGAGACCAAAATCCCATCATCCCATTTTGATCATGGAGAAAACATCCCTGAAAAGGTGTTATATGCTTCCCTCCTTTAGAAAGCGGGAATGTAGTGTAGATAGATGCGCGTACCCACAAACGGTGTGCAACCCCGATGAAATAATTAGAAATAGAAATGGGGAACCTAACGTGAAATTATTCTCCTTAATATGGGGATTAGTAGCGTTCGATACATCAGAAGATAAGTGTGTCGCTAGATCCAGTTATCTGGTGCTAGGTCCCACCAAGAAAATAGTTATCCTGGTGTGAAACTCACCAGGATTTGGGGAAATTAATAGTTAGTCATCCAGGACTGCGATGTTGTCAGCATGGATATTTCTATCCAGCCATAGAAGAGTGAACTATATTGGGGAATTGAGTATTGATTTCCTAATATTTGTACTAATGGCTAAATATTCATTATTTTCATGACACAAGCTACATATATAGGAAACCAATCACCTTCTGCCCATAGACGTAGGGGAAGGGGTAATGCCAGTGCGAAAATCCCGCATGGATCCACCTCTACCACAACATCATCCTCTACCAAAATTAATGGGCATCCACACCCCATCTCACCATCTGAAATTGTTTAAAGGAGGGTGATGGGTATTCTTGTTCGACGATACAAATAGAAGGGGGTCATCCCGATGCGGGATATGGCCCGCCAATATTTGGAGGCTTTTGTGCCTCACCATCATCGCCACCCCAAAGTCTGCACAGGGAGAAACTACCCCCCCCACTCTGATCTTCAATCATTTCAAGAGCCTCTCCCCAAAATGCCCTTATGACTCACTCCCCTAAGCTGACCAGGTAATGAATGTCCGAGTCATTCCAGCTTCAACTTTAGCTAGGGAGCCACCGAGGAGGGATCCCACTAGGCCGCATCAAAACCACCATCCAGTCTCATAGGTTAAGGAGTAGGTGGCCTCTACCCCTGTACATCCAACCCCAATTCAGCTAACCCGACACCAATGCTGGGTGCAATCTTAGAAGGATGCCCGCCAGGGGGAATCATCTTCTATGGATTCAGTGGCCTGAGCCACCATCGGTGAAAGCCATCAACCCTCTATTACTACATATAAGTGGAAACTCCCTATTATAGAGCAGAGGAACTTCCATTCTTATTTAGGGTTGAGGCCCTAGCCACCCCACAGGCAAGCTAGGTCTCTCTCAATCATTGGCGCGAGTAGCAGCCGTCGCGGGCCAACCTATGACAATGATGTTTAGTACGAAGGTCCTCCCTATACCACCATCAGGAAGAGTGGAGGTCCTCCCCAATGTCTCATCCAACATGGAGGTCCTCCCCATGCCACCATCATCAGTATAAGCGAAGGTCCAACCCATCTTGTTGACACCCATTATGAAGGTCCTCCCCGTGCCCATGATCCCAAGTATGGAAATTTTCCCTACATACTAGGTTGTCAAAGTGAGGGTCCTACTCTCCCTATCAACTATCATCATGGAGGTCCTCCCCATGTTTCCACCGACTCCAGCGGAGCTCCTCCCCACTCCATCTATGGTCAACATAGAGGTATTCCTCATGTTCAACATGATTAGTATGAATGCCCTCCTCATACCGCTCTTACTAGAGCCATCCAAATAAAAGGTCCTCCCCACGCTATAGAAAACCACCATGAAGGTACTCCCCATGCTCTTACCAGCTCAAACAAAGGCCCTCCCCACTCCATCACTTTCAACCATGGAGGTCTTTCCCGTGTTCCATTTGACATTTTCCCAGGTTCTCCCCTCACACCAAATCATCCAAGAGGAGGTCCTACCCACTCAAAAAAAACCTACACAAAGTTCTTCACCATGTTAAAGATCTACCCTACCCTAAAAAACCATCCCAGGGTAGGAGGTAGAACCATCACTTCCAAAAAAGGATCTTGAGAAGCACCAGATCGTAGTCAAAACTTTCTATTTTTCAGACTCTAAAGTGGAGTGCTACTTGATGATGGATCCCTCAAACCAATCCTTTATGTCAGGGTTTGGGGTAGGAACTAAGAATATCAAATTATTCCTCCCATAAAGTGAGATTCAACATATCCCTAAAGCCCCCCGCATATACATAAAGGAGGAGGAAGATTTGTCTCCTTTCTAGGGTCTTGATGTGCAATCCTCTTTTTCGTTATCAGGATCATTATCTACCTCGAAAAGAGATCACATAGAGTTTTTCTAGGGACTAAAAGATGATGAGAACCATCTTGATCCACCACTAATGACTACCACAGTTTTATAGGAAGCAATGGTCAGTAGCTCGTCCTACATGGATGTGGTGATATAGTTGGTACAATCCCTGAGAGATAACCCAGTATGCAGCGGTTTGTCAGCTTGTGCACCGTGCTCTCCACCGACCAGTCCACTATCACAACATTCCATGTTAGTGCCATTACTGATCCCTCAACCACCCCCAATTGAAGAATGGGGAAACCAAGGGATGAATCCTAAGTCTGAGTGGAGAAGTTTATGGTACATTCTCACGACATACCATTTCCCCAAGATGTTCTGGCCAATTTCAACTTTATGCTTCAATATTCCAAAATCCTTCACCCATGACGAGGTCATGTGATTTCACTGAACCTTAGGGATGATGCATTTTCATCTTCATCATTGATGGTTGGTTTACCCCAAAAGATAAGAACACTTCAATGACATTAGCCAACAATGCCTCCTGGTTGAGTTTGGTCGCACTTCCTATCGCTCAACACCCTTCACCACCCAGTTATCATCAGACCCTCCAACAAGGATACATCCGAAGTTTCATTGTGCTACACAAAGTTATTAAGGAGGCTTCTCCACATGTCCAGATCCATATATGGGGGAAGTATGCTGCCCTGTATTTTGGTCTTATCCAATGTTAACCTGATTTACCCGATTATATAAAGGATATGCCTCCAGGCATCATTACAGTAAACATGGTCATTCATGAGATATACTCAGATGGGGGAATCAACACAGGGTTTGGAGAGGATGACCTGCCTCCTGGGGAAGAATAACACATCAAAAATCCTGCAGGTGTTCGCACTTGTAAGTAGAGGCAGACGTTTGGCTTAGGGGTCCATTTCGAGTTATTGCCTCTTGGTCAAGGACCCAACAAGGGTAAAGCACACAATGGAACTATTAATCCCTTCAATCCATATGGTTTAGTGAAAAAGACAAAATAGGATCCTGAAAAGGCCGTGCTACATTAGTATCTTGTTGAATAGAAAATGATTGTTGATAAGCTCCTTGACGAATGCGTTGCAGAATAATGACCATATTACAGTAACCCACAATCGGGGCAACAAGGGCAGGCACATCTCCCTCTGGTGAGATACCACATAGTTATCTCAATAACCTTTCCCATCTATACTGAGTATAGTCTAGAGTTTATAGAAATCGAGCACAATATGCATTGCTGAATCCACCTGAGTTGTGCAAGAATCCTCATAAGGACCCAACTTAGGTTCCTCCAGCCACTCCATAGGTCATTACTTTATCATACCCTTAGGTTATTCCACCAACCTCTCTGTGGGCCACTGATCCATATTATCATTTTGAAGAACCTGCCGACACACTGGTATTTTGGAACCCTCTCCAATATAGGAGTCCTCATCAAGATGATCCGATGGATGCTCTCATTTCCTACCTCAAGGATCTTGAAACCTAACAGGTGGCGATCCCACCTGATGGAAATCCATATCTGGATTGAGTGGATGACATGCCAACACCCCCTAGATTCACGAATCCTACCTTCTCCCCTTTCAATGGGACATGAGACCCACTACAGCATCTATCCCACTTTATTTCAAGGTTTGGACCCATGCCGGGGACTCTAGTGCAGCAGGAGGCCACTAAGATCTGATGATTTGTATATACGCTAGAAGGCCCCAAATTTTTCTGGTATAACTAGTTACCCATTGGGCATATAGCTAGTTGGGAAGATATTCACAAACAATTTCTTTACCAATTCAGTTTCAGCACCTATAAAACTAGTATTTCCGACCTCTTAAAGTGTAAGAAAAGGCCATATGAGTGAGTCGCAGACTTTGTCGTAAGGTGTAATGGTCTCACATATTCACTTGAAATGCCACTGACTCAGGAGTAGCTTCTAACTATGTGCTTGGAAAATGTGAAGACTGAATTGGTCCCTTATCTCATCATAAAGAACTTCCCAGGTGGATTCCAGGATTTCTCTGACAAGGCTCAATGCCTAGAGTAAGCCTTGTAGTAAGATAAGCAGGCATGCCTGTTGCCTCCCACAACTCCTGCAAGAAGAGCATCCAAGGTCAAGATGGATACTGTTGCACAGGTAGAGGCTCCCAAATAGTTGTAATTATTACCGGCAGAGTCACCTACACAACATCACTAAGGGAAACTACCTTAGGCTCAATATCTCCCACCTCAAAATATTCAGGCACCATTTAATAACGCACCACTGCCTCTTAAGCGAGACAACTAGGTTCCAACTCCTCACCCGACTTTGGCCCCTCGCTAGGGCCATGATCCTAGGGTACCTTTCCTAGATCAGAGAAACCAGACCTACTCATTCAACGAATATTAGGTCCCTGACTATTTCTGGAGTTCCTTGGACTAGGGAATCTTTCGGTTTCTAGAATGCAGGAGGCCCAAAGAGGTATATCTCACTGATTTCCCCAATAACTAATCCAATCAACAGTTCCTTGGGAACACTCTCAAGAAGTGCTATGTGTTCAAGGACTGGATCCAGGACCAGGTTGATAACAATATAGTCATATTGGGTATGACCCCATCATAGGTGGTTTTTGTGTTTGAAAAGCCTGATAGTGACAACAAGGGTGAATGAAAATAGGTCTCTAGCCATGGGTCTCAGAAGTATGATGACCAGATAGCATACAAGGCAGTTAATCATGCCCATGGTATTATCTGTGCCCATTATAATCAACATGATACTTCCAAAGTCATTGTTCTACCCCTATATACTACTTCTGCATCAACATCTCAGCATTCACCCTCTCAGGAGAGCAGGCATCGATGGTGCAAGGAGAAGCAAGCCCTCTGCCGATACCAAATCCATCCCATACTCTTGGCAGTTTCATGCCCTTAGAGATGGGGATTTCCCTAGAATCTGACCAGTAATAGAGGATTACTTAAGCGATGATCATGAGTATTCTTTAGTAAACACCTTCGAGCTGGTGGACCCATACATGTTCCCCGTTGATGAGGAATTCTAGGCAGACCCTCCTAATGTCTCTAGATGACGCTAGCATCGATGAAATCATGGATATGTGAACCATCAAAGTGAATTGGCCAACACTTTAGAACAATCCATGAATGTCACTTAGACTATAAAATAGGGTTAGTGTAGGGATCAACATGTGTAGTCCTCTCACTCTGTTTCATCAGATTCACTTCCCCTACCGTTTGTGCTACTCGACTAGGAAGAGCCGCTACGACTGTTCTATGATCAGCCATGTACAGATAAGGCCAGGCCACAGTCATCCAAAAATCATTTGGTAGTCATATTATGAGATTCATATAGTGAGAAAAGGGATACCCCCAACACCAGCCAAAATCTATTGGTTCGAACTACAACATTTGTCATACCTCCTATGACAGAGCAACCTCCTGCCAATAGAAATGTGCACCTGGCACGAAAGTATGACATTCTCAAGAACCTTTCTAGCATTCCTATGATGATCTTGATTCTCAAGGATCTCCTACTATTGGAATATATACATAAATACTTATAAGAAGCTTTAAGAAGCACCCTTGAATTTTAGACAGAGGTAGAGGACACAAAATTATTCCATACTGAGGAAACTGAACTCAAAGAATGTCAAGCCATAATATCATTCTCAAGATAAGATGAAGGTTTTACTATACATGGGAACATCCTCCCACTATACATCACTGGTCAGTTCAATGGAATGGAAGTCCACCATTGTCTTGTTGACAAAGGTTTTGAGATCAATCTCATCCCGACCCAGATGCTCTACAAATTAGGACTGTCTGAAATAGATATGAGTCTTTATGACCTAGATACTCAAGGTTATGACAGAATAGAGTAGCCACTACTTGGAAAGATCCACCTAAAAACCCAATTCAGTGTTCTAATTTATAGCATGGAGTTCATGGTCGTCACACAGGACACCACACACAATGCGTTGATGGGTATACCCTTGCTCCATCTGCATGCAACAATACCCTCCTCATATCACCAATTACTCATGTACTCCCTTAATGGCCGAGTGGAAATGATCCAAGGTGATATTTATACCTTTTACTCTTGTTAATCCCACTACCTGGATGCCAAATACTATAGAAGCAAGGACAAGAAGGTTTAGGCCAATGAGGTTGAGTACAATACTACTGTGGCCAACCCATGGATAGACTTGGATGATTCCTACATCCTCCCAATTCACCAATTGGAGGCCATGAACCCAGACATGGGACACTGATTTTCATCTTTGGGACAATGGGAAAGAGAATTCCTAGGTGCAAGGAAAATAGTAAGATCACTTCATACTCCTATATGAATTTGGATTGAGTGATCCTAGAACCCCTTACGCCTGTAAGGTATCCAGATGTTCTCCCCATGACAACAACAATATGCCATACTTGCTTATTTTTCTAGGCTAGGTTGAACTTAATCAAGAAGAAACACCACTATTGCTTTGATATTATTAAGCATGGCCTATTGGGTTGAAGTCATGATGGAATAAGATCAATATATTTTGTCACCATGGTTTTAGTAGCATAAGATTCCCCCAATGAAGATTCCACTACTGCTCAGGCTGGCACCAACATTTCATCAGAACCAGCCAGCTCAGAAGAATTTCTCCCTACCGATGATCCAATCACTATGGACAATGAATAGGATTTGGAGGATACTCCTCCTTCATTTGAGGAAGGTATATCCACCACTATTGATGAGTTAGTATAGGTGAACCTCAACACCGAGATAGATCCAAAACCAACACTGTTCAGTGCAACCATGTATGTAGAAGAGAAGTAGCAGTATGTTGATTTCCTAAAGTAACATCAAGATATATTCTCCTAGAGCTATGGTGAGATGATAGGAATATATCCTTAGGTTTCCATCCATTGACTTGGTCTCCCGATAAACCATCATGGGTTCAAACAACCTCCCAGAAAGATGCACCTCTCTCACGATACCATGGCCGAGGCTAAAATTGATAAGCTCATTAAATCCAACTTCTTCAAGGAAGTACAATACCCAAGATGGTTAGACAACATAGTTCCTTTTAGAAATAAGAGAGAATAGATTAGAGTCTTCACTGACTTATGGGATCTCAACCATCAATGTCTGAAGGATAATTTTACACTTCTTACGACAGAGCTGTTGATTGACGCTACCACCAGATTCCAAGATCTTTCCTTCATGGAAAGGTATTCCGGATATAATAAAATCTTAATGGAACCTGAGGATGAATATTATACTATATTAAGAGGACCACAAGGTAATTTTTGTTACTAGGTAATTCCTTTCGGTCTGAGGAATTCAGGTGACACCTATCAGCGTTCCATGCACTGCATATTCAAGCCGATTCTTAGGACATTAGTGGAATGCTATGTGGATGATTTGGATGTCAAATACCTCCAGTGTTAGGACCATCTCAAAGATCTTGAGAAAGTGTTTGGCTTTATCTACTCTTTTCATCTGAAGATGAACCCCTTGAAGCGTGCCTTCGGAGTTACCTTCGGAAATTTCTTCAGCTTCATCATTAGATATAGAGGCATAAAGATCGATCCAGAGAAGATCAAGGCCATTATTCAAATTCCTCCTCCAAGAAACCTTTGGGATCTCTAAGGTTTTCAATTCAACTTAGCCTAAATACACTGATTCATTTTGAATATATCCTGAAAGTGTATTCCCTTTTCCTAGCTCATGAAGAATAGTGCCAACTACTAGTGGGATGAATAGTGTTAGGATACTTTTGAGGAGATCAAGAAGTACCTACTACAACCTCTGGTTCTAATGCCACCTATCTCCAAAAATCTGTTAGTACTTTATGTGATCACCCTATAATGGTCCCTCGGTTCCCTTATCACCTAAAAGAATAATAATGGTATAAAGAATATTTTATACTATCTCAGCTGTTTGGTCCTCGATATAGAGACCAAATATTCCTCTATCAATAAGATATGCCTCACACTGGTATTCACAGTGCAGAAATTACAACATTACCTGCAACACCATGAGATACAACTGGTGTCTCACATAGAACCACTGAAGTAAATTATAAAACACCCCATATTGATAGGCCATCTAGCTTGGTGGGAAGTGATCCTTCAGCAGTTAGACACCAGGTTCATTCTGTAGAAAGATATCAAGGGTTAGGTGTTGGCATAATTTCTTGCTGGCCATCCACCCCCCATAGATTAATCCCTCGATCTTGAATTCCTAGATGAATCCATCCTCTTAGTGTATCAATCTATGCCGTGTTGGAAGATTCACTTCGATGGTGCTTCCTGAATCACCACTGGTAGAAGACTCAATGATCCTAAACTCAACAAGGTAGGTCTGGGTATCATCTTCATGATGCTTGCACAAGCTATCATGACCTATTCATTCTTGTTGTCAGAAGGCTACACTAACAATGAGGTAGAGTATCAGGTCCTCATCATTGGTCTTAAACTAGCCCTCAATATTGATGTTCCCCAACTACATGTGAAAGGGGACTCTAAGCTAGTCATATAGTAGATCAATGGTGACTACGTCATCAGAAATCCAGAGCTCGTGCCCTTGTTAGAGTGCACTCACTATCTGATGGCCCAGTTACATTATCTACCAAAGATTACTCATGTTCCCCAATCATAGAATGGTCAAGATGATGCCTTGGATAGCCTTTACACATCTCTTTTAGAGCTTGACTAGGATGATTTTAAAATCTATGTGGTGCATCGAATATTCATTTCTCCCATCACTCCAGACGATGATGATATCCAGTAGGTAATCAATCTTACCACTGGTGAATCCACACCAGGACCTCCAGGTCCCCCTGCCCCAGCACTGGAAGAGACCTCTGATTGGATAACTCCTTTTTTTAAGTACCTCCAACACAAAAATATCCCAAAAGATAGAGCCAAACATGAGATAACCCGTCATCACCCAGTACAGTTCACTCTTTAGAGTGGTCCCAGCCTTGAGAATATCCTCTATAGGAATGAGTTTTATGTAATTATCCTCCATTTCATTCAAGGATATGAGATCCCCTAATTTATGTAGAAAGTTCATGCTAGTTCCTATAGAGCTCATCAAGCAGGGTCAAAACTCTCATCAGATCTGAAGGTTGGGATAATTCTATCCCACTATGGTCCATGACTATATCGAGTTCACCAAGAGGTTCCACACATTCCAGATCCATGCTAATTTTGTGCATCATCCACTAGAGCCTCTCCATACTACCAAATACCCTTGGCCCTTTGTGGTCTGGGGGCTTGATGTTGTGGGACCATATCCACCAGTAATAGGTCGCCAGTGCATATTTATCCTGACCACCAAATATTTATTTTCTAAGTGGGTAGAGGCAATTATACTCAAGGTAGTAAAGTCCCATTCTATAATTAATTTTGTGATCTCCAACATCATCCATCAATTCTGAGTCCGTCATGCTATTCTCACCGATAACAGTACCAACTTTCGAGCAGCTAAGCTAAAGAAACTATATGACAAGTATAGTATCCAGTCCAATAATACCTCTCTCTATCATGTTCAATCAAATGGGAAAATAGAGGAGTTCACTAAGACCCTATATAACATTATACAAAAGATGGTTGGTCAGAACAAGAAAAATTGGCCGAAAAAACTCCCCAATGCTCTATGGGATTATCAGACAATAACTTGTAATTCCACCTAGGTGACCCCATATTCCTTGGTGTATGGAACAGAGGCAGTCCTTCCCATCAAGATTCAGTTACCATCACTTTTTACAATATTATATGATAAGTAGACATCATAAAAAGTATCTGAAGTCCATCTAGATGAACTAGAAACTCTCAATGAGTCCAAGCTTTGTGACTTGTAAAACCTAGAGAGACACTAGAATAAGATAGATATATATTTCGATAGGAAAGTTCACCTCTAATCCTTCCTTAAAGGTGACATAGTGTTGGCCCTGAGAACACCTATGATACTCAGCAGGAAGCCGCCAAAGTTAGAGCCCAAATGAGAGGGACCTTATATCATTCATAAGGTTTACCCCAATGGTGTGTACTCCCTAATCACCATGAATGGTGAGAATATTACTCTTCCCACCAATTCCAAATTCCTTAATCATTACTTCGCATGATTGAGCCTTTATCCTTCATGACGATAAACTTTAAATGGAAAAAACACCTTATGGTATGAGCTCTATAACCTTAAACTAAGATCTATTTAATCCTTACCGCATGAAGTTAAAATACACAACATTTCAAGAACTATGTTTGGATTGATTCACATATTTATGGGATATATATTGGAATGCCCAAACACTTTGTCTTTGGGTCCATCCTAGAAAATATTTCCATCTCCTTAGTTCCCAATCTAGGTTTAGTTCACTTTGATGACTACACGTGATGTTTCATGAGGCCCCTTTGGTCTTCATTCACGTTGGGTTTACAATAATCTCACCATGTATCCCTACTCCCAGATAATTCTTCATTGCACTTCATCCTTAACACATGATGTTAAACTACATGGAATATTAGAACTACATGTGTCTTGATTCATTCCCTCATAGGATACGTAGGAACGCCCGAACATGTTGTCTTTGGGTATAGCCCCAAGTTACCCATTTTTGATCTTATGACCTGAGATTCCTTTTATGAGCACATGGTGTGGTGTGGACTTCTTTGATCCTCATTCACATTGGGTATGCAACAAATACACCATTTTAACCCCTTAAGAAGACCTCCCTTCATCTGAATCCTTACCGCATGATGTTAAACTACACAATATTTCCAAAACTACATATGGATTGATTCCCATACTTATGGTATATGTAAAAATGCCCAGGAATTTTGTCTTTGGGTCCAGACCTAGGTTCCTCAACCTTTCTGGCCTTTACGGCCCAACTCACCGTTTGAGATCTATGACCTTAAACTAAGATCTCTCATGTACCACATGATGTTAAACTATTATATCCTACACACAAGACATAAAACAACATGGAATTTATGGTCCTTTCTACATGACCATAAAGGGAAAGTGCCCCTCTATCCTATACGATGTTAAAACCACATGTCATATTGCCAATTTCCCTCTCTTTCGACCTCTTGGCCTGGTTCCCCTCTTGGGGGTGCATGGTATATTGTGGGATTATTTTGTCCTCATTCACATCGGGTTATTATTCTATGCCATACACATTCATCTCTTGAGAAAACTTCACCCCTTCCATCCTTACTGTACGACATTAAACTGCATGGCATTTTAGAACTATATGTGGCTTGATTCCCATCCTTATGGGATACATAGGAATTCCCATACACTTTTTCTTCAGGTCCAACCCCAGGTTTATCAACCTATTTTTCCCTTTTCCTCAAATCGTCTCCTCGAGTTATCCAATTTTAATTAGACCCCTAAACCTCTATTACACCTCACCAACATACTCATATGTGTTGTGGTTTAGGAATCAGATTGTTGGATTCTGCATGGACATGCTTTATTACCATCTCCATGTTCACGTGTCCCTTTATTTGGGTTTCCATCATCTTTCACATCCAAAAGAACCCCCAAACGGTATGTATGATTGGACTTATGGATCACCTAAAATTTCAGGCCTGCATCCTATAGGATTTTGAACGACATTTTAAGACAGGTTCTATAGAGACCTGAGCCTTTTACATATAAAATTTAATTATTTTAAACATAATTAATCATCAGAGTAAAAGCCAAGGATTGTTAAGTCTAGTGTCTTGGAAGACTAGGTACATATAACATAAAACATGGGGCTAAAAAAACACTTCTTTATTTAATATCCATATTGAGCTCCTAACTTCCTTTGAGCCCTTACATCTGCATAGGGTACCCTGGGGAACACATGAACAAACGGATGAGCTAAAAATGACCAGTAAGGGAATGAAAATAAGGATACATCTCAAGAACCTAAGTTAAGAGGCATGACATAATGATATCCAAAGCATGGAACTTATAAAATCATTTAATATAAGCATAGGATCATATAAAAATGGAATCATATAAATGTGGCAGAATCATAAATCATATTTTTAGTACGGGTCAAGGATAACCAAAAATACTGTTTCCCATTTCAGTATGGGTCAAGGCTAACCGACAATCCCGTTTCCCATTTCAGTACGGGTCAAGGCTAACCACCAATCCCGTTTCCCATTTCAGTACGGGTCAAGGCTAACCGCCAATCCCGTTTCACATCGCATCTCATGAGACTTATCCTTACCCAATCCATTAGAGCGCTATCTGGGCACACCCATCTAAACATATTCATGAATATTCTTTCCACATAAATAATATTTCCACATAAATAATCATACATAATCAACCATACATAAACATAAGGTTGCCCATGGAAAGAATTGGGTACCACAATCATGACATAAAACCTATCCAATGGGCGTATCACGAAAGTGTCCATGAAAGCAAGGGATTAGAACATACATGGACATTCATAGGGTAAAATAGGAATTTAAAATGGTAATTGGTGTCAAATATAAGTTACAACATATTAGAAATGTATTTTAGAAACATTAGCATTAAAACATTTTTGTGCGGTTTTAAGGAAAACACTCTAGAGATTTTCAAATAGAAAAGAGGAAATTATTTTATATAAAACCAGAATTGAACCAAAAAAGGTTTTCATAATAAAAATACTTATTTTTTAAAGACAATGGTGTCTTAAAACCAAGGATAGAGTGAACTTGAAATTTGGGTAAAAATTAGGGAAGTCCCCTTAAAATAGGTTTGCTTATCGGAAAGTCCTAAGGAGGGAATCTTTCAAAATCATGTATATCCACGAAAGAATGTTATGAAAAGGGTATTGATATAAGAATCTTGTAAAAATAACCAGAATTCATAAGACTCACATAGATAGATAAGATAACACAATTTTGAAAGAAAGATAAGGCAACCCGAAAGAACAAAGAAGGTTCAGGTAGAATTCGTTGTGATTTTATCAGCATGGTGTCAGGTGTGACCAAGAGGTATTGATGAGAGAGAAATGGAGTTTCTCATAACTTATAAATACATAAGGAAGTATGGTTGAGGTCCTTAAACATACCCCATCATTTTATAGTACACATAAAAAGGAAAATTATAGAGGACAATCTTGATTAAGAGAGAAAAGGGGAGGATCCCTTACCTTAAATCCGTTGGTGTTCTCCACTTGTTATTAACGACCTGAATAAAAAAATTAGGATTATTAATTAATAAGTCCCAAACCAATTATATATGTAATTTATTTATTATAACCCTTTTTATTTCATTCAAATCCTTTTTGATTAGTTATAAGTTTCAATTTCATTGTTCGGGCTCATTTGTTTACTTGACTTTAAAAGATCAGTTCACTTATATTGAAGTTTGGATTATATGTAAGATGAAAGTGGTTGTACAGAATTGAAGTTATATTATTTAGTTCATATACATGATATTACATGGTTTTAGTTTTAATTAGGTTACTTATAGTTATGTTGAATTATTACATATATAACCTTAGTGATAACCGTTTTTGTTATTCAGTGGGTTTGATTACAAAGAATGTGTTTTGATTTATAACTTAATTCCATTTGTACCAAAGGATTATAAAACCAAAAATAGGATATATTACATATATAATAATATTTTTAAACCATAACACAAATGGTTTCATGACCATAATTAAAGATAATAATAGAAATTGATAAACCGTTGTCCTTGAATGTGCTAAATTAGCACATCTCAAACAGTGCTTTCATTTCTTTCAAATAAAAGGGTGGGGAAAGGGAGAAGATAATGAAATATACCACTAGCATGAATAAATTACAGTACATGTATGTTACTAGATTTATCATACTATTATGGTGAAGGGAGGTGAGGAAAGAAAATAAAAAAGAAAGGAACTTAAAAGAAAAGAAGAAATTTGGAAAGAGGAATTTACCTCTTGAGACTTCCTCCTTTGAGAACCTCTTAAGGGGAGAGGTTTTGGTATTTTGAGGAGGATGAGAGCTTTTGGACGTGGGGGAGGACCTTGGGGAGAGTTTTGGGAAGAATTTAGAGAATTATTGGAGCTTGAGAGGAGTGGAGAGAAGAGGGAGTGAAGGGGGGTTTTTATAGTGGAGGAGAGGAGAGATTTCATGATATTATAATCATTAATTTATTATTTCTTCTCAAGACAAGGAATAGTAAGTATTACATGACCAAGAATAGTAAATGGGTCATCTTAATTCGAACCAAGTGGGCTTACATCACCATAGAATCATCGATGACTCAATTAATCCATTATTTAGCATTTATTGTAAATTATCAGATTCTACTATTCATCAAAAATTCAAGTATTTTAGAAAAATCCCAAAAATTCACCCTAACCATTTTTAGATGTGTAGAATCCAAAAATGAATTCCATTTTTCAAAAATAATTTTCTAAATATTATTATTTTAATATTTAATTAAAATAATAATTTATTATCAAAACCAGTTTTAAAATATTTATTAACTCATTCAAAAATATAGGTATATCGTACTTCCAACTTGAATATTATTTTTACACCACCATAGGGGAGGTTACTATTCATTATTATATATCACTATTCATAAGGGTATGTTACTATTCATTAGGGTAGGTTACTATTCACCAAAAATTTAGTTTTTCTTATCGGACTCCAAAAAACATCTTGAACACAACCATGTATGTCAGATTTCCAAAATTCCAAACACAGAAGTGACAAACTTATGTTTGAAGGTAACTTATCACTTAGTAGTTCATTATGTTGTGCTTTCATGTGATTTTATGATATAAGAAGGGAATTTACATTGAAAAACTTTGGGTCGTTACATTCTTCCCCCCTTATGAAAATTTTCCCTCGAAATTTCATTTTACATGCTAATACAAAAATAGGTGTGAGTACTTTTACTTCATTGCTTCCTCCAATTACCATTTTGCTTCTTCAAACTTATGGTTCCTCCACAAAACTTTGACAATATGGGTTGTCTTGTTGTGTAGAACCTTATCTCTCTGTTCTAGAATCTTTACTGGCTGCTCCTCATAGGAGAGATCATCTTTCAGCTGCACCACCTCTGAGTTTAGTACATGTGAGGGATCAGGTATGTATTTCCTCAAGAGTGATACATGGAAAACATCATGAACTCAATCCATATTCGGTGGAAGTGCAAGCCAATAGGCCATAGATCCTATGTGGTCAAGGATCTCAAAGGGGCCAATATACCTTGGGATTAGCTTCTCTTTCTTCCCGAATCACATGACTCTCTTCCATGGAGATATTCAAAGGAAGACTTTATCTCCAAAGTTGAACTCCAAGTCCCTTCGACGGTTGTCAGCATAGATCTTTTTCCGACTTTGAGCAGCTTTGATGTGTTTCTGGATGACTTGAACCTTCTCTGTCATCTCTTGAACAAGATCGGGTCCAAGTAGCTTTCTTTCTCCAACTTCATCCCAACAGGTTGGAGTTCTACATCGATTTCCATACAGGGCTTCATATAGAGCCACCTGAATACTTGAGTGGAAGCTATTGTTTTATGAGAACTCAACCAATGGGAGATGATGATCCCATCCACCTTTGTATTCTATAGAGTAGGCTCTAAGCATATCTTCAAGCGTATGAATAGTTCTTTCAGAATGGCCATCAGTTTGGGGGTGATAGGCCATGCTGAAATTTAATTCAGTACTCAAAGAATGTTGAAGGCTCCTCCAGAATTCAGATGTGAACCTTGGATCAGGGTCAGAGACAATTGAGAGTGGAACACTGTAACGCCCCGACCCCAGCAACCCAGAGTCGGTGCATTATTACATAACATTGGCATGATCACAAGAAAGATCAAATCCCGAAAGACCGATTGGTTTAGTAGCCTTGGAAACACTAGATATATTCATAAGTTTTACATTACATCATAAAATGAAAAACTACTACAACAACATAATGTTTCCACAATCCACACTATTAACCCCTCATAAAATCCCTGCAGGTCATTCATAACTTACTTCTTCACATCCTGGGAAAAATAAAACATAGAAAAGGGGTGAGCTCAAAAGCCCAGTAAGGATAACAATATAGCGGAAACTTTCATAAATAAGAATAAACATTTAAGGCAATGTATAACTAAAACAAAAGCCTTTTAAATATGAACTTTCAACATGGTATGACATAAATAAAATGAAATAATGCCATTTACTTATTCACATGGATATTCTACTAATCGAATAATCACATGCAAAAATCAATAACCACTTTCATAATGTTGGAATGCATAATGCCAGACTATCATAACCACATAGCCAAGGCCTCGTGCCAAGACTACAAATAAGATTTTGTCAAGGCCTTGTTCCAAGACACTAGTTTGTCTCATGATACCTACCGATGCATCGAGGAGCTATAGCAGGCTCCACCCATCACTTATTAAGTCCAATGCATTCCCATATGAAAAGGTTTAAACATAACATAAACATTCGTATTAAAACTAGCATACGAAATGTCAATAATTTCACCATAAACTATGAATGGTATAAAAATAGCACATCCATAGTCAAACATATCACAAAACCTTCAATACAATATAGAAGTTTTGTATCATAATAAATCAACTTCAAATAATCTTAAAATCCATCAAAGGATGTTGACGTAGATGAAATAAAAATTCTTTTTAAAGAAATATCTCCTTTTATTTTGAAATCATTTAAGATCCATATAAAATAAAACATTTTCTTTGAAAATATTCTTACAAGCTTGTAAGGAAAGCTTTGAAGATTTTATAACAGCGTAAAATAACCGCACCCGCCGTATAAGTTAAAAAAACATTCTTACCTCAATTCTGTCGAAAAGGTTAAAAAGGACCTTGTTTTGAAAACGACGGAAAGATTCCTTTATAAACCTCTTATAAAAAGTCAAACAAGGGTATAAATGACTTTAACCCATATTCTTGTAAATAGTAAAAATGTTTTGAAATAAATTTTTAAGAAACATGGATGTGGATGATAAAGATATCCCAGTAGATTATTACGTATAAACAACCTCGGATAATGAAGAGATTGTGAAATAACCCTTACCTTTTACTTTTCCTTGGTTGGGGTAGGTTAACCTCCTGTATAATAGTGAAATAATTGTTACTAAATTATACAAGAATCATATACATTAATATGATATCATATATGATCTTTTAATATTGATTTGATAATAATATCTTAGTACTATCGTCGTTTTGGGTGTTAACTTACTCATTTTCTTTATATGTTTTGTTACATAAGTCATGTTTGTTGTATCTTATTTATATCCAGAATGATATCAAGTCCTTAAACATCATTTTTAAATCATTAAATGATAATTATACTTGAATGGATACGATGGATAATGAATCTCATCGCGTTCGTGGAGACGGTAGTCCGTACGTACGCACGAACGCTATTTCCATTTAATTTTTATTTTAAAAGAATCGAATCCAAATGATACATAGGTATATTACTATTCCAGTATAATATAATATTTTATATATGTTACTTAAGTTCATTAACACCATCCTTTATACGTTCCATGTGTGGTATGAACGAGTCATATCATTTTAAGGGGGCGGTAGTCCGCACTTCCTCAAATGAAATTATCGTATGTATATACAACATGAAACGAATAATGGTATGAAATAAAATGGAATTACAGAAGCTTATATATAAAATATATATCATTAATATCATATTTAATTACAGTGCCATCATAATGGCCACCATGAGAGGCGGTAAGATGTATTTGAACAATCATCGTTTCGTGAGGCGTTAGTTTGCCATCCACAGAAACATTATGTTCATCATCCATTAGATGGAGTTGTGTGTATGTGTAGTTTGAATCCTTCTTATAACAACATCCTAGTATATTGAGGATACTGGTGTTGTTACAAAAGAAAGGAAATAAAAAGAGTTTGGGGGTTGAAGAAGCAAAATAAATGAAAATAATTTAAGAGAAATCGTTACCTTTAATTTAGGTAACTCACTTTGGTTGGAACCAAAGGACTTGTTGAAATGCTTTCTTCCTAAGGGGAAACTTCAAGGAGGAGGAGAGGGATGTGGGGAGCTTAGTTGGGCAGAGTTTGGACGAGCCAAGTGGCTTGAGAGGTGTGAGGAATGAGTAGAAGTGGTCTCCTTTTATAAGGGAGAGGAGGGGCTCTTTAGGAAAGAGTGAAAGTATTACTTTATAATATAATTATATTCGGTTTATAATGGTCCAAAAATCATTGAGGTCGAATATAAGATGACTAATATTCTAAATAACATCAACCAATAATAATTGGACAGGTTTTAGATAATATTTTAATCATTATAATATTATTTATTTCAATGATTTATTAATGAGGTAAACATTGCATCATTATTGTGTCATTAATAATTTAACTTATTTGATGTCTAAAAATTATAAATAAAATATCATCATGTAGGAAATCTTTTTAGCTTTCTAATGAATATTTATAATCGAAAATTCAACATGTATAACCCTATGTAAAAATTGTTCTTCTAAAAGATGTAAGCTTATGCCATTTTTATTTTTATTTTAACTTTATTAATATAATGTGTCCCTACCACATACAAGTGGCTCCAAGGGGTCCCCAAATTGACCCAAGGATGCCCATGGTCGGGTATGTGTCCACCAATAAGGTTAGGACACGTTTTAGGGTAATTTTGTATTATTATAATATTATTTTTTAACCCTTATTTACCGGATTTACCCTTTAACCATGGTAAATAAAATATTTACCACAATAACTATTCAAAATGTCTAAAAATAAAAGTTACCTATTTACACAATTTGAACATCCTGATTCCAAATATGGAATCCATTTTCCTAAATTCAAAACACAGAGGTGGCAGAAATTAATTTAAAATTAATTCCCGCTGTCAAAACAAAAAGCGTGTTTTTAAGAGATAATAACTATAAAAAGATTGACACTTGTTTATGTTCGGTTTAATTGTAAAATTATGTCCAATGACCAACATTATATTAAATGGTAAAAATATATTCTAAATATACTTTAAAACCACTCAAATTCACAATTTACCACTATTAATTATTTTGATTAAAAAAGTTGTTTTTAATTAAAATTTAGTAATTTTCACTATTCATCAAAATATAAAAGTTATCCGAAAAGTACCAAAATTTCACCCTAGGCTAATTTCAATATTCCGAATCCAAAAATGAAGTCCATTTTGAAGTATAAAATATATATGATTTCAAAAAGTAGGTATTACTATTCACAACGGCTAGTTTAATTAGTTGTGGTGTGTGTTAGAACTCGAGGTTGCGTACAACACATGCTATCGCATTATTCGAAGGGAAACGTACCGTGGAAGCTTGGGGTGTTTCATTTTAAATTTTTGATGTCCCCATTTAGTCAAAAAGTTTAAAATATTGTATTTAAAAAGGTTTCACTATTAGAAGTTGATAAAAGTGAAATACTGAAAATGAATCTGTTCTTGCATTATGACTAAGAAACTCATAATAGGGATTCTAAAATTATAAGGATTATATAAAGTTCAAAATGTAGTTAATAATATTCATGACCTCTTTTAATGGTGTGATTGAACTCGGTGTTGCGTGTAGTGCAAGTTATTGAATTATTTTTAAGAAATAACACACTCTGAAATCCTGGGGTGTTACATTCTCCCCTCCTTCAATAAATTGCATCCTCGCAATTTGAAATTGTTCTTCGAAAATAAAAGGTTGAAAGTAGAAAATATATTTGTGGGAAAACCCACATCGGAAATTGGGTTACTAAAATTTAGTCTTAATATGAGTAAAAGAGAAATGAAAGGGTCACCACCAAATTATGATCTCGATTAGGAGAACATTGGTGGCAATTAGAGACATATAATTGGAGGAAAAACGTAAATATTTATAGGTAGTGATTGAGGTCATCAATCACAAACAAGTATAAAATTGAGGTCCTTAAACTCATCAATCTATGATGATTTGAAGTACCATCGGTTCAACAAAATATAGGGTATTGGGACAACACATTTTTGACATTTCAAAATATCTTAGTTGAAATCCCACATCGAAAAATGAATTAATGAGGCCTCTATTTAAAATAAAGAGTGGAAAGTATGAAGATTACCGAAAATAACACATACTAGGGTTCCATGTAGGAAAATATGGATATGGAAGAGAAATCTAACCATCAATTATCTGATGAAGAGTGGTAGAGAACATGGCTATGAAAAGGCAAACAATCCTAAAGCCATAAATTTGTGATGATTTAAGGTACCATCTAGGACAACATTTTTGTTCTAAGTTTCTATTATTAATGTTGAGGAATTTATTTATGAGATTGGCTAAGATAATAAGGAGATATACTTACTTTATAATTAGAATTTTACCCATTAATAAATTTCTACCACAAACTCATCTTTCACTCTAGAACGTAATTTTTTTTTTCTATTTATACTATTCGTATAGGGTTCCAAAATAAATGAATTTATAATTCATCTACCAGATCTTTTAAAAAAAACTACATTATTTAATTCAGGAAATCTCGTGGGACAGTGGTAGGTGATACACCCTTGTCTCCCTTCGGTTGCGGGTTCAAGTCTCGCAGCCTTGCCGGACGCGACGGATTGCCGCCCGACCTCCGGGTTGTTCTTTTATGGCAATCCAAAATAATCCAAACTAGAACTATCCAAAATACTTCTGTCTAAACTCACAGTCCAACATTTATAAGGAAGGTAAACATAATATAGATCCTTTTTACCCCGTAATAGAATATGAATACCTTCATCATGTATTACCATATTCCTTATTGATTACATTCATGCTCCCTTATTCCATATAGAATGCTGGATATACTTCATTAATCCAAAAATGTTTTAAACCCCAAAAAAATGATGGAATATACAAATCATTAATCAGCTTCAAGGTAGTCAATAATATCCAATATAATTTATCCAAATCAATCATGTATTATTCTAAAATCACTAACTCGTTATCAGAACCATATTATGGTTTATCTTTCTCTCAACCATATATTTTCCAAAAATTTATCCTGCTATTGAGTCACTTTTCTTTGTTCCACACAATCTCAAGTCCTTAATGAAATAGTACTGCAGTACAATCCTTATACACTCCATAATTATTATAACAAGTACATTGTTGATACAACACTCAATTGATATAATCAACATAAGAACTCTAATCATTCCTCTTCATCTGTGGTAGTATCATAACTTGATTATTATCCAATAGCATCATTTGAGGCATAGTCTGATGACTGGGGCATAGGTTCGCGTAGTGTCCAAACTCCTTGCAAATGAAGCATTGTACATTTGAAACCATTTTATCACCCTTGCAGTCACGTACTTTGTGCCCTTTTCCTCCACACTTATAACAAACTCCCATTCCTTTCAGGCAAGTTCCAGGGTGTTTCTTTCCACAGTTACCACATATGGGAAAATTATTCTTTTCCCTCTTCCCTTTATCCATCTTTCTCTCTTCCATCCTTTTCTTCTCTTGCTTCCCTTCAAATCCATAGGACTCAGTAAACTCTTTACTTATCTTATCAACACATGATATTATTTCTTCATATGATGATAATACATGGGAGAATATTTCTCTTATAAATTCTAGCTTAAGACCATGAAAGATATGATCCTTCCTTCTCTTTGAATCATGTGTATTTCTGGAGTTCTCATTCCTTCTACTGGGCTCCATTTCTAAACAATGGCATAAACTAGATCAGTTTATGAATTAAAATACATAATCCCATACTTATAAAACACTTAACATAAATTGAACTCTTTATGGATATAATCCATAATCATAAAAATGTTTTCTTTGAGGAAGTATATACTCATAAACCCTTCATAATGATTTGTAAAGATAGTGAGAGTTATCCTAAGCATATCCCCCGGGAGTGTCGTAACCAAGAGTGCAGCAAAGCCCGTTGTCGTGCACCAGTTCCCGTTCGAGTCTAGCTCAAAGCGGTGTTTTCGGGTTTTACCCCTAGGTACATCTGTTCCAGAGCCACCTCTACCTGCTCGTATCCAGACAGGGATGTATTGCTCGAAAAACTCACAAAATCTCTACAATACCAAAATTCTAGGAAGTTCTTCTATACTAATCCTCAAAGTTCATCTTAGGTCTACGTGCTCTAATCAGAGTTTATCTAAATCTAGCTTCCAAGGTTTGTACTAAACTTCCTCTGATACCAACTGTAACGCCCCGACCCCAGCTACCCAGAGTCGGTGCATTATTACATAACATTGGCATGATCACAAGAAAGATCAAATCCCGAAAGACCGATTGGTTTAGTAGCCTTGGAAACACTAGATATATTCATAAGTTTTACATTACATCATAAAATGAAAAACTACTACAACAACATAATGTTTCCACAATCCACACTATTAACCCCTCATAAAATCCCTGCAGGTCATTCATAACTTACTTCTTCACATCCTGGGAAAAATAAAACATAGAAAAGGGGTGAGCTCAAAATCCCAGTAAGGATAACAATATAGCAGAAACTTTCATAAATAAGAATAAACATTTAAGGCAATGTATAACTAAAACAAAAGCCTTTTAAATATGAACTTTCAACATGGTATGGCATAAATAAAATGAAATAATGCCATTTACTTATTCACATGGATATTCTACTAATCGAATAATCACATGCAAAAATCAATAACCACTTTCATAATGTTGGAATGCATAATGCCAGACTATCATAACCACATAGCCAAGGCCTCGTGCCAAGACTACAAATAAGATTTTGTCAAGGCCTTGTGCCAAGACACTAGTTTGTCTCATGAGACCTACCGATGCATCGAGGAGCTATAGCGGGCTCCACCCGTCACTTATTAAGTCCAATGCATTCCCATATGAAAAGGTTTAAACATAACATAAACATTCGTATTAAAACTAGCATACGAAATGTCAATAATTTCACCATAAACTATGAATGGTATAAAAATAGCACATCCATAGTCAAACATATCACAAAACCTTCAATACAATATAGAAGTTTTGTATCATAATAAATCAACTTCAAATAATCTTAAAATCCATCAAAGGATGTTGACGTAGATGAAATAAAAATTCTTTTTAAAGAAATATCTCCTTTTATTTTGAAATCATTTAAGATCCATATAAAATAAAACATTTTCTTTGAAAATATTCTTATAAGCTTGTAAGGAAAGCTTTGAAGATTTTATAACAGCGTAAAATAACCGCACCTGCCGTATAAGTTAAAAAAACATTCTTACCTCAATTCTGTCGAAAAGGTTAAAAAGGACCTTGTTTTGAAAACGACGGAAAGATTCCTTTATAAACCTCTTATAAAAAGTCAAACAAGGGTATAAATGACTTTAACCCATATTCTTGTAAATAGTAAAAATGTTTTGAAATACATTTTTAAGAAACATGGATGTGGATGATAAAGATATCCCAGTAGATTATTACGTATAAACAACCTCGGATAATGAAGAGATTGTGAAATAACCCTTACCTTGTACTTTTCCTTGGTTGGGGTAGGTTAACCTCCTGTATAATAGTGAAATAATTGTTACTAAATTATACAAGAATCATATACATTAATATGATATCATATATGATCTTTTAATATTGATTTGATAATAATATCTTAGTATTATCGTCGTTTCGGGTGTTAACTTACTCATTTTCTTTATATGTTTTGTTACATAAGTCATGTTTGTTGTATCTTATTTATATCCAGAATGATATCAAGTCCTTAAACATAATTTTTAAATAATTAAATGATAATTATACTTGAATGGATACGATGGAGAATGAATCTCATCGCGTTCGTGGAGACGGTAGTCCGTACGTACGCACGAACGCTATTTCCATTTAATTTTTATTTTAAAAGAATCGAATCCAAATGATACATAGGTATATTACTATTCCAGTATAATATAATATTTTATATATGTTACTTAAGTTCATTAACACCATCCTTTATACGTTCCATGTGTGGTATGAACGAGTCATATCATTTTAAGGGGGCGGTAGTCCGCACTTCCTCAAATGAAATTATCGTATGTATATACAACATGAAATGAATAATGGTATGAAATAAAATGGAATTACAGAAGCTTATATATAAAATATATATCATTAATATCATATTTAATTATAGTGCCATCATAATGGCCACCATGAGAGGCGGTAAGATGTATTTGAACAATCATCGTTTCGTGAGGCGTTAGTTTGCCATCCACAGAAACATTATGTTCATCATCCATTAGATGGAGTTGCGTGTATGTTTAGTTTGAATCCTTCTTATAACAACATCCTAGTATATTTAGGATACTGGTGTTGTTACAAAAGAAAGGAAATAAAAAGATTTTGGGGGTTGAAGAAGCAAAATAAATGAAAATAATTTAAGAGAAATCGTTACCTTTAATTTAGGTAACTCACTTTGGTTGGAACCAAAGGACTTGTTGAAATGCTTTCTGCCTAAGGGGAAACTTCAAGGAGGAGGAGAGGGATGTGGGGAGCTTAGTTGGGCAGAGTTTGGACGAGCCAAGTGGCTTGAGAGGTGTGAGGAATGAGTATAAGTGGTCTCCTTTTATAAGGGAGAGGAGGGGCTCTTTAGGAAAGAGTGAAAGTATTACTTTATAATATAATTATATTCAGTTTATAATGGTCCAAAAATCATTGAGGTCGAAGATAAGATGACTAATATTCTAAATAACATCAACCAATAAGAATTGGACAGGTTTTAGATAATATTTTAATCATTATAATATTATTTATTTCAATGATTTATTAATGAGGTAAACATTGCATCATTATTGTGTCATTAATAATTTAACTTATTTGATGTATAAAAATTATAAATAAATTATCATCATGTAGGAAATCTTTTTATCTTTCTAAGTAATATTTATAATCTAAAATCCAACATGTATTACCCTATGTAAAAATTGTTCTTCTAAAAGATGTAAGCTTATGCCATTTTTATTTTTATTTTAACTTTATTAATATAATGTGTCCCTACCACATACAAGTGGCTCCAAGGGGTCCCCAAATTGACCCAAGGATGACCATGGTCGGGTATGTGTACACCAATAAGGTTAGGACACGTTTTAGGGTAATTTTGTATTATTATAATATTATTTTTTAACCCTTATTTACCGGATTTACCCTTTAACCATGGTAAATAAAATATTTACCACAGTAACTATTCAAAATGTCTAAAAATAAAAGTTACCTATTTACACAATTTGAACATCCTGATTCCAAATATGGAATCCATTTTCCTAAATTCAAAACACAGAGGTGGCAGAAATTAATTTAAAATTAATTCCCGCTGTCAAAACAAAAAGCGTGTTTTTAAGAGATAATAACTATAAAAAGATTGACACTTGTTTATGTTCGGTTTAATTGTAAAATTATGTCCAATGACCAACATTATATTAAATGGTAAAAATATATTCTAAATATACTTTAAAACCACTCAAATTCACAATTTATCACTATTAATTATTTTGATTAAAAAAGTTGTTTTTAATTAAAATTTAGTAATTTTCACTATTCATCAAAATATAAAAGTTATCCGAAAAGTACCAAAATTTCACCCTAGGCTAATTTCAATATTCCGAATCCAAAAATGAAGTCCATTTTGAAGTATAAAATATATATGATTTCAAAAAGTAGGTATTACTATTCACAACGGCTAGTTTAATTAGTTGTGGTGTGTGTTAGAACTCGAGGTTGCGTACAACACACGCTATCGCATTATTCGAAGGGAAACGTACCGTGGAAGCTTGGGGTGTTTCATTTTAAATTTTTGATGTCCCCATTTAGTCAAAAAGTTTAAAATATTGTATTTAAAAAGGTTTCACTATTAGAAGTTGATAAAAGTGAAATACTGAAAATGAATCTGTTCTTGCATTATGACTAAGAAACTCATAATAGGGATTCTAAAATTATAAGGATTATATAAAGTTCAAAATGTAGTTAATACTATTCATGACCTCTTTTAATGGTGTGATTGAACTCGGTGTTGTGTGTAGTGCAAGTTATTGAATTATTTTTAAGAAATAACACACTCTGAAATCCTGGGGTGTTACAAACACAGTGCAGTCTCACTACTCCTTTCACATATAACTTTGCAATTTGTTCAAGCGAGAGATCTTCTCAAATAGTGATGAAATGAGATGTCTTGGTGATTCAGTCAACCACAACCCATATCGCATTATTTCCCTTCGACGTCTTCGGGAGACCCGTGACAAAGTACATAGTAAAATTTTTCCATTTCCACATGGGTATAGGTAATGGCTGCATCATACCTTTGGACTTTTTTCGCTCAGCTTTAACTTGCTAACATACCAAGCACCTTGATATATATTCTGCAATATCCTTCTTCATATTATCCCACTAGAAGTGTTCTCGGAGATCACAGTACATTTTGGTACTCCCAGGATGGATAGAGAAGGTAGAGATATGTGCATCATTCAATAGATCCTTCTTTATCTCTAGATCAGATGGTACACATAATCGTGTCCCAAATATTACAAATTCTTCCTCATAAATTTTGAAATCGGAGGATTTCCCGTTTTTAACAGCTTCCACCCTTTTCTGAATTTCCACATCCTTTCTTTGAGAAACCTTTATTTTATTCAAGAGGGATGGTTGAGCAATCATTTTAGAAAGTATTGATGATGTTCCTCCCTTAATGATTCCCATGTCCATCCTTTTCAAATCTAAGAAGATCGGATCCTTTTCAATTCTCATCATTGATAAAGATGCAGGATCCTTTCCGACTGACTGAAAATTAAAATTTTATTTCAAAAACACTTTTGAGGAAAAGTGAGAAACCAGAGTGACATCAAAGACTTAATACACAACCATGCCTCCATGGGCCAAGTTCATCAAGACAAAATACAATCCAATTCAAAAGTAAGAAAAATCCCCACCCTAGCAAAAAAACAATATAATCAGCATCCACCATCTCATCACTGCACGACTAGCTGTCCCGTGCAAAGATGCACAGGCCCGATACCAATGAAAAACGCCATACCCTCTCAAAACTTCCAATTATGAGTAGCAATGAAATGGAGGACGCTCCCTGCTCTAAACCTCATCTAGGCAGTCCCTTATAAGAAAAATGGATGCAGAGTCTCATGGACCAAATCCACAGTCACACAGAGCCACAAAAAATTCACATAATTCAAACTGCATATCCTCCACAGTGCACACCAACACAAAATAACCCGACCTTCACCAAGTCAAAAGAAAGAAGATCCAAATCTCCACATTCCAAAAAACATTGTATTTTCATTTGAGCCTTCACTATTTTCAAATCATACCAAACTATCAATCCACGAAACAGCAGCACAAGAAACCGCAAACAATACCAATGTCATGAGGAGTTCCCATTGAAAATATACCACTCTTCTGCCGCAATACCGACGATTACACCGCACCCAAACCAGAACGACCTCAATGGTTTCCACGATTACGAAATAAAGAAAAAAATCACATCCGAGCTTCACGGATCCAATGCAGATAGCATAACCAGATCCATAAATGCATAAAATACAAAGCAAAAACACCAAAAACAAAACAGAAAAGGAAAAAAAGAGAACAAACCAAACCCCTAAGGTATCCTCACGGCCTTGACATAACCATGAAAGATCCTTTCACAACCTTCACATGCTCACCCGGAAACCACCTTGAACTGCCACACGCACTCCTAGCAGACACAGAGCCACACACCAACCCATGCCAGGAGAAGCAGGAGCACTGACCGCATGCTTCAACATGCTTCCAGATGAAACCCTACCCGATGAAGAGGGGGTAGAGCATGGAGAGGACAAAAAATGATGATAAGGCCAATCCGACCGTGCAAATGAAGATGCCACCCCTGGAAAGGAATATGTCGTCATGAGACCATCACGAAGGAAAGGGAGGTGATCCGATAAGATCCGAAGTGAAGCAGAGCTCGACGACGATAGGGGAACCGAGTCGGCGCCCCTTACGGGATCATCCGCCTCAGCAGGATCCTTTATACTTAGAGCATCCGCCACCTTGTTTGCCTTACTAGGATGGTAGTGGATTGAGTAGTCATAATCCTTGATGAGATCTATCTATTTTTTTGGCGCATATTAATCTCTTTCTGTGTGAATATATATTTGAGACTCTTGTGGTTAGTATATATCTCACATTTTCCCCCATAGAGATAATGCTGCCAGATTTTCAATGCAAAGATCACAGCTTCCAACTCCAGATCTTGCATGAGATAGTTTTTATCATGGATTTTCAGCTGCCTTGAGGCATAGGCTATCAATTTATCATTTTTTATTAGCACACAACCTAAGCCTTTCTTATAAGCATCACTATAAACCACAAAGAGTTCTCCACTTGAAGGGAGTGTGAGTACCGACGCAGTGATAAGCCTCTTTTTCAACTCCTTGAAATAGTCTTCACATTCCTATGTCCAGATGAACTTTACTCCCTTCCATGTCAGCTTGGTCATTGGGTTTAAAAATCGTGAAAAGTTCTTCATGAATCATCAATAATACCCAGCTAGACCTAAAAAGCTGTGAATCTCCGTTACTGAAGTTGGCCTCGACCACTCTTCAATTGCCTTCATCTTGGAAGGGTCCACATATATCCCTTTCCTAGTGATAACATTCCCCAAGAATGATACTTCCTCCATCCAGAACTTACATTTACTGTACTTTGCATACAAATTCTCCCTTCTCAAAGTCTTTAACACAATTTCCAAATGCTCCTCATGTTCCTCCTTGCTCTTGGAGTATATCTGAATATCATCAATAAAGAACACCAAAAATTTGTCGAGGTAATCTCTAAAGACTCTATTCATTAAATCCATGAAAATTGATGGATCATTAGTGAGTCTGAAGGGAATCACTATGAACTCATAGTATCCATACCTTGTTTGAAAGGCAGTCTTGGGAATATCTTCCTTCCTCACCTTTATTTGGTGATATCTCGACCGAAGGTCCACCTTAGAGAAATAACTGGCCCCACGAAGCTTATCAAACAAGTAATCTATCCATGGAAGGGGATACTTATTCTTTATAGTGATTTTATTGAGCTCACGATAATCAATGCAGAGGCACATTGATCCATCCTTCTTCTTGATGAAGAGGAATAGAGCACCCCACGGTGAAGCACTCAGGCATATAAAACCCTTCTCCATATTCTCCTGTAACTTCTTCTTCATCTCTTCTAGCTCTACGTTGGCCATTCTATAAGGTGTCTTTGAGATTGGCAGAGATACAGGGATAAGTTCAATTGAGAAGTCAACCTCTCGGTCAGGGGGAAGACCATGAAACTCTTCAGGGGAATACATTAGTGTAATTACTCACGATGGGCATGTCTTCAAGCATAATTCTCTCCTTTATCTCAATCATTTGAGCTAGATATTCATGCTAATAAGGAAGAAATATCCACACTTGAGACGATGATTCTAAGGGAGATTCATCTTCCTCCTTGCACTTGAAAAGAACCGGAGGATGCTTCGGGATGTGAAGAGTGATCTCCCTTTCCCAAAATTAGATATTGGATTTGTATAAAGATAGCCAATCCATGACTAAGATAGCCTCAAAATCCACCAATGGAAGTATGACAATATTTTCTAGGAGGTTCAGTCCACAAATGTTAACCGGGGTGGAGTTATAAACCATGGATGCAATGATTTTCCCATTCACTGTTCTCACATATAACTTTCCTCTAAATTTTGAGGTGGTGTTTGAATAGTTATACTAAACTTGCATGATATGAAAGAATGCGTAGAACCAGAATCAAATAGTACATTTTCTATTCTTGAATGAATAACAAGAATACCTGTCACCACATCATTTTCCGGCTCCACCTCAGCAGTAGTGATAACATAATCCCTTCCTTGTTTCCTTGGAGGTTGTTGTTGATTTCCTCCGAAAACCCTCAGCTTAGGGAAATTGTTCACATAATGCCCAAGCTCCTTGCAGTTATAACACTGCACTGTAGGCTGAGTGTTGATCTGAACCTTCCTTTATTCTTCAACATTAGTGTGATTTTTCACATCCCTTTGGTAGTTCTTGTCCAGATGACCAAACTTTCCTCATTTGAAGTAATTCCTGGTTCCCTTGAGACAGTCACCAAGATGCTTCTTCCTACAATTCTTGTAAAGGGGAAAGTGAGGCTTCTTTACATCATGGGATTTGTTTGATGAACCACCCATGTTGTTCTCCATTTTCCGCTTCCTATCACTAGGACCATGAGACTACCGAGAGTCTCCAATCTCCATTTCAACCTTGAGGGCACAATGAACAATCTCCTCATAGCTTTCGAAGTCTCGAATCACCAACACTTTTCGTAGACTCGGCTTTAGTCTGCTAAAGAAGCGATCCACCTTACTTTCGGTGTTCATGACAAGGCCAGAGTCATACCTTGAAAGCCTTGTAAAGTTCGCTTCATACACCCCGATGGACTCATCTTCCTTCTGCTTGAGTCTAAGGAACTCTCTTTCCATCTTGAGACGGAGGGTTCGAGGAAATTATTTTTTGAAAAACATACTCTTGAATTCCTCCCAATCTATGGAATCAATTTCCTCTTGGGAATTTGTATTCTTGATCAGTGTCCACCACTGATAAACTTCCCCATAAAAATGATAGTCTACCAATACAAATTTCTCTTCTTCTAAGCACTAGAGGATAGAGAAGATCTTTTCAATGGAGTTAATCCATTGTTCTGCGAGGAGGGGATTAGAAGACCCGCTAAACATGGGAGGCCTTTTCCACATAAAGGATTCTATGACAACTTGCTCTTTCCTTGGAGGAGGGGGATGTTACACCCGATTCAAGTTATTATTCATAACTCGAGCCAGCTGAGCAAGTACTGCCATGAAGTTTTGAGCACCCGCTTCCATCACATCAGGCATGTCATTAGGGAAATCATCACATTGACTATCACATTCGTTGTTGGAACGTGTTCTTCTATTTCCCACCATTAACTAAGAAAAAGAACATATAATTATAGGTATTGAATACTTATCTATTGATCATAAAAAGGAGACTTTGAACATTAAAGGATGAACTTATAAAGAATAATTACATCCTATCTTTTGATTCCTTAAGTTTATATCTAGGTTATCCTCAATCTATTTCTTAACTTATATTCTTATGGGCTTCTTTTTGTCCCTTAATAATGGTTTTTACTAAGCTCATGAATCTAACAAAGTATATCCCCCGGGAGTGTCGTAACCAAGAGTACAGCAAGACCCGTTGTCGTGCACCAGTTCCCGTTCGAGTATAGCTCAAAGCGGTGTTTTTGGGTTTTACCCTTAGATACATATGTGCTAGATCCACCTCTACCTGCTCATATCTAGACAGGGATGTATTTTCTTGATAAACCACTTACTCTATACTCACCAAAATTTAGGACTGTTTTCTTAGACTTAGTCTCATCCTTAAGGTTATCGCTAAGGTGCTCTATTCCTAATCTCCAAAAATAACTAGACCATCCTATGATACCAACTATAGTGAACAAGCCTTTTATGTATAACATTTCATTATTTTAAACATAATTAATCATCAGAGTACAATCCAAGGATCGTTAAGTTTAGTGTCTTGGAAGACTAGGTACAAATAACATAAAACATGGGGCTATAAAAACACTTCTTTATTTAATATCCATATTGAGCTCCTAACTTCCTTTGATCCCTTACATCTACATAGGGTACCCTGGGGAACACATGAACAAAGGGATGAGCTAAAAATTCCCAGTAAGGAAATGAACATAAGGATACATCTCAAGCATATGAGTTAAGAGGCATGACATAATGATATCCAAAGCATGGAACTTATAAAATCATTTAATATAAGTATAGGATCATATAAACATGGAATCATATAAATGTGGCAGAATCATAAATCATATCTTTAGTATGGTTCAAGGCTAACCTCCAATCCCGTTTCCCATTTCAGTATGGGTTAAGGCTAACCGCCAATCCCATTTCCCATTTCATTATGGGTCAAGGCTAACCGCCAATCCCGTTTCACATCACATCTCATGAGACTTATACTTACCTAATGCATTGGAGCGCTATCTGGGGGAACCCATATCAACATATTCATGAATATTATTACCACATAAATAATATTTCCACATAAATAATCATACATAATCAACCATACATAAACATAAGGTTACCCATGGAAAGAATTGGGTACCACAATCATGACATAAAACCTATCCAATGGGAGTATCACGAAAGTGTCCATGAAAGGAAGGTATTAGAACATACATGGACATTAATAGGGTAAAATAGGCATTTAACACGGTAAGTGGTGTCAAATATAAGTGACAACATATTAGAAATGTATTTTAGAAACATTATCATTAAAACATTTTTGTGCATTTTTAAGGAAAACACTCTAGAGATTTTCAAATAGAAAAGAGGAAATTATTTTATATAAAACCATAATTGAACCAAGAAGATTTTAATAATAAAAATAATTATTTTTTAAAGACAACGGTGTCTTAAAACTGAGGATAGAGTGAACTTGAAATTTGGGTAAAAATTAGGGAAGTCCCCTTAAAACAGGTTTGCTTATCGGAAAGTCCTAAGGAGGGAATCTTTCAAAATCATGTATATCCCTGAAAGAATGTGATGAAAAGGGTCTTGATATAATAATCTTGTACAACTAACCATAAGTCATAATAATCACATATATATATAATATAACACAATTTTGAAAGAAAGATAAGGCAACCTAAAAGAACAAACAAGGTTCGGGTAGAATTCGTTATGATTTTATCGGCATGGTGTCGGGTGTGACCAAGAGGGATTTATGAGAGAGAAATGGGGTTTCTCATCACTTATAAAACCAGAAGAAAGTATGGGGGAGGTACTTAAACATACCCCATCATTTTCTAGTACACATAAAAAAGGCAAAGTATAGAGGACAATCTTGATTAAGAGAGAAAAGGGGAGGATCCCTTACCTTAAATCCGTTGGTGTTCTCCACTTGTTATTAACGACATGAATAAACAAATTAGGATTATTAATTAATAAGTCCAGAACATATTATATATGTAATTTATTTATTATAACCCTTTTTATTTCATTTAAATCCCTTTTTATTAGTTATAAGTTTCAATTTCATTGTTCGGGCTCATTTGTTTACTTGGCTTTAAAAGATCGGTTCACTTATATTCAAGTTTGGATTATATGTAAGATGAAAGTGGTTGTACAGAATTGAAGTTATATTCTTTAGTTCATATCCAGAAGATTACATGGTTTTAGTTTTAATTATGTTACTTATAGTGATGTTTAATTATTACATATATAACCTTAGTGATAATCGTTTTTGTTATTCGGTGAGTTTGATTACAAAGAATGTGTTTTGATTTATAACTTAATTACATTTGTACCAAAGGATTATAGAACCAAAAATAGGATATATTACATATATAATAATCTGGTTCAACCATAACAAAAATGTTTTCATGACCATAATTAAAGATAATAACAGAAATTGATAAACCATTGTCCTTGAATGTGCTAAATTAGCACATCTCAAACGGTGCTTTCATTTCTTTCAAATAAAAGGGTGGGGAAAGGGAGAAGATAATAAAATATACCACTAGAATGAAGATATTCCAGTACATGTATGTTACTGGATTTATCATACTATTATGGTGAAGGGAGGTGAGGAAAGAAAATAAAAAAAGAAAGGAACTTAAAAGAAAAGAAGAAATTTGGAAAGAGGAATTTACCTCTTGAGACTTCCTCCTTTGAGAACCTCTTAAGGAGAGAGGTTTTGGTATTTTGAGAAGGATGAGAGAATTTGGAAGTGGGGGAGGACCTTTCGGAGAGGTTTTGGTAGAATTTAGAGAAGTCTTGGAGCTTTATAGTAGTGGAGAGAAGAGGGAGTGAAGGGGGGTTTTTATAGTGGAGAGGAGGGATTTCCTGATATTATAATCATTAATTTATTATTTCTTCCAAAGACAAGGAATAATAAGTATTCCAAGACCAAGAATAGTAAATGGGTCATGTGAATTTGAACCAAGTGGGCTAACATCAGCATAGAATCATCGATGACTCAATTAATCCATTATTTAGCATTTATTGTAAATTATCAGAATCTACTATTCATAAAAAATTCAAGTATTTCAGAAAAATCCCAAAAATTCACCCTAACCATTTTTCGATGTGTAGAATCCAAAAATGAAGTCCATTTTTCAAAAATAATTTTCTAAATATTATTATTTTAATATTTAATTAAAATAATAATTTATTATCCAAACCAGTTTTAAAACATTCATTAACTCATTCTAAAATATAGGTATATCGTACTTCCAACTTGAATATTATTTTTATACCACCATAGGGGAGGTTAATATTCATTAGGGTATATCACTATTCATAAGGGTATGTTACTATTCATTAGGGTAGGTTACTATTCACCAAAAAATAAGTTTTTCTTATCGGACTCCAAAAAACATCTTGAACACAACTGTGTATGTCAGATTTTCAAAATTCCAAACACAGAAGTGACAAACTTATGTTTAAAGGTCACTTATCACTTAGTAGTTCATTATGTTGTGATTTAATGTGATTTTATGATATAATAAGGGAATTTTAATTGAAAAACTTTGGGTCGTTACAGGTTCCACATTTTGAATACAGTCAGCAGTTGACCCTCCGGTGTTTGTTTCCATTTCAGGTCACATGATATGGATGATGTGATTCGAATATAGACAATAGTTATACTCCATCATTACACCAACCCCATTACACCCTGATATTGGTCTTTTGATTCACATTCCTTTCCACACCATCATGTTCAGACGAAACTTCAACACCCTCAGTGTTATCCCTCCGTGCACCTTTGAGAATTGAGAGGACAAACCGATGTCATGGGGTCACCTTTGAGTCCACATCGCCATTCCCCTACTATGTGTTTCATGTGTTGTAAAAATATTCTCCAACCTTATTTACCACATTAAGAATAGCTCACGTGGGCTTAGGGATATGGGTATGATTTTTTCCCGCATGGAAGAATCACACTCCCCCTTGGTCCGAACCCTACGATCTTTTAAACTAGGAGTACAAGTCTAGGCATCATGACTTTAAACTATGTGTATGTGTCCTATTGTGAATTTGTGATGCGGTGTGGAACTCCTTGGTCCTTATTCACATCTGATTTCTTTATGGCACCACATTACATATTTCTGCCTTGTATGTCTCACCTTATGGTCCAAGCTCTATGACCAAAAACTAATACCTCTTACATTATTACCGTATGACATTAAACTATGCCTTTTATATCCACGATATGTGATGATAACTACCCAACCATATGATGTAATCATTTGAGAATATTTTCCCCTCTGGCATTGTCCCTCTACCTTGACACATCCCAGAACTATATGTGGCTTGATTCTCACCCTCATGGGATACATAGTGATGCTCAGGCACTTTGCCTTTGGGTCCAGCCATAGAATTATGAACCTTGACCATCCCTTTCTAGGTATGGATTTTTTATTTTTGGAAAGGTGCGATTTGGTATAGACTTCCTCTTTCCTCACCCATGTTGGGTCTACCTCAATGATGCCACACCACACCTCTCCTCTCATTATGGTCCAAACTCTCTAACCTGTAAACTAAGACTTCTAGTGTCCTAGTTTGCATGAAATTGAACTGTGTAAAAACTATGATTTTTATTTCCTAAGAGGATATCTCCCCCTTTTGGTATTTTTCATCTACCATTAAATCTTCAATAACTATGTGTGGCTTGATTCCCAACCTTATGGGATATGTATCAACACCTAGAATTTTCATATGTTGTCTTGCCGCAATGCCCTCCTTCACTTATCTAGCCTTTTGGCATGGGTTCTCCCAGGAGTGCATGGTATGGTGTGTACTTTATTTGTACTAATTCACATCAGGTTTATGGTCATCCACACCATTTAACTCCCTTGAGAGTATTCCTTATTACATTCATCAGTATCCCTTCTTACATTCCATGCCGTATGATGGTAAACTGCATGGGTAGGTCCACACCCCACATGTCCCTTTATTTGGGGTTTCCATAATATTTCACATCTAAATGGAACCCTCTAAAATTATGGATGATTAACCTTATAGATCACTTACCATTTTGGTCCAATGTCCCAAAGGACTTCAAACAAAATTTTGAGATAGATCCTGCATTACAAATATGGTTAGCAGCCAACCCTGTTTTCTTTATTCCCATCCCAGATCACACGATACAGATGATGTGTTTTGAATTCGGTCAACAGTTATCCCCTATCGTCATGCTACTTTCACTACATCACAAATATCAGATGTTGTGGTTCACATCTTTATGCACCCTTTGTTCTTACAGATTATTGAAACCCCTGATGTTACTCCATACATCCCTCTGCGTTGAGTAGGAATGTTGTCATGGTTGGGATTTTCCCGCCTGGCATTATCCTTTTCACTGTTGTACAATTTATTAGTATGGGGAAAGCCTAACCTCGCCCCTTGTTTTCCACATCGAGCATCATTCATGTGGTATTAGGAGTCTTGGTATGGTGACATCTATATATAGGACTGTTCAACTTTACGGTCCGAGATTTACGAACTTAAACTAAGGTCTATTTCGTCTATGCGATATAAAATTAAACTACATTGTGTTGTCCCACATGACATTAAATTGTTGTTTCCTTACCACATGACGTTAAAGTGTCTAGACTGATCCTATCATACGAACTTAAATTGTGATATCATCATCCTGGCCACATGATGAAAAAAATATATCATTTTGGTGTTCTCACTTGAGAGAACATTGCTTTTGTTATTGGTTATCATCCATGACACTTTTCAGGCCTACATATGGACTGATTCTCATAGTGGCCCCTAAAAATTTCACCCCAAAATGGTTACTTAAAAAAAATCAACAAACAAAAGAAAAAACAAGATACATAAAAGGGATCTTCTCTCTGTTCATGAGTCGAAATTGCATGGTGAAACCACCCCATAACTATGCATGTCTTGATTCCCATCCTTATGAGATATTTAGTGATGTCCATATCATTAAAACCTAGGTCCAACCATACCATTATTACCCATTCATCATGTTGAATCACCTTCATTCTCACTGAATGATGTTAAACTGCATGAAATTCAAAGAACTACGTATGGCTTGATTCCCATACTTATGGGATATGTAGCAATGCCCAAACATTTCATCTTTGGAACCGGCCCTAGGTTCATTAAACCTTCTAGATATTTTCCCCTAATCATGGTCCAAACTCTATGACCTTAAACTAGGAGTCCCCAATCCATGTAACATGACTTTAAACTATAATCCATGGTCTAATTAGTATGAACTTAAACTATGTGCAACGTCCTGGTCATATGATGCCAAACTATCCCATACATCATCCTCACCATATGATGCTAAAATATGTGATTATAGTCCTCATTTTCATGATGTAAAACTATAATACATTCTAGGTACTCACCAGAGAGTTCCTTTCTAGAAGTAGGTTTGATCTTGATTTAGAACGATTCGCCCATCCAACATGCTTTCGTCATGGTGGCATAGTTTCAAGTGTGTTGGAAACCCTTCGAGCAGCCCATCACTCCATCTCCATGCTTTTCATGCAATTTATTTGGATCCTCATCCTCTTTAACATCTATGTAAACCCCCTAATGGTTTGGTCCCATTAAATTTTTTCTCACCTACCATCTTGGGCCAACATTGTGCAAGGCATCAGACAAAATTTTGATTTGGACCCCTTGTTTTCAAATACGGTCAGCAGTTGTCCCTCATTTGTTTATTCCCATTTCAGGATAGTGATATAGGTTTTATATTTCAAATAAGGTCATCAGTTATCTTATATTGGATCTCTATCATTACTATGTTCCTAATTCTAGGTATCATGACTCACACCACCCATTCCCCTTTGTTTGGATGGATTTTAATTCCCCTAGAATTACCCCGCTTGTGCACTAGAGAACATTGAGAAAGATAAGTTAGCTTCTCTGAGAACCTTACCCTTCAGTCATGACCTCTCTCCACCTGAATACTTTGAGCGGTCAGTTAACAATAACAAGCCCCAAGTATTCGATGTTTAGTTGGCACTATCATACACAGAGTGGATGATTATATAGTATTACCTTATTTCTCACACCAGGTATGACCCACATGATTTTAGGGATTTATCACTAATTATTTCATAGTTATGATTGAGATTAACTAATTAAAACAAGAAAGAAAACAATATATCCATGCACGAAGTTCATGATAAGTAAACAAAGAGGGAAATATGTTTCATGAGTTTGGACAAAACACAATCCCTATGGATCAACCCCTTTAATGGACTGCTTCAGTACTGCGACCTTCTAGCTTGTAGCCTCTAGTGTTGTTTCCTGCTCCCTGTGCTCCCTTTCTTCATCAGTAGCCACGAAGAGAAGCTCATTAGCCATGGTTTGAATTCATTCCTTCTCAGCATAGATCTCATACATTTGATGACCTGCCTACACCACTTGCTCTTGGGACTCTGCCAACTGGGATTTCAATTGTTTAATGAGCTCGAATTATCTTGCAAAGAATGCATACCATCCTTTCACCTGATCTTCAAGGCATCAAACCTCCTTCTAATCTTCATAGATCTTATAGGTATTATTATATTTGTTCTAGAACTAGACAACATCAGAATGTTGACTACTCTTCTATATCTTCTAAACCCAATAATATCAAATCATCATATAAAGATGGTGAGAATTCACCCTCTAGTGCAGATAAAGTGAAACCACATGATAAGTGACCCCATATGACTTATCCACTATTACATTGGTTTCTTGAGGAATCATTTGATACATTTTCATGACTTTCTTCACATCATGCAACTCTCTTCGACAATGTCAGGGTTAGAATCGTCCAACTTCTCAGGATCTGCAGGTTTGTACTCAGGGAAAACAACCAGAAGCTTTGCGGTAGTGTCCTCCTCTAGCATCCTTTATTCTTTGGATACCTCTCATCCAATATATTCATTATGAACCCTAAAAGTGCATCACTTGTGAACAAAACTTCTTTCTCATCGAGTGCTAGGACTAGACTAGTGTGAATGACCGGTTCCTCACAATTAGGCATGATCACTGGTGGATCTCTCATATATGTTCTAGAATCAACAGTTTTTCGAGCCTCCAATCTTGTGGTCATTGCATAGAGAATTGGAAACTTGGTTACCCGATTTATCTGATAACATATGTGGGTCTATAAAGGTAGATACTTACAATAGCTAAGCACACTCAGGTCTAGTGCCTAAGTCACTATATGAGCTACTGCCATGGGAGATCTCTCAACGCTTGTGAACTTGATGATTGGAACTAGCTCCTTTTAGAAAGTGGGAATGGACTGTGATTCTAAGTTCATCACCATCAGCTCTTTATGAATGGCGAGAACATCCTAAGACTTTGAGGTCACCAATTTAGCCCCTCCTGTTAGCTCACTGTTGACCAATTCAGTCGTGGTCGGTCCTCCACCCTACTCAGTTTCAGATGCAGGTTAAGGGAGATTTCCTTCCACATCCATTGGTACATTTTTACCCCCATAGGGGAAACTTCCTGATCATCACTAGAAATGTGTTCCTAAACAGGGAAGAGTCTGGTTAATGGATCCAAATTATGAAAGTATTAAGGGTTGTAAGAAATAGGAGTTGATACTTACCTCAAGGTGTTCGACCAGTTCCATGTTAGATCCTGCGATTTCACTGCTATCATGTGGTATACTCTGATTGGACACTATCCCTTGAGACCCCTCACATCCAGGATCTTTTTCTCCTTCGTCCCCTTTTTATTCCTCTTCCTCCTCCTCCACTTCTTCATTATTATCATCATCCTTAGAAGTCAGTTTTTTTGGGTCATGCTCCTGGATGATCATCACTTTCAACAGGATATGTGGCTATTAATACCACCCTTGTTGGCATGTGTATATGTCCATATCCATCAAATATATGTATTTCTGGTGAAAATTCACTTGGTCAATAACCCTAACGATCCCAATTTCCAGTAGCTGGATCCCATCTCGTGTCAATTTTTTCTATAAGGCTTCAAAACTTATTGACTGCCGCAGGGTTGTCCAGATTGATCAGAGTGTAGGGAAAATTGTGTCTACAGTAGGTTTGAGAGAGTACCTTACATACTTCCCAAATAGTTCCCTAGCTGGTCCATGAAGTTTCCCACAAGACCACCTCTCTTTAGATGGTGAAGGCACGATAGAACCTTGTGACACTCCTACCGTTGAGTTTCAAACTTGTGCTGTCCCAACCACCTGGCTTGATCCCAGTCTCTCTCCCCTAGAAGCACCTCAACTACTCCCTCATCGCCCAGACTCCACACTCTACCCCTTTATTTTCTGAATGTATTTCCATAGAATCACCTTTGGATACACTACCACCCAATGGTCAACATACTCCATTGATAGGATAGTTTTGACATTAGTAGGAGGGAAAGTAATTACTTCACCAAAGTCGGAGGTTGCAAACATGAGACACAACGGCGAAGGATGCAGGGATGACAATCCTCCTTGATTTCTGTGTATAATTTCTTTGTCATCTGCTACATGTAGCTGAACTGCCTAGAAAACCGTAAAGGCACATATTGTTCACAATAGATCTTCTCGTAGATCCCGGCTACCAACACACCACCTCTAATACTTTATAGATATTCACTCTACTCCAGTGGGCCTCGCCCACTATCCACCATTTGTCTAGCCAGGGTTAAAAAAGGATGGAAGTTAAAGTTTATGTGGTTTCTAATATTGAGTTTTATCCCCTACTAATTAATTATAAATGGCTGAATTCCATTAATATTTAGTAGATATGGCCACATACCATCACCCGGAGGACAGATGGTGTTTGGGAAGTCATACCCACCACAGTGAGCTACAACCCAACCATGAAGAATATGAAATGGTTTGCATATTATCTTGGGTATAATTAATCTTGAAATAAACCTTAGAATGTTGTACAACTTGGCCAACACAGGCACTCCCATATTGACCTTGTTCTTGGCTACCATCATCTCGACCATCACTAATGTCCCCGGGTGGACCTACATTCTCATTTTACTCACTAGTAGTATCCACCCACTCATGAATGCGTAAAGGAACCCAGGAAATCATACATTCATGACCCAAATTTTATTTACACTAAATCCCCATGATTGGTACTCACCTGCCTCCAGGACCATCCAATATGTTCTTGCCTTACCCCTCTACTATGTGTCCAGGAACTGCTTCCCTCATCCTGGCATCTTCACTACCTTGTAAAACTATAGAAATAGGTTGAAACATCTCAGATATGACATATAATTCAGGATGTACTTTATATTTAGCTTCTCCTTATCTATATCCAATAGATGACATGTCAAAATGGGGGTGTGTGTCCTGTCTCCCCAGATGTTCTATGTTGGAAGGAACTCGTTATACTGAAACCCTTCTAGGAGAATTCCCCCAATATAGTGGATATCCCAAAGGATGATACTAACCTCCCCATGGTGGAGGTGGAAAGTATCTGTGTTAGGGGACCACCTGCTGAACAACTCCAGCACTAGGTCTTGCTGATGGTAGAAATGGAACTGCGATATCCACACAGCCTCAAAAAACCTGATGCGTCGAAGCTCTACCCCAAACTCCTCACATGTCTGGAATACCCAGTACACCCATGAATATTCATTCATGAAGTTTACCCTAGACCTAAAGTCCCATTCCTACCATCCCTTGGTCTCATCAGTGATACTAATCCTAAAAGTGCTTGCATAGTGAGCCACATATTTTCTGGGAACCAAATATCTCCCCATGACAATATTGGTCTTTGGATTCAAGAGATAAACAAATATTTCTTGACTTTCCCTAGTAGGGTGACCATTGTTTACAATGTTGTATCAATGAAGTTTATCTTCACACATCACCCATAACCATGGAGTATCAGTCTCAAAACCTGACATCAATACCTCTTTCAGAAGGACAAAGTTCCATAGTGGGAGGCTATCACTCAGAACATAATATTTTTGAGCCTACATTAATATACCAAAGAGCATATTATTATTAGATACTGCCATTCACTCATTGAGAATCCGAGGGTTCACGATCATCTCAGCCCTTCAGGCAACGTGGGTAGCTTCCATCTCAACATCATTCTGTTCACCGACCATTTCAGTTAGGAATCAAAGTCACAAAGTGGATTATGAGAAATAATGGAGTTTTGACATAAAATACATGCAATTTCATGCAATATGGGATTAAACCACTGAAAAATATAACAAAGGAAAAAGCATGCAAGATTTGGAAGTGGCATGAAAGAACTAGCAGTTGCGTGTAAGGCACCGACTGATTTCAAGATCTTTCACACAGAACATAGAATATTTCACACGCAAGAGAAAAATCACCTATAGTACAGGAAATTCAAGGTATAGATCCTAGGACCCCACCTATTTATAGGCACATTCCTAGTCTTCCGTGCACACAGGAGAGTTTTTCACATCATATATCCCTTTTTTCACGCACCACCGAATATGTGTTATTCTCTTCAGTGTTTCCCGCAGAACCTGACCTTTTAGTTCCCTTTCAGCTCAAATTCTGAGGGGGGAATTTTTTGGCACTGAATTTCAGTTGAGGCCATAAATGGGAATATTTGAGAAAACTGAAGGCATATTTTTAATCAGTAGACTATCCTGAGGATCCGAAGGGAGTTTTGAGAAATATTTGGCACTTTCACGCAAGAATGAAACTTGTGAAAAATATTCTTGCGCGCCCAATGTGATGTCAAATGGGTTATTCCATGCCATGATCCCAAAAATGGAAAAGTTAGGTGTGCTAAAGAAATCAGGCCGATGTGCAAGGAAATGGTCCCGCGTGAAAGATTATTGCATGCCCCATGCGACATCAAATCCCATATTCCATGTATACCTCCTTATGGTCCATTGATGAGGTTTTTTCCTATAAATATAAGCATACCCCCTCACTTGGGGGGACCATTCCAAAAGTCTTACCATCACTCCCATGCATGTAAGATGACCCCTTATGTGACCGCATGAAAGACTTGTCTTCAAGGTACTGGATCTTGCAGGACAGGTCCCCTATGGCCCCCCTTCAGGTGGGACCACTAGAGTTTGACCCTTTCCCATTTCCTTTTACTCTAAGGAAGTTTCATGAAAAAGATCTTTATTGCACATAATATTTCCCTTGTGTCATTCCAATCTTGTGCGCAAATGCTCATCTTACACGCAAACCCTCATTTTGTGCACAAGAATTCAATATTCCACGCACCCCTCCCTATGGGCTCCAAGTGTTTTCCTTAACATAAGGCACCATGTCCAACCTCCTCTTCCACAAAACACCCCTATCTTGTGTGTACCTCCTCCGTGTGTCCCTCCAGGATTGTGTGCAGTGATTTTCTAGTTCCTCGAGTGGAGTTTCATGTTGTGTTTCTCTACATAATGCTTCTTCACATAGGCACACTAATAGATATTACTTCTTCACATAGCTATGATAACTTGGAACCTTCTATGGAATACTCCTCCACCCAGTTAACACTTGTCATTTCTTGTGCCTTCCCTTCCCCAAGTGTTGGTTGGTATAAGTTATGTATGTCCTAGGGGGTGAGGAGTAAGTCCTCATCATCCGAGCAGAAGGATGTTAAACTACCAAGAAACCCACATACTCAACACATTATGTTAAAATGTGAGTGTCTGTATGTGTAGCAGTCCTGAGTAGACCAAAGAGGGGATGCGATTAGGATCCTTTCACTTCTCACCCTTTTCAATCTACCTTCTCTTTCCCTTTGCGCTTTGTCCTCGTGCACGCTTCGAGAAGCCTCCACGTAAGCTTCGAACCACATTGATAGGGTGATCCTTGTGTGATGGACATATCTTACTTATACATCTAGACAACCTCCTTGGGATTAACTCCTAGAGTAAGTCCCAATATTCTTCTCTTGGGAAGCCTCCATGTAAGCCTCAACCCACTTTGATAGGGTGCTCCTTGTGCGATGGCTATATATTCCTCATAAATTTGGACACCCACCTTGGGTTTACCTCCTAGATTAAGTCCCAATATTCTTCTCACGGGCTGCGAACCACGTGTAATCCCCTATTTACTCTTTGGTATTCTAACCATGAGTAAGCCCTATTCCACTCCTCATTTATGCACCTTTCATGATGAGATCATCAAGTTTATTACTTCATTTTGTTTCTCACACCAAGCATGATTCACATGGGATTAGAGTAAGAATCTACCATGATATCCTCCTTGGGACACCTTAGCATGTAATCCCCATGCACATCTTCACCAAACTACATGGACTTTGATTCCCTTCCATGGGGATACGTAGGAAGCCTCCCTGAGGTTTAATCCCATCACCTATATGTCCCAACCATTTCACATCAGTTCACTATTCATCCTTCATGACATTAACTACGTCTCTCAAACTATACAAGTTTTGATATCTGTCTTCTATATAGGGCATGTAAGAAACCTCCATGAGGTTCAATCCCAACCAATGGTAAACTCTGGTGCTCCATACTAGGGATGCACCCTCTTATTGTGACATCATCCCTCTTTGGGATACATCTCCTAGGTCGGCCTTTTTAAGGTGTTTTGATCCCCATGGGAAACTATCCATGCATAATCCCTACACTCAATCCATACTCTTCCAACCAAGAGTATCCCTCTTACGATGGGATGCTAACCATGCATAAACCCTATCATGTCTCCAGGACACTGTCCTTTGTGAACACCCCAATTCTATGCCTCATTTACTGAACTACGTAGACTTTGATTCCCTACCAAAAGTATATGTAGGAAACCTCCATGCGTTTCAATACCATCCCTCACGTCCCATCTTGGTCTCTACCTAGAGCTCTTGTGTTTTGGGAAGATCATGCCTCACCCCAAGGTCCCACTTCCTTTAGGTCCCATCCATGTGTCTATCCTCACGAGCTGCCTCCCCAGGTGTCTCATCACCCCATTATAGAACTACATGGACTTTGATTCCCAGCCCCTGGGATATGTAGAAAACCTCCCGGAGGTTCAATCCCAACACCGTCATCTTCATGTCGGTTCCATATCCATCCTGATTTTTTTACCTGAGCTTCCACATCTCAGTGGAATCATGCCATCCACCTGGGCCATCTCAACACATAAGACCCATTTATCCCATCGCTACTCCTTACAACCCCTAGGAAGTCTCATCATGTAATACCCAAACCACCCATTTGAAATATATGGGTTTTTATCCCTATCTTCTATATAGGGTACATAGGAATCCTCCATGAGGTTCCATCCCAGCCAATGGTAAACCTTGGTTTCCCCCTCATTAGGTCCCACCATCCTTTGATCCACCATTTTTGGTGTTTAGATCAGTCTTCACGATGTGAAATACCACTTTTTTTAGGGACACACCATCCTAATTCCATCCTCATTGGGCGTTCTGATCCATCCATCTGGTAAACCTTATGGGTGCTTCTTCTTAGGGACATAATCATCTGATCCACTCTTATCAATGTTGTGATTTGTCCGATCTATATCTACTAAATGTTACACTCACATAATACCCCATGATAAACATGGTATGATGAGGAAACCTCTTATACATGGATACAACATATGATACCCCATAATCAATGTGGGATGCCTCGGGCTTCCATGCCCTTGAGAAGCCCTATCAAAAGGAAATCCATGTGTACCAGTGTTTCATCATCCATACATTCCATTGATGTCCAATGTGACTACTCTACTGAACAAATTTTCCTTCTTTAACTTGAACCTTTGGAATGTCCTAATAGAAGAACTGTAATTAACTAGCATCCACAAATATATGGAACCAGAAATAGTTTCAAAAAAAATGTCTTAATCTTTAAGGGAGACCTAGATTAGGTGAAGACCTCTGAGGAGAAATCCATGGAAGGAGAGAATGACATCCCATCATCCTGTTTCAATCAAGGATCAAACATCCCTGAAAAGGTGGTGGATGCCTCTAACCTTTGGAAAGCAGGAATGCAGGGCAGACAGATACGTGTCCCCACAGACAACGCGTACCCCCGACAAAAATTTCAAAAATAGTGATGAAACATATGAACTTGTGAGGAGGTTTACCATGATAGGTGATCCAAAATGGTTCCTCAAGGAGTAGAGTTGTCAGTGGAAGGTCTCAATAACAGGGGCCTTTGAGGTTCCAAAGAGCAGGGAGTTGACATCATAAACCTTCCTTCTAGACTTACCGGGATAGTTATTTCAATTTTGTTCATGGGGACTTTAGTCCAATGTTCTTTATCTATGGGTTTAATGTTCATCATAAGAAACAGTTCCTAGTGGGATTTTGAGCCCAGTTTTGTGGAGGTGGGTAGGTTCAACACTAGCCTCAACACCAGTTACCAGTGAGACCATTTCAGCAGTATGGGTAACAGACTTATGATCTTCTAGGAGGGGATAGGGTAGGTAGGGGTCGACCTCAAGATGTTACTCATGTTCATGGACCTTGTCTTTAGCATGTTCATGGGGGTGGAAATCAGAAAATAAGTAGAGGAGATGGGTGTGGTCAGTTTCACACAAAATATGTGATAGTGTCAGAGGGTCCAGAGATCATTAGAGGTAAAATTAGTTTATCATCTACCATTTTTTTCTTGATTACAATGATTCGTAATCCTTTTTTGCACCCACTATAGTCTTTTATCTGGGATTAAACATAGAGAGGATTCATGTTCCCCTGGTGTTGACTATTTTAGTCAGAGACCAGACCAACTTGTTTGATGTATGCTGAGGGTGTAGACTAATTATGGGACTACATCGGTTGCATGGGGATCTGTTATTGGTTAATATGTAGTCATATTATGTCATTATCATCATTAAATAGTTGTATTACATGCATTTTTTTATCAAATACTTTCATAGGAGAGACATGTTTTCAGATTAGGATAGCCAATGTGTGGTTTTCATTGGCGAGTGGAGCTATCAGATGGGTAGTAGGTGTGATGAACCCCTTATTTCTTTGATGGATGATTTGTCTGTGGAATCAGTGTACATTGGGACAATGGTGGTTTCTAGGGTTATTGAGAAGTTTCTAGATTTTTTCCCAAGGATTTTGTGATAATACCCCCTCGACGTGATGTTGATTTTTGAATATACTTATAGCTTGGTGATTCTTCGATATCAATGGCGCTTTATCTGATAGAACCTTTTGAGTTGCAAGAGTTAAGGATTAAGATAAATTATCTGATGTAGAAGGGTTCTATCTAGCCTAGTGTGTCATCATGGGGTTCTACAATGTTATTAGCTAAGAAGGCATAAATTAGTATGAGTTTGTATATAGAATACTAGAGTTTGAACCAAGTAATAGTCAATAACCATTACCCTCTTCCAAGGATATATAGTCTTTTCAACTAGATGACAGGGTAAAGTTTATTTTTTAAGATAGATCTATGGTCTGGGTATCACTAGTTAAGGGTGAAGGAGAGAAATATCCTGAATAATTCCTTAAAATTTAGGTGTTTACACTTCAAGTTCATGGTCATATTATTCAGTTTTATAAATGAAATAGTTGTGTTCCTAGGGATCATGAACTCCATGTTCCATGATTTCCCAGACCAGTTCATAGTCATGTTCATAAATGACATTTTGACCGAATCAAAGTTATAGGAGGAGCATACCTTTCATCTCAAATCTATTATGTAAGTTCTTCAATGCCACCAACTCTATGGAAAATTGTCTAAGTGAAAGTTTTGTACATGAGAGGTGCATTTACTTAGGAATTGATGCAAGATTATACAAGAGGAAAAGAAATTAACCCATGAATGATAGTGTTACTCAATTAACAACCCAAATAGTATAAAAATAATCCCATAAAATACATTAAAATAGCTTAATGAATAATATGTACTACTTATCTATCAGATCAAAGGCATGGGCCCAAATTCATGAACATATTCAAAAAATTTCTTGATATCAGTTGTGAAAACTGGGCTTGATAGTTATCAAAAGGTCATCGAATCTCTAGACAGTGGTTGAAGCTTGGATGAAAATTACCTCATTCCATCCATGGAGATATAATAGATCCTTAACTCATCATATGAGTCAAAAGAAGATGAATATTCTCCTTCTCTATCTCTCACTCCATCCTCTCCATAACTTTGAAGAGACTCTACACCATAAGTTGGTTTAGAGGAAGTCACTTCATCTTCTAGATGTAAAAATTTCAAATCCTATATTAACTGTAGATATATTCATTAATTATCCAATTTCCCTTAGTGTAAGGAATAAGATAAAGAGGAGGAGGAAGAGTAGGAAGAGGATGATCTCTAGGACGCCCCTCTAGCGTTTGAGGAAGTTTTTTCTACAACCATTGATGAACTCAAGAAAATAAACCTTGGTACAAAAGAAGACCCATGACCCACCTTGATTTGTGTGACCTTGTATTTCAAATAAAAAGATGTGTATACCTCATTTATTAAGAATCATTGGGAGATTTTTTACTATAATTACACAGAAATTCTAGGCCTTTATCTTAAAGTGTCTATTCACCACTTGGTATTTTTAGAAAACCATTGGGATACAAACATGTAGCTAGAAGGACACACCCAAATCACACTACCAAAATTGATGTTTAAGTTAACAACATTATTAGAGATGGTTTAATTATGGAAGTATAGTATTTTAAATTTCCAGCCAATATCATCTTAATAACGAAAAATAATGGGAAAATTAGGGTCTTCATAAAATTTAGAGATATTAATAGGAACTGTCCGAAAGATGATTTCCCAGTCCCAATCATAGAGCTACTGATTGATGAAACAACATACTATGAAGAATTTTCCTTCATGGATGGATATTCATGGTATAATAAAATTAAAATGGTACAATAAGATGAATAATCCACCACCTTCAGGTCCCCTCAGGGGGAATTTTTCTATCGGGTAATTCTCTTTAGCTTGAAGAAAACTGGTGCTACATACCAAAATTCCATGGATCATATCTTCAAACCCTTATTGGGAAGGTTTTTAAAATTCTATGTTGAAGAAATGGTGGTTAAGTCTTGATTTAATTACGACCACCTGGCTGATCTTGATACCTTCTTCAACAAACTATGAAAACATATCCTGAAGATGAACCCCTTGAAATATGATTTTGGGGTTACCTTAAAAAATTTTCTCAGATTCATCATACACCATCATGACATCGAATTCAACTATGAGAATACAAATGATATCCACAATATGAAACCTCCTCATAACCTCAAATAATTAAGGGGTTTATAGGGACACATGTCCTACATTCAATGCTTTATAGAAAACCTCACGGGAAAGTGTTTTACCTTCACCAAGTTAATGAAGAAGGGGGTCACATATCAGTAGACTGATGACTATCAAGAGGCATTGAAAACCTAAATAAGTATATCTTGAGTAAAATAGTGTTAAATCCACCCATTTAGGGGGAAAATATCATTCTATATGTGATGGAACTATAACAATAACTAAGTAATTTTATTGTATAAAATAATGAATCCGAGAATGAAAAAAACATTTATTATCTCAGTCAAACCATGCTCAACACCGAGACTTGTTATTAATATATTAAAAAGTGCTTTTGAACATTAATATTTTTGATTCATAAACTAAGGAATTACTTGCAACACCATGAGGTCCATTTGGTCTCTTGAAACAACCCAATCACATACATCCTTATCCTTCCTATATTTACTAGACATTTAGAATGGTGGGAGGTTATCCTGCAGTAATTTGAAAATCAATTTGTGCCTAAAAAAGTAGTAAAACACCAAGATTTGGTATATTTACTTGCAAAACATGCATCTTCATAAACAATGATGTTTATTACTTAATTTAACAATAAAGAGATCTTCACTATTCAAGAGGTCCACCAGTTGTAGGAGATGTATTTCTAGGATGCATAAAGAATCCCAATATAGAAGATAATGGAAGACCCCAAGCTCAACAAAGTTAGTTTTGGAGTCATGTTAATCTCTATAGTAAAGGAAGTCATGCCTTACATATTTCTTTTTTCTAAAGGCTGTATAAAAAATGACGTGGAATATCAGGCCCTAATTATAAGGCTAGAACTGAAACTTCAAATTCTAGTGGAACACTTGAAGGTGAAATGTGATTTATAGATGGTAATCAAGAAGATCAATGAATATTATTCCATCAGAAAGGAGGAGCTAATCCCCATGCTTGACTATGTCTGAGGGATAATGGAAGAGTTTCCCTCCGAGTTAAAAATGACTCATGTCCCATGATTATATAATTCCCATACCGATGCATTGGAGAATGAAACCACAACTTTAGCAGATCCATACTGGGATGAAACTATCATTAGCATTGTGCATCACCAAATGGCCTTGACTTTTATTCATATTAGTATGGAAGAAATCAATGAGGTTAGTCCCATCCCTAAACCATATAGTTCCATGACTGGTTAGATGATACCCATTAAATAATACCTCTAAAATGGAGTGATCTCATTGGAATGATCCATAAAAAAGAAAATATGATGATGAGAAATAAACTTTAATCTTTATGATGGGTCAAATAACTATAAATTACCCTATAAATGAGGCTTAGATGGAATCCTTATTAGATTCATCGATGAAGAAGAGACCACTGTCATCATGAAATAAGTACATATAAGAGCTTGTGGTTCCCACCGGTATAGGTTTAGGATTTCTAATAAAATCTGAAGGCTCTAATATTTATAGCCTTTAATGATATGGGACTGTATAAAATTCACCAAGAAGTGTCATTCCTTCCAATTTCATTCCAAATTCATCCACCAACCCCCAAAGTTGATACATACATCAAAATAATATTGAACATTTTCCATATGGGGAATGGATGTTGTAGGAACATATCCTCCAACCATGACTAAGAAGTTTAAATACATCCTCACTCCTATCAACTTCTTCTCTAAATAGATTGAGGCAATACCCCTCAAAGAAGTCTGGACCAAAATCATTTTCAGCTTCATGTAATCTAAAATCATTACTAGATTTTATGTACCTTATACAATATTGATGGAAAACATCACCAATTTATTTTATATTGAGTTTGAGAAGATATATTGGGAGTATAATATCAAATACAACCATTAATCTCACTAACATGCAATAGATAATGGATAGATAGTGGCCTTCAATGAGACCTTATCAATTATAATCTAGAATATGGTGGATGAAGATAAAAATTCTTGGCCTGATGAGCTCTTTCATGCCTTGTGGGCCTACCAGACTACAACCCATACCACCAAACGATTAACCCTGTATTCACTTGTATATGGGACATAAGTAGTCCTACCCATTGAGGTCCAATTTTCCTTACTCCATGTTTCAATCTATGATCAATTATCCATAGATGAGCAATATCAAAAATAGATTGATGAATTAGAAAAACTTTATGAGAAAATACTAAATACCATAAATCACTTAGAGGTCTATCAAAATCAAATATCATGAGATTTATCAAGAAATTACACCTCTGTTCATTCCTCCAAGGAGAACTGGTACTGGTCCTCAGGACTCTGATGATACCAGGGAAGAAGCTTCCAAATCTTGAGCCAAAGTGGGAGGGACTTTATTCCATACACAAGGTCCACTCTAAAAAATCTTATTTTAAAATATTGATAGATGGATATCTCACTATAAACCCTAAAAATTTAATATTTCTCAAGAAATACTTTGTGTGATAGACACCCTCGACCACGTCATAAGATGATAAAATGTATGACACCATCATCCTGACCCTATAATGCTAAACTGAATGGTTATCTCATCTTTTATACATGAAAATAAACTATGTAGTAATATGGTATTAGATGCGCAACCATAAAAAGAACATCAAATGACCCCAGTCGTACGAACCAAAATTAATATACACCATGGTTTGAGCTGTAAGACTATAAACTACATATCCTAACATCCTAGTCACAAGATGTTAAAATTTATGAAAATTTCCTCACCACATGACTTAAAACTGCATGGTCCTCATCCTTGATACATGATGTAAAACCACGTAACATTTTGATATGTTCTTGAGTGGATCACAGTATTGGGTGTTGGTATCCCACCACATCTCCATTCAAGAACTATGTGTGTCTTGATTCCTACCATCATAGGATACATATTGACACTCAGATCTACAATCCTGGGTCCAGCCAAAACATAAAAATTTCCCTCATCCTTGTGTATGGGTTAGACCTACACAAGAGAGAATTTTTACAAGAACTACATCTAGATTGATTCCCTCCTTAAATAGGATATGACGTGATGCCTAAACCCTATGTCCTAGGACCAACAATGAAGAAAAAAATAAATTCCCCCTCCCTAGTAGATAAGAAGAGATCCATGAAGGAGAACTTAACTTAGGTTCCCTAATTTTGGATTCTATCACGGAAATTGAAATATCCCTCTCCTGTATATAAATAAAATAAATAAATAAAGGGGTCTCCACCCTCCACATCCAATGCTGGTCCAAATGCTTCCTTTGTTTGACAATGTAGTAACATTCCCCAGTTGTTTTTGTATAAGTCTCCCACCAAAAGGGACTATCAACTAGAGGTATATTCATACTTGGGATAAACCTATTATATCTTCACAATCCTCAATGATATTATGATGGTAACCCACATTTTGAACATTGTTCTATGGTCATTCCTTATGTTCTTATCCCATACAACTTCTCCTGATCCAAGAATCCACAAGACCATGGTTTACGATTTCCTTCTTCACGTTTGAAGTATGTCAGGGCATCCTTATCCCAGTAATCCTCATATCACTCACCATTTTCATGACACATGGTTCTAGTCATATGAGCTAAAACTGCAAGACACCATGTCATCCTAGTCACATGATGTTAAACTGCGTGATAATGTCTTCACCACATGATGTTAAAATGTAGTCTTATCCTGTGTATTAAGAATAGGATGCCATGGGAAACTAAATCAAGAATCCTTATATAAAAAATATGGGATTACTTTTAGGATATTAATTTTTTAATTCTCTTATAACATTCATATGGATTCATTATTTATTTTACACATTGGGTAACCTTCATCCTTACCGCTTGACAATAAACTTCGTGGTTAACATTCCTCTTATTTAGCATTAAAATTCAATAAATACCTATAGATTGATTCCTACAATTAAAAGATACATAGTGATACTCAAATATCCATTCTTGGGTCCAACCAAAATATTTATTTTTTTCACATCGAGTCACATTTGTCCTTACCACATGATGTTAAATTGTATAGTTGATGTCCTCATCACATGACACGAAAATTTATGGTTTTTGAGAACTATGTTTGACTTGATTTTAATTCCCATGAGATATGTAGGGATTCCAGATCCTACATCCCAATACAAACATCACAAAATCAAAATTCCCATTTCCTTCATTTTTATCACCTTTTTGTGGTGGAATAAACCCTTTCAACTCATTGTTTCTCACACTGAGCATAGCTCATGTTGGATTAGAAGTTTTGGAAAAGGATTCCTTACATGATCAATGCATAGGAGTTCACATCAGTGTTACCATGGTCTTAGTTGCAAGACATTAAAAGGAACACTAAATATCCTTACCACATGATGTTAAACTACACAGTTAACATATCTTGCATGATGTAAATTCAAAAACTGTGTGTGGATTGATTCTCACTTTGATGAGATATGCAGTGATGACTAGATCCTACATCATAGTCCAACTGAAATTTGATAAAATTCCCCCACTCTCCTATGTATGATATAGATCTACATGGGAGGGTCCAATATGGGTTATCACCCTGCTCATGAGCTTGTAATAAAAAAGATCCTTATCTACATAAGGATTCAATCAGTGTGGGGAATATCTCTAAGAACTATGTATGACTTGATTATTTCTATGATGGGATACATAGTGATTCCTAGATTCTATGTCTTGATCCTGACCGCAATAAAATAATCCTACTTTCCTATGTATGATTAAAACCTATATAGGTAAATGTTTCTTTCTATTTTTGGATAATTTTATTATGAAATGTTCCTTCCATATTTAGGCACTTTCGTTCCACAAACAAAACTCTGTGTATGGGAATATATGAATCTCCATAAGTTTCCCCTGACCATTGGCAATGTAATGTCAGATTCTAGAGGAAACCTTTGTTTGACTGTGCAGTAATACACCCCAGTTGTCTTTAAATAATCCTCCCACTGAAAGAGCCTATCATTCAAAGGATTCTTCTATTTTACTATGCATTGATATGACCCATTTAGCTTTGTATAAGTCTTCCACTAAAAGGGCCTATGAACCAAAGGCACATTCATCCTTAAGAGAGAATTCTTCTATATACATAAGTGCTAACAATGTTTTTCTATCCTGGATCAATTTTTGAATCTAGAAACCCCCATATTACTACTTATAATCTTCCCCATTCATGCATGTAAATTATCAAACATTCCTAGATAGATTATCGTGAAATGGGAAATCACCATTTTTTTTGGTGAAATCTAAGCGAACTTAAAATTTAGCCCTCAATGTCCTTGCTATAATAGTTTAAACTACACGGTTAATATACAAGACACACAACATTAAACAACATGATGCTTCAACCCTTTTCAGGGGGGATCTATTCCACTTGATGTTGGTCATTCACCGCATCATCCTAGAAAACTACATAAAACTTGAGGCTCATCCCACCAAGAAACATAGTGATGCTGAGATTTTACATCCTCTGAATGGATGCCACAAAATCAAAAACATTTGTGTCCCCCCATTCATGGACACAACCCCAATCTTGGAAGGAGGTTCTAGACTTCTCCCAGGACCCCTCCTTTTCAAGCTTATGATTGAAATAGAATCCCCCCATTCTTTACACAAGCCAAATTTGTGTTGGACCGGTCTTCCATTCACATCCAGTGCCTATGAAGATGATCTCTTCATTCTTAGACACATTCTCTTGAAAAAAATCCATTCATAGTCTTGAGAAATATAGATATTCACAAACCATATATCCATCTATAAATAATTTCATATTCTCGAGGACACCTTTGTTTTGACTATGCATTGATACACCTTAGTTTTTTTTTGGATGAGTCATCCAAAAAAGGGGCCTATCAACTAGATGCAAATTCATTTCCAGGAGATACCTCTTCTATCTCCTTAATCCCCAAATACAACATCATATAGAAATTCAATTTTTGAATATGTTCTGCAATCAGTCCTTGTATAATTGTCTCACATCATGTTTCAGATTTTGAAATCACAAAATCGTGACTCAAAAATCCACCTTATACATATCTAATGAATATCGAAACATTCTCATCTAGGAAACCCCACTTGGGTCATAATTCCATAACTCATAGTCAAATTTGTTCGAACTAAAACATAATTAACATTAGTTTGGATTAAAAGACTCTAAACTACCCATAAAAAGATACATGATACTCATCGGGTTGAAAACTTGTAGAAGGGAACCCTGGGTAAAAGTCAAGTTTTAGCTCACTAGATTTTCACTTTGCATAGTCCCAAAAAAATAGAGAAATGAAAAGTAAGTGTAAAACTTACTAGGATGAAAACCCATAAAGGGAGGCCTAAGAAAAAGAAAAGACTCACTGGACAAGTCATTTTCATTTTGACTGAGGTAAAAAATTAGGGTAATGAGGAAAAAGACACAAAGTTCATAAGGTCTGTCATATGAATCTAACAACAATCAAAATATTCTCTCTATATCAAAAGGATCAAAAAAAAAAGAGAGAACTCTCAAACTTATCATTATAATTTTAGAAATTAGCACAAATTTATTCAATTAAAATGAGTCATTTTCAATGTTTTATTATGACTATAATGAGAAAAAAAAACATAGAAATAGATGATCAAGAAAAAATCCTTTTAATTCATGTTTTTAATGCGGAGGCGATTCCACAGGATGGAGTATCTCTTTCATCGTTTATAGGATTCCTCGACATAGGCCTTGAGTTGTTGGACTATGTATTGATCATTATCCATAGCTTGCCGAAATCCATATAGTTGTGTGGTGATGAACTATTTAGCATGACCAAGTTTCACCTTCTCCACATCCACAAAATCCTTACCTTGTGCTGATACCCTCTTCAAGGAATGGTAGATTTGGACAATCTCTTCCTTTATGACATTTAATTATTATTAAAAGCATACTATTTGGAGATATTTCTCATCTAGGAAGTGATGATACTACTCCACCTCCTTGGAATGGCTGAGCTTCACCTGGGATACCAAAACTTTGAGATCTTTAAACTATCCTACCAACTATGCCTCTACCTGCTTTGATCTTCTCTCCTCTTACTATTGCCGAATGATTGACTTTATAGCATGGTAGATCATGTATTAATCAAACCCCTATACCCCAAAAAAGGAAAATAGGGCCACAAGTAAGAAAATTAAAGATGGAAGGTCTTTGAGAGGCGTATCTATGACTATATTAAAAATATATCACTAAAAAATATGACATGTGGTGTGAAGGGAATCTTGTGTCTCCAAATCTAACTTGGAACAAATTTTAGAGGGTGGGATGTATTCCAGGATCAGTGCACTCAATGAGACACCCAACTACACTCCCTCTGAAATAATTTCATCTTCACTTACTTGTGGTGGATGAATTGGTATGAAAAATCCCCTCTTAGGCATGGCTACTGAGGTCAATGAAACTATATAGTAGATGAAAACCCATCATTAACATTAGGGTGTTAACAAAAAACAAATGTAGTGAAACAACTAGAGCAGTTGGTGACACTCATGCATTGGTAGATTAGAAGATGAAATTGATGCCTCTTTGACGCCCCCAATCTCAATGTTTTGAGAATGGATTTCCTAGAAAGGAACTTCTTCCCAAGTACACCCAAAAACTAGGATAGAGGGTTCTTGGGAATCTTCTACTTTAGGGACCTCACTTGTTACTCCCTCAATAATAGGAGTAGGATAGAATTGGATTCCTTAATCATTAAATTCCTTAGAAAATTTTTCTATGAAAAAATATGAACAAGTCAGGATTTGTTATAAGAAATCAAATTAAAGGATTTTGACTATGTTTGAAAATGAAAGAAAGAGAAAAATCACATCCGTACAATTCCCTATAAAAATCCAGAAACTCCTCCAAAGAGGCAGGGATATTAATATTTTCAACCCATCCTCAAGTTCTGTTATTTAATTATATATTATGTCAAGTCTCACAATATCCTCACCAGTAGGGGTATCTGAGACATGAATCTCAAGACCCAAATTGGCTCCTCTATCAATTATTTATATCAACATATTAGAAGACACATCATCTTCAAACCTTTCAAAGTTAGGATTAGCACCAACACCTTCTCCAGACCATCTGATATCCCTATAAAACCCTTCTAGAGTGGATATAGGTCTAGTGGTGGCTATTGTAGTGTCCTCTAGTGTTTATGATGAATCTTAAATATCACGAGGAATAAATTAAGTGACCAAAAAATGACACCTTATGATATTAATCTGAAATTACCAAAACCCTATACCATATATACAATAATTGGAGTGGATGTAGATTCATATCTTGAAACTTCTTCAATCAAAGGGATAGATTCATCAGCATGAGTCTGTGCCTCATCTAGAATTTCCCCCTCGGTCCTTGATAGACCAGTATCAGACTCCTTAAGAGAGGAGAGTAAAGATTATCCTATAAAATTAAAGAATGGTCAAACCAGTTTCTCAAACAAGTCATAAAATTAAATGATAGTGAAAAGACTTACTACGGTGCATATGCTTAGCCAACTTCTTTGCCTTCTTTTGTTTCTTCCCTTGAAATGGAGAGGGCCCCGTATCAGTCCTCTCGGTTATGGGAACTAGAGGTTAAGGTCAAGAATACCTTCCCACCATATCCTCCACCATCATCCTATAACTCAAGGATAAATATGAGGGATTGGGAGACTCAACCCCACTCTGATGGGGGTGCCCATCGACCCATATTTTGGTGAGTCAAGTGCTACCCTCGATGCCTCTTCTTATCCTACCAACTGAAAGGTGAATCCCATTGAAATTAATAATGATGGATGAGGGAGGGAAAATAGAAGGTAAAAGAAAGATATAACTCACTAGTGTCAATATAGTCACCCCATTACTCGTTATATCATCCAAATATCTTCTCATCCATAGATCGGGACATCATGTTAGTTACCCTCTTTTTAGCTAGGATCTGATCATCAGTGGCATATATCAATATTTACAGCTCCCACACATATTGACCTACATTAGTAAATATTTCATTGGGGTGAATATTAGAGGATTCTCATATGTCCCCAAGCTCTGAGATGCATATTCCTATTTGTAGAAACACCCATAAATCTCTGATATCCTAGGTCACATCCTACCAAGATTGAATTGTCGAAGGCTTCACACACTCTAATGATAATGTGAATGGCTAAGAGGAAGACCTAACATATTTTTACTTTGAATAACTTTTAGGTATTTTTGATCTAATAGAAGAATAGATATTTGATGCCCAAGTCTCCACCTCGAGATGATGACTAGACCACCTTGGCCTAGATGATATGGTCTTTTTAGCCCCGACCTACTCCATGGCTTGTGCTCAGGATCACTTTGAAGACTTTAGAGCTTCAACATAGTCACCCTCAAGCTGAACCTTCTTACCATTAATTCTATACCCAATAATCATTATGGACTTGACTCGAGGGATTCTTGTTGTTAGTACCCTTTGGGGGTAGGAATAAATCCAACCACTAGCATACCTAGATTCTAGCCTGATTAATGCAATACGATGAAGGTAGTTTGATAGATACTAGGGATACCCACAAAGACATGAGAATCCAAAATTTTTGGGTTACTATTTTATGATTCTCAAACCAAAAATGTGTGGGGGATATAAATTTGGATATTTCAAAAACTTGAACTAGTAGGCAAATCGATATGAAGCATAGGCCTTACATATGATCTCACTGTCAATGCATGCTGCTAGTATATTGTATTTGACTGTGATCATCTATGAACTTAGATCATCATTATACTAACCATAATAAATGAACATACCAGTAGGAAGATCACTTTATAGGAAGAAATTAAACTCTCCCAGCGTGTTTAGGTTATTTAGAGCTTTGCAATACTTTAGGGATAAAGGATGGATACCAGAAAAATCATGAACGAATGGAATAAAACATCCTTTAGGGACTTAAAATCCACTTATCCTGACATAAGAGCTGAAGTATGCTACAATACACCCTCATGACACTTGAAATGGACCTAAAATATTATATGGGCCTTCTTGATGTACAAATTTAGCAAAAACTAGTAGATATTTTCCAGAATAGGGGCATCCAGCCCTATGTTATTCCCTTCTGAAAATTTAGCTGCTGTGAAAAATGTCCCTAGCCTCACACCGCCACTAGATTCATAAACCGATAGAAGGTTGGTGGTCAACCACATCTCAAGAAAGTCTACCCTATGAGTCCTCACGGGAACCTCAAAGTTGACTTTATAGCCCCACTAGTTATACTGGACTTGTTCCAAGGTTGGCTATAATATGTCAAGGATGATCCGGTTCTCCAATGAAGGTCATCCCATTGGGTGTTGAAATGTAGGACCTTCTATTTACAGCACTTGGAAAACCTTTATCTAGGACAATTAATGGACATCACCCCTTATGCGGGGGTCTTTCTTCTACACATTTCGAGCCAACTTAAATAGCTCAAGGGCCGAATCTGGCATCCTTTTAGCATCATCCCACACTGCCTTTAGTGGAATGAACTCATAATACATCTCCCTGAGGATAGAAGCTCCATATATCTTATAGACATAAAACAAGATAATGTTGACTTCTCTATTAACTATATGGAAAGTATTTGTATGATGACTTAATTGGATCAACAATTCAGGGATGATGTCTGAGTTCTCATAAACATATGTTTTTTCCATCCAAAATGTCTCATAAATTCTAAAATTTCATAGATCATATTTAAATTCTATACTGGTATGGAATACCTAGTATACACACATTTCCATCCAAAATCCCCCTATAAATAAAGTCTCAATCTTCCTTCCAGCCTTGTGACTGGTTTGTCTTAGATGCACAAAATATTGACTCACAGTTGTGGGGTTTTGGATGGCCCCATTTTCTCCCAGTGTACTTTCCTGAGTGTGCTTCTCTTTTTCCTCCTTGGATTCCTTCCCCCAACACTGGTGAGTCATCCTAGCCTCTATTATCATCTGACAAGCTCCATGTAGTTCTCTCCTTTCTTATTCCTAGGGTTTCATCCCCAGATGTTCTTTTCCAGAGCATCATTTTGGATTTTATCATTTTTGTTTAGGGTTTCATCCCTAACCCATCTTCAGATCTCCCTTTCATTTTTTTCTTTGAGTCTCAGTCCTGTGTTTGTATTAGGGTTTCAATCCCGTTTTCTCCTTCCTTGTTCCATGACGGTTATGGGTTGTGATTCTATTTCTATTGAGGATTTTTGATGGATATGTGTTCTCTGGTTTGCTGGTGAAGGTTCATCGATGTTGTTTTATGGTGAGTCTAGTGCTTCCTTGGTCATGGATTTCTATGGAATTCCTGCTTGCTTGTACTCCTCTCTGGCCTCCAGATCCAATTCCCCCTTCTAGGTTAGTCAGGTAAGATGGTTTCTAAGAGGTTTTGGGTTGTGGTGGGGGGTTCTAGGTGGCCCAGATAGGGTTCAGGCGACGGTGGGGTTTCTGTTTGGTTGGGAGATGTTGGTGAAGATATTGAATCCCTGTTAAGACTCCATGCCTCTCCCATTTTGCTCTATCTTCAAGTATCACCTCTCCTCCCTAAGTCGATCGAGCATAGTAGATGTCACACAAGATTTGGGAGGTGCTGTTCAAAAGGTTATCAGTGTTCCAAGAGGAAATTTCTTCATTCAATTGATTCCTTTTGTATATGGTATGTGATATGGTGATGCGGGATTATGAAATGATTCTATTTAGGGGTTTTAAAATTCTGGTGTGGTGTTGATTGGTGATAATGATGGCGTTGGTGGATCATAGTTTACACCAGTCATGATGAGGGAAGCTCTCTGAGATGGTGACGATGGTGTACAAGTGGTGGTTATCAGAGAAGAGTTCGATGGTGATGAGTTGATGGGGATGATGTATTTGGTGATGTGATGACTCGATGGTGGTGATGGTGATAAGATGATAGGATGGCGTATTGATGATGGTGGTGGGGTGTCTCCTCTATGGTGGGGTTCTTGAGATTCTATCTTTCCCATGCTTATGTAGTTTCCAATGTTTGAATTTTAATTTTAAAATTTTAATGTGGATTTTGGGATCAGGTTTGTTGTGTCATTCTTTATGTGGGTGATGTTGGAAACAGATATCCAGTTTTTGTGTAGTTCCCACTCATCCAAAAATAATTTTTTTTTGAAAATGAAGAAAAAGGGATTTGAAGAAGTGGGGTTTTGATTCTTGGTTGTGGGGATTCGAGTCTGGGGTGAATAGGCTATGGTTTATAATGCATGCAATAGGAACCATTCCTTCCTCGATGAATACTCCCTTGTAAGAGATATTTTCAGTGTGGAAATTGGTGTATTCCATGAACCAAGACTTTGGAAAATAAATATAAACCTTATGAATGAGTACATATCTCAAAATTCCATGGTTATAAAGTGGAAGATAGTCACTCCAAGGTTACTTATGTTGGTACTTCATCAAATGATTCTCTATGTCCATAAGGGTTGAGGCATACATGTTGTTGTAATCTGTCCCAATGATCTTGATCATATCTAAAACATGTGAAGCAACTTGTTCATGATAATCCATATGAGAAGACATTAGAAACCTAAAAGGAGATAATGAGACTTTCATTATTTTTTTAAAATTTGGAAAATTTAGAAAAGTAAGTACCCTTTCATAGAACACTCACCCAAGTGACCTCGTATATGCCACTCACCCAAATGACCTCATGCAGGACACTTGCCTAAGTGATCTCATGTAGGACAATCACCCAAGTACCCTCACACATGATACTCACCCAAGTATCCTCATGTAGGACACTCACCCAACTGTCCATATGCAGGACACTCCCCCAAGTGATCCTAGGTGGATTGGTTGCTCAAGTTTCTATACCATGTGCTTGTACAAGATGATGCTTGAAAAGGTAATGTGAACGACTTGCATAATGGGAGTAGAAGAACAACGAAATCAGAGGAGAGAAGCTTTAGCCGATCAAACCTATTTATAGATTCAGTTGAACTGCGTGGCCAAAATTAGTGGAATACATAAGAGGAGTGCCTATATGGAAGACCTATGTGGATAACCTTCATGGACCTTAAGACCTTTTCACCTCTTTACCTCAGGATCATAGACTCTAATTTCTATTGAATCCAATCCTGAGGGGGTGATTTTGTTGACACTCTTATTTGTCACATGGGGTTGAAAATATTTAATGGAAATTACCTCAATAAATATATAAGTGAATAGAATTGAGGATAACCAAGCCACTCGATTAGGTCAACATGAATGCACACATCTTACACACCAAGAGTCTTGTTCATGCCCTACCTGTGTGGCCCATAAGAAGTATCCACCACTGTGCATGATACCTACATGTGAAACTTTCAAAATGGACTTACTTGGACAACCTAGTTCACCTAGGGTCCTAATATTTCCTATAAATTAGACCTTGAGGATCCTAATTTCAATGAAGAAAAACCTTGAGAAGCCACAAAGCTCTGTCCACCTTATTCCTTATCCCAGGCTCTTAAGACCATCTAGGTATCTCTCAAAAACCTGATAGAAGATTTAATTAAGGGGGATAGTAGGATAAAATCCCCTCTAGTGTGTGAAATTAAAAGAGACTATGCAAGGAACCACTTCCCCCTAATCAATAGATACTAGCCTGAAGGTACCCTCCTAAACTTGGAAACTCACCCAAGTGTTGTTTCCTAGGATATCCATTGTCCAAAAGTCACTTCTATCTTGCATAGACCTACCCTGTGAAAAGTAATTATTATTTAATAAGGCCTTAAACTATGTTAAGAACTCTCTATATTTTCTAGTTTCTACCCATGTGAGACCCAATTTAGATTTCCCAAGACTTACCTTACATGAGATTCCTTTAAGTCCTCTTTTACACCCCCAATGGTATGGCATGTCTTCCCTTGGATCCAACGTCTGAGAGGGAACAATAAAAATCCTCCACTGAAGCCTCCATACTTTCAAAATCATGGATGAAGAAATTCTTGTGTGTTTCCCATTCAGTTATTCATTCTTATGGTAATAGGTGTCATGTACTTGTCCTACCTAATGGGTAGGGTCCTTGGGGTGTTTAAAGTCACGAAACCCTTCGGTAATGAGGAACCCAACCTTAGGAGAAGTTTTAGAGACCTCCTGGTCTCAAACATGAGGGATATGGATCTGTTCTCCCCTTGTCATCTCTTAAGCACAAGGGTTAGGGATTTTTCCTCCCATTCTCATCTATGAGACCAGGGACCTCTAGTTTTAGACAATACATGGTGGGGGGATCATTCTTTATTTTCCATTTGAGGGTTAGTGGCTTATCCTTCTCTATTATCTATAACTGTGGGTAGGTAATTCCTCCATTAGTAATCCCATGTCCTTTATTATGAGCCTTAGTTATATGGGTATCCATATATGCCTATCATAGTTATGAAAACAAGAGATGAGTCATGAATATTAAAATCCATTTCTCTCCCATTGCCCCGACCTCATCAACTAGTGGATGAAGGAGATTTTTTAGTTTTCTAGATATTTTATTTCCTCTTGTTTCTCACACCAAGCACGACTCACGTGGGGTTAGAGGATAATTATGATCATGAAATCTACATGATTAGATGAATGAATTAGTAGAGAATAATTTTCTATATCTTCCTCTATCCTTCCTTTAGAGGGCCTCCATAGGAATAGGTCCTCAAAGACATGTATAAATCTTAAAGTTCCAAATTCATTTTGAAAAAAATGGGCATCCTCCTAGGTGTAATTACCAACCAAATCTCTAAATCACCATGAGCTGAGAGAATACTCATGGACCCACTCAAAAGGGACTCCTATTTGGTATAATCCCAAATCATACCCTCTCAAATGGGACTCCTATTTAGTATAATCCCCAACCATGTTATACCATCTCAAAGGACCAAATCCCCAATGAGACAAACCTTTAGAATACCTCCATAGGTATGGGTCCTCATATCCAAACTAAATGTATTTTGATTCTTGTTTAAATGAGATATGTAGGAATACTCCTTGAGGTACAAACCCAAAACCCCAAATCAACCCTAATTCTCTCAAAGCCACATTCCTAGTATGTTCATATCCAACCTAAGATCCCACATCCCTTTCAGGTTCTGCAAGCCGCTTCGGTGTAAGTCCCACACCAAAACTTTGGCTAGACACCTTTCACCTAGATGTACTTGCTACATGACATTAAATTGTATGGTTCGGTTCTCATCACATGAACTTAAAAGGTATGATGTGACCTGTTAAGTAGAACTAAACTATTTGGGTTATTATTATTTTTGAAAAGGTATGTAGGAAGCCCATATCATGGACAAGATCCTGATATCAAAACAAATTCCATTTACCTAGATGATGATAAATTCCAAATTTCCCCACTGTGTGGCTTGGAACTATAATTGCAATGAAAAGTGACCAAATAATATATATTCCTCATAAAAATAGATACCAATGATGGAGAACCTCAAATACATATAGATTTATCCATTGATGAAGAACCTTAGATACATACAGATTATTCTAAAGTCTACACATGATAATAATTGATTGTTAATTCAAGAAAGACCCATGTAATACTTGGGAATTAATGAATGATTCATGAACATATCTTAAATATTTAAGAGAGTCCCAGAGTAGTAAATAATTCCACCCAAAAGGGTGTGACAATCCCAACCTCCCACCCTCTTAACCAATGTGAGTCCTTAACTATCATGAGATCCATTCTCCAATGACCACCTACCTTTGGAAAGCAGGTTTGTAAAAAATCTCAAATAAGGAAACTGTTGGGTGTTTCTGGCTCCACAAACAAAACCCTTTAGAAACCATTAAAAAATTGTGAACCCGACATGAATTATTGTGAAACCATTAAAAACCCAAAAATCAACCATAAACTGTAAAAACAAATTCACGCCACACATTTTCATCAGAAACAATCCATCATCAACAAGACATACTTTTTTGCTTCTTATTGATGGGTCCTAACCCATCCTCATTTCTTCATATCTCCCTTAGTCATGTATTCTTTTCTCAAATATATGTCTTGATAAAATTCTCATTAATAATTTCATAATTTTCATTATCAAGTTTAAGATAAAGTCCACACCATTATAGACATTGATATTCTTGAGGTTTTCCTATATATTTCGATGCAACTAAGAATCTGCTAGCAATTCAATAATATGTGAGATAGTTATAGATGAAAAGATACTCATGGTACCACTAACTCTATAATTATAAATAATGCCTATCTTAATATACACCTTTTTTTTCAATCAAAAGAAATTAAAAAAAATAAAAAATAGATTAAAAAAACCACAAAAAATTTATTTGATGATTTTAACTTAAAAATTAAATTTATATTATCAATTTAAAGAAAAGTTCACATATTGTTTTTTGATTTTTACTTATCACAAACATATTTATTTTATAATTTTTTAAAAATTAAAATTATGAACTTAGATAAGTGTAGATATATCCTTCAATATCATGAAACTTTCTTATTTCCAAAAAAAAACATAGATTTTTTTTAAATTTCAATTCTTATTATAAATTAAGAATCATATTTTTTAATACTAAAAAGAAATAATTGAAAAATTAGCTTTTATATGATCATTCTAAATATAATCTATCCCCAATCATATGGTCTCATATATAAAAAAATAGAAAATAAATTTTCATAAATAAATGTTGTACATTTACTTTAAAAAATGTGATTTTTTATATGATGAGAAAGTAAAATTCATTAATTATAATAAAAAACCGATTATCAATAACTTCCCTTTTCAAATATTTTTTTAAAATTGACCTAAATCATATTTCATGTAAAATTTTCAATTAAAAATATAAACATTCTACCTATATTATAAAAGGGTTTCCCTTCCACATAATATAAAAAAAAGAAAAATATGAATTATAATAAATATAATCCAAAATTACTCAAAATTTTAGGTCCATTCCATAATTATTTGGGATAAATTTTTAATTAGAATAATTAAAAATATACGAGTCTTCATCAAATACCAATTAACTTTTGTATTAAAAAAATCTAGAAGTTCCTTGATAAATATCAATGTCTTTATAAAAAATTGATTATCCAGACATGATTACTAATCATCTAGGGATCAATATAATTTATAATAATTATAAAGGTAGTTTTTATCTCACAATCCCTCAACACAAAAATCCATCTTTATTTTTTTTTTGAATTTGATGAAAATGAATAAAAGATACTAATTCATTATCCCAAATCAAATAAACTTTGCATTTTTCTAGAAATGTTACTACTGTATAAACAATATTAAATGAAACTTTTGGAAATACCCATCAAGTTACTTATTCTATATTTTCATTAAAATGTTAAAAAAATTTATTCTATCATTAAATGAAAACAAATATTTTTGTAAATTTGAAAATAAAAATAAATAAAAAGAGTGGAACATACAAGGTAATATATTAGATATACAAAAATATTGAAAAAGTAAATCCAAGAGTCATAAAAAACTTTATTTTTTAATTAAAATATATTTTATTTTTTAACTAATATGAGATGAACATTTTAATAAAAAAACGAATAAAAATATTATGGTATAATGTTTATTTCTTAGACTAAAACATACAAAATATATAGTTTTATTCTCTATTCAAAGAGGTGAAATTATTTTAGATATAATGATGAAGAATGATATATCTCTTACAAAATTGATAAAAACTAGAATATTGATTATTGAACTAGTTCATTTATCAGTAAAAAAATTGTAATTTTATTATGGTGTATTAAACTATGGATATTTAATTAGTTCATAATATTAAGAACCAAAAAACTCATCAAATATATGAATAAAAAATAGTAGATATAATTTTTTTATTGATTGAAAAATATAAAGAAATTACTAGAAAAAAAATTACACTAATAAAATAAATGTTATTATTCCTAAAAAAATACCGATTTGAAGATTTCACTTGTGTGGATCAATATTGGTTTGATAACAATAAAAAAATTCATTCCTGTATGTTAAAAATATGTAAAAAAGTGAATTAATAGTAGAATACTATTGAATACATTCAAATTTTTTTTGCAGGTAGTAATATAAATAATATTTTCCTCTATTATATCACTCAATAGGTTCCCAGATAATGTTACTAAATTATCCAGATCAAATACTTTATACCATGGTATATTAGTTAATTTTTTTAGAATTGATCACTAATACAGTTCTAGTATTAATAATTCTATTATTTATCACTCATTTTTACTATTTGGTAAGAATACCTTTACCCATATGGGGTAAAAAATGTGAAGAAAGTTTAGAAATGGGAGAAAGGGTAATCGAAGTTGAAGAAGAAGTAGAAATAGAAAAAACTTTTGGGATAAAATATTCACAAGATATATCTCTAAAATAGACTCATCATTTTCTTTTTTTTGATGACTCAGATGAAATAGGGGATCATGAAATAATGGTTGAAACAAAAAAATAAAGAGTAATTGAAAAATAAAAAAATGAATTATATGGAAATTAGTTTATAAATAAAGCACAATATTTTATTTTTTAAAAAATAATACAAAATTCACATTATAAAAATAGAATATTTTAATTTCAAATTTGAAAAAACTATTGAAACTCTTATTTTTTACTATCAATAGCAGAATTGTCCCTTATGATATATAAAAAACTATAAATTCTAAAATAATGTAATAAATGAAATATAACAATATTCCTTTCATACATGTTCAAGTGATGGAAAACTACAAATATCTTTTACATATTTATCCAATTTGTTAATTTTTTTTGGAAATGATAAAATGACATCTTTCTTTGTACTCAATAGATTTATATAATAAAAAAATGATTGGAGATATACCAGGAAACATAAAAATATAAAAAAATAAATGAATTTAAAATGAATGAATTCTTTGGAAAAAAAGAATATTTAAAAAATATATTTGAAAAAATAATTTGTTCATGTAATAATGATAAAAAGAGAATACTTTACAATAACACACGATCCTTTAGTGAGTGGATTATATATTATAACAAACAAAAAATTGGGTTCAACCCCATAAAAACTTTTAAAGAAAATTCAATAAGGAGAGTTTGGATAAATAAAATACAAGATATACTTAGAAAATGTTACCGAAATTGGGAACAAAATAAACTATATGAAAAATAAAAATTTGATAAAAAAATATTACAAATTTAAAATGATAACTTCTTAAATTTCATTCTTAAAATTAGTAAAAATGAGGAATTTATAGTTCATTCCAACTATTGAAAAGCTATTTTTTCCAGAACTAGTAAAAATTGAATTATGAATATTGACCAAAAAAATATTTAAAAAGGATATTGAATGGATTTATAACTAAATTGAAGAACCTAAAATTAATTATAAAAAAATATATTAGAGTAAAAAAATATGTAAAAAATCACCAAAATTTTCAAAAAAATTAATTAATGAGTTGGAAGAAATATTAGCAGCAAACAAAGAGATATTTTAGTATCATCATGAGATTTGATTAAGAGAATCCAATAATATAGTTATATTTAAGGATAACTATTAGAAAACCTATTCTTATTATAATTTCAAAGAAACATATGATATTGATAAAGATGATGAACTGGCATTGATACATTATTCAAAACAATCATATTTTCATCAAGATATTATCAAAGGTACCATGAAAACTCAAAGATATAAAATAGTTATTTGGATTTTTTAAGAAAATACACATTCTCCTCTTTTTCTTGGACAAAAAATTAAAATATTTATTTTTGAATTTTGAAAGTTTAAAATGGATTCAATTTATTTTTATAGAAGGTATGGGTAAAATTTTAAAATAAAAAATTTTAAAAAATAAAAATAAATAAAATAAATGGATAAAAAAGGGGATGGAGATAAAGTAGAAGAGAAAATAGGGATAGAAATAAAAAAAATCCTAAGATACCATTCTATTTTCTTAAGGAATATGAAGCTATATGTTAATAACACAATAAACTCTTAGAAATTATATTTTTCTACCTTCTTTCATAATAGATAAAATTAAAATTTCATGTTTTTATTATAATTTCTAGAGGATTTCAAAGAATAGAAAATAGAGATGCATGTTAAATGTACCCATAATGGTGTTCAATTATCAGAAAATGAATGTCCAAAAAATTGGTTAATTGAAAGTCTTCAAATAAAGATACTAATTCCTTTCTATTTAAAACATTGGAAAATATTATGATCTTTTTATAAATATTGAATTATAAAAAATAGAAGAGGATATTTTTTTGTTTTTTAATAGTTTGGGAAATGAAAAAAAACATCCTTTTGGTTCTCCTTAGAAAAAAACTTCTTTTTTGTGCCTATTATCAAAAAAATAAAAAAAAGTAAATTTATCAAACAAATTTTTTTTTCTAGTTCAAATAATTTTCAAAGAAATAAAATTAATTATAAAGATCTCCAAAAAATCCAAAAAAGGGTTTAAAAAAATATTTTATTCAAAATCATTAAAAATATATTTAAAGATAATATTTTTTTTATTTGGATTGAAAGAAAATACAATAAGGAAAATGAAATGTGAAAAATATTAAAAATAAATCGGATGATTTATGAATCTTCCATTTCTTCAAGATAGATCAATTTTGAAAAGAATTTATTTCCTGAATATAAAATAAAGAATATTATAGATTGAACAATCAAAATAATAATAATAATTAATTACAAAAACATATATAAAAATATAAAAAATATGAAAAAGTATGATTAAAATAATATTTGAGTTAATAAGAAACATATTTAAAAAATTGAAAGAAAGACCAACAATTCTATGAGTTCTTGTGTGAGTTATTTCTAAGGCCCTCCACTAATAGGTGTTGGGTTATAAATTAGCACTAAGAGTATGAAAAATGTAAATGGGAGTCATTTCCATCATACATCTAATGAAAAAATAATAAATTTTCAAATAACTTCCAAAATATAAAATAAAAAAACAACTTATAAGAGAATTAGTAAATTCAAGGCCACCTACCTCGATCAAATCCATATTTCTTTTGAAATTATGATTGTACATTACTAGTTATTCTCATCTAAGAATCGCCTAAAATCTTGAAAACCTATCTCAAGGAAAGACAAAAAATAATTAATTATAAATTTTTTTAATTAATTATTTAATTAATTTATAAAATCTATAATTAAATTTTCTATTAATTAAATTAGGTATAATGCTTAAAATATCATCGAGCCATATGATGCACCAAAACTATGATCAACCGCACTCAGAAGGTCTATAAAACTCTCTTAACAACATTATAGAAACAATAACTATCACATGGAATCAATTCATTAGTAAATTTAATTTAATTTAAGTCAAAACACTAAAAAAATCTATGGCACAACATACCTCAAGAAGAATGATGAAAGGCATCTTAATTACATCCTCCCAGGACCTCCTCCACAAGACACACACAAAACCCCTAATTAGTGGGATGATTTACACAATGATCCAGTTAAAATACTCATAAAAAATAGTTAGATATGACCAAAAATCAATGAAAAACAAAGGATAAGAAGAATAGAGGGAGGATGAAGAGGAACTCATCTTGAAACATAAAAAAATCACCATGAAAATGCCCCCAAATCATGGGGGATCAAAGGAGCCAAGGAGGGAGATCCATCCTATATATCATTCAAATAATATGAGGGGGGGGGGGGATATGGATTAAAGACTATATTTTTTTATTAAAATCACAATTTTAATGAAAATTGATAGGCCACATGGGTTACTAAGCTTTGCGCCAACTGTGTGGTTGACACTCTCTCAAGCCATCCTTCTTATAAAATTTTCCAAGATGTCCCCCAACTATTTAAATCAACACTTAACTTCAACTATAGTATTTTAATATTTTCTCTACAACTTCATACCAATAGTTTCCATACCCATGAAAAAATATATCCCATATGGTTTCTTTTTACCATGTGACAACCTTGCATAAGGAACAAACTTTTAAAAACTTCAAAATTTAAATCCAAAACTCCTGAGACTCACAATATCACTTGAGAAAAATTTTTAACCTTGATCCATATAAAAAAACATACTTTTTATTCTCAAACTCATAAAATTAAAATCCTAAACTCAATTCTTGAAATGAACCCTATTCTAAAAACAAAAATTCAAATTCCCATTGAATTTTACAACCCAGAAAGGACACAAGGTTTTAAACTCATGAATTCCTACCATGAATATACCTCACCATATATACCACATTCTTATCCCATAATATTCAAATCAATCACAAATTTGACATTTTACCATCACAATCATACCATGTTTGGAAGAGTGTAGTGGAAAATAAGTAGTCAACCTTTAGTTCTCTTGTCAAATTTGATGTTTGGGGAAGACACCCCAAATCCAAAAATATTTGGTCATATGTAAGGATATATGACATGGGTGTGGTTCATATTAAATCATAAAAAATACAAGTATATATATTCACACATAATCCCATCATAACCAATATATCTCTTCTAATCACTAGTAACCACTACTATCTCTAAAACCCAATCCCACTTTCCGACACAAAATTGCCATGTCATGCCTATGTTTTAACGATTTGATCACATTGTTTAATAATTTAATATTATTATTTACCAACGATATTACTTTAATTTATTTTTCAATTCCATATTTAATGACAAAAAATTCTTTATCCATTCTCCACATTTATTTTCATAAGTTACCCATTCATTTCAAGCATCAACATTTCATTAATAGACCATGGTTTATTCAATTTATCTCACTAACCATTTCATATTTTTTATTTCCACATAATTCCATACCAATAGAAATTAACTAATACAAACCCATACTAACAACCATTTACTCACAAAATCCCCTACAATAGCCACAACATCAACCCTGTACCATCAACTATTTCCATCCATGCCTACCAACCACATCCCCACTAATCAACACATGCTAATGTTCACAACCAATATATATACACCAAAATTACCACACATTAAAAATAAAAATGTATCATTCACATAAAATAACCAATTCTAGAAATAAATCACCTTCACAATTTTTAAAACAATCCATCAAATTCATTTAATATCTATTAGAGGGTTAGTAACACACCAATTTTAGATTTTACATAACCAATTAATTACTATATTTATTTGATTAAACTTTTATAGATTTATTCTAATAATAAAACCAAATCAATAAAATATTTAACATAACAACACACAAATCACAACAACATCCACAATCAACCATTAATCATGTAAGAAATACCATGTAAAACATATAATCATATGCGAATCACTCACCCCATCAATTTACTTTTAGTTTGATTCATTATATTAGTTAGGAGAATTATTATCATACATACAACGAAAACAATAGCATGTTACTCCCACATTTTATATAAAATAAGATAGATCTCAAATCCTCTATCTCAATAAAATCTTTACTATTACTGCATGAGATCAATGTGAGGAAGAGGTGATCACATGAAATATCATACAAGTGAATCCTAAAAAACTTAAAATAAGAAAATCCTCATCAACCATGAACCAATTATAGAAAAACTAAATCAAACCACTAACCCAACCTTCTTCAAATGAAGAACTGGGAGAAAAAAACTAAGAAGGAATTAGGGGAAATTAACCTCCAATCACAATCAATTGATCTCTTGAAGTTTAGAGTCGACACTAATTCAAGGGAACTCAATGATATTGAAAGGGTAATCTTAATTAATGAAAGAGTCAAAGAAAATAAAGGAAGAGGAGAATTTATATGGGATTATGAATTTATACAGGCACTAGAAACTACAGTGCCACAACATGAAGGGCTATAGTCATGCCATGGTGGGGTTAATTCTCCCAAACCTTTGAAAATTTCACTAAGAATATCCTATATCCCCCATCTTAAAATTAGTCAAATTATTTTCTAATATAAATAAGGATGTTCATGATATAACAAATAGTTTCCTCATGTATATAAATCTCTAAAACCTTGACCATGACATGACAAGATCACTGTGTTGTTACTCCTCCAAGAAAAAACCCCAAGAATTTCCCTACTGAGATCCATGTCATGATAACCATGGATGTATTGAAAATTCCATTCATGGAAATCTAAAAAACTCCCCCAAGGCACTCTTGAACCATGAACAAAACCTCCTTGCCTTGATTGAAAAAACCAATGGAAGAAACATAATATTAATGGAATTTCTATAAGACTCATCAAGATATTGTAAGAGTTGCCTCTTAAATCATATGGAATTTTTACTTAACCAAAAATCAATTTTTTAATCCTTCATTCCACGATATCTCCCTGTGTTGTGAATCAAAAATTGCAGAACCACCCTCTACTACAACCATTCCTCTGTGGCATGACGTGCATGGCTACATCATGACCCATATTTTCTAGTATAATCTCGGCTTAGTCTCCAACTTCTTACATACAAATCTATCTCGACACCTCCATCACCATAAATTTTAAAAGTAATTGTTCATAAAGTCTCATATAGTTTCAAAGGTTTTTTTAAAGGAAATATTTTAAAAGAAAAGTTTGATTGATTTACTTGGGTTTTGAAATCAGGGTTTCCAATCTTGTTAATTATTTGTTTTACAAAAATACTTTATCTTATGATCACATTTTTTTAATGTATGATACTTGATTTAATTTAAACTTTTCATTTGAAAATTCTTATTTAATAAATGATGTTCAAATAATCATTTATTAAGTGTTTTATTAAAATATTTACATAGATATTTTTAATAAAATATCACTGGGACTATTAGTGCACACTCTATATACACACTTTTGTGTATATATAGCTTTCATATTTTATATAAGAATTAAAGTTGTAATCTCTAATAGAATATTGTTCTCTTGGTCTGTTGATGGAGGTTTTGAATGTTGTGAGTGACTAAAGGTCACATGAAGATGTTCATATAGTGGATCTGGATGTTCGTGTCTTAGTTTCTTACTCTGGGTATTTGTGCATCAGTAAATTTATCCAATAACTTATTATATTATTGATTTATTATTTCTATACCTTTTTCTATATTTGTTAAAGATATTTCATTTGTTTTTAATGTGAGATGATTTCTTATATTTATTATTCCATATTTGGTTGTTTCTTTATTTTAAAACTATTTATTTCTTATTCATGGAAGTACATTGTTTGGATTCCTTTAGTAGATTATGTTATTTTATTATTATTATTCATGATTTAAATCATTCCACTAGTTTGTGTTTTGAAACCTAGGTGATTTTTGTTAGCTTTTGGCAATTCGAAACATGATTTTTGCCTTGTTACGAGTTTTTTTAGGTGTTGTGTTGGACCAAACCAGGATTATTCATGATAAAATAGTATCATTGAACCCTATTTTTATTTGTATGAATCATGTTAGTGTAAGTATAATTTTTTTTGTACTTGAGATGTAGGTTCAGGGAGAGTATCTAGCTCTTTCTCATTTGGATTATTGAGTTTCCATGGTTTATCAGTATTTGAGACTTAAATTTGAATTTTATTTTTATTATTTTTATAATTATTCAATACCCATTGAGTTTTATGAAGTATTTTTATGGGTTACTTGAGTTTTGGGGTGAAAAATTTAACAACCAAGGTTGCATAGTTATCCAGCATGGTCTAAAAAATCACGTGGCTCTCGCAAATATTGTTTATAGGATTTCTGGAGACTCTTCCATGGTTGGTGTATAGTTTTCCAAACCGTGAAGTCAAACCATGCACATTTTTTCATCCCTATATATTTTTTTGAAACTCTTTTTATTTTTAATTTCTATTACTATGGTTTTCATTTGTTTAAGATGGATTAAAACGGGCTTTGGAGATGTTTTAATGATGTTGGAGTGGATTTTGTTTGATGTGTTGTGTTATGTTTTTTTATGACTGGTGTTTTAATGACTTTACTTGATTTAATGAAATATTTTTTTGTCTAAAATGATGATTTATAGTGAACTTATAAAAGTATATTGCTTTTTATGATGATAATTTATGAGTGTTTTAAAGTGAAACTAGATTTTTAGTGAATACTTTAGCTTCCCTGGTAAAGAAGTTGGAGTTTTCACTTGTGGATCCCCTTTTATTTTTTTAGAAAGGATATTTTTTTCTAGCTATGTATGTTTTTGTAAAATTATTTTTAAAAACTTTATTAAATTATGGTAATTTAAAAGGAATTTTTTCAGTGTACTTAGATTTGGTGAGTTTGTGTTTTGGATTAAACCATTGGTTTGAAATATGATTATTTGATTCGATTTGTGAATCATGAATTGATTTTGATTCATGTTTCATGTTATTTAATGTATTATTCCTATAAATATATCAAATAAAAGTGGAAATTACTTCTTTGGGTAGGATACTCTTGGTGATTCCTCACACCATCTTAGTGAGACTCTTGCGGCTCATGACTCTACCATGGCTCAGAAGATAGCGGTAAAACCCGAATCTTATTTAATATTGGGCCCTATCTAAGACTTCTTTAATTACTATCAAACTTATTTTTATAGTGATAAAGTAATTATTTAATTGATTTAGTGGTTAAATAGGATTTAGGGAATCCTCAATTTTCTAAAAACTCTCAATGCTTTAAGGGTGAATTTTTTGTGGGTTTGCTTGAAGGACTTAGCCAAGTGTGGTGGGAAACCATCTTCTTCTCAGTTGTATAAGGTTATGTCTTGGTAATTATTCAATGATATTTTTATTCAATTTCATTATCATGAGTATGTGAAATTGGAGAAAACCGTTGAATTCATGAGCCTTCATCAGGGTGAATGAACGGTGAAGGAATATGCCGATGGTTTCTACAAGTTGGTGGAACTTTCTTCCAAGATAGTCACTAACGACTCTATGAAATATAAATTATTTTAAATAGGGATCTATTTGATCATTATATTAGTTTTATTTAATTCTATCTAGAAATTGTATTAGTAAGTGGTTGAAAGGTTCATGTTAGTGCAGGTTTGTCAGATTGGGTTAACTAAGCCTGAGCAGAGAAGCCAGATTGATGAGGGGAATTATTGTCAAAATTATTATGAATTATTTTATAAATAAGATATATCTTGTGTTTTTTCAATGTGGAACACCTGATAATTTTAATTCTTATTTACTGAAAGTTCAAATAACCTATCTTTAATGTGTTTGTTTGAGACATTTTCATAGATTTTGTAAATTGGATTATTGGAAAGAATACAAAGTATTGAGTGTATTATGAATGTGGATGATGATATATCTTGGGATTTATGCTCATTGAATTTAGATCAGTTAAATTTTGTATGGTAACTCTTGTTTTATGTTTTCCTTTGATATCATTTTATTCTTATCTTATGAGATTTTGGTTCTTCTAGGTATGCTTATTCCCCATTGATTTATTCTTATTCTTGAGGTTTATATGTGATGTTAGCCTTATGTTGGGACTTGGTTTTTGATGATTTGCACATGTGTAGGCCTTGGTTGTGTTCCTGAGTGACTCAGATGAGTGATGCACTAGTTTAGATTATTTACTAGTTGGTGTTTGGTTTGTAATTTTTTTGTTCACTAAGGTTTATTTTCTCAAGGATGAGGACCAATTTTACCCCTCTTTTATCTTTTTTACCCAAGGTTAGAGCCATTCCATTTCTTGTTGAGTCATGTTGTGGTTTATGTGTGTTTCCTATTCTTGGTTGGAAATATGTTGATGGATTAGTTAATGGAATTTATTTTATGTTCATTTGTGTATTATTTTGTGTTTTAATTATTTGAGGAAAGTTTGAATCCATTTCTTGAGTGGTTGTTTGTGTTTGGTGGAGAATTATTGTTTTATTTGATGATTTGAGGAAATATGTTTTATTTGGTGCTATCTTTCTGGAAAAAGTGTTTATTATTTTATATAACCATTTAGATTAATTTTAAATTGTGGGAAGAACAATTGTAGATCTTGGTGCTATTTAGGATTTTTATTTTGTGATGGTTTTGTTTAGGTTAGTCTTTGTGTTGTTCGGTAATATTTGGATATTTTTTGTGTTATATTATACTTTTAATTGGTGAATTTTTTAGTGAATAAAGTGGTATGGTGAGGAGAATTTTGATACCCATATGCAACTATTGTTTTAAATAATATATTATTATGTATTTTTTTTAATTTTCTGGGAGTTTTTGAATTTAGATTTTGAATATTAAGAGTTTATTTGTTGGATGGTTACCACATGGTTAAGTGTAATCATATAGAAAACCTTACGTTAAAGGGAAACCATGAAAGTGTTTCTTATGTATGACTTTTTCTTCTGGCACATAGTTATTTCACAACCATGTGAGGCATAGTGGAAACTATATATATTTCCTTACATATGGGGTGTCTTGTGCATGGATTGAGAATAATTGGGAAAATCCTATGGAGTGTTATAACTTGAATACAATGGATATGAATGGTTGGTGCATGATTTTTTAAACTATATGGAAAAACTATGTAAGGATAGAGATATATTCCAATGAGAGCTCCACTATTGGTGCACAATTTGGTAAACTATGATTCCAAACCATGGAACCTACAAAGATTCATTAAAAATTGAGTTTTTAACCTACTCAATTTAACATGTCCCCCCTATTTTTGTTCAAATGACCAAAGTGAGATCTCTAGGATTCCTCTACGTTATTACCTTTGGATTTTAATATCCTTCTCCTTGGTTTTCAAGATATTTTAAAAGTTAAACCCCTACATATTTCTTTACTAATATCCCTTATTCAATTTACCTCAATTTAATTTTCACCCATAAACCATAACGACTGTGTGGGTTGAATCTAGGGTTTGGGTGGGTATAACCTTATATATTTGGTTGTTTAAGGATAGTAGAAGTAATTTACTTGAAATGTTTTTCTCATTCCATCAAAGGTGGGTGGTTTCCACTTGAATTATGTAATATTTTTTTGTGAAATTATTTTATTTAATAGGTCAATAAATAATTTATTTTTTAAATTAATTTTATTTTAAAGTTTTACCAATATATGATACCCATGAGGGGTTATAAAATGTGTTAAATGATTTACATAATTGGAATATAGTATTTTCAATGTATTTCAAGTATTTATTTTGAATTAAATATTTATGTATGTTAAGTGTTTGTGAAAATTACCATCAGGATCTTTTTAAATGGGTTGGAAGGAAAATAAAGGATTTAATCCCTTTTTTTATTTCCAAAGTTAATCAACCATGTTTTAAGGGTTTTTTTTAATTAAAGAGTTGTTTTTGTTTTCAATTGACTCCCAGTGGGGGAAAGCCTTGTTTTCAAAAAGTGTTAGTCCTTTTTTTGTGACAAGGGTGGTTTTATAACTTGTCATTACAAGTTATTTTTAAAGGCCCATTTGGCACTTACTATAAAGGATTTCTTTGATGATTGTATTACTCTAGTTTTGATCCCCTTTGTGTGATTCTTTTCATAGGACTTTACCCAATTTAATGTTGTTAAATGAATTATTATTTTAAGGCTTATATACATGTGAACAAGGGGATATTTATTAGGAGGGTGTTGGCTGTGATTTGGAATTTATTATTTATGTTCATTATTTTTTTATGTGATTATAATATGATTTGATTATTTTCTCATGTTTACTTTATTTACTTCATGGGGATCATAGGAAGCTAAGTGATTAATCTATTTTTATGCTACACTAGTTTGGATCATGAACTAGCTATCATCCCCTAGTTGTATGACACACCCTCACTCAGGGAGTACTCTGATGAGACTATGAGAGTGAATCAAGAGCTTATATTGTTTAGTAATGAATCATAGGCTGACAATTAATTCCATTGAGAATTTTATAAGTTTGTCTCACATAAATAACCAGTAAGTTTCCCATGATGCTTATTCATTTGATGATGATGTTATTTATCAAGTGTATTTCCACCAATTTATTAATTTGTACCCCCTTGCTATCATCTATTACTGTGAAACTATTTATTTACTATTGTTTACTTACCCTTAATATTTTACATTATGGTTCCCATTTGATCTATATAACTTCTTTCTTTAATGAGTTGGTTAATTTCTTTCTTTTAAAAAAGGGTTTTTATGAAAAGTTTTAGAAATAAGAACGGTGGTTTGGTTTGGTTTTCATAATATTTGAGATCCAAATTTTAAATGTTTTAAAGTGTATTTCTTTTTAAATGGTGGATCCATCCCTTACTGAATGAACAAAGGATATTTTTTTAAAGGAAAAATCTTAAAGTAAAATTTTGATTGATTTACTTGGTTTTTGAAACCAAAGTTTTCAAGATGGTTAATACTTTGTTTTTTGAAAAGGTTTTATCTTATGATTCAAAAAAAAATTTAATTTATGAAACTTGTTTTTCTTTATATTTTTCATTTTGAAAACCTTATTTACTAAATTATGATCATGCTAGAATTTATGAAGAATTTCATTAAAAAACTTCATAGCCATTTTTTTTGGTGAAATCATACTGTGACTATTATCCCACACTCTACACACACACATGTGTGTGTGTATATAGTTCTCATGTTTTATATAGGTTATCAAGTTTTGATTTATGATTTTATATCTTTATCTTGGTCTATTGATAGGCATTTTGGTATTGGTGAATGAAAAAGGGTTACATAGAGATGTTCAGACAACCACTTAGGTTTTTTAAGTCTTAGTATCTTACTTGGGGTGTTAGTTTATCAACCAATTCATCCAGTAGATTATTTTTATTTTTGGTTTCTTTATTATCATTCCTTTTGATGTATTTTTTAATGATGTTATATTTATTTTTAAAGTGAGATGGTTATTTATATTTATTATTCCCTTTTTGGTTGTCACTTTATTTTAAAAATGTTGATTTCATATGCATGAAAGTCCAATATATGGATGCACCATGTTAGGTTCTCAATAGATTCCACAGATTTATTATTATTCATGGATTAAATAATTCCTATATAGTTATTGTTTTGATACCCTAGTGCTTGTCACCATCCCATGGCGATCAAAAATGTGCTTCAATCCTTGTTGTAATATGGGTTGGCTGTCGCGTTGGGTCAAACTAAAATAGTTCATGAAGGTTTGGAGAATTATTACGTCCTACTCCTCAAATTATGTAGGTCATTTATAGACTGAGAGGAAATTTACCTAAAGCACCATTATAGTTCCTTTCACTCTATAATTATTCCCATTCATTGGTACCACACTCAGTGAAATTTGTTAGAGGCTCTCTCAGGATCATCCCCCACAATCCATTTCCAAAATAATAGTGGGGAGAAAAGTGAAGACTTGTAGGGTTCACAAGTCAAAGTGGTCTACCAAGAAAGATGATATCAAGAAATATCATGATCTATTTATTGAGGGATATTCATAGGATGATAAATTACCTTAAAACTTTATTGAAAATGAGGATTTGATCCCCATTGTTCACTTTTCATTAGTGAATGTTGTTAGCTCCAAACCTATAAATAAAATGGAGCATGAAATTGAAATATAAGAACATAATGAGGAGGTATTCATTTGAAACATGGTGTGCATCAAAACTCACCAGGAAGGTGTGTGCACCCATAATCTTAGGTAGAATCAAAATATGGGAGTCCCTTTGAGCATACCTCTGCTACCTTCTCTCCATGTCTTAACCAAGGATAAAGTAGAAAGCATGGCTATATCCCACCCACCACCCAAAGAAAACAAGTCTCTTTTACAAGGAGAGGATTTCTTAATATGAAGTCAAACTGGAGAATATGAATCAGATTAATGTTAAACTACTCAGGGGAAATATTCCCACTAAGTGAAACTCCTAGGCTAATATTGATATACTTCCTCTGATGAATCCCCTTACATAAGTGGGAACTACTAGACCCATGAGAGAAGAATCCCATAATCTAGCTAACTTGAGGCCTAGAAAACTAGTTTACCTAAATCCAGTGTCTATAGACTACAGATAATTCCATCCATTGGGGGAAAAAACTGCCATTTCAAGTGAAGGACCCTAGACCAACTCATGAAGGATATCAATAATAGGCACAAGAATGATGACCATATCAGGCTTCACCCAATCCCTCCACTCAATAATTGGACCAAGTGATAGTCCCAATAGAACTCCTAAACTCCATTGACTCCATTTCAGCTTTAATGGAATCCATGAAGGGGATACACACACCATTATAGCTAGAAATGAAACCATAACCTGAGTGGGTATACTTGACTATGTACCACCAGACTTTAGAAATACCATATTATCTATATTCATTAATACATGAGATTCAATAAAACATCTCACACATTTTTCATCTTGATATAGCCCCATGAAGGGAATACTAGAGCAACATGATTAAAAAAATTTCAAATGCTTCATATAAACACTATAGGGAACAATATTCATCTGGTATAATAATCTATCAGCTGGGTATATTGCCAACTGGTAAGATCTATTATGACATCAACTTGTCAGTTAAGATTTTACTGAAGAAGAAAATGATACTTGAATTCTAAAATTACAAGAAACATAAAAATGATAGGGTCTTATAATTCATTGCTATGTGGGAAGTCTTGACCTATTCCATCAACATGAAGATTCCTTAAGAGAATCTTTTTGATATTTTTCTAGAGAATATCCATGAATAATTTTAGGCACCATCCATTCCCTTAAAGTACCATGATGGTTTTTGGAAGTTTGTAGTTGTGGAATATAAATTTTAGGTTTCCATTCATCATTCCAATCCCAAGTCCTAATTTCCACTATCAGTATAAGGGTTAAATATTGGTAGATTAGAAACTATGACTATTACACTAAAACCAACACCAATGGAAACTCTAGATCCCAAACCTACTAAATATAATGCATTTCATAATCCTGAATAACATCAACATCAAAAATTCTCTTACTAGGAGAAAGAAGAAGATAATTCATCCAAAATTAGAAGACCAGAATAATAAGTCTTATTCATTCAAGAAGGAACAAGTTCTAGGTCTCTTCATCACTAACTTGGAGGAAAATTAGATCATGTTACTGGAGGTAAAAAGTCACAATGACATTGGGATAAATGATTACCCTGATTATTTCCTCCTCCCCCAAATATTGGGGTACAAATTTCAGGACTGCATCATCTTCAAGGTTATATTCCAAAAGATGGTTGACTCCAGGTAAGTAAAGTTGGGAAACCCCCCAGGTCATGTGGCCAATGTCTTTGCCGCTACAACAAAAGAAAAAAGGGGAGTGATAAGAAATCATGAACAAAGGGGTGTAGAAATTTAATGACTAGATAACCTTAAATTTGGTCAAATTAGAACATGATATACTCAGAGTATAACTAAATCAGATATTTATGACCCCAATTCACTTTGTGAAGTCAAATAAAACATATTAATCATCATAGTATTCCGAGGGTTAGAATAACAAGATTGAATAGAAGAAGGAATAATAACAGGAGTCCTTATTATCCCCCAAATTTTTTTAGAATCTCTCAAATTATATAACCACATCACTGGGAGGATAGGCACTACCCCACCAAAAGGATTTTCATTTAATGAGGTGTCATAATATAGCTTGATCAATGACATTAATCTGATTGAAAACTTCACTAATTAAGATGAGGAATCATTTAAATATAAATTTTACCCAATAATTGGGGAGGAGGTTATAGATATTGAGGAGGTTAGGGAAGAAGAAGTGGTGGTGGACCCTAATATTTAGGCACTATTTCTTTTGAATCTATATATATAGCTGAAACCTAAAGACACGCTCTCCAATAAGCTCAATAGAAACATTTCTATGATTCTAAACCATCCAAAGATAATTTGGATATAATAATATTGTAATAATGAATCAAAAACATATAATTATCCAATTTAAATCAAAATTTTGGAAGGATGATTCATCCCAAATCATAGACCATAAATATGCCTACCAAGTCCAATCAAGGGAAAGAGCTGTAAAGTCCACTTTGACCCATTATCCCCTAATCAGGGATTATCCTCAAGGTAGGAAGCACAAAACCTTAGCTCAAAAGTATTAAATTATAATGTATCTTTCAATATCTCTATCTAGGATATCAATTTTTTATGCCTTACACTTCTTAAAAGGAGCTTAGGGAATCCCTCATTAAGGCTCTCTAAATCCCTTAAGAGTTCAAGACTAAAGTACCTATAACTAACACATATCACATAGGGGATAACTTTACATAATTCCATTAGATCATTTCATTCACATAATAGGATTAAGAGATAACTATATAGAGGAATATCAATCCCTTGTATATATCTAGAAATCACTATGATATCTAAATTCATTAAGTCCAAATTGATAATGATTCTAGGATCAATATCATCCTGATATAAACTGTCCAATGTTTAGTCCATACCGATGCTAACTTGTCTCCTTCTAATTTAACGATTCAAAGGTGTGATAATAGTGATCAGAGGCCCCTAAGAAATATTAGGTTGAGAACTAAATTTGGTGATCATATTTTTGATTCCAAATTCTTGGTGGTCTCCCAAGACATGACTTTCAATATCTTTTTAGGAAGTTCATGGATCCACATGCATGAAATAGTTCCCTCATCATATTATCAAGCCTAAAATACTATTTCAATAGTAAAAAATGGATTATATATGTCAATAGTCCCCCCTTAGAGTCCTAAAAATCTTAATACATATGAAAAGTTTTATAAAATGGCGGGAAAATGACCATTGATAAATAATTCCATTCATATTGTTGCTCTTAATGGCCTAGAAATCACTTTAATCAATCCATAGAGTGAAATCTATGAAGACCACATGTTTCACATCCAAAAAATTGAGGTAAAAAATCCTAATATAAGGATTCATGGGGGTCAAAGGTCACATTGAATAATATGATAAACTTTTTGGTCACTTTTCTATCATATGAGGTCTAATAAGATGATTCTGTTTAGAATCTACCACCAATAGTTTAGAATATTGTTGTGTATAACATGTAGATAAATCTTTTCCCCAAGAATCTTTATCATAATTCAAGTTTGATTGATATTCATATAACATTACCCATTTTATTTAATAAGATGTATTCAAATATTTGAAGAAGAAAAGTATGGGGTTTAGGTGCATCCTCTCCCAACCTCATGGTATTAGGTGCATCAGAAGAACCTTTCTATTAAAACCGAGGAAATCATTCTAATGGGAATAACAATCTCCCCACACTATCTCTAGATACTGATATTCTATCCAGTCTTTCACTCCTAACTGTCATGACCCCCTCCCACAAAAGATGCCCCTCCTGAGCTGGTAATGGCGAAAGGGAGATAATGACCCCTGAGTCCTGCCTCCAGTAGGCCCCGGGTTGGCAACTAGCACCAAGGGTACGAGTTTTCACAAATATGGGAGGCATTACCCTTTTTATTATTTAGGATCAGGAAATAGGACAAGTCAACAACCAAAAAGGGAAAAGAACAAGTGTATATAAATAAACCCAAACCAAGCCCACATGCATGTTTAAACAATTTTATAACAAGGTACAAGTACAAGAAATCTCAAAAGTAAAATACCAAAAGAAAACAAGAGAACAGTAACTGCAACAACTCCAATTGCCCAACTAGTAGGGTCCTGCATGGCCCTTGTAGTCCTCCTGGAAACCTGAAAGTAAACGTAGGGTGAACATACAAGTATACTCAGTAGGAAAACCTAAATCTCTCGTGCACAAGTGGGGAGACATCCTAATGTCCCATGAGAACAATAGAAGAAACCTAACAAGGAAATATATCCACCCAACCTCACCATCCACACTCACCAAAACACAATCACAACATGTAGTAGTAGTATACGAACAAGAGTATTGGGTACCCCGCACCATTTCCCATTAGTTAGCTAAACGTCCTGACGTTGTCACACTCTCCCCGCCCACACACACCTGGGCCTCACAACCACACGTCCCGCCTGCACACACCTGGGCCTCACAACCACACATCCTGCCCACACACACCTGGGCCTCACAACCACAACCACATCCCCGCCTGAAGACACCTGGACCTCATCCCAAAGATTCTTGGGAACAGTAATAGCAATAGAACTCTCTCCTAAAGACACCTGGGCCTGAAATTGAAACCTACCGGAAGAGTCTTTGGTGTAAGGTCGCCTCAATCCATCACAACCTATATGTATGCCCGAAGAGTCTTGGTCCTAACCACCCCAATTGAAACCTACCCAAAGAGTCTTGGGTGTAAGGTCACCTCAATCCATCACAGCCTAGGGGAGAAGGAGAAGGAAGGAGTTAGTAAATATGGAAAAAACACCCTCTCCCATGAAATGGGAGTGTTCGACACTAAGTTCTCAACATGGGTGTGGTGCGATAAAACACAAAAGATACAGATATATATATAGAAACCACTCAGCCTAACCTATGGCTCCTAAAAAGAGAAACTGAGCACATGCCTCGACACTGCTACCACGAAGCATGCACCCATCAAACAACCCCAACCCCATTAAGGTTTTCACGTTTCAGCAAAAATTAGCTTATTTAGTTCCTTAACTACTGGGAAACTATCCACAACCAACCACTTCAATCATTCGTAAAACATATCCCTGCCATCCACAAAACAAGTTAGGGAAACAAACATAGCAACACATCAAGTTCCTTCTTATTAACCAACCAACCCATTGATTTCCATTTCATTACCAAGCCCCACCATTCATTAACTCTCCCATTTAATTATTTAAACATGACCCATAGTTAGTTCACTTTTAAACCCATCCCTGCAGCCCCACTGCCAACCACCATAACCACAACCACACCGAAGCCACACATCCCCATCCCTTTAATACCATTTATGGCAGCCCCACTGCCCATCACCATTAAAAAATCACACCTTCCCACAACCGAGCCAACCGCAGCCCCGCTGCTCACCCATTCCACAACAACCAAAAAAACACCCCCATCACATACCACATAACCAAGCCAACACCCACATGTTCATTATTCCATTTTGGTTCAACCAGGGTGATCACACAAGGGTTCCAAATTTTCATTTAAACATCCAACTTTACGTGATTAACCAATTCCACATTCCATGAAGTTTCCATTCACAAAACAGTCTAGAAGATAGGGAAACATTTAATTGCGCAAGAAAAGGCCCCCAACGACCGTTATTTTCAGTAGGCATAAGCCTATTCATGTCACAACATAATATCACAGGATATACAGTAACAACAAACACAACTTCCCAACCCTGTTATATAAGCCAATTATTATCTTTATTAAACCGGTTCAAAAGTTCCACGTAAACAAGATAACACCCACCCCGCATGTTGCACAAATTAGAGAGACAAAGGTAAGATCCCTAACTCAACAGGTTCTTGATCGCAACGCTCCTCCGGATCAACTTTAGAAGACGTTTTTCAGTGTCCTGGAAAAACATCCTTGGTTGTAAAGGAAGAGCCAAATGAAAGACAACAGATCCAAGCTCGGAAGTTCCGCCTCGTCGTTACGATATCATGGCCGTTAACGGATCGTAAATCGGAGCTCGTACGACAAAGTTATGGAAGAAAGAGCCTTCGATTCTCTTAAGAGAGCTCTTCTCAGAGGAGAGGGGAGGAGAGGTGTGATTTGAAAGGAGGAGGGGACCCCTCCTTTTATAGGTGTGAAAAGAAAAAGTACACGGCGTGTACTTACGGTACATGGAATGTACTCGGCCGTTTTCACACGGTCTCCACGCGGCCTCCAACACAGTTTGAAGGTAACGCATACGCGGTGAAGGACTACACGGCATGTATATTGGACACACAGCGTGTACTAATTTATTGCACACGGCAAGGACACGGCCTTCACACGACACACGGCAGACGACTGGTCAACACACGGTAACGCGTACACGGGGAGGGACTACACGGTGTGTAGTACTGGACACACAGCGTGCACTCATTTTCTTCATGTGGCAAAGACACGACCATCCACACGGGGTATACCTGGCAAGAGGGTACACGGTGTGTACTCAAACTACACGACGTGTAGTTTCAAAATTCTGGAAAGTGTGGGAAAAGTCCATTTTACCCTCCAGAACACTTGTAGCCTTCTTTTTGACAAAGGAATGGGCCAGAGAGGTCTGGGACATTACAATAACAATGATTCATATGAAGAGGATGGAATCATATATGCTCTTCTAGTTGTTGAATTTGTCTCTACCACCATTTATTTACTTAGATTGGATAAGTACATCTCCTTCCTCAAGAAACATTGAGTTGGGTTGTTGGATTTCTTGCTTGTTGTGTGGGCTTGTTGACATGGGAAATTGGGTTGATGGATTGTTTGGTTGTTATGAATCATGAAAGTTTCCTGAGTAGAAATAGAATTACTTAATAATGATAGAGATCAAATGGGATAAATGGCTAGTGAATGTTTAATTAAAATGGGAAGTGTGGTTAAATGTGGTTAATGTTTAATAATGAAGTTAATGGGGTGGATAATTGGAATTAGTTGATAATGTGAAATTTGGATTATGCCTTATGTGATGTTGTGTATTTAGTAGAGGAAATTAAAATAGTGGTGTTTTGAGGTTGGGTGGTGATGTTGAGGGTTGGTTGGTGCTTTTTGTGAACCCCTATGTTGGGATTATGTGTGAATATTATATATACCATGTATTTCATTATGATCTCTATACAAACCCCACCCATGTTGATCACTATATTATGACACCTGTATATTTATACTATTGGTGTTTTCCCAAAAACCTGATGATGGGGATGGATGGATGGTTACCCGTTCTTTCTCATTCTCACTTCTAGGTGATGTCAAAATTAATGGGAAGTGATAGAAAGAAGTCAAAAGTGCAGTGTCGAGATATGGAGTGGTATGATGGACTAGGTTTCTTTAGGAGATATGTGGTGTGATGGTTGTGCTGCGGGGTGGAGAGATGTGATAAGATGGATTATGGTGGGGTTTGTGCATGATATGAGGTGATAATGAGATTGATTTCCTTCTTGTTCACAATAACCTAAAACTCTGGATATGTGGTTGTGATGTGATATGATGGCCCAGGTGTCTATGGAAAGATGCGATGTGATGTATTGACCCAAGTTCTTGTAGGTGAGGTATGATGTGACCATACTGTGGGGTGTTTGTATATGATTTTTTATACAGAAGATGTGGGAGTTCCAGGGCATATAACATTAGGGTGTGAGGATGGAAAATTAGTGGGAAAGCAGTGCAGGGTATCCTTTATAAACATGATTCATATTATGTTATTACACTTAGATTGAATCTTTTTTTGTGAGTGTGCCCTAGTGAGATTGGGGTTGATTAGTTGACTTGTTTAGGTGTTGTTGGTTCTTAATTTTACTCATGGGTGAATTAGTATTCTCTTTTCACATGTATACGAGAGACTTTGGTTTTCTTATTGAATATAATTTTACACTCACCCTATGTATATAAACCAATTTTTAATTTTCCAGGAATATTATATGAACTGTTCTAGACATTAATAGATCAGGACTTTGAACTATTGTTGTGTCAATGCTTTTGATTTACTTTTGGGTTTTTAATTTGGAGGATTTTATTTCTATATATCCTATTTATACATGAATTATGGGATGGTTTTAATTTTATTTTATATCATGTCACGGAGTTTCTTATGGATGATTCATCCTATCTGTAGATACAATTATTGTTATAGAGGCTAATGCCTCCCATTTGTGAGATTTTTTATACCCTCAGTGCTATTCTCCAACCCGGGACCTATTGGAGGTAGGACTTGAGGTTCATTATCTTTCTTCCTTCATTTATGTATCTTTGGGTGGGAGGAGGTCATGACATAGCGGTATTAGAGATGATGTTTGAGAGATATGATAGAGTTTGGAGTTTTGAATAAGGATGTTTTCATGGTTTGGTAAGGTGACGATGTCAGTTGATCTTGGTGTGTAACATAGGCTAGGGAATATTGGATAGGAAATAGGATTTTAGGCCCCCCATGATCCGATGTAAGGAATCTGAGCCTACAAAAAAAATTGAGGTGGTGGGGCTTGCAGGGTAGAGACCTAGGAGAGGTACATGCATCATTATTGAATTGTGTTTTTATTTGAATTGGGTTGTTTTGGGAAAGTTGGAATATGTTAAAATGAATTAAATAAATATTGATAAAATTCCATACTACAAGAATTAGGAATTATTTTTTTTCATTTCATTTGTGGATCATGGCCATCTTCTACATTTGGTTTAGGTAGTGGAGGTTCAATATGATGATTTGGTTAACCTCTATAGGGTTGATTTAGAATAGAAGGATGAGGCTTGGAAGAGGATGTTGCATGATTTTTAGTGACAGGCTTTGGGAAAGTATGTGGGCAGTGATTCAGATGTGGAGAGATTAAGCTTAGTTTGATCTGGGCCTTGGAAGGGTATTGGGTCCCTTTGGCAGTCAGTCAAATATGGGGAAGTATATGTTAGTGGTGGATATTATATCTTTGTGAGCGGAAGGAGGCTGATATCTTGTGGATAAAATATTAGGAAGAGTTACAAGTAGAGTTTCTTTCATTGACTATAAAGGTAGTGAAGATACGATAGATTATTTCTCTTCATAAGGAATGTTTTTTAGTGTGGGATCTTGGGATCAAGTTTAAGGGTCTATTTCATTTTCCCTTGGACCTCTTTCTAGATGAGGAGACTAATGTGAGATGTATTTAGTAGGAACTCCATCCTTTGATCCAGTATTCAATTTCTCCCTTTACATTACTAACGTATCTAGAGGTTCATAATAAAGTGTAGGTGATCGTGTTCATGCGATAAAAAGGAGGTTTTCCGTGATAGGGTCTAGAAGGGTTCCTTAAGAAGTATATTTGTCAGTGTTAAGTCTTAGGCACAAAAACCTTTGAGGTTTACACCAGTAGACAATTGACATAAACAACATCCTTTCTGGTTTTCTAGGTCCAATATTTTCCATGATTTTCATAGTTACTTTAGGCCAATGTTCTTTTTCTATGGGGTTCATGGTCAACAAAATAACCAGCTCCTAGTGCCCCTTCGAGCTTAGTTTGATAGAGGTGGTTAGGTTCAACACCATCCTTAGAAGAAACCACCATTGAGAACTTTTCAACAACAAGGGCTGTAGGATTATGATCTATTGAGAGGGGATGGGGAAAGAAGAGGACGACCTCAAGGTGTTCCTTGTATTTAGGGACCTCATTATAATCATGGTCTTGGGGATGGAAATTAGTAAATAGGTAGAGGAGCTGGGTGTGGTCAGTTTCACGTAGTAGAGGTGGCAGCATCAGAGGGTCTATAAATATTTATTGGTATGATAGGTTTATCATATGGAAATTTTTATTCTTTTATTGATTTAGGAGATTCACACTTTTTTTCACAAAATCTATTACATGCTATGGGATTATACATATAAAGGATTCATGTGCCCCTAGTGTTGACTATGTCAGTCAGAGGCCATGCCAGCTTGTTTGATGTGTGACATGGGTGTAGACCGATGATGGGACCACATAAATTGTATAGAGATATGTTATTAATTCATATGTATCCGTATGATGTCATTATCATCATATAATGGTTTTATTCCATTCATTTTATTATCAACTTCTTTTGGAGGAGAGTCATGTTTTTGAATGTGGATGGCCAATGTGTGGTTTTCATTAGTGAGCAGAGTTGTTAGGAGGGTAGTAGGAATGTGAAACCCATTCTTTCTTTGATGGTTGAGTTTTTTTAGAGTCAATGGATGTTTTGATAGTGGAGGTTCCTAGGTTTATTTGGTATTTTCTAGATGTTTTTTCCAAGGAGGTTGTGAAACTGCCCCCCCGATGTGATATTGAGTTTGGGATAGACTTGTAGCCTGGTGATTATTTGATATCAATGGATCCTTATTTGATGGAAAATTCTTAGCTTTTGAGGTTGAGGATTTAGATAGATGATATGATGAAGATGAGTTTTATATTTATATATCCTATTGTTTCTTCATGGGGTGATCCAATGTTATTCACCCAGAAGGCATATGGTAGTTTGAGGTTGTGTATAAAATACCAAAGGTTGAACTAGGTAATGGTCAATAGTCACTACCCTCTTCTGAGAATAGAAAATATTTTAAAATAGTTGAGAGGGTAAAGTTGTTTTATTGGATCAATCCATGGTCTAGGTATCACCATTTGAGGGTGAAGGAGAGTGATATCCCAAATAAAACCTTCAAATGTAGGTGTAGAAACTTTGAGTCCATGATCTTGTTGTTCAGTTTCACAAATGCGCCAGTTGTGTTCATTAGGCTCATGAAATACATGTTCCATGAATTCTTGGTCTATTTCATAATCACATTCATCGACAAAATTTTGATCTACTTGAAGTCAGATGAGGAGCATACCGATCATCTTAGAGATGTCTTGTAGTTTATTTGATGCCTCCAGTTCTACAAAAAATTTTCTGAGTGTAAGTTTTGGACATTATAGGTGTATTTAATTGGGAATGTGGTGTCTAATTAGAACGTGGCCATAGACCCATCAATGGTTGAGGCAGTTATTTCTTGGGAGTCAACCAAAAATGTGGTATAGGTTCACAATTTCCACATACTTAGAGGCAATTATCTACGTTTTTTATATGATTTCTCTCAGGTTATATCCCCACTTACATATTTGAATAGGAAGAACCTGGATTTTGTGTGGACTATAAGGTAGAGCATGGTGTTATGCTGTAGGGGTGGAATCTATGGCATGGGGGAGCCAACTGTGGCATAGAGATGTTGTTGAGGTGTTTATAAAGCCACTGTCAAATATGTCATGGCTATGGTATGGAGGCCCAAATATGGTGTAGAGTCCCAAGGGTTAGTTTTTAGTGGTTCTTACATTTTTAGAACCACTAAAACATGGATCATGGGCTGTGACATAGCCATTTTTGGTTATTGGGGGCTTGTGGCATAGTGCCTTCGGCTATTCTATGGTGTTTCTTCTCATTTTATAGGATTTTTAGTGTGGATATAGTTGCAAAACTTAGATGGAGGCTTGAGAAAATAGGATACGATATGGTAATCCTATATGTGTCATGGTATCCCCTATTTTTAGTGTTTCTGTTACATATTCCCCTTGGTTGTGCTATGGTGTTATGCTTTTTAGTGTAGGTATAAATTCCTAGCACCCCTCAAACTCTACCATTTTTCTTTGTTTCTATCATTTCTTGAGTGACCCAATTACATCCCCAGGATCACTTTTTACCCCCTTAATATGGAATTATATTATGGTTAAAGTGATTAAAAGTGAGTTAAAGTGAGTTAAAGTGGGTTAAACTGAGTTAAAGTGAGTTTCCCTCATTTTGTTCTCTTTTTTTTAATTTATTCATCTTTGAACATTTTTACTACAAAAAACTAGTGGTTTTGGTTTTTTTTGACAAGATGTGTTGTGGGTTCTTGTGTTATAGGATTATAGAGGTTCTCTCCCTCATTTTAGTGTTTGGTGGTGGTGTTTCTCTTGTTTCAACCTTATGTAGCGAACCATAAAGCTCTACTTGAGGCAGATGATTGTTTATTTATCACCCAGTTTATCAAGATGGATGAGTTTACTCTTGTTATTTCTCAGGAATATAGTTTCATCTAGCTTAAAAAAGATAAATTTATCGATTTAATTTAATTAAAGTTTAAGGGGAGTGATTGGAATGCTTTTACAGTTTTTTGATATTGTGATATTGATATTATTCATTCTTGTTATACAAAAAATCATTGTTTTTGGGAGCCTTATTTCATGATGGATTGATGTGTTGTGTGACATTGATGTGCGATTTTTGTGACACCACATTTAATAAACAACTAATCACTTATACCCAGTTAATAAATTAGTTTCACCTAGATGCATGGATTGTGTGATAATGACCATAAAATAAAGAAGTGTAAGAAATTAACAACACCTTTGATAAATTTAAAAAATGTTATGTGATGATGTGAAAATTTTTGTGATGTTTGGTTGTGATGTGTGGTTATGATGTTTTGTGGTGTGGTCCTACTGTGGGGAAATGATGTTTAGTTGTGATATGGGGTGGTTATGTGATGAGAAGTGGATGCGGTATGTGGAGAATGGCTGTGATGTGTAAAATAGTTGTGGTTGTGAAATAGTGGTGATGACTGAGAGTATTAACATGGGAAGTTGGGATATTGGATTTTTTTGTTGTGATGCATTGTGCGAGTTGCATGATTAGAAATGGATTTGGTTAATAGTGATGAAAATAGAATAGGATAAAATGGATAACAAATGTTGAATTAAAATGGGAGGTTTGGTTAAATATGGTTAATGTTTAATAATTAAATGAATGGGATGATAATTATAATTGGTTAGTAATGTGAAATGTGTATTATGCCTTGTGTGATGTTATGTATTTAGTGGTGGTAGTGTTTTGAGGTTGGGTTGTGATGTTGAGATTTTTTTGGTACTTTTTGTGAACCCATAGGTTGGAATTGTGTGTGATTATTATATTTACAATTCATTTCATTATTATTTATATACACACCTCACCTACGTCGAACACCATGTGTCGACACCAGTTTATTTATATGGGGGGGGGTATTTTCCAACATAATAATGATAGGGATAGATGCATATCTACCTATTCTTTCCCACTCTCTCTTACAAGTGATGTCAATATGAACAAGCTGTGATGGCTAGAAGTAAAAAGTGCACTGTTGAGATATGGTTGTGGTATAATGGTCAAGGTGTCTTCAGGAAAGATGTGGTGTGATGGCCTAGTTGTGGGGAGATGAGATGGATTATGGTGGGGCTTTTGCATGGTAAGATGTGGGAATGAGGTTGATTTAATTCATGTTCATGATAACATACTACTCTGGATATGTGGGTTTGATGTGATATGACGGCCCAAGTGCCTACAGGCAGATGTGATGTGTTGACCCTAGTGTCTACAGGTGAGAGGTGATGTGACTGTGCTATGGGGTGGTGGTATGTGATATGTTATACAAAATATATTGGAGAGACTGTACATATGACTTTGGGGTGTGAGGATGGAAAATCAGTGGGAAAGCAGTGTGGAGTACCCTTTATTGTTATGATTCATATTATGTTATTATACTTGGCTTGCATATTTTTCAATGAGTGTGCCCTGGTGAGATTGGGTTTGGTTAGTTTATCTATTTAGGTTTTGTTGGTTCTGTTATTTTCTCACAGGTACATTAGTATTCTCTTTTCACATGTGCATGTGGGACTTTGGTTTTCCTAATAAGTATACTTGTATGCTCACCCTACACATGTAAAAGAATTTATAGGTTTTTAGGAGGATTATATGGACTGTGATGAAATTAATTTCTTAGACCTTTAGACTATTTTTGTGTCACTACTTTAGATTTACTTTTGGGTATTTACATTGGATACTTTTATCAGCATCTATCTTATTTATACATTCATTATGGGATGGTTTTGGTTTTCTTTTGTATTATGTCATGGAATTTCTTGCGGTTGATTAATCCTATATCCTAATCCTATTTTTGTTATAGAAGGAAATTCTTCCCATTTGTGAGATTATTTGTACCCTCGATGCTAGTCAACAACCTGGGGAATACTGGAGGCAAGAATCATGATTCATGACCTCTCTTCCTTCATTGTAGTATATTTAGGGGGAGGGAATCATGAAATACATACATAAATAAACACACTTGTAACACCCTCTCTTCCTAGAACCTCATAAAGCATGTACCCAAGGTATTCTATCCAAAAACAATAGATGCATATAAATAAATGCACCTATGCACACTCTCCTCTCAGAAAATATCATAATATGTACCCTAAATATTCCACCCTCAAACCTCAGTTACACCACATATATACATACACACATACATACATAAAACAATCATATAACCCTCTCTTCCTAGAACCACATAAAGAATTCACCCAAGGTATTCCATCCCAAAACTACATATGCATATAAATAAATACACTCAGGAACACAAACCTATTAGAAACTCTCACCACATATTGCATGAGTTTTCTATATGCCTAAATCCATATTACCTAATTGTGATTGTTTTCATAAGCACACAACCTATCCTCACCACTACAACCACATTTGGATAGCACAATGATTCAGGTTTTAACATAACACCTGATACCATCACTTCCCACTTCTAACACCATATTTGGGGTTAATATAATAATAGGGAACCCATCAGGATCCACTAGTTCATTTCATATTATAGACTCCCTACATGTGTTCCTCATTCATGTTTCCATCTCTCATCCTCAACCTGTCATTTTATTCATAATGTATCTCAATGTTTTCTAAGGTCCTTTAGACCCATCCCCACTCTCTAAGGGGTTTACCACATTCATTTGGATGAACCCTACACTTTGATACCAAAAGTAACCATCATCAATCATTACACACAAACATGAAACATCATGAAACAACACAATTCACCATGTAATCACCACATGGGTTATATCAAATTAATCACAAAATAGGGAACATACAAAAGAAATCATGCTTTAGAAAGTAGATCATTACTCACCAAGGTTAAACAAACCAAAACCATATCAATCAAGTCCTTAAAACTTGTTCAAATATTGTTTTTAAAACATATATAAAGGAACTATATGTTATTTTACCCATTCTAGAGCCTTGTGCAAATCCCATAAAAACATTATTTAAAAAAATCTATTTCCATTTTGAAATACCATTTCAAAACTCATTCTCAAATCAATCATTTTACTTTAAAATTTCATCTAAGAAAATATCATTTTAAAAGGAATTTTTTTCTATTTGAATAAAACACTAGCCACGAAGTAACCCATAAAGAGATCCAATAATACTCATTCGTCTAAGGCACCACCATCCAAACGTTTTGTAGGCTATGTGGTCTATGTTGACTATTAAGACAACACATGCCCATACCAATTTATAGTCTAGATCAAATGAGCCATGAAACATGAATAAAGTTATAATAATTATGACACATGAATATAAGATCACTAGAAGAATAAGATAATTAGTAAATTCAATGTCACCTACCTCAATCAAAGTCATTTTTTCATTAAAACCCATTCCAACCCTTACAACCAAAGCTCGTCCAACCATTGCCTAAACTCCTCGACCCCAATCTCATGGAAAGATATCAATTAATTAATTATAAACAATTTATAATTAAATATTTAATTAATTTTTAACAATTTATAATTAAATTATTAATTAATTCAATTAGGCATAATGCCTAAAATCTCACCAAGTTTTTCCTAGTTTTGTTTTTAGTCCTTTGGGATGTTGTATATATCAGTTGTTGTATGACTACCTAAAATTTTTAGATAGTATAATCTTGATATAACATGTATTATTTTGATTATTTTAGACACTTTCCTGGATGTCGTTGCATTACTTATTCCTTTGGATGATGTATGTGATTTCTTTTATTTTCAATGTTGATATACTTTGATATGCATGTATATTTTTCACACAGTACCACCATAGTCCTATGATATGAGTCACCAAAATTTGGAATATGGGGAGGCATGCCTGAGGTACAATAGTGACCATCGTTCTGTGCCCCAGTCAGTGTTCATAGGTAGTAGGATGTAAAAAAAATCATTTGTTTCATTTATTTATCACACTTGCATATCTTAAATGTATTTTCTATGAACATAACAACCCCACAAACAATAATCATAGCATAATATTATTGAATTCATTAATACATTAAATAATTATTTTCACTTTACAATGTTTAATCTATACCATAATAAACATGAATCCCAATCCATTCATATAGCCACAAACTAGACAATAATATCTAATATTTTGGTTTTTTTAGTTTATTCTTTAAACTATTTCTATTCATTATAATTGTTTTTACAACATTATTATATAACATTCATTCTTCAATTTATTTTTTATTTAACCATGATTATCATTTTTTAATTTTAATTTTAATTTTTTTATTATATTGATTTTATTTTTTCATTAATGAACTAATAAATAAATTTAAATTTTTTTATTTTTATGATTGATTACTTATATTTATATATTAAATAAAATCTATATAAAATAATATAACTTACAAAATCAATAAAAAAATTCCCTGACCAGTTATCTTATTTTATTATTTTCTTAAATTTTCAGTGTCTATTATAATTGATATAAAAAAATAAATACTATATGAAATTATATATTTATATTTTGAATTTATATTCAATTTATATTTTATAGGTTTTTTAGATTCATGGTTAGTTTGTTTTATTTAAATTGTATTTATTTGTTAATATCTTTTATTATTCAAATGAAATAATAATCACTATTTAAAATATATATAATCTATACTTTTATATTTTTATAATTATTTAGTTAAACATTTATGATATTTATTATAATATTTTTATTTATTTATTTTTTAATTATAATTTATACTTTTATAATATTTATTATTTATTATATTCATATGAAATCTATATCTATATATATATATATATATTATAATAATATTTATTGTTTATTATAACGTACTTGGTTTTTATTATTGACATCATATGATTTCTTATCTAAATATGGGTGGGATTTGGACAACTAAAATTTCATTAGTCCATATATAAAGGATATAGGGGATTGCTTTTAACTTTATTAAGGAGCTTGGATCTTGTATTTTTTTTCTTGTTTATGGCTTTATAGGGGCCCTTGGGTCCTGATTCACATCATTTCTACACCCTATGTATTTCTCCACGCCCTTCTTATTATTTTTCTCAACAATCATATATATTTTTACTTTCAACTAAGTTGAATTACTTCGTTTGAATTGGTCTTTTTAAACTAATGAATCACCTAGTTTTATTTTCTATTTGAATTCTATCAGTTTTGGATTTCTAGTCAAGGAATTTTCTGTAGCATTTGTATCTTCACCAGTGATTTTATATGATGATGAAAATTGGACTAATTCCCACTAATTTTGTTATTGAAACATGGTATTCTAACCTGCTACTTCTAACAATTAACCAATTATATTTTTTGTATCATATCAAATTTATTTTTTTATTGTATGTTTTTATTCCTTATATCTTTTTTTGAAAATTTATTTCAAAGTGTCCTGTAATTGTTGAAAAATATTTTCTACTATTGATTAGTCATTTAAACCTAGTTTAGGATTATCCACCAAGACCTCTAAGGCCACCCTGATTACTTTTTTTGAATAAACATTCATCAATTTTTGTTTTTAAAGTTTTTGATTTCATCTATCCAATGAATTTAGATGTTCCCATGGATTGAATAGGAGATGGGTCATTTTAATGATCTATCTATACATAACCTATTGTTTTCCCTTATTTTAAAATAACACCCACCTATTTTTGTTTTTAAATATAAATTATGATCATATTGACCCATGATTCCAATCAGTTACATCATATTTTATATCATCTAAACAATATGATGATTTTTGAATAATATTTCTCATGATGGTTATCTGATTCACAACCATTCTATTTTCAGGGATGACGTGTTGCTCTAATGTCTGATGGTTTATCATTAAAATATGATTTCATTTCATTTTTTACCTATATTTTATCTTAAAAATTTATTATAAATTCTTTACAAATTTTTGGAACCAATAAACCTTCTTTTATTAAATTCTTTCATGTTATTTTTAGATAATAACAATCTTTGTCCCTTAGATAGTGAATAAATGTGACCTTTTTTTATTATTCTTGCATCAATTTACACCTATGAAAATGTTATTTTTTAATTTCATCTTTAAAATTATTTTTAGAAATAAATTTTTCGAATTTAAATATTTAAAGTAATAAATTAATTTATTAATTAAATCAAGATTTTGAATCTTTATTTTTCAAGCTATATATCCTTCCACATCTTTCATTGGAACTATGATGACTTTTATGTATCAGTGACATGAAAGGTATGGTGATTTTCTTATTTATAAATTTTTACAAGTTTGTTAGTCAACTCACCCTAATAGGTTTATTTTTAGATAATCTTGAAAGTGAATTTTTAGACTCATGGTTGGAATTCATTAAGATAAGAGTTTGTCGAGGGTGGCATTCATTTTGGAATACATTCAAAAACCTCTCCCCGAAAGTTCTCTCCATGTATGGTTATTTTGATTTCCAATATATTCATGGCATCCATACCCTTGAAAATTTGGATTATACCATCAATAAAAGTGAGTCTACTACCAAATGTATCATGTTACTCATTGTTGTGGCCCTATTCAATCACCATATCTTCCATAGGGTAATTTAAATTAACAAAAACAATTATATGGATCACCCAATTCAATATTTAAGTTTTCTTATATTATTTTTTCTATGATATTTGAATCACAATTTTTTTAAACCGTAATAATATTTATCTCCTATCGCATGTTTTTTTCTAGGAAGAATTCCATCATCCATTGTTGTTATTTTCTTGACAACAAACACATACCTCATTATGAAGCTCTAAATTTTTTTCCCTTCCTATGACCATTTCCAAAAATCAATAGTACACTATTCATTAGTGTGATTATTTTTTGTGTTCTATGATACCCACTTCTCTGCTATGATAATGTACGTATTTTTCCTTTGATATAAATTCCCTAAAATTAAAAAGGCCTGAATTAGGCCTCCAAATTTATGCCTTTTTCATGTCAGCATTATGCTAATACTTTGTTTTACATATTCAAATTGATAAATTTGAATTATATATGTTTCTTTATTCTAATTAGTTATTTATATTTGTAAAAATGGTCATAGAAAAAAATACCTACAAAACATAATGTTTGATTACTTTATTCTATGTCTTCTATTGAATGCTCTATCTTATTGATGTATAATGGAATTTCCCATCCCATTATCTCTTTGAATTTTGTTTTAATTGTTTTAATGTTTCCTTAGTTTTCTATTTTTTACTAGGGATATGATAAGGGTTTCAAGGAGATTCTTTCTAATTTTTTCCATGTTTAGGTAAAATGATATTTTATTAACTTTTTTTAGATAAGTATCTTAACTTACAATTATTTTTATTTCTAATCTCCTTTTCTTGGAATCAATCCTTTAGAATAAATTTATTTTACCAATTATATAGGTGAGTCAACTGCCAATTTCATCGTATTACTCATTTTCACCTCTCTATTCGATTACCATGTATTTTTTTTGTGTAATTTAAATTAGTATAATTTTTTACATGAATCACCCAATTCAAATATTTTGGTTTGCTTTAGTTATGTTTTATATGACATTGACACTATTTTTTTGAAACCCTAAGACTATTTTTCCCCTTGTATATTTTTTTTTATTTCAAAATCACCCCATCATCCAATATTTGGTTTTTATTCTTTAACAATAGCTTCAACCCTAATTTTGAAACTATAAAATTGTTTTCCCACCCTATATCCATTTCCACAAATGAATGGTCCACTATTAATCAATTTCATTATTTTTTGTGTTCAATGATAACCACTTCCTGAAAATAAAAATTTAATCATTTTTCTAAATGTTGGTAAATATGTATATGTTTTGTTTTCCAATTAATAAACTTGAATTATATATGTTTTTTATTCTAATCATAACTAATTTTTATTTTAATGTTCACAAAAAACAAGATTTTGGTTTGTTTATGTAATATTTTCTAGGATATCTGTACTCTATATTTTATTAATGATGGAATTGTTAAAAACTTTTTCGGTTTTATTTTAATGGTAATTCTCAAGTAATAGGTATGAAATTCTCTTTAGTTGATATTATTACATTATATTATGGAAAATTTTCAAATTTTATATCTATGTGGATGTTTTTTAGATTTGTATAGATCCATCAGGTCTCGAGCTACATCCATTTTCCTTTTGAGAATTGTGGAAGGATTATTTTGTTGATGTGATATATATTTTTACCACCTTTATATATATAAAAATATTTGATATAATATAGTTCACTTGAAAATAAGATGTAAACTATCTTTTATGGAACATATGTTAAGTTCGAGAAATAAATATTTTTTATATAATACTATTAGTGGATGTTTTCTTTATTTATTTGTTAGAAACATGAGATATATAATTTAAATTTCTTAGTTCACACCTATAGTTATTTGATTCTTGTGGATTATTTTACTAAACCATTACTCAAATTATGTTAAATATTTTTTTTCTAAAACATTTTTCATATATAATTTTGTACCTCAACATTAACACACCTGAGATTATTTCACTACATATTGAATTCATATTTATGTAGTATGAAATCACACATAAGTCTTGTATATAAATACCATATCCAAAATGTTCTTATGTAAGGCTTCTATTTTTTATTTTTTCATATTAGGAACACTTCTCTGTGTAAAAAACTTAGTTTACATTAAATATGGGTTGAAGTTTAGGTCCATCATGTTGTTAGTTGCCTCTTACTTCTCTACATCAAAAATTCTTCGAGGAAAATTTTCTTTAGCTTGTGTTTTTTATATAGTGGATTAATTAATTTTATATCCTTGGTTTCATCCCCACTTTTCATTTTATATTTATCACTTTAGTTGAACAAATATTCTCACCAGTTCTTAAAGTACTCAATTTAATATTTAATAACTAGGTCTAATCATGGTATTTCACTAAACTAATCCTCTAGATTTTCCCTATTCATTAAATTTTGGGTTATCTATTTATTTTAATAAAAATCCATTAAATTTATATTAAAATTTATGTAAATATTTAAAATTTGTTTTTCTTTCAAATATTAAAAAATTAGGAGCGAGACATGCTTTTCATAATGTATCTATGTTTTTTATTTAAAATATATATATTTTTTATTTATATCAAAATTCAAGATTTAAATTCAATTAAATGTGCATGTTTTTTAGATCATTAAAAAATCCATATTCTCTAGAGGTACATCCATTTTCCTTTTGAGAATTGCAGATAACTTATTTGGTTAATGTGATATATATTTGATTTAAAACAGTTTACTTACAAATTAGATGTCACCTATCATGTTTAGAATGGAAGGTAAGTTTGAGACATAAATATTTTTTTATATAGTACTATTAGTGTAGATTTTATTTATATATTTGTTAGAAACTTGTGATATATATTTTAAATTTCTTGGTTTATGCATGTTGTTATTTGATGCTTGCAGGTGAGTATACTGAACCATTACTCAAATTGTGTCAGGGTTTATAATATTTGGAATTTATAATTTTGTGCCTTGAAATTAACAACTCTAGGTTTGTTTCAAAATACATTAAATTTAGAATTTTATAGTTGGAAACCCCACTCAAGCCTTGTACATAAAGCTCATATTAAAAGTGTTATCGTTTAACATTAAATAAGGGTTAAATTTTATGTCCATTTTTTTATTGATGCCTCTTATTTCTCGATATCAAAATTTTTAGAGCATAATTTTATTTGGCTTGTTTTTATTATATAATGGATCAATTTATTTGGGATCATTGTTTTTCTCCTCAATTTTCATTTCACATTTGATTACTAAAGCTAAAAAAATATTCTGAAAAATTCTCGGAGTACTAAATTCTATATCCAATGACTAGGTCTAATCACCACATTTTCCCAAACCACTCTATATTTTCCCTATTAAATGGTTCCACCCCTACTATACATGTATCGGTGTTTAGAGAGATATTAGTTTTGAGGATCCCTAACTGAAAATCTTACTTTTTTTATACCCCTCAGATATATTTTAAATTATTGCTTTTAATAAAATCACATATAATTTTTATTAAAACTTAAGACCCTATCTCAAATTTAGTTTTTTTTGCAAAGATTTTAAAATTTGAAGGGTGACATTATTTTTATAACGTATATTTGTTTTTATTGAATATATATATATATATATGTTTTTTATATTTTATATGCAATTTCTTCAATGAAATTATGTACAAGTATTAGTTGTGTAGTTCATTTTTTCAATTCAATCAAATTAATTCTGATTATAATTCATTATATAAATGGTAATATTTCTGATTTATTTGTATTATAAACTTTAAAAAATATAATTTTTTCATTGTATTAATTATTAATACTAAAAATAATCCTTAAAATCAATTAAATGGGGTGGCCTATTTATTAATAATTAATAAAATTATTAAAATATATTATTCATTGTATTAATACATTGTGTATAGTTATGCCAATGGATATCATGATTCAAACATGCAATAAAAAATAGGTGATACTTGGTGAAATATTAATTATCTACAAATTACATAAGTAGGTGATGGTAGGTGCAATTTCAATTGTCTACAGATACATTTATCTATATAAACATTGTTACCACATCTATCTATACTGTATTGGTATTTTAAATTTCATATTATATCTTTGATTACAATTATATTTTTTATTAAAAAATATTAAAAAAAATAAATTCATACTTTTTATATAACAATATGTTTACTAGGGGAACGTCAAGCTATAACAATTGATGAGACAAATTTAGAAATACATATTTTCTAACCAAAAAACTATGGTACAAACTTATACTATATTATTTATATTTTAGTTTTTAATAACTAGTATGTATATACATAAATACATATTGATAAATGAAATATTCTAAAATATTCATATTCTTAAATGCATATTAACCACTTGTTTTTTTAATATTACAGTCTAAATTAAATATTCTTATTCATACTAACAATAAATTTTCATTTATTATATTATTTAACACTCATATGAAATAAAGATATTCTAAATAATTAATATATATTTTATATAATATTGGGATTTCTCTTTCAATTTTTTTATTTGTGTTACTGATTTCTCTTTTTATTTCCTCCTTGTTTCACACAATAACTCATGAAAACTCCTTTCCTCAAAATGGTATTAAACATAGAATCATATATTTAAAATGGATAATAATGAAATAACTATTTTAATATTATAATCCATGACTAGGAGTATTATGGTTAGCACCCCAATTTGGTACTGGATCCCATGATTGTTGTTTTGGCTAACCATAACCACACTCTTGATGAACTGACCTATAATGGACTATATTATGAGAATGATTCCCAAATTTTTTTCTCTAATCAATAGGATTATCATACTTTAATCATATATTATGTGATAATTAATTATTATTTCAATAGTGAAAATATTCTTGCTCAAGATGTTCATATTATCTATCTCACATCATATATCCTGTCATCAGCAATAACTGTGAGACTCTTTGGTCCAATCAATAGTCTATATATATTTGAGCATCATGTTTCTTGATAATTAATTAATTACTCTTCCATCCCATTTAATGGTAACCAAATATGTAATTATTCAAGGATATAATGATCCTTATCTTTAGATATAATTATCAACTATTTCTTGTTAATGATCTCATCCTAATGTATCTTATTAACGAGACATAAATTTTTACTTCCTTTTGATAGAACCTAACTCATCCTCATTAGGTCATACCCCCCTGCGAGTTCAATATTCCTTTCTCATTTTTCAATAAATAGATGAAGGTGTATACAAGAATATTAGGGGCTTATTTCATAGATATAAATCTTGATAAAATTCTCATTAATTATTTCATCATAAAAAATATAAAGTCTAGGAGAAATTATATCCCCTTGTAGGTGTTGATATTATTGAGGATTTTTTATATATTTTGATGCAAATAAGAATTTTATGGAGCTTTAATAATAGGATAAGGTCCTCATGGTACCATCAATAACTCTGTAAGTTCTTATGTGAGTGATTTTTGAGGCTCACCTCAAATGGGTGTTGTGTTGATGATTATCACTGAGAGTATGAAACATGAAAATAAGAGTCATTACCATCGTACATTAGAGGAACATATTAAGAAACATACCAATTAATTCCAAAATATAAAAAAAACAATATCTTATAAAAAAATTCAATGCATGAAATGTTATACAAACGCATGTTTCCAAGATAAATATTGTAATAACATTCTTAAACCATCATCTCCAACTACCACTCCGAACCCCCGAGATAGTAAGGTCCAGATTATCCTCCAAAATAACCCTAGAAATATGAATATCAATTTATATATATATATATATTGGTGAACATATACATATACTTAGTAGTTGTATTCAATCATATTCATTCAATTGTGGGAAAAGCATATTAATACTTCATTCAATAAGCATTGTAACCAAAAAACACTTATTGGATTAACTATCACTGATCCCCACCAAAGATAACTCATCAAAAAATTTCATCGAAGTATAATAAAATGATATTGAAAAATATATTAATAGATTATCTCACACCACTTCCCCATTGGTTCATTGTCATGCCCCAATGACAAAAATCCCAGATTTACCCCTAGAATCATACCAATCTTACCACCCATAATGTGGGATGGATGATACACCTACCTTAAACTACTCATGTGAGGTCCAATATTCTTATATGCACTGGTAAAAAAAACATAACCATAATTTCATTCATAAACCATGTGTCCACATCTCAGGACATCAACCTTGTTGTAACGTCTCAACCCGATGTTCATGCCCAAATCTTCTAAAAGCTCAGCATAATTCATATGTATAACAAACATTTCAAAGCCCGTAGAAATAAAACCTATATCCCTACAACCACCTAAAGTATAGAATAGAAATGATTCATAAAAAATAATTTATCAGTAGCATTAGATAAATAAATAAAACAAATTTCATATAAATAAATGACACGCTATTTGTTACATGATGAATAAAAATGGAAAAGTAAACTTTATAAGCCTCTGAAACAACTCACATAATCATCCTGCCAAAACCCCAAACTCCATAACCTGTTGGACTTATACCACATTTCAAGATCTAATAAGTACCTTTTACTTGATAGAAAATATAAAGATCTATCAAAGTACATTAAAACCTATGTTGTGTACGTAGGAAGAGGGTGAGTCTAATAATCTAGTAGTAATCCCCAATCCCCCAACAATACTGAATGTTGTTGTGATCAAATATATGCACTTGAAATACATATATAAGAAGTGTTATCATGTTCTCATAACCCACCCACCTAGAAACATAACATAAAAAACACATCAAATATACATGTTGAGTTTTCTGGTGTTAACCAAACCACCTTTAACATCGATCATACTTACTTTGACCATTGTCATAGTTTCTATGAATACAAGTAACCACTTGGGGGAAGTATGCTCATCCTCATAACATAAGAATCACCTGAAGGAAACATTACCATATCTAAAAAATATAATCCACCTGATGAAAATGTACCCATACTTAGAATGTATAAGCAATCCATTGAGAGAAATATACCCATCCCCAAACCATGTAAGCACACACCCGAGAGGTTGCATCCCCTACCTTGGGGAACACCCTCCCTAGAACCTCAAATAACATATAACCTGAGTATTCCAACCTAGAACCTTAGTTAAACCACATATATACATACATATATAAATAAACACACTTTTAGTACCCTATCATCCCAAAAAATTATAAATCATGTATCCAAGGCATTCTATCCCAAAACCATAGATGCATGAAAATAAATACATCTGGGAACACTCTCCTATTGGAAAATTTCATAACATGTACCCTATGTGTTCCACACTAAAACCTTAGTTACACCATATATATACATATATACATAAATAAACTCACTCATATCACCCTTTATTCCCAAAAATTTATAAAGCATGTACTTAAAAATATTTCATCCCAAAATCACATTTTCATATAAATAAAAACTCCCATAAACAATCTCTTCTCGAAACTTCTCATCATACACCACATGATTTTTCCATATTCCTAAATCCATCTTACCTAATCATGGTTATTATCATAAGATCATGACATATCATCATCACAACAACCACATTTGGATCACACAATGATTCAAGTTCTAACATGATACCTGAGATCATCACTTCCCACTTTTGACACTGTATTTAGGGTTGACATGATAGTGGGGAACCCATAGGGAATCTCTAGGTAATTTCATAGTACGAAAACCCTACATGGGTTTCTCAGTCATGTTTCCATATCTAATCCTAAACCCTATATTTCGATCATAACATCTCTGAAAATTTTTTAAGGTCCTTAAAACCAATATGTACTCTCTAAGGTGCCTATCACATTCATTTAGATCAACCCACCAATTTTATACCAAATTTAACCATCATCTATCATCACACAAAAACATTAAAAATCATGCAAAAACATAATCAATCATACAATCACCACATGGGTCACATCAATGAAATCACAACAAAGGGGAACATAAAAAAGAAATCACACTTCAAAAAGTATAGAATCACCCAAACAAGATAAAATAGACCAAAACTATAACAATCAATACCTTATGGCTTGTTCAAACCCCATTTTTAAACCATTTTTAAATGTACTATGTGACTTTTTACCCATACTAGGCCCTTGTCCAAATACTATCAAAACATTATTTAAAAAACTCTCTTTCTATTTTGAAATGTCATTTTAAAACTCATTCTAAAATCATTCATTTTAATTTAAAATTTCATTTAAACCAAACCCATTTTAAATGGAAACATTTTCTCTTTGAATCAAACACATGCCACTAAGTAATCCACGAAAAGATCCATCAACACTCATTAGTCCAAGGTGCCACTATCAAATTGTTTAGTAAGTCATATGGTCTATATTTACTATTAGGGCAATGTAGGCCTATCCTAATTTATAGTTGAGATCACACAAGGCATAAAACATTAAAATGGTTATAATAACGATGACACATAGATATAATATCAATAGAAAAACATAATAATTTCAAAGTTGAGGCCACCTACCTCAATCAAATCCATTTTTCCTTTGACACTAAGCCTGGACCTTCCTGCCTAATCACATCCAAGCATCATCGCAACATTCAGACCCTGATATCAAGGTACACTATCAAATAATTTATTATAAAAATCTATAATTAATTATTTAATTCATTTATAACAATTTATGATTAAATTATAAATTCATTCAATTAGGCATAATGCCTAAAATATCACCGAGTTTTTCCTAGTTTTGTTTTTAGTCCTTTGGGGTGATGTATATGTCTGTTGTTTTATGCTTACCTTACATGTATTTTATAGTCTCATCTTGGGATGACATGTATTATTTTGATTATTGTCAACCCTTTCCTGAATTTCATTTCATTACTTATTAAAATGGATGATGTATGTGATTTATTTTATTTCTATTATTGATATACTCTGATATGTGGGAATAGTTTTCTATAGTACCACCATAGACCCATACTGCTACTAAAAATACTTTAAAATATGAGGAAGCACACCTGAGGTTATATAAAAATCATCATACTTGGCACTGATCAGTGTTATGGTCACCATTTGGTGGTTCAGAGTGGCGGGACACTATAAAATCCTTTAGTTCCTTTATTTATATCACCTGCATATCTTAAATTTATTTTTGATGAACAAAACACCCACATAAACAAAAATTATATCATATGATTATTTAATAATTTGATACATTACATAATTTTTTTTTCACTTTATAAGGTTTCTGACATATCTTAATAAATAATAATCCCACTCAATTGATATAGACACCAACTAGATAGTAATATCTATTATTATGGTTTTTAAGTTTTTTTAAACTATTTCCATTAATTATAATTATTTGTTTACACCATTTTTATATAACATTCATACTTAGATTTAATTTTTTATTTAACCATGATTTTCATTTTTTAATTTTAATTATATTATTTTTTATATTAATTTTAGTTTTTTCTTTAATGGACCAATAAATAAATTTAATTTTTTTTATGATTTATTAATTATATCTATATATTAAAAAATATATATATAAAATAATATAACCTACAAAATTAATAAAAACATCTCGTAACTAGCAATTTTATTTTATTTTTTTATTAATTTTGTAGTATCTATTAAAATTCATCTAAAAAATAAATACTATACGAAATAATATATTTATATTTTACATTTATTTTTAGTTTATATATTTATATGTTTTTTTATATTTATGTTTAGTTTGATTTATTTAAATTGTATTTGTATTTTATATCTATTATTATTCAAATAAAACAAGAAGTACTATTTAAAATATATATAATCTATACTTTTATATTATTATTATTATTATTTAGTTAAACATTTATAATATGGATTATAATATTTTCATTTATTTATTTTGTTTTTATTATAATTTATACTTTTATAATATTTATTATTTATTATAATCATATGAAATATGTATATTAATTTTTTTTAATATAATATTTATTATTTATTATAACATACTAGGTTTTTGTTATTTGTTATTGATATGATAATATTTTCTTATCTAAATATAGATGATAATCAGATGATATAATTTCATCAGTTCGTCCATAAAAGATGTATGGGAATGTGCCAGGCTTCATTGAAAATCTTGTATCTAAGGTTTTATTTTCCTAGTCATGATTTCACAGAGGTTCTCATATCCTCATTCACATCAACTCACCACATTTTATATTTTTAGGCACTTATTATCTACTATATCCATTAACCATAGATTTTCCTTTCCACATTTCTTCAATCATTTTTCCCTTCAATTTTTTCACCCTCCTCCACTCCCAACATTCCTCTTACATGTCTCTCTCCTATTTAGATATCGAATTTTACCCTAGGGTTCTGCAATATTTCTCTTCCCCACTCTCCTCCCTACTCAAAGTTCCAATCCTGTGTATCTTTTCTCTCATGATCTCTTCACTGTCCACCTCTACCTCCGCCTTCACCTCCTTACCTCTGAATCTGCCTTTTAGCTACTCACCCCCAAATTTTCATTTGCCTCCTTACCTATGCCTTCATATTTCGACTATCTACCTCTACTTATATCTTTGACTCCACCTTCTAGCATGTTCCCCATCACATCCTGTAGTTTCCTAACCAAATCCATGCTAATTTCTCTACCTCCACCCCTCTTACAGGGTTACGTTCTATTATTCCACTTCTTCCTCTCTCAACCATCACACTTTCTCTGTTTGGGTTTCTTATAGTTGATGGTTCATTGTTCAATCTCCCACTTTTCTCGAATATAAAATCTTCAGTTTCCATTCTGACCGCTATCCTCGACATTGTGAGTTCTGAGTGTTCACTAAATGTGGTGATTAATTTCACCTCATCTTTTTTACTCCTCATAATTTTTCTTCATTTATTTTTTGTTTATATAACAATGATGGTTGACCACATTAAGGCCCCCACATGGTTTTTAATTACATTGTAAATACGTATGGTTTTTTGTGTGTGTATAAACCAATGAAAGCCTCACTAGAAATGTATCACAATTTATGGTGCACAAAACTCAAGTTATAGTTTTTCCTTTATCCTTATAAGGAAATCATCTTTGTTCTTGGGTATTGAACGAATGTGAATTCAAAAAATTTGGTATTATAGGGTGCTTGAATTAATCCATGATGCAAAAATAAGATACCACATCACCCTGACTCACCCAATCATCATTATCACATCCCAGATCCCTCGTTGATGGTGGTAGTGTCCCTCTAGTGGTACATCAGGTAGTGAAGGAGATTGGAGGATCAATGATGTATCCAATACTCATGAATAATAACTACAATGACTGAGCCTTGTTGATTAAAGTTATGCTCAAAGTGTGATAACTTTGGGATTATTTCGACACCGGTGGTGCTGAACTCCAACAAGATCAGATGGCACTAGAGGCCTTCTGCATGCTGTCCTGCCAGAGATGATATCTATTACTCTCCTTTAAGGAAAGCACTGAATTAGTGTATGAAATTTTCAAGACCATGCACATTAGTATTGATTTATTGTTCAAGTATAATTCTCAAAAATATTTTCAAGGAGTACGAAGGAATTGGTTTCCACAATGAAGAATTAGTGAAAAAATTCACGATGTGGATCACTTGGTTGCTCAAGAAATTCCCACTCCTTGATGATCCAGAGAATCAACAAAAGATCATTGAGAATTATTTGTGAATATTAACCTCTAGGTTTTTCCAAGTTTATATTTTAATTGAAATTATCCTCGACACCATGATGCTCTCTGTGGAGGAGGTAACAAGGAGACTCAAAGCTGCAAAGGACTGTTTTGAGTTGGTACCCACTACCGATATTGTAGGGAAGCTGGTCCTCATCAAGGAGTGGGTTTTCCAAATTATGGAGTGTAAGAAGGGTAAGGGATCCTTCAATGACTCTATGTTTGTCAACCGAAACTATCGACCACCACATCGAAAGAAAGATGGTAGGAATAGTGTAAATGGTAGGGATAGATTGGGATCTGACGATGGACATAGGGAGCAATGTTGTTACAGTGAAAAAATGGGCCATTGAGCCAAATATTGCTACAATATTCTAAAAAAGACTGAATACCATATAATACTGAGTGAATATGATGAGACTATTCTCTTTATGTAAAGGGAGTTCACCATAATTCCTGATTCCCCTCTTCTGTGATCCACCACTCCTAATTCTCCACCACCACAATGCAGTCTTATTCAGCTGGTTGAGGTGAAGGAATTTGAAAAACATTATAAAAAAGAGGTGCATGAAGAAAACCTATGTCACCTTAACACTAGTAACACAAACCACATGACTAGTTTGTAAAGACCCAGATTTTCCATGTATTTTTTTTAATTATATGGAAATATTACGAGTCTATGAAAATTGACGGCGCGTGATTTTGAGGTTCGGTGTGTCTGGAATGATTTTCTGAACTTTTTTTAGGTATGCTCAGTAAACTCACGAGTGGTGTTTTGTAACTTTTGAACCAGTGCTTGAAATTGAAATATGAGGACACTGTGGAACTCACAGTGTTGATATTCGCTTAAGGAGGCCTTCACCTCGACCACAGTTGGTCGAGGGTGGAAGTTGTTTTTTTTTGAATTTTCATGGGAGAGTTAAAAGAAAAATAATAAAATAAAACAATAACTTTAATTTATTTATTTGAAACCGCTCATTTGAATATCGGTGTTGGGACCACCCGACCTTGAACCCACCTTTTTAATATGATGTAAATCTTAGAACCTCCCAAATTAATGAGCCAACATTAATTGATCAATGTAATTAACTTAAACTTAATTAAGTTGGATCCTCACCTCTTGTGGTGGGAATCATTGTAAATTGAGGTATTTGAGAGAGCCCTTAGAGAACACTTGGTAGAAGAACCTTCTTCAACAAAGAACAAACCCCCGAGAGCAAGAACAAGGAACCAACACTTTAGCTCAGATCAGAAGCATGTTGCAGGAGCGACGAATGCCGGCGTCTCCTTCATCATCTTCATCTTCTTCCTCACACCGTCTCCAACGAACGATCGAGGTAGGGAAATTGTTCATTTTGTTCTTTGTGAAGAATCATTGTATTCAATCTATAAACTACCTGCTATCAATATAATGCAAAGGGTACAGGCCAAAATAACATGGCTGATCCCTCTGATAATTCTTTGTTGATGTGTTCCTCACGGGCAGATCAATGGGTTGAGAGGAACCTGAACACGACGCCAATAACCGACGTTGGAAGGGTACAAGGTGGCGGCCCGCACACTGGCCAGCCGCGATGGTGGCGGCGACACAACCACGCCGCCATAGGAGGTTGTGGCCCATCAGCCGCAATGGTGAAGGATGGCGGCTGGCATGCCAGCCGGTCACATGGGAGCCGGGGCAGCGCACATCCATGCTGCCGGAGATAGAGGCCGCGGTTGCTGAGCTACAGCAGCGCACCCGAAGGGAGTCCAACACCCGACCGACCACAGAGGCAGCAACAACGCACACCAGTTCCACTGAAAGGGGGAGCTGGCCGGATCCCCGACCAGCCACGTCACGCCGAGTGAGACTGCACCGGTGGGTCCCGCATGACAATTGGTGGCACCACGTGGAACCACTGAGATGGACAGAACCGAACAACCCTAGGTCAATTCGGGAATCGGGGGGGGGGGGGGGCTCCCCTGGGTGGCAGTAGGGTGGGCCCTGTCATGGAGGACCACACCCAGCCGGGCAGACAGCACCTGCCGCGGTCCAGCCCACCCGGGTCGGGTCAGTTCGACCGAGTCGGACCAGACCTGGGTCCATTTGGACCCAGTTTCACCTTTTTTGTCATATCTTGAGAACTGGGAATCCGTTTGAAGAACCATATATGGTGCCATAATCCTTGGATTGAGACAGCCATTTTGGTATACTCCAATTGAGTTTTGGCTAAAGTTGGGTTACGTCCGGGTTGGATCAAACCCGAATCCAATCGGTCCCTCCGGACTAAAAGGATAATAACTTACAGACCGGGTGACCAATTGACGTGCCATCTATCGCGTTGGGTACCCTATGACATGACGGACCTTCGTGATACTTATTCATGGGACGTCGTGGTAGATGAAGCATCAACCATTGTCTTGAGGAGTGGAACCTCCCGTAATCAAGTATGCTTAGTGTGGGAACCCTGTGGATGGCTGTACTTGAGGAGTCTTCAGATTCGGTGTGGGTCATCTTCAGATCCTATGTGGGTCAGTGCTCAGTGATCCTGTGTGAGTCAGCGCATACCAATCTTGTGTGGGTCATCTCCAGATCCTATGTGGGTCATCTTCAGATCTTATGTGGGTCATCTTCGATCCTGTGTGGGTCAACAACAGAGCTTCTCGACGAAGTAAGATGATATAGAAATGCAGCTAATCATCTATACTTCTGTAATTAAGTTATACCTAGTGTGAGCTGAGTCCTTACCTTCATGGTGATACCTATGTGGTATTATTTTGTGTGGCGTTACCTTTGTCGTACTTAACTTTGTGGTATTCTTCTGTGTGGAGTTACCTTTATGGTACTTACCTTTGTGGTGTTACCTTTGTGGTATTCTTATGTGTGGCGTTACCTTTGTGGTACTTACCTTTGTGGTGTTATCTTCATGGTATTATTTCCTTCATGTAATAGTTGAACTTTTGGATAAGGTTTTGGGCCTTGTGTTTCCTCATGAATGAGATGGGTATACTTGATATCTTAGGTATAAGTATGGGCATATACCTAAGTAGGGTTGACTGTGATTTCATGAATTTTGATTACAATTTTGCTTTGTGGTTTATCCTTGGTGGATTCTGAGAGACCTTAGGGAGTCTCGGGGTCCCTACTAAGTATTCCTATACTCACCCTTGCACGGGCTACACCTATAACTTGTTGTGTCTTGTGAAAATTACAAACAACACTAATTGAGGTCAAGGGTACCAGGACTGGAGGCTGCTCGGAGGTGGACCTTGGACGAGGCATACCACAGAGACGAACATTTGAGAGATGTACCTACCCTTCAGGTAGGATCTTTGGTAGGTGTTCACAGGAGCTGTTTTTAGTTTTACTTTTACTTTCCAATTGGGCTTATATTTCGGACCCCTTTACTTACTGTACACACTATTTTTACTATATAGTTTAATTTGTTCTCATATCAATCTGTGTTCTTGGTTGTGTGAGTTTTCATGTTAAAAAGAAAATGCCTTCCTAGTTTTAGGGATATGCCTTTCTGGTGCTAGTCGCCATCCATTGACCTATGGAAGGTGGGCTTGGGGTAGTCACAACATGGGCCTCAGGGAAATGGGTTGTGAAAAATTGGTATCAGAGGAGTCAGTTCTACCAAAGAACTCAGACTCTGATATTTTGTTTCAGCAATAGTGTTAAGTGTAATGAGTGTTGTTTTCGGTTTAGGGAATTCAATGTTGGTGCGGTAGCCGACATATCCATACACCAGGACCCTGACTTCTGATTTCCAACTCAGTGCACAAAATCACTGATCGCGTGTGTGTTTTTGGAAAGTTTTCTTTGTCATCTCTGGGAGTCATCTCACCCGGTATACCTTATAGACCGTGGCACACCTATTTATTTTCAGGATGCCTCCACGTAGATAACCAGCTAGATTTCCAGGTAGAGTACATGATGACATCCCACTGAGCGACAAGGCTTCGGTTCATGGCCCCCTTACAACAGTTGTACCATCGAGTGGTGTACCACCAGCACCACTACCCATTGGGCAGCCGATGCCACTAGCCCTAACAGTAGAGGGTGCACATTTCTTGAGTGTATTGCATGAGTTTCAGCACCAGAGGCCACCGAGGTTCTGGGGAGAGACAAATCCACAGGCATCTGAGGACTGGCTGGAGGTCATGGTTGGAGTTTTTCGACTGGTAGGGACACTAGCTGATCTCATGGTGATCTTTGCTGCCAGCCTTCTTCAAGAAGCATCAGGAAGATGGTGGAGCTTGATCCTCCAAGTTCACGATGAGGTCACTCTCATATGGGTGGACTTTGAGAGAATTTTCAGGGTAGATTTCGTCCTATCGACCTTATGATCAGTGCGTATACAGGATATTCTCAACTTTCAATAGGGTATCATGACCGTGGTTTAGTATTCAGCGAGGTTCACCAACCTCTCGTGCTACTCCACAAACATGGTGTGGGACCCTTTCTTTAGGGCCTAGACCTTCAAGCAGGGGCTCATATGGGATATTAGAACTTCAATGATTTCTCTTAGCATCCCGACACAGGTAGGGGTGTTAGAGTGATCACTCTTAGTGGAGAGCTTCTTTACTGAGCAGTCACCGGTAGGAAGACCCACCACTAGATGTCACGTAGCAGAGTCATCCGTAGTTGACAAAAGATAGATGAAGTAGATGTCCAAGAGGACCAGACCTATAGGTGGATGACCACAAAATATAGGTTCAGTTGTGCAGGGTTCTCGAGACAGAGCAGGACAGACAAGGAGCAGACAATGTTACTCGTGCAGCGAGTAGGGTCATATGGCTCACGACTGCCCAAACCGCCATACGTATGGCCATAAAATGATCGAAGTACTACCTGGTAAGAGGTGAAGATTCGATCGAGGAGGTCTACAGGCAGCAAGCGGATGTGTCAAGGAGATGGTCATGCAGCTGGAGGTGGGCGGCTATTCTAGGTTCTACCACCAACACCTCCAGGTGGTCCACCTCGACTATAGGGAGTAGGTGGACAGGGATGAGCTCAACTCCAGGAAGCTGAGGCCTATGACCAAGACACTTCGGAGATGATACAAGGTACAATATGTGTCTACTCAACCTTAGCTACAATACTTATAGACATATGTTCCAGTCACTCTTTTATTACCATGACCCATGTTTAGAGATCAAAGATTTTGGTGGAGCTTTTGGCTCGATCCTTACAGCTAGAGTCTCCAACAAGAGCGGATTCGACGATTTCACACTGGTGCTGGTAGTGTGAGCTTACCCTAGGAGGTGAGAGCTTTAGCTGAGATCTTCTAGTAGCGGTTCTAAGGCCTTACGACATCATCTTGGGTATGGATTGGTTATCTATAGTCCATGCTCATATTGACTGTATTAGCCGCAAAGTGTGGTGTGTCTGTAAGGATGAGACCAGGTTTTCCTTCACTAGCAAGAAGGGAACCTTTTCCGCACAGAAAGGACTTACCCGGAGGAGGGTTCAGCTGATAAAACATCAATTGGCTAGACTTACCCTTGGAGTGGTTGATGTTGAGAGTTTGAGCTATCCTGTAGTGGTGGACCAGTATGCTGATGTTGTCTTTGATGATGTTTTGGGTCTACCTCCTCGCAGAGAGGTGGAATTTTATATCAACATGTACCCCGAGATGACACCAATATCTACACCAGCATATCAGATAGATCTCGCAGAGTTTCAAGAGCTGTGAGTATAGCTGGAGGACTTGCAGATCAAGGGGTTTGTTAGGCCCAGTGTTTCTCCTTGGGCAACCCCAATCTTGTTCGCCAAAAAGGCGGATGGGAGTTTGAGACTCTGTGTAGACTATCGGTGCCTAGACCAGGTAACCATGAAAAATATGTACTCACTACCAAGGATTGACAATATTTTTGATCATTTGAAGGGAGAAAAATGGTTTTCAAAGATAGAACTCAGATCTGGCTATCACCAGCTCAGGGTACGAGATGAGGATGTGCAGAAGACGACCTTCAGATGTCGGTATGACCACTATGAGTTCTTGGTTATGCCATTCAGCATGATGAATGCCCCAACAGTGTTTATGGGACTCATGAACATGATCTTCTTGCCATACCTCAAACACTTTGTGGTAGTCTTCATCGATGAAATCCTGATATACTCTGCTACAGAGGAGGAGCACACATATCATCTGCAAATAGTTCTGAACAATCTCCGAGAGCACCATATTTATGGTAAGCTCTTGAAGTGCCAGTTCTGGATCCTAGAGGTCCACTTTCTGGGACACATCATCTCAGAGGATGGAGTTTTAGTGGATCCAGTGAAGATTGAGGCTGTGCTTTGTTGGGAGCCACCCAAGAGTGTGACAAAGGTGCAGAGTTTCCTGGGTTTAGCTGGTTACTACCAGAGGTTTGTGTCTGACTTTTCTAGAGTTGCGGAACCCTTATCAGCATTAATGAAGAAGGGTAAACCCTTCATGTGGTCAGAGAGATTCCAGTGGAGTTTCCTGGAGCTGAGGCAGATATTGACGTGTGACCCCATATTGAGGCTACCAGAGGAGGGCGTTTGGTACGTAGTCTACTGCGACATATCAGGGACTGTGCTCAAATGTGTCCTGATGAAGGAGCGAGCAGTGATCACGTATGGTTCTCAACATATGAGAAAAAATGACCATAACTATGCTACCCATGACCTGGAGTTAGCAGTAGTGGTCTTCACCTTGAAGATGTGGCGACATTACTTGATGGGTGAGTGTTTTAAAGTCTACTCTAATCACAAAATTCTTAGGTATATCTTCTCTCAGAAGGACCTGAACCTGAGACAACGATGTTGTCTTGAGTTCCTATAGGGATATGACTTTGAGATAGTTTATACTCCTGGGAAGGGGAACTTAGTGGAAGATGCACTCAGAAGGAGATATAGTATACAGTTGATGAGTGAGGCAACTGAGAAATTAGCCTCTTTGTAGATATCCTATGTAGATCGAGATAGAGAAACTTATCTTCAGTCTATGATAGTCACCCACCATTCCTTCAAGGATTTAGGGAGGCACAACTTGGGGACTCTGATTGTGAGGCTTGATGTGCTGAGATATTCACAACACAGACACTTGATGGTTTTTCTGAAGGCGGGGAGCACGTCATCCTCTTTAGAGGATGTACTATAGTACTAGTGGATCTAAGAGAGGAAGTGTTGAGGGATTTCTATAAGTCCCCACTAGAGGTACATCCAAGAGTGGAGAAGATATACATGGACCTTAGGCATCATCACTGGTAGTCGAGAATAAAGAAAACAGTGGTAGAGTTTGTCTCTCGGTGCCTCACTTGTCAGCAAGTGAAGGTAGAGCATCATGTTCCATCAGGCTTAGTTCAACCACTAGAGGTGCCAGAGTAGAAGTGGGATGGAATTTCCATGGACTTCGTGATGGGACTTCCACACACATCCAGGGGACATGATTCCATCTGGGTGATCATTGACCAACTCACCAAGTCATCCCAATTCCTACCTATTAGAGAGTGGGGATCAGTAGAGAGATTGAGACACCTTTACATGCAAGAGATTGTACGACTTCATGGAGTTCCATCTATGATTGTATCCGATCATGATGCATGTTTTACTTCTCAGCTATAGAAGGGGTTGCAAGAGGCGTTCATGACTCATCTTCGATTGAGCACCACCTTTCATCCTCAGATGGATGGTCAGACAGAGCAGACCATTTAGACCCTTGAGGAAATGTTGCATGCTTGCATCCTTGATTTCGGCCACAACTGGGAGGATCACATGCCCTTGGCGGAGTTCACATAAAACAAGAGTTATCACTCCACTCTCGGTATGGAACCATTCTAGGCATTGTACCGTTGACCTTTCATATCACCTCTATGATGGACTGACCCATGGGAGTCAGCACTCATGGGACTGGAGATGGTACGAGCTACCACGAAGAATGTGAAAATCATCCAAGAGCAGATGAAGACTGCACAGAGTAGGTAGAAGTCTTACGCTGATAGAAGATAGAGAACTTTGGAGTTTGAGGATGGTGACCATGTCTTTCTACGGGTCTCACCTCAATGAGGTTTATGGAGATTTGGCTGGAGCGACAAGTTATCTCCGAGGTTTATCGGACCCTTTCATGTCCTCAGCAGAGTTGGTGAGGTGGCATACCACTTAGCTCTTCTCCCTTAGTTGCACCGGGTGCATGACGTTTTTCATGTATCCTAGATGAGGAGGCATGTGCATAATCCTTCACACATCATTGACTGGGGTGGGATGGAAATCGAGTATGGGGAAACATTTTTGAAGGTTCCAGTAGAGATTGAGGATCGACAGGAGAGAGTCATTCATGGGAGATCGATACCTCTGGTGTGCGTATGCTAGAAGTACGGGAACCTCTAGGAGATCACATGGGAGCGGGATGCTCAGATTCATGCTCAGTACCCCCACTTGTTTCCCTAGTTTATGTTGTGGCTTTTGGGGATGCAAAGCCCGAAGGAGGGGAGAATGTAAAGACCTGAATTTTTCCATGTATTTTTTTAATTATATGGAAATATTACGAGTCTGAAAAAATTGACGGTGTGTGATTCTGAGTCCTGGTGTGCCCGGAATGATTTTTTGAACTTTTTTTAGGTATGTTCAGTAAACGCACGAGCGACATTTTATAAATTTTGAACCATTGCTAGAAATTGAAATTCGAGGACACTATTGAACTCACAACATTGATATTATCTTAAGGAGACCTTCACCTCGACCTCAGTAGGTCAAGGGTGGAAGTTTTTTTTTTCTGGATTTTTGTGGGAGAGTTAAAATAAAAATAATAAAATAACACAATAAATTTTATTTTATTCATTTAAAACCTCTCATTTGAATCTTGGTGGTGGGGACCACACAACCTTGAACCCCCATTTTTAATATGATGTAACTCTTGGAACCTCCACAATTAATGAGCCAATATTAATTGATCAAGTAATTAACTTGAACTTAATTAAGTTGGCTTCCCAGCTCATGTAGTGGGGATCATTGGAAAAGGAGGGATTTGGGAGATCCCTTGGAGAACGCCTGGTGGAAGAACCTTCTCCAATGAAGAACGAACCCCTGGGAGCAAGAACGAGGAACCAATGCTCAAGCTCAGATCAGAAGCGTGTTGTGGGAGTGACGAACACCGACGTCTCCTTCATCATCTTCATTTTCTTCCCCATGCCGTCTCCAAAGAATGCTTGAGGTATGGAAATTGTTCATGTGGTTCTTGTAAAGAAGCATTGTCTTAAATCTATGAACCACCTGCTATCAATCTAACGTGGAGGGTGCAAGACAAAAGAACATAGCTGATCCCTACATTAATTCTTTGTGGAAGTGTTATTTGTGGGTGGATTGATAGGTTGAGAAGAACCTGACCACAACGCCAGTAGGGTAAAAGGAGGAAGCCGACACACCATCCAGCCGTGATGGTGGCGGTGGTGCAACTACGCCATCAGAGGAGGCTAAAAAAGTGGAGGATGGCAGCCGGTACGCCGGCTGGCCGCATGGGAGCTGGGGCGGCGTGTGTCCATGCTGTAGGAGATGGAGGTCGTGGCTACTGAGCCACGATGGTGCACCCGAAGGGTGGTGGACACCTGAACAATCGCGGAGGCAGCTGCAACACATGACAGCGCCACTGGAAGTGGGAGCTGGCCGAATTCCCGGCCAGCCTCATCACGCTGATCGGGACTGCACCAACAGGTCCCATGTACCATTCGGCAGCGCCACGTGGTTCCGCCAGAATGGACAGAACCAAACAGCCATAGGGATGTTCGGGAATCTGGGGGGGGGGGAACCTCCCCCTGGGTGGTGGCTGGGGAGGGCCCCACCATGGTAGACTGCACCTAGCTGGGCGGACCGCACCCAGCAGGGCAGACCGCACCTAGCCGACCAGGCCGCACTGAGAAGGCCATGCCCAATGGGCTGGGTCACCCCTTTGCGGGCCCGGCCGGACTACGACCCAGTTAGTCGGGCCCGCCGTGGTCCAACCCACCCAGGCCGGACCCGAGCCGGGTCGGGTGGTCCGACCGAGTCGGATCAGACCCAGGGCCATCTGGACCCAGTTCCGCCTTTTTGGTCATATCTTGAGAACCGGGCATCCATTTGATGAACCATCTACGACGCCATAATCCATGGATTGAGATGGTCCTTTTGGTATACTCCACCTAAGTTTTGGCTAAATCTAGGGTATGGTCGGGTTGGATCGAACCTGAATCCAACTAGGCCCTCGGGACTAAAAGGCTAATAACATACAGACCAGGTGACCGATTAACACACCGTCTGTCGTGTTGGGTTCCCTATGATGTGACAGAACTTCGTGATACTTCTTTGTGGTATGTATTGACAGATGAAGTATCGACTGTTGGCTTGAGGAGAGGAACCTCCCAGAATCAAGCATGATTATTGTAGGAACCCTGTGGTTGAATGTACTTGAGAAGTCTTCAGATCATGTGTGGGTCATCTTCAGATCTTGTGTGGGTCAGTGCTTAGTGATCCTGTGTGGGTCAGCACATACCGATCCTGTGTGGGTCATCTCCAGATCCTATGTGGGTCATCTTCAGATCCTGTGTGGGTGATCTTTAGATCCTTTGTGGGTCATCTTCGATCCTGTATGGGTCAATATCAGATCTTCTCGATGAAGTTATATGATCTAGAAATACAACTAATCATCTATACTTCCATACTTAAGTTATACCTAGTGTGAGATGAGTCCTTACCTTCATGGTGATACCAATGAGGCATTCTTCTGTGTGACATTACCTTTGTGGAACTTATCTTTGTGGTGTTACCTTTGTGGTATTCTTATGTGTGGTGTTAAATTTGTGGTAATTACCTTTGTGGTGTTACAATTGTGGTATTCTTATGTGTAGTGTTACCGTTTTGGTACTTACCTTTGTGTGTTTACCCTCATGGTATTATTTCCTTCATGGAATAGTTGAACTTTTGGCTAAGGTTTTGGGACTTGTATTTCCCCATGAATGAGAAGGGTATACTTTATAACTTATGTGTATGTATGGGAATATACCTAATTAGGGTTGGTGGTTGTTTTTTTCTTTGTGATTACTATTTTTCTTTGTGGTTTATCCTTGGTGTATTCTGAGAGACCTTAGGGGGTCTCGGGGTCCCTACTAAGTATCGTTATACTCACCCTTGCACGGCCTATGCCCGCACCTTGCTGTGTCTTGTGTAGACGACAGACAACACTGATCGAGGTCAAGGGTACTAGGACTGGAGGCTACTCGGAGGTGGACCTTAGATGATGCATACCACAAAGATGACCATTCGAGAGCTGTACCTACCCTTCAGGTAGGATCCTTGGCGGGTGTTCACAAGATCTCTTTTTAGTTTTACTTTTGGGCCTGTATTCCGGCCCCATTTACTTACTGTACACACTCTTTTTACTATATAGTTTAATTTGTGCTCGTATCTTACTGTGTGCCTAGTTGTGTGAGTTTGTAGGTTAAAAAGAAAATGCCTTCCTGGTTTTAGGGATATACCTTTCCGGTGCTAGTTTCCATCCCATAGACTATGGAAAGCGGGCTTGGGGTAGTCACGACACGGGCCCCAGGGAAACGGGTCATGACATGGTTCTCATGTTTTCTTATCTGATCTCAACTCTGGGATCTGTGGCACCATCAAGTTTGGTGATGGATCTGTCATCAACATTGAGGGGTGTGGAACAATCATGTTCTCCTAAAATACTGACAAAAACTATGTGCTCATGGGGGTGTACTTTATCTCAAGTATCACCACCAATATCATCACTATCAGATTTTTTTTGATAATGGTTGTAATACACTAATCTATGGTGGTATCTTGAAGATCTATGACCAACAACAACTCCTACTATCCAAGAGACAATGGTTCCATGATCAGTTGTACAAGCTAATACTCTACATTGCATAGTTGACATGCTTGTCTTCAAGGGGATAAGAGGTGGCATGGTGCTTGCATGTGAGGTAAGAACACCTAAATTTTTAGGATCTATGAAAGATCTCTCAATGATATATAGTATAGGGGATTCCTTGGATTGATCATGTAGATCAAGTTTGGAACAACTGCCTCATTTGGAAGTAGCAGAAAGAGTCATACTCCTTGAAAGTGAAACATCATGTGGAGAAAGTCATCAACCTTTTCCATGGTGACCTCTACGGGGTGATCATTCTAATGATTCCAAGTGGTAACCATTACTTTTTGATGTTCATGGATGACATTATCCACTACATGTGGCTCAATTTGCATATGAGTAAGGACCAGGTTTCAGCGGAAATTAGACGCTTTCAGGATATGTTGGAGGTATTAACCATAGAAGAATGGGTTCATTGAATACCAAAACTATACTATGGTAGCCATGGATCATGGAACATTGATGTAAAAGGGTCTCTCCTAGATATTTTGTGGATAGGTTTTCTACACTGTAGTTTTCTTCCTCAAACAAGCATAGACATGATGCTTTGACGAGATGAATCCATAAAAAGTCTGGCATGGAAAATGATTAGCGGTGAACTTTCTCTACACCTTTGGTTGCATTACGCATGTCAAGATTCTGATGTCTCATCTGAAGAAGCTAGATGACTGAAATATACCAATGATATTCCTTGGGTATGAGTTTCGATCCAAGGAATTCCATGTGTACGATCTCATTATCAAGCATGTGCATGTAACATGTGATGTTATCTTTGACAAGGCGACTTTGTGGGACTGGAGTGATCATGATGAAAAAGGTATTTTGAGTAGTGAGGAGTCATTAAATTTCAATTACACTACATTATATGTACTGGGGGTGGAAGATACCGACAACATAGCTAGAGATCACAGATCATCACCCACACCCACCAGTGCACACTTTGTAGATACTGCAATACTAAATATGGATGAGGTGATTCCTTAACCATTAATCATAGTGGAGTTTTCCTAAACAACCTCCAAATTGGTATAACCACTTCACGTAGATCATGATGATTCCCTCTTTGGTTCCACCCCATCAATAACATCATCAAGGCCACAAAACGGCCTGGATTTTCACTATGTGAGATCGACCCTAGTGAGATCTATTTCACTATGAATGATGAGCCAACCAACTTTGGAGAATCATAACAACATCAGTGTTGAAGAAAAGAGTTAATTGAAGATATGATGTTGATCAAGGACAATTAAACATGGGATATTTTTGATCTCCCCATTGCCCATCATATAATTTGACACAAGTGGGTCTTCATGGTGAAGCATGATGATCAGGACATAGTAGCAAAGCTCAAGGTGAGGCTTGTTTCAAAGGGGTACATCTATCACTAAGTGATTTACACTAAGGAGGTCTTTTCCCTTGTTGCACTCAATGAATCAGTGTGGATCCTCATTGTTGTGGCAGCGCAAGAAGGGTGGGTGTTTCATCATATGGATGTGAAATCAACATTCCTTAATGGAGACCTCCAATAGGATATATATGTCAAAAATACACCTGGATTAATCATTTAAAACCATGACCGAAGGTGCTCCAGCTTTGAAAAGTGCTCTATCGCTTCTTCCAATCACTAAGATCATGGATTTCTAAGCTTAACTACAACCTTCTGATGCATGGATTTCATAAGAGTGACTCTGAGCATGCTGTGTACACTCATGGAAATGGTGTGTCTCATCTGATCATTGGGGTATACGTAGATGAATTTATCATCACAAAAACTGATGTCACCAACATCAGCATGTTAAAGGTTGAGATGAAAAATACATTTTGGATGAGTGACTCAGTATTTCTCTCATACTACCTCACCATCAACGTGAGTTGAGGGCCAAGTGACATTTCCCTGTGTCAATCTTCCTACATGACTAAGATGTTGGAGAATAGCAACATGGGGGAGTGTAACCATTGTAAAGTGACAATGGAGGTCCTCCTGAAGTTGTGAAAGTCTAGAACTAGACCACTAGTCGATGACACTCAGTACTAGAGCATCATTTTCAGTATTGGATACCTAGTGCATATGCTGCCAAACATTACCTACGTGGTGGGTTACGTAAGCCAGTTCATGGAGGAACCACATGAAGACCACTTGGTTGTGGTCAAACACAAATTGCACTATATCATTGGGACACACAAATATGGTGTCCTTTATGAAAGGAAGGAAAGTAGTTGGTCGATCTTGATGGGTTTTAGCGATAACACTACTACAAAATAGCCCTTTCACAACACCGACTTTTATCAGCGCTTTATTTTTAGCACTGATAAAGGATATCATTTATTAGTGTTTTTAGCACTGATAAAGGTCTTGAATAATGAAATAATTAAAAAAAATTTAAAAATCAGTAAATTAATAAAAATAATAAAAAATTTATTAATTAGATAAAAACGAATAAATTTAATACACATATATATAAATTATAAATATTAATAAATAGTATATATTAAATATATAGATATATAAAATTAATAAAATTAAATAGTTAAACAAATAATAATTAAAAAATGAGTAAATTAGAAAAAAATATACATTTTAATAATTAAAAAATTATTGATAAAAATGAATAAATTTAATATATATATATTATAAATATTAATAAATAGTATATATTAGATATAGATATATAAAATGAATAAATTGCAATAACTAAGAAAAAAATAAAAAATGGATAAATTATAACAATTGAACAAAAAAAATTAAAAATGAATAATTTACAAAATTATTAAAAAATTTATTAATGAAATAATTATCAATAAAAATGAATAAGTTATATATATATTAATTATAAATAGTAATAAATAATATATATTAAATATAAATATATAAAATGAATAAAATTTAATTATAAAAATGTATTAATGTCTTATTTATTTTTAATGGTTTTATACGTAATTATTCATTAATAAATTTAATATAGAAATATATTCATATATATATTTCTATATATATATATATAAATATATATAATATTTCCTAAAATGTGATTTATATAATACAAAATATTTATGCTTACATTAAATAAGTCATATATTTAGTGAAGAATGGTTTATATTTTAAAATTAATATTAATTAAAAAAATTGACTAATTAGATCTAGTAATGGGCGTAATTGAATATTGCTGGATTCTTCAATTTTATATATATCAAACATGTGTTATATTTATTTCACACCTATATATACGTAATCATAATTCATTTTTATATATATTGCATGTACACACACAAATATTTATGTAATTAATGAAATCTTATATAGAAACACATACACCTAATATTTATGTAATTTATTCAAATTTCAGTATTAATTTTAGAATTTCATTATAACATGATACATTTAATATATTATATTTTTAATCAGTAAATTTTATTTATTTATTTTTAATATTATTACAGTTAAGTATTATTTATTTATTTTTACTATTTTTATTTTTTATTTTTTTTATCTTTTATTGAATTTAATAATTTTCTAAAATTTATTTATTTATATATATTTACTATGTTTTAATATTTTCAATATGTATTCTTCATTATTTCATAGAAGTCCCTTGCTTCTGACGTTCTTCCTCTACTTTCTCTTAGATGAATAAGTTTCAAATCCAATGTATCTTATTTTCTAATCCCCCTCACTCATTGATTTCTTATTTGGGTTCCGCATAAGGCATTTTTTGCTTATATTTTTTCCAGAAGTTGGGAAAATAATGAGTTTATTTTTTTTAATTTATTTGTGCGTTATTTTGATCATTATATCTCTATATTAATTACCCTTTTGACACTGTGGTTCCATTTTAGAAAATCTCAATTCCCTTTTACTACTTCAATGTGTCGCCTACTTTCCCATTCTTCTTCAACAACCGCTTGCTGATTTCTTCCACTCAATTTAAATGAATTTGGATCTATTCTACACCATATATCACATGACCAATATAGAATAGATATATTATATCTTCCTCCATCTTTTATCTATTTTCTATGTATTTCTCCCATAGATTTAAATGGATTCTTAAAGGTAGATAATTATTTTCTTTTCCATTCTCCTTCTCCTATCCTCCAAACCTCTTTTTCTCTAGGTTTTATTTTCACCCAAAAACCCATTTTATTATGAGGGTCTAATTTATGGTTTTGGATGATTAAATTTTTGGCCTTTTTTTCATTTCCTTATAGAGGTCATTTCGGGGGGTGGTGTGCTTTCTCCCCCAAATGAAATTCATTCCCACTTGATTAAGGTTGTTGTTTTATTGAACATGTCATGAAAGGATTCATATATCTAAAATCTATTCTTATCAATATATTCATATCTTTTATACCCATTATGGGTTCATATTTTTTTTAATTCTTCCTATATAGGCCATAAAGTGGTTTCATGGGGATTAGAACATTATTTATAAAACTATTGATTTATGATTTTTAAGTGTTTTTTAAATGAATAAGCGGATCTTCTAAATAAATAAGATGAATAAAAAATGTTTTTGGACCTATTTTGAGTTCCAAATAATGTAACCAATGTTTTAAGGGTTTAAAAATGAATTTTTATGATTATTAGTTAACTCCAATTAGAGGAATGATTTGTTTTCCATGTCTTAATACCTGTTTTTTAAAGGATATTTATAACATGGTTTTACATAATGATTTTTAGGACTTTTAGTTATTGATAAATGATATCCTTTGTTTATAAAAATTATGGTTTTATAATAATATTTTCACCCATCTAGTTATTAAAATCCTATTGTCATATTATCAAAAAAAGTTTCGTTATGATTTTATCTTCCTTATTAGGAAACCCTTAGGTTAGTGTTTTCTATAGGATATTTCCCTCTTATGGTATGTGTATTGATCATTGTTATGTGATTATTGTATGATGTAATGGGTGTATATTTATTGAGAGGGTATTGAAGGTTAGATTATGTTTATTTCTTATGTTTTATTGTTGATTTATAAATTGATCATGTTCATATTTTTGTGTCACCTCCACCTTTACTATGCAATGTGAGCCCAAGGTAACTATGTTAGTGATATTTTGTGTGTCATAGTGATGATAAATGATGTTCTTATTGATTTGACCATACCTTTAGTGATGTAATATTCATATTTATTCACCTATTATGTTAGGGATGTGATAGCCTTATTAATTTTCTTATAGTGTTGTTATATATGGGAACCCTTGGGTTATTGATTCTACTAGTAAATGTTTAATGTTATCACACCCTAGGATCCATTGTAATTACCATGATGATTTTTTATTTGGTGATATTATCTTAGATATCCCCACTACACACATTGTTTGCATTCCCTTTTACATTTTATGGACATGTTGCATCAATTTATTTTTGTTTACTATTATTATACATCATTATTATAATGGATCTCATTTGATCTACATGAAAACTTTAATTTATGGCTGAGTTTATTTTTTGTTTTTATTATAAATTGTGTTTTGAGAAATATTTTGAATTAATAAAATTTATTTTTATATATTTTCATAATACCTGATTTCTAATTTTTTAATATTTTAAAGTGTTTTCACTTTTAAATGTATGATTCCATCCATTGGTTGGTAAAATTTAGATTTTGAAAGAATGATTTTAAATAATTTTTTTATCTACATGAGTATAAATATATTGATCTTAATCATGGTTGTATTTTATTTTACAAAAATGTTTTAGTTTAGGATTTAAAAAAGAGATATATTTTTGATATTTTATTCCTTTTTTACTTTCCTTTTTAGAGACATTTTTTAAATAGTGTTTAGATTATTTTGTGTGAAACGTTTTATAAATGAAATTTAATGGACTATTTAGTGAAATATTACTAAATATATTTCTCTCACAACCTACATACATTACCATATGGGTATATATAGATTTTATGTCCTTATATATGTTATGAGGCTATGATCTTAATTTGGATTCCATTCATGTAGTCCTTTTATATACATTTTGGTGGAGGTAAGTGACCATGGTTCAAATAGAGATTTTCGAGTTGTGGATTAGTTATTGGTTTATTTTGGGATGTTTTTTATTTAAAAATTTGGAAATATTATCTATTTTAATTTTTTTTACTTTATAAAGAGACATGAATATGTATTACTCTAATGTTTTATGTAACATTCCAGACTCGGATACCACTAAATGGTGCCCTGAGCTCGGTTTGTCACATGGCCTCAAGCGCATCTCCCCAAATGATAGAGGTTGCTGATCAGTAATGAGGGCCTAAGGTGTGTCTGTGGGGAGAACATTACCTCTTATCAGAGTGTAACATACCCATATAAATCATATAGATCAAATAGTGGAAGTAGTTTAACCATTAGACAATAGATAAACACTAGGAATAAATAAATAATGCCAAAATTAATCTATTATACAAAATGATGATGGAACATGTCATTTTTTGTTTCCACAAAGTATCCAAAATAGGTAAACATACATCAGTATGATACATGTAACAAAATATCGAAAATACTAGAATCTATCCCAACTAGAATCACAATCCTCAGCTTGGTCCTGTGCTCCCCTACTCTTAAGCATAAAACAAAATCAAGCATTGAACTATGAGAACTTTCCTTGATCCATACCTACTTATAAATAGTCTATCTAGGTACCCAATGGTGGCCTAAATAGGGTGTGAGATACAATCCAAATAGGTAACCATCCAAATTGTCCATAACAAATCCTGGTTGTGCAATATAAGCTAAACTGAATGAAATATATATCACAAATATGCAGTAATAAAAATGAAAGTGCCCATGGTAATTATAATAAAAACCATGTGATACTGTATATCTATACATGGATCTTTAAAAATAATTTTCAATCTTCTATTATAAGGCAACAATAAAGTAAAAGGAAGTAACCACCACGACTATTCCATATACACTATATCTCATATAACCCCTAGCCTTTCTATATAACTAGAAGTTTCAATTCATCCATGAACAAGTTGTATAATCATTAAAGTCACATTTACCATGTTCGTTCCATAAAATCAGAAATGTCATACCCCTAGGGGATAGATCCAAGGTGTAGTAAACCATGGAATCTTCATCGAGTCCCAGGAGAATCTTAATGGAAACTCAGTTAGACTTGAATTGGGGTCCAAGGAGCATGTCAATAGACCGTGTCTTCTACGATCCTAAATAACTCAGATCCAAGGGGTAGAAAGGCCCAAGGCATCCCATGGAATTAGAATCCAAGGATTATATAGGTCTAATTCATTCTCTACTGCTATCATGATCTATGGTTAAGCACACCCATGAAATCCTTTGAAATCATTCATCATTCCAATCATTTATTATCTTAAAAACCCAAATTCAATGAGTTTACCCACTCATATCACAATTAAAATTCAATTTCATTCCATGAGTTTACCCACTTATATAAATATTCTATATAAACTATTTAATCAAAATCATTAACATGAAATGGAGGAAATATCCATATCCTAATAATCAATTCAATCCAAAAATTTATAAATAAGTTTCTATAACTAGGAAAACACTAAATCACTCAATGGATGGCTTAAAAATGGCATAAGTAAGGTACATTCACATGGAACACCCCATGGGTGTCCTTGGTTGGAGAAACAACCTCCAACACATCTCATAAGAACTAAAGGGAACCCCTACCATGTTCTATTTCATTTATTTAAATTATTCAATTAATCATTGGGCTATCTCCCTAAAGTCTAGTGGGAATAATGATGAAAATTATATCTATAAAGCTCCAAAAAACATGGGAAAATTATAGACCACCTACCATAGGTCTATAGTAGAGTACTTGTCCAGTATTAGCTTTTGATTCAACTCAAATCAGAGGGAAAATGAGTAACAGATGAAGAACCTAGAAATTGGGCATATTAGCTTGTACCTAAATAACTCAATCAATCTAAAGTTAAATGAAGAACTATACAAAATGAATTGAGTACTCATCGACATGGACCCAATGAGACCAATGACATTCAAATCTGAGATCAGATAGAGATGATCTCCCAATTATTAGCCTAGGATTCAAAGGAGATCTCTCAGAACCTCATGACTACCAACATATGATAAATGAAATAATGTTAGAGGTTTAATATATATTTAAGTTAAAAATAACAAATTTTGCTCAAAATACCGGGTCACACAATTTGGCCACATGGTTTTCCAAACCGTGCACAAACCATGTTCTCTTTACTGTAAGGAGGGGGAACCTTGCATGGTTAGTTACATGGTTGGACTAAATATGCACAAACCATGTCTATAACCACTGTAAAAAACTACAGAGGCCCTTGCATAAGAATGTACCTCTATTCACATGGTTTCCTCAAACTGTGCAGCCTGTAGCTCCCCACTATCTAACCTCACATAGTTAGTAGTGACTGTGCGACCTACCCCACATGGTTTCTTCTTACCAAAAGGCCTGCCCTAATTTTCTAAAAAGATAGGCTATAGGATTTGAACAAATCCTAGACACCACCAATGCCTCTATGACCTCAAAATGGTATTCAAATTATAATTTAATTAAGAATTTAAACAAAAAACAAAAGGATCTGCTCCACCTATAAAAACCTGGGTTCTTACAATCTTCCCCCCTTAAAACAATTCATCCCTAAATTTCCCTCTCAAGGGTGGTCAAGACTCATATGAGAATAACTCTAACCAATGAGCATGCACATTGGCCTCCATCTCCCAAGTCTTTTCCTATAAATGACCATTCTTCCATAGAACTCATACAAGAGGAATTTACCTAAATTAGAGAACCTTTGTGATCCTATCAAAAATATGAATAGGATACTCCTAAAATGACACATCTACCTATAACTAAACCTAATTGGGATGAAAATCATGATATGTTTCTGAATAATAACAACATATTTGAGATACATTGAAGATGTTGTGCATGGATCGATACCTCTGAGGTAACTATAACCGATAGGATACCAACCCAAATCTCTCTAGAATCTCGAATGGCTCGATATATCATGGTGAACACTTACCCTATCTCTTGATCTATCTGTGTCCTAGCCTTAGTGAAATACAAAAAAGGCCCAATCTATGACCTCAAACTCTATAGGTCATATAGGACGATCGATGTAAGATTTATATCAAGACTATGAAATTGACATCCTCTTTCAGATCAACTAGACCCAATCAGAAGTCTCCTATATGAGACATAATCCCATTAAATCCACTTGACCTACCTATAACTAGGACATGGGTGATCAACTTGGCCTAACGTACAAAGACTCATAGGGTAACATCTGTATAATCACCTGATAGCTATTTTTATAGGAAAACCCAACTAGGGGTATATGCCTCTCCCAAAATCCCCCCAAATCTAGGATGTATGATCACAACATATCCTTAAGAACCTATATCATACAATTTGACTGGACATTAGTATAAGGGTGGTATGATGTACTCAGAAGCACGTATGTACCCAACACTATCTACAAAATCTTTGAGAAATGATACATAAACCAGGATTCCTTATCTAAAATGGTAGTATGAGGGACCCTGTGAAGTCGTACTATCTCACAGATATAAAAACTCCCAAGCTCATTTACACCGAATGTCTCCTTGATCAGTAGGAAATTTGAAACCTTTGTGAGCCTATCAAAAAAAAAACCCCACACTACATTGCTACCTTGAGTAAACCTCTATAAAACAATCATGAAATCCATTATGAAATCATCCCATTTCCACTCGGGAATATGTAATTATTGTAAAAGTTTTTCGAGTCGCTGATGTTCTTCCTTCACCTAATGCCAAGTGGAACACCTCGTAACAAAAATATCCACCTCACATTTCATACCTAGACACCAGTATTGATGGAATAAGTGATGGTACATCTTGGTGAAACCAGGAGGCACTACCCCAACTAATTCATGAAACTCCCAAATCATCTCCTCATGTATATCCACTAGAACCCAAATGTGGACATGGATACTCATGATCTCATCCTTTCCTATGGTCCAACCAGGAGGTGGGTCCTCACCGGACAAACTCTCCTATAGGAAAATACCCTCTATATTTGATAGATGCCTCATACTCACTCTATCCTATAGGGTAGAGGTCATAACTAAGGATAAAATAAAATTCTTCCCCTAACAATCCTACACCTCCAAGTGAATCTCAAAGAACAAATCCATAAGCTTCCACTCGTTAATGGCCTCCAAAAATATCTATATCTGAGTCATCCTACTTAGTGAATTGGACACTATATTTTCCTTCATAGGCATGTAAGTAAGCTCGAAGTCAAATTACTATAGGCACTCAACCCACCTTTGTTTCCTCAGATTTAGATCATGCTGTGTAAATATGTACTTGAAGATTTTGTGGTTAGTGTACACCAAAAAATTCTCTCCTAGTAAATAATTTCTTCAATAGTGAAAAGAATAAACAAATATAGCTAACTTGAGATCATGCATCAGGTAGTTACTCTCATGTGGCCTCAGCTATTGAGACCCATATACCACAAATCTATCTCCCTACATCATCACTTCTCTAAGACTGATGCCTAATGCGTCACAATAAACAATGTAGCTTCTGCCCTACTCTAGAAGAATCCAGACTGGTGCTGAAGTCAATCTCTCTTTCATATCCTAAAAGGATATCTCATATGTATCTATCCATAAAAACTTCACACCCTTCTTATGCAAGCCTGTGAGCAGTGCTTCTAAGCATGAGAAGTCCTGTATGAAATAGCTATAGTATTTAGCTAGACCCAAGATACACTCTATGTAAAATAAGTTCTTGGGATACTCCTAATAAACTACGGCTCTCACATTCTATGGGTCAATAGGTACTCCCATATCTGAGATAATATGACCCAAGAAGTGAATTTTATCCTTTTAAAAGTGGAACTTTGTGATCTTAGCATATAAATGATTCTCTCTTAGTGTGTCCCAAATAATCTGAAGATGTTTGTCCTAGTCATGTCGATTGTGAGAATACACCAGAATATCATCCACAAAACCACCAAAAATGAATCCAGATATGGATGGAAAACTTGGTTCATCATCATAGTGAAAACCGCTGGAGCGTTTGTGAGACTGAATGACATAAACAAATACTTGTACAGACCATAACTTCTATGAAAATATGTACGAGGTATGTATGTAGGTCGAACACATACTTGATGATATACGAATGTCAAATACATTTTTGGGAAAACCTAAGATCCTCAAATATGGTCAAAAATTTATTCTATCCATGGAAAGGGATAATGATTCTTAATCATTAGCTAGTTAAATTTCCAATAATCCACACATAGCCTAAGGGTACCATCCAAATTTTTCTCATAAAGGACTAGTGAAACCCATAGAGAAGTACTAGGTTATATAAACCCGTTTACTTCCAAATCATCTAGATTCTTTTTGAGCTCTTACAACTCAGTAGTATCCATCCTATAAGGAGGAATCAATACTGGTGTAGATTTTGTCACTAGATCGATGGAGAAATAAACCCCTCTTTTAGGAATTAAACCAAAAAATTCATATGGAAAAGTATCCCTGAAATGATCAACCACAAGGGGAAAGTCTAACTAACACACCCCTAATTATACAAATACAAACTAGAAATCTAGGATGTAATTCCACCTAGCCCATGATGTTGTGGTATTTCTTAGATCACCTGGATATCCCATTCCACCTTGTGAGTATAAACTATTCCCTATGGTGATGTGAAAGTCACCCTACAATGATAGTAGTCAATGTAGGATTTATAATTAACTATTCATTCATTCTCAAGTATGATATCAAACCTAGTCATCTTGAGAAAAAAAAGATTTCAAATGAAGCTACACCCACCAACCTAAAGGGGGCACTCCCTACACTGACATACATACTCTGTTATAATCATAAATAGAGTATCAAGCTTAATCACACCATCAAAAAACTAGATCATGAGACCAAGTATCTCCAAAATAGGTATAGATATAAAACTATGTGATACACCTATGTCAAAAAGATAAAGTACCAGAGTTGAGGCTACTAAGATTTTACCTCTCACTATAGATGGTCTGACACCCTGCTCCTTAGGGTAGGTTGTATAGAATAGATATATCCTAAAACGCAACCCCATGACACAACCTTAAGACAAGAAGTATGACCAATATGATATCTCGTTACAATTGGTACCTGGATACATCAACCAAGACCAGCAATTCAGCCTAATAGATTGGTTTAATCTATCTCCCTATATCATATGAAGCTGAGAAACCTAATTCAAAACCTAGTGTTGGAGATGACCCCTACCACTCACTACTGGAGGAAAGGTCCTATAGAAACTTTTCACATGACCCATTATTCCTCAAGATCAACACTCGAGTGGGTCACAATTTCATTGATTCCTCACGTGTCCCTATTTTCCACACCGATGACATAAAACTGAGCTATGAGTACTCACAGCCTGGCTGGTACTCATCTCATGAGAAGCCTAAAAAAGGAACATCCTTCCACTAGAAGTCAAAATACTAGGTTGAGAGACTACACTACTATACTTTGTTCCCCCTAACTTCCCTCATGTTTCTCTCTATAATTAACACCTAATTTACTATCTCAATAATAGAGTTGAATCTGAACACATTGACTTGAGATTAAAAGGCATGTCCAAGACCTTCCTCAAATCATATTTCCCTCGATAACTCATCAGCAAGGTATGTCAACACAAAACATTTCAGCATTGTAAAGTGTGTTTATTTTTTCATAAATGTCATAGAGCCCTACTCCAAACTCATGAACTCACTATCCCACTCCACCCTCAGAGTCTCGGGGTAAATTTAGTCATAGAACCTAGTTGATAAATCTCCCAAACCCTATCTCACAACCTATTATCCTAGTTCATAACATCCCACTGGTGCTTTGTTTCTCCTCAAAGAATATAAGTCACAAACTTCACTCACCTCTCAGGAGATGTATCCATATGCTTTGAGATCAATAGAGTAGTCTTAAGATATAACTTAGGAACCTGTAGACCACCATCCTCTGAAAACATGGGTTGATTCTACTTCTATAAGACATATGTCTGCTCATCCATAGAAAAGGTAGGCTATGATCCTCCTAAAAAAGTCTACATGAAGTAGAAAAACCCATTGTGGAACTATTCCTCAACACCTTTGTTTAGTAAAAATCCTAGCTCTATAGATGGTACTATTGGAGGATCCACTAGTAGCCCATGTCCCACCACCTCTAGATCATGGTTGTCACCACCCTCCCATAGTATTATTGGAGATCATCACGGGGGAATGTATCTATAATTCCAAACACATCCCCCAAAAATAATTATAACAAAATTTCACAACTTAAAATGTAGGATAGGTCAAAACCTTCCTATAACTAGGTCGTACCATACAACATGATCCTAAAGATAGGACTGTATAAAAGCAACAATCCCAAACGTTACTAGAGAAACTTCCCAAACCCACTAAAAAGTCGAGTCAAGGTTAAGTATCTATTTCACAATTTTCAATTTCCATTTCATTTCCAATTTTTTTTTCACATTTCATTTTAAGTGGTTAAACCAAATGGTTCCCCAAATTCTGATCCATAAGGGACCATACTCCTCATGAACTGAAATATGACATCCACCTAATCCACACCAGTACATATTCTAGTCCATGTGAATCATGGTCCATGACTCAGCATGATATAATTGGATGATTATGGTGTCTACTATAGCCTAATCAAGAAAACACTTCTTAGGTTATTGAAGGCACTCAATGTACTGACAATGTTTCCTAATCCCCCACACAAAATTTACATCACAAAAACATGTATATATATCACAAAACCAATCAAAACATCATGAAAAAAAGCAATACATCCTATATGTAATGACATAATGCATGGAATTTGAATCATGAAAAGCTCCTAAAATGATGTATTAGATTTCATACCCTCATATCACCGGGTTACATAAAAATAGAACTCTCAATCATATAAATGATAACATCCCAATTCAAGTGCATCACCCAATGGTGGAATCAAATCAACTGTAATAGTTAAAATCTAGAAAACACTAATTTCCATTTGATTCAATTTAATTTTTTCTTATATGTGGGTTAACTACTCCTAGTTATAACTCTTTAACGAATTCAAATTCCTTCCTATCAACTTCCATTTTCTCAAAATAGTAAATAAAACTAGAAAATAAAATGATCTGATGTCACTTTGTAATGTCTTAGACCTGGATAGACTGAACGGTACCTAGAGACTGGTTGGTCACATAGACTCTAGCACATCTCCCCAAATGCTAGATACTGGAGACTAGCAATGAGGGTCTAGGGTGTGTCTATGGGGATACCAGTCCCTCTTATCAGAGTGTAACATAGCAGTAGAAATCATACATATCAAATATAAGTAGCATTATAATAGACAAACAACGGATAAAAAACAAAAACAAATAAATAATGCTAGAATTAATCTCAAATACAAAATGATGATAATATATGTCATGTTTCTACAAAGCTTACAAAATAGGTAAACATAAATTAGTATGATACATGTAATGAAGTAACAAAAAGTCCAAAAACTATCCCAACTAGCATTACAATCCTTGGATCTGTCCCATGCTCCCCTGATCTTATGCATGGAACAAAATCAAGTGTTGAACTGTGGGCACTTTCCCTAATACCTACCTGTATCCAAATAGTCTATCCAGGTACCCAATGACATGCCTAGTAGGGTGTGAGATACAATCCCAGCAGGTAATCACCCAAAGTGTCTATAAAAAATCATGGATGTGCAATATAAGATTAATTAGAGTGAAATATATATCATAGGTAAGTAGTAATAAAAATTAAAGTTCCCATGGAAATTATACTACAAAAAATGTGATACTGTATAGCCATACAAGGATCCCTACAAAAAAATTGTCAAGATCCTACCATAAGGAAATACTGAAGTAAAAGGAATTGACCACCATGATAATGTTGTATACACAATAACTCATTTAACTCCCAACCTTTCCGTATAACCAGAAGTGTCAGAAGAACAAAAACTAAGCCATATAATCATGAAAGTCACATTTACCATGGTCAAGCCATAAAATCAGAAATTTTAGACTCCTCGAGGCTAGATCCAAGGTGTAGTGAACCAATGCATCCTCATCGAGTCCCATGAGCATCTTGATGGAAATTTTGTTAGACTTGAATTGGGGTCCAAGGAGAATGTTATTAGACCATGTCCACTGCAAGACCAAATAAGTTAGATCTAAGGGGTAGAAAGACCCAAGGCATCCCATGAAATTAGAATACAAGGATCACACAGGTTCAATGAATTCTTTACTGCTATCATAACCCATGGTGCAACACACCCATGATGTACTTTGAAATGATTCATCATTCAAATCATTCATCATTTCAACAAACCACATTAAATGACTTTACCCACTCATATCCCAATTCATTTCAAGTTCATTCCATGAGTTTACCCACCCATATACAAATTATATATAAACCATTTAATTAAAAGCATCAAAATGAAAGGGAAGAAATATTTATCTCATAACAATAAATTCAATTCAAACATTTATGAACATGATTCCTCTAACTAGGAAAGCACTAACTCACTCCATGGGTGGTTTAAAAAAGGCACAGGAAAAGTTAATTCACATGAAACACCCCGTGGGTGGCCTTGGTTAGGGAAACAACCTCCAACACATATAAAAGGAACTATAGGTCATCCCTAATATGTTCCATTTTATTTAATTCAATTATTTAATTAATTATTGAGGTGCCTCCAGAAAGTCCGGCGGGTGTCACAACAACAACTAGCTCTATAAAGCACCAAACCTCAAGGGAAAAGTATAAACCATCTATCATAGGTCCATATTAGAGTTATCATTTAGTATCATATTCGGATTCGACTTAGATCATAAGAAAAATAAATAACAAATGAATAACCTGGAAATAGGGAATATTAGCTTTCAACTAAATAACTCCATTGATTTTAATTTAAACAAATAATGAAAAAAAGTAATTGAGTATTCACTAGAGTGGATCTAAGAATATTTATGGCGTTTGATTCTGAGATCAGATGGAGAAGATCTCCCAATTCCCAACTTAGGCTTCAAAGGAGAGCTCTCAAACCCCTCATGGATACCAATGTATAAGAAATTAAAAAAGTTTTAGGTTTAATAGTTTTTAATGGTAAAATAGAAAATTTTCTTCAAAATAACGGGTCACACGGTTTGGCCACAAGATTGGCCAAACCGTGCACCAACTGTGGACCCTTCTCTATAAGGAGTGGAACCTTGAATGGTTTGTGCAAAAAGTTTGACTAACCATGTGAAAACCATTCCTATAGCCAATATAAAAAACTATAGAGGCCCTCGCATGGGCGTGTGCCTCTAATTTCATGGTTTCCTCAAATAGTTCAGCCTATAGCTCCCCACCATACAGTCTCACATATTTAGTAGTAACTGTGCGACCTTCCCTAAAAGGTTTTCACTAACCATGATGCCTACCATGATTTTACAAAAACATGGGCTTTGGGATCTAAAAAACCCCAGAAACCCCTGATACAACCATGAACTCAAAAAGGGTATTCACATTAGGCCATAATAAGCATTTAAATTAAAAAAAAGGATCTATACCTCATATGAAAACATGGGTTCCTCAATTTTCTATAATAAGTGAGCTTTTAGTTATTTTTATTATGAATCTTTTGTTTTGATTATTTATTTTTAACTATTTAGTTTATATCCATAGATGTCTATTGTATAGACACACTATGCTGGATACTCAAAAATGTTTACAATATTTGTTTAATGTTATTAAAGGGTTAAATAAATCCCAATTATATATAGACTGATTACATGGTTCTTTCCCAAAGATCTTGGAAATAAGAACACTCTTCGAGTCTTGTGGAGGAACAGTTCATGTGATTTGTCTAGTTGAGCCTAGAATATTCATTACAAAATGGTTTCAAAGAACTCTTTTTTATTTGATGAGTCTTTTTGTATAAAGATAACACTTAAAAACTCACGAGGTGTGACATGTTTAGGTTTTTAATCACTATCTTTCATGATAAGAAATGAGTTTCCATGAGTTATAATGATTATGTTTTACTTTGATTCTATTTTTATTAATTTTTATGTATTTTGAAAAGAGGTGATAATATTTTTTGACCCCATTGAGTTAAATCGGATATTTTGGTGGTTTCTTGAGTTTTTGGGTAATAAAGGAAGAAAAATTAGAGAAAAACAATTTCATTCATGGTTTGAAAACAATTCATAACCTTTGTGTATGGTATTGAGAACTATTTGGAGGATGTTACATAGTTGGCACATGATTCTACAAACCTTGCAGTGAAATCATGCTTTTCTTTAGGTTGGTGGCCTACATAGTATTTTTATGGTAATTCCTTTTTTAAATTTAATTTTTAAAAAAGGAAACATGGTTTTAAATGTTAAATTGGGCTTTGAAATGAAAAAATGTGGGTTTCCCTTAAAATGAACTAAAATGTATTCAGTGTTTTGAAACCCATGAAGTGATTTCAAAGTGAACCTGTAAATTTTTATAAACACTTCAAAGTGTAAATATTTCCATGGAAATAGTTTTAAAAATTATATTTATTTTTAATAGTTTTAAAATATGATTTTATATTTTTTCACTTGATAGTAACATTTTTTATAGAAAAAGGGGTTCATATCTTAATAAGAGTTTTGAAAAAAATGGCCAATTTTTAGGTGGAATAAAAAAATAGATTTCAAGTGGGGTTTTAAAAATAAAAAAAAGAATAATATTGAATTTTTAAAGTGGTTTTGAGATCATATTTGAAAATTTATATTAATATGTGGTAATTTAAAAAGTTTTGGTCTCTTAAAAAGTGTTTTATAAAACGGTTGGTTTCAATATGGAATTTAGAAAATGTTTCTTAGTTATAAGATCATTAATTTCTGATTCACTAACATATTTCCCTAAAATTATTATTTTTTGAATTCATACACTTATTATTTCATTCATTATAGTGAAGTTTATTTCTATGTATTATTCCTTTTATACCAACTAAGAGCCTCACTATAGTTTCTGAAATAAGCAGGACTAGGAAATCATGCATTCGTTTCCACTAGGAGAGCATATTGTAGTCTTGGTTAAATAATTTTTATATTAAAGGGATAATGGTTCTTGTTTACTCAAGACAAGGTGATCATTTATCTCAACCCATTAAGAATGGGGAAAGGGGTATAAAAGAGTTAGGGCACTATGAACATGTATTGTATAATCATCTCATATGCCAAACCATTATGTGCCTGAGAAACTTTTCAGATTTAGTCAACAAACTAAGAAATATTTTTTAGTGATTCCCAAAATCCCAGCCTAAGAACATTTATATTTAAGGAGACATCTATAATTCTCACCAGCTTCATCTCCCAAATAGTTATTATTGTATTTTTTTCTTGAGACTCATCCCCCATCTCTTCTAGACACACACCTATGTCTCTTGAACTACTATGAGTAGTAGTTATCCCATACTGGGTACTAGTGATCATTTTGGATGAATTTAGAAGATAAAACCTATCGTAGTGGAGTAGGCATTTTCTTAAATTCAATTAACCATTTCCTTCAAATCATACTAAAGTTATTTAAAACAATCAAATTCTAGGTTCCCTTTATTATAATTATCTATAACTTTTAACTTTGATAATGAATATCTTATTTTTATTTATTAATATTTTGTACAAAAAGAATATATAATGAACCAAATAGGATGGATATTAATTTAAAATGGATTCACGCTAATTGTATGACAAAATAGTATGAATATGGAGTTAAAGACTTCATCAAGTTTTCAATATATCCTGTATACAACCCTTCTAAAACCATTTTTCTATTTTTACATAATTGTTATTAAAGAAAAATTAGACTAGAAGAGTTGGAAGAACATTTTATTTTTTATGGAATAGATCACAATTATAAATGTTGGACTAAACTAGGGAAAAAACCGATCATGCACACCGATTGGGATGATACTGTAGTTTATGGATCATTTTATATGAATACTAGTTTAAATGATTATTGAGATCACATGGAAGAAATGACAATGGAAATTGAAGATTAATTTTTTTATTGTCTAAAGTTGTTTGAAAATTTAAATAGGTTTTCTAAGAGACTGTTTTATATCAGTTGTTCTAAATACACAAAATTTTCAGTTGTATTGAAGTTATATAATTTGAAATTTGGTAGTGGATGGAGTGACACTAGCTTTATAAAACTATTGGTCTACTGAATGACATGATTCTAGAAGAAAATGAACTTCCATGTCGAATATATGATTCTAAATGAATTCTACATTCAATGGGTATAATCTGTAAAAAAATACACGCTTATTCAAATGGTTGCATATTATTTTTCAAGGACCTTGAATCACTCATAAAATTCCCTAAGTTTGGAATAGATTGATAATAAAAATGAATCATGTCCTTAAAAAGTTGTACAGTACTTTTCTATCATTATACAGTTTAGAAAACTATATGTATTTCAAGAAACTGTGAGACAATTAACATCAAATGTAGATAAAATAATTAAATATGGGAACCAACGTCATCTTGATGATTTTTTAAGTGGAAGAAAATTGATTATGATTATCTTGAATTTGGAAATGAGCTGAAAAAATTTCATCTTACATTATATATAGATGGAATAAATCTTTTTGGTATATAGAGTAGTACTCATAATAAATGGCCCATCATGTTGTTAAATTATAACTTTCCTCCATGATTATAAATGAAGCATAAATACTTTATGTTTTCTATACTTATATCTAGACCAAAGTAACCCAGTAATGATATTGATGGGTATTCAGATCCATTGATAAAAGATCTGTAATTGATGTGGGATACAAGTGTTACAATGTATGATGATCATATATGTGAAGAATCCACATTGAGAGCCATGTTGTATAGGATGATAAATGACTTTCCTGCTTATGAAATTTTTTCAGGATATAACATTAAAGGAATATTGGGGTTTACCATTTGTGAAAAATGCACACACTTAGTTTGGTTAAAACATTCCTCAAAGACTGTGTTTTTAGGACATCATAAGTTTTTACCTCAATGACATAAATACCAATCATGGATGACAAAATTCAATGGGAATACTGAATAAGGTATAACACTTTCTCCATTAACATGTTATAAAATATTTGATAAATTAAAAGACATTTAAACCATTTTTGATAAACCATTTTTGAACAACCTTATAAAATCAGGTTGAAAAAAGAGATAAATTTTATTTTAATAACCATATTAGAATTGTTTTCACCTCATAAATTTTCTTGATGTCATGAATATAGAAAAAATTTATTTTATAATGTTATTGGCATGTTACTAAATGTTCCTGGTAAAAAAAAGATGGCATCAAGGCTAGGTTGGACATGATTTACATGAGGATTAGGGAAGAGTTGGCACTGATAATGGGTAAAGGGAGAACTTTTTTCTTCCTATAATAGATTATACTCTATCCATATAGGAAAAAAATTCAATTTTTCATTTTTTTAATGGTGTAAAAGTTATATAGGGGTATTAATAAAATATCAATAATGTTGTGACATTGACTAATTTTAGGTTATAGAGACTAAAATCACATGTATGTCATATTTTTATAAAATATTTGATGCCCGCTACTTTATGTTGCATTTTTCCTAAAAATGTATGAAATACATTAACCAAAATCGGCTTATTTTTCAAAGCCATATATAGTAAAGTTATATACCTATTAAAGTTTCCAAGAATTATTAAGGAGGTTACAGTCATATTATGTGAGTTAGATATGTTCTTCTTACCATCATTATTTGACATAATGGTCCACCTGATGTTTCATTTGGTTAGAGAGGTTTAACTATGTGGTCCTATCTATTACAGATGGATTTACCCCATTGAAAAATATATGAATATTTTGAAAGGGTATGTAAAGAATAGAATCTGACTAGAAGGTTGTATTTAAAAACAATATATTATTGAAGAAGATTTTGAATTTTATACTGATTACTTATCAGATATTGGAAAAATCGGTTTCCTAAAGTCTCATCACATCATATGCCTTATGGGTGAAGGAATTTATAGAAGATATATTGTTACAATTACCATTATAGAGTGAGAGTAAGCGCACCTTTACATTTTACATAATAGTGACGATGTTGATCCATACGTTGAATCCCGCAAAGAAATTCCTATAGATTTGAATCCATTAAGGGATGAAGGATGGATATCAAATAAATATAATCAATATTTTATAACATTATTCTGAGATCAAATTTATAAGGATTTATATAAAAATACCAATTAAATTTTCAAATTACTTCAATGGATATCCATGAGACCAAATGAAAATGATATATCTTATACTTGTTTTGATATCAATGGTTATAAATTCTATACAAAAGAAGATGATGACTACATTACAATGAATAAAAATAGAATTATGCTTCTGGAAGAAGTGGTGAACATATCTGGTTCTAAGTATAGAAATCTAATTTATGAGAATATGCCATATTTTTTCATTATTGAACAGATATACGAGTTCTATTATACAGAATTTCAAGTGCCAATTTTCCATTGTAAATGGATTAACAATAAGAGTGTAGTGAAAATTGATGAAATAAGCTTCATAAAGGTAAATTTTGGTGTGTAAGGAGAAATAAAGAGCTATTCATAATGGAATAAAAAGGATTGAAAGTATTTTATGTATTTGATCCAGCAAAAAAGAATTGGTCAATTTTCATACTGGCTACTAAAACAACTACAAGGTTAGATGAAACTTCAATCGAGGATGACCCTTTTATTGGGAGATCAAAATTAGTTCATGGAGGTCCCAATGTAGAAAATTTCTTATTTGTAATAGGGGAAAAAAGAGGGGATTTGGATTCTTGATAGAGGATCCAAATCCCTTCAACCATAAAAAAGTTAAATAGAGTTCAATGAGAATGTTTTTTTAATATACTATACTTTTCATTATAATATTATTTTCTATCTACTGTATTAACATAATCTAAATTAAATGTTTGACTACTCATGTATAAAATGTCTTCTGCACATGATGATGTTACTAATCTCAAGTAAGAATAAACTATTGATGCTAAAACTGAATAATTACTAGGGGATCAACAAAATGTTGATGAAAAAAAAACAATAATTACACAACATCACAGTTTTGAATAAAATTATCAAGGAAAGAAGTAAGGGTATAAAATTTGAGGTTGGATGGAATCGACATGAATAAACTCTTAAACCCAATAAGTCAATGTTCATTAGTTATGTTTGAGTCAAAATGAGGATGAATGTGCTGATTGATATATATTCATGGATCCAAATCTTTCCTATAACTAAGGAAACCCATTAGGAAGATATAAGGTAATGTTACAATATACATTATCTATTTTACCAAAAAATTATATAATGAAACATTGATTAAATTTTAATTATTCCTTGTAAAGTTAGTTTATTTTAGAATATTTTCATAAGAAATATATATTAATGGAAACTGGAAAAGACCATAGAGGCTTCCATAATCTTCTTACCAAGTTACATCTTAGGGATGTTGAAGGGAAAGTAAAACCCCACCTACCAATTAGTTATTCAAACATTATAATGTAGAAAACATGGAATTCTTTCATCATTCACCGAGATGATAAATCATTTCAGGTGAATTTTAGTTGATAATATATTATTTGACATTGTTTATTTTAACCCATTTTTATTCAAAATTGTTAATTTATGAAACAAAAAAAGAGTGATGAAAATAAATAACTTGCATCAAAACCAATGTACCCCTATCACAAAGCAAGAATGGGGTACGTTTCACTAGAGAAGAAATTGGAATGTATTTTAAATAAACAATAAAAGTTTTATGTGATATAAAACGATATATATTACTTTGTTTATATACATATTGATGAATCAAAATATGAAGCCACTTCCATCCCACATCATGTGCTATGAAAGGAGTATCATATAAATAAAGAGGGTAAACTAGTTAATGAAAACAAAAAATAAGTATGAGAAACATGTGTAAGTATGAAATAATAGTAATTTTTTATGAATTAGTATAGTATTACATAAAAATATCTATTTATGTTCATATCTTTTTATATGAATTTAGACACAAGAATCAATAGTGGCTATATTGGAAGAAAAAATACCTTTAGTATATTTGAAGCAGCCAGAAAAATATGACCGCGTTATAGGAGTTGGTGTTGGAGTGTCACCTAGAACATATTTCAAGAAGATAAAACCAAAAGAAGATGCAATAATATGATGAAAGGATTTTAGGCACAAACAGATGATTTGGAAGATACTATTGTCTAGTCGGGTTTGGCAGACTAATATATGATAAAGGATTTAAGAAAAGAAATGGTGGAACAAAGATCCATACATGAAGAACCAAATGAACCCACTATCTTTAAGACTAGTTATTTCCCTCAACTGTATACCTTACCCAATGTAATCAATTTTTTCATTACTCTTTTTCCTTAATGGGTATCAAACAACTTTTGATAAATTTATATTACTAAAATTTTACAGGTAAAAGTTTTATGTGATTTCTATTAGTAAACACCCACATATCGCCTTATTGGGAGGGGTATGGTGTATAATATCCTAAGAGACAAGATACAAAATAACTAACTACTAAAATATCACATGAGAGTAGGGATTGAGTAGCTCAAGATATGAACACTGAGTTTCCTATTCCACTTGATGATCCATTTATTACAATGGTTAATGATGCTATTAGAACTTTCATATCATACCATTTAATAATATAAAGATATATTAGGTATGTATTTAATGGATTTTTTCTTACAAAAAACTTATAAAAATTTATAAAAAAATGTCTGAAGTGAGGTATGGTATTACATATGGATAAAGTGATGGGGAAACATAAGGTCAGATCAATACAATCTAGTGAATCGATCAAGAAATCCAAAGGACCTTCTAGGAGAACCTTCCCCCCACCAGTTCCACATCAATATTTATTATCAATATAACTTCATGTAGAGAACACATTTAAAGATGAAAATATGTATTATATTCTATATGAAGAATAAATATTTGTAACTTTCATTACATACATAGTTGGTCTCGAGATTATAAATGAGATTCTCAAGTTTGAATGGCTAGGATTATCAGTTGTGAATATATATAAAAGGTACATTTTCATAATATGTTTATCCAAATAGTTATCTAATATGTTCATTAAAGTTAATAACTATTCATATTTTTTACAGGTGTTTATATTAATGCTATATAAAGGGTAAACCATGTGAATCACAATTTGGATTCATTAATCCTTGTATCATTTCTATGTAAGAAACTTCTTTGGATAAGGAAGAAATTTATAAGACAAAAGATGAGATATACAATGTTTTTGAGAAAAAAATAATATATGACAATATATTTTTGATTCCTACAATGAAAGGGTAAAACTCTAAAATATAATCACATAATACACACACACATATATATATATCATTAATTATTTGTTTATGTTTTTAGGAAGCACTGGGTGCTGATCACACTCAATATGGATACCCCAAATATTTATGTTTTTGATTCAGTGCATGGATATCCAAAAAATTTATTGCACATTATGTTTAATGTGAATTTTTATTACACTAAAATCAAAATTTTATAAATAAAATTTGAATTATATGTTTTAGTTTGTGTTTTAACATGAATTTTTTTATGATAGGGAAGTCTCTAAATACATGATAAATCATGGAATGAAGTTAGTTAATCAACATAAAAATCCCATGGATTACTTAAAATGTAAATAAATTAATCTATATATAGAAATATTTAACTATAAAAACATATTTTAGAACAATTTATTTATTTTGGTCAGTGTTTCTGTAGCATCTGAAGAAAGATAATGGTAATGATTGTGGATATTATGTTTTAAAATTTACTAGAGAGATCATAAACCATGAAAATACCAGTATCCCCAAATAGGTAATTTCCAAAGTTAAATACAATTTCATTAAAAATATTTCTTAATTTATTTTGTCTATATTTTCTCACTACTACCAAGATTTCTAGAACCTTTATACTAAAAATAAGAAGTAAATTTGTTTAGAGATGAGTGGGAATCGTACATGGTGTCAGAATGTTTTCCGACAAAAAATTTAGGTGATTACCTATTATGTTTTTTATTTAGTATGGTCTATGACCATAGAAATATATTTGTGGTGTGAAGTATTAGTATCAAAATGCCTATATATTATTTTTGTTCTGTTTATCAAAGAGAATAATAATGGAGGAAATCAATTTGTTTAGAAACGAGCAGAAAACATGGTGTCAGAATGTATACAAGATTCATAAAGAGGCGACTTCCTACTACTTATTTAGATAATTTTCTCACCATTTTATCTACATTTTTAGTTGATTTATTTATCATTTTTAGAATAAATTTAGACTAATCCCCTCTTCTAGTTTCCATCATGGGTGGTGGTAAATGATAGAATAAAATAACAATAGAGTGGATTCACTTTGGGGGGTGGTGGAATTAATTGGGCTATTCAATCATTAATTAGATTCATGATATAATATCACACAATCTTTTGAAATCCATACAAGTAACACATAATGTTTATATTAGTGAAATGGATTAACTAAAACTAAATATTTTTAATGAACATGATATGAAATTAAATCATCCCACCATTATATCACATAGAATCTCAAAATCATTACATGATTATAGGTATTTAACCTATCCTTATTATGCATATAGATACCTTTTCTCTGGATCACCATAAAAAATGTATCCCATAGTTCATAAATAATATGCATGTGCACATTTATTTTGTAAAATGATCCATGATAACAAGCTCACTAAAAAAATCATCATCATTCTCAATAAAAAATACATGAGAATTGGGATGTTCCCATTTTGATGAAAAAATAATGATGATGTTATGTTATAGTTTATCATCACCCAGAATATTGAAAAGGATATACTAATCTATCGCATAATACAAGAATACTTAATATATTCACTTTATTTTAATTTCATTTGGATGAAATAAAGGGGTATAATGAGGTTTAATACCATCAAAAAGGGGTAAATTTTTTTTAATGGAGTTTAGTGTCCTATGAAAATACATAATAGATCAAATTGGAGTTTTTTAAATGAAAGAAGGTAAATGATTTATTATGGAGATTTTACTCTCTATGATGGTGAAAGGTAATGATAGATTTTATTACATTTCATAAACACTCAAATGTAAATATTTATTTTAGTTTAATCAATGAATGATAATAGGTTTACACTAATGGTTTATGTTTTCTAGGAATAAATAAAGGGATAAACTAATGTTTAGTATTATCTAGGAATATATATTGTATTCTTCTTGTTTTTTATAGTAAATAATAAGAAAAAATTTTATATAATATTTTTACACAAACCCAAAAGGAAAAAAGTTTTTATGGGAATTTTGTGTAATAAGTGAATGTTAATTTATTTTAAAGTGGATAAATAAATCATGTTGTTGGGATTTAGCTTAAAAAACATCTCATATGTATATACAATGGGTGAATATAAAATTTTATAGTTTTGGAATCATAGTTTAAAATAATGGGACTAGAAATACCAATTATCTTTGGTAGATGAGTGTTATAATTTTATATTGTGATGAAGGAAAAACACATTTTAATGTAGAAAATGTAGTGTGAAAAAACTATCCCCTATGATGAGATTTATAGTTTAAAGACTTTAATAAAGAAATATCATATAGGTAATCATCATCTATGTAGGATGGTACTTTATACAATTTAAGGTCAATTGGTAAGGACCATCGAAGGAAGATTAATTTAATATTATATGGTCTAATGAATTTTCTTTTAGGGTCATATAAGATTGACTAAATTCCTTGTATTTTAGTTTCACATGATCAAGAATAATTATATTATAGTTTAACGATATATAACTAGAAAAAAAGTTTCATTTTTTTTTTATTTTATCATCATTTTATCTACGATTTTAGATAATTTCCTCATCATTTTTATCTAATACTTATTTTGTTAATTTTCAAAGAGATCATGAAGAAATCAGTTCATCAAAATGAATGATTCACTCTTGTATTATGATCATGTACTCAAAAAGGATGATGAACTCATGATGATGAAATTTTCTTTTTATTCTATAATGAATTCAATATTCCTTGTTATCAAATTGAAATATTGTTAGATGAACTAGAGAATTGAATGAACAATAAGATAAAAAGACATGGTGGAATCAACCATACCACAAAACTATACACAGTGTACCTGGTATGAATCAAAATCTGTGGTTTCAATTTAAATTGAAATTTTATTAATGTATTATTTCATATTTATGTTTAATTTATTTTTATGTAGTATTATTAATATAAGAATTGTTTTCTTATATAGGTGAATTATTTTTCTCAAGTTGGGGTGTTTTTTTTTGAATCTGCTCATGCTCATGAGAGATTGGACTTCGAGGCTACAATTGAGATAATGACAATAAGGAAATGGGTTAAGATTGTATACAACAATCATGAAAAGGTGAATTCTTAATAATTATTTAATTAATATTTTCATTATTTCATATACTAATTATAAGTTAATTTCCTTATCATTTTTATAAAATATTTATTTAGTTTTTTCACAGATCTTTTGGGAAGTTATATTTTGCTTCTAACTATATGCAATAAGCCAGAAAAAAAATAAGATGTTTCTTTTTGATGGAAGAGTAAACCCCATGTCACTAGAAATGTAAAGTGTTTGAGGTAGCATGAGTTTTCCTCTTCCATAAGAATGGAAAATGTTCTCTATTTTCTAGATTTTTGCAGATATTTAAAAGAAAAATACATATCACATACTCAATCAACCAAACCTCAATCTGATAGACAATGTTATCAGAACAAATAAGACTATATTTTTTTACTTTATAATTTAAATTTTAGTTTAAAACACATATCACATACACAAAACCAAGAAAACACATTATTTTTTTATAATTTAGGAAAAAAATGTATATTTCATTTATGACATTTATAAATTATCCACACATTAATCTGACACACGATATGATCAGTATGACTCAAAGTGTGCATTTTTATTTTAAATTGACATTTTTGTAAAAAAGAAAAGTGACATACTTAAAACTGAGAAAAAATATTGTATTGGTTTGATAATTTAGGAAAAATATCCATAATTAATTTTTGATGTGTAGGAATCATCTACACCTCAATCAGATACACAATGTTCCCGATATGACTCAAAGTGTCCATTATCAATTTAAAATTGAAATTTTAGTTCAAAACATGTGTCACTCACTAAAAACCATAAAAAAATCTCAGATTGAATTTATAATTTAGGAAAATTATTCATAAGTAATTTTTTATATATAGGAATAATTATCACATAAAACCGACACATGATGCGACTGATATGACTCAAAGTGCGTGTTTCCAGTTTAAAATGACATTTTAGTAAAAAACAAAAGTGACATAATAAAAATTGATAAAATGAATTTATATTATTTTATAGTTTTTAAAAATGATCCATAAATCATTTGAGACATGTAGGAATTATTCTCACCTCAATATGACGCATGATGTGATCAATATGAATCCAAATGTGTCTTTTTATTTAACACTGACATTAATTTTAGTAAAAAAGACAACTGACATACTCAAAACTGATAAAATGCATCCATATTGTTTTTATAATTTAAGAAAATGATCCATAAGTGATTTTTAATGTGTAAAAATTATCCTCACCTCAATCTGATACACAATGTGCTCGATATGACTCAAACTCTCTGTTATGAGTTTAAAATTGACATTTTAGTTCAAAAAGTGTCACTCACTGAAAGCTAATAAAATATTCTCATATTTTATTGATAATTTAGTAAAATTATTAAATTATAATTTATGATGTGTAGGAATTTGTCTCAGATCAAACCGACACAAGATGTAACTGGTATGAGTCAAAGTGCATGTTTCCAGTTTAAAATGATATTTTAGAAAAAAGACAAGTGACATACTCAAAACTAATAAAAACATTTGGATTGTTTAGATACTTTATAAAAATGGTTAATTAGACATTTCTTTATGTGTAAGAATGAGATAGAACTTAATCTGACACATTGTGTGACCGGTATGACTCCAAGTGTGTCTTTTTATTTAAAATTGATATTAATTTTAGTAAAAAATACAAGTGACAAACTCAAAACCAATAAAAACATTCAAATTGTTTTTATAATTTAATAAAATGATCCAAAAGTAATTTTTGACATGTAGGAATTAACCATACCTCAGTTTAATACATGATGTTTTGGTATGACTCAAAGTGTTTGTTATCAGTTTAAAATTGACATTTTAGTTCCAAAAGTTTCACACACTATAAATCAAGAAAACACTCTTGGATTGTATTATAATTTATAAAAACAATTCATAAGTCATTTAGTAATCTAGGAATTAGTCTCACATGAAAACATCACACTATGTGACTGGTATGATTCAAATTGTGTGTTTCCAGTTTAAAATGATATTTTAGTAAAAAACTCAAGTGACATAATAAAAACTGAGAAAAAGAATTAATATTGTTTTAATACTTTAATAAAATGAAACATAAGTAAATTTTAATGTGTATAAATCAATTTTAACACAATTCAATGCACGGTATGACCAATATGACTCCAAGTGTGTCCTTTTATTTAAAATAGACACTAATTTTAGTAAAAAAGACAAATGGCATACTCAAAAACCATTCAAATGCATTCATATTATTTTGATAATTTATAAAAATTACCCATTAGTTATTTTTTACATGTAGGAATCATCCTAACCTCAGTTCAATGCACGATGTGCCCGATATGACTCAAAGAGTCTGTTATCAGTTTAAAATTGACATTTTAGTTCAAAAAGTGACACTCATTGAAAAATGATAAAACACACTCTGATTATCTTGAAAATCTAAGAAAATGATTAATAAGTCATTTTTGATGTGTAGGAATCAATATCATGTTAAAAAAACATATTATTTAATCAGTATGACTCAAAGTGTGTGTTTCTAGTTTAAAATGACATTTTAGTAAAAAAGAAAATTGATATACTAAAAAAAATGAAAATTAATTCAGATTGTTTTGATAATTTAGTAAAATTTTTCATAAGTAATTTTGACATGTAGGAATAAAAAGCACTATAATACGATGCACGAAGTGACCAGCTTGACTCCAATTGGGTCTTTTAATTTAAAATTGACATTAATTTTAGTAAAAAGACAATTGACATACTCAAAAATGGGAAAACAAAATTGGATTGTTTTGATACTTTATGAAAACAATCCATAATTAATTTTTGATGTTTAGAAACCTTTCACACCTCAATTTGATTCATGGTGTGACTGGTGTAACTCTAATTTTGTTTTTTATTTAAAATTGACATTAATTTTAGTAAAAAAGAAAAAAATACATTCTAAGAAATGAGAAAGTACATTCAGATTGTTTTGAGACTTTAGAAAAATGGTCCAGAAATCATTTTTGATGTATAGGAATCATAAAAACCTTAATCCAATACACAATATTCCTAGTATGACTAAAATTTTCTATTAGTAGTTTAAAATTGACATTTTATTTCAAAAAGTATCAATCATTGAAAATTGAGAAAACACACTTATATTGTCTTGATAATTTAAGAAAATAATTCATAAGTCACTTTTTATTTTGAGAAATTATTCTCAGGTAAAACCAACACACGATGTGACTAGTATTACTCAAAGTTCATGTTTCTAGTTTAAAATGAAATTTTAGTAAAAAAAAGTGACATACTTAAAACTGAGAAAACATATTTAGATTATTCTAATACTTTAGAAAAATTATCCTTATGTAATTTTTGACATGTATGAATTAGACACATTTGAATCTGACACAATATGTGCCTGGTATGATTCAAAGTGTTTCTTTTTATTTAAAGTTGACATTATTTTTTGTAAAAAAGACAATTGACAAGCTCAAAACCAAGAAAAAAACATTCATATTATTTTGATACTTTACGAAAATGATCCATAAGTCATTTTTGACATGTAGGAATCATTAAAACCTCAATATGATATATGATGTGCCCTGTATGACTCAAATTGTCTATTATGAGTTTTAAAATTAACATTTTAGTTCAAAAACTTTAACTTAGTGAATACTAATAAAAATTACTTAGATTTCCTAGATAATTTAGGAAAATTATTCATAAGTCATTTATGACATTTAGGAATCAATATCACATCAAACTAACACACGATGAAAACAATGTGACTCAAAGTGTGTGTTTCCAATTTAAAATGAAATTTTAGTAAAAAAACAAGTGACATACTCAAAACTGATAAAACACATTTGTATTTTTTGATAATTCCGGAAAAATACCCATAAGTCATTTCAGACATATAGGAATTAGGCTCACCACAATTTGATGCATTCTGTGACCGTTAGGTCTCAAAATTTTCATTTTCAATATATCAGTGGCATTTTAGTTTAAAATTCACATCACATCGTAAAGACTAAGAAAACGAGCCTAGATTGTTTTCTCATCATTATATATAATATTAATTAATTAGTTTACTTATCATTTTTATCTTATACATATTTAGTTAATTTTCACAGAGACAATTCTTGAAGATGAAAAAGAAATGGTGTGATGTACAAGAAACAACAACAACTCAAAACAATATACAGTGTTCCCGGTATGACTCAAATTTTAGTTTAAAATTAACATTTTTTATTTAATTTATTTATTTATAGTATTACTAACATAATAATTTTTTGTTATATACATGAATTATTTTTCCCAAGGAGGGGTGGTTTGTTCAGAAATATCACTAGTTTGGGTCTGGGGATAAATAAAAAGGTACATTGATGTTTTTGAAGGTCTATGATAATTTTTAGTTACTCATGTAATTGTATAAACCAATGTTCAGAATGTATATAATATAGTTTTTTTCTTGTATTTGTCTTTTAAATTTTATTTCACTTAAAATATGTATTTGTACATGTTTTTTTTGTTATTTATAGTATTGTTTCTAGTGATCTAGTGTGCTGTAAATTTAATAGCACACTACAGTATACCCCTTTATCAGTACTTTTTTTAGCACTGATAAAAGACCACCTTTATCAGTTCTTTTATAAGCACTAATATAGGACACCTTTATCAGCACTAAATAAAACCACTGCTAAATGGGGTTCTTAATTAGTGCTTCTAAAATTGATGATAAAGGAACCATTTAATAGAACTTTTTTAGTGATGAAAAAGGACTCCTTTATCAGTGATTTTCTTGCACTGATAAAATCCTAGAGATTTTAATCACATTACGGTAGTTAGTGATTTTTTTCCCTGACAAAGGCCAAATTTATCCCCGTTAAAGGTTTTTTAGAAGTGTAGTGATGTGGTCAGGGAAATTAATGGCTTTTAGAGCACCACTAGGGTGTTCTTCTTCCTTGGAGACAACCCCATCACCTGAAAATCACAAAACCACAAGGTTGTAGTGTTGTCTTCATGTTAATTGAAGTACATTATTGGGACGACTACAACATGTTAGAGAATCTGGTTTGATCAGATGTTAGGAGAATTAGTCTTCTCAAACCTTAGTGTGATGGTGCTCAAAGTGTATGACAAGTCCACCATTACCTTAATAAATAACCCCTTCTTCCATGACCGAAGAATCACATTAACACAAGAATCCATTTCATCTGAGACTCGCACTCAGAATCATCTCTCATACAATCTCACAAAGTCACTTGGGTGTTCTATGTTTCCGAAGCTATGCAAAATGATTTTCATTATTACAATCTAGTGAATGTGGTAGAAATTAGGGGGGGGGGGTGAAATTGTAGACTAAATGTGGTGATTAATTTCACTGTATATTTTCCTCCCCTTATAATTTTTTATTATTTATTTTTGGTTTATAGAAAAATGTGGTTTCACATCATTAAGGCTCCGACATGGTTTTTAATTATGTTTTAAATACATCTTATTTTTTTGTGTATATAAAGTTATTAAAACGACACTAAAAAATCAGCCCAGTTTGTGGTGCACAAAACATTTCTTGAGTTATAGTTTTTCCTTTATCCTTCTAAGGAACTCATATTTGTTCATCAATATTGATTAGTCAAGAATTAATAACACTGAGTTAGGGTTCCCTTGTAGTTAGTGGGTTTTCAATCATTCTCATACTCTTCCTATATCTAACAGCTACAATTTCCTTTCCTCCCTCTCATTCTTCCATCATTCCCCATCACTACATATCATTTCCCTAAAATCCACATAACTGGAAAACTACTTCAAATATATTCCTACACTATGGTATCCTTTTAACATTATGTATATTATTGATATATATAACCATATTATTTTTAACTTTTTCCTATGTTATATATTTTTAATCTTATTTTTTTCATTTTTTCATTATGATTCTACTATTCCCATTCAAATTCCCATTTAAATCAATCACTACAAAGTCTATTTTACAGATTTATTTTTCTAGGCATGGCTAAAACCTCTCATAAAATCCTTTTATTTTTATCATTATAAGAAATAATAATCTAATTTAAAATTTAAATCACTTATTCTTGGTTAAAATTTGTTATCAACATTTATCTCATTATGCGAATTATTTTTTCTAATTATTATTTAATATGTTTTGTGGATTTTTTTATTATTACATTTTACGGATATTATGTTTTCATTGTTCTTAACATAAAATTTTGTATAAATTATTTTTTCCATTCCTATGTGTTGGAAAAACAAAAATGCTGCATTCATACTCACCTCTTCCTTAGAATTGATCTTGAACCACGTGAGGATGGAGAAAATTTAATCTAGTCAATATTTCCTACTTTGAAGGAAAATCAAATGCTCAATCTTTCTTGAATTTTTAAAATAGAAATGTATAAATTGACGAAGTTAATACTTATTATGAATCATTATTGATATCCACTATATTTAATGTTTATAATAATTTGTTTTTAATTTTTTCATTAGTTTCTTTTTATATATACCAATTTATTTTCAATTTCTCCCTTTTTTATTTTTCATTCAAAAACTGTAATACTAATCATTGAGTTTCCTATTTGAAACTCATAAACATAAACCTATTGTACAAATAAAATCTATTCTACTTTTAAGTTATGAAATTTCTTTGAACTTTATATGTTTGTCACATATGTAGTAAATATATATTATATGATCACTTTTGTCCGTATAACATTTCACTAATATTTTTTCAATCTCATTTCATTTTAGATGTACATTTTTGAAGACTAATCATTCACTTTCCCATTTATTTTCATTTTAGATGTGTATTATTAAATATTTATCCCTAAGTTACCAAATTCTATAAATCTATTTGAATAACTCAATTTCATTTCTACAATAGTATATATAAGTGAGTTCAAAAATGAGGTAATCTAATCATTGAAGACTAATCATCTAATTTCCTTTCTTCATTTTGGATGTCTATTATTCCATATTTATCATAAAGTTTCCAAATTATAGACCTCTATTTGAAGAACTCTTATTTATTTATAATAGTATATATAAGTGAGTTTAAAAATTGGTAAGTTAATATTTTAGTTGTATTAAAAATTTCTATTTTAACATTAACTGAAATCAAAATACCATATAATACCTTTTGGTTTATCCCTTTGATTTTGTTCATTATTTTAGGAATTTGGTTTTATGATTCACTATAAATTCTTATTTTTCCCACTAATATTACAATTTCATGTAATATTTATTTTTTATATTTTATTCTCTGTTATTTATCTCCTTATATATTTCATTTACATATAAAATCCACTTTTTACTAATTTAGTGAAATGTCCACAATTTTTCTACTATTCTCTGTGTTACTTATCACAGAAAATGTAGTTTGTTTATATTATTTTGGGTTTCTATGTGTTTTTTTCAAAAATATAAATTTAATATTTGAATACGATTTAACATATATTTTTTGGTTGATGTATTCTATATGGCCCAAATAAGCTATCTATGATTGTTAGATATCATAATTTTTTCATTTTTTTAAATATATTTATCCCAGGTTTTCAAAATTTTTGTTTAATATTTTTATTATTAGTTTTCATAAACAGTTTATTAATTTATTTATAAATTAAAGTCAAAAACATCTTTCTATATATGTATTTTCAAGATAATTCATGTATTTCCCCCCTGTACAGTCTTGGAAAATTAACATGTACTCAAACATACAAAAAACAACATGAATTAATTCTTTTTTTTTTGTTTTTATATTACGCTACATATATGAATTGAAACTTTATTTTACTCTACTTTTTGGGATCAAGGTTGTATATCTATAAATACTTGTGTAGGATAGGAAGAAAAAGGTATGTGATTTACATTCTCTTATATTTTAATTTTCGCTAAAAATGGAAACATAATTTTTTTTTGTGTTCTAAAAAATTCATTAATTTATATTTCCCTTTCCTAAAAAAATTATTTTCATATATTCATTCATTTAATATTTTTTTGTCAATGATTCAACTAATCATAAATAAAAATATGAGAACCCCATAGGGTGTAGTTCAGTGGTTACAACCTTGTTGTATCTGTGGCAGTGTATTGAGGAGGTCCTGATTCTGAGCCTCCATATATGAATCTTTATTTACTTTGTTCCCCACCCTCATACCCACTATAAATAAATAAAAATATGGGAATAATATATCAACTTTTTTATTTTATAATATTATCACAATGTAATCATCCATTTCTTTTAAATATTGGAACCAACTTATAAAAAATTTTATTTATATATTCAATTAAGTAAGTAAAACATATACACTTCATTCATTTATACTTGATATCTAATTGAAATTTAGTTAATATTTTTCTAACTTCTTCTGTGTAACTATCACCTTTTATATTTTAGTTTTTAATTAAACCATTTTCAATAAACATGATACATGATCAATTTATTTTATATTATGGGCTACTGAAAATTTAATATTTTTCTTAAAGGATCCTTTTTAGTAAATATATATCTACCAAATAAATATAAATTTATTTCATATATACATAGGTATTAATATTTATATTTTCATTATTTTCTTCTATAAATTACTTTATGTTTGTTGAATTTTTATTTTGTTTAAATGATGTTGAATAAGTTGAGTTAAATACAAATTGAATAGTCTTGTGCATTTTTACGGGTGACGTATTAATTTTTCTCAATAATCATATATATTTTATCATTTCACCTAAGTTGAAATTAATTCATTTTAATTACACATCTTAAACCAATGACTCACCAGTTTTATTTTTGAATTTAATTATATCAATTTTGGTTTTCCATTCAAGGATTTTTTTAGAATTTGTATCTTAACCAATAATGCTCTATTATGATGAAAATTATATGTATTAGCACTAATTTTGTCATCGAAACATGATATTCTTACCAACTAATTCTGAAAACCAATTAAATGTTTTTTCATCATATCAAATTGGTTTTCTTTTATCTTCTTTTATTCCTTATATATTTTTTTGAAAAAGTTATTTTGATGTGTCCCATGATGGTTGAACATTATTTTATACTCTTGATAAATCATGTTGAACTACTTCATGACTACACAATAAAATATATGAGTCTAATCTCATTTCTATTTTCAAATTCTTATTCATTAATTTTGGTTTTTTAAGTTTTTGATTTCATTCCCTCATTGAATTTCAAAGTTCCCCTAAACTGAACATGAGATGGGCCTTTTTGATGAGATCCTTGTATCTTCTTCATCTTGAACCTATTTCCCCTATTTTATAATAAAAACCACCTATTTTTGTTTTTTCAATAGAAATTTTGATCATATAACCTCATGATTCCAATTAGTTGCATCATATTTTTTATATAGGAAACCCTATGATGAGTTAAGAACAATATTTATTATGATAATCGTCTAAGGTGAAATTGGTTTGAAATTGGGGCTGATGTGTTGCACTAATGTCTGATGGTTTATTATTTACTTCTGATTTCATATCATTTTCTACCTATATTTTATCGTAAGTTTTATACTTTCTTACAAATTTTTGACTCATTTGGAACCTCAACAACCCTTATTTTATTCAATTATTTCATGTTATTATAAAACCAAAACTTTTCACTTAGCTAGTGAATAAATGTCACCTTTGTTTATTTTTCTTGCATCAATTTACACCTATTAAAATAATATTTTTTAATTTTATTTTCATATTTATTTTTAGAATTGGATTTTATAAATTTAAATAATTATAGTAATAAATTAATTTAAACATTGAACTAAGATCTTGAATCTTCATTTTTCCAACTAAATTTCCTTCCAAAATATTCATTGTAACTATGATGAATTTTATGTACCAATAACATATGGTGGTTTTCTTTTCATGTGAAAGAATCAGTCATCAAGTCACTATAAGAGGTCACTATCATAGTAGTCACTATCATATTATTAGGTTGTTTCCATTATAGTAATAAAATTCATTAGTTTAGTAAATTTCACAATTTTGTTAGTCATCACATCATGAAATGTTTATTAGTGAATTTTTATACTTTTACAAGTCAAGTATGCTTATTAGATTAGGAGTTGGTTAATTTGTTTTCAATTATCAATTTTATTTATCATATAATCTTAAAAAAATAATATCATAAATGAATTTTTATATTTTTTATAAATAATTAGTGTAAACAAATTAATATTTATAAAAAAATATTTTATTTGGACTATTTTAATCATGTGAAATTTATAAATTAATATTTTTTTTTAAAATTGTTATTTTTTCATTTTAGTTAGGATAATGAATCTTTATATAATATATATTCTAATTTTGAAATAATTATCCCACACCTTTTGAATTATTCAACAATTATTTATTTCCAAATTGCACTCTTCTTTTACATCACGTTTCATATTATCTTACTTCATACCACTCATTATAGATCCCTATCTATGTTATTTGATGAATTTTACTTCCACTTTGTTTCTTTTATTTAATCATACCAAACACACTTACGTCATCCATAGAAACCCACAACTCCATTCTCCCTAAAAATGGGTTTAATTTTACCTTGAAACATGAATTCATCGAGGGTGATATTAATTTTAGACAGAATTCATAAATTTATTCCCCTATGATTCTTTTGATTTTTTATCTCTTCCCACATGCATTCCCTAGAATAAATTACTTCTAATATTATATTACTACCAATTGGATCTTGTTGGTCGATGTCATGACATTATTCTGTGTAATTTAAATTAGAATTGTTTTTCAAGAATAACCCAATTCAAACATTTTGATTTTTATTATGTTTTATACAATGTTATCACCTAATAATTTTTTTAAAAATCTAAAACTAGTTTTCAATTCAATGTGATTTTTGATTGTGAAACTCCATTTTTTTTCTTTTTACTATTTTAACAAATGAACTATTTACTATTCATTAGTGCAATTCTTTTCTATGTTCTGTGATACCCACCCCTAGATTGTGAAAGTATATCATTTTTCCCCTAATAAAAATTCCTAAATATTTAAAAGGCTATATTCCAAACCTCAAAAGTTGAACACATAAATATCTTTCATTTCATGAAATATTATTACAAATTTTATGCATGATTCATGACAACATTATGGCCATCCTCAATGTTATTTGTGACTAGGTATAATTTTAATCTTTCAATTTATAAGCTTGAACTATATATGATTTTTTAAATTTAATCATAACTGATTTCTATTTGAATGAATGGTCTTATAAAACAATAACTACATAATATAATGTTTAATTAATTTGGGCTTTGTTTTCAATTGAATAATATACCTTGTTACAGTACAATGATATTTACCATCCAATTATATCACTTTGATTTTTTGTTTTTTTTGTTATTTTGGGCCTTACTTTTCTATTTTTTATCAAACATGTTGGGGGTTTCAACTAGAATATTTTTCAATTTTTCCATGTTTAGGTAAAATGATAAATATTTTAATTTTATTAATTGTAGATTTCATATTCTTCACTCCATTTATGATTATTTTAATTTAATATCTATTGTTTCTACACTTGATACAAGTGAATAGACTACCAACTACATCATGTTATTGATCATTGTGGCCCTATTCAATCAATATATTTTTTTTGTGCCTAATTTAAATTTCTATTTTTTTACATGAATCACCAAATTCCAAGACTTGGTTTTATTTTTTTATTATTTTTACCATTTCATAACCTTAGATTTTTTTTGAAAACCCATGACTACATTCCTCCCTACACATGATTTTTATTTAGTAATTACTCCATCCATCACTGGGGTACTTTTTTTGATGACATATACATCCCTTATTTTGAAACCCTAAAATTATTTATCCTTCCTTATACATTACACAAATAAGCAATCCAATATTCATTAATTTAATTATTTTTTTCTTTCATGATACTTTCTTTATAACTATGAAAATACAATCATATTCCCCTTAATAAAAATTCCTGAATTATATATGTTTTTTTATTCTAATCATATAAAGTTTTTATTTGAATAAATGGTTATATAAAAAAGGATTTTGGTTTGTTTATGTTATATTTTTTAAGATATATGAGCCCTAATTTTTTTTAAACTCTATGATTATTTCTCTCCCCTCACATGATATTCATTTATGAAGCACTCTTGCATCAATTAATAGTCTTATCTTCTTCAAAAACCACAAAATCTATTGTGAAACCCTAAAATTATTTTCCTATTACTCCCATTTATATAAATGAATGATCCTCTGTTCATTAGTTCAATTTTTTATACATTCCATTATATCCATTTATTGATTGTGAAAATGTAATCATTTTTTCCTTGATAAAAATTCCTAAAAATTAAATACTTAATTCAAAACCTTAGAAATTGAACTGTGAATTTATTATGTTTCTTTGAAATGAGACTATAATTTTTTTATTAGTTCATGTTAGCCATATTTCCTCCCTTAATATTTGTGAAAGAGTATATTTTTCAATTTATAATTGATAAACTAGAATTGTATGTTTTTTTATTCTAATAAAAGATGTTTTGTGTTTGAATAAATGGTCACAAAAAATAGTACCTATAAAAAAAGTGTTTGATTACTCTAGGCTAGGATTTCCATTGAATACTATATCTTTTCATAGTACAATGAGATTTACCATACCATTATCCCTATTTGAATTTTGTTTTAATTTTTTTAATGTTAGCCTTACTTTTTTTTATTTTTTACCAGGGGAATGGTGAGGGTTTCAAAGATATGTTTTCTTAATTTTTCCATGTTCAAGTAAAATTATATTTTCTTTACATATTTCAGAAGATATGAAATTTATATTTGAAGACAAGTACCTCAAATAGTTTTCAATTACATTTCATTTTATTTGATGGTATTTATTGACATTTAAGTATTCATATAGGTGAATATTTGTAATATCCTTCAGATATATTGTTTTTTAGTTAGTTTAATTTTAATAATTATAGAGTTTTTGTAATCAATGTCATAACCCACTCCCACCAAAGATATCTGAATAAATGGAGAGAGATAATGATCTCTTAGTCCCACCTTCAGTAGGCCTGGGTTGGCGACTAGCACTGAGGGTATAAAAATCTCATGATATGGGATGCATTTCCCAACATAAGAAAACAATATCATGAGATAGAATGAATCAACCACAAACAAATCCATGAAATAATATAAATAAACCCAAAATAATCTCACAATGCATGTATTAATAAAAAATATACAGATAAAAGTCTCCAAATTAAAGTCACAAAATATAAGCTAAGGCAATGAAACAACAAAAACTCCAAAGGTTTGATCTAGTAATGTCTAGAATAGTCTATAAAGTCCTCATGGAAAACCTGAAAACAATTATATATATGTAGGGGGAGCATAAAATTATACTTATTAGGAAAACCAAGGTCTCTCATGCACATGTGAAAATAGAATGCTAATGCATCCGTGAGGAAATGACAGAACCAATAACACCTAAATAGGTCATCTAACCAAACTCCAACCTCACCGAGGCTCACAAAAAAAATAATGTACCTAGGTATAATAATATAATATGAAGCATATCTATTATTGGGTACCTCACACCACTTTACCAATTATTTTTCTCTCTCACACTCCATCAATGTATGTCATGGCACTCCCACCTATTTTGAATAACATCACATCACATCACATCACATAACATCACATCACATCACATCACATCTCACCCACAAAGACTTGGGCCATCACATCACATTAAATCTCACAATCGGCGTATTAAGGTATCATGGATGCGAAGTACATCAACCTCATGACCTCCTACGACGCACAACCCCCATCATAATCATCTCACCACATCTTTCCCAAACACACCTGGGTCATCACACCTCATAACATCACAACTTAATAACAACACTTTCGATGAGGGTGGGTTCATATAGAAAATCAAAAGAATATACAAGGTTTATATATATATATATATATATATATATATATATGTTATCAAAGAACACAATCCCATCCTATCGGTTCACAACCAAGGTACCAACCATTTCATAGAATTCCCACTTGCACTGCCACCTCTAAAACCACAACACCACATAAACAAGCCACTGGCCACAAGACACATTTTATTTCGAATAATCTATTTTCAAGATTTTCAATTTACCATCCAATTTCATTTGTTAATTCAATTTATTTATCCAGCCCATTATTTCACATATAAACATCAACCGCTTAAACCATACTTCTCAATTCAACTCATTATTTTGTTAGAAATTTCATCCCATTCCATATCACAACACCTCTTCATATCCACCACAACAACACTACATCACAACCACACACAAGTGCAAAAAGAACAAAAACTTTTCAAAATTTCATATTTATCAAGGGATTTAATTCAATTTATTTATTATAAGGGTATTCTCACATAAACCATAATTCTATTAGGGAAACCATTTTATTAACCAAATATAAGTGGTTATCCAATTTCTATTTTATAGTGAAAACAAACATCACACAACAAAATTTTCATAATATATCATTTACTTCACAAAAAAACCCCAATGACCACAATATTCAACATGGAATCTAGCCCATACAATTCAGAATATCAACAAATCAAAAGTTGTACAAGCATGCGATTCAATAACCATTCCCCTTCAATTTAATTTAAACTAGTTTATTATATTTATTTATTCAGTGCCAACCATATTAACAAAGATGAAAAAAAGAATAACTCTACCCACATGATAAAACTAAATGAGAAACAAAGGACACCTACCTCGATTTGCAGACTAAATAAAGATGATAAACAATATTCTCAAGGATTGGAATAATCTTATAATCATTCGATTCTCCATCTTTAATAATTTAAATGTAAAAATTTGGATTTAATTAAATTTGGAAAATGGAATACAATTCCTGTTAAAGAAAACTCTTCTCTTACCTTATACTAGTTAAGAAGAATCCAATGAAACCAACAAAGTCTCAATCTGATTATTATTGAGGTATATATAATAGAAAGAAGTTAAATATATAGGGTATTTATTTACCTAATTTTTAATTATAAAAACACGTTTTTCCTTTAATTACCTCATTTAATTAAAAATGTATTACACAATTAATTAATTAATTTTGATATTTCAATTACTTATATTTATTTAAATCCTATTACCATCCCATAAATTATCCTCATTTATTATTATTATTATTATTATTTCAATTAATTTACATGTTTTAGCCACATTAAAAAAGTAATTTTATTATTAGACTTTCTTTTATCAAATATGTAAAACTAAAACTATTTCTATTTCAAATCAAACACCACACACATTTTTGACCTCTAAAAAAATACATCTTTTTCTTTTTTTTAATTCCTCTTTCCATTTTTTTTAAGTAGTGTTTTTTGTTTTTTTATTTCCAATTTTTTTTAAATGATTTCCATTATTTCTTTTAAATTTTTAAAATTTAAACATTTTTTTTCTTTTTTTTAACTTCAAACATATCTTTTTTTGTTAAAAATTTCACATATAATATGGATTTATATATATATAAACATTATTTTTTTAAAATCTTTTAATTTTTTTTTAAAACAAAACTTGGTTATATATATATAACCCATAACATCAATATATATACATTAATATATATCAATAGTACAATATAAAAATATATATGTGTGTGTATAATATTTAACTGCACTACTCTTATTTACAAATATAATACGTGCACATGATGTGTGAAATAATTTTTATTAACATGTAGAGTTTATGGAACTTCCAAAACCCTGTACACAAGGTTTTTTATGTATAATATATTTTAACATTTTCATTAAAAAAAATCTTTAAATATTTAATAAACATTATGTGCATAACAAAAATAATAACTGTTATATGATAACTTCGAAAGATCCTATATTTTGTTTCCTTTTAATTATTCTCTCTCCAATCTATTTTTTCACACAAATTTTCTCCCATAAAAAAATAATAACTACCACACACACTCACCATTCACGAGTCATATTTAATTTACAATTTATCTCTGTTCCATTCAATTAAAATCCTCACTTTTATCATTATTACACCACACATTTTACACTCATTATTAATATTATTTAAATCATTTAATATCCACCATTTTTAACCCCATAATATATATATATATATATATATATAAAACAATACACACACACACACATATATATAACTTGCCAATATATATATATTTCCATACACATATATGTATTTATATACATATATAATAACTATTATTATATACTATCATAATATATATATATATATATATATATATATATATATATATATATATATATATATATATGGGAATGTAATATATATGTATACGTATAGGAAAATGTACATATACATATGTGTATATTTATATATATCACACTTTAAAACACAAATAATTTTTTAAATTCTTAATTACAAAATGACGCATATAAATATACATATTTACACATGTGTATAATATATTGTATAATATTTAATACATTACACATAATTAAAATTTTTAAAAAAATATTTAAATTCACTCATATTGAATTACCTATAATTAAATTAATCTTACTAAATTATTTTTTTTAAAAAAACATCAAAATAAATTAAAAACTTAAAAATTAATATTAATAAATTATCAAACCCATTTTAAAGTGCTTCTAAAATTTTCCAAAATTGCTTGAACCTCATAACCACTAAGAAACACCAAAGGAAAAGCCTGAGAAAATTCTAGACCATTACGTCAGATACCTCTCAAATAATTCTTGTCCTCAAGAATAAAAAAAACAGAATGAAAAGATAATGGTGGTCCAAACAACCAAACCATGAGATACATCTCAAGTATCTCGATATATTTTAAATAAAAAAACCATTATGGAAAAGAAGTGTAAATCTATAAAATAATTAAAAAAACAAACTCCTGGGGGAGATACCTCTCAAATAAGAATAAGACCACATAGATGGTCATAAGAAACAAATCAAAAAACAAATATCAATGAATTATGAACAAAACATTATTTTAAACTCAATTCATCATTCATTATTTTAAACAATTACATTCCTTTCAAAATCACCAATCATTTAAAATAAAATCACTTTTTATTTTAAGCCATTTTTCTTCCACCCAATATTTTCAAAGCCTTTAATAGTTTTTTTACAATTCCATGCCTTTTATTTAAAAAAAACATTAAATGATTTTTTAAAACCCATGACTATTATTTAAAAATATTATTTTAGATTCCCAAATTTAAAATATGATATGAAATGTAAACAAAACAAAAAATAATTTAGAAACAATCATTTTATCGAGTTGTAAAATTTAACAAGTTTGATAACAAAAAATTATTTACTAGGATAATACACTATGGAAAAATCTTTCATAAAATTTCCCAACCAACACAAGTACTCAAATTAACATAGATATAGCTTCTACAATTATAAAAATCAAAGGAACTCATCCACCACACCAAAATATTTTTTTTCTTTGGACAAAACTGACCCACCCACATGGTTTTATAATGTGTTGTAATATAACGAGTCTTGATACGAGAAATAGTTTCCCTCTCTTAATATGTTTGAGTTCATAACACTTATAATCAAAATAATATCAATTACAATAAAACCAACAAATAATATAGTTGTAAAACATTCCTATCATTTTCTTTATAAAAATATTTAGCCTGGGAAGGCAAGCACATCTTCATTAATTCCAAGATTTCTAAAAGGACCATTTTATTTTATTACCAACTTTAATTTTTTAACAATTTATAGGAGGTAGGAAATCCCATAAACATAATCACACCACAAAACAACATAAGTCATCTCACCATAATAACCACATGTCTCATCCACCACACATCACTACCACTACATACCAACCAATGAAAATGTCTACCAAACATTTCACACAATCACATCACCTCATCACTTTACCATATATAGGAAAAAACCCTTTTTACACAAACACTTTCTCAATATCTTCCTCTATACTTACTAAACCAACGATCACTACTATCATCACACATAAAATCCCTAAGCACACTAATCAAGAAATTCCCTTTCCCATGTTGAGATATTATCCACTTTGGGTGGAAATGAATCACCCAAACAGTTTCAATCATGCCAAAGTATAATGTGTCTCAATTGGGGACAAGGTTTTTCCCTCTTTATATTCTTGAATTTTTTAATCACACATTGCACAAGGAAACACGATAAGAACAATAACACTTTTCAATAATGCATTCCGACTTCCACAATCATTTAGGGGTTTACATTAATTAAACTCATTATATATCATGTATATTCTCACACGATTTCAAATTTTCCTAGAAAACAGGTTTATTATTCATATATAAGTGGTATCGCCTAAATTTACCCAAGTTCTAAGGGTTAAGAGATCACTTGTAGTTTATCTTCAATTGTTGAATCCTTAGAGACCTAAGAAGTAACCTACAAACACATATATTCTATGGATTGTTTTTGGATATGAAGTTTCCAAATTTGGGTTGATTTTAGATGGGTTTAAAGGATAAATAATATATCTATGTTAATTTAAATTAAGATAATGAGTTGATCCTAGGTTATCACTCATGGTGGATTGGATGAATTTCTTTTTTAACGATTTTAATTTCATTAACTTGAGAATGATTCATTCAATGAATTCAAACTAACCTCATCACTTACTGATTAAACACCTTCACAAACACATGATAATCACTTATACACTTTTCAGATCATTTTCATGATCACTCCAAGGTAAAGTATCGTATTAGAACATAAAAGTGGGGTGAATAAATTCAATATGGAATAGGAAGAGAGAAAATAATTGAATAAAAGAAACTAAAATAAAAGAAATTAATAAAAATTTAGAGAGTGAGAAATAAAATCCAATAAATCTCCTTTCTACTCCCTTGGATCAACCCATAAAAGAGTTATCCCTCCATTGATGACATGTTCTCAATTGAATTAGTAATTAGACTTATGAGGGTGGAATTGAAGAAGTAAAAATAACAAAATAATGATCACTCCACCATTGTGTGATAAATTTCACAAGGTATGGTGGGAATAAATTCACACCTTGATGAAATAGTATCAACATGATATGGAGAAAAAACAGAATAAGAGTAAAGGAAGAAATTTTAATAAGAAACTAAGGTGAATTGAACAACTTACATGAGAAAGAAATGTGATTACCTATACAAAGTGGCAGCATAACACTACAATGAAACCAAGAAAAAAAATCCCCAACTCTTTCAACAAAACTACCTTAAATATGAATTTTTGAATCCTTGGGTTGAGCCTCCAAAAGCTCAAGTCTCCTCAATTAGTTGTGGTAGTCCATAAGTGGGTGGAAAGTTGAGGGAGAGTTGATTTTTCCACCCTTGAAAAACAATCCGATCCAACTTTCATGACTTTATAGATTTTTTCAAACAAGCATCTAGATGTAAGAATTTTGGTGGTTCATATAAGAAAAAACATTAAGATATAGATGTGTCTTGATAGCTTGTAAAATTTCAGTCCAAAATAGTTATGGTTTGTGAGATATAATTAAATTTGTGGGCTGTTTTTCTAGGCTGCAGAATCTGGCCCAATATTGCATCTTCAACTTGGGACACTTGGAACTCCATTCAAACATACATATTATCTTTTTCCACTATTGAATGAAATGTTACCCTTGATGTAGTATATGTTCAGTTCAATTTTTATAATCATTGGGCTTGGATATTGGCCACTACAGTCTATTTATTGGGCTTCTGTCCACTTTACATTTCACAAAATGTGTTGGCATGAATGCCCATTTTGGTGGTCTTCCAATGTGAATCATCAAGTACTACAAAATCATGAATTTTTACTTATATCATGAGATACCTGAAAATAAAATATGAAAATAAAATCAAGACCATTTTTTATTTTAGGAGGTGTTAAAAAATGTACAACGAAAAAGTGAATTTTAAGAGGGAATTACAATAATAATGTGAATTAATTTTCAAAGTATAAAATGAAATAAAATGGTATTTATGAATAATATAGCTCATGAATGTCATATATATTAATAATGAATATTATCCTCATTCAGTGTCTAATCACACCCCCCAACTTGAGTTTTTTCTAGTCCCGAGAAAAATATATCTAAAAAATGTGAAATTCGAATTCGCTTTTCCAAAACATTTTAATGCACAATGATAACCAAAAACCCTTATACCAAACAATAATGAAACCCATAAAAATAATTTAATACAAGATAGTTTCATAAGCATATCCTAATCCCAAGCCCATTCTTTTGTTCAAATTTATTGCCATATTTCACCCAATATTAATTAAGCACGATGATGTGTTGTGTATCACAATAGACACCGGGGTTCATATTTATTCGAGGGGGAAATGATGGAAGTTCTTGGTGGAATCACATTTTAATAATAAGATGAGTATTCAATTATATATACATATATTTATTTTCTTTTTCAAATTTTCCATGGTAATTGAAATTGAACTCAATAGAGTCAACCCATTTAGTGAGACTTTGCCGATGACTCCCAGGATCAAAGACCTTAGGGAACTAAAGCCCACATAATCGGGCATCATCTTAAGTTAACTAAGTCAAAAAAAAGTCAAATTACCACAAATAGAGATAAAATTACTAACAATTGTCCAGAAAACTATAGAGTCAAAATCCCCAATTTCCAAAAGCCATGCATTAGGTCATTTCATTCTTCTACGAGGAAATTTATTATTTTATTTTTTTGAATACTCATATTAAAAATAAAATGATCACCAAACCTATGCTATTTATTTGGGGTGCCCCATGAACTCAAACTAATACCCCACTATCCAAAGGACGTGAGTTGTAATTTTTTTTATTTGAATGAAAATATAAATGATGAAATATCACACTAGATAGACACACTTTCCAAAATCTATGCCCATGAAATTATAAATGAATTAAAATTAGAATCAAGGCATGCTAAATTATTTGATATTCAATTTCAAAATTTTCAATGTGTATTATCTTGTTTAAATTTAATGTAATTTTTCCCTCCATTCATTTTTTATGCTCACAAAATTATTATTATTTTATTATTTTTACCCCCCAACTTAGAATAACACTATCCCCAGTGTTTAAAGAAAATAAAAAATATATGGGGGTTGAGGAGATGATTTCAGAGAGGATATTGAAAATTAGAATCATAGAATGAAGTCACCTAGTGGTTGAAGTTGACGTTTGTGCTGCTCCAATTTAGTTCTTTGATATCCATGTCACTCACCAAGTTCCATAGTAGAATAAGGAAAAAATACAATATATATATATATATGTAAAGTAAAATATAAGTATATATATAAAAATTATAAATGAAGGAAGCACTGTAAATTGTAGGTCAGTGGAAAGCATGTGCCCCTGTCTCCCTTTAGTCCCAGGTTCGAGTCCTCATGGATTTTACAGTTGTGATGGGTTTTTCCCCATGACATAAGACGTGCCCTTTATTATTATTATATTTTTTTTTGTATTTTTATTTTAACCTAAAAACACATAAAAATAAAATAAACTGATGATACATTGTCTTCTTTTTAAATTTCTGGGAAAGGTATTACTCAAGGATCACACCACGTGACACGAATGAATATTTTTCTCACCTTTAATACCCATATATACTCATAATAGATGAACATTTAAATAGGATAAGGTACTATCATATTCAATGTTGACTGATTAATTATTTTTTGAATATAAAATTGATTTATTAATCCTATTTGAAAAGTAAATATGATTCACAATGATTGGAAAAATGAAAACCACAGGTTTCCTCCCATGCAATGCTTTTTTTTAACATCATTAGCCTAACATGGATCCTAAATCTATCAATTTTTTTCTAGTTCATAGGTTGAATCTGCTAACTCAGCCTTTGTTTCTTGTTTATTGAATGATTCAATGAATGGTTTTAACCTATGACCATTGAATTTGAAAATGTGTCCACTTGTGGGATCCTGGATCTCTACTTCCCCATGGGGGTAGACATAATGAACTATAAATGTATCTGACCATCTAGACCATAACTTTCCTGGGTGTAAATGAATTTTTGAACTATACATGAGCACAAATTTTCCTAGTTTAAATTGTTTAACATTGATATTCCTAGATTGGAAGGCTCAAACTCTAACTTTATTTATCCTTGAATTTTCATAAGCCTACATCCTAAGTTCCTCAAGTTCATGAAGATCTAATTTCCTCTTTTCTTCGACCAAAGAAATATCAAAATTCATTTTTTTGATTGCCCGAAATGCCTTACGATCAATTTCAATAGGTAAATGGAATGATTTTATATAAACCAACCTATATGGTGACATTACTATGATGGTTCTGAATGTTGTACTATATGACCAAAGAGAATCCAAGAGTTTCTTAGACTAATATTTCCTAGTGGGATTGATAGTTTTTTCAAGAATTTTATTAACCTCCATATTCGCTAACTCAACTTGACTATTGGTTTGAGGATGGTACGCAGTGGAAAGTTTATGAGAAATCCCATAATTATACATGAGTTAATATAATGGTTGGTTAAAGAAATGGGTTCCTCGATCACTGATTATATCCCTAGGAATTCAAAATTGAGAAAATATGTGTTATTTCAAAAATTAGATCACAATATGGTGGTCATTGGACTTGGAAGTAATATCCTCAACCCATTTCGAGATATAATCAACAACTAAGAGGATGTAGAGGTATTCCCTAGAGTTTGGGAAGGGTCCCATGAAATGAATTCCCCAACAATCAAAGATTTCGATGACTAGAATTGTAGTGAGGGTCATTTGATTCCTTTTGGTAATGGATCCTAATTGTTGACATTGAGGACAACATTTGTAGAATTGGATGGAATCATTAGTGAGGTTAGGCTAGTAGAAACCACTTTTGAGGACCTTTTTAGTGGTTTTATTTTTGGAAAAGTTGCCTCCATATGCCTCTCCATGACAAAATTTTAGAATGGAATCTTTCTCAGACTTGGGAACACATCTACTAATGATTTGATCAGGATAGAACTTGAAGAGGTCAGGATCATAAAACACATAGTTTTTGACATCAGAAAGAAATTTCCTCTTATCTTGGATCCCTAGGAATTTTGGATTGTCACCCATAACCAAATGGTTTTCTATGCCAGCATACCATGGTAAATCACTCACAGAATAGAGGTGCTCATTAGGAAATAAATCAGACATAGAAAGGTGATGTGAGTTGTCTTTGAATTCCATCCTAGAGAGGTGATCAACTAAAAAATTTTCCAAACCCTTTTTATCCTTAATAGTTAAATCAACCTCTTGAAGAAGAAGGACCCACCCAATCAATATATCCATGGAATCTTGTTTTTGGAAATGGTATTTCAGGGCTGAATGGTCAGTGAAGACAATGATGGGTGATCCTAAGAGATATGACCTGAATTTATCTAAGGAAAAGACAACAAAAATAAACTCTTTCTCAGTGGTGGTGTATTTTATTTGTACATCATTTAAATATTTTCTTTCATAAGAAATGACACATGGAGTTTTCTTATACTGTTGTACTAAGACTGCTCCTACAACAAAGTCACTCTCATCACACATGATCTCAAAAGTAAGTTTCTAATTTGGAGATTACATGATAGGTGGAGAGATAAGATATTACTTGAGTGTAGAGAATGATTCCTCATAGATTTTTGTCCATAAAAATGGACTATATTTCACCAATAGAGCACAAAGTGGTCGAGAAATAGAGCTGGAATTCCTAATGAACCTTCTGTATAAACCAACATGTCCTAAGAAGGACCTCACTTACTTAATATTTTTAGGAGAGGTAATGTGAAGAATTATGTAGACCTTAGATTTATCAAATTCAACCCCCCTACTAGAGACCAGATGCCCTATAACAAGTCATTACTTTCCCATGAAATTTCATTTTTCCCAATTTAGGATGAGATTATTATCCTCACATCTTGAAAAAATCCTTTCAAAATTCAAAAGGCATCTCTCAAAAGTATTCCCAAATATGGATAAGTCATTCATGAAGACCTCTAAATAATCCCCCACAATTTATGAGAAGATTCCCATCCTGAACTGCTAGAAGGTACCAAAGGGATTATATAACCCAAAGGGCATATGCTTGAAGGTAAAAGTGCTGAATGGAAAAGTAAAGGTTAGTTTTCCCTAATCCTCTAAGGAGACCTCGATTTGATTATAACCTGAGAATATATCTAGGATGTAATATAATTGATGACCTGCCAATCACTCAAGGACTTGATCAATAAAGTTAAAGGGGAAATGTTCTTTCTTGGTATAAGAGTTGAGCTTACTATAGTAAATATAGACACTCTATCCACTACTGAACCTTTTTTGGAGAAGGTCACTGGCACGCACATCACAATGCGTGCAAATTTGCAATATTTATTTACCAACTAACTACTATAGAAGTGGCGAGTAGGGTCGAACCACAAAGCGAATGTGAGTAGACATTAGAAATGTTCTTTTAGAGGAATATTCAGGTATATGAGCTTTAATTGTGTGATTAACAACTAATTTCTAAAAACTAAATGACTTATTTAAATTAACTAAAACTATCTAAGTGAACTAAGCTATGAAAGAAACTGGTAGATATGGAAGTGTCAGAGTCGTGACGTCCGTTAAAGTGCATGCAATGTAAGTTATTTAATTCCCACATATAAATATTTATTTATTCAATTATCACCGATTCCAAATTTAATCAAAATACTATCTGGTCTCGTTCTCTGATGTTAGATAGTATTTTAATGTTTACAAAAATTATCCGTCATTTCATTCTCTATCCTGATGAATAATTTGCGCGTCATTATAGCACTGAATCACTTGGTGAAATACGAAGACTCGTTTCTCACAAAGTCGAAGTATCTACCTGTGTCGGGTTCGCTCACATGAGATCACTTATTCAGTATCACTCACACAAGTTTGAAGAAGCGCACACAAAATATTAATTTTACAATTAATATATTTTTTTATTCATAATTATCTCACGTGATTGATCGATTTTCGAATAAATAAATTCTCTGATGAACTATCATTCGGGATTACTTATTAGGTATCACATGAACAGGTACCAAATCATGTGTCCAGAGACCAAATGACAATTAATTTCAACGCAGATATAATTAATTAAATAAACATCCAATTAAAATTAATTTAAAATGCAATCAAACATAGGAATAAATTAAAGACATGCATTCACCATCACATTTATCATAACTCCGACACCAATGAATTAGCCCGCCATCACGACAACACGACACATAAAATAATAAATAAAAGATACCACTGTGCTCGTGTCGTTGTTGTGGTCACCGCAAGACGCTATCAACGATCACAAAATAATAATCATCGCTCCCCTCCGTGCAGTCGCTGACGCCACATCCGAATCAAACCACCGCACTGCTGAAAATATGATCCAATCTGCGCTTTCTCTCGCCGTGCGACATGAATCTATGGAAGCCAAGTGAACGTCGATGACGTGTCCGAACCTCCGCTATGTCGATGATGCTGTATGTTGAAGTTGAAGGTGGATTTATGCTTCTTCGGATAGAGAAGATACTACATTTGTGGCTGGTGTACCTACTGCACCCTGAATTGGCCGATAAGGGAAGGTGGGGATGGAGTGAGGTGAAGAGGGCACTGGTTATCTGAGGGAAATGGGGTGGCGGAGTCCAGTGGTATTAGGGTGAGAGGTAGAATGGAGAGTGGGGGTGCTCGGGGAGATAAGGGGAAGGGAGGGGACGATGGGTGCTGCTAGGGGAGATAAGGGGGGCCAGGGTCTATAGGGGAGGTGGCCAAGGGAGAGGGGATTGGGGAGAGGCCGGCGGGTCCATGCAGGGCGGATGAGCAGTCACTGAGAGGAGAGTGGGGCGATGACCGCGAGAAGGGGAGTGGGAGAGGTAGGGGTTGTGGGTTTGGCCGAGAGGTGTGGATGGGATTGGGGGGGGGGGGGCAGCGGGGCCGAGTCCAGGGGCTGAGCAGAGTGGGGGTGCAGGGGAATAGGAGGGGTCGGGCGAGTGGTGAGATGGGGGGCCGAGGGTGAGAGTAGGGAGAGAGGGGGACAACGGGTGAGATAAGGGAGAAAAGGGAGAGGGAGGGCGACAGGATAATGGGAGAGAATGGGGGGGGGGGGGGCGTTGGAATGGGGAGATAAGGGGGGCAACGTGGGATAATTGAGGGGCCGATAGGTGAGGATTTTTCTGGGCGTGAGTGGAGAGAGGATTAGAGAGAGGTAGGGGGGATAAGGGATTGGGGGGATTGGAGAGAGAAAAATGGAGAAAAATGGGGAGGGGTGACGTGGGTAGTTAGGGGGGAAGTGGGGGGCGTGGGAATAAGGAAAGGTGGAGAGTAGGTCAAGGGGGGAAATAAAGAAAAAATAAAAAAATAAAAAAAATAAAGTTAAATTCAAATAATAATAGAAACTAATTATCTAATTAAGTAAAATAATAATAATAATAATAAATAATATATTATTGCACATGTAATTAAATATAATACTACTATTAAATATAATAATAAACTAATAACAAATACTATTTTATTAGTACAAAAAAATAATGAAATAAAATAAAAATACAATTTAATATACTTACTAATAAAAATTAATAAAATCAAATAAACTAAAATTAGAGAAACTAATAATAATAATAATAATATAGTGTTAAATATAATATATAAAATTAATATAACTAATAAAAATAGTGAATTACTTATATTAGTATATAAATTAACTAAAAATTATCAAAATATCTAAAATACTATAAAACTACAAAAATAAACTAAAAATATAAAAAATTGTTAAACTAATTAATTAAAACTAAGTTATAAAATTATACAAATATATGTAAAATCCTTGTACATCATTCACCATCCTCATTGGTGATCACAATGATTCCATATTTCTTTGGGACAACTTGAATTGGGCTTACCCACTCACTCTCATCAATGTGGTAGATGATACCCACTTTCAACAACTTAAGAAATTATTTCCTTACCACATCCATAAGATTTGGATTGAGTCTTCGTTGAGGTTGACAACATGGTTTGGATTCATATTCAAGAACAATCCTATGAGTTTTAATGAGTGTTCTAATCCTAAGAATATCATAAAGGGTCCATCTAATTTCTTTCTTATGCTTTCTTTGGATATCTTGAAGCATCATCTCTTGATTGGATTCGAGATAGGAAGAAATGAAAACATGAAAGGATCGATTTTCCCCTAAGAATGAATAATTTTGTGATGAAGGTAGGACCTTAAATTCAAAATCATATTGGTTATCACTTTCCAAGAAGGGATGGAGCTTTGTATTGAACTAAGTTTCTTTTTTTTTCAGATTTCTTGACAGAATTGGTTCCTTGTGAACCAAATTTTCATCTAATAAATAGGCCATATTAGTGTCCTGAATGGGTATGGACTCAATTTTATTGATTTCACTAAGGTTATCATTGATTGGTGATTCAATAAAATCATCAACAGATCTATCTGAAAGAGATTCAATCCAAGGATAAAAATTTTCTTATGTGAACAAAGGAAATCAATCTCTTCTTGACTTAAACATCCCCGAGTAATTCCTCTATTTTCATAGAGTTCACTATCAACACTACCAATCCAATTAACCTCATGGATCTCTTTATCATCCCCAATTTTAGAGTTTTCATTGTCGATGTTCAAGTCTGGACTCATGTTTCCAAAGGTGATGGTCATGTTCCCATTCTGGACTCGGATAACAGAGTTGATTATTGTAAGGAAGGGACGACCAACTATGATTGGGGTTTGCTCCCTAGAACCTAATATTGGGTGATTTTCAAGGACAATGAAGTCAGTTGGGTAAATGAAATTTTTAACTTTCACTAAAACATCCTTTAATATCCCCTTAGGAACTCGAACACTATGATCAGTAAGTTTAAGAGTGAAAGATGTGGGTTGGAGTTCTTAGAAACCTAACTAACAATACATGGCATAAGGAATGAGATTCAAAATGGACCCGAGATCAGAAAGGGATTTGAAAACTTTGTTCTCTCCTAACTCAAAATTGATTTATGGACATTCATGATCTTTCAACTTTGGACGAATGGTCCCTTGAATAGTGGTACTCACATTAGCATCCAAAAGGAATTGGTTTTTATGTAAAAATTTCCTTTTAAAAATGCACAAGTCCTTAAGGTACTTTGAGTAGGTAGGAATGGTTTGTATTTTATCGAGAAGTGGAATGTTAAACTTAACCCGACAGAATATTTCCCTCAAAGTTTCATTTAGTTTTGGTTTATATTTTCCTCTCAATCATTAAGGGAAGGGAGCATGTTGTTTTATTATTTGGTGGAGTTGTAGTTCCTTCACATTTTCATTGGGTTTTTCAAAATATGTGGTTGGTTCTTCATTATTTTCATGCGTTGTTGAAGCTTTTAATGGTTTTAGAATTGATTTTTCAGGTTTCTCAATGGATTTCCCACTTCTTAAAATAGTCACTTCTTTGATTTGTTCATGAGAGGTTTCTGCGTAACTGGATTCTTCCCTTAAAGTTGAGGATGGTATCACCTGAGTAGGCTTGGGTGTCTTCCCAGTTTTAATGGTTTTTAGTTCATGTTTAAGGGATGATACTTCTGAGTTCATTTTCACCATTTTTTTACACAACTGCTCAAGGATTGGAAGAGGGACAGATTGAGTAGGGTCTTGTACTGGTTGGTTTATACCAGGAGGATACTTTGGTTATTTCATGGGTTACTAGATGGGTTTTTGGTATTAGATATGAGGGTGTTGGTATGGGAATGGTTGTGGTTGGAACTGGTTATGGTTTTGAAAATTTTGTGGAGGGTAGGGGTTTGGTCCTTATGATTGACTAGGTTGTTGGTTGGGTTGTTGGTTATCTTTCCAAAATAATCCTAGATGGTCATTATACCTTGGATTGAAAGTGTTTTGGTACCATGGCTTCTAAAATTTTAGAGAATTTACCTACACTGGTGGTCCTCCTAAAATAACATCTTTAATGGAAGGGATGGTTGGGTAGTTGTCAGTCTTGTGGTTACGTTTGTCACAAATTGTGCAAATAGGGTCAACAATTTGAATTTCATGGACCTTCCTAAGATCGATCTCCCTGACCTTCCTGGTGAGTGCAGCAAGTTTTTCCCAAAGGATTTCCCCCTCCCTAAGTATGTGAATTCCACCATATTTGGGTGGCTTCTCATAGTACAATGATTTTCCCTAAGTTTGGTTTTGTTCAGTTAGTCCTTCTAGATACTCATAAGCATCATTTGAGGCTTTGTTTTTGAAGGTTCCATTACACATCAGGTCAATAAATTGTTTGTTTTCCAGACCCAAAACATCATAGAAAATTCTAAATTGTTCTAGTATTGAAAATACATGGTGAGGTAACATGTTGAGTGTGTCTTTGAACCTTTCCCATGTTTCATAAAATGACTCCCCTTCTTTAAAAAAAGGACGATATTTTTAAGTGAAATTGTTTTTTGATGGGGGAAGTATTTTTTGCAGAATTCTCTTTTTAATTTGTCCCAAGAGTGGATTGATGCAGGTCTAATATTTTTAACCAATTATTTTCTCTATCCTTAATTGATAAAGGAAAATGACTCATCTTATCTAACTCAAGTTGATGTGGTGGGTACATGGTTTCAACAATGTCATTAAACTCTTTGACATGAAGGTATGGCATTTCTGACTCCATCCCATGGAAGGTTGGAAGGTGGTTTAGGACATGAATTTTGAATACATAGTGGGATTATCTTAGGTCATCAGGCCCAATTCAATAGGGTTCATTGGTCCAAGAAGGTGTGAGGTAGTCATTCATGGTTTGATCAATTGCATTCGCCAAGTTTGGGGCTACCTCATTTGGATTTCCATTTTGGTTCCCACCTGGGTTTCTGAGTTGGTTTCTTTGAAGAACTTCCATTGAGATGTTTTTAATTTTTTAATCTAGAGTTATAAGAAGATTAGGATCTAATGGAAAGAGTTACCTTGGTTTACTTGACTCCCCAACCCCAGGACTTTCAACCCTAACTAATCTGTTTGAGTTATCGTAGGTGTTGGCGGACATGCGCCAAAAGAAAAAAATGAGGAAGGGAAAAGATAAGAGAATTTGGGGTGAGAAAAGAAAAATGGGGGAGAATATAATGAGTGTTCAGATTACTTAGTTGAGTCCCCAACAATGGTTCAAAAATTTAGTCTCTCCCAAATTTACCCAACTTCTAAGGGTTAAGAGGTCACTTGTAGTTTACCTTGGGTTGTCGAATCCTCAGAGACATAAGAAGTAACCAAAAAACACATACATTCTATGGATTGTTTTTGGCTATAAAGATTCCAACTTTGGGATGATTTTAGATGGGTTTAAATGATCACTAATAGATCTAAGTTAATTCAAATTAAGATAATGAGTTGATCCTAGGTTATCGCTCAAAGTGGATTGGATGAATTCCTTTTTTAAAAATTTCAATTTCATTTACTCGAGAAGGATTCATTCAATCAATTAAAACTATCCTCATCAATTACTGATTAAACACATTAAAAAACATGTTAATCATATATAAACTTTTATGATCATTTTCATGATCTCTCCAAGCTAAATGATCGTATTAGTATATAAAAAGTGGGGAGAATAAATTCAATATGGAAGAGGAAGAGAGAAAATCATTGAATAAAAGAAACTAAAATAAAAGAAATTAATTAAAATTTAGAGAGTGAGAAATAAAATCCAATACGACTCATTACTACTCCCTTAGATCAACCCATAAAAGAGTTATCCCTCCATTGAGGACATGTTCTCAATGGATGTAGGAAGTAGACTTACAAGGGTTGAATTGAAGAAGTAAAAACAACAAAATAATGATCACTCCACCATTATGTGATAAATTTCACAAGGTATGGTGTGAATAAATTCACACCTTGATGAAACAGTATCAATGTGATATGTAGAAAAAAACAGAATAAGAGGAAAGGAATAACTTTTATTAATAAACTAAGGTGAATTAAACAACTTACATGAGAAATAAATGTGATTAAAAACACAAAGCGTAAACATAACACTACAATGAAACCAAGAAAAAATGATCCCCAACTAATTCTACAATAATACCTTAAATAGTAAATTTTGAAGCCTTGGGTTGAGACTCCAATAGTACATGTCTCCTAAATTAATTGCGGTAGTCTATAAGTGGGTGGAAAGTTAAGGAACAATTCATTTTTTCACCCTTAGAAAACTATCCCAGCCAACTTTCATGACTTGAAAGAGGTGTTCAAAGGAACATCTAGATGGCCTAATATTTGTGGGAAATAGAAGAAAAAATGAATATACATATTTCCCCTGATATCCTGTAAAATTGTAGCTCAAAATAGTTTATTATTTTCTATATATGATTAAATTTGTGGGATGTTTTTCTAGGCTGAAAAATCTATCCCAATATTGCATCTTTAACTTGGGCCACTTGGAACTCCATTAAAACACCTGAATTAGATTTGGAAAATATTTAATGAAATGTTTACCTTGATTTCATCTATCTTAAGTTCAATTTTATAATCATTTGGCTTTGATATTGGACTATACGGTCTCTTTATTTGGATTATTTCTAGTTTACATTGCCCATAATGTGTTGGTATGAAAGCCCATTTTGGTAGTCTTCCATTGTGAATGTTCAAGTACTCCAAAAGAATGAATTGTTACTTATAGAATCAGATACCTAAAAATAATGAAAATAAAATCAAGACCATTTTTTATTTTAGGAGGTGTTAAAAAATGTACAATGTAACAATGCATTTTAAGAGAGAATTACGGTCATAATGTGAATTAATGTTCAAAGTATAAAATGCTCTAGAATGGTGTTTATGAATAATAATTCCCATGAATATCATATATATTAACAATTAATATTAGCCTCATTAATTAGATAATCAAAAATTCATTAGAATTTTAATATATTTTCATCTTTCTAAAGAAATCACATCAAGGTTCGCATAATCCACGATAATCACAACACAAGAAAGGTTCCCAACAACCATTATTTTCTGCATGACATATTAACACTTCAATGAAATGATAACAATGAAACCCACAACAGTACCCAACATTTCCAACTTTAATTAAAAATTCATAAAATCTAGTTCATTCACATAATTCAAATACTCTATTACATACACAACATGTTGTTAGAATCATTAAAATAAAACATACTTTCTAACCATGAAATTAAAATTGTACATGTTACATTACTATATTTCATACTTTATCATGCACAAACTAAATATTATTTAACCATTTTATTAATCAAGAAAAAATTCTTATATACTGAAATAAGGGTAAAATGTTTTTAATTACAAATTAAAATACAACAAATTAAACATGCCCGATGCCCAAATCTCACATACTAGTATTTCCCTAGTTATTCTTTTTTTCAACCTTAGTCATGCTTCCCATAACAAACTACCCATGTATTAACATGTGAGGTAAGGTTATTTTAGTATAAAAAAAATTATTATCAGTCATAGAAAGATTAATTCTAAATATTTAAATAGTTTTAAATCTCAACTGGTTACCACAAATCAAGCCTATCATTTTTTTTCCAAAATTAAGAAAAATGCCACCATAATTTTTAGTTTAACATATGTTTTTGAAATATGATGATATTAATACTTCAGAATTTCAATCTTTCCAAAAATAAGGAGCAAGTTATTCTTTTTAATGTTTCTAATTTCAATGTAATTTTTAATAATTAAGATGGCCATTTTTCAGATATTTTATAATTTAAATGTCTGAAACCAAGTTTTATAAGAATTTAATAACACATTATCATGATACATTACAAATGGAAAGTAATGTACAAAATATTAAATCACATGGGAAAAAAATACATATAAGAAAGGTTTCAAAATAATTCATTTTATCATGCTAGTATGAAATCTACTTAAGGTAACATGCTTTATAAGGATTTTAAAAATTCAGTAGTCGTTGAATAAAAAAATACACTTAGAATGGTTCTATAAAACATTAAAAATTTAGGAAAATAAGATGGAATGCTATACATTTTAAGAAAGGAAACAAAATTCAATTCATTAAAAACTATGTTATAACAACAAAGGAAAAACACATTCAATCCTTAAGAAGGTTTCTAAAAAATAGTCTAAGCTAGTTAAAAATCATTTTACTATTTATATTTAGGTTATATAAATAATTAAGAAAATAATAATAGATTATTAGAAACTACATCATGGGATATTTTAGAGAAACACACATAAAATTTCAGGATTTATTTAATTTATTTTAACTTCTCATAATCACGTAATTTAAACAAGAACAAAAAACAATCATGATGCATATACCTCTCCTAGTTTTATACCCTTCAAACAATGCTACCTAACTTTAATTTGGTAATCTTAGATCTATTGAATTGAATCATAGGGGGATCTAAAATCTCACGTCCTAGCTGGTATTCCCTGACCTATGTCACATACCAAGATTAACTGACATTGTTACCTTACCAACCCAAGTAGTCCTCACTATGCCTAACTCCAAACTCCGCCCTATAGCTCACCCATAACCTATGATACCACTATATCATGAACTCTCCCACTAAAGATACCATAATGAAGGGAGAGAGATAATGACCCCTGAGTCCCACCTTTAGTAGGCCCCATGTTTGCGACTAACACTGTGGGTATAAAAATATCATGATATGGGAGGCATTGACCGATATAAGAAAACAAGATCAGGGGATAGAATTATTAAATTGAAAATAAATCCATGGAATAATATAAATAAAACCAAAATAATATCATAATACATATATACATATAATGTATATAGATTATATTCTCTAAATGAAAGTCACAAAATAAAAGTAAAGGCAGTGACACAATAATAAATCCAAAGGTTTGAGTTAGTAATGTCCATCACAATCCTTGAATTACTACTATAAAACTTAAAATATTTTTATATACATAGGGTGAGAATATAAGTATTATCAGTATGAAAACCATGGTCCCTCGTGCACATGTGAAAAGGGCATACTAATGCATATGTAAGGAAACAATCTAACTAACAACACTTAGATGGGTCATTTAACCAGAACCCAACCTCACCAAGGATCACTCACCAAACAACACATCTAGGTATAATAATATAATATGAATCATACTAATGATAGAGTATGACTTACCACTTTCCCATTTATTTTATGCTCTCACACCCCAACGATGTATGTCTTGTCACTCCCACCTATTTAGAATAACATCACAACACATCACATCACAAATCTCCCATAGACACCTAGTCCAACACATCACATAAAATATCATAACTAGTGTAGTAGGGTATCATGAACATGAATTACATCAACCCCATTCCCTCCTCCTACCATGCATGAGCTCCACTATAATCCATCACACCAAATCTCTCCCGAACATTCTTGGGTCATCAAACCTCAACACATCAGAACTCGACAATGGTACTTTTGAATTTTTTTCCATCACTTCCCGTGAATGTCCTTATCATATCCTAGAAGAGGGAGTAGATAAGAGCAAGTAGCTATCCATCCATCTTCCCACTAAGATATTGGGGAAAATACCCATCGTGTGACTATGCAGGTGTTGGGACATAGTTCTCAATGAGGGTGGGGTGCATATAGAAAATCATAATAATATACATGGTATATATATAGTATCAAATAACAATAAACCATCCTATGGGTTCATAAACAAGGTACCAACAATTTTACAAAATTCACACTTTCACTACAACCTCTATAATCAAAACACCACATAAACATTCCACAAGACAATAGCTAAATTTTATTTCAAATAATCTAATTTTAAGATTTCCCATTTACAAACCAATTTCATTCTTTAAGACAATTTATTTATACAACCCATTATTTCACATATAAACATAAACATATTATACCATAATTCTCAATTAAATTCATTCCTTCATTATCCATTTCAACCCATGTTAAATCACAACACCTCTTCAATCCACCACACCAACACCACATCACAACCACACACAAGCACACAAAGAAAAAAAACTTTTTCGAATTTTTATATTTAGCAATAGATTTAATTAAAATTATTTATTATAAGGGTATTATCAAACAAACCATAATTCTCTCAGGGAAACTATTTTATTAACTGGATATAAGTGGTTATCTATTTTCCCTTTTTTGGTGAAAAAACCCCACACAAAAAAGTTTTCAAAACATATCATATATTGTGAAAACAAAATACCAAAATATCCACAAATTAAAAAGGTAATTTAGTCCATACAATTCAAAATATCAATAAATAAAAATCTATAAAATCATGTTATTCAAACACCATTACCATTCAATTTCATTTATATCGGTTTATTATATTTATTTATCCAGCACCAACAATATTTATAAAGATGAAGAAAATCATAACCCCACCCACATAATGTAACTAAATGATAAATGAATGATCCCTTACTTCTATTTTCATACCCAAAAAGATGAGAAAAATGTTCACAATGGCCAACGTGAACACATAATCATCCAATTCTCCATCTCCATTAATTTAAATGTAAAAATTTGGATTTAATTAAATCTATAAAATTGAACACAACAACTATGAAAAAAAACTCTTCGCTTACCTTCAACTCTTCAAGACGAATAAAAAAACAGACAGTGCACTAATCTAATTAGTATTGAGGGAGACATGAAAAAATGAAGTTAAATATATATAGGGTATTTATTTACCCAATTTTTAATTATCAAAACATGTTTTTCATTTAAACCTCTCATTTAATTCCCTAATTTAAGTATTTAATTAATTCAAAATGTATTTCAAAATGTATTAATTAATTTTTATTTTTCAATTACTCTTATTTATTTATATCATATTACCATCCCACTAATTATCTTTATTTGTTACTATTATTATTATTTCATTTAATTCACAAGTTTTACCCACATTAAAAACTAATTTAATTATTTTTATTTATTTTATTAAAATTTAAAATTTAAAACTATTTCTATCTCCAATCAAACAACACACACTTTTTGGAATTCTAAAAAAACACATCTTATTATTATTCTTTTTAAAATCCTCTTTTCATTTTTTAAAAGCATCATTTTTTGTGTTTTTATTTCCAACGTTTTTTAAAATTATTTTCATTATTTTTTTAAACTTTTTAAAATTTAAACATTTATTTTATTTTTGTAACTTCAAACATCTCTTTTTTATTCAAAACATCATATATAATGTTACTTTATATATATATATATATATATATAAATTACTTAAAAAAATATTTTGATTTTTTTAAAAACATTTAGTTATATATATATAACCCATAACATCATATATATATATATATATATGTATAAAATTTAACTATGCTACTCTTATTTAAATACATAATATGCACACATGACATGTCAAATAATCTTTATTAACATGCAGAGTTTTTGGACCTTCCAAAACCATCTACACAAGGTTTTGGTTATATGTATAATATATTTTAACATTTTCATTAACAAAAACCCTTTAAATATTTATTAAACATTATGTGCATAATAAAAATAATAATAATTATATGATAACTTTGGTAGACCCTCTATTTTTTCCTTTTAACTATTCTCTCTCTAATCTATTCTTTTACACATTTTTTCTACCATTATAAAAAAATCATAACTCCTACACACACTCACCATTCATGAGTAATATTAAATTTACAATTTTTATCTCTTCTATTCAATTAAAATCCTCACTTTTATCATTATTACACCACACATTTTACACTCATTATTATTATTATTTAAATTATTTAATATCCACCATTTTTAACCCCATAAATATACATATCAAACAACACACACACACAAATATATATATATATATATATATATATATTCCCATGTAGATATATATATTTATATACATATATAATAACACTTATTATATTCTATCATAATATATATATGTATACGTATATACAAATATACATATACATATGTGTATATTTATATACACCACACTTTGTAACATAAATAATTTTTGAAACAGTTAATTACAACATTAAGCATGTAAATGTACATATTTACACACGTGTATAATATTTTATATAATATTTAATATATCACATGTAATTAAAATTTTGAAAAAAATATTTAAATTCAATAATATTTAATTGCCTATAATTAAATAAATACTCCTAAATTAAGTAATTTTAAAAAAGTCTTCCAAAATAAATTACAAACTTCAAAATTCATATTAATAAATTATCAAACCCATTTAAACCGATTTTAAAATTTTTCAAAACTGCCTGAACCTTGAAACCATTATTAAACACTAAAGGCAAGGACCAGGAAAATTATAGACCTTTATAATTTATAAATTTTAATTCATGACACCATTTTATTGACATTAAAAGTGTTCAAATTTTTTTATACACTATTCCTAAAGTTCCAAGGATCGAATGTCAACTGAGAAGGGGGGGTTGAATCAGTTGATATCTTTTTATAAGATTAAAAACTTTATGAAACTTAACCCCTACAACCTATTAAGATTTACTTCCTTATCAAACTTTAGCAAGTAACCCAAGCATGCAAGAAAGGTAAAGCAAGAAAAGCACACAAGAATTACAAGGTTCGACCTCAATAAGAGAACCTACGTCCTTTCCATAGCCACTCCCGTGGGTCTATGGAAATCCACTATAATGAAGAAGTGAATATAACTTGTTCCAACTCCCATTGGACACCTTCTATCTCCCGATAAGAAAGATTATACCGACTCCCATCAGTTTATAAGGTTTCCTTAAAGAACAATTGAGCCAAACATAAGAAAAATACTTTGCCAAGCTGCTCCACAAAATTCTCACTCCGAATCTTCAATCCAATTTCTCGGATCCGATTTTCTGAAACTGAACTTCTCAGCAAGAAAACTATAACTCCGAAAAAGCTCACTCCGAATCTTCAATCTGGATTTGTTGAATCCGGTTATCTGAAACCAGTATTCTTAGCAAGGAAACTGTAACTCTGCAGAAATACCCACTCTGAGTACTCAATCCGAATTCCTCGAATACGATCTTCTGAATCCGAATTTCTCAGCAAGAGAATAATGATTCTGCAGAAATGATCACTTCAAAAACTCAGTATGAATTTCTTGAATCTGGTTCTCTCAGCAAATAAAAGATGACTCAGCACAAAATCTCACTCCGAATTCTCAAGCACGCTGCCTTTTCCATGTGTGTAAAAAGTTGTTAATGAGCGAATGATCTGAGAACATATTTATAGGCAACTCAGAGAACAAAGGCGGGAATCTTGAAAAACATTCCCGCTTCCTCAAATCTCAAAAACTCTACAAATATCTCTCATTTAATCTTCAATATTTGACTTACTCAAATCTCCTTAAATTTCTCTGAGATTTATGCAATGTTGAAGTACGAGTTTTCTTGAACTCTTCATATCTTTCTCAAAATGATAAGGCTAGATCTTGGTTCTGATTTTAGGTTCAGGAAAACTGGTTCAGGAAAACCAGTTGAGAAAAACTAGTTCAGGAAACTTGGTTCAGGAAAACTGGTTCAGGAGAAACTGGTTCAAGAAAACTGGTTCAAGAAAACGGGTTCAGGAAAACTGGTTCCGGAAAACCGGTTCAGGAAAATGGGTTCAGGAAAACTTGTTCAGTAAAACTGGTTTAGAAAAACTGGTTCAAGAACCCTAGTTCAGGTATAGATAACCATCAAAACACAGTTGGTAGACTATACCCTCAGGTATAGATAACCATCAAAACACAGTTAAATAAATATTATAAATAAGTCAACATGATAATATAGAATTATTAATAAATATAACAACAAAATTGAATCCAAGATTAAATATTAATATCATTTTATATGAAAATGAATAACTATACATGTTATACATGTTAAGAAAACATAAGGTGATTCTCCGGTGCATAGATCATGTGAAATAGGTTCGAAATTGAACAAATGTAAAAAATATACCTATTAATTGGTCTTGACTTTAGGGTGAATCACATATCATACCACAAAAAAATCTCCTCTAACTATACCTTCAAGAGAAATATATCCCTATCCCTTTCTTGGGCCAATAAACACAAATTATGCTCATATAATAGGGCACCCAAGAAGAGTGTGAGTACAAATCAGTAGGCCACCACCAATGGTGTCCTTAATATGTCCTATTATAATTGGTGAATGGTCAATATAATGAGATAATAAATTAGACATCAGTAATAAACACCTTCTCACACCATTTATTTCTCCCACAAAACAACATTTCACTATATGTACTTCAACTAATGCTAGAATGGGATGATATTCCCATGGTTTGAACACACATTGTGAATGAATGATATTTTAATTGTTATATGATATTCATGGAGAATGAGATACCACCATAAAGAATCAATAATTCAATAATATATCACCATTATAAAAAAATGGGTGAATGATGGATCACCATCACAAGATAACTAGATGAATAGTGCATCACCATCACAACCCAACCTGGTGAATACTTCATCATCAGAATAATGTTAATGGTAAATGATACATCACTAAGTGAATAAGGTATCACCAATATTGGGTGGATGATAAACCAGCACTATCCTTGCGTAAGATGACGACATACCACCATTTCATTTCCCATGTGGACTAAGAACCACAAAAACACCTCATTTAGGTGGAAAATATTCCATCGATGAAACTCTTAAAGTGGATGAAAAATCATCACCTTAAATCTTCAAATAGATGATATAAAATTGATAAAAAATCCATTAGTGGATGATGTACCAAAATAACAACAACTTAGTGGAAAATGTTCCATTGGTATAACATCACAAGTGGTTGATACACTACCAGCATAAAAAATTAGGTGGACATTACACCATCAGAATAGGACCCTAAAAGGATAGTAAACCACCAATAAAAATGTCATAAGTGGATGATGCTACACCAATAAGAAATGTCACATGTATGATATGGAACTAATAAAACATTCTAAACTGGATGAGGGTCCAACATTTTATTGACCTTTTATTAAATGATGAAACACTATACAATGATAGATCACCAACCTTACTCAAGTGGATGAAATATCACAATTGATTGGATTTAGGTTGATGAGGCACCTCCAAAAACAAACCAACCATCATAATATATGATTTATCATTTCAAATAAATATTAATTATTTGTAATTTTGAAACATTTCAAGTATTATGATTTTAATCCCCAACCAATTTTAAAGTCTTACACCTAATACATCTCACAACTTACTTAGCACATACTTAAGGAAATTCTCCCCAAGGAGTACACTATAGTACAATAATAGGATAATTGGATCATTTCCTAATCATAGAGAATCATATTGAGTCCAATATTATAGATTTAAATTTCAATTCACATGAGAATAGTTCAATGATGACCAATGGTGTCAATGCACACCACACATGACCATTTATTGACAATTTGGTTCTATTCTCACCTTGGGGAATTAAGAAAACCAGTTTAATTTAATTTTAGGCTATATTTAATAATTTTTTTTTGAATATCATATGATTTATGAAAAATTATAAAATATTATTAGTAAAGTAATAAAACTATCTACCTAGGACTAGAATGGGCACTCTAATCGACAATGCTTAGTTGAATTGACATTAAAGGGAAAAAAATCAAGAAACCCAGAAGAACCCCAAAATTAGTGGTCAACAGACAAATCATGATGAAATAGTGAATAATATTTTGGCACCCTAGACATGCACTCATAGAATCAGTGCCTAAAAACATCCTTTATATATTGGATTTGAGACCAATTGAAAATTCCCAAACATAATTATCCAATAATTACATGACTTAATGAAAATATTTCATTACATACATTACCAAATCCTTTTAGTTTTATAGATTTATAAAAAAAGGGAAAAAATAAACTAAAAACCCATTTCTTTCTCAAAAAAAAACTTTTTTTATACAATATAAGAAACGAATTAATCCATAATAAGTATTAAATATCTTTGAAAAAGTTCTACACACAAGCTATCCTGTGAGACACATTATGTGTAATAATTTTCATCATAAATTGGGGAAATGAAAACATAATAAGGGGTGATAGAAAATGATCAGTAAAAGTAATCATAAGGAATGAAAACAAGAGATCCTAAGTGACCAAAATATGAGAATAAAAAATATGATAGGAATAAATAATTATAAATAGTTCCATAATAAAATGAAACTAAAATCATAAAATATTCATTGATAACAATTAAAATAAATAGGTCACATGGTTAATAATAACTAAATTCTTGGCAATGGAATGCATAATTCAATAAATCTATATCTTACCATCAAGGCCTCAAGTAAGAAATTATTATTTATCTCAAGGATATAACTAATATATTATTCCTATCATCAATACCATAATCAATCCATCATAATAAATTGAGAAAGCATACACAAAATACCAAAACATGTTGGTCTCATGAAACCCATCAATGCATCAAGGTGAAATATAATTTTGTGCCTTAATAATCACTTATTTTAGTGAAATTCATTAAACATATTAAATAATGAGTAAAAAATATATAATAAACATTCCTAAAAATCATCCATATCAGGATAATAAATATATGAAATGTAAAACCATTCCCTAGTAAATAGAATTGATTTATTTATAAAAAATGGGTATATGGTTTAGAAATAATTTTCCCATAATTCATCAATGTATCGGTATATAGGGAAAGAACCTTCAAATAAATGATATATAGTGTATTCATAGAGAAAAGGTATTGGAAAATAAATCATTCCTATACACAATGGATGGTTATGAAGGATAAAAGAAATAAGGGATCATTATTATAATAGAAATGAATATTTTATAGTTCATCCATATAAAGTAGGTGGATAATTATGAAATAACATATAATCAGTGTAATAATGGAAACTTATAAGGATTTTTACATAAATTAAAAACATCATTACAAATGAATTCTTTGATCAATATCACAAAAGAAGGGATCAAGAGTCGAATTATTTGGTAGCATGGGTTCAATACCAAAAATTATAAATATATATATATATATATTATTGGATAAATAATGTTACATAAATCCCATGATTATATATAATTTTTAATAAGAAAAGGAAAATTTTATTGAAAACATAAAAGAGATTTTAGAAAACATTTTTTAAATTGACATAAATTAAAAGCTAAAATGTCACTTTCAAAATTAACTTTTGAAAAGGTGAAGTGAAATATTTTTAAATCATTTATTTTTTAAAATTATCTTCAATAATGGATCCTTGAAAATTAATTACATTTTTATATGGTAAATATGAATCTAAATATAAAAAATATGAGCATGAAATAAATGTTTTTAATACTTATAAATTACATTTATTGAAATTCCACTTTGTAAAAGGAGTAATAAAAACAACTTTGTATTAAAACATAATTTTTAAAAATTGTATTATAAAATAATAGATAATTAAATATTAGTGTGGTATAATCCAATCATAGATGAATAATGTTCTAGATAAAATCTTATAACTCATAAAAAGAAAATTTGAACAATCAACAACCCCTATAGGAAATATACTTCATGAGGTAATAAATATTCCAAAAATATTTATGTGGTAGAAGGGTAAATCTATATAAAAATGAGACAATAAAACCTAATACATTAAGGAGTAGAATTTAGCCAACTTTTATTATATAATTTCAAGATAATGATTATAAATCAATGAAAGAAAGTTGAGTTACCAAAAATCCTTACTACTTGGGTAACATTTGAATCAATAGAAAATTAAAGAATTGAATATTATTTGTCTTGTTATATCCCATGAAATTTAAAATAATTATGATAAAAGTACATCCATGAGAATTAAATACCCCACAAAAGGAAAACATGGTTCAGAAATTTTATTATGACCCAAAGAATCATAATTGAGATGAAAAAACCCTTACAGAATTTAGAAACATTCAAATAAAAACCCATCAAGGATATAATTTCAATTAAAAAATTAAATAAAATGAATAATTATAGAATTGTTATATAAAATATTAATGGGGTAGTATGTACACTATATAATATAAAATATGTTGCATAACATAAACATGTGTCAATGAATTAATTTCTATTTATTCAAAATGTAATATAACCTTTTATATAAAAAAATTAAACATATTACTAAAATCATTAATAACCATAATAATATATTTTCTATTTATAATCTTCATTTATAATCATTATATATATCAATTATAGTTAGTTGTTACCTATTTTCTATATTGGGTGTAAAGAATCTTGATGGTTTTGAAATAGTTTCATAAAAATGGTGTTTATATTCATTATTTTTACAAATATAATAATTATAAGATCAATTAAGGTACTGAAATAGATGTTCCATTATATTTATAAAGTCATAATTTCATTTGATGGTATTGTTTTACAATCCATGAAGATGAAATCAACAATGATCATGTTTCATCGATTCCTAATGAACAGAATGTGTTTTCATAATTAATGAGTTTAATAATAATGTTACCATTATAGTTACATATTTATATCATATTATACAAGTAACTAATTTCCCATAATCATACATTATTTAAATTTATTTCATTGTTCATGTAAGTTGTTAAACTGGCCCAAACATGAACATAACATGATTTATGGATGATCACGTGGCAGATTAGTAATAATAACTTTATAACTAAATCATAATGATATCATTTAGTTTTTATTAGTGTACTCTATATCATAATTTTATGTAATTATAATAATAAGTAATAGACATGAAAATATTACATAATATGAAAAAAAAATTTCCTCTTAGTATGCTTATTTTAAGTGATTGAATTAATGATGATAAATTATTGATAATATAATTAATATTTTATTAATTTTTTCATGAAAACCACACTTATATCATTAATATCATATTTATCCAATAAATAAAATCTTAGTACCATCCATGAAAGGTGGTGATGAAAGTTAAAAAAGAAATCAATTGTTCTATCGAGGTGGCAGTTCGTATGTATACATGGTTAAAGATTTTGTTTTCTAGAGAAAGAAGAGAAATATATAATAGGTTTTGTAATTTCATAATATAAAATATTTCATAAATATAATAATTATTTATTAAATTCAACATTAGTATCATCATTTTAAGGTGGTTAAGGAAAAATAAACATGATGCTTCAGGGAGGCGGTAGTCCACACACACATGCAAATTTCATTTTTTTCCTTAATAGAAGAGGGGATAGTTGGATAATGGTTATTAAATTAGTATAAAAAAATTAATTATATAACCAATAATGACTTCATTATATAGTTATTTTGAGATTAAAATTCTAATAGTAAGATAGAAAGGAAATAATTTTTGGAGAAATGATTATTAACATTGAGAACTTTATGTTTTCCTTTGAGAATTCATTGGAAAAGGAGGGCTTTGTATAATCTATTATGAATAGAATTTAAAATAGTAGAAATAAGATTATATGGTATGAAAAAATTAATGTTTTTAATTATGAAAAAAAATTATTGAGTGGTTTTGAAGGGGTGGTGAGAGGCCCCTTTTATAAGTGAGAAGGGATAACAATTTTTGCAAATAACCATAACTTTTTAATTATGGGAAGTCAATGTCAATGAAAATGAAAAGAATATGATTTTTCCATGTTTTTTTCCTAATATTATATGGATTATTTATGTATCTTGACACTAATAAAATAAGGTATTTAAAGTACCAGTGTGCCAAAATCTATTTTTGAAATACATTAAATATATTAAATATCATGTATGTACAGGTTTCCTAAAAAAGTGGAATAACATATAAATGGAGGCCTAGATAAACAATCTTAGGTATATATTGATATTAGAGTGTTATTTTTACCCTAGGAGATATATAACCTTAGAGAACATCAGATCTTTGGGTTGGGCATGGTCATGGGAAGACGTTTAAATAAATAAAGTAAATTATTTAATTAATTACCAAGACCTAGTTTTTTGACTATAAATACACTATTAAGAACAAATTATATTTTTATACACATAACCATGATGATTTGTGAGAGATATTTAAGTATATTCCATTGGAATGTGATGAAAGAATCATGGATCATTGATCGAGGTTTGATGGAATTTTAGGATCTCACTAATAACAATTATATGGAATTGTTCTCTACCAATGATTGATTGAAATTGAGGTAGGATGTTGTTTTATATGGATTTTCCCAATTTATTTATTCATATGTCAAAATAAAATCAATTTCCAACAGATTAATTCAAAAATTGATCATATTGTGGGTACGAGTTTATCTGTAGGGATTATTGGGAAAATTGATTCTTGTTATTTAGATAATTTTTCATCATTATAATGAAAATGGATCGAGGCCAACCAAAAATTGTTGAAGTTCATTTATATTTTTCTTGTTTCTTGATTTCTCCCTCTATTCTTTGTTTGATCATCATCGAAATTCATTTTGGCTAGTGGTTTTACAATTACCTGATAAACAATCATTGCACACCCAATTCTATGTACAATAGATTATTATAGTAGACCAGGGTTTAGATTGATTTTGGGATCGACCTGCAATGATAGTGATGGTGGATTGGGATTAGTCTGATGATTTATGTTGATTTCGGTTTGATGGAGCAGCTATGGATGATGTATCTTAGTGTTTCTGGAGAAGTTTTTAAGGCTTAATTTAGGTGAGTGGTGACGACAAGGATCGGTCATACTAGATCCATACACTCCGATGTGATTTCTTGCTAGATCATAGGATGGGGTAGTTGGCGATGATACTTGAGGATAATACAAAGGTTTCTATAAATTACACACTACACGACATGTAATTCATGAACACACTCAGTGTGTGGGTCCCTGGCTATGACACTATTGTTCCATGTAAAATTAAGTATCACATGATCTGTGACCCCTATCACACATCATGTGACTTAGTTCGGTAACTTGGCATGTACCCGATGTGGTACACATACAAAAAGACGACTATATGTACATGGAAATTACAAGATGGATATGGAAATGGATATGATTACATGGGATCAAACACACCACATACTCAGGAATGAACATAGATAGAGGCACGTGTCGTGATACATGGGAAGAACCCAGTGCTGATGGGACACATCATGTACTATTAGTACATGTCGTGTACTATTTCAGAGAGGGCTCAGATCCCTTATAATTTCCATCATGGACATGTTTCAGAAGTGTACATTCTCTTGATCCATTTCGTGAGGGTTTAATATGGAATCACATCCTATACGTTGGATGGTTATCACTTCAGAGGGACTTCATTCTTAGATAGAGTTTTAAGAATCATTCTATGAGTCCCAGAGTGAGATCTTCTATCATATTATTTTCCATTGGTGTAGTTCTTAGTATTTTCATGAACAAAACTATATGGGAATCAAGAGTATTAAAGAAAATAACTCAAGATGAAAGAGATATACATAAGAATCAGATGAGAGAGTTACACAAGAAGCTAAAATTATACACAACAATATAATCACATGAGCAACATATAGAAAGCAAGAAAACAATAGGAACACTTCATTTCTAGTTATTGTAAACCAGAGAACTGTTGTCCACCAATGTTCTACCATCTTGGTAGCATTCAACTGAACCTAAGAAAGAATAACATATTATCTTCTTGGAAGATAGAACGTAATGCTTCACAACACTCTATTTTAGTGTTTTCTTCCATAAGAGGACTCTAGCTTCATCTCAGATACATCAAAAAGTCTTAATATTAACCACATAACACACAGAGCCTTCTAATACCTATCTGATATTTACTTGTCTATAATGTTATCTTTTATTTCAATTTCAAGGAGTGTGTGTATCTGTATGTAAAATACACACTATCTCCTACATAAAACCGAAGGATACTAGTTATCCTCACACAACTATATTTTCACACTAGTTTATCCCATGAAGAACTATATTACTGGTCCTGTGTGACCTGGTTGTATTTTTTTCCCACGTAGAACTATGATAGAGGTATTATGACCTAGAATGTATTTGTACTATTGTGTAGACCTCGATCCAGGGTTTATATAAAAACCTTTTTCTATATATATATATTTATTTTTGGTAGGTGATCACCAAGTGGAGAGGACTAAGTCTTGGCTTGAGACCGAACCTATTGTTTTATATTCATTCTGTTTTCAAATTTAGTTTTCTCTATTTTTACCTATATTTCAGAAAACAAAATTTTAATTTGATAGTTAGTCTTAGCTAGTATTTATAAATACATTTTCTTAGTATATTATTTTCAAAATTGGTTTCAATATCTCATATTGTTACAACTGATAAGTAATCAATCTTCTAAGAAATTATTTGAACATTCAGACTATTATAAATTCACTTCTTTGAGTAATTGGCCCATGTTTTTTTAAGTTTTGGGAACCTTTTAAATAATTTTTTTAATATAAATTATTATAGGAACTAAATTAACCCCTTATTAGAGTTTCCTACTACGACAAACATTACTATTCTTATAAAAAGGAGAAATTTCTCTAAATTATGTTTGGAGGTGAGTTTGGGGTCTATCTTTTTAATGATATGATTATTGTGTATGGATTTTTTTTGTTTCACCACAATTTATTTCCATGGTAATCCTTGGGTATCTTGGTGGTAGATATTGGAACACTTGGTGCACTAGTGTATGATCATTTCTCTGACTAGTGTCACTAAGGTATTCATTTTCTATACTTAGGAAGTTTCTCCATGGTTAGGCTAGGTAGGGTAAAACTGACAGTTAGGACATATTGTTTGATATATGATCCTAGTTTTTATACAATTTTTAGGTTAGAGTTGTTTTAAAATTTTAATATATCCATTAGGTCTCCATGTTACTCATTATTTTCTTACTTATATATTGGTGTGTGTGATATTATACATTAGTTATATTTCATTTTATTGAATGATATGAGGAAAGTGTGTTTAATTTTTAATAGATAATTTTTTTAAAATAAATTTATGAATCCATTATACTTTATATTTAAATATATTATTACCCTAAAAAGATTTTATAAAGGATGATCTAATTTGGAAATGATTTTTACATGGATAAAACTAGAGTGATTCCAAATGAAATTGAATTTGTTTCTATTTTAAAAAGGTAAAGTGAAAAACATAATTTACAAATGTATTTTAATATAACATGAAGTGGTTTTATATTTTATTTTTTTTCATGGGGTGTGGGGAGTATTCATATAGAGAATATTTTTCTCACACCTATATCATTACATGTTTAAAGGCTCTACTAGATCATAAAAAGTTATCTAGGATATAATTCATATTTGAAAGTGGTGGTAGGTGAAATAACTTCAATTACACATTGTGATGGGTGATAATAATTTTATTTCATCCATATTTTATGGTTTGATTATTTTATCAATATCCTCATATTTCCTTCAACATTTCATTATATACTAGATCTTTTGATTTTATTTTATGCCCATTAGTCTCGATTTATTGATATGATTTCCTTTTTTTACCTTTCTTATGACTCTTTTAATTCCCATTTATTGTAGGATTATTTATTGTTATTTTCTATTATCTTATAATGTATGGAATGGACATATTATATTTCTAGGTGAAATTCCACCACCAATTAAATTATTATATCTGGAAAATCATCCACACCTGAATTTATCTGATTCCCAACACCAGTTGCCAGCTCAAATGTTTTTGGAAAACCCTTTAAGACATGTCATGGGTCATCTAGGATGCTAGTTCTGAGGTGGACCTAGTTAGTTCATGAAAAAGGTATCAAATAGTGGTTTTTATTTTTAGATTTATGGTATACACAAGATATGTTCTTTAGAACTTGAGAGGTATATCCTAAGTGTTTCTATTTAAACCATATTTCATAAATAAATTGAATTAATAATCCACATCAAAAAATTATCTCAAAAATGGGTGTTATATAATTATTTTTAAATGATTTTCTTTTTGAAAATATTATTTGGTGATTCAATCCATTGATACATCATTAATTCAGAATCTATATATTGTTTAGTGTTCAAAATCCATTCAATTTTAAAGATCAAAAATTGATTTAGGTGGATATAATGTATCCTATATAATATATTAAGATACCCATTAAGTGTAATGTATAGGATTCATGATTATATAAGGAAATAAAAAAATATAATGATCCAATAAATTTATTAAATAAAATAAAGTAACGTAAAATTCTATGGATATATTTGGAAAAGTGCGACTTGATAGAATTTATTGAAATTTTCAAAGAGAGATATTATAGAAATTAAGGGAATAATGGATCTCATTGATACATTTATTAAATGGAGGAGAATTAGAAGAAAGAAATCATATATACAGTAGTGGTAAAGTTTATTTTTACACCAAATATGGTATTATAATTTTCAATTTTGATTTTGGAGTACTAAATTTTTCCATTGTTTTTAAAGTTAGTAATTTTTCTTAAATGAGTTTTAAGCTTTCAATTTTTGAGGCTTTAACTAAGAGGGATAATGAGTGAATTCTAAACATTATATAAGTAGTATACTCAATGGATTTTTTGACATCATTACATTATCATAAAATTATCTTTATACTTAAAATTGTGTGTTTGAACCATTAAATTTCTTATGTATTATGAATTTACTATCTTTTATACTTTGTAAGTAAGAAATATGTGTTCAAAACAAGAATGTAATAAGATCATTGAAGGGAATATTTTTAATTAAATAATAAAATTCACACTCCACCCCTATTATAGGATCATTCATAGCGGGTATCAATAATATATATAAAATAAATTGTGATTAGATGAGCAAAAAATGATACAAACTATATCCAAAATCAACACTTTTAAAAATTTGAAAAAAAATTCACACTTACTTAACACCTTTATAATAATCCTTCAAATAAATTCTTGTTCTTTTATGTTATTAGAATATTTGAGAAAATAATCTAAAAAACTACCATAAATATATCAAGGTAAACTTCAAATTTAATTTTCATTAAATACAAGATTATTATAAGTGTATTTGTAAATATAAAATTAATCAATATGAATTAAAAGTTTCCATAACTTTTATATAAGACTTTAATTGGTATATCCTCACTTTCCACCTATAATTAATTATTTATTGACTAAATATCCTCCTTTAAAATTTAATTATCCCTAAATGTTGATAAGAAGACATTAATATATGGTAAATGAGATGTGTTCTTGGTTATGTTTTTTTGTATATGACAATCAATATAATGACACATTTAATTATCATTATTCTTAATAAAAGAGACTGATGGACCCTAATGATAAGTACTTGTGTGTCTAAAATGTTTTTCTAAATCCTATTATCATTTCATCATTAATTATTTCAAAATCAATTAGTGAAATTCTATATGGGATTTTATATATTGATAGAACAGAAGTTATGATCTCAATTGGGAATGCAGGTAATGACCCGTCTTGATTATCTGAATCCAATAACAAAAACTAGATCCCCACAAGACCTCAAGTGAACCCCTAATTCACCAATAGGTAGAAAATAGCTACAAAAGATAAAATAATAATATGTTAACACATTTCTTTCAAAATAAAACAACTATATAATCATGTATGTGTAAAAACCCTTCTATAAAAACTAATATTGTGAAATTTTTAAAAATTAATAATATTAAATTTTTAAAAACCAAGAATAAGGGAGAAAACACGTTGACTCAAAAATAACATGACTCAAAAATTCATGCCACCAAACTCTTCCATCCATATCCCTATCATGTATCTATAACTCACCGCATATGAAGAAATAATTCTCCCTTTTCCAAAATATCATCTTAAATCATATACATGTCTACCAAATTTCTAATTTGGGGGGTGTTTTTTAACTCAATAATATTTCTTCAACACTTTAAATTAACCCCACACATGAGTAACCAAAACCCTAAAAGAAAAATAATGGTTTTTAAGAATTTATGATTTTTTTGAAAAAACCTTTATTGGAAACATTTTTTATTCAAATGAGAAATAAGGTCTTATTTATTTTAAATAAAATAATCCATTCCATTATCATGTAGCATAAGATATTAACCCATAAAGAAAAAACCATCAAGTTAAATACATTAGAATCATAATCATAAATCCCTATTTTATAAATCATAAAGTTTTCAAAGAATATTTCTTATAAATAAAATATTTTCTTACTAAGGATTTTGATGAGCATTAATACCCCCAATAAAATATACTAGATTAAAATTTAATTCATACTAAAATTTAATGTCAACCACTGATAAGATGAAATTATATATATATATATATATTGGATTCATTTATTTAAGGATTATTCATGATTTATTAAATAATTCACTAAGATATGGTTTTTTACAAGAAATAATAAATTTTGACTAAAATTATGAGATGATGAAAAATGGGAAAACAATCTTTACACATTATGTATCACATAAACATTGTGTAGAACTCAATGAAAAAATTCCTGCAAGGCCACCGACTAGCCCATGAAGACTTTACATGATGTAAAGCCAGCACATGATATGTACATTCATTACATGGTTTTTATATTTAAAAGATAAAATCCCATTAAAATTGAAACACATACATGACATGCAGAGATTGCATGATGTGGAAAGTTTAAAGGCTCACCTGGTCAAAGATAAAACTGGATTCTTTTGTGAGAATTGTGAATCTAAAATACATGACATGTATCCAACTTACACGACATGGAATTTCTAGGACAAAAGCCACAAAATCTTGTACTTAATGTTCATAACATACATGTTGTATACTTCTCTGACCTATTAATAGTTAAGCAATCCTCCACGCACATGGAGAAACACACACTTTCTTTTTCTCTCATATTCTTCCGTAGTTTTCTCTTGTATTCATATATTTTCATTCCAAAACCATTTTAATTCATTATTCTAATTGTTTTTTCATTTTTTTTGAGTTTTTGTTGATGTAAATATATTCTATACCCATTATAAAATGTTGTGAATTAATTTCTATTCAAGGTCCGTTTTCATTATCCCTTACCATTCTTCATAAACACTTGCAACATTCTTCATTATTTCTTTGTGTGTATTGATTTTATGACTAGATTTATATTTCTTTCAATTTATTGATCATGATTACTAATTTTTTGATTTATATTTTTCTTATTTATCAACTGTTTCATGATAATGCATAGAATGTGGAGTATTTCCTTGATTTTGATCATCTCTTGTATGCATGGAAAATCCACCTAGGGTTAGGGGTTTAGAGTAGGTGTGATCTTATGCCGAATGAATCTATATATTGAACCTTGTTAACCCCATGTATAGTAAATAGGTTGATAAAAATTGTTTCTCCCATTCTTTTTCACAACCTTGACCTTGATAAGTGCAAAAGAAAGAACCTATCCTAATTATAGTTGAGAAAGACTATGAACATTAGCCTGTGTCACTTTCTATATAGAATCTAAGTGCAATGAACCTAGGTTTTCAGCTATAACCTAAACATGGGAAATTTGTATCATGGGTAGATCCAATTGGATTGACCAAAACTAGTTGTAAAATCTTTATCCACTTTACAACCTAATATTTAAGACTATTTGAAGCTAAATATAGTAATATCTCTATCAAGAGACCTAAAATCAACCATGATCTATTCCTTTATTATCTAAATTAAATCCAAATAACTCAAATTTAGTAAAAACCTGACCTAAAGAGTGAAAATTATAAATCCTTATAAAGTGTTTTGTTCAATTAGGTGTAGACCTTCCAGTAGTCCTCATTGGTTCAACACTATACTTTGTATTTACTCTATCCTAGTTTAACTGTAATGGGGACTATAAATTTATAATCCGATCGATGCCCATATGAATTCAATGACACATGAAGGTGTGTGAAATTTTGGTGTTGTTGATGGGTATTACTATTTCTTAGGCATGGTGACCTTTAGATGAAACTTGGATTACCTCACCCCTATCCCTTTATTATTTTACTTCCCCTTTTCCTTTCAAATTTTTATCTTTTGGAGGAAACAATGTTCTCTCTCTCCATCTCACTCCATTATTCTCGAGTTGTGCATTCACTAGGGACCCTTGAATCACTCAATAATCCTATATGTACAAGAAATATTATTTTAAATCCCAAGATATATTGATCTATAGATGTAGTTGTTGATTTATAATGGATGAGAATAAAAATCTTTCTCTTCCACACCACAAAAAATATGAAATATGCACCACCTGAAAATCCGGGTGAGCAACCAACACTATAGGAGCACACCATTATGGACTATGGATTTTTTCTGTTAGCGGTGATATTCCCATCATTCTTTCCAACCTATCCAGGAACAAACTTTCAAAATTAATCCTAGACACATTCATATGATTTAGAACAAGGGGCAGTTTAGTGGACTACAAAGCGAAGACCCTCGTGAAAATATTTTAAAATTTATTAGGGTTTGAAATACATTTTTGAACAAAGGAATTTCATCAAATTCCATAATAATTATAAGTTTCTTCCCCTTATACTTCCATTATAGAGTAATGTATTAGATAAAAAGTAAAGCACTTGAGTCAATCATGACTTATGATGAACTATTCAAAAATTTCAAAGAAAAATATTTTCCTCAGATACGAACATGGAAGATCCACAATGACATTCAAAACATCGCTCAGGTGGATGGAGAACCAGAATGGGAAGTATGAGATAGATTCAAATAGCTAATCCAAATGTTCCCACATCACGTACTAGATGTGTTTCTATAACATCAGACTTTCTACCAAGGACATCAACTAATTTAATTAATAGTAGTTAGTGCCGCTGCTGACGGTGGACTCATGTTCAAGAAGTAAAAAGTTATCCAAGCCATTCTTGATGAAGTGTACCATAATTCCATTCTTTGGAAAAGTGATAGAGGATAAATCAATAATGAAATCTATCTAGTGTAATAGACTAACCACTTGGAAGCTCAAGTAGAGTCGCTTACCCCAAAGTTGGTGTCATTTCAATTATCTACTACACCACCACCCCCTCATACTCTAGTAATGGAAATTAAATCCTATGAAATGTGAGGAGGCCCACACAAGTACTAATACAATAGGTCAATCTTGGAGGAACCCCTATTAAAAGATTTTAATTATGTCAATTACAATCAATAGTTTCAGTATCCCCAAAAATTTCAACAACAAAACTATCAACAGAGGCTAAATCAGTAGATCCAGCCACAAAACCAAGGTTATTTTTAGTAGGTGATTTGAAAAATTCTACCAAGTAATTAGGGAACTTATGACTACCCACCAAAAGTTCTATATTCTTAACCACAACAACAATTCCAAATTTTGTTCCTAGATCTCAATAGTTTCAACCTACACAATAGAAGTAGTATCAACAAGCTTCACTAAGGCCACCAAAAAAAGACTTGACTCTCTAATTTATTCATGAAAACCCACCCGCATCATTTCTTCAAAATATGAACAAAGTATGAAAACAAAATAAATTGAAATGAAAAAAAAGATAATCCATACAAAATCTTGAGCACTAAATGGGTAAAATTTCAATTTCTTTATCAAACTTGCCACCAGGTATATTTCTCAGTAACATTGAGATTCACCCAAGAGAAGGGGAAAAGGTAGTTGTTTTTAATAATGGAAAATGATAGAATTTCCACAACTATGAAAATAAGAGGAAAAAAAGAAGGAAGAACCTAAGAAATGGGTGATTTCCATCAGGGATGATGAGAATGATAGAAAATAAGTTGTTAAAAGAAAAAGTTGAGAATCAAAAGCCACTGAAAAAGATCCAAGAAAAGATCATCCCAAAATAAAGATGTTTATGTAGGACTTACAATGTAAAAACCCCTTATTCCATTACTATTAAAAATGTGGCAAGGTATGATTGAGGAACAAAATGAAAAAAAATTAAATATCATGGGGAGAGACTAAACTTATGGGGATCATCCCCAAATTACTCACCCATGAAATTTCATTAAAATAAGGTGCTAAGCCCAAAATCTAACCATATAGGTGACTCCCCACCAATTAAAGAGCTGGATAAGAAAGAAGTGCTAAAACATTTAGAATCTAGAAAAATATTTTCAATATCTAACAATGAATGGGTTAATCCTTTACAAGTCATTAAAAATATGGGAGGCATAACCATTCTAGAAAAAATGATGAAGTTGAGATAATAACTACTTGAACCATCACTAGAGAGTGAGTATGAATCGATTATCAAACACTCACTATGATGACCCAAAAATATCATTTTTCACTACCCTTTATGGTTCAAATTCTGTAAATACTAGTAGAAAATGAATTATATTATTTCATGTATGGATATTCAGGACATAATCAAAATTATAGTCAATCCAAATGACCACTATAAAACCACATTCACTTATTACATTGAATCCTTAACCTAAAAACATATTTCATTTGTTATGTGTAACACACCAACAACATTTTAATGGTGAATTCCACCTATATTTCATGATATGGTGGAGTAATTTCTGAAAATATTCCTGGATAAATTTTTGATATATGGAAGATGTTTTGAGGTGTGCCTGAGTAATTTGGATCTAGTCTTGCAATGTTGTAAAGAAAAATGTTTGGTAATAAATTGGGAAAAGTGTCACTTCATGGTCTAGGGAGGCATAATCCCCAGACAAAAAATATCAAAATAATTTATATAAGTGGATCTAGTAAAAATCAAAGTGATAAAATACTAACATGATTTTAATATAGTGAAAGGTATAAGGATATTTTTGGTCCATACATGATTCAACCACAACTTCATTAAAAAATTTGTATAATTATCCCACCCCTTGACTAACATATTATCAAAATACACTATTTTCAAGTTCACTAAATAGTGTCAACGTGCATTCCATACCCTAAAAAATATTCTGGTGGATTCCTCTATCAAAATTTCAACATATTGGAATAAAGACATTGAGTTAATGTGTGATCCAAGAGATTTACTATTGGTGATATTTTAGGAAAACATGCCAAAAATATATTTTGTCCCATTTAATATGTGAGTCACACTCTGAATGATATGTAGTAAAATGATAAAACTATTAAGAAGGAACCACTAGAAGAAATATTTTCATTTGATTAGTTTCTCTCATGCCTTGTACTATATAAAATATTGTTCTACATTGATCATGAAACACATTAATATCAACTGAAAAAAATGATGCCAAACCATGTCTGTTTTGATGAATTATTCTATAAAAAGTGTTTCAAATAATAATCAAGGACATAAAAGGAATTGAGACTATTATATTTGACCATAAATCTAGACCTCCACTTCCCAATATCAGGGATGTTGAAAATTTATTCATCACAGATGACTTCCCTGATGAAACCTTTTTCATGATAAATATCAAAGGTTGAATTCTATTTTTAGATATTTAAAATTATTTCTCCATGAGATCACTCTACACTGACCTTTCCTATCAGTAGAGAAAGATATTTTCAGCTGAATAGTCACATTACTATTGGGATTAGCTTTTACTATTTAAGCATTGTGCTGGTTGATTGATGTGGCACTGCATCCAAGTGGATGATAAATAATGTGTTCTTAACATCTTTCATATATAAAAAGTAGGAGGGAATCATGGAGCCAAACATATTATGACTAAAATACATCAAAACGAGATATTTTTTCCCATGCTTCATCCAGATGCAAGGAAATTTTGTCAAACCTGTGATAGATGCTAGTGGATCAGGACTATTGTGAAAAGAAAACAAATTCCGCAAAATTCTTTCCCGAAATTATAAATCTTTGACAAATGGGTGATTGATTTAATGGGACCATTTCTTAATTCTCTTGGTAATTTTTACATCCTATTTAGCATTGATAATGTTTTAAAATGTGTTGAAGCCAAAGAAACTACTCAAGAAAAAACAAAATTGGTAATGAAATATTTAAATAAAATTAAATTTTCCAGATTCATATTTCCCTGATTAATCATTAGTGATTAGGGAACTCACTTCACCAATAATTGTATGATTGAAATAATGATGTAGATGCTCAATATACAAGAGGTGGGGGGGGGGGGGGTGGATTGTATCTTTTAAAAATTCCTTTGGAACTTTTAATGTTGATATAAAACTTTCTATTGTTTAAAAAAGTTAAACAAGGTAAATTCACAAGACCTCTTAGTTCTATAAACTTTCTAGATTCCAGAAATACGGTTCTCAAAATGAATCTTAAGAAAAGTTTACTAGGGAAAATATTATACCATAAATCATATAGAGTCTTACTAATCAGAGTACAAGTATAAGAAATTATAAAATAGTTATACTTTCCTTATTAATCAAAATGTAGCAGAAAACATACATGAAACAAAACAAGTAACAAATATAAAATATTTTAACCCAAAGATTAGGGTATCCAACAACCTTGGATAAAGTTCCCTTGATTTATAATTTCAAGAAAGTATGTCGTACGCACACTACGGTAAGCCCTCGATAGGAATATCAGAATATATATTGCTATACCCACAAGCCCTCAAACTTTAAGATAGTCGACACCTCTATCTTCCTTATCAAGGTGGTAATCAAACTTTAAGGTAGTCAGTACCTATGTATTCTTTATCAAGGAAGTCCTCAAACTTTAAGGTAGTCATAACCTCTGTCTTCCTATCCCCAAAATCCCTTGATTGTACACAATAACAATCAGACTCACACGACGAAATATGAACAAGATGTTCAGTACGTACAAATCATGAGAGTCTCTCTCTCTCTAAATAACTTCAACAGCATGTAATATCTAGAGTTGTAGAACTATCAGTTATTTTGAGCTCATCCAAATTAGATACTATTTATATACATTTCTTCAATGGTCGACTCCCACCTCCAATGGTCATATTTTTCCTTGAATTTCAGAGGGACCTGTACACGTGTCACTAAAACAACAGTTGGTTAGAAACTGAATACACGACATCATTTCATAACTATAACACATGTAAGGAAAATGTGGTCTCTTAACCAAAACTATTTTTATAGAGTCTAAGGAAAATAAATTTTAGTGTCTAAGAACATTAGGATTATATATTACATGAATATTCAGATTTTGTTTATCAAGGAATTCGGAATCAGAATTTTGTAGACTTGAGAGTCTGAATTCTAAGGAATTTGGAGTCTGAATTATATGGAATTCAGAACCTGAATTCTGAGGAATTCAGAGTCTGAATTACGAGGAAATTGTAGTCTAAATTCTAAGGAATTTGAAGTCCGAATTCTAAGGGATTTGGAGTCTGAATTCTAAGGAATTTGGAGTTTGAATTCTAACGAATTCGGAGTTGGAATTCTAAGGAATTCAGAGCCTGAATTTCAAAGAATTTGGAGTCTGAATCTCATATAATTCAGAGTCCGAATTTCAGAGAATTTGGAGTATGAATTTCATAGAATTCAGAGTTTGAATTTCAGAGAATTTGGAGTATGAATTTCAGAGAATTCATAGTCTAAATTTCAAAGAATTCGGAGTCTGAATTATAGAGAATTCATAGTCTAAATTATAGAGAATTCCAAGTCCGAATTTGGAACTTGAAAACAAAACACTCTATATCTCAGTATTTATAGAATTCTGAGGTTTTAGATGTGAAACCAAATTTTACACTTAGGAATAAATAGAGTTATATTTAGAGAAACTAAATGATGAATAATGAAGACATGATAAGGACAAATTTTTCTTGGGGAAGGAAAATTTTCCTTATTAAGGAAAATACAATTTTCCTTAAGATAGATTATTTGTGATTTCCAAAACATAAAGGAATGAAAGAGTCATAAGGAAACCTTATTGACTCAACAATCTCCTCCATTTTGGAAATCACAAACATACTTACTAAAAAGAATATAAGGACTTTAAAATTTTATGAACTTAAAAATAAAAACTTATCTCCCTTTAATTATGGATCAAAGTGAATATGACTAACTCCCCCTTAGGATTTGGAAACCCTAATGATCATATTCTTGATTTCTTGAATGAGATTTTTCATTTTCATGAAAATATTCATGATAAAAACTCCCCCTTGGATGAACTCCCCCTTACAGAGGGAAATTTCTTCTTTACTTAGTATTCTTTTTGACATTTATTTTTCCCCTTTGTGATTTTCAAAAAGGAATAAAAGGAATGGAAAAAAAATTTGGTACCTGAAATATTAGTAATAAACAACCAAAAATATGAAGTGCTATAAGAATTTCATTAATATTGGAAGAATTTGTACAATCATGGAAACACAAAAAAAGATCGAATTTGGAAAAGATTATTCTTTCTTATCCTTCGACATCTACTTTTTCACAATGGTTTTTAGCCTTTTGAGCTCTTTGTGATCTTCTTCCATACGCTTGAGAATCTGATCCTGATCTTTAGTTTTCTTCTATAAGGATTTTATCTTTTCTTCCCGAGCCTTAAGATTCTCTGCCTGGGATTTCAAGACTTCTTACTTCTTAAAAAGCTTCTATTCTATCTCAATTAAGAGATACATTTCTCTCTTCCAATTCATGGCCACAAAATTTAGCTTCCCATTAAGATCCTTAATTTATAGCTTCCTAGAAGTCTATTCAAGACATAAATTTTCCTCAAAACTATTAGTGAGATCCTTGATATTCACATCTTCGGTGTCAAAATCATCCTTGAAACTATCTTGAAATTCTTAAAATATTCTCATCTCTTCTATTGTCTTCCTTGGCCAACCTGTCATCTTCTTACAGGATATTTTATGAGCCTCATGGCTGATGATAATAGATTTTAAATCTACGTCGAGACTAACACATTTATCCATCACCAAGGAAATAGAATCCAATTTTTGATTTAACGTATGCTGAATCATCTGGAATCTTGAGTCTATACTAGGAAATAAGGGAATAGTTCCAACAATATTTTTCAAAGACTGAACAACAAAGTCATGTTCAAGTGAGGATGATTTAGAATCTGAGACTTTTGTTGGTGAGGATTCTTTTTCTATTTCAACAGCCATCCTCTTCGATGAAGCACCAACTTCTTTCTTCTTTACCGTAGTTTTTCTAGGTGTATCCACAACCACATGTTTTCCCTTATCATCCTTCACAATGATTTCTTCTTGATTAGCAGATTCATGTTCACTATCTGATAGCTGAACTAATTTATCTTCATCAACTTATTTCTTCTTGGATCCTTCGTCAATATCCTCTAGCTGTATCAAATCATGATTACTAATTTCTTCTTCAGACAACTTATTCACATATTCCTTACCCTTCTCATCTTTTCATAGGGTATAAATTTTTGAATACTCGGCTTCAGAAGTTCGGATTGAAAATTTCTCAGAAGAACTTTGCTTCTCATGGAAATCCTCTACTTTCATTATCAAGTCCTCAGTATCACCACTTCCTTCCTTTTCTTCTTCTTCCACTTCTTCTTCTTGCACTATTTCTTATTCTTTATGTCATTATGGAATTACTAACTTCTTTATCGGAGTCTCTGGGAATGGTTATACAAAAAAACATTCTAGTACTAGAATTTGTTTAGAGGATTTTTTAGTATCCTTGATAAGAGATTGAATGACTTTAGCTTCTGGCAATTTCTTCCTTTGCTTATTTTCTTTTTCTTCCTTTCCAAGATTCTCAGTAGTCTTTTCCTTCAATGTTGTTGCCTCAGCAGGGTCCTGGCCAAATTTAGGCTCCCCTTCCTTCCATTTTTTCTTATCCTCTCACTATTTAGCCACAACTTCATCCATATTGGCTTTTGGCTTCTTTGGATTTAGAAGTGCATACTGGGTTTCCTTAGACACTAGGGTTTTTTCTTTCTCTTCTGGTTCCTTCGCCTTCCTCTTCCTTCCACCCTTTTTGCAAGTTTGAGCCACTTCCTGTTTCATTAATAAGGTTTCTACCTCCTCTTCAAGAAAGTCATATAATTATTTAAATTCTTTAGAAAAACCAACTTTCATCCTTCTTAAAGTATCATCACTCAACAACATGAATTTTCAATTCTTTAACTTAGAACAATAAGTAATTTCAAGGATTCTAAACAACGAACAATAATATTTGACAGAATATCTAGATACATGATAATTTGGGATTTCGAATTTCCATTTTTGATAATCTCAATTGTAACCAGAATGTAATTAACCAAATTTATCTTCTTGAAATTCACCAAGAAATCCAGAATGTAGATTTCACTCTTCTTAAGGGTATTCTTATCACCTTTTTCTCGGAATTATAAAACCTTGAACCCATAGTTCAAGAATCCATAAGTTCATAGATAGATGAATAATCATAGAGGTATTTATTTCTAAAAGATAAAGGATGTCTATGGCCTTCTCCTTATCAAAGCTTCCTTGAACATTAGGTATCTTGTGAGTATAGAACACAACTTCCCCTTTATAAAAAAATCCAATCAAACTTGCAAACATGGTGTAATAAAGAGAATATGTTTTTCCATAACACTTGAAAGAGAACTTGTCTCTGCCATCTTCCATGATGAAACTTACTGTCTCATAGAACTCTACTAACAACTATGGATACACCATATCCTGTGATTTTGGTTTCTAAATACAAACAGTCTCCCAGCCCTTGAGCTTGTTATTCTTTGATACGATAGAGTCATATTTGGAATAAAACATCAGATTGAATAACCATTCTCGGTAGATCTTCTACTTAGAGATTATCTTAACAGTTGACATTTGTAACGACCCGAAATTTTGAATAAATCTTGTTTCCTAATTTCATGTGTTATTTTTTTTATACTCAAAAAAAAATGTTTTATTTGATAAACATGATTATAAATAAAATGAGACCATTGGTTTTTGAGTGTTATATGACCATCGGTCAATATGACCACCGTGAACAAAATGTTTTGATTATTGTCTCTAAATTTAAGTAATCTTGGTTAATTATTATAGAAAGAAGATTTGATGGCCTCACCTAGTAGCCTTGGGCCGATCGAAGCCCATCTAACAGAGATTGGGAAGGAGGTAGCACCATTGGGCTTTGCTCTGGACCAAATCCAAGCCGAACTTCATCATGTGAAGCTAGAACGGAATCGCCTTCGCGAGAAGTTCAAACTGATAGAAATTACTACTCGGGCAATGTTGACTGAGCCGCCCCAAAATTCTATCACCCTAGCACACCTTACTCTTAGGTCCTATGCTGGTATTATAAGGGGTTATGTAACGAGACCGTAATTGCCTTGTGTAATCCTTTTTTTAAATAAAAAATTTGGATTTCTTCTTATGATGATGTTTATGAATTTTCAAATGACCGGATAAATATTGTATGCATATTTTTGATGAATTTTAGAAAAAGGATATTTTAAAAATGGTTGTGTAAACCTTAAATAATTAAAAATGTGTAATGATTTTCGAAAAATGGTCTTCTACAATTATGTTCAGTACGAAATTTAGAGTCTAATAAGATCAACTTGATTTTTGATGAATAGTAAATTATGAATAGTGATTTTATGATTAGGATTAGTAATATGACCAAATGGATTAGTAATCTCACTTAAATAAAGTTTTAAAATAATCTAGGCACCTTGATTAAGTAATGTGATTCAATAAAATAGTTAAATAACGGTTTCATAAATTATTATTCAAGTATTAGTTTTTTCGGATGAATAGTGTTTTTTAATTAAAAATTTAATTAAAAATAATTAGAAAATTATTTTTATAAAAATGACTTTATTTTTGAACTCAGAGCATTGATATTATGTTATGGTAATTTTTGGGGATTTTTCTGAAAAAAATGAATTTTCGAGGAATAGTGTTTTTATTTAAAAATTAAATTAAAAATATTTAGAAAATTATTTTTATAAAATGGATTTCATTTTTGAAATCAGAGCATTGATATTTGGTTAAGGTGAAATTTTGGGATTATTCTGAGAAAGTTGAATTTTCGGTGAATAGTGAAAGTATAGTTTTTAAGTTACGGGTGTTTAATGACATCATTTAATGATTTATTAAGTATATATTCAATATGGTCGAATTATGAATAGTAAGATAAGGTGTGAGGTGTCCCAAGTGGCCAATACCATGGGCAAATACCATGGGCAAGCCCATGGTTTTGCCAAAACCACTAGTGAGGTGTCCCTTGGCCATTAATGCTTTGTCCCCTCACTTTCCCTATAAATACCCACCCTTTCCTCCCTTAGTTTTCACTCCCAACTCTCCCCCAACGAAGTTTTGGTCTTCTTACCTTCCAAATAGTCCTCCCAAGGTTCCCCCAAGCCCTCAAGGTCCAATCCTTTGAGTTTCAAGAGTCACATTTTAAGGTAAGGGATCCGACCTCTCTCTTTCTTTTCAAGTAATCTCTTTTATGTCTTTTCTTTTATACTCAATGTTCTTATGTTGGAGGATGTTATTTTATATTCATCCTACTGCCTATTTCATGTTCATATGATGAGAGACCCCCCTTGCTCTCATCAATTCGTTTTAAGAATGTTTAAGTGGCGCCGTTAGGCTGCCGAATTTTTAAGGGATTCTTTCACCTTCCTCGTTTTCAAGTTCTATTTTCATTCAAGTCTTTCATGTTCCTTTTTATTATGTTGGGGTATGATCTCTAAATTTATCATACTGGACTCTTATGTTCATATTATGAGAGACCCCATTTGATCGCTTCAATTCAGTATTTTGAAGTTTTAAGTGGCGCCGTTAGGCTGCCGAATTTTTAAGTGGTTCTTCACCCTTCTCGTTTTGAAGTTCTACTTTCATGTCAATTCTTTCAAGTTCCTTTTCGTTATGTTGGGGAATTATCTATATATCCATCATACTGATCTCTTATTATCATATGATTAGGGACCCTATTTGATCTTGTCAAATCATTTTCTTTTGAAGTTAAGTGACGCCGTAAGGCTGCCGAATTTTCATAAGAGAAATCTAAACTTTTTTTTTTCTTCCATGTTTTTCATTTCAAATGGTATGTCCCTAAAATTTCATTACCATGTCCATATGTCCTTCTTATTCCTTCACCCTACTGTTTTATGGATCATTTATGAGTGGGTGACCCATGTCCCCTCTCATTTCAATGTTTTCTAAAACCCCGAAACTTAGCCGTTATGCTGCAGAATTTTCCCCTCAAAATGCCTCTCTCTTTTCTCAAAAATTAATTTATGTTATAAAGTGAATACTCAAAGCTCTTATTTATACAAGGGTATTCACATATATATCAAAATGTTCCATTTTAAATTCTGGGATTTACATACATGAAACCCGCTTTCCCTTTCCGTGGGTTTAAAGTGACGTAAAGATCATGTCTTTAAAGCAGTTTTTTTAAAACGTTATGATTATGAAATGAAAACCATTTATTTTATGCTATGTGGGTTATTTATGAAATTTTTGATGATGATATATGTGGATCACATGATAATAAAGGCAAATTTAAGGGTGCGCCCTGATAGCGCTCCAATGCATTGGGTAATGATGTAACCACTAGAGATTACAATTTTCACGATACCTTGGTGAATAACCTTGGTAATTTTCAAATGACACCTTGGGGATGGACCTTGGTGATATGTTCATGATTGTCTATGTTAAATGATGTAGCCACATATTCAAGTTATGAAAAATGTTATTTTTATTATGAAATGCCTCATGATTTCTTTCTCATGCCTTAAAGTTCTTTTCATGTCCTTATTGAAGTATCTCAAGTTCACATGTAAAATGTTCCTCTTGTTTCCCTTACTGGGCCTTCTGCTCACCCTTTCTTTTGATGTATGTCCCCAGGTTATGAGATGCAGTAATGAACCTAGAATGAACTTAAGGAGACGCCTTGCAAGTGTTTAAGAAGAATGCTTTATGTTGTTTTCATGTATTATGTTCCTGGTTTCCAAGACACTAAACCTTAAAGATCCTCAGTTGTGTGTAATGTAATGAAAGTTTATGTTATAAAAAGGTGGGATGCTATAACATTTCTTTTTAAAAGAGGCTTCAACAGTCATTCAGAAGTAAGAAGGACCTGAGAAGTTCGAAACGAGCTTATGTAGGAAGGACATAGCTTCAACACGCAAGATCTTGGAGATCTACGTGGGACAAGCATCAGGTGGCCTTTATATAGGAAATTAAAGTGATAGTTCAACTTCCCTGATTGATCCAATGGTTGAAAAATTTCTTAAGAAGATCTAATGATTGAGATGATAGCCAAATAAGGATATTAATAGGTTCTTATCTTTTGAGATTTAAAAAAAACATTCAGATTTAAGGAAAAGTGAATCCAAATAGATTAATAACAAATGTAAATACCAGCAAGGAAAAAATGATTACTAAGACATAGGAAGGGAAACACACCTTTTGTATTTCTAAGAAGATTATTCGCAATGAGAAAAAATTTTCTTAAAGAACTTTAGATTCCAAAATTTTTGATGAAAAAAACATTGACTACCAATATTTTTACTATGAAAAATCTTAGATAAAAAAATATGAAAACTTGTTTATGAAAATTTTAACTATGAAAACCTTTATTATGAAAATTTTAACTATTAAAATCTTCATTATGAAAGTTTTAACTATGAAAAAAATTTTACTAAAAAAATTTTGGATTACGATTTTTTTTAGATTACGAAAATTTTACTACCATGAGAATGTACTACCCCTTTGAAAAGGAGTTTGTTACTATAAGGAGATACATTTCAACTAGAAGTTAATAAAGAATATTACCTTATATTTATCATTCCTAAATTCTTTTTAATGTATTCAAATCTATTGGATGGTAAATATTTTGTGAAAATATTAGCAAGTTGATCTTGCGTTCTGATAAATTGAAGAATGATATCTCCTTTTTAAGAATCAAATATAAGCTCCAGTAGATCCTTAACAAGTATTTTCTTAGATATTTTTCATATTTTTTTAAAGTTAAAGTGTCATAAACTTCTATTCCATTACCAATAATGATCATATATTTCACTAAGGCAAGGTATATCTTGGCTCCTAAGTTCATCTATGTTTTGTGTGTAAACATTCTCTTTCATATTGGTAGAAAGAATAAATTCTTCCTTGGAATTGTGTACTAAACACTTGTCATTCCTAAAATTCACAAGGTAACCTTCATCACATATTTTACTTATGCTAATGATATTTTTCTTAAGAGCCTTGAAAAACAAAACATTTGAAATCATTGTTTTTCCATGAAGAAAAATTTTACATATACCAATAATTTTTTCCTGAGAATTATCTCTGAAAGTTACTTTTCCTCCCTTCATCTTGATAATATTTTCAAAGAAGTTTTTGTTACCAGTAATGTTATGGGAACATCCACTATCCATGTACCATTTATTATTGTTCGAACTATCTTTACTTTCCTGAAAACAAGATAGTTATACTTTCAAAACCCAAACATTCTTAGATCCGGAAACTTCAGAAAGAAAAATTTTAGGAATCCCAATTTTCTTAGAAAAATAAGCTTTATGAAAACCAAAATACTGAGTTTTGTTTAAGGAACAAATTTTTTCCCAATTCCCACCACACTAACACTTGGTATAGAATGGATCACTTTGAGGAACAAAATAATTGTTACTAAAAATAAGTTTTGAACTGGTCTAACCAAAACCAGAATTATTCATTAGAGGTCGAATTTAGGAATACATCTTATCAAAGTTTTCCTTTCCTAGGGTAAAATTTTACAAACACTTTTTCAAGAAAAATATTTCTAACTTTAGTCTAATAACTAAGTTTTTATCCTAAAAAACATTAGTTTTAGCACTAGAGTTAGTCTCGAAAACATTTTTCTTCGAAATTACATTTTTCTAGATCCATAGAAAGATTATCCTTCTAAGAATTAAATTCCTTGAGGGTTTTTGAAATACTTTCAAAATCATAAATTTTCTTATCAATATCTTTATAATGATCTGATATTTCCTTAGTAAGAATATAAATTCTGGAATTTTCCTTATCAATCTTTTTCTTGACTTTAGAATTTTCATTCTCAAGAAGTTTAAGAAACCTAGAAACTTATTCATAAGTAGGTAAAGTATTATCTTCATCAGAAGAAGATTATTCATCTAAAGATTCATAATATTTTCTATAACTATAATTAGAATTCAATGATACATTTTTTTTAGATTCAGCATTGTGTACCTTGGCCATTAATCAATGATTTTCAATAGGTTACTTGGCAAGTAAACCAAGTTACTTCTAACCAGAATATTCATACTCTGAGAATTCTTCAGAAGAGTCTCCACCATTGGAACTCCAGGAATCATCGGCTTTCAAAACATTCTTAGCCTTAGCCTATTAGTATATTTTTCTATTCCTCTCAGAATTATTTTCCTTTCTATCTTTTCTTTTATGCATAGGACAATATTTCCTTATATTCCCTGCTCTTTTTCATTCATAGCAAGTTAATTCTTAGTCTTTCTTATCCTTTATTTTTTTCTTCTTGTATCCATATTGAAAGTTATTTTGTTAAAAAATATTTTCCATCCTTCGAGCAAGATTAGATAACTCATTTTATGAAGATTCACTTTCACTATATTCAGATTGAATAAAAATATTCATAGATTTAGATCTTGTAACTCTCTCAAGAGTCCTAGGTTTTATATGATTTGAAGTTGTTGTAAAAGAAACACCACCATTTCCATTCTTTCTCTTAATATTCTCAACATCTCTCTTCATTATTGTCTCATATTGAAGAAGAGTTTCAAAAATTTCATCAAGAGAAATATGAGTAACTTTTCTATTTTCATCTATAGGTGTCCTATTAGATTCCCATTCATTAGGCACGATGTCTATGATTTTATCTATAAGAGATTCGTCATCTAATCCATTCTCACCCATAGATTGTAAACTATTGACAATGTTCATGAATCATTGTTGCACCTTACAAATGGGTTCTACATAAGGAAAGAAGAAACCATGATATTCAACTCTCATCATAGATCTTATAGTTTCAATGAATTTGGAGGTTCCAATGTGTGTTACTTCAAGATTCTTTGAAATACTATTTTCTACTTCACAAGATGAAATTTGGTTATATATATTTCTAGTCATGGAAAAAATAAAAGTATTTCATACCTTAAAGTTCAGCTGGTATTCCACCTTTTCTGGATTAGTAAAGGTTCTAAGTTCTTTATCAGGAATCATATAGTCTCTGGTTAACATAATGTAGTTGTGAACACCTATGTTTATCACAAAGGCCTTTATACGATCTCTCCAATATTCATAATCATTCTCATCAAAGACTGGTGGTCTAGTAGGATTAAGATTGTCCATCAAACAAACATTCATTCCTACCATCTAGAAGAAAATATCTTTCAAGAAAAAGTTGTGATTAAAAAAAGTTTTCAAAGAAGGATAAAAATTACTTAGAAGGAAAAATATTATGAATAGTGAAAACTTGAGCAAGAAAATTAATATGTGAATATATGTATTTCAGATACTTCCTCTGATACCAATTGTAGATCGAAATAATGATGTAGATGCTCAATATATAAGAGTGGGGTGAATTGTATCTTTTAAAAATTCCTTTGGTACTTTTAAAGTTGATATAAAACTTTCTATTGTTTAACAAAGTTAAAAAAGGTAAATTGAGAAAACGTCTTAGTTCTACAAACATTCTAGATTCCAGAAATATTGTTCTGAAAATGAAACTTAATAAAAGTTTACAAGGGAAAAGATTCTACCTTAAAGCATATAGAATCTTACTAATTAGAGATAAAGTATAAGAAAGTATAAGACAATTATACTTTCATTATTAATCAAAATGCAGTGGAAAACAAACAAGAAACAAAAAAATTAGCATGTATGAAATCTTTTAACCCAAAGAGTTGGGTATCCAACAACCTTTGATAAAGGTCCCTTGATTTTTACTTTCAAGAAAGCTTGTCTTACCCACAGTAGGGTAAGATCTCGATATGAATATCGAAATCTGTCTTGCTATCACCGTAAGCCCTCAAACATCAAGGTAGTTGAAACCTCTATCATCCTTATCAAGGAAGTCCTCGAACATTAAGGTAGTTGGCACCTCTATCTTCCTTATCAAGGAAGTCCTCGAACTTTAAGGTAGTCGGAACCTCTGTCTTCCTATCCCCAGAATCCCTCGATTATACATAACAACAATCAGAGTCACACGAAGTAATTTGAACAAGATGTTCAGTATGAACAAAGCATGAGAGTCCTCCCTCTAGAAATCACTTTAGTAGTATGTAATCTCTAGAGTTTTAGATCCTTCATTTGTTTTGAGCTCGTTCAAATGAGCTCCTATTTATAAGAATTTCTTCAACAATCGGCTCCCTCCTCCAATAGTCATATTTTGCTTAGATTTCAGAGAGAAATATACAAATGTCAATCAAACATTGTTTGGTTATAAATTGAATACACAACATTGCATCATAACTATAACAAAGGTAATCAAAGTATGATTGCTCAACCAAATCTAATTTTTCAGAGTCTAAGGAAAATAAAGTTTAGAGTATAATAACATTTGGATTCTATATTGCATGAATATTCAGATTCTATTTATCAAGGAATTTAGAATCATAATTATGTAGACTTCAGGGTCGGGATTATAAGGAATTCAGAGTCTGAATTCGGAGGACTTCACAGTCTGAATTCGAAGGAATTCAGAACCTGAATTCTGAGGAATTCGGAGGATGAATTATAAGGAATTAAGATTTTGAATTATAAAGAATTTTGAGTCTGAATTTCTGAGAAATAAGATTCTGAATATCAAAGAATTTGGAGTCTTAATTTCAGATAATTCGGAGTCTGAATTTCATAAAATTTAGAGTCTGAATTTCAGAGAATTCAGAGTCTAAATTTCAGAGAATTTAGAGTCTGAATTTCAGAGATTTCAGAGGTTGAATTCGGAACCTGAAAACAGAATACTCTATATCTATATATTTATTAAATTTTGAGGTTTTATATAGGAAACTTAATTTTAAACTTATGAATAAAAAGAGATATATTTAGAGAAACTAAAACATGATCAATGAAAACATGGTAAGGATAAATTTTCCTTGTGGAAGAAAAATCTTCCTTATTAAGAAAAATAAATTTTTTCTTTAAGATAGAGTGTTTGTGATTTTTAAAACAAAAAGGAATGGAAAATTCATAATGAAACCTTATTAACTCAATAATAATGATAAGAAAATATTTCTTGAATAGTATAGCATTCAGTATAACAATGGTACTCCATACCACCTTCAAAAATTGTGCATGGTTAAGTATCAAACAAAGAAATTAAAAAATCCCTGTAAAAGATATTGAACATGACTAGAAAGGACTGGAGTGTCAAACTAGATGATTCACTTTGGGTGTATCACTTGGCCAACAAGACACCAGTTGGAACTACTCCATTTTGACTGGTGTATGGAAATCCAGGAGATCTTATAGTACAATTAGAGAACCAATATTTTTGGGAAAAAGAAGTTGAATGTGGATGCTTAGAAAAATAGAGAGGTAAATACGATCCAACTCGATGAGTTAAAAGAAATCAATATGGATTCCTATATGAATACCAATTTTTTTTTGAAAATACAAAGAAGTAGCATGAAAAATGAATCACCCGTCGATTCTTCACTCCTAGGGATAAATTTATATTTATCAATTCTTAATTAAAATTATTCCCTTAAAAGTTAAAATCCCACTGGATGGGTCCTTAACAAGTCATTATGGTTTTCATTTATCAATATATCAATATTCAGATAGTAGAAGAACCAAAATTCAATGTTAATGTGAAAAGGTTAAAAATTTACCTATTAACCTTCCATGAAGAGTTCTTCATCACTCTCAAATTAACCCAATCAGGAATGAGTCTAGATGATGGTGTCATTATTATAAAATTATGGGAAGTAACCCATATTTGTTTTTTATTTTCATTCTAGTACATCAAATATTTGTTTTAATTTTAGTTAAATTATTTTTTACAGGTCTTCGTGAACATCACTGTACTCACCCATCTTCATTTATATGATTTTCTTTTCTTTCCTGTTCAATATGTTCACCTACTCATTCCACTACTTCCATATTGTTTAAACCCTATAGACTAAGTTTTTTATCTAGTTTAGGTTTTCTCATTAAAACAAATAATCCATGTATCCAAATTTTAATTCATCATTCACCAGGGTTACCCATGGAATGACACTCATCACTAGGAGCTCTCAATTCCCCAATTTCAATTGACAATTTCCAATTCATTTTTTTCCAGGCTATATTTGTGATATCTCTCCCATGATTATTTTCAAGACTGTGCATACACTATCTCATTTTAAAAGTGGTGGAGTATTTCTTTGGATTTATTATCAATTCACTAGAATGATTTCTTATTATCACATATTTACGAGATAGTTTTCACCCAAAGAAAGATTTAAACGTGAAAACAAATTATAACCATTAAAAAAAGACAATTATAGGTTGAAAATTGTTTAAATACATGTTTAACTCTTGTTTAGATTGTTATAATGATTTTGGAGGCATTTACTTTAATTCAATTTATAGATTGTTTTAATTACCTTTGACTGTATTTTTACTAAATTTTATACCTCGATTGATTTACAATTTTTTTATTTATTCCCATTCATGAGAGGATTCTGGACCTACCCTATCATATTATTTTCAGAGCACATTTCTTTAGAGATAACTCAGGCATATAAACCTATCATAACTTGAATTGATATCTTATTAAGGTTATGATAGAAAAAAATACATTTTTAACATGATTGTGGAAATATTTTTTGATCGAGTTTTTCTTGAGTTCCACCTATACATATTTCCTTTATTATCCCATATTATCCATGAATAATATTTTTTAGATGAAGTTGTTTCAATATGTTTATCCATTCCTACCCAGCTCTTGGTATGACGAATGATTATAATTTGAATAAGTGTGGGATAATTTTCACTTCTATTGAACAATGTATATTTTTATTAAGAAGATGTATTGTAGAACGTTAATTAGGATGATATTATGTGGTCCACGATTAATTTTTTAGTTTTCAATGCCTATATTGTTCCTTTGATAAAGAAAAAATAATAATACAAATATTTTTGGTTTTGTATTAGGAAGGTCTAAAATCACCATTACCAAATCAATGAATCCTACGATGGATCATATGTTTTAAGTGATGGATGTGAGACATAGAATAGACATGATTTAAAAAAATAAAAGGAATTAGGTATATTTTTGTATACTTGATATTCTCATGGACCCACCTTGAGTGGTAGGAAAAATACACTATTTGAACATAGAGGAGTTACTTTATTACACTATTCATGAATATCAAGAATTATACTATATATCTTAACCAGATTTGGGACTTGATTTTTTCTTTTCTACACTCCTTCCATCAACCTCAAATTCAATTGATCCCTTTTTACTAAATCCCTCATGATTTATTTTTTAGTTTCATTTACAATGTGGAGATGTTAGAACCAATGAAATATTATTGTTAGGAACATGTATTTAGGGTATGAGAATAACTCAAGTTTCATTTTATACCTTGATATGTGAGAGAATATTTATTATGAGGTAAATTGAAAAAGGTGTATATAAATTGAGGAACAATTATGAAATTGTAATAAAGAGGATAAATAATGTGGATAAAGGTGTGAAGTATGAAGAATGATTGATTTTCTCAACAAAATCGATATTGGAAGACTGGATTTTTCTTCTAACACATAGTTTTTTCTTTGTATTTGTAATGAATTTTTCTAGTATTAAAAATTGATTCACATTGAATCCATGTTGAGAAATTTTTTTATTGGTGATAAAAATTTGTTCAAGTATAGGAGAATTTGATAATATGAAATTATATATACATTTTGAAAACATTTATTTAAAGTTTATTGATGATTTATTAGATAATTCAATAGTTTATGGTTTGTTTTCACAGGAATTGGGAAATTTGGACTAAAAGGGGTGAAGCTATAAATTGGTAAAAATAGACTTTAAATGTCATGTATCACATACATGACATGCATACCTCATTTACAACATGCTTACAAAGACTCAGACTTGCCTATGAAGTCTTTACATGATGCGAATATAGTACACAATTTTTACATTAAGTACATAATGAAAAAATGTCAAAGATCATAATAATACTAAAAGTGATACACATACATGATTTTTTGAGACTTCATGGCATGAAAAGTTCGAATTCTTCTCCAGTCAAAGACACAAGATGATTCTTCAGTGGAAATTTTGGATCTAAAATAAAGGTCATGGAACCTAGTTACTTAACGTGCAGAAGTTGGTATATAAGTCACTTAATCTAGTAAATGACATTAATAACATACACATTGTTTACTTATCCTACCTATTAATATTTGATTGATCCTCTACGCACAGGGAGAAACAAAAACTTTCCTTTCATTTTTCTTCTTCTATAGTTTTCTCCCATTTTCATATATTTTCCTTCCAAAACCATTTTAATTCATCTTGATAGTTGTTTTGTAAAATAATTTTGAGTTTTTTATATACATCAATTATATGCCTATTCTATATCTGCTGGGAATCTTTTTCCATTCAATGTTTGTTTCCATCACCTCTCACATTTCTTTATCAACACTTGAAACATTCTTAATTGTTTCATTTTATGTTGTGAGTTTTTCATTTGATTTTATTTATTTTGATTGGATTTCATTTATTTTAATTGTCTTATTGGTTGTTGAACTTCTAGTATTATGTGTCGGTTAGACCCCACAAAAACACTTTAATACACCCTAGTAATAAGTGTAGTTTGGGACAATAAATTTCTAATGTGATCAATACTAGATAAAATTCAATGATGTGTATGGGCATGTAACCTACCCTATTCAATTGTATGGTTTAAAAAATAACCTAGACCTAAATCCCCCTTCAATGCTTCTAAAACTTAGGAAAAATTATAATACATGTTCACGTAGCCCTGGTCATAGATTTTTTTCTAAATAGGAATAATATATCTCATAAGATTTATAATAAAAATTCCACTCATGAATTTTTTTTATATTCATGAACAAATATAATATTTTTATTTATTTAAATTATATAACCCCCAACATTGTAATATTAAAACCATGGAATAAAAAATTACAAAAACTAACATATAAAATTAATTCCAAAGTATAACACACCATTTTAAAAATTATTTAGCTTACCCATCATTTGAAATAATCTCAAAAAACATCAACATCGACCCCTAATTGATAAATAAACACGATATATAACAAACCATAATTTCTTCATTAATTGTTCATTTAAAAAAATAATGATTCTAAATCAAAAAAAAAATGTTATGACAAATCACATATAAAAAAATATTGCTTTTAAATGACATTACATATTCATGTAAACACATAATGTAACAACCCAAGTATTTATAGAATAATAAATTTTTATTTTAATTAATACTTATGAATAAGATATTAATTTTATGTTAAAGGGGAATCTTTTTATGATAACATACTTACACTCAATAATAGCTTCTCCATAATCTTACATTGCACACAACAATGTGTTATATTGAAAAATAATACAATAATAATATTATTATTGTTATTATTTTAAAAGGTAGTTAACACCTAGCTTTTGGAATAGAGGGAATGAATAGTATCAACTGAATTTTGAAATATGGTTTAAATATGTTTAAATTATGATTCTTTGATTACCAAATTTTTTAGAAATGGAAATAAAAACCAATTGAATATAATAGATGTGCTTTTATGAAAACCTATTTAAAAGAGAATAATTGTGTTTTCATATCACTCTTTATGGATTTTTATTTAATGAAAAATATATGATATATATTAAATGTATTGTTTTAAATTCATATTATATGTTTTATAGATATGATATAATAACAAATTCAATTTTTTTTCGGATAGAAGAATTATTTTTCTAAAAATGTAGTTTTACAGCTTTTTGATGGTGAACCCTTTTTAAATCTAGTTTTGACACTTTTATATATTAAATTTGACAAAAAAAATTCTTATTTATAATAAATACATCAAAATTTACTTTCGGTAAAGTTTTGGTATTTTTCTAATAAAGTTCATTTTTAATGAATAGTGAAAAAGACTGCATTTTAATTCAAAACTACCTTTTAATCTAATTTATTTATATAGTTAGATTTCACTTTTAATTTTTTTAAAGTGTAATTGGATTATATTTTTATATTTTATTATAATTTTTGTCCTTTTATGTAGTTTTACTTTTTAATTAGATATAAACACAATTCAATCTTTTGATAATTATAATTTCTTAAAAACACGCTTTTTGGTTTCGACAACGAGAATTAATTTTAAATTAATTTTTGAAAATTATATGTTTTTAATTTAAAAAAATGGATTCCATATTTCGAATGAGGAGGTCCAAATTTTGTAAATAGGGAACATTTATTTTTAGACATTATGAATAGTAACTTTAGTAAAAATTTTATTTACCATGGTTAAAGGGTAAATCTGGTAAATAAGGGTAAAAAATAATATTATAACAATATTAAATTACCCTAAAACATGTCCTAAATAGATATTATTATACATTTCGGACCATGGTAATCCTTGGTTTGATTTTTTTACCTCATGGATCCACTTGTAAGTGAAAATGACATTTTAGAAAAATTAATTTAATGTAAAGGAAAATGTAATACAATCAAATATCGTTTAGTAAAAAAAAATCTATATGGGGTAATATAAGTTACATATTCGACTATAAATATTAATTATAAAGATAAAATTATTTCCTAAATCATGGTATTTTATTTTTAAATTTTATAGATTAAATAAATAAATTTAATTATGACATAATGATGATGAAGTGATTGCTTCATTAATAAAGGATTCAAATAAATGATATTAAAAATGTTAAAATAAATATAATTTGGTTATTGTTATATCATCCACAAATTTCATGGATTATAGTTATATTTTATATTGGTATTAATAATGTTTTTTCAAATCAATCAAGTTGTTATGTATTTTTAAAATGTCATGATACGAATAGTGTCAAAATTGACATAATTCATATTTTAAAATATAAAATATTTTATTAAATATTATAAAATTATGAAAAATATAAGATTCATTCAAATAGTTATAATAAGTCTAAAATTTTATTATTGACTCTTTAATTGGATATGTTTCATGTTTTGGTAACTATTTTGATTACAAAGTGTAAAATGCTTGATAAAATGGATAGAGTAAAAAGGATTAATTAAAAATGATAAGGATTAAAAATATAAAAAACCTGTATTGTTCTTATTGATTGAATTTATTTATAAAAATAGTCATATTATATTCTAATTAAATGAGTATTGGGCATTTTTAAACTTAAAATCATTTTATAATAACAGAATACTTTCAAACATTCCTAAAGACCCCCTCCTGCCCCTTATAAAAGGTCATCACCTATAACCCATTAATCACACCTATCAAGACCCATGTATCATCCAAAATAATCCGAAATAAGATAAAAAAAATACCTATCTTCATCCTAGAATACTTCCCTTATGAGTAAGGAAATTCAAGAGAGCCCTTTCGCTCAAATCAAAAGAAGTTACCTAATTTGAGGTAACATGTTCTCTCAAGTTTCTTTCTATTATTTTTCCTTCTCCACTCCTTATTATCTTCTTATTATTTGTTTACATAACAAAAATATTATCCTCAATATACTAGGTTATATTTATGAGAATTATTAGAACAAAACTTACACACACCTTTGTCTAATGGGTATAGAACATATTGTTTCTGTGGACGAGGAACTATTGCCTCACAAAACAATGATTGTTCAATATTCTCTTACCACCACTCATGGTGGACATTATGATGGAGATGTAATTATATATGATATTTATTTTATCTCTATGCTACTTTAATCCTCATTTATAACATACATTTTTTCTTTTCATGTTGTATAAAGATGACAATTTCATTTAAAGAAGTGTGGACTACCACCCTCTCAAAGTGATATAACTCGTTCATGATATACCAAGAATGTATAAAATATGGAATTAATGAACTTATGTAACATATATAATATATATATTATACTGTAATTATAATATACCTATGTATCATTTAGTTTTCTTTCATTTAAATATGAATAAGAAATGAAAGTAGCGTTCATGCGTACATACAGCTTACCGTCACCATAAACGAGGCATTTCATTTTGTATATTCATGTACTATGGACTATTATAAATACATATATACTGGATATATATGATATATATGATATCTAAATTATTAATATCATTTTGGGGATAATGTAATTTTGATCACATTGACAATTTATAATTATAACAAGTTCATTTTTTACTCAAGATCCAAACATCGACAAAATGTCCTATATAAACTCAAATAATTATCTACTTTTTATAGAAAGGTAATAAGTGATATAAAAGGAATAATAAAATTGAAAATGGTTTTCAATCAAGTAGATATTAACTTAATTTTATAATTTAGGATATTAAATAATAAACGAGTGAAGTCATACATGAGGTAAGGGACTTCGTCTCAATCACATTTCATTGAGAAATGTTTTGATAATATATAACTCCTTCATTTACATGGTGTATAATAAACCCCTTTTACTTTTAATTTCATTTAAATAGAATATTTTATCTACAAATCATTTTACTAAATCATAAAAGGAATGTTTTTAACTTATGCAGAAACAATGACCTCTTCACCACCATATTCGTTATTTGGCTTCCTATATAAGCCTTAATGTTTTTAAAAGGAGAAAAAACCCCTTATTCCATTTTTGGGTGATTTGGTATTGAAAATGGATTTTGAAATGGATTGAGTAATTCAATATCTTGAAATTATTTCTTTTTATTTAAAATATTGTGTTATTAGTGAAATTTTTATATTTTCAATATTTTATGTGTTATGATTATATAATGGAACTTGGACATTTGATGGGAGGTTACATGATAAACAAAATGACTGGTGGTTCTAGGATAAAACAAGGACAGGTGGTAACATTATAATCTCCAATTAATTAGGTATAGAAGTCGTCCGTATGGCTATTCTATTTAGTGATATGTGTGGAATCGGACCGTATGGTATTTCCATTTAAGTATGTTTATGTCCCAAGTTACCTTTATATTCTATATTTTCTTCTATGGGATTTATGGTAATATTTTGGTTAAAAAAGGGGTAAGCAATGAGCTTATATTTAGTGAAGTATTTTTTCTAATTTTTAAGGTTAAAATTATTAATTTATTATTAAATATTCATGGTTTATATGTTGTTTTGAAAATCTAACAGTTTTCCTTATTTATATATCCCTTACTGAGTTTTTTAAACTCATCCCATGTTTTGAAATGTTTTTCACAGGATATAAAGATGAATAGGGTCAAGGATGGGATCAAGGAAAAGTCATGTTGTCTAAAATATGTAACTAGACATGTTTATTTTTTAAGGTTTTTTTATTTTTGAAAAAATGGATAGTGAGTTGAATTGTCTACATGTAATATTCAAGTTTTTATGTATAAGTTATGACCTAATTCTCTAAAGATATAAACCTAAAAAGATCCTAAATGTGAATTACTAACTTAATTCATGATTATGTAATGTTTAAGGCCGAGTCCTTATATATAAACTAGATAAGAATTGGTCATAACTGCCTACCTAGATACACATTACATATAATTTTTATGGACCCACCATTTAATGTTCTTTATAGAATGAAGAACCAATCCCTATAACCATGACTACTCCATAATAACTACTTCCTAACCAAATAGTTACACTATGTATTAAAGGAATATTGGCATGAAATATACATTTTTTTCATGAAACCATGTTATTATGGATCAACTTGGGTTATTTTACAGGGTTTCCATGTCACACTCTATTTGAATGTTCAGGCACACCAATGAGAAGATTGGAAACCAAGATCTTTGGAATGAACCCATGTAACTTCCTTATTCCTATTAATTAAAGAATATAAGGTTGAAGGAGAATTATCCTATAAATATGAGGACCCAAAACAAAAATTGGAATTTCACATTTGTAATTCTATAAAACCCAGTTTTTATCTCCCAATCTAAATAATATAAACAAAAGGGTATCATGACATTGAAATATTTCCAACAAATTCAAATAATCTAAATAATATATGTAAAATATTTTTAATCACATATAATGACAGTGTTAGTCAATCATATCTACTCATTATATAGTTTCTTATAAAAACATACCCCATGAAAAATTCTTATACGAGATAGATAACATGAGGGGGGTGGCCAAATATTGGTGAAATTGAAAATTTCCCAAATTTTTTTTAATCACACCTTATCATGAAAACCAATATAATATAGACCTCTACCATAATTATATATAACCCCCAATTAAGACCATAAATCCCTTCTCACATAATCCTCTCTCACAAATCCACACTCCACTAGTAATTCAATTTCAGAAATATTGACAATTATTAATACTAGTAAATTATGACAATCCAAAAACCTTTAATTAATATAATGAATTAAATATCAAAACCCAAATTTATATCATGTTAAAAAACACCCTTATAAAATTCTTTAAATATCTTCCCTAGTTTGATTAATTAATTAGGTCTACATCAATCTCAAATCCACTCAAAAACACCACATGATTAAATATTTATTTTTAAACCACTATTCCATGTTAAGATACCAACAATGATTCTATTTATTAATTCATCAATCCATTGAATTATATTGATTAAAAAATAATTCATTGAAAAAAGTAATATCCTATAATTAAATAAGAAAATCTAATCGTACTATAGATTATAAGGAGTTAAATTAATTATTCAAGTCCTTATTCACTTTATTAAAAAAGCGTAGCAACACATGTGTAAAAATTATCAACATCATAAAGTATTTTCAATCATAAATATTTATATAAATTTTTAAAAGAGACCTATCAATTTCATTCATATTTAATACTCTATCAAATTTTTCATCAATAATTCACCCATGTTTCCAAAAAAGAGGAACTAGAGGATTAAACATTACTCTTAAAACTCTCTTTTATTAATATATAATTCTAAATGGTCTCACAATAGATGTAATATAAGGTTAGAAATCAACTTATTTATAATCAAGAACCAAAGATTCTTGCTATATATAACTCCTTTACAAAGAAACATGAAAGATATTATGAACCACATCATATCAAGGTGATATTTTTAAATGATATACCACTTCACTGATCGACTCCATAATTTCAACAGGACCAATAAATAATTCTTAAAAAAATCTCTTTTTTTATAAATCTTTATTATCATAAATTAGGATACACTTAAAAAAAGATATGTAAAGCTAAATTCCAAGGGTAATTATCTTATATAAGATTATAACTTTTATAAAATATTCACTATCTTCTTATTATTTTCAATAGAATTGATATACTTCATTCAAAATCTCACTAAACATGGTATAAAAAGTGAATTTTCTACAATTTATATGCAACATATGGGTGATAAGAAAGTAATATACAAAAATTAGTTGAATGAATCCATATAGATTAAATACCTATAACTGTTTTTATAGGAAAAATCTACCAAAGAAAAAATATTTTCCTAGGATCATTGAAAATCAATCACACATTCCTAATTTATATACACTAAAATATATATAATTCAATATGTTTGACCATATATTTATAGATATTAATCAGTATTAAATCATAATTTGGTTTCTAAATCATATTGAGTCCAAATTTAGAATCTGTTAATAAAATTATTATATATATTACAATTTATATATTTGGGATATCTATAATCATAAAAAACTATTATTCATACAAATTTACAAGGATAATAATAAAATTTGTCTAACATATTGGAAATAAGAAGGTTGAATTTATGTTTCCATCAAACACAACCCAAATAAAATCATGATTCTTGGATGATATAGGTAAATAATTCACAAATTACATATCAATATTAACCAAAATTCAAGTTGGTATAGGTAATAGTTTAAAAAACCCATCTTGTTATTGATTTTGATCATTTAATAACTAAAAATTTAAAAATATTAAAACATACTCAGAAATTTAAACCCTCATTACCAACCATACAAACATCCACTTGATATCATGATACATCTTCTTAACTCTCAATTCATCACAAATTTAAAATTATGAAAAAATTTAATTACTTCTTCTATTAAGGAAACAAGAATTAATTTTCTTCTTAGAAAAGAGTTATGTATGAACCCAAACTCCACCCATTAGTGGTATCCCAACCATAAAAGGAGTCTCTTAATCATTTAAATTCTTATCCATATAATTGAGACTCTTTATCTTTATCCCATAATTTATAAGTCATATTTACACCTGAAGATACACATTGTTATAAATTTTATATATATCTAAATGAAAATAAAATAATACACCTATACACATCAACTTTTATTTATCTTAAATAATAGATTGATTTTCAATATTAATTCTCAATGAAACAACAACAACATTATTTTATTTAGGGGTATAAATTTTTTACAATCAATGGTCTTGAGATACTCTACCCACCTTTAAAATCTAAAAATTAATATCATGAATTGAGAATATTTAATTTAAAATATTTTTATTGGTATATTAAATGAACTTTTATCCCAATAGGTAATCTATCCAACTATTCAATTCCTGAACCACTTTGGAAAACTCTAAGTCATGTGTAAGATTATTCATTTCATATAGTTTCATATATCATGATCCATACATCATGATAAAGTATATGAGAATAAAATTACACACTAAACATAATATTGAAACATCATAATATATTTATAGCCATCACCTTACTTGTGTAAGATATGAACAATTGAGTAGAATGTCATACATTATTCTTCTCTATTCCTTTAGTTTTGGGAATCAAATAAACCTCATTAAAACTATGTTTTCTAACTTTTATATTTGGAAAGTGTTTTAGTATGTTTTTTTAGAAAAAATACTTTATACTGAACATAGAAATAGTCACAATATATAAAAATGTATTTTTTTTATTCAGTATGATCCATCAGAATGAAGGTACATCCGATTTATCAAACTGAACTTTTTTTCTGACTAGTAAAAAGAATTATATATTTTTTATCATAATGACAAAATTCATGAACATAATACAAACACTGTTACCAATACATCGAACAAAACCTTATTCATTTAAACAGTTTGATAAAAAATAATAAATTCTACCAGACTATCCAAATTGTATTATTAGAATATATAGATTAGTTTCTATCAGAAATAATATAAAATAACGTTAAAATGTTTCTAAAAAAATTATGTCTGGCATTAAGTTAATCTAGGTCACTATGAACTATCAAGTGTAATCTATTCTAGGAAGTTGCAAGTAACTATAAAATAAGACCACTAGAGGTTCACCGATAATTAGAAGTTCATTTTAAGAGTTGTGAGCTAACAAATTCGCAACACAAGTCTTCTAAATATTTCTCTATATGAACACCTCATTCACTGTCTTTATAATTATTTAGATATTTGAAGTTCTAAGTAAACCTTTTAAGGATTATAATTCCTTAAAAACTATTTTCCATTGTATTCGCATGTTTGTTTATGGTATTGATCAAGGTATTCAGGGGATAGAAAGATGGTGAACCCGATCTATCAAATCAAGGGATTCTGGGGAAAGGAATACCTCATCTGATTATTGTATTGAGGGATTATGAGGATAGGAAGATAGAGATATTGCAATCATAAAATCAAGGGATTTACTATAATATAATGAAAGACCTTATAGTAGGTATAAGACTCTAGATATATTTATTCATGCTTTATGGATATAACAACTCTTTAAGATAAAGAGTAAATTCTTTTATTAGGTCTTATAAGTCATTCTTACATTTATAAGATTTTTTATTTCATGTTTAAAATAGTTTTTAATTCCACTATTAATGTTTGTTAGAAAAATAGAATAATACATACCTTTATAAAAAATAGTTTATTAGTATAACTGCAATTCCAATAACACTCCGATATAATCAGACAATTTCTACTTCTGATTCCAACACTCTGGTCATCAGAAAATCTATGGGTCATATTATTTCTAACTTAATATTATTTTGGGTGTTTTAGTTTAATTTTTAAACTAAAATTCATCACCCCACTTGTAGGCATTATAAACTCTTTATATCGAACAATTGGTATCATGGTAGGTTTTACTGAATACTTAATGAATTTTTTCCTTTCATTAATATCTCTATGTTTTATAAATGTCTTGTTTATAAATTTTTATTACACTAATGTGTCATTGTTGAAAATATTTTCTATTATTTATAAGATATTGGGGTTAAATTTTGTAATCCTTGAAAATATGAATATGATAAGACCAACAATATTTTATGGTGAGGATTATAAATATTGGAGAGATTATTTAAAGGCTTTTATTATTAACACTGGTGTTGATAATATTGTTATGTTAATCAGTAATTACATAATTTTTGATTAGGAAGTTACTAGTCTTACAAATCAAGAAAATATGGAATATAAACACAATTATAGAGTCAAGAATACACTTTTATGTTGTATGACTCAGAATATATATAGTTATATTTATTCCTAGAATCTAATAATAGTATCTCGAATGAATTTAGTAGTAACACATTTTGGAACTTCTAAAGTTATCAAGATAAGAAGATCTATGATGAGAGAAGAATATAAAGGTTTTTATTTTACACATGGATATTCAGTTGCTAAAATAAATCAATGATTTATGACTATTGTCTTTATATTACATTCTCATGGTGAGAAATATCTTATAGATTAAATATTTATTGAAAATATTATAGAGATCATGCCGAATGAGTGGGAATACAACAGGGTAGCTTTGGATGACAATAGAAGGTTTAAAAAACATACCCTTTATGATATTACTGGAACTCTCATAAAATATGAAGGATGATTGAAAAGAGATGTATAAAAGATAAAAAACTAATAATGGAGGTGCATATTTTGAAAATAATTAAAATTTTCTTATTAGTCTCAATCATGTGATAAAGTAGTGAAATCTTACAAAAAAAAGAATGTTGTTATTTAGTCCTATAGTATTTCATCTTAATAGACTAGAAATTAGTTAGGAAATCTTTCTACATGGATGAATAAAATCATGGGTTAGAAATAATTTCGATATATATATATATATGAAAATCAATAAGGATAATAATTTTAAAAAAGAATATTCTGAAGTTATATGTTATGAATATAAGAATACATGACCCATTTGACTAGATTGTCCTAACCCGAAGGAGAAATATAAGTAAGATATAAATTTATACATAAATGAAAAGAAGTATTATAAGTCTAAAATAATGACTGTTTTGAAAGCTTATGACTGTTTTAATTTTATTGGGGTAGATAGTTCCTCATGTAATTCTTCATACAATGAATCTTCCGGATAGTGTAATATTAGTATATTTGTTGAAATAACTTTGGTAAAAAAGTTTTATAATAAATGTACAAAATGATGAATCCCTTACAAATTTTAATTCAAATGAAAACTATCCTAAATTGATAGTGAAAATAATTCTATATTTTTTATGAATAATCATCCCCAAATAAAGAGTATAATACTCTACCTAGTTATTAATTGTTTTTTAGGTTTCCTATACTTTTATAAAATAAAAATTGTATGGTTTTTAAAAAACATGAAAATGCACAAGAAAAACTTATAAAGGAAAACTCAAGAATAACTGCTCTTACTAATGAAAAATAAAATAATTATAAATATCTTGAAAATTCAACTTATAAGAAAAATAGTTAATAAGTAAAACATAGTAATAATATTTCTACTAATGAGGATAAGAACATAGTTGTCAAACTAAATTTCAAAATATCCATTTTGAAGAAACTTCAATCTATGATTAATTCTAGTAAAGAAAACACTGACAACACAAATAAATTTTTTGGAATTTTATTGATATATCTTGAATGGGTTTTACTAATAATAAACATATTTTCAGTAATAACTATTTTGTTCCAATAAGTGATATATCATGCACAGTGTCAATGTGGTGGACATTTGTAACTAAATATTCTTTATAAAAAGTTCAGTCCCTTGGTTTTCATAAATAATATTTAAATAAATAAATAAAATTTTCTCGATGTAGTAATGTTTGAAAAATGTGGTTATGTAAGATATTGTTTTCTGAAAATACTAGACCCAATACGGTTTTGGTTTTGAAAAAACTTACATTTTTTTTTCAGAAAAATAATGAAAGCTCCAAAAAAACATTTGGTACATGGATAGTGGTCTCCTATGACATATTAATGGAAATAAATGTTTCTCTTAGAATATTTTCAAGATAAAAGGTGGCAATGTAACTTTCAGAGATAATGTTCTAGATTAAATCCTTGTTATAAGTAAAATTATTAGTCTTGGAAAACCTTTAATTTAAAATATTTTATTTTTTATAGGACATAATCACAATACTATATTCATAAGTCAATTATGTGATGAGTTTTATCTTGTGAACTTTAGTAATGATAAATTTAATGTACATAGTTCAAAATATGAATTTATTCTTTCTTCCAACCAGCATAATAATATTTACACTCTAAAAATAGAATAACTTAGGAGAAAATATTTTTCATTCCTTAGTGAAATAGAGGATCGCTATTGGTTATGGAATAGAAGTTTAGGACACTGTAACCTTAATACTTTAAAAAAATTATAGGAAAGGACTTGTTACATATTTACCGAAACATAGGTTTGATTATTAAAAATTATGTGATTTTTATTAATTTTGATAAGAAACATAATCATGTTTTAAATCTCTTAGTGAGTAATCAACTTTATATAATTTATAGTTAGTGCACATGGACTTATTTGTTTCTAAAAAAATTGTAAGTATTGGTGGAAAATACTACATATATGTTTTAGTTAATGATTAAACTAGATACACATGATTCTATTTTCTAAAAAAAAATATGAAGATGGTTGTTGTTTTAAAACAACAGTAGTTAGGGTTAAAATGATAAAAACCAATCCTTTATAACTATTCATAGTGATCATGTTATAGAATTTGTAAATTCTGATTTTGAAACTTGTTATAGTAAGAAAGGTATCGTAAAAAACTTTTTAGAACCTAGAACTCCACAACAAAATGGTGTAGTGGAATGAATAAATTGAGTTATCCAAGATATTAACAAAACCATGATGAGTGAATACTCAGTTGGTAAATATTTATTGAAAAAAGATGTTATTACTACCAGTTATACTATAAATCAAGTTTTAATTAGACAATTTATTAATAAAACTTCTTATGAGTTATTGACAAGAAGAAAAACAAAAGTTTTTTATTTCAGTGTTCTTGGATTCAATGTAGTAATCTTAAATACTAATGATAACTTACAAGAATTTCTTCAAAATATGATGAAAAAATAGTTTTATATTATTCCACAACAAGCAATGATTAAAGAGTTTTTCATAATAATATAAGTTCTGTCAAAGAAACAGTACATGTTATGTCTGATGATACTAATCCCTATTTTTTCAAAAAACTCTAACCTATATTTTTGGATGTTATTTCAAAAATAGATTTTCAACCTATGTTAAAAAGTTTTTCTCATTATGATACAACCTAAGAATTTTTTTTAATGTTTTTTTTAATTTCCAACTTATTGTTGAAGAATATAATTTTTAAATCAAAACAAATCAGTTGTTTCTTAGGATTTATCCTAGTGATAATATTATTTGGGATGTAGATTAACTAGTAAGGAATAAAAGTTAATAGAGAAATGAAATTGTACATCTAGAATCATTATATCAATTTAAAATTAATAATATTGATGAAACTTTAGGTGATAAGGACTGGATAAGGGAAATATAAGATGAACTCAATGGGTTTGAAATGAAGAAAGTATGGAATTTAGTTGAATGACCTAAAGATACTTCTGAAATTGGAGTTAAATGGGTTTTTCAAAAAAATGATCAAAATGGAATAATAGTTTGAAATTAAGACATAATTGTTACTAAGGGATATAATAAAAAAAGGGAATAGACTACGAAGAAAACTATGCTCCGGTAGCAATACTTAAAGCTTTTCATATGCTTCTAACTTATGTATCATTCTTAAATTTGAAACTATTTAAAATTGAAATGAAGTGTGATATCCTTAATAGATAAGTTACATAGTAATTTCATATAAAAAACCTAGTTTTGAAAATAAAAAACATCCATATCATGTTTATAGACTTACTAATGCATTTATGGACTTAAACAAGCCCATAGAGCATGGTATAATGGGTTAATATGACTTTTGTTACAAAATGATTTTATTAAGGGAGCTGTATATCTGACACTTTTTATAATAAAAGTTGATAAAAAATAATATTATTGTATAAATCTATGTTGATGAAATTATATTTGGTTCAACTCAAAAATCTTTAATAGATTCTTTTGTGGATCTTATGAATTTTGTGTTTAAAATGAGTATGATGGGTGAGTTGACATACTTTCTAGATTTTCAAATTCAAAAAAAAAATGAATGAATTTTTATATCTCAACATAAATATATAGAATATATTCTTAATAAATTAGGGTATGGAAATACTAAAATTATTAGTAATCCTATCAAAACTTCAAATACTTTACATCTTAATGAATATAGGAAACCAGTTGATCAATAAAATTTTGGAGGTATGATTGGAATTTTAATTTACTTAATAGCTAGTAATAAATATTTAGCATTTCTATAATGCTTATGTGATAAATATCAATCCAATATAAAATAGTACCATCTTAAAAATGTTAAAAAAATTCATTACCTTAAGAGAACTACAAATTTAGATTTTTTTAATCTTCTAGAAATTATTTATAACTACAATGTTTTTCAAGTGCTTACTTTGGTTGATATAGAATGGATAGAAAAATCAAATGCAGAAATTGTAGCTTATTATGATATGATTTAGTTTATTGGTCATATATAAAACAAATACAATAGAACTTTCTATATAATGAAGATGAATATGTAGAAGCTATAATTTGTTGTTCTCAAGTGTAGTGGATGCAACACACATTCACTGACTATGGAATGAGTTTTACTAAAACTCAAATTTTATGTGAACAAAGATACATTGACCTAGGTAAAAACCCATCACATTAGTCATTTTATAAACACATAGATATAAGACACCATTTCATTTAGGATCACACACTAAACAAATATATAATTTTATAATTCATCAGAATGTAAGAACAACTTTATGATATTTCTACGAAACCCCTTTGTTCAAATATATTTTAACGAATTAAAAAATGTTAGTAATGACAAATATCAAGTGAAAATTAATATATACTTCTTATTTACAAATCTTTTTTTATCAATGAACTTTTTTTATAAATAAAATATTTCCAAACTCAAAAGTTGTTATAAAACTTGTAGATAATATTTTTTTATAAACAATCAAAATCAATTTGGGATGAAAAATTATTACAATGAATTTTTTTTATTATAAACTATCACAATAAATTTCTTTTACAAAAACTATGAATAATAGGCAACTCATACCAATGAAACAATTATACACCAAAAGTTACTCATCTTGTTTTTATAGTTTTTGTTCTGATCCATTGCTTTAGTTTATTATTTTTAATGTACATATAGTTTTAGTTTTGATATTTTGTTTTTTTCATACATAAATGATTATTTAATAGAATTTATAATCACTCCTATGAAAATATGTTTTGAAACTTTAAGAGTTCAAAATTATCTTGAAATTATTTATTCTATTAAATACCGACTGTCAAATCAAAAATTTATTTTCATCAAAGCCATTGAATTGAATTTTGAAGATGAACCATCTCCCCAAAACATATATAAGGATGGGATACCCCATTTCTCACATTGGTTATTAGATTTGTTGATTCCAAACTCTCTCCCTCATTTAGAAACTCAGTCTGATGATTTTTCTATTCATTCAATCGACAAGATCAAGTCTCACCATGATAGACACTAAAAAAGATTTTACACAGATTGATGTATTCATGGAAAGACTCATCAAAATAAATTCTAATGAAATATATGTTTATATTTTTAAGAAGATCATTAGTTTTCAAGTATGGGAAAATATCTGTCTGGAAATTCCCGATAAGGAATCTGACTTATACTACCCTAAAATGAACAAAGAATTTTATGAATCAGTAGAGTTTTTATCAGAAGGTGATAATGAAGAGGTATCTTTTACTATATTTTATATGAAGTAAAATCTTTCATACCAACTAGTTTTAGATTTTGTTAGTGTTACTTTTCATGGTGAATCTTATCTACCATTACTTAAATTACATGATAGACTTAATAGTTATGTAAAACCTATGGATGATGCATCTCTATTCCCATATTATGAAAAAAGTTAGAAATGTTTCTCACTTATCAGGGGACGCAAGAGTCATAATGATATGGATACAATGATACCTTATACTGAGAAAATGTGATTGGGACACCAAAAATGTTTATGATATTTTTTTGGATTACCTGATGAACTTAAGGAAAGTCAACATGGAAAGATTTTTTTTCATTACGGTGGAAGATATTAAAAAAGATATGATGAAGTAAAATATCCTATCATTTAATTTTTTATAAATAATTTTATTTTGAATTTTATGGAAATTTTTAAGATGAATAATAAGACATAACCAAAGAGAAAAAATATTTCTTTTATTTATAAAGAGACAATCTCATGAATTAAGTTAGTCTTTTATTCTAAGATCAAAATTTTTCTTAACAAAGTTTATGGATGTTCATCTAAAGATCAACCATCCAAGAAATTAAAGGATATTAGAGGAAAAACAAAGGCTAGATATACTCTTATTAAAAATGAATAGAAATAAATTAATTTGACTGATAAATAATTCAAATAATTCATGGATCCAAAGGAAAAGAAGAAACATAGTGATCTAGTTTTGGGATTTATAAGGGTAAGGCCTTAGCCTTGATGATTTATATAGACATTGAGTTTAAAGATGATGAAAAATGAAAGAAACAAAATAAGAGATTATCAGAGGAAAATGTTATAGAATGTTTTTTAAAAGCTGTAGAAAGAGCTTATGGGGATGTAATTATTTAATTTTCTCCGATTTCAATTGCACAACTAGATCTTCGAACCACAATAGTACCTCACATTGACCAGATCATTCTAGATGTTGGTATGAAGATTTTTTAAATTTCAATCTTACCCTTAGCGATTCCTTTAGTGGATAAAAAAGGTAACAAAAAAGAAGTTGTTGAAGAAGTAATAGAATAAGTCCTAGAAAAATAGTCTATTTCTAAAAAATCTTGTAAAGGAGTTATTAGAACTACGAGGAATTTAGATAAAGAACATAAAGAGGAATAATATGAAAAATATGATGAAGATAAAGAATAAGAGTTGGAGGAGGAATAATAAATAGATAAAGATAAAATATAGTGAAATTAAGAGATAGATTAAAATAAGAGATTTTCAGAATCATAATCAACATCAACTCTATTACATTCCCTTTAAAATAAGGATGATAACTTAGAAGGGCTATAAGAATGAAAATACTCACTAGAAGAAGAATTAAATTCATCTTCAGAGGAAGAGATGACAAAAAATCCCATACTAAAGTATCTAGAAAATTTGAAATAGATATGGAAGTTGAAATTGAAAACATGTCAAAGGAAAGAAATGTTTCTTAAAAATAAAAATAATTTTTTTTGGAAAAAGATAAACTTGATTCATGATATTACAGACTAAAATATCCTCATGTGTCATCATAATCATCAGATTTATAGGCAAATATTTCCCAAAAATGATTTCATTATATCTAAAAAACCATAAATAGTTTAATTGATTTGATTTATTATCTATCTATCATTGAGGTGAAGTGTAAACTAATTCAGAGTAATTTGAATGAAATATTGGAGTCTATGAACGTCTTTAAAGAATCATTATTTAGCATTGAGGATAATTAGAAAATTTTCAAAGAGAAGGCAAAGGAAAAAAAATGTTCTTAAATCAATTGGTAAGGTGATCAAATTGAGTATAAATTGATATCAAGGATCAAAATGATCAGATTAGTGAAGTAATGAAACTTTCTCTAGAAATGGTTGATTACTTTGAAAAATTATAAATAGTTGTTTTAGATAGTGTGATGATTGTGGAAGAATTTAAAGATATATTTGATGAATTTATTGAGGAAGTGAATGTTTTGAAAGATAAATTTAATAATAAGGAGGTAGAAAACACCAAGATTAGTACTTGTGAAGATGATTTATTCTTAATATAGGAGGAAAATAAAAAATTTTATGAGGAATTTGAAAGACTTAAATCATAAGTGGGAAGCAAGTGATGATGGAAGAATTGATTGTGATGATCCAGTATTCAGTTTCAGATGCTCATGTAGATCATGATGAGTTCATAAAAATGAAGGCAATTGTGAAGAAGTTATTTAAAACATAATGAACATTTTATTTTGAAATATTGGTGTACTATTTTGAAACACTTTGAATGTATGTTAAATTTGAATGACTTTTCACCCAAATACCTTGTGTTTGGATGTATTCCAATTATTTTTTATGAATGTTCTTTCTTTTATTTCTTGGATGATTGGTTAATTCATATAAAATCGTTTTGTGTGTTATCTATTTATAATAATTTAGTTAATATTATTTACCTATTCTTTTGGAAAATCAAAAAGGGGGAGAAATTTTTTAAATGGGGAGTAATTAAAAAGGAAAACGTTTAAGAGGAGGAAGTTTAAGAGAAGTATATATAGATATGTTTAAAGGGGAGAATTATAAGATGAAGATAAATACCTAATAAAGACTTTTACTAAGGGTGAGAATCCAAAGATTCAATAATTTCCATTAGATTATATAGAAGTCATAAATTGAGGGAGTGTTAAGATATAAAGTATATTTTAAAAGATTTAAAATAATAAAAAATATAAGTTTTTCAATGTTATTATTTTTATTTAAGAATTATGTATTGTTATTTCCAAAAGGTGAGATATTTTTTATTTGAAATTATTAATTTCTAGTTTTATATTCCTTTAGTTTTTGGAATCAAAAACACATTATTAAAAATATGTTTACATACTTTTGTATTTACAAAGTGTTTTAGTTTAATTTTAGAAAAAAATACTTTATACTGAACATAGAAATAGTTGAAATATATAATGAACATAAAATCTCATTATTAAATTTGATCCATAAGACTGAAGGTATGTCCGATTAATTATGTAGGGCTTTGTTTTCACTAGTTATTAGACTTTTGTATTGTCTATTAGACCGAAAAATCCAATACCATCAAATTTAAACTGGTAGGGAAACATCAGACTAAACTTTATCTAGTTTATCAGTTTTAAAAACAATAAGAAATTCCATTGGACTATCCAATGTTTATAATCAGAATAGACAGAATACAAAATAAAATTTTAATGGTTCTAAACAAAATGATGTTGAACCATAAGTTAATATTGGTCGCTATGAGAAGTTATGTGCAAGATGTCCAAGGACATTGAAACTATCTCTAAAATATGACCATTAGATGTTTAATTATAAATAGAAGGTCCTTTGGAGAGATGGTAGCTGATTCATTCACAAATAAAATCATATAAATATTTATCTACATGAACACTCATTCATAGTATTTTTAATTATTTAAATAGTTGATGTTTTAATGAATCCTTATAAGGATTGTAATTCCTTAAGAACTATTTTACTTTGTAATTTCATGTCAGATCATGGTATTGATCAGGGTATTATGAGGATTGGAAGATTGTGAATCCAATCTATATGATTGAGGGATTATAGGGCTAGGAATACCGATTTTGATCATCATATCGAGGCATTATGGAGATAGGAAGACAGATCTATTCTAATCATAGTATCAAGGGATTTACTAGTAAAGAAAGGAAGACCTTACAGTTGGTATAAAACTATGGATATCACCATTTAGGGTTTTTAATACCATAACTCTTAAGGTTAATAATTAAATTATTTTTTAAAAGATTTTAATTCATTCATACTTTTATACGATCTCATATATCTTGTTTATACATGTTTTATATTCTACGATGCATGCGTATTAGAAACATAGTTTAATACTTACCCTTCTAAAAAATTGTTTATCTGTATAACTGTGGTACCAATAACACTATGATATAATTGGATAGTTTCTAGTTCCAATTAAACCACACTAATCTTCATACAATATGTTAGTCCAATCATTTTTTACTTAAGAGGATTTGTGTTTTTTTGTTTAATTTTAAACTACAATCTATCCCCTCTTGTATCCATTGTAAACTATTTTATTCCAACATGAACATGTATTGATGCGACCTTCCTATTTAATTCATCAAATGATTTATATAAATTTTTATATCAAAAAATAATTCCTCCCTTCTTATTCAATTATATCATTGGAAATGAATACTTTGAGATGTCATTAATAAATCTATGATAATATTTAAAGAATCATAGAAAACTATCAATCTCACAAATATACTTACCTATCGCACTTGACATCATGAACTTCACATTTTAAATATCAATATAGAATCTATTATGAGAAAAATCCAAGGAATTATCACTTCTTGTATAAAAAAAATAACATTTGGAGAAGTTTTCATATAACTACTGTTCATGAAAAATCATTAAAAAACTCTAGTTTTTTTCTTAATCTACCTTTGATCCAGAATAAGTTATGTTGTCATCAATGAACACTATAAAACTATTAACCCCACACTTAATGATAAATTTATTCAGAATGACCATATACATCAAAGGTGCATTAGAAACACCAAAATACAAGACTGAAAACTCATAATATACATAATGACTTTGAAGAGTGATTTATGTTATGTCCTCTTATTTATCCTTTGGTTGATGATATCATGTGTGAATGTAAATTTTTTCAAACCTTCTACCTCCATTTTTCTGATAAAATAAATCATTAATATTAGGTAAGGAATACTTAATATTTTTCATTTCATGTTACAAATTCTAGTATTCAATAAATAATTACAAACTTCCATTAGCTTTTTTGGTGAATAATACTGGCATGGCCATAGGAGAGATACTTGTCTGGATGAATACCTTAAATTCTAATTTTATCAAATATGTCTTTAGGTACTAAAAAAATTATTCTAAATTTTTTTTATGGTCGGGAAAATGGATTCATTCTAGAATAAATATTATTAGGGAAACAATATCTCATTTTTAGGTAACCCTATGAAATCCGCACGAAAAGCATCTGGATACCTATCAATTAATACTTGTGGATTGGGATTACTACTCAAAACCATGGTTTTATGAATTAAAAAAATCAATTGAAAAGATATAAATACAATATCTAAAGTAATTGGAGCACTCATACTAGTATTAATATTTTAGTATCCATATAATGAGTGGAAAAAACCATCTATGGAAATGAATATAATTCTTTGACTATTACAGTGAACTTCTATTTTTTACATAATAAGCTAGTCCATACTAATGATAAGGTCATTTATTATCATCTCATCTACTTGAAAATAAAATAAAAATTTAATATCACATACCAAAATTGTACAATATGGTCATATGAATGTGTGTTTAATAAAATATCCTAACAAAGTATCAATTCTTACAGTGTCAAGAATCAGCCTAGATTCCATGGTTTGCTGATACCGGATCAAACTTTAACATGGACCTAAGGTAATTACTAATCCTCATAGGTTGTTGACTACCACTTGGAATCATACAAGAAATAAAAGGGGATTATTTTTTCACTAAACATGCAGAAGACAAGAGATACACGTCATTATTCTCAACACTTCAAAGGGAGAAAGTACCAGAGTGAACTGGTAAAACAAAACCCAAATAGTATGTCATGAAGTTAAAAAATTTATTCTAAATAGAAGCTCATATAACCCATGAAACCATTGGATCACATGTCCACTGATCACCTCTATCACTTAGAGTCCCAGAGATCAAGAACATCCACCACATCCTGCTAGATCTTTCATATTTAATGGTCCTATCATAAGATAATCTACAAACACCCAAAGGAAAATGTTGGGTGTGAGCTATATTGACCAGTATGATATCACCAAGTGTTCCATAAAAAATTCCATAAAATTAAAACGATTTTGTTTTTAATTTTAATATAATAAGGCATGGAATTTCCCTTATATGTTTCCATAAAACTATGCATTCAATTAAAAAACATTGCATATATATATAAAAAATGAACAAATGAACATTTCATATAATACATTTATATAAAGATGTTGGAATGAATAAATTAGTTGAATAATAAATGGCTTGTAATCATCAAATAAAACATCTCCTAACACCATGTAATAAGACACGTGGTGCATTAGTTTCTAGAAATAGGATCCTCTCACTACTCAATCAGTGATCTTAGATCAATGTGTTCACATGTCCCATAACTTAGGCCATCAATACTTAACTCCCCATTATAGTAAATTATGTTTTTGTATTTCTATGTCAGTTTTTTCATCTACAATCTAGTTTAAGTGGGTTTGATCCTTACATTCTCATCCTAATTACCCAGTAACTACCAATACACACATGTTCTTTATCCAAAAAATCAATGAATCATATAAATAATTTCAAACAAGTTGAATTGAAAATTTCACAGTTTTTTTAAACATTCGTTTCTAATTTAAAAATATAATCATAGGTTTTCCTCAATTCATTCCCTTTAAAATCATTTTTAAATTTAATCCATTTATCTCAAAAATCAATTTCCAAATCAAGCAAAGATTTTTTCTCAAATCCTTCCAATAATTAAAATTCCATTGATATTGTCAGCAATTCATAATCTACATTCCTTTTACAAATTATCAATATATCATATCAATTTTAGGTTTTAAAATCATTGAAAAAACTCATTTAAAATTAATGAATAAATTCAATGTTTCAATTTTAGGACAAATCATATAGAACCTCCTACCTTATCATGATCTAGAATAACCCGATATGGAAAGCATTGATGGGAAAACTAAGGTGAGAAAGATCAAGAATAATCCTTATAAACACCATCTATCAGAAACATAGATCTAATCCCTCATAAACATGAGGATTTATAACTCTTAAAGAAAAGAATATTGTAAATGTGGGAATTATAAAATGAGGATAGATCAATTACCATAGAGGAATCGAATTCTTCCATTAGAGATTTGATATTAGAAGAATGAAGTTTTAAATAGTTTAAATGCATAAAGGGAGTCTTCAAGAGACAAAAATTCAAATGAGCTTTGAGTAGCATAAAAAGAGATATAAAGTGGGGATCATAGAATTTAATTATAAAAAAAATCACATCATAGATCGCCATGTAAAACACATAGAAAGTCTGAAAAATAGACAAACCATGGTGCAATCACCCCATACCTTGTTGTTGCAACCTTAGTCAACTATCCTCCTTGAAAGGAACTATAGTCGGCACTGTCAATTGATTAATGGTTCTTGGGGGTACTTGGGTGCAGCAGAGTGGCTGACTAAGGTCATCTCTAAAAGGAGGAAGTAAATTTGGCAACTTATTAAATATATTTTAAAAATAACATAAAAGAGAATGATAACACAACCTGAAAGGATTTAGGGTATTTTTACCATTCATTAAACTAGAAGAAGTTTTTTGGAAGAATATTGTATAATAATTTTGGATTTATTTTTGAAATGAAGTTTGATTAAAAACACACAGCAAGAAGATGTTTTTTAGACAATATTTTAAAGATGTAATCGATCTAACTATACCTATTAATTTAATTATTAATCATTATAATTTAAATTAATATCTACTTACTTATGATCCCCTAGTTTTTTAACCCCTTAACACAATGATAATTAACTTTACCGCAAATATGAAGAGAATTAAACCATAAGCTATCTTCGAAACATGCAATCGCAGCACCCTGCTTTGATTGATGTTTTAAAGATAGATTATGGTTAGTGGTTAATTAAGGAACATGTACGTTATGTAAAATGAGGATGAATTGGGATTAGATATGATATTTGAACTCTACAAATTTATCCTGTGTGGTCTTGTTTTACTGATTAGGTTTGCGCTCTATCAATTTACACAATACTCGACCTCGCGTGTTTTTGTGTTAATTTTTCAATTGCTTTCTTAGTTTCTTATAATTTAAAAACTCAATTCATGGATCATATTAAGTGAATTATAATATCTCAATGTTTCAAAATAATTAAATGAAGAGGGTGGAAGATAGATCGATCACTAAGAGAACTAATCTTCAATGGGTGGTGTGGTCATCGTGGAGACGTTTTGCATGAGCAAAGGATTGAAAGGGTAGAACCCAATATCGTCTATACTCTTGATTCCAACACAAATAGTATGACTAAAGAAGAATAAAATTGAACAAAATAGATTAAAAATATAAGAAATAAAATAAAAACAAAGAAGTTTATTACATAAATGAAAACATTACAATATGAAGAAGAGAAGAAGGCTTCGATGAGGGGATCCTTGATTCCAGAGCTAACCCTCTTAAAATAGTTGGAGAATTTGGGTGAAACCAATTCTCATCTACCTTAAATCACTTAATGCACGTCCCAACCCCACAAAATGAGAAAAAAATCAATTTATAGTGTGGTGGGGAGGCTAGGTTCAAAGTGGTTTCAATTGTGAATGAGAAGATTCTGGAAAATATTTTAATCCTACTTTCACCACCTTATTGACCACCAAAACACATGAATTGGATGTTATTCTAGAAGGATAATATGGTAAAATTTTGATTTTAGTTCCCCTATAAAAATTTGGGCTTAATCCATACATGATGTAGAAGATATGGCCTAAACAATAAAGTGATGTCCAATCTCATGTGCCCAGCCCACCATTGAATTAATGTCCCATTTAATCCATCCAAATGCACTCTTTAGCTCTGGTGTCTTGAATAAAAGTTGTAGAAAATTAAGTGACGAAAACTGTTAAAAATTTTATGTTAAAATAATTCATATTAAAATGTTTATGTGTAAAATACTACAGTGCATTTTAAAAGGGTAAAACTAGAATTTTAATCAAAATTTCAAATGAATGATCTAATCCCAAATTTTTCATAAATGAACATATTTAGAACTATGTGAGAAAATTATGTCATTTATTATCAATAAAATATTCAAAAAAATGTTTTTTTATTATCTCCCCCATAGTTACCCTTTTTTTACTCTTGGAAAAAACCTCATATCAAGTAAACATAGACATAAAATCAAAATAAATTTTAAACACATATCCTTGAGATCCAATAATTCCCCACCAAGAAACAGAAGATATAATGCCTCATAAAAAACCATTATTTCATGGTCTACATTTATATCATTAAATATATTTCCACTTCATTTTTCCTCCCATTCACAAAACACTTACCTCACTTGAATTTTCTTTTATCACACAATTGAAATTTTTTTAGCAATGTCTTTCTCATACAAACTCATACAAGGGTCACCATAGGCTTGATAAATTCCCACATCACCACCTGATGTGAGTCAAGGACATATTTTTATCATGAGTACTTTTCAAGGTTTTTCTTTGGCTTTTTGTTGGTAGGATTTAGATGTGAAAAATTCTGAGGCTGAATGAAGAGGGCTTGACTCTTTTTGAAGCAAAATTGCATTAATCTAATTTTAACTTAAATACGGTCTCCTCCTCAATCCCCATATCATAAATTCGTGTTCATGATCATGGAAAATAGAGGAATGTTTACAAAATTCAACATTTCGATAGAAAAAATGGAAATATTCTAAAACATGATTTTTTTGAAATCTCCAGATAGGCACAACTTTCTTCATTTCTTAGAAGCTTCAGATAGGCACAACTTCACATATCATGAAATATCTAGAAAAGGGATAGATTCCAACATAATTATAAATTTTCAGTAGAAAACACATCTCTTAAAAATTTAATTTTCCACCCAAAGTATCACAGAATATGGTAGCACAACACAAGACAGCTCCCCCCAACACTTAATTTCAACTAGATTAATAAATTTCACATCAAGAGTTGGTTGGATAAAGAAAATCGGCTTGTAATGTGTCTAACCTAATAGGATGTTTATGGGTTCTAAGGGATACAAGGATAAAATGTTCAAGGTAGACCATTATAAAAAGGATTATTTGAAATAATGTCTTTAATACCAAAAAAAATTCGTCAATCATTTAAAATATAAGTACCTCAAACCCTCATGTATTAAAAGGATTAAATCAAATTCTGGTAAAATCAAGCATGGTTTGGTTCTCTCAATAAGTGAGTTAAATGTAAATAATATGAAAAGAATGGTTCAGATGTATCACAAGAATGTGATTTCAAATATAAAGATAGTGAGATGTGGCACTGGATTCCAAATTTAGAGTACTTTTCATGAAATTACTAAAGATTTGAACTTAAAACAATGTCATTTTCAGTATCCATTTAAGCTTAGTTTCAAGGGATAAATTATTTCACTTATTGATATGGATTTCAAAAATGGTGAAGAGAATAATTTCAGCTCAAAAGTGTCAAAAACCCGCAAAAAAATGATAAATAAACACAGAAAATTTGAAACACACACAATTTGTTCTGAAAATCATTGAAAAATAGGAAAATAATTGAAATTAATAAACTAAAAGGATCCCTCCCCCACACAAAAAATATTGCATTTTCCTCAATGTGAACCCATGAGATAATATATGCACATGAAATTTATAATTTTAAATAGGACAAAGAATAAAAAAGTGGAAGGGTTAGGAACAGCCTGATAGGCTTAAGTGATGACGGGGTCATGCAGTGTGATGAAATCCACTACATCTGTAGGAAGTCCCTCAATGTATTTATTTAAACATTGACCATTGACTATAAATATCCTTCCTATGTCCTCTTGTGTGATCTCCAATACACCATAAAAAAACATTAGTCACAAAATAAGTACCTAACCATCTGGTATGCAACTTACTAGGCATCAACTTTAGTCATGAACTGTAGAGAAGGACTTTCTCTCCAATGTGAAACTCTCTTTTATGGATCATTTTGTCATGATTAGTTTTTGATCTTTCCTTGTAGAGCCTTGAGAGTTATCATATGAAGACAATCAAATCTCCTTAAGATCTTGAATTTGAAACTTCCTTTGGATTCCATCTTATGCCAAATCCATGTTTCATTTCTTTATAGCCCAATAATCCTGATGCTCAACTTCTACATAGAAATGAAACACTTTCCCAAAAACAATCCAAAACAGGGAAATACCAATGGATGTCTTGTATGATGTCCTATAAGACCACAATGCATCATCCAAGTGCTTTCTCCAATCCTTCCTATTTAGATACACAGTTTTCACCAAAAAAAATCAGCTCATGATTTGAAACCTCATCCTAGCCATTTTTTGGGGGTGGTATGGTGTTGATGTTTTGTGTGTCTCCCCATACTTTCGAAGAAGGTAAGAAAGGTCAAGATTGTAGACATGTGTACCTTGGTCACTGATGATGGCCTTCAATACTCCAAACCTTCAAAAAATCTATGCTTTGACAAAGTTCACAACAACATGAGAGTCATTACTATTGGTGGCCTTAACTTCCACCCATTTTCTCACATAATCAACAACAACCAAAATATACAAAAAACCAAATGAACTAGAAAAAGGACACATAAAATCAATTCCCCACACATCAAAAATCTCATAGAATAGTATGGGTTGTTGGGTCATCTCATGTCACTTAGAAATGTTTCCCATGTGTTGGTAATTAGAGCATGACTAAAACACACGTGCATCATAAAATATGCTAGGCCAATATAATATGGAGTCCAAAACATTCCTATCTATCCATTGGGGTCCAAAGTGTCGACAAAAAGCATGTGTATGGAAGAATTGCAGAACAAAGTCAAACTCATGATCAGGAAAACACCTCCTAATAACTTGTTCACTACACATATTCCAAAGGTATGGATCATCCCACATATATTACCAAGACTCACTTTTTAATTATTGGACTTGATGTTTATTTAAATTTTCAGGTATTTTGGATGCAACAAGGTAATTCACTAAATCAGCATACTAAGGATGTGTACCTGAGATGGAATAAAGATGCTCATCAGGGAAAGTGTCCTGAAGTGGTACCTGGGGCAAGGTGTCAGCCTCTAGTGTGTGAGTAAGCCTACTCATGTGGTCCTCCACCTAGTTTTATAACACCTTATTTTCCTTTATCTCAATATCAAATTTCAAAAGAAGGAGAATCCATCGGATAAGCCAAGGCTTTGCATCTGGATTCTTCAAGAGGTACCTCCGAACTGCATGGTCAGAAAAAACAACTACATTAGAGCCCGATAAATATGTACTGAATTGATCTAAAGAAAATATAACTGAAAGAAACTCTTTTTCCATGGTTGTTTAGTTTTATTGGGATGAATCCAGTGTGCTTGATGTATAAGAAATCACAGGTGAACGTCCCTCCACCCTCTGGGATAAGATAGATCCAACTGCAAAGTTGGATGCATCACACATAAGCTCAAAAGTAATGTCCCATTGTGGGGGATGTATGATCAGAGGAGTGGTCATGCACATCTTTAGCTCATCAAATGCCACCCTACATGAATCCTCAAACACAAAATCAGAATCCTTTTGAAGTAATCATGACAAAGGAAGAGAAATCTTACTAAAATATTGGATGAAGCACCGATAAAATCCTGTATTCCCTAGAAAAAATCTCACATCATGCACACATTAAGGATAAGATAGAGAGGAAATAATATATACCTTAGATCTATCAACCTCTATCCCATGTTTTGACACTCATGCCTTAAGAAAATTCCATTCTCTACCATGAAATGAAACTTTTCAATGTTCAAGACTAGATTCTTCTAAATACAATGATTCAACACCTTTTCCAAACTACTTAGACATTCATAAAATGAAGATCCATATATTGAAAAGTCATCCATAAATACCTTCATGCAGGTCTCAATAAAATCAGAAAAAATACTCACCATGCATCTTTGGAAGGTACCTAGGTTATTGTAAAGTCAAAATGGCATCCCGCAGTAGGAAAATGTACCAAATGGACAAGTGAATGTTGTCTTCTCCTGATCCTCTGGAGCTATAGGAACCTGAAAATATCCATAAAATCCATCCAAGAGAAAATAATATGTATTCCAAAATAGTCTCTCAAGCATTTGATTAATAAAAGGGAGGGGGAAATGGTCCTTCCAAGTGGTTTTATTTAGTTTCTTATAATCAATACACACACTAGCAATTTTTCACCTTCATTGGAAGTAACACATCTTTCTCATTTTTAACAACTATAACAACACTTTTCTTAGGCACAACTTGAATAGTAATTACTGTAACATCCCAAGTAAGTAATGAATAATAGATATTTTTATCTATGTCTATTTATGAATTAGATAGTGTTTTAGAGGCTTAAAATGAGAATAAATCCAATCTTAAGCATGGAATACACTAATATTTTTAAAAGATTGTTTTACTGCCTTTTGATGGAAAACCATTTTTAAATAAAAAATTTGACAATTTTATAAGATATATTTGTCAAAATAAACTTATTATTTATGATTGGGACATTGAAATTTACAATGGATAATTGTTTTGTATTTTTCTAACAATGTTCATTTTTTAATGAATAGTGAAAAATACCGCATTTTACATCAAAAATGATTTTTCATATAATTTAATTATATTTTTATATTATTTTTTTAATTGGTTTTAAAGTGTAAATATAATATATTTTTACTATTTAATCCAATGGTGGTTATTGAGATTAATTTCACTTTGGAATTGGGCATAAACAAGTGCCAAACCTTTCATAGATATTGTTTAAAAAAAACCTGCTATTTGTTTTGACAACGAGAATTATTTTTAAATTAATTATTGCAATTTATATGTTTAGAATTTGGAAAAATGGATTAAATATTTTGAATCAGAAGGTCCAAATTATGTAATCAATACTCTTTTGTTTTTGGACATTATGAATAGTAACGACGGTAATTATCTTTAATTATCTTGATTAATGAGTAATCGGGTAGTTAAGGATAATAAAATAATATCATAATAATAAAAAATGACACCAACATGTGTCCTAATGCTACTGGTTGTCTCATTGCCGACCATGGGATTCCTTGTGCCAATCTTGGGGACCCCATGGAATCACCTTTCTGGGAAAGTGACTTTTTATCTTTTTATTTTTTAAAGAAAGTAAATATAACAAAGAATGTATCACCTGAGTAAAACATTTTTTATTTTGTCTAAATAGATGATATTTTAGACTATAATTATTCATTGGAAAGATAAAAATATTTCCTACATCATAGTATTTTTTTCATAATTTTTAGACATTAAATAAATTAAATTATTTATGACATCATGATGATGCAACGATTACCTCATTATTTAACGATTTAAATAAAATAAAAAGATAATGTAAAATATAAGACCAACACTTGTCAAAAACCTATTGTATGAGTATATTTAGAACCCTTATCACCTTATCCTCGAAATAAATCAATGTGGGACCTTTAAAATCCAAAACTCATTTGAAAATAAAGTAACATTTTGTAACTTTCCAAGAGTGCCCCTCCTCTCCTCTTGTAAAAGGCCCCCACCTCTACCTCCTTACCCACACCTCTCAAGCATTTGGCTCGGCCAAACCCTGCTCATTTTGTTTCTCCACATCCCTATATTACTCCTAGAAGCCTCACATTGGGCAAAAGTCTTCCCAAGTAATCCTTTGAGCTCAAATCAAAGAGAGTTACCCGATTTTAAAGGTAGTGTCTTCTCTTGTGTCCTTTTGTTTTATTTTGCTTCTCTGACCCCCTAAGCTCTTTTTATTCATTTATTTTGTACAAAAACCAGTATATTAAATTTACTAGGATGTTTTTATAAGAAGTATTAGAGATAAACTTACACAAACCTACATCTAATGGTTAAATAACATACTATTTCTGTGGATGGAGAATTTCTGTCTCACGAAACAATGATTGTTCAATATTCTTTTAACACCTTAAAAGGTGGACATTAAGATGACACTATATTTATATATGATACATAATATGTTTATGTTTTACTTAATCTTCTGTATTTCTAATTTATGGCATACCTTTATGGTTACCATTACGGGTAAACGCGATATCTTCATTTCAGGAAGTGCGGACTACCGCCCCCTCAGAGTGATTTGATTCGTTAATGCCATATGTGGGATGTATAAAGGATTTCATTAATGATATTATATATGATATTATAATGGAATTATAATATACCTTTTATATCATTATGATTCCATTCCATAAAATATGAAATAGAAATGAAAGTAGCGTTCATGCGTACATACATCTTACCGTCTCCATGAACAGTTCATTTCATTTCTTATCTCTAAACGTTATGTAATATTATAAATGCATGTATATACTGGATATATATGATATATATGATATCTAAATCATTAATATAACTCTAGATATAATGGATACATGAACAACTTGTAATTATAAAGAGTTTATTTTTGACTCAAGTACCAATGATCGTTAAAATGACAGGTATTAACTTAAATAATTACATAGTGTTAATGACATGGTAATAAGTGATATAAAAGGAATAATGAAATTGAAAAAGGTTCTTAATCATGTAGAAATTAACTAAAGTTTATTATTCAGGAGATTAAAGAACGATCGATTCAAGTCGGACCTGAGGTAAGGGATTTCGTCTCAATCTCCTTTCATTGAGGCATATTTTGTTTTATACACAAATTTCTTTTATACGGTGTATAAAACCATTTGACTTTTACATTTATTCAAAAGGAATATTTTTATATGAATCATTTAATAAATGAAAAAAGGGAATGTTTTTTTGACGTACGTATGCGGCGACAACGACTTCTCCACCGCCGTGACCATTATTTGAGCTTCAGCTTCCTCTACAAGCCATAACTTTTTTTTAATGAAAAATAAATACCATGTTTTACTTTTATTTTATTTTGGTATTGAAAATGGTTTTCACAACATTTCTATTATATCAATGTATGGTATTGTTATCTTGTGATTGAAATGTGGAAATGTTATGTTTCCTTTATGCATGTTTTATGTGATACGATTGTGTTATGGTTCTTGAGCATTGTTATGAAGACGGGTAGTTCCGTGATAAACTAAGGGTGGGTGAGCCCGATATAGCTCTCCAATGCATTGGGTAACACGAAGGAGTAAAACGTTAAGGTTTCTCCGAAGAGATTTAGGGAATATACTGTCATGGGTATTCCAAACCTAACCAGGAGGGTTACTCCCTACGTAAGAATGTTATGAATGCCTCAAGTTACCTTTATGTCTTATGATTTCTATGATTTATTCATGACTTGATGAGGTATGTTAAAGTGCTTATGTTTTATGAGTAGAGTATGATTTCATTGATTCTTATGTATAAATCTACTCATGTTTCCTTTCTATATTTTATAGATCCCTTACTGAGCTTTTTATGCTCATCCCAAGTTTTTGAAATGTTTTTCACAGGTCAAGGGAAGGGTACATGATGTGATGATAATGTCAAGAAAGTGTCAAGAAAGAATACATGTTTTATTTTAAATATGTTTATGTTGATGGGAAACATGAATACTATCTTTTATATAACCACTTTGTTTAAATGTGGAATGTAATGTAATTTTTATGATCTAATTCTCTAAAACTCTAAACCTGAAAAGATCCTCAATGTGTGATCTTGGAATAACTCAATATTACATAAGGTTTAAGGCTGGGGCTTTATAGTTGGTATCAGAGGTCGGTTTAGACAACTTTAGGAGTTAGAAAATTGTTAAATTATAAATTAATTTATGGTATTATTGAAATGATATAGCATTTAAAAATTATAATGTTGCTTTGCCTAAGATATTTCAGTGTTAAGAATGGTTTTTTCATAGAGGAAACAGAACAGATTTTCTGGGAAGGCATACAGAGGGAAATAACCTTTCAAATCAGTATCCTGAGATGGTCATAATCAGAACTAAACAGTTTGTTGCAGTGATGGATCAGTTGACTCTGGTGAAAAATGTTGGTTGTGTTTATTGATGATATTTTGGTGTTTTCTAAAAGTAAAGAGGAGCATGATTGTTTATCTGGACAAAAGAATGTGATGATTGTTTTCAGTAATTGAAAAGAAGATTGGTGAATGCTCTAGTTTTGGCACTACATTCCAGGAATGGTGAGTTTGTTATATACAGTGATGCTTCAATGAAAGGAATTGGTTGTGTCCTAATGCAGAATGATCAGGTAATTGCTTATGCTTCACGTCAGTTGAAAACTCAGGAGTTAAATTACCCCACACATGATTTGGAATTAGCTGCTATTGTTTTTGCTTTAAAAATTTGGAGGCATCATTTGTATATAGTAAAGTGTGAAATATATACCGATCACAAAAAATATAAAGTATATATTCACTCAGAAAGAATTGAACATGAGATGGAGGAGACGGATAGAAATAATCAAGGATTATTATTGTACAATTCATTACCATCTAGGAAAAGCAAATAAAGTGGCTGATGCTTTGAGTCGAAAAATTAATGCTTCATTAACAATGTTGAGTTTGGAACGTGATCCTTTGGTTAAGGATTTGATGAACTTTGGCATAGAAGTTCTTGGTGCAGGATGTACTTTTATTTTGTTTCAGGTATCAGTGAGATCATCTCTATCAGACAGAATCAAGCAAGCACAGAAGCAAGACAGCGAGTTGCAGAAAAAGGTAGAGCTAGTTCAGAAGGGTAATTTTCCTGAATTCCACATTGATAATGATTGTGTTTTGAGATTTGGTAAGAGATTGTGTGTTCCTTGTGATTCAAAGTTGAAGAGAGAGTTGTTATGTGAAGCTCATAGTTCTCCGTTTTCAGTTCATCCTGGAAGTACTAAGATGTACAGAGATCTGCGGGAGTATTACTGGTGGGATGGAATGAAAAGAGATATTGCTGATTTTACAGTGAAGTGTTTGACTTTTCAATAGGTTAAAGCAGAACGGCAGTTACCGAAAGGGATACTTCATCCTTTACCAGTACCATAATGGAAATGGGAAAATATATCCATGGACTTTGTTGTGGGATTACCGAAGACATCTTGAGGTAATTATGAAATCTGGGTTATTGTTGATCTCTTGACTAAATCTGCTCATTTCCTTGCTATACGAGATACTTTTTCCCTAGATCAACTTCCCCGTTTGTATCTTAAAGAGATATTCAGGTTACATGGAGTTCCTCTCTCCATTGTATCAGACCGTGATCTCAGGTTCACTTCTATCTTTTGGAAAGGCATTCAGAAGTCGTTGGGTACTGAATTAAATTTTAGTACAGCTTTTCATCCTCAATCAGATGGGCAGTCATAAAAAACAATTCAGACTTTGGAAGATATTCTACGTGCTTGTTCGATGGATTATCAGGGATGTTGGGACCAACATCTTTCTTTGGTTGAGTTTTCTTATAATAACAATTTTCATTCCAGTATACAGATGGCACCGTTTGAGGCATTATATGGGAAGCGGTATCAAACTCCATCTTTCTGGGTTGAATTGGGTGAAAGGAAGCTGATGAGACCAGAATTGGTAGAAGAGTTGGCAGAAAAAGTTCATCTGATACAGAAACACATGAGAACAACTCAGAGCAGGTAGAAGAGTTTTGCGGACAACATGAGGAATGATCTCTCTTTTGAGGTAGGTGATCATGTTTTTCTCAAAGTATCACCATGGAAAAGTGTGAAGCGATTTGGTAAGAAAGGGAAGCTGAGTCCAAGGATCATTGGACCATATGAAATTCTGGAGAGAGTTGGATCAGTTTCATACCGAGTGGCTTTACCTCCAAGTTTATCTCAGGTACAAAATGTTTTTCATGTTTCGATAGTGAGAAAGTATATGCCAGATCCATCTCATGTTTTGAGTCCAGAGGTAGTTCAGCTGGAAGAGAACCTATCTTATGAGGAACAACTAGTCCATATTATTGACCACAGAGAGCAAGTGTTACGAAATAAGGTGATTCATCAGGTAATGGTTTTGTGGAAAAACCACATGATTGAAGAGGCAACATGGGAATCTGAAAATGCAATGAGTGCTAAATACCCCCACTTATTCGATAAGTGAATAAATTGCGGGGACACAATTTTCTAAAGGGGGGAAGGATGTAACATCCCACGTAAGTAATTAATAATAGATATTTTTATCTATGTCTATTTATGAATTAGATAGTGTTTTAGAGGCTTAAATGACAATAAATCCAATCTTATGCATGGAATACACTAATATTTTTAAAAGATTGTTTTACTGCCTTTTGATGGAAAACAATTTTTAAATCAAACTTTTGACAATCTTATAAGCTCTATTTTTCAAAATAAACTTATTATTTTTGATTGGGACATTGAAATTTACAATGGATAATTTTTTGGTATTTTTCTGACAATGTTCATTTTTTAATGAATAATGAAAAATAGTGTATTTTACATCAAAACTGCTTTTTCATCTAATTTAATTATATTGTTAGATTATCTTTTTTATTGGTTTTAAAGTTTAAATAGAATATATTTTTACCATTTAATCCAATTGTGGTCATTGTGATTAATTTCACTTTGGAATTGGGCATAAACAAGTGCCAAACTTTTCATAGATATTGTTTCAAAAAAACCTGCTATTTGTTTTGACAACGCGAATTATTTTTAAATTAATTATTGCAATTTATAAGTTTGAAATTTGGTAAAATGGATTACATATTTGGAATCAGAAGTTCCAAATTATGTAATCAATACTCTTTTGTTTTTGGCGATTATGAATAGTAATGACGATAATTATCTTTAATTATCTTGATTAATGAGTAATCGGGTAGTTAAGGATAATAAAAAATGACACCAACATGTGTCCTAATACTACTGGTTGTCTCATGGCCAACCATGTGATTCCTTGTGCCAATATTGGGGACCCCATGGAATCACTTTTGTGGGAAAGTGACTTTTTATCTTTTAATTTTTTAAAGAAAGTAAATATAACAAAGAATGTATCACCCGAGTAAAACATTTTTAATTTTGTCTACATAGATGATATTTTGGACTATAATTATTCATTGGAAATATAAAAATATTTTCAACATCATAGTATTTTTTTCATAATTTTTAGACATTAAATAAATTAAATTATTTATGACATCATGATGATGCATCGATTACCTCATTATTTAACAATTTAAATAAAATAAAAAGATAATGTAAAATCTAAGACCTAAACTTGTCAAAAACATATTGTATGAGTATATTTATAACCCTTATCACCTTATCCTCGAAATAAATCAATGTGGGACCTTTAAAATCCGAAAATCATTTGAAAATAAAGTAACATTTTGTAACTTTCCAAGAGTGCCCCTCCTCTCCTCTTATAAAAGGCCCCCACCTCTACCTCCTTACCCACACCTCTCAAGCATTTGGATCGGCCAACCCCTGCTAAGTTTGTCTCTCCACATCCCTATATTACTCTTAGAAGCCTCACTTTTGGCATAAGTCTTCCCAAGGAATCCATTGATCTCAAATCAAAGAGAGTTACCCGATTTTAAAGGTAGTGTCTTCTATTGTGTCCTTTTGTTTTATTTTGCTTCTCCGACCCCCTAAACTCTTTTTATTAATTTATTTTGTAACAACACCAGTATCTTCCATATACTAGGATGTTGTTATAATAAGGATTAGAGCTACACTTAAACACTCCTACATCTAATGGTTAAAGAACATACTGTTTCCGTGGATGGTGAATTTCTGCCTCATGAAACGATGGTTGTTCAATATCCTTTTAACACATTCAAAGGTGGACATTAAGATGAAACTACATTTATATATAATATATAATATGTTTATGTTTTACTTAAGCTTCTGTATTTTTCATTTATGGCATACCTTTATGGTTACCATTATGGGTAAACGTGATATCTTCATTTCAGGAAGTGCGGACTACCGCCCCCTGAAAGTGTTTTGATTCATTAATGCCATATGTGGGACATATAAAGGATTTAATTAATGATATTATATATTATATTATACTGGAATTATAATATACCTTTATATCATTATGATTCCATTCCATAAAATAGAAAATAGAAATGAAAGTAGCGTTCATGCGTACGTACGACTTACCGTCTCCATGAACGGTGCATTTCATTTCTTACCTCTAAACGTTATGTAATATTATAAATGCATGTATATACTGGATATATATGATATTTATGATATCTACATCATGAATATAACTCTGGATATAATGTATACATGAACAACTTGTAATTTTAAAGAGTTTATTTTTGACTCAAGTGCCAATGATCGTTAAAACGACCGTTATTAACTTAAATAATTACATAGTGTTCATGAAATGGTAATAAGTGATATAAAAGGGATAATAAAATTGAAAAAGTTTCTTAAGCAAGTAGAAATTAACACAAGTTTATTATTTAGGATATTAAATAACGATCGAGTCAAGTCGGACCCGAGGTAAGGGATTTCGTCTCAATCTCCTTTCATTGAGGCATATTTTGTTCTATACACAACTTTATTTTATACGGTGTATAAACCACTTTGAATTTTAAATTTATTCAAAAGGAATATATTTATACGAATCCTTTAATAAATGACAAAAGGGAATGTTTTATTTTGTCGTACGTATGCGGCAACAATGACTTCTCCGCCACCGTGACCATTATTTGAGCTTCGACTTCCTCTACAAGCCATAACTTTTTTTAAAATGAAAAATAAATACCATGTTTTACTTTTATTTTATTTTTGGTACTGAAAATATTTTTCACAATGTTTCTATTATTTCAATGTATGGTATTGATATCTTGTGATTGAAATGTGGAAATGTTATGTTTCCTTTATGCATGTTTTATGTGATACGATTGTGTTATGGTTCTTGGGAATTTTTATGAAGACGAGTGGTTTCGTGATAAACTAAGGGTGGGTGAGTCCGATATATCTCTCCAATGCATTGGGTAATGCGAAGGAGTTAAACGTTAAGGTTTCTCCGAAGAGATTTAGGGAATATACTGTGATGGGTATTCCAAACGTAACCAAGAGGGTTACTCCCTATATAAGAATGTTATGAATGCCTCAAGTTACCTTTATGTCCTATGATTTCTATGATTTATTCATGATTTTATGAGGTATGTTAAAGTGATTATGTTTTATGAGTAGAGTATGATTTCATTGATTCTTATGTATACATGTACTCATGTTTCCTTTCCATATTTTTTAGATCCCTTACTGAGCTTTTTTATGCTCATCCCAAGTTTTTGAAATGTTTTTCACAGGTCAAGGGAAAGGTACATGATGTGATGATAATGTCAAGGAAGTGTCAATAAAGAATACATGTTTTATTTTAAATATGTTTCCGTTGATGGGAAAAATGAATACTATCTTTTATGTAACCACTTTGTTTAAATGTGGAATGTAATGCATGTTTTATGATCTAATTCTATAAAAATCTAAACCTGAAAGGATCCTCAATGTGTGATCTTGGAATAACTCAAGATTACATAAGGTTTAAGGCTGGGGCTTTATAATTACCCACTGAAAATCAAAAATGGGAAAGATTATACCAACCTCAAGAAATTTCTCAATTTCTTTTTTAATAACTTACAGAAGGGTTGTATTGAGTCTCCTTTGTGGCTTCCTAACCGGTTTAGTCTCATCCTCCAAAATATTCCTATGCATGAAAATGGAGGGGATAATACATGATATGTTAGCCAAGGTCCACCTGATTGCCTTAATGTTCTCCCTCAAAATATTTAAAAGTTTTTCTTCATGTTCAAAAGGGAGATTATAAGCGATGATAACAGGTAATTTCTCAACACTTAACAAGTATGATTATTTCAAATTATGTGTTAATGACTTGAGTTCCAATGTAGGGGGTGATGTATGGATGTAGAAATTGAAGGAACTGAAATATGTGCACAATGAACATCAGTATCAGAATATGCATCATTAAAATCAAAGAATAGAACATAAAATTTGTAACATCCTAGGTAATTAATGAATAATAGATATAGTTATATATGTCTATTTATGAATTAGATAGTGTTTTGGAGGCTTAAAATGAGAATAAATCCAATCTTAAGCATGGAATACACTAATATTTTTAGAAGATTGTTTTACTGCCTTTTGATGGGAAACCATTTTTAAATAAAACTTTTGACAATTTTATAAGCTCGATTTGTCAAAATAAACTTATTATTTATGATTGGGACATTTAAATTTACTTTGGTTAAATTTTTGGTATTTTTCTGATAAAGTTCATTTTGTAATGAATAGTGAAAAATGTTGTATTTTAATTCAAAACCTCTTTTTAGTTTAATTTATTTATATGATTATATTATCTTTTGAATTGGTTTTAAAGTGAAATTAGAATATATTTTTACCATTTAATCCAACGGTGGTCATTGGTATTAATTTCACTTTGGAAGTGGGCATAAACAAGTGCCAAACTTTTCATAGATATTGTTTCAAAAAAACCCACTATTTGTTTTGACAACGGGAATTATTTTTAAATTAATTATTGAAATTTATATGTTTTGAATTTGTAAAAATGGATTACATATTTGGAATCATAAGGTCCGAATTATGTAATCAATACTCTTTTGTTTTTGGACATTATGAATAGTAACGACGGTAATTATCTTTAATTATCTTGATTAATGAGTAATCGAGTAGTTAAGGATAATAAAATAATATCATAATAATAAAAAATGACACCAACATGTGTCCTAATGCTACTGGTTGTCTCATGTCCGACCAAGGGATTCCTTGTACCAATCTTGGGGACCCAAGGAATCACTTTTGTGGGAAAGTGACTTTTTATCTTTTTATTTTTTAAAGAAAGTAAATATAACAAAGAATGTATCACTTGAGTAAAATATTTTTAATTTTGTCTACATAGATGATATTATGGACTATAAATATTAATTGTAAAGCTAAAAAGATTTCCTACATCATAGTATTTGTTTCATAATTTTTAGACATTAAATAAATTAAATTATATATGACATCATGATGATGCATCGATTACCTCATTATTTAATGATTTAAATAAAATAAAACGATAATGTAAAATCTAAGATCTACACTTGTCAAAGACTAATTGGATGAGTATATTTCAAACCCTTATCACCTTATCCTCGAAAATATTCAATGTGGGACCTTTAAAATCCGAAACGTATTTGAAAATAAAGTAACATTTTGTAACTTTCCAAGAGTGCCCCTCCTCTCCTCTTATAAAAGGCCCCCACCTCTACCTCCTTACCCACACCTCTCATGCATTTGGCTCATCAAAACACTGTTAATTTTGTCTATCCACATCCCTCTCTTACTCTTAGAAGCCCCACTTTGGGCAGAAGTCTTCCCAAGGAATCCTTTGAGCTCAAATCAAAGAGAGTTACCCGATTTTAAAGGTAGTGTCTTCTCTTGTGTCCTTTTGTTTTATTTTGCTTCTCCAACCCCCTAAACTATTTTTATTCATTTATTTGGTAACTACTCTAGTATATTCAATATAATATGATGTTTTTATAAGAAGTATTCAAGCTACACTTACACACACCTACATCTAATGGTTAAAGAGCATACTGTTTCTGTGGATGGTGAATTTCTGCCTCACGAAACGATGATTGTTCAATATTATTCTAACACCTTCAAAGGTGGACATTAAGATGTCACTATATTTATATATGATATATAATATTATAATGTTTCCCTTATGCTTATGTATTTTTTATTTATGGAATACCTTTATGGCTTCCATTATGGGTATACGCGATATATTCATTTTAGGAAGTGCGGACTACCGCCCCCTCAAAGTGATTTGATTTGTTAATACCATATGTGGTACATATAAAGGATATATTTAATGATATTATATATGATACCATAATGGAATTAAAATACTATTATGTATCATTATGTTTTAATTCCATTAAATATTAAATAGAAATGGAAGTAATGTTCATGCGTACGTACGGCTTACCGTCACCATGAACGGTGCATTTCATTTCTTACCTCTAAATGTTATGTAACATTATAAATGCATTAATATACTGGATATATATGATATATATGATATCTACATTATGAATACAATTATGGATATAATATAAATTTTACCACATGAACAACTTGTAATTATAAAGAGTTTATTTTTGACTCAAGTACCAATGATTTCTAAAATGATCGTTATTAACTTAAATATTAACATAGTGTTCATGACATGGTAATAAGTGATATAAAAGGAATAATGAACTTGAAAAAGTTTCTTAAGCATGTAGAAATTAACTCATGTTTATTATTCAGGAGATTAAAGAACGATCGAGTCAAGTCGGGCCCGAGTTAAGGGATCTCGTCTCAATCTCCTTTCATTGAGGCATATTTTGTTTTATACACAACTTTCTCTTATATGGTGTATAAACCCCTTTGACTTTTACATTTATTCAAAAGGAATATTTTTATATGAGTCCTTTAAAAAATGAAAAAAGGGAATGTTTTTTTGTCGTACGTATGCAGTGACAACGAATTCTCCGCCACCGTGACGATTATTTGAGTTTCGACTTCCTCTACAAGCCATAACTTTTTTGGATGAAAAATAAATACCATGTTTTAATTTTATTTTATTTTGGTATTGAAAATGGTTTTCATAATGTTTTTATATCAATGTGTTGTATTGATATCTTGTGATTGAAAAGTGGAAATGTTATGTTTCCTTTATGCATTTATTATGTGATACGATTATGTTATGGTTCTTGGGAATTGTTATGAAGACGGGTGGTTCCGTGATAAACTAAGGGCGGGTGAGCCCAATATAGCTTTCCAATTCATTGAGTAACGCAAAGGGGTTAAATGTTAAGGTTTATCCGAAGAGATTTAGGGAATATAATGTGGTGGGTATTCCAAACGTTATTAAGAGGGTTACTCCCTACGTAAGAATGTTATGAATGCCTCAAGTTACCTTTATGTCTTATGATTTCTATGATTTATTCATGATTTGATGAGGTATGTTAAAGTGCTTCTGTTTTATGAGTAAAGTATGATTTCATTGATACTTATGTATACATGTACTCATGTTTCCTTTCCATATTTTCATATCCTTTACTGAGCTTTTTGTGATCATCCCAAGTTTTTGAAATGTTTTTCATAGGTCAAGGGAAAGGTACATGATATGATGATAGTGTCAAGGAAGTGTCAAGATAGAATCCATGTTTTATTTTAAATCTATTTCCATGATGGAAAAAATGAATACAATCTTTTATGTAACCAATTTTTTTAAATGTGGAATGTAATGCATGTTTTATGATCTAATTCTCTAAAACTCTAGACCTGAAAAGATCCTCAACGTGTATTCTTGAAGTAACTCATGATTAAGTAAGGTTTAAGGCTGGGGGCTTATAGTTGGTATCAGAGGTCAGGTTAGACAACTTTAGGAGTTAGAAAATTGTTAAATTATAAATTAATTTATGGTATGATTGAAATGATATAGAATTTACAGATTACCATGTTTCTTTGGCAAAGATATTTCTATGTTAAGAATGGTTTTTTCATAGAGGAAACAAAACAGTTTTTCTGCGAAGGCATACATAGGTAAATGAGCTTTCAAATCAGTATCCTGAGATGGTCATAATCAGAACTAAACAGTTTGTTATAGTGATGGCTCAGTTGACTCAGTTGAAAAATGTTGGTTGTGTTTATTGATGATATTTTGGTGTTTTCTAAAAGTAAAGAGGAGCATGAAAGAAATTTAAGGGTTTTTTTGCAATCCTTAAAAGAAAAGAAATTGTACGGGAAATTCAGCAAGTTTGAGTTTTGGTTGCAACAAATTTCTTTCCTTGGACACTTTATTTCTAAAGCTGGGATAACTGTGGATCCTGCAAAAACAAGAGTTGTTGAAGAATGGACAAGACCCACAAATGTAATCGAGATCAATAGTTTTCTTGGTTTGGCAGGATATTACCGAAGGTTTGTTAGAAATTTTTCACCGTTATCTAGTCCAATGATGAAGCTAACTCGGAAGGGTGTTAAGATTATCTGGACAAAATAATATGATGATTGTTTTGAGGAAATGGAAAAAAAGATTGGAGAATGCTCCAGTTTTGGCACTACCTTCCAGGATTGGTGAGTTTGTTATCTACAGTGATGCTTCATTGAAAGGACTTGGTTGTGTCCTAATGCAGAATGATCAGGTAATTGCTTATGCTTCACCACAGTTGAAAACTCATGAGGTAAATTACCCCACACACGATTTGGAATTAGCTAATATTGTTTTCACTTTAAAAATTTGGAGGCATCATTTGTATGGAGTAAAGTGTGAAATATATACCAATCACAAAAAATTTAAAGTATATATTCACTCAGAAAGAATTGAACGTGATATGGAGGAGATGACTAGAATTAATCAAGGATTATGATTATACAATTCATTAGCATCCAGGAAAAGCAAATAAAGTGGTTGATGATTTGAGTCGAAAACGTAATGCTTCATTAACAATGTTGTGTTTGGAACATGATCCTTTAGTTAAGGATTTGATGAACTTTGGAATAGAAGTTCTTGGTGCAGGATGTCCTTCTGATTTTTTTCAGATATCAGTGAGATCATCTCTATCAGACAGAATGAAGCAAGCACAAAAGTAAGACAGTGAGTTGCAGAAAAAGGTAGAGCTGGTTTAGAAGGGTAAGTTCCCTGAATTCAACATTGATAATGATTGTGTTTTGAGATTTGGGAAGAGATTGTGTGTGCCTTGTGATTAAAAGTTTAAGAGAGAGTTGTTATGTGAAGCTCATAGTTCTATTTTTTCAGTTCATCCTGGCAGTACTAAGATGTACAGAGATCTGCGGGAGTATTACTGGTGGGATGGAATGAAAAGAGATATTGTTGATTTTACTGTGAAGTGTTTGACTTGTCAGCAGGTTAAAGCAGAGTGGTAGTTACCGAAAGGTATGCTTCAGCCTTTACCAGTACCAGACTGGAAATATGAGAATATATCCATGGACTTCATTGTGGGATTACCGTAGACATCTTGAGGTAATATTGCAATCTGGGTTATTGTTGATCGCTTGACTAAATCTGCTCATTTCCTTGCTATACGAGATACTTTTTCCCTAGATCAACTTTCCCATTTGTATCTTAAAGAGATAGTCAGGTTACATAGAGTTCCTCTCTCCATTATATCTAACTGTGATCCCAGGTTCACTTCTAACTTTTGGAAAGGCCTTCAGAAGTCGTTGGGTACTGAATTAAATTTTAGTACAACTTTTCATCCTCAATGAGATGGGTAGTCAGAATGAAAAATTCAGACTTTGGAAGATATGCTACGTGCTTGTTCGATGGATTATCAGGGAAGTTGAGACCAACATCTTTCTTTGGTTGAATTTTTATATAATAACAGTTTTCATTCCAGTATACAGATGGCTCAATTTGAGGCATTATATGGTAAACGGTGTCGAACTACAGCTTTCTGGGATGAAGTGGGTGAAAGGAAGCTGATGGGACCAGAATTGGTAGAAGAGTTGGTAGAAATCGTTCAGCTGATACAGAAACACATGAGAACAGCTCAAAGTAGGCAGAAGAGTTATGCGAAAAACAGGAGGAAGGATATCTCTTTTGAGGTAGGTGATCATGTTTTTCTCAAAGTCTCACCAGGGAAAAGTGTGATGCGATTTGGTAAGAAAGGATAGATGAGTCCAAGTTTCATTGGACCATATGAAATTCTGGAGAGAGTTGGATCAGTTGCTTACCGAGTGGCTTTACCTCCGAGTTTATCTCAGGTACACAATGTTTTTCCTGTTTCAATGTTAAGGAAGTACATGCCAGATCCATCTCATGTTTTGAGTCCAGAGGTAGTTCAGTTGGAAGAGAACTTATCTTATGAGGAAAAACTGGTCCAGATTCTTGACCACAGGGAGAAAGTTTTACAGAATAATCTGATTCATTAGGTAAAGGTTTTGTAAAAAAACCACATGATTGAAGAGGCAACATGGGAATCTGAAAATGCAATGATGGCTAAATACCCCCATTTATTCGATAAGTAAATAAATTTCGGGGATGAAATTTTCTAAAGTGGGGAAGGATGTAACATAAAAATTAAGTAATGAATAATAGATATAGTTATCTATGTCTATTTATGAATTAGATAGTGTTTTAGAGGCTTAAAATGAGAATAAATCCAATCTTAAGCATGAAATACACTAATATTTTTAAAAGATTGTTTTACTGCCTTTTGATGGAAAACCATTTTTAAATCAAACTTTTGACAATTTTATAAGCTCTATTTGTCAAAATAAACTTATTATTTATGATTGGGACATTGAAATTTACATTGGGTAAAGTTTTGGTATTTTTCCGATAAAGTTCATTTTTAATGAATAGTGAAAAATGTTGTATTTTAATTCAAAACCTGTTTTTAGTCTAATTTATTTATATGATTATATTATCATTTGAATTGGTTTTAAAGTTAAATTAGAATATATTTTTACCTTTTAATCCAATGTTGGTCATTGGGATTAATTTTACTTTGGAATTGGGCATAAACAAGTGCCAAACTTTTCATAGATATTGTTTCAAAAATACCCGCTATTTGTTTTGACAAAGGGAATTATTTTTAAATTAATTATTGAAATTTATATGTTTGGAATTTGGTAAAATGGATTAAATATTTGGAATAAGAAGGTACAAATTATGTAATGAATACTCTTTTGTTTTTGGACATTATGAACAGTAAGGACAATAATTATCTTTAATTATCTTGATTAATGAGTAATCGGGTAGTTAAGGATAATAAAATAATATCATAATAATAAAAAATGACACCAAAATGTTTTCTAATACTACTGGTTGTCTCATGGCCATCCATGGGATTCCTTGTGCCAATCTTTGGGACCCCATGGAATCACTTTTGTGGGAAAGTGACTTTTTATCTTTTTTTTAAAGAAAGTAAATATAACAATGAATGTATCACCTGAGTAAAATATTTTTAATTTTGTCTACATTGATAATATTATCTACTATAAAAATTCATTGGAAAGATAAGAATATTTCCTACATCATAGTATTTTTTTCATAATTTTTAGACATTAAATAAATTAAATTATTTATGACATCTTGATGATGCAGCGATTACCTAATTATTTAACGATTTAAATAAAATAAAAAGATAATGTAAAATATAAGACCTACACTTGTCAAAGACCTATTGGATGAGTATATTTAGAACCCTTATCACCTTATCCTCAAAATAAATCAATGTGGGACCTTTAAAATCTGAAACTCATTTGAAAATAAAGTAACATTTTGTAACTTTCCAAGAGTGCCCCTCCTCTCCTCTTATAAAAGGCCCCCACCTATACCTCCTTACCCACACCTCTCTAGCATGTGGCTCGGAAAAACCCTACTCATTTTGTCTCTCCACATCCCTATCTTACTTCTAGAAGCCTCACTTTGGGAATAAGTCTTCTCAAGGAATCATTTGAGCTCAAATCAAATAGAGTTACCCGATATTAATGGTAGTGTCTTCTCTTGTGTCTTTTTGTTTTATTTTGCTTCTCCAACCCCCTAAACTATTTTTATTAATTTCTTTTGTAACAAATACAGTATCTTCAATATACTAGGATGTTTTTATAAGAAGTATTCGAGCTACACTTACACACACCTACATCTAATGGTTAAAGAGCATATTGTTTCCATAGATGGCGAATTTCTGTCTCACGAAACGATGATTGTTCAATATTCTTCTAACACCTTAAAAGGTGGCCATTAAGATGTCACTATATTTATATATGATATATAATATGTTTATGTTTTCCTTAAGCTTCTGTATTTTTCATTTATGGAATACCTTTTTGGCTTCCATTATGGGTATACGCGATATCTTCATTTTAGGAAGTGCGGACTACCGCCCCCTCAAAGTGATTTGATTCGTTAATACCATATGTGGTACGTATAAATGATATATTTAATGATATTTTATATAATACCATACTGGAATTAAAATACTATTATGTATCATTATGTTTTAATTCCATTAAATATGAAATAGAAATGGAAGTAGCGTTCATGCGTACGTTTGGCTTATCGTCCCCATGAACGGTGCATTTCATTTCTTACCTCTAAATGTTACGTAATATTATAAATCCATTAATATACTGGATATATATGATATATATGATATCTACATCATTAATACAATTCTGGATATAATAGATATTTTTCCACATGAACAACTTGTAATTATAAAGAGTTTATTTTTGACTCAAGTACCAATGATCGCTAAAATGACCGTTATTAACTTAAATAATAACATAGTGTTCATGACATGGTAATAAGTGATATAAACGGAATAATGAACTTTAAAAAGGTTCTTAAGAAAGTATAAATTAACTCAAGTTTATTATTCAGGAGATTAAAGAATGATCGAGTCAATTCATACTCGAGGTAAGGGATTTTATCTCAATCTCCTTTCATTGAAGAATATTTTGTTTTATACACAACTTTATTTTATACGGTTTATAAACCCCTTTGAATTTTACGTTTATTCAAAAGGAATATTTTTATACAAATCTTTTAATAAACGACAAAAGGGAATGTTTTTTTTTGTCGTACATATGCGGCGACAATGACTTCTCCGCCGCCGTGACGATTATTTGAGTTTTGGCTTCCTCTACAAGCCATAACTTTTTTGAATGAAAAATAAATACCATGTTTTACTTATCTTTTATTTTTGTATTGCAAATGGTTTTCATAATGTTTTTATATCAATGTGTTGTATTGATATCTTGTGATTGAAAAGTAGAAATGTTATGTTTCCTTTATGCATGTTTTATGTGATACGATTATGTTATGGTTCTTGGGCATTGTTATGTAGACGGGTGGTTCCGTGATAAACTAAGGGCGGGTGAGCCCAATATAGCTCTCTATTGAATTGGGTAACACGAAGGGGTTAAACGTTAAGGTTTCTCCGAAAAGATTTTGGGAATATACTGTGATGGGTATTCCAAACGTAACCAAGAGGGTTACTCCCTAAGTAAGAATGTTATGAATGCCTCAAGTTACCTTTATGTCTTATGATTTCTATTATTTATTCATGATTTGATGAGGTATGTTAAAGTGATTATGTTTTATGAGTAATGTATGATTTCATTGATTCTTATGTATACATGTACTCATGTTTCCTTTTCATATTTTCATATCCCTTACTAAGCTTTTTATGCTCTTCCCAAGTTTTTGAAATGTTTTTCACAGGTCAAGGGAAAGGTACATGATATGATGATAGTGTCAAGGAAGTGTCAAGAAAGAATCCATGTTTTATTTTAAATCTGTTTCCGTGATGGAAAAAATTAATACTATCTTTTATGTAACCACTTTGTTTAAATGTGGAATGTAATGCATGTTTTATGATCTAATTCTCTAAAACTCTAAACCTGAAAAGATCCTCAACGTGTATTCTTGAAGTTACTCAAGATTAAGTAAGGTTTAAGACTGGGTCCTTATAAAATCCATCAGCATACTCCACAACCATGTCATAATCAGATTGAACATGATCAAAATCAGAATATGATTCCATTTCAAAATCAAATATAAGAGAGTCTTGTGCATTATAAATAGGTGTGGAAGTACTATTAGACATCAAACCAGAACCAATGCTCATAATCTCCCTAAGCATAGGTCAATAAAATTCCATGAGGTTTTTATTTGGTTTTTCAAAATTGAAGATAACAAAAAGAATAATGATCCTCTGAGGGGTACATCATAGAGTCCATAACATTAAATATCACAACTTCATCTACAAACTCCATGGAAAGTATAACCTCATTGAAAATTATGAATGTTTTTGCAGTTTTGAAGAAGGGTCTACCTAAGATAATGGGATAATGAGAACTTACCTAATCATACTCCATGTTAAGAATGTTGAAATCCACTAGAAATATCATGTCTCCTACCCAAACAAGTACATACTCAAGGACTCCCACTAGATATGTTGTAGCTTTATTTTTCAACTACACCACTACTATTGTCGGTTTCAACTCACCAACCTGTAAAAAAGAGAATACAGAGTGAGGCATCACATTTATGGATGCTCCTAAATCACAAAGAGCATTAGAAAAGTGAAACTCCTCTATGGTGCATGAGATTGTGAATGTCCTTGGATCCTTGAACTTTGTTGACATTACTAGAGTTAGTGTAATGAGTGTTGACAAATTCCTTTAAATATTATCTACTGATTTCCTTTGATCCCACTTCTATTGGTACAAATTTCCTTTAATAATTTAACATACCTTGGGATTTTCTTGATGGATTTAAGTAGAGGGATGTTGATATCCATACACTTGAATATATCCAAAACATATTTTGTAATTGAATCTTTAGCCATATTCTTGGTTTGTATAACCCTATTTGGAAAGGTAAGGGGTTTATAAGGAACATCATTAATATTTTTCTTACCATTATCTTTATCCTTGTGTTTCTCAATAGCTAGTTTTGAATTAGGATTTTCTGGAGTTGAGAGGAATCCCGGTGGAATGATCATGCAGATATATTAGTTGTTTGCTTCCCACTTCTCAATGTGATAGAACTGACATTCCCCTACAGATTTGGAGTATGTTGGGTAGGTAGATTTTCATAATTCATACTTACTAATTGATAGAGGGCAGTGGAAATATGGATAAATTGAGTCTTTAACTCCTCAGCTCGGAACCATGACTCTTCAGATCATTCTATTGATTAAGAATAATTTTTTTCAAAATATAATTAGTATTAGAATATACCATGGTTTAGGGATTCCTTGGTTGTTGACTTTTTGATGTTTGAGCTCCAAATTGCCTTGGGGGTTATCGGAAACTATATTGGTAAGGTGGAGGCTATTGGAAGTTTTGTTGAAAAGGGGGACTTTGTTGTTGTCCATATCCATACCTAATGTCTGATTGATCCTTCCACCCTTGTTTTTATGTTGGAGAAAACGAGTCGAACATCTTTTGGGGATATGGTTGTTTCTGCTGCTGATATGGTCACCCAGGAAACACAACTGCACAATCTTCTGTTTCTTACAGTTGGGGGAAACAGTTAGTTGGGTGGCTTGTCATAGTGAAAATTCCACAAATCCTTGAAGGAGTGGGTTGGGATGTCTTTTGATCCAAATCAATCTGCCTCACCATAGTGGTCAATTACTCTAACATTGTATCAATTAATTGAATATCAAGAGAATAAGTACTTACCTAATGTACTCCCCTGACATGTGGTGTACCTCAATCACCAAATTGTTGGGAGTTTTGTGCCATATTACCAATTAATGCACATGCAACCACTGGTGTGTTGTCCACTAATGCTCCTCTAGACGTGGCATCCACCATGGTCCTGTCCATAGGTGCGAGTCATTCATAGAAGTATTGGATGAGTATTTTCTCATGGATTTGGTGACGTGGGAAGCTTTCACACAATATATTGAATCACTCCCAGTACTCATTCATTGACTCCCCTTGGGCTTGCTTAATCCTTGAGATCTCCTTACGAATGGAAGTGGTCCTTGATGATGGAAAAAATATCTATAAGAAAATGCGGTCCAAATCATTCCAACAAGTTATATCTTTAGGTTTTAAATAATACATCCAATCTTTAACAACTCCATCAAGTGAGAATGAAAATTCTCTTAGTTTTATTTGGTCTTCAAATACATTTATTGGTTTTTGGGTTGAAAAAACCTCATTAAATTCTTTAAGGTTTTTCTTGGGATCCTTACTAGGGAGGTCGTGAAATTTTGGATGGAGGTGAATTAACCCAGATTTTAGTTCAAAGTCTGATTCGAGATTTGGGTATGCAATGCAATTTGGTTTATAGTTAATATCAAGCGAATCCAATTCTATAATAGTTATATTAAGTTCATTTCCATTATTTCCATCCCTTGGTTCTTGTTATACGTTTTATATAGAAGTGTTTCCAATTTCAATATTCTGAGATTGGTGGAATTCTTCAACTAGTTGAATTTTGAAACTTCCCGTAGACTAAGAGTGTCTGATTTGAGCCCTAAGGTTGCATTCAATCTCAGGGTCCAGATCTAAAAGATCCTCAGGATTAGTTCATGTCATAATTCAAATAAAAATATAAATAAGGAAGTTGGACTATAGTAATATAAAAATTTGAATTTTGAGTTGATGTTCAAAAAAGAAGAATAAGAAAATAAAAGAAGAAGAAAAAATTCAGATTGGGTAAAGAAAAAAGAAAGAAGAGAAGAATAGAATAAAATGTAAAATAAAATAAATACCTCTAATTTGTTGAAATAATTACTTGGCTCCCTAGAAACAATGCCAATTTGAAAGGTGCTGTCATGGGTGACCTAAAATGATTAATGGTTATTTCGGGTACTTGGGTGCATAAGAGTGGTTGACCAAGGTCGTGTCTCAAAGGAGGATGTAAATTTGACAACTTATTAAAGGTATTTTAAAAATAAAATAATAGGGAATAATAACACTACATGAAAGGATGTGGGGTGTTTTACTATTCATTAAACTAGAAGAAGTTTGTAGGAAGAAAATTGTATAATATTTTTGTTTTTATTTTTGAAATGAAGTTCGATTAAAAAGACACAACCATAAGATGTTTTTTTAGAAAATATTTAAAAGATGTAATCGATCTAACTCTTCCTATTTATTTAATTGTTAATAATTATAATTTAAATTAATATCCACTTTATTATGATCCCATAATTTGTTAACCCCCAAAACTTATGACAAATAACTTTACCACAGACATGAAGAGAATTAAACCCTAGGCTATCTTTGGAAAATTCAATCATAGCACACTACTTTGATTGATGTTCTAAGGATAGATTATGTTCAGTGGTAAATTAATGAACATGTAAATTCTAGAAAATGAGGATGAATTCAGCTTATGAATTATATTTTAACTCTACAAATTTATCCCGTGTGGTCTTGTTTTAACGATTATGTTTGCGCTCTCACAATTTACACAATACTCGACCTCACGTGTTTTTGTGTTAATTGTTAAATTGCTTGATTAATTTCTTATAATTTAAAAACATAATTCATGGATCATATTATGTGAATTATAGTATCTCAATGATTAATAATAATTAAATGAAGAGGTTATAAGATAGATTGATCACTAAGAGAACTACTCTTCCATGGGCAGTGTGATCATCATTGAGACGTTTTGTATGAGCAAAGGATTGAAAGGGTAGAACCCAATATCATCTCCAATATTGACTAAAACCCAAATAGGATGAGTAAAGAAGAATATAGTTGAACAAAACAGAAGAAAATAGAAGAAATAAAATAATAAAAAATATGTTTATTACATAAATAAAAACATTACATCATGAAGAAGAGAAGAAGGCTTCGATGAGGGGATCCTTGCTTCAAGAGCTACCCCTCTTACAATGGTTGGATAATTTGGGTGAAACCAATTCTCATTTACCGTAAATCTCATAATTCACGTCCAAAACTCATCAAATGATAAAAATACCAATATATAGAGTGGTGGGGAGGCTAGGTACAAAGTGGTTTCCAGTGTGAATGAGAAGATTCTGCCAAATATAATAATCCCAATGAAACTACCTTCATGACCACCCAAATGCCTGAATTAGCTATTCTTATAGAAGGATAATATGCGTGAAATTGGTTTTTATATCCCCCCTTAAAATTGGGCTCAATACATGTAGGATGTAGAAGATATGGCCCAAACACTAAAGTGATTTCCAATCTCGTGTGTCCAGCCCACCATTGACTTAATGGCCCATTTACTCTATCCAATTGAACTCTTTAGCTCTAGTGTCCTGAATAAAAGTTTTATAAAATTATGTTAGGAATATTTTAAAAAAAATTAAGTTCAAATAATTCATATTAAAATATTTATGTGTGAAATACTACAGTTAATTTTAAAAGGGTAAAATGGAAATTTTCATCATATTTTGAAATGAATTATCTAATACCAAATATTTCATAAATGAACATATTTAACACAATGTGAGGAAGTCATTTAATTTATTATCAGTAAAATATTCAAAAAATAGTGTTTTATCACTATAGAAACCATGGTGTAGATTGCACCCATATCCACTTTACATAGTGGAAGACTACAGTGAAACCTAAGATCGATATTATAGAAGTGAAGAAAACAAGAAGTGGAATTGAATGGACCGACTAGGGATTCGTGGGGAAACCAGAACTCCATGACATAGTTATGCCAAAATTTGTTGTATCTCTAAAAATTACCCTTAGGGATCCATGAAATAGCCTACTGCCTATGCCACAACCCTACCCAACCTCATCTCCCTTATGTTATAGCCTTACAGTCCCGGATGCTGCCCATACACCATGGTGCAGTTCATGGTAACAAAATTATCTAGAATCTATTAACACAAAAAAAAATAAATACCGAAACATTATGTTATTTTCCCTGAAAAAATATCTCTATATTTGAAAGGACCCAAATTCACCCAAAAAATGGGTATCAAAATAATATTCACGAAGTACCTAAAAGATGGAAATGAGATGTTACAACCTCCCCACCATAAACACTTTATATCCCCATAAATTCTATCAAGAACATTCTATATCAAATAGAGTAGTTTGATTCTCTCTCATCAGTTCCTCATGCTCTCAATTATCATGAGATTCAAAACTAAACTAACATAGCACATGGACCATAGGTATAATCATTGACTAAATAATATTTGTCTCATAATCAACAATCCTTATTGGATTCTCAGTAATAGATAAATTATGATAAATATCAATGTATTCCCATATTGGAACATGATAAGGTTTATAAATAAACAATTAATGTTGGGATACATGAAACACATTTTGGATCAAAGAAAAATGGTGGAAGTTCCAAATGGAATGCCACTTTACCCATTAAATCATCAATCTCAAAACAACCCAAAAATCTCAGTGTAATCTTTCCCTATTTTTCCAAAATGATAGTTACCCAAACGAGGTGAAACATTTAAGGAAGCTTAGTCAAAAACATAAAACATAAATTTTCATCAATTCTAATCAACATAAGATTTATACTATATTTGTGACATGAAAATGAAGGACCCTAGGTCACCCTGTAGGGGGGGGGGGGGTCAGGGTGTCAACTTTTTCTCTCGTTTATTGGATCTTGTTTCCATATTGGTAAGAGCATAATTAACCCTTTATGATGGATATGTATAGTAATTAAAACATTCAAATGAAAAAGGAAAACACAATAGTTTAACATTGTTCACTACTAAGGACTACATCTAAGGAGAATACGCCGATAGGTTGTCAGTCGTACCTAATTCCACTATTCTTCAACATGTGTGGATTACAAGGTTCAGGTATAGTCACTTTATCCTGAGAACACTATATTTACAAATGTTCAGGGATAACTCACTACTTCGCTCAGATCACTTTTGTTGACTCCCCTTAGCTCACTACTTTGGAGAGGTCACACTCAGTTTATGGACGTGAAGGAACCTTAAATGGATAGGAATGTAGGTCTTTGTTACCGGCTCAAAATTATACTTTTCTTGCATCAAGGTCCTGAGTTGATTATCTTCGATGTTCCATATTCTTATCTGGTGCAACAACCAGATATGATAAGACCTCTTATTCTTCTTGTCCAGTATCACAAATTCTTTTATGACTGTTCAAACACTGAAAACCAGTTCACTAGGAATCATCAAAATCAACTCTTCTTATTACATGCATGAATGTGGCCATGTATGTTACAATATTGATGTTATCTTCCTCTAAACTTCTTTAGAAATGGGAACACTTGGTTTAGGATGCTTCACTTCAATGTATTCACGTATTCATACACTCTTGCTTATTCTTTCTTGTGTAAAGGCCCAAATGGGTATGGTGCCTTTTAGTACACACACGACCTCTTCTCCCCTTTTCTTAGAACTTGATTCAGATATGCTTTTCCTTTTATTGTGTTCTTCTTCAAATTATTCATATGAATGCATTTCCCATCACCATGCACAATCTTCCTTCCCCCTTAACCAACAAGCACTTTCTCACATCGATTTTCTTATATTTATATGTATGTGATTTTATTCAAGCATCAATGCATGTATTTTGGCATGGCATGGTGTTTCTTGTTTTCTTTTACACACCATAGGTATGGAGTTCTCTTATGCACTTTGTATCCTCCATGAACCATGATGATTCATGACCTATACTTGCGCAAGGGATACACATACTTCCTTTGCGTACCAAGTGGTATACGATTCCCCCGAATTGTTCTTAGTTCCCTTCTTCTCCAACCATAGTGGTATGAAAAACTTCTCTTCTTCGCAGACTAGAATGGTACGCGGTACCGTTACCTCACTAACCCAAAATGGTTTTTGGGACCTCTACCTTGTATACCGAAGCAGTATGCAATTCCTTGTTTCACAGAATGGAGAGGTACATGGAACTCCTTCTCTTCAAGAACCAGAAGTGGTTGGAGGCTCTTCTACCTCACGAACCAAAGGGGTATGCGGTTCACCTCTTCACAAACCAGATCGGTAAGTGGAAAAATCTTCAAGAACCTAGAATGGTTTGTGGTTCATGGATGCTCCATCTTGAAGTTCAAATATATAAGAAAATCTATTTCTCAGAACATGAGTTCACGAGTGGTTTGGAAGTTACTTCATTTTCTTAAATTGGTGAGTCTCTTTTATAAGAAGAGATCAGATCTTTTCGTGTCAAAAATCCTTGAGATATTGCACGCAAGTCATGATTTTGAAATCTTTAAATCATGGTCGTGAGATTCATTGAGTTTCTTAGTTGTTTCTGATTTCACATCGTAATCATCCTCATGTGTATGCGAAGAGGCATGCGTGAAGATCTCCTCTCCTTGAGCACTCAACACATCATAACCTCTCACAACCTCATTTGCCTCAGACAATGCTTGTTCTTCCATATTTCGATGCATCTATGAAAACGTAGTTGCATTCATGGTATCATGTTTCTCAAATGATGATCATGTAGTGGGTTTTTACTTCTATAATGGCAAGAGACTCGATCATGGATGTTAGGTAGCTTCTCCGATGCACTGGTTCACTTCGAGTGGCTAGAGGTTGTAGACGAACCTTAGTTAAAGATCAGACGAATCCGATTCAACCACACACGATGCAGGGATGATGAGTGAATCAAATTATATCCTTTTATATAGGATGCACCGTGTGTCCAGGATCTTAAGAGAGATCAGATGGATAGTCATAATTACATCTACGTTTTAAAAACCTTATCCCATATCAAAACGCTGCAATGTTTTCTTTAATTTTATCAATCATCCATGGCAGTAACATCTCCTATTACTCATCCTTCATCCATGGTACCTCCCTGTTCCATTTTCACCCTCTGGTCACACTATTAGCACCCACTCTTCTCTTCAGGTGTACTCTTTGCGCCCACGCTACATAGGTTCACCACTGTGCGGCACTAACGAGCTTATACACAGCCTGCACACACCCTGCCCCATGAGGGGAGGGTTTTGAGGGCTTCCCTCAAGCGCAGTTGACCCCTTGGGCCCCGCATGTGCTTGAAGTGAGGACCTCATCTGGCCTCCATGGATGGCCACTTAATTTTTGGAAAAAGCATAAAATAACTACTTATTATAAAACTAAGTGTTTACAAATTAAAATTCCAACTACCATTCCCAAAATCCACCACAACCTCTTTTTCTTTTTCTCTTTTACTCCTTCCAAAAATCATTCCAACCATCCATAATTGTTGTAGACAATGTATCACTCTTGATATACATATATGAAAATTAGGATAAAACTCAACCAATGTATGGTTTCAATTATCTATTTTACTTAGGAGAGTTCCTTATTCATGTTTATCATCATTGAAATCCATTTACATTCATTGAAAAAATAAAATCTTCACATATGAATTGGTACAAAAAATCTCTCCCTTTGTGTTTTTGGTCAATACTTCAACATTCTCTAAAGTGAGCATGTCAATGTCAAAATAAGAGTCTTCTATCTTCTCTTTCCCTTTCACTTATCAAATTTAATTTCACTTTATCTCCCCCTTATTGACAAGAAATAAAAATTTTATGGTAGGGAGGATATTCATTCATACTTAAGCAATTATTTCATCAATAATTTCACTCTATGTTTACATGAGCAATGCTTGATGTAGAAAACAATAGGATTTGATCTAGACAACAAAACTATCGATTATCCCCTGATCATGATACCTCATGTGACGAGAACTCATATTTTTGTCTGGAAGACCCTTTTCCACTTTCATTATAGGATGAGGATAATAAATGTGATATGAGATTATCTACTTGAAACTCCTATACTCGCTTCAAAAACAGATAAAAACATTCAAGTGCAATGGGCAGGATAAGTGGCCTTAGGGAACTTACATTCTTCTTATGTCACTGATTAACATTGTTACTCCCCCTTTGTAAAATAATTTTATTTTGAGTAACTAAGGTTGATATATGAAACACCATTATCAATGAAATGATCCTCATACAATATTTAGAGTAGTTAAATTTAATAAAAACTAATGTTGATACTTATTGAGATAATATCTCTGATAGCTTCTTCATGTGTCTCCCCCTCAAGGGAACACTTCTCAGGTTATCCCCATGAGTGTTTGTTCACCTTAAATTCCCCGTAAGATTAGTAAAATACACAAAGTGTTAAGGGAAAAAGGTGGATCCTCCTTGATTCTTTAATATGAGATGGAAGGCTGAGATTATTTTCTCAACCCAGATGCTCTGTTTTCTCCACTCCTCACACATGCACACTCAGTTATGACTTTGGTTGTGTGGATATCAATATTTTATCATTTATTTGTCTATGGGTCTTCTTTTATCAAGAGATATCAATGCACTAGAATCTCCTGGTGCAACTTTCATCTTTTTTAGGAATTCTTCTTCGGTTGGAATAAATGCACCTCAATTCTTAACAATGTGACCAACCATGTTGTACCTCACACATATGAATTTTCTATCATCATGTGAAATCTTTTTATTTCTTGTTACACTAGCCTTAGACAGTGCATCTCCATTCATTCCCATTCTTTCCAAGTCTTCAGGATAGATAACCAATATGTATCTGGGAATAATGGTAGTAAGTTTCGATTTTACACATGGACTCTCCAGAGTATCATCATTTTTAGAAATTCTTTTAGATGTACCCCTCATCAACTTCTTGAATTTTGAATCCAAGGAATTCTCACCTTTCTTTCTTGGAGTCTTCATGTGATACTTTTCTTTTTGATTATTCTTCTGATTTCTTCCCAAGGAAAATTCTTCTCTCTTAGCTGGCTTGTATGGCCTTATGATATTATCATATCTGGATATGTGTTGCGATAAGCATGATACATTCTTGTGACCACTCCCATTGTATACATCATAGATGTTGTATAGAATTAAAAATCTATTTGTAGTATACAGATGCTTTGGGATCTGTTGATTTTCCTTCTTCTTCTCTAGCTTTATCTCTTTTGACAGAGGCATCCTCTGTTATTTTTCGTTTAAAGGATTGTACCAATAATCTAGTGAACAATTCCCAAATATGTTACAACACCAACATTGACCCAAAAATCTTGTCTTCTTGATAATTTTGGTATAATATTTTTGTGCCTTTTTCTTAATGTTTTGTTCTCTACCAAGGGAACCATCTTCTAGCCTCTTCTTCCAATCCACCCAAGCCATGGTGGTAGGTTTCTTCTCCTGTAATTTCCTTATCCATACTTGTTTAAAATTTTTATTCCAACCTGCTCTTTTAGAAGAAAAATATTTAGAAACAACATTACAAGTTGGTATGGATGGTACCTTTACTTTCTCATCTTCCTGTGATATATCAATGAGTGAAGCCATGATCTTCTTATCAAATGTTGGAGGTATTTTTGTATTAGAATCCTCTAGTGAACATTTAATACCAGCAATAACTTTTTTATTCTAAAATATCATGAAGATAGGTTCTTAATTTCTCATGATCCTCTAAAAATTATATAGAAGTGTATTCTTTTTCTCTGGTAGAAACCTGATAATCCTTCTATTTACTTACCAAGCCTGATATTTCTTTATTATTCGACAAGAATAGAGAAATAGACATTGCATCTTCTTTGGAATTGATAGACTTCTTTAGCTGCTTTATCTCTTTCTTTTTCCTGTTCATCATGGTCTTGTTGGGTATAGATTTTTTCTTGGAGATAACCGAACTTTCATCAAGACTTATCTTCATTTTTTACTCAGGAAACAAAATTCAAATCCACTTTTGAATATAGTTTCTGAGGTGTATCCAACATGTGAAAAACTTCCCTCTGATACTAATTTAAGGACCCTAGGTCACCCTGCGGGGGGGGGGGGGTGAATCAGGGTGTCAACTTTTTCTCTCATTTATTGGATCTTGTTCCCATGTTAGTAGGAACATAATTAAACCTATATGATTGATATGTGCAGTAATTAAAATATTCAAATGAAAAAGTACAACACAACACTTTTACTTGGTTCACCAATAAGGGCTACGTCTAAGGAAAATACACCAACAGGTTTCCGATCATACCTAATTCCACCATTATTCAACAGGTGTGGAATACAAGGTTTGGGAACAATCACTCTATCCTAGGCACACTGGCTTTAAAAATGTTCTGGGATAGCTAACTGCTTCCCTCAGATCAATTCTGTTGACTCCCCTAGCTCACTTCCTTGGATAGGTCACACTTAGTTTATGGATGTGAAGGTCCCTTCAATGGATAGGCCTGGAGGTATTTTCTCTTATTCAGCATGATACTTTACTTGCATCGAGGTCCAGAGGTGATGTTATTTGACGTTCAATATTCTTCTCCAATGCAACAACCAAGTGTACTAAGACTTCTTATTCTTCTTGGACAATATCACAAATCCTTTTGTGATTGTTCAAACACAAAAAACCAATTCACTAGGAATCATCAGAATCAACTATTCTTATTCCATTAATGCATGTGACCATTCATGTGACATTATAGATGTTCTATTCCTCTTAACTTCTTTAGACACGTGCACCCTTGGTTTAGGATGATTCTCTTCAATGTAATCATGTATGCATGCACTCTCACTTCTTATTTATTTTGGGAAGGCCCAAATGGGTATGCTTCCCTTTAGTACACACACAACCTCTTCTGTCCTTTGCTCAGCACTTGATTTAGATATGCTTGGCCTTTAATTGTGTTCTTCTTCGAATCACGAATATGAAAGGATTTACCATCACCATGCACAATATTCCTTCTCCCTTCCTAAACAATCACTTGTTCACTTTGATTTTCTTTTATTTATATATATGTGATTTTATTCAAGCATCAATTTGTGTATTTTGGCATGGAACTGTGTTTATTGATTTCCTTTTACAAACTATAGGTATGGAGTTATCTTATGAAATCTGTATCCTCTATGAACCAGGATGATTCGCGGCATCTCCTTGCACAAGGGATGCACATGCTTCCTTCACATACCAAGTGGTACAGGGTTCCCCCAAATGGTTCTCAGTTCCCTTCTTTTCCAACCACAGCGGTATGTGAAACTTCTCTTCTTTGCGAACTAGAACGGTATGCAGTATCTTTACCTCATAAACCCAAAAATGGTTTGCGGGACATCTACCTCATGTAATGAAGTGGTATATGATTCCTTGCTTCGCAAACGAGAGAGGTATGTGGAAATCCTTCTCTTCACAAACTAGAAGTGGTTCATGGATCTTCTTCCTCATGATCCAAAGTGGTACGTGGTTCACCTCTTTGAGAACCAGATCGATACGTGGAAAACACTTCACGAACCTATAATGGTTCACGGTTCATGCATTCCCCTTCTTGAAATTTAAATATAGAAGAAAATCTTCTTCTCAGAACATGAGTTCTCGAAAGGTTTGGAAGAAGCAGCTTGTTCTCGAATCAGTGATTCTCTTTTTATAAGAAGAGATCAGATCTTTATATATCCAAAATCCTTGAGATATTTCACAAAGATCGTGGTTTTGAAATCTTCAAATCATGCTCATGAGATACACTGAGTTTTTCAGTTCTTTCTGATTTTACGTTGTAATCATCATCAGGTGTATGCGAAGAGGTATGCATGCATATCTACTTCCCTTGAGAGCTCGACACGACAATACCTCCTAAAGACCCGAAGGCATTCATTTTTATTGATTTTGATAACCCCCATTTCATGGGATGAGGGGGAACCCTTATAAGGCCCGTAGGCGCAGATAATACATGATCTGTAGGATTAAAAGATTACATGACTGGAAGGTCTTAGGGAATTCAACCAGACTATCTACAAAGAACTGCCCCTCCCCAGTATCTACATCATGATAGAAGATCTCCCCCTTTACATGGCCATCTGGATAGGCTTCCCATGCAAGCACAGGCTAGTCCCTATGGCCTAGCCATACCCTCTCATTCTGAAAAATCCATTTGTCTCTACTCGGGTGAGTGCACCTGCTCTGAATCCTCTTCTCGGGCTGCTCGTTTTTTGTAGTCTGTCTAGGGCAACTACATGCGGCCCGAAGGCATTGAGGTGGAATAGAGGCCTTAAAGGTGACCTGGAATCCCTACTGACCCGAAGGCCTGGGTGGCCTGAATGCCTTAAGGACTCCAAGCCCAAACTGTTGGCCCAAGGTGAATAGTTCCAGCTACTACAGGACTGAACAATACCTGCTACAGTAACTACTACAGTGTCTACTACAGTGTACAGTCCTGCTACAGTACCGCACAGTGTATAGTATGGTATAGTGCCTGCTACAAAACTGCTACAGTACCCCCATAAATATGCCTCTACCTAGTTTTGAACCTTGGTCTTGTGGATGTAGTTAAGGATACCTCACCAACTGGGATGAGGCTCATGTGTCGGCATGACCTCCAAATTTTTTTCCCTCGACCAACACTCATTCTTCTTTATTTCGATTTATGTATGCAAATGTAATTGCATGCATGGTATTGTGTTTCTCAGACGATGCTCATTCAGTGGGTTTGCTTTTATATAATGGTTGGAGACTCAATCATGGAGGTTAGATAGATTCTCCAATGCATTGGTTCATGCCGGGTGGCCAGAGGTTGAAGAACCCTTGGTCGAAGATCAGATGGCTTTGATTCAACCACATGCAGTGTAGGGATAATGAGAAGCTCAGATTATATCCTTTTACATGGGATGCGATGTGTGGCTGAGATCTTCACCGATATCAGATAGAAAGTTAGGATTATGAATGCATTTTTAAAACCTTGTCCCACATCAAAACCAAAAATGTTATCATGGTTTATCAATCAAGCCACGACAATAGTAACCCAAATTACTCCTCCTCCCTCCATGGTACTAACCCATACCGTGTTCACCCTGTAGGCACACTCTTATCACCCACTCTGCTATTCAAGCATGGTCCTAGTGTCCATACTACATGGGTTCACCACTGTGCATCACCTGCAGGTTTATACACAGCCCGCACACACCCTGCCTCACGTGGGGTTGGTCTTGAGGGCTTCCCTCATGCGCGGTTGACCCCTCGAGTCTCACATGCGCTTGAGGTGAGGACATCGACTAGCCTCTATGGACGGACCCTTAATTTTTTTTAAAGGCATAAAATAAATACTTTGTGTAAAAATAAGTGTTTACAAAAAAATACCAAACCAAAATTCCAAAACTCTTCCAAAACCTCTTCTTCTACTTCTCTTTAACTCCTTCCAAAAAAACATTCCTACCATCCTAAATTGTTGTAGACAATGCATCACTCTTAATACACATATATGAAACTTATTATCAAGCTCATCCAACGTCTGGTTTCTATTCTCCATTTTACTTAGGAGATTTCCTTCTTCATGTTGATCATCATTGACATCCATTGACACTAATTGAAAACAAATACAATCTTCACATACTAAGTGGTCCCAATAGAAAATCTTCTAAAAAATAAATTGGAACCTCATCATCATTTCTTCGACCAAAATTGGTTTTAACAAGGATCATTATCTAATATTTGACCAAAACAACAGAGATAAACATGGAATTTCATAAATGGAATCAAAATGAATCATTCTAATTTCTGACTGGTAATTTTTTTTATAGGAAAAATCAACCAGTCCCAATTGGTCTTCCCATGATCCATTGAAGTTAGGAACACAAGCATATATCAAGTACTCAAGAATATATATATATATATATATACATTTATATATCCATCCATATTTATATGATATATCATGATCAAATGTACCTAAGACCCCATTTCATCTTGGAGGTCCCTCTAGAAGAAAGAGGTAAAATGGGGATCCCTATTTGAGACTATAGTAGATGGAACTCCCTAAAATATGAAAATCTTTTTCACATAGAGATGTCTCAAGACATTAAATTTGGTTGTATTTAAAATTAGTATAAATTGATATAAATTGTTCATCCTTTCAATAAAAACACATATTACATTATTATTTTGAGGAGTATATGGAAAACTAGAAAAAAAGTCCACTAAAATCTCATCCCACTTCAATGTCAACCCTGTAAGTGGTTGAAGATAACCAGAAAGTCTCTGGTGATCATCTTTAACCTATTAGAAGGTTTAACTTTGATAAAAAAAGTCAGCAATGTCTTGTATCATACCTATCCACTAGAATACCATCACATATTATAGAACATCTTTGTGGAATATGGGTTCACCACCCATTGAGAATTGTAAAAATCCCACAACATGACTATTCCCATTTGAAAAGGCACGAAATACCAATTATAGAAACATAGAATACTATTAAGAGAGAATTAATAGTAAAAAATGATCTCCCCACCATAAAGAGACCCCGTAATTCCATGAAATTCATCATCAAACTGCTTATCTTGAAGAATCATTATGAGAAGAGAGAAGGTCCCCTTCTCACTTTCCAAAACAACCTTAGAACCATTCTTCTAGACTCTCAAATGAAATTGAGTAAATAAAGACATCATATTCCACTCTTTTAATAATTTTTTCATGGTTTGGGTTGGATGTTTCATGTTCAAAGAATAATCAATGACATTCCCATTACCATGTGTGTAGTTAATGTTAAAGTCAGAAGGCTATATGTAATTCAACAAATTCCTCTATCACAAGTTCAAATATTTTTGAGAGAAGATATAACTCATGTTTTTTGTTTGAATAAGTATTAAAACATTAAAAAATGGTAATGCTGCCAACTCGTAAGATAATAAAAGCTGGAAGTTCAAGATCTGGGGTCATATAATGCTTCTAATGTGGCCTAACATATATGAAACAATAGGATACAATATTATCACTTTATATTTTGGGGCAATAAAAACCTGAATATTATGAATAAAAATGAACACATATCCCTTCATAGCCTCTAGAAGAGTTAACATTTGTACAAAAGTAAAAATTCCCTTCATCTCAATCAAAGAACTCTGATAATTATCATCCCAAACAATATTAAATCCCTTATGATTGAGATCATTCATCATAGAAACTAACTTTGAGAAATATCTAATGAATATATGGTAATATCCAACCAAACCCAAGAAGCTAAAAATATCTAAAACATTGTATAGTTTCTCTTATCTTATAACTTCTTTAAATTTTTTAGAATTAATTAATATATCTTGTTCTGAGACCATGTTTCCAAGAAACTAAAATTACCAAATCCAAAAAATATATTTTGAATTATTTGATTAAATTCAATGATTTATCAAGGTTTCTAGAATTACTATCAAATAATTCACATGGTCCTCCTCAATTTGATAGTAAAATATGATATCAACCACAAATATCTCCACCGATTAGTAAAGTTACTAATGAAATATCCTATTCAACAAATCCATAATCACTAAAGGAGTATTGTTTAGACCAAATTGAATAACAAGATACTCATAATGGACATACCTACTCCAGAAGACTATCTTCTGAATATCATATTCTTTAATTATCAACTGGTGATAACCATATTGAAGATAAATATTCAAGAATCACTTTGGTCCTTTTATCTATTTAATCATATCATAAATATATGGAAATATATATTTCTTCTTTACCATATATTTATTGAGCCTTCTATAATCAACACATAGGTAAAGTGTTGTATTAAATTTCTTTGAAAAGAGAATAGGTGTTGTCCAAGGTGACACACTCAGGCATATGGAACCTTTATCTAAAAAATATTCCAACTGAGTCTTCAAATCTATCAGAATTTTATTATGTTATATGGTATTAAAGAATATACATTGGATAATTACCATGTATTAAATCAATAAAAAATACATGTCTCTTATAATTGGAAAACTTGAGAATTCATAATGAAAAACAATGGGAAAAATGATGAAAACTAGAGGGAGTTCACAACTCAAAGATTATCTCTAAAAGTACAAATAAAACATCAATTTTAACCTACCAATATTTGGAAAATATGATCCATATCTACTAAAACTCGGGTCCCATTCTCCTTGAAAGACACAAAAAACCCCATAGAGTGTAGAAAATTTGACCCTCCAAAGACAACATTCTGTCCAGTTCTTATGAGTAATCATCCAATTAGTCCCAAAAATCACATCAAGTGGTTTTATTTTAGGAACTAAAAATATATATCTAAGCTCAATATATGATAAATATAAAACACAATAAGGATACCAATGACCCTACTCTATCTTATTTCTTAGTACCAAGGTAATATCCATCACATAAGATAAAATAACCATATAAAGATTCAAAAAACTCACAACACAAGTTGATATAAATGAGTGAGATGCACTAGTAGCTAATAAAGTAGTCAGTAATGATGAAGCTATAGTGATGGTACTTCTCATAATCATTGGACCCACATCAGCATCCTATGGTGACTCTTCCACTATGCAAATAAGAATCATTTCAATTACTTTAGGATAAAACCCCTTGGATCTTGAAGCATCTAATTGCACCATAAAACCTTTTGTGTTGATGAGACCGTACCACTATGTGGAGTAGAAATTTAATGGTATAAATTATATAGGTGTCATGAGCGACCTAAATAATTACATATCTTTGGTTCCTCAATACAAACCTATTTCAAATTCAAAAACTTGACACACTAAAAGCAAGTTAGAGGGCCTATTTTAGGAATGATAGGAGGTTTGGATGATGCCTACTATATAAAACCACCATATGACTCATCATACTTCCTACTTACTTTAATGGAACTAACATAACTTCCAATAAGAGTTATAGGAACTCCAATAAACCATAACTTACTAGCTAGTTCAAGCTGAAACATCAATTATCTTTCTAGTACATCGACATAAGAAGTGAGATTTAGCAAGAAAACCTATAAATTGATGTCAAGTCAGAGACCCTTATCAAACCATAAATTCCCCATATTCTCATTTGATACAACCTTAGGAAAAAATTAGAGAATTATAGGAAAAAATAGTTTACAATCTATGTCATGATCCTATCACCCAATTTGAGGTTGAGAAACTCCATGGATATCATAAATACCATAGAATATAAATAGAATTGATTATAAAAAATAACTCTAAATTCGTTCCATTCCAAGTCCTCATTATTCTTCATCCTTACAATAAAATACCACCATCTTTTTCTGGCTCTCTAAAGCATAAAGGTATCACATTTCACCTTTATAGGATTTGGAATCACCTTTTACTCAAAAAGAAGTTCAATATTTTCCTACCAAAACTCATCTTCTTGAGGATCATTCAAAACCAAGAAAGTTGATGGTTTAAGACAAAAAAACTATTGAGCATGATTTCTAGGTTAATCCCTTCGAGTTTCCACTATCAAATTTTGAATGGGATTGGCTACAGTTTCTTGTATCAAATCATGGATATAATTCACCAATATCTCAAAAATATTTGGTTCCACTGGAGTATTCTCCCCTACGGTTCACCATCATCTTCCTCCTGTAGCCTATTCGAATGTCTTCTCAAAGAAATGATGCCACATAACATCAACATACAACACTAAAACATCATCAATGATACATAGATCAATAACTCAACACAATATATAGGAGTATTAATCCCATCAAGAATATTTTAAGATTTGGATTTTAACATACTTAGATGAGATATAGGGAAAAGTCTAGAAATCATATAAAAATATTTATTAAGGATACTTTTCCTAAACATCCATGTTGACATAAGGCTTGTTATAATGACATCAATCTTGGAAATCACATGAATCTACCTATAAAGTCCCATAAATCCTACATCATCTCTACTAAAACAACCCAACTTCATACTGACATCATGAGAAGGTTCCCAACCTAACCTAGGGATTTTATATCACTATTTCAAAAACTAGAATTAATACCTAGGTATGCTGATACCTGACCCAGGTTTGACATTGCCCGATAGGTGCTCCTAATCCCCACGGGTTGGTGAATAGTACCTGGAATCAAACTAGAAACAGAAGAGAATTAATTTCCCAAAAAACACCTGGAATAAAAAAATACATTTCAACATTATCAAAAATACAAAGGGAAGGAATACCATAGTCAATAGGTAAAACAAAACCCAAATAGTACAACATCAAGTGACATAATGTCTTCCAAAGAAAATCTCATAAAACCCACAAATCAAGTGGGTCACATCTACACTAGTCACCTTTATCACTCAGGGTCCCAAGGATCAAGAACGTCCACCACCTCCAAGTGGCAATTTCCCTTTTCCTGGACCTGAAAAACAATTAACTGAAAATGCTTGAAGGAAAAGGTAGGATGTGAGCTATAAATCCTAGTATGGTTTTTCCAAGTGTTCCATAATCAATTCCATAACAATAAAAACAAATTATTATTTAAATTTAAACAAAACATGGTATGTAATGACATTTACATATTTAAAACAAAACATGATTTTAATTAAAAAAGATAGAATATATATCAAAATATGCTTAAAAGGAAATTATATGCAAAAAATCTATATAAATAAGTTTTCATGAATAAATTAGTTAAATAATCAATGTAATGAAATCATCAAAACAAAAATCTCATAATTACATGTAATAATACCTATGGTATGTTTGTTTTTTATAATAAGAACCTCATACTACAAAATCAATGATCTTAACTCAATTTAGGAATACATCCCATGAATCAGGGAATCAGGAATCAACTCCCCATTTGAGAAAATCATGATGAAGTATGTTTATATAAGTGTTTTCATTGTCCATCTAGGGATATGGGGTCATATCCTAGCATGATAATCCCAATTACCCACTAACTACCCAACTAAAATGTACTTTAGTTAATCAACCAATCAATCATGGGAAAATAAATCATTTCAAATCACTTCTAAGTATAATTTACTTCATTCAGTTTTTAACATTACTTTCTCATTTCAAAACTAAATCATAGTTTTTAATCTATTAATTCCTTTTAAAATCATATTTCAATTTAATTTATTTATCTAAATAATAAAATTACAAGTCAATCAATCAATTTTTCTCAAATCCTACAAACAATTTTAATATCATTTAAATTTGGGGTTTTCAAAATCTTTATGAATTTTTCAAAATCATCCATCATTAATATTAATTCCAATTTTTTAAATCATTTAAAAAAACATTTCAAATAAATGAAACAATTAATGGTTTCAATTATAGGGAAAATAATATAGAACCACCAACCTTTATCATGATCTAGAATCAACCAATATGGGAACTTCTGATGGGGATCCCAAGGATTAGAAGATCTAAATAAATCCTAATAAAAATAATTCATAAAAAAATTACTAATACAACATTAATATGAGGATTCATTTCTCTAAAAGTAGATAAGAAATTAAAAGAGGGAATTCCAAGACATGGATATATCACTTACTATAGTGGAATCAAACTCTCCCTATTTAGTTTTTATCTAAGAAAAATATAGTTAAGAGGAATACAAACACCTCTAGGGATCCTTAAAGAGCCAAAAATTCAAAAGAGAGTTAAGTGAGAGAAAATGATATATAAAAAGGGGTACATGAAATTTAATTCTAAAATAATTGAGACCATGCTGCAACCCAAAATGGCCATGATGTATAAATAATGAAAACAACTGCACCATAGTGAAACCACCCCAGACCATGCCATAACCACCCTATGTCAATGACCTCCTAAAACCATGGTGGAGATCTCACCCTAATCCACTTTACCCAGTGAAATGATATAATGTAGCCTATGCTCCAGTCTATAGTGGTTCGTAAATGTGATGTGGCATCAAATGCACCAACTAGGTGTCCATGGTGTAGATAGAACTCCATGGAATAAGCAAACCAAAATTTCCAGTAGCTTTACAAAATTCTCCTTAGGGCTCCATGATGTAGCCTACCTCTTATGCTACAGCCTTGCCCAACCTCATTCCCCTTACACCATAACTGGATAGTCAACAACACATTTGGAACTCTCCACACCAAAACCCATACACCATGATAAAATTACTTTCTACACAATTATATGGAACCCCATAACCCAAAAAAATAAACAACCCAATTTTTTGGTCATTTCCTCAAAAAAAGATCTCTATTCTCAAATGGCTGAAAATATACCCAGATAGAAAAGGGGTATCAAAACAAAATTCAAGAAGTACTTGAAATAAGGTGACTAGATATCACAAATTGTATTATGAATCATATAAATGAAAACCCATTGAAGATAAAATTACCATTATATATGAAAATAATTATCCTTTAGTATCAAGAAAAATTGTAGTTAATATTGAATTAATCAAGATATTACTTTGAATAGTAGGCACATTTTCGTTATTATTTGACTCCTTGATTAAAATGTTCTAGATATAATCCTTATATATAATTTCAACCATATATTGAGTACTTAAATAGAATCTATTTAACATATATACTAATATAATTTATCTATACACAATTTAGAATCTTATCCATTTTTAATTTGAGATAAAAATTTACAAAAAATCTCTTTGTAGCTGATATTGATATAATAATCAATGAAGAATGTTTAAATCAAACTTCCTTCAATAGAAATGGTGATATCATTTGAAAATCATGAACATAAAAAAATTATAGTAACTTCATTAACTTCTTCTCATATTTCTTTCATGTTGTTTTATTTGTTTCCTTTTTGAAAACATCACACATATGATTATGATCATGTGTGAACCTAGATATGTCATGAGAACTACAATGTTTCACTAATAAATTCCTGGATATTCAAACCCATTCTCCAAGAAATTTTTGGGAAAATATTTTTTTATTCCCCCTGGATAGAATTTAGATATATTATTTCCTTAAATATGGTATAAAATTACAATTTTAAACTTTCATTGGATAATTATAGAATCTTATTTTCTATTGAAATTACAAGTCTTATTAGAATGCTTATTTCACACATCAAGTTATAAAATAGTCTTATTACAAAGTAGATGAAAGTAATAAATTCCATGACTAGGAAATCAATCTTCCTCACGTCTTTAAATAAAATTTGAGATATTTGAGATCTATTTATCATTAATACTTTATTATTAAAAATCCTTTCAATATCTACTATGAGATATTTTTTACATATAGAAATATTTTAGTTTACATTAATTTAGAAATTACATGTACTATAAAAAATACACACTCTATATTGATATAAAACAATCAAAGTTATATCCCTTATCATATAATTTTCATCAAATTTTTAATTATAGACCAAATATAAATACCTCATATCCATTGGAGGTTGATATATATGTCATCTCACTAGATATGATGGAAGATATTTTTTTATTTAAACCCTTAGAATTTTTTTATCTTTAGTTTTCTTAATGAATCATTTATTTAATATGTTATAAAAATTATAGACTCTATATGAACACTATTTCTCATCCTTATTTTGAAATACATGTTTATTTCTATAAAACATTATTGAAAAAATGTCCTCCATAATCCTAATTATTCTCTAATGTATTTTTTTTATATTGTCACTTGATATACTACATAGCTGTGAGACACAAATTTTTTATGTACTATCATTAAACAAAAATTAAACATAATTTTAAGTGTATTCTTATGTGATTTCTAGGTTCCATAGTAATATTTTTGGTTTCTATTAAACCAATTTTTTTTATGAGGTTTGGGAGATTATTTTTTTGTATTATCCATGAGAGGGTTTTTTTTCCAATGATGAATTCCCATTCCTAATATTCTATCATGATTAAATAATTTCAATTATAGAGAATCCTAAAGACATTTTTATGGAAATATATTCCTTTTATTTTACCCCCATCATAGATTATATGATCCAAATTCCAGATTAAATTCCAGAATTTATAGATATTTTTAATTATCAATCTTTGTTATCAATTTTAAAACATCCACTTCAATTTTCGTGACAATTATAACCCATTTATTAATTATATTAGTCAAACCATCAAGGATTTAGACCTTATATACCACATTTATCTTGATCTTAAACACATTTTTTGATTTATCCATCATTTTAGACTCATGATTATTAATTTCAAACTTCAACTTATCTTTACCCTCCTATTTTTATTATATATTGACATTTTAGTACTATATAATAAATTTTGTTTAATTAGTGTTATCTATCTGAATATCTATTTTCAAAAAGGATAAAACACCTTCAACTTATGCACCTATTACTATGATTTATTCCTTACATGGTGGATTTTCAAAGATATCCACAACAAATATTTCATTTTTGTATATTTTATAAAAAATTTACATTCTTCTAATTCCTTCATGTTATTACTATCAAATGAAATATTATTTTCTAAATATGTTTTGTCTATTTTTTTATATTTCAATTCATGTCTCTTTAAGATTTAATCATGGTTAGCTAATATCACTTGTTATATAAAAACTACTTGGGACACTTAACAGCATAGGGAATTACCCTTCAATATTGAAAGGATGTGAGTGGATGTTTCCCTTTAAACTATATTTTTTCCCTTTTCATATTTTTATAGTGGAGAAATATCTCCTAATAAACATAATTTTCCTCAAAATATTATTCAAAATTAATCTTCTTTATCACCTTGAGTTCCAATTACATAGATCAATCTTTTTCTATAGAATCATCATTATTATTTCTCATATAATGGGGAAAAACAATGATGATTAATGTAAATAATTCATTATATTTATTTCATAATTCACACATTTTATTACCTTATACATTATAGGGTTGGAAATGTTGTGATGTTTTTAGTATAAAACCTCATTTACATGGATTTGATGAATATTTATTAATTTGAAAAATTTTCAAATATAATTAATCAATAGTGTTTTCATAATAAAATTATTAGTTAATTTAACAAAATTCTTTTACTTTTTGATTTTTTGGAGTAGATTTGAATGAGGGAATCCATATAAATATAATGAAGTTATATATCAATTGAATAAAGTTTAAATGAAGTTGTGTAATGAATATTATTTTTCTAGGAAAACACTGGTGGCCATTAGAGAAAAGGATACCTCATAAAGGAAATTCATTCTTGTGAATGCACTCTTGAGGACACATTTTTCATCAATAAATCCCCATATTTCATATTGAGATGATGCCAAATCCATGATGGATCATGAATCAACTTTTCCAAACTATGTATGTGCTAGTATAATGTGGCATCCAATTCCAAGAATACAATCTGTTACAATGTTGCCTATATGCACAATAGTAGAGCTTTGTTATAACCAACATAACACTACACTCATAATCTAGGATATGAATTCAACAAATATTCAATAGAAGTATCACCTCATGATACATTAAAGGAAAACACATCCATATTTTAATGATCTTAATTTTCAGAAGAAGAATCATCACTTACTTAAGTTTTTTTTTCAAATTATAAACTATATAAATTATTATCCCCAAAATATTAGTTATATAATCAATGAAATCCATTGTTTAGCCTCATATAATTTCCCAATACAATGGAAAATGTTTTGACCATGCAAGGATAGTTCATTCCTAACATAATATCAAGTAATACTTATAAAATCTATTTATAATATGAAAAAAAGTCATCCACTTTTTATTGATATGTTTGATTAAATTACATCACATGAATAAAATACCAAATCTATACATTAGAAAATGAAATATGAATTTTGATCCCATATATTAGAGAACATTTTAAAGGACACTATAGAAAGTGTTTTATCTAAAATTTATTTGAATCCTTGATGCATCATTTTTTCCATAGATAATGGACCTTCATGATCCAATGTAGACTATATTGGATAGCCATTGTAATATAAAAACCAATCATGGGATGTATTATACAGAAAGATCTATCTAAACTATTAAGAAATAATAAGAAAGAAGCTAAATCTTAGAGAACCTTTGATCCCTATAAATCACTTGTGGAACACATTTAAAGGCTTTTTGAATTAAAATAATTTTCCATTCAAGTCATCAAAATAAATTATGAAATAAATTAATCAAAATAATTGGTGGTGCACAATCTATGAGAGGGAAAAATTTTGTTTTGTTAATAGATGTGAAGAGTAAGTCAGAGTATTCAATAAAGAATCCATATATTCTTCATGGTGAGATCAAGATTACCCCAAAGAAAAAAAATAATAATGTTGGAATGTAAAGAAACATATAAATTGAGGTTCAATTTCTTCATTTTGGGGGTTCAATATATTATATTTTGGGACTTATTTACTTCTATTATTGAGATTAATGTCCATCATAGTGATCTATAACATAAAAGGAGAAATAATAATCTATTTCTAATGCAAATGGTATGATAATTTTATTTTCATGGATTCCAATAACATGCCAAATTATTCCTCTACTATTTATATCATTTTAGACTATGTTTCTATAGGTTCATTTTGATCATAGTCATTCTATATTTCATTATCTATTTATTTTGTTTCTAATCTGTTCTCTCTATCCTCTCAATAAATCATGTATACACTAACACAAGAGTAATTGAGTGATGAAGTGTTGTTTATTTTCATCATGTGTCTGGGAGGTAGAATATCATCTATGCTATTCTAGAATTAAATAACCCGTATATGAATATACTTAATAGTTGAGGGTGATTTATTTATTATAGAATTGTGTTACTATTCAAAACTATCCCTTTCACATAGAAAGGAGTTATAGTTTAAAGTTATTATTGTATATTGTAACTCATCATCACTAGAAACCAGAGTTGGGAGGGTCATGATCATAAAAACACTTAAAGATAAACTATTAAAAGATAGTTTCATTATCAAACAAATAATATAGAATTATATTTTAACTCTTACCCTTAGAACAATCACTTATCCATATTCATATAAGTAATCTTATTTATTATTTTGTGCATTTCTCAATTATGGAAAATCCATCAAAAATTCTGCATGATTAAGCTTAACATTGTGAAAAATTGAAATTTTACCCTTACTTAGAGATAATTCATTGTCCCATGACACTGAATTATGTGTTTGACCACATAGTGATAAGGTGAATATTCAAATCATACCAAATCAGTTAGAACCACTATCAGGGAGTTGTTTCAAATTTCATAACACCTAACCACACCCCAAAATTTATATGACTATTTCACAAAATACCTATTTTTTACTCATAGTTAATATATTTAGATAAAATAACAAATTAAATCTCGGTAATTAATAAACATTAAGAATATAAAGTCTGAATTTGAAAACATTTCAATAATAAATCCAATTAATTCTTAAAGTGTTCATTATAACAGTAAGAAATAAAACATTCTAATGAGTCCCAACCAGTCCATAAGGGTTTTATTTTTCACCACACAACATTAATAAAAAAAATTATTTAACTTTCTTTATAATTATAATTTAAATTAAAAACCAGGTTAATCCAACTGTATCTTATAATGAGTTTCCTTATAGTTAAGGATCCAAACAAGATTAGAATGGAATTAATCATAGTGTGTTCTATTTATAACCCACAAGGAGTAGTAGAGGACTAAAATAAGTTCCAAGGATTCATCTTCTCTCTAGAAGTTTTATCTATGGAGTTATTGTAAAGAATCTAACTAGAAGAAATCACATGCTAGGATATACTTTATAGGAAAATCCTTTAAATTGTTTTCCCATTATCAGGTAGAATTTAATGATAAAGGAAATATATGCATTTATATAGGTCATAATAGTGAAATTATATGAGTATTGGTAAATATCTAATAAAAAACCTGAAAGGTAACCACACCAACCCATAGATGAATATCACTTACTAATTTTTTCTACCAAGTTCAATTATGTAGTGATGGAAATATACTAGGTGAATTATCCAAGGAGAAATAATTAGATATTCATCCATGGAATACAATTGATTGATAGAGAAGATTTTATAAAGCCCATAATAATTTAGAAATAAAGGTATTTCATAAAAGGTGTTGATGAGGTAAAATATTATTAATCCCATTTTTTGAGTCTAATCTATAATAACATAAAACCATGGTATAATAACTGGATATTAATAAATTCAATGAAAAACCCAATCCATATTAAATTTGGTGTCCTTTTATAAGCTTCAAGTCACTTTACTTATTTGTGTATTGAAGTGTTGGAAATAGAATGATATGATCTTTCCTGTTATCAAAGACTATTGTAATATCCCACTAAAATTAAATGATGAAGAGATAACTCCAATGCCTAGTATAGATTTGGAAACCACCAAAACCAAGAGAAACCACTAATTCAATAATAATTACCAAAATAACCTCCCTTCTGATATAATTTCAATCTAAGACACCAATAAACATTCTAACCACCTCCATTTACAACAAGGAAATCCCATAAAAAACATTATCATTATTCTTAAACAAAAGTTTATAATAAACTCGACCAAAACATAGAATAGTTAACAAAAATTAAATTCATTTAAAATTAAGTTATAATGTATAATGGAAATACTGAATAATAATCCTATGAAACTAAAATCTCAAATATTAGAAAATATAAAACAAATTAACTTGAGTGTGGTAATTATTAGGTTATATAAGGAAATTCACCAGCCCCCAAAATAATAAAAAAATACATGTAAACCAATAAGAAATAGAATAAAATAATTAAATTTGTGATATGAAACCATTAATTCATTATAAAAAGAAATTAAGAAACAAGGTAATCAAATCATTTACCATTCTTTCAAGAATGGTTTAATCAAATAAAATTCACAAATAGAAAATTCTAAAAGATATTATAGGAAAATTTATAAAGATAAAAATCTACATACCAATTTCTAGATAACTTACAAAGTATGATAATTTTGTTAAGAATCTACTCACTAAGAAAATGAAACCTTATAGGAATGAAAGAATATGATCAAAAATAATTTTTTTGGACTAATAAAACCCTAATGTTCTAAAAGCTACCATGATCTAGGAAAATTTTAAATTAATTACACCATGGGGTTCATTCCATTCATAGATTATTTATTTGTTGTTGAAGATTCCTTAAATTTAATTCCTAATTAAATATTTTATTCTGTATAGATTTGGGAGATGGATCCAATGAGATTAGTAGTCCATCCTTCCATTCAATTCACTAAAATTACAATTACAGTGCTTGAATATTTTTGGGTTAGTGTCTAGAGCCTGATTTTTATAGAAAAATTCTATCTCCTAAATACGTAGGAAGTGTGATCACCTACTAAATTATGAATCATCATAGGCATGAAATTCGTGAAGTTATTCTAATCTATAAGTAATATTTATAAAGGTATATTAATCAATGAATTTGGAGAAAATATATGGCACTTATATATTCTTGATACAATAAAATACATAGAAGAAGAAAAGTCACTCTTTAAACATACACATTTTAATGATCATATCTTAACTGAGGAAACTAATCTATTAAAATTGAATTTTAATTTTTGGTAAAAAGTTGAGATTTGATAATTTAATTCAATGTGATTCTAGAAACCGGAAATCATTGTTCATGTACTAGAGGATGAGATAAAATCAAAATTAACTAATGGATTAGAATTTTTATTTTCAAATAAATAATATAATTATTCTTTTAAAACTCTGATATTTTAAAAGATTACTATGTTCAATAGTGTACATGGCACACAAAATTGAGGTTAAATGAAACATAAAATAATATTTTTTTATACATGACCATTATAACCTAAACATTGAATTGGAAGGTATGAATATGAATTACCAAATGATAAAATATATTTACAATGGTCTACTCAATAAAAATTTATTAATTACTTATTTATAAATAAGTACTCAGTTTTTAGTGGAGTTATTTTATGCTTCAAGAATATGTTTTCTTCATAAAGGGTTTTTATTTAAATTTTTACATTGACATTATAATTATTTTTTTCTGCTTTTAGAAATTGTATTTTATAAAAAATCTATCATTTTTTATATCTGCATATAATAATTATTTGAAGATGAAAATTTGGTTTTTCATTGAAATATTAATTTTTCAGTGAATTGTGAAAAAATACATATTCTAAAAAAACTATATTTTCTATTAGAGTATTTATAAATTCATATTTTTTAATTTAATTAAAGTTTAATTAATTAATATATATTAAACAAAACTTAATTAATATTCTTTTGAATCAAAATTAAACTTAATTTTGATATAAAAACATTTTTACACTTAAGATTCATTTTTCTAGAATTTTTTTTTCATGTTTTATTGGATTATTTTAAAAATAATTTTAAGTATTACTAAGAATTGAATTTAATAAATTGGATTCTATATTTGGGATAATTATTTTTAAATTTGATAAATACACCACTTTTAGTTTTGGTCATTATGAATAGTAACCTTGGTAAAAATGTTGTCTCTATGGTATGGGTAAAATCAGTAAAACAAGATTAAAACTATAAGATAAGACAAAAAAATCCCAAAAAAATTACCTGATTTTATTGGTAACTCTTTTTCAACCATTACCACCTAAAATTATAAAATGTGTAAATATATTGAGGTATGAGTTTGATAACGACCTTAATATTATTTTAAGTAAATAATAAATACATAATGTACCTCTATTTGTTTTTATATATCTAATATTTTCTCATAGGGATACAATATATAGGTTTAGTTATATGTGGTTATTTTAAATACAAATGATTTTTTATCTTGGTAATTTAAATTCAATTTTATTGATGTAATAATTTCCTTAAATTTGTATCCAATGCTGACAAAATTATTGTTCAAGTAATAGAAAAACCAATTAAATGATTTTAAAAACATTACAAGTAAATAAATTTGGGTTTATTATTAAATTCCATTATTTATTAGATAAATATAACATATTAGTGATGTTTAGAATTTTTTTATTCAAATTCTATTATGTTATTGTTTCCATTGATGTTAAAATACTAAAATAGTCTATAAAATGACTTTTATGGTATCTTATGTAAAATAATATTTAATTAAATTATTTAATATTAAAAAAATATTATCTTTGAAATGTGAATTAGATATGGTCTTTAAATTGGATCCTCAGATTACATTCACTAAATATGTTTTGATAATTTAAAAATATATTACTCTGATTAATTTTAATTTTCATAACTTTACTATGTATTATATTTAGTTTGTTATATTTAGTATTGTTCAAGTATTCTTAACATAATTTATATCTTATTATTTTATTACTTAATTTATCTAGATAATTCATATTTGATAGTTTATAATATGTTTTAAAAGTTTCATGAAGAGTTCCTAGGAAAAATATTTCATCTAAGACCTTTAAATATTATCTATAGTGTTGTATAAAGGAATACATAAAATTATATAGTTTAGATAAGGGTAAAGTGAGATTTATGGAGTTAAGTAATGGTAAGAATTATTTTAGATCAGTTTCTTAAGGCTTCGTATTATTTTTTATACTTACATAAATGTAAGTAGTGAATTATAATACTTATGTTGTGTTTACATGGATTATGTAATGGTAGATAGAATTTATATAGATGCATACATGTAACTAATGAATTTATATAGATATGTTAAGGTAATCAGTGAATTTATATAGTTTTTGAAAGGTACTTATATAGTTGTGTAAAGGTAATCCAAAAATTCTAAAGATGGAGTAAAGGTAACCTGAACCACGCATACGGGTACTCCCTACTTGTGTAAAGGTAAAGTTTTTAATATTGTTTGTGTTTGGTTACTAATAAACTCGAAAAAAGTAACCTGAATCTTCCATAAGTATACTAGTGTATTTTCAATACTTGTTTAAGGGTACCAGTTTATTTCTAATAGTTTCATAAGGGCACTAGAATATTTTTATTACCTAGGTAAGGGTAACATGAGTCTCACGTATAGTTCATCTATATGTGTGTAAGGGTGTAAGGGTACCAATAATTTTTCAATACCCATATTAGGGTATCCTAATTCTCATGTAAAGGTAAGAGAGGTTCTTCAATAGTTACATTGTTGTTAAAGGAATATAAGGGTAAAAACCTATTACACCTATATAGAATGTATTTATCATGTAAGGGTAAGGAAAACCTACAGAAACTTCTGTAGAATGTTCTTAACCTAGAATTTTACTTTATTTATATTATTACTTCAATAATTATTTTTCTCTAGTTTATTATGAATACTAATAGGATTTTAATTAATATAAACTTAAAAAATAATTATTTTGAATATGTGAGAACTGGTTTTAATTTTTTCATGATGAATTAAATATAATTTATATATGATTAATTTTGTACTAATAGTCATGCTAAAATTTTGAAATATGAGATATTTAAATTCAATATACTGATATATGTGGATTAAATGTCGAATACTATCAGGGTGTTTTCCTATGATATTAATTCTTATTATTTACTAATATATTAAATTTTATAATGAGTTCAATTATACAGTTGTATCTTTTATACAAAATATTGAGGTGGGATCACATGAATATTGATTTTTCATTAATGAAATATTTATAAGTGGAATATTATCTGGGAGGTAAGCATGGAAAAATTTGAATCAATTCATTAGTTTCACATGCAAATATTTTACTTCAAAAAAATAAGATAATATTTAAATTTGAAAGATATTGCACATGATGAAACTCTATAGATAGCGACTTAACAAAAATAGCACAACTAAATGAGGTTGAGGATATTATTGAATTCTATAAGCACTACACAATTTAAAAATTTACAACTGATTTCAATTGAACTTCAATTTTTTGATCCACCCTATTAGAGAGTTCAATACTACATCAAAAATCAGACCTTAAAGCATTTATATTGTTCTATGGTTTTAATTATTGATATTATTTTTTGTGTGTATAATTATAAATGTTCATACTACTAATTATAAGGTGGGATATATAGTTATGAATTTAAAAAAACTCTGGCATTGGGTTGTAGATCTGGTTGAGAAAAAGGTCAAAATATTCAGGTTGTGCTTCCAGGTAGAAAAATAAATTTTGTTTTGGGTTTAATCCTCTAGGTGGAAAAATGATTTATAATTGGGTTGTGACTTTAGGTGTTCAGATTTCATTTTATGATTCCATAGTTAGTGGGTTCCATCTCTCATAGTTCATGGTATGATGCGTGGAAAATGATCATTTAGATTCAATCCACTATAAAAATATCTCATTATTATTTATTTTATTTATTTAGAATTAATTTTAAAACTCTAATATTATTATTTTAAATGTTTCATTTTCTATCCTGGATATGTAAATATATGTTTGGTAAGATGATTAGGAGAACTGGTGATTCATGGATAATTGTTATCAATTCATTTTATGGAATTGTATTTTACTCTTAGAGAACTATCCATGTTATTCTGGAGATTGTTTGAAGTGATATTAATTTTGAAGACGCGTGCTATGGATGTTTCACATTCCAAGAAAAATTGGTAGTCCATGTAAAATATTATTCACCTGAAGTGAAATAGAACTCAATTAGATAGGAAGGCCATTAAAAAATATGATACCACATATATATATATATATATATATATATATATTACATGAATATTAAAATTATTTCATGAAAAAAGGAATTGTTTATTCATGAAGGATGATTGAAGAGAATATAATAAGGTTGAATTTGTGTATTATCTATGGATTTGAATTTGATAGATATAAAATTTTATAAGTATTTAATTGGCCTCATATAAAAATTATAGAGCCAACCCACATGGAATCCAATTCCATCTCAACCCTTGAGCACATATAGGACCCAGGGGTTAACCATGCTCATAAGGATTCGTCCCTGGCCAAGCCAGTATGCGACATGACATTGGTGGGTGTGGGAACACACTCGAATAGGCCCATGTTTAAGGCCCAAATAGAGATAGGGAGTGGTGGAGATTCCAATGCAGGGAAACATTATGGAAGGATTGTATAGGGTGGTACTGGAGGTGGATTGTGATTTCTGGCTACATTAAGTAGTTGTTGAGTAAAAATCCACACCCCAAAAAATAGAGGTTTTGATGTGGGACACGAGAATGAAAGGAACTATTCATGAATCATTGAAATGATTTATATAACAAGTTCCATATTTTTAACCCAATCTATTTCATACCATCACCACTATGTGGTTGTCTTTATCCTCTTATCCCTTGATGAAAATCAAATTCACCAAATTTCATATCAAAATATAGTCCAGTCTTCATGTGATCAAACCAAGGTCTCAGTAGTCATTCTCTAATCCAAATGAAGTGATGATGAAAATTATAATCCACATGTTTGAAATATATTTATTTAAAGAACTTATATTAATCTATGAACATATGTAGATTAAATTAAAATATGAGTTGAAGATGGAATTTGAGAAGGTGGAGTTTGAGCTTACACATTGTGGAGAATGTGATTTTTATCACATGAAATTAAGGATACCAATGAAAAGGAACAAATTTAACTAATAAATTAAATATTCCCTAAAATTATGATTACCAAGAATGATTGGGTTGTTTGATGAATAATCAAGATACATCATTAATTTAAGATCCTGGAAGGAATCCTTGAAATGAATTTAAATGTGTATCTAGCCGGTGAAAAGAACTATGATCCTTGAATATAAAATAAATAGTTCATATCCAATGAGATATCTAGTGAAAATATTCATGAGATATCATTAATGAAGAAAAATAACATCCCTAAATCCCTATAATTCATGAAGGTAGAGAGATCTGTGAATATTATTTTCTATGAAAAATATTCTTGTGATTACTCTACTTATGCATTGAAAAATCACAGTGCTTCTCAAAGAACCATGGTTCTACAAAGACACTCAAGATTTCATTATTCTCTCAAATTTTATTCTTTTGGATGATGTGAAAGATTTTGAGACATTGTCAAAACAAATGTATACAAACACCAAGACTTGTGAAGAATAATTATAACATTAATAGGATTTCATGCAAGATAGAATGGAGCCACACTACTTCAGGATGGTGTGAAGGTCCTTGCACCATTTCTTATGTGGCTCAGTATTTAATGTGATAATTTAGTGTAACAAGATGGTGCATGAATTCATGTGTATTGAAAAATATGAGTGTTATAGAAGAAGGAGTTCACATGAAGTCTCTATGGTCGTGCTATAAATCCACTAATTCAAGTTGCATGATGACATGATATTCATTAATTCCATGCACACATGAAACTATTTAAGATAAACAAAAAATAAATAACTTAAAATATTACGAAAAACATTAAATATATTTGATAAGGTTTAGAGACATGAAATAAGATGTTCAGATGCCACATAATACAACCCTGGAGTATAATTAAATTTATATTTCTAAAATAACATTGTAGAGACCCAAAGATTGATGTACATGGACATTACATTACTTTCACAGAATACTTAATACATAACAAAAATAGACACCAAAGGACCGTAATAGTTTAGTGTATTTGGAAACTCGGAATATAATCTTCTAATCGTGGTGAAAGATTTTCAATATCTCCCATAAAGATCTTCCACTTTTGTTTCCTTAGTTAAGACCTTTTTTTCTATCCTGGGGAAAAGAAAACATATAAAGGGTGAGATCAAATTCCTAGTAAGGGTAATAATGGAGAAAATAAAACAAACCATATACATTTGAACATAAAAACATGAACACAATGTTTAAACATCGAAATATTGAGTAGTGACATAAAACATGGCAGTACGTAAGGCACATATCATAATGGAACATCAATCATGATAAAATATCTAATAAATAAAACTTTTAATTGTGGAAAAACATTAAGCACATGATATGATTTCCATAGTAGCCAAGGCATTGCTGCCGAGACCATCATAGTGGACAAAGTACCTTACTGAACCGGGTTTACTTGCCGTTCCAGCCCTGTATTACTGAACCATATTTACTTTCTGTTTCAGCCATGTTTATCTCATGAGCTATAAATCTTTACCCAATGCATTGGAGGGAGATATAGGTCCCACCCATCTCATAATGAAATCATTCTTACTTGTGCCACAACATAAACATAAATCATTCATCATAACCCAAAGAATAAAAATGGGTTTTGTAAATATCATCCCATCATAACATAATAAATCTAAAACAAATGGATATCATTTCATCATAATAAAATTGATACCATGTAAATCATATAGTTATTATACTTTAAACATACACATATGAAATAATGTCATCTTAGATGGAAATTAGTTTTGCTAAAACACTTGAAATGAATTCTTGAGAAAAATATTCTTTATTCTTCAAAATCATTTCCTTTTCACAAAATACCATGCAATTTTAAAAGAAGTGGATTTTGTTGAAAATATTCATGAATTCTTGTAGAGTATGATTCATGAAAATAAGGTGTTATGAAACTGTAAAAATATGTTCATGTCATATAAGTTAAAAAAAACATTCTTCTCGTACATTTGATGGAAAAGTCAAAACGTACCTTGTATGGTAAACAAAAGAAAGATTCCTTACATACAATGTAGTAAAAGTCAAAAATGGGTAAAAAAGGCTTTAAACATACATGAAACCATTTTTAGAAAATAGGTACAAGGATGATAAATATAACCCCAGTAAATACTTACGAATAAACAATCTTGGATAAAAACGAGATTGGAAAAGTTATCCCTTACCTTAGGTCCGATATGCTTGGTACGTATCCGAACCTCCTGTATAATGATTTAAATAATGTCATTGACTTATTAAAGAATCATATTCATTGTTATGATATCATATATGGTTCACATATAACTTTATATTACCCGTTCTTTTGTAAATCCCATGTTCAAGCAACGTTTTGGGTAAAATCATCTTATTTATCGTACGTGTTTGGACTTGTTGTTCTTGATGTTATTATTGCTTATATCATAATTTACTTACTTCAAGAATTTAAATCATGATTTATATGTCATATATATTTATTATATATCTAGCATATACATGTATTTATAATAGTACATAACATATGGGGGTAAGAAAAGAAATGCACCGTTCATGGAGACGGTAAGCCGTACGTACGTATGAACACTATTTTCATTTCTATTTCTTATTTTAAGGGAATTAAAACATAATGGTACATAGATATATTATGATTCCAGTATAATATCATATATAATATCATTAACCACATCCTTTATACATCCCATATAAGGTATTAATGAATCACATCACTTTGAGGGGGCGGTAGTCCGCACTTCCTCAAATGAGATTATCGTATTTACTGACTATGGAAACCATAAAGGCTTGATATAATTGGGAAGTAAAGAAGAATACGTAAATCATAAACATAATATATATCATATATGAATAAAGTTCCATCATAATGGCCGCCATGATAGGAGCTAGGATAAAATCGAACAATCATCATCTCGTGAGGCGTTAGTTTTCCATCCACAGAAACATTATGTTCTTCATCCATTAGATGGAGTTGTGTGTAAGTGTAGTTCTAATAATTCTCATAACAACATACTAGTATATTTAGTATATCGGTTTTGTTACAAAATAAAGTATTAAAAATAGTTTAGGGGTTGGAGAAGTAGAATAAAAGAAAACAACTTAAGAGAAACTGTTACCTTTAATTTGGGTAACTTACTTTGGTTTAAACCAAAAGGACTTCTTGAAGTGTCTTCTGCCTAATTTAAGGCTTATAGGGGGAGGAAAGGGATGTATAGAGATTAATTGGGTAGAGTTTGGACGAGCCAAATGGCTTGAGAGGTGTGAGGAATTGGATAGAAATGGTCTCCTTTTATAAGGGGGAGGAGGGGCTCTTTTGGGAAGTGTGGAAATATTATTTTATTATAAACTTATATTCGGTTTCAAAAGGTCCAAAAATCATTAAAGATGAAGATAAGATGACTCATGGTCGAAATAAAATCATCCAATCATAATTGAACCTATTTTGGATAATATTTTAATCATTATAATCTTATTTATTTAAATCATTTATTAATGAGGTAAATACTCTATCATTATTGTGTCATGAGTAATTTAATTTATTTTATGTCTAAAAATTATAAAAAAACATACCACCATTTAGGAAATATTTTTATATTTCCAATTAATATTTATATTCTAAAGGATAATTTATATAACCCCTTATAAAAATTAAGTACTAAAATATTTTTGTTATTGTCAATTTTGTCTTTACATTAAATTAATTAATCCAAATTGTCATTATCACTACCAAGTGACTCAATGGGGTCCCAAAATCGACCCAAGGATGCCCATGGTCGGAAACTACTCATAAAATAAGGTTAGGACAAGTATTAAGGTAATTTTGAATTATTATAATATTCTTTTAACCTCGAATTACCCTATTTACCATTAACTACGGTAAATAAAAGCCAAAAGTTACTATTCACCAAAAATTATTTTCTTCTTATTGAACCACATATTACTTTTTGATAACAAAAATGTATGTCAGATTATGGAAATTCAATTCACAGAAGTGGTAAAATTTAATTTAAATGAAAGAGTCAGTTATTTAACTACCACTAAGTGGTTTCACTATTCATCAAAAATTGATGTTTTTTCAGAAAAATACCAAAAATTAAGCCTAAGATATATTTTATATTCCTAATTCAAAAATAATGTCTATTTTTCCAAATTCAAAACATATAATTGGCATTAATTAATTTTAAAAGTAATTCCCATTATCAAAACATATAGTGTGTTTTTAAGAAACAATAACTATCAAAAGATCGACACTTTTTTACGTCCAATTTCAAAGTGAAATTAATTCCAATGACCAACATTGAATTAAATGGTAAAAATATATTCTAATTAAACATTAAAACAAATTAATAATATAATCAAACCATAGAAATTATTGCGATGAAAAAAGTAGTTTTTAATTAAAATATAGCGTGTTTTTACTATTCCTTAAAATATGAAAGTTATCAGAATAATATGAAAAATTTATCCAAAGTAAATTTTTATATCCTGATTCCAAATAGAAATTTTATTTTGTCAATTTGAACTTATAAACATGTCAAAAAACTATATTTAAAGTGGGTACGCCATCAAAAGGCGGCAAAACTTCATTTTTTGAAAAATACTTATTTTACCCGAAAATTTTATTTTGTTCTCATACCATGTTCTAAAAAATGTGTAAATGAATAATAATGTTATAAAATTAAAAATTTAGTTAATAATATTCATATCGGCTAGTTCATAATAATATTATAACCATATATCGTTGTTTAGTAAAACCTAATATTGCGTATAACACACGCTATCGAGGAAGGTCGCGATTGTGTGTAATAAAAGCCAAGTCAGGATTGCATATAATGAAAGCTAATATGGTGTTTCGTATAGCGCAAGATAATCTTTGTGTAGCATACGACAAAAGATATGAAAAAAATTTAAAAAATAATATATCTCATAAAATCTCAGGGTGTTACATTATACCCCCCTTAAAATGAATTGCGCCCTCGAAATTCGTCAGGGTTATAAATGGTTTAATATTTGAATGTTTCTTTAATAGAAACCCACATCATAAAAAGGGAATACCAAAACCTATCTTTAAAAACTAAAGTATGAAATGTAATGGTTACCCAAATTAACTAATCACTGGGTTTCCACACAGGAGAACATAGGTGAAAATATGGATATGGAAGAAAAATATAACCATCATGTTCTAATGGAGAGTGATAGATAACAGGGATATGAAAAAGCCAACAATCACAAATCCATAGATTTGTGATGATCTAAGGTACCATCTGATTCATCAGATATAGGAGTACTAGGACAACATTTTTGGCTTTCAAGATAATTTCTCTAATGTTGAAGAATTCTTGATTTAAAAGAAATTATTACTTGATTTTGGTACAATCTCATTGTTGTTCATGTCTTGAACAATTTCCACTTCATCTCTTAAAGAAATGAAGTTGAATTTGTTTTCCATGAAGTGTTAGCGGATCATGCGATAGAATGAAAGGTCATTCTGTCTGTCTCAAACATAATGTTAGAAAAAGTTATATACATAATTCCATCTAATGGTGATATTATTCGTATATGGTTCCAAAAATGGACTTATTCTCCATCTATCATACCGCTTAATAAAATAAAACTAGTTTCTACTAACCAGGGAATTCCTGTAGGCTAGTGGTAGGCGATAAAGGCCTGTCGCACATCGGTTGTGGGTTCGATTCCCACAGCCTTGTCCGATGCGACGAGTTGTCGCCCGTCCTACAGGTTGTCCTTTTTATAAAATTACATCATTATAACATTACATCAATAATATCGAAAATAGTTCTATCCTTAATCAATACTAACTTATGTCCAACATAATCCATTTCAAATATTTAGGCTTATCCAAAATACTTCTTCCCAAGCTTATAATATAAAGAAAAAAATTACTAGAAATGTCATCTACCGAGCATGTGAATACCATCATTTATCCCCGATATATCTTGTTGATCACATTCCAATCATGTGAATACCTTAATCATGTATTCTCTTGAAAAATGAATACCCATTGAACCTTAGTGAAAACATGAATGCTGTCAAAAGTTAACTCTTTCCACATACCAAAATCCCAAAATTTCTATATACTCAAACCATGATATCACATTGTCCTTATTTTAGTCATGAGCTCATGATTACTATCATATTATTTTCTCCTTATCCCTTCATTATGCACATTTCATCTGCTTTCCAAAAATATTTCAATCACTTTTTCATGGTTACCAAAACAATATAATTATTGAAAACCAATACATAGATATTCCAAAATTCCACAATACTATAAATGAGATTCCATGATACTATTTTGAAATCCCATTACATAAACACTTAATCATTACACAGCATCATTTTCATACTCAACATCACAAATAGTGATCACATGAGACTTCCCTTTTTCCTTTCCCTTAAGAGGTTTCTCACGTTGATCATCATTAACCCATGGATTAGGGAATTTATCACCAAAATTCCCTATTTCCTTACACTTGAAGCATTAAAGTGTTGGTGGAGAGTTCTCTATAGTATTTTCTCTATTCACATCATTAGCAACCTTTTTCCCATTAATTTGACAATCAACTGCTCTATAAACTTCTTTTCAACACTTAAAACATTTTCTAGTACCTTTTAGGCAATCTCCACCATGCTTCTTTCCACACTTTGAGCATAAAGAAACATTCATATTCTTTTCACCATTGTTCTAATATTTTTCCTTGAACTCCATCTTTCGTTTCTTGTTAAAACCATGAGATGGATATGTAACACCAATTTCCAGTTCTACCTTGATAGCACAACACACAATTTCTTCATAGCTACTTAAGCCTCTTATAGCTAATTCCCTTAGAAGACTTGGTTTTAATCCACTGAAGAATTGATCAAATTTACTTTCAGGTTGAATGATAAATCTAGATGCATACCTTGCAAGACTTGTAAAATTTGCCTCGTATATAACAACAGATTCATCATCCTTTTGCTTAAGTTCAACAAACTCCTTCTCCATCTTTGTTTGAAGAATACAAGGGAAGTACTTACTGAAAAATAAGTTCTTGAACTCGTCCCATTCCATGGACTCAATTTCATCTCTTTTGCTCATATTCTTGATAAGATTCCACCATTGATCAGCATCACCTTCAAAACTATATAGTGCTAAGATGACTTTATCATGCTCAGAACATCATAGAACTAAAAATATCTTTTCAGTGGTACTGATCCATTGTTCAGCCACTAATCGATCATAAGACCTGCTGAATGAAGGTGGACGCTGCCTCATGAAGGATTCAACAGAATGTTGTTCCTTTCTCTGCTCATTTAGAAGTCTAGAATGATTCATAGCTTGTGTAGGTATAGAAGATTGTGCATTCGATCTCCCATAACATTGGTTTGTTCAAGATGTAAATCATTGCATCATCCATTACATTGATCAACACGGTTCCTTTGGGTTCCATCCATCGTCTAAAACCCAAAAAGAATAGTGTGAGAGGCAAAAATCATGCTAGGGAAAACAACATAATAAAGGGGGATTACCTTCAATATCTAACATCTTAGGTTTAATTCTAATATATTTTCATAAATTCTAGGACTATAACCTATACTTGTACTTAACCTTAGAGACATCCCTAGACATACCTTAGAAATATCTCTAGGGATCTCACTAAAGTTATCGCATCCTAGTTTCCAAAGGTTAACTAAACCGAACCTCTGATACCAACTGTAGATACCCAAAGATTGATGTACATGGACATTACATTACTTTTTCAGAAAACTAACTACACAAAAAAAACAGACACCAAAGGACCGTAATAGTTTAGTGTCTTTGGAAACTCAGAATACAATCTTCTAATCATCGTGAAAGATTTTCAATATCTCCCATAAAGATCTTCCCCTTTTGTTTCCTTACCTAAAACCTTTCTTTATATCCTGGGGAAAAGAAAACATATAAAGGGTGGGCTCAAATGCTCAGTAAGGGTAAGCATGGAGAAAATAAAACAAACCATATACATTTGAACATAAAAACATGAACATAATGTTTAAACATCTAAATCTTGACCAGTGACATAAAACATGGAAGTACGTAAGGAACATATCATAATGGAACATAAATCATGATAAAATAGCTTGGAAATAAAACTTTTAATTGTGGAAAAATATTAATCACATGATATGATTTCCATAGTAGCCAAGGCATTGCTGCCAAGACCATCATAGTAGAAAAATTCCTTTACTGAACCGGATTTACTTACCGTTCCATCCATGTATTACTGAACCAGATTTACTTTCCGTTTCAGCCATGTATATCTCATGAGATATAAATCTTTACCCAATGTATTGGAGGGATATATAAGTCCCACCCATATCATAATGAAATCATTCTTACTTGTGACACAACATAAACATAAATCATTCATCATAACCCAAAAAATAAAAATGGGTTTCGTAAATATCGTCCAATCAAAACATAATCCACATAAAACAAATGGATATCATTTCATCATAAGAAAAGTGAAACCATGTAAATCATAGAGATATTATACTTGAAACATACAAATCTAAAATAATGTCATCTTATATGGAAAATATATTTGATAAAACACTTGAAATGAATTCTTGAGGAAAATATCCTTTCTTCTTCAAAATCATTTTCTTTTCACAAAATTCCATGCAATTTTAAAACAAGTGGATTTTTTTGAAAATAGTCATGAAATATTGTAGAGTAATATTCATTAAAATAAGGTGTTATGAAACCATAAAAATATTCTCATGTCGTATAAGTTAAAAAAATGTTCTTCTCGTACTTTTGCTGGAAAAGTCAAAAAGTATCTCGTATGGTAAACAAAAGAAAGATTCCTTACATACCATGTAGTAAAAGTAAAAAATGGGTAAAAAGGAATTTGAACATACATGAAACCATTTTTAGAAAATAGGTACATGAATGATAAATATAACCCCAGTAAATACTTATGAATAAACAATCTCAGATAAAAATGAGATTGGAAAAGTTATCCCTTACCTTAGTTCCGATATGCTTAATACATATCAGAACCTACTGTATAATGATTTAAATAATTTCATTGACTTATTACAGAATCATATTCATTGTTATTATATCATATATGGTTCACTTATGACTTTATATTACCCGTTCTTTTGTAAATCCCATGTTAAAGCAACGTTTTGGGTAAAATCATCTTATTTATCGTACATGTTTGGACTTGTTGTTCTTGATGTTATTATTACATATATCATGATTTACTTACTTCCAGAATGTAAATCATGATTTATATATCATATATATTCATTATATATCTAGCATATACATGTATTTATAACAGTACATAACATATGGAGGTAAGAAATGAAATGCACTGTTCATGGAGACGATAAGCCGGACGTACACATAAACGCTATTTTCATTTGTATTTCATATTTTAGTGGAATTAAAATATAATTATATGTAGGTATATTATAATTCCAGTATAATATCATATATAATATTATTAACCACATCTTTTATACATCCCACATAAGGTATTAACGAATCGCATCACATTGAGGGGGCGGTAGTCTGCACTTCCTCAAATGAGATTATCGTATTTACCGACTATGGAAACCATAAAGGCTTGATATAATTTCAAATTATAGAAGAATAAGGAAATAATAAACATAATATATATCATATATGAATACAGTTCCATCATAATGGACACCATGAGAGGCGGTAGGAGAAAATCGAACAATCATTGTTTCGTGAGGCGTTAGTTTTCGATCTAGAGAAACATTATGTTATTCATCCATTAGATGGATGTGTGTGTAAGTGTCACTCTAATAATTCTCATAAAAACATCCTAGTATATTTATTATACTGTTTTTGTTACAAAATAAATGATTAAAAAGAGTTTAGGGTTGGAGAAGTAGAATAAATGAAAACAACTTAAGAGAAATTGTTACCTTTAATTTAGGTAACTTCCTTTGGTTTGATCCAAAAGGACTTCTTGAAGTGCCTTCTGCCTAATTTAAGGATTCTAGGGGGAGGTTACGGATGTAGAGAGCTTAATTGGGTAGTGGTTGGACGATCCAAATGTATTGAGAGGTGTGAGGAATTGGATAGAAATGGTCTCCTTTTATAAGGGGGAGGAGGGGCTCTTTTGAAATGTGTGGAAATATTATTTTATTATAAACTTATATTCAGTTTCAAGAGGTCAAAAAATCATTAAAGATGAAGATATTTTGACTCATGGTCGAAATAAAATCATCCAATCAGAATTGGACATGTTTTGGATAATATTTTAATCATTATAATCTTTTTTATTTAAATCATTTATTAATGAGGTAAATACTGCATCATTATTGGGTCATGAATAATTTAATTTCTTTGATGACTAAAAATTATAAAAAAAAACCTCCATGTAGGAAATATTTTTATATTTCCAATGAATATTTATATTTGAAAAGATAATTTATATAACTCCTTATAAAAATTAATTACTAAAAGATTTTTGTTATTGTCAATTTTGTCTTTACATTAAATTAATTAATCCAAATTGTCATTATCACTACCAAGTGACTCAATGGGGTCCAAAAATCGACCCAATGATGCGCATGGTCGGAAACTACTCATCCAAAAAGGTTAGGACAAGTGTTAAGGTAATTTTGAATTATTATAATATCCTTTTAACCTTGAATTACCATATTTACCCTTAACTGCGGTAAATAAAAGTCAAAAATTACTATTCACCAAAAATTATGTTTTTTCTTATTGAACCACATTTTACTTCTTGATAACAACCATGTATGTCGGATTTTTGAAATTCAATTCAGAGATGTGGAAAAAATTCATTTAAATGAAAGATTCAGTTTTTAACTACCACTAAGTAGTTTCACTATTCATCAAAAATTGATGTTTTTCAGAAATATACCAAAAATTAAGCCTATGATATATTTGATATTCTGAATTCAAAAATGATTTCTAATTTTAAAAATTCAAAACATAGATGTGGCATTAATTAATTTTAAAAGTAATTCCTGTTATCAAAACAAATACCATGTTTTTAAGAAACAATAACTATCAAAAGATCGACACTTGTTTACATCCAATTTCAAAGTGAAATTAATTCCAATGACCATCATTGAATTAAATGGTAAAAATATATTCTAATTACACTTTAAAACAAATTAAAAATATTATCTAACCATATAAATTATTGCGATGAAAAAAGTTGTTTGTAATTAAAATATAGCATGTATTTACTATTCATTAAAATATGAAAGTTATCAGAATAATATGAAAAATTTATCCAAAGTAAATTTTTATATCCTGATTCCAATGAAGAATTTTATTTTTTCAAATTGAACTTATAAACATGTCAAAAACTAGATTTAAAGTGGGAGCGCCATCAAAAGGTGGAAAAACTGCATTTTCTGAAAAATACTTATTTTACCTGATAATTTTATTTTGTTCTCATACCATGTTCTAAAGAATGTGTAAGATGAATAATAATTTTATAAAATTCGAAATGTAGTTAACACTATTCATAACGTCTAGATCATAATAATATTATAACCATATATCGTTGTTTAGTGAAACCTGATATTGCGTACAACACACGCTATCGAGGAAGGTCGTGATTGCGTGTAATGAAATCCAAGTTAGGGTTGCGTATAATGAAAGCTAATACGATGTTACGTATAGCTAAAGATAATATTTGTGTAGCGTATAACAAAAGATATGAAAGAAATTTTAAAAAGTATATATCTCATAAAATCTCAGGGTGTTACAAACATGAATTGATTTATGAAAGATTATTATTGAATAATATATGTGAAGAATTTTTGTGAACAACTAGAATACATCTAATAGAGGTCATTAATTCTGATAAAAGGAATCATAGACCAGTCATTATTACATTGAATAAATTGATCAAGAAAAAGTGATCGAAATTGGTTGAGCAAGACCAAAAGATTTAAAAGTTACTTGAACAAGTACATAAGAAAGTGAGATTTAGCATGCTTGTAGAGTAATATCAAAATATCATCTTGATGGTGATAAACCTTAAAGAAATTTGGTTGTCTTCAGTTGGATCTAGAGAAAGATTTATCTTGTGTGATTCAGGAGTAGAAGTTTATAGTGATGATTTTTGAGTAGGTTAGTGTAGATTCTAGTAACACTATGGGATATAGTATATTAAACCACTTATTGGGATTTAGGGGAGAAATAATGTGATTACGTATCGAACATTTTAATAAATAATAGAAGATTATTTTGGAGAATCTATATTGGGGGTATAAAAAACATTTAAAAGAGTAAGCCTTTCAGTCAAGCCTTGTAAATAATATGTTCTACTCTTCCTATTATTTATACTACACACAATGTGATATTGGGATATATTATTGACGGGATCAAGAAACCTAAAAAGTTTAAGTGGTTTATTTATAATGAAAATTATTTTATAAAATGAAATCAATGATTCAAACCCCCTTTCACAGTGGTCAATCTGGCCTGGGGCACTTCAAGTGGTATCAGAGGATAGGTTACCTCTAAAGATTCAATTGAGACTTTATAAAGTGAATATTTCAGGAAATTAGTGAGAACCCTAATATGGAGATTTCTACCAAGACTCAAAATAACAGGAAGAAAATATTGGTAAGGAAGTTCACGAAGAATCTCAGTGTAAATGAAGAGACACCTCAAGTATGAGGTAATCTAAAAGGTACCACAATAAATAATAATTTCAATTATGATTCATCAAATAATTCTTTATCATTACTTGATAATGATATATCTCTTAGTGAAAAAATTTATAGATTCAAAGTGAATCTGAAGAAACTCAACAAATATGTTGTAAATTGTATTGTTGAAAGTTTCATGTCTAATTAGAATGAAAAATTAGAGCTGGATAAAGAAGATGATTCCATTTAAGATACATTATCTAAATGGTTCATAATATCAAACACTCTTAGAAATATTATGAAAGAAAAGAAAGAAAAATTTACCTTTTAAATGAAATATATACTAAAGCTAGTAAATAATTACATGGAAGTGTTTTTGAGAAATAATTATTTGATATCCTGCTTTTAGAATATTTCCATGCATTTTAAAAATTTTACAATGTTTCTATTCTTATCAAAGATGATCAACTAGAGGAAAAATATTATATGGTAAAGAATCGAGAAATTTTTTTATAGGAATAAAAAATATGAATTAAGAATAAATAAATAAGTTAAAAGAGTAATAGGAAGCCAAGATAATATCAGTTGAGGATAAGAAGATCTCTCTTAATTTGTAGTGCTTAGACCTTGGAGCGAGATTAATGAATTTAGAATCACCATAATATATAACTTCAAATATTTAAGGGAAAAGTGATATTTCTACACGAGTGTGTTTAGAGGATCATGACTCCATGAAGAGCATGAGATTATTCCCAAATTAAAAGGAATCATCCTTTAAGAAGAAGGTATCCTATAACCCAGAAACTATTTTATGTACTAATGATTTTTCAAGTGATGGTATAGTTTTTAAACCAATATATGGGAATGTATCGATATTAAAAAATTAAGTTAAAACCACAACACCTAGAGAAGATCTGAAAATCATCTTGAAGAATTGTTGCCTATGAATTATCTTAAAGAGTGATTATTTCACTCCAAAGTAGCGAGGTTCTAAATCTATGAAATATAAACAAACTACAACTTAAAAGAAAATAATAAATATCTTAGGATAATTTTAGTGTTATTGGAAGATTGGGAACAAGGAATTGGAATTTTGTAATTACTTGTCAATTAATAATGATAATAGATGGCCTATATTTAATGAGATCATAGATAAAGAAAATATAAGACTTGTAACAGATAAGTGAAATAAAAAAATAACAATGGTGACAAGTCATCCATGGGTTGTGAATAAAACAAGAAGACTATTAAACCAATAGTAACCATGAATAAAAATAAGAGATAATCTCCTATATCAAAAAGAGAAAGAAATGTAAAGATATGTGGAAAGTCTAAACATACTACAAAAATTCCCAAAATACACTATACTGATTTCTCTAGCTGATTTGGGGAAATATAAAAATATATAATAATAATTTAAAAAAACTTGTGCTAAAGGAAAAATGAAGATTCCACATGAAGAAGAGGAACTTCATGAGACATTGTCAATAAATAAAAACTTGTGTATTTAATAAGTTTTGTGTGAGATATGCAATAAATATGAAGATAGTGCAAGATAATGTTTAACCACATTTCTACCACAAAAAGAATAATTTAAGAGAATGACGTTTTCATGAAGAGTTTCAAATGATTTAAATAATAAAGAAAGAACTATCTCACACAATGACATGGTTGGAGTGATAAGATCCATGTTACCAAAGGTTAAATCACAATTTAAATTAAAATGTGGAAGCATGAATATTGGATAAAGTAGAGAAACATGTTTTATAAAAACATCTCAAACTTTCAATTCACATTGAAGAACAAGTAGGGTCCATAATTATTCCATTATATATGTATTATTTATTACTAAAATTTATGTAATTGAAGGAGATTATTTCATCCTTAATGGGGAACATTGGTTTGATAAAGATCATAAAATATTTGTTACATAGTTAATATGAAATGTCAAAATATATTTTTAAAATTAAATGATGAGGTTGGATAATCACACTTTCTTCCCTCATTATTAATTATGTTTATCTTATAAGTTAAGGGGTACATCTTGGTTGAGGAAAAAATCTAATAATGGGTGAGATTTATCTTTTCAATGAAACTTTATTATGTGTTATTTTATTTGTGTGTTAGATTTATAATTTTATTGACAAATATGATTACTTAAAACCCATTGGATTAGAATGGATACATTCTGATCATGATTTCACATGCATGGTTGTTTATGGATAGCATTAAAAACCTTGATCATATCTCACTTGTTTTCTACATCAGGTTATCCTAAGTAGACATAGTGTTGATTTACTAAAGGTTATTTTCTATGTGAACCATGTGATATCATCCCTCTCTCAGAATTATCCAATAAATAATCTTAAATGGGAGGAGACCATGTTTTTGAGAAAATCTCCACTTTTTTTCATTTTATTTACAATAAGGTGGAGAAATATTTGATAACACATATTGGTTTTTAAAAAGTGTTCTAAATAGGTATTTACAAACAAATACAAAGGGTGAAATTGTTAGTCCTTGTTCTTCATTTTTTATCAATTGCATTTCAAAATGTTTTTAAGCTGATGATGAAAAGGGGTGATTCCTATAGAATTGTTATGGATTCATTTTATATCCTTGGATGTCACACTTGGAAATTTATTCATGTTATTTTGATGATTATTTGAAGTTATCTTAATTTTTAAGACATGTACTATAGAGTTTTCACGTTTATATAATAAGTGGTAGTCCATGACAATGCATATTTTTGGGTAGTTAAAGAGGAATTAATAGTACATGAATTCCATGAGAAAATATCAAACCATATATATATATACTTTTGGAATATTAAAAGGTGGTCATTAAAAAATAATTTTTATGCATTAATGATGGTTGAAGAGAATTTGAAAAGGATGGCTTCACATATTATATAAGGATTTGAAATTGATACTTAGATAATTATATATATATTTAATTGGTATCATATAAAATAAATAGAACGAACCCACTTGGAATCCAAGGCCAGCTCAACCCTTGAGAACATGTGAGACTTAAAGGTCAACCACACTCTATAGGAGTCATCCTAGGCCAAACAATTAGGTGGCATAACATGGTTGGGTGTAGGAGCACACCCACATGGGCCCATATAATGGCCTAAATAGAGCTGGGGTGCAAAAACGGTGTCACCATGTAGAAAAGCACTGTGGAAGGATGGTATGAGGTGGTATCATAGGGGAATTGTGATTTATGGCTTCTTCCAGAAGTGGTTGAGTAATAAACTGTGCCCACAAAATACAAAGGTTTCTATGTGGGATGAAATCAAAGTAGGTACTATTCCCAAATCATTAAAATGATTCATATAATAGGTTTTGTTTGATAAATTCAATCTATGTCATCTTATCGCCACTGTATTATTGTCATCATCCTCCTATCCCTCGATGGAATGCCAATTCACTAGAATTCATGTCAAATCATAGACAATCATCCAATGATCAAAATGAGGTCTCCATGACTGTTTTATTATAAAAAAAGGAGATGATGAGAATGATAATATATATTATTTCAATGTACTTATAACATGAATTCTGATAATTCTATGAACATATCTTGGACGGATACAAATGTGAGTAGTATATGACATTTAAGAAGGAGGAGTTTGAGCTTCTATAGTAAGGAGAATGTGATACTAATTACATGCACGTGAGGATGCCACCACAAACGAATATCACAAAATTATAAGGTAAATATTCTCTGAAATTCATCATACCAATATAAACATGGGTGTTTGAAAAATAATTAAGATCAACACTATTTGAAGATCCTTGAAGGAGTCCTTGATGTGGATTTTAAATACAGGCTTAGGTAGTGAATGGCATTGTGATCCTTCCATATAAATGAAAGAGTTCATAATTGTTGTTATGTATACCAGAAATATTAAATATATCTCATTTATGAAGAATCATAGAATCCCCAATCCCCTATTTTTATTGAAATACATAGAGATCCATGTTTTTTTTTCATTCATGAAGGTTATTCCTACGATCACTTGACTTGTGCATTAGACACTCAGAGTGATTCAAAATGAACAATTATTCTAGGATAATTTTCAATATTGTGTGATTCTATCATGAACAAAAATGATCTTAAGAAACCCACAAGATAATTTCATACATAAACCATGACTCATGAAGAATAATTATAACAGGAACATCATTGTACGAAAGATAGAAAGGGGCACAATAATTTGAGATTTCATGGAGGTCCTTGACATAGTTCTTGAGTGGATCACTATTGCATATGATAATTCATTTAAAAAAGATCATATATGTATTTACATGAATTTACAAATATGAGTGTGATAGTAGAAGGATTTCATGTGAATTCTCCATATTCATGCTAAGGATGTAGCAAGGAAAGTTATATGGCCACATGAAATTAATGAAATCCATGCACATGTGAAACCATTGATGAAGAAAAATATAGAGGATAAAATTTAAAGAACAAAATTCAATATATTTTATATGGTTTAGATACTTTAAAAACAATGTTCAGATTCCATGAAATACAATCATGAAGTATAATTAAATTTATATTTCAATAAGAAATTGAATTTATTTGTGAAAGATTATTCTTTCTTAATGAATTTTTGTGCACAACTGGCACACATCTAATTGAATCAGGACCTTAGAATGATGGAAGCATAGACCAAGCCATATTTAACTAATAAAAATGACCAAGACTAGTAACCAGAATGGATAATGAAATAAAAAAATATTTAAATGGGAATTGAATAAGTACATAATAATGTGTGACTCAGTAAGCTTATGGAGGAATATAAATAGATTATCCTAAAGTGGATCAACCATGATTTAATGTGGAAGTCTTCATTTGGAGTAAGAGAAATAAGGATCTTCTATGATTTAGAAGTATAAGTCTCTAGTATGGATTGTAGAGCACACTAGTGTGGATTCTCTTAACAATGCGGGATGCGGTATAGAGAAAATCCTATGAATATTTGAGAGAGATACATTGTGATTTTTTATTGACCATTGTAATCACTAAAATATGTTTATAGTAATGAATCCATGTTTGGGGGTATAAAAAACAGGACAACGTGCACGCCTTTCATTCTAACCTTGTAAATACTATGTGCTACTCTTTCAATTCTTAGTACTACACATGATGTGATATTGAGAGATATTATTTAGTGAATCAGGAACCATAACCAGTTCAAGTGGTTAAATTCAAATGAAAATTAACTCATAAAAATAAACCACTGATTCAACCTTACCCTCTAAGCGGTCAATCTGGTCTGAGGAACTTTAGAAAAGAATTTCACATTCTTTTAAAAAGTAAAATTCAACATCATCTTGGCTTTTTTGACATTCTAAATCTAGACCAATAATTAGAGTCAAATATTGACCCTTATCTTGATATATATATATATATATATATATAATTTTCTCTATCCATTTCCAAACATAACTGTCAAGGGAAGAATATATTATTTAAGATGGAAGGAACTAGTTAAAATGATGCATGGATACTTAAATGACCACCTCATTACGATGGTACTGATTATTTATACTAGAAATACCAGACATAATCATTATTAACGAAACATAGTATTAATCATATTAAAATCATAGAAAAACCATATAGGATTCTTGAAGGTGAACCTAAATCTTCATTTAGAAATGATATGGAAATTCATGTTTTGAATTATAAGGGGATTGATATTTTATACTATGAAAAAAATATAAGAGTGTATAGTCATGTATCTTCATATTAAAATACACATGAAATTTTTAAAATTCTATAGGAGACATATCTTGGAACAAATAGGATTATTAAATCTAAGCTTGGCATGTTAAGAGAATAATATCAAGAATTTAAAATGGGTGAAGAAGAAACTATAAATCCAAATTCTAAATATTTACTAGTATTGTAAATGGTATGAGTTATTTACGAGAAAATTTGGAAAATACTATTCTAGTTGAAATAGTTATTAGTGAACATCAAAATAAGTGTCATGCTAAAAAGGTTTAAATAGATGAAAGTAATAACTTCATGTAATATACATATGATGTTCTTATTGGATCATTATTAAAATATGTTTTTGGACATAAAAATCATGCTGAAGAATATAATTCAAAAAATAATGGAATTAATTTTAAGTGAAACTTTTCTAATTAAACTTCTAATTCCGAGATATTGTGCAGTGGTAGGAATGATACTATATATGTGAAAAAATTAGGTTATAGAAGGAATAATTTTTGTTCAAGAATACATTGGAGAGACTATCCTAACGTTGATTTATAGAATAAGAATAAAAGTAATTGTAATTCCAATGATAGACTATATGTAATCTGTTATGTGTGAAGGGGGGGGGGGAGAAATTCTGATTGCCAAATATTAAATAAGTATAAAAATAATAGGATGAATTATAAGAATTAAAAGATATTAATAACACACAAATGGAGTTGTATTGATGTTTCCGGTTATGATGCAGAATCTAGTTTGAAAAAATATGTGATATATTTATGATTAATAGGTTCATTAAATCAAGTAAGTGTCATTACTTATTCTTTCTCTTATGAAACTGATTTTGAAAAATATATTGTAGGGGAATTGGTAAATGAAGTTCAAACTCTTGATCTTAATGTTAAAATATCACTAGTTTATATATTAAAATTTAGAGAAAACATAAGTATTTTCTTAAGTAAAATGAAGAACTAAAGAAATATGTCCATGTAGACTTAAATTATACACATACAAATTTAAAATCTACTAAAAAAATAAAAATTTTACACATTATGAAAATAAAAATTAAAGGGAGAGATTTATTTCATGTCAAAATTTTATGAAGCTAAAGTTAAGAATTTTTATTTCATTCATAATGTTAATGAAAAGATCTAAAATGAAATTTAATGCTTACAGTTAAATATATCAATTTCTGTTCAAGGTTGAGAAAAAATTGATAAAATTATTATTTTTAATAAAATGAAGAAAAAATATTTCTAGTCTTGGGTATGATAATAATTTATCTAAAATGAAAAATAATTTATTTGTTACAAACACTAATGAAATTACTAATATTTTAATGTCTTTTGAGGTCAAACGATTGGTCACTATGAAAATGTATTTCTTTGATATTTGACAAATATCTTTGAAATATTGATGATTTTATTTCTAAATATTTATCTTTATGATTACTTATAAACAAGTGTTTGAAATTAGTTTGGATTCCTTTTAATTTATATTCTAATTCCATTAGACCCAAATTTCATGGGTACCAAAGATTTATTAAATATGAATTATTAATAAATTGGTATTTGGATTATCAAAAAAGATATTTGGTATATGGATAGTGGATTCTCATTACATATCAATCACATAAAAGGAGGGTCCGGGAAAAAATACTGAAGATGAGCCTGTAAGTGGCGCTGGAACTCTAGGGTTTTTTTCTACTCGCTGCCTCCTTCCTTCCACCTTGGACCGACTCATCTCTCCACCACAATGTTGATCAGTGATCTCAACAGAATATTCTATTCCTCATTGGCATCATGAGACCTCTTGGAATCATCCATCTTGACATTTATCATCACTTCTGGCCTGCTCTCCACCTCACTCCAACTTCATTGGATAAGGCTTATATTGGCAATGCGATGATGGTCTAGCAGCTGTGATCAAATTTTTGAGGCTGAGGGTTGTAGGCTCATCTTTGGTTTATGTGTGGGGTGGTATTTTTTGGTCTCTGAGAGGATGGGATGGTGGAAACAAGATTCAGGTTTTGATTTGAGATGGGTCTTTTCTAGAAACTATGGATCTTGGGATAATGCCTTCTAGTTCTTCGTTTCTTGTGTTTGTTTTTAGTTTTTGGATATGGTATCTATTGTTTGTGTGATAAATTTGGATTATGTGTTTTTTATTTTGTTTTGTTTGGGAGAATCTACTATGGGGTCTTAGTTCGGGTTGATTGGTATCCTAGGACTTTGAAACCATGGTGGAGGAGGGTTGCTAGAATTTGGAAGAGGCCAGTGCACTTGGTATCCCTGTGGACAAAAACTGGTGATGGTGTTTCTTAGATTTCAATGTTATGCCTTTTGTGTTGGTGGATCTTTGTCAGTGATGGATTCTACAGTTTGAATGTGAATGGTTTTGGATGCATCTTTGACTAATGTATATATTGTGGATACGTTAAAGATATATATATGAATTTAGGATCGGTGGATTGTTGTTTTTGTTGGTGCTTTGTTGTTTCTTTGGTCCAAGTGATTTGTAGTTCATGGTATTATACAAATGGATAATCTAAATGAGGCTATTTTAGATGAGGTTCAGGGAAAAGAGTTTCCACTATAAGATCTTTATTCAGAATTGATAGTCTGAGAGGGTATGGAAATGACCATTAGTTCTAGACCTGTGCACTTTTGTATGGGATAGTTAGCAGAATAGTGGTGGAAGGTGGAAACTGGATTCAATGTTTTTGATACCAGGAGGTGATTTTCTCATGTAGTGTGGGTTGTTTACGGTCTTGGACTTTTGGATTGTTGGGTTTTTTTGTCTATGTCTTTGATGTCATGGTGGTTTTTCCCTTTTCCCTTAAAAAGGTGGTTTATCTTAATAAAAAATACTAATTTTCAGTCATTACATATCAATGGTGATATATTAAAATATCTATCATTAAATTAATATGATGAAGGTAATTTTACATTAGGAAATAATTCCAAATGAATGGTAAATTGTTTCAATGAGTTTGGGATTTCGAATTATGTTATTATTTCTAATGATTTATATATTCAAGTATTGGAACATAATTTAACAATTATTTCATAACTATGTGATGATATAATGTTTGTTAAACTTACAAATGATTAATGCATTTAATTTAAGGATAAATCAGGTTTGTTTTATGGAGACCAAAAAAGACAACATTAATTAAATTAATTTTTATAAATAAACATATCAAATTGTCAAATGTTTTAATTTTATAAAACTGGATATCATTTAGTGGAATATGAGGTTGATTAATGCTAATTTTAGGTTCATGTATAATCTATATATGAACCAAATAGTTCTACAGCTACATGAAAATAAAGTGGAAATAAAATTTATTTGGGAATCATGCTTGAAAGGTAAATAATAAAGAAGCTATTTCATGTAAATTAATGAATTAAAAACTATAAGGACGCTTTATTATATTTAGTTATATTTATTTGGTCCTATTAAACCTATTATTTTTTGTGGAAATAGATATCATTTATTTATTATTGATTATTTTACTACATGTACATGAGTATATTTTCTTACACTCAAATCTAAAACTTATTCGATGTTTATCACATATTGTAAATTGGTTAAAAATTATAAAGGATACTTAACTAAATCAATTATAAATTATTAGGGTGGCGAAATAGAAAATATAGAATTTTTTTAGTTTTCACAATTTTCACACCTAGAACACCATGAAAAAATGGCGTATTAGAAATGGATAATAGAACTCTTCAATAAATTTTCCATGACCATGTTATATGAGCTTAATTTACCTATATATTTTTGGGTAGAAAATTTGAATATATCTTATATTCTTATCAATATAATTGTTTGAAGACCTTCATTGAAAGAGACACATTATTATATTTGGAAGAGGGGAAAACCTAAAATTGGCTATTTTAGATTCTTTGGGTGTGAAGTTGTCATTCTCAATACTAAGGCTTATTTGAATAAATTTTATGATATATATGATGAAGGAATATTATTAGGATACTCAAAAAAAAATTAAGACATACATATTATAGAATAAAAGAACTATGGTTATCGAAGAATCAATTCATGTTAGGTTTGATGATTTTTTTGAATAAATGGGATGATGATATCAATCAAATAAAAGAATAATTTATAGATTTCAATTTTTTAGATGTTAAAACTTAGGATAAAAATACAAATATTGAGGAGGATAATATTTCTTCTCAATCTAAACAAATTCATGAAAAATATTAAATGACTAATAGTGATAACATTATTAGTAAGGTGATTAAATTTTTTGAATCAAATGTTAAAACTATAAAATATGTTATGAATATTTTTTTCATCACGATTTCATTTATTATTGTTTACCTATGAATATTGATGATTATTTAAATGATTATAACAAGATTTTGGATATAAAATTTGAGTTAAATAAGTTTTTTTGAAATAATGTGTGGACTTTGGTTGATTCAAAAAATTATTCTCATGTTATTAGAAAAAAATGATCTTTAGAAACAAACATGATAAATCAAGAACATAATTAAAAATAATGCATGATTAGTATCTCAAATATGTTCTCAATAAGAATCTATTTATTTTAATGAATCTTTTACACCTATATCTATATTGGAATATATTATAATATTATTAGTTTTTGATACTTTTAATGGATTTAAATTATTTCAAATGAATGTCAAAAATAATTTTCAAAATTTTTATATTTATCAAGAAGTATATATTTGATATCCCCCATGTTTTAAAAATTAAAACCATCCTGATAATGTGTTTAAAATAGTTGTGGAATTATATGGTTAAAACAAGACCCTCGATCTTGGAATAAACAGTTAACTAGTTTTCTTTTGATTTCTTAAGAAAGGAATGGCTGATCATAATTTATTTATTAAGAAAAGTTTTATTGATATCTTGGTTATGAATGTTTATGTGGATGATATTATTTTTTTATCTTCATATTAAAATCTTTTTAATGAATTTATAAAATGAATGATATATGAATTTGATATGTCTATGATAATATAATTGAAATTATTTCTTAGTCTGCAAATATTTCAGTGAAATGATGGAATTTTTCTATATAAATACATGTATTCTAAATATCTTGTTAATATAATTAGTTTAGATTACTCTAAAACTTCAAATTCTACCATGAGTCCAACTACAATATTAGATTTAGATAAATCAGAAAAATATGTTACTATTAAAACCTATAGAGGCATGATTGTATGTTTTTATACTTACGTGATTCTCGGAATCATTTAATGTTTTTAGTTTTCATTTGTGATATATTTCAAAGGGATCATTAAAAAATTCATATTAAATCTATTATGAGGTTTACTATATATGTTAAATCATATTTGAATATTGGTTTATTATAGCCTACTAAAACTAATTTCTATTTGATAAGCTATTCATGATACTAATATGGGGTGCAGGGTGAAATAGAGATAGAAAATTAACTTCAGGTTTGTATCATTTAAATGAAAAATATTTAGTTTAATGATATTCTATAAAATAATTAATTTTCTCTTTTAATTAATAAATATTTAAATGTAGCTTGTGTATCTTGTTGTGATCAATAATTATGGATTAAGAAAATAAATTTAGAATTTGTTTTTTTTACAGTATTCCTATCTTATGTGGAAATTGTTATTATATTTCTATTTCTAAAAATAAATTACAACACTCTAGGAATAAGCACACTGATGTTAAATTTATTTTTCTTTGGGATAAATTTTAAAAAGGAAATATAAATATATAATTTATTTCTACCCAAAAAAACAACTTGATAATATTTTTTCTAAGACCTTGTATTCTAATTTGTTTGATAAAATCATGATTGAAATTTTCATGATGGAAATTTAAATTTTTTGGGAATGAATATATCAGGAGTGTGATTGTGTTTATGTGATTAAATTTTCAGATTTACATGAAATATGTAGTAATCTAGAATCTATTTTTCATTTTACTATTTTAATTTCTATACACAATTTTTTTATATTACTTCTTAAAATTTTCACATACATACTTGTTGATATCTATTTACTATTTAAAAATTTGGTTTACATAAAATAGTATTTTATAAAAGGGTTTCCATTATTATTTCACATACATATTATAAAATTCTAATCAATTTATACAATTCATGTTCTAATGATAGAAGATTTTATAGTGACTCCTTAAAATATGTATCAAAATTTAAGTATTGAAGATAGTATTATACTGTGAAATACAATTTGTTTCCCATCATTCTGAAATTTAAGGGGATTTAATTTTTGAGCATCAATTCAAGGAAATTTTTAACAATGTCAAATAAATAAGGGATAAAAAATTTCAATTTAAAGAGATAATTATTTTATTTCTACTGTATAATTTTATTAATTTCAAAAGTTGGGTGTTTTATAAATTATAATTTTTTCTGTAATTATCAAAAAGGAGGATCATGTTGAAGTGGATCCTTGGATTACATTCACTAATTATTATTAGATATTTAAAAATATATCATATAGTGATTAATTATTATTTTTATAACTTTACTAAGTATTTTTTTAGTTTTTCTATCTTATGTATTGTTAATGTATGATTAATTTTTTTTTAATTTTTTTAATTTTTTTCCTAATTGATCTTTATATTTCATTAATATAGTGTAAAAAATATGTTTTACAAGATTTATTAACATTTCATTGGCTAAATATGTCATATATGACCTTTAAAAATCATTTTCTAGTGTTTTGTAAAGGAAACCTTATGTTTTTATTGGTTAGATAAGGGAAGAGTGAGTTTTTTGGAGTTATGTAGGGGTAATTTTTTCTATGAGTTGATAAATGGTATGTACAATTTTATAGACATTCATAAAGTTAAAAATCATATTTAAGTAATTTTTAAAAGGTATCCTTTGGTTTATATGGATTACATAAGGGTGGATCTAATTTCTATAGTTTCATAAAGGTAACCAATGAATTTAAATAAATTCATTAATGTAAATAGTGAATTCTTATAGTTTCATAAAGGTAAAAATATACTTTCATAAAGGTAATATATATATTCTAAATCTTTATTAATAGAGTTCTAAACCCTATGTATGGGTACTCCCTTCTCATGAAAAGGTGAAATTTCTTAGCCCATTTCACATAAGGGTACTTCTAAAGCCCCATAAAGGTAACCTGAAACATGCATAAGGGTACCAGTGTATTTATAGTACTTGGGTAAGGGTACTGGTTTATTTCTATTGTATACGTAAGGGTATTGTCATAATTTCAAAATCGATGTAAGGGTAACATGAGTCTCTTGTATGGATCAACCATAATTGCATAAGCGTACTGATACATTTTCAATACAAACTTAGGGTCAACCTAAGTCTCATGTAAAGGAATGAAAGGTTATCCAATAACTACATCTGGGTAGAAAGACATTTAAAGGTAAAAATATGTTACCCCATACATAGTGAGTATGTTTCAAGAAATGGAAATGAAAAACCAATATGAATTTCAATATAATGTTCTTAAACTATAATTTAACATTATTTATCATATTAATTCATACTTTTAATTTACAAAAAGTATATTATGAGTATTATTAGACTTATAATTTTTTTAAAATTACACATTAATTATTTATAATCCATGTGAACAATTTTTAATTTTATTTATGATGAATTAAATGTTATTTCAATGGTATTAGACATTTATTGATAGTCATGTTGAAATTTTGGAATTTGATATATTTAAATTGAAATTGAGAGGAATATAAGGAGTTATTATTGAAAATTTTAAATTAGTTTTACTGATGTAAAAATAATAATTTTTTACTTATATGTTAAATGTTTGAATGAGTTATATTGTATAGTTGGATTTGTTTTACAGAATATCTATTTGGACACATAAGAATATTAATTTTTTATTTATAAGATATTTATACATGGAATATTATCTAGGAAATAAACATTGTAAAATCTTAATTACTTGATTGGTTTCACATGCACATATCTTACTTTTTGAAAAAATATAATGGTGTTCTAATTTAAAATGTGTTGTGCACAAAGAAATACTAAATATATAGAGTTAACAAAACTAGAGAAAATAAATGTGGTTAATGATATTCTTGAACTGAATAAGTGATGAAAAAATTTGAAATCAATTACTTTTCTCTACTAAACACCAATTATTTGATCTTTTTCTATTGGATATTTGTCTACTTCCATGACCCTCAAACCATGAAGCATTAATCTCATTATGCGGTTTTAATTATTTCTATTATTTTCTATGTGCATAATTATAATGGGTTATACAACCAATTATAAGGTAGGATATTGGGTTTTTAATTTTAAAAAATGAAGTTATTACGTTGTTCCTCTAGATTGGAAAGAGGTATGACTATTAGGGTTCTCCCCCTAGGAAGAAAAAGGAATTTATTTAGATTAAAGTCACCATGGGAAAGGGATTTTTAATTTGGTTGTGAATCAAGTTGTGAAAAATTCAATGTATGACTCCATAGTTAGTGGATTCCATATCACTATGTTCGTAATAGGGGTGAAGAGTGTATTAGCATCATTTATATCCAAACCTATATAAAAATTTCATAGGCATATTTATTTTATTTTTGATTCATTAATATTAAGAAGGCCAATTCACCATCTCTTGTTAAATATTTTTTCATAGTAAATCTAGTTCAACATGGACTATCATATCTACAATTTTCCATTTATGAGTCACATGTTCATTTTTTTAATCATGAATTTCCCCTAAAGAATAAAAAATTGATATTTAGAAAATATTCAAAAGGGTTAACTAGGAGTTAAAACTAAAAGATACGGGTTAAAACATTAGCTATGATTGTATAAATTTTATTGGATAAGATGATTTATATTTATATTCAACATATATTTGAAATATATTAATTTTTTTCCACTTGAAAATAAAAATTAATTTAAATTAATTTAATACTTTAGGTAATTCCAATGGTTTCCCACCCCTCGCTAATACAAGGATACCACATATACTGTCTTCCTAAAATTTCATGATCCACATAACTTATCCAACCATAATTTTTTTTATTAATATGCTTAGATACATTCTAGAGGTGATATTATTCTTAAAATACTATCCCTTGATTCCCTATAGATAGATCAAAAGGAGGTTCTTCAAAGAAGAGGTAATTGACTTAATAAAGTCCTTACATTTTACTTATTTACTATACCACCTTCAATTATTTCCTAACCACTATAATATAAAGATATATGTTTTTATCACAAAAATATATGTTATTTTGTTAATATAATATCCTTATTCATCTCTTTTTTTCCAAAAAATGGGAAATGAAACCATCGTTCATGTGAATGAGAAGACTGCCACTTTGCGAAATGATGTATTCTATTTCTCATCATCATATTTCATGGATAGTTATTAGGAGAAATTTAATTAAAACATATGATATTAATTACATAATTACGATTCTTTAAATATAATAGATCATATATCTAAAAACATTCTATTTTTTAAAGATGTAATAATCGCATGTATGTACATATGGACTACTGTCTCCACAAAGCAATATACTTCATTATTCAAAAAGCACAACTTAGGTTTGGTCATGAGGATAGATTCAATGAAGTTATATGACTATTATATCATGATAATTATTATGAAAATATAATCATTTATTTTAGATCTTATTTTCTATCAAAAAAAGTAAAAAAAATTACTCATGTGTATGTGCATACTACCACCACATGAGATGATGTATTTTTTTTCAAAAAAATGTAGGGATGGATTTTAAAGTGTACATGTTTAATAAAAATGAAAATTATTTCATGATTATTGTTATATATATTATGTAATAATGATCCCTTTTAACTCAATCAAACTACTAATGTCATTTTTCAATTATGAATTGTACATCCTCAAATCATTCGATGGGAACTTAACCTATTGTTTAATTATGTATCCTAAGAAAAAAAATGAAAAACATGGTTTAATAGTTTCGTAATAGGCCTATGAAAGTTTATTAAACATGTAAACTATAATATAATTGTATTATAATTAGTAAAATTTCATACAAAGAATGTTGTGAATTGAGATAATGGGTTTCCTAACTCAACATCCATTCACGGGATTATACATATACTTCATTGACTATATTATGTTAGGATTATCCATTAATTATCCTTCGATTATATTAGGTTTTATTTTTAATTATTTTATTTTTAATTATTTCTACAAATAATCAAATAAATTATTAATTATCACATCAGTGATATCATCTCTGTAAGGATTATTTATCTTAATATTGTTTCATTAATACATATCTTGTATTATACACCTAATTCTTTTTATAATGTATATACCATGACTATTAAAATATTATATCATTAATAATTATTTTTTCATGAAATTTAATGTTTCCTTGAATTTATCACTTTCATGATATATTGATTCAATGTTTATAAAATATTCAAGGGTTTTTACAGTCTCAATTTCAATTCATTGATACATAATTCATGTTATGTACCATATTTTATTTTATATTGTGTACACAACTACCCAGGAATAAATATTGAAATACTCTTTCATTCAGTGGTATTACATATCCATATAATATTCTTTCATTCAATTACTTTTGATTCAGATGTTACCAATGTGGTAAAGGTTTTATGGTATAATCACATTTTTTTCAGGATTTTTTATGTTTAAGGTTTATTGGGGAGAAATTATATGATATTAATTTCTTTAAATACACATATATATTTTTACCATATTTTTATTTATATTTTAACATTATTTACTTTAATTTTCATCTCATTGGAACTTAAGGAGATCGAATTATCGTTTTTATAGGAAAGCAAAACTCATTTATACTTTTAGTTTGTAATATTATGTCTTATATATCAATCATCAATAAAATGTTTTCAAGAACAAACTTTTCCATAATAAAGTGATTGCATAAATTAAAATTAAGATATATTTTAATTTCATTAATTTTTTTAAAAAATATAATTTTCATTTTCCAAATAGGGTATTTTTGGTTTTTACTTGAGGTGTGAAAGGGATCATTATTTTAACATCTATAATTTTGTTGAATTTTACTACCAACATAAATATTAATTTCATAAAAATTTATTTTACATGTTTCCATGGTTATTTTAAAAGAAAATATTTTTCTCAATAGTCCTGCAATTTTTTGTTTAAAATGTCATAAAAAATAAAGGATATTTTATGGGTTGTTAATGAAATGTATTAAATATTATTTTTAATGTCATTTTCATTTATGTCAATGACATTTATTATTACACCATTCTCTAATTGAGATATGTTCCAATAATACCATAATTATTCTTCCCTATATTGATTTTTATTTCGTTAAATATATTTTCTTGGAACTTGTTTATTTTCCATGGGTTAATCAAGATAAAAAATAATGATTTTTGTTACCAAGGGTGTTATATTTAAAACTAAAATCTTTTAAATGTTTTGTTTATTCTATGGTAACTATAAATATGTATGATTGGTTTAGGGGTGGTTATACTATAAACATAGGATGAATGGTTCAATTATAAACCAAGGGTGAGTGGTTTTTAATAAAACACACATAGGTGGTAAAATTATAGACTAAGGACAAGTGGGGTTTTTTTATCCTTCCAGTATAGTGGGTAAATTGATGGAGTTAACTGATTGTATACTACTATGAGGATATTATAAGATATCAGACTTACATTAGGGTTTGTGTTTTATCGTGTTTTAGGACGTGGAAGGTGGAGTGGGATTTCCTTTAATGGTTTAATTTAGGGGTATTTGTTATCTATCTTAATAGCATAAATTGGGTCCACCATTTATTTCGTCTTCCCTAGAAACATCCAACAGTCCCCTTATCTATATCTAGGTATTGACTAACTTTCCAAAGGCCGATTTTGGAGGTAATTATTGCGTACTCAGGGGCTCTCTTATTGATTTATGATATGTTTTTTAATCTCTTCCTAATCCCCATATGAGATCAGTTACCTTAGGAAAAATTATTTATTGTTTAATTATCTCTTCAGATGAAAACAATTATTTTAGGGATGCATCTGTATGTATCCAAGGTTATTCATCTATTTCTCCAGTAGGGAATATCTAGTTTATGTATTATAACCATATAACCATGTTCTTCAGAATGTGATGCCATATGAGGAGGCAGTTGATATTCTAAAAAGGGGATTCAACCATTAGGTGGCATCCTATATATCCAAAATGTTGAACAAATCAATGAAAACATAGTTATTTGAGGTTATTGGGGCTTTCCTCAAGGTATATACCCTTATCTGAGGGTTATTCATTTATGATTCCTAATGAAATGTTCTTTCAAACCACCCTAATCCCACATAATCTATGTTTGGTTTGAGAAATAAGGGGGATACATGATCAACCTCACAACATGTATGTACGTGACTTGAATATAAAGAAAATCCTTGGGGGTTTTGGTATAAAAATTGGGCCATGAGAAGCCATCCTTTGTATCCTATATATTGAAGTAATTGGAATCATTTTATTCAGTTAATTTATGGGTGTTTCATTCTGAGTCTGCACATACCATAGATATTTATTATGTCTAATGAGGTGTTCATTTCATCCCCCTAATCCGAAGTGAGCTACGCTCAATGTGAGAAACAATAAAGAGAAGACAATCATCCTCATGATGCATGGATATGGTACCTGTGTATTGGGATAGTCCCTTAGGATGTTGGGAATGGAGCTCGGGCCTTGAGAAGGTGTCCAACATATCATGGATATGGAGGGAATTAGAGTCTTCATAGTTCATATAATGAAAGGTCTTACACATTGAGGCTTCCCTATACCATTTTAGGGGTTTACATGGCAGATGATATGACCATTGAAACACCCTAAGCCCATGTGATCCATGTTTATTTGTGAGAAAAAAGGTATAACAAGTAATCATTGCAATTTCTTTGTACAAGGGACTCATATTCGAGTCCTAACCTGGATATTTGATATGGAGATCAGATCTTGGAGGTAGCTGGCCTACATATCATGAATATTGCAAGAGTCAAATTCTTCATAGTTACCCTTATGTTAGGGCTTACACATTGAGGCAACACTATTTATTGGTGCTTACAAGACAACGAAAGGAAACATTGTCAAATCCATGGATGCCCTGTGAGCTATGGAATGACATGTCTTGACACACATACGTGATAGCCAGTTTGGCACAGTCCTAATGCTTTCTTGAGACTCAGAATACATGAGTGAATGTTGTTATGTATAGTAGGCGATGTGTCCAAGGGATGTCACAAGTCCTGGATGTCACCTATAAGATTCACTTCAAGACCTGGCTGACATGTATGGAGGGTATCTTGAGTCTCAGATGACTTTCCCAAAGAGCAGTACAAGAGTTTTTTTTCATTTCCAAATGCTTTCGTCAGACGTGGATGACATGATCGAACCCTGTTATGTGAGTCAGACAATGTGTCCAAGGGGCATCACAAGTCTTTGGTGATAGACCCAAAGGGTTTTCAAGATCGATGTGGCACTCAAAGGGGAAATGTATAATGTGACTTGACATGTATGGAGGACTTCACATGTCCTAAATGTCATGTCGAAGGGGTGTCATGAAATCTAGGTGACGTGCCCTGGTGTCGTCGCATGTCTTCAGATAACACATATGAAGGGAATGATTGGAAGAAAGAATGTCTTTTACTAAATCCCCTCTTCCATTTATCTTGGTTCTAATCCTTGTTTTGTGAATTCCATATTTCCATTCAATGTCAGTTATCCTTGAGTCTCACCTGATATAGTAGGCTTGCAGAATAGTCTTCACATAACCAACTAGAGATCCTTTTTGGGATATACAATTGATCATGAAAAGTTATTTTTTTCCTAGGACATGAATACAATGGATGTCCACTGATGTATTAACCGAAAAAAATTTGGGCAGTCGCATGATCGCTCTAAGTAGTCCGTAGAAGTCGAGAGATGAATCATATAGTTCTGGGCATAAAAATCCAAACTGTGTAGTCGTCCTAAAAAAATATAACCTTTTCTTCTTGTTAGGGTGGAGAATTTATAGGCCTCACCACCCCGAGTACTCCCTGGTTTGTGTGGAATATCTTGCGTGAATCCAGGATGGAGCCAGTGAAGGGGGTTTGGCACCATACAATTTTGTGAGACTCTACTATGGGTTACTTTGTGAACATCTCCTGGTTTTTAGTGATCACGAGTCTCTTACTTTATCAAATTATTTCCTATTATTGGAGACTTATTTGATCATTAAAATGTGTATAAGGACATTCATGTTGATGTTTTTACATTTCTGAGGGAATTCTCAAGATCTAAGTTCATATGATAAGAAACTCGTGAGACCTTGGGTGACTTTTCCTAGGGTCTCATGGGATAGTGTTTCAGGTGCATTGGGGACATCACATGCCTTTAAGTGAGTGAGAGTACCTCTTAACACCTCCCTTTTGATCCCATTTGTTTGATGTAACAATGTTTAGGAGTCATTTGAGATTGTATGACTGTTGGAAGGGTATCTATTATATTTTTTTGGAGATGTGTCGCCTGACTAATATGGGTCATATGGGGGTGCACGATCATTCCACGTCCTAAGGATGAGGATGACAAGACAAAGGGATTACGTGAGGTGGATGTGTTTCCAAGGGCTCACGGTGCCATTTTGGTCATTAAGGGAATGTCACATGTCATTCAGGGATCACAAACCACTCTCACCTCCTCTATTTTTGTCTTCTTTGTTTTACTTTACAAAGATCAAGGATCATGCGAGTTGTCATGGGTAGTATCTATGATTTTTATGTTATTTTTTGATGATGTCTAGATTAACCAATATAGGTCATATGGAGTGTGTGAAAGCATGTAGTGGATAAGTCTATCTTCCTATCTTTAGAGAACCATAGGGTTGTCTGGACTTTTTTGTGGACTTTTTCATGGCAAGACTGAAAATCCATTGGGCGACTATGAGGTTACATGGTGTCTCGCAGAACACTCAGGGTGTTCAACACATGGATTTCAACAATAGTGAATCCCTATCACCACCTCTCTAATATATATATCATTTTATGTGGTGAAGTCTAGGAGGTGATGCGACATTTCCAAGATATCACCAAGGAATTTTATTCTTCCCAATTATGAATTGTTGCATGAGTTTCATGACCTCTGGGGGTCTCTTCCAATAAAATGTCATCGCTCTTTATTCTAGAAGGATTTTAGATGGTTTTTAGGAACTTTATAATGAAAAGCCATGCAGCCAAGGGGTTCTAATTTGGTTTTCTTGGGGTAATTCACAAGATCAAGTGGGTTTGTTGAAGAGGGCTCTATGGGATTATCCACGAGTGATTTTCCTTGTGTGAGGACTTTTCATGACCATGAAAAGGTCACACAATCAAGATCCTCTCAGAGGATTCATGAATCTTCTACCATCACATTATTCCTTTCTTTTGTACGAAAAATAATATGCATATTCAAGTATTTTTTTCCTTGGTGATTTTGCCAATGCTTATTTGGTTGAATTCAAAAAATTCTCCCATGAGGAGTGATGTCTGAGGGGAATAGAACTCATTTTTGAGGAAAACTAATGCTGGAAAAATCTTTTGATGGTGTCATGAACTAGTAACTCGAGTGATGTTTGTTCTACCAATAATCCTTTGGTATTCCATGAAATTCCTATATATAGGGGTTGGGGGTTGAGGAAAATTCATTCCATCAGCCTCCTATTCTAAGAGTGCTCTGGTTGTTGCTCCCATCACGAGACCCTATCGAGAACCCTGGTCGTGAGCCTTTTCTGCAAGTCTGTTCCGTGAACCTGTTCTACCAAAGCTCCTATGAAAGGATTATTTCTTCTCAGGAAATCTTCTTTCTCAACCGTGAACTATTTTTTTGTAATATCTTATACTTTTTTTTCAAGGGCCATGGTTGACTAATGTTTTTTCACAAGACATTCTGATCGATCAGTTGAGCATTTTCAAATTGAGTGACCTTATTCAGGTCATGCAATTACAAGCATTGGGGGGGGGGGGTCATGTGATTCATTTGATTCCCTGTAAGGGTTATGCACCCTACAAGTCCTTTGGTGGTTAGGTGGTTCGAGAACTCTTTATGTGGTTCCCAAATCCCTTTCTAAGTCATGCGATGTGCATGATACCATGGTTTCATGTCATGCTTTAGTTTTGTAAAGACTTTATGTTTTCTTTGTCTAATGTGTGCCAATTAATTGTTTTCATATTCCTTCTAGTTTCTACCAAGTTTCCTCATATACGACTAACCAGAGGTCCATGATTTCCATGAATCACAATGAGGGTACCTGCTATTACGTGAATACTAATAATGAGGTCCTTTAGAGGTTCCTTTCATCTAGAATTCAGAATTATATATTTTTTGATCGACTTCCACTTTATGAGTTTGGTATTCAGAATGATATCGCTATTCCTCCCCGAGAATTTAACCTTCCATTTATCTTGGTATCTAGCTCCCCGTACTACGTTTTGGAAATGATTACTAATGATGGACATCTAGTTACAACCTAATCATAGGGATGGTCTTATATGTTGGTTTTTTCTCCCTTGTGTAGGAATGTTCATGACCATGCTCAAAAACATATTGCCCAAAGTTACTCAAGAATATTTTTCTCTCCTCTGGATGCCTCCAATAAAGGATGGTACTCAAAATGGGATATTCATCCTAGTGGAAATTTCTATAATGAATGGGAATGACCATTATTGGCGAGGGATAACTGTTTAGAGTATGTTGAAGATCTATACAGGGTTCATAAACATGAGGCCATATGGATATATCAATTAATCATTTACCACCTACCCAACCTCCTCAATGAAAGGATTATGAGTTCGTGTCCTGGAAGTAACACGTTCCATCTTCCTCACACCAAGGTGGGTATCATTTTATGGGACATACATCAACTGGGTAGTATTCCTATTATTAGAGAGAAGTCTGAAGAATTTATTCATATTGAGGATTTATGGGATTATCCTCTATAGAACCCGGTTTTGGTGAAGGAGATTCTCACAATTGTAAAGAAAAAGATAGGGAGAGAGATGGAAGTGTTCTCACTTTTTTCCTTTACCAAATGGCTCAATATTTTTTTGTGTTGAAGCGGGGTGAGACCCAATGTTATTCTCCCCCATCAATGTCCTTTCTAGAAAGTCCAAGATAGTTCCAGCTCATATTGGTCCATTACAGAGGCTGGGGAGTAGACCTCATTAGTATATCAGGTGAACCTAGAGGTTTCTTCGAACCTTAGGTTGGTAGGTTTTCTTACTTTGATCCTAAATGGGTGCTTGTTCCCAGATGAAGATATACACTCAGGAAATCATGTTAGCATGTTGGTAATGGAAGTTCTTATTGAAAAAAATAAATTTCTTAACCTAACATTACCAATTCATAAATGGATCTACCAGATGTTGGGTTATATCCAACAAGGAACCACTCCCAATAGCATTGGTGGTCCTCTCCAGTTCATATTTGGATGGATAGTGGAGTAATTCCACTATTATGAGTACTATATTGTCTCTAGTATCCCATACCCCTTATCCATCCTTAGATTTTAGAACATATCTAGAGTTGTATATATGTCTCTATTCTCTATATAAGTAAAATATAGACTATGATAGTATGTCAACTTTGAATTTGCTACCTTCCATGCATTGGGTTGTCTGATAATTGATGATGGAAGCGAGTTTCTTAATGAGAGATCTTATATGATATCTCTTTGAGATGGGATAATTGTAGCTAGGGTAGAAGTGATGATTATCTGTAAGCCGTACACTCTGTATCGACTTTCCCGATAGTTTGAAAACATTTAGGGAGTTTCTCTCATTCTTTTGGTCAGGGTTAGAGGCAAACGATATCCTGACATCATCTTTCAATTTTTAGAAGTTCTATCCCATGAATATACAAGGGATTTAGTCATATTTCCACTTCATGGAAGTCTATCTTTTCACACATGGGATTATACCCAGGCATGGGTGATGGATTATCCCGATGGGGTGCTAGTACACATGGTCCACCTTTTGGATAGGCCACTTGCATCACCAATGCCAATATTTATGACACTAATGGAATTGATTTAAGATTTAGGCATGGTTTCTAGGAATAAAACTTACTCTGATGATGGCTATTTGGATGACAATTCCTATTATGTTGAGGAGACCAGCCCTATGGTGTAGGCTATAGATGATACGCCTATTGAGAGAGAGGTATATGGGTCTTCTTCTCCAACTTCAACATTGATTCATCTAGTTGGTTATCCTTCTTCTACAACCTCTTGGTCGGTTGTCGATGCTCAATCACATCATAAGATGGTCTGGGAGAATATCTGTCTCTTGATTACTAAGTCCCCTCTTGAGACATTCTTCCATCAAGGGTAGTGGATTCTCCAACTATTTCAGGATCATTGGGTGGACGGTTTAGATCATCAGCCTCTATATGAAATTATGTAGTGGATCATCTTGACACAAAAAGACTTGTCCTTATAGGAAAGGGGTTTCCATGACCTCAAGGATGAGGCCTACCTTTACTAATAAATGAGGTATATAGAGGAGGCATTGGCGTGGGGTCACTGACTTTTTTATGAACTAGAAGCCTAGATGGATGCTTGGACGGTGTAGATATGGAGGCATGAAGAGATGATCACTCATCTAAAGTCAAATTCTTTGAATTCATTGACCTCATTGGCCATAGCTCAGAGAGTGTTTGAATAGTTTCCTAATATGGTTGAAGTTATTCATCCCAAGGAAGAGGTGGAAGAAGTGATAAGGACAAAACTACAGTGCCCAATTTACGAATCCCACTAGACTCTTGACGATCTTGCTAGCGTTTCCAACCATCTTTTTCTGTGATTCCATTTTTTTGTATTGCATCCCACACATTTTCACTACAATCCATTTTTTTTCGTTTTATGTTTCTGAGAGACTCCAAAATGTGGATATTCCTTCCTCTTTTTCATACTGTGAATGGATGAGTATTTTTTTCTAAGATTGTTATTCTATTTATTACCTTGTATGATATCTCAATATTCTGTCACTTTGCTATCAACACTCATCCCCTACTTTATATTGAATAACCAAGAATACCAAGAATTGGATGTTGAAATCCAAAAAAAAAATCATTGAGGAACTCTTTTGAGGTCTCACCCCATATGAGGTTCTGTATTGGTAATATATTCCATCTTTCTTGATATCACCTAATGTGTAGAGAGAATTATATAGTAGGAGATTTGTCCAGTAGAATGAGTACATTACATATCATTAGAATGAAGCTCAGTCGTAATAAAGCTATAGAAGGGGCCTCATGATTATTTCCACATGATTTAGTTTAGTGCCTTTTAGTTCAAACCTTCTATTTCTTTTGTTTAAGGTATCTGAGCTTGGATAATCTGTTGATTTAGTTTAGGATCTTTTATCTTAGATCATCTATTGCATTATTTTAAGGACTTTTAGCTCATACTATCTATTTCTTTAGTTTATGTAATTTTATCTTGGACCATATATTACATTAGTTTAAGGTATTTTATCTTAGACCATCTATTTATTTATTTTAAGGTCTTTTAGCTCCGAACATCTATTGATTTAGTTTAAGGTATTTTAGATGGAACTGTTTGTTGATTTAGTTTGTTGTCTTTTAGCTCGGACCATCTATTTCTTTAGTTAACGGTATGTTAGCTGAGTCCATATATTTATTTAGTTTAATGACTTTTAGCTCAGACTATGTATTTATTTAATTTTTGGACTTTTATGTCAGACCATCTATTGCTTTAGTTTATGGTCTTTTAGGTCTGAGCATCTATTTGAGCATGGGATACATTGCAGACATTCCAGTAGGGACCTGAACCACTATGAGGTGTGGAATCCTACCCTAGTGTTTTCTGAGGCTCATGAGGATTAGAATTCCCTTTTTTAAGAGTGACATTCTTTTTTGAAGACCATATGCACATATACAAGAGCCATGGGCATGTATGCATAGTCAAGAAAGGGGTCCCCTAATGTCAGGTATCTTTTCCAAGGGCTTTGGAAGATCTATGGGGGTAATATTGATGAGGTTGTAATACTATCTATACAAACTATTATTGTATAGTTGGGGTATGAATGACATAAATCATAATATGGGATTTTGAGTATATGAATATGAGATTGTGTAGAGATTTTAGGTATGTCCCTTAGCATTCTGAATATATGGGTTCCACCATAGTACCATAAAGGCTCATAGGGATTGAATCTCCCTTCTAGGAAGGAGAATATGCATTTAGTTAGAGGGCTTGGGCCCTTATTTGTTTGTATCATGACCAGTTTAAGATGTTATCCTCTTCTTTCCGAGGTTTATGGAAGATTTTAGAGGACTCATACCTCAATATAATGAAGTTGGATATGTGGAGAAAGCTATCTAGGAAGTGTTCTGTCACCCTAGGGTAGCTAGGTCTTATAATAAAACTCAATATCTATGCCATGTGGTTTTGAATCATGATATGTGGGCCATTAAAGTCTAGGAAATGAAGATTCACAATCCATCTTTGAGAAAGGGTACGAAACAAGGTGATGTAACATCGAGGATATTCAATCCTCTTGGATAGTATGGTATGGGGACTATAAATCACAAAATGGGGTGCTCGAATATAGATAATCGAATGGGATAGTCATAAATGGGGCATTTTAGACACACTAGGGTGTTGAGTGCAATCATGATGATTTCAAGTCTCAATATAATAAGAACATTATTTTTTAGAGTGAAACATCTGATTAACGACCATAGGTGCATATATAGGATCCATGGGAGTGCATGAAGAGTCATGAAAAAGGGCCCTTGAAGCTAGATTTTCTTTCCAAGGGATACAGAAGGATACAATGATTAAAGACAATCCAAATCATGAAGTGTGGTTTACAGAAGATTTAAAATCCAAGGAGGGTTTGAGTTTCCTAAAGGTTGTGTCACTGCCTATCATACATATTCTCACTATGAGGATATGTGACAAATATTTCCCGAACATTTTCATGGACCAGTGGGTCCAGCGAACATCGACTGAATATAGATAGGGTTATAGACCCTATGAGATTTGTGCCTTTTATGTTTTCACCATATTTTTATCCTAAACGCTGAGGATGAATAGTTTAGTAGGTAGACACATGAATTTTTCTCAAGTCACACATTGCGGGTTTTCAGCCTGACAATTTTTTCTCACTTCCATTTTCAGTTTAAGTTCATGTGATTTAGACCATTATGGGATAGATCTTATGGTCGTACAACATTGAACAAAGTAAAATAAGTTTAGGTTCATGACTTTCATGGACCCAACCTGGATGATGTGACATAAGAGTCTAATTGAGACACACATGGTTAGGAATGCACAAACATATTCTCAAGCATGGAAGGGAAATGATGTAAATCACGAATTAGGTTTCTCAGGTCATGAGTAAGGACATGGGACAATAATACAAGGAGTGAATCAGAAACAATGAGGTATTGAGTACAACTGTGATGATTTTAGGGTTCATGAGAACTGAAATGCCCTTTTTCAGAGTAACACAATCAGGTTATGTGCATATGCGCATATGCAAGATCCAAAGACATGCATGCGTAGTTAAGAAAAGGGACCATGAACCTGGGTATCTTTTCCAAGGGTCATCTAAGGTTGATGATAGATTGAGACACCAAAAGACATGAAGTGTGGTATTTTTATTTGAGGTTCTCTTAAAGGATGGTGGAAGCACCCCACACTCTATTTGACTGCTGTGAGTCTCTTGTAGCCCTTTGATGAGGAGTGAAAAATAGGTTATGGTCTGCACATTATATTTTCATCTAGTGGGGATGTTTTTTCATCCGTTTAGTTTAACACCATGCAGTGAGGACATCATGCCCTAAAGTTTAACCTCATGTAGTAAGGACATACTTCCAAATAGTTTAACATCATGTGGTAAGGACATGCTTCCATGTATTTTAATGTCATGTTTTTAGGAAATGATTCCATACAGTTTAACATCATGTAGTAAGGATGTAGGAACAAACATGAAAGGTGGTAGTGTTGTAGCTAGGGTAAAATATAAGAACTTGGGTGTCACTATGTATCCTATGAAAATGAGAATCAATCCACATGTAGTTCTTGGTCGCTGTGAAGCTTAATGTCTTGGGGTGAGGATGATGAGACACAGTTTAGGGTCATGTGGACTGAGTCGTAAGGTTGATTTACTAACGTTGTGGTTTGCGACATGGTGATAGGAAGCAATCTGATTTGAATGGGGGGAAAAAGAGGTCTCAACTACATCACACACCTTTCTAGAAAGGCTCAGTCCAAAGGGATAGAAAGGGTTATGGTTATGGATGGGCCTGAAGAAAAAATTTCGGGGAGTCACTACTTATCTCATGAATATGAGAATCAATCCACATGTAGTTCTGGAAAAGTAAATTCTTTATGTAGGTATGTCCCTTATGTAGAGGGGGTAATTATTTTTATTGACAGTTGTAGCTCGGTCTAGGATTGGAGATCTAGGCATCACTATGTATCCTGTATGGGGAAAAATCGATGTACACCTAGTTCTCGATGTTCCATGAAGTTTAACATCATGTGGTGAGGATGAAGGTGGATTGATGAAAATTGGTGGGAACATCACAGTTGGACCCAAGGCCAGAAGCCTTCGAATCTCTATGTTTCTCATGGGGATGAGTGTAAAACCACAAATAGTTTTTGGAGGACCATGCAATTTAATATCATGCAGCAAGGACATCGACCTTGTTATTTAACATCATGCATCGAGGACTTATGGAATGCCTTTTTTCTTCTTGCACTCAATATAGTAATGGATCTATTATGTACCTTTATATCATTCTTGAGAGGGTATGTACCTACCATAATTCCTAAGATCATGTGAGATATTCTTGATGTGAGAAATAAAGAGCAACATAGGTTCCCATATAATGTAGAGATAAAAGAGGGGTATACCATGAGCATCTTGTACGATGTAATGCATAGACCAAGATATAGTATCAAGGCATCACTACATATTTCATTTGAAATTAGAATCAAGTCATACGTAGTTCTGGAAAGACAGTACATTTTAACATCATGTGAAAATGACATTGACTATACAGTTTTAACATTATGTAGAAAGGATGATAAATTATTCAACATGAAGGGGAAGTGGAGTTGTGGATCCCTATAGTTTAATATCATGAAGTGAGGAAATTGGTTGTACAGTTTAAGGTATTATGGTAAGGATAAACTAATTATAATTTAATGTCATGTGGTAAGGATGAAATGTTCCTTGCACTTTAACACATGTGGCAAGGACAAGAGGTTCTATATAGTTTTAAATCATACAGAGAGTATGGATGATGGTGCTTAGTTTGATGTGGATTATTGCTTTCATAATAGCCTATGAAAATTATTTCATGAGAAATATCGCATTGGTTGGAAGTGTGGCATGATTACCATATATGGTGGATAGAGAATATGATCTCTAATGATAAACCTTATAAAATATGTAATGTCCTCCCCCCTTGGGATCCAATTTTAGGGGATTTTTTTCCAGCATCATTAGGGTTCTGAGATCCAAAACCCATTCTTCCAAAAGGAATGAGCATAGGAAAACCATTTTATTAAAATCTCATGATATACGATTCTAGTGAACATAATGGTTTTTTAGCATACAAAACCTTTTCTCATCTGGTTGTTCCATCTCATACAACTATTTATGCAATTGTTCATCATCTTAGAGTTGTCTGCAAATGGCTATTCAGAGTGAGCGTAGCTAGAATTAGATGGGAAACACTTCCTCGGTCCCGTACACTAGTGGGTATATAATTTCTTATGTAGTAGTATGAATGGTGGTAAAGTAGGCTCAAAAATCATAGAAGAACTTATCAAACCATGACTTCTTATCCATATTTATCATATTCTGATGTATGTTAGATAGAGTCTTATTGAAGGCCTATGTCAATCCCTTTTCTTCTACATGATATCATGATAATTGATTGGACTCAATGTTGTACTCTTGGTAATGTTTATTCAACTTCGTGGAACAGTAGTTAGTGACATTGTCCATAAATTTAGTCTGAGGGACTCCAAACCTAGTGATGATATGGGACGTCATGATGTTGATGCCATTATTTATCCCAAATTTCATGAGGTGAATCACCTCATCCCATTTTAAAAATAATTCAGTGGTAGTAAGGATATACGTGAACTACTTAGAAGTGGCCCAGGGATATGGCCCCACAACATCCATCCCCCAAATATAAAATGGCCATGAATATTTAGTGGTATGAAATAATTATTAGGGTTGATGAATGAAGTTTTCATAGATCTTGAATGCATTACATTTCTTGGTGAATTCCACACAGTCTTGTATCATGGTTTTCTAGTAATATCCCAACCTCTTGAATTGGTGGGAGAGCCTATTTCTAGATTGATGGGCACTGTAAGAGACTGCACGGACTTCCTCTATGATGGTGAGAACACCCCTTTGTGTTATTCACCTATGGAGAATTCAATCAGAGAAACATATATATAGTATTGTTTTCTCATTTGGCCCATCCAGTAGAGTGAAGTTTTCTACCCAATAAATAATATGTTCCCTTTCATCATGATCTACTGAGAGATTTCTATCTCGAATTTATCTAACTATGGGATCCATCCGTCTAGGGGTTTTTATTAGTTCATCATGCTCTAGGGTGGTTCTTAAATTATTTATCTCTTCTATATCACATATAGCGATTGATGAAACCATTCATTGATGTGTAATATGAAAGGTTGCTTCCTTCAAATCAGGTTCATCCCGGACATTTGCTGCATTGGCCAATGCATCAGTGTGAGCATTTTTTGATAGTGGGATCTAATGTAGTGTGGGATCAAAGTGGAATTTTTCCATTAGTCCCCTAAAGTAGCTAGTGAGGGGGCTAGTTCTTAACAATATGGAATATTCACCATTGACATGATTTATCACTAACTATATATCCTATTTGATGTCCAGGTATACTATGTGAATCTATACGGATAGTTCCAATCAAGCTTTGAGGTATTGGTATTCTACCTCATTATTTGTTCATCCTTTGAACAATGAGAAAGATTAGGGAAAAACTGCTTTGTCTGTGGAGACAAATACAATCCCTTGAAAATCTTGGTTGAGTTTTAGGTTCTCTATTATAGTACTGATAGGACTCTAGGAGGAATCCTCATTGTATATATCCCATGTTTGGGGAGTTTCATGGGTATACAAGACCACTTCATTGGGGAGCTTAGTGTCTTTAGGTGTATTATTTAGGGGTTGGGTGTGCTGCGAGGAAATCAGCTTGGGATTTCCCTTTCACAAACTTCAAAGATATGAAATGAATTTCATATTAAACAAGAATGATTTCCCTTTTAGCTAAGAATCCATTCAACATTGGTTGGACAAGGATTTACTTGAGCAGATCAATATGAGAGACTAGGTGACCTCATCATGCTTCAAGTAGTGCCAATGTTTTTTCACTGCAAAGATGTGTGCAAGGCAGTTCTTTTAGACATTAGAATATATTTCCTTAGTACCAAGCATGTTCTATCTATGGTAATATATATTATTCTACGTTCCTGCATAATTCTTCTAAGTGAGAAGGGCATGTAATGGGTGCTCTATAGTAGACACATATAAGATGAGCGACCTCTCTTCTACTAGAGGAATTAAAACTGATGGATACAACAAGTATTGTTTGGGACTTTTGAAGGATTTCTGACATTAATCATATTATTGGTAGGTTGCTCCCTTCTTCATTAACCTCATGAAGTGGAGATACTTTCCCTCCAAGTTGGCTAGGACTTTATGAATGTAGGCAAGGTTCCCTTGGTGTCCCATGAGTTCTTTTTTGGTTCTTTGGGGGTGACATTTACAAAATAACACTTTTCTTCTCTAAGTCAACCTCAATTTCATAGTGGTGTACTATAAATCCAATTTAATGATGTTACCCTAAAGGATCATTTTAGTGATTCAAATTTATACTGTGTTTTCTAAGCATGTAAAATGTTTCTTAGAGATCCATGAAGTGATCACATTTCTGTCGAAATTAAATGAACATGACATCGACATAACCCATGGTTAACCTTCCCAAGAATGGATTAGATACGATGAATGACATTATGATTTGTGGTGCCCTCATTCTTTAATCCAAATGGCATGATATAATAGTATAATATGCCTTGAGGTTCCCTAAAGGTAGTGGATTATTCATCCTCGGGGGCCATATAGATTTGATTGTACCCTAAGTACCCTACCATGATGGAAAGGGCCTGGAAGCCAACAATTGCATCGATCAAGAGTTTTGTGATCGATAATGGGAAATCATTCTTTGGGAAAAACTGATTAAGGCTGTTGAATTCAATACAGACCCTAATCTTCACATTCTTCTTCTTGATGGGGATGATGTTTGAAATCCATCTCAGGTATTTCACTTCATGAACAAATTTTTCTTTGATAAAATTGTCAAATTCCACCTGTACATTGGTGGTATGAGAGGGGTGAATCCTCTTGGTTGTATTTTTGATGCCCCAATGCTCATTAGGAATTCTAAGATGATGTGTATCCACACCTGGATTCAATTTGGGCATTTTTATTTAATTTTAGGCGATCACATATTTATGCTTCTATAGAAATGTGATGTACATATCTTTCTCTTCAATAGGCATGGTGGAAGTAATCAAGATAGGTCAGGAGCCTTCTTATGTCCCCAGATTTATCTACATGAGTTCGTATATGGTAGTGAAGATAGATTATTAGAATGCTAAAGGGGAGTTTTTGAGATCATATTCATCCATTTTTGAGTCTATAGAGATGTATTCAAGTGAAGATGGTAGTATTGGGGCCTCTCTTTCATTATCAGGGAGAGGGACTCTATTATAAGAGATATCACCATCCCTTGCTATCTAGGTTGATGTAGAGATATGCTAGAGTTGACTTTTTCTAGGTAAAGGAGAGTTTTGGACCACTGAGATCAGATATGGTACCTTGATGATGTTTATGGAGATCACATAATCATCATTGAGAATTATCCATGGATTGACATGGTTGATTCCTAAGCCATTAGGAGATCCAACCCGTATATAATCATCTACCCCCGGTTGCTTGCCTCCCTTCTTGTAGAAATATACTACAGTATATATGTCTCTAAAATCCTCAAAGGGGGAGCTATCATCAAGTATTATATCAACCTTTCCATTAATTGGGAACTTCATACATTGATGTAATGTTGATGGTACCATGAGGTTGATATGGAGCAAGGTCATTCCAGGAAGGACATTATATGTGGTATCCTACAAGATAACCAAGAACTCAACATTAGATGTGAGATCCCCAAATTGGAATTTGAGTCTGATATTTTCTAGGGGTATTTACTCATGTTTATCATATCCCTATATGGTCAAATTTGTAGGGGATACGTTCCATTCATAATACTCTAGTTGTTAGAGGGTCCAGATTTGGATAAGATTGATCCCTAATCCATTATCAATGAGCACCATTTGGACATTGAAATTATCGAGTTTTCTCAAAATGTATATGGGTCTGATGTGCCCTTGGATATTCTCATACTGATCTTGACCAGTGATTGAGATGGAAACATGGCATCCTAAGGACATAGTATCCTCTCGATATACATTGGTGGTAGGGACTTCTGTTTCGAATTCCTATAGGCTCCAGAGGGATTTGATGAGTGCCTCCTAGAGTTCTTTTGAAAGTTGGAGTGCATCTAGGATCATGTTCTTGGATGAGACTATCACTATATATATTATAACATCATACTTTTATGTCAAAGGTCGAAACTTACTGATATGGGGTTTCTACGGGGCATGTGGCTTAGGGGTTAGAGCATGCTGTTCAAGGGTTGAAGTAGGTAAGGTAGATAGACCTAGATATTGTTTGACGATGGAGGGGGTATCTACTACCAATGTGTGGGTAACATTGGCCTTCCCCATTTCCTGGGTTGATCAGGTTGAAACCTTGCTATGTGGTCATGCAAGATGATCAGAAATTAGTGAATGTTGGAGGGATATGTGTCACCTCCTTTCTTTTTCTGTGCTTGTTGAATCTCTTGACCATGATTTTGAGCTGCATATATATCTCCCATGGGGATATGAGTAGAATATTGAGTCTAAACGCATCTGTACTACCCCCTGTACCCCCAGATCCAATGCATATATCATCTCGTTCCTTGGTTATATACAAGAAAACTATACTTGGGGGCATCCTCATCATCAGAGAAGGGGACTTTCAAGTGTATTGTGTTGAAAGAACCAATTATGATCTCCTTATTTGAAAATGATTCCATTTGGTGGGATGGTGAATGTATTTCCGTTGTTGTAGGGAAGAAACCAGAGAGGTTTAATTCCTAATTTGGAGGAAAAAATGACCCTTTCTCTTCTATTTCCTTCCACCACTCGTGCTCACACCCACCTTTGGAAGGATCATATGTGCCTCTTTCATAGGTGATTTTGACCAATGAAATTGTGATCTCAGAGTGGTGTGGGATTGATCCACAATCATTCGTACCACCTAGTTATCAAATTTTTACTCATGTCTAGATGATACCTTCTTCAAATAATTCTATTGTCCAATTTGGACCATAGTTATGCAATACACTTGCTCTAGGGAATTATCTTGCACCAATTTTCTAGAATTGATCATGCCTTAAAGGATTTATTTGAAGACGAAACAATTATGAATATTATGACCCAAAATTTTGTTAAAAGGGTAGTAGTCGGGCCCATATGTGAGGTTGACCTTATCGAGTTTCCTAGGTTGTGGAAGTGTGAGTTGGTTGTTTTCCATGGATTCCAAGAAATATTTGGTGACCTATTCATTATAGAAGGATTACACATTATTCATCTGTTCTTCAAATCCCAGATGCCCCTGATTTATTTGTGACTCTAGATAAGGATGATTCTTTTGTTGTTTTTGTTGCTCGATAAGTGGTTCTGGGTAGTTTGGGGACCTCTTGGGCATCTAGACAGGTGCTGCTACTATCTTGAGAGTGATAGGTGCATCTTCTATTCTCGCTTGCCTTTTTTCCTTGTGTTGTGGGTATGATTCAAGCTTTGGATCTAGTCCACTACGTGTACTCCTCCAATATTTGGGATCTTTCCACAAATTTTAAAAATACTCATAGATATTTCATTGGAATCAAGGGTGTCTGTAACTCATGGTTAATATTTTTGGCATAATGTTCCAACAACTTCTCTTGTGAGAGAGGAATGCTGAGTGAGTAGTTCAAACCTTTCCACCTTGCTATGAAATCATAAACCCTCTCATTTTCATGTTGTTTTTAGTCTATTAGGTCAAAAATCACTATCTTCTATAGTGTAAAACTTAATTGGTAAAGGAATTTATGATGGATGTCTTCCCATCTTTAAACAGATATTGTTGGTAGACTGTTATACCATGAAAAGGCTGGCCCTATCGGAGTCTGTACAATATAACTCATCTTGGTTTCTTCCTATTGATCTTGAGGGCCCATCATCAGCCCGTATCGGGACATGAAGTGTGTTAGATGCTACATATGGTCTCTTGAATTGTTAAAAGTAGAGAAGGTAGGATTTAAAATTTTTGGTATAGGTTGTCTAATATCAACCCATTTGGGATATGGTATCCATTTAGGCTACACAGGCACATGCCGCCCTTATAAGGCATCAATTAAAGTATTCAGGGACTCTATTTCATTAAGAAGATATAGGGTAACTATTTCGTAGACTGTATCCATCTTCTAGGGAGCCATCCGGGGTTGATGAGGTGGCCCTTTCTTATGTTCTACCGATTTCAAATTTTCCCCAAGACTGAATGGTTATCTTAACGGGGGAGAGGCTGTTGCTAAAATAGAGGACGGTAATGATAATTTTTTAATTCCTCATGTATTTTGGTTGGATTCCTAGACCTATATTCAATATGATATTCAAAATCATCCCGTGAATATGGATCATCTATAGGATGGAGAACATTTTTTGCTTCCAGGAGATGATACTACGAGAATATTTCCCCTAAGTAACTCCTTATTAAGTTTCCAATGATCTTGTATTGCACTCTCATATTTTAAAAATCGGTACCCTGGGGATAGAACCTCACACCTATTAGGTGGTGATCTATATGTGATTTCACCCTTACCCTTGGCATCATTTTGCTGAGGAGGTGGAAATTCAATATTCAGAATTTCCATTATTGGAGTCGTCTCTGGTTCTGGGTGCATGCAACATCATTTGGTGCATTCATTTCACCCTCCTCTCAAGAAAGTTTTTCAATGTTGTGACCCTCGATATTTTTTTTATGATCAATATCTTCCATATTGATAGTGACGAAATTCATAGAGTCATATCAGGAAGTGGTGGTCATGCTATTGCTTTCAACGCAACAAGATGATTATCCATAGATTCTATCAAGGTCATTATTTGAACCCTTGACCTTATTGGTCTATTTTGGATTGCCACCCAAGTGGGGATTTAAAATCCTTACTATGTGTTCCTACTTATTTGGTCTATGAATGGTGACCATGAGGGAGTTTTCGATCAGGTTTTCCGAATGGGCCCCAACCAACAGAGGTGTGTCTCGTTGTAGGTGGGATACCAAACATTGAATCATTTCTATAAACTAGAGAAGATTAATTCCCTTTGTGGTTGTGAAAATGATGAAAATTTCCCCAGCTCTATAGCGTTGGGTCATTCATGGATATAGTTGTCCCCGACTTGTCTAATTGTTGAGGATGCAATTGTTCCAGTCAGAGATTTGATGACTCTCAGGACAGAAATGAAGATATAAATGCCACCAACCCAGTGGTGTAGGGATTTTTTGTGATCACTGATGTTGTCTCTAAGGTCCTACCAGGGGATTATGAACTTTGGGATAGTGATGAAGATATAAATTCCCCCATCCTAGAGGGATAGAGTTCGCCTGCAACTACTCCTGATGTGTCCCAAATTCCAATAATAATTTATGATCCAAGAGGTGGAGGTGGCGGTAGAGATTACCCTGTCCCGGTGGGTTGGGCATTCTATTAGATGGCTGATACCAAAACTGAAACAGTGGACCGCTTGATGTAGTGAAATTTTCATCATGTAGGATATGGGTGCGATGGTGACCTGTGATGAGAATAATTTCTCATGGGAAGTTATTCGGGTGATCGTAACTTCTGTCTCCTTATTTGAAATTTATTATCATTATTTTCTAGGGACCTAGTTTGAAGTCCTATTGGATATCCTCCCTCTCTATATATAACGTGTTGTCACAGTTGTAAAAGAATAATTCTTTTGTAGTGACCAATTTCCCTGATCTTTTCCCAGTCCCATGATCTCTCCAGAGGCTATAACATTGTAGGATACCGTATCTAAAGGGTTTTACTATTCCAATGAAGTGGAAAAGTGTGACAATACATACTATCTCCATCCTAAAATAAAGATGCATGAAATGGATTTAGAGATAAATTACCATAGATTCATGATGCAATGGAAGTAAGGGTGTTGTAGATTTGCACTTTGATTTTTTGGTTTCAGATCCTAGGACCTGGAGATAGAAATTAGGTCTAGCTGACAACAGATTATATTAATCATCAATAATTTACACTTGTATCCTGGATAAGGGAAATTCTGAGCCTTAAGTCATATATGAGTGGCCCACATATTCTAGAATAGATAAGGCATTCCCTATATCTCAAGCTCCTCTGAGATCTCTTAGTTAGCGATGGGGAGGGTCCAGAACATGATAGGGAGGCTATTTATAGATAAATCTCCACATATGTCCATGTTGGCATGCTCTTCATCAGACTTACATGCCTTCGTCTGATCAGACCATAGAGGATGAATCTGATGGTCACCTACTGATGGGAATGGGGTGCTGCTGAATGTTGATGGCGAACCATATACAATAAACACTGATGATTCGATCACCACTATATACAAAGGTGTAGGACTTTAGAAAACCTCTTCATACAAAGGTTTTTGGGAAATTGGAGGACTGCCTTTCCCATGGGATATATCTTTTGGGGAGGTTTCCCAGAGTGGATGTCAAGAATAGAGTCCCTGCGATTTATCTTCACACTACCACAAGGAGGACTATGGTGGTAATGAACACCAAATTATTTCGCTTCGATGGAAGGGATGATGACCCATAGTTGTGTTGATAATGTGTCTTGAAAAACCATAAGGACACTGGCATTTAATATATTTCGGATATGGTCCATGTTCTGCGTTATAGTAGAAATATGTCGACCTTCCTTTTGGAGTTGTGGAAGGGTATTCACCTACTGTATGACAGTTTATTGAACATGTATATAACCATCTAATATCGTAGGTATATGATCCTACCAGTGAGAAACTATTAGAATATTCTGATTAGGTGTCTCATTATTAACAATAATATGAGCCTATCTTAAGGTGTGTGCCATTATCACTTGGTGAGTCTGAATTAGGATGTGATAACGAGCCCTATCACGAGGCTTTGGGATTTGGCGCCAGTGTTTCTTGGCTAGAATATGAGCCTTCCTCGAGGTGTGTACCAATCTCAAATTGTTGGCCTCGATTTGATTATCTATTTTATCCTTGTCCAAATATGCATTCCCTATATGAATGTGTTGACAGAACATAGGAATGGGAGAAAGAATATGATCCTTCCCCTATGTTGCCTTGGAATGATACTGGCGTAGTCATTCTTTGGTGAAAGTAGGAATATGTTAATAACTCTGATGATCTATTGGATTATGCCAGATAGACACATTGATAGAAATATGAGATTGTCCCGGGACTTGTTCCCTTACCACTTGGTTTTCCATGACCAAAATGAGGATATATGTCCGATTATGGGCCTTTGGAGTATTCCACCAGACATTTTTGACAGGCATCCACCCCTTCCCTGAGGCGTGTGCCACTCTCACATATTTGGACTTTCTTGGAATGGGGATATGATCCCAATCCTATTCCTTATCCTTCATCAGAATATGCCAATAATCCTCCCATGTGGGAGCAAGAGTGTGCACTTTCTCCAGTACAACCACTTTTTCAAGATGATCAGAGTGTTGTAATGTCTTAGTTATAGGGATAATAGTATGTTCCTATCTATTAAAATGAAATAGTGGGAGAATATTCTTATGGAGTTCTTTAGTAATTGATAATATGTATTTTCATTTTAGTAAAGAGTGTGAAGGGATATGAGTTTGCACATTTTCTATTACCACGATGAACTGGCAGATGTCTTCTATTGAAGCGAGGATATGAGCCCACTTCTATCCTTTTTAGGCCATCTAAGTATACACATTGGATTCTTATATGGGAATATGTATATGTGAACCCCCATACTTTCTGTGCGAATATGCCCGCTGACTTGTTCAGAGCAAGCAATGATATGAGCATGTTGGTTGCTTGCTGCCTGAGTATGCAGGAATTCATCATCGGTAGGAGCATCGATATGTTCCCTCTTCTATATATATATCATGTTTCACCTATGATGAGTTTTAATTGCATCCCATTAATGGGGTTCATAGGGAACTATGTCTTAGATGGTACCCTCATCATGCAACTGAGGGGTACCAGTAGAATGGTGATAGTGATGACCGTTAGTAGGAGCCCTCCCAGATGGATTTTAATGCTGAAGGGAGCTGTATCCATTTTCCCGATCTATCGTCCCTAGATATGGAAGGTGGTGGTTGTCACACTCCATGGATAATCTCTTGAAGCTATTGGTTTTGGTGATGGGATCCAATGGTTTAGATGTAGTCTTCCCCGGTTGATGTAGGCTCGCCGACTATTATGTCTAAAAACCGCATGGGAAGCCTCCATGGTTGGGAGAGTAAAATATCGATGTTACTCCTGAACCATCATATTTTCTAACTACTATTAGAGTGTCCATGTTAGTGAGATTTTTTTTCAGGTTTTGGAAGTTGTAGTTGCTGATGAATTTCCGGAATGAATGTTGGATGATGATGACATTGTATCGAATTGGGCTATTGAAGTAGTATCTGCAATTATGAAGGTGACAAAGAACAAGGTTACTTATTAGTGTAGCATCATAGGTGCAATATGCTCAAAGATATATGAAATGATAACTCATCTGTTCTTTTATTCTAGATTCGTCCATTCCAATCATTTTGACTTATCCAAACGATATTGAACTTATGAGAACCTTAGTTACATATGATCATTTTTAATATTATATTGCTCTTATTGGTTATTTTGTATGGGGATTGCAAAACAAAGTGTCATGACACATTATAACCCAGTTTTTTAATGGTTTCATAGATTCATGTTGGTTTTATCAATTAGTTTTCAAATTGGGGAAAACAAAAGATAGCTCGACGGGAAATAACCGATCGTTTTTTCATTGGAGATATTCATGTCAGGTTCACCATTTTTTTGTTGTGTTTTTTAGAGATGGAACATGGAGTGGGATTTCAATTTATTTTTTGATTGAGAGGTATTTTTTGACCTCTCTCAATCGTATACTTTGGGCATTCTATTTTTTTTGTCTTCCAAATAAACTTCAAACGATTCCCTTATCCATAGCTTGGTACGAACCTGCTTTCAAAATGTTGATGATCGTCTGGGTTTTCAGGACTAGTGGATCTTGGGGAGTCACGTTGGTCGATAGTATGAGAGGTAGGGCTCATCACACCCTTTTGGGGGTGATTAATTCTTACTCTAGGACTCTATTATAAATTTACGATATGTGCATGAATCTATTCCAGGTCCAGACATGGGATTAATTACCCTGAAAAAATGTTTCATCAGTCAATTCTCTCCTCAAACAAAACAAAAGGGTTTTTTTGAGGGATACATCTATATGTATTTGAGGTTCTTCATCCATTTCTCTAGTGAGGAATATACACTTTATGTATTGTAACCATATAAACAAGTTCTTTGGAATGTTCTACCATATGAGAGTAGTGAAAGATGCACAATATGGGCATACTTCTAATTAGTTAATGGTATCACATCCATAAATCAAATCACTCCCACCTATTCTCATCAGTTATACCCAACTATTAAGGTATTACATACAACTAGTGAAAAATTTACAGAGTGTAATGTCAACTATCCTAGACACATCCCTTGATCTTCCACTAAGTATCTTAGGTTCCCTCATGGAATAATAAAATGTTTGTAGGCCACATTCAATATAACCTTCATCTCATGAAAATAATAAATCCCAAAGTCTAACACCAAAAACACATCCTTCCCCCTCCCTCACTACCCTTAAAATATTCCCAATACATAAGAACAACATGAATCATGTCAAAACAACCATCATATGGACAATCATTACTTGATCAACAAAAAAGTGGGGCTCAATAAGGGGAAAACAAATTTATCAATCAATCATATTTTCACAGGTGACAACCAAACCTTTTAATTATCACATATAGTATATACATTTGAAAAACCATTTTCAAACACTGTTTGTAAAATTAAAAGTCACATTGGACACTTATATACATATAAACCTTGATATATATATATATTATATATAGACCCCTTGTCCTAATATACATGTTCCCATCACCATGTGTGAAGATGTAAAAATAAGGAACCCATATATATATATTGTTGTATATGTATAAAATAAATTTAAAAGTGAATAGGATTTTTAAAACCACACAAAAAACAGAAGACATAATTAATGCCAAGCATGCACCAAAAAGCTCAAATAAATCTTATCTTCATTTCATAAAAGGTGTAACTCCCAATTTTAAAAAAAACAACCCCATTTTAAATTATTCACACCAATTTTCAAACGTAAATTATAGTCAAAAAATATTTCAATATATCAAAATACCTTTGGAAAAACCAAAACTGCATTTAATATGACACTTGGAATGTAAACATGGTCCATGCCAAGAAGTTTATCCTTTGGAAGACCACATGAAAATAAAAACACCAATTATTAATATTTATAATTTCATAATAAAATATTCCAAATTCTTCAAAAAAATTTAAATAACCTTTTGAGAAATTTATCAAGTATGTACAATATAGACAAGATCCATGAAAATTGATAAAAACTAATACAAATTCATTTCAAAAATAAAATGTTATATAATATGATTAGAAATTTATAAAAATACATTTAAAATCATGAATGTAGTTTATAATATGCAATACAATTGGGTTCCATAGAAACAAATACTTCAAAAGGCATTGGGTGATCCAAAACAGTTAAAAATGAATCATCTTTGGAAGATGATTCTAAAACACAAACGATACTAACCGAAGAGACTAATCGCATTCCATAATAGTAGGAGAAATATGAAATAAAAGTTTAACCCTTTGACATAGGGTTTATATAAATAAATGGGGTGACAAGGATAGGATAAAAATTCCTAAAATGGAAGGAGGATGGATTCATAGGCTTTATCTTAGAGGATTGAATGGGATATTACAAGAATCTTGGAGAAATAATCAGAAGAGAGGGAGTAATCTAGAGAAGGGTGCATGCAACCAAGGTTGGAGGGGGATGAGGCATCATCTGACACACATGAGAGGGAGGGTGAGAAAATAAATAAAAGAGGGAGGGAAAATGGGGGAAAGGGAAAAAGAATAAATTTTAATTTTTTAAGCTGTACATGGCGCAAGGTTTAGTTTCATAGTTTACTAAACTATGCACTAACCATACTACCCCAACTCTATAAGAGAAAAAATCTCAAATTGTTACCCTAAGGAAACTCAAACAGTTGACCTAACCATTCTCATGCTGTGCGAATCCACTTCATAAAATAAAAATCCATTATTCATAGTTAGAAAATGGTGTGGTAAACTATGTGCCTAACCCATGAAAAAAAACCAATTCCATTATTTTTTTATAAATTTTGGTAACATCCCAACTTGATGTCCACTTACTAGGGCCCTGAGATATTGGTTCACATGGACTTAAGTGTTCCTCCCCATAGATTGGTGGTTTTAGAATAGAATAAAGGGTGTAATGGTGGTACATTAGAGAGACTATACCCTTATACCGGAGTGGAACTACAAATAACAATAAAAAGAATACAATAGTTAAAGCATGATATAAACATGCATTAAAATACTAAACTGGTAACCCACCATAAAAGAAGCAAATAAAACAGATATAAAATTAACTATATAAACAAAAATAACTAACACAATAATAATAATCAAAATCCATAAGGCAATGTCACAAACATGAATTCATAGAATATTGATATAAAGAAGGGTAACATGGGATAAGAATATACCACATTCTATACAAGAAATATAAAAGGAAAAGGGATACTAGACTAGAACCTCCAGAATATGCTCAGTAATGTACACCTATTATCTATTTATATGTAAATCATATCAGACATCTGTTAGAGGGAACTTTCCCTTATCGATACCTAGAGAATACTAATCTAATCAGGCAGAAAAGGCAGCCCGAGTAGGGTGTCAGCTAATATATCAGTAGGCCATGGAAAAAAGTATCTTGAAGTATTCCAAGTAGTGTATATATATACAATAGTGTACCGGTATAAATAAAATAATAGACAACATTGGATAAATAAGTACAATCCTTATTAGGATCCTAAAGGACACCTAGCAGCCTTACCTACTTCTGCTCATGTACATAATGAGTGTCTGATCAACAAATATATATATATATAGTAATAATATATATATAGTATATCTATATACTACACCCACTTATATGAGCTATGTACGTGAAAACATAATTATCCATAGACCATAAATACTAGTCACTGGTTGCAACATGGAATAACTCAGTCATCCTTAATGAATCTAAAAGTGCCTATAAGATCAACCAAGGGTATAATCCCCACATATCCTAATGAGTGAAATATTTCTTTATTCTCACTTGTGATGGTGGGTGAGTCTTCATTTCAACACTCTAAGAAAGAGTCTTGGTGAGTCATGCCCACCATCCATATAGTGTCAATGGTGTGACATGTCATGATCAACACCCAATTTAAGGGAGAGTGAAAATTCATTCTCAACAATACTCTTAACAATAATTCCACAACCATTATCAATTTGAATTATCACAATTATAATAATTTTTATGAGGAATCACCTCTCATGTATTTTATCCATCAATCCCAAAAATAACCAAGGGCATTAAAATTCATATAAGCCATATAAATGAGCATGAATTAATTAGTGTGTCCACGAAACCAATTAACATTTAATAACTTATTAAATTTAATTTATTAAGAAAGGAAACCCATCCAAAATCAATCAATTCAATTTTATATAAGAAATTTAATTAATCAAAACATGGAAACTCATTTTCAGCGTTTAAGGAAGCACTTCTAAGGTTCCATTATTAGTTAGGTAATTACCTACAAAGAAAATTCCATTTATAAGATAATAAAAACACTTAAGAGGTGCTTTCGTTCTAAAGAAACCATATAAAAGAGTGAAACTTCAATTATAACCCATGATGAGTGATTAAAATGAATTCCTATCATTTAAGAAATAAATTATAAAGGGAAAATTCATGAAAGCATGCCCAATGGGTGTCTATGATTGAGGTTGGAATCGTCTAATTACAAAACAATGATCCTTGAGAGTATATCAAGGTCTGTTCATCAATTTCTAATGAAGAAATCCATTTTATGAAAATGTATAGAAAAGTTTGGTGTGTGGAATAATAGCATGGATATGAAAATAAATCCCTTTCAAGGAAGAAAACTAGACCAACATCCATAGCATTGTGGATGATTACTCTTACAATAGGGGCCTCATATTTGAATTATATTGGAATAAATAAGATGAAAAATCCAACACAATAAAAATAGGGCAATAGAGAATGCACCAAAATAGCACAAAGGATATGAATAGAAACTAAAATAGGAAGTGAAAGGAATATAGATCTCACCTCCATCTATCCTATGCTTCTGGAGAAAACAAATTTGGAGTCCGGATCTATGATATATAAAAATTCATATAATAGGCTTATTGAGAAACCCATGGGATATATGTGAGGATCCATGCACTAGAAAGGGGTGGAGGAAGAATAAAATGTGTTTAAATTTTCATTAAGGGAAAAATTGACATTTCACCATAAAAAGAAGGGGTGAAAGGTATGTCTACATGGTTGGGCCAACCCATGTGAAAACTATTCTATTCACACTACTAAAGGAGTGTCCTCTCATGGTTAAGTCACGTATTATCCAAAAAATTTATAAAACCATGTGATATAACTTTGTTCAAACTCTAATGTTTTTCACATGGGTGTGTTCCTAGGGTCACATTGTTGTAGAAAAACCACCCGTCCCTCTACTTCTCAAAGGGTCCCCACACGGTTACCCCATATGGTTAGTACTAATCATGTGATAACTATGCCACATACCCTATTTTACCATTTTCTATAACTATGGGCACTGAACAAGCCCTTGAAACTCATGCAACCTTTATTAGTATATAGTGAACAATTACCAAGATAAAATGAATGAATTCGAATGGAAAAAATATTGGTCTTATTTTTATGAAAAAATGTGTCACTACAACCTACCCTCCTTAAAAAAACTCATCACTGAATTGAACTTATTTGGGTAAAGAGGTATCAAAAACATATAATTATCTCTATTGAACCCATATATCATCTTCCCACTCCCAATTCACTTCATGTACTCAGTCATGCTTCTATAGAACTAGTACCAAGGGAACTAACCTACATCATAGTGTCTTCACACTCTAATACATAATAGGAATTGGAAAATACTCAAAAGAAGAACCTATAACCAACTCAACCTCATAAGTATGAAATACATACGACAGGTATGGATAATATCGTCAATCCTGAGATACATGAAAGACATCACTCATAGACCAATATCTATAAGGAAGTGTGGTCTGGTAATCCACTAGACTAATATGTTTCAAAAACCTAGAAGGGTCCAAAAAATAAGTGAGAGATTACCCTACCTTTTAAAACATCTGTGACCCAACCTGGGTGAGACTTGAAAGAAAACCTGACCTCCGTCCTTGAACTCAAGAGGTCATCAGTGTTAGTTGGCATATGACTGCTACCAAGACTGATCTATCATCATGTACTTTCTGATCAACTGAACATGATATGTAGTCTCTATAATGAGACATGGTCCAAGAAAATATATCTCCCATGCCTCTACACAACACATAGGTGAATGATAAGGCCCGCCATATAAATATTTATAAGGATCTATCTCGATGGTAGCCTGAATGATTTTTTTATAAGTGAACTCAACAAGGGGTATGTGATTATCTCAAGAACCCCACAAAGGCAAGGACACATACACAAATAATATACCCTAAATACTGAATTGTACACTCTATATGTCAATTATTCTAAGGGTTATAGGTCATGCTAAAAATCACTGATGTACCCAAGACCATATGTAACCCTTTATAGAACCGTATTGTAAAGTTAGTGTCTCTATCCGAAATGATAGAACAATGATCTCCAAAAAGATGTATGACATCCCAGACATATAACCTCCCAAGACCATCGAACGAGAAGGTATCTTGTATATGTAATAAATATGAGACCTTTTTCAAATTATCCACAACAACCCACACTATATCATTTCAATGAGGTGATCTGGGTAAACAATTCATGAAATCCATAGGAATATCATCCCATTTCCACTCAAAAATTGATAATGACTATAAAATGAATTCTAATTGTTGATGTTCCTCCTTCACCTTCTGAAAGGTGTAACACCAAGTAATAACACTAGAATATTCCCATTCCATACTAGGCCACCAATAGTGGCAATGTAAGTCTCAATACATGTTAGTTACACTGGGATAAACTTCCCATACCGAGGCATGATATTCCCACATCAGATTCTCTCAGATGTCTAATGGAACCCATAAACATCAATGGAATAGTAGAGTATCATCCCCATACATATAACTACCTGAATATATATCATCATATGAGACACTTTACAATAGTAAAATTCCCTCTAGGTCTGATAGTTTTCTCAATATCACCCATTCTAGAAGAATAGATGTCACTGCTAAGGACATGAGGATAGTCTATCCCTGATCCTAATGATTATCAATATGAATCTCTTAAAAAAAATACATGAGCTTCCAATTTCCATTATCCTCTTGAACTACTTATATATGAGTAATCAATATGAGATAATCATCAACTACATTTCCTTTATTAAGCATTTAGTAAATATCGAAATCAAAGGATTTTAGGTACTCATCCAACCGGGACTGCCTCAAGTTCAGATCTTCTTGTGTAATTATGTACTTGATACCATTGTGATCATTGAATACCAAACAATTATATCCAAGTATATAGTATCTTCAAAATCATATGGCATGAACAAAAATATATAGATCGAGGTCGTATATTGGGTAATTACCCTTGAGAGGCCTCAATTGATGAGACCCGTATGTGATGACTCTCTCATCAAAAATCAAAAATACTTCAAGACCGATACCTAAAGTATTGTAGTATATAGTATAGGTCCTTATTGGATTTTTAATAATTAGTATCACTACTAAAGTCAAATGACCCTTTAAATTCCAAAAGGATCCTTCACAAGATTCTGACCATACAAATTTCACACCCTTCTTTTCCAATCCTATATGTGGTGCTGAATGGCATGATAAATCCAAGATGAAGCATATATAATACATATATTTCCTCAAGAAACTCCATATTTCAAATATGTTCTCAGGATTATCCCTTGAAACTACAACTCCCACCTTCTCTGGGTCTACTAAAATCCATGACTCTGAGATGATATAACCTAGTAAGTGGACTTTATTGATCCAAAAGTGGCATTTACTAAGATTAGCATAATGTTTATTCTCTCTCACTGTATTCAATATGATATCAAGATGGTTGGTTGGTTGTGTCTGATGTGTGAATACACCAAGATATTATAAACAAATACTACCAAAAATGAAACTATATACTCATGGAAAACATGATTCATTAGATCCATTTAGACTATTGGTGTGTTCAGGAGACTGAAAAACCTAACTAGGTACTCATATAAACAAAACATACTCCATAAATTCCTGTGAGGTAGGTCTTAATACCTAACATACACACACCTGATGATAGCCTGACCTCAGGTCTATCTTTGAAAACACTTTCACTCCTCTGATCTAATTGTAGAGGCAGTTTATTCAAGGTAGTGGATATTGGTTCTTTATAATGATCTGGTTCAATCGAAGGTAATCTACAAAAATTCTAAGGCTAATGTCCTCATTTTGGGAAAAAAGGATTGGTGAACCCCATGGATAAGTGCGGGGGTGTATTAATCCTTTAGGATTCAGATACTCTAACTATATATTGAGTTCCAGATGCTCCAAAAGTTATATCCTCTAAGGAGGAATAAAAACTGGTGCTACTCCTGAATCTATCTTTATGGTGAAATATGTATCTCTCATTGGTGTTAGAATGGTGATTTCATTATGAAATATGTCTCTGAAACACTCCACAATATGAGAAAAAATTCGGGTCATAACCTTTAATCATCTTGGAAAAGACTGAAAATCTAAGCTGTCACATTTCCAAGTATCTTCCACTCCGGTCTAACTCTAGTTTCATGAACATCCCATTCTCCCTTATTCATGTTCCTAACACCCTATGGTGATGTAAATATCACCCTCTAATGATAGAATTAAATATATTATAAATATGGAACTAGCCAGTCCATTCTGATGATTAAATAAAATCACATCATGTCAAGGACAAAGAGATTACTAATGAAGTGATATCCACCTATCTCAAGGGGAAGACATTTAAAATGAAAAACACTTTCGGATCAGATACCTAATGGGGTATCAAGAATCATCACGCAACACAATTTTTCTATCTTGAGGCCTAGAGTCTCTGTAATCACATCAGATATAAATGAGTGAGACACACCTGGGTAAAATAACGTAGACACTAAATTGGTGTCCAATATAATAGTACCTATAATTGTAGAAGGTCTAGCATTCTTGTCCTTTAGTGTAGGCTGCACTGCATGTAACTGGCATAAGCTTTGAACCCGAGTCACAACCTAACTACCATAAGAAATACCACTCTTCTCGTGCGGAGAATCATGAGTCTGATTTCCTCTACCTTGATTTACACCTCAGTCTAAGCAGCAATTGGTATTCTAGCTACGTTCCTAGAGAGATCATAATATCACTTCTTTATAACATGGGGTAATATTGGATCCCTTCTCACTAGGAACAGGTGGAAATATCTTTTAGAATCCCTGAATATAGCCTATCTAGCCGCAATATATGCATTCTACCAAATCTCGCATGCACTGATGTTTCAGATGTCCCTAAATCCCAACCTATTGACATATTAAGAAGTTTTCAGTTCAAGTTGGCTTACTTCTACTACCTCAATGAGTCGCCTCAAAGAGACGCTTACACATGATAGAAGAAGCTCTAACAAATCTCGATATTGAACCACCCTGGTTCCCATTATCTTCTTCCCTCATAGTTCATTCTATAATGATGACATAGTATATGATTTTAGAAATCTTTGTCAACCTAAATACATTGACCTATTATGGTATGGCATATACCAACCCATCCTTGAATCTCCTAGTAGTAATATGATCATCACTGCAAAGAGTTTATGTGAACCACTATATCTCAATAAAGTCATAATAATACTCTATGACATATATAGATCCTTGTTACAGGTTCATAAACTCTCTATCTGGTCATAAATCAGAGTCTGTGGAAAGAAATAGTCATAGAAGATACTATAGAAATCTACCCGAACAACATTACAATGTTGATTTACATAGGAAATAAAATCCCACTATCTCTTGGTAGAATCATAAATCATGTAAGTTTAAATCTTGTCACTCTTCTATAGTGGTGTATCTATATGCACAAATATCGAAATAATAGTTTTGAGCCAAGACTTAGGAATACTATGTCCTCTATCCCCCAAAAGGTGGGAAGATTCTGCTACTGGATCTCTCAATTCAACTCTTCCATATTTAGGGCGGGTTGAGAAACACCTTGCATGATTTTCATTATACGAAAGAAACCCTCTTGGAATTGGGGATTAGTGACCTTATCAGAAATTAGAGGAGGTTCTATAGGTGTCAATGTAGGAGGAATCAATAGCAGCTCAAGGATTTCCTCTTCAGGTGCATGGTCATCACCACCTTCAGACATACAACTGGAGAATGTTGTGAAGGCATGATTCTAAAATTCCAAACACATACCTTATAAGAGAATTTAAGAATTGAATTTAATTCAGATATAAAACTAGGATATGATCAAATCCTACCTATGAATGTATCACACCTCTCTGGATACTCTTAAAGCCAGGTCTAGGAAGTAAGGAAAAGACCATAAAGACCATAATAATGTAGAGACACATGAACTACCTACTATTAAGGTTGGGTCTTAGTCTAGGTCTCATATAAAATGTATAGGATGTCCATTTTATCATTACAAGTCATATTAATTTTAAATTTATGTTTATTAATGAATTTAAATCTCTTAAATGGTTAAGTTAGATGGATAACCATTTCCAATCCATTGGGGACTATACTCATAATGAACCAAAATATGGCATCTAATTCACCAATACCATAACACATTCCAGCCCATGTGTCCAATGGTCCATGGTTCAACATTCCACAACTGACTGCTAATGGTGTCTACATTGAAATATTCAGGAAAACACTATTAGTTTAAGGAATTCACTTTAAGTGTAGTTGTGTTTTCTAATATTCTACGGAATTTCAGCACATTTCAATATAATATTCAAGGCACCAATTATATGAAATATGAAATTTCATGCTGAAAGTAGACCTGACTTAGAAAAATGTATGGCATATTAGACCATTTGTGCCTATAATGACTCATGAAATGAAACACCATAATTTCATCAGGACAAGTAAAAGAAACCTAATTTCAATAATACCTATAATAATAACATTATAAAACTAATACATCACCCAAAAGTGAATTTGTATCAACAATAATAGTAATAATCGATAACTGTAATAACTAGTCCCAGGAAATTTGGGTTCTATAACACCCCGTGGTTTTTTTATTTTTTTCTGAATTAATTTAATATTTTCATACTTTAACTTTACAAAACTCTAACTATAGTTTTTTTATTATATAATAACACTATTTTTGGATTATGTTAAACACAAAACTATGGTAACTTGCACTACATGCAACACCGAATAGGTTTGCATTACACACAACACTGAGTTTCTAAGAAATAAAAATTTATTATTATAACTATTTAAATAAGATAGTTATAACCTATAAATTAAACTGATAATATTAATATTAATTTTTTTAAATATTATTTATAATGGTTTTGATAATAAAAAATATAATTTTTGGTAAAGTCTTTATAGGTTTAAAACTATTATTCGATCAAATGAAATACTTTTCATGTCCTTTTATAAAAAAAATTTAATTTTAGACACTCATAGAAATTTATTTTGAAAAATTAAAAATTATTTTTGAATTTATAATGACAAAATTATCTTAGGGTTAATTTTTGGTATTTTTTTGAAAAGATTCAAATTTTGATGAACAGTGAAAAAAACTACAATGTTGCAAAAAATAAACTTTTTTATTTAAATTATTACATTAATTTAAATTTATTTTAATGTTACAATATAAAAATAAAAAAATATATTAATCAAATTTACTTCATTCTAATCATTCTTATAATAGAGTAAGATATAAAAAATTACTGTACTTTTGAATGTCTCTTTTACCCTCCTTTTATTCACATTTGCGGGATTATTATTAAACATAATTTGAATTGAATTTTGAAAAATAGAAATAAATGGTTGTAATTAGTATGAAAAATTTGGTCTAATACAATTAAAATAACTATGTATGAATAGTAAATTTTGAATTTTATTTATCACTGTTAAAGGTAAATAGGTTAATTAAAGTTAAAAATAATATTATGATAATATAAAAATAATCTAACACTTGTCCTAATTTCATTTGGTAAGTTTTTTAACCAAATTAATCCTTATTTATAAAATATGATTCTTTTTAATCCACTTGTGTTAGATTAGGAGATTTATTATATTTTATTTAAAGCAAAGTTGAAAATATCATTTTCAAATTTTAATAAATATATCATTTTTCATTAGAGGTTATATAATTGATATGGTTGAGAATAAATAGTAATTATATGGATGAAATTATTATATAAATAATGATAATTAATTTATAATTTTTAGATTTTATATAATTAAATTTAGTTATGACACAATGATGATGTAGTAATAGATTTATTAAAGGAGGAATTTAATAAATGATTTTAATAATATTAAATACAATATAATTTGAGATATTTGATTTCATCCACAAATTTATTTTATTAATATGATATTTTAGGGGTGATTCAAATAATTTTTTTAAGGAATCAAGTTGTTATAATTTTTTCAAATTCATGTGATAAATAGTGTCAAAATTGACATAAATGATATTTTATAGTAAATAATATTATATTAAATGATATAAATTATATAAAAATATATATATCGTCAAAATAAATATTATAATGTTAAATATGTCATAAATGATCAAATTGGGGGTATTTTTCCATTTTATAGTATCTATATTAACCATATTGTGTAAAAAGGTAAGTTGTCACGACAAAAGTTAAATTGTTTAACTAAGGGTTAAATCCAAATGATAAGGTTAATTTTGTGATGTAAACATGTATTAATTTCATTGGTTGAGAATATTTATACCAATAATCAATTTTATCCTAGAAATAACTCACTTTGGATCTATTTTTAATAAAAAAATTTATAATTAATTATTAGTTTTGGAGTTTCCTAAAGTGCCCCCCCTCTTATAAAAGGGAACCTATCCTTATATTATATTCACAGATCAAAATCCTTTTTTATCAGCCAACCCCCTCCCATATATCCTCCCAATTTCCCTAAATTCATCATAGAGGCCAAACTTTGGAAAGAAAGCCAAACTATGGAGTCATTTTGTGCAAATGAAAAGGAAACACTCGAAGTAGAGGTAATTATTTTACCAACGCTTTCAAAGATATTTTGTTTTTCTACTTTCATTTCATAAGTTGTTTCCATAATAAAGTAATAAAACTAGAATATAATATATTATGATATGTTTTTATGTTTATGGGCCAACCATATCCATGATTTTACCCATTCTATGAATAACAATATCACCATGCGTGCGTACATACGACTTACCATCTCCACGCCCTGGTGTAAACTGTTTTTCATATATAATTTATTTAAATGGTTATAAATGTGAATAAGAATTATGAAAATAATGAATATTACTTGATAATTGTTAATTATAATTAATATTTCATTCAATTATATACCATTTAACTATTAAGGGAATGATATCATCGCTCATGCGTATGTACAACTTACCATCTCCATGACACAATGAGATTCATTCTCCACGTTAACTATTCAAGAATGATTATAAAGTATATATAATAAATAATAATGAAATATATAACATAATAATTATAGTGGAACTATATATATATGTCTTTTAGTCTCCATTAATAGTGTATCCCATTTCATATATATATATCTACTATATATATTTATATTTTGATTATATAAGGTATATAAATTAATATTTTTACATTTTTTAAGTAATTAACTCATGATCTTTGTAATAAGATCAATAATAACATGTCAAAACATGTTTGATAAACAAAACGATTATTATCTAAAACATTGTTTTACCTTGGGATTATCAATAATCAAGTAATTTAAATTTATAATTTAATCATATATGATATAATAAATATTATTATTATCTAGGAATAATTTAATAATTTGTCTAAAACCACTATACATGAGTTTCAGACATGTTTATATGGAATCAGACATAAGGTAAGGGGATTTATGTCCCACCTTAATTTTTGTGAGACACGTGTATTATATAGTACCTATTTGTTCTAAGTGGTGTATATGATTCCCATGAATATATTTTACGAGTCTTATTTATAATATTATGCTATTTTTCATATTTTTATAATTTTTTTTTAAATGGGGCACATTATTTTATTGATTATAACGTTATGAGTGTTGATTTCACAATCTCTTCCATATTTGAGATCATTTCATTTTAAGTTTTTTGTTGGGTAATATTTATCATCCATGTCAACGATTTCTAAAAATTTTTTAGTAAATTTTTTAATTATTATCCTATATATATTTAAAGTCATTTTTTCCATTTTTTACTTTTACTAGATATTTTGAAAGGAATCTTTTTTTCCATATGTTGTAATTTGTGACTTTATGGAAAAAGTACGAGAAGAACATTCTTTTTAACTTATACCACATGAATGTATATTTTATTCTTTCATGACAACTTATTACCTTGATTATTCTCCTAAACTATTAAAATTTTATTTTCAAATAAATTTTTTCTTTTAAAATTACAGAAAAAATTACGAATAGAAAAAAATTTCATCAAAGAAAGGTTATTTTACTCAAGAAAGGATGTTTTTAAATGATTTTCATGATTCCGTTGTATTTTTTCAAAGTGAATTCAAACAAAAGGATTTTGAAAATGTGTTATGTTTTAAAAATTAATTGTTAAGTGAAATTCATGTTCCAAGTGATCTTTCAAAATCCTTCCCACTTATTATGGAATACCTTTTGATAGATAAAGCATACCATTCATATTATTTTTTTGAATGGTTTATGTTTTGATGGAATTATTTTTAAGAAACCACTATATTTTCATAGGTTATTCTTTTGATTAAATGATTGTGAAACCTATCTCTTTTTCATAAGTTATTATATAATTACATGTTTATTACACCCATTCTATTTTATGGGTTATTATATGATTGTTTATGATATTTTGACACGTGTATGTATGATTTAATTATGAGATGGTTTGAACCAACATTTCCCTCAGATGCATTGGGTAAATATTTAAATCTCATGAGATATACATGTATGACCTTTTCTATAAATACAGTTATGGAAATGAACTAGGACTGCAAAGATAGTTATGGGAGTAAACCATGACTACCATGATGGTATGGGATGTAAACCCATACTACCTAGATGGCCTTAGAAGAAATGCTCTGAATTCTATTGAAATCATTATTATGTGCTTATGTGTCCTTCATAGTTCCATGTATTATTCTTTTGTTATACTTATATGGCTCATGTTATTTATTTCTTTATGATTCATGTTTTATTAACTCTAAATATTTATTCCATTATTCTTGTTTATGATCTTTGACATGTAGTGTATGATTTTATATTTTTATGATCATATTCTCATACCATTATGCTCTAGATTAGGTTTAAATGTCTTCCTTGCTTACCCATACTGAGAATCTGAGCACACCATCTTTCTTATGTTTTCTTTTCCAAATGTTATAAAGAAAGGATTTAGTTAGGGGTACTGAAGGGTAAGATATTTATGGTAGATGTTGATGATCCTTCACCAAATTAGAATAATTTGTTCCAAGCTTCCAAATACACTAAATAATTATTTTCATCAGGCATGTATTTTTGTAATGTAATGAATATAAATCTAAAATGATGTAATATCCATGTATGTGAAGCTTGGGTTACTATACTTGGAATCATAAGAAAGGTTGATTCAACCTATAGAAACTCGGATGAGAAATATTTTGTGAGATCCATAGGTATATTTCTAAGGATATGTCTAGGGATGTCTCTAAGGATATGTATAAGGGCAAGTCAATGTTTATGAAAATGTCCTGGAATTATTGTAAAGGGTAGAGTTAGTGGTTTCCTAGAAATACATACCTATCTAGATACTATAAGTGGATGTGGATCTGGTATAAAATTACCTAGTGGTAAAAACTCTGAAAAGATATTCTAGGAATGACTCGGGGTAATCCAGTTCATGAAAACAGGCCTTGTTACACACCTGGTTTGACACTCCCAAGAAATATTCTTTGGAAAATCAAAAACTCTTCTTGAACCATCATGAAGGATATAGATATAACTTGTCTATAAATAACCAAGGATGAACCTATAGTTTCATATATTAAAGAAGGTGTCCTGATTTAGAAGCCCAATTAGTAAATCTTTTCATGGATATGTGGTTTTATATTATGATAAGTAAGGTTCACACTATGCTTTTAGCTTAAGTCAAAGGAAGGAACTAGAAGGAACTAGATTACTATTGAATGCGATAAAAAAATTTCCAATGAAAAGTCATGTGGTATGTTCACTAGAGTAAAGAAGTTTTGATTATGACTAATCAGTTTTCAAAGAACATTATTAATAATTTGAACCTTAACCAACTCTCAGACTCACCAACGAAGATAAATAAGGAGTTTATTAAGAGTTCAGGTAATGGAGACCATGGAGGAAAAAAGATTGAATTTCCTTAGTGTCAATAATGTAGAAATAATCACCTAAGTTAATGTATTAGAGGAAGAGGAAGATGCTTTTACTGTGGAATATAAGGGCCTAATTAAAATTTTACAATATAAAAATGAAGAGTTCAGTTAACAAAATGGAAGAGAACATGGGCATCCCTAAGACATCATTTAAGGTTAAGTGTTTTAAATTCTGAATAAATGGTCATTACGAAACTCAATGTCTGGAGAGGAATTATTATGAAGAGGATCAACAAGGTGGTGTGAGTAATGGTTACATTTTTTATGAGGAAAATACTATATATTAAATGTAAAATGAAATAGGTATTATTTAATAGAATGAGGTTTCATTGTAAATGTAATAAAGATTAAGTGGAATAATCAATGTTTATATGTATTCAGATTCAAAAATTAAGTTATATTAATGAAAAAATATTCACGGGTTGTTGTAATTATTTTTTTCACTTAGTATTTACAATTTTATGTTGAATTTTCTTGATGGACTGGTGGAGTGATTTAATGAAAAGTTGATATTTTGACTTAGGTAAGGTAACCCTTAATATTTTCTTTATGTTAAGATAATACTGTTATGAATAAGTAAATTGAATGGTACTGATTACCATGAAACATAGTAAATAATTTTTAATATGTGGATTGTTCTATCATTGATGAAGTTTATAGGATTTTTCTGTATTTAAGGAATATATCTAGTATAATTTGTAATAAGTAAGAATGAATGTTTTCCAAAAGGTTTTATGTTAATTAAGGTTATTACCATGTTTCAAGGGAATATATGATAAAAGTATTCATATGTTTGGAATGTGAAAAAAAGAGATAACTTTTGATATATGGGGGATCAATTTTTTGTTTATTTCATGAATGTTTTTCAATGTCTTGAGATTTATATCTTTTGGTAGGGTTATAATGTTAACCATTCATGAAAACATTATGATAAAATTCATATGAGGAATTTATTTATTGAGTTTGTATTAAAAACCATGGATTATAGGTTATTTAGGGATTAACATTATTTCAGGGATGTCCATCATATTTATTTTGGTAATTATATTAGTGTGGTTTTAGAGAAGGGCATCATGTATATCGGGTGACAACAGGTCATGTTCGGTAAGGCCGAGGGTCATGAACCTGTGATCGAAGAACGATAAGGGTTCCATGACTACCCCAGGCTGACAAAATTTCATGGGTTTTTTATAATTATTTTTAATGAATAATTATTTATGATGAAATGATAGTGTTAATTTTTATGTTTAGAGACTAATGTATTAACCATTTTTATTTTTAAGGATAATTATAGATAAATTGTTAAAATTTTCTTTCTTTTACAATTATTAATATCATATAAAAGTGTGTTTTAGTTTTTTGGGAATCAAAGTTAATTTCTGGACATCCATTTCTTGAAGTGATGGTTTAATTGGAAATAGGTAAAATCATAACAAAAGAATGAAAATTCTGTTGTATTCTTGGTAACTTAAATAATTACTCAATGATAGGATAATGATTAAAAGAATGTTTTATCATAATACCATAATTTTTGTTCAACTGATAGACTTTTAAATCATTATATATTTATAAATTTGATTCACTTGACTTTTTTTCTGATCATTCAATTATTTGTGATTGATGACCTCAACCACTACCTATAAATATTTATGCCTTTCCATTATGTCTAATCTTCACTCCCAACCTATGTTCTCCTATGTGGAAACCCAGTTATATGTTAATTTGGGTAACCATTTTGGTTCCATATTTCACTTTTAAAGGGAGGATTTAGTATTAATTTTTATGATATGGGTTTCTATGAATGTAACATTCAATTATTAAACCCTTGTTAACCTAGATAAATTACCAGGGAGAAATTCATTTTAAGGGGGGTAGAATGTAACACCCTAAGATGTTTTGAATTTTGTTGAATTAATTTAATCTTTTGGTATTTTTACTTCATGAAAAACTAAATATATATTTTTATCATATAATAGAAATATTTTTATACAATGTTATACGAAACACCAAGGGAAGCTTGCACTACACACAAAAACATCTTGGCTTGCATTATACGCAACACTGAGTTTCTGTGAAAAAAAAAACTTTATTATTACAATTATTTAAATAAGATATTTATAACCTATACATTACAATTGTAATATGAATATTAAAATTTAATTTTTAAATTTTAGTTATAATGGTTTAGATAATTAAAAATATAATTTTTGGAAAAGTCTTTATATTTTTTCAACAATTATTTTCTAAAATGAACTTCTTTTCAGGTACTTCTATAAAATATATTAACATTAATTTTAGACAGTTTTAGATGTTTATTTTTATAAAATAAATATTATATTTCAATTCCTAATGAAAAATTGACTTATGGTGATTTTTTGGTATTTTTTTGAAGAGTTTAAATTTTTGATAAATAGTGAAAAATAATGCAATGTTGTCAAAAAATGACTTTTTCATTTAAATAATTATATTAATTTAAATTAATTTTTATGTACTAAGATATATATAATAAATTTATTAATTAAATTTATTTTATTGTAATTATTCTTATACTAGAATTAGATATAAAAAATTATTATACTTTTGAACATCTCTTTTAACCGCCTTCTAGCCACATTTGGAGGATTAGTATTAAACATAATGTTACTGCTTCTATGAATTGAATTTACAAAAACATACATACATGATCGTAATAAATATGAATTTTTTTTTCTAATAGGATCAAAATAAATTTTTATGAATAAAAAATTTTGAATTTAATTTACCACGGTTATAGTTAAATAGGGTAATTAAAGTTAAAAAATAATATTATAATAACATAAAAATACCCTAACACTTGTTTGAACCAAAATCATCCTTAGGTATAAAATAATTCCTTTCAAAGCCACTTTTGTAATATTTGGACCTTTATTATATTTTATTTAATGGATAGTTGAAAATGTCCTATTCAAATTTTAATAAATATATCATTTTTAATTAGAGGTTATATAAGTTATATGGTCAACTATAGATTTTAAATATAAAGATAAAATGTTTATCAATAAATTGATTATTTATTTATAATTTTTATACATTAAATAATTAAATTTAATTGTGACACATTGATGATGTAGTAATAAGTTTATTAAAGGGAGAATCAAATAAATGATATTAATAATGTAAAATTAAATATCATTTGAGATATTTGATTCTATCCAAGAATTTATGGGATAAATATGACATGTTAGGAATGAGTTAATGTAGTTTTTTTGAAGGAATGCAGTTATTATGATTTTTTAAATTTCATGTGATAAATAGTATCAAAATTTACATAAATGGGATTTTAAAATAAATAATATTTTTTTAAAATGATATAAAATTCATAAAAATAAATATATCAACCATATAACTAGGATAATTTTAATTATGTATTAAATTATCCAATTGGGTATAGTTTGTCATTTTATAGTAACTATATTAACCATATAGTGTAAAAAAGACAACTTATCACGGTTAGAGTTAAATTGTATAACTAAGGGTTAAAGATAAAAGATAAGGTCAATTTTGTGAACTAAACATGTCTAAAATTCATTATTTGAGAATATTTCAAAGAATCCTCAAATTATCCTCAAAATAAAAAACTTTAGTGATATTTGAAATTGAAAAATATTTATAATAAATTAATAGTTTTGGAGTTTACAAAAGTGCCCCTCTTAACTATTTTAAAAGGGAAACTCTCCTTATATTTTATTCAAACCTCTACATACTTTTTTTGTAACACCCCAGAATGATAAAGGGTTAAATGACTAAATGATATGACTCATTTTAACAAGGCACACCTTACTTTTCATAAGCCTACCTGATTAGAACTCAATAGTAAAATTTGCATGGTATAGAGCAGTGAATGGGATGGGTGACCTTCTGGGATATTTCCCAAGGTGTGTGCGAGTGAAGAAAAAGTATAATGGAAATGAAATTTGTTGGCATGTTGGAACTATCATTAGTAATATAACCCTTTCGGGAATGTGGGTGGGCCCTTGGGTGGGAACCATGTGTCTGAGGGGAAACTGGTGGTATCTAGAGGGTTAAGACCTGATGACCTTGTTAAGGTTGAGTGTATGTGATGCCAGTGGGGACCAGTTGCTACATTGGTACAAGAGGAGGAACCCGGCCTTAATTATGGTGCACTACATGGGTTGAGATGTAAGACCCACAATGAATAAATTGTGCTCTAGGGGGGTGAATGTAACACTGAAGAATGATAAATAGTTAAATGACTAAATTATATGACTCATTTCAACAAGGTGAACCTTCCTTTTTGGGAACCTACCTAATTAGAACTCCATAGTTGAGCATTCGTGGATTGAAGGAGTGATCAGGATGGGTAAACTTTTGGGATGTTTTCCAAGGTGTGAGTGAGTGAGGAAAAAGCACACTAGAAAGGACATGTGTTGGCCAATTGGGACTATTATTAGTCAGTTGACCTGTTCGGGCATGTGGGTGGACCCCATGGTCATGTCTTTGGGGCCTAGTTATTATATTGTTATCATAGGAGGATCTTGGCCTTAAGTGTGGTTCACTTCTTAGGTTGAGATGTAGGGCCCACAATGAGGATGGTTTGCTCTGGGGGGGGGGGGGTGTAAAACCCCATAATTATAAAGGGTTAAATTAAAAAATGATATTACTCATGTCAATAAGGGGACCTTCCTTTTTAGGAACCTACATGATTAGAACTCCACTATTTAGCACGCTTGGCTTGGAGTAATGATTAGACTGGGTGAACTTTTGGAAAGTTTCCCTGTGTGTGTGAGTGAGGAACCAACACACATGGAAGGAAATGTATTTTCCTATGGGGTATTTCATTAGTCAGTTAAACTGTTCAGGCATCTTGGTGGGACCCATGGTTGGGACCACATGTCTGTGGGAAAAATGATGGTACCTGGCGGGCTAGGACCAGAGAATCATGTTAATACTGGGTGTCTGTGCTATTATTATGGCCCAATTGTTACCTTTTTTTTATAAAAAAAATTATACTTTAAACATGAAAATAAATCTTCAATGGATAGATGGTGGATAAATCTGTACATGGAGTATGAGGCAAAATTAACATTCCTTTTATATGGTAAAAAAGTTAGAAAAAATATTTGTACAGAAAGTGAAAATAAGATTCATTTGAAGGAATTAATAAAACAAGGATAGGTTAAAAATGTATTTTAATTATCATAGAAGATTAATAAAATATACTTGAAAACCATATTTAAATAACATGGTTTTTAGATAACATGATTTACAATCGAGGTGAGGATAAAGTCGGGATTTCATAAAAACACTTTTCTAACCATCTTATGAACCGGACGGTAGAAAAAATGGAACAAATATATGAATATATCATGAATAAAAAGTGTATAATAAAAATAATTAGTGTTCTTGATAGATGGATCAGAATATTTCATCAAAGGAATCATAAACATATAAATTCATCAAAAAGAGATGATATTTTTTCAATAAACTCTTATCACTTAGTAACACGAGATCATACTATCCATGTACAAAAAAGTAATTACATGTAGAATATAATATTTTTGAAAACAGGTTAGGATTACACATGTTCTTACCATACCAAACTCATACCGAATCAACTTAAATAAATAAAGTAAGGTTTATGTCCAATATATGGATAGAAAAAGAGTTTTGGACAAGTTTCTAGGCTATTTGGGCCACCATGATTAAGGTTTAGTCCCCAATTAAGCTTAATATTACCTTAATCACTTTGATTAATTTTAATCACTTTTACAGATAATTTTGGTCAATAATCAACATGACCTAATTATATTATAAATATTATACTGATTAAAATGGTATATGTAAATTATTCAAAATTTTATTCAGATAATCCAAAAAATTGAGATTAATGCTAATCACGTAGATGGGATGAAGTAATGTGTTCTTAAAGTAGAAAAATGTTCAAAAGTTTGTTATGTTTTTATATTCAATTTCAACATATAATAGAGTATAATAACCTAAATGGTATTAATAGATTTATAAATGATCTAATTTTACCTTAAAACAAATTTACAATATAACTTAACATTAAAAATTACCTAAACAAAAAGACATTTATTTACTAAAATGAAGTATTTTTTAGTATTCATCAAAAATGAAGTTGCTCAAAAAAATCCCAAAAATGAACCCTAATCTAATTATAGAATTCTATATTCGAAAAGAAATATTATTGTATCAAATTAAATTTTTAAATGTTTCTAAAATCTACAATACAACATGTTTTTATAGACCTTTATTTTATCGAATAAATTAAATTTTCATTAATAACTTGTAATGAAAAATGTCCAAAATTTCCTTCACACAAAATTGAAATGGATTAATTTACATGGAACCAACTCTATATACATTACATGAAACATTTACTCAACATACATTACACACCACATATATTTGATGTACATTACACAAAACACTAATGTTTCTACGAAACATCATTCTTCTGTTATAAATATTTAAATGACATAATTATAACAAAGATATTAAAATGAGTAATATTAATAGTATAAAATACTTTTAAAATATTTTTTATAAATTTTTATATAAATAAAACATATTGATAATGAATGATATTATTTTTGGTAAAGTCCTTTTATGTTTTAAAATACTTTTTTCTTTAATTTACAACTTTTAATAATAAAAATAATTTCCAAAATAATTTATAAATTTATTTAGATAAAATAAAATTAATTTTGGAATATATAATTCCAAAATTATATTAGGGCGATTTTTGGGATTTTTATGAGAAACATCATTTTTGGATGAATAGTGAAAAGTTATGGATTCTAATTCAAAACTGTTTTTTCATCTAATTTATTTATAAGGTTAAATTATATTTTTATTTTGTTTAAAATTTTAATTATATTATATTTTTATCAATTTATATAATCTGTACAATTGGAACCAATTTCACATTGTAATTTGATATAAAAACTTAGCAAACCTTTGATCATTTTTACTTTAAAAACCAGCATTGTCGACCAGACTATGGAATAAATTTTAAATTAATTTATTCCAATTATGTGATTTGAATTTAGAAAAATGAATTAAATATTTTTAGTCATCATAATTTATAATTTCTAATAATATCATCTTATTTTTTTCCAAAAATATTAGTGGAAGTTAATAAAATTAATTACATCGATTAAGGATAAATTAGGCTTAATAAGGGACTAAACCATAACTTTAAGGCACAAAAAGACCATTAAAATTGAACAAAATACATTTTTGGAAATATTTATACCCTATAATCCATTTTATAGTATTTGGATCATTATTGGATCCACATGAAACATGTAAAATGTGGGTGTAATTCTCTCTCAAAATATTTAAAAAAGTCACTCCTCCACCCCAATAAAAGGCCACCAAATATCCATCATCATAACACCTATAAAACCACTTATGTTAAAATAATATATTCCCACTCCACTTCTCAACATCCATATCTTCCTCTTATAAGCCTCCCATTGGGAAAAATGTTATCCACAGATGCTTTTGGTGCCAACCAAAAGGAGTTACCCGATTAAGACGTAACATCTACTCTCAAGTCATTTTTTTTATTTTATTTTACAACCCCACCACTTTATGTTTTCCATGTGCATATAAAAAATATTATCCTGAATATAATATGATTTTTTAATTATAAGGTTTCAACATACACTTACAGACACCTCCATCGAATGGATAACGAACTTGCTGTTTGTGTGTACAGTGAACTATCGACTCACTAAATGACAACTGTTCAATTTTCCTTATCGCATCTCATAGTGGAAATTATGAATTAAACTCTTTTTATATATATTATATATTATATTTATTATTTACATAAGATTATTTATTCTTTTTACAACACATATCTTTTTTACTTTCCATTTGGTGTAAATATGATAACTTCGTTTGAGGAAATGTGGACTACCGCCCCCTCATAACGATGTGATTCTTTCACACACTACATGAAATGAATTAAGGATGGGTTCTTTGAACATTTATTATATATATAACTTTATAAATATAATTTAATTATATTATATACATATATATTCATTGTCCATTTCCATTCTTTCTTTCAATACGATATTAAAAATGGAAATGATGTTCATGTGTATATACGACTTATCGTCTCTATGAATGGTGTATTCCATTTCATAATTATATATTACATATATTATTATAATATATATATAATGAATATAAATTATATTTATATCATTTTTAAATTCTTTAATCATGACATTAGTATAAGGATCAATGATTTAACAAATTAATACACATCCGAAGAACAAAGAAAATATTATTCGAAGTGAAACCTTAACATTAGATGGTTAAAAATAGGGTTAAATAAGTTCATAATAAAACTATAGATGGTATGATATATAATAATTAAAGTCTATAAAATATTTATAATAAATTTATATTTATTATACATGTGTTTTTAGAGAGTACAATGAGAGTCAAGGAACAAGTTAAGGAGATTTCATCTCACTTTTTATTCCCATGAGATAAATGCTATGTTCACAACTCTTTACATTTATGTGGTGTATGTAATTACCATGATTTTATTCAATGTATCTTATACTTAATTTTATGTGTATTAACATATCATTTTTCTAATCTTTTATTCATGGGGTTTTTGTTTCAAATTTACCTGAATTAGTAAAACATTTTTGTCTCAATTTTCTTTTTTTGAGACTCATTTTTGTTTTGAACCTAATTTTTTTCTAGGTGTATATAATTACATTTAATATGTTATATCATGAATTTCATTATTTTCATGATATTTTAAGATTTATTTTATTTCCATTTCTAACATGTAGAATGTTATCACAAGTAAAAAAGATATAAGAGTTATTCGAAATGATCTCATCACTTTTCATGATTGTTTATTATTATGATTCCATTGATGTAATGTTATTATCAATATCTCAAGAAAACTCATGATTTTCTTTAACCTATATTTATTCACGATATATCCATGTATTTGTATAATATTTACACTCTTTCGTACATAAGATACCATTTTCAAGTAAAATATGAAAATCACCATATATGGTTAGAAATATTTTATATTCAAAAACCACGTTTTCAAAAATTTTGTCAAACATGTTTTAAAAAGATATTTGAATACCAATTTAAATTAAGAAGGATTTTAAAAATGTTTTATTTTTTTCAATTATTCTTTTATATGTTTTAAAATCTATTTTCAACGTAAAAGGTTTGAAAAAGGATTTATGCCATCAAAATCATTTATCAAGGTAGAAAGGATATTTTCCTAAATAGATGTTTTACAAAATAATTAAAAACATTCACCATATATGATAACATTTTTTATTGTAAATCATGGATTTTGGGGTAAATTATTCAATGTTTCCATTCATATTTTTTCTATGAATGGATTATGTTTTTATGGCATGATATTGATGAAACCCATTTATTTTTCATGGGTTTTATGATTTTTAATCCTTATTATTTTCATGAGTTAAGTTTATGATGAAATTAATGTGAAACTAGTATTTTCCCACAGGTTATATTGTGATTACATGTTTATAAAACCCATTTAATTTGATGGTTTTTTATTTTATTATTTATGAAATTTTTCACATGTATGTATGATTTCATTATGAGATGTGTGGGAAATATATATCCATATAATTTATTAGGTAAATATTTTTATCTGATTAGATAGACATAGATGGTATTGGTAATGAACCTTGACTACTAAGATGTCCATGTGAGTGAACCATGACTACCAATATGGTGTGAGGAGTGAACTCATGCAACAATGATGGACATGGGAGTTAACCATGACTACCAAGATTGTATAGATAGTGAGCTAATACTACCAAGATAGTATTGTTAGTGATGAATTAGATAATTTAGAAATCATATTATATATTCTTATGTGTCTTCCATAATTCATTATTTTATTCCTATAATTTTCATTCATGGATTATGTTCTCTATTTACTTATGATTAATAACTTATGAACTATCAATATTCATTTCATGATTCATGTATATAATATTTCATATGAAGGGTATGATTTACTATTTTCATTATCATTTTCACGTGACCTTGTTCTCAGGATAATGATTACACATCTTCCTTGTTTACCCTTATTAAGAATTTGAGATCACCAATTATGTTTCCTCTCCCAAGTTACAAAGATAGGTATTATGTTTTATGTGTCTAAAAAGGGTTCTAATAAATAATAATCTAGTGAGATATAATTTTTCTCATTTATGTACCAGTGTTTATGTTTTCCAGGTTTCCAAAGGCACTAAAATAGTATGGTCTTTAGGCATCTGTTTGTATAAGATTTTAAGTATTCCTCAAAAGTTATGTAATTTTAATGTATGAAAATATTATATCATTATAGTTATTATCATAGAAATGGTTAGTTATCCTGTTGATTCTATGATGAGAAATCCATAAAGATAACCCTAAGTAAATGTATAATGTTAAGTACAATGATAAGAAAAATCATCAGAAACTATCCTGGAATTTTTGTGAAGGATAGTGTGATTGGTTTCCAAGAAATACATCCATATATGGATACTAAAAGTGAATGTGGCTCTGAAATATATGTACCTAGGGGTGAAAACTCCTTCAAGATGTTTCAGGCCTAACTCTATGTAATATACTACATGTAAATGGGCCATGCTGCACACCTGGTTTCACACTCATGAGGGATATGCTTTTAGAATTCAAAAACTCTTCACAAACCATCATGAAATATTTAAATATGTGTTGGATATGAATAAACATGGATAAAACAATAGTGTCATAGATTTATGAAGGTTCCATAATTTCTACATATTATAAGTGACTTTTCATGATTTTTTAGTTCCTCACTATGAAAATGGTATCTTACTCTATGTGTTTTGGTTTTAGTCAATTGATGTAACTTTAAGGAACCCCGTTAATGGTGATGGCGATGGAAAATGAAATGATTTTTCTCATGAGAAAACTGATTCTATTGGAGTTGGAATGAAAAACCCATTTTCTACAATCAAACATATTTTTTAATCTATGAATCCGGATAGAATTCGAAATGGGGAAAGGAGGGAACAAAATTTGGTCGTGTATTTCATAAGGAAACTTAAACCTTCTGTTATAGGGCCTTATAATACACATATTACCAAAAAAATTATCCTTAGTTCTGAAATTATATTCTATGTCCTCCATTATTTAGAGCATGAGAAACTAATTCTAGATGTCCATCAGTTAGAAGGAGAAGCAGATCAGTGGTGCACTCTAATCAAGAATATGAGGAAACAATATGATATTGAATCCATAGATTGAGACAAGTTCAAGAATTTATTTTTCAATAATTATTTCCCTCATATTCTCCATACCATGATATAGAAATATTTCCTTGAGTTGAATCAAATGGATGATGAATCTGTTGGTACCTATGAGGCTAATTTCACAAGACTTTCTAGGTACACATCATGAATTATTATTTGACCCAAAAGTAAAGTTGATAGGTTATTAAATAGTTTACATAAAAGTATAAAAAGGTTTTTTTTCCATAAGAGACATTAATAGCTATGAATATATTGTGCATCATGAAATCAAGGTTGAAATGGAGGTTAGAGTCACATATAAATCTCATGGTTTTGAAAAAAAGAAGAGGATGGAGTTTAGATTAAAATCCAAAAACTATGAAGAGAATAATATGATATTTGCTTTATTCTTTAAGTGTGAAAAGAGTCATAAATAAAATTTCCTTATGGTTTTTTATCAAATGTTTTAAGTGTTTATGGGAAAAAATTGGGCATTTGATTACCGAAGTGATGGGAAGAAGTAATCTAACATTGTAAATGGGGAAAAAACACAGAATGAACCTACCATGATTCATTTCTATAAATGTAAGGAGAACAATATTTATGATAAAAATTTCAAAAACCCAAGGGCTTGTGATGATCATAAACTCCAAAAACCTATTAAGACAAGGGATACGGGGAAATCTCATGCTATCACTATTTCTATTGAGGGGGTGGGATAATGACATGATGAAAGGTAAAATTATCATCCACTCAAGAATAGAAAAACGTCATATTTGATTCTGGGTCTACTCACTCTTTCATATATAAGGAATTTATATGGGTTTTAGGATTCCACAAAAAAAATAGATATGGAATTATTAATTCATACTCATAATGGTATGGTGATTTCATATAAAGTATATGATTCCTCTCTGGTTGATGTTTATGGGAATGTGATTCCTGCAAATTTTTTCATTCTTCCTTTGTTTGAATTTTATGTCATCATAGGCATTTATTATCTTTATATAGAAAAATCACACATCAATTATTGAGAAAGGGAAGTTACTTTTTATATTTCAATCCCCCTATGATGATTTATTATTGTGATTCTAAACGTGAACATCATATGGTTATTACATATAGTGTTTGATCCTTAATTTATATTCTAATGGTTTATTTATCTCAAATATATTGGGAGAAAATTAATATCCTTGATATTCCCATTTTCTAGAATTTTGTGGATGTATTTACAAAATAGTTTCCTAGTATTCTACCAAAAACATAAAGTCAATTTCTCATTATAACTTGTACTTGGTTCCACAACAATTTCCATGTCTCTTTATTTAATTTCATCTATTGAGTTGCAAGAATTGATGATGAAAAACCAAGAAAACCATGATAAGGGATTCATTCAGACAATTGTGTCACCTTGGGGAGCACCCATTATTTTTGTGAAAAAGAAAGACGGATCAAAGGGAATTTCATGTATTATCAGGATTTTAATAAGATCAAAATCAAGAACAAGTATCCTCTTCCCTGTATTGTTGATTTTTTTGATCAACTATGCAGAGCTTAGTACTTCTCCATGATAGACTTTTATTCTATATATCATCAATTGAGGGTCATGAAAGAGGATATACACAATGAAACATTCCGTACAAGGTATGAACACTAGGAATATATAGTGATGCCTTTATTTCTTACTAATTACCCTGATATGTTCATGGATTTAATGAATAGAGTTTATAGAGATTACCTCGACCAGTTTATGGTAGTCTTTATAGAATATATTCTTATCTATTCAAAGTGAATGTTAGATCATGAAGATCATTTTATAATTTTAATAAAGGCCCCAAGGAAGTATAATTTATATGAAAAAATTACATATTGTAGATTTTTTCTATAAATGGTTTCATTTTTGGGTCACATAATCTCAAGTTATGGTATAATAGTAGATCCATCAAAGATGGAGGCTATTTTATGTTGTCTTAGACCAACACTAGTGACTAAGATCCATAGATTTCACTATTTATCTAGATATTATTAATGGTTTCTGATGAATTTCTCAAGACAATATAATAATTTGATTAAATTAACTAAGAAGGGTGTCATGTTCCTTTGGATAGATAAATGTGTAGAAAATTTTAAGGAACTGAAGATAATGTTAGTCAGTGAACCTATACTTACATTACTCTATAGTAGAGAAGGGTTTATAATCAACAAAAATTCCTCCATGAAGTTATTGGGATTTTTTTATGATAAATAATAACATGGTTATATAATATGCCTCAATAAAATTAAATATTCATGAGAAAAATTACCCTAGTCAAGATTTGGATCTAAAAATGGTAATATTTCAGTAAGTATATGGGGGAATTATCATTATTGAGAAAATTGTGATATATATACCGATCATTAAATTCTGAAATATATATTCACACAGAAGGATTTGATCATGATCTAGAGAATTTGGTTATAGTTGATAATGGATTATGAATTATCAATACATTACCACAATGGGAAAGTGAATAATGTGGCAAATGCTTTAAGCTGGAAGGATCATGATAGATTATCCATGATGAGGATCACAAAAAGATCCAACATTTCTCTATTTTCAGTGGATGGATCTAGAAATATGGAAGGAAGGGGAAATGTATTATAATTATCAAAGGAATTTTTAACCCTCTATACAAGTGAAGATTACAGAGGAAAAGAAGAAACATGAAGAGCTACAAAAGAAAGAAAGAAATGTTCCTGAGATTAACCATGATCATGATGGAATGACAGGGTTTAAAACCGTGTAAGTGTTACTTCCATACCACATTTGAAAAGTATCTATTATATAAAGCTCAAAGTTTATCATTATCTATTCATCCTAGAAGTATTAAGATATATAGGTACTTGAAATAATACTTTTTGTGGGATAGAATAAAGAGAGATATCATAGAGTTTGTATTTTGATGCTTGGTATACCGACAAGTTATGGCTGAAATAAAAAATTCAAAGGGGATGTTTCATCCATTACACATACCGGAATGAAAATGGGAGAATACCATTGTGTATTTTCTAATCAGAATACCCAAAACCACTATAGGGTTTAATGCTATATGGGTAGTAGTTGATCGCCTTATTAATTCAACACACTTCATTATTATCATTGAATACTTATCTCTAGATCATCTTTCCATTATATACATTAATTATGTGGTAAGGTTTCATGGAGTACCACATTATATTGTATCATATCTTGATATGAGGTTTACCACAAATTTATGGTGAAGTATTCAGCATGAATTGGATACAAAATTAATTTTTATCAATTCTTATCACTTAAAGGTAGATAGTCATTCTAAGAGAAAAATTCAAACCCCAAAAGATATTTTTAGATCTTGTTCTTCATATTTCAACGATGGATGGGATAAAAAAATTACTTTAGTAGAGTTTTCTTAAAATAATATATTTCACTCGGGAATTTAGATGAAACCTTATAAATACCTTTTTGGGAAGAAATGTAGAGGGCCAACATGTTGGGATGAAGTATGAGGAAGAAAATCTTTTGCAACCTGAGATTGTTGAAGAAATGGTCAAGAAGGTTAGAACTATTAATTTTCATATAAATTTAGATCATAGTCCTTAGAAAAGTAATACTGATAACCGTTAGTGGGATCTAGAATAAAAGGTGTTGAAAATGTGTTTATACAAATCTCTCCTAGGAATAAGGTTATGAGATTTGGGGAAAAAGGTAAAATAATCCCAACGTATATCGATCCCTTTGATATTATTGATCATGTATGAATGGTATCCTATCAATTAGAACTACCTATAAATATATCTCAATTCTATGATTTCTTCCATGTATCACTCCTAAGGAAATATATACCCAAACCTTCAGAGAGTTTATACAACAAGAGAATGATCTTTCTTACGTGGAGAAAACTGTTGACATTCTGGTTCATATAGAGAAAGTTCTACAAAATAAGACCACAAAACTGGTCAAAGTTTTGTGGATAAATCACTAGTTAGAGGAAGGTATTTTGGTACTTGAAGAAATGATTAAGTAGAAGTATCCTCATTTTTTTACCCAAGTGATGAATTTCTTGGAATAAATTCATTTTCGGGGGTTATAATGTTACAACCCATGTTTTTATGAAACTTTTCTTCCCGAATAAATTATAATTTCATTTATTTCTTGAAACGAGTAAGTCAAAAATTCCATTCACTTGGATCCAACATGAAATTTTTTAAATGACACAAATATGGAATTTGTTACATGGAACATCGACTCGGCGTATGTTACCCACAACACCGAAATTGCGTATGTTACACGCCAAATTGATGTTTCTAGAAAACATAATTTTTTTATTATAATTATTTAAATGATATAATTTTAAAATAAACATTAAAAAAAGTAATTTTAATAGTAATAAATAATTATCAAATATTTTTTATAAATTTTTATGTAAATAAAAAATATTTATAATGAAAGATATGGTTTTTGGTAAAGTCCTTTTATGTTTAAAAATGTCATTTTCTTGATTGAACCACTTTTAATAATAAAATTAATTTTAGAACTCTTGTAGAAATTTAAAATGATAAAATAAACCTCATTTTTAAATATATAATTTCCATATTATCTTAGGGTTAATATTTGTGATTTTTTTGAGAAACATAATTTTTAGATAAATAGTGGAAAATACCAGATTCTAATTAAACACTTTTTTTTCGTCTAATTTTTTGTACAGATAAATTAAATTTTAATTTATATTAAAAGTATAATTATATCCAATTTTTATAAATTAATCAATTTTGGGTAATTGGAACCAATTTCACATTGAAACTAGATATAAAAACAAATAAACTTTTGATCATTTTTACATAAAAAACCCCAATTGTCAACCTGATTGTTGGATTAATTTTAAATTAATTTCTACCACTTATGTGATTATAAATTGGAAAAATGGATTCCATATTTAGAATATGAATAATATAAAATTTAAAATATGGTTGACATATCTTTTTATAAAAAATATTATTGAATATGATTAAAATTAATTACATCGATTAAGCTTACATTATGCTTAATAAGGGACTAAACCATAACCGTAAGGCCCAGAAAAACATATAAACCTACCCCTAATCCATTGGTTGAAAATATATTGACATTATCCTACCATTTATAGGATTCTTATCATTATTTTATCCAATTTAAATAAGAAAAACGTGGGTGTCATTCTCTCTTCAAATATTTACATGACGACCACTACTCATTCCCTATAAAAGGCCACAACCTCTCATTCTTTTTCACACCTCAAAAATAACTTATATTCGGAGGATATATACCCAATAAAATTTTCATAATCCATTAATTCATTATATAAGCCTCCCATTAGGCATAATTCTATTCAGGGAATTCTTTTGGCACAAACCAAAATGAGTGAACCGATTAATAGGTAACGTCTTTTCTCAAGTCCTTTATTTTATTATTATTCAAAACCCCTACACTTCATTTTTTTCAGGATTGAATAAAAAACAATACCCAAAATATAATAGGATTTCATTATGATAAGGTTTCAACCTCCCCTTACAAACATCTCTATCTGATTGATAACGAATTTACTGTTTATGTGTACAGAGAACTACCGCTTCACTAAATGACGATTGTTCAACTTTCCATATCACCTATCATGATGGAAATTATGATGGAAACTATATTTATATATGTTATATGTCATATTAATTATTTATTTATACTTATTTATTTATTTTACAATACATACCTTTTTTACTTTCCATTTAGTCTAAATATGATAATTTCTTTGAGGAAGTGTGGACTACCACCCCCTCAAAGCAATGTGATTTGTTCACAAACTACATGGAATGTATAAAGTATGATTTTTGTAAAATAATATGATATATATAATATTATAATTTTACTTTTATTATATTATATACAAATATACACATATGTCATTTTCTTTCTTTCTTTTAATAGAATAAAAAAAGAAAAAAAAAACGCTCGGGCGTACATACGACTTACCATCTCCATGAATAGTATATTGAATTTATTTATTATATATTTTATAGATCATTAAAATACACAGATACTGAATATATATTGCATTTATATCATGGTTTAGATTTTGGAATCTTTATATAAGTATAAGGACTAAATATATAACAAATTAAGACACGTGTAAAAAACAAAGCAAACATTATCCAAAGTGAAAACTTAACATCAGATGTTTAATAAGAAGTTAATATAATGTCATAATAAAAATATATATGGTGTTGGATATAAGAATATGGTTCTATAAAATATTTATAATAAATTTATATTTATTATACAGTTGGTCTAAATGAGTACGACGAGAGTCAAGGGACAAGGTAAGGGGATTTTATCTCACTTTTTATTTTAAGGTGATAAATGATATGTTCTCCACTCTTTCCATTTGTGTGGTGTATATACTACCCAAGATTATATTGTATGTATATTATACATAATGTTATGTGTATTCACATATACATTTTATGATTTTTATTTCATGGGGATTATGTTTCAAAAGATACCAAATTGATAAAATAATTTTTTCTCAATTGGCATTTTTGGAGACTCATGTACTGTTATGCACTTAATCTTTTCTTCAAGAAGTATACACTTTCATTTTACATGTTATATCAATAATTTCTGGAATTTAATGACATTTTAAGATTTATTTAATTTCCTTTTCATATATAGAGAATATGAGCCAATGCTACCATGTTATAAGATTTTGTTGAAACATCCTCATCGCTATTTGATTTTTTTAGGATTATGATTCATTTAATGAAATATTATCATATATATCTCAAGAAAACACATGATTTTTATTATAATATGTTTATTAAGGATATAACCAAGTATTTTTACCATTTTAACACTATTTTTAGTTAAGATAACTTTTTTATGTAAAATCTAACAGTCTCTCTCTCTGGACAAAAATCTATTTTATTCAAAAACCATTTTTTTAAAAAGGGTTTCTGAACTGTTTTGAAGATATATCTAATTCCCAATTTCAAGGAAAAATAATTTCAATTTTTTAAGGTTTTATGTGATTCCTGTATAATTTTTCAAATCTATTTTGATGAAAATGCTTTTAAAAAAGGTTTTATGTTTTTACAAAATAATTATTTCAATGCAGAAATGTTATTTTCCTTGAGAAATTATTTTAAAAGGTATTTCCAAATTTTTTACCATATAAGATAACACCCATTTTTATTACTCATACCATTATATCAAAATTATTAAAATTTTTCATTCATATTTTTATTTGAATGGATTATGTTTTTACGACATGGTGTTGATGAAAACCCTTTCTCTTTTAGGGTAATAAGATTTTGAAACCTACATATTTTAATGGGTTATATATATGATGAAATGAACATGAAACCTTTATATTTCCACAAGTTATGATATTATTACATGTTTATAATAACCATTTCATTTCATGGTTTTTGAATTTATTATTTATGATCATGTGGGACATGTCATTATGATATAATTATGATGTTGTTGGGACCTATATGAAGCTCAAATGCATTGGGTAACGATTTATGTCTCATGAGATATTATAAGATGACCATATAAATGATCTTTGACTACTAATATGGCCATGAGAGTAAAACATGACTACCATGATGGTATGAGGAGTGAACTCATGCTACCAATATGTCTATAAGAGTGAACTCTGACTGCCAAGATAGTGTGGGGAGTGATCCTATACTACCAAGATGGTCTTTCTAGTGATTAATTTTCTATTATTAAAATAATATTATATATGATCATGTGTTTTCCACAATTCCATGTTCTAATCCTATATTATGATTTCATTTATTATACTCTGTATTTCATTATGGTTCATGTATTATGAACTGAAAATATTTATTCCATGATTCATGTGTATGATATTTGATATAAAGGGAGTGATATTTGTAATGTCATGATGTTGGATTCCTAGATCCAGTTTATTATTTTAATAAGTTGTCATAATTATAAGGAATTAAACCCAAAAAGACAAATCAATTTATCAGTCTTGGAAAATCGATTACAAACATGAAAATTACATTACAATTCAAAGAATAAAATTTAACAAAGATATTTTTTTTGAGAAAACCATTATTATAGAATATTAACTTTGTATATGAATCATAAAACAATTAATAGCACCCTGGGAAAATAAAAAATAAGAAATGAGTTATCTCTAATGATCAGTAAGGTTAAACAATATATAAGAAGCTTTCATAAATAATAAAAAACGTTTAAGGAATGTATAAAACTGAAACACAAGCCTTATAAACATAATCTTCCACATAACATGGAAAGAATAAATCAAATAATTCCATTTAAAAATTCACATGGATATTCAATTAGTAAAATAATGATATGTCATATCAATAGAACATCTGATGATGGGGAATGCATAATTCCAGACATCTGAAACATATAATTGAGGCCTCAGACAAGACATATAAAAATAAATGGTTAAGGCCTCGACCAAATATATATCTGAAAATAAATGCGAAAGGTCTCATCCAATTACATATATAGTTTGTCTCATGAGACCTACCGATGCATCATGGGCCTATAAAGGGCCCCATTCATCCTTTACTAAGTCTAATATATTACTCATGTGAAAAGGGTAGAACATAACATAAATATTATTCATAAAAATAGCATACAAAATGTTAATACATTAAGTATAAGTATATGAATGGTATAAAATAGATAATCCACAATGAAATATATCACAAATACTTTGATACAATATGTTAGATTTTATCATAATAAGTCAACCTCAATTAATCATAAAATCCAACAAAGAATGTTGACATAGATAAAAATAATATAATAATGTCATTAAAAGTATCTTGAGACAAATACCCCCTTTTATTTGATATCATTTATTCAAAATCTACACACTTATAAAAGAAGAAATTTCAAAATATATTTTTGATCCAATGTGTCCCATAACACTTTAAATTTTTAAAAGTAATTAATATTTTAAAACATTCATTTCCATATAAATAAATCCATAAAACCATTTTAAAAACATGGACATTAATGTGAAATATTTTTAAGAATAATTCTCTAAAACATTTAAAACATTATTTTAGTTAAATAGTCCCTTAAATAAAACTTAAAAATATTCCTTCTTATTTTTTAATAAAAAAGGTCATGGTTGAAAAATATTTTTGAGTTAAAACTTACACATAAACAATCTTAGATAATAATGAGATTTTAAAATTAACCCTTACCTTGTAATTTCCTTTAGTGGAGGGTGTGTTAGCCTCCTTTATAATGTTTAAATCATGTTGTTAAATTATAAAATGAGAATATCCATATTTATTACATCATATATGATGTTATTGTATCATTTTGATAATAATATTTCTATGTTACCATTTTTTTGGTTATTAATTGCATCATTTTACTATGAATGTTTACTTGTGTAAGTCATGTTTGTTATGAATAGGATATATTTTATTCATTTTTTTAGAATGATATAAGATTCATAATTATTAGTTCTTCTCATAATGTAAATTTTGTAATCATTCTTAAATGGTTAACAAAGAAAATGAATCTTATCGCATTGTCAAGATGATATGTCGTACGCACTCACAAGCACCAATATCTTTTCCTTAATGGTTAAATGGAATGGAATTGGATGGTATATTAATTATAAAGTATAATCATGATGTTATATTCAATATTTATATTCTTTTTACTCATTATTATACTGACCAAAATAATGCAGTGTAAAATAACAAATTACACCACAACGAGGAGACAATAAGTCATACGTACACACACATGAATATATTGTTATTTGTAGGATGGGTAAAATAAAGAATATGGTTGTATCATTATTATAATAAAATATCAGTATAGAGATGATAATGGATTTATTTTTTTGGTTTGGATAAAACATATAAATAGAAATTATAAGATGAAATGATCTTTGAAATAGGTGATAAAATAATTACCAATTTTTTGGGTATCTTGTTTTGATTTGCACAAAAGGACTCCTTAGGATGGATTTCTACCCAAATTATGGACTATAGGATGTTTTGAGAGATGTTGTGAGATTAAATGGGTATGTTTTTTCCTAAACAATGGACTTTATATGAGTTATTAAAAGAGAAGGATAGGTTCCCTTATATAAGATAGGTGTAGGGAACTTTAAGAAACTCTCAAGGTATTAAATTAATATAGATTAATTTTCTATTACAAATGGATCCAAAGTGAATTATTTAAAATATAATATGAATATGGGTATAAATCATCTTATCCCATAAAATTTAGACATTTAAAGGTTATGTAATCAACCTTATCTTGTGGATTTAATCCTTAATTAATAAGTTTATCTCTTACTGTGTCTTCTTGTATTTTTACATTATGTGGTTAATAAAGTTGAAATAGAATGCCAAAAGAACCCCAATTGGATCCTTTATGTCATATTGGATATTATCCAAGTTATTTGGCCAAAATCTATATTTTACTGACATTTATATCATTTAATAAAATAGTATTTATTTTCAAATTTCATTTATGATCATTTTAATACTATTCAATATTATCCTTTTTAAAAATATCAAACCAACATGATAAATTCAATGAAATACATAAAATATGTCATTAATATGTCTAAGTTATCCATAAAATTAATTTATATCATTAATTAATTAATTAATTATACATTTATGAATATTTTTAAAATAATTTATTTGATATTTCTATTAATAAAATATTTTCTACTTCACTATTCTGTCATCATTAATGGTAATGATTTAATTTGTAAAAACTATAAATAAATTAATATGATGTATATAATTATTTTCAATTTCCATATAATATTCTTGATATAAATTTTCTCCAGGTTATCCCTATATTAAAATTATTTAGCTTATAAGAATTGGGAGTGTGACATTTTGTCACATTCTTTGATTTTGATAATATCTATATCATTTTCATGGATAAATGGAAATTAAATGTCTCAAAATCAATATTTATAATATATTTGACATTATAATAGTTTTTTTATAAATTATAAATTAATAATAATTTTATAAAACTTAATAAAATACTTTATATTATATGAAATGAATAGTGTCATTTTTTGACACTATTCATTAAATGACTTTTTAAAATATCAAAATAGAAATATTGGTTCGAAAACGTACATTAGATCATTAAAATGTAAAATATGTATAGAAAATTAGTGGAGGTAATAAATTATTTCCAATAATAGTTATTTTAATATTTATAATATTATTATTATAATTTATTCATTAATGAAGAAATTACAACATCATCTTTGTATCACAATTTTATTTAATTATTTATTTCCAAAAAATTACAAATTAATTAACATGATATGTGTAATAATTACATATTTATAAAGAATATTTATTGTCAACCATGTCACTGATAGAGCCTTATATTAAATATATTTTACTTGTTAAAAACAAAATTATAACAAAATTGTATTATCTTTGAATATAATTTTATAAATGTATAATTGTTATCCAAGGGTCTCCAAGTGGTCCATAAATAGACCCAAGGATGACTGTGGTCGAAAAAACTTATACAATGATATTTGTACATGTATTAGGGTATTTATAATATTATTTTTACCTTTAATTAACCCATTTACATTTAACCGTAGCAGTAAACAAATTACTAATAATACAATTCATAATGCAAAAAACTAAAAGAAAACTATTTTCATAATTTTTACCCACTGATTAGAAATATGGAATCATGTTTTCAAAATTAAAAATAAATAAGTTTTAGTAATTAATTTAAAAATATTCTCATTATCAGAGTGAAAATGGGGTTTTTTAAATGTTAAAACATTGCAAAAGATTGAAATGATTTTAAATCAAAATTGATGGTAAAATTAATTTCTGTGAACAAAATTATATTAAATGGTAAAAATATATTCTATTTGTACTATAAATCCATTCATTAATATAATTTATCCATAAAAAGTATTTACTTCAAATAAATCAATAAAAATTAGTATATTTTTTTATTTATCATAATTTGAAACGTATTAGAAAAATATCAAAAATTCCTCCAAATTAAATTTTTATCTCCCAACTAAAAATAAGAAGTTTCTTTGGTTAAATATAATATATTAAATTTTAAAAACTAGTTTTAAAATGGGTTCTCCATCAAAAGGCGACAAATCTGTATATTTTGAAAAATAATTCATTTATCCAAAAAATTGAAATTGTTCTTATATCACGTCTAGAAAATACATAAGATGAATGTTAAAATTATACGTAATAAAAAATATTAAAAATTTTCTTAATACTATTCATAACCATTTATTTAGTGACTATGTTATATATTAAATTATAATATTTTCATAATATATTGTTATTCGGTAAAATTGGGCCTTGTGTGTAACACAAGCCAACTCATTGTTATGGTTATAGTAATTTTAATATGGTGTTTCATAAAAAGAAATAAACAATTTAAAATTTATTTAGAAATGAAAATATTATAATATCTCAGGGTGTTATATTCTCCCCTCATTCAATAATTTACGTCCTCACAATTTGAAATTGCCCTTGTAAAATAAAAGGTTAGTACTAAAAATTACTTTTGTGGAAAACCCACATCGGAAATAGGGTTAATGAAATACAATAATAATAAGAGGTAAATGTAAATGTGAAGTTCACAACCAAATTATTCTTTCATATAGAAGAACATTAGTGGTAAGAAGATATACAAACTTAGAGGAAAACATAAATCCTTCTAGGGAGTGATTGAGGTCTTCAATCACAATCTAGTGAACAATAAATGGTAAATTAAGTGCCTAAAAGCCATAAATATATGATGATTTAAAATAACACCAGTTCAATTTATTGTTAACTTGATATACATATTTAGGATAATAAATTTTTTTAGATTATTTTTCCTAAAGTTTATGAACTATTTTACTATACAGATATGTACTTGAGAAAACTTACTTGATTCCATCAATGTTATCCTTTGGTTTTTCATTGATCTATTTTCATTTCATCATATAAATGTTTAATAAAAATAAAAAGTTTACTCCAATGTATCCAATAAGTCATAATTTAACCTCAAACAATAATATCCATTGTTCAACTTACTCCATTCCAACCTTAAGAATCGACCAAAATAATTTCATCCAAATTAATTGAACAAAAATGTCTCTAAATTTCCATAATAAATATTTACATAAGATTCCCCAAACAATGTAATTTAGATCTTATTATCACATACCAAATACTTTATCACCTATGAATCCTTAATGATATGTTTCATGCCTCCAAATCCTTAAAATATAAGAATTGTAGTACAGTTCTTACATATCTCATGAATCTTATAAATATAGAAGAATTGATGTAATAATTCTTGAATCCAAATAAAAATTAATAATTAATAATTCCACTTCACACTTAAATCATTAACTAAGATTCAACATATTATTCATTAATACCACATTCATCTTATTTAACTTTTGTAGTCTCTTCCTTATTAGTAGTATAACCATTACTTGTATGACCTTGTTGATTCTATCTATTATCCAAAACTCAAATCACAATTCAAGAAATACTAATCATGGTGATATAGTCATGAAGAAACATTAATTATATCTCTAAATGATTCCATCTTATTCTCAATCCATAATTTCGCCGGATTAACCAAAGTTATCCATTACCAAATTTAAAGGATGATATTATATACTTGACTTGTTCCTAAATTTATTCATAGGGTTATGTTTTATAATGTTTTATTTCTAAATCTAATTTCCAAGGATGACACCAAACATCCTATAATAGCATCTGTAATTCCCCGAACCTAGATTCTAGGGACGGGTGCATTATTTTAACACATTTTCGTGATTATAAGGAATCAAATCCCAAAGGACCGATCAGTTTAACAACCTTGGAAAATCAATTACATAAATGAACATTACATTAAAATTCAAATCATAAAATTCAAAAAAGAAATGTATTTGAGAACACCGTCATTATCCTATATTAACTCTTTATATCAATCATAAAACAATTTGTGGAATCCTAGGAAAATAAAACATAAGAAATGGGTGTGCACAGATGCTATGTAATGTCAAAAAATATAGGATAAGCTTTCTTAAATAATCATAAACTTCTAACAGAACTATAAAACTAAAATATAAGACATATAAACATAATCTTCAAAATAATGTGGAAAGAATAAATAAAATAATTCCATTTAAACATTCATATGGATATTCTTCTTGTCAAATAATCACATGTAATATCAATAACAAATCTCATAATGGAGGAATGCATAATTCCAAACATCTAAAACATACCATCGATGCATTAGCTATGAAATAAAAAAAATAAATGGTTAAGGCCACAACCAAATCCATATTTGAAAATAAATGGGAAAGGCCTTAGAAAATTCTTAATCTAGTTTGTCTCATGAGACCTACCCATGCATCGAGGTGGTATAAGGGGTCCTTCCCACCACTTAATAAGTCCAATAAATTCCCCATATGAAAAGGGTGAAAAAAACATAAATGTTATTATTAAAAATAGCATACAAAATGTTAATATATTAAATATAAACCATGAATGGTATCAAAATAGCACATCCACTTTCAAACATATCATAAACCATTAAATACAATATGGTAGATTGACTAATAATAAATCAAACTCAATTAAGCATAAAATCCAACAAAGTACGTTAACATAGATGAAAATAATATAATAAAGGCATTACAAATATCTTGAGAACAATTCACATTTTTCATAGAAATAATTTATTCAAAATATAATCAATTATAAAAGAATTCATTTAAAAAGATATTTTTGATTCAATGTGTCCCACACCACTTTGAATATTTTTAAATGAATTATCAATTTAAAAAATTATTATCCATATAAACAAATCATTAAAACCATTATGAAAACATGAAAATTAATGAGATATACATAGAAGAATAAATATTTAAAATATTTAAAATGATGTTTTAGTTAAATACTTTCTTACATAAAACCATAAAAATATTCTCTGTGAAGAAATTTAAAAAACACGAGGACATGGATGATAAATATATTCATGTAAATACTTATGCATAAATAATCTGGGATAATAATGAGAATGCAAAATTAACCATTACCCTATACTTTCCTTTAGTAGAGACTATTTTAACCGCATATATAATGTTTAACCCATTTTATTAAATTATAAAATGAGAGAATTCATATTTATTATGTCATATATGATCCTACTATTTCATTTTGATAATAATAATTCAATATTACTATTGTTTTGGGTGTTAATTTCATTGTTTTCATATGTATGTTTTGTTGTGTAAGTCATGTTTGTTATGTATAGGATCTATTTTATTAAATTATAGAATTATATAAGTTTTATAATTTCTATTTTTACACATAATATAAATTTTATAATCATTCTTTAATCGTTAACATGGATAATGAATCTCACCATGTTGTGGAGATAGTAGGCCATATATAGGAATGAGCGATGATATCATTGCCTTAATGGTTAAATGGTATGATATTGGATTGTATATTAATTATAAATAATAATAATAATTTTATATTAATTATATATATGTATTATACTCATCATTATACCCATCCAAATAAAGTAGTGTTAAATAACAAATTACGCCATAACATGGAGATGGTAAGACGCACATATGCACACATGGTTATATTTTTATTCATAGGATGAATAAAATGAGTAATATGGTTATAACATGATAATAACAACATATCAGTATAAGTATGATACTTTAGTTATTACTTTGTTATGGATATAACATTAAAGAGAAAGTAGAAGAAATAAATATCTTTGAAAGAGGTGATAAAACAATTACCCCTTTTTTGGGTATCTTCTTTTTATTTAAACAAAAAAACTACAAAGGATGGATTTATTCCCCATGTGTTGACTATATTATGTTTTTAGGGAAGATGGTAGATGAAATGGGAAGCGTTTTTTTCAAGAAAAATAAATTTAGTGGTGTGATTAAAAGAGAATGACGGGTTCCATTTTATAAGAGACGTGAGGGAAATTTAGGAAACTCTCAAGGTATTAAATTAAAATAGATTAATTTTCAATTACAAATGGATCTAAAGTGAATTATATAAAATATAAGATGATTATGGGTGTAAATCATCTTAATCAATAAAATTTATACATATTTTGGCTATAAAAGTAACCTTATTGTTTGGATTTAACCCTTAGTGAAACAGTTTGACTCCTACCATGTCTACTTGTATTTGTACACTATATGGTTAATATATTTACCATAAAATGAAAAAATAACCCCAATTTTATCCCTTATAAAATATATTAAATTTTAAAATTTAGTTGGATTAAGCTTATAATTTTATAACTTTTATATCATTTAATAAAATAGTATTTATTTTCAAATATCATTTATTTCAATTTTAAAACTATTCAATATTTACATTTTGGAAAATATCAAAACAACATGATTACTTATAATAAATTAATAAAATATGTAATTAACATGTCTAAGTTATATAAAAAATTAGTGTATGTCATTAATTTACTAAATTATATTTATTTTAATATTTTAAATATTATTTATTTGATATTTCTATTAAGAAAAGGATTTTTACTTCAATATTGTATAATCATTAATCATAATTATTTAAAATATAAAAACTATAAATAAATTAAAATGATTTATGTAATTATTTTAACTTTACAAATAGTATTCATAATGAAATTTATCTCTATTTTATCTCTATATTAAAAAAACTGAACTTATAAGTAATGAGATTGTGACATTTTTTAACATTATTTGATTTTAATAATATCTATGTCATTTTTGTCATATAAATAAATTATTTTAAAGGTAAATTTTATTTAATTTACATTAATAATTTGTTTTAGGGGTATCCCATTCATTTCTGGAGGAAAGGGTGAGTTTTCATGATTTGGGCCAAATCGAGAGCCCATTTCTAGATTTAAAAACTAATTTTGATTATTTTATAACTATTTCATTTTTAAATATTTTTCACCCATTACACTTCAAAAATATCCTCCACTGACCTTTTAACAACAAAAATCCAATTTGGACCCCTTATAAATCCATAAAAATGGGGTATTTGGGTTTTTATTTAAGAATTGGGTCAACCCGAAAGCCCATTTTCCAATTTTAAATTATTTCTTTAATTTTTTAATATCTTATTCATTATAATGAATTTTTTTGGTGATTACACCTCCATCTCGACCATAAGAATCCCAGGAGATCTCCTATTGAATTTATACCCTCCTTGGATCTCTTTGAAATCGAGAATTAGGGCATAACTTCAAAGGGTGTCTCAAATTGGCCAGAATTGAAGAGGTAAATTCATCCCCTCTTAACTCTCTGAAATATTACTCCTTTTCCCTCTATTACAATTCCTAAATTACCTCCTAAATATTTTTCGAACAAAACCTGAATTTTGGATGTTTTCAATTTCATCTACTATTTTTTTGGAGTGATTACTTCAGGATACTTCAAGTAAGTGAGTCCATTTCTTTCCTCTTTCATATTTCTTAGGGTTTCATTTGTTTTTATTAGGGTTTATTCCCTCTTCCATAAAGTACAAAATTACCATAGGGTATGTTTGAGAACCTAAGGTTTAACCTTGGGTTCTATTTTCCAATTATTGTAGTTTTAGGTTTGATCTACGTCACTCTTGGTGCGGCGGTGGTGCGATTTGATTTTCGCACAAAGGATTCAAGGTATTAACTAATTTGGTTGGTGATTCAAAATGTATGAAATATATGTAAATTGACTTGCTATTTTTATTAAATTTTCATGTTAATTTAATTTTATGGTTTCTGCAAAAAAATAGTTTTAGTGGTTTTTGTATTGCAAATGAATTTGTAATGCCAATTTTAGGTGAAATTTGGGGTTTTTCTTGGAAGTCCCTTGTTGGTTTTTTTGGGGATTCCCTATCACTACTTATTTTATTTTATTGGGATGTACAAGGTCTGAAAATACTATTTTAATGTTTATCCTTTTTTTTGTTGCTGTTAAAGTTGGTTTTAATGGTGTTGTGGAACATGTGAACTTTAAGTGTCATGTTTGTTTAAAAATGGATGTTTTAAAAAGATTACATTTCCTGGTTCACATGGGGCTGCCCTAAAATTTATCTGTTGGTTTAATTGAAATTTATAATTCTGAATTTTCTGTTTTGGTAACTTATAGGTGTGCATATAGTGTGCAAAGTGGGGTTTTCAGGGAGTGTTGGGTGCAAAACAATGCGGGTTTTTGAGAAATTGTATTATGGAAAATCAAAGTGTTTTGTTGTGTGTTTTAAATGGTATATAGTGTGTATAGATACTGTATTGTCTTTAAGTGACTATTATTGGTGTTTTTATTTGAAAATGGATGAATTTGGAATGCTGAATATGTTTGAGCACAAAGGGGGAAGCCTGGGTACCTAGGAGGGGCGGATGTGTACTAGTGTAGCTAGTGGACTAGATGGGTTTTGACCATATTTCACCTAGAATTTGGATAAATAAAACTCTAACTAAACTATGTGGATAATTATTATAGAACACTATTTTATGGGTATGTTCAATACTACTAGCTTGTGAATGAGAACATATTTTACAATGGTTACTTTACACTGAGTTATGAGGTACATGGGGCCCGAGACTATCTAGGGCCTAGGGGTGTTCCTGATTTTGTTGCTCATTGTGATTGTGATATTTTATATTATATTTGGGTGTTTTTGGAAGTACATTACAGTACCTAACATGTCTATTTAAATATGTTAAAATTCTAAAAAAATTTAGCTTGAAAACTGTTTTTAATTGAAAGTTGCATTTCTTGGATTTTATCACTGTCTTTCTTTGCATACTAAAACTGCTTTCTTTTTCACATTGAATTGCATCATCTTTGGAATCATTGGGTGGTATCCTATTGGGATTAGTCTCACAACCTACTTACACCCCTTTGTTTTATGTAGAATTGGTTATGTTTGACTCAGGTAAAGGAAAGGCCAAGGGTGATGGCGGTTCAGGGTGTTAGTCCCCATCGCTGGGGCGGAGTTGTAGAGATGGCTTGCAGGTGATGACCCCCTTGTCATGTGGAGTCATTGGGGATGTCTTGCGGTTGTCATTATTTGTATTTTGAACACTTTTAGTGTCTTTAAAAAAATTTATTCAGATCTGGTTTTGTTAAGAAATTTTTAGCATGAAAATTTCAGATTCTTATTATTGATTTTTTTTTATGTTTTATGCTTTAATACTCAGGTAAATAGTTCCCAAAGAAGATTTTTTTGATACCTAGGAACTTGTGCCATCCCATGGGGATAGGGAACACCGTTCAACCATTGGAACGGGCCGGGTTTGGTGCCAGTAATAGTGGAAACGAGATCCGGTTGGTGACAAAATTTTATCAGAGGAGGTTAAACTTTTTGGGTTATATTGATATTTTGGGATGTGTCAGGATAGACATGAGATAGGACTGTGAGGGCTCATGGTTCTGGTTGTGAGTAGGGTTCCTGGCCCATAACTCTCATGGAAGAACTTGAGTCACCACGGGATGTTGGAATTTACGGATTGACTTCACTTCCAGGTGAGACGTGTGGGCTACAGACCACATGTGGACATCAGACGGATGTGGAGTAGTTGTTTCTTTTATTACTGAATGTTTAGATTATTTATATTTGATGTATTTGATTACAATTTTCATAATTTTGGTATTTAATATTGTTTTCTGACTGCTTCATTTTGTAGAAACATGCCTCCCCGGAATGCTCCCACGCGCCCACAGGAGGAAGCTCGAGAAAGTTCTCCCACACCGATTGATCAGAGGCTTGTGGAGGCTGTGGTTTGGTCTATCCGAAATTTGGGACAGGGGTCAAATACTACTCTAATTCTTGTTAGGGCATAAGAGAAAGGTCCTAAAAATGATAAATCTCATGAGTTACTGAAAAACAAGCCTCTGACTTTCTAAGGCATCTCAGAACTCCAAGATGTAGAGGAATGTCTTGAGAAGATCAAGCGTATGTTTGAGTTCCTGGGAATACCCAAGGATCTTAGGGTGAAGCGTGCCTCTTTTCTATTGGACGGTACCAGCCGTAAGTGGTGGGAGTCAGTGTTTCAGACTGGGAAGAATGAGCATATGCACTGGGGAGATTTCAAGGCTGTCTTCAATGAACAATACTTCCCTGAGGTGTTAGCTTATGCTAGGTCCAGATAGTTCATGGACCTTGTTCAGGGGAATCAATCTGTGATGTAGTATGCCAACTGTTTCATTGATTTGGTTCAGTATGCTCTAGAAATTGTCTCCAATGAAAAGACGAAGGCCCATAGGTTTGGGAAAGTGTTGTGACCAGAGATATACTCCCAGGTTTTCTTATTTTAGCTGAGGACCTATGCTGAGGTCGTTGATCGGGCATGCATGGTGGAGATTGATAAGAAAGGCAGGGCTGGTTCCTCTGGTTTAGTATCAGTATTGGGAAGTTGTAGCTTTTCAGATAAGAAAAGGAAGCGGGGGGATCATGTGAAGAAAGAAGGGGGCAGTTCAGGAAACTCTTCCAGACAGTTTTCTTATATGGTTTCTGATGCGTGATCGGTCGTGTGCCACCAATGTGGGAAGCTCGGGCATATCCGACCAGTATATCCACTTCCTCTGAATCATTGTTACCAATGTGGAGGTATGGGGAATTTGTATCACTTCTATGGTGTGGCACATCCACTCCCAAGTGGGGTAGAGTCTGTGGCTTTAAGAGGAGTGCCAACACAGTCCGAGCCGTCGAGGATGGGGGGATATCGATTTGGCAGTCGTGGTGGTAGGGCTAGATCATATTCTGGGAAAATCTAGTTCCGGGCATAGCCATAGACTAGCGGTCATACTCAAGTAGATACTGGACATCTCCATGCAGTGGATTAGGCACTAGCAAGATCAGAGGTGGGACTGTCGACAGTTCAAGGTACTGTTCTGATCGCATCTTCTATAGCTACTAATCTATTTGATACTGGAACCTATATTTCATTTATTTCTGCCCATTTTTTGGGCATTCTGAATTTGAAAACTGAGTTGATGTCTTTCGTGACGGAGTTGGAGACACCAATGGGAAAGAAGTAGGAGCAGGGTCTCAGGTGCCCCTCGTGTGTGCTTTCCATGTTAGGGGTTGAGATGGATTGGGACCTCCTGGTTATAGATATGGAACTATTTGACATAATACATCGCATGGATTAGCTAGTACACATCTAGGAACACATCGATTGCTACAGACAACATGAGAGTTTCACGGCACCTGATGGGAGTTGTCAGGTTTTTTGTGGAGAATGGGATCCTCGGTCAGGTCGCGCAGGGCCTCCACTCCCAGAGTCGGGAAGTGTTATCTTCCAGTTATCTTCGGTCATTCTATAGGATGGTATTTCCCCTAAAGGTGCACTACCTCATGTAGTGAATGTGTTTCCGGAGGTATTTTCGGATGATTTTTTAGGTTTTCCACCGGAGCGGGATGTGGAGTTTTCGATTGATCTGGTTCCAGGAACACAATCGATATCTCTTCCCTCTTATCGCATGGCCCCCACCAATGTGAGGGAATTACAGAAATATCTATACGACTTAGAATCCAAAGGATTCATTCGCCCGAGCGTCTCTCCTTGGGCCTCTCTTGTGTTGTTCATGAAAAATGCTGATAAATCCCTCCGGTTGTGCATTGACTACCAGAAGCTGAATAAGGTAACAATTAAAAACAAATACCCTTTGGTTAGAATGGATGTTTTGTTTGATCAGTTGATGGGAGGAAAGTGTTTCTCAAAGATAGACCTACGTTCATGGTATCATCAACTCAGGGTGAAGGAGTCAGATATCCCAAAGATAGCCTTCCGAAGTAGGTATGGCCACATTGAGTATTTAATCATGCCCTTCGGATTGACCAATTCTCCAGTGGTATTTATGGAACTTATGAACATGGTGTTCCATCAATACCTCTATTCCTTTTTTGTGGAGTTTGTGGATGACATTCTAGTATACTCTGGCTCTGAGTAGGAACATGAACATCACTTGAGGATTAGTTTGGTCACTTTATGGGATCACTGCCTCTATGCAAAGTTGTCAAAGCACACATTATAGATTCGGGAGGTGAAATTTCTTAGGCATGTGATCTCTGAGCAGGGGGTTTCAGTGGACCTAGAGAAGATTAGTGCGGTTATGTCATGAGAGCATCAAAACAATGTGTTTGAGATCAGGAGTTTCTGTGTCCTGGATGGTTATTACAAGAGATTCATTTGGGATTTCTCTCGGCTTGCTTCATTGATGACAGCACTCACCTAGAAAGGGGTGAAGTTTGTATGGGGTCTAGAATGTCAGGAATCAATCGAGGAGTTGAAGAGTTGGTTGACTACTACCCCTGTACTAATTTTTCCAGAGGCTGGAAAGGGATATGTGGTCTATTTTGATGCTTCAGGTATGGGCCTTGGCATACCTCACACACCTCAGGGTAAGAATGTCATTTGGGTGGTGATTGATTGTGTGACCAAATCATCCCACTTCATTCTGATAAAAGATACAACTAAAGTGGATGAGTTGGGCCATTTTTATCTTCAGGATGTGGTGAGACTCCATGGAATACCATCATCAGTTGTCTGAGATAGAGACCCTTGTTTCAATTCTCGATTATGGGAAGGACTTCAGAATGCCTTGGGGTACCAGATTAATATGATCAAAATATACCATCCTCAGACAGATGGTCAGACAGAGCGGGAAAATCAAATTTTGGAGGACATGCTATGGGCATGTGTCCTAGATTCTGGAGGTTTCTGGGATACCCATTTATGATTGGTTGAGTTTGATTATAATAACATTTACTAATCCTTGATTCGAATGGCTCTTTTTGAGGCGCTCTATGGTCGGCCTTGTCGGTCCCCCCTGTGTTGGGATGACATAGGTGAGACCTCACTACTGGGGCCGAGTCTAGTGCAGGAGACATTTGAGAAGGTAAAATTAATCAGGCAACATTTATTGATACCTCAGAGTCATCATTACTCATATGCTAACCGGAGGCATCGAGACCTAGTGTTTTCTGTGGGTGATAGGGTATTCTTGAATGTAGCCCCTCGTCTGGGCCATCGTCGATTGGGGAAGCAAGAGAAGCTAACGCCGGGGTATATTAGCCCATTTAAGATCACCAAGTGTATTGGAAATGTGGCATACAGGTTGGCCTTACCTTCTCAGTTTACCTCCATCCATGACGTCTTCCATGTCTCCCAATTGAAAAAATACAACTCGGATCCGCCTCATGTGCTGAGTTGGGAGAAACTATAGATTGAGTCTGACTTGTTAGTTTTTGAGAAACCGGTGAAAATAGTGGAATCCCAAGAGAAGGTTCTTCGAGGGAAGTCTATTCCGCTAGTTCGGGTTCGTTGGCGCATGGTAATGATACACATGAGACATGGGAGTGGAAGTCATGGGTTGAGAAAGAGTATATGTTCCTGTTTTATGATCAAACATCAGGTTGACTTTATAAGATGGAAAGTTTTCATGGTGGGTAGAATTGTCACATACAGAACTTATTTTAAAGGAAAATTTCATTTCATTTCCATAAATTCTTTGTTTTAGGTGTTTCCAATTCATTTCTGGAGGAAAGGGTGAGTTTTCATGATTTGGGCCAAATCGAGAGCACATTTCCAGATTTAAAAACCAATTTTGATTACTTTATAACTATTTCATTTTAAAATATTTTTCAACCATTATACTTTAAAAATATCATCCACTAACCTTTTAACACACACAATCCAATTTGGACCGCTTAAAAATCCATAACAATGTGGTATTTGGGTTTTTATTTAAGAATTGTGCCAACCTAAAAGCTCATTTTCCAGTTTTAAATTTTTTCATTAATGTTTTAATATCTTATTCATTATAATGTATTTTTCAATGATTATAACTACCAGTCGACCATAAGAATCCCAGGTGCACTCCCATTGCCTTTCCCCCCTCCTTGTATCTCTTTGAAATCGCTAATTAGGGCAGAACATCATAGGGCGTCTCAAATCGGCCATAATTGAATAGGTAACTTCATACCTTCTTAACTCTCAAAATTCTTACTCTTTTCCCTCCATTCGAGTTCTTAAATGACCTCCTAAATCTTTTTCGAACAAACCCTGAATTTTGGCTATTTTCAGTTTCAACTATTGTTGTTTTGAAGTGATTACTTCATGATACTTCAAGTAAGTGAGTCCATTTCTTTCCTCTTTTAAATTGATTAGGGATTCATATGTTTTTATTATGGTTTATTTCATATTCCTTGAAGTACCAAATTACCAGGGGGTAGGGTTTCGAACCTAAGGTTTGACCTTGGGTTTGATTTTCCAATTCTTGTGGTTTTAGGTTTGATCTAGGTCCCTCTTGGTACCTTGGTGGTGCGATTTGATTTTCGCTCAAAGGATTCAAGGTTTTAACTAATTTGGTAGGTGATTCCATATGTATGCAATCTATGTGAATTGAATTACTATTTTTATGACATTTTCATGTTTATTTAGTTTTATGGTTGCTGCAGAAAAATATTTTTAGTGGTTTTTGTAATGAAAATGAATTTTTAATGCCAATTTTAGGTGAAATTGGGGGGTTTTCATGGAATTCTCTTCTTGGTTCTTTTGGGGCTGGCCAATCACTTATTATTGTATTTTATTTGGATTTAGTAGGGATGAATATACTGTTTTTAATGTTTATCTCTTTTGTTTGTTGCTATGAAAGTTGGTTTTAATGGTGTTTTAGAACTTGTGAACTTAATGTCATGTTTGCTTAAAAATTGAAGTTTTACAAAGATTACATTTCTTGTTCACATGGGGGTGCCCTAGAATTGATTTTTTGGTTTAATTGAAATGTATAATTCTTCCTTTTCTATTTTGGTAACTTATAGGTGTGTATATAGTGTACAATGTAGAGTTTTTAGGGAGTGTTGGGTGCAAAACAATGTAGGTTTTTGAGAAATTGTTTTATTGAAAATCAAATTGTTTTGTTGTGTGTATTAAATGATATAAATTGTGTGTAGCTACTGTATTTTTTTAAGTAACCAGTATAGCTATTTTTATATGAAAATGGATGCATGTGGCTTTCTGAATTTGTTTGATCACAAAGGGGGGAGCCAGAGTACCTAGGTGCGGCGGATGTGTACTAGTACAGCTGGTGGACCAGATTGGTTTTGTCCCTGTTTCACATAGAATTTAGATAAAAACAACTCTAACTAAACTATGTGGATGATTATTGGGGACTACTAGGTTATGGGTATGTTCCATACTAGTGGCTCGTTCACGAGAGCAAATTTTACTATGGTTACTTTACACCGAGGTATGAGGTACATGGGACCCGAGACTATCTAGTGCCTAGGGGTGTTCCTGATTTTGTTGCTCATTGTGTTTGTGATATTTTCCATTGTATTTTGGTGTTTTGGCAGTAATTTAAAGTATCTAAAATGTCTATTTAAATGTGTGAACATTCTGAAAAGTTTATCTTGAAAACTGTTTTCAATTGAAAGTTGCATTTCTTGGATTTTATCACTGTCTTTGTTTGAGTTCTAAATCTACTTTCTTTTTCACATTGTATTTCATCCTCTTTGTAATCATTGGGTGTTATCCTATTGGGAATAAGATCACACCCTACTTATACCCCTTGGATGTAAGTAGAATTGGTTATGTTTGACTCAGGTAAAGTAAAGGCCAAGGGTGATGGCGGTTCAGGGTGTTAGTCCCCATCGCTGGGGCGGAGTTGCGGAGACGACTTGCGGGTGATGACCCCCTTATCATGTGGAGTCATTGGGGATGTCTTGCTGTTGTAATTGTTTTTATTTGGAACAATTTTTGTGTCTTTAATCAAATGTATTCAGATCTGGTTTTGTTAAGAATTGTTTAGCATGAAAATTTCAGATTCTTATTATAGATTGTTTCTTTATGATTTATGGTTTCATACTTGGGTAAATTGTTCCCAAAACAGATTTTATTTGATACCCGGGCACTTGTTCTAGGCCGTGGGGATAGGTAACGCCCTTCGAGCTTTGGCACAGGCTGGGTTTGGTACCAGTAATAGTGGCGACCAGATCTGGTTCGTGACAATTTTAATGGATAAATGGCCATTAAAGGATTAAAAATAAATATTTATGATATATTCAACATTATAATAGTTATTTGGATGAATTAATATTTTTTATTAATTTTATAAATGTTAATAAAATATTTTATATTTTAAAATTCCAATATTTTCAATTATGACACTATTATTTAGATGACTTATAAAAATATCATCATTTAGAGATAGGTTCAAACCAACTCATTTAAATCATCACCAACATGTACAATATTTCTATAAAATTAGTGGATATAATAAATTATGTCAAATAATATTTATTTTAATGTTTTAATATCATTATTTTGTTTTATTCATTAATTAAAAATTACAACATCATCTATATATCACTATTTAATTTAATTATTTATCACATAAAAATTATAAATAAATTACTATGATGTAGGTAATCAATTTATCTTAAAAATAATATTTATAGTCTACTATATCAATTATATATCCCCATATTGAAACTATTTTACTTATTAAAAACAAATGTATAACAAAATTGGATTTTCTTTACATATATTTTAATAAATATATTAAAGTTATAAAAGTTCCTCCAAGTGGTAAAAAAATATACCCAATGATTATTTTGGTCTATAAAAACATATCAAATGAAACTAAGAAATGGTTTTGGGGATTTATAATATTATTTTTACCTTGAATTACCCCATTTTCCCTTAACTATGGTAATAAAGAAAATACAAAAGTTACTATTCATATTGCCAAAAAATAAATGGAACCAATTTACATAATTTGGATCCAATGATTAAAAATATCGAATCCATTTTTAAAATTAAAAACCCATAATTTTTATTAATTAATTTAAAAATAATATCATTGTCAAAATGAAAAACCTGTTTTTTGAAAGGTAAAACATTGTAAAATATTAAAATGATTTTACATAAACATTCATGGTAAAATTAATGACAATGAATAGAATTATATTAAATGGTAAAAATATATTATATTTTTACTTTAAAACCATTAAATAATATTATTCTTTCTTATGAATTATTTCATTGAGAAGATCTATTTTCAATAAATAATAGTATATTTTTTCTATTCATCAAAATTAAAAACTTATATGAAAAACATAAACAATTCTTCCAAAGTAAATTTTTTATATCCCAAATCTAAATAATAAGTTTATTTTTTTAAAATATAATGTAATAAAGTGTCAAAATTTTGATTAAAAATGGGTGCACCTTTAAAAGGTTACAAAACTGCATTTTTTTTAAAAATAATTCTTTTATCCGAAAAATTTAATTTATTCTTATATAATGTATAGAAAATACATAAGATGGATTTTAAAATTATATGTAATATATATAATAAACAAAGTGGTTAATTATATTCATAAAATCTAATTTAATGGAAACATTATATATTTAATAATAATATTTTATTAATATATTGTTGTTCAGTAAAATTAGGCCTTGAGTGTAATGAAAGCCAACTCATTGCAGTGTCTAGTATATGTTTAACATGGTGTTTCATAAAAATCAAAAATTTATTTTTAAATTTATTTATAAAAGAAAATATTGTAATATCTCAGGGTGTTACAATATTGAACTTTTATGATCATATTCTCATGCCCTTATGCTCATGATTATGCTTATATATATCCCTTGTTTACCCTTACCGAGCTTCTAATATCTACACTTTTTATGATTCATTCCCAAGACTATAAAGTTATGTATTATTTTTGATGTCTCTATTAAGGGTTATAGTCAAAAAGATCATCGTGGGAGATAATGTAGCTCATTCACGTACCATTGTTTATGTTTTACATGTTTCCAAAGGCACTACACTAGTACGATCATTCGACACCTATTTGAATTTTTTAAAGTATTTTAATAAAGTTATGTAATGATAATGTACAATAATCAATGGTCATTATAAAATTAATTTTATTGATTTTCATATAAGGGCAGTAAAATGTTGTTTATTTGAGAAAATAGTATTTTTAAACATATAATCTCTTTACAAAAAATTATATATTTTGTTATCAACATGTATTATTTCTATAAAACTATTATAAATAATATTTTAAATGTAGTTATTCATATTCATATTACTATATTTAACATCTACGTTATATTTATACGATTTTAATAATTATTAATGTAAAATGATGTTTCATATATATATATATATATTAGTGTTGTGTTTAACTTATTCCAAGTCATTGTTCCATGTAACATATGTCGAGTCAATGTTTCAGGTACCGTACACCATGTTGTTATAGAGTAAAATATGCCAAGTCAGTGATTTGTGAAAGTAATGTTTGAATTTGTGATTTTATAATAATTAAAAAAATATTTTCAATGTTGCGTGAAATGAAAAATATCAAAATATTAAATTACTTTGAATGAAAATAATTCAAAAAATTATCGGGGTGTAATATAAGTAGTGACATGGGCGCTAATTATTCATTCAAGAATAAAAAACATACTTTTTTATTATGATTATTTAAATTCCATAATATCATGAATATAACTACTCAACACCACTTCAAATTAGAGAAGTATATCTGTTGGTGGAATTTGAAAATGGGGACATTATTGTATCCCAAGTATATAACTTCTCCCCTATCAAAGTTATGGGATAAACTTACCAGAAAACCTTATAATACCCCATTTATTTGAATTTTATTCAATTGTTCTTGTGGATTAAAATTCCATATATGAAGCCAACACAAATTTTCATGATATGGAAATCACTCTCTTTATCCTGAATCAACCAACAATTTTGTACAAGTGCAATGAGGAGGAGTGATCCCATTTAGAAACGACACCTAAAACAAGGATATTATTTCCCTATGATAAAGAGTAACTAGAAAAAATAATTGAGTCTAAGGAATGAATCATCCTTGAATAAATACCCATTTTTAGTGATTATTCTGATGTGTTTCCGGAGGAATTTCCTACTCTTCCACTTAGATGAGATGTTGAATTATCAATCAACCTCATACATGGGGAATCAAATTTTCTAAGAATCTGTATAAAATGGATATTGTGGAACTTTAGGATCTAAATTAACAAATACATTAGAATAAACATAAATGGTTTATACTCCCATGTGCTTCACCATGAGGTGTAATAGTCCTCTTCTTCATGAAGAAGGATTGGTCAATGCACATTTTGGTTGATTATCATGAGCTCAAAAACGTCATTATAATGAACAAGAATCCTCTTCCATGGATTGATGAATTATTTGATCAGCTATGTGAAGAAAAATATTGTCTAAGGTGGATATATGGTGGTGATATTATCTTGTTAGGGTGATGATGGAGAGTATACCCAACAATTTTTTTGAACAATGTATGAGAACTGTGAGTTCATATTAATTCCTTTTAAAACAGCGAATTCTCTAGAAATCATCATGAAATTGATGAATATAATCATTATATATTAACTTGAAAATAGTTTGGTAGTATTTATAGATGATATTTTAATATTTTATAAAACCAAAGGGGAGAACGATGTGTATCTGAGCACTATACTAAAGACCTTACAAAAGTTGATTTTTCTTGCCAAGAACAACAAATGTGGGTTCTGTATGAATGAAGTCTCATTAATGGTAAATATAATCATAAGAATTAGGATATACGAGGTCCCTTCAAAGACACAAGATATTGAAGGATGGCCATGTCCAATATATGGGACCGATACTTGTAGTTTACTAGTTTGAGCTAGGTACTATGGTTGATTTGTGATAAATTTCACAATATTTTCAATCCCTCTAACCATGATAACATATAATTTATTAATGATTTCATGGGAAGGTGAACTTGAAAATATAATTAAGGACATGAAAAGGAGTACTAAAACTACCCATTTTTTCACACTACCCAAAAGTGGAGAACATTACATGGTATTCACCGATGCTTAGAAGAAGGGATTGGGCTATGTGTTATGTAAATGAAGAAAATATGATATATTATTCTTCAAGGAAGCTGAATTTTATCAAATAGAATTACACAATGCATGATATGGAGTTTGTTTGTGATATTCACTTAGAAAAAATGGAATCATTATATATTTTTAGGTAAGTGTGAAATATATATGGATCACCAAAGCCTAAAGTATATATTCACAAAGAAAAAGATGAATCTGAGCCATTGAATATGGTTATAAATGATGAAGGACATTGACTTCTCAATCAACTACCACCATGCAAATGAGAATAACATAGGCAATGATATAAGTAGAAATAATAATTTTTGTTATAATATTTGAGAATTGAGATGGATCCAATCTTATTGGACTTGGCGATGATGAACATTTGAATCATAAAGTAAATAATATCATCAATCTGTTCAAAATTTAATGTTCTTCAGCTTCTTTTGAAAAGCATAACAGATTCTAAAAGAGATGATGTAGGAATTTATATGAATTTAGAAACTATAAGAAAATGTAAATCCTAATATTTCAATGTTTACGTAGAAGGACTTAGGAGATTTGGCTCCTGAATATGTGTACCAACAAATCATGGGCTAAATAAGGAACTATTGGATGATGCACATATATCGACTTTATCCATTAAACAGTAATCAAAAAAATATATCGATATATCTAAGAGAGCTATTTTTAGAAAAATATGAAGAATGTGATCGCTGACTATACATCAATATATTTTTTATATCGTCAAGTGATGACTGAAAAGAATAAGTCTAAGGAGATGATGCAATCATTACCCATACTAATATGGAAGTGGGAAAATATCACCATGGAATTTCTCACCACACATTTGAAGGAATCTATGGAAAACAATTCTATATTGGTTTTTGTGCATCATCTTCAAAAAATCTAACTTTATCGTAATTCAATGGGACTTCTCATTGGACGACATGTTGTGAGTTTGTTCTATGGAATTCAAAGGAGGATGGGATGAACAAAAACTTATGTTCATGTTCACTTATAGAAATTGTTTCAACAAAAGAATCCAAAACAAGCTATATAAATACAATTATGGTTAGTGGTACTAAATTAATAAATAATTTGATGATGTTAGGGAACAAAAACAATCAGGTCTTGAAGTGGCCGAGGAAATGGTGGAAATGTTTCAGACCATTCAGCTCCAAATCAAGGCTGTTGAGAGTTAAAAAATTATATGTTAAAAATTGTCTAAGAGAACTAGAGTATTATGTTAGATACATGGTAATACTCCTCATATATCTATTGATGAAATTCATGAGATTTTGGAATAAGGTAACTATTATTCCAAGATACATAGACCCCTTTGATATCCTTGATCGCATTGGGGTTGTGGCCTATAGAATTGCACTCCCACATATCCTATACCAAATACGTGATGCATTCCATTTATCCCCCTGGATAATTTTATTACTTGAGACCTCACATGTACTCAACCCATATGTGGTACTATTGGAAAATGACTTTTCTTTTGAGGAGTTTTTTGAATATCTTATATCTTAGAGACAATGTTATTAAAATAATACATTTCACATTTTCAAAGTTCTATGGAGAAACCAAATGTTTGAAGAAGAAATGTGGGATCCAAAGGAAGTGATTAAACTGAGTTACACTCATCTTTATTAGTGTGGGAAATGAGAATTTTATGTTATAAATTTATTAATTGGGGAAGATTATAATGAACTGAACTGTTATAAATGAAAATTTTCTTATGATTATATTAAATGACTTATTATGAAATATGGATATAGAAATCACATGAACTTGTTTTCATTTGTTATATCCTGTCAGATTAAAATGAACATGAATCATCATTACTATTGTTAATATATTTGTTGAAAAGTGATCACATGATTTTCATAAATATAGGGTTTTAAAAAAATCTAATTGAAAGTAACAATGAAAGTGATAACCTCAACCAATAGGATCATAACCTATGAAGCAAAATTATTTGAGCATATAAGGTAGCTAAAATCACTGGGATTTTTCCTTGAACAATACCAAGATGATATTCTAAAACAGAATCTCGAGTGAAACTATTTATGGGAGAAGTTTATGATCACCGAGATCATGACACAAACCTTGTTCGATAAACCACCTCAAGAAAGTATCCCCATCACACACCTCACTCTTAGGTAGTTTTATAGTGTATTCAAGGTATATGTATTAAGACCCCAGAAATATAATTATTTTGAGTATTTTATATATAATAATGAATAAATTTTAATCCTTATTTTTGTTACATTATAAATAATATTTATTGAGATACAATAAAACATAAATAGAATTTTTGTTAATATTCAACTTCAATTACAGAATTTATTCCATTGAATTAATTGATTTTTTAAATAACTAAAATTTTAATAAAGTATTATTAATAATTAATAATTATTATATTTAAATGATCATATAATTTTTATGATGTAAAATGTAATCTTTATATGGTTTTAAAAACTATGACTGTAAAAAAACCCAGCATTTCCCTATATTTGTCAGTTCTGATTTTAAAAGATAATATAAACATATTTAGAAAAATATTTTTATAAATTGAATATTATTTTTAGAATAATTATTTTGATATTATCCAAAAGTTAATTTTTCATAATTTTTTGAGACTGTTGAATTTTTATGGTAAAAATTAAATACCGTATAAGTGTACTTTGTATATTATGACATCATAATAACTGAAAACTGATGTAATAAAATATATAAAGTTTATCCATGATAAAAAATATTTTTTATATTTAAAATAATTCTATATTATTTCAATTGTATTAATTTTAAAAATTGGTTATTCATCTTCCAAAACCATTAATATATTTATGGTTATAAAATATTTTTCTTAAGAGTATGACTCACTTCCAAATAATTATAGTAATTAATTTATTATTTTCAGACCTTTTAATTATAAAGTAATTAATTCCAATTCAATTTTTTAGAAACCATGGGGAAAAACCATGTTAAGGTTTGTGGTTTTGGTTATTATATTATATAGAGTAAAAAATAGATGTTTTGAGAAATAATAAAGAAATCCCCTGTCATTCCATTCATAAACCAACCAAGATACCATTTATCTACACTAAAAAAAATTGGAGCATATCCTCACTCTACCCTCACCTCTCTAGATTCCTCCCAAGGCACTCTCAAGATATTGAGAAGCCCCTCCCAAGAATTTGGTGTCAGGCACTCATGTAAGGTATCCTCACCTTATCTTTATTATTCAAGTGTCTTTATTATCGTATACATTATATTTACAATTAATAATGATGATATATTTCATTACATGGACCTATTACTTCCCATATTATGTCAAAATTATTAGATGCTACTTATACTCTAATCAAACCATTTTATGAATTTTTATTTCACGTCATTGTGCTGTTGAAATTTTACCATGATTTTCCATTCCAAAAAAGATTTGATATTGTATACCATATAAATTTCCCATAAAGGGTGTTAAAAATTATACACATATAACTATTTTACATGAGACTTAATAGTATGTATTCTATACTTCTTAATTATGGAATAAAATATGACGGTTAATGAATCCATGTTTTATAATTAATATGTCACAATTAATCATGGGAATGAAATGAAAATGATGAGTGAGTTGTGATTTATATAGAGCTCCAATTCATTGGGTAATGATTGGATTCATGGGACATCATGTTTGTACATGGAGTGAGAAAATTTACTTTGTGTTAAATTTTCCATCATGATGTCTTGGAATTTATCATTGACCTATGTTTACGAGGAATTGTTTTATGTTTTTCCATATTTACAATGTAGTATATGTGATTATCATGGTATATGAGGTCTCATTGTTCATGTTTATGATTCTTAATCCATTTTTATATTCCGATTTCTAACAAGTATTATTATCTTCATGTTATTTTATATTTAGTCCCTTACTAGGATTTATAGCTCATCCAATTCTTCTGATTGTCTCTAGGTTATTGCATGTAGTTTTAAATTATATGTAATTTTAGATGCTTGTTAATAAATATTTCAATAATGTTTTTGTATTACATGTTCAAAATTGTATTATATGTACCTAATTAATAATTAAACCAGACTTGTCGATCATTGGAATTGTATTATGTATAATTTTAGGCAATAAAACATGAATTAATGTATAATAAAAAGCAATATTTTCATAGTATAAAATAAGAGATAATAACTTAGACATCAATTTTGTCAATAATTAGTTCATCTTGTGATATGACCTAAAATATTGTGCCTGAAAACAACAAAATTAAGACACCCCAAGATGGTTATCATAATTATAAATTATTTATTGATATTTAATTATCCTTATATTATCCCATTGAAATTTTCCCCATCAATTCCATGTATGATTAATATTAATACAATATATATTGGAATAAGGTGGTTTTCCATTTTCATCCTAGTTATTTAAATAATGTTGTTATTTATTTATTAACACATAACATCCCTCAATTCCTCTAAAAATTTATTATTACTATTCAAGATTTCTTCCTTTTTTTCATATAGAAATATCCATGGAAGTAATGAGTTCATATTTACTTCAACATTCATATTGTGTGGAACTTTATTTTTTATATTTTATAGCATAGATGAGGCATTATTTTGTGTCTCCTCTATTTTAATTGATATTTTTAATTATACATGTATACTTTATGAATTGATTCCATTTTATCAAAATTTGGATACTTATTCTTCAAATATGTTTTTTAAAATGAATTATATTATAAATTCATCCTTTTTATTTTTTAGATTCTCCTAACCTAGTAGTAATATAATTCAATTTTGAAGAGTAAGAAATTCATATTTACATCATCCATGTAGATTCTTACCAAACAGTATAATAACATTCATTGCTCTCCCCAAATATTTTTAAAATTATTCTTCAGATATGTCATCCAACAAACAAGTAATCTATATTTCATTCTTAGGTTTATTTAATTTTTTATTCCATTAGTCATCATGTAACTTCTAATTTTGTTTATTTATTCTAAATATCCATGATGTAGAATATCAATATTAAATTGGTGAATTTTTTCTTTAGTGTATCATCTTATTTTTTCATACCCCCTAAAGATAATTCATTATCTTTCTTCTAATTGTATTTCTAAAAGAATTATAGTATTATCCCTTAAGAAATAGACGAATCATTATTGTTATGTGTAAACCATCAATCGTGATCAAAATTAAAAAAATTAATTACATCTTCTCTAAAGTTATCAGTATATTTTATTATGTATAATGTGAATAGATTGGATTTATTCTTTTTAAAAATAATCTTTTATGTTTTATTTTCCAGAAATTTTGTTTTTATCACATTTAACATAATAGATGTTATATTATTCTAATATTCAATGGAATTTTGTCCAAATTTTTAATAGGACCCAAAATATATGAAAAACACTTCTTCATAATTTTAATACTAATATGAATATAATATTCAGCTTGTTTTTTAATAGTAATAAATTTTTTCTTTTTGATAACTTTTAATTATTCAATCTTCCTAAATGTGTTAAAATCAACATTTTTTGATCTCTTGTTTTTATAACATATTTATTTCACCCAAATTAGTGAATAATTTTAATTTTATCCAATAATAATAAAATTAACATAATTATTGGACAAAAAAATTCTAGAAAAATGGTTTCCTTTTTTTCAATGAGCATTAATTGAATTTATCTTAAACCATTATAATGAGTATTTTCAAAATGAAGAAAATTCTCAAAAAAAAATTGGTGTATTTATTATTATTTATCCATGTTAATATTTTTTAACTTTATCTATATTTTTAATTTAATATTATTATGCAAAAAATAATTTATTTTTAGGGTATTCTTCCAAAAATCATGAAAATTAATTATGTCTTTCATTTTTAATTCAACCTTTCCAAATGATTTTAATTAATCATTTAATTCTACTGTAAGGATTTCTAAATCCTTTTCAATCTTTTGTAATTGATTTTAATGTGGGGGGGGGGGTTCATAAAAAAAGATTAATTGTATTGTTAATTGTTTTTATTAATCATATGTTAAAATATATTATTGTCCTCTAATTTTTCAAAAACATTCGGTATAATTTTAATTTAACCAAGGATTTGTTTTCAATGATATTCAATATGATTTTTCCAATTTTTCCTTAATTTTAGTGAGATTATTGTAATTGTGAAACTTTTTATCCAATAAATTCTCCATATCATTTGCTTCATGTTGCAAATATGTTTTTTTATCTTGTAGTTCCCTGATAAAATAAAAAACATAATTTAAAACAAAATGAGGATATTTCATTAAATAATCGATGACATTGGAATAGATATATTCAAATGATTCAATAGAATCCTACTCATCATATCTTGAACAAAAAAAATATTTTTTTATCAAAATAATTACCACTTTGAATACATTTATGTTTCGTTGAATAAAATTTCTAATATTTCGAATAATTTAAATTCTTTTCCATTATTTTAAACCTATTTTTTAGACTATTAATTTAATCATATATATTGTAAGATATAGAATTATCATAATTATTCTCTAATAAAGGAACCATATCAAAATACTCAAATATACATTTATTGTAAATTAGTTAAAAATAGAGAGTAGATAATATTAATCCAATAAAACATAACCTTTATTAGTTATGATACCACTTGATGTTCTCTATAGATCATATAGTCATACTAAGAATGGTTAATTCATTATAATAGTTTTATTTAATTATTTCCATATAAACATTTACCAAATTTTATGATCTAAAAATATACACATATTAGGATAAATAGATATTGTATGTTATCTAGAACATTCACAATACATTCAATACAATATGTTAATAGATCACTACACTAATCCTTGTTTTCTACAGTTTTATCATGAGATACAAATTTCCACTATATTTTTCAATTTAAGATAAATGTTTAAAATATTTTATTATCACTTTAGATGTATGTTACCCTAATACTCACAATCTTTTCATCTCCCAAGTGGTATATTATACTATATCATGATAGTGTAAAATGGTTCCCCTAACCACAAGATTATGACCATTTATCATTAAGTTTCTTCCACACTTTTTCTATTTTCACAAAAAAGTATGACATTAATTTGAGCCTAAAAATTAATCAAAATAAAAAAATATCCCTTAATTGGGAAATGAATATCTATTCCTCATAAAGGATCATTCTATCTCTATTTCTTAAAATTTTAATCACCTCATCATTTTGAACATATAATGGTTTATAAAATTGGATGTGATCGATATCCTCATGAAAAATAACTTCTAAAACATCTTATTTTACATGTACTACCAATTTATGAAATTCTATAGGGTTCTAAAAAATTTATTCCATTCACATTTAATTTTGGTTTACGAACTTTCACAATATTATCAATAACGATTCACAAATTAGTTTTATCAATCATAAAATTCATCAACACAAATGTTATTTGGACAATTAATGTCAAATTATCCCACTCTTATCTATTATAAAACCATCAAACTCATTATATAAATGAAGTACCCATTTATATAACTTAACTTACTTTGTTTAAATAATGGGACATGGGATCAAAATTTAGAATCATCTTCTTTCCTAAAATCTCAATCAATCAACAACATTGCCTCAGAATTTATTATAGTATTAATTCAATTAACCCTATGAAAAAAATCAACTATCATTAAGGCTTACATACATATAATCTAGAATCATAAAATCTAATCCATTATATTTATATCATGACATAGATAATTACATCATTACCTTAAAATTGAATTTACAAAGACATTATCTAAAATCTCTTACAGAATAAGTATCTTATAATTTTATAACTTGAATAAAATTAATATTTTTCATAAAATAACTTCATCCTGTAACATCCCGATTCCGGAAGCCACCCAAAGGTTCCCCATACCCGGTTGTTCACATGGCCTCTAGCGCATTTCCCTTAACACCAGAGGCTACCTACTAGCAGCGAGGGCCTTGGCTGTGATAGTGGGGAAACTATGACTTAATTGGTAGAGTAACATGGAAGAAGATAAATAGATAACAATAACAGAAGCTGTAATAATATCAAAAAACAAGAAACAATGGAAGTATAAAGAAATAAACAGCTGAAGCAAATATATAAAAATGATTCATGGTACATATGTCTAGGAAATCAGACAAACACATAACAATGCTGGAATAAAGTACTATAACAAAGTACAAAAGAAAACAAGTGAACTCATCATCATCACAAGCCTCATCTTGGTCCCATGATCTCCAGCTCCTCGGTAATCATGTACCTGAAGTAGAAGGGTGCTTTCCTTTATCTATACCTGCTGCAATATAATCTGTTTGGTCCAAAAACATGGCCCAAACAGGGTGTGGACTAAATCCCATTATGGAACACCACAAGATCTGTGCCTAACAGTCAGTGAATATATGGAAGGTAATAAATAACAGGATTTAGTAAAAAAGGAAGTACTCAGTAATAACCAATCCACAGTTTCAAAGCATTCAGTTTCATAAATCAAACAACAGCTAACCAAAGTAGGTAAACCCAAATAGGTAACCCTCTGGGAAGTACTTGTAGCCCATCCCCGCTAGTCCTACCTAAAAACACAAATAAGAAGCTAAACCCAAAAGGTAACCCTCTGGGAAGTACTCATAGCCTTTCCCCACTCGTCCTACCTAGTAACACAAGCAAACACATAACACAATAGGTAACCCTCTAGGAAGTACTTATAGCCTATATCCTCTGGTCCGGCCTAGCAACACAAGCAAGTAGATAACACAACAGGCAACCCTACGTGATGTACTCAAAATCTACCCCCTTTGGTCCTACCTTGAAACATAAGAAAGTAGATAACACAACAAGTAACCCTTTAGGAAGTATTCACAACCTATCCCCTCTGGTACTACCTTGCAACACAAGAAACCCTCTGGGAAGTACACACAGTTTAACCCCTCTGGTTTAGCTTTAGATATAATCTATGAGGAAGCACTCGCTATCAATTCCTCCTATTTTCTCATATCGGTAACTAAAGGCTCTCTAGGGAAGAAATTATATCACATTCCCCCTATGGCCCGCGTCGAGGAACTACAGACACTCTGAGGTAGAACTTACATCCATTCCCCCTATGGTCTCACATCTTAAGCAAAAACAGACACTCTGGAGAATCCCTTTCATCCATTCTCCCTATGGTCTATTACACCAAGTTCTCATGGCATTGTGTAAGTCAAGCAAGAATAGAAGTGCATATCTGCCAAAGTAAACCTCAATAACTACTTGGATAAATATCCTACAACATAACAACATGTTAAAAGAACAGTCACACCATCCTACAATACTCAGCATGGGAAAATAAACAGCAGCCTAACAGGAAAACTAGGAAAAATAGTCAAAATAAGAAAAATGCATGGAAAACACTTCCAAAGCATATCAATTCACCCTATTAACATTCAATTAGCCTCTATTCAAGAATACAAGCATAACATGAAATTTTCAGGGCTAAAATGGTAAACACGCAATACACCGTTCAAGGGTATTGGACCAATTTGCACATATAATTCAAAGTCTTTCAATAGGAAGGAACAAACCACCTACCTCGGTGTTATGAGATTTCTATAAGTGAACTTGAAGCCTTTAATCGCCCAAGAACATTGTATATCTACAAAAAATTCTAAAACGTTCAACCGAGGATAACTTGAGAAAGAGGAGGAATCATGAAATGAAGCTCTAGAAGAAGGAAAGCTTATCGAGACGATTCCAATGAAATAGACTATGGTCTAATCAGAGATCATATGCTCGGTCAGGGGCTCATAAGAAGATCACGACTATATAGGAGCTCTCTAATGATCTAGGTCGAGAAGAAGGACTTTTTGGTGATTAGATGCTACCTCGATATGTTAAAAAAAGAAAATATAGAGCGTGTACTTTTTATGTACACAATGTACACCTTCCATTTCCATACCCCGCATTTGGAAGCCTCCAGGTCACCCCCACATGGCTGTGTGTGCGGCCATTACACAGCTTGCACATGGATTCATGTGGCAACCGAGTACATGACATGTAATCATAAAGGACACGATGTGCACATAAAAAATTTCTAGAAATTCATATTTTTCTCAAAAACGACCAGGAAAGGAAAACATACCTGAAAAGAAGATCTGGGTCCTTACAAACTTCCCCCATTTATGAAATTCATCCCCGAATTTCCCTAGCAAGGCGGTGTAGAAGAAGAAACCCCGAATAGCTCCAACCACTACAATAACACGTCGTCTTCCCTCTCCCATGTCTCGTCATGTACTCATCCGTTCTTCCAAAGCACTCATACTAGAGGATTAGATCGGTCATAGAGAACCTTCAAACATTGATTGAAAATCTAGATATGATGCTCCTCAAAAGATGCATCAACTTCCAACACAACCTCCATGGGTTGGAATAAATGAGATGGGTATGTAAAGTAATGTTGAAGATGAGAGACATGGAAGATGTCGTGCATATCCTGGTGCCTCTGAGGTTACTGAAGCCGATAAGAAATTGGCCCAACAATCTCCAACACCTCAAACGGCCCAACGTACCATGTATAAATCTTACCATGTCTCATAATCCTTATTTGTCCTAACTTCGGCGTGACATGTAGGAAAAACTGATCCCCAACCTCGAACTCCCTAGGTCATCTTCACTGATCAGCATAAGACTTCTATTGAGACTGTGAAATAGTCATCCTCTTCCAAATAAACTCTATCTGCTATGTGGTATCCTAGACAATACGAGGTCCCTACATTGTTTCCTCTCCTGTCTCCATCATACATAAGGGTGATCGACATGACCTAAAGTACAAAGCCTCATAAGTCAAGATCTGAATAGTTTCTTGAAAACTATTATTATAGGAAAAATCCACAAGAGGTATATTATTCTGACAAGAACCTCCAAGATTCAAGATGCATGCACAAAGCATGTCCTCAAGAACCTGAATCATACACATGGACTAGACATCTATCTGGGGATGATAAGCTATACTCAAAAGCACCAGTGTACCCAAAGATTTCTGAAGCCCCTTCCAGACCGGCGAAGTAAAACGAGCATCCCTTTCTGAAACGAGGGAGTGTGGAACCCCATATAGATGTATAATATATCGAATGTAAAACCATCCAAGATCATCAACACTGAAGGTATCCTTGATTGACAAGAAGTGAGAAACCTTCTTGAGTCTATCAATGACATCCCAAACTGCATCATTCCCTCAAGGTGAACTTGGTAAACCTATCATGAAATCCATCACCACATAATTCCACCTCCACTCAAGAATGGGTAACTGCTTCAAAATCCCTTCTGTTCGCTGATGATCCGCTTTCATCTACTAAAATATTGAACACTTCATTACGAAACTGGAAAAATCTCTCTGCATACCTAACCACCAATACTAACGGTGTTGATCACAATACATCTTGGTGAAACCAGGATGAACTACCCAAACTGAGGAATTAATGTCCCACATAAGCACCTCGCGTATATCAGCTGGCACTCATACGCACCTCTAGAAATGAAAGATATCATCCTCGCCAATGGTCCATCCAGGAATAGGGTCTTATCCTAACACGCTTTCCCATAGGAGAAGGTCTTCAGAATCTGATAGCTACCTCATTCGCACTCGATCAAGAAGAGTAGAAGTAACAACCACAGAAGAAAGAAAAGTCTACCCCTCTCTGGCGTGCACCACCAAATGCATTTCAGAGAATATATCCATAAGCTTCCACTCACTACTGGACTCCTGGACTTCCTATATCTGAGTCCTCCTTCTCAACGCATCTACCACTATGTTGCCTTTACTCGGTGTATAAGAAAGCACAAAGTCAATGGATTGAAGTTACTCAACCAACCTTCGCTATCTAAAATTCAAGTCACACTGAGTGAAGATAGACTTGAGACTCTTGTGGTCTGTGAAAACCACAAAATGCGCTCCCATAAGATGATGTATCCAATAGTGCAAGGCATGAAAAACCACCGAAAACTCAAGATCGTGCGTCAGGTATGTCTTCTCATGTGGCCTCAACTGCTGAGACTCGTACACGATGACTCCTTCTCCCTACAAAAGCACAGCTCCCAGACCGATACCTGAAGCATCAGAGTACACAGTATAGATCTTTCTCATCTCTAAAAAAACTAGTATCAATGATGAATTCAACCGACCATTTAGCTCCTAAAAGGATAAATCACAAGAATATGTCCACAAAAACTACACACCCTTCTTAGTCAGGCCCATCAGTGGCACTTCTAAGTGTAAAAATTCCATTATGAAATGTCTGTAGTATCCAGCCAGCCCTAGAAAATGCCATACCTCAAAGAAATTCTTCGACTGATCCCAGAAAACTACCTCTCTCACTTTCTCTGGGTTTAATGATACACTTGTCGCTGAGATAACATGACCCAAGAAGTGAATTTTGTCCATCCAAAAGTGTAATTTTAAGTGCTTAGCATATAACTGATGCTTTCTCAGTGTACTCGAAACGATCAAAATATGGGTAGCATGGTTGTGTCGCATGTGAGAGTACACCAATATATTGTCCAAAAAGACCACCACGAAAGAAACCAAGTATGGATGGAACAATAGGTTCATCAGTGCCATGAAGACTACATGCACGTTCGTGAGATCTAATGGCATAATCACATAGTCGTATAGACCATACCTACTTCGGAACACTGTAAGAGGTATATCAGATGATCTAATGTGCAACATATGATAACCAGATCTCAGGTAAATCTTCATGAACACCCAGGATCCTTGAATTTGATCAAATAGATCATCAATCCACAACAAGGGATATCAATTCTTGACCATCAACTAGTTCAACTTCCGATAATCCACAAAAAGCCTAATGGTACAGTCTGCCTTATTCTCAAATAGGACATGTGAACTGCAAGGAGAAGTACTGGGTCAGATGAAACCCTTTCCCCACAACTCCTACAACTACTTCTTGAGCTCTTGTAACTCTGGTGTATCCATCATATAAGGGGGAATGGACACAAGTGCCACTCCTAACATGAGATCAATAAAAAATACTACCTCTCGCTGCGGAGGCAAACCTGAAAATTCCTTTGTAAAGATATCCCTGAAATGATCTACCACTGTAATAATGTCCATCTAAGATGTCCCCTGGTTATCCAAATAAATACTAGCAATCTGGGCTATAACTCCTCTCAACCGATGATGCTCAGGTCCCGCTTTGCTCGCCTGGACATCCCACTTTCCCTTATGAATAAACAATCTACCTTCTAGTGATGTGAAGCTAACTCTACGGCGGTAGAAATCGATAACTGCTTGGAAGGGAACTAACCAGTCCTTTCCAAGAATGACATCATAGCCTATCATATCTAAGACATAGTGGTCCCAAAAGAAGTGACACCCAAGAACCTCTAGAGTTAACTCCTTACATTGATGCACACTAGTCATTCTAGTCCCCAATAGAGTGTCTAGTGTCAAGATATTAGCATAAGAAAAGATGCAGAGCCCAAGGATATCTAAAACAACAAAATATATAAAGTTATGGGATGCCCCTATATCAAAAAAAGCAGAAGCCAAAAATGAGGCAACTAAAATCATACCTTGAACTTTAGAAGGTCCAGGATCATACTCATACTGGGTCAGCTCCACTTCAAAACTCTGGCCAGTACCACTGACCTGTGACCCTGCCTGACCACTCCGAGCTGATCAACACTAGTAGAAAAATCGTTTTTAACGTCATTAATTTGACTTCGGTTTCTTATAAACCGACATAAAATATTTTTGTAGAGACTTTTTGGAATTGGTTTTTAAAAAACCGACGCCAAAAACTAAAAAAAATAGTTTTTGGCGTTGGTTTTTTTAAAAACTAACGCGAAAAAATAAAATAAAGATTTATGACGTCGGTTTTTATTAAAACTGACGCCAAAAATGTAAAACAAATTTACAGTACTATAGGTAATTCCATAAGATTTGATTTGACTGGTCATGGAGAAAAAACGGAGTTATGGATTAAAAGTTATGGATGTTGGAAGTTGATCTTCTCTAAAAGAAGTCTTAATTAAGTCCAAATTTCAAAGGCCATAACTTTTAATCCATAACTCTGTTTTTACTCCACGACAAGTCAAATAGAAGCTTAAGAAAATCTCTAAAACTTTGTATTTTTTTTTTAATTTTTGGCGTCAATCTTCATAAAAACGGACACCAATTTTTTTTTTTGTTTTTCGTGTCGGTTTTAAAAAAAACCGACGCCAAAAATAATTTTTTAACTTTTCGCATCGGTTTTCATAAAAACCGACGCCAAAATAGTTTTTTGTTTTTCGGGTCGGTTTTTTTAAAAACCGACGCGAAACATATTTTTTTTATCTTTTTAGCATCGGTTTATTTAAAAACCGATGCCAAAAATGATATCGATTAGAATTTTTGGCGTCGGTTTTCTTAAAAAACCGACGCCAAAAGACCAACATATATCCTCTTTTGCTTCGGTTTCGAACGAAACTGATGCCAAATAGTATTAACCAATACGCGGGATCCGAATTTCAATTTTTTTCACAATGTGCATTTAACTTTTTAAAATCCCGCCTATATTTTCATACAACTCAATCGAAAATATTTTCATTTACTATATATAAATCTATTTCTCCTTCGTTCATCATTTTAGTCCTTTTCGATTCAATCTAGTTTTCAACGTGGCATTAATCATTAATTTGAATGCGGTACGTATTCTATTCATTTATTTTATTTATTTTTAATGTCCTTAATTTATAAGAAACACGATTAGATTTCATATAATGATGATTTACTTTTATTATCTAGTTAAAAATATAAAACATTCGGATGAGATTTACCAAGCTTGGTATAAGTTTAATTATCGATCATCGTTTTCATTATCCCATGAGTTCTACACTAAATATAAGAGATATGATGATAAACAACATATCATTTCAATGGAAGATCCAAAAACAATTGAAATTTGTTTGAAGTATTATGTATATTTTATATAATTTGGTGTATGTGATTTTAATTCGTGTTTATCTTGTTTTCTTTAAAACAAGTTGTATCAATCGAAACTTTGACAGGTTCAACTTCCGACAGCCATAACTTTTGATCCGTAACTCCGTTTTAGCTCCACGACCAGTCAAATCGAAGATTAGGAAATTCTATAAAACATCGAAGAATAAAAAATTACTTTTTGGCATTGGTGTTTGTAAAAACTAACTCCAAAATAACTTTTTTCCATTTATGGAGTCGGTTTTTTTCAAGAACCGACGCCGAAACTATTTTTTCAACATTTTGGCGTCAGTTTTTAAGGAAACCGAAGCCAAAAATGACACGGATGAGTTTATTTGGCCTCAGGTTTTTACAAAACTGATGCTAAAAAGCAAATGAAATTTGTTTTTAGCAGCGGTTTACAAAAACCGATGTAAAAAAGTAATATTTTTTACGTCGACAACTTCAATGATGGTTAAAAACTGACATAAAAATAAAGAAAACCAATGTTAATGACCTTTTTTCTACTAGTGCTACCCTGATGTTGCTAAAAACCAAGAGACTAGATACCATCGCCACGACCTCCACCTCAGCCTGAATGGACGGAAGAACTCCAGTTCCCATACCAGTGAGAAACTAGTGGTGCTATCCTAGAACTAGGAGTCATAGAAGAACCCATGTCACTAGATGCTAGTGTAAAGATATGAGATTAGCTCTAAAGATGACCCATCTTGCCACAAGATTGGCACTCCACTGAGTTTCTAGGGAAAAGTGGCCTCATATGCCCACTTTTCCCACAATGGAAGCGCACCACATGGCTACTAGAAGATATATCTTTCCTCCTCGGATCTCCATGCGTAGACTCCCTAAGGCGCTTCCTGCTGCGAGCAAGAGGGATACTGACTCTGGATGCTGAGCTACCCTGGTTCACAAATCTATAATCTCTCAGATTGTACTCCATGATCATCACCTGGTTGATGATATATGTGTTGGATGTCAACAAGAATATATTCACCTATGATCAGATGTTGTGCCTCATACCATCCATTAACTTCCTTTCCAGGAGTAACTCATCACCCCATGGAATAGGTGTGCTGTAGCTCTTTGAAGCGAGAGGAATACTCCATAACAAAATAGTACCCTGCTCCAGAATCATGAACTCCTGGGCTCGATCGACCTTTAAGATCTCTAGATAGAAGTAGTCATAGAAGGAATGCTAGAACTCATCCCAAGCCATTACCTACTGGCATCCTTCCTATCAGATCACCTCCCACTATCTCTTGGCGGCATCCCAAATCATGTATGTAGCGAGCTTGACCCTCCTCTCTGGAGGCTTCTCCAGATGCTCGAAGATAGAAAAAATGGCTTCTAACCATGACTCTATAGCTCGGGGTCCCCTTCCCCTGTGAATGTGGGAGGATGATGCTACTAAAAGACCCGTGACAAGTCTTCCATAGACAGGGTAGGAGGTGGTACCCCACAAAAGGTCTGCATGAACCTCATAAATCCTTCTCTGAACTGTGAATCAACACCTGCATCAGGTATAACTGCTGGTTCCAAGACTAGCACAACTAAAGGATCTACTGGTAGTCTCTGATCAGCCATATCCGGTGTCTAGTAAATAACTTACAACTGGTGTACAACCGGAGGATATCTCGGAAGTATGACTCTTCAAGGTCAAATGAAAAACATAGATCAATATCATCATAGACTAAAAACTGGAAGCATAAAAATGCAAAAATAGAAAGAAAACATTAAAGTTTTATAAAACAAGACTACACAACATGTATAATTACTACACGACGTGTTCCCTTAAGCCTTTCACATGGGCCTGTACTTCTGTTAGAACTGGTCATGTAACACCCCAACCACACGGCATGTTGTCCTTACACATAGCGTGTACTTGAATTATCTTCCCATGCTCGAGTACTTCTACATAGCTACGCCACACGGTTCTCCTTAGAATGAAAGTACACGACGTGTTTGTGCCAGACATGGTGTGTACCAGACGAGCTTCACCGACCCATGTTGTTTGTGACACAACCGGATAGTCAGCTAACACTACACAGTGTGTTCCACAGGGACACAATGTTTATTGGGAAAGATAACACCGACCAATGTTTTTAGTTAAATGGCCGGATTCCAAGATTACACTACAGGACGTGTGTAGAACTGACACTGTGTGTATGCCCTAATATTTTTCCATCAGTGTTTTTTTTCACACATGCAGACACAAGGTCAACACGACATGACACGTACAACCGGTATATGGTGTGTTCCCTCAAGAATTTACCAATCCCGTGTCTCTGCCCACATACCCTATGAAACAGTTAGAGACTATACAGCATGTACATACGGTAAATGGTGTGCACTTAAGAAAAGCAGTTTCTTCCAGAACAGAACAACACAAAGTGTGTATTCAAAACTACACAGCATGTATTTTGGGTTTTTTCTGACAGTAAGCCTCAAAAACTACTCCGGAGTCCAGAAAAACATTGAAATGAACACCAAGGTGCCAAATTCCAATCCGTGAGGGCCTATACTCCCTTCGAATCAAATCTTCACATCTTATACATGTTATAAAAAGAAAAAACAATGCAATGATCCACAAAATTTCAGTCCATGAGGGCCCATAACACCTCAAGAACCGAATTTTGGTGTTCATTCAAACAAAACCTTACACAAACAATACCCCATCAAATAGAAAGTATTTTTATCAAGGCATATATCACAACAACATGCATATCTATCAGAACTCCTATCACAACAACATGCAATCACTAATGCATGCTAAATGACATGGACAGTATGCATGACATGTGATTTCTAGAAAGTGCCTATATGCTGCATGAGATGACATACCCTCATCACATCGATTTGGAATAGAATTAGAACCTTAACAACATCAACAATGACAACACAATAAATGTGAGCCACCCAATGGTGAAAATCAAATCAACTGTAAAATTGAAAAACCAGAAAAATATCAATACTATGTAAATTGGATTTTCTCTATACATGGGTTAGATACTCTAATTCACAACAAATTAAAAATTACCTATTACATCCTATCCCTGATAATAGGCTCCAAATAGTAAGTTAATGAAAATAAACCCCTCTGATACCACTTTATAACCTCCCGGTTCCGGAAGCCACCCAAAAGCGCCCTTTACCCAGTTGGTCACATGGCCTCAAGCACATTTACACTAATTCTAGAGGTTGCTGACTAGAAACGAGGGCCTTGGGTGTGATAGTGGGGAAGTTATGACCTCATTGGAAGAGTAACACAACAGAAGAGAAACAGATTACAATAGCAGAAGTAGTAATAATATCAAACAATAAGAAACACCAGAAGTGTAAAGAAATAAATAGTTGGAGCATATATATAAAAATGGTGCATGGTACATATGTCTAGAAAATCATAAAAACACATCACAATGATGTAATACAGTACTAAACCAAAGTACAAATGAAAACCAGTAAAATACTCCGCATCACAAGCCCCAACTTGGTCCCATGCTCTCCAGCTTCTCAACAATCAAGTACCTAAAGTAGAAGGGCATTTTCCCTTATCTATACTTGCAACAATATAATATATTTGGGCCCAAAATCATGTCCCAAATAGGGTGTGAGACTAAATCCCAGTAGGCAACCACCTCAAGATCTGTGCATAACAGTCAGCAAATATATGGTAGCTAATAAATAACAGGAAGGAGTAAACAAGGAAGTACTCACCAGTAACCAATCCACAGTTTCAAAGCATTAAGTTTCATAAATCAATCAACAGCTAACCAAAGAAGGTAAACACAAACAGGTAACCGTCGGGGAAGTACTCACAACCCATCCCTTATGGTCTTACCTAGAAATACAAGCAAGTTTCTAAACACAAAAGGTAACCCTATGGGATGTACTCAAAACCTATCCCCTATGGTCCTACCTAGAAACACAAGAAAGTAGATAAAATGACAGGTAACCCTCTGGGAAGTACAAAAAACCTATCCCCTCTAGTCCTACCTAGAAACACATTCCAGAAGATAAAACAATAGGTAACCCTCTAGGAAGTACTCATAGCCTATCCCCTCTAGTACAACCTAGTAACACAAGCATGAAAATAACCCCACAGGTAACCCACTGGGAAGTACTCAAAACCTATCCCCTATGGTTCTACCTAGAAACACATGCAACCCTCTGGGTAGTACACATAGTCTAACCCCTCTGTTTCAGATTTAGAATATACTCTCTGAGGAACCACTCATCGTCAATTCCTCCTATAGTATCATATGGATAACTAAAGTGGCTCTAGGGAAGCACTAAACTCACATTCCCCCTATGTCCTACTTCAATGAACTAAAGACACATTGAGGAAGAACGTACGTCAATTCCCCCCTGTGGTCTCGCATCGTAAGAAAAAAACACTCTGGAGAAGCCCTTCCGTCCATTCTCCCTATGGTCTACTACACTAGGTTCTCACGACCCTGTGCATATCAAGAAAGAATAGCTGTGTGTATCGACCAAAGTAAACCTCAATAACTACTTGTATAAACAATATACAACATACTAAAATGTCAGAACAATAATCACACCATCCTACAATACTAGGCATGGGAAAATAAATAGCAACCTAACTGGAAAACTAGACCAAATAGTAAAAACAAGAAAAATGAATGAAAAACACTTCCAAATAATATAAATTCACCCTATTCACATTCAATTAGCCTCTAATAAAGCATACTTTCATAGAAAGTAATTATCAAGGCTAAAATAGTAAACACACAATACCCCGTTCAAGGGAAATGGACCAATTTTTACATATAATTCAAAGACTTTCAATAGAAATTCACAAACCACCTACCTCGGTGTTGAGAGATCACTATAAGTGAACTTCAAGCCTTGAATCGACCAAGAACATCGTAGATCTACAAAAACATCTAAAACGTTCAACTAAGGATAACTTGAGAAAGAGGAGGAATCATGAAATGAAGCTCTAGATGAAGGAAGACCTTACTAAGGCAATTACAGTGCAATCCATGATGGTGGAATCAGATATCGTATGCTTGTTCGGGGGATCATAGGAATATTGTGGCCATATGGGAGCTCTTGGATGAACTAGGTCGGGTAGAAGGCCTTTCTAGCGATTAGACGTGACCCCAATACATTTAATGAAAAACAAATACACAGAGTGTACTTTCCATTTCCATACCCCACATTAGGTGGCCTCCAGATCCCCCCCTTGGATGTGTGTGCGGCCATTACACGGCCTGCACACGACATCATGTGGAAACCGAGTACACAACCTGTACTTATAAAGTACACGACATGTACTTAAAAAATTTCATGAAATTACTCTTGTTCTAAAAAATGACCAGAAAAAGAAAACATAACTGAAAAGAAGTTCCGGGTTCTTACACATCCAAATTTTAATTCTTTATATTGATATGTTTTACATATCTATATGTATAGATTATATCTTCAATAATAGTAAAATGTATCTCCTAATATTATATTATTATGCTTCTAATGATCTAAAAAATCATTCAAACTCTAGATTATATAATCCCATATTATCTTTTAGATTAAAATTATTTAGTCTTCTGTATATCATAAATTCCACATTTTTGTGCCTCATATCTTATGATCATCCCACCTTCTTATAAAATTATCTTCCTGTTAAAATATACTCCAAATATCCTCCTCTACTGATATTTGTTGCATTAGAAAATATATGTCCCAATATACAATTAAAAATTAACCGAAACAACATAAACATTATATTTAGATATTGTTTTATAATCTTTTGATTTTCATAAGTATATATTTATGTAGTTGGATTTAAGTTCATCTGGATCCCTCAATTGATAATTTATTAATTCGATAAATTCATTTTTTTGGGAAAAAATATTTTTTTCAATACTGAATACCTTTACTTTTAGTATTCAATCTAAAAAATCTCAATTTCATCTTTTTATTCAAAAATTAAATTATTGTACATGATACTCTATGATCAAAATATATTCTATTACATTGATTCTATCATTTTCAATTGAATTATTATTTATTCATCTAATTGATTTCGGATCTAGAATCCCCATTGAAAACTAATATCCTCTTTTTATCTTCTCCAGAATATTCTTAATTCTATCAAAACATGGTTCGTCAAACACTTCCTCGAACTCGACAACATAATTTTCTTAAGATCATGTTATAAATCGGACTCTATAACTGTATATTTCTCATATTTATTTTGCCACCTTTTCAATTCAACCCTAATATATTACCAATTGGTTCTCTATCTTCCATGATGATTGTTTCTATGAATGTTTATAATAAATAATGTAACATTACATACAAAATATCTATCCAAGAACCACATTTTTTCCATATAGATAACCCTCATGTATCATTCTAATATTTGGTATTATTTATTATCTTATAATAAATTACATATTAAATTTTTACTATCATGTATCATAATGAGGAATTTACCTTTATCACATTCATCATAGTTCATAGATTTCAGTCAATTATACCATACATCATTATGGTTTGGGTTAAATTTTCTTTGTCAAAATGAAATATGGCTCCATCTGCAACTCATCTTTGTGATGTTTTTCATCTGTAAGTGTAACATTTGGATATCTTATCTTTTTTAGTTCATATTCTCTAACTTCATATTTTGGATGTTATTCATCTCAACATTCCCAAATCATCTTTGAAAATCTAAAAAATCATCAACCTTAAAATAATTTTTACGCACTAAAAAATTGCTTCCAAAATTACTCTATTATAAATATATGGATTCGTACAATCTTCATACATGTGTAGTTGATTTTTATCTAATAAAAAATCAATAAAAATTATATATTCACATAAATTTAAAAGATAAAAATAATTTTATATTACTCTTACATAGAATATCCATTGCTAAATGGAAGTAGCAATATCATCTTGTTAAATCATTAAAAAAATTATTAATTCATGAAAAACATTATCTTCCATCCTCTGGACTCTAGATGTCTTTCAATGTTGACATCCAGAAGAATATTAAAACCCATACCTATATTCTAAAGAATTAACTTCCATGAGTGAAAACTTTTGAAGTAATTTGGCCAAATATTTCCCCATATCAATATTTACCTTTCCCAAATCATTGATTGTTACAACTACACAATCATCCTTAAAATGACCCATTGGGTTCTTCAAGAATCTATTTTTAGGATCATATATTATGAGTAATAAAATAAAAGATATAATAATTCAATAATTTTGGGTTACACTTATTCACCCAACCCCCTCTCATAGACACTATAAGATAATTATAGGATATATAAATATGTACAAGGAAAATTATAAGGTTACTGTTATTATATATGGTTTTTAGTTTTCCTGTCATTGATACATGAAGGGAATATTTGAATATATTATAATTTTCTATATAAGGAAATTAAAATTACCCTATTAATCAGTACCAGCATGGAGGTTTTAGCTAAAACCATAAAGAACAAAAAAATTGGATAATAAATTAAGGAATATTTCAAATGATAAATATGTAACATTAATAAATAAAAGTAATCAATGTGTTCTTTTATTTGTTAAATATATTCAGAATCATAAGTGATTATGTAAAAAATAATGCCTAGGTTGTAAAGAGATTTTGTATAGTGAATCACCATATCATATCTAATCTAAAATAAATGAAAAGTGAAAAAATTTCCCTATTTATGTTATAAAATATTTCCATATGTTGAGAAATGGTATACAAGAAATAAAATAACAAGTATAATTAATAGTTTATGTATTGGAAAAATAATTTTCAAAACTGGGAAAGTGAATCATTATTATCAAGTATGTATAAGGTAAGAAATATGTATTATGTTTCTTTAAAAAATACACCCTTTATAAATTTTTTTTGAAATAATAATTTATTTAAAATCATAGGTAATAAAAATTAGTGATGTTAAGTTCCATTCTTCATAAAAAAACTCACAATGTTATTTTTAATGTTAAGGAAAAATATTTACCTATTAATTCATGAATATTCAATTAACTTTAAAATTATTTATTATATTGAAGAAAAAATCATGGGGATTAGTTTCATATGGTGTAGAGAAAATAAGGAAATTTTCTAAATAAACTGGGAATGAGAAAAGTACCACTAGCATGAAGTTTCCTAAGTTATAATAAAATTTAAAAAATAGGGGAGAAAAAATTAGAGACTTACCTACTTAAAAGGAAAAGAAATGTTTTTATTCTAGTTTATAATAAGTCTATTGTTTCCAAAAGTACTGATTCTAGTTAAAATAATAGCATTATCTCATCTAGAAATATATCTACTACAATTTCAAATATAAAGTGAAACATTATCCTAGAAAATGATTCATGTATTAATGTTATTTCAATATATAGTGAATTATATAACTTATTATTTTGAAAAATATGTTTAGAGAATGATTTTTATTATCCCACCATGTTAACTATGTATTGTATCATCAATATCATAAATTCTTTCTCCAAAAAATAATTCCCAAATAAGAATTCTTAACTGAAAATTAATGTGGTTACAATGTTGGAAATACTATATATAATGGAAAGATAATAAGGTTTATTGGGAAATATTTATTGTTACGAAGATTTATGGATAAGTATGTTGGCTTCTAAAGTAATATGACAAATCATGTATAATATATAATTCCTATATAATGGGGTAGTGGATTTTATTTGAGGTAAAATCCCACAGAGTAGAATTCATGTATTAAAAAAGTAAAAATTTGGTTTACTATGAATTGATTTGAATGCACTATGTATTTCTATATGAAATGAATTAATGTTTGTAATTTTGATGATGCATGTTCATATAAATATTCACCGATTGATTCATATGATTCATGTTTAATTAGGATACAAAATATGATAAATAAAAAATTAAATGAAGATAATTTGTCTATAGGGATTAATAAAAACAAGTGTTCTGAATAAAGAACAACCAAGATGAATATGATAAAGGATTCTACACCATGAAATGTATTCACATACTATTAGAAAAAGGTGATATAATTGAAATTTTTAAAAGTTCAATGGAAATTAAAATTGGAAGAATAAAAATTAAACAATAATAAGAATTAGTGAAAGAGTTAAATAAGAGGATTTGTTTGATGGATGAAATAAATAAAGAATAATTAAATATGTTTCTAATAAATAATATATTTACAGATACTTTGAAACTATATAATAGTTGAAAATATACAGAGAAAACATATAATAAATTAATGACATGGATATTATGTAAAAGGGGATGACGAGAAACAAAGTAAAATAACTATTGTGACCTTTAAAAAAAAAATCTAATCATTTTTATAATGAATGAATCACCTTTTTTGAGCTTAATTATAGAAGTAAACAATGATAAAAAAATCACTAAAAAATTAATGTGATTTACTACCTGATTCTCAAAGGATATTTCAATAGTAGAAGATTATTGTTAGAATTAAAAATAACACCTTACTAAAATAATATCAAATATATAAAATCAAAGGCGGTTTTAACATGAATAGTTCTCATTAAGATCAAACTAAATTGAAAAGGGTTTCTTCTTGATAAGATATTTTCACCAATTTTAATCAGACTAAGAAGAAAAAATTAATCACATTACTCAAATATATTTGTAGGATGATGTTTCATTATATAAGGAATTGATAGTGATATACGTATGAGGAATTTTTTTTGAATGTTTTTAAAATGATATAGCATAAAGATACATGAAGAATTGATATTTAAATAAAGAAAAATTTATTTATTCCATGAAATATTTTCAATTTTTATTCTTTATGATGAATGTATTTTGGATTTAATCACAAAATATGGGACTGAGTTGAGTTGTTTCTATATATATTTATGTGAAAATAATCAATTCCAATCAATGATTTAATTTGAGTTATGATAATAACATTTTCTAAACATATTCTGATTATATAAAATATTATTACTATGAGAAATATTTTATTTAATCATAATAATTGATAAAGGGGTATAGAAATGATTATAATTCAATCTTGTTATGTATATATTGAGTTGAGTGAAGGTAGGTGATTATTTTTATAGTTTTGTAGAAAAAAATTTTAAAATAGAAAATGGATTTGGTATCACATTGTGGGGTATTTTATGGTTATATTTTATGTTTATATTTATAACTATTATTTTCTACATTGAGATAAATATTATTCCATCCTTATCCTAGATTAATTGAAATTTATTTACAAAATTGGAGATGTTTTCATATAAATAATGATTGAAATATCAGATGTTTAGTACATTCCATTTCACATTCACCTTTTCACTTATTGTAAATAAATTTGAGAATAAATTATATGTTAAGTAAATTTTTTACATAGGGATATTTAATGTTATATATAAAAAAATCACAGGTGGTTCAATGAAGAGGATAATAAATTTTCATTACATTCAACATGTTGTCTAGTTTTCAATAAGTGTAGGGAAATCCAGGAGATCCTAATGAATGGATTGATTGAAGTGTAACATTATGGATGATGGAATCATAGAATGAGGGATTTATGATTTTATAGAACATATGAGAGATAATGTTGTAGTTCCTATGAGGTGTATATAATATTTTTTTTTTAAAAAAACATGGAAATGAATATACCTTAATGTTTATACCTTCTCTTATCATACGTAAATATTTCATCTTAATTTAAAAATATTAATTACATAATATAATGTTCAATTCTAAAATTGTTTAGGTCGAGTGTATATGGAGACATGGAAAAATAACAACCAGTCCATAAGTGAATAATGTCATCTTAGACTAAGTTCTTTATAATTATGAATCCTATTAAACACAACAAAAATATCAATATTATTCATATTCCAGGGGAAATATATTAAAGGGTGAGCTCATATTCTCAATAAGGGTAAACAAGGGATACATCAACATAACGTGACCATAGTGTTTTGATAACACAAGAATAACATTATAAAACCATACCCATCATATCAATGATCATAAAAATGTGTTTTTAAATAAATATTGGTAGTTAATAAGACATAAATAATACTGAAATAAAAGTACATAATCCATGAGAGAATAAATTTTTCATAAATCACATATTTTTGGCATACACATATTTATAGAAAAATTAATTTCAAGGTTACCCACCAAGATATTCATAACATGTTAGGATTAGGGTAAGAAATTTTTTACCTAAGTCGACATTAGGATAATATCCCATGAACCCTCTTGTTTGGGAATGGTATAACCTCCCTTGTACAACATTTTTAGGCTTGTATGACATACTATATACTCTTTGATAAGACAAACCATTAATTTTTACCCTTGACATTGGAAAAAGATGTAGGTCCCAACAGTCAAAAAATCAATAAAAGTTTTTTTCCAAAACATCATAAAATAATAATAATATCAAAACTCATAGAATGGAAATGGGTTTCATAAAAATTTCATAATAGATTAATCCATATAAAGGAAATGAGTTTCTTAATTATTTTATTAATTCATCACAACATAACCCTTGGAAAAAGAAGAGGTTTTATAATCATCTCATTATCAAAATAATAAACCATCCAAATAAATTATAATTATGTTAAAATTAGATCATATCCACATGAAAACCTAATAAATAGAAATATTTTTTTGTTATTGATGAATATATATTCCATAAAAAGATCATCAAAACATTAATGAGTAAAATAATCATTAAATTTTGAAAGATAATAATTAAAATATAAAAATTTATCAACTATTAAATAATAAAATTTCATTTAATATAAACCTGGAAACATTTAATTGAATCTTTAACTTATATAATATTAATGATGGTAGAAAATATCATTCATTCCGTACTAATTAAAATAAATATTCCTTTCATATTTTTGGAAGAAATTAATTTGCCTTGTTTAGAAAATGTCAATAATATTCCATTAAAAATATTTTTTTAAAAAATCATATCAAAGGTAAAAATAGTTTTAAATAATCATTGGAGTGCTATAAAAACATTCTTAAATTTTTAAACATTTATGTGGATGAAAAATGTTTTTTCCACCAAATAGAGAAATAATGATGATTTTTTTAAAAATATTTTTAGAAACTTGAGTGCATAAAGGGGGAAAGTTTTAGGTAGAAAAAATATTTTAATGAAAATACCATAAGATATGAAAATTCACAATTTTTTGAGAGGTAGATCATAATATATAATCATTTGGAGGATATTCATAAATATTCCCGATAAAAAATGGATTGTAACATAAAGTTGTTACCATTGTGGTAACATTTTAATTATAAGACCCATGAAATAAATAATATTATATGTATATTTATATCCCATAAATTCATGATAATAATTTTAACATCCATTCAGGGGTTTTATAAACAATAAATAATATAATGAAGTGTTGTATAAGGCATGTGTCCCACATAAGTAAAAGGGAGTTGAAATTTTCTTTGGTAACATTCGAATTCATAATCCCCATGAACAAAAATAATATATAATCAATTAAATATTTATAATTTTCCTAATAATAATCATCAAAATCAATACTTATTATATATATAGACACCAAAAAAAAAATAAGTGGTGAATATTTCTTGTGTCTTATGTAAATAAAAGTATGATGAATATCCCTTAAATTAAGTGTCGACATCCATCATACACCATTAGTCCTGATGTTTAAGAAATATTGGTTTATTATAATATAATTTATAAACATATTAATATATACAATACCCTATATTATTTACAAATATCCTTTTATTAACCATTTATTAACAATTACAAGTTCAATTCACATTTTAGGTATTAACCACTTTGTTATTAATTTATGTTTTGATTTGGTATGTTCGATCCTTTTAAAATGATAAGGGTTACATTTTATACATAATGATAAAATTATTTTATTTATCATATATATTCATTATATATTTATTTATAGTATTTTTTTTGAATTTGAGACAAATAAAATGAATTACGCTGTTAATGGTTATAGTATATTGTATGTACATAGGAAAAGTGTTCCTATTTTCTTAACGAGTTGATGGAAAGGAAGGAAAATTATATATCACCATTTAAGATTAATTATTTTGTCATATATATCACTTATATATATTATATATATCCTTATGGCGTTATATACCTAGTGTAAGCTAAAAATGAATCAAATTACTTCAAGAGGCGATAAACCACATTACACACAATCAACATTATTGTATTCCAATAAAATGAAAGGTAATAATTAAAATGAGATTTAATAATAATAGAAGTATAATTTTTTCATAAAAAACTTGTAAAAATGTTAAATCCATTATTATAACTATTCATGAGAGGTTTTGATGGGAAATGAGTTAGATTTATTTGTGGGGCAGCAGTCTTACACAGACAAGATCGACTATTTTGTGTACCATTAGATGGAATTGGAGATGCATATAGGCTATGAAATAAAAATAATAACATATCACTATATGGGATATATTGGTGATTTTATATCATAACATATGTAATATAATTTAAGTACATGGTAGATGAAATAAAATAAAATTAAAAATTTCATAATTTTATATCTTATTCATAAATTCTTTTAAGTATTGTACATAAATCCATAATATATTGGTTTTATAATAAATTTATGATCTATTAGATGTGGCTATGGGATAAATTAATGGATTAAGGGAGTTAATGAGTGAACCAAAGGTTTTTGGAAGTGATTAGAGGAGAGGAAAAAGGGTTCTCTTTTAAAAGTGGTGAGAGGATAATAGAAATTTTTAAAAGAAAGAAGGTTAACCCATGTTTTAGAAAATAAAAAATCTCAGGTAATTTTGGTTATTGAAACTTATATGTGACTCGGTCTAAATATTTCAATAAAATTGTTACTCTGCATGTTTTAGGATATTGTTTTCCTTATATTGTTTTTTTAACACCTCAGAAAATCTTTTATTACATTAATAATGGTAATTAATTTTTACCATTTTCAAAATTATTTTTGAACAAAAAATATGTTTATTTGTTTTTATAAAATTAATAATTATAATCCCAAATATATTATAAAAAATTTCAAATGTCATCGATATATGTGGAAAAAAATAATTTTTAAAAAACTTACAGACATAATGAAAAATCAGGGTTCCAAAGAAAAAATTACCATAAGTATAGAGTGCATTAATGAAAAAATTAAATATGAAATTTATTATAATGAACTAAATTGTATTGATAAATATACAATTTTACTAATTCTACTTTTGAAACACTGCTAAAATGAAATGTATATTGTAAATTTTTAAAATTAAAATAATTTTTTATTAAGAATATATATTTTTTACTATAAATAGAAAATTTTATCATTGAAAAAATATATAATAAATTAACTCATATATATTATTAATAGAATATTTAAAATTAAAAAAAAAATAAAAAAAATCAAAAAATTGAAAAACTTATTTTAATATTTTATAAAAAAGAAAAAAAATCATTATTTTGGGAAGGTGATATTTTTGAAACATATAATGAATGTACTAAAATTTTTATACTTTGTTATCAAGATTAATTAATTATATATAAAAATTATAATTTGTTTATCAAAATTAACATATTATAATTAATTCAGTCTTTTTTAACAGTTAGGTTAGAGTGGTCTTGTTTAAATAATAATTTTTTATAGTATATTGCAGTTTGTTATAACTTTGTGTTGTGTGCAATGTAAGCTATTGATAAAATATAAATGATTAAAAAAACTAATAATAACTTGGTGTTTTTAATTATTCCATCCTTAAAAAAATTTGTCCTTTTAAAATAATGACCCCAATAAAAAAAATGTTGATTACTTTTCCTCAACATATTTATAGGTTAATGCTAACTATTTCAAATTCATGATTTCACCACCAAACCATGTCAAGGATACTTTTCCTGATTCATAGAAAATTCTATATATGATACATAATCTCTACCATTGTTAATCATAGTAAATATACTGTTCTAGCAATAAAACCATAGAGTTATGTACATTTTAAAGATCAATTATTTAACTCTTAAGAAAATATACATGGAACATTCTTTTTGGATTTTAATGGGGATTGGTGGAAGCATGAATCGATAAGTTACCATCTCAATCTAATAAAGAGTTAAAAATGATATGATATAATTAGGTTATAGTCTTCCCTTCATTTAAAATCATATTATTTTTTACATTGATAAATCCCTTGGAAAACCTCATCACTAACATCAAATTATAAATCATGATAACAATTGCCAACACAACATTATATCGACATTGAGAAGACTTGATGTATTACCGAATAGATATAACATTATATTTTATTTCATCAACTAGATCATGTCCCAATAGATTTAATTTTCTTTATTCATCCAAAGAAATTGGTGATCAACAAATATTTCTATATAGGGATTCATAAAGACCCATATGAATGATCTACTAATAGCTATTCTTGAATAAAAACTCAAGCCGAGGATGGCGTTGATCCAATCCACATTTTAAATTTACAATATAATATTTATGAATATATTATTTGATTTTAATTTTTCAATTATACAATACATATGTCTAAATATGATACATAATACTAAAACACATATCTTTATATTTAGCTTACTGAAGTCTTCACTAGAACATTGAGGTAAACCATAGATCTTGAAAAAATATGATAGAATAAAGTAATATATAAAAAGGTAACACTCAATTAATTTATACCCTATCAAACTAATCTATAGTAAAATATTCTCTAATAGGTATGAATTGTGATGAATTTTTAATGGAATTGACTACAACCCATATAGAAATATTCCCATTTCATATTTTTGGAAGTCTGACAAAAACGTTCATGGAGATGTTTTCCAATTTCCATTTTTGTTTTTATAATGACTGTAACATCCCCTTATACAATTCACTTTCAAATATAACTTACAGAAATACCAAACACCAAGTCCCAAATTCTATAATATCCATCTTAATTCCATCATACTATAAGTACTCCTTCACATCTCTATACATTATTGTACTTCCAGGATTATTAAAGAATGAATAACTACTTTATTACTCAAAAATATATTTTATAAAATTATATATGAATGTAATAGATACATTTTTCATAACCCATATCACTCCATCATGATTAGGGTTAAATAATAAAACATTTCTGAACTTCTTATACTTCTCTTTATATTCCATGTACTCCTCTGTAATCATTACATAGAGAGATGGTTGAATACTAATTTGAGAAAGATAAAATTTCTCCCATTGCACCATGATTTCCAAATACATCATTTGAGAATATAGATATTAGATATTTTTTTACCATCATCATAGCTATTTTATTATGATCCTTTGAAATCCAATCATCAACCACCAAGTTCTCTTTCCTAGGGTAGAAATGTGTTCAGTAGTCATAATCATTAATCATATAGAACCATCATAATTGTATCATGCTCAACTCTACATGGGTGAATATATACTGGAAACATTTTTTATCCATATAAATATCACACTTTTATCATTAATTATTATTCCTCTATATCTTTAATGTAAAAATTACCGTAGTTTACTCCAAATCACATTTTGGTGAATTTTTCTAATGACCCAACATTTACAATGAGGAATAATTTATATCTATGTAATTCTTCATGATAACATATCCCAATCCATTATTTTATGAGTAAATATATATCAAAAACCTTCTCCACTATAGTATAATGTATGAAAGGTTTCTCTAAATAACCTTCTCTTCGGTTCCTTGAAATTTAATTTACATTCATCAATACAGAGGAACTTGGAACACTACTTCGTTATCATAATGAGTGGATTATACAGTCTTTCAAAAATATCTAAAATACTGTGATAATATCCAGAAAATCCATGAATACCTCATTTATTAGTTATAGTGGTATTCCTAGTACAACATTCAATAGACTTTTACTTTGATGGATCTTATAATATACCCTCTCTTGTGATTATATGACCAAAAAATGAAACCCTCTTTACCTAAAATTTGTTATTTTTATATTTTACATACATTTCACCCCCTTAGATTCTTTAATAAAATTATCTTATGATATTTATATTTTTCATTTACCTTGGAATATATATGAATATCATATCTAAAGACAACAAAAATTAATCAAGTTAATATATAAATGATATATTCCTTAAATCAATGATGTTGGGGGGGAGGGGGAATTGTAAGACCAAATAGTGTCACTCTATATTCGTAGTGTCCATACCTTGTATGAATTTTTTTCCTAGGTATATCTACCTTTATGACCATCAATTGATGATATTCGTAATTAATGTCCCTAATGGAAAAACAGTAAACTTCATGTAGTTGATCAAACATGTCCTCAATGTAGAGTAGATGATATTTTTCCCTTAATTTTGATATTTTTTATGATCATTTTAATTAATGTAGAGTTTAATTTTGTTAATAAATATAATAGTTTCACTCCATAGAGACACACCAGGATGAATTAATCCCTAAGAATACAGATATCATCTTTGTTGAGTTTCTCCCCAAAATTATTAGACAAATTCCCTATTTTAATAGGAATAAAAAACCACAAAATGGTTTTTATTTCCATAGATATTCCATATTTATAATCTCACTAATAGAAGATCATTGGATGGATTAGAATATCAAATGATACATCCATTCATTAGAAATTATTTTTGGATTAATATATAGAATTAAAATCCACGCCTCATATTATTTCAAATTCAACTATAGGAAGGATGACATGATATATAAGAAGAAAATTCCTCCAAACTTCAACTTAAAAAGAATAATAGACATTATATGACATCGTAATACATTTAGTGGTCTTCACTACATATTATAAATTTAATCAATGGTGTATACTTCCATAATTGACCATTCACTTAACCACACCAACATCATTGTTATATATTATATACATTAATGAAACCATAATGGTTATTATAACCATCAAGAATATTTTATCAGATATATAAAAATGAAAAATATGTTACTTTATTTCTTGATAATGAATCCTTAATTTTTATATATGAAATCATAGGCTTATCCTTGTTTATTCATGGTCATAATATATTCAAATCCATTATGATGGTTCATAAAGTGTTTTTAAATTTCCAATGAATATGCACTGACAGTGTTAAATAATATGGGAATCAAGGCCCGTTGTCCATTACCAAGAGAAGGGAAATTCATTTCCCAATGTGAAATTTTGAGAGTTATTACCCCTAAGAACATATGTAACTGAGCCACACCCACTGGTAGTATCCAGATATCGATGTTGTTTCATAGAAACCACTCACTAAATCCTTCACCAAAATTTTAGGATATTATCCTTTACTTAGACTTAACCTTATAGTTCTCACTAAATTTTCCTCATTCTATTTTCTAAAGTATGAATAAACCTTACTCTAAAACCAAATATAAAGAAATACACTTACCATATATAATTATTCCATCTTAATAAAAGAATAATCATAACACAAATTAATTATCCATCCTTGAATAATTTAGGTATAGTTCCATTAAAAACATGGAAACATAAAAAACATGTCCATATGTGATCTACGTCATGCCCCACTATGTTTTTCATAATAAGAAACATTATTATAAATATTATACATATTTAAATTTTTTATAAAATGGTAATGGAAATATAATGAAGGGTCTGCTTTTATCATCTTTATGGTTAAATAGAGGAAATATTAATATAACATGAGTATAACAGTATTAGAACATTAGAATAAAATTTTAAAATCATACCCTATATGTCATAAATTGTAAAAATTTGTCCTGAAATATATATTAGTAGTTGATAAGACATTAAATGCAATGTAATAAGTGCACATAAACCATGTGATCATAACATCAGAATAATACATATAGTTTTTGAATAAACAAAATAATAAAAAAACTTATGTAATGTATACCTACTAATAAATTCCTTTCATTTTAGTTTTGGGCTAACCACCCATGTACCTACATCAACTTCCCATGTACCCTATTTTTGTAGACTCGGATAACCACCTATGTACCTTTTTTTTGGTCATGGTATAACCTCTTATATACCATTTTATCTAATATATCATTAATAATTTACCAATTAAATATAGGGAGATATAAGTTCTGTAGCGCCCTTCCCCTGATTCCAATCTCTCATTCCCCTATGTGGTTGGACACAAGACCTCAAGCCCAACTCCCAGAAATGCCAGAGTATTTTGAATAGAAGTGATGGACTTGGTTAAGTCTACGGGGGAGAATATTCCCTCATTGATCATAGTGTATCACAACAATATATATAAATTCATAAACTACGATACAATGTAAAAAAACAATAAGAGAAAGCAGTAGAAACCAAAATACATAATAATTAAATAATAAAAAATAAATATAATCTGATGAAAAATGAAAGATTAAATATGATTATTCCATGTCATGAACTATAAAAAAAATATTTCAATGGATGGTGAGACAAGAATATAAAACATGCTGAAATAATATTCAAAAAGGTTAAAAACTGATAGGAATAGAATCTCGATCATAAGCTCAGTCTTATACTACTAAATTTATCATAGAACTAAAATCCAAACATTATAAGCTTGATTATTCCTTTTTACTAAAAACACATCCATAAAATCTATGCCAATCCTAATTGTTCTTCATAAGTTTGTGAAATAAAAACTTAGTAGGCCAGTACCCATGGTTTCAAGGGTAATCCTTTCCAGAAAATATAAAATAAATAGCGTTGTGTAATAATTTAGATGCAATACTAAAAAAATAAATAAACACCTAGAATTGGGATCCATGGGGAGACCAATCCAATCTTCCTACTTTGGCTTAATCCCTTCAGTCTAAACTGATAGATCTAAAAGTGTAAAAGTGAGTAGGGTTAAGTCCTAAAGGATATACTATCCCCAAGATTGTGATTTGTGTTGGAGGAAATGTCCATATGTTTTCCAAACCAACTAAAAAAATTCTCATATAAAAACATTTATTTACTTTTGAAATCATTTTGACCATCCCTTTATAAAAATATGTCATGTCACCTTGTGTCTATCCACAGAAACTTGAATAGACTATCCTTGTATCACTCAATTCCTTGAATAAAATTCCAATGCTAAAAAATCCATCTATGTTACCAAAGTATGAACTCCCAAGTTTCACCCTAGAAAGGTTTGAGAATAGTAAAATTATAATAGACCTTTGAGTATGTACCTGTTATCATATATTGGGGCCTGAGCCTCTCCCATGTCATGATAAAACCAACCATGCCTTCAAGACCTCCCAAGAGGTCTCCCTAGGGAATTTGTGTCACTCACTTTGAGGTAGAAATTTATAATAGAGGACAAAAAAATCTTAGGCATATATGATATCCCCCCTGACGTATCTACAAAGCATTAATAGTTATAAAAAAGTCACAAAAGTACTTTAAAGGGGTCCTTAAATCATAACCAGTGTATCACACTCAACGCTTAAGTGAAACATCTGAACAAATGATACATAATTAACATTTTTTATGTAAAGAAATTCCATATAATTCATGTTTTTATCATAATATGATTGAATTTAGGGAATGTAATTTGTAAAATACTCTATAGAAAATAGGTTTAAGATATTAGGCCAAATCACATAATTAAGCCATTTAACTTATCTTGGGAATGGAGTTTAACATATGGATCACTACCTAGTTAGAACCAAATAACCAATTCATTATTTATATAAAAAACAAACCCCTAAATAGGTGCTAATAAATAATTAATATTAGGGCCATTTGAATAATATGGTATACCACACCCACATGTATGTCATAACTGAAGGAGATCATCCCAATGCATTGATCAACAACTAACACATGTCATAACGACAAGAGAAACTATCAATTAAACAATATTTAATTTTTTCAGTGAAATGGGAAGGGTTCGTCCTATAAAAAAAACACATTTTATGAGAAGTGAAAAAATGATGTGAAAGGTCGAAGACTATATAACATATCCTCATATAGAGTCCCTCATTGAGTATTATCCTTTGATTTAGAATAGGCGGGAAGAAAATGACAAAACCATCAGATACCATAAAAATGGTTAAAATTATGTTACACCAAAATTGGGGAATAGATGGAGGATGAACCATGAAATAGATTATAGGGTATTCAAGAATATGGATCTAGCATCTAATTGGATTTGATGGTGAACTATTCAAAGTTTGTTTCAAGGAGGTCACACAAAACCTACCGAAGGAGGATGATATGTCTCGTGCATGGGATAAGGAGGCTTAACTGGATGATGTGAAAAAAATAACAGAGAATGAATTTAGAATAACTAAAAATGGTAAAAAGTTAATTTCACCCACATTTTACACTATAAAAAGTTTGGCTACATTATTTCTAAACCATGCAAAAACAGTAATCCATTATCTGCTACTAAGGGCCACATCACACTATTAGGTGAAAGGTTTATCTAAAAATATGAAAACCATTGAAAACCCACTATAAAAAAATGTAAATGGGTCTCATAGTCATGGGCCCCGGGTCATACTATTTCAAAAAATACTGTTTCCCCTACAGCTCCACAGTCTAGAACCACATAGTTTCTATAAAAAAAGCATCCCTGATTTTTCTTCCCAATTTGGGGATCTTGGCTTGAAACGAGCCCTGAACACACCCAAGACCTCCTTGACATGATTAATAATCATTACTATGGACATTTAAAGGATTTAAAACCAAAATATTAATTTTCCTAACGTTATAAAAAATTTGGGATCTTAAAACCTCCCCTCCTCAATACAACATGTCCCCGCGTTACCCTTCTGAGGATAGTAGAACATTAATTAAGATGAGTAATAGCCATTGGGCACATACATCAGCTTACTTCCACAAATTCTCATCATTTATTCATCCATACTTCAATAGATACTAAAATATAGGAACCTACCTTCCATGGAGAGTCATCATGCTATGCTCAATGATAAATATCAGTTTTTTCCTTAAAGGAAGCATCCACCTCTAGCTCGATATCCTTGGGGTCAAATTAATGATATGGGTCATGATGATACTTTTGAAGCTATTATATGTGGAAGACATCATGCATGGAACAATACCTTTGAGTTAATAGTAAATGAGTAGCTATGGGATAGACTCTATCCACCATCTCGAATGGCCTTACAAAATGAGGAGATAACATGCACTGTCTCCAGATTCATATATGGCATTACCTAGGTGATACACGTAGAAAGACCCGATGTCCCACCACAAACTTCATATTTTTATGGAAAAGGTTTTTAAATGTATTTTACCTAGATTATGATTTATCCATATGTTTATGAATCATTTAAACTTTCTCTGAATTCTCATGAATGAGACGTGGACCCATTAGAGCAGCCTCACCTACCTCTACAAAAAATAGGTGAAAAAATGATCTACCATAAATAACCTCATATAGATCCCTCTGAATGATTTCATGAATTACTTAATTTTAAAAAAATCTAATCTATAGGAATATGAATTTTCCATGAACATATAAAATCAAGTATACGTGCTCGCTACATATCCATTAACACCTATATCGTCTCCTTAGATGACCCAACGGTTTGAGGGTGATATGATGTACTCAAGAGAACATGTGAACCTAATTCCTTCTAAAACCCTTGTAAAAAAATCAAATGAACCAAGAATCTCAGTCTGATATGATTTAATATAGAACAACATGAAGTTTCACTCTCTCAAGGATGTATAGCCTCTATTACTCATCAACATAGAATGTCGCCCAAATTGGAAAGAAGTGAGCGAGCCTTGTCAGCCAGCCAATGATCACCCATATTACATCACTGCATCTAGGGGATCTAAGAAATCCCATCATGAATCCCATTTTGTGTTCATTCCAATTCCACTCAATATTGGATAGACGTTTCAGAATTCCCATAGGTTACTATTACTCTTCCTTCAACTAATGATAGTTGGAGCATCGAGTGATGAAGCATACTATTTTCCTCTTTATACCTGGACAACTATAATGACAACCTATATCATTTTACATCATTCTAATACTAGGATGAACTACCCAGAAAGATGCATTTGATTCCCTCATCATTTTTTTTCCATATATCCATAGGTATCCACACATGAATAAAGAAGAGTATAGTGGCAATGCCATCAACAACCGAACTTGTATGTGGGTCCTCTCATGTGATTCTCTGTCTCTCAGAGAGATTCCCTTATAATAAAACAACTACCATATCCAAAACCTCCCCAAGAGAGAGTATGTCACTACTAGAGCTATAAAAACTAACATCCCGATCTATTCTTGAACCTCTTGATGAATCTTAGTGAATTGATCCATCAACTATCAGTCACTCCTAGACTCATTGATGGATTCAGTCTAAGTTATTTATTTAAGGTCATTATCCACATCATTTCCTTTATAGGGTGCATATGAAAACATAAATTCAATCGATTTTAGGTATTCTACCCACCTACACTACCTCATATTTATGTCTCATTATGTAGATATGTATTTGAGACTTTTATGGTGTGTGTAAAAGACAAATCACTCATGCAAAAAGTAGTTATACCAAAATTGTAGAACATAAACCATGATTTCATGATAGAGGTCACGGGTAGGATTGTTCCACACATGAGGTCGCAACTGGAGCAAGTCATATCCCACAAATCAATCACCAATCATCACAAATTCACCAAAACCATTACTTGAAGCATCACAATAAACTGTTTATTTTCTTCCCAAACACAAGAAGAATCATGATCGATATTAATGTGAGTCTTCCATTTTACTCCTAAAAATATTTTTCTCATGCTTTTTTCCAGTAGAATTTCAAACCCTTCTTGGTCAAGCTGATAAGTGGAACTATCAGGTGTGTGAATTCCTAAAAATATTTCTTTTAATAGCAAGCTAGCATCAAGAACATTATTATATCAAATATGTTCTTAATATTTTTGCTGTAAACCATGGATATCACTTTCTATAGGTCAATAGATCATCCTACCTCTGATATAATATAACCCAAAAATTGATCCTTACTGATCCAAAGGTGGAATTTACTATGATTTTCATATAGATGGTTCTCTCTTAGTGTAGTTATAATGATCTAAAGATTATTGGCATTATTATGTCTGGTTCTCATGTATAGTAAGATTCTATATATGAATAATACCACAATAGAATCCTGATATGGTTGTAAAGTATGATTCATCAAATCCATGACAACTACTAGCTCGTTTTCAAACCGAACAACATGACTAGATACTCATACAAGACATACCTACTTTTGAATGTTGTACGTTGTTTTTCTGAAGGCCTCACACACACCTGATGTTATCCAAAACACAAATCAATCTTGGATAAAATAGTTTCTCATCATAGATGGTATAAAAGTTTTTCTATATGAGGAAATAGATACTGGTTCATCATATTAATCTTGTTCAGTTGGTAGTAATCCATGTACAATCCTAGGGTGACATTTTCCTTTTTGGAGAAAAGGAATGGTGAACCTCATGGTGATGTGTTGGGTTTGACAAAACCCACATAATTTATATATTAAAGATGCTTCTTGAGTTCCTAGAGCTCCATTAGTTACATACCATATGGAAAAGTGGACACTAGTGTCACACTTTTCACTCTCTTATGGGTGAAATCAACTTATCTCTAAAGAGATATGCTAGTGTAATCAACAATGAATACATCTCGAATGTGATCCATGACTAGAAGGAATTCCATGAGGTGAATTCCCTAATCGCTCCAATAGAGAATGACTATTTTAGAGGACATCCCATTCATGACAATATGCTTGATTCCAACTCGACTCTCTTGGAGATCCCATTTTTACTTTTTTGGAAATATATCCTTACATCATGTAATGTAAAGGATTACCATTTTTGATAAAAATACACTTATGATCTCTAAGGTAGAATTCATCCCTTAAAAAGAATGATATGAAAGACAATCTACTTGAGGATGAAGAAAAACCATATAAAACAAAAACCACCTATCTCAAGGGTCACTAATTTCACTATTGTACACACTCTACATTAACTCATAATGGAATTTTAAGGGTAATAACACAACTTGAGTATGCTATCACTAAGATTAGACTTCCAACAGATTCAGTAGATTGAAAGGAGTGCAACAAAACTCTATCAAACGAGTAAGATACTAATGAATATTCTAACAGAATAATATACCTAATAATAGATGGATCGAAACTATGATCCAATGTAAAACATTGTATTTCATAAATATGGATTGAAAATGGCTATTAGATAAGGTCTGACGAACCTAAGCTTGTCCACTCTGCTGATGAGGAAAACCAGAATCCTGACTTCCTTGACCAAGATCACCTACTCATCCCGAACTACCTATAGAAGACCAGCTTCATGACTATCTAGGTGATGTTAATCCTAGAAATTATTTTACTCTTGAATATGATCCCTATTCACTGGTAACTAAATAAAAAGACCTAAAAATGGGCTCGATGTGACCCATACATCCGAAATCATGATAGTAAATTGAGTTCCTAGAATACAAGGGATTTTTTGTCCTGGTATTCCATTCTAGTGACATACCACATAAGTATTAATGCATGAAACCTAGATGGTACTTCTCTTACATGTATCCTCAAAGGAATGGTTCCTCCCACTAGATAAAAAACTACTCTACCTGGAAGCTAAACATCCATGTTTCACATAGTTTGATTCCCTCATGTCCCTTTTAGTGATGAGGTCTTCATTTACTATCTATGAAAAGGTGGTCAAGAAAAAGGTACTCACCTATAAACATATGACATAAGCAATAAAAACCTCATATAACCTCACATAAGTAACCTCATCATTAGTCATGTTTGGTGAAAAGTGTTGTAATTCCGTGAAGCACATAAGAAATTTCCATCACTAACAAGTCAACATCATCTAGGTTCATGAATTACCGAACATGATCTATTCTTAAGGACTTTAGAAAGAATTAGTTGAATAAGGATATCTAGAACTCTCCCCAGGCCATCTCCTAATGTTGACCATCCTGAGTTAGAATGTTCCTCTAATGATTGGTGAACTCATGAAACATATAGTTCACAAGATTATATCTATTATCTGGAAGAATCTCTATCTACTATATGTTTTAGAATGAATCCTCCAACCATGATTTAATAGCCTGAGGTCATCCATCCCAACAGAAAGTGGGAGGGAGTCACTACTATAATTCCCTAGTAATCTCCAACATAGAAGGGGTAGGTCGAGGTGCTTCTTACATATATTTCACAAAGTTGAGGAATCTATCATAGAATTTGGAATCACCATCCTATGGAGAATCTACATGAGGTGAATTAGCTGGAACTACATAATCTATCACTGGTGGTTCAGATCCCACCACCTCAGGAGTATTAAAATCACAACTTTCCTGGTGTGCAACCTGAGTTCATCACAGTGGAATATCTCTACAAATGTAAAGAACATACCTTAGATATGGTTTATAATAGGTATGGAAAGTGAAAATAGTGGATCGGCCCAAGGATATCCTACTAAACAAAAAATCTACTCCACTTACTCTTATAGTAAAGTCTGGGGGAGAAGAGAAATCAATAAAAATTTAATAGAGATATGGCCCACAACCCACTACTATTTTTGGGCAAGGATAATGTCTCATATTTTCTAAATAAATTAACACTTTTATTTTATTTTATTTAGATTGAATATTATTTAATTAATTATTAGTATCATGATCTAAATAATTGTTTCACCAATTCCAATTCATAAGGGCATATGCACCTTGTAAATTGAATTTAGCATGTTAAATAACTAAATCTTGAAACATATACCAAACAACTGGTGTAACATGCTATGGTTACAATTTTATTAGATGAGTTAGCTTTGGAAAAACCTAATCAAACCAATCAATGGGGAATTATCAGTCAATTAAACCAATTATTCCATTATTGAGATTACTAGTTCAATATAAATAAAAATAAGAAGGAAAAACTATAAATCACAATCAATAAATGAAATGCATGTAGAAATGTATATACAACATGTCATAATGCATGAAATTTTATGTCTTATTGTTCTTATTATAATTCATGAACCATTTATACAATCATGTCATTGGGCCATAGTTATAGATATCTCATAATAGTAACAAAAATGAAATGCAATTGCATCACCCTATGGTGAAATCAACAAAATAATAACAATGTATGCATGAATAGAAATTACCCATATTAGGTAATTTGGGTTTCCCATGTACATGGGATAATTACTCCCTAGAATATATTCATAACCAAATTCTTATACCATACCATCATTTCTAAACCCAAAAAGTAATAAAAAATGAAAATAAATTATGATACCACCCTTTAGTATCCCACCTCAGATGCCACTATCTAGTTCTCAGAGATGGTTGGCCACAAGACCTCATGCACGCCTACCCAAATGCCAAAGGTTTCCAACTTGTAGTGAGGGACTTGGGTATGTCCATGGAGAGAATATTACTTCATTGATTAGAGAGTAGCCCATAAATTTGTAAAAATTTATACAATATGAAACAATAGAAATAGAAATAACAACTGACAGTAGTGAAAACAAAAATACATAATCATCCATGAATAAGAACTAAAAATCAGAAACTAAATAATAAAATACTCAATATGATGATGTAATTCCATTAAATATAAATAAATCAATATAGGCGAAGGGGATACAGAAATATATAACATGATGAAAAATATACAAAAAGGAGAAAACATCAATGAATAGCAACTCGAGCATAGGATTAGTCCTCTTCTCCCAACTCCATCGTAGATAAAAATGGAAAACATTGGAAGCTGGATACTTCCATCCTTCTAAACATGTACCAATAAAATATACTAGGGTACCAATAGAGAGAAATCAGGGTGTGAAATACAATCTCATTAGGCAAGCACCCACCGTTTCTAGGCCAATGAATTTCATGACTTACAAAATAAATAATTTCAGTTAATAATTTAGATTCAATAAAAAATAAATAAATAAACAAATCAAACATCATTCTATTGGGAGACTCATCCAATCAATATGCTTTATCTAAAGTTGGTGAGTCTGAACTGAGAGATACTGAAATAGAAAAATAACTATTGAGAAGTTATGTAGGATGGACTATCCCAAGACATGTGATTGGTCTTGGAGTATACGTCCCTATGTTTTTTAAAAAAATTGACCAATTATCATTTTAATACATTTATTTACTTTTTAAATCATTTTGATAATCCCTTTATAAAAATATGTTGACTCTACTTGATCCAATCCATAGAAATCATGAGATAATTTCTTAGTATCACTTTAAGGACATGATAAATGTCTAATGAGAATGAGTCCATCCAAGTTGACCCAAGTATAATGTCCCAAGTTTCACTTCAACATGGTTCAAACATAGTCATAGTCTAAGAGACCTATAAGTACATACATAGTATCGTACGCAGTGCCCTGAGTCTCTCTCTTGGAATTGTAAAACCAATCATGCAATTTATATTTTCCAATGGGCATCCCCTAGGGAATTAGTGTCACTCAAATAGAGGTAGAAACAAATAATGTACTTAGATACCATATTAAGCATAACAAATAAAACCCCTGAAGTGTTTACAATGCATTAATATTTATAACGAAAATGCACAAGAGTCCATCCCGAGGGTCCTCAAATCAAAACACCTTAAATCACCTACATAACTTAAGTGAAATATCTAAAAAAGAAATACATATTTATGATGTTTAATTGAAGTCATTCTATTGAATTAAATTGTTTTAATAATTTATGCATAATGGATAAGGTATTCCATTTGGAAAATGATTTATAAAAAAAGGTTACAAGTGATTAGACTAATTCATATAATTACACCATTTCACTTATCACGGGCATGGATTTTAACACATGAATCACTACCCTATTCAAACCAAAAATTTAATTCATTACTTATAAAGTAAAAAAACCCTAAATAGATGTTATAGAATAATTATAATAATGTCCATTTTTCTATTAAGTCATATCACACAAACAAGGAAGGTATAACTCAAGGAGTTCAACACAAGGGGTAGATATTCTATTAACATAGGTCTCAATGAAATGAGAGACTATCAATTAAAATATATTGAAAAATTTGAACTGAAACAGTAAGTGACTGACCATTAGAACAATGATATATTTTATTAAAAGTGAAGAAATGAAGGGAATGATCCTAAACCACCAAACATATCCTTGGAAATCATTCATCATATAGTCTTAAACATTGATTTGATCATTGATGTAAGAAAATGATGAAACCATCAAATGCCCTGAAAACTAGGTGAATGGGATTACACCCAAATAGCACAACTGATGGAGGAGAAACCATGAAATTTATTAGAGAGGATTCAACATAATACCTCTAAATTCCTATTGGATTCGATGTCAAATGATTTATAGTATATTTTTAGGTGGTATCACAAAATATTTTTTAGGTGGAAGAGGATGTTTGTGGATCAGAGAAGGAGGGTCAACTATTAGAGAAGAATAAAAAATAAGTAGGAATAAATTTAAAATAAACAAAATAGGGAAAATATAATTTTACCCACATTTTACAATGCACATGGATTGAACACATGATATCAAAACTATGCACCCACCTTGCATCATTAAATGTTTCTTAGTAAAACATTGCTCAGTTAGGCACCATGTTTTTATATCCATATAGAAACAAAGAAAAACATATTTTCTAAACTATAGATAAGGTGCATGATCTGAGACAAACTGTGCGGCCCATGAATCTTCACTATCTTTTTTGACATAGATTAGGGAAACCATACTGGTTGGGCGTCATAGTTTCCTTATTAAGTCCCCAAGCCAAATTATTACATAATATATAGTTAATTAATGATTTATTTTACTTTTAACTAAATTTATGTCAATTTTTTGTTTGATTTTTTATATAACTATTCTATTACTCATGCATAAGTACCCATAAAAATAAAAAGTGGAAAAATCCAAATAGTATCACTTTTTTTGAAATTCTAAATCTTTTTAAATTACGTATGATCTCTTTTATGAAAATTCATCATGACTTTCAACAAAAATTATTCCAATCCATTAATAAAAATTAAGTCCTATAAATATCATTAAAAATATAGTATTAACATAAAATTATTAGAAAGTGATATAAAAAAAGGAAACCATTATTCCTTTGATGAACATTAAATCTCTAGAAAATAGTTACATGAAAATATAACATTTTAAACGATGAAGTAAATATAATTGTTTAATAAATCTCATATATCATTCATTTCAAATAAAATAGTTCCATTAAAAATCATTATAAAACTTATAAAATTCATGTAGGTACCTTGGGACATCATCACATTAAACCCGTATAGAACCCTTTGTGAACCCTTATAGTTAGAATAACTGTATAGAAAACATGCAATGTAATTCTATATAGAATATAATCACTAACCAATGAATTGGTGCTCTCTATGAGAGCACCCATATTTTATAATTTCCATAACCCTCAATATTAAATAAAGGATTTCATATTTTGAAAAAACACTTCTAAATTTGTATGAAAATCAACTTCCGATATTAGAATATCATTTTAATTCAAAAATACTATTTTTAATACAAAACAAAACATTATTTTGAAAAATTATTCAATACCAAAATATGTAAAAATATTGAAATAATATTTTTCATTTAGGAAAATATGGAAACTTACAATGGAATCCAAAAATAATATAATTGTCCACGGTGGAAGAAAAGTCCTTATCACCCTACACATTAAGAGTAGAACATTAGATTTGTCATTTTACAAAATATTCCATATAAAGTATGTAAAATATTACATTTTTTTTATAAAAGTTGAATTAAATTAAAAATATACCTAAACTTTCCTTTATAATTATTTTATTTATAATTCAAAATGTAAAATAATATCATTAATATTGTAAGGAAAGGATTAAATCGTAAAACATTCAAATATTCTGATACCAATTTGAAAAATAAATAATAATTCCCATGAAATTATTACAATTAAATTAAATTTAAATAAAAGGAGAATAAATAAAATGTGGATATTTAATTTCTAATTGGTTGTATATACAATTAATAAACCAATATGGGTTCATATTATCATGAAATTCCTCAATGAAATAGATTGAGATGAAATCTCATACCTGGAGTTTGACTTTTCATGTGTGCCTTTGTCTTCCAAAATAATTTACTAATATTAATTATTTACTTTATACAAAAAAAATTTAGTTTTATAATTATTTTTTTCACTTATGACAATATTTTAAATAATTACTTAAATAATTTTATTTACATCAGGTGTTTTGATTATATTTAGTTTTTGTTTGAAAAACGACCATGGTTGGTTAAATAATATCAAAGGGGTCATTATATAAAAATATACATATTATTAATCATGACATAATTATCAAATTTATACATAAATTAATATTTTAAAAGCATTAATATAATATTTTTATGAAACATTAATCTTTGCTAAAATCATAGAGAAGGTTGTACATACATACGCACGGGTCGTGTTCCCATTTTCCAAAGATCATTATAGAAAGAACGTAAGTAATATTTACCTTTCTATAATTATAAATAGAAAATATTTAACATTTTATTTATTCATATATACATATATATAATTCTTTTTATGTAAATGGAATCACATCTAATTGATGAGACAGTAGTTCAGACATCCACGAATGATGTTATCACTTTTTTAGTGTGTGAAATGTGTTAAATAAAATGATATATTATATTTAAAGTAAGGTTATTTTTTAATTAATATCATGTGTATGAAATTTTTGTAACATATTATCAGTTAAATTGAAACATAATACATTCCATGTATAATTTGAACGTATCACATCTCTTTGAAGAGGTTGTAGTCCAAAATTACCCAAATGATATTATCATACTTACAAAAAATAGAAATCACTAAGGATTGTATTATATAAAAAATTTAAAAAGACTAAATACATAAAAAGTATCATACATGACATATAAAAATATAGTGTAAATTATACTTCCCATTCTTGTGATTTGGTAATGAAAAAATGGACAATATTGTTTCGTGTGGTGACAGTTCACCATACACAAGAGTAGAATGTTCATTACCCATTTGATGATAGTGTGTGAATTTAAAGTTAAAAATCATAGAATAAATAAATATCATTATATTTAGGATACCATTTTGATTATTTAATCATTTAATAAGAATAATTTTGGTGGTGAATAATGAAAATAAATTCCAGGATCTTGAGGACAGATGTTACATATTCGTTGGGCCACTCCATTTATTTTTCACAAAAGGTCTTTTATGGTTGGATTTATTCCTAATGGTGGAATTTAAGAATTAATGGAGGGATGATGGGATCTTATTGGAGTAGAGTTTTGGTGATAAAATTGGATTGATATGTCTGAATAAGTTAAAGATGTTGGAGCCTTTCCATAGTGGAGAAGGACTGGAATTCTTATGATTTTTTTAAAAATGGAATTTCACCAACGTTTTTACTAAACAAGTGGCATCAATAATGTACCATATTAGATAAAAGAGACTATATTATCTATCTAATTACATTAAATGTAGTTTGGACGTGTTTCTTGGTCATTTTAGGCCCTAATATTATGGTTCTTTCCTTTATTAAACAACATTTTCCTCTTAATCATTGTAAATAATTTTAATTAGTTCCACAAATATTTTCGGTCAGAAAAAGATTACATTATTATAAATTGTAAATTATTTTAATTCCAAATTTGAAATATATTTTTTAAAATTAAAATAATATTTGGTTCATAAATTAATTTAAATTTTTTTCCGTAGAAGGGATTAAAAGCGTGTTTTTAAAAAGTAATTATCAAAAGTTTTGAAATTGATTACAAAAAAAATAAAAGTTATATTTATTAAAATTATGTAAATTAGATTAAATGATATATATTTTGCTTATTTTGAATTTAAAAAAAACTAAAACATAATATATCAATATAAATAAATTAGATGAAAATGAAATTTTGAATTAAATCCAGTATTTTCACTCTTTTGGAAAAAATAAAACTTCATAGAAAAATACAAAAACAAATCACTCTAAGATAATTTTTATGTTCCAATTTTAATTATTTAGTTTATGTTGACATATATATTCAATAAAGGATCCAAAAAATATATTTAAATTTGGTTCTCCATTAAATGGTTGAAAAAATACCTTTAAAAAATATAGACCTTTTATGCTTAATTTTTTTTTCTTTTTTTAAAACTATTAAATTAATTTAATGAATGTAAAAAAATTAATAAATATTAGTTAAAAAATATAGTTAATCATATTATTGATTTCTGATAAAATGGATAGGTTATATCTACTACTTAAAATAATATTATTAACAATGTATTATTATTCAGTATAACTCAGTCATCAATGCAATTTAATATTTCATTGAAATTCATTATTACTTGTCGGGTAAACTATCGAACATATCCTAAATTTTATGGTAAAATTACTATCTAATTAAAAATTATTATTAAATAACAAATTCAAATTCAATAATTACCTTGTATGTTACATTAACCCCTTTGGCAATTGTTTCATTCCAATTTTAGTCACTTTTCAGATAAGTGGAGATATTATTCCCTCATTGAATTTTAAGATTCCCATGTTTCCAATAAAACCATATTGTTTTTCCATAAAACCTTAAACTGGTGAATCACCTTATTCCACAAAACATTCTCTTTGTGGTCAAGAACCTAAACTAGTAGTTACTCAACAAAAAGATTCTCTTCCAACTCGACTACTTAACTGATCAAAACATGAGAGGGATCTGGTAAATACATCCCAAACATTGAAACAATAAATTTGTCTTATGCCTAGGATAAACTCAAGGTTACGTCCACATACTATGAAACTGGTTTAAATTTATCTATGATTTCACACAGTTCAATGAATAGTGGAAAGAATTTCCCCTTCTTACCAAAATGCATCACGCTTTTCCCTAAAGAAACTTTTAAAAATCCATCACCACCTACTAAGAAATTAATTTCATTCATCCATTTTTCTTCTTTACTAATCTTATCTACCTTATCTGTCATCATGTTTCACTAAATCAAATAATATATATCTATCATTTCCTCTACAAACTCAGGTCCCATAAAAATCCTTTCTCCCACCTCTTCCAAATAAGGTTGTGTCCTACAAATCTTTATATTGAATAATTCAAATGGTACCATCTGTATACTAGAATGAAAAATGTTTTTATAAGAAAACTCAACCAAATAATTATGTCTATCTGAACTTCCTTGGTAATATTTTGAGAAAGAAAGGATTATATCTTCCATGGTTTAAATCGTCCACTCATATTGTCCATCAAATTGAGTATTAAATCTTGTACTCAAATTTAATTTAGTATCCAAATTTTTTTTAATCCCTTTCCAAAAAATGGATGTGAACATGGGATCACTATCTTATAAAATAGAGAGATTAATTCCATATAACATGACAACCTCCTTTAGATATAGTATATAAACTTAATAAAGACACATTTTATCTTGAATGGGAAAAATTTTGTAAATGTTTTAATTGATCAAAATTAACCGGAATTAAAATATTACCTTGAAAAGTATTAGTAAATACAACCAAAAAGTTGATTTATATATTCTCCAATATCCAATAAGCTACTGACAATGTTTGAAGCATCCCCTTAAGTAACTATTACTCTACTTTAACCTACAGAAAAACTTCAATGTAAATTCAGTAATATATATTTTCATTCCATCCCACTAGAAATACTCCCAATGTTATCTATAAATCATAATGCTTCCCAAATTAATAGAAAATCGTGGACTATAAGCTTCAATCGAGAACTATTTCATCAACTATGATTCACATGTAACACATAATCTTATACAAAATCAAAAAACACCTATTTTATCAATATTAAAATATATAAACTTACCATTATTAATTTATTATACCTTTTCTTATAATGAAAGATGCACCTTACAACCCCTCTTAATTCTTTTTGACAAAGTTGACTATACTAAAAACTAAAACAGAATAGAGTATGTCCTTGCATCCAAAACTTATAGTACAAAAGTAATGAAATAATTAACAAAATCTCATGTTCCAAACACAACATGGTTAATATAGACATATTTTCTCAAATAAATTCATTGACTAACTTGTTTTCTTTTCCATTATAACAATGTGGTGAGAAATCACAATCCATGATTAGTTCTAGTCATGTTCATTGTCACATGTTCAATTATTTTTGAATAATATATGCATATTTTTTTAATCAGTATATATTTCACACTTTACACTTTAAAAATGATGCCTCTAATATTTTAAAGAAAAAATCATCATCTAATTAACAATCATTTATAGGGTAATTCAACTCACGAGGTTTCAACTCATGTGATGCATAAAGAATTACCTGATGATTCTCCATTAAAAACAACCAAGTCCATTCATTGAAGAATCAATATATATGAACAATTATCCATTTTAGGAAGGCAAGGAGAAAAAATGAGCATTAAAAAATCATATTTTAAGTTCCTAGAAAAAAACATTACATTCTTTTATCTAGGATAACATAACTACTGTTCGAGTAAACTTAGTCAGTGGGATGGATAACCAAGAAAATTTATCAAAAATCCACGATTAATTACCCTCTTAAATAAGAAAAATATGAATCTCATTGACATTAGTATGTCAAGGATACTCTTAAACAATTATTTTTATAGTTGTGTCAATAGTAATTCTATCTTTATAATCTGTGTGACTGTGGTATGAAATTTGGTTTGAACAAAAATTTAAACATTCATGATTTCCATACAAATTATTTTCTTTTAATGATTATAAAAAAATATATATATTCATCTAATGTTCCTCTTGAGTTTTAGAAAATACAAAATTATCATCAATAAACACAACCAAAAACTTATCAAAGAACTCATGAAAAATTTTATTTATAAGATCTATGAATACAACAAATTCATTAGATAACCCAAAAGAAATAAATACAAATTCTTAGAGGCGATATATTATTCCAAACAGATTGTTTGGAATTTCATCTTCCTCCACATCAAACTAATGGTACCATGACCACATTTCAATCTTTGAAAAAAAATACTATTCTCCCTAGATTTGATCAAAAAAACATCGATATAAATAAAATGATACTTGTTCTTGTTAGTGATGTTTTTCAAGTCTCTATAATCAATGAAAAGCCTCATTGAGACATCTACCTTTTTAACAATTATGATAGAATAACCTCATTTTTGAAGTGATAATAAGGATGAATGATTTATCTAATAATTCCTAAAATTTCATTTTCAACACTAAAAGTTCAACTTAATCCCTTTGATAAGGGGGTTAGAAATTACATTAGTAATGTGTACTTAGACAATGGTAAACTCATCCTATTGATCAAAAATAACCCAAGGAAAATCCTCTGAAAATACATCCATGTATTCATTTACTAATGGAACATCACTAATTTTAATAGATTCTTTATTTTCAATAATATGTTTTAGGTAACATTCATCTCCAAATATATATAATTTCTCAAATTTTTGTTATATTATCAAAAATAATGAAATCATTCAACACAACTATCTTATCATTGAAATCAATAATAACCTGATAAACTTAAAGCCAATCTATTCAATAAATTATATCAAAATATAAAACGTCCAGTTCTACAAGGAATATAAGAAATACCATCCCACTGATAATAATAATAATATTCAAATAAATAATGGTTTCTTTAATTATTGCACCGAGTGTTTTTCTACAAAAAGTTTTATATTACATTCATGTGTTGATATTCCTAATTCTATAAAATGTTTCTTAGAAATGAAAGAATATGAAGATCCAAAATCAAATAGGGTATTGGAATAAATCGAAAACACTAGTAACATATTTATCAACACTTCCTTTGATGGTCTAGCATCAACTTTAGTAGTTGAAAATGACATCACTACACTATTCTATTTCCGATCAAAATGATTTCCATCTTATGAAACTATCATTGGACATTAATTAGCGTAATGACCCATATCACTATACTTAAAAAATATTAATGTTGGGTTGATATTATTTAAAAAATTATTTAATTCCTAAAGATTATTTTTCTTGTAATCATGGGCCATGTGGCCAAACTTTACACATTGGTAACACATTCCTATCTTTATAATACATTCTCCATGGTGATTTTTACAACACTTACTATAAGATTTGGGAATCTATTTTCTTACCCCTTGATTTTTTTAATGTTTCCCCACTACTTTCCTTCATGAAAACTTATTACCTTCATCATCATGATTCACATAAGAATAAAAAAATCTATCTCAACCTTTTTATCACAATGAAAAGATATATCAAATTTTTTATATTCTCACACGTCCAAAACATATTTTTAGATATTTTTTCGATTCTGAGTAAAATTGGTTAATTTTTATGTCTATGTCTCGGATAAAATCTAGCACAAACCTAACCAATTTTGTGATTTTTACTTATAATGAAACTACAAAATCAATATATGTTCTCCTTAGTTCCAGGAATATTTTTTATTTATAATCCTAAAACCATATGGAAGTATTTATAAAGGAAAATTTACTTAAATTTATCCCATTCAAAGGAATAATTTTCATATATATATATAAATATATGGAATTATAAACTAATTACAACTATCTATCATCTTTACCTTCAAAATTATAAAATTAAAGTGTTACATTTCGATGTTTTAAATATATCATGACATCAAATATATTTTCCAGTGAATTGATCAATCATTCAGTTACCTCTAGGTTAAATGACCCCTTGAATTATTGGGGTTTTTTCCTCATGAAATTCATCACAAAATACATGTTACTTCGTGGTAAATAAAGATTATATCTAGAATTTTTACCACCAACATTTATCACTTTATTAAACTGATACATCACTACAAAATACCATTCTATTCTGACTCTGAACATGTTGGGATACTAATATGAAATGATATATTCCCTTCATTTCATTCCCACTACTACTTCACTTTTTCCTTTATGAGATAAAATTATTAACATACATATTTTAGATGATGAAACATGGTAATATTCAAATTATATAACATTGAATCTTGACCATATGTTAAAATATATTATGTGCATGTTATTAAATATACCCTAATAACTAAGGATATCTAAATGACCATTAATACCAACAATATGGCCACAACCTGAAACATTATAAATTGTTATGTTTAGTCAAGAGTTTTACATTATATAACATTTTGGAATGGTTTATGTTTATTTTTTTACAGAATTATGATATAACTCATGCATCAAAAAGCAATAAAAATACATGTTTTAATATTTCTAACATTATTAATTTTTTCCAGAATCAATATATTTTAAAGTTAATCATGATATATTTTATAAAAACTATTCAAAAATTCCAACATGAATTCTTCGAATCCATTAATCAACATTAATTACATTAAATAAAATTAAAAAAATGGGGTGTATTTAAAAATCTTAGTTGGGGACATAAAGAAAGTAAATTGTTAGTCCATTGATAAACAATTGTATTCATGCAAATACTTATATGAAAATATTACATTTTACCCAATGATGAAAATATCATTATCTTGTAAATATATTTTATTTTATATTTTAAAAACACATTTATTATATGAAAAAATTAGAAAACATATACAAATCATGTAGGTACCTTGGAAAATCATCCCATTGAACCCTTATATAACCCTTACAAAACACTTATTAGAATAACCATATGGCCCAAATCCAAAATTATTGTTCAAAAAATATAAACCTTACCGAATGCATTGGAGTGATATATAGTAGGACCCATTATTTATAATTTACAGGTACTAAGACACTAAGTAAAACATTTCATCATTTGAAAATAACTTTTCAACTCATATGAAAATCACATTATGATATTAATATTCTGCTTTCTGTTAAAAATTCCATTTTTAATACAAAATACAACTTTATTTTAATTTTTTTAAAACCAAAATAGCCAAAAATATATAAATAGTATTTATAATTTATTAAAAGAAGAAACATTCCAAAGGAATCCCAAAATAAATTAATTGTAGACTGTAGACAAAATTTCATTGTTGTTTTGTATGTTAAGAGTATAACATTCATTTTTTCATCTATCAAAATTTTATCTACAAAAAACATAAAAAGACTCCATTTTTTCAAAACAAAAATGAATTAAATTTAAAATATAAGTAAAATATCTTTTAGAATATTTTTATATCCATATAAATAATTATTTAAAACAATATCAATATTATTGAAATGAATATATTAAATCTTTAATCATTCAAAGCCTCCTGTAATAGTTTGAACATTTAAATAATAATCCCTTGGAACATATAATGTTTATAAAGAAATTAAATAACATTAAAATATTTGAAATATGTATTTTGAAGTTCAAATGGTCTGTATATGTACATAATAAAAAACTAAAGGTGCATATCATCAAGAATGTCTCAATGAAGGGAGATTCAAGTGAAATTCCTTACATTGTGTATAACTTGTCATGTGTGACTTTATATTCCTAAATAACGAACAAATGTTAATTATTTAATTTCTTCATAACCTTTTTCAATTTCATCATTACTTATATTTTACTTTTTATTTTTTATACAACTATATAAACAATTAAGTTTAGATCTGGGATTTTGGTAATATTCGATTTATGTGTCAAAAATGACAATGGTAGATCAACTATGGTAAAAGGGGAAATTATATAAACATATAAAAAAGAATGAAATAATTTTACTCTTTAAAAATAAATTTTACTTTTAAAACCAACAATATAATATATTTATTGATAATGAACCAGCCTTACAATCATTGAGACAGTAGGCCGTACGTAAGCAAGAGTAATATTCTCAAATTTCAACCATCATTATGGAAATAAGGTAAGAAATATTTATCATTATATAATGATAATTATGTCATAAAAACATTTTTTTCATATATATGTATATATATATATATAATTCTTGTGATTTAAAAGGAACCACATCGCATTAATGAGGTTGTAGTTCACACGTCCACGAATGATGTTATAACTTATTCACTATGTGAAAAGGGGTCAAATAAGATTTTATAATATATTTATTGTAAGTTAAATATTACATGAATATAAATTATATTTAAAAAATATATTTTTTTAAACCTATAATTAATACATTCCAAGTAGTGTGTGAACATATCTCATTACTTTGAGGAGGTAGTAGTCCACACTTCCCTAAACAAAATTACCGTGCTTACAGAAAATGGAACCCATTAAGGTATGTGTTGTAAAATTATTTATAGACACATAAATATATCATAAATATCAGATATAAATTATAAATATACATTTTACATCATAATTCCTAACCATGAGAGGAGGTAAAAAAATTTAGAACATCATTTCATGAGGCAACAGTCCGCCGTACAGAAGAACTGTAAGTTACTTTCCCAGTATATGAAAGTGTGTATAAATTTATGTTAAACCATTATAATGAAATAATCTATTTATATTTGATATATGAGTTTTATTATATAATCAATTAATATTAATAGTTTAGGTGGTGGTGTAAGAAAATAATAGAAAGGAGATTGAATAATGATGTTACATATTCTTTGGTTATCTCCTTTTGTTTTACAAAAAATGTATTCCTTGGATTGATTTATTCCAAAATGGATTATTCAATCAGGATGATATGGATTTTGGGAAATTATTTTAGTATAGTTATTCAGAAATACTGGTCTTTATATGCGTAAATAAATGTGATGGATGGGTTCCTTTTTATAGTGGAGGAGTAGTGGCATTCTTGTAAAATTTTAAAATGGATTTCCATCCATATTTTTCCAATGAATAGTGGATCCAATAATGTGATAAATTATAACCAATGGTTTATAAGGTTGAAATATGTCATTAAAATGTATTTTTTATAGTTTTTAGGTAATTTTGTTCTTTAAGAATAAAGTTTAGTCCATTACTAAGATAATTTTTCTATTAATAGTTGTAATTAGTTTTTATTATATTCCTTAAAATTTTTGGATAAAAAAATAAAACTTATTATAAATTAAAATAAATTCTGATTCAAAATATGGAAACTATTTTCCCTAATGCCAATCACAGAAGTGGCATAATATCATTTTAATTTTGTCCCATGGACAAGATGACAAAGTAGGTTTTTAGAGTAATTTTTTTCAACAGTTTGGTAATTTTTATATTTATTTTAAATTAAAAATTCATTCAAATGACATAAATTTGATTAAGTGATTTATATTTGATATAATTTAACTTTAAAATAAATAAAAAAACATAATTTATACTTGTAAATAGATTTGATGAACAATATGTTTTGAATAAAATGCATTATTTTTCACTGTTAATCAAAAAATTAAACTTCACAAAAAACACAAAAAATTCAACCCAGTCTGATTTTTATTCTCTTATTTAAAATATGATGATTATATATATATATATATATATATATAAACAAAAAAATTCAAAAATTTTTATTTAGAATGTGTTCCCTATTAAAAGGCTGGAAAATACATTTTTAAAATATAATAGTTTTAATTATTAAAATTTCTTTTATTATAATTTTAAGAATATCCAATTTATTGGACTAAAGTAAAAATATTGTAAAAAATGTATAAACATAATATCGTTACTATTATTCAATCCCACTGATTCACCATTTAGGGGATAACTACCACATAACATAACAATACCTACAACATATTATATTTCGACATAACTCAGTCTTGCATAAAATTTCATATTTCAGAGCAACTCATTATTGCATGTCAGTTATTCTATAGAACATAGTGTACATTTTATGGTAAAAATATTTTATAATTCATAATATTAATAAATAATAATGTCTTAATCTATAATAAACAAGGATGTTACACTCTAAACCATTTATCCCAGTCTTTTCTTCCCAATTCAGGTTTATGGGCTCTCAAGGAGCCCTGGATGCACCTGAGCCATCATTTACTCGATTATGAATCATTACAATGGATGTTTAATGGAATTTAAAATAATAATTAATGGGCCATTCCTTTAATAAAATATTTAATGTTACAGGTCCCACCCCTCATATAATCCATGAATTATGTTACAAAACATCATAAAACATTCATCATATCATAAACCATTTAAAATAAATGGATTTAGTAAACATTTTATCTTATTATAACCCAAAAAATGGAAATTGGAGTCATAGTAACATCATCAATTCATCATATCATAACCCATTTAAATAGAATGGGCATCATTTAAACATCATGATCATAATAAAAAATGTCCACTTAAAGAATAAGGATGGTAAAATTAGATGATATAACCATAAAAACCTAAGCAATAGAAATGGTTGTTGCTGTTGATTAATAATAATTACATAAAAATTTCATTAAATTATTTTTATGTAAAATTTAATTTTTATTTTGAAAACAAATCATGAATATATAAAATTATCTAACATATTAATGAAAAAAATTCTATAAAAATGTACATGGAAAGATTGAATAGAATGTTTAAATCATTGAGTAGGTATCATGGTTTAATATACCATTCATTTAATACACATTAAAAATATGATTCTATTCATATTATTGGTAAATGTTAAAAGTTCCACATTCCAGAAATGGTAATAAGATTACATTAAAACCATCAATTTTTAAAAAATAAAAACAAGGGTAATTTATTATAAATTATATGGATAATGGTAAATAAGTTTAATTTTTTTTTATAAAACATAGATATTGAATTAACATGGTTTATAAACCAATATAGAAAGAAAAAATATTTTTAAAAAAATTATTTTGGACTATTTGGTACATAATAGGTGGTAAATTAAAAAAAGAATGCATTTTTATGAAATTACTGATGGGGATGAAAGTTTCAGTTCTTATACTCTTGTAGATAATAAGATATCATAATTTGAAGATTAATTAAAACTAATCCTAATAAAATAATCATTTATATCATAACACCATTACCATATAGTTATTTTTTTTGAATAACAACATCCATGAAATAAATAATATTTTATGTATAACTATGTAACATTATTTCATGATAATTATCATAAAATGCATTAATTGGTTTTATATACACCTCACAAAAAATTCAAGTGGTTTAATAGGAATGTGTCCCAATTAAACAATTGTGAGACGAAAATCCCATACATTTATTGGTAACTATTGAATTCAAAAATCCACAAGAAAGAACAAAATAGAAATGGAAATATAAATATTCATAAAATTCATAATAATAATTATAAAATAAATTAATGGGAAGTATATATAAAATAAAAAATAAATAAGTGTTGGATATGGATTGTGTCTCATTAAAAATAGTTAGATGAGGATCCCTTACCTTATGTTTTGAATTCCAACATGCACGTTTGAATGTACTATATAATAAATATATAATTATTTTAAATATATTAAAAATCCATATTCATATGTATCAAACCATATATGATATACCTAAAATAATTTATTTACCATTCATTATTAATTTTATTTTTAAATCACAATTTGGGTAATAACTGCTATTTCTTAACACATGTTTTGTTTTTTTATTTTGGTTACTTTTACATTGATCACTTGAATGGCCTGAAAGACTTCATCTTTATTTTATTATGGATAATACCCATTTTAAGGGTTCAAGGGGAACCCTTACATGGCCCATAGGCCCAAGGCACAAGGATTGACACAACCCAAAGTCCAATACATGACCTGAATTCCCAGAGGCATTCTATGCACATTACATGACCCGTAGGCCCAACCCACAGAATTGAGCCTCCCTAGATTCTGTATCTTTGATCTCCTTGATCCCCACCTTCCATTGCTGATCTTCTAGCATTTCACCATAACAAGATGCACAGTGCCTGGTCCCGATGGCGATTTCCATACCCTATAATTCTTCTAATCTAGTTAGATCTGCTTCTGGTGACTTCTATTCTTTTCTCTGATCCTCTTCTGGGGCCTACTATGTGTGAACTGGGATACTACATTGTCTTTGTGGCCCGAAGGTCCTGAGGACCAAAGGATTTTGATGAACCGAATGTCCTGAGACCCGTAGGCCCAAATCAGTGCCCCGAAAGCCCAAATCTAGTGATTAGTTCTGGATGCTATAGTACTGAACAGTCCCTTCTACAGTATTGCTATAGTGCCCAAAAATTCACCTCCACTCCGTTTTGAACCCGGGTATCTAGGATGCCAATAAGGAGCCCTTACCACTCGGGTGTGATCTCATTGGCCCTTTTACATTGATTATGGTTCCATAATATACTGAATTATTTCCATGAAATATTTATCATATATATTTATCAATTATTTATTACGAGTAATCCATTAGTGTAGGAGTTAGAAAATGAATTAAAATGTTCATGTAGATGGTAGGTCGTATGTATAGATGAATGTTGTTTACATTTTCTCATTTAATAGAATGAAAGAAATGTGAAAAACATATCACCTATAATGATTAATTCTGATTTATTTTAAATCAAATATATTCAAAAAATATATCCTTATTACCTTCCATATAGGACATAAAAAAATCAAATCTCTTTTATAGGTTGTAGTCCATAGTACGCATGATAAAAGTTATCATATTACCATAGAAAGGAAAGTAAGAATACCTATGTTATATAATAATTATAGAATTAAAAATATGTCATAAATATCATATAAAAATGTAAAATCTATCATTATAACCATCTTTGAGAGTTGGTGATGCAAAAAAGAAATATATTGGTTCATGATGCAGCAATCCACCTTAAACATGATCGACTATTTCAGTTCCCATTTTATAGAAGAATGGATGGAAATTGGTTCTAAAATTAACATAATTATAATGCCCCATAATTATAAATTAAGAACATTTATTCTGATAGTGTATAGGAAAGTTATAACAATGTGAATAAGGGAATGTAATATTATGAGACTTTAAAAAATACTTACTATTTAAAATAAATTTAATATATGTTATATCTTGAAATACAAGGAATGCAGAGATAGATTTCATTACCTGAAACAATGACTTTCTTTGATATCTTGCATTACACAAAATACTCGGTTTTACCGAGAAAAAAAATATTATTAAAAAAATATTATTTAATATAATAAGATATAAAATAGGTATTAAAATAGTGGTAACCAATATTATTGACTAAAATATGGAAATATAAAGTTTACAAAAATATAAAATTCACTCCTTGTTTTGGAATTATTTAGAAATGAAAATATAAATCAATTAAATATAATTGAAAAGTTTTTATGTTCACAATGGAGTTTTATCCTGTTAAATTATATTAATTTTTATTATGGATTTATTTCAATTAAATTTATATATTATATATTTAATAAACTATTTTTTATATTCATCGAATATATTTTATAGGAATAATATATGAACAAACCCTGTATTACACATAAAAACTATATTTTATATAACCACTTTTCCTACCATTTAATGTATATCCTATTTTATATCAAATTTTAGAACTTTTATGAATTTTATATGTCAAAATAAACATTATTTTTCAAATATGAATGTAAAAATATGTTTGTAGGACTTTTTGTTATTTTTTTGATAAGTTTCATTTTTTGATGAATAAGGAAAAATACCGAATTTTAATTCAAAACTTCTGTTTCATAAAATATATTTATGTGGATAAATAATATTATATATTTTTTTTAATGTTTAATTAGTTCAATTAGTTAAAAATTAATACAATTTAGGAAAATGGAACCAATTTAACATTGAAATTGGTTATAAAAATGTCGCAAACTTTTGAACATTTTTACTATAAAAAAACTCTTTATTGTCCCTCATAGAAAATGATTTGAAATAACATTACTCCATTTATATTATGTGAATTAAGAAAAATGGAATCAATATTTGGAATTAAAATAATTTATAATGTCTAATAATTTCAAAATAGTTTTTTCAATATAATATTATTGAATGCAATTAAAAATAAATACAGCAATTTAGATGAAAATTTAACTAACATGGGACTAAATGATGAAGCCAGAGGTCATCACGGTCCTCAAAATTACATTTATTAACTTGAACTAGTATACTAGTGAAGGTTCAATCAATAGATAAAGAAGGTGAGTTCTCTACTGTTTTTTAACATCCACACTATTGTCAGTAGTGGGGGAAGCATTTTTTTACTTTTTAACATTATATATATATATATATGTTGATGTAGTGAAAATAGATGTCACTGATTCATTAAATCTTTGATTTATATAATTGGAAAATGAATCTTCTAAAAGATACATTATAGACAAAAGGTAACAGAAAATATAAAGAGGAGTACTAGGAATTGATCACAGAATGAGCTCAGAAGATTTGTAATCTGCTGGTTAAACAAATGAATCTTCATATGATTTAATTCACTTTTCAAAAATGAGTTGAAAATCCTTCCTCATCAGAAGAATTAACACTATGTATTATAGTTCTTGAGGTTATCCAATTTAAAATCCACATACAATAATTTTATTTTAAGATGTCAACAGAAATTTATCTCACCGATAGTTTCAGTAGTTTTAATTTCCAGTTTTATAAAAATACATCAATAAAAAATCTCACTGAAAGAACATTGATTTTGAAATTAGATGCTTTCAGGTGAAAATTGAATTTATGTTGAGAACCATATTAAATATCTCCAAAAGAATCTGATTCTTTTAAAAAGAGTTATAATGAGGAGAATAATGTATGATCCATTAGTCATTCAAATTTCCCGAACACAAAATTAAACTAAGATCATCTTCAATCAAAATCACCAAATAAAAAGTAAAAATAATAGAACAGAGGTATTATAATCCTCCCTCTGCAAATAAATATCATGAATAGTTTCCCTGATCCTACAAATTCATGTCACTGATACCACTTTTGTGTCTCCTTTGAGTCACAACTCTCAAAATGGTGTGATCATGGGAAGAGAATGAGAGACTTTTTTTAAAAATTCTGTTACTTCTATACTTCAAATATCATTTGTCATATACTGCATGTCACCACATGTCTCCACCAACTTCAAAATTCCCTCAAATGATCACTGCACACATGTGTTTTTTCACAACCCACACGTTGTGCTAGTATATCCCTTATAACTAAATCCCACTGAGTTAGTTGAATGTATTTTGACGTGTTTCCAGCTCCCGTGTGAACCTGCACAATTAGAATGCAAAAATAAATAAATGAATCAATGTTTAAGTGTTAACTCTTTATAAATAAATAAAAGTTTCATTAAATAATGCTTAAATGTTATTAAATTTAAATTAATAATTATTAGTTATTATTTTATTTGTTAACTAATTTATTTTATTTAATATTTTTACATGTTATTATTTATATTTATTTAATTATGAAGTTGATAAATTAATAATTCAATTAAATTAAAAGTTTAGTATTTATTACAATATAAAATTAAAAATATTAGAATTTAGTTTATGAATATTTTACATTTTTATATTATTATTTAAATTTATCTGAATAAAAAGTTTTATTTTAAAAATTACAATTTATATTATTTAATTATTAAAATATATTTACTCAATATAATTTATAATTAATCATTAATTTTTTTTAATATTTCTATTTTATTAATATTAATTATCTTATATTTATTATTTATTTATAATTATTATTTGAAATTTTACTATAATTACTTTTTTATTAAGTTTTTATTTAACTTTAATTTTAATTTTTTTCACCCCCCATCCTCTGTGCAGCACGTAGCGGGAGAGGGGTTTCTTCTGGAAACTTCGTCTATGGCGCCTCTTCAAGAACTCCTATAGCTCATCCTCCTGAAAACTTCTCTTTCCTCGTCCTCATCCTCCTCAGGCGATGACAGGGCTCTAGTCCAATTACTCAGGTGATCTACCTCTCTTCATCACGGAGAAAATCCTCAAGGCGGCTCCTTCTCCTCGACGCCATGGCCATAGGTTTCCGAAAGTAGCATTAGGACATCACCACGAAGGCGTCGTGGTCCAGCAGGGCACTTATCCTATAGTGGTGTGGCATCAGAGACTAGCCTTGAATTCTAGTGGTTTTCTCCGATGGAAAAACCTCATTAAAATGATCTAATGGTGGCGACTTCAGCTATGGTTTCATCGGGTTCAAATCAGTAAATCTGGGTACCCGCCTCTTCATGGTGAAATTAGCAGATTACTCGCAATGAATCAGCCTAGTGGATCCACCTCTTCCTCTGTAGTGTGACATGACCAGATACAGTGAGGTGATGAGTATAAGGTATAATTGGATCTTGATCTTGAAAATTAATTCATGTTTGTGCGGTATGATGAGTTTTGTGAAGAAACAATGCTATGGGTCGTGTTGTTGGATGGATTTGTAGGAACAAGTATGAAGGTTGTGGCAGTGTAATGGTATTATGGTGGAATATTATACCAGTTCTACGGGTGATGCGGAGATGTGGTGTAAAAGACAGAAACTGTGACGTGATAAAATGGTAGCAAAGCAAAGGGTGAAACGGTGCAACCATGAGAGGTGAAACTGTGAGGAGAGGAACAGTGCAAGGGAATCCGATGCCACAGGAGAGACAGTAAATGGAGTTTGTTTTGGAACTATAATAGGATTACAATGACAGGATAAATGGTACCACAGGGTTACAATGGCTAAAATTACAGTGAGACTGTGAATTGGATTTGATGGTGGCTGGTGATTACAGTGCCACCGTGAATGGATGAGATCGTGAGATCAAAACAATTACACCATGACATTGTAAAATAAACATAACAATAAAATAAATTAAATTTTAAATAATGTATGTACAAAATAATTAATTAAAACAATAAATTAATTAAAAGCAATTGAAAATTCAGGTACTAAAAAACTTTAACAAACATATAAGACCATTTAAATATAATTTAAATCATTATTAAAATTAATTTATAAAACCTAAATTGTTACTCAAGTAAAACTAAAATTATCAAGAAACTAAATTAATAAAAGTTAAAATAAAATTTAAACATTTATAAAACAAAGTTAAATTATTTATAATAGTTGTTGTATCAAATTTAATTAATTTATGTAAACAAATAATTATTATGTTATTTAACAATTATGTTAATAAATGAAATTAAATTAAAGAGATTTAATAAATGTAGTGAGTTTATCAAATTAAATTTATAAAATTTGAATTGTAAAATACAACAAATATTTATAGAATTTTACATTGATTAATACATATCTAATACAAGAAATGCTAAATTTAATCTACAATATTTATGTGTAAAAGAAGAATTAATTAATTAATTAATTTTAAATTATCAAAAATGCAGACAAAAATCACCATTATAAATAAAAAGTTATTAGACTATAAAAATAAAGTGAAACATAAATTAACTAATTTAATGCTTAAAATACAAGATTTATTAAAAAAAGATTAAATAATAATTTTAATAATAAAAATTCAAAAGTACTAAAATTAATCAAAATGTGGATAATTATTTAATAAAATTGTTAAATATTAATGTAAAAGATGTGAAAAAACTATGTAAAAATAAAGCAATGTCACATTCCCCCACACTTAAGCATTGTTTGTCCTAAAAAAATTTCATGTTTTGTTATCTTTGAAAAACATATTGTAGAATTAATGATATAACTCAAACTATAACATGTTCAACACTTAAAAATAGAGGACTAAAGTGTCAATACGCTTTTAGAAAATGAATTGTTAAAACTATTCTTTCCCAATAATCAAATTTTCACGGGTAGTCAAGAGAGCAATGAATCATCAAGAAATGAAAGTGTCCCGCCTCATTTGTAAACTTTCCTAGTGACTAATTTCAATAGAAACTCATGTTTTAATTCCAAGAGGGGCAAGAGTGAAATATCAGTGGAATTAATAACTTAACCAAAAATACATTATAATTTGAACTTCTCCTAGGTTCCAAAAATAAAGATTTTTTTTGAATCACTCTAATGATACAACCTAAATGATTCCCATATAAACAATTGTCCTCTACTTCATTCAGAATTCATCATTACCCTCACCTTAATGAACTCATTTTGGACCCTAGATGCTTTATTTTATTTTTTCCTAAGCCATGTATCCATGTGCTAAGTATTGTGCAATGCACTTAATCAAACTGTATAGAGGGATTAATGTAAATAGAAACACACCCATAAACTAGGATCTTAGAGACTCACAGTGAGATCCTAGATGCCCAAAATACTCCAGTTTCAAAAGATTATTATGCCAACCATTTACATTTTCTCATTAAGGTGATTACATTAATTAATAATAAAAATTTGTTCCCTAGGAATAAGATCAAACTTCTAGTTCCAAGGGATATGATCATAACTCCTCTAACAGGTCACCCAAATCAATTTAAAAAGTAGTTCATAAACCAAATTTTCTCTTTATTCACGAAAAAAATTTACTCAGCAATCATCCAACCTCAAAAATTTTAGATTCAAAGTAAATCTTAACTACCAGCAAGGTACTTTTCCAAAGGAAGGACACAATTGGGTACAATGTATAGCCTAAAATTATAAAATAATTTTGAAAAATTTTAACCATTTTTTAACTAAACGTTTTAAGTTACAGTGGTGATTGATAGGAACACATTAAACAATAGTTTAGCATAGTCAAGAATTGACCCCCTCCCCTAGATTTAAAACCCATAATTGTTAACAAATCTGACTTCCAAATATGGAGAAGAAAAATTTGGCAATTATAATTAAAATAAAATTTAAAATAGAGTAGATTTATGACATGTATAAAGGGTCACATTAATGTTAAAAAATATTGTTCTCCACCATGAATAAATTACATAAGGTTCATTAGAAAGTAAACACATTAACATTTAAGTCCAAAGAATAATTTCCAAAATATCTCAAAAGTAGCATTTGAGGTGTGGGTGCACAATTAATATGGGTGAAAGAAAGTTTAGTAGAATTAATTCTTTTGTCTATTAAATACAGTAAAAAATGTTCTTACTAAACACCCCAAAAAAAATTAGATTAAAAAAATCACTATGTGCCCCCCACACATAGTTCCAAGTAGTGAGAAGATTTTAATAAGAATGAAATTCAGTTTTCAGCAGTGAAGTACATGCATATTTTTTATTTACATAGTGACATAAAACAAACATTCATTCCAATAAAACCATAATTTTAATCATATGAAATTTTTTTATTTCAATAGAAAGAAATGAAGCAGGATTTTATATACTTTGAGAAATGCAACAAACTTTTCAGTACACATGAATAAGAATTTTCAACAGCATCAACACAAATTTACAAAGTAACAACCACTGACTCATCAAAAGCAGTACCTATGACATAGCATTGAATTTTTACTATAATGAATAGGCGAATAAAAATGAATATAGGATTTAAGACACTTCCCGGAATAGGTTTTTCATTAATCATCATCATGGGAATTCCACTCCCTTATTGACACAAAAAAATATTGAAAGTCGCAAAGGAAGCAGAAATAGATAGAAATTTATAGTAGAGACAGAGTTTTACATTGACATTACTAGAACACTTTATTCAGCACAAAATAGTAAAAACTTGGAAAGGAAAAAATTGAAAACGAAATTGAAACCATCAGTTGACTCCCATGAAGCACTGAATTTAAAGTCTTCAGTTAAACATTATTTAATTAATTTTTTTTATTTATTGAAAACAAAAAAACCCATGGGTTTCCTCCCAGGAAGTAGTAGATTTAAAGTCCCCAGCCTGAATCACCTAAAAACTAACTTTAGTCACTAGTTGTATGTGTTTTCCTTAATAAGAACCACCACATGTGTTTGACCCAATATTTTTTAATCAAAAGTTGAATTATGTGGGCATCAATACTTAACACAACTGAAACTAAACTCTGATAGCCTGAAATAACTACTAAGTAGCAACTTTTAACAGTTGTGGTAATAGTTTCGTCTGCTACCTAAATGGTTTCAGATTTTTCAATATTTTAATTTAGATGAAGGGAGAACATTAAACAATTAGATTTTAGGGGTTTGACCTTATTCTCAGGGCTATCTTTCTCAACCTCATTTTCTATAATTTCAAATTCAAGGGTTCTAATGGGTGAGTTAAGATTAGTAGGTTCAAAATGGGATTCAATAAAGTGTTGAACAGAATCATGTACAATGAAACTCTATAATAATCCCCCATCTAGACTACTATCAGTATCATGAGAAGGCTCAACACCCTTCACAGATTTGAATATAAGTGACATACATGGAATAGAATTTATTTTATCACAAACAAGTTCTGGTCTAAAAATGTTATAATTCTTTTCCAAAAGATCCTAATTTGTTAACTCACACTGAACATTCATTGCTTCTATCAAATCAATTCTGCAACCATCATCTAGTTTGTGTTCAACATCTACTTCTAGTTTATTTTTTAAAGTCCCACTTTCCAAAACAATATCTGTTGTGTATTCCAGAAAGTTTAGTACAGGGGTACAAATTTTCATTTCTACTACAAAATTGTCAAATTCAAGATTGCAAAAAATAAAATAGTTTTCCCCAAGAATGAAAACACTATATTCAATGTCACTACACAAAATTTCAAAAAAGTGATCGCTATGAGAATAGGGAAATGAAAACTCATTAGTTGGTCTTTTTTTCAAATATCATTCCCTCGTATCAAAATAGTCATATTAAAGATTGCAAAAAATCAAACAGTTTTCCCCAAGAATGAAAACACTATATGCAATCTCACTACACAAAATTTCAAAAAATATATCGCTATGAGAATAGGGAAATTAAAACTCATTAGTTGGTCTTTCTTGAAATATCATTCCCACATCTTAATCATCCAACAACATTTCAGAAATTATTTGGTTTATAGGTTCAAAAAATGGAAAAGAATTTTTCAATAATGTTTCAAATATTTCATATTATTTAACTTATTGGTTAGGGTTCTCTTTCAAATTATACCCAATATCATGTTCAGCCTCATTGTTCAAAAAGTTAGAAAAATTGGGCGAAGAGTATTTGACAACAAAGTTCCCATTTTCTAATTTCTCTTCAACACAATGGATTACATTTTCAAAACTTCTAAAATAATGAGTCTCTTAAAAAGTATGAATCAAGAAAATAACTGAGAAATCTTTTTCAATAAATTTTAAATCCTTTTTAAAATTATCCAACTCATCTTCATCTAAGATATATTTTTGAATTTTCAAACTTGTTTTCTTGATTTAGTGAGTCAGTTATTTTAAACTTATGTTCAATAAATTCAGATTCTTTAGAGTATAAAGCATGTTTACCATGATTATAAACACTTTCCTCTTCAATTTCATTTGAAAATCTTTTATAACAATTTTCTTTTTCATTTTCATTAAATTATTCTTGTTCTTTAACCCATTGGTGTAATTCTAAAATCATGTTTTATAATATTTTTAGTGTTTGAAATTTCTCTTGAGTGAATTTAACTTGAATTTCATGGTTATGGTCTAACGAATTATTACCAAGTTCCACCCTATAATCCAATTTAGAATCAATTATTTCAATTTTAGCTATGGTGTTAGGGCTGAGAAGAAAATATTCATTTTCTTTAATGTAATCAAATTATTGTGGATGGTTATAGACACACTGCAAGTAAGTGTGCCCATAACTGCCTTAAAAATCACAGTGAGGCCTTGGTTGATTACACTTTTGATGATGTTTTATTTTTTTAAAACTTAAATAGGTGAGATTAAAAACACAATGTTTCACAGTTGATGCCGAATTTTCATGATCAACAAAAGAAGCAATGAAGCTCACAGTTTTTAAGAATTTTTTTATAAAGTGTTCATAGTGTGTTTTTATATTTTTATTGAATTTTTACCTTTAATTATATCCCTATACTCTCAGCGCATTCCTTACCCATAATGCCAAATTTTTATGAATCTGGAGGTCATCATGATCCTCACAATTTCATTTATTAACCTACACTAGTATAGTACTGAAGGGTTGATCCATAGAGAAAGTAAGTGAGTGCTCTATGGTTTTTTTTAACATCCACAATTTTTTAAGTAGTAGGGGTTGCATTTTTTTATTTTTTACTTTTTATATATTTTGTTTTATGATGAAGTGAAAATAGATGTCAATAATTCTATAAATCTCCTATTTAATTAATTGGAAAATGAAAAAGATAAAATTAATAGTATTGACTAATGGTAACAGAAAATATAAACAGGAATGTGGAGAATTGATCATAGAATGATCTCTGAAGATTTGAAATCTGCTGGTTAAACGAATGACACTTCATATGATTTAATTCACATCTAAAAAATGCATTGTTAATCCTTCATTTCTAGAAGAATTAACACTCTGTATTATAGTTCTTGAGTTTCAAAACTTTAAAAACCACATATAACAAATTTAATTTTAAGATGTCAACAGAAATTTATCGTGATGATAATTTCTATTGTATGAATTTCTAGTTTAAAAAAATACATCAATGACCAATTGATTGAAAGAAATTTGATTTTGAAATTAGATGCATTGAGGTTCAAATTCAATTTATGTTGAGAACCATAATCAATATCTCCAAAAGAATACGATTATTTTTAATAGAGTTATAATGAAGGGAATAAAGTATGAACCATTATTAATTTAAATTTCCTGAAAATCAAATTAAATTAAGACCATCTTCAATAAAAAGAAGCAAATAAAAGGTAAAATAATAGATCAGAGGTAGAATAATTATCCCTCTAAAAATAAATATCATGAATTGATGACCTGCTCATGCAACTCCATGTTTCCGGTACCACTCTTTGTGTCTCCTGGGAGTTACCACTCTTAAAATGGTGTGATCGTGGAAAGAGAATGAGATTATTTTTTTAATTATGTTGCTTCTCTACATTAAATATCATATGTCATCCTCTGCTTGTCACCACACGTCTCCACTGACTTCAAAAGTCCCTCACATGAGCAGCACACACATGTTTTTTTTGAAACCCACACATTGCGCTAGTTTTACCACAGTAACTAACTCTTGATAAGTTAGTTGAACGTATTTAGACATGTTTCTAGCTCATGTGTGAACCTGCACAGTTAAAATAGAGAAATAAATAAATGAATCAAATTTTAAATGTTATATTTTTATAAATAAATGAATGTTTCACTAAATTATTCCTTAATATTATTAAATTTAAATTATTGGTTATTAGTTATTATTTAATTTATAACTAAATTATTTTATTTATGTTGTTACATGTTATTATTTTTATTTATTTAATTATAAAGGTGATAAATTAATAATTATATTAAATTAAAAGTTTAGTATTTATTAGATTATTAAATTAATAATATTAGTATTTAGTTTATGAAAATTTATGTTTTTTAGATTATTATTTATGTTTTTCATAATAAATAGTTTTATTTAAAAAATTAAAATATACATTATTTAGTTATTAAAATATATTTATTTTAATTTAATTTATAATTTAGTAATAATTATTTTAGTTAATTTATTTAATATTTTACTTTTATTAATATTAATTATCTTATATTTTTTATTTATTTATAATTATTATTATTTGTTTTTTTGTTTAATTACTTTTTTATTAAGTATATATTTTTCTTTAATTTTAAAAATAAATTTCTTCCTCCCCCATCATCCTCTGTACATCGCATATCAGGAGAGGGGTTTCTTATTAAAACTTTTTCCATGGCGCTTCTTCCAGAACTGTAGAGACTCATCCTCCCAGTGGCACCTCTTAGCTTGCCCTCCTCCTTAGGTGATGGTGGGGCTATGGTTCAATTCATATGGTGATCGACCTCTCTTCATCACAATGGAGCTCCTCTAGGTGGCTTATTCTCCTCGATGCCATGGCCAAGGGTTTTAGAAAGTGGCTTCAGAAAATCAACACGACGATGACATGGTCCAGTAGGGAACTTCTCCTATAGCATCATGACATCGGAGACTAGCCTCGAATTGCTGTGGTTTTGTATGGTGAAAAAACCACTTTGCAAAGATCCAATGGAGTTGGCTTCAGCTGGGGTTTCATCCAGTTTCAATCAGCGACTCCAGGTACCCTCCTCCTCATTGCTAAATTAGTAGATAACTCGTGATGCATCAACCCGATGACTACACTTCTTCCTCCGCAGAACAACACAACTAGATATAGTGAGGTGATTAATTTAAGGTAAAATTGGATCTTGAGCTTCAAAATTAATTTTAGTTTGTGCGGTATGATGATTTTTGGGAATAAACAGTGCTATGGGTCATGTTTCAATATGGATTTGTAGGAAAAAGTATGAAGGGTATTGCACCGTAATGGTATTATGGTGGAAGATTATACCGGTGTTGCGGGTGATGCAGAGATTCAGTGTAAAAGACTAAAACCTTGACATTATATAACGGTAGAAAAGAAAAGGGTGTAAGAGTGCAACCATGATTTTAAAAACCATGAGGAGAGGAACAATGTAATATAATAAGGTTCCACATGAGTTACAGTAAAGGGAGTTTGTTGTGGAACCGTAATAGGATTACTGTGATAGGAGAAATGGTACCACAAGGTTACGATGGATAAAATTACATTGAGGGAGTGAATTGGAATTGATAGTGGCTAGAGATTATAGTGCCACCATAAATGGATGAGACCGTGACATCAAGATGGTGCCACCGTGACACTGCAAAATAAACAGAAGTTTAAAATAAATTAAAATCTAAATAATATATAAACAAAGTAATTAATTAAAACTAAACATTAATTAAAAACATTATAAAATTCAGGTACTAAAATACATTAATAATATTAATAAACCATTTAAAATTTAGTTAAATTACTATTAAATTAAATTTATAAAACATAAATTGTTACTAAACTAAAATTAAAATTAATAAGAAACTAAATTATTAAATGTAAATATAAAATTAAAACATTTATAAAAAAATTTAAATTATTTATAATAGTTTATGTAACAAATTAAATTAATTAAAGTAAAATGATAATTTTTAATTTAATCAATGAAATTAAATTAACGATATTTAATAAATGTAGTGAGTTTATAAAATTAAATATATAAAATTTGAATTATTAAAAGACAACTAATATGTAGATAATGTTACCTTGATTAATAAATATTTAATTAAATAAAGGATAAATTTAAACTACATTATTTATGTGTAAAAGTAGAATTAATTAATTAATTAACATTAAATTATCCAAAATGCAGACAAAAATCACAAAGCAAAATAAAAAGTTTTTAGTATATAAAAATAAAGTGAAACATACATTAACTAATTTAAAGACTAAAATACATGATTCATAATAAAAATTGATTAAAGAATAAATTTAATAATAAAAATTTAAGGTACTAAAATGAATCAAAAAGTGGAGAATTAATTAATTAAATTGATAAATATTAATGTAAAAGATGTGGAAAAACTATGTAAAATAAGGCCACATCACTAAAAATTCAACATAATATCCAAAATGGAGTTGACACATTTCAAAAAGAAATTTACACATCTTATTTAGACACTCTCATACCAGGTATCAAACTTGGTCCATTATTTATGCCATTTTTCATGGAAAAAAACGTGGGTGGAATTATCTTTTCAAAACATTCCAATAATGCCACTCCTCCTCCATAATAAAAAATGTATTCACCCCTATCACTTATTCACATATCTCAAGCCCTTTTTCTCACAAGAACTCTTAATAAATAAGCTCCCCAAATCCCTCCCCTCATCTTATAATCCCCCCTTTTGGGAATAAATCCATCCATGAAATCCCTTTGGTGAAAACCAATGGTGTTACCTAGAGAAAAAGTAACATCCTTACCTAATAACTTTTGATTTATTCTAATTCTAAACCCAATAACTCTTATTATCAAATGATTACATAATAAAATAAGTATAAAAAACATACTAATTTATTTTTATGTTAATGGTTCTACCTACACTTACTCAAACTTCCATCTAAGGGGAAATTAACTTACCATTCATGTACGACGAACTACGGCTTCACAAAATGATTATTATTATTGTTTTTACTTTACCACCTATCATGGTTGAAAGTACTGATAGAAAATCTTTTTATATATGATATTTAATATATTAGTTATGTATATATGATTCTATACTTCTTTTTAAATAATACATTCATGCTTTCCATTTAGTGGAAATATGATAGAAACATTTTTGGAAATGTGGAATACCACCTTCTCAAAGCAATGTGATTCATTCAGGCTGTACATGGAATGTATAAAGGATAGTTCTAATAAAAAATTTGAAATATATTAAATTGATATTATACTATTATTTTAATTAAAAAATAAATATATATCATTTAATTTTATTCTTTTAATATGAAAAGATATGAATGTTGCGTTTATATTTACACACGCCCTGCTGTCTACTTGAACGGTTTCATTTCAGTTCTTATATCATGATATTATAAATTATTATAAATATAAATACACTAGATATATATGATATTTACATAATGTATTAAATTCTGGATATTAATAAATCATGATCTAATAAATAAGATCAACAAGTAACAAGTCAAAACATACTCAAAAAACTAGGCAATTAAAACCCGAAATAGTTAGAATTAGGAATGATTACAATAAAAAAGGTAATAATATGTTAAAAAAAGTTAATATATGAGATTATAAATAATATTATGTTTATTTAATAAGTTAGTGAAATATTTAAAACCATTATATAAGAGGTTAAAGGAATTTCACCCGAAAGGAGATGCCTGATAAGGGATTCTTGTCTCATTTTTCTTTTTCTGAGGCATACACCATTTTCACCACTTATTTATTTTTTGTGCAATATATAATTCCCTTATTTTATGTTTTATCATGAATAAATTTATATTTATGGGATTTATTATTTCATTTTAATTTAGTTATTTCAAAGGGGTTATAATTAAAAAGTTACCAAGTAGTAAGTTACTCCATCTCAGTTTTGATTATTTTAGTCATACATTATTATTATAAAAGGAATTTATTATATATGGTTTACATACTTCCAAATTGATATATAATATGATGAATAAATCATTTTTCATGATATTTTTAGCCTTAATTTGAATTATTTCATCTAAGGGGATTTTAATTAAGACTTACCAAGTGAAAAAAAAAATTTATAAACAGATTCCATTTCATTAGGTCATATTACTTCCTTATTGTCCTTAATATTCTACGATTATGTGTGTCATAAAATTTTACTATATACTATTTTATTCACACATGTTTTAAGAGGATTTATATTTAACAAACATAATATATTTATTGATTTATTATCTCATTAAATTTCTAATCTTTTCATGGGTTTACATCACAATATCATTTTATCTGAGATTGTTTACACATGAATATCCATTAGAGGAAATTATTAAATCACTATTTAATAAATCGTTTAATTTTATTCTCCTCTATCAATCCCTAAAATCTTTCATTTTATATTACTATTACCCACTCTTTGGTATTAATTTTTTTATAATTCTGGCAAGAAAACCAGACCCCACTTATCTCTTTAGTCAAAGAACTTTTTTTATTCTAAAAACCATTTTTTCTAAAAAGTTTGTAAAAAATGTATATATCCTTTCAAAAACTATTTATTTAACACAAATTTTCCAATTTAATTTGTATATTTTTTAATTTAATTTTCATGACCTGCCTTTTCCAAGATGTGGGAAGGGATGAAAAAGTGCCCTAACCTTCCTTCTTCAAGGTGAAGGAGAGATAATGAACCTAGAGTACCGCCTTTAGTAGGCCTCAGAGTGGCGACTGACTCCAAATGTATAAAATCTCACATAAATGGAAGGCATTACCCTTTTTATTGAACAATATTGGGAGATAAGATGGTAAATACCATCAACACCAAAGGATAAAGGTAAAAGTAAATCCTAGAATACATTCTCACATATATGTTCAAAAGTAAAATTGATACTAGGTAAGATTAAACTACCAAATAATGTACCAAAAAATAGAATAACAGCAAAAAAAAAACTATCTCAATGCCCTAACTTGTAAGGTTAAGCACAGTCATCAATTTCCTCCTAGAAACTTGAAAATAGTTTTAAATATGTAGGGTGAGCATACAAGTATACTTAGTATGGAAAACTAAAGCTACTCGTGAACATGTGAGGGAACATATTAATTCCCCTATGAGAAAAAAGTAGAAACTCAAGAAAAATACAAAGAAGACTAACCAGCCCAACCTCACCATGCCACACTCACCCATTTAACGCAAGTCAAGTAAATTAATAATATAAGAACGTCATCATTTGGGTACACTACACACTACTTTCCCACAAGTTAACAGCTCGTTCCTAACGATCCGACGTCTTGACGCTTCCACTCTTCCCATACACATTCCCATTATTGCAACCTACCTATACACATGTTGGCCTAAATGAACACACAACCATGCCCACAGACGCTTGTGCCACTACAACCACCACCATACCCGAAGAGACCATTAACCAAACAACATTCTTGAAGACACTTGGGCATTATCCCAAATATACTTGAGAAAACATACTCGGCCAACAAACACCCATGCCCCACATAAAAAAACATTTCCTAAAGAATCTTGGACTATGGTATGCCTCAAGCCATTACAGCCTATATAGATATGCCCGATCAGCAATATCCAAAAGAGGGTGTGAGGAAGAAAATCAGTAAAAACCATCCATCCTCCCACTGAGATGTTGGGAAATCCACCATCCCCCATGAGATGGAGGTGTTCGGCATATAGTTCTCAACTGGGGTGGGTGCATACAGAAATCACAAGAAACTACAATATATATAGGTAATAAAGCACTTAGCCCCAACCTACGAGTTTTAAACTAACAGAAGAAAATCTCACACCAACACCGCTTTTGCTGCTACCCCTATATGCACATCCATATAACAACCACTTCCAAGAAAAAACCCAACCAAAATTTTGTTCAACTTCTATTTATTTATTTAAGGGGTTTCAATTTAAATTATTCTATCACTAAAAAGAAACTTACAACTTTAACCATGCAAGGAAACCAATAAAACCAAGTTTTATACCACTTCACAACATCACAAAACTAGACTTGCAGTCCCACTGCACATCCCCAATAAACTACTGTCAACAATCATTCTTCAAAGTAAAATTTCCCATTCATTATCTCATAGCACATCCCCATAACCCCACTACCAAAACAAATCCCCAATCTAGTCCCACTACATAAAGAGTCCCCAAACACACCACATTCCCACTATTCGACATCACAATGTTACCACAACATAATATAAAGTCAATTCAACATCGTACAAGTTCATCGATTCCACAATCAAGCAATTTCATGGAATGAGAAACCAACACACAAAGGACAGTCCCATTGCCTAATAGTTTATCCATTCTACAATCAATAAATCACTCATACTGAAACACCAACACAACCCCATGTACAACCCCACATACCAAGACAACACAACCCAGACTAGAACACATAACACATAACCACAACCATCAAACAAAGCATATTCAAATTTACGAACATGGGTTATTTAATTTCAATTTGAATATAACCAAGGTGATCATAGAATAGGTATGATCCTTGGACATCCCTTTATTTAACAGAGTGTACACAATTAATCAAATTTTATGTTACATTTGTATATCGAAACATTAAACTAAAAACAAGACACCACCAGTACATAAGAAAAGAACACCAATGGCCATGATTTTCAGAAGGTGAACATCTAGAAAAGTCATAAAAGAATCAAATATAACAAAATAAAATAGGTTATCAACATCAAACCACACCTCGACTATTCTTTTATTTATACAAGTTATCTTTATATCATATTACATCCATGATTAATTCTCATTTTAAGGAGAGTATCCAATCGCTCCTGACAAGAAACCATCAATATATTTACCCTGCCTGATGAACAATTTAAGAGAATAACAAAAACCCTACTTGGATCATCAAAGATCGAAGTTCCTTCTTGTGCCAAGAATAGAGGATGATATGACTTACATGAAGGACTCCAAGGTAGAGTGAGAAGTGATTTAGCATAGCTGCATGACTCGTATCTAGAGAAAGTTTCTAGGAGAAGCAATAGAAATGAAAATGAAGAAGGAAGAGAGGATCTCAACTTAAGGAGAGACAATATCCTAAAACCAAGGATACAATTTTGATGTACATAAAATTCAGATCATGGTTTGACCATGCGACTGGGTGGTTTGACGCATTAGAATTAATTGAGATTTAACAATTCCTCTTGAAAATGAAGGAGATAGACAAGAAGACGACTGTGAGTTGATAGTGTATCATTAAATGTGGGGAAAACATAATTGGGGTGAAACTAGAAAAAATGGGGAAAACTGGAAATGAGTCAGTGATGGGAGAGTCACCGACACTGAGCCTCTAACTTTGGGCCACTGACGGGTGAGCTACCAACGTGACCTACCTATGCCTCAACCAACCAAATCCTTGACCTATCAACACTGAGCTACCAAATCCTCAACCCACCGATTCCCTGACTTACTAACACTGACGCCCTCGACTGAAAAAATGCCGACGCCCCTGATTCCTCGACATCGAATCCCTTTGACTCACTGATGTCGAAACCCCTTAACTCATAGATGAAATATAATAACGATTCACAGACAAGCCAATGCTCTATCATTCTGATCAAAAAAATAGAATTTTTAGAAAACACTTGAAACGAGCCATCGACAGCTCCTAAAACACCTCAACATTGGATTTTATCAATGGAAGGGCTTGGGGAAAATATAGATTATTACATCAAATATCTTTAAAAACTATTCTCTTCCTAGAGAATTTAAAGTTGACCCGTAAGAAAAGAGGTCTGAACTACCATCCCTTAAGATACCTCTTAGGAGTAAACCACCCTGTGTTGTTTTAATGATGGATAAAAAACCTCAACATCCAAGGAAACCTCTCAGAAATTTATCTCCTAAAGAAGTCGGGAGACACTAGGGATCCACTTTCCTAAAAAATCATACCAACACCAGGGGTCACACTGTCCAGATACATGGATTAGGGAGATTCTTCCCCCTGTCAAGACACTATCTTCTTTGGGAAGCACTGACTCACCCCCACAGGTTTAATAAAATCCATATTAATGCTTCTTGATTTGGGATCATGTCCTCCCCTCCACATAGTCATAACTTTTCACACAAAATAGAGAATAGGGAAACAACTTACCATAAAACAAGAGAGTTCAAACATTACATCATAACCAAGGCACAAAGAAAACACAAGATCAAAACTCAGAACAACTCTAGGTACTGGGCATGCTTTTGTGCCTCCCATTACCAGGTACTCTTTTTGAGGTGACCATGCCTCCATAAGACACGATCTTCCATACAAGTATTTGAACAGTTCCATGCTAATGGTATATTGATAGCTATTGATTTTATGAAAACTCCACCAGGGGAAAGTGTTATTCCCATGATCCTATGAATTCCAGAACACATGCTCGTAGCATGTCCTCCAATGTTAGGATGTTCCTCTATGTCTTCACATCCGTTTGAGGGTGGAAAGAAGTGCTAAGGAATAAATGGGTGCCAAAAGATGGCTATAATCCCTTTCATAATAGTAAATTAAATCATGTATCTCGATCTGAAATGATGGATCTTGGAACACCATGTAGCTGTACCACTTCACCAAAATACCTCTATACTAAGGAATCTACTTTGTTTGTATTCTTAATCGCTAAGAAGTGAGCAGATTTTTTCAATCAGTACAACACTACCCAAATGAAATCACAACCTCCCTCTACCCTGGGATGTCCTGTGATAAAATCCATCGAGACATCATCCCACTTTCACTTGGGAATGTCTATGGGATGAAAAAAATCACCGGGAACATGGTGTCCATCCTTCACATACTAACACACTAGTAACCTTGACACAAACTTCACCACTTCCAACTTCTCTTTGGGCCACCAAAACTAACTTCTCAAGACCTGGTATATTTTGAAGACTCATGGATGTACTGCTAAGGGTGAGTTATGAAACTCACTGAGAACTCCCTCGTGCAATTCTATCAGGACAAACAACCTCCCATAGAACAACATGTGATTATGACTATCCAACAGACATCCCTTCAGAGCATCAACCTCGATAACGTGACCAAACATCAGTTCAGCCTCTATGTCTCCCCACTGAAACTCCTCTACCTGCCAGACCAAGGAAGACTGCAATATCATCTAAAATAGATATCCTCTACCGTCCTCCACTCTCAAGCCTAGATTTAAGGTAGAAAACTACTCCATTACCTTCCATGAATATGTGGACTCCCAAACTACATCCCACTATGACATACTGCTCAAGGAATCAGCCACCATGTTCCCCTTTTATGATTTCTAAGAGATTTCGAAGTCGTAGTCCTGAAGAAACTCCACCCACCTCCACTGCCGCAAGATTAGGTATTGTTGGGAGAAGATATACCTCAAGGTATTGTGATATGTGAAGACCAAAAAGAATTCCCCAACGAGGTCATTCCCCCAAAACATCAGTGTGAACATAACTACTGTATGTTCCAGGTCATGGGTGGAATAGTTACGTTTCTGAGGATGTAGCTGCCAAGACCCATAAGTGATCACTCCCTCATTCTATATCTGCACACATCCAAAGCCTAGACTAGAATTATCACTAAAAACTTTGAACATAACCCCTTCATCTAGAAACCACAACACTAGATAACTAACCAACTTCCCTTTCCGATAAATGAATACATCCTGGCATAGCTTACTAAATGATAGACTTTTCTAGTGAAAGCTATGAAAGGTGCTGTAACTCAAGAGAAGTCAGGTAAGAAACTTTAGTTGTAACCTCCTAGACCTAGGAAACTAGGACCCTCTACCACATTCTTGGGGGGTTCCTAAGAAACAACTTCTTATAACTTAGAAGGTTCCACTACCATTCTCGGTTGTGACACCATGTATCCATGGATGTGCACCTATCGTGTCTAAAACTGGCACTTAGACAGATTTCCATAGACCCGATGGAGTCAGAGGACCTCCAAAAGTGTGTTTAGATGCTTGTCGTGATCCTCTTCTGATCATGAGTAAATCAAGATGTCATCAAGGATCACAATGATGAACCATTACAGATACTCGTGGAAACTTTCCTCACATTCTTTTGTACAGATGAACATGACCCATTTTTGAGTTTACTTGGTTAATGGATTAGAGAGACATGAAAAGTTTTTCAGAAACATCCTATAATATCCTGATAATGGAGTGAAAATACAAATATTAGTTATTTTTGTATGCTGAGGCCACTCCTCTACAAATTTTTTCTTTGCAGAGTCCACTGTGATTCTTTCATTGGTAACAATGTGCCCCAAGAAATAAACTTGTTGTAACCAGAAGTCAAATTTTCTGAACTTTACAAAAATCCTCTCTTTCCTTAGGGATTGAAAAATAGACCTTATATAATCATCATGATTATTGAAACTTTTGGAATATATCAGAATATCATCAATAAAAACTTCCACAAAGTTATCAAAGCATTCTTTAAAGACTATATTCATAAAATCCATAAAATTGTAGGTGCATTAGTTAGTCCGAAGGGCATAACAACAAACTCATAATTCAAATATCTTGATTGGATGGTAGTTTTTGAAATATCTTATTTCATCACCCTCAATTGATGATAACCAGATCGAAGATCAATCTTAGATAAGAATTGAGCCCCACAAAGTTTGTCAAATAAGTCATCAATTCTTGGAAGAGGATATTTTTTCTTTATTGTGATCCTGTTCTGTTCTCTATAATCAATGCATAGCCACATTGATCCATCCTTATTCTTCACAAATAGAACAAATTCTCCCCATGAAGAAACACTTTTTTGGATAAACCCCTTCTCTAAAATATGTTGAATTTGTTTCTTTAATTCTTCTAGCTCTACATTTTCCATCCTATATGGGGTCTAAGATAACAAATGAGACCCTCGTATGAATTCAATGGAAAACTCTACCTCTTTTTTTGTGGGAGGTCTGGGAAACTACTCAGGAAATATGTCAACATATTCCTGGGTGATGGGTACATTTTCTATCCTCAAACTCTCATTTCCTTCTTCTTCTTCACGGATCAAATCCACAAAGATGGATATAGGAGGTTCTTCTAGACAAAGATTTGGTTGAGATATCTATCCTTCGAAGATAACTATAGGTTTTCCATTCAAGACTTTTGATATTTCTTGCTTCAGTATTTGATCTTAGCATTATACTATGAAGGCCAGTCCAACCCTAGTATAATGTCGAATTCCATCTTAAAAATGACTACTTGATTTTCAAAAATATTTTTCTCACTAAAGTAAATACTAGAGTCTCTAAACACTGATGATGCTTGGATAATCCCACCAGGAGTCTTGACTGATAACTCTACTTTTAGAAAATTAGTGGTTGATTCTAAATTCTTTGCAAACATGGAGGAAATAAAGGAATGCGTAGAACCAAAATCAAACAATGTAATTACTAGATTTTATAAAACAACAATAGTACCAAACAACACATCATTTGGAACTTCAACTTTAGCCATAGTGATTGCAAAAAAAGACCTTTTTCCCTTGGCTGTTCCTAAGGCTGATGGTGATTCCCCTCCATTGCCCTCAGATTTGGATAGTGATTGGAAAAGTGCCCATGTTTTCCACACTTATAACATTGGTCATTCAGTAGGTCCTACACCATATTCCCCTTTTCATTAATGTTGGGATGTAATCGCTTCACCACACTATGGAAATTTCACGCAATGTGGCCATCTCTACCACACTTGTAGCATTTCTCACTCCTGAGCCGGTAGTTCCCCAAATTCTTATTCCCACATTTATTACATGTGTGACGTTGTAATTGCTTGCCTCCTCTTCCCTGATCAAATATCCTCCCTAAGAATGGATCCATCGACCTTTTCTTGTCACTAGATTTATGAGAACATTGCATCTCACCAAACTCCAGTTCGACTTTCATCACACTTCGCACGATCTCCTCATACAAATTATAATCTCGGTTGGCTAGATGCTTCTGTAGAGGAGGTCTCAGTCCACCAAAGAATCTATAAACCTTACCATTTGGATCCATGACAAAGCAAGAGGTGTAATTTGAAAGCCTTGTGAATTTCATCTCATAGCTTCCCACAGATTCATTCTACATCTACTTCAGCTAGAGAAACTCATTCTTCATTCTTGTTCTCATTGATCGATGGAAATAAATGCTGAAGAATATCCCTCTAAACTCTTCCCACTCCATAGATTCAACCCCCACTCATGGACTCATGTTTTTAATCAGTTCCCTCCACTGATCAACTTCTCGCTCTAATCGATAGATAGCCAGGGTAACCTTCTTTTCCTCTGAACAGCAGAGCTCAAAAAAGATCTTCTCAATAGACCTGATCCACTATTCATCAATCAATGGGCCTGTAGATCCACTGAAGGTTGGTTGATGTTGATGCATAAAGGATTAAACAAAATATTTTTCCCTTCTCAGTGATATTGGTCTCTCATCTTGATTCAAGTTATTTCACATAACTTGAGTTAGTTGGTTCATCATTTTCATGAATATATCCACTCTGTATTCCATCAGAGGTTCATTAGTGCATGGTCTATTTCAGTCACCATTTTCATGGCTCCTCTAACTGACCACCATTTTTAAAAGAATAAATCCTTAGTGAGATACTTAATTTATTTACTAATATTTTAACCATAAAATATTTTATGTCTTAAAACTTCATGCTTTAAACAATTACATTTCTCTATAAATCTTTCATAACGATTCATAAAAAGCTTAGGATTAACCAAACATATCCCTCGTGAGTGTCATAACCAAGAGTGAAGTAAGGCCCATTTTTGTGTACCAAGATACTCTGGGTAATGCCCAAAACTCCTTGTCAGAGTTTTCACTCCTAGGTACATCTGTGCCAGAGCCGCCTCTACCTTCTTGTATCCAGGTTGGGATGTATTTTCTTGATAAACCACTTACTCCATACTCACCAAAATACCAGGATGTTTTCCAATATTTAAACTTTTCTATAATAATATTACTAATGTTTTCATAGCCTAATTTCCATAAATATATATACCTTCCTTTGTTACCGACTATGGAATCTCTCCTTTTTATTACATATCTTTTCATTACATTTTACAAACAGAGGATCTTTAATGTCAAGTGTCTTAAAAATCAGGAACACAAAACATGAAAACAATATAAAAAATTATTATAATCCAAATTTAAGGATTCATAATAAGTTTATCCTAAGTAAAATTGCTTCATATCATAACCTGGATACATACATCAAAGGAAAGGGTGAGCATAAGGCCCAACAAAAAAATCAAGTGAATCAATTTACGTGTGATATCAATAAGAGCTTGATGAAAATCACAAGACATGAGCAACAAAAAAAGAGGAATTTCAAAATAAAAATAACATGAATCAAAAATTGAATATGTGTCTACAAAATTTCATTTATAAATTCATGAACACATCACCAAGGTTCATTCCCAAGGTTTCATAAAAATATTACCGAGGTTATTCACCAAGGTATCGTGAAACTTGTCATTTCTAGAGATTAATTATTTACCCAATTCATTAGAGCTCTATCAGGGTGCAACCATAATATGTATTTATTTTCATGTGAGACACATATATCATAATCAAAAATTCCATAAACAACCGAAATATAATCAAAGAAACGGGTTTCATGTCAAAATTGTGACGTTTAAAAAGTACTTAAAAATAAGATCATTATGTCATTTATAAGTAATGGAAAGGGAGTGAGGGTTATATGTATGTCAATTACCAATTAAAATAGATAAATTTTATGTATTGATTAATACCCTTGTAAATTAAAATAGATATGGGAATCCATATAAATAATAAAAGATAATTTCTTGAGAAAAAGAGAGATTTTGAGACGAAAATTCGGTAACATAACAGCTATATAACATCATTTTAGAAAACATTAAAAATAGAGGTGACAAGGTTAAAAAACTCATAAATAATTCATAATACATTATGGGTACATAATATGATCATGGTATGGATATTTCAATCACATACCGCCTAAAAAGAAAACATGAAAGAAAAGAGAAGACACTATTTCCTTCACGAAAAATTCGGTAGCCTAACAACATCGCTAATAAATTCAAAAAATAAATTTATGAGTGTGGAAAAAGAATATCATTATTTGGACATGAAATGGATAGTAATAAGAATATATAAGAACATACCCCCACATAATTAGATGTAATGTAGAAAAAATAACATAAAAAATCATAACTAAAAGAGGAGGGTGAAAGGTTCCCTTACCTTGAAGAGTATCTTAGAAATATCGAAGGTTGGGACCGTAGGGGGATTGAGGGCACCTTGAGAGGGCTAATTTAGAGTTAGAAAGACCAGAGATTAGTCGAGGATAATTTTGGAATGAAATGAATGAGGGAATGGCTTGGTATTTATAGGAAAAGTGGGGGAATATTTAATTAATTTCCATGGGACACCTCATCGGATGTATTTGAAAAACCATGGTCTTGGACTTTGTATTTTCCCATGGTATTGGCCACTTGAGACACCTAATAACATATCTTTCTATTAAAAAGTCTACCAGATTTATTACATCATGACTACAACATCAATTATGTCATTAAATACACGAAACTCAAAACTATATTTTTACTAATCACCAAAAATTCAACTGTTTCAGAAAAATCCCAAAAATTTACCCTAACATAATATTGATGATCTGAATTTAAAAATAAACTCAATTTTATAAAAAAAAAATTTAAATATTTTTAATTCAATTATTGGAATAAATTCATTCTTTATTTAAAAAAAACTCTAAAAATCTAACTTATTTTGTAACACCTTGAAAAAGTAATCAAGGTCCGATATAATTATCATATAAATAGAAGACAATAATGTAACAATTTATGATTAAATTTTATGAAAATAAACATTCATTTTAAATTAATAAATTAATTATAAAATTTTAAATAAAATATTTATGACCTATAAAAATAAAAAAACAAATACTATGACCGTTTTTTCACTTTTAAAATATCAAAATTGTATTTATACATTTATTAGTAAAGTTTCTATTTTTTGGCCAATTTTCTATTTGCTACTATTTAATACTATTCTTTACAATTCATAATGGTATATTAATATTTATACTTTACTATTCACCAAAAATTAAGTTGATCTTATTAGACTCTAAATTTATTACTTTTCATAATTCTAGAAGACTATTTTACGAAAATAATTTCACATTATTAATTATTTAATGTTTATAAAAATATTTCAAAATACCCTCTTTTCAAAATTCATCAATAATATGGAACTTCATCATACATTTATCCAGAAATTTTAAATTCACAAATTTAACCTAATAAGAAATAACTATTTTTTTTATAAAAAAGAATTACACAATGTAACTAAGGTCTCATTACTTAACACCCTTATAACACCTACATATGTCCCTAGTGTAAGGTGTGATATGGTGATAGAATCTTGGGGTGGCTCAGACAACATTACCCGAGTGGTGATTTATATCATCTTGAACTTCTCCCTTAGGCTATTCTGTTCAAGCTTCACATGTTGAAGCTCAGCTTGGGTTTGGTATAGAGCAAAGCCTAGAGATGCTACCTCCTTCCCAAGCTCAGACATATGGTCTTTGTATGACCCAAGTCTACTAGATGAGGTCATCGACTCTTATTTCTGTATTAATTAACCAAGATCACTTGTATTTATAAACAATAATTGTAATGTTAAGTGTTTAGTTTCCAACGGTCATATTGACCAACAATCATATTGAACAATGGTCATATAACGGTCGAAACCCAATAGTATCACTTCATTAATTAAAGGATATAGTTTTGCGGATTATAAAATGAAATAACACACAAATTCAGGAAACAAATATTATTAAAAAGTTCATGTCGTTACATTATAAATATTATTTTTCTTCTTTTATAGGTTATTTACATGTTTAAAACCATTATACATGAGATTAAATGGCATTAATCAGAGAAAAAATGTATGGAAAGGGATTCATGTCTCACTTTTCTTTCTTAGAGACATACACAATTTTCACCACTTATTTATTTTGTATCATTTATATACTAAAAATTTAGTATTATATATCATAAATAAATTTATCTTCATGGTATTTATAGTTTAAATTGAATTTATTAATTTCATGTGTATTTTAGTTCAAAAGTTACCAAGTAGTAATGGAATTCGTATCAATTTCAATTCTAGGAGACATACCATATTTTTTTTGAAAATAATATCATATATACGGTGTAAATTCGGAAACTTTTACATATCATATCATGATTCACTCATTATTCATGATAATTTGAGTACCAATTTGAATTATTTAATCTGTAGTGACTTGAATTATTTATTACTAAGTGGATGATGATTTCTTAACCAGATTACTTTTCATTGGGTTATATTACTTCTTCATTATCCTGATTATTCATATATTATATGTGTGAATTTTTTTTACTATCTACCTTTGTATTTACAGGTGTTTTATTTGTGTTACATTTATCACACATAATATATTCATTGATTTAATCTCACATCAACATTTTTGTATTTGTAATGTCTTACATAACAATCAAATTTTGTTCGGGATTGTTTACACATGAATTTAAATTATAAAAAAAATTGGACCATGTTTTAATAAATATGTTAATTTTATTTTCCCCTAGTTATTTTGGATATTTTCCAAGTAATAGTTCTATTTTCAAATCCTTGATGGTAAATATTTTTTAGAAAATATTTTTAAGAAAACCATAATTTATTCCCCTCTTTAACATAAGAACCTATATTCTTCTAAAAATCATTTTTTCTAAAAAAATATAAATAATGTTTTTGACCATTTAAAAATTATTTATTAAATTAAATTTAACAATTATTTTATTTAATTTTTTTTTTCTAAAGGAATATTCTTATCACTTTATGAACAATGTATTTTTATAACTTTTTTACCAAGAAAAGGGATCGTAATGTTTACCTTGTACAACAAGTATGGATTTACCGGACACAATTAAATCAACGATACAATTGAATGTTTAGATGTTTAATTTTTGATGAAAGTTTTGTTAGAAGTGATTTTCAATGATGATTATTTTAAAAATAATAATTATGAATTCCTAAAGAATGTTGTAAGATATTTTTATAAAGTATTTCTATTCATTAGTGAAATAAACCCTTTATTTTTACTCCACTTGGGATATGTTGTACGGATACCATCTATCTACATTCTTTGGATGGTTCATGATTTGTTTGTCCATGGATGGTATAGACACTCACTTCCTTGATTCATTTTTTAGTCACATTGAATTTTTTTATTTTCTATGATCATAAGACATTAAATTTCCCCTAATTGTACAATCATTTGTCTTGGACACATTTATTGCCTATAACTTATATCATTTTGAAATACAATGTTTAATTTTAATTTTATTTGATTAGCTGGGGATATATTGATAGATAATTATTCTTTATTCAATAAGGATATATGACAAGTCATATTTTTTATAAATTAAATCGATTACATGATAAGAGGAATTCTTTAAAAATGAAGTGATAGGTGAGGTATGTGATTTTATATCCCACCGTGAGTGACGTGATTCCTCCCTCGCACCATGGCGATGGCGAATCCTATGTTGTTCCCTCCCCCACTAGTGGGTAAGGGACCATCATCTACCTTCAAGGGAGAGGCTTCAGCCTTCTCACCCTTCTATAACCCCTATCGTGTCCCTCGGTTCCTGCAATGTTCACTATCTCCAAAGGTGCTCGATATTTACGAAGGATTCCCTAACCTTCCACTATCGATTGAAGAGTTCAACAATGATTTTTCGCTTCTCAATTGAACACTAATAGCTTGATTTTACCAAAGGAGGCCTTTAGTGGACACCTTTGACAAGTTTGTTTTTGGATAATGGGATTTGTAGAAATGGGTTACTATGGGGTTACTGGATAACATAAATATAATGATTCTATTCACGTATAAGGAAGATCTGATTAAATCTTTGTCAGCCATGACCTGAAACTACAACGAGTCTAATTTTTATCTTCATATATGGTCTAAGAATGTTAATATAATGTAAGACTCTCTCTTGGTGTCCATTGGGGTGAGATTACCAAATATTTTTCTTCCTTATCAAAATTCATCAATAATTTGTATGATTGGGAACATTATAGGGATATATTTGTGTTAAGATAATAGAACCAAAGACGTATGTCACCCAATGAATCCTCATGTGTGCATGAGAGTTGATGTTTCAAGAGATCCATCCGATTTCATCTGGAATACTGTTGTAGAGGAATATTGACGTAAGCAGTATGTGGTTATTGAATTGTGTGTTTATTTCTGTCCATATTGCAAGCCGTTGATCAATTAGTTGGAAAATTATTGACATAGGAATCAAAATGTTTGCAAGCTCAAGGCTATTGGTACTAGTAGAAGCAATTTTGTGCGTAATCCAACAAATAGACCTACTAGGAAGGGGAAAGAGAGTGAAAAGACTATGTAAAAAAAATAACCCATGAAAAAGAAATGTCACAGTGAATCACAAAAGTATTATTAGTTGGATAATGTTTTCCACAAGTTTGGGAATGATCTTGGCCTATCTGTGGATGTCCTCTTGGAGAAAATCCAGTTGGAAAAAGTTGTCAAACCTATGGTATCTCAGCATACCTAGGGAGGTAGTGGGATTGGGGAGGGAGGCTACAATATTATTGCACCCTATGCTAAAGTGGTGTGTTCCGGGAGTGGTAACAATGAAAAATTAGAAGAATATTGGAAACTAAGGGAAACACATATATGAAGTCCTAATTTGATCAATGGTTCAGTTGTTGAGGATGTTCTCTACGTAAGTCCTAGGAGGGAGGTTGATACTATTGTGCATGACAACCGTTTTTCACAATTTTCGAATGAGGTTCCATAGGATGGATTGGCTAGTGTAGTCATGAATGGGAAAAAGGTTCCTAGAAATGAACCTAATGATGACTAATTTTATATAGGTGATTCAGATGTGGGGGTACTTGATGACCAGCTCCCAAGTACATGTAGGTGAAAGAGCAAGAGGGGAATTCAGAAAGAGGAGAATGATTATTCTCACCTACCTCTCCCAATGTAGACCCGTTCTGGAAAGAAGATAGAGAAAAATAAATTAGTCAATGATTATAAATCCACCTCTAATGTTTCATGTTAGAAGCAGGAGTATGATTCTATACCCGCACCATCCTTGGAAATTCTCATGAGTTCAGAAGAGGTAATTGATGAAACTATTCTGACAATTAATGCTCCTGATGACAAAGCTGAAAGAATGATGGAAATGTTCGTAATGTTGAATACAATTGAGGAATAGGGAACATGGATTTATAAGTAGGATATCTTCTTAATATAGTGGTTCAAAAAATGGAAAATAAGCATTGATGAGTTCATTCAATCATGGGACAAGATGGAATTGAGGTTTGATGATCTTTTGATGGCGGAGCCTAACACTCCAGTAATCTCTCTCTCATTGAATCATTTTAGGGATATTGATACAGGTATACTAAAATTGCATTTTAATGGCTTGGTTATAACCTTTTTTGTGTGATATTTGGATTCTAACATTTCCTTAAAAGAGTTGGATAATAAAAATTTTAAATTTGAGTACAGTGACAGGTGGGGATAAGAGTTTATATATCCCCTCGATACATTGAAAGGTTCTATTGATTGAAATTAGTTGTGAAAATAAAATCTGTTTCAAAGTGTATTTTTAATCAACTTGGAGGATAAATCATAAATGTATATGTTTTCATGATCTTGAGACATAACGTAAAATAATTAAGAATTGCCTTAATTTTTATTTAGTATTTTATATCCATGAGAATTTTACTATGAAAAAGTATATTGATGCATTTAATTCTCTTTTTATTGACTAAATAGAATGTTGTTTTTAGTTTCTTACATTTACATATTGATTTATATTTATCTTTATTTTTAAATTGAATGTGTTTTTAGTTATTTACCTTTCCATTTTGTTTTCAATATTCCTTCTCATATTAATGATTCCATGGAATGTGTCTTCAACTGTTACCATTACATAATAATTATTATTATTGATTCATTATTTCTTCCACTATATATACCCTTACTATGAAATTGAGATCCCTTATTTTGTTTCCATTCCTCTGGATTCACTTATGTCCACTAAGAATGATATGCAAGGATAAGATAGAGAGACTAATGTTATTATCTCTAAAATAAAAGAATTATGTTTTAATTTTTGTATTCATTTTTAATTCAAGACTCATGTATATAACATATTTATCGAGACAACTAAATAGTCCCTTCCTTTGGAATGTGATTTACTAATATACTATGCCAATGTAATGGTAGCATGACACTGACATCAGGCTTTCTAGGGTTTGGTCCCTATAATAATAACATCTATTTATATGATATTGTTTTGTTATATCTGCATTTTTTGGAGAATATTTTAAGGAGTAGGAAGATTTAATAATACAAAAACCATAGTTTATGAATTTTAACAGATCTTTGGAGAACATCATATGCTTATAACTATTTCTTTTGTAAGTGGGTGTCTTAAAAAAATAAGGTTCCTAGGATCTGTGGAGGTAAGTAATTAAGGTATTTGGGTAGGGTTTGGTTGAATTAAATGGGTTTTTATATGTGTATAGGTGAGGGGAGAGTGTTCCCTTTTATAATTGCAGGAGATAAAACAAGTAGAATTTTTTAAACGAAATGTTGTACCCATGTATTGAAAAAACTGAAAGGCTCCAATGTAAGACATTATATAATCTAAGTGGTGATAAAGTAGAAATATTGAAATCCAATTGGAATTGGAAAAAGATTAATGTTCATATTTCCCATTATCAATTTTTAACTCTATGGTAGACATGTTTCATCCTTGACTACGATAATTAATATATACTATTTTACTATTTATTTTGAATAGAAATTAAGCTGAAATTATTATATAATATTAATCATGTTGATTCAAAATATGTAATGTAAATTTTTTAAAATAAATAAAATGAAGTTAAATTTTTTTTGTTAAAAATAAACCCACTAACCTGATAAAAATGTTTTCTTCGAAGAGAAACTTTTTATATATTTAGTAAAATTTAATATCAAAATAGAATATGAAATAGATTTAAATGAACTATATTTTATTTATAAATATGTAATTTTACTAATTTTTATTTTAAAAATATATTCAAATTAATTGGATCATGGATATTTTTTAAATAAATTGATATTTTTTATAATAATTATTAATTCTTACTTTTAATTGAAAAATTATTCTTTTCATTCTATTGTCAAAAATGAACTCAAAAATATTTTTGACATATAGATTTTAAAAATGATGTGTATATTTTCAAATAAATTTTCAAAAAAAAGGAAAAAATTAGTTTTTATATTTTTTCTCAATATGAATTAGTAACATTTTTTTGAAACATATAGACATTATCAATAATTATGTAATTTATATCAATATGATTTAATTTAATAAAATATTTATAATTTTTCTACATATGGATATTTCTATTCATTCCCCCAGGTTTATTTTCTAGGTTATAATGGTTATGTTAAAATCGTATCATTAAAAGTATATTGTGGTTTGTTAGAACTCAATGTTGCATGTGGGACAAGATATCAATGAAATTTACTTAATTAAAAAAATTTACAAAATATAAGGCCCTTACACATATTATTTTAGAAATGTGTCTGATAAATCTATTGATCCATATAGTTATTGGATAATTATTTTAAATTAGGTAGCATAAAACAAGTAATTATTATTTTTATTATCTTATAGTGTATTTAAATGACAAGTGTTATTGGATTAAGAGTGTAATGATTAATTTATATTTATAGAGGTTGAGAGATCTGGTTGTGTTGGAGAAGAATCAAGATGGCCGGAAGATTATTAATCTTTCCCTATATTATTTATTATATTAGTTTCTCTAAAAAATGAATAAAATATTTAGGAATATGTATTGAATATGGATGAGTCAAATTCTAGAAGTGATTACATTCCTAGACATGAATGTGTGGAAGATCCAACAATGGGGTAAATTGAATACATCAAATGATGTTATAATTTTCCTCCCACTCAATAGTGTATGTTATTAAAAAAATTATAATGTATGATGATTAATATAATAATAATGCAAGATAAATTTAGTAGAAAATAAGATATATCATATGATTACAAAAACATAAATGGAGTAAACTACAAAATTTAAATTAAGAAATATATAGATGAAAATAACACATATAATATCATATAATAATCAAAATACTACAATAAAGAATTATATTTAAAAACACTTCCATTAAAAGTAAACCTTTAGATTTATCCCAAAGTACTTGGATGTTCAGTAACCAAAATATTGATATTCAAGTCCCACATCATGATTATTTTTAATCTACCAGATTTGAAGACACATGGTTTTAGAAACCATTGGTAGTCGTAATATTAATCCCCAATGTTTTGTTTAATTATCATTATCAGATTAAATTATATTATTAGTATTATTTGAACATCAAAATTCCAAATCAAGAAGGTTTTTATCTCTAAATCCTCATTGGTTTCAAGTATCAAGTGAAAAAAATTCTTCACACTGAATATAATAAATCTAAATGAAAAAATTCAATGATTAAAAAAATAAAGGTTAATATATTCTCCAATAAACCCTAAAATGTTAAAATTTCATATCCAACACACCTGAAAAAAATAAAATAAAATATCAATGTGGGGAGTTCAATAACCAGCACTTGATTGAGGGATTAAAACTTCTATCATTACATGAAGTGAGTTCTAATTTATAGATGGTGATACAATAAAAATCCAATGATAATTTTTCAAATCCTCATATTTAGTTATAACAACATTGGATAAAGATCTATATTCTGTTAGATTATTTTGGACATCTTCACATGGTTTTAGAAATTATCAGGATAATTTTAGTTCACCAGAGCATAAAAAATCATATATTATGTCTAAAATAAAAATATAACCAACTATATACAAAGTATTAACATGATAGAAATAAATTTTATAGTTATTTTTAAATAAAATGATATGAAATTAGTCTTATGAATCCAAAATCCACTATTTAAAATCAATAAAAATAAAACAAAATAGTTTAGTTTGACTAAATATAAAATGGAAAACATCAGGTTGTATCTGATAACACCACTTGAGAATAAAATCAAAGAATCTAAAATTTTATTCATTTTTTTAAACATGTTAGTATTTTATATATATACCACATAATAGATATAAAAATTAAGACACGTGATGATATTTAAAAAAATAAGCTTCATGATTTTCAAAAATTGAATGCCAAACAAAATTAAATGAGAATTCAACATAAAACTAATTATGATAGTTATAAAAATTCAATAATGCATCAATGAAGAGATATTGTGATCTAATCAAGGAATAATGTCATCATTAGAAAAATATATATCAAAATATTGTAATATTATATTGAAGTCACATGAAAATAAGAAATTTTTTTCATCATTATGGATATAGTGATATGGTGTTCACGTGTCCTCAGTATTTCAAAATGATAATATATCGTTCAATTTTTTCTATCATTCACTTAACTTGTTCTATTTTAATAAATTTTATCCATGATAGTAATTTTTTTATTCCAACTAATTACCTTTATTTTTTTTATAGTCTAAATGTTATCAAATATTAATATCTATTTATTTTATAACACAAAAAAGACTACTAAGGCCCCACCACGACAAGAGGTAAGACTAGCCTTCCACTCTATGTCAACCTACATTAAGATGGGTGCGGGTGAATTGCACGTAGTATTAATATCACTTAACATAGGAGGCCAATTACTTTAGAAATAATAGATAGATAAATATCACCAATGATTAAAATAAGCACCAACACTAGTATAGTGTATATAAAAACAAATGAACAATCTAATACATAGTCAAGAGAAAAAAAACCTTTAAAATGAAAAATTGGAAAATATTAAGGAAACTATACATGTAATATTATCTTGAGTCTAATGGACACATTAAAATATAAATCTCCTCCTCACTATGAGTACTCATAGATCGATCTCTAGCCACAACAGTCACTACCAAAAACCAACACCATGATGTTATTTACAAGTATGATGGTAAAAAAAGAGGTCATGATTTTTTTTGAATGTATAATTTTCAACATCATAATGAATTCTGTTGATAACTTTTTCACAATAATGATTAAATATAATATCAATGTTAAATAAATATAAATTTTTTGGACTATAGTTAGAAAAATGAATAAAAAATAATCAGTATTCTATATTACCGATTAAAAATTTAATGTAATTTAATTTTAGACTAAATTAATTAAAAAAACTAAAGTCGAATTATCCAAAATATTATTCAAATATAAAAATACCATAAATGATTAAAAAAAATTATAAGTTAGAAAAACAAATAATCTTATAAATTGATATTTATTAAAACCTCACATTCTAACCAAGGTAAAAGGTATATCTATAAATATGTTTAGAGGTATTCATGAAATTAGAAATTTTTAATGTATCTCTAATTTTACACCTATCAGATGTTCTATCTTTATATTCATAAAATCTATTTATTTAACCTTTTATTATAGTCTCACATCCATGACTTGAAGTACCATATATTTCTCTTATTTTCCACAATTTCCCTTTATCATACAATCAAATATTTATCAACTTTACTATCCCTGGAATCCCTCAGTCATGAATGATCGATATAAAAATTATTAAATAGGAAAATTTTAGAGATTTAGAAGAAAAATATCTTCGAAATTGTACATATTAGCATAATGAATCAGAATGAATAATATGAAACTACTATAAATCACTCTTAGGAATAATTAATTGAATATATTAATAATAAACAAAAAGAATCATAATTCTAGATATTTGAATATTTTTTATTTCTAAAATTGATGTTATGAATTTTATTATAGGAAACATTATAGTAAACATTAATGGTTAAATCACACTAAACATGGAGTTTCTTGTAACTTTATAAGTATAAACCTCTTTATTTACCTAGGAACTCACTATCTTTTTACATCAAACAATGATTTATATCGGATCTACTCCAATGCTTATAATTCTCATATAAATGGTCTAGCTTGAATATTATGATTATAGATTTTTTATAAAAATATTTTAGTACTCCAGTATTTCAGTTAACTAATGTTCATACTTCATAAACATCACAACATAGACAAAATCATAAGTCATATCATTATGAATTATTTGTATTATGATTTCTAAAATATTAAAATATATTGGACATTGAATAAAAAATATCACTAACTCATGTTTCACCATAAATTTTAATGAATCATTTTTGAACTAGCCATACCTGGTCGATGTCCACCTAGACCCACACAAAACCCAAAATTATATTCATAGACACAAAACACGAGAGCATAATAACTTTTCATGGGTGAATATGAATATAATAAATTATATACCCCCAAAACCTCAAATTGATGGAAATGTAATGAGTTAGATTAAAAATCAATGTATGACTGGGAATCCTTGTGTGATATATGAAAAATCCCAGATATTATCAAAAAGTTAATTTCTTAGGGACATAAAGAAGTTCTTGTCATCAAAACACCAATATATGAAAGTCATATGCTATGAGAAATGATGGATGTTAACAGCACTAAAACCACATATAGTCGATAGTTTATATCAATGTTTAAAATCATATGTCAGAAGAATCTAAGGGTTCTATAAGGGTTAAAAATATTCAAACTATAAGATATTCTTACCACGCTATCTATCATATTTCTACTAGAATCCATAATGGAGGACCCTCTCATTTCTAATCCATGCATGTCATTCTATGTGGTACCACACCCTACCATTTATAAACCCTGATACTGTTTATCTATTAAAGATAAAATGGGATACCATTATCTTAAAAATGAATATATATAATTAAATAAATAAATAAACTCTATTATATAACCACCCATGTATGTTGTATGGTACATAACCTGAGTTATAGGACAGAGTCCCACTATACACATCATATTTGTATTATAAATCAATACGAGGCTCTTAGAGTCCCCAAAAAAACTAAACATGCAACCCATGAAATCAATATCAAATAGTATTATAGGATCTAGTTACCAAAATTGTTGAAGGGAATTATAAGTCTATTAATGGATCTCAGGTCTCTACTGAGCTCTTATATCAGTGAAATAATTAAATTATAGATATAGGATCTCACTCCCCTTGTACGTGGGGTGAATATTGACCCTATTTGAAATTCATGTAATTTATCTCAAACCCTATATAAGTGGTTCAATACCAACACTATTTGAGGATTTTAGTGGACTTGTGTCCTAAAAAATAGCATCTATAATTGGAGTTTCTACCCCATAGAACTCTATGACTCTCTCTCCGGAACTGAGTCATTGACCATAAAAAATAAAAATATACATATCTCCCCTAAAAAATGGACTCAATATTCAATAGAAATACATTCTATTGTTATCTATATGAAAAAACAAACATGATGGGATATTATGTTTATATTCTAAAACAAATAAATTATTATGATGTTGCGAAAGGATTTAATTTGAGAAAAAATAGGGCCACATGGTGGACTTCAGGCATGCCACATGATTTTCTAAGGTAGGGGAACACGCTCTTAGAGAATGAATGCACCCCCAAACATAACCCAGTTACATTGTAAAGTGAAACCATGTGAATTGTGGTGTCGACTCCCTAGTCTGATGAACCCTACACATGTTTTTCTATTCAACAAACATCACACTTAGGTCACTGATGAGGTTTACATTGGGGCTTTCATCTAGGATAATATTGAGCTAGCCCACATTTCTAGGGTAACAACCTCATCGGGCCTCAAGTCAAGATACCTATTTAATCTCCCACCCACATATTCCATGTGACGGTTGGGGAGACATCTAATAATATAGGATTATATGGTTGATTATGGGAGCCTAGCCTCTTCCATTGTCTTCTCATCACTCTAAAAAATCATGAATGGCCTCCATATCCATTATGAATGGAAACTAGTTTGTCCATACATCTTTCATATCCCTTTGAAATAAGTACATCCATTCATTTTCTCTATTGACTATAGTCTATCCACTACGCACCTCGCATACACCACCGAGAACCTTCTCATTATGCTGGATCTTATAATCCACCAATCCACACTATGTGGCCTCTAAAATCACCATAGCTTAAAAAATCTTGAATTATGGCTGCAACAAATCCTAATGAAATGTGTGGACCGACCATGACTAGGTAAATCCAAAGGGTACCCTCATCCATCCACCCCTAGTCGAACAACCATAAAAAATGTCTAAAATAACCAAACTAAAAGTTTCAGTATAAAAATATAACCTAAACACCATTTTATAGTAATCACGACTAAATAATGAAAAAAAACATAAATTAGTAATTACCATTTCAAATTAATAATCCCACCATTACCAACATTCTTATTATTGATGAAGAACATATACCTTTTCGAGTCCCATGTCGACCCTCTATAGAGTTAACCTTCATTGAATCTTATTTATCCCAAATCCCCCAACCTCTTCTATCTAATATGGGTTTATGGAATACATTATGTAGAATAAAAATTATTCTTAACAATAATGGGGGATTATTGTTATATAAAACCAATAATAAATTCAATAATTAATCAAAATAAAATAATTATTATAAATAATAATTTTTTTACTCATTCTTGATCTAACCTTAGTACCATAATTTCAGTGTATATTACATTGATCCTAGGGTAAAACCATCATTCCAGATCCAACAAATGTCTCTTTTTATTAATCTAATATTTTTTATGGAAACCCGTTATTTAAGTAAATTCTTAATTATGGACTAAAAAACAATATGTTATACTTATTATTTTATTCTAAAGTCGGTCTGATTCCCCAAGTTGTATAATAGATTAGCTCAAAGGTCGAAACTGAAGCTCAAGATCATCAAAACCATTACATAAATTTGATGATGTTTTATACTGTAGTAATTTTAGTTTTTTAACCCCAGTGATTGTATCAGGACTCATAAATCAAAAACTCAAGTTCAAACTTGACCAGGGGGAATCTCGGTCACTGAACATCCCCCCATAAAACAATATTCATCTTAAAATAAAATAAAACTACCAATGATCCCTGAAAAGTAGTCTTACAAAACAACAACATATTAAATAAATCAATATTATCATACAATTAATTTTTCTTCTAAGGTTAATGCTCTTAACAAACCCGATAAAAAAACTACCAAGAAGTAAAAAACCCCAATCGTTTTCAATGTTATCAGCAATAAATCATCAGGAATCCTGACCATATTGTAAATATTAATCTTCTACATTATATATTTAGATTACACATCACCAAATCCCATTCCTCATATAAATTTCATCCTAATATATTTTATGCAGAATAATAATGACCCATCAGCACCCATCAAAGGTTTTTACATCAACAAGGATATTCGTAGTAGGAGTGACTCACTACCCAGATTGTAAATCATTCATGATTATTTTCATATGAGGGTAACCCATATACAATACACTATTATAAAAATTACATCAAAATATTTCACATTGGAACCAAAAGTGTTTCAAAGAAACATTCTCCCAAATACCAACATTTGTTTATCTGTCATATCCTACCAAAATGTCAGAGAAACCAATGTTACTAACTCATAGAGAAAAGTTTAAATATAAGTTATTCCCCAAACACAATTACTTAAGGAATACTCCAACACTGTTTTGATTACATATATGTTTCACATCAACTATTGAAGATTATATTGTTTTGTTTTCTATGGTCTTACATGAAGGTTACCTATTAGAAAATATAAATTAACAGAATACTCTATTAAATATCATATCACCACACCAATTCACATCGAGTGGGATATTCTTCCACAATATGAAGAGAAATATTCTACCCATTTATATGAAAATTTTAACATCCTCAGACCCCATTATGAAACTCGTTGAAATATTGTATTAAAAAACAAAAAACTCTAGAGAAAAATTACACTTCCATTATGTAATATGATTTTCTTTGTGATGGGTATGCCCACAATGTATCCCATTGATATACCAAATTAGTTTTACCACTTTACTAGGGATTCTCCCACAAAAGATTTCCCATCGAGTATTTAATATGAATAGAGAGGGAAAATTTCTATCCTCTAGGGAGAGTATTTGATGTGCTCCCAACCATTAAGAAACATTTTCAAGCCCAACGATAGATAATTATTGGTTATATATGACTATTAAGACTTCATTACCACTAAAAGCCCATATTATATAAGGGATGAGTGTAGATATATAACATTCAATCGAAGGTGAGATGATTTCCTTATCCGTACATGGGTTAATGAATCTATTGTTTTCCAGTCATGCACCTTCTTTATCATTGAAATACAAATTTCCCTACTAGAATTACTAAATAAAAATAATTAACCAAAAAAATTAGTTATCATAAACTATATTTACCTCATATTCACAAATTTTAATAGATACTTGATGAATCTGAATCTCCTACTACATGAGGATACTGCACAACTGACACACTCATAGTCATCTAAGGGAACATTCCTAAGAATGATAAAAATATCCATCATTAATCAATAAAAGAGATGATTATATATCTATTCTCAATAAATTTAATAATTGTATTCATTATTCAACTCTAAAACACCTGAATGCCATCTCTTCAAATAATAACAATGAATATATTGGTATCATTTTAATGTAAAACCACATGTTATAATTTTTAATCATTCATGAATTCCTCAAATTTTAACATTCATGAATACGTATCCATATACATAGTGAATAATTCCATGTTTACTATATTATTGTTCTTGGAATTCAATTTCCCGAGGTTGCCTTCTACCCACCACACCTCATGGGATATCACTCGTAGTTGTTGGAGGACTTTAGCTAACATAATCAAGTGGGAATCACCCTATATTACTAAATAATCCCCCCAACTCTTAGTCAGATAGGTAAAAATAGATATAATATCAACCATGAGGGAGTTTCGTGAAAGAACTATATTTTTTCATAGTATTACTAACATCAATAAAACTAGTTAGTAACATCCCTATATGTGGAGAATCTCTATCTCACAAGGTCGTAGATAGGGGTCCCATCATAATCTCAAAAAACTGAACGTCAAATGTTTCATGAATAACTCATTATTTCACCATTTGTTATGAACATATTTGATGTGAGGAAAAAATACATAATCTATACTTCACCTGTTCAATTCTGACCAAATCTATTTTTATGTGTGTATTCTTGTAGTTCTGATTATCCGCACCCTTTGATTAAAAAGAAATAACCAAATTTGGAAATGGTGGGAGAGGATCCTAGAATCATCCATATCAATCCTCTCATGATCTACCCACTTCATAACTAATTCCACACATTTCTAGGACTCAACCTTCAACTGGGTAAATATACAATTCCAACATAATATATAATGTAAATATCCATCCAGAACAATAATATAGTTTTTAGCTAAATTATCATCCATATACCAAAGTCTGGGAGTTTGTATTACATGATTCTTCAATACTTCAATAACCTATTGGTTGCTCTAACATAGGTTGTGTACTGTGAAAGAAAAACCTGGATTGATAACATGCCCTTTGGATCATCCAAGGAAATCATTGAACATAAACAATTCTACAATTAAATATTCATTAGAAAGACATTTCATGTACCTAAACCTCAACACATTCTGGGATATACTCACATGGACCTACAAAGCTTCTAAAGTCCTTAGAAAACTACATAATATACAAGGTATCAGACTCCAACTACAATAGAGAAGTCCCATGATGAAGATAAAAAACATGATCTACTAACTAAAAACTAAATGATGATTATATATATTCTCATGAATAGTTATTTGGTCAGTATAATTCCAAAATAGAATGAATTATTCCTCTTATAATCAATTCAAACCTCAGTTTCCTATTTGTAATAATGTACTGAAAAACCCATGAGGCCCCTTTAATCAAAACACATGTGGTATCTCATTCCAGTGGGTAGTCTCATATATACTAGAAGGAAAAAATCTATCTTTCATAAGACATATATACCTTAAATTAATAGTGAAGATATTTTTCTTAGATCACTATGAAAAAATTCATATCTATTGAGTCTAGAAAACACATAATCTCTCACTAATCGATGGATATAGGCCTTAATATGGGCATGGAATAATCATGACCCTTTCCTAAAAAAAGTTATCTATAAGTGGGTAGAAGCAAATGTTTTATAGGATAATCCCATAATTATTGTAAAACATCTAGATGAGTTGAGAATATAATTTTGCGATGTGCACATAAAATTATATTCATATGATGTATATTAATTAAATGAATTTTATGGACATGAAATAATGATACATATATGACCAATTAATCCTTATGTATGATCCTATGACTATATTATTTCCAACATTAACTGGTTCAAAGAATTGAATCATAAAAATGTAGGTTGAGTTCTTCACATATCAACAAAATTCTACAATGTTTCATTGAATCATTATAAAAATATAAATGTCTTATCTTATATCCAGTGAGTGAGTTCAATTCAGTAATCAATGGGATGTGATTCATGGGTGTAAATTGATAAAAAATAATTCACAAAACATGTTTTACCTTAATAGAGGATCATCTAGGATTTCCTATATATATATATATATTGATTTCTCAAATTAATATTTGTGTTTAATCATGAATTTTAAAGATGATTGGGATGATTAGTTTCATGATTTTTTTTAAAAATATACTCTTTGTTAGGTTAATTCATTATTAAACAATGTAGAAACTATAACCACTCTAGAATCATGTTTATCATATTGAATTCTTCATAGGGAATATGGTCAGTGGATTACCTATGGAGGGATGAAGTTATTTATTATTCACCTAGTGATTCAAATGAACCATATTTCATTAAATAAGATAATGGATTTCATAGCATCAGTGTTTGAATTATTATATATTTTCATAGATTTTATTTATCAAAATGGGTTTGATCTTTTGGGTAATTATATGGTAGTTTTTAGGTTTTATATCACTACCTAAGATCAAATAATGATTTGTATTACCCTATCAATTCAATTTATTCCTTCTTCCTTTTTAGATGGACATGCATCATTCATTGTAAAATTGAGAACATGTTTTTGGTTCCATATTAGTTTACATTATATTAATGTTTTATTATGTGATTAAATATTGATGGATGTTTCTACTCCATTAGTGGAATTATATTAATCATTCAACAGGATAAGGAGTGTGAAATTCATTTATAATTATATGATAATGAAACTAGTGTTTAAATTCATATGGAGGTGCATTATGAAAGGTCCTAATGATATTATTCTATACCATTAGACTCCCATAATTGGGAATAACCCTTTGTGAGATTATAAGAAATTCTTAGGGTACATGATATTTTAATTTAAAAAAATATTCCTAATTCACAATATACCATAATATTTACCGAATTGATCGTTAAAGATGCTCGATCATGGAATATAGTCACTGAGTGTGTTTTTTATCATGTTAATTCATGAAAAACATATAGAAATATATTGTGGAAATAAACAAGAATGTGAAAATAGTGACATGATATTATAAAGAGATCATTTTATGCGTGACATGCAGTTAGTCTTGGAATATAATTTTAATCATACGACATTGGAGAGGATTAATAGTACCCAATTAGAGGATACTTTATTCATAATTTTTTGGGATGGTGATATCCTGTTACCTTATATGATAAATAGTGATTTAAATAATTCACATTTAGTTGACCCACTTCATGTCCACTATCATCATGTCACCCAATACAATGGAATTCATATTTGAGTCAAAATGAACTCCAATTCCCTAATGAAACCATATGACTCTTCCTGATTATAATGGTCTGTAAAGGCTTTCACAACCAATGTCACCCATGGACAACTTTTCATTTATCCCCACATAAGTCCCTAGTTAGACAGATTGAATCTCGGGCAGCCCAACTAAGGAATTCACATACTTCATTGGGAAATTATATAATTTTTATTTTTTATCAAAAGATATAGTTTAAATATTAGTTTTAAATTAATATTATATGATTAATAAAAAAATGTATATTTATATGATAAATAAAAAAATCATATTTTTTCTAATATTAAATAATGTGTTTATTTAGTTTTTATTCCATTATATGATTCATGTTTATAATTAGATTATATAATAAAAATAATCAATAGAAACTGTCTCTATAATAAAATTATTCTAGAATATTGTTGATTTTATGTAATTCTAATGATGATATAATTAAATATTGGTTTTCATTAACCTTGGCCTCACATTTTTTCTATAGTTATGAGATCGAGAATAGTTTTGAATATTTTTTTTTCATATTTTATACTAGTTGTATAATTAATTAAACTATCTATTGATTACTATAACTCCCTGTTGATTGACATTGTATTAGACCTCCAACTAGCCTAGAAGAGTATTCTATTTTCTAAAAAGGTTGGGTTTTCTATCTGTAGCTCCAATATTACTCATTTAGTGATTTTCAATTTCATATAACTCGTAAAGTATATGAAAATTCCAAAAACCTCTCTCATGAGATGAATTCATATATTTATAAACATAACTGACATTTATTTTAGGCGAACAACACTGATTTTTGTTTGTGTAAACCATTTCAAATTAATATGGCGTGAACACATTAATTTGGTGGCTATAATAAGGAATTTAGAAAAATGTTATATTCAAGAATATACAAATTAATACAATGTTATAATATAATAAATTTATTTTATTCCATAGTTAAGAATTTAATATGAATATGATCTTAATAATGGGGATGGGACTTTAAATAGTGAATCACAAAAATACTAATTGTGAGATACATTAAAAAGAATCTCTTGTTAGGGAATCAATTATACATTCATGTTTCTCTGGATATATAATGACCCATAATATGATAATCCAGTCATTAATTGATTTATAAGAAGCTATGACCTTTCATATAATCCCATGATATTTTAGGTATAGTTTTTTTGAGAATGAAAAAAATACAGTTCATTGGGAAAACTAACCTTCAATGTCACTTTTATTCAACAAAAATAGGGGTTTTAAGTTTAAAATGACATTTCATTACAGACATTCTTTATTTATTCAAGGACAGTTTCTTTTATTAGAAGTTATACATCACAATAGTTCCCACTCATCTTAAGTACCAATGAAAAATATTTGAAAACATTGGATGAAAAAAATATCGACAAGGGACATAACAATTTATCAAAACTTGTTAATAAATTTTATATTCATTAAAACCCAAAATGATGTTTTCATATATATATAAAAGACCTTTGAACTCAAAATAATAATTTAATGACTAATGAAATAAAATTAAAAGCCCATTGATTTCATAAAATCTATTATTAACAATAATAATGTAAAAAAATCTTATAATATTAAGAATGAAAACAAAAATTTTACATTTAGATGATCATAAATTATCTTTTAAATCATAAAAAAATTGTTTCCTTTTAAAAGCAAAATTTTTCCCTAAAAACCAAATTTTATTCATAATGTAAACTTATATGAAACTTGGGGAAACATACTATCATCATCGAATCACCTAATAGGATAATTAAAATATTATATTATGAGTGACATACCATAATTATCTTCATCACATAGTAGGATTAATTAATTCCATCTACCATCTCATTTATATAACCTACATTTTCTCACATAGTCTCTTTACCCACTGCATTAGAGGTATTTAATGGAACCATTTTTCATATAATGGACAAACTCTCATATGTTTGTGGGTTATCATCACATTCCAACATTAACCAATAATTCCCAAGTGTCATGTTTTAAAATAAAAACTTTTAAAAATTATATTTTCGTCATTCAAATCATAAAATTATAATTTATATCTATAAATAATACCATAATCAGATATATCATAAAAATGAGTAGAAATATATTGTTCTTTTTAAAACAATTCAAAAGGACTAGTTAAACATATGATAATGAATACAAACTTATTTAAAAACCGAGGTAAAATTATAGATGAATCACGATGATGATGAAAGTGTATGATGATGGGAAAATATTTTCAAGAAGTATACATTAAAAACAAAAATTTTGTACTTTTTTGAAATGTGTTAAAATTGACCCGTCAGAAAAATGACAAATACATTCCATTTTATATTCTAGAAGAGGAATTAAAAATTAGTTGAAAAATAACTTTAAAACCCTTTAATGTATAAATTAGAACATTTTTTAATTGTTTAAAAGAATGTGGATGAAAATGAGTACAAAATATTAAAAACAACATTTTAATGAAAAAACTCTCACAACTTTGGTAATATTTACATAAAATAATCATTGAAGGAGAGAAAAAAAATATTTTTTAAAAAATAATTTTCATTAATTGAATAATTAGAGACATTCATGTGGATTTATATTATATCCTAGTTAAATAATGAAATATGATATTTTCATACATATTAATATTTTTGAATTTCATATTAATTTTACTTTAATGGGGATTCTCTATTCGATGGCATACCTGATACACAATAACGAGTTTCTTTTAAATATTACGTTGCACACAAAATTTAGTTATACCGAAAAATAATATTATTATATTATTATATTAAATGGTAGTTAACTCAGATTCATTGTATTGGTGGGAAAGAGAAAAAATAACTGAAATATGATTATATATGTTTTTAAATGTTTTTACATTTATCCAATAACAGTTATAAGCTTAAAATGTGAATGAATCCAATTTTAAGCACAAATACTCTAATATTCTTTAAGAGGTTGATTTACCGCCTTTTGATAGTGAAATATTTTTAAATATAGTTTTTTTACATTCATATATTCTATTTAAAAAAATAATATTATTTTTTAGAATTGAGACATCAAAACTTACATTGGATGGATTTTTTTTTCTGATAATGTTCATTTTGTAATGAATAGTGAAAAATACTGCATTTTAATTCAAAACTACCTTTTAATCTAATTTATTTATATAGTTAGAATGTTCTTTTAATTTGTTTTAAAGTTTAATTGTATTATAATTTTACCATTTAATCCAATGTTTCTAATTAGAAATAATTTCATTACTAATTTGGACGGAAACAAAGGTAAATCATTTGATAGTTATTATTTCTTAAAAACACACTTTTTGTTTTGACAAAGGTAATTAATTTTAAATAAATTTCTACCACTTCTCTGTTTTGATTTTATAAAAATGTATTCCATATTTTTAATTAGGAGGTTCAAATTTTTTAAATGGGTAACATATATTTTAAGACATTATGAATATTTACTTCCTTAAATATTTTATTTACCATGGTTAAAGGGTAAATATGGTAAATAAGGGTAAAAAAATAATATTATAATAATGTTAACTTACCCTTAAACTTGTCTTAACCCTATTGGATGATACATTTCCTACCATGGTCATCTTTGAGTCCATTTTAGGACCCCATGGAGCCACATATTTGTGATAATGACACTTTATGTTAATTAATTTAATGTAAAGACAAAAATTACATAAACATATATATTTTAGTAAATATATTTTTACCTGGGGTTATATATGTTATATATTCAACAATAAAAAATAATTTTAATTATAAAATTATTTCCTACCTCATGGTATTTTATTTATAATTTTTATACATTAAATAAATAAAATTATTTATGACACAATGATGATGCAATGATTACCTCATTAATAAATGATTTTAATAAATGAGATTATAATTTTTTTAAAATATCAAAAACCTATCCAATTATTATTGGATTATTATATTTTGAACATGATTAATTTTATATTAGAATTTAATGAATTTAGGAGCTTTGGAAACCGAATATAAGTTTATAATAAAAAATACTTTCAAACTTTCTTAAAGAGCCCCCCTTATAAAAGAACACCACCTCTGACCCATTAATCACACCTCTCAAGCCCCTTGTCTCATCCATCCTCTGCACAGTTATGCTCCCTACTTTTCTCTATTCCTCCTTTAACCCTTCCCCTAGGTAGAAGGGAATTCAAGTAAACCTCTTGGCTCAAACCAAAGGTAGATACCCGATTTAAAAGTAACATCTTCTCTTAAGCTATTTTCTTTTATTTTACTTCCCCAACCCCTAAAATTTCTTTATTCAATTATTTTATAACAAAAACAGTATCCTAAATATACTAGGTTGTTTCTATGATAATGGATCTAACTACACTTCCAAACACATCCATCTAATGGATAAGAACATACTGTTTCTGTGGATGGTAAACCACTGCCTCCCGAAACGATGATTATCCAAATATCTCCAACCCCTCTCATGGTGGCCATTATATTAGAACTATATTTATATGTGATATATATTATTTATTTTTTCTATATGCTTCTATAGTTTTCATTTATATCATACCTTTATTGTTTCCATAATGGGTAAACATGTTAATTTCATTTGAGGAAGTGTGGAATACCACCCCCTCAAAGTGATATGACTCGTTCATGCCATACGTGGAATGTATAAAGGGAGAATTTAATGAAATTATATATTATAATTAAACTATAATAATTATATATATGATTATGTTTTCTTTAAATTAAATATGAAATAGAAATGAATTTAGCGTTCATGCGTACGTACGTCTTACCGTCTCCATGAACGGTGCATTTCATTTCTTATCTCCAAATGTTATGTACTGTTATAAATAAACATATATATTCTGGATATATATGATATATACGACATCTAAATCATGAATATCATTCTGGAGATAATGTAATTTTAACCACATTGACAACTTCTAAATATAAGAAGTCCGTTTTTGACTCAAGTACCAAATATCGAAAAAATGGCCGTTATTAAATTAAATGATTACATAATGTTTATAAAATAGAAAAATGTGATATAAATAGAATAATAAACTTGAAACATGTTCTTAATAATGTATAAATAAACTTTAGTTTATTATTAAAGAGATTATAGAATGAATAATTCAAGTCCGACACGAGGTAAGGGAACTTATTAACCCAATTTCAATTATTTAGGTTGATCATCTAATTCTTGATAATGCCATGATATGATTATGTGATACATAAATTTTTATGTCTTATATTGTATTTTTATATTACTTATGTGTACCTATAGTGTATATACATGATCAATCTATTTTATTTACAAAATTATCTTTGTAAGGGACTTTATCCCAATCTCCTTTCATTGAGGCATATTTTGTTTTATACATAAATTTCTTTTCAATGTTAATAAACCCCTTTTAATTTTCTTTTAATTAAAATTGAATCTTTTTTCTATGTAGAGTTTTACTAAAAAACAAAAAAGGAATGTTTTTTAATGTACGTGGTGACAACGACCTTTCTGCCGTCGCGAGTTTTATTTGATATTTGGATTCATTAGAAAGCTGTAATGTTTTTAAAAGGAAAATAAATACCATATACTCCTTTTCATATTTTGGTATTGAAAATGATTTTGATAATTCATTTTTTATGTCAATATAGTTTAATGATATATTGTGATTGAAATATGGAAATGTTATCTTTTCTTTATGTTTATTTTATATGTTGTGAATATGTTATGGTTCTTGAGAATTGTTTACGTATATGGGTGGTTCCGTAATAAAACTAGGGTGGGTGAGCTCAATATAGTTCTCCAATGCATTGGGTAACTTGACAGAGGTAAATGTTAATGTTTCTCCAAAGAGATTTAGGGAATATACTATTATGGGTATTCCAAACATAACTCTCTATGTAGCTATGATAGCTATAACGTAAGTATGTTATGAAATACACATGTTACCATTATGATTTATGTTTTCTATGTGTTATTCATAAATCTTATGATTTTAAGATGTATGTTAAAGTGCTTATGTTTTTATGGAATAATGTTTTCATTCCTAATTTTATAACCCTTACTGAGCCTTTTATGCTCATCCCATGTTTTGAAATGTTTTTCACAGGACTTAAAGATGAATAGGGTCAAGGATGGGATCAAGGAAAAGATATGATGTCTAAAACATGGAACTAGACACGAATATATTTTTTCAAGAGTTTTTATTTGTGTGAAAAATGGAAACCGAGTTGAAGTGTCTACTTTGTAATTTTTGCGATGTAATGTAATAGTTATCGCCTAATTCCTTAAAACTCTAAACCTGAAAATATTCTCAATGTGAATTATTTATTTAATTCATGATTATGTAATGTTTTTGGGTGGGACTTTATAATATATATATCAAATAATATTTAATGGTTGTAGTGAATATAGAATGTGTCTTAATGAAAGAAAATTGAGATAATAAATCCCATTACCTTAAGTACTATAAACATACATTCCTGAACACATTTATAATAAATTTATATTAAATTTTTTCCTTCTAAACAATCTATTTTAGTTGTATTCCCTAATAAAAATAAATTTTATTACATTTATTACCATTGGTTATATAGTTCCAAAATCTATTAAGATATTGTTAGACATTTTGAGAATTATAAGTTCATGATAAAAAAATAACATCATTAGGTTGATCAATTTAAATGGAGTCATTATTCCATAATCTCTAAAATATTAGTTATGTCATTATTTTCATTTTTATATTTTCTTAAAAAAATTAACACCATTAATGAATTTAATTCATGAAATTTGAATCACTTAAATTTGTGCTGGGGTTTGTCCACAGGTAATCAGGAGCGACATTATCAATTTAAAATATATGGATGTGTAATAAGGTAAGTAATATAGTGCATTAATAAAATCATAATTATTTAATTAAATATTTTTTATTAAATAACTTGATCATAATATAAATCATTGGCACGTGGTGATGGAAAATGGAACCCGTCACTTTGTGGAGGTGGAATTCCACATGTACGCATGAATGATGATTTCATTTCACATAGTATATAAAAGGAGAGGGTAAGTGTATAAAATATACATAATAACTTTTGAGTATATTTATTATAGATATGTTATCAAATAATAATGTTTATATAATATTTAAGGAGGTTTTAAATGAAATAAAATTTGAAACAGATGGAAAATATTTGTAATTATTATTCGAGAAACATCCTATGACATTTAACAAATGAAAAAATATTGAATATTTTTTTTATAACCAAAACACTATGACATGGGTTGTAATTTAGGAAGGTTATTTTGGTATATATTAGTCATGATTAATTGATCAGGATATGTGAGAAAGTCAGGAGAGGATATTCTCTTTTTCGAGTGAGGTGAGTTTCAATCATCTAAAGACATGAAATAATAAAATATAATATATTTTCAACTCATTTAATGTTGTTATAATGTAATATATATTCAATTATATTTATTTTAAGAAGAAAATTTAATCATAGAATCAAATTAATAAAGTTTTATTAATAACATTAAACTAGATCTTTTGTTATAATCCACTCATTAACCCTATTTAATCCTCACCAAAGTATCAACTATTTTTTACTTATTAAAGGATATGAATGTAATTTTAAAAATATAAAGTTTCAATTACATGAATATAGAATGATAATATATATACCATACCATTAATTTTAGTTAATATTGTATTTTAATAATTTTATAATGATTTAAAAATAATTCTAAAACATTAAATAGGATTTTAGGAAATCTTATGAAATATTTAAAAATCCTAACATTAAATTAATTAAGTTTACAATGGAATTAGAATACAAAAAAGTTAATAATTAATTATAAATTATAATTATAAAATAAATTCATTGGATATAATAATTCATCCAAAATATATTATGATTAATGATTTTAAAATAATTTATTTGATTATTCTATTACTTGTACAAGCGTTCGGTCGGTGTTACATAAGAATTTTATGGTATTACACTATCTAAAAAATTAAAAAATAATGAATATCCTAAAAATAATATATTGATAATAAAAATATAAATTTATAAATATTAATATGTTTTTTGTCCCTATAAAAACCTATAAATATATTAAAAGGATGAGACTAACAGTTCATAATCATTTCATATATTAAAATAATATAAAGTTAATAATCAATGTAAAGTGGCATAAAAACTATCATTCTAATACCATTAAATATATTTATATTAAATGAATCATCCAATAATATTTAATATTATTTTTTTTCCATAGAATAATGTATATACCTTAATTAACTTGATTTTCCCATTACCATGGTGAAAATTGTTTTAATTGGTTACTCTTCATAATGAACAGGAATAGAATTGAACTCATATCAAAATTTTAATATCATGATTAAAAATATTGGTTCCACTTAAAAACACAAAATTTTAATAATTGTAAATAATCACATTTAATATAAGTTCTCAAATTGTAAATAAATATTTTTTTTATTGGAAAATTGTGTGTTTAAGAAAAAAATAATCATATGAAAAAAACAAATAAAATGATTATTCCTATGGATTTTTAGATAATTTTTTATATAATGGATATTATATTACATAAAAAAATTCTATAATGTGACTTTTAAATAACACGATTTAATTAAAGGAACAGAAAGTTACACCAAAATTGATATTTGTAATATTCAATAAAAAATAAATATTTTCATAAAAAATATTAAGACTATTATACCTATATTATTTATAAAATATTATTATTATTTTTAAACAAATATAATTTTTTTAGAAATTACATTTAATATTTGGGTCCAAATTACAATGAAAACCATTTTTGAATCTAATGTATTTTTGAAGCATAAATTGGATTTATTTTCATTCATTAGATAATAAAAAAATTATATGAATATTAATTAATTAAAATTTATATATTTATTATATATTTTTATGTTAAATAATTTATAAATTGTTAAAAATAATATCTATTATGATAAAAATACATTGTGAGCATAAAATTAGTTGTATGAAAATCAATTTTTTTACCTTAAAAATATTTTTCATCATTTCCAACCAATTGAAAATAAATTCATGATTGAATATTCATTTTATTATATAAAAAAATTAAACATATATTTCATAACATGATAATTAATTTTTATACATGACACACTAGTGGATCGACCATAATGATCATAATTAAATGATAATACTCATTGAGTATATCATGGTCTATTTAAGATCAGTGTAGCGTATACCACATTATATAGATTGTATTATTTCATTTAAATGAATTTTAAAAATCATGGGTGTATCAATCTAGCACACTATAGAAACTATATTCTCTCTATTTTTTCACATGTCCCATAAAAGTATTTAGAATATTTTTTAATAATGATTTTATGGGGGATGATTAAATAAATGATCTTGAAATGAAAAAAATTAATAGTATTTTATTAAATATATTTACATAAAACCCATATAATATAAATGGATAATAAAAAATCCATATAGAAATAATAAAAGGGATATATGTAGTTCAACTAGAATTACACATAATCGGATTCCCAAAAAGAAAATAAAATAGTATCAATAAGTGAAAACCTTGATTTAGAAAGAATATACACTTATAAGAAAATGTCATCATTTTATAATAAGATAATTGACAGTTAATTCATTTGAAATTATCACAAAATTGAAAATTATCATTTCAAGATTATTTTCTTATGTTGAGGGATAATTTTACCATTATGATGTATAACATGGGAAAATATAATTACACTTACTCATTCTATTCAATAATGATAATTTCAAACTGTGGGTGTTATTATAGATATTTTCGAACTTATAAGGAATCACTTAATACATGCAATGAATATTCAAGATGAATTTTTCATGGTTGAAAAGTAAAATCATCTTCGAACAAATTACATGATCAATAAAATTATAAAATGGTATTCCTCTAATAATTGGGAATTATCCAAAAAAACAAAATTGTTAGGAACGTTAATACAATGTATAATATGACTAAATAATAAATTAATCTCCATAGCCTCAATAATATCACCAATATATATATATATTAACCATTTATTAAATAAATAAACCCAATTTGTTACAAAATATGACTAACAAAATTCAAAACCCATATATCCGAAATATTTGATAACATATTCTTCCAAGAACAACTTATTATTAATCATAAAATAAAAATAATCACACTTAAAGTGATGTAATATATTATCCAAAAGTACATTAATCATCCCAAAACAATAATATTAACCATAATTCCAAAATAAAATCACATATTCTTCAAATATATATCTCAAACATTATCATTCAAATATCATGTTAATCCTATTGTCTATCATTACCGAAAAAATTAGTTCAAAAAAATAAAAAAACATTCAACCTCAAATAAAATTTTTACTATATTATAAGATAAGATTTTGGGTTTTATATACTCTAAATATCATTTAAATCTAAATAAATATCTTCCAATGTTCTCTTATAGAAAAAATAAAAAGGGGTATCTATATCTTTAAAGATATGATCATGTTTAGTCATAGTAACCCATTATAGTATCTTATATGAGTAAAATACCCATATCAAAGTAATCATAACCTATATTGGTATATAAAGTTTATCTCTAATACCAACTATAATTCCTTGGGACCTAATAAACACATAATTACATGATATATGGAAATGTTTTCACTTTATTACATTCCCATGATCCTTTATGTTAACATTTTTTCTCAATTAAAAAAATCCATTACATTTCCTGGGCATAGTGAAATATAGTAACCCTATTTTCCAATGAAAAATTTTCTTTTGTTTACACTCATGATTCATTAATGATAAAAATAATTTGTTCATGTCCAATTTTCTATACATGGATATATATTTCATAATATGTCCCACCCATCATTAGGATATATGATTTTTTTGAAAATTTTTAGCAAGAACAAAAATATTATTATGGTATATAGAAATAAATATGACTAATTAAAAAATTTAAATTCTTTTCAAACATATAAAGATTATTTTTCTTTAAATTAATATAATTTTTTGTTAAAAATTACAATTTACCTACTCATGAAATAAACATTAATGACTAATCACTTTTTACAACATTTTTTATAAAAACATAAATGAAATATTATAATTTATAAAAGCATTAAAAATAAAAACACCCATTCACCAATTAAATATAATAAAATTTAATTAAATAATAAACTCAATTTTTTAACTATTTTAACAAAAATATCTTCATAAAATCTGGTTAATAATATTAATATAATCATGTAGGAAGACTAGTGTATCATAATTTCATCATGAGGTAACCAAAAATGATAAACGTGGAATTATTATTTGATTAACTTAACATAATTAACTATGTCACTTTATAAGAGTAATTAACACCATCCAAATTCTCTTAACACAAAGAAAAATTTGTTAAATTTTTTCTTGACTCGCTGCATTGGTGGGTTTAACATACCCACTTATCACAAAATAGACATAATCATATAAGCGTATTGGTTCACACCTCATTCTTATATTAATAAATAATTCCAAATTGTGATGTATTAAAATCAAAATAGTTAATAAAATTCAATTATCACTATAAAAAACCTCATATTGGAATTTTATCACATAAATGAAACTATATTATGTTATTAAAAAAAGAAATTTGATTTTCATGTAAAAAATCTAAAAAATAAATAATCACACATCATATTTGATATATGTTATTCATTGAAAATAAATAGAATATTACAGAGAAATTTGGATAATGAACAATTGACATTATAATGGTGAAATACATTGATGCCGTATATGATAAAAAACATCATTTCTTCACATTGGTAAAAAAATACAATAGTAACTTGTATAGAAAATATTAAATAATTTTCATTTTCAATCATTATAAAGTAAAAAAATAGTTTGAAAATAAATATTAACACCATTTATTTATAAATATAAATATTATAGAAAGTTTAAAAATAACATGCAGGGTCATTAAAACACTCAAGGAAACATTTTAATGAAAAATATGTTACCACATTTGTAATTTCTAAATAAAAACATAATTTAAGGTATTAATGAGAATTTTATTTTTAGAAAAACATAATTTTACTAATTTAATTATTATATACCTCCATATAAAAGTACATAAGAAACATAGCACAAAACATGTGGTAAACATTACATGAGTGTCAATGAAAAAAAATTGAGATAAAAAATTCACTTACATTGAGTCCAACATGAAATGTAAATTCATAAAATATTTTACAATAAAAAATAATTATTATTAAAAAGATTAAGAATTTTTTTTAAGTTTATTCCCTTATCATAATCAATTTTATTTCATTTATTATAATTTCTTATATAGTTTATAAATAGATTAAATTCAACTCAAATGTTTTTATGAGGTTTGGTCTATAATCCCAAAACAAAATTGGAAGGTTGTATGAGGTCAAATAAGGTAATTGTTACATCATAATAAGAATATTAGTAATGAATCAATTATAATTTCTATATATTGAATGAAATTTTATATGTATCCATTAATGGTTGACATGAAAAAAACTGCATCACTTCATTATGGTGGTAGTCCATACATACACTAGGGAAACATTATCATTTTCCAATTGATAGAAGGCTAAGAAGGGTAAGATAATAATTAATATATAATCTTTAATAATAATTATTATGACATTTAAAACATATATATTATATAAATCCATCACAATAACCATTATTTAAAGGTGGTGGTGAAAAATGAAGACTTCACATCATGGAGGAGGTAGTCCGCACATATGCACAAACGATGTATTCATTTCAAAAAATTTATAAAAGGTTATGATAAAATTTTGTAACATAAAATTATAAATTTATTTATATTTAATATTCTTAGGTTATGATATCATAAATGTAATTTATATATTTCATATATAGGAGAATATATAATATTGATAACACTGGGTTAAGAGTTATATATGTTCTATGAGAAATGTCCTTTGGATTACATCTTAATTCATCATGTTTGTGTTGATTGGGTGACCAAAAAATATATGAAATTTTGATTAATGACGAGAAGATATTTTTTAGATAATGGTTCATATAAATGGGTTTGGGTATTTGAGGAATTGAAGATACGATATTCTCTTTTACAAGTGAGGTGGGTAGAAATATTTTAAATATAAGAATTAATCATATATAATATGTGTATAACTCATCTAAAAGGAGTTGAAATGGTTATAAATTCCAATATAAGGATAATTTGATAGAAATATAATCATCCAATAAAATTTAGATATGTTATGGAGTCATTTTAAACTCATTTTTTATTTTAATCTCTTCTCAAACCATGTTTAACTATTACTGAAGTAACAAATGTTTCACAAATTAAAAGTAAAGAAAGTAAAATTATAAAATAATTTTTATCACATAAAAAAATAATTTAGTAAAATATAAATAACTTAAAATCCATTTTATTCAATATAGTTTTTATAATTTTATAATTATTAAAAAATAATTTTAGAATATTAAATACCATTTAATATCATTTTCCGAAAATATTCTATATATTGACATTAATGGAATCAATATAATATTTTAACTACAATATAAACTCAATAACCATTAATTAATAGTTATAAATTTATATAAAAATATAGGAGAACCATAATTAGTGGAAATTATATATCATAATTGTTTTTTAAATTATTTATTTTATTTTTCAATTATTTTTTGAGCGTTACGTCAGCATTGAATTATCGTTTAGAGAAATTATACTATAAATATTACATAAAAAACTAAAATAATAAAAATAATATATATCTATAAAAAATTATTATAATAATTCACATATTATTTTATCCATTTGAAAATATATTTGATATATTAAAAGAACAAGAGTAAAATTTTCCCATTTTTCATAACATAAAATAATATAAAGGTCATAATAAAAGTCACGTGTAGAAAAAACTAAGTATTACTATGATAAGTCTGTAAGGATATCAATAAATCAGAAAATGATTTTTGAGATGAAATATGTGCCCTTATCAAAAATTATTTATCTTTATGAACATAATTTACCTTTTTCTCTGCCAAAATATTTTTATAATAGTAACTATTCATAATGAGAAAAAAATTAAATTGTCCTCATTAGAAAATTTTAAAACCCAAAATAATGACATTTAATAAAAAATTAATTTTTTTTCAGAATTTTTACAAATTACATTTAATAAATGTTTATAAAACACAATGGAAAACCACTTTTAGTATGTTTTGATTTTGATCGAAATAGTGTAACCATACCAAAATCAAATATAATGATGGTTCATATAATATAATTCATAATATTTATAATTTAATGTATCTTATGTTAGTTTTATACCAAATCTCATATCTAATGGGAAATTAAAAAATTAATTTTAAATAAAATAAATGAATATTTCTCCATAAATGATATTTTCACTATTCTAATAAAAATAATTCTTAAAAAAACTAAGATAAATTAATTATCTTTATATTATGAAATTATGTTTTCAAAAATAATTTCTAATTTCTTAAAAAATCTAAAAGTTGAAGAAATTAATTATAATAATCACACATAAAATGAAATAAGAGTTATTTTAGAAGAAAATGAATTTTTGAACCATAATATTTCTTTAGTATCATTCATTACCTAATAACACTAATTATATGAATTTTAACTCATTTAATATATAATACTATTATCACATCAAAATCATTCATCATTAGTATTTAATATATTCTATTGATATAAAAATACACTACACACATAAAAATAGGTATATAAAACAACTCTTTTACATTTAAAATATTTAATCATCATTGAAGAACAATTGATAATCAACAAACGATTTATAATTAATTTTAAGGTAAAAATTATAAATATATTTCGAAATACAGTTATTTGAATTTGTTCCCAACTGACCAAAGACCATGTAAAAAAGATCAAAATTTAATAATCATGTTTTTATAGTACATCGTTGTTCCGTTAAGATAGGTGTTTCACATACCACATGATATAAAATATAATATTTAGTAAAATAAATTCTAAAATATAATGGTGTAATATGAAAAATTTGAGTTCTCATGGATTATGTTGTTTTAATAATGAATCTAATAATTGTGTCTGGGTTTTCTTAATATTTAGGTCATTATAATGTTGATTTTGTCTTTATTTTCCATTGTTATTATATATTAGTGCAATCAATGGGTTACACTAGAAGCCTGACATTAACAATATAAGTCTACTTTAGGAATTTTTTAATGTATATAAATATAACGGATTTTGATAAATATCTATATTCTCATCTATCTAATAATCATAAATTTTATGAGTGGTAAGTAATCCCATATAAATACACAAGTGAGTGATAACATGAAATAGTGTCCCAAAACATAGTGACATATGTATCATTGATCACTAAATGTATTTGATATATTTAGTAATCATTTTTAGTGGGAGGACATTCATTTAAATTCCTTGGTGAAAATATATAAATCATGAAACCAATAAAATGATATATCATTGTTGAAGTTCATGAAAAATTACATGACAATAATATTTGGATCTTTAATATTTATTACCTAAAAAAGCCATATATTTTTATATAGGATTGATAAGTGTCCCAAAATAAATTTATAATTAACAAATCAATTGAATTTTATAGATATTAATTTATCTATTATTGAATGATGTGTATTGTATAATTTTTATGCATCATATATTTGTACTGATAAACATAAAATCATATATATGAGGAAACCGAGGAAGGATGAAGAAGATATTCATTATGCTCTCATGCAAGAGTTGATATATTATAGTTTAGCACTTATGATCTGATTTTAACAAGATGGTTAATTGTAGAGTTTGAGAACAATAATTATTCACAAACCATAAACAAAAAATATTTTCTATATCATAATTGGATAATATGGGACTCTCATTGACTCTTAAGAACATGAGTTATTATCTATTAAATTAGTGATATTTTTATGGAATTGAGAATATTTTTAATGGTTAATACATTCTAGATATGGATATTTCTATTTGTAGCATTCAAAATAACAGAGATATGGCTAATTATAATCCCACCCACCTTTTTTTATTTATCCCTTGACATATTGATGCGAAATCCATTAATAGACTCCATAAAACAGATTTTTGGACTCATTATAATATTAGTTATTTTAGAATTTTGAATCTTTTTTGGTTAGAAAAATAAAAAATTAAATTTTTAGAAGAATAGTGAAAGGGATAATAGACCATTATATATAATATCGAGTGATGTGTTTGAACTAATGAGTTTTTATGAATGTAGTGTTTTTAGGAAATTATTTTGAATTACCAAATAATTTCATTGATATGGATATGTATTTATACTAAGTCAAAAGAATTTTTTTAAAAGTTTAACGACTTTAAGAATGAAGTACATAATCAGCTGGAAAGTGTATTTAGATTCTATGATCATATCATTGTAATGAATTCTTGAATAGTGAATTTATTGATCATATAAGGGATTAAGTAATTTTTTCATAACACAGTCCTCCCAGATCACCACCCTGGAATGGTTTGTCTGAGAGGATGATTTTTACAGAACCTGACATGATTTGATATAGGATGAGTCAATGTGACTATGCTATTTCATTTTGGGATAATCATATTGATACTGTATCATTTATACTAATCATTTTTCATATAAAGAATCCATAAAGACACCATACAAGATGTAGACCAGTAAACATCCCAAAATTCCTTTTATAAAGGACTTGGTCTGGGAAGAACAAGTATGATGTTTGACTATTGATAATATTATCCCCAAGATAGAAGATACTTATTAATTGGTTATCTTAAATAAGTAATGGGATATTATTTCTATAATACAACTAGACAAAAAAATTGTGTTCTAAACATGTGTATTACTCGAGAAGGAATTTATAATTATCGAATTCAGTGGAAGGAAAATTGAATATATAGAGGTTCATGATCAATAAATAAGAAATCTTCCTAATATGGAGATCAATCCAAGTTCATATACAGTTGTATAAGAAGAACTAAATAAATATGAATAAGAATATCAAATTAAAAGTATGATTTATTTGGAAGATGAGATATATGAATCTCATGGGGAAAATAGTGATGATTCAACATTTAGGTAAGATAAACCTTCCACCAACCATTAAACTATCAAGATTTCTAATTTTATTATCTTTTTTAAATTCATTTCATTATAAATAGTCATTGTACACTCTACAATATTGGATAATTTTATATACACCTGAAGGGATGAGATCCATAGGGAGAAAGTGGGGTTTTTTTAAAGAAACATGATATGTATTGTAGAGTGTATAAATATAATGTATTCTTGGTTGAAACATATTGAAGGAATATCCTTTTAAGAAACTTGTTCACCTGTCATGATGATAATGTAAATTTGGATTTACATTCCCATAGAAAATGACATGGATTTTTAGATATAACATATGGGCTTAAAAAGGAAAATCATTAAGGTGAATTTAGTTGAGGTCATGTATATGATATATCCAAACCTTTTTCAATTACAGAATGAGACTTCAAGGGAATAGTGGATTCAAATATCCATTTATGGATTGATTTAGGAATATCATTATTGGAATATTTGGTTTGATAATGAAATCATTAGTATTGTTCCACCATGAATACAGATGATTCTTATGTATAAGAACAAATTAGGAGTATAATAGCATTTATGTTATTATATATATATGGGACGCTACTTTTTGAAATTATATCCTAACAGTTCACTTCATGATGACATGGTACATAAAATGCCTCACATTGAATTATATGGGTGAAGTAGCATTAATACTAGGTATAAAAATCTATAGATATTGTTTTTATTGGATTTTTTGGCTATGCTATGTCACTTACATCTCTAAATTAGTAAAAAAAGCATCTCATGGAGAACTCTAACATGGGGTATTTACCAATGTAACATGTCCCCAATTATAAAATGATTCATGATCATTATAAAGAGTTAAAAAGGATGGATAAAATTTTATTTTCATCTACAATAGGTTATATGTTTTTTTCCATTTTTTATACATATCCCAATGTCAGTATTTTATTAATTAAAAATGGTATATACAAATACCATCATAGTGAGAGTAAATAGAATTTAATAAATATCATTATTAAAAAAATAGGAAGGATTAAGGATGTTTTCATGATATTTGAAATATAATATGATCAACTAATAAAGGGTTACACATATGATGGTTTCCACTTTGAAAACTATTGTATGAAATATTACTTTGGTATCATTTTTTCCTAAATAGTGGTGCAGTAGTATTAAGATTTCAAAACAATAAAAATTCGTAGAATTGAAATCATTGATAGAGTACATCGCTATATTAGATGATATGATTTAAGATATTTGGATGAAGAAGTTCATTTTTAATGTGGATTGGTACTTATCATCCAGGGGATAATTTATATTTACTCAGAAAACAATGGAGCTATTTATCATGATATGAAATAATTATATTACTATAGGAGAAAAATATTCATATTAAATACCCACTCATATGGGATATCATGAAGAGGGGAAATTTAATGATCAGTTGCATGGCTATAGATGATAATGTAGTGGATCCATAAGTGAAACCATTATTGTAGCACAAGCATGAGGGGTAGGTATAATAACTTTTTATAAAAAACTTGATCTGTTTATTTAATGATTTAAAATGTGCTGTGTTATTATAATAAATGTAACCTCAATTTATTATTTATTCTTGTATGTTTCAATATATTTTTACATGAATGGTTGAATTATAATATATCCTAAAAGTAAGAAATTGAATTTCCCCTAATAAATTTCCATCATGAAGTATTGTGGGTTGTAATGATATCATAATATTAACATGAGAATAATATTGTACTTATTATACAATTTTTCATACCTGATAAAATGAATAGATTCATAAGCTAATAAGTAGAGACTTATTAATTATATTATCCCGCTAAACAATTTATAATATAATGCTAAACAATCATTGATATACTAAATGTGGTATTTTTATAATAAATCTTTATTTCTTATAGATGGATAGATATATAGAATTCAAATTTTATACTTGTAAACCTTTGTTACTTAAGACAAAAGTGATATATATTTTTAGGGGGAGGTTGGGTATGTTACTGATCATGTTGTTGGATAGACTGAAACCAACATTGGGATTTTTGAATTATATGATGATTCAGTTAATATGGGTGCTGATTGAATTATATTGAGTAAATTAATGATATTACATATCTGAGTTACATATTAGGTGCCCATTTGTATAGATGAGAAAATTTTATGTTCTCATATTCTATATGAATGATATATGATGTATTCATTAATCAAGTAATCCAATTTTAGAGAATTAATAAAATATGATATAGAATATACTATATTTATATTGTTCTGTGTATACTAATCCTTCAATGCTATGGATTAAAGGATAACATTGTATTAAATATGACATATATGATGCATATTATTGTGTACATGTTTTCATATAAATATTAGTAAACTTTAAGTAGATTACACCAGAACCCTTAGTAATTTGAGAAGAACTAATGATTTTCATAGGAATATCATTTGTTACATATTTGAAATAATGGTTTTATTTGTGTTTTCAATTCTTCTAAGGCCCATAGAGTCACAATGTTATGTACTTTTCAATATTTTTACGTTTTATACATAGTATTTTTTCAAGACGAAGAGATTTGGAAGGAATCATATTCAAAAAGGAGTATATAATTGATTCACAAATATTCGAGTAATTTTTTATTAATTCCATATAGTATTTATGTGAAAGTGGTATATTGTTGTATGTTAACATAAAATCAATTGGATATGATATATATTAATCATATTCAGTTGGTGATTTTTAATGATATATTGAGTACAAATTCATCATTTAGTATGATCTCAAGACCTAGTTTCTCCCAACATAGCTTTGTTGCATGTGATAATACCTACGAATATAATCTTAGTGGATGTCCCTATCAACACCCTTACATGAGGTTTTTATCAATTAATTATGAAATTATTAGTGAATTTATCTGTTGTTCTTGAATATGTTCAATGAACTCATCAACGAGACTTGATTCATGGGTGGAATTTGTTGAGGAAAAATTCACCAGAAAAAGTATTTATTCTTGGAGGAGAATTACTAATCAACTTATTATATAAAGTGTGTTATATAATTAGTACATATTGTTGTTCAAAAGTTATCATTGTTATTGTGATCATTAGTTTAATAAAATATTTCCAAAAAAACTCATCTAAATTTGGATTTTTGTTCATCAATAACCAACAACGGATATATCACCCCTCTCTCCCAATTAGTATAATCTCAATTAATTCATGGATCTTAAGGGTAGTTGATTATATATAGGGGTTGGAACTTTATATTGATATAGTTTTTTACATAAATAATAATACATCCAAGAATATGATAGGGGTCACTACCTCATAGCTTCCAGTAAGCTTTGTATTTTAATGTTTTTCATTTTTATTCACATTTGGTTCTATCCTAGAATGTTAATTTTATGTCTTGTGTTACAATATATTTCCTAGGATCATATAAAAATACTATTATTCATATTAATAAGGATATTTTCCATAACAAATTACCACTATATTATTAATGTATGGTCTTTCTCTTACAACACAATAATTTATTAGATCTATGGGTCGACTGACATGTTATCAGAATTTTAGTGAAATTATAAAATAGTCACCTAACATACGCACGTCCCATTTTATAAATAAATTATATCAAAACCACGAATAATTATTTAAATAAATTCTAAAAAAACTCCTCACAAGACAATTAACACCTAATATCGTCCCTAAAAATTGATTAAATTGATACTATTATGATACAAACTGACCCACCAACGCCATCCCAAACTAGTGGTAAGCCTTGTTAGGGATTCCAGTTTAGAATTTAAAAGGAATATAAAAATATATGGAAGTCCTCATCCTATATCATCATTCATTATAAACATATCTACAATGAAGACAATATGTACCACCAACAACATTGTAAAAATTATACGTCTAATATATATAAAATAAATTCATGAATCCTCAAATAAAAACCCAGTTCCATATGGGAAAAGTACCAACAGAATTTTAAGTCTTATAGGATTTGAAATATGATGTGCACATTATTATGTAATTTATGACCTCAAAATGATTAATCCTTTATTAATCTCCATCCTAAACTGTCACTTCCACTATCATGAATCAATATTCATTTCCAAGCATCACTAGGATTCAACTACGAACAAGGATAATCAACTGAATGTCCATATAGAACACATATAAACCCTAAATAATTCACATAGACAGAATATGTATGGGAACTCGGACTATGATAATATATGCACAAATATAAACTATAGAACTCCCCAAAACAACAAAGGAATGAAAAATAAAAAAAAATCAAATCTAACTGAAAAGAGGTTATCTTGGTGGGATATGGATAAATATCTAGATTTTATCAATTAATATATGTATCAAGGGAAAAGAGAAGTCCCATATATCAAAGCTACAATGTTAAATAGTTAAACCCTATACAAATCTACGGATTTATGGAGTAATAAAAAAGGTCAATAATTCTTGAAGTTGTTATCCTATCTATATAGCACATCTTACAAGAATCTTTGTGGTGCTAAATGATTCCCATTACATGTAGAATATGGTATTATCATCATCTAAAAAATATACACAATTATTAAAAGCAATAAAAAGGGACTCATACCATGATTATGTATGTACATAGTTCATGATATTATTACACTCTGACATATGGAACCATCAAAACTATCTCATCACTCTAGTTACCCTTGGGTAACCCACACAATTTTTCTGAAATACATATCAATCAATGGAATCAAATCCCCTAGTATACATACCACTCATGTAAATAGTAAAGGAGTGAACCTATGGTATAGGAGATAATCCATCTCAATATTACCTAGTTATAGTAGATATCAACGCGAAACTCCAAAAATATAAACTACCCAACCATGTAACCAAAATGACGACTCTGGAATTGTTTTCAGGATCATATACACAAGTAGGTTGGGTGAATACAATATATGGTGGGATATTTCATGCACCTAATGAAATCATGTACTAGGGAATACCATATTCACATATAGAGGATTCTATTCCTTTATAAAGTAAGTTGAATATAGAAACTTTCTAAGGATAATAGGGGACTCATTATTTGATAAAATAATGTATCTAGGGGGGTGTTTTTAACCCTAATAACTTTATAATCCTACCTCATGAACCCAATCATCACTGCTATTGTGATAAATTCAAAATCAGGCTATATTGCATCAAAAAATAATATAGATGGAAAAAATATCAATCAGTTTTGATCTATATAGAAAAATATTTAGGATAGGATATAAACAAGTTTAAAATAGAATCCGAGTGAAGAATTCAAGAAAACACACCACATAGGTGTTGAACAGACCACAACGGTACCTCCAAGAAAGCTACCTTAACAGTATGCACCCCTAGTGAATATAAATGAGGAACCAATTCATATTATATTGTTACTAATATAATTGGGTGGACCCATCTCTAGGAACCCCATTTGAACATCTTCACACATAGTTCAACGCCTAAGTCTGTGCTAGGTTATCCCTCTAGGAATATGTTGTGTCTGTCAATGATTTTGAGTTTGGGACCTTCTAAAATTTTTAACATAGACCCACTAGTCCAAATATCATGTATTTTCTATTTATAGAATATATAAAAATCTTAACATGATGGAATAGTTGATTAGGGGAGAAACCCAAGCAAACACCATCATCTGGTCATTATATAATGATGGACTATGACACTTATTCCTACATTACATCCAACTACTGGTATGAACGAATATTTTTTATCATCATAAACCACTATTTTGGTTGTTCCTCATCACCATTAACCGACCTCACTCTAAGGACCACCTTACACATTATACCAACCACCTCACACAATATATATTCTACCCTTAATAATCAAGGAAACCAGAATGCATCACATCTTCTCCTTTATTATCCCACTATATATGGTTAACATATATAGTCCTCTCACAGTAAAAAAAATCAAATACGGTGGGATTTGATGTTTGGACCCCTTACCATAAAACCAAAATAAAACATCCCTTGAAATATTAAGTGTAAATTAATGGATAAAATTATACCTTAAGGAATTATTTGCTACATGGGTAATAGAAACTAAGAAATAGAAAAAAAAATGAAAGTCCCCAAAAAAACATTTGGTCCAAGAAAATTGAATTTTTTTTCCATAAAAAAACATATATGTTTTAAACCATAAATCATTTTCAAAATTATTTATGTAAATAAAATCATTATTTTTTGTCATACAATAAATAGAAAAACCTAGAAATAAAAATATATCATCTTATACTACCATTAGTACCCAAAAACAACTATGCTTGATGACCCCATTTTCATTGATCTATCTAAAAAAATACATAAATATCTCCACCCCTGGTTTAATCAATAACCACAACTATATTAATGTAAACTTGAAATAATTGTTATTATGATGAGAAATAAGTGATATTTATTTCAATATTGGCTGGGTTATGAATCCACTCCATCGAACCACTTTTTTCGGCCATCATTACCCATGTATCCATCACATCCAAATGCTCTGTCGTTATGCAACAATAACTATTTCCCTAATTTCTATACCTAATAAAAATCATTTTCTTCACGTACCCATCAACAATATTCACCATACCACATAATCATCATCATATAAAATATCATGAAATCCTTATAAAATCATCACCATCAATCCCTATAGTGAAAAATAATTTTTAAACATGGATATTACATTATTTTTTATGAATATCCATTACATTATTGAAAAACATGCTAGGGGACCATAATAGTTTAGTACCTTTTTAAAAATGAAACCATACACTTTTAACTTGGTGAATGATATTAAATATTTAGCATAAATATTTTCCCATTCAAATATACAATACAATACCATTCATCATGTCATGGTTTATGGAAACATAATAAAGGGTGAGCTCAGATGAACAATAAGGATAAATAATGGATATAGATAAGAATAACATTAACCTAAGGGAATGAGAAGATGGGAATTAAATTTCATTATCATACCATGAATATTAGAGAACATAATTTTTATTCTTAGCATAAATATAAGAAGATCATAAGACATGGGTCATATGAGAATATAGATCATAAGCCAAGAGAGAATAAGATAGGGCTAATACATGGAATTATTCCTCAAACATAATAATATAAAATCATTTCATTGATTTCAAGGCTCATTGTGAAAATATATTACACATATTCAGGGGGGATACACCTATTGGGTGGGGCACACGTCCTCCCCCAATAGAATCCATTTCCATAGAGTGGAATGGTTTCAATCCACAAACAATCATAATGGACAATATCCCTAAGATTAATAGATCAAATAGACATTATATCCATGTTTATCACATGGTATATAAATCATTACCACATTCATTTTAGAGAGATATAGGTCCCACATGTCACATAATGAAATCCATATTTATGTGTTCAATAATATTATAAACAATTATCTAATCATAACCCATGAAATGAAATCGGTATAATAAAGATTACATCATATGATAACATTTGGAAAAGTGACAGGCATTGTAAAAATTTATTCATAACATAATCGATGAAAATAATCATGTTTCAAAAGAATTTAATCAAGTTATAATCCATTAAATATTAAGAGGTTTCATAAACATAATTATATCAATACATAGTCAATTCAAAGAAATAATATGAATGGTATCCTTGAAACATATCCCCAGTAAAAAATATGTAACACCAATGGATGACATCTGATAAAAAAAATTAAATACCATTTAAGATATTTATTGATGAAAATATCATTTCTTTTAAGAAAAATTATTTTTAAAATAGAAAACATTTTGAAAACATGATGTTTTTAAAATACATAAAAATAAATATAATAGAAGATATTAAAATAATTTAAAACAATATTTAGAACATGATTTTTTTTCAAAATTATTTTCCATTAAAATTAACTTAAATTATCTTATAAAAACCTCTTTAGAAAATATGGGTTTTATTATAAATTATTTCTAACTAAAAATTTAAATAATGATGGATTTTATTAAAAAATTTCTTAATTTTAATAAGTACCAACAAGTGGACAATGGTACCTAGAATTGATGAAATCATGAATTTATATATGAGAATAAAATAATTGATAATTGTTATGGGTATATCATGATATTTCAACATTAGATACTTAATCACAAATAATCCTAATTAGTGATGATATTTTTTCATAAAATCTTTACCACTTATATATAACTTAGTCATAATCCCCAAAATGTAATAATATAAAATAAAATATAAAATATCAAGAAGATAAATAAATTCATTATATTATGTGTCAATGTGTATGTATATACACCACTTGAAATAATATAGCTCTATAATATAACTCAAATCACAGAGAAGGAAAATTGAGACAAAATCCCTTCCTGATTTGGTAACTCTTGAATCACATACCCCATTAATGAGATATCCAAAAATTTATATTTAAATATGAAAAACATTATGTATAATAACCATAATATTTGGTAATGTAAATTATATACACCTTATAAAATAAATAGGTGTTGAGCATAGAAATCGTCTCTCGAAAGTTTAAAGTGAGACTAAAATTCAATACCTTTTGTATTTACTTCCACAATAAATATTTCAAAACAACTGTATAATAAATATCAATTTAAAATAAATCAATTACATAACCATATTAAAATATATGATACCATTTATTGGTTTTTATGAACCATTTATTACCCTCTTATTAATTATTTCATTTTATTGTTATATATCTCTTAAAAATAGATATTTTTGAATAAGTATTGATTTTTTATTTTCTTTCAAAGGAATTTGATCATGATTCTGTAATCATAGAAATTAAAAAAATGATCTAAAAAATAATATATATTTATTATATATTTATTTATATTATTACATAAAATTTATTGATAGTAAATTAAATGCTCCATCCATGAAGGCAGTTGGTCGCATGTACACTTGAATATTGTTTTTTCAATTTTATTATTTGGTTGGATGAAAAAAAATAAATGATATTCACTACCATTAAAAAATTATTCTTATTTGATATATATGACTATTTTTAAACCCTCCCTTGATATATTTATTGTATAAGGTGCATGAATCACATCGCTCTGTGGAGTGGTAGTATGTTGTAGAAATAAATAGTGTTATCATATTCCAAAAAAGGAAAGAATGATGTTTTGTATCATATAATAAATCAAGAAGCATAAAAAATCATAAATAAAAAAATATTACATATAAACTATAAATCAATCACTATTCATAACCTTTAAAGGTCACAATGGAAAAATGAATGACATCGGTTCGTGAGGCGGTAGTTTTTCGTACACACGAACGATGAGTTCACAACCCATTTGAAGGAAATGTGCAAGGTTGATGACACAAACATATAATAACGGCATATTATTTTATTTATGATAATGAGGTTGTTATATAATCATGTTATATTAAAAATTTAAGGTGTTGGATAATGAAATCAAATGAAAACACTCAGTGATGAATTTTACCTTTATTTATATATCCTTATTAGGTTTGGTCTAAAGACATTATTGGATGTATTTATATCCAAAATAAGTCTTATAATAATAGTGTATGGATTTTGGAAGATATTTTATCAATTTATTGTTGATCTAACGGGCTTGAAAGGTGTGTTTTAGTGAGGGGGTGATTTTCGGTCTATAATTGATGTGGGGTGGATTTTATGTAATTACCAAAAAGTATTAACTATTGGGGGATTCCACCAACCTGATGTGGATAAAACCATTATAAATAATGTTTGGGAGAGATTAATTATTCTATAAAAACCTAAACCACAAAAAATTTATTGGTTACTCTTTAGTCATTATTTTTTATCAATTATAACTTTTTATTTTTTATTGTGGTATCTTCTATGATTATTTTTACTTAGGTAATTAATGATTTAATTAGAAAATATTGAAAAAAATTATTTTAAATAGGAAATAAAAATAATTAAATAAAAATAATTTTTGTGTCCCTTATTAATTTTAATATTGAAACATGCAATGCACAGAACCAAATTTTAACCTTAATGCAGTTAATTAATTTTAACTATTTTCACAAAATATTATGGTAATAAATTATGTTACTTATATTATATAACATAAACTATTTTTATTCCAATTAGGGAATCCATTTATTCACATACCATTCTATTAATTGGATGAATTTAAATTAATATTTATTGTAACACCCTGATATTTTATGAGAAGTATATTTTTTTATGTCTTATGTTATACGCAACATCAAAGGAATCTTTCACTGCACAGAACACTAGCTTGGATTGTGTTACATGCAATCACGACCTTCCTCGATAGCGTGTGTCGTACGCAATACCAGGTTTCACTAAACAATGGTATATTGTTATAATATTATTATAGACTATCCGTTATTAATAGTATTAACTACATTTTAAATTTTATAACATTATTATTCATCTTAAATATTTTCTAGAACATTGTATGAGAACAAAATAAATATTTCGGGTAAAATAATTGTTTTTTAAAAAATGTATTTTTGCCGCCTTTTGATGGAGCACCCACTATAAATATAGATCTTGAAAAATTTATAAGTTCAATTTAACAAAATAAAATTCGTCTTTGGAATCAGGATATAAAAATTCACTTTGGATAAATTTTTCATATTATTCTAAAAACTTTCATAATTTTAATAAATAGTAAAAACACGCTATATTTTCATTAAAAACAACTTTTTCATCACAATAATTTATATGGATAAATTATAATATTGAATGGTTTTAATGTATAAATAGAATATATTTTTACCATTTAATATAATTTATGTCATTACCATTAATTTTACATTGAATTCATAGGTAAAAACATTTCAATCTTTGGCAATGTTTTAACTTTTAAAAGCAGATTTGTTAATAGTGGGATTAATTTTAAATTAATTACTGAAGCTTCTATATTTTTAATTTGGGAAAATGGATTCCATATTTGAAGTCAGTGGGTCCAAATTATGTTAACAAGTTACTTTTTTTTGATATTATGAATAGTAACTATGATAATTTTTATTTACTGCAGTTAAAGGTAAATCGGATAATTAAGGGTAAATACAAGACTATAAAATTACCCTAACACCTGAAAAAATTCTATTGGATGACTAAAAGTAGACCCTTATCACCTAAGGGTCAGAATAAGTTCATTTTATGGACTTTTGACCATTAAAATAATTTAATTGTTATTAAAACCAAAGAAAGTGACAACATGTCACTCTCTTAAATCTTATAAGTAAAAAAAATTAATTTAGTGATAAGGTTCATGAAACTTAAAAAATTAATTGTATCCAGAAATCTAATAAAATTATATACATCTTGAGAATTTATTTAGAATTTTTAGGGATAAAATAATTATCATTAATGAGGACACAATAGTGATGTAGAAATTATTTCATTAATTGAAATATCAAATAAATGGTTTTAAAAATATTAAAATAAATATTATATGAACTAATTAATGTGATAAAATAATTTTATAGTTAAATATGACATGTTAGGAATCTATTAAATATTTTTTTTCGAACATATCTCATTTCTGGATCTTATTTAAATTAAAATAAATGAATTGTGTCAAAATTTACACTATTAATATTTTATATTATTAAATTGTTTAAAAATCAAAAAAATATTTTAAAAAATAAAAATAAAAATTTATATGATCTAACATATCATAAATTATAAAATTATGTATAATTAAGAAAACATAAGTATGTATTTATAACCATATAAAATTTATAACATTATTACCAAAAATAAAATTTAATAGAGTAAATAAGGATAAATCAAAATGATAATGTTTACCATAAAATCAAAACATGTATAAATTTAATTGGTTGACGAGATTACAACCCTATATTATCTAATATCAAAATTTGACTCACTTTGAATGTTTATAATGGGGTTAGGGTTTATTATAAATTAATATTTTAGAGGTTTTCAAAGGTGCCCCTCTCCTCCCTTATAAAAGGGCACCTCCTCCCTCACCTCTTTACACAACATTGATCCTTCAAGCTCGGACAAACCCTGACCATTACTCTTCTAAACTCCCCTAGTAATATTCTAGAGGTCTTGGTCTTCGTCAAAGACCAACATTAGTTCCCTAAGAGGAGGTTTCAAAGAGGCGTGTTGAAGAAGAGGTAATATCCATTACCGATTCTTTCAAATTTATTTCTTCTTCTACTTCCTCATATTTTGTTGTTTCATTATGAAGTAATAACATAATTATAACTCATATACTTATATGTTATTATATATATGAAACAACCCTATTTCACCTTCTATCCATCCTACGGAAAATGAAATCACCGCGCGTGCGTACGTACGGAATACCGTCTCCACGCCGTGATGTAATTTGTTTTCCACCAACACCTTACTTGGATGGGTATAATGGTGTAAATAAGAACTATATATGATTATTGTAAAGTTATATTGATTCTGAAATAGTATACATACACTTCAATACAAATCCAAGTTCATGGGGACGATATCGTTGCTCGTGCGTACGTACGACCTACCGTCTCCACGATGTGATGCGACTCGTTCTACATGATCTTCATTGAATAATGATTATATAAATGAATTGAATGAAAAAATATGATATATATTACACTAATACCATTCTTTAAATGATGTATCTATAACGTAAAAAGAAGAATAAGAATTTATTCAACAAAACATGCATAAGAACATAAAGCAATGAACACCCGAATTACAAGTAACAATGAAATATTACTAATAAGAAGATAAGAATATGAACATATATGATATCATAAAAATGAATATGATTCTGTAATAAGTCTATGAAATTATTCAAATCATTATACAGGAGGTTCGGATACGTACGAAGAAAATCAGACCTAAAGTAAGGGAAAATCTCACAATCTAAATTTTTATCCGAGATTGTTTATACTTCAGTATTCACTGGAGAATATTTATCATCCACATACATGTATACTCAATATGTAATATTATTTCTATCCTCCTACAATGTTTTAAATCAAATTTTAACTATTGGCGAATTTTTAGTAAAAATATGAACAGAATCTTCTTTCATTTGCAGTACGAGGTACTTTTTGACTTTTTCAGCCAAATGCGAGAGGATTGTTTTTTTAACTTATAAGTAATGAATATATTTTTATGATTTCAGAGAACATTATTTCCATGAAGCTTATTTTACAGGTTTTCAAGTTTATTTCTAATCAACTTCTTTTAGTTTACAATTTTATGACATGTTATGAAAGGAAAAATATTTTTGAAGTAGAAAGGATATTTTCTACAAGAATGGAGTTCAAGTGTTTTATCAAAATTATTTTCCATCTAAGATAATATAGGGTAATGTTTATATCCCTATTTTTACATTGATTTGATTATGTTTTATATGGAATTATTTTTATAATGTCCTTTTATGGATTAAGTTATGATGACATGATGTTTAAGAATCCCATTTTTATTACATGGGTTATGTTATGATGTATGATTTATGATTTTCTGGCACACATAATAATGGTTTCATTATGAGATGGGTGAGACCTATATATCCCTCCAATGCATTGGGTAAAGATTTTTATCCCATGAGATAGACATGGTTGGAACGACAAGTTAATCCAGTTTAGTGATACAAGACTGAAACGAGGAGTGAACTCGGTTTAGTAATGGACTTTGTCCACTCTGATGGTCTTGGTAAAGAGCCTTGACTAATATGAAATGATTTTCTATGATTATGTGTGTATTACACAAAGTTTCATGTTTTATGTTATGATTATTTGTGATTAATTTTCACTACTATGATTCATCCCATGTCATGATATTATGATCTCTTTTGCTGGTTAAGAATTTCAAAATGTTATGTTTTTATGGATATGATATGATTGATATTTTCTTTGTTTACACCTTACTGAGCATTTGAGCTCACCATTTTGTATGTTTTATTTTCCCCAGGTCTGGATGAAGGGTATTATGTATAATATGCCAAAATGGACTCTAGATATGATGAAATAAATGAGAGACTATATAGATGATTTATGAACTAGTAGTCCATGTTTCCCAGTTTCTAAAGACACTATACATATACTGTCCTTTCATGGTTTTGTTATATATTGTAATAATAATTCTTCAATTCTGAAGTAATAAAAATTTATTTAAACTATGGGATGTTATATTTATCCTCTAGATGTAATTGTAAAGTGGGTTTTTGAAGAGAAAAAGAACAATAGTTTAAAACAAATTACAAAAAACTTCATTTTGAATATGTCTATAGTTAAATTAATTAGATTAATTGATGTATAATATAACTAATTAAACTTTCAAAACAATTTAAAATATAATATAACTTTTTGAATAACTAAGGTGGAAATATTATTTTTAACTAAAAACCAGTATTTTGACCATTTATATAAAACAATTATTTCATAGAAAACCCAAAAATTATCCTTAGGACAATATATATACAAAATTTAAACATTAATATTATTTTTTAGATAAAAATTATAAAAATTTTAGGAAATATTTTTAAAATATGTTTTCCATGAAAAGGTGAAAAGTTTCTTTTCCGAAAAACTATGTTTTTAAGGGTAAAATTGTATTTATTCATATCACTTATCTGGAAAATAAGTAAGATTAATTTGAAAAATTATATTTAATAAATAAAATATAGATATAAATAATATAATTCATTAATGTTTTTTGTTTATTTTATTGAACTAATATACACTTATGTGCATAATTTTTATTAGAAAAATAATTATAATTTTTTTCAAAGGGTTTTATATTCATTTATAAATTATTGGTAACAAAATAATTAAAATTATTTAAATGTTTAAAAATATTTTCATAATTAATTTAATCATTTTCATAATTTATACACTAAAATATTGGTGAAAAATATTATATAAAATAATAATAATTTAAAAATATTTAATATTTCATTTAAAATTGATTTTGAAGGTAGTGCAGGATAAACTCTATATTGCGTGAAACTCAAGAAAAACATATTGTTTTGTGTAAAACAATCTAAAATCAATGATACTTATAAGGATATCAAAAATCAGTTTTGTGTGTACTAGTAAATATCGAATATATAAAATTAATTTAAAAATGTTATTTAAAAAAATATCATTGTGTATCATTCTACCCCCTTAAATTGAATTTTTCCCAAAAAAATCACTTCTTTCATCAATAGTTTATCCTTTTAAAAATTTACATCATTGAAACTAATATCATAAAAAGGAATAATGAAACTTCCTTTAAAAAATGATTTTTAGAAACAAAATTTTAACCCAAATTAACTCAAAACTATGATTCCACATAGGGGAATATAGGTAAAAAGTGAATACATGGACGTTGAAAAAATGAATAAATAATTATAGATAGTGTCAAAGATCACTGCTAACAAGAATTTTTTTGATCCTGAGATGTTTATTAATCATAACACCATAGACTAAAATTTTATAAAAATTTTCATTGATATTATAAAATTGATGATAACATGGAATCTTTTTTATTGGAAGACCATTTTCATATAGTAGATAATTTGTTTCAAAAAAGATAAAAATTCATGAATAAATTCTATTTCATATGAAAAATCACACCCTTTGATTGTTTCTTCATAAATTTATACTACATCTCATACTCTATGAAATGAATCTGAATTTTTTATCCCTCAAGCACTAACATATCATAAGATCATTAAATGGAATGAGAAGTAATTTCTTTTATCACAAGATATCTTCAAAACAAAATGATTATCTAAGGTTATCCAATTAACATAAATCATCATATATAGAAATAATATAATAATAAAAAAACCTCATTTATAGTTCAATTTAAACTATTTCATAAATACCAAGCCTTTTGAACCTTTGAGAAGATTAAAATCCCAATATTTTGAAATAATGTCACCGAATTTAAAAAATGAACTTATCAATATTCCCCATATACCATAATGTGGCTCCCAATTTTCAAATGATAAATATTTCGATACCTTCATCAAGTAATTTATTAAAACATGATAATAACCCCAATTAATATAAATCTATATCAAGAATATACATGGTTACTTTTTCCATACATCATAGTTTATCAAAAATATTTTTTAAATTTAAAAACGTTTTCAACTCAATCCATTATTGCACAAAACCTTTTTTATACAAAAAATTTATATATTCCATAGTAAATTAGTATTATCTGATTTACTTTATTCATATAAAAAATATCTTAATTTATAATAAACACTATCTTTCAACTTCAGGAACATATTAAGGTTTTAATTCCCTTAATCTTGTGTTTTACATAAATTTTAACATTGTAATTACATAAATTTTTTGTCAGCATTACCATTCAACATATTCTATAACATTATTAATGAATAAATTACATTGAAAATTCCTTATATATTTTATGATGTAGATAACACAATTAATGAATTCCAATACATAAATACTTAATCCATCACAATTACTTATCAATAAATTAACTAAGCATCATCATCTTATTCTATAGAACTTCCTTCATTCCACATGTCATTTATAGTCTCTTCATTATCATTAATATATCCATTATTAATACCAACTTGTTTTCTATCCTTACAATAATTCCCCAATGGATGTTTATTTTCATAATTCATATTATTTACATATTTAAATAATTCATATATTGATAATACATTAGAGGGGCCAATATTTATATCCAATTCATTAACAAATCACATCATTTTTCCTTGTAAATTATTTACTCTTCTTTCACACCAAAAAATACATATTTTAATTTCATTAAGACATTTCCATTAGAGATTATTCACAAATTCATGAAATATAGGGAAACAATATTCATTCCAACCTGGTGTACAACATATGATTTATTTGAAAAATGTATCGTTCAATTAATTTTGGGATCTGATATCTGGATAGGGTAAATTTTGTTAATTTTTTTTAAAATGATGTTTCATAATAAATATATCCCTTACTCCAGTCATCATCCCATTTTATTTTTATCTATAAATATTCCATCACTTGAATTATTATCATAGTTTATTCTGATTTTTATAATTGAAAAAAATCATAATGTGTGGTGTGAGTAACACTAATCATTATGTGATACTAAGTAAAGATAAAAATAAATTTTATGAAACATAAATCATTATTAATTATTTAATCCATGAAACCATTGGTTTATTATATGTTATTCAAAGTCAAAATCTATCTAAATCATTCATGATGGTTCATAAATTAATTTTTTATTTCATAATCATACCCTTAAGAGTGTCAAACTAGGATTTTAGGAATTCGTGTGGTTGTGTTCTAGTTATTGATAAATTATTGTTCAATATAATATTTTAGAGTTTTTACCCCTAAGTATGTATTTTTCGAAGCCTCGTTTACTTGTAGTATCTTGATGGGGATTTATTTGTAGGAATACGATCACACTATCCTTTGCCAAAATTCTTGTACATTTTCCGTAACCTTATCTCATCCTCAAACATATCCTTAGATACATCCATATATATATATATATATATCCTTATAAACATCCCTAAGGATCTCACTAATATTTTTGTCATCTTATTATTAAAATACTAAATATATCATTCCAATGATTCAATCTATACTAGCTCAAGTATTTAATACTTGTATATTATATTATTTTTTAAGAATATTTTTTACAGTATAGGAACACACTTCTGAAGACCATAATATATTAGTTCCATTGAAAAATTGAACAATACACTTCTAATTTGGTGAATGATCATCAATGTCTTCCATAATGTTATTCCCACTTAGTAAACCTTATTAAAACCATTATTCAAAATATGGGAAAATGAAGATATTAGATTCTAAATAAGGTTAAATATAGGAGATACGTACACATCACATAAACATAAGGGAATATGAACATGATAATTACCTTTTAAGAACATAACTTGTATGTCATAGAATATAGTCTAAATTCATGGAAAAAATATTGGAAGATCATATGACATGAATCATAAGGGAATCAAAAAATAATCCATGAGAGAATAAAATATGAATAATACATGTAATTTTTGTAGACCTATATAAAAATAAAATTATCCTTTATTATTCAATGATCATTGAAAATACTTATTAGGGATCTTCATGGGGGCTATATCTATGGGTCATGAAAATTATCTATCCCTAGTAGAATTAATTTCCTTCTAGTGTAATGGGTTCACTACAAAAAACCTTCATAATGGACATAGTCCCATAATATACAAGGTTCATACCCCATTCCATCATTTCTTATATCATGAGATATATGTATTTACCTAATTAATTAGAGGAATATATAGGTCCCACTACTCACATAATGAAAACTATATTTTAGTCTTTCATAATATCATAATATACTATTTTATAATAATCTATGAAATGAAAAGGGTAAAATAAATGATCCATCATATCATAACATTGGTAAAAGATAAAGGTTTCAAAATAATTTCATCAATGAATAAACCTTTAAAATGAGAAGGTATAAGAATCATTTTATCTTTGTATAAACCATGGAAGGGAAACTGTTTTCATTGGAAACACTCCATCAAAACAAAAGTCATTCATTGAACTAATATACGTAGTATACATGGATTATATTCCAAAAAAGGAATAGGTTAAAGAAAAATATGTCATCATAGATGGAAAATAATTTTGAAATAAAATTTTGGATATTTGTCGATGAAAATATCAATTCATCTTTAATAAATATGTTTAAAACATAAAAAAAATTTAAAACACTTTTCATTTAAAATAATCATGAAAACTTATAAATAATGTAATAAAAATAATTTAAAAAACTATTTAAAAAATAAAAAAATTCCAAATTATATTATTTCATCATGATATTTAAACATATTTTTAAAATATATTTGGGAAATTTGTTTGGAAACATGATTTTTGAAGAAAAAACATTTCTTCTACAAATGATATGTCACGACCCGACCTCGGGGCCCGTGCCGTGACTACCCCAAGCCCGCCTTCCATATGCCAGGGGCTGGCGACTAGCACCAAGGCGTAAAATCCCGGTAAACAGGGAAGGCATTGCCTTTATAAGTAACAACCACCACAGAGTCAGCAAGCGGAAAGTAACTACCAAGTGCAGAAAAGTAAAGGGGGCCGGAATACAAGCTCAACTGAAAGTACAACTGAAAAGGTAAAGAACATCAACTGAAGAAAAGACGGCGGCCTCGTGTCGTCCACTGGCAATCCCACCTGAAGGGTGGGTACAGATAGCCTCCAGGCTCCTCGGGTCCCACGTCCGCTCCGAGCACGTCCCGCCCAGTGGTCTGCCTCCAGGTACCGTCCTGCTCCACGCCCCAACCGAGATCAGTGCTGTCCGTCGTCTGCATCCAACACAACAAGGTGCGGGCATAGCCCGTGCAGGGATGAGTATAAACTACTCAGTAAGGACCCCGAGACCCCCGAAGGTCTCCCGAAATCCACAAAGGATATAGCACAAAAGAAAGGTGAAATCACGAAATAACATCTGACTCGACTTAGGTATATGCCCATACATATACCTAAGTCCCCAATTCTAGCTCTGCTCACGAGCTCAAGAACAACTCAATCCACACAGGAAAGCAGGACTCAAATCCACAAAGGAGAGTAAACAGTAAATCCACATAGGATAGTTCAACACAATCCACAAAGGAGAGTAACATAAGATTCAGCTCAACCAGGTATACTTTTTCAGATGACGTCAAAGATGATCACTGATCCATCTAAGTCGTCGGACCCACAAAGGATCGATAGGTACTAACCCCCGCAAAAGACCCACACAGGATCGGGCTCACACAGAACCTGTAGGCAGTGGCTCACACAGAACCGGTAGTAAGGACCCACACAGGATCGGGCCCACACAGGACCTGTAGCACTGATCCACGTAGGATCGCTGAGTGCAGTAGTCGACGCAGTCCACTGAGGATCTCCGCACAGTCGTCGCCGCAGTCCACGAAGGATCTCTGCTCTGTCATCGTCGCAGTCCACGGAGGATCTCTGCTCTGTCGTCGAAGTCACAACCAGCACTAGGGTTCCCGCAGACAGCGAGCTTGTTTAGGAGGGTCCGCTCCACGAGCCGAGAGGCTGATACATCAACTGACACGTAGTCCGAAGTTGATGTATCCAAAAGTTCCGTATCGACAACAGGATCTCAACGCAACAGACGGCACGTCAATCGGACGCCCGGTCTGAGAGTTATTGGCATTTTCGTCCCAGGGGCCCGGTTGGTTTTTAGGGCAAAACCAACCTGACCGTACTCCGCCTGTGTCCGATCCTCGGGCGGAGTATGCCAAAAGTTCTGTCTCACTTAGAGGAAACTACCACAGCTGACGGTACGTCGATCGGACGTCCGTAGCTCAAGTTATGAGCGTTTCCGCTCCGAGGGCCCGGTTGGTTTCGTGTACGAACCAACCCGGCCGAACCCAAAGTCTTCCGAAACCTTGAGTGTAATATACCGAAACGACCGTATCGATCCAAGGATCGCGTAGCCGCTGACGGTTCGTCAATCGGAAGTCCCAGGCCCAAGATACGGGCAAAAGACCGAAGAGGGCCCGAAAACGGGGGTTCTGGGCCAGGGGCGACTCGGCCCGAACCACCCCTGGGTCGGCCGAACCGGGTCGACCCGACCCGGCTAGGCCGGGTCCGGTCCGTCCGGGGCGCGGCCCGGCCGACTGGACCGGCCGGCTCGGCTTCGGCCGAGCGGCCGAAGAAAACCGCCGCGGGTTTGACCCGCGGCTTGGAGGAACGCGGCCCGCGCGGGCCGCGTGCTGGGTGGCCGGACCGCGGAAGCGGTCCGACGGTTCGCCGCCGCCGTGGCCGGGCCGCGGTGGATTCCTCCGGCGGCGCGCCGGGCGCCGCCGCCTCCGGTCGCTGCCGCCGCCTTCCGCGGGCCGCCGGAGTTGCTCCGGTGGCCCGTTTTGCCTCCCGTCTGCGCCATTGCTCCTCCCGGGGGCCGATCTTCACTGCGGGATCAACGGATCGCCCTTGCTTCACGGTTCGTCGTCGTCCGCCAAATCCGCACAACAAAAAGATCGGCGGAGGGTTGCCGGGTCTTGTTCGTTAGACCCGCACCCTCCGCGTTAGTCAAAAACAACGGGAGAAAGGGGCTACAACAATTTTTAATCAAAGATAAAAATGGTTCACTCCTTTTTCTTTTAAACGGCAATTCAATTTTATTAACCACTTGAAATTATTCATGCCGGTTCATTATTCAAAAAGAAATAAAAACGCGGGAATGAATCATCAAGAATTAAATCCCTACCTTGTCGTCGTCGTCGGACGAGAGGTCGTCGCGGAATCGCTCGTCGCGGAAGGAGGGGACCGTCGCGCCGACGATCTCCGGATCTAGAACAAACGGATTTAATTAATTAAATCCGTTGTCATTGAAAATTAAAAAGGGATAATTAAACGATCTGTTTCTCACCTTAGTTGCCGAACGAGGATCGGCCGTGGAAGAAGAGGCGTCGCCGAAGAACGTCGCGGGTGGAGCTCGTCGACGTCGCAGATCACCGTGTGCGTCGTCGAATTCCGGTCGCCGGCGTTCTTCGCGTTCTTCACGTTCTTCGCGTTCTTCGCGTTCTTCGCGTGGAGAGTGGAGGCTCAGAGAATTCGCACAACGATAGCAATCCTCCAAAATAGACAAGTTTGTCTATTTTATTAATTTTCCAACGAACGCAAACGCGTAAGTAACGACCCATTAAATTCGTGGAATTAGTTCAACGAATGAAACAGCCCATTTAATTCACGAAATAAACCGCCCAATTAAATGGTCTGTTAAGAATTAAGGAAAACGCGTCGGTTGACTTTTCAGTTACTTAACGGGTTTTCGCGGGTGCGTTACTTAGCGAAAGAAACGGCGGGGCTCGTGCGGGCCCCACCTCACAAATATCCTACCATGAGGGTAGGATATTTCCGGATAGCACCCTATCCACTTTAACATAGATCAAGTGGCTTTCAAGTGAATTCCAAGCAGCTTAAGTGAAATAAAATAAAGTTGTCGCACAACCTTTATTTTATTTCCGACTTAAAGCCCAAAATTTTAAAAACCACGGTTGAGCAAACGCAACTCCGGAAGAGGCGTTTCTAAGCAAATACCGGCGCTGTGATTTCATCGGTGCCCTCAGAATTCGATTCCGGGCACCGGTTCAGAAGATATAAAACCCCGCTCGTCCGTTCACTGAACGTACCCGAGCCAAACTTCGGAAATTGATTCCGGGCACACCGGGCCTCGGAATCAGGTGCCGTCTGAAGCTGCGCTCTTGTAAAATTCCAAAGCAAATTAAGAAAAAAAATTCCTTGAAATTTGCGGGTCTTTACATTACTCCCACCTCAGGGCTTTACGTCCCCGTAAAGATACATCAAAAACTAGGGGAACAAATGGGGGTACTGAGCACGCATCTGAGCCTCCCGCTCCCAAGTGCTCTCCTGGAGGTTCCCGTGCTGCCATCTGACGCGCACAAGAGGAATCGACCGCCCACGTAGGACCCGCTCCTGTCGATCCTCGATCTCCACTGGGACCTCCGAAAAAGTCGCCCCATCGTCCACGTCCAGCTCCCCAAATTCGATGATGTGCGTCGGGTCATGCACGTATCTCCTCAGCTGAGACACATGGACGACGTCGTGCACCCGGTGCAACTGAGGTGGTAGAGCCAGGCGATAAGCCACCTCTCCTATCCTGTTGAGGACCTGGAAAGGCCCGATGAAGCGTGGAGACAACTTGCCGCCTCGGCCAAATCTCCGTAAACCACGTCGAGGTGAGACACGCAAAAAGACATGGTCGCCATCCTCGAACTTCAGTGGCCTCCGCCTCCTGTCAGCATATGACTTTTGCCGGCTCTGAGCTGTCCTCATCCTCTCCTGGATGATCTGGACCTTCTCTGTCGTGGCTCGGACCATCTCTGGTCCCACGAGTGCTGACTCCCCAGGGTCAGTCCAGCACAACGGTGATCTGCAAGGTCTGCCGTACAACGCCTCGTATGGTGCCATCCCGATGGTGGAGTGGTAGCTGTTGTTGTACGCGAACTCCACCAAGGGTAGGTGGTCCTCCCAGCTGCGACCAAAGTCGAGAACACATGCACGGAGCATGTCCTCGAGTGTCTGTATGGTCCTCTCCGTCTGACCATCCGTCTGATGGTGGAAGGCTGTGCTCAGATGGAGCCGCGTCCCGAACGCCTCCTGCAACCCCTTCCAAAGCCGGGAAGTGAAACGAGCATCTCGATCGGAGACGATATACGATGGCACACCGTGAAGCCGTACGATCTCCTGGACGTAAAGACGTCCCAAGCTCTGCACTGAGCCCTGCTCTCTGATGGGTAAGAAGTGTGCCGACTTGGTGAGTCGGTCGACAATCACCCAAATGGAGTCGTGACCTCTGGAAGTGTGTGGAAGTCCAGTCACGAAGTCCATAGATATGCCGTCCCACTTCCACTCCAGGACCTCCAAGGGCTGTACTAAGCCTGCTGGTACCTGATGCTCTGCCTTCACCTGCTGGCAGGTGAGGCATCGTGAAACGAATTCTGCCACAGCTTTCTTCATGCCCGATCACCAGTGCTGTCGTCTAAGATCCTGGTACATCTTCGCCGCTCCGGGATGTACCGCCAAGGGAGAAGTGTGAAACTCTCTCAGCACCTCCTCTCGTAAAGTGACTGGTATGAAGGTACGTCCTCTGAAAAGGATGTCGTGCTCTGCTCCAAGGCAGAAACCATCAGGCGCCTGACCTGAGGATATCAGTGCACGCCGGGTCTCACAGTCAGCGTCCCCACGCTGAGCCTCTCTGACCCGCTGTAGAAGTGGAGGAGAGACTATGAGGGACTGAAGAAAGGTTGCTCCGTCTCTATCCACGAAGGATATCTGTAAGGAGGCTAGCTGCTCCGTCGCCTCCTCAAGTAGCTGAATGCCCGTCCTCCTGCTGAGGGCATCGGCTACCACGTTCCCCTTCCCAGGAGTATAGACTATCTCAAAGTCATAGTCCTGGAGGAACTCAAGCCATCTCCGCTGTCTCAGGTTCAGGTCCTTCTGAGAGAAGATATACCTGAGACTCTGGTGGTCAGAAAAGACTATGAAGCGCTCGCCCATCAGATAGTGCCGCCAAGTCTTCAGAGCGAAGACCACTGCTGCTAACTCCAGGTCATTAGTGGCGTAGTTCTGCTCATGCGGCCTCAACTGATGTGATCCGTAGGCGATCACGGCCCGCTCCTGCATCAGGATGCACCCGAGTCCAGTCCCTGATGCATCACAGTAAACTACGTATCCAACTCCCTCCTCAGGCAACCTCAAGATAGGTGCGCTGGTCAATCTCATTCTCAGCTCCTGGAAGCTCTGATGACATCTGTCTGACCACACAAAGGGTTTACCCTTCTTTTCCAAGGCTGAGAGTGGTTCCGCAACTCTGGAGAAGTCTGGCACAAATCTCCAATAGTATCCAGCTAGGCCCAAGAAGCTCCGCACCTCCGTCACGCTCCTGGGTGGCTCCCAAGCTAGCACTGCCTCGATCTTTGCGGGATCCACTGCAACTCCCGCCTCAGAGATGACGTGCCCAAAGAAGTAGACCTCACGTAACCAGAACTGGCACTTTGAGAGCTTGCCATAAAGCTGGTGCTCTCGGAGTGTGTCTAGCACAACTCGCAGGTGGTAGGCATGCTCCTCCTCAGTCGTCGAGTATACCAAAATGTCGTCAATGAAGACCACGACAAATCGGTCGAGTTATGGCTGGAAGATCCTGTTCATGAGGCTCATGAACACTGCTGGAGCATTGGTTACGCCGAACGGCATAACCAAGAACTCATAATGGCCATACCGACACCTGAAGGTTGTCTTCTGCACGTCCTCGTCTCGAACTCTGAGCTGATGATAGCCTGACCGGAGGTCTATCTTCGAGAACCACCGCGCTCCCTTGAGCTGATCGAAGAGGTCATCAATCCGTGGCAGCGGATACTTGTTCCTCACTGTCACCTGGTTCATGCGACGATAGTCGACACACAGTCGCAAGCTCCCGTACGCCTTCTTGGCGAACAATATCGGGGAAGCCCAGGGTGAAACACTGGGTCGGATAAACCCCTTGCTCTGCAAGTCCTCCAACTGTACCCGCAACTCTCGAAGCTCGGCGGGGGCCATCTGATATGCTGGAGTAGATATCGGGGCTGTCCCGGGGTACAAGTCGATGTAAAAGTCTACCTCTCTACGAGGAGGTAGCCCTGGAACGTCGTCGGGAAAGACGTCCACGTACTGGTCCACCACTGCAGGAAAAACAGGACTCTGCATGTCCACTGCTCCTAGGATAAGGCTAGCCAACTGATGAGAGATGGGCTTCACTCTCCTCCGCGGAAGTCCATCCTGTGCTGCAAAGGTTCCCTTCTCGCCGGTGAAGGTAAACCTGCTCCCGTCGGTGCGAACACATCACACCTTGCGCCTAAAACAGTCGATCTGGGCATGAACCGTGGATAGCCAATCCATGACCAAGATGACGTCGTAAGGCCTCGACGCCGCTACAAGGAGATCCCAGCCGAAGCTCTCGCCTCCTAGAGTAAGCTCACACTGCCGGCACCAGTGCGTAATCATCGAGTCTGCTCCCGTAGGAGTCTTTAGCCGTAAGGATCGAGCCAACGGCTCAGTCGGAATCTCCGAGCTCCGAACAAGGGCAGAGGCTATGAAAGAGTGACTCGCTCTTGTGTCTATAAGTACTGCAGCAAGGGTGGAATAGACACAGATCGTACCTCGAATCATCTCTAGCATGTCGGGGTCGTAGGCCTCCACTGCCTGGAGCTGGGCCTGTCCCTGCCCGCCAGCTCCCTGTGGTCGAGGTGGCCCTCCTGGTGGTGGTGGGGGTAGAGCCTGGAAGCGTCGCCCACCACCCGCTGCTCGGCCAGCTCCTCTGCCTCGTCCGCCTCCTCCCTGCGGACCGCCACGGTCGACCCTCTGCCTCTGCCTGGGTGGCCCATCCACCGTCTGCTGCTCCTCTGGTCGGCGAGTCGGGCAGTCACGAGCCATGTGACCCTGCCCGCCGCAGGAGTAGCACTGCCTGCCTCTCGGAAGGCTGGCACTCCGCTGTGTGCCCCGCAATGCTGAGCCGGTGTCCTGAGGCCGTCTGCGTGGGGGTCTGGTCTTCCTGGACCCGAGAGTCATCCGTCGGCTACCTGCTGCCGAAGACTCAGCTACCTGCCGCCCGGCGCTAGGTCTCGCCGCTGAAGAAGGCTCTGCCAGAATGCTCTCGATCAGGAGGGCTCGCTCATGTACTCCCGCCTGGGTCGGAATGCTGAGGGAGATCAGCGACGCACGAATCTCCTGCCGCAAGCCCTGCTCGAAGGTCCGGGCCCGGAAGAAGGGGTCCCGTACCATGTCGGTCGAGTAGCGAGATAGGTCAGTGAACCTCGCCGCGTACTGAGCGACCGTCATGCTTCCCTGGCGCAGCTGGAGAAGCTCCTGGATGCGTACCGCTCGGAGGGTGGCCAGGACGAACTCAGAGCGGAAGAGGCTCTCGAAGTCCGTCCAGAGCAAGGATGCCTCATCGTGAACCTGGAGCATCAAGCTCCACCATCGTCATGCCGCCGCCTGCAGGAGGCTCGCCGCGAGAATCACCATGAGATCCGCTGGTGTCCTCACTAGCCTAAAGATCCGTACCACCGCCTCTAGCCAGTCCTCGGCGGCCTGGGGGTCCGCCTCACCGCGAAACCTGGGTGGTCGCTGGCTATGAAACTCATGCAGTGCCCTGAGGCGACGTGCATCGTCAGCGTCTGGTACTGGTAGCATCGGTGGCTCGGTGGGTAAAGCTACCGCCGGTGCCACTGCTGGCAAAGGGCCCTACACCGAGGCCTCGTCGCTCGGTGGGCTGCCGTCGCGCCCTACACTCGGAACCCTAGCTGGCTCTCATCGCGGGGCCATCCTGAAAAGGAGAACAAGAGCACCACAGTCAGAACAGTATACCTGGTGAGCTGGCACAAGTAATCACAAAGAAGACTTGAGACTTTCATGAAGCAGATCAGTATACCCGGTGAGCTGACACAAGTAATCACAATGAAGACTTGGAACACACACGCAATCAATGTTTTCATGCATTAAGTCGGAAATCAGGAGTCAGGGTCCTGGTGTACGGATACGTCGGTCGCCGCACCAACACTGGGCTCCCTGAACTGATAACCACACTCAATACACTAAACACTATTGCTTCATATAGAAAGAAAAGACGATCAGAGTTTGCGGTAGAACCGACCACCTCTGATACCAATTTGTCACGACCCGACTTCGGGGCCCGTGCCGTGACTACCCCAAGCCCGCCTTCCATATGCCAGGGGCTGGCGACTAGCACCAAGGCGTAAAATCCCGGTAAACAGGGAAGGCATTGCCTTTATAAGTAACAACCACCACAGAGTCAGCAAGCGGAAAGTAACTACCAAGTGAAGAAAAGTAAAGGGGGCCGGAATACAAGCCCAACTGAAAGTACAACTGAAAAGGTAAAGAAAAGCAACTGAAGAAAAGACGGCGGCCTCGTGTCGTCCACTGGCAATCCCACCTGAAGGGTGGGTACAGATAGCCTCCAGGCTCCTCGGGTCCCACGTCCGCTCCGAGCACGTCCCGCCCAGTGGTCTGCCTCCAGGTACCGTCCTGCTCCACGCCCCAACCAAGATCAGCGCTGTCCGTCGTCTGCATCCAACACAACAAGGTGCGGGCATAGCCCGTGCAGGGATGAGTATAAACTACTCAGTAAGGACCCCGAGACCCCCGAAGGTCTCCCGAAATCCACAAAGGATATAGCACAAAAGAAAGGTGCAATCACGAAATAACATCTGACTCGACTTAGGTATATGCCCATACATATACCTAAGTCCCCAATTCTAGCTCTGCTCACGAGCTCAAGAACAACTCAATCCACACAGGAAAGCAGGACTCAAATCCACAAAGGAGAGTAAACAGTAAATCCACATAGGATAGTTCAACACAATTCACAAAGGAGAGTAACATAAGATTCAGCTCAACCAGGTATACTTTTTCAGATGACGTCAAAGATGATCACTGATCCATCTAAGTCGTCGGACCCACGAAGGATCGATAGGTACTAACCCCCGCAAAAGACCCACACAGGATCGGGCTCACACAGAACCTGTAGGCAGTGGCTCACACAGAACCGGTAGTAAGGACCCACACAGGATCGGGCCCACACAGGACCTGTAGCACTGATCCACGTAGGATCGCTGAGTGCAGTAGTCGACGCAGTCCACTGAGGATCTCCGCACAGTCGTCGCCGCAGTCCACGAAGGATCTCTGCTCTGTCATCGTCGCAGTCCACGGAGGATCTCTGCTCTGTCGTCGAAGTCACAGCCAGCACTAGGGTTCCCGCACACAGCGAGCTCGTTTAGGAGGGTCCGCTCCACGAGCCGAGAGGCTGATACATCAACTGACACGTAGTCCGAAGTTGATGTATCCAAAAGTTCCGTATCGACAACAGGATCTCAACGCAACAGACGACGCGTCAATCGGACGCCCGGTCTGAGAGTTATTGGCATTTTCGTCCCAGGGGCCCGGTTGGTTTTTAGGGCAAAACCAACCTGACCGTACTCCGCTTGTGTCCGATCCTCGGGCGGAGTATGCCAAAAGTTCTGTCTCACTTAGAGGAAACTACCACAGCTGACGGTACGCCGATCGGACGTCCGTAGCTCAAGTTATGAGCGTTTCCGCTCCGAGGGCCCGGTTGGTTTCGTGTACGAACCAACCCGGCCGAACCCAAAGTCTTCTGAAACCTTGAGTGTAATATACCGAAACGACCGTATCGATCCAAGGATCGCGTAGCCACTGACGGTTCGTCAATCGGAAGTCCCAGGCCCAAGATACGGTCAAAAGACCGAAGAGGGCCCGAAAACGGGGGTTCTGGGCCAGGGGCGACCCGGCCCGAACCACCCCTGGGTCGGCCGAACCGGGTCGACCCGACCCGGCTAGGCCGGGTCCGGTCCGTCCTGGGCGCGGCCCGGACGACTGGACCGGCCGGCTCGGCTTTGGCCGAGCGGCCGAAGAAAACCGCCGCGGGTTTGACCCGCGGCTTGGAGGAACGCGGCCCGCGCGGGCCGCGTGCTGGGTGGCCGGACCGCGGACGCGGTCCGGCGGTTCGCCGCCGCCGTGGCCGAGCCGCGGCAGATTCCTCCGGCGGCGCGCCGGGCGCCGCCGCCTCCGGTCGCCGGCGCCGCCGCGCCGCCGCCGCCTTCCGCGGGCCGCCGGAGTTGCTCCGGTGGCCCGTTTTGCCTCCCGTCTGCGCCATTGCTCCTCCCGGGGGCCGATCTTCACTGCGGGATCAACGGATCGCCCTTGCTTCACGGTTCGTCGTCGTCCGCCAAATCCGCACAACAAAAAGATCGGCGGAGGGTTGCCGGGTCTTGTTCGTTAGACCCGCACCCTCCGCGTTAGTCATAAACAACGGGAGAAAGGGGCTACAACAATTTTTAATCAAAGATAAAAATGGTTCACTCCTTTTTCTTTTAAACGGAAATTCAATTTTATTAACCACTTGAAATTATTCATGCCGGTTCATTATTCAAAAAGAAATAAAAACACGGGAATGAATCATCAAGAATTAAATCCCTACCTTGTCGTCGTCGTCGGACGAGAGGTCGTCGCGGAATCGCTCGTCGCGGAAGGAGGGGACCGTCGCGCCGACGATCTCCGGATCTAGAACAAACGGATTTAATTAATTAAATCCGTTGTCATTGAAAATTAAAATGGGATAATTAAACGATCTGTTTCTCACCTTAGTTGCCGAACGAGGATCGGCCGTGGAAGAAGAGGCGTCGCCGAAGAACGTCGCGGGTAGAGCTCGTCGACGTCGCAGATCACGGTGTGCGTCGTCGAATTTCGGTCGCCGGCGTTCTTCGCGTTCTTCACGTTCTTCGCGTTCTTCGCGTTCTTCGCGTGGAGAGTGGAGGCTCAGAGAATTCGCACAACGATAGCAATCCTCCAAAATAGACAAGTTTGTCTATTTTATTAATTTTCCAACGAACGCAAACGCGTAAGTAACGACCCATTAAATTCATGGAATTAGTTCAACGAATGAAACAGCCCATTTAATTCACGAAATAAACCGCCCAATTAAATGGTCTGTTAAGAATTAAGGAAAACGCGTCGGTTGACTTTTCAGTTACTTAACGGGTTTTCGCGGGTGCGTTACTTAGCGAAAGAAACGGCGGGGCTCGTGCGGGCCCCACCTCACAAATATCCTACCATGAGGGTAGGATATTTCCGGATAGCACCCTATCTGCTTTAACATAGATCAAGTGGCTTTAAAGTGAATTCTAAGCAGCTTAAGTGAAATAAAATAAAGTTGTCGCACAACCTTTATTTTATTTCCGACTTAAAGCCCAAAATTTTAAAAACCACGGTTGAGCAAACGCAACTCCGGAAGAGGCGTTTCTAAGCAAATACCGGCGCTGCGATTTCATCGGTGCCCTCAGAATTCGATTCCGGGCACCGGTTCAGAAGATATAAAACCCCGCTCGTCCGTTCACTGAACGTACCCGAGCCAAACTTCGGAAATTGATTCCGGGCACACCGGGCCTCGGAATCAGGTGCCGTCTGAAGCTGCGCTCTTGTAAAATTCCAAAGCAAATTAAGAAAAAAAATTCCTTGAAATTTGCGGGTCTTTACATGATAAATAATATCATGTTTTATATAAACAAATAACATAAATATCATAAGTAAAAAATAGAGGAAAATGATAAAATTACTTTTAGATGTCATGAATAAATTTATGAGAATAAATATGTTGAGAATTATTTATAGGTATATCATGAGAGTTCAATATTGGAGACATAATTAGAAATAATGACTATAAGTGATGAGATTGTAACATAAAGTCATTACCACTTGGTTAACACTAAATAATAATCCCAACAAAGGAATAACATAAAATAGAACATAAAACATCATAATTATCAATAAATTCATGAAATTAATTATAAATTGGGTATTATATACACCTTTTCTAAGAATATATGTACTAAAAAAATATGCATTTTAAAGAAATAAAGTTGAGACAAAAAACCCTTACCAATTTGATAACTGTTGAATCATTAACCCCATGAAATATCGATCCTAAAAGAGATATTTAAATATATATTTTTAAGAATAATAATTAAATTCTACATTAAATTGATATATATACACCATATTAAATAAATATGTGGTAAACATGGCATGCATCTCTTAGATATAAAAAGTGAAATGAAAATCCCTTACCTTATGTCTCTACTTCTGCTTTACTTACTCAAACCTCATGTATAATAAATATATTTTTTATACATCTATTATAGATAAATATTAAAATATATCATACCATATAATATTATCTTGTTACCATTTTAATTCTCTCTTATTAATTATTTCATGTTCAAGTTACGTCTTAGGCCAAAAAAGTTTTTCCATATATCTTTTCAATTGTTATTTTTGTCCTATTACATTGCTAATGAATTAATCATGAAAATAATGATAAAAATGATATTAAAATATTAAATATTATGTATATAAGTATTATAGTAATCCAAAAACATTAGTGATATGATATTAAGTACATGCATCATGGAAATGGAAGGCCATACTTATGCATGAGATTTGTTGTTTTTCATTTTCTTATTGTGTTAAAATAAAGAAAAATAAATTTTATATAAAATCAATACAGAATAATTTTAATTATATATATATAACACATATTAAACCCATCCATAAAACATTCCATGTAAATCATTCATGAATCATACTGTGTCGCGAGAAGGTAGAAAGTCATGTACATGAACACCATTATTGTATTCCAAAATAGAAAACTTGGTGGAAACTGTGATATAATAATTCAAGATTAATATTGGCATCATAAATATCATTAATATTATATATAAAATATAAATCCAATATACATCCCCTCCTTGAAAGGTGGTAACGGAAAAACGAACAACATCAGTCCATGAGGTGGTAGTCCTTCGTACACGTGATTAATGATATAACAACACATTTTATGGAAGTGTGTGATGTTTTTGGTAGTAACCTTAACATAAAAACATCTGAGTATATAGAGGGTTTAAAATCCTGGTTTCAAAAGCCGCCTAGAGGTGCCCCGTACCTAGTTGGCCACAATGGCTCAAGCGCATTTCCCCGAATTCCAGAGGCCACCGACTAGCAACAAGGGCCTTGGGTGTGATAGTGGGGAAACTATTCCCTTATAGGTAGAGTAACACAGCAGAAAAAAATAGATATACAGTAGCAGAAGCAATATAATATCATACAATAGTAAATAGTGAAAGACTAATGAAGAAACAACTAGAGAACACATATATAAATGATGCATGATACATATGTCTAGGAAAGCAGCCAAAAAAGACACAATGATGAAATATAGAACTAAACCAAAGTACAAGAAAAACAAGTAAATAGCTACTCACAACCGCAAGCCTTAGCATGGTCCAATGCTCTCCGGCTCCCAAAGAAGTCCCGAACCTGATGTCAAAGGGAATTTTTCATTATCTATACTTGTAAAAATATAATCTGTTTGGAGCAAAAAACATGACCCAAATAGGGTGTGAGACTGAATCCCAGCAAGAAACCACCAAGAGATCTCTGCCTAATAGTCAGTGAATATATATGACAGGTAACAAGCCAAAGATGTAGTAAACAAGGAAGTACTCAACAGTTACAATTCCACAGTTTCAAATAATTCAGTTCCACATAGAAAGTAAACAGATAATCACAATTGGTAACCCTCTGGGGTGTTCTCATAGCCTAATACCATCTGGTCCTACCTAGAAAACAAAAGCAACCCTTTGGTAAGTACACTCAGTTTAACCCCTCTGGTTCAACTATAGAATATACTCTATGGAGAATCACTCACCATTAATTCCACCAATAGTATCGTATCGGTAACTAAAAGGCACTCTAGGGAAGTACTTGCATCACATTCCCCATGTGGCCCACATTGAGGAACTACAAACACTCTGAGAAAGAACTTACATCAATTCCCCCTATGGTATTGCATCGTAACAAAAACTAATGGTCTCTCTAAGTAATCCCTTACATCTATTCTCCTTGTGGTCCACTACACCAGGTTCTCAAAGTCCTGTGTAAGTCAAACAATCATAGAAATGAAAAGCGGACAAAGTAATCCTTACGAACTACATGGCTGAACAATCTATAGCATAACAACATGTTAGATAAACAAAGTCACTCCATCCTACAATACTAGGCATGGGAAACCAATAAGGTATCCTAATAGGCTAAGCATGAACAAATGGTCATAAACAAACATATATGTGAAAACACTTCCAAAGCATAGAAATTAAACCTATTTTCATTCAATTTACCTCAAATCAAGCATACAAGGATATCATGAAATTAACAGGTCTAGAACAGTAAACACCCAATACCCCATTCCAGGGTATTGGTAAATTTTGCACATATAACTCAAATACATTCAACAGAAAAGCAAAAACCACCTAACTCGGTGTTGTAGATTCGTTATATATAAACCTCAATCCTTGAATCACCCAAGAACACCATAGATCTACCAAAATTCTCAAAACCCTCAACTGATGATAATTCTTGAAAGATGAGGAATTAGGAAATAAAGATCTAGAATAAGGAAGAGCTTATCGAGGAAATCCCAATGCAATCGACTGAAGTTGATTCAGAGAACAGATGCTCGATCAGGGGCTCGGAGAATTATAGTGTCTATACTCATGCTCCCAGACGAACCAGACCAAGACGGTGATGGTTATGTCTATCATAGGTGACCCTAGTGCATTTAATTAAAAAAAAGTACATGGCATGTACCTGGAATCACCTGCCCTCACATTAGGCGGTCTCTGGGTCACCACACACGACCGTTTTTATGGCCGTTACATGGACATCACCCGGCTACCCGTGGTAACAGAGTACACGACGTGTAGTTATAAAGTACACAACGAGTAATTAAAAAAATTCCAGAAACTCCTCTTTTCTTCAAAAGAACCAGAAAAAGGAAAACATACCTGAAAAGAAGATCTTTCTTCTTACAAAATTCCCCCTTAAAGAAATCCATCCCTGAATTTCCCAAGCAAGGCGGCGTAGAAGAAGAATACTCAAAAAGCTCCGGTCACTGTGATCGTACATCAGCCTCCCTCTCCTAAGTCTCATCTTATACCCACATATTTTACAAAAACACTCATACCATAGGAACATACTATCCATATAGAACCTTCATACTATGATCAAAAATTCGGATAGGATGCTCATTGCACGAGGAGTCCACCTCTAACTCAATCTCCTTAGGTTGGGAAACATGAGATGGGTCTGAGAAGTAACTTCGGAGCTGAGAAACGTGGAAGACATCCTGAAAATCCTGATACCTCTGAGGTAACTGCAATTGATAGGCAAATAGACCAACTCTCTCTATAACCTCAAATGTCCTGACATACCTCAGCGAAAGCATACCATGTCTCTTAATCCTATTGTGTCCCAACCTCGGTGTGACATGCTGGAAAACCGGATCCCCGACCTCGAACTCCAGAGGTCATCTCCTTTGGTCAAAATAAGACTTATGTCGAGACTGTGCAGTAGCTATCCTCTTTTAAATCTACTCTATCTGCTCTATGGTCTACTGGACAATATGAGGTCCCAGCATAGCTTCCTCTCCTACTTCCAGCCAACATAAGGGTGATCGGAATGGACAACTGTAAAAATCCTCTTAAGGTGCCATCTGAATAGTTTCTTGAATACTATTATTGTAGTAAAACTCTACAAGGGTATGTGCTTTTCCAAAGAACCTCCATAATATAAGACTCATGCACAAAGAATGTAATCAAGCACCTGAATCGCACACTCGGACTAGCCATCTGTTTGGGGGTGGTAAGATGTACTCAAAATTACCTGGGTACCGAAGGCCTTCTGAAATCCCTTCCAGACCCGAGAAGTAAAATGAGCATCACTGTATGAAATAATGGAGTGTGGAACCCCATGTAGACGTACAATCATGCGTATGTAAAACCATCCCATCTCATCAACACTGAAAGTCTCTCTGATCGATACAAAGTGAGCAACATTTGTGAGACTGTCAATGAAAACCCAAACAACATCATTCCCTAGAGGCGACCTCGACATACATGTCAGAGAATCCATTGCAACATCATTCCATTTTCAGTCAGAAATGGGTAACTAATACAAAAACCCAGTTGGTCTCTGATGCTCCACCTTCACCTGATGATAGGTGGAACACCTCATCACAAAACCAACAACATCCCTCTTCATACCTAGCCACCAATACTGACAGTGTAGTTGACGATAAAACATGGTGACACCAGAATGAACTTCCCAAACTGAGGAATAAAATTACTACATTAGCTCCTCTCATATTTCTACTAACACCCATACATGCCCATGAAAATGCAAGATCTCATCCTCACCTATGGTCTATCTAGGAATAGGGTCCCCTCCTGACATGAATTCCTGTAGGACTAGGCCTTTAGAATCTGATAGTTGCCTCATTCTCACTTGATCAAGAAGAGTAGAGGTGACAAATATAGAAGAAAGAATCGCTGGACCCTACCTATCGTGCACCTCTAAATGAATCTCAGAGAACATAGTCATAATCTTCCACTCACTACTGGCCTCCTGAACTGCCTGTATCCGAGTCCTATTGCTCAGCGAATTAGCTACTGCATTGCCTTTACCAGGCGTATAGGCAAGTTCAATGCCAACAGACTGAAGGTATTCAACTCACCTTCGCTATCGAAAATTCAAGTCACGCTGAGTGAAGATATACTTGAGACTTTTTTGGTATGTGAAAACCACAAAATTTTCTCCCAATAGAGGATGTCTCCAACAGTGTAAGGCATGAACAACTGCAACCAACACTACAAATATGTCTTTTATCAGTGCTAAAAATGGCTTTTAACAGGGGGGAAAAGTGCTATAAATGTTGGAAAAGATGGGGGGGGGTCCCCTTTAGCAGTGCTCCAAAAAAGGGCTGATAAAGACCACATTTATCAATGCTAAAAAAGGCGCTGATAAAAGTTAAAAAAATTTACAAAAATTAAAAAAAAATAAAAAAAATAAAAAAAATCCTTCAAATCGGGGGGGATTTATAGTGCATAATACTCACTTTTAACAGCACTTTTACAGCCCCTCCAGTGCCCCGCACACACCCCCTCCACCCTTTTTCAGCACTAGCCCCACAAATCCACCCCCATGCGTGCGCCCCTTCCTCCATCAGGTTTTGAACTCGAGACCTCCCTCCTGTGCGCCTAAGCCCTTACCACTCCTTTATTTTGATTTTTCTTCCATTTCATGATATCTCTATTTATATATATATAGTTATATTTATTTGTATAGTAATATATATTTATATTAATATATATATATAGTTGTATTAATAAATATATATAGTTATATTATTATATATATTTATAGTGATATTAATATATATATATTTATAGTTATATGAATATATATATAGTTATATATATATATAGTTAGATTAATATATAGGTATATAAATATTCATATATTATTATTTCAAATAAAATTGATATTAGTTATTATTTAGATAAAGCTAATATATTTTATATGTAAATATATTTTGTTATATATATTTGTAATTAAATTTTTATGATTGAATATATGAAAAATATGTATATATTGTTATATATTTGATTATAAATAGAAATGAGTTATAAAAAAGATAAAATTTCAAATAAATAATATCAATATGAATGTAATAACTTGGAATAAATTCGGTCCCCACTAAAAAATATCCAGTAATACCCCCTTAAACGAGGCTGAAAATCCACAAAATGTTAAAAAAATCGGGGTTTCCCGACTAAAAACTCAGTTTTGGAGGACTTGTAAGCCTTTTTTGGCCTCGAAAAATGAGACATGGGCTTTGCCTGGGTCAACAACACATAGAGCTCATCGCAGGATTCGATTTTATATGTTGTAGAGCTTAAACGGACACCCGAATCAAAAGTTATGGTCGTTTGATGTTCGAGTTGCATTTTCAACATATTATGGATCTTTTTAATTTTTTTTTATTTTTTGGTCTTCAAATTGTTATTAAATGACTATTACTCCATAATAATTAGAAATTTATTTTTAAAAATTAATTTTTTTTAATTTTTTTAATCCATTTTCACGATATATATTATATATTAAGTGTAACTATATATTTATACTTATCTAAAAAAATTTAAAATTATATTTAATAAAATTATATTATATTTATATCAATAAAACTATATCTATATATTTAAATATTAATATATTTTTTAATGATTTTTTTTGAAAGTAGACCCTTTATCAATGGTTTTAAAAAAATCCCGGATAAAGACCCCCTTTGTTAGTGCTACTAAAAATGATCTGATAAAAGGGTACGTTTATCAGTGCTTTTTTAGCGCTGATAAAGTTACCCTTTATCAGCACTTTTTTTATCACTAATAAAAGTACACCCATTTATTAGTTCTTTGTCGTTAGTGCTGATAAAGGCTAGCGCTGTCCTATCCCAGTTTTGTGGTAGTGAGCTAACTCAAGATCGTGCTTCAGTTAATTCCTCTCATGTTGCCTCAACTACCGAGACCCGTACGAAATGACTCCTTCTCCCTGCATAAGCAAAGCTACAAGACTGATTCTAGAAGAATAATAATACACAATATATCTACTGCTTCGATCTGGAAATACTAGCATTAGTGATGAATTCAACCTCCCTTTTATCTCTTGAACGGATAACTCACAATAATTTGACGACAAGAACTTTTCAACCTTCTTAGTCAGGCCCGTTAGTGGCACTGCTAAGCATGAAAAGTCTTGTATGAAATGTCTGTAGTATCCATCCATCCCTAGAAAACTTCATACCTCAAAGAAGTTCTTCTGCTGCTCCTAGGAAACTACTGATCCCACTTTCCCTGGGTCCACTTATATTCTTGTCTTCGAGATAACATGACCCATGATGTGAATTTGATCCATCCAAAAGTGGCATTTTGTGAGCATAGCATATAACTGATGCTCTCTTAGTGTACTCAAAATGATCTCAATATGGGTATCATGTTCGTATAGAGTGTAGGAGTACACCAAGATATCATCCATGAAAACCAAAATGAAAGAATCCAAGTATGGATGGAACACTTTGTTCATCAGTTCCATGAAAACTGCGGGTGTGTTCGTGAGACCAAACGACATAACCAAATACTTGTATTGACCATACCTTCTTTGGAAGGTAGTAAGAGGTATAACATATGGTCTAATTCACAACTGATGATAACCTAATCTCAAGTAAATCTTTGAGAAAACCTGGGCTCCTCAAATCTGATCAAAGAGGTCATTAATCCTAGGTAAGGGATATCAGTTCTTGACGGTCAACTGGTTCAACTTATTACAATCCACACAAATTCAGAGGGTACCATCTACCTTATTCTCAAATAGGACAGGAGAACCCCAAGGTGAATTATTGGGTCAAATAAAACCCTTTTCCTACAACTCCTCCAACTTCTTCTTGATCTCTTGTAACTCTGGTGTAGCTATTCTATAAGGAGGAATGGACACTGGTTCCACTCCCATCACAAGTTCAACAGAAATGTCTACCTCTCACTCTCGAGGGAAACCTGAAAAGTACTTGATTAAGACGTCCCTGAAATGATCCACCCCTGGGGGAAATTCCATCTGAGAAGTCCCCTGGTCATCCAGATAAAGACTAGCAATCAGGGCTATAACTCCTCTAACCCATTATGTCCGGGTCATGCTCTGCTCGCCTGTACATCCCTTTCACCCCTATGATGAAACGTTCCGCCTTCCGGTGATGTGAAAATAATCCTATGGTGATAAAAATCTACAACTTCCTGGAATGGAACTAACCAGTCCATTACTAGAATTACATCATAGACTATCATCTCTATGACATAATGGTCCCATAAAAAGTGACACACACCAACCTCAATAGGGTACTCCTTGCACTAGCGTACACTAGTCATTCTTGTCCCCAATGGTGTGTCCAATTTCAAGACATCAATAGAAGTAAAGACATAGAGACCAAGGCTCTCCATAATAACAATAGATATAATGCTATGGGAAGCCCATCTATCAAAAAGAGTAGAAGCTAAAAATGAGACAACTAGAATCGTACCTCAAACTGTAGAGGGACCAAGATCTTACACCTGTTGGGTTTTCTCCACTGAAAAAGCCTGACCTGCACCATGGCCCTGTGACCATGCATGACCACCCCAGGCTGATCCACCCTACTATCACTGAATGCCTGAGTATTGACTACCACAGCCGCGACCTCCACCTTAGCCTAAATGGCCGAATGAACTCCAATTACCATAATAATGAGAAACTGGTGTCACTGCTCTTGAATGCAGAGTCATAGAAGAAACCTTATCACTAGATGCTGGGGAGAAGATCTGACAGAAACTCTGAAGATGCCCCATCTTACTGAAAGATCAGTACTGCACTGGGTCTCTCACGTAATGTGGCCTCATATTCCCACTCTTACCGCACTGGTAGCACACCACGTGACTACAAGAAGAAGTGTATCGCCTCCTTGGATCACCATGTGAAGAGTCACTATGGTGCATCCTAATGTCAGTAGGATGGATACTAACTATAGATGTTGAACCACCCTAGCTCACAACACCATAATCCCTCAAATTGCACTCCATGATCAGTGCCAGATTGACGATAGAAGTGAGGGAAGTCAACAGGATGATGTTCACCTAAGATTAGATGTTGTTCCTCAGACCATCCTCAAACTTCCTTTACAGGAATAACTAATCACCTCTTAAAATAGGCATGAAGCACTATAGCTCAATGAAGCAAGAAGAGTACTCCATGACTGAGAGAGTACCCTGCTCTTGAGTTATGAACTCTCACGCTCGATCGACCATAAATGTATCTAGGTAGACTTAGTCATAAAAAGAACGCTGGAAGTCATCCCAAGACATAACCTGCTGGCGTCCTACCTATGAAATAACATCCCACCATCTTTTGGCGGAATCTAAAAGAATGTACATAGAAAGATTGACCCTCCTCTCTAGAGGCATCTCGAAATGCTCAAAGATGGTAAGCATGGTTTCTAACCATGACTCTATAGCCTAAGGTCCTCATTCCTCAGTGAAAGTGGGAGGATGCAGCTATTGGAAAACCCATGTCAACTCTTCTAGAGAAGGTGAAGGATAGGGTACTCCTCAGAAGGTATGCATGAACCCCATGAAGCCCTCTCGGAACTGTGCATCAGCACCTGTGTTCGGAATGACGACTGGTGCCAAGACTGGCACTACTGGTGGATCTTCTGAAAGCCCTTGATCATCCATGTCTGGTGTTTGGTTGATTCCCTATAACTTGTGTACAACCAGGGGACGTCTCGATGGCATGACTCTATAAGGTCAAATTCACACCTTAAATCTAAATTATCAAGGACTGAAAAATAGAAGAGTAAGGAGGGAAGAGGAGAATGAAAGAATTCATGTTTTTCAAAACATGGATACATGGCGTGTAAAATACCTACATGACGTGTTCCTTTAAGACTTTCATATGGGTGTGTACCTCTGCCCAAACTTGTCATGTAACAACCCCATACATGGCGTGTTGTCCTTACAAATGGTTTGTACATGAATCCTCTGCCCCTTATCAAGTCCCCTTACATGGCTAGGCAACCAGGTTCTCCTATAACAAGACTACATGGTATTTTAGTGCCACACATTGTGTGTGCTTGTTGAGCTTCCCCGACCCATGTTGTTAGTGACACGGCTAGTTACACAGCTTACACAACATGGTGTGTTCTAGATGGACACGACATGTACTAGAAATATTTTTTAGACCCATGTTGTTAGTGACACAACCAGATTCTCTGGTACACTAGACGACGTGTTCCAGATAGACACATCATGTATTAGAAAACACTCAACCGACACGTGTTGTTAGTGACACAGCCAGTTACACGGTTCCACAACACGACATGTACATCCAGTACACGGCGTGTCCCACCTGTGATTTCCAAAACACATGTCCCCTCCGACACAGTCTGAGACACGGTTAGACACTACACAATGTGTACATACGGTGCACAAGATGTACTTAAGAAAAATAGTTTCTTCCCGAACAGTAGAACTCATGGCATGTATTCCACATTACACGGTGTGTATTCTGGGTTTTTCTGGACTGTAAGCCTCTAAAACAACTCTGGAGCCCAGAAAAATACTAAAATGAACATTAAAGTGCCAAATTCAGATTCGTGAGGGCCCATACGCCCCTTGAATCAAATATTGGAATCTTATAAAATTCATAAACAACCATAATAGATCAAGGATCCACCCAATTCCGGTCCATGAGTTCCCATAACACCTCAAGAACAAAATTTTAGCATTCATTCATACAAAACATTACACAAAAAATAACTTACCAAATAGCATGTATTTTTTATCAAGGAATCTATCACAAAAACATGCATATCTAGAACAACATCTATCAAAACAACATGCAATAGCTAATGCAACCTAAATGGCATGGCAAAAATTCATGACATGTTATTTCTAGCAAGTGCCTATATGAATCATGAGATGGAATACCCTTATCTCATCAGGTTGCAATGGAAATAGAACCTCAATAACATCAACAATCACTGAAATAAACATGTAAATCATCCAATAGTGAAATCAAATCAACTATAAAATTGAAAATCTAGAAAAATTGTAATAAACGAGGTAGATTGGCTTTTCCCTGTATGCGGGTTAGCTACTACCAAGCACGACTTATTACCAAGTACCAATTCCATCATATACTTTGCTATAGGCTCCAAATAGTAAGTCAATAGAAAATAATTCCCTCTGAAACCACTTTGTGACATCCTGATTCTCGAAGCCGCACATAGGTTCCTCGTAGCTGGTTGGTCACATAGACTCAAGCGCATGTCCCCAAACACTAGAGGCTTTTGACTAGAAGCGAGGTCCTTGGGTGTGATAGAGGGAAAATTTCCCTCATTGACAGATTAACACAGTGGAACAAAACAGATATATAGTATCAGAAGCAGTATAATATCATACAATAGTAAACAACTGAAGATTGATGAAGAAAAAACTAGATCACACATATATAAATGATGCATGATAAACATGTTTAGGAAAGTATCGAAACACATCACAATGCTAAAATATTGATCTAAACCAATGTACAAGAAAAAAAAGTATGCGACTCCTCAATATCGCATGCCTCAACTTGGTCCCATGCTCTCCAACTCCCAAAGTAGTCAAGAACCTGAAGTAGAAGGGAGTTTTCCCTTATCTATACCTGTAACAATATAATCTGTTTGGGCCCAAAAGTATGACCCAAACTGGGTGTGAGACTAAATCCCAGTAGGCAACCATTAAGAGATCTGTGCCTAATGGTCAGTGAATATACATGGAACATAATAATCAAAAGAAGCAGTAAACATGGAAGTACTCAACAGTAACAATTCCATAGTTTCACAGCATTTAGTTCCATATAGAGAGTAAATAGATAATCACAATAGGTAACCCTCTAGGATGTTATCACAGCCTAATCCCCTATGGTCTTACCTAGAAAACACAATCAACCCTCTGGGAAGTACACACAGTCTAACCCCTCGGGCTCATCTTTAGAATAGACTCTTTGGGGAATCATTCATCATCAATTCCCCCTATAGTCTTGTATCAGTAACTAAAAGCCACTCTAGGGAAGCACTTACGTCACATTCCCCCGGTGGCCCACATCGAGGAACTATAGACACTTTGAGGAAGTACTTTTGTCAAATACCTCTATGGTCTCACATCGTAACAAAAAATAATGGACTCTCTAGAGAAACCCTTATGTATGTTCTCCCTATGGTTCACTACACCAGGTTCTCACAGCCCTGTGTAAGTCAAACAAGCATAACAATGAAAATCGGCCAAAGTAAACCCCAAGAACTACTTGGCTAACCAATATACTACATAACATCATGTCAGATAAACAAAATCACTCCAACCTACAATACTAAGCCTGGGAAACCAACAAGGTAGCCTAATAGGCTAAGCCAGACCAAATAGTCATAAATAAACATACATTGGAAAACACTTCCAAATCATAGAAATTAACCTTATATTCATTCAATTTACCGATACTCAAGCATACAATCATAGTAGAAAATTAACAGGGCCAAAACAGTAAACATGAATACCCCGTTCAAGGGTATTGGGAAATTTTTCACATATAACTCAAAGAATTTCAACAGAAAGTCACAAACCACCTACCTCAGTGCTGTAGGATATTTTTACATGAACCTCAAGCCTTGAATCTCCCAAGAACACCGTAGATCTACAAAACATTCAAAATAATAAACTGAGGATAACTCTTGAAAGAGGAGGAATCAGGAAACGAAGCTCTAGAAGAAGGAAGATCTTAACAAGGTGATCCCAATGCAATCGACGATAGTCAATTCAGAGAATAGACACTCGACCGGGGGCTCGTAGAAGGATTGCAGCTGTACTGTCACTCCTGAATGAACCAGACATAGAAAGAGATGGTTTTGTCCATCAGATGTGACCCTGATGCCTTTAATTAAAAAAATAAAGTACACGTTGTGTACTTTATAATTACATGGTGTGTACTTGCCTTTACCATCCACACATTAGGCAGTCTCCAGGTCACCACACACAGCCATGTAAATGGCTGTTACACGGCCAGCCCTCGGCTACCCATAGTAACCGAGTACATGGAATGTACTTATGAAATTTCTAGAAACTCCACTTTTCCTAAAAAAAGTCAGAAAAAGGAAAACATACCTGAAAAGAAGATCCGGGTCTTACGAAGGGTAATATATTAATTATATAATAATGTTATAATAAATACTAAGGGGTGTAAGATTAAATAAAACAAAATGAATGTTGCTGAACATTAATTCTTATTCTGGTATCCTTGTTTGGTTTTAAATAATGAAATAATTAATTGTATTTCATTCTAATATAGGTGTTTAAGTATTATGGGAGGGAAGTTTTGAATTTATTTTTTTTAGTTTTTTTGTGCTGAAGGGCATGAAATTTGTGAGTAGGTTAGAGGGATAAGTTTACTTTTATAAATGTTGTGGGGTGGAGTTTTTATAAATACCCAAAAGTATCCATAAGTGGGAGGTCTCCCTTACCACTTGTGGAAACGAAATAGATTAATAATGGATAAGAGTGATTAATTTTCCATTAAAAAATCCACCACACAATATGAACACATATTTTATCCTGTAATTCAATAGTCCTTAAGTATACTCAATTATAACCTCTTAGTTGTTATCATGATAACTTGTATATTTTTATTTACCCAATTAAATATTAAATTAAAACTATAATTAATATTAGTTTTATTTGATAATTTATTCCCAATTATTCTTAATATTTATCCAAATTAATTAAATAAAAATCACTAGGGTCTGTAAAATTAATTTTAATACAAACAAATGTAATGATAAAAACCCAGTTCATATCTTACTAACATTAATTAATTTTTACTATTTTTAATTATTATTATAGTAAAAAACCATGTTATATTTTTTTGATAGTATAAAGTATTATAATTTAAAAAATAGAATCTTATTTTTCCAAATTCAATTCACAATAGTTGATGAATTTAACTTAAAATGTGTCCCATATACAATATGTAAAAGATGGTTTTTAAAGTAATAAATATCAAAATTTTACAATGATTTTAAATAAAATTTAAATATTAAAATGATTATAATTAAATAAATTGGATTAATATATGTATAATTAACATAATTATACTTTTAAATAAATTTAAATCATTATTTAACTTTATGAATTACTTAGTTGAAATGATTATTTTAATTTTTTAGTACTTTTCACCATTTATAAAAAATGAATCATTTCAAAAAAACCACAAAATTTTAACCTTATGAAAATTTGGACATGCCTAATTTAACAAAATATATTTTTTCAAAAAATTATAATAAAATATTCATTATTTATTTTTATATTAAGAGTTTCATAAAAGGTGACAAAATTTGATTTGAAGAAATACTGTTTTAAGTGTAAATTTTTATTTTCAATTATCTGCTATGTTGATAAAATAATATTAATGTTAAAAACATTAATTGAATATATAAGATATAAATATATTTAATATAATTAATCAGAGTAATTTTTTTAATTCATGGATGTAAAATACCTTTATGTGCAAAAAAATAGCTTTGTAGAAAAATATTTTATATTATTTTCAAAAGGTTTTTCCACTCATTTATAAATAATTAGTTACCAAAGAATTAATATTATATAAATGTTTAAAAAATATTTTCATAATATTTTCAAATATTATTCATAACATCCATTAGAAAATATAAGTTATAACTATCTTATTAAATAGTTATATTTTAATAATATCCCATGATTCATTTAAACTCAGTTTTATGTACAACTAAAGATAAACATGATATTATGTGTAACTCAAGAAAAAAATTGTGTTTCATGTACCACAATATAAACCAATATTTATATGAATGTAAATAAAACTTTATTTTTTCATGTAATACTAAATATTAAAGTGATTAAATTATTTTGAAAAAAATATTTCAAAAAAATTTGGGTGTTACACTCTCCTGTTTCCATCATATCTAGCATCGTTACTTCAAATTTTTCATCACCCCTACACCCCCATTTTACATGAAATCAAAATGAATCTAATAATGTTCATGAGACATTAATTATGTTTTCCCCTTAACTAACATGTCCTTCTTCCCCATTGAGGTCCCCCCAACACCACCTCCATGACTGTCCATTGCAGAAAAATGGTATGGATAATAAGTAATTATAATTTATTTATATTTGAATATATATTTTCTAATAGTTTTGAATTAAATTTCCTACTGTAGCTTCATATTTTTTTCCAGTTACCTTTTCCTCTCTACTTACTTTTTCTATTCCATTGTCATTGCAATTAGTTCATGCATACCAAACATGACTTAATATCTATTATATGAGGGAAAACTCAATAAAAAATATAAATCCATCCATAAATTATTAAAAAATGAATAAAAATAAAAATAATAAGACATGAATTTCCAATTTAAAAATAACTACTACAGAACATTTCTCTTTCACTATCAAATTTCGATCTTCAATAGTGTATATAATAAATGGCTCCCAATGCTCTTGAATCCCATCCCTCTCCCCCATAATGATTTCCAAATTAAATATCGTTTTTAGTTTCTAAAGAAAAGGAAATAAATAAATAAATAATTAATCTAGTTAAATTAATTAAAATAATTGATTTATTTGTTCCACCCATGACAAATAGAACCCAGATACCCACATGTGAATTTATATTATACCGATCCAATGAAAAAACATCAGTTAAGGTTATAGATGTGGTCTCAGATTTTAAATTAGGTATTTATTTTAATTTAAATGAATTATTTCCACAAATATACTCTATAGATATAAGAATTAATATATTATATATAATAAATTATTGTCAAGGGATTATAATGCTTTAGATTTCTCACTTCCCTACAAGAGGATAATCATCATACAAAAAAATCACTAGACCCATAATAAAATATTTTAATGTTTATTTAGAATTTTTAATTTAATTTATTATAACTAAGGAGGTCTATAACCATGAAACCTCTTAATTGAGTTAGATTTTGATTAGGGAGAAACTAGAGTTGATATATTTCTATCCCTTTATATGTTCTTAAATTTCTCTATTAAATCAACTTTTTTATTGAATAAATCACCATAATATAAGATATTCTACTATGAAAAGTTATTTATATTATAAATCCATGGAATCCTTGAGTCTGTTTATCATTGTTTAATCAATGTGATTTTTTTAGAATTTCATATATATTTGATTTTATTTATACCATAGAAAATTCTTTAAGAAAAAATATATTAAGTGTATCAAAAAAATTTCCCAAGTGGTCTACATTACCATAACATTTATTTTTATTATAGTCCTTAATAACTTAATATTTTTCTATTTCATCTCATAGTTTCTCAAATAAGATATCTTTTTTACATCGATATTTTAATAATGGATTATGATATAATTTATCTCTTTCACAAGTAGATAAAATCATATAAGATTCATTTTCCAGTGGACTATCATAATTTGAATAAATTAAAGAACTGAGGGTTAGTGATGATTAATTAGAAGATACAACTTACGATTAATTAAGTGAATTATAGTTTCTTATAACATCTTCAACCATTTATACTTCTTCCAGATCTAATGGTATATTTTACTCCTTCTAGGATACCTATTTTGTTTCCCTTTATAGTTCTAAAACACATTAACCAATGTCTCTCAAGTGTAAAAAAATTGATTCTAAGGAATATTAACTAACTTATAATAGTTTTATGTTTCCTTTCTTAGAATTATATTGTCTCAAAATTAATTAATTTCTTATGGAATTTTAAACATGTTAAGTTGGTTCTATAATGGTAAATGGTGAAAGATAATCCATATATATTTTTACCACTAATGAAAATTTTCTTTTCTTTTCTAAAAAATTCAACATAATATATTCTTCCCTTTGTGCCATAATTTACCATTTTAAATAACAAATTTATATTTTCATATTTTTACTCAAAATATTTCTATCAAATATATTCATCTTTCATGGACATAAATTTTTTTTATTTCATATTGAGTTTCATTTCATCTTCTCTAGGGTCTTAATCACTTTCTTCTTCCATACTACGAGATTTTTGTCCACCAGAATAATTTTAGGATCTGTAATTTTCTTTTTATATATAACTTTATTCTTTTTTATATATTCTATAAGTATAATTTCAATTCCATATTATATAACTTTTATTTGACCTAAATCATAAAAAATTGTCCATCCGGATAATGATCTCATTTATCATAGGTTTTTTCTTACCCAATTCATATTATAACCAGATCAATTACACATTTCCTACCCAATATCATCCCTACTAGAAAAATAACTTCTTATTTTCTATTATTTTCCATTTATGATGTAAACTATTTTTAACCAATTTTAAAATCGAATCAAACATTAGTTACGATAAAAAATAACACTATAAGACAAACTATATATATAGACTAAAAAAATTATTATATAAATACATCTGTAGAATATGGATTTCAGTGTTGGATTTATAAAAAAATAAACATTGAAATCCACTATATATATGGATACATATATACCTTTATGGTTTGTTATTTCAAAAAAAGATGTTGAAGTGGATCCCAAAATCAGTTTTCATAATAACTGATGTTCATTGCCTTAATATATATTAGTAGAGAAGATATTTAAAAATCGATTATATCCCTTATTGATATCCACTTCCCAAAATTTTATTTTAATTATTATTGATGACATATTCAATATTGGTCTTCATAATAACCAATGGTAAATAAAAATATATTTTTATAATATAACAAAATACAATTAGTATGATCTATAAAATGAATTATAATAGATTAAATCATCTAAAAAAACTCAATGAAAAGAGTAATAAAACATCATTTTTAAAAACTAAAATGCATAAAATTTTCTTTTAAAAATAAATATAAAAATTAATGAAATATAGAAAATTGTTAAAAATAAATCACAATGATTGATTATGTCCTTTTTTCATAAACAATGAATCAAATTAAAAAACCTAACCGACAATTAAAATTTTGAAATTAATAATACAACATATTTTATTAAAACAAAAGGGGTGTGATGTAATTAACATTTTGAAATAATTTTATTGTTATGGTCATGATTATATCATAAATGAATCATAAAACATAACAACCTTATAAAAAACATCCGCTTTGATGAATACATTAAAATTTTGTAAAATCAGTGTTAATATAAGAAACAAAAAAATATGTAAGAAAAATCATGTATTAAATAATATAAAATTTAAATATCTAAAATTTCACATAATTAATGTTATTTGGATTCATTATTTACATGTTAACCTTGATAAGCTCTTTTTAAAGCCTATTATATTTGCATGTATGAGTTGGGATTATCGTAGTTCTTCTATGTTCAAAAATTTACAATTTAATAAAAATTTATATATTCATAACAAAAACATAGATACTTATAAAATTTTAATATAATTGAAAAAATATAATAAAATGAAACCAACGAATTTAAAAAATCATTAGAATTTTTATAAACTCTATCTAAGAGAAAAATAAAAAATGTGAGATTCATTCATGGTGGAAGAATATGAATGCCATATAATGAACACAACATTATAAAATATACAATATTAATGATATAACAATAAATCATTTTTTATAATTATAGATGTATTATTACCCATAATTTAATGGTATTAACTGACACATTGTCTTAGTATTTTAAAATAATTATTATATATATTTAACTGTACATTATATATATATGAATATTTCATATATATTGAAATTTATTTTTGAAATATAAACCCATAAATAATAATTTATATCTTATTGGGTGAAAATATTATAGTGATACCTAACTATATAAATAATATGTAATGTCACTATATGTTATATATATTGAAATAAATGAATGTTAAAAATAAAATTTACTTATATAGAAAGATATTGTAAAATATATATGAAGACATCATAACAAAAATAAGATCCATCAAATAAATTTTTAATTTTTCTTAATTTATAGAATTTACCACTTAAGTCATCACTCACTTGAATCTCATAAATTACCACAAACATAAAATATATTAGTGTGAATTTTTTTAATCAAAGATGTTGTTGATGTTAAAGTGAAGATGATTTTATCATTATAATATTGTTATACAATGTTGATTTCATTCTTCTGTTGTCTCAAAGCGTTTTATCCATCCATAGTGTTTTTCATGATGAAGCTATCCATTTATAGAGTTCTTGATTATTCCACAGTTTGATGATGCTTTGGTATTTCTATTTAGTTGGTGATTTACTGATGATGGCTTTTAATATTGTCAAACCTGGAGTCTCATTAGCATCGATAAGTACATCAGGGTTGTCACTTGACATAAGGGAAGTCATGCACATTAGAATAATGGATATGGGCTTAAATATATGACATTATTAGAATATATTATTTAATTTTATATTTGTTTCTTTTATTGTGTTTTATTTAAATTTTTTGATGGGATTTTTGTTTTAGGAATATGGATTCAGATTATGTGTGTTTTCAATTAAATCATGAAAGTGAGACAATTCTATATAAGTTAAATATAAAAAATAAATAAAATTAATTTTAAATATATTGTAAATAAAAATTAAAAAATATCACATACCTTATATGTAAACTCACAATTAAGTTTTGTAGGACAGAGTAATAAAATGACCCATAATATATCCAAATATATCCACCTACATTGTAGGAAAAAACACTAATGTAGTCAAATCAATGATATCATATACCGCTACTATAGAGACCCATGCTTAACATAAAAGGATTTTTCATCGATTTATTAGAATATAAAATAAATTAAAAAATTATATTCCCAAAGAATATAATAGATTAATGTATTTGGAAACATGGAATATATACTCCTAATTTGGTGAATGTTCTTCAAAATATTACTTAGATATGTTACCCTTTAGTACTTCTACTTAAAACATATCATTATAAACTAGGGAGTGGAGACATAAGAAATGGGTGAAATCGAATGCATAATAAGGGTAAGTAAATGAAATACATAAGCATATTCTGGTCATAAGGGTTCAAGAACATGAGAAAAAAATTTAATATCATACCCTACTTATCAATGATCGAAAACATGATACATGGGATAAATATTGGCAGTTCATGAGACATAAATCATAATATAATATAGAACATAATACAGATGAGCATATTATATGCATAAGAAATTGTATTTGTTGAAATAGATAAACATTGTAATATTATTCCCCATAATTCAATGCTCATTGGAAAAAATTATCACAGACCTTTATGGGGACTACACCTACTGGGAAGGACACACCCACATCCCTAGACATAGTCCTCTCATTATAAGGGATCATCTTTCACATTATTACAATATTAGATGAGGTTTTCCCATATTACCATAGTGGAATGGGTTTCCACATGTTTCTATAGTGGAACAGGTTTCCACATGTTCCCATATTTGAATGGGTTTCCCATATTCCCATAGTGGACTTGGTTTCCCCACATTCCCATAGTGTTTTAGGAAGTATATTCTTCCAATTTTGTATCAGACCCATTGACTTGTTCCCAATCATTACCTAATAAGATATAAATATTTTCCCAATGCTTTGTATGAAGATATAGGTCCCGCCCATCACATAATGAAATATTTCATACATGTGACACAATATCATAATACATTCATTATATCAGGACCCACAAAAAGAGATGGTTTTCATTAACATCATATTATAACTAATGAAATGAAATGGGTATCAAAAATGTTTCATCATTTCATAACATATGAGAAAATAAATGTTTTATAATATTTTCATACTAGAATAACCTATGAAATAAATCATATCTAAAAAGCATTTATCATGGTATAACTCTGGAAGAGAAAAAAAAGTCATAAATATAATTCCATAAAAAATAAACCATTCTAATGAATGTATGAATGGTATTCTTATATCGTGTCCCAAATAAATCTAAATCTATGTCAATGGATTCCATCTTAGATGGAGGTTGATTTTGAAAGTTCAATTGAAGTGTATCTTAAATTAAATAACGTTTCATTGAAAATAACATTCTAAAAAACATTCCAAAAATAACATTACTATATATAATTAGTTTGAATTTTATTTAAAATATTTAATGAGGAAAATAAATTTTTAGATAAAAAAACTCTTTATAAATAATAAATCATTAGAAAAACATATTTCATTGAAAATATTTAAAAATATTTTAATAAAAACATGAAAAAAAATTGAAAAAACTTTTTGAATTAAATATTATAAAATAATAATTAATTGATTTATTAAATCTATTTTAATATAGAACTTTTAAAACACTCTTGAAAACATATTAAAAACCATTTCCCATTAAAAATAGTAAAATAATAAGGAAAACATTTTCCCTGAAAACTTATAAAATAATCATGATAATCATTTTTAGACCATTATATTTAAAAAAATTATAAATAATGTTTTAAAACCATTAAAATACTTTTTAAGAATACCAAATTTTTGAAAAACTCTTTGGAAAACAATGTTATGAAAGGATGCAGATTTCTGACCGAAGAGAGAGATAATATCTGATTTCTCAAAGAACAATTTCATAATTTCTAAAAGTACCAAAATGTTAAAAATAGAACCCATACATAATGATATAATTAATAACCAAATGTGAAGAAAATATGTGAGTGTTATTGAGATATGTATCATAATATTTTAACAATTGAAGTATTCTTATAATCAACCATGAAAATTTATGACATTATAAAAATAAACTATTAACAATTTATTCACTATAAATCATGATCCCAAAGAATAATACCATTACAATAAATGTATAATATCATGGAAATAATAAAATTTATTATATGACATGTAAAAAAATTATATACACTCATTTAATAATATTCGTGCATAACCTGATATGTCTCTCGAAGAAGGAAAATTTAGACAAAACTACTTTACTAATTTGCTGACTTTTGAAACATAAAACATTAAAAATAGATATCAATAAATTGATATGTAAATAATTTTTTTTATTATATGTATCATATACTACATTCATTGTAAGTATATAAACCACACAAAATGAAATGAGTGGTGAACATGGAATGTATATCACAGATATTGAAATTTGAGATGACAAAACCCTTTCAACTTGAGTTACATTAGAATCATGATCCATATGAAATAAAAACCAAAATTAATAATTTTAATATAAATAATTAAATTAAATTAATTAAAAATATGTCATAGGGTAGTATATGCAGCACCAAAAGGAATTGAGTGGTGAATATGGCATGTAGCTCATAGAAATAAAAGGTGAGATGAAATTACCTTGCCTTAAATATTGGATTTCATAATACAGACTAAAACATTCTGTATAATAAATATAATATTATTATAAATCTACAAAATAATCATATTTTTATATTTTGTAACTAATATATTTTATTTTTCAATTTTTACTACACTTTTATTAAGAACTCCTTTTCAATGTTACATTTTGGGTAAAAATATCCTTTATTGTCTGTATATATTTTGGCATGTTATTCTCGATCCCCATACTTAGATAATGATTCACTTATTTCTAGAAATAAAATCATGATAAAAATATCATATATATTCAGCATATACATATTTATAGTTATCTTTAAATTATATAAGTATGAATTGGAATACAACGTTCATGGAGACGGTATGTCGTATCTACGCATGAATGTTGTTTCTGTTTTATTATCATAATGAAAAAAGGAAAATTAATGAAGTATGTGAATATATATATAATATCATTATAGTATAATTATTATTTAAATTTTATCATATAATATCACTAAAACCATTCTTAATACATTCTATGTTGAGTATGAATGAATCACACCGATTTGAGGAAGTTGTAGTCTACACTTCCCAAAATGAAATTACCATATTAGAAAGAATTGAATAGAATGAAGGTATGTTTTTTATAATACTTAAAGAAGGATAAATATATCATAAATATCACATATATCCTAAAAATCATATTTCCCATCATAAGTTTCAACAATGAGTCGTGTTAAATGGAAAAATAAAACATCATCACGTGAGGTGGTAGTTCATTGTACAAAAGAATGACATATTCATAATCCATTAGATGGATTTTGTGTAAGTTTTGTTCAAACCATTTTAATAAAATCCCATTATATTTACGATACTTCATTTATCATATAATAATTGAATAATTTGATTTGAGGATGTGGAGAATGAAAATAAAACAAAGAATCTTGAGGAAGGATATTACCTCCTCTTTAGGAAACTCCTCTTGGTTTGCATGAATGATATTCCATCGATGGGTTTCTGAAAACATGGAGGTTTCTATGAATAATTTATGGATTTTTGGAGCTTATATTCTCATTTTATGGGGAGATAAAGGGCTTGAGAGGTGTGAATAACTGGGAAGGGTGAGTTCCATTCTATAGTAGAGGAGGATTGGAATTATCATAAATTTTTTAAAACAGAATTACACTAACATTTTTCATAATAAAAGTTCCTAAAATGAGGAATAATATACTATCCAATGTAATATATTGTCTAAATTGGAATAGAAAATTGATTTTTACATGTTTCTAGGTCATTTTGGCTCTTATGTTTTTATTAAGATAATTTTTCTTTTAATCATTGTATTTCATTTTAATTAAATTCACTAAACTTCTATGTTGAAAAATATTTTGTACCAATTATATATTATAAATTATTATGATTCAAAATATAGTATCCATTTTTACAAATATCAATCATATATTTTGGTATAAATAAATTTTAAATTAATCTCATACAAGGGATGACAAAGCAGTTTTTAATGTAAAAAATGTTATTTAGTTTTCTATATTTTTATATACAATTACAAATCCCAATATTAAATTGATTAAAGTTTCATAAATAGGATTAATTGATGTAATATTTTCCTATTATAACTTTTAAAAAATTAAAAATATATTTATCCTTATAAATAAATTATATGAAAAATCATCGTTGAATTAAAATTCGTTATTTCTAAATATTCATAAAAAATGTTACATCTAATAAAAATAAAAAAAAATCACCCAAAGATAATTTTGATGTTTTAATTTCAAAAATGAATTTTATATTTACATCTATTATTTATAAAATTTCAAAAATTTTATTTAATATAGGTTACCCATTAAAAGGCTTTAAAACATCTTTTAAAGGAATATATCTAATTTTCTGTGTAATACGAGGTTTATTTTTATCTTATTCCAATAAAATATACTATATGGATGTCAAAAAATATTAATTTAATATATAATATATAACTTTAATTTAAAACATTAATGAAAATAGGTTTGTTTAATGTTTGTATAAATAATTGTGTTTGTACAGAGAATAAAATAGGCTTCTTAAAAATGAAATATCATTATTTTAAAATAGTTCTTACATTAACTTATACTAATTGATAACCAATGGATTAATTTTATATACATGTGTATATCATATTTTCACAATTCAGTTAATATTATTCAAAATTTCCAATACAATGACAAGTTGGTAGCTATAATAATTATTTAATAAAATTATTAACAATATATTATAGTTCGGTGAAGCCCAACATTTCATGTAGTGAATGATATGGAATGAAGCAGTATATTATGTAATTCAATCCAAACATAGAGTTTCATGTACTGAAATCAAATATAAGTGTTTCATTTGGAACACCATTAACATTGTGTTGTGTATAATTCATGGAACACATAGTGATTTTATAGAAACAAACTATATTTAGTGTTGTATGAAATGAAAAATATAAAAAAGATTAATTAAATTAAAAAAAATCACAAAATCTCAGGTTGTTACGTTTTAAACCACATGAAACTAATTTATCCCTTGAAATTAATATGGTTTATCAATAGTTTTATACACAAATGGTTTTTAATTGAAACTGAAATCATATAAATGCATACAAACACATCCTTTCAAAATGAAACATTTGAAACATAACAGCTACCAAGGGAAGCACATAACCAGTTTTCCACATAGAAGAATATTTGTGGAATGTAAAAATATTGACTTGGATGTAAATTGTAAATATATATATGGAGTGATTTAGGTCATCAATCACAAACATGTTCATGATCAGTGGAAAATTAAGGGCATCAAATTCAGAAATATTTGGTAATTTAAAATTCTTTCAGTTAAACAAAAAATAGGGTATTATGGAAATGTCTTATATCTAGTTTTCTTTCCCAAAGTCAAATAATATTAATGAAATAATATAATTTCATTATTGTAGTAAAACCTAACCCTTTTTTATTCGTTGATAAATATACACAACATCTCTTAATTTTAGAAATGAAGAATAACTTTTCATTCATGATGAATTTTCAGATCATTAGATCCACAAATATATTTATAGTTAATTCAATCTATCACAACAAAAGGCTATCAAATGTTGACCAATATTCATAAGTGCACTTATGGGGAGATAATAAAATGATATTTAAAACATCATTTGAAGTTTAAAAAATCTATTCCATAAATGGTAAACGTTATAAAGTTTATGGAGGATAAAAACATTATAAACAAGGTCACTAAATCTACATAACATTGATCCACCATATATTAAAAAGTATCTCTTGGATGTCACATTCTATATAATAACCCTAATCATTATTTCATATTTAAACATGATTTATTACATAAAATCGAACATAATAAAACTATAAAGATCAATAGGACCAGTGTATTTGTGGTTTATGAACATTACATAACAACTGAAACCATGAAATACAATAATATCTTTATTGAAAACTTATTTGACATGACCATAACATTCCTTCATACATAACACTAAATGGGATAACCTAAGGAAATACATAACAAATTGGTGAGCTATAAAGCCAAATAAGGGAAGAAACATGGATTAACATGAGGATAATAATACATGTTTGGCAAGGAATGTGAATGAGGAATAAAGTAACATGAGTAATAAGGCATGACATAACATGATAATCATAACATGGGAAATGTGGTAACAACATAAAACATTGTATCATAAACATAAGTTAAAGATAAAGCACCAAGAAATCATGTTGGAAAAAATTACATTAAAGGAATCTAGTAAAAACCTATACCAACATGACATATCATGATACTAAACATTACCCAGTGCATTGGAATACTGTCAGGGTACACCCTTTATAAGCATTTTAATGTCATACTAAAGTGGGACACATAAATCATACAAAAAGGATACATTGAAAACCATAATGTTATTCCAAGATTTAAAAATATGGAATAAATAAATTTAATTCCAAAATCTATAATAGAATTTGGAGAAAAGTGAATACCATTGTTAAAGAAATGGGTATGGTATTCATTACACCATTATCTTAACAAGGAAAATCATGCTGTAGTTTCGGTAGCATAATGACGTCATAGGGAAATTATTAAAATGGTTTTATGAGAGATAATGGGGTCTAACATTACATAATAATGAATTTTATATTAATAGTAATATATAAGAATATATCCTAATATAGGAAAATGGAAATTATAAGACATAACATAAACGATCTTGATAAAGGAGACAGGTGGAATATCCGTCACAGAATTTCTGCATAATAATAGGTCGACTTAAAGGATCATAGGGGAAAATGGGAGTAAAAGGAAGCTCCCATAATTTATATATCAAATTTTGAATAAGGGGATCATGGAACACCATATCCATAAATATGAAAATGTAATTTAAGAAGCATAATATGATAAATGTTCTTGAATAGAAATACAAAGAGAGAAATCCCTTACGGAATTACGGCATAGTAAAGCTTAGGTAAGGGTCCAGATGGGGGAGGATAAATGATCCCTAATTGAAATAAAATAATGTGGGTAGTATATAATTTATTATAAAATAATGAAAATATAAAAATTGAAATTAAAAGGTTAATTCCCAAAGAGGTTCTAGATTTTAATGGAAGAGAGGAAGGTGAGAATACCACGTTTGGATGTGTTACTCCAAAAGCAAGGGAGAGGATTCATGGGAGCTTAGGGAGCCTTGGGAGGACTCTAGGGAGTATATATAAGATTTTGGGTGAGCTTCAAGAAGTTTTAGTGAATATAAATGGTATATTGGGTGGGTTTATATAGGAAAATAGGGGGATTTCTTTATTATTTGGTTTTGGACACTTCATATCAAAATATTCAAAACTACAAACCATCCCATGGTTTTTATAAAAGGGGAGTGGTATAAATTATTTAATAAGGCCATGGTCTAAAGATATTAAAATACTCTTCTTTATTATGTGGAGGTGAGTCACACATTCAAATAAATGATTTTAATATTTGAAAATATATTATAAGTCTTGGAGGATTCACTATGGTTTTGTAAAATAAAAAATAGTAATCCTAAAATTAAACTATTTTAGTGTTTTAAAAATATTTATTTGTCCTAAGTTAATTTTTATGGAATTTATTATATTTTTTTGGTCCATTATGATATTATTAAACACAAAATATATTTATACGCTATTTCATTTTACCCTAAAATTTGAATGTCTTAGAAAATTTTGAAAAATTCACTATTGGATAATTTAAACATCCTGATTAAAAATATAATATTAATTTTATCTAATATTTTTCAAAATATGTGGATTTTTACATATAAAATAAAAATCGACATTTATTGAAAATTAACTAGGTTTGATAAAACAATTTTCAAATATTTATAAAAAATTACTATTGACTTCATAAAAATTATATGTTAATTTATATTCAATAAAATTTATATAATAATAATGTTTTATTAAAATATTATTTATTTAAAAAATAGATTAATTCATCCAAATATATTTCTTAATTTAATTACAATATTATGCAGAAATACTATTGATGCTTTAAAAATCATTTTCAAATTACCTATAATAGGGAGGGAAATATATTCATTATTATGTACAAAATAATATACATAATATTATTCAAGGTTTTTTGATAAATATTCCTTTATTACAATAGAATATTCTCTAAGAGAAAGGTGCACATTGGCGTGGATTTCATATTGTTGTTTGGTAAACAAGGTTTGGGATATGATCTTGATGACCTTAATGTTTTTCCGTAAACGGTTTCAATCATGCTTAAGTTGTTGGATCTCAGATTGGTCTTGGTCTAAGGAAAATACTAGAAATTTTATCTCTCTAGGAAGCTATGATAAATGAGATTCATAGGCTATGATCCTATTGGTTGAGGCCATCACTTCCATTTTCAGTGTTAAAAGGATTTATTAAAACCGTATATTTATACAAGTCATGTGATCAAAATTAAAAGGCTATGTCATCAATGGTAAATATACATAATGGTAATTTAAAGTACAATTGGATATAATAATATATGTTCATTTATTTTATAAAACCACAATAAATTTAATTAATTAAAAAGAAAGGGAATTTTATTCATAAATGTTCAGGTTATTACAACTACCCCTTAAGAAATTTCACTCTTGAAATTTCTTTTTCTGGTACTATAATAGATGATGGTAACTATGCCTCATCATCTCCATTGGTTCTTATGTTAATTCTTCAAAAATCTGGTTTCACCATGACACTTTGACGAGGGGAATTGAATTTTTTTGTATAACTATTTCTCTAAGATATAATATCTTCACTGACTGAATCTCCTAAGAATGGTCATTCTCCAATGGTACCACCTATGGATTTAGTACATGTGAGGGTTATGGTATGTACTTCCATAATAGGGATACATATAATAAGTCATGTACTTGAGATAGGTTCATTGGGAGTTCTTGTCGATGGGCCACTACTATGATGAGATCAAGGATCTCAAAAGGGATGATGTACCATAGACTATGACTTATCTTCTTCCAAAATCTCATCACTATATTCCATGGAGATATGTGGAGGAAAACTATTTCTAAAACATCAAACTCTAGGTCTCATTGACGATGTTCATCCTAGCTATTTTTTCAACTATAAGCATCTTTGATGTGCTTCTAGATGGTCTTAACCTTCTCGACCATTACCTAGACCATTTATAGACCAAAAAGTTTTTGTTCCCCAACATTATCCTAACATCCCGATGTCTAGATCCTAGTCCCGTAAAGGGATTCATAAAGATATATTTGGATTCTTAAGTGGAAACTCTTGTTGTTAGATAACTCTTCCAAAGGAAGATGTTTATCCCATCATCCTTTTAGTTCCATTTATAATGTTCTTAACGTGTCCTTATGTGTTTGGATAGTCCACTCATAATGAAAATTTTATTGAGTGTGATAAGATGTGCAAACGTTTTTCTTAGTATTTAGATGATGCTGGAGACTTTTACAAAACATATTTGTGAATCTAGGTTCTTTATCAGACAAAATCATCAGTGGTAACCAATTTACCCTTACCACTTCTCTAATATATATCTGGGCCAATTGATCAGGTGATAAATCCTCTCGAATCTCAATTAATTGTGCATCCTTTATCAGATGATCCACAATAACCAAGATAGAATTATTTTCATTTGGTTGTCTTTGGATGTTTAGTGACAAAGTCCATGATGATGTTTTCCTATTTCAATGTTGGTATCTGTAATGGTTTAATCATCCCCTTATACTTATGTTATTTATTCTTCACATTCTGACATACTAAGAACATTGATGTATATTCAATGATCTTTTTCTTTATGTTATCCCACCAATAGTTCTTGTAGAGATCACGATACATCTTTGGGTTTCTTAGGTGAATAGATAATGTCAAACTATGTGCACCATCAAAAAGTTCTTTATTTAACTCAGGATTTTATGGAACACATTTTTTTCCCAAAATCTCACAATTCCATCTTCATTAACAATTAACTCCATGTATTTCCATATTTAAATAGTTTACACTTTATTCAAAATTCCCAAATCATCTTTTTGAGCATCCAATAACATTTCCAAAAGAGATGGTTGAGAAATAAATTGTGAAAGGATTTATGATGTTCATTTCTTCAGGATTCTAATTTCTATATTCTTCAATCCTTTGAATATTGGATCCTTGTAAATTATTATCAGTGATATAATTGATGGTTCCTTTCTACTTAGATAATATTCTTTTTTGTTCACATTATTAGGATGATAGTGTATTGAGCAGTTATAACCCATGATGATCTCTAACAATCTTGATTGGAACATATTTATCTATTTATGTGTGAATATATATTTGAGACTTTTTGATTCGTATATATTTTACACTTATCCTAAAAGGGATAATGACTCTATATTTTTTACACAAATATCACATATTCTAACTCTAGATCATGGGTGGGATAGTTCTTCTCATGAAATTTCATCTACATTTAGGAAGGGGTAATTAATTTTTCATTTTTCATCAACACACATCCCATTTCTTTCTTTGAAGCATCGCTAAAGATTACAAAATGTTCCCCACTTGTGGGTAGTGTTTAAAAAGGGGTAGGGACAAGCCTCTTTTTCAACTCCATGAAGCTTTCTTCACATTCATAATTAAATGTAAATTTGACACCCTTTAGAGATATCTTTGTATGATGGTGTGAAAATCATGAGAAATTTATCCACAGTCGGTGATAATATACAACTAACCCAAGGATTATATAGACATCGGTCATAGATATTAGTCTCAAACATCCCTCAATCACTTTTGTATTTGAAGGATCCATAGATATCCCATTTCATGTGATGATATACCCCATCAATGATACTTACTTTAACCATAACTCACAGTTTTTATACATTGAATAGAGAATCTCCTTTAAAAAGGACTCCAACACAGTGCTCAAATTCTCCTCTAGCTCCGCCTTGGTTTTGGAGTATATTATAATATCATCTTTGAAGACTACAAATTTTTTTGAGGTTATTAATAAAGAATCTATTTATCAAGTCCATGAATATTGATAGGGAATTAATGAGTCTGAAAGGAATCACTATGAACTCATAGTCCCCATACCTTGTATGAAAAGATGTCTTGGTGATATCCTCCTTGTTCACCCTTACAAGGTAATATCCAGACCACAGATCCACATTCTATAAGTATTCTACTCTACAAAGAAAATTTAAGAATTCATCAATTTTACAAAAAGGATACTTGTTATTTATCGTGGTTTTGTTGATCTCATGATAATCACTAAAAAGATGCATCGACCCATCCTTATTCTTGATGAAGAGGACTGTAAACCACATGGTAATGTAGCTGGGCATATAAACCCTTTATATCGATTCTCTAGTAGTTTTTTATTCAATTCCTCAGGTTCCAAAAAATCTATCCTATAAGGATTCTAGGATATTATAAATTCCCCATATATAAGCTCTATGGAAAATGCAACCTCTCGACTAAGAGGAAGGACAAAGTATTCATCAGGAAACAAATTAGTGAATTCCATCTCAATTGGAATGTCTTAGATAATATTTCATTCCTTAGACAAAATAATTTGAGCTAGATAAGTTTTCTCATAATGAAATAATATCCAATCATGAGATGATGGTGATAAAATAAATTCATCCCCAACTTTGCACTTGTATAAAATCATGGGTCAATTTTCCAAATATAGAGTGATTTTCCTCTCACAGAAATTTAGGTTTTCTTTAGATAGGGGAATCCAATCCATGCTTAATATTTCATCAAATTACACCCAGGAATTTATGTAAAGGTTTGTTAAAAAGTTAAATCCCCAAATTGTGACAGGGGAGGAGTTATATTCATGGGATGAAATAATTTACCTATTTCCATCTTCACCGACGTCTCTACTTCCATATTTTATGGTGGTGTTTGAAAAGTTCTAGTAAGCTTTTGTGATATAAAGGAATGCGTGGAACTTGAGTCAAAAAGTACCTTTTATATTCCTTAAGGAATTATAATTGTATGTGTCTCCACTTCTTTGTTTGGATTCACTTTGGTGGTAGTAATGGAAAAATCTCATCATTGTTGCCATTGAGTTTTTTGATTGCCTTTAAAATCCCCTAGCTTAAAGAACTAGTTCGCGTAGTCCACTGGTTCCTTACTGTTGTAGAAATGAATAATTCATTGAGGGTCGAATGGGGAATTCCATTACACTATCACATTAGCGAGTTTCTCATATTATAAATCATTGGCCAAGTGGCATTCCCCACCAAAACAAAAGCATTACCTTTTTTTCCTTAAGAAATTTTTGGGGTGTTTTTTTCTGGACCTTGCGCAAGTGTGGTGATGTAATTACTTATCACCACTAGATTTATCCATTGTACTTATATAATTAAATTCCACTTTTTGATTCTTATACCCATGATACCCCAGAGATTCCCTGACCTCCATCTTTACATTGAAGGTATATCAAAAAATTTCTTCATAGCAATCAATGTCACAGATTTACAACACTTTCTATAGACTAGGTTTTATCCAACAAAATAAGTGGTCACCCTTGAATTCATGGGTGATGAAAAAACTAAAGGTGTATCATGAAAGTCTTCTGAATTTTTCCTCATACAACCCGCCAGATTCCTCATCCTTTTTCTTGAGTTCAAGGAAATATTTTTCTATCTTAAGATTGAGGGTGTGGTGAAATTTTTTATAAAAAAACATATTTTGGAATTTTTTCCCACTCTTTTGCTTCAATATCTTCCTTCGGCTTCATATTCTTGATCAATGTATTGTACTGATCATCTTCACCCTCCATATCATAAATAGCCAAAAGGTCATTCTTTTATTTTTCATAAAATTGAAGGATATATAAGATCTTTTTGATGGAATTGATCCATTTCTCCAAAATTAAGGGATTAAATGATCCACTGAAATCAGGAGGCCTTTTTGCATGAAGCACTCGACTATGGTATTTTATATCATAGGTGGGTGTGGGTGGGAACTCCTCCCAATATAGTTTATATTCAAAACCAGAGTTAACTGAGAGTGTATCATGACAATGTTTGCGATTTCTGATCCCATCAGGTTGGGCATCCCATTAAAGAAATCCCCACACCGCCCTTCAAATCAATTTTTAATGATTATTCCTATTTCCATCAATTGGATAGAATAAAAATAAAATTAGTGATGACAATATTAATAATTTAAATACATAAATGGGAATATAATGAAATTAATGTGATAACTTATAAATTACATTTATCTCCTTAACTTATGAGTTTCTAGGATTCAGTCTATGTTATCCGTGATCTACTTCCTAAAATATATTCCTATGATTTTTTTCATTCTTCATTTAATAATGGTTCATAATGAGTTTATGAATTTTCCAATGTATATCCCTCTAGAGTTCCAAACTAGGTACATAGTAAGGCATGTTGTCATGTACAAGGTTACCCCGAGTCAAGCCCGAAACACCATGTCGTAGTTGTTACTCCTAAGTACATCGGTTCCAAAACCACAACCATGTGTAGTATTCAGATGGAGATTTATTTTTATGATAAACCACTTTATCTATAATCACATAAATTAGGGATGTTCTATATCACTTAGTCTCATACTTAAGTGTTTTCACTAGGGTTTTCTAATCATAATCCCCAAAATAACTAAACCTATCCTCTAATACCAACTATAAGAACCCTTCTCTTTATTTAATATTAAAACCAGAATTATTACATAAAATTACACTTAATAAAGAAATGAAAATTGAGAGGTATAGTGTATTTGAGGTTTAGGAACATTACATAACAACTTAAAACATTAAATGAAAAACATATTTATTGAAAACTTCTTTGACCTTACCACAACAATTCTTCGTACATTACACTGCATGGGATAACCTAAGGACATACATATGAAAGAGGTGATATATAATGTTTAGTAAAGGAATAAACATGGAATAACATGAGGATAATAATAAATGTTAGACAAGGCATATCAATGAGGCATAATGGAACATGAGTAATAAGGAATGACATAACATGATAATCATAACATGGGTAATGTGGCAACAACTTAGAACACTACATCATATATAGAAGTCAATGATAAAACACCAAGACTTCATGGTGGAAGAAGTAACATAAGGGAATTATTTAAACCCTTGTCCCAACACGACATATCATGATACAAAAAAATACCCAATTCATTGGAGCGGTACCAGGGTGCATCCTTCAGAAACATTTTAATTTCATGCTTTAGTGAGTTATATAATCATATATCATGGATCCATTCAACATCAAAATTTTATTCCATGATATATAAATGTGGAATAAATACATGTATGTACCCAATATATAGGATTGTTCTTAAAAAGTTTAATACCCATGATAGAGAAATGGATATGGTATTCACTACACCATTATATTGGCATGGAACATCATGGTGCAATTTTGGCAGCGTAACAACATCATATAAAAATTCATAAATTGGTTTGATGAAAACTAAAGGGGCATTCCATCACATATACATGAAATTGAAAGTATGAATAATATTTAATAACATATCTCAATATAATAAAAAGGAAATTATAAGAAATAATATAAAAGGGATGCTTGATAAAGGAGACAAGTGGAATATCCCTTACAGAATTTTAGCAGAGTAACGGGTGGTCTTAAAGAATCATAACGGGGATTAATGGGAGTTCAGGTAAGCTAAAATTATATATAATGTAAATATATTTTATGTGGATCAGGTGACATCATATTAAACCCTATGGAAATGGAATTTAAGAAGCATAATATAAAATAGGTCCATGAATGGAAATGTGAAGAGAGAAATCCCTTACAGATTTCATACCTAGAAATATCATAGTTAAGGGTACAAATGGGGTAGGATAAACAATAAATCGTTGAAATAACATAAAATTTATAGTAGGTAATTTATTATAAAATTTTTAAAATATAAGCAATTAAAATTAAAAATAATAATTCCAAACAAGGTTCTTGAATAAAAAGGAAGAGATAGAGTTGAGAATCCCATACGAGGATGTGTAACACAAAAGGATTGAGAGAGGCTTCTTAGGATATTGGAGGAAACTTATAAGAACATTTGGGATTATATAGACGTCTTTGGACGAGATTCAAGAATTTTTAGTGAATGGAAATGTGATATTGGGTGGGTTTATATAAAAAAGGAGGGTGATTTCGTTATTATTTTTGTTTTGGACACATCATAGTAAAATGTTCAATAGAAAAAACCACCCCGTGGTTTTCCACATGGTTTCTAGAAAGGGGGAGTGGAATAAATTATTTTATAAGTCTATGGGCTAAATATATCAAAATATTCCCCTTTCTTATGTGGAGGTGAGTCACACTTTCAAAGAAATGATATAATAATCATTAAATATATCAATAGTCTTGAAGGATTCAGTAAGATTTTGTAAAATAATAATTAATAATCCTAAAATTAAATTATATTAAATTTAAAAATATATATCTGGTTTAATACAACCTTTATGGTATTTATTACATCATTATTGTGCCATTATGATGTCATAAAACACAAAATGTATTTATATAGTATTTAATGTTTAACCGAAAATTCGATTATCTCAGAAAATTATGAAAAATTAACCGTTGGATAATTTCAATGTATTGATTCAAAATATAATATTAATTTTATGCAATTTTTTTTTGAATATGTAATTTTTACCTTTAAAATAAAAATTTACATTTATTTAAAATTAACGGGTTTTGATAAAACATTTTTCATGTCTTAATAAGAATTTATTTTGACATCATAAAAATTATATGATAATATATATTCAATAAATTTTATATAATAATAATAATTTATAAAAATATTATTTATTTAAAAAATAAATTAATTCCTCAAAATATATTTCTTAATTTAGTTTGAATAGTTAGAGGAAATACTACTTTTTCTTTGAAAACCCATTATAATTTAACAATAATAAGAAATGAAATATATTAATTATTCTATAAAAAAATATAAATAATATTATTTATGGGGTATTTATAAATATCCTTTAATTACACTATAATATTCTCCATGATTAAGATGTGTGATGGTGTGGCTTTCTTGGGGTCGTTTGGTGAACATGGTTTGGGTCGTGATCTCAATGAGCATAAACTTTTCCAATAAATTGTTTTGATCATGCTTAATTTGTGGGATCTCGACATAGGCTTGGTATTAAGAAAATCTATTAAATTCTATCTCCATTAGAAGATATAATAAATGTTCTTTATAGGGTATGATCCTAATATTTGAGGCCAACACATACTTTTTCTATGTCAAAAGGATTTTTTAAAACCCTATATTTATACTAGTCATGTGATAACTCTTCAACGACTATATTATAAATGATAATGACACTTATTGATCATTTAAAATATAATTGATTATAATAAAATAAGTTCATGTGTTATCTATAAACATAAGATATTTATTAAGTCAAAAGTAATGGAATTTTATTCATACATGTTTGGGCTATTACATTGTAAACTTCTGAATACACTGATTTTATATTCTCTTAAATCACGGTAATGACTTGAATTAAAATAAATCCATTTGAAAAACATGAATGATTCTGTATTCAAATTTCACTTGATATATTTCATTAACACAATAAGTTCTAATCTTTATCCAAGATTACATATACCACATTTCAAAAGAATCATAATTGGTTATAAGGTCATTAATAATATCCAATTAATTATATCCAAATCAATTATCTCTATATCAAATATAATCATAAATTTTTAAAAATATTTACCACAAAAATGGTTCTGTGCCTTAATTAAAATAAAATTTTATATTTATTCATATCCATTCAGCACATCCTTTTCAATTCGTGATGAAAAACATATATTGAAATTACATGTATATATATATATATTAAATGATACGTATAACATACCCTTTGAATTATAATATATACAACCTTAAACCATCCAAAATGATTCCTAAACCATTACTCAGGCTTCATCATCTTATTGTTTGATATGTATTTCCTATAATATGAAATATTAATTATGTTTTAAGGTTCCTAAAAATTAATCTATTTCCCACCATTTATTATAACTAGAAAGAATAGGGTGAGAAATCAAAATCATAGCATAAAACCACATAATCATCAAAAATAACAAATAGGATATATAAATAATTAGTGTTTCCTTATTATATGACACCTTAGGTTTATCCTTGGTTATTCATAGTCACCTATTATTTATATTCATCATGATGATTCACAAATATATTTTTTTAATTTCCAAAGAATTTTCCGAGGGAGTGTCAAACTAGATGTGAAACAAGTCTTGTTTCCATGTACCTAGTTACACTCTAGTCAAGACCAATGCACCCTTTTAGTGTTGCTAAAAATAAGTACATATATTATATAGAACCATCTACCTGTAGTATCCAGATAGGGATGTGATTCTATAAAACCACTCACTATATCATTTAAAAATAATCTAGTGAATTTTCCTAAACATTATCTCATTATTTTACATATCTTTATAGATATCCCTAGACATATCCATAAAAATATACATATATTTCACATTAATGTATCCTTATAATTATTTCCTAATGATGAATAAACCCTTCCATTAATACCAACTATAAAAACCCATGAGTAATATACATGGATATTATATCAATTTAGATTAATATTCATCACAATACAAAAGTACATTCTAGTGGACTATAATAGATTAGTGTATTTAGAAACATGGATTAAATACTTTTAGTTTTTCCAAGATCATAAAAATATCCCTTAATGATATTAACATTATATAATCATACTTAAAATACTTCTTCATCACCCAGTGAAAGGAAACACAAGATAGGTGTAAGCACAAATTCTCTTCAAAGAAAAATAAAATAAATAAATAAAAATACTAGGATAATAAGGATATGAGAACATGAGAATGACATTTTAAGATCATTCTATACATATCAATATATATTAAATATTATACATGGCATACATATTATCAGTTCATGAGAAATGATTTATAATATAATCGGGAAAATGAACCATATAAGCATATCATTGTCATAAGTCATAAAAGTTATATCAAAAACATAAAAATGGAAATATCATTCCATATAAGTTAGGTATCATTTCCAAAAAAACATATCATGGAACCTCATAGTGACTAAACCTACTTATATAGACACTCCATTATCAATAGTTTTAGTCATTTCCTTGTAAGGTATAGGGTTTCCCTATATTCCCATAGTGGATCAGGTTTCCCCATCTTCCCATTGTAGATTAGGATGCTCATGTTTCCCATTTTGGATCAATCCCACTGACTTGTTCCCCATTATTATCTCATGATATATAAATATTTACCCAATTAATTGGAGGTATAAAGAGGTTTCACCCATTACGTACTAAAATTTTATATACATCTTTCATATGATAATAAAAACATCATTATATCATGACCTATAAAAAGATATGGGTTTCATAAAAATCATATCATAGAATATGAAAGGAAATGGGTGTCCCAAAAATTTCATCATATTGTTACCTATCTATATTAGATAGGTTTCATAATCATTTAATTTTATAATAATTATTGAAATGAAGTAAGTTTCAAAATAATTTATCATTGTATAACCCATGAAAGAGAAATGAGTGTCAAAAAATCATGCCATCAAAATATAAACCGTCTAAGAATTAATATGAATGGAATTATTGTATCACGAACCCTATAAATCTTAATCTATATAAATGGATTTAATCTTAGATGGAGAAGGATTTTCAAATATAGCATTATATATATCTTAAGGAAAAAACATTATATTAAATGTCTTATTCATACAACCTTTTCAAAAATAATTATCTTACAATGAATGATTTCAAATTTCATCTTAATTAATTATTGATGAAATCATATTTTCCTCTTTGAAAAAAACCCTTTCTAAAATATAATGGATTTTGAAAACCATTTTCTTTTTAAGTACATTGAAAACATAAAATGAAATCTTGATAAACTTCTAAAAAAATCCAATATAAATTTATAAAATAATCTCGAAAAAAAATTTAGCCTGTTTTCCTAAAAAACATATAAAATAAAATTGAAAACTTTTTGAAAAACTTTTTCCTTGAATACTTATAAAAGTAGCTGGAAAACATTTTGAAAAACTTTTCCCATGAAAACCTATAAGTGAAACATGAAAATAAATTTAAAAACTAATTCATTTTAAAAAATATTGATAAATATCTAAAACCATTAAAACACATGGGAAAAATAAAATATATTTTAAATCATTTTTAGAAAACATGTTTTTTAAATAAGACAAATTTCCGACTGAATATATGGATATAGTAGAAGTTTAATAAAAAATTGTTTTTTTAATTTTCATTAACACCAATGAGTGGAAAATGGTACCAATACATGAATATAAAATGAATTACCAGATGAGATGAAAATTAATTAGTGTTTTTTAGATACGTATAATAATATATATCAATGGAAGCATAATCATAAACAATCTCGATAAATGATGTGATTATACCAATAAAATGTTATCACATTGGTAACATTAAATCATGATACACATATGTGAATAACATTAAATGAATATTATAATATAATTAATATATTAAAATTCATGATATAATATAAAAAAGGAACTATATACTCCTCATTGGAAAATAAATTTGTATAATGAAAAATGTGTACGAGAGAATGAAAATTGAGAAAAAACAACATTATTGTTATGGAAAGTATTGATACATAAACCCCATAAAAGAGATATCATTAAACAAATCTGTAAATCCATATAAATATAAGTATAATTATTATATACTACTTCCATGGAAATTATTACGTTTTGGGTAATATCTTTACTGTTGTATGTATATATTTTGGCTTTTTATTCAAGATCCTTTTACTTAGAAAATGATTAAATTATTTTGATAATTTAAATTAGGATATGAACATATTATAAATTTAGTGTATAAATATTAATAATAAATTAAAAAATATAGAAAAATTAAATTGAATACATTGTTCATGGATATATTAGGATCTACGTATGATTGAAAGATGTTTCCGTGATATTGTCAGGTTGAAGGAGAGAATATAAATTAAATACATTAATATATACATATTATAATTACTATAGGATTATTTTTTCTTATATATCATATATTTTCATTAAACCATACATAATAAATTATTTGTAGAGTGTGAACAAATCACAACATTTTTAAGAGTGGGTATTCCCCACTTCCACAAATGAAATTATCCTATTTAAAAAAATGGAAAGCATGAAGTTATATTTTATATAAAAATTGAAATAGTATAAATACATAATAAATATCATTTATATAAAATAAACTCAAATTTTCCATCATAATTACCATCCATTAGAGGTGGTAAAGGGAAAACAAACAACATTGTCCCGTGAGGTGGTATTTCATTGTACACAAGAACAGTGTGTCCGTAGACCATTGTATGGATATGTGGGTATGTTCAGGGAAACAATTTATCAAAAAATCTCAATTTATTTATTATATTGAGTTTATAATATAATAATTTAATAATATGATTTTATGATGTGGGGAATATAAATGAATCAAAGGTGTTTGAGGAATGATGTTACATCTTATTTGGGTAACTCCTCTTGGACTACCCTAAAGGGCTTCATCAGATGTAATTATTAACAAATATAGGATTCTACGTCAAGGGGGGTATGGGGATTGTCATGACCCATCCTCGGGGCCCGTGCCGTGACTACCCCAAGCCCGCCTTCCATAGGCCAGGGGCTGGCGACTAGCACCAAGGCGTAAATCCCGGTAAAAAGGGAAGGCATTGCCTTTGTAAAGTAAACAAGCACCACAGAATAAGCAAGAGGAAAAGTAAACACTAAGTAAAAACAGAGTACAACTGAAGTGTGGAAAAGTAAATGGGCCAGTATACAAACCCAACTGAAAGTAAAGTACAACTCGAAAGGGAAAACAGCAACTGTAAAGTAAAAGCCGCTACACCGAGCTGTCCACTGGAAATCCCACATGAAGGGTGGGTACATATAGCTCCAATGCTCCTCGGATCTCGTCGTCCGCTCCGAGCACGTCCCACCTAGTGGTCCACCTCCAGGTACCGTCCTGCTCTGCAAGCCTCAGCCACGATCAACGCTGTCCGTCGTCTGCAACCAACACAACGTAGTGCGGGCATAGCCCGTGCAGGGGTGAGTATAACGATACTCAGTAGGGACCCCGAGACCCTCAAGGTCTCACTAAAAGCAATAATGATAACCACAAGAAGATCTCAACAGATAACCTCTACTTAGATATATGCCCATACATATACCAAAGTTATCAAGTAACCCATCTCAATCATGAGGCAAACACAATGTCAAAAGTCTCAGCTCAAACCAGGATTTTCATCATCGAAACCGAAACTGCTGAATAGATCCGTCTCTGGAGTGTACAGTGGTCCTGTCACAACTCCGAGGTACGGCTCACTAACTTAAGACTGCTGTATTACTCCACCTATCGAGTATTGCGGGCCAGCCGCTACCACCAAGCGCTCCCATGTGCCGCTACAACCAAGCGCACCACTGTCGTGGGTCTGCCGCTACAACCAAGCGCTCCCATGTGCCGCTACAACCAAGCACACCTCTGTCGTGGGTCTGCCGCTACAACCAAGCGCTCCCATGTGCCGCTACAATCAAGCGCACCTCTGTCGTGGGTCTGCCGCTACAACCAAGCGCTCCCATGTGCCGCTACAACCAAGAGCACCTCTGTCGTGGGTGTGCCGCTACAACCAAGCGCTCCCATGTGCCGCTACAACCAAGCGCACCTCTGTCGTGGGTTTGTCGCTACAACCAAGTGCTCCCATGTGCCGCTAAAACCAAGCGCACCTCTTTTGTGGGTTTGTCGCTACAACCAAGCGCTCCCATGTGCCGCTACAACCAAGCACACCTCTGTCGTGGGTCTGCCGCTACAACCAAGCGCACCTCTGTAACACACCGAGTCGTTCGATCAGCAGTCATCGAGTCTCAGTCAGCTACATGGTCTCCGTGCTCCGCCCGCTCGTCTCCGGGAGGGTCCGCTCCACGAGCTACTGGTCGATACTCCAAGTATCACAAAGTCCCGCAAGGAAGTATCTCAAAGGACAACCTCGTCATATGGGTCTCAGCGCAATAGACGGCGCGTCAATCGGACGCCCGGTCTGTGAGTTATTAGCCTTTTCGTCCCAGGGGCCCGGTTGGTTTCGTGTGCGAACCAACCCGGCCGTACCCAAACTGCACCCCGAACTCTCATGGGGTATACTCAGAAGGACCGTTTCTCAACGAGATCACCAACGCCGCAGACGGTTCGTCAAACGGACGTTCTGTCTGAAAGGTATCAACTTTTCCCTTCCAGGGGCCCGGTTGGATTTCGGTGTGATCCAACCTGGCCACTATCCAACTGCATCCAAAACTCGGGTGGAGGATGCCAAAAGTTCAGTCTCATCAAGAGGAAATCAATGAGACAGACGGCGCGTCAATCGGACGCCCGGTCTGTGAGTTATTGGCTTTTTCGTCCCAGGGGCCCGGTTGGTTTTTAAGGCAAAACCAACCCGACCGTACTCCACCTGCGTCCAAACCTCGGGAGGAGGGTGCCAAAAGATCCGTCTCACAAAGAGGAACTCAACAAAGCTGACGACACGTCAATCGGACGTCCGTAGCTCAATATATGAGCGTTTCCGCTCCGAGGGCCCGGTTGGTTTCGTGTACGAACCAACCCGGCCGAACCCAAAGTATTCCAAAACCTTGAGTGCAATAAACCAAAACGACCGTCTCGCTCCAAGGATTGCGTTGCCACTGACGGCGAGTCATTTGGAGGCCCGTAGCTCAAGTTACGGGCGTTTGAACGAAAGTCGTCCGAAGACGGGGGGTCCGGGCCCGGGGCGACCCGCCCCGACCCCCCCTGGTTGGCCCGAACCGGGTCGGGTCCGACCCGGTTGGCCTGGCCCGGCCCGGCCAGGGCCGGTCCGGCTCGGCTCGGCCGAGCGGCCGACGCGGGGGAAAGCAGCCGCCCCGCGTGACACCCCCGCGACACCCCGCGGGGTGTCGGCCAGACAACCGGACGCGTCGCGTGACAACCCGGCAGCACCCGCGGGGTGCCGCTTGACAACCCCGCGACACCCGCGGGGTGCCGCGCTGGACACCCGCGGGGTGCCGCGCTGGACACCCGCGGGGTGCCGCGCTGGACACCCACGGGGTGTCGTGCTGGACACCCGCGGCACCCGCGGGGTGCCACGTGACAACCCCGCAGCACCCGCGGGGTGTCGCGCTGGACACCGGCGGCACCCGCGGGGTGTCGCGCTGGACACCGGCGGCACCCGCGGGGTGTCGCGCTGGACACCCGCGGGGTGCCGCCGCCTCCGTCCGCCGGAGTCGCTCCGGTGACCCGTTTTCCTTCCCGTCTGTGCCGTTGTTCTTCCCGGGTTCCGTTCTTTACTACGGGATCGTCAAACATCCGTTGCGGCACGTTCCGTCGTCGCCCACCAAATCCTCAAAAAACGAAGAACGACGGAGGGTTGTCGGTCCGTGTTCGTTTGACCAGCACCCTCCGCGTTAGATAAAAACAACGGGAGAAAATAAAATGTTCAACACAAGAACTAACAATTTTAATAAAATAAAATTGTTTCTTTGAAACCGGTTCTTTAATTTTTAAAGAACTTTCACGGGAATGTAAAGAGGGGTAATCCAAAATATAAAATCCCTACATCGGAGTCGTTGCGCGTGAGCTTTCATCGCGGAATTGCTTGTCGCGGAAGAGGGGGGGGGGGGATCGTCGCGTCGTCGCGGGAAGGCGTCGCGTCGTCGCGGAACACGATGTTGAGTCGGCGAACTCAACACACCATGAAACAGCAGATTTAATTTTATTTAATTAAATTCGTGTTTTGGTTAAGAACCACGAAGGAGATAACAAGGAAGGTCCGAGACACTTACCTCAAGCAGCCGATCGAAGACCCGTCGCAGAGGAAGAGACGTCGCAGAAGAACGTTGTTGGCATCGCGGATCACGGCGTCGCGTCGTCGATTTCTAGGTTCGGCGTTCTTCGCGTTCTTCGCGAAGGAGGCTGAAGGTTCAAGGATCCTTTCTCAATGAGTAATCCTCCAAAGGAAAAGGTTGGTCTTATTTTATTATTATGTCAACACACGAAAAAGGGTAAGTAACGACCCATCAATTCATTGAATTAATTCAACGAAAGAAACAACTCATTTAATTTACGAAATAAACCACCCAATTAAATGGTCTGTTAAGAAATTAGAAAACGCGTCAGTTGACTTTCATAATGACGGGTTTTCACGGGTGCGTTACTTAGCGAAAAGAAACGGCGGGGCTCATGTGGGCCCCACCTCACAAATATTCTACAAAGGGGGTAGGATATTTCTGGATAGCATCCTATCCGGTTCAACTCAGTTCAAGCCGCCTTTAAGTGGCTTCAAGTGGCTTCCAAGTGGCTTAAGTGAAATAAAATAAAGTTGTCGAAAAAATATTTTATTTCTTAACTTTAAGCCCGAAAATTAAAAACCACACCCGAGCAAACGCAACTCCGGAAGATGCGTTTCTAAGTGCATACCGGCACTGCGATTTAATCGGTGCCCTCAGAATTCAATTCCGAGCACCGGTTCAAAAGTTAGAAAAACTCGCTCGTCCGTTCACTGAACGTACCCGAGCCAAACTTCGGAAAATGATTCCGGGCACACCAGGCCTCGGAATAAGGTTCCGTCAGAAACTGCGCTCTTTTCAAATTCCAAAGAAAAAAAATAAGAAGAAAAAAAATTCCTTGAAATTTACGGGTCTTTACATTACTCCCACCACAGGGCTTTACGTCCCCATAAAGCTTCAATACAAACTAGGGATACAAAGACGGTACTGGGCACGCATCTGAGCCTTCCACTCCCATGTGCTCACCTGGACCTTCTCTATCATGGCCCGGACCACCTCTGGTCCCACTAGAGTTGCTATGATTTCTTCCTTGCCGATAAGAGAAATCTGGTCTCATCCCCTGGATGAACCACGTTCTTTGCCTAATATTGTCAAACCCGACATGGATGATACTAACCCATACCAAGGATGACGTCGTAAGGCCTCGACACTACTACAAAGAGATCCAACCGTTACTCTCGCCTCCAAGGGTTGAGTCATACTGTCGGCATTAGTGTGTGGTAACTAGGTCTCCTCCAGTAGATACTTCTCAAGTGAGGGTCAAGTCAACGGTCTAAACCAGAACCTCTTAGTAACAACACAAGAGAGGACAGGGAAGTAAACATACAAGATAAGTGTCTTTATTTTATTGCAGCTCATGGTACAAAGACACAAAAACAACATCAACATGGAACTAGAAGTAAAGAGACGTATCCACTAGTTCCGCTCCCGTCCACCTGCTCCAGGAGCTCTACTGCCTTGCCCACTGCTCTACTGTTGCTCAAGCATTCGTCGCCGCCTCTGCCTCGGTGGCTCCTCAAAAGCCTATGGATCAACTGTACGAGGAGTCGGACAGTCACGTGCCAGGTGCCCCTTTCCACCGCACGAGTAACACAGTCTGCTTCTGGCACGCCTGGCTCTGACCCCACCCCGGGTGCCCCGAACCACCGGTCCTGAAACTCGAGATCGCCCAACTGCTGTTCTGGTCCTCCTGGACCTCTGCATCATCAGTCTACTGCCCACAGATGACTCGGCTTCTGAATGAAAAACACGCGGCAAAGGCAGCAGCTCCTGAACATGCTCGGGGTGTAGAGCTACTGGCACAAACTCCACCCTGAAGAAGGTCTCGAAGTCTTCCAATGTGAAAGCCATCCCATAGAAAAACTGGAACAAGTGGCTCCACCACCTGCCTCCTACTGCCTGAAGAAGGCTGGAAGCAAAGGTCACCATGAAGTCTGATGGCGTCCCCACTAGCCTGAAGACTCCCACCACAGCCTCCAGCCAATCCTCAGCCGCCTGCGGGTCCATCTCTCCCTCAAACCTGGGTGGCCTCTGGCGCTGGAACTCATGCAGTGCGCTCAAGTAGCGGGCATCGCCTACTGCTGGGGCTGGTGGCATCGGTGGCCCAACGTATGGTAGTACCGTTGGCGCCTCCGCTGGTGCCTCAACTGCAAGAGGGCCCTATACCGAAGCCTCGTCACTCGACAGGCTGTCAGCACGCACATCCCTCTGGGCTCTAACTGGTCGTCCGGGAAAAGGCATCCTGAAAGAAACAACGTAACACGGTCAAAAGATTATACCTGGTGAGCTGACCAGGTTTGAGCTGTTTTAAGGGGGAAACCTTTGAAAACACACATGCAATCAGTGTTTTTGCACACAAAGTTGGAAATCAGTTGCCAGGGTCCTGGTGTATGGATACGTCGGCCGCCCGCACCAACACTGGACTCCCTGAACTGAAAACCACACTCGATACCCTTAACACTATTGATTCACAGAAAGAAAGATCAGAGTCTGCGGTAGAACCAACCACCTCTGATACCAATTTGCCACGACCCGTCCTCGGGGCCCGTGTCGTGACTACCCCAAGCCCGCCTTCCATAGGCCAGGGGTTGGCGACTAGCACCAAGGCGTAAATCCCGGTAAAAAGGGAAGGCATTGCCTTTGTAAAGTAAACAAGTACCACAGAATAAGCAAGAGGAAAAGTAAACACTAAGTAAGAACAGAGTACAACTGAAGTGCGGAAAAGTAAATGGGCCAGTATACAAACCCAACTGAAAGTAAAGTACAACTCGAAAGAGAAAATAGCAACTGTAAAGTAAAAGCCGCTACACCGAGCTGTCCACTGGAAATCCCACCTGAAGGGTGGGTACAGATAGCTCCAATGCTCCTCGGGTCCCGCCGTCCGCTCCGAGCACATCCCGCCCAGTGGTCCACCTCCAGGTACCATCCTGCTCTGCAAGCCTCAGCCACGATGAACGCTGTCCGTCGTCTGCAACCAACACAATGTAGTGCGGGCATAGCCCGTGCAGGGGTGAGTATAACGATACTCAGTAGGGACCCCGAGACCCTCAAGGTCTCACTAAAACCAACAAGGATAACCACAAGAAGATCTCAAAAGATAACCTCTACTTAGATATATGTCCATACATATACCTAAGTTATCAAGTAACTCATCTCAATCATGAGGCAAACACAAGGTCAAAAGTCTCAGCTCAAACCAGGATTTTCATCATCAAAATCGAAACTACTGAAGAGATCCATCTCTGGAGTGTACAGTGGTCCTGTCACAACTCCGAGGTACGGCTCACTAACTTAAGACTGCTGTAGTACTCCACCTATCGAGTATTGCGGGCCAGCCGCTACCACTAAGAGCTCCCATGTGCCGCTACAACCAAGCGCACCACTATCGTGGGTCTGCCGCTACAACCAAGCGCTCCCATGTGCCGCTACAACCAAGGGCACCTCTGTCGTGGGTCTGCCGCTACAACCAAGCGCTCCCATGTGCCGCTACAACCAAGAGCACCTCTATCGTGGGTCTGCCGCTACAACCAAGCGCTCCCATGTGCTGCTAAAACCAAGCGCACCTCTGTCGTGGGTTTGCCGCTACAACCAAGTGCTCCCATGTGCCGCTACAACCAAGCGCACCTCTGTCGTGGGTCTTCCGCTACAACCAAGCGCTTCCATGTGCCGCTACAACCAAGCGCACCTCTGTCGTGGGTCTGCCGCTACAACCAAGCGCTCCCATGTGCCGCTACAACCAAGCGCACCTCTGTCGTGGGTCTGCCGCTACAACCAAGCGCTCCCATGTGCCGCTACAACCAAGCGCACCTCTGTCGTGGGTCTGCCGCTACAACCAAGCGCACCTCTGTAACACACCGAGTCATTCGATCAGCAGTCATCGAGTCTCAGTCAGCTACACGGTCTCCGTGCTCCGCCCGCTCGTCTCCGGGAGGGTCCGTTCCACGAGCTACTGGTCGATACTCCAAGTATCACAAAGTCCCGCAAAAAAGTATCTCAAAGTACAACCTCGTCATAGGGGTCTCAACGCAACAGACGACGCGTCAATCGGACGCCCGGTCTGTGAGTTATTAGCCTTTTCATCCTAGGGGCTCGGTTGGTTTCGTGTGCGAACCAACCCGGCCGTACCCAAAATGCACCCCGAACTCTCATGGGGTATACTCAGAAGGACCGTTTCTCAACGAGATCACCAACGCCGCTGACGGTTCGTCAAACGGACGTTCTGTCTGAAAGGTATCAACTTTTCTGTTCCAGGGGCCCGGTTGGATTTCGATGCGATCCAACCCAACCACTATCCAACTACATCCAAAACTCGGGAGGAGGATGCCAAAAGTTCAATCTCATCAAGTGGAAAGCAATGAGACAGACGGCGCGTCAATCGGACGCCCGGTCTGTGAGTTATTGGCTTTTTCGTCCCAGGGGCCCGGTTGGTTTTTAAGGCAAAACCAACCTGACCGTACTCCACCTGCGTCCAAACCTCGGGCGGAGGGTGCCAAAAGATCCATCTCACAAAGAGGAACTCAACAAAGCTGACGACACGTCAATCGGACGTCCGTAGCTCAAGATATGAGCGTTTCCGCTCCGAGGGCCCAGTTGGTTTCGTGTACGAACCAACCCGGCCAAACCCAAAGTATTCCGAAAACTTGAGTGCGATAAACTGAAACGACCGTCTCGCTCCAAGGATTGTGTTGCCACTGACGGCGAGTCGTTTGGAGGCCCATAGCTCAAGTTACGGGCGTTTGAACGAAAGTCGTCCGAAGACGGGGGGTCCGGGCCCGGGGCGACCCGGCCCGACCCCCCCTCGTTGGCCCGAACCAGGTCGGGTCCCACCCGGTTGGCCCGACCCGGCCCGGCCAGGGCCGGTCCGGCTCGGCTCGGCCAAGCGGCCGAGCGGCTGACGCGAGGGAAAGCCGCCGCCCCGCGTGACACCCCCGCGGCACCCGCGGGGTGTCGGCCAGACAGTAGGACGCGTCGCGTGACAACCCCGCGGCACCCGCGGCACCCGCGGGGGTGCCGCGCTGGACATCCGCGGGGTGCCACGGGACAACCCCGCGGTACCCGTGGGGTGTCGCGCTGGACACCCGTGGCACCCGCGGGGTGCCGCGCTGGACACCCACGGGGTGCCGCGGGACAACCCCGCGGCACCCGCGGGGTGTCGCGCTGGACACCCGCGGCACCCGCGGGGTGGCGCGCTGGACACCCGCGGGGTGCCGCTTGACAACCCCGCTGCACCCGCGGGGTGTCGCGCTGGACACCCGCGGGGTGCCGCCGCCTCCGGCCGCCGGCGCCGCCATCGGCTTCCGCGGGCCGCCGGAGTCGCTCCGGTGGCCCGTTTTCCTTCCCGTCTGCGCCGTTGTTCCTCCCGGGTTTCGTTCTTTACTGCGGGATCGTCAAACATCCGTTGCGGCACGTTCCGTTGTCGCCCGCCAAATCCGCAAAACACGAAGAACGACGGAGGGTTGCCGGGCCGTGTTCGTTTGACCCGCACCCTCCACGTTAGATAAAAACAACGGGAGAAAATAAAATGTTCGACACATGAACTAACAATTTTAATAAAATAAAATTGTTTCTTTGAAACCGGTTCTTTAATTTTTAAAGAACGTTCACGGGAATGTAAAGAGGGGTAATCCAAAATATAAAATCCCTACCTCGGAGTCGTCGCGCGTGAGCGTTCTTCGCGGAATTGCTTGTCGCGGAAGAGGGGGGGGGGGATCGTCGCGTCGTCGCGGGAAGGCGTCGCGTTGTCGCGGAACACGACGTTGAGTCGGCGAACTCAACACACCATGAAACAACAGATTTAATTTTAATTAATTAAATCCGTGTTTTGGTTAAGAACCACGAAGGAGATAAAAAGGAAGGTCCGAGACTCTTACCTCAAGCAGCCGATCGAAGACCAGTCGCGGAGGAAGAGACGTCGCAGAAGAACGTTGTTGGTGTCGCGGATCACGGCGTCGCGTCGTCGATTTCCGGGTTCGGCGTTCTTCGCGTTCTTCGCGTTCTTCGCGTTCTTCGCGAAGGAGGCTGAAGGTTCAAGGATCCTTTCTCAACGAGTAATCCTCCAAAGGAAAAGGTTGGTCTTATTTTATTATTACGTCAACACACGAAAAAGGGTAAGTAACGACCCATCAATTCATTGAATTAATTCAACGAAAGAAACAACTCATTTAATTTACGAAATAAACCACCAAATTAAATGGTCTGTTAAGAAATTAGAAAACGCGTCACTTGAATTTCATAATGACGGGTTTTCGCGGGTGCGTTACTTAGTGAAAAGAAACGGCGGGGCTCGTGCGGGCCCCACCTCACAAATATCCTACAAAGGGGGTAGGATATTTCTGGATAGCATCCTATCCGGTTCAACTCAGTTCAAGACGCCTTTAAGTGGTTTCAAGTGGCTTCCAAGTGGCTTAAGTGAAATAAAATAAAGTTGTCGAAGAATTATTTTATTTCTTAACTTTAAGCCCGAAAATTAAAAACCACACCCGAGTAAACGCAACTCTGGAAGATGCGTTTCTAAGCGAATACCGGCACTGCGATTTCATCGGTGCCCTCAGAATTCGATTCCGAGCACCGGTTCAAAAGTTAGAAAAACTCGCTCGTCCGTTCACTCAACGTACCCGAGCCAAAATTCGGAAAATGATTCCGGGCACACCAGGCCTCGGAATCAGGTGCCGTCAGAAACTGCGCTCTTGTCAAATTCCAAAGAAAAAAAATAAGAAGAAAAAAATTTCCTTGAAATTTACGGGTCTTTACAGGGATGATAGGGGATTTTAAGGTAGTTTTTTTAGATCCAAAGGGATTCGTATGAGAGAATATGTGGGAGGAGTGAGTTCATTCTTATATTGTAAGATAAGTGGCATTATAGTAAAATTTTGAAAATGGAATTCCACCCACGTTTTTCCTATAAAATATGGATAAAATAATATATCTAATTAGATAAAATATAGGATAGTGTTGATTTATTAACATAAAAATTATTTTGGGAAAATTTATAGGTCATTTTGGCTCTTAGGTTTAAGGTTTTTCCCCTTGTTAAGGTAATTTTTCACTTCATCACTGTATTTAATTTTAATTAATTTCAATTTTACATTTTTTCAAAAAAATATGTTGAATTAATTATATATCTTAAATAGTTATGATTCAAAATATGGATTTCATTTTTGAAAATTTCATTCACAGAAGTGGCAGAAATATTTTTTAAATTAATCCCATAGATGGAACAACAAATATAGCTTTTAATGTAAAAATGCTAAAATGTTTGAAATGTTTTTTGATTAAAATTACAACTAAAATTGATTTAAATAAACTAAATTGGATTAAATTATTTTTAATTTATATAATTTGATTTTAAAAGTAATTAATATTTTATTCTGTCCTTATAATTAAATAGCTAAAAAAGATATATTGCATTAAAAATCATTTTTTATTACAAATTATTAAATCAAACTCCTCGTAAAAATAAAAAAATTACATATACAATAATTTGATATTATTCTTGGAAAAAGGAAAATTATTTTGAAATATAGGATTTATAAAACATTAAATAATGGATTTAATGTAGGTTCTCTATTAAATGTCGGTAAAAGTTCCTTTATAAACATATATGCTTTTATTTTTAATATTTGGTTAGTTTTTTTCTTATACCTATAAAATATGTGGGATGAATATAAAAAATATTATTTAATATTTAGTATATAAATTTTTTTAGAAAAAATTATTAAAAGTGGTTAGTTTAATTTATTGAGATAAAATCATATTTTTACAGAGAGGATAAATTGCCTTCTTAGAAAAGTAATTTCTTTATTTTAAAATATTTATTACATTCACTTATACTAATTGATAACTAAAGGATTCATATTTTATACATTTATAAATCATATATTTCCCATTTCAATAATTTTATTCATATATTATCCTCCAACATCATGGGGTAGCTATAATAATATTTCAGTAACAATATTAATTGTATCCTAAATTTTGGTATAACTTGACCATTCATGTAGTAGAATAAATTAAAGGGATTTAGTATTGCATGTAATAAAATCCAAAAAATATCATTTCATGTTCCACAATCAAATCTACGTGTTGATTGTGGTGTAATATTGTAATTTTTTTTCTTACAATGAAACCCATATTTAGTGCATTTATATAATAATACTATATTCAGTGTTTCATGAAATGAAAAATATTAAAAAAGATTATCTAATTTGAGAAAAAAATATTTCATAAAATCTAAGTGTGTTACAATGACCCAGAGTTTATATTAATGTATATAATAATGATGTACATAATCCCTAATTTTGTTTGATCTTACAATATGATTTTTAAATGGGGATCCCAAATATACAACTCAATGTAAATATTCGACTATGATTGATGTTGCGGAGGAGCATGGTAGGTTAGTTGAACTTTTCTTTCAATTTATATAAATATATCTTATAAATAAGACTTAAATTTATCATTTATCAACTAATTAATATCTCACAACTATTCCTTCATGAAAGATATTTTACCTCCATATCTTTCCTCCCACTATGTCATAATTGAAGGAATAATAATTTTTCTAATTATGACACTTGACTTGTATTCCATTATGTGGATAGAGTTTTAATGATTCCCTAAAATAGTCACAAAATTTTCCATCAAACCATTATGGATAATGGTATGCTATATCAATTTCTCCCAAATGGTATCCAAAAATGATACGAGTAAATTTTATATTATTGTGATGAAATTAAAAAATACTAATATTCATGAAAAAGAACAATTTATTACAATTGATTTTTTCAATTACTTATATTGATGGATCATAAAAAAACATTCTAATTGTTTCATCTTAACCCTAATTAATTTTCCATGGAGACTTGGGGTTTATATAGGGTTGAATTGAAAAACGTAAATTCCACTATTAGATATAAATTGTAATTAATAAAAAATTATCGCAATTATTTTATACTCTATAAAATTATACCCTATACATGATAAGGTAGAGAATATATAATGATGCATCTACTGTAAATACCTTTCATAATAAATCATAAATAATGTAGTTATAAACCCATTCAATTTATCCAAAAAAATTCTCATGAGATGTACCTATGAATGGAGGTGATATATTATATTTATCCCCATCAATCACTGTAAGTCCAAATAATTCATCATATATCAAAAAAGTTATTGAGTTTATGAATCAATATGCCTTAACATTGAATACATGTACTAAGTTATAGATGTATATTTTTCATTATTTCTAAAGTCAATAAAATAATATTGAATTTAAACCGCATATGTAAAAATTTTATAAGTTTTACGATATAATCATAACCATAATTATAATATATAAATAAATTTAGGTGAAATTTAATTTCTAGTTAAAAATTATTACCATAATTTCATTGTATCAAGATAATGTTTTCAATCAAAAATGAAAGTGATATTTTACAATATATTTACATCTGGGTAATTTTCAAGTAGAATCCCCATGGATGAGATGATTAAAAGTGAAACATAAAATACCATTAATTATGAATGAATAAATATATTTCATATCAATGGGGAAGTACATACAACACATAAAATTTAATTTTCACATAATAAAAATTATGTCTCAATGCAATATAAATTGAGATGAAATCCCTTACCTCACAATTTCTTTTGGATGAACATGATTTAAAATCACATATAGTTGTTCTAAAAATGTTATTAACTTACATAAACAACTTATTAATTTATATAATATCATATATGATCCTTTTATAATTTTTTACCACCTGATTGAAAATAAGGTCTCATTCTTCTCATGTATTTGAATGTTAATTGCCTTATTTTCTCATTCATGTATTATCATTACTGGTCTAGTTCATTGAAATATTATATAGTATCATAAAATATAAAATATTAATTGTGAAATAATTATCATAATATATAATATTAATATAAATCATTATATATGGTTATGAAAAATGAAGTATATTTCGATTATCGAGACCGTAGTCCTTACGCACGAATGAGTAATGTTTACCTTTTACAATGATCATTATATAAATGATTTAAGTGATATATAATATTTCCATAATTATAAAAATATATTAAATACCATAATATATCAATATATATTTTATGTATGTGGTGGGGGGATGAAATGAGAGTCACATCTCCTTGTCAAGGTGGTATTCCATGCGTATACGAATGATGTTATCATTATTATATTACAGAAAATGTAAGAAAATAAAAATGTTGTATTATAATTAAATAATTATAAATATTTCATGAATATAATAGTTATTTTATTTAAATCACATATAAAAATTAACTTTATCCTTATCACAATCCATGTGAAGCTTTAGCGAAAGATAAATCAAAACTCGTTGTAAGGTGGTAGTCTCCAATACACACGAGCGATGTTATCATATCCCTAGAAAATAAAATCTAAACAATATAATTATTTTATTATTATTAAAAAGGTATAAATATGTTATAATTTTCACATATATACTTTATATCCTTCTTTATATCCAACTGCGAAAGGTGGTAATGGAATAGTGAGTCAGATCAGCTCGTGATATGGTAGTCCACCGTACAAACAAACGATAAATTAAAAACCCATTATATGTAAGAATATATAGTTATAAGTTATGAAAATATTATAAAAACAACACATTTTATGAAATATTGATATAAATTTATATGATAATTGTTTAATAAGGATTTATGTATGTTGAGAAAAAAATAAAATAATGTTACTCATTGAAGAACACTACCTTTTCATTGGGAATCCTAATTTGGGTTTCCCTTAGGCATTCTTATGAGGGATTTATGACAAAAAAAGGATTTTAGAAAGATATTAGGTATTTTGGTAAGTTACTTAGTCATTTATTGGCCGATCAAAATAGTTTTGATTACAAGATAAAGAGAGGAGATGGGTGGAATTTTATATCTATGCAAGAGGACACACTTTGTGTTTTTGAAAAGATTTGATTATTCCCATATTTTTTATGGGGAAAAAATTTCAAAATAGGGTATTATATAAACTTATAGGTATAATGGTTGATAAATTTAAATCCATTTTTTCTTATAAAACTGTGTAGGTATTTTTTATCTCATCATTCTAGTTTAATCCTTAGTAAATTTGTTCTTTACCTTAACAATCTTAAATAAGTTTTACTAAATTTACGGATAAATTTGGTCAAAATCTGTGATTAATTTTTTTGTGACTATAAATAATTATAATTAAAAATATGGAATCTATTTTTCCATATTCTATTCAAATAACTGGAAAATTTTAATTTAAAATTAACCCCACTGATGTGATGAGAAATGAGGGTTTTAATTAAAAAACCAAATGATTACAATGATTTTTCTTAAAAATTAAATAATAAAATTATTAAAATCATCTAAATTGAATTAATTGATATAAAATTTATGTAATATTTCTTTAAAAACAATTTAATATTTAATTTTAAATTTTAAATCATTTCAATGGAATCGCTTTTTTCAATTAAAATTATTTATTTTTTCATTATTCATAAATTAATGAAAATTTACATATATATCCTTAAAATTATCCCTAAGATAATTTTCATATGATGATTTCAATTTTTTTGCTTATTTTTTCAAATTATAATCAAAATATGGTAAAAATTAATTTAATGTTATATATCGTGTTTTGTTTAAACTCAGAGTTGCGTGAATCAAAAATTATTAACAAAGTTTAATTTATTCTAAAAGAAATATATATTAAAATAATGGGGTGTTACATTATTCCCTAATTTGTTTTCTAATTTCATATATATTTCCTTATAAAAATATGATTTTATTTCTTCGGCATAATATCATCTTTTTTCAACATTCCATCCTCTATTTTTTTATTTCCCCAAAGTACCTTTACCAGATGAGTAATCTAATTCTATAGTACCCAATATATAGTATAAATATTATAGATGGGTTCATAATATTATGATTGATTAATTTTAAAATATTTTTCATCAAATGTGAGAACAGGCATACATTCCAGAATTTACTTTTTTATAAAATGATATATGGAACGTGTCTTCTACTTTATAGAGATTTGTAGGATTTTAAAAATCGTAATAAGAAAATAAAAATCATTCAATTAATTCATGGGATCAAATGTATCATGTGATCAATTTACCATTCCTACCAAACCATTTGACTCTCTTAAATTGAGACACTTTTAAGAAAACATTATCACCGACTTTCATTTCCAAATCCTTCCTCTGATTATTAGTATAAATATTTTTACTACTATGGGAAGCTTAAATTTTATCTTGAGTAGACCTCACCTTTATTTCTATCTATTAACAATTTTATTTTTCCACATTTTTTCTTTCAGTAACATTATCCCAACATGTTGGTTTTAACCATCTCATTCCATGTAATTTTTCATACAATTCAATTTGATTACATGAATGGAAACTCTTTTTAATGAAAAACTCTACCCAATTTGAAAAATGATCACACATACATTCAAAGTAAACTATGAATCAAATAAATATGTCTTACATTATATAAATAATAATATTGGACTATAAATTTGTCTGAGTATGGTAGCTGGTGATAAATTGAAGCTCAGTATAAATTTTCTTTTCTTGATTCTTCAAGAAAAATTATTTAAAATGGTGGTCTTGATTAGAAACAACTCATAGAGGTGTTCCATGGAATTCCCAAAAAACCATTAATATGGATCCTTGTAATTCTATCATTTGGTAATTATTATCTTATAATAACTAAAATTTCAAATTTGGTAAGATGGTCAATGAAAAAAAATATTTCATCATTCTATATAGTTTTCTTTCACAGTCCTTTGAAAAATTATATAGTAAAGTCAAACCATTTCTATATAGTAATATGAATTTTTTTCATTATCCACCAAGTTTTTGTATCCTAGGTTTCAATTACTGACAAGACAAACATCAAGACACATAATCAAGAAATTTATTCTTCATTTTATCTCACAAAAAGTTCTCCCACAAATCCATTTACATCATTGTGCTAATAGAGAGTATATTGAAATTTGAGCTATGAGGTTCATCGAATAGTTTCTTTTTTAAATAATGTATAGATTTAATACATAATATATTTCCATGTTTCAAAATAGTATTTATAAAATGGAATTATTCTAATTTCCCATCATTCATAGTTTTAAATTTTTTCTGATTTTTCTTATCATCAGATTTAGAATAATTTATTATTTCTAATAAATATTAGTTTTAAATAATTTTAAAAATGTTTAACAAACCCCCTTTCTTATTAATTTCCATATATATATTTACTATATCTATGAACATATGATCCCTCTCAACCATAATTTTGGTTATAAATATATAATATTTCTTACTCAATGCATCTGATAAGCTATTTTATTTCTATATGTGGTAGTGTATTAGTCAATCATAGTCCTTGAGTAGCTTGATCCATCCCCTTAGACTTATACAACAACTTTTTGTGAAGATATTTAATTTAGAATTATTCTGATTGGTGTATATCTTAAATATTTCACAATAGATTCAATATATTTATATCATAAATACACAGAATAAGATTATGGGTTAGATAATTCTTTTCCTAGGTCATAAATTTCATAGACACATATTCAATAACATTATAAATCTTCATTAGGACACAAAAAAGTTCCTTCTTTGATGCATAATTATTTATCTGATACAAAGCATTTCTAGGTGAAAGATTCAGAATTGGAGGATTAACCAATATCCTTTTTAGTTCTTAAAAATTGTTATCATATTTATTTTTCCAAATAAAAACACCCCCTTTATGTGTATTCTCTGTTAAGAGGTTATCCAATTAGGCATAATTCTGAACCAATCACCAATAGTACCATACAATTCTAATGAAAGTATATATTTTTTATTATTTCAATTTATGTATGGTTCTAAATAGTGATCCTTTATTATAACATCAATTCATGAATGTGATGTGTTGATGGGGTTTCTATATAGAACAATTACACTTCACATGGGGTTACAAAACATTCATTTCCTAAAAAATATGATTAATCTAATCAATTTATCAAATGTCTTTTTCAAGAACAGACCCAGGATGCATACGAAATTGGCTCCTGAGAGAGATATTGACGTAACTTGAGCATGTTTTGGATCACCCCATGGTCGAAACTAGAGATATGGAATCTGGAAAACACGAAATGTGAATGATTTCACCATTATAATTAAATGAATTTTAATGAAAGAGGAAAAACCAAATAGAGAATATTTTATGAGGAAAAATTATATAATCCCAATAAATAAAAATAAAAGATGACATCAAATGAATATATATATATAGAAAAATAAGGTAACTAAGGAAAATGAAATAGTATCTATACTATAACCTATGATTTTAGATGTATAAAATCTTATTCAATAGTGTATAGGACACACAACAATGTTTCTAAACGGCCCACAAAATATATTATTTATATATAACTATAATAACCAATCCATTAAAATAGAAGGTATGAATATATTTGAATAAATTATGAATCATATATGGATTAAAAAGGTATAAAGTATAATCACTGGAAATAAATTTATTACAAATAAAAGTAAACAACATTTAAAAGTACTAGAAATATTTTTATGAAAAAACGTTTTTAGGAATACAATATATTTTTCATTTAAAAATCATATTACTTAGTATTTTTGAATGATTTTAAATAAATTTATATCTTATATATTCTATGTAATTTTTTTATCATTCATATAACATTTTTTTTCTAAACATGATATATGAATAATCCCATTTTATGATTAAAAACTGTGTTTTTTTAAAAAACTATTTTGTCTTATTTTTAATAATTATTTTTTCTAAAATATTTAACCCTTTAATAAAATTTAATTGAAAAAAATTGAGATAATAATGTAAAAATTAATTTCTATGAAATATGATGAGTTTTATAAAAGTATAAATTTCACAATGAATCGTTAAAAAAATTATTTATATTAAAATGTGAATTCATCTAACAAATGTCAAGAACCCAAAGATTGATTGCAGGGGTTTGGGTTTTATACACTTATTTAATTTTGGTTTTCTACTTCTTAACAATCTCCAATTTTTTTTATAGATCCCAAAACACCCAATGGATCTCATATCCTCGATGACTAATAGACATACTTTTCAAAGATATGAATTCATTGGGGAACATGGAAAACCACACTTTAATAAACATCATGGTTAAGAAAATGGGAATTAAAGATCATCAAACCATTTTGGGTGAACTATTTACTATTTCAAGAATCTATATTAAATTGAAGATATTTTTGTGACTCTCATGTTCATTCCCACATATATATACCCTAATCACCCTCAATTAATGATTTATTATGAAAGAACATTGGTTAGAAATAGTCTATATTTATTTGATGCTCTCTATTAATGGATGAATCTATATATATTCAAGATTATAAATAAATGGTTTAATTTTAATACATGTATCAGAGATTCTTTGGTGATTCCATAGGATGATAGTCGTCATAGTTCCCTATGTGGGGTTCTTTTCCATAGAGGGGCATCCGTTTATCACTCACCTAATAGTATCCAGAAAGTGGTTTTAAGTATGTGGATGGATGAATGATTTTATTTCCTCCTTACTTATATGTGGTAGGTTTACCTATTATGAATCAGCAATTATCTATCAATTCATCTCATATCCTTATATTTTTGTGTATTCTTTTTATGGATCAGCTCTCATTTCATTCCTCTTCTTTTTTTTCTATTCCCTATGGTGGTCATTTAAAGAAAAATGGGGAATAAAATAATTTCATGGATATTCATCTGCTAGGGTTCTTTTTTGGGATCCCAAGGAGGTCTCTCTAGCCTATAAATGATTTATTTTTCAAGGGGTAGTCATTCGTGTGGCCTGAAATCACGTTTCTACCCTACAAACGACTTATTTTTTTCACACACCATTTATTCCATCTCATTGTCAAAAATACTTTATTCACTAGGGAAATTATTTAATTGGAGAGGTAATAAATGTTCTTCCTAGGAAACAACATGGTTTTGGTTTCATGAGCGGGCATTTCCCTCTCATTTGGTAAAGGAGTTTTTTAATGTGACACCATAGGAATCAGGGGAACACAAAGTGGATCTATGGTCCACAGAGTGTTATTTTCCATACGGACGTAATCCTTTATTTACATATTTTATTTCTTCAATGTTTTATTATATTATTCTCCGTTCTTATTTTTACACTTTAAAATTTCATGAAAGTAGGTTTCTCTTCCATTTGGTGATTTTACGTACCTAAAACTTCCCAAAATCAGAATACGCTCTGATAGGGATGATGAAGATGTCATTATGGTGATGATATTGGTCCTGTTTGGATATTTTTTGGTATACATGTGGAAAAAAATTCTATAATATTTTCCTGAGCCAAAGAAAATTTCAAGCATAATTTTTACTATTTCACTTGTTTCATTTCGAACCCTATAATTTTTGTGTATTTTTTTTACCGCCATATTTTTCTTAAGTCCACTATAGTGTGGAATTAGTGGGATTAACTCGAATTTTTCGTTCGAAACCCTTTTTTGGGTGATGAATTAAAAATATTGTGTCTCTATTTTATTGATTGGTCTATTTTTTCCTAAAGCATATGAAGCACCAGTTTAGAAATCATGGAATCAATTTTCACCCAAGGTTCCCTTTATGGGGTTTCAACATAGTGAGTATTCGGTCTTTTTTTGTGGAAGTTTTGACTGACTGAAAATTACTTTTTTATTAGACAAAAGGATAAAAATACAAGGACCCAATGATGTGGGAACCCCTCAAAGGACTACAAATTCCTATAATGATACAGTCCAAGTGGATCTCCAAGAGTAATATGGTTGTAGCTCATTGGTAAGGAACCAACACAGCTATAAACAATAAGCTAATTCTCTGCTCTTCCCTCATAAGCCAAGAGATCCGTTGTATGGTTCCCTTCTCGCCAGGTATTCTTGATAACCATACCATGTTTGATTTTATTTATACTTTGATGAACCATGTAGTTGTGGTCCTAGGGGGGTCATTCCTTCCTTGTAGAAATTGGATAGAAACCACTGCATCCGACTCTAGCTCCTCCACCTTGAGGTTAAATCACTTGCATAAGGATAGTCCGGTGTGCATGGAACAAATCTCAAACCCAAGGATGAGCCCCTTCCAAAGAAGGTACTAATGCCAAGAATGACTGACCCATAAGGGCTGTGAACCAATCCACCACTTCTCATATCCCAATCAATAAGAGAGCCATCAACATTGTCCTTTAGCCCCTAGTGAGGTGGTATCCACTTCACCCACTTTCCCTGGCTTCTAAGACTCAAACCAAGAGTAGGGTGAGCTCTGGATGTGAGCGATCGAAATGTGAAACAACCTCCACTTCCATGTATGATATGTCATAGTTACAAAACCATTTCTTATGTGAGATAATGAAGGAGGATGAAAGAGGGTGTCATGCCTTCTCTGGATTTTTTACGGGCCTCCTAGAAGTTCCAACAAATAGCCACTACTATAACAAAACATTACTTCTTCTCCAAATTAGCAGAATAGTCACGAAACCATCTCTCGATCACCTCCTGGAAATATTCCCCTCTAAATGAAATGTTTAATTGAGACCCCACTTTTCCCCAGAGGCTCATTTCCCAATCTACATGAACAAAGGTAAGCTCTATTTTCTCCACCTAACGGTTAATACAGTAACAACGGTGGGACAAAATAGTCACCCCTCTTCGCTGAATATTTTCGACTGTCGGGAGAGCATGATGACGACTACACCAAATGAAAAAGAATTTTTTCATGGGAATCTCCATGCACCAGAGAGTCAACACAATATCATCCCTCTCACCATGTCTAATGAAAGCTTCTCTATAGATTCTACAGAAAAACCTTTTGGAGGGCACCCCAGTGTAGTAGCAACAGTCCGACTTATCCTTGATAATGATGTTGGAGAATATGTTCATATAATCATCATTAAGGAAAATTATTATCAGAAATAGATGCCTACTAGCCTATTTAAATGGAAAAGACGGTGTTGGACACCTTAACGCGAAATGCTTCACACCATCCCAATCATCCTACATTAAATTAATATCACCCCTCCCGACTAGCTAGCGGGTATTCCCTTAAAGGTCGGTAAAATGGAAATGCATGCATATGCTAAGGATCCATAGGATCATCTTTATTCTTGACCAATCTTCCCATATCTCCCCATACCTATCTTGGATAAACCTCAGCTAGAGGAATGACCCATCGATAACCTCCCAATCAAGCTGATCTTACATGGAATGCATGGTCTCTGAGATATTTTTGAAGCCCACTCCACCCTCCTCCACCAGTTTGGACATGCGTTTACAAGAGGCCCAGTGGAACCACCCCACTTGGTTGGCATCCCAAAAGAAATCCAACATCACATTCTCAAATTTATAAATTGTTACCTTTGGCATATTGATGATTGAAAGAACATTCATTGGAATCGAGGTAAGGACACTGTTGATGAGAGTGACCCTTCCCCTGAAGGAAATGAATTTATTCATCAAATTCAAAATTCTACATATGATGCGGTTAATAATATCTTCAAAGAGACATTTATTGTTACGTCCATTTGAAATGGGAGTGACCAGGTAGGAAATCAGAAGATAGCTCTTGTGATTCCATAAGATCTATTGGAGGGTGTGACTTCTCCTCAATAGAAACTTATTTGAGATGAATACCTTGCTCTTCCTCTCATTAATAATCTTACCACTTTCATCCCCATTGGTCGGCAAGGAGTCATGAGGGCTTGGAGATATCTACGTATTCCATTAGTAAATATTAACATGTAATCCACAAACATAAGATAGTAAATAGTGAGATAACCATACTTGGTGTCATAGGGAGTAGACCTACATTCCTCCTAGCTGTTGTGGAGGTTATTTGAGAGGGCCGCTGTGGAAAAAAGGAAGACGTAAGGGAAAATAGGATCACCTTGAAGCATAACTCTAGTAATTTTAAAGAAACCAAAACCCTTACCCATGAGAGAGATAGAAATCCAAGTTGATGAGAAACATCAGAAGGAAAAGTCATAAACAAATTCCTTAAAGCCATGTTCCTCATCACCAAGATAATGAATCCCCTATTGATATTATCATTGGAATTATCCATATCCACTTGAATAACCACATTGGATCCCACTTTCCTCTTGTTAATATCCTACACCAATTCATTGTAAATGCCAATGGACCCTTGAATTCTACTACCCCTCACAAATACATGTTGATCGAAAAACAAAATCCTTGGAATAATGCCACTTATCCTTCAGGATAGCAGGCTGGATATGATTCTGTATGAAAGGTTTCATAAGAAAATCAGACGGTATTGGGAGAAAGATGTTGGGTCCTTTCATTTGAGGATAAGAATAATGCAGGAAGTGCACACCCCTCATGGAAGAGAACCCCTGTGAAGAAATATAAAACAACATGGATAACCTGAGGTTTCACAAAGTCCCAAGTAGTGACATAAAATTCCCTCGGGAATCCATTAGGGCTTGGTGCACTCCCTAGGCTTAAGCCAAAGGTGGCCTCCTTTATTTCCTCCTCCTTTGTAAAAACAAAAAGGGAATCATTATCCGCATTTCCAACCCACTTTTGCATACAGATCAATATAACATCCTCCCTAATTCTTGGAGGCATACCACCGTCAATGATATTGAATGGATCTGCCAGTAAGGATTTGATGTCATTTAAAGCAAGGTTTTCAGCCACATTGATATTCGAGGTAAAGGAATCATTCCCTCTCTTGATGTTGATATGACCCCTCTTCATTGTTTATTTTAGGAAGGCATGAAAAAATGACATGTTTTTATCCCCCTCCCTAACACACAATGTTCAGGATCTCGCATAGTAGAGTCTATCAACTTCCAACAACTTTCCAACCAACTTGGAGAATTTGTAGTGGATTTGAGCAAAGAAATCATCATCCCATACTTCTTGGAGGGCCACATCCATATTCCCAATATCTTTATTATGGTCCTCTATGTTACCGTCATCCCTGGGGTAACAATTCAGCCATTCATGTATGAATATCTTGAGTCATTTCAAGCGGTATAAGGGATTTGACAAAGCATCCTCGTGTGCCTCTAATTCCCACGAATTCTTCAACATGGGAAGAAAATTTTTGACGATTGGACAAGAATCTGTCCAGACGTCTCCACATTCGTTGAATACTTCTGCGGTTGTTACACCAGGTGTATTTGTTTCCACTAAACCTCATGTCCATTATCTCTTTGGTTTCCATGTAGATTTTTAATTCCTTCATGGAATTGGTAAATCCTACCATACCAACCTTCCTTTTAGTAACCTCTACCACAATGTTGATTTCTCTCATGATGAAACATGGTTTATTGGCTGGATAAAAATTAACTTGGTGCTCCCAAAGGATTATCCTTTCCCCGAAGTAACAAATTGCATAAAGGAAGGTGAAAAAGACATACATACTATCCTAAGACACCCTGGTAGTGATATATTGGGAAGTCCTATCCACGATATCCACTTCTATCTCATGCTTCCAGAAGACCCAAATGTGTGAGTACAGAGGCAAAGCATTCCAGTGGTGAGAGAAGATCGTCCAACTTCCAAACACATCCATAAGAAATACCTCCTGCTTGGGGTCAGGATAACATCCATAGACACCAAATGTTGATTGGATTCAGAGGCAATATATGCAGTTTTGGTGTGTGCACTGAAGCCTCTTGCATTTCTGATAATTGTTGAAAACATGACTAAAATAGAGGTCCAATCTCTTGACTAGAAGGAAAAGAAACATTGATTTCCTTGTCATTTGAGGCTTCTCGAGCCCTAGCACATGTCAGAAGTCTAGCAGAAACATGTTCCGATAGTGGGGGGGTGAGAAAGACGTAAAATTTGAATAAGGCACTAACTATGATGCTTCAATGATCTCCCCTATAACTAGAAACCTGTTGGAGGATCCGCATGGGGGGATAGTCCTAACTAGAGAAGACTCCTGAAACATAGAGAGTAATAACTCTGTAGATAGTGATCTTCAGGCCTCAACATTGGCCTTTTTAACACCCTCTACCATAATGAAAGTAGAGGCTCCCAAAGAAGCATGGGACTGAGGTCTGGGTAGAGTCTCTGTGGGGCCTAGGGAGATCCAGAGAGGTCGAGAGGAAGATGAACCAGGGACGTGGTTCTTTATTTCGGAGAACGATGCCCAAAACGTGAACCTCAGGGACTGAAAGCTGGGGGGGACCATGAGATAGGAGAAGGGGAAGGAGAGACATGCCCAAGTTGAGGTACTGTTAGGGTGACACGACAACCATTGGGTGTGGGTCAGAACAAGTCATCAAAACGGAGCAAGCGACCATTGGGGGGGGGGGGGGTTAGAATCTATCAGACGATGGTTGGATGCACTAGGAACCACTAGAGAATTCAAATTTTAACTCCCCAAACTCGATGATCCACAATCTTCGCCTTCCCCTTTCGTCCAAAAACCTGATGAGAGCAGGGAGGACGATGATCCATCAAGGAATGGGCCTCTAGAAGGGGGAATAGAGGAACACACAGACTCTCCATGGGAAACAGGTGCTTCAGAACCACTATTCAAGTGTGAAAAATTGGCATTCCTCCTTCGAAAAAAGTCTAAAGAGTGACCTTGGAGCCTGCAGTCAAAAAGGGGGGGAGAGGTGTGTGAGAAAGGCATAAACTTCGAAGAAGGAACCAACTATGATGCTTAAATGATATCCCCTATAAGCAGGAACCTGATGGAGCCTTTGCAGGGGGGGGGGATAGTCCTAACTAGAGCAGATTCCTCAAACATGGAGAGTAAGAACTCTGTAGATAGTGATCTTCAGGCCTCAACAATGGCCTTTTCAAAAACATCTACCATAATGGAAGTAGAGGCCCTCAAAGAAGCTTGGGACTGAGGTCTGGGAAGAGTCTACGAGGGGCCTAGGAAATCCAGAGAGGTCGTTAATAAGATGAACTAGGGATGTGGATCTTTATTTTAGAGCACGAGGCAAAAACCATGAACCTCGGGGATGGAAAATTGGGGGGGACCAAGTGACAGGAGCAGAGGAAGTAGAGACATGCACAAGTTGAGGGAATGTCGGGGTGACACGATGACCATTGGGGGTGTGTGAAAACAAGTCAGCAGAACATAGCAAGAGACCATTGGGGGGGGGGAGTAGAATGTGTTGGACGAGGGGGGCTACACCAGGAACCACTAGATAATTAAAATTGTACCTCCCCAAACCTGATGATCCACCGTCGTTGCCTTTGCCTCCCGGTCGAGAACCTGACGATAGTAGGGAAGACGATGACCCATCAAGGCATGAGGCTCTAGAAGGGGGAAAAGAGGAACCCACATACTCTCCATGGGAAAAAGGTGCTTCAAAACCACTATTCAGGTGGGATAACATGGCATTCCTCCTATGAAAAAAGTCCAAAGAGTGACCTTGGAACCTGCAGTCCAAAAGGGGGGTGTGTGAGAAAGGCATAAAATTCAAAGAAGGCACCAACTATGATTCTTCAATGATCTCCCCCATAAGAAGGAACAAGTTGGAGGCTCCATGGGGGGGGGAATTGTTCTAACTAGAGTAGATTCCTGAAATATGGGGAGTAAGAACATTGTAGATAGGGATCTTCAGGCCTCGACAATGGACTTTTTAACCCCCACTACCATAATGGAAGTAGAGGCCCCCAAAGAAGCCTATGAATATGGTCTGGGAAGAGTCTCCAAGGGGCCCAAGGAGATCTAGAGAGGTCGGGAGTAAGATGAACCAGGGAAGTGGATATTTATTTTGGAGAAAAAGTCCAAAACCATGAACCTTGGGGATTGAAAACTGGGGGGACCAGGCGACAACAACAGAGGAAGGAGAGACATTCACAGGTTGAGGGACTTTTAGGGTGACACGACGACCAATGGGGGCGGGTCAGAATAAGTCATCAAAATGAAGAAAGCGACCATTTGGTGAGGGGGGAAGAATCTGTCAAACAAGGGTGGGCTTCACCAGGAACCACTAGAGAATTCAAATTTTAACTCCCCAAACCCGATGATCCACCGTCTTCGCCTTCGCCTCCCAGCTGAAAACCTAAAGAGAGTAGGGAAGATAATGCCCCATCAAGGCATGGGGCTCTAGAAGGGGGAAAGAAGGAACTCACAGACTCTCTATACAAAACAGGTGCTTCAGAACCACTATTGAGGTGTGATAACATGGCATTCCTCCGTAGAAAAAAGTCCAAAGAGTGACTATGGAGCCTTCAGTCCAAATAGGAGGGGTGGAGGGGTGTGTGATAAAGGCATAAACTTTGAATAAGGCACAAACTATGATGCTTCAATGATCTCCCCCATATGCAAGAACCTATTAGAGGCTCCACAGGGGGGGAATATTCCTAACTAGAGCATATTCATGAAACATGGAGAGTAAGAACTCTGTAGATAATGATCTTCAAGCCTCAACAATAGCCTTTTTAACACCCTCTACTATAATGGAAGTAGAGGCCCCCAAAGATGCCTGGGACTGAGGTTTAGGCAGAGTCTCCGAGGGGCGTAAGGAGATCGAGAGAGGTCGGGTGGAAGATGAACTAGGGATGTGGATCTTTATTTTGGAGCACAAGGCCAAAACCCTGAACCTTGAGGACTGAAAACTGGGGGGACCAGGAGACATGAGCAGAGGAAGGAGAGACATGCATAGGTTGAGGGACTGTCAGGGTAACACGGTGACCATTGGGGGTGGGTCAGAAAGAGTCAGCAAAACAGATCAAGCGACCATTGGGGGGGGGAGGGGTCAGAATCTATCAGCTGAGGGTGGCCTGTAGTAGAAACCACTAGAGAATTCAAATTTTAACTCCCCAAACCTGATGATCCACCGTCATCTCCTTCACCTCCCGGCAGAAAACCTGACGAGAGGAGGGAATATGATGCCCCATCAAGGCATGGGGCTATAGAAGGGGGAAATGAGGAACCCACCGACTGTCAATGGGAAACAGGTGCTTTATAACCACTATTCTGGTGTGATAACTTGGAATTCCTCCTTCGAAAAAAGTCCAAAGATTGAACATGGATCCTGTAGACCTCACAGAATATATGAGGGTCCTAATAAAGAAGGATTTTCCACCATTTTAATTTTCTTGCTCAAATAAGGAACCATGGAAGGAATTTCACCGCCAAATTTATCTCCTCAAATATCTGAGAGAAACCAGCTGCTAAGAGACAAGAGGTTGAAGAATCTTCTCATAAGAAGGATCCCACTGTGTCACCCATAGACTAAAGGATGGTTGGATTTTGTAAGAGGAGGGGATGCTCAGACAGATTGATCCAAACAACCACCATAAACAATTATTTTACGAAGTGATAATCCCATGACCATATCATTATAATGAAATTCTGATCTACACAATGATGATACTCCCGAGACCAGATGTTCACAATGTCTTCCCTATTGAAAATGTGGATACAAAAGGAAAATCTATAAATAGAGGACACATCAACCAGTTGTTATAGATCCCACGAAGAGACTAGACCTCTAAATTAATACAACAAGGGTATGTTGTAACCAAACCGGGCCCCCAACAGTAGACCATGGTAGGAAGAAGATTCCGCCAACTCCCACTAGGAGACCTCGATCACCAGCAAGTCATTCATCAGAGAAGAAGTTCTATGAGAGACTAAAATGGCAGGTATGGAAGGGATCTTGGGGATGGAGGCAGACAAAGAGAACCCAGAGAGCAGCACATCATCGAATGAGACCATAATGTTTTGTGGGATGTTTAATGCATTGAAAATAGGACTAATGAATCTGATTATTTAGGTCTAATAACATTGACCATGAATTATTGGGTGAGAACCCAAATAGGGATTATTGGTTGAGAATATCCCAATATTATTCTGACATGAATGGGAGATTTTGGACTCTCATTTTGTGATTACTAAATCCAAGACATTATATGGGTAACATATTTGAGGAGTACCTGTAAGAATAGTTTTTGAAATGATGTTGTTCATACATAAAAATATTGGATAAGCCTCTCGCGGGATTAAATATTCCTATAGTTGATATTAATTATTTTGGAGACTTATGAATAGTAAAATGGGGAATATTTTTCTTGTTAAAACTAAGGTGTCCTCAAGACACTGAACCTCCATTTTGGATGGGTAAGTAATTTTTGAAAATTTTTATTTTTCAAGACCTCAATGGATTTATTATCAAGGGAATGATGTCTAGAAAATAAGAGGGTGTTTGTATCAGTACTAGACATGAATAAGAAACCAACCCTATATGAATTTGTCTTGTATAAAGGACGGATGAAACATGTTGCAGTTTAATTTTTTGAAACTATTACATGGAATACTCATTTTAACATATTAATCGAAGGATATTTGAGGATCAATATTTAATGTCACTCTTCATTGAACAAGGGATTAATGAATCACCTTTTTTCAAGGTAAATTGTCTAAGAATATTCTGTCAACTTCAATCTTGAAGTGGAAATGTTTTCAGCTATAATCTGAGTGTTTCATAATCCAATGATCAAAGTGTGATCAAAAAAATATTACGGAATACATAGATGTGAAAATCCTCACACGGGGAAAAATTTCCATTTGGTTGATAGACCTTTTTGGGGGAAACTTAGGTAGAGTGGGGAATATTTTTCTCAGTGAACAATGTTGTCCCCATGAAATTGACCCTCCTTTATCAATAGAAAGAGGGATTTATAGGGATCAAAACTTCCACTGACATATATATTGGCTTGTTAAAGGATTGTTTCCTGAAAATTAAAAGATAATTTCATGTCAAATTTTCTCAGGGATGGGTGAAATGTGTATTCATTATAAAGGTCTGAACCATAAGTATGAAAGAATGATTTTTGTTCTTCTTTTCTTTTGGTATTGGTTAGCCCCAGGATTAGAGATTTGGATATCACTATGTATCCTAAAATGGTAGGAATCATTCCATACATTGTTATGGTATGGTTTTACCATACATCTATAATGATATTGTGGGGGGAAAGGGGAATATTCTTTTGAATATGATCTCATTAGTGCGAGAAGATACTTATTGGACCCTCAATTGATGATCCTTGTCATGTATATGTGGGTGCATTATTTTTTATGTGGATGTATTATTATATAAGATTTAGGTTTCTCTTTGCATATCGTTAAAATGAAAATCATCCCCTACGTAGTTCTTAAAGGGTTCCCCATATAGGTCTAACCAATGCACATGGAAAATAGACTTTTTTTTTCATTTTCTATGGTTGGACCCTAGATTGGATATTTAGGTGTAACAACATTTCTTGTGATGGAAATAATCATGAAACACATAGTTAATACATCCAGAAGCTTTGTGTCATATGACTAGGACATAATACATGGATTTTAATGTTATGCGGTGAGGATGACATATGATCTTGTAGTTTTAGGCAATAAAACCAAGACGATTTTTCATAGAAATCATGAGTAATAGGAGTATCATTGGGAAATTATTTTTTTTGATTACTCAAAAATGATATGGAATATAATGTGTAAAACATTATTTTGGAGATTCTTAGGTTAGGATAAAAGATATGGGAAAAATTCCATTGGGGCTTACATCGGACATGGAGGCCTATCATGGAGATGATTTTTTTTTCAAAATATAATTTTTTTGTAGGAAACTTATGCAGAGATAAATGGGGAATATTATTCATAGTCATACAAAGGAATTCTCTAGATAGTGAAACTCCATTATAATGGACATGTGAAGATTTTTATGATCTATAACTACATTGGAATAAAGTATGATGTCTATAATGAATGTGTCCATGTACGTTAGAAACATTCAAACTATGATTGGCCATGATGTGAGAAATTTGCTACATAGATCTCACTCATAATTATGGGATCACTTTTGTTTCCTTGATTGATCCCTAAACTAAGAACCCAAAATGAGTTCATCAACACAGATCATCATTTTTATATGGGATATGGTGACATTTTTTCTCTTTACCTTTGGATGAGACTAAGATTCACAGTCTTGGGGACGATACATATCTACCAAAAATAAGAATCAATCCACACATACTTGTTGTGGTACTATGATGTATAATTTTATATGGAATGGGAAGCCGCCACTTAGTTTAACATAATGTGGTAAGGAAAATGGTTCCACTATGTGAAGAATAAATATTCTTTCTAAACCCATGATTAATGACACGAGTGTCACTATGTATCTTAATATAGAAGGTATCATGACATACATTTTTCTCTAACTAGATTTGACCAAAAAATTTAACATCAGGTTGTAAGGACATCTTCTATTCCTTTTATGGTCTTTCTAATGGGATCAGTGAAATAGTAATTTGGATTGATAGACCTTGATCATTCATGGAATTCCCTTCATAATCTTTAAATCCCATGTGAGTTGTTCTTAGTGTGAGAAACAAGGATAGAATATGTTTTTATTTTCCATATAGAGGTGATAACATGAAGGATATTGGAATTTTGAATTTTTGGTGACATGACCAATATGTAAATTTTGAATCTCACTACTAATCTCATTATAGTGAGAATCATGCCACTCAAAGTTCTCATACCCTGTATAATTCATATTCATGTGGTAAGGACGAAGCTGACTCAACATGAAAGTGGGTGAATATTTCAGCTTCACCCATAATTAGAAATCTTAGTGTCACTATGTAACCTATGATGATAAGAATAAAGAAAAAATTGGTTTGTGAAGGATTCCTTTGTAGACCTCACCTATACCTAGGGAGTAGGATATTTTTATCCTTTATTGCTGTTATCCATTAGATTATAGTTCATAGAATCACTACGTATCATGTGATGATTAGAATCAAGACACATGTTGGGTTGAATAGTAATTCTTTATTTCTATGTAATATATACCCAGTGGTGGGAATTTTATTCAATGATTGTTTGATTGTCCAGACCTATCCCATGGGGCCTGTGGAGTGACTACCCTAAGCCCGCCATCTATAGGCTAGGGGATGGAAACTAGAACTAAAAGGTGTATCCCCTAAAACTGGGAAGCCATTGCCATTATATCCTGTAAACACACTCAACCAAGAACAAAATAAGATACGAACACATGTAAACTGTATAGAAAAAAGAGTGATGAAGGTAAGAGGGTCCGGAATACAATCCCAATAGTAAAGGTACAAGTACAACTAAAAAAGAGTAAGAAACCTACTATGTCGTCCTCTGAGGTTCCTACCTGAAGGGTAGGTACAGAATGCCTCCTCAACACTCCACGTCTGCGCATCTTCTCTACATACCAACACGCCGCATGGTCCACCTTTGGGCACCATGCAGTCCTGGTACCCTCAACATCGATCAGCGCTATCCGTCTTCTACACTAAACACAAAAATGTGAGGCCGAAGCCAGTGTAGGGGTGTGTATAACAATACTCTATAGGTACCATAATATCCTCAAGGCCTCACAAAATCCTTGAAGGATAAACCAGAAAGTATGAAAACCAATGAAAACTCTAATTCGGTATATGACCATACATATACCAATGTTATCAAATATTACCCATCACATTCATGAGTAAACACAAGGACCAACTCCTTAGCCAAAGTACAATAGTTCCACGAAGGGAAGATTACTACGAAGGTAAGTACCACACAGGTATGCCACATAGAAGAATACCACCAAGGTAAAGACATAGCTCACAGTAGGTATATCTTAGATATAGTAGTAGAGATGATTAGATGTAATTACTAAATCATATTAATCTATTAAGAGGAAAACCCACGAATGATCCTAAACTATAAACCCACACATGTTCCTAGTACTTCATTAGACCCACACATGATCCTAGTACACAGTCATACACACATATGATCCTAGTATATCGTCAGACCCACACAGGATCCTAGTACACCGTAAGACCCACACAAGATCCTAGTATAGAGTTAGACCCACACACGATCCCAGTACACCGTCAGACCCACACAGGATCGTAGTACATCGTCATACCCACATAGGATCCTAGTACACCATCAGATCTATAGAGGATCCTAATACAGCGTCAGACCCACACAAGATCCTAGTACACTGTCAGAGCCACAGAGGATCCTAGTACAACATCACACCCACATAGGATGCTAGTACACCATCAGACTCACACAAGATCCTAGTACACCGCCAGACACACACAAGATCCTAGTACACCATCAGACCCGGCTATAGGGTATCCGTACTAAGATTTCTCATCTCCAGGAGAGTCCACTCTTCAAAATACTATTCGATACTCAAACCTCCTTGAAGTCCCATGAAGAAGTATCCCAAAGGACTGCTATGTAATAGTAGTCTCAATGCAACATACAATGTGTCAATAGGATGCCCGATCTATAATTTATTAGACTTTTATTCTCGAGGGCCCAGTTGGATTCGTGATCAATCCATCCCAACCATACACCAACTTTATCAATCTCATGTACGGTATACCAAATGGATAGTCTCTTTCCAAGGTTTCTGGTGCCACATATGGTTTGTCAAATGGATGCTCAGTGCCAAAGTTATGGCCAAAAGAGATAATATGGATCGAAGTTAGTCCAGGTCTTGTCCGACCTGGCCTGGGCCGACCCGACCCAGTTCGGGTCGACCCGGTCCGCTGGGTCCAGTTTGGCCCACTAGGTCCAGCCCAACCCACATTAGGCGGACCGACCCGCGATGGGCGGCCTGGCCTGACAGCCCAGCCTTGACATATGCTAGGGTCGGATTCGGGCACCCCCCCCCCGCTTCCACTCATTGAACGGTCAAAGTTGTTCCATCACTAGCAGCTCACAAGAACCACCACTAGTCCCGCTCTGTCCATCTCTACTGACCAGAATGGCCGAACTCTTCTCCTCCCAGCAGGTCATTGTGCACTGCCGCTCCACAGCTGGCCGAACGTCGACCATGCCTCCACCTTTCATCGCGGCCAGGCAGGCCACGACCCCCTTGCTCCAATGATGCCATATCGTGCACTGCCCCTCCACAACTGGCCGAATGCCAGCTGCCCTCCACCTTTCACCGCTGCCGACGGGCTGCTGGTCTTCTCCAGTGGCGCGGTTGCGCCACCACCTTCTTCACGACCAGTTGAGGTGCCGACCACCTCTCTCAAATTCCACCAGTGCTAATTGTCGGCACCAGTCACCGTCCTCCTCCATTGTGATGTACGCAACAAATATTATAGAATGATTTTTCCAGGTGGTCGATCCATGTTCGTTTGGCTTGCACCCTCTGCATTAGAGTGGTAGCAAGTGACTCAATTATTTCTTGATTCATAAATAATTGTCCAGAATAGGTAAGGGGGAAATTTAAAACATCAAACTCTACCTCGAAGGTTAGTTGTTGTGTCATGAGATGAAAATGGTGAAGGCGAAGAAGGTGCCAACGATCATCGCTTCTGCAACACACTTCTTAAGTGGGGCTCGTGCAATGTCCTCATTCTTTATTCCAAAGAAGGTTCTATGATGGATATGGTATTCATTGTTTAGAGGAGAAGTTCTCCATTGGTGGATGATTTCCTCCAATGTTCTCTCCCAATTCCACTTTTCCAACACTTTCCCCAATTCCACCAAAAAGAGAATAGCCGACATATTAAATTACGTTACATTAATTTAAAATAGTGTTGTCCATTAATTATGTTGGTGTTGTCATAATTAATTTATAGAATACCAAAGGTCACCTACCTCATTAAAGGTAGAGTTCAAGTGTCTAGTGGCCCCCAACTTGAATTCAAATTAGGGGTTTCAGTTCGGGTGTTCCCCATGACCAAGAATTCAAAATGGTGGTTTCAAATAAAATAAATAAAAAGTTATTTATTTTATTTTTTTCTTCTCCCATGAAAATTCAAAAAAATAACTTCCACCCTCGACCCACTATAGTCAAGGTGAAGGTCTACTTAAGCGAATATCAGCACTGCGATTTCAACGGTGTCCTTAGATTTTAATTCCGTGCTACGATTCATAAGTTACAAAAACCCTCTCGTATGTTTACTGAATATACATAAAAAAGTTCAGATATTTATTCTGGGCACACCGGTCCTTGGAATCACATGCCGTCAATTTTTACGGACTCATAAAATCACCCTATAATAATAAAAATTACATGGAATTTCAGGTCTTTACATTCTCCCCACCTCCGGGATTTTTGTCCCCATAAGCTACAACTCAAAATAAGGGAACAAGTGGGGGTACAGAGCATGAATCTGAACCTCCCACTCCTATGTGATCTCCTAGAGGTTCCCATGCTTCTAGTGAATGCACGCTAGGGGTATCGACCACCCACTAAGAACCCAATCTTGTCTATCCTCAATCTTTACTGGAACCTCCGTAAATGTTTCCCCATCGTCGATTTCTAGCTTGTCATGGTCGATGATGTGGGAAGGGTCATGTACATATCTCCTCAACTGGGATACTTGGAAGATGTTGTGCACCCCGTGCAACTGAGGGGGAATTTCTATGAGGTAATCCACCTTGAAAACTTTGCGGAGGTTATGGAAGGGTCCAATGAATCTCAGAGAAAACTTTCCTCCCCAGCCAAATCTCTAGAAACCCTGTTGGGGTGTGACCCGTAGGAATACATAGTCACCATCCTCGAACACTAGAGGTCTCCATATGCTATCGGCATAATAATTTTTCCTTCTCTGTGTTGTCTTCATCCACTCCGGGATTATCTACACCTTCTCAATGGTAGCTCGTACCATCTCTGGTCACACTAGTGATGACTCCCCTAGGTCAGTCCAGTACAAAGGCAATCTGTAAGGTCACCTGTACAACACCTCAAAAGGTGTCATCCCAATGGTGGAGGGATATCTATAATTGTATGAAAACTCCACCAAAGAAAAGTGATCCTCCCAACTGCAACCCAAGTTGAAGACATAAACACGTAGCATGTCCCCGAGGGTCTGAATATTCCACTCAGTCTAGCCATCCGTTTGAGGATAGAAGGCGGTGCTCAAAAAAAAATGTGTCCCGAAAGCCTCATGTAACCCCTCCCATTGTCGAGAATTAAAACATGTATCATGATAAGAGATAATCTTCAAGGGTACTCCATGTAGCTGCACAATCTCCTGCACATAGAGGTGTCCCAAGCTCTCTATTGAACCCAGCTTTCTGATAGGTAGGAAGTGGGCCGACTTGGGGAGTCTGTAGACGATCACCCAGATAGAATCAAGACCTCTAGTTGTAGATGGAAGTCCTATAATTAAGTCCATGTATATCCCATCCCACTTCCACTCTGGGACCTATAAATGATGAACTAAGCATGATGATACCTGATGCTCTATCTTCACATGCTGACAAGTGAGGCAGCGAGTGACAAACTCTGTTACTTCTATCATTATTCACAGATACCAGTGCTATCATTGAAGTTCCTAGTACATGTTCACCACTCTTGGATGTACCACTAGAGAGGATGTAAGGAGCTCCCTCATGAATTCCTCCCGAAGCGACACTGGTACCTTGGTACATCCTCTGAAAAGGATGATGTGCTCCCCACCTTCAGAAAATCCATCAGGTTCCTGTCCTGTGGATATCTGAGCATGTTGATCCTTGTAGTTAGTTTCCCTGAGAAGCGCCTCCATGACTCACTGAAGAGGTGGGGAAGTGAATGTAAGAGGCTGAAGAAAAGATAATCTATCTCAATCCACAAAGGATATTTTCAAAGGGGCCATCTTCTTCGTCGCCTCACCTAGAAGCTATATACTAGATCTCTTCCTTAGTGAATCTACTACTATGTTCCCCTTTCCAAGATTATAGACTATTTTGAAGTCATAGTCCTGGAGGAACTCAAGCCAATTCCATTATCTCAGATTCAGGTCCATCTATGGGAAGATATACTTGAGACTCTTGTGAACTGAGAAGACTGTAAAACACTCACCTATCAAGTATTGTCGCCACATTTTCAAGGAGAAGACCACTGTTGCAAACTCCAAGTCATGGGTAGCAACGTTCTGCTCATTCTGTCTCAGCTATCGAGAACCATATGTGATCACTTCTCACTCCTGTATTAGGACACATTCGAGTGCGGTCTCTGATGCGTCGTAGTAGACTACATACCCAACACCCTCCTCTGGAAGCCTCGAGATGGGGGCACTAGTCAACCTATGCCTGAGCTCTTGAAAATGCAACTGGAATCTCTCCGACCATACAAAGGGTTGAACCTTATTTGTTAATGATGATAAAGGTGCTGCAACTCTGAAGAAATTTTCCAAAAATCTCTTGTAGTATCCGGCCAAACCTAGGAAACTTCGTAACCCTGTCACACTTCTGGGTGGATCCCAATCAAGTACCACCTCAATATTCACTAGATCCACCAAAACTACAACCTCTGATATGACATGTCCCAGAAAGTAAACCTCTCGGATCTAGAACTGAAAATTCGAGAGCTCACCATAAAGCTAGTGCTCTGAGACTGTGTCCAGAACTATCTGAAAATGATAGACATGCACCTCCTCAGTAGTCTAGTATATCAAAATTTCATCAATGAATACTACTATGAAGAAATCATGGTATGGATGAAAGATTCTGTTCATGAGTCCAATGAACACTGCTGGGGTGTTGGTCATGCCGAATGGCATAACCAATAACTCGTAGTGGCTGTAACAACATTTGAAATCCATCATCTACACATCCTCATCTCGTACTCTGAGCTGGTGATAGCTTGATCTGAGGTCTATCTTCAAAAACCACCGTGCTCCTTTCAGATGATCAAAGAGGTCGTCAATCCTCGAGAGTGGGTACTAGTTCTTCATGATCACCTGGTTCAGGAGACTATAGTCAACAAAAAGTCTCAAGCTCCCATTCACCTTCTTGGATAACAAAATCGGGGCTTCCCAAGGAGAAACACAGGGCCAGATGAATCCCTTCCCCTACAAGTCCTCCCGTAGTACCTACGGCTCACGAAGCTCCACAGGAGCCATCCGATACGCTAGTGTAGATATCGGTGTCATCTAGAGGTACAAGTCAATGTAAAAGTCCACCTATCTGCGAGGAGGTAGACCCATAACATCATTAGAGAAGACATCCGCGTACTGGTCCACCACTACAGGGTAGTTCAGACTCTCCCCATCAACTGATCTGAGGTTAAGGCTAGCCTAATCATGTGTGATCGACTGCACTCTCCTCTGTATAAGTCCATCCTATGCTATAAAGTCTCCCTTATCATCAGTGAAGGAAAAACATGTCCCATAAATTTGGTAACATTTCAATTTTCACATAATACTATTAATCTGAGCATGGAATGTAGATAACCTGTCTATACCCAAGATGACATAGTAAGGCCTTGATGCAGCTACTAGAAGATCCCAGCCGAAGCTATCACCTTTTAGAGTAAGATCACAATACTGGAACTAGTGTTTAATCATCGAATATGCTCCCATAAGAGTCTATAGCTATATAGATCGAGCCAAAGGCTCTAATGGAATATTTGAGCTCCGAACGAGGGTAGTGAAAATAAAAGAATGACTGGCACCTGTGTCTATAATTACTGCATCTATGGTGGAGTAGACAGAAATCGTACTTCATATCATCTCTAGAGCACCATGGTCATAGGTATCACCTGCCTGAAGCTGAGCTCACCCCTATCCACCAGCTCCCTATGGTCGGGGTGGACCACCTGGTGGTGGTTGTGGTAACAACTCGAATCGTCGCCCACCGCCAGCCAGACGACCTGCTCCTCTACCACATCTGCTAGCTCCCTGTGAACCTCCTCAGTCGAACCTCTATCTCTGCCTGGGAATTCCTTTGATCATTTGGTGATCATCCGTTTGATGGGTCAGGCAGTCATGATCCATGTGACCCTGCCAGCCGCATGTGAAACACTGCAAGTTCCTCGCATGACTGGCTCTGTCTCCGGTGCCCCACACAACCGACCCTGAATCCTACGGTCGTCCACCTGTAGATCTGGTCCTGTTGGACCTCTGTTACATCTTCCTACAACCAACTATATAAGACTCCGCTATGTGACACCTGGTGGTGGGTCTTGCTACAGACGACTTCTCATAACGAAAACTCTTCAATAAGAGGGCTCGCTCTAACACCCCCGCCTGCATCAGAATGCTGAGTGAAATCAACGAAGCCCTGATCTACCACCTGAGTCCCTGCTCAAAGGTCTAGGCCCTGAAAAATGGGTCCCACACTATATTAGTGGAGTAGCATGAGAGGTCAGTGAACCTCGCTGAGTACTGAGCCACTGTCATGCTGCCCTCTTGCAGATGAAGAATCTCCAGAATGCGCACTGCTCGAAGAGTCACTGGGACAAAATCTGCTCGAAACAGGATCTTGAAGGCTTCCCATATAAGCGTCGCCTCATTGTGAACCTAGATCATCATGCTCCACCGTCTTCATGCTGCTTCTTATAGAATACTGGAAGCAAGGATCGCCATGAGATCCGCTGGTGTCCCTACTAGTTGGAAGACTCTCACCCCAGCCTCCATCCAATCCTCACCCGCCTGTGGGTCCAACTCTCCCCTGAACTTGGGTGTCCTCTGGCACTAGAACTTGTTAAATGTTCTCATGTGGTGTGCAATCTCTAATTCTAGGGCGGGTGGCATCGGTGGACCAATGGGTAAGGGTACCACTTGTGCCTCTACTGGTGCTTCTACTGGAAGAGGGCCATGCACTGAGGCCTCATCGCTCAGTAGGCTATCAATGCGTACAATGCCCAAAACCCTAGATGGATGTCTAAGTGGAGGAATCCTGAAAATAAATAGGTGTTCCACGATCAATACATTATACCTAGTGAGCTGACTCAAAGATTTCACAAAAAAAAAATTTCAAAACACACAGGGAATTTGTGTTTTCATGCACCGAGTCAGAAATCAGAAGTCAGGGTCCTGGTGTATAGATACGTCGGCCACCACACCAATAATGGATTCCCTAAACTGATAACCACACTCACTAAACTTAACACTATTACCATTAAAAATATCAAAGTCTAATGTTCTACGGTAGAATCGAATCCTCATATACTAATTTGACACGACCTACCCCTCGGGGCCCGTGCCGTGACTACCCGAAGCCCGCCTTCCATTGGCCAAGTTCTGTAGACTAGTACCGAAACACGTATCCCCTAAAACCAAGAAGTAATTGACTATATTTATCTTAAACACACTCAACCTGGCACACAACAAGATACAAACACACGTAAACTGTATAGAAAAAAGAGTGCTGAAAGTAAGAGGGGCCAAAATACAAGCCCAACAGTAAAGGTACAAGTAAAACTAAAAAAAGAGTAAGACAACTACTGGGTCTTCCTACAAGGTTCCTACCTGAAGAGTAGGTACAGAATGCCTCCTCAGCACTCTATGTCTGCCCGTCTCCTCTATGTACTGAAACGCCCTATGGTTCACCTCCGGGCACCGTCCAGTCCTGTTACCCTCAGCCTCAATCAGTGTTGTCCATCGGTTTCACCAAACACAACAAAGTGCGGGCGAAGCCCATGAAGGGTTGAGTATAATAATACTCAGTAGGGACCTCGAGACCCTCAAGGTTTCATAAAATCCACAAAGGATAAACCAAAAAGCATGAAAACTAGTGACAACCCAACTTAGGTATATGCCCATACATATACCTAAGTTATCAAATATTACCCATCTCATTCATGTAGAAACACAAGGACCAAATCCTTAGCCAAAGTACAATAGTTCCACGAAGGGAAGATTACCCTGAAGGTAAGTACCACACTAGTATGCCATGCAAAAGAATACCAGAAAGGTAAAGACTCACCTCACACCCAAAATATATTAAGTACAATAGTAGAGATGATTAGATGTAATTACTGAATCATCTTACTCTTTTAAGAGTTAGACCAATGAAGGAGCCTAAATTACAGACCCACACATGATCCTAGTACATCTTCAGACCCATACAGGATCCTAGTACACCATCAGACCCACAAAATATCCTAGAACATCGTTAGACCCACAGAGGATTCTAGTACATTGTCAGACCCACACAAGATCCTAGTATTGTGTTAGACCCACACAATATCATAGTACACCGTCAAACCCACACAAGATCCTAGTACAACATTAGACCCACACAAGATCCTAGTACACCGTCAGACCCACACGGGATCCTAGTACACCATCAGACCCACACAATATCCTAGTACACTGTCAGACTCACACATGATCCTAGTACAAAGTCAGACACACACATGATCCTAGTACACCGTCAGAGCCAGCTATAGGGTACCTGCACTAAGCTTGCTTGTCTCTAGGAGATTTTTCTCCTCAGGCTAATGGTCAATACTGCAACTTCCATGAAGTCCCACAAAGAAGTATCCCAAAGGACCATCATGTAATAGGGTTCTCAACACAACAGATGGTGTGTCAATTGGACACCCGGTTTATAAGATGTTAGCCTTTTAATCATGAGGGCCCAGTTGGATTCGTTCTTGATCCATCCTGACCGTACCCAAAATTTATCCAAATCTCTAGTGGGGTATACCAAAATGACCATCATGTTCCTAGGTTTTAGGCACTTTCAAAGGTTCATCAAACAGAAACTCAGTGTAAAAGTTATGGCTGAAAGAGTGAATATGGATCGATGTTGGTCCGGGTCCAGGCCGACCCGACCTGGGCCAACCCGACCCGGTTCGGGTCGACCTGATCCGCTGGGTCCAAACCGGCCTAGCCCGCATTGGGCGGCTCAGCCCGCACTGGGATTCCTGGCCTGGCTGCATGCCGGGCGGAGGGGGGGGGGGAGAGTTGCATGCCCCCCGCTTCCAATCACTAAACGACTAATGTCGTTCGGTCTCTAGTAGCTCACGGGACGACGATGCATGTCCTGCTCAGTCCAGCTCAGCTGGCCGGAATGGTTGGCCTCTTCTCCTCCTGGTGGTGCATCGTGCACCACCTCTCCACGGCCGACCGAATGTCGGCTGCACCTCTGCCTTTCGCCACTGCTAGGTGGGCCGCAACCCCCTTGCTCTGATAGCGGCGCGTCATGCGCTGCCGCTCCACGTCCAGCTGAACGCCGGCTACCCTCCACCTTCCATTGCGGGAAACGAGCCATGGGTCTTCTTCGGCAGTGTGGTCTCACTGCCAGCTTCATCGTGGCCGGCCGTGGTGCTGGGAGCTGCTCTTGAATCCCACTATTTCCTATTGCCGACACTGGTTTCCATCCTTCTTCATCACAAAGTATGCAACAAATATTACACAAATATTGTGCAGAGTGGTCGGGCCATGTTCGTTTAGCCCGCACCATCCATGTTAGATCGGTAGCTAGTGGCTAAATTATTTCTTTATTCACAGATAATTGTCAAGAATGCGTCAGGGGGAAATTTAAAACATGAAACCCTAACTTGAAGTTTCATTGGTGTGTTGTGAGATGAAAATGGTGAAGGCGAAGAAGGTGCAAATGATTGTTGCTTCCGCAACAAGCCTCCAATGTCGAGCTCATGCAACATCCTATTGTTTATTATGAAGAACTTTCTTCGATGGATATGGTGTTCTTTGTTTGTAGGGGAAGTTCTTTGTTGGTGGATGAGTTCCTCCAATGTTCTATCCCAATTACCCTTTTCCAACACTTTCCCCAAAATTCCACCAAAAATAGAATGGCCCACATATTATATTATGTTCTATTAATTTAAAATAGAGTTGTCCAATAATTATGTTGGTGTTGGCATAATTAATTTAGAGAATACCAAAGGTCACCTCCCTCATTAAAGAGGAAGTTCAAGTGTCAGGTGGTCCCTGCCTTGAATTCAAATTGGGGGTTTCAGTTCGGGTGGTCCCCACCACTATGCATTCAAAATGGTGGTTTTAAATAAAAAAATCTTTTTTTATTTTTTTTCTTCTCCCATGAAAATATGAAAAACTAACTTCCACCCTTGACCCACTGTGGTCAAGGTGAATGTCTCCTTAAGTGAATATTGTTGTTGTGAGTTCAAGAGTGTCCTTATATTTCAATTCCATACACCGGTTCAAAATTTACAAAAACCCACTCATATATTTACTGAAGATACTCAAAAAAAAGTTTAGAAATTATTTCTGGGCACACCAGGCCTCGGAATCATGCACCGTCAATTTTCATGGACTCATAAAATTCCCATATAATAATAATAATTACATGGAATTTCGGGTCTTTACATTATTTGTTACTGCTAGGACAGGAATAGGATACTTGGGAATCACTATGTATCCTACGTTTTCTATAATCAAGATACACATAGTCCTGGATAGAAGGATCTTTGTGAATATTTGACCCATACATAGTGAGGGGGAATTTTTATTACTTTTGTGGTGTCTAACCCTGATGTAAAATCTAGGAAATTCTATGAATCATATATGAAAAGGAATCAATATGCATGCAGTTCTTGAATTTGGAATTGTTTTAGATTGATGTCGGGGAGATGTTGTCTTGGGTGAAAAAATTATGCTGTTTTAAATTTTAATTTTATACAGTGAGGAAAATGGGTTTGTAATCATATTGTTTTGAAACATGGACGATGTACCATATAATTAAACAACATGTGACCAAGATGATTTTGTCTTGTATTTAGTGTGAGGGTGAATTTTTGGAAAAAGAAAAGAAACATATTCCCTACCAAAAGTGTTTTCTTCAGTCCAATGTTTGTTAAGAAAATCATCTTATGAATGGAAGTAAATTTGTGGTTGGGATTAAACTAAGTGCTATAGGAATCAATTTGAATCATATGATGAAAAAAAATCAAGGAACACATAGTTATTTAATAAGGCATAGTAGATGGATGATGTCAAGGGAGATGTACACTCTGGTGATATCATAATGGTGTTGTGCAGTTTAATGTCGCACAACGACAACATTAGTTTCATGTAGTTTATTTCCTTGTGACATGGATAATGTATCATGCAGTTTACCATCATTAGATTTGAACGATTATAAATGTTAATTCCATTCCACTTGAATGATGTACCATGGAGGCCAACATCACGAAATGAAGAAATTTTTTAATTTTTATTACAAAAAAATATATATTTGGGAACCATTAATTAATGGGGGACATGGTTAGCTTCACAACCATAGAGATTAAAGAATAAGATCCATTAGACAAGACATTTTGTATGGAATAGTGTCCCTATGACATTGGCTCTAAAAACGGTGTGTTCCTTTTGAGTAAAATTGGATTCCTATAGACAAATACCATATCTCCCTTGAGAAATAACTAGAGGTGAACTATTTTGTTATAGGGTCATGCAATCTAGTCTTGGTGGGCTTCCAAATGATTCAAGGTGATAAATATCTTCTCATCTTGTCTCTATAATCCATCAAAGAGTTTATGGTATTTCTCATCTAAGGAAAACTTATCCGAGATGGAAATGTGGAGTAAGGGAAATTAAATTTTGATGGGTAGGAGAACCTCTTTCCCATATACTATTGAGTATGTGGTCACCTGTGTGGTATTGGAATTCATAGTATCAAATACCACAAGTAATGTTAGAGGTTTTCTAGATATGAGTTTCTATCCAAATTAATAATCTTCAAGATTTTTTATGGGGTATTGTTAAAGGAATTTATCTATCTGTTAGCTGCTTAATGGTACTGGGATTAATTTTTGGAGTTGATTTCATAATCCTCATATAGTTTTTCTAATTTAGTATAACTCTTTTTGTAGTTTTCCAACAATTTTGTATTAGGTACAAGAAATATAGTGATGATGTTGGCTATCATGAAGCTGAAAATGTTCCATGCCTGGACCTCATTGAGGTGTATGACTTTAGGGAACATAGAGAAGAAGTCAGTTAAAATGAGAATGTACATAAAATTCATTGTCAAAGTAGGAGGATATATTCCCACTACCTCGATTCCCAATATTTAAAATGGACAATAGTATTTGGTTGTGTGAAGTAACCCAAGGGGTTGGTGAATTAATTTGGAATGAATATTAATGGAATAGAACTATATGGTGAATTTAGTGTCATCTTGGGTTATATTTGGCATGTAGTATCCAAGAAATAGAATTTTATGGGAGATAGTGGACAATAACTTTTGTGCACCGCAGGATCTATTGTTTACATCCTTAGTGTCAAACATTAGACTCTTCTCTATCAAAGAAACTAATAAGAACCACATAAAGGATCTATATATAGAGTAAATTTGGATGATTTGTGCCATAATATAGAAAAATGTTAATTGGTCATCCTCATATTTCCTCTCTCATAGCTCATTTTTGTGGGATCTCTCACACTTAATTATATTCATTAGTGGTATTCATCTAGTTATAGGGAAGACGATATGGTACCAAGATGAGACTAATCTCACCAATCTCATCCATTTTGGCTCGATTGAAAGGTGATACCATTTTGAGATGCACAAAATTGATGAATATTTCATCCTTATATGGGTTTTCTAGCGTAATTAATATATTCTTTAGTGGATTAGGATGGGAATTATATGACCATAGGGTGTGAGTAATTGTCGGTTCTGAAGGGAATTCCAATATTAGTCCCTATATATGTTTTAGCAAGGGTTTAGCTCTTACATTTGATGTGATAATCCCCATTGATCTTCTTGATGACCAGTTTTGAATAACATTTTATCTTCATGTGATTAACTTTTACCTAATGTTCCTACTCCATCCCCACAATGAGATATTGATATTCTAATTCATTTTTCACTCACACTTATGACAACATGAAGGAATAACATACAACTTTCTTTTATAGAGAGATAAGAATGACTCACATACCCAAGTTGTTGATCCTAGGGTCTTCCTTCCTCTTCCCTATCAATCTTCTGGATGCACAATCGAAATAAAGATCCAATTTCCAAGGGCCCTCTTGAATAGAGAAAACCTCTTCCTTAGGTATTTATGCATATAATGAAGTCATTTTTAATTAAGGGTTATCTTCTAGAAAATATATAAATTCCAAGATATTGACAGATTTCTAAGTCATAGACTAATTTTCAAACTAGAATAGGATTCCCTCCAATTGTGATAGACATATAATTTACATCAGATTGATGATAATGCATTAGAGTTGGTATTTGAATGATACCAAAGAGACATCACGATGCCGCAGGTAGTGCCTCATCTTCTAAATAGAAAATATTAGCACTAATAATATATTCTTGATATCTGGATAATGATTCTCAGCATCAAAAATGATTCTACTAAGTTAATAGATAATATTTTCTTGATCGATCTAATTATTTTATATGAGGAATAAGTCAATGGATTTCTATAAGGATATCACATAAAACATTATCCATTATTCATCAATAGGTGGAATCAATTGTAGATTATTTAAGAGATATTTACTAATACTGTCTAATGGTTCAAAACAATAATCAATCCACTGATATGTAACCCATTTTTTCATCAACCTGTTGAGGGGAATGCATTTTCTTGCAAGGTTAACTATGAAACTCTAAATACAGGACATGTTTCCTTGATGTCCTCTCAACTCATTGAGTTTGGGAGTAGGTGACATGACAAGTATATTGTTTGTCTTACATGGGTATACATTGATTCCCTAGGGGAATATGATGGAGCCTAAAAAATTTCCCATAGGTAAATCCAAACAAAACATTCAAGGGGTTCATTTTTAGGCTATGTTGTTGTAGTTTTTTTTAAGATAGTATCATTATATTCTAGGTGGTGTGAGATTTGTCTATATTTAACCAAATTTTAATAAAAATAAAAATCAACGAACAATCCAAATATGGGATTAATTATGAGATATATGTATCTTTAGTGCATAGAGCCAACATTCTTCATGAAAATGGGTATTACCTAGTAGAAAAATAATTTCTGGAGGGGGGAGGACTAAAGGCATTGGCCTCTCTATATTCTTATTCCATTAAGATTTTATTTTATTCTAAATATACATCCATGAAACTTGGGGAATAATAAACAGATGTGTAATTGACTTATATTTATAGGATTGAGACTAGGAAATCATCTTTCAGGTGGTTTCAGTTGAGATCAATGATATCGATGCACACTCTGATTTGGACATTCCTCTTTTTTGTTAGTATGATATTGGACTGAAATATGTGATATTGGATCTCCCAAATGATGTTTTATATGATGATCTTTTTAACTTCATCCTTGATTTTGGAATAATGTCTTGGGTGTATCCTTTTGGTCTCATATTAATATCCCTGATGGTCCTATAGATGGCCCAGGTTGTGGGTGTCCACAATAGGATGGAGGAATAGAATTTCCTTGTAGTTCTAGGTGAACAAATCCTAATGTTTCACTAGGAATGAGGTATATATTTATTTCTCCATAGAATACATGTCTATACTAATATAGGCGTTTAATGGGTCTTACTATTTACTTATATTTATTTCCTTGATCTCATCAATGGTCATAGAGACAACCTCCCAAAATGCTGGAGGGGAGTCCCAAATTTTCACCTCCTTTTATTTATCATGTTATTCATATTATAACTATTTTTACATAATGAAAAATATTGTGTGATTGGTTTCTAGAGTTCTGGGAGGATCTTCTATATTGGAATCCAAATGATGAAGCAACTTCCTCTGACCTAGCTGATAATGAGGGATTTCCTTGAAACATCGTATATGATAGCGTGAGATATGGAAGAGTCTCTACATCTTCTTTTGAATATGTGACAATATATTCTAGATGAAATTGTGAGGATGTAATTTCTTGGAGCTCTAGGGACAGAATGAGTCCATTTTCATATGAGTTTTCATCAATATCTAGAGAGTCAAAAAAATATCGACACTACTGTACATAGTGGTCAAGATTGAAAGAATAATGATTATGGAATATATGCCTCTATTTGGGATCATATACTCATCCTGGTTTATGGGAAATACATAATATTCCCCATAATATTTTAAGTGGTTGGTCGAGATCATTTCTAGTCCTTTTGAGGAGGTGACCTAAGAAAAACCATCAAACATGGGTCGTTTTCATTTCATATGATCGATTCTTATGTCAATATAATGTGACTTTTAGGATTATAATATGGCTTTACCATTATGGAACATACTTATTATTACATTTCTTGAAGTATTGAATACATTTATTGTACAATAAAACGATATCCATGTTATGATTCATCTAGTGCCTTTGTATAAATATGTTGAAGGTTTTTTCTAAAAAACATGAAATTCTGAGTCAACTATGATGTCTCCAATATATGCCTCATTCATTATTTTTTCGAATGGATTCTGCTCAAATTTTTCATATCTATGTAGTGTTATTGTAGAAGGTGCTAGGTTATTTTACTCTTGGTTATGATGGTGAATTATTTTTATTTGGGAGAGATTAAATGTATAACCATTTATAATGAATATTATTTGAACATCAACATAATTTATCATTATTGATACATATTAGGTTCTGATGATACCATATATAATGAAATATTCATATTAATATGTGAAGGAGATAGTAGAATTTAATTCCATAGGATCAGTCTCTATTTTATATAACTCATAAATGGAATCCTCATCTTCAAAATCGTTATGAATTAGTAAATATTCTACGAGTGATTTCCAAAACTATTTTAAAAAACTCATTACATATTGGATAAAGAGTTTGGTGAGTACGATGGCTAACTATTTTAGTATTTCATAATTTTTTTTCTAAATACACACACTTCCTTTGGTGTGGATTCTCTTTCATAGGAAATTTTTAGGATTTAGTATTTTATATAGATGGATCAGTGCTCAAAAAACGAGTTGTAGTTTCTCCTGCACATTGTGGGTTGGGTTGGGCATGTCTTCTTACATGCCAAGGGTGATCTAACACTTTTATACCCACCAAATAATTTTCTAGACTGATTGGGATATGGCATCTTTTAGCTGATATAGAGCGATTTTCATTCTCTCGTATAAGTTTCTAAAATGATATTTCAAGAGTTGTTTCAACATTAACATACCGAGTGTGGGAGTGGCTATAATTCTAGTTCCTAATGCGACAATGTCATCCCCAATATCCTTGGTTCAATGAGGCTCATACTCTAGTTCCCTAATCTAATGGGTGGAACTCAGGTTTATATCCATACTCAAATTCAATGAAGGTATCCATTTATTGAATGGAATTAATGGAACTGAAGATAAACTCCACACTCGATGAAGAATATATCTTCTTGAACTTTTTTGGTGATGTCGTTTGATGGTATGGTTCCCATTTAAAATATGAGGGAATAATATTTGGGAGATACAAAGAAATATTTTCCTTGAGACGGGCTCATCCCCATGTTCTCATTCCCCGCATCTCAGTTAGATCTCTTTTTGAAGGTCTAGATTTAAGGGTTTATGGATCTGATGATGTTTTCTTCATTAAAAAGGAAGAAGCTAGGGTAATAGTCAGTTGTTCAAATGTTCTTAGAGAATACCTTGATATTATTTTATTTAATATTGAGACATTTTAAAATTAAAATTCTATTCCCTTATGCTAATAAGTTACTTCCACTCACCACTTTCCTTAGGGGTAGTACTGGAAGCATACTCCACTTGTGCTAGTGGCCTTAACAACATTACATGTATGAAATATACCATTATAGACAAGATTTTGTTGAAGATGAAACATTATTCAATGGAGTTCCTTAGAATATAGTGAATGGGGAAATAATATATCATCTCATTAAGGCCTACCTAGTTTGGACTCATGGGAAATGGAAGGAGGAGAAAATCAATTTCCATAGTGGATATAAAATAACCACATACTTGATCATCTTATAATGAGTGAACATGGTTTAATTATTCCTAAAATTTATTTCTACTAGTCTCCCTTTGATCATCCTATCATGGAGAGTTTTTTGTGTATCAATGGGTGATACGCAATATTTCATAGTTTTTGGAGCTGGAGTGAGAATGGAGGGTGGATTATGTGAGACATATGCCACCATCACATTTACTTCCCTTTTCTCTGGGTCATGTAAATTTATCCTGGATATAAGACATATCTATTATATAATGTATTACATTCATTTTTCAATAGTGGAAAAATTCTAAAACCCGCATGTATATTTTACCAGTATGAGTGGTGTTCATATCCCATCCTAAAGGTTATCTAAGTAAATGTTAATTAGATCATTTGGGGAATGTGATGAGTTTAGGGACTATGTCATCCCATTCCATATGGAAATGAAATCATAGACTCTCTCATTTCGTCCATTTTAAATTCTAGAGGTCCCACTTTATTTTATTTTTCAATGTTGATTTGAACTAAAAGATTAATTTCTAATGGAGATCCTCCCATATTGGGATCAATCAAGAAGAAAAATAGGTGTACTATATGAAGGCTAGCCCTTAAAAGGTTCATAAAAAGAATCTAAGTTTCATAAGTCCTTATTTTTTGGTAGTTCCCCTCAAGGGATCACCGTGGGATTCATAGTGAATCAGATGTTTTTCTAGGTTACATTACCCATTGAATATCATAAACACATGACTTCCAATGTTTATAGGTGGTGTAGTTTCTCTCACCTAGTATGAATAAGGATTCAACTCTAGTTGTACAAGGTAACGCCTCTCTCAACAACATCGAATCGAGTTACCAATAACTTGATGGTGTTGATAATCACAAGATGAGTGATCTTTTGGACATGATATTGGACCATATCAACAATTATAAGGATCTGGTGTGCTAGTTCTACCTTCATTTTAGGTTGATATCCATTCAGTGAAATATTTTTTTTATTTTTTTGAACCTATTCTATATGTATATTTAATTTTGGGAAACCTTGATATCTATGCATTATCAGTTCCTAGAAACTGACATTAAAGGCACTAAGTTGGGAAGATACTAAGGACATGCATCAATAATCAGGTTGAGTCATTTTTTTGGAGGAGCATCTACTATTAGTGTATGTTGAGGGTCTTACCAGGTGGAAAATTCAATAGCAACACTAACTCAGAGTAACACATCATTGAGTCCCCTCAAATAATTTATTTCTTCGTCCATCTGATAAAATCATTCTTTTAGTATAAGGAGATCATCCTCATTGAGAAGAGGAATATTATATTTGGCCCATTATGTATTCTTGATAGATATTCAATGAGGAGGTAGTATGAGATTAATTGAAGGAGAATCCAAATTAAGGGAGATACTATGGTTCTCGGTTTTCACATATTCATCATTTAGTTCAATGAAAACTGTGTTTTTGATAGACCCATCCTCTCCGATTTCTACTACATTCAAATATTTTTATGTCCTCTTAATGGGTGAAATCAATGATTATTACCAATGAATAATGAATTATAAGAAACATAATAGATGTCAATAGATATGATGGGGGGGGGGGAATGTGACCTTTGATGGATCTCTCCCTCCTTTTTTGGGATCCTCTTTGAGCGTTTTGGTTGAGGGTGACTTGTAGGGAACCACTATATATCCTGTCCATAGGCCTCTCTTCTAGGTGAAATGGGTCATCAAATGGGACATACTATGAGACCTTACCAATTTTCATCCTCCACAAATAGAATAAGACTAATTTATATTGAGGTGGTGGTTTATGTAAAAATCATCCTTGACCTATGTGATGGGGTTTCTACCATTCCATTGATGTTATGCCTCGGTCCTTGTTTTTCAGCCTTGAGGGAACATTTTTAGTTAAAATTTTCCCCATCCTTTATAGATGTGGCTGATCTCATACATCTGAAGCTTCTACAATTGCCTCTCTATGGATCTATTGAATCTCAGTTTCAGTGTTATCTGAATAAAATATAGAGTATGTATGATATATTATTCATTTGAATGAAATTATATGTTATTGATGATGGGATTACCTTAAGAGAGGATCCTGCTAAATATTATCAGTTTCATGGATATTTTTATTTCAAATGGATATCTCTCATCGGTCATGATGATTTTAACACTTATTTTTGGATGACTATTTTTGAGTGTTCTATCCTTCCTGAGGAATGGGTTTTCTTGACATCCTCATTATAAAAAATAAATTAAAGGATTTAATTTACATTTTGTTCTTCTGAATGCGGTCTGAGGTGAAATAAAAGTACCCATGTTCCTCCCATCCTAAAATATGAAAACTAAGTGGGGAATTGACCATTAGATGGTGCAACTCATGTAATTCATTTATTCATGTTGATTAATGATATTTTAATCACTTCATAGATCATGATTTCCACTGAAATTGAAGGGATTACATGTCAATTTGATAGTGAATCAACCCTGATATTTTGACATGGTATTCATATCCATTTTAAGGGAACACTTTTTCTTTCAAGTGGTGGATCATTGTCCAGAGATTAAGATTGATGTTTTTTATTAATTTTTCAAAAAATTCATTTGGAAAGTCTAACTGAGAAGTCGATGAGGGGAAAACATGATGGGTATGTCATCTATGGAAAATTTTATTCTCATGATGAACATATTATTTTTCTATTATTTAAGAGACCCCTCTACTTGGTCATCCAAACATGAGTTCATCTTGTTGTTTTAATAAAAAGTTTCTAGGATAGTGGAGATCGTGTAGTATGGGAACAATCTGTATGTGGCCAAGAGAATTCAAATTTTACTAGGACTACATCAGGTTGAAAAAGGATGTATATTTTCATTGAAAGGGTATCTAAGATGTCTAGAACCTTCATTACAATATCCATAGAATATTATGTATTTTTTCCTATTTTACTCAGAAAAGAGATGAAATTTTGGTTGACATTAATTGTTAAAGTAGGGAGGACCATTTCAGCAGGTTCTATCATTGAGATGGCTTTAATCACAACTCGATATCTAACGTCAGGGATAATTACTATAGTGTAATCCATGGGGAAGACTGACGGGGTTGACAAAATCCAGTGGATAAAATTCTCTCTAAAATTAAATATCATTTCATGGAGGACCTTCGTAATGATTTATATCATTGATAGGACAACCATCAAAGCTCACTTTCTGATAGAAATGAGAATTTATAAAATTTATACCATGAGGAGCAACAAAAGGGTAGATTATAGTAAGGGGAAGAAATTCTTTCTGAAATGAGATGTCATTATAGGGAGGACCTTCACAGAGAATTTTCTCATAGTGAGGACTATAATAATATATTGAAGTCTAAATATAGGGATAATTTCTACAGTGTATACATCGGAAAAAACCTTCTATGAGGAAATCAAAAATGGGGTGCACATATTTCATTTTGAAATTTTGGAAAAGATTAGGGATACAATGATTATCATTAGAAAAAAAAATCTCATGATCGATTGTCTTGTGCCCAAGAAGTAATCATTCATTGTATATTATCTTAGTATTAACTCCATTGTCTATGGTGAAAATGATGCTGGGAGGATCTTTTCAACAGCTACATCAAAACTCTTAATTTGGTAAAGGATCAATTAGATCGTGGAACAAAAATTAATGATTTTTATGGAATCATGAATTGTAGATTCTTATAGAGCATTGTTATTATTATTATCATCATATTCTTATTTTATTTAGCATGATATATTTTTTGGGAACTCTCTTGAGGGAGACATGGGTCATTTGTTGTAAGTGATATCCTTCATATATCAGTTCATGTTCAAGTGGATATTAAGAATATATGAGGATATTCTAGTAAGAATATTAAATTATGTTTGGGATATATTCCACCCCTTTAGCCGAAATTAAATTTTTCTGATTTCCACTAGATGGAACTCGTATTTGAGCTCACTCCTGTTATCCATTAATTACATAATATTTCCAAAGTCCCTCCTATATAGGATAAAGTATATATATATTATACTGATTGATAACCTTTTTGTGTGGATATATGAAGACCCATGATTAACATACATGGATACTAAATCATATTAGTTAAAAATTATGCACATTAAAAAAATACATTCCTGAGGACCGTAATAGTTTATCATATAAGGAAACATGGAAACCAAAATTTCTATGCTTGTGAAAGATCTTCAACATCTCTTAGAAATATTTCCACCTTTAGTACTTCTAACTAAAACCATTCTTTATAACTTGGGGAAAGGATACATAAGAGAGAGTGAGATCATATTCTAAATAAGGGTAAATAATTGAAATATGTAATCAAAAAATGAACAAATGTTATAGAAATTTATCATAACATAGGAATAAAAAATTAAATTTGGGAAGACACATAATAATAAATAGAATATTTTTAATTGTATCAAATGAATCACTTATAAGACCATGTTGGTAGTATGAGTTCACTCCCAATACCATAATAGTAGTAATGTCTTACTCCCTTTCCCATATTAGAAGTATGAGTTCACTCCTCATACCATATTAGTAGTCACGGTTCACTATCGTGGCTATCATAGAAGCCAGGGTTCATTACCAAGAGAACTTTAGTCTATCTCATGAGATATAAGTCTTTACCCAATTTATTAGAGGGAGATATATGTCCCACCCATCACATAATGATACATACATTTTCTACAAGATCATACATAATCATATGATAACCCTTGTAATGAATTGGGTATTACAAAAATAAAATCATATAATAACCTATAGAAAATGATACATGTTTTATAATAATATCATCATTATAATAAGCCATGAAAAAAATAGGGTTTAAAAAGAATAAAACCCGTGAAAGAAAAATGAGTTTCATAATAATCCTTATATATAAACATAAACTATTAAATAATTAATATGAATGGAACTTTTGGATTATTTCCTATACAGGAATGAGTAACATAAAACTGATGTCATCATAGATGAAAAAAATACCTAGAAAGATATTTTTAAATCATTTCTTGAGGAAAATATCCTTTCTTCTTTGAAAAATTATCTTTAAAACAGAAAATCATTAAAAACACATTTCCTTTTCAAATACCATGACAACTTAGAAATAAGGCTTGAAAACATTTTGAAAACACCTTTCCTAGAAAGAATATTAAATAATATTAATTATTTTTTTAAAAATACAATCCTTGAAAACATATAAAATTAGAATTAAAACATTTTGAAAAAAATTTACATGATAACTTATTAAATAATTTTGAATTAATTTTGAAAAAACAATTCCTTACAACTTATCAAATAAGTATGAAAAAATTTTGGAAACTAGTTTCCTTGAAAAGGTATAAAATAATATTGAAAATATTTTGAAAATGTTTTCTTTGAAATCATATAAAATATGATCAAAATAATTTTAAAAACCCTTGAAAATTTAAAAAATAATATTAGAACTTTTTTTTATTTTTTATCATATAATGATATATTGATATCATTTTGAAAACAAATTATTTAAAATTAAAAATGAAAAATTATAATGAAATATTGAAAATGTTTTGAATACCTTTATACAAGAAAACTTATGAAAGAATCTTGAAAATATTTTGGATACCATTTCATTGAAAATAATTTTAAAATTGTTTCATAAAAATTATCCTTTTAAAAATGAGAAGGATGATCCACATAAATGATGGTGGTTAAACACATAAATTTCTTATGGGGTAAAACGGACATTCCTAGCGCACAATAAAAAGGGTAAAAATGCATTGTTTAGAAAGCCACAAGAAGATTAATTTGAAGAAATTAAAATTAAAAAGTGAGTTTTTTTAATTATTATAGGATACTATTATTATATTCTTGTAATCCTTTTTTATAAAACCATGTTTTGATGGAATACCTATTTTCGACCGAAGACAATGTAAAATTGGGATTTCTTAAAAAAACACATTTTGACCATATTTTTTTACAAATAGTGGAATAATGGTAAAAATATGTGAATATATCATGAAATTAAATTGGATATGTAATCCAATGAGAATTCTTGAGACATGGATCACATTATTTCATCAAAGGAACCATAATCCTTGACAATCTCAAAAAATGGAGAGATTGTTTCAATGAACACGTAATACTTTGTAACTTCAGATCACATTGTCTATGTAAAAAAGGGAATTAAATGAATCATAAAATACCATGAAAATAATGAGGCTCGTGATATAAAATTTAAAATTTAATTATAGACACCTCAAAAAAAAATATTGGTGCATAAAAAAACATGAGTCTCAAAGAAAGAGAATTAAGACAAAACTATCTTAATGATTTGGTAACTTTTGATACATAAACCCCATGAATGAATGTTAATAAAATGAATATATAGATACACATAAATATACTTATAATATAAATATAATAAATTCAGGATCATTACATGAAAAACACACAATAATTGAGTGGTGAATAAATCATTTAACTCATGTCAACAAAATGTGAGATGAAATCCCCTTCACTTGTGTCTTGACTCTCATCATACTAATTTAAACCATTTGTACAATGAATTTATTTTTTTTATAAATATATTAAGGAACCATATTATTATTTATATAACCATATGTTTAATTAATATGACCTTATATTACCCTCGTGTTTACAATCCTATGTTATGGTTTCTGTTCGGGTAATATCCACTTTGTTCTTCACATGCATCTTAATTTGTTATATATTTGGTCATTATATATATATAATGATTCTAAGAATATAATAAATGATATAAATATCATTTATATTAATTATATATGTATTATAATAATCTATATAATATGAAAGTATGAAAAAAACACACCATTCATGAAGATGGTTACTCATATATACGCATGAACGTTGTTTCCATTTTATTTTATATTGAAAGAAAATAAATTAAATATATGTATAAATTTATATCATTATTAAATTATAATTATTATATCATATATATCAAATATATTTTCTAAACCCATGCTTAACAAATTCCATGTATTTTATGAATGAATCATATCATTTTGAGGGGGTAGTAGTCCACACATTCTCAAACAAAATTATTATCGACACACACAATAGATTGTAAAAATATTTGTTTATTAGAAAAGGAATACATAATCTTAGAGATATTATAAATATAATATATAACATATAAAAATGTATTTTCCATCATAATTTCAACCATAAGAGGCAGTAAAGGAAAAAACATAACAATCATCATTTTGTGAGGTGGTAGTTCATAGTACTTGTAACCAATGTATTTGTTTCCCATTAGATGGAGGCGTGTGTAATTGTAGGTTTAAAAATAAGCATAAAAAATCTTATTATATTTATTATATAGTTTTTTATAAAATTTTCAATTAAATAGATTTTAGGGTATAGAGAAGAAAAATAAATAAAAGGAGTTTGGGAGAAGGCGTTACCTGTTAATCAGGTAACACGGTTTGGTTTGTGCCAAATATCTTCAATGGATTTCTTATTTGCTAGGGAAATTATTTTAAGAGTAAGGTAGAAATGTTGGGATTAGTATTGGGTATATAGGTTTTTTAACCTAATAGGTTTTTTAGGTGTTGAGAAGAGGGAGAGGTGGTGGTCTTTTATAGGGAAGAAAAAGGACATACATTTCATTTTTGAAAACAAGGTAGATGTACAAATGTTTTTACCAAATAAAAGTCACCAAAAACCAACCAAACTCATTAATTTAAGGTTATATGACAAATAAGGTCCAGAAAAGGGGTATTGTAAAGTTTTATATATCATTTTGGGTCATAAATTTGAGGCTCGACCATTAGTTATGCTTGGTTTTACCTTAATTGATGTAATTAATTTTAATTACACTATTAATAATTTAGGTAAAAAAGTAATTATACTTTATTATAAGATATAAATTATAATGATTAAAAATATGGAATCCCTTTTTTTAAATTAAAATCACTGGAGTGCCAGAAATTAATTTAATACTAATCCCATAGTTAGGTACAAAATGGGGGTAATTAAATAAAAACATTCAAAAAATTTCTATGTTTTTATATACAATTTCAATGTGAAATTAGTTCAAATTAATTATAATGGAATAAAGAATAAAAATATTGTCTAATTAAACTTATAAACCAACATAATATATAATTTAACCATATAAATATATTAGAGGAAAATTCATTTATGATCTAAAATTCAGTATTTTTAACTATTCATTTACAAATTAAACCTTATAGAAAAATACCAAACAATTAGCCTAAAATTATTATTTTTTCTCACATAAAAATAAAAATTTTATTTTGAAATATTAATTCCATTAATGTTTCCAAAATTTTATTAAAAATGGTATCATCACCAAAAGGTAGTAGAACTACCTTTATATAAAATATAATTTTATACATAAATTTGGGGTTGGTCTTATATTATGTCTATTGAATATATGGGATAAATAAAAAAAATTATTTTATTTAATATATAATATATATATTAAAATTAATATATCTAAATAATTTTAATTAATTTAATTAATTAGTGTAAAACATCTTATTATAATAATAATTATATTTTTATTTATATTCAATCATTTTTCATATTCATTTCTATATAATTGGTAACATTTGAATTCAGTTTATGTTTGTGTAAAACATTTATTTTAATAAATTAGCAAATAATATAATTAAACACAATTATAATGGATATGTCATATCTTCTTATATTTACTATTAACATTTTAATGATTTTCTATTATTTATTAAAACTCTGTATTTCATGTTACACAAGACATCAATGGATGTCATTTTTCTGAGAAATACAGGCTAACCACTGTGTTCTGCGTAGAGAATGATAAAATTTATGTTGTGTGTAGTTCAAGAATAAAATGGTTTTTCATATAAATCAATCCAAATATAGTAATTTAATATAAAATAAATAACATTCAGTGTTGTGTGAAATAGAAAATATGTAAAAGGTTAAATTAAATAGAAATAAATAATTCAAAAAATACTGGGGTGTTACATTCTACCACCATTAAAACTAATTTCTCCCCTAAAAATCATTTTCGTTATCAAATGATTAATACATGAATGCTTCTTTTATATAAACCCACATCGTTAAAATAAATTTTAAAACATCCCTTAAAAAGAGAAATTCGGAGCCATAATGGTTACCGATAGTTACATATAACTAGCATTCTACAAAGGAGAATGTAGGTTGGGAATGATAATTAGACATTTAAGAAAAGCATAAATATTAATAAGGATTGTTTTAGGACATCAATTACAAACAAGCGATTGATCAAAAAAAAGTTGAGGGACACAAATTCATAAATATGTTATGATTTATAAGGCCACCAGTTCCACAAAAATCATGTTATTAGGACAAAAAAATTTCTTTTGACCATTTTACAAATGTTTTGTAAATATTTTGTTGACCAAGAATATAATAAAATATAAAATATTTATATATTTCTATAAGAAATATTTCATTCCTTCATTTTTATTTTATTAATTTATAATTTATCCATTACTTTATGTAATGGACGTCAAAAAATTTACATTGATGTCTCATGTGTTGAAATACAATTTAGTAGATCTTAATTCCCATAAAAGAATGAAAATATTAACTATTTATCTATGAATATTATTAAAAACTAAAATTTTTAATACATTAATATATGAACATAATAAGTAACTTAAATGTCAAATCAAAATTAATTATTCATTAAAAATACTTATACATCAACATAGAAATCACGTAGGCTAGTGGTAGGCATGAAACACTTATCATCCTTAAGATGTGGGTTCAAGACCTGCGGCCTTCTAGAAATGATTTGTTGTCTCCCGACATACATGATGTGCTTTACTAAAAACAAACTAATATAATTTCCAAAATAAATGTGATTTACCTCCTTGAAATAAGTTTTATCATTAAATATCCTTTTAACCAAGGTTTTTAACACAAACTCAAAGATTATTTACTTCCTAAGAAGATTAATATAACATTTTAATCAAACTTTATACTTATAATCCTTATAAAAGATGAATATAGTAAACATTAGAGTGAGTATCATGAAATCAACTTAACATTGATTCCTCACATGTCAAAAAGTATCTCTGGGATTTCACATTACAAACATGGGAATAACCTCAACATATATTCTCTAGAAACATGGTAATAACTATAATAACCATAAATACATATGGAATCCCTTCATGCTTTATTATTCCATAGATTTGTGGATATAATTCATAAATCCAAGATGTTTAAAAATTCATACATGATTGCATAAACAACTTTTCAACTAGTGATTAATTAGTTCGTAGGTAATCGGTACCTTCTAAATTACTTATTCATATCACAAATATTGTAAAAAAACAACATTTTCATAACCTGATAATCATATTAAGGTTTATATCTCCCTTAATATTTTGTTTTCCAGGGACATCACCATGCCATTATGTCACTTTTCTATTCCATTGGAACCATTCTATGTGTTCTTGAAAATCTGTAGTAAAAAACATAAACTAAATAATACTTATTTATTTCACATTTCAGATAACTTAATTTTTTATCCAAATATATAAAATCATTTAATATACCACTTAATAATTAAGAAAATAGTTAGGATAATACATATTATTACACAATAAATCTATCCAATCACATTCCATATGTATTCTTTTCATCATTATCATTGTAACCATTACTCATGCCAACTTTCTGATCAACTTTTGGGGATTTACTCTTGGTAAATTGAGTTCCATAATAATCATTTAGTAATGTCATAAAGTTGATAAAATTTATTTATTTCTTATGAAGGTCAATATTATCATCCATTTCATTAACCAAAATCATCATTTTTCCTTTTTAGTCAATTAATCTGTGTCTTTCCTTTCTATAGTAACAACATATACTAGTTCCCCTAAGACATTCACATAGGTGATTCTTCCCACATTAATGACAAAAAGAAAACATGAAACTTTTGTCTTCCATAGTCTCCATTACCCAATCTCTCTATGAACTCATTCTTTCTCTTCCTTGGTGATTTGAGGAGTTGCTTTAGGTACACATTATAAATCATGTTCTGTGGAAACTGATTAGGAATGATCACAAAATCTCTCACTATAGTGATCGTCCCATTAGAATAATCATCATAAAATAATCCATCATATTCAACATTAATCTAGTTCCTTCCAGTTTCCACCATTTCATAAAACCATAATAATAGTGTGAACATTACTTATCAAAACAATAAACCACATAGTCAAGAAAATAATTACTTATAGGATGTCTAAATGATGAAACATTCCCTAATCGATGACACCCTAGGTTCATCCTATTTTATTCATAGCCAACATATATTTAAATCATTCTTTATGGTTTTTGAAGATTTTTTGAATTTCAAAAGAATATCCCCAAAGAGGGTACTACTAAGTGTGCTGTAAGGCCCATTGTCATGTACTAGATTAGCACGAGTCAGGCCCGAACCATTTTGTCCAAGTTGTTACCCCAAGGTACTTATGTTTCATAGACACACCCAATTTTAGTATATAGGTAGGGATTTATTCAATGAAACCACTCACTCTATCCTCTACCAAAATTCTAGGATATTTTACAAAACATTATCTTATCCTTATACATATCCTTAGATACATTCCTCAGAATATCATTAGAAACATACCTAGGATATCATTGAAGTTTTACCATCCTTGTTTCCAAAGGTTGAATAATAATTTTTTAATACCAATTATGAAGACCCATGCTAATAATATTTTGATATGACATCAATTTATATGAATATTAACTACATTAAAAAAATACAAGCCCTAGGACCATAAAATTCTAGTGTCTTTGGAATCATGGAAATAAAAACATCTCTCCTAGTGAAGGATATTGAACATCTCTGATTAAGATATCCACCTTCATTACTTCTAAATAAATCTTTTCTTTACTACATAGGGAATAGAAACCTATAAATGGGGTGAGATCAGATGCCGATAAAGAGTAAATAAAGGAAATTTGTAAGAACAACATGAAAAAATGGTATAGTACATAAGCATAACATATGAATAAAACATGGAATATTTGAAGAAAAATAATAATATATAATATGGTTTCCATAGTATATAAGGAATCACTTCTAATAACATATTGGTAGTATGGGTTTAATTACCACACCATCATGGTAGGCATGGTTCACTCCCATGTCCATTATGGTAGCATGAGTTCACTCATACCATCTTGGTAGTCCAGGTTCACCCCTATGACCATCTTAGTATTTAAGGATTATTCCCAAGACCATATTAGTCTATCTAATGGGATATAAATCTTTACCTAATTCATTTAAAAGAGATATAGGTCCCACCCATCACATAATGAAATAATAATTACATGTTCCACTATATCAGACATAATCATATCATAAATAAGAAAATGAATTGGGTATCATAGAAATATAATCACATCATAACTTCAGGAAAAATATATACGTTTTACAATAATTTCATCATAGGAATATCCTTTGAAAAGAAGTGGGTTTTAAAAGAATATAACCTATGAATGAGAAATAGGCATCATAAGAATAATTCCATCAAATCATAAACCATTCCAGAAAGAATATGAATGTAACCATTGGATTATTTCCTAGAAGGGAATGAGTAACATCAAGAGATGTCATCATATATAGAATAACTTTTATGGATATTTTGATAACAATTTTTGCAAAAAAATTCTTTTATTATTTAAAAATAGATATTTAAAAAATAATGCTTTTTTAAAACCATTTCCATTAAAAATTATTTGAAAAAATAGAAATAAGTTTTTACATCTTTTTAAAAATAATTTTACTTGAAAAACTATAAAATATTCTTGAAAATATTTTGAAACCCTTTTTTCTTGAAATATTATTAAATAATTTTAATAATATATTTAAAACCCTTTTTTTAAAAAAATAAAATATATTATTGATAACATTTTGAAAAACATTTTCCTTGAATACGTATAAAATAATATCTATAAAATTTTAAAAACATTTTTCCTTGAAAATGTATAAAATAATATTGAAAACATTATTAAAACATTTTTCCTTGAAAACATATAAAATAATATTCAAATTATTTGAAAAAACATTTTGTTTGATCTTTTTTAAATGTAAAAATAATGATTGAAAATTATTTGAAGACCATTTCATTGAAAATAACATTGAAAATTTATAAAGTAATCTAGAAAATGGTTTGAAATATTTTTTACACAAATACTTAAAAAATAATTTTGAATTTTTGTTTTTAAAATTTTTTATTGAAAATATTCTTTGAAATACATTCATAAAAATTATCATTTTAAACATGTAAAAGAAGATTCACAAAAATAACGATGGGTAAATATATTGATAAGTATATTTTATGCATATTTTTCATAGTGTTTTAACGTACTGAATGTGTATTTAAATGAATGATCTTGCCAATTTAGGGACAAATTGACTTGTTTTATATTGAATAGAAAGATTCAACAAATATGTTGAAAATAAATGAAAAGGGTTGAAAAAATGAGCTAAAATGTGGTGTGACACCATATTTTTAAGGAATAAATATGCTAGAAAAACTAAAATTTAATGATTACACATTGTGTAATAAAATTACACATCATGAATTTTTTTCAAAATGCATTTTCTGCATTTGGAAAGACGTGATGATATTTCACGATGTGAATATAAGTTACACATCATTAATTACAATTACACATAGTGAAATGAGACAATGTTCATACGAGATTTTTGTGAGATTCACAAAGAGAGAGGAAAATATGGATCAAGATTACACGATGTGTAACCTAGTTACATGTCGTGACTTTGTTTGTGAGTAGAAAAATTGATGTGATGTGGGCTAAGGATTTTGATAAAAAAATTAAATACATGCCTTAGACAACATTCCAACTGAATCTGGGTCCAGGAAGAGTAAGTGCGACACTGAAAGAGGTTTAATAACATAGAGTGATGATCTGAGGTCTGACTTTACAACCATTCCTCTTTAGGTACCCATAATGCACATTCTCATCATGCCTAACATGAGGAAGTAGTTTCTTTAGTGTCATATAATTTGATTGTAGGGGGATGTGTTGATAGGGATTGTATTCATTTAATTATTCATCTTTTGGGTTGCTGTAGAGTTATTTATCACGTCTAAATAAAATTATTTTGGTAATGAATGACTATTTCTACATTCTAAATGTTATCTTTTTTATTGAAACAATTAATCGACATAGTTTCTATATGTCTATTATAAAATCTAGGCTAGTTATCTATAAATAAGGTTTTGAGTTTATTGTTTTTGCGATTTCATTTAGTAGATGCCCATTCCAATGTTGCAACCACAAAACTAGTGTAGGGTACCTAGAATAAAGACCCAAGCTAACCTAATTCCGACACAAAAATTGATTAAATTCATTATCAATTAAATCTATGGCACAAAAAACTAAAAATCACTGGACTTGGAATGCATCATATTTTGATTTAAATCCCAATATTTTATACTGATATTTCTATTTACTTAAATCCAATTAAAAAATTTCAATTTTTGTTTCTATAATTAATTTAGAACATTAAAATTTTTCTTGTGGGTTTAACACTAAGACTTTCCAAGTAATATATTTTTTGTTAGTTTTAAATGTATTGATAAATAAATTATTTTTGTAGCCTCATAGTAATTAACGATTCCATGTGGGCTGTCAAATTATTAGTTCCATTTTCAGAGATGGTTTTAATAATGGATAAATTAATAAGGAAATTATATATTTGTTATATTATTTAATTGTTCTACACAAAGTCATGTCATGTTATTGTTTGTGGTACAAATACTTTACACGACTACTCCAGTCATGGAAAAAATAAAATTGATGATCCAGAATAAAACATAGATTTAGTAAATACCCTATTCCATCAGTAAAAGGAAAAGGAGGAAGTTGAGTAGGAATAGAACACCATAGAAGGAAGAGGCCAATTCAAAGGTGCTGATCAAGAGATGGCCCAACCTGCAGGATCACATGTACTAGGAAGAAATCTAAGGGGGGAGCGCTAATAAAGTAAATATGACCCTTGAATATGGTATTCAACCCATTAATTTTAATACCCTCTATAACTTCTCAATAAATTGAGATAAATTTAGCAGTCATTCAAATTATCACACATTCACTGCAATTTTTCGGGCTACCTCTAGAATCCCAAATTTGCACATTGGATGTTTCTTGGAAATTTTTGACATGTTTCCCTTTTGGAACATAAAAATGATGTAGTATGTTTAAGGATTTTTATATTCTCATTGGAATACAATGAATAGAAGTGGATTTAATGTTTATCTGCACATTCAATCACCATATGGGAGGATCTAGTGAGGAACTTTTTGACAATGTTTTTCTTGCCCTTAATGTCAATGGATATAAATGTATGTATTTTAAATTTTTAGCAATTAAAGGATGAATAATTATATAGTTTATGAGAAATTTTTAAAAGGTTAATAATATGATTTCATAATCAAGTAATCAAAATGTGGTTAGTAATTCAAACATTTTATAATGTTTTACCATAGGGAAATCATTCAATAGTAGATGCTGTAGAAGGAGGTTCTCTAATGTGAATGTTACTGTAGGAGATCTTTGATTTGTGGGATGAGATGTCAAAAAATTATTTTCAATGGAATCCAGAATAAGGGACAACACAAGGAGTGAGAATGGTAAAAAATAAAAGGATGGATACCCAAATGTAGTCGATGACAAAAAAGATGGATGTGATGATGGTAGCCAAATCCCCATGGTATGTATTGTGAAGAGACAAATTATATTGATTATAATTATAAAATTTATGTACACAGATTTATTCCACAACAACCACAAAAAATCAAAATAAAGGCCATGTATTTAAGATATTGTAACATGGTTTTCAACCACAATGTTATAGTACAACACTAACCACTCAAGTCCATTAACTGGAGGAGACCATACCAAATTTTATTACCATAATAGGTGCAATTAAAGTGTTGAATGATTGTACATGAAATTAAGGAAATAAAATTAGGTATTTGAAAAATGACCCACAAAACCAACAAACCATAATGAGGAACATAGAATGTCATGTTGGTACAATTGCTGATCAACCCAGGAGAAAAAAGAGATGTGCTTCGAGGATGTCTGAAACATCATACATGTTTATATGTGAAAGACAAATTTATATGATGTTTATATAAGGTAAGTGGAAGTGGAATTTAATTTTTAGGACATAAATAATAGAAAACTTTTGGTTAAAGTCATTAAAATCATAAAAAAGGTGAGGAACATACTGAAGAAGCAGCACTACCATAGTACCAACCATCATTACCATTTTCATATCGGTCAAAGAAGAAGAATATTGATGAGAAAAAAAATGTTTATCATATTTTAATGAAGATACACATAAGCATCCCATTCTCTAAGGTAATAAAAAACATTCCATTGTACACAAGGTCCATGAAGAGTTGGTGGTAAACCAAAATAATATTGAATATTTAACCACCATTACACTGAAAGGATAAAGTTCATTAGTAGTGTCAAGAATTCTACTGAAGAAGCAATGTTATACAGGTATTTTTCCATTCCTTTTACAATTGGTACTAATTAGTTTTCTAGAGATTTAGGTGATCTATGTTCCACTATAAATATCTTGTCATATTAAAAATGCAAGAGCATGGGATTAAAGGATATACCACAATCTTAATTTATTATTCAACATGATGTCATAATAGTGAGTTTTATTGAAGGACTAAATGATGACATAATCATCAAAGTAGATGAGTTATATTTTATAGATGATATTCAGGTGATAGAAAAAGGATGAAGATAAGCTGCCTATAGTATTGGGAAGATTGTTCCTAGCTACAAGATGGGCACTGATTGATGTTCATAATGGAGAGCCACGATAAAAAGTTGGTGGATCATAAGTGAAATTTAATTTACACTAAGTGATAAATAAGTCATAAGAAATTGTTGATGATCTTTCAAAATATGATTTGATGAAAGAAGTGGATACTATTTTAGATGGAAAAAGAGGTGAAGTAGCTTCTATTGAAAGTGAAGAAGAAAATATGAACATGCTGAAGAACAAAAATAAGTTGGTTGAAGAAGATGAAAATAGTGGAGGGATTATTATTCATAAAAAATTAAAAGAAGAAGAAAATGTATGGTAAGTCAGTGAACTACCATTAGAATTTTAATGAAGGTTCCAGAACTTATGGATTGGTCCCATGTAGATAAAGAATGTTTTCAACAATGGGAGGGTAAAGTTAGTTTCAGATAAAGGTAGATCACAAATATACACATAGGAATCTCATATTCAACATTTTTTAGATCTTGGTCAGGAATATTTTTTCCCAACATCAACCACCTGGAACTGGATGAGGTAAGGTCGAGCCAACGATGGAAAAGAAAAGAACTTACGGGTGGTAACCAAAGTTGTTTTTTATTTTTATTCTCAATATTTTTTTGGAGAAACAACCCATCCCAAGATAATATTAATATCATTGTTATGTCTAGTAATTTCTGTTGTGTATTTTTATTTCCATATAACTATTAATGAATGTAGTAGTAGACATAATGGAGAAGAAGCTATTGATTAACTACACACTATGATGAGAAATTTAAATTTCATGAAAGGGTTCAATTAAATACCTATAAATCCTATGTTTGAAACTTCAATAAGAAAGGGGAGTAAGACTTTCATTTATATAGTTTTATATTTTATTACACATATATTAATAGTTTAGATCTTTAATTTGAAAATATCATTCCCAAATTTCATTCATTATATGATCAACTAACCTAGTAGATATAAAATACCTTCTACAATTGTCATTTCATGTATTTAAATTTCAATTTCAGTAAATTTGAATGTGAAAAATGGGAGAAAAAATTATTAGAGATAAAAATATGGATTATGTGTTGGAAAATAATGACTTATCCATGCATGTTAGTATTTTTAAATGATTTTTTAGATTTGGATATGTTTTTAATTTCATATATTTTCATTGATTGATTGATTTAATCATATATATTTCCATGATTAATTGTCCCAACCAATCATCTCAATATAGAGACATCCACTAATTCAACATTTTCTATTATTTCTATAGTATATTTTTTTTAGAAACTCAGTAATTTTTTCCTATAAAACATTCTTTCCATGTTATATAAGATATTTCTAAATAATGTCACTTTTACAATGACTAACACAATAATTTATTTACCACTTATCCTGAGACCCACCCATCATTAATCCTTTTTAATCAAATAGATGCCATGAAATTACTTATTAGGAAATGATCCATGTTACAAGCCTTTTTAATCCATTTGTACCTACCTCTAATTTTTTTACATGACTTTTAAAAGAATCATTATAGGGGATGATATTTATAGAGTATACCATGATATATTTTATTGTGGATATTTTGTTGTGGGATTTTCTGTTATAATTATAAGGGGGACATTAAATAATTCAATTTATTTTATTTTTCACCTCTCTTTCTAAAAAACATTTGAAAAAATGGAAAGAAGAAGAAAAAAAATGATAAAACTGTGTTATGTCTTGGGGGGATAAAAAATCACCACTTTCCATATCGACAATTTTTGATTTGTATGTGGTTAGGTGGAAGATGAAATATTTTTCCATGGAATTACTTTCTATAAATAAAAAATAAAGGGATTTTTTATTCTATCATTTCAATTACATGTATCAAGGGACCACATTGAGGTTTTAGTGGGGATTAAAGAGATGAAATTTATAAGGGGAGACATTATATGAGATGTTTTAATTATCATTCAATGAAAATTAGAGTTAAACATCATTTTTGATCTTTAAATTTTTACATCATTAACCTACCTACCCTAAATCCTCAGAGTCATTAAAACCATAATGGTGAATGCCTCATGATTAATTTTGATCTCTATAATTATGGGGTGTAAATTTCGGATTCCTTGAAATCCTATTGTAAGTTACATGTTTTTGACATATGTGCATCACTCTATTCATTTGTACCCTGATAATGATAAGAAAAGTTCAGGTGAGGTAAATTGAAAGTGTAATGTATATAGAAAAGAATTAAAAATGAATATACTTATAGATTTCAATAGAGTAAAAATTAACCACATGGTTAGTTTATTTATTTGAAAAATGATGTGTTGAATAAATTTCCCATGTGATGCTCGAACATTTTATTTCCCATTTGATCAATTACTTTTATTAAAATTGAATTAAAATCATGATAAGGTAATCCTAATTTTAGTATTTTAAAATTACATCATTGATGACGAGTATGGATTCAAATGTGGTGGTAATTGAAAATTATATTTCATGAATTCATTTCATAGTGTTTTAATACACTGATTGTGCATTTAAATGAATAATAATTCCTATTTGGGAACAGAGTTACTTGTTTTATGATGAGTGGAATGATTCAACAAATATATGGAGAAGGAATGAAAATTTATGAAAATATGAGATAATATGTTGAATGAAACTAGATTTTTACCGATGAATGATATTCAAAAAACCGAACCAAAATGATTACATGTCATGTAATATGATTACAAATCATGATTTTTTTTTCAAAAGGAATTTTAAAAAAATAACAATCCCTGATTATATTTCGTGATATGAAGGGATGTTACATGTCAAGAATCCCAATTACACAGCTTTAAAAAAGTCAATGTTCATAGGATATTTGTACCAAATTCACGAACATGGAGGAAAACAAGGACCGGGATTACACGACGTGTAACCTAGTTAAATGTAGTGCGTTTTTAGTTGAGTAGAGAAATTAATGTGACACTAGCCATGGATTTTGATGAAAATACAATAAATACATGCCTTGGAAACCCTTCTAAATGACTCTAGGACCAGGAAGAGAAAGTGAGACACCAACGCAGGCTGCAGAACATAGAGTTATGATTCAGGTTCCAGGTTTAACACCATTATTCTCCACCTTTTCTCTTCAAGAACCCATGCTGCACATTCTCATCATTCACCGAATGATAAAGCATTATCTTTAGTGTAACATGATTTTATTATAGGGTGATTTTTTTTCCTAGGGTTTCCTTCATTTTTTATTAATGTTTTGGATTATTGTTAAATTATTTATAAATTTCAAATATCTTTCTCATCGTATTACATAACTGTTGCTATGTTCATAAATTTATATTTTTATCTAATTAATTGATCGACTTAGTTATCATATTAAAATTATTAAATATAGGATGGTTATGTTTAAATATGGTTTTGAGTTTCATATTTTTGCAATTCCCTTTAGTATATGACCATTCCAATGATTCAATAGAAGAACTAGTTCAGGGAACCCCGACCAAGGATCCCTACAGACCCAATTCCAACACAAAAACCAAATAAATTAATTATAATTTAAATCCATATCACACAACCATAAAAATAACTTACCCTGGAATACCTAATATCTTAATTTTTATTACTAGATTCACTGCTTCTATTTATATTTCCTATAAACCAATTAAATAATTTCAATTTCAATTTCCATAATTAATTTAGAACATACGGATTCTCCCTATTGTTTCTATACTCAGATGTTCTATGAACTATAATTTTAGTAGGTTTTCAGAGTGATAATAAATGATTAAATTTTTTTATCCCCATAAGAATTAATGATTATTTGCGGGATTTCATACATATATTCCATGTGAGGTAAAAAGAACATTCCTTTTATAGGGTAAAAAGGGTAGACACACGCGCTGCTAAGAATGAAAACATATTATTAGTTAGAAAAAAAAATTAAAATAAAAAATTGGAATTTTTTATTTATTATAATATTGTAGTAGAATTTTCTTTGTTTCCCTTTTTAGAAAACAAGGTTTTGATGGAACACAAAATTTCTATGGAAGAGAGGTTAGAGTCGGGTTTTTGTAAAAAAAACTTTCTTAACCATCTTCAATATCAAAGAGTGTTATAATGGGACCAATACCTGAATATATCAAGAAATAATATGGGATAAGTAAAATCGTGAGGTTTATTGATAAATGTATCAAATGATTTCATCAAAGGAACTATAATCATAAAAAAATCATGAAAAATGATGAGATTATTTCAATACACACATACTACTTAGTAATATCAGATCATAATTTACATGTAATATAAGTAAATTAAAATATGAAAAAATATAATGAAAAAGGGGGTTCATAATATAACATTTAAAATAGAATTATATACACATAAAAAGATAATGTTTGTGCAAAACAAAACACAAGTAACAAAGAAGGAAAATTGAGAAAAATAATCTTACCGATTTGGTAACTTTTGAAACATAAAGCCAATGAAATAAAGTTCATAAAATTGTTATTTAAATAACCATAAATTTAATTATAATATAAATATAATAAATTAATGGGATGTATATACATCAAACATGATATGTGAGTGGTTAATAAAGCATGTATATCACAGAAATAAAAAGTGAGATAAAATCCCATGACCTTGTGTCTTGAATCTCTTCATACTCCTTAAAACCACATGTATAATAAATATAAATTAATTATAAATATTTTTTACTATATTAATATATATATAACCATATATTTCTCTATAATGACTTTATATTACCCTCTTGATAATGATCCTTTGTTTAGGTTTCACTTTATGTAATATCTACTTTGTTCTTCGCATGTGTCATAAATTCTTATATCTTCTATCCTTATTATTATATCATGATTTAGATAATATAAAAATTACATGAATAAAATTTATGTTCAGTATTTTTTTATTATAAAAATTTATATAATATTTAAATATGAAATTATATTCACCGTTCCTGGAGAGGGTAAGTCGTACGTTCACATGAATGTTGATTCTATTTTTATTATCGCATTGAAACAATGAAAAAATAAAATATATTTATATATGTATATAATTTTTAAATTATATTTATGATATCATATATATAATAAATATTCACTAAATGCATTCTTAATACATTCCATGTAGTGTATGAATGAATCACATCCCTTTAAGGGGGGTGATAGTCCTCACTTCCTCAAAAGAAATTATTGTATTTACACAAAATGGAGAGTAAAAAGATATGTGTTTTAAAAATTATTAAACAATATTAATTACATAATATATATAATATATAACATATATTAATACTATTTCCATAATAATTTACACCATGAGATGTGGTAAATTAAAAATGAACAATCATCATTTAGTGTGTTGGTAGTTCGCCATACACATAATCATTATGTTCTTTACCCATTATATGGAGGAATGTGTAAGTGTAATATTAATTCTTAGCATAAAATAATCCTATTTTATTTATGATATATGTTTTTTAATACAATAATTCAATAAATATATTGTAGGTGTGGTATATTAAAATAAAAAATGGAGCATGGGTGAAGGTGTTACCTCTTAATATGGTAACTCCATTTGGTTTCAACCAAAACACTTCCGTGGATTGCCTTAATTCTGAGGGGATAAATATAGGAATATGGTATTGATGTTTTATGTATATTAAGAAGATAATTTCAAAACATAATAAATTTTAGAGGTGTGAAGAAGATGGATAGATAGTGGCCTTTTATAGGTAAGGGAAAGGATACACTCAGCATTTTTGAAAATAAGTTTTGTTTACCAAAGTTTTTACAAAAAATAATTCCTTAAAAACTATCCACACTCATTAATTGAAGGTTCATGAGAAAATAATTTCCATCAAAAGTTTTTTGGACATGTTTCTAGATCATTTAAAGTCTTAAATTTAAGGTTTATTTCTAAGTTAATCTTAATTTTATACTAATCGATGTAAATAATATTAATTACATACACTAATCATGTATGAAAAAAATAGATTTTGACCTTTTAATAAATTATAAATTATTATAAATCCAAATATGGAATCAATTTTAGAAAATTACAATCACTGGAGTGGTATAATTAATATAATATTAATCCCCTAGTCGGGTAGACAATGCTAGTTTTTTATGTAAGAAAATTCCAAATTTTTCTAAGTTTTTATATCCAATTTCAATGTGATTTTTTCTAATAACCAATATTAGATTAATTGATAAAAATATAATATAATTTAACTTTTAATCCAAATTAAAATATAATGTATCATTACAAATAAATTGAATGAGAAGGCAGTTTTGAATAAAATTTAGTATTTTTAACTATTCAGTAAAAAAATGAATCCTTACATAAAATACCAAAAAATCATAATAAACTAATTTTTATGTTTATATTACAAATATGAATTTCATTTTTACATATAAAATCTGTAAATTTTACAAAAATTGGATAAAAATGGGTTCTCTATTTAAAACAGGTAAAACATCCTTTATAAAAAATCTGGTTTTATGCATAAAACTCAGTTTGTTCTTATCTTATGTCGATCAAATCTATTGAATGAATAAATTTTTTAGGTAATATATATAATATATATTAAATTAATATCACTCACCAATAATAATTAATATAATTTATAATTTTAAAAAATGTTATAATAATAGTAATATTTTCCATTATATTCAATTAGTTTTCATATTCATTTCTAGTTAATGCATAACCTATGAATTCATTTTATTTTTGCATAAACATTATATTTTAATAAATTAGTTAATAATATTCATAAACACTAATCTAACATGTAGTTTATGTCTAATTATATCAACTAATTTCATTTTAATGATATATTATTATTCTGTAAAATCTGGTCTTGTGTGTTGCATATGACATCGAGGAATGTCATTAGAGCATTTAACTCTAGCTAAACTAGATGTTACATGTAGATAAAGATAAAATTTATGTTTCTTGTAGTTCATTATTAACAAGGTATATCATAAATCTCAGTCCAAACATGGTATGCTAATATAAAATAAACTATTTTTAGTGTTGCATGAAATGAAAAATATCAGAAAGGTTAAATTGTATAAAAAATACACAGTTCACATAATCCTAGAGTGTTAAAGGAGAAGTAACCCTACTTGAAGATGCAGTGTTGGGGTCCTAACTCTTATGTAATTCTTTAGATGTTATTACATTATGAAAATCCAGTAGGATATGGGTATGGGTGGATATATTACCATCATTCATTTACAAGATGTGTTGAGAGACATCCTTATTGTGAACCAGAATATACACACATTATGGTGTCCGAGAAGGATTACATTTCTTCTATGGTCCTCCATTTCTTACTAGTAGGTACTGATAGTGCTTAGAGGCGGGGGAGGAGGTATGAGTATTCCCTTGATTCAAAATCGAGATATTCCAACTTCTTTCATTACATGTTTTTGTATTTTCATGAAAGGAATGATATGAATCCATAGGAATTTTTATCTTCTCAAAGATATTGGATGTTCAATTTACCTAGAAAAATTGATTTAAATTATAATATACATGTGTCAACCACTTTTCCGCCATATATTTGTGATGGATTAAATATGAACAAGTAAGAATTTTGTGTCTACTCATGGTTTTCCATTGTATTTTACTGACAAAACTAATAAAAGTGAATATATATATATATATATTTCTATTGGATGCCTATTTATTTACATGGTGGGATACTTCAGATCGAATAAGTATGATGGCCTATAACTAATTGTCTCATCATTTTCCTTTTCGATCCATCTTAGGGACCTAGTTCTATTTATCTTCAGCGAGGGCCACAGGGTGGTATCCTCTTCATAGAGAGCATGATAACATTTACTAAGTGATTTATAGGCAGGGGACCTCAGGTTGGATCTCTATACTTCTAGGATGAATTTTTTTGAAAGGCCTTTATCATTCTACCTATGTTAAGGTACTGAATCATTATCTTGTTCAAGGGATAATATCATGAAATAGTTTTAGATAGATTTTGGGTCATCTGGTTTTGGACTACCCAACATCACTAGTCGGATGACTGGATGGGATTCATGCAGTGGAGGGCCTATCAAGATTTATCTAGGTTTCGGAGAGAACCATTCATGATAAACTCTCAAACCAATATATTTGAAACTCGGCAATGTAGATGTTGGGTGGGCAATGGAATCTTCTAGTCAGTTGGGGACGCGACATGAGAATTGGTTGATAAACGTGTTCATGAGAACTGGTGAGACACCATTGGATTGAAGAATGTTTTGCTGAAATTTCCCGATGATATATGTGATAAACACAACCAATATAACCTCTTAAAATTAAGATCTCATGACCAATTGCGAAATTCAATTTATCATATGTGCCTCTTCTATTTTTGATTCAAAAGGGGCTTAATTTGTGGTAATATAACCACCATGGATATGGATTCATGTTGGCTTACCCATTTTTCTGGTGAAAGACACGAGCCAAATGATTGATTATAGGGGGTTAATTTTTATACAATTATTTACATCAGTTATACTACATCTGAAGGGTATACAACATGTTTTGGTCAGGGATCTAGAAACAACGAATGGATATCATATTCATGATGACTCATGGACCTACTTTCCAAGGACATACATTCATTTTGGAACTTGGACAAAGAAAAATAAGAATCCACACAAGTCGAGAGGATGGGAATTCAGTCTATTCACACCATTTTGGGGGGAACTATTTCTTATTCCATGACTCTATTATTTATTTATCATTTTTTTGTGAATACATTTTAATTCCCATGTATGTATACATGGATCACCATGAATTAACAACCCATTATAAATGTTCATGGGTTCAAATTTTTTTGAATGTATATGTGGTTTTACATTAGTGTAAGAATATGTATTTATCCATGTTTCTCCATCAATGATACCGTTTTTATATTGGGAACATAGATAATTTTTTATTTTCATAGGATCATAATGGTTTTAAGATATTAGTTTAGTCTCTAAAGAGTTTATCATCATTTAAGGAAATGAAAGATTTATTGATGTCGAGATCGAACCCATAAGATGGGATTCCTGCATATTATCATTAGAGGAATCACAACCCACATAGTTTAGTTAATATTAATGGACCCATAACCATTTATGGTCATTTTAGGAGTAAAAATATGTGGTTTAGCTTCCTTCATAAAGGACGTCCAAGTGAATGGTTCCTATTCAATGTTGGGTGTGGTACTGAATGCATGAAATCCCTAGGGAAATGATAGAGATGTAGTATCCCTGGGGGATATAAAACTACTAGGAATTTAACCCATATAACATTAGTTTTAATTTAGTTGTTGGGTTTGGACCTCAGGGTGGCTTCCTATTTCCCCCATTTAGTGTGGAGTTAAAGCCCACGTAGTTTGGTAAAGGATTGGGCTTATACCGTATAGGAGGAATTTTTTTCTTCATCTGAAATATAGACCTTCAATGATTTTTATTTCGGTAAATATTTACCATTGAGATAATTTTTACATGGTTTGGGGGATTAAACCCTAATGGAGGCCCACTTTCTTTGGAATAATATGGACTTCATGAACTCCACTAAACTCTAAACTCATGCGACTCATGATCGATTTGAGAAACTTGATGAATCAGTGGATATGATCATCACATGATAAAAATCAATCACTATTGGATGAAATATAGGCCCAACGGGGGGGGGATAGGTAATTTCATTCCCATATCCCCACTTACCATAGTACCCTAGGGAAGAAATGTAGAGCTAGACTTCAACCTCTCATGACAGTGACTAAGGGGTTACTCTATGAGGGAGTTCGTACTAGATCTCGGGGAGGAGAGTAATTTCTAGAGCTAGCCCTAATCAATAGGAAAAGTAAATTGTTCCCCACAATCCCTAGAATTGGGAGGCTCACATGAACACCTCTAAGGACATGGTAATTTCCAAGGTTGATATCATTATTACCGTGTGAAAGTAAACTTGAATTCATTTCGAGGGGAATCCTTATGGATCTGGTAACACAAATGACTCCACTTATCATGGGTATATAGAATCAATAGAACATGATAATGTACATGACAATCTGATTATACATGATAGGTGGATTTGGAAGAGGCCTTGTCATTATATCATCAGAATAGTTCAAGGAGGGGCCAAAGTGGAGCTTAATGATATAATAAAATATAGTTATAGGAGGTGGAGAGTAGAACATCCTAGGATGCTCCATTCCCCATAGAATTTTCTTCTACACTATATGAGTTTCCCCCTATGTATCATGTTTCTAAATAGGAGAGGGTACCATCCACATAGAATTATGCTGCACAGACCCTGGTTCATCCCACGTAGCAAGTTGATACACTAGGTTTGTTTCTATTCTCATAGTGTGTTTCTATGTGGGGATGATTTAATCTAACAGAGTGTATTTATATGTTGGTAATGGTTCTTCCCACATAAAATTAATCTATGTGTGGTTCGTTCTTGTAAAGGGTCCATCTATTTATTCCTAATGGAATGGTGTACGCAAAGGGTTCTATGTATGTAGATGGTATGATGATTTTATTTCATCCATATTATCATCACCTACCCATAGATATCCTAGAGCTGGTGTATAAAATCAATTAATTTAGAATTATTACAAGGAATCATGCCCCAATGGATTTAGGTATTAGTAGTCTTATTAGACCAGAGGCACACATGAGAAAAGAATACAGTAATAATAAAATATTTTTTCTTCGTTATAAATAAATAGGTTTTAGAATTACTTTATTCTAGCTAGTAAATCCCTATATATCATTCATAGTATGATTTATGGATTTCTAAGGAATGAATCATAATAAGGTGAGCTCAAATTCTTAGGAAGTGAAAAATATTGTGGTTGAAATAATGAATAATTGAGATTAATAATTATTAAATGGTAAATAACTAAAATTTCATGCCATATAATCAATAAACTGTGAGGGAATGGTATAACCAATATGGCTAGGTAATAACTGGAAACATATTCCATTCAAATAACTAAATAAGAAAACATAAACATGGAAAGATAAAAAAATTAAAAACATGAAATATATATAACAAAAAATGAAATGTATCCTTATATATGTTGACATAAAATCTCATGAATGAATAACAACTAAATCTAATATGAACATAATTCTTAATTATTGGACAACATGTATTAAGAACATGAAATACTCTACTTTAGAAATCCATCCTCTTGATAGTTTAAAACTTGGAAAAGAAACCCATTTAATTTGGGAAACTTTTTTTTCTCATGATAACTCATTTATGCATCAAAGATCAACATAAATTTTGGGCCCCACCCTTTATAACATGTCCAAATAATTTGTTATATTTGGTAATCAATTTAATTAATAAAAAATATTCCTTATAATGTATTCATATCAAATAAATAATACCGATTAATCAATATTTCTCTATATAATCAAACAACTATCAATGTAGATAGTATATGTAAAGTGGTATGCAATTTTGGAAATTATAATATCCATGATAAATGAAATGGACAATTTATGGTAAATTCAATGAACAATGATAATAGGATACTTAATATTTCAAAGGGACCAAAAAATAAATCAAGGAAGTCAATGCTAATATTATCCTTGTACAAATCAACCATAAATAATATATAGTATGAATAAGGATGGTATTAACAAAATATATCACATGTGGAGTAAAAAAAGGGTTTTTTTGATTGATGATTAAAAATAAAAACATCTATTAAAAACATTCTTGTGGAGAATATACATTTCATTTAAAAAAACTATTGGATAAAATTTCATTGAAAATATATTTCAAACAAGTACTTTAAAATTGATAGTTATAAACATTAAAGGGAATATTCGATGTAATGACAGTAGGTAAATATATACATGTCAAACAAGGTAAAAATAAAATTCCTTTTTCATCATTAGATGTTAGAAAAAATCCTTGTTTGGAAAGAGACTATAAACTTACATTTAAAAAATTGGTAAAAGACAAAAAGTGTAAAATTATATTTACTAAATAATTTTGAGAAAATTTTAACATTTTAATAAAACATGGTGTTTAAATGAAAATCGGTTCTCTGACTAAAGATATAAATAAAGTTGGGGTTTCATAAAAACATTTTCAAAAACTCCTTGAGTGACAAATAGTGAAGGAAACAATACTAATATTAGAAAATGAAATTAATAAATAAGGGAGAGTAAAATTTAGTGTTTTATACAACGATGGTTATATAATTAACTCGAATGGAAATACCATTGAAATATCACTGAAATTATTCTCAAGGAAAATAATCATTAAACATTCCAAAGTTTCCTATACCACTTTGAAACATTTTAAATCATAAGCCTCATGATGGAATAAAATTAAATAAAATTTATAATATCAGGAGAGTAATGAGATTCATGATATATCATGTTAATGATCATCATATAAACCGTATATATGAAACAAGGTGCCTAAAGTCAAAGAAGACTTAATGGAATGTAAATTGATATAAAACCCCTTGCCTTGTGTCTGAATTCTCTTGTAATTAATGAATAAAAAATTATATTTTTTATTTAGTTTATTGATAATCCTTTTAATTTTAATCATTCATTTTAGTTCCCTTTTAACTATTATGTAAAAAACTACATTATAAATTAATTTTATATTAGGTGTTTTAACCAAATTCAGTTTATGTGTCCAAAAGAATATTGGTAGGTCAACTATGGTCAAATGGGTCATTAAATAAACATATAAAAAATAATAATCATGATATAATTATCATATTTATACAGAAATTATACTTTTATAACAAATAATTATACATGGTTATGAAAAATTAATCAACATTAAAACCATAGAGATGAGAGTCTATACATACGCATGAGTAATGTTCGAATATTTCAATGATCAATAAGGAAAGAAGGTATGTATAATTATAAATTTCTAGAATGATCATTATATCATATATACACTATTATTTATTAATATATACTTATATATATGTATTCAATTATTTTTATTTAAAAATAAATCACATCATGTCGAGGAGGCGGTAGTCTATACGTCCACGAACGACATTAGTATAAGGGTAAAATAAAAATTGATATATATTATATGTCATAAAACTTAATATTTTCATGAATATAATACATTGGTTTTATATGTCACATATGCGTAATTGATACCATCCTTTATTTTTTCCATTTATTTGGTGAATGAATCACATCACATTGAGGGGGTGGTAGTCCACACTTCCACAAACGATGTTATCAATCCCATAAAAATGGGATGTATAAAAATATGCATTGTAAAAGAATTAAGGAATATTAAAGACATAATAAATTACATATATAGAATATATAAACATAATTTTCATAATAATTCCCAATCATGAATGATGGTAAAATAAAAAATGAACATTCATCGTTTCATGAGGTGGTAGTTCTCCATACATAGAAACAATATGTTCGTTACCCATTTGACTAATGTGAGTGTAAGTGTAGGATATATCTTTATAATAAAGACATCCAAGTATATTTGTTATACTAGTGTTTTTCTATAGTATTGGAATAATAAGATTTTAGGTATTGGATAATTAAAATAAAAATATATATATTGAGGAAGATTGTCACCTATTATTCGGGTAACTACTTTGGGTTTGTACCAATGGGATTCCATGGATTTATTTATGCCCAAGGAATGGAATCTAGAATTATACGAGGGATTTATAGGTACTATTTGGGTATATCTTGGTTTAACAAAATTGTCTTGATAGGTGTGAGTAAGTGGGAGGATATGATGCCATTTTATAGTGGAGGAGTGGCACTCTTTTAATATGTTGATAAAGGAATTTAATTCACATTTTTCATGTTGCAAGTAGAACCCATAATCGGTTTTATTCAAGAAATGATATATTATGGTTGTTATATGTCCATAAAATAGCTCTTGAACATGTTTATAGTTCATTTATGGTCATTCAGTGTAAGTTTTAGTCCATTATTATGCTTAATTTAACCTTAATCATTGTAATTAATTTCAATTACATTCACTAATATTTTTGGTAGAAAAATAAATTGGTTTAAATTAATCTTATAACATATTCTTATTAAAAAATTATAATCAAAATTTCCATATTCTAATAATAGATGTGGCAGAAATTAATTTATATGTCATCCCATAGGCGGGACGATAATGTGGGGTTTTAATGTAAAAACGTTAAATTGTTTAATAAGTTTTTACATTCAATTTCAAATTTTATGTGGTACAAATGACCTATATTTGATAAATTTGATAACTTATTACCTTGTTAAACATTAAAAGCAAGTAAATATATAATTTTTCTATTATTTAATTAGATAAAAAATCCAATCTTGAACTGAAATTTTGTATTTTAACTATTCATTTAAAATGATATGTTTCTAAAAAATATAAAATATTCTCAAGAAACTATTATTTATGTTTATATTAGCAATATAATGTTTATTTTGATAAATTATATCCACTAAAGGGTCAAAATTATGAATTAAAATGGGTTCTCTATTAAGAGGCGATGAAATTGCCTATATAAAAAATGTTGTTTTATATGTAAAATAGAGTTAGTCTATATTTTATTCCTATCAAACCAAATGGTTGAAGATAAAAAATAAATTATTGAATATATAAAATATATATCTTATTAAAATAATTCACTACTTTTAAATAATTTTGTTTATTAAGATAAAACTAATTTCAAAGCATAAAAATAATAATATTTATTTTTATATCCAATTGGTTCTTATTTTCATTTATCAGTAATTTGTAACTAATGAATTAATTTTATATGTAAATAAAATATAAATATTCATAAGTTAGATAATACTATTCATAACCGATAACATCACTATTGTATATGTAATATTACATTAAATAATAACATTTTATAATACATTGTTATATGGTGAAACTCATTTTCACGTGTAACACAAGCTATCAAGTAAGGTATCTCTTTCATATAATGCAAGATACATCGGTATTTTATGCATTAAAGTCTATAGAATATATAATATATTTATTTAGTATTTTAGTGTAATAGTTTAATATTTAAAATTTTTACGCTTGGTGTTGTGTGTCATAAACACTATTTAATACATGGTTGTACATTAGAATGTCATGGTGTTAAATTCTTTCCAGCATTATTAAATTTCATCCTCACAATTTAAACTCGATCTTGGGTTGATATTTTCTATGTCAAAATATGAAACCAAGAAAATATTTTGTAAAAAATACTCAAGAATAGATAGAATTAGAAGTATAAAGGTCACATGGGCTAACATGTAACAAGGTCTCGAAGTAGGAGAACATTTTTGGCAAGTGAAAATATGTACTTTAAGGAAAAGTGAAATTAATGATTTTGAGTGAATGAGGAAATCAATAAAAAACAATTAAATTATCAATAGAAATATTAGAGACTCAAATCCCAAAATCATTCATGAATTAAAATTCTATCAGTTCAACTAAAATTATGTTATCCGGATAATATTTTATTTCATAATCAATTTCCCATTGTTGGGTAATTGTTTTACTGGCCATGAATATAAGTAAATTTTCATACCAAATAGGTTTCAATTAAATGAGAACAATCCTATGTTTTGTTTCTTCGACAAAACTATAATTCATACCTTTACTCCAAGAAATTAATTATAAGTAATTATTTTTCTATTCCCGAAGCACTAAAAGAAACATTTAAATTATCATAAAGACTATAAAGTAGTGAAAAGTCTAACTATTTGTCTCGAAATATCTTCCAAACATAATATGGTTAGTAGATTAATATTAAATATTCAAAATTGATAATAATCATTCATCATGGAAATTATTCATAAAATTGATTAACTAAAAACAATGAAAAGTTAAACATGACCTTATGTAGTTTAGTAGTTGGTGTGAGACCATTATCATAGTCAGTCATGGATTCAATACATTCGGCTCTGCAATAAAAAATATATTGTCACGTTACATATATGTTTTCCATTTCTAAAACTATTTTAATATAATTTACAAACTAAATATAATAGACATCCTTGAATTAAGGATAATTACGAAATTGACTTTTAACTAATATTTTCAATACAACACTAATACATAAATACTTAATCCATTTATTTCCACGTCAGAACTTCATTGGTCTTCATTTTATTCATAATATCATTTCTAATATTTCTAAATCAGGAATCCTTATTCTCAATCTAATACACCTTATATTTAACCTGGGATATTCATTTCCATTATCAATTCAAATCTGTTATAATGGTTTTCAAAAATGTGAATTACCCTAAGTATATCACATAGAAATGTCAAAACAGGTGTATAGAAAGGCCTATTGAAATTTACCATATTATCTCAAGTCAGGGTCAAAACACCTTTTCAGAGATATTACTCCTAGGTACATCTTTTCTAGAACTACACCCACTTGAAGTATCTCGATTGGGAAAAATTTCTTAGAAGGCCCACATAATATCTATCTTATTAGAATTAAAGGATGATATTATATAGTTACCCTAATAAATACCTTAGGTTTATGTTCTCTAACATATATTTTATTATATCTAGTTCCCAAGGTTGCTGCTAAATTTCCACTAATACCAACTATAGTGACCAGACCCTAGATAGTTTGGAGTCTATGGTTTTTATAAATTACATTGTCCTGATTACAAGGAATCAAGAGCTGAAGGACGGGGAGTTTAGCAGTCTTGGTAAACAAGATACATATTAGAGAAAATAATTCACCAATTAAGACATATTTTATTCTTCTTTTTAAATAAATAAATACTAGGATAACATTATTCCATATATTAAATCACTGTATATTAATCATGGTATGATTTTTGGATTTGTATGGAATGAAACCTAATAAGGGTGAGCTCAAATGCTTGGTAGGGAAAAAGTATAACTGATGAAATAATGATTCAACTAGAATAATAATTAAGAAAATAACTGAAATCACATTCCATATAATCAATAAAATGAGAGGGAAGTGCATAAAAAATATAGAAAGGCAATAACTGAATACACCTTTCCATTAAATAACTATATGAGGAAAAATACATATAACAATATAAGAAACTGTGGAAAATTCCATATAAATAACTAAAAATGAAATTTATCTATAGATATGTCGAAACAAAATCACAGGAATCAATAAAAAATGAATATAACATGGAGGAAATTCATACTTATTATGCATCATTTATGAGGCACTTGAAGGCCTCTAATATCAAGATTAATCTTCTAGACAGTTTCAAAATACGTATAGAAACCCATTTAATTTTTATAACTTATTATTCCTATGAGAACTTATCGATGCATCAAGGAGCTATATAAATTATAATGTCCACCTATCACTGCATATCCATAATATTATTCATATCAAGTAATATAATTAATTAATAAACAATATGCCTTATCAAATATCTTTATTGAATAAACAATATATATTTATCAATATTTCCCCAAATAATAAAAAACAATCAATGTAGACACCGTATGTAAGGATTTATTTAGTTTAATAAATAGGAATGAATACGATATATGAAATAGATAATTTATGGTAAATTCAATGTTCATGGATCATTGGATATTTAATATTTGAATGGGACTAATAAATAAATCAATGAAGTGAATTCCAATACTATCCTTGTCTAAATCAATAATAAATAATCCAGAGGAATAATAAGGGTGATATAAATAAAATTTATCCCATGTGGATTAAAAATAAATGTTTTTATTGATGTATAGAAATAAAGATAACTTTTAATGACATTGTTGATGAAAATATCCTTTCATTTTGATTTTATTGAAAAGTATTATCATGGAAAAAAAAATTAAATAAACTTCTTCAAAAATTGTCCATTTAATCATTAAATGTAAGCTTCAATTTACTGACAGTATGTAAATCCATACTTTCTGTATAATTTAAAATTAACATTCCTTTTACACTGTAAAAGGCTAGAAAGAAGAATTATTCAGAATGAGAAAAAAATATTCCCTATATAACATTAGTAAAAGAAAAATAATGGTAAAAGTGTATTCAACATATCATTTTTAAAAAAAAATAAAATATATTTTATTAAAACATGTTTCTTTTGAAGAAAATAGGTTCTCCGACTAAAGTGATAAATGATATAGGGTGTTTATTAAATACATTTTCTAAAACACCTTATATACCAAATAGTGGAAAACAGTACATATACATGAACTGGTCCTGAATAACTAGAATAGAGTAAAATTAAAGTTTTTTTTTCAACAAATTATATATAATTTCCATGAATGGAAATACCATTTAATGATCATTAAAATTATTATTGAGGAAAATAATATTTAAACATTCCAAAGTGTTCTATACAAATTTGAAAATTTTAAATCATAACCCTCATGGAAGAATAAAATAAAATAAATGATATGATATCATGAGAGAGAATATATTACTGATATATCATGTAATAGATCAGTATATATACCATATAAACTAAACAAGATGCATAATGACAAATAAGTCTCAATGAATGTAAATTGAGATGAAATCCCTAACATATCGTCCAACTTGTCAAATAACTCTTTAAATTATTGATTAAAAAACATAAATTAATTATAAAATTGTATAGAAAAATTTTCATGTTTATAATTACTTTAATTTTAATAATTTATATGTTTTATTAAATTAAATAAATAATTATCTTTACATCTCATGTTTTGAGAAAATTTGGTTTATGTGTCAAAAACAACTTTGGTAGGTCAAATATAGTCAAATGGGTCATTACATAAACATATGCTGTATAATTATATTTAAATAATTATTATATTTATACATCAATTGTACTTTTAAAAACAATAATTAATCATGTTTATGAAAAATGATTCAATGTTACAATCATTAAGACAGTAGACCGTATGTACGCATGAGTAATATTCTGATTTTTCAATGATCCTTATAGAAAGAAGGTAAGTAGAATTATATATTTATATAATGATAATTTTATCATAAATTCCATATTATTTATTCATATATACTTATATGTATATAATTATTATTTTGTAAAAAAAGAATCAAATCATCTTGAGGAGGTGGAAGTCCACATGTCCATGAACAAAGTTATCTCTTATCAAGTGTGTGAAATTATAGAAAAAACATTGATATGTATTATATTTAAAGAAAGTTAATTATTTAATTAATATCATATAGATGTTATTTATGTCACATATTTTTAATTAAATTCATCTTTTATTCGTTGAACGTATAGTATGAACAAATCACATCAGTTTGATAAGGTAGTATTATACACTTCCACAAAAAAGTTATCATTATTACACAAAATGGAATGTATAAAGATGAATGTTGTAAAAAAAATATAATAATAAAAAACTATTTAATATCATATATAACATATATATAGTATGTTTGTTACCAATTATAAGGATTTGTTTCTATGTGTAGGTTGAAACATTAGCATAAAAAATCCTACTATATATATGATATTGTTTTTGTTCTATTAGAATGGAAGAAGAAAATTTTAAGGATTGTAGAATTGATATAAAACTAAAAAACAAGGTGAAGATTGTTACCTCTTATTCGGGTAACTCATTTTGGTTTCCACCAAAGTGATTACTTGGATTTATTTACACCATGTTATAAGATAAATGGATTAGGGGAGGTATGTATATGTTCTATTTGGGAAGATCTTGGTCAATCTAATGTGGCATGTTTTGTGTTATGAAGTTAGAGGAGAGGATGAATTTTATTGTGGAGGAGGATATTCTAGATATATGGCCATATAATATCTCTTGTACATGTGTATATGTCTTTTTGGGATATAACGTTAAGGTTTAGTCCCGTATAATGCTTAATTAGAACTTAATGGTTGTACTTAATTTTAACTACATTCCCAAGTCCTTATGGTAAAAAAAGTTTTTCTTAATAGAAATTATAAATTATTATGATTCCAAATATGGAATCAATTTTTCAATAACATAATCCTTGAAGTAGCATAATTTAATTTTAAATTATTCTCCTAGGTGGGATGACAATCTGTGTTGTTAAAGTAAAAACAACCAAAAGATTGATAAGTTATTGAATTAAATTACATATTTAAAATGATCCAAATGGACTAAAAATTATTAATTAATAAATGTATGATTTAATTAAACATTAAAACCAATTAAAATTATAATTTTTTCTTATAAATAAATTAGATGAATATAATATTTTGAACAAAAAATCATTATTTTTATGTTTTCATTAAAAAATGAAATGTTTATGAAAAATATCATAAATTCAACCTAATTTTTTTTTATATTTATAATTCAAATATGAAGTTTATTTTAGAATAATTAAATCAATTAATGTGTCAAAATTCATATTTAAAATGGTTTTTACATATAAAGGTGGTAAATTTCCTTTATAAATTTTTTCGCATTTATGTCTAAAATTGAGTTTGTTCTTATCATATTCATATAAAACCTAATGTGTGCATATAAAAAATATTTTATTGAATATATTACATATATATTTAAATATAATCATTCACTAATTGTATATAATTTTTTTATTATGATAAAACTCATTTGGAAGCATAATAGTAATATTTGTTTTATATCCAATTGGATCTTATTTTGTTTCTCGTTAATTGGTAACCAATGTATTTATTTAATATTTATATAACCCCTAAATGAACATAATTTATTTAAAAATATTAATAAATACTATATTAATGACTATGTTATATCATATCATTTTAAATAATAATATTTTAATAATATATTATTATTTGGTGAAACATGGTATTGCGTGTAATGAATGCTATATAAGAAAGTCACTCTTATGGGTAATGAAAGATAAATTGGTGTTGTGTACATTACAAGATATAGAATATATTATATTTATATAATATTTATATAATATTTATATAATATTTTAATGAATTAGTGATGGCCTCTTGCACGGTGGTGTCGTTACTTCCTCTCTCATTGATCAAATTTATAATTTATATTTTGTCGCAAACATTCATAAATACAAGGGTGAAGTGTATTGGTAGTGAAGGTTCGAATACACAGAGAGACTGTTGTATTTTATTGAAGAATTTGTGTCTCAATTTCTGAAAAGGAGTCTTTTCTTGAAGTCCATTGTTTTATAATTTTGGTATAAGTTTTAATTGGGATAAATTAATTAAATAAATAAGGGCTCAGGGTCAAGTCAAGTATCTAGGTGAAGGATGTCCTGGAATTCTAAACTTGGAAATATCATATGAATTAGTCTCCAATGAAACCAAGGATCACTATTTAACTTTGGTCTTAGTCTCCTATCTCTACCTAGGAAGTAGCAATTCCGTGGTCAGGAAATAGAAACAACCTAAGTGCATTATGTTTGGATTCAAAGACAGAATGCTTTCTAAACTAGTGGTCATAACTCATTATGCTCCAATTAGGATAGGGTCATTTTTTTTTATTGTCCCATGGTTAGGGATTTTCCCAAAAATGGTATAGACCTTGAATAAATATCCTAATTATGACTTCAATTAGACTGGCCAAGTGTAGAATTTAATGGTGCAATTAAATTATTTTAGATATATCACTTGATCCCTACCCCTACAAATTTCGCTACTCATGTTAGGGAGGAATGAAAATAAATAAATTAGATATATATTATTTGATGGATTAATAAACATTATTTGGAATTCGTTTCATGAATGAGGTTTGTGAATAATTTAAATAAACATACACAATGTGATTCACAATTATAAAAATAACTTACTTGAGAAAGAGGAATGGAACCCAAATCTAAATACAATTGCCTAAATTGAATGCATTAAACAACATAAACTCCATGGATCTTGGATTAATAAAAATTCACAAAATACGATTGAAATGAGAATGTGAGAGGAAAAAGGGGAAAAGTGTTTGCAAGAGATCGAGAGAAAGAAGAGAGGCTCATCTGGAAGTGTGTTCAATACTCTACCACTTCCCTTCTTATATAGGTGATTTTGGTCATGATGTGTAGCTATGGTACACAACGTGTACCCTAGATCCGTGTTATTTTCCTGTGGATCTCCACTGTGGAACACGAGTCTTGCACATTAAGGATTTTGACCATGTACATGACGTGTGACCATTTTTTATGACGTGTAACCTGTATTTCTTCAATTTTGGTTTGGATTCATCACATATTTCTTGTTGTAGGATTTGAATAGTCAACAAGTTAGGTACGAGTATGTCAAGACATAAAGTTTCTTTTTCTTGTGTCATGGTCATGAGTACCTTCACGACCTCGAATCAGGATGTGAGCTTCAGGTACACTATGTGTATGGTGGAGTCACGATGTGTACTCGGTTGGTTTTTCACTTTTTCTACATTTTCTTTCTTGAAAACCTATGATGAATTTATTTCTACAAAATTAGACATATAACACATGTATTACCACATATTTTAATGAAATCAATGGAAAAACTATAAAAAACATAATATATGAATTATGATTATCAAATCCCTCCACACTTGAACAATTTCTTATCCTCAAATAGTAAATCTTAACAATGATTTAAAAAATGATGAGAAATTTGTAAATAGATAAATATTCATTATGTCCATGAAACTAAATTATGTGCAAGAAGAGAAAAGTCAATTTCCATAATTAATCCTGTATATAAAGGTAGTCTTATATCATAGTTTGGATTTTAAAACAAATTATCTCTCTTTAATTACCATCTTTCATCCAATCCTGAATTTATATGACCCATTGTAATTTACCACACAATTTCACCCATTACTCAGGGTGGTGATGTTTTTAGAGTTATGATCATAGGATTATTACATGTTGTTAACCATATTCTTGCATTGGTTTTATCATCTCCACTGTGTAAATAAAATAGTAAAATCAATCATGATAGATTAATAAAATTGGGTTCCAATGAATCTGTGGCTGTGGGTAGGTAGGGAAATGTAAAAATCATGGTCAAAAGAGTGGGTAAGATCTGTAGTACCATGCAAAAAGATATATGAACAAGTGTGATTTCATTCCCCATTCCAGCTAGTCAAATTTGTAATTTATCAGTTCGGGTTGGATCCATATATATAGTATGTACATGGGTGAAAAATAATTCTTATCCCTTTATTTTCATTATTCTAATTTTTCTTTTTTTATTTCACTTTTTGAATGGTGTGCCTAATATAGATCTCAATGTCATCACCTAAACACATATGATTCTTAGAGGGATTCATCTATCTAAAAAATGGTGATTTTTTTAAATTTTTATTACACAAACCATATCAATTTTGTTTCTTTATTTTATTTTGGTATTTTGTAATGGAAATAAATTTGAATGGAATATAAAAAATGGTATAATGATAACAACCTATCTATCAAGAGAGTGCACCGTACATCTCTGACAGTGGAATCGTTCCATGTTGTGTGCATTCCTCACCCACACTTGTTTAAAGTTAATCTTTTAAGCATAGTACACGGAGTATAGTAGAAATGGAAAAGGATTTAAATAGATTCATTCTAATAGGTCATTCATGGAAACTATGGGCTGAACAAAGGAAAGATGTCTTGTGGACCTTAGGGAAGTGGATATCAATGAGTTTCTCAATCATTTTAATTCTACACATGACCCACCATCACTTTGATAAGATATTAGTGCATGTTCTAGTAGGTTTACATGCCCTCGGAATCTCTCAATAAATATGATTATACAAGAAAATTCAATTGTAGGCCAAGATTACTCAATATTAATGGGAGTCAAAACCAAATTATAAATCACAAAGGGCATAAAAATTTTGTAGTGGGTTAATTAATCATAATTTCAATGTTTTGAATTTGAATTAATCCTATAAACTCAGAAATCATTCCATACAAGTCTAGGTAGGAGTGACACAAGGTTCTTAACACTTTTTAACTTAACATTATCTTTAATTACAAGGAAATAATGTTTTTCAGGTTTAGAGCATGCATGTATTGGAAAAAATGTCTCCTAAACTAGTGAGTACAACCAACAATTTATGTGTATCATATTTGATACATGAGAAACCACCCCCACACACACACACTTATAATGAGATAGTTTACACACTGTTAGTGAAATAAAAGTGGGAGTGATTTTTTCATTTGAGTGCGAAGAAGATTTGTAAATAGAATTTTGGTGGTAAAAAATAAAATTAAAGGGATTGAGAGCTCCCTCAAGTATGTGGTATTCCATGAGGATGATGGAAGTTTTTTTAACATGAAATTGTACCTACAAATTGATTGAAAAAAATTAATACACTAGATATAAAAAATTAGTTCATAGGTAAAAGAATATTGAATAGAAGAATAATGAAAAAGATTCAAAATGAAAAACATTCAAAATGAAAATCTAAGAAACAATTTTTATTCAATATGTGGATGGTATACAGAACAATTCCAAGAAATACTGGAAATGAGAAATAAAAAACATTAAAAGGGAATAAAAACAACGACTCAATAAAACAACAGATTGGAAAAGGTGGACATGGACTATCATTGTGGGGTCCAATAGCTCAGTGGCTCTGTTTCCACTTACATCTACTAGAGGCCGTGTCCTTGAGTGTGAATGGTAGTTTGGGCTATTTGATCACTTTAAGTGTAGTCGCATAAGAATGGATGAGATGTGGTAAGAAATGAATCATAGGTAGTAGTGGTTGCTAGTTCTTGTGAGAGGTGGCATGCTCTTGTACTCTGTATTCTATGACATGTGACAAAACTGGACTGTCGATGTTTACAGAGGATTCAGAGGATCCTCACATGATATAGACAGAAAATGGAAATACACAATACAATGAAAAAAAATGTGAAAATGAAATTCTATATATATAAAACTTTCCATAGAGCATACACAAATGAAATACATCATTACATAGTCTACAACCAACCCAAAAAAATGAAGGCTCTTGAAAATCCCAAAATATGGATGAAAGTCAGATCTGGGGTCCTCGGTAAAGATCTCCTCCTGCGTCAGTGAAATGTCGGGTGTCTCGACCGATCGGCCTGTTGAAGTAGTGTTAGAAGAAATTGGCGGTGGAGAGGTATTGGCTATGGAAGGTGTGGGAATAGATAAAGGGATATGGGATAGGGTGGTTGGTGGGGAAGTACTGATCTATACTGGGGCCATGGATCTGACAGCAGTACTAATTAAAGGTACCTCCGGAGGTGTAGGCTCAATGGTGACCCGCTTTCCCTACTGGGCATGCTTTGGTAGAAACACCTGCTGGGTGGCAGGATCCGTGAGATCAGAGGGGCGGATCAGATGTGTGGATGGGGGTGGCATAATGCTGGATGAAGAAGGCTTGACCATGAAGGGTGAGGGTGATGGGGAAATAGAGGGAGGATCATTGAAGGTTAGGTGAATATGGGATGATATATGGAGATTATTTTATAAAAAATATATAAGAGGAACCCATAACTCTATAGGGGTAGGATGGGTAGTCATTCGGATAAAGGATAGACTGTGTGGAGGTGGTGTGGTGAAGTTAGGTGGGTGGGATGGTCTAGTTTCTACTACTACATCATCTACCTATTCATGAGGAGTGGGTTCATGTACACTTGCATCCAAAAATAATGATATTCCTCCTTTACCAACATCTTTAACTTGTGAAAGAGAACAAGATCTATCACCTCAATGGGTCTGATGAACTATAGGGGAAAATAATCCTCAAATAATCCAAGATATCAGGCCAATATGGTGATACTAGAGCCACCCATGAGTGTTCCTCAATTCCTCAGAGTCAGGGCTCTGAAGATGGACACACACAGGGTGGCCATATTTATTAGTGGACTACCCTTGGAAGCTTCTAAAACCATCAAGTCCATCTAGATGATGCTACCATGAGTCTATCCACACACTAACCAACCATGCTCTATGACACGATGTAAGATACACAAATATGGGTGCTAAAGCTGAGCTGACTTTGTGTGTTGAGGTTCATGTTGTGACTGGGGATCATTGGCTATAAATGACCATAACTGCAAATATATATCATGAGGTGATTAAAGATGAAGTTTTAGTTAAATATCAGAAATGATAAACTCCATAGTGTATATTCCAATCCTGAACCCAAACTCAGAAAGAGACATCTCATTCATGTGACCACTGAGGTGGAAACAGAGATTGTCGATCCACATTTCAAACGTTTTAAAAAGGTACAAAAATAACATCTGAAACATCTCCTCACAAACATTGATAATTGTACCAATGTGGAGAGTATCAATAAGATTAGTGACTCCATAGACAATGTTCAGTTGGGTGAGTGTCTGCATGTCCATGTTTTTGTTTGTAGGCATGGGCTTCGGTTGTAACATGATAAGATTAATCACGTGCACTACATTGGAAAAACATAAGATGGGGTGCAGGTGAAGGTCATCATCACTGGATGTAGTGGTGGTGTCAGACCACTCTTGAGGAGCTGGTGCTGCGCGTGTTGTGGCAGGTGTATATGGTGCATCTATGGAAGTCTGCATATGCTTTTTGGAAGGTCATTCCTCATATAGGGAAGATGATGAGGTGGAAGTAGAGGAGGAGGTGGATGGCTGTGGGAGCTTGGTGGGTGCCACAGAATTGGGTAGGTGGTGAGGTGAGAGATAGAATAGAGGGGGGTCTCTAGGGAAGAGGGGTAGGGAGTTGATAACGGAGGGCAGAGGAGGAGGGGTGTGGTGAGGTTTTAAAAGAGGATGGGGTTACAGAGGTGTGGATGGGTACAATGGGAGGGGTGGTTGGGGAAGACAAGGGGTGGATGTGTTTTTATGACGTGGGTCTTGAAAATTTGTGTCACGACCAGTAGTTTTTATAAACCAACCCACCACTCTACACAATATGTATAGATGAGTCTCATAGTTTATATCAAGAAAAATGAAGATCCAGGGCTGAAACAAAGTCACGATGTGTACCAGTGGTACATGATGTGTAATAATGAGTTCTTGGCCGAATTTACTAATCCTTAAATATCTCACCATTCATTATTCATGAAATTGTTGAACTAATATCACAAAATAACTTATCTAAAACGTTCCTACCCTTGGTTTTCTCCTTGTAAGCGCATCCTTTAACATTGGGAGCTTGACTCAATTCACTCTCAGTTGAACTTGAGGCTTAGGAAACATACTTCAGGTTATAGTTCTTAAAATATCTTTAATATTTGACCTTTGACCTTGAACAATGGTTCTCCATCTTGTAGAATTTCAATTTTTCCATAAGAAAAAACATGGATGAACGTCAAGGGACAAGACCATCATAACTTAAACTTTCTAAGGAAAATTTTTTAATCTTGAATTATATAGAAAAACCTTGTTCCCTTTAATAAATGTAGATATTATAATTCATTGTCAGTGATACTTATTTGGTTTTATCCTTATAAATATTTGCGTTTTCATATAAATATTTTGGGATTTCATCCAATGCAATCAATTTCAATAACTATTATTCTCCAGCCATTTCTTGATCTAGATTCATTTTCCTAATTTCCTAGAACAAAGGATGTTCCAAATACACTATAAGATGACATGGTTTTCCATAAACCTGTATAAAAGGGGTGGTGCCTATGGGTGTTTTTTACGCTGTTTGATATGCCCATAATTTATCATTTAGTTTCAGGCTCCAATCACATCTACTGGTGTTGATAGTTTTTTCTAAATTTTTTATCACTTACCAATTTGAAATTTTGACTTTCCCACTTGTTTCTGTGTGAAAGGGAGTTTCGGTGTTGTAGCGAATTCTATATTTTTCAATAATTTCCCACATTGGTTGATTTGATAAATGAGTACCATGATCACTAATGAGTAATCACAGAAATACAAATCGTTTGAACACATTATTTTGTAAAAAATTTACAACTACATTTTATGTGTCATGTGTAGTGGATTCGACTTCAACCCATTTGGAAAATAGTCTACTTCCACTAGGATGTAATTCCTGTCTTGTGATGAAGTGAATGGTACCATAAATTCAAGGTTCAAAATTTCAAAAACATCGACATAAATAATGAAGATTTGTGGCATTTCATTTTTTTTACTGATTTTTTCCATTCCTTGACATCTATCACATTGATGAAAGAATTTCTTAGTATTGTGATCCAATGAGGGCCAAAAAATCTACTATTTAGGATCATTTACCCTATAATCTCTATAACATGTTTGCCTCTGTTTGGTGATTCCTGGAACATTTTGATCACATTTTTTATCTCTTCAACTAGGATGCATCATTGTAACAGGCCATCTACACAACACTTAAATGGAAATGGTTCATCCCAAAAGTAGTGTTTAGCATCATACATAAAATTCTTTCATTATTGGTATGAGATTTCATTAATGAGATACCTTATGAAAAGTAGTTGTCCATGTATGAAAACCATGGCTAGGATTTGACAGTAAACAATGTATCATCTAGAAAATCTTCTTCAATAATAGCCTGGAATTCTACTTTATTGATGATAAAGGGTAACTGTGAGTGGGGATTAGCAATGAAATTTTCTACCCCTTTGGTGTCCTTAACTGCGATACTGAATTTTTTAATAAATATAATCTAGCATATCAATATTGGTTTTTCATCTTTCTTTCTCATCAGGTAGTGAAGGGCGACATGATCTCTATGGACAATAACTTTGGATATAATGAGGTAGGTCCAGAAATTTTCAAAGGCATATACGATGTCTTGGGGATCATTATCTGAAGTCGTATAATTGATATGGGATTCATTCAAGTTGTTGTTGGTATAATGGATTGGGGCATAAGATGGTGTCTATATGTTGTTCGAGCACACCTCCTATAACAAGGCCATTGGTGTCACACATAATATCAAACTCTTTTTCCCAGTTTGGTGAAATGATTACCAAATATTAAATCAGATAGTGTATCAGTGTTTCAAAAGCTTATTAGAAACCCTCATTAAATTCAAAAAGATTTTTATTTAACAAAATGTGTTTCAATGGATGTGTGAGTTTAGAAAAATATTTTATAAAACGTCTGTAGAATCTAGAATTCCCAAGGAAACTTCTGATCCATTCTATGGTTTGTGGTTCCGGTAGATCCTTGATGACCTTGTTCTTAGGTAGATCAACCTCAATGACTTCTTTAGAGATTTTCTCCCCCATCACAATTCCTCCTTGCACCATCAAGTGAAAGTTTTACCTATTCATTATGAACCATTTTTCCTCACAGTGTTGGATAACCAATTCTAGACTATAGAGATAGACATAAAAATATCTCTCATTGATATAGAAATCGTCGATGAAAATTTTGAAAAACTATTCGTTCATTTCATGAAGGATGGTTGTCATGAATCTTTGGAATGTTTCTGGTGCATTTTACATACTGAATGACATGGGTCTATCCACAAAAGTACCAATGGGGCATGTAAAGGTGGTTTTGGTCTAATAAACGAGGTCTACTACAATTTTATTGTATCTTGAATATCCATCTAACAAACAATAGAAATCTTTTCCCACTAGCTTCTCAATAATTTAATCCATAAAAGTTAAGGTAAAATGGTCTTTCCTTGTATCTATATTGAAACACCCATAATCCATGAAAAATCTCCATCCTGTGATGGTGCATGTTGAAATGAGTTCATTATCCTCTGTTCATGTTACTGTGAGTCCTCCCATTTTTGGAATGACCTATCGGGGGCTCACCCATTTGCTATATGAGATAGGAAAGATTATCCCAGAATCCATAAGCTTCAGTACTTCCTTATTTACAACCTCCTTCATTGGTGGTGTGAGCCACCTCTGAGGTGGTATTTTTGGTTTTTCATTTTATTTGAGAAAAATTCAATTGGATAGTTATGAATGATAAATTTTCTTAATATCTACTACTCCCCAGGAAATTAATTTCTTATGTCTTTTTAAGACATCGACCCGGTTTTATTCTTATTCTTTAGACAGTTAAGAGTTGATAATGATGGGTAAAGAGAATGACTATGCTAAGTATCAGTACTTCAATGTACTCGGTATAGTTTTAAATCCAACTGGGGTGGCTGAAATATGGACAAGATGAATGGTGGAATAGTGTCTCTAATAAGAGGTTCAATAAATCTTACTTCCCAAAAGTTGTAACATTATTTTTTGTCTAATCCTAAATCATTGGTATCTTCCTCAATGACCATGTACTCCCAATCATGAGCAAGGGATATGGTGTGATAACCGACCAAGTCATCTAGATGATGGGTAGATTTTATCAAATTAAACCCCACTTGATCATCACCAACTCTGAAGAATAGGATTCCTTGGTTAACATCAATCAAGGCCTTTCCTATTATTAGGAAGGTTATTCCAAGAATTATTGGGACATCTTCATCCTCTTCCATGTCAAAAACTATAATTTCTATGGGAAAAATGAATTTTACAACATTAACCATAACATCTTCAAGAATAAGGTGGGGGTATTTGACTGAACGACCAACCAACTAAAATTCAAATCTTTTTGCTTTGAGCTCTTAGAGTCCAAGTTTATAGAAAACACTAATCAGCATTAGATTAATGATGGATCCAAGATCACAGTGTGATCTTCAAAACTTGCATTCTCCTATAGCACAATGAAATTAAAAGATTCCAAGATCTTTTATATTTTGTGGGATTTCTACTGTAAAAAAGAATAGCTTTCTTCATTTAAATATAGACTCTTGGATCTTCTATCCTTCTCTTGTTTGATTGAAAAACCTTGAGAAATTTTTCATATGTATGAATTTTCATGATTGTCTCAACAAAAAGAATATTGATATGAAATTTCTTGAATATTTCTAGGAAGATATTGTACTAAGACTCTTGACTACATTTTGTTGATCTTTTTGGAAATGGAAGAGGTAGATTATATAGAGGTGGGGCTATATAAATAGGTTCCTTAGGTTTTTCTGGGGTTTTCTCCTTCTCATTTGAACTTTCTTCTAGTGATGATGTAGGAATGGATTATTTTACCTTTTCTGATGGTTTTGTAGGTTCAACCTATGACCTTGCTTTCATTTCTTGTTGGAAGTTCCAAAATTTTCCTCTCCTCAACACTACAACCGTATCCTCCTCTCATGGGTATGTTTCAGTGTTACCTGGTAGGGTACCTGATAATCTCTTAGATAAGGTCTTTGAGATTTGACCCATTTGAATCTCCAAATTCTTCAAAGATGATTTCTAGTTTTGTCTCTCAGTTTCATATGTATTCATCCATTGATTGGATTTATGAATAAAAGTTGTAATGTTATTTTCCAAGTTGCTTTGGAGTGGAGGAGGTTCCTGTTGTGGTCTAGGTTGGGTGAGAGGAATTTTTTGTTTTTGGGGATTCAGAAAGGGTTGTTGTGGATATGTATTCTACTGTGGTCTCGAAACATGTTTTATTGGTGGATAACTTGGGGTGACCTGATTTTGAAACTGAGCTTGACTATTATACTAATGAAAATATCCTTGATTATTCGGACACTACTGCTGAGTAGGCCTCGGATGATAAAATGGTTATTGTTGTTACTAAAATGGTTGATTCTATTGATTTTAATTAACATAATAAAAATATTGTGGTTCCTCATATCTTACTTTTCTGTCTTGATACTAATTTGGTCTCGTTCACATCTCACTTTACTGGATCTCCAAGACTGCGGCATGGGCTTTTTTTCTAGGTATTTGAAATGATTCGATATTTTTTATTAGTTCCTCAATATGTTCTTCTAATCTTGTGGTCTCATCAACTTTGTGGATACCACATCGTGATGGTACTTGATCACTTTTCCATAGACTGGCATTGTGAGATACATCATCCAGAATAGCTCTTCCTACTTCAGGTGTTTTAAATATCATACCTCCATCAGTGTCAGTATCGACCACTATTCATGCTTCTGGATTGAGTCCTTAATAATTTCTTTATTTGAATCCAGGTGTTAAGTCTGTGATGTGGACATTTCCTCATGTGTAATTTAAATTGATCCCATTCTTCCCATGCAGACTCTCCAACTATTTGTTAAAATTTCTGAATGTCATTCCGAAGTTTCTAGGTTCATATTGGTTGAAAGTATCTATTGAGAAACTTTTTTGCGATATTTTACCATGTTTTAATGGATTCAACAGCTCGGATTTTGAGGAAATATTTTTCTCAGTCTCTAAGTGTAAATGGGGAAACACAAAGTCTTATATCATCAGATGATACTCCCTAGTTTTGACAAGTATTTCAGACTTCTGGAAATATGGAAATATGTTCAAGAGGATATTCTCTTTGAAGACCAATAAATTTCCTTATGTTTTAGATCATATGGATGAGTCCAGGATTAATTTAAAATGTTTGGGATTGAATTGGCAGATGAATGATGCTTGGTGTATCCCCATGGATTGATGGAAAACCATAATCTATGATGGCCTTACCTGGTTGAATTGGGTGTACTATAACATGCTCATTTAGTGGGCTTCATCCCGCATTTTTATATTGCTTGGACATTTTGACTGAAGAAGTAAAATAATATGACTTTCAATATCGGGATCGAAGGCCAATGGATCTTATTTTTTAAGGTTATTTGATCGGGTCAAGGTACCATGGTACATGAACTGAATAAGACATAAGGAATCATCTGAAAAGAACAAAAATGATGAGGGAAATGTTCCATGGTTATTAAAAACTGGGGTTCTTCAAAAATGGTGTTGCCTCCCTAGCAACATTGCTAAAAATTTGATGTCCTCTTGCACGGTGGTGTCGTTAATTCATCTGACATGGATCAAACTTAGAGTTTATATTTTTGGTCCAAACATTTAGTATCTACAAGTGTGTAGTTTAGTGGTATTGTGGGGTCAAATCCACAGAGAGACTTTCATTTTTTCTTGAAGAATTCAGGTATCAATTTCTAAAAAATATTTCTTTCTATATGTAATTTGTTTGTGAATTTTGATATGAGTCCTAATTGGGATTACATAAATTATTAAATCATGGATCAAGATCAAGTCATGTATTAGGGTGAAATATTTCATATAAGTACAACCTTGTAAATATTATATGATTTAGCCTATGAAAAAAATGTGGGTCACAAGTTGACTTTTGTCTTAGTCCTTTAGCTCTACCTTGGAAGTATTTTTTCCATGGTTAAGAAATAGAAACAACATAAGTGCATTAAGTTTGGATTCCAAGATAGAAATCATCCTGATCTTGTGGTCATATCTCATTCTACTCCAATTATTACAGGGTCATTTTTTTTATTGTCCTGTGGTTAGGGATGTTCACAAAAATGGGATAGACCTTGAATTAATATAATAATTACTACATCAATTAGACTTAAAATTTTTATCTTTTAAAGGAGAATTCAATTTTTCTTGATATGTAACTTGATCCTTACCCCTATAGATTTAGCTACACATGGCAAGGTGAAATTAAATTAAATTAATTAGGGATAGAATATTTGATGGATCTTCAATTATCAATTGGAATCGGGATCACACAAGAGGTTTGGGAATCATTTAAATAAACTTGATCAAAGTGATTCACAATTATAAATAGAAAATACTTGAGAAATAGTAATGGAACTCAAATCTAAATGAAATGGTGGAAATTGAATGCGTTAATGTCCAAAAAATCCATGGCTATTGAATTAATAAAAATGAACAAAATATAAAGGAATTGAGATTTTGATAGGAAAAAGGGAGAAAGAGTTTTCAAGAGATTGAGAGGAAGAAGAGAGGCTTGTCCAAAAGTATCTTTAATGCTCTTATGATTCTCTGCTTATATAGGTGATTTTGGTCACAATGTGTACCTATGGTACATGACGTGTACCCTTTATCCATGTCATTTTATTATGGATCTCCAGCATGGAAAGCAGGTCTTATGCAATAAAAAGTTTGACTAGGTACATGACGTGTAACCCTTGTTAATGATGTGTACACTGCATTCATTCTATTTTTACGTGGACTGCTCAAGGATTTATCATCTGAGTCTTCAAATGGTCATCACATCATGTATGAGTAAGTCCTGACCTGTTGTTGCTTTTTCCAATGGCTTGGTCACGACTGGCTTCATGACATGGAATCAGGCTGTGAGCTTTGGGTACATGATGTTTATGGTGGATTCATGATGCTTACTCATTTGTTTTACACTTTTATACCTTTTCATTCCTAAAAACCTGTGAAGACTTTATTCATATAAAATTAGACACACACTACTTGTATTATCACATGTTTTAATGAACACAATAAAAAAATGACAAAAAAGTGAATATTTGAATAATGATTTTAAATTAGGTCAATATATTCCCATTTTACACTTGGTGTGGTGTGTCATAAACACTATTGACAACAAATTTTTACTTTATAATTTATGTTTGTAACACTTAATGTAATATGGTGGGTTTACCAAATGGAAATTTATAGTTCTCTCCCAATTCGTCTTTGATCCTCATATTTTTGTGTGTCCATCTTATCAATAATATATCGTTTCATTACACTAATTTTCATAGGATATCATCTATGCAATTATATAGAAAATGGAGAACTAGATACTAGAATGACAAATCATCTTTGGTGGGTCATGGGGATTTTTCTGAGGTATGCTGAGGATGACACCATGTCCTGAAAACTATTTTATTTGCAGGTTCGTCATTTTTATGGGCTGAAATCACCATATGTACTTAAAAATAATTTTGTTTAATTTCCAAAAACTTTATATTCTATCCCATCATGCAAATGATTTTGTTCATGGGTTATAGTCATTTGTGGGGGCATAAATCACCATTTGACCCATCAAAGGGATTGGTTTCATTTTTTGAGCATTATCAATACTTTCTCATACTGTAAATGATTTTATTCAGAGGATGCCTTTTGAAGTGTTAAAATTACAAGTCATGTGACAGTCAACATATCATAATTTCATATGTGGAAACAAGCCTTCCTTTATTTCTTGGATTCGTTTAACCTTTTATTGGATTTTTCTTCAGGTTTATTATTACCATTACAAATTTCATTAAATTATGTCTATCTTCCATTCCTAGTTTTCAGGTCCTACCAGTACTTTTTTAGTAAAATTATATAAAAAATACATTTTGTATAAAAATTATTCTAAAAATAACATTAATTAAATTATATAATTATTAATAAAATTATTTTCAATGGAATAAATTATATGTTAATTTTTTTACAAAAACAATTAATACTTAAGAATCATTTTCCATTGGAAAACATTTTTTTTAATTTTTTTTGTCTAGGAGGTTGTATATAAATTAAATTCTAAATATACAATTAATTAAAAAAATTAAAAATTAATTCTTAATTTTTAATTAATATAATTAATATTATATAATATATTAAACGTAATTTTTTGTCATAATTAATTGTATAAACTATAAAATATAACTATCATGTTTACGGTTATAACGAGTTTACCAGTGGATAAATATAATGCCCTGAACATAGTTACCCAGAGTCGGTGCATTATTACATAACATTAGCATGATCACAAGGGATCAAATCCCAAAAGACTGATCAGTTTAGTCTCCTTGTAAGTACTAGATACAAACCTATGTTTTAATTTACATTATGAAATGAGAACCAACAACATTGTGTCTTATTTTAACACATTCATCACCATTAGAATATCCCTATAGGTCAGTCATAATATTCTTCTTCACATCCTGGAAAAAATCAAACATAAAAAGGGGTGATCTTAGGTTCTCAGTAAGGATAAAAATATAGCAAAAACTTTCATAAATAAGCACAAACATTTTAGGAAATGTATAAGACAAAAACACAAGCCCTTTAAACTAAAACTTCATCATAATATTGTAAAGATAAATAAAATAATTCTATTTACTTATTCACATATATATTCTACTAGTCAAATAATCACATGTAATATCAATATCCAATTTCATAATTATTGAATGAATAATGGCAGACATCATAACCACATAGTCAAAGCTTCATGCCAAGAATACAAATAATATTTTATCATGACCTTCTGCCAAGACACTTTTTTGTCTCATGAGACCTACTGATGCATCAAGGAGCTATAACAGGCTCCACCGATCACTTACTGAGTCCAATGCATTCCTCATATGAAATAATAGAAACATAACATAAAAATTCATATTAAAACTAGCATATGAAATGCTAATAATTTATCCATAAACAATGAATGGTATAAAAAAACACATTCACATTCAAACATATCAGAGAAACTTCAATACAATATATATGATTGGATCCTAATAAATCAACTTCAAACATGTTTAAAATCTATAAAATGATGTTGACATTGATGAAAAAAATACTATTTTAGAGAAATATATATTTCAATTTTGAAATAATTTAAAATTCATGTAATTATAAAAGAAAAAATTAATTTTTAAATTATTATAATAATCTTGTTAGGGAAGCTTCAATGGTTTTATAATGGTGGAAAATAGTTGTACCTACTGTATAAGTTAAAAAACAGTCTTGCCTTAATTTGTCGAAAAGGTCATAAAGTACCTTGTTTGAAAAACGGTGGAATGATTACTTTCAAAAAAAATATAAAACTTCAAACAAGAGAATACATGGATTTAACAAATTTTTTAGTAAATAGGAAAAATTATTTGAAATAAATTTTTTAAGAAACACAGATGTGGATGATAAAGAGTTCCCAATAGATACTCATATATAAACAACCTCTGATAATAAAGAGAATGTAGAATTGACCTGTACGTTGTACTTTTACATAGATGATTGAATGTTAACATCCTGTATAATGGTTAAAACATTGTTATTAAATTATACATGAACTGTATACCTAAATATGATATCATATATGATCATCAATTATTGAATTGTTAATAATATTTCAGTTGGATCATTGTTTCGGGTGTTAAATGATTCATTTTCCTTTATGTGTTTTATTACATAAGTATTGTTTGTTATGTATAGGATGTACTTTATTCATATCCAGAATGATATTATGTTTTTAATCATTATGTTTAATCATAAAATAAAAATTATTCTTGAATGGCTATGATTGGAAATGAATCTCATCGCGTTTGTGGAGATGGAAATACTTAAGTACGAACAAGAGAAAATATCATTCTATTGAGAGTGAAATCCTATATAATTGGATTGTATATCATATATAACTAATAATTTACATGTTATATTTTTTATTTAAATAAATTATACTTATTATTATACCCATCCAAATAATTAAGTGTTGAATGACAATTATACTAGGACTTGGAGATGGTAAGTCGTACGTACACACGTATGGTGAATTTTTCATTCATAGGATGGATAGAACAATGAATTTGGTTGTACCATATTTATAATAACATCACAGTATGTTTAAGGTACTGGATTTATTATTTTGGTTTGGAAACAACAAATAATGAAAATGTGGAAGAAGAAGATAACTTTGAAAGAGGTGACGAAATTATTACCACTTCTTCAGGTGAATCTTTTTTATTTGATCGAAAAAGATAAATACATTGGATTTTTTATCATAGTAAGGACTCTAGGATGAAGTTATGGTAGTTGGAAGGATATTTGGGTAGTGTATGGCTGAGACAAATCGCTTTGGAGGTTTGAAATTAAGATAAGGGGAAATACCCATTGATAATAGAGCTGAGGGTCACTTTAAGAAAAGATTGAAATATTATTTTATTATAAAATCATATTTGGTTTATAATTGCTCCAAAAGGATTTATTTCGAGGGTATGGTGGGTCTCGTTCAAAAACCTCTCAATAAATAGGTTTTAGACAGGTTTAGGTCAAAATATGAACGTTATGTTTTAGATTTATCTTCTTTGATAAATAATTTAACTTTTACCATTTATTCTTGTATTATTATAATAAATGGTTAATAAACATAAAATAAAAAATCTATTCAAACCCCAAGTGGTTCATTATTGATATATATAACCTTATATAAGTCCTTTTTCGAAAACTTAAATTTTAATGAATATTATATCAATTAATACGATAGTATTTGTTTTAAAAACACATTTATGTCAAGTTTTACACTATTTGGTATTTTGGTTTTGTGAATGTCATAACAACTTTTTCAATTAGAAAAAAAATTATTTAAACAACACTAACATGTCATATTAACCTATAAAATTTGGGTAATTAATCAAGAGACTCAATTTACATTTATTTTCATATTTATAATATCAATTATTTTAATCATTCTTTAATAAGGTAATTACTGCATCATCATTATTTCATAAATAAATTTAATTATTTAATATTTAATAATTATAAATAAACTACCATTAAGTAGGATATATTTTTATCCTTTTAATGAATATTTATAGTCAAATTAATCTTATGTATAACCCTATATTAAAAATGGTTTAGTTATTAAACATTGAATATAACACTTTTAACTCTTCTTTAAATAAAATAATAATAAATGTCCTAATCTAATCCAAGTGAAAAAGGGTCATATTTTATTCATAAGGTTTATTTTGGTCGAAATAATCTTATCCAATAGAATCAGGGCATGCGTTAGTGTAATTATAATATCATTTTTTTACATTGAATTAGCCTATTTACTTTTAACCGTGGTAAATAAAACTCAAAATTTACTATTCAGAAAGAATTATTTTCATCTTATTGAACTAAATTTTATTACATATTTTCACTGTGTCTCTCATGTATTTGAAATTCAATTCACAGAAGTGGCAACAATACGTTTTATGCAAATTTGAAAATGCGCTTAGAAGGTGGGTAAAAGACAGTAAAAAGTTCAATAAAATTTTATATATCCAATATTATTATAAAATGATTCTTATGAATTACATTGATCATATATAGGTATTATTTATATATTTTTACCGAAAATAAATTTAAATAAAATAACTAATTATTCAAATAAAATTTCGGTTTTAAACAACATCGTAGTGTTTTTCACTATTCATCAAACATTGAGTGTTTTTAGAAAAATACTAAAAAATCACCTTAACAAGTCCATTTTGAAAAATAAAATTTATAAAATTTCAAAAAGTGTATATTACTATTCATAACGGTTAGTTTGATTGATCATGTTGTGTTAGAATTCAATGTTGCATACAACACAAGCTATTTTGTTATTCAAAGAAAAGCATACCATGGAAGATTGGTGTGTTACATTCTTCCCTCAAAAAAATTTCATCCTTGAAATTTCTAGAATACTACTGCATAAAAATAGTCAGATGGCTCTTCATCATAAGTTCTCAGGATCCCACATTGCCTCTTCCATCTTATGGTTTCTTCATAAATCTTTTAACAGATGAGTCATCTGGTTTCTCAACACTTGTTCTTTGGTATTAAGAATCTTGACAACCTTTTAACAAAAAGACAGTTCGGGTTCGAGTTCAATTTCTTTATAGGGAAATACATGCGTTGCGTTGGGTATGTATTTTTTCAAAAATGATACATGGAACACATCATGAACATTGGAGAGAGTTGGCGGAATTTCCAAATAGTAAACAACAACTTTAATTCGTTCTAGAATTTTGAACTGTCCGATGTACTTAGGACTAAATTTTCCCTTCTTATCGAATCGTATAACACCCTTCCATGGAGATACATTTAAGAAAACATGATCACCTACTTGAAATTCCAAATCATTCCTTTGGTCATCGGTATAGCCCTTTTTACTTCTTTGAGATACTTTAATGAGGGTTTGGAAAATCTTCACTTTTTCTATTGTTTCCTCAACATGTTCTGGTCCAATGAGTTTTCATTAACCAGCATCATCACAACAAGTTGGTGTGCCACATCCCTTTATATATAACACTTCATATGGTTCCCTTCGAATACATGAATGGAATCTATTATTATAGGAAAATTCTACCAATGGTATATAAATATCCCATAGACCTTTAATGTCAAGTGATAAAGATCTAACCATTTATTCTATGGTTTTAGTAGTCCATTCTGATTGTCCATCAGTTTGAGGGTGAAAGGCTGTGCTCATACAAAGTTTAGTATCCAGGGCTATCTGAAGACTTTTCCAAAATCTTAATCTAAAATAGGGATCACCAACCGAAACAATCGATAGGGGTACACCATAATGTCTTACAACTTCATTAATATATAGTCTTGCTAAATGTTCAAGTGGTAAATTTTTTCTGATAGCAAGGAAATGTGTTGAATGGTTAAGGCGATCAACAATGACCCATATTGCATCATTCCTTCTAGGAGTCTTTGGTATTCCCATGAAAAATTCCATCATAATGTCATCCTATTTACACTCAGGTATGGGAAGAGGTTGCATAAATCTTCTAGGATGTTGTCTTCCAGCATTCACTTGTTGACAAACCATACATCTTCAAACATAATCAACAATATCCCTCTTCTTTTTGCCCCACCAAAAATTTTCTTTTAATTATCTATACATCTTAGTGCTACCATGGTGTATAGAGAAATTGTATCTATGAGAATCATCCTAAAATTCCATATTTATATCAAGTATAATGGGAACACAGAGTCTCTTCCCAAATTTCAAAATTCCATCTTCATATTCAAAGTCAATCAATCTCCTGTCATTCAAAACATTTGTCTTCTTTTGAAACTCCTCATCATCAGTTTGAGAACATTTTTTCATTTCTAGTAAAGATGGTTAGGAAACCATTTGAAAAAGTATTGATGTTTCACATCCCATTATTATTCCATTATCGAAATTTACTAGATACATGAACCTAGGATCCCTTTTAACTCTCATCTTGTTCAAAACTCCATGATCCTTTCTACTCAAAGCATTTTACACCTTATTTACCTTCCCCAGGTGGTAGTGTATAGTGAAATCCAAATCTTTGAGAAGTTCAAGCCATCACCTTTACCTCAGGTTGAGTTATTAATGTGAGAAAATATAATTCAAACTCTTGTGATTGGTATATATCTCACATTTTTCACTATAGATATGGTGTATTCCTATCTTCAGAGCAAATATTATAGTTGGAAATTCAAGATTAGAAGTGGGATAGTTTAGGTCATAAATTTTTAGCATCTGTGATGCATAGGTAGTAACTATATAATTCTATATTAGGAAACAACCATGCGCTTTATTTGAAGCATCACTATAAATTTCAAACCCATCATTCCAAAAATGGTAGTGTCAAAATACGATCATTGACTAATATTCTCTTCAGTTCTTCAAAACATTCTTAACACTCATTTGTCTGAAAAAAATTAACCCCTTTACATGTGAGCATGATTAATGGGTTATCCAATCCGGAAAAAAACATGACGAATTGCCTATAAAAACCTGCAAAACTAATAAAAATAAATACCTCAGTTATACTCGTCGATGCTGTCAATTCTTGGATTGCTATATTCTTAGAAAGATCAATAGATATTCCATCCACTGAGACAATATGGCAATGAAACGAAATCTTCTAAAGCTAGAATTCACACTTGCTAAAATTTCCATACAATTCATTTCTTATAAGAGTAATTATAATAATGCACAAGTGATTTTCATGGTCTTTATAAATTATGGATTATACCAAGATATGATCAATAAATACCACTAAAAAGTCATCAAGATATTCCTTGAAAACTATATTCATTATATCCATGAAGAAAGAGGGTGTATTAGTCAGTCCAAAAGGCATTACTGTAAACTCATAATGCCCATACCTGATGTGAAGTGATATCTTTAGATTGTATTCCTTCTTCATGCACAACTGATTATATCTAGAACGAAGGTCAATCTTTAAAAAATAATGATATCCATGAAGTTTATCAAATAAATCATCAATGTGAGGTAGGTGATATTTATTCTATATTGTTACAGTATTGATATCCTTGTAGTCAATGCACAACTTCATAAATCCATCATTCTTCTTAACAAATAGAATAGGGGCTCCCCATGGTGAAACACTATAGAGAATTAATTTTTTATTACTCAACTCATCAAGTTGTTTCTTTAGATCTACTAATTCCATAGTGGCCATTCTATAAGGGGTCTTCAATATGGGCCTTGAACCAGGAATTAAATTAATAGAAAACTCAATTTATCATTCTAGAGGATGTCCAGGTAAATCATCCGGAAACACAACAACATATTCTTGCACAATAGGTACATCCTCTATTTGAACATTCATTTACCTTCCCATATTTATTTCATTTTATTACTTTATAATGATTTAGTTTAGTAGAGCTTATGGGGGTTGATCTAGATGAGAATTAGATGGTGACGTTTCAGCTCTAAATATAAGGTATTCTTAATCATCATCGTCAAAAATTATAACCACCTTCTTATTATAATAAATTTTCACATCATGGATCGAAATAAAATCTATACCTAGGATTATATCAAATCATATCATGTGTTTAATGATGATATCAGTAGATAAAGAACGTTTATATGCCTATATGTGTACTGATTGACAAAAATTTGTTGCAATGATACTTCCCTCAAGAGTTTTGACTGACATGTACCTTGTTAAATCAAATTGTAAATATCTAATTCTCTTAGAAAACTGGGAAGATATGAAACAATGTGATGATCCAAAATCAAATAAATCATTGGCTAAATTAGAGGAAACCATTAAATTACCTGCCACCACATCATATAGAGTTTCAACATCAGCAGTAGTGATCATATAAGCTTTTAATTTTTCCCTTGGCCTTTTTAGAGGTAAGACTCCTTGTTACTTAGGAAATTCATTTTTAAAATGCCCCATTTGTCTACAAGTGTAGAATTAAAAATTGACCACCTCTTTCTTTCCATTGTAATCATGATATTGGTGGCCTTTTTCACCACACTTGTAATAGACTCACATTCTCTTCAAGAATGTACTTGGGTGTTTCTTCCAAAATTTATTGTAGGATGGAAATTCAACTTTTCCCATCTTCCCTTTATTTCCATTTCTAGAGTGTTCAATATATCTCTTCTTCTCCTACTTTGGTTTAAAGTCGTAAGACTTAGAGAATTTTTTTTTGTCGTGATAGCACATGAGACACTATCTTTGTACGATGATAAATATTGTGATACTAATTCCTAATGGAGAAATGGTTTTAACCCATCAAAGAATCGATCAATATTACTCCTTGGGTTACGTATATAATCTGCTACATGCCTTGCTATCCTGGTAAAGATAGCCTCATACTTTGCGACATTCTTATCTTCATTTTTCCTCCGACTCAGAAATTGTTTTTCCATATCCACTTGATGGTCATGGGGAAAGTATTCTACTATGAAAAGATCTTCAAACTACCTCCATTACATATTTGATACTTATTCATCTTCTTTTGTGTTTTGAATTAATGATCACCATTGATTGAATCTCCAGTGAGGTGATAAACTTCTATGAAAACTCTTTCTCTTTCACTACTCCCCAAAGCATGAAATATTTTCTCTAAGGAACTTAACTATTGCACAGTTAAAAATCAATTTGTAGTCCCATTGAATTTTGTTGGTTGTTTCCTCATGAAGCGGTCTAAAATTGATCATCCACATTATGGATCAGGTTGATCCATAACGGTTTATAATTTTCCATTATAAGCATTTTAATATGTTCATAATCATACTTTTATTACGGAACAAAAATGTATATCTTATTTTGTGATATTTGTTTTCCAAAAATATATTTCATTTCATCCAAAATGTTTATTTGAAACATCAAACTAATATGAATAGAAAAAGAATTTATATGTCCTTCCTCCATTGATAGAAATGATAACATAATCAAAATATAAAATTATAATGGAAGAAATTACCTGAAATCATTTGATATAGATATTACTATAAAAAAAATACATTCATAATGATCTACTTTATTAAGAATTTATCTAATTTTTTGTACAATTCCATTGGATATTTTTTTATCCCATAAAATTTTTTACTCAATTTTACAAATAACTATCATTATACCCAATATAAAACAAAAAACATGTTCACTATAAACATATTAATCATGTTCTCTATTCATAAATCATTTCTTCACAACAATCTGAAAACATTTATAACTTCATTTTGTAGAAATTTCAGGAGTTTCATTAATTTTTTCCTACATTAACACAAGAGTAATAATTTCATCAATGACAATTCAATCACTCTATGAGAATCCCTTTCACACTAATCATGATGATTTTCTTTTTTTACTTGGCAATATTCATTTCACTTTTTTGAAACACCTAGTTTATTTTGATAACATTTTACTCTATAGTATAGGTTTGAGTTCCCCAATATATTACATATTAATATGATCCAGCACATAATTATTAGGTAGAATCTATTCCAAATGCAAAAAATCATGATTAAAATCATTTAGATCAACTTTTGAACAAATATAATTATGTGTAACCAATTTTTAATTTCATATTTATTGGACATATTGATGTTTTTCCCAATAATGTTTTGTGAATCAATATATTTCATTAGAATATAATGATATGTATGAAAATATTCCTCATCAATGAGAATAGATAAGCCTAATTCTTACTTAATATCACAAATTATTGACTCTTTATCATAATTTGTAATAATAATTCCTTCATAATAGTTATCTTACTTATCTAAATTTAATTTTTAATCATATGCCTTAGTTTTTTCATAAACATTTACATTAATGGAGTTAACTATTCATTTCATCTTTCTGTTCAATCGTCTGTTTCCACTTCAATTTAGATTATTGAAAATAAATTCTCCATATTCATCTCTTGGATCAAGAATTCCAATGTTCCCACATTTTTTCATTATGATGTATAGAATACTAAAAGCAGATAAATATTTAAAACAAGGATTTTTATTTTAGAACATTTAATATAAAGTGATATTAGAAATTTTCCTCAGGAAACATAAATTTTGAATATAAGCATCATTTTACATATCCTACCACTAGAAGTAGTATGTATAGTCATCTTCATGTAACATTGAATTTATCATCTCAAATAAAATTCTATTATACATTTTATGAACCCGATTTTGTGAGGTATCTATGGTGCACTATACTAATGTTTAATTCCATGTTTTTCATGATAACATATACAATATTTAGTACTCTATTCCCCACCATTATTAGTTCAAAACTTCTTTTGATTATATCAACATTACTTCTTGACACTTCTCCTAAAAACCATAAATATATTTAGAGCCTACGATTTTTGTTTAGAATACATAAAACATGCATTGAGAGTAAAATAATCCATAATATAAATGAAGTACGTATCATATAATGTTTATTGTTTACTCATTGGAACAAAAATAATAGAATGGATATGTTCTAGAAGTCAAGTTAAAATAATATAAATTTCTTTATGTGTAATGTTTTTAATCATCCTCTTCTGAAAAATTATAAAACATGAATTTATTCTCCTTGACATATTTGGAATTCCACAAATATTGTCTCCCTTTAACAACTTACCCATATTTATCTAAAATATTTGTGCCTTTCATTTATGCCTTAATTGAAATTATTCCATGAAACTTATGTAACATAAATTCTACAAATCACCTACTTGAAACAAGATGTATTTTTTCAATTGTCCTTTAGTAATAACATTACCATCTTCCTCTCTTAAAAATCAATATTTTATTAAAAACATTATTTCATTTATAAAAATTTTTAGAAACACTAAACATATTGAGTTTTGAAATATCTAAAAATAATTCTATCATTGATATCAGCATTTCATCCCAAATAATCGTGGCTCTAACACATTTGATCTTGAGATATTCATTATTTCCAATTGTCGACATTTCTTATGTAAGATGTCCAGGTTGTTCACATCTTTCACAAATATTTTCCTAATGTTGGAATCCTTCTTCATCTTTCAAAAAAATGTTTTCTAAATTTTTTCATTAAGTGTATTTACACCCCAATGAACTATGAGTCAAATAACTAATGAAATATCTTTAATTTTTTTTGTTAAAACAATACATATTTTCTAATTTCCCAAATCCACTAAAATACTACTAGTAAACATATAATGAATATTTACCTCTATAACATTCATTTTTTCTAATGTTGTCATCATGTTTTCAGAAAATTTATTATCTTTTATATTAAAATATTATTGTTCCCTATGTTTTATTTTATCACCTACAATATAATTATTCAATTAAAATTTCATTCATATCATATTCTTTTTGTAGAAACAATTATTTTTGAATCAAAAATTTTAAAAACTTCTAATTTTTTAAAAAATTATTTTGGGAACAAAAATGATGTTATAAATATTCATCTTCTTATGAATATTCTCAATTTAATTTCTATCTTTTAAAGATGGAATTTCTTTATCCATCTATAGTTTACTATTTCATAAAATTTACAATCATCATTGATGGTGTTAATGACATCAGTTAATCCCTACTCATATTTTTTAAAAAAAAATTAACCAGAAAAAACTCTTCCAACTTTTTATTCCAATTTACATCATGATGTTTACTTGAATTATTTTATTTATCAGAACACCTTTTCTCATAATCATCATCCTCTCGTGAATTATATTTCTCTTGAATATGACCATAGTTATTTCTCACTATAGGAAATTCCTTCATTAACATAACAATTATTATATCATGATATAAAATCATCCTAATAAATTATTTAAATTCTATCTTTAGGTAAAACTATAAATCAATATCTTTTCCACTTGATGAATTATTCCAAAAACAACATCACTAACAAATGAAATGAAATTAAATTATCTTGTAACATTTGTAAAATTTTCATCTTCATATTCACTATCCTATTATTAATCATAATTGGACAAAAATATACTCCTACTATCCTGAAGAACATTATATAATTTCCATTTCTAAATGATTTTTAATTTTCACCATTATTCTTCAATGATCATATTGGAATACGTCATGTTCATCAATATCATTTTAATTTGTTCTACATGGGAAATTTTCTATAATATACACAATATATCCAAATTCGGGGAATTTTGCTCATACCACTCCATTTCACTTCCTTTCAAATCATTTCACATTTTTTTAATACAAGGATATAAATCCATCATTATTGTTACTAACTTCATTTTCAGATTCATAGTAACCAACTTATTCATATTCAAAAAAGTTCAATTTTTTTACTGGTAGCCTTAAATGAGATTCCTTGATTTTATTTTCTTTGATAACATTATTTATTACATTTATTTATATAATGAGAGTACTTTTAAGGTTATCTAGATAGATATTTTTATGACCTCTATCATCAAAATATGAAACATCAGTGTAAAAAAAATTAGGAATAATTTCCATGATCTTTTCAAAAATTGTAGAATGTTTTAAATTCTCACCATGACATCCTATGGTGCTAAAAATATCATTCACCGTTGTATTAAGTTCACCACTATATTAATAATCATCCATTTTAGGGTATTCATACTTTACCCATCATATTTGGAACATGTATTTATTAATAATGGCATTTCCGTCATAAACATTCTTCATCTTCTCTATGATACATTCAATAGTAGGCACTCTATTCAGTGTGAGAATATAATTTCATTAATGTGTTGAGTGTAAATAATTCATTTATATTCAAACATTCTCCCAAATTTTATTATCCATCGATGTAATAGGTGAATTTTCAATTTGAGGATGAAATCCATGTATAGAAGAATAAAAAACAGCATACCCACATGACATATCAAATAGAAACATTCTATCTTTCAAGATGTTATAATTATTTCAATAAATTAATTAAACCCCCTTACAGTTCACACGGTTAAAATTCCCAATAACATAATTTCATGAAAAAAAGATAAATATTTAAATGAAGTAACCATTCACACTTATTAAACATGAAATGACCCATCTATTATTGAAGTATTAGTAATAGGGGATGGGTGAAGTGGTGATATCTTATTTGTTTTTAGTTATATTCAATGTATTACAACCATCAATGCCTATTTTATATTTGTGATGCTTCTGAAATCAAAACATCCACATATTGATAGGAACAAAAGTATTTATAAGTTTCACTACTCAAGAAGTAAATCTATTCTATCAAATATTATTAGAACAATAAAATACAAAAAAATATAGTAGAAAGTTATCCTTTTGTGTGGAAACAACTAGTAGTAAATACCATTACGCTTTTGTTGTAATATGATCAATAAACTACTGAATGTTATTATTATAGAAACAATGATGTAAAATAAGTTATTTAATTAGTATTCATATCTTGATAAATTAAATACAAACATGACATGGTGTTCATTTAATCATTTATAATATTATAATTCATAAAAAATCATCACATTTCAAGATAGTAGATAGAGAAAACAACCTCTCTAGAACTTTTATGAATTATCAATATGATGGCTCAGTTTGATTCATGAGTATGGGATTTTGTTTTAAGAGGAGACATCAAAAAATATTTTGAACAACTTCTTTAATTCCTAGAATTAGTTTGTTTGATTTCTCGATCCTATCATGAAAATTATTCCTTCTTCTTGTTCTCTCCAAAAAACTACCTCAATAACCCTATATCTGGAAACATCTACCTCTTGAAAATATTTAATTCTCTTTCTCTCCTGACATATTTGAATAGTTCGTTATTGAATATATTTGGTGTACATCTACTTCTATTTATTGGTGATCCAAAATTAACATTCTAAATCTAAAATATTTAATGAAACATGAATTTTATATTCATTTCAACATCATATTTTATAATTTTATTTCTTCTTAACTCTTCTAATATATCATCCAATATTCTTGACAAATCATACAACACATCTATTCTTCAATCAAAAAATATATTTTTTGGTATAATAATATTTTCAGTCTAATAATATTATTCATTATGATGAAACAAATCAAAAGATGAAGGTTCCCATTTTGATTCATTGTACCAGCCCAGACATAACTTAAGGGAAAAATATTGCAAATTTGTTATAATTCAATTATATTACAATGTATTCTTCAAACTGATATATTTTTCTATAATTTAGGTATTGTTATTTCATTCTACTTCTCAATCACATTACTAATTTATTTTTTTCAAAACAAATATTACAACATCTAAATATTCTAAAACCCATTTACTAATTTTTGGAAACACATTCAGAATGTTTTCCCATATTTCTACATGTGTTTTAAAAATACATAGATTGATGGTACTACATCCGATTAATTTTATCATTTGATGAGTTATTGGTGTTAAACTATGTGTGATGAATCAATCTATGATTCCCTCAAATGTATCAGAATCATGACTTTCTCTGATGACTCTAGACTCACATGAATTCAAAATTTCATTTATTCTATGAAAATGGTTAAATAAGTTGTTTATCATCATCTGGTTGATTGGTCTTTAACATCAACTGATGGATTTATTTATATATCTATTTTCATTCCTCAGTCACAAAGAAACACCAACTTTCTGATCATAATTAATTAAATAGTCATGGCCTGCCTCTAATATATGTCTACATTAGATTCCTTGAAAATGAAATAACTATTCCCAATTTTAGACATTAATAAATCATCTGATGGGTTATTGTATGTTCATTTCTTATCTACATATTTCACAAATTAATTAATTTATTCTAGAAACTCATCAGTTGATAAATAATTTTATGGATTATGGATTGGGAAAATCATTTAATTGGTCAGAATGATGGATCCGTTGATACATTCAATTGAAAAACATCATCATCAATCATCTATTACATTATTAAAATTTATCATCCATTGTTTCACAAACACATGAACTACGTTTGAATGAAATGGACTTCATATAAAATGATTTAAAACACTTATTCTTGTATCATGTTGTCATTATAATTTGAAAAAACTAGAATCATCGTAGCATCATCTGAATTATAAAAACCCTTATCATTCTTTCCATAAAAATGTATGGATCCTAAAATTTGTAAATAAATTAGAATATTAGAAATATACAAAATGGGTTTTCAATGTTTTATTTTGTACCAAGATATCAATAATCGAATACATTTCTTTATTTCCATCAAAAACATCATTTCTGAATGATTGTGAGTCTCGAGACCACTTCACCCAAAAAACATTTCTTGAACAAAAAATAAAATTCAATAAAAATAATTCTCTAGAATGATTCAGATTAACTGATTTTGATACTTTTTCATCTAATCAACAACACATATAAAGTGAAATTATTTTTTAATGAAAAAGCAATAAAAAACAATTACTAGAAACACCAATCAACCACTAGAAAAAACAGCCATCCCACATTGTACCAACAATCAGTTTTTAAAAAGGTTAATATATGATATTAAAAAAATAATATAGTTTTAGTATAAATTATTAACATGTTTAATATATAAATTCTATAGGATAAGGAATTTTCACCCAAGAGGAAGAAAACAGTAAGGTGTTTTTTCTCATTTTATATTCCATTGAGAATATATGTTATTATACACAAATTCATTATTATGTGGTCAATGAAATTCATATTTGATATGTAATATCATTAATAACCCATTCTTCATGTTATTTTTATATTTCACTTTGAATTGTTTCATCCAAGTGGATTTGAATTAAAATTACCAAATGCTAATATTTTTGGTAAAATTTCACTTTTTGATTATTAGCATTCTATGAAACAATCAATTTTATGTAAAAAATCATTGGAAATTAAATATTTATTAAATGTACACTATCTTCTATAATGGATATCATTATATCCTAAACTATATAACATTTTTTCATATCGTGTTTACAATGATAGTAACTTCATTAACTGGGGAAATATTAATAAATATGTATCCTTTAATCAATATAGAAATTTTATATGGAAAATATTTTATTAATTAAATCAATTATTCAATATATGATGAATGGATTGGACATATATTCTTGTGTTTGGTACCAATTAATGTTATCCCCTCGATGAATCGGTAATATCATGATATGAATTAGTTGGTCAAATCTAGTGGGTTTATACACACATAATTTAGCTGTCTTGAGGATATATCATGAAGGTAACTACATTGAGGATAATTCATGATAGATTAATCATCTAACAATATGCATTCAAATATTTTTTATATTCTATGTGATTATTCTATTAGATATATTTCCCATTGTCATTTTTGAAGATCATGTGATTATTTACATTGAAATATTTGATCATATTTTCTCAATGCCACATTATTCTCATGTTAATGATTAATTGTAATGTGTTTATATCATTACCCATTCCATATTTCAGATTAATATATTGATTCATAATATCATATAATGTAATTAACCCTTATTGAGCATTTGAGATACCCATTATTATTTTTTATTTTATATAAGATTCAATGAAGAGAACTATGCTTGATATGATGTGATGTCTTGGACATGAATGTCACTTAACGGGTGCCCCATGTCCTCTGGGCAATATGGTCATAAGAGAATCTCCGCGAACTCCAGAGTCTTCTGATTAATATTGGGGGCCTGGGGTGTGTCCAGAAGGAGACTATCCCATCATTACCAAAGATTAGAATATATGGAGAATGTAAAAAATGATAAATAGAGGAATCTATATAATTAAACCAAAGGCACAATAGAAAATAGATACAATAATAAATTTTATAGAAATAATTGGAATAGTAAACCACAACTGAAGATATGTCATGTCACTAGAAACATAAAAAAATGGATACAAGATAACATGAATTAGATATTCCAAAAAGTATAAAGAAATACAAAAATCTATCTCAAGACTCATGATCTCTGCATTGGGCATCTGATATCAGGCTCTATAATAAAAATACTGAATTATAATTTTTTATGTTTTATGCTTCCCTATGTCAACACCTGCAAACATGTAATCTACTATTGGTTCCAAACAACACCTAAAGAGTTTTTGAGATAAATCATAGTAGGACACAACAAACAATGTCTATAACATCTTTCCTATGTAATAAAAATATAACAATTTACAAGAACGACTATATAAATTAACTTAGTAAAATTTAAATAAGTACCCAAGTACCTACATTATCCAGTTACTAGAAACATAACTCATACAATCATTCAATTGACCATTACCTGTTTATAAATAAATCACATTTTAAGGAATGTAATGTTTCCAAGATGTAACAAGGCAGTCTGTAATGATATTTAATATTAAAGTTACAAGGATATAACCAAGGCGATGTAGACCTCAAGGGTCTCTACCTCGTAATATATATAGCTATGAAGAGGATAATATTTTAATCCAATGAGCACATTCCAATGCATTCCATAACAATATGCCTACCCAATCAAAGGTGATAATCCAAGGAATAATAGGGCTAATCAAAGACATGGACGTATAGACTGTAACCATGGCACCTATGTGTCATTGATCAAACCAATGAGAGTATCAGAGGCATCATATGGTGATATTTAAGGGTTTTTATGGTGTCATACCAGGCATCCAAAGAATATTCAAGGATTGGAATCTAGATGATTATAAACATATATAAGCTATTTCCTTTAATCATAATGGTGTTCCTGAGTTCTCATGGCATTCTTTCATTAGAATATAAGCTGAGACCATGATTACAAATTCCATTTTTTATTATTATGTCCAGTAATATTTAATTTGGTTCATGCATTTTCATTCATTAGTGTTATAAGGTCAAATCAAATGAAAACATTCATATCATGTCATTTGGATCAAGAATTTTCTTTCAGTACTGTGACCAAGGCCAAGTTGCATAAAATCATTCATTATATCTAATTAAAGAATATTCCATATTTAAGGTTCATTATGGTACCTACCATTAATGTGGTAATGAGTGCAATGGATTTTCAACATACCATTCGTTTGAATTTAAGTCCATATCATATAAATACTATACATTCCAATTCGCATTAGAAATTTTATTTTCAAATTGAAAAACATACATTAGGAGGGTCAAGTGTTAAACATATATGGTACTTTCAATTATTCAATTAACAATTTAAATCAAGAAATTTAATATAAGAAATAATACCGTAGACAATCAAGCCAAGTCACACCTTGAAGACTGACCAAACACATCAAATACTAAAAATATAATTGTGGCATAATATCCTTCATTACATGGATGGATTTATGGGCATGTCACGAACTAGCCCGGGTCGACCCTCAACCGGTCACCCGAGCCGGTCCGCTGAAAGTCCCGAGGGGCGTTCCCGACCCCCCCAGGATGGCAACTAAGTGTCGGGCATCAACATTCAATCGTTGGGAATGATTTCAGCCCAAAAAAACAAGGATCAAAAATAGAAAAAAAAACTAAACAGAACAAACAAACCTACATCCACATGACCTCGCGGGTCACCACCCAACGAAAAAACAACATCGCTCTAACACTATGTGACTCAAACAAGAAAAACCTGAACAAAGAGAAACCTTCAATAGAAATGGTAAAAAAATATTCTTGAGTACAAAAAAACTCAGTAGGAAATCCAAGAGTAACCAATGCCCAATTCCCTTAACTTTAAAAAGAAAACCATTCGTGCAAGTTTGAAAATAAAGCTTATTAAAAACAATGTTTTCAGTATTTTCAAATTCAAATAACCGGATTTCACTTTTAAGGACAACATTTCATTTCTAATATGTTTAAAAAAAATGGAAATAAGCATGAAATAAACTTTTTAAATGAAACGAGAATATTTTATAACAAAATGTGTTTTTTTCACAAATGAAGCATTAGACATGAAACAATTTAAATTGAAGTCACACCACAAGTAACATGTCCTAGACGAGAACCATGGGAAATCCATAAAGGTAACTAGTACAAGTGGTACAATAGATACCTCGTACCTCAGTGAAAAGTAACCATATCATTTATCCATTCTCGTGCATGAGCCATTAGTAGGAGATCATCCACAGCCTAGTGGTCCCCAACATCATCACATGTTTAGTTAGTTTTGTTGCGTCAATCCTGCTAGACTAACTGGGACGAAACCCTGCAGTGTCATCTAGTGTACTAGTCCTAGTCTGCCGACCTAGATACCCAGGGTTTCCGATGTGCTCTATTCCAAAAAAATTGACGAGTTTTTTTATCAAAAGAAAATAAATGAACATCACACTTACTTTATCCAAAAACTCACTCAAGCTCACTACTGTTCTCCCTCTTTAAATGCATCCCCCTTTTTTTATACCACATAACACATCTCATGAATAACACACTAACACACACATAATGTTTCTAAAATGAAGGGGTTTTCCTTAAGAGGGGTTTTTCACATTTTCAAATCATTATCAAAGTTCCAAGCAGACCTCAATTCTTTACAACGAATTTTAAAAATTTAGAAAAACATTGTTGCTCAACACCTTTAAGTTTCATAAATCAATTATAAGAACATGTGCACAACCAAGGTAGCATGTATTTAAAACAAGATTAAAATTATTCTTACGATGGGGTGATCCTTTTAATAAAAACAACATGTCATTAGAAATACCATCCCATTTTCAAAATTATAGGAAACCACTTTTCAAGAACCTTGAACATTTATTCATAAGCAGATATATATATATATATATTTATACTTCTCATATGAATATTATATAAATTCATAAGACACATTTTTAGAAAAATAAAAAGCAGAATAGAAATTCTAATTATAGGTCAGAGCATAGGGAAACCTACCTTAAACACGAAGCTCATACGACAGCAGCTCGAACTCACTTCGCACTACTCGTACACACACTACACAATAACAAAAACATAAAACACATTAAATACACTTAAACAAAATCACCAACAACCAAAAACAACCACAATGACATCCAACGCACACCAGAAAACATTACCAGCAACTCGAATATCACAAAACCTCCAAAATAAAATTGAATTGAAAAAAATAATGAAAATTTCATATAGACAAAGTGGAAAAACTTGCCACCTTTGACAGCCACATCCAGAGAAATCATCACGGGACCAACCAACCCACATGCATGATTAGGCTACTAGAGAGGGGTCACGTAAGGTAGTGTCGTCAGTGGGGGATGGAGGCCACTGGCTGGTGGAGGGCTCACCGAATAATGGTGGGATATCACCGGAATAGGTCAGGGGTGGCCGAAACGATGCCGGATAGTAGAGGCGGGTCATGCAGGGGGTGCGGGGGCGGGACGCCAGAGGTCGGGAGGCCGGGACAAGGGCACACCAGTGGCGGCGGGATGGAGGGCGTGGTCGCCGGAGCGGGAGGGGAGTCATGGATGCTGGGAGGAGGCCGATGCGGGATCAGGGGACGCCGGAGGTCGCACGAGCAAGCGGGGAGCGGTAGAGGCCAAGGCGAACGGAGCCGGGCACGTCGGTCGGGAGGGGAGCACCGGGGCGGCGGGGCAGCATGGAGAGGTCGCGAGGGGAGGGGGAGAGCGCAGGAGGGGGGGGGGGAGAAACAGGGAGGCGGCTTGGAGGGGATAGGGTTAGGGTTAGGGGGTTATAAAAAAAATATAATAATAATAATAATAATAATAATAATAAAATAAAAAGAAAGGGCAATATCCCGACACTAGGGCCGACGACGGGTGTCCGCCAACTCTGAGATGACCAAGTACAGTAAAGGACAAGATTTTTAATCTAGGGCTAAACCCCAACTTCGGAACTAAGAAAAATAAAATAAAAAAAGAAAACAAATTAAATAAAAAGGTGGGTGTGACAATTTTCTCAACCACAAGTAATTTATGCCCCAAGAAAGTCACCCAAAATAATGATAGATGAAACATGAATCATTTTCTAGTTGAAAGAAAAAGGAACCACAACACGAGAGGATGTGAGAACATGGGAGGGTTCTTCCCACCACAAGAACTCAACTGGTGTGGAAATTTAACACTCGACCATACCACCTCGTGAAGGGGGGGGGGGGCGACGTGGGATCTCCCAAACAAACCTTTATAGCCTCAGTGAAACAAAGCATCCACTAAAACTTTGAATTCTGGACCTATACCAAAACCTCGAACAGTAGGGATAAAGAATATTCTGAGACGACTTAACCCACGAAGTAAACCCAAGAATTCTCACAATGTCATTTCCCCCAAAGACACTTACATCTCCAAACGAACACAGTCAAACTGAGATCAACTCATGCATAATCCAAACACCCCTTTATGAAAAATTCACGATGCAGAACACCATAATCAGACAAATGAGACTACATGGATTACAAATGAACATACTCATCCCTATTTCACGACGACACAATGAACCTACGACAACACCAAAAAATTAACAGTGGAAGAATGAGAACGAAAGAACCTTTAATGCTTTGTTGCCAACACCGAACACAAAACCCGAACCGAGGCTTCACACTCCCGTGAACTCCTGACTGTGCGTGAGCTTCACCCCGAGTTCTGTGGCTGGAGCTCTAATGTATGAAGCATGTCCTACCTCATAGTCAGGCACTTGCTTTCTCCAATCACAATATCCTCTTCAAGCGACACTTCCTGTAAAACTTCTCTAGAAGATCTAGACAACTGCAATGATGACACGTCAATGAAGGGGTGTGACATGGCGGCTTTTTATACCCTAAACGTCCATACTGACGATACACCATTAGACGGTCCAAAAAACTGAATGTCAGAGCCACTGTAGAGGACTCTTTGGAAACAGATCCATCTGACACACTCTGTTCGTCAGAGGGGGGACCTTCACGAGCAACTGGATATGGTGGATTTCCAACTATCTACGCTCCGGAGACCAACTCAACTAAAACACCTCATTCACCAACATCTCAAAAGTGATGCTCCTAAAAAGGGAAGACTCACTCCTTGATCTCTGGACAAAGATGGATTTAAAGGCATCCCACATCACCCCAACTTATAGAAATGGCTGGGCGAACCAATCCTACTCTTCCAGAGCTAGACCTTCGAACAAACCCAAAATGGCATGCACTCTAATAGCTTCAGGAGTTCCCAATACTCAGAAGACGTGCTCGACATCTTCAAATCACACTAATGTCTCTAACAGTCCCTGATCACCGTAAAGGATAGTCAACGTTCAGTAAGGACCAAAAAATGGGCATGAATCATCAAAACTCTGGGAACCTTTCTGGGTGGCGAACAATGTAACAAACACCAAGACAAAAATGATATCAATCGAGACAACATCATTAAAACACCCTCATCCAACAATATCCAGATCAAATCCAAAAAAACAAACACAACCCAAATAAAATCCACTTTTTAGAATCCCCTTTTCATTTTGGTTTTCAAAACCGCCTTCTTTCAAGACCACCTTCTAAATACCAATCCACTTTCAAACCCAAATCACTTTCCAAAACCATTTCCCCTTTAAAAAAACAAAATTATGAAAACAAGGTCAAACCTCTTATTTCAAAAACACACCCAGGAAATCCCATGAACTGTTTCACATGTCTTCATCCGCTTTCCATTCATATGCACACCAACATGCACTTCCCAAGCATTCTCACACATGTGAAAATGTTCATAAAGAGGTCCTGAGGTTTCACCCCAAACCATATTTGACCATAAACAAACAAAAAATGGATTTCCAAATATAGAGCTTTCCATTTTTATAACCATTTCATACATTTAAAGTCCTTAAAAAAATCAGTCCCATTTTAGAAAAACATTTTTCATTTCCAAAAAATGCACTTACACCAACCAGAACAAAAACAACACTCAAATTGCATCAAACACCAGAGTGAGGGACTAGTAGTCACATTTAACATGGCGACATGGTAGTCGGTCATGTACAAAGTAAGTGTGGACCACTAGTAGGAATTAAAACCGTGTACCCGGACTCCACATGGGTCACTACACTATGTGAGATCACGCTGTAACATCAGCTTGGCTCCATTGTCATCCCTCAATTAAAAACAAACTAGGACGAGACAAAGACTCAATTCTCAGACAACCCCTAGCGACTCAAGATGCAGAACGAGAGAGGTTTCATGGATTCCATCCCATACCTACCTCTCAATTCCCGATAGTCTTAATCCCCACCTACTAGAAAACCCAAATAACAAGGGCCTGCTCTGATACCATTTTTTCACAAACCATCCCAGGTCGACCCTGAACCAGTCACCCGAGCTAGTCCATGGCATGTCTTGAGGGGCGTTCCCGATCCCCCTAGGATGGAAATTATGTGTTGGGCATCAGGATTCAATCGTTGGAAATGATCTCAGCCCAAAAAACACCAGGATCAAAAACAAAAAAGGAAACGAAACTGAACAAACTAATGTACCTCCACGTGACCTCGTGGGTCACCACCCAACCAAAAACCAACGTCGCTCCAACACTGTGCAACTCATACCAGAAAAACCTGAACAAAGGGAAACTTGCAACTACAATGGTAAAAAAAATATGTGTGAGTAAAGAAATACTCAATAGGAAAGCCAAGAGTAACCAACTCCCTATTCCCTTAACTTTAAAAACAAAACCAGTCGTGAAAGTTTGAAAATAAAGCTTGTTAAAAATAATGTTTTCAGAATTTTCAAATTCATTTAATGGGCTTTCAATTTTAAGGAAAACGTTTCATTTCCAATATGTTTTTAAAAAAATGGAAACAAGCATGCAATAACCTTTTGAAATGAAAAGAGAGCAGTTTATAACAAAATGTGTCTTTTTACAAATGAAGCATTAGACATGAAATAATTAAAATGGAAACCACACCACAAGTAACATGTCACAGATGAGCACCATTGGTAATCCCTAAAGGTAACTATTACAAGTGGGACCCTAGAGACCTTTTACCTTGGTGAGAAGTAACCATAAAATTTATCTGTTCTCATGCACGAGCCACTAGTAGGAGATCATCCATAACCTAGTGGTCCCCAACATCATCACATGTTTAGTTAGTGTTGTTGCATCGATCCTGCTAGACTAACCCGGAAAAAACCCTGATGTGTCATCTAGCGTACAAGTCCTAGTATGACCACCTATATACTCGGGGTTTCCCATGTGCTCTTTTACAAAAAAAGTGGCGAGTTTTTTTTATCAAAAGAAAAGAAAAGAACATCACACTTTCTTTATCCAAAAACTCACTCAACCTCAGCACCGTTCTCCCTCCTTAAAATCACCCCCTTTTTTATACCACGTAACACATCTCACGAATCACACACTGAAACACACATAATATTTCTAAAACAAAGGTTCATGAATTAAGAGGGGGTTTTCACATTTTCAAATCATTATCAAATTTCCAAGCGGACCTCATTTCTTTATCAAGAAATTTAACATTTAAGAAAAAAATGTTGTTCAACACCTTTAAGTTCCAGAAATCAATTAGAAGCACACTTGCACAACCAAGGTAGCATGTATTTAAAAAAATCATAAAATAATTCTTACAGTGGGGTGATCCTTTTAAGAAAAACAACATGTCATTATAATTACCATCCCGTTTTCAAAAGTCTAAGAAACCACTTTTCATGAACCTCGACCATTTATTCATAAGGAGATATATATATATATACATACATACATTTCATATGCATATTATGTAAAGGCAGAAGACACATTTTTAGAAAAATAACAAGAAGTGTGGAAATTCTAATTAAAGGTCTGGGCATTGGGAAACCTACCTTAAACACGAAGCTCATACGACGATAACTCAAACTCACTTCACACTACTCGTACACACACTACACAAAAAAAAAATTAAAACACGTTAAATACACTTAAAAACAATCAACAAGAACCCAAAACAACTACAACGATGTGCAACACACACCAGAAAAAAAATACTAGAAACATGAATATCACAAAACCTCCAAATTAAAATTGAATTGTATGAAAATAATGAAAATCTCTTACCGAAAAAGAGGCAAAACTCACTGCCTTTGATAAACACATCCATACCAATCATCAATGGGACCAACCAAACCACTTGAACTATTAGGCTACTAGAGAGGGTTCACATGAGGTGGTGTCTTAGGTGGGGGCCGGAGGCCGCTAGCCGGCGGCGGGCTTGCTGGAAAATGGTGGGAGGTCGCCGGAACATGGTAGAGGCATCAGAACGACGCCAGACATCGGAGGCGGGTCGTGCAGGGGTGAGAAAGAAGGGAACCAGAGGCTGGGTCGCCGGAGGAGGAGGTTGGTGGGAAGGTGGTCACCGGAGGAGGCGGCCGACGGGCAGGCGGGGTCACCGGAGGTTGGGAGGTTGGGACGAGGGGACGCTAGAGATGGCGGGACGGCGTGTCGGGGTTACCGGAGCGGGACGGGAGCGGTGGAGGCCGGGAGGAGGCTGGTGTGGGAGCGGGAGATGCTGGAGGTCGTGCGGGAAGGCATGGAGTGGAAGAGGCTGGGGCGAGTGGAGCCGGGCGCGGCGGTCCGGAGGGGAGCGCTGGAGCGGCGGGCCGGCGCAGAGCAGTCCGGAGGGGAGGGGGAGAGCGCAGGAGGAGGGGGGAGAAATAGGGAGGTGGCTGGGAGTGGATAAGGTTAGGGTTAGGGGGTGGGGTTATAATATATATATATATATATATGTATAATAATAATAATAATAATAATAACAATAATAAAATAAAAAGAAAGGGAAATTGCTCGACACTAGGGCTGACCGTGCGGTGTCCGCCAACTGCGCGATGAACACACAAACTAAACGACAAAAATTTTATTCGGGGGCTCCGCCCGAACCTCAGAACTAAGAAAAATAAAATAAAAAATAAGAAAAAAAATTAATTAAAAATGTAGGTCTGACAGGGAATAACCAGCACTAATTAATTACAGATTTGGATAGAGGATAACCATAAATTTCAAATGATCATAATCATGTCATATAAATTCCATAAATATAACCCAGTGAAATCAATGGGCCCCACACGACAATTCCGGTAATGAAAAAAAAAATTTATCAATGGAAATTAGCTTTTATTAATATGTATTATAATAACACGAAATCACAACTAAATGAACTAATAAGTACTTGGTGACCAATAAACATAATATTAACACTATTGTGGTTTGAATTTAGAAAATTTGACTCACACGATTGTGATAATTAAGATGTTTGGAGTTTGATTGAATAAACATAATTTCTGGTGAATAGTAACCTACCCATATAAATTGTAACCTACCCAAATGATTAGTAATATCACCCAAATGAAAAATAAATTGTCCAAATGATTAGTAACCGGACCCTAGATATATATAAAATTTAGGCATATTATAAGTGATAACTTGACTGGAGTAAAAGTATTGGTATTTTTATAAATAATAAGTTATTTATTAAAATTAATTAATTAATTTAAAATAAAATATATTGTCTTAAAATGCATTCTTAAATTAACAATTTTATGTATTGTGGGTTTAAGATAATTACATAATAAATTATGTAATTTTTGAAAGAATTATAAAATCAGTTGTAGTTTTAAAATCTTTATTTCTCATGTAAATTATGATTTTAATTAAAAATTAAAATATTCATATTTGGAAAATTATTTTTTAAAAAGGGATTTAATTTTTAAATTCTACACATTGAAAAATGGTAATGGTTTATTTTTTGTTTTTTGTGAAATACTTGAATAATTTATGAATAGAAAAAATATGATAATTAGTGATGTTCTGTAGATGTAAGCACCATTGGTTTGAACCCACTAGAACTTATTACAATTTTTGGTCATGTAATAATCACAATTTCTTGTATTATGGATAAATTATAGAATAATGATAAAAATATTAATGAAATGAACCTCCACTCCACTATGAAAACCACCCACACTCCCCTCTTCAATTCACTCCTCTCAAGACTTATTAAATGACTAAATTCTACAAAAATCTCTCTCTAAGTTCATCAACCATTCCCATTATACCTTTATCTATTAAAAAGTCCTAATTTTGTCCCCTTAATAGGATCTTAGGAAGTTTTCATTTAGGTGGTAAGTTCCTCTTTTAAATTATTTTACTTTGTTTTCAAGTTCCATTGTATTCTTTCTATCCTTGCCTCTCATCCAACAAAAAATATGACACCTACAATACCTTATATGTATATAAATATAACTTTTATTATATAATAAGTTTTTATTGTCTCTACTTTAACCTTATTTTATAATAGTAGTAAAAATACTTTCCTATATGTGTTAAATTACAACATTCAAAGATGATAGGTTTTAAATTTCTCTTACTATCTTCAATTCATGACATGAAACCATTATTAAAGAATAAAATGAATATAATATAATTATTATTTCTCATCTATGGTTCTGGAATATTTTTTACACATTTATAAAACAAAATATATTTCTTTTGATCAAAGACCACTAACTAACCCAAAATATAATCACTAAAGTGTTATATAATGGTTCATCTTCACTCCAGGTAACCAAATGATATTTACAAACATGTAAACTTATATATTTTAAAAAATAAAATAAAACTCCAATTATATAAAACTATCCAAATTTTACATAATTATCTATCAAGGTATATAATTAAATAGATCATGAAACAAATAGACCCGAACAATGAAATTTAACTTTGTAACCAATCAAAAAGGTTATGAATGAACTCAATAAGATTATACTAAATCAATTAAATTTAAAGAGTTTTTGGAACTATTTATTAATTAATGCAATATTATTATTCAGGTCATTAATTGCATGTGGAGAACACCACCAGACATAAGGTAAGGGTTTATACACAAACCTCCAATATTCTTTCAGGTTATTCAAACACTTTTTTTACCCAAATGAAGTTGTATATTTTATTTAGGTACATATTCTAATTTAAATTTATATTTCCAAAAACATGTATCAATGTCCAATCATGATTCTTTTTAGAGGATATACTTGTTTTTTTTGTGGTTCCCTCCTCAGTGCTTCCAAGAAAGGAAACCCCTTTAAAGGAAAATCCTGAATTAATAACCAATTTCATGTTCACTCTATAAAATGTTTTAAGGAACCATATTTTTTATAAAACCAGTGTTTATTTAATGAAAATATTCTTAGATCACTTTTGGTTTTGTGTAACTAATTATTCCATTTTCTATTTTATATGATTGTTAGTGTTTTCCTTTAAATCTCACTAAAATATTTTAATGCTAAAAATTCATAAAATAATCTTTTTACATGTTGTCACTTAGATTTAAAATTTCATACCTTGATATATGACTATAATACTTTATGAATTTACCTGTATATTATAATGTCTCTCGTTTATGTATATATTTATGATACTCTCATTCATTGTGTTTTATGACATGATTATTATACCCATTTATTTCTATGGGTGCCCTTATGTTTATGATTGATTATATATGGATCTATATGTGGTTGGAATATTCATTTATATGTTACTATGGGAACACCTATATAGTGCACAATGAATTGGGTTATTTTGTGTCTCATGAGATGTTATGTTCAACGATCTTAGCGGTAATAATTGAATCATGCTACTAAGTGCAATGATCTTAGTGGTTAACCTTGTATTGTGCTCCTCTATGTGAAACAAGCCTTAACTCTTGTTAAAGACATGTTTTATTTTGCTACCATCTTATAATGAATCCATGTTTATATAGTCCCATGATTGTATGTTATGATATCACATGTTCCATGCCTTTTTATATCATAATTCCATGTCACCTAACCCATTTGATAAAGCTTTATTACCATGCCTTTCCCATTACAAGGATTTTATCCATCAAATTGTACAGGTTATCCCTTGGTTATCCTATGAGGATGTATTATCAAAATGGAATTTTTGAGCCCCTTATGATGATTAAATAATGAAAAATTATATTTAGTCCCATGATTTTAGTTTTATATACCTAGTCTTGCAAGAAACTATAATTCATGGTCCTTGGCTCGAAATATGATATTTTACTATTAATAAAAATTGGTAATGATATGTGTAAAAGGATAGAGTCTCTATAGTTTGAATTATATGATGGCCTAGTTATTTTTTGAGATTAGTAATATAGAACTTTATTAATAAAATTAAGGATAAGACTAAGTATAAGAAAACATCCCTAAAATTTGGTATGTTTTGAGTAAGTGGTTTATAAAAAAAATACATCCCTGTATCGATATAGACACATAGAGGTGGCTCTAGAACAGATTTATTTAGGTATTAAACCAGAAAAAACACTGCTTTTAACTGGAATCGAACGGGAACTGGTGCACGATAAAGTGCCCTGTTATACTATTGTTTTGACAGTCCTGTGCGATATTCTTTGGTAAATTAATGAGTTTAGTACAAACCATTATTAAGGGAAAAAATATCCCATAATAATATAAGTTATGAAATATATCAAGGATAACATAGATTTAATACTATGGAATCATAAGTTAGGATATACTTTTATTTTACATGTTTTCCCTTTTAGGTTCATTGTTTCATTTTTATGCATAATATATAGGTATTGATGCCCTCTAATTGTATGTTACTTTTATGAGATAATGGAGGGAAATAGAAAACACATGCCAACTATCAATGTGAAGAGGAATGTGATGATTGACCTAATTATATGCCATATATTATGGGATGGGCTGCGCAAAACATCATGACAGAACTTACTCACCAGGATCAAGTTATGAATAATAACAAAAATCAGGTATAACACCCTCCTCTCATAATAAAAGAATAAGTTTACATCAAATCCATAATACATAAAAGTTATCCCATGGTAAGTGGATCTTCTGATCCCCTCCTTGTGGAATATTGTATTAACTCCATTTAAAATTTATTTTCTATCCTCCAGTTCTCAGAAGAAGAGAAGTTCATACTAGTTGTATATCATTTTGATGAGGAGTCAGATTAGTAGTGTAAACTGATCAATAATATGATTTCCCAAGAAGAAATAAATTCCAGGGATTTGGTGAAATTTAAGAATATTTTTTTCAATAAATATTTTCCCCAATCCCTCCTCCTCAAGAGGGAAAGAGGGTTCTAAAGAATCAAGAAGAAATAAGATAAATCCTTAGGTTCACATGAAGAAAACATCACAAGGATTACAAGATATGGATCCAATGTTTTCATGAACACTGAATGCAAGGTGCATTTCATCAATAGAGAACTAAATATGAGTCTATGAAAAGAGTGTTTGATTCGTGACATTGACAGTAATGAAAATATTTTCTTTTATGACCCCAATGATGAAATGGATATTAGAGACACTCAGTGGTCTCATGGGCCCAATGAAAAAAAGTAAGAAATACATCTAATCTTTTAGGTTCAGTATGTAAATAACTTAATGGATAGAAGATTGTAAATCCCACATGTCAAAATTGTGGGAAGAATCATCCTTGTATCTATCTAATGGGAACAAGAAATTGATTCAAATGTTGAAATATGGGACATCTATCAGAGAACTACCAAAGGGAAATGAAGAATCCCACAATGTTGGAGGAAGAATAAATTTTTCTAGTCAATTCTTAGTCTATATTGAATTCTTACAACTTCATGGGGAATATGAATTATGTGGAAAATTTCCCCATGCATAGACTTGTTTGAGGAAATCAAGAACAACCTCCAAGGATACATGGATAAGATTATCATATCACTACTTATAAAGTGGATATAATGGTGTGGTAACATCTATAAAAATTATTAATTCATGAATATAGAACCTATTATTTGATTATGGTTCTATGATTTCTTTCATATCTTTCATGTTTAGTAGATCTATTCAAACACCACCTCAAAATATGGAGGACAAGTTATCGGTGAGACAAAGAAAAAGAAAATTATTTCTTCTGTGGTTTATAACTCCTCACCGGTAAATGTTTGTGAACTGAACCTCCTAGAAAATCGTATCGTACATCATTTAGTAGAATTTAATGTTACATTGGGAAATGATTGGATATCATTAAAAAATTACAACATCAATGGATGGAAAAGTGAGATCACTCTTTAAATTCTAAAGCATCCTCAAATCATTTAAATGTTTATTGAGGAAGATAAATCAATTTTATAATCATTGTCTCATGTTTGGATATTATTGACTTATGAGGAAGCATTTCTAGCTCAAATGATTGAGGAATATGAGATGATACTTCTCGAAGACATTCCCATCATGGGGGATTACACAGATGTATTCCTTAAATATTTTCTTGGTATTCCTCCTCATCAAGAGGATGAGCGATCAATTGAACTTATTCTACGATCTCAACCTATATCATGTACACTTTATATAATATAAATTTTAGATTTAGAAGATTTTATGAAACAGTTACTGGAGAAATTGGAGAAGGGTTTTATATGCAAGAGTGCTTCCTCAAACAGTGCGCTAGTCCACGTCATTGAGAATAAGGATAAATCAGTGTCCCTCAAAAATGATTATAATGAGATCATTAAAATCACGACAAAAACATGTATCCCATCCAATGGAAAGATTTCATGTTTAATCAGCTTCATGGGGCTAGTTATTTCTCAAAGGTGGACCTTAGTTCGGGATATCACCAATTAAAGGTGAGGAAGGAATATATTCCCAATAGTACCTTTAGAACAAGGTATAGAAACTACGAGTTCATAGGGATTCTCATAGGTCTCACTAATACTCCAAAAATATTAATGGACTTAATAAATAATGTATTTAGAGATTACATTAAAAATTATATGGTAGACATTATCAGAGATATTTAGATATACTACAAGTGCAAGGAGGAACATGAAGAGCATTTGAATATTATTCTAATGAATTTCCAATGGGAGAAACTATTTGAAAATTTTAGTAAATTTGAGTTTTGGATGGAGGAATTATAATTCATGGGACATGTTATCACCAAAAAAGGATTTATGTGGATCCTTCCAAGACTAAAGATATTGAAGAGTGACCGAAGCCAACATGTGTATTGTAGATCCACTTCAATCGTGGTCTAGTAGGGTTTTATCGGCAATTTGTGAAGAACTTCTCATGACTGTTGAACCCAATGAATAATATGACATAGAAGAGAGTGGTGTTTTTCTAGACATAAAAATTTGAATACTTATTTAAAGAGCTGAAGAAAGGCTTATCCCAGCATCAATAATCACACTCCTAACAAGTCCAGAACACTTTGTGGTGTACAATGATTCATCAAAGAATAAATTAGGTTTTTCTGCAGATTCAAAATCATAATGTGATATCCTACTCTTTAGTAAAGAAAAAAATCCATTTGTAAATATATCATATTCCTGATTTGGGGATGGAGGATGAGATCTTTGCATTGAAACTCTAAAGGCATTATCTATATGGGAAGAAGTGTGCGAAATATATTGATCCCAAGAGTCTCAAAAAAGCACAAAAAGAGATTTATATGTTCCAATTAAGATGGTTAGATCTCATTATGGATTATTCCTTATTAATACATTACCATCCTATTAAAGAAAAAACGGTGGAATATACTCTATGTAGAAATAATATTCCATCATTATTAATGATGATAATTGAAAAGGGTCCAATATTTATATATTTATAGAGGATGAAAATGGGAACCATTAAAGAAGGAAAATCATTAATACTTTCTCAAAATTATTTCTCAACCATCCCCCATGGACAAAATAAACTATTTCTAAAGAAAATTTGTAGAAATTTAGAAAAGGGTGGAACCTATTAGAAATGGGAAATCACATGAGTTCGTGATTGATAAAGAAGGAGTTGTACCATTTGGATAATGATTATATATTCCATCTAATTAAGTGATAAACAATGACCTTTTTAATGAAGCACATAGCTCAACCTTCTCTATCTACCCAAATAGCACAATGATGTTTTTAGATCTCTAAGAGAACTTTTGGTGGGATGATATAAAGAGGGATATTACTATGTATACATAAATGTGTCTGGTATGTTATTAAGTGATTTTTGAGAGAAATAAGTATAAGGGGATGATGAAACTACTACCCATACAAACAAGGATGTTGGAAAACATCACCATGTACTTTTTCACTGGAAATCCAATGACATCCTGAGGAAATAATGATATGTGGGTCATTATGGACAGTTTTACAAAGACCACTCAATTTATTTCAATTTGAGAGGAATTATCATATAATCAAATTTAAAGTATATATATTAAATTGGTTGTAGTAATTCATGGAATAACACAATATATTGTATCTGATAGAGATATGAAATCCACATTGATGTTTTGGAAAATTCTCTAACATGGTATACGAACTGAATAAAACATCAGTATGACCTATCAACCTCAAACTGATGGACAAAATGAGTGAACTACATAGACATATAAAGACATTTTCATTGTGTATTATATGGAATTAAATAGTGTATGGGACCAACATATTTCTGTAGATGAATTATCCTATAACAATAGTTTCCACATGAGAATCTGAATGACCCCATTGGAATTCATTTATGGGAAATGGTGTAGAACCCCAGCAAGTTTGGATGATGTATATGGTCATAAGCTACTAGGACCAGAAATGTTAGAAGAAATGGTGGAGAAGGTGATAAAATCAAGAAATACATCAATGTATCCTAAAGTCAACAAAAGATTTATGCAGACAATCACTAAAGATACCATGATTTCAAAGTTGGATACATGGTATTTTTATGAATAACTACATGGAATAATGTCACGAGGAGGGAGAATAATAGAAATGTAAGTTAGAGTTACATCGACCCCTTTGATATTCTTGATTATTTCGGGTTGTGGCCTATCAACAGGATCATCCACCTATAATATATAATGTACATAATGATATCAACTTAAACAACTAAAGGAAGTACATACTAGATCCTTCACATGTACTATCTTCGGTGATGGTTTATTTGGAGAATGATCTTTCTTACAAGGAGTAGATAATGATAATTATGGATCGTAAAAATAAATTTCTACGTAACATGAAAACTCACTTGGTCAATGTACTATGGAGTAACCATATTTACGAAGAAAAAACAGGGGAACTGGAGGTGGAAATGAAAGAAATGAACACTTGTTTATGACTTAAAATGTTAACAAAATTTTGAATGGAGAAATTTCATAAGTGGGGAATAATGTTACATCCCAACATTTTATCATTGGAAATTTCTTTCTTATTGTAATGTCATATAATCAAATTAAATAACAAATCAATAAACTAAAAATTACTATGTGACCTTTAATCATTATATTGTCACTTCTGTGGTATTAATTTAAAAAATCTATCATACACGGTTGTGATCAGTAAGATTTGTGGAGTCTGATAAAAAAACATAAATTTTAGTGAATAATATTCGACCCTTATGAATAGTAAATTAACCATATGAATATAAATACAACCCTGATAATGAATAAATAATCCAAAATAACATTAACCTCACCCATGAATGTAAAAATTAATTGTAGGCATATTATAAGTCAAAATTTTACCAGAGTAAAAGTATTGGTATTTTTTTGGTCATAAATAAATAATTATATTAATTAATTAAGGTAAAAGAAATTTTATTTTCTTAAAAGGCGTACATAAATTAACAATTTTATGTGCACTTGTTTTAAGATAAATTTAAAATTACTTATAATTTATTTGAAAGTATTATAAAATCAATTATAGTTTTAAAATATTTATTTATCACATATATTATGATTTTATTTAAAAATTAAATTTATTATATTTAGAAAATTATTTTTGACATATGGTTTCAATTTTATAATTCCACACATTGAGAAATTATTAGTGTTATTTTTTTCTATTTCTATGTAATACATGATTTTTATGAATAGTGGAATATGATAATTTACAAAATAAGCTAAATACATTTATTACTAAGTCATGTGTGATGTTCTACTAATTTAAACACCATTTTTTCAACCTCACATGAACATGTTACTATTTTTCTTCATGTAATGATCACTATATATTGTTTTATGGGTAAATAATTAATGATTTTTAAAAAATTTAAGAAAACCCTCCCCCCTCCACTATAAAAACCACCCACACTATCCTCCTCTCTTCACTCCTCTTAGGCCTTGTTCCATGCCAACATTTTTCTCAAATCTCTCCCGAAGCTCCTCCCCAACGTTCACCTACCTATTGTATCCTCAAAATAAAAAAAGTATATCCCTTTAATAGGCTCAAAAAGAAAATTAATTCAAGAGGTAAATTACTCTTTTTGATTGTTTTATTTTCTTTTCAAGTTCCTTTTTTTCTATTATGCCCTTACCTCTCCTCCTCCAAATCATATGACCTACTCCAGTACCTTATTTTTATAGAAATGTTTTTTGATAATAGAATATGTTAATTACAAGTCCCCGAACTTAAAAATTTCTTAATATTGAATTAAATGAATAATTCACATTGAGGATCTTTTCAGGTTTAGAGTTTTAGAGAATTAGGACATAACTGTTACATCTCAAAAGGTTACAAAGTAGACACTTCTACTAAGTTTCCATATAATAAAAAAAACTCTTAAAAAGAAACATGTCTAGTTCCATGTTTTATATAGCATGACTTTCCCTTGATCCCATCCTTGACCCTATTACACATTAAGTCCTGTGAAAAAAATTTCAAAAAAAAAACTTGGGGTGAGCATAAAAAGCTCAGTAAGGGATACACAAAGAATGAAAACTGTTAGTTTTTCAAACATCAAGTAAACCATGTATACTTTATCAAAGTAATACCTTCACCTTCATGAATTAGTAAAAACTCTCCACTGAATAAAATATCATTACTTACCCTTTTGTAACCAAAGGATTACCATAAAACCCATATAAAGAACACATAACATATAAAGGTAACTTTGGACATAAACATACTTAAGTGGAATAACTATATGGTCGACTTCCACACATATCACTTAATGGAATATCCGTATGGAAAACTTCCATACATACTTAATGTAATAGCCATACGCCCGACTTCCATACACAATGCATTGGAGGTTATAACGTAACCACCCGTCCTGGTATTCACGACACCACCCGTCATATGGTTTATCACGTAACCACCCATCAAATGTCCAAGTACCATTATAAAAATCATAAGACATAAAACAAATATAATGGAAAGAAAAAATTTCCACACTTTGATCACAATATATCACTTAAATTTATTGACATAACAAATCCATTATAAAAACCATTTTCAATACCAAAACACATAAAAGAGTATATGATATTTATTTCATTTTAAAAAACATTACTGCTTGTTCAGGAAGCCAAATACCAAATAATATTCACGGCGGAGGAAAAGGTCGTTGTCACCGCATACGTTAAAAGAATCATTCCTTTTTTTCGTTTTGTAAAATGCTTCGTAGAAAATGATTCATTTTTTATAAAAGTAAAAGTCAAAGGGTTTTATACACTGTATAAAAGAAAGTTGTGTATAAAACGAAATATGCCTCAATGAAAGGAGATTGAGACGAAGTCCCTTACAAAGATCATGTTTTAAATAAATTAGATCTATTATGTGTATTCACTATATTTACACATAAATAAAGAATAAATACAAGATAGGACATAATAATATCATGACATAATTTGAAATTAAGAGATTAACCCAAAGAACGGAAATTGGGTTAAGAATTTCCCTTACCTCGGGTCCGACTTGACTCGATCGTTCTTTAATGTCCTGAATAATAAACTTGAGTTAATTTATATTTTCTTAAGAACCTTTTCCAAGTTCATTATTCAATTTATATCACTTATTTCCATGTTATAAACATTATGTAATCATTTAAGTTAATAATGTTTGTTTTGTCGATATTTGGTTCTTAAGTCGAAAGTGGACTTCTTACAAGTACATGTTGTTCGTGTGGTCAAAGGTTCTTTATATCCAGAATGAAATTCCTGATTTGGATATCATATATATAATATATATCTATCATATAAATGTATTTATAATATCACATAATCATTTAGAGGTATGAAATGAAATGCACCATTCATGGAGACGGTAAGCCGTACGTACGCATGAACGCTACTTTCATTTCTATGTCATATTAATGGAATTAAAACTAAATGAGAGGTATGTATATTTTAATTACAGAATTATATTAATCATTTAGATGTAACATAAATCATATATATCCATTATATATATGTACTTATAATAGTACATTACATTTGGGGATAAGAAATGAAATGCACCGTTCATGGAGACGGTAAGCCGTACGTACGCATGAATGCTACTTTCATTTCTATCTCATACATTAATGGAATGAAATAAGAATGATATAGAGGTATATTATAATTCCAATATAACATCATATATAATAACTTTAAATCCATCCTTTAAACGTCCCACATATGGCGTTAACGAATCACATCACTTTGAGGGGGCGATAGTCCGCACTTCCTAAAATGAAATTAGCGTGTTTACCCACAATGGAAATGTCACAACCCCCTTCCATAAAAGATGCCCCTCCTGAGCTGGCAATGGTGAAAGGGAGATAATGACCCCCGAGTCCCGACTCCAGTAGGCCCCGGGGTGGCGACTAGCACCAAGGGTATGAGTTTATTTTTTTTCAATCATGGGAGGCATTACCCTTTTTATAGTTAGGATCGGAAATAGGACAAGTCAACCACCAAAAAGGAAAAAGAACAAAGTTGATGAAAAGAAACCCAAACCAGTCCCATATGCATGTATAAATAAACTGAAATAGGTACAAGTACAAATAAGCTCAAAGTACAAGTGAGTACAGTACCAAAAGAAAAACAAGAAAACAGTAACTGCACAGCTCCCACTGCTTGACTAGTATGGTCCCGCACGGCCCTGGTAGTCCTCTTGAAAACCTGAAACAACGTAGGGTGAGCATACAAGTATACTCAGTAGAGAACCTAAAGCTCTCGTGCACAAGTGGGGAGACACCCTAAGGTCCCGTGAGAAAACAGAAGAACCAGAAACTAACAAGGAAAAAACTATCCACCCAGCCTCACTAGTCACACTCACCAAGTAACACAAACAAGTTTAGTATATATATAGAACAAAAGTATAGGGTACCCCACACCATTTACCACTTAATTAGATGCTGCTCTTCCTAACGGCAAACGTCCTGACGCTACCACACTTTTCCCGCCCGCACACACATGGGCCAAACCACGCATCCCGCCCGCACACACCTGGGCCACAACCACTAACCCGCCCGCAGACACCTGGGCCTCATCCCGAAGGTTCTTGGGAATGGTAAGCCTTCCCGAAGAGTCTTGGGCTAAAGGTCGCCTCAAGCCATCACAGCCTCCGAGACCTACCCGAAGAGTCTTGGGTGTAAGGTCACCTCATGCCATCATAGCCTATGGAAGAAGGAGCAGGAAGGAGCTAGTAACTAAGGGGGAACACCCTCTCCCATAAAATGGGAGTGTTCGGCACTAGGTGCTTGACATGGGTGTGGTGCGACAAAACACAAAGATACAATTATATATATACATATACCAAACACACAGCCCAACCTATGACTTCTTAAAAAGAGAAACTGAGCATGTGCCTCGGCACTGCTACCACGAAGCATGCATCAACAACCAAACAATCATCCCCCAACCCCATTTAGGTTTTCATGTTTCATGCAATGGTTAAACAAATTATTATTACTGGGCAACTAACATCTAGACAAAACCTTTCAGAAACATATCCCTGCCATCCACAACCAAGGTTAGGTAAAACGCAAGCGACCACATGCCATTTCATTTAAAAAAGATTATCACAACCAGACAACATTCCATCATTCATTTATTTCAAAGTTCCACACATAAAACCCTTTCCACACACAAAACATTTCCGCATTTGAAAACACCTTTTACTTCAAACACATTTCATAATCAAAACACTTTTCATAAATAAAGGCATTTTCCACAAAACAACCAAACCACCAACATGTTCATTATTCCAACTTTGTTCAACCGGGGTGATCACACAAGGTTTTCATTCTCATTTAATCAGCCAGTCTTTACGTGCTTATCCATTTTCCATGTTTTAACAAAACCAACCACAAACAATTCAGAAATCAATTGCGCACGCAAAGGCCACCAACGGCCTTGATTTTCAGTAGGCAAAGGCCTTTCAATCCAAAATCACAATCAGAAGATAAAGAAACTGGAAGGCAATAGAAACAGCACAAAACCCCAAACCCTTCTTTATCCGGTTATTATCTTTATTTAAAGTTCAACTGCATCCCATGGAACAAAAGAAAAATATCCCACCCCGCATGTTGCACCAAAAAGAGAGATGAAGGTAAACCCCTACCTCAAAAGGTCCCAATCACGTCGCTTCCGACGACGTCCTTCAGTGTCCTCCGCCTTCGCCAAACCCGACAAACGCCTCCTAGGATGGAAGCTGGAGAAGGAAGGAAGGAAGGAAAGGTGACAAGTCCGGTCTTAGAAGCTTCTTCTCGTCGCTACGATCCTGTGGCCGCTGACGGATCGTAATTCAGAGCTCGGACAAAGAAGTTAGAGGGGGAATACTTCTCGATCGTCCAAGAGCGTCGTCGTGCGACAAAGAAGCGATCGATATGGAAGATAAAACATGACCTCGTTCTGATATAGGCAACGAATAGGTAAAACCGTATTCATCAGGCATTAATGAATACACGATGTGACCGTACATACGTTACATGTTTTGATTGCTTAACACACAACACGTCACGCGGTTTCCACGCGTTTTAATAATAACGATAATTCTATCAATATGTGGTGTTTCGTTGACCCGAGGCATGAGTCATAAAAGTAGCTCATTAATGGTCTTAAAATGACATTCATAATTTCCGGGTTACGCTGTCGCTGACGGATCGTCAATCCGATACCGTATGAGGGAGATACGTTGGATACAAGATCCCGTAATAATAACAATATTAAATATATTAATTCATGAGCGTTTCGGGTACCCAATATGAAAACCCAAAAAATACATCCAATATTGGACTCATAATTTTCGTCTCGTAGTCAGGGTCGCACTGCCACTAACGGTTCGTGAAACCGAGGTCGCACGAAGAAGTTATTGTGAAAAAAGTGTTTTATTGTCAAAAAAAAAGATAACAATATTTTATTAATTAATTAATTATTTATTTCTCTAACTCCAATCAATCACCATTTGTCATTTTTCACGCTGGAAATTCATCACCAATTATCTCCTTTACTATTTATTTCACACTTAATTTTATTCCCATTAATATCTTATAACTCCTCCCTCTCTCCAATCTTTATTAATTCTTTCTCCCAAGATTCTCTCCCACAAAAAGTGGCGCCTCTCTCTTATATTTATTTTTCAATAAATTTTATTTTCTCTCTCCAATCTTTATTTTGTTGGTGCGCCTCCCCTTTTATTTCATATTATTATATTTTTCATCTTCTCTCTCCTTGTGGCACGCCCCAAATTTATTTTAAACCTTTATTTATTTATTTTTACACAATTCTCATAACATCTTTAATTTATTCTCATATCACAAATCTCATTGCATTTAATTCAAAACATAATTCTCATTAAATCATTATTACCAGATCTATAAAAAAACCAACATTATTATTATAATTATTTAGTATAACACTTATAACAAAACCCCAAAAAAAATTTATTAACACGTCACCATTTATTATTAATAATAATTATTATTTTTGATGTTCGCCGCATTGACCACATAAAAAAAACGTTTTTACAAAGTAATCGACCGGAGAGGTCCGGGCCATTACATTAGATACCTCTCAAAACATTCTCATCCTCTAGAATTAAAAACTGACCCAGAAGAAGGAAAGGATATGAAGAATCACTCCACAAGATACCTCTCAGGGCTCTCGTCATGACAAGGAACCAACCAACATCTCTATGAGTTAGGAATTCCCTCTCCTATGTCAAGATACTATCCGCTTTAGGCGGAACTGACTCGCCTGCACGGGTTTAATCGCATCCTCATTAATGCGTCTTGATTAAGGATCAGGTTTTTCCTTTCCCATATATCCGGACAAGCCACACACTTCCCAAGAACAAGGAACAAAGATCTCACATCCCACAAGCCAACATTTTTTATATCAAAGGTACAGGGTAACACCAACAAACAAAGGAAGGTACAAGTCAAAACAACCCCGGGTACTGAGCGCGCATCTGGGTCTCCCGCTCCCAAGTGCTCTCCTCAAGGCCGCCATGCCTCCACAACACACGAACCAAGCCGATGGTTCATCCACGGAGCACTTTCTCCTTGCGATCCTCGATCCTGACTGGCCGTTCCTCAAAGGTCGCGTCTTCTCCCACATCTATCTCTCCCCAGTTGATGACATGAGAGTCATCATGTAAGTACTGACGAAGCTGGGAGACATGGAAGACGTCATGGACCCTCTCCAACTGAGGTGGTAGGGCCAGCTGATATGCCACCTTGCCAACTCGCCTCAGCACCTCGAAAGGTCTGATGAACCTAGGGGAGAGCTTACTCCCCTTTCAGAACCTCCGCTGCCCCCGTCGAGGGGAAACCTTCAAGAACACATGATCTCCCACCTCGAACTCCAAGGGCCTCCTCCGACGATCAGCATAAGACTTCTGCCGATCCTAAGCTGCATTCATCCTCTCCCGCACTAGCTGGACTTTCTCCGTGGTGCTCTGCACTACTTCTGGTCCAAGAGTACCAGTCTCACCAACCTCTACCCAGCAAAAGGGTGAACGACCTGGTCTTCCATACAAAGCCTCAAAAGGAGCCATGCCGATATTAGAGTGGAAGCTGTTGTTGTAGGCAAACTCTACTAAAGGAAAGTGTTGTACCCATGATCCTCCGAAATCCAGAACACATGCTCGCAGCATGTCCTCCAATGTCTGGATAGTCCGCTCTGTCTGTCCATCAGTCTGAGGGTGAAAAGCAGTGCTAAGACGTAGCTGGGTGCCAAAAGCATGTTGTAACCCCTTCCAGACTCGTGAGGTGAACCGAGTGTCCCGATCTGAGACGATAGTCTTCGGAACTCCATGAAAACGCACCACCTCATCCATGTACCTCTGTGCTAAGGTACTCACAGGTCCTGACTCCTTGATGGCCAAGAAGTGAGCAGATTTTGTCAGCCGATCCACCACTACCCAGATAGCATCATGCCCTCCCTGAGCTCTGGGTAGTCCGGTGACGAAGTCCATCGAGACGTCGTCCAACTTCCACTCGGGAACATCTAAAGGATGCAACAAACCACCAGGAACGCGGTGTTCAGCCTTCACCTGCTGACACACCAGGCATTTAGCCACAAACTCTGCCACTGCCCGTTTCACCCCGGGCCACCAAAACTGTCCCCTCAGGCCTTGGTACATTTTCGAAACACCTGGATGTACTGCCAAGGCTGAGCTATGGAACTCACGAAGGACTTCATCACACATCACCTCTGGAACAAACAACCTTCCATGAAAGAGCATCCGATGTCGGCTGTCCTCCGACCATCCTTCCGGAGCGTTCCCCTGATCGACACGATCCCGCAACACTTCCACCTCAGGGTCTCCCCACTGAGACTCTTCCACTTGCTGCAACAAAGAGGACTGTACCGTCATCTGAAACAAGCAGCCTCTAGCACCTTCCACCCTTGCATCCAAGTGCAAGGCAGCCAACTCCCCCATTTCCTTCCAAGCATCAGCAGATTCCCGAACCACTTCCTGACGCGGCTTCCTGCTCAGGGCATCAGCCACAACGTTTCCCTTACCTTCAATGTACGAGATCTCAAAGTCGTAGTCTTGGAGAAACTCGACCCATCTCCGCTATCGCAAGTTCAAGTCACGCTGGGAGAAGATATAGCGCAAGCTCTTGTGATCGGTGAAGACCACAAAGCGCTCCCCAAAGAGGTAATGTCGCCACAGCTTCAATGCGAACACTACTGCTGCAAGCTCCAAGTCATGGGTGGCATAGTTCCGCTCGTGAGGATGCAACTTCCTAGACCCATAGCAGATCACACCCTTCTTCTGCATCAGCACACATCCCAAGCCAAGGCCAGAGGCATCACAAAACACCTCATACAAGGATCCTTCCTCTGGTAACCTAAGGATGGGAGCACTAACCAACTTCTCCTTCAGGTAGTCGAAAGCTTCCTGGCACTGCTCATTCCACAGGAAGACCTGATTCTTCCTAGTCAAAGCTGTCAACGAAGCAGCAACTCGAGAGAAGTCCGAGACGAACCTCCGATAGTATCTAGCCAACCCCAGGAAACTACGAACTTCTGCCACGCTCTTGGGTGCTGTCCAAGAAACAACTGCTTCTACCTTCGACGGGTCCGCTGACACTCCATGCTGAGACACAACGTGCCAAAGGAAGTGTACTTCTTGCGTCAAGAACTTACATTTTGACTACTTTCCATAAAGATGATGGTGCCGAAGGACTTCCAAGATAGCCCTGAGATGCTCAACGTGCTCCTCCTTTGATCTTGAGTAGATCAAGATGTCATCGATGAACACAACGACGAACTGGTCCAGGAATTCTCGGAAGACAAAGTTCAAAAGACCCATGAACATAGCTGGTGCATTCGTAACCCCAAATGGCATCACTACAAACTCGAAGTGCCCATACCTGCACCTGAAAGCTGTCTTTGGGATGTCACTGTCTTTTACCCTCAGCTGATGATATCCTGACCGCCGATCAATCTTAGAAAACCAACATGCTCCCCTCAGCTGGTTGAAGAGATCATCTATTCTCGGAAGGGGGTAACAGTTCTTGACAGTTACCTGATTCAGCCTCCGGTAGTCTATGCATAGCATGAGACCACCATCCGCCTTTTTCATGAATAGAACCGGAGCACCCCTTGGAGACACACTGGGTCGAACAAAACCCTTCTCCATCAGATCGTCAATCTGAATCCGAAACTCCCGCAACTCCGAAGGTGCCATCCGATAAGGAGCCATCGAGATTGGACGGGCACCTGGCTGTAAGTATATCCCAAACTCAACATCACGTCGAGGGGGTAGAGTCACAACCTACCCGGGAAAGACATCGAGGAATTCCCCCAACAACTTCTGGAACATTCATCATCTCCGTATCAGCTGGAACCGCTGATATCCCACCCAACAAAGAAAAGAGAGGCTTCACATGCCGGCTTCCCACCTGATAGCTGCTCTCGCCAACAAAAGTCACACGCTGTCCATCCATATCGGAGAACATGACTCTTCTCCGGAAGCAGTTGATAACAGCACTAACATAGATCAACCAGTCGATGCCTCAGATGACATCGTATGGCTGCATCTGTAGAAAAAGAAGATCTCCAATGGACCGATGTGGTCCCAACGTCAGCTCGCATCCCCGACAAACACAAGACAAACGGGTCTGACCTCCAACAGGCGTACTCAGTACCAGGGGTATAGAAAGTCTCTCTACGTCTAGACCCAAAGCATGGGCTAGACTGTGTGCAACAAAAGAGTGCGAAGCTCTTGAATCGAACAAGGTAGAAACAAGAGTGCTGAACAAACAGATCGTACCTCGTACCACCTATGGTCCTGCTGGAGCTGCCAACTCTGCTGCGTGCAACAGTCCACACCTAGCTCCTCTGCCTCTCTGATGTCGACCGCCTCCCCGACCACGCCCTGGTTGAGGTCCCTGAGGAGCACCCTGAGATCGGCCTCCTCCTACAGGGTCTACCCTCGGAGGGCCCTGCTACTGCTGAAAGGGCCTCGACGGCAACTGCTGCTGAGGCAGGTACTGATCCTGACCACCTCCACCGTGCTGAGCTCTGGTCGGGCACTGACTCCGGACGTGCCCGAAACCTCCCCAAGAAAAACACTTTAGTCCAGGACTCGAGAAGGAAGGATGAGGGCCTGAAGACCTGAACTGGAACCGCTGGGGCCTGCTCCCCACCGGCCAGAACCTGGATGGTTCGGTCGCAGGAGGTCTGCTACTGACTACCTTCCCCTTCGACGGACCTGCCTGGATCCCTTCTCAGGGTGCACCTCCATGAAATTGCATCCTCTCTACAACTTCCTCCTTCTTATGTACGGCTATGTATGTCGGAAGGGTGAAGGGGGTCACAGCATACTGGAGCGAAGGACGAAGTGCCTCTTCCAAACGTCTCGCCCGAGACTCTTCATCCGGAAAGAGTTCCGGAGCAAAGCGTAGGAGATTCTTGAACTTAATTCCCAACTCTCGAACAGTCATACTCCCCTGCTGAAGGGAGAGCAAATCCTGACGCTTTTCCACCTTGATCAAAGAAGAAAGGAATTCCTCTCGGAACTCCTTTTCGAAGTCAGCCCATGGAATCTCTGCCTCCTTCCTCTCCCCGAGGTAGAGCATCCACCATTGGCGCGCCGCGCCTCTCAGCTGACTGACCGCTAGGGGGACCCAGTACTCCTTCGGAGCACGGATCATGGTAAAAGAGATCCCTAGCTCTTCAAGCCTCCCCTCCGTCTCCAGGTCCGAAGTACTTCCCTCGTACTTCTTGAGAGTCTGACGCTGGAAAGAACGGAGGGTCTTCTGCCACTGGCTGTCTTCCTCCTCTCGATCGATCCTCAGTTGATCGATCGCCTGAACCTGCTAGGCCTCGGCCGCCTGAGCCACCTGGGAACGCCGTCCAGGTGCCATAGCTGTACGGTAAACAAGGAAAACCTAAGCCCGAGTAGTAAAGAGATTTCTCAAGGGTTCATTTTATCATTTTACTTTATTCCCAGAACGCCCCAAATCAAGTAAAACACAAACATGATGATGCAAGTACCTTTCCTAGGGTTTCTACCCTAAAATCAATGTAGCCTCACTTGGTTGTTCGGTAGGCTCAGAGTCCTTGCATCGGATCACGGGGGCCCCTAAAATCCCATGTCCTAGCCGGTCTTCCCTGTCCTATGTCACACACCAAGATCAGCTAAAACTGTTTCCCTACCATCCCATGCAATCCTCACTGTGCCTAACTCCAGACTCCATCCTATCTCTCAACCTCCCTTTGATACCATTCTGTCATGAACCCCTTCCATCAAAGATTCCCCTCCTGAGCTGGCAATGGTGAAAGGGAGATAATGACCCCCGAGTCCCGCCTCCAGTAGGCCCCGGGGTGGTGACTAGAACCAAGGGTATGAGTTTATTTTTTTTTCAATCATGGGAGGCATTACCCTTTTTATAGTTAGGATCGGAAATAGGACAAGTCATCCACCAAAAAGGAAAAAGAACAAAGGTGCTGAAAAGAAACCCAAACCAGTCCCATATGCATGTATAAATAAACTGAAACAGGTACAAGTACAAATAAGCTCAAAGTACAAGTGAGTACAGTACCAAAAGAAAAACAAGAAAACAGCAACTGCACAGCTCCCACTGCCTGACTAGTAGGGTCCCGCATGGCCCTGGTAGTCCTCCTGAAAACCTAAAACAACGTAGGGTGAGCATACAAGTATACTCAGTAGAGAACCTAAAGCTCTCGTGCACAAGTGGGGAGACACCCTAAGGTCCCGTGAGAAAACAGAAGAACCAGAAACTAACAAGGAAAAAACTATCCACCCAGCCTCACTAGTCACACTCACCAAGTAAAACAAACAAGTTTAGTATATATATAGAACAAAAGTATTGGGTACCCCGCACCATTTCCCACTTAATTAGATGCTGCTCTTCTTAACGGCAAACGTCCTGACGCTACCACACTCTTCCCGCCCGCACACACCTGGTCCAAACCACGCATCTCGCCCGCACACACCTGGGCCACAACCACTAACCCGCCCGCAGACACCTGGGCCTCATCCTGAAGGTTCTTGGGAACGGTAAGCCTGCCCGAAGAGTCTTGGGCTAAAGGTCGCCTCAAGCCATCACAGCCTCCGAGACCTACCCAAAGAGTCTTGGGTGTAAGGTCACCTCAAGCCATCATAGCCTATGGAAGAAGGAGCAGGAAGGAGATATTAACTAAGGGGGAACACCCTCTCCCATAAAATGGGAGTGTTCGGAACTAGGTGCTTGACATGGGTGTGGTGTGACAAAACACAAAGATACAATTATATATATACATATACTAAACACACAGCCCAACCTATGGCTTCTTAAAAAGAGAAACTGAGCATGTGCCTCGGCAGTGCTACCACGAAGCATGCATCAACAACCAAACAATCATCCCCCAACCCCATTTAGGTTTTCATGTTTCATGCAATGGTTTAACAAATTATTATTACTGGGCAACTAACATCCAGACAAAACCTTTCACAAACATATCCCTACCATCCACAACCAAGGTTAGGTAATACGCAAGCGACCACATGCCATTTCATTTAAAAAAGATTATCACAACCATACAACATTCCATCATTCATTTATTTCAAAGTTCCACACATAAAACCCTTTCCACACACAAAACATTTCCGCATTTGAAAACACCTTTTACTTCAAACAGATTTCATAATCAAAACACTTTTCATAAATAAAGGCATTTTCCACATAACAACCAAACCACCAACATGTTCATTATTCCAACTTTGTTCAACCGGGGTGATCACAGAAGGTTTTCATTCTCATTTAATCAGCCAGTCTTTACGTGCTTATCCATTTTCCATGTTTTAACAAAACCAACCACAAACAATTCAGATATCAATTGCGCATGCAAAGGCCACCAACAGCCTTGATTTTCAGTAGGCAAAGGCCTTTCAATCCAATATCACAATCAGAAGATAAAGAAACTGGAAGGCAATAGAAACAGCACAAAACCCGAAACCCTTCTTTATCCGGTTATTATCTTTATTTAAAGTTCAACTGCATCCCATGGAACAAAAGAAAAATATCCCACCATGCATGTTGCACCAAAAAGAGAGACGAAGGTAAACCCCTACCTCAAAAGGTCCCGATCACGTCGCTTCCGACGATGTCCTTCGGTGTCCTCCGCCTTCGCCAAACCCGACAAACGCCTCCTAGGATGGAAGTTGGAGAAGGAAGGAAGGAAGGAATGGTGACAAGTCCGGGCTTAGAAGCTTCTTCTCGTCGCTACGATCCTGTGGCCGCTGACAGATCGTAATTCGGAGCTCGGACAAAGAAGTTAGAGGGGGAATACTTCTCGGTCGTCCAAGAGCGTCGTCGTGCGACAAAGAAGCGATCGATATGGAAGATAAAACATGACCTCGTTCTTATATATGAAACGAATAGGTAAAACTGTATTCAACACTCATTAATGAATACACGATGTGACCGTACATACGTTACATGTTTTGATTGGTTAACACACAACACGTCACGCGGTTTCCACGCGTTTTAATAATAATGATAATTCTATCAATATGTGGTGTTTCGTTGACCCGAGGCATGAGTCATAAAAGTAGCTCATTAATGGTCTTAAAATGACCATCATAATTTCCGGGTTACGCTGTCGCTGACGGATCGTCAATCCGATACCATATGAGGGAGATACGCTGGATACAAGATCCCGTAATAATAACAATATTAAATCTATTAATTCATGAGCGTTTCGGGTACCCAATCCGAAAACCCGAAAAAGACATCCAATATTGGACTCATAATTTTCGTCTCGTAGTCAGGGTCGCACTGCCACTGACGGTTCGTGAAACCGAGGTCGCACGAAGAAGTTATTGTGAAAAAAGTGTTTTATTATCAAAAAAAAAGATAACAATATTTTATTAATTAATTAATTAATTATTTCTCTAACTCCAATCAATCACCATTTGTCATTTTTCATGCTGGAAATTCATCACCAATTATCTCCTTTACTATTTATTTCACACTTAATTTTATTCCCATTAATATCTTATAACTCCTCCCTCTCTCCAATCTTTATTAATTCTTTCTCCCAAGATTCTCTCCCACAAAAAGTGGCGCCTCTCTCTTATATTTATTTTTCAATAAATTTTATTTTCTCTCTCCAATCTTTATTTTGTTGGTGTGCCTCCCCTTTTATTTCATATTATTATATTTTTCATCTTCTCTCTCCTTGTGGCACGCCCCAAATTTATTTTAAACCTTTATTTATTTATTTTTACACAATTATCATAACATCTTTAATTTATTCTCATATCACAAATCTCATTGCATTTAATTCAAAACATAATTCTCATTAAATCATTATTACCAGATCTATCAAAAAAACCGACATTATTATTATAATTATTTAGTATAACACTTATAACAAAACCCCAAAAAAAATTTATTAACACGTCACCATTTATTATTATTAATAATTATTGTTTTTGATGTTCGCCGCATTGACCACATAAAAAAAACGTTTTTAAAAAGTAATCGACCGGAGAGGTCCGGGCCATTACAGGAAACCATAAAGGTATTCCACAAATGAAAAATAAAGAAGCATAAGGAAAACATAAAAATTATATATTTCATATATAAATAGAGTGACATCTTAATGGCCACCATTAAAGGTGTTTAAAAGAAGATTGAACAATCATCGTTTCGTAAGGCAGAAATTCGCCAACCACAGAAACAATATGTTCTTTAACCATTAGATATAGATGTGTGTAAGTGTAGCTCTAATGCTTCTTATACCAACATACTACTATATTTAAGATACTGTATTTTTTACAAAATAAATGAATTAAAAGATTTTAGGGGGTTGGAGAAGCAAAATAAAACAAAAGAACACAAGTGAAGAGATCACCTTAAAATCGGGTAACTCTCTTAGATTTGAGCTCAAAGGCTTCCTTGGGAAGACTTCTGCCAAAATTGAGGCTTCAAGGATTAATAGAGGGATGTGGAGAGACAAAATGTTCAGGGTTTGGCCAATCCAAAGGCTTTGGAAGTGTGGGTAAGGTGGTAGAGGTGGGGGCCTTTTATAAGAGGAGAGGAGGGGCACTCTTAGAAAGTAAGGAAATGTTACTTTATTTTAGAATGTGTTTCGGATTTTAATTGTCCCACATTTATGTTTTTAGAGGATAAGTTGATAAGGGTTATAAATCCACCCATTCAGTAGGGTTTTGACATGTTTAGGTATTAGATTTTACATTATATTTCAATTTTATTTAAATCGTTAAATAATGAGGTAATCGCTACATCATCATGGTGTCATAAATAATTTAATATATGTAATGTCTAAAAATTATAAAAAAAATACTATGATGTATTAAATCTTTTTAACTTTCCAATGAATACTTATAGTCAAAAATATGATTTGTATAACCCCATGTAAAAATTGTTTTAGTAAAACAACTCATGTTTGTGACATTTTTATTTTAACATTAAATAAAAAGATATTAATGTCATTTTCCAAATAAAGTGGCTTCATGGGGTCCCCAAGTTGACCCATAGATTTTCTTGGTCGGAAATGACACATCCAATGAGGTTAGGACATGTGTCAAGTTCATTTCATATTATTACAACATTATTTATACCTTAAATTACACTAATTAACTCTAATCGCGATTAAAAACTTAATAAGTTACTATTCAAAAAAAAATTATTTTAATCCCATTGAACCACATTTTACTTCTTAATGAAAACCTTTTATGTTGGATTTTCGAAATTCAAAACACAGAGGTGGTAAAATTTCATTTAAATGAAAAATCAGTTTTTTAAGTACCACTTAGTGGTTTCACTATTCATAAAAAATTAAAGTTTTTCAAAAAAATACCAAAACCTCACCCTAAGCAATATTTGATATTCCGAATTCAAAAATGAAGTCCATTTTACAAAATTCAAAACATATAATTTGCATTATTTAATTTAATAATTAATTCCCGCTGTCAGAGCAAAGAGCGTGTTTTTATGAAACAATAAGTATCAAAAGATTGACACTAGTTTAAGTCTGATTTCAAAGTGAAATTAATTCCAACAAACACTATTGGATTTAATGGTAAAAATATATTATAATATTATTTTAAAACAAATTCAAAAGATACTCTAATCATATAAATAAATTAGATTAAAAAAAGGTTTTGAATTAAAATTCAACATTTTTCACTATTCATTAAAAAATTAACTTTATCGGAAAAATACCAAAAATTTACACAAAGTAAATTTTGATGTCCCGATTCTAAAGAAGTGGTTTATTTGGTCCAATAGAATGTATAAGAGTGAACAAAACTATATTTAATGACGGTTCGCAATCAAAAGGCAATAAATGAACCTTTAGTGAAAACTCAAGCAATACGCCTAAAATTGAATTCTTTCCGGATTTTAAGCATTTATATTTTATTAGATAAAAGTAAAAACATTTAAAAAATATATATAATAATATTTTAGTTATTTATATCCATTCCCACCAATACAACAGATATGTGTTAACTACCATTTAAAATAATATTATTTTATTACTAGTGTGCAACGTAAGATTTCAAAGAAACTCTTTGTTGCGTATCGGGTACGCTATCGAACATAGCAACCCCTTTAAAGTAAAATTAATATTTAATTCGTAAATATTAATAAATATGAAAATTTTTCATTCATTATTTACCTGGGATGTTACATTAATATTGTCTCTCCATTACCCTCTATTTATACTTGTAGAAAAAAACAACATCAAAGATGTGTTAAATTTCCACATTAAAAGATGACTGATGTTCAATATCCTTTACCATATTTAATTTTGGCCATGAAACCATTTTTATTTTTGAAAAAGACAATAATATTTGTATAATTTCTCATATATGGTTCGAGAATATTTTATTATGGATTTATAAAACAAAATGTGTTCTTTGTGATCAAAGACTACCAATTAACCGAAAAGTTAATCATAAATGTTTTATTTAATGAATCATCTTCACTAAAAATATTAAAATCAATTTTATAACTAGGTAACCTTATATATGATCAATAATAAAATATTACCCCAATTATGTACAATGATTCTCAATTTACATGATTATTAGATCATGTATATAAGTAAACCAGTCATGAAAAAACAGACCCAATAAATGATATTGAACCTCATGACCAAACAAAAAGGTTATGAATGAACTGAAAAAGGATATAATAAATCAATTAAATTTAAATTTTTTTCTGTAATTATTAATTAATGAACCAAATTTTATTATTCAGGTCATTAATACCAAGTGCAGAACACCATTGGACATAAGGTAAGGGATTCTACCTGATCAATATTCTTTCAGGTTATTCTTACTCCCTTTTTATCAAAAATAAATCCTATATTCTATTTAGGTAGATCATACAATTTATGTTTATTTGTCAAAACTAAGGAATCCTGGTCGAATCATTATTCTCTATTGGGGATATTAATGTTTTTAATTGGTTCCCTCCTCATCACTTCCCAAAAAGAAAACCCCTTTAATGGAATATCTCGAATTCATGCCCAATTTCATGTGCACTATACCATATGTTTTGAGCCACAATATTTTTGTTATATAACTGGTTTTTCATTAATAAAACCTTCTTGGGTAAATAATAGTTTTTTACAAATTTTTATTCACTTTCCTATTTTAAAGGCATGTTAGTGTTTTCTATAAAACCAGACTAATATTATTTAATGAAAAAAATATATAAATACTCTTTTTACACGTTCTCACTTCTATATGACATCTCATACCTTGATATATTCATATTTTACCTTATTAATGTGCATGTATATTCTAAATCCTTTCTTTCATGAACACTTTTATGATACACCCATTCATAATTCGTTCGCACATGATTAAGATACCCATTTCATTCCATGGGTACCCTAATGATTATTATTGATTATGTAGGATTCTATATGTTTTTGGATTATTCATGAACATGCTAATATGGGTGAACCAAGATACCACTCCAATTTATTGGTTAATGATGACTCTTATTAGATGTTTTGTGGAATGATCTTGGTGGTATTCCTTGATTCATGCTACTATGTTCAATGGTCTTGGTGGTTATCCTTGGCTTGTAATCCACTATGTCCAAAGATCCATGAATCATGATAAAGTCATGTTTTATGTTTTTTCCAAATTATTATGACAACTTGTTTATATGTTCCAATTATTATAAGTTATTATTTCTCATCTTACATGCCTTTTTATGTCATTATTTTATTCCATCTAACCCATGTGCTAATGCTTTATTACTATGCTTTTTTTTACTTTATTGGGATTTTAGGTCATCCCTTAGTTTGTGTTATTCACAGGTTATCCTATGAGGATGTATGAGAACCATGGATTTTAGGAGATCATTATGAATATTAAAAAATGACATGTTTTACTTGGTCCCATGTTTTTAGTTTTGTAAACCTACTCTTCCATAACACTAGAAATCACAATCCATGTCTTGTAATTTGATGTTTAATTATACATAAAATCGGGTAAAGATATGTGTAAAAATATATGATATCTATAATTACAAAATAAATGAACTTGAGGGATGTGATTTAGACCACCCACATTAGGCTTGTCTGAATCTCCACCTATGGTATTGGCCATTGATTTTTCACAGATCGGAGTATATATATAAAAAATAGAAATAACACTCATACCTTGATAACTCGATCAAGAAAAAAACATGAAGGAGAATAGTATAAGTGAACTAGATTAATTTCTATTCCACATACAACATGATGAATAGAAGATTGATCTGATCCCAGATGAAATAGATCTCTTGATTCCTACCTTATTTCTTCAAAGGGATACCAAATGATATCAATTTCATTTAATACCTCAGAAATATATATTACGGAGGAAAATGGGTTCTAATTAGAGCATTAAGGTAAAATTTGACATTTTACCCAAGAAATTATCATGTGTAAGGTTAGTGCACAAGAGATGACGGTCCATGCGCAAACCATGCATGGTTACTAAGTTTGTAGGGGAACATGCCTAGTTAGGCCGCATGGCTATGTGCCAATGGTGATAGGGGGCCTTATTTAGAAAAATATCATCTGTATGGTTAGGAAAACTGTGTTCCAACAGTTCATCAACCATGCGACTTGGCATGATTTACAAAAAAATGGTGTTCAGGCTTTAAACCTGTCCTAGAAATGTCTGATACCTTAAATAAAAAATTAGGCATCCCTATATGGTCCAAATTAATGCTTTAGATAATAACATAATGAACCCATACCTATGTAAAATTCTGGGTTCTTACATATGATGTTTTATTCTAAGGGGGATAATGTTATTTTAAAATTTTTTGATGTAAATTTTGTATTCAATTTTAATTGATCAATAATTTATATATAATGTTTACTAGGACTACCAAACTATTTAATCTTCTAGGATGAAATTCCATGTATATTATTCTAATATAATAAAGCTGGCACTGACACCTGACTATTAGTGTCAGGGTCACTAAAAACATCTTTTCACATAACTTAGTGAAAAAAATCATATCTCTTTGATTATCTATCCCTAATAGTGTATCCTTGATGTAATATTATCATGGGAATATCTTCATCTCCCACTATACCCTATGGATATTATTCTCATAAAAATTTTATTACATCAGAAATATAAAATTCATTGAATTCATTATTTTTACTATTGTATCCTTTGAGAACATGTACACCTTATGAAAATATGATGTAACATCCCATATTCTCCCCATTATCTTGATAATGCCATAGAAATTATATGTGGATTTAAGAGAAATCTCCAAGAAAACAAATGATAGAATCAAATTCTGTAGGATTCCAATACATGTGAGGGATGATTTACACATTAATAATAAAAAAAATGATGAAAACAAAACAAATAATTTTTTTATAAGATGCATGATAAACATGGAAGATAACAAATCATTTATTACATCAAAATCATACTCACATAATGCGCCACAGTAGGAGAATAAAACCTCAATGTAAATTGAAGATGATAAAATAATAAAACTCCATTATGATCACAACAATTCATGCTTCACAAGATCCATTCTCCAACATCTCAAAAAACCCAATGTGTCAAGATGTAGTAATAAACCTATGATACATTTCATTTTCCCATGTCACCATACATGACATCTGCAAAAGCACCAATGTGCCAAACCATATGTGACTACCATAACTGGGTAGATATACTCAAATGACTTCCCTACTCATGCCACTAGTATATAAAGTTATAAATATTTATAAAAAAATTAAAATAAAAAAATTTAAAAAAAGAGTTCATAACTTAATATTATCAACATATAAAATAGTTCATAACTCAATATAAACATGTGTTATAACATCAGTTCTACAACATTCTATTTTCATGAAAATAACAAATAAATTCATTAAAATCATTCCACAAATTTAATATGGTATTAACAATCCACCTCCCATATCCAAAATACCATACATGCATGATTGTTTTATGAAAGTACCATATTCATGAGTGGTGTCCCATAGATTTACTAAGTAATCATATAATAATTATTTCCCAAGTTCCAATACACTTTTGGCACCCAACACAAGGTCTTATTTCAACCAAGCCTTGTAAATGTAATATACATACACATACCAGTACTCCCAACGCCATTTCCAAAACCAATATTCTGAAATAATTTGAATAAAAAACCATTTATTGAAAACCCATTTTCTAACAAATAATTTCACAAATCTTGCTAAAAAAATTTAAAATCAAGAACTAAATCACCTTACACAAAAATTCCCCACAATTTCAATTTTTTACAAAAATCATAAATTATCACTATAGAGGAGTTATAAAATGATTTAAAAAATAAATTCATAACATATTTCATTCAACTCCCTTAATTCAAATCTAATCATATCCATTCTAGGAAGAGGATTCAAGATTGAAGCCACTTACCTTGATAATTTTGGAGAAAAAAATAAATGAATAAAGAATGTTATGAAATTTTTTTGAATCGTCCACGAACACAACTTAAATATCTTCCAATACCATCAAATAATCCAAAACTAGAATTATTTGTTTTCTATAACATTATATCTACCCATATCGGGGGTAGAAATGAGAAAATGATACGAGTGATGTGGATCTATTGAAACCTTCAAGAACGATGAAGAATGATGACAAGCCCTAATAAATTGTCTTATAATCAATGATTGAAGCCTTTAGGTCACCTCTAGATGGATTGAAGATCCTTAATTACCAATTAAAGAAGAAAAATACTATGTTATGACATCATAAAAGGGGGAATGGGACATTAAACATGAATAGTGACCCATATCCTCTATTTAAGGATTTTGTTTTTACCTTCACCTTGTTTAGTCACACAGTTAAAAAAATAATGCACTTACTATAAATTATCCACTTCCTCAAAGATGTCCCATTGAATGGTCTCTTATAAAGGTATCCAATTTTTTTAGAACCATGCTAAAAAAACTTACACAAACTACCCAAACCACATGGATTCTCCTAAGTGGTTGTGCTCTTTAAACAAACCATGCACTGCATGTGCACCTTACCATTAGCTTAGAAGCACAAATAAAGATCTCATAATTCTCCCAAAATTCAAATTTATACATTATACAAATAAAATTAATAATTAAAGGGTTAAATACCCAAAATAAGTGGTGATACATTCTCCCCACCATTGGCCATTTCATCCCCAAAATGTAGAAAATAAATGTTTCCCTGAAAGTGTTCCAGTAATTTCTCTTTCATTTCCTTCATGTTTTCCCATATCTCTTCCGGAATCATAGAATGTTTCCATAAAACCATTTTTAGAATAATTATTTTCCTCAGAAAAACATTTTTTTCATATACAAATTCTACATCGCGATATGTACCATCAAAGCATATGGATCTAGGTTAGTGTGATCTCATCTAATAACATGGGCATGATCAGGTTGATACTTTTTCATCTATGATTCATAGAAAAAATTATGAACCACATATAACCACGTTGTAAATTACAACATATATTCCACTTCTTCATCCAATTATGCTATTTTTAAGGGAATATGTATCATGTATATAACTTGTCGTTATTCCCAAAACATTGATGACCAAGCCTTGGAGAAATCCTTAAGAACACATGATCACTCACTGTGAATGAAAATGGAATTTGAAGATGACGGAAATATGATTTATGAGAACTCTAATTTGTCTCAGTCTATTATCCAATAAACTAAACCTCATCTATTGTTTCATGTACATGTATCAGACCAACTAGTAATGTATCACCTTTATCCACCCAACATAGTGGAGAATAACAAGGACACCGTTACAATGATTCAAATGGATCCATCAGTATCGGTGTATGATAATTATTATTATATGAGAATCCCACCACTCACACAATCTCCTCCCATGAGCCACCAAAATCCATTACAAAATCCTACATTAAATCATCCAATTTTTTTATCGTCTTTTCAGATTTCCAATTAATCATATGATGATACACCATACACAATGTCAACCCATTTCTATGGAAAATATCTAAGGATTTCTAGAAGTGATACTTTCACAAAATATTTCTATCCGACTGTATAGAAACTAGTATTTCTTGTCTTTTTACAACATCTTGGATATATATTTTGGATAGATCCTCCACCGTATGAGTTTTAAAAATAGGAATAAAATGAGAAAAAATGGTGGGTTGATCCACTATCACCTATACGACATCATGTTTCCAAAATATTATTTGGAGACTTATAACCAAACCCATATCTATATAATCCCACATCCACATTCAGATAGTTAAAGACTACAATTTACCTCTTGGTTATTGATGTTATGACTTAAATTTTTGACATGTTCAACACTTTGAAATAGACTCAACTCCCTTCCCATTCATACCATTCCAACAGAAATATTCTTTCAAAGTCTTATTTATGTTCTTTATTTCTGAATGAAAATTCAATATGTAATGGTTATAATAATTAATAAGTTTCTCCTAAAAACACATCGGGGGAAAACATCAAATTATTGAACCACATGAAAAATCTCCCATAATGATTCTAGCTATCTATGGTATCCCCATCATTGTGTTTTTCACTCATTTTAACACATTCTTCATTAGATAAATTTTCAACATTTACCATATTCCACAAATAAGGATGCATAAAAACTAGAAATATAACCACAACAACAACTTTGTTTTCCCCTTCTAGATGATAGTTTGCTAGGACCGACATAAAATACCACCTATCTGAAGCTTCTATTACCAACTGAGCATATGACATTTTTCATATTTCATAAAACACTATATTTCATTTTCCAGGTGAATAAATTAAGCTAATTTCAAAAATCTATAGATACTCATTTTATCTCCTCTTCCTCTGATTCAAATCTCATTGTGATAAAATATGTTTCAATATCTTATGATCTATGACCACTGTAAATTTGTCACCAAAGAGATAATGATGTTATGTATTCAAGCAATGGAAGGTTGTAGCTAACTAAAAATACTTTTTGGGTAATTATTTTCATGTACTCTTATCTACCATGATCCATATACAACAACATGGTCTCTTTTCATGAGAATGTATCCCAACCCTAATCTTGAATAATTATAATACACCACATACCCCTGGGAAGATTCAAGAAATATCACGATAGTTACTGATGTAAGATAAACTTTTAGCACTTGGAAATGCTTCTAGAATTTTTAATCTAATTTGGAATGGATCATTATTCTTATTCAGTGATTTCATAGGTGATTCTAGTCATGATAAGTCATGAATAAGATGTCTTAAATAACCTTCGAGAAAAAGAAAACATCGCATCTCAAAGATGTTCTGTGGTGGTTACTAGGTGATAAAAACTCCTATCATCCCTATGTCAATAAAGAAACCTTCTTTAGTAATTAAATGGATATCAAATAATACATTTCATATCCAAAAAGAACAATATGTGAATTTATAATACAACTGATGATCTCTCAAAATTCTCAACCCAATCTCTAAGTGTTTATCTTGTTTGGAACAAGTCCATGAATAAACCAATCTGTTATTCACAAACACCACAACAAAAGAATCAAAATATCTTTGAAATATATGATTCTTAAATTCCATAAATATTTTATGTTAATTCATACAACTGAAAGGAATTCTCAAATATTTATAATGGCCATATCAAATTTTGAAAGCTTTTTTCAGAATATCCTTCTTTTGAACTTGAAATTGGTGATATCTTGATCACATGTCAATTTTAGAGAACCTCATAGATCCGCTCAATTGATAAAAGAGGTAATAGATTCACAGATGTTGATATCTATTCTTTATCATATCCTTTTTAAGATTATGATAATTGACACAAATCCTTAGAGTCTCATCTACTTTTATTATGAACTATGTGGGTGCATCCAACAGAGATTTTCCCATCCGAATGAAGACTTTTACTTCCATATCTTCTTAAATGCACATTATTCACCCTTAATTATATTGTTTCTATTTGATGAGAGGGATGTGAGATCGGACAGGTCCCAGGGATGAGGTCAATCATAAAATCCACTTATCTTACAAGTTTAATCCCCAAGAAATTTTAGGGAATATAACTGGAATGTGGTCCATAACTATTAGATAACTGTTACCATCATTATCTACCATAGATGACAACATAAATGATCTTAAATTGTAAGAGAATGTTCCCATAACTAGTTCTAGCATGCCAATTACAAAGGTCCTTATAACTCATTCTCCTCTTAAGAGATACTCAATGCCATCCTCTGTTAGGAAACTAATTTTTCTTCTATAACAGTTGATTTGATCTTTCACCATTTTCAACCAATAAATAATTAGTATTAAATTATAGACATCCATATAACACATTGAGAAGTACCATTTTAGTTCACCTTGATCAATAGTTATAGAATATGATCTATATAGAAAGTATTAACATTCTCTTGGACCAAGAAGAGTTTGATGTTTTATCTTAGAAGGAACCATCTCATGTTTTAATCAAAGAAAAATAATAGCATAAGAATAAATAAATTAATGCAATGCACCAATATCAAACACCGTTTTCATAAGGGTAGAATGGAATTGAATCAAACCACTCATTATCGATGGTTTATTTAGATCATCTACAATCACATGCTCAACATACTATAATTGATTCATAACTAAATAATTATCCTTGTTTCCTTGATGAAATTTCATTTGATAAGAAATCATGTTATTACTAGAATCACCATGGATAGATCTATTCTACTGATGTCATTTATGCTACTGTCATCTCCCCATTGAAGCATATGATGATTTTCCACCTGGCAAGTGTGCTGAGCACCAAACATTGGAGAAAATGGAAATATCACATAAGATGTCCCATATTGTTGAAATTATAAAATATCATTGTTGGTGTGGTACACACTGTCTCTCCATGTTTTTAATGGAATCACAATTTAAATATCTCTCTATTTTCAGGGGTCTTAATGAATGATTTATCGATCCAAATTTTTGATTCTAATTTATTCTCTTACCCTAGATATATGTGTCCCTCTTTTTCATGCTCCTATTATTTGATATCCCATCATTTCCCATGGGTAGCATGATACATCATCCAAATACATCTTCTTAGATTTCTGGTTCTTCCGTTTTCTTTCTTTTCACTGTCTTTATGTAGTCCGTATTACAATTCACAACTATCCTCAAGAGAATATCCTATCTTATCCCCAATTCAATGTGCATTCCTTAAAGGAAACACTAGGAGAATATTTGGTTGATAAGTGAACTAAAATCATGAATTTAACCACATACTCATTGATAGAGAGATTTTACTTCTTTAGTATGAATAATTATATTGTTTTTTGAATCAAGAACATGCAAAGATTTGATTTTTTATTGAACAATTCCTAAAATTCTTCCCATATAAGGCTTTGATATGATCAATAATGATCCTCTAGATGCCACAATAAGAATTAAATATTCTCGTGAAAATACATTTCCAAAAAGACGTTTACATGTGTTGTTGTGTCGATGAAATCAAGGGTACGATCCATCATATTAAGACGGTCATCAGCCTTATTGGGTTCTGAATCACCTCGAAATATGGGTAGATTATATATATAAAACAGAACAGAATGATCAAAATATCATAGAACATCCCTCCTTTTATGTGTTTCCACATCATGGAATTCTTGGAGGAAACTCTAATCAATTTATTGGTTCAACGTGGGTTTGGTGAAAACACATTCTCCACAGCTTATTCTGTTTGGTTTTGAATGTTCCTATCAAGTGCCAATTTTTAAAAAATCCACAAAATCTATAACTCTAACTCTCTAGAAACAAAAGGATTAGAATTTAAAATTATACCACATCCACTATCAAAACATTAATTTCCAAAAACCGTTAATTTTTTATGTTAAAAAGCTTTTGAAAACATTCATCCTTTTTTAGATTATCAATCAATTTTTAAAATACACCAACTACACTATTTTAAAAGTCTTTTATTTGAAGACATGTGCAACAATTTTCAAAAATAAAAATAGGGAGAAAAATCATATATTTTCATTCAAAATGAAATATTAAATCCTAGTGAGATGTAATTATTATAATGCATTTTTTTTCTTCTCTCATTAGATAAACCCACGATAATTTGAATTCAACATACTATTAGTGTCTATGAAACACATATGTACCCAACTCCCTGTTAACTTTTTGATCAGAATAATAAGGATAGATATTTATTTTTATGATATTCCTTTCATTTCATTACAATCCAACTCATTTCTTATATTATTACATAATAAATATAAAATAAGGAATTCAACTCTAAAACCATGAAAACTTATGACTACTTGTTACATAAGGAAAATAAAAAGTTGATACCATTAAACTAAAACGTACTTTTGGAATGAACAGATCTAATAACATTTTCATAAAATTAGATTTTAGAACAAAAAAATAGATACCTTTTGTAACATCTATCTTTCTCATCCTTGACATGAGAAGGTGGGAGGGATGCTACATGGCCTTAAGCAATATCACCAAGATGCCAAAGACTAGAAATAAATGCCGAAGTGTTTTAATACATGTGAGGATTATTTTTCCCTTAAAAATAGAACAACTAACAAATAAAACATAATAAAATATAAAACTACATGATGAATGATAACCATGAAATATAACCCAACATTTATAAAATAAAAATCATACTAAAAAATGTGTCATAGTTGAAGAATAAGACATCTATGTGAACAGTAGAAGATAAAAAATTAAATCCAAGAAGACCACAAGACCCCATGTTTCAAAATCTCTATTATCCAACATCACCAAGAAACACAAGTATAATGATTTACTGCTAACCATTTGATAATTTATATTTTCGCAAGTCCTGGTAGATGACATCAACAAAATAACCCAAAGTTCCAAAGTATGGGTGAGTTCTAAAACATAGTAAGTTTCCACAATGACTTCCTTACAAACAACACTAGGATAGAAGAGTTCTAATCATTTATATAAAAACAATTTATATTATAAAACTAACAAGAATGTTAATAGATAAATATAACCAATTCCTTAAATAGTTTCGAAATCAATAAAAACCTGTTTTATCAATAATTTTCAAGAAATCCATATTCACGAGAATAACCAACCAATGATTTAAAACCATTCTAAAAGTTCAACTTTGAATAACCAATCCACTTCACATATTCACACCACCAACCATGAAAGATTCTTTATGATAGTTCCATACTCATGAGAATTCCCTCATTTATCTACCATGTCATCATATTATAATTATGTTCCATGATCCATTACATTTTTGGCACAGAGTACATGGTCATATTTCACCCAATCGGCATAATGACGGTATAAATACACACCCATGTATGACCAATACCATTAAAAAAACCAATATTCCAAAATAATATAAATAAAATAATGTTTTATTTAAAACCCATTTTCCAAAAAACCATTTCATAAATTCATCCAAGACATATTATAAAATCACCATTTTAAATTTAAGAACTAAAACACATTTCTCAAAAATTCACCGCTACTTTATTGTTTCACCAAAACCATAAATCATCTCTAAAGAGGAATTAAACCATTATTTTAACAACAATTTCATAATAAATTTCATGAAAAATGATTAATTTTGATCTAATTCAATCAATTCGTATCAATGGAATCGGGAGTGAATTCACCTACCTTGAGCGTTTAAAAAAAATGATAAACAGATGCAGAACATCAAAAAAATAGGCTGAAACATCCAAAAAATAGCCTTAAATCTCTTACCCTACCATAAAAAACACATATATAGACATATTTGGGATCAAAATCTTTATATCTACCCACATCGAGCATAGATATTAGAAAACGAGAAATGTAGTGATGTAGATCAAAGGAACCCTTCAAGAATGCTCGATGATGATGACTTACAATGATAAATCGACTTCAAATCACTATGAAAAGCCTTCAGAACACCATTGGATTTATGTTAGAACCTTACATCACCTTTGGAGAAGAAAAATAATGAGTTTTTTCCACATATGAAGAGGAATGGGGAATTACATATTAAAGAAAACCCAAATGCATTTTTTAGGAGGTGGTTTTGACCCACACCAGGTTTCGTCACAAAACTAAAAAGATCATGAACTAAATGGATGTTATACACTTCCAAAAAGATGTCCCTTTCCATATTATCCATACACAGTCTCCAAAACCATGTGACAACCATGCCAAATCCACTACCTCAAACTGCCTAAACAACAAGGTGTATCCTAGGATGTTCTAGGGTTTGGAAAAACCATGCTTCACCCATGCACCTTCAGTTAAACACCAAAAAAAATAATAAAATTAAAAGACTCCTAACATTCACCCTTATACTTTATAAACAACAAAAAAAATAATTAAAGGGATAGCTACCACAAATTGGGCGTGCTACACATGCCTCAAATCACCACCATAACTTTTATATCATTAGATTGATATTTCTAATATTATATAGTTTCCTTAGGGTAATAATTAATGATGAAATTCATAATCATATATGAATTTTTTTCATATGATATTTTCTTGAAAAATTCCTCACATCACCCATAGACATATTTGATATATATTTGGATTATTTTCAATACAAATCTCAAATGAAATCCCTTATTTTAACTTTTTTACCCGGTTCTACGTAAAAGTCATTTTTTTGCAATGTATATCAGTAAAATAGTTAATTATTGGGAATCATAAAATATCAAGCATATTTACATGAGATTAATTTAATGATTCAACCATTCTGATACCCAATTCCTCTGATGTATATACGGTGGATTTAGTTTAGAAATAATCTCACACAAATTTAAGTGATTTATGAATGTTTGGCTGAAATATTATCTTCCTCTTTATGAGTAGAGTTTCCATATCATATTATCAATTTGGTTATCCATTTCATTCAAATATTAATTAATTTTATCAAATGAATGAAATTTATTCCATATTATGTATATAAATCCATACATATTGAATTACTTAAAAAATTATATTGAATACGAAAACCCACCATGTAATGACCCAAAGACTATAAAAAATCTATTATGAATATTTGTGGGTGATGTATAAGGTTATAGAGGTGATGACACCTAAAAGACCGTGTCATTACTTTTGAACTAACTATTTTTATAATATTACCTTTGGAATAACTACTTAACTTATTCTATTGTAATAATATATATTTTCATGTTATAATATTATTTTGCAATTAAAAAATTTCATTAGTTTTGTTTTGGGAACATATAATAAAAAAATATTTTTTGTCAAATATATGAGTCAAATATAATTAAATGACATTAAATTGGGATTCATTAATTTATAATTATTTTTTGAATATTTTTTATGGATTTTTCTAATATTATTTATTTTTAGTGAGATATTTGAAAATTAATTTTTAAAAATTTGTAATTTTTTACCATATTGTCATAAGAGAATGTTTATATAGAGATTTGAAATCATTAATGATATATTAAATGAAAAAAATGTTTCATTATGAAATTTTTTAAACTATGAATTAATATGTTAGTAAATCTACAATTTATTAATATTTATTATTAATAATTAAATTTTTCCATTACATTAAATAAATAATAATTTTAATTTTTTTTGGATTATCAAGTGAAAAAATATACTTATTTTTTTATAATAAATTATTTTTCCCATGAAAAAAAATAAATATGTATTCAAATCTCACAAATAAATTTCTATCTTAAAATAAAAATGATCTATGAAACCAGTTCTAGACATTATATGCACTAATTTTAAAATTAATTCCTTTTAATAAAAGAAATTTTGTTTTATAAATTTATTAATATATATATAATCTTCAAGGTAAAATTATTAAATTATTTAAATATCAATATTGATCATTATAAATAGTTACCAAGGGTAAATATTTCACTACTTCTATACGGTTGAATTAGGGTAAATGTGGTTTAACTTAGTGAAAATAAAATATCAAGTGAAAAAACCATGAAATTGAATGGTTGAGGGAATATTGACCTTAAATACATCCCCAAACCATAAATTTTTATTTTTCGAGCATTTTACTATGAATAATTCAATTCCATAATTTGGAAGAATAATTATTTTTTAAAAAAATTCCACTCTCATAACATATAATTGGATGTCTTTTCATTCCCATTTCTGCATAAATTCCAATTATCTGGCTCAACAAAAACTATGATATTCCATCCAAAAGAACATCTTATTCCATGAAAGCCTTGTTTTCACAAAAATTATATGCTATTATGCCTCATGGAGTTACCCAAAGAAGTAGTAATACTCTCAACCTATATTTTTATGATATTTTAGTTTCCTTCCCCAAAAAAATCCACTATATCCATGATGGTATGATAACTAAATAATTCTGAGGATACTAAAATAGTATAAAAAAATTGAAATAAAAATGTTTAAAGTTTTCCAAATTAATTTTTTAAAATGAAAATATTGTTATATGTATGTGTATTCACCCATATCCCTGATGGATGTGTTAAACATTTCATGGAAATGATAAATGGAGTCCTTTAAAATGTTTAATATAAAAAATATGACATTTATCACATTATTATAATTATAAAATTAAAATTATTTCATTTCATGTGGATGTGGCATCTTATTACAAACCTTTACACATATTTTTTGGTATAATACAAGGAAATGTTTTTAAGTATAATATATAACTGGGGAATATCTAATGTATGGAAGATATTTCTCTAAAACTAAAATTTCTCTAAAAATTATTAAGAATATTTTTTTTATTTATTTAAATGTTATAAAATATTATATATTTTTTATATTAAACTAATTTTTATGATTAGTATTGTAGAAATTTATATTTTTTGGATCAATTAAATATATATTTTCTATATTTTTATATTTAATCTTATTTATAAAGAGGAATTTTTTATTCTTATTTGAAACTTTTAATGTCTACATTATTTGTAGACTTTTTTATTTAACTATTTGATTATTTATACTAGAAAACAACGATTGTGGATTTTAGGACCTATTGGAAAATAATGATCATGTAATCATATAACTGAATCCTCAGTCAGAATTTTTCGAAATGGGTCAGATCAACTATGATAGTATTCAATTGAATATGGTGTCAATATTTTCAAACTACTGGAGTTTCTTAGAATTGGGGATCTATAGGTAGTTTGTAATGAAATTGAAAAGTGATCCATCAAAAGTGTGCTCATTTTTTATCACCAATTGTAATTGAATTATATATTTGGACCATATATTTCCATAAATTTATCAAACTGATGAGGTGACCACATAATTTATTTCATTCTATGGTGTGACCAAATTTATGAAGTAATGTCTCTTTCAATTAGTCAAATTATTATGAAACTGGGGATATTTATTCATTTTTATGAGGTTGAGTTTTTTTTGGAGAAATCCATTATTGATCATTCTCTATATTATTTGGAATGAATCTAAAATTATACCGACCATTAAAGATTATGGCTGAAGAAGACATCCAACCCACTTGGACTTGATGATGGAGGAATGATCTTAAGACCCCACTAAGCACAATCATGTAAATTAAAAGAAAATAATCCATGATGATGGACTATCATCTATTGTAAATAATATTGTGTGGTTGATCATCACAATGATGTGAGGATAGTGAAGGATCAAGACTCATCCGAAATCATATAGAATCATGTGTAATGTACCATTAATTTTTTATATACACTGTTGAACCATTTATTTACCTTTCTTTGGTTGGGTATTTCTTTTGGGTTGTTTTAGGTAGTTTGTAAAAAATATTTGGACCCCTTGGTATGACGAATGGTTAGGGAAATTGGTTCACATTATCTGATGAAACTGTGTGGGTAATAATGGTCTTCTAGAAGGGGGTTCAATGTTTATCCAAATAGTAAAACCATCCCTCTAAAACATGCACCCCTAATATGAGGTTTTATGAACATATTTTGTACATTTATTGTAATATTGTCTCCAATCCATGTACTCAAATATTATTATATATAAATGGAGAACATTTATCTTGTACTATTACTCCTAACTATAATACCTCCCTAGAAAACCTTGAACACCATTTTTTGAGGACCTTAGTATACTATTTAGGACCATGGTTATCCTCTAATAAAATCAAAATATCATATTAGATCAGTCTGATCCTTCTCAAATGGTATCTATACTTATCAATTATGATTATAAGTGTATTTTCATAAATTGTTATGGATCCTCCATTGGTATGTTGTGTTTGTCATCAAGTTTTTCTTTTTCTTTTGAGATTATTTTTCAATTTAATTATAATATACTAGGTTTTTGATGAGTTATAGAAACAGTTTATTTTATTTAATTATCTGGGATTTATCCAACATGAATGCCCATTGATAATATGAAGGAAACCTTGGTGTCTAGGACTTGTTCGGAGTTTGGAGCATGATTTTTAGGAAAATGAATATATGAAGCATTGTTAGTAGAAACTATATATCACTGGCCCCATTATTGGATTAACCATTAGGGGTGGTCCATGATAATGTTAAGGGACACAAGGTTATAGGATTTCATGAAACCTAGGAAGAAAACCCATGCATTCTTACTAAAGTTTTTAGTAGAGGCTAGATGCATGGTTTGAAGTACTTTTCCTAAATGTTTTCTATGACCATGTGAGTGGGGTTTTTTTGATAGATAATGGAGTTTTTTTAGAACAATTTTCCCATACTTGTATCCAAACTATGTGAACATGATTTTTATTTTATAATGACTATCTTTACCATCTAACATTAAGTACCTCACCCTTTACCTCTTTTATTTTTTCATCCCTCAGGGGTCAGGTTCTTCTCCAATTGGTATCTGATTTGAAGCCTAATCTTAGGCCTTTCTATCTATCCTAGATCAATAGACATATTTTATCACCATTTATATAATTTAATGTTCTTTAGTGAGTTATTTATTTCTATTTCACCATCATGTTTTCCCTACTCTTGAAGCACTGTTTTGGTGAAGGTGTTTTTACAACATTTTTCAGGGAATTCACATCTTTATCCATTTTATTTTGATCTATAAAAAGGATGAGACTGTCCAAGTGTTCATCGACCAATCGATGTTATGCGGACTTGTTATTAGGCCTATATTTGTTAATGTTTTATATAATTCCATTTTTCTACACACCAATTATTCTAGGTAACACTTATAAATTAAATTTTATATAAATTGATTAAATGTGCATGTCCAATATGAAACATGAGACTCATTGAGATGAAATAATATGTAAAGGACCATGAAATTAAACGACCCCTTATGCATGTTTTTAGATGGGACTAAACTACCAAGGTCCACATTTTATTTGATTCACCTTGTGGAATATCCATTTTCTCCCTTCCATAGGGATGTCATATAAATTAATTAAATATTAAATTCAATTAACTAATGATAATATGTATTGAAACATATGAGGCCACAACATATGAGTGACAATATCAACTGCAGATCGTATGGAATGATTTTCCATCTACAATGAACTTTTTAGGGATATTACTCTTGTACATAGTGAGAGATGTTATACAGTGGTTCCAGGTTTAGAAGTAGGGTAAGTAGGTTCTTGTCATAGAGGGATCTACATTGTAGCCTTATAGTCCAGTAATGGTTGTGTTCATGGATAATGTATCCATTCACTAGAATCACCATGAAAGGATAGTAGATATTCTCAATGATGATAGGATATATATCGAGGATATATCTTTGACCTGATGTACAATTTATAGCTGACATATATAGAGTATAATTTCATCCCTTCATCCATGATAATTTCTATTCTAGTACCCTATATGATTTTTTATATATATTTCTGATACATGTGCTTCCTGTAGATTTATATTTATTCTTGTAGTGGAGATACTGTGGATCAATAATCATTTTCCATGTGTCCTAATGGCATTTGATACCCCATTAGGGAAATGATCAGAGAGTTTATGATACTTCATGGAGTTTCCACTTTAGGTAGGATGGTGTCACATAGTGTGGAACATATTTTTCTCTGAGATGAAAATGTTTGATGTCACTTTTGGAATGGACTAAAAAGTTTCATATAACTATTTCATTGATTTATATAATAATAGGGAAACACTAACATCACCACTTGGTGGTGTTTTTATTCAAAATGGTAAATTGGATTTAAAATAGTGTAGAGGTGGACTAGGGTATCATGGGATGGTTAATATGATAAATCATATTGAAATACATAATCTTGAAGATCATGCAATGTGAAAGGCTAAATTCCTATTAAGATTATACAATTTCTAATAAGTCTTCCTGGATGGAATTTCATGTTTAACACCTAAGAAAATGGTAGAGATCTCTATTGATCATTTTTTAAGAGCATCACTAGTATCTATTACTCCTTACATTATTGATACTATTGTGATTCATTAGCACAATATATATCTTGTGGATGTGGAAGTGAAGAGTTTTATACGACTCATTAATTATATATGGGATCAACTGGCCCTTTACGAAAATGGTGGATAAAACCATTAGTTTATTTTTCTATTACTAGAAATCGAACTAGATGATTAGTTAGAAAAAATATACATTTTCATAGATTGATGATCTATTCGATTAGTTCTTATGAGATTAGTTTTTCTAAAAGTTTTATATGAGATTGTGTTATCATCAGTTGCATTTTTGGCCTATATACATATTTTTTATAAGTTTTCATAGTAGGTATGGTATATATGATTATCTGGTTATGTTGTTCAGTCTTATGAACACATTATAATTTATTAGGGAACAAGTTAAAAATGGGTTTTGCCAATATCTAGATTCATTTGTAGTGGTATTATTAGAAGATATCTTACTGTGTTCTCATATTCAACATGACTATATCAAACATCTTGAGATCTTATTGGATACAGTAATAAATGAAATATTTATACTCAAGTCACACAGTGTAATTCTTCTGGATGGAGAAGATTCACTTCCTAGGTCTCATTATCTCAGAGACTAGAGTATTATTTGACCTATATAATGAGAGATATATAGATTCATATAAGAATCATAAGTAACTCTTTGATATATAGATATTATTAGGTCAATATGGATATTACATGTGACTCATTTAAGACTTATCAAACTAAGAATCAACACATATGGGCATTAATAAGAAGGGTGTGATTTTATAATTCTCATATTACTATGAGAAAACATTTCAGGTGCTGAAATTGAGACTGAATTCAACATCTATTCAAATTCCTCTAGATATTATAAAAATATATACTATATATTATGAATCACTAGTTATTTCTCTATGAAGATTTATAATATAAGATGAGCGAGTTGTGCCATTCAGGTCTCCTCATTTGATTTAACATTAGAGGATGTACCCCAAAACCTAATCTTCAGTTAGATTTTTTCGTTCATTCTATGTAAGGTTTAAGAAATTACTTATTATGAGATTGTTTTTTAGTGTAAAAAGACCAAAAAATAATCATTTAAATATTTAAATAGAGTGATTTGAATATATTGAAATATAGGCATATTTAATTCCTTCATTAATTTGTCCGAAATCATCTATAAACACTAGGGGATGAAAATGGAGTTATTGTTCAGCTGTGTAGGAAGCCTCAAGAATAAGTAGTTACAGAGGCCACTATCCAATGGTAGATTATGGCCTTGTTTTTTGAGATTAAACAGTGTTTTTGGGATAATCACATATATTTTTAATATAAGTCATTACCTATGACCTCTTCACATCTAAAGAGAGAAATTATGGGTTAGAAATCAAATTATGATATGTCGGGTCAATTATAGGATGTTGTAGGTTATGAACCTTGCGAATATTGATATTTGATGAGGATGAGATCATGAAAATCCATAGAAGTTCCTGGGTTCCTATTGAAATTTTTGAGGATTTGAAAATTGTGTTCAATGCCTCGATATGGGGAGTATATCCTGGACTTCATAAGATGCATCTTGACTTTCACAATAATTATTGATGGTCAAGGAATAAATAGTTGACATATGGGTTCGGTAAACAGTATTCCACTAATCAAAAGGTGAAGGCTGATCACCAGTGACCATATATGATTTTAAGGCAGTTACCTATTACTGAGAGGAAATTAAATGATTTCAACATGGATTTTATTATATGGTGTCCTAGAACACTTTTGGATACTGAATCTATATTGGTGATCATGGAGAGGTTGATAATGTTCTCCCATTTTATGCCTATTTGGGATTGTCAATTAGTGGATGTGTTAGAGAGTCTCTAAATTTGTAAAATAATTTTACTTAATGTGGTTCTTTATTCTATCATATCAATAAAATTTCATGAATTCACATCTTTGTTCTAGATGCTGCTGTATAGATATCATGGTTTATATTTTCTTTTAAGAACAATCAATCATTGAAAAATCGGTAATTAGTCCAAGAGTGTGATAGAGGATATGGCATACATGTTCTGAGCATTCATCCATGGTTTTGGAGGTTATTGGTGAAATAATCACCTCTCACAAAGTATTCTTAAAATAATTTCGTCCATGAAAACATATTGTCAACTCTTTGTTGGGACTTATACAGTAGGCCACTCTGTTAACCCATGTGCTATTTATAGGCATCAGAGGCATTTCAGTATAGTCCATACATCATTAAAAATATTCCAAAATAGATTCAACCTACTTGGAATATTATATATATAGCTCCTTGTAGATAGAGACAATATACCTACCATCTCATTCAACCACCAGTTTTTGAGGCGGGGAGTTAGGTTTTCTTTTGTGTTTTTAATGATAATAGAATAGATGGCTTACAAAAAAGGGATGTAAGTGACTCATTATCTTGGTAGAATCAATATTCTAGGGAGATTTAGGATAATATACAAATAGTTATATATAACTCATAGGTAACATAAAATACATGAAATCTTCCTCATATCTCATGATCCCCTATGTCATTGAAATCCATCACATATTCCACAGAATGAAGAAGTTGATTTGGAGGTATATTAATCATTTCAGGATCAATCTATATTTATTTTTAATTGAGGAATGAATGTCCCTGATTCAACTTATTTCCTTAAGTATGGGTGATATGGTAGCACTACCATGTGAATAATGAGACATGGTAGGAGGAGGCCAACATATATTTCCATTGACAAAAGTTATTCCATGATGGTGATTTACCACCATTAGAAGGTCAATTTTTTGTTTAGTTTCATTAAGGAGAGATATTCTAAGATCATATCTTTTTTTAGATGCACAATACTATTTTTTATAGTTTAATTCTTTGGTTTTCACATAATTTCATTTTCTAGTGATTCTATAAAAGATCTATTGGTGTTTGGATATTGTTCGTAGTTTGGAAAATGATTCATTGAAAATGGTAGTTGAGCTACTTGGTTTTGTAGAAAAGGTGAATACTTGGCCACATGGGTTAGATTAAACATGTGGGGGTGGTCTAGAAAACTGTTAGGGGAAGTAATGGTTGAGGAAACCATGAAATTCATACCATGTTTCTATGTTTGATTTTGAATTTTCATAGTATTTGATAAACTCATGGTCAGTGTAATATTTTTCTAACTAATCTCAAAAAATATTCTACGGGTGTTTGGATATTTATAAGGGCATGTGATTTACACAAATTTTTTCCAATCATGCAACCATGTTGTTCGAACCTTACATTTTATGGGATAAATACCACATCCCCTACAGATATTAAATCATCCACCATCTTCCTCATATAAATTTATTTCACTAATGGGAATATTTCTCACCCATTATCACCTCCTTTGAACCATAAAAATTGTATTTTTCCATAACTCCATGATGCAAACTCTGATTCGAACACCATTCATATCATTGAATGTGAATAAAAGAGTTATCTATTACTCTTTATCCATTTTCATTTCTCCCTACTATTGGAAATGATATTTTCCTAAATGCACTTGTGACCTATATTTTAGGGTCTTCATATTTTATTCCTTTTAATTATAACATCTATCAATTCAGAGGTTGAAGGAGAATTCAGATTCTGAATTCGACAATAGGGTGTCGGGTTTGTATGATCTGGATTTCAATGCTCATGAATCACAAAACTGACCTTAGGATATGGTCGTAGCTGGCTATGATAAGTCTAGTCATGGTGATAATAGGGGAATGGGGGAGGCTGCTGGGGACCCTACTGTCGTGATACAGGAGAAACCAAATATGGGATGTGGTGGGCCACAGAAGAGTGAACTTATGAACCTGGTGAAAGAGGTTTCTAAAACAGAAGTAGGAAACATTTATGAGGAAGTGTTGAATGATAATGCTACTCTAGATCATCAATATGTCGAGGAGATATCCTTGGATAGGCATGAATTCATAGAGGTAAGAGGTAAGAATCAGAACAATTGGGAGTATTCTCTTTGTTTGACACCTGTAGATGTTTGAACGGAACCATCCCGGGATACAACCTCAATGGTGAATGAGGGCTCTCAAATGGTGTATGAGGGGAAGGAGAACCAAGGATGTCGTTCAAAGGGTTATATGAGTGAATCATATAGTTAGATTCTCAAGAATGGTGTGAAAAGGATCGAAATCAATGGAGCTTCCACCACTCCACCAAAGAGGAAGCCCAGAAAGAATTACTCCAATATTCCATGGATCATATCCACGAGTTCTTCTACAAAAAATGGAAAATTGAAAGACACAGATCAAAAAGGGGGATGAAGTAGGACCATTGAACCCATGTCCTCAGTGTAGTTACATCTGAGGGAGAAATACATCCAAATGCTAAGTCAATACGCTCCGCATTTGGAATGTTTGTCAGCATATCCAGATGAGTTCTCAGAAGTTGGTAGTGGTGATGACTTTAATGATTTCTGATATATGGTGTTGTGAGGTATGTTATTTTACTTTCTCTCTCTCCTCTATACATTGTACTTTATCTCTTTTTATTTAATATACTTCTGGGGGACTTGTCACTCAGACTAATCCTACATCTTCACCGGTAATTCAGAGGTTGATACTGGATAGGTTTTAGTCTAAAAAGAAAATTTTAATGGTCTTGTGAATTTTAATTAAATTTAAAGTGTTATATAGTATATTATTGTGCTTCACTCCCTTTAATATTAGCGATGACTATAAATTGTATTATAATTGAAGTTTTTAAATGGGATGACTTATATAAACCATGAGAACATTAAAATGTAATTATAGGTAATTGAAATTTAATTTTAACCACCCCTTGGATGTGTTTCCAAAATATATTAAAATTTAATGGATTCCATAAATATCTGATTTACAATGAGGTGTGTCCCTTTTCCCTTGTCAGTAGGGATACTATATATATTTATTTAATATTAATTTAATTGTGTAAAGATAAGAGGGAATTGAAGTCCATGTCTCTATGAACATGTCCATTGTTTATTATTTATTATTTTGGAAAATTATTTAATAATTTTAAAGGATTTAAAATGAATGGAAGGATTTGTATGACGCTATGTCTTCTTAGAATGTTATTTTATTTAAACCACTGACTATGGTGAGAAAAATTGTCATAAATGTTATAGTAAACTAAATTAAATTGTGAGATTATTTGGTATTGATATAATTTTTTGACTATGACAATTCTTATTTATATATAGAGAGTAAGAAATGGGGTTAATCATATGATTTATGAAGACACGGTATTTGAGATTATTTAATTACATGATTTTTTGTGAAATGATTATTATCATGAGACTTTGTAAAACATGTGTAGTTATATAAAATCCACGTTAAAACATATTTAGAAGATTTTTCAAAGGCATGAGAGTGATAAATGGACACCATAATTAACATTCTAGGATATAATTTGAGATATATTTATTATAAATTCCACAAATGATACTCATGATACATTTATTGACAACATAAGACAGACTCAGTGGGAGGTGGCTTTACACCACACCTAGAGCGATAACAGTGTTCCATTGAGGATTGACTTGGATGGGCTCATCGGGTGTTTGTTTCATGATACTCTTAGTGTGATACCTAGTTTCCCATTTATCAAAACCATGGAAAATCTCGGGTTTCCAATTTGTTATTAATTACTGTGATGATTACCATACCAATCTTCCATACCAAAGCACAATCATCATTTTTGTCATAACCATAGATGTTATTTATGGTCTTCTTATATAGATCATGTTGTATATGATAATTGTAGATACATATTATATGGTCCTTTTCAAAATAAATTATTATAAATAAAATCTTAATTCATTCCATAATTAGAGGAAGACGATAATTAGCCAAATATGGTAGCATATTATTGGTTTTCCATGGGAACCCATACTAATATTTGTTTTTTATATAGAAACCATAATATCTATATTTATTGTTAAATTTAAAATATTTATTATATATTATCTTATATAATGGAATAAGAAACATTTTTTTGTGGCCAATTGAGTTTAGCTTGTGCCTTTCTTTGGGTGAATTTGTGATACCCGGGTAGACGTGATGGTTGCTGGTAGGGACATGGGAATGCTCCTGCTTGTAGATGCATGAATTATTTGTGTATAACAGCTTTGGGGAACATGAATAATAATTAGGATCCCAATTTTGTCTTGTGATATAATATTTAGAATATTCTATTTTATAAATACATCAATCATAATATAATCTCATTTCCATGTATAAATTTTATTTTTATAGAATAAGATAATCATCATTATATTGGAATTTTATGGCTATGATCATTAGATTATTTATATGGTGGATATTTATTCATTATCTATTTAGTTAATATTTGATCTAGTTATTTATTTATATGAATATATATATGAGGTACACTTTTCCCATGAATGTATAATATCATTGCAATTCCACAATGTACCCTCACTGCAACTCGGTAGCCTTTAACATATGGGGAGGCACATATGAGTCCATATGGACAACACAAATCATTGAATGAGTATTGAACTGGGTATAAGATATTACACTCTTATCATCAAATCTTGTGGAAATTAAATGGGATGTTTATTCATGATATAAGGGGTTTGAAAGAGAATTACTATATTTATTGTTGAACTAGTATAATGAGGACTGATATAATTATACCTTTTCACTTGTGCAAAAGTTCGATAGTTATACCTCTATTTTTTTAGGTACGTGCTTCAGTAAATTGGATTAATTGAATATATTTTTTTTATTCTTAAAATATTCCTTTATTATATACATGGAATTTATTTTAGATATTTTTTTAAAAAATATTTTTTAACGATATATCTATTTATAGGATTTTTCTTTCAAAATGTTATTTTCACACAATGTGCTTAATTAAATTAATAAATGGATGTTTTTATTTTGAAATTTGTTTTCAAATATTAAAGAGAATATGGATTCTATTTTTATATAAATTAAATTTTGAGCATGGTTTTTTTACATTTATTATAAATTCCTTGGAACATTAGGAACATTACCATTATCAGGAATAGATTTCTCACTTATATTCCAATAATTCCATTATAGTTTTTTTGATAAGACAATTATTTTGTAGGAATATATTTCTAATATTACCAACATATATATGGTTTTAGAAATATTATTTCCATTATGTATTTCTATATACTCAGGACCAATAATGTGTTCTATTTCATTTATAGTTTTTTAAATTTTGATATTTTTTTCCTAGGAATTCTTCACTAATATTTCCACACGAGGTTGTATCACACATTTTTTAGGATGTATTATTTCATAAATATGCATTTAATTTTTACCACATGGTATCTTTTTATGAAATATTGTCTTGTCACAAATAATTATCATATTCTTACCACTGTTACCATCTAATGAGTTTAGGAAAACCAAAATAAATTAGTTACAAATTAGTTATCTTTTGTGAATGTTATTTATAAAACTATATCCAGTTTAAAACATATAACTATTTGATTCATGTTATTCTATGATATATAGGATTTATAATTATATAACACTAGGATTTTTTATCATAGAATACATTTTTACTTTTCAATGATATAAATCTTTTTTTGAATAGTGGTAAAAGTTTGGGATCTTGTAAATTTTTATCTTGTATTTTTATGGTTGGCATGGTAATGGGATGGTTTTGTGTGATGATTCAGCTTGTGGGGACTTTTTTTCTAGCATTTTCATAATTTAGATTTTTTTAGGTTATGATTTTATTGTATGGATCTTCCATGTATCATTTTCTTCTGTGATGTACTTCAGATTTTTCCTTATTTATTTTTGTAGAATTCTTCATTCCATTATCTTTTTTCACCTCACCACCATTATGGACTAGAATGTGTGGATTGCATAGAAGAATCATGTGGGATCGTTACCATACAATTTCAAAGGGTTGCCAATCATGAATTTTATTTAAAATTCATGAGTATTTTTATGTGTATTTGTTAAAAATTATTGAGGATGATCATAATTCAGGAATTAAGTGTTGCAGGGTTGTAAGATAGGTCACTTTCATGTTTGAAAATAATGTTTCTATGGGTTTTGGAAAATGTATACCATGTTATAGACATGAATTCTGGGTCATTTAAATAAAATTTATGGAGAACTTACTTAATTGTTTATATTCATATTTTTGGTTTTGTTTTAAATTAATAGCCATTTTAATTTAATTAAATTCCTAATTTTTTAATGAATGCAAATGAATTCATTAATTATTTTCAATGATTTTGGAATTTGACCTAAAACCTAATGATCAATATATTGTTTTTAAAAATAAATTCATCAATGAATTGAATCTATTTATTTGAGTGTGAATTATATATGATTGGATTCTCATGAGATTCATCATTTGGGATCTTCATTAGTCGAATCTATAATACATACAATTCAGACATTGGGTCATGTGTGTGTTGGGGAGCTAGGATGAGTAGAGGATGAGTACTCAAATCTTTCTAATAAACATAACACCATCATACATGTTGACAAGGGACCCTTGATTTGTGGGGAGTGGATTTAATATTTTGATATTATCATAAACATGTTAATGTCTCCTGAGTACTATATTGTGGGATTTTCCATGTACATGATTGAGGCATGGGTAATTAAATGGTGGTTGGTATTGGGAAAGCTATGTTTTTAAAGTATCATTTATGGAAATCCATTAAGAAAATATTCATTCGGAATTTTTTACTCGAGAACTTACTTGTTACAAAGACCCTGGAGTTTTTAAATATTGAGAAAGGGGTGAATAATGATCAGTCGTATTCAAGTAGTTTATGATGTACCTGAATTTGGCATTAGATATATACAACAATTTGAACTAAAAGGATATATGGGTATAGATGGGATTGAGAATTGATATTGATTTATTGTTGATATAATTTTCCTTTAGAACATAATGGATATAGTAAAAAAATCACATTTGGAAAAGGATGACATTTATGGTAAAACTAGTTTGTGATGAAATTCAGTAGGTGAATATGTCAACTATGATATGTCTTATAAAAAGAAAAGGAAGTGAATGGGTGTTAAAATTCACTCACTTCTAGAATAAGGGGATTAATTAAGATGTAAATTGTTTTTCATCTATCAATGAAGATCGAATGGTCATTCAAATTTTAAGTGTGAATAAACTCCAAAGACATTCCATAATTGTTGATGGTCTAGCCACCTAATGAATTTTTTTGAAATGACATCATATATAGGTAATAAATGATCCACTCTCCTCATGTGTTCATATAATCATATCACTACTTCCATTGGTGGTGGGTAAATCCTCTAGAAAATGCAGATTTTCATCATGGTATGACATGATTTATTTAATCACTAGAGTATTCATCAATGGAATATAAGGAAGCAGTAATTAAAATTATATTTCTTATGTTTTTTTCATCCACCATTGTTCTAGGTTATTTTATTGGGTATTATCACTGAATTACATCATCAACATTATTTGAAATCTTGGGATTATGTTTGACAATTTTTCTATTTTTTTTAATGTTTCTACATTATTGAGAAATTGTTCTGAAAAATTATTCATGGGTCATGTATGAAAGATAAAGATAAAAGATATTGAGGTGGTGTGGTACTTTTTAGTTATCCAAATATACAAAATTTTTCAGATACTTGTCATCGATTATATGTGAATGTTAAGGACAAAATAGAATATTATAATAATTAGGTTCATTTATCATCAACCAATGGGGTTGTTAATTATTTTTAGGTTGAGTCGGACCCAAGATAGGGAATGATGGGACCTGTTTTTCATTATACTAGGGTAATCTCATTTTAGTTGTTATATATTTTTCATGTTTTTTACCCTTGTTTGGGAAGAATTATTCATGATGTGGTGAGTTTATTCCCCAAGGACATTCTGGAAGATTTTTATATTTCACCATCATAAAGATAGGTCGTGTTTAATAGTGACATTATCCCTAGTAAGAAGCCAATTTCTATTCCATATTATCAAATGTATCTTACTAATATGTTGGAACATAATATCCATAATAAGTATTTAGAGGCTTAGTGAAATATTTTTCCTATAATTTCATAGTGGGATACCTTGATGGTCTTTTATATGAAAGAATATATAACCATCAAACATTTCACAGATATTCTAAATAAAAATTAGGTGACCATTAAGAACAAGTATCATATTCACAAGAATGAGGAAAATTTTGAAAGCATTATGGGAGAATGACTGTTTTCAATATATTAACTTTGGTTAGAGTACTACTAGTAGACATTTTGAAAAGAGGATATATCACTGACATGGTTTAGTAGCCTGTATAGAAATTTCTATTTTTTGGTTATCACATTCAGGATTGCTAACACTCATAAGCAATTTATGCCTGAGAACAACTAAATTTTTCATTGGTTCTGGGATGTTATTTATGATTTCTTCAATAATTGATTTGAGTCATCAGAGACATGGGATGATCATTTTGATGAATTGTCTGAATTTTTTCAAACTATTAGAAAAAATCATATATTAATTATTCTTTACAAATGAGTTTTTTCCATTCATAAAGTAAAATATCTATGCAATGTGATATCGGATTGGGTAATATAAATGGATCTTCAAAATTATATATCAAATTATGTAATGTGATATTCCAAGAATTATTTTTGGGATTTAGGGGATCTTGGGTATTGTTGGAGACTATAGATATTTTATTCAAGATTTATACATTATTTCATCTTCAATGACATCATTAAACTGTAAGGGTTTATGGACAAAATTAAATTAAAAATTTAAGAGATATTTTTAGAATATAGTGGATATTTTCACATTTTTATCTATTTTTATTCATCCTAAATTGGGTTCATCTTATGAATTTTTCAGTAATACTACTAGTATAATATTGGTTTGTTTCTTGATTTATGTTATTTAGGTAGTGTGCTCTAGATTGTGCCTAATATTCCATAATTATAAGAAGTACTATAGACATGAACCTTAGATAGAAATTATTATCTATGAACTCACAACATGGAATCACTATCACTTTGGGGAGTGGCTTATAGTTTATTCTAGTCATAAGAGCCTCAAATATATTTATTACTCAATTGGATATGAAAATTAAATAGACACATTGATTGGAGTATGGTTATCCATTTTATTTTAATATTATATACATTCATAGTGAAGGTAATGTGGCTTCCGAAGCATTGTGAATAAAATTACTGATAAAAGCCATGCAAGGATCCTCTGAAAAGTTATAAACAATGAGTTTGTCTAATAGGATTACCTTGATAGTGGAAGATGATGATGGATAGGTTTTTTTTAGCTTTGATGAAGGATGAATAATTTTTTAATGACCATGTTTGGATAGATTATATGAAAAAATAAAATAGAATAAACCTTACTAAATTCTATTATAGTGAAGAGACTTTGAGTGAATGAAATTGTTGTCCTAGTGAATATTTATTATTCCATAATAGGTTTGTTTTTCTATTTTCACTAAGGAAGGAGTTTATGGATAGTGGAAACTCATATTTTCTATCCATTCAAATTAAGGCTAAAAAGATGTATCACTACATGTGAAATCAATGTAAGTGGACATGGATTAGTTTTTTTATTGCAATTTTTTGAATCATAATGTCGCACTTGTAAAATAATAATCTAGAACACCAAAGCAATGATATTTTATTACACCCCATTAAAATTTATATATGAAAGTGGTATGATATTAACATGTTTTGTTTAATAGGATTTCCTTGGAATACAAGTTGAAATCATGAGAATTGAGTGATCATTGATAGAAAAATATAATCACCTAATTTATTACCGATCAAGGATACATTAAAAATGGAACATCATGGGGATCTTTATATCAAATATATTATATGAAATTATTGAGTTCCCACTTCAATTACTTTTTATAGATACCAGAGTTTCATATTCATGGTTTGGGTAGGTTTTTAGGAGTCTATTGGTCCCTATATTAAATTGATCATGACTAATCATATATAGATGGATAAATACACAAATATATCTATCTAGGTTCACGAAGAGATTTTCTTTGTGATTGCGTTCTTGGTCATGGAGGATATTGGGGATAAAAATTTACATTAGTCTATTTTTATAATAATAATAGTTAGGATAATTCAATATATATTTTTACTTTTAATGTGTTATAATATTAACTATATTGATACTCCTTTTTCATGAAAGCTTTTGGAGATTGTTCCATGTTTGGAAAGGGTCTTATTCTATAGATGATGAAAAAGGTTAAGTTGACCCAGATGAGGTTTGTCATATAATTGAGAAGTCATAAATGTTATATATACCATCATCAACGACTAACAAATTCTATGTATGTTGGTAACATTTTAATTAGATAATAACCTCATTTTGGATATTCTCACCTATATAAGAAAGGGTGTTGTGTAACTGATGTTTTTGTCCCCATTGAGATTATGAAGATAAATTGAAATAATGAATATTGGTAGGACATATTATTACATTTTATTTAATTCTAAGACCTATTTCATATTTACCAAAAGAGGAGGATTCACATCGACCCTTCCAATGTTATTGAATGCTATTATGTTTATCTTGATCTCAATACCACTGTTCATGATAAACAAGTTCATTTTATTGATTATCATGATGAGGTATTATGCAGTAAAATTATTTTATTAGTCCTATTACTATGGAATTCTAAATGGGATTGGCATGAGACATGGGAGAATGAACTATTGATGGAGTAGTAGTGGAATTATTTTTTTCATGTCCAGACTCATGAAATTTTTTACTAATAGAAATAATTTATGATTGAGTTATTTTAACATTCTAATTTCATTCATATATATACTTTTTGTACCTAGTTATTATTCTTCTTCTTTTAGTTCTTACATTTTGGTTGTTTTAGGGGTTTATGGAAAAAAATTGAGCCATTTGGTCTCTCTATGATTGGATAATGGTTAGATAAATTAATGCAATTTCACTATGAAAACTATGCGACCATAAATTTTCTAATAGAAGGGGTTAATGGTTTTTCCAAACGTGGGGATAACCCCAAAAAACCTATTCCCATGAGAACATGGGATATGAACTAAAAGTGGTTATTTATATTAACCATTCCAAAATACCTTGAACCATAAATATGAGCTTTATATATGGTTAATGATTAGGTACCAATGTTACTCTAAACTATGCAGCTTCTCTTGAAAACCTTGTACCCATATTTTTAATTCCATGATGTTTAATATAAAAATACACTATAATCGTTTTTATCCTCTAATAAACTTGTAATTGAATATTGTCTTACCATAATCATTCCATTTTTTCTATATGATTCTCTATTGAGATTGTAGTAATATTTTTGTCACTCTTGATGAATCATCTGAAGGATTGTTTTGTTTTTTATCCATTTTTACATTTTATTCTTACATTTTCACTAGATTCCATTTCTTATAATCATATATAAAATAAAGTGGATTTATATTCCAAAAAGAAATTATATATGATTGATGTTTTTCTCATGGATCTAGGGTTGTGTGGACTTGTTTTACTCTTCCATAGACTCCATAGTCAAAGGTGAGTTGTTCTAAAACTATTATTGAGGTAGGTTTTTCTCTACAAAGGGTTAGTTATAATGAATTAAATATTATTATTAAAACATTACATGAGTTATTATTTTAGTATAATTTTTTTAAATTATTTCATTTAAATATACATATTTCTAAATGGCATAAAATTTAAAATGGATTTTCCACAACGAGTGTTTGATTAAATTCTTGAATAATGGTTTTGACTTAATAATTGGGTTTTAAACATTGAATATGATTTATTATGGATGTAAAAATTCATTAAAAATATTCTCCATGTTTTTGAAAACTAGTTTGACAAACATTGTACATTTAGACCCCTAGGAGCATTGTGGATAGACATGTCACTCGTAGTGTGCATAATTCCACTAGAGGTTTCGTGATGTAAAAAAATGTAGAACTATTCAATATTGGTTTATAAAAACATATTCTTGGGGATATGTTGATTTAATTCATTTAATAATTTCTATATTCTAGTCCCCAATAAAATTTTCTTGTTAATTTAGGATTTTTTATCTAATGATAGTCTTTATCATGGATTGTTTCCCACATGTTTTCACATGAGGTTTTATAACAAGGGCTCTTGTGATTTATTATTTCCTGAATATTTGTTTACATAATTACCTAATGGTGTGTGGATATTATTTAATTTTTTAGAACTTATACATTTTATATTTATATACTTTTTAATTTGGATTGAAAATAATTAAAATCAATTTAAATGAATTATAAATGGTTTTGGATTTTTGAAAATGAATTCTAAAACTATTTTTTAAAACTAGATATTTTATATTATTTATAATGGACCATACAAAGAATTTGTGGTGGTACCCTAGTGGGATTTTTTGTCACAATATTTATTTTCCATTCAGTTGTGGTATAAAATATTTTTTAGATCCCAAATAATGATAATGGAATATTATAGCATATACTATAATATTTTGTGCAGTTTCCTTCTTAGAGAGATGGTTTGGAGGATATGGTGTGATCATGGAGTCTAGTTGTTCTAGCATGGTCATACATTCTATTTTGGGCAATTTTCTTGGGGTTTTATAGATATTGGATATATATATATTTTTAAATATTTTACTCTTCTTGTTTGTCCCATTTCACTTGGTATGATACTTCTTTTCATTATCCTATTGTGCATCGCCAATATGACATGTCGGCTTAGGGGGATTGTCTATTTGACACGAGTTGGTTTGTTAAGTCTTATACAAGGTGATAAAAGATGATCAAATTTCATGATAGGTTACAAAAGTATGTGTTGATCCATGGTGATGAACTGTGGAATTGAGAATGAGACAAAAGAATGAATAATTGATTTGACGATGCTGACGGGGTTCAGTATCACTCTATAAAATCAACACAGAACCATAATTTCAATTTGACTTTGACTCTTGCTGACATAATAATGATTCAAGAGAATCTAAATTGTTAAATATGAGTAAGGATGAACTTGACGCCAATCATGATTATCACTCATGTTGATTCAAATTAATATAGACATATCGGCTTGTCGATCTTCTTGATTTTTTTACGAAGAAGTGTATGAAAAGTATGATATGTATATAAGGGAAATTTTATGGCCACGGAGTTTATCTATTCCTGAAATATATATTTCTTGGGGGTTGAAAGTTTTTGAAGAAAAAATGATGATATGGTGTTCTATTCAATCTTAATTTCATTGGTCACATGGATGAAACTAGGTTTTCGTAACATGCTTGCTGAAATTCTTAAATAGACGATGATGATGATCTAGTTAAGTAAATATAAATGGATATCTAGTTAATACTCATTAGTTTTTATATATTTTTAGATTATAAATTATGATAAAATATGATCATCCATTAGTCAATTTCAATGAATCATCATGGAATTACAAGTTTATAATTTTATAAGTATATCAATACTTGATTTGGTGTTTGGTAACTTTCAAAATCTAATGTGTTTTCGACTAATAGGTAAATTTTATTTCAAATATTTGAATAACAAATTAATCAATGTTAATTTTTTTAAACATAGAAAATTATACTATTTTTACACGAAAATTGTTTATTAGATTCAAATAAGCCATAACTATAGATTTGAAAAAAATTAAGGTACAAGATACAATCATGAAATTTTCTAAATTTTTTAGACGAAGAAAAATATTATTGTATTTGGATAAGAATATTTATAGAGGGTTCACTATAATGGACAAAAAATCAATTTTTTATTTTGAGATTTAAATTGAAAACATTCATAACAGTAAATCCTTGAAGAGGAATTCTCATGTGTGGATATTGTGAGGATAAAATTCTTATGAATACCTAAACTCTAAAATTGGGAATAAAATATAATAATATTATTTTGAAACAGGAGACATCATTGAATGGTTTTTTTGATATATAATAATTTTAAATTATATTTTGACATAAACAAGATTAATGATTTAATGTAATGTGTAGATGAAAACAGATTTTATAGAAATATTCCTGAAATAGATAAAATATAGATAACATTCCACATATAGAGTATCACATTCAATTGTGGGCTAATTGATCAAAGCTACAATCAGGAAAGTATAGAATCATTATTATGACATGTTGAAAATTTGGAAAATCTCTAGAGGAGTTACCCTAACATATTAATTGATATATACATGAAATTTTATTATAATGGTTGGATCAAATAATTTGATGATAATCATTAGCATACACAATTTGATACACGAGGTTTTCCATAAAATATGGATATGAAGTTTAGTTTATTTGAGATAGGAATTGTTGTTCATTGGAGGGAATCAAGAAGAATACAGAGTTAAAATATATAAACCAATCATCACATTTACTATGATTAATATCCATTTACTACATATATTTTCATATTAAAAATTATAGACATATGATTAATTGAATTATGATAATCGGATAATATCCATTTGGGGAATGAAAATAAAATGAAGATATCATTTTAAGCATTCATGAATCAATTTGATTCAATGATACTCTAAAATTAGATTAGGAAGATAATTAATTCAAAAAAGAAAGTATTAGTGAAAAATGATCTTCATAAAAATAAATTTCAAATTATTTTTTCTTCAGAGTACCTTTCAAAAGTGTTGGTCATGCTCCTGAGAGTATCACACTGACATCAAAAGACCAATTTAACATACCTATAACATACTTATCATTTAGTGATCAAGTGATATTTATATATGAAAATTTCTAGGAATAATTTATTCATATATTTAGGAGATTGAAATTTATTAAACCACTTTTCATCATTTCACGGATGTTTAATTAAAATACACAAATGACGTGCCATTTTTATTAAAACTATTCATTAAATTTTCTCATGCTTACAATGTAATTGTTCTATCTGTACTATTATTTAACAATTTTTTTGTTAGATCACATGATGCTGATAGTTTCTAAAAAAATCATCACCTTCTACATTATTCTAATGCGAAACCCATTTTCGACACCATAATTTATTTATTTTTCATTTTTATAGTGTATCATTAGTTACACACTAACAAAACAATTACGTCTTTCACTATGGATAGAACCCTCCTCATCACAAATAAACATTATTTAGTGTTATGATTAATTAAATTATCTTAATCCCAGTCAATGGCCTAGGTATTTTGTCATCAGTAACCCCCTCACATTTAATGAATAATGATATTGTTTCTTGTTCCAATGTACAATCTAATACCTCCATAAAATGACATGTATTACATTCTATCATCACCAGATATGGATAACATTAAAAATTTATATAGTATGAAAAAATTATATTAATTACATCATTTATAATCTTTTTAAATCTTATTTTGAATCATATAAATGTTATTAATAATAAATTTTCTTGGTGATAATCACCACCGTAAATGGAAATATTACGAGATCATTTATAATTGGGATATATTATATGAAAAAATATTAAAAATTATATGTATTTTTACAATATAATAATAAGGGACATAAAATTACATATTTATTTATTTAATGAAGTTATTTTATGAAATAATTGTTGAAGTTCATCAAACGGTAACTATGTTGAGAAATTAATTGAATAACCCTATGTAACCGACATAAGCTAAAACTATATATAAAATATATTCCAAAATACAATAAATAGAAATAAAAAATTAAATAATGATGAAAAAGGTTATTGGTTTGATTTTAATTAACATAATATATCTATTTTTTAATTTAATGACATGTTCAAAAAAATTATTGACCAGAAGTAAGGGAACATCCATACCACCCTTGTCACATTTTAGAGACACTATCTCATTTTATATCTCGATTTTTATATAATATTATTCAAGTTATATTAATCTATTTTTCATATATATCAATTTAATAAATTAGATTTTATATACCATTATCCTTTTGGGGGATTTACATGTGTTTAATTCATTCAATATTCAAACTTAATATATCATATTTATGAGAATAATCCAATTTCTTTCTACATGTCAATAATCAGAATCATCAAATGTATATAAGACATGAATATCAAAAGAAACCTAATTATATAATGGATAATACTCTTGGATGAATTCTATTTTTTGGAAAAAATATTATATTTCTTTCCTCAAAAATATACTTTACCTATTTCATAAGCACCACCCACATAGTTTAATTTTATTCATTCTTCTCCTAATAATTTTAACACCCCAAGATTACATGGTAAGCTTCTCTTTTAATAATACAATAGCATTTTTTGTACGAAACTTTAAGTTTTAACACACCACAACAAATCAAACTAGCTGTTATGAATAGTAATACCCAATTTTTAAACATTTATAAATTTTATTTTTCAAAATGGACTTCATTTTTGGATTTGGAATATCGAAATTAGATTATGGTAAATTTTTGGTATTTTTCTGAAAACATTCATTTTTTGGTGAATAGTGAAAAACACTGAGTTATAGTTTAAAACTGAATTTTTATTTAAATAATTATTTATCTTATTTAAATTTAATTTAGGTAAAAAATAGATACATAATACCTATATAAGTTCAATTTAATTCATTGGAGTTAGTTTAAAATAATTTTAGATATATCAAAACTTTATTGACCTTTTTACCGTCTTTTACCCACCTCTTAGGAGCATTTGCAAATTTACATAAAACATAATTTTACTTATTCTGTGAGTTGAATTTAGAAAATCAAAGAGACACGGTTAATATCAGTATGTAAAATGTGGTTCAATACACTACTGGAAATTTATACAATAGCCACAGTTTCATACCATGGCTATAATTTACAAAACCGTGGCTGGTAATGGCATTGCTATAGGGAAAGACCTATAACCACTGTTTCAAACTATGTATAAAGCCTTATCTTCACAGTTTCAAACTGTGGGTAAAGACCTGTAGCCACAGTTTGAATAGTGGCTATAGCTTTATAGCCATGGTTTAAAACTGTGGCTAGAGGGTTTTTCCCCGGTTTGAAACCGTGGTAGAACATTAAGCTGCACAAAGCCTATAGCCACGATTCAAAACTGTGGCTTTAGGCCTACAAACATGATTTAAAACCATGGCTAGAGGGCTTCCTATTTCATAAAAAACCCACACCCTATAATGATCCAAAGTTTCATTAATGGAAATCTCTCTCGATCTAATTAAATGTCTCTTTATGTTTATATAAAATGTCAACTTCTTTGGTTTTATGTTAAGAATTTTTGACCGTTGCTAATATAGCCATTGAATATTGATCCCATTAGTAGTATGAATATAGGACTTTAACAAATCCAATTTACCCAGAAAAATGAAGGGATGGCCTCATCCAGTAGAATTACCCCATACTAAGCCCATTTGTCGGAGCTCGAAAAAGAGGTGGCATCTTTGGGCTTCGCCCTTGACTAAACCCAATATGAGCTTCATCATGTCATGCTCGAACGTGACCGTCTACGGGAAAAGTGGAAGTTGATTGAAATTACCACTCGCGCGATGTTATCCGAAGCACCCCAAGAGTCTGTCACCATCACAAACCTTACCCTTAGATCTTATACGGCTGTTTTAAGGGGTTGTGTAACAATTAAGTAGTACTATGTTCATGTACATTATTTTTTGCATATAATAATGAATATAATTTCTAGTCATTTTTGATACATTGTAAATAGTTTTTAAAGAAAAAATGGTGTTTTTAGTTATTATTTAATTAAGAAATCTATTTTATTAAATTAAGGGATTTTATAATTAAATAATATTTTAGTAAAATAATAATAATATTATTAAATTACTTTTTATTAAATAGAAATGATCTTTTAATTTTATGAATGCAATTAAAATTTTTATTAAGGTTTGAATGCCATTTCTATCAAAACCAGTGAATTTTTTATAAATGCCGGTATTTATTTTAAAAGTGAAAATTAACATATTTAGAAAATTATTTAGATAAAATAAATGTTATTTCTGGAATCAGGATGTCGAAATTATCCAACGGTAAATTTTTCATAATTTTCTGAGACAGATAAATATTTTGGGTAAAACATAAATACCGTTTAAATATATAATGTGTTTTATGACATCATAATGACCCAATAGTGATGTAATAAAATACTATAAACTTTATGTTCGACCAATATATGTTTTACCATTAAAATAATGTGATTTTAGGTTTGTTTGACTTACTTTTCAAAACATTAATGGACCCCTCAAGACTTATTCAACACCTTGCCTTTTTAAATTAATTTCCATGGGAGTGTGACTCACCTCCACATAATTAACCCTAATATTTTTAGAAGTTCGGACCTTGGCCTTATAAAATATTGTTTTTCTCTTCCATTTTCCAAAAACCATGGGCAAAAACCATGGTATGGTTTGTGGTTCGGATTAATTTAATGTAAGGGGACCCAAACCTAAATAATAAAGAATTCCCCCACCTTTCCTTTATAAACCCACCCAATCTCCCACTTCCTCCTCAATAAAAGCACTTGGAGTTCGTCCAAACTCTTTCCTACTCTCTCTAGAATCCTCCCAAGGTACCCAGAGCTCCCAAGAAGCCTCTCACAAGCCTCTCTCTGGCCTTTGGAAGCATACTTCCAAGTAAGGGTTTTTTCTTCCTTTCTCATTTTGTCCAATTTTCTTTAAGTTGTTTTTCCCTTTAAATTTCAATTATAAATGTTTGGGTATGGTTTCACACCTCTCGCATACTTCCCTATTTATGTTTGAATTATGGGAGACCCTTTCTCTCTCATTAAATGCCTCCCATGTACACCCGTTACTATGCCAAAATTCCGAAAGGAACTTCTCTCTCCTCTTTTACATTCAAGCAATATTTTTGTACCATGAATCTAAATTCCATTACAATTGTTGGGAAATGTATCTATATGAACTACTTACTGTTCATTACATGTAAATATGATGATTAACCCTTTTCTCTCTCATCAACCTTTTTTATGAATTCTAATGTCACGCCGTTACGCTGCCGAAATCGCACCGATTTTCAAAGCCAATGTCATTGTGTAGTGAATACCATGCCCATTTTTCCATCAAGGGTATTCACCTATATACACATTTACATATTGATTTTAAAGTTTCATGTATTAATTCCACATTCCTTTATCGTGGAATAAATGATTATTTTTTATGAATCCATGTTTAATGATCCATGTGGCACACTTGTGCATGAAATGAAATGTTTAAGAAGGGTGCACCATTATAGCGCTCTAATGCATTGGGTAAAGTATAGTATCATGATACATCATGTGAAATGAGTGTTGGCTTAGGCTAATTCAAGTGCAATGAGGGTTTACTTGTGCTTTATGTGCAATGAGGATTTACTCATGCTTCATGTGCAATGAGCCTTGGGCCATGCTAATTCCATGTTAAGTGTTGTTGCCACATTTCCAAGTTATGATTATCATGCTTTATCATACCTTTATGTTCATATTTTTCTTATTCTCTATTGATATGCCTATTTTCTAACATGTATTGTAATCCTCATGTTATTCCATGTGTACTCCCTTACTGGGCTTTATAGCTCACCCTTTTCTTATGCATGTCCTCAGGTTATCCCATGCAATGCTAAGTACGAAGGAATGTAGTGGTCATGTAAAGAATGTTTTCATTAAAGATGTTGTATTTCATGTTTTAAGATTTTATGTAATGATCCTAAGCCCCAAAGACACTAAACCTCTCGATCTTCTTTTTTGTATTATGTGAAGTTCTATGTAATAAATCATGTTTAAGTTGTAATAAAAAGTAGGTTTGTCATATTTGGAATCAAAGGATAGGTTTAGTTATTTATGGGATTCAGAAACCCTAGTAATGCCTTAGATACAAGACTAAGTACAATAAAAACGTTCCTAATTTTTGGTGAGTATTGAGTAACTGGGTTATCAAGCAAATACATCCCTGTCTTGATACGAGCAGGTAGAGGCGGGTCTAGAACAGATGTATCCTAGGGGTAAAACCCGAAAACACCCCTTTGAGCTAGACTCAAACGGGAACTGGTGCACGACAATGGGCCTTGATGCACTCTTGGTTACGACAATCTAGGGGGATATGCTTTGGTAAATTCACAAGCATAGTATGAACCCTAATTAAGGGAATTAAAAATAATGCCCCTAAGAATATATTTTAGAAAGTAGATCATAAAAATCCTAGATTGAAGCCTATAGACTCATGAGTTAAGGAAATAAAAGTTTATTTATAAGTCATCAAATTTTGTCTTTGGATTACCCTTTATGTGTTACCCCTAACTGTCATTTTATTCTAGCCAATGGCCAGTAATTGGAGGACTCAGGCTAACAACTGTTCTGAAGATCAGTGTGATGACTGTACTAATGAGATGCCCAATCCAATGGGAGCAGGAATCGTGAACTTTGTCATGCTTATCTTTCAACTAACTCAAGTTTTGAATAGAAACACGGGTCAAGAGGAATTTTCAACCCCCCTTAAGAAAGAAAAAGTCGCTATCGAGAGCTTCATGAGACAAAAGGCCTCTTACTTTTAGTGGATCATCTGATCCCACAATCACTGAACAATGGATCAACTCTATTAAAAGATCTTCTCCATCCTTAAATGTTCTGAACAAGATAAGGTTCTCTGATGGCTTATCGTATGGAGAGTGAAGTTGATCAATGGTGGACATTGGTCAAAAATACGAAGCCTGAGGAGGAGATCAAGGCGTTGGAATGGAATGATTTCTAGAAGATGTTTTTGATAAATATTTTTCGCGCACCCTCCGACTTATGATGGAAAAGGAATTCTTTTCCCTCAAGAAAACAGATGAAGAATCTATTGGAGCGTACGAGGAAAACTTCACAAGGCTTGCATGATACGCTTCCGGATTTGTCGTTACCCCCAAATGCACGGTTGATTGCTTCTTTGGTGGGCTGAATACTAGCTTGTGGAAATAATTAGCGATCCATGACTTGGACAGATATGAGGAAATTGTCTGATGTGCTCTCAAGGTCGAAATGTAGATCGGGGAATCACATGGGTATCATGCGGACAATAAGTGTAAGGTGGAAATCAATGCTGGTGGTCCGACGGATAAATCCAACAGTGCTAAGAAGATCTATCACCCCACTTGACAAATGTGCGGAAAGAAGAACCCTGGAAATTGCGTTAAGGGGATGAGGAAATGCTTCAGGTGTGGAAGGGAAGGGCACCTAGCTGTTAACAGTAAGCAAGAAAGACTCGTGGCTACGACAGAGGATATGAACACTCCGTTCGAGCCTCAACGCGCTGTTCAATGCTACACATGAAAAGAACCAGGTCATTTTGCAAATCAGGGCCCTAATCCACGGGTTTTCGGATGCAACCAACAACCTCCAAGATAGTAAGTAAGAGCTTTTGCCATCACTTCTGCCGAAGTGAACCCCGACAACGAAGTGGTGATAGGTACGCTAGCTATTCAATCAAGAATAGTGAATGTACTTTTTGATTTAGGTTCTACACATTCTTTTATATCTCAAAAGTTCAGTAGAACAATCCCAGCACCACCACAAATCATGGAAGTTAAGATGTTGGTGAGTACGAAAAATGGGGAAATCATTGCATCCCATGACTATAAGTCCTCCCCTGTTATAATTTGTGAATTAAATTTCCTGGAGAACCATGTCATACTTCCTCTGGTGGAATTTGATTCAATTCTTGGCATGGATTGGATTTCCTTATATAGAGCCAACATAAATTGTTGGGAGAGGGAAATCACACTCTATATGGAGAATCGACCCCCAATTATTTAAAAGTTTCAGGAGGAAGATGAATGTACTTTAGCTCCATCATCTCAAGCATGGATATTACTGCCCTATGAGCACACGTATCTAGCTCGGATGATTGAGTCCAAGGAAGAAACCATCCTTGAAGAAATGCCTATTTTAAGGTAATTCACTGAAGTGTTTTCCGAGGAACTGCCTGGTCTTCCTCCTAGAAGAGAGGTTGAGTTCTCTATTGAACTTATACCTGGGGTGATACCAATATAAAAGACTCCATATAGAATGTCTGTTGTTGAGTTTGAAGAGCTGAAGAAACAACTACATGGGAATCTAGATAAAGGGTTTGTGCGCCCAAGTGCTTCACCATGGGATGCACCAGTCCTCTTCGTCAAGAAGAAGGATGCGTCAATGCGGCTTTTCATCGATTATCATGAACTTAACAAAATCACGATAAAGAACAAGTATCCTATACCACGAATTGATGACTTGTTCGATCAGCTGTGTGGAGAACAATACTTCTCCAAGGGAGATTTTTGGTCGGGATTTTATCAAGTAACGGTAAAGAAGGAAGATGTCCCCAAGACTGCTTTTCGTACAAGATACATACACTATGAATTCATAGTAATACCTTTCGGACTCACCGATGCTCTAGCAATCTTCATGGACTTGATGAATAGAGTCTTTAGAGATTACGTAGACAAATTTGTGGTAGTCTTTATAGATGATATTCTAATATATTCCAAAACCAAGGAGGATCATGAGGAGCATTTAAGAACTGTACTAGATACTTTGCGCAAGGAGAAGCTCTATGAAAAGTACAGCAAGTGTGAGTTCTGGTTGAAGGAGGTCTCATTCTTGGGCCATATCATCACAAGAAATGGGATATCTGTAGACCCCTCTAAAACAGATGCAATTGAGGGATGGATGAGGCCAACATCGGTAACAGATATTCATAGCTTCTTGGGGTTAGGTAGATATTATCGATGATTTGTGAGGAATTTCTCACGATTGTCCAACCCTCTTACCAAGCTAACTCGGAAGGGAGTAAAGTTTTCATGGAGTGATGAATGTGAAGAATGCTTCAAAGAGTTGACAAGGAGGCTTATCACTGTGCCCGTGCTCACTTTACCCACAAGTGGGGAACTATTTGTGGTATTCAGTGATGCTTTGAAGAAGGGATTAGGCTATGTGCTGATGCAGAATGATAAAGTTATATCCTATTCCTCAAGGCAGTTGAAAATACATGAGCGAAACTATCCAAGGCATGATCTGGAGTTGGCAGTAGTGATCTTTTCCTTGAAAATCTGACGGAATTATCTTTATAGGGAGAAATATGAGATATATACTGACCACAAGAGTCTTAAATACATATTCACACAGAAAGAGCTTAATAAGAACTAGAGAATATGGATAGAGCTCATTAAGGATTATGATTGTTCAATAAATTACCACCCTGGGAAAGTGAACAAGGTGGCAGATGCCCTATGTAGAAAGGATTTGGTGATTCTATCAATGATGAGAATTGAGAAGGATCCAATCTTCATAGACTTGATGAAGATGGACGTGGGAATCATAAATAAGGGAACATCATCAATCCTTTCACAAATGATTGCTCAACCATCTCTTTTGGAAAGGTTAAAGGATGCTCAAAATGATGATGTGGGAATTTAGGAAAAAGTGGAAGCTATCAAAAAAGGGAAATCCTCAGAGTTTAATGTTAATGAATAAGGAATTGTGCGGTTTGGGAAAAGACTATGTGTTCCATCAAGTCAAGAGCTGAAGAAAGAACTATTGGATGATGCGCATAGTTCAAATTTCTCTATTCACCCAGGGAGCACAAAGATGTATCGAGATCTCTGAGAAAAGTTTTGGTGGGATAATATGAAGAAGGAGATCGCTGAATATACATCAAAGTGCCTGGTGTGTCTGTAAGTGAAGGCAGAGAGGCAGAAGTCTAAGAGGATGATGCAACCATTTCCCATACAAGAATGGAAATGAGAGAACATCACCATGGACTTTTTCACCGAACTTCCAAGGACATCCAAAGGCAACAATGCAATATGGGTTATTGTGGATCGTCTTACAAGGACTGCACACTTCATTGGTATTCGGGATGATTTCTCATTGGATCAACTGGCACGAATATATATCAGGGAAGTGGTAAGGTTGCATGGAGTACCACTATCTATTGTGTCTGATCGAGATCCAATATTCACCTCTATGTTTTGGAAGAGTCTTCAACATGCTATGAATACTGAACAAGACTTTAGTATGGCCTATCATCCTCAAACTGATGGCCAATCTGAGCGGACTATCCAAACACTTGAGGATATGTTGAGAGCATTCTCAATGGTCTTTAAAGGAGGATGGGATCAACATCTTCTGCTGGTTGATTTCTCTTATGATAACATTTTCCACTCGATCATCCAAATGGCACCATATGAAGCCCTGTATGGGAAAAGGTGCAGAACACCAACATGTTGGGATGAGGTCGGTGAACGTAATCTGCTTGGACCAGAAATGGTCGAAATGGTGGAGAAGGTGAAAACCATTCAGCAGCATATCAAGGCATCCCAGAGTCAACAGAAGAGTTATGCAGATAAGCGTCGACCATACCTTGAGTTTAATGTTGGAGACATGGTGTTTCTACACATATCTCTGTGGGATAAGGTCATGAGGTTTGGAAGGAAAGTGAAGTTAAGTCCAAGGTAAATCTCCCCCTTTGAGATTCTTGATCGTGTCGGGGTTGTGGCCTATTGACTAGCACTTCCACCTTCCATGGCCAAAGTACGTGATGTCTTTCATGTATCCCTCTTAAGGAAGTACATACCGGACCCATCACATGTACTCTCTTATGAGGTGGTACAATTGGAAGATGATCTTTCTTATGATGAGAAACCAATGAAGATATTATATCATAGAGAAAAAGTTCTACGAAATAAGACAATGCCCCTCGTCAAGGTGTTGTGGAGAAACCACAAGATTGAAAAAGCAACTTTGGAATCAAGGGATATGATGAAGCTGAGTTACCCACATTTGTTTTACTGTGGGAAAAGGAAAATTTTGAGGGCAAAATTTCTTAAGGGGGGAATATTGTAACGACCCAAAGTTTCATTAATGGAAATCGCTCTTGATCTAATTAAATGTCTCTTTATGTTTATATAAAATGTCATATTCTTTGGTTTTATGTTAAAAATTTTTGACCGTTGCTAATATAGCCATTGAATAGTGATCACATGATTAGTATAAATATAAGACTTTAACAAATCCAATTTAGTCAGACAAAGGAAGCGATGGCCTCATCCAGTAGAATTGCCCCATACGAAGCCCATTTGTCAGAGCTCGGAAAAGTGGTGTCATCTTTGAGCTTCGCCCTTGACCAAGCCCAAGCTGTGCTTCATCATGTCAGGCTCGAACGTGACTGTCTACAAGAAAAGTATAAGTTTATTGAAATTACCACTCGAGCGATGTTATCCGAATCGCCCCAATAGTCTGTAACCATCACACACCTTACCCTTAGGTCTTGTCCGGCTGTTTTATGGGGTTATGTAAAAAATACGTAGTACTATGTTCATGTACATTATTTTTTTATATAATAATGAATATAATTTCTATTCATTTTTGATACATTGTAAATATTTTTTAAAGTACAAACGGTGTTTTTAGTTATTATTTAATTAAGAAATCTATTTTATTAAATTAATGGATTTTTTAATTAAATAATATTTTAATAAAATAATAATAATATTATTAAATTAATTTTTATTAAATATGAATGATCTTATATTTTTATTAATGCAATTAAATTTTTTATTAATGTTTGAAAGCCATTTCTGCCAAAACCCGTGAATTTTTGATAAATGTCAGTTTTTATTTTAAAAGTGAAAATTAACATATTTAGAAAATTATTTAGATAAAATAAATGTTATTTCTGGAATTAGGACGTTGAAATTATCAAACGGTGATTTTTTCATAATTTTTTGAGACAATCAATTTTTTTGGGTAAAAATTAAATACCGTTTAAATATATAATGTGTTTTATGATATCATAATGACCAAATAGTGAGGTAATAAAATACTATAAACTTTAGGTTCGGCCAATATATTTTTTACCATTAAAATAATGTGATTTTGGATTTATTTTACTTACTTTTCAAAACATTAATGGACCTCTCAAGACTTATTCAACACCTTGCCTTTTTAAATTAATTTCCATGGGAGTGTGACTCACCTCCACATAAGAAACCCTAATATTAAATGAAGTTCGGACCATGGACTTATAAAATATTGTTTTCCTCTTCCCTTTTCCAAAAAACATGGGAAAAAACCATGGTATGGTTTTTGGTTTGGATTAATTTAATGTAAGGGGACCCAAACCTAAATAATAAAGAATTCCCTCAACTTTCCTTAACAAACCCTCCCATGCTCCCACTTCCTCCTCACTCAAAGCCCTTGGAGTTGTCCAACCTCTACCCTACTCTTTCTGGAATCCTCCAAAGGTGCCCCAAGCTCCCAATATTCCTCTCACAAGCCTCTCTCTAGCCTTTGGAGGTACACTTCCAAGTATGGGTTTTTTCTTCCTTTCTCATTTTTGTCCAATTTTCATTAAGTTGTTTTTTCCATTTAATTTCAATTATAAATGTTGGGGTATAGTTTTTCACCTCCCTCATACTTCCCTATTTATGTTTGAATGATGGGAGTCCCTTTATCTCTCATTAAATGCCTCCCATGTACACCCGTTACTATGCCGAAATTCCAAAAAGAACTTCTCTCTCCTATTTTACATTCAAGCAATACTTTTGTATCATGAATCTAAATTCCATTACAATTGTTGGGGCATGTATCTATATGAACTCCTTACTGTCCATTACATGTAAATATTACGAGGAACCCCTTTCTCTCTCATCAATATTTTTTATGAATTCTTATGTCACGCTGTTACACTGCCGAAATCGCACCGATTTTCTAAGCCAATGTCATTGTGTAGTGAATACCATGACCTTTTCTCCATCAAGGGTATTCACCTTTATGCACATTTACATATTTATTGTAAATTTTCATGTATTAATTCTACATTCCTTTATCATGGAATAAATGATTATGTTTTATGAATCCATGTTTTATGATCCATGTGGAACACTTATGCATGTAATGAAATGTTTAAGAAGGGTGCACCCGTATAGTGCTCCAATGCATTTGGTAAAGTATAATATCATGATACATCCTGTGCAATGAGTGTTGACTCATGATAATTCAAGTGAAATGAGGGTTTACTCGTGCTTTATGTGCAATGAGGATTTACTCATGCTTCATGTGCAACGAGCCTTGGCTCATGCCAATTCCATGTTAAGTGTTGTTGCCACATTTCCATGTTATGATTATCATGCTTTATCATGCCTTTATGTTCATGTTTTTCTTATGATATAATGATATTCCTATTGCCTAACATGTATTTTACTCCTCATGTTATTCCATGGGTACTCCCTTACTGGGCTTTATATCTCACCCTTTTCATATGCACGTCCTCAGGTTATCCCATTTAATGCTAAGTACGAAGGAATGTAGTGTTCATGTAAAGGAAGTTTTCAATAAATATGTTGTATTTCATGTTTTATGTTTTTATTTAATGATCCTATGCCCCAAATACACTAAACCTCTCAACCTTCTTTGTTGTATCAAGTAATGGTCTTCGTTATAAATCATGTTTAAGTTGTAATAAAAAGAAGGGTTGTCATACACCCCCCTAAACAGCCCCCCTACACCCCTGGGTAGCCCCTTGCACCCGCTACACCCCCATGACCCTGGAAACCCCTTTTACACCCCTTGGACAGCCCTTGAACTGCCCTAGATAGTCCCACCCCATTCCCCTGGATAGCCCCCCCTTGCACCCCCACCCCAGACAACCCCCTTGCACCCCCTAGACATCCCCCTTGCACCCCTGGACATCCCTTGCACCCCCTGGAATCCACCCTTCACCCCCATCCCCCCCTGGAAAGCCGCCTTTCACCCCCTGGACAACCCTTTCACCCCCCTGGACAGCCCTTTCACCCCTTGGATAGCCCCCCCTACACCGCCTTTCCCCCCTGGATAGCCCTCTTGCACCCCCCTGGACAGCACCTCACCCCCCCACTCCTACAGTAGCCCACCACCCCACCCCCTCCCTACAGCCCCCCGGGCAGACCCGCCTAGACAACCCCCTTGCCCCCACCCCCACTCCTACAGTATCCCACCCCCTCCCTCTATCCCCCTCCCATCATGCAGACCCCCCCCCCCCACAGCACACCCCACCCCACCTTGCACACCCTCCCTAAACTTCCCCCTTTCACCCCATGGACAACACTTGCACCATCCTGGACAACCCCCCCTGGACAGCCCCTTTCACCCCCTATACATCCCTTGCACACCCCCTGGACAACCCCCCTTCACCCCCTGCCCCATAGATACCCCCCTTGCACCCCACCCCAACTCCTGTAGTATCCCACGACCCCACCCCCTCCCTCCACCCCCACCCCCACCCCACCTTGCACACCCCACCCCACCTTGAACAACCCCCTATGAGTCAAAAAAATATTTGGGGATGCTCATGGTGTCTCAAATGAGAGAATAAGGGGTAAGGATTAAATTGGAAAACATAAATGCAATAATGTCAAACAAGCTATATAAGAATAAACTATAACTGTGAGTTTTCACAGATAGCACACCTCTGTTGGAGGGGTTTTATTACAAATCCATGACTTGTTTATCACACTAAACAATTATTTTAACTAAAACTTGATCAGGATTTTCAATTTAATATAGACAAGCAGAATCAAGAAGGTAGCTAAATGAAATTTAAAAAATTCTTAAATTAAAGAGGCTTGGAGAGGGCTCACTACTAGCTATGTTGGAGGGTCCACCTCAGCAGCTGCCCTCTTCCCAATCTAGGAATAAACCTTCCATGGTCCTGGAGCAGCCCATGCTCTATCATCATGCTAAAAATAAAATCTCACATGACGAGGGAAGAAATAAATCCATACTTCCCAAGGCTGCTTCAAAATATTGAAGTGCATGCATGAAGAGTCCATCCAGACATGGAGCTAAATTGGAAAGGACGAGATGGTTGAGAAAATTTTCTCAACCCAAAAATTCACATTGATGAGAAAATACATCCACCTTAATAACTAATTATATATTATTTTTGTGTTATTATTGTGCCATACAATGCAGGGAATAGAAGGTGAAACTAGTTCTCAAGAGGAGATAAAATTAAGGGAAGTAAGCCGGAATAACTTTCAATGTCTGAAAAAAAATCACCATCTAGGTATGATTTATCAAATGGTATTCCATTGAACATTAGAAGGAAATATCTACCTTGATGGAGTGAATATAGTGTGTCTCCTCGATGGGGAGATGAGTGGAGATGACCCTTGAGAAGCTGCCAAACTTACTTATTCCATGTAAATCCAGAATTTCTGGAATGTTCTTGAAAAAATCACTGATGAAGTTTGCATTTATATCATCCATCTTAATGACCTAAAAAAGTCTAATATTAAGGTGGAGAAATTGAATTAATTAATGACAGGATGTTGAGGAAATTTGAGATCTCAAGGCTGATTTCTAAAACCTGCTACATCTACTTTAATGATTTCAACATGTGTATTGAGATGAGTGCAAGGTATCGGGTTATAATTCCAAAAATAATGAAGATATCAATTGGCCTCATTTGGTTTCAACTTGAGGATATCTGAACAACCCCCAAATGAGTCATGGAAATTAGAATCAGTTGGTCTCATGTTCAGTTTGTTAATGGGACAATTTTTCATTCTAAATCAAACCCTCATATTTTCAACACCAAACATGGATGACATAGTCTTTGAATGTAATGAATGATGGAACATTGTTTAAGAATGATGTGATACCATTCTCTTTCATGAACTTTGTATTTATTGTCAATAGGGTGTGAAAATAAAATGAGAGAAGTTATTGAGAAAAAATGAGAGAAGAAAATTAAAGAACTTCTTGACATACCAATTGCTAGATTGGTATTTACAATAAACACAAAGTGAAAGATTGTTAAATCCACAATTTGTTTGTTTCATAGTTGTTGTCAATGAGGAAGAAATGTTTTTTCATGACAATATGCAGATGATAAATTGTTTTCAAGTAAGTTGGAGTACCCAAGCATATTGATGAGGCAATTAGGAGTTGGACAAATAGAAGGGAGTTGGACGATTCCTAGATTGTTGAGAAGGAATATGAAGTTCCCAAGAAAAGGTGTTAGTATACGAATCTTATATGAGGATTGAAGAATCATCTTGAAGCATGGAAGTGATGTATACCACCACCACTGATAATGTCACAATGAAATGAACAAAATAAGGAAGTGTTTCCATTAGATTCAAATAATGACAATGATGATTGGTGATGTGAGTTGTTATGGCAAAGAATGAGGGAGTTTTGAGGAGCTGATGTGAAGAATCTATTGGAGCTCATTTGATGAGTTAATGTAGGTGCTCACGTAGCATATGTTTGAAGATAAATTCACATGGAAATAATAGTCTGAAGATGTTGGTGGTGATTAATATATAGATTTAGCTCAAGAAAATTTTAGAAGATCCAAAAGCATTCGGCCCAACCGGATCTGGCTACACCAATCCAACAATATCTCTTATTGCATCCCTTGATGAGAAGGAGGTTAAAAGTTCCCTTTTTCTCTAAATCTTTAGAGTGTGGCTAGTCCTGATGGGTTCAAAAATTAATTCCTTATGTTCTACTAGGACATAGTTCGTGATGAGATCCTTAATGCTTTATTAGGGAGTTCTTTAACCATGCCTCAATTCCCTATAAAATCAACTCCAATTTTATTTTCCTAATCCCAAAGAAGGAAAATGTTGTGGATGTATATTAATTCAGACATATTGCTATTGGTAATACCTTTCAAAAAATCATTAGACAAATTATTGATATGAGGTTAGGTCCCATTTCTAGTGGGTTTATCTCTTCAAATAAGCCCCCCTGACAGCCCTTGGACACCCCCTAGGCAGCCCCCCAAGACAGCCCACCTACACCCTGCCCCTGTCCTACAGAACCCCAAACCCCCCAGCCAGCCCTTGGAGACCCCCCTGGATAGCTTCTCCTAGACACCCCACCTGTACCCCCCCCCCTAACCTGCAGACCCACCAACACCCCCCAGATAGCCCTTGGATAACCCACCTGTACCCTAACCTACAGACCCCCTCAGATAGCCCTTAGGCACCCCCTAGATGGCCCCTCCTAGACACCCCACCTTCACCCTCCCCCTACCCTTCATACCCCCAACACCCCCCTCGGACATCCCTTGGACACCCCACCTAGACAGCCCCTCCTAGAAAATTATTTATCCATCAATACCTTCACTTCATTATGAAATAATGCTAAATGAACAACGCCCTGAAACTTTTCCAAGAATAGTCTTTGTCTAGCGTAGTCCGAATAATAGATTTCCACCACTTATAACTCAGACCCCCTAGTAGTATGGTTATAAAAATAACCTTAAGAGACTCATAAATCTAAAGGTGGATAAACATATCCTCAACCTTCAATACAAAAACCAATTCATCCTAAGAATCTTGTTACCCATGAATTATTGTGGGGCTACCATCTTGATTCTAGGGTTCCTATGTGTGCCTTCAAGATCAATTTATTCAATAATTTTGATTCGGTCAGGTGGGACATCGTTTGGGATGCATTGGATCTGCTCGGCTTTTCGGATTGGTTCTCGTCTTCGGTTAAAAGATGCGTCTCTACTCCAATGTTCTCGGTGAACATTAATGGTAGTTTACATGGCTACATTTCTGGGAAAAGAAGGCTCGGGCAAGGGGATCTACTTTCACCTTTCCTTTTTGTGTTTTCATGAAGTTTTTCTCGCGCATCCTGGAATGCAGGAAGCTGGGGGCTGGTGTGGTGGCTGGTGCAGGCTAGAGTGGCTGGAGCGGGCACGATGGCATGGTGAAGGGGGATGGAAGGTGGCTGGTCCAGGCTCAAATATGTGGAAGGGGGATGGTGTGGGGTAGATTTCAGGTGGTTGGGGGCTATTGGGCATGTGGCAAAGGCTGGTGCGGGCTGGGATGTAGGAGGTCGGGGGCTGGTGCGGGTTGAAACATATTGCTGGGGCTGTTTTGCTGATTATAGAGGGATAGAATGAGTGTTTTGTAGGAGGATGGGGGGTGGTGGTTGGTGTGGTGGCTGGTGAGGGCTAGATTAAGGTGGATGGGGGCTGGTTTGGGCTCGAATGCAGGTGGAAGGGGGCTGGAATGCTAGTGGAAGGGGGCTGGTTGCAGGTGCTGGGGGGATGGTGCGGGCTGGTTCAAAGGTGGCTGGGGGGGGGGGGGGGGGCTGTTGTAGGCTAGAATTCTGGTGGCAGTGGGCAGAAATGATGGTGGAAGGGGGCTGGTGTGGGCTGGATGTGGCTGGAGAAGGGCCAAAACATGACATTACCTCTGCGTGACAGCGGCGTGACCGTGATGTGACCGCGACATGACCGCGGTGTGTTGGCCCTGTCCAACAACATCCACGGGGCAGCATCTTCCGGCCAGGAGAGAAGGGAGTAAAAGGTGGTGGCGCATCATTCCGGCCATCACCTCGCTAGCAGAAATTGTGATTAGTCAGTCTCTACATTGATCACAAGACTCATGGAATACTATCACTGCGAAACACAACGGGGTGTCATCCTGGAGTGGGGCCAAATCACGGCATTACCGTGGCGTGATAGCGGCGTGACTGTGATGTGACCGTGGCATAACCATGGTGTGTTGGATCAGTCCAGCGACATCTGTGTGGCAGTATCTTTCGGCCAGGAGTGAAGGGAGCAGGAGGAGGCGAGGCAAATTCCAGCTTTCGCCCCGCCAGAAGAAAGTGTGATTAGTCAGTCTCAACATTGATCAAAAGAAAAAATGGAATAATATCACTAGTAACTTCCACGGGGTGTCATCCTGGAGTAGGGCCAAATCACTACATGACCGAGGGGTGACAGTGGGGTGACCGCTGCTTGACCGTGGTGTGTTGGCCCGATCCAACGACAACAGCAGGGAAACATCTTCCGGCCAGAAGCGAAGGGAGCGGGAGGAGGCGGGGCAACATTCCGGTCATCACCCCACGTGGAGAAATTTTGATTATTCAGTATCAACATTGATCACAAGACTCATGGAAAACTATCACTATGAACCGATATGGGGTGTTGTCTTGGAGCAGGGCCAAATCACAATGTGACCGTGGCGTGACTGTAGCGTGACCGCAACATGACTACAGTGTGACAGCAGTGTGACCACAGCGTGACCGCAGTGTGACTGTGGCGTGACCCTGGTGTGACAACAGTGTGACCACGGTGTGACTGCGGCATGACCGTGGCGTGTTTGACTGGTCCAGCAACATCTGCGGGGCAGCATCTTCGGGCCAGAAGTGAAGGGAGTGGGAGGAGGCGGGGCAACATTCTAACCATCTCCCTGCCAGCTAATGTTAGAACAGATCAACTATTTAATATGCTATAACAAGGGATCACCAGAGAGGTTGTACTGAGCGGCACAATGACAAAATGTCTAAAGGGATACAAAATGACGGAAATGAATCATACACCCTACCCCAACCATTTACAAATTCATTCACTTTTCCGAAACATAGAAATTTTATTTATAATATCTAAAGCGTGAAAAGGAAAGTGTCAGGGTCAAGGCATATACCTACTTGTGAAATTTCATTTGACTTAAAAAAGTATGATAAGCCAATTTATATTATTCAAAGAAAATAGAAACTAACTAGCCACAAAACAAACACCAACAAGAGGCATATGAAAGACTCAAACCAAATATAAACGTGCTACAAATAAAAATCACTAATCTTTGGATTAAAAGACAACACACCTCCATTGGAGTGGTTTTATTATAAAATAATGGCATTGATTTATCACACAATTCATTTAATTATATTTAACATTTATTCTCAAACTCATTCAGCACAAATAAAATTCAATAATTTAAGTAACCAGATCAACATAACTATCACCATGAGTTTTTGCAGAGAGAACACCTCCGTTGGAGGGGTTTTATTATAAAAACATGAATTTATTTATCAAATGAAAAAAATATATTAAATAACACCTATTAAAGATATGAAATTCAATATTTTAAGGCATAATTAAGAAAGAAACTAAATTCAATTTAAAGCATTCTTGAATTAAAGAGGCTAGAAGAAGGATCCTACCTCAAGGTGGAACCAAACCATCCACTTTGGATCTTGTATCTTTCTAACTAAAAGATGCTACTCCCCCACTGGGTATACAAACCTTCACAGACATTCAAGGAATCCTAGCCCTTATGCACACACCCGCATGTCCCTGAGAATGTGAAAGGGGATCCTTTCACATATGCTTATATGCATATAACAGTCTCTACTCACCTGCATATGCATATATATATATATACATGGGAATACATAACCCCATACGTGCATAATCACTGCCATGGTTGACTATACATGTAACGGGGGAACCCACATACATATACATTCTTACCTATGCACATGAAAGCAATTCACCCTTAACTTGGCTACTTGAAACCAATGAGTAGGGATCAACTTACTACACAAAGGATATTGGGAACATTAAAACACATAAAGGTTGCTACATAACCAATGTGAAACCAACCAATGACATTAAATCCTTACCTCGATTGGGAGAACCAAATCCAACCAAACCAAAACGAAATGATCCAACAACATACTAAAAACATAATATGAAGTCAAAAACATTGAAATCCCCAAATATATGAGGTGAAATACAAGTAGTAACCATATAATCTTACCTCGTATCAAAGCTGATAGATTGAATCAATCTGAACCCCATTTTCCCCCCTTCACAGAATATAATTACCCATTGTCCATAGAATGAAGTAAAAGACCTAAGTGGCCAATGCTATAAAGAAAATAAAATAAAAACTAAACTTAAAAATACCTGTCTCTGGTGACTATTCACATCACCACCCAACATATAAGAACAACAATGCCCCATGGGTCATATCATGTTCCTGCATGCAAGGGGGAAATAGATCCATGTTTCAAAATGGTACTATCAAATAGTACATCCCTATGAATTTACAATTATTCTTCTTGTTAATGGTATATAATTAGTTTGGCTCGAGTTTCAGCTTAATTTTTTTGATTGATACACGTTTTTATCCCACCAGATAATAAATGTTTACAAGAGGACACAATTTCTAATAAAATAGAATATATCATAACAAAAAATGGATCCACACCTTTGAAGAAGGTTGAACATGATTAGAAACAATGTTTTATCATATAGTTTGATGAGTTATAAAAGGATAATCCAAAAAAATGAAAGACATTGAGAGTTATCTAATTGCTCAAATGAATATGCAATTTTGAATCAATAATAAACATTAGAATGAAGAGAAACCCATGTTAATTTAACATAGATCTTTAGAATGTGAGAATTAAAAAAGCACTAAGAAAATAAAACACTTTTGAGCTACAAAGAAAAGTGCTCCATTTTTTAGAAAAAAGCCTAATAAATTAGAAGATGACAAAAACACCTTATTACCATACTTGTTGATATAAAACTTCACTCGAATAGAATTTTCACATAACACGCACTTCACATATATATTGTTTTAGAAGGAAAATAATTTTTAAAAATGAATCCTTCATATAGTGTTTTTATTCCATTGAAAAAATCAATATGGAGAAAATATGAAAATACATTATTGTTAATCACATATTTAAAAAAAATTCAACATCGTTCCCATGAGGTAATTCCACATTTATAGGGAAATTTTCATCTAGATAACATTTTATAATTTAACAAAATATGGTAACCCATTCAACTATATGTGAATCCCAAAATAACAACAAATTTATCCATAAACCAAATTCCCTTTCACATGCATCATTAACATAATAAAACCATTATGCATTAGATAACATTTTCATTTGAAAATAATAACACACCATTCACATGAAAATTGCATCCACAAAGCATCAATGGTATGAATAATTCTACACATAAAATATTCTTAACATTTTTATGAGCTGTAAATGATTTCACATAGAATATGATATTCTTTATGAAACAAGAAACACATCATATCTTATTCCCATAAATTGCAAAGAAATAATGTTCTCATTTAATATTCTATGTGAACATTCAATGATTTATAACTACAAACACTAAAATGATAACTATTTTTATGTTTTGAGAAAAGGAAAATCAATCATATATCACAGTTTGATATTTATTTTCATGAATTCATTAATTTAATGTTTGACATCAAATTATCCTTCCCACACTCGAGCTCTAGGTTCAAACACAGGGTATGCCAAACATGATTGAATAGAGTTCCAATATGTTTGTCCATGCCTACAATGATCCAAGATGATTTCCTTGACAAGGAACAATGACAAGGTATATTACCCATTCCATGGACCATTGACCTAACACAAATTACAAATTCCAGGGATATCTCTCATCTACCATGGGTTAATGGACTCTCTGTGAATTCTCATTATAGAAAAGATTATATTACCAAATAGAATAAATAATTCCAAGTGTGGAGAAACCATTCCAGGTATTATATACCCATGCATCAAGAACAACCAAGAGGAAAAACCCTACGAAAACACAAAAACATGACAGATATTTTGACATATGACACATTTTTTAATTAATTAAAAATACCAATTCTCATTACTCATATTCCATTATGTAAAATAACAGTTCTTGTCAATATAACCTTATGTCTTTTCCAATATCATACAAAATATATAGTTATATTCTACATTATCAATTCACGTTTAAATTGTGTCAATTCCAATTCACATACTGATAATTACAAAAGGAGGACAAATTACAGGATCCAAATCTATCTTTATAATATATAATTAAAAAAAGTGCACATAATGGCCTGGATTTTTATAAGAAAATGTGTTAAATCCATACCAATAACAACTAGTGGTATCATATAAAATCTAATTTGTTGCAACTAATATCAAGCAAAGATTTAGTGAAATAAATCTGTTGTAAATAGGAGGGAATATTTGGAGAAACCTAATCATGAAGAAATGGGGGAGTTGAAGATGGATTGTAATGTTTATTCGACCGTATATAAGATTAAAGAAACCTATAGAGACTAACTACACCCCCCTACCCCACCCCCTTGCCCCACTACCCCACTGCCCCACCCCCTCCCCCTGCCATGCAGACCCCCCTGCAGACCACCCCCTGCCCCTGCCCTGCAGACCTCCCCACTCCACCCTGCCCCCTCCAACCACCCACTGCCCTGTAGACATCCCACTTCCCTTGCCTCCCTCCACCCTACCCCCTGCCCCTACCCCCTCCACCCTACCCCTGCGGCTACCCCTACCCCCTGCCCACTGCCCCCTTCCCCCTACTCTGTAGACCGCCCCCTGCCCTTGCCCCTACCCCCTCCACCCTCCCCTCCCCCTCCCCCTACCCCCTTCCCCCCTCCATCCGTCCCCTCCCCCCACTACCCATCCCCCTAGACAACATAGACCCCCTACACCCCCATCCTCCTAGCCTACACCATCCCCCAAGCCTGCAGCAGCCACCCTAGCCTGCACACCCCTCTACGAGTCAAAAAATATTTGGAGATTCACGTGGTGTCACAAATGAAAGGAGTAAGAATTAAAATGGAAAACATAAATGAAATAATGTCAAACAAGCTATATAAACATAAACTACCCCACAAGGATACTTATTTATATGTTCACATGCATAATCATGGGGTATGTTTTGTTGCTGGTTCTCTACATAGTATGCAACCCTATCCTGAGACACATCTTATCATGTGAAAGCATACACACAAGAAATAAAGTTCTGGTGAAGACATTGATAAAAATAAAACCTTATAAGGATATATTCAGAATGAGTTATACTAATAAAAGGGATGATAAGAATGCCTAGGGAGGAAGCGGTTTCAAAAGGACCATCAGCATTTGAGAAATAATTTTGGAAAAACGAGGTCCAATGGAAATGTACTCCAAAATCATGCACTAAAAGAACATCACAGTGGTTATCGAATGAAAGGACAAAAATTAGTATTTCATTGAAATTTATTGTAATTACCTCTCAATTTCATCAAGGATTATGATACTTATTTGTGACTTATAGTCATCCTCAAATACCTGAAATGAAAAGGTCAAAAATGACAAAGTATTCATTATACAAGTTGCAAATTCAATAAGGATAATCAAATAGATGGATGGGTGTACCATAGGTGAGTCTATTAATTCATTAGGTATGTTTTTGTCGATGGGGAGAGAAGGTTTGGCACCAGCAGGGGACTCTGATCTCCCTTATACAGTGAAAATCTATTTTCTTGAGGCTAGGGAGGTTGTGGAATTGATTTGTAGGAAGAAGATGATGGGGGGTCAATAACCACATGAGGTTTTATCCTACTGAGACCCCCTGCCCCTCCCCCTACACAACCCCCCTATAGACCACCTTTCCCCCTATAGACCCTCCTGGACATCCCTCCCCCTGTCAATCCCCCATGTAGGGTCTTTTCTAATGGTTGTTTTAATGTGGAACCAAGGATTCTAGATCATCCCTGGCCATTTTCTTGGTGGATATGATTTATTTCTACTCATAGTGGTTGACCAGTGTACTGATAACCCTACACTACATGATATTAATAAGGGAAAGTAGGTGAGGGCGATATCAGTCATTTCATCAGAATATAGGTATGAAATTTCCATGTTTGGGTGATCACGTGTTCTAGTAGAATCATGGGAACTTATTCTACCCCAACACCTATTAGCAATTTTTGGGGGAACCTCACCAATAAAATCTATTGCTTGGAATTCCATTAGATAATTTGAATCAAAATTTGAGTATTCTTTATGATTATGATGACTAATATGCCCTCTGTTTCTCATTATATCATTTTTGAGGATACATAATTTTCAACGGGTTCACCAATCCCCGAAGATGATGCCCAAGGACACTCATCCTCTATAGGCTAGTCACTTGAGGTATTTTAGGCTCATCACCTAATGAACTCGAGGCTCATCACCCAAGAAATACCTTGCTAATCGCATGAGGAAGGATGAGATTATGATGCATTAAGAAAGGTGAATAATCCTATTCTTATCACATAATAAATCTTATACTTTTCAATAATGCATGTGCTGACATCTCTATAAGTATAAGATCATATCACCAGTAAAATGGATTCCCATTACTTCAAGATAATTATTTCCCTTGTTTTATCCAATGATTCAGGTTCATAAAACATGGGTACTCACACTTCATTTATCCATATTCATACCCAACTAATATTCTATTCAAAATTCAAAAGTTTTCATCTTGAAGGGATCTAATTATGAAGGGGATTTCTCATTGGTTCTCAAATATTTATAAGTATAATCCCATGAATCATTAATATAAGTATAATATATTTATTAATAATTATATTTAGGTATCCTACAGTATATATGTTCACATGATCAATGGGTATATTCATATTCTTCCTCGAAAAGCTTGTGGTTATTAGAAAACCATTTTTTAAAACAATAAAGCAATTATGGAACCAAGTATCTAAAAAATCAGGCAATTATAGAATTCAAATTAAAGGTTTAGGCAGAGGGAACCTACCTCAACCTCAATACGTGTTGGTTTTGATGACGACAATTCAAATCTTCCTTTTTTAGCTTGCGCACATATGTAACATCACACACACACACACACACACACACAGATATATATATATATAGGTACACCTATCCCCTATGTACATATTTTCATTGACAAATATGCACAAGGGGGTCCATAGATATATGTTTATACTTGCATATACCCATTTACACTTACACATGTATGCATTTTTCATATGAGTTATATTGGTATAGAATATTCTAAAACATGTTCCTCTATTTTTTGACACATTCTAAGAATATAGAAAACGAAAATTTCTATCTCTCTACACATGAGTCTTTTCAATGTAGGGAATCTCATATTCATGGAATAAAAACCCTTGGATGGTGTAATTACTCTAATAACTATCAGTAAAATCCAATTATCCTAAAACATTAGTGTAATTTGGTCTTATAATGACCTAAACATCCAAATTTTAGAGTCTTTTTCATGTTACCGTTATTATAATCTTAATATTATATTATTTAGACATTCTCACAAGAAAATATGTCTAATTCATTATTCCTATTAAAAGTTTAATGGAATGTTATAACAAAGGGACAGATGATTGAGAGCATAAAATATTCCACTCATTGAAAAAACTATGGAGGAGTATCCACATCCTAGAGACTCTCTTGACCTTTTTAGGAAATGAAATGGAAATGATATGACTATAGTGAAATTCGACCAACCAGATTCAACAGATCTGCTAATTATTAACAAAAGTTGTTAATGGCCTACTTGATATTGGTTCAATGACTAGCTCCATCTTTTGATAGAGTAAGAATTTGTATAACAAATGTGTTTAGCACTTTTTATTTTATATTTTATAGATTCTATCCCTATGTTTTTTATGATATTTGTGCCTTTATTCTATCCATGTGAGCCACATATTCATGCATCTCTACTGTCTGTATAGAAATAAGATCACGAAGTTTCACTCCATCTATATTTAAGAGATTTAAATCGGTAGTTTTATCATTTCAATATATTGTATCATGGTTGAAAAAATAAACTTGATGAGATCATATTCATGGGTGGATAAATCCTCTCAATAAATGAGAACATTATGAACCAGGATGTGCCAGTGTCGATAATAAGACACACCTACCCCTAGGCCAAGGAACGTTGTTGAAGGTTGTAATCTTTTTCAAAAAGTTTCTCAAAAAGATTATATATGATAATAGTTTAATCCATGAACCAAGACCACATTCATTCAACCAGATTCTCAATGACAATATTGGGACCCAAACTCTATTCACCTTCCACTATAGGTATATAATCCAGAATTTTATTTTTATGGGACATATCTTCTTTAAATTGTGTCATAGTTGTAAGAAAGTCCTCCATCATTGACTCCTGTTTAACTTTCGCGATTGAACATGATAGTTTTGCAATGATCAGATGAGCACCTAACACTATTCCACTGGGAAAAATGTATATAGGTCTTCCAACACTAGTAGTCAAACATGTGTAGTCTTCACCAATCCCAAAAAATATCATGAGGATGAAAATCCCTCAAAATTATTAGAATGTTGGGACATAATCCGTTATACCCCAATAAATTATAAGGATAATATGACATGAAAGGATCTTTGAGAATCCAATTTTTTATACATCCATCAGACTAGTTTCCCCAATACCCCATCGGTATAGTTTTCAAAACCAAACATGGAATAACCCCATGAAAATTTATTTGGACCACTCTCAAGATGTAATGGAATTTCTATGTCAGAATCATCATGCATCATCATCCACCACATTTCATAAAAGAAAAATGGGTTATATTATCTCTAAATATAGATTATAGGTAAAGATATAACATGTTTTAAATGACCAAATTATCATGAGAACCTATAAGGATCAAAAGGATCTAAAATGGTTACTCCATCTAAAAAATCATCCAAAATGCCATATCATAATAAGAAAATGTAAGAAATTTATTCTGAATTCCCTATATCATTATCTACCACTACCCCAAAACGTGTTGAATAAAAAATGAAACCAAGATGGTAAAAATCCATTAACAAATAAATGTGACCATTGAGTAATTAATTGTAAAATAACAAGACCTTCTACCATAGATTCATAGTTCACATCACATCCAGTATTAGTTTCATATTCAAGAAAGAATAGAATAAATTAAATAAATTCTCAAATACCTTGATGATAGGGCATGGGGGGTGTCGACCTCAGAATCCGAGGTGTTGAGGGTTGTGGGGGAGAGCCATCAGGAAGGAAGGGAGGAGGTGGGGGAGGCTTCTCGGAGCAGCTTTGCTGGAGGATGAGGATCGTGGGGAGGAGGGTCATGGTGAGGAGGTATCATGGGTATTGTAGGCTATTAGCGAGGAGTCATTGGGGAGGCATCGGGAAGGAATAGAGGAGGTGGGGAGGCTACTCGAAGAAAATTCTCTGGATGAGGATGGTCGCGGTGAGGAGGCGTTAGGGAGGGCATCAAGCTATTAAGGAGTTTCTTGGAGGATGGATCGAGGGCATCAGGGAGGGCGTTAGGGTATTCATCCATGAAGTCGTGGCTAATTGTGGGGGTGTAGAAATGGATTTTTTATCCATGTCCTTATAGGCATGGCTATAGCTCAATTTTCTAGTAGTTATAAGATGTAAATAATTTTTGGTGAATAGTAACTTTTTACTTTTATTTACCGTGGTTAAATGTAAATAGGGTAATAAAGGGTAAAAATGACATTATTATTACCTAAACACATGTTAAAATTATATTGGATAAGTGAAATTTGACCAAAAATAACCTTAATAATAGAATATGATTCTTTAGGTCCACATGGATTAGATTAGGACATTTATTATTATTTAATTCAAAGAAGAGTTAAAAGTGTTAAATTCAATGTCTAATAAGTAAACCATTTTTAATATAGGGTTACACATAAGATAAATTAGTCTATAATTATTCATTATAAATCTAATAATATATCATTCAAAATGGTATTTTATTTATATATTTTAGACATTAAATAATAAAATTTATTTATGACACAATGATGATGCAGTAATTACCATATTAATGAAATACTAAAATAATTGATAGTATAAATATCCAAATAAATTTAATTTGAAATTTTTTATGAATTCCACTACTTTTATAGGTTAAAATGACATATTATGGTTGGTTAAATGAATTGTTTTCAAGTAATAATGGAAATTTTAATTTAGAAAAACCAAAATACCAAATAGTGTCAAAATTGACATAAAAGAGTTTAAAAAAAATTATATTACTAAATGATATTATATTCTTAAAGATCTACAATTCTACCAAAAGACTTATGTAATGATAGGTGTATCATTAATGAACCACTTTGGGTTTACTTGGAAGTATATAGTAATTTTATTAACCATATAATATAGAAATACAAAGAGAGATGGTAAATGTCAAACTATTTAACAAAGAGTTAAATCTAAAATATAAGGTTAATATAGTGACCCAAACCTGTCTAAAACCTATTTTTTGAGTGTTTTTCAATCCATCCCCACATTTACATTTAAATAATTTATTTTGGACTCATTAGAAACCGAAAATTATTTTATTATAAAATAATATTTCTAGCTTTTCCTAAGGTGACCCTCACCCCTCTTATAAAATGGAACTCCCCCTTCTCTCTAATTAATACCTTCAATGCCATTTGGCTCGGCCAAACACTGCCCCAATACCCTTTCAACTCTCCTCCAATAATCATAAAGGAATTAATTTCGTCATAAAGTCAACCTAAGGATACCTTTTGATCCAATCAAAAGGAAGAACAAGAAGAAGAGGTAAAATATTTCATCACCTCTTTTAAGTTCCTTTCTTCTTACATTTCCTCTTTCTTTTTTGTTTCCATTATAAAATAATAACATTGGAATATTATATAATTTGATGTTATTATAAATATGGTTCAACCATATTAATTATTCTATCCATCCTTCGAATGACATGTCACCATAAGTGCGTACGTACGAATTACCGTCTCCACATCATGGTGTAATTGTTACTCAATACATTATTATTTAGATGGGTATAATAATGATGTGTAATTGATGTAAATAATAAATATAACATGATAATGATTCTGTATATATGATATAATATTAAATTATATACTCTTTTAATATCAAAATAATGATATTGTTGCTCGTGCGTACGTACGGATTACCGTCTCCACGAACGCTATGAGATTCATTCCCCATCATATCCATTCAAGACTAATTTTCATCAGATGATTAAAAATTATGTTTAAAGACTTAATATTATTATTAATATGATTAAGATACATCATATCCATAAAATCATTACTTACTTAGCATAGAATATAAAGGAAAACAAATCAGTTAACACCTGAAACGATGATAATACTAAGATTTTATTAACAAAGCAATGTTAAAAGATCATATATGATATCATATTAATGTATATTATTATTGTATAATTTAATATAAATTATTTCACCATTATATAAGAGTTTAAACTACCCTCGTCCAAGGGAAATTACAAGGTAAGGGTTAATTTCACAATCTCTTTATTATCTGAGGTTGTTTTTATGTAAGTATATACAGGGACCTCTTTATCATCCACATCCATGTTTCTTAAAAATGTATTCAAAACATTTTTACTATTTAATAAACTATGGGTAAAAGTCATTTATAGCCTTGTTTGACTTTTTATAAAATGTTTTGAAAGGAATCATTCTGTCATTTTCCAAAACAAGGTACCTTATGACTATTTCGACAAAATTAAGGTAAGAATGTTTTTTTATCTTATACGGCGGGTGCGGCTATTTTCCGTTGTCATAACATCTTTGAAGAATCCCTTACAATCTTATAGGAATATTTTGAAATATAAATATTGTATTTCATAATTACATTACTTTTAAATGATTTCAAAATAGAAATAGATATTTCTCTAAAAAGTTATGGATTTCATCTATCATAACATCATTTGATGGATTTTATGTTTGTTTGAAGTTGATTTATTATAATAAAAATGTTTAATATTGTATTGAAGATTTTGTGATATGTTTTAATTTGGATGTGTCATTTCATACCATTCATGGTTTATGGATAAAGTATTGACATTTTGTTTTAATATGAATGTTTATGTTATGTTTAATCCTTTTCATATGAGGAATGAATTGGACTTAGTAATTGATGGGTGGAGCCCGCTATAGCTCCTCGATGCATCGGTGGGTATCATGATACAAACTAGTGTCTTGGAACAAGGCCTTGAAAAAAATATTATTTGTAGTCTTGGCACAAGGCCTTGACATTGTGGTTATGAATGTTTGGGAGTATTCATTCCATCATTATGAAAGTGGCTATTGATATTTCATGTGATTATTCGACATGGAGAATATCCATGTGAATAAGTAAATGGAATTAATTTGATTTTTATCTTTTCCAAATTATACTGATGTTCAAGTTTAAAAGGATTTTGTTTTAGTCTTATACATTTCCTTAAATGTTTATTCTTATTTATGAATGTTTCTGCTATATTGTTATCCTTATAGAGCATCTAATCTCACACCTTTATATGTATTATTATTCCTAGGATGCGAAGAAGTATATTATGATTGACATATAGGGATAGTCTATGGGATCTCATTGTTTTCTATGTAAACAATGTTGTTGTAGATTTCCATTTTATGATGTAATGTAAACCTTATGAATGTATCTAGTACTTCCAAGGCTAGTAAACTAATTTATCTTTCAAGACATGATCTTTTTTGATCATTCCAATCATACGTAATAATGAACCAACTCTGGGCTTCTGGGGTTGGGGCGTTATAGTTGGTTTTAGAGGAATTTTAGTACAAAACATTGAATCTAGATTTAGATTAACACTGATTAGAGAACATATCCCTAAGATAGACTTTGAGAATTAGTATGGAAGAACATCCTAAAATTTTGGTATTATAGTGATTTTGTGAGTTATCCAAGAAATACATCCCCGTCTAGATATGATCGGGTAGAGGCAACTCTGGAACAGATGTACCTAGGGTTAAAACCCAAAAACACCGCTTTGAGCTAGACTCGAATGGGAACTGGTGCACAAGAGCAGGCATTGCTGCACTCTTGGTTATGACACTCCCGGGGGATATGCATAGGATAATTCTCAGTTTCATTAAAAACCATTATGAAGGGTTTATGAGTATATAATTCTTTAAAGAAAACAATTTTTTTTGATTATGGGTTATATCCATAAACTCTTTATTTTATGTTATGTGTTTTATATGTTTGGATTTATGTATTTCGATTCATAAACTAATCTAATTTATGCTATTATTTAGAAATGGAACCTAGTGGAAGTAATGGAAACTGTATCAATGCATGAACTCCATGTAGGGATTTCCCCCCTACTCCAGATAATTATAGTGGAGCTGGTGATACAACTGGTGCTGATCAACTTATCACTATAATGAGATACCTCACTCATGTTATGAATAATAACCTTACCCATATGGAGAACCCTGATCCACAACATAGAGGATCAATGTTAGATCGCTTCATGAGAAAAAAACACCAAATTTCAATGGGAGTACTCATACATTAGTGAATGATCAATGGATAAATTTCTTAGAGAAAATATTCCACGGCATGGGGAGTACCGAAAGGGAAAAAATTATCATGGCATTTTAGCGCCTCACTAGAGATGCTGATCAATAGTGGTAATTGATTCAAAACACAAAGGAAGATTATGAAGTGTCAAATATAGAATGGAGGGAGTTTAATGAGATTTTTTTAGAAAAATACTTTCCTTATGACCATCAAGCAGATATAGAAAGGAAATTTCTGAGTCTGTGGCAAAATGAGGATGAGAATGTCACAAAGTATGAGGATAACATTACAAGGTTAGCGAGGAATGATGCATATTATATACATAACCCAAGAAGTAATATTGATCGTTTCTTTGATGGATTAAAACAATTCCTCCATTGAGCATTGTTCTCACAATCCTTCTCATTGTATGAATATATTGTCTCATGTGCTATCAAGAAAAAAAAAATTCTCTAAAGTCTTACAAATTTAAATCAAACCAAGAAAAGAATAGATCAGCTGAACACTAAGGAGATATAAATAAGGGAATGAAGAAAAAATTTGAATATCCATCCTGCATTAAATGTGAGAAGAAACACCTTGGTACATGTCTGAAAGGAATGAGAGTCTGTTACAAGTGTGGTGAAAAAGGCCACCAAGCTCATGATTGCAAGGGGAAGAAATAGGTTGTCAATGTTGAATGCTACAATTGATGAGAAAGGTGGAATTATGCGAATGAATTTCTTAAGAGTCAGGGTAACATACCTTAGAAAAGGCCAAGGGATCTAGTCCAGGCGTATGCTATCACTATTGCTGAGTTTGAAGCTATGAAAGATGTAGTGGAAGGTAATTTAATGGGTTCCTCAAGTATAGCCAATGTTTTATTTGATTCTGTATCATCGCATTGTTTCATATCTTCCATTTTTAATAAGAAAATTAGATATTTTCAATTTGATTTAACAAGGGAGTTTTTAGTCAAAACACCTAAGGGAAGTATCATTGCAACAATGTTTTGTGAATCAGTTCCCATTAGAGCTTATAAATGTTCTTTTTCTGCTGATCTCATTGTCATACCCACGATTGAATTTGATATAATCCTCGATATGTATTGTATTTCACACCATGATGAAAAAATTTATTATAAGAATAAGGAGGTTACTATTTTTGAAGACATTGATAATGAACACCTTATCTTTAGAGAAAAAATGTCACCACCAGATTCTTATATGGATTCACTCCAAGTAGCTCAACTAAATTCAATTTTTGGGGAGGAAGAGAATTAAATAACTCTGGGTGAGGAAAGGAATGTTCAAATAGAGGATGTACCAATTGTGAAATAATATGTTGATTTGTTTCTAGAAGATTTACCTGGTCATCCCCCAGAATGAGAAATTGAATTTTCCATTGATTTAATTCCTGGTTCAAGGCCCATATCAAATAAATCTTACAGAATAAGGGATTTATTCTCCCTAGTGTTTCTCTATGGGGAGCCCTATCCTTTTCGTTAAAAAAAGATGGATCTATGGGGTTGTGCATTGAGTACCGGGAGATCAATGATATAATAATAAATAACAAGTATCCCCTACCTCACATTGATGATTTATTCGACCAACTTCAGGGAGATCAATACATTTCAAAGATAGAACTTCGATCTGGATATCATCAGTTGTGGATGAAGAAGGAAGACATTCTGAAGACAACATTTCAAACCAGGTATTAGCATTACGAGTTTACTGTAATGCCTTTTAGATTGACTAATGATCCCTCTGTTTTCCTGGATCTAATGAATAGAGTTTTGAAGGAATATCTTGATGACTTTGTAGTGGTATTTATTGATGATATCTTGGTATATCCAAAAGATATGAAGATCTTGAAAATCACTTGTGCCTTATCCTGAGGACTCTTAGAAGACATGAATTATATGGGAGGGTTAGCATGTGTGAATTATGGATTCCAAAGATTTCTTTTCACGGTCATATCATCTCTAAGGAAGGAATATCTGTTGATTCTTCTAATACAAGAGCAATCCAAGAATGGCCAGCACCGACAAGTATAACTGAGGTATCCAGTTTTATTGGTTTACCAGGTTGTTATCGGCGTCTCGTCCAGAATATTCCCCAAATTGATAACCCATTAACCAAGATCACATGTAATGGGGTGAAATATTTTTGGAAAAAATAATGTGACGAATGTTTTGATAAATTTAAAAAATATCAGTCAATTCTTCAATATTGACTCCACCATCGGGGAATGATGGATTTTTTATTTATAGTGATGCTTCAAAGAAATGACTTGGTTGTGTCCTTATGTAGAATGATGGGGTTATTTCTTATGCATCACAACAGCTAAAAATTTATGAGAAAAACTACTTGACTCATGATCTTGAGTTATCAGCTGTAATCTTTGCTTTGATGATTTGGAGACACTATCTCTATGGTAAAAAATGTGAGATATATACCTATTACAAGAGTTTGAAGTATATTTTATCAAATAAATAACTCAACATGAGGACCAGGAGATGGCTTGAGCTACTTAAGGATTATGATCTCACTATACACTACCAACTGAAGAAGTCAAATAAGGTGGAAGATGCTTTGAGTAGAAATGATCATGGAGCTTTGAACAAGATGAGAGTTGAAAAGGATCCTATATACACGGATCTAGTAAAGATGGTTTTGGGAATCACCATAGAAGGTGAATCATAAATACTTTATCAAATTGTTGCCAAATCATCATTACTAGAAAGGATAAAGAGTTCTCAAACCGATGATGAAGTGTTTCAGAAGAAGATTAAAGCTGGGAATGATGGGAGATTGAGTGACTTTATGTATGGAGATAGGAATTTTGAAATTTGGGAAGCGACTTTGTGTTCCCGATATACCTGATCAAAAAAGGAAATTTGTAGATGATGCTCATAGATCTAATTTCTCTATACTCCTTGGTAGCACCAAAATGTATAGATATTTGAAGGAAAATTTTTGGTTGGATAACATGAAGAGGGAGATTGCTGATTTTGTGTCAAGATGTATGGTTTTTCATCAAGTGAAATATGGAAGGCAACAACCTGGAAGAGTCATGCAACCTCTTCCCATACCTGAGTGGAAATGAGATAATATAACGATGGACTTTGTCATGGGATTACTAAAGACATCTAGATTGAATGATACAATACGGGTCATTACTGATCGTCTTTCCAAGTCAACACATTTTCTTTCTATAAGATAAGAATTACCACTTGAATGATTGAGAAGACTATATATTAATGTTTTTTTAAGACTTCATGAAGTACCACTATCGATTGTTTCTGGTCATGATCCACGTTTTATATAAAGATTATGGAAAAGTATTCAAAAAGCCCTGGATACTGGACATCATTTGAGAACTGCCTACCACCCTAAACTAATGGACAATCAGGATGGACTATTCAAACCATAGAAGACATGTTGAGATAATGCTCACATGACATTCAAGGAATGTGGGATCAATATTTACCTCTGGTAGAACTTTCCTATAACAATATCTTTCATTCAAGTATTTAGATGGAACCATGTAAAGAATTATACAAAAAGTGATGTCACACACCAACCTGTTGGGATGATGTTGGTGAATGAAAACTCGTAGGCTGAGAACTGGTGGAGGAGACAATGGAAAAGGTAAATGTAATCCAAAACCACATCAAAGTAGCTCAATGTAGGCAGAAGAGATATGCTGATAACCGAAGGAAGAATTTGGAATTTTATGTAGGAGATCATGTTTTTTTGAAGGTATCTCCATGGAAATGTGTTATACGTTTTGTTAAGAAGGGTAAATTGAGTCCCATGTACATCGGACCTTTTGAAATTCTAGAACGAATTGGGGCTGTGGATTACTGTTTGAAAATGCCGCCAAGTCTCTCCAAAGTTCATGATTTTTTCCACGTATCACTATTGAGAAAATACATGCTTGGCCCAAAAAATGTACATTCCTATGAGGAATTAGAATTGGAACTCATTATGTCTTATTATGAAGAGCCTGTCAAGATTCTTGATACAAGAGCACAAGTTCTGAGAAACCATACGACTAGTGTGGTAAAAGTTATATGAAGAAACCATACAATTGAAGAGGCAACATGGGAAGCCGAGGAACTTATGATGAAGAATTAATTGAGTGTTTTTATGAAGTAATAATCTAGAAATTACAATGACGAAACTATTTGAAATAGGGGAGAATGTAACACCCCAACCTTCCACGATACACTTCTCTTTGAATAATACAGTAGCATGTATTGTACGCAACTTCAAGTTCTAACACACCACAACAAATAAAACTAGCCTTTATGAATAGTAATACATAAATTTTAAAATTTTATAAATTTTATCTCTTAAAATGGAATTCATTTTTGGATTCGGAATTTCAAAATTAGTTTAGGGTAAATTTGTTGTATTTTTCTGAAAACATTCAATTTTTGGTGAATAGTGAAAAACACTAAGTTATGGTTTAAAACCGAATTTTTATTTAAATAATTATTTATCTTATTTAAAATTTTTAGGTAAAAATAGATACATAATACCTATATAAGTTCAATTTAATTCATTAGAGTTAGTTTATAATAATTTTAGATATATAAAAATTTTATTGAACTTTTTATCGTCTTTTACCTAACTCCTAGGAGCATTTGAATATTTACATAAAACATAATTTTACCACTTTTGTGAGTTGAATTTCAAACATTCAGAAGACATGGTTTAAATAAGTAAGTAAAATGTGGTTCAATAAGATGAAAATAATTTTTTTTGAATCGTTACTTTTTACTTTTTTTACCATGGTTAAAAGTAAATAGGGTTATTTAGGGTCAAAAAGACATTATTATTACCCTAACACATTTATTAATTCTATTGGATAAGTGTAATTAGTCCAGAAACAACCTTAGGAATAAAATATGATCCTTCAGTTCCACTTGGATTTGATTAGGAGATTTATTATTATTTAATTAAAAGAAGAGTTAAAAGTGTTAAATTGAATGTTTAGTAAATAAACCATTTTTAATATATGGTTAAATATAAGATAAATTAGACTATAAATATTAATTATAAAGATAAATATATTTCCTACATAATGGTATTTTATTTATATTTTTTAGACATTATATAATTAAATTTATTTATGACACAATGACGATGCAGTAATTACCATATTAATGAATGATTAAAATAATTGAAATTATAAATATCCAAATAAATGTAATTTGAGAATTTTTATGAATTCAAATAATTTTCTTGGTTAATATGTCATATTATGGTTGGTTAGATGATTTTTTTGAAATAATAATGCTGTTATGAATTTAGAAAAAACAAAAAACAAAATAGTGTCACAATTGACTTAAAGTAGTTTTTAAAACAAATATTATATTATTAAATGATATTCTATTAATAAAAATATAATGTTATTAAAAAAGACTTATGTAAGGATAGGTTCATAATTAATGAACCACTTGGGGTTCTCTTGGAATTATATAGTATGTTTATCAAACATATAATATAAAAATACAAAGAGACATAGTAAATGTCAAACTACTTAACTAAGAGTTAAATCTAAAAAATAAGGTTAATATATTGACCCAAACCTGTCTAAAAAGTATTTATTGAGTGGTTTTAGACCCAGTACCACTATATAATTTAAATAATTCATTTTAGAGCCATTAAAAACCGAAAATTATTTTATTATAGAATAATATTTCTAGGTTTTCCTATGGTTCCCCTCACCCCTCTTATAAAAGGGAACTCACCCTTCTCTTTATTTCATACCTTCAAAGCCATTTAGCTCGGCCAAAATATACCCAAATACCCTATAAACAATTTTTATTTTATCCTAGAGGACTTAATTTAGTCCTAAAGCCTACTTATGGAGACCTTTTGATAAAATAAAAATGAAGAACCCGAAGAAAAGGTAAAATATTTCATCATCTCTTTCAAGTTCTTTTCTTTTCCCACTTACTCTTTCTTTGTTGATTCCATTCTAAAATAATAACTCCAGTATATTATATATACTATGATATTATTATAAATATTGCACAACCATATTCATTATTCTATCCATCCTTCGAATGACATGTCACCATACGTGTGTACGTACGATTTACCGTTTCTACGTTGTGGTGTAATTGTTATTCAATATATTATTATTTGGATGGGTATAATAATGATGTTTAATTGGTGTAAATAATAAACATAACATGATAATTATTCTGTATATATGATATAACATCCAATTATATATTATTTTAATATCAAAAGAATGATATTGTCGCTAGTCCGTACGTACGGATTACCATCTCCTCGAACGCAATGAGATTAATTCCCCATCGTATCCATTGAAGAATAATTTTTATTTAGTGATTAAAAATAATTTTTAAAGACTTATTATCATTCTGAATTTGAATAAGATACATCCTATCCATAAAAAAAATTACTTACTTAACAAAGTATATAAAGCAAAACAAATTAGTTAACACTGGAAACATCGATAAATCTATGATATTATTAACAAAGAAATGATAAAAGATCATATATGATATCATATTAATTTATATGATTATTGTATAATTTAATAACAATTATTTCACCATTATACAGGAGTTCATCCTACTATCTACCAAGGTGAAGTACAAGGTAAGGGTTAATTTCCCAATCTCTTTATTATCCGAGGTTGTTTTTGCATATGTATCTACTAAGACCTCTTTATCATCTACATCCGTGTTTCTTAAAAATGTATTCGAAAACATTTTTACTATTTACTAGACTATGGGTTAAAGTCATTTATACACATTTTTTAATTTTTATAAATTGGTTTGAAAATAATCTTTCCGTCGTTTTCCAAACAGGGTACCTTACGACCTTTTCAACAAAATTAAGGTAAAAATGGTTTTTAACTCATATGGGGGGTGGGGCTATTTTCCGCCATTATAACATCGTTGAAGATTCCCTTACATTCTTATAAGAATATTTTCAAAAATAAATGTTTTCTTTTATAATGATGTTATTTTTAAATGATTTAAAAATAGAAAGATATGTTTCTCTAAAAGGGTTTTGATTTCATCTATGTCAACATCATTTGATGGATTTTAAGACTGTTTGAAGTTGATTTATTATGATACAAAACTTTCATATTGTGTTGAATGTTTTGTGATATGTTTGACTGTGGATGTGTTATTTCATACCATTCAAGGTGTATGGATTATGTTTTGAAATTTCATTTTAATACGAATGTTCATGTTATGTTTAAACCGTTATATATAAGGAATGCAATGGACTTAGTAAGTGGCGGGTGGATCCCTATATAGCTCCTCGATGCATCGATAGGTCTCATTAGAAAAACTAGTGTCTTGGCACAAAGCCCTGACAAAATATTAGTTGTACTCTTGGCACAAGGACTTGACTACGTGGTTATGAAAGTCCGGAATTATGCATTCCATCATTATGAAAGTGGGTATTGATATTTCATGTGATTATTCGACTAGTAGAATAACCATGTGAATAAGTATATGGAATTTATTTGATATTTATATTTTCCATATTTTTCTGAAGTTCAAGTTTAAAAGTATTATTTTTTAGTCTTATACAATGCCTTAAATTTGTATGCTTATTTAGGAAAGTTTACTCTATATTTTTATCCTAACAGTGCATCTGAGCTCACCTCTTTCCATGTTTTATTTTTTCAGGATGCAAAGAAGTATATTATGACTGACCTACATAGATAGTCTATAGGATCTCAGTGTTGTCTATAGAAACAATGTGGTTTTATTTTTCCATTTTATGATGTAATGTAAACCTTATGAATGTATCTTGTAATACCAAGGCTGCTAAACTAATCGATCTTTCGAGACTTGATCTTTTGTGATCATGCTAATTATGTTTAATAATGCACCGACTCTAGGATTCTGGGGTCGGGGTGTTACAATAATTCTATTGATTTTTTTATTTAAATTCCTTATTCATGTCAGGTGACAGTTTTTTTAGATATGAATGTACAATGAAAATTATTTACTAATTTTTAGGAATCCATTTAATTTATCCATTTTCATTCCTTGAATCCAAATATTGAAAATCACATTCTTTTCATTCTTTGGATTATGATTATAATCATTTTATATTATTTTCGACATGTGGAACACATATATATGATTTTATTTATTTTATATGTTACCATATAATTATAAATACATAAAAATGATGTTTAATATGGTATATATCAAATGGGATACTTTTTTAGGGATTATGGATAGAAATTAATCGACCAGTCTAATATCTCCACTTTGTAAGGTGTTAATGGGAGTGACCATGGAATATTTTTATAATTTATTGAATTTTTTTATTGAAACATATTCCATGATTCCTTTATCCAATGATTGAATTTCCTTATTATATTTTTTTATGTTAACTCCAATTATAATTATGATATCAAGGAGGTAACACCCATATATATTACCAAATAATTATTTCAGACCAATATAAGCGTGTTCAAAATTTTCATTACACACGCACTAAGTTTATCTTATCCTACATTAATAAAATATTTTATCTTGAACAACATCCAATACTATATCTAAATGAATCGTGAAAAACAAATAGAATATTATTATTTAATAGGATAGTTATCACCAATACATTGGAATTGTGGGTATGAATTAGTTTTACTAAATTATGAGAATATATAATGAAATAAATGTCAAAAATTAATTAGGAATTAAAAAACCATTTGAAAAAAGTATATATTATTCATGAAAAATCATGTATTTTCACAAAATAATTATCTCAATATAACAAATAAAAAAATAGAAAAATATTTTATTGATTCATTTATACTATATATTCAGTCAATTTATTAAAGTTCATCGTATTATTTTTGTATTGAATAGATTATAATTAATTCCATTTTTTTAAAATTTTATTTTTTAGATATTAATTCTCTATCCTCTTGAAAACTTATTTTATTATTAATTTTTCAATATTTAATGAAATTATTTTAGAAAATATACTACATTGATAAAATTACAATTTTTAAAATATCTCGAAATTAAATATGGATAATTTCCTGAAATGTAAAATTTTAGGATGTATAGTGAAAAATACTAGTTTTTATTATGAAATATCATTTCTATTAATGAATTCAAAAAACATTATATTTTTTAAATATGGGTTTAAATGTATCATAAGATCAATGATATAGATATATAATTTAATCTAATTTATTTTGCTGTAATAATTTTCATATTGATTATTTATGTAAAAACATTTTAATAATTTTGAATGTTTTGTCTCTAGAAGATTTCTTTTTTATCAAATTTTTTGTATTATTTATAAATTAAATTATGAATGTTATAAAAGTATAATTTTAATAAATGGGTTAATTATTTTGAATAGTAATAATTTATATTATTTAATATGGTAAACTTAATTTATTTTTAATATGAATTCTAAAAGATAAAAATAATTTATCACGGTTAATGGTAAAATGTGTTTACTAATGTTTTAACATAAAATGAGAATGGGGAAAAAAATTACCCAAAATTTATCCAAAACCAATTTACTATGCTTATATATAGAATAACACATCGAGGATCAACAAGGTAAAATTATACGTCTTTGAGGCATGTGAACAACATGGGTTCACATTTTTATTTAAGAACCCACATTTGTTCATCTCACCTCATATATACTAGAACAATAATACCTTATAAACTTCACACATAAAAAACAATTTGATAGAAAAATAAATAAAAAAATCATACTTACATCTATATCCTCATCCTTTATTCCTTAATTTTTTGAAAATAATAACCAATTAATCCATATTTAATAAAATTAGATGTTTTCCAAGGAAGAAGTTACATCTTGAACCAAAGATTTTATATAATTTCTTCCGCTACCTATATAAATTATTATTTTAAATTTGTCAAATAATATCATAAAAATATTCATTGCACTAAGACATTATTATGTAAATGTAATTTCCTATATCAAATTCATCTTCAATTAATTGGGATAAAAAATCATTGTTCTTGTCTACGGTAGACTATCGTCCCACAAACAATTGTAGTTTTTTTATACACCACCAATCAAAACTATATATTGTAATTTTTTTAATTTTTATATATAATATTTATGATATTATTGGACATTTATAATAATATTAAGAAATATACCTTCTTACCACCATCACATTGAGAATACAATAATGCCACTCTTGTGTATAATGGAGTAAAATATCATGAATCGATTGAATGTTATTTTAAATTCTAATTTAATTATTTCGTAATAATTTTATATTAAATGAATATATATGATATTTTTAAATAATTATATTTTCTAATTATTATTTCACATATACCTTATTCATTTTTTATTTTCACGATTTTAAAATTTCATTCATGTATAAAGAGGACTACTGAATCAAGAAGCTGTTTTATTAGTTCTTCAGTTCCATTTTACCTGAAACACAGTAATTATTATTATAAATATAAATAAAATATATATAAGACATAAAAATTATTCTCCAAGTTATATATATAATATATATATTTTTTCAATTTTTATATCGATATAATGTAAACAATGTCAATATTTACATAAGGCATACCTTCTACATATGCGGTTTATTTCAATTTCTATCTCTAAAATTTATTGTTTACTAAAAAACGTTTACAATATATATATATATATTGTTTATATTAAATTTAATATTTTGGATATTATGTAACCATCATTAACATAAAATTAAAAAAATATATCAAATCAAGACATACATGAAAAAGATAACATTTATTTTCCAAAAAGTGAAACTAAAAAGAAATTTTTACAAAACTAGTAATAAAAGGTAATAAATAAAACACATATCATACAATATATATATATATATTGTGTATAATATATATATATATATATATAATTTATTAAAATTCATTATATAGTAGTTTGAATGTGTATGAAGGATTTCAAAAATAAAGGAAAGGTATTTCACTCACACTTTTTTCGTCCATGGGACACATTCCATATTGAACATATATTTAAAATATGGGGTTTATATAATATCCATGAATTAAATTTATGATTAATTAACTAAAAATTATGGTTATTTTCTTACATATTTGAGTTTCTTCCCTTGATAGGGTTTACATTTCAAAACAAACCAAATTGATAATGGGTTTTTTCCAATTAACCATCCTTGAGAAAGATGTTAAGTACAAAAAAATAATATTTTTTGTCGTGTATATATAGAAAATTTTAAAATATATATCATGAATTTATTTATTCTCAAAATATTATTAATTTCACTAAATTTCATTCTTTAATGGGACTTATGAATCAATGTTAGAAAAATAGTAAAGGTTTTATGAAACAATATAATCATGTTTCGGGTTTTTTTATGTTTATGCTTCTAATAAGATATCATTGTAATACATATCTCATGAAACTCTTGAATTTATTACGCTTATTTTATTTCATGAAAATAATTCTTTTCACTGATTTCACATATTATGTATACACATGAAATTGAAATAATATTTTGAAAAAATCATCCATATTTCTCTCATTGGATGAAAATGATTTTCATTCCATATCAATATTTTCTTAAAATATTATAAAAATATTATTATTTTTTATACATTATCTCAATTATGTTTTAAAAAATTATTAATCAACATTTAGTTTTTAAATTTCTTTTTAAAACAGCTTAATGTCATTATGCAAATAATTCATGTCTTGGTTTTATTCAAAATATGAATATAATACTTATTTATAATCTACATATTGTATTAAATATCCAAACATCATGAAAAGAAAATATATTTAATATTCCAATATATGTTTTTAAAATTATATTCAAGGATTTTTTTTTTAAATTTGGTTATATTTTTAATTTTTCCCAATTTCATTGTATATTATCCTCAAGAAATATCACATGAAATCATGGAAATCATTTTCCATATATGATGAAATTCATTTCTATAACCTATTCTTTACATGGGATATGATCCCAGGAAAAAATTATTATTATTAATTTTAATGGTTATAAATATGTATTAAATGTGTTAATGAAACACTTTTTTGATCCACATATTATTTTTTGATGAAATTATAAAAATATTATGAAAAAAAATTCCTTTTAAAAGGCTATGTTTTGATGAAATGATCATGAAACCCATTAATTTTTATGGTATCTTATATAATGAATTTTTTATGATCTTCTAGAACACATATGTGTGATTTTAATCACATTAATTTATGTATGTTATAACCAAGGATGGTGGTCAACATATAACCAATATGTATGGAACATATATCTACCAAGAATGTATTGAGTAATGATAGATATCTCATGATATAAACAAGACTATAATGGGGAGTGATCCATTAATTCTATGTTTGTTTTATGGAGTGAATCAAATACACTTTGTTAGTATGGGCTATGATCCTTGAACTATGAAGGAAATTATTTTATATATTTTTTATTTAACTAAACTATGTATTATTGAAATTTTATGTTCTCATGGTTTATGTTATTCGATTACATTACGACTCAATTTTTTGAACTACCAACATTTATGATATGAATCACTTTTATGATATATGATATATAGGTTGTGGTATTCAAATTGTATTCAAATGTTCTCATTCACATGTTTTTATGATTAATTGGTGTCTCCCTTGTCTACCATTTTGGGAATAGGAGCTCACCATTTTATATGTTCCATTTTAGAATTTACAAATAATGGTTTTAGTTATGGTATTCATTATAGTGGGACTATATTTTAAGATAATCACAAGATATATTTTATATATTTCCTGAAATAAAATTATTTTTGGGATTTTCTCTGAATCCACTAAACCTATGAGGTCCACTTGTATTTATTTGTAAAATTTATTTAATATTAATCTAAAATTATGTAATATCATTATATGAGAATTTTGGGGAAATTATATTTGGTTTCATATGAATGGTTAAGTTAACCATTATAAACTAGTTTTATAAATCAACATTTAGAACTATAGATATATATCTTTGGATATGTATATGGATTTGAAAAAAGATAAGACTATATAAGACTCAATGTAATTGAAAATGTCCTAAAAATTTGTTAACTGATTGATTTCGTAGCATGAAAGTTATATCATAACTATTTGGATACTAAAAATTGATGTGGATCTATCAATAAGTCTTGTAAGCATAATAAATTAGAAAATATAAAATTTATGATGAATATTTCATCACCTCATGCCCGATAATGGAAATTTATTCAGACCTTTTATGATGCTCATAGTGAATATGCTAAAAAAATTCATATTATTTTAGAAAAATTTATGAATGATTTAATTATTTGTGACTAAGAATGGAATATGATAAAATAATGGATTCATATATTAAAAAGTGGGTTTTCATGATTCAAACATCCTATAAGTATTTTTATATGATTATATAGGTCCCTATTAGGATTATTGATTCCAACATTGTTATCATTACTTTTAGTAAATGGATGGGATTTGATGAATCATTGATAATGATTATAATAATAGAAAATGAAATGATTTTTCACATGAGAATCCAAATATTTTGAGAGATGGATTTTAAAATCATGCTGTTATTCTTATAGAAACATCCAATAATATAAATTATTGTGTAATTAAAAATTATTGGGGGAGGGAATGATGTACTATTATGTCCATCATGAGGAAACACCCACCATATTTTTGTTGTTCTATTGATCCACTAGATGCTATGTAATGGATAAATTACTTTGAGAACTTATTTTCCTTTATCATGAGTTATAATCATGTTTAATTTGTTTTTATTATCTATATTTTTATGGGGAAGTTAGAAAAATGGGGAATCTACTCATGAATACTGGGGAATGTAATGAATTTGACTCCGCGGAGTGGGATTTTTTTGTAGCCATATTTTTCAACAAGCACCTTCCTAGTATTCTTCATAAGAAAATATAGAATGATTTACTATAATTAATGAAAAATGTTGATGAATTAGTTGGTACATATGATGAAAATTTTATATGTCATGCAAGGAATGATTCATTTATTATCAACCCAATATAATGAAATATTAAAAAATTCATTAGTGGATTAAAACCAAGTATCCAAATGGTTTTTTCAATATGGTACATCATTTCCTATGAGAAAAGTTTTCTTTGATAAATAATGGTATAAATTGTTTTTGGGGATACAAATCAATCACATTGTATTGAAAACAAAATAAAAATTAAACTCAATGGAAACACTAGAAGCTTAAAATAAAAGATGATGAAATTTTATTTACTATCAATGTCATTAAGGAATCATGGAAGAAATATTATTATGTGAACTATTAAATGTTTAATGTGATTGATGTAATTTTATCTATAAGTTTATTGATGACGTGATTATTATATGATATATGTTGATAAAAAGAAGTAAAATTATATATAGAATTCACCAAAAACACTATTATACTTGAAATTCATTGAGTATTTTAATTATACGAATCAATTAACCGATTAATGCCATATTGAGAATGATAATCCATTAAAAACTCAATGTAAAAGGAAAAAATGGAAAGTATAAGCGATGACATCAGTTTATGAGAATCATCAAAATTAGTGAACACCAATCCTCAAATACCTTTTGGGAATTTAATGTTTTATATCGTTTTAATGTTCCTTATGAAAATTATATGCATAAAACTTTAGTGAAATGCCAAGTGAGTTTATGAATTTACTATCTCCCTCAAGATTGATTATACAATATTGAGTTAAAATTTGATTTATGATGGTAGAAGGATCAACCCAATCATATAATATATTTTTATTTAATATTAGAGCACATATAAGGAATAAAGGGTTCGTTAGATTTATTGAGGAATATTGTTTTATATAAATTCTTATGTTATGATTTATGGATACCAAAAAGGCTTTATGATATTGTGGTTATATTATGTTTAATGTAATTAAAATACCTTTTTAGGTTTTATGTCAATGGATTGTATAATGATTAATAAATTATTAGGAAAAATTTATTACATTATTTAAATTTAGTTTTATATATGTTTTAATTGAAATATTATTTGAGTTGTAATGAATTTATGTTTTTGGTAAGTTTGATTAAATGTACTGGTTAAAATTAATATTTATCTTATCTTTTTTGTTGAGGTAATTATGGGTTGTAGTAAATTTACATAAGAATTCAACACACATTGATTCAATAAGATAACTTTTATCCCTATATCAGAATTCAAGAATATAATTTACAAAAATATTAAGGTTTCATGGAGTATTCCAATATATTGTACCTAATTAGGATCTGAGTTTTAACTTGATGTTCAAAAAAAGTTTTTAGAAATATATGTATAAATAGATTTTTTTTTCAAAATAATATATCACAACTAGATAAATTTTTAACTAGAAAGAACAATTGGTACAGTATATTATATATTAATATATTCTATTTCAATGGATATTAAGATCAATACAATACCATAGTTTTGTTTTGTTACATAAAAACTCTTCACTCGAGAAATCAAATAGATCAATATGAAAAATCTTACGAAAATGAGTGTAGAACACCAATGTAATATAATGATGTTTATGAAAGAATGAATTTGGGAAATATGATAGATAAATACGTTTAATTCTAGGTATGTTCATTCAAAAACAAGTAACATATATAAAAATTTGACAGAAATGATTTTATACTAATTTCTTATGGGATCCTTAATATGATATTTGTGATATGGTGTTTTTATGAATTTCATAATGTATAATTGGAAGGAAAACTAAGCCCAAGGTATGTAGTCTATTTTAGTTTAATGATCATGTAGAGTCTATAGTATATCTCATGGAACATTCACTGATCAATTAGTAGGTTCTTGATATTTTACCTATATCATTCTTGAGGAAGTAAAAACATGATCGATCATGCATATTGATCTTTGTGATTATAGAATTGAAGCATAATATTTTTTTAAGGAATAACCAATGAAGACTCTATATTATAACACTAATTTTCTATAAAACTATAAAACTAAAATGGTTAATTGTTTAGGGTAAAATTACTATCTTGATAAGTTATATGGTAACCTGAGGATGTAATGGGGGAGAAGTATCCTCAGTTGTAGGTTCCAATGTGGTCTATTTTCTGGGATAAATTTATTTTATGTTTGTATAATTTAATTACATGAAAATAATTGAAATATTTTTTTTCGAAGATATTTTTTCATTTAAATATATTTCACTACAACAAAAACTAATATTATATTGTATTACTCACAAAACTGAGTTTTCCATGTATTTCACACAACAAAGAGTTTTATAAAAATGTTATATACTATTAATATATTATTTTTTGATATTATAATTTCCACCAATCCATTAAAAAAATGTTATGAATATTATTAAATAAATTTTGATAATATATAATTAATTATATAGATACTAATTAATTAGAAATGGATATAATAACAGATTTAAAATAAAGGATATCTTTTTCTAAAAACATGTTTTTTGAAAAAAATTATTATTATTTAAATAAATTAAATAAAAAACCTTTATTTAATTATATTAATGAAATTGTGAAATTATTTATTCAATAATTTTTTTCCATTAGTCATATTTTTTTTTAGAAAATAGGAAAAAATACATCCAATTTAATGCTAAAAGTTTAATTTTTCTAAATAATATTTTTATCATCTTTTGTACACATAATTTAAAATTTATTTTTAAATATATAGAATATTTATTTTTAAAATTTAAAATTGTTATTAAAATAATAATGTAAAAATTATCTTATATGTAATTTTTTATAATTTTCTAAACATATAAGTTCATTCACAAAAAATAATAATAATAGTTTTTTGAATAATTTTCTATTCATTCAAAGAATTTAAAATCATAAAAAAACATTTAATAATGTTTTTAAAAGTAAAAATAGTTGAAATATATATCTATGTATCCAATTTATTTTATTTGAAAATAATTCATATTTAATTATTATCTAATTTTTTAAATCATTTGAAACGTTTCTGTTTTGAAAGCTATTATTATATCTTATGTGAGGTTAATTTTACATTAATTTTTCCAAATTTATGAGTTTTATTAGGAAAAATGGATTCCACATTTTTAATGATAATTCCTTATATTTTAAAATACAATGTTGTTAAATTCATACCATTCTTAATAATAAAAGAAGAAAAGATTAATTAAACTGGTTACAGTGAAAATGAGATTACTAGTTGTTAACTATAAAAATAAGGATTAAAAAATGATAAAAAAACATGTAAAAAACTCATTGAATGGACATATTAGAGCACAAATCTTATAAGATTTTTGGTGGACCATTTTGGGGGTTTTGGAATGTTACAAAAATGGGTAATAATTTTCATTTTAAGAAATTACAAGTGTAAAACTCACCTAATAAATAAAATTCCACCCTTGATCCTCCTCAAAACACACATCCAAAACACTTTAGTTCAAAAATTCTATTCCCAAACTAACTTCCCTACTCTCATCCTAGAATTAATAGTTTTATAATAATTTTTTCTAAACTTTTATAAATAATATTTACATTTAGAATAAATTAAATTAAAAATAATTATTATAAAAAATAGATGGTCATCATTAGATTTTTTAAATCCTATCAGGTTAAAAACGCTATTATGATTTATAAAAGATTTTAAAATAGACCAATAATTATGTATATATAATTTATATAAATCCAATTTTATGAAAAATTTAATTCACATAGCCAAAAGGGGAAATGTCCTCAACTAGAAGGATTTTACCCAATGATGCACTTTCATCTAAGATTCCAATGGAGATATAATCACTAAGATTTTCCCTTGAAAAATCTAAATAGAATATCCAAAAATTATATAATATTTGAAAATTTTTACAGTGAAATTCTAAGATCATCATGATCACGACCTATAGGGTCGTTATACGTTTTTATGATGTATGTTTTAATTATTTCTTTTTTCGATTCCTTTCTCTTCATGAATATATTTCTGACCATGAATTATGAGGATACTTATAATGGTGATGTAAAGAACTTTTTGGATTTTTCAATGTAAATATTTGACTTTGAGCTTCTCTCTGGGAACATATTGGTTGGGTAAGAGGACTACAATCAATGTAATTGATTTTGGGAGTATGTTGAAAACTGGGTTTGTTTCCCAACTAGTTTATAAATCATGTAACAATTTAATGGATTTTATTAATACAATAATCATTTAAATTTAATTGAAATTATATTTTTTAGAATGTAAGGACGTCAAGTATTACCTGGCATATAAATTAGTTACATGCCATGAAAATGTCACATCGTCATTTTTTAGAGTGCATGAGAAAAATATATTTCATTTTTTCTTTTTTCATCCCTCTGATATTTACCTCGAATCATTAAGCAATTTTTAGAGACTTCATTCCATCATTATTGAACCATTCATCAAGTAATCTACTGTGCTGCTTGGTTTGTCTCTTCAGTAAATCCTTCCGATCAGTTTACCACACTCATTTGTGGTTACAGAACTATTTTTTTGTGGGCATGTGATTTTATTTTATATCAGTCATTTTTAGTATTTTTACTGAATTTTCAAAATAAATAAAATCATGTGGTTTTCAATTCCCATTGTCAATGGTGGATCAGTTTTCTACATTTATGAGTTATGTCAATCTGTTCATGTGTTATAATTTCTTTCATTTGTTATTGTTCTTTTTGAAACATTGAAATTGGAAATTGAATTTCTTGTTGGGGAATTAAAAATAAAATGGATTCATGTTTTTATGTGGGTTTATTTGTGGAAAAATGAATCTCAAATAATTGAAATGGGAAATATGTATGGAGCCCCTCATTCATATCCTCTTGTCCTTAAATTGGTTTTATAAAAATGTGAGAGTGGTTTTTAAGAACATAAATTTTCAAACATTACAGAGTTGGATCCTTAGTTACATAGAGACACATATATCTTTAGTGTGTATGTTTGAAACAACTAGGATTTAACCTATTCTATATCTATGGATTTTGATAAGAAACGAAATTAGTATGATATAACCATATGAATTTTTTGGTTTCTGGGGGTCTATTACATATTGTCTTATATGATAGCTCTAGGCATGTTGGTGAATTATTGTTCCTTGTTTTTCTTCTGAATATATTATTTATTTGATATTGGATCACATGTATATTTAATTTTGGTATCCCTACCTACCATGTTTCTTGATTTGTAAAATATGACATTAAATTTCGTAAAACACAAGGGTAATTTGAAAAGAATATTCATATAGTATTAATTATAAAAAATCATGGAAAACTATTTTGTTTTAATTCATGAACATGAATTTTTTTTAATAGAACATGTATAAATTCATTGTGGGTACCCTATTTGGTTTTGATGCCCACACCATAATTCTTCCCTATGGGATGATGCTGACATTATTTTGTATGATAGTGGTAATGGGATGTGCATTATATAGTATATTGGATTCAATTCAGTTCATTGTTTTGGTTTTTGGATGTATTGAAGGGGATGAATTGTCATGTGTGGACTAATTTGTCTATTATTGTAGTAATTTTTGGATTATCCTATTTGGAACATTTTTATGTACCTTTTTATTTATATTTTAGTATGATTTTATGTCTTATTATTATTATATGTGAGGTGTGTTTTTTATCTATATTTTACTCACCCCATAATGGGCTGGAATAGGTGATAGGTCTTGTCAACATGTGTTGAATTTTTGGAATCTGGCATCAGTTTAGTTACATAGTTTGAAGTGTGTCAGCACTACATCATTTGGTATTCTGTTTTGGGAAGAATGTATTAGGATCATCAGAATTCTGAAAGTAGTTTCAGAAACGGGGCCTAGACAATTAACTCTCATCCCTGAATACAAGTTTCCATGAGTGTATATAAAATTTAATTACGTTCAAATCCTAACATATAGGTTGATTTTAATACATTTTATAGACTTTATTTTAAATTTTTATTATTAATAATTTTATGGGACTTTCTATTTATATTCTTGTTTAAATAAAATATTTAGCAAGATTATTTAGATCTTCATGTTCCAATCTAATGGTGTTTTCCATTTGTGGTATGATCTATAAATTATTTACATTTTTATGGTATAAAAGAATTTTTTGTAATATTTTTTTAGGATAAATTGTTTTGGTGTTTATTGTGGATGATGGGTTATTTTCTTGTGTTCAACTAATAATGCCTCCTAGAAGTGCTCTTCAAAATATGATAAGGAAATCCATGAGGCATGTTCCACAGATACATCCTCTTGTGGAATATCTATTTATTGATGAAATTATCCATACCATTCAAGCTCTAGTGATTGTGGGAATAGTGAATACAAGATGAGTATTATATCATGGAATAGAATTTATCAAAAAGTATGCATATTTATTTCATAGTGATAAATAACCACACGATTCAAAGTAGTAGCATGAAAATATTGAAAGGATCATAATATTTTTTATGACACTTGATGATTATAATTTCAGTGTTTTCATTTATCTTGTCGAGGTAACAAGATGAATGTTGTTGGATACTAATGTGAAAGATATGTTTCAGGAATGTCTTTCATGGGTTTTGTTCAAAAAGATCATCATTAAGTAATTTTATATATAGAATTTTAGTTTATCAGTATCCTAGGAATTTCTTATCATAGTGGAATTGAATCATAAAATTTTGAAGTAATCCATCCATTTTTTTGAGTTGGTTCATCTAGCATTGAAGCATGTCACTAATTATTTCCTAATGGCTCAGTAGTTTAATATAGGTCTGAGGGGAAATGTTTGGTCTATTCATTTTTTCCCTTATAACCCTTTGGATTTAGTGGACAAATATTCATTTGCTGAGGTATACATAGTTATATGTACATGTTTGGATAGATAATCAGTTGGTGTAGTGGTCGTCAAATGTGATTCTTCTTTCGCGAAATAGAAGTACAAGAGTGGTCAGTTTTTTGAAGGACTAGGTTTATAGGCCACTTTAGTTAAGATACATGTTATTTTATAATAGTTTGGGAGGTGTGTTCATACTACGACTCAGTGTATTGGTTTACTTCATACATAAAATATTTTTGGTTGATCTATCAATCTCAAAAGTTTATATCATAATATTTCCAAAGGAAGTAAGTTGGGATCCACATTATCTATATGGTAAGAGTTACATGTTTATTCAACCAAGGGTGGTGTCTCTTATTCTCAGGATGAGTGGGATTTCTTGGTTTCTATGTTTGGATAATATTATGCATTAGTGTTTTCTTCATATGAATTTGAATTAGGGCTCTCTAAGGTTGTGGGTATAGTGTTTAATTTATATCATAGGGTGATTTTTTTGATATAGGATTAACTGAATTGTTTATATCATCAAATTTAGTTGACATATTGGTTTTTCATAAGAAACATATGTCACTTTTTTGATCATTTTACTCCTTTGTGAAATATGTACGAACAAATTATTATGAGAATCACATGTGCAGAAGTTATTGGTGACTTTGAGTTGGATTGGGATTTTTTCATGTTTTATATTGAAATATTTTACATGTTTATTAAAATGTATTGGATGATAATCATAATGTCACAAATAAAATATTATCACCATCAGGTTCAATTCATAACTATCGATGGGATAACTCATGTTATCTAGTGTGAGTGGAACTCTAGATCAAGAAGTGAAGGTCATGTTATTCCTCATTATTGTAAAATAAAAATCTAGTTGTAATAAATTCTTCATGTTGTAGTTTATCCAATCATGGGTGGTCAAGTACCTATTATTTTGTGATAATTCCATTAGGGAATTATGAATTTTTTCCTATAGTTCACCCCCACATATAGAGGTTTTGTTTACTGTCATCTTAACCCATATTTAGATGCCTATTTCATTTTCATCCTATAGAATAGTGCCTACTGAGTAAGAGGGACCTGAGGCCCAACAACATGACTTTGATGTGAAGTGATTTATTTTTACATGTTTTTTCACAATGTGATTCACATATACTCTTTTATAATAAAGAATACATAAGCATTAGATATCATATTGACTATAAAATTTTGAATCTGGTGACCATTGAGAATATGTCACCATTAATGAGGATTTATGGTATATAAGTATAGTTTAGAGTGGCTATATGATTTACTAAGTTTGTTTATGGCTGAGGTTCCACCAGTCGACAGTCTAAGAAGAGGATATACATGATACAATATTTTGGAGTAAATATGTGAATTTTTGAGTTTTGGTTAAGGTATTTACTCTCAAAAATGATTCTATAATATTTATAGATTTCATGAAACTAATATTTCATTAGTAATTGGAATCATTTGTTATTGTTCTTGAAGATCATATATTGGTGTACATCAAGATAGAGGAGGAGCATAAAGACAATTTCGATATTATTATTAGAACCATGAGGGATTATCATCTATAATATAAGATTTTTAGGTGAATGTTTTTTTATCTGTGATGTGTTGTTTATGTTGAATTTGATATCTAATGAGGGTGTCTTCGTTGATCATGAAAAGCTACCAGTAGTTATTTCTTGGGAGAATACCATAAGAATGTTTGAGATCGGAATACTCATGGGGTTTCTTGGATACTATAGATAGTTTTTCAGGACTTCTGTATGATCATATCTTTGATGAAAACATTACACCATACATGTGAAATGTTAAAATGGAATGAAAATTGTAAGATATTTTATTTTTGAGATTTAGATGAGGTTGAAATCTGCAATGGTTTCGATTATTCCATAACTGGGTTCAGGTTATGATGTTTTTTTTATTCTTTTAACAAATGTTTGGGATATGTATTTTTTTAGGGGAAACCAATTTTAATTTAAATCTCATGTCAGTTACAACCTTATGAGAAAAACTATCCAACCCATGATCATTATTTGGAATATGTTATTCAGAGAACTCAAAATATGGTGACACTATCTCATTAGATAATGATTTATAGTATATAATCACCATTAAATCATAAATCATATTTCCATTCAAGTATATCTAAACATACTATAGAGATATTAGGATTAATATATTAAAAAATTTGATTTTTATGTCATGTATACCAATGTAAAATGAAATGTGGCGGATTATGTGTTGAGAAATAGAATTTCCAACAAAATCCATCAAGGAATCCATTGAGTAGTTGTACCTAATAAGTTTGTTTATAGAAATGATATGGAATGTAAATGTGGTTAGTAGAAATGTGTTCATGCCATCAATAATAGATTAAACAGATTTTATAAATCATTTTCAACATGAGATGACAACAAACTCTCAGAGAAAATTATTAGGTGAAATTTTAAATGTTGCAGTGTCATTTTTTAAGTTTTTCATTATTCCCCAATAGAGCTTTATTCTTCAATATCTCGATATTTCTACCATAATCTATGAATAAGGTGTTTCTAGATACTATAAACTGATCATGATGGTCCATGGATCCTATGGATAGAATGAAATATCAAATTTTGTGAAGTGGGTATGGGTGGATGAGGTTGAGGTGTTCTATTGAAAATTTGGTGTCATGGTTTCTATATTATCATATACCTGAAGATGAACACTGGAGAATTTCACGTTTATTGCAGACTTGAAATTTTTTGATATGGAACATGGATGATATTTGCCTAAAATTCAACATTACATTATAGTATAATCATAGTGGGATCGATATGGTTTGGTTTATTTTTTATTGACACTCTAAATCAACTCATTTCACAAAAATAATAGAAGTGATGTGGGTAAAATATCATGGAGAGTTATAAGTCTGATGTATTGTGAGAATATATGGGGCTCCCTCTATAATTGTTTTTAATAGGGGAATATGTTTCCCATCTGTATTGTCAAATGGTTTACTAGTGTAAATGGGTTCCTAGTAAAAATTCATTTTTATTACAATATATATATTGATGTATAGAATGAGAGGGCTTGAAAAGTTCTTAAGGATGTACTTCATGCTTGTCTGGATGAATTTATTACACATGGGACTATAATTTTCATTGGTCAAGTTTTCCAATAAAAATAGTTATTTGGATAAGATCATGATGTCTCCCATTTTGGATTTTTATGGGTGGACATGTCGATCAAACTTTTGAAGGGAAATGTTGGGGGAGTTATCATTGATTTGGCTGAGTCTTGTACAAGAGAGGAAACATATTTTGATTTTTATCAGAGGAGTTTTGTCAACTCCAAATGTCACTAATAATCCTATGAGTATTTTTTTTCATCATTCTATACAGTTTGAAGTTGTTTATCATGTATTTATCATAGTTTTACATCACATGTGACATCATCAGTTTGGTAAGTAGGGTAAAATGACATTCAAGTATTTAGGCCCCTTTATATCGTTGAGTGACTAGGGTGAGAGGAATATCATTTTATTTTATTATATCCATTGAATTATATACATGAATTATTCATGTTTCTTAGTTGAAGTTGTATAGACCACATCCTATCCTTTGGAATATATGGGTTGATGTTGATATTGATCATGATACCACTTTTGTTGATCCTCTAGTTCAAATTATAGAAGGCCAGGATATGGTACTCCCAGATAAAATTATCCCCCTGGTCTTGGTATTATGAAATTTTGGAGAGGATATCATAAAGTCCTATGACTGTGATTCATTTATGAAGAAATAGTTACCACATAATTTTAAAAATCATAGATCATGAGATATTTATTGGGACACAATTATTTTATTATGCTGAGATTGTGAAACCCCATTACCTTTATTTAGGTTATGTTACAATAATTTATTTTCATTTCTAATCTTTTTGAGCGTATATTTTTAACCGTGAATTATGAGGATCCTTATAATGGTTAATTATTTTATTTTATTAATTTTTAATATATATATATATATATATATTTATATTTATATGATACTTTTGACAACTCGATAAGAATGAATCATAGTGAAATGGGTTTAAAACCTAAATGGTTTACACACCATGTAACTATTACACTTCGTGTATGAATAAAATTGTGTTTTTAATTATAATTATAACATGTATTTTGGAATATAAAGACTTGGGGAATTACATGATGTGTAAAATAGTTACAAAACATGTAAATGCAATAGTGTAGGATTTTAGTGATATAGTTGAATGATATGTTTCATTCATTCCTTGTATAGCACTCATCTCGTGAGCTAGAATCTCATTGTATATTTTGGGTGAATAGTTCTTATCTAAATCATTTTTTTAGTGATTGATCAGTATGGGTAAGCACTGTATCTATTCAAATAATCCTTTAACTCAATTTCTTTATCTATTTTTTTGTTATAGAATAATATTCTATAGGGATGGGTAACTGGATTAGGTTTTTAATCAATCTATTTAAGTATTTTTTTTTATATTTTTTCCCTTATGAAGAAAAATATATTGGATTCCAATCCCCATTTTAAACAATGGTTCCTTATTCTACTTTCTCATAATAGGTTGTTATATTCATTTATATTAATTTCCTTAATTTCATGTTACTTGTATTTATTGAAAGATATTTGAAATGAAACTTCATATGTTAAAAATTTATTGTTCATGGATTTGAATTTGGATAGTAATAATTTTATTCCAAATTTAATTCACATTATTTCAAATGGGAAATAGGTTTTCAAACCATGATGTTTCACATACCAAATCTGGTTGACACCAAACATTGCACCAAACCTAGGCCATGAAAAGTCCCCAAGGGAACTCTCTATCCCCACAAGCTAGATGAAGTGTTTGGGTAACAATTATTTTGGTTTGGGAACCATTTACCTTAATATGGATACATAAAACATGAAAACCAATCAATAAACTGAATCTGAAAAATCCATATTAAACAAGATTTAAAGAAAATCCAGAACTGAATAAATCGGTATAAAAATGAGAGAATAGGTCAAAAGACACATATAAAAGAGATAAAAACATCCCTACATACTCCACATTGCAAGGTGTCATCACTCATAATTCATCTCCACAACACCGCACCATGGATGGGAACTAACACCCCAAACCGCCATCACCCAAAGCCTTTCCTTTACCTGTTTCAAACATGACCATTGCTACTTACACTCACGGGGTTTATGAAGGGTTTGATCTTATTACCAATAGGATACCACCAATAGATTCTATATAGTAAAAATTAAAAGATAAAAATCATGCACCATTTGATATTCAACAGGTGTGTGAAATAATTTGTAGGGAAGAAACATTTAAATGTAATAATTTTTTAAAAGAAAATATTCCATTGAAAAATCAGTTCTCATGCATGATCCACTTATAGGGAACATACAAATAACCTAGTGGACCCCAATTATTATAAATATAGTTTGTTTATGTTTTTCGTTATTCATTTTTCTCACTAAAACATGGACAAAACACATTTAGACCACTAACATAATAGTACATATCTTCCCTCATATATATCCGGACATCCCCATTTGTGCTCAAACCATTATCTCATGATACCAAATCCATTATCACATAAACACATCATTTAGGGTCGAAATAAACTCAAAATAGTATCTACACAAGTTTTTCACCACTTAAAAAACTAAATAACGACTTTATAATTTCAATAAAATGACTTCACAAAATTTAACAACGCTTTACACACAAAATCCCATTAAAATCCCACTTTGAACACCCTGGGAATACCCATATTCACCAATAAATAATTTTCTGGACCCAAAACATTTCTATTAACCCATTACATGTGTTATAAAACAACCCAATTTGGCATAGCATAAATAGACATGTAAAATAAGCAATTTAACACTAAATTCGTACCTAAGAATCCTTTTCTCAATAAAATGCACCAAAACTAGATTTCATAGAAAGGATAATGGATGATATTTATGATAAAAGTTGTAATTCTGCAATAATAACTCATCTAGAAATAATTATCCATGGAATCAGCTACCACAATTTTCATACACATTGAATATTTGTGCGAAAATCCAAATGCACCACCGCCACACCACAAAGGGCATAAATCAAGCCAAAGACCTAAAGAATTGGCCATAAATACCAAGATTAAACCCAAGGTTTGAAACCCTACCTAATTGACATAAGGTCTATCAAGAATAGGTGAATAAACCCCATGAAAAAGGAGAGAACTAAGTAAGATATTCACATACATGAAAAAGTTTTATGTTTCTCCACCAAATCCCCCTTCAAAATGGACTTCCAAGGAGGGTTTGAAGTTATTGGGGGGTAGAAATGGATGAAAGGGTTGAATGGGGGATGAAAGGGGCCAGTTTCGATAAATATTGGGTGGGAAAATGGAATTTAACAATATTTTTAATGACTTGTACAAGGTTGCACAGTTTTCCGGCACAATTTTTTATAATGAGCACCCAACTGTGTGACCCCTTATTTCCACTCAAAATGTGTTAAAACTCCATCAATTACAAGGGTATACTAGGAGAAACTAAGAGGTGAATTTTAGGCTACGAATATAAGAGAGAAAAGTAACTTAAATGAAGTACATATGTGTTACAATTCTCCCCACCATTAAATATTTCCTTCCTGAAAATTCAACTAGAAGCTGGATCGGAAAACAGGAACGTGTACACTTCCATGAACCATGAATTCTACTCCCATGTCTCATGTGTATCATTCCCAGGCTACCAATGAACCTGGACTAGTGGAATTGTCTTTCCATGAAGCACCATTTCATGAAAGACCAATATTCACCCTGACTGCTCAACAACAAATTAATCAGGCACTATATCAAACTCCTCCGAATTCATTACATGAGATGGATCCGGGTTCTATTTCTTCAACTAGGATACATGTAAGAAATCAGGGATATATTTCAATAGAAAATGTAAGTCCAACCTATATTCAACCTTTCCAATAGGATTTGTGATCTCAAAAGGTCTGACATACCGTGGTATCTGCTTCCCCTGCTTTCCCATTCGATGATGGCCCAGATCAGGGGACACATTAAATAATACTATGTAACCCCTAAAACACTCTAGGTATCGAAACCTCTAATCAACATATTATTTATGGAGAATCCGAGCTATCAATAAGTTCTTCCTAATTAATATGACCTTCTCAGACGTCTCCTACACCAGACTTGGCCCCAGTAGTGAGGTCTCACCTACCTCTACTAAACACAAGGCTCCGACAAGTCCAACCATAGAGAGACTCAAAAGGAGCCATTCAAGTTGAGGATTGGAAACTATTATTTATAGGAAAATCAACCAATCCCAAATTTCTATCCGAGGAACCTCCAAAGTCTAGAACACATGTAAAGAGCATGTACACCAAAATTTGATTCGCACACTCTATCTGACTGTTCGTTTGAGGATGGTATCCCGTGATCATCTTAATATAAGACCTAAAGGCCTTCTATAGGCCTTCCCAAAACTATGAAGTAAAATGGGGGGTATCTATCTAATAAAACTACTGATGGAATACCATGAAGCCTTACAACATCTTGAAGATATAAAACGCCCAACTCGTCCACTTTAGTTGTATCATTGATCAGACAAAAGTTGTCTAATTTGGTCAAACGATCAATCACCACCCAAATGGAATTCTTCCCCCAAGTTGTAAAAGTCAAGAAAACAATGATGTCCATGGCGATATCATCCCCCTTGTTGGTAGGAATGGGTAGTGGATGGAGCAAACCATAAGGCCTTTGATGCTCTACTTTCACCTTCTCGCATGTGTAGAATCTCGACATGAAGTTTGTGATGTCGCCTCTCATACTAGGAAACCAGCACTACTGAGGGACATCATAATACATATTGGAATAACCTGGATGGGTATCCCACTGAGACTGGTGGATATCTTGCATCACCACCTTCCGCAGAGATAAAGACACTATAGAACGTCCCTTTAAGCACATGATTCCCTCAAGAGACGACTACCAATTGGAGTATGTCTCCCCATCATGGATAAACTACTTTGATTGTTGAAAAATCTCCACAATAAGATGCTTCTGCTGAATTAGCTCCACAAAATAAGGAGTGAATTGAAGTAAATCTAATAATGCACCCACATTTTTCTCCTTGGTCTCCACATTCATCTGAGAAAAAAGTTTCATCAGATTCCTCTCATCATTGGACTTCCTCAAATCCTACACTGGGACTCTACTCATTGAGGTGTCGGCCACCAAGTTACCCTTTCACGGGGTATAAAAAATGTCAATGTTGAACCCCTACAAGTACTCAATCCAACAACGCTGCCTCATGTAGAGGTCTTTCTGTGAGAAGATATAGTCCATGATTTTGTGATCATAGTAGAATAAGAAAATCATCCCAAAGAGGCAGTGAATCCATGTATTCAAATATTTCATCACAAATGCTAACTTCATGTCATGGGTTAGGTAATTATTTTCATTTGGCTGGAGTTGGCGAGATCCAAACGCCACAACGTGATTATCCTGCATTAGCATACACCCAAGACCCATACCTAAAGCATTACAAATACACCACATATCCATTTCTAGCCTCTAGAATAATCAATAAAAGGGCAGTAGTGAAATTCCTATTAAACAACCAGAATGTTCCCTAAAACTTTGAGGCCCAAAAAAATCACCCAATTCATGGTGAGCGTGGTCATTGGTGATGCCAGCCAAGAGAAATCTCAAACAACCTGCCTATAATAACCACCCAGTAAAAAGAAACTCCTAATCTATAACACGTTCTTCAACTGATTACATGACATAACCACCTCGATCTTCTTGGGATCCACTAAAAACCCTTTCTCTGAGATCACATGCCCCATAAATCTCACTTCACTAATCTATAATGTGCATTTGGACAACTATGCATAAATGTGATTCTCTTGAAAGGTGCCTAGAACGATCTACAAGTGATTCTCATCTTCCTCCATAGATCCAAAATAAACTAGGATGTCATCCAAAAATAACACAAAAAATGAATTGAGATACTGATGGAACCACCATTTAATTAGTGAAGTAAACACCACTCGATAATTATTCAATCTGAATGGAATGACCAAGTACTTGATGTGGCTGAACCTGCTTCTGAATGCTATCATTGTGATATCTTCCTCTTTCATGATGAGATGTTGATAACCCGAATGAAATTATATTTTATGTAATAACCATTCCCCCTTAAAATGATCAGACAAACCATCAATTTGGGGAAAAGGTTATTTTTTCATGATTGTTAACATATTCATCTTCTGGTAGTCTATTCACAATCAGAGGGAGTTGTCACCATTTTTTGTGAAAAACACAATAGTGGCCTAAGGAGGGATGATCGGGAAAATGAATCCTTAGGATTCCAAGTTTTTAAGATATATCTTTATTTACCTATGATCGGTGGGGGCCATGGAATATTATGGAAAATATATTGTCTATGTTCATGGCACCAGATCACTCAAGAAATCCACATCCCACTCCGGGTGGAGAAAAGTAAAATTCATTCAGAAATACCTTGAAAACTCATCCACTACATGGGGTAGTCCGCTGTTAGGAGCATGGAAACCATACTCTATCATGATTGACGAAAATTGAGAAGAATGATCTCCCAACTCTGTTAGTGGAGGTCCCACATGACTCGAAGGAGGATCCAATTCAAAAAGAAAAACCCGATAAGTCCCATCATGTGTCGTGAAACTAAACAACATTATATAGCAATCTATGTGTATCTGGAAGTTTACTAGCCAATCCATTACATGTATTGTGTCAAATAGATTAATATCTAATACCAAGAGGGGTCATTCCATCTCAACCCTTGACATAGAATGAACACATGAGGGGCACCTCGTACGCTTCTCCTTCTTCTTTCCCTGCGACGTCACCAACTCCATCTTTAAAGGAAAAAACTCAATTGAAAAATTTAGAGTGTCCATACAACATGAATAAATGACTGAAATAGAGGCACCAGTATATAAAAGAGTAGAAACTTTAGAATATGAGATCAAATCTATACCTCAAAATGTCAATGTTCCCACCTATGTTCCTACTAGAGCCTGATATACTTCATGGAAATGTTCAGTCTCTACCGGAGGATGAAAACTAATTTGTGGCTATTCTCTAAACTGGATATGCCCAAAAGATGACCTAGCCCTACCTCCATGACCACCAAATTGACATCCCCCTTCCTCAACGACTCCCACTGTGCTGTAACTCCTCTTGATGCCATTGAACCTGCCCCATTTTGAAGTGGACTTGCCTCCCACAAAATCGTTGAAGGTGACCCATAACTCCACATCAATAATCAGGATTCAGATGATGTTGGCATGCTGGTCGAATTTTCCTTGGAATCCCACACTAGTGGAACATGATAGATCTCATCTTTGAAGCCATAGATGAAAACTACCTAGAATAGTGTCCTTAACTACCACCTCCCTTCTTCACCTGATCCTCTTTCTTCCTTTTCTTCATTGAAGAGACGTTATTTCCAACTACTGATACTGTCCAAGGGAAACCAGCCCCCCCATTATAGTCAAAATCTACCATGAACACCCACTAACCACCTTAGTGAAGGTTCTCAGCTTAAACATGACAACCATGGTGTATATCTCTTGTCATAAGACTTTACAAAACCTTTGGGAATTCATTTTCTCATTAGATAAGATTTCAGGAGCATAAAGACACATCTCAGTGAAACAGTTGGCATAATATATCCAAAAAATATCCCCTTGAACAATATCCATGAACTCTAAAAATCTGGTTTATTCTAGGACATCAGTGCAGTACTTCTTATTGAAGACATCTATGAAATCTCCACAACACATCTACTCATTCTTCCTAGTTTTAAGTACTGATTCCCACCACCAGTGGCTGGGAACCTCTAATATAATGGATTCACCATTCACCCTAATCTCATCAGATGATTACAGGAACTCAAACATGTTCTTGATCTTTTCATGACATTACCTTGATTCTTGGATTCCTATGCTACCTCAGAAGGTATGAGGCTCATTTTTCAAGAACTCTTTGGCCTTGTCCTTTCTAGGACATGTATCATCCTCTCTAAAAGGATCCTGAATAAAAGCCATTCCATATACTAGTTCTTGTATTTCCCAAAACACATCCTATAATATCTTCTGATCTAGGGTTGTGGGTGAAATCTCTCCGACATCCTCTCGTTGGAGCATGTGAGCATTCTGTGGAGGCATGTTTCTACAAAAAGGAAACAGTCACATGAGAAAAATTAGTAAAACAATTCAGTAAATTTTTTCAATAACATGATATATAAATAATCATAACACATTACAACAATAAACGAAACCAATACCCCACCCCCACAAGATTTCCTCTTGTAGTCTGTAGCCCAATCTCCTAACCTATAGTTGAACTCAAGCAAAAAATTCCGAAGTCTCATGGTTACTCGAGGTATGGAAGGATAGGTGTTGGACACGCACCCTACTCATGAAAAAATCCTGGAGTCCTGATAGTCCTAACTCTTGTCTTGCCCGACTCTTCTAAAAATAATAATACATCCCAAAAAAATCAACCACCTTTGGAAACCATTTTTTTCACAAACCAAATCTGGTCACCACCACCAAAAACAGCACCATACTCGGCCTCGAAAAATTCTATAAGGGTGTTCTATATCCCCATGGTCTGGAACAAGTGCTCAATTATCATTTATTTTGGTTTGGTAAAGATTTAACCGAATATGGATATATAAAACATCACAACCAATCTATAAACTAAATCAGAAAAATTCATACAAAACAAGATCTAAAAAAATCAAGACCTAGATACAATGGACTAAACATGAAATAATAGGTCCAAAGAAACATATAAACAATATAAAAATTTCCCTATGGACTCCCCATGGCATGGGGTCATCACCCACAAGTCATCCTCACAATGACACACCAATGATGGGAATAAACACCCCGAACCACCATCACCCATATATACCCTTTACCTATGTCAATCATGAACAAGTATACTTACACCCAGGTGTTGTAAGTAGGGTTTGAGCCTAATAACAATAGTAAATAATAAACATATTCCATAGAGTAAACTTTACAAGATAAAAATCATTCCATTTTTTGATAAACAAAAGGTAGAGGATATAATTTCTAAAGGATGAAACTTTTGACTGTAAACAGTTTTCAAAGGAAATTTTCACTGAAATATCACATTTCCTAAAACATGAAAGTTACATTATTTTCAAAAAAATACCATAATATGCCAAAGATAAATACACAATATTCAATGAGCACTACTCTTGGGAACACCCCTAGGCACTAGTTCGTCTCGGTCCCCATGTACCTCGTCTCTCGGTGTAAAGTAACAATAGAAAAATCCATTCTCAAGAACGTTCCACTAGTTTGGAAAATACCAATAACCTAGAGTTCCCCATTCATAATCAATATAGTTTTGTAGTGTTTTTTTATCCATTTTTTCCATTAAAATAGGGAGAAAACCCATTCGGATCACTAGCACATTAGTACATATCCACACTCCATGGTACCCGAGATTTTACCTTTGTGCTTAAACCATTATCACATGATTCCAAATCCATTATCACATAAACACATCCGTTATGGTCATAATATTCTCAATACATTAGCTACACATTTTTTCACCACTTACACCACTAAGTAGAACATTTATAATTTCAATAAAACAACTTCACGAAATTTAACAAGGCTTTAAACACTAAATCCCATTAAAATCACACTTTTTACACCATGGGCATAAAAAATATTCACCAAAAAAGAAATTTTAGCTCACAAAACATTTCTATAAACCCATTACATGAGTTATAATACAACCCCATTTGTAATATCATAAAATAGACATGTAAGAGACATAATTTAACACCAAATTGATACCTAACAAATCATTTTCTCAAACAATGTCACCAAAACCATATTTCCCATCAAGATAATAGATTAAGAGTTTTCTAAAAATATTAATTCACAAAATCTAACTCATATACAATTGATTAAAAATTGAATTACCTACCACACTTGTCAAAACCCCTGAATCATTGTGCATAAATACAGAAGCACCACCGCCACACCACATGGGACTTAAATCTAGCCTAAAACCAAAACAATCAACCAAGAAAACTAGGATCCAAAAATATGTTTTAAACCCTACTTAATATACACAAGGAACATTATGAATATATAATTAATCCCCAGGAAAAAATAGAGAACTAACGAATAGATTTACTTACATGATGAATTTTGAATATTCTTTAACAAATCCCCCTTCAAAATGGACTTCCAAGGAGGGTTTGAGGTGCTTGGGAGGCTACCATGGATGAAAGGGTCGAATGGGTGAAGAAAGGGGTGAGATTGGGTAAATCTTGGGGAGGAAAAAAATTGTATTTAACAATATTATAACGATCTGTATAAGACCGCATGGTTTTCTTGCACATTTTAGCAAACCGTGCTCCCAAACCGTGCACCCCTTTCTGTCCACTCAAAAAGTGTTCAAACTCCTTCAATTTCAAGGGGGTAGTGGAATCATAGGGGGGAATGACAGGCCAATAATATAAGAGAAACAATTTTTTAGATGAAGGACATGGGTACGACTTGATGTATATTGGGTTTCAATGAAATGGATTTATAAAAGTGTGATTATAGGTTTTAAAAATAAAATTGGAAAAAAATCACACCTAGGGAACATTGGGTAAATAGTGAAATAGACACAGGTATCCTTACTGTATGTGTAACACCAGTTGGATGGAAACTCTTGAATATTGATAAAATGTGGAAGGACACAATATTAGTTCAATCCATCCTTATGCATTGTAGGCTTGTGGGTGTCAAGTCTGTATTGTTCCATATGATAGTGGTCTGTAGTAAAGTTCATTATTTTCTTGTTTTTTGGTATATAATATTTTATTTCATGTATACTGGATTATATATATATATTTATCTTCATTATCCTTACCAAATTTTTTTATTTAATTAGAAAATATGACAAGTGTTTTTTGAAAAATCAAAAAAAAATTTAAGAATGTTTTCAAATTGTTTAAATTATAAAAATATGTGTAAAACAATTTTGTTTTAATGATTGAACAATATATTTCTTATTCCTAGAACTTTTATAGATTTATTGGTAATATCCTATTGGGAATTATTGATCACACCATAGTACATCCCATAAGATAGATATAGGAATTCTTGTATATGTTATAGGTAAATGGGATGGTATTATATGGAATGATGGCTTCTCCATACATTATTGTTCGAGTATGTGGATGGTTAGGAGGTAACAATTGGTTACATGGATACACATTTTCATGCTTTCTGGTACTTCTAGGATTTGACAATTTGGATCATTTGCATCTCCCATTATTTCCTCTTGACAATCTGATTTTATTTCATGTTATACATATATATGATATGTTTTTTTATTTTTTTACCCCCCATATAATGGGATGACTTGTGTGACTGTTCAGGAAAACCACTGTTACACGACCAAAACCATGTATGTGAAACCACCCCATGAAAATCATAAAATTTTTCACGTGACTGTCAAGAAGTTTTCTAGTTTAACGAAGTGATATGTATCAAGATTGTATTAATATGAATATATATATTTTTATTCAATATAATATTGAATATATTTACATTTTTATTACATTATAAATTATTCTTATATTGATATGATAAAAAATAAATAGTATTTTCCAGAAATTTGAAATTTCAATTATGACATCCTTTATTGATGATTATTATATTTTTTTAAAAAATAATTTATTTTTTTATAAAATCATACAATTAAAAAAATTATTACAGACAATTAGGAAAAAATGTATGAAGTCAAATCTATTTTTTATAAGAGTTCAAAAATTTATTTTTCAAAATCCTATCACCTTTCAATAAATATAAATTATTAATATTTAAAAAAATATTTAAAAATGTATAGAATTATGTGGATAAAATAAACATTATTTTTTGAATGAACACATTAAAATTATACAAATGAAATTATATCAAAATTTTCTGATAGTGTAAAATTTCTAGTAAATGTAAACTATTTTATGAATATACAGTGTGTATTGGGATATCATAATGACCCAATAGTGAAGTTATAATTTCTATAATGGTTATAATTGAATAAAATATATTTTCCACATTAAAAAAATTGTTTCGTGATGTTATTTGAATAATTTTATTAAGCATTTAGGAATTATCCATAACCATGATTATATTCTATGGTTTTGAAATCATTTCACAATAGACATTACTCACATCAAAATTTCCAAGGGTAATATTGTAACAATTTCATCCTGTAGTCTAATAAAAATATAATATCACTAAAATTTATTATATTTAAAGGGAAAATTCATTGTAATGTTTGTTATTATCATTAAAATAATTATATAGAGTTGGAAACCGATGTTTCAAAATTATGAAAGAACTCCCCTCACTTTTTAAGAATAATCCCACACATACTCCCATTCCCTTTCACTCAAAATCCTTGGACAAAATCCTTACACTTACCTACCCTTACTATATTCCTCCCATAATTCCACCAACAACATAATAGTCACCACCCAAGATTTTCCTATCACCATCCTTATATAAGGGATCTATCTTCATTCTATTAAATTCAACAACCTCTTTTGTATTTGTCATTTTGAATCTAAATTGGTTGTGTAGTAATTAATTCATAAATATGAATAAAATTTCATATTTATTTTTTATCAATTATTTATAATTTACCCTCTTTCGTTATTAAATTTACCTATGTCGTTTCTATTCCCTAATATAGTATGGGACACCCTCTAGTTCATTATTCAATAATATTATCTATCTAGAATCTTTTTTCAAATTAAAAATTAAGGGATATTGTTTCTCCATATCCATTTTACAGTAATTTTTTTCATTGTGATTTTATGCCTATTTCAATCCCATAAATAAATTTTATTCATTATTATATAATGTCATTATTCTAAAAACAGTTTACTATGTTTTTTCAGGATAAATGATTAGATCATGAATATCAACTCCCATTTTTAGTCAATATTATTATCCTATATGTAACTATCATTCCTTTATTGGGTATATCCCTTTTTGTAACACATACTCCTTTATATTTAGGATAAAATTATTGAAATACATCCTTAGATTGTATGATTTATATGGAAAATTCAGCACGTGTAATATATTAAAATTTCTGGGACAAGATAAATTATAAAGTGCTCCAATGCATTGAGTAATGTTATCATTTCAAGAGATGTAATGTTTAAGAATATTATGTTTACATAATAAATTATGGGAATTTATTGACCAAATCATGATTTGTTTTCTATTATCCTTGACTTATGTTTTTAATGTAATGTATAATGATATTTCTGAATTTCCCATGTTTTCTTATTTTAATATGATATACCATGCCTTATTGCTCATGTCTATGGTTTTCACCCATTTTATGTTCCTTTGAATTTCTGATTATCGATCATGCAATTATTTTTTCTACTTATTCTTAATTTATCACCTCACTAGTAGTTATATCTCACCCATTTCTTATATATTTCCATAGATTATCCTATGTAGTTTTTTGATAGATGGAAAATTATGGGATTGATAAGAAATATTATAATAATAACGATGTAACCCTATTTTAGGTAATTATTTTTTGTAACATTTTTTTCAATGAAACCAAACATCTCAATCTTATGAGATGTACTAAATGTATTCTTGTGTAATAAATCATGAATTAATGTGTAATGAAGAAAATAGTTAACATAATTGTAATCAAAGAAATTATTATTTAATTTTTGGATTAATATTATGACACTTTCAAGAATTACTTTTGGTTATGACTACACATAAGAAAACATACCAATAAATTTGTAATGTATAGATTAAGTGGATTAAAATAACAGATTACCCTTTTAGGATACTACAAGTGGATTTTCTACTACCATAGTGGTACATTGGGGTAATAATCCTTTAAAATAATAATTTATCTTGACATGATCATCACCTTTAGCATAAATGCAGGTCATTATCCACAACTAGTATGAAATAATAAAAACAATTCATGAGTAAATTCAAAAGAAAATTATGAAAAATTATAATTGGTACATAAATTCCCCAATATATTATGCTTCAAAATAGATAATGCAAAACATCAATTGAAAAATATAAATTCGTAGTATATAGAAATTTAATTCATTTATGAAATATGTAAATATATTCCTAGTGTTATGTTTAATTATTTATATCAACTCATCCTTTATTTTACATTTATTCTATCCAATGTCTATAAATAGGAGGACCATGTAAATAACCAATTTAGAGGAAAATATGATTAATTCCCAAATAATTTTGATAACATGACGGGAGAAAATATATGTTGTATAGAGATTACTCTAAAAATAATTATAAATAACATTTTTCAACTAGTGTATATTAGAATTACTAATGAAATAACATTAGGGAAGGATTGATTAAAATGATAGTTTGTATGATAAAGGTGATTTGGGAAATAAGATCCTATTTTCTTTTGTGAAAAATTGGATTAAATAGGCACTACGGTAAATGTAACAATCTAACTAGGAGATGTATTATGTGTTGAATGATAAGTAATAAAATATAAAATATAAAAATAAAAATTTATAACATGAAGGATATAGATAACGGTCAATCTATGAAACATTATACAACTAATTACTATACATATGAAAATTTTTGGAATTATTCATGCCAATTCCCAATTCCAAGGGCTGAAAATAATGATGATAATCACAAATCCCCATGAATATGTTAATAATGATCATCCAACATTAATATTTATTAATTTTAATGTAGTACATGTAATCTCTACTCTATAGTTTTTTATGCCATTGTGTATTTAAATTAAATCTATATTAGCTTATTTTGGGTGTTTTCTAAAAACATCCAGTCACCACCAGAAATGATTTGATTTAGTAAGGGGAAAATATATAATAATTTATTCACATTTTGAATGTTTTTGTTATGTTACTATTAAGAATACATCAACATGAATTTAGTGTAATTTTATGTTATTCATGTCATGAAATGGTTTTTATTTTAAAAATCATACATAATTTTATGAGAGATGGAATTTACCCATTGCAACATAAATTATACATATATTCTATAAAATTGAAAGGATGAGGATAAATATTACTTTGTATAATAATCTGATTAATTGATATTATTTATGTATAAAAAAATTAGATTCTATCACAAATTATTGAGTGAATAGAAAATATCATTTTGGAATACATTCCCATTGTGAGGGATTACACTGATTTTTTTCTTAGAGAAATTCCTAGTGTTCATCCTAAATGAGTTAATGAGTTCACAATCAAGATATTACATGGATAATGTATCATACCTAAGCAACTTAATAACTATTAAAGGGATATATTTGGACCATTAAAGGATAGTTTTAATCAAAGGATGGATGGGGATGACATATGTGATAGATATTTGTTTTCAAGATAGAATAAATTGGTATTATTGATCATTTTTATGAAATTACTCATGATCTTCAAACCCTAAATCAAATATAACATAGAAAGGGAATAATGTTTTTAAATAGTAATGTATCTGAATATGGTTTCATATTTTTGGAAAGGGGATTATAAATTCACATCTACTTACACTTCCACAAGTGGGGAAACCTTATTTTTATAATTTGATGATTCGATGATGTTACTAAACCGTGTACTAAAGATAAATGTCAATTTGATAACTTATGGCTCACAAAAATTGAATATTATTTAAAAGAACTACCTAAATCATGATCTAGATATAGTTAGAGAAATTATTAGGTTAAAAATATTACCTCAATGTTTCATTTCGAAATAATTTAAAATATACTAGAATCATAATAGCCTTATAAATATATACTCACAAAAAGAGAAGAATATATTATAGTTAAGAATGTTATTGCCAATTAAGGAATGTTTTTACCCAATCCACTTTTTTATGGGATTTTAAATAATGTTGAACATGACCAAAGATGAAATGATACAAAAATATTATTCTGGATAAAAATTGAGATGAATACCGTCTATATATACATAAGAAGTATAGATATTGGAATCATAATCAAAAGAAAATTATCAATATTTTCTCAAAATATGTATCAATCATAAATTAAAGAGATAAGAAATTATACTCAAAGTGGTGATATCTAAATTTACAAGAGTAAAGAATTTATATGAAAATTGAAATATTTATAGTTTAAAATTAATGAAAGAGTAGAATGATTTGGGTTCTGACTATGTGTACCATAAAACTCTTATTTTTTTGCACAATTTGATGATTCACATTTATGAACCTTCTATATCTATCAAGGAATCACACATACATATTAGGATCTATGAGTGCACTATATTGGGGATAATTTGAAGTAAAATATCATTTAAGATACATTAACGTGTCTTTTATAAGAGCATGTGGAATATTAATGAAAAAAATATTGGGGGCGAGTAAGCCATTTCTCATATCTACATTGAAATGGGAAAAATAACCATGGAAAATATCATTGATTCTATGAGGATATCAATTTGAAATAATTCTATATCAATCATAGTGGATTTTATTTCAATGATTTCTCAATATATTTCAATCATATTTTATTTTTCACATGATCAACATAAAATGATATACATTAGATAATTTGGGGAGTCATTATAGAACACCGTAATTTATTTTATCGGATCTTGATCCAAGATATACATACATATTCTTGAAGATTATCCAAAATTCTCAAAATATAGATATGAACATCTTCCTGGAACATCAACCTCAAACTAATGGCCAATTGAGTGGAATTTATAGACACTTGATTTAATATTGAGATAATTATCAATGGACTTCAACATAGGATTTGATCATCATATTCCTCTAATTAAGTACCTATACAGAAATAAACTGCAATGAAGAATAAAAATATATCCCTATTATGAAAATTATAAGAATATTTTTAAAACTCTTAAATTTTGGTATGAAGTTGGAGAACTAAAATAGTTGGTTAATTAAATGACCATTGAAATGGTAGAAATGGTCATCTTCATTAAACATCATATCCAAGATGATTAGGATCGATTGAAGAGCTTTACTAATAATCATCGACGAGAACTCAAGTTTCATGTTAGGGTTAAGGGATACCTGTAACATACCAAGTAAGTAATGAGTAATAGATATTTTTATCTATTTCTATTAATGAATTAGATAGTGTTTTAGAGGATTAAAATGAAAATAAATCCAATCTTAAGCATGGAATACACTAATATTTTTAAAAGATTGTTTTACTGCCTTTTGATGGAAAACCATTTTTAAATATATCTTTTGACAATTTTATAAGATATGTTTTTTAAAATAATCTTATTCTTTATGATTGGGACATCAAAATTTACTTTGTGTGAATTTTTGGTATTTTTCAGACAATGTTAATTTTTTAATGAATAGTGAAAAATACTACATTTTACATCAAAACTGCTTTTTAATCTAATTTATTTATATGATTAGATTAAATTTTGAATTGTTTTTTAAGTGAAATTATAATATATTTTTACCATTTAATCCAATGGTGGTCATTGGAATCAATTTCACTTTGAAATTGGACTTAAACTAGTGTCAATCTTTTGATACTTATTGTTTCATAAAAACACGCTATTTGTCATGACAATGTGAATTAATTATTAATTTAATTAATGTGACTTACATGGTTTGAATTTTGTAAAATAGACTTCATTTTCGAATTCGTAATAACAAATATAGCTTAGGGTGAATTTTTGGTATTTTTCTGAAAAACTTCAATTTTTGATGAATAGTGAAACCACTAAGTGGTACTTATAAAAACTGATTTTTCGTTTAAATGAAATTTTACCACTTCTATGTTTGAATTTCAAAAATCCGACACACATGGTTGTCATTAAGAAGTAAAATGTGGTTCAATGAGATTAAAATAATTTTTTGGTGAATAGTAACTCTTAAGTTCTTAATCGCGATTAGAGGTAATTAGTGTAGTTTAAGGTAAAAATAATGCTTTAATAAGAGGAGATGAGCTTGAAACATGTCCTACCCTAATTGGATGTGTCATGGCCGACCAAGAAAATCCATGGGTCAACTTGGGGACCCCATGGAGCCACTTTAGTTGGGAAATGATATAAATAACTTTTTATTTAATGTAAAAGTAAAAATTACACAAACATGAAAAGTTTTACTAAAACAATTTTTACATGGGTTTATAAAGATCCGATTTTTGATTATAAATAATAATTGGAAATCTAAATATATTTCCTACATCATAGTATTTTTTTTATAATTTTGAGACTTTAAATAAATTAAATTATTTATGACATCATGATGATGCATCGATGACCTCATTATTTAACAGTTTAAATAAAATAGAATGATAATGTAAAATCTAAGACCTACAAATGGCCAAAACCAATTGGATGGGTGGATTTAGAACCCTTATTACATTATACTCGAAAAAAATCAATGTGGGACCTCTTAAATCAGAATACCATTTTAAAATAAAGTGACTTTTCTTTACCTTCAAAGAGTGCCCCTCCTCTCCTCTTATAAAAGGCCCCCACCTCTACCTCCTTACCCACACTCCCAAAGCCTTTGCCTCGGCTAAACCCTGCCCATTTTGGCTCTCCACATCCCTATCTTACTCCTTGAATCCTCACTTTGGGCAGAAGTCTTCCCAAGGAAGCCTTTGATCTCAAATCTAAGAGAGTTACCCGATTTTAAGGTAATTTCTTCTTTTGAGTCCTTTTGTTTGATTTTGCTTCTCCAACCCCCTAAAATCTTTTTATTATTTTCTTTTGTAACAACTCCAGTATCATAAATATACTAAGATGTTGTTATAAGAAGTATTCGAGATACAATTACACACACCTACATATAATGGTTAAAGGACATACTGTTTCCGTGGATGGTGAATTTATGTCTCCCGAAATGATGATTGTTCAACATTCTTTTAACACCTTAAAAGGTGGCCATTAAGATGTAACTATATTTATATATGATATATAATATGTATATGTTTTCCTTAAGCATCTGTATTTTTCATTTTGGGCATACCTTTATGGTTTCCATTATGGGTAAACGTGATATCTTTATTTAAGGAAGTGCAGACTACCGCCCCCTCAAAGTGATTTGATTCGTTAAATACCATATGTGGGATGTATAAAGGATGGAACTATGATATTATATATGATATTATACTGGAATTATAACATAACTTTATATCATTATTATTCCATTCTATAAAATACAAAATAGAAATGAAAGTTGCGTTCATGCATACGTACAGCTTACCGTCTCCATGAACGGTGCATTTCATTTCTTACCTCTAAATGATTATGTAATATTATAAATTCATGTATATACTGGATATATATGATATATATATAATTATTATAATTTTGGATATAATGGATACATGAACAACATGTAATTATAAAGGGTTTATTTTTTACTCAAGTACCAATGATCGTTAAAACGACCATTATTAACTTAAATAATTACATAGTGTTAATTACATGGAAATAAGTGATATAAAAGGAATAATGAATTTGAAAAAGGTTCTTAAACAAGTAGAAATTAACTCAAGTTTATTATTCAGGAGATTAAAGAACGACCGAGTCTAGTCGGACCCGAGGTATGGGACTTCGTCTCAATCTCCTTTCATTGAGGCATATTTCGTTTTATACACAACCTTCTTTTATATGGTGTATAAACCCCTTTGATTTTTACATTTATCCAAAATGAATATTTTTTATATGAAGAGTTTTATTAAACGACAAAAGGGAATGTTTTTGTCGTACGTATGCGGCGACAACGACTTCTCTGCCGTTGTGACCATTATTTGAGTTTCGGCTTCCTCTACAAGCCATACCTTTTTTTTAAAAGAAAAATAAATACCATGTTTTACTTTTCTTTTGTTTTGATATTGAAAATGGTTTTCATAATGTTTTTATATCAATGTGTTGTACTGATATCTTGTGATTGAAAGGTGGAAATGTTATGTTTTCTTTTATGCATGTTTTATGTGATACGATTATGTTGAGGTTCTTGGGCATTATTATGAAGATGTGTGGTTCTGTGATAAACTAAGGGCGGGTGAGCCCGATATAGCTCTCCAATGCATTGGGTAACGCGAAGGAGTGTAACATTAAGGTTTCTCTGAAGAGATTTAGGGAATATAATGTGATGGGTATTCCAAACGTAACCAAGAGGGTTACTCCCTACGTAAGAATGTTATGAATGCCTCAAGTTACCTTTATGTCTTATGATTTCTATGATTTATTAATGATTTGATGAGGTATGTTGAAGTGCTTATGTTTTATGGGTAAAGTATGATTTCATTCTTATGTATATATGTACCCATGTTTCCTTTCCATATATTTTTATATCCCTTACTTAGCTTTTTTATGCTCATCCAAAGTTTTTTTGAAATGTTTTTCACTGGTCAAGGGAAAGGTACATGATATGATGATAGTGTCAAGGAAGTGTCAAGAAAGAATCCATGTTTTATTTTAAATATGTTTCCATTGATGGGAAAGAAGAATACTATCTTTATGTAACCACTTTGTTTATATGTGGAATGTAATGCAAGTTTTATGATCTAATTCTCTAAAACTATAAACCTGAAAAGATCCTTAATGTGTAATCTTGTAATAACTCAAGATTAAATAAGGTTTAAGGCTGGGGCCTTATAGTTGGTATCAGAGGTTGGTTTAGATATCTTTAAGAGTTAGAATTCTATTAAATGATTATCCAAAAATATTTTTTTATGGTCAGATTGTAGTGATATAGTATTTGAAGATTACCATGTTGCTTCATCTAAGACATGTTTGTTCATAATGGTTTTCCGCAGAGGAAACAGGGAGTCAGTGCTAGGAAGACATGCAGAAAGAAATAACCTTCCAAATCAGCATCTTGAGATGGTCTGAATTGGAACTGAACAGTTTGTTGCAGTAATGGAATAGTTGACTCAAGCGATAAATGGTTGTGGTATCCATATGTGATATCATCCAGATCAACTGCAGAGGAACATGTCAGTGGTGGAACATTTCATGAGGCAACATCCCCCATCATTAAGAGGATCATCTGACCCTGTGATAGCTGAAGGGTGGATTAAAGCACTGGAAAAGATTTTTGATGTCATGGGGTGTTCAGACAATCAAAAGGTTAGTCTTGCTATTTACCGTTTGGAGTGTGAGGTAGATCAGTGGTGGTCTATGGTTAAAAATATCAGGGACACCGATGAGATTGATGCTCTTGAATGGGATGAATTCAAAGGTATGGTTCTTGAGAAGTATTTTCCTAAGGCTGTTCGACTTAGGATAGAAAAGAAATTCTTGGAATTGAGGCAAGAGGAAGACTCAGTGGCTGCCTATGAAGAAAGGTTCACTCGATTGTCAAGGTATGCTCCAAATTTTATCCGAGACCTTGATAGTAAAATCAATCGTTTTTACTCAGGATTAAATCCAAAAATATCGAAGTGCATTAGCTTCTAGTGAGTTTAAAAGTTATTAAAAGCTTGTTCGATGTGATGAGAAGGTGGAAATGGAGTTTTCCGATGATCAAGTATTCTATAAGAACCAACAGAAGAAGAAACCGAGGTGGTAGGAGAAAGGTAATAATTCTTCAAAAAAGTTTGACGGTAAGAAAACTAAGTTTCCAGTTTGTGATAAATGTGGAAAAAGGCATGCTGGGGAATGTCTTCTGAATTCTGGAAAGTGCTACCGATGTGGTAATATGGGACATAAGGCTCGTGATTGCACTAAAAAATATCAAGGTGAAGGTAAGAACAAATTTGATTTATAGTTAGTGAAATGTTATAAGTGCAAAGAGATGGGTCACTATGAAAACTAGTGTCCGACAAAGAGCTTGAGTGATGGTAAGAAGTTAGACTACAAGAAGAAAGGGGTGGTGAGATCCTTTGCAACTACTTCAGTAGATGTCGGGCCATCAAATGAAGTTGTATCAGGTACTTTGTTTTTTCAGATTATGCCAGTGTGTTGTTTGATTCTGGGTCTACACATTCTTTCATCTCTGAAACCTTTTCTAGTAAAATTGGAATACCATCTCAAGAAATGACTCCTGAACTTTTGGTAAAAACACATGGGGGAAATGTTGAGGCAAAAAGAATTTATAAGAATCTTCCTATCCTTATCTGTGGAAAGAACCTATTTGCAACCTTATTGTTCTACCTCTAGTAGAGTTTGATGTTATCCTGGGTATGGATTGGATCTCTATTTACCATGCTAATATTGACTGTAGAGCTAAAAAAGTTTCTTTTCAGAAAGACTTTCATTTTGTGTACAAGAATGAACCCTTACTGTTGATAACTTATCAAGAGGCCAAGAAACTTGTAAAAGATGGAAATGAATGTTACCTTGCACACATCGTTGAAAATAAAGGAACTGTTCAGATTAATGATGTGCCAGTGGTAAATGAGTATCCTGATATTTTTTCTGATGAGTTTCCTGGAATAATACCAGATCGGGAAGTTGAGTTTACTGTTGACTTAGTTCCTGATGATAAGACAATTTCAAAACCCCCTTATCGAATGGCTCAAATTGAACTTTTAGAGTTAAAGGAGCAATTGCAAGATTTATTAGAGAAAGGTTTCATTCGACCTAGAACATCACCATGGGGTGCTCCTGTTTTATTTGTTAAAAAGAAAGATGGTTCAATCAGACTTTTCATTGATTATAGAGCCTTGAATAACATCACTGTTAAGAACAAATATCCTTTTCCTCATATCGATGATTTGTTTGATCAGCTCCAGGGAGCTCAGTATTTTTCAAAGATTGACTTGAGATCGGGGTACCATCAGCTGAAGGTAAAGGAAGAAGATGTTCCTAAGACCGCGTTCCGTACAAGATATGACCATTATGAATTTTTAGTAATGCCTTTTGGGCTAACCAATACACCTGCTGTATTCATGAACTCAAGGAATAGAATTTTCCATGAGTTCTTGGATAAGTTTGCGGTGGTTTTCATTGTTGATATTTTTGTGTTTTATAAAAGTAAAGAAGATCATGAAAGACATTTAAGGGTTATCTTGCAAAACTTAAAAGAAAAGAAGCTATATGGAAAATTCATCAAGTGAGAGTTTTGGTTGCAACAAATTTCTTTCCTTGGTCACATTGTTTCTAAAGATGGGATAACTGTAGATCCTGCAAAAACAAAAGTTGTGGAAGACTGGCCAAGACCCACAAATGTAACTAATATTCGTAGCATCCTTGGTTTGGCAGGCTATTACCGAAGGATTGTTAGAAATTTTTCACGGTTATCTAGTCCAATGACTAAGCTAACTTGGAAGGGTGTTAAGTTTATCTGGACAAAAGAACGTGATGATTGTTTTCAGGAATTGAAAAGAAGATTGGTGAATGCTCCAGTTTTGGCACTACCTTCCAGGAATGGTGAGTTTGTTATATATAGTGATGCTTCATTGAATGGACTTGGTTGCGTCCTAATGCAGAATGATCAGGTAATTGCTTATGCTTCACGACAGTTAAAAACTCATGAGGTAAATTACCCTACACATGATTTGGAATTAGCTGCTGTTGTTTTCACATTAAAAATTTGGAGGCATCATTTGTATGGATTAAAGTGTGAAATATATACTGATCACAAAAGTTTGAAGTATATATTCACTCAGAAAGAGTTAAACATGAGACAGAGGAGATGTCTGGAATTAATCAAGGATTATGATTGTACAATTCATTACCATCTGGGAAAAGCAAATAAAGTGGATGATGCTTTGAGTCGAAAAAGTAATGTTTCATTAGCAATGTTGCGTTTGGAACGTGATCCTTTGGTTAAGGATTTGATGAACTTTGGCATAGAAGTTGTTGGTAAAGGAAGTTCTTCTGTTTTGTTTCAGGTATCAGTGAGATCATCTCTATCAGATAGAATCAAGCAAGCACTGAAGCAAGACAGTGAGTTGCAGAAAAAGGTAGTGCTGGTTCAGAAAGGTATGTTGCCTGAATTCAACATTGATAGTGATTGTGTTTTGAGATTTGGGAAGAGATTGTGTGTCCCTTGTGATTCACATTTGAAGAGAGAGTTGTTATGTGAAGCTCATAGTTATCTGTTTTCAGTTCATCCAGGCAGTACTAATATGTATAGAGATATTCGGGAGTATTACTGGTGGGATGGAATGAAAAGAGATATTGCTGATTTTACTGTGATGTGTTTGACTTGTCAGCTGGTTAAAGCAGAGCGGCAGTTACCGAAAGGGATTCTTTAGCCTTTACCAGTGCCAGAGTGGAAATGGGAGAATATATCCATGGACTTTTTTGTGGGATTACCGAATACATCTCAAGGTAATAATGCAATCTGGGTTATTGTTGATCACTTGACTATATCTGCTAATTTCCTTGCTATACGAGATAATTTTTCCCTAGATCAACATTCCTGTTTGTATCTTAAAGAGATAGTCAGGTTACATGGAGTTCCCCTCTCCATTGTATCTGATCGTGATCCCAAGTTCACTTCTAAATTTTGGAAAGGCCTTCAGAAGTCATTGGGTACTGAATTAAATTTTAGTATAACTTTTTATCCTCAATCAGATGGGTAGTCAGAACGAACAATTAAAACCATGGAGGATATGCTACGAGCTTGTTCGATGGATTATCAGGGAAGTTGGGACCATCATATTTCTTTGGTTGAATTTTCATATAATAACAGTTTTCATTCTAGTATACAGATGGCACCATTTCAGGCATTATATGGGAAGCGGTGTCGAACTCCAGCTTTCTGGGATGAAGTGGGTGAAAGGAAGCTGATTGGACCAGAATTGGTAGAAGAGATGGCTGACAAAGTTCAGTTGATTCAGAAACACATGAGAACATCTCAGAGCAGGCAGAAGAGTTATGCAGATAACCGGAGGAAGGATCTATCTTTTGAGGTAGGTGATCATGTTTTTCTCAGAGTATCACCATGGAAACGTGTGATGCGATTTGGTAAGAAAGGAAAGCTGAGTCCAAGGTTTATTGGACCATATGAAATTCTGGAGAGATTTGGATCAGTTGCATACCGGGTGGCTTTACCTCCGAGTTAATCTCAGATACACAATGTTTTTCACGTTTCGAGGTTGAGAAAGTATATGCCAGATTCATCTCATGTTTTGAGTCCAGAGGTAGTTCAGCTGGAAGAGAACCTATCTTATGAGGAAAAACCGGTCTAGAATCTTGACCATAGGGAGAAAGTGTTACGGAATAAGGTGATTAATTAGGTAAAGGTTTTGTGGAAAAACCACATGATGTAATAGGTAACATGGGAATCTGAAAATGCAATGAGGGATAAGTACCCCCATTTATTCGATAAGTAAATAAATTGCGAGGATGAAATTTTGAAAAGGGGGGAAGGATGTAACAACCCAAGTAAGTAATGAGTAATAGATATTTTTATCTATGTCTATTAATGAATTAGATAGTGTTTTAGAGGCTTAAAATGAAAATAAATCCAATCTTAAGCATGGAATATACTAATATTTTTAAAAGATTGTTTTACTACCTTTTGATGGAAAATCATTTTTAAATCTATATTTTGACAATTTTATAAGCTATGTTTGTCAAAATAAACTTATTCTTTATGATTGGGATATCAAAATTTACTTTGTGTAAATTTTTGGTATTTTTCAGACAATGTTCATTTTTTAATGAATAGTGAAAATACTGCATTTTACATCAAAATTGATTTTTAATCTAATTTATTTATATGATTAGATTATCTTTTGAATTGGTTTTTAGTGAAATTAGAATATATTTTTACCATTTAATCCAATGGTGGTCATTGGAATCAATTTCACTTTGAAATTGGACTTAAACTGGTGTCAATCTTTTGATACTTATTGTTTCATAAAAACACGCTATTTGTCATGACAACAGGAATTAATTATTAAATTAATTAATGTGACTTATATGTTTTGAATTTTTTAAAATAGACTTAATTTTTGAATTCATAATATCAAATATAGCTTAGGGTGAATTTTTTGTATTTTTCTGAAAAACATAAATTTTTTATGAATAGTGAAACCAATAAGTGGTACTTATAAAAACTGATTTTTTCGTTTAAATGAACTTTTACCACTTCTGTGTTTCAAATTTCAAAAATCCGACATACATGGTTGTCATTAAGTAGTAAAATGTGGTTCAATGAGATTAAAATAATTTTTTTGGTGAATAGTAACTCTTAAGTTCTTAATCGCGATTAGAGGTAATTAGTGTAGTTTAAGGTAAAAATAATGCTTTCATAAAATGAGATGAGCTTGAGACATGTACTACCCTCATTTGATGTGTCATGGGCGACCAAGAAAATCCATGGGTCAACTTAGGGTCCCCATGGAGCCACATCGGTTGGGAAATGATATAAATAACTTTTTATTTAATGTAAAAGTAAAAATGACACAAACATGAGAAATTTTACTAAAACAATTTTTACATGGGGTTATAAAGATCAGAGTTTTGATTATAAATAGTAATTGGAAAGCTAAAAATATTTCCTACATCATAGTATGTTTTTTATAAATTTTAGACTTTAAATAAATTAAATTATTTATAACATCATGATGATGCAGCGATGACCTCATTATTTAACGATTTAAATAAAATGGAATGATAATGTAAACTCTAAGACCTACACATGGACAAAACCTATTGGATGGGTGGATTTTGAACCCTTATCACCTTATCCTAGAAACACATCAACGTGGGACCTCTTAAATCCGAATACCATTTTAAAATAAAGTGACTTTTCTTTACCTTCCAAGAGTGCCCCTCCTCTCCTCTTATAAAAGGCCCCCACCTCTACCTCCTTACCCACACTCCCAAAGCCATTGGCCTGGCCAACCCCTGCCCATTATGGCTCTCCAAATCCCTATCGTACTCCTTGAAGCCTCAATTTGGGAAGAAGTCTTCCCAAGGAAGCCTTTGAGCTCAAATCTAAGAGAGTTACCCGATTTTACGGTAATGTCTTCTTTTGAGTCCTTTTGTTTGATTTTGCTTCTCCAACCCCCTAAACTCTTTTTATTCTTTTATTTTGTAACAACTCCAGTATCCTAAATATACTAGGTTGTTGTTATAATAAGTATTCGAGCTACACTTACACACACGTACATCTAATGGTTAAAGGACATACTGTTTCTGTGGATGGTTAATTTATACCTCCCGAAACGATGATTGTTCAACATTCTTTTAGCACCTTAAAAGGTGGCCCTTAAGATGTCACTATATTTATATAAGATATATAATATTTTTATGTTTTCCTTAAGCTTCTGTATTTTTCATTTTGGGCATACCTTTATGGTTTCCATTATAGGTAAACACGATATCTTCATTTAAGGAAGTGCGGACTACCGCCCCCTCAAAGTGATTTGATTCGTTAAATACCATATGTGGGACGTATAAAGGATAGAACTGTGATATTATATATGATATTATACTGGAATTATAATATAACTTTATATCATTTTGATTCCATTCCATAAAATATGAAATAGAAATGAAAGTAGCGTTCATGCGTACGTACGACTTACCATCTCCATGAACGGTGCATTTCATTTCTTACCTCTAAATGATTATGTAATATTATAAATGCATGTATATACTGGATATATATGATATATACATAATTATTATAATTCTTGGATATAATGGATACATGAACAACATGTAATTATAAAGGGTTTATTTTTTACTCAAGTACCAATGATCGTTAAAATGACCGTTATTACCTTAAATAATTACATAGTGTTCATGACATGACAATAAGTGATATAAAAGGAATAATGAACTTCTAAAAGGTTCTTAAAAAATTAGAAATTAACCCAAGTTTATTATTCAGGAGATTAAAGAATGACCGAGTCAAGTCAGACCCAAGGTATGGGACTTCGTCTCAATCTCCTTTCATTGTGGTATATTTTGTTTTATACACAACCTTCTTTTATACGGTGTATAAACCCCTTTGACTTTTACGTTTATCCAAAATGAATCTTTTTTATACGAAGCGTTTTACTAAACAACAAAAGGGAATGTTTTTATCATACGTATATGGCGACAACGACTTCTCCGCCGTCGTGACCATTATTTGAGTTTCAGCTTCCTCTATAAGCCATACCTTTTTTAAAAGAAATATAAATACCGTGTTTTACTTTTCTTTTGTTTTGATATTGAAAATGGTTTTCATTATGTTTTTATATCAATGTGTTGTATTGATTTCTTGTGATTGAAAGGTGGAAATGTTATATTTCCTTTATGCATGTTTTATGTGATACGATTATGTTTAGGTTCTTGGGAATTATTATGAAGACGGGTGGTTCTGTGATAAACTAAGGGTGGGTGAGCCCGATATAGCTCTCAAATGCATTGGGTAATGTGAAGGAGTGTAACGTTAAGGTTTCTCCAAAGAGATTTAGGGAATATACTGTGATGGGTATTCCAAACGTAACCAAGAGGGTTACTCCCTACGTAAGAATGTTATGAATGCCCCAAGTTACCTTTATGTATTGTGATTTCTATTATTTATTCATGATTTGATGAGGTATGTTGAAGTGCTTATGTTTTATGGGAAAAGTATGATTTCATTCTTATGTATATATGTACCCATGTTTCCTTTCCATATATTTTTATATCCCTTACTGAGCATTTTATGCTCATCCTATGTTTTTTTGAAATGTTTTTCACAGGTCAAGGGAAAGGTACATGATATGATGATAGTGTCAACGAAGTGTCAATAAAGAATCCTTGTTTTATTTTAAATATGTTTCCATTGATGGGAAAGAAGAATACTATATCTATGTAACCACTTTGTTTATATGTGGAATGTAATGCATGTTTTATGATCTAATTTTCTAAAACTCTAATCTTGAAAAGATCCTCAATGTGTAATCTTGTAATAACTCAAGATTAAGTAAGGTTTAAGGCCAGGGCCTTATAATACCTTTACATGAATCCCTGGATGAAGGTAATGTTATTTTCAAAGAATAGAAATCTTATTTCAATATACATTGGTCCCTTATAGATCATTTATTGAATCAGAATAGTGGCTTGTCCACTATAACTTCTACCTAATCGATCTCAATTACTTGATGTGTTCCAGGTATCACTATTAAGGATTTATATACAAGAATCCTGGAATGTGATTAATAAAATTTTGTTACCATTTTAGAGTGATCTTTTATATAAATACAAGTCGTTGATGACCATAGATCATAGGGAACATTTCTATGAAATATGATTATGCACCTTGAAAAAGGCCTATGGACAATACATAAGTCTGATTTAGTGACATGTGACCATGATGATGTGATGAAATTGAATTTCCCTCATTTTATTAATGTGTTGATGAAATTTTTAAGGTGACATTCCAAAAGGGAAAATATTTTAACAACCCAAAAAATGATAAAATGTCCCATTGGGTTAGAATTAAATCCCATATAATGGTTATTGATAATAAAAACACATATTTCAAAATATTATATCTTATCAATTTTAAAAGTACATTATGAGTCATGACCATTGACGAAATAGATTTTGAATAGTGATAATATTATTTGTTTATGTATAGGGTTAGATTAAATCTAATTTACAATGAAAACATAAGAAATAGCATACAACAACCCAATTTTACCCTATAAAGACCATTTATTAGACATTAAGAGGGATACATGTTACTATAATTGTTACTTCTCCTATACAAATAATAGACCCAAAAACTAAATCATGAGAGAAATAATTTACTAGAAAATTCAACTCTCATTAAGATCACAAAAAAACCATTTCTGTTGAACCACACCATGAAAATTTCATTATTACTGACATTACACTTTCACTGATCGCCAGTGAAATGATCTTCTACATATCAAGAGATTAATAATATTAATATATATTTTATCATCAATATTATAATGTCTATTTTTATCTTCTTATTATTGTTACATTATAAATGAATTTTACGTTCATATGAATAAATAAAAATTGTAATTTTTTATAACATGAAATATACATTAAGAAAAATTCTTTAAATTGACTAATGAATTTTATAAATAAAATTATATTTTAATAAAATAAAAAGTTAAAAATTTTATTAAATAAAAATAAAAATATAATTTTTTGTATGTAAAATGCAATTTTATAATGGTTTCAAATCAATTATTCGAAAAAAACAAGAACATCTAAATATATACAATTTGTTGTATTAAAAGTTAAAATAAAAATAATTAGGGATTTATTTGGATATAATATTTTTTTAGGAATTATAATGTCTAAATTATCAAAAGTTTAATTTTTTTTGAGATATTAAAATTTTCAGATTAAATTTAAATACAATATAAATATAAAATGTATATTATGACATCATAATGGCCCATAAGTATTGAAATGAATAATTATAAGGGATTCCCTGAAAATATATAAGTTCCCAATTAGAATAATATTTTTTTTTAAAAACTATATCTTTTATAAATCCTCTGACAATTCTCTATAACCTATATTATTTTTAGGGTATCAAAATCACATATCAATGATCATGAATCACATAAACATAAACAAGGGTAATATTTTGAAGAGTTTTTGAATTATAATTTTTAAATAATAAAACCAATCCTCTTTGTTATAAACCATGGTAAAACCCCATTGGATTATTTTATGTTGTTATTACCTTATTATATAGTGACCAAAACATATTTTTTGGAAACAATAAAGAATAACCCATATGGTTTATTATATAAACCCACCCAATCTCATATTACTATGAACTAAATTTACATGGATAACGTCTTTCCAATTTTCTCCACTCAATAGTGTCATCTCGTGGTTTCCTCAATCTTTCATGAAGCTCCTCCTATACTTTTTTAATCACCCTCTCAAGGATTGAGACCACTCTTTATTCATTAATATTTAAGAACCTCTTTATACATATCCATTATAGTATGTATTAGTTATGTAATGATGAAATTATAATAATCCATCTATACTAAAATTCATTTAATATATATGATATATCATTTATACCCACACATTATAACATTTTCAAAATATTTTATTATGTGAAAATTTAATAATAGATCTTATGCTTCTCCTAATTACTTATGTTTATTGTCAACATTATTTTTATGTTTACTAATTCATAATTTTGGGATATTATTTTTACATATATGACATACATTTCTTTTGATCACAAAATTATTATGGGTTTATATCACTCCCATTACACTATTTTAGAAATCTTTATTTACTGTCATTATGCTATAAAAATTTCACTGAAAGTTTTTATGGAAAAATATCACATCATAAATATCTACAACCATTTATACCCATTTTTATTCACTAAGATGTATATATCCTTTAATTATTGTATAATTCTATTCATTAAACAAAAAATAATTTTTCATGGGGCACAAATATATTAAGTACATCCAATTTTTTATGATCTATGTGGCACATTTCTGCACATAAATGAAATGAATGTTATGGGTGTGCCTGGAAATATATATCACTTAAATTAATTTGGTAATGTTTTAGTGTCATGAGTTGTCATGAATGGAATTATGGAGTGAACCTAATCCATTATGTTACTTTTTCATCCATAATATGTTGTCATTGTTTTTATATTTGACCCATGTTTATGAATCATGCTTAATATTTTTGTCCAGATCCCAAATATTGCCTTTATGTTACCAAGATATATCATGAATCAATGATTATATATATAATTATCACCTCTATAATTTTCCATTAAAATTAATAAATTATAAAATTTAATAATTTAATAATTTTATTATTATTTTTATCTCATTACTAGTCCATATAGATCCACATTTCTTATATATGTCATCAGGTTATCCCACCCAGTTTTATGAACAATATAAAATTATGGGCACGTTAAGGAAGATATAAATAATGTTATAGTAACCCTTGTTTTATGTTGTAATCAAATGTTCTTAATTACAAAATGAATCTCAAATAATATATATTATGTTATGTAATATTTTTATTCTTATGTGGTAGAAAATTAATTAATGTGTTATATATACATTATTATTTTATAAAAACCATCTTATTCTGACTTTTGGTTCAAACCATAAGATGTTGTCTTAGAATGAAGTAACATCCCATATAATTTGTTTCATTTAATTCCTTCCTCTAGCTCATGAAATTAATACTAATATATTATTTCATAGTGGTCTAATAATGTACCATATACATAGATGTTTTTTTGATAAGTGAAAATCTTGTTTTCTTGTCCACTTTAACCAAATGGGATATAAAATCGTCGTTCCTGTTTATGGTGGACTAACACCTCGTGAACCGATGCTATTAATTGTCCATCAATAACTCAAAAAAATTTATATAATTATATATTTGATTTTTACATATGATATTTATCATATTATTATACCATTGAAATTATAATACAACATATACATACCTTTCTCCATGCATGTTGGAAAAAAATAACGTTCTTCAAGTGTTCGGAAGACTACTTTATCGTGAAATGATGTGATTTGTTTCTCAATAATGATGTACATGGATGGAAATAAGGATATAATAAATGAATATATTTTCCAATTTTCATATAATTTTAATTCCTAAATTATAATATTATATATACATTATTTATTTTCATTATGTGGTGGCTATTATAAAATCATTCTTGCATACGGTATAATAAATCCCCATAAACTGATGTGACTATTTATAATATTATCTTAAATTGTAAGGTAATAAATTAGGTTTCAAATAAAAATTTTAATAGTATACGACAAGAAAATAATTACATAATGGTAATATATAATTTATATTAAATTAATTAAATCCTTTATGAATATGGAAACAACATTCATGCATATATATACCTACGATCTTAATTAGGGTTCTATTTCATTTAAAATATATAAAATTTATTAATTTAGATAAATAAATATAAATATATATATATTATAAATTTACAATTCATAACATTATAGATATCATTATAAAATGATAAATGTAAGAGGGAAAAAAATATCAAATGAAAAGATACAAAGAAAAACATAGTAGTTATTTGCAGAAAAGAAACTATAAGAATTTTTTTTAACAAATAGGTAATAAAATGTCATAAGTAAATAATATATGGTATGATATATATATATATATATATATAATTATGGTTCATTTAAAATTTATAATAAACAATTATGTATTATACAATGTTAATTATACATGTATGAATGAATTTGAATCTTAAAAAACTCTACTATTGTCTCTCTTTTTACAACTCTGAGACAAATTCCATATTAAAATAATTATTATTCTATGTGATTTATATTAATATTATTTTTTTAATAATTCTATGGATATATTTTAAATTCAAATTTACATTTTATGATCTTTATTTCATGGGGATTGAGTTACAAATGCAACAAAATCGAAAATGGATTGTTGGCCAATTTTTGATTTTCTAAGACATATGATTTGTTATGAGACTATCTTTTTTATGAGGTATAAATACTTACCATTTTACACGAAATATAACTTTTTTATTTATTCTCACAAAAGTATATGTAACTACTAATTTATTTCATTTATGGAGATTACAATTCAATGATTCCAATGTTGTAATGATTTTATGACTCAATCCCATCATTTATCAGGATTGATTGTGTTTATGTACCTGATGTGAAAAATTATGATCCCTATCCTAATATAGTCATTATATATCTTATCCTTTGGTAATATAATTTTAATAAATGATTCCCATTTAATTTTAACTCTTTAATTACAAAATATTCATAATGAATTTTTTTAATGATAACATACATTACTTCTATTTTGATTGGAAATCCCAACTTATTCTATATACTTATTTTATAAAAAAATTAAAAAAAATTCAAATGATTTGATAATGTAATTTTCAAAAGTTTTTAATTTAGAAAAAATTAAATTAATCATTCATTAATTTTCCTATCAATTGTTTTTTATAATTTACTAAAAATTTGAATGAAAGTATTTTTATAATATGTATGAAATGTAAACATTTTCCATCAATATTTACTTTTATTTCAATATTCATATATATAATTCAAATATTGGTTTCAATTAAAATTATTTTTATAATGATTTATTTTTTTAAAAAATTGTTTTAAAGGTTGAAATGATATTTTACTCAATAAATGTTCAATTTAGTATTTCAAACTCAATATACACCTTCAATGAAACCATTTGACATAGCCTACACATTAATAGGGATATTATCCAATGAAAACATTCTTATTATTAATTTAAATGGTAAATATATAGAATGAAAACATGTTTATGAATATCGTTTCATTTATATGTGTTATATAATGATAAAATTATTATGAATCCATCCTTTTTCCAATGGTTATGCATTTATGAAATGATGAAACTCTTCTGGAACCTATTTTATGTATTCATATTATTATCTTATGATATGATTTTGAAAACCATTTATTTTCAAGGATTCAAATATAAATAATTTTTTATAATATTTTGGAACATAAATTCGTTATTTTCATTGTGTGACGGTGGTTACATTATAACCAAGGTTAGTTGTAACATTATAACCAATGATGATGGTTACTTTACAACCAAGAGTGGTTCCTTCAATGAATTGAGTATAGATTCATATCTCAACATATAAATAGTTTTAGAGAGTGGATTGAAAAAAAATTATTAAGGTAATCTATCCACTATTATAGTTATTGGAGTAAATAATTACAACTAGAATTGATTGGGGACCGAACCTATTCCACTGTGATAGTCTTTAAAAAAATCATTGAACAATTATGGAAATGAGGTTTTAAGCTATTGTGAAAGGCCAAAAAATTTTAGCTTTGAAAATATTATATTATCACAGTTTAGGTTCTTTTATTCCATTATTAATCATGAACTATAAACAAAAATGACTTTATCATCTCTCACTTTTATGATCCATGATTGGTAAGGATAACTTTTAAAAATTATTATCATGTTCTCATACCACTATTATCTTGTTATATTTACGTATACCCTTTTCTGTACTAATCATTTAATCTCACAAATACATATGTTTCCATTCCATAGGTTATGAATAAATGTTTTTGGTAGGTTATGTCTAATAATATTAATCTATGGTAAAACATATATATGATATTTTTATTATCATTAATGATATTTTATGATTTTATATTTTGTCTCCAAATACACTGTAACAATATGATTCATGGGTTTTTATTTTAGAAATTTATAGAATATTCCTCTACAAATATGTAATATATATGTATTAGATGTTTGGTTTCTTTATAATGTAATGCTTATTGGATCACATGTTTTGATTTATTAATGTGTTTATTCTCATACTATGATTTCTACCACACAAATTTCATCATATATTTATATATTCGAATCCATTATATAATTATTGAATCTGTGGGTGTTATGGTTACTATGTGTACTTTTAAATAGGTAATATATTTTTTATATCTTTATTAATTATTAATGTTTATAATATTACAAGTACACAAGATGTCAATATCATTGTTTTAGTTTATTGGAAATGTTTGCTGAAAATAAATAATATTATGTGTATAAGGATTTTTTCATTAGATGGTATAAAATTATGTTTAAGTTGATTTAGGTGATTATATAGATATAAAATTAGTCAAAATAGAAGAGGCTGACTTTTGTATACGATACCTTCGTACAATATTTTCCATGATTTCATTATGTATGTCTCCAAGTAACAACATCATTTTATGGACACTCCATATGGATGTATGATCTGAAATTGATATATATTAGATTAATAACCCCCAAAATGATGGATTTTATATTAATATTAGAATCACCTTATACATGAAAATTTTTAACTAACATTACCATATCAGTGAAACAGTTAGGATGTATGATTTTAATATTTCATATTCTCTTTGCAAATAATTATAAAATATTTACAATTTACTTTTTATAAATATATTAATCAATGTATTCACATAAATGAATATCCTATAATTAATAAAATGTATAGGGGTATAAGATTAAATGTTAGGGATATATGAAAAGGAAATTTGATTAATTCTCTAAAAAAATCCCTGACTTGATAGGTGTAGGTGTTGAGAACCTCATGGATATAATGGAACAACTAACTAATTTTTTAAATAATAATATAAATCTCAGAGAAAACCATTGGATAGAGAATGTTTTAGTTGTGTCTTTTATGTAAAAGAGACCTAATCCTTTAAAAAGGTATTATAGTCTAATTATTATTGAATAATGGATTAACAGAAATAAGAAGTTATTCTCTTTCTATTAATGTGAAGGGTATGAGAAGGTCATACTGTCTATAAAACACCTTGTGAATGAATTTGATAATTAGTGGACAATGATAAATAATATGAATCACCTAAAATATATTGAATATATAGAATTTGTTGAATTAAATATGTTATTTATCAATAAATATTTCCCCCACACACTTCATCATAAAATGGAATGGGTGTTCTCTACAATGATAAAAAATGGAAGTTAAACATATCAGATATTTTAAGGTAAAAATCTGATGGATTTCACAAAACTCCATTAGTTTTAAATTTACATGAAAAGTAAAATTGATTTCATCATTAGTGAGATAATTCAGATTCTATAATGGGATTTTTTAATTCATGTTTTGGGATGCTATAATGAAATTTTTTATGTTCGCTTTAAGTTGATATAAAATGGGTGATTCTAAATAGTGTCAGGGGACTATGGATATGAAGCATATATTGTCGAAAATATCAATGGGATCACTAGATAAAATGCATAGGTGTAATAATATCTAAGACACCACATGTTAGAATTGTTGAAAAAGAAATCATAGAAACATTTTAATATATTCCATTTAATTGTCCAATTGTATGAAGGATCGACATCAATCCAAAAGATATATATGTGATGTGTACATCTCCTATAATATTTTTTAAGACAAGCAATTATTAAAGAATCCTTTGAATTATGTATAATTTTTCAAATTTGTGGAATGAATACACTTGTATGATAATGAATTAATCCAAGGATTCTTCTATATAGCCCATGATAAAAACCCTTAAATATAAGAGAAAAAATGAAACTGTATGCAATGACTGTTGTAGCGGTTGAAGAAGAAAATAAGGTGTTGAGATGTATAATAATTATTCAGTAAATATTATAAAATTTACTATTTTACAATAGTTATATGAATTCATTAATATCAATTGCATTTAGTAGAACAATCCAATCACCATAAAGATTATTGGAGATTATGTTATTATTGAAAACATCTATTTGAGATATTGTTGAATCTCAAGAATATAAGTATTCCCTAGTTAATATATCTAGTATTAATCACCATGAAATACTTTACCAATCTATTTAGTCAAATATGATGCTATAATAAAATTTTATGGGATGTGTGAACATATATCATACATAATCTTTTATGATATAGAATTCATATTACATATCCCGATGAAACATCTTATTTGATACAAATGTATGGATGATGATGATGATGATGAGAATCCACAAAAAATATCATCTAATGGAAAGAAAATATTCCCTATGAGAAATCATATCTAGCTAAAATTACTAAAATAAAGATCTAAAATCCTTTTAATAAATGACCATTTTATGGGGTTACATTAACATAGTACCATAATAATTTCATGATCTTTCTCCCAACTGAATGATTGATTTATCTGTTAAAATTATATATATATATATATTGATTTAATTAATTCCATATATCATTTCCACCATTTAAAATGGTTAACTCACCAATAAATTACACATAAATATAGAAATAGTTTTGAAACTCATAAATTATTCACCATAGGGTGCAATAATTTTCATTACCTAGAAGTTATATAGTTCAATGCATATATGTATTGGTCATCATGATCTCAAAAATAGCACAGTAATGAAAATATATCCCCTATAATTGTTTGTTGACATATATGGTCAATTTTGTTTTGCTCAATAATACATTATTTTGTCACTTTTATTTATATGTCAGTTCTTAATGAAGATGAATAATTATAATCCTAATAATGCCTCTTAGAAATGGTATGGAAAATATAAGTTAATAACCATTCCATTTGGTCTCAAAAATGGTCCAGTGGACATTATAGAGATAATTAATAATGTATTTATAGATTAAATTTGACAATTTATGTTTGTATTTATAGATTGTATACTTATATTAAAAAAATATAGAGAAACATGAATAAATATTGTGTATCGTTATAAAGACATTGATGAAAGAGAATATATATGAAATTTATCACAAGTGTGTGTTTCGGATAAGCCATGTATCATTCAAGGGTGATATTATCATGATTAATTGGATATCTAAAAGTAATTTAGAAAATAATGTGATCAAATAATGGGTGAAACTGATATACGTAATTGAAATTTAGTGTTTCCTCTAATTATTTGACTAATACTAGAATTTTTTTAGAATGTTGTTTGGATTTTAAATCCCATTATTTTATATTACATGGAAGGGAGAGATTTAATTTTTGATAATTGAGTTTGAGTATATATTCAAGGTTTTAAATAATTTAATACACAAAAATCTATTATCAGACTACCAAAAAAATGGATGGTTTTTTCATTTAATTTTTTTAGAAAAATGAATGATTTTCGTACTCATGCTGAATGATAATGAGATAACATATTACCCAATAAATTATAACGCTCATGGACATACCTATATTACTCACGGTCTTGTTTTGGATAAAATAATATGTATCTACATGATGTGGATGAATTATATATTTTGATAAACGTGTCGCCAATATACCATCCACAATATCCTAAAATATATATTCAAATAAAATAATCTTCATAAGAACCATGATATATTTTTAGATATGATCATGTATTATGATTTCTCAATACACAAATATGTTGTGAAGAAAAACAATTCTCCGTATTTTCTAGGTTACAAATATGGTACAACATTATGTAAGATTATGATTGAGAATGATCTGATCTACTTTGACATTATATAGATATACTTGATAATAATGAAGTAAATAACATCATCCTAAACATATCATATGATTTCTAAATGATAATAATTATATGATATTTCAATAATATAAAATTGATCATGTAGATATAAAAATGAAGGATTATTTTTTTGGAAAGAAAAAACTTCTAATTTCAGTATTTAATGTGAAATATTTTTTTATCTAATAAATTATTATTCTTTCAATAATAACATAATATAAAGAAGGATAATTTAATTATGATCATGGATAAACATTATCTATTATCCCAAAGAGAATGAATATGTATAAAGATCTATGAGAGAATAGTTTTTTGTACAATGAGATGAATTAGATTACAATATTCATAGAATGGTTTCTGATATGTCAATAAGTTTATATGGAGAGGGTAAAGTACAAAATAATGATATAATGATGCGCAATATGAACATATAAATAAGAAATTATCACTGTTGATTTTTTAATGGGACATTTAATTATACACAAGGGTAAAAATGTTATATGAATTTTGGTACATCATATTATATATTCTATTTAATTCATTTATAATTTATCAAAATTCATAATTGACCACCTTGATAATATATAAATCAGATAAGTATTAAGGCTTTATGAAACACAACAATTAATTGAATCGTATAATGATACATGTTTCACATCAACGTTGTGTAATTTTATTCAAAATTATCTAACAATATATTTAAACATTAGTAAGACCAATCACACCAATATTGATGTACAATATGAATGATCTATCCCGACATATGGGGATATGTCGAGTAATTTATCAATGAAAACTATTAGACGATGGGGCCAATCACAAACATTTGATGAGTTTTCATAAAACATGAGTTTAAACATGAGAATTCAAAATCCCTAAGGTGAATCTCTATATTTAATGGTGTGAATAATAATTGAAAGAACAGATGAATTGTGGGATATTAATTTTTTTGTAATTATGATAGTTAATGATATTATAGAAAAGGAAATGATTATTCAACAAAACACTAAGATGAATCGTAGTTGATTGAGATAGTTATGATGATAAATTTATACGAGACATTGAGTTTATTGTTGGTGAAATGAATTACATCTTCTTATATGCATGGGTATTATTCACGAGGGTTAATATTATTATGAAGATAAGCCCTAGAAAAATTAAACAATTGGTGAGTCATTAACACATTAGAGATTTTCCATTTTGGAAAGTGTTATAAAAAAATATGTTTAAATTATATAATATCTTAAACATATCACACTTAAAAATGAACATTCTAGATCATGTACATGCAATTAATCTCATGTTCATATATTTATAATAGTATCTATCTTGTGAGAAGTAACCTATGATGATTTTAAACCGCATATAGAACGTGCTACACATCATGAAAATATTCCTCGTTAATGTAAATTCAATTTTTTTTGAAAAGGTGACATGTGAAGCCACATAAGAAATAAAATAGAACATACCATAAAAATTAATTGAAAAAATTTAAAATATTTCAAATTAATATTTTGAATATTAATATTTTTTATATGTAGTGAATGGGGGATCATTGTAGTTTTGTAAAATTTTGGTTAAATGAATTAGAAATTTAAAATGGTAAAAAATTAGGAAAAAGATTCATGATAATTGATATTAGTGGGAGGATAAAAATTATATCCTTCACCACACCATTGATTTAAATTATGGATCCTTTTTACATAAATCATGCAATTAAATTATCTAAAAGTAAGGGGATATTAAAAAATAGCACCCCATTTGAAAAAAAATCCATAGTCCTCCCTATTACTCTTGACATTCCTGGGAATGGATAAACTAAAATAGTATATTTTAAATAGCATCCCCAATCCATTTAAGCCTATGTTTCCAAAAAAAATCTTATGAGTATGATGTAGTATACATGTGACAACCTAATATTAAAATATAAGAATATTGTGTTAGATAGTATGCATTGCATGAATCTCCAAGAATGTGAGTGAATATAGTATTCCATGAAATTAATATATTTTATCTTTTTATTCTAGAAACATGAAGTTATTTTACATCACACATGATAAGGACATTCTTCAATAACTATAATTACATGAAAGACCAAGTTTTACCAGACAAACAATATATGAATATAAGTATATTATTACATAAAATAGCTATTAAAATAAAATTCATTAATTGTTTTAACAATATTTTTATAATTTACATTTAAAAAAAATTGTAGGATACATGGTAATTAGAAATGAATATCAAAATCAGTTGAATAAAAAACAAATTTATTTCTTCTCAAAATTGATTTTAATTATAATAAATTAAACTAATTACTCTTAGTGAATGATATAAATGAAATATATATATTATATGTTAAATATTTTTTTTTCAAATTTTTTTGATAGTTTTTATAGGTGATAAATTAGAAAAAAAATTAACCCTTCAAATATAAACTATTATTTTTATAAAGGCAATTTTACTATCTTTTAATATAAAACCATTTTCAAACAATTTTTTTTTGAATTTTTAAAACCATTTAATGTAAAAATAATCATTAATTATGAAATCTGAAAATATAAATTATATTTTCATGGAATTTGGGTATTGTTCAGTGAATTTTCATTTTTTGATGAATAAAGAAAAATATAGAATCTAAATTCAAAGCATCTTTCTCATCCAATTTTTTTATAAGGATAAAATCTATTTGTAATTTCTTTTAATGTTTGACTAAATAAATTTTCCATAAATTAATTCAATTTATGTCCTTGGAATAAATTTCAATTTTAAAACTTGATGTAAAATCATTTTAAAAATGGAACCTTTTACTTTTAAAACCCTCATTGTCATCCCGTATACTAGATTAAAATTAAATTATCTTCTAACAAATGTGTGATTGGAATATAGAAAAAGTTATTACATATTTTTAATCAAAATATATTATAATTTATAATATGTTAAACATTTTTTTAGAAAAAAATATTAGTGAATGTGATTGAAATTAAATATACAGATTAAGAGAAACATTTCTTCACTAGGGACTATACCATAAACATAAATCCAATGTGACCAAGAAACTTTCCCAAAAGCCACAGGTATGGCCATATCTAGAAATATACTCCATTTTTCATATTTTTTCCAATATTAAAGGCATGATACATGGGGAAAATGTTGGTAAATTTACTTTTCCAACATTTTAAATAATGTCACTCCTCCTCTACTATAAACATCACTCACCCCTCAAAATTATTCAAAACAATGAAGAACCATTTCTCTTCCTAAATATTATAAAATGATCTACCAAAATACCACCACTAATATTATAATCCATACCATTGTAAAAAAAACTTTCCAATGATAACATTTCTATTTTAATCAAAGGCAGTTGACTAAAAAACGAGTAAACATTCATCAACGATCACTGTCTTTTTATTTCTTTCTCCATAACAGACTGAAAACATCTAATTAAATTATTATAAAATAAGATTATTTTAATAATTTTAAATCTATAATGTTATTTTATTATTTGTTTCTACACATCCACACACTTCCATTAAAATTGTAACAAACATAAGGATTCTCTTACGGTGAACTACAACCTGAGGAAATTATGTAATTCATTTTTCCCTTAAAAACTATCATTGTTGTGAATTATGTTATACACATATTCTATATAAAATATATATGATATTTATAAATTTTTTTATCATTATTCTATTTTAATATAACACATACAATTATGCATAATAATTTTTCAAAATATGATAACATCGTATTTAGAAGTGTGGACTACAACTTCATCAATGTGAGTTTATTTCTTTTGACAATAATGTGGAGAATATAGGATTATCTTGGTAAAACTATATGACATATATGTTATTAATATTATAATTTAACAATAATATATTCACATATATGTATATAATTTACTTTTCATTCTTTTTATACAACAATAAGATATATGTTTTGTTAATGTGTACGTACGACATACTGTCTCCATGAACAGTACATTTCATTAATTTTAACCGAATATTATGGATCATTAAAAATATATGTATATATATATATATAGATTGGATATTCATGATATATAAATCATAGATTAAATTGTTCAGTAGATAAAACCATGATCTAATAAATCATAACAAAAAATAACAAGCCAAAACAGATGCAAAAAACTAGAAAATTAACACCCGGAATAGTGAAAAAAATTAATGATTATTAAGAAATATGGAATAATATATTATAATAAAATAATATATTTTATTATAAGTCTGATAACGATTTTGGTTGATGATAGGGACATGTTTCAAACCACTATACAAGTATATAATGGAATTTCACCCAGAAAGGAAACAAAAGGTATGAGATCTTCATCTCACTATTTAATCAATAAGTTAAATTTGATATTCAACACTTACTTATATTGTGTAATGTATATGTGGTTCCCACTAATTTACAATTATAAAATCAATAATGTAATAAATGTCAATATCTGGGAATTATTTTCCCTACATTTGATAAAGAAGAAAAATGTGGTTAGAGACCCACGAATCACAAGAATATTAAGAAGGAATGTGAATGCATTAGCTACAGGAGCTCAGGATAATGACCATATGCACTGCATATCCAGTGAAATTTTTTAAAATGTCTTTTTTACAATTCCTTTTACTCTTGAAAATGAATAATGGATAACTTGTGATCATGATGTAGTAGCCGAATAATCTCACCCAGTCCATGCTACTTGTCAACTAATTAACATCTAATAAACAACCCAAAAAATTATTAGAAATTAGGAGGAAAATATTTTAAATGTGGGTTCCATTATTAGCCATAAAGAGTAGATGATGCATTACTGATGTATATGATGTTTTCTCTTGACCTAATCCAAGAGAACAGTTGAGATAATAAAACCATTATAACTGAACCAAGGAAATAATAAAATGGATGTGGAAGCCTATTTTGGTAATCAAAGTCACATAACATGTCCATGGAAACACATAAGACATCCCAAGAATCCATTGATATGCCTGAATCATCTCATGAAATCCATTTATAATTTCATCCTCATAATTTTAGTAACTCTAAGAACCTTGTAATTCCCCTTTAGAAACATGAGAAAAAACATATGGAATTATCCATGAAATTTACACACATCTACATAAGACCTTTTGGGGTATGGCGATGCACCACCTCGTGTAATGGAGATTTTCCTCTATCACACCAATGACCTTCATAACTCCCCATCTTTTGTTACATAATAAGTGGAAATAACAATGGGTAGGATGAGGATTCTACGTAAATTCTTAAAACTATATGAATGAGTTAAAAAAGCCAGAGTCATGATCAAACAAGAAACCTTGACATGGCAACCTAATCTTGCAAAGGCCCAAATAAAAACAATCATTATCATGTAAAAATTTCCAGACAACTTATTAGAGATTATGTGATGATATTTGATTGAATACTAGATCTCATGAATGTATACATGGTAATATGACCATATGTAACTCCTTCCATATGCCCACATAATTCCAAAATTACCCATTAATTGGGCATAATGCAATAAAAGAGGCATTGATATTTTGTTCTTGTGATCTTTTATGGTCATGAAAAACCTTTTATGGGAATTACAGAAGGACTATGAAATGTTTTGTGATTTCAATTCCCCCTACTAACTTCATCCTAGAACCATTTGATATGCACTGGGAAAACTAGTGAACAATTGGGGGAGAGAGGCCTATAAATCCCCCACTAGAGTATAAAAATGTGCACAACTTCTCTGCATGGATGGATGAACTCTAAAAACCTAGAAAATATTTTCAGGTATATTTAATATAGTGGATGATCTCACATCCATAATGACTTCCATCTTGTAAGATATCATAGAACATCTAGAGTGATCATGTATCGTGCATAAGTGCTTCTCTTAATAAACCACATGTCACATGAAGGAAACCTGCAAGGTCATGTGAAGGAAATCTTGATGATTTTCTTGATCATATGAAAATTAAAATGATAAAACACTTAATATATCTAAATAATTTATAATATAATGACTATAATAATGACTAATTGTGGGATAATTATGCGAAAGACAAACATAAAGACCCTCATGTTCTTCTCAAGAACTACTCAGGGAACACGATAACACAAGGACAAGTTTCTTACATCTTGTGATGCAACATAGGTATACCATTTTGTTCATGAAAAGTGCTATATTCATGTTGACAAAGTCAAATGGCGACCCTCTGACAAGCCATCCATGTCTCGGGAAAACACATTGGTTTCACCATTTATGTCCTATGATATCCTTCAAGATATGTTTTTTGACTCATATTTTGGTAGTATCACATGTTAGTTGAGTGTTGAAATATCACCTATCCATGTTGAAACGATCTTACAACTCTCTCTGAGCTTACTATCCAGGTCTCCCAATATCTACCAGACATATCCATGAGGAAATGAAAAACAATTTGAGACATGTTGCATCGTCTCTGATGTTTCCCTCAAAGATATTCAAATCTATCTTATGATTACACAATGGAAACACTTTTGGATCATGAAAAACCCTCTATACAAGATAGTTGGAGTCACTCAATACCTTCATGGTTCAACCATATGAGTCTTCTGATATCCTCCAGATGAGTCAGCCATGATGAGGAAACAAACATCACACATGAAATCTAGACTATGGGATGTTTTTTTTCTAGTTGACTACACTATTTTATTTTCCTAAGACAATTCAATAATAAATACTATGACATTTAAAGAAGATAATCTAGGAATTCATGTAGTCAATCATCAAATGTCAGGATGAAAGAACGCATGTTCATCAGGGAATCCAAAGGATTGATACATTTTCAACCACTGGTGGGTACGCCCTGACCAAACAGACCCATTAGTGTGTAGTCCCAACTCAAGGGAACAACAAGGACTCAAATTCCTATCATAATTAGTATATATATATGTTTTATCGTTTTGACCCGAGATCCATATCATACATTAAATGTTTTTGTTAAAAAATTATTCTCGCATTCATAAGTAGTGAGACAGATCATTTGATATCGCTTATTTATCACATCGAGTAGTTTACACAAAGTCTTAGGGAGTTGAGATAGACATATAATTTATATCTTAAGCCTCTACTAAGGGAATGGAAATTTCATTGTGTAATCCATGATCAGAGGCATTATATGATATTTACTTTCCAAATGGAAATATTAGTCTATAATCACCAATCTACTGAGAAATAGTATAATGAATCCTAAAATAACCTAGACACATAGAATTACACACTAAGTCTTAAGATTAAATTAAAATAGATTTTGAGGTAAGATGAATTTCTATGACATGTCACCCATAATGAAAAAATCATTCCTATGGGATGTTCACTCTATAACGTCAATCAACAAACTGAGAATACAATTGAACCTTGATTACTCTGATTCCTACCATAACCAAGATACATATGAGACCTTAAAAAAGACTAAGAAATATATAAAATATCCAATGGGTTTTCCAAATAAATTAATAAAACATGAATATTCAATGAAATAGACCACTTTCTATCCCATGATTCCGACATAGATCCTAACTCTCGTGGGAATATAGAGCCACAGTGAACACCTCATTGGAATCATTAATCTTCACCAAATAGGGAAATCAAAATATGTGATCCTCGATTAGTTTCATGATATGAATACACATAATTTTAGGGAATCTACATTAAGGATTTTCAGAATGGAGTGATCAAACAATAATAAATCTTGTTCTATCTATTACTAGGATACATCAAATGAATCCTTGAAAATCAATCTCAAATATCTGGTTCCACATTTCCTAAACATATGTCATTACTTCATGATGTTAAAATGCACAGGTTTTATTAAATACTCTGACTTTCATTCCTAAAATTACATGGATTGGTAGGATTCCACATTATGGATAAATAAAATCCTCATTATATTAATTTGCTCCATACATAGTAACAAATTATAGAACTCCTAGATATATAGCATAACTATACAAGAGGTTACCCATAATCGTGAAACGTATTAAGAACAACATATTAATAAATAAGGTTTCTCTAATACGACCCAATTTCTAATTTTCACTATTTATATCCTTTTACTTTTGATCATAAATAGAATTAACCTATGATCTTTTGGTTAGGGTAACTAGTCCTACACTAATATTATTAAGAGGTTTGTGAAGATGTCAAAAAACAATAATATTGTCTTATAGTATGGAAGAATTACCCTCTAAATGGTGTTATGAGACCAATCACCCATCCTCTCGAACAATGCAAGCCCTTATGATTCACTGGGTCTAAAACACCAATAGAGGACCTTCCTTTGGAAGGAAGGTTTTTACCTAGTTATGGATGGATCAAAGCATGTGAATTTATATTACAAATGAAAATGGAGAAAAAATGGAAATTATTGTGAATGAAATGATCCTCCCAATAAAAAATCAGGTTATTCCAAACCCACTTCAATGATGGTTTCCCGATCATATCTTATTAGTTGAAATAGAAATGGCCATCCCAATGTGAATCAATGAAATAATTTTTTTTGGGTTATCACATATTAGGGTGATCCTGAAATGAATAAAAGAAATAACTAATCATTATGTTATCATCCATTATAATATTTGGTTGAAAACTATATAAAACAAATATGAGAAAACCGTAAAAAATCTTTAAAATAAAAAATTACCGGGTTATAATCCATCGGGCCCTTTTTTACCACTATTCACTATCATTAATGGTGAACGTGACATAAATCTCTCAAATAATAGAATGATCACATAACCATATGAAATGATCGTATGTTTTTTCACAATCTATGATAATAATGATAGTAATATCGTAATAATTTTCCTAATAATCATCTGTAACTGAGGTTCCCCTGAGGTAATCTCATCATCACATTGAGAAGTCCACATGATAGAAATGGATGGATCAGAACTAACTTGAAATTTTTAACCATTCACATCTAATTGATCACATAATTAAGATGATATTGAATTAATAAAATACATTATTCATTGTTATATATGTTAAATAATAGTTTCACTCTTCACTAGTATCCTAATCAATGATAATTTCTTCATCTAGTGACCAATTATGAAATTAAGCTATTGTTATAACCCCTGTGGATCACAAGATGAGATCGCTTGTGAGAAATCTTCAACGTGATGTAGTAAAGATGATTATTTTTTATTAACATAGATGTGCTAAAATCATGACCTCTAAAACAAATTGGAAGTGTCTCCAATCACTGAAGATGATGAGTCTTAATAGTATAGGGAATGCTACAGCTATGCTAGTAGTCCCCATTCCCACATCCAACTACTTTCGGAGATTATCCCCAGATCACGACTAAGGTCACTTTAAATATATAATGATGTTGGAATAAGATGTTTAATAGGGCTTCCATTAGATTCCAGAACAAACTAATAGGGATCCTATTAACCCTTATTGCCATCATTGTTCCACCAGAAACCACCAGTCACCTGCCAAGGGTACCACTCGACACACTACCACCTATGAAGACATTGCATGGGAAATAATTATGGATCAATGGGTAAGGAAGGCTTGGTATATCTAGGAGAGGATCCATATCTCTTATCTTATAGATTATTTCTACCATTATATTCTGGAAACAATGAGTAATGAGGTTTGTTTTTGCTACTCACTCTTTACAAGTCTATTGTCATATTCACACAACGGTCTTGGAGGAGACGCTTATCACTACTCCCATTCACAAATTCCATCAACATATTACTATGGAAAAATTGAAAAAAAAGTTGTTTCACATAATATATTCAATAGAAAAAATCTTATTCTGTATAATGTTAATGGAAAATGTATGGGCTTATATACAAATACACACACTTATAAATATATTTTAGCGAAAACTAACAAAAGTTTATGGAATATTAGGACAATATTTTATTTATGGGGTAAGAACATATTAGTATCCCTAAATTCAGGGTTGCTCAAAATATAGATCAACTCAAACAGGTGGATACCCTGAAGAAAGAGAAAACTATTTCCCCCATCTACAAATATTATCATCATATGTTAATAATGTACTTTTATTTAGACAATGCTCATACTCATGTTCCATCTGGGGTTCACTATGTTAGAGTGGATAAATCCATAGGATAGGGGAAAAAGTCTATTAAAAATCTCTATAAGTATATTATAAAGGCCCAGGATTAAAATTGTATAATTTTTCTCAAAGGGGATGACAATGTGAGAGGTTCTCATACCTCATTATATGCTAATATTACTATCGAATAAGTATACAGTATTACTCAAAATTCCCAATATTTGGAATATATCCCATTTCTTGGTGGTTCTAACCCTATAACAATGGAACAAGACTTGGAAGAGACTCATATTCTTATTAGTAAATCTACCTCTAATTTTCTCATACCTCAGTATATGCTAATTTTCTTATTGGAGAAGTCTATAGTATTACTCAAAATTCCAAATATTAGGCATATATCCCATTTCTAGGTGGTTATGATAAGGTGAAAATGGAACAAGACTCGAAGCATACTCAAACTGGTTTTTGTAAATCTACCTCAAATATTCATACAAATCACAAAGTACAGGTGCATATTAATACTTGATCAAGTAAGAAGGGAACATGCCTTGGAATAAGCACATACTAAAATCAATACTAATATATATCATTATATTATTTTAGTAACACATTAGAAGTGGGAACATACTCTGGAAACACTAGATTTTTATAATGGTGCTTTGAGAACAGTCACAAAATAGGCTCATATCCATGAACAATCCCAACAATATAGTCGGTACATTTTATCCAAGACATAGAACATGAACAATAGTTCTAATTTTCTAAATACATGTGTACATGAGCTAGTTCTAGATACATTCTAAACAGCATAAGGATCTCTCACATATTCCACTGATATAGAACATGATCATTACGATGATAGTGTTCCATGTTGTAGTGTAGAGGTGGATTACCCGAACTCCATTACTAACATCTACTTCGGTCAACCTCCCATATTTGATAGATACATTGGAAAAATAAAAACACCCCTTACGCTGACACCGTCACATTTAGAGGTGTTCAAAGGTCAAACACGTCTATATAGGGATGTTTCCCAGGGTAATGAACCTTAATATAGAGAGGTTCTCGAAACATCATGTTCAATGGTATACAGTTCCCAATTGATGTCTATCAGCATGCCACTCCAGTTAGTAGGAAAATCTTAAAATAATAATCTATGGTTTTACCAGATGTTGTCATGTATGTTTGATGAAAAGGAATCTGAAATTTTTAAATGGAGAGAGTTTTCCAGAAAAATCATCCCCATCATGTTTTGGACCCTCCCAACTTTAAGCTAGGGGATGCTAAATTATATAAAAAAGAAGTGCATTCCTTATCTATGAAATTTTTTTGGGCTAATCATCAACATATAAATTCATGAAACCACCCTTATCTATGATAAAAGGGTAACCTTCAGACCATCATGATACTTTATTTTTCCTCTTGACCTGGATATTATCTTAATGGCATGGTGTAACGCCCCGACCCCAGCTACCCAGAGTCGGTGCATTACTTCGTAACATTGGCATGATCACAAGAAAGATCAAATCCCGAAAGACCGATTGGTTTAGTAGCCTTGGAAACACTAGATATAATCATAAAGTTTTACATTACATTTCAAAGTGAAAAACTACTACAACAACAAAGTCTTCATATCCACACTATTAACCCCTCATAATATCCCTGCAAGTCATTCATAATTTACTTCTTCACTACCTGGGAAAAATAAAACATAGAAAAGGGGTGAGCTCAAATGCCCAGTAAGGATAACAATATAGCGGAACATTCAAAATAAGCATAAACATTTATGGCAATGAATTACTAAAACAAAAGCCTTTTAAAATTGAACTTCAACATAGTATGGAAAAAGTAAAATGAAATAATGCCATTTACTTATTCACATGGATATTCTACTAATCGAATAATCACATGCAATATCAATAACCACTTTCATAATGTTGGAATGCATAATGCCAGACTATCATAACCACATAGCCAAGGCCTCGTGCCAAGACTACAAATAAGATTTTGTCAAGGCCTTGTGCCAAGACACTAGTTTGTCTCATGAGACCTACCGATGCATCGAGGAGCTATAGCGGGCTCCACCCGTCACTTATTAAGTCCAATGCATTCCCATATGAAAAGGTTTAAACATAACATAAACATTCGTATTAAAACTAGCATACGAAATGTCAATAATTTCACCATAAACTATGAATGGTATAAAAATAGCACATCCACAGTCAAACATGTCACAAAACCTTCAATACAATATAGAAGTTTTGTATCATAATAAATCAACTTCAAATAAGCGTAAAATCCGTCGAAGGATGTTGACATAGATGAAATCAAAACACTTTTTAGAGAAGTATCTCTTTCTATTTTTGAAATCATTTAAGAGTCATATAAAATAAAACATTTTCTTTGAAATATTCTTTCAAGCTTGTAAGGGAAGCTTTGACGATTTTATAACGGCGGAAAATAACCGCACCCGCCGTATAAGTTAAAAAAAACATTCTTATCTTAATTCTGTCGAAAAGGTTAAAAAGGACCTTGTTTTGAATACGACCGAAAGATTCCCTTATAAACCTCTTATAAAAAGTCAAACAAGGGTATAAATGACTTTAACCCATATTCTTTTAAATATTAAAAATGTTTTGAAATACATTTTGAAGAAACATGGATGTGGATGATAAAGATATCCCAGTAGATTATTACGTATAAACAACCTCGGATAATGAATAGATTGTGAAATAACCCTTACCTTGTACTTTTCCTTGGTTGGGGTAGGTTAACCTCCTGTATAATAGTGAAATAATTGTTACTAAATTATACAAGATTCATATACATTAATATGATATCATATATGATCTTTTAATATTGATTTGATAATAATATCTTAGTATTATCGTCGTTTCGGGTGTTAACTTACTCATTTTCTCTTATATGTTTTGTTACATAAGTCATGTTTGTTGTATCTTATTCATATCCAGAAGGATATCAAGTCCTTAAACATCATTTTTATATCACTAAATGATAATTATACTTGAATGGATACGATGGAGAATGAATCTCATCGCGTTCGTGGAGACGGTAGTCCGTACGTACGCACGAACGCTACTTCCATTTAATTTTTATTTTAAAAGAATCGAATCCAAATGATACATAGGTATATTACTATTCCAGTATAATATAATATTTTATATATGTTACTTAAGTTCATTAACACCATACTTTATACGTTCCATGTGTGGTATGAACGAGTCATATCATTTTAAGGGGGCGGTAGTCCGCACTTCCTCAAATGAAATTATCGTATGTATATACAACATGAAACGAATAATTGTATGAAATAAAATGGAATTACAGAAGCTTATATATAAAATATATATCATTAAAATCATTTTTAATTACAGTTCCATCATAATGGCCACCATGAGAGGTGGTAAGATGTATTTGAACAATCATCGTTTCGTGAGGCGTTAGTTTGCCATCCACAGAAACATTATGTTCATCATCCATTAGATGGAGTTGTGTGTATGTGTAGTTTGAATCCTTCTTATAACAACATCCTAGTATATTGAGGATACTGGTGTTGTTACAAAAGAAAGTAAATAAAAAGAGTTTGGGGGTTGAAGAAGCAAAATAAATGAAAATAATTTAAGAGAAATCGTTACCTTTAATTTAGGTAACTCGCTTTGGTTGGAACCAAAGGACTTCTTGAAATGATTTCTGCCTAAGGGAAAGCTTCAAGGAGGAGGAGAGGGAAGTGGGGAGCTTAGTTGGGCAGAGTTTGGACGAGCCAAGTGGCTTGAGAGGTGTGAGGAATGAGTATAAGTGGTCTCCTTTTATAAGGGAGAGGAGGGGCTCTTTAGGAAAGAGTGAAAGTATTACTTTATAATATATTTGTATTCGGTTTATAATGGTCCAAAAATCATTGAGGTCGAAGATAGGATGACTCATATTCTAAATAACATCAACAAATAAGAATTGGACAGGTTTTAGATAATATTTTAATCATTATAATCTTATTTATTTAAATGATTTATTAATGAGGTAAACATTGCATCATTATTGTGTCATTAATAATTTAAATTATTTGATGTCTAAAAATTATAAATAAAATATCATTATGTAGGAAATCTTTTTAGATTTCTAATGAATATTTATAATCGAAAATCCAACATGTATAACCCTATGTAAAAATTGTTCTTCTAAAAGATGAAAGCTTATGCCATTTTTATTTTTATTTTAACTTTATTAATATAATGTGTCATTATCACTTACAAGTGGATCCATGGGGTCCCAAAATAGACCCAAAGATTCCCATGGTCGACCATGTATCAAACAATAGGGTTAAGACATGTTTTAGGGTAATTTAGTATTATTATAATATTATTTTTTAACCCTTATTTACCGGATTTACGCTTAACCATGGTAAATAAAATATTTAACGCAGTAATTATTCAAAATGTCTAAAAATAAAAGTTACCTATTTACACAATTTGAACATCCTGATTCCAAATATGGAATCCATTTTCCTAAATTCAAAACACAGAAGTGGCAGAAATTAATTTAAAATTAATTCCCGCTGTCAAAACAAAAAGCGTGTTTTTAAGAGATAATAACTATAAAAAGATTGACACTTGTTTAAGTTCGGTTTAATTGTAAAATTATGTCCAATGACAAACATTATATTAAATGGTAAAAATATATTATAAATATACTTTAAAACCACTCAAATTCATAATTTATCACTATTAATTATTTTGATTAAAAAAGTTGTTTTTAATTAAAATTTAGTAATTTTCACTATTCATCAAAATATGAAAGTTATCCGAAAAGTACCAAAATTTCACCTTAGGCTAAATTAGATATTCTGAATCCAAAAATGAAGTCCATTTCAAAATATAAAATATATATAATTTCAAAATTTAGGTATTACTATTCATAACGGCTAGTTTGATCGGTTGTGGTGTGTGTTAAAACTCGAAGTTGCGTACAACACACGCTACTGTTTTATTCAAAGGAAAGCGTACCATGAAAGCTTGGGATGTTTCATTTTAATTTTTTTGATGTCTCCATTTAGTCAAAAAGTTTAAAATATTGTATTTAAAAAGGTTTCACTATCAAAAGTTGATAAAAGTGCAATACTGAAAATGAATCTGTTCTTGCATTATGACTAAGAAACTCATAATATGGATTCTAAAATTATAAGGATTATATAAAGTTTAAAATTTAGTTAATACTATTCATGACCTCTTTTAATGGCTTTTTTTTTTGGTAAGTCATGGTGAAATTGAACTCGGTGTTGCGTGTAGTGCAAGTTATTGAATTATTTTGAAGAAATAACACACTATGAAATCTTGGGGTGTTACATTCTCCCCTCCTTCAATAAATTGCGTCCTCGCAATTTGAAATTGTTATTTGAAAATAAAAGGTTGAAAGTAGAAAATATATTTGTGGGAAGACCCACATCGGAAATTGGGTTACTAAAATTTAGTCTTAATATGAGGAAAAGAGAAATCAAAGGGTCACCACCAAATTATGATCTCGATTAGGAGAACATTGGTGGCAATTAGAGACATATAATTAGAGGAAAAATGTAAATATTTATAGGTAGTGATTGAGGTCATCAATCACAAAAAAGTGTATAATTGAGGTCCTTAAACTCATCAATCTATGATGATTTGAAGTACCATCGGTTCAACAAAATATAGGGTATTGGGATAACACATTTTTGACGTTTCAAAATATTTTAGTTGAAATCCCACATCGAAAAATGAATTAACGAGGCCTCTATAAAGAGTCGAAAGTATGAAGATTACCGAAAATAACACATACTAGGGTTCCATGTAGGAAAATATGGATATGGAAGAAAAATCTAACGATCAATTATCTGATGGAGAGTGGTAGAGAACATGGCTATGAAAAGGCCAACAATCCCAAAGCCATAAATTAGTGATGATTTAAGGTACCATCTAGGAAAACATTTTTGTTCTAATTTGCTTTTCTTAATATTGAGGAATTTTTAATGAGATTGGCTAAGATCATATAGAGATATACTTACTTTATAATTAGAGTTTTATCCATTAATAAATTTCTACCACATACTCATCTTTCACTCTAAAAGATAATAGAATGTAAAAAAATTCTATTTACACAATTCGTATAGGGTTCCAAAATAAACGAATTTATAATTCATCTAAAAAATCTTTTAATAAAATCTACATTATTTAATCCAGGACATCTCGTGGGCCAGTGGTAGGTGATACACCCTTGTCGCCCTTCGGTTGCGGGTTCAAGTCTCGCAGCCTTGCCGGACGCGACGGGTTGCCGCCCGACCTCCAGGTTGTCCTTTTATGGCAATCCAAAATATTCCAAACTAGAAATATCCAAAATACTTCTGTCCAAACTCACAGTCCAACATTTATAAGGAAGGTAAAGATAATGTAGATCCTTTTTACCCCGTAATAGAATATGAATACCTTCATCATGTATTCTTTTAATATACTGAAACATCCTGAATTACCATATTCCTTATTGATTACATTCATGCTCCCTTATTCCATATAGAATGCTGGATATTAATCCAAAAATGTTTTAAACCCCAACAATGATGGAATATACAAATCATTAATCAGTTCCAAGGTAGTCAAGAATATCTAATATAATTTATCCAAAACAATCACATATTATTCCAAAATCACTACCTCGATATCAGAACTATATTATGATTTATCATTCTCTCAACCATATATTTTCCAAAAATTTATCCTGCTATTGAGTCACTTTTCTTTGTTCCACACAATCTCAAGTCCTTAATGAAATAGTACTTCAGTACAATCCTTATATACTCCATAATTATTATAACAAGTACATTGTTGATACAACACTCAATTGACATAATCAACATAAGAACTCTAATCATTCCTCTTCATCTGTGGTAGTATCATAACTTGATTATTATCCAATAGCATCATTTGAGGCATAGTCTGATGACTGGGACATAGGTTCGCGTAGTGTCCAAACTCCTTGCAAATGAAGCATTGTACATTTGAAACCATTTTCTTACCCTTGCAGTCACGTACTTTGTGCCCTTTTCCTCCACACTTATAACAAACTCCCATTCCTTTCAGGCAAGTTCCAGGGTGTTTCTTTCCACAGTTACCACATATGGGAAAATTATTCTTTTCCCTCTTCCCTTTATCCATCTTTCTCTCTTCCATCCTTTTCTTCTCTTGCTTCCCTTCAAAGCCATAGGACTCAGTAAACTCTTTACTTATCTTATCAACACATGATATTATTTCTTCATATGATGATAATACATGGGAGACTATTTCTCTTATATATTCTAGCTTAAGACCATGAAAGATATGATCCTTGCTTCTCTTTGGATCATGTGCATCTCTGGAGTTCTCATTCCTTCTACTGGGCGCCATTTCTAAACAATTGCCTAAACTAGATCAGTTTATGAATCAAAATACATAATCCCATACTTATAAAACACTTAACATAAATTGAACTATTTATGGATATAATCCATAATCATAAAAATGTTTTCTTTGAGGAAGTATATACTCATAAACCATTCATAATGATTTGTAAAGAAAATGAGAGTTATCCTAAGCATATCCCCCGGGAGTGTCGTAACCAAGAGTGCAGCAAGGCCCGTTGTCGTGCACCAGTTCCCGTTCGAGTCTAGCTCAAAGCGGTGTTTTCGGGTTTTACCCCTAGGTACATCTGTGCCAGAGCCGCCTCTACCTGCTCGTATCCAGACAGGGATGTATTGCTCGGAAAACTCACAAAATCTCTACAATACCAAAATTCTAGGAAGTTCTTCTATACTAATCCTCAAAGTTCATCTTAGGTCTAGGTGCTCTAATCAGAGTTTATCTAAATCTAGCTTCCAAGGTTTGTACTAAACTTCCTCTAATACCAACTGTAACGCCCCGACCCCAGCTACCCAGATTCGGTGCATTACTTCGTAACATTGGCATGATCACAAGAAAGATCAAATCCCGAAAGACCGATTGGTTTAGTAGCCTTGAAAACACTAGATATAATCATAAAGTTTTACATTACATTTCAAAGTGAAAAACTACTACAACAAAAAAGTCTTCATATCCACACTATTAACCCCTCATAATATCCCTGCAAGTCATTCATAATTTACTTCTTCACTACCTGGGAAAAATAAAACATAGAAAAGGGGTGAGCTCAAATGCCCAGTAAGGATAACAATATAGCAGAACATTCAAAATAAGCATAAACATTTATGGCAATGAATTACTAAAACAAAAGCCTTTTAAAATTGAACTTCAACATAGTATGGCAAAAGTAAAATGAAATAATGCCATTTACTTATTCACATGGATATTCTACTAATCGAATAATCACATGCAATATCAATAACCACTTTCATAATGTTGGAATGCATAATGCCAGACTATCATAACCACATAGCCAAGGCCTCGTGCCAAGACTACAAATAAGATTTTGTCAAGGCCTTGTGCCAAGACACTAGTTTTTCTCATGAGACCTACCGATGCATCGAGGAGCTATAGCGGGCTCCACCCATCACTTATTAAGTCCAATGCATTCCCATATGAAAAGGTTTAAACATAACATAAACATTCGTATTAAAACTAGCATACGAAATGTCAATAATTTCACCATAAACTATGAATGGTATAAAAATAGCACATCCACAGTCAAACATGTCACAAAACCTTCAATACAATATAGAAGTTTTGTATCATAATAAATCAACTTCAAATAAGCGTAAAATCCGTCGAAGGATGTTGACATAGATGAAATCAAAACACTTTTTAGAGAAGTATCTCTTTCTATTTTTGAAATCATTTAAGAGTCATATAAAATAAAACATTTTCTTTGAAATATTCTTTCAAGCTTGTAAGGGAAGCTTTGACGATTTTATAATGGCGGAAAATAACCGCACCCGCCGTATAAGTTAAAAAAAACATTCTTATCTTAATTCTGTCGAAAAGGTTAAAAAGGACCTTGTTTTGAATACGACCGAAAGATTCCCTTATAAACCTCTTATAAAAAGTCAAACAAGGGTATAAATGACTTTAACCCATATTCTTTTAAATATTAAAAATGTTTTGAAATACATTTTGAAGAAACATGGATGTGGATGATAAAGATATCCCAGTAGATTATTACGTATAAACAACCTCAGATAATGAAGAGATTGTGAAATAACCCTTACCTTGTACTTTTCCTTGGTTGGGGTAGGTTAACCTCCTGTATAATAGTGAAATAATTGTTACTAAATTATACAAGAATCATATACATTAATATGATATCATATATGATCTTTTAATATTGATTTGATAATAATATCTTAGTATTATCATCGTTTCGGGTGTTAACTTACTCATTTTCTTTTATATGTTTTGTTACATAAGTCATGTTTGTTGTATCTTATTCATATCCAGAATGATATCAAGTCCTTAAACATCATTTTTAAATCACTAAATGATAATTATACTTGAATGGATACGATGGAGAATGAATCTCATCGCGTTCGTGGAGACGGTAGTCCGTACGTACGCACGAACATTACTTCCATTTAATTTTTATTTTAAAAGAATTGAATCCAAATGATACATAGGTATATTACTATTCCAGTATAATATAATATTTTATATATGTTACTTAAGTTCATTAACACCATACTTTATACGTTCCATGTGTGGTATGAACGAGTCATATCATTTTAAGGGGGCGGTAGTCCGCACTTCCTCAAATGAAATTATCGTATGTATATACAACATGAAACGAATAATGGTATGAAATAAAATGGAATTACAGAAGCTTATATAAAGAAATATATATCATTAATATCATTTTTAATTATAGTTCCATCATAATGGCCACCATGAGAGGTGGTAAGATGTATTTGAACAATCATCGTTTCGTGAGGCGTTAGTTTGCCATCCACAGAAACATTATGTTCATCATCCATTAGATGGAGTTGTGTGTATGTGTAGTTTTAATCCTTCTTATAACAACATCCTAGTATATTGAAGATACTGGTGTTGTTACAAAATAAAGGAAATAAAAAGAGTTTGGGGGTTGAAGAAGCAAAATAAATGAAAATAATTTAAGAGAAATCGTTACCTTTAATTTAGGTAACTCACTTTGGTTGGAACCAAAGGACTTCTTGAAATGATTTCTGTCTAAGGGGAAGCTTCAAGGAGGAGGAGAGGGAAGTGGGGAGCTTATTTGGGCAGAGTTTGGACGAGCCAAGTGGCTTGAGAGGTGTGAGGAATGAGTAGAAGTGGTCTCCTTTTATAAGGGAGAGGAGGGGATCTTTAAGAAAGAGTGAAAGTATTACTTTATAATATATTTGTATTCGGTTTATAATGGTCCAAAAATCATTGAGGTCGAAGATAAGATGACTCATATTCTAAATAACATCAACCAATAAGAATTGGACAGGTTTTAGATAATATTTTAATCATTATAATCTTATTTATTTAAATGATTTATTAATGAGGTAAACATTTCATCATTATTGTGTCATTAATAATTTAAATTATTTTATGTCTAAAAATTATAAATAAAATATCATTATGTAGGAAATCTTTTTAGCTTTCTAATTAATATTTATAATCGAAAATCCAACATGTATAACCCTATGTAAAAATTGTTCTTCTAAAAGATGTAAGCTTATGCCATTTTTATTTTTATTTTAACTTTATTAATATAATGTGTCATTATCACTTACAAGTGGATCCATGGGGTCCCAAAATAGACCCAAAGATGCCCAGGGTCGACCATGTATCAACCAATAGGGTTAAGACACGTTTTAGGGTAATTTAGTATTATTATAATATTATTTTTGAACCCTTATTTACCGGATTTACCCTTAACCATGGTAAATAAAATATTTACCGCAGTAATTATTCAAAATGTCTAAAAATAAAAGTTACCTATTTACACAATTTGAACATCCTGATTCCAAATATGGAATCCATTTTCCTAAATTCAAAACACAGAAGTGGCAGAAATTAATTTAAAATTAATTCCCGCTGTCAAAACAAAAAGCGTGTTTTTAAGAGATAATAACTATCAAAAGATTGACACTTGTTTATGTTCGGTTTAATTATAAAATTATGTCCATTGACAAACATTATATTAAATGGTAAAAATATATTATAAATATACTTTAAAACCACTAAAATTCATAATTTATCACTATTAATTATTTTGATTAAAAAAGTTGTTTTTAATTAAAATTTAGTAATTTTCACTATTCATCAAAATATGAAAGTTATCCGAAAAGTACCAAAATTTCACCTTAGGCTAAATTCGATATTCTGAATCCAAAAATGAAGTCCATTTCAAAATATAAAATATATATAATTTCAAAATTTAGGTATTACTATTCATAACGGCTAGTTTGATCGGTTGTGGTGTGTGTTAAAACTCGAAGTTGCGTACAACACACGCTACTGTTTTATTCAAAGGAAATCATACCATGGAAGCTTGGGATGTTTCATTTTAAATTTTTTGATGTCTCCATTTAGTCAAAAAGTTTAAAATATTGTATTTAAAAAGGTTTCACTATCAAAAGCTGATAAAAGTGCAATACTGAAAATGAATCTGTTCTTGCATTATGACTAAGAAACTCATAATATGGATTCTAAAATTATAAGGATTATATAAAGTTTAAAATTTAGTTAATACTATTCATGACCTCTTTTAATGGCTTTTTTTTGGCAGGTCATGGTGCAATTGAACTCGGTGTTGCGTGTAGTGCAAGTTATTGAATTATTTTGAAGAAATAACACACTATGAAATCTTGGGGTGTTACACATGGGATCCGAAATTGGGAAATCATAGAATTAATATGAAACACACATTCCACAACTACATCACAAAACATCAAAATATTCTATTATAAACACATATTGAATATTTATTTGGTGATTGGGATAGTATGGATGTTAATTTTTTTTCATAACTAGAATAGTAGAACCCCTAAGACACTGTATCATGTAATGTTACAATCTCTTGTGATATCAGGGGATTGGGTATTTCTTGAACTAGTTGGTCACAAAAATGAAATTCCCTATATTAAAAGGTATGAATAAATCATGACTGTTCAAAGGGGATATCTAACAAGATATAAAATTGTTCCCTTTGATGAAATCAAATTTCATTTCAATCATAGAGACTGGATATATGATATCCCAGAAAACATTAGATAAAGAATTGTTCTCACCACGTGCTTCCAACATACCAACTCATACACGTGCATTTTCATGCCACATTAAATGGTTCATAGTAGTATATGACATACCATACATCTAGTGTTGGACCCAGGTCATCATGCCGAGGGAATATCTACCACATCCTCTACTGCCCAATCATCAATTGCTGAGAGGATTTTCACAAATAACCAACATATGAAAACCAAACCCATACTATTTGAATATGGGAATTTGTATCTCAATCACTATATCTTGGTTAATCACCCTCTTAAGTGGGAATAGGGGAATTATCAATGATTATAAATGAACCACACCCCATTAGGATAGAGGCATATATATCGTTATTTATGTTTGTGGAATCCTCTTGTCATCGTCTCGAGTCATTAGACCCACATTAGTAAGAAAATGTAAGGCCAATTACAGCCCTAAAGAACACCCATTCCAAGGGCTAGGAGTGTATTCATTATTATAATCACCATAAAAGAGTCAGACCTCTCTAGGTTGGAAAGTAAATTTCAACAGTAGGTATCCTATGATATTCTCCAACCTGAAGACAAACTTCTACTATTCAGGGCATGTTTTCCATACACAACTGGAAACAACCTTGATGTCACTATTATTAAATCATGATAGGAGGATAATACACTGACGATAATTAGACCCCTATGGTTAAAAGACAAAATGGCCCAGTGTGGCCAAGGGATTGAATAATTTCTATGATGAATGCAGTACAAAATTAACCTTTTTTGTCGACTGTAATGGAATGAAAATCATTTCCCAATATGCTTTAGTTAAAATTTTCCTTATCAACATATAATACATTGTTGTAAAAACATGGATCTTATTTTAAGGCATGGATCTGGTAGTTTGGTGATTTTGAGAAAAAGCGGAGATTTTCAGAATTTTATATGTACACGTCGTGTACTTATGAGTACACGCCGTGTACCAGTTTCCATAGGTAGTCGTGTATTGGCCATGTAACGGGAGAGACATAGCCATGTGTGGTGACCTAAAGACCACATAATATTGGGCTTATTGATTCATGTACATGGCTTGCAGATTAATTGAACACAGAGATTACTTTTTCATTTTTTTGATAAATTGGGCCAGGGTCACACTTAATCCCATGAAACATCATCTTCTTCCCATGTCTGAAATTAGAGAGCGACGTATGACCAATTTTGGTCGATCTCCTTCTGTTCCTCCATCTGAGCTCCTATTCTAGTGTCACCGAGTTCATTTCATTCCCACTGGTGAGTTCTCTCTATCCCTAGAGCCTTTATTCCTAATTTTTTTCTCCATCCAAAACTTTTTTTTAAATTTTCTAAATTCACTTTATGGGTTAGTGGGAAATGAACACCTCCAGACCTCAAATACAACAGAAATATTACAATATTCATAATTTGAATTTCAAAACAAAAACCAACAGAACCACATTCAAATTTGAAAACCAGACCACCCCACGGTCCACAAGATCGTGTGTATTGAGAATATAGGATTGATATACATCATTCTATGCAAATTTATGGTCCATACGTTGAGAGTATTCTTCATACACCAATGAGTTAGGTGGTTTTTCCCTTTTTTTGTTTGTCTTTGAGTTTTATATGCTAAACTACCGATTACCAATATTTCGGGTATTTTGGGTTAAGGAAATCAAACCCTGTTTAATCTTCTATAGATTGATTGCAGAATAATGGGTTGATTGATATGATATTATATGTAATTGGATTTTTAATGAACACCCCATGGGTTATTTTTCTTTTTTGAATGATTAGGGTCGTTTGGTCCAGATTTCCTTTGAGGCAGACCCAGTTTCCTTACCTTGCTTAATAGAATGGTACTGATTGACTTTTGCTCCTTGTTAAATTCTTGTGATATGAATTGGAATTGTATATCCATGTAATAGATAGATTACTGTGGGCTGGTTGATATCATTTATGCATGATTTAATTGCACAGTGTTGTGAGAACCTGGTGTAGGTAGACCACATGGAGAATTCACATTTAGTGCATCATTAGAGTGTCTGTTATATTTTATTCTACGAGACCATATAAGGGATTGAAGGTGAGATCTCCCTCAGAGTGCATGTATTTTATATTACGAGAAAAATGGAGGATTGATGTTGAATTCTTACCCAGAGAGTCTATAGTTAATCAGGAAAAACCATAGGTGGAATTGATGGTGAAATCTTCCTCCTAATGTCTTTTACTTTTTTTTTGAATTACAGGGCCATAGGATTTAGATTATGTGAGCTACACATAATGTTAATATAAATATTGAATGTTTCAGGCACATCTGCCTCATTGAAGCACAAACTTGAATTTGGTCCTATTAGATAGTCTTCTAAGATACCTATTTTAAAACATGATTAAATGTTGGACATTAAATGATAACGAATTAAAATCGAAACTGTAGGATTTGGTTACTATTGTGTACTAATAGTTTCTTTTCATCGTTTTCATTATTACCCACTATATATACTCACTGAAGGATAAGAACATTTCTTGTCAAGTTTACCTAATGGGATTTATCTCACACCATGATTGGGTCATACTTTTAGACCGAAACAAATTATATGGTTGTAGGTGTAAATAAGGGAAAGTTCCCCTCTTCTTTAGGTACTTGATTGTGGTTGAGTTGGAGTGTATGGGAAAAAAATGTGTCTCGTAATGTTGTTGGAGTTTTTTTTGTTTCTTATGTACTTTTCTAGTGCTGTATTTCCATCATTGTGATTTTTTTTGGCTATTTTCCTTGAAATATGCGACATGAATCATTTATATATGTGCTCTAGTGATTTATTTACATTCAGTCTTCAACTGTTTACTTTAGTATGGTATTATTGCATCCGATACTATTTATTATTTGTTAGTCCACTGTACATACACTACCAATGAGGGAATAGGTTCCCCAATATCACACCCATGTCCTTCATAGCTAGTTAACAACCTCTGGTGATCGGGGAAATGCGCTTGAGGCCATGTGACCAACCGGGTACATGGCACCTTTGGGAAGCACCCAGAACCATGATGTTAAAAATTGGAATCAGAGGGGGTTCTTTTCTACTTTGTCTTAATATTTGATCCTATAAGCAGGGATAATATGGAATGGGTAGTTAGTAATGAGTTGTGCATGTGTGTATCTAACTTGTGTACAGGGAAAATCTAATTTACCTTAGTTATTACAATTTTTTTTATTTTTGCAATTATTACAATTGATTTGTTTTCACCATTGTGTGATTAACATGTTTTGTGTTGTTATCATCAATATTATTGAGGTTTATTTTCTGTTTTATCCCAATGAGATGTGGGTATGACATCTCAAGAATCATATATGCACTTTATAGGGATCAAATGTCATGCATTATTGTCATTCCATTCATGGTTAATTGTTGATTTCCTACTATTGTGATATTTGTTGTTCTAGATATTCATTCTGTTTTGATAGATATCTTGAAATAATACCTGCTATTTTGATAGTTATTAGGATGTGTAATGTTAAATTTGGATGGATTCCAAAATTTGGTTCTTGAGGTGTTATAATCCCTCTTGGATCGAAATTAGGTGGAAATTGTTTAAAATTTAATAGATTTTTTCATGTTTTAATGTGAAGAAGGATTCCAAACATTGATACGTGCGATTCTGGTCTCCCGTGGGATTGAATTTATTTTTACTTGGACAATTTTTTATGTTTTTATGGGTTCCAAATATTTTTTTGTGGTATATTGTCTAGAAACCCAAACAACATTGTGTGTGGTTTTATAAACACACTCCATGTGTTCTTATATTCTAATTAAAACAAGGTACAAGTCATGTACTATATGTACATGCCATGTAGTCTATGACCGTGTGACTGAATAATTGAACAGAGACATGGGGTTTTGGGACCATGGGTAGAACCCAAAATATACTGGGAGTATGTGTTTGGCCAATGAGGCAAATAAATCTAATAGTGTGATTAAAAACATGGGTGGGTGAATTTCGGGTAGTACATTCCATTTCAATATTGAACACTCTGTGTAGAGTCAACCGTGTCTCCAACTGTGTGACTAACGACACGGGAGGTTGGAACATAATTGGTACACACCGTGTTTAGGGTGAACATGCCATGTAGTGATACCTAGAAGAGAATCGTGTTTTTAGCTATGCAGAGGAGCTATGGTTGGAGGAATAAAATTAAAGAAAATGTCATGTTTCAGGAGGAAAACATAATGTATATGGGTGTTACATGACCAGTTTTATTAGAGACACACATGATGCTAAATGATTTAGGGAACACAACATGTAGGGGTCATACGCTCAATATATCCATGTTTTTAAAAACATTAATGTTTTATTTATCATGTTCCTTTCTTTCACTTCAATGTTTCAGTCCTTCATAATAATAAACCAAGGTGTGTCCTAGACCATGAAGAGTCATTCCACAAAGTCGTCATCTGAGTGGTCGGACTCAGGGCTCTCAACAACCACATAGTTAATTAGCTCAATGATCTCAGACAGCTTCACATGATCATGGTGAAGGTTAAACTTTTGCGATGGAGAAGATCTAGGAGGAGTAGTATCCAAGACCCTCTATGGTTAGATTTTTAATTTAGGTTTCCTCAGTTTTAGCATCTGAACTTTTTGATATAGGGGCTTGGAATATCATTATATGTAGTCTTATTGTGGGGAGTCTTGTGCTTGGTATCTTCAATTCTACTGATATCATGACACAAGATAGTCCATTTTGGGTAGAACGGCTAGTGCATGTCAGTGGAAAGAGTATGCTCTTGAGGTTGGTGGGAGTCCCTTCTTATGGGACCATTATTTCATATAGATGATATGCTATAACATCAATCTGGGAATTGACTGGATAGTTCCCTTCTTGGCTATTGTAGATTTATATCGTTGTACAGTGTGTTTCACATCACCAGAGGGAAGGTTGCTTCAACATTATGGAGAATGGGATTTCTATTTGAACAAAGAAGGACCTGAGCATCATGGGTCGAGAGGTGTTAAATTTCATATTGCTAGAATGTATCTGGATTACTAGGGATCTTCACATAAGGAAATTCCTCTTGTGTATGATCACTTAAGAGATGTATTTTTTGATGACTTTTCATGTTTTTCTCCTGAGTGAGAGATAGAATTTTCTACAGAACTTGTTCTTGGGGTAGTAGCACTGTCCATTACTCCTTATAGGATAGATACACTAGAGTTATAGGAGTTCAAGAAGCAGTTAAATGAGTTACAAGAAAAGGTTTCTATATGACTCAATTCCCCTCCTTGGGGTTTGAATGTCCTTTTCACGAAGAATATGGATAGTGCCCTTAGGCATTGTGTGGATTTCTAGAAGAAAAACTAGTTAATGATCAATAACTAATATTCTTTGTTGAGGGTTAATGATCTCTTTAATCATCTTCAAAGAGACCAGGTGTTTTCGATGATTTACATGATATCTGGTTATTATCAGTTGTGTGTTAGGCTATTAGATATACCTCTTACATCCTTTCAGAGTAGGTATGGTCTATATGAGATTTTGGTTGGGTCATTTTGTCTCCTGAACACACCATAAGTTTTTATGGAATTGATGAAACGAGTGTTCCATCCATACATGGAATCATTGGTGGTGGTTTTTGTGGATGATATCTTGGTGTACTCTCACACTCAACACGACCATGATATCCATCTAGAGATCACTTTTAGTACACTACGTTAGAATCAATTATATTCCTATCTCTAAAAATTAATCATTTGGAAGGACTAGATAGTCTTTATGTGTCATGAAATCTCAGAGAGAGGTGTATTAGTAGACACATATAAATTTAGAGTTGTAGTTTTTTGGGAGAATCCAAAGAATGTATTTTAGGTACAGAGTTTTATGGGGATGTATGGGTACTGCCAAAATTCTATACAAGACTTTTCATGCTTAGTAGCACCACTAACAGGCCTGAATAAGAAGGGGGAGAAGTTCTTGTGGACAGATTCATATGAGTCATCCTTTCAAGAGCAGATAATGGGGTTTACTTCAGTGCCAATACTAGTATTTATTGAACTAGGTATGTGTTATACAATTTGCTGTGATTCATTATGTATTAGGATGAGAGCGGTACTTATGTAGGGGGGAAGGTGTCATTGCGAACGGGTCACTACATTTGAGGAACCTTGAGAGGAATTATCCAACACAAAATCATGAGTTTCCTTCGGTTGTTCAGGCCTTGTGATGTTGGAGAATTTATCTTCTGGAAGCGAATATTTTTGAGTAAACTAACCACACAATTCTCATAAACATTGGTACTCAGCATGATCTGGATTTGAGACATTGATGGTGGGTTGAGTAACTTTAGTATTTTGTTTTTGAGATTGATTAAAAGCCTGGGAAATGAAATAGCGTGGCTGATGTATTGAGCCGGAGGACCCAAATACAAGAATTTTATAAGGCCGGTAGTGAGTGGAATATTTTGGCTCTTTTCTATGAGATGTATTTGGAGGTGCACAATATTAATGGAAATTGTTTTTATTTCTTCTGTAGTTGTTACATCTAATCTTATGTATCAGTTTCGATTAAAGAAGCAATCATATTTTGATGGACTAGTCCTATGTGAGAGTGCCTAAGAAGAGGACCCTACTCCTTTATAGACCGTAGGAATGGATGAGAATTTTTCTATTTCATGGATGTGTATGGGTGTCAGAAAAGATAAGTGAGGAGATAATGTAGGATTTTTATTCCACAGTTTGGGAAGTTCAACCTGGTGTCACAAATATTTATCGATATTTACAATGTTATTATTGGTATCCAAGTATGAAGAGGGATGTTGCATGTTTTTTATATGATGTTCCACTTGTCAGCAGGTGAATACAGAGAATCAATGTCCAAAAGAGCTTCTACAACTATTAATAAGTCATGAGGGGGTGCGTAAATATGTCGCAATAAAATTCTTGACAGGGTTACCGAGATCACTTAGAGGGAATGGTGTAGTTTGGGTTGTTATCGAAATCATTACTAATTTAGCACAATTATTACCAATCAAGGAGACCATCATTTTTGATGAGCTTGGATGGTGATACATTTGAGATATTGTAGGTTTGAATGGAGTGTCACACTCTATCATTTCAGATATGGATGACCTCTTTCCTTTAAGTATTAGTAAAGTGATACAGATGGCTTTGGGCACACATGTATATATGAGTACATCTTACCATCCCCAGATAGATGGCTAGTTAGAGTACACAATTTTTGTGCTGGAGGACTTACTTCGAGAATGCGTCCAAGATTTGGGAGGTTTTTGGGAGAAAAACATACTTCTGATGGATTTCTCATACATAAATAATTTTCAGAATACTATTCATATGGAACCTTATAAGGCATTGTTGGGAAGGCCATATCGACCACCCCTATGATGGTTGGAGGTGGGAGAGGTAGCTATGTTTGTACCTTGTATTGTCTAGGAGACCCCATAATGGATGGAGTTGATTCGGTAGAGGATGGCTACTACATAGTCACAACAGAAGTCTTATGGTAATCGAAGGAGACAACCTCTGGAGTTTGAGGTAGGAGATCATGTTTTTCAACGTGTAACACCAAGGTTTGGACATAGAAGGATTATAAGATGGGGAAATATTTCAACGAGATACGTAGGACAGTTTGAGGTTTTAGAGAGATTCCGAACAGTTTCCTATCAGTTTCAGTTATCTCAAAGGTTTTGTGACATGTACTACTTCTTCCATGTTTCTCACATATAACATTACTTCTCAGACCCATATCACATTTTAAAACTGATGAGGATGAGTTGGAGGAGGATGAATTGATTGAGGAGCATCCTATCTAAATTTTTGATCAAAACACAAAGGTTCTCTGTGGCCGGTCTGTTCCTTCGGTATGAGTGTCGTGGCCTCACAATAGAGTGCAGTACAAGACTTGGTAGGAGGAGACCAATGTGTGATTACAGTGGCCAGAGTAGTTCCATGATTCTTTTTCACTACCTTATGAGGGAAATTAAGGGATGAATTTGATTCATGGTAGATTTTATAAGAACCTAGTTCTTCTTTATAGATATGTATCTAGTATTCTGGTATTTTTTAGAAAAGGGGGAGATTTTGAAAATTATATAAGTACACTCAATTTACAATGTAGTACACGTTCTATACTAGGTTTCCACAGGTATATGTGTACCAGACGTTTAATTTTTGAGGCATGTTTGTGTGTGGTGACTTATAGACCACCTAAATCGGGGTCTAGTTGAGGCATGTACATGAAATGTACATTCAATGAAAACATAGTGTACTTTTTAATTGAAAACTTTGGCTAGGGTCACATCTAATCCCCAAAAATGTCTTATTGTTCATTTTTCTTGATTAGGTGAGTGATTTGAGAACAATTTTCTTTGAGGTAATTTCATTCCTCCATCTGAGATCTGATTGAGGCATCGCTGGGTCTGTAGTATTCCCACCAGTGATTTCTCTCTTTATCTATATCCTCTCTTCCTGATTTCTTCAGTCTATCAAGTTGTTCATGGTTGAACATTTTTAAAAAAATTTGTAGATCTATGTCATTATAGTATGATTCAAGTGATGAAGTTTTAGAGTTATCTTTATAAAATATCAATATAGGTGGTTTTATTCCTTTTGTTGTTTTTATTGTGTTTTATATGCCAAATTGCGGATTACCCATGTTTCAGGTATTTCAGGTTAAATAAATTGAACCATATTTTATATGACCTAGATTGATTGTTGGATTAAGGGTTGATTGATGTAATATTATGTTTAATTTTTTGTTTAATGAACACCTTGTGGGTTCTTATCCTTGATTGAATGATTTGGGTAGTTTGGTCACGGGTTCCAATGAGTTGTACCTTATTTCCTTGCCTTGCTCGATAACATGGAACTGATTTCCTTATGATTATTGTAAAATATTTATGATATGCATTGGAATTGTTTACCTATATAGTAGATCTAATTAATTTTCTCTTCTTTATAACATTTTTTAAAGATTTAATTGCACAGGGATGTTAGAACCAAATGTAGTTAGACCATAGGGGGAATTGATGTTGAGTGATTTCTCTGAGTGTCTGCTATATTTCATGCTATGAGACCAAAATAGGGATTTATGTCTAGTAATCACTCAGAGTTCCTATAGTTTACATTAGAAGACCACATGAAGAATTAACATTGAGTGCTTCCCTAGAGAGTCTATAGTTATTCAAAAAATACCATAGGGGGAATTAACAGTGAATGCTTCCTCAAAGTGACTTTTCCTTTTTATTGCATTACTTGGACAATGGGGTTAGACTATGTGAGCTACCCAGAGGGGTAATATAAATATTGAATGTTTGTGATGAATCTTCCAAGCCATAGAACAAGCTTGTATTCAGTCCTTTTAGGTATTATTCTGAGATACTTTTTGTGACACTTGATTAAATAATGAACATTAATGGATAATGAATGTAATAGGAAAGTGTAGGATTTGGTTACGTTTTTGTACTCCTTGTTTCATTGATGAATTTCCATTAATATGTTAAATATATAATCCTAGATAGTTAGGCTCAAATATAGTGGTGATTTCCTACGGGGATTCATCAAAAATCATATTTGGGTCATGATTTTGTACTCAAATAGATTATATGGTTGCAAGTGTAGACAAGGGAAATCTCTCTTCTTCCTCAAGTACATGATTGTTGGGGAGATGTAGATGATGGTACCATGCTGTGGTATACGATGAAGTTGGATTTTCTCTATTTATTTTTTAATTTGGTAGTATTGTATTTCTAGCTTTGTGACTTGATTGGTATTTTCCTAGACATATGTGGAATTCATCATTTAGATATGTGATCCAGTTATTTATTTACATTCATTCATCCATTTTTTTACTTGTTTTATGGTATTATTGATTCTGATAAAGTTTATAATTTGTTATTCTGATGTGCATTCTTTGGAAATGAGGGAAGATTTTACACACTATCACACCGAATGCCCTCGCTGCTAGTCAGTATCCTCAAGAATTCAGGTACATTCTCTAAAGACCATGAGACCATTGGGGTATAGGGAACCTTTGGGCAGAACTCAGAACTAGGATGTAACAATTGCAGAGCAAGAAAAAAAATTATACGACCAATAGTTGGAAAACACACCTATGGGTGAGGGTGATTTTGATTCACCAAATGCGGCTACATTCACTTAGAATGAATGAAGGCCCAAAAACCTAGCACCAAAAAATATCATGTTTTCACCTCCATGGTATATCATTTACAATGAAAAAATAATAGAATGTATAAATCTTGATCACCATAAATGAAGAGTAGTGGTTCCTTAAATGAATGAATAGTTTTCAAAATATGAGGCTGAGATACCAAATCTCAGACAACGTAACAAGGAGGTACTCAGGGTAATATTCTTTTTGGGTATTGTCATCAAGAAAAGAGAAATAGTAACTATGCTAGTGATCATCAACTAGTAAGAGAATTATAAGAGTGTCGAACAAGGTCTAAATATTGGAACAGAGTATATATTAAATCAGTTGTTTAAAAATGATTGCGAATTCCCTCTATAGCGTTCACAGCATATCCCTCATCAGAGTGACTATTTAGTATGAAGAAAAATTGAGAATCTTTATGTGATAAATGATAGTAATCCAACTTATCCACCAAAAAATCCCTCTAGATGGGACGTGTCATAGAAAAAGTGTCCCTGAAGGTTATTAACATCATCATGTGCCTAGATACTTTAATGAAATCCTTGTTAGAGAGATGCATTCCTGTGCAGGAGAATATGATGCCTTATCTTGAATTGGTGGATGATATCCAACTTCAACCTAATTTTAAGAAACCATTTCTTATCATCCATTAATGATGAAGGATACCCTGACACCATCCCACCCACATCATAACCTTATGTTTGAAGTTGATTTTATTTGATTTCAAATGGATGGATCGAATATTATGTTTTTTTATGTATTCTGACATGACCAGCCCTTGTTTGGTTAGTCATCTTTTTAGTAGAATCAATTTCATTATGGGGAAAAAATTATAATTAGTTCATTAATTAGTTCAGTTATATACTATGGAAAATAAAAATTTTCTGATTAATAAAAAAACCAATAATAATAAGAGAGGGTGTCTTGTTTCATATCATTGTTTTGGGGTTTAACATATTCACTCGACATACATCCCACACATGATAAAATACTGGAACATTGTGTGGAAAATCATCGGGATATGTTTCATACTCCACTGATCATAAATAATTATCAGCATGGGTTCTATAATCTCATAGAAAGTTCCATATTTTCCATGGAATGATTTCAGTGAATAAAATCCAAAACACAACTGATGCTCACAACATAATAAAAAAATTTCAGGAAAAGAAGAAGTTGAAACATTCACTATCAAGCCTACAGTTGTTCCCATCCAAGCACCCGAGAAGGTCTCGAATATCCCAACACCTCATATTGAGCAAGAAAAACTACATTATCTCCATTTTCCATAAAAATAGTGATATTATTTTATCCAATTATTTGAGTAATGAATGAAATATTCATACACCATTTGAAACTAAAATTTCCCAAGATATTTCATAGTGTATATGGAAAATAACTCGCTCAAGCTTCCACAACCCAAGAATCCTGATGAGGTCAACCTCATTAATAGTCCATATTATTACCCTTTCCACATATGGTTGGGTTATAATATCCATTACTAAATTTTCATTAATGAAATCCATAATGGAATGGTAAATTATGGATAGGTGGTGTCAGATAACTCCCCAGATTAGGTTGATTTCTTAACCATTACCAAGTAAGAACAAGAAGATGGTAGGTAGAAAGTCCTTTCTAAATGTGTGTGGACATTTTAAAATTGGTTGACAGAAAAAATAATTAACAGATCTCATGTCCCCGCTGAATACATAAATATAAAAATACATTATATATCCACCACCTAAAAATGAGGCATCATATATGGCTTACAAATTTGGGAATGATCACTATATTATGTAAGAAATGGAAGAGGAAGAATAATATTCCTCTCTAACATTTGGAATAATTATTGTGGATTTCATCCCAAGAACATCCATAGTAGGGAATCCAACCATCAAAATGGAATATTCATTGGATTAATACATCATATTTGGACATTTAATTTGGATACACATGGATAACCCCATATTTGATTATGAATATGCCTCTAAATATGAGTATTCCCCACATAACTAGGGAACATGAGGACACATGTGCAGGAAAAGAGGATACATGGGATAGTGGGAGTGTGGTCACACAAAATATTTCCACCACATCCCCATAGTGAATATATATGAAGCTAAGAATCTTTTTAAAGTTATCTAAATAGCTTAAAACTGTCATTAATGTACCCCATAACCTTCCCATGGTCACCTAAACCAAATTTATTGTATGACCCCCTAAAGGGGGTTCAATTATACGATTATCTGATCATACCCCAAGAAGGGGATATCCTAAATAACCTATGCCACTAGAGATAGTTTCTCCCATGACCTTATCCCAAGCACATGGTAAGTCCACCTCTAATTCACAGGCTCTTAAGACACATATATAGTATTATCCACACAATGAATATTTTGAACCTTCGATTCAAAAGAAAAATTTTATGAAATAGTTTGGGATCATTACACCCAACGTCCTACTCCAGGATTCACATCATCATTCAAAATAACATAGATATGAACTTATTAAATCTTTCAATTTCTCATTAGGGTTTGATAAATAAGGATTTTTGGTTGATGATTATCGATTGGAGACCATGTTAGTATAATTAATTGTCACAATCTTGTTCACCCTTCAGGATCAGGAAGAGAACATCCAAGGTCACATATGGTTCCTATATGTGATGGGAATACACAATAATATAGATATCAAAAGTGATATGACTAATGATATTTCTAGGATCAACATCATTTGATTTTTAACCCTATGACGTGTGGGATATAATGAAGGGTATTTTTCTCCCGATAGGATAACAAATCAAGGGTTTGATAAGAATTATAATATACCTCTTATAATGATCAAAGCTGATACCCAGTTTGAAGGATATCACATATAACATAGTGTTTTTTATTATCAAGAATGACTCCACATACAATGTGCTTATTGTAATGCCTTGGTTACATGTAAACCTGAACATACCTTCATCATTCAAACAGTGTTTGAAATACCCCATTGATGTAAGGGTAAAAACAATTTATTGCAAACAATCCACATTATAGGCCTGTAGAACCACATATACTAAATTACATTTCTACACAATGTGAGGACATTTAAATATATTGGATGAAAATACCCAATAGGAAGCCCACAAATGATTGGGGAATACAAATTAAAATTTACAAAGTAAGATCTATATCACTATTTTATCACAATAAATCAAATTATGGTGGTAGACATGAGTACAGATGTCCATCCCCTTCTACACCATGTGAAAAAATAAATTATAGTCATCTCCAACATCTCTCTACAAAAAATCAAGTATCATGGGATGTTACAATCTCTTATCATTGCGTTAATCACCCAAATAGATAGTGACCATACAACATATTTCCAGAGTTATCTAGAAATGACACTACCAGCTCCATTATGGATAATGATTAGGATGACCTTAGAAAAATCTCATTCTTCATTCATGGATGGTTTCTCCACCACCATCGATGAGAACAAGATGATAAATATGGAAAAGTTAGATGGCATATGACCTATACTGATAATTTAAACCATTATCCTATAATATAAAGATATGTTCTCTGTGTTTCTAAATAAATACAAATATCTGTATTATAGGATCTATTTATAAATTCCTAGACTGAATCTCATTGGTGCTACACACCATCAGGGAATACCAGATGAGTATTGGGTATTCAAGTAAGAATATAGGATAATGAATACCTCTCATGTTACCATTATGGAGGTGGAAGATGAGAAATTGATCAAATCCAAATTTTTCATAGAAGTAAAATATCCATGATGGCATTCCAAAATCATCCCCATAAATAAAAATAATTGGAATATTTGGGTATTTGTCGATTTAATATACCTTGATCAATAAATCTCAAAGATATTTTTAAAATTTATAATACTATAATACTCAATAATAATAATCTAGATTCAATTCCCTTTCCATCAGGAATGGGTTCTTATGGTAAAATCAAAATACAATTTCCCATAAATATGATGAAGCCGCTAAATACAGTGCTCTATAGGGGATCTTTTTCTATTATTTATTTTAATATGGATTCAATAACATTGAAACTAATTATCAATATTCCATGAATTATCTATTTTATGCCTTTTTTGTGGATGATATCTAAGAGTTATTTAGATGGGCTTATAGTCAAAACCTAATAGTGATGTTATCACTTAAAAAATGTCCAAATAGTCTTAGATATGTTTTGATAGTGCAGTTTAAAGATGAATCCATTAGACTACACTATCTGGTAAATACAAAGGTACAATCATAGAATTTGTGGTATTCCACCCTACCATTGAGGTATAATTAGATAAGACTAGTGTAATCATTGAAATTTTACAACCCAAAAATATAAAAAATATTAAGGGGGTTCTAAGGGAAACTCATCTCGGGACACATTTCCATAAAGGATGGAAATTCCCTATCCATCACAAGGTTGTTGAAGATGTAAATCACCTACCAGTGGGATAATGATTTCAAGGAGGCCTCTGAATGTCCCATGAATTATCTTATGCATCTTCCCGTTATTATGGCATCAGTGGATAGAATTCCACTCATATAGTATGAGGGAACCATGGAAAGTTGACTCTTTTCCCTCCTAACAAAAAAAAGATTTAGAATGTGAGAAATATCTATATTATCTGGTCAAAATGATTCTTTTATACTAATACTTGATTTATTGATGTAGATATGAAATTATGTGAAATAGTCCTCATAGGGAAAACATGGGGCAGTACTTTCAGCACCATTAGATCCATATTATCTCTAATATTGATCATCTCAAGTACGTACTTGTTCATTCTATGTTGGTTGGGTGATTTTTTTTATGGGAGGTTATTTTCAGCAACAAAACATTCAATTTGTATCACAAAAGTTATTGAAGGAAAAATACCTAATTATTTCTTCTTAGCATATCCTACACATTAAAATAAACAGGTTGATTCTGAGCATCAAGATAAGGAGTAAAATACACACCCATGGGAGATATTTTTTGATGGCGCCTCAAAATGTATTATCTTCAGAAGGAAGGGAAACCCAGAGGTAAATTTAGTTGGCTTATAAATTGCGTATGTTATCAAGAGAAATAAGTTTTACCCTAATATTGGTTTCTATATTAAGGAAGCATAATAGACGATGTAGAATACCAAGCTATAATCTATGGATTGATACTATACATACGACGAAATATATCCTATCTGAATATCAATGGGGATGTAGAGATTGTGATAAATCATATCAGTGGTGAATATTCCATAAAAATGAATTAATTTACCCTCTCTTTGGGTATGTCATGGTAATTATGGAATAATTTTCTTTTGATACCACATTGAATCTTGTCCCACAATAAAACCGCTTTTATTGATACATTGGACAATCCAACCATAGTCTTGGAAGACCCATATCAAGAGGTATCCATCTTTCATATCACACATTGAATAATAGAGCTTTTGATCTTCATATGTGATGGGTAATAAATCAATTTTCTCATCACCACAATGTTTCAAGATGAACCATTAACCACCCTGGGATAGTTGGAGAAGATAACGGTTTATCTTTAAAATATGACTCTCTAGATAGAAAGGGTCAGAAGGACACAAATTTTGTGTTATGCAGTTAGATTTAACATATAGAGTGGTCCAATTGAGAATAATGTCCTTTAAAAACATAGATTTGTAGGAATTATCATTATATGCATAGTAGATGGGGAAATTATTTCTATCATGGAGGATTTCAATATAGGATCCTACGACACTCATCAACATAGAACCAGGATCTCTAGAAAAATCAATATGTTGGAATACAATGCGAAAACCATGATATACGACTATATGTAATTATATAAGAAATTTAATATGACCTTATACATGAATAATGCATCCACAAACCCCTGAAATGACTTCATACTAGTAAATATTCATGGATCCTTTTTATTTTGGGAATGGATGTTGTGGGGCCATATCCTCTTGCCATATACAAGTAGTTCAAGTACATCCTTACCCCCATGCACTAATTTTTTAAATAGGATATGCTGATAACCCTTAAGGACATCAGGGTGAATAAAATCATAAACATTTTAGAGACCTATATCATCCCCAAATTCATTTTCCATCGCACATTATTGGTAGATAATAAAAACAAATTCTATTCCATGTAGTTGAAGAAGTTGTATTAGGAGTACAAAATCTAGTCCATTGACATATCTCAATATAATGAAGCTAACAATCTATAGATAAAGGAAATTATAAGAATTTGTTAAATTTTATTAAGAATATGGTGAAAAATTATTATAATTCATGGTGGGATAAGATCTTCCATGATTTATTGGCCTATCATACCACCCTGTATACTATTACACTTGAATACCCATACTCATTCATGTACCTGATCACGGAAATGCTTTCAATGTAAAACTAGATACCTTTTCTATAAATATCTATTTATAGATAGCTCAATGATTATGAAACATCATAAAAAAGTATATATTAATTAGAGTAGCATGATGAGGATATAGTGTGTATAATTCCTCACCTTGAGGTCCTACAGAATCGGATAACAGAAGAATTTGATAAGAAGGACTTCCTCCATTCATTATTCCATGTGGAACTGGTGTAGTCTCTTATGGAACCAATTATACTAGGAATGAATCCCCCTACTAATTAACCCAAATAGGAAAGACCTTATATAATACATAAGGTCTATCACAACAGGGAATACTCATTAGCCTCATTGATTGGGGATCATGTCACACCCCCAACCAAAGTGAGGATTCTCTATAAATACATTTCATTTATATCATCAAATGGGAGTCCAAATCATAGTATGCCCTATCATTAATACGGTCATGAGGGCCCGATTATCCCATGACCATGATATTGTATGCATTGGGAATATCCCGCATGGTTTTTATTTCCTAGGCTTTGGAACTCAAGCACCCCCAAGAAAAGGTCTCATAATGGGAGAGGTATCCCTAACAGATCATAAAGCGGTGCCTCATGCACATCCTCCTTAGTTGTGGGATTTTTATAATCCACTCCCACAGTAAAAGGTCCCAACATACTCCCTGGTATATCAAAGGGACAATTTCTCTCATACTATTTGTTATGGCCAATTCCAAACCACGATCATGATATTTTTTACTTTCGGCCTAGAACATAGAGTTTTTCTTTCCCAATGATATGGCCATCATGCAGCCCCCATGAAAATTCTTCATGATGGGAGTGTTATCCACACCACCTTATAAAGGGGTGCTTCATACTCCTCCTTTGATGTGGGATTTCCCATATCCACACCCACCCCACTGAAGGTCCCAAGGTCCTATAATTAAAAAAAATTAATATTTTATTTGAGTTATTTTTTTGTTTAAAACGTTGGATGATACAGCTGGTAATATGATGTTAAAGGATGTTACCTCTTCCTGAACACAAAACATTAAACATAATTGTGTTTTCCTAATTCAATGACGCTAAAACTGCATGGTTGATGTTCTGTCCACATGAATTTAAGCTAAAAATGTTTTCTAGAATGATATATGAATTGATTCATTCCATCATAGGATATATAGTGACACTCGAACCTTGATACTTAGGGTTATCTACAATATTTTGTTTCATTCATGTATTTTGATTCAAATCCTTACTACTTGACATTACACTACACTGCATATTTCCTTTCTTCGTGAAATTAATCTACACCAGTCTTATAGAACAACATAAGTCTTGATTCTCATTTTAAATGGTGTACATAGGGACACCATGATTTTAAATCTTGGTCCTGCCACTATATGGTATAATATATGCATTTATGAGCACAAATTTCAACTTCATAATTATTACAACCATAGTAATGTTTTTTTCTGACACTGAGAAATGTTGAGATGGGATTAATAATTACAATAGGGGTTTTTCTGCACAAAAAATGCTTGAAAACATGTGACATGCTCATCATGGTCATGAATGCAAGACTATAAAAGTCAAACTATGATCCCTAGACGAATGATTTTAAAATACACGGTTGATATCCCTTTCACAACATAAAACTACACATTCCTATTGACCTCAACAGAGAGGACCACTATTTTTTTTTCATTTGTTTCTTACCAAACCTTCATTCTAGATCTACATGTGGCATGATTCCTATTACCACATGATATGTAGTGACATCCCGATCTTCAAACCTTTTTCAAACAACAACAAATATAAAAATACCTTCTCCAAGCTCACAGGTCATACAAATGCATGATTATTTTATTGTATGAACAACAATTGTCATGATTCATATTAACAATAGGTTACATAGTCAGGCCAAAATTTAAATCTATGGTCAAACCATTATATCCCTCTTAACATCGGGTATCCAATGACCTTTCTAAATTATGTTAAAAATTATGGTTCCTCCTAAATTCCATGTGGCATGATTCTTGTCACCACATGTAACAAAGTAATGTATCGATCTCCATTACTACGTAAATATACAAAAAAATCTAAATAATTCCCACCACTACATATGGGTCAGAAATAACTAGAGAATTTATCATTTAATAACTACTATTGTCTTGATTCTTATCAACATGGGATATGTAGTGACACCAAAAATTACATTCAATGGCTCATCCATAATATTAAAATTTCATTTATGGAACCCATTTTCTTATCCAATGACATTGAACTACCTAAAAATATTATCGTACAATGACATTCAAAATTCACAACAATAGTATCCTAAAAAAATGATGTTAAAATGCATTGAAAGTGAACTTACCACATTGTAGTAAACATCATGGAACACATCCTTATAATATGATGTTCAATTATGCAGAATCAAATATGTCCCCACTATAAGAAAATAAACTCTAGAGACCATCACCTACCCACCATCATTTATCAAAGGACCATTAGAGCCTGAACTCAGTCATTCAGAGTACAAGGGTGCTCTTATCATCATTTGTATGACTCATTCAATATACCATACTTCATTTCTGGAGATCCTCAGGTCTACAAAATCTACCATGGACCCTGGAAAAGAAAATCTACCTAATGGGAAACTTTTATTGACTATGAATTTATTTATATGGCTCTTTTATATGATCCAACGACCAACAACCTATATTTTTACTCTAAAAAAAGAAAATTATAATCATTATTAGAATAAACATTACAGTGGAAGAAGTAAACAAAAAAGTGTTTTCTAAAAAACTCCCATTATGATTGTATCATATCATTACTCATGAACTGAGAACCTTGACACATGATTTTCCAATAATTACTTGAAAAAACCTAAATTGACACTAGTTAGTAAGATATGATTCATTTTCACAATATATTCTATTTATTTTCTAAACCATATTTTTATATTCATGTATTTATAGAGCATCATTATAATAATTGATTCAATAATATATTTTAATCCTATTAAGTATAAAACATTTATTTTCGAACATAATATTTAACAATAATTTTTCATTAATTGACACTAAAATAAAATTAATATTAATTGATGTTATATAATTATAATTTTATATAATAAAAAATAGACCATAATGTAATATAAGATGAAAAAATTCACCTACTATTGTATCATTTATTTTAGTATATACTATATATCAACTTCTATATTGGGAATATTATTTAAAATCTTACGGTTTTAATATTTAAAGACAATTTTGTTGTCCATTTTTTCAATGACGCATCATTTAGAATTAGATAGAATACATTCAGGTAAGTCAACTCCTTTATACCTTGACATGCATTTTTTAGATTGTACCTTCAATAATTATGTCACTATTTTTTCTTAAAAATGTAAATATCTAAATGCTATACATAATGGGAATTTTTTGATTAGTAGTTCTCTGATCACACCTATTAAATATTCTATACAAGAACATTCAAAAGAAACCATTAATTCAATTACTTCTATTATTACTTCTATTACTATTAATTATTAGAATGAGAAAAACTATTGCCCAATCATGTCTAAAAATGATAGAAGATTTTGTAGGAAAAAGGGATTATAGGGTAAGAAAAAGGGGAGTTCTAACACCCAATGTAGGTATATATGAGGATCATTTTCTGGAATTGTTAGCATATTACTAAACATGAAACTTTTATTTTCTTAAAAAGAATGATAAAAATTCATTATCCATAGATTTTTTCCAATGATTAACCCAAGATAAATTTCTCTTCAAATTTACTACATATTAGTCAGTTTGGATATATTATTATTAGTGCGATTCAAAATATACCACTACTGAAATTCTTGGGATTTTCATGCAACCATATTTGAAAATATTTAATTTTTTCTATGTCTCTATGAAAATTATATCCTTCAATTTTATTCTAGATAGTAAACAGATATTCATTTCTTTTTTATATTAAAAGAAGAGATATCATGATAGGTGGTATCTCTGAACTAACATCTCATATTAGAGTTCCAATATACATAACCTTGGGTTTGTTATTAGGGGAATTAATGTTATACATTCTTCATGTGAAAAAATGGGTCATTTCCACTATAATATCTCATTGAGATAATATAACTCAGAAATTGAGGATAGAAACCTTATTGAAATTACACTCATTAGTGACAAATACACCTGGTACAGAAGACTCTACAATAGGGTGGTAACCAGAAAATTGGATAGAGGGTTCCCAAATGTAAATGATCTAGATAAATGAGACACCATCTCCTGCTCCATTCTCCCCAAGATTTAGTTTGACCATCATTGTATTATTGTCACCATTCCATTAAGAAACATGAATATCTCTTTACTCTTTATATTCTCCAAAGATTAGTTCTTAGACACTGAATGTGGAAATCTAATTAAAAAAATTTAGCACTCAATCACTCTTTATAATGATGACTTTTCAGGTTACTTTTAATTAAAATTTAATAAAAAATATTAAGTTTCGTTTCACCTAAAAATACAATCAAATTGACAATGGCATCCTTCTTGTTGAGAATAAATGGAATATACTGGAAAGCACCAACACCGAATCAGATTTCATTGCAGATCATAATTATAAGATTTACATTTCTCTAAAAATAAACTCAGTTCTCAAATTTATGGATAACATGAATAAAAAATTATCAAAATAAAATGGTTAAATTATGGATATATAAAAACCATGTTCTACAACTCTCTTTAATGGATAATAACAACATAACATACTTTAACATTTCACAATGTTTGGAGAAAACATTTTCGATAATGAGGATTATAATTCTATTCATGTTATATCCTATTTTTAATCCACTTTCAATAAACCTGAAATCAATAAGGATTTTGTACACAATGTTATAACGGTTTTTGTTAATTTGGAAGATAACTCATTTTAAGCATTCAACATGAGCATAAAATCAAAGACATTATTTTTATCATGATCCTTGATAGTGCCCCACGTCCTGATGGATTTAATAATGGCTTATACCAACAATATTTGGATTTTATTCAAGCTGATTCTTCAAAAATCAACAAATAATTTTTTTCTAAGGGTTATCTACCCCATGGGTTGAATGTACAATTCTTCTCTTTGATCCCCAAAGTTTATAATTCCTCTGAGATTCATATTTTTTGAACCATTGTTCTTATTAGAACTCTATAAAAAGTCATCACTAATTTTCTTACAAATAGGCTTACTACAATGAAAAAAAATATCTCATGGGATCAATTTTGTCTCATTATGGGATGATCCATTTAGGACTTCATTTTTCTTGCCTCTGAATGCACAAACATGTTAAACAACGAAAACAGATGCAGTAATATTCTGATTCAACATGAAATTAGAAAATATTTTGATACCATGGACTAGAACATCATATTTAATGTATTCCAAGGGTTTGGACTCAATAATTATATTATATTAAGAATCAATACCCTATTCAACTTGATATCCATTTCAATCTTGGTCAACGGCTTTCCTATAAGATATTATTATATGCACAAAATTTTTTAGATAGTGTGTTACTTTTTCACCCATTATCTTCTTCATTGAAGTAGACTACACATATAGAATTCTCACTCAACTTGTGGATCAATGTAAACATTAACTTATCTATTCTTCTAGGAATTTTTATTCCCCCCACATCTTTAATATGTAGATAAAATCACTATTTTCAATAAAAGTTGATAAAATAAATATTTGAACCCTAAAAATACCATAAATCACTACAAGGAGGTCTTGGGTCAGATTAATATCTGGAAAAAAATCCTAAATCATTTTTTATTAAATTTTTATCTAATATAAAACATGGTATTACTATTAAATATGGATATCAAGAATGTTCCTGACCTTTTGCGTACCAAGATGTACATATATATTGGTACATGCCAAAACCTATCTATTTATTCAACACTTTTGAGCTTGTCCTTAATCTAGTATCCAATAGGAAAAAAGAAAATCTATCTATTGTGGGTAGAATATGTCTTATAAAATATTTCATTTTCTACAAAATGGTTTACTCTATGATGGTTTATAAATGAATTTCAGGTCTCATTAAAAAAATCTATGTTTTCATTAAATATTTTTTTGGTCCTTCGGCTCTCTAGATAGGAATTTCGTGACTACACCATGGTCTACTTGTTGAAACCATTTGGATAAGTGTGTCCTCAGCATTAAAAATGTAAATATTTTTAATGAGTCCCTTCAATCCCATGTAACTTGGATCCTGATCCACAATTAATCTACTTCTATTTCATTAATCAAAATAGTTTTCTTTATATGTTGAGTAAAGGTAACATGAAATTTCTGAAATCATCTATCTGGCCCTCCATTAAAAATCATATATCAATATTATGCCAAATTCTAGATGTATGGTTTCAAGGATCTCCTCCATGAACTTCTGGTTGGATAATTGGAATGGTGCTCTCCAACTTTCAATTAACCCCACTAAAAAATCTCCAGAAATCACTAATAAAACTATCAAGGGTGTTATTAACTCTCATGTCGAGAGTTTACATAATAATGTTGTTCATATCATTGAAAATTATCCTTTTTTCTAACACAATTGAATTTCTAACTTCTATCTTTCGAACAATGGTACACTAAATTCAAATATTTATTAGTCTCACCATTTTCCTAATTCTGGAAATGATTTTTTCTCGATTGAAAACACTAATATGTTATGGATAAATGCTTCAAGAAATATAATTTTTGGGTATATTTTTTACCACAGGATCTCCATGGATACTTTTCTGCAATCTATTGGGATCCAATTTGTCTCAAAATGTCATCTATGTAATCAACATAGAGAAGATTCTACCCATTTATTTCTATATTGATCCTCTGTAACTACTTTTTTTGAACTTTATAATTGATATGGTTGATTGTAGATGGTTTATTATTGACTCTATCAATGCTCACTAAAGCATTGTGTTTATCTAGATAACTCTCAACAAATTAAAAACATTTTTCATGCTATAGTTGTGGAGATTCATAATGTTATCTGGTATGATAGAAATGAAATTCATCCCAATAATTTCTCACATTATATTAATGCAATTTGGATGTAGATCCTAATTTATATTCATGTATCTTATTTGATTCAGAAGGGATTCTAAAACCTTATAGTGAAAGAATTTTTGATTCTACCACAGCCTCTAGTTGATGGTATTTACCACCATCTGTGACACACCATTGTGGTCTTATAGAAACCGCTATGCTATGGCTCGATCTATGTGAATATGGATAGTTCTTTTAATGGAAATATGGGCCCATCAAGATGGTGTGGCATCTATTGGGATCACCAAGGTCGGATCATTTGGTGATTTTTTGGAAGTTGTGGGATTGAATCATATTTGGAAGTTGAACTGATGAGTGTGATTCATGCTATTTCATTCACTAGGCACCAAGGATGAAAAAATATATAGATTCAAAGTGATTCACATACCATAGTAAATGTGATTTGGAATGGTGTGATTCATCTTTCTTGGTCAACTACTAAATGTGGGATTGATTTTTTCCATTCTCTATGTGATATCAATCCTATTACCACTCATATCTATTGGAAATAAAATATGATTGTGGATGTGCTTGAAAATGAAGGAATAAATTCAGATATTACCTGGATAGATGATCTACATGTAAACTTAATCCCCCTTAATGTGAAATATTATAATATGATCCCATATTTTAGAATCATATAACCTCTTTTTATATAAATAACTGATCTGTGTTATTTTGGCCAAGGAAACACTTTCATTAAAAAAATGTAAAAATATCCATGAAAATGATGGTTCTCCTTTAATTTTTTCTATGATCATATAATTTCTTTTTATAGTACACTGTCCTTCCAAATGAAAAATTGGTTACCTCATTCTCATTATTATCCCTCTAAATCGTTGGATTGATCGAGGTGTGGTTCATCAATATATTTGGGATAGACTTATCTTTGGACCCTTATCCTTTCCAATAATTTATTTTTTAACTACAATGTCTTCAAAATTTTTATTATTAATATCTATTTAACCTTTGGAGGATAAGACCAATAGGTTCTGAATTCAAATATTCAAATATTCATTTTATAATTATAGTTGGGATTATATAATCTCTGTAGTATAGTAGAAATAATGATATTGGTTCAAGTAATTAAATAAACATTAATTTAAGGGAATCAAATATCTCAATAAGTTAATTAATATTTATTACATGATTAATTTCCTAAATAAAAATTTCTATAATATATATATATATATTATTAAAAATATCATATCATGGTTATCACAATACCTTATTTAATAGTTCGTGGGGATTAGAAAAAATGTCATATAAATCATCAAAAAATTTAAATTTTGGTATATTATTTTACATAAATGAATCTGTAATTCATTTTAAATATTTAACATTATCCATAATTTTATTCTATTTATTTTTAACCATCTTACTTTGTCCTATTGGGGGTAAATATGGATGTTGTAATTCTCATAAAAATATATTCCACCATGGACGTAGAACTAATAACATATGCCTTTTCCATTAATGGATGTTTTGTCCTGTAAAGACATTAAATTAATATAATATTGATTGTAGTGAAATAGATATATTAATGAATTTCAATTGATCATCAATAAATAAAAATTACTCGAGTATTACTAATCTTAATTAGAAATATATATTATCGAGTATTTTGTTTATAAATGTCTTGATCAATTTTATTAAATCCATGTATCCTTGAAATAATAGATTCATAATAATATAAATATGGAGTATTATAGTGGAAATGATATTTATAACCAAACTATATATTATATCATAGGGATATATGATTTCGTGAATATTTTTAAGGAATTTTTTTAATTTAAATTCATTAACTCACATCTGTTTGTTTTTTTGATTGATGTTCCATATTATGGAAATCATTACAATAATTTACTAAAAAATGTTACTCTAATGATTCAATAATAAAACTACCTGAAATTCATTATTAAAAAAAATTATGTCAATTTACTATGTTTATATGGATGAACCAATATTAAGAGGCACCGTCAAAAAGTTCTAATATGAACATCATACTATTATGTTTTAATCAAACTCAAGAGATGAATTGTTTTTTATTTAATACTTATTTGATGCATTTTTAATTTGTTTTATATAATTTAATAATATTCTATTTATGATTATATTTATATATGATCATACTGAGAACTAAAATAATCATAAGTACTAAAAATTATCCCCCAAATTATTCAATTTTTTATTAAAATTCTTGTTAACATCGATATTTTACCATATTGGACCAACATAATATGATAATTAACCATGAATGATATTAAAAACAAATAATGACATAACCATGAGTGTTTTTATATAGTTTGATCAAAATAATGTATAATGTATTTTATTTGACCCAACAGAATACCTCATGTCATCCATGAATTTTATTGCAAAACCGTACAACATCCCATGTACTTCTCTAGTTTGAATTCATACAGGATCTCAACTCTAACTGCATCATTATGAATTTATCTGTGATAATTCAGAAGAACTATTTCATAATTTTCAATTTAATTAGTTTTTAAAATCACAATAACTATATTTAATAATGTCATCAATCATTTTATTCTCCATATTTTTTGTATGTTTTTTAGATAAAATTATCTTTTAAATTTCATAGAAAAATATCTAACACATTACCAATATAAATGTTCTATTATTCATTATGATATGTGAATTGTTAATTTTTTCAATTAATTTAAAAAACCATTAATTAGATTCAGTGTAAGTCTTTTTTATTGTCTTTTGTATGGAAACAATTAATGAACATTGGACTGATAATGTTAATGATAAAATATGAATAATTTTCATCAGTATTATCATATTAAAATTTTATAAGGATTTAATAAGAATGAATAATGTTTATAAAAATAATAAATTGACTTGTTTCTACATAAGGAATATAAATAAAAAAATTAAATGTTTTATTCAATATGATATCAAACATTCAGTTACATACGACCAATAAAGAGATATCTATTTGAGGCCATTGAAAAAAACTCCAAAATATTACTATTCTAGAATAAAATATAAATATAATGTAGTTTCAAGATTTTAAAGTATAAGATTACATTTAACTCATTTTGAATGACGATTTCTAAGTGAGAACTGATCAGTCGTAGTATTGGTAATTCATTAGAGAGTTGGTAGTTCTATAGAAACCTTGTCCTGATATTTCCATTAGAATATTTGATTTTTCAAATATGTTTGACCACTGTTATGATCAAGGGATTTTTATGATATTATAATGGTGAATCTGATCCATTGGGTCGAGGAATTTTATGGATAAGAAGACAATCACTGATCATCGTATTGAACGATTCTGACGATAGCAATTTAGAGCTATTATGATTATCATATCAATGGATTTCAGAGAAAGGAAAGACATACATTACCATAAGTATAAAAATGTGGATACCTTTATTTAAGGATATTTAATTCCTTAATCATAATTGTAAAATAGGCAATTCATTTAATAAAAACATGTATTCCATTATTAATTTTGTGAGAAATTTATTTTTTTAAATGTTTCTATTCTATTGTGTGGGTTATAAAAATTTAATAAGAATACTCGTATTTATATAGAATTTTTTTTGTCAATATAACACAAATTATGGTACAAATACTTTTATATAATTGAATTCATTTTGATTCTATTATTTTACTCTGGTTTAATCAGATATTTCCATGTTCCGATATTGTGACTCTAATAATCTGACAATGTCTATGTAGGATGAATTAACCTTAGAAGGATTGTGTGTTAATTTGATTACTTATTTTAAACTATTATTTTAAACATCTTTTCACCCCTCCTATGATATTTATATCTTTCAATAATAATTTTTTGATCCTTAAATTACTATGAGAGATAGTTTTGTAATTCTTATTGACATTCATTGTTTTTACTTTAATAACATCCTGCATTTGTGTTAATCTCTTGATATAAACATTTTGTTTATATATATTGTTTAAAATAATGTGAATTTATGGAAAATAATTGTTTTTTTGCGATGGAAGGTATGAATGTAAGATATCTTAAAATTTTCAATTTCAATAATCCAACTACCTTTTATTGGAAGGAAAATGAATTTTTGGGAGAGACCAAATGGATAACTTTGTGATTAGGATTAAAGATAATAACATCAAGTTTCTCACTGGTGAATACATGATTTTGATAAGAAAGTGTAGTCATTTAAAAACTATTTGAGGTTTTAATCAATGTAATTAGAGATAAAAATAATGTATTGCATTCTATTACTAGTAATATCTCTTATTAAATTTTACTTTTTGGAGCATACAATAATATCCATAATAAATTGGATGTTCTAAATTTTGGTATATCAAATTATATTGAAACATGAAATACTATTCCTAGAAAAATTTACAAAGGCATTGATTTTTTTCCTAGAGATATAGTTTCCAAGATGCACCAAAGATTCATGACTAATATAAATAGTATAAAACATAATACAGAAAAATAAAATGTCAATTAAATTCTTGTAGACAAGATTATTTATATTATTACAAAAGAGTGGGAATTAAAATGGACACCAGTTTATTATACAAGGAAATAAACTAATAATGTCCTTGATTATTTTGTTGGTACCCTAATGTAGTTTGAATATAGAGTTAATAATAGTTATAAGGAAATTGAAAAACAAGTTGAGGTGTTTATTTTTCTACAAAATATACATTACCAAATAATGATTATTTGAATAAGAAAGTTGAAAAATCATAGAATAAGAATAATTATGTTTATTTAGATTATAATAAAACAAAAAATTTAGAGAATGTGTTTATAGTATAGATATAACGATAAATAATAATGTTGTAATTTAATATTTCAAATAAATATTTAATAATGTTAATAAAAATATATGTGATAATAAATTATCTGAAGACAATTGATATAAATATATGAATTTCAGTCATATCTAAAATGATTTTCTACAGAAGGAATTAAATGAAATAAAAGAAAAAATTAAGAAATAATTGCCAAAAATTATTACATGTCAAAAGTCGAGAATGTTATGAATGACTCTTTCTTGTAGAGTGCCAGTAGAGGATATTTTTCGAATTTTTTTTAGATAATGAATGTTCAAGACATATGAATATTGTTTTTTTATAAACATACAATAGTTAGTCATTATCTATTGGGAATGGTACACATAACTAAATATATTAAAAATATGTCTTGAGATTCTGATTATCCTTATAAGTTAAATTATACATCTTCATCTTGACAATCTTATTCAACTTAAGATAATTCATTACCTTGTTATGATAAGGTTTCTGGTTCTCAATATTTTAATGAAAATGAAAATTTCATGATTTTAATAAAACACTATTATATTAATTCATAACATGATAAAGGATATTTGAGAGTTACTATATTATAAAATAAAATTTAAAATATTTATACAGATCATAAAAATTATATTAAATAAAAATATACTATTTCAAAATGTTTTTGAAATAATTATTTTTATTGGTAATATTATACTATGAAAACAAAGTTGTAAATCCTATACTCATGGTGAAAAAAATTCATTGTCAAAATAAAATATGAAATTTATAGTTTGATAAATATTTATTCAAATTTATCCACCAGTAAAGAATGTTTTGATTATATGTATAAAACAATTAGGCCACATGGTAATAGTTTTGGAAGTGGTTTAGAAATAAAAACCATATTTAATGTAATAATTTTTTTATTTCTAAATTTCAATTATTTTTCACTATATTCCAATGTGGGGGAAATGAAAGAAAATTTTTACCTTTAATATATAACAATATATTGGTTTTTATAAGTATTTTATTTCAAAACAAATTTTTATTACTAATTATTTTTTGGAAATTACAAAACCCAAAATATTTTTTATTCTGAAAATATAATAAAAATTTTAAGATATTAATTACTCTAGAAGAAATAAAAAAATTTCCAATTCAATTTTTGATGTTCCATGAACATTAATGATATAAATATTTCATCAAGGGGATAATCAATATGAAATGATAAAATTATCATTCCAAGATAATTATCTAGGAAATAATAATTGAGTAGGTGACATAATGGTTCTTTAAAAATCCATTATTTTAAATATTTTTATTGTTTTATGATTTGAGAACAACCTTATTAGTATAATTCAAATATGTGATTAAGGTTACCTTGTGAAAATTATAAATCATTTATTTTTAGTATATAGTTTAATGGGTGAATTTATTCAATCTTACAATAGAAATAATAAAATTTACACAGAAATCTAAGAAGACCTTCGGAGAAAACAATTACCATTACATAACAAAATAAACTATTAATATTAGTTATGGAATATAAGGTTAGGACACAATAAACTTATTACATCATCTATGCTGATTATTATTGGACATACTATAGATCTACTAGAATGTAGGATTGATACATCAAATGATTTTGTCCCATGTTAATAATGAAATTAACATAAGTCAAGTTTTAATTATGTTATTGTAGTTTCAACATATGATGATTAACACTTATTTTATATAGAATTATTTCATCCCACAAAAATTGTAGGTATTGGTTGGAAATTAAATATATATGTCTTATTTGTTGATTACACTCGATATACTTGTTTTTATTTTAATTAAAAAAAATAAAGAGACTTTTTTATTTTAACATATTTTTTGATAGAGTTAAAAATGATAAAAACCAATACATGGTAACTATTGGGAGTTAGATATGTGGAAAATTGGAAAATTATGTTTTAAAAAAAATTAGTAAAAATAGTATTTAATATAAAATTTAAGAATCTAAACCCCCACAAAAAATAATGTGATTAGAAGTAGAAATATAAATTTTCACTACATAAATAGAACCATAATGAGTTAATACTTTGTTGATAAACATTTATTGATGTAGTAGTTAGTACTCCATGATATACTATAAATATTTATTTAATTAGAAATTTTCTTAATAAAACTCCTTATGAGTTATGGATATGATTAAAAGTAAAATATTATTACTTCAATGTTTTTGGTTTCATTGTATACATCCTGAATACTAACAACAATTTACTTAAAATCGCACCCAATTAAAATGAAGTGATATTTTTATGTTATTATACATCTTCAATGTCCTAATGTGTTTTTAATAAAAATAATTTTAATATTAAGGAGATAATACATGTTATATTTTATGAAACTAATCCTCTTGTTTTCAAACTACTTCTTCCTATAAACATGGATGATTCATCTAAACCTAATTATATTTTTTAAAAGAACTTAAAAAGAGGAAATAAATAAAGAATTTGTTTTTATGTTATTCCTCATGTATACTTTCTACCTATTATTTATTAATATTCATTTGAAACACTAAGTATCCAATTGTTTCATAAGAATCATCCTAGTGAAATTAATATTAGTGATATGCATCATCCTGTTAGGACATGTTGTTTCTTTAAGAAATGAAATAGAACAAGAAAATTTCATACCTCTATTTAAACCAAAAAATCCTTATTATGATTTATATTTTTTTATCGGATTTAAGAAATATAATATGAACACAACGATTGTGCAAGGAGAAAATATGAATATATTTTGAATCACATAAATGAAAATATATATTTTGATTAAAATGGTTTTTTATGAATAAATGGGAAGGAAATTGAAGAGTTTTTATATATAAAGATATACTTTTTAATATGTTTTATAATCAACAATAAGGACTTTATTACAAATAAAATTATGCTCTTGTATCATGATCTATTTCTATTTGAATACTTTTTTCCATTGAAACATTATTTAATTTTAAACATTTTATAATGAATGTGAAGTGTTCTATTTTTAATTTATATATTAAATAGGTAGTTTTTGTACAATAACCACCTAGTTTTGAAAATAAATAATCTTCCAGAACATGTTTATAATATTAAAAATTCTTTATAAAGAATTAAACAACCCCTAAATTTGGATATGATAGTTTACATGAATTTCAATTACTAATTTTTTTTGGGAAGTGAATCAAAATAATTTTATAAACAAAGAGAGTTAAAATATTATGATTTTATAAATATAAATTGATGTCATTATATTTGATTCAACAACTAAATATATAACATATTACTTTATAAATATCAAGAAATATGTGTATGAAATTAGTATTATGGTTTAGTTAACATATTTTCATGGTTTTCAAATGTCACAAAAAAAAGAATGAATGTTTATATATCAATATATGTATATAAAATATATTTTGATGAAATTCTGATATGATAGTAATTTATGTATCAGTACTATTATTATTACCTCCAACTCTTTATATCTTAATAAAGTATATAAAACAACTAATAATAATAATTTCTCAGGAATGATACACGTTTAATTTACATAACTGATAGTCATTAATATTTAATGTTATATGTATTAATATGTGAATAATATCATGTAAATATAAAATAATCTCATCTAAAAGATGTAAAATATGTTTTTCATTATATTATGGGAACTATGGATCAATTTCTTTTATATTGTTTGTTAAATTTTTATAAACTAATTGTTTTTTGGATGATGAATTTTGATGATGTAGAAAGAATTAGAAAATTACATCAAGAAACTATCATTTCTTTTAATATTACCTAGTTTAATAGTTCTGTAAGATACATAAATTATTGAAAATTTCCACAATGGAAGCTAAATATGTAGCAGTTGGATGTTGTTGTTCTCTGGTTTCATAAATTCCACACACACTCTCTGAATTTGATGTTTTTTAATAATAAAATAATTTTTTATAATAAATTATCCCATTAATTAAGTATATTCCCAAAACATCACTCACATGTTATGAAAATTTATATGAAACACTATTTCCTTTTAGATAACTCACTATCATGAAATTTAATTTTACAATTTTTCTAGATGATGGAAAAACATGTTTTGATCTTTTAAAAACCATTTTTTCCAGTATATTTTCATATATAAAAACGAATCGAGGAAATATCAGTGTAATATTTCTGTTTTACAAAAACCATGTAAAATAAGTTAATCAAATCGATGAACCCTTCTAGTCTGAACGGTAAACTTCTATTCTTTTATGTTAATGAGGTATTTCATTAAATTATTTTATAATTTTTTTGTTTTTATTCATTTAGTTTAAAAAACATTTAAAAAATATATAATTTTTATTATTAAATAATCCTCAATATGATAATATTTTCAAAAAACATCAATATCTCAAAAACTGTTTAAAAAAATTCATAATTTTAGTCATGAACCTCAAACAAGTTTTTTTAAATATCAACTTTTGGTTATCAAATAGAAATATTATTATCACCCCATTGCCTATATAAAAGTGTGTCAACCCATTTTCCCCATCAGTTATCCATATAATTCATCCACTGGTTATGTACCCTTCAAATACCTCAGTTTAATTTTTTTTCATCTCAAATGTTCTCCGATTACAATATTCAAATCCAATTGAAATCATGGACGATTATACAAAGTGTTTTTATGAGGGAATTGTTATTACATGAATATTATTTTGTCACACATGACTCTAAACTAAAGAAGTTAATTTTGTTTTGGGGTTGGGAATCTATATATTTCAAGGTACATGATATAGATTTTGATATTTATTTTCTAAAAGTGGGCTTAGAGTTTTATGAATATGTTCAGTTCGTGAAATATGATTATAATGAAAAGGTTTCTATCATGGTTTTTGGGAAGAGGAATAAGTTTTATTATAAGGTAGTTTTCTATTTTTTTAGAGTACCATTAGAAGGATAATCTTAATTATCATCTTTTTTTCTATTTGGGTATACGAATTAGTTGTCTTATTGGGTTCCCAACCACTATTATTCATATTATTGTTATTTCTATGAATATATTTACTGTTGAAAATTCATCATATCTAATCTGGGAGAAAAATTCCATTATTATTGAAAATATGGTGTCTAGAATGAGATTGGTTTTTTTATACCAAGAAAATATGTTTTGGGAAGAATATGATGGTGTTACATCAGATTCACATCCATCATGAATAAATTAAGAGGTTGATAAATTGATAAATATAATTTAAGTGAAATACCCTCCTATAAAATTTAGAGATGAAAATAAAAGATATGATAAAGTTGTTTAATAAATGATAAAAGATAAAAATCAAAATAATAAAGGGGTATATAATTTTGAAAAAACAAATTTAAATGAAAGTAAATAAATATTCATGATACATTGATATTAAAATAAGAATAAAGAAAATAATTAAAATTTAGAGGTTTCAAAAAGAATTGATTTTTGAATTTTTTTAAATTGAGTAAAATGTTATTCTAGGAAACTAGAACTTTCAATCTCCCACACCAATCAAGTTACACTATACGATGGATTTGTTTATCATTAAACATCTATTATACTAGGTTTTATAAATTATATTGCGGATAATGGAGTGGAAAATTTTGTTGATGAATTTTCCCTAGATGATATTTAGAAACAATCCAGAAAGAAGATAGATAGAATAAGATATTTGATAACTATGATAGAGTTAGAAAATGACCTTGAAGAAGTTGTCAATGAATATGATAATTGGAATATTCTTGACGGAAAAGAAGGAGAAGAAGAAAAATATGAAAATTTTAAATAATAAGATACAATTTATGAAGAAGTAGATGAAGATGAAGTCAATAAATGAGATGATAGTGAAGAAAACATATCAACTAAATAATATATAGATTCACCCTGAAAACCATCATTATGTTTACCAAAAAAATACCGATAAGGATGATAAATCTGGATGTAATTTAGAATAAACATTATCATCAGAAATGAATTAAGTACTATCATAAATTAGAGAAAAAGGATACAGACATTAAAAGATACATGTATTTGATAAATTTGAATATGATAATGATGTTTAAATACTTGAATTGTAAGATGATAATGAATATCCATAGAAATTTATTATAGAATGAATGTAATTTTATACCAGAGAGAGATAATGAAAACATCACAAGGATGAGAAAGATAAATATGACATAGAGTTAACAATAGTGGAAAATGATATTGATAATATTTTTGATATTTAGAGGAGATTTGAAGGAATTATTCCACAAATTCGAAACCCTGAATAATTATTCCATCTTATTAAGAATAATATAAATAATAAATAAGAATCGATAAAATTTATAACTGAATTAGTGTTTCATATCAATTTATAGTTAATTATTTCTCATTGAAATTCATGTAATAAAAAATATCACAATATCAGATGGTATTGTAATATAACCAAGTCCACATGAATATTTGTATTCATGATGAAATTTATCATAAAGTTATGAAATTGAATTTTCAATTTAATCATTCCTTTAAAAATTTATAATAAATTTTTTTATAGAGTTAAATTTATTTTGTAATGCAGTGTTGTTACCAATGAAATAACCCAGGAAGAAATTGTTTTGAAACAAAATATTTTTGAAATGCAGTTATAGGTGACTAGAAAATAATTTAGCGAATATGAGTTAATTGAAATGAGAGATTGTAATAATGATTTTTCAGATGAAGTCAAAATTTTTAAAACTCATGACTAAAATGAAGAAAAATAACTTTAATGTATGAGAAATGTTTCCACGTGTTTTTGAAGATGATTTTTTTTCCAAGAACCTTATGAATAGATAATAATTTTTTTCTAAACTCTAGATGTATTCCTTTATCCAACTCTTGTTAAACATTTAAAAGATTTATGGGATTATTTTCATTCAATTTATATTTCCTTGAATGTTCCATGATTCTGATTGGTCAAATATTACTTCATACTTACCTAGATGATTAGTTAGTTTAGTATGGTTTTGTAAGTAATATTTTATGACATTTCAAGGAAAATATATTTCATTACTATTCATTTATGAAAATAACAAAGGTGAGGACTGATATATTATGGGTAGTAATGATATATTATTGGATAAACGTCATTTAAATGGGATAATGTTTGTTTGAAAGGGTAATATACTATCCTTTAGAGAAGAAATTTTCCTAAGGGGGGTTATTTCTATACAAAGAATAAATATTCTAATACTATAGATAATATTCATAATAATTTTTGTATGTTTTACCATCTTAGGGGGGAGTTATGTTTTAAATAAAGACAATGAATACGTAGATATTAAAATTACAAAGGGTGTTAGTTTTTTTATGTTGTTTTTCATTTATGTTTTCTGGTTTTTGCATTGAAAAGATTGAAATCTTTTTGAGTCATATGTATTAAAACATATTTTACATTCCGATAAATTTTTAAATCAAAAATATTTTCCTCAAAACATGTTTAATAAATTTTTATACCCAATTTTTAGTATGTTTTTGATGAAAATATTATCATTTACCATACATAATGAATATTAAATAAATTAAAAAAATTGAATGTACAATCTTTCATTAAGATCATAAGATTTAGAATGTGATGAATTAGTATGACATACCATTAATAATACCAAGAGTTTTAATTTTACCTTATCATTCATTCAGACAAAACTCCTGATCATTAGTATATTAATGGTACTTATAAAATAAAGATGACACTTCTAAGGATTATCATATTAAAAATTACTATAGAAGCACAACAAACTACATAAAGTGTAATATCAGAATAACTAAACCTATTTCTTTCACATAGAATAATATAAAAACTATACAAGTGTTAACCAATATGACATTAGACATTAAGGTACAAATGATCTTTTAATTACAAGATTCCTAAGGTCATTTCAACCAACTCAGAAATATGATCGTTTAAGAATTTCCTATAAGTAAAGGGTCATTTTTAGTGTCTGATGTAGAATATTTCGTTTACAACTCATGTTTTATGATTATTTCAATGTGTGAGATGCTAGTTCATAGTAATTTTGAGTCATTAGTTATTAGGTAGTTCTATTGAATCTATGTCAACTTATTTCATTTAGAACGTTTTATTTTGAATCCATATTGGATCATTGTAATGATTGGGGGTTTCTAGGTATAATAAAATGGTGAATCTGATCCCTTGGACTAAGGGATATTGTGTCTAGATATGCATAAAATGATCATAATATTATGTTCTTCAAGTGATAGGAATATAGATCTATTCTAATCATCATAATGAGGGCTTTCTAGGTATGGATTGAAATATTTTATTGTATATATATGACTAATTAATCAATTATTCAATGTTATTGACTACCTAAATATTATTCTAAAAAGTCGTTAATCATTTAATAATATCATTTATGTAATTATTAATATTACAATTTATTTTTTATATGTTCAAATTCTTGATTTGCATGTTATAGAATCTTAGTCTTTATATTCATATTTCTATAAGATTTTTTTTTATTTTTATAAATATGATTGTGATAAACATATTCAGATATAATTAAATCCATTTTTATTTTGATCATCGACAATAATTTAATCAAACAATTCATGGTTCATATTTTATGACTTAATAGTTATACTATGTGTGTGTCTAAAAAAATCACGTCAATTGGTTTGCCTATTGAATATATTGAAGATTCTTAACAATGCATTTAAACTAAAATTTACCTCATATTGTAGGTATATCCATTTATTCTACACTAACCATCCTACAATTTTATCACCACAATTTATACTCCCACACAGTTGATGGGAAATAGGGGTGACATAATCGAAATTTTCTTCTAAAATATGTGAATATAAACCATTATTCCCTTATATCATGAGGGATGAATCGACATTTATGAAAAAAAAAATATTTATTACTTATAAAAATAGAAATATAATAACTAAATCAACTAAATAAATGGAAAACCACTTTTTTATATCTCAATTAATTATTAGTCAATATGAAATAAAATTTCATAATAATACTAAAAATAGATAAAATTATACTTGATGTAATTTTAATTGATTAATATCCAATTATAATAATTTTAATTTATTATTGATTTGATTGTGACCAAAAAAATATTTTAAATATTAAAAAAACTTAATTAAGAATTTTTTTTCTAACTTATGTTTTTTACATACACCTATTAGTAAATGTTATTTAAGTACTTATTTTTTTCTATTGGGTCAGCTATGTTGGATAAAGTTTAGCTTGGTCCCACCATGGTTAGAGAGACCTATATTGATGTATGTTCTGGTGTAGTTCATTCTCTGTAGAGGTATGAAATAAACTATCGATAAATAGAAAATCCCTAATTTAATATATATATATATATATATATATTCTTATATAACCTCACCATAGTGTATTTCCTTCTATAAACCACCAACCCAAAAAAATTGGGTGGCCATATTTGCAATTTTGATATAAATTACAAATAAATATTTTACCATTTTTATAAATTATATTTGGGATTGTATTATATTTTTTCTATAATACATTAGAGTGAACAACCCCATCACTCCATCGAACTCATACAAATTAAAACCCTTAGACAAATATATATAGATATATGTATATATATATGAAACTTTTTTATATCAAACATCTCTTAATGATAAAAAATCCAATTGATTCATATTAGGTTACTATAGAACTGTATTGAAACAATATTTTAATATTAAATAAAATTTATATGAGGTATTTTACATTTTAAAATTTATGATCACTCTGATAAAAAATTTATTGACTATTCAACTGATGCATAAAATTGATAAAATTAAAATTTATTCAAATTACCATTGTTAAACATCATCATATTATTATAAAATTGCATAAAAACCCCATTTATATCTGTTAATTTAGTTGATCATAAAATTACAAATTTATACTTTACATTATTTGATTTTGTACGAAAAAAAGTTTTTTTATTTTTTGTTATCTTCTCTTAGAGGAAAAAATAATGAATATATAAATATAATCTATGTTTTCTATAAATGTTTAAATGTATTTAAATCTTCTTTCATGAGTCATAGTGTTCGGGAGTCATTCATAATGGAATAGATTTGTTTAAAAAATTCCATTAAAATCCATTAAAATTTAAATTTATATTTTTAATTATGTTAATATGTTTTTAAAATTTAATAAACATTTTTAGGATTATCCTCATCACACATTTATTCATTTATATTTTTATGATATCAACATATTATTAAGAATTCTGAATTTATTGGTAATTATGAAAAATAGTTTATAACTATGTTTTTTAAATAATATATGTTTTTCATTATGTTAATAATATTGTATTCTATTTTATATTAATTCATGATTAAGTTCATGGTGAATTTTAGAGAAAATAATTTCATTATTAAAATTATGAATTAATGTAATCAACTTCACTCATTTAATATGTTTACTTTATATGTAAATTATAATTTCAATAAAGATTTATTCATATGGAAATAAAATATTAAATTATAGAAATGAGATTATATGAGTCTCGATTGGTGTGGCTTAACCATATTGCATTGATACTCCTACAACTATGTCACATGTTTTTTAAAATGAAGATATTTTATCCTTATCTGCTCCAAGTTTCATCCAACCAAGATTACACATGCCATAATCGTGTGTTAATAATCATCATATGTGGGTCTTCTAAAATTTATACATGTGTTATTAATCATCTTAAATATATACATAAAAAATCTATGTGTGGAGTTATAATCATTATCTTTTCATAAAAATATCATTATAATACCCTATCCATATGTAATCATTTGGAGTACATGCTAGAGAAGCATCAAATAATTGATGTTATTCATGACACAATATGATCTTTTTCCTCAATTGGATCAATTCTTCTATTAATCTCATAGTAACTACTATCCCACATCGTATCACACCATATCATCTAAAAATACTCACATAAAACCGTATTATTATTCATGGAACAAGATCTTCCAGGGTTGAATTCCCCCATTCCATCTCATGCTATAATGTATAGCCATGCTCCAACCATGAAATGTACCACCACATGGTATGAAACTCTATTGTGATGACTTCTTAAGTATTGTAAAAAATATCTATTATCATTTCTACTGTGACCCGACCTAGAATCATGTAGCTAGATTCTATTATCAATTACATTGAATTGATTACAATGAATGAAGCCTAGAAGGGCTGATTAGTTTCCTAATCTTTGTAAACTAGATACATAAATGAATTTTATATTAAAAATAACTACACTAATTACAATATTTCTTTATTATTTGTAAAATCTAATAAATGACTTTGATGATAAATATAATACATATAGTAAATTTTTTAAAAATATTCATTGTATGCTTCATGGATTCCTAGAGAAAGATTCATAATAAGGGATATATGAAACTCTCAGTATGGATAAAATATTTCACGGAAAATAATTAATAAATAAAAATAGTCAATATGGAATTGAAAATAATTTGACACACATTAAATATAAAAAACAAAGAGAATGGTAGTGTATAAACAACATGTAAGGACAAAAACTAGAAACACATTCCATTAAATTAACTATATAATGATTAAAAAATTTAGAAAGATAATAAACTAAAGTGTATTCCATCTAAATAACTTGAAAGGAAATGTATATATAGATATTTCAACACAAAATTACATGGATGAATAATAACTGAATCCTGTAAATGAAATACATCCATAGACATGTCTATGAAAAATTTCATGAATTTATAATAAATTAAAAAATTCATTATTAATGGATTCCATGTTACTATGTACATGATACCTTTACTATAAAGAACATTCATAAGACGGTTTACCAAAATGAATGGTAAAAACCCATATATGTTAGCTATACAAATGACTTGACCAATGGGACCCATGATGCAGCATGTGGCTACCTATAATAATTCTCCACCCATGACATACTAGCCTAAAATATTCCTTATATATTGAATAATAAATTTATCCATAGGCCTAATCAATTAACCATATTTAATAAAGAATATTGAATTATAAATATTTCTGTAAATAATAAAATAACTATAAAAGTATACAAGATATGAAAAATGATATATGGTTTAGAAAATAGTTATATCTAACATAAATGATTTTTATAATTATTGAAAATTCAACGATTATATGAGATTGAATACTTCAAGGGGATAAAATAAATAAATGAAGTGAATGTGAATACTATCCTTGAAAAAAATATTGATTATATATCCATATGATGATTAAGGATTGTATCAATAAAATATACCACTAGTGGATTAAAATAATGTGTTTTTGTTGTTGACGAATGGAAATGTTATAAAAATTTCATTTAGAATGATTATTGAGGAAAATATATGGTTGTTTGGATAAACCATTTGAAAATAGTTTATTTTTTAAAAATACTCTTTGAGAAATATTTTCATTTAAAATATAACTTTTTAAAATTATATGCATGTTTCAAATAAATGTCATTGGATAAATCTATACATTCCATATGAGGTAAAAAATAACGCTGCATTATCATGGTAAACATGGTTAGAAAAATGTCTTAATCGGAATGAGAAAAAAAAGATACCATTAAAAACATTGTTAAAAGAAAAAAGGGGGTAAAATTTTCTTCACAAGATCATTTCGAAAACATTTTTAAGTCATTTTAATAATACATGGGTTTTAACCGAAAAATATTTCTCCAACTAAATAGGGAAACATAGTCATGTTTTCTTAAAAACATTATTAAAACACAATGAGTAACTAAGATTGGTAAAATGGTACTAATGTATGAAAAACATCAAGAATACCCAAATGAAAAAAAATATATATTTTTAACAATGGTCATGTAATTTCATCAAATGGAAATACCATTAGAAGATTAATAATGATTTGGTTGAAGAAAATAATCTGTAAACATTCCAAACTGTCCCATAACACTTTGAATCTTTTTAATTCATAATCCCCATCAAATAAAAATATTAATGGAAAGATTATGATAACATGATTTTAAAATTATTAATGATATTATATAACAATATTTTAGGATGATACAACACTATAATGTTGTATGTGGTGAATATGAAATTTATCTCATGGATGTAAATAAGTGAGATGAGAATCCATTACATTGTTTTTCCTATGGGATAAATATCCATTAACATACTATATAATAAACATATTTAAATTTTAAACTTTAATGATAACCATTTTTATCTCTATTATTATATTTATTTCACTTATTAATATGTTGTATAGAACTACTGAGAAAATTATGTTTACAATATGTGTTTTGACCAAATTTAGTTAATGTGTCAAAAACAACATTGGAATGCCAACTATGGTCAGAGGGTCATATATATACCATCTTCAGAATAATAATAAAAAATTAATTATCCTATTTATCCATAAATTATAATTTTAAAATATATCATTAAATATGGTTCGGAGAAATGAACCAACAATACAATCATAGACATAATAGCTCGTATGTACGCATGAATAATGTTCACAATTTAAATGATAGTCATGTAAAGAAGGTAAGTAGAATTATTTCATTCTATATTGATCATAATATCATGAATACCATATTTTTTTCATATATACTTATATATAACATTCTTATTTTTGAAAAAGAATCACATCGTGTCAAGGAGAGAGTAGTCACATTTTTGTGTGTGCAATGATAATAAAAAAAATGAAATAAATAAATAAATATATATATATATATAGAAATATAATTTTTTCAAATATATAATATATATTTTTAATGTCTCATATGCTCAATAATAATCATATTGTTTACATTTTATGGGTTCTGTGAACGAATCACATTGCTTTGAATGGGTGGTAGTCCCCACTTTCACAAATGATGTTATCATATTTACACAAAATAGAAATTCTAAGGGTATCTATTATAAAAAAATTAAATTAGAGTAATGACCGAACAAATATCATATATAATATATATAAACTTTTTTACCATCATAATGGACAACATGAATTATTGAAATGAAAAAAATGAACAATCATCGTTTTGTGAGGCAGTTTTTATCCAAACACAGAAAAATAATGGTTATTACCAATATCATTGACGTGTTTTTATGTGTAGGTTTAAATAAGAACCCAAAAAACATCATAGTATATTTATGATATTGGTATGTTTATGTTATTATATAATAAGAAAAATATATGGGCTGAAGAATTTAAATGATAATAAAAATCTTGAGGGAGGACGTTACATCTTAATCGTGTAACTTCTTTTGGACTGAAACTAATGCTTCCTTGGATTGAAATATTCCCATGGATAGGATTATATTATGATGGGTGGGATTTTTGGTTATTCATTGGGAATATTTTTTATGATATAATATGGGTTTATATGTGTGGGGAATAGGGAGTGGTGGTGAAGTTCTATAGTGAAGGAAATGGCCTCACATGGAATTCATGGAACTAATTTAGTTGTACACATGTTATTACCTAAAGAAATCATAAAAAAATAACCAAACACAAATATTTAAGGTAAATGAGAGAATTATGTACAACATATGGTTGTTGTACAAGTGTCTATGTCATTTGGCCCATAAAATAAAAGGGTTAGCTAATTTTTATGCATAATAATACCTTAATAATTATAATTAATTATAATCAATTTCAATAATCATTTTGTTGAAACATTAATTTGATATTATTGGAATCAAAATATAACCCTCATTACAATTTGTAATGTTCATTTTTCAGAATTCAAATCATTGATGTGGAAAAATAATGACAAATGAAAGTCTTGTAGCCATATTAATTAATAAGTTTTAGTAGAAAAATGTTCTAAAGATTAATATGTATGTATATTAAATTTAAATGAAAATTTTATTATAATAAACAAAATTTTATTAATATATGGATTTTTAATCTATTTAATATTTATGATAAATATATAATATAATTTCCCATTAATAATTATGTAAGAAGAAAGGATTTTTTAACTAAAATACATTATGAAATCATGAATTCAATAATGAAGTTTATTTTACAAAATTATATTGATAATTTTGTAAAAATATTGATTTTCTATAGGTTCTCATTTAAAAGTAATTATACCTTCCATTATAAAAATATTGATTTTTAGGTGTGAAACTGGGTTTGTTGTTATCTTACACAATTAAAACCTAATAGATATATATAAAAAATTATTTTATTTCATATATCACATAAATTATTCTTTAAAATAATTCATTGTTTTTTATTTGCAATTTTCATTAATGTACAAGTCCTTTGGAAGCATAAAAATAATAACATTTCTTTTTATATCATATTGGATCATATTTTTATTTTTCGGCAATTTCTAACAACTGAATTCATTTTATATTAGTGAAAATAATAATTTCTATAAGTCAGTTATTAATATAAATAAGAAAAAATTAAATAGCTAATTTACATCATATAAAATTAAATAATAATATTTTAATAAGACATTTTTATTTGGTGATACTAAGTATTGCGTGTAACGTACGCAATTGAGGAAGGTCACTCTTGCATATAACAAAAGCTATCTTCGTGTTGCATGCTTTAAAACGAATATCATGTGTTATATTTATTTAAAATAGTAAATATATAGTAGAGTCTTAGGATATTATATTCCCTTATGTGTTTGTTGCTTCATGTTATACATGCTTTTGAATAAATGTTGTTCTTTAGAATTTCAGGGTGTTCCATTATCCTCACCATATTTAAATTGATTCCTCACAATTAAAACTCGATCATGGTTGTATTGTTTGAGAAATAATATTTTTTTAATCCCACATCCTAATAATGGATTTTATAACACCCTCTATGAAATTTTTAATGAGATGTACAAGGGTCACATGGACTACCATGTATCAGGGTTTCCATTTATGAGACTATTAGTAAAAATTTGAGATACATACACTGAGGAGAAGAATTAAAATTTATAGGGAGTGAATGTGGTAATAATCTCAATCAAGTTAATGAATAATAGAATATTGAGGGCCTCAAATACATAAATCTGAGATGATTTAGAATAATATTGGTTCACATAAATTAATGAATCAAGAAAAAAAATTAATTCCATTTTACTATTGTTAGGTAATTAATTTACGAACCAATAATATATCAAAATATTTTTTCATTATATTTTTTAATTTCAGATGAATAATCTTATTTTTTTTGTGATTTTATCAAATTCAAATTGATACAAAAATCAGTTTTTATTCTTGATGCTCTAAAATAATTTTATAAAGGATTCTAAGGCCCATAAAAGAGTGAAAACTCTAACTATTTTACATTAACAATCTTTTAAAGCCAATATGGTTCATATATTAATCACTATTGATAAAAAGTGACAATAATGTTTCATCGTTAGTATTTATTCATCATATTTTTAACTAAAAATAATGAAAATTTAAACAGGCCGTGGAATATGTTAGTGGTTGAATTGAAAACCATAACATCCTTTAATGAATGGTTCAAGACATTAGGCCTTCCAGGATTTGATTGGTTGTCACCTAGCTTACAAGATGAACTTCTCTAAAACGAAATTTAAATAAATTGAATAATAAATATGATGAGAATAAATTAAATAAGGTTAATCAATAAATAGCCTTTTATCCAATGTTTTCAATATAACATCCACACATAAATACCTAAACTGTTTTGTTTCCACTATGTTACATCCTTGGTCTAGGTTTTATCCATAATATCAATCATAGTATTTATAAATATAGAAACATTATATTTAATTTAAATCACATTATGTTTATATAAGGATATTAATTGTAAAAATCATTCATAGTAGTTTTTAATGAAATTGTGAATTATCCTAAGCATACCCTCTGAGAGTGTCAAAACATGTGCGCAGCAAAGCCCGTTGTCATGAACTAGGATACCCTGAGTGAGGATCAGAACACCTTATGGGAATCATTACTCCTATGAACATCTGTTCCAGGGAAACATCCACTTGTAGTATCCATACATTTATTTCTTACTAAGAATACCCACATAACCAATAACTTACAAAAACATTACGATGTTATTCTTTAAATATCTGTAAATCATTCCTTAGGGTTATATTCTATAACCTATGTTTTCAAAAATCTAGGACCCTCATTTGATACTATACTTCCTCAAATACAAAAATTAGTGTCCCGACCTAGAATCTCAGTGGAGGTGTTTGGTATCAATAACATTTTCGTGATTAAATAAAATCAATCCTTGATTGATGAATCCACATATTATTCATGGTAAACTAGATACATAAATGAGTCTTTTATTACATATGAATACACTAATTACAACATAATTTTTTTTATTTCATAAATATTAATAAAAGAATTCGGGGATAACTCAAATCCTTATAGTAAAATATTGTATAACATTTATAGTATGCTTCTTGTATTAATAGGAAAAGAAAGATAATAAAGGTGATCTAAAATTCTCAATAAGGGAAAAATATAGTGGTTGAAATAATGAATTAATGAGAATAGTCAATGTGGAAAGGTAACCAATAGAAAAAAAATACTATATAATCAAGAAACTAAATATAATTTTTTAAACAACAGGGAATTGTAATAAATAGGAATAGTGAAATTTCCTGAACCTAGTTACCTAGAGTCGGTGCATTATTACACAACATTGGCATGATACAAGGAATAATGTCCTAAAATACCGATCAGTTTAATAAAATTGAAAGTACTAGATACATACATAAGTTTTACGTTACATCATGAAATAAAAAAAATTGTGTCTTCTTTTACACTGATCATCTCTAGTAGACTATCCCTACATGTCAGTCATAATATAATTATTCACATCCTAGGAAAAATAATACATAGAAAGGGGTGATCTCTGGTTCTTAGTAAGGATAAAAATATAATGAAAACATTCATAAATAAGCATAATCATTTCAAGAAATATATAGTACTAATGAAAAAACCTTTTAAATTTTAACATTAGCATAATATGTAAAAGATAAATCAAATAATGCCATTTACATATTCACATGGATATTCTACTAGTTGAATAATCACATGTAATATCAATAGCCAATTTCATAATGATGAAATGGATAATCCCAAACATCCCAACCACATATTGAAGGCCTCATCACAAGACTAAAAATAAGATTTTGTAAAGACCTTGTGCCAAGACACTAGTTTTTCTCATGGGACCAACTGATACCTCGATGAGCTATAGCGGGATCCATCCATCACATACTAATTCCAATGCATTCCTCATATGAAAAGGTTGAAACATAACATAAACATTCTTATTAAAACTAGCATATAAAATGTCCATACTATAAAGATAAACCATGAATGGTATAAAAATATCACAACCACAATCAAACATATCACAAAACCTTCAATACAATATGTAAATCATATCATAATAAATCAAATTCAAACAAGTGTAATATCCAACAAAGGATGTTGACATTGATGAAATAAAAAATATTTGAGAGAAATATATCTTTCTCTTTGGAAATCCTTTAATTGTCCAGAAATTTTAAAAGAAAATATTTATTTTGAAAATATTATTATATGTTTCTAAGGGAAGCTTAGAAGGTGTTACAATGGAGGAAAATAGCTGCATCCACTGAAGAAGTTAAAAAACATTCATTCCTTAATTTTTTTTAAAAAGGTCGTAAAGGACCTTGTTTGGAAAACGAAAGATATATTACTTTAAAAATATCAAAAAAGTAAAAAAATGGGAATAAATTACTTTAAACCATAGAATCAGAAATAGTTAAAGTTTTTTCAAATACATTTTTAGGAAACACAGATGCTAAGGATAGAGAGGTCCCTGTAGATCCTCACCTATAAGCAACTTCAGATATTGATGAGATTGTAGAATTAAGCCTTACCTTGTACTTTTACATGATCGAGGGTATTCTATCCACTTTCATAAAAGTTAAAACATTTTTTCTTAAATTATACAATAACCAAATACATAAGTATGTTATCATATATGATATTTTAATATTTCATTTTTAATAATATTTCAGAAGTATCGTTGTTTCAGGTGTTAACTAATTGGTTTTCCATTATATGCTTGGTTATATAAGACATGTTTTTTATGGATAAGATGAATTTGATTTGTATCCAAAAATATATTAATTTCATAAAAAATATTTTAATCATAAAATAAAAATTGTTCTTGAATGGTTATGATGGGGAATGAATTTTATCACGTTCGTAGAGATGGTAATTCGTACTTATGCACGATTGACAATATAATTATATTAATGGTGAAATAATAAGTAATTAGATGGAATATCTTATATAAATAATAATTAACAAGTTATATTTATTATTTACATCTGTTATAATTATTATTATACCCATCCAAATAATGAATTGTTTGAATAACAAACTACAACATAAGGTGGCCTTGGTAAGCCATACATACATACGTATAATGACTTGTCATTCATAGGATGGATAGAATAATGAATATGGTTGTACCGTATTTATATAAAACATCACATTATTTAAAAGTTGTTTTATTTATTATTTTGGTAAGGAAACAACCAATAAAGATATAGTTGAAGAATAAAATAACATTTAAAGAGGTGGTGAAATTATTATCTCTTCTTCGAGTATTTTCTTTTGAGTTGATAAAATAAGCTCAATAGGATGGGTTTTCAATCAATGTAATGCCTCTAGTACTAATTGGCCATTTTTGGGAGGATATTTTAGCATTTTTTGGGCTTTTAAAATGGTTTTGGTGGTGTTGTTAAGAGAGAAGGGGAATTACCCTTTTTTATGTGATTTTAGGGCAATTTAGGAAAGGACCAAAATATTATTTTATTATACAATCATATTCAGATTAAAATGGCTCCAAAAGGATTTATTTAGTGTCTAAGGTTGTTATGGGTATAAAACATTTCAAACAATATGCTTTAGAGGGGTTTAGGTCAACAAATTAACTCTATATTTTATACTTAACTCTCATTTAAATTTTTTAACATTTACCATGCTTCTTGAATTATTATAATGAATGGTTAGTAAACTAACTATAAAAATCCAAGAAAACCCCAATTGGTTTATTAATGATATATATAACCTTATCTATGTCATATGGAAGGTCATTATATTTTCATGAATATTATATCAATTAATAATATAGTATTTGTTTTAAAAACCCATTTATGTCAATTTTGACAATATTTGGTATTTTGTTTTTGTGAAAGTTATAAAAACATTATCAATTCCAAATAAATTTATTTAATCAACAATAACCTATCATATTAACCTATAAAATTTGTGTAATTCATAATAACTCTCAATTTAAAAGTATATTAATATTTAAAACAACAATTATTTTTATCTTTCAATAATAAGGCAATTACTGCATCATCATTGTGTCAAAAATACATTTAATTATATAATGTATAGAATATATATATAAAATATGATTATCTAAGAAATATTTTTAGATTTATAATAAATATTTATATTGTAATTTATATTTTTTATCACTATATATTATGTTTTATGAAAATTTGCAAATGCTCTTAGAAGGTGGGTAAAAGACGGTAAAAAGATCAATAAAATTATATATAAATAATATTATTATAAAATTACTCCAATGAATTACATTGGAAAATATAGGTAATATTTATATATTTTATACTAAAATAAATTTATATAATACAACTAATTATCTAAATAAATAGATATTTTTAAACAATAACATAGTGTTTATCACTATTCATTGAAAATATAATGTTTTTAGAAAAATTCCCAAAATTCACCCTAAGCTAATTTTGATATTCTGAATCCAAAAATGAAGTCAAAATTAAAAAATATAATTTATAAAATTTTATCAAGTATGTATTACAATTCATAATGGCTTGACTGATTGGTTGGGGGTGTTAGAATTTGAAGTTCCTTACAGCACAAGCTATAGTATTATTCAAAAATAAGCATATCGTGGAAACATGGGGTGATAAATTCTTCTCTCCTTAAAATATTTTCATCCTCGAAATATATAGAATATTATAGAATTAAAATATTCGGGCGGATCATCATCATAAGTTCTTTGGGTTCCCACGTTGCATCTTCCAACTTATAATTTCTCCATAGAACATTTACAAGACGATTCTTCCAGTTTCTCAACACTTATTCTCCGGTATCAATAATTTTGATAGGATTTTCACAATAATATAGTTTAGGTTCCAATTATATTTCCTCATTGGTGAGTACATGGGAAAGGGTCATGCATTTATTTTCTTAATATTCATATGTGGAAAACATCATGAACGTTTGAGTGACTTGGCAGCATTGCCAAATGATATGCTCTAACTGAAATTCATTCAAGAATTTCAAAAGGACAAGTATACTTAGGAATTAATTTACCATTATTACTAAAACTTATAGAATCTTCTCATGGATATACCTTCAAGAAAACATGATCTTTTACTTGAAATTCCATATCATTCCTTCAGTTATCGGCATAGATCTTTTCCCCACTTTGAGCGGCATTGATGTGGGTTTTGATAACCTTCACCTTTTCCATTATTTCATAAAAATGTTCTAGGCCAAAAAGTTCTCTTTCACCAACATCATTTCAACATGTTGGTGTGCGACATCAATTTCCATATAATACTTCATATGGTGCCATATGAATACTTAAATGGAATCTATTATTATAGGAAAATTCTTCCAGAGGTAAATTTTGATCCCAAAAACCATAAAAAAGTCAAGTGAGAAGGATCTCAACATGTATTTTATAGATTGAATAGTCTTTTTTGATTGTCCATCAGTTTGAGGGTGGTAGGAAGTGCTCAAACAAAGTTCAGTATCTAAGGTGTTTTGACGAATTTTCCAGAATCTTGATGTAAAACTAGGATCACGATTAGAAAAAATCGATAGGGGTACTCCATGAAGTCTTAAAAATTCATTAATATATTTTCATTCTAGACATTCTAGTGTTAAATCTTCTCTAATAACAAGAAAATGTGATGAATTGGTATGACGATCAACAATGACCCTTATTACATCATTCTGTCTTGGAGTGTTTGGTAGTCCCATGACAATGTCCATTGTAATATCACCCCATTTCCACTCATGTATGGAAAGATTATGCTTTACTCCTCTAGTATGTGGTCCTCCTACATTCTCTTGTTGATAAACCATACATCTTGACACATTATCAACAATCTATCTCTCCATGTTTTCCCACAAAAAATGTTCCTTCAAATATCTACACATCATAGTGCTACGAGGGTTTATAGAGAAATTGGATCTATGAGAATCATCCAATAATTCCTATTTTATATTCGGTATGTTAGGTAAAAAATGTCTCCCCCTAAATTTCAAAATCCCATCTTCATATACAATGTCTATCAATCTCCCAGTGTTCACAGATTTAATTTTCATTCAAAACCCCTCATCATCAGTCTGAGAACTTTTTATCATTTCTATAAAGGATGGTTTAGCAACCATTTGAAAAAGTATTGTTGTTTCACCTTTAATTATTATTCCCATATCCATATTTACTTGACCCATTAACATATGATCCCTTTTAGTTACCATCTTGTTTAAAATTCCATGATTTTTTCCGCTCAAAGAAGCTACCACATTAATTTCCTTCCCTAGGTAGTAGTGTATAGTGAAATCATAATCCTTGAGTAGTTCAAGCGATTTTATTTGCCTCATGTTGAGTTCTTTCTATGAGGAAATATATTTCAATCTATTGTGATCAGTAAATATTTCACATTTTCACCATAGAGACAGTGTATCCATATCTTCACAGAAAGGATTATATCTTCAAAATCAAGATCATGAGTATGATAGTTTTTTCATGAGTTTTTAGCTGTCATGACGCGTAAGCAATAACTCTATCATTCTGTATAAATACACAACCAATTCTTTTCTTTGAATCATCACTATAAATAACAAAACCATCATTCTCTGATAGTAGTGTAAATATAGAAGTGATGACTAATATTCTCTTCAGTTATTAAAAAAATTATTCACACTCATTTTTCCAAATAAAATTAACCCTTTTATGTGTGAGCTTGGTTAATGTGTTATCCAATCGGGAAATTTTTTGGACGAAATTCCAATAATAACCTACTAACCCAACAAAATTGCGTACCTCATTTATAATTGTCGGTTCTGTCCATTATTTTATTGATCTTGTCATAGAAGGATTAATATAGATTCCAAAATTATAGAAAATATGGCCAAGAAATGAAATTTACTGAAGCCAGAATTCACACTTACTAAAAGTCCCATATAATTCATTTTTTAGGGTTTTAAGAATATTGAATAACTCATTTTTATGATCATAATTGATTTTGTAGTAATACATGATATCATGAATAAATACCACTACAAATTCATCAAGATATTCCTTGAAAACTCTATTCATTAGACCATGAAAACAGTGGGTGCATTAGTCAGTCCAAAAGGAATTAATGTATACATTTAATGCCCCTACAGTGTTTCAAATGCTATTTTTTGAATTTCTTTACACTTCATATATAACTAATAGTATACATATTGAAGGTAAATCATTGAAAAATATTGAGCTCCATAAATATGATTTAATAAATCATCATTTTGAGGCAGGGGATACTTGTTCTTTACTGTAATTGCATTTATCTCCCTTTAATAAATCCAAAATCTCATAGATCCATCTTTCTTCTTAACAATAAGATAAGGGGCTCCCCATAGAGAAACATTAGTGAGAATAAATCATTTATTACTGAATTCCTATAGTTGTTTCATTAGTTCCAATAATTCCCCAGTGGTCATTCTATAAGGGGTATTTGATATGGGTCTTGAACCAGGAATTAAATCAATGGAAAAATCAATTTCCTCATTCTGGAGGAAGTCAAGGTAAATCCTATGGAAACACATCAACATATTCTTGCACAATATGGACATCCTCTTTTTCGAAATTCCTTTCCTCACCCATATTTATATCATTCTCTTACTCCACACTAATTGAATTTAGTTGAGCTATTGGGGGTGGATCTAGATAAGAATCAGGTGCTAATGTTTCTGCTCTAAAAGATTATGTAATCCCTATCATCATAAAAAATTGTAACCTCCTTCATCTGAATTTTTTTTTGGAATTATTGTCCAAAATCCTATCCATACCAGGGATTATATCAAATTTAATAATGGGTATGACAATGATATCCATATATAAATAACATTTATATACCCTAATGGTGACTGATTCACCCAACATTGTTGCAATGATACGTCCCTTAACAGTATTGACAGAAAAATTCTTTTTAGTCCAAATTTAATATATCTTATTTTTATAGCCAACTTGGATGATATGAAACAATGAGATGAACCAGAATCATATTAGGCACATGCGAAATTTGAGGAATCCATTAAATTACCAACCACCACATCATTCCGAGATTCAACCTTAGTAGTAGTGATTGCATAAGCTTGGCTTGGGTCCCATTGAATTTTTTTTGGTATGTTTCTTAGGCACTTAGGATATTCATTTTTATAATTCCCCATTTCTCTAAAATTGTATCATTCAACATTGACAACCTATTTCTTTCCCTTATAATCACGAGCTTAGTGGCCTTTTCCACAGCACTTGTAATAGACTCCCATTCCCTTCAGGCATGTATCGAGGTGTTTTATCCCACATTTACCACATGATGGAAATTAAACTTTTTCTTTATTCCCCTTATTTACATTTTTAGAATGTTATGAAGTTCTCTTTTTCTCTAGCTTTTCTTTTAATTTGTAAGACTTACAGAATTACTTTTCTATCCTGAAAACACAAGGGATAATATCATCGTATGGTGAGAAGGATTATGAGACTAATTCTTGATGGAGAAATAGTTTTAACCCATTTAATAATTGATCAATCAACTCCCTGGGTTATGTATATAATCAGCCGCATGCCTTGATATTCTTGTAATGCTAGCCTCAATCTTTTCAACATTATCATCATTCTTTTTCCTCAGACTATGAAATTGTATTTCCATAACCACTCGATGGTCAAGTTGAAATTATTTTTCTATGAAAATATCTTTAACCTCCCCCCATTTCATATTTGATAATTCTTTATCTTCCTTTGTGTTTTTAATTAATGACCACCATTGATCTGCATCTCCCATGACGTGATAAACTTCCATGAAAACTTTTTCCCTTTCGCTACTCCCCAAAGCATGAAATATTTTCTCTAAGGAACTTATACATTTCTCATATACAAATGTATTTGTAGTCCCATGTAATGTTGATGGTTGTTTCCTCAGGATGCGGTCTAACATTGATCCTCCACAATGTTGATCGGGGTTATCCATACTGGTATGATTATTATTCATAACCTGAGTGAGTTATCCCTGTATGGGGATAGGATAATCAGCACCAGTTGAATCACCAAGTCCACTATAATTATCTCCAGTAGTAGGAAAATATCTACATGGATTATGTGCATTGATACAGATTCCATTACATTCACTAAGAACCATTTCTAAATAATGGCATATAGTAGATTAGTTTTTGAATCGTAATTCAAATTTTGAAACTTGAAAAACAGTTAACATAATTTGAACAGGTTATGAATATAATTTATAATCCTAAAAATATTTTCTTTTAGGAGGTCTATAATCATAAATCCTTCATAATGGGTGGTAATGAAATGGGAATTATCTTATGCATATCCCCCTGGAGGGTTGTAACCAAGAGTGCAGCAAGGCCCATTGTCGTGTACTAGGATACCCTAGGTCAATCCTGAAACTCCTTGTTAGAGTTTTCACTCCTAGGTACTTCTGTGCTGGACCCTCCTCTACCTACTCATATCCCAACAGGGATGTATTACATGAAAAATACACAAAAATTTCTATATTTACAAAATAAAGGAAGTTATTCTATACTAATCCTCAAAGTATATATTAGGTTAATGTTCTCTTATCATTGTTTTTCTAAATCTAGATTCCAAGGTCTCTACTAAACTTCTTTTGATACCAACTATATCACCTGGTCCCTAGTTACCCATAGATGGTGAATTATTACATAACATCAGCATGATACAAGGAATCATGTCCTGAAAGACCGACAAGTTTAGTATACTTGGAATTACTAGATACATACATATGTTTTACATTACATCATGAAATAAAAAAAACATTATGTCTCCTTTTAAAACAATCATATCAATTAGACTATCCCTATAGGTCAGATATAAAATACTTCTTCACATCCTTGGAAAAATAAAATAGAGAAATGGGTAAGCTCAGTTGCTCAGTAAGGATAACAATATAGCATAAACATTCATAAATAATCATAAACATTTAAGTAAATGTATAAGACTAATACCCAAGAATTTTAAACATAAACATGAGCATAAAATGGAAAAGATAAATCAAATAATTCCATTTACTTATTCACATATATATTCTAATTATCGAATAATTAAATGTAATATCAATATCCAATTTCATAATGATGGAACGTATAATGCCAGACATCATAACCACATAGTGAAGGCCTCTGGCCAAGACCAAAAATAATATTTTTCCAAGGCCATATGCCAAGACACTAGTTTGTCTCATGATAACTACCTATGCATTGAGGTGTTATAGCAGCCTCCACCTGTGACTTAAAATGTCGAATTCATTCCTCATCTAAAAATGTTGAAACATAAAATAAAAATTCATATTAAAACGAGCATATGAAATGTCAATAAATTTACCAAAAATTATTAATGTTATAAAAATATCACATCCACAGTCAAACATTTTACAAAACTATCAATACAATATGAATGATAGTATCATAATAAATCAACATCAAACAAGCGTAAAATCCCTCAAAGGATGTTGACATAGATGAAATCAAAACTATTTGAGAGAAATATGTCATTCTATAATGAAATCATTTAAAATACTTGTAATATTTAAAGAAAACATTTATTCTGAAAATTTTGTTATAAACTATTATTGGAATATTCAAATGTGTTACAAAGTCAAAAAATAGATGCACCCACCGTATAAGTTAAAAAATATTCTTTCCTTAATGTTGTCTAAAAGGTCGTGAAGGACCTTGTTTTAAAATGACGAAAACATTCCATTAAAAAATCTCATAAAAAGTCAAACAAGGGTATAAATGACTTTAAACCATAATCCTGGAAATAGTAATTTTTTTGAAATACATTTTTAAAAAACATGGATGTGGATGGTAAAGAGGTCCTAGTAGATACTCACATATAAACATCCTCAGATAATGAACAGATTATAGAACTAACCCTTACCTTGTACTTATACTTGATAGAGTGTATTTTAACCTCCTGTATAATAGGTAAATAATTGTTATTAAATATTTCAAGAACCAAATACATAAATATGATATCATATATGATATTATAATATTTCTTATTTAATAATATTTCAGTAATATCATTATTTCAGGTGTTAACTGATTCGTTTTACATTATATTCTTGGTTACGTAAGCCATTTTGGTTGTGGATAGAATGTATTTGATTCATATACATAATGATATTGAGTTCTTAAAAATTATTTTTAATCATAAAATTAAAATTATTCAGGAATTCTTATATTGGGTATTGAATTTCCTCGCATTCATGGAGATGGTAATCTGTACGTATGCATGAGCGATAATATCATTCTATTGATTATGAAATAATATGTAATTGGATAGTAAATAATATATAGAGAATCATTAAAATGTTATGTCTATTATTTACATCTGTAACACTCATTTTTATACCCATACAAATAATTAAGTGTTTGAAAAACAAACTACACCATGATGTGGAGACGGTAAGCCATACGTACACACATATGGTGACTTGTCATTAATAGGATAGATTGAATAATGAATATGGTTGTACCATATTTATAATAACATCACACTATTAATAAAGTAACGTATTTATTATTATGGTATGGAAACAACTAAGAATGAAGATATGAAAGATGAGAAGAACATTGAAAGAGGTGGTGAAATTATAACCACTTCTTTACGTGTTTCCATTTGAGTTGATAAAAAGTGCTCCTTACGATGGATTTATTATCAATGTAAGGCCTCTAAGTATGAGTGAGGGTATATTTGAGGATATTTGAGTAGGGTGTGTCTGAGTAAAATGGCTATGGTGGTGTGACTTTGAGAGAAGGGAAAATAACCTTTTATAAAAGAGGTGATTGTCACGTTAAGAAAAGTTCGAAATATTATTTTATTGTACAATCATATTATGTTTATAATGGATCCAAAAAGAATTTACATAGAAGATAAGGTATGGATGGGTCTAAAAAATCTCAACCAATAGTTTTTAGACAGGTTTAGGTCACTATATCAACCTTATCTTTTAAATTTTACTCTTATTTAAATAGTTAAACTTTTACCATGTATTCTTCGATTATTATAATAAATGGTTAATAAACATACTATAAAATGCCAAGTGAACCCCAAGTTGTTAATTATATATATAACCTTATTTAAGTCATTTGGCCAAACAATGTATTTTAATATCATTATATGAATTAATAAGATATTATTTTTTTAAAACTCATTTATGTCAATTTTGACATTATTTGGTATTTTGTTTTAGTAAAAGTCTTAACCACTTTATCACTTCAAAAAAAAAAATTCAACCCTAACATTTCATATTAACCTATAATATTAGTTTAATTTTTCAAATTTCTCCATTTAAAGTTATATTAATATTTATAATATAAATTTTTTAATCTTTCAATAATAAGGTAATTACTTCATCATCATTGTTTAATAAATTAATTTAATAATTTAAAATATAAAAATTATAAAAAATCAATTATATAAGAAATATAATTATATTTCTAATTAATATTTATAGTCAAATTTATCTTATATATCACCCTATATTAACAAAATGTTTAGTAATTAATCTTTGAATTTAACAATTTTAACTCTTCTTTAAATAAAATAATAATAAATGTCTTAATATATCCTAGGGAACCAAAAGGATCTTATTTTATTCATAAAGATGATTTTGGTCAAAATACACTTATCCATTAGAATTAGGCCATGTGTTAGTGTAATTATAATATAAGTTTTACCCTTAATAACCCTATTTAATTTTAACCTGGTAAATAAAAGTCAAAAGTTACTATTCATAAAAAATTATTTTTATCTTATTGAACCAAATTTTACATACTGATGTCAACCATTTCACTCAGGTTTTTTAAATTCAATTCATATAAGTTGAAAAATTACGTTTTATCCAAATTTCAAAATGTGTTTAGCAGGTCAGTAAATGACGGTACAATGTTCATTAAATTTTTATGTATCTAATGTTATTATAAAATGACTCCAATGAATTACATTTAACATATATAGATATTATGTATCTATTTATCCCAAAAAAATAATTAAATAAAAAAACTAATGATTTAAATAAAAATTCAGTTTTGAATAATAACGCAATGTCATTCACTATTGATCAAAAAATTGATTGTTTTCAGAAAAATACAAAAAATGCACCCTAAGCTAATTTTAATATTCCAAATTAAAAAAATGAAGTCCATATTATAAAATAATATTTATAACATTTCAAAAAGTGGGTATTAGTATTCAATATGACTATTTTGATATTTCATGGTGTGTTAAACTCGAAGTTGCGTACAGCCAAATATATTGTATTATTCAAAAAAAGGGTATTGTGGAAGATTGGGGTGTTACAAACACATAACATTCAAATAACTATATAAGGAAAAATAAATATGGAAAGGTAATAGTCTGAAACAGATCACATTTAATAATATAATTACATGTATTCTTTAATATATTGATGAAAAATATCATATATAAATAAAAATTGATGACTAAAATTGAAATACATCCATATAAATTTAAATGAAAAATCACATGGATAAATAATAACTGATTTTAAATGGTAGAATTAATTTATTATTGTATTCCATGTTTCCTTGAAATGAGTTACCTTTACAGTCATGAATATTAAAAATAATTTTTATAAAATTATAAATAAAAACCTGTCTAAGGTGGCTAGACAAATGACTTGTCCCAAGAGACTACCGATGCATTGTGTGGTTATCTATATCAAGGCCCACTCGTGTCATACGATGTCTTCGTATTAAAGAAAATTTTAATGTATAGAGTTATTTGATTTAAAATAATTAAATAATTCTAATCTAAAAAACGTCATATAAAATAGATATAAACCTCATTTTAATGATTATGTTCACGCATGAAAGCATGAAATATAAAAATGCACATTCAGAAATCCGCGAGGCAATAGTATTCCATACATAGAAAAAATATATTTGTTACCTATTAGATGTAGGTGTTTGTATTTTTAGTTATAAATATTCCCATAATAATATCCTAGAATATTTTTAATATTTTTATTGTTATGTATGAATAGAAGAATAAGATTATATGGGTTGAAGACTGGAAATGAAGCAAAAAATCTTGAGAGAAGTTGTTACCTCTTAATCAGAAAACATGATTTTCTTTGAACCAAAAGCATACATGGATTGATTTAATCCCAATGGGTGGGTTCTAATATTAGGGGATGGATTTTGTGAGACTAAATAAGAATATTCTATAGTAGAGAATGTGTATTTTGAGGTTTGGGGAAGGGGGAGTGTTGGTGGCCTTCTATAAGGATGGAATAGGACTCAGTTGGAATTTTTTTATATATGTTAGGTTTATTCATGTTCATACCTATAAACATTCATACCAAACCACCAAGAACTCAATAATTGTAACATCCTCGAATGATAAATGGTTAAATGGCTAAATGATATTACTCATGTCAACAAGGTGAACCTTCCTTTTCAAGAGCCTGTCTGATTTGAACTCCACTGTTAAGCATGCTTGGCCTGGAGTAGTGATAAGGATGGGTGACCTCTTGGGAAGTTTCAAAGGTGTGTGTGAGTGAGGAAAAAGCACACTAGAAAGGACATGTGTTGGACTGTGGGGACAATCGTTTGTCAGATGACCCGTTCAGGTATGTGGGTGGACCCGGGGGTGGGCCCCACGTGTCTGTGGGGAAACTGGTAGGCAAGAACCTGATGACCATGTTAATGTGGGGTGTATGTGATGTCACTAGGACCCTGTTGTTTCATTTGGTATCAGAGGTGGTACCCAGCCTTAAGTGCAATGCACTGGCTGGGTTGAGATGTAGAGCCCACAACGAGGGTGTTGTGCTCTAACTGGGGGGGGGGTGATTGTAACATCCCCAAATGATAATTGGTTAAATGACTAAATTATATGACTGATGTCAACAAGGTTAACCTTGCTTTTCAGGAGCCTGTCTAATTTAAACTCCACGGTTAAGCATACTTGGCCTGGAGTTGTGATCAGGATGGGTGACCTCTTGGGATGTTTCCCAAGCTGCGTGTGAGTGAGGAAAAAACACACTGGAAAGGACATGTGTTGTCCTATGTGGACAATCATTAGTTAGATGACCCGTTTGGGCATGTGGGTGGACCCTGGGGTGGGCCCCACGTGTCTGCGGGGCAACTGGTACGCTAGAACCCGACAACCATGTTAAGGCGGGGTGTCAGTGATGTCACTCGAAATCGGTTGTTTCAATAATTTAAGGTAAACAGATGATGTATGGACATTCAATGGGTGTTGGATGAGTTTATAGTTCATTTAGTCCCTTAAATAGAAGGTATTGTCAATTTTTAAGTCTAATTACTACATAATCACTATAATTATTTTTAATAATAGTCAGCAATAATTTTAGTAAAAATTTTCTTTCCTTTATTAGCATCAAAATACCATATTAATTACAATGGCGTATTTACTTTTATCACAATTCAAAACAGATAAGTTTCAAAACTATGAATAATGTTAGTCTTGTAACTAGATGAAGTAATTGGTTTTAATTGAAAAACGTTCAAAAGATTTTATGTTTTTGTATTTAATGTCAATGTTAAATTGATCGTAAAAAATGAAATTGAATTTATATATATATTATTGATCTAATATTACAATATTACAAATTTATAATATAATTTTACATTAATAATTATTTAAATGAAATGAATGTGTTTTTACTAAAATTTGGTATTTCTCACTCTTCATCAAAAAATGATGATTCTAATAAAATTAAAAAAATTAACCATTGGATTATTTTTAGATTATTCATTTGATAAAGGATATTATTTAATGAAATTAAATTTATAATAGCCTCAAAAGTAATATTTAAAATAGGTTCTCTATTAAAATTTATAAAAATTCCCATTAAAAAGATAATGTTTTTTATATTTGAAATATGTTTTTTTCTTATCAAATAGATCTCATACCTAATGAGTAAATATAAAAAATATTTTATTTATTATATCATATATTTGTTTAATTAAAATAAATATCTAAATATAATAAGTTATGTTTATTAAGGTGAAACTCTTTTGGAGGCATAAAAATAATAATTTCTCATTTTTATCTAATTGGTTCTTTTTTTTCATTTCTCATTAATTGCAGTCCAATGAATTCATTTTATATTGGTGTAAACCTTAATTTTTAAATGTTAGTTATTATAATTCATAATAACTAATTTTATGTCTAGTTTATATCTTATTATATTAAATAACAATATTTGAATAATATATTGTTATTTGGTGAAACATGGTCTTCTGTGTAAGGAATGATATCGAGGAAGGTCTCACTTTCTTGTAATAAAAGCTGTCTTAGTGTTATGTACATTACAAGAAATATCATTTGTTTAATTTTATTAAATAATAAATATATAGTAGAGTCTCAGGATATTATATTCCCTTTTTTGTACGGTGTTGTGTGTCACACACTCTATTGAATTAAATTTTTTACTTTAGAATTTTATGTTGTTACAAGATCATATTTATACATGAAGTGGAATTATTATATTTACATGAATATATTTGTGTCATGCATGTTTAACTCTATTATTGTTCTCAAGCACATTTTCTTTGGATGGAATTTTGTCTTCAGAATTTTTTTTGAGAAATAGATATTCATCTTCATTATTAGTATGTAGAACTGACCATGACCCCATATATTACTGTAAAATTTAATTCAAGGTATTATATCATTTTCAGTTCTATATTTTACCAATTTATCTACAATTTCTGAATTGATTTTGATGTTTGAATTTTTTAATATATCGGTTTTTATGATTCATTATTATCCATATAGAATGGGTTTTGAATATATCTTTTTTGATAATTTAAAATATAAATTGATTATATTTGTTTAAAAATATTAATAGTTTGTTTTTTCTAAATAAATATTTATATATAATCACAGTCATGTTAGGTTTTATAATGCTCTATTTTCATGAAAATTTTGAAATTATAATGATTTTTATGTTTCATTTTATTATTATTTTTACTTTGGAATACACATATATTTATTGTGAAAATTATAATAGATTTTTTAATATAATAACAACAAGAAATATTATGTGATCTAATTAGTAACGTATTATTTTTTCTATGATATATTCTTACAATTTTTTAAATTCTGAGTTACAAGAATTTTTTTAATAATCGGTTAATTATTTTTATTAATTTTTGAAGCAATCATGTATTTTAATTTTCTTATATGAAGATGAGTTACTGATTTTAATTCATGAATTACTGTTCAAAAAAATTAGTCATTGAATACATATGATGGTTAAATATGTATTAGTAATATTTATCAATTTTTACTATTTTACGATTTCTTGTTGATGAGTGATTTTAAGTGATTCTCATTAAATTAAAACAAAATTCTATATCAAGGTGATTATTTCTAATTGGTTATAAATAATGACTTGGCCACATAGTGCGAATCATAGAGTAATTTTTCGATACATGATACCGAAGTATTGATATTTTCTATAATTAAAATATCATTTGTGATATCATGATATAACTTCAAATTTTATGTTGTTGTAACTAATGTTATCAAATGTGAAAGAGAAATAATGAATTCCACATATATTTCATTATGCTAATTGTAATATGTAATTTTTTATTGGTTATTTATTATTAATCTTGTATTCTAAAATGATGGTTTATGATTTTCCAATCAAAAGAAGGTATGGTCTTGGTAATTCAACCAAAAATAATGACATTTTGTTCAATTTTATGTTTGTATCAATAGTGTTTTTATTAAAGGTTGTGACTTCTATAGAATTTGAATTATGTTATTCTTCCATGTATTTTAAATATAATGATCTATAAATATGTTACCCCACTATTAAAAGTGACGATTACTGGGTACTAATATTATCACTGAGTATAAAATAATAATTATTTGAGTATTATCATTGTGATATAAACAACTATAAATTATTGTTCATCATTTATTTCTAGTGTATTATATTATAAACACTACGCTATATTGTTTCATCATGAAAATGTATACACTTGTTGAATACATGATTCTGAAAAATTATAATGTTTTCTCCCCCCTATATTCCAAAATTGTCACCTATCTACTTTTAATATCTTAAAAATATTTAATAAAATTGAATGTACTATTGATGTCATTGTGATCTATAGAACATAGTTCCTTCAGATAGAAATGAAGAACATCAATCAGTGTTCTCTAAAATACTCTACATCACCCCAGGAATTTGGGAGATAAGATAAAAGGGATATTATATTTATGGGAAAGAATAATCCCTTGAATTTTGGTTTATCCTATATTATATTTTTAGGTTCATCTTTTAAATAATTATTCATAAGTCCTCGTATAACATTGAAGTGCACTGTGTTGCATTTGTTGTCAATGAGACATGTTGTTGTCTTGGAATGAATGGAAGTCAAGGAATGTCAAGATGTGAATGACAAAGGTTGTGATGGTGTTGGTGATGAATGGAGAATGGCCATGGTACTAAGATGCATGTCACTTAGGAGATTCACTAAGTAACATAGGAGATGATGGTTGAAAAATTCTCTAGTCTAAATCAGATGATTGATGAGCTGATCTTTAATGTTCCAAGAACTTGTATCAAATGGATACAATGTCACAACAATATTAAAAGTCCATGCATTGTCTTTACAATGCATGAGGAGATGAAAGATGAACCATCCATAAGTTCTAAGTGGATGAAGTGGTTTTAATGAAGTCCATGCACTAACTCTTAGTGCATGTGAATTGAAAAAGTTCCAATTGATCTCTGATTAGATCAATAAAGAACATTGAAGATTATTAGTGATTCAGGAGAGTTCGGTTGATGAAGATGAACCTTTTGAATTCCATAATGAAGATCATATGAGGAGATGTAATGGAATTCTTATGAAGAAGAAAAATGTAGAAAAAGAATGGCTTAGAGGAAGATGGCTTGGCATTTAGAATGGGCATTTTTCATATGGAGTACTTTGTTTTTGACAAAGTAATATTCTGTCCCTTTGCCAAAAATATGGCCAGCCAAGGCACCCTGAGGGTTCAACCCCAAGGCATGGGCGCTAGGGCACCACGCCCATGGGGGAACCCGTGGGGCGAGCCAGGGCGGCAGGGCGCACACCCGGAGGAGCGCGGTAGGGGCGCATGAGCGCACCCGCGAGTGTCAAGCAGTGCATAGCGGGCGCCAGTGGCGCGCCCGCAGGGAGCAGAGTGGGCGCAGAGCGCGCCCGTAGGGAGAACACGGTGCGGGGCGGCACCGTGGAGGTTGGAAGTTCAATCGGGGGGTTGAGGCAGCGCCAGGGTGATAAAGCACGGAAAAACCGCGCCCCGTTTCGATGTGGGATGCGGAAAAATTCCCGGGAGCGCATCCTGGCCGCACGATTGATCGCGCGCCAGATCCGAGCTGCTCATCTAATCGCGCCATTCACGATCTGATCCAGGCCGTCCAAGGTTATTCGATCGCCTGATCCGACGGCTCTGAGGCATCTCCTTCCTCGAGCTTGAGCCGAGGACACCCCGAAGCCACCCGCGAGCCTCCGACGAACCAGGCGCCATCCGAGCATGGATTTTGAGATCCCGGCCACCATTTCCAAAGCCGAAGGCTCCATTGAGCTCGTCTAGACCTACCGAACACGATCATGCTTAAAAATACACTTGCATGCAATGTTTGGAGAGTTTTGGTATCTGGCCGAGGCAAGACGAAGTTGCCGTGGTTTGGGTGTTTATGCTTGCATGTTTTGGATCGAAGGAAGTCCGTGCATGCGTTCTAAGTCGCATGCACGTAGAGAAAAATGAAATGAGAAGAACCCGCGGAGAACCTAGGAGAAAGTTCAAGATTTGAAAAAATATTGAAGATCCGAAATCTTCGGGATTTTGAAGTTAGATCACGCGGATGATCAAAGGCATTCCTCTACCTATAAAAGGAGCTCTCAAGCATCTTAGTTGCTTGCTGAAGTTTTATTGAAAAATTGTGTCCCGTGAGAGCCCTCTGCCTCGCGAAGCTGAAGCCCCGCGCAACCCACTTGCGCGGCTGAAGTTCCAGAGCCACCCGAGGCTCTGAAGGAGGTCCCTGCCCGTGTACTCGCGTGGCAGAAGGATCCCTCACTGCCCGCAAACTTGCGCGGCAGGAGGAGCTTGCGTGGGCAAGGTCCTTGACACCCTGTGCGCCCGTGACGTGGTGCTCTTGCACCCTAGGCCTTGCACGGCTGCCTTGCACCCGAGGGCTTGCACGGTTCTTGTGCCTTGTGCACCTGCGCGACAATGGAGTAGAGGAGAGGCCGAACCAAGCACCTGCACGCCTTGAAGAGGAAGTGAAGAACGAGGCAGTGCCTCATGTGTGAACATTGAGAAGGCCGAGCCTTTTTTCTTGTGTGCTAAGTGAGGAACAAAGCCACATAAAGTGAAAGACATACACCCTAGCCGTGAGTGTGCAAGAAGAGGAGGAAGGCCGAGGCCATACCTTGGTTGTTCCAAATTGAAGAACACACTTTTTGTGTGCATTTGAAGAAGAAGGTCGTAGCCATTGTGTGTGAAAAATGAAGAACCAAGTGTGTGCATAAGTGAAGTGCACACTTTGAAGAAGATTAAAAGAACAAGGAAGTGAGTGTGCTAAACAAGTGAAGGCTAAGCTCAAGTGTGTGCCCAAGTGAAGAAGTTTTGTGTACAAAGAGACACGAAGGCCGAACCTAGTGTGTGCACTAAAAGTGTAAACACTTAGAAGAAGAAGAAGACATCCACACAAAGTACAACACACTTTTAAGTGTGTAAACAAATAGAATTAAGTGTGTGAAGATTGTGAAGAAGGTGTGTGCTATAATTGACTACACCCTTTGTGGGTCTACTGCACCAAGAAGAGGAAAGGGGAAGTGCATGCATGCATGCATGCACATGCGCACGTAATCAAAGTTCAAATCAGTGAGTGTGCATTTGAGAAGACCAAGACCAAGAGTTCTTGAAGAAGCACAGATGCCATGCATTCAGTGCATGAAGTTGTTTTGAAGTGAGACTGGACCAGACTAAAGTTAAAGACATCAATTGTCTGAGTATTCAGTAATTAGAGAGAGGCCAGGTCATCCTGAGAAGAAGGAGATAAATCCTGAGCAAGACGAGAAGACCTGATCATCACAAGTGATCAGAGGTACAGAGCAAGGCCAGCAGTCTTTATCCCAGACTGCTGAAGATACTTGAAGAAGAACTTAAAGAGAAGAAGAGCTACTCGTGTGACTCGAGGAGCCAGGAGAAGACCCTGTGGGACTCAGGGAGAAGAAGTCTTCAGTAGGATTCTGGAGCAGGCCAGTGGGACTCTGGTAACACTGTGTGAAGCAGTATAAATACCCTCCTGTGGGACTCAGGAGAGATACGGTGGGAAGCTGTATCGACCATTGTAATTCTAACAAGTTATAATGGGAGAATCCATGCTGGGAGAGCATGGAAAGGATGTAGGCCTTTGGTGCCGAACCTTGTAAATCCTTGTGTCCTGTGCCTTTTCATTACTGCATTATCCGGGAAAGGTTGAGAGACATAAGAAGAGTGGATCGAGGCCTTAACAAGCCATAGAGGTTTAATTGATTAAGAATCAATTAGTAAAAAGTTTTAAAGGATCACTGATTCACCCCTCCCCCTCTCAGTGATTCACAATGATCTGGGCACTTCAATTGGTATCAGAGCGAAGGTTACCTCTAAAAGATCCAAGGGAGTCTTTATGAAGTGCAGATTTGAGGAAACGAGCGACCAGCCTCAAATGGAGATATCTGCCAAGACTCAAAAAAATAGAAAGAAGAAACAGGCCATGAAGATGAAGAAAGCCTGTCCTAGCTGTGATGAAGTTGGAATTATGAATGATCTTCAAAGTGCAATCGAATATCTTCAGAAGACAGTCCCCAAGGAAGTGGCAATGTGTATATCTACAGGCATCCTTGATCTTCAAGAAGAAAAATCACAGTTAGAAGATGAAGCCAATACAATGGAAGATCAGTTGGCAAAAAGGGTTGGCATAACCAACACTCTCAGAAAGCTGGTGAAGGCTAAAGATGAAACTGTTTCTCTTTGCAATGAAATATATGAAGACACTACTGAAGAATTGCAAAGAAGTCTTTCTGAGAAAGAATTCTTTAACATAATGGTCAAAGATTTTTTCCATGCACTGGAAAAGAGGCACAAAGTTTCAATGAATGTCAAAGATGCTCAACTTGAAGAAAAAGTCAAATTGGTGAAGGAGCTGGACAATTCATTGCAATAATTGACGAAGGTGCATGAAGACCAGATGAAACAACTGGTGGAGAATTGGGAAGGAAAGCTAAGAACTGTTGAGGATGAGAAGAACTCCCTCAACATGAAATACTTAGAACTGGAGGTGATATTGAAACATCTGCAATCACCTAAAGCTGAATCCTCCCAGTCAGCTAGAAGAAGACATGTTGCTACTCAAGTATGCATTGAGCAGGATAATTCTAAGAGAAAGACATCCTCTAATAAAAGTGCAACATCTTCTAGAAAGAAGGTACCATCCATACCATCTTGTACTGATGCTTCTAATTATGTTTCCACAAAAAGTGCAGGATGGAAGAATAATTCCAAACAAATATGGATGAAGACAGTAAAGAAGCAGAGCTCTCCTGAAACAGCACAACAGGTCAAGAAAAGTACCCTACAATCAGAAGGACTGAAGAGGTCAAGATTCGTGGGACAATGAGGGTGTTGTAACAAGTATGGGCATTGTGCAAAGGATTGTTGGTACAATCCACTGAATGCCAAAGCACAGAGGAAGCCCATGCCAAGGGGGAGCAAGCCAGAAGGAAGGAAGCAGCATCCACAGGTCCAGAGACATCTGTTTACTGCAAATAGATTTGGATTACTTGACAACATCTGGGATGGTTGCAAAAGTGGTCAAAGAGTTGATACATATCAATCTCCGAATGTATCCGAAGCTGGAATGAAGAGAAGATCACTGAACCTGGCTAAGAGAGATTCCTTGGGAAGCAAGCAGAAGAAAGTGGAAGATGCTCCCAAGAAGAGTTTGAATAATGAAGAGAAGTCCTTGGAATTGAAATCCAAGAAGGGTGATGAATCCAGAAGGACCACCAAGAAAACGTGCTTCTACTGTGGAAAGAAAGGACACATCATGGACCTTTGTAAAGAAGCCATGAAACTAAATAGAAGCAGACTGAACTCCAAAAGACAATCAATCCAGAAGAAGAAGGGATTGATTGAAAATAAGTTGCCTAAGAGAGGTAGCTTAGCAGCATCCAAAGAACCATGTGGAACTTCCAAAACTGAGGCCACTTTTCCAAATGATTTACTAGTCATATGGCCAAATCAGTTGCATCTTTCCAAAGATCTGCAAAAAGCTGAAGATAAAGTTCAGGAAATTGCTAAGGCAAAAGGGAAGAAGAAGACTTCACATGAAGATGTGTTGAGATCCACACTAGCACAAACATCAAAGAAGACCAGATGTGCAAGTGTGAAGAATGGTGAAAATGGGACATCTCGGTTGAGAGAATCTTCTCAACCTTGTTGTTCACATTGATGAACCAAGGAGGTTCCATCTTATTCCCTTATACTCTTGGTATATACATGTGCTAACATTGCAGGGAATTGAAGATGATGATCATTCTCATCTGGAGGATGGGTTGGACAGAACGGAGTGCACCCCTTTAGGGGGAGCAAATCTGAAGAAGATGATGTTCTGAGATTAATATCATCTTAAGAAAATGGATGAATGGGGGAGCTTTATCTTTGTACTGAACTTTCTAATGAGTTTTGTGGAGTATGTGAAGGATTTAGCAATTCATTGAATATCTGAACCCCTTAGCATGATCTCACATGTTTACAGTGAATGTGGACAGCTTTGAATTCCTTGGTTACATCACTCTTGTTTTCTACACCGGGTTAGCCCAAGTAGACTTAGAGTTGATTTACTAAAGGTTCTTTGCTAAAGAGAACATGTGACATCATCCCTCTTTCAATGTTTTTCAAGAAAATACTTTTCACAGGGAGGAATATATTTTTAAAGAGAACCACACCACACCTTTGCATTTGATTTCCAATAAGGGGGAGAAAAGATTGGCACACATATTGACCCATTCATATGTGCTGAAGAAGTGTATTGACAACAAATACAAAGGGGGAGATTGAAGTGCACTGTGTTGCATTTGTTGTCAATGAGACATGTTGTTGTCTTGGAATGAATGGAAGTCAAGGAATGTCAAGATATGAATGACAAAGGTTGTGATGGTGTTGGTGATGAATGGAGAATGGCCATGGTACTAAGATGCATGTCACTTAGGAGATTCACTAAGTAACATAGGAGATGATGGTTGAAATATTCTCTAGTCTAAATCAGACGATTGATGAGCTGATCTTTAATGTTCCAAGAACTTGTATCAAATGGATACAATGTCACAACAATATTAGAAGTCCATGCATTGTCTTCACAATGCATGAGGAGATGAAAGATGAACCATCCATAACTTCTAAGTGGATGAAGTGGTTTTAAGGAAGTCCATGCACTAACTCTTAGTGCATGTGAATTGAAAAAGTTCCAATTGATCTATGATTAGATCAATAAAGAACATTGAAGATTATAAGTGATTCAGGAGAGTTCGGTTGATGAAGATGAAGCTTTTGAATTCCATAATGAAGATCATATGAGGAGAAGTAATGGAATTCTTAAGAAGAAGAAAAATGTAGAAAAAGAATGGCTTAGAGGTAGATGGCTTGGCATTTAGAATGGGCATTTTTCATATGGAGTACTTTGTTTTTGACAAAGTAATATTCTGTCCCTTTGCCAAAAATATGGCCAGCCAAGGCACCTTGAGGGTTCAACCCCAAGGCATGGGCGCTAGGGCACCACGCCCATGGGGGAACCCGTGGGGCGAGCCAGGGCGGCAGGGCGTACACCCGGAGGAGCGCGGTAGGGGCGCATGAGCGCACCCGCGAGTGTCAAGCAGTGCATAGTGGGCGCCAGTGGCGCGCCCGCAGGGAGCAGAGTGGGCGCAGAGCGCGCCCGCAGGGAGAACACGGTGCAGGGCGGCACCGTGGAGGTTGGAAGTTCAATGGGGGGGTTGAGGCAGCGCCAGGGTGATAAAGCGCAGAAAAACCGCGCCCCGTTTCGATGTGGGATGCGGAAAAATTCCCGGGAACGCATCCTGGCCGCACGATTGATCGCGCGCCAGATCCAAGCCGCTCATCTAATAGCGCCATTTGCGATATGATCCAGGCCGTCCAAGGTTATTCGATCGCCTGATCCGACGACTCTGAGGCATCTCCTTCCTCGAGCTTGAGCCGAGGACACCCCGAAGCCACCCGCGAGCCTCCGACGAACCAGGCGCCATCCGAGCATGGATTTTGAGATCCCGGCCACCATTTCCAAAGCCGAAGGCTCCATTGAGCTCGTCTAGACCTACCGAACACGATCATGATTAAAAATACACATGCATGCAATGTTTGGAGAGTTTTGGTATCCGGCCGAGGCAAGACGAAGTTGCCGAGGTTTGGGTGTTTATGCTTGCATGTTTTGGATCGAAGGAAGGCCGTGCATGCGTTCTAAGTCGCATGCACGTAGAGAAAAATGAAATGAGAAGAACCCGCGGAGAACCGAGGAGAAAGTTCAAGATTTGAAAAAATCTTGAAGATCCGAAATCTTCGGGATTTTGAAGTTAGATCACGCAGATGATCAAAGGCATTCCTCTGCCTATAAAAGGAGCTCTCGAGCATCTTAGTTGCTTGCTGAAGTTTTATTGAAAAACTGTGTCTCGTGAGAGCCCTCTGCCTCGCGAAGCTGAAGCCCCGCGCAACCCAATTGCGCGGCTGAAGTTCCAGAGCCACCCGAGGCTCTGAAGGAGGTCCCTGCCCGCGTACTCGCGCGGCAGCAGGAGCCCTCACTGCCCGCAAACTTGCGCGGCAGGAGGAGCTTGCGTGGGCAAGGTCCTTGACACCCTGCGCGCCCGCGACGTTGTGCTCTTGCACCCTAGGCCTTGCACGGCTGCCTTGCACCCGAGGGCTTGCACGGTTCTTGTGCCTTGTGCACCTGCGCGACAATGGAGTAGAGGAGAGGCCGAACCAAGCACCTGCGCGCCTTGAAGAGGAAGTGAAGAATGAGGCAGTGCCTCGTGTGTGAAAATTGAGAAGGCCAAGCCTTTGTGCTTGTGTGCTAAGTGAGGAACAAAGCCACATCAAGTGAAAGACATACACCCTAGCCGTGAGTGTGCAAGAAGAGGAGGAAGACCGAGGCCATACCTTGGTTGTGCCAAATTGAAGAACACACTTTGTGTGTGCATTTGAAGAAGAAGGCCGTAGCCCTTGTGTGTGAAAAATGAAGAACCAAGTGTGTGCGTAAGTGAAGTGCACACTTTGAAGAAGATTAAAAGAACAAGGAAGTGAGTGTGCTAAACAAGTGAAGGCTAAGCTCAAGTGTGTGCCCAAGTGAAGAAGTTTTGTGTACAAAGAGACACGAAGGCCGAACCTAGTGTGTGCACTAAAAGTGTAAACACTTAGAAGAAGAAGAAGACATCCCCACAAAGTACAACACACTTTTAAGTGTGTAAACAAATAGAATTAAGTGTGTGAAGATTATGAAGAAGGTGTGTGCTATAATTGACTACACCCTTTGTGGGTCTACTGCACCAAGAAGAGGAAAGGGGAAGTGCATGCATGCATGCATGCACATGCGCACGTAATCAAAGTTCAAATCAGTGAGTGTGCATTTGAGAAGACCAAGACCAAGAGTTCTTGAAGAAGCAGAGATGCCATGCATTCAGTGCATGAAGATGTTTTGAAGTGAGACTGGACCAGACTAAAGTTAAAGACATCAATTGTCTGAGTATTCAGTAATTGGAGAGAGGCCAGATCATCCTGAGAAGAAGGAGATAAATCCTGAGCAAGACGAGAAGACCTGATCATCACAAGTGATCAGAGGTACAGAGCAAGGCCAGCAGTCTTTATCCCAGACTGCTGAAGATACTTGAAGAAGAACTTAAAGAGAAGAAGAGCTACTCGCGTGACTCGAGGAGCCAGGAGAAGACCCTGTGGGAATCAGGGAGAAGAAGTCTTCAGTGGGATTCTGGAGCAGGCCAGTGGGACTCTGGTGACACTGTGTGAAGCAGTATAAAGACCCTCCTGTGGGACTCAGGAGAGATATGGTGGGAAGCTGTATCGACCATTGTAATTCTAACAAGTTATAATGGTAGAATCCATGCTGGGAGAGCATGGCAAGGATGTAGGCCTTTGGTGCCGAACCTTGTAAATCCTTGTGTCATGTGCCTTTTCATTACTGCATTATCCGGGAAAGGTTGAGAGACATAAGAAGAGTGGATCGAGGCCTTAACAAGCCATAGAGGTTTAATTGATGAATAATCAATTAGTAAAAAGTTTTAAAGGATCACTGATTCACCCCCTCCCCCTCTCAGTGATTCACACTGATCTGGGCACTTCAAACATAATACTTATTAATATTCCCAATATGAAACCAGGTGACTTACTAACTATGTTACAAGTATCACTTATAATTTTTCATAGCTATTTACCATTAATAAAATGTTTCATGTGAAAATTATGGGTACTATCCCGACTCCCATCTACATTAAATACATAATGGTCCATGAGTAATAATATTAATTAGAAAATTATTTAATATGTATTCAAATAATAACATAGGAATATATATATAAATTATATTAAAAACAAATTATTCTAAAAGATAATGGTATTTTAATAGTCTATTAATTAATTATCAGTCAAACGCGACCATAACTAGAAACCTATAGTTTTACCTCCACGTTCTCAACTCATATTCACTTGAAGATGATATAATTTGGAATGCTCTTAATGAGTGAACCTCAAAACCCATTTCTCCATTAGTGTGACTCTCACTCGTAGTCTCACATTAGATTATATAAACCTATCATGGTTATATTTTATATAAGATGTATTCAAATCAATCAAAAAACTCACTACAAATCTTTATTGATGCAACCTAATTACTTTTCCAGAAAATATATAATAGATAATGTCTCATAATTTGTACAACCATGACATCTATATTTATCCTTTCGATGACATTCAAATATATATATATACACTCTTTAAAAATGGACATTGATATACTTAATGTATTATGATCCTAGTTCACATAGACAATGATATATCATCCTATACTAAAAAACATCAAATCCTATCATTTTTATTTAATGAATTTCGTACCATTAATGTGATAGACAAAACAAGATAACACCTAGAAAAAAATAAATTTCATTTTATATTTCATAAATTTATTTTATAAAATGATATACATTGATAATAATATGAAGTTAGGAAATTATAACACAAGTTCACATATATGAAAAAAATAGAAAATGAAACATGTGTTGTTCTTATGGGAGGGGGGTTAGAATTAATTATCTCAACAACTCCTCCAAATTATAATTTTTATTTTCCAACACTTTAAGGGGAATGTGAGAACCCTCACAGATACATAAGATAAAACATTAAAGGATTCAACTGAATTATTGTAAACTAGTCAAAGGCAATTGTAATCACCTTCCATAAATAGATTCCAAGGAAATGAACTAAAATGGTAGTCTAGATTTCCCTTTAATAATTCTCCATAATGTCTTACTAGATAATCCAACAAATTCATATACTACTCTTTTTCTAATGTACTTCACGTTAAGGCCTCTCAAATAATCAATATAAAAATGTGGTAAATTATTATGAAGAACTCTGAGTGATTATAATCTACAAACACAAAATATAAATTCCCCAGTTTTTCCATATCATCACAATAATATGATATATTGTAAAATGTTTCGATGATTATAAATATAATATCTCATGTTTCTCTTTATAACTGGAAACTACTGTAACCTATTGATAAAAAATTTACTCTAAGGAAATTATGATTTATATAGTATATAAGATGTAATTTAACTATCATAGTATGAGAAAACATATGTAAATATTAATTGGTATAATGGTAATTGTAATCAATCATCAAAAAAGAGATATATGTAGGGAAACAAATCATTATAGTGTGATATGTGGGATAGAATTACAATGGATCACTTGTATTCACACAATTCTTTTCATATTTATAATGAATTCTCATATTGCTCAACATCTTCCATGGATTAATAATTTAGAATAAGTATATATATAAAATCGTCAAGGTCTTATAATATTTTAATTTATCATTAACATATAAGAAGTATAGTCACATATGTATCGTATAAGATAGTGATAATTGATATTAGGATGATGTGAGTTCAATTAATGATCTATGAGAATATAATTTTTCATCCTTGGACATCGCCTTATGATTATTATGTTTTCCACAAAACAAATATGAATGAGATCTTGATTAACTATATTAAACATCATCATCTTCAGTTGTTAACATTGTAATTAAAATAGAAAATATCTTTAATTGATTTTATATTTAATCATATCATGTTATTTATGATATGTTTCTTCATTGATAATCATTTTTATTATAATTAGATTCTGGTTTGAGATGATTATATCTTGAGAAATACTATATTTGATCTATAAAAATACAATGGGTTTTATCTGAAGTTACTATGAGTACTGAATTAATCAATAGTGGTTATATAAATAGAATCATGTATATCAAATCCTTTTATAATATTTATCAATGATTTTTTTCAATGAAATTCAAATTTATTCTTTTACCATGGAGTGTATTAATGAAAACACAATGTAAAATTTGGAGTTTCCTCTAGAGACCATCAATGTAGGATTTCATTCTATATAATTTAGTATTTATTGATTGTGTATTATACTGTAAACTAATTATCCTCTGAGTACTGATGTATAGAGTATATATATACCTCAATAAAGAAGAATTTTTGGTGATGAATAATCCTCCATGAATGGGTTGGTAGAAATTGACTCGTCCATTGTTTACTCTATAGTGTATGATCCAAAATATTTTAATGAATTTTCTAAAATTTATTTATACATAGATATAATTTCATTGATTTAGATTATACATATGTTATTCTTTTAATTTGGGAATTATTTATAATAGTGAGTAATTCCTCTATTAATAATTTGTATGAAACTAATCTAGGTATTTATTTATTTTAAGTAACCTAGAAACATCTCTTTGATAATGTGTAGTTTTATTAAAACACTGTATTTTGTTTTTTTTCAATAATACGAAAAGATAGTTAAATTTGTTAAATCCAATAAAATGGTATTTTATTATCATTTTTGTAATATTTGACCTTACATGGACTCTTTTTGGTGACATAAACATTTACTTATAAAAAATTATGTTATAAATAAAATCATTGGGTATTTTAAATTGTTGGAGTATTCATTCAGGGGTGATTTATTGATATTAATTTTTTTAAATCGTTGAATTTTTATGTTTTCATATTTATAATTTCATTTCCCTTTATACAACTAAAATTTTATTTAGGATACATTTTTATTTTCATTATTAATTTATATATTAATGACATCAAATGACTAGTATTTAATTAATTCATATATGGTTCAAATTTAAGTTACATTTATTAATTTATATAAGATCAGTTATTGGGTAAAAGATTTCTAATTATAATGGTTTTATTGGAAATTTCATCTCATCATCAATATTTATCTCATAGTGATCTTCATAATCCTCTAATTTATTGAAGGATGAATATGGATGTGATTACCATTTTATCACCATATTATGATCGGACTGTGTGAGTTCATGTCATGTAATAGTGTTATCATAGTTTTTTTTATAGTATATGTGATATAACTAAACACATGTGTGACATTTAGTCATGGAAAAATAATATTATATCTTTTGATATAGAAACTATTATGGAATGCAGAGTTGGGTGATTTTTTTATATATAATCATTTCTAAAAGTATTTTTGATATTTAAATGTGGATTGAATCATTTTTTTATAATTTAATCACATTCATAAATAATCAACATGAATATAGCAAAAAATTAAATGATCACTTGTAACCATTATTGCATAGTCCAATTTTAATGTTATGAAAATTCATCATCTATATATTGAATCAATAATAGAGGTATAACCCTCATAATTGATGTTATAAAAGACATAATCGAATTGGTTGAGAAAAAACATTGTTCAGAGGTGATTCCCATGTTTTAGTTACATATTCCACGACTATATTTTTGTGATGGTTATTTTTATATATATAATAATTATTTCAAGGTGGTGAAAAGGTATTATTGTATATAATGTCAATACGTTAAAAGGTTTGTGGTGTTATAATACATCCTCTTACATGGTGTATAGATTTGTTGATGGAATCCAAATCTCTTTAGGAATGGGGGGAATTCTATGTGTGGATCATATTTAAGAATAATTTCATACAAAATTACTCCTCAATTATTCTATGGATGATCTATGTTTATATGTTAATATATCATGGATAGGGAGGCCAATAAATCATTTTGTATTACTCATGATTTAACTTTTACTCAGTTTTTTTAAACTATATGATCCATGACAATGATTAGTTCTCTAATAAAAAACTGAAGAGCATATTCATCTTGGAATTATGTCTAATTATATTACCATATACTAAAATGATCTGGTGTAACCATTTAAGATTAATTTATATTGAAGTGGAATTTAACAGAAGGCTCATGAGTTTCCCTAAAGAATATATTTTATAGGTGGGAAATTTTTTTTATTAAAAAACATTGTAGGGAAAATTTGGAGTCTATGGACCTTATAATAGATAACAATAAAATAATAAAAGGGGAGTCTTTTAAGTAGTTTTATTAGATTATGTGATTGATGATGGTTTGATATGTTTATAACACCACCACCACCACATGCAGGTGGATCCCAAAAAATGATGTACATTAACAATTGATCGTGAGTTAGGGGAATTGGTTGTGCTCTACTACACATGATGATGAAATTCAATCATGAAACATATTGAATTGTTCTATATTTCATATATATTTCCTACACATTAATATATTATTTTATTAAATTTATATAGACACACATTTTTGTGTCACATTAATTAATAATGAAAACATTATTATTTTGAATATCATTAGTTAATGAGTTTGACTAAAAATTATATAATGAAAAATCCCACAATATTCCCATATCAATAGTGACTATGAGATAATATTATCTGATAAAAATATTACTGTTTGTGACATTATGATGGAATTGAGATACAAAATGTAACACATATGTTTGATATTTTTATATGACCAGATAAAGAATAAATATATATGAATGATTTATAATATAAACAAGATTGGATAGATCATAATTTTAATTTAGTATGGAGTTTGACTCCTATATTTTATTATATAAATTAAATAACAATGAGATATAGATGATCAAATATTTTATTTTGATTTTTTTTAATTGTACTATAAACTCACATGGAAAATTTTCCAGTAGGGAAACATGTTATTATAAACATATTAGAAATTATATTTGAAGGGTCCAAAATAGATTAATGGATGGATCCATCTGATATTATGGAAATGATATTTTAATTAATGGTTCTCTAACTTTATTTCCCTCTTAGTACCAATGCATTTTCTTGGGAATATTTTAGTTTATTCACATTGATAGAAAATGTAATCCAAATACTATAAATTAATTAAAATCATATTGGTAATGTCATTGTTAAAACAAGAAAGTTTTAGATTCATTGAGGACCTCATTGACCATCTAAAGATAATATTATTTTTCTTGAATATTATCCTCATATATGGATTCTATAAACATCATATTTATGTTGTTGATATTCCTAAATAAAATATGCGGTTTCCATATTGAAATAATGGGGGTTTCAGTGCAATACTTCTAGAGTAACTAATTTTATAATGTACAAGGATCTTATCATACATATATTTTTATCCCATTTGTGTTAGTTATTCATATTAATCATAGATGATAAAACTGGTTATTTCATTCTTATAGAGTAAAAAATAAATATGTTGGGGTTATTTTATAGTTTTTATGATATAATTGGATATATTTTAAACACATGATGTATTTATTATAAAAAACAGATAAAATATTTCAGTGTTAAATAATATCACATAGTCGAAAATATGTGGATCCTATGAATTTAAAACGAAATTATTTATTATAATCAAACCATGAATGTATTTATGGTGTGAAGTTTTCATGGATTAGTATGTCACCTTCAAATATTTTTATCTAACTTATACATAACAATGTATTTTATTACAACCATTACTAGAAAGAGATATAATGTGTAATGGATATAATAATGTTGTATTAATTTTTATGAGATGATGAAAATGTTGATATATATTATAGTGGTATGATTTCCCAAGAGGGAGTGAATTATGAGGTGTTTTTTTAAATATCACTATGATAAATATTGGTTGTGTCATACCATAGGAATGTAGGGTGATTATAGTTTTTTTTGGAATCTATTGGCTTCTGAGATTATATATGAGACTCTTAATATAGAATTAGTACTGTTAGTATTGATAAAAAATAATATATAAACTATTTTTGTTAGGGGTTCTTTGTGTTCATCATAAAAATAATATGTATCAGTTATATGATTTCTCATATTGTTATAAATAAATGATACTAGACAAGGAATGAGGAACTAGAAAATCATGTGTATGATATTATCTACACCACTACAAAATGAGTTGACTTTGTAATTTTCAACATCCATGATTTGTTTTGATGTATTTTTCATTTAATTTTAGTTTACCCTTTTTCCTTTATATTTACATTGAGTTATTGGAGGTTACTGTGAAATGTTGGGTGAAACAACATTGTTACAATATTGGTGCATCAGTAGTAGTAACTATATTCCACTACCCTGGTAACCCTGAAATAGCTAGCTCGGTGAAGCAGATGCTTCTGCATGGCCATCACACGTGTAGTTAGACCATACGCCTCAGTCTAGGTATCTCTGTTGTTGGTCTCTTGTTTGAGGCAGTAGCTACCACATGGCCAGAGCATGGTTAGCTAGACTATGCGAGGTAACCATGCCTTAGGCATTATTAGAAAGTGCGGGAAACACTATAACTGAATGTATTGTCAAACCATGCTCACTAACCGTATGGAATATCCACGTGATTTAAATTTTTCATTTATATATTCTCTCTCCCTGATTTTATTCCCTAAACCCAATTTTACTCTCTCACTCCGGATTCCTCACATTAGGTGGACAATCCTTCCCTTCCAACTCCCGTGGAGATCTATTTTTTATCCAGATATGGGGTGATTCCTCGTTGATTCTTTATTTATGTGCTTTCTCTCTTTTATTTCTTCTCAATTTTACTATTTCATCTGCCTTTTTTGGTGTTTATATTCTCTAGCGTGTTGGGTGCCAATTTTATTATTGGATCATGAAAATTTTAGTTTAATTATAATTTATATGGTTTGATCTTTCTTCATTATGTCACGACTATGGTGTGGATGGAGTTTTACACTGGATTTTGGGGATTCCTACACCCATAGTAGGTGATTCTATACATAAATATTTTTTTAATAATTTTATTATTCTTTCTTGATTATTTTATTGTTCTATTTGATTCTTGTGTGTGGTGAGAAAGGAGTTTTTCCTTTTATTTGACATGCATATTGTTTGTATATAGTTTTTCAAAAGATATTTGGTGGGTTTCTTGGGTAAAACCTTATTTTTCCTCTCGATGGTGTTTTAAAAATTATGAAAATGGTTTATTTAATTATGGAAGCTTTGTGATTTATGTTTTGAAAATATTTTGGTGTGAATTTGATTTCGAAAGGGAATTTTAGTGGTCCAGGTTTTGGAATATTCTATGTATTTCCTTATGTGGATTGAGTAATGTGAGAATGATGTGTTATGTGAAATTTGGACATGACTGAGAACAAATTTAATCCTCGGTAACTATTTGGGTGGTCTTGGATGAGTATTCTAGATTATATAGAAGTTGTTTTCCCTATTATTTTTAAGATGGATTTATGCTACAACACAAACTAAATATTAATGATGATTATAGAACACTAGAATTTGGGATGATTATTTTCTCTTGTGGCATGTATTTGAGGGCATAGATGTTTGATGATTCTATAAAACATTTCACTAAGATATGATGCCTCTAGGGTAATACTCTTAACTTGTTCTTAAATGGTTTTTTCATGAAATTCTTTTCAATATTGTTATCATACATATCATCAACATATTGTACACTTTATAGGGGTTTTCAAAGGAAATCATGTTTTCATTAATAATTTATTTCCATAAAATGTTCCTAGTATTTATCTCATAAAACAATAATGTTTACTTATCTTATAATTTTTATAGAATGGAATATTTTATCAGGTGGAATCCCATGTAGGATTTTTATCACACCATACATACACATTTATGTGTTTGTAGACTTCATTTTTTTTGAAACAGGTTATAAAAATGATTTTGCAGGTGGTTGATCGAGATTCTAGAGGTCTTCATGGTGTTGGGTTGATGGTGATGTATTGAAGGAGATTATTCTCTTTATCTATTCTAGTTTTTGGGATAGATCATGTCTTTCTCTTTTGATGTAGCTGTTTTTTATTTATTTATGGTCATAAAATGAATCCGAAATATTGATATGACCTGACTAGTTTTGATTTTTCAGTATTAGATTATATATTTTTTGGTTGTTTTTTAATATAAAATTGAGTAAAATATTATCCATTCTTTATCATTGATACCCAATAAATTGTATCCATCTTATGAAAAACGTGAATTATTTTAAAGCACTTCCACGGGCATGGTTGGGTGAAAGTTAAGATTAAGACATAGTTAGGTAGGTGAAAAAATAGTATTAGAATATTTTTTTCTTTTATTGGTTTATGTTATTGAGGCTGAGTCTTGATATAAAAGAAATAGGATTTTCAAGACTTGATATTCTTGTTGCGAGTAGGGTACCTAGCCAGAAGACCACTAGACAGATCTTGAGTCACCATGGGATGTTGGGATTTCTACATGACATCCCCTGTGAGTGAGACGTGATGGTTTCAAACTGTATGTGGACACCATGTTGTGGTGAACCAGTTTAGTTATTCTATTATTATGATGGTTTTTTTAGATTTATGGTATGTCAGGGTTTGTGGTTATTAATAAGAATGTTCTAAATGATGATATTATTGGATTTCATTGAGATTATTTATTTTTTAGAATAATGTATCCCCAAAGACTTCATGGTAAGCCACGGGAATATTCTAGATAGAGTTCTCCCTCACCAATTGATCAAATACTAGTGAAAGCTATGGTCTGACCTATTCAAGACTTGGGATAGAGAGAAAGTTCTAGTCCTACTCTATTTAAATAATCTGATTCGGGACCCAATAAGTAAAAATATGAGGAGTTTCTCATGAATAAGATTCATTCATTTCGATGTAATAAGGAGAATATAGAAGAATAGAAGTGTCTTGGTAAGATCAATATGATTTTGGAATTTCAGGAATCACCTAAGGAATATAAGATGAAATGTGACATATTATTGTTAGAAGGTCAAAGTCGGTGGTGGTGGGAATTGGTGGTCCAAAATGGAAAGACTGAGAAAATTATTTAGAAGGATTTGAATATCATGTTCAATGAGAAGTAATACCCTTATGTATTAGAAAATTCTAGGTTTATGGAGTTCATGGATCATTCATAAAAAGACCGGATAATGATAGAGTATTCCATCCACTTTGTTGAGCTAGTTCAGTATGCAACCAAAATAGTTTCCAACAGGAAGATAAATGATTTGAGATTTGAGTTTGGGCTGCAGTGAGAGATCTATTCATAGGAATTTTTTTCATGCTGAATACCTATGATGAGGTAGTGGAACATGATTTCATGGTCTATATCAATAATAAAAATAGGTACGGGTTCTCCAGAGTATTTTTAGCTATGGGAAGTGTCATCTCATCAGAGAAAAAAGGAAGCAACAAGAGGAGGGGGAAATATGGGGTTGTATCTCATGACATCTGTCTAATAAGTCTTTATTTTTGGCTTCTGATAAAGGGTATATTATGTTTCACTAGTGAATTAAGGTGTGATGAATTCATATTGTATACATATATCCCCACAAATTTAGTCATCTATGTGGTGTGATTGGGTAGTTGTAGGTATTCTATAGATCCACATGTTCTTATCAGGGCGGGGAAGGATCAGTGGCTTCTAGGGGATGTCAGCCAAGTCAAAACTATCCCAGAACACTAGATCTCGGTTTAGAATTCATCATGGTAAGGTTAATTAATATATTTTTAGATTTATTTGAGGTTTTATATTTAATAATTTGGTCACTCTTATGTACAAATTGTGGCGAAGAATCTTCATGTTGTGGAAAATCACATATGGGATCAGATGTAGGGCCCTCGGTCATTCAAGGTACCATTTTGATTGCATCATATATAGAATCTTTTTTATTTGATAATAGTACTTATATTTATTTTATATCATCCCATATTATTAATTTGATGAACTTTCAAACACAACTTATTTCTTTATAAATAGATATGGTTATGTTGTTTGGTATGAAGAAGGAGAAGGGTCTCAGGTACCCATCTTGTACCAAATCTGTGTCAGGGTCTGAGCTGGAATGAGATTTTTTAATCATGGATATGTAACTCATAAACATAATCTATTTAATAAATCTAATGGTGCACTTCCATGGGAATATCGATTGTTATAGGTGTTGAGTATGTTTCATTGAGTCTGATGAGAGTACTTAGTTTTTTCCTGAACAATGTGATCCTTAGTCAGGTTGCATTGGACCTCTACTCCCGTAGTTGTGTAATATTATTTTTCATTTAGGTATCTATTGTTATTGGATGATGGTTTTCATCTTGAGGGTATATTTCCTCATATCATGGATGTTTTCCCAGAGGTATTTGTAGATAACAATTCAAGTGTACCACATGAGGAGAATGTTGAATTCTCAATCAATTTTTCACTGGGGAAACAACCTATATCACATCCCTCATATCGTACGGGCCATATGAGGATGATGAAATTAAATATATAGTTGGATGATTTAGAATCCAAAGGGTTCATTCACCCTTATTTCACACCAAGTTCCTCCCTAGTCTTTTTTGTGAAGAAAGTCCATTGATCTCCCCTCTAGTGTATGGAATACCAGATGCTGAACTAGGTAGGAATCAAGAACACGTCTCCTTTTACTTGAATTGATTACTTATTTGATTATCTGAATGTATGGATGTTGTAATCTAATATATGAATTCTTCTTTTCCACCACCACATTAGGGTTAATGAGGATTCTATTCCAAATATGACTTTCTAAAGTTGGTACCAAAACATTTATTCCATGGTAATTCAATTTTTTTTATGAATTCTCTTAAAGTATTCATAGTGCTTATAAATAGAGGGTTACACCAGTATCTCGATACCAACATTTTTTTATTCATGGAAAAATCATATTTTATTCCGTATTTTATAAGGATCATGAAAATCATTTAAGGATCATAATAGGCACTCTCCGGGATCATCATTGTTTAGGAATTATATCCAAGAGTTGTTTCAAGATTTTGGTAGTGATGTTTCTAGGTCATTTCATCTCATATCATGGGGTTTCAGTGGACCATGATAATATAAATTATGTTATTTTGTGCGATATTCTAAAGAACTTGTTTAAAATCAAGAGTTTTCTTGTCCATCATGGTTATTTCAAGTGGTTTGTTCCAAACATCTCTTGGATTGCTTCTTCTATGAAAGCACTCATCCAGAGTGAAAAATGGTTTAATGGATCCTGGATTTTCATGTGACCATAGAGGAGATGATGTGGTGGTTGAATACTATTCTAGTTCTAATCATACCACAGTTGGGAAAGGGTATGTTGTTTATTATAATGCTTTATGTATGGGCCATAGATGTGTGTTTATGAAAGACAACATGTGGTGGCATATGAATCTCACCATCTCTGACATCATGAAGTGAACTACTAATCCTTTGACCTAGATTTGGAAGTGGTGATTCATGATTTAATGACATTGGAAAAATATGTATTTTTGGACAATTTTGTGGTTTAAAATTATCATAATGGTGTATCCTATATCTTTTCCCCAAAGTATGTACATCTAAGGCCGTGTGTTTGGATCGATTAATTGTAGGGGTTTGACTTAAAATTTATCTACAACCCAGGAAAGGGAAATGGGGTTGCTAATTCCTAGACAAATAAACTACTGGTGCATGCATTGAGAAAATCCAATTAAGAGTGGACATTAAAATGGGCTTTCATGTGATGCACATGGAATCAAAAGAGAACAATGGTGATGTATTATTGGATTGTTATTAGTTGACTTTTTCTTATAGATTAGATTTAGTGGGAAGTTCCTACTGATGATTGGTACCACAAGACATAACTATTTCATCATTGTAGGGAGCCACCATGTGATTTTTTCACTATCTCTAGAGGCAATTATATATCTGAAGGGCTATTTTGTGGTGTCATTATCCATGAGGAAGATGGTTATATTGAATAGCCACTAGTCATAGTGGACTGTTCATCTTGGAAGTACCAATATTTATTAGGATGTACATTAGTAGTTTCGGTTTCTAGACATGAGGAATGACATAGATGACTTCATATCGAGGTTCAATACAAGTCAAAAGGTTAATGAAAAATATCAATGGACCTTCGATTTTCTACAACCATTTCCCATTCATTATAGAAAGTGAGTTGTGGTCACTATGGATTTTAATATTGGAATTACTTGTACTCCTTAAGGAATAATTCCATTATGGTGGTAATTGAACATTTAACAAAATAAACCCAAATAATTCTAACCAAATATTATGAAAAAGTATGTGTGATTGGACAATTTTATGTTCAAGAATTAGTAAGGCTCTATGGTGTTCCATTAATAATCACCGATAGAGACACCCATTTTACCTCTCAGGTTTGGGATAGTGTTCCAAATGCATTGGTGTTGAATTTAAATATTAGAACAACAATAATTCCTAAAAATGATGGTCAGAAGGAGGTGGAAATCTAGATTTTGGAATACATTATTCTGGTGTGTGTCTTGGATTTTTGATGATCTTGGGAAAAACATTTGGGATTGGTCATGTTTTCTTATAATAGAGGCTACCCATCCTCTATTCAATTGGCTCATTTTGAGGTGATACATGGTCATCTATGTTGTTCACCATTGTGTTGTGATGATGAGGGTGAGACTTCAATTTTGAGTCCATGTCTAGTGAATTGGACTTTTTGATAAGTTCATGTTGATCTGGAAGCAGTTATTGATATCACAGAGTCTCCAAAAATAATTTCCTAATTAGATGCACTGAGATATTGAGTTCTCTATGGGTTACAACTTGTTCTTGAATGTTGTGCCTCGTTTGAGTCTTTGACATTTAGGTATGAAAGGGAAGCTAACGAAACCATATTTTAGACTTTTCAAGATAACTGAGCTGGTTGGAAATGTGGAGTATATCTTAGATTTTCTCTCTTAGTTGACATAAATTCATAATGTATTTCATGTATCCATATTTATGAAATATAATTCAGAACCTTCTCATGTGTGGAATTTGGACGAATTGGAACTAGAAACCGATTTATCCATGTTTGAATGGCTAGTGAGGATAGTGGATTCCGAAAATAAGGTGCTTTATGGGATTTATATTATAATGGTCTATGTTCACTGGATGTATAGTAGTGATATTCATGATAATTGGGAGAATAAATCGGGGGTCATGCAAGAATACATTCCCTTGTTTTCGGATCATGCTTCTAGTTGACTTTCTAAGAATAGAATGTATTCATGGTGGGGAGAATTGTCAAATCCATACTTTATTTTGAGGTATTTTTATTTAATATTTAATTCTAATCATTTCCCTTGATTATTACATTTATTGTTTTAGAGGGATGTGTGAAAGTTTTTGTGGAAATACTTTCACGGACATTCGGAACACAACTAGTATTAATCACGAACCATTGCACAGGTAACTGTATGGTCAATAGCTCAGTGAGGCAGTATCTACCTCATTGCCTGTGTATGGTTAGTCCGACCATGAACCTCAGCCTAGGTACCTATATAGTAGGTGTCATGTTTTAGTAAGCATCTTCCACATGACTAGTGCATGGTTAGATAGAACTTGTTGGGTATCCATGTAGAAGGAATTCATGGATAGTGAGGACAACACAGTCACCGAACAATTTGTCAAACCTTGTGGATTATCCATGAGACCTATCTAGGTCTTTAAAATTTTATTTTTATACATTCTCACTCCAAAATTTTAATCCCTAAACACTCAATTTTCTCCCCCACTTGGGATTCCTCATCCGTGATGTAAGTCCCTGGCATTAAAAATTACATAATCCTGAATTAAGTTAATAATTCACATTGAAAATCTATTCAGGTTTAGTTCATTAGATAATTGGTTCATAAATTATACAAAACATCTTGAATATTACATAGAGGCACTTCTCCTCAGTATCCATTTTTTCATAAAATTAAAAAGTCATAAAAGAAAACAAACATGCTTAGTTCCATGTTTTAAACATCATGACTTTTCCTTGACCCCATCATTAACCATATTCCACCTTATGTCATATGAAAAAACATTTTAAAAACATGGTGTGAGCATAAAAATCTAAGTAAGAGATACATAAAGAAGGAAAACTGTTAGTTTTTCAAAACAAAAGGTAAAATGTGAATAATTTATCAAAAAGTAAAACCTGTCCCCTTAATTAAGTAGAAAAAAAACATCACTGAAAAAATATCATTGAATACCTTTTCTGTAACCAAATGACTAACATAAATCCCATAGAAAACTACGTATAACATATTAATGTAACATGGTACGTAAACATATTTAATGGAATAACCATATGGTCGGATTCCACACATATAACTAAATAGAATAGCCATAAATCTAACTTCCCAACCCAATGAATTGGATGTTAGAATGTAACCACCTATCGTTGGATTATCTCATAACCACCCGTTATTTCGTTTATCACATAACCACCCATCAAATGTCCACATACCATTACATAATCATAGCACATAAAATAATAAAAATTTCGAAATTTCAGTAATAAAATATTAATTTGTAACAAAAACATATAATTTAAAGACATTTATATACCTAATACATTTCAAACCCCATTTTCAATACTAAAACACTCAAAAAGGGAATAAGGTATTTCTATTCCATTTAAAAACATTGTGGTTTATAAAATAATCCAAATAAATATTTCGGTGGTAGAGAGGTCATTGTCGATGCATACATTTAATAATTCATGTAATCGTTTAGTAAAATACTAGGTCGAACAAATATTCCCATTGAATAAAAGTAAAATTAAATTGGTTTTTTTATACACCGTATAAAATTAGGAGGTATCAATTATCTTTATATGCCAAAATGAAAGGACATTGAGACAAATCCACTTACCTCGTGTCCAAATTGAATTTTTAGTCCATTAATTTCTTGAATGATAAACCTATGTTAATTTATAATTTCTTTAGAAACTTTATCATGTTTATTATTACTTTTAAATCACTTATTACATTGTTATAACAATTATTTAATTATTTTAGTTCATTTCTGTCATTTTGTCAATGTTCTGAACTTGAGTAAAAAATGAAGTTGTTATAATTTCAAATTTTCCATGTGGTCAAAACTAAATTATCTCTAGAATGGTATTCATTAATTACAAATCTTATATATCATATATATATATATATTATATATGTATTTATAATTGTACAAAAAATTTTGATTAAATAAATGAAATCCACCGTTCATGGAGACGGTTAGTCGTACATAGGCATGGACACTACTTTAATTTCATTTTCATATTTCAAATAATGAAAAACTAAATGATACATAGGTATATTATAATTAATATTCAAAAAATATAATATATATGTTACATAATTTCATAAATTTCATCCTTTATACATTCCAAGTATTGCGTGAATGATTTATATCAATTTGAGGGGGCGATAGTCTACACATCCAAAAATGAAATTATCATGTTTATAAAACATGAAAAGAATAATGGTATGTTATAAATGATAATATTAGAAGAATAGAGATAAAATAAATATCATAAATATCCTATATAATTATAGTTCCATTATAATGGACACCATGAGATGTGGTAGGGGAATATTGGGCAATTATTGTATCGTGAGGCAGTAGTTCACCATCCAAAGTAACAGTATGTTCTATACCCATTTGATGGAGAGGTGTGTAATTTTAGTTCAAATTCTTCACATAAAAACATCTTTTTATATTGAGGATACTGGTGTTATTATGTAAACAAAAAATAATTAAATCATAGGGTGTGGATATGAAGAATAATGGAGAGAAACTTGAAATAAGACATTACCTCAAATCAGATAAATTCTTTTGATTGGAGCCATAGAGCTCTCTTGAGATACCTTCATCTTAGGGGAAGGCTTCTAGGAGGTGGAGAGGGTTTTTGGGAGGTTATTGTAGTACATTCTGGATGATCCAAAATTTTTGAGATGTGTGAGTAATGGGATAGAAGTGGTGGACTTTTATAAGAGAGAGGAGGGGAAATTTATGAAAGATTGAATGTATTATTTCATTATAAACTGAATTTCAATTTCAAAAGGTCCTGAAATATTTTAATTCAATGATAATGTTATTAATTTTTTTTAATACTCTCATACAGTGGGTTTTAGACAAGTTTATGGAATAAAATTATCTTTATCATATATCTTAAACCTTTAGTTATCTAATTTAACTCTTTCCATGTCCTCTTTTATATTCATACTATATGGTTAATATATTTGCTATAAATTGCAAAGAGGCCCAAAAATTGATCACTAATGAAATTATTAATATAATATATTTTATTTTCCTTATAATTTAGTATTATTTTATAATTTAATAAAATAGTATTTATTTTAACATTTGCAGTATATTTTATTTTTATCATTTATTAATGAAGCAATCACCGCATCATAATTGTGTCATAATTAAATTTATTTATTTAATAACTAAAAATTATAAATAAAACACCATGATATATGAAATATATATATATTTGTAATGAATATTTATAGTTGAAAAGATCACTCATATAACACAATATAGATATTTTTTCTTAAAATATATATGTTTGTGTTACATTTTCTATAACTATAAATAAATTTTTTATAAAATGACTTTTTTCTCTTACAAGTGGGTCTATGGGGTCCCAAAATTTACTCAAGGATTTCCTTGGTCGGGCATGTATTATCCTATTTAATTAGGACACATTTTTGGATAATTTATTATTATTATAATTATATTTGTTTTAAACATATTTACCTGATTTACCCTTTAACCACAATAAATAAAATATTTTTTTGACATAACTATTCATAACATATAAAAATAACAGTTAAATATTTGAAAAATTTGGAACTACTGATTGCCAATATGGAAATTTATTTTCCAAATTCAAAACTAAGAAGTTGAATAAATTAATTTAAAATTAATTCTCGTTGATAAAACCAAAAAGCGCGTTTTTAAGAAATAATAACAATCAAAAGATTGAGATGTGTTTATGTCTAATTAAAAAGTGAAATTACATCCAATTACCAAAATTGGATTAAATTTTAAAACCATATTCTAATTAAACTTTAAACCCAATTAAAAAGATAATATAACCATATAATTAAATCAGATGAAAAGAAAATTTTAAGAAAAATTGTATTATTTTTCACTATTCATTATAAAAAATATCTTTATCAGAAAAATACCAAAAAATTAACCAATGTAAATTTTGATATCCCACATATAAAAAGATGTTTATTTTTTGAAATCGGACATATAAAGGTGACAAAAACTATATTTAAAATGGGTTCTCCATCAAAAGGTGTGGAAATAACCTTTTAAAAATATTAGAGTATTTATGATTAAAATAGGATTCATTCTCATTCTGTGAATCTAAATTTTATTGGATAAATTTATAAACATTTTTCAAACATGTTTAATCATAATATGTTTAGTTATGTTCATTCCAGTGAATACAATAGCTAGACATTAACTATCATCTTTCAAAATAATATTATATTCGTATTTTTCAGTACAACTCAAACTTTTGTGCAACATAAGATTTCAAGGAAACCCATTATTGCATGCTGACTATGATATCAGACCTAGCATCAAATATAATGAAAAACTAATATTTAATTCAAAAATATTAATAAATATGAAAATTTCATATTCTTTATTTACCTATTATGTTGCATCCTTCCCCCCATTTGGGAGTTGCATCATCACAATTGTCAAATTGGGCTCAGAAACTAAATAGATAGTCCCACATCAGAAAAAGTGTCAATAAAAACATAACATTAAAATAATTAAATAGAATAAAAAAGGTTACTCGAGATAACCCATACTATGATTTCATTGTGGAAAATATGGAAATGTCATGTTCTAGTAGAGAGTGATAGAAAACATGAGCAGGGAAATGTTAACCACTAAAAAACACAAAAATGGGATGCGTTAAATGGTCTTTGATTAGCCATTATGAAAAGTAAATAGACAATTTTTTTGATTAATGTTCCCTTACATATATTTTGAGAATTTATTTATGATATTGACTATGAAAATAAATAAATATACATAATTTTTAAGTTTAGTTTCATCCTTTATGAATTTTCAACAATAAACTCATCTTTTCTCCAAATAATGAGTATTCAAGATGAATTGGTCACTCCAGAAGATCTAGAATCATATTCTAAATAATAACATGATCCTAAAAAGATAAACCATATATTTCCACTATCATTGGAAAATAACCAAAACAAAAATTGTTAGTAAAAGATCAGATAACCCCAAAAAGAATAATCTTTGATGAAAAGTAATACAAATCGTAATATTTAAAATTAAACAATCAAACCTCATTGTTCAAAAAATACCACTCATTAAAAAACTCTACAAAAAATTATTTTATGTAACAAAAACTAAGATTGAAACCCATAACTGATAACTATTTAATCACATAGTCTTCCAAAATTAATTTTAACATTTATATCCAAATAACTTCAATAACTCAAAATGTCTCAAAATGTCTCATAAATGGTTAATCATTTCCTCAAATAACCCAAATCACAATATGTCCACAATAAAAACATAGATTCTCCAAATTTAAATTTCAACCTCTCACATATGAGATACCATGATATTTTATTTTCCATGATCATATAGTATTCCAAAAAGATATAATTTCATCCAAAATAACCATTATCACTTAATCACAAAATCATATTCATGTAATAAGGATATCCATTTGATAAAACATAAGATCTGAAATCATGTAATTATTCATCAATTAAATCATATAACTAAAATAATGTGTCATAATAACTATGGACATCACGTAGGCCAATGGTAGGCAATGTGCCCTTGTCGCCCTTCGGTTGTGGGTTCAATTCCCATAGCCTTTCCAGAAATGATGGGTTGTCACCCATCCTGTGGGTTTTCTTCTTTCTAAAACCATATTATTCTTATAAAATTCTAATAAATAATATAGTTTCTTCAAAATTAACCATTAGCTATTTTATTCTCAAACTATAAATAATACCTTTCATTTTTCGTCCCAAAATGTAATAACCATTTATCACCTCAAAACCAAAATATCATATGAACCCCCAAGGTTATCCATTATATCAATACAAGAAATGACAATTCATTCATGAATTTCATTTTAACATATCGCACATTAGGTTTACATATACTAAAAAAATACTTCCAATTTAACCCCTTCATTAAATGACCCTTAATACTTTTATGCATTTCATCATCCTACAATCTACTATAAATATTTAATACCTTATATGTAGAAATATAACTCATTCAGCATTCTTAATGATCCACTAACCATTATTTTGAAACATATTACATAATAATTCATTCCTACAAACAAAATCATGAATCATATCTTAATATTCAATAATGTCAAAACATTTTCTAATAAATAATCCACAACATTCATTAGTCATTGTAAATTTCCTCATCCTCAATTGGAATGGCAGTTCATATCGGTAAACATAATTTTCCATGGTCTTACTGAACCCATTCTTAAAACATCTTCATAATAAATCTATTTGTATATTGACCATGCACATCACATTTAAAACATAATTTTAATCCCCCTAAAAGAACATATTTCCCTTTCATAGAGCCAACTGGACTCTTCATTTTTCCATAACAAGTTACTGTTTTATAACCATCATTACCACATCTGAAACATCTTTACATCCCTTTAAATCATTTTCCAAGGATTTTATTTCCACATTCATAAAACATAGATTTTTGAATATACATACCATTATGATTATTACCTGAACATGAATAGGGATTTTTTTATCACATATATGATGCCTTAGAAAAATCACAATAGTTCAAGTGGTCTATCCTGTCTCTAGATTGTAGGTTGAGAACAAACACAAGAGTTATCATTGTATCACCACTTCATTGGTTTCTTATTCAGAAAACCGTTATTGTTTTCTTCGCATCCATTGTTGCTTTGGTTCCTGGTATATCGAGCCATTTACTAATATAAAAAAGGTCAATGTGAGTGTATCAATAAGATCATCATATTATATATTATGAAGAGTGTAAAGACTAAGATAAACTTATTCATGTTATATTAAATTCATTTAATTTATTAAAATTAACTATTTGTCATTATAATATGCTAACCATTTTGGTTATGTCATTTGTGATTAAATAACACCCTAACCTCTAAAGTTATCTAAACCAACCTCTGATACCAATTGTAAGGCTCCAACCATAAACATCACATAATCATGAATTATGTGAATAATTCATATTGAGGATCTTTTTAGGTTTATATCTTTATAGAATTAGGTCATAACTTATACAAAACATCTAGAATATTACATGGAGACACTTATACTCAGTATCCATTTTTTCATAAAATAAAAACTATTAAAAGAAAAGAAACATGTTTAGTTTCATGTTTTAAATAACATGATTTTCCTTAATCCCATCCATGACCCTATTCCACCTTTAGTCCTATGGAAACCACTACAAAAACAAGGGATTAGTATAGAAAAGCTTAGTAAGGGTAACATAATTAAGGAAAACTATTATTTTTTCAACACAATAGGTAAACCATGAATACAATATCATAATTTAGTACTTTTCCCATTAATGATGTAGCAAAACAATTCACTGAAAACAAGATCATTTCTTACCCTTTTTGATACCAAATTATTACCATAAAGCCAATATAAAACAACTTAAGGCATATAAAGTGAGCTTCAGACTTAATCATACTTAATTAGAATAACCATATGGTCAACATCCAAGAATATCACTAAATGGAATAGCCTTATGGCCGACATCCATACCCAATGCTTTGGAAGTTATAATGTAACCACCCTTCCGGGATTAATCATGGAAACACCCATCATTTGGGTTACCATGTAACCACATGTCAAATGTTCAAGTACCATTACATACCGATAACAAATAAAATTTTAAAAATTAAAAAAATTCAGTATTTACATTTAATTTGAAATCAATAGGTATAATTTCATGATATCAATATACTCAATAATTTTAAAAACAATTTTTAATACCGAAACACCCAAAAAGGAATAATTTATTTCTTTTCCTTTTAAAAACATTAATTCTTATAGAGGAAGCCAAATAACTACTATAGTTCCATAGAGGTCATTGTCGCCCCACACGTTAAAAATAGTCCATTTGTCATTTTGTAAGATGAATCATTGAAAAAAGAATCTATTTTAATTCAAGTAAATTTAAAATGGTTTTATTATACACTGTATAAAATATAAATGTATATATTATCTAAAAATTTCCCTGTGAAAGTATATTAAGAGAAAGTCCCTTACCTTGTGTCCGACATGACTTTTTCATTCTTCAATTTTCTAAATAATAAGATTATATTAATTAATTATATCTTTAGAACCTTATTTAGTTTATTACTCCATTTATATCACTTATTAACTGGATATAACAATTAGTTAATTTCTTTGAGTTTATATTGGACATTTTTCAATGTTCGGATCATTAGTCAAAAATGAACATGTTATAATTAATTATTGTCCATGTGGTCAAAAGTATATTATCTCTAGACTAATATTCCTGATTTTGATATCATATATCTCATATATATCTACTATAGATGTATTTATAATAGTCTATAACATTTAGATTTAAGAAATGAAATGCACCATTCAAGGAGACAATAAGCCGAACATACGTATGAACGTTACTTTCATTTATTTTTCATATTTAACAGAATGAAAACCTATTAATAAATAGGTATATTATAATTACTGTTTAATATATATATTATATATTTTAACTAATTTCATTAATTCTATCAGTTATATACTCCATGTATAGCATGAACGAGCCATATCGCTTTGTGGGGGCGATAGTCTGCATTTCCTCAAATCAAATTATCTAATATATTAAACATGAAAAGAATAAAGTTATATTATAAATTAAAATTATAGAAGAATATGTATAAAATAAATATCATATATTTCATATATAATTATAGATCCATCATAACAACCACTATGATAGGCGGAAGGAGAGGACTAAATAAATATGGTTTCCTGACGCATTAGTTCATAGTCTAAAGAAACATTATTTTCTATACCCATTACATGGAGGTGTGCATAAGTGTAGTTTGAATAAATCTCATAACAAAAACCTTATTTATTGAATATTCTAGTGTTTTTACATAAATGAATAATATAAATATAAAGGGGGTGGAGAAGGAAAATAATGGAATGAAACATGAATTAAAAAGTTACCTCAAATCAGTTAACTTCATTTGATTTGAGCCAAAGGGATATCTTGAATTTCCTTCTGCTAAGGGAAAATATTATAGAAGGAATATAGGGATATTAGTATCTTTTTAAAATAGAGTATGGATGAGCTAAGGTTCTTGAGAGGTTTGAGTAATGGGTTATATGTTGTGGCCATTTATAAGAAGGAGGTGGGTAACTTTAGGAATGTTTGAATGTGTAATTTTATTATAAACTAAATATCGATTATTAAATGTCCCCAACTTAATTAATTATAAGATAAGGTCATACATTTTAAAAATCCACTCAGGAATATTGATTTTGAAAATTTTAGAGCATAAAATTAACTTTATATTTTTTTCTTTATCATTTTGTTACCTAATTTATCTTTTACCATGTCCCTTTGAAAATTCATAATATATGGTTAATATATTCAATATAAAATATCAAGAGACCCAAATATGGGAAATTAATGACATTTTTAATATCATATATTTCATTTGGCTTAATATAATACTTTTAGAATTATTTTATCATTTAATAAAATAGTATTTATTTTAACATTTATAATATAATTTATTTGAGTCCATTATTAATGAAGTAATCACTTCATTATCATTGTGTAATAATTAAATTTTTCTACTTAATATTTAAAATGTATAAATAAAAAATCATGATGTAGGAAATATATTTCTCTTTATAATGAGTATTTATAGTAAAAAATATTGCTTTTATATCCCCATATAATTTTTTTACTAAATGATATATGTTTATGTTACATTTTTCTTTAACTATATATTATTTTCTATAAATAGTAATTTTCACTTACATGTGAATCCATGGGGTCCCAAATTGACCAAAGGTTTCCCATGGTCAGAAATTTATCATCTAGTAGGATTAGGGCACGTGTTGGGGTAATTTAATATTATTATAATCTTATTTTTACCCTTATTTACCAGATTTACCCTTTAACCATGGTAAATAAAATATTTACTAAAGATGTTATTCATAATGTCTAAAAATAAATGATACATATTTAAAAAATTTGACATACTGATTCCAAATATGGAATCCATTTTTCAAACAATGAACATAAAATTTTCTGAAATTACATTAAAATTATTTCTCATTGTCAAAACCATAAAGCATTTTATTAATAAAAAATAATTTTAAAAGATTGACATGTTTTATGCCTAAAAAGCAAGTAAGATTACTTAAAATGAACAAAATTGGATTAAATAAGAAAACACAATCTAATTTCACTTTATAACCTATTAAATTGATAATCTATCCATATAAATAAATTAGATGAAAATATAGTCTGGACATAAAATGTTGTGTTTTTTCACTATTCATTAATAAGTTAACATTATCAGAAAAATACCAAATAATTATGCAAAGTAAATTTTGATGTCAATATTCTAAATAAGATGTCTATTTTAATAAATATAACATATAAAAGGGGATAAACTGTATTAAATAGGTGTTCTATATCAAATGTCTATAATACTACATTTTCAAAATATTATATTATAGATGTTTAAAATTGCATTCATTCTCATTTTATGGATCTAAATTTTATTGTATAATTGTAAAAAAGTTTAACAAACATGTTTAATCATAATAAGGTTAGTTATTTTCATTTCCACCAATATAATTTGTTGGTGTTATCTATCATTAAAAATATATAATTATATTATTTTTTGATACAACTCAACATTTTGTGGAACATAAGATTTCAATGAAACCTGTTGATGCATGTGGAGTACGCTATCATACATATCATCCCCTATAAAGTAATATTAATATTTAATTCACAAATCTTAATAAATATGAAAAAGCCATATTCTTTATTTTCTTGCGATGTTACACTATGTGTACCTCTATTTCCATCCCCATCCCTTGGAGATCTATTTATATCCAGACTTGGTTTGATTCCACCACAATTATTCAACTATGTGCCTTATATGCTTGATTCCTTCTTTATTGTATTGTATTCTCACTCTTTCATTGGGTTTTCTCTTCTGCAATGGGTTTGGCGCCTATTTTAGGGTTTTATCATTTATCATTAGGTTTAATCATAATTTATAGTGTTTAATCATTCTTTCCTGAGGATTTGGTGAGGCGTGGTTCGAGTTTCACACTAGATTTTCGGGATATCTACTACTATAGAAGTTGATTCCATGTGAAACATTATTTTATTAATTAATTATTAATTATTGATTATTTTCACGTGTTCTATAAATCAGGTTTGCGTTTTAAAAATAGTTTTTAATTTGATTTGAAAATTATATGTTTTATAAATGGGTTTTCGATAATAAATTAGGTGTATTTCTTATGTAAAACCTATAGGTGACTCTTGAGTATGTTTTATAAATTTTTAAAATGTTATATTTTGTTGTTAATGTGGTGGAGATCATGTTTCGAAATATTTTTGATGTCATTTTGACATAAAAAGTGGAATTTGGTTGTGAATGGGTTGGAATATTGTTTGTGTCTTCTAGTTTTTCATGAGTAATTTGAAAACGATGTATTATGTGTATTGTAGAACCTGATTGAGCACAAAGGGTTTCTGGGGTAATTATTTGGGTGGAATATGACTAGTATTTGATATTTTATAGAAGTTGTTCATCCCTGTTTTTTCTAATATGATGGATGCTAAAATAATAACTAATTATTGATGATTAATGGAGACAACTAGAATTTTGGATGTTACTCAAAAATGGTGGCTCATCCCAGGGGTGTGGATGGTCATGGTTTCTACAACAATTTTCTCCAAGATATAATGTGTATAGGGCAACACTCTTAGTGAGTTCCTATAGGGTTCTCCTTTGAATTTCCTTTTTATGGTGATGGCACACTTACCATCAAAAAATGGTATACTTGGTTGGTTATATCAATTAAAAGTATGCTTTCATTATGAATTGTTTTCAATAAAATGTTCCTTATATTTATCTCCTAAAACACGAAAGATTATTTATTTTATAATGTTTATTTAATCCAATCTTTTATTTTTTGTAATCCTACTAGTCTTTTTCTCACACCATAATTATAGATATGGTTGTATTTAAACATCGTTATGTTTGACAATGGTAATGTTATAGTGTTTGGAGATTGTGGAACAGGTTTCCATAGGTTTTCTTGGTGATGTAATACTAGTGATGTATTGGGGGTGATGCACCTTTTACCATATGGGTTTTTAATGATCAAATTTTACACTTTTCTTGAAGATCATTTTGTTTTGTTTATGGCAGTAAATTGAATCTAAAATATTGTTATTCCTTTTTTTGGTTTTGTGTTATTATTGTGTTATTATTTATTTAATTTTTTTTATGAATATAAAATATGGTAAAACTATTTCCATGCTTTATATTTAATACCAGACCACTTGTTTCCAACTCATGTGTATTGGGAACACCCTTCGATACATGTTATAGACTAGTTCGGGTGCTTGTTTGGTTAAAAACACAGCATTATTCATGACTTAATTTTTTTGATAAGGAAATACAACCCACAATTAGAAAACTAAACACCTGATTCAAGGTAGATGATGGAGTATCATTCAGTGATTCTATAAAATATTATTGATGCTGAGGTTTTTATATATAATGTATTATATAATCTGACTATTTTAGAATGGGTATAGGATTTCGCTCACATGGATACTAATTCTATGATATATACTGAATGAATATTCTTATAATATTATTATGTTAAATTTCTTAATAGATAAGATGATTATTTTTTATTTAGGGATTAATGGAGGGATTTGGTTATATATAATTCATATTATCGAATAAAATAAGAACATAAAATTTCTTTATTTTTGTAATATCACTGAGCTATCTAGAAATTGAATAGTAAGGATATAACGGTGAATGTAAATATCAAAAGTATATGTTTTTTGAATAAATATAACTTAATATTATAAATCATTAAATAATTGTAAATTATTTACATTTTTTATGATTTATGAATTATGTCCAATGGATATAATAAGATGTATTTATTTTTTTGAAAATCATTCAACTATTTAGCGTTGAGTCAAAAATAACCAACATTGGATATGCCCATTTCACATCTATATTCCTAAAGCAATTATATGGGTTCTTTTCATCTCATTTATGGTGGATAAAAATGTTCTATTTCTGTAAGAGTGGTTATACATAATTAATTATTTATATGATTAATTATCTACTACCAATTTATGTGAATGCTTTTAAAGCGGGTTTGGTTTATCATTTACATCTGTTGGAGTTTTTATATAACAACATCATCCAAATCATAGTATTTATGAGATAATTTGAGTATTAATATGGGTGACTACAATGTATAAATATGGAAAGGGAATTATAGTTAATTTAGTATAGGGATGATATGAAAAATATATGGTTTTGGTGATTTGTGTGTAGATAAAGACATTGAATTTCCTCCAATTGACAATTATACAAAAAAGAATATATTACAAGATTATGAACTATATTTCATGAGTTACTAAAGGTATATCCATTACATTTAATTAGAAAATTCATTTAAATAATCTAAATTTAATAGATATTTTTTAGGATACTATATATAAAGTGTTTAATTGGTGTGATGTGAATTAAATGCCAATTCTATAACAATTCTAGTGAATTCAAATTTATTTCTAATAAACTAAAAGAATATGGAATGGATATAAATTTTGTAACATAATTGGATAAATATACCTACATGTAATGTAATAATTTTATATTAATGGTAAAATAATATATATTATGTCTTATCCTGGGAATTTTATTGAGGGGTTGAAAATTACTCTAGTATTGTTTATTATAGGACATACTATCATTAAAAAAACTACATATAAACATAATACATCAATTTTATCCATGATCATACATATTTTTATATTATGATTTTTATTGTCAAATAAAATTTATTAATGGTTCGGAAAATAAGGTAACATTAATATTTTTGGAGAAATTATTTTATTACTTTTATATTTAATATCATTAATGATATGTGTGTATATATTCTTTAATTTAGAGGATTAAATGATTTATATGAATATTAAAATTTATAATTAATTAATATTCAAAAAGTTTAATTTTTAGGATCATGGGACAAAAATGGAACAATATAAAGATATTAGATATTTGAAATCATATTAAAAAATATCTTTGTTGTTTTTATTTAAGACTACCATTTTAATATGTTGCAAATTTTAAATTTTTTTAAATCTAATGACATATGATGTAATTACGTTATTAAATTTATAACTAAGATGATACATATCTTGATTTGTGGTATTTTATTGATAGAGTTGAATATTGTGAATAGAATAAGGATATTTTTCACCGTGTTGTAGATTGTTCATTCTATTATGTAATTTAAAATTTAAAATTTGATAATTAATATTGGTGCAGTTTTCACAGTTTTTTGGACTTATATATCAGTCATTTACTTTTAACAGTGTCTATTCTTTTGTTGACTGTTATATAAAATGGGGAAATCCTTTGACTAATAATACACATGAAAGCCACTAATACTTTTGGATATGTCTGAAAATATACTCTAAAATTAATTTAATTAATTAATTGGGATCCCTTGTATTTCAGTAATCATTCTCCAATATACAAGGCTATGATTATAAAGTGATTAAATATTGGATCATTATAATTTTAAAATTGATTATTTTTTTTATATTGGTTATGGATAATTTATAACTTTATAAATTTTATTTTCTCTATGATGGCTATGTTTTGTTATGAGTAGATTGTACCAGAATAAGTATTATAATTTTATTTCCTTGACTTCTATATATAATAAATATTTAAAATTTTCTTTTTCAAAAGTTGTAATTTAAAGAAATGTATTCTAATACATTTCCAATTTATGATGTTATGTGGTGATATATTCATGGTTATATATATGAACTATATTTTATGAGAGATTTTGTGGGGTTTTGTGTGAGGGGATCTAGTTTCGAGTGGTAACATAATAAAGTATGATTGTATATATTTTTTTGTAGGAGTTGTGACAATATGATGTGATTTATTTTGTCACTGTAATTTTTTTTGTAATATATTTTTAAATTTTATTCTGAATTTTTAACATCATTATATATTTGAGTTAAAATTTCATGAGTTGAATATTTTATTATTTTCCATCATGCATGGATACAATAAGATATATTAATTTGTAATTATATATTTATCTGGCTATATGTTTCTTTGGGGACTATCATTCTATAATTATTGGATTACCCATCAATGAATTTCAACTACCCATGTTCTATTTGTGGTTGTTTTGGGATGGTAGAAAAAAAATTCACCATCTTGTGTTTGGTGTTAATAAGTCATGTAATGGTATGTATATTAAATGTATCACCATTTTCAGTCATTATGTTTTATTATTTAATATGTCTTTGTTATTAAATATTAACTTGTGTGTGTGTTTTTAGATTAATGGAAGAAAACTATTTTTTATTGTTATTATGGTGTGTTTCTCAAAAAATAAACATGTATTATTACAAATATAGAAAAATATTATTTTTTAAATATTCATACAATAGTTGATATGTTATATATGGTATTCAAAAAATCATAATTTAATTTTTTTTATTACTAATATAAATATGTTAAATAATTATGTGTCAAATTTTTGATTTATTTGGATTTATTGATAGAATGGGGGATCAATAGAGTGGGTTGGAGGTTAATTGAAGGGTATTATTGGATAATTTGTGTTTTATGAATATAAATAAGTAATATATTATGTTTTACCCTGAATTTTTCTTATGATGGATTATTATTAGTTACTATTGGAGGTGATGACATGTGTCACATATTTTTATTACATTTTTATCCTAACATCATGTATATGTTGATTGCACCGTCTTAAATATTATTAATTTTTAATTATAAGTGAAAATTTATTTTAGCATCACAACATGTTTTATTATGGATTTATGGTTAGGTAAGAGTGGTTGGAAATTATTTTCAATGGATTCATGTGTGTGCCCATTATTACATTTTTCCATGAATTATTTTGGTGGATTTGATTTGAATAATATTAGTTGTTTGGAAAAATATTTGAAAAAATTATTTGAACATTAATAATTAGAAGAAATTAAAATTAAGGTGGAACATATTTTATTATACTGTAATATGATTTCATATCATCAATATTTTTTTTAATGTGAGTCCTCATATTTTCTCTAAAAATTATGATTATTTTCACAATATAATACTACATTCCCATTGACCTACCCATATCTAACCAAGAAGAAACACCTTACACCATAATATTTGGGATTTCAGTTTTAATTATAAAATCATTTTTCATCTCTTTTTACTTATTTAATCCACATTTAATTGTTCTTTCAGATAGGGGTCATCCTCTATATTTTATAGTGTTATCAATTATTGATAATGGAACTTATTCCCATATACAGGTACAATTTTTATTTTATTAGGTAGACATTTATACATGTTGTATTCATATTTCATATATCTATATCATTATGGGTCAATGATAATGGTTTTAATAGGGGATTTTCTTGTGTATTTTTCTGATTTTAGTGTTATTATAAATTTATTAAGGGGATGGTGAAATTTTATGTCCAAGTTAGATTAGTTAATTGGGAACATACATAGTGTATAATTTTTTTTGTATTTTTTTTAATTTTAATATGTATATATTGTATGATTTGATTAAAAATAATTTTTTTAATTAACATGGTATTATATGATAGATAATATAAATTATTTTAAATTGTGTTTATGGGATATTTTCTTTAACATGTGTTTAACTATTGATGGTAATTACAGAAATATCTAATAAACTAGATTGAAATGAAATAATTATGTAGAGGAAGTGACATATATGTGATTTATATGTGAAATAGGGATATTATATGAAGTTATTTCTTATAAGATATGTTCTTCTACTGCATTAATTCGCAGATATTATTATATGATTTTACTATTTCGAACCAATATTTTGAAATTATGTGATAAAATTTAAATATAAGGAGACTTATAAAATTTAATGGGCATTGAAAAATAGAAAAATGTAATTTATTGAAAATATGAGTAACATATTATACTGTTTTTAGGTATGAAATGACTATATGGATGTAGATATGTGAATAAGAATGTTTGTATGGGATAATGTTATTGGTATTATTGTGCAAATGAAGAGTTATATTTGGTATGGTTAGGGATTGTTTGGAGTTCATTTTTACTATTATTGTTCCAATGGTGATACGTTTTTAACGAAAAACATGTGTCGTTTATAAGTGTTATTGTTAAAAATAGCGTTATTATGTACTAGGAATTGAAAAGAGAAAATGGGATTAATATGTTATAAGGTATTTGTATTAGAGTACTAGATTATGGATTGGGTGCATAATATATGGTTTATTTTTTATTCTTATTTCTATTTATTATGGATGTTGTGATTTCTTGATATGGTTAAATATGTTCAGTTGTGGATATTATATTATGAATATAATTTTTACGTTGATTTGCATATTATATTTATTTTTTGTGACCTGATATGCTATGTAGCTTATATTTTGTTTTCTATTCTATATTGAAATTACATTAATACATTTTACAATGATTGTTTTGTGATTTAAAGGGAGTTATAGTTATTCCTCAAAATAGGTAGATAATGCAATCAAATTTTATACTCATTGGTATTTTCACTCTATGATGATGATGACATGAATTTATGTTGTATTACTACAATTAATAGATTTTTTCTATTCATTTCTATATTTATATATCAATTTTTTAACTGTATAATCATTTTTATGTGATTAAATGTGTTGAATGTCGATATTAGTTATTATTTTATTTGTAAAATTGTTTTTTCGTAGTTGTGGGAATGAGGTGGTAGTGGAAATCTGGTTGAGGCAAAATTTAGTTATTATTTTCTTATCACATTTCACATAAATGATAAATAGTTTTATATGAAAATAACATATCCATTATTATTCATATTGACTTGATACTCAATATTTTAGTGGAGGAATATATTCAGTATACAAGTATATTCATTCGATTATCTCTGTTAATTTTTCAAAAAGAGAAACATGTAAATGGTTGTTCAAGGATACAGTCGTATGGGAATATGGGGATCTAATACAAATTATGTGGAGTAATATGATGTTTTCTTTTATGTAATTACTACATAAGTATTTTATGTTTTTTACAGTATACATTATAATTCATATGTGTATTCATTTGTTCAAGAATTATTTATTATACTTTTTATTATTGTTATCGTATGGATTATTTATTATAAATTTATAATTAATGTTCTTCCCAAGATCAATGTTTTATACAATGGGTTTTAGTTTCCCACATATATTACTACATGTGTGAATTGGTGGAATAACATGATATTATTTCCAACACAGGAGAACTCCATGTGCATTCCGATTGTAATATAACAGGGATAGAGTTGGACCCGTTATATAGTTTTTTTCTGTAGGTGCGTGAGTGAATTTCATGGATTGGTATGGTTCTATAGTTACATTCATATATAATGTTATTTAAATAATTTATATCTATTTAGGTCCCATATTGTAATGTATGTTCATGACTCATTCTCAATGGAAACAAGACATATTACAATATATGGCCACTGGTGTTCCTCCCTGAATGTCATAGGATATAAATTAGTACTAAGGTTTTAAATTGGTATCATGGTGGAGTGATAATAGTTCATATAATACTATTTGAAATACAATTAAAACTATAGTATATAACCCAACATAGTAAACTAAATGTGTAAGATAGAAACACTAATATGGAAATAATAATTGTAACGAGATAAAAGACCAAACATCTATTCCACACACACAACTAACCACCCACTCGGATTATCCAAAAAATTAATTAACAACTAATAAGATAATACTATGCGACCTACCCCATATCCCTGTAATACCTCCCCCATATTCATACTATGATTCATCCCAATTGATAAAAAAATATGGTTGGCACAACATGTGCCTATAAACACAAAGTGAGTTCTACTCAGGTTTCTATGTGCAATGGAGGATTGGGTATTGTGTGAGTACAAAAAGGAATAGGGAACCACCAATGTGGTCCCCTTTTATACTAACAATGTAGTGATATAGGCATGTGAATTTCATGGTTCAAATAAAAAACTATTTTATGATAATGAAATAAAAGATCAAATAATACATAAATAATCCCAATGTTAGAATGTCTATGATCAAATCATATAGAACATGCCACCCATCATATCTTCATGGGAGAACATGTCCTTCCAAGTGTTTATCCATAGCTCAGTTGCCATGATTGAATATACCAACCTTGAAAAATGTGAGATAGTCTCTAAGAACATCGAAATGATTGTACCTCTATATGATCGAATTGGGTCACCCCATTATACATAACATGTAACATGGACCTACCATTTGGGAATTACTTGAGTCCTAATTTAGCTTTGCATATAATATACCATGGGAATGAACCTATAATGATCTATCTATGTAAATCATAACAGACTTGGATCTATTTAAAAGGCATCCAAGTTGATAGTATTACACATATCTACTATTAGAGTTTTCTCATCCATTGTAATATCATAAATATTACCAAAGACTAACCCAAATAGTGTCTTGTTATCTAGGATTATCAGATAAATATATAAATAAAATACTTTCCCAAGTGGGCATCCCATAATTAGAATAAACTATCTTTATGGGATAATAAAACCCCCAATATAAATAAATTTATTTATTAACTATTGGATTTTAAATTCCCAAACACTTCACCTCTATATAAATAATAACACACCATGATAATATGTCTAATAAAAACATTGGGGGTATCCAATAGGGTCCCCACACTCCCCAAAAATGGGGCACCCACATGGGGTCCTCCTAACTTGTTTTGAACTTCTGATCCCCAATACCATTTACAAGGGTAACACATCCCTTTCTATGTCACAAACATGGGACAGAAACACTGGGAATATTGTTATACCATATAAGTAACCCAATATGTATACATAAAAAGTATTTTCATCAAGTCATGGTCTCTCAAGGTTTTTCACTCACCAATCCAATGGTCATGCTATAACCTACATTGGATAACTATTACCAATCCATCATAGTCGTCAATGATAATTCTCCATGAATTCATACACTATGTCCTATAACTAATCCTTATCCCATTTAATCAGTCAATATTATATGAAAGAGTTTTTTCCATGGAACAAAAAATTTGGGGCCTTTTCCATTGATGGACAACGCATATGTCAAGTGAAAAAAATAAATTTTGTATTTACACATTATTCAACATAGGGAATATAAATTAAATCATCAATTAAATTAATAATTATAAAATAAAATTAGTTAGGATAATCGCCCCATTGGAATAACTGTATGACTAATTCCTCATAAAAAATATATAATACCATTGGGATTATATCAGGGACCACCTTTTTTAATTAAATGAAACCCCTCTTTAATAAAGAGTGATAAATGTTATTGTGGCAAGATAAGCCCATATAGAAATCCAAAAAACACAAAGGCTTTATTTCCCATCCATCATAATGAGTTGATAATTTATAATATAATTATAAATAATTAATTAATAATTATATTTTTAAATAAAATAAATTTTAATTAAAATAGAAATAAAATCATTGAATCTTTATTGTCAACAACATTACACTATCACTACATCTATACACTCAGTAATATCCAACATCACACCATATTGAAATACATAAAAAATACCATAAATTTAAAGAAAAAATATAATTTTATATGAATTTTCCACTCAAATTATTGGAAACAATACCAGGATGAATACATCGATAAAACAGAATTCTGCAATTTGTAGACATTAATCATGTTATTCCCTCAAAAAAACAATAAAACCCCTAAGATTTAATGAAGATTCCCCCATGAATATATTGAATTGTAATCAAATACCAATTTTACGAATCTAAAATAAGTTTAAAAATTATGAGGATAACTATATTTCTTAATGGAATGAAAAATCTTCCTTCAATCACTATAGAATATATTTAAATCCATCCCTTGATCAAGGGATAATATAAAATCCAAAGTGGGGGATTGGTTATATGATTAAATAAACCAATAGAAAGAATATTGAGTGCTCTATTAGTAGCCAAAGGGTAGAGAATAGTAATTATTTTCACTTAATATACAACATAATCGAGCTGGTGGAACCCCTCCTTGGAGGGGTTTTACTAGACAACCTCCATAATATGGTGGATCAATGGCAGATCCCCAGTCCATACAATTGTTTTCAATAGTTGTTCAATCAGCCACTCATTTCTCCCACTACTCTCTTAAGCCACCGTTGACTCTATATATTCCCTCAACCTTGTCTAATTACACATTTTTTTGTGTTTCAAATACTTAAATTTCACTCCCAATCCCATATAAAAATATTTCCCATATACTAATTTATTCTTTCAAACATCACACAAATTATCAATTCCATTAAATGTATTTTCATTATAAACTCTCTACCATAATACCGCACATCGCTAAAAAGTTTCATTGTTCATATCATTGTACATACCAACTAACATAAGTAATTATTTCCCTTAAAAGAATCCACATTCATTATCTATGTTCGTATTTCTCATCACGAGTGCCACTTATAAAACAATGTCACTCATGTCACCAAAACCATTCTAACAACTATTTTTATTATTGAAAAACTGAGAAAACTCATAACTGATTCATAACTATACATAGACACTTAAGTAGTCCTCATCCATTAATTTTTATCAAATGGTTTTCTCCACTGTAAATTTCCACAGAGTAAGGGAATTTTAATACCAAAGAACACCCCACCACTTGAATTATATAATAAATCTCAATAACTATGTTCCAATAATTCACCAAGTGAGATGTTATTCAAAAAAAATCCTAAATATACAATTGAAAACCATTGACACACAATTTTTTGTCCTAATTTTGGAATTCCAACGATGATGAAGTCATAACCAATATACGTTCAACGGACTAGAATATATTATATTTCAAATAAAAATATTATATTGATTCCCATAACACATTTTTTCTATCTTAAATATCATATATCATATTATTTTCAATTAACCATAACACATTCCACATGTGAATTTAATTTAAACCAACACTAAAAAACTCTTCATTGAAAATCATGATCCATCCGATGATGTGTCCCAATTTTCCATATCACATAACCCTCATAACCAAAGGATAAAACTATTAATCCAATAATTCCCAAACAAATATATTTCCATATACTAGTGAAATTTTAATGTCTTAAAATCTCACTCAAAATTTCATGCCACACTATGAAACAAGAACCATCACACCAATATCTAAAAGTTTATAATTATCTCTATATATTCCAAATCAAATGCTATACTAATATTAAATATTTCATTGAAAACTGATTTTATAACCTCTATTGAGGAATCCATTGTAATTATATTCAATATAATTACTATTATCAAAATATTTAAATTATTTTTGAATGACTAGATTCACACGACCAAAACCCCTGTAGATGAAGGTCCATTTCTCAAAACATACGTCTTTGTACTCACTATATGGGTGATCTTTTCATCACATAACTGTCTAAAATTCACAATAACTATGGTAAAATTACAATTCATCTCTGATCATAATTTTTGTATACGTCTATCCCACAAATTCCATTGAGGAAACCTAAAACATAATTCATCACTTTCTTCCATCACATGGATAAATACTCTACATATGAATTTATAAATTTATCCTTAAATGTGGTCACAACAACTAAATAACCATGTGTAGACCACCCACAACATGAACTCACCAATACCACTCATTGATTTCATCCTTAATGATGATATATCATCATCAGTTGTGTTATACACATCCAAGGGTATGCTTATTAGGTTCCGTGGTTAATATGACAATACGAAATTATCAAAACCTCATTAGTCTTCTTCCCACTCATGGAAATCATTAATTAATAATTTAAAAGTGTCATGCATGTCTAGATTATACATTCTCAATCTAATCCTATATAAATTGTGTATTCTCCCATAACACCATATCATATAATATAATTCATAACAATGTGAGAATCACATTAATTATTCAATTCCATATTCCCAAACTACTAACCTTTATCTATGGAATGTACATATCATTAAGAAAAAACTCCTTTGGAACTTATCTTCAAAATTGAATAAACAACTCATTGAGACATAAATACCATTTTAGATAGTGTATAATGGTGTACCAAAACAAAAAATATCCACTCATTACCTCACCACATCCTAAAATGAATCTATGGTTACTGATGTGAGGTATCTAAATTTTCACACACATCGAAGACATTGTTGATATCATATCCTATTATATCCCTCACATCCTAGGGCACTAGAACCGTATGTATAATTTTTATTAAATTCCAAAGGCATAATAATTCATATACCATAACCCTAGTAGGACATCTTGTAAAATATAGGGAACTCAAAAAAATACAAATCCATTACATTCCTATGTAACTCATAAGAACAAAACACCCCCTCATAAGATTCACCTAGTCGTATTTTCACCGACTCTCCAAGGTCTTGGTGGATAAAATGGGTCACATGGACTCCCATATTTTCCATCATCGATGGTCACACATTTTGTTCATAACCTACAGAACATACCATAATATTATCTTAGATGTCACACAATAACTCTTACACTATACTATCCAGTCATGGTTCTCATACAGTAACATCCAACAACATATGATAACCTGTCCCCCTCCTGGGATGTGATTCCCATGATCATCATCACATTGGACAACGACTGGAGTGTTTTAATATCTCATTCATCACCATATCAACCATCAATATTTCCATATACAGTGGATAAAATGGGAAAACACATCAACATTCATAGTTAGTTATAAATTCATTCAATTTTATTTGGGAAATCATTATATAGGTTTTAATTTTAATGATAAATATGTGAACATATAAAATAATCACCCATACTGGATTCATCATCGACGAATTAAATAAATATAATAAGCTTATTGGATCAATAAAAATCCCAGTTGGCTGGATCATTTCCACTACAATCGACTATCTATCCATAGGATCAACAATACATACCATCAGAATATAATATATTTATATAATATAGATCAAGTGAGTATAATTCAACATGTATATATATTGGAAAATTTTATATAAGAGGTTTCTAATACATTAAACCACTAATACCATGTAACTAGTGAAAAATATACCACTAGTAGGCTACTACCATTTATGGGAATCCCTATATGCTGAGTACGATCAATTCATAGATGCGTATTTCTTAAAAATTATGTAATAAAATACATACATGGCCTCTTGAAAACAAGATAATATCAATATTTTATTTAATTAAAAACCATATTTTTCAAAAATCAATTTCATCAAGATTGGTGAATATCATAATTAGCATAATAGTGAAATAAATTACATCACATCCATACCCATAGTATCTAAGACATCCATTAGAAAATGTATTCAAAAAAGACCTATAGAGGTTCAATCAAATGGTCTTACATGACCAAAAATCTCAAGGATATCATCATACCAAATATAAAAAAATAAAAAAAACATTTATACCACTACGTATCATGTATGTATAAAAACTCAAAATAATAAATGGATTGGTGGAACAATATGACCTGATGCACACCTACCTGAATGCGAGAGGCATCTCAATAGAAGTGTCAGTATATGAGGGTATTATTGGGAAGAAAGAACACAAGTACTATAGTGTGATATAGAACAAAAAAACCAAATATAATTAGACCAAATAATCTTTAATTCAGATATATTAATGGATTTATTGCTATAGTAAATAAAATTCAAAAAATATTGAAATACCAATTCCATACATATAATTGAAATCCCTTCGACCAATAATATAGACATAATAAAAAATACATGAATTAGACTCAATGATTTATCATAATCCCTTCCATATCTCCATAATATCCACAATTAAATTCTTCCCACGTGATCAAAACCATGAGGTCCAATGTAAATTATTCCTATAGTAACCATGTTAGTGGTGATCATGTTCTAATGAGTAATGGATTCCTATGAAATTTATGAGTATAAAATTGAGTTGGAAACCACAAATGTGTTCTAAATTATATATATCAAGTATATATGTATTTATAAATGTCCTTAATAATCGTATTAAAGAAATTAAATCCACCATTCATGGAGACGGTTAGTCGTACGTAGGAATGAACACAACTTTCATTTCGTTTTCATATTTAAAATAATGAAAAACTAAATCATAGATAGGTATATTGTAATTAAAATTCAAAATATATAATATATATATATTACATAACATTATTAATTCCATCCATTATACATTCCATGTATTCTGTGAATGATTCGTATCAATTTGAAGGGGCGGTAGTCCGCACTTCCACATATGAAATTATTATATTTAAAAAACATGAAAAGAATAATGGTATGTCATACATGATAATATTATAAGAATATAGATAAAATAAATAAAATAAATATCTTATATAATTATAGTTCCATTATAATGGACACCATGAGAGGTGGGAGGGTAAATTGAGCAATTATTGTTTCGTGAGGAAGTAGTTCACCGTCCACAGAAACAGCATGTTTTATACCCATTTGATAGAGGGGTTTGTAAGTGTAGTTTAAATACTTCACATAAAAACATCCTCATATATTGAGGATACTGGTCTTGTTATGTAAACAAAAAATAATAAGAGCATAGGGAGTGGAGATGAATAATAATGGAGAGAAACTTGTAATAAGATGTTACCTCAAATCAGATAACTTCATTTGATTGGAGCCCAAGGGATCTCTTGAGATACCTTCTTCTTAGGGGAAGGCTTATAGGAGGTGGAGAGGGGTGTTGGGAGGTTATTTTAGTAGATTTTGGATGAGCCTAAATATTTGATATGTGTGAGTAATGGGATAGAAGTGGTGGACTTTTATAAGAGAGAGGAGGGAAAATTTAGGAATGATTGAAAGTATTATTTCATTATAAACAGAATATCAATTTGAAAAGATCCCTAAATCATTTAATTCAATGATAATATGATTAATTTTTAAAATACTCTCATACAGTGGGTTTTAGACAAGTTTTGGGAATAAAATTATCTTTATCGTTTATCTTTAACCTTTAGTTAACTAATTTAACTCTTTCAATGTCCTCTTGTATATTCATACTATATGGGTAATATATTTACTATAAAATTCCAAGAGACCCAAAAATGGATCCCTAATGAAATTATTAATATCATATATTTTAGTTGGCTTATAATTTTTATTATTTTAAAATTTAATAAAATAGTATTCATTTTAACATTTATAATATATTTTATTTGAATCCTTTATTAATGAAGAAATCACTTCATCATCATTGTGTCCTAATTAAATTTATTTATTTAATATCTAAAAATTATAAATAAAATACCATGATTTAGGAAATATATTTATATTTTTAATGAATATTTATAGTAAAAATTATAACTTATATAACACAATATAGATCTTTTTTTTACAAAAAATATATATATTTGTGTTGCATTTTTCGAAACTATAAATAAATTTTCACAAAATGACTTTTTTCTCTTAGAAGTGGCTTTATGGTGTCCCAAAAGTGACTCAAGGATTTCCTTGGCCGGACATGTATTATCCAATTTAATTATGACATGTTTTTGGTTAATTTATTATTTTTATAATTATATTTGTTTTGAACTTATTTACCAGATTTACCCTTTAACAATATTAAATAAAATATTTATTGATGTTACTATTCATAATGTATAAAAATTACAATTAATTATTTGAAAAACGTGAAACTTATGATTCCCAAAATAGAAATTTAATTCCCAAATTCAAAAAAAATAAGTTGAATAAATTAATTTAAAATTAATTTCAATTTTTAAAATGAAAAAGCATTTTTTTAAGAAATAATAACTATCAAAAGATTGAGATGTGTTTATGTCTAATTTAAAAGTGAAATTACATAAAATTTCCAAATTTGGATTAAATTTTAAAAATGTAATCTAATTAAAATTTAAAACAAATTAAAATGATAATATAACTATATAAATAAATCATATGAAAAGACAATTTTAACATATATTGTATTATTTTTCACTATTCATTAAAAATGATCTTTATTAGAAAAATACCTAAAAAATAAGCAATGTTAATTTTGATATCCCACATATAACAAGATGTTTATTATTTCAAATAGACCATATAAAGGTAAAAAAACTATATTTAAAATAGACTCTCCACCAAAAGGTGGTAAAATAACCTTTTAAAAATATTAGAGAATTTATGCTTAAAATTGGATTCATTCACATTATAAGACTCTTAATTTTATTGGATAAATTAATAAACTTTTATCAAACATGTTTAATCATAATATGGTTAGTTATGTTCATTCCAACGAATAAAATATATAGTCATTAACTATAATTTTTCAAAATAATATTATATTTGTATTTTTCGGTACAACTCAAATTTCTGTGCTACATAAGATTTCAAGGAAACCCACTTTTGCATATTGATTATGATATCAGAACTAGAATCCAATATAAATAAAAATTAATATTTAATTCAAAAATATTAATAAATATGAAATTTTCATATTCTTTATTTACCCGGTATGTTACATCCTTCCCCCCATTTGGGAGTTGCATCATCGCAATTAGAAAATTGGGCTCATAAACTTCATATATAGTCCCACCTCAAAAAAGTGTTAATAATACAATCACATTAAAATAATGAAAGAGAATAAAAAAGGCCACTTAAGATAACCCATACTAGTATTTCATTGTGGAAAATATGGAAATGTAATGTTCTAGTAGAGAGTGATAGAAAACATGATCATAAAATAGTTAACCACTAAATAAACACAAACGTGGGATGAGATAAATGGTCTTTGATTAGCCATTATGAAAAGTAAACAGATAATTTTTTTGTTTTATGTTCCCTTACATATATTCTAAGAATTTATTTATGATATTGACTATGAAAATTAATAAATATACATACATTTTGAGTTTATTTTCACCCTTTATGTATTTTCAACCAAAAACTCATCTTTTATCCAAACTTTGATTATTCAAGATGACTTGGTCACTCCAAAAGATCTAGAATCAACTTTTAAAGAATAACATTATCCAAAAAAGATAAACCATATATTTCCAATATCATTGGACATTAACCAAAACAAAAAAGTGTAGTACAAGATCAGATAATCCCAAAAAGAATAATCATTGATAAAAAGTAATACTAATCTTAATATTCAAAATTGAATAATTAAACCCCAATGTTCAAAAAACACCACTCAATAAAAAACATTCCATAAAATTATTTAATGTAATAAAAACTATGATTGAAACCCATAACTCATAACAATTTAATCACATAGTCTTCCAATATTAATCTTAACATTTATATCCAAATAACTTTGACAACTCAAAACATATCATAATGAAGTTTAAATAACCTAATCACATATTATCTATGATAGGTTAAGAATTTCCACAAATAACCCAAATCACCAAATTTAAACAATAAAACATAGATTCTCCAAATTAAAATTTCAACCATTAATCCACATATGAGATACCATAATATTCTATTTTTCGTAATCATATAGTGTTCCCAAAAGAGAGAATTTCTTCAGAAATAATCATTATCACTTAATCAACAAATCATATTCATGTACTAAGGATATCCATTTGATAAAACATAAGATCACAAATCATGTAATTATTCATCAATTAAATCATATAACTTAAATAATGTGTCATACTATCTATGGACATCACATAGGCCAATTGTAGGCAATGTCACTAGTGCAGAAAATGTTTTTTACGTCACCATTTTTTACGTCGGTTATATATAACCGACGTAAAAAATGCCGAGAGTAGATTTTGAACGTCGGTTATTTTAATAACCGACCTTACAAATCCTGCCTGTTCAGTTTTTACGTCGGTTATCCTATAACTGACGTAAAAAACCAATTCCCCGGGGGGGGGGGGGGGGTTTACATCGGTTATTTGGAAACAAACATAAAAAACCCGATATCTACGCGTTTTTTACGTCGGTTATTTTATAACCGACGTATAAACCCCCCCCCCCCCCCATTTTTTGGTTTTTTAAGTCTGTTATTTGATAACCGACGTAAAAAACGTGTAGATATCGGGTTTTTTACATCGGTTTCCAAATAAAAGACGAAAAAAACCCCGCGCATTGGTTTTTTACGTTGGTTATCTTATAACCGACGTAAAAAACCAAAGCAGGGGAGATTTTTTACGTCGGTTTTAAAATAACCGACGTTATAAATTTAAAAAATAGTTTATAACGTCGATTATATAATAACCGACGTTATAAAACTTTTAAAGAAATTAAATCCCCGTGGACTGTGATTTACGATTTTTTGATTGACAGTCCGCTGACTCATCTCTCTCGCGCGGTAAACCCTAATCGGCTCATCAATAGACCTGCGTTAAACTAATTTTGGCTTCATTGTTTATCTTCTTCACTCCTCTCGGATCTATCATCTCAACTCACAACATTCAAGTAAGCCTTCCACGAATTTATTTCATTCGTTTTTTTCACGGATATTCTATAATTATGTTTTTGCGATTTTTGTACATTTAATGTAAACAAGATGTAGTGGTTTCCAAGTATGAACCTCATTACTATTTTGATAAGATGGTGTTGAGATAATCTAAGATACATATGATTCATTGATGGAAGTGATACAATTTCACATAGTGTAGGATGATTTATGGGTGGGGTGAGACCATGACATTAGCTTTGGGGTGTGAGAGGAAAACTAGTGGAGAAGTGGTATCCGAGAACCTTAATTTTAATATATATATATATATATATATATGTATAATTTTTTATAAGAAAAGGTTTATTTATATGAATTATTTTGTGAGTGATCCATAGTGAGTATATGAAACTATTTTTCCATTTTTAGGTGATGATTTAGATTCCTTTTTTCATAGGGCTTTAGTGTGCTTCCTCAACATTTTCATGAGATGTTTTAGGGAGGATCTTACTATGTATACATGTTATGCCCACCATACATAAATATAAACAATTTTTTTGGTTTTTAAAAGCAATTTTTAGTTTTTTATAGATGTTAGTATCATGGAAGTGTTGTGGAGTAGCGCATTGGGGTGTGAGAGGAAAACTAGTGGAGAAGTGGTATCCGAGAACCTTAATTTTAATATATATATATATATATAATTTTTTATACGAAAAGGTTTATTTATATGAATTATTTTGTGAGTGATCCATAGTGAGTATATGAAATTATATTTCCTTTTTTAGGTGATGATTTAGATTCCTTTTTTCATAGGTATTTAGTGTTCTTCTTCAACATTTTCATGAGATGTTTTAGGGAGGATCTTACTATGTATACATGTTATTCCCACCATACTTAAATATAAACATTTTTTTTGGTTTTTAAAAGAAATTTGTAGTTTTTTATAGATGTTAGTAGCATGGAAGTGTTGTGGAGTAGCATTCATGAGTATATAGAGTTTATTGTTTCTTCCTAGTTTTACTTTTAGTACTAATAATCTTCTTTTTGGTTTATGTACAACAATACATGTATTAATTCATGCATAATTATCTAAATTTATTCATTTCGAACTAAGGAGGGTTACTTTTGGTGGGAGAAGATCCTAAATGATATGGTATGAATTCATTCTATCATAACCATAAATAAAATATAGTTGTATTTTATTTATCATATACATCAACTTATACTCTTTTTTTCATCACAAACCATTTGAGAATAAAAAACCAAACTAAGGGCTTTGGTATCCACATTGCATTTTGTTATAGAATATGGGACATTAAAATCAAATGATTGAACATATTCCTCCCAAAAACACTTCAATTGATTTTTATAATTGTGCGAAAATAATTACCAAATGGATTTAGGGTCTACAGAAACCATTAATAACATGTTAAATAGGTAGTTTATCTAATATATTAAAACATAAAAACCGCAATCAATATTAAACTATATAGGCGTCATGGTTTTCTTTGATTCAATGAAATTTAAAACTGTTATATCTAACTATATTTTATTTTAAAAATAATATTCAAGCATATTTTTTTAAATACCTATAGATTTGTTTTATATTTTAAATTGTTTTACATTAAAATTATGATTTTTTTCATATAAACATATATTTGTCTTATCTTAAAAATATATATTTTTTGTTGATATTTGTTATAGGTAATAATGAGTCGAAGTTGGATTACGGCGCATCGAATGAGCAATGAATTTGAGGAAGGTGTTGATGCCTTTTTGGAATTTCCAAAATGAAATTTTCCATGTAGTGACTTTTTTTTGTCCATGCCTGAAATGTTTGAATATGAAGAAGTTGAAAAGTAGAGAGATAAAAGATCATCTGATTTTTCATTGTTTTAATCCGAGTTACAGCCCTTGGATTTGGCATGGTGAAACAGGACGGAATGTCACTGATGATGATGATTCGCAAGATGGTAACTCCGATGGAATTGAAGAAATGATTCACGATATTGTAGCAGAACAAATTAAGATAGAACCAATAGTTGTGCGTCTATATGGTGATGGTGAAAAACCATTATATCCTAGTTGTACAGATTTTACGGTTTTTTCGGTGGTGTTAAGATTGATTAACCTAAAGGCGAAGCATGGATGTAGTGACAGAAGTTTTACAGAGCTGCTACAATTGATGAAAGACATTCTTCTGAAAGATAACGAACTTCCAGATTCACATTACAAAGCCAAAAAAATATTAGGCCCGATGGGATTGGGATACATGAAAATACATGCATGTCCGAATGACTGCATTATATATAGGAAGGAATATGAAATTCTGTCAGAGTGTCCTAAATGTGGGACATCACGGTATAAGGTGAAAGAAAAATCACAGGCTGATGTAGAGATTATAAATCTCCCTTCAAATGTATTTTGGTATCTTCCTATAATTAATCATTTCAAACGTTTATTTGCTAATTCACATGATGCAAAAAGGTTAAGATGGCATGCTGAAGAACGGGTATGTGATGGAAAAATATGTCATCCAGCTGATTGTCCATAATGGAAGAAAATTGATGCGCAATATTCTACATTTGGAAATGAAATTAGAAATCTCAGACTGGGGTTGTGAACAGATGGAATGAATCCATACCGAACACTCAGTATCACACATAGTTCATGGCCTATTTTATTGGTAATTTACAACCTCTATCCTGATGTTTGTATGAAGCACAAATATGTCATGTTGAGTACAATGATCTCTGGTCCAAAGCAACCCGGTAATGATATTGATGTTTACTTGTCACCGTTGATTGATGATTTGAAACTCTTATGGGCTAATGGTATTAGGGTGTATGGTTCTTATAAAATGGAATATTTTCAACTGCATGCAGTGCTTCTGTTCACTATAAATGACTTCCCAGCGTATGGAAATTTGTCTGGATATAGTGTTAAAGGGCATAATGCATGTCCAATTTGCGAACAACAGACGTCATTTTGTCAATTGCATCATGGGAGGAAAACAGTGTACATGGGTCATCGAATGTTTTTTCCTATGGAACACCCTTATAGAATACTAAAAAAGGCATTCAATGGCTCACAAGAATCTGATACTGCTCCAAAACCTTTATCCCCTGATCAGTATTTTGAGAGGGTGAAAACCCTTGACGTGACATTGGGAAAGACACAGAAATCTGGTAATGATAGACATATTTGGAAGAAAATGTCAATTTTTTTGAGCTACCAGATTGGAGGTATCATGAAGTTAAACATAATATTGATGTCATACACGTGGAGAAGAATATCTGTGATTCTTTGATTGGAACATTGTTAGATATTACAGGAAATACTAAAGATGGGTTGAATGCAAGATTAGACTTACTATCAATGGGATTACGTTTGGGGTTAGCTCCCACTCCTAAAGGAAGTTGAACATTTCTTCCCCTGGCTGGTCATAAATTATCGAAGAGGGAAAAAATTAGCTTATTTCAGTGTCCTCATGATACCAAAGTGCCTCAAGGTTATTATTCTAATGTAAAAAATTTTATCTCATTGAAGGACATGAAGTTGATAGGTATGAAATCACATGATTTTCACGTCATGATGCAACAAATTCTACCAGTTGCATTGCGTGGAATATTGCCCATTCGTGTCAGAAAGACTGTAATGAAGTTGTGTTATTTTTTCAATTCAATTTGTAACAAGGCGATTGATGGGAATGCTTTGAACATTTTGGAAAAGGATGCAATTTTTATACTTTTTCAATTGGAAATGTATTTTCCTCCAACTTTTTTTGATATAATGGTGAATTTAATGATTCATCAGGTTAGAGAAATAAAGCTTTTTGGACCTGTATATCTTCATTGGATGTATCCTTTTGAAAGGTATATGAAAATATAAAAGGGGTATGTTAAAAATCTATATCGACCTGAAGCCTCCATTATTGAAAAGTATATTTCTGAGGAGGTAGCATAGTTTTTTACGAGCTACTTGGCTGTGGCGCAACACATAGGTTTGCCTCCATCTCGCCATGAACGAGTTAATAATGAGGGAAAGGGGATTCGCGGCTTGAAGGTCAAATCATTGTCAGCTGAATAGATGAAGACGATAGAATCATACATCTTGAATAACATAGCTGATGCTCAACCGTATATCACATTTCATATTAATGAGTTGAAACAATGTCATCCCAAGAAGAAGGAAATGTGGATTTTGAATGAGCACAACAAAACTTTTTTGTCATGGATTAAAAAGAATTTACTTGGTAGATCAGATGTATCAGAGACATTAAAATGGATAGTGGGTGTTCCATGTTTAAATGTGATAACATGGTCCAGTTATGACATTAATGGTTATACATTTCATACAATGCTCAGGACAACCGAAGTGCAGTTCATAAAAGTGGTGTATTGGTGTTTGCAGAAGCAATGCATTTTTCGAGTGCTAAGGACAAAAACCCAATTTCTGCATCAAGTGCATATTATAGAGTGATTGAAGACATATGGGAGGTTGATTACTTTAAAATTAAAGTTCATGTTTTTAACTATAAATGGTTTAACGATAACAATAGTGTCAGACATGTTGAATTTGGAATGACACTTTTCATTCTGAATAGATTGGAAGACACAGCTGATTCTTTTATAATGGAAACACATGCAAAACAAATTTTCTATGTAGTAGATCAATCAGATATATAGTGGGATGTTGTTTTTCAAGGGAAAAAACAATATGTTGGTGAGGATGAACTTGATGAATATGCTGATTTATGTGAGATCCCTACTTACATGGAAATATTAACAGAACATAATGATGATCATGTTGAAGACATAGTTTCTGCCATAAGGAATGATCACGACGAAGGAATTTGGGAAAACAATCCATTTGTACATTCCTAAAATTACAGGTAACATATGTTTATTTCTTTTTCACATTTATTTTTTCCATAAATGTTAGATATTGTAAGTTTTTTATTTATTAAAACATGTTTTAAAATAGAATAATTATATGTTTTTGTTTGTTTTATGTTTTTGTAGTTTACTTTATCATGTTTATAACCATTACATGAATTTTAAAATTCTTATTTTTGTTCACTGACAATTACTTTACCATGTTTACAATGTTTACCAGGTTTACCATTTTTACCATTTTTACCATCTTGACCATATTGACCATCTTTGCCATCTTTACCATTGTTTAACATGCTTACCATATTACCAATGTTTACTATTATGTAACTTAGTACACTTTTCTATTTTCTGATTACAGTAGTATTAAAATATTTGAATTTTTATATTTGTGAACTGAAGTCTGTTTTTTTGATTTGAAGTATAATGACAGATCATTCAGATGATCAACCACATGATTCTGGAGAGGAGCATATTTCTGGTCATACCTCTGGGGATGAACATTCACATGCTCCTATTACGACAAAGAGTTCAAAGGTTGGTAAACATGGGTGCACACATTTACCAAAATTGTCACATGCCCGTATGAAGGATCAGAGGATATTCATTGTGTTTGATGATGATGATATTCCTAGAGGTCCGAATGCCAAATATTTTAAGAGTTTTGTTGCAACTCAGGCTAAGACCAAAGTAAGCATTTTGTATAATGATTGGAGAGGTGTGGATAAAAAGATTATCTCTCAGTTGTGGGAGATGATTTTGGTAAGATCTTTTGTCATTGTTTGACCATTCTTTTAATGTTTCTAGTATATATAATATGTTTAACCTCTTCTTTATCAGATGACATTTGATATTCCTGACACTGGAGGAGTCAGGAAGAAATGCTTATCATTGGATTCCAGGAGATGGAGGGATTTCAAATCAACCCTCTCATCTGATTTCATTTATGTTCATAGGATTCATGACAATCCATGTCGTATATATCCTTTTATAGATGAAGACACATGGAGATAGTTTTTTGAAAGTAGAAAAAAAGAGTCATTTCTGGTAAGGGCAATGTAAACTTTTATAAACTTTTTTACATAAATTATTTTATTAATGTTTTGTTAATGATTTATTATTCTTAAATTACAGCAAACAAGGAAAGCTCATCAGGAGATCCAATCTAAAAATTTATACCCTCATAGTTTATCTCGGGGAGGGTATGCATTATTGGAAGAAAAAATGATGGCGGAAAAATTTAAACAACTAAGAGCTGAGTCTTCAAGCTCTGGAGAGGTGGCCCCTCCATCCCCTCCATCTAGACATGAAAAATGGAAGAGAGCTCAGAAGGGAAAAAAGGGAAATATCATTCGGAAGAATCGTGAATCGTAGCTGAGAGGATTGTAAGATATCTATTTAATTTATTTAAGTTAACTTTTTTCTTCATATAAGTTTAAATCATTACAGAAATGTTCAATTAATTAATACATGACTCTCTTGAAGAGCAGAGTTCAGAGGGGACATTTATAGCTACTGGGAGGGAAGATATTTTATTTGCTGCATTGAGAAGGCCTGAACATCCTGGTCGTGTAAGAGGATATCTGGCAGGTGTATCGGTAAGAAAAGTGTTTCCACGTTCATCAGATTCTAACATTGAGGGGGTTTATTTAAAAAAATATAATCCTTGTAGGCTGAAGTTCAAAATATTAATGCGACGATGGAGGACAAGATTAGAGAGTCAGTGCAGTCTATGTTTGCAGAAATGCAAAGACAATTTCAGACTGTAGCTCCCACTCCTCCACCTCCCCCTGCAGACCCCATTATTTATCCTCCACCTCCGCTAGTAGCTCCCAATCCCCCACCTCAGCCTGCAGACCCCATTTTTTATTCTACGCCTCTGTCGCAGCTTCCTACATATTGCATGTTGTATGTTGATGATTCTCAACACCATATAGTAGCACACGGGTTGGTATATTGTATAGGAGATACAGTTCATCATCAACAATTAGAGGTAGAGAATCAGAGGGTCACTGTACAGGATATTATAGATAGATCAGCTAGGGTACCAATACCTACAGATGAGGTGGCAACCGTTGGATAGAGTATCGTCCATTTTTTTGTTTGTCCATCCAGACTTCTTCGACTCATTACCATAGAGGTATGAATGTTATATCTTTTATTTTATTTTTTTATTAAAGATGTTTTATCATTTGAAAACTACTATATATTTCAATTTTTTCACAGCAATACTTCAAAGGTAAAGAAATACTGTATAGACAACAACAAAGACAACAGGCTATGACATCAGATACAGATTCCAGTGGTTTTGACAGATTGTCAAGATAATCACATTTGTTGTTGGGTTTTTATGAGTTTCCAATGGAATCTCATGTTTGTGGACGTGAAATAAGTGTGGGGATTACAAAAACTGATATCATGAAGCTTGTTACTGGAGATAAGTTAGGCATCAATGTGGTGAAATGTTTTTCCATGTAAGTCTTAACACCTTTTCCCTGCATTATATTTATTAAAAATGTATACTAATGTATGTTTTGTATTAGGTATCTTTATAAAATTTTTGAGAGGAATGAGCTGAGAGAAGTATATGGATTCATGTACCCACAATTGATTTCCCCTGAAGCATGTGCATTGAATGAGGAACAAAGAAAGGTTTATATTGCTGAATGATTTGGAAAGAATATAATCACACAATTTTGGATGATTCTTTTTTGTGAGAGGTATGAAACACATTTCTCTCAAAGAGTTAATTATCTTTTAACATAAAAAACCACTAACATTAAATTTCCTTTTATCAGTGATCATTGAATGTTAGGGATTTTTTTCCCAAGGGAGAAAGCTCTTTATTGGATATGCTCTGTTCATGGTGATGTGCGGGAAAGTTTTAAGAATATATTGGAAAATTAAGTTTCAATTTCTCAATAGTTTTATATATTATAATGAATTTTAAATTTACCCCATTCGTATTATTTTCTAACAGTGCATGGGACTACATTCGAAAAAACACAAAGAAAAGAAATGCAAAGATTAAATATGTAAATGCGAAGTTAAATTTCCATTTATAATTTGTAATTTTTGATTTATTACAAAAAATAATATATTGAATATACACTAATTCAAACAAAATTTTCATGACCAACAAGGCGTCATCGAATGCGGATATTATATGTTAGGATTTATGTATGAAATAATAACAACTGGGACAGTTGTGAATTTTGACCTAGTACGATTTCCTCTTAAACTTTGCCATAATATTTCAATTTGATTTATTCAATATACACATTAACTATCTTCTTTTTTATTTTTATCTTTTTGATGACCCTCAACCCTATACTGCTGAAGACATCAAACATGTAATAGTGGAGTGGTCAAATTATTTTACAGGTTTTATTGAATTTTAGTTGTTTGTAATGTAAAATGTAATTTTGAATATTATCGTTTTAATTGTGTATTTGGTAGTTGTTTAGGTTGGATTTAGTTTTTTTGAAGTTGACAGTGTAAGTTTTGAATGTTATTAAGTGAATGTTTAATTTTGCTCTACTTCTTGTTTTGGTCTACTTTTGATGGGTTTTCTGGTATGGATTTGGGTCTGTGGGGGAGGGGTTACAAGGGTGTGGGGGTGTGTTCAGTGGGGTTTGGGGGTGTCCAGCGGTCTGGGAGGGCTGTCCGGTGGGGTGGGGGGCAGTCCTGGTGGGTGGCAGGGATGTCCAGTGGTGTGGGAAGGCGGTCCAGGGGTGTAGGAGTGCTTTCCAAGGGTGTTTGGGGCTGTCCAAGGGTGTGGTGGGGGCTGTCAAGTGGGTTGAGGGGGTGAGGGGGTGATGTTCAGGCAGGTGGGGGTTGTCGAGGGGTGTTTGGGGGTGTCTGGGGGTCAGGGGCAGTCCATGTGTGTGTGGGGGGGGGGGCTCCAATGGGGGTGGGGGAGGGTTGTCCAAGGGGTATACATGAGGGTGGGAGCTCCAATGGGGTGTGGGAGGGCTGTCCAGGGGGTATACATGAGGGTGAGGGCTCTAACTGGGTGGGGAAGGGCAGTCCATGGGGTATAAATGAGGGTGGGGGCTATCTAGGGGGTAAGTTTTATATGTTATCAATGTACATGCTTAATTTTGATCTACATATGTTTTTGTGGTATGATTTCTTGATTTGTTTTCTGGTTGATTCTGGTGGAGAGAAGATGACTGCATTCTGTTTAAAAAAAATTGGGTTTATCACGTTGGTTATTAAATAAACGACGTTATAAAATGCCTGGAAAATAGTATATCACGTCGGTTATTTAATAACCGATGTGATAAAAGGCCTGCAGAATGGTTTATCACGTCGGTTATTTAATAACTGACGTGATAAAAGGCCCGGAGAATGGTATATCATGTCTGTTATTAAATAACCGACGTGATAAAAGGTCTAGAGAATGGTTTATCACATCTGTTATTTAATAACCGGCGTGATAAAAGGTCTGGACAATGGTTTATCACGTCGGTTATTCAATAACTGGTGTGATAAAAGTCCTGGGGAATGGTTTATCATGTCGGTTATTCAATAACCGACGTGATAAAAGGACTGGAGAATGGTTTATCACGTCGGTTATTTAATAACTGACGTTATAAAAGGCCTGGAGAATGGTTTATCACGCCGGTTATTGAATAACCGACGTGATAAAGGCCTGGACAATGGTTTATCACGTCAGTTATTGAATAACCGACGTGATAAACCGCCTCCCTCCGGTTTATCACGGCGGTTATATAATAAGCGACATGATAAACCCCCCTCCCCCGGTTTTTCACGTCGGTTTTATATGAACCGACTTGATAAACCACGCTCACCCCTATTTATCACGTCAGTTCTATAAGAACCAACGTGATAAACCCCCCTCACCCCGGTTAATCACGTCGGTTCTATATGAACAGACGTGATAAACCCCCCTCACCCCTGTTTATCACGTCGGTTGTTTAATAACCAACATGATAAACCATTTTCCAGGCCTTTTATCACGTCAGTTGTTAAATAAACGACGTGATAAACCCTTCCCATTTACTTTATCATGTTGGTTCTAAAATAACCGACGTGATAAACATCGCGATTTTATGTTTTAGACATCGGTTTTTAAATAACCGATGTCAAAAACCTTATTTATAACATCACACGTATTAACGTCGGCTAGAAACCGACGCAAAAAATGAAAAATAACCGACGTAAAAAACATTTTCTGCACTAGTGTGTGCCCTTGTCTCCCTTTGTTTGTGGGTTTAATTCCAATGGCCATACCGGAAATGACGGGTTTTCACCCATCCTTTTGGTTTTCTATTTTTTAAAACCATATCATTCATACAAAATTCCAAAAAATAATATATTTTCTTTAAAAAAACCATTACATATTTTATTCTCAAAATATAAATAATACCTTTCATTTTTCATCCCAAAATGTAAAAACCATTTATCACCTCATAATCAAAAGATCATGTAAACCCCTAAGGTTATCCATTATGTCATCACAAGAAATGATAATTCATTCATGAATATCATTTTAACATATGAAACTTTAGGGTTACATATGCTAAAAAAAATTCCAATTTAATCCCATCATTAAATGACACTTAATACATTTAATCATTTCATAATCCTATAATCTACTATAAACATTTAATCCCATATATGTGGATATATGACTAATTTAATGTTCTTAATGATCCATTAACCATTATTTTAAAACATAGTATATAATAATTCATTCATACAAACAAAATCATGAATCATATATTAAGATTAAATAATGTGAAAACATTATCTAATAAATAATCCAGAACTTTCATTGGTCATTGTCAGTTTCCTCATCCTCAATTATAATGGAATTTGATATCAGTAAACAAAATTTTCCATGGTCCTGCTCAACCCATTATTAAACCATATTCAGAGTAAATATATTTTTATAATGACCATGCACATCACATTTAAAACATAATTTTTATCCCCCGAATTGAACTTATTTCCCTTTCTTAGATCCAACTGGACTCTTCATTTTTCCAGAGCAGGTTATTGTTTTATAACCTTTATTACCACATCTAAAACATTTTCACATCCCTTTGAAGCATTTTCCTAGGTGTTTATTTCCACATACTTAAAACATAGGATTTTGAATATACACACCATTATGATTATTACCTGAACACGAATAGGGATTTGTTTATCACATATATGATTCCATAGAAAAATCACCATGGTTCATGTGGTCAATCATGACTCCAGATAGATGGTTGAGAATAAACACATGAGTTATCATTGTATCACCACTTCATTAGTTTCTTATTCGAAAAACCGTTATAGTTTTCTTCACATCCATGTTACTTTAATGCCTAGTAGATCAAGCCATTTACTAAAATAAAAAAGGACAGTGTGAGTGTATCAGTAAAATCATCATATTATATATTATAAGGACTATAAACACTATGATAAAATTATTCATGTTATATTAAATTCATTTAATTTATATAAATAAACTATTAATCATTCTAATATTCTAACCATTTTGGTTATGTCACTTATGCTTAAATAACACCCTAACCTCTAAATTTATCTAAACCGACCACCGATACCAACCGTGGGGCCCCTACCATAAGCATTAGGTAGCCATGAATTATGATAATAATTCACATTGAGGATATTTTTAGGTTTATATATTTAGATAATTAGGTCATAACTTATACAAAAAATCTAGAATATTACATTGAGACACTTGTACTCAGTATCCATTTTTTCATAAAATAAAAACTCTTAAAAGAAAAGAAACATATTTAGTTTCATGTTTTAAATTACATGATTTTCCTTGATCCCATCCATGACCCTATTCCACCATTAGTCCTGTGAAAAACACCACAAAAACAAGGGATGAGTATATAAAAACTCAGTAAGGGTAAAAAATGAAGGAAAACTATTATTTTTTCAACACAATAGGAAAACCATGAATACAATATCATAATGTAGAAATTTTACCATTAATGATGTAGCAAAACACATCATTGAAAACAGGCCCATATTTTACCCTTTTTGTAACTAAATTATTACCATAAAGCCCATAGAAAACAAATTAAATCATATAAAGGGATATTTGGACATAATCATACTTAATTGGAATAAAAATATGGTCGACTTCCAAAAATATCCCTAAATGGAATATCCATATGGTCGAATTCCATACCCAATGTGTTGGAATTTATAATGTAACCACCCTTCCTTGATTTATCATAGAACCACCCATCATTTGGGTTACCATGTAACCACCCGTCAAATGTTCATGTATCATTACATACCGATAACAAATAAAATATTGAAAATTAAAAAAATTCAGTAATTACATTTAATTTGAAATCAAAATATGTAATTTCAGGATATCAAAATACTCCATAATTTTAAAAACCATTTTCAATACCAAAACACCCAAAATATAATAATGTATTTCTTTTCCTTTTAAAAACCTTAATTATTATAGAGGAATCCAAATATCTATTGTAGTTTCATAGAGGTCATTGTCGCCCCATACGTTAAAATTATTCCATTTTTCATTTTGTAAGACACTTCATAGAACAGAGATTCTATTTGAATGAAATTAAATTTCAATTGGTTTTATTATACACTGTATAAAATAAAAAGGTATATATTTTCTAAAAATTTACCTGTGGAAGGATATTAAGACGATTTCCCTTACCTTGTGTCCGACATGACTTTATCATTCTTTAATTTTCTGAATAATAAGATTAAATTAATTAATAATATATTTAGAACCTTTTTTAGTTTATTATTCTGTTTATATCACTTATTAGCTGGCTATAATAATTAGTTAATTTTTTGAGTTCATATTGGACATTTTGTCGATGTTTGGATCATTAGTCAAAAAATGAACATGTTATAATTAATAATTGTTCTTGTGGTCAAAATTATATTATCTCTAGACTAATATTCCCGATTTAGACATCAAATATATCATATATATCTACTATAGATGTATTTATAACATTCTATAAGATTTATATTTATGAAATGAAAAGCACCATTCAAGAAGATAGTAAGCCAAACGTACACATGAACGTTACATTCATTTTTTTTCATATTTACCAGAATGAAAACCTATTGATAAATAGGTATATTATAATTAATGTTTAATATATATTATATATTTTAGATAATTTCATTAATTATATCATTTATATGTTCTATGTATAGCGTGAACGAGTAATATCACTTTGTGGATGCGATAGTCTCCAATTCCTTAAATGAAATTATCATATTTATTAAACATAAAAAGAATAATGTTATATTATAAATTGAAATTACAGAAGAATATGGGTTAAATCAATATCATATATATCATATATAATTACTAATGCATCATAATGGGCACTATGATAGGTGTAATGAGAAGACTAAAAAATTATGGTTTCATGAGGCATTAGTTCACAGTCTAAAGAAACAATATGTTCTATACCCATTACATGGAGGTGCGTATAAGTGTAGTTTGAATACATCTCATAACAACAACCATGTATATTGAGGATTCTAGTCTTTTTATATAAATGAATAATATGAATATAAAGGGGGGGGGGGTGGAGAAGGAAAATAATTGAATGAAACATGAATGAATAAGTTACCTCAAATCAGGTAACATCATTTTATTTGAGCCAAAGGGGTCTCTTGAATTTATTTCTGCCAAGGGAAAATATTATAGAAGTAATAGAGGGATGTTGGTAGCTTATTGAAATAGAGTATGGATGAGCTAAGGTTCTTGAGTGGTTTGAGTAATGGGTTATAAGTGGTGGCCATTTATAAGAAGGAGGTGGGGAAATTAATGAATGTTTGAATGTGTAATTTTATTATATACTAAATATCAATTTTTAAATGTACCGAGCTCAATTAATTCTAGGATAAGGTGATAATTTTTTAAAATCCACTCAGGAAATTTGTTTTTGAAATGTTAAGGGCATAGAATTAACTTTATATTTTTTTCCTTATCGTTTTGTTACCTAATTTATCATTTACCATATCCCTTTGTAAATTCATAATATATAGTTAATATATTAAATATAATATATCAAGAGAACCAAAATTGGACAATTAATGTCATTTTTAATATCATATATTTCTTTTGGCTGAATCTAAGACTTTTAAAATTATTTTATCATTTAATAAAATAGTATTTATTTTATCATTTATATTTAATTTATTTGAGTCCTTTATCAATGAAGCAATCACTTCATCATCATTGTGTAATAATTAAATTTTTATATTTAATATTTAAAATTTATAAATAAAATATCATGATGTAGGAAATCATTTTCTCATTATAATAACTATTTATTGTAAAAAATATCGCTTATATAACCCCATATAAAAATTGTTCTACTTAAAGATATACGTTTATGTTACATTTTCCTTAACTATAAATTTATTTCTATAAAAAGTAATTTTCAATTACATGTGGCTCCATTAGGTCCCAAATTGACACAAGGACACCCATGGTTTGAAATATATCTTCCAGTATGATTAGGGCACGTGTTGGGGTAATATAATATTATTCTAATATTATTTTTACCCTTATTTACCAGATTTACCCTTTTACCATGGTAAGTAAAATATTAACTAAAGATACTATTCATAATGTCTAAAAATAAATGATACATACTTAAAAAAAATTGACATACTGATTCCAAATATGGAATCAGTTTTTTGAAACTAAAAACATAGAAGTTGCTGATATTACTTTAATATTATTTCTTTTTGTCAAAACCAAAAAGCTTGTAATTAATAAATAATAATTATATAAGATTGATATGTTTTTATTCATAACAAACAAGTGATATTACTTACAGTGACCAAAATTGGATTAAATGAAAAAAAATATAATCTTATTGCACTTTATAAAAAATTAAAATGATAATCTATCCATATAATTAAATTATATGAAAACATAGTTTGGACAAAAAATGTAGTGTTTTTCACTATTCATTAATAAGTGAACATTATCTGAAAAATACCAAATAATTATCCAATGTAAATTTTGATGTCAATATTCTAAATAAGATGTGTATTTTGACAAATATAACATACAAAAGGGACAAAAACTATATTTAAAAGGTGTTCTATATCAAAAGGTTGTAAAACTACATTTTAACAAGATTAGATTATTTATGCTTAATATTGGTTTCATTCTCATTTTATGGATCTAAATTTTGTTCGGTAAATGTAAAAAAAATTAAAAAAGACGTTTAATCATAATATGGTTAGTCATTTTCATTACCACCAATACAATGTCATTGCATTATCTACCACTAAAAATATATAGTTAATTCTTTTTTGATACAACTAAACATTTTGTGGAACATATGATTTCAATGAAACCTGTTGTTGCATATAAAGTACACTATCAGAAATAGCATCACCTTTAATGTAAAATTTATATTTAATTCATAAAACATAATAAATATGAAAATGTCATATTCTTTATTTTCATGCAATGTTACACTATGTGTACCATTGTTTCCATCCCCTCCCTTGGAGATCTATTTCTATCCATACTTGGTTTGATTCCACCACAATTATTCATGTATGTGCCTATATGCTTGATTCCTTCTTTATTGTATTATTTTCCTACTCTTTATTTGGGTTTTCTCTTTTACAATGAGTTCGGTGCTGATTTTATGGTTTTATCATTAATTATTAGGTTTAATCATAATGTATAGTGTTTAATCATTCTTTCTTGAGGTGTGGTTAGAGTTTCACACTAGATTTTATGGATATCTACAACTACAGAAGTTGATTCCATCTTAAACATTATTTTATTCATTCATTATTCATTACTAAGTATTTTCATGTGTTCTTTAATTCAGGTTTTCTGTTTAAAAATAGTTTTTAATTGGATTTAAAATTTATATGGTTTATAAATGGTTTTTTAATAATGAATTATGTGTATTTCTTATGTAAAACCTCGAGGTTCCACTTGAGTGTGTTTTATAAATTTTTAAAATGTTATATTTTCTTTCGAGATCATGTTTTGAAATAGTTTGATGTAATTTTACATAAAAAGTGGAATTTGGTTGTGAATGTGTTGGAAAATTCTATGTGTCTACATTTTTTTCATGAGTAATTTGAAAATGATGAATTATGTGAAATGTAGAACCTTATTGAGAACAAAGGGATGCTTGGGTAATTATTTGGGTGGAATATGACTAGTATTCGATATTTTTCAGAAGTGGTTCATCTCGGGTTTGTCTAATATGATGGATGCTAAAATAATAACTAATTACTGATGACTAATAGAGATAACTAGAATTTTGGATGTTTCTCAAATCCGTCGGCTCATGCCCAAGGGTGTGGATGGACATGGTTTCTACACAAATTTTCACCAAGATATAATGTCTATAAGGTACCAATCTTAGCGAGTTCCTATAGGGTTCTCTATTGAATTTCGTTTTTATGGTGAGTTCTCACTTAACATCAAACAACTGTATACTTGGTTGGTTATTTCAATAAAAATTATACTTTCATTGTGAATTTTTTTCAATAAAATGTTCCGTTGTATTTATCTCCTAAAACATGAATTATTATTTATTATAAAATGTTTATTTAATGGAATCTTTTATTTGATGTAATCCTACTGGTCTTTTTCTCACACCATAATTATAACTATGGTTGTATTTAAACAACGTTATGTTTGATAATGGTAATGATATAGTGTTTGGAGATGTTGGATCGGGTTGCTAGAGGTATTCTTAGTGCTGGAATTCTAGTGATGGATTGGGGGCGATGCTCCTCTTACCATATAGGTTTTTTAATCATCATATTTTCCACTTTTCTTGAATCTCCTTTTTTTATGGTTGTAAAATGAATCTAAAAAATTGTTATTCCTTTTTTGGTTTTTAGTTATCATTGTATTATTATTTATTTAATTTTTTTATAATATAAAATATTGTAAAACCATTTCAATGCTTTATATTTAATACTAGACCACTTGTTTCCAACTCATGTGGATTGAGAACACCCTTTAAGACATGCTATAGAATAGGTCGGGTGCCTGTTTGGTTAAAACACAACATTATTCATGATTTAATTTTTTTGATAAGGAAATCCAACCCACAATTATAAAACTAAACACCTGATTCATGGTAGATGAGGGAGTATCATGCAGTGATTCTCTACAATATTATTGATGGTAAGGTTTATATGTATATAGTATTATATACTCCCACTAATTTAGAATGGGTATATGATTCCACTCACATGGATACTAATTATATGATATATATTGAATGAATATTGTTATAAAATTCTCATGATAAATTTCTTAGTTGATTAGACTATTATTTTTTATTTAGGTATTAATGGAGGGATTTTTGTATATATAATTAATATTATTGAGTAAAATAAAAACACAAAATTTCTTTATTTTTGAAAAATCACTGAGCTATCTATAAATTTAATAATAAGGATATAGTGGTGAATGTAAATATCAGAAGTACATGTTTTTTTATTAAATATGACTTCAAATTATAAACCATTGAATAATTGTTAATTGTTTTCATTTTTTTTCTGATTTATAAATTATTTCTAATGGATATAATATGATGTATTTATTTTTTATAAATCATTTATCAATTTATCATTCAGTCAAAAATAACCTACATTGGATATTCCAATTTCACATCTTTATTCCAAAAGTTATTATATGGGTCATTTTCATCTCATTTATGATTGATAAAAATGTTCTATTTCTATATGAGTGGTTATACATAATTAATTATTTATAAGATTAATGATCTACTATCAATTTATGGGAATGATTTCAAAGCGGGTTTGGTTTGTCATTTACATCAGTTGGAGTTTTTATATAACAACATCATCAAAATCATAGTATATATGACATCATTTGAGTATTAATACAGGTGAATCCAATCATTAAATATAGTAAGGGAATTATAATTAATTTAGTATTGGGATGATATGAAGAATATATGGTTTTGGTGATTTGTGTGTAGATAAAGACATTGATTTTCCTCCCATTTTCAATTAGACAAAAAGGAATATATTACAAGAGTATGAACTATATTTCATGAGCCACTAATGGTTTATCCATTACATTTAACTACTTTAGTATTTAAGGAATCTAAATTTAATAAAACAATTTTAGGATACAATATATAAAGAGTTCAATTGGTGTGAAGTGAATTAAATGCCAATTCTATAACAATTCTAGTGAATTCAAATTTATTTGCAATTCTCTAAAATAATTTGGAGTGTATATAACTATTGGAACCTAATTGTATAAATATACCTACATGTAATGTAATAAATTTATATTAATGGTAAAATAATGGATATTATGTCTTATCGTGGATATTTTATTGAGGGGATGAAAATTACTCTAGTATTGTCTATTTGAGGACAAACTATCTTTACATAAACTACATATAACCATAATACATCAATGTTATCCCTGATCATACATATTTTTATATTATGATTTTTGGTTTCAAATATAATTTATTAATGTTTTTGAAAATATGTTAACATTAATATTTTTGTTGAAATTATTTCATTATTTTTATATTTAATATCATTAATGATGTGTGTGTGTGAATGCTTCAAATTAGAGGACGAAATGATTTATATGATTATTAAAATATATAATTAATTAATATTTAAAAATTTTAATTTTTAGGATCATGGGACCAAAATTGAACAATATAAAGATATTGGAAATTTGAAATAATATTAAATAAATTATTTATGTTGTTTTTATTTAGGATTACTATTTTATTATGTTGAAAATTTTGAAAATTTTTAAATCCAATGACATAAGATGTAATTATGTTATTAAATTTATTTCTAAGATGAAACATATATTGATTTGTGGTATTTTATTGATGGATTTGAATATTGTGAATAGAATAAAGATATTTTTCTCCGTGTTGTAGATTGTTCATTCTATTGTGTAATTTAAAATATACAATTTGATAATTAATATTGGTGCAATTTCCATAGTCTTTTTGACTCATATACCAATCATTTACTTTTAACAATGTCTATTCTTTTGTTGACTGATATATAAAATGGGAAAATCATTTGACCAATAATACACATGAAGGACACTGATACTTTTGGATATTTCTGAAAATATACTTTAAAAATAATTTATTTAATTAATTGGGATCCCTTGTATTTCAATAATCATTCTCCAATATCCAAGTCTATGATCATAAAGTGATTAAATATTAGAACATTATAATTTTAAAAGTGATTACTTTGGTTTTATTGGTTATGGATAATTTATAACTTTATAAATTCTATTTTCTCTAAGATGGATATGTTTAGTTAGGATTATATTGTCCCAGAATAAGTATTATAATTTTATTTCCTTGAATTCTATATATAAAAAATATTTAAAATTTTCTTTTTCAAAAGTTGTAATTTAATGCAATGTATTCTAGTACATTTCTTATATACGATGTTATCTAGTGATGTATTCATGTTTATATATATGAACTATATTTTATGATAGATTTTGGGGGGTTTTGTGTGAGGGGACCGAGTTTCGAGTGGTAACTTATTAAATTATGATTGTATATTTTTTTTGTAGGAGTTGTGACACTATGATGTGATTTATTTTTTCACTACATATTTTTACTATAATATATTTTTAAATTCTGTTCTGAATTTTTAACATGGTTATATATTCAAGTTAAAATTTCATGAGTTGAATATTTTCTTATTTTCCATCACACATAGATACTATAAGATATATTAATTTTTAATTATGTATTTATCTTACTATATGTTTCATTGGGGACTGTCATCCCATAATGATTGTATTCCCCATCAATGTTTTTCAACAACCCATGTTCTATTTGTTGTTGTTTTGGGATGGCAGGAAAAAAATTCACCATCTTGTGTGTGGTGTTAATGGGTCGTGTAATGGTATGTATATTAAATGTATCACCATTTTCTGTCATTATGTTTTATTATTTTATATGTTTTGGTTATTATATATTCACTTTTGTGTGTGTTTTTATATTAATGGAAGAAAACTGTTTTTTATTATTATTATGGTGTGTTTCTCAAAAAAATAAACATGTATTCTTACAGATATAGAAAAAATATTTTTTAATTATTAATACAATAATTGATATGTTATATATTATTTAAAAAAAATCATAATTTAAAATTTATTTTTATTACAAATATAAATATGTTAAATAATTATGTGTCAAATTTTTGATTTATTTGGCTTTATTGATTGAATGGGGGATCAATATTGTGGGTTGGAGGTTAATTGTAGGTTATTATATGATAATTTATGTTTGATGAATATAAATAAGTAATATATTATGTTTTACCCTAAATGCTTCTTATGATGGATCATTATTAGTAACTATTTGAGGTGATGATATGTGTCATATATTTTTAATACATTTTTATCCTATCATCATTTATATATTGATTGCACTGTCATTAATATTTTTAATTTTTAATTAGAAGTGAAATTTTATTTTAGCATCACAACATGTTTTATTATGGATGTATTGTTAGGGAATAGTTTTTGGACATTATTTTCAAAGGATTCATGTATGTTCCCATAATTATATTTTTTCATGAATTATTTTGGTGGATTTGATTTGAAGAATATTAGTTGTTTGGAAAACTATTTGTAAGAATAAGTTAAACATTAATATTTGTATGACATTAAAATTAAGGTGTAACATATTTTATTATACTATAATATGATTTCATATCATCAATATGTTTTTAATGTTGGTCTTTGTATTTTCACTAAAAATTATGATTATTTTCACAATATAATCCTACATTCTCATTAAACCACCCATATATAACCAAGAAGAAACACACTACACCATAATATTTGGGATTTCAGTTTTAATTATAAAATCCTTTTTTCATCTATCTTTACTTATTTAATCCACATTTAATTGTTATTGGAGAGAGAGGTCATCCCCTATATGTTATAGTGTTCTCAGTTATTGATAATGGAACTTATTCCCTTATAAAAGTACAATTTTCATTTTATGAGGTATATATTTATGTCTTCTATTATTATTTCATATCTCTATATCATTATGGGTCAATGATAATGGTTTTAATATGGGATTTTCTTGCATATTTTTTTTATTTTAGTGTAATTATGGATTTATTAAGGGGGTGGTGAAATTTTATTTCCAAGATAGATTTTTTAATTGTGAACATACTTGGTGTATAATTTTTTTTGTATTTTTTTATTATGAATATGTATATATTGAATGATTTGATTAAAAATAATTATTTTAATTGACATGGTATTATATGATAGATAATATAAATTATTTTAAATTGTGTTTTTGGGATATTTTATTTAACATGTGTTTAACTAGTGATTGTAATTACATAAATATCTAATAAACAAGATATATATGAAATAATTATGTAGTGTAAGTGACATATATGTGATTTATATGTTAAATAGATAGATAATATGAGGTTATTTCATATAAGATATGTTCTTCTACATTATTAATTCACAGATATTATAATATGATTTATACTATTTCTCACCAATATTTTGAAATGATGTGATCGAATTAATATATAAAGAGACTAATAAAATTTAATGGGCATTGAAAAATTGAAAAATGTAATTTAGTGAAAATATGTGTCACATATGATATTGTTTTTTGGTATGAAATTACTATATGGATGTAGATATGTGAATAATAATGTTTTTATGGGATAATGTGACTGGTATTATTATGGAAATGAATAGTTATATGTGGTATGGTTAGGGAATGTTTAGAGTTAATTATTACTATTATTGTTCTAATGGTGATGTGTTTTTAAAGGAAAACATGTGTTATTTATAATTGTTATGGGTAAATATTGCGTAATTATGTACTAGGAATTGAAAAGAGAAAATGGGATTAATATGTTCTGAGGTATCAATATTAGAGTATTAGATTATGGATTGGGTACATAATATATGATTTATTTTTTATTCTTATTTGTATTTATTATGGTTGTTGTGATTTCTAGATTTTTTTAAATGTGTTCAGTTGTGGATATTATATTATGAATATAATTGTTACCTTGATTTCTATATTATAATTATTTTTTGTGACCTGATATGTTCTATAGCTTATATTTTGTTTTTTGTTCTGTATTGAAATTACATTAATATATCTTTCAATGATTGTTTTGTGATATAAATGGAGATATAGTTATTACTCAAGATGGGTAGATAATGTAATAAGATTTTATACTCATTGGTATTATTCACTCTATGATGACGATGACATGAATTCATGTTGTATTACTATAATTAATATATTTTTTCTATTTTTTCCTATATTTATATACCAATTTTTTAACTGTATAATCCTTTTTATGTGTTTAAATGTTCATTTTGGTCCTATCTATTACCATTAAATGTGTGGAATGTCTATATTAGTTGTTGTTTTATTTGTAAAATTATTTTTTTGTAGTTGTGGGAATGGGGCGGTAGAGGAAATATGGTTGAGGCTAAATTTTATTATTATTTTCCTATCACATTTCACATAAATGATAAATAGCTTTATAGAAAAATAACATATCCACTATTATTCATATTGACTTGATACTCACCATTTTATTAGAGGAATATATTCAGTATAAAAGTATATTCATTCGATTATCCCTGTTAATTATTCAAAAAGAGAAACATATAAATGGTTGTTCAATGATACAGTCGTTTGGGAATAAGGGGATCTAATACAAACTATGTGGATTAATATGATTTTTTCTTTCATGTAATTACTACATATGTATTTTAAGTTTTTTAAAGTATACATTATAATTCATATGTGAATTCATTTTTTCATGAATTGTTTATCATACTTTTAATTATTATTATCTTATGGATTGCTTATTATAAATTTATAATTAATTTTATTCCCATGATCTATGTTTTATACAATGGGTTCTAGTTTTCCCCCATATGTTACTTCTTTGTGAATTAGTGGAATCTCATGATCTTATTTCCAACCCAGGAGAACACCATGTGCGTTTCGATTGTAATATAATGTGGATAGAGTTAGACCTGTTATATAGATTGTAAAAAATACGAGTATAACTATACGGTTTAATGGAATGAAAAATGTTCCTTCAATCACTATATAAAATATTTAAACCCATCCCATGATCAAGGGATAATATAAAATAAAAATTATGGGATTGGTTATATGATCCAATAAACCAATAGAAAAAAGATCAATTGCTCTATTAGTAACCAAAGTGTAGAGAATGGTAATTATTTTCACTTAATATTCCACATAATCGAGCTGGTGGAACCCCTCCTTAGAGGGGTTCTTCTGGACAACCATCCATAATATGGTGGATCAATAGCCAATCCCTAGTCCATACAATTTTTTTCAGTAGTGGTTCAATCAGCCACTCAGTTCGCCCACTACTCTTCTAAGCCACACTTGACTCTATCTATACAACAAACCTTGTCTAATTACACATTTTAGGGGTTTTAAATACATAAATTTCACTCCCAAACCCATATAATAATATTTAACATATATTAATTTATTCTTTCAAACATCACACAAATTATCCATGCACTTAAATGTAGTTTCATTATAAGTATTTGACCATAATATGTCACATCGCTAAAAATTTTCATTGTTCATATCATTGTATATACCAACCAACATAAGTCTTTATTTACCTTTAATGAATCTACATTAATTATCTATGTTAATATTGCTCATCACGAGTTACACATATAAAACAATGTCACTCATGTCATAAAAACCATTCTAGTGGCTATTTTTATTGTTGAAAAACTGAGAAAACTCATAACTGATTCATAACTATACTTAGACACTTAAGTTGTCCTCATCAATTAATTTTTATCAAATGTTTCTCCCCACAATAAATTTCCTCTGATTAAGGGAATTTTAATACCAAGGAACACCTCACCACTTGAATTATATAATGAATCTCAATAACTATATTCCAACGACTCACCCAGTGAGATTTCATTCCAAAAACTCCTAAATATACACATGAAAACCATTGACACACTATTATTGGTACTAATTTTGGAATTCCAACGATGATGGAGTCATAACATATAAACATTCACAGGACGAGAATATATTATATTTTAAATATTAATCCTATATTGATTATCAAAAACACATTTTTTGTATCTTAAATATCATATATCATATTTTTTTCAATTAACCATAACCCATTCGACATGTGAATTTAATTTATACCAACACTAAAAAACTCTTCATTGAAATTAATGATCCATCCAATTATGTGTCCCAATTTACCATATCACATTACCCTCATAACCAAAAGATAAAACTATTCATCAAATAATTATCAAAAAAATATATTTTTATATACTACTGAAATTTTAATGTCTTAAAATCAAACTCAAAATTTCATGCCACACTATAAAATATGAAGCATCACACCAATATCTAAAAATTTATAATTATCTCTATATATTTCATTTAAACTGCTATACTAAAATTATATATGTCATTGACACAACCAAAAACCCTCTAGATGAAGGTTTGTTTTTCAAAACTTACGTCTTTGTACTCACTATATGAGTGAACTTGTCATCACATAACGGTCTAAAATTCACAATAACTATGATAAAATTACAATAACTATCAGATCATAATTTTTGTATATGACTATCCCAAAAATTCCATTGATTCCACCTAAAACATAATTCTTCACTTTCATCCATCACATGGATATATAATCTACAAATCAATTAATAAATTATTCCTTAAATGCGGTCACAACAACTAAATAACCATGGGTGAACCACCCACATCATGAACTCACCAATACCATTCATTGATTTCATCCTTAATGATGATATATCATCATCATATGTGTTATACACATTGTAGGACATGATTATTAGGTTCTATGGTTAATATGAAAATATGAAATTATCAATACCTCATTAGTCTTCTTCCCACCCCTAGAAATCATTAGTTAAAAATTAAATAGTGTCATGCATGTCTATTTTATAAATTCTCAATCTAATCCTATATAAATTTGTGTATTCTCCCATAACACCATATCATATAATATAATTAATAACTATGTGAGAATTACATTAATTATTCAAAAAAGGCCAATCGACCATCTATCCACAGGATCAACAATACATACCATCAGAATATAATATATGTATATAATATAGATTAACTGAGTATAATTCCACATGTACATATATTGTAAAATTACATATGAGAAGTTTATAGTACTTTAAACAACTAATACCATGTAATTAGTGAAAAATATCCCACTAGTAGGCTGCTAACATTTATGTGAATCCCTACAGCCTGAGTACGAAGATTTCATAGATGCATTTTTCTTCAAAGTTATGGTAATAAAATACATACATGACCTCTTTCAAACAAGCTAATATCAAGATTCCATATAATTATAAACCATATTTTCCAAAAATCTGTTGCATCACTATTGGTGAATATAATAATTAGATTAACAGTGAAGGAAATTGCATCACATCCATACCCATAGTAACCTAGACATACATTGGATTATGTTTTAAAAAAAGACCAATCGAGGTTCCATCAAATGATCCTACATGAAAAAAACTTTCATGGATACCATCTTCCCAAATAGAAGGAATAACAAAAACACTTATACCACTACGTATCACATATGTATAAAAACTCAAAATAATAAATGGATTGGTGGAACAACATGACGTAATGCACACCTACCTGAATGCGAGAGGCGTCTCAATAGATGTGTTGGTATATGAGGGTATTATTGGGAGGAAACAACACAAGTACTATAGTGTGGTATAGAAAAAAAAAACCAAATATAATTAGATAAAATAATCTATAATTCAGATATGTTAATGGATTGATTGCTATTGTAAATAAAATTAACAAAAGTCTGAAATACCCATTCCATACATACAACTGAACTCCCTTCGACCAAAGATATAAATATAATAAAAAAATTTGATGAATAAGAATCAATGATTTATCATACTCCTTTTCATATCTCCATTATATCCCCAATTAAATTCTTCCCACGTGATCTAAACCTTGGGGTCCAATGAAAATTATTCCTATAGTAACCGTGTTAGTGGTGATCATGTACTAATGAGTAATGGATTCCTATGAAATCTATGAGTATAAAATTGAGTTGGCAACCACAAATTTGTTCTCATAAAATATTGATAATTAACTAATATATTCATATGGAACTCATCAAAAAAATTAAAAAACATCAAAATAATAAATAAATAATTACACTAATTAGAAATGGTTTGGCCAAATGCATGGATGTATGTGATCATGTCACATGGACCATACGAATCACCATAACCTCATAGGGTGACCATGTGCCACATTAGATCCAATCATTAGTTTTTTTCGATATGGTATAGGTTCTTCATCAATTTAATGGTGTATCTTTACATTTCACAATGACCATTCCTTCATATATCTAACTCGGGTCTCTTAAATATACATAATAATTAATATGTACCTCCCCTAAAAAAGTTCTTTCATTATGAAAAATGTAGAAAGTTACACATATTTAGGGAATGATATTATAATATCCATCAAAGTATAAAAGATCAATCTCAACTCTATATCACTGGTATCACCGCATATAATATCATAAAACTCCCCAATGAAAATTTTCTCTTACATTGGCATAGCCCAAAATTATCACAAACCTTCCCTAGATGATTTTTCTTATCTAAGAGAAACATATAAATATTAAAAATAAACAATTTAAGTATTTAATTTTCTATTCAGTCAAAAATGTCACCTTGAGGTTGTATACTATTTCCAAATAAATAATGAAAAATTGGTCATACTCCCTAACACATCACATGTATCAAAACCCTATTACACCCTTTAAATAGGATAAATAATATCACTAGGTATCCTAGTAGGTTATTTTATGTCCCAAAAAAATGTGGCAGCCACATTGTGTCCACCTGCCAAATTTATAACTCTCAAGTCCACACAAATCTCATTTTTTGACACATTCCCCATAGAGTCAATAATTGGAAAAAACATCATATAATAACTATGTATTGAATCAGTTAATACAATTGTAATGACTGAATAAAAATGTTCACAAGATTCATGATCTCTTATGGTTGTTTAATCATCCAAACAATTTTAATTCAATGAACCCATATGGATAACTAATAGTAATCCATCACCATCATTTATGAGTAATGACCAGGGGAAAATAAACTATTAAATCAAACTGATGTTCATGAAATTTTCAAATCCCCCAACACTCTCAATTGGTTTCCGTTTTATAGGGATCTCAGTATTATGTGCCTCATATATCAATGTCAATAGTATAAGGAAAGATGAAAAAACATGATATGGCCTTGGAACATAATAATAATAATTAATTATAAATTTATATTACAATTTAATTATTAATTAAACAATTAAAATATATAGTTCAACACCCTAGTGGCGTGATCACATTCAATATGCTTCACAAAAAGTTCATAATTCTACAGGGTATGTATCGAGGGACACCAACCTCATACTAATGTACGAACCTTTATAATGTATCTCTATAAATCTCTCTAAGTCTCACAAAATCTATTTTTCTATCATCTAAAACATTTGTGTCCAATATTACATCTACCACAATAATTATTTAATTATTATCACATTAAATTTAATTTAGTAGTGAAATTAGTTATATTTAACAAATCTAAATTTTAGTTAAAATAGGTATACATTCGTAGAAGCACATAGTGTGATTATGTCACACATTAAAATTACCAATCACACTAAAATATCCCATGGATTAACATCATGGTAAATATAGAAATAATCCCTCACACCTGAATGTAATAAAAACACTAAATATAGCTAATTTATGTTAATAATTATGAAAATAATACTATAGTGACATACCAAAATGAAATGGAATGAGAAAACATGAAACAATAATTATGGGATACCATATACAAAATCAGTATGAAAACCCAATTATTCAAAAAATATTCAACCATGGTCTAGTGGAATGCATATCAAATCCATACCTTTAGGAAATGATAATCAAATTAATAATAAGAGGAGAAAAAAGTTTCTTTTTTGAGAAAATGCTATACCATTAATGAATGAATAGTGTATTAAAATCATACAATGATCTAGATGGAAGATAAATCCATAAGGGGAGATACATATCTCATATAGAAAATATATTTAAAAAATAGGGTATCCCCTATTGGAAACCCAAAGGGGTGAATTAAAATTATTCCCATATAAAATACCCCACAAGCTAGTCAGTGGTTACTATAGTTTTCTTTAGAATTTGAGTTAATGACCCATCTAACCCCACTACTCACATGAGCCACCCTAATGACTACAAAACTGCAAACCATTACTAATAAAATTATTTTTGTATCTTTGTACCATTCAGAAATAAATTTGGATTCACAAATAAAAATATGGATTTTATACTAATTGAATTAACAAACATCACTCGATCATTCCACAATCATATAGTCTCATAGAAATAAATTTATATCCCCTATTATTATGTATATATGATATATATATTTATGAAACTCCAAAATATGTATAGTATATTTTTTTCGAGTTAATATTTATATCGTGAGTACATATATCATATATAATTTTTTCAATATGATTTTCTAGTTTTTGTGGAAGAATTTTAACATTATATTTAGAATAATTTTTTAAGAAAAGATATATTTTTGTCTACCAAAACACAAAGGGTATATATACTCTGTAGAAAATATATATTATCATGATGATAAATTATATTTCTATAAGATTGATGAAAATGTTTAATGACTATAAAAATTAAATATTATAATTTGTTTTTCCTTATTTGAATACTAATTAAAAATATGATTTTATTTCATTAATAGTGATGCTTATGTAGATTTTATTCAATTTTTATTTAGTTATTCCATGCCTTATAGAATACAAAGACTATGTAAAAGCAATTTTGTATTTTTATATATCATTTAATAATAAGAGTGTTGTGTTTCATCTTTGATATTGTATATTTTTAAAAAAGGCATGAGATGGTGAATACTTTTAATTGAAATAATACATTTTAAATGATTATAATAATAAAATAGGAGGTTTATAGTGGGTGTTTTATATGTTAAAAAATATTTGACGGATTATTTTGAAATATTTTCAATATGATATTTTTTAACCATATACAAACATTGATTAAAAAAATCATTAAATTTAATGGATGGAGAATTTATTTGGTTGTTAATATTCTATTTTAAAAATTTGTAATGACTACATGAAAAATGAATAGATAAAAAAATAATGTCAATAAATTTTGAGTAATTAATGATTGGAAATATCTATAAATGAAAAAATTAGTTACTACTGGAGATATATATAATACATATTTTTGTTTTACTAATAATAAATATATTTTTCTTAATCAATGCCAAATTAAAATTATATATCTGATTATTGACAAAAATTTAGATTCCTATGAATTTTGACTAATTATTTGGAGTATGTGTTATTGTGTTGTGATTATCATTACTTGATAATGAGAATATTAGTATAAATCATTATGTATTAACCTATGTAACTATTATCACTATCTAATTAATTATAAATTCCAAATATGTGACTAAATATTTTACTATAATTATTATGCTCTCTTGTTTTTAGTATTTTGTTTGTACTATGGTCAATGTGTGGTTGTGATTATATTTCAATATTTTTATCTAAATTGTTGAATGTTGATTAATATATTGGGTTTAAAGTGATATATGAAGTTATAAACAAAGAATACATGATAAAGGGTGAGTGTATGTGTTATATATTGTTGACTTTGGGGATTTTATACATATAGAACCATAGTTAAGGGTTAGTTACCCATTTTTAATTTATATAAAATATTTTTCTAAGATTATTTGTTTTTAGGTAAATACACTATGTTGTATTGATATAACATATTTTTAGTGTATTATTGGTGATATGAATATAAGGTAATGAAATTTTAGGATTCATGAAATCATTTATAGAATATTAAATTAGTATATTTTACAATAAATTTAATGACGTGATGAATTTTAATATTCTTTTTCCTCTAATTAGTTTTACTTTTAACTAATTAACGATTAAATTTTCCATTTATAGTGATGGTATAAATTGGTATGTTGGGACTATTTTAAACAACAATGAGAGTAATAATATTTTTTAATCATTATTTTGAATTATTTTTTGAATTTAATTTTTTATGAGTTTTTATGATTTCAGTGATATGGTTTTGTAGAGTTGGTCATGATGGTCAAATTTAATTGTAGAATGTATTATTTATAATTGATAATAATAGATTTAAAAATTATTTTCTATTTTACATTCATATTTGATTTTTTTTGAAATATAAATCAATCTATGTTATTTTTTAGGAATTATATATATAGAATGAAATGAATTTCTTGTATTTAAATTCATGATTATATTTTTTATATTTTCATCAAAATTTATATTTTTACCTGAAAATTTATTGAAAATAAAAATTGAAGTAAAATACATTCCCAGGTTACTGAACATTATTTTTAGCTAGTATTTAAAATTATGAACTATTTTTTAAGTCATATTTATATATTTTTTTAAAATTTTCTTAATTTTTTATTATAGTTTTCATGAATTTTTGTCCTAGTGAGACACATTGATAACAAAAATACACTAATTTGTGGACTTATGGGAATGTTAATTAATTTGGAATATTCATTGTTGAATTTTGGTCATTGTGGATGTGTGATTCCAATATTTCGAGAATATATTTTTTCACACTTGATGATTATGTTTGGTTTGGTTTATCTATAAGAATGTGTCATAACATGTTGGACTGAAATGATAGCATATAATTTTGTTTACATCATAGTATTGGTACTGTTATTTGGAACTGTAAGATAATTTTAATGTGTTCATTCATGTCAAAGGCTATAATACATGTGGGGATGAAGATTATATGGTTGAGATAAATATTTTCTGATCTATTTAGTATATTTCTATAATAGTTTGAATAAAATATGATTTTTTATTTTTGATAATGAATTATTTAGATATATTTACCTCGATATTACATGATTTCAATTCTTGGTCTTGAACCTTTTGTATTTGAATATTGGGTTTTGATGTTGAATGGTCATACATGAGGGGTAGATTCCGTAATTGATTTGTTTTGGGATGTTTATTATTAAAGCATAATATTGATTAATAAGGTAAAAAATCATCTAATAGGTATATTATATACAAGAAGAGAAATAATACGTTCTATTGCTCATGGTTTGATGTATTAGATAACGAACTGAGATTATTTTTAGTGATTTAAAGGTGAATTTTTGGACTTAAGATGAAAATATGGGTTTTAATAAAATCTAATTGTCATGATTTACGTCATTCATTGATTTTTTTACTAGGATATTATATTTTTCCATAGTGTTGGTGTTGAATTTAGGTGTTATCATTATCCATTACTATATTTTAATTATGGTCTGTTTTATTCAATTATAATAAAACTAATATTATTATCCCATACAGAGATGTCGAATAATATTTTGATACCATGGTAGATTTTTTTGGATTATGGAATGATAATTATTTTAGATAATTATTCTAACTATATATGAGTGTTAAACTATAATTTAATTTTTTGTTTTGTTAATAAAATATTCATGTTTAATAAACAAGTCGATAATTTAAATATGTTGAATTTATAAGTATCATCACATAATTTTGAGGCCTTTTATATTTTGATCTAATGGGTTTCAATACATTATAATAGTATTTGGTATCACTTATCTTTAAAAATAGGTTTCCATTGATTTCAATTAGAGATAAAGTGCATTTTCACTATGATATTATGTTGGCTTGTTTACTGACACCTATTGTGTCATTATTAAATGAACTAGTGCCAGAATTACAGATTTCCATTATTAATTCAAACTTTCAATGGATTATATATTTTTGATCGGTTTTATTCACTTTTAAACCATTCCTGGAAGTAAATGGGGTTTTTAATATAACTTGGAGTTCTCAATGATCAATCCGTGAATTATAACCCCTTTTGAATAAATACCGACAAGAAATAAGGAACTCCTTCAAAAATCACCACAATAATTTACTTAAATTATTATAATGGATCATTGAAAATAAGTTATTTATGATTGAATTATATATTGATTGATCTCATATATTTTTTATGTTTCATTCTATGATGAAGTTATTTTATTATTGAGTTTTTTCATTAATTATAAACTAAGGGAGGAGAACAAATTCTCCTTTTCTATTTGTTAAAAATATTTAATTATTTTATTTTTCTTTGGTGATCTAATATTTTTATGTGTAGAATGAAAATAATTTATGGGTATATTGAATATATTGAAAGAACATGGATGCAGAAATTTAATTTGTATTGGTTAAACTAATGTTAGCTATTATGGCATGAAATTAATAATGTGATTGACATTGTATAAAAATACGGTAGAAGAGTTAAATATGTTTTTAATTCGATATAGTCAATGAATATTTTATGGAATTTATTATAATGTAAATTCAATGAAAAAAGTTATTCTTTGATACGTGGATATGCTATAAAAAATTGATTTAATATAATCAATATTGCTACTTAAATGTTATGTAATTTGTAGTATAGAAACGAGTAGGATGAATGTAAAAAAATATTATGGATTTGTGAAAATGGAACCAACTAGGTAAAATTATTAAAATAAATTATTGATAAAAATATAGGGGATATGTGAATAAAAATATATATATGGGAGAGTCTGAATTGAATTGGGAAGTTAAGGAAGATATTTTAAAATTTTGAAAAGCAAATGTATTGAGTTTCCTAGTAATTATAAATGATTGTTTGGTGTGGATGTTTCAAAAATAATAATATTTTTTTGTTATAATTTTTATGGGAACTTAAAAGGAAGAGTGCTATTATGAAATTAAAAGGTAATAATATTTAGGTAGTGGTTACAAGATTTATTTGTCATTATTGGGGTGAATTACATAGGGTTTTATTGATGTGATATGATTTATTTATTGATATATAGAATGTTTTCAATTTTTATTATGACTTATCTATTTTTTTTATCACTAACTAGTGATTAAAAGTTTTCATTTTTTTATTTATATGGTTTGATATATTTGATAGTATAGTTTTTTTTCTATTGTGAAATTATACTATCCTAAATAATTAGAGTTGTTCTAGAGTAAAATTAGAGATGTTTTATTCACTTATGATGTATAAATGATGCATAGGATTTTTTATTTCATAATATATAGTTTTCCATTATATTAATGTGGAGGATGAGTATTGTATTCCCACAAAAAATAAAATTATTATTATTATAGATCTATCCCAATATAAATTTCACTTTTTTTATTGTATATTACTTATAATTACTATAAATAGTTTTGTGTTTATTCTTATTATGTATCGGGGAATGGATAAGAATCAATGATTAATAGGGAGGTGTATTTACGTTTACATGTTCATCTCATTCTAAAATTAATTGATTAATGTTTTTATATTTCATTCTCTATGGATTTATTATATCCCATTAAATTAAAAAATATAGGATGGATGGGAAAAATACCAAGTATACATTTTTTATCAAACTATTTTTCAATATTTATTGTAGATGTATATATCATCATGTTTAGTGTAGTATCATGTAATGTTATTTTGATCATTAAGTGATCAATAATGTAGTTGTTGGTGTCATATACTAGTGTCATTTGATTATAGTTAACATATATTGTTTTTGTTTTTCATTCTTATTGAAATGATAATGCATGGGTTTATTTATTTATATGGTAATTTTTTATAATAGATAAAGTCTTGTTTAGGATCTGGTTTCCTGATTGAAAAATAAAATGGGCGGTTCCACTGAAAATTTTTTCCTCAAACTATTGTTTCAATTGTCTAACATTTGTCATATTAGAGGAAAAATATATGAGCAAAGCACCATGTCACTGAATGCTCATATATGATTCAAAGGATAGTGGAGTTCTGAAACACTATTTAATATGGTTTAATATTTTATTCACTAAATAATCTAATTATAAAAATATAGTCGATAAAACAAATTTTTTACAAATGGTTACTCATATAGTGGTAATGATGGGAAAAGTTAAGGGATATACACTCATTGATTTTTCATTTATTTTCAATTTATGTTCTTTATATGATCAACTAATTTTATATATTTTTAATATTGTGTTTCATTAATTTTTATTTCATAATGCATTTTTTTGACATTTTTGGATTTTATTCTATTTTTAATACATGGGACGAAAATAAAATTTTCTTAAAAAATGACTCTCTTTATAATTAAACTTTTATTTTTGAAATTTGTTTTCTGAAAAATATTTGTTAAGGGATATATAATCAAATTTAAATTATATGACCCCATGACAATAAAATAACAATTATAATTTAATTCACATTATAATTAAACATTATAGAAAGAACAATGATGTTTGAGTATAAATTGGTTTTCCCCCAATCTAGGGAATCTTATTCAATCCATAGGAGTTTGAATGAATTTTTTTAACAATTATAGTAATATTCTCATAAATTATTATATATTTTAAAAGTAACATTTTATTTTTTTCTATAATTTTCTAAAATATCCAAAAAATCACAATAGAATTAGATATATAATTTGATTTGGATTATAATAGATTATTTGTCCTGAATGTCATGTTATTTTATCTTTTCATTTTTTAATAAATAATTTTAGTAGTTTTTTATTAACTTATAATCATACCCCATTAATGTGTTGATCAATTCACATAAATATTTAGAAACACTTGTTTTATTAATGTTCTAAATTAGTCTTTCAATGAATGAATATTATATTTGTTTCAATATAAAAGACTATTATAAAAAATATTCTTCTCAATATGAAATAAATATTAAATATTAAAGGTCTATATAAATTCCATGTCACACTTTATTTGGGTTTTAGGACATTGAAAATATTAACCCCATGATCCATGTCACATATTCTCAAAATATTTTTTAGAATTTTGAAAATTATAAATCTTCTATTTAATACGATTCCCCTAGAAAACATTCTCATATTTATAGATATTAACAAATACATTTAATATTATCTTTGATAAAAATTGTATATTATCAATCATTATATAACGTCCCGACCCATCTCACCACTAAACTATTGTCCAGGCCAGTCACTACAAGACCTCTAGCGTGTCTCCCCATACGCCAGAGGCTGCCGACTAGCAGTGAGGGTCTAAGGATAGTCAGTGGGAGGACTATACCATATTATTAGAGTTACACATCTGTATATCAATATAAATAACAGACAATGTCAATAAATTGTGGAAGAATTCTAATAAATGAAAAAGGAGCTGAAGGTAGATTTTATAAATCATGTACAATCAAATGGCCAATATCAAATTTATAGAAGATGCATGCATGACACGGTAATGATAAAAAAATGGAAAACAGTGAACCAAACAACACTCAAAACATTGCATTACAAAAATAAATAAGCAATGACTCCTAGCCCTAAGGGCAGTCTCATCAAGCATCCCGAGCATTCACACGACCATTTGTTCCTATCTTCCAATTAAATGAACACCACACAATCCTGCAACCAAATAGAATCTACTTGGGTACCCCAGTGAATGGAGGCCTGAGTTTTGTGTGAGATAAAACTCTTCATAGGTCGGGACCATCGGTGTCTACCCCAAATCTTAACATCAATAAATAATTTAAACAGTGAAAATATGCATAATTAATGTAATCATTACATTGTAACTATATACCCATGTACCTTCATCAGCTCTCGTCTAGTGTCTAAACATGTATTATACATTAGTCATGCATACACAATGGTCATTACAAAATAATTTTCATTTATAAATTATTAAAACCATATTAAACAACATAATTCTTGTGATTCGGACTTTTCTCGACATTCCCTATATAAGTCACTCACCACAGATGTCTCTAAACACCATCTAAGTAATCAGAGTTAAGACTAATCCAAGATTATTCGTTGTCTTGGATAATGTGTCATATGATATTCAATTTAATATTTCATATACTATATTTAATCCCTTCATCTAAAACAATAGTGATTCTCTCCTTGGTCTATCCACTAATAGTGATTCACCAAATTCATTGATAAGTGTGACCCCTTTATCATATTCAATTCACAAATAAAAATGTCATAGTAGTTTTCATTCACCAATTAATTCTTTTCATGTACAACTAGTTGGACCCAAAGACCAATGTCAATTAATGGTTGTAGAATGTCTGGTCTACCACCCTTGTGAGTCTTTAGAGTGTCAGTCCTTGTCTCACAACCCATGGAAATTTGGAGCATTAGTCCCTAACATAGAAAAGAATATTTTCTTGCAAGTTGTGTGTAGAACCCCATTCCTAGTACCCCATTATTATTTAAAGAATATGTCCCTGTATCACAATCCATTTGTCAATTATACATATATATTTATCATTGGTTTATAATGACATGTCTAACAACACACAACCATCCATTAATTAATTCATAAATTGACTAATCCAATATGTTAATTAATTCAACAACTAATAAACAACATAAATCACCCTTCAGAATTAAACCATTAATTAACTACTCAACATCTCAATAGTAAATAATTAATTAACAATTAATTATACATATAAAGACAAATAAATAATGAACTCAACATTTAAGTATTCAAATTCTTTAAAAAGTTTGAAACCGTCCACTCAAATAGTGATCCGTATAGGACTTTATCAATGTACATGGATGCCATAATCATCACAAAACATGATGAAAAAGACTATATATTTAGCAACCATTTCATGTACAAACTCATAATATAAAACATCCCCATCCAAGACAACATAATGCATAGAAATCTGACATGCATCAAATGTTACCAATGCCCAATAATAGTAACAAAAAATTAATTCAAAATCTTAATTTAATGAATTAAAATTAATTAATTCAACAATTATTTAATTAAATTTTGTCTCTTTAACAAATCATAAATTAATTAACCATTTTCCATTTATCATGTAATAATTAATCCATACATTATTTCTTACAAGTTCCCAATTTATATTCCAAACATTTCAAATATTCAATATTCTCAATAATCAGTAATAGCCTCAATTTTTTATTCCAACTCATGACATGATAATTACATCTACAATTAATTACCCTATTACTTATTCTTCCCATTCAAATAATTTAACTATTTAATCATATCACTTTAACAAAATTATCAAAACATGCTTAAAATCAAGACATGTTCAAATCCTCATTTATCTCACATGGGCATCATCATTTAATAACATCAAAAGTGTAATGAATAGACATATACTAATCAATGAAACTCACATTCTAAATTTATTTAAAGAAGATATAATTTTTAAATGAAGTGATAGATATTTGGGATCCCACCACGAGGTGTCGCCATTTTAAATCTAAAGCACATTAATAAACTTGGCAACAACCAGTCCACAACTGGTCCACAATAGCACGCGCGCACACCATATATATATATATATATATTCACACGTGTTCCCAACAACAATATAAATATAATTCAAAATAATAAAATAGGTACTTAGAATAAAAGCAGTAAGGACCAACCCACCTCTATCTAGGTACTGGGGACTCATAAAAATTATAACACCATTAATTGAATGATGTGAAACAATACCACATTTAAATAATCTTACCTGAAACATGATGGAAATGAAAAAATGAACTCATCTACCTCGCCTTTATTGGAAGATACCGAAATACAATCCAAAGGGTCTAGAGGAGCCCCTTGCACATCCCTCACCGAGACAGACAAGATTTGAGAAGACACTGGGAGGATTAGATCGCATGGAGAGGAGCTAGTGAGGGGCGTTTAACGCGCCTCAAAGGAGGGGCCTGGTGCATTTTTTATATTCCTCGAATATGGTGGTGCACCACCCTCATGTCCTCTCCCCCAATTATAAATTACACCCATGATGAACTAACAGTATTAATATAATAATAATAACATTTATTATTCTCATTTAATATAATGTTACTTCATTTACTAACATTTAAATAAATATTTCACAATTAATTTTGAAAACCCCCTTTAATCAACCGATAAAATTAATAAAATAGTAATAATAATATCCTTTTAATAATTATTTTTAAATATTTCTTTATTTAAAATAAAATAAAAATTAATCATTATAAAACCCGGATAACCGCAGAGCTGATCCACTCCATTTGATTACCCGTGCACAAACCGATATCTATATTTAAAATGGTTTAATTAAATTAAAACCAACTCCACATTTATTCTTTATTTAATATTTCCATTTAAAATTTCCTTTCATCGATAATGCCCAACTCATCTATATTTAATTAATTATCTCTAGAAAAATTAATTATATTAACACCTATGCTTCATAGTGATTAATTAAATTCTTATAGACCTTTAATTTAAGTAAATGAAACCCCCAAAAATCCATTATTATTATTATTATTCTTATTAATAATTAAAACCACTCATAAAACCCTAACAATAATAATTGCATTATAATTTTTTTTCTTCAACATTAGACAAAACCCAACAACTTTTTTTAAATAAAAACACTTATTTATTAATTACGAAACTTCTTATTTAATTAGGCGTTTCTCTGAGATACTAAAAATCCTCATTAATTTCACATCAATATTATATCTCATTAAACATCCAATTACAATCATTTAATATAAATGTTACACCCCATTTAACTAAAAACGTATCTTCATTTATTGTTATCATAATAAATATTTTATAATTAATAATGAAACTCCCAATTTATTAAAATATCGTTGATATGATAAAAAGTCAAACCCATAACCCCTAATTTAATTGCCCTAATAATAATAAGTATTACATTCATAAAACTAAAATTATAATAATCTCATTTTTATTATTTTTCAAAATTTTTATAAACCAAACACCACTATTTACTAACAACACTTTATTAAATCTGAAACTCCTCATTTTATTAAATGTTTCTTTGAGAAGCTCAAAAGTTTCATTAAATTCTCATATATTATATACTCCTTTAATATCGAATTAAAATATCAATGCAGCAAAAAACATTTATGATGCCATAATAATAACAATAATATTATTATTATTGTTATGATCACATTCCTCCATTTAATAATAAATGATCCTTTAATAATTAAATACTCTTCATTTAAATAAAATGGTTCTTTGATAAACCCATAATCCACATTAATTTCTCCAATCGTCAATTAATTAATTCTTTAACATTCATTAAATTAAACAACCTAAATAATAATAATAACGTCATTATTATTATTATTAAATCATTATTTTAATTAATTAAAAACACTCATATAATATTATTTAATTAAAATAAATAATTTATTATATAGGGTAAACTGAACGGGTTGGAACGCAACCATGCACTAGCCATGTAGTTCCATTAATGTGGAATTTTCCAAAATCGGTTTCCCCGAGCCTTATCGGGACGCCTGTGAAAATTATTTGGTAATTACACAAGTCCAATACAACACCTTTAGGTGTTCCAACACTCGGAATAAACTTCCATAGATCGGTCTAAAAACCCTTTTATAGACTAAAACAAATTCAAATACATTCGTATTTTAACTCGTTTAAATAATACGGGACTTTACAATATACCCACATATAAAAATTCTCATACCCAAGAAGACATAGAGAACCAATACTAAAATAACTAACCTACCAAGGTCATTTAATCTTGTTTGAAGTGACGTGTTGTGTTCCCAACATGAAACACACCTTTAACCCTTTGCAATCCTAATGGATAAGTTGTTAAAACTAGAGCCAATGCTTAGTATATATAATAAACATAAAAACTGTTCTTATATATTAGGTCATTAGAAGGACCTCATCAAAAAAAACGGTTGAATCTTGATCAATCAAATGAACAAGTTTCACATGCTTCCCTTTAAAGACATCATGGACCCAAAACCCCATTTCGCACATTATCTAAAAATATTTCTTTAAAACTATCCAAACCCATCTAAATGTAAAACATAGTCCTTACTCGACCTCTGGTGAAATTTGAAAGTCAAGTAATCACAAGGATATTTTAAAACAACCCTTCCCCAACAAAAAAGGAAAAGTATCTAAAATAATCAACACATCTTACATACTATCCAGAAAATAGCCACTCATTAGGCCCAATAACATTTTAAGTGTACTGCGGTGTAATACCAACACTATCATAGTGTATCCATGAATAAGTAAAGATAGGGGATACTCCCATCATATTCAAAAGAGTGTACTAAGAGAAAAACCAAGGTCATTAAGAAGAACAATCAAACTATTACTGGCAAACTCTGTTCTAAATGATTGACATCACCTGCTAACACATTTATCGTAAACAATGAAACAATACACACCTTATGATTTTCCTGGACGTCATAACAAAAGATCATCCACTCATCAACACGTGTTTTTTGAACACATTAACACATATGTGGGACATTCCTCACACCACTATCTCCACATCAAACATTGATCATAAAATCCTTAACATAATCCTATCAGCGTGCCAAAATAGTCAAGTCCCAAGAAGTCCTCTCGAGTAGTGGGACAAACTTAAATTAGTAGCCTATAACTTTCTATGGGTACTACCTACCACAGGTTATCCCATTATGATCATTAAAATAGACACACTCTCTTGGTCAGAATAAGTCAAAAACGCAAGATTCAAATGCTCCATTTCTGTTTTAACCATATTAATTAATTAATTTCAACCATTAATCATTTGAATTAATTTCAAAAAACACAGAAGTACATTCTCACAAAAACCCACTTGGTTTTGAAAACAATGGGTTATGGAAAAATGAGCATGATATCACAAAAATCATCTTTAAATATTTTACATCCGTTTTATTCAAATATAATAAAGAAATTTAGCATCTAAATTCTTTTTACCAAAAAATAGACATAAAAAAGTCCCATTTATTTAATCTGAGTTCTTCAAAAGAAACTCCAAAATGGGTCATTACAATCAAAAATCAGTAGTATTACATTCATAACCATTTTCAAAATATACTATAGTTATTTCATTTATTCATGTGGGTGGATATCTACCAATCGATAAGGCACCCATACACCTTATCGCTGGAAGTTGGATCCCATTTATCACAATCCACATTAATTTAACATTTAAACTTTAGCATCCAGTTAATACTTTAAAACATAAATAAAATGTTAGCATAAGAAGTAACACAACAACATTATTTAACACAGAAGCATGACACAACTACAAACCACGGTAATAACTAAGGATGTATGGCATATAATCACTCAAACATGTTAAATCTATCACCAAAACATGCTATCTAGAGAGGCATGATAAAGAAGATCAAAACATGGTATTGCACCCAAGGAACACAATTCAAATAAGTAGGTATCCTACTAATGAATCTACATGGCAGGTTATGTTAATGATATGTGAATCTCTAAGTGATAAATATGATGCATGTACAAAATATCCCAGCCATATCAGGCCAATAACATTATTTTTTTCAGAATTCACAAAATCAATAAACTAAGGAAAATACACCCGTCACTCAAGGAGAAATAATATCAACTGTAACCTATTATAGTATAAACATCAATTTCCATCCCTAGACACTTGGTCATTTACCGTAAATGGGGTGATCAGTCCCAAGAACAACTATTAACTGAAGTGTCGACACATTCCTAGTCTCCTGTCACCCAACCCCAAAATTGTAAGACAAATGAAAAGAAACCCTATGATACAACTTTGTAACGTACCAAACCGGATCACCATTAAACTAGTGGCCATACCGGTCTCTACATGACCTCATGCGTGTCTCCTCATATGGTAGAGGTTGTTGACTAGCAGTTAGGGTCTAGGATAGACTGTGGGGAGACTATAACCTCTTATCAGAGTTGCACATTGGTATATAAAATTAAATAACAAACAATTGAAATAAATAGCAGAAGAAGTCCACTAAATGATAAATTAGAAAAAGGAGGATTTTAAAAAATTTATACAAACAAGTGGGAAAAATCAATTATATATCAGATGATTTCATGACATGTTAATAATACAAAAATGGAAAACAGTAAACAAAATAGCATTCTAAAAATTCCAAACAAATTAAATATACAAGGACTCCAAGCCCCCAGGGCAATATCATTGAGCATCCCGAGCATCAATTTGGTCCTTTTCTCCTATCTTCCAAGTAAATGCAAAAAGCACAATCCAGCAACCTATTAGAATATACTCAGGTAGCCCTGTACATGGCTGCATGGGTAGGGTGTGAGATATAAATCTCAGTAAGCCAGAACCATCGGTGTCTACCCCAAATCCTTATATTAAATAAATAATTTAAATAGTGCAAGGAAGCATAATTATGGTAAGCAGTAAAATGTAACTATATACCCAAGAACCTGCTTCAGCTCTAAGAATGTGTCTGAACCTGTTTTATACATTTTTCATTAATACACAATAGTCATTATAGAATCATTTTCATTTATCAATTATTAAAACCTCATTAAACTACATAATTCTCGAGATCCAGACTGATCCCGACAGTGCCTGTATAAGTCACTCACAACAGATGTCTCTGAAGATCATCGAAGTAATAAAAGTTAAGACCAAATCCAAGGTTGTGCTTTGGCTTGGATAATGTGTCATAATATATTCAATTTAATCTTTCTTATAATATATTTTAGCGGTTCCACTAAATAAAATAGTGATTCCCTCCTGGGTCTGTCAACTAATTGCGATTCACCGAATTCATTGATTTGTACGACCCCATTCTCATATTCAATTTACAAATTATAATTTAACAATAGTTTTCATTAACAAATTAGTCCATTTCCTATATGACCAATTGGACCTATAGTCCAATGTCAATTAATGGATGTAGAACATCATTTCTAGCACCCTTGTGAGTTTTTGGAGCGTCAGTCCTTGTCTCACAATCCATGCGTATTTGGAGCATCAGTCCTTGACCCATAAAAGAATATTTTCTTGCAAGTTTGGAGTAGAATTCCATGTATACAACCCCACAACCATCCATTAATTAATCCATAAATTAATTAATCTAATCCGTTAATTAATTCAACAAATAATTAATAAAATAAATCGCTAGTAAAAATTCTACCATTAATTAACCATTCAACATATCAATAATAAATAATTAATTAAAAATTAATTATTCTGAGAAAACAAAATAAATAATTAACTCAACATTTAATTATCCAAATACATTATCATGTCGGAACCCGTCCACTGAAACATTGATTCATCCAGGACTTAAACAACTTACATGCACTTCATAATCATGAAAAAACATGTTGAACAAAGTCCATATATTTAGCAACCATCTCATGCAACATCTCATAATATAAAACAACTCCATCCAAGACAACTTAATGGATGGAAAACTATCATGCATCAAAAGGTACCCATGTCCAATAGTCATAACAAACCATTAATTCAAAATCACATTTTAATGTATTCAAATTAATTAATTTAACAATTAATTAATTAAATATTATCTCCTTAACCAATCATCAATTAATTAATCATTTTTTATTTATTAGGTAATAATAAATTCATCCATTATTTATTACCATTTTCCAATTTATATTCCAATCATTTCAAATATTCAATATTCTCAATAATCAGTAATAGCCACAATTTATATTCCAACTAATGACATGATAATTAATTCTACAAGTAATTACCCTATTACCCATTCTGCCAATTCAAATCATATAACTATTTAATAATATCACTTTAACCAAATTAGAAAAACATTCTTAAAATCAACACACGTCTAAGTCCTCATTTATCTCATGTGGGAAGAATCATTTAATAACATCAAAAGGGTCATTCATGGACATATCACAATCAATGAAAATCATATTCTCAATTTATTTAAAGAAGCTATAATTCTTAAATAATTTGATAGGGATTTGGCACCCTACCTCGGGGTGGAACCATTTTAAATCTGATGCACTTTAATATAATTTACGGTAACCAGTCCACAACTGGTCCACATTCGCATGCACGCACACCTTATATATATATACATATATTCACGTGTGTGCCCTATAAAAATATAAATAAAATTAAAATTATTAAAATAGGTACTTAGAATCAAATAATTAAGGACCAACGCACCTCTAACTAGGTATCGATGAGTCATAAAAATTATCACACACTTAATTGAATGATGTGAAACAATACCACAATTAAATAAGCTTACCTGAAACATGAAGGAAAAGACAAAATGAACTCATCTACCTCACCTTTGTTGGAAGATTCTAGAATACGATCCAAAGGGTCTAGAGGAGCCCCTTTCACATACCTCACCAAGATAGACTATATTAGAGAAGATACTGGGTGGATTCGATCGCACAAAGAGGAGCCGACGAGGTTGGGTGTAGCATGCCTCAAAAGAGGGGCTTGGTGCATTTTTCATGTTCCTATAATATGGTGGTGCGCCAACCTCATGTTCTATCCCCCAATTATAAATTACACCCATGATAACTAATAGTTTTAATGTAACGCCCCAAGATTTTATGAAAAATATTCTTTTTAATTTCATTAATGTCTTGTGTTGTACGCTACAACAAAAGAAGCTTTCACAATACGCATCCTTGACTCTCCTTCCATTACACGCAATCGCGACCTTCCACGATAGCGTGTGTTGTACGCAATACCGAGTTTCACTAAACAACAATATGCTATTAAAACTAGCCGTTATGAATAGTAATAACCACTTTTTGAAATTTTATAAATTTTATTTTTCAAAATGGACTTCATTTTTGGACACAGAATATCGAAATTAGCCTAGGGTGAAATTTTGGTATTTTTCTGAAAACTTTCAATTTTTGGTGAATAGTGAAACCACTAAGTGGTAGGTTAAAAACTGAATTTTGCATAAAACTTAATTTTACCGCTTCTGTGAATGGAATTTCAAAAATCCGGGAGACACGGTTAATATCAAGGACTAAAATGTGGTTCAATGAGATGAAAATAATTTTTTGGTGAATAGTAACTTTTTACTATTTTTACCGCGGTTAATAGTAAATAGGGTAACTAAGGGTAAATATGATATTAATATTACCCTAACACATGTCCTAATTCTATTAGACAAGTGTAATTCGACCGAAAACAAACTTAGGAATAAAATATGACCATTTAGGCCCACTTGGATTAGATTAGGACATTTATTATTAATTTATTTAAAGAAGGGTTAAAATAGTTAAAATCAAAGTTTAATAAGTAAATCATTTTTAATATGGGGTTATACATAAGATATATTCAATTTTAAATATTCATTAGAAAGATAAAAAGATTTCCTACATGATGATATTTTATTTATAATTTTTAGACATTAAATAATTTAATTTATTTATGACACAATGATGATGCAGTAATTATCTTATTAATGAAATATTGACATAATTGATGTTATAAACACCAAAATAAATGTAATTTGAGACGTTTTATGAATTCCACTAATTTTCTAGGTTACTATGATATATTAGTGTTGATTTAATCAACTTGGTTCGAACATATAATTCTGTTATGACTTTCACAAAAATCATATATCAAATAGTGTCAAAATTGACACAAAATAGTTTTTAAATCAAATATTATATTATTAATTGTTATTTTATTCCTAAAAATCTAAGGTTCGTACAAATGACTTAGATAAGGATATATATATTAATAATAAACAATTTGGGTTCGTTTGGCATGTTATAGTAAGTATATTAACCATATAGTTTAAGAAAACAAAAATACACGGTAAAAGTTAAATTGTTTAACTTAGAGTTAAAACTAATTGATAAGGTTAAAATAATAACCTAAACTTGTCTAAATCCTATTGGTTGATACGATTTCGACCCATACCCACATTATCTTCTAAATAATACCCTTTGGAACCATTATAAACCGATTTTGACTTTAATATAAAATAATATTTTGAGGTATTCCTAAGGTGCCCCTCTCCTCCCTTATAAAAGGGCACCTCCTCCCTCTCTTCCTCGCACAACTTTGAGCCTTCAAGCTCGGCCAACCCCTGACAAAATATCTTCTCCACTTCCCTAGAAACATCCTAGAGGTTCTGGTCTTCCTCAAAGACCAATTTTAGTGCCATAAGAGGAGGTCTCAAAGAGGTGCTTCAAAGAAGAGGTAATTTCCGTTACCAATTCTTTCACCTTTATTTCTTCTTCCACTTCTTCTTCTTAGGTTGTTTCATTATGAAGTAATAACATCAGTATCACTCATATACTGATATGTTATTATAAGTATGAAACTATCCTAATTCACCATCTATCCATCCTACAGAAAACGAAATCACCGCGCGCGCGTACGTACGGAATACCGTCTCCACGCCGTGGTGTAATCTGTTTTTCCACCAACACCTTACATGGATGGGTATTATGGTGTAAAGAATAACTATACATAGTTATTATAACATCATAATGATTCTGATATATTGTATCATCCACTCCAATTCAATTCAATAATTATGGAAATGATATCATCGCTCGTGCGTACGTACGGACTACCGTCTCCACGACGCGATGAGATTCATTCTCCATGTTAACCATTTAAGAATGATTATAAAGTATATATAAGCAATAATAATGAAATATATGACATTATAAAGCTAATGGATTTATGTATATATATATATATGTATGTCATCTACTAACTTCCATTCAAGACAATAAGGAAAGGAAAACAGCGTTCATGCGTACGTACGGACTACCGTCTCCATGAACGGTGTATTTCATTCCATTTATCGATATTATATATATATATATATATTCTGAATATATATTATATATAAATCATGTTTTACATTCTGGATATAAGTAATCATGGTCCAAGTAATCATATTAATAATTACAAGTTAAAAACACGAACGATAAATGAGACGATTTTACCCAAAACGCTACTTTAACATGAATTTACAAAAGAACAGGTAATATAAAGTCATAATTGGACCATATATGATATAATAACAATGAATATGATTCTGGAATAAGTCAATAACATGATTTAAATCATCATACAGGAGGTTCGGACACTTACAAAGCAAGCTGGACCTAAGGTAAGGGAAATATCACAATCTCATTTTTATCCAAGATTGTTTATTCGTAAGTATTTACTGGGGTGTATTTTATCATCCACATCCATGTTTCATCAATATGTAATATTATTTCCATCCACTTAAAATTGTTTAAATCCATTTTTACCCTTTGGTGAGTTTTTAGTAATATCTATGAAAGGAATCTTTTGTCGTACGAGGTACTTTTTGAATTTTCCGACAAAAGTACGAAGAATATTTTTTTTAACTTATACGGCATGAATGGATTTTTTAAAACATTGTTTCCAAGAAGCTTCCTTTACAAGTTTTCAAGTTTATTTTTAATCAACTTCTTTTATTTTAAAGTTGTATGACATGTTATGAAAGGAAAAATGTTTTTGAAGAAGAAAGGATATTTTCCTCAAGAATGGAGTTCAAGTGATTTTCAAAATTATTTTCCATCTAAGATAATAAAGGGTTCTGTTTTTATCCCTATGATTACATTGATTTGATCATGTTGTGATGGAATTATTTTTATGAATTCCTTTATCTTATATGAATTGATTTATGATGTCATGACGTTTCAATAATCCCATTTTTGTTTCATGTGTTATGCGATGATGTATGTTTTATGATTATGTGGCACACATAAGAAAGGATTCATTATAAGATGGGTGGGACCTATATCTCCCTCCAATGCATTGGGTAAAGATTTTATATCTCATGAGATAGACATGGCTGGAATGGTAGGTTATACCGGTTCAGTGAAACAGGACTGAAACGAGGGTTACTCGATTCAGAAAGGGACTTTGTCCACTAAGATAGTCTTGGCAATGAGTCTTGACTAACAAGAAATGATTCTCTATGATTATGTGTGAATGCCACAAAGTTTCATGTTTTATGTTATGATTATTGTGATTACATTTCACTGCCATGATTTATCCCATGTTATGAAATTATGCTATCTTTTGCAGGTTAAGATTTCCAAAATGTTATGTTCTTATGAATACGATGTGATTGATATTTCTTTTGTTTACCCTTACTGAGAATTTGAGCTCACCCTTTTATGTTTTCTTTTCCCCAGGATATAAAGAAAGGTTTTAGGTAAAAAAAAGGAAGATCTTTATAGGAGATGTTGAAGATCTTTCACCACGATTAGAAGATTACGTTCCGAGTTTCCAAAGACACTAAACTATTACGATCCTTGTGTGTGTGTTTTTTGTTATGTATTAAGTATTCCGCAAATGTAATGTAATGTCCATGTACGTCAGGCTACGAGTCTCTACAGTTGGTATCAGAGGAAAGGTTTAGTCAACCTTTGGAAACTAGGATGCGAGAACTTTAGTGAGATCCCTAGAGATATTTCTAAGGTATGTCTAGGGATGTCCCTAAGGTTAAGGTTATAGTACTAGAATTATGCTAACGATCATAGAATTAAACCTAAGATGTTAGATATTGAAGGTACTCCCCCTTTATTATGTTGTTTTCCCTAGCATGATTTTTGCCTCTCACACTATTCTTTTTGGGTTTTAGAAAATGGCTGGAAACAAGGTGATTCACGATAATGGAGGATATGCTGGACAATGGAATGATATTTTTCATGATAAACCAAATGAAATGGGATTTGGAAGTCCAAACATCATTATTATGCCGAATCAGCAATCTCATATTATGATTAATAAAGTAAAATTTGGTAAGTTTCCTGACTCGGCTAATAAGAGAAAGATGGAGTTTCATGATGATCATAGAGGAAAGAAAGTTCAATTTCCCCTATGTAAATCATGTGGGAAGAGGCATCAAGGAGAATGTTTCAAAGGAACTGGAAGATGCTTTGGGTGTGGAAAAGAAGGACACAAAGCCAGTAAGTGCAAAGGAAAAGGTTCAGTTAACACCAGGGATGAGGATAATGGTATTGCTACGACATCAACAATGGTTAAATGTTTTAAATGTGGAATGTACGGGCATTATGCAAACCAATGCCCTAAGGGAAAGTCTCATGAAGAGAATCAGTATGGTCGTATGGGTAGTATTTATGTGGATGATGATGAAGAGACTACAAATGATATGTGAGATGAAATAATTGTTGAAGCTCGGTCAATGGTTTAAGAATGTAGTGGAATGATTACATGTTTATCATGTGTAATGTTGTATAAGTAATCTCATGGTACTATGGAATAAAGAGACATCTAAGGATTGTTACACTGTTGTCTTTCCTTATGTTTTGAAAGTTTATGATTAATGGTACCAGTAACTATGAAAGGTTATTCAGATATTTTTGGAAAGCAGATGATATGCGCATATTGAAGGGATAAGGAGAAAATGAAATGTTAGACAGTATTCATGAGCTCATGATTTATATAAGGACTAAGTGATATCATGGTTTGAGTATATAGAATTTTGAGGATTTTGGTATTTGGAAAGTGTTAACTTTTAACTGCATTCATGTTTTCACTAAGGTTCAATGGGCATTCAAGAGAATACATGATTAAGGACTTTGAATTTTTGGAATGTGACCAACAAAACATATCTTATGATATATGGGGATCAACGATAGTATTAAATCTCTGGCAATCGTTTTCACTATGTTATGAGAGTGTACTAAAGAATTATGGATGAGCCTAAATATTGTAATGGATTATGTTGGACATAAGTTAGGATAAAATGTTTTTCGATATTATTGATGGGATGTTATAGTAATATATCTTTAGAAAAAGGACAACCTGGAGGACGGGCGACAGCCCATCGCGTCGGACAAGACTGTGGGAATCGAACCCACAACCGAAATGTGACTGGCCTTTATCGCCTACCACTGGCCTACAGGAAGTCCCTGTTTAGTAGAAACTAGTTTTATTTTATTAAGCGGTATGATATATGAAGTATAAGTTCATTTTAAGAACCATATATGATTAATCTCACAATAGATCGACTTATGTATATAATTTTGCTAACCTTTTGTTTCAGACAGATGGAATGACCCGTCATTCTATCACATGATCTGCTAACACTTCATGAATAAGAAATTCAACTTCATTTATTTAAGAGATGAAGTGGAAATTGTTCAAGGCACGAACAACAGTGAGATTGTACCAAAATAAAGTAAGTATTTATTCTAAGCAAATTTTCAACTTTAGGGAAATGATCTTGAAAACAAAAAATGTTGTCCTAGTGATCTTATACCTGATGAATCAGATGGTACCTTATATCATCACAAATCTATGGATTTGTGATTACTGGCTTTTCCATAGCCATGTTCTCTACCACTCTCCATCAGAACATGATGGTTAGATTTTTATTCCATATCCATATTTTCACCTATGTGGAAACCCAGTGATTAGTTTATTTGGGTAATCGTTACATTTCATACTTTAGTTTTTAATGCCATGTTTTGGTATTCCTTTTTACGATGTGGGTTTCTATCAAAGAAAATTTTGAATAGTAAACCATTTATAACCCCGACGAATTTCGAGGGCGAAATTCATTTTAAGGGGGGTAGAATGTAACGCCCCAAGCTTTTATGAAAAATATTCTTTTTAATTTCATTAATGTCTTGTGTTGTACGCTACAACAAAAGAAGCTTTCACAATACGCATCCTTGACTCTCCTTCCATTACACGCAATCGCGACCTTCCACGATGGCGTGTGTTGTACGCAATACCGAGTTTCACTAAACAACAATATGCTATTAAAACTAGCCGTTATGAATAGTAATAACCACTTTCTGAAATTTTATAAATTTTATTTTTCAAAATGGACTTCATTTTTGGACTCAGAATATCGAAATTAGCCTAGGGTGAAATTTTGGTATTTTTCTGAAAACTTTCAATTTTTGGTGAATAGTGAAACCACTAAGTGTTAGGTTAAAAACTGAATTTTGCATAAAACTTAATTTTACCGCTTCTGTGAATGGAAATTCAAAAATCCTAGAGACACGGTTAATATCAAGGACTAAAATGTGGTTCAATGAGATGAAAATAATTTTTTGGTGAATAGTAACTTTTTACTATTTTTACCGCGATTAATAGTAAATAGGGTAACTAAGGGTAAATATGATATTAATATTACCCTAACACATGTCCTAATTCTATTGGACAAGTTTAATTCGACCAAAAACAAACTTAGGAATAAAATATGACAATTTAGGCCCACTTGGATTAGATTAGGACATTTATTATTAATTTATTTAAAGAAGGGTTAAAATAGTTAAAATCAAAGTTTAATAAGTAAATAATTTTTAATATGGGGTTATACATAAAATATATTCAATTGTAAATATTCATTAGAAAGATAAAAATATTTCCTACTTGATGATATTTTATTTATAATTTTTAGACATTAAATAATTTAATTTATTTATGACACAATGATGATGTAGTAATTATCTTATTAATGAAATATTGACATAATTGATGTTATAAACACCAAAATAAATGTAATTTGAGACTTTTTATGAATTCCACTAATTTTCTAGGTTACTATGATATATTAGTGTTGATTTAATCAACTTGGTTCGAACATATAATTCTGTTATGACTTTCACAAAAATCATATATCAAATAGTGTCAAAATTGACACAAAATAGTTTTTAAATCAAATATTATATTATTAATTGTTATTTTATTCCTAAAAATCTAAGGTTCGTACAAATGACTTAGATAAGGATATATATATTAATAATAAACAATTGGGGTTCGTTTGGCATGTTATAGTAAGTATATTAACCATATAGTGTAAGAAAACAAAAATACACGGTAAAAGTTAAATTGTTTAACTTAGAGTTAAAACTAATTGATAAGGTTAAAATAATAACCTAAACTTGTCTAAATCCTATTGGTTGATACGATTTCGACCCATACCCACATTAGCTTCTAAATAAGACCCTTTGGAACCATTATAAACCGATTTTGACTTTAATATAAAATAATATTTTGAGGTATTCCTAAGGTGCCCCTCTCCTCCCTTATAAAAGGGCACCTCCTCCCTCTCTTCCTCGCACAACTTTGAGCCTTCAAGCTCGGCCAACCCCTGCCAAAATATCTTATCCACTTCCCTAGAAACATCCTAGAGGTTCTGGTCTTCCTCAAAGACCAATTTTAGTGCCATAAGAGGAGGTCTCAAAGAGGTGCTTCAAAGAAGAGGTAATTTCCGTTACCAATTCTTTCACCTTTATTTCTTCTTCCACTTCTTCTTCTTAGGTTGTTTCATTATGAAGTAATAACATCAGTATCACTCATATACTGATATGTTATTATAAGTATGAAACTATCCTAATTCACCATCTATCCATCCTACAGAAAACGAAATCACCGCGCGCGCGTACGTACGGAATACCGTCTCCACGCCGTGGTGTAATCTGTTTTTCCACCAACACCTTACATGGATGGGTATTATGGTGTAAAGAATAACTATACATAGTTATTATAACATCATAATGATTCTGATATATTGTATCATCCACTCCAATTCAATTCAATAATTATGGAAATGATATCATCGCTCGTGCGTACGTACGGACTACCGTCTCCACGACGCGATGAGATTCATTCTCCATGTTAACCATTTAAGAATGATTATAAAGTATATATAAGAAATAATAATGAAATATATGACATTATAAAGCTACTGGATTTATGTATATATATATATATGTATGTCATCTACTAACTTCCATTCAAGACAATAAGGAAAGGAAAACAGCGTTCATGCGTACGTACGGACTACCGTCTCCATGAACGGTGTATTTCATTCCATTTATCGATATTATATATATATATATATTCTGAATATATATTATATATAAATCATGTATTACATTCTGGATATAAGTAATCATGGTCCAAGTAATCATATTAATAATTACAAGTTAAAAACACGAACGACAAATGAGACGATTTTACCCAAAACGCTACTTTAACATGAATTTACAAAAGAACAGGTAATATAAAGTCATAATTGGACCATATATGATATAATAACAATGAATATGATTCTGGAATAAGTCAATAACATGATTTAAATCATCATACAGGAGGTTCGGACACTTACAAAGCAAGTCGGACCTAAGGTAAGGGAAATATCACAATCTCATTTTTATCCGAGATTGTTTATTCGTAAGTATTTACTAGGGTGTATTTTATCATCCACATCCATGTTTCATCAATATGTAATATTATTTCCATCCACCTAAAATTGTATAAATCCATTTTTACCCTTTGGTGAGTTTTTAGTAATATCTATGAAAGGAATCTTTTGTCGTACGAGGTACTTTTTGAATTTTCCGACAAAAGTACGAAGAATATTTTTTTTAACTTATACGGCATGAATGGATTTTTTAAAACATTGTTTCCAAGAAGCTTCCTTTACAAGTTTTCAAGTTTATTTTTAATCAAATTCTTTTATTTTAAAGTTGTATGACATGTTATTAAAGGAAAAATGTTTTTGAAGAAGAAAGGATATTTTCCTCAAGAATGGAGTTCAAGTGATTTTCAAAATTATTTTCCATCTAAGATAATAAAGGGTTCTGTTTTTATCCCTATTATTACATTGATTTGATCATGTTGTGATGGAATTATTTTTTTGAATTCCTTTATCTTATATGAATTGATTTATGATGTCATGACGTTTCAAGAATCCCATTTTTGTTTCATGTGTTATGCGATGATGTATGTTTTATGATTATGTGGCACACATAAGAAAGGATTCATTATAAGATGGGTGGGACCTATATCTCCCTCCAATGCATTGGGTAAAGATTTTATATCTCATGAGATAGACATGGCTGGAATGGTAGGTTATACCGGTTCAGTGAAACAGGACAGAAACGAGGGTTACTCGATTCAGAAAGGGACTTTGTCCACTAAGATAGTCTTGGCAATGAGTCTTGACTAACAAGAAATGATTCTCTATGATTATGTGTGAATGCCACAAAGTTTCATGTTTTATGTTATGATTATTGTGATTACATTTCACTGCCATGATTTATCCCATGTTATGAAATTATGCTATCTTTTGCAGGTTAAGATTTCCAAAATGTTATGTTCTTATGAATACGATGTGATTGTTATTTCTTTTGTTTACCCTTACTGAGCATTTGAGCTCACCCTTTTATGTTTTCTTTTCCCCAGGATATAAAGAAAGGTTTTAGGTAAAAAAAAGGAAGATCTTTATAGGAGATGTTGAAGATCTTTCACCACGATTAGAAGATTACGTTCCGAGTTTCCAAAGACACTAAACTATTACGATCCTTGTGTGTGTGTTTTTTGTTATGTATTAAGTATTCCGCAAATGTAATGTAATGTCCATGTACGTCAGGCTAAGGGTCTCTAGATTTAATATAATAATACTAACATTTTTTAATCTCATTTAATATAATGTTACTTCATTAAATAACAATTAAATAAATGTTTCACAATAAATTCTGTAAACCTCCATTAATCAACCAATCAAATTAATACAATAATAATAATAATATCCTTATTATTATTATTAAATATTTGTTTTATTTAAAATAAAATATAAATAAATCATTTTAAAAACAGGATAATCGCACAGATGACCCGCACTATCTAACTACCCTTACACAACCTGATTTTTATATTTAAAATGGTTTAATTAAATTAAACACAATTCCACATTTATTCCTTATTTAATATTACCATTTAAAATTACCCTTCTTTGATAATTCCCAACTCATAATTATTTAATTAATTATCTCAACACAAATTAATTAAATAAACACTTCTTCTTCATAGCGATTAATTAAATTTTTATTGAACTTTAATTTAATTAAACGAAACCAAGAAAAAATCCATTATTATTATTATTATTATTAATAAAAATCACTAATAAAACCATAATAATAATAATAACATTAATATTTTTATTATTATTCATCCATTGATAATACCCAACACCTATTATTAAATAAAAACACTTATTTATTAATTACGAAACTCCTTATTTTATTAGAATTTTCATTGAGATAGCCAAAATCCTCATTAATTTTACATCAATATTATACCTCATTAAACATCCTATTAAAATCTTTAAACATAAATGTTAAATCCCATTTAACTAAAAATGATTCTTCAATAATTATTATCATAATAAACAATTAATAATTAATTACGAAACTCCAAATATATTAAAGTATCATTAATATGATAAAAACTATCACCCATAACACCTAATTTAATTTACATATGAATAATAATAATTACATTCATTAAACTAAAATAAATATAATTTCATTATTATTATTTTTCAAACTATTGATAAACCCAACCCCACTATTTAATAATAACTCTTCATTAAATATGAAACTCCTCATTTTATTAAATGATTCTTTGGGAAGCTCAAAATCATCATTAAATTCTCATAAATAATATACTCCTTTAACATGAAATTAAAATATCAATGCATCAAACAAATTTTATGATGGCATAATAAAAATAATAACATTATTATTATTATCACCTTCCTCTATTTAATAATAACTGGTCCTATAATATTTTTGAAACTATTCTTTTAAATAAAATCTTTCTTCGATAAAGCCATAATCCAAATTAATTTCTTCAATCGTCATTTAATTAATTATTTATCACTAATTTAATTAAAACCCATAATAATAATATTAATAATAACATTATTATTATTATTATTATTAAGACCTTAGTTTAATTAATTAAAAACTCTTATATAATATTATTCAATTAAAATAAATAATTTATTAAATATGGTAAACTGAATGGGTTGGAATGCAACCATGTGCTGCCCATACAGATCCATTAAAATGGACTTTTTTTTGAAAATAGTGTTCCTGAGACTCATCGGGACACCTGTGAAAATTATCGGGTAATTACGCAAGACCAAAAACGAATCTTTAGGTGTTCCAACACTCAGAATACAATTCCTGAGCATGGTTTAAAAAAATTACCAATTGATAAACTAAAAAAAACATTCATATTTTAACCCGGTTAAAAAACATGGGACATTACACATTAGATGACATAACAAAAATATTTCATTAAATATATTACAAATACCGTATATTGTTAACAACATAAAAAATTAAGAGAAATCATAAAATATAAAATCCGATGTCCTTCTAAAATATTGGATATTTTTTTCAACTATATATGAAACTACCTAATCCAGAACAAGTTTTTTTATATCTCCCGGAAGATCACTCCACCAAATCTATCCGTCTTAGAATATCATGTTAAATATATTTCATAAAAATATGAGGAAATTTTCACATAATATGTTATGAGATGAAAATATCACTAATGCAAAAAATTATATAAATGAAATCAAGGAACTATAAAGAAAACAAATTTCTCAATGGAATACATTATCATTATATTTCCGTAATAAAATAATATTTAGAGGAAAGTATTTCAATTAATAAATATGAACATAAATACATCACATAGATACCAATAATTGAATTAATTTATATGGAATATGTAATTCCTGACATCATATTCATACAATCAAGTTAATAGCTATGAAATCATTATTTCTAAGATGGCCATATCTGAGAAATAATTAATGTCATAAATTCCATGTTAAATTTATATTTATGAATTGCGGATGCGTAAACCAAATACCATAAAATTATTCTCCTGTGAGACATTTTAATGTATCATGCATTTATTTTAACACTCTAAACATCCACTATCTGCTTATTTTTAAGTAATTCAATAGATTGCACAAAATGCCAAACTATGTTCAAGTGCACCATGACCAATCAAACTACCAGTTTAATAAGTTTCTATGAATAGTATAACCCAAAATTTAAAATTTGTTATTTTTTTTTCAAAATAGAATTCATTTTTGAATTCTGGATATCAATATTAGTTTAGGGTGAAATTTTTTAAATTTTTAGAACAGCTTCAATTTTTATTGAATAGTGAAAAAAATTGCATTTTAAATCAAGATTGCCTTTTCATCTAATTTATTTATATAGTTTGATTATCCTTTTAATTTATTTTAACATATAATTAAATTATGTTTTTATCATTTAATCCAATGGTGTTAATTTGAAGTATTTTTATATTGAAATTTGATATAAACCCATGCTAAGCATTTTATGGTCTTTACTTGTAAAATCATGCTTTCTTGTTTTGATATCGGGAATTTTTTTAATCAATTTATGCCAATTAATTATTTTTAATATAGAAAAATATATTCTATATTTGTAATCATAAGGAACAAATTATGTAAATAAATCACCTTTATTTTTTTTCCTTACGAATATAAACTTAAGTAATCATTTTTTACAACTGTTAAAGGGTTATCTAAGAAAATATGAGTGAAAATAATGTTATAATAATTTAAAACTACATAAAATGTGTAATAAAACTATTTTATGAGATATGGTCAACAATGAAATTCTATGGGGAAAACATATTCCCTTTGGAAGCCACATGGGTATGATTATGATACTTAAAATGTTAAACTTGAAATAGTGTAAAATATGTTATAAACATGTATCTTCTTAAAAAAACAATTTTAATATGATTTAATATAAATTATCCCTTCGAATAAAAATAATCATTATAAATAAAAATATTTACTACATAATTGTATTTTATTTATAATTTTTACACATTATATAAATAAATTTATTTTTGTCACAGTGATTATGTAGTGATTTCATTATTAAAGAAGGATTCAAATAAATGATATTATTAATATTAAATTAAATATTATTTGACATAATTTATGTCATCCAATATTTATTAAAGGTGAATGTGAAATATTATGCTACTATTAAATGGTTAGGATCAAATTTATCCCTCTATTAATATTTTATTTAAATTCAATAATGTCAATAGTGTAAAAAATTACATAATTAATGTATAATAATAATAATAATAACAATAAATTATTAAATTATATAAAAATAATAAAAAAATTAAAATCATAAAGTGACTATGATATATTCAAAAGTTTAATTATATTTCCATTCAGTGAAAATGGACCCCATATAAGTTATATTAATAGGTTTTTTTAATTAAAATGGTATTACCGTTTTTAAAATTAAAATAGAATTTTTAAGGGTAAACTAAAAAGATAAGGTTTAATATAAATAGAATACATGCATAAAAATTGTTTAATGAAATTATTTAAAAATACCTATATATTATATTCTAAATATCTCAATTTATATCCATTTTTATTAACTAATTAATATATATGAATTTGATATTCGATTACTTTATAATTTTTCCCCTCCCCTCTCCTATAAAAATAAACCCATTAGTCTCTTTTCCTTACACTCATAAATTATTTTGGATCTGCAAAACCTTCCCAAAAAGATTATTATAATCTCTTAACTCATACTATAATCCTCACTTATGTCAGAAATCTTCCCATGAAATCCTTTCGCTATTAACCTAAATAGGTTACCTGATTAAGAGGTACCACCATCTCTCATGATTTATAGTTTCATATCAATTCTGCACTCCCAATTCTCTTCCTATTATTTTATTAAATAAAAATAATAGTATCCTAAATATATAATATTATTTTATGCTATTTTGACCTAAACATAAAAAAAACATCCATCTCATGGTAATGAAAATATTGTTTCCATGTGTGGTGAACTACTTCCTGAAGAAATGATGATTATTCAATCTTCCGCTACCACTTCTAATGTTGACAATTTTAATGGAAAATGTGTTTATATATGATATATATTACATTTATATTTTATATATTCTTCTATAATTTTTATTTTGAACCTATAATTATACTATATATATAGGGTCGCTACCATAAACCTTAAATAATATTGAGAAATGTCAAGAATTGACATTGAAGATCTTTTCAGGTTTAGAGATTTAGATAATTAGGTCCTAACTATTACGTTACATCCCTAAAAATTACAACATAGACTCTTCTAATATATCAAAATTTTTCAAAAAAATAATACACCTTAGTTAAATGAAGAGTTCTTTTCTTGCTGTAAATCGTCTTCAAAACTTCATTTCTCTTACCCTTCCTTATACCATTTGAAACAAAATGTTTCAAAAAAACTGGGCTGACCCTAAAAAGATTATCAAGGGCTAGAAAACAAGGAAAGTAAACATTATTCCATCAATATGTAAAATTTAATTAAATCATACTTCTCAATCATAAAACATAATCTTTTTAACATACCCCATGAAATCATATTATTTATAAATAACACATAGAAATCATAAATCATAATGGTAACTTGTGGAATCCATATCCTATATACATTTTAGAATTCATAGCTACCTAGGGAGTTAAATATGGAATACCCATCACAGTATATTACCTAAATCTCTTAGGGGAAACATTAAAGTTTACCTCTGTCATGTAACACAATGCATTGGAGAGCTATCTCTGGCTCACCTGCCCTATATTTATCACAGATCCACCAGTATTTGGTTTATCATGTAACCACCTATAAAATATCCAGGTACCATTACATAATCATAAAACATTAATTTATCTGTAATTAAATAATCAATCAGAATAAATCAATTCAATATATTTAAATATTCCATCTATTTCCAAAACCATTTAAAACACATAATAATGTTATTTTCGAATCAAAGTGTCCCACACAACATTGAAACTTTTAAAAGAATTTTGAGAATAAAATTTTAAGACATATATTTCCATATAAATAAATCCTTAAAAACATTTTGAATTCATGGACATTAATGAGAATGATATTGAAGAATAAATCTTCGAAACATTTAAAAAAATGTTTTAGTTAAAGAGTCTCATAACACTTGAGAAAGTACATGAATAAAAAAAATTATAGAATAACATTAATTAAGGAATATAATACCAATATAATAATGTGATTCATGATATAATATGTAAAAGTTAAGTATATACATCATATAAAAGTAAATTAGTAAATAAAAAAAAATAGGTTTCAATGTAATGTAAATATAGAAGAAATCCATTACAAATTCATATCCTTAGATTAAGGACAAATAAATTAATTTATTATGTTTGAAAATATAAATAAACCCAAAATAAGGTGATATTATGTGTAAAATAATCAGATCACATTCACACAAATTCTTTAAAAAACTAATTCCATGGATATTTTACTCAATGAATGGAGATTGAGCTAATATTTACCTTATAATGTTCATATAAATTATGTAAGAATTTATCAACGGGGTGATTATGTGTTGCCCAGTATATCTACACAACAGGAAGTGGAAATTAAAATATAAATAAGTAAATAGTTATTCCACACATAATCATTTCATAATATAGTCAACGATGTTTGGGTAAAACCCAATGAGTGGAAATTGACATTAGAAATTCCCTTATGAAAATTTGTTAGCCTAACAGCATCACTTAACAATTCAGATAATGATTTTATGAGAGAGAAAATGATCTCTCATCAATTGTATATAAAATGTACATTAATAAGGATATCGAAGAACATATCACAACAAAATAAAATGTAAATTAAAATACATAACATAAAACAATTCTTTGACTAAAAGATGAGGTTGAAAGGGTCCCTTACAAAGATATTTTTATATATAAAATAGATATATTTTGTGTATTACTAATAAGTACATATAAAGAAATTATAAATACAAGATGGTATAATAGAATTTATTTCTCATATAATCATGTCACGCCATAATCATGAAGTAGATGATTAAACTAATAAAAGGAAAGTGGGTTATAAACTTCCCTTACCTTGAGTCTAACTCATCACGTATGTTCCTTATTATCCCTGAATAATAAACATACAATTATTTATACTTCATTAAGAACCTTTTTCATCTTTATTAGTCATTTTAAATAACTTATTACTTCATTTTATAATTACATAATTATTTATGACAATATCATTTGTTTTTTCGATATTCAGTACTTGAGTTAAAAATGTACATGTTATAATTAAAAATTGTCCATTTTTCCAAAAGTACATTATCTCAAGAATTATATTCATGATTTAGGTCTCATAAATATCAATTATATATTTATTTAGTTTTATTATATATGAATTTAGTATAGTCCATTACATTTGGCTATATGAAATGAAATGCACCATTTATGGATATATTAAGTCATACGTTTGCATGAACGCTACATTAATTTATTTTTCATATTAATGAAATGAAAACTAAATTAAAAATATATATATTATTATTCTCATATAATATAATATTATATATACAATACATAATTTTATTAACATCATCCTTTACATGTTCCATGTATGGTATGAATGAGTCATATAACATTATGGGGGTGGTAGTCCACACTTCATCAAATGAAATTATCTTGATTACACGTCATGAAAATCCTAAAGTGATGTTGTAAATAAAAATTACAAAAGCATTGAGGAAATATAAATATAATATATTTCATATATAAATAAAGTTCAATCATAATGTCCATAATGATAGGTGGTAGGGGGAAATCGAACAATCATCGTTTCGTGAGGCAATAATTAGTTGTACCCAGAAACAATATGTTCATATTCATTAGTATGTGGTTTGTGTAAGTGTAGTTATAATACTTCTCATAAAAACATACCAGTATATTGAGGATAATATTTTTTTAATAAATCAACGAATAAGAATTGAATCTGTAGTGGAGATGTAAAATAATGGAAATGAATATTAGAAAAGATGTTACATCTTATGACATGTAAGTCCCTTTGATTTGAGCCAAAATGACTTCTTAAATTTCCATCCTCATATGGTATGTCTAGTAAAAGGAATATAGGGATATCGGGATCTTATTTGGGTATATTATGGATGAGACATGGAGCTTGAGTGGTGTGAATAAATGGGTTGTGGTGATTCCCTTTTATTCGAGGGAGGAGGGGCACCTTAAGAAGGTATTGATATATTATTTTATTAATAAATTATTTTCGGATTCAATGGTCCCAAATTCATTTATATAAAATATATGATTATTTTGGGTAGAAAACCTATAAACTAATATGGGTTAGACATGTCTAGGTAACAAATTTAACCTTGTCTTATAGTTTTATCATTTAGTTAACTAATTTAACTCTAACCATTTCTTCTTGTATATTAATACTATATAATCCATATGGTTTCAATAAAATGATAATATAACCAGAATTGATTTATCAATTACATGAAATATTTTATTTAATTCATTTTGAGAATATTATATTTTTAGGACTATTATATCATTTGATAAAATAGTATTTTTTAAAAAATTAATTTATGTCAATTTCAAAACTATTCATATTAGGACATTTAAAAAATTCATAACAACCATATTATTTCTAAAACATTTATTAATTCAAAGATAACATGTCATAATCATCTATGAAATTATCATAGGGAATAAAAAGATTCAAAATAAATTTATATCAATATTTATAATATGATTTATTTAAATCATTCATTAACAAGGTAATTACTACATCATCGTTGTGTCCTAAATATATATATTTTTTATATATAAAATTCATAACTAAACTACCATGATGTTAGAAGTATTTTATATCTTTCTAATTATTATTTATAGTCGTAAGGATCACTTATATAACCCCCATATAAATTTTTATTTACTAAAATATACATGTTTAGGTTACAATTTTGATTACTTTAAATTATTTCTAATAAAATGTCATGTTCACATCCATGTGGCTCCATTGGGTCCCAAAATCGACCCAATAATTCCCATGGTAAGACATATATCATCTAATAGGATCAGGACGTGTTTTAGTGTTGTTTGAAATTATTTTAAAATTATTTTTTACCCTTATTTACTAGATTTACCCTTTAATCATAGTAAATTAAATAATTATTGATGTTAATATTCATAATGACCAAAACTAAAATTTACCTATTTACACAATTTGGGCCTCTTGATTCCATATATGGAATCCATTAATCCATATTAAAAACCAAAAAGTTTCATTAATTAATTTTTAATTAATTACCATTTTTAAAACCAAATGTGGGATTTTAAGAAGTTATTATTATCAAAATATTAACATTTTTTATGTCTAATTAAAATGATAAATTACATCCAGTGACCATAATTGGATTAAATGAAAAAAAGAAAATCCAATTATACTTTAAAACCAATTAAAAGATAAATCTAAATATATAATCAAATTAGGTGAAAATACAGTTTTGAATTAAAATGCAGTATTTTTCATTATTTATTAAAAAATAAATTTTATTAGAAAAATAACAAAATTTCATCAAAAGTAAATTTTGATTTCCCGCTTCAATAGAATAAATTTATTTTTTAAAAATAGAACATATAAAAGTTACCTAAACTAGATTTTAAAAGGGTTTACAAGAAAAAAGGTTGTAAAACAACCATTGAAAAATAATAAAGATTTTAATGCTAAAATTTAGATACATTCTTAATTTATGTTGCTTAAATTTATTATATAAATAAAAGAACATTTTTTAATCATGTGTAATAATATTGTAATTATTTCTATTCATTCCTGGTAATACAAAATCAACACATTAGCTACCATTTAAAATAATAATAATATATTATTATTTTATTGTATAACTCAATGTTGTGTGCAACGTAAGATTTCAAAAAAACAAGTTATTGTGTGTTGAGTATGCTATCCAAAAAAGGGTCCTATTTAATATAAAAATAAAATATTTTTCAAAAAATATTAATATAAATAAAAATGGTTTATTATATAAATAACATAGTCGTTACATCCTCCCCCCTAATGGAAATTATGTTCTCACAATTTTCAAATTGGGCCTGGAAAAATCATTAAATGTCCCACATCTGAAATAGATATAATAAAACTATCACATTAATAGAATGATAGATAAGTACAAAATTCACCAGAGAAAACCCATAACAGGGTTCCACATAGGAAAACATGGAAATGGTAGGGAAAATATACCATCATGTCCTAATAGAGTGTTAGAAAACATGATCACGATAAAGTTAACTACCATAAAACCATAATCTTCTAACGGTTTAAACGGTATTTTATTACTCAGTAGGAAGAGTAATAGGAAAACTTTCATGTTTTATGATCCTCTTCATAATATTGAGGAGTTTATTTATTTTATTGACTATGAAAATAAAAAAAATATAGTTTCATTTCTTATAGAATTTCATCCTTTAATAAATTTCTACCACAAACTCATCTTTTCTCTAAACTATGGGTATTCCTAATTGAATGGACACACTAAAAGCACTAGAATCATCTTCTACAAAATAACATAACCCAAAAATTAAAAAGTATATATTTCCCCTATCTTTACACATTTAAAAAAACCAAAATGGTTAATACGATATTACATAATACTATAAAGGATAATCCTTTATAAAATGAAATGCTACACTTACACTCCAAAATTCAACAAACAATACCCAAAGTTCAACAAATACTATTCAATAAACAATTTACCGTCAAATTGTTCAACATAATCCAAAATATTATTGAAGCCCAAAAATCAGAATTATATTATCACATAGTCTTCCAAAATAAATCATAACATTTTTCTCCATATAACATTGACTACAATTATAGTATCATACTAAAAAGTAATTAACATTATCACATATTCTCTATGAAAGGTTAATCATTTCCATAAATAACCCAAATACCCATACGTCCATAATAAAAACATTGATTTTTCCAAAATAGAATTCCACCATTAATCATCATATGAAAACCCACGGTATTATATTTTCCACAGGCATATAGTGTTCCCAAAAGAGAGAAAATCTTTCGAAATAACATTTATCAATTAATCACAATATCATTTTACTATAATAAGTATATTCATTTGATAGAAAATATGATCCCAAAATAAACTTATTAATAATTACAAAAATCATTTAATTAAACATAACATGGCATACTAACCGGGGTATTCACTGTAACACCCCAAGCTTCTACGGTACGTTTCCCTTCGAATAATGCGATAGCGTGTGTTGTACGTAACCTCGAGTTCTAACACACACCACAACTAATTAAACTAGCCGCTGTGAATAGTAATACCTACTTTTTGAAATCATATATATTCTATATTTCAAAATGGACTTCATTTTTGGATTCGGAATATCGAAATTAGTCTAGGGTGAAATTTTGGTACTTTTCGGATAACTTTCATATTTTGATGAATAGTGAAAATTACTAAATTTTAATTAAAAACAACTTTTTTAATCAAAATAATTAATAGTGATAAATTATGAATTTGAGTGGTTTTAAAGTATATTTAGAATATATTTATACCATTCAATTTAATGTTTATCATTTGACATAATTTTACAATTAAACCGAACATAAACAAGTGTCAATCTTTTGATAGTTATTATCTCTTAAAAACACGCTTTTTGTTTTGACAGCGGGAATTAATTTTAAATTAATTTCTGCCACTTCTGTGTTTTGAATTTAGGAAAATGGATTCCATATTTGGAATCAGGATGTTCAAATTGTGTAAATAGGTAACTTTTATTTTTACACATTTTGAATAGTTACTGTGGTAAATATTTTATTTACCATGGTTAAAGGGTAAATCCGGTAAATAAGGGTTACAAAAATAATATTATAATAATACTAAATTACCCTAAAACGTGTCTTAACCCTATTGGTTGATACATGGTCGACCATGGGCATCTTTGGGTCTATTTTGGGACCCCATGGATCCACTTGTAAGTGATAATGACACTTTATTTTAATTAAGTCAAAATGAATACAAAAATGACACAAGCATATATCTTTTAGAACAACAATTTTTACATAGGGTTATACATGTTGGATTTTCGATTATAAATATTCATTAGAAAGATAAAACGATTTCCTACATAATGATATTTTATTTATAATTTTTAGACATTAAATAAGTTATTTTATTTATGACACAATGATGATGCAGTAATTAATATAATAGTGAAAAATTAAAATAATTGATATTATAAATACCCAAATTAATATAATATGAAACTTTTAATGAATTAAACTAATTTTCTAGGCTAATATGATATATTAGGATTGATTTAATGGACTTTGTTCGAAGTAATCAATCTGTTATGAGTTTCACAAAAATCAACTATTGAATAGTGTCAAAATTGACATAAAAGAGTTCTTAAAACAAATATTATATTATTAATTGATATTAAATTCCTAAAAATCTAAGGTTCGGCCAAGAGACTTATATTATTATAGGTTAATTATTAATGAACCACTTGGGGGTCGCGTGGATGTATATAGTAAGTTTATTAACCATAATATATAAAATACAAAGAGACATTGTAAAAGTGAAACTAATTAACTTAGAGTTAATACTTAAAGATATGGTTAATATAAGTACCCAAACCTGTCTAAATTCTATTGGATGAGTTTTTTTCGACCTATCCCCACCTCATCCTTTGAATAGTCAACTTTTGAGCCTTTAGAAACCGAATATGAATTTATTATAAATTAATATTTCTAGCTTTTCCAAAGGTGCCCCTCACCCCTCTTATAAAAGGGCACTCCTCCTTCTCATTTCTTCACACCTTCAAAGCCTTTTTGTTCGGCCAAACTCTGCCCAAATACTCTCCCAACATCCCTCAATACAACCTAGAGGCCTTATTTCGATCAGAAAGCCAACCTAAGGAGCCCTTTTGATCAAATCAAAAGGAAGAACCCGAAGAAGAGGTAATGATTTCACCACCCTTTTCTAAGTTCATTTCTTCTTCCACTTCTTCTTCCTTTGTTCTTACCATTCTGAAATAATAACTCCAGTATCTCACATATACTGTGATGTTATTATAAATATGGTACAATCATATTCAGTATTCTATCCACCCTTTGAATAACATGTCACCATACGTGCGTACGTACGGCTTACCGTCTCCACGTCGTGGTGTAATTGTTATTCAATATAATATTATTTGGATGGGTATAATAATGATGTGTAACTCATGTAAATAATAAATATAACATGTTAATGATTCTGTATATATGATATACCATCCATTTATATATTATTTTAATATCAAAAGAATGATATTGTCGCTCGTGCGTACGTACGGACTACCGTCTCCACGAACGCGATGAGATTCATTCTCCATCGTATCCATTCAAGTATAATTATCATTTGATGATTTAAAAATGATGTTTAAGGACTGTATATCATTCTGGATATGAATAAGATACAACAACCATGGCTTATGTAACAAAACATATAAAAGAAAATGAGTAAGTTAACTCCCGAAACGACGATAATTCTAAGATATTATTAACAAATCAATGTTAAAAGATCATATATGATATCATATTAATATATATGATTCTTGTATAATTTAATAACAACTATTTCACCATTATACAGGAGGTTAACCTACCCCAACCAAGGAAAAGTACAAGGTAAGGGTTATTTCACAATCTCTTCATTATCCGAGGTTGTTTATACGTAATAATCTACTGGGATCTCTTTATCATCCACATCCATGTTTCTTAAAAATGTATTTCAAAACATTTTTACTATTTACAAGAATATGGGTTTAAGTCATTTATACCCTTGTTTGACTTTTTATAAGAGGTTTATAAAGGAATCTTTCCGTCGTTTTCAAAACAAGGTCCTTTTTAACCTTTTCGACAGAATTGAGGTAAGAATGTTTTTTTTAACTTATACGGCGGGTGCGGTTATTTTCCGCCGTTATAAAATCGTCGAAGATTTCCATACAAGCTTATAAGAATATTTTCAAAGAAAATGTTTTATTTTATATGGAACTTAAATGATTTCAAAATAAAAGGAGATACTTCTTTAAAAAGAATTTTGATTTCATCTATGTCAACATCCTTTGATGGATTTTAAGATTATTTGAAGTTGATTTATTATGATACAAAACTTCTATATTGTATTGAAGGTTTTGTGATATGTTTGACTGTGGATGTGCTATTTTTATACCATTCATAGTTTATGGTGAAATTATTGACATTTCGTATGCTAGTTTTAATACGAATGTTTATGTTATGTTTAAACCTTTTCATATGGGAATGCATTGGACTTAATAAGTGACGGGTGGAGCCCGCTATAGCTCCTCGATGCATCGGTAGGTCTCATGAGACAAACTAGTGTCTTGGCACAAGGCCTTGACAAAATCTTATTTGTAGTCTTGGCACGAGGCCTTGGCTATGTGGTTATGATAGTCTGGCATTATGCATTCCAACATTATGAAAGTGGTTATTTATTTTTGCATGTGATTATTCGATTAGTGGAATATCCATGTGAATAAGTAAATGGCATTATTTCATTTTATTTATGCCATACCATGTTGAAAGTTCATGTTTAAAAGGCTTTTGTTTTAGTTATACATTGCCTTAAATGTTTATTCTTATTGATGAAAGTTTCCGCTATATTGTTATCCTTACTGGGCATTTGAGCTCACCCCTTTTCTATGTTTTATTTTTCCCAGGAAGTGAAGATGTAAGTTATGAATGACCTGCAGGGATATTATGAGGGGATTGTAGTGTGGACTGTGGAAACATTATGTTGTTGTAGTAGTTTTTGATTTTATGATGTAATGTAAAACTTATGAATATATCTAGTGTTTCCAAGGCTACTAAACCAATCGGTCTTTCGAGATTTGATCTTTCTTGTGATCATGCCAATGTTATGTAATAATGCACCGACTCTAGGAAACTGGGGTCGGGGCGTTACAGTTGGTATCAGAGGAAGTTTAGTACAAACCTTGGAAGCTAGATTTAGATAAACTCTGATTAGAGCACGTAGACCTAAGATGAACTTTGAGGATTAGTGTAGAAGAACGTCCTAGAATTTTGGTATTGTAGAGATTTTGTGAGTTTTCCGAGCAATACATCCCTGTCTGGATACGAGCAGGTAGAGGCGGCTCTGGCACAGATGTACCTAGGGGTAAAACCCGAAAACACCGCTTTGAGCTAGACTCGAACGGGAACTGGTGCACGACAACGGGCCTTGCTGCACTCTTGGTTACGACACTCCCGGGGGATATGCTTAGGATAACTCTCACTTTCTTTACAAATCATTATGAAGGGTTTATTAGTATATACTTCCTCAAAGAAAACATATTTATGATTATGGATTATATCCATAGATAGTTCAATTTATGTTAAGTGTTTTATAAGTATGGGATTATGTATTTTGATTCATAAACTGATCTAGTTTATGCCATTGTTTAGAAATGGCGCCTAGTGGAAGAAATGGAAACCGTATCAATGCACGCACTCCATGTAGGGATTGCCCTCCTGCTCAAGATAATTATAGTGGGGCTGGTGATGCAACTGGTGCTGATCAGCTAATCACCGTACTGGGACAACTTACTCAGGTTATGAATAATAACCTTACCCGTATGGAGCACCCTGATCCGCAGCGTGGAGGATCAATGTTAGATCGATTCATGAGACAACAACCACCAACGTTCAATGGAAGTACAAATCCCTTAGTAGCTGAGCAATGGATATTTTCCCTAGAGAAAATATTTCAGGCTTTGGGGAGTAGTGAAAGGGAAAAAGTTACCATGGCAGTTTACCGCCTCACTGGAGATGCTGATCAATGGTGGTCATTGATTCAAAACATGAAGGAAGATGATGAAGTATCAAACATGGAATGGAGGGAGTTCAAAGATCTGTTTTTAGAAAAATACTTTCCTCGCGACCATCGAGCAGATATGGAAAGGCAATTTCTGAGTTTGAGACAAAAGGAGGATGATAATGTCACAAAGTATGAGGCTAACTTTACAAGGTTAGCGAGGTATGCTGGAGATTATATTCGCAACCCAAGAAGTAAGATTGATCGTTTCTTTGATGGGTTAAAACCATTTCTCCGTCGAGCATTAGTCTCACAATCCTTTTCATCGTACGAAGACATTGTCTCATGTGCTATCAAGACCGAAAAGGAATTCTCTAAGTCTTATGACTTTAAAGAAAAGCAAGAGAAGAAGAGACCTGCTGATCAATCTGGGAATGGAAATAAGGGGAAGAAGGGAAAGGTTGAATATCCATCTTGTGGTAAATGCGGGAAGAAACATCCTGGTACTTGCTTGAAGGGAATGGGAGTCTGTTATAAGTGTGGTGAAAAAGGCCACCAAGCTCATGATTGCAAGGGGAAGAAGGAAGCTACCAACGTTCAGTGCTACAATTGCAGGGAGATGGGGCATTATGCAAATGCATGCCCTAAGCGTCAGGAGAACTTACCTCAGAAAAGGCCAAGGGATCAAGGCCAGACTTATGCTATCACTACTGCTGAGGTAGAAGCTCCGAAAGACGTGGTGGCAGGTAATTTAATGGTTTCCTCAAGTTTAGCAAATGCATTATTTGATTCTGGATCATCGCATTGTTTCATATCTTCCCAGTTTGCTAAGAAAATTAGATATTTCCAATTTGATTTAATAAGGGAGTTGTCTGTTAAAACTCCTAAGGGAAGTATCGTTGCAACAAAGTTTTGTGAATCAGTCCCCATTAGAGCACATAAATTTTCTTTATCTGCTGATTTCATCGTCATACCTATGATTGAGTTTGATATAATCCTCGGTATGGACTGGCTTTCGGACTATGATGCGAAGATTTATTGTAAGAAGAAAGAGGTTACGATTCTTGATGATAATGATAAGGAGCACCTTATTTTTAGAGCAGAATCGTCACCACCTAATTCTTATTTAGATCCACCCCCAACAGCTCAACTTAATTCAATTATTGGGGAGGAAGAGAATGAAATAACTGTCGGTGAGGAAAGGAATGTTCAAATAGAGGATGTACCTGTTGTGAAAGAATTTGTAGATGTATTTCCGGAAGATTTACCTGGACATCCTCCAGAACGAGAAGTTGAGTTTTCCATTGATTTGATTCCTGGATCAAGGCCTATATCGAAGACCCCTTATAGAATGGCCACTGTAGAGTTAGTCGAACTAAAGAAACAACTAGAGGAATTGAGTAATAAGGGATTTATTCGCCCTAGTGTTTCTCCATGGGGAGCCCCTGTTCTTTTTGTTAAAAAGAAAGATGGATCTATGAGGTTATGTATCGACTACAGGGATATCAATGCTATAACAATAAAGAACAAGTATCCCCTACCTCGTATTGATGATTTATTTGACCAACTGCATGGAGCTCAATACTTTTCAAAGATTGACCTTCGATCTGGATACCATCAGTTGTGTGTGAAGAAGGAAGACATTCCGAAGACAGCATTTCGAACCAGGTACGGGCTTTACGAGTTTACTGTAATGCCGTTTGGATTGACTAATGCACCCTCTGTATTCATGGATCTGATGAATAGAGTTTTCAAGGAGTATCTCGATGAATTTGTGGTGGTATTTATTGATGGTATCTTGTTATACTCCAAAACCTACAAAGATCATGAAAATCACTTGCGCATTATCTTGAAGACTCTGAGGAGGCATGAATTATATGGAAAGTTTAGCAAGTGTGAATTCTGGCTTCAGGAGATTTCTTTTCTTGGCCATATTGTCTCTAAAGATGGAATCTCTGTTGATCCTTCTAAGACCAAGGCAATCCAAGAATGGCCAGCACCTACGAGTATAACTGAGGTACGTAGTTTTATTGGTTTGGCAGGTTATTATCGACGTTTCGTCCAGAATTTTGCCCGATTGGCTAACCCATTAACGAAGCTCACACGTAAAGGGGTTAAATTTGTTTGGACAAAAGAGTGTGAAGAATGTTTCGAAGAACTGAAGAGAAGATTAGTCAATGCTCCTATATTGACTCTACCATCGGGGAATGATGGGTTCGTTATTTATAGTGATGCATCAAAGAAAGGACTTGGCTGTGTCCTTATGCAGAATGATAGAGTTATTGCCTATGCATCACGACAGTTGAAAATTCATGAACAAAACTATCCTACTCATGATCTTGAGTTAGCAGCTGTGATCTTTGCTTTGAAGATATGGAGGCACTACCTCTATGGTGAAAAATGTGAGATTTATACTGATCACAAGAGTTTGAAGTATATTTTCTCACAAAAAGAACTCAACATGAGGCAAAGGAGATGGCTTGAATTACTCAAGGATTATGATTGTACGATACACTACCACCCGGGGAAGGCAAACAAGGTGGCAGATGCTTTGAGTAGAAAAGACCATGGAGTTTTGAACAATATGAGAATTGAAAGGGATCCAATTTTCATGGATCTAGTGAAAATGGACATGGGAATAACCAGGGAAGGTGAAACATCAATGCTTTTTCAAATGGTTGCCAAACCATCTTTACTAGAAAGGATTAAGAGTTCTCAGACCGATGATGACGAATTCCAAAAGAAGATTAAAGCTGTGAATGATGGGAGATTGAGAGACTTTGTGTATGAAGATGGAATTTTGAAATTCGGGAAGAGACTTTGTGTTCCCAATATACCTGATCTAAAAAGGGAATTGCTGGATGATGCTCATAGTTCCAATTTCTCTATACACCCTGGGAGCACCAAAATGTATAGAGATTTGAAGGAACATTTTTGGTGGGACAACATGAAGAGGGAGATTGCTGATTTTGTGTCAAGATGTATGGTTTGTCAACAAGTGAAAGCTGGAAGGCAACAGCCTGGAGGAGTCATGCAACCTCTTCCCATACCGGAGTGGAAATGGGACAATATTACAATGGACTTTGTCATGGGGCTACCAAAGACTCCTAGAAGGAACGATGCAATATGGGTTATTGTTGATCGTCTTACCAAGTCAGCACATTTTCTTGCTATAAGAGAAGATCTACCCCTGGAACGTCTAGCAAGACTATACATTAATGAAGTTGTGAGACTTCATGGAGTACCCCTATCAATTGTTTCTGATCGTGATCCCCGTTTTACTTCAAGATTCTGGAAAAGTCTTCAGAAATCCCTGGATACAGAACTTCATTTGAGCACTGCTTACCACCCTCAGACAGACGGACAATCAGAACGGACTATTCAAACCTTAGAAGACATGTTGAGATCTTGCTCACTTGACTTTCAGGGTATGTGGGATCAATATTTACCTCTGGTAGAATTTTCCTATAACAATAGCTTCCATTCGAGTATTCAGATGGCACCATATGAAGCGTTATACGGAAAGAGATGTCGTACACCAACCTGTTGGGATGACGTCGGTGAAAGAAAACTTGTAGGTCTAGAACTGGTGGAGGAAACGATGGAAAAGGTAAAGGTAATCCAAAATCACATCAAAGCAGCTCAAAGTAGGCAGAAGAGCTATGCCGATAATCGAAGGAAGGATTTGGAATTTCAAGTCGGTGATCATGTTTTCCTAAAGGTATCTCCGTGGAAGGGAGTCATACGTTTTGGTAAGAAAGGTAAATTGAGTCCCAGGTACATCGGACCTTTCGAAATTCTAGAACGAATTGGGGCTGTAGCTTACCGATTGGCAATGCCGCCAAGTCTCTCCAAAGTTCACGATGTGTTCCACGTATCTCTGTTGAGAAAATACATGCCTGACCCAACGCATGTACTCACCTATGAGGAATTAGAACTGGAACCCGATCTGTCTTATTGCGAAGAGCCCGTCAGGATTCTTGATACAAGAGAACAAGTACTGAGAAACCGGACGACGCGTCTGGTAAAAGTTTTGTGGAGAAATCATAAGATGGAAGAGGCAACGTGGGAACCCGAGGAACTTATGATGAAGAACCACCCGAGTCTTTTTATGCAGTAATACCCTAGAAATTGCGAGGACGCAATTATTTGAAGGAGGGGAGAATGTAAAACCCCAAGCTTCTACGGTACGTTTCCCTTCGAATAATGCGATAGCGTGTGTTGTACGCAACCTCGAGTTCTAACACACACCACAACTAATTAAACTAGCTGTTGTGAATAGTAATACCTACTTTTTGAAATCATATATATTCTATATTTCAAAATGGACTTCATTTTTGGATTCGGAATATCGAAATTAGTCTAGGGTGAAATTTTGGTACTTTTTGGATAACTTTCATATTTTGATGAATAGTGAAAATAACTAAATTTTAATTAAAAACAACTTTTTTAATCAAAATAATTAATAGTGATAAATTATGAATTTGAGTGGTTTTAAAGTATATTTAGAATATATTTTTACCATTCAATTTAATGTTTATCATTGGACATAATTTTACAATTAAACCGAACATAAACAAGTGTCAATCTTTTGATAGTTATTATCTCTTAAAAACACGCTTTTTGTTTTGACAGCGGGAATTAATTTTAAATTAATTTCTGCCACTTCTGTGTTTTGAATTTAGGAAAATGGATTCCATATTTGGAATCATGATGTTCAAATTGTGTAAATAGGTAACTTTTATTTTTACACATTTTGAATAGTTACTGTGGTAAATATTTTATTTACCATGGTTAAAGGGTAAATCCGGTAAATAAGGGTTACAAAAATAATATTATAATAATACTAAATTACCCTAAAACGTGTCTTAACCCTATTGGTTGATACATGGTCGACCATGGGCATCTTTGGGTCTATTTTGGTACCCCATGGATCCACTTGTAAGTGATAATGACACTTTATTTTAATTAAGTCAAAATGAATACAAAAATGACACAAGCATATATCTTTTAGAACAACAATTTTTACATAGGGTTATACATGTTGGATTTTCGATTATAAATATTCATTAGAAAGATAAAAAGATTTCCTACATAATTATATTTTATTTATAATTTTTAGACATTAAATAAGTTATTTTATTTATGACACAATGATGATGCAGTAATTAATATAATAGTGAAAAATTAAAATAATTGATATTATAAATACCCAAATAAATATAATATGAAACTTTTAATGAATTAAACTAATTTTCTAGGCTAATATGATATATTAGGATTTATTTAATGGACTTTGTTTGAAGTAATCAATCTGTTATGAGTTTCACAAAAATTAACTATTGAATAGTGTCAAAATTGACATAAAAGAGTTCTTAAAACAAATATTATATTATTAATTGATATTAAATTCCTAAAAATCTAAGGTTCGGCCAAGAGACTTATATTATTATAGGTTAATTATTAATGAACCACTTGGGGGTCTCTTGGATGTATATAGTAAGTTTATTAACCATAATATATAAAATACAAAGAGACATTGTAAAAGTGAAACTAATTAACTTAGAGTTAATACTTAATGATAAGGTTAATATAAGTACCCAAACCTGTCTAAATTCTATTGGATGAGTTGTTTTCGACCTATCCCCACCTCATCCTTTGAATAGTCAACTTTGGAGCCTTTATAAACCGAATATGAATTTATTATAAATTAATATTTCTAGCTTTTCCAAAGGTGCCCCTCACCCCTCTTATAAAAGGGCACTCCTCCTTCTCATTTCTTCACACCTTCAAAGCCTTTTGGTTCGGCCAAACTCTGCCCAAATACTCTCCCAACATCCCTCAATACAACCTAGAGGCCTTAGTTTGATCAGAAAGCCAACCTAAGGAGCCCTTTTGATCAAATCAAAAGGAAGAACCCGAAGAAGAGGTAATGATTTCACCACCCTTTTCTAAGTTCATTTCTTCTTCCACTTCTTCTTCCTTTGTTCTTACCATTCTGAAATAATAACTCCAGTATCTCACATATACTGTGATGTTATTATAAATATGGTACAATCATATTCAGTATTCTATCCACCCTTTGAATAACATGTCACCATACGTGCGTACGTACGGCTTACCGTCTCCACGTCGTGGTGTAATTGTTATTCAATATAATATTATTTGGATGGGTATAATAATGATGTGTAACTCATGTAAATAATAAATATAACATGTTAATGATTCTGTATATATGATATACCATCCATTTATATATTATTTTAATATCAAAAGAATGATATTGTCGCTCGTGCGTACGTACGGACTACCGTCTCCACGAACGCGATGAGATTCATTCTCCATCGTATCCATTCAAGTATAATTATCATTTGATGATTTAAAAATGATGTTTAAGGACTGTATATCATTCTGGATATGAATAAGATACAACAACCATGGCTTATGTAACAAAACATATAAAAGAAAATGAGTAAGTTAACTCCCGAAACGACGATAATTCTAAGATATTATTAACAAATCAATGTTAAAAGATCATATATGATATCATATTAATATATATGATTCTTGTATAATTTAATAACAACTATTTCACCATTATACAGGAGGTTAACCTACCCCAACCAAGGAAAAGTACAAGGTAAGGGTTATTTCACAATCTCTTCATTATCCGAGGTTGTTTATACGTAATAATCTACTGGGATCTCTTTATCATCCACATCCATGTTTCTTAAAAATGTATTTCAAAACATTTTTACTATTTACAAGAATATGGGTTTAAGTCATTTATACCCTTGTTTGACTTTTTATAAGAGGTTTATAAAGGAATCTTTCCGTCGTTTTCAAAACAAGGTCCTTTTTAACCTTTTCGACAGAATTGAGGTAAGAATGTTTTTTTTAACTTATACGGCGGGTGCGGTTATTTTCCGCCGTTATAAAATCGTCGAAGCTTTCCATACAAGCTTATAAGAATATTTTCAAAGAAAATGTTTTATTTTATATGGAACTTAAATGATTTCAAAATAAAAGGAGATACTTCTTTAAAAAGAATTTTGATTTCATCTATGTCAACATCCTTTGATGGATTTTAAGATTATTTGAAGTTGATTTATTATGATACAAAACTTCTATATTGTATTGAAGGTTTTGTGATATGTTTGACTGTGGATGTGCTATTTTTATCCCATTCATAGTTTATGGTGAAATTATTGACATTTCGTATGCTAGTTTTAATACGAATGTTTATGTTATGTTTAAACCTTTTCATATGGGAATGCATTGGACTTAATAAGTGACGGGTGGAGCCCGCTATAGCTCCTCGATGCATCGGTAGGTCTCATGAGACAAACTAGTGTCTTGGCACAAGTCCTTGACAAAATCTTATTTGTAGTCTTGGCACGAGGCCTTGGCTATGTGGTTATGATAGTCTGGCATTATGCATTCCAACATTATGAAAGTGGTTATTTATTTTTGCATGTGATTATTCGATTAGTGGAATATCCATGTGAATAAGCAAATGGCATTATTTCATTTTATTTATGCCATACCATGTTGAAAGATCATGTTTAAAAGGCTTTTGTTTTAGTTATACATTGCCTTAAATGTTTATTCTTATTGATGAAAGTTTCCGCTATATTGTTATCCTTACTGGGCATTTGAGCTCACCCCTTTTCTATGTTTTATTTTTCCCAGGAAGTGAAGATGTAAGTTATGAATGACCTGCAGGGATATTATGAGGGGATTGTAGTGTGGACTGTGGAAACATTATGTTGTTGTAGTAGTTTTTGATTTTATGATGTAATGTAAAACTTATGAATATATCTAGTGTTTCCAAGGCTACTAAACCAATCGGTCTTTCGAGATTTGATCTTTCTTGTGATCATGCCAATGTTATGTAATAATGCACCGACTCTAGGAAACTGGGGTCGGGGCGTTACATTCACGTAGGCTAGTGGTAGGTGATGCGCACATGTTTCCCTTTTATTGTGGGTTTTATTCCCATGGACTTGTCAAATGTGATGGGTTTTCACCTGTAACATTCCATTTCCAGAAACTACACAAAGGCTCCCTGTACCCAGTTGGTCACATGTCCCCAATCACATTTCTCCGAACGAAAGAGGCTTTCGACTAGTAGCAAGGGCCTTGGGTGTGATAGTGGGTAAACTATGCCCCCATTGGCAGAGCAACACAATGGAAGGGTAAAAAATATACAAATGCAAAAGAAGTAAATATACCAACGACATAAATAGCGGAAGACTAGAATACCAAACTACTAAAGCACATAGATAAATGATGCATGGTGACAAGTGTCTAGGAAAGCATCCAAAAAATCTCAATATTTGAATACAAGAAACACTAAACCAAAGTACAAAAGAAACAAATGAACAAATCCTCAGAATCACAAGCCTAAGCTTGGTCACATGCTCTCTAGATACACAATAAGTCAGGTATCCGATGTATAACGACACTTGCCTTTGTCCATACATGCAGCAATATAACATGTTTGGGCCCAAAAGCATGGCCCAAAAAGGGTGTGAGACTAAATCCTAGTAGGAAACCACCCAAATATCTGTGCCTGACTGTTAGTGAATATATGGAAAGTAAAAGTAAAAAGTACTAAACAAGAAAGCACTCAGCAGAAACAATTCCACATATCAAAAGAGACTAATCAAACACAGTAATCCTCTAGGAAGTGCACATATCCTATCCCCTTTGGTTTAGTTATAAGGATATATAAAGACTGTCTGAGGAAGTGATCATAGTCAATTCCCCTTATAGTCAAAGGCAAATCACGACTCTTTGTGGAATCTCACACAGTCAATTCCTATTATAGTCTAAGGTAATTCAAGACTCTCTGAGGAAGATCACATAGTCAATTCCCCTTATAGTCTATGGTAAGTGATGGACTCTCTGAGGAAGCTAACACGGTCAATTCCTTTTATAGCCCAAAGGTCAAGGACTCTCTGATGAAGCTCACTCGTTCAATTCCCGTTATAGCCCCATGTGGTTCAAATACTCTATGAGGAAGCTCACATGTCAATTCCCCTTATAGTCTAAGGTGCTCAAAGAAACTCCGAGGAAGCTCACACAGTTAATACCCATATAGTCCAAAGTTCTCAAAGTCTCTTTGAGGAAGATCACTTAGTCAATTCCCCTTATAGTCCCATACACCTTGTTCTCATGGCCCTGTGTAAGTCAACGAGCATAGAAAGATAGAAACGGCCAAGGTAAACCTCAATAACTACTTGGGTAATTTGTCTGCAGCATATCAAGCCCACCATAATACAAACACTCCACCCAACCACACTAGGCATGGAAAAAAGGAAATGTGGCCAAACAGGCTAAGCAGACCAACGGTCATAAATAGAGCAAGCATGGGAAACAGATCCAAATCATAGAAATAAAACCTATTCATATCCAATTAACCTATACATGAGCATACAAGCATGAAAGACAATAAACATGGGTAAAATGGGAAATGTACAACACCTCGTTCAAGGGTATTGGGAATAATTGCACATAATAATCGATGACATTCAACAGAAAGTCACAAACCACCTACCTCGGGGTTGTGAGATCGGTCTACTTCGGCGTAGGCCCTTGGATAGACCTTGAATGTGATATATCTACAAAAACGTCTAAAATATTCAACCCAAAATATCTCACGAGAGAGGAGAAATCAGAAGATGGGGATATATGAGAAAAATTAACTCACCGATGTGATTCCAATGCAACCGACTGTGTTCAATTATGAGGATAGATACTCTCTCGTGGTCTCGTCGAATATCCACAGCCATACGGCACTCTTGGATGAAGAAGTCGAAGAAGAACATGCTTCTGTCAATAAGACATGACCCCGGTCCATTTAATTAGAAAAAATACAAGGCGTGTACTTTTTAATTACACGGCGTGTACTCGACTTTTCCATACTCTGCTTTAAGTGGCCTCCAGGTCACCAAAGATGGTCGTGTGCACGACCGCTACACGACCAGCACCCGACTACCTGCAGTAACCAGGTACATGAAATTTACTCATAAAGTACACGACGTGTACTTCAAAAATATCCAGAATTTCTTCTTCTACTAAAAAACGACCAGAAAATGAAATCATATATGAAAACAAGGTCTGGGTTCTTACAAACTTCCCCCTTAAATAAATTCATCCCCAAATTTCCCTAGCAGGGCGTAGAAGAAGAAACCTCAAACATTTCCAGCCAGTATGCTCGTACATCAGCCTACCTCTCCAAGTCTCGTCATCCACTTGCCCATGCTACCAAAGCACTCGTACCAGAGGAACCGATCATCCACAAAGAACTTTTGTAATCCGACCAAAAATCTGGATATGATGCTTCTCAAATGACACAACCGCATCAAGCTCATCCTCCTTAGGTTGAATGACATGAGATAGGTCTGAAATGTAACGTTGGAGTGGAGAAACGTGAAAAACATCTTGCCTAGATTGGTACCTCTGGGGTTACTACAACTGATAGGCAACCGACCCAACTCTCTCCACAACTTCAAATGGCCCGATGTACCTCAGTGAATGCTTACCTTGTTTTATAATCCTCTTATGTCCCAACCTTAGTGTGACATGTTGGAAAACCTGATCCTCGAACTCGAACTCCAGAGGTTGTCTCCGCTGATCTGTGTAAGACTTTTGTCGAGACTGTACAGTATCCACTCTCTTCCGAATCAACTCTATCTGCTTTGTGGTCTCCTAGAAAATATGAGGTCCCATCAAAGCCGCCACTCCTACCTTCAGCCAACATAAGGGTGATCTGAATGTCCTACCATACAAATCCTCATAAGGTTCCATTTGAATAGTTACTTTAAAATTGTTATTGTTGGTAAAATCCACATGAGGTATATGCTTCTCCCAAGAACCTTAAAAATCCAAGATGCATGCTCTGAGCATGTCCTCAAGCACCTGAATCGTATGATTGGAATGGCCATCTGTCTGGGTGTGGTAAATCGTACTCAAAAGTACCTATATACACAAATCCTTCTGAAGCCCCTGCCAAACCTGAGAAGTAAAATGGGCATCCCTGTCTGAATTAATGGAGTGTGGAACTCCATGCAGATGTACAATTTGGTAGATGTACAATCGTCCCAGATCATAAACATTGATGGTCTCCTTGATTGGAAAGAAGTGGGAAAACTTTGTGAGTCTGTCAATGATAACCCAAAATTCATCATTCCATTGAAACGACCTCGACAACCCTGTTACAAAATCCATCGTGACGTCGTTACACTTCCACTCAGGAATGGGTAACTGCTTTAAAATCCCTTCTAGCCACTGATGCTCTAGCTTAACCTGCTGATAGGTGGGACACCTCATGAAGAAACTAGAAACATCCCTCTTCATACATGGCCACCAATACTGATGGTGTAGATCACGATACATCTTGGTGACACCAGGATGAACTTCCCAAACTGAGGAATGAAAATCCCGTATCATCTCCTGGTGTATATCTTCTAGAAACCATACGCTCCCCTGGAAATTCAAGATCTCATCCTCGACTACGGTCTATCCCAAAATAGGGTATCCTCATGACATGCTCTCCCGTAGGACTAGGCCTTCAAAATATGATAGCTTCCTCATTCACAATCGATCAAGAATAGTAGAGGTAATAGCCAAAGAAGAAATAAACATCTACCCCTAACTGTCATGCACTTCCAAATGCATCTCATAGAATAGAGCCATAAGCTTCCACTCACTCCTGGCCTACTGAACTGCCTGTATCTAATTTCTTCTGCTCAATGAATCAGCCACTATGACGCCTTTCCCAGGCTTATAGGCATACTCAAATTCAAAGGACTGAAGGTATTAAACCCAACTTCACTGTCACAAATTTAGACCATGCGGTGTGAATTTGTACATGAGAATATTGTGGTTGGTGAAAACCACAAAGTGCTCTCCTAGAAGATAATGTCTCCAACAACGTTAGGCATGAACAAAAGCAGACAAATCTAGATCATGTGTTGGATAATTCCTCTCATGTGGCCTCAACTACTGAGACTTGTATCCAGAAACTCCTTCTCCCTACATAATCATAGCTCTTAAACCAATATCTGAATCATCATTTAACACAATATAGCACTTGATGGACTTTGGAAAAACTAGTATCAGTGCTGATGTCAACCTCCCTTTCATCTCATGAATAGATGACTCACAAGAATCTGACCACATGAACTTTTCACCCTTCTTAATCAAACCTGTCAGCGGTGCCACTAAGCGTGAAAATACCTGTATAAAATTTTTTTGGTATCCAGACATCCCTATAAAATATCCCACCTCAAAGAAATTTTTCGGCTACTCCCATGAAACTACTGCTCCCACTTTCTCTGCATCTACTGATACTCTTGTCTCGGAGATAACATGACCCAAAATGTTAATCTTATCCATCAAAAAGTGGCATTTTAAGAGAATATCATATAACTGATGCTCTCTTAGTGTACTCCGAATGATCTCAAGATAGGTGGCATGGTCATGTAGAGTGTGAGAGTACACCAAAATATCATCCACAAAAACCACCACGAAGGAATCCAAGTATGGATGGACCAATTGGTTCATCTGTGCCATGAAAACTGCATGTGCGTTCGTAAGACCGAACGACATAACCATATAATCATATAGACCATACCTACTCCAGAAGGCTATGATAGGTATATCAGATGGTCTAATGTGCAACTGATGGTAACCAGATCTCAATAAAATCTTCGAGAACACACAGGCTACTCGAAGCTGATCAAAGAGATCATTAATCCTAGGCAAGTGATATCGGTTCATGACCGTCAACTGGTTCACCTTATAATATTACACACAAAGCCTGAGGGTACCGTCCGCATTCTTCGAAAACTGGATAGGCGAAAACCAAGGAGAATTACTGGGTCAGATTAAACTTTTTTACTGTAAATCCTTCAATTGATTCTTGAGCTCCTACAACTCAAGTGTAGCCATCCTATAAGGAGGAATGGAAACTGGTGCGTCTCCGGTCCAAGATCAAAAGAAAAGTATATCTCATGCTCCAGAGGAAAACCATAAAAGTCCTATGAAAATACACTATTTAAACAATCCACCACTAGAGGAAAGTCTAACTGTGAAGTCCCCTGGTCATCCAGATATTGATTAGAAATCAGGGCTGTAACTCCTCATAGCCCATGATGCTCAGGTCCTGCTCTACTCTCCTGGACATCCCATTCATCCTTATGAAGAAATGATTCACTTTCTGGTGACTTGAAACTCACCCTACGATGATAATAGTTGATTACATCCTGGAATGGAACTAACCATTCCATATCAAGAATGACATCATTACATGTCATCTCTAGGACATAGAGGTCTCATAAGAAGTGACACCCACCAACCTCAAGAGGGAACTCCATGCACTGACATACGCTATTCATTATCATCCCCAATAGAGTGTCTAGAATCAAGATATCATCCGGAGAAAATATGTAGATACCAAGGATATCCACAACCACAACAGATATAAATCTATGGGAAGCCCCTGTATAAAAAAGAGAAGAATCTAAAACTAGGGCTACTAAGATCCTACCTCGAATGATAGAGGGTCTAGGATCCTTCTCTTTCTAGGTCTACTCCACTACAAAATTCTGACCTATACTGTGACCTTGAGACCCTACCTGACCACTCTGAGCTGATCCACCATGATTTCATTGAAAATCGGGTGACTGGAAACCACAGACATGGCCCCTACCTCGGCCTGAATGGTCAGAAGAACTATAGCTCCCAGACTGGTGAGAAACTGGTAGTGCTACCCTGGAATGAAGAGTTATAGAAGTACTCATATCACCAGTTTCTAGTGATAAGAATTGAAAAAATCACTGAAGGTGACCCATATTTCTGCACGATCGGGACTCCACTGGGTCCCTTAGGCAATGTGGCCTTGTATGCCTACTCTTCCCACACTAGAAGCACCCCACCTGGCTACCAGAAGATGCATATCGTATACTCTTATATCCTCATGCAGTCTTCCTACGGCTCTTCCTACTATCAGTAGGAGGAATACTAACTCTGGATGCCGAAATGCCTTGGCCCACAGCTCCAGAATCCCTCAAATCACACTTTGTGATCAGCACCTGGTTGACGATACCAGATATCAAAGTCAACCTGAATATGTTCACCTGAGATCGAATGTCATGGCTCATACAATACTCAAGAATCCATGCTAGGAACAATTCATCATCTTTGGTAATAGGTGTCAAATGTTGTAGCTCTGTAAAGCGAGATTAATACTCCATAATAGTAAGTGTACCCTGCTCCAGACTCATGAACTCTCAGGCTCGATCATCCCTGAAGGAATACAGATAGAAGTAACCATATAAGATTCACTGAAACACGTCCCAAGACATATTTTGTTGGAATACTTCCTGTGAGATCACATCCCACCACCTCTTGGTGGAGTCTCGAAGCATGTAGGTAGTGAGCTTTACCCACTTCTCTGGATGTATCTCCAGATGCTCGAAAATCATCAGTGTGTCTTCTATCAATGACTCTATATCCAGGGGTTGTAACATCTCGGTTCTAGAAGCCACCCAGAGGCACCCCGTACCCTGTTTGTCACATGTCCCCAAGCACATTTCCCTAAATGCCAGAGGCTGCTGACTAGAAACGAGTGCCTTGGGTGTGATAGTGGGGAAACTATACCCTCATTGGAAGAGTACACAACAGATGTAAAAAAACTCATACAAGAGCAGAAGTAGTAATAATGACATAAAATAGTAACAACAGAAGACTGAAAGTATAAAATAGAGAACACACATATATATAAAATGATGCATGATACGTATGTCAAGGAAAATAGCCAATCAAATCACAATACTAGAATACAATAGAGCTAAACCAATGTTAAAAGGAAATCAGATAAACTCTTTATCATCGCATGCCATATCGTGGTCCCATGCTCTCTGAATCCCTAGAAAATCAAGTACGTGATGTTTAATGGTGCTTTCCCTTATCTATACCTATAACAATATAATCTGTTTGGGACCAAAAGCAAGGACCAAATAGGGTGTGGGATTAAATCCCCGTAGGCAACCACCCAAAGATCTGGGCCTAACAATCGGTGGATATATGGAAGGTAAAAGTATAGAAAATAGTAAACATGAAATTGCTTTGTAGTAAACAATCCAACATTTCAATATCAAGCAACAATGAAACAAATAGCTAAACCTCAAACAGGTAACCCTCTGGGAAGTACTCACAGCCATCCCCTCTAGTCCTACCTATGAAGTACCAAAAACTCTTTGGGCAGTGTGCTCTGCCTAAACCCTCTGGTTCAGTCATAAGGATTTTATAAGACTCTCCGAGGAAGCACTCCCAGTAAATTCCCTTTATAGTCAAAGGTAAAGCAAGACTCTCTAAGAAAGCTCACACAGTCAATTCTCCATATAGTCTAAGGTAGTCATGTACTCTCAAAGAAAGCTCACACAGTAAATTCCTCTTATAGCCCCAAGGTCTAAGACACTTTGAGGAAGCTCACATGGTCAATTCCTTATATAGATCATGTCATTCAATTAAAACAAAGTCTCTCTGAGGAAGCTCATGCGGTCAATCCCCATATAATCTAGATCATTCAACGACTCTATGAGGAAGATCATTAGGTCAATTCCCCTTATTCCCCCATGTGGTTCTAGGATCTCTGAGGATGCTCACTTGGTTAATACCCCTAATAGACTAAAGTGCTCGAAGACTCTCTGAGGAAGATTACTCGGTAAATTCCCCTTAAATTCTACTACACCAGGTTCTCACGGCCCTGTGTAGATCAACGAGCATAGAAGTGCAATATGGACAAAGTAAATCTACTGAACTACTTAGCTAAACAGTCTACCACATAACAAGCATGTATGAATAGAAACACTCTATCCTATAGCAACGGTAATGGAAAACATGCAAGGCATCCCAACTGGCTAATCAAGACCAAACAGTCGTAATAGAACATTCAAGGGAAATAAATCCAATAAAAAACAATTATCCCTATTCATATCCAAATTACCTCTACACAAGCATACAAACATGGTAGGTAAACAAAAATAGTAAAACGGTAAACACGCAATACCCTGTTCAAGGTTATTGGTGGAATTTTCACATGATACTCGAAGACTTAGAACATAAAGATGAAAACCACCTGTCTAGATGTTGGGAGATCAATATACTTGAACCTCAAGGCTTGAATCTCCTTAGAAATCCATAGATCTAAGAAAACGTATAAACCGTTAAACCCACGATAACTTGGAAAAGAAGAGAAATCATAAAATGGGGATCAAGTTGATGAGAGAAATCACCGATGTGATTCCAACACAACCAACAGTGTTATATTCAGAGGACAGATGGAGTCTCGGGGGTTTGTTGAAGATCTGTAGATGTACAAATTTTCTCAGAAGAACGAGAACTAAAAAAATGGTGTTTTGTCCGTCAGATGCGACCCCGACGCGTTTAATGAAAAAAATACATGGCAAGTACTTTTCGTGTACATAGAGTATACATTTAATTTCCATATTCTGCATTAGGCGACCTCCAAGTCACTCCCACACGGTCGTTTGTGTGGCTAATACACAGCCAACACACTACCTCTTACAAAAAGTAAGTACACAATGTCTATTCATAAAATACACAATGTGTACTTAGAAAATTCTAGAATTTTTTCTTTTCCCCAAAAAAAATCAGAAAAGAAAAAACATACCTAAAAAGAAGGTTTGGGATCTTACAAACTTCACCCCTTAAAGAAATTTGTCCCTGAATTTCCCTAGCGCAGCGTAGAAGAAGAAACCCCAAACAGCTCCGGCCACTGTACTCGTACATCGGCCTCCCTCTCCAAAGTCTTATCCTGCACCAGCCCATGCTTCCATAACACTCATACCAGACGAACAGACCGGTCATAGAGAACCATGTTACTGCAATCCAAAATCCAGATAGGATGTTCCTCAATGATGCATCCACTTCAAGCTCAACCTACTCAAGTTTAAAGACATGAGACAGGTCTGAAAAGTAACATCAAATCATAGAAATGTGTAAGTCATCATGCATAGATCAGTACCTATGAGGTAACTACAACAAATAGGCAATCGACCCAACTCTCCCCAACACCTCAAATGGCGCGACAACCTCGGTGAAAGCTTACCATGTATCCTAATACTACTGGGTCCCAACCTCGGTGTGACACACATGAAAACATAATCCCTGACCTCAAACTCTATAGGTCATCTCTATTGATCAACATGAGACATCTGTCGATACTGTGCAGCAGCCATCCCCTTCCAAATCAACTCTATCTTCTCTACGGTCTCCTGAACAAGATGAGGTCCCAGCAAAGCTACCTCTATTACCTCCAGCCAATATAAGGGTGATCAGCATGGTCTACCATACAAAGACTCATAAGGTGTCATCTGAATAGTTGTTTGAAAACTATTTTTGTAGGAAAACTCCACAAGAGGTTTATGTTTCTCCCAAGAACCTCCAAAATATAGAATGCATGTTCGAAGAATTTCCTCAAGCACCTGAATTGTATGCTAGGACTTTCCATCTGTCTGGGGATGGTAAGTTTTACTCAAAAGTACCTAAGTACCCAAAGCCTTCTGAAGCCCTTGCTAGACCCGATAAGTAAAACGTGCATCCCTATCTGAAACAATGGAGTGTGGAACTCCAAATAGGCATGCAATCTCCAGGATGTACAACTGTTTTGGCTCATCATCACTGAAGGTCTCCCTGATTGTCAATAATTGAGAAACCTTCATGAGTTTGTCAATGACAACCCAAATTGCGTTATTCCCTCGAGGCGAACTTGGAAAATCAGTCATGAAGCCCATCGCGACATCATTCCACTTCCACTCAGGAATGTGTAACTGATGTAAAAACCCTACTGGCCACTGATTCTCTTCCTTTTCCTGCTGACAAGTGGAACACCCCATGAAAAAACCAGCAATGTACCTCTTCATACTTAACTATATATACTGATAGATTAGATTACAAAACATCTTAGTGATGCCAGGATGAACTACCAAAACTGAGGAATGGAAATCTAGCATCAACTTCTCCCGTATGTCTTAAATAACCAATACGCACCCCTGGAAACACAAAATCTCATCCTCGATATGGACCATCCGGGAATAGGGTCCTCTTCTGACACACTCTCCCTTAGGACTAGGGCTTCTGAATCTAATAGATTCCTCATTTGAAATCGATCAAGAAGAGTATAAGTAAAAACTACAAACGATAGAAATGTCTACCCCTGTCTGTCGTTCACCTCCAAATACATTTTAGAGAACCGAGCCATAAGCTTCCACTCACTACTGGCCTCCTGAACTACCTGTATCTGAGTCATCCTTCTCAACACATCAGTCACTAAATTGCCTTTACTAGGCATATAGGAAATATCAATGTCAATGAACTGATGTTACTCAAACCACCTGCACTGTCTGACATTCCGATCACACTGAGGGAAGATGTACATGAGACTTTTTTGGTTGGTGAAAACCACAAAATTCTCTCCCAGAAGATATTGCCTCCAAGAACATAGGGCATGAACAACAGCTGCCAACTCCAGATTGTGTGTCGGGTAATTCCTCTCATGTGGCCTCAACTGCAGAGACCCATCCGCAACGACTCCATATCCCTTAATAAGCACAGCTCCCAAACCAATAACGGATGCATCACAGTAAATAGTATAGCTCTTGACCGACTTTGGAAAGACTAGTATCGGTGCTTATGTAAACATCCCTTTTAGCTCATGAAAGGATGAATCACTTGAATCTGACCATAAGAACTTCACACCCTTATTAGTCAGACCTCTCAGCGGTGCTTCTAAGCCTGAAAAGTCATGTATGAAATGTCTGTAGTATCCAGCCATCCCTAGAAAACTCCACACCTCAAAGATGTTCTTCGGCTGCTCCCATAAAACCACCACTATCACATTCTCTAGGACAACTGATACTACTGCCTCTGAGATAATATTACCCAACAAATGAATCGGATCCATCCAAAAGTTTCACTTTGAGAGCTTACCATATAAATGTTGCTCCCTTAGTGTACTCAAAACGATCTCAAGTTGGGTAGCAAGGTCGTATCAAGTGTGAGAGTACACCAGGATATCGTCCACAAAGGCCACCATGAAAGAATCCATGTATGGATGGATACTCGGTTCATCATTGCCATGAAAACTTCATGCACATTTGTGAGACCGAACAACATAACTAAGTACTTGAATAAACCATACCTACTCCATAAGGCTGTGATAAATCTATTAGATGGTATAACACGCAAATGATGATAACCAGATATCAAGTCAATCTTCAAGAACACCTAGGCTCCTCGAAGCTGATACAAGAGATCATCAATCCTGGTAAAGGGATATCGATTCTTAACCATCAACTGGTTCAACATCCGATAATACACACAAATCATGTGGGTACCATCTGCCTTCTTTACAAATAGGACTGGAGAATCTCTAGGAGAATTACTTGGTCGGTTGATACCCTTTTCCTGCAACTCCTTCAACTGCTTCTTGAGCACCTTCAACTTAGGTGTAGCCATCCTATCAGGAGGAATGGACCCCGGTGCCACTCCTTGCACAAGCTCAATCGAGAATTCTACCTCATTCTCGGGAGGAAGACCTGAAAAGTCTTCTGGAAAGACATAAGTGAAATGATCCACCACTGGAGTAAAATTTAACAGTGAAGTCCTCTGGTCATCTAGTTATAGACTAGAAATCTGGGATGTAACTCCACCCAACCCATGATTCTCTGGACCCGCTGTGCTCACCAGGGCATCCCATTCGCCCCTATGAAGAAAAGATTCACCTTCTGGTGATCTGAAACACACCCTACGATGATAATAGTCGATGAATTCCTGGAAGGGAACTGGAAAGTCCATTTTGAGAATGACATCATAACCTATAATCTCTAGGAAATAGAAATACAATAAAAACTTACATCCTTTGACCTATAGAGGGCACTCACTACACTGACATACACTAGTCGTTCAAGTCCCCAATGGTGTGTCTAGTGTAAAAATGTCATAAGAATAAATGATGCAGATACCAAGGCTCTCCATGAAATCAACAGATATAAATATATGGGAAGCCCCTGTATAAAAAAGTGATGAATCTAAAATTGTGGCTACTAAAATTGTACCTCGTACGGTAGAAGGTCCGAGATACTACTCCTACTGGGCGTGCTCCACTACAAAATCTGGTTGGTACCGTGCCCCTATGACCCTGCTTGACCACTATGAGCTGATCCACCCTAATGTCACTGAAAACCAGGCAACTGGATACCACAACCACGACCTCCACCTCGTCCCCAATGGCAGGAAGAACTCTAGTTTCTAGACTGGTGAGAAACTCGTGGTGTTCCTCATAAAAGAGGAGTCATAGAAGAATCCCTATCCCTAGATGCTGGTGAGAAGAACTGACAAAATCATGGAAGGTGACCCATCTTGCAAAATGATCAACACTCCACTGGGTCTCTCGGGAAACCTGTCCTTGTATGCCCACTTCTCCCACTCTGGTAGCACACCACCTGAATACTAGAAGATGCATCCCACCTACTATGATCTCCTCATGCAGCCTCCCTGCGGCAGTTCCTGCTATTTGCTGGCAGAGCACTAACTCTGGATACCAAACCAACTGGGTTCCCAGCTTTATAATCCCTCATATAACACTCTGTGATCAATGCCAGGTTGATTATAGAGGATATCGATGTCAACCTGAAGATGTTCTCCAAGGATCATATGTCATGCCTTAGACCATCCTCAAACGTCCATGAAAGGAACAACTCATCACCTCCTGGAATAGGTGTGAAACACTATAGATCTGTGAGGCGAGAGGAATAATCCATAATAGAAAGTGTTCCCTGCTCTAGACTCATGAACGCTTAGGCTCAATTAGACCTCAATGTCTCTGGATAGAAAGAATCATTGAAGATTCACCTAAACTCATCCCAAACAATATTCTGCTGGTGTCCCGCTTGTGAGATCACATCCCACCACCTCGTGGTGGAGTCTCAGAGCATGTAGGTATCGAGAATCACCCTCATCTTTGGAGGTATTTCTATAAGCTCGAAATTCATTAGCGTGGATTCTAGCTATGAGTCCACAGCCTGGGGTCCTCCATCCCCTGAGAATGTGGGAGGATGCTGCTGCTGGATGACCCACATCAAATCAGCCGTCGATGGAGAAGGAGGAGACGCTCCCTGAAAGGACTGCATCATCCTTATAAATCCCTCCCTGAACTATGTATCAACACCTATGTTAGGTACAATGGCTGGTTCCAAGGATGGCATAACGGGAGGATTTGCATGTAGTCCCTGATTGTCCATGTTTGGTGTTTAATAACCATTGGAAAATGGCACACAACCGGAGGACATCTCTGTGGAATTACTCTGAAAGGTCAAGCACACACCTTAGATCATGATTACCAAGGACTAAAAACAATGAGTGTAATAATGGAACATGAGAAATAAAGCACTCAAGTTTTTACAGAACATGACTACACGGTGTATACATTTCCTACACGGCGTGTTCCTTGACGTCATTTACCTGGGCGTGTACTCCTACATAAACTGGTCGTGTAATACCCTAGACACACAATGTGTTTTCTTAACACACGATGTGTACTTGAGTCCCCTTTCCCTACCAGATTCCTCCTATACGATTAAGAAACATGACTTTCCTAAGACAAGACAACACGACGTGTTCAATATAGAAATGACGCGTACTAGAAAAGCTTCACATGGCATGTGTTTTTAGTGACATGGACTGACACACATCTTACACTACATGGAATGTTTCGGATGGACACGGCGTGTATGAGAAGGGGTAACACCGACATGTGTTGTTCGTGACATGGTCGGGTACTTGGGTCAGACTACATGGCGTGGTCAAGGCAGACACAACGTGTACGTGAAAGGGTAAAACCAACCCATGTTGTTCATGAAATGGACTGGTACCTTGGTCATAATACATAACGTGTTCAATCCTGACATATTGTGCATAGCTTAAGGTTTTTTCCATCCATTTTGCTAGTTATACGAGAGGACACATGGTCAACACTACACAGCGTGTTGACTAGTACACGGTGTGTTCCCACAAGACTTTCCCCATCCCATGTCTCTTCCCACATGGCCTATGATAGGTTTAGAGACTACATGACATGTATATAAACTACACGAAATGTACTTATGAAAAATAGTTTCTTCTCAAACAGAAGAACACATGGTGTGTATGTAACACTGCACATCGTGTATTATGGGTTTTTAAAGATAGCAAGCCTCAAAAACTACTCCAGAACCCATAAAAAACTGAAATAAATAATGAAGGTGAAAAATTCTGATCCGTGAGGGCCCAAACACCCCTCTAATCAAATTTTTCAATCTTTTACACATTATAACATTGAATACAAGGCAATGATCCACCAAATTCTATTCCATGAGGGCCCATGACACCTATAGAACCAATGTTTAGCATTTAATCAAGAGAATATCTACACAAAACAATACCCTAACAAACATTAGGTATTTTTTTCAAGGAAAATATCATAAAAACATGCATATTTTACACATCATATATCACAACAACATGAATTCACTAATGCATCAAAGATGACATGAAAAAACGCATGACATGTGATTTCTAGAAAGTCACTATATGTTGCATGAGATGGAATACCCTCATCTCATTAGGTTGTAATAGAAATATAACCTCAATAACATCAAATATAACAGCAAAAAACTTGTGAATCACTGAAGGTGAAATCAAATCAACTGTAATATTTGAAAAACCAGAATAAATGAAATTTAAACCTGGAAGATTGGCCTTTCCCTGTACGCAGGTTAGCTACTACTGAGCATTGCTTATTACCAAGTACTTATTCCATCATATCCCTTTCTAGGGATCTAAATAGTAAGTCAAGAGAAAAGAATATCACAGATACAACATTGTAATGTCCTGGTTCTAGAAGCCACCAAGTGGTGCCCTGTAATCGGTTGGTCACATGGCCTCAAGAACATTTCTCCAAACGCCAGAGGTTTCCAACTTGCAGCAAGGGACTTATGTGTAATAGTGGAGAAACTATTCCCAAATTGGAATAGTACACAATAGAAGTAAACAAACACATACTAGTGCGGAAGAAATAATAATGACATACATTAGTAACAACAGAAGACAGAATGTATAAACTGGAGAACATATATTTAAAATCGTACATGATACATATTTCTAGGAAAACAGCCAAAAAAGATACAATGCTGGAATAAAAATGTGATAAACCAAAGTGAAAAAGACACCAGATATACTCCTCAGCATCGCAAGCAATAGCTTGGTCCCATGCTATCCATCTCCCCAGCAAATCAAGTACCTGAAGTAGAAGGGCGCTTTCCCTTATTTATACCTACAACAATATAATTCTTTTGTGACCAAAATCATGGCCCAAATAGGGTATGAGACTAAATCCTAGTCGAAAACCACCCAAAGAACTGCACCTAACAGTCAGTGAATATATGGTAGGTAAAAGTACAGAAAACAGTAAATATGAATGTTCTCATCAGTAAATAATCCATAGTTTCAATATCAAGAATCAGCAAAACAAACAGCTAAACCTAAAACAGGTAACCCAATGGTAAGTACTCATAGCCATACCCTATGGTCCTACCTAAGAAGTACAAACAACCCTCTGGGTAGTGTGCTCCGGCTAACCCCTCTGGTTTAGTCACAATGATATAAAAACTCTCTAAGGAAGCGCTCACAGTCAATTCCCCATATAGTCAAAGGTAAAGAAAGGATCTCTAAGGAAGATCACACAATCAATTCCCCGTATAGTCTAATGTAGTCAAGGACTCTTTGAGGAAGTTCACATTGTGAATTACCCTTATATCCCCAAGGTCTAGGACTCTCTGAGGAATCTCACACGGTCAATTCCCCTTATATCCCAGGTCGTTCAATTAAAACAAAGACTCTATGAGGAAGCTCATACAGTCAATCCCAATATATTTTAAATAAATCAAGGACTCTCTGAGGAAGATCACTTGGCCAATTCAACTTATAGTCCCAACTGGTTCTAGGCTCTCTTAGGATTCCCACACGGTCAATCCCCATATAGCCTAAAGTGCTCAAAGACTCTCTGAGGAAGCTCACTCTGTCAATTCCCTTTATATTCTAATACACCAGGTACTCACAGCCCTATCTAGGAAAACGATCATTGCAGTGCTATATGGCCAATGTAAACCTACAGAACTAATTGGTTAAATAGTCTACAGCATAACAAGCATGTTATAATACAAACTCTCTATCCTACAACAACAGGCACGAAAAATAAGCATGGTATCCAAACTAGATAAACAGGACCGAACGGTCGTAACAGAACATGAAAGGGAAATACATACAAAGCATAGAAATTATCCTTATTCATATCCAAATTACCTATACACAAGAAAAGAAGCATGGAAAGAAAACAACAGGGGTAAAACGGTAATCACGCAGTACCCCGTTCAAGGGTATTGGTCAAATTTTTACATAATACTCAAAGACATCGAACAGAAAGGCACAAAACACCTACCTAGATGTTGGGAGATTAATATACTTGAACCTCAAGGCTTGAATCTCCTTATAACACAATATATCTAAGAAAATTTATAAAATGTTAAACCCATGATATCGTGGAAAATAATAGGAATCATGAAACAAGGCTCAAGAGGAAGAGATAACTCACCGATGTGATTCCAACGCAACCAGTGGTGTTCAATTCGGAGGACGAATAGAGGATTGGGCGTTCGTCGAAGATCCACGACCATATGGATTCTCTCTGATGAATGAGACCTAGAAGAACGGCGTTCTGTCCGTTAGACGTTACCCCGATGCGATTAATGAAAAAAAAACAAAACACAAGGCATGAAATTTTAAAGTACACAACATGTACTTTTTATATCTGTACTCCGCATTAGGTGCACTCCAAGTCACTCCCACATGGTTGTGTTTGTGGCTACTACACGGGCAGCACACGACCTCCTATGGAAAGGATGTACACGACATGTACTCATAAAGTTCATGACGTGTACATAAAAAAATTCTAGAAATTCTTTTTTCCCCAAAACAACCAGAAAAAAAAACATACCTAAAAATAAGGTTTGGGTTCTTATAGGGGTCCTCCATCCCCTGAGAATGTGGGAGTATGATGCTGCTGAAAGACCCACGTCCATTATTCCATCGATGGGGTAGAAGGCGGTGCTCCCTGAATGGTCTACATAATCTTCAAAAATCCCTTCTTGAACTGTGCCTCAGCACCTATGTCGGGTATAATGGATTGTGAAAAGACTAGCACGACAAGAGGATCTGTAGGAAGTCCCTGATCAGGCATGTATGGTTCCTGATCACCACCTGGAAACTGACATACAACCGGAGGATGTCTTATTGGTATGAATTTTCAAGGTCAGGTGCACACCTTAGATCAAGATTATCAAGGAATGAAAACTAGAAGTGTAAGAATGTAATAGGAGAAAACATTCTCTTCGGTTTTTCAAAACATGACTAAACAACGTGTACAATTCCTATACGATGTGTTTCCTTAATTCATTTACATGGGTGTGTAATCCTGCCTAAACTGGTTGTGTAAAACCTCAAACACACGGTGTGTTCTCTTAACACATGATGTGTACCTGAATCCTTTTCCCCTACCAGAGTCCTTCTACATGGTTAAGCCACACAACTCTCCTAAGACAAGACTACATGGTGTGTTCACGGTAGACACGACGTGCACTAGACAATCTTCACCTGGCCCTTGTGTTTAGTGACACAACCTAAAACACGACTCACACTACACGACGTGTTCAAGGTGGACACGATGTGTACGTTAAAGCATAACACTGAACCATGTTCTTCATGAAATGTTCGGGTACCTGGATCAAATTACACAACATGTTCAATCCTGACACAACATGTATAGCTTAAGGTTTATCTGTCCGTGTTGTTAGTTACACAGGCGGACACACGGTCAACACTACACGGTGTGTTCGACGAGTGCATGGCGTGTTCCCACCACACATTACCCATCCTGTGTCTCTTCCCACATGGCCTATGATATGGTTAGAGACTACATGACATGTACATAGAGTACATGATGTGTACTTTAGAAAAATAGTTTCTTCCCGAACATCAGAACACATGGCATGTACTTATCATTATACGACATGTATTCTGGGTTTTTCTGATATTAATCCTTAGAAACTACTTCAGAACCCAGAAAAACATTTAAACAAAGATTGAATGTTTCAAATTCTGATTTGTGATTGCCTATACTCCCCGCATATCAATGTTCGACATCTTATACACTTTATAACACAGAAAACAAGGTAATGATCCACCAAATTCTGGTCCATGAGGGCCCACAAAAGCTCAAGAACCAAAGTTTGAAATTCATTCAATCAATACCTTACACAATAATACACTATCAAATAGGTTGTATTTTTATCATGGAAACTATCACATCAACATGCATATCTAGCACAACACCTATCAAATCAACATGAAATTTCTAATGCACCCTATATAAAATGGCATGAAACCATGACATGTGATCCTTATCAAGTTATTATTTGATTCATGACATGGAATACCCTCATATAATCTATTTTCAAAAGAAATAGAACCTCAATAACATTTACGGTAACAACACAAAACTTGTGAATCTCCAAATCGTGAAAATCAAATCAACCGTAAAGTTGAAAAACCAGAAAAAATCCACTAAATGAGGTAGATTGGATCTTCCCTGTACACAGGTTAGATACTACCGGGCATATCTTATTACCAAGTACACATTCCATCTTATCCCGGGATAAAGGCTCCAAACATTGAGTGACGATAAAATAATTCCTCTGATACCACTTGGTAATGTTCCGGTACCAGAAGTCACCTAGAGGCACCCTGTACCCGGTTGGTCAAATGGCCTCAGGAGCATTTCCCCAAACCCCAGAGGATGCCAACTAGTAGCGAGGGCCTTGGGTGTGATAGTAGGGAAATGATGCCCTCATTGGCTGAGTAACACAGCGTAAGGGAAAAAAATACACAATAGTAGAACCAGTAAATATACTAACAATAGTAATATAAGAAGACTAGAATAACAAACAATTGAAGCACATATATAAATAATGCAAGGTAAAATGTGTCTAGGAATGAAACCTGAAAATTAACAATGCTGGAATATAGGCATAACTAAACCAAAGTCCAAAATAAATAAATGAATAGATCCTCAGCATCGCTAGCCTAAGCTTGGTCCCATGCTCTCCAGCTCCATAGCAAGTCAAGTACATGAGGTAAAAGTGTGCATTCCCTTATCTATACATGAAGTAATATAATCTGTTTGGGCCAAAAATCATCTCACAAATAAGGTGTGAGACTAAATTCTAGTATGCAACCTCCCAAAGATATGTGCTTCATAGTCAGTGAATCTATGGGAGGTAAAAGTAGAGAAGCAGTAAACTAGAATGTTCTCAGTAGAAATAATTCCACATATCAAAAGCAACTAATAAAACATAGTAACCCTATAGGAAGTGAACATATCCTATCCCTTTTGGTTCAGTTATTAGAATATTTAAAGACTCCATAAGGAAGCACTCATAGTCAATTCCCCTTATAGTCAGAGGTAAATCAAGACACTCTAAGGAAGGTCACAGGGCCACTTACCCTTATAGTCTATGGTAAGCCAAGACTCCCTGAGGAAGCTCACTTTGTCAATTCCCCTTATAGTCTAAGGTAAGTCAATGACCCTCTGAGGAAGCTCACACGGCCAATTACCCTTATATCCCAAAGGTCAAGGACTCTTTGAGGAATCTCACATGGTAAATTCTTTTTATAGACCGAAGTGGATCAAAGACTCTATAAGGAAGCTCACACGTCAATTACACTTATAGACTAAGGTGCTCAGAAAATTTCTATGGAAGCTCACATGGTCAATCCCCATATATTATAAATTTATCAAAGACTCTCTAAGGATGCTCACTTGGTCAATTCCCCTTATTGTCCCCTACACCAGGTTCTCATGACATTGTGTAAGTGAACGAGCATAGCATGGTAGAAATGGCCATGGTAGTCCTCAAGAACTACATAGCTAATCTATATAAAATATATCAAGAATATCATATTACAAACTCTCCACCCTATATCAATAGGCATGAAAAACATGCAAGGAGGACAAACATGCTAAGAAGAGCAATGGTCGTAAATAGAACAAGCATGGGAACACATCCAAAGCATAGAAATCAACCCTATTCATATACAATTAACCTATACAAAAGTATACAAGAATGACAGGAAATCAACAGGGGTAAAACGATAAATGCACAATACCTCGTTCAAGGGTACTGGGCATTATTGCACATAATACTGAAATATATTCAATAAAAAGGCACAAACCACCTACCTCAGCACTGTGAGATCGATATACTCCGGCATCGGCCCTTGGATCGACCTAGAATGAAGTAGATCTACAAAAATGTATAAACTATTCAACCCATGATATCTCATGGGAGAGGAGAAATCAGAAGATGGGGATATAAGAGAAAAAATAACTAACTGATGAGATTCTAATGCAACCTATGGTGTTCGATCCGGAGGACGGACTCTCACTCATGGGGTCATCAAAGATCTGCGATCATACGTCGCTCTCAGACGAAAAAGTCGAAGAAGAACATGTTTCTGTCTATAAGATGCAAACCCAGTCCATTAAATGAATAAAAAAAGAAAATACACGGCGTGTACTTTTCACGTACACAACATATACTCACCTTTTCCATACTCTGCATTAAGTGGCCTCCAGTTCACCCCACACAGTCACGTGCAAGGCCGCTAAATGGCCAGAACCTGACTACCTGCGGTTACTATGTACAAAACGTGCAGTTTAAAAATTTCCACAATTTCCTATTTTTTCTCAAAAATGACTCGAAAATTAAAACATACCTGAAAAGAAGGTCTGGGTTCTTACATCACCCATCCTACGAGTTTTCCTTTTTATAAAACCATATCATTAATATAAAATTTACAAAAATAAAAAATAAATCTCTAAACATAACTATAATCTGCTTTATACTCAAAGGTTATCTAATATCTTACATTTTGCATCACAAAAGGTAAAAACTAATAATTTCTTCAAATTCATGGATCATATAAAACCAAATGGTTCTTTATAAATATATCCACTCAAAAAAAAGATAATTCATCCCCAAATATTAGGTTCAAATAACAATGTTCTGGGTTAAAAATACATGATGAAATTATTCTAAATTAATCCCATTAATAAAAGAGAATTAATACTTATAAACATTTCATCACCCAAATATTGAATATAACTATTGAATTTTAAAAAATGTAGATATCTAAATAATCCAACATTCTACATGATCCATTAAAATAATTTCATCTAATTCCATAATACATCATTCCTACAAACTAAATCAATAATCATATACTAAGATTCAATAATATCGAAACATCAGCTAAGAAATAATCCATACCATTCATAGATCATTGCCAATTTCCACATTCCTCTATTGGAATGACATTGTGAATTGGTAAAAATATATTTGTATAGTCATGTTAATCCCATTCATAAACCATCTTTGTAGGAAATCTATTTTTGTATTGACCATGCACACCCAATTTAAAACACTCAATTGGTCTCTCAGAAAGAAATTATTTTCTTTTCCTAGAGTCAACTGGATGATTCCATTTTCAATGGTCGGTTATTGATTTATGAACTTTCTTACCACATATATAACAACTACCCATTAATTTTAATAATTTTACTATGTTTTTATTTACACATCCTTGACCCATTGTTTTTTGAATATAATTATCTTTTTGATGATTACCAAAAATTCCATAGGGATTTATTTATCGCATATATGATTCCACAGAAAATCCACATGGTTCATGTGGTCAATAATGAATCTATATAGTTGGTTAATATTAAAAACTATATTTTTCATTTTCAATCCCATTTCATTTGGTTTCTCCTTCTGAAAACCGTCACAGTTTTCTTAATATCCATTAAAAATTTGGTGCCTTCTAGATCCATCCATTTACTAAAACAAAAAATTTCAGTGTGATCATATTAGTAAAATCAACATATAATATTTTTTAAGGAGGGTAAACACTAAGATAACTTATTCATGTTATCATACAACCATTCAATTTATCTAAAATAACTACTAATAATTCTAATGTGCTAAGAATTATGGTTATGTCACTTATGCTAAAATGAAACCCTAACCTATAAAGTTATATAAACCGACCAATAATACCAACAATAAGGACCCAACCATAAACATTACAAAATCTAGAGTTAATTCAAGAATTCACTTTCAGGATCTATTCAAGTTTAGAGTTTTAGAGAATTAGGCCGTAAATATTACATTAAAACCCATAAATTACAATGTAGTCACTTCTAATATATAAAAAAATTTCACAATGATAAAACTCCTTAAATAAAACCAAATATATTTGCATGATATCAATCTTCTTGAAAACAATATTTATCCTAAACACCCATATACACTATAAAAACATTTCAAAAGCATTGGATGAGCATAAAAATCACAAAAATGGGTATAAACTAAAAAAAGAACACATTAGTCCATCAATAAATAGAAATCAATGAAATAATACTTCTCAATCATAAAACATAATCTCTTTAACATACATCAAGAAGTCATAATATTTATCAATAACTCAAAGAAATAATAAATAAAAAGTTTACTTGTGGCATCTATATCATAGAAACATTTTATCATTCACATTTACATAGGTAGTTATGTTTGGAATACCCATCACATTATATTCCATAAATCTCTTAAGAGAAATATTAATGTTTCCCTCTGTTAGGTTACCTAATGAATTGGAGATCTATCTTGGGCTCATCCACCCTAGATTTATCATGGAACCACCCATAGTTTGTTTATCACATAACCACTCGTAAAATGTCCAATTACCATTACATAATCATAACACATAAAAGATTAAAATTATCAACATTTCACTCATAAATCAGAAGAAATTAATTCAATATATTGATATATTCAATTCATTTCCAAAACCATTTAATACATTTAATAATGATATTTTTGAATCAATGTGCCCCATACAACATTAAAACTTTTAAAAGAAATTAGTGAATTATAATATTAATAAATATATGTCAATTTAAATAAATCCTTAAAACCATTGGAAAACATGGGAATTAATGACAATGATTTAGAAGAATAAATAATTAAAACATTTAAAAGGATTTTTCAATATAAGAGTCTCATAACACTTGAGAATCTACATGAATGATAATAATTATAGAATACTATTAAACAAAGATAATAATACCCCGAGAATAATGAGATTAATGATATAACAATTCAAAGGGATGTATATAAACTATATAATAGTTAATTGGAGCATGACAACAAATAAGTCTCAATGTAATGTAAATTGAGATGAAATACATTACAAAAATCATATCCTTATATTAAGGATAAATCAATGACATAATTTTTTTTGAAAAATATAAATACCCCTAATATATGTGGATATTAAGTGTAAAATAATCAGGGGTCCTTCACACGTATTATTTGAAAAACAAAACCGACGACATGGTTATTTAACCCAATTAATGGAGTTTGAGATTATATTTACCTTACAATGATGGTATGAATGACATAATAATTTATCAATGGGGGTGATTATGTGTTGAAAAAGTATATCCACACAATGTGATGTGGAAATAACAACATATTTAAATAATTATTAATTCCACACATAGTATTGTAATAATATAGTCAATGAAGTATATGAAAAACCCATGGAGTGGAAGTTGTGTTTTAAAATTTCCTTACAAAAATTAGGTAGCCTAACGAAGATGCATACAAATTCATAAAATTTTGTGATGAGAGAGAAAAGGGACTCTCATCACTTGAAGGTAAAATTTATAGAAATAAGAATATCAAAGAACATATCCAAAAATAATAAAATGTAAATTAAGATACATAATGTAAAAGTATCCTTTAACTAAAATATTACGGTGAATGGTTCACTTACAATGGTCATTTTATAAATAAAATAGATCAATTATATGAATTCACTATATGTAAAAATGTAGAAATTGTAAATAAATGATATGATAAATTTTTTTTTCCCACATAATCATATAATGACATAATCATGAAGTAGATGTTTATCCCAAAGAATATAAATTGGGTTAATAATTTCCCCGACATTGAGTTTGACTCGACAGGTATATTCCTTATTATTCTCGAATAATAAATAATAGATAATTTCATTTTGTTTTAGAACCATTTTCAAGTTGATTATTTGTTTTACATCAGTTATTACCACATTATAAACATCACATAATTTTTTATGTTAATATCTGTCATTTTGTCGATATTCAGTACTTGAGTAAAAAATAAACTTGTTATAATTACAAATTGACCATGTTGTCAAAAGTCTATTTTATCCTGAATTATATTCAAGATTTAAGTATCATATGTTTCTAGTTTATATATATTTATATCCATTATATATGTATTTATAATAGTCCATAACATTTGGAGATATAAAATGAAATGCACCGATCATGTAGATGGTAAGCCGTACGTACCCATGAATGCTACTTTCATTTATTTTTCATATTAAAAAAAATGAAAACTAAATGATACATAGGTATATAATAATTCGATTATAATATAATATTATCTATAAGTTACATAATTTCATTAATTATATCCTTTATACACTCCATGTATGGCCTAAATGAGACATATCATATTGAGGGGGCAGTTGTCCGCACTTCCTCAAATGAAATTATCGTGTTTACACATCATGAAATGAATAAAGTTATATTGTAAATAAAAATTAAATAAGAATATAGAAAATATAAATATAATATATATCATATATAAATATAGTGACATCATAATGTCCACCGTGAGAGGTGGTAGGGGAAAATCGAACAATCATCATTTAATGAGGCAATAGTTCACCGTATATATAAAAAATATTTTCCTATACATTAGATGGAGGTGTCTGTATGTGTGTTTTGAATACTTCTAATAACAACATCATATTATATTTAGGATAACGGTGTTTTTATGAAATCAATGAATAATAATGGAATAGGGAGTAGAGAAGTAAAATAATGGAAATGAACTTTAGAGAAGATGACACCTCTTATTACGTGTAAGTCCTATTGATTTGATCTAAATGCCTTCATGAATTTCCTTCTGTATAACAAAAGGATTATAGGAGTAATATAGGGATGTTGGGAGATTATCTGGGAAGATTTTGGACAAGCCAATAGTATTTAGCGTTTTGATTAAATGGGTATAAGTGATTCCCTTTTATATGAGGGAGTAGGGGCACTCGAGGAAGGTATTTAAATATTATTTTATTATAAAATGATATTCAGTTTCAAATGGTCCCAAAGTAATTTATTTCAAATATGTAATTATTTCATGTCTGAAACCACTCAACCAAATGTTTTTAGACAATTATAGTTTAAAATTTTCCACTATCTTTTAGATTTAACTCTTCGTTACCTAGTTTAACTATAACCATGTCTTATTCTATATTCATACAATATGTTTAATATAGTAACTATAAAATGATATTGTAACATCAAGTGATTCATTAATGATAGGAATAAAATTATTTAAGTAATTTGGAATAATCTTTAATTTTTAGGACTATTATATCATTTAGTAAAATATTATTTGTTTTAAAAACCAATTAATGTCAATTTTTATAATATTCATATCATGACTTTTTAGAAATCCATAAAAACTTTATTTTTTTCGAAAGAACATAATTAATTAAATTATAAAAATTCATTATATTCAATAAAATTCTTGTAAGTTGTAAATAGTTTCCCAATAAATTTATTTTAATATTTATAATCTCTTTTATTTAAATCATTCGTTAATAAGGTAATTACTACATCATCATTGTGTCATACATATATTTATTTATTCGGTGCGTAAAAATTATAAATAAAATACGATAATGTAGAAAATATTGATTTATTTATAATGACGTTTTAGAGTTTAACCAATCACTTATATAACCCACATAAAAATTGTTTTACTGAAAGATAATTCTTTATGTTAAATTTTTCTTTTCATTAAATTAATTATTATAAAATGTCATTTTCACATCCATGTGGCTCTATGGGGTCCCAAAATCTACACAAATATGCCAATGGTCAGAAATATATCATCTAATTGGATTTGGACATGTTTTATGGTAGTTTTATATTATTATAATATTATGTGTTTACCCTTATTTACCCAATTTACCCTTTAACCATTGTAAATAAAATAATTAAGCTTGTTAGTAATCATAATGCAAAAAATTAAAATGTACCTATTTAAACAAGATATGCTTCATTATTATAAATATTTAATCAATTTATCTAAATTTATAATAATGATGTAGAAATAAATAATTTAAAAATTATTCTCATTGTCAAAACCAAAAGTGGGTTTTTAAGATGTAATACATATCAAAAGACTGACAAGTGTTTATGTCCAATTAAAATGTTAAATTACTTATAATGAACATAATTGTATTTAATGATAAAAATATAAAAAATTATATTTTAAATTAAATTAATAGGAAAACCTAACTATATAAAAAAATTAGATGAAAAGAAGTTTTGAATTAAAATGCAGTATTTTTCACTATTCATTAAAAAATGAACATTTCAGAAAAATAACAAAATTTAATCCAATATAAATTTTCATTTCCTAATTATAAATACTAATTATATTTTATTAAATATAACATATAATTTTTTGAAACAAATATTTAAGAAGGGTTCTCCAGCAAAAGGTTGTAAAATGACCTTTTAAAAATATAAGAGTTTTTCATGCTTAAAATCAGGTTCATTCATTGTTTAAGCTTCTAAAATTTATTTCATAAATGTAAAAACATCTAAGAAAGATGTGTAATAATATTTTACTTAGTTCTGTTTATTTTCACTAATTCAAAATCTAGGCATTAACGTCCATTTAAAATAGTAATAAAAAATTATATATTTTTTGGTATAACACAATGTTGTGAGCAACATATGATTTCAAGGAAACACATTGTTGTGTGTTGAGTATTATATATGAAAATGTTTATAATTTAACAAAAAATTAAAATCTTATTAATAAATATTAATAACAATAAAAAAGTATTATTATATAAATACAGAGGTCATTATAATAAATTTTGTGTAAATATGACAATTTCTATTAAGGAAGTGTGGACTACCACACCGTCAAATAAATATTACTCGTACATGCCATAAATGGAACATATAGAGGATATATGTAAAAAACTATGTAACATATATAATATAAATTTTATTATTTAATTATATTATGCATATTTATCATTAAATTTTAATTATTTTAATACAACAATGAAATGAAGGTAGTATTCTTATATACATATGGCCTACTGTCTCCATGAATGGTGGACCTCGTATCTAATATCCAAATATTATGGACTACTTGGAATACACACTTAATGAATATATATGATTATTTAGTCATGGTTTACATTCAGAATATGATGTAACCAAGACATATTTAATAAGATCAAGAAATAACAAGTCAAAACATACTTGAGGAAACTAGGAAATAAAGCCCCATAATATTTAAAATATTGAAAAAGTGATAAAAATGGGTAATAAAAAGTTGTAATATGTTAATAAATTATTTTTTAAATTATATTATGGTTCTCGTATTAGTTAGTGACATAATTTCTAAATCTACTATACAAGAGTCTAAAAACAACAAAATAAAAAGTAAGGATACAGTACGGATTCTTGTCTCACTTTTTACATCCCTGAGATAAATGTCATAATCACCACGTAATGCATCTGTGAGGTGTACCTACTTCCCATATTGATATATAATATTATGAATTAATTTATATTCAAGTTATTCAGATGTTTCATTTTATTATTATCACTTTTTTATCGTTCCATTCATGTGTAAGGTATTTTGTCTCAATTTCAATTTATAGATACATATTGTAATGATATGACCGAAATTCCATTTATGTGTTTTATATTCTACCTTTTGACAATTTATATCCTAACTCTCATTATTTTCATTATAGTATTTGTTATTATTTCCGTAATAACATTTATTAATAAAAAAGGTATTATTCATTCAATATGGTTATTTGACAATAAATATTAGATATTTTGATTATTAAATATGATGAATGTTTTGGACTGTAAGTGGTGGGTAAATACGAAAATTTATATAGCTCCATGATTCACCGACACATTCTCATGAGACAGATATGCTTCAAAATTAAAAAGGTTTATATCTATGTTTTAAATTGTCTTATGAAAGGTCTTGGCAGTGATGTTTTGCATGTTCTTTATACATGAATTCGATAAGAAATCATTTTCCCTAATTTATTTTCAATTATTGTTTATCCATAATATTATGAGTTGATAAGTTTATGGATATTGTTAATTCTTAGTTATTGATTAATGGAATGTGTTTCAGTTTCTTACTTTCCATATTATTTATTAATATCTAGTTATGCCAATTGAAATTGTGTTAAGTTATTATCATTTCTATATAGATTGTATCATTATTTCATTCATTATATTTTACCCAACTAAGAATTTCTTCTCACCCTTATTATGTATCTTTCCCTGTGTTATGTAGAAGACAAAATTGAATAAGATTTCTAGAATTCATTTCATTTCATTTTATTGTCTAGTATGTTTTATTATGGTTTTCGAATGTATTATGGGAATTATTTATGTATTCTAGATTTCCAAGACTACAAAACTATGAGGAGCTTCATGATTTATTTCCTTTAAATACTTTTAATGTAACATAATAATGCATGGGATCTAGGCTTCTATGGTCGGGGAATTATAGTTGTTACCCAAGGAATTTTACCAATAATAAAGGAAACATGATTTAGAAAACCTATATTAGGGAACATACCCTATGATAGAATTTGAGGATAAACATACAATTATTCACCAAAAGTAAAAAAATATTATGGTTCATGATCCATAAATTTTTAATATATGTTGTGTGTTTTAGCAGATGTGAAATTCAAAATTTAATGTTCTAATTTGATATGTGTCATTATAAAGAAACTATAACTATAAAGATGAATGATATCAATACTTCATTAAATTTTTGGGGTTTCCCTACTAAGGAATCTAATATTGCTGGTATTGGAATAGATCAAATTATAACAATACAATGGAAACATAATCAGGTTATGATAAATAAACATTCCCACATGGAACAAACCATTCCACAGAGATAATATCCTATGTCAAATATCTTTATACAATAAAACCCTCCATCATTTAGTGGGAATACTTATCCAATTATAGCTGAGTAGTCATGTAAGTCTCTGGAAAACATATTTACTACCACATGATGTAGTGAAATATAAACGGTTACACATTTAGTCTATTATATAAAATGTTATGTTGATTAATGGTGGACCTTGATCCAAAAAACTATGGAGGAAGAAGAAATAGAACTTATTAAACGGAGAAATTTTAAGGACACATTATTTGAAAAATATTTCCCTCATGATAAAAAAATTTAGATGTATAAGAAGTTACTTAGGTTATAAAAAAGGAAGAAGACAATGGTTCAGATCATGAAGATAATTTAACAACATTGTCCATGTTTTATATAGATTATATATGTATCATAGAGTACATGTTTGATCACATCATTGATAGTATTAATCCAAATATCAGAAGTGCAAATGTTTCTCATAATGTTTCACCATGTGATGAAATTGTTTTATGTTCCATAATTTAGAGAATTAATATTCTAGGATCAATATCATGAAATGAAACCAATAAAATAACGGATCATCAGAGAACCATGAAATAAGGAATGTATTAAATAATTAGAGGAAGTTTGAATGATTTTTGTCTTGTGAAAATAGTAGAAAAATTACACTGAGAAATAATTGAAGGGATTTGGAGTTTAATATAAATGAAAATATAAGGAACACCAAGATAATGAATGAAAATGGATGAAGGAAATCAATAATATCCAGTCATTCGATAATAATTATATGGGACACTATGAAAAATAATTCCCCAAATGTCAATAGAATTTACCATAGAAGAGGCTGATGAGAGATAACCGAGCTATGCGATCAAAACTATGGAAGTTTATATTCATAATTATGTGGTTTAATATACATTAATCATTTTATCAAACATAAAAAATGCCTAATTTCATTCTATATCAACTAATTATATTATATCTTCCTCATTTTGCAAACAATTATACACTTACCATTGGATTTAGTAATGAGGTTGTCAGTCAAAACTACTAAGGGAAGTATCATTTCAAAAAATATGTTTTCGTTAGTTCCCTTCCTGACACATAAATGTTCTTTAGTTTCGAACCATATCCTTTTACATATTTTGATTTTGATATATTCATTGGTATGCATTGTCGTTCCAATTATGATGTGAAAAAATATTCCAAAAAGAATGAAGTAACAATTTGTGTGGAAGATATTGAATCCCTTTTCTTTATAGAAGAAATTTCATCATCTAAATATTATCTAGATCCACCTCTAGAAGCTATACTAAATTAAATTCATAGTGTATAAGATAAAAAAACATATAAGGATAAGGAATGAAATATTAAAATTGATTATGTAACAACTGTGCTTAAATATAATTATGTTCTTCTAGAGAATTTACATATACATCCTCAAGTGGAGGAAGTCGAGTTCTCTATTAATTTACTCCAAGATTCATTACTAATATCAGTGAATCCCTAATGAATATACCCCTTAAAATTCATGGAGTTTAGAAACAACTATAATATTTTGGAAATAGTTGATTTATTCTCCATAGTGTTTCATCACAGGGATCCCATATTTTTATCGTTAAGAAGATCGATGGATCTAGGATTTTGTTCAATGATTTTAGGGAAATTAATGATATTACAATAATGAAGACATTTTATCTACCTATCATTGATGACATGATTGATAAACTTTTGAAATAAGATTATTTTTCAGAGATTAATCATCATTCTGAGTAACACTAATTTTTATTAAATAAGGGAGTCATTCTGAAGACAGCATTTCAAAAACGGAAGAAACATTATGAGTTTACAAAAATTCAATTTGGATTGACTAATGCACTATATGTTTTTGTAAAGCTAGTGAACATAGATTTCAAAAAATATAATGTTGATTTTTTATATTATTTGATTATATTTTATTGTATTAATAGTATATGAGGATCATGAGAATCACTTTGGAATCATTCATAAGAATATTATATGGGATGAGTTACATGGAAAATTTAGTATGTATGAATTATGGCTTCATAAATTTCCATTTCATGGAAATATTTGCCTGCAAGAATCAAAGATCAATTGATCCTGAAGAAAAGGTATAAAAAGTATGTGAATGGACTACTCCAGAAAACATAATAGGGGTACACAGTTTCATTTTTTTGGGAGTTTAATATTGGAAATTCATTCATAATTTTTTCCGATCGTCAAACCCATTAACCAAGATTCAACACAAAGTGGTTAATTTTTTCTGGAAAAAGGAATGTGAGATTTCATTCCTCAATGAAATAAAAAATTGTCGAATTATCCGATTTTGACTCTATTATCTGGGTGTGAGCAATCTATCATATATAGTGATTCATTGATAAAGGGACTCATTTTTTGTACAAATGAAAAATAATAATGTTATTGAAAATGCATCATAAAATTTGAAGACCCAAAAATACAACTATCTAAAACATGATTTGAGTTAGCTGATGTAATAATTTCATTCTAAATATGGTGGAACTATCTTCATGATAAAGTCTCTGTAATTTACACAGATCATAAGAGCCTGAAATAAATCTTCTCATTGAAAGAGGTCAATATGATCCAAAGGTGATGTCTCAAGCTATTGAATGATTATAATTTCTCGATATACTATTACATAGGAAAATAGAATATGTTATAATATTATTAAGGTAGGAAGGTTCATGGAGTTCTAAAAAAATGAGGATTGAGAAGTATCCTATGATCATGAATCTAGTAAAGATGGATATGTGAATTTCCAAAGAATGGTAGACACTAATTACTTTTAAAATTATTTCAAAACCATATTTATTAAAAAGGATAAATAATTCTCAATCTAATGTTGAGGGCTTCTAGAAAAAAACTAATGTCATAAATGAAGGAAAATAATGAGATTTTGTTTTTAAAGATGTTGTTCTATAATTTGGAAAGAGTTTATGTGTAACCTAAATTATTGAGAAACAAAGGAGTTATTGGAAGATTATATTAGCTAAAATTTATATATATAACCTATCAGCACATAAATTTATAGGTTCATGAAAGAATATTTTTTGTGTGATAACATGTAGTGGGAAATTTCTGATTTTTTGTCTAGATGATTAACTTTTTAACAAGTGAAAGCTATCAAGAAAAAATCCTCAAGGAGTCCATCAACCACTTCCTGTTCCTTTAATGAAATGGGATGAAATAACTATATAATATTTCATGTGACTACCAAATACTACTAGGGTTGTTTATTCAACATTGGTTATTGTTGATCGCCTTACAAAATTGACACAGTTACTTTCTAGAAGAGAATATCAGCCTCTTGATATCCTTGCATGTATATGTATTAATAAAGTTGTAAGACATCAAGTATTACCTCTATTGATTTATTTTGATCGGTGTCCCTAATTTACAATGACATTTTGGAAATGTATTAAGAAGGTTATTGATAATAAGCTTCAATTAAGCACTACCTACCATCCCCAAACTGATGGATATTATGAAAGAACAATTTAAATAATTGAAGACATGTTGAGGTCATTCTCACTAATCTTTCATGGTATGTGGGAAAAATAATTACCTTTCATATAGACTTTTAGTAAATATTTTTTCTATTCACGTATTCAAATGGCCTCAAATGAAGCATTATATGGAGCGAGATGTTTTACTCCAACATGATAAGATGCAGTGGGTGAAAGGAAACTCATAGGCCTAGAACTTGTTGATAAGATGATGATAAAGGTATAGGATATTCATGCCCATAATAAAGCAGTTCAAAGTAGGACAAATATTTGTGTTGTTAGTCCGAGGAAATAATTAGAGTTCCAGATTGGAGATCAAACTTTCTTGAAAGTATCTCCATAGAAGGGTGTTATAAGGTTCTGTAAGAAAGGGAAAATGAGTCTGAGGTACATCAGAACATTTTAGATTCACGAAAGGGTTGGAGTTGTAGCTTATCATTTGGAAATTCCTACATGAATCTCTAAAGATAATAAAGTGTTCAATGTGTCACTATTAATGATATACTTGCAATACCTGGCCCATGTAATCAACTACGAGGAAATAGAAGTGAAACATAATCTTTATTATTGTGAAGAAACTATTATGATTCTTGATACCATAGAACATGTGTTGAGGAATCAGATGAATCTTCTGGAAAATTTATTTAAAGGAGTGAATATTTTTACACATCAATCTTCCACGATATACTACATTTTATATTATTGAATAGATTACAATAAATTAAACATCGATAATATTCCCTTAAATGGAAAATGATGTTAAAAATTAATTTATATTAACATAAAAATACCCTATAACCTATCATAATCTTATTTTATGAGACATGGTTGACCATAAAATCCATTTGAGAGAAAATTTTTCCTTTAGAATCCACTTGGGTGTGATTATGGCCCTTAAAATTTTTATTTTAAAATAATAGAAAATATGTTACAAACATATATCTTCTAACAAATACAATTTTATTATTGGTTAATATAAATGATCAATTTTACTATGAATATCCATTTTAAATATAAAATTATTTTTTAAATCACAGTATTATATTTTTAATATTAAGTCATTATATAAATAAATTAATTTATGAATCAATGATGAAGTGAGGATTGTGGTATTAATGAAAGTATAAATTAAATGATATTATAAATATTAAAATATATATTATCTGACAACATTTATGTAATCCATGAATTTTTTGTAGGTGAATGTGACATATTAAAATACTATTAAGTTGTGTGGTTCAAATTTATCTCTTATTTTATATTTTATTTAAAATAAATAAAATAAATATTGACAAAATTGAAATAATTGATGTTTTATAAAAATAATAATTTATTAATTTATATAAAAATTATAATAACACTTTAAAATTAAAAATTAACTTTGATATAGTCTAAAGGTTCATTAATTTCCATTTTGGGGATATATAACCCATTTTTGTATGATTAATAGAATATTAATAAATAAAATGTTGCTACCACTTTTAAAATCAAAATATAATAGTTATAGGTAAACCTAAAAGCGAAAGTTAAAAATAAAATAAATACATGAATAAAAATAATTGGATGTGATTATTTAGAACTATAAATATCATATCTTAAATATTTAACAAATTTAAGCTATTTTGATTAAATAATTAAATTCAATTGATTTGTTATTTTAAAACCATGCAAGGGTGTCCATCCCCTCTCCTATAAAAAGGTACCCATTCACGTCCTTTCCTTACTCTATAAAATCAGTTTTATTCACCCAATTACTACATAAAAATATTCCTATAATCACATAAATCATGAAAGAATTGTCGCATTAGAAATAAATCCTCCCAAGGATGCCTTCATGTATACACCAAAAGAGGTTACCTAGTTAAGAAGTAACTTTTTTTCTCACATGCTTTCTAGTTTCATTTATATTCTCCACTCCCTATACTCTTCATATTCTATGATTACATAACAACACAAGTATCCCAAATATATTAGGACCTTGATAACATAAATTTTTGACATACACATACACACACCTCCATTTAATGGTAACAAAAATGATGTTTTCATGTAGAGAAAACAACATTATAATGAAATGATGATCATTCTATTTTCGGCTACTACATTTCAGGGTGGTTATTATGATGAATAGTATATTAATATATAATGAAATTTTATTTATATTTCCTATATAAATTTTTAATTTTTATTTATTACATACCTTTAAACATCCCATGTTATATAAATATGATAATTTCATTTGAGAAAGTGTGGACTATCACCCACTCCAAGCGATATGACTCCTTCCTACCATACAAGAAACATATAAATAATGGTTATAAAAAACATATGTAATATAATATATATATATATATATGATAAATGAACTATAACATACATATGTATCATTTAATATTAATTCTTTTAATAAAATATAGAAATAAATGTAGTGTTCCGGAATACATATGACCTACAGTAACCATAAATATTGAACTTAATATCTAATCTCCAAATATTATAGAAATTAATAAATACATAAGTACTGAATATAAAATATAATTTTTTCATTATTTATATTCTTTATATTATGAAATCGTGAAATATTTAATAATAATACCAAATAAAAAATCAAAACAGACTTAAAAAAATAAGGAAAATAACTTCATAAATAGTTAAAAATAATGAAAAACTATTATCAAATAGGTAAAAAAATATTGGAAGATGTTTATATATGATAGTTTAAACAAGATTATGGTTATGATATTTGTTATTGACATATTTATTAAACCACTAAATAGGAGGTTAAAGCCAATAAAACAAAAATAGAAGGATTGAAAAAGGATCCTCTTCTCACTTTTTACAACTGTGAGATAAATGTCAAATCCACTAATTAAATCATTTTTTTGTGGTACATAATATCCATTTTTCTATATTAAATTATAAATTAATTTATATTTTTGTTATTCATATGTTTCATACAATGAGTTACAATTTTGGATCTTTTGATTCATCTGTATTGGATTTGGTCTCAATTTCATTTCATTGAGGCATATTGTGAAGTTATAAACCATGATCATATTATATGTTATATATTATAATTTTTTTACATATTTATTCATGAATATAATTTTTTTGAGATATTATTTAATATTATTTCTTTCATGGAAATTATTGATAAATTTTGAATTCTTCATTCAATACGGTTTTTTCATATGGAATGTTTGTTATTTTGATTATTCTATATGAGTAATGTTTTGGAATGGAAATGATGGTTGGATACAAGACATTAAATAGATCCATGATTCATCTATAGGTTCTCATGAGACGAATATGTTTTCCAAATTAAATGGGTTTATATCTGTTTTTTAACTATCTTATGAAAGGTCCAATCGATATAGGTTTTCATGTGCCTTTGTCAGGGCTTTCGTGGGAAATTAAATTCCCTAATTTAGTTTTAATTGTTGTTTATCCAAGAGTTTTTGTGTCAAAATATATATGGATGTAGTATATTCTCAGTTTTGATTCATGGAATGTGTTTTAGTTTTTTACTTCCCATATTATTTTATGCTTTATACATTTAGGTAAATAGAAAATCATTTAATTATTTACTTTTCCATATAGATTGATTCATTGTTACTTATATTATATTTAACCTTATTGATCATTTGATATTACCGTTATTTTGTTTCATTAACGATGTTATGAAGAAGTGAACATTGAATAAAATTTCTTGAATGAAGTTACTTTTAGTTTATTATGTAGAACCATTTATTCTATTTTCCAAACGTATTATATGTATCATGTATGGAATATGGATTTCCAAGACTTATAAACTATAAAGTCCTTTAGAATTTAATTATTTTTAATAATTCAATTATCATGTAATAAATGACCAGCTCCAAGCTTTTGGGATCATGGCGTTACATCTATATAATGGTTATCCATAACTATTGCATTATATTACCTACTGCATTCTTCCCACAATAAAATGAAAATGTATTATTTTTATATAATATACCATATATAGATAATAAGAACATAGAATTACAATAGATTCCCAATCATGTGTCAAAAAATAAATTATATAATCAACCTAGCTTAGTAAACAGAAAAAATAATTAATGTCAACACATACACTACCAATAAATAAACATTCATTCATGGTGAACAACAACAATTCTGAAATATGTAAACTATATTTTTTTAAATGTATTGTTTAATTATTATACATCATATATCCAATAGAATAATATAATTATAATATATAAATATAATTCTTTTGGATGATTTCAAAATTACATAACCACACTGTAAAACATATAAAATCATAAGGATATTGAAATATATGTAGACATTCTTGAAAAATAATCCTTAAAATAAAATCACATAAGAAGAGATTGACAATCCAAATATTTGGTAATATAAAGGAAATCCAAAATATTATAAATATAGGTATGTATTAATGGAATAATTATAATCAGTTATATTCTAGAGTCTAAATCCTTTTTAAGTTTAAAGGGAATTTAGTTGTAAAACATTAATGATCTTTTAGAAAAAAAAATAACATAAATGTAAAATTAAAAATTTTGTTCCACATTAAAAATTATATTTTCAAATGGTGAATCAAATGACTCCTAAAATGTTTACAATTAAAATGAATATCTAATAATGTATATTTGAAAATTATATATTTTTTTCTACTTTAAATTTGTAGACACAAATAAAATATTTCATTATGAAAAAAATATTTTAATACTATCAAATTACTTCAGTTTAAATCCAAAAAATCATATATAATTTTATTTGAAAATAGTAATTAAATATATGATTATAAATTATAGTATGATAAAATACTAGGATGGTTGAACAAAATAATACTTCAATAGGAAATATTGTAACTAAACAAATGAAATTTGAGATAAAAATTGTCATAACTAGTCGAGTAACAAATAAAACAATTTCCATTGGTTAAGGGAATATGATTTTACGTAGTATATTAATTGAATAAAAATATATGATAAAATTACATTAATTTGAATTAATTCAACTATACATTGAAAAAGGTGTTCGAAAATAATTTTTTCTCAATGAGTCAGAATTCCTTCCATGAAAACCCCCACTATATCAGAACCATTCAAATGAAAAAACAATGAGGGAAATTATTAAAAATGAATAATTATTTACCAAAAATGAAAATATAATAATGATAAATAATATTTACATGTATTTAGATGCACAATTCCATTGAGAACATGGTTTATAATAGGAAATGTGATTTGAAAATTAATTTTAATATATGAAATCCTTAGGACATCATAATCAATATAATAAAAAACGCTTATAGGATATGGAATCAAATAAAATGGTAAATAAAAAATAATAATCAATTTATAATGAAAAAAAACATTAATTATGAAATAGATACACCATTTAAATGATAATATATTATATAATATTAAATATGTCTCTTGAAATTAAATATGATACACGAAACCCAAACCTTTTATATTATATTACATGAAGTAACTCTAGAATCATTGATAATAAAAACAAATATCCTATTATAATATTTCATAAACATACCCATATCATTTTAAATTTATAAAATTAATTTATAATCATTATCTATGTGAACTCTAGTTAGTTATTACCAATTATCAATATCGGGTGTAAGTAATTTTGTTTTTTTGAACTAGTTTTTTAAAAACTATGATAGTATTCATTCATGTTACAATGTTCATCATACATGATAATTAAAGGAACTATTATTCATGATAGATGATATTATAATGTTATAAGTTATTTTTATATGTGTTTTCAATAAAATCCATGAATATGGAATCGATGATGATAATGTTTCCGTGATTATCGATGATAAAAATGTGTTTTATTCATTATTTCTATTAATAAAAAATATACCATTGAAGGAAAAAAATAATGATTTAAATATTTATATCATTTATTACCAAAAATTAAATAACCATAGTTATCCATGATTAAAATTTGTATCATTTTTCAAGGTGGATAACTCAAATTAAAATTGATTATACCATTATAAATCGATTATTATGACTGATTCAGTCATAATATAATTAAATTAGAAGAATATTGATCTTATTTATTTTTTAGTATAATATTTATGATTTTGATAGATTTTGTTGATTGATCACATTGAAATTTGGTTCCATAATTTTTTTTAATTTTGAAAATTAATTATTTCATATGAAAAACAAATATCCATTAAATCCATTCTCATTAACACTCTTGTAATGATTTAAAAAAATGATAAAAGTAAATCATTGAACCCATTTATTCAGTGGTCCAAATGTATCAATAGATAATGACTTCATTTCCCCTAAAATGGGTGGAAAGAGCATCATGATTTAGAATTTCATAATATAAAATATATCATAATTTTATTTATTATATATTGAATTTATTATTAGTACTATACATTTAATGTGGCAAAGTAGAATGATCCAATTACAATCATGAAAGTGGTAGTCTAATGATAGTTTCAATAGTCTTCAACGAAAATGGAATGGTGTTTAATAATTAGTAAATAATAGTAATAACATAACAATATATTAATATTAATGTTATTAAATTTATTATATTGTAAAATGGAAATTAATTAATAATAAATTAATATAAATAAAGAGACAATATAATGGATAAATTATAAATATACACCTAACCTCATGAATTATTTTTGTTTCAAATGTGGTCATGATATTCGAGGATAGACTTTTGAGAAGGCTATAAACTCTGAAATGTTGATAGAATTGTTTATGTGAGGGATGTGTTTTAATTTTTTGATACTATAATGTTTTTGGTGTGATGATAATTTAGTATACGATTTTACAATTTATTAATAAAAATATATATAATTTCAATTGAAACCAAAACCATTCGAAAAATTGGACTTTACTCACATGTAATGTATCTCCAAAAATTTGTATTACTAAAAGGTAGAATGGATAATTTTGCTAAAATCATTAACCACACATTCAGACACATGTTGTAAACATATTTATTCTTATTTCTATCTTGGTTAAACCATATTTATATAATTTTATTTTAGCTGATTGAAATTCTATTAACAAAATAAATTCAACAATAAAGCTTGAAAATAAAGTTGTCATTATTAGAAAATTTAGATCTAATTATTCCATATTTTATATTAAAATTTTATTTTATTTTTATAAATTTCATAATAATTAATCTTCAAACGCTATATGTAAAATTTATAAGATTAAATTTTTCAAAAAATATGAAATATGTTAAAAAATTTAAAATATGTGTTGGTAAATAAAAATAAATATTATTAAATCTATAAAGTCAGTTATTATATAATTATTTGTTATTAATTTGTTTTGATTATTATTCATACTTATATAAGAATAATTAAATTAAGGTTATGTTTTTGGTTATAATAGTATTTTGAATAAATCATTGGAAAATCAATCATCTTGGAAATTTTCCTCAAATTATTTTTTTGAAAATAATTTGTTTCTTGAGAAAAATAATATTTAATTTAAAAAATAAGAATTATATAATTTATAAATTTATTTTTTTTATAAAAAATATTATTTTTAATGGGAAATCCATTTTTTATGAAAATAGAAATTTACAATATTAACCATTACTATTCATATTTACTATCCTTTTCTAAATCAATGTTTAATAATAAAAAATTTCTAAAGAATAATATTTTCTTGATTATTCATAGTTTTTATGAAATATATATTCATATTTCATTAAAATAAAATATTTATAAAAATGAATTTTAAAGCATGGAATGATCAAATTAATCAATTTATTTATTCAAATTTAATTTCATAAATATGAATTTTTTTTTGAAATGTCTCCCAATCCATCACTCTCACACATTTCCATATAAGGTTGGAAATAAGTCCTCATGTGTGATTTACCATATGCCACAGTTTTCTGAATAGTAGTGGGGTTTGATAGTATGGATACAATCCTTTACCTCCATATAAAGAGTTACTATATAGTGAAAAAAATAAGTATTAATAAATACTATTAAAGAATATTGTGCAAAATGTACAACATATAATTGGGGAGTAAAAGTAAGAATAATAGACCAAAATAATGAATCATATAACTTCTTTATAGACTGTATCTAATTTAAAATTAAAAATAATACAAATGAAAGAAATAACCGACACCAATAAACACAATAGACCCATGAATAAAACTACATTCCTGTCCCATATCCAAATACCAACCCCTACAATAATAAACAATCAACAACAAGGACCCATTCCTTTTTCCATACACAAAACCTTGTAATGAGATCAGTAAGCAAATGGGGACCTGAATAGGGTGTGAAAAAACTTAGTAGGTCGATACCATCGTGTAAAAAATAAAACGAGTCTGATAATATGAGGAAGAAAAAATCCATAATGAGGTCTATTAATTATTAAATTAATAATATAAATAAATAATCCTTCTCTAGAACTATGTTGTAGTGTATTTGACCATGTGACACAACTATTCCATCCATAACCACATAACCCTAGAATATTAAAATAACATAGAAAATCACTATGTATAACAATTTTAACATGTAAGAGAATTCTAATATATAACAATTTAAACATCAACTAGGATATTCCCACTATATAACTATTTCAAAATCTAAGAACATCCCTCTATATATTCATTACAACATGAAACAAAGAAAATCCCACTATATATTTAGTATAACATCAATCAAAACAGATGTCATAAAAGAAATGATATCATAACATCATAGCATAAGCATCAATGGATTTTTATTAAAATTTCCATTTATCTTTTAATTTATAATTAATTTATTTATAAAATGTTCTCAATACATTTTGATAAATGAAAAAAATTTAAAAAGGTTATTCTAAATCACGAAATCCCATCAGTTATCTTATATTCCTAAACATAAATTATGTTATTACACAATTAGATATTATTCAAGGGTTTATTTGACCAATAACTAACCACATGCCATGTCACAACACTATTTATCACATTTCATCATAGAAATTAATAACGTGCATGTTGTGTTAGTTTAATTCTCAATATTGTAGTTACATGAAAATTAAAAAGACATCATTGTTTGGTTTTTGAACACCTAACATAATCCATGAAAAAAAAATTTAAATTTTGATACCAATATGAAAAAGGTCCAGAATATCACATAAAGGAACATAGATCCTAAATTTCGAAGACCAAAAACCAAAATATTGATAGTGATGATTTTTCACTACTATAATGGTTAACAGTGGATCTGGAGGAGAGGCATAATAAAAAACACACATAATAGAATGATTTATTTAATAGGATGTTCAAAATGGAGGAAGGGACTTAGAAATAACATATAAATCACATAATAATTTGGTATGATGGTATGTAAAAAAATTGGAATGATTAAATGAGAATACATAATGGAATATAAATTCAAGGATTGATATTTTCATGGAATTTAAAAGTATTAAATGTCATGAAATAACAATTTGAAGTCTATAATGAAATTCATGTCTCCTCATGTTAATTTAACATTACATTATATTACATGTCATGTAAAATAGATTCACATCATGTTACTAGTTTACCTAATGAGTAAGATCACCTCATATACTACATTCATGGAATCATACTAGTTATATTTATGTTATGTTCAAAAAATTTACATAGCATATAAATTTTTTTCAGATAGATTAAATCATAAATATATAGAATAACTTGAATCAAATATTGTTTATTTTAAATTCACATAAACCCTTATAAATTCATTTTACATAGTTATGCACTAATTCTATTAAATTTAGAAGACATACATCACCTAAAAATAGTCTATTCTCCCAAAAAAGGCCCTCTGTCCCCATATGTGTATCAACAATCACGTTTGGAAGACCATATAAATGAAAAAATTTGTATAATTAATTAATTAAAGAGGGATGTACGTGGAGAAAAGATGAAATCATAAAACTATCCTACCATCTATTAGCTCATCCCTGATCTACATCGTGTCACACTATATAGTTTTGGAGATATTTTCTAGACACTGTTATCACAAATTAGACTCTCCCAGATATCCACCTGAGAAATACCATTTTTTTCCTACACTCGAATAAAAGGATTAGTCCATCCATATAAATTCTTCATACTATTGTTCAAAATATTTATCATATGATCTGAAAATGATACATCTAATGAAATATAGACTACCGAAAAATCTACCACATTAGAAGTGTAAATATAATATCTTGAATACATATAAAATTATATCAGATTTTTTTATTAAAATTTACCATTTTTCGATGGAATAGTATTTACATCACTGGACTTATCATATCCACTATCTCAAAGGGCCCGAAAAACATAAGAACTAGAATTAGTATTTATGTGATATGAAAATTTTCAACATAGGTGACACCTGTTGGAAAACATGATGACCAACAAGGAACTCAAGTAGTCATCCTGGATGGTTAATATAAACATATTATTTATATAAATTGAACCAATCCCTTCATAGAATGTACTTAGACATATCCGTCATGAGACTAGGCCCAACAAGCACATACTCACCATCCTCTAACCAAGAAATATGATAATGAAATATCATTACATACAATTCCTTGAAATATTGAATGTATCTTGACTCTTGGAATATGTTTTGAAATAAAAAAAATATTATTTACATATGATTCTCCCATTAAACATTGAAATCAAGAACACATGATTGTAATGTATTCTCTTGATTTCAATTAGACCTCTCATATTAAATGTCAATATGGGAATGAAAGGTTGTGAAACAAATTGGGAACCAATATACATATAAAGACTATTCTATAACAATTGAATGAAATGGGGATCCCAATAATTAATAATACTCATTGTAAAACCATGAAATCAAACTATCATTCACTTGAAATGTATAATAAAATACTTGACGTTGAATGTCTCCATAAACATGAATTTGTGGCCTACCATTTTTAATAGTTCGACAATCATTCATACTTATTTTATTCTTGTGGGGTTTTCTTGACAATCATATCAAATAACAAATAGTAGAATCAATCCATTTGCACTCTATAATATGCAGAGGATGAAACATCCAAATAGGCCTCCAAGGATGAACCATAACATATTAGCAAGTGAAATGTCTCTTCATTATTCCAACAACCTTCTACTTTATTCCTGACCACTAGTAATGTATACCATTATCATAATACATATATATCAAATTGTGATATGCCACCCATCTAGAGGAATAAATATATTTAATAATCTCAAAATAAAATCCCATATGCACCCAAATAAGACAACAAGAAATAATTCTATTGCAGTATCCAAGACATAATCCTGTTAGTTCCTCCCCACCATATAATCTATATCTCAAAGTTATACCCTATGGATCAAACTATTCCTCTTTCGAGTTTTCATCAATGAAAATGGGTACAACAATTTTTTTTCTAAAAATAAATCATCCCATGGATTTTTTATCATCATAATGCATATCATGAAGATACATCATCATCCCCCTCTCATTGTAGGGATATGTCAATTCTTTTATCTGCATCATCTGGATGAAATATTTAGTAATGAAATTTCTATTTCCGAAGGTTTAATCAATATCAAAGTCAAAACACTATAGATACTCCATCCACCTCATTTGTTGACATATTTGTACCATAGTATAATGATAATCATCTTAATTTTCTAGTTTGTGTACCATCCAAGTAACCTAAATAAAATATTGTGTCTCTAGTATCACATGGTATGTACCAACACCCATATTTTACATCGTGTGTTGGATAATTCCTCTCATTGAGTCTCATCTATATAGATCCATGTACAGCCATGTGATCCTCGTACATCAAAGACTATCTATGTGAAACACAAGATGCATCATATTACATGGAATATTCTTTAACCAACACAGTTAATGTGAGGATTAGTGTTGAGGCCATACTAATTTTAATTATTTGAAAATATTTATCTCCGGAGTCTCTGTGTAAGAAACACGGTTAATGTGAGGAATCATATGCCCTTATATAAAAAACATATGATACAATTCCTCAAATAAGAATTGTACATCTGATGATAGATGGTCATGAATACACACTATCCAGAGAAGACTGTATAGTGTGAATCTAACTTTCCTCTCTTCCCTAGAAAAATATTTTGACTCCCAGAAGATATTTTATATCCTTGGTACTACTTCACCTATATTAGGGTACCAAATAACCTACCTTGACCCTAACATCGAATGGAACATGAGCTGCCTAGATTTTGAGGGATAGTTGTGTCCTTCTATGAATATGATACCTACCATTATTTTCAATTATTTATATTCAATAATAATTATCAACAAAAAATTTTAGGTGACCCAACCTCATACAATCAGTGAAATCCAATGTAGTGTATGGATATTAAATCCACATGATGTCTGTCATTGTGCATTGATAACAGTGAAATAAAACATGATACCGAGATGGATTCCCATGGCCTTGAATGATCATCCAAATCATTCATTGGAGATTAAATTCCTAGAGGTTATTCTTGAAACAAGAATAATAGATCTCATCTCAACCTTCTTAAAAAGTCTTGTTATCTCTCAGGTAATCCCTTAGAATACCCTATGTGACGTGTTTTTGAATGATCACAATTAAAAATATACTCATTATAGATATAATCACCCATGAAATGATATAATCGGTAATACCATCATGAATATTTATTTTCATAGAACTCTCATTAGTAGTTAGAGATGATGAAATGTATATAATATTGATGAAAAATCTCGTGTATTCCCTCACTAAAACACTTTCCATTATTGGGTGCTTGAACTCACAAGCCTCCTTGTCCCTTATTGTGTCCGAATAGAGTTGTGTTAGTAAGTTTTATTAGATTTTATTTTCGTGATAACTCCCATTACATTCTCACTTTCTCCAAAATGTATGACCAATTCATGGAAGGTCCATGAAGATGACATGCAACAATCATTTCCATCTTATCTATGAGTGATTCCATGAGACTAATGACTAACAAGAATAAATCAATCTATAACTCATATTATAGTGGCCCTCACTCCCTAGTGAATTTATTTGTATAATATTGCAAAAACATTCATTTAATCTATAAATTTAAATGTATGGTGAAAATAGTTTACTATTTTAGAGATTTAATGAGCCTCAAGATGCTATCTTGAAGAATAATATTAATATTATCCATTGGTACTATAGGCAGATTCATCATAACCATGACATGATCTTATTGATTTGAAGCATCCTGATTCTCTTGTAAAACATGCCGAAGAAGAGTTTTATCTATATGGCAAAAAAACTCTTTATAACACATGCATAAAATAATTTCAACATAAATAGGTGATAACAAATAAGAAGCACTAGTCAATGGCATGTCAAAACATTGATTATAGATTTTTTAGAATTATATAAGAGTTCATTAATTTCAATTTATTAGATATAACACGTATCTCATTTAGCAGTTCATAGAGAATATATATATATCACATGTAATATATATTTCCATATCTGGAAAACTTCAGGTTGTGATATATCACTATTATCCAATATTGATAAATGGATACTCCTCTAGTTCCACACTGGTCGATGAGTATAGATCACAAAAAATAATATCATCATGAATTAAAAACATAAGAAAACAAGTGAATCACCTGATGTGAAATAATATCATCCATAAATAGAAAATATCATGTAAATAAATATCATCCATGGGTACTCAGATTTTACCCATACATGGCTTGGAAATTATAATGTCCCGGACCTCTCCGGCCCATTCCTTAGTCGAAAAGAAGGTCATGACGTGTTCTAGAGGGTAGAATGGACTTTTCCCACACATTTCATAATTTTGTAACTACACGTCATGTAGTGTGAGTACACGCTCTGTACCACCTCACCGGGTATACCCTATGTTGAAGCCATGTAATTGACATGTGAAATAAATGAGTACATGCTGTGTAGCCTATACTACACGTCATGTAGTGTCTCCCCACGTATGGGTTACCCTCAAATCATGTGTTGACTAGTCAACGGCCATGTGCCATGTCAAAGTTGTGTACTTATCATGTGAAATAAATGAGTACACTCAGTGTAGCCCATACTACACACCGTGTAGTGTCTCCCCGCGTATGTGTTACCCTCAAACCGTTTGTTAACCAGTCAAAGACCGTGTTCCGCGTTGAAGACCGTATTGGAAGCCGCATGGCGACCGTGTCAAATGGTCGAGTACACTCCATGTACTAGAAAGTACACGCCGTGTAATTTAGTTTTTCTCACCTATAAAAGTAGGGGGGGCTCTCCTACTTTTCAAATAACTCATGTCCTCCCCTCTCCTTCGAGAAGATCTCTCCCGAGAGACTCCAAGGCTCCTTTCCTCCATAACTTATTCATCTGAGCTTCGATTTATGATCCATCAGTGGCCATGAGATCGTAAAAATGAGGCGGAACTTCTGAGCTTGGATCTGTTTCTTTCCCTTTGGCCTTTACTTCCCATATTCCACCTGAGGAGGTTTATTTGGGTTTTGACAGAAGCAATGGACGCCGACAGATGTCTTTTAAAGTTGATCCGATGGAGCGTTGTTATCAGAAACTATTGGGGTAGGGATCTTACCTTCGTCTCTCTAAATTGTGCATCATGCGGGGTGGGTATCATCTTGTTTAGTTGAAACAAATTTGAACCGGTTTAATAAAGATAATAACTGGATTAAAAACGAGAATGGGGAAGTTATTATGTTTATCTTTATTTATATCCTGTTATATTATGTTGTGAAATGAATAGTCTTATGCCTCCTGAATATCACGGTCGTTTGGGGTATTTGCTTGTGAAATTAAATGCTTCCATATCTTTCCAGACCATTTATGTATGGAAACTTTGTGGAATGTGGAAATTTGTTAACCACGTAAAGTTGGATGATTAAATGAAAATTTGGAACCCTTGTGTGAACACCCCCAGTTGAACAAAACTGAAATAATAAACATGTGGGTGCTAGTAAGGGTTTATTTGTTGGTTTTTGTCGATCGGGTGAGCAGTGGGGCTGCGGTTGGCTTGGTTGTGGGTTGGTGTGAATTCTATGTTGGGGAGGGGAAACTGGGCTACGATAAATGGTATCAAATGGATGATGATGTATGGGTTTTGGTGTGTTTGTGTTTATGGTGGTTGGCATCGGGGCTGTAGGGATGGGTTTTAATGTGAACGAACTATGGGTTGTGAATAATAAATAAAAGTGGAAGATTTAATGAATGGTGGGGCATGGTAATGGAATGGGAATAATAATCAATGGGGCTGGTTGGTTAATAATAAGGGACTTGTTAGTGTTACTTTTGTTTTCCTAACTTTATTTGTGGATGGCTGTGATATGTTTTACGAACAATTGATGTATGGATAATTGCCCAGTAGTTAAGGAACTATTAAACTAATTCTGTTGAACCATGAAAACCTAAACGGGGTTGGGGTTGTTTATTGTATGCATGCTTCATAGTAGGAGTTCCGAGGCATATACTCAATTTCTCTGTTTAGAAGCCATAGGTTGGGCTGTGTGTTTTTTAAATATATATATATATATATATATATATATATATATATATCTGTATCTTTGTGTTTTGTCTCACCCTGCCCATGTTGAGCACACAGTGCCAAACACTCCAATTTCATGGGAGAGGGTCTTTTCTCCTCAGTTACTAGCTCTTTCCTGCTCCGTCTTCCATAGGATGTGATGGCTTGAGGCAACCCTACACCCAAGACACTTTTGGTAGGTTTCTCTTGGGGTGGTTTTATCCCAACACTCTTTAGGCAGGTTTACAATTTCCCCAGAATCTTCGGGATGAGGCCCAGTTGTGTGCGGGCGAGATACGTGGTTGTGAGGCCCAGGTGTGTGCGGGCGGGATATGTGGTTCTTGAGGCCCAGGTGTGTGCGGGCGGGTAGAATGTGGTACCGTCAGGACGTTCACCGTTAGGAAGAGTAGCTAACTAGTGGGAAATAGTGTGGGGTACCCAATACTCTTGTTCTTAGATATTACTACCTGTTGTTTTGCATTTTTTGGTGAGCGCGGCTGGTGAGTTTGGGCGGATAAAATTTCTTTCAAAGTTTTGGTTTCTTCTATAGTTCTCACGGGATATTAGGATGTCTCCGCAATTGTGCTTGAGAGAATTAGGTTTCCCTACTAAGTATACTTTTATTCTCACCCTACGTTTACTTTCAGGTTTCTGGGGAGGACTACCAGGGTCGTGAGGGACCCTACTAGTCAGGACAGTTGGAGTTGTTGTAGTTTGATGTACTCTTGTTTCTTTTGGTATTGTACTTTTGAGCTTCCTTGTACTTGTACCTTGTTTCAGAACTATTTAAACATGCATCTAGGATTGTTTTTTGTTAATTTACTTGTTCCTTTTTCAATTGGTGTTTGACTCATCCTATTTCCCGATCTTAAATAAATAAAAAGGTTAATGCCTCCCATATTTGTGAAAAAACTCATACCCATGGTGCTAGTCGCGACTCCGGGGCCTACTGGAGGCATGACTCGGGGGTCATTATCTCCTTTCCACCATTACCAGCTCAGGAGGGTCATCTTTGGTGGGAGGGGGTCGTGACAGAACGGTATCAAAGGTAACAGTTGAGAGATATGATAGAGTTTGGAGTTAGGGACAGTGAGGATTGCATGGGATGGAAGGGAAACAGTTTTGGCTGATCTTGGTGTGTGACATAGGCCGGGGAAGACCGGCTAGGACACGAGATTTTAGGGCCCCCCGTGATCCGATGCATGGACACTAAGCCTACTGAACGACCAAGTGAGACTACAATGATTATACGGTAGAGACCCTAGGGAAGGTACATGCATCATCATGATTGTGTTTTACTTGATTTGGGTGTTCTGGGAAAGAAATTGAAATTAAATGATAAAATAAAACCTTGAAAAAAAATCCTTACTACTTGGTCTTTGGCGATATTTGATTACCACAAAGCTATGGCACTTGGACGACGCCCCCAGGTGACCCAGAAGGCCGAGGCCCGGTAGATTCAGGGGGTCGATCAGTTGAGGATTGACCGAGAGGAGGAATATAGCTAGTGGGAGACGATTCTCCATTCTTTCTAGTGGAAAACCCTCAAGAAGTACGAGGGTAGTACTTAAGATACGTAGAATGAGGGGTGGTTTTAGGAGCTAGGGATCACTTTTACCTTGATCCGGGCTCCAAGGGAGTACTGGGTTCCCCTAGCAGTTAGTCAGCAGAGAGGTGCGGCACGACAGTGGTGGACACTCTACCTCAGAGAGAGGATAGAGGCAGAGTTTCTGTGGGCTGACTTTGAGAAGGAATTCCAAGAGGAATTCCTTTCTTCCATGATCAAGGAAGAGAAGCCGCAAGAGTTACTCTCACTCCAGTAGGAGAGTATGTCAGTATGAGAGTTAGGGATTAAGTTCAAGGATATCCTACGCTTTTCTCTGGATCTCTTTCTAGATAAGGAGTCTCAGGTGAGACTTTTGGAGGAGGCACTTCGTCCTTCTCTCTAGTATGCTGTCACCCCCTTCACCCTTCTGACGTACATGGAAGTATAGAAGAAGGTAGAGGTTGTAGATAGGATGAACCCAAAGGGAGTTGTACCACGTGAGGGGATCCAGTCGGGTTCGTCGAAGGGGAAGGCATCCAGTAGTAGTACTCCTACAACGGGACCTTCCAGATTCAGGCCAGTATGGAGCAGGCACCACCAGTTCCAGTTCAGATCTTCGGGTCCTCGTCCCTTTTTCACGATACCATGACCAAAGTGTTTCTCTTGTGGTGGTTTTGGGCACATTTATAGTTAGTTCCCAACCCGAGCTCAGTATGTTGTAGGTGGGCAGGTTCAGAACCAGCCTCAGTAGCACCAGTTGCCGGTGAGGCCCTTCCAGCAACAGCAGGACCCTACTCCTCCGAGGATAGACTTTGCGGGAGGAGTCCGACCTCAGGGTGATCCTCAGGGACGTCGACCAGGGCATGGTCGGAGAGGTGGATGACATCAGAGAGGCAGAGGAGCTGGGCATGGACAGTTGCACGCAGTAGATTTGGTAGCTCCGGCAAGACCAGAGGTGGTGTAAGGTACGATTTGTTTGTTCAACACTCTCATTTTTTCTTTGTTCTATTCAGGAGCTTCACAGTCCTTTGTTGCACCTAGTCTAGCCCATGCTTTGGGACTATACGTAGATAGAATTTTCATACACCTGGTGCAGAGTACACTAGTTGGAGGCCAGAACAGCGTATCATGCGTTTGTCGGGGATATGGGATGACGTTGGGACCACATCAATATAGTGGGGACCTTCTTTTGCTACAGATGCATCCATACGATGTCATCCTAGGCATTGACTGGTTGTTTTCTCTTAGTGCCATTATCGACTGCTTCCGAAGAAGATTCGTGTTCTCCGACGTGGATGGGCAGCGTGTATCTTTTTTTTGTCGAAAGGAGCTATCAGGTGGGAAGTCGACATGTGAAGCCTCTCCTTTCCATGTTAGGTGGGTTATCAGTGGTTTCAAATGATATAGAGATTATGGATGTCCCAGAGGTTGTTGGGGAGTTCTTAGATGTTTTTTCTGAGGAGGTTGTGACTCTACCCCCCCCCCCCCCCCGACATGACGTCGAGTTCGGGATATACATACAGCCTGGTGCCCATCCAATTTTGATGGCCCATTATCAGATGGGACCTTCGGATTTGCGGGAGTTGCGGATTCAGATTGATGATCTGATGAAAAAGGGTTTTTTTCGACCCAGTGTGTCACCATAGGGTGCTACATATTTGTTCGTGAAGAAGGAAAACGGTGGTCTCAGGCTCTGTATAGACTACCGAAGGTTGAATCAGGTGACAATCAAGAACTCATACCCCCTTCTAATGATAGATGATCTCTTCGATCAACTAAGGGGAGCATGTTGGTTTTCTAAGATTGATCTACGATCTGGATATCATCAGCTGAGGGTAAAGGATAGTGACATCTCGAAGACGACTTTCAGGAGTAGGTATGGGCACTTCGAGTTTGTGGTGATGCCGTTTGGAGTTACAAATGCACCAGCGGTGTTCATGGGTCATATGGACCTTGTCTTCTGAGAGTTTCGGGAATGGTTCGTCATTGTGTTTATCAATGACATCCAGATCTAATCAAGGTTAGAGGAGAAGCACGTTGATCATATCAGTGCAGTCTTGGAAGTCCTTCGACACACCCAACATAATGGTAAATTGTCGAAGTTTATGTTCTTGACATAAGAAGTGCACTTCCTTGGGCACGTAGTGTCTTATCATGGAGTGTCAGTGGACTCGTCGAAGGTGGAGGAAGTTTTTTCTTGGGAAGAACCCAAGTGGATGGAAGAAGTTCGTAGTTTCCTGGTTTTGGAAGGTTATTATCAAAGGTTCGTTTCTGACTTATCTCAAGTTGCTTCTCCATTGACGACTTTGACTAGGAAGAACAAGGTCTTCCTATGGAGTGAGAAGTGCCTGAAATCTTTCAACAACCTGAAGGAGAAGTTGGTCAGTGCTCCCATACTCAGGTTTCCAGAAGAAGGGTGGTTGTATGAGCTGTTTTGTGATGATTCAGGCCTTGGTTTCGGGTGCGTACTGATGGAGAAAAAAGGTGTGATCTATTATGGGTCTATGAAGTTGCGCCCTCACGAGGGTAACTATGCCACCGATGACCTAGAGCATGCAGCAGTAGTGTTCGCACTGAAGTTGTGGTGACATTACCTCTTTGGGGAGCGCTTTATAGTCTTCCCAGATCAAAAGAGCATACGTTATATCTTCTCCTAGCGTGACCTGAACTTGTGACAACGGAGATGGGTTGAGTTTCTCCAAGACTATGACTTTGAGATCTCTTACACTGAAGGTAAGGGAAACATTGTGGCTGATGACCTGAGTAGGAAGTCACATAAGGAAGTGGGTTGGGAATCTACTGATTCATGGAGAGCGAAGGGAGAGTTGGCTGCCTTGCACTTGGATGCAAGGTTAGAAGGTGTTAGAGGCTATTTTTTTTCCAATGACGGTGAAGTCATCCTTGTTGCAGCAGGTGGAAGAGTCTCAGTGGGGGGACTCTGAGGTGGAAGTAATGCGGGATCATGTCAATCAGTGAAACGCTCCAGAAGGATGGTCGGAGGATAGTCGACACCAGATGCTTTTCCCGGGAATGTTGTTTGTTCCGGTGGTGATGCGTGAGGGAGTTCTCCGTGAGTCACACAGCTCAGCCTTGGAGGTACATTCAGGAGTTTCAAAAATGTACCGAAGCCTAAGGGAACTGTTTTGGTGGCCCGGGGTGAAACGGGGAGTGGTAGAGTTTGTGGCTAAGTTCCTAGTGTGTTAGTAAGTAAAGGCTGAACACCGTGTTCCCAGTGGTTTGTTTGATCCTTTAGATATCCCCATGTGGAATTGGGATGACATCTCGATGGAATTAATCACAGGACTACCTAGAGCTCAGGGTGGTTATGATGCTATCTGGGTGGTGGTGAATCAATTGATGAAATCATCTCACTTCTTAGCAATTAAGTAGTGGTGCCCTGTGAGTACCTTAGCACAGAGGTACGTAGGTGAGGTGGTGCATTTTCATGGAGTTCTGAAGAATATCATCTCATATAGGGAGACTCGGTTTACCTCACGAGTCTGGAGGGGGTTACAATCTGCATTTGGCACACAGCTACGCCTTAGCACTACTTTCCACCCCCAGACCGATGGGCAGACAGAGCGGACTATCCAGACGTTGGAGGACATGCTGCGATCATGCATTCTAGATTTCATAGGATCATGGGTGCGACACTTTCCTTTAGTATAGTTTGCCTACAACAACACCTTCCACTATACTATTGGCATGGAACTGTTTGAGGCTTTGTATAGAAGACCATGTTGTTCACCCATTGGTTGTGCAGAGGTTGGTGAGACGGGTGGTCTTGGACTAGAGGTAGCATAGAAAACCACATATATAGTTCAACTTGTGCTTGAGACGATGAAATTGGATCAGGACTGACAGAAGTCTTATAATGATCGTCGAAGGAGGCCCTTGGAGTTCGAGGTGGGAGATCATGTGTTCTTGAAGGTTTCCCCTCGATGGGGGCAGTGGAGGTTTAGGAAAGGGTGTAATCTCTCCCCTAGGTTCATATGACCTTTCGAGGTGCTGAGGCAAGTCGGCGAGGTGGAATATCAGATAGCCCTTCCACCTCAGTTACAGAAGGTTCATGACGTCTTCCACGTCTCCCAGTTTCGTCGGTACTTACATGACGACTCTCACGTTATCAACATGGGAGAGTTAGATATGGGATACGACGTGACCTTTGGGGAACGACATGTCAGAATCGAGGATCATAAAGAGAAGGTTCTCTGTGGACGAACCATCGCCTTGGTTCATGTGTTGTGGAGGCATGGCGGCCTTGAGGAGAGCACATGGTAGCGGGAGGCCTAGATGCATGCTCATTACCTGGAGTTTCTTTGACTTGTGTTTTTACTTGTTCTTCTGAGCTTTTTTCAGGTTATACTCTGTACCTTTGATGATTGGAATACTTGTCTTGTCGGTTGTGAGACATTTTGTTTCCTTGTTCTCTGGAAGTGTGTAACATGTCCAGATGTGTGGGAAAAGGGACAAACCTGATCCATAATCGAGACGCATTAATGAGGATGCGATTGAACCCATGTGGTCGAGTCAGTGCCGCCTAAAGCGGATAATATCTCGACATAAGAGAAGAAATTTCCCCAAACCACGTGTTCGGGTAGTGTGTTGGTTGTACGGTGTTGGGGGTAGTGTAAGTTGAAAAATCCTAATGTATGGAAGTGGGAAGACCCAATTATTAATTGAGATGCATTAATGAGGATGTGATTAAACCCATTTATGCGAGTCCGTTCCGCCTAAAGTAGATAATATCTCGACATAGGATAAGGAATTCTTAACACATATGATTAGGGTTGTTGGATGGGTTCCTGTTATAATGATAAACCTATGATGTATCTTGTTGGGATCCTCTGGGTTGGTTTTGATTTCTCAGGGACAAGAATGATTTAAGCGGTATTTGATGTAATGTCCCAGACATCTCCGTCCCATTCCTTTGTCGAAAAGAAGGCCATGAAGTGTTATGGAGGGTAGAATGGACTTTTACCACACTTTCAGAATTTTGTAACTACGCGACGTGTAGTGTGAGTACACGTCATGTACCACCTCGCTATGTATACCCCTTGTTGAAGTCGTGTCCTTGACATGTGAAATAAATGAGAACACGCCGTGTAGTGTCTCCCCACATATGCATTACCCTCAAACTGTGTGTTGACCCATCAACGGTTGTGTGCCGTGTTGAAGTCGTGTCCTTTCCATGTGAAATAAATGAGTACATGTCGTGTAGCCCATACTACATGCCGTGTAGTGTCTCCCCGCATATGCGTTACCCTCAAACCGTGTGTTGACCAGTCAACGACTGTGTTCTGCGTTGAAGGTCGTGTTGGAAGCCACGTGGCAACCGTGTGAAATGGCCGAGTACACACCGTGTACTAGAAATTACACTCCATGTACATTAGTTTTTCTCACCTATAAATGGAGGGGGCCTACCCTTCTTTTCAAATCACTCTTCTCATCCCCTCTCCTTCAAGAATAGCTCTCCTGAGAGACTCCAAGGCTCCTTTCCTCCATAACTTCTTCGTCCGAGCTCTAATTTACGATCCCTCAGCGGCCATGGGATCGTAACGACGAGGTAGAACTTCTGAGCTTCGATCTGTTGCTTTCCCTTCAGCCTTTCCTTCCCAGCTTCCACATGAGGAGGTTTTTTCTGGGTTTTGACAGAAGCGACGGACGCCGAAGGACATCTTCTAATGATGATCTGGGGGAGCGTTGTTATCAGAACCTGTTGAGGTAGGGATCTTACCTTCGTCTCTCTAAATTGTGCATCATGTGGGGTGGGTATCCTATTGTTTAGGTGAAACACATTTGAACTGGTTTAATACAGATAATAACTATCGTAAAGATTGGGAATGGGGAAGTAATTATGTTTATCTTTATTTATATCCTGTGATATTTTGTTGTGAAATGAATAGGCTTATGCCTACTGAAAATCACAGTCGATGGGGGCCTTGGCTTGCACAATTAAATGCTTCCATATCTTTCTAGACTGTTTATGGATGGAAACTTTGTGGAATGTGGAAATTGGGTAATCATGTAAAGTTGTCCTGTTAAATGAAAATTTCTAACCCTTGTGTGATCACCCCTGGTTGAACAAAACTGAAATAATAAACATGTGGGTGCTGCTTAGGGTTTATTTGTGGGTTTTTGTGGATCAGGTGAGAAGCGGGGCTGCGGTTGGCTAGGTTGTGGGTTGATGTGAATGCTATGTTGGTGAGGGGTAACGGGGATACGATAAATGGTATCAAATGGATGATGATGTATGGGTTTCAGTGTGTTTGTGGTTATGGTGGTTGGCAGCGGGGCAGTAGGGATGGGTTTGAATGTGAACGAACTATGGGTTGTGAATAATAAATAAAAGTGGAAGAGTTAATGAATAGTGGGGCATGGTAATGGAACATGAATAATAATCAATGGGGTTGGTTGGTTAATAATAAAGGACTCGCTTGTGTTGTTTGTGTTTTCCAAACCTGATTTGTGGATGGCAGGGATATCTTTTACGAACGATTGATGTATGGATAATTTCCCAGTAGTTAATGAACTATTAACCTAATTCTAATGAATCATGAAAACCTAAATGGGGTTGGGGTTGTTTATTGTATACATTATTCTTAGTAGCAGTGCAAAGGCACGTACTCAGTTTCTCTGTTTAGAAGCCACAGGTTGGGCTGTGTGTTTGGTAAATATATATATATATATATATATATATATATATATATATATATATATCTTTGTGTTTTGTCGCACCCCACCCATGTTGAGCATTTAGTACCGAACACTCCCATTTCATTGGAGAGGGTGTTTTCCCCTTAGTTACTAGCTCCTTCCTGTGATGGCTTGAGGCGACCTTACACCCAAGACTCTTCAGGTAGGTTTCAATTGGGGTGGTTTTATCCCAAGACTCTTCAGGCAGGTTTACTATTTCTCCAGAATCTTCAGGATGAGCCCTAGGTGTGTGTGGGGGGGATACATGGTTGTGAGGACCAGGTGTGTGTGGGCGGGATATGTGGTTCTTGAGGCCTAAGTGTGTGCAGGCGGGAAGAGTGTGGTTGCATCAGGACATTTTACGTCAAGAAGAGCAGCTAACTAGTGGGAAATGGTGCGGGGTACCCAATAATCTTGTTCTTATATATTACTACCTATTGTTTTGCGTTTTTTAGTGAGCGTGGATGGTGAGGTTGGGTGGATAGAATTCCATACTATGTGTTGGTTTCTTCTGTTGTTCTCACGGGACGTTAGGATGTCTCCCCACTTTTACATGAGAGCTTTAGGTTTCCCTATTGAATATACTTGTATGCTAACCATACGTTTACTTTCAGGTTTCCAGGAGGACTACCAGCGCTGTGCAGGACCCTACTAGTTAGGACAGTTGGAGTTTTTGCAGTTTTCTGTACTCTTGTTTCTCTGGTATTGTACTTTTGAGCTTCCTTGTACTTGTACCTTGTTTCTGAACTGTTTAAAAATATATGTAGGATTGGTTTGGGTTTATTTACTTGTTCCTTTTTTTGGTGTTTGACTCATCCTATTTCCCATTCATAAATAAATAAACAGGGTAATGCCTCCGATATTTGTGAAAAACTCATACCCTTGGTGGTTGTCTCCACTCAGGGGACTACTGGAGGCGGGACTCAGGGGTCATTATCTCCCTTCCACCATTTCCAGCTTGGGAGGGGAATCTTTGGTGGGAGGGGGTTGTGATAGAAATTCTCATGACCAAACTCATTAAAAAATCCTAGATACCTTTCTAATTGTCGAAGATAAATGTGAAATGGAAAATAATAACCTAATACATGGATACAACTTTGTAATATCCACTAATATATTACTCTCACATGTTCCCAAATCATGTTACTTAGTTGAGATAAAATGCAATCCCAAATTTCACGATGCTTCTGAAATGTAGTTGGGGAAATGATGAGTATATTGCGGAGACTATACCACCATTTTCCATGTTATAATATAATGGAAATAAATACGTATAAATAAATATTATATTTATTTAAAACAATTAAAATATTAAAACATACAAATAGGATGCTAAATGTGGAACCAATAATCCAAAAAATAACGATACATGTAATTATATGATGGATTGTATGTAATTTCAAATGTAAAATACTAAAAATGAGTGAATCATGTAACATTAATAATCTCAAAGGTCCCATATCCCAAACCCCCTGTCTATTTTGTTTCCAAAATTTATCCCCTCTAGTAAGTAATAATTAAAAAAACATTCTCATTCACTTATCTGTAATAACATCCATGTAATTAGATCGAGTAATAATGGGTTCCCAAATAGGGATAGAATAAAAGCCTATAGGTTAATAACATCATATATACAAAATATTTTCTAATAATAATAGAATGAATTAATGTGATAAACATGTGTATAAATAAATTTGTTAATATAATACATAAACCAACTATCTTTATAAACATGATAGAATGACTCTGAGCATATACAACAGCAATGCCAACCTTATCTACAGAACTATGGAATAATCAAATAATTGGGTATATCTTGTGGTATTATCTTTTATAATACGTGGAATCTTTCTATATATAATCATTTCAGCATCCACTAGGCCAATAGTACTATACAATAATTTCATCATCAAATAATGACCATATATATATATATGAATTAAAACATGAAACACGACTAAGAACACTATTAAAGAATTATACGACGAATCTAGTCCAAGGCAGTTATATGTGAGTTATGACATGAAATAATTCCAAGCACAATATATAAGGATTTAAAAACCAGTCACAAAATATTTTCAAGAATAAATGATATCAAAATATCAGTTAAGAATCCTCAATGTTTAATTATGAAAATTAACATTTTCTTTTAATTTCTAAATTATTTATTTACCCAATCATCTATCGCCATTTCAATAAAAAAATCCAGTACCAAAATTAATTTATATCATGTAATCCCCTTGGTTGTTATATGAAGATAAAAAAAATTAATTAATTATAAAATTCAATATTATTCAAGGGTCACACACCCATTATGTAAAAAAAATCCTATCACAATACCCATTGTTCCAACGGCTCCACAGATTAATACAATACATTTTTTTTATTTTTCATCATTATCTTTATTAATATGCTTGTTGGGATATAAAAATTCAAAATATTGTACATATGTACCAATTAAACTAACCATAGTGTTATGTTTTTTTACAACCTACCTTAAACAATCAAACAAATAACCCTTCCAACAGGTAAAACCAATAAGAAAAAATATGCAGAAGGCCACAATAACTATCCTTGATTGAAAAAAGTCCTATATCAAAAACTAAAAAACCACGCCATGTTATTCACATACTACAACATTTAATGATGAATTTATAGGGAATAAATATGAAAAAAAACTCAATGGATATTTTTTTTTTGAGAAAGACATCAAGAGTGTAGGACAACACTTCAAAATTATGTATACTTTTTCTAGAAATTATGATTGAAGGACTCTAAAAAAGTAGTTTGAATACACCATCAAACAGAAATGAATTTATATTTTTTCTCAATAATTAAGTTGTGTATAATTGTATTACATGGTTTGAAATATTCATTATAAGAGAACATGGAACTCTTATCACCTCAGGTAAAATAAACCTTCCCATAACTAAAATGTCCTATAATAATTATTAATGAAATGTAACTAGTTTTTTCCTTGACCAAGTCCTTACAATGTATTGTTATCATGGAATTCTCTTTTCGATAGTTACACTATGTTTACTATGTAGTAATAGAGTATGAAATTATTATAGAAATTTTTAAACCCAAAATCCATAGAATATCCTAAACCACGTATGAATACCTTTAACATCATTAAAATCACTTTTCATCATGTTTCACTAATTTATACCAAGACTCAATTAATTAAAAGAACATACTTCCCCAAACATTCGACCATTTTCTATAATAATGTCCTTGAGTCGTTGATTAATATTCATCAGAAAATGTTTGAAGACTCAAGAACCCATGAAAGTGGGGATTAACCCACAATAGAGGATGTATATAGCTAGGAAAATATGGGATTATACATCAACCATTTTATTAATTTTTGAAAAAGATGTAACCCATAGATATTTTTTTAATTGAATGGATTGGTTTTCATGGTATGAAAATATCATTGATTCATTTTTATTTTTTATTTTTTATGATGAAATGTATAGAATATATTTTTAATATAATGACATTGTATACGGAAATCACATGTCCTTAAACTAAAAACTTGTAGTAGATAATTTTTTTTCAAGATTAGACTTGATTCGATTTACATTTACTAAATATGTCATAGGACACCTAAATTCAAATTTAATTAAATATTAAAACCAAAATATGATAATAATAAATAAATATAAATCCATATATATATATATATATTTCATTAATATCTGATATAAATAGGGAGATAGAATGATTTAGAACTTTTTGATTCTAATGATATTATGTCACTCATATGAAAAAACATAACACTTTTTATTATTGATAAACATTGTTCTTTGGTATAGGTGTAATATTTTCCTCCATTTTCATTCATGGTGAAATTTATTTGTAGAAAATAATTCCCTTAATCCCTTCACAGAAAAATATAACCCGATTTAAAATTTATTTCACAAATATATGTATATATATATTATTATAATTTATTTTTAAATATAATAGTTTAAAAAATATAAAAAAATATTATTTTTATAAATAATAAATAAATATGGAAAAAATTATGACATTTTTTCTTCAGTAATAAAATTGATAGTATTGAGAATATATTGTTTTTAATCATCATATGTTCGTTTTTGTTGTTACATACTGAAATCATTATTAGAAAACAATTATTTACCATTATATAGAGAACAAGTAACATATGATAAATTGGTTTGAAAAAATAATTATAGTTTTTATATTTATAAAAAAATATTATATATAAAATTTAAAATAATATAAATCAAATAACGTATAAAATACATGCTACTCTCATTTGAGAATATTTACTAAGATATTTTGAATGAACCATGAAATTTTTTATAAATTTATCGATACATTCTAATTACACATACAAGAAATGTAATTTTATCACACATATGAGTTTACAAATTAAATTTCTAATAATAATTTTTTTTCTATTGTTGATCTTATTTTTAATAAACAAGTTATTTTTATTTTGAATACTTACTATAAATGATGGGAAGTATATGGTACCTTTTGAAAAAACCTCATTAAATATTATTATAAATCTTTTTAAATTAAGATATATTGTCCTACATTAATTTTATATTGTAAAATTTTTATAATTTCATTTATAGTGGGTTTTCCATTAAAAAGGTAATTTTAAATATATTTTCATCATAAAGAAAATATTAATTTTTTAAATTTCAAATAATATGTTATATGAAATAAAATATTTTATTGATATGTTTGGTAAAACAAAATTATAATACATACCTCATGGGATGAGTTATTATTCATGATTATTAACTATTGAAATGCATAATAATCACTTAATTATTTATGAGTCATCATAAATTTATGTGTAAATATTTTTTTTCATGTACAGAATAAATAAATTTTTTTTCCAAAAAAGCCAATAGAAAAATATTATATACTGTGTTTAATGAGAATATTAAAAAAACAGACAATACTTATCACATAGTATAAATTAATCAATATGGTTATTTTTTAGATATAAATTTAATATGAAAAATTATTATTTATTCAAATAATAAAACCATTCATAAAAGATCATTAATAATTCATATTTGAATATATATATATTTTATAATATATTCAGTAAATGATTTCAATAATTATTAAAATTGAAAAAAATTGAAAAGTTAATTTAAAATCAAAATTTGAAATTTTCATGATCTAAAAAAATGATTTTATTTGTTAAACCAAAATAATATGTAATTTAAGATATTATATTTTAAAAATAACTAAACGATTTATCATTAGTGGGAGATGGATGAAACAATGTTGAAACAATATTTCATAACGCTTAATTTATATTTTTATGTAAATGAAATTATATCAAAAAGTCACTTAACATGAATGGAAAATGAGTTTTGTAGTAAATAAAATGGGTTTCATTCCTAATTAGTTTTACTATGTCCTCAATATATGGTGATTTTTGTACCACATACACAGAGATGATATTTTATTATCAAAATCTGACAAGGGAATGACAATGATTTTAAAGATAAACACTGATTCCACCATACTACATTTATAGAAAACAACATTCTGTAATAATCATAATAATAATTAGTATGAGTTGGTTGCGTTTTATCTCATTACCATATTTTATAGTATTATCTTATTTTACATCTATAATGATCATATTTTCCACATCTATCATAAGAAACATTATCAAAAGGGTATCTCTCATAATATTTACTATATCATTCACATTAATCCTATTAATCTGTTAAAAATATAATATAGATACTAAAATCAAATCTCTTAATATTAAACAAGTTGTAACCTATAGATATTCTCCCATAAATAATATCTAATTTAATGAAATGATATCAAATAATGTTTCTAAAACATCCCTTTTTTGTTTATCATTGAATCATGAAAACATTATGTAAACTACTTCACAATGATATAATAAACTATATTAATACACTAGTGAGCCTTAAATAATATCTCCTTCGAATAACTACTACCTATGTTATGGAAAGATTAATTGTTTTATTGTGGGTAAACTGTCAATAAACAAATCCACTTATAAAACAATCAATTGTGTTGAAAAATTACTAATACCTACATGGTACATTGATTCTTCCATATCAAATTGTGTAACACTAAAATCAAATGTCCACTTATTATAGTTTCTCCTTTTCCCATAATTGATATTTCACATGAATTATATGAATATAATTCATGTTATGTGACATGGAATTATTATTTATTGTTTAAGAATAATTTTTAAAAATGTGGTCAATAAATAAATATCATGTGTTCTTTATCATGGCATGAACATATCCAATTTTATGATGAAACTTATGAGGTTATATTATAAATTAATATTACTTTTTCTTAAATAAAATCGCTCAATTGGATTGAATATTTTATGATACCCATTTTGGTGTGGTTTTATCTTCCTTCAAATAAAAAAATCATTCTTCACTAATACTTCCATAAATGAATTCATTCTTCCTCAATAATTACAAATAAACATGTTAAGATACAATACAGCCCAAAATAATCTAAATTTTTTTAACATCAAAAAATTGATTGAAAAAAAGATGAAAAATTATTTTTATAGGAATATAAATCTTTATATATTTACATTTTTCAATAATACATTACATTTAAAATCATTTTATTTTTATATTTTCAACCCTTGAGTATGTACATCCAAATGAATTGAAATTGAATTTATTAAATTATGTTATTGAGTATGAATAAAAGTAATCATCAAACTGGGTTAGTTATAATATTTTAAAATTAATGAGTCTTGAAATAATCACTACTAATTTTATATTATATAACTTAATATATTAACTAGTTTTTATTTACACAATCATCAATTCAATCCAAAAAAACATAAATATGGAACCAATATGAAAATACGATTCATAAAAATTTATATCAATGTTTCATTCACGAATGTTAATAAATGAATTAGAATCATTACTGAAAACTAGTCTCTCTCACACAATAAATTAAATATTCAAATATTTTCATAGAATAAATGATTAAACATTAGTGGTTTCTTACAATAAAACATTAGTGATGTTGTTGAATGTGTTCCACCTCCATCATCAACCTAATAATCTCAAAAGACTAAACTTCAATTGATTTTGTATTCATCAGAAAATCATTATCATCAATAGGGTAAAATAAAAGAATCACTGTGGGTTCGTCCATATAATCAATTATGATTTATATATTATATCACTTGTCAATTATATTTATTATATAAATTTATTATCGAATATTGTTTTCACATTTTTATAATCATAGTCAATAATTTTTGGATATTCATAACAAACATTATTATATTCAAATTGATTCTTTGTATTAATTATTTATGTATCTATTTAGGATGAAATTAAATAATCATCATTGATGGTTATTATAGTATAAATTGATATATCCTTGCTATGTTATTCCAAAAATTATCCATTTAAGTAGAAGGTTTGTAACACCCCAAGATTTTATGAAAAATATTATTTTAATTTAATTGATTTCTTGTATTGTATGCTACACCAAAATTAGCTTGTGCTATACGCAACACTGTATTATCTTATATTGTATGCAAACACTATTCCTGGCTTGTGTTGAATGCAAGAGGAACCATCCTCAATAGCGTGTGTTGTACGCAATACTGAGTTTCCATAAACAAAAATATATTGTTTTAATAATATTATTAACTAGCCGTTATGAATAGTATTAACTAAATTTTGAGTTTTATGACATTATAATTCATCTTACACATTTTATAGAACTTGGTATGAGAACAAAATAATTTTTTCGGGTAAAATAAGTAGTTTTAAAAAAATGCAGTTTTTCCGCATTTTGATATAGTAGCCACATTAAATTCAGTTTTTGACACGATTATAAATTCAATTTGACAAAATAAAATTCTTCTTTTGAATCAGGATATAAAAATTTACTTCGGAATTTTTTTTTATTTTTCTCTGATAAGTTTCTTATTTTGATAAATATTAAAAATGCACTAAATTTTAATTAAAAACAACATTTTTCATCGAGATAATTTATATAATTAAATTATAATATTGAATTATTTTAATTTATAAATAGAATATATTTTTTCCATTTAATATAATGTAATTCATTAGCATAATTTTACACTGAATTCATAAGTAAAAACATTTCAATCTTTTGCAACGTTTTAACTTTTAAAACCCATTTTCTCAACAGTGGGATTAATTTTAAATTAAATACTGAAACTTTTGTGTTTTTAATTTAGAAAAATAGATTCCATATTTTTAATAATTTGGTCGAAATTATGTTAATAAGCTACTTTTTATTTTTAGGCATTATGAATAGTAACTACCGTAAATTTTATTTACTATAGTTAAAGGTAAATCAGGTAATTAAGGGTAAATATAATATTATAAAATTACCAGAACACTAGTATTAATATAATTAGATTATTATATTTTTTCCTAAATCATACTTGGGTTGAAATGAAATCTAATGAAACCAACTTGTATTTGATAAAGACCTTTTATTTATTGTGCTTAAAGGAAAGTGAAATATGTCTCCCTCAAACTTTAATAATTAGATTATTTTTAATATATGAATATACTGAAAATAAATTAGATTATAAATACTCATTTTAAATATAAATTTTTTTTCTTTATCATGGTAATTTATTTTAATTTTTAGGAAATATTTAATTACCATATTTTCTTATACATTATTGATGTATAAATTATTTATTTAGTGAAAACTCAATAATATTGTTTTATTAAAATAACAATACCTATCAAAAGGACACAAAACTTAACCAAATATTATTTTTAGAGCATATATATTCCAAAAACATCCATGGGTCGATTTGTGGACCATTTGGAGCCTTATAAAATAGATTAGGACATTTATATTATTTTATTTTAAATGATGTCAAAGATGTCACCTTTATAATTTAATAAATATAACAATCTAAAAGTTGTGATTTTAAGATGATTTATTCAATTAAAAATATTATTATGAAAGTTATTATATTTATCTTAATCATAGGATTTTATTTTTATTTTTTATGTAACAAATAAGTATATTAAATAATTATAAAAAAGGTTGTATAAATTATTTTATTAAGAGATATACCAAATAAATGGTTTTAAAATTATTAAAATAAATAATATATGAACAAATTATTGTGCCCCATGAATTTTTTGATGAATATGACATGTTAGTAATCTATTATATATTTTGGTTTGAACATTTCTTCTGTTTGGTTTTTATTAAAATTTAAATAATGAATATTGTCAAAATTGACACTATTGATATTTTATAAAAATAACATATTATTAAACATTTTAAATATCAAAAAAATATTTAAAAACAACAAATTGAAAATTATATGGTCTAAAAGGTTATAAAGTATCCAATTATTGTAAATTTACAACATTTAAGTATGTATTTATAACAATTTATAATTTATAATTTTATTACCACAAATAAATTTAAATAGATTAAATAACGATAAATCAAGTTGATAATGTTTTAAATAAACATAAAACATGTCTAAATTTCTTTTGTTGAAGAGATTACAACCCTATCTCATCTCATATTCTAAATGAGTCATTTTTTTAGGTTTTTATGTGGGGTTTCATTTTATTATTAATTAATATTTTTATGGTTTCCAAAAGTGCCCCTCTCCTCTCCTATATAAGGGAACCTCCACCTTCTCATCTTCACACAAATTTGATCCTTCATGATCAGAAAAACCCTACCCATTTCACTTTTACACATCCATAGAAACCAACTATAGGTCCTGGTCTTTTTCTAAGACAATCTTCAGGGCCCTAAAAAGAGGTTAAGAGGAGGCGCGTCGAAGAAGAGGTAATCTCTTCTACCTATTTTTTCAAGATTCTTTATTCTTATTATTCCTATTATTTAGTTGTTTCATTATAAAGTAATAACATAAGTATAAATAATATACTAATATGTTATTATAAATATTAAACAACCCCATTTCACCTTCTATCCATCCTATGGAAAACGAAATCACCTCGCGTTCGTACGTACGGAATACCGTCTCCACGCCGTGGTGTAATCTGTTTTTCCACCACCACCTTACTTGGATGGGTATAATGGTGTAAATAATGACTATATATGGTTATTATAACATCATACTGATTTTATATATTATATCATCCACTCCAATTCCATTCAATAATTATGGGAATGATATCATCGCTCGTGCGTACATACGGATTACCGTCTCCACGACGCGATGAGATTCATTCTCCATGTTAACCATTCAAGAATGATTATAAAGTATGTATAATGACTAATAATGGTATATATAACATAATAATGAAACTGTATATATATATATATATATGTCATCTACTTACTTCGATTTAAGTCAATATGGAAAGGAACATAGCGTTCATGTGTACGTACGACCTATCGTCTCCAAGAACGGTGTATTTAATTTCATTTATCAATCTATTATATATATTTATAAACTAATATATATGATATATAATTAATGTTTTATATTCTATAAGTTAGTAATTCATTATATAAGGAATAATAATATCAAGAACATCAAGTCCAAACGCATACGAAAAATCAAACGTTTTTACCGAAAACGCTGCTTTAACATTAAATTGAAAAAAGAACAGGTAATATTATGTAATAAGTGAATAATATATGATATCATTAACATTATTATGGTTATGTTACAATTTAATAATATTTTTAAACCCACTATACATTATTTGTGTACATGTACGGATGAAATTGGACCTAAGGTAAGGGATAACTATTCCAATCTCATTCTTATCCGAGATTATTATTCGTAAGTATTTACAGGGGTTATTGTTATCATCCATGTACATTTTTTATAAAAATGTATTCATGTATGATTAATGAAATTTTTACCCAAATTTTTTTACCACATGTTATTGATGGAATCTTTCTTTTGTTTACCATTTGTGGTACTTTTTTGACATTCCCTACAAAAGTACGAGGAGATTGTTTTTTTAACTTATACGGAATGAACGGATTTTTAAGATTTCATAACTCCTAATTTTCATTAATATTACTCTACAATTTTTCATTACTATTTTCAAAAAAAACCTTTTTTTAAATGGATTGCAATTTTTTGGAAAAAAATGATTTTGAAGAAGAAAGGATATTTTTATCAAGAATTCATTTCAAGTTTTTTATCAGAACCATTTTCTGTCTAAGATGAAATTATTTCATATGTGTATGTTTCAAGTATAATGTCTCTATGATTTACATGGTTTCACTTTTCTTATGATTAAATTATATCCATTTGTTTCATATAGATTATGTTATGATGGGATGATGTTTATGAAACACATTTTATTCTTTGGGTTATGATGAATGATTTATGTTTATGTGGTGGCACACGTAAGAATGATTTAATTATGAGATGGGTGGGAACTATATATCCCTCCAATGCATTGAGTAAATATTTATATATCATGAGATAAAGATGGCTAGAATGACTAGTTAATCAGGTTCAGTGATACAGGACTGGAACGAGGAGTGAACTTGATTCAGTAAGGGACTTTTTCCACTAAGATGGTCTTGGCAGCAATACATTGGATACTATGGAAATCATATCATGTGATTAATGGTTTTCCACAATTACAAGTTTTATTACCATGATTTTTTATCCTGATTAATCTTCCTTTATTATCTCTGCCTTATGTACTGCCAAGATTTATTTCTCAGGATTTTGATGTTTAAACTTTAGGTTCATGTTTTTTAAAGTTAAAATGTATATGATTTGTTTTATTTTCTCCATGCTTACCCTTAGAATTTGGGATCACCCTTTATATGTTTTATTTTACCCAGTATTTAAATAAAAGTTTTAGGTAAGAAAAGAAACGGGGAAGATATTTTTGGGACATGTTGAAGATCTTTAACCATGATTAGAAGATTATGTTCTAAGTTTCAAAATACACTAAACTATTATGATCCTTCAGTGTTGGTTCTTTTTATGTATTAACTATTCCACAAAAGTAATGTAATGTCCATGTACGTCATGTTTGTTTTTTTAGAGTTGGTATCTGAGGAAAGGTTTAGTTAACCTTTGGAGACTTGGATGCGAAAACTTTAGTCATATCCCTAGAGATATTTCAAAGTCATGTCTAGGGTTGTCCCTAAGGTTAAGTTTAAGGATAAGTTATAGTCCTAGAATTACGGTAACGATATTAGAATTAATCCTAAGATGTTATATATTGAAGGTAATCCCCCTTTATTATGTTGTTTTCCTAGTATGATTTTTCCTCTCACACTATTCTTTTTGGGTTTTAGAAAAATTGCTCGAAACATGAAGATTCATTATAATGGAGAATGTGATGGATAGTGGAATGATATTCTTCATGAGAAACCAAATGAAATTGGATCTAGCAGTCCACATATTGTTATTATGCCTAATAAACAATCTCATAATATGACCAATAATCTCAACATTGATATGTTTTCTGAATCAGCTAATAAGAGAAAGATCGAGTTTAATGACGATCCTAGTGGAAATAAATTTAAATTTCCATCATGTAAATCATTTGGGAAGAGGCATCAAGGAGAATGTTTCAAAGGAACTGGAAGATGCTTTGGGTGTGGAAAATAAGGACACAAAGCCAGTAAATTAAAAGGAAATGGTTCAGTTAACACTATGGACAAGTATAATGGTATTTCTAAAACATCAATAACTGTTAAATGTTTTAAATGTGGAATGTATGATCATTATGCAAACCAATCCCTAAGGGAAAGTCTCATGATGATAATTAGTATGGTCGTATGTGTTGTATTTATATTGATGATGATGAGGAGACTACAAATGATCTATGATATGAAAGAAGTGTTGAGGAATAAAATGATGAAGCTCGGTCGATTGTTTAATAAGGTAGTGGATTGATTTTATGTTTATCAAGAGTAATGTTGAATAGGTTATTAAATGGTACTATGGAATAAAGAAACATTAAGGATTGTTACACTATTGTTTTTCCTTGAGTATTTGAAAGTATAAGTTGAATTGTACCGTTAACCATGAAAAGTTATTCAGATATTTTTAGAAATAAGATGATATGTGCATAATGAATGGATAAGGAGAAAATAATATGTCTGGTATTATTAATGAGTTGATGACTGATATAAGGACAAAGTGGTATCCTGGTTTGAGTATATAGAAATTTTGGGATTTTGGTATGTGGAAAGAGTAAACTTTTAACCGCATTCATGTTTTCACTAAGTTTCTATGATAATTCATGTTTCAAAAGAATACATGATTAAGGTATTCACATGTTTGGAATGTGACCAACAAGATATATTTATGATATATGGGGGATAAATGATGGTATTCACATGCTTGTTATGCGACCTTTCAAGTAATCATTTTCTTTATACTATGATAAGTGAGAGATGTATTTTGGATAAGCCTAAATATTGGAATGGATTATGTTGGAAATCAGATAGTAATATTTAAGTATAGAACTTATTTTTAGATATTATTTCTAGAATGTTAGAATAGTATATTTTTAGAAATAGTAGAACCCATAGGACGTGCGACAACCCGTCGCGTCAGACAAGGTCATGGGAATCAAACCCACAACCGAAGTGTGACATGCCTTTATCACATAACACTAGCCTACAAGAATTCACTGGTTAGTATAAATTAGTTTTAATTTATTAAGTGGTATGATATATGAATTATAAGTCCATTTTAGGAACCATATACGATTAATCTCACTATAGATGGACTTCTGTATATTTAATAACTTTTGGTAACCTTTTGTTTGAGACGGATGGAATGACCTATCATTCTATCCCATGATCTGCTAACACTTCACGAAAGAAAAATTAAACTTCATTTCATTAAGAGATGAAGTGGAAATTGTTCAAGGAACGACCAACAGTGAGATTGTACCAAAATCAAGAAAGTATTTCTTCTAATTCCAAATTTTTCAACATTATAGAAATGATCTTGAAAACCAAAAATGTTGTCCTATTTACCTCATATCTAATGAATCAGATGGTAACTTAGATCATCAAAAATTTATGGCTTTGTTACTGTTGGTTTTTTCATATCCATGTTCTCTACCACTCTCCATCAGAACATGATGGATAGATTTCTCTTCCATATCAATATTTTCACCAATGTTCTCCTATGTGGAAACCCAGTGATTAGTTAATTTGGGTAACCATTACATTTCATAATTTAGTTTTTAAATATAATTTTTGGTATTCCTTTTTATGATGTGGGTTTCTATTAAAGAATCTTTCAAGTAGTAAACCATTTATAACCCCGACAAATTTCGAGGGTGAAATTCATTTTAAGGGGTGTAGAATGTTACACCCCATGATTTTATGAAAAATATTCTTTTAATTTAATTGATGTATTGTGTTATACGCTACACAAAAATTATCTTATGCTATAAACAACACTATATTAGATTATATTATATGCAAACACTATTCTTGGGTTGTGTTGCACGCAAGAGAAACCTTCCTCAATAGCATGTGTTGTACGCAATACTGAGTTCCACTAAACAACGATATATTGTATTAATATTATTATGAAACAAACATTATGAATATTAGTAAATAAATTTTGAATTTTATGACATTATAATTCATCTTACACATTTTACAGAACCTGGTATGAGAACAAAATTAAATTTTCTGGTAAAATTAGTAGTATTAAAAAAATGCAGTTTTTCTACCTTTTGATGGCGCACAAACATTAAATTTAGTTTTTAACATGTTTATAAGTTCAATTTGACAAAATAAAATTCTTCTTTTGAATCAGGATATAAAAATTTACTTTGGATAAATTTTTGATATTTTTTGGATAAGTTTCTTATTTTGATGAATAGTAAAAATAGGCTAAATTTTAATTAAAAACAACATTTTTCATTGACATAATTTATATGGTTAAATTATAATATATAATGGCATTAGAGTATAAATAGAATATATATTTACCATTTAATATAATTTAATTCATTATCATTAATTTTACACTGAATTCTAAAGTAAAAACATTTCAATCTTTTGGAACGTTTTAACTTTTAAAACGAATTTTCTCAACAGCGGGATTAATTTTAAATTAAACACTACTACTTTTGTTTTTTGAATTTTTTAAAATGGATTCCATATTTTGAATCAGTAGGTCCAAATTATGTTAATAAGCTACTTTTCATTTTTAGGCATTATGAATAGTAACTATGGTAAATTTTATTTACCATAGTTAAAGGTAAATCGGGTAATTAAGGGTAAATATAATATTATAAAATTACTCTAACACATGTCTTAATATAATTTAATGATTATATTTTTCCCCAAATTATACTTGGGTCGAATTGAAATCTAATGGAAACCACTTGTATTTGATTAAGACCTTTTATTTATTTTATTTAAAGGAAAGTGAAATATGTCTCACTCAAACATTAATAATTAGATTATTTTTAATATAAGTCTATAAGGAATATAAATTAGATTATAAATACTCATTTGAAATATAAAATGTTTTTATTTTTCATGGTAATTTATTTTTAATTTTTAAGAAATATTTATCACCTTAATATCTTATACATTAATTATGTAGAAATTATTTATTTAGTGAAAAATCGATTATATAGTTTTTATTAAAACAACAATACCTATAAAAAGAACCATAAACTTGACCAAACATTATTTTCCGTGTATATATATACCCTAACCATCCATGTGTCGATTTGTGGACCATTTGGAGACTTATAAAACCGATTAGGACATTCATATTACTTTATTTTAAATGATGTCAAAGATGTGAGCATCATAATTTAATAAATATAAAAATTTAAATGTGTTGATTTTAAGATGATAAATTAATGTAAAAATATAATTATAAAATTTATGATATTTATCATCATCATAGGATTTTATTTTTAATTTTTATGCAACAAATAAGTATATTAAATAATTATAAAAAAATGTTGTAATAATTATTTTATTAAGAGATATAAAAAATAAATGGTTTTAAAAATATTAATATATATATTATATGAAAAAATTAAAGTGGCCCATGATTTTTTATGATTAATATGAAATTTTATGAATCTATTGTATTTTTTTTCGAACATAACTTTTTTTTGGTCTTTATTTAAATTCAAATAATGAATAGAGTGAAAATTGACACTAATGATATTTTATAAAAATAATATATTATTAAATTATTTAAAAATAACAAAAATATTTAAAAACTATAAATTTAAAATTATATGGTCTAAAAGATAACAAATTATTCAATTATAGGAAATTTACCACATTTAATTTTGTATTTATAACAATTTAGAATTTATAATTTTATTACCATAAATAAAATTAATTAAATTAAATAATGATAAATCAAGTTGGTAAGGTTTAGAATAAACATAAATCATGTTTAACTTTTATTGGTTTATGAGTGTAAAACACTATATCATATCATATTAAAATTTAGTAAATTTTTAGGTTTTAATTGGAGTTTCATTTTGTTATTAATTAATATTTTTGATATTTCAAATGTGCCCCTCTCCACTCCTATATAAGGGCACCTCCACCCTCTCCTCTTCACAGAAATTTGAGCATTCATGCTCGGAAAAAACCTACCCATTTAACTTATAAACTTCCATATAAACCTACTAGAGGTCCTGGTTTTCTTCAAATTATAACTTTAGATCCCTATGAAGAGGTTAAGAGGAGGTGTGTCGAAGAAGAGGTAATCTCTTCTACCGACTCTTTCAAGATTCTTTATTATTCTACTTCATCTTATTTAGTTGTATAATTATAATGTAATAACATCTGTATAACTAATATACTGATATGTTATTATAAATATTAAAAAAACCCCATTTAACCTTCTATCCATCCTATGGAAAATGAAAACACCACGCGTGCATACTTACAGAATACCGTCTCCACGCCGTGGTATAATCAATTTTTCCACCACCACCTTATTTGGATGGGTATAATGGTGTAAATAATAACTATATATGGTTATTATAACATCATATTAATTCTGAGATTTTATATCATCGACTCCAATTCCATTCAATAAATATGGGAACGATATCATCGCTCGTGCGTATGTACGGATTACCGTCTCCACAACACAATGAGATTCATTTTCCATGTTAACCATTCAAGAATGATTATAAAGTATTTATAATGAATAATAATGGTATATATAACATAATAATTCTACTGTATTTATGTATATATATATATATATATTTCATCTACTTACTTCGATTCAAGTAAATAAGGAAAGGAAAACAGCGTTCCTGCATACGTACGACCTACCGTCTCCATGAACAGTGTGTTTCATTTCATTTATATATCTATTATATATATATATATATATGGAATATATATGATATATAAATAATGTTTTACATTCTGGAAGTAATTAAAACATGATATAAGTAATAATAATATCAATAACAACAAGTCCAAACACGTACGATAAATGAAACAATTTTACCAAAAATGCTGCTTTAACATGGAATTGACAAAAGACCGGGTAATATAAAGTCATAAGTGAATCATATATGATATAACAAAAATTATTATTGTACTGTTACAAGTTAATAATATTTTTAAACCCACTTGACAATAATTTCGTACACGTATAAAAGAAATTGGACCTAAGGTAAGGGATAACTATTCCAATCTCGTTCTTATCCGATATTGTTATTCATAAGTATTTACTGGGGTTATTGTTATAATCCATTTCTAAGTTTTCTAAAAATGTTCTCATTTGTGATTAATGAACTTTTTACCCATTTTTCTCTTTTTCCACATGTTATGGAAGGGATCTTTCTTTTTTTACTATACATGGTACTTTTTTGACTTTTCCGACAAAAGTAAGAGGAGAATGGTTATTTTAACTTATACGGCATGAGCGGATTTTTACAGTTTCATAACACCTAATTTTCATGAAGCTTACTCTAAAATATTTCATGTCTATTTTAAAAAAATCCTTTTTTTTAAATTGAATGGAATTTTTGGAAAATAAAATGATTTTGAAGAAGAAATGATATTTTCCTCAAGAATTTATTTCAAGTGTTTTATCAAAACCATTGTCCATCTAAGATGAAATTATTTCATATGTGTATGTTTCAAGTATAATTTCTCTATGATTTAGAAGGATTCACTTTTCTTATGATGAAATGATATCCATTTGTTTTATATGGATTATGTTATGATGGGATGCTGTTTATGAAACCCATTTTATTCTTTGGGTTATGATGAATGATTTGTGTTTATGTTATGGCACATGTAAGAATGATTTCATTATGAGATGTGTGGGACCTATATATCCCTCCAATGTATTGGGTAAAGATTTATATCACATGAGATAGACATGGACAGAATAGAAAGTTAATCTGGTTCAGTGATATAGGACTTGAATGAGGAGTGAACTCAATTAAGTAAGGGAATTTGTCCACTAATATGGTCTTGGAAGCAATGCCTTGGCTACAATGGAAATCATATCACGTGCTTAATGGTTTTCCACAATTACATGTTTTATTCACATGCTATTTTATCATGATTAATATTCCTTTATGATTTATTCTTTATCTACTTCCATGATTTATTTCTCAAGATTTTGATGTTTAATCATTATGTTCATGTTTTTAAATATCAAATCTATATGATTTGATTTATTTTCTCCATGCTTACCCTTACTAAGAATTTGAGCTCACCATTTATATGTTTTATTTTCCCCAGGATTTAAAGAAAGGTTTTAGGTAAGAAAACAAAAGGGGACGATCATTATGGGAGATGTTGAAGATCTTTCACCATGATTAGAAGATTATGTTCCATGTTTCCAAAGACACTAAGCTGTTACGGTCCTTGATTGTTGGTTCTTGTTATGTATTAATTATTCCACAAAAGTATTGTAATTTCCATGTACGTCAAGCTTGGGTCTCTATAATGTTCCCCCAGAGACAGACATTAAGGGGTCAACATGTCCATCCAAATCAACTTATATAAACCTTATAATTCCATATCTAATTTCATATCATATATTAATATATAATTAAATTTACTTTTTATTTTAATAATAATCAATCTTATATAATGTTTGTATCCTTAATAATATGTCAAATTGTAGAACATAATGGGATTGTTAATAAAGTATCATGAAATTAGGTTTTGAATGAAAAGTAACTACTAATCAATTCATAGTAATCTCTATCAGTCATATAAAATATATTATCATCATTCATTAATTTTGTTCCACGATAAATTAGTTTAGAATCATCTATTTAATCTTACAATTGAATTTTTTTAATAGAAACTTGGAATAATTTGTATGACCGATAAAAAAACCAATTGATTGATTAATTTATTATCCCATAGTAAATATATCCGAGTGAATAAATATAGATATATGTATATTAATAATTTTGGTGTAAATATTTCATAAAATTTTACATAAATTGTATAAATGATTATATAAAAGATATAAAAACTATTAATGAGTGATACAAGCCTTGTCTTCCTCACATGTAATCTATTTCCCATTTCCCCTTTTAACAATTCAATTATATTATAATTTTATTGAACCATTAATAACTAAGAACATTTGAATTATTTTAACCAATTATATATTTTTTTATTTATCACAATTTACTTTTTTCTTTATAAAAAAAATAATTTTTATTAATACCAACAACATTAATATATCACTATTGAAGAAATATAATTATAAAACAAGAGAATTAATTTTTCATTTTCTTTATTAAATAATGTAATAAATGATGATTATTTTTTCATTTATGTATATAGAGGTTAATGTTTCATCCTATTTTGTTGTTTGAATTTTCAAATAACACTTGGAAACCAATTTATATTTATTTATTAAAAATTAAACATTTTTATTCAGTTAATTTATAAAAAACTATATTATTTAAAATGATATTATTCTATTAATTTCATGGTTGAATATTACATATCACATTATTTTTAATTTTATTTATCTCTACATTTAATAATTCAATTATGTATGCTCTAACGATTCATTAATTGTTTTTGGTTCAAACATTGAAAAATTACTGTAGTGAAAAATTGTGGAATGTTTTATTATTATATATACGACATTATATTGGTCTCGAACTTTATTATTTGTATCTAAAAAATTTATCAAACTAATATTATTTTAACTGTATTGTCGAAAATCAAAGCATCATAACATGAATAGAATTAATCTACATTATCATCAATTATTTGCCTATTTTACTATCTCTTTATAGTAATTTAAACCTTGATTAAAATATACATTTAATTTTCTACATATTATTTTCTTTATTTATCATTATTTCAAATTACCATAACCTCATCACTATTAACAAACTTATTTCCATTCTTTTTATGGCACCGATTTGGACATACTTTTTCTATATAGCTGTGAAATTTTTTTCCATCACAATTCATATTATAATTACAAAAGAATTTCATTTATTATTGATAATTAAAAGAACCCCAAATGATCAATAATGATTCTAATTTAGTTTCATCATATATTTCATTTTATATTATTTTATATATTAATTTATCCTTAATATAAATCTATTTTGAAAAACGTATGTAGTTATAATATCGTTCATTATGAAATACATTGAGATATAATGATTAGTTATAATGCCTCTAAGAATATCACTAAGAATTTTTTTTATAGTTACCCTATCATCTAACACATATTTTTTCATTATTTTATATGTAATTATTTATGAAATACAAACCAAGGATCAAACATTCTCTTGTATTTTTATGTTAAGCTATATAAATAGAATTCATGAAACTAGAATAAATATCCATTTTATTTATCTCTATAATGACCTTTTAACCCCCTTTCAGCTATGTTAACTACATTTTATAACTCGGGGAACAAATTAACAAAATGGATGAGCTAAAAATTATTGTAAGGGAATAAAAATGGGAATAAATCATACCACATGAGTAAGAAGGCCAACATGATAACATAACATGAATGTATCATGAATAATTATATGGAAACATAACATATCGAACATGGAAACATATGTTTAAGGAGATTCTGGAATGTGACATCAATGTATAACATGACATAAACATTAGTCGATGATAACTAGTATGACTATTTTACATGGTGAACAATATACCATAATAGATTATGTTGACTCGCTAATATCATGCATGATATCTCAAGATTCCAAAAATTAAAAAATTAATCAAAGCACTATCTAGTAATACCTATAATCATATTTTCATTCATATGTGTTCTATATAAAAAAATAAAACATAAGAGAATAATTATATTAGATTCCCATAGAGTGGAATGGGTTTCATAATCATGTCATATGGGATAACCAAATTGTGTATCAAAATTGAATACCTAAGATTAAAGATTAAATAAATTCCAAATAATAATGTTGTAAAAATATTAATATATCATCAATTCTGATGCCCATATATATTGATTACATGAAAAATAGATTTTAGGAATCTTATAAAATTAACCACATTTTTGTTGTTTAGGGGAAATTATTAGAGAATATTTAATTTCGAAAGCGGAGATTTATTTTTATAATACCATTAAGGAAATAAAGTAGTTTCAATTATAGTATTTTAGATTCTTGATAATTATTGGTGGCATAAAATAGTTTATCAACTGTACATTATAATGGATATGAAATAGAGAAATTCCATTTAATCATGATTTATTATTGAAAGAAATTTAAATGTGAGCCTTATAAAACAAACATTTCCACATCAACTAAAGATTAATTGATATATAAAAACATTCTTGGAACATATAAATATAATTTTTTTAAAATATATAAGGATAATAATGAAATAAATTTTGGAAAAGATAGATAATGTGTAACCTAATGTAAAAATGGATGTTTGGAGTTATCTATTACCATATGTCATTATGTTTTCTTAAATGTCATGTAATATAAGAGATAAAATTATTTTTAAATTATTTACTTAAAAAATACATTCTTATAAATTTATTTTTTTTATTATATTATAATTTCTATTTACTATCAGTTTTCTGAATTATAATGTTTAATGTTTTTGTTCCCAATGAGTTCCTTTTCATGGTTTCATGGTTGGTTTACTTTTGTATAATTATTTAATTTCTTCTAAATTTTGAAAAGTATGAATAAGTACAATTATAAATAATTAATACACTTTATAATGTATAAATGGACCAATATACTTTTTATCATTTTGAGACGATTCATTTGAAAAATGTTAATGATAAATATTTAGTGTATTTTTTCAATTATTATGACCACCACACAATTATTAAATTTTCATTGAATTATTTTATTAATTTGTTATATAAAATTAATAATATTACAATATACATTTTATAATCATTTTTAACCATAATAATGTTTTTATTACACTCATTTAAGGAGGTAATGTAAAATGAAAATTATTTATCCCGGGTGATAGTGAACTGCCATGATTTTAATAACAATTATGTTGAATTGAATAAGTGGATATGAATATAGAGGCACACAGAATATATTAAATGATAAATATAAAAATAAAATATATAAATTATAAATTTTTATATTAATATTTAATCGATGAAGTAGGTGATGTGGTGATAGAATAAGAAATGAAATTAAAATAGATGATTTAATAATGTCACCTCTGCAATATCATCTCACTGAAGAACCCCTTAAAAAATGTTAAATTGGTATTCTGTTTATAAATGAATATTTTTCAATGTAGATAAGGGTCTGGGTATTGGAATTGGATATAATATTTACATTCCCCATGGCTTATAATGTTTCAGAAGAAGGGGTGGGAGGGGTGATATTAATAAGGGAGGAGGCTATTTATATATTTATCTTCATTTTTTGTTATTTTTGAAATTTTTTAAAAAAAATTAATAATTATAACTAAATATAGAATTTAGTGATAGAGGGGTTTAGATAATGGGTTATTAGATAAACCATAAATAAAAAATTAAGGTATTTATCCTCTAAGGATAAATACCATAAATTGTTGTATTTCATTATTAACAAAAAATTCAACTATTTTATATAAATCCAAATAAATTAAAATAAAAATTTTTCAATGTTAATATATTAATAATAAAATTTGGTTTTTTAAAAATTACTACCTCTGATAAATTAAATTTTTAAATAAAATCAACAGATTTTTTGAAAAAATCTATTTTAATATTATACTCGATTTATCGAACCATTGAAAAATTAATTAAAGTCACATAAAATATCATATAATTATAATTAAAAATAATATTAATTAATGTTCATATTTTAGGAGATAAAAAATTCTTCTATTTCTTTATATAAATTATAATATTATAAATAAACATTTACATCTTACAAAAAAAGATAATATATAATTTTTGAAGAACTTATTTACTTTTATCAGGACAAAAATATATCATTTTTTTCATAAGATACATAAAAATATTTTATACACTCATAGGGGATGATATTATTCTAATTCTTAGATTAATATTCATATTAGTAATATTACTAATATAATGGTCAGGATATTATTTCAATGGTATAGGTTTCATAATTTCAATAAATTATAATTATTTCAATTAGTCTTCATTTAGTTCTATTTTATATTATATATGTATATACATATTTAAATTAAAATATTATAAAATAAATTTTATATAATTGGCAATATATTTTATATATACATGTTTCATCAAGTGTTAAGTTATTCACATGGATCAACCAAATACAAATATTCCAATTCTTGTTATCAAATTTTCTATTTATTACCCTCTTATAATAATTGTCATTCTTATTCATTTGTCTTCTTAAAAATGAATCATTATTCATTTTTGAGAATAATGATTTTTTTTGGGATATCTATGTTATGTATTTTTTTATGGAATTATAATAAGCAGAAAATTTCATTTATAAAATTATGAATCATTACATTCTCCCCACATTGTGAAATTTATCACAAAAAATTTCTTTTTTAATACTACAATAAAAAATGATTAGTTAATTTTTCCTTCATCAATTTCGTGGGTCCCTATATCACCTTTGTGTATATATGTTTTATCAAAATTATCCTGACCATGAAATTGGTCATGTTATGTATAACCTGATCTCAATGGTCCAAATTCATCATTTCCTACTCCATATATGAGTGATTTTTTTTCATCTATACAACCACAGATGTTATTACATGTGAGGGATTTTGTATTTAATTCTTAATGAGGGATAACTGAAATACTTCATGTACTTGTGGTATGGTTTGTAGAGGTAATTGTTGATATGCCCCAACTCCTAAGTGATAAATAATATCAATGGTTCTGATAAACAATGGACTTAGTATCCTCGAATTCCAAAATTTGATGACCCTATTCCATGAAGATATAAAAATAGATACCATGTATCTATCCAAAAATTATAGGAATTATCAATGATTATTGGCATAAATCATTTTTCAAAATTTGATTTCCCATATATGGGGCTAGATGGCCTTCACATTTTCATCAATTTCCTCGATGATTCTAGGTCCCAGTGGCTTACATTCATCAACATCATCCCATCATAATGGTTTTGTACATACATTCCCATAAAGGGATTCCTATGAATAAAATATTATTATTGAGTGGAAAATAATTTAGTAAGAGAACATGACAAGTGGAATATGTTGATCTCCTACTTATTTTAGTCTATTTACAATGTTCTCAACAAGTATTCATGTGTATAAATAGTCCACTAAGATTGTCCACTAGTATAGGGTTTATTAGATTTAATAAACATCATCATGGTATTTAGATAAGATTGGAGAATATTCAATGATTTGTTTGTAAATATCATATCATGGTCATATATAATAGATAATGGAACTTCATACATCCTCACCACTTCCCTAATGTATAACTGTGTATGTTGGTTTAATGAGAAGATTTCAAAAAATCTCAGAATTTTGATAATTCATTATAAGATGATCCAAAATGAACAATTTAATAACATTTCCATTGAATGTATTTTGAATCCTAGTAACTATTTATATTGTTACGTTTCATTATTTCGATGTATTTATGTGTAATGGGTGCTTAATTACACTAGATTTTTGGCATTTAGGATTTACATTTTGAAGTAAAAAACACATTTTGGAATATTCTGCAACATTATTCTTCATATTTTCCCTCCAATTGATCTCTCATATATCTCGATAAAACTTATTCCTTATTTAGATGATACATAAGGTCAGACTATGTGGATCATTTAGAAAATCATTATTTATCTCTAGATTGTATGGTGAACATATTCATTACACAAATAATATGAATCCTCCCCCCATCAATTTTTAACTCTAAAGGTTTCTCATTTCATATATACTCATCATTCTTATAATTATAAAAATCATATATTTCAATATCATTTATCATCTCTATAAGGGATCTTTGAGAAATAATTTGTGAAATGGTGGATGATTTACCTTCCTATATTGTTACCATATCAATTAATTGCATGTCTATGTATATTTGATCCCCATAAATTCTCATCATAAACAATGTTACAGGTTCATTTATAAATATTGAATATTTAAAGTAATTCATTATAACATTTTGTTACTGCATTGAGAAATTATATTCCATGATGATCTAACCATCATTATTGTGGCATATTAATATCCTTTTGAGTAAATATATATTTTATTCTCATGTGATTATTAAATATCTCATACTTGTATCCATACAGTGAATTCTACCGTATATTCAATGAAAATATCATATCTTCCATTTCAAGATAATGTATTTTATAGTTTTTCTCATGAAATATCATCCCCCTTGAGGTGTAATCTATCAATCTCTCATTTTTAATCAATACACAGACATAGAACTTCATTAAAGTATTTTTATATATCACAAAGAGATACATATTTTTTAGTAGTGTAAGTACTGGTTTAGTGATAAGAAAATTTTCAACTATTTGATGTGTTGTTTAAATTTACTAGTCTATACAAATATTAATCCATTCTTGTTTAGCATAGTTAGTAGGTTTGAAAATCATCAGATGTTCCTCACAATTATCTGTGTTACCCAGATAGACCAAGAATATTATGAATATCTATTATAGATGAAGGTATATGGAACTTATCAATTACACTTATTTATAAGGGTCCATAAATAGTATAGTTTTGGTGAAAAAATCCCCCATTAATGATACATCCTCCATAAAAAACACTCATTTACTGTATATCACATATAGTTTCTTGATGTTCAATATCATTATCATGTTTTAACATTATCTTTGTGTTCTTCCATTATATTAAAGTATATCAAAATATAATTAGCAAATACTACCATAACTTTTAATGGGAAATCATCAAAGACTATATTATTTATGACCTTTATAATTTCAAGGGATATGTTAGATTTATGGGAGTCACTATGTTCTCTTAGTGTCCATATATTATTCGCATTTCAGTCTTGGGAATATAATTCTTCTTCACCATTAATTGGTGATATCCCAACAAAAATTATACATTAGGTATTTATATGGACCTAGATATCTGATTTAACAAGTCACCTATCTAAATATTGGGGATTCTCATTATTTATAATGATTTTTAAGATCAAAATAATTAATACAATGGTGTACTTAAGAATCATTCATATTGACGAAGATGACCATAGAGCCTCACACTACATCACTATTGAATATAAAAATCTTGTGTGTATTTTCTGGTAAATGATTCATCAAGTCCTCTAACTCAGTAGTTTTCATCCTATAATTTTTATTTGATATATGTATAAAACTAGCTATAATATCTATTTATATTTCAACCCATTAGTTTGGAGGATGACCAATAAATAATCTTGGGAACACATGGGTGCATTCCCTCACAATGTTTTTTTCATCGAGATAGATCATCATCATTGTATCAATAATTTATTCTAGGTATTCTTACACATAAAAAAATAATGTCCAGAATTTAGCTGATGTTTCTAAGGGATATTCATCATCCTCCTTATGCCAGAACATAGTAGGGTCATTCCGTTGAATTGTAAATATTATTTCCCTTTAATAATAGTTGATGTTGCCTTTATAGAGATATAGCCAATCCAAGAAGAGTATTGACTAAAAATACACAAAAAGAAGAAAAATTATATTTCCCAAATTTTTTAGTCAATAAGAATTATGTGATAAAATTTATATGCACAAACTTCCTCATTCACTAATCTTATAAATAATTCAACCAAAAAAATTTGATGTGGGATTTTGAATAGTTCTACTAGAAACAAATGATATAAATGAAATAATAAGACCATCATAAAATATTATGTTCACTATTCATGAATGTATAACTAGTATACCTCCCACCTTATAATTTTCCCCACCTCAACATTATTGATTGAATATACCCATTCTAGTAGCCTTGGAGGTTTTTTATTGTTTAGTGCATCTGAAACCCTTCATCTTAGGGAATTGGATCACATAATTCCCATTTTTTACAGCTAAAACACTACATTATTCAATGAATGGTTATCTCAACCTTCCTTTTTCTTCTACACTAATGGGATTCTACAAATCCATTCAGAAAAAATTATTATGATGCCACTCTATTTCACATTTTAAGAACCACGTAGTTATGATAAATAATAATCATGTTGATTCATTCCATAATATTGATATGTGGGATGTTTGGATTTCAATCCATCAACGGATTTATCTATAGATACTTTCATATTAATATTCATTTTAATATTTTTTTAATCTAACCCCATGAGAGTGCTGAGATTCAAGAATATCCATATCAATCCGTATAATTCATCATATAACATCCTCATAGCTATCAATGAATTGAATCACCAAAATATTTCATAGAATCTAAATTAATTAGCTAATTAAGATACGATATTTATTTCTATGATAATGACAAAGCTCAAGGAATATCATTAGAGACATAAACTTTTTTCTTCATTTTAATTGATTAATTCAACTTTGTTTTTGATAAATACTAGGAAATCACTCTCCATAATAAGATGAAATGTTCATGGAAAATATTAATTGAATACTAATTTCATAAATCCTTCCCAAGCCATGAAATCAATTTCTACCTTAGTCATTGAGTTTTTTATATTTTTAGACCACTGGTCTCCATCATATTTAAAATAATTTACCACTAGTATGAATTTCAATTCTTACTATAATTAAATGTCATAAAGTATCTTATAAATTGAGTTTATCTATTGTTCCCTGATGAGAGTATTAGAAGATCCACTAAAAATGGGGCCTTTCTAGTATAATGTATTTACGAATTCGTTACATTTTAGAAATAGTTTTAATATTTACAACTACTGAGTAAAAAATATTAAAAATATAAAAATAGTTTTCTTTAATACATTTATAATTATCATATAAGAATGAAAAATATGGATTTAATAACATAAAAATGAAAATTATATCTTATCATATTATTTTCTAAATTTACAAATAGTTAATAAATGGGGAAATTATTATCCATTGGGTTCCTTCTAGTGTTTTCTAGTACCAATCTCGAACAATATCTAGATCATGCTATGATACCAACTAAAGAGAACCAATCCTATTACATATATTCCTACATGATTTTAATTAGAGTTATACATGAATTAAAAAACAATGATCAAAATTTCTACTGTGTTTCGAAGACTACGTACATAATTTGAAACATGAAACATGAATAAAAAATAATATTATTAGTATCCTTAATGACATACTAAATCACTTCGATCTCTTATAATTTCATATGATAACCTAGGGAATTTCTACACAAAATGTATGAGCTTAAAATTACTGTAAGGGAATATACATAGAAATAAAGCATTATAGTTGAGTTAGAAGGCATAAAATTTTTCCATTAAAAAAATGTTGTAATAATATGAATATAGAAGAATGACATACAAAACACAGAATCATATGATCATGGAAATATTGGAATGCGGAATCATCACACAACATGACATTATTGTGAGTCAAAATAACGGATTAGACTATATCACATGGTGGACATTGTCCCATAATGGGATAGAGTTACTCCCTAATCCTCTAAATGATATCTCAAGATGATAAGAATTACCTAATGAATTGGAGAACTATCTGGGTGCACCTATCATGAAATTTTAAATCATATTTATTACACATGAATTTATCAAACATAAGGAATAATTATAATGGGTTTCCATCGAAATAAATGGTTTTCATAATCATATCATAATTCATTACCAAAAGGTGTATTAATACGGTATCCATGAATGAATGGATTAAATTATTTATATACAATAATGATGTATAATTATTATTATATAATTAATAATGAAGTTCAAATTATTTGATTATATTAATAATATTTTTTATAAAACATTTGAAGATATCCTCTTTTGTGTGATGTACGGGAAAAGGATAAAGATAAATTAAATGTGAACAGTATATATTAAAATGTATAATAGTAGAGATGATCTAAAATATTTTTTTAGGATATTATGGGAGATATTTTAAATATAATTGGGGTATATAAAAATTTATGTAGTGTACTTGAAAATTTGTAAAAATGTTAAATTTCATTTTAATTAGTGTTTCTTATCAGGAGTAATTTTGTAGGGAACATTATAAAAATTGTATTTCCATATCCAAGATTGATTAATTTAGTTATATATACACGTGTGGAAAATATATAAATAATTTTTGGGAATAATATACTATTGATGTATAAATACATTTGGATGAATATAGAGAAAGAACCACCCACTGAAAAAATGGAGGTTTGATAAGATCCCATACATTATGTTCGAATGTGTCATACACATTCACATAATATTCTAGATAATAATATTAAATAAATTAATAATGTTATTAAAATCATTTGAAATATTTATTTGAATCATTATAACTTTATTATGTTTATTTATGGCCATTTCAATGAGTTATAAAGTTCAATTTTGTCATATTCGGAGAATTTATTTTAATGCAATCATGGTCAGTGTACTTGTGTATAATTAGGAATTTTCTTATAAAATGTCAAATATTTATCCATATGTGAAATTATATAGTATTAATGCAATTATAGAATTTTTATTTTTTCCATATTACATTTTTTTATTTGTTATAAAGATAATTCAGTTAACAATACATTAATGAAAAAAAATTAATTTATTTTGGAAGATTTTCAGACCATCATGAAGTTCTTTTATCTGGTTTGATATTAAGTTTTAATATTAGTTCCAGAACATGAAACAATTTATAATATATATATATATATATATATATTATTCTTTTATACATAATAATGGGTTTATTACCTTCCGTGAAGGCGAAAATGGAAAACAAAAATTTATTATCCATGGTGATGATAAACAACACGAAATTTGGCAATGTTTTTTTAATAAGAGGAAATGAGATAATAATTGGGCAAAATATATAATATAATTAATTTAATATTCCCACATAATCATTAAACTAATGTTACTATGTTATTTATGGATGAATTTTTTTAGGATAATTTTTTAGAAGAAATGAAGTAAAAAAAACTCTTTTGGGAAGGAAACCTCTTGAATATCATATAATTAGAAAAAACCAAAAGAAACATGTAATGTTTATTTTCATGTGACCAGTAGATCTTAGAAATGGTGATGTAGATTGGGTTTGGAATTTTACAAAATAATGAAATGATCAAAGTCTTATAATATGTGAGGTGAAGGATGGTGAGCGGAGTGAGTTATTGGGGAGGAGATAGGTGATTTTGAATATTTTATTCAGTTGTTTTTTATTTTCTAAAAATATAATCCTTAGTAATGGTCAATGTGTCTTAATACCCTAAACATTTTTCGTTGTTTCGATGTAATGGGTACAAACATCATTAATGAATAAAAATTTTATATATTTCTCTTACAATGTTAAATAATGTAAATTAAATTATCTCTCTATTAAAAAAATTAAAGTATCTATAAAATATTAAAAAAATTAATAACAGTTAAATTTTTTTTATGTGTAAATTTATAAAAAATAATACTTTTATTGAAATTATTTATTTAAATATGATGGATTTAATTTTTAAATATAATTATCACATATTTAAAAAATATAGATTTTAATATTATAATTAATTTTTTTATACCAAAAAAACAATTCAGGTAAATAAAACATTCTATTAATTAAAATGAATCAAAATATTTTTTTATGATATTTTTTTATGAAAATATATTTTTGTTTAAATAATTATATTAATTATAAATTTTTAAATAAACTAATAGGTTTTAAAAAAATAAAAACACATAATTAATCTTTTAAAGCATTTATTTACCAGTATCATGATATAAATATAACATTTTTTTATTTACAACATACATAAATTTGAGTTATACTTTCACAGGTGCAATAAATATTGTATCTACTAGATTAATATTCCAAATGGAAATATTACTATTCCAATGCTTTTTTACTCTTCATACAACACATTATATTTAATTTATATAAATACACATTATTTTACTCATTATTAAATACATTATATTTTCAAATAAGGATATACATATATATACTTTTATATTTTAAAATTTAATAATAAATAACAAACTTTTTGTTTTATTTATACATCTTTTCTTATGAGTGTTGTCATTTTAGTGGATCAATAATATAAAAATATTTGAATTTTTATTATCTTATATCTTATTTGTTATCTTAGTATAATCTTTTGAAATTTTATTGGTTTATTTCTTGACTAATGTATCATTATTAATTATTTAGAATAATTATTTTCAGGGGTTTCTTATGTTACATATTTTTTTAAATAAATGACTATAAGAAATAAAATTCCATTGAAAAAATTATGTCTAGTTATATTTTTATTGAATTTAGATACCACACATTGTTATTGAGAGAGTGGTTTTTTGAAGTAAAGAAATATTCCATGATTTTTTTATAAAGAAAACCAATATATTTGAAAAACTCACCTCAATTGTTGAATATTAGCCCTTTTTGAATGAATCCTATTTGATTATAATCCAAAATCTTAAACAATATATAGATGCTTCACTGAGATATACAAATAATAGAAATCATGGTAGTAATTTCAAAAAAATCCTCAAGGACATTGATTTAATAATTATCTCAACTTATTAAATTGTTGCTCATGGGGTAAGAAATATCCAACTAGACTAACTCTATAATCCTTTAATGTTCGATTTCAATCATGCTATTGAATATATTAATCATCTTCCCCAATTAATTATTCCAATAAATAGTGTTTTTGACTTTCTCTAGTGAAAAAAATTTCACTTAGCCTTTTATTTTATTATTAATTCCATTCTCTTTTGTCTATGTTAACCAATTCATTTATACCATGTTTTATTTTTATCAATTATATATTTATACTAATTACACTTTTCTTTTATATACTAAAACAAGTTTTAATGAGTTATCTACCCTATTAAAATATGTACTACATATTCCAAGAATTTATTTATTTAAAAATTTATCCAAAATATTACCACATTACTATAGTACCTAAATGAATACATACTTCAAATTTTTTATTTTGACACATTAAAAAATTCTAAAATATATGATTCTTTTCATTTATAGATAAATTTATACTACAATAACTATTATATTATAATATTAATAATTACATACTATAATGGATCTATATTTACAATTTTTTTCATTCTCCTTGTAATTGAAATCACATATCTCTTACTATGAAAAATTAATATCTAGAATAAAAGGATGCTCAGTTTTTCTGAACCACTTGGAAACATTTAAAAACTGTACATATCTTTCATATTTAGTCTTCCTATAATAATTAATTATCATAAAAGTTATGTTCAAACAAATAAGAAATATGCTATGACACTAGCCTAAAATGAATCATTCTTATACACAAATTCAATAATGTTCCTTCACTTTTTGTAACCAATTATTCATCTCCATGTCTATCTAATCTTACTATAATTTTTAATTTTATTTTCAACATTCCCCTTAGATAATTGCCCATATTTTTTAATTTAATATTAATATATAATAATTATGGAAAGAAACAGTACAATAGTAGTTATATCCGTGAAATCATAATCCATTAAAAAAACATCTCACATATGTGGTAAATTATAACCATATTTCTAGGCCTCTAAAATCATAGTTTCAAAAAATCAATTTACTATAATATGAAATGTTAAGTGTTGGTTAATGTTGTAATTTTTCATTAATTTAACATTGTTCAAGTTTAAGTATATTTCAAATTTCTTTGAGATGTTTTTCCTCGGGTAATAATATACTTTTCTATGGATTAATACAAATATAAGATGATTGTTTATAAATATTCAAGGTTATAATCATATTATTAATATCCAATAACTTTTCACCAATAAAATTTACCTTTACATTTTTACAAGACAATTCATGTATTTTATGTAATGATATTTTATTTGAAAAGGCTTTGAACATTCACCACTTTCAATGAACGATTTACCATAATTGACCATTAATTTATAAATCGAATTCAAATATTCAAGAAAAATAATATATAAATTTTTATTACCTATATCTATAATTTTATTTCATGGAATTTTTTATCCTAATAATTTTAACCAAACCTGACCCAAAAAAATATCAGAAGGTCCATTATATTCCCCTAGAGGTGAATACCAGCACCTGGGAAACATTAACTAACTATTGGAATGTTTTTCAACACACAATACAATACAATAATAAAATGGAAACATAAATTAGTAATAAAATTACATTAAAAATTAATATAATGAAAGAAAAATAGTATAATAAAAATATTTTTATATCCAAAATAGGAAAATGAATTTATTTGAGACAAAAAAACCAATCACTAGGTGATACGTGGGAAAAAATCCAATAATGTCACAACCAAACTCCCATAGAGAGATAATATGAAAACCATATGTCTTGACGAGGTGACTTTTATTTAAATTGGGTAGGTAAAAAAATATCAACACCAACATTATGGTACTTCTATAGCTTGATAAAAAATATCCCAATATGAACCATCCAACTATTTATTTATAGTTATTACCACATAAACTATTTTTGATTTTTTATTAATAATAAATTTATCAAATAATTTTTATAAATACTTTTAGAAAAAATAAAAAAATTCCAAAATTCCTTAATTTTTATTAAAATTATAAAAATAAATCCGTTTTTTGAAGTAATGTATAAATAACAATTTCAAAATTGTGAAATGTTCAAATTTATTTCATGGTTATATTAGGTTCTAATTAGATAGGATCCCACCCTTTTGTCATCACAATACTATTTTTCTCATATCTCTAGAACACAGAAATTGGTATAAGGGAATCCCCTAGATAAATAAACACCCTTTCGTAAGAAATATTAGTTATATTGCTAGTAAAAAAAATATAAGTAATCACAAACCAAAAAAATGAATTTCCAAAATTTATCCCATCCAATGTATCCTGGTTTTTCATGTTCCATACACCACACAATGAGGCTTTAAATTCAAAAAAAATATTACTATTAGATTATTTCATTTATTAGATCAATTAATTGAATAGGTATATAAAATGTCTATACTAAAACTTCCATATTCATAATAACACATTATATGACAAACATTTTCACTATCATACTATAGGGGAATCCAATTTGAAAAATTACTTCAAGAAATTATCATTTCGATAATAATAAACCTTTAAATTAAATAATGTAAAAATAAAATGTAACCTTACAAAGAAAGCATGTTTTGTAAAAAATGTATTTTCATGAACCCAAATATAGATTTTAAAAAATATTATTGGATGCACTAAATAATGATAATGGTCACACATATATTGGAAGAAAGTGTATAAAACAATAATCTTATAGCATGTTACATGGATTAAATAATTTAATGATAATAATATATTATAAATCCCACTAAAAAAAGATTTCCCAATTAATGGGACAATGTTATTTATAAATCAACCATATACCATAGTTTCTCATAATGGATCATCAAGAAAACCTATAAAATCATGGAAATACAATAAATTAGGATATAAAGTCTGAGATCTATTTTCCTAATCATAAACATTGTGATGATATAAAAAAAGGAATACTAATAAATAACATAATAATGCCTTTATATTATAGGATTCAATGGATGTATATCCAACAGAATCAACCTTTAAAAGAGGTTTTAGCTACAAAATCCATTTTCATAATTACGAGGATATAGTGAAAATTTATGAAGTGTTTAATGGAGTCAATGTGAATGATTTTTTGGTTTTGGAATAATGTTTTGATCAAAAATTTATATTATCATGGTTTGGTGAGTAGAGAACGAACAATGTTTGGGTTTCTATACCTAGAATAAATTACATGGCTTGGTCACATTGTATGAATAAACCTACTCTAATTATGTGAGAAATGAAATTTAAAAACCTTTAAAGGATGCCCAGATACAAAGGAATCTGGCACAGTATTGCTGAACTATAAGTAAACTATTCATATTTCTATAAATCAGAAAAATTTATCACATATCACATCATTTACCTGATAATGGTCACAAATTATTTATATCCCAAAAAAATATAAGAACCTAAATGACACATTGATATGTGAAAAATCTCTACATTGTATCAATTTCTATCCTTATAATTTCAAATCAAAAAAGGCTTGATAATGATATGATGTGTAAACTACTAATTTATCATCTATTGCATTTCCATATATCATGATAATGATATTCAATGGATTCAAAAGTCAATTACAAATGAAATGTATTTCTTTCATAGAATCATTTCCCAATAATCACAACCACCAACTAATAATTAAACTACATACATAGCTAGGTCTAATAAAATATCATCCATGTTTAATACATGATTGGAATTAGGATTGTTATTCTTAAGGTGAGAAATATAGGTAACATCATGGATGGATGTTAATTAAAATATAAAAGATAATTAAAAACATATATTACTAATAACATTAGTAATCTCAAAATGACCCTTGTAAATCATAGTTAATTTTCATTTAAATAATATTTGGTAATGACTATTAAATGGTGAATTATTCAAGAACACCTACTAACCAACATAATATATTAGATAATGAAAAATATTTTTTCTAAAAATATTTTTTCCAATCATTAGTTATCATTATTCAATGTTGAGGAATTAAAAAGTTTATAATACCTCTGGAGAATTTTTCATCTGATAAAGATGATTCCACCAAATGCAAACCAACATATTATTGAATTACATGGTCTCCCATAAAAATAATGAAGGATATCTATTATTAAAAATATATGTAACATATTAGTTAATGATAATTAAACCAATATCAAATTTAAATACCAAGAACCTTAACTGAAAATGATTAAATAATAATGTATATCATCAATGATCTAAATTTGATTTTCATCATTCCATCCATTTCTGAATGGTAGTTATTTTTTAATTCATCAATGGAACACATATCCTCCAATAGTAATTACTATAACTGAGAAATTATCTTTGATATCAATAAGAGAAAATAGAAATGAAACACCCATTAATCTCGAAGATCTATGAAAATTAAATATTACACAAATATATAAACATTGGGTTGTCTCGAATCAGAGTGAAGATAACTAACATGGTTATTACATCATGAATCACGAAATAAATCATTATTCCCATGATGTTCCTAGAGTATCCTTATGATTAAATAATAAAAAACATGTCCAATCAAATAATTGAAAACATCATAAGAGAAATAATATCAAAAGTAGTTTGGAACTCATTTGTAATCTAATGGTTGATTAAATATTGTGACATGAAGTCATATATTATGCATTAAAAATTATGAAACAAAAATAAATTCTTCATGTAATAATAAATATCCATTTCACTAGTATAAAGGTCCAAATTAAATCACTGAAAACCTCATATCCCAAACTTCATCATATATGATGTAACCCATGTCTAATTTGGAAAAAAAATAAATCTAGGGAGAGATGAAACTCAACAATGGTCTCCCCTGTATATCAATTGTTTCAAATCCTCCTAAAATCATTATACTAATATGTGTTCTAATAAAAAACAATATATATTAAAAAATATCAACTAATAACATAAGAGAACAATAATTATCACATTATACATTAAATTTAGGGGAATATGATAAAATATTTCAGTGATATTACATTTCATTAAATTACATCATAGATTTAGAATGAAACATTCCACCCATATAATGAGAAACTGTGTTACCCTTTCAAAAGGTATGTGTTATATATATTATAATGAAAAATGAGTCTTCAATCATAACCAATAAAAATATATCAGGTCCATATAATAGATAATATATCATATACTCTAATGCTTATAATAAATATTAAACCATTTGGTGAATTGGTAATGTTTAGATCATTTCAATTAATTCGTTACCACTGTGAGTTATAGATCATATGAGGGAAAAATAAACTTATGTGGTTGATTTTAAGAACTGTTCAAGGATAATACATGATCATAATTCATAATATTTTTATCCAAACTATCACCTGAAGAATCAAAACACTACATCCATAAAATTAAAAATCCTATTAATTGTAGGTCAATTGTGAAGGAAAAATTCACACTAATTTATGAAATGAATTTAGAAATTTTTTATACCATATAAATTTCACCACATTAATGGTAAGGTAGTAATAAGTGGATTCAATCTTCGAAATGTACATCACAATCCACAGATAATATCCTTTACTACCATGATTCATAGAATCACGTAGAAAATTGGTGTCACTTCAAATGACAAAACATTATTAAAAGTTCTATGATCAATTGAGATAACATGTTCAAGGACCCAATTTCATATTAACATAACTTCTAGAATCCATAATTTTTTTTTATAACATTGAATAACATTAGAGATCTTTCAGGGTTCCTAAATTTTAATTTAGGGTATATTCATGCCCTTATTCAGTTATTGAGCAATCCAGAATGTCTTCAAGGAGAAACATGATAATAAAATCACACTTCTGACATAAATTCCAATTAACCAAGGATATGAATATAGATTTATTGTAATTTTGATAAAATTAATCATAATATATTCAACATAAAAATACATAATATTGATGTAGGTCATTATAAAAAAGACTCTTTAACTCCAAACCGATGATATCCAAACTGAATTTCAATTATCCAAAACCTATTATCTCACATAAAATAGTGAAACATATCATTTATGAGGGTAAAATAATATATTTTACTAGTAATTACTCAGTATATGTTTTTATAGTCATCATAAATATGAATATATCCATTACCTTTTACAAAACAATAGGGATTCCATTGATGACATACTCTGGTGGATGAGGCCTTTATATTTCATGTGATCTGATTCAAGTGTTTAGATACAAAAATTTGTTCCAATGTATAATAATTAAACATATACAATGATGATGATTAATTCAATCCATCATAGACATTATCACCTGGTCATTATTTACAAATAGATATCATTTAACCACAATAGAAAATGAGCAAATTTTAAACATGTAAACATTGGAATGAATATCATTCAACAAGACCATATAAATCATATGATACTTTAAAATATAACGTGACACTAAATCATGAGAAGAAACAAAAAAAACATCAAAATATTTTACATACTCTATCACAATCCACTCATCTTATAAGAATGTTTCACAGTCTACGAATTTTATCATTATTAACAATTCGGGATACAACAGCTATTATAAGATAGACTAGAATACATTCATTTCAATATAATCATATTGATTTTCCTAGACCTATTTTTACAATAAATCCAATAAAGGACCACAATTCTTAAAGGTATTACATTTTCGCATAATGGAATCTATATTTTCTATATTGTAAAAAATATGTTATATTTTCCACATATGATCCTCTACTTCTTGGGGATCATTAAATCCTTGTAAAGACTATGGTAAGTCATAGAGTATATCTTTGGATCGATAGTAATCTAATATAATCCATATATTCTTAGCACAATTTTGGTCTTAGATAGTAAAAAACCTGGTTCTTTAGTATATACCTCCCAAATAACCACATGAAAATTATTATAATCGAATTAAGGGTTTCTTTATTGAACAACATTAGTAAAACCATCCTGGGGAAATTTTTAAATCCTTATGTGGGACATATTTATATATAAATGATTAATTTTTTCCATCAAAATGTTTCCCATCACATATTGAATTAGGTAAACAAGGTAATGTAACTATGATAATATATAACCTCAACATGAGAGAAATGTTCCCCAACATCAGGTTGTTTATTATGCATCATAAAGAAGAGAGACACCATAAAACTTGTTAATAAACAATCCCAGCTGTAATTAAAATCCAATCACAACTTTACCAAAACATCAACTGGTATAAGAACCACAGACAAAAATCCTCTAATAATTTTAATTATAAATGTACTATCCTTACTTTTCCCAGAACAAATAATCCATCCTGATCATGGAATATCCCAAATGGTATCCTGATACACATGAGATGGTGATATGTTCTTAGGAATCAAGTAATATATTTTGGAATGGAATTTCCCACAATAAACCAAATTATAAAATACCAAACCAATCAATGGTATTAAACATTCCATTATAATTTCATATACAAGAATACATATAATATAAGGCAATAAGATTACAAAAAAAAAATTTTAAACATAAGGAACTAAGGAAAACCATCTATTTCCTTATGATATGGTGTACAAATTCTGACTATGACACCACTTGGATCCCACACCTAATACATATAAATTCTTGTATCATCCAGGAGGCCCCATGACATTACTTGTGTTTAATAGAAAAAGGACTATAGTCACAAAATATATATGTTGTGGGTGTAGGGAAATACCCACTAGGATCTCAACATGTTTTTAATAAATATTTGTTAAATAATATATGATTTATATTCATTTAATGTAGACTAAGTCATGAAATATTGTTTTAAATGTTAAAAAAATATGTGTAAATCCACTGTTTCGTAGCAATTGAGTAAACATTAAAATATAAATATATATTTAAAGTAATTCACAAATTACAGTATTAATATATTGAAACATTGAAATGGAATAATAAGTAATACTGGGTATTGGTTAACTATGATCCTCATTCTATAGTGATAAGATAAATTTCAGGGAAAATATCTCATATCATGGGTCTAGGTATTAAGTAAGCACACTGATAAATGAACCAACAATCATAATAATGTATACTTAGAGTTTGAACCTAAATCCATGCAAGTTAATTTAAATACATCATACCATTATTTTACTAAATATATCACCCTCTTGTATACCCCCAGGATCCTTGATCATTATGAACCAAATAAAGGCTTTCAATTTCCCAATGACTCCAAACATGGTGGATTTCAATTAATAATTCAAATCATTAAAAGTGAATAAAATACATAAATAATCAAACCACCTTATACTTAAAAATAAAATTTTATGAAATCCATTATTAATATCATTATAAGTGAAAAAAATTAAGAAATAATTCCAGACCATAACATTATAATATTCATATATCATGTCATTATATGATTTAGTAAAAAATATGAAATGATAAATAATTTATCATTTATAAAAACATATTTTTAGAAAAGAACCTTTTAAATGAACATATAATATCAAAAAAATAAAATGTATAAAAAAATTTAAAAAAAAATCTCCTCTTACACATAAGGAGTAGAAACTACTTCACGTTTCCCACATAAATAAGATCATATCAAACCAATTCATGATCAAGATATGACTTATAAATATGTTAATTTTGATAATTTTAGAATTCAAACAAACACATCACTGTACATCCAATATCCTTATTCATTTGTAAAAAATGTTATATATATTTAAAAAAATTATTTAATGAAACAACTAAATAATCTATAAACAATATCATTGGTATAATGTTCCTTTAAAAATATAGTGAATATCATGAAAATTGATGAATATTAGTGAAGAATGAAATGTTACATTGAGTTAACTATATTCAATGCCTCAAGGTCTATCTAAAAAAAATATATGTAAGTGTTTGGATTACCAAAATATCATAGATAAATCCATAGATTCAAAATTATTATTTTTTAGTGAAAGAATGAGGTTAATGGGTGGTGTTTCATAGTTTCAAATAAATTTTTATATTAACTAATTTAATCACACATTTTCAACATACGGTATAGAAATCATGTACCAACAATTTTCACATATTTATACACTAGGTGAACTATTGTGTTTCGACTACTTGGTGTGAATACCACTAAAATTCTATGAAAACATAATTTATCACAATATAAAAAAAGATGCATGGATTCCAGGAAATATTTCACCGGTTAACCTAACTATTTCCAAAACATGCGCATGTCCACAAGATCCATGATCGAATCCGAACAGGGATGAATTTTAGTAGTAATGTAGTAAGGAACTATACCATTAATGTAGTAGCGGAGGATCTATGGAAGTGCTAGTGTAACGACCCAAATCTGGAGCCACTCAATTGGTGCCCCATACCTGGTTCTCCACATGAACTCAAGAAAATTTCTCCAAACTCCAGAGGCTGCCGACTAACAGCGAGGTCCTTAGTGATTCATTGGGGAAACTATGCCCTCATTTGGTAAAGTATACAAGGGAAAGGAAATAATAGTCAATAGAAGAAGTAGTAAAAATCATACCATAATTGAACTAAACAGAGGAAGCAATGAATATATAGTAAAGATGATAATGATTCCGCAGGTAAAATTATCTAAGGAATGAATAAAACACAACAACGTGCTGAAATAAAACTGAGAAAAAAGTACATAAAGTAAATATCAACTCCAGCAACATCACAATCCTATGCTCTATCCTATGCTCTCCATCTCCAACCAGTAATCATGTACCTGATGTAGAAGGTAAACAATCCCTATCCACACTTGAAACCATAAAACCTGTTTGGGATGAAAAATAGTACCCAACAAGAGTGTGAGACTAATCCCAGTAGGCAACCACCACAAGATATGTGCCCTATTATTAGTGAGTAATATAGCAGAAGTAATGAAAGTAAATGTAGTAATGAACTATGAGTACACAATTAAACAATCATATCAATTACCATTCAAATTCATTTAACAATTACTTATTTCATTTAATCAAACAACCATGGAATCTAGAAAGCCTCTATATTCCAAGGTAAATAGGTAACACAACAGGCATCAAAAGACTACCCAAACAAACATGAAGTCCAAAAGATACAATCTTGTGATTTGTCTTGGTCGACTCATCTGAACCAACCAAACAATCTACATTCACAATGACTCTCTGGGTGGATCAAACTAGTAGACCCCTATTTTCATGTAAATATACAAAGGCCTGGACTATATGGGAAGCACTCACCTCAATTCCCCTATGGTCTTGTAATAATAGCTACAGACTCTCTGAGGAAGACCTTATGTCTCATTCTTCCTATGGTCTCGATATGTTCGTCAACTAAGGAGAATATTATTAAGAACAAATTACAATTATTGTATGTCCTTCATACGAAACTGATTCCAACAGACCCCCTAGGGAAGCACTAAACATCTATTCCCTCTTTAGTCTCTCGCACCAGGTTCTCACAGCCCGGAGCAGTCCAGTCGTGCGTAATCGACTGTCAAAATCCCTAAGTAGGTTTAGAAACTCCATGTCTCAAAGATACAATGCATTAAAAGCATTAAAACATCTAGAAACACATGCACTTTGTTACAACAAGAAAACTATCAGTTGCAATAGGGTTTGCCTTGCAGGAAAACTATGGAAAATGGCGATAAACAACCAAACAAGGATAACACCCATGGGGTGATCCTCAATCATACGATCAGGCATACATTTCTATCAATTAACCAATGGATAATAATAAATATTTGTAAATTAAACAATAAGACCAAAATCCCTAACCCGGGATACCAGAAACATGGGAATCTGGAACTTTTTCACAAAAACTCATAGACATTCAACGTGAGGAAACAAACCACCTACCTATATCCTATGATATCGATATAATTGATCCCTGACCTGGAAATCCGCCTAGAACAGATTAGATCTACAAAAACATCTAAAATGATCAACCTACGATAACTCTCATAGGAGAAAGAATCATGAAACGTGGCCAAAGAAGAACCAAGAACTCACCGTTTCGATTCTATTCCAACCAACGATGTTCGATTCAGATAACTGGTGATGGATCAGTGGCTCCGAGATGATCAGCATCCATACCCTTTCTCTTGGTCAAAGAAACTGGAGAAGAAGGTATTTCTGGGGTTAAGACGCAACCCCGGTCCATTTAACGAAAGAAAAGAAAGTACACGGTGTGTACTTTTGGAGCACATAGCGTGTACTAGGATATTCCGTAATCTGGTTTAGGCGGCCTCCAAGTCACCCTTACACGGCTGTGTGTGTGGCCATGACATGGCCAACACATGGCATGTACTTATAAAGTACACGGTGTGTACTTTAGAAATTTCTAGAAACTCCTATTTTCTCAAAAACTCTATCAAAAGGAAAAAAATACCTGAAAAGAAGATACAGGTTCTTACAAACATCCCCCCATAATGAAATTCATCCTCGAATTTCCCTAACAACTTGGAAAAGAGGAAAACTCGAACAATTATGGTCACTGTGATAACATATCAACCTCCCTCTCCCAAGTCATGTACTGTACACGGCTGTGCTACCATAACACCCGTACCAGAGGAACAGACTGGACACGGAGTACCTTTGCACTATGATCAAAAATCTTGATAGGATGATCCTCGAATGATGCATCCTGCTATAGCTCAACCTCATTGGGTTGAAAAACATTAGACGAGTCTTAGAAATAGCATCGAAGTTAAGAATCAGGGAAGACGTCATGCATATCTGGGTACATCTGAGGTAACTGCAACCTATAAACAACCAGAATGACTCTCTCTAGAACCTAAAATGGACCGACATATCTCAGTGAAAGATTACCCTATCTCATGATCCTCTTGTGTCCCAGCCTTGGGGTAACAGGTAGGAAAACCTGATATCTAACCTTGAACTCCAAAGGTTGTCTCTACTGATCAGCATAAGATTTATCTCGTGACTGTGCAGTAGCCATTATTTAAAGAATTAACTCCACCTATTCTGTGGTCTTCTAAACAAGATGAGGTCCCAACATAGCTGCCTCTCCTGCCTCCAGCCAACACAAGGTTGATCAGCACGACCTACCATACAAATCCTCGCAAGGGTCCATACGAATAGTTTCTTGAAAACTATTATTGTAGGGAAACTCCACTAGAGGTATATGTCTCTCCCATGAACCTCCAAAATCAAGGACACATGCTCATAGCATGTCCTCTAGCACCAAAATAGTGCGCTATGATTGGCCATCTATCTAGGGATGGTATGCTATACTCATAAGTACCCGTGTACCCAAATCCCACTATAGCCCTTTCCAGAAATGCGATGTGATGTGGGAATCCCTATCTAAAATGATAGAAATCAAAACCCCATGCCAGCGTACAATCTCACAGATGTACAACCGTCCATGTTGATCAACAACGAAGGTCTATTTAATCGCCAAGAAGTGAGAAAACTTCATGAGCCTGTCAATGAAAACCCATACCGCATCATTTTCTCAAGGAGATCTCGGTAACCCTATCACAAAGTCCATCGTGACATCATTCCACTTCCACTTGGGAATGGGTAGCTGCTGTAAAATCCATATTGGTCACAGGTGTTCCGCCTTCACCTCTTGACATATGGAACACCTCCTGACAAAACCAACAACGTCTCTCTTCATACCTGGCCACCAATACTGGCGGTGTATATCACGATACATCTTGGTGACACTAGGATGAACTGCCCAAACTGAGGAATTAATGTCTCGCATCAGCTCCTCGCTTATATATACTGGAAACCATACATGTCCCGGGAAACATAAGATCTCACCCACGCTTACGGTCTATCTGGGAAGAGGGTCCTCTCCTGACAAGCTTTCCCGTAAGACTAGGCCTTCAAAATCTGATAGCTTCTTCATTCAAACTCGGTCAATAAGGGTAGTGGTAATAGCTACAGAAGAAGGAAAAGTTTGTCCCTGTCTGTCGTGAACCTCCAAATGCATTTCAAAGAATAGATCCATATGCTGCCACTCGTAGTTGGCCTCCTAAACTGCATGTATCTGCGTCATCCTGCTCAGTGCATCGGCCACAGCGTTGCCTTTCCAAGGTCTATAAGCAAGCTCTAAATTGAAAGACCATAGGTACTCAACCCACCTTCATTGTCTCAGATTCATGTCATGCTTTGTGAAGATACACTTGAGTCTCTTGTGGTCAGCATGTACCACAAAATGCTCTCCCAGAAGAAAATGTCTCCAACAACGGAAAGCATGAACAAATTCAACCAACTCCAGGTCATGTGTAGGATAGTTCCTCTCATGTGGACTCAACTGCCAAGATCCATATGCAACAAAACGATCCTCCTGCAAAATCACTACTCCAAGACCGATGCAAGATGTATCACAAATTACTGCATAACTCTTGCCCGACTCTGGAAAAACTAGAATCGATGCTGAAGTCAATCTCCCCTCTAGCTCCTAAAAGGATGAATCACATGCTTCATACCAAACATACTTCACCCCCTTCTCAGTCAAACCCATCAATGGTGCTTTTAATCTTGAGAAGTCTCGTATAAACCACCTGTAGTAACTAGCCATCCGTAAAAAACTTCGTACCTCGAAGACATTCTTCGGCTGCTCCTAGGTAACTACTACTCTCCCCTTCTCTGGGTCTACTAATACTCTTTTTGTTGAGATGAAATGACACAAGAAGTGAATCTTGTCCATCCAGAAGTGGCACTTTGAGAGCTTAGTATATAACATATGCTCCATCAGTGTACTTTAAATGTTCTCAAGATGGGTAGCAAGGTCGTGTCGATTGTGAGAGTACACCAAGATATCATCCATGAAAACCACCACGAAAAAATAAAATTAAGGATCAAAAACTATGTTTATTAGTGCCATGAAAACTGATGGCATGTTCATGAGACCGAATGGCATAACAAAATACTCATACAGACCATACATGCTTCTAAATGCTATAATAGGTATATCAGATGGTCTGACACGCAATTGATGATAGCTGAATCTCAAGTCAATCTTCGAGAACACACTGGCTCTTAGAAGATGATCAAAGAGATCATCTAACAGTGTCAATGGATATCAGTTCTTGACCGTCAACTGGTTTATCCAAAGATAATCCACACAAATCCATAATGTTCCATCCGCCTTATTTACAAACAGAACTGACGAACCCCAAGGAGAAGTACTGGGTTGGATAAAACCCTTTTCCTGTAACTCCTCCAACTGTTTCTTGATCTCCTGTATCTTAGGTGTAGCCATCCTATAAAGAGCCATGGATACCGGTGGTGCTCCTGGAACAAGCTCAATAGAGATGTCTACCTCTCTCTCTGGAGCCAAACCGGAAAAGTCTTCTAGAAAGACATCTGGAAAGCGATCAACCACTGGAGGAAATACTAACTGTGAAGTCCCCTGGTCATACAGGCAGATTCTGGAAATCTTAGCTATAACTCCACCTAGACCATGATGTTCTGGTCCTACTCTACTCTCCTGTACATCCCACTCACCCTTATGAAGAAAATATTCACCCTCCGGTGATTTGAAACTCACCCCATGGCAATAACAGTCGATGACTGCTTGGAAGGGAATGAGCCAGTCCATTCCGAGAATGACATCATAGCATGTCATCTCTAGTAAATAGAGGTCCAATCAAAAGTGATACCTAGCCAGCTCTAGATGTAACTCTTTGCATTGATGTAGAGTAATCATCCTAGTCCCCAATGGTGTTTCTAGTGTCAACATGTCGGTAGAAGAAAAAATACAGAGCCCAAGGCTCTCCACAACAGAAACAGAGATAAAGCTATGTATAGCACCAATATCGAAGGGAGTAGAAGATAAAACTAAGGCTACTAAGATCGTACATAGAATTGTAGAAGGTCCAGGATCCTGCTCCTGATGAATCTGCTCTACCAAAAAAGTCTGGCATGCACCGCATCCCTATGTAGCAGCCTCAGATCCCTGAGCTGACCCTCCCTGAGCCTCACCATTGCATCCACATCCTCTACCCTACCCTGAACGACCTAAAGAACTCTAGCCTCTAGTCTACTGTGGAACTATTAATCCTTCTCATGTACGTAGAGTCGAAACTGATCTTCCTTCACTAGCCATTGGAAGTAAAACCCTGAAGAAATGCTGCAGATGTACCATCATTCCACAAAATCGGCACTCCACTGGGTCACTCGGGTACTATGGCTTCTTATTCCAACTTTTTACACCCTTATTGCACACCACTTTATTTCCATAAGGAATATTTCATCTTCCAGAAGGAATACATTGTTTCCTCAGGTCACCTCTTGTGGAATCTCGGTGGCGCTTCCTACTGTCTATCTGAAATGAATCAGTCCTGGTTTACATCTCCAGTCTCCATTATATTTATGTTCATGATAAGAGCTTGGATGACAATCAGAGTAATAGAATTCAACTAAAAGACATTCAACTGTGATATGATGTTCGTTCTGAGGCCTTCCTCAAACTTTCTCGCTAAAAAGAGCTCATAATTCTTTAGAACGGGAGTGAAAGGCTGTAACTCTGTGAAGCGAGAGGAATACTCCATAACTGTGAGAGTACTCTGCTGTAGGTTCTTGAACTCTCTATCTCTATCATCCCACAACGTCACTGGGTAGAAGTAGTTGTAGAATGTATGCTGAAACTCGTCCCAAGCCATAGCTTTTTGGGGCCCTACCTGTGAAACCACATCCCACCATCTCTTGGCAGAATCACGCAGCATATATGTCGCGAGACGCACTCTCCTCTTCGGAGGTGTCTCCAGGTGATCGATGATGGAAATCATGGCTTATATCCATGACTCCACAACATGTGGTCCTCCATCCCTTGTGAATGTTGGAGGATGCTACTGCTGAAAAACACATGTCAGCTCTTCCATAGACGGATAAGGATGCTGATATCCCTAGAAGGCCTGCATGAATCTCATGAAACCCTCTTTGAACTGAGAGTCGGAACTAGTGTCTCGAATTGGTATAGGTGACATGGCTGCAATGATATGTGGAACTGCTAGTAGTCATGGATCTGTCGTATCAGGCATACATGCACTGCCTTGCAACTGACAGACTACCAGAGGACATCTCTGTACCATAGCTCTGAAAGGTCAAAATCACACCTCAGATTCAATATTGACAAAGACAGAAAAACTAAAGGCATAAGAAGGAATATGGAATAGAAGGCATTCAAGTTATGCAAAACATGACTACACAACGTGTTCTTTCCCTACACAGTGTGTTCTATTGGGAAATTCAAATGGGCATGTACTTATACCTAAATTAGTCATGTGACACCAAAAATACACGGCATTTTGTCCTAACACACGGCGTGTACTGGAATCCTCTTCCCTACCTGAGTCCTTCTACATGTTTAAGACACATGGCTCCTCTAAGACAAAACTACACGGCATGTTCAAGGAAGACATGGCGTGTACTGGACATGAATTACCAGTCCCGTGTTGTTAGCGACACAGCCTAACACATGGGCGAAACTACACAACATGTTCCATAAAAACACGACGTGTACATGGAATGGTAACACCGACCCTTGTTTTTCGTGACACGCCCAGGTACTAGATCAAACTACACATCGTGTAAGATTCAGACATGGCATGTATGTGAAAAGATAACACCACCCATGTTTTTTGTTACACATCCAAGGTACCTATTTCATACTAGACGGTGTGCTAAACTAATACACGGTGTGTTTCAACAATATTATTCAGAACCCCTTGATTCTGCTCACATAGTCAATGATACGGTTTAAAAACTACTCAAAATGTATTGATAAAATACATGTTGTGTATTCTGGTTTTTTCTGGGAAGTAGCTCAGAAACTGCTCCAAAGCCCAGAAAACACGAAAAAAAAGAGTTTAGGTTCCAAATTCCAATCCTTAAGGGCCCATACACCCCGAAAATAAAATCTTGGCATCTTATACAAGTTATAATAGGGAAACCAAGGAATGATCCACCAAATTTTGATCCTCGAGGGCCCATACACCTCTAAGACCAAAGTTTGTCATCCTTGTTAAAGAAGCTCTAAAAAACGATACCCTGTCAACATAGAAGGTATTCTATCACAACATCTATCACAATAACATGAATAGTCTATCACAATTTCCATCACAACAACATGAAATTTCTAAGGCAGTTTAGATGGCATGGCAATATGCATGAAATGTGATTTTATAACAAGTGCCTATATGATGCATGAGATGGCATAACCTCCTCTCATCGAGTTTCAAAAAAACAGAGCCACAAACTTATAAATAGTAACAAAACAACACAAGTGTACTAACCAACTGTGAAGTAAATTAAACTGTAACATTTGAAAAACTAAAAAATTTCAGTATTCTAGGTAACCTAGAATTTTCCCTATACACAGGTTCTAGAACTCCCAGGAACCTCTATTTACTATTTACCTATTCCATCCTATCATTGTCTAATGTCACTATATTGATAGTTAACATAAAATAAATGAAACACATTTGATACAACTTTGTAATGACCCGAATCTAGATCCACTCAACTGTTGCACCGTACCCGGTTCAGCACATGGCCTCAAGCGCATTTCCCCAAACACCAGAGGATTCTGAATAGCAGCGAGGGCCTTGATGAGTCATTAGGGAAACTATGGTCTCATTTGGTAATGTATACAAGGGAATGGAAATAACATTCAATAGACTAAGCATTAAATAACATACAATAACTAAACTAAATAGTGGAAGCAATGAATATATAGTAATGATGATAATGATGCAGAAGGTACAATTATATAAGGAAAGTAGAAATCATAACAACGTGCTTAAATACAACTAAGAAACAAAGTACTAAAAGTATACAGCAACTCCAACAACATCGCAAGCCTAAGCTCGGTCCTATGATATCCAGCTCCAACCAGCAATCATGTACCTAAAGTAGAAGGTCAACAATCCATATCCACACCTCCAACCATATAACTTATTTGGGCTAAAGAACAGGACCCAAACAGGATGTGAGACTAATCCCAGTAGGCAACCACCACATGATCTAATCCCTACTATTAGTGAGTAATATAAAAGAAGTAATGAAAGTAAATGTAGTAATGAACTAGGAGTACACAAGTAAAAAATCATACCAATTACCATTCACATTCATTTAACAATTAATTAATTCATTTAATAAAACAACAAAGGAATCTAGTAAAGCTCTCTATTCTATGGTAAACAGGTAACACGACATGAATTGAAAGACTACCTAAACAAAAAAGCAAGCCAAAATATCCATGACTGTGCTTTGGCTTGGTAGACTCATTTGAACCAACCAAAAAATCCACATTCACACTGACTCTCTGGGTGGCTCAAACTAGCAGACCCTTATAGTCAATTAATCATACAAAGGCACAAACACTCTGGAAAGCACTCACATCGATTCCCTTATGGTCTTCCAATGACAGCTACAGACTCTCAAAGGAATCTCTTACGTCTAATTCCTCATGTCATCTTGATACGTGCGTAAATTGAGGACACTCTTAGGAAGCACAAAGTCTAATTCTGGTAGGTCCTATGTATGAAAATAATTCCAACAGACCCCCTAGGGAAGCACTAAACATATATTCCCTCTTTGGTTTCCCGCACCAGGTTCCCACAACCCTGAGCAGTCCAGTCGTGTGTAATCGACTGTTAGTATCGATAAGTTTGTTTAGAAACTACTTGGATAAAACATAAAATGCATCAAAATCATTAATACAATAGGAAACACATGCAATCAGTTATAACAACCAATCTTGCAATTGCAATACGGTTTTCCTTGCAGGAAAACTATGCCAAACGGTGATAAACATCATAATAGGGATAACACCAATGGGGTGATCCTCAATCATGCGAAAAATCATATTTTATTATCAATTAACCTTAAGATAACAAGAAATATAAGGCAATTAAACAATAGGACCAAAATCCCTAACTCGGGATACCCGAAACATTGGAATCCGATACTTTTTCACAAAAACTCAAAGATATTCAACGTAAGGCAATAGAACACCTACCTCGATTCTAGGAGATCAATATACTTGAACCTCGACACGTGAATTGTCCTAGAATGGTGTAGATCTACAGAAATGTCTAAAATGTTCAACATACGATAACTATCATAAGAGAAAGAATCAGAAAACTTGGCCAAAGAAGAACAAAATACTCACTACTGCGATTCTATTTCAACCGATGGCGTTCGGTTCAGATAATTGGTGACAGATCGGTGTCTTAGAGAAGATACATGGCCTTACCCTCACTCTCGATCGAAGAAGCTAGAGAAGAAGACGTTTATGGGGTTAATACGCGACCCCAGTCCATTTAACGGAAAAAAAATAAATTACACGGCGTCTAGTTCTGGAGTACACGACGTATACTAGGATTTTCCATACTCCTCTTTAGGTGTCCTTCTAGTCACCCTTACATGGCCATGTGTGTGGACATGACACGACCAACACATGGCCACGAGTGGAATCATTGTACACAGAATGTATTTATAAAGTACATGGCGTGTACTTCAAAGATTTCCAGAAACTCCTCGTTTCTTAAAAATTCCAAATAAGGAAAAACATACCTGAAAAGAAGATCATGGTTCATACAGATATAATTATAGAATCAGTGGTACTATAGCAGGTATAGTTGTAGTCTTCATACTATAGTAGTACTATTCACTAAAGGGCCATCTATGAATAAAAATGGGCTTTTAGGCCTTGTATTTGAGGTTTCGTTCCCCCAGAACTATGGGCTATGTAATGGTTCCCCCTATAACCATAACATTAAAAGTGGAATTTGTTTTTATAAAAAAATGAGGCTTCAACCCCTTCAATTTACAAAAATTCTCATGTTGATAAATCTACATAATTTAAAAAAACCTGGGAATGATCCAAACTAAATGATCCTGAAAAAAATATATGAATTAGGTAGTGACTTCAGGATGTGACATCATCATATTATACTAAAATTATTTAAATTAATGATTTTATTCATCAACTAATTTTCATTTTTTCTATACTCATAGCCTATGATGATGTCATATTTCGCAATATCGATTTTTTCCCATCATTATGTCTTGCATAATGAATGAACCTTTTTATCTAATTTTTTTATGTTTTTACCTCAACCACATCTCAAATAAAACTATGTAATATTTATTTTATTCATATTTTTTAGTAAAAAATCCCTATCAATATGAATATTTTTATCAGATTATATTTATTCATCATATTATTCATTAAACAAAAAATTCATGGATATTCCATTAGAATTATCATCCCCCAAAATACCCTCCTCGCTATCTAATTAATACACTTTAAGAGGTGGAATGTTCCTTACAATGAATATGAATTTTATAATATGTGTCACTTTCTATAGTTATTATATTATTTGATTAAAAGACCATAATTTTATAAAGGATCATTTAGGACTTTCACCTTCATTATTATCTAGGCTGAGTATGAATGGAAAAATAGTATAATAGTTTAAAATATTAGCAAAATTAAAAAAATTAATAGGTAATTTATCATAATATTTATCCTTCTCCCTTTTAGGATTCCCCAATAAATGACAAAGTCTTATCAAATCCATTCAGTCTCATATCATTTTGAATAATGAACCAACAATATTAAATCATCATTTTACAATGATTTGAATCAAGCATCCTTCATTGTCTTAAAATAAACATTCAATATAGTTCCACTTTTCATTTTAAACAATACTAATATATTTCTCATCAATAATTTAGATATGTATATATATATCTTCAAGAGATGATATCGAACAATTATAAATATATTGAGGAATTTTAATTATTATTCTCATTAATTTTGAGTCTTAAGTAGCTTATCCACATCCTTTTATTGTTGTAATATTAATTCTAAAACTTGTAAAATTCTGATTATTAGAATCATCTTCTTATATTACAATATCTTTAAACTGCCCTTATAGACTAATCTACCTTTTTGACATTGCATATTTTACTCCATAAAAATTTACAAGTAGTTTTATCAAGATCCCCTTGGTTTTTTTTATATGATAAATTTTCTTAACTCAATCATAGATACTGAATAATGAAATTTATTAAACAACATATCTACAATAAAAAAATTCATATTTCTTGATAAGGGAAAAAATTTGTCACACCTATAACCATTATAACTTCATGGTAATAATGAAAAAAATATGTCTAAGAGGGGGGGGGGTGTATTGTACCATTAATTCCATCCACATATGGATGATTTAATCTTCAATTGTGGGTATCAATTAATTTTTGATAGAGCTCTAATAATCCCTGTAAAACCCCATTGAATCATTTTAAAGTGTAGACTATATATTTTATCCTAATTATTATCATCTGATTAATAAATTATCATCACTCAGATATGTGTGAATTTTTGTATAATTTTTCGTCACCATTTTATGTGGTTTATCCCAATATTGAAAATAAATGATCTCCAAAAATTTCACGGTATAAGAAGATAAATAGATAGTTCAATATATTTAATGAGTATTCATCACAATGAGGGAGACTATATCCTTAGGGTTTGTGGTTTTTATACTACACAAAAATAACCTATAATTTTAAAATATAAATCATCCTATGATATAGCTATGGAAATACACCCAAAACACATAATATACCAAAGTGTTTTTTAAGTACCAACATTGAATAATGAATACAACAAGAAAAAATTTATTTCTAAATTAAATAAAAATATATAGTTTCTTTTATGGAACTATTCAATATGAATTGCTTCCTCTATTTCATTGAAATATACTTTCATCTTATTATGATGATAAAATTTTCTCCATATATCATACAAAAAAAATCAACATAGGTAGTATCCCACAATATTATTTATATATAATTTTTAAATCACTTAAAATCTCTAAGAATATTTAGGAGACACATATATTTAAATTCAAAAAAAGTTACCATGTTTCCCTTATTTATGGGAATAAAAGAACAAATTAAAATAATTATATAACATCGATTCTACCTTCCAAAAACACCAATTTTAATATATAATAAAATCTAAAAAAACATTTACCAAATATTATACACACATCATGAAAATCTATAGTTACAGTGAAGTACACCTAAACATCATGATCTTAAAATACATACAACCATTTTTGTGGTTTAATTCCCCTAGTTGTGTGTGATTCTTTGAATGTAATCTTCCACACACAAAAATGCTAACTTATAATGAACTATTAAAATAAGGCACCATCATAAAATTATTTCATAGTTTTAATAAAAAATCCCCAAAATTTCATGACATATCCATTATGTAGTTTTTATTATCTCCCATACATAAAATATTAAATTAATAATAAAACAAGTTATCTATTATATAAACGAGGGTTTATTCATTCATTAATACTAATTTCATAAAAAAAAGAAGAAAACTAAATTCTCATGGGGTTTTCATCATTCCATAGTCACATTCAGTTCTATGATATAAGTCATGATTCAAAAATTTAAATTCATTATGTATATTCTTATACTACATAGATGAATAAAATTAATGAAGTGATTTCTCCCATTAGGTCATGGTTTTGGATATATTCACCAATAAAAATCCATTGTTTTCGAAATATTTCCTTTATTTCTTAATCTTCATTAAACACAATGTTATGATAGTATATCATGAAAGGTCCACTACATGGATTGACCTAATAACTTGTATTTCTAATAAATAAAAAATTATAATCTATGAGAATAATAAGACTATCGATATCATAGTTGTAATATTTCAACAATTGATATAACATATCAATATCGTTAAAATTACAAAATAACTTTTTAGGTCCATTAAGACTGAATAGATGGTGGGGTTTTTTATTATTTTCAAAAATTATTCATGTATAGAAAATATTATCTTTTACACTTTAAAATGGACTTTCAACAAAGATATATTTTACTGTAGAGATGTGCATGTTGATCTATAGGTTTGTGTATGTCATGACCTATATTTATATATAATACATTTTCTTTACAGATTTAGATGTAATATAATTCCTTTTAACAGGCTATAATGAATATTATTATGAATATTAAGAAATTATTAATAGTTGTGATATTCTGTAAAACATCATATTTTTTCAATGTTAATATGTAAATTAAATTAAAATACTAGGATTTTTTCAAATTAATTTTTTAATATAGTTACTTTATATTTTTACACAGCTAGAATACATCGTATTAAAAATTACTTATATGAGAAGTTTTAAATTAAGTATTTTCATTAATAAATAAATTATTTTCAAAAATATTATATTCTATTGGATGTACAAGAGTGTACTATGACATAATAAAAAATAACTGATAGTATATAATTATTCAAAAAATAAATATTAATATGAAAATTGATTTTATAGGTTATAATTATAAAACCAATATTAGTATATTTCAATTGAGATAAAAATATTATGATATATTTATATAATCCATTAATAGAATCCTATACCAATATATTAAAAATATAACTGAATAATTACTTTTTAAAATAAACATATTCATGCACTATTAAAAAATAAATAATATTAAAATTAAAGTGGTTAAACACTATAATAATAAATATCACCCAGATTATCATCATTATTTTCTCACTGATATGTAATTAGTATGGAAATTTTGATATAACTAAATATTTACATTGTTGGAAAAAGAATAGTGCGAAATGTTAATGAATGAGAAAAAAAATAAAAAAACACAAAAAATATTCTTAAGGGACTAAAATACATAGAAAATAGTATCATATGTCTACAAATACCATTAGCGATTTATTTTTAATTACCCATTTTTATTATATTTTAATTATACATGACTAGTAAAAATGTACATTGAAAAATGTACACATATCCAATATTATCGATAATTACATTTTTTTTACTTTAGAATGTTTATTGTGAAATAATTTTCTATCATTGGGTCATGAATCCTATATTTATAGAACATATAAAAAATTATATGGTATATTACCTTTTCATTAGTATCATTTTTTCAATATCGTATTTGTGGTCCTAATATTGGATTACAAATTCTAATGCTTTTTTAATTTTCATATTCGATCATTTTTCATGAATTATTCAAAAAATGCTCATTATTCTAAAATAAATGGTAAAATTATACATATTTTTAATGAAATCTATATTATAATTTATGGTTTAGAAAACATAACAACATAATATCTTCTCCAGAAATTTCTAAAAAGTGATTTGGGAATCCATAGAAAAAATAACAATAAAAGTTTAATGTTTCAATTTTAATAAAAATATTATTAAATTTTATTCAAAAAAATTTAAGGCATATAATTTTTCTTAAATATACATATCATTGTTTACATTTATTATAAGAACCCTATCTAAAATTACTTAATGTTGGAGGTTACTTCATTACATTAGTTTTAAATACATTTAATTGCATCTAAAATGACTAAATTATTTAGTAGTTTTGTAGAAAAAGATTCATATATGGAACACTTATTACATTTGGAATTAAAAATAGAACATACAAATATAAATTAATTTTCATCTTTGATCATATTCAAATAATTTATATTTAGATTCTAGTGAAGCCAGAATGAATACAATTTTGATCACAGATTCTTTTTATGGGTTACATATAGTAGAATATATATTTAATAAATAATTAATAATAAATATCTACTGATAAATAATAAAAAATTCCACTTAATAAATAAATTTATAAAATATGTGTATATTTCATAAATATTATGTAAATGAAAATAATAGGAAATAAAATCAATTTCTATAATAAATATTTAATAATCTAAATCAAAATTTATTTCTTCAATGGAGTCTCAAAATAAATAATCAATAGAGTATTGATGTTCAAAGATGGTGACTACATCCTGTAAAGGTTGTGTATGATGTACTATTCCCACCCCCCCAGATAGGGGAGAGACCTCCACCATCCCATGGGGGAACTACTCCCTCCTTCTCCCATTTCTCCAACCCTAAATGTATTTCTTAATTACCACAAATCTTTCTGAGCCCTTCAGTCTCAAATCTTTTCATTGGTATTCCACATCTTGAGATCTTGATATCAGAGTTCAACACAACCTCAGATCTTTCGAAACTAACCTTGATTGCACATTTTAAGAATACCTTAACCTTTTTTGACTACTTTGATAGGTTAATATTTGATTATTGTGTATTACAAGTCTGGGATATGGTAGGTATTCTCAATAGGTGTCATATATTGATCCATTTTACTTATGAGTAAGAAATAGTCAAGGCATGGTCATGTTTCCTTCATATCTATAATGAATTATGTTTTTTTCTTCTTCATGTAGTCTTACGAATTCCAAATTATGTGCAATAACCCAACAATTATTATTTGGGTTTTCCCATGGATCATTCTTTTCCATTCCAAAATAATGTGATTATATTCATTATAGGTAATATGGTTGGTAGGAATTTATGATCTGATAGAAGAAGTAGGTCAGTTTATCTCCCTTTTTCCCTTATATGAGAGTGTAATATGATGTGTCGATGTTTACTATGAAGTTTTTATGGATCAAAATGAACAGAGAAATTATACCAATGTTAGATGTGTGTTTTTAATTGTGGGTTTTTTCTTCTTATAAGAAGGTGGGTTATTCAACGCATATCTACAGGACATGGTCAAATAACTATGATCACTATAATTTTGTGGTATTATGATGATGGGTCAAGGGAACATAGTCGGGTGTTGGGGAAGGGTCGATGGGGTAGAGTCATTTAGATGCATCTATTAAACTAGAAAATGGTATGGATGTTCATCATGAGCCTCATGTAGAAAATATATTGGAATTTTATGTCTTCCATGGATTGTATGAGGTCCTGTTCAATCCCGTGTCATCTAGATTCGTTCATCTAGGCCTAGTAAGCATGGATGGGGTTTGTTCTATTTATGTTATAGCTTATTTTACCATAAAAACAATAGAGGAATCTCATGTCAGGGATCTAAGATGTGATTGTGGCATCATTCTTGATGTGGGGTCCAAAGACACCAATGATGGAGGTTCATGGAATCCCAAGGCCACATCCTCTAATGATGTAGTATGCTTATGAAATGATTTTATTTAATAAAGGAATCCCAGGACCCTGAGAGACTATTAGTGTAATCCAATGTAGTATACGGGCCATGCCTGATAAGGAATTATCTTATTTATTATATTGATAACCACTTTGAGGATTTGGATGACAAGTTATTCTAGGAGGTTAAATCTATCTGACTTGTTTATCAAAATACGGATCAGGGAGACCTCAAATATGAAATCACTTATGGAAATATTTGTATTAATGACCATAAAATAATGTTTTAGATGATACTATATAATTTCATGTTTATCTATAAGTATTCTATATTATTATCACAAGTGGTATATTTTTCTATGAATGAGTTATCATTGAGTTAGACACTATTGGTCATGACACACCACCAGCAAAAAATATATATGTCTGAGATACCGACATGACAAAACTATTTCATGCTTTCATACTATTGGACGGAAGAATTGAAAAGGTATGGGACATTGTTTATAGAAGCATTGCTAGAATTTCATGATTTCATGTGAGGCATAATAAATATCAAACTATCCAAGAGTACCCCACAAAACCATACAACATTTGATGAGACACCACTAGCATACTAATGAATTTTGTATGTCTAAGACACCTCCAACAACATAATTCTATAAAAATATACCATCATTGTTAATCCACAATCATCATGCCTCCTGAACACATGAAACCAATAGATCCTAGAAACTGTAACTATATTTCATTACATTAAATATTTTAAATTATATCAATCTATCCGATTTATTAACTGAATTTGATGACATTCAATATTTTAATTAATGATTCATAAATGTTTAACCAATATAATGTTATAACAAGTAGTCCGAGGAAGATGCTGATTCAGATGTCCCCATCATTGATGATAAATATTATAACACAATATTTTATGTTGCAGTGAAGAAAAGAAAAGAAAACAAATCATATTGAGAACAATATGCTGAATTGAAAAAATTTGGGAATAGAAGGCACACGTGATTCATTAAATATAAAAGTGACAATCCTATTAAAAAAATAAAGAGACAAATATATATGAATTCTCTACTAGGGAAGTCAATGATCATTTTCATTCCTTCAGTTAGAAAATAAGATTTATGAAACAGTATTTTCCATGATATTTCATGAGATCAGGGCTCATGATTTATTGCTGAATCAAATAATGATTCACAATCTACATTACAACTGATTGAGCTTATCTAAACTCTATAATCCTAGATTTGAAGTTTTTATTGAGATATATTACATTAGGAAATTGTTTTTATACTCAATTTATATTCCCAAACACTCTCATGTGCTAAACTATATGATACATGATATCTTCTAAAACTCCATTATTTTTTTCAACTAATAAGAGTGGTAGAGGTCCCATTATGGCATGCTTAACTTTATTCCCACAGATAACATCAAAACAGTTCATGTGTGACTTAGACAATGATATATTTTGTAAAACATATTCCAAATTTTGGATCATCTAGTTAATCATGGTAATAACTACCTGGGGTTCATGATCACCAATTATAGGGGACTGAGCCTCGACATGAGACTGAACCTATTATATTCACACATTCTTCTTTTTGAATAATTTAATTTTACATAGTTTATTATTTAAAACTAAAAAAATTTATCTGTAATAAAATTATATATACTTTGATATTTTATCTTAATTCTTGTTCATTTATAAACTCTATCACGTAAACTGATTTCATAGGATCAAATAATATGTTATATTTTTATCCAAGACCTAATCAATCATTAGAGAAATATTTAGAAAGGCTAATATCTATATAATTATTTGTATTTGGATAAGATGTTATATTTTAAAATATTTGGTATATATCAACATAATCTATATTAAACATAACGTTTCATTGGGTACTCAGTTTACCCTCACCCCTCTTGAGATACTCACTCTGACCAACATTCTGTATCAATAGTGATTTAAATGATTTTCAAATCATTTCTAATTATGGTTTTAGTTTTATATTAATGAACATAAATTAAAGTTAGTTCTAAATTTATTTCATTAATATGGATATACATTAATATTTTTATGCAAACAATAGACCTACATTCATTAATGGGACTAATTATTCAAAATGGAAAATAAAAATGAAAATTCATATTGAATGTATGGGTTTTGAAATATTCTCTTCCACAATAGATGAGTATTAAATTCATACTAATTCTAAAAATAAATTTAATGATACAACTAATGAATACTGTAATAATAATTTCAAACCCATTAAGGACGTATAATGTTCCATTGGTTATGTGTATTTTAAACCATATTTTTCTTGTAAAATTACTAAAGAGATATTCAGATACTCTATCTGTCTCATTGGAAGAAACTATAAATGTTAACGAATTGAGGTTCAACACTTACACTATTATATTTTATAATTTTATGATTAAATATAATGATCATGTTTATAATATATATCTCAGGTTTAAATATATTTTTATTTCCATTATCTCTTATGGAAAAGTCTATTATGGATAAGGACTAAATAATGATATTATTGTTATATCTACCTTAATTATGGAGAGGTACATCTGTGTTAATCAGAGAATATTGTGATATCAATAATCTATCATTAAATGAATTGATAGCTAATCATATGATGTATGACTAACTAATGTTAAACCATGATGGAGATGAGGAGCATAAGAAAATGTCAATAGATTTCAAGAATACATTCCCTAGACAATAGATGGAAAAAAATGAAAAGGTAAAAGATAGTGATTTGTGTGATAGTGGATTTTATATTGAATGTGATGTAGATATGGATCACACAGATAGATTTTTTGGGATGTTTTATAGGAATAAATATATTTGGAGAAAAAAAACTAAAAAAAATTATAGTAGTGGGAGGTGGCAGAAAATGGATGAAGATTCAATATAAGTTGACTACTATGATTCAAAAAGATAAGGTCACATAAAATATTACTATCGAAAGAAGAAGTAAAAAAATTAAAATTGTGTTAAGGATATGAGAAACAAGAAGGCCATGAGAGGAACATGGATTTCACCAGAGGACAAATCCACTGATTCAAATTATTCAATAGAAGAAAATAATGATAGAGAAAATATGTGATTTATAACCAAATTCAATAAGGTATTTTCTAAACATATTGTATCATATATTCATTATTTACATGATACTTATGAATTTGATAATTTTGACAATGAAAGAAATGTTGATAAGAACATGACATCTAGAGAATTATTTTACAACTGAAAATTGTTGAAATATAACTTTAAGGTGTTAAAATATATAAAAAATGTTTTGAAAAGATAGCATGGTCTAACTATGAATGATAAATATGGGTTATCTATTGAAAATGTAAAAAATATTCAACTTCTTAATGAAAACAATTAACATACACATTTAAAAGATAGATTGATGAATGTCCTTGAATGTTTTAAAAATGATACAAAGACATTGAAAAAATCATTAGAAAGAAATCAGATCCAAAATATGTTATTAGAATTGTATATTAGCCTAGAAAACAAATAATAAATAAAAGTAATTATGTTTTTAATTCCAGACCTGCAATCTCTAATTCAAAAAAAAATTATAGGAAACCAATAGTGTTTTATTTAAAATAGCCTTCAATATTTCAATTGGAATCCCATGAAGAAAAATTTGGGTCCCCAAATCATTTATTACTAAAATATTGATAGCCAAACAAATTCTTGATCCAAATTCATTTATTATTAAACCCAATTTTATAGGGATGTCAAAAATTTATTTATGGACCCAAAATTATTTTCCCAAAATAATTGATAATCATTGTCATATATCTATAGTAAATCGATATTGCCTACTAAAGGCATATTATATGAGATTTTTCTTGACTCAATAGATTTATCCTGGTTAATGGTGTTCATTTTACCATTGGTGACAACAAAAAATGAAAAAATCATCAGCATTAACATGATTATTAACAAAAATTAAATTTTCATTTTTTATATTTTATATGTTGATTGATTAATTATAATAGGCATAGAATATATGAGTGTTGTAATGATAGCTTTTATGATAATTTTACGAATGAATCTTATAATTCTATTGATTCTAAAAGGTTCATTTATTTTAATGGTCTAAAAATTGATAATTTTGTCATATATATTTAAAATCTACAATTTCATATAATGTTTCATTCTTGAGTTCCATTCATGTGGAATCATGGCTTTGGCATATGATACTAGGCCATTAAAACAATCACTATCATATAAAGATAACTTGAATAGGGTTAGTTAGGGATATATCAAAAAATTTTGTTCCCAAATGATAAAGTATACAACCCCTATAAAAATGGTAAACAAAATGAGGCTTATTTTAAAATAAAGAAATAAGTTTCATCATGTAAACTTATCGTGTTGGTTCACTTTGATTTTCATTTAAATTCTTCAGTATATAGTCTTAATCAGATATACTATGAATATGTTCTTATATATGATTATTCTATTTATACTTTGGTCTATATTCTAGCTCAAAAAATTAATTATGTTATTAATTTACAATGAATACAAAGTCTATATGAAATCATAGTTGACACAAGATTAAAATGATAAGAATTGGGCCTTATAATGATTTTGAATAATTTTTCTCAAAATATGGATAAAATCATAACTTCCCTTATCCTAGGACCCCTGAATTGAATAGATTCATTGAAAAGGAAATTGAAAGTTCCACGAGATAGCATGGACTATTCTAAATGATTTTGACCTACATATTAATTTCTGGATAGATGCTGTCAATACAGCCTGCTATATAATCAATATTTTCTTGATTAGAGATAATCTTATGAATACCCCTTATGTGTAATGCCCCAACCCCAGTTACCTAGATTTATTTCATTATTACATAACATTGGCATGATACACGGAATCAGGTCCCAAAAGGCAAATCAATTTAATATCCTTGGATGTACTAGATACACACATATGTTTTACATTACATCATGAAATAAAATAATCAAAAACATTTTTACCCATTAACCACACTTATATCCTTATCTTATCCCTATAGGTCAACCCTAAAATATTTCTTCACATCCTGGAAAAAATATAACATAGAAAGGGGTGAGCTTAGATATTTAGTAAGGACAGCAATATAGTGGAAACATTCACAAATAACCATAAAAATTTAAGTCAATGTATAATACTACAACAAAATCCATTTTAACTTAATCACAAGCATAATATGTAAAAGATAAAATCAAATAATTCCATTTAATTATTCACATGGATATTATACTAGTCGAATAATCACATGCAATATCAATAGAAACTTTCATAATGATGGAATGCATAATACCAGACTTCATAACCACATAATTAAGGCCATGTGCCAAGACTACTAATAAGATTTTGTCATGGACTTTGTCCAAGTCACTAGTTTGTCTCATGAGACCTATTGATGCATCAAGGAGCTATAGCGCGCTCTGCCCATTACTTACTAAGTCCAATTAATTCCTCATATGAAAAGGTTTAAACATAACATAAACATTCGTATTAAAACTAGCATACAAAATTTCAATACTTTTTCAACACACCATGAATGGTGTAAAAATAAATCATCTACAGTAAAAAAACACAAAACCATCAATAAAATATGGAATATTTGTATCATAATAAATCAACTTCAAACAAGTTTAAAATCCATCAAAAGATGTTGACATTGATGAAATGAAAACTATTTGAAATAAATAACTCTTTATATTTTGAAATCATTTGAATGTAACATAATTATAAATTAAAACATTTATTTTGAAAATATTCCTATAAGATTTTATGGGAAGCTTCGACGATCTTATAACGGTTTAAAAAAGACACACCCACTATATAAGTTAAAATAGACATTCTTAACTTGATTTTGACAACAATGTCATAAAGTACCTTGTTTGGAAAATGGCAAAAAGATTCTTTGAAAACATTTTATAAAAAGTAAAACAAGGGTATAAATGACTTTATCCCATAGTATAGTAAATAGTAAAAATGTCTTGAAATAAATTTTTACACGACATAGTTGTGGATGATAAAGAGGTCCCACTAGATACTTACCTAAAAACAACCTCAGATAATAAAGATATTGTGAAATTAACCATTACCTAGTATTTTTCCTTGTTCGAGGGTACTTTAACCTTCTGTATAATAGGTAAATAATTTTTATTAAATTATAAAATAAATATATTCATAGATATGATATCATATATGATCCTGTAATATTATTTGCTTAATAATATTTTGGTAGTAGAATCATTTTGGGTGTTAACTGATTCATTTTCCTTTATAAGATTGGTTATGTAAGTCATGTTTGTTATGTATAGGATGTTTTTGATTCATATATAGAATAATATTATGTTCATAAAATTTTTAAAATTAAAATCATTATTTATTGATTACAATGGGAAATTAATCTCATCGGGTTCGTGGATACGGTCATCTGTACATACGCACGAGCGACAATGTCATTATATTGATTGTGAAATTCTATATAATTAGATGGTATATCATATATAGAGAATAATTAGAATTTTATATTTATTATTTACATCATTTATACTCTATCCAAATAATTAAGTGTTTGAAAAACAAACTACACCACGACGTGGAGACGGTAAGCCATTTGTACTCACGTATGGTGAATTTTTCATTCATATGATGGATAGAATAATGAATTTGGTTTTACCATTTTTATAATAACATCAATGTATATAAAGGAAACTGGAGTTATTATTTTATAGTGGAAACAACAAATAAAGAGAATGTAGAAGATGAAACTAACTTGAAAGAGGTGATGAAATATTTACCTCTTCTTCGAGTTCTTCCTTTTGATTTGATCAAAAGTGCTCTATAGTTTACCTTTTTGACCAAAGGAAGGCCTCTATGATGAAGGGAGAAACTATGGAAGAATATTTGGTTAGGGTTTGGCTAAGCCAAATGGATTTGGATGTTTGAAATTAAGAGAAGGGGAAGTACCCTTTTATAAGAGATATGAGGGTCATTTTAAGAAAAGCTAGAAATATTATTTTATAATAACATCATTTTCGGTTAATAATGTCCCAAAAATTATTTATTTTGAGGATTGGGTGGGGATGGGTGGTAAACCTCTAAACCAATAGGTTTTGGATAGGTTTAGGTCACCATATTAATCTTTTCTTTTAGATTTAACTCTTAGTTAAATAGTTGGATATTTACCATGTCATTTTGTATTATTATGTAATATAGTTAATAAAAATACTATAACAAGTAAAGAGATACCTATTTGGTTTATTATTAATATATATAACCTTTTCTAAGTCTATTGGCCAAACATTATATTTTTAATAATATTATATCAATTAATAATGTAGTATTAGTTTTAAAAACTCAATAATGTCAATTTTGACACTATTTAGTATTGAATTTTTTTGAAAGCAATAATAGCTTTATCAGTTCGACTAGATTTTTTTAAACCCACCCTAACATGTCATATAAAAATATAAAATTATTGTAATTTATCAGAAGACTGAATTTACTTTTATTAGGATATTTATAATAATTATTATTTTAATATTTCATTATTAAGATAATTATTGCATCATCATTGTGTGATAGATAAATTAAATTATCTATTGTCTAAAAATTATAAATAAAATAAAATTATATATAAATTATTATTATCTTTATAATGAATATTTATAGTCTAATTTATGTTGTTTTTAACCCTATATTAAAAATATAATACTTATTAAACTTTGAATTTAACTCTTTTAACTCATCTTTAAATAAAAAATAATAAATGTCCTTATCTAATAAATGTGGAAAAAAATAGTCATATTTTATTTCTAAGGTTGTTTTTGGTCGAATTAGAACATGTGTTAGGGTAATTATAATATCATTTTTCCCTTCATTATCCAACTTACTTCTAACGGTGGTAAATAAAATCCAAAGTTAGTATTCACTAAAAATTGTTTTCATCATATTTATCCAGATTTTACATACTGATGTCAACCGTTTCCTTCGGATTTTTTAAATTCAACTCATAGAAATGGTAAAATTATATTTTATACAAATTTGTAAATGCTCCTACAAGGTGGGTAAAAGACTGTAAAAAGTTCATTAAAATTTTATATGTCTAAACATATTATAAAATGAATCCAATGAATTAAATTGAAAATATATAGATATAATTTATATATTTCGACAAAAAATAAATTAGAATAATATAACTAATTATTTAAATAAAAAGTCAGTTTGAAACAATAATGTAGTGTTTTTCCCTATTCATCATTAATTGAATGTTTTCAGAAAAATACCAAAAATTCACCCAATGATAATTTTTATATTCCAAATTCAAAAATGAATTCAATTTTGAAGTGTAAAATCTAAAACATTTCAAAAATTTGACATTACTATTCATAATGGCTAATTTGACTAGTCATGGTGTGTAAAAACTCCATGTTTCAAACAATGCAAGACAATGTATTATTGAAAGGGAAACATACCATGGAAGCTTGGGGTGTTACATTCTCCCCTCCTTAAAATAATTTCATCCTCAAAATTTCTAGAATATCACTGCATAAAAAGATTCAGGTGGTTCTTCATCATATGTTCCTCGTGTTACCACGTTGCTTCTTCCATCTTATAGTTTCTACATTGAACTTTTACCAGACTAGTCATCTGGTTTCTCAGCCCTAGTTCTCTGGTATCAAGAATCTTGACAGGCTATTCACAAAAAGACATATAATGTTCGAGTTCATATTCTTCATAGGTGAGTACATGCATTGGGTTAGGCACATATTTTCTCAACACTAATACATGGAACACGTCATGAACATTTGAGAGGGTTGGTGGCATTTCCAAATGGTAAGCTACAACCCCAATTCATTCTGAAAATTTTAATGGTCCAATATACATGCGACTCTATTTCCCATTCTTACTAAATTGTATAATACCCTTCCATTGAGATACCTTCAAAAAACATGATCTCCAACTTGAAATTCTAAATCATTCCTCCGATTATCAGCATTTCTCTTTTTCCTACTTTGAGCTACTTTGATGTGGGTTTGGATAATCATCACCTTTTCTATTGTTTCCTAATCATGTTCTTGGCATATGAGTTTTCTTTCACCGACATCATCATGCGCCATCTCTTTCCATATAACGCTTCATATGGTGCCATCTGAATACTTTAATTGGAGCTATTATTTTAGGAAAATTCTACCAGAGGTAAATATGAATCCCACATACCTTTAAAGTTTAGTGAGAAAGATCCCAACATGTCTCTTATGGTTTGAATAGTCCGTTCTGATTTTCCATTGGTTTGAGGGTGGTACGAAGTGCTCAAATGAATTCAGTATACAATTCCTTCTAGAGTATTTTCCAAAATCAAGATGTTAAATAGGGACCAATATCTGAAATAGTCGATAAGGGTACCCCATTGAGTCTTACAACATCATTAATATATTGTTTTTCTAGACGATCATGTGGTAAATATTCTCTTATAGCATGTAAATGTACGGACATGGAAAGATGATCAACAATGACCCATATTTCATCATTCCTTTTAGGAGTATTTGGTATCCCCATGAAAAATTCCATCGTATTGTTATCCCATTTCCACTCAGTTATGGGAAGAGGATGCATGACTCCCCTAGGACATTGCCTTCCTGCTTTTACTTGTTTAAAACCCATACATCTGGACACAAAATCATAATTTCCCTCTTCATGTTGTCCCACCAAAAATGCTCTATGAAATCTCTATTCATCTTGGTGATCCCATTGTATATAGAGAAATTGGACCAATGGGAATCATCCAATAATTCCATTTTTAGATTAGGCATGTTAGGAACACAAAGTCTCTTCCCAAATTACAAAATTTCATCTTCATATATGAAGTCACTCAATCTCCCATCATTCACATCTTTAATATTATTTTGAATCTCTTAATCCTCAGTCCGAGAACACTTTATCCTTTCTAGGAATGGTGGATTGGAAATCATTTGAAAAAGTATTGATGTTTCACCTTACATGGTTATTCCAAAATACATCTTTACTAGATACATGAAAATAGGATCCCTTTCATCTATCATCTAGTTAAAAACTCCCTGATCCTTTCAACTCAAAGAATATTCTACTTTATTTTCCTTCCCCAGGTGGTAGTGTATAGTTCCATCATAATCATTGAGTAGTTCAAGCCATCTCTTTTTCCTCTTATTGAGTTCTTTCTATGAGAAAATATACTACATACTCTTATAATCAGTATAAATACCACATTTTTCTCCATAGAGATAGTTTCTTCATATCATCCGACCAAATATTATAGTTACTATTTAAGGATCGTGAGTGGGATAGTTTTTCTAAAGAATTTTTAGCTATCGTGATGCATAGGCAATGACTCGATCATTCTACATAAGGACACAACCATGTCTTTTTATTTAAGCATCACTGTAAATAACAAAACCATCATTCCTTGATGGTAGAGTCAATATTGGAAACATGAATTATATTCTATTATGTTTTTAAAAACATTATTTAAACTATTTTTTCCAAATAAATTTAACCCATTTACATTTGAGCTTGGATAATGGGTTAGCCAACCAAGAAAAATTCTGGACAAAACATCGATAATAACCCGCTAAACCAATAAAACTGCATACTACAGTTACACTCATCGGTGCTGGACATTCTTGGATTGCCTTGGCCTTTTATGGTCAATATATATTCCATCTATAGAGACAATATGGCCAAGAAAATATATCTCTTGAAGTTAGAATTCACATTTTCTAAACATCCAATATAATTCATTTCTTCTGGGAGTTTCTGAATAGTGGAAATTTGATTTTTATGATCTTTTTAGTTTTTTTATTATACCAATATATCTTCAAAAAATACCATTATAATTTCATCATGATATTCCTCGAAAACCCTAATCATTAGACTTATAAAGATAGAGAGTGCATTACTCAATCCAAAAGGAAATAATATAAAATCATATTGCCCGTACCCAGTTCAAATTAGTGTTTTTGGAATGTCTTCTTTCTTTTCACACAACTGATTAAATCATATCAAAGTTCAATATTTGAAAATTATTGACCTGCATGAATTTGGATGAATAAATCATCAGTGCGAGGTGGAGGATACTTTTTCTTTATTGTCATAGCATTGATCTCCCTGTAGTCTATGCACAGTCTCATAGATATATATTTCTTCTAAACAAAAAGGACAAGGGCTCCACATGTAGAAACACTAGGGAGGATAAATCCATTATTACTCAATTCCTCTAGTAGATTCTTTAGTTCCTATAATTTCACAATGTCCATTCTATAAGGGGTCTTTGATATGGGCCTTGAACAAGGAATTAAATTTATATAAAACTCAATTTCTCATTCTGGAGGATTTTTAGTTAAATCCTCTTGAAACACATCAAAATATTCTTGTATAATAGGTATTTCCTCTATTAGAACATTATTTTCCTCACCCATAATTATTTCAATCCCTTCCTCCCCAATAATTGAATTTCTTAGAGCTACTATAGGGTTTATCATGATAAGAATCAGGCGGTGACATTTCGACTTTGAAGATAAGGTACTCCATATCATCATCAATAATTGTAACCTCCTTCGTCTTACAATAAATTTCCAATTCATGGTCCGAAAGCTAGTAAACTATGAGGATTATATCAAATTCAATCATTGGTATGACAATGAGATCAGCAGATAAGGAACATTTATATGCCCTAATGGGAACTGATTCACCAAACATTGATGCGATGATACTTCCCTTAGACGTTTTGACTGAAAACTCCCTTGTTATTTAATAGTGGAAATAACTAATTTTTATTGCAAACTAGAATGATATGAAGCCATGCGATGATCTAGAATCAAATAAAGAATTGCCTAAACTTGAGGAAACCATTAAATTACCTTCCACCTTGTCTTTAAGAGCTTCAATCTCAACAATAGTGGTCTAATAAGAATGGCCATGCCCCCTAGTCTTTTTCTGGGGAATGTTCCCCTAGAGCTTAGGAAAATCATTTTCATAATGTACCTTTTCTATAAAAATTTAGAATTCAACATTGACGGCCTCTTTATTTCCCTTGCAATCACAAGCTTGGTGGCCTTTTTAACTACACTTGTAACAGACTCACATTCCCTTCAGGCAAGTAACAGGTTTTTTCTTCCCACATTTACCATATGATGTATATTCAACTTTTCCCTTCTTCCCCTTATTTCAATTTATAGAGTGATCATTAGATCGATTCTTCTCTTTCTTTTCTTTGAATTCATAAGACTTAGAGAATTTATTTATTGTTTTGATAGCGCATGAGATAATATATTTGTATGATGAGAAGAATGGTGAGACTAATTCTTGATAGAGAAATGGATTTAACCTATCAAACAATCGATCAATCTTACTCTATGGGCTACATATATAATCAACTAAATGACTTGCTAAACTTCTAAAGTTTACCTCATACTTAGCGACATTCTCATCCTCCTTTTGCCTCATACATATAAATTGTCTTCCCATATCTGCTCGATGGTCATGAGGAATGAATTTTTCTAAGAAAATCTCTTTAAACTCTCCCTATTCCATGTTAGATAGTTCTTCATCATCTTTTATGATTTGGATTAATGACCACCATTGATCTGCATCTCCCATGAGGCGATAAACTGCCCTGAAAAACATGAAATATTTTATATATGGAAATTTTCCATTTCTTAGATACTAATGGATTTTTACTCCCATTGAATGATGTTTATTGTTACCTCATGAAGCGTTTTAACATTGATCATATAAATTTTGGATTAGGGTGCTCAATACAGGTTCAATTATTATTCATAACCTAAATAAGTTGTCCCAGTATGGTGATAAGTTGATCAGCACCAGTTGCATTACTAGCTCTACAATAATTATCTTGAGTATGAGGGAAATCTCAACATAGATTACATGCGTTGATATGGTTTCTATTACTTCCACTAGGCACTATTTATATACAATTTCATACACTAGATTAGTTTATTAATTGCAATAACATATTCCAAACTTCTAAAAAACTAAACATAAATTGATCAATTTATGGATATAATCAATAATAATAAAAAAATGATTTCTTTGAGGAGGTATATACTCAAAAATCCATCATAATGGTTTGTAAAGAAAATGTTAATTATTCTAAGAATATCCCATGGGCATTTCATAACCAAGAGTGCAACAAGGCCTATGGTCGGGTACCATGATACCCTAGGTCAAGCTTGAAAATCCTGGTTAGAGTTTTCACTCCTAGGTACATTTGTGCCTGAGCCACCTCTACCAGCTTGTATCTAGATCGTGATTTATTTCTAGTAAAATATGAAAAATCTCTACATTAACAATATTCTAGGAAGTTATTTTATAATTATCCTCAAAGTCTATCCTACGGTAATGTGCTATAATCAGAGTTTATCTAAATATAGTTTCCATGGTTTGTACTAAACTTCCACTGATTCCAATTGTAATGCCCCGAACCCAATTTCCCAGAGTCGGTTTATTAATACATAACATTGGCATGATACAAGGAATAATTTCCCAAAATACTAACCAGTTTAGTAGCCTTGTAAGTACTTGATAAACTCATAAGTTTAATATTACATCATAAAATAAAAACATCAACAACATTTTGTCCCCATTGACCACACTTATATTCTTATCCCATCCTTGTAGGTCAACCAAAAAATATTTCTTCACTTCCAGGGAAAAATAAAACATAGAATGGGGCGAGCTCAGATGCTTAGTAAAGATAAAAATATATCAAAAACTATCATAAATAAGCATAAAAATTTATGGCATTTAATAAGACTAAAAAAAAGTCTTTTAAACATAAACTTCAGCATAATATTGAAAATATAAAATCAAATAATTCCATTTACTTTTTTCACATAGATATTATACTAGTAGAATAATCACATGAAATATCAATAGCCACTTTCATAATGATGGAATGCATAATGCAGAATTCATAACCACATTGTCATGGCCTTGTACCAAGACTACAGATAATATTTTTCAAGTCATTGTGGAAAGACACTAGTTTGTCTCATGAGACCTACTGATGCATCAAGGAGCTATAGCGGGCTCCACCAGTTACATACTATGTCCAATGCATTACTCATATGAAAAGGTTTAAACATAACATAAACATTCATATTGAAACTATCATACAGAATTTCAATAGTTTATCCAAAAACCATGAATGGAATAAAAATAACACAACCACAGTCAAACATATCAAAAAACATTCAATACAATATCGAAGATATTTATCATAATAAATCAACTTAAAACTAATTTAAAATCCATCAAACTATGTGGACATAGATGAAATGAAAAATATTTTAAATAAATACCTCTTTCTATTTTGAAATCATTTAAAAGTGACATAATTATAAAAGAAATAATTTATTTTGAAAATATTCATATAATATTTTATGGGAAGCTTCCATGATGGTATAATAACAGAAAATAGCCACACCCTCCATATAAGTAAATAAAATTCATTCTTACCTTAAATTTGTCGAAATGTTCATAATGTAACATATTTGGAAAACGACGGAAATGTTCCTTTAAAACCATTTTATAAAAAGTCAAAAAATAATATAAAATAACATATCCCATAGTATAGAAAATAAAGATTTCTTTTAATTTTTTTTAATAAACATGGATGTGGATGATAAAGAGGTCCCTGTATATATTTACATAAAAACAAATTCAGATAATAAAGAGATTGTGAAATTAATCTTTACCTTGTAATTTTTCTTGGTCAAGGGTACATTAACCTCCTGCATAATAGTTAAGTAATTTTTATTAAATTATAAAATAATTATATATGTAACACCGCAAGATTCTACTGTACGCTTCCCTTTGAGTAATACAATAACGTGTATTGTACGCAACTTTGAGTTCTAACACACCACAACAAATCAAACTAGTCGTTCTGAATAGTAATACCCAATTTTTGAAATTTTATAAATTTTATCTTTCAAAATGGACTTTATTTTTGGATTTGGAATATCAAAAATATCTTAGGGTAAATTTTTGCCAATTTTCCGAAAACATTCAATTTTTTATGAATATTGAAAAACACTGAGTTATAGTGTAAAACATAATTTTCATTTAAATAATTATTTATTTTATTTTTATTTGTTTTAGGTGAAAAATTGATATATAATACCTTTATAAGTTCAATGAAATTCATTGGAGTCAGTTTATAATAATTTTAGATATATAAAAATTTTATTGAACTTTTTACTGTCTTTTACACACCTCCTAAGAGCATTTGAAAATTTATATAAAACATAATTTCACCAATTCTCTGAGTTGAATTAAAAAAATCTGACAGACATGGATGATTTTAGTAACTAATACTTGGTTCAATAAGTTGAAAATAATTTTTGGTGTGTAGTAAGTTTTTACTTTAAATTTCCACGGTTAAAAGTAAATAGGGGAATTAAGGGTAAAAATGACATTATCATTACCCTAACACATGCCCTAATTATATTGGATAAGTATAAATCTACCAAAATCAATCTTAGGAATAAAATATGATCCTTTAGGTCTACTTAGATTAGATTAGGACATTTCTTATTATTTAATTTAAAGAAGAGTTAAAAGTGTTAAATTCAAAGTTTAATAACTAATCCATTTTTTATATAGGGTTATACAAAAGATTTATTCTACTATAAATATTAATTAGAAATATAAATATATTTTCTACATAATGGTATTTTATTTATATTTTTTAGACATTAAAAAATAAAATTTATTTATAACACAATGATGATTCAGTAATTACCATGTTAATGAATGATTAAAATAATTGATATTATAAAAACCCAAATAAATGAAATTTGAGACTTTTTATGAATTTCACTAATTTTATTGGTTAATATGACATATTAGTCTTAGTTATATGAATTTGTTTCAACTTAATAATGCTGTTATAAATTTAGAAAAAACAAAATACCAAACAGTGTCAAAATAGACATAAAATAGTTTTTAAAACAAATATTATATTATTAATTGATATTCTATTTCTAAAAATATAAGGATCATCTAAAATACTTAAATAATGATAGGTGTAACATTAATTAACCACTTGGGGTTATCTTGGATGTATATGGTAAGATTTTTAACCATATAATATAAAAATACAAAGAGACATCATAAATGTCAAACTGTTTAACTAAGAGTTAAATCTAAAAGATAAGGTTAATATAGTGACCCAAAGCTCTCTAACACCTATTGGATTAGTTGTATTAGACCAATCCACACCTTAGAATATAAATAATTCATTTTGGAGTCATTAGAAACCGAAAATTATTTTAATATAAATAAATATTTCTAGATTTTTCTATGGTTCCCTCACCCCTCTTATATACTATGATGTTATTATAAATATGGTACAACCATATTCATTATTCTACCCATCCATTGAATGAAATTTCACCATACGTGCGTACGTACAACTTACCGTCTCCACGTCGTGGTGTAATTGTTATTCATTACATTATAAATTGGATTGGTATAATAATGATGTGTAATTGATGTAAATAATAAATATAACATGATAATGGTTCTGTATATATGATTTACCATCTAATTATATATAATTTTAATATCAAAAGAATGATATTTTCGATCGTGCATATGTATGGATTACCGTCTCTGCGAACGTGATGAGATCCATTCCCCATTGTATCAATTCAAGACTAATTTTCATTAGATGATTAAAAATAATGTTTAAACTCTTAATATCATTCTTAATATTAATAAGATACATCATCTCCATAAAAAACATTACTTATGTAATAAATCATATAAAGGAAAACAAATCAGTTAACACCTAAAACGAAGATAATACTAAAATATTATTCAGAATGCAATATTAAAAGATCACATATGATATCATATTAATGTATATGATACATGTATAATTTAAGAACAATTATTTCCCCATTATAAAGGAGGTTAACCTACCCTCGACCAAGGAAAAGTACAAGGTAAGGGTTAATTTCATAAACTCTTCATTATCTGAGGTTGTTTATATGTAATTATCTACTAGGACCTCTTTTTCATCCACATCCATGTTTTTTTAAAATTGTATTTCAAAACATTTGTACTATTTACTAGAAAATGTGTTAAAGTAATTTATACCCTTATTTGACCATATATGTTTTGAAAGGAATCTTTATGTCGTCTTCCAAACAAGATACTTTTTGAATTTTTTGAGAAATTTAATGTAAGAATGTTATTTATCTTATACGGAAGGGGCAGATATTTTTCACCTTTATAACAACACCGAAACATCCCTTACCATATTATAATAATATTTTCAAAATAAATGTTTTCTATTATAATTATATGACTTTTAAAGAATTTCAAAATAGAAATAGATATTTCTCTAAAAAAAGGTTTTGATTTTATATATGTCAACATCCTGTAATGGAATTTAATCTTATTTGAAGTTGATCTGTTATAAAACAAAACATCCATTTTGTATTGAAGGTTTTGTGATATGGTTGACTATGGATGTGTTATTTTAACACTATTCATGGTTATTGATAAAGTATTGACATTTCGTATGCTAATTTTAATATGCATGTTTATGTTATGTTTAAAACATTTCATATGAGGATTGAATTAGACTTAGTAAGTGATGGGTGGAGCCCGCTATAGCTCCTCGATGCATCGGTAGGTCTCATGAGACAAACTAGTGTCTTGGAATAAGGCCTTGAAAAAATCATATTTATATTTTTCTCACAAGGCCTTGATTAGGTGGTTATGATGTCTGGAATTATGCATTCCATCATTATGAAAGTGGATATTGATATTGCATGTGATTATTAGACTATTAGAATATCCATGTGAATAAATAAATGGATTTATTTGATTTTTTTCATTCCTATAGTATGCTTAATATTTGTTTTAAAAGTATTTTTTTAGTATTATACATTTCTTTAAAATTTTATGCTTATTTATGAAATATTGTGCTATATAGATATCTATACTGAGCATCGGAGCTCATCCCTTTCTATGATTTATTTTTTCCAAGATGCGAAGAAGCATATTATCAATGACTTGTAAGTGTTTTCTATGGAAACAATGTTATTGTAGTTTTCCATTTTATGATGTAATGTAAACCTTATAAATGTATCTAGTACTTCCATGGATACTAAAATAATCGATCTTTTGAGACCTGGCCATTTGTGATAATGCCAATGGTACCTAAAAATCCACCGACTCTAGGCTTCTGGGGTTGGGGCGTTACAGTTGGTATTAGAGGATGTTTAGTACAAACCATGGAATCTAGATTTAGATTTACTCTGATTATAGAAAATCAATCTAATATATAATATGAGCATTAATATAGAAGAACTTCCTAGGATTTTTGAATTGTAGATATTTTGTGAGTTTTCCAAGAATTACATCCATGTCTGGATACGAGTAGGTAGAGGTAGCTCTAGAAAATATGTACCTAGGGGTAACACCCAAAAACACCATTTTGAGCTAAACTCAAACGGGAACTAGTGCACGATAATGGGATTTTCCACACTCATGGTCAAGACACTCCCAGGGGATATTCTTAGGATAATTCTCATTTTCATTACAAACCAATATGAATAGTCTATGAGTATATACATCCTCAAAGAAAACATTTTTATTATTATGGATTATATCCATAAACTGTTCAATTAATGTTAAGTGTTTTACAACTTTCGATTTATGTATTTTTATTCATAAACTAATCTAGTTTATGTAATTGTTTTAGAAATGACTCATAGTGTAATGAATGCAAACTGTATCATTGCACACACTCTATGTAGCGATTTCCCTCTTGCTCAAGATAATTATAGTGGAGCTAGTGATTCAACTAGTACTGATCATCCTATCACCATACTAGGACAACTCACTCAGGTTATGAATAATAACCTTACCCGTATGGAGCACCCAAATCAATAATATGGAGGATCAATGTTAGATTTCATCATGAGGAAACAACCACCAACATTCAATAGGAGTAAAAATCCATTAGTATCTGAGAAATATATATATTCCATAGTGAAAATATTCTATGCCTTGGGGAGTAGCGAAAGGGAAAAAGTTGTCATGGCAGTTTACCGCCTCACTGAAGATACTGATCAATGGTGGCTATTGATTTAAAACACAAAGGAAGATGATTAAGTATCAAATATGTAATGGAGGGAGTTTAAAGATATTTTCTTAGAAAAATACTTTCCTCATGACCATCGAGTAGATATGGAAAGGAAATTTCTGAGTCTGAGGAAAAAGGAGGGTAGGAATGTCACATAGTATGAAGCTAACTTTACAAGGTTAGTGAGGTATGCTACAGATTATATACATAACCCAAGAAGAAATATTGATCGTTTCTTTTATGGGATAAAACCATTTCTCCATTGATCATTAGTCTCATAGTCCTTATCATGGTATGAAGATATTGTCTCATGTGATATCAAGACCGAAAAATAATTCTCTAAGTTATATGAATTTAAAGAAAATAAAAAGATGAAGGGATCTTCTCAACACTATGGAAATAGAAATAATGGGAATAAGGGAAAAGTTGAATATCCATCCTGCAGTAAACGTGGGAAGAAACACCATGGTACTTGTCTGAATGGAATGTGAGTCTGTTATAAGTGTGGTCCAAAGGCCACCAAGTTCGTGATTCCAAGAGAAAGAAAGAGGTTGTCAATGTTGAATGATAAAATTATAGAGAAAAGGGGCATTATGCGAATGAATGTCCTAAGAGTCAGGGTAACTTACCACAGAAAAGGCCAAGAGATCAATGAAAATCTTATGCTATCACTACTACTGAGGTTAAAGCTCCGAACAACGTACTGGCTGGTAATTTAATTGTTTCCTCATGTTTATAAAATACTTTATTTGATTCTGGATCATAACATTGTTTTATATCTTCCCAGTTTTCAAATAAAATTAGATATTTACAATTTGATTTAATAAGGGAGTTGTCAGTCAAAACTCCTAAGGGAAGTATCATCGAAAAAATGTTTTGTGAATCAGTCCCCATTAGAGCATATAAATGATCTTTATCTACTGATCTCATCGTCATACGCTGGATTTAATTTGATATAATCCCCGATACAGATTGGCTTTCAGACCTTGATGTGAATATTTACTGTAAGAAGAAAGAGGTTATGATTTTTGATGATAATGACAAAGAAAAATTTATCTTTAGAGGAGAATTGACACCACCTGATTCTTATCTAGATCCACCCCCAGTAGCTGAACTAAATTCAATTATTAGGGAGGAAGAGAATGAAATAACTATGGGCGAGGAAAGGAATGTTCAAATAGATTATGTACCTATTGTGAAGGAATATGATGATGTGTTTCTAGAAGATTTACCTATACATCCTCCAAAATGAGATATTGAGTTTTCTATTGATTTAATTATTGGTTCAAGGCTAAAATCGAAGACCCATTTTAGAATGGTCACTATGGAATTAGTGGAACTAAATAAACAACTAGAGGAATTGATTAATAAGGGATTTATTCACCCTAGTGTTTCCCCATAGAGAGCCCCTATCGTTTTTGTTAAAAATAAAGATGGATCTATGAGGTTGTCCATTGACTACAGGGAGATCAATGTTATAACAATAAAGAACAAGTATACCCTACCTCGCATTGATGATTTATTCAATCGAATTCATGGATCTCAATACTTTTCAAAGATTGAACTTTGATCTAGATAACATCAGTTGTGCGTGATGAAGGAAGAAATTCTGAAGACAGCATTTCGAACTAGGTATGGGCATAATGAGTTTAGAGAAATTCATTTTGGATTGACTAAAGCACCCTCTATTTTCATTGATCTAATGAATAGAGTTTTCAAGTAATATCTTGATCACTTTGTAGTGGTATTTATTGATTATATCTTGGTATACTCCAAAAGCTATGAAGATCAGGAAAATAACTTGTGCATTATCCTGAAGACTCTTAAAAGACATGAATTATATGGGAAGTTTAGAAAGTGTAAATTATGGCTTCAAGAGATTTCTTTTCATGGCCATATCATCTCTAAAGATGGAATATGTGTTGTTCCTTATAATACAAGATGAATCCAATAATGGACAGAACCAATAAGTATAAATACGGTATGGAGTTTTATTGGTTTAGTAGGTTATTATTTGCGTTTTTTCCAGAATTTTTCCTGATTGACTAACCCATTAACCAGGCTCACACGTAAAGGGGTGATATTTGTTTGGAGAACATAATCTGAAGAATGTTTTGATGAATTTAACATAATATTAGTCATTTCTCACATATTGAATCTACCATCGTGGAATGAAGGGTTTGTTATTTATAGTGATGTTTCAATGAAAGGACTTGGTTGTGTCCATATGCAGAATGATAGGGTTATTGCCTATGCATCATGATATATAAAAATTCTTAAGCAAAACTATCCTACTCATGATATTGAGTTAGAAATTTTAATCATTTCATAGATGATATGGAGACATTATCTCTATGGTGAAAATGTGTGGTATATACCGATCACAAGAGTTTGAATTATATTTTCTCATAGATAGAACTCAACATGAGGAAAAGGCGATGGCTTGACCTACTGAAGGATTGTTATTGCACAATACACTACCACCCAGGGAAGGAAAATAATCTGGCTGATGCTTTGAGTATAATGAATCATGGAGTTTTGAACAAGATGAAAACTAAAAAGGATCTTAAATACATGGTCTATTAAAGATGGATATAGGAATCACCATGGAAGGTGAAACATAAATACTCTTTCATATGGTTGGAAACCCATCTTTACTGGGAAGGATAAAGAGTTCTGAGACTGGTGATGAAGAGTTTCAAAATAATATTAAAGCTATGAATGATTTGAGATTGAGTGACTTTGTGTATGAATATGGAATTTAGAAATTTGAGAAGATACAATGTATTCCCGATATACCTGATCTAAAAAGGGAATTGTTGGATGATGATCCTAGATCCAATTTCTCTATACACCTTGGTAGCAATAATATGTATAGAGATTTGAAGGAACATTTTTTTTGGGATAACATGAAGAGGGAGATTGATGATTTTGTGTCAATGTATACGGTTTATCAATAAGTGAAAGTTAATATGAAACAGCCTAGAGGAGTCATGCAACCTCTTCCCATACAAGAGTGGAAATGGGAAAATATTACGATGGACTTTGTCATCGGACTACCAAAGACTCCTAGAATGAATGATGCAATATGGTTCATTATTAATCATCTTAACAAGTCAGCACATTTTCAGGCTATAAGAGAAGATTTACCACTTGAACGATTAGAAATACTATATATTAATGATGTTGTAAGACATCATGGAGTATCACTATCGATTTTTTCTGATCATGATCCACATTTTACATCAAGATTCTGGAAAAGTCTTCAGAATGCCCTGGATATTGAACTTTTTTTGAGATATGACTTCTTCCCCCAAACTGATTGACAATCAGAACGGACTATTAAAACCTTACAAGACATGTTGAGATCATAATCACTTGACATTAAAGGTATGTGGGATCAATATTTATCTCAGGTAGAATTTTCCTATAATAATAGATTCCATTCCTGTATTCAGATGGCACCATATGAGGCGTTTTATGGAAAGAGATGTCACCACCAACCTATTTGGATGATGTTAGTGAAAGAAAACTTGTAGGCCCAGAACTAGTGGATGAAATGATGGAAAAGGTGAAGGTAATCCAAAACAACATCAAAGCAGCTCAATGTTGACAGAAGAGCTATGTTGATAACCAAAGGTAGGATTTGGAATTTCAGGTAGGAGATCATGTTTTCATAAAGGTATCACCATGTAAGGGTGTTATATGTTTCAGTGAGAAGGGTAAATTGAGTCCTAGGTATATCAGACCTTTCGAAATTCTAGATTGAATTGGGGTTGTATCTCACCGTTTGGCAATGCCGCCAAGTCTCTCCAAATTTCACAATGTATTCCACTTATCACTATTAATAAAATACATTCCTGGCCAAATGCATGTACTTACCTATGAGGAATTAGAACTGGAACCTGATCTGTCTTATTACGAAGAGCCTGTCAGGATTCTTGATACATGGGAACAAGTGTTGAGAAAACAGACGACTCTCCTGGTAAAATTTCTATGGAGAAATCATAAGATGGTAAAGGCAACGTTGGAACCCGAGGAACATATGATGAAGAACCACTCATGTCTTTTTTTTGTAGAAATATTATATAAATTTTTAGGACCAAATTATTTGAAGGAGGGGAGAATATAACACCCCAAGCTTCCACAATACAATTCTATTTGAATAATAAAATAGCATTTATTGTACGCAACATCACATTCTAACACACCATGACCAATCAAACCAACTGTTATGAATTGTTATATCCACTTTTTGAAATTTTATAAATTTTTTCTTTCAAAATTGACTTCATTTTTGGATTCGGAATATAAAAATTTGCTTATGGTGATTTTTGGGTATTTTTCAGAAAACATTCATTATTTGATGTATAGTGAAAAAAACTGAGAAATAGTTAAAAACAAAATTTTAATATAAATAATTTATTTATTATTTAAATTTTATTTAGGTCAAAATAGATTCATAATACCAATATATGTTCAATTTAATTCATTGGAGTCAGTTTATAATAATTTTAGATATATTAAAAATTTATTGAACTTTTTATCATCTTTTACACACCTCCTAAGAGCATTTGCAAATTTATATAAAATTGAATTTTACCGCTTCTGTGATTTGAATATCAAAAATCCAAGAGACATGGTTATTATTAGTAAGTAAAATTTTGTTCAATAAGATGAAAATAATTTTTGGTGAATATTAACTTTTTTCTTTTATTTTCCACGGTTAAAAGTAAATAAGGGAATTAAGGGTAAAAAATGACATTATTATTACCCCAACACATTCCCTAATTCTATTGGATAAGTGTAATTTGACCAAAAACAACATTAGAAAATAAACATGATCCTTTAGGTCCATTTGGATTATATTAGAACATTCATTATTATTTAATTCAAAGAAGAGTTAAAAGTGTTAAATTCAACATTTCATAATTAATACATTTTTAATATGGGGTTATACATAAGATAAATTATACTATAAATATTCATTATAAATATAAAAATATTTCCGATATAATTGTATTTTATTTATATTTTTTAGACCTTAAATAATTTAATTTATTTATAACACAATGATGAAGTTGTAATTACCGTATTAATGAATGATTAAAATAATTGATATTATAAATATCCAAATAAATGAATTTTGAGACTTTTTATGAATTCTAATAATTTTATAGGCTAATATGACATATTAAGGTTGTATATATGAATTTATTTTTGAAGTAATAATGATGTTATGAATTTAGAAAAAACAAAATACCAAATAGTGTCAAAATTGACAAAAAAGAGTTTTGAAAACAAATATTATATTATTAATTGATATTCTATTCCAAAAATATAACGTTCCATCAAAAGACTTAAATAATGATATTTGTATCATTAATGAACCAATTGGGGTTCTCTTGGAAGTATATGGTATGTTTATTAACCATATAATATAAAAATACAAAGAGATATGGTAAATGTAAAACTATTTAACTAAGAGTTAAATCTTAATGATAAGGTTAATATAGTGACCCAAACCTGTCTAAAACCTGTTGGTTGAGTGTTTTTGGAACCATAACCACCTTATACTATAAATAATTCAATTTTTAGCCAATATAAACCTATAATCACTTTATTATAAAATAATATTTCTATATTTTCCTAAAATGTCCCTCATCCCTCTTATAGAAGTGCCCTCCTTCTTCTGTATGATTAACACCTTCAAATCCATTTGGCTCAGCCAACGTCTACCCAAAAACCCTCTAAACATTCCTCCATTAAACATATAAGACTTCATTTATTCATAAAGCCTACTTATTGATCCCTTTTGATCAAATCAAAAGGATGAAACCGAAGAAGAGGTAAATATTTAATCACTACTTTCAAGTTCCTTTCTTCTTCCACTTTCTCTTTATTTGTTGTTTCCATTATAAAATAATAAATCAAGTATCTTATATATACTGTGATATTATTATAAATATGGTACAACCATATTCATTATTCTATCTATCCTTTGAATGACATGTCACCATACGTGCGTACGTACGACTTATCGTCTCCACGTCGTGGTGTAATTGTTATTCAATACATTATTATTTGGATGGGTAAAATATTGATTTGTAATTGATGTAAATAATAAATATGACATAATAATGATTATTTATATATGATATTTATAACAACCCAAGATTTAATGAAAAATATTCTTTCAATTTCATTCATGTCTTGTGTTGTACGCTACATCAAGATTACCTTGCGCTATACGCAACACCGTATTAGATTGCAGTATATACAACACTATTCTTGGATCATGTTACACACAATTTTGATAGTAGTTATTCTACGCAACATTGAGTGTGTATATAAATATATATATATATATATATATTCAATGTATAAATGAAATATGGATGGATTCTGTTATATGAAACAACGAAGGAGTCTTGCATCACACGCAACCCTGACATGGCTTTCATTACATGCAATCGCGACCTTCCTCGGTAGCGTGTGTAGTACGCAATACCGAGTTTCACTAAACAATGATATATGATTATAACATTATTATGAACTATCCGTTTTGAATAGTATTAACTACATTTGAATTTTATAACATTATTATTTATCTAACATATTTTCTAGAACATGGTATGAGAACAAAATAAATTTTTCGGGTAAAATAAGTAACTTACAAAAAATGAAGTTTTGTCGCCTTTTGATGACGCACTAACTTTAAATATAGTTTTTGACATTTTTATAAGTTCAATTTGACAAAATAAAATTCCTCCTTGGAATCAGGATATAAAATTTTAATTTGGATAAATTTTTCATATTATTCTGATAACTTTCATATTTTGATGAATAGTAAAAACACGGTATATTTTAATTAAAAACAACTTTTTTCATCGCAATAATTTATATGGATATTTTATCTTTTTAATTGGTTTTAATATGTAATTATAATATATTTTTACCATTTAATCCAATGTTGGTAATTGGAATTAATTTCACTTTGAAATTGGACATAAACAAGTGATGATCTTTTGATAGTTATTGTTTCTTAAAAACACATTATTTGTTTTGATAACGGAAATTAAATTTAAAATTAATTAATGTGACTGCTATGTTTTTTGAATTTGGAAAATTAGACATCATTTTTCAATTCTGAATATCAAATATATCTTAGGCTGAATTTTTGGTATTTTTCTGAAAAACATCAATTTTTGATGAATAGTGAAAACACTATGTTTTTTTGTTAAAACCGACTTTTTATTTAAATAAACATTTATTTGATTTAAATTTATTTTAGGTCGAAATGGATAAATAATACTTTTATATGTTCAATTAAATTCATTGAAATCATTTTACAAAAAATTTAGATTTATAAAAAATTGTATTGAACTTTTCACCATCTTTTACCCACCTCTTAGGACCTTTTGCAATTATTCATAAAACATAATTTTACCGCTTCATTGAGTTGAATTTAGAAAATCTAAGAGACACGGTTAATATCAAGGAGTAAAATATAGTTCAATTAGATAAAAATAATTTTTTTTGAATAGTAACTTTTTACTTTTATTTACCACGGTTAATGGTAAATATGGTAATTCAAGGTTAAAATAATATTATAATAATTCAAAATTTCCTTAAAACTTGTCCAAAACATATTGGATGAGTAATGGCATACCATGGTCATACTTGGGTCGATTTGGGGACCCCATGGATCCACTCTTGAAAGACAATGACACGTTAGATTAATTAATTTAATGTAAAGACAAAATTGGTATTAACAAAAATCCATTAGTAATTAATTTTTATAAGGGGCTATATAAATTATATTTAGACTATAAATATTCATTGGAAAGATAAATATATTTCCTACTTTTTAAAATTTTTTTATAATTTTTAGACATCAAATAAATAAAATTATTTATGACCCAATAATGATACCTTATTTACCCCATTAATAAATGATTTAAATAAATAAGATTATAATGATTAAAATATAATCCAAAACTTGTCCAATTCCTATTGAATGATTTTATTTTGAATATGAGTCATCTTATCTTCAAAATTAATGTGTTTTGGACCTCATGAAACTGAATATATGTTTACAATAAAATAATGTTTTCACACATTCTTAAAGAGCCCCTCCACTCCGTAATAAAAGGAGAGCAATTCTATGCAATTCCTCACACCTCTCAAGCCTTTTTGGATCATCCAAACTCTTTACAAATAAGCTCCCTACATCCCTATCCTACCCCTTGAATCCTTAAATTAGGCAGAAGACACTCCAAGAAGTCATTTTGGATCAATCTAAAGGAAGTTACCCAAATTAAAGGTAATAGTTTCTCTTAAGTTGTTTTCTTTTATTCTACATCTCAAACCACTAAAATATTTTTAATCCATTATTTTGTGACCAAAACAGTATCCTCAAAATACTAGGATGTGGTTATGAGAAATATTAGAACTACACTTATACACACCTCCATCTAATGGATGAAGGACATAATGTTTCTGGGATGGCAAACTAACGCCTCACGAAACGATGATTGTTCGATTTTCTCCTACCACCTCTCATGGTGGCCATTATATTGGCACTGTATTTATATATGACATATATTATGTTTATTTTTTCATTATTCTTCTTTACTTACCAATTATATCAAGCCTTTATGGTTTCCATAGTTGGTAAATACGATAATCTCATTTGAAGAAGTACAGACTACCGCCCCCTCAAAGTGATGTGATTCGTTAATGCCTTATGTGGGATGTATAAATTATGGAGTTAATGATATTATATATGATATTATACTGGTATTATAATATAATTTTGTGTAATTATGTTTTAATTCCATTAAAATAATAAATATAAATGAAAGTAGTGTTCTGGCTTACGTACGGTTTACCGTCTCTATGAACGGTGCATTTCATTTCTTACCTCCATATGTTATGTACTATTATAAATAGATTTATATTCTGGATATATAATGAATATATATGATATATATAAATCATTATTTACATTATCAAAGTAAATAAATCATGATATAAGTAATAACATCAAGAAAAACAAGTCCAAACACGTACGATAAATAAGATGATTTTACCCAAAAGGTTGCTTTAACATGAAATTTACAAAAGAACGGGAAATATAATGTCATAAGTGAACCATATATGATATCATAACAATGAATATGATTATTTATTAAGTCAATGACATTATTTAAATCATTATACACTAAGTTTGGATATGTACGAAGCATATCGGACCTAAGGTAAGGGATAACATTTCAAATCTCGTTCTTATCCGAGATTGTTTATTCGTAAGTATTTACTGGGTTTATTGTTATCATCCATGTCCATGTTTCCTAAAAATTGTTTCATGAATGTTTAAAGACATTTTTACCCATTTTTACTTTTACAACATGGTATGTAAAGAATCTTTCTTTTACGAGGTACTTTATGATTTTTCCGAAAAAAGTACGAGAAGAATGTTATTTTTAACATATACAACATGAATAGATTTTTACTATTTCATAATGCATTATTTTCATGAATATTACTCTAAAATATTTCATAAGTATTTTCAACATAATATTTTTCATTTAAAATTGTATGGCATTTTGTGAAAAGAAAATGTTTTTGAATAAGAAAGGATATTTTCCTCAAGAATTCATTTCAAGTGATTTGTCAAAACTATTTTCCATCTAAGATGACATTATTTAGTATGATTATATTTCAAGTATAATGTCTCTTTGATTTACATGGTTTAATTTTTCTTATGATTAAATGATATCCATTTGTTTTATATGGATTATGTTATGATGGGATGATGTTTATGAAACCCATTTTGTTCTTTGGGTTATGATAAATGTTTTAAGTTTATTTTGTGGCACAAGTAAGAATGATTTAATTATGAGAAGGGTGGGACCTATATCTACCTTAAATGCATTGGGTAAAGATTTATATCTCATGAGATAGACATAGCTGGAACATCAAGTAAATCCAGTTCAGTAATACAGGGATAGAACGACAAGTAAACTGGGTTCAGAAAGGGACTTTGTCCACTAAGATAGTCTTGGAAGCAATGCCTTGGCTACTATGGGAATAATTACATGTGCCTAATGGATGCCACAGTTACATGTTTTATTCCCATTCTAGTTTATCATGATTAATGTTCCTTTATGATCTATGCCTTATGTACTGTCATGTTTTATGTTATTGCCCATGATTTTGATGTTTAAACATTATGTTCATGTTTTTAAGTTCAAATGTATAAGATTTTTTTTATTTTATCTATGCTTACCCTTACATAGCATTTGAGCTCACCCTTTATATGTTTTCTTTTCCCCAAGACATAAAGAAAGGTTTTAGGTAAGAAAACCAAAAGGGTAAGATCATTATGGGAGATGTTGAATATTTTTCACCATGATTAGTAGATTACATTCCAAGTTTCCAAAGACACTAAACTATTACGATCCTTGAGTTTTGTTTTTTGTTATGTATTAAGTATTCTACAAAAGTTATGTAATGTACATGTACATCAAGCTTTGGGTCTCTGCAGTTGGTATTAGAGGAAAGGTCTAGTTAACCTTTTGAAACCAGGATGTAAAAACTTTAGTGAGATCCCTAAAATATTTCTAAGGTATGTCTAGGGATGTCCCTAAGGTTAAGTATAATTATAGGTTATAGTCCTAGAATTACGGTAACGATATTAGAATTAAACCTAAGATGTTAGATATTGAAGTTACTCCCCATTGATTATGTTGTTTTACCTATCATGATTTTTCCCTCTCACACAATTCTTTTTGGGTTTTAGAAAATGGCTGGAAAAGGAAGATTCATGATAATGGAGAATATGATGGAAAATGGAATGATATTCTTCATGATCAAGCAAATGAAATGGTATTTGGAAGGAGAACCATTGTTATTATGACAAATCATCAATCTCATAATATGAACAATAATCTCAGCTTTGGTAAGTTTCCTGACTCAGCTAATAAGGGAAATATGGAGTTTCATGATGACCATAGAGGAAAGAAAGTTCAATTTCCCTCATGTAAGTCATGTGGGAAGAGGCATCAAGGAGAATGTTTCAAAGGAACTGGAAGATTCTTTGGGTGTGGAAAAGAAGGACACAAAGCTAGTAATTGTAAAGTAAAAGGTTCAGTTAACACCATGGACAAGTATAATGGTATTGCTAAGACATCAACAACGGTTAAGTGTTTTAAATGTGGAATGTACGGGCATTATGAAAACGAATGCCCTAAGGGAAAATCTCATAAAGAGAATTAGTATGGTCATATGGGTAGAATTTATGTGGATGGTGATGAAGAGACTAGAAATGATATGTGAGATGAAAGAATTGTTGATGCTCGGTCAATGGTTTAAAAAGGTAGTGGAATGATTACAAGTTTATCAAGAGTAATGTTGTATAAGTAATCTCATGGTACTATGGAATAAAGAGACATCTAAGGATTGTTACACTATTGTCTTTACTTATGTTTTGAAAGTGTATGATGAATGGTACCGGTAACCATGAAAGGTTATTTAGATATTTTTTGGAAAGCACCTAATATGCGCATAAAGAAGTGCTAAGGAGATAATGAAATGTTTGATAGTATTAATGAGCTCATGAATTATATAAGGAAAAAGTGATATCATGGTTTGAGTATAAAGAATTTTTGGGATTTTGGTATGTGGAAAGAGTTAACTTTTGATAGTATTCATGGTTTCACTAAGGTTCAATGGGTATTCATTTTTTCAAGAGAATACATGATTAATGTATTAAAATGATTGGAATGTTATCAACAAGATATATCAGGGATAAATGATGGTATTCACATGCTCGGTAGATGAAATTTCTTGTAATTGTTTAATTTATACTATAAGCATGGACAGAAGTATTTTGGATAACCCTAAAGATTTGAAATGGATTATGTTGGACATAAGTTAGTATTGTTTAAGGCTAGAACTGTTTTCTATATTATCGATGGAATTTCATAATGATGTAATTTTAGAAAAAGGAAAACCTGCAGGACGGGCGACAACTCGTCGTGTCGGACAAGGCTGTGTGAATCGAACCCACAACCGAAGTGCGACTTGCCTTTATCTCCTACCACTAGCCTACATGAAGTCCCTAGTTAGTAGAAATTAGTTTTATTTTATTAAGTAGTATTATAGTTGAAGTATAAGCCCATTTTTGGAACCATTTACGAATAATATCACCATAGATGGACATAAGTATATAGCGACTACTAATCTTATGTTTGAGACAGATGGAATGACCTATCATTCTATTGAATTATCTGGTAATATTTCATCGAAAACAAATTCAACTTCATTTCTTTAAGAGATGAAGTGGAAATTGTTCAAGACATGAACAACAATGAGATTGTACCAAAATCAAGTAAGAATCCCTTTTAAATCAAAAATTATTCAACATTAGAGAAATTATCCTGAAAGCCAAAAAATGTTGTCCTAGTACTCTTATATCTGATGAATCAGAAGGTACCTTAGATCATCACAAATGTATGGCTTTGTGATTGTTGGATTTTTCATAGCCATGTTCTCTACCACTCTCCATCAAAACCTGATGGTTAGATTTTTCATTCATATCCATATTTTCACCTATGTTCTCTGATATGGAATCCCATTTATGAGTTACTTTGGGTAATCATTACGTTTTATACTTTAGTTTTTAAAATCAAGTTTTAGTATTCCTTTTTACGATGTGGGTTTCTATGAATAGTCAACGATTAATAACCCTGATGAATTTCGAGGGTTAAATTCATTTTAAGGGTGGTAGAATGTAACACCCTGAGATTTTATGAAAAATATTCTTCCAATTTCATTGTTTTATTGTGTTGTACGCTACACCAAGATTACCTTTCACTATACGCAACACCGTATTAGCTTGCAGTATATGCAACACTATTCTTGGATCATGTTACACACAATTTTGACAGTAGTTATTCTACGCAACCTTGAGTGTGTGTATACATATATATATTCAATGTATAAATTAAATATGGTTGGATTATGTTATACTAAACAATGAAGGTGTCTTTCATCACACTCAACCCTGACTTGGCTTTCATTAGACACAATCGCGACCTTCCTCGATAGCGTGTGTAGTACGCAATACCAAGTTTCACTAAACAACGATATATGGTTATAATATTATTATGAAGTAGACGTTGTGAATAGTATTAACTAAATATTGAATTTTATAACATTATTATTCATCTTACATATTTTCTAGAACATGGTATGAGAACAAAATAAATTTTTTTGGGTAAAATAAGTATTTTTAAAAAAATGTAGTTTTGCCACCTTTTGAAGGTGAACCCAATTTAAATCTAGTTTTTGACATGTTTATAAGTTTAATTTTACAAAATAAAATTATTCCTTGGAATCAGAATATAAAAATTTAATTTGGATAAAATTTTCATATTATTCTGATAACTTTCATATTTTGATGAATAGTAAAAACACGCTATATTTTAATTAGAAACAACTTTTTTCATCATAATAATTTATATGGATATATTATCTTTTTAATTGGTTTTAAAGTTTAATTAGAATATATTTTTACCATTTAATCCAATTTTGTTCATTGGAATTAATTTCACTTTGAAATTGGACATAAACAAGTGATGATATTTTGATAGTTTTTGTTTCTTAAAAAAACGCTATTTGTTTTGATAAGGGGAATTACTTTTAAAATTAGTTAATTCCACTTATATGTTTTTAATTTGGAAAAATAGAAATCATTTTTGAATTTGGAATATCAAATATAGCTTACGCTGAATTTTTGGTATTTTTCTAAAAAACATCAATTTTCGATGAATAGTGAAAACACTGATATTTTGGTTAAAACCGATTTTTTATTTAAATAATCATTTATTCGATTTAAATTTATTTTAGGTCAAAATGGATGCATAAAACTTATATAATTTAAATTAAATTAATTTTAATCATTTTATAACAATTTTAGATTTATAAAAAATTGTATTGAAATTTTCACCGTCTTTTACCCACCTCCTAAGAGCTTTTGCAATTATTCATAAAACTTAATTTTACCGCTTCTGTGGGTTGAATTTTGAAAATACGAGAGACAAAATTAATACCAAGGAGTAAAATGTGGTTCAATTAGATAAATTTTTTTGGTGTGTATTATCTTTTTACTTTTATTTACCACGGTTAAAGGTAAATAGGGTAATTCAAGATTAAAAGAATATTATAATAATTCAAAATTACCTTAACACTTGTCCAAACATTATTGGATGAGTAATTTCCGACCATGGCCATCCTTGGGTCAATTTTGGGACCTCATGGAGCCACTTATGAAAGACAACGACACATTATCTTAATTAATTTAATGTAAAGACAAAATTGGCATTAACAAAAATCCTTTAGTAATTAATTTTTAGAAGGGGATATATAAATTATTATTTCGACTATATTTATTCATTGGAAATATAAAACTATTTCCTACATTTTGGTATTTTTTTTTATAATTTTTAGACATCATATAAATTAAATTATTTATGACACAATAATGATGCAGTATTTACCTCATTAATAAATGATTTAAATAAATAAGATTATAATGATTAAAATATCATCAAAAACCTGTCCAATTCCTATTGTATTATTTTATTTCGAATATTAGTCAAATTATATTAGACATTAATGTTTTTTTACCTCCTTAAACCGAAGATAAGTTTATAATAAAATAATGTTTTCACACTTTTTTAAAGAGCCCCTCCACTCCCTTATAAAAGAAGACCACTTTTATGCAATTCCTCACATCTATAAAGCCTTTTGGCTCATCTAAACTCTGCCCAACTAAGCTCCGTACATCCCTCTCCTCCCCCATTAAGAATTACATTAGGCAGAAGACACTCCAAGAAGTCATTTTGGTTCAATCCAAAGGAAGTTACCCAAATTAAAGGTAATAGTTTCTCTTAAGTTGTTTTCTTTTATTCTACTTCTCCAACCCCTAAAATCTTTTTAATACTTTATTTTTTTGACAAAACCAGTATCCTCAATATACCAGAATGTTGTTATGATAAGTATTAGAACTACACTTACACACACCTCCATCTAATGGATGAAGAACATCATGTTTCTGTGATGGAAATCTAACGCCTCACAAAACAATGATTGTCCTATTATCTTCTACCACCTCTCATGGTGGCCATTATGATGGAAAATTATTTATATATGATATATATTATGTTTATGATTTCATTATTCTTCATTAATTCCCAATTATATCAAGCATTTATGGTTTCCATAGTTGGTAAATATGATAATCGCATTTGAGGAAGTGCGGACTACCACCCCCTCAAAGTGATGTGATTCGTTAATGCCTTATGTGGGATGTATAAAGGATGGATTTAATGATCTTATATATGATATTATACTTTAATTATAATATATCTATGTATCATTATGTTTTAATTCCATTAAAATAATAAATATAAATGAAATTAGTGTTCACGCGTACGTACGATTTACCATCTCGATGAACGGTGCATTTCATTTCATACCTCCATATGTTATGTAATATTATAAATACATGTATATTCTGGATATATAATGAATATATATGATATATAAATCATTATGTACATTCTATAAGTAAGTAAATCATGATATAAGTAATAATAACATCAAGAACAACAAGTCCAAACATGTACGATAAATAAAACTATTTTACCCAAAACATTTCTTTAACATGGTATTTACAAAAGAACGGGTAATATAAAGTCATAATTTAACCATATATGATATCATAACAATGAATATGATTCCTTAATAAGTCAATGACATTATTTAAATCATTATATAGGTGGTTTGGATACATACGAAGCATATCCGACCTAATGTAAGGGATAACTTTTCCAATCTCATTCTTATCTGAGATTGTTTATTCGTAAGTATTTACTAGGGTTATTGTTATCATCCATGTCCATATTTATTAAAAATGGTTCCATGTATATTTAAATTCCTTTTTACCCATTTTTTACTTTTTCTACATGGTATGTAAATAATCTTTCTTTTATGAGGTACTTTTTGACTTTTCCAACAAAAGTACGAGAAGAATATTATTTTTAACTTATACGACATGAACATATTTGTACTGTTTCATAATGCATTATTCTCATGAAGCTTACTCTACAATATTTCATAATTATTTTCAAAAAAATCCTTTTCATTTAAAAATGCATTTCATTGTGTGAAAAGAAAATTTTTTTGAAGAAGAAAGGTTATTTTCCTCAAGAATTCATTTCAAGTGTTTTGTCAAAAGTATTTTCCATCTAATATGACATTATTTAGTATGATTATGTATCAAGTATAAGGTATCTATAATTTACATGGTTTCATTTTTATTATGATGAAATGATATCCATTTGTTTTATAGATTATGTTATGATGGGATGATGTTTATGAAACCCATTTTGTTCTTTGGGTTATGATGAATGTTTTAAGTTTATTTTGTTGAACAAGTAAGAATGATTTCATTATGAGATGGGTGGGACCTATATCTCCCTCCAATGCATTGGGTAAATATTTATATCTCATGATATTGACATGGATGTAATGGAAAGTAAATCTGGTTTAGTAATACAGGGCTGGAAAAACAAGTAAACCCGGTTCAGTAAGGGACTTTGTCCACTAAGATGGTCCTGGCAGCAATGCCTTGGCTACTATGGAAATCATTACATGTGTTTAATGGATGCCAAAATTACATGTTTTATTCCCATTATAGTTTATCATGATTAATGTTTCTTTATGATCTATGCCTTATATACTGCCATGTTATATGTTATTGCCCAAGATTTTGATGTTTAAACATTATGTTCATGTTTTAAGGTTCAAATGTATATGATTTGTTTTATTTAATCCATGATTACCCTTACTGAGAATTTGATCCCACCATTTATATGTTTTCATTTCCACCGGACTTAAAGAAAGGTTTTAGGAAAGAAAACGAAAAGGGCATGAACTTTATGGGAGATGTTGAAGATCTTTCACCACAATTAAAATATTACGTTTAGAGTTTCCAAAGACACTAAACTCTTATGATCCTTGAGTTTTGGTTTTGGTTATGTATTAAGTATTCTGAAAAATTAATTTAATGTCCATGTACATCATGCTTTGGGTCTCTACAATATTCCATCCAATTATATATTATTTTAATATCAAAAGATTGACATTATCGCTCGGGTGTTCGTAGGGATTACCGTATCCACGAACGTGATCAGATTCATTACCCATCGTATCAATTCAAGAGAAATTTTCATTAGATTATTAAATAAAATGTTCAAAGGATTAATATAATTCTGATTATTAATAAGATACATCCTATACATAACAATCATAACTTACGTAACAAATCATATAAAGTAAAACGAATCAGTTAACACCTGAAACGATGATAATACAAAAATATTATTAACAATTCAATATTAAAAGATACATATGATATTATATTATTGTATATAATTCTTTTATAATTTAATAACAATTATTTCACAATTATAAATGAGGTTAACCTACCCTCTACCAAGGAAAAGTACAAGATAAGGGTTAATTTCACAATCTCTTCATTATTTAAGGTTGTTTATATTTAATTATCTACTAGGACCTCTATATCATCCAAATCCATGTTTCTTAAAATGCATTTCAAAACCTTTATACTATTTACAATACAATGTGTAAAAGTCATTTATACTTTTATTTTACATTATATGTTTTGAAAATAATCTTTCTGTCATCTTCCAAATAAGGTACTTTTGGACTTTTTCGAATTTTTTTTGGTAGGAATGGTTTTTTAACTTATATAGTGGGTGTGGCTATTTTACACCATTATAAAAACGTCGAAGCATACCTTATAGGCTTATAATAATATTTTTAAAATAAATTTTTTCTTTTATAAGTTTATGGCTTTAAAATGGTATCAAAATAAAAAGAGATATTTCTCTAAAAAAAGGTTCTGATTTCATTTATGTCAACATCTTTTGATAGATTTAAATCTTATTTGAAGTTGATTTATTATGAAACAAAACATCCATTTTGTATTTAATGTTTTGTGATATGTTTGGATATGGATGTATTATTTTTACACTATTGATGGTTATGGATAAATTATTGACATTTTGTATGCTAGTTTTAAGATGAATGTTAATGTCATGTTTAAACCTATTCATATGAGGAATGCATTGGACATAGTAAGTGATTGGTGGATCCCACTATAGCTCTTTAATGCATCGGTAGGGCTCATGAGACAAACTAGTGTCCTGGCACAAGGCCTTGACAAAATATTTTTGTAGTCTTGGCACAAGGCCATGACTATGTGGTTATGAAATCTGGAATTATTCATTCTATCATTATGAAAGGGGATATTGATATAAAATGTTATTATTTGACCTATAGAATATCCATGTTAATAATTAAATGACATTATTGGATTTTTATCTTTGCCATATTATTCAGAATTTTAGGTTTAAAATGATTATTTAGTGTTATACACTGCCTTAAATGTTTATGATTATTTATAAAAGTTTCTTCTATATTTTTATCCTTAATGAGAATCTGATATCACCCATTTCTATGTTTTATTTTTCTTAGGATGCAAAAAAGTATATTATGACTTACTTGCAAGGATATTCTATGGGATCTCAGTGTTGTTTTTGGAAACAATGTTGTGGTAGTTTTCCATTTTATGGTGTAATGTTAACCTTATGAAAGTAACTAGTACTTCCAAGGAATCTAAATTAATCGATATTTCGAGATTTGTTCTTTTGTGATCATAAAAATGATACATAATAATGAACCGACTCTGGGCTTCTGGGGTTGGGGTGTTACAATATACATAAATATGATCCTATAATATTACTTTGTTAATAATATTTTAGTAGTATCATCATTTTGGGTGTTAACTGATTCATTTTCTTTTATATGATTGGTTACATAAGTCATGTTTGTTATAGATAGTATTTATTTAATTCATATACAAAATGATATTATATCCATAGAAATTAAAAAATGAAAATTATTATTGAATGATTACAATGGAGAAATAATCTCGTCACGTTCATGTAGTCGGTAATTCGTACGTACGCACGAGCGTCAGTATCATTATATTGATGATGACATCATATTTATTGGGATGGTATATCATATATAAAGAATCATTAACAAGTTATGTTTATTATTTACCTCATTTAAACTCCATCCAAATAATGATGTGTTTGAATATCAAACTACACCACAACGTGGAGACGGTAAGTCATACGTACGCATGTATGGTGACATTGTCATTCATATGATGGATAAAATAGTGAATATGGTTCTACAATTTTTATAATAACATCATTGTATATAAATGATACTATAGTTATTATTTTAGAATGGAAATAACAAATAAATAGGATGTGGAAGAAGAAATGAACTTGAAAGAGTTGATGAAATATTTACCTTTTCTTTGGGTTCTTCCTTTGGATTTGATCAAAAGAGCACCATTGGTTGGCTTTCTGACAAATGGATGTCCTCTATGATTGAGGGAGGAATGTTGGGAGGATTTTTCGGTATGGGTTTGTGGTCCCAAATGGTTTTGACGGTGTGAAATTAAGAGAATGGTAAGTACACTTTAATAAGAGAGGTTATGGTCACTTTAGAAAAAAGATGAAATATTATTTTAAAATAAAATTATTTTAGGTTTCTAATAGATCCAAAATGAATTATGTAGAGGAAAAGTTGGGGATGGGTTGAAAAACATTCAAACAATAGGTTTTGGATAAGAGTAGGTCACCATAATAACCTTATCATTTGGATTTAACTCTTAGTTAAAAATTTTATATTTACCATGTCTCTTGGTATTTATATATTATATGGTTAATAAACATATAATAACATGCCAAGAGGACCCCATGTGGTTCATTCTTAAAATATATAACCTTATCTAAGTCTTTTTCGGGATCATTGATTTTGAGTAATATTATATCAATTAATAATATAGTATTTGTTTTAAAAACTCAATTATGTCAATGTTGACATAATTTAGTATTTGATTTTATTGAAAGCCATAAAAAATTTATCACTTCAAATAAAATTTATTTAATAAACCTTAACATGACATATTAAAAAAGATAAATAGTGGAATTTATTATATATATAAATTTACATATATTTGGATATTTGTTATATCAATTATTTTAATATTTCATTATGAAGGTAATTACTGCATCATCATTGTGTCAAAAATAAAATAAAATATTTATTTTATAAAAATAATAAATAAAATATTATTATTTAGGAAATATTTTTTTTATAATGAATATTTATAGTCTAATTTATATTATGTGTAACCCTATATTAAAAATGTATTAAATAATAAACATTGAATTTAACTCTTTAAACTATCCTTTAAATAAAATAATAATAAATGTAATAATATATTCCAAGTGGAAAAAAGGATCATATTTTATTTCAAAGGTTGTTTTTGGTTGAATTAAACTTATCCAATAGAATTTGGACATGTTTTGAGGTAATTGTAATATCATTTTTACCCTTAATTACCCAATTAACTTTTAACGATGGTAAATAAAAGTCAAAAGATACTATTCACAAAAAAAAATTATTTTCTTCTTATTGTACCAAATTTTATAGACTGATGTTAACCGTGTCTCTAAGATTTTTGAAATTCAACACACATAGGTGGTAAAAGTATGTTTTATGCAAATTTGTAAATGCTCCGAGAAGCTGTGTAAAAGATAGAAAAAAGATCAATAAAATTTTATATATCTAAACATATTATAAAATTACTCCAATGAATTAAATTAAACATATATAGGTATTATGAATCTATTTTGACATAAAATAAATTAAAATAATATCACTAATTATTTAAATAAAAATTCTGTTTTAAACAATAACGCAATGTTTTTCACTATTTATCAAAAATTGAAAGTTTTTAGAAAAATACCAAAAATTCACCATAAGCTAATTTCTATATTATGAATTCAAAAATGAAGTCCATTTTTTAATATAAAATTTTAAAAATTTTAAAAATTGGGTTTTACTATTCAAAATGGATTGTTTTATTGGTTATGGTGTGTTAAAACTCAAGCTGCATACAATGCAAGCTACTACATTATTCAAAGGGAAATATACCATGGAAACAAGGGGTGTTACATTATGTGTTATGAAATAATAAGAAACATAATGTTAATTACATTAGTGTTTTTGGTTTCAATGTCAATATTTTTAACACTATAGAAAATCTTAAAAAAATTTCCTAAAAAATTGTTAAGAAATATTTTGTGGTTACTCATTTTCTAGTAAATAATATATAGTATTCAATAACTAAACAAAACTATATATTAATAAATCCCTATTGTATTTGTTGAAATATATCCACTTGATCCTAATAACTCTTTTAATAACCTTCATTATGATTTTCATTCACTAAACCTAAACTCTAATCCTTATGATTCTACTAAAAAACAAGGAGAAGAATCATCTAGTTCTGAAGAATTTTTATAACATCCACCGAAAAATATATATGTGACATGTACTACCTTTTCTAGAAGTATTAAAACCCTCAAGAACTGTATTTTAGATGTTGTTGAAGGATATCTAGAAAGTATAAACCAAACTAGATATTCTGTTAAAAACTATGTTAAACATCATGATTTATTTTTCTAATATGAACCTATAAATTTAAATGAAGTAATTAATGAATAATTATGAAAAATATAAATGAAATAAGAGTTAAATAAGTTTGAAATAATCAAATATGGGAAATTTTAGATAAAACCAAAGAGATCATGACTATTGTTAGAAAATGGGTGTTTTGGAATAATGAAAATCATTCAGGGAATTGGTTTTCTTACAATCGAGTTGTCAGGGCATTGACTATTTTCCATTGAAATAAAATTATTATTATTTTGATATTGTGAACTGCTTATTTATTTATCAGTACCATTTATCTTCGAAATCCTGATACATACTTTTGTTTCAATTTATGGTTTTGAATTATTTTATAATATTGGTTTCAGAATACCATGTTTCATAAACTATAATAATGAGACCAATTTCTATTCAGAACTTATCTAGATCCTCACATAATATTTCACATATCTCTCTATAGCCAGTAAAAACTTTTACCTCATTCATTAAAATATGTTTTTGTACGCTTGAATGAATCTACCAAGATGATCTAGATTCCATAAATGATGTGGTCATTAATATTTCCCAATTTTGTTATCAAGACCCACTATGATGCAGTAGAATGAATTAAAAGCACCTGTTCTAGTTGCTCCAATTTTACTAGATATTGCAAGATGAGTTTTTGTGCCATAAAAATTAATATATTTGAAATGTAAATATTTTTTAAGTATCTTTTTCTAATAGTTCTCCAAAACCAAGGGTGGTAGTAGTGATTTTCATCAAATAAGATGCATTTTTTTCTTAAAAATAGTATATGAGTTTCATCATTATGTTCAATTTGCGTTCAATCAATATGTTGAAGATTGGATAAAAAATTGTGCAAGGGGTCAGGTGTTTGTTTTTTATTTCATAATGTAGGAAAAGATTTTGAATTTAACACATGATGATGTTTTTGATGACCATCAAGGTAGAATCTCAGACACTAGTGAGTTATTCATTTAATAGGAATCACATGTATGTTAACAAGAGATGTCAATAAATATAATTTTTTACTCCAAACTTATTTGGAACTATAGGGTTCTTTTCATGTTTAAGCAATATATGGGTTTCCAAAAAAAAGTTGGGGTTTTCAACGTTGAGAACGAATATATGTATCTTCTTTCCATCATGAAATAAGTTTTTAAGAATAATATATATATATATATATATAATGGTATATTTCTATGAAAGGACCAAATCATCCTCTAGATCTAATTCATTGATCTACTATTATATTACTTCTGCTATATTGAAGTACAATGACCTATTTCAGGATGATGATGAGTCTGTTATAGATTTTGGTGGTTCTTAATAATTTGTCCCACATGATCATGAATGTATATAAGAAGGAACTCATGGATGAAACAATGGGTATGAGATTCTGCACAATATTTAAACAAGAAATAATCTAATTGATAACCCTAGATGACATATGGATTATGTTGATCAATGTTTGGAACTTGATGAGGTAGTGGACTACGCTGATGATAATGAATAGATGGTTGTGGTTAAGGAGTAAAAGAAAAATCTATTGACTATGAGATTGACATTGAAGTTTATCTCAAAAATTATCTCATCACATTTGGAGATCCTAGTATACCACATATGATTCCAGAAAGAGAAATGATTGATTAAATTGGTGAAGATGAAACTGAGGTCTCTATAGAACATCAATATAAATTTTCCAAGTCAATTAAAGGTCATGGTGATGAAAATGATGTGGAATTAGAAAAGAAATAACTCTATGGTAATGATAAAGAGTTTGTAGATATTGGATGTGACGATGAAAGTGATTTTAACTCTAATAATGGATGAATCTTGAATAATGATGTGGAAATGACTCTTGATATTAAAGATACATTTTTTTTGGGGAATAATTAACCATCCGTAGGGATTTTTCTTGAAGATACAAATGTTGATTATGTTGAGGCAGGTTCATTTTCCACTGGACAAGATGTATCATATTTAGATGCGTCTGAATAGTTGAATATTATAGCTATTGAATAACAACATGATTTTTTGGAAGAGAACAATGAGCATGTCAAAAAAATATTCAGGAATGATTAGTTAGATTATTCAATGGTCACAAGTCTCCTATGAAGGAAAGTGTGGAATGTGAATCCACTATTATTGATACTCGATATGTTGAGAATCATGGTTCACCAAATGTTGGTACACAGTTGGAATCCAATCCTTCCAGTGTTGAAAACACCATGGCTGTTCAAATATCAAAATTTTATAGGATTATAAATGTTTTAGTACATTCGGATGATGAATCATTTTCTAATGGGGTTTCAGATCATTCAATTGAACCTATAGGAGAGGAGGAAAGAAAGTTATCTATTGTTTAAATAATACATCCATGAAATGATAAAACTGATTTTAGTTTTTTTGGGGCCCATAAGATAATGTTGATATAATAGGTTTATTTTGATGTTCTTCATAATAAGTTCAGCTCTGTGTGACCTCCATTACCGAAACATACTCCATATCCCACAATTATTCCAAATATTATTTTCACACAAGTTGACCTACTAGTTTTTTGAAAGGATTATGGGTTAGTGTAACAATTGTTCAAGAAAGAAAAAAACTATTTTAAGTACTATATGTTAATAGAATTTTCATTATATGATTTATTTGGTTATTAATAATATTCTTTCTTTGATGATGAATCATATTTACAATATAGAGCCTTAAAATAATCATATTGGTAAAGATCTAGAAGAATATAAAACAATGGTTGAGGAGACAAAATCATAGTTTCAAGAATCATTGGATATAATTATTAAAATTCACGGGGATATAACCTCAAAATTTTAGGATGGTGATGTTACCCCTTGAGAGTTTGATATTGACTAGTTGAGGATAGCTGTTTGGGATGTGCATCATGCTTCTTGTTCTAGTGCTACATGTATTGTAACTGATTAAACCCACGAGACATTGTGTAGAATTCGTTATAATTGTGACCATGTTCTCAAATTAGTTTTCATCATTACTAAGGTCATGAATAATAGAATATATACTAATAATAAACCCATTATTTATATTCTCTCTCAAATCTATAAAAATCATGCAATTAATGTGAATTTAAATTTCATGGTTGGAAATATTAGGATGCCCTGGTGACTCATCCATTTAATGAGCATGTTGGGAATAATAAAGAGATGACACCTGTATAAAAATATTTTATGGATGAGAAGGATGAGTTCATTAATGACCAATAAATGGGTGTCTAAATCATCATGGATTTCATTTCCCTCATGAATACTTTTATCCATGATCATGGTCATGTCGTGGTTTCTCAATCAACCATTCTAGTTACTCCACGGATATCCTGTAGACTTGGATTTATTGGAGATTAAACAATTCCTCTTCTATATAGTTTTCAACCTTCTCATGAAGAACCTAATCATGATGTGTGCCAGCATATACCTATATTTTACTTAGAATATCGTCATATTAGATCTCTCCCTAATTTCCCTCCTGGTCCACCATATAATCAAACACATAATTCTCTTATAGTTCTAAATAAAGAGAATGAAAAATAAAAATAAAAAGGAATGTAACTGATGGAAACCTCTTAAAAAATTTAACCTTATTCTTTTGAAGGATTACATTGCATTGTTGTTGATGGGATATGGCTTGAAAACAATATCTTATGATTTCATATGTTTTTCATAACTCTTCTTATGTTAGTTTTAAAAATATATTCCATTAATGTTTCTCTAATTTTTTTATTCATCTTTATTTTATTTTATTTACATTGGTACTCATTCCATTATTTATATTCCCTAAATGGGGCGATTTTTTAATGGCATGAATAATTTTATGGGATACATTCCTAACTTTTTCATTAATACTATCAATTTTACAAATTTCTGTTATCTTTAATTATATTTTTTCAATAATACTCTCTCCACATACTGGGAATGATGTATCATGATTAATATATGATATCATGCTTAATCTGTTAAAATAACTATGATGAAATTTTTTACCATTTCGAATATTCTGTTTATGCTATTATTTTTTATGATTAAAAAAATTGAGATTCTTGAATTCATGGTTATAATGTTAACAAATTCTTATTTTAAGTGATATGAATTAATTTCCTTATTATCTATATGTATTCTATATTTTGAGTACATGTGATAAATTTTTCAACGTATTAGACACCGCTGAGGTAGATTCCATTTATCATGACACCAAACATGCAAAAAAATCTCTAGGGTTGAGATTCATTCATGAATTTACAACATCATTCTATCATACCACTATACTAAATAATTGAAAAATTATGAGACACTATTGATAGATGTACCAGTAGAATGACATGCCGCATGATGAGGCATTGTCCATATCACACTATTGTAGAATACATCATTGATACAAACATGATTAGTTGAGACACCTTTGTCATATAAAAAAATTGGCTAGGTCTAAGAGAGTACAAACAACATACTTCCAGAGTAACATAACATTTATGTTATACCACCAATGACCTACTTCTAGAGAACTTAAAACCACCAGATCCTATTTAATGTCATTATTATGATTATAATTATTATTTTGAACTATATTGTTCTCATAGATATAATCATTGAATTTAATGTCATCTACTATTTTAAATAATGTTTCATCATTGTTCTAAAGAATGAATATCATTTTGAGTAGTATAAGGAAGAAGCTGATTTATATGTCCCTATTGTTGCTGATAAAAAGTGGAACACAGTCCCTCATGATGTAGTGATGTGGAAAATATAAAATGGGTCATATAGGGAACAACATAATGAATAGAATAAACTCTATGGGAAGAATCCGCCCATGATTCACATAATATACTTGATTTATACCTATTAAAAACACTAAAGAGTTAAACTAATATGAATACTTGATCATGGATGAAAATTCATAGTGTTCATCCATCAGTCAGAAAACTATAGTTTCAAAAAAAATCTTAATGATTTCAAGAGAACCACACTCAATCTTTAATTCAGATTAAAATCAAGGCTCACATTCTGCATAAAAAATTAGAAATCTTGTCTAAACTCTATACTTATAGATTGAAAATTTATATTTATATTTATTAAATTTTAGTAGGTTGTGTTATTCTCTATTTTACATACCAACATTATCGCTTTCTTTAAATTGAATGATACATGATATCTTCTCAATCTCTCTTCTTATTTATCATCCCCATGTATAAGAGTGGTATGGGTCCTTGTGTGGAATGTTTATGTTTACTCCCTTGAATAACTGTGGATATGTTGGTGTTTGACATGGAAAATGATATCTATTTTAAATCATGAACTAGGTTGTGGATCATTTAGATTACCAATAAAAAAAACTACATTGTGGCGGGTGATAACCAATGGGAGAAAGCTAAGGCTCGACCTGAGATTGATCCTACTATATTCATTTTTCCACTATGTGATTAAATTTTCTTTTACATTATTTTGAATTTAAAATTGAAAAATATGTTAACTATAAAATAAATATTTTTTGTTTGATAGGTTATCATAATTCGTGTTCATATATTATCTTGATAATGTATTCATATTTCAAATGATCGAATAATAATGTATCATATTCATTAGATACCGTGATAATCATTATGGAAATCTGTATAAAGACTATGGTCTGAATCATACTACTTATATTGAAAATATATACTATTTTTAAAAATTCATGGGATTTCAATGCATTCTATATTTAATAAAAAAAAATTGGTACTCAATTCTCCCCCGGTTGAGATACTTACTCTGACCACCACTAGGGACGATCAATATAGTCAAAACATTAGATAATGTAAATATGATCTTCATGGTGAATATATATGTAATTAGATGAAGAGGAAGGGTTAGAGATTCAATAGGAAGTGTCAAAATGGTTTTTCATATTTTCCATTCTAATGGATACAAGATCTCCGCAATAGACTGAAGCCAAAGAGAGGCCAGATAGTCTTATGAATTCATGCTACCATGTCTTTGTGGAGACTTCAACCTATGAGGACATTCATTTTAATGGGACACTAAATTATTATCAACATGTGAAATATATGGTTTAGAACATTATCTATAACTACTCATGCATTCAAGTGAAGAAATGTTGGAGGACATTCTGATGATTAATGCCACAAAAGATGATGCATAAAAATGATGACATGATTACTCTATGTTGTCAATACTTACGAAAATGGAGATTGAATTGAAATTAAATATTTAATATTCATAAGTGTCTTGAATTTTTTAAATAAAAACAAATATGAAAACATGAATACATGGATCTATAAGTAATTTTTTTTAAGAACTATTAAAAGATAATCAAGAAACTCATGTAGCTTATATTCCCTACATATTATTTAGGGATAAAAATTCCAACCAAATAAAATAATACCATAATAAATCTTATTTTCCCTATTTTATTTTATTTTGTTAAGCATTGTTGGTTTTTTACCTTTACCATAAATGTGTTTTCATAATAAAAAGTTAATTTTTATTTATAATTTATGAATATTATCATAGTGAAAATCACATGGAAAACCAATTACTAAATTCATATAAAAGAAATTTTTTAATATTTATTTCATTATCTTAAACATAATGGTATCTATTCCTTACATACATTTTATAAGAATGTATAATCATTTTGGGTAAAAGATAATTAATTTGGCCAACTTATTATCCATAAGAGAATAGGAATGCATTATGGGAATATCTATAACATGGCCCCACATATGTATACACGTCCAAATAGTTCCTCATATATTGAAATGATTTATTTACTTTTGAATCAACTTTCCTTATCAATAACTATATATTGATGAAATTTTATAGAATTATCGTTATTACATCAGTTATTAAACCATCTTTTAATGTAATCATCCAATATATAAATGTTATAAGTATTAGTCAATAATCAAATCCATGATTCAAGAAATTTTCATATTTACGAAAACAATATCATCATAAATAAATCATATATGAAAAGTATAAACAAAAGAATATAAAATAGGTAAATAATATTAAATTATTCCATAGTGAAGTGAAACCTAAATGACATCACATAACCCATAAATCCACTTATTTGTTTATACTTTTTTCTCATTTTTACTTTATTGAAAATTGTTAGTAATTTATTCCAGAACCATATAAATATTTATAATATTTTATGTGATCCTTCTATATTATCTAATCACATTTTCATTTATAATATTTCATTATTTTCAATTTCTTTTCAGTTAGTTTCATTGTTTATCAGGCATGTTTTTTCCAGAATGTCTCATTTCATTTTAATTGTATATAGATCCATTCACTCTATAATGATATTATTTTTATAAAAATATTATTTAATAATTAAATATTATTTTATAATTGTTATTTAATGTTGATCAAGTAAAACTAAACACATAGTTTTTTGGAGATGGTAGGTCGTACAAAAGCCCAAGTTATAATATCAATCCATTAATTTGTGATATAGTATGGGAGTGGATGATATATTAATTATATGGAAAAATATAATATAATATATATCATATATATTTATCATTTTAATAATTATAAAAATCCAATTAATGTGGTTGTGAAAACAATTACATCACTATCTGAAGATAGTAACTTGTACGCACGCAAGCACGGTGCATTTGTTTTTAATTAGATGCATAAAAGGTAGAAAATAATTTTTCATCAGAATAATAAATCATATTTATATATATGAAAATATATTTTTTTCAATTTAGGATGCAATCCACACATAAAGATTATGTACACGTTGAAATATTTTTTAACTCGTTGCTAAAGATGATTACCTCTTCTACGAAGGAGTTGCATTATCACATCACTTAAGAAAACTAGGGTTGGAATTTATGATGGAAAATAACATGAGGAATAAAACTAATTGTTGTTATAATTGAAAAGGAAATATTATAGAGGATATATATGGATAAATATAGAGTAACAAAGTAATTGAAGGACTACCGAATTTTAATTGAGGTAAAGGTATCTTTTTGAAATATTTAAAATATTTACTTAGTGTAACTTAATTTACATTCATAATCACTCTATAAGTATTTATTTCAATGGTAATAAGTCTATGTGTCTATATAGTATTAGTAAATAATTTTTTGATACATTATTTTCACCTTCCTACACTTATTTTTCAGTTGTAGCCTTATTTAATATCTTTACCTCTTACCATGACAAAATGAATTTTACGCTTTATGTTTCAATATTTTTATAATAAAATAAAAAAATGACCAATAAATAGATAATTAATTATATTTTAAAACATATAGCAATATATTAAATGAATTTTATGTTATTAAAAGTTTTCTATCATTTAATAATATATTATTAAAATTAAAATATCACCATTTCCAATTGCGACAACATTCATTACATTGACATTAAAAAATATCCATAATCATTATATTTATAAACCAATTATTTCAATACATCACTAAAATTTCATGGATGCTTGGGAAATTATTTTATAAATTGATTTTATAAGTTTATATTTTTTTTAGTATCATTATTATCATTTTTTTGAATTTTTCATTAAAAAAATAATTATCATATCAAGATTGTGAAAGCATTTAAGGTAATTATTTATTTAAAAAAATTAAATATAAAATAATATAATGAGGGTAATTCTATTATATTTTAAATAAATATTTATAGTTGATAACAGTATCAAGATAACCCCATATTGAAATATATTATTTATTAATAAAATAGTTGTGACAAATTTGGCTTTTCATTAAATAAAATATTATAAATGTCAAAATAAAATCCCAGTGGCTCCAAAAATGTTATAATTTTGAGAAATTGATTATTATTGTATATCCTAACCATTATGAAAAAAATTAAAGAATCTCATTATAGTTATTTATGATCCTTGTAATTTTTTTAACATAAATTAATTTTTTTATAATTTACAGAGTTAAAGAAAGTGTTGTTGTTTCTATAAATATTGAAAAAATATAATAGAAATATATTTAAAAAATATGGAAGTTATGAATCAAAAAATTATATATTTTTTTGATTTTTTTTTTGATTTTTAGAAATTAAACTAATATTATAACCTTGAAATGAAAAGTAAACCAGTTTTCTAAAAGAATTCATTTTGTAATCCCAAAATATACATATTCCAAAAGAAGGTAAAATGTATATTAAAATGTATATGGTTATATTATATATAACTAATGATTAAATATGTCACACAATTTCCATATTCAACTATCGTTGGGGCTTCAAATATAAATAATTTAATAGAATTATAAAATTTTGTAATTGTCACTCTTAACATAAAAAATTTGTTGTTCATAATTTTCAAAAAAATCAGTAAAAGACAATTTAAATATATTGACATAAAAATTGATATTATCCATAAAAACATTATTTTGTAGATATTTAAGATAGTAATTATAATAAAAAATCAATGAAATGTGAAATGTCATTCTGAAGAAATATTTTTTAAGAATAAATGACTTCAAAAATAAGGATCATATTTACTAAGCATTAATTATAATGAACATAATATATTTTTTATAAAAAATAAAATCATATACAAAAAACACAAATTATATATATATTTTATAAATACCATGCTAAAATAATCTCATTAAAGAGTGGATAAAGGTTATTATAAACATGGTTTTGTGTATAATATAAGCTATCAATGTCAAAAATTACCTTAAAATGTGTCAAACAATAAAGTATTTTTTTCTAAATTTTATTAAAAAAATAATTTTATCATTTAGATGAATTTTTTATCAAAAATAATAATTATCATGGATAAATTCATTCAAAGGAAATTTCCCATTATTTTTTCAATTTCCAAAAGGTGATCCATCTTTGCATAAGGATTCATTTTATAAAATTTATTATTTATTTAATTTGAGAAAATTATGAACAAATAGGAATTTTTATGTTAAATGTTTTGGTCGTGAGAGATAGATAAATGTGAAAATTGTATATTTAATGTAATGTTAATTTAAAAAATGATTTCATGAATTCAATGATGATAGAACTCATCACAATATCTCAAACTGAGTATTATAGAACACTTTCAATTTTATTTATATATATTTCCTTAATATATATATATTATTGAAAATTATCCAAAATAATATATTTGTAAATCATGTATACTATTATTGTAATTCAGTAATGTGTAATCATTTTACCTTTTTAAATATCATCAAATTGATAATTTGGGTTAGATAACTATTACATTCTACATATGTATAGACTATTTTTAGAAATTTTCTTCCACAATATATATATATATATATATCTCCATTTTTAATAATACATACCAAGAATTTATATATATAATTATTTTATTTAATATTAATAATGGTATTTTCAAAATTGAAAAATACTTTTTAACCTAAAATCATGAAATTATGATATTTATTCCTCATATATATATATATATATATATCATAAAATTATGAATTTATTAATATCATTAAATAATAATAATATTTTAAAAAATAAATAATTAATTTTAAGGTATATTCTATAATAGAAGTTAATTGGGAAAAATATTTTGAGAAACTATTTTAAGAAATTCATGATTATTTTTTCACATATATATACATTTTATTTGAACACATCTCTTTTTAACAATATGATTAACATATATATTTATAAATATTAAAATTTTCACTATAATATGATACTTAAAAAATTAATGTACTATTTTTAATAGTCACATAATTGTAACATGTAGAAATTGATAGTAAATTAATAATTCCAAGTGTCATATAATGTTTTATGGGAATAATTTGATAAAATATATAGTTATATAAAATATTTTACACTAATACAATATTTTATGTGGAACTTCTAGTTTCACATTGTATTCCATTTAATGTTCAAATATCATGAAAGTGTAGTTACAATAAAAGATTACTTTTTAAAATGATACGTAACATGAATTTCACTAAAATAACATTATGATCAATTTATTATTTTTATTGAGTAACACAATTTCACTTAAATGTAAAATATTATTACTAAAAAAATTGTAATTAAATTTTTGTAAAGTGGTTAAGATAAATATTTTTGTTGCATTATATTTGAATAGTAATCACAGAGTATAAAGTTAATGACATAATTGTTTTTCATATAATTATTATTAGTAGCTAAAATTATCTTAAAAAATATATTTTAATTAATATAAAAAATTTGGTGTTAACAAAAAAAATTGTATTAGGATAATTATTTGGTTTTTTTGTTTTTTTTTTAAATTTTTAAATTAGTAGTATTTTTTAATATAGTATGTTTTATGATTATAGTAATTGCTAAATATGATGAAAAATATAAGTTAACATTTTTTATAAGAAAAAATTTATAGTATGAGTAAAAAAATTAATTTAAGAAATATTAATGTTTTTAAAAACTAAAAATTATTATAAAAGTGGGTTCATTAAACCCATCATGATGAATAATTTTCAATTATAATATCATCTATATATAATGGTATCATTGATTTATTTTTTTCTAAAATTGTGTTATTACTCATGTGTATTGTATTTAAATGGTAATGTTAATAGATTGAATGTTGTATCATTAGGTAATAATTGTTATAAAAATAAATATAATAACGAGATTCTATAATAGTAATATTAATAGAATATATCATATAGTCATGATACATTTTATTGTTTATAATTTTCCCAAACATTTAATCAATAAAATATTTTCTTATTGTTCAATGTTTTTACCAAAAAACATGTGTATTACTCTCTAACATTGAAATAGTTATCAATGTGACTCATTTGGTCATATATTTTTATGCATGAATATTAAAATGTCAATTTATGACTGTGATTATGTAACACGCATTTGTTTTTATTTTATGGTCATGGAATTGATTAATTAGTCAAATAAAGTTTTTTTTTATAATATTATTAGAAGTAGATATCATTGTAATCCTCGAAAGGATTTTGGTATTTCAAATATTTTCATGTACATGGATGAGGAATCCATGTACATCAATTAATGTGAATATAATATAATTAATTTGTGATGGATGATGACTCAATTATTGAATCATTACTTATATGATATCTCTATAAATAAGATATTATAATTTATTGTATGACTTCACTAGTGATATTTATATCCATGAATAATTTTTTTCTATTTATGGATCATAACTTGTTTCTAGAAACCGTCATTCGTCAATGAGTATGACTCACATTATTGGAGGTAAATTTGTATATGTGTATACACTATGTGTATCCATAATGTCAACACATTATGATAAATTAGTATTTAGTAGGATGTATTCCCCACATGTGAGGGTCAATTATGGATTTATATTGAAAAATAAAAAGCAATTATTAGTAAATTCAAGAATATATTACGTAAGATTAGAATTTAGGGAATGAAATTTTTTTCTCAGGTTATTGACATGTTATTTATGTATAAAATTGAAAAAATGGAAGAATATTATTTTTTGAATGATTGTTTCAAATTTTAGTTCCAATATATAATTATGGGATATAAAAATCTTAATTAATAGTTTTTATTTTATCACATGAAATTGTATGATATCTGCATGTCTGTGGTAAAATAAACATGATAGTTGTTGTAAATAAAAGAGTCCATTGATATCATTTTCTTCCAATTTCAAGGATTTTATTCCTCTAGATCAAATTAAATTTATGAAATTATTAACTATGGAATAAAATATGTTTTTATAAAGAAAATGATCTATAGGAATCTTTTCATGAATCTAGAGTTATCACCATATCTATCCAAATTGGTATTGAGAGAAAAAAACATAGAAAATTATCATATCAATAAAACCTTCATAGACTATTTCTTTTTTTTATCATGTAGGTGAAATAAAATCCAAAAAAAAATTATTTCATTTACTATATAACAAGGATGTATTTTTTATTTTGATCTGATGTATATAACACACACATATATATATATATATGATATAGAGGGTATTTAACTTAGTGAATTCACATAATCATCATTTATACATGAGTGGTGTATAGTAATAACACTATATTTTGCTGAGTATAATTTTATTTTAATTTCAAATATAAATTTAACTAAATAAAATCTATAAAATTATGATTTGTTTCAATAATTTATTATGTTCATTATGGACTATTAAACAAAATTTTTAAAATTTTATTTTTATTAATATTCTAATAAATAAATTTGTAATAAACTATGAATTCATGACCTCTTACATTTTGGGGTATAGTTTTCGAAGGTTTCCATTAGGAGGATTGTGGAGGTTTGCCAAAAAAATTTCTATAAGTGTTCAGTAGTAGGTTATTCAAGTCATAAATGATATTCAAAATGATAATTATTGATTCAATAATTATATTGTTGGTGAATTCACCCCTTGTATGCAGCCTATGGTGAGTCCATGCCATGGATTTAGATTTTGAATGGTGAATTTATAGTGTTTACAAAAAAATTATATAATGTGACATAAATTTTCAAAGAAATCATGATTATTCAAATTTTTTGTATTGAATGGAATTCCAATATTGTAATTTTGGCCACATATGAATTGACATCAGGAATATGAATTTCACAATATGAAAGTGGATTTTATAATATTTTACGTTGATTGGATAAATATTCACCATTTTATTCTTTCCCCACTCCCTGTCACATTTTTTGTAACACTATGTGTATATGAAGAATCTTCCATAAATCATTATCTTTTTTCCATCCTTAGCTTATGATAACTGAGTTTTGGATTTTTGTGTTGAGATCTCTTTTTTTCTTATGTAGTTTTCTTCTATTCATCCCCTGGAAATCTGTTTAGGAATTATGGTTTTGGATTGGGGTATAGTTTAGATATGTATTTTTATGAATCATTAGTATTGTTTAATTTTATCGGTTATAATAATTTAATGTTGTGGGTATCATTTTATTCTTCATTTCCCTCTATTTTGTAGTGATATTAGAAATATTCACTTAAGGTATATAATCCATCATTTCAATTTTTTATGTATCATGGAATAATTTTTTACTCTTTTTACATTTGTGATGTTTATTTTGTCTATATTAATAACTATAAAAAATTATATTATTTTAATTGAAGTGAGATAATGACTATAATCACATGGTTTTATGAGGGTTATAATATTATTTATTTTTTAATCATATGGAATGAGAGCCTCACAAAAAAATGTAGTTAACACAGAATTTATTTTAATTATATGTGATGACTTTTGGAAGAATTTTTTGGTATTTATTTTCATCATCATGAATAAATATAGATTATATGTTCACTTTTTTTATAATAAAAATGGTTAAAATTGGATTTAATACTTTTCTAACAATACAATTCAATTGGTGATGTTTAATTTCAAATTCCCAATTCAATATCTAAATAATTTCTTTTATGTTTTTGTCATGAGATTTTATAGTGCTCTATGTTGTGATGTGTGGATTGGATATGGGGTGGTGTGGTGCTATTTAATTATAGTTTGACCATATATTTTGAAGGTGAGGTGTGTCCATGTCATGCGGAGGTTTCGTGTGCCCATTCTATGCGGGGGTGATGTGTCATTATGAAGTGTATATGGAAGCAGTTGTGAACTAACAGTGGTGGGATTGAGGATGATGATTTTTTTTTGATGTGTGGTGTTGTGATAGTTTAGTTAGTGAAAATTGAATTAAAATATAATTTTTAAATTCAAATTTAATGATAGGAAAGGATGAATTAATGTTTAATTAAATGGTATGGATAATGGGAATTGGGATGGTTTGTATTGAAACATAGAAACTAATTTGTGTCTACTATTTTAATTTTGTGGGTTTTAACCTAAAGTGAAGTATGTGAATGTTGTCATGTAGTTGGGTGGTGATGTTTTGAGATGATTAGTACCTCCCATGTGAAAACCTACGTTGTTATTCTGTATGAAAATATATATACCATATGTTCCATGAGATTTTATATAAGAGACCCTACCACATAGAGAACCATGTGATGACACTCATATATATATACGTGGAGTTTTCCCCTAACGTCTCTATGCTGAGGATGGATTGAAGTCTTACCAGTCTTACCTAATCTCTATTCCAGTTGCATAGATATACGTATGATGTGATAGCTAGAGGTCAGATAGGTAACATGGTGGAAGATGAGAATTCTATATGAGGGATCCGATGTGATTTGATGAGATGTATTATGGTGGTGTCGTGCATGTTAGGAGGTGGTAATGAGTAGGATTATCATCATGTTCACGATATAATTCACATATATTTATGGTTTTGAGGTGAATACCTATGTATCATTATGTGAGTTGTGGTGTGATTTTTGTGTTATGGAGTGGTGAGATGTGATGTGACAGACAATGTGTTTTTTTTGTGAGATATGATAAGATAATTGTTTTTTGGGGTGGTGAGGTGTGATGTAATATGGAATATATAGGATATCCAAGATGAAGACAATTTTTGTGTGATGTGACACTTAAATTGGAATATAGTGTGGGGAACACTTTTGTGATTCAATTCATACAATGATATTACACATGGATGTGTTATCTTGTGAGTTTTAAATGGTGAGAATGGTATGGTTTAGTTGACCTCCTTAGGTTCATTTTTGTTCTATTTTTTATCAATGGTGAATTTGTATATAGTTTTCACACGTGCACAATTGAATTTTATTTTTCTACTAGTAGACTTAAAAATTCACCCTATGAACATAAAATGATTTTTAGGCTTCAATGATTGGTATATGGAATGTTAAAAAACATTAAAAGATCATACCATGATACTATTTTTGACTCACTGGATTTGTGTTACATTTGAGAATTTACTTTAATGGATTTTATCTATATATATTGACTATATACATGCATTGTGGGATGTTTTTTATTTATTTTTATATAAGTCCATTAATTTTTTGGGGTGTAATCATCCTACCGTTGAATATTCATTTTATTCAGAAGGGAATTCCCCAATTCAATAATAGTTTTATTCCCTGAATGATAGTCACTAACCCAATGACTACTTGAGAAATGTCATGAGGTCATTTTATATCATCCATTAGATCAGTATCATAGGAAGGATGAGGTCATGAAAAATTTGTATTATAGCTGATAGTAAATGAATTTGATGGATACTTATTTTTGGAATAATAAGGATTTCATGGGTTCATTAATAAATTCATTTGGTTGTTCATAGAACATGACATGGTATAGGGATATCGAATACGATATGGGATTTTAGGGCCCTTGTAATCTAGTCTATAAACATTATTATTACTAAATATCCATGTGAGATTTACCTATTTAATGGTTTTATAATATAAAATATACATTTTTTTTGTAAACCTATTTCTCTATTTTAATTTTAATGATTGTTTTTTAAGAATAATTAAAATGATTTATATAAATCAAGATAGTATTCTATAAAACATTTTATAATTAAATAATTGTTAGTAATTTAAATATTTCACATGGTAATTTTTGACTTGTGTTTAAGGTATTAGAGTATTTATTGTTTGATGTGTTTTATCATCATAGGAGTAACCTGTTGAGGAGGATTTCTAGTTGAATGGTTGAATGAACTATTTTTAGTATCATGGTTTGTAAAATTAAATGTGATGTGTTTCTAACAGGGGGGAAATATTATGGTTGACGGATCTAGATATTTCATTTAGTTTCATTAGGGATTCGATGGTGTAATGGTTTCCTTTGGTCGTCATTCAAATTCATGTCGTGGCAAATTAGTGATTGATGTTGTTCCAGGGTGAGTGGAAGGAAGTTGATGTTTCATGGGTCAACCTTTCAAAAGTGATTTTATTTGATATATTCTTACCTACTTTGTCAGATCAAAATTTGGGGATCATTTTCATTGACCTATTTCAATTTTTCCTACATCTTTTTTGCGATGTCGAGTCTCAAAAGTGAATTGTGGAGGAGTCACTACATTTATTTATCTTTGTATGAAATTAATCCTTGTACATTTCTATTGTATCTTATGGTTATAAAAAACATTAAGGTGATAAATTCAATATAATTATGAGGATATTTACCATGAGAATTTAATTTTTATGTTTCATCAAGGAACCAATTTTCTAACTATAATGTCTAATGTTCTAAACCCATAGAGGTTTCAACCAGTATGGATTCTTCCTCAGCAGATTCTATTCCAGCATTCATTGAAGATTAGTTTCTTATAAATATTAGGGTTATAAGGAAAATATTCATCTTATTTGGGTTTTATTTCCATCTCCATGAGAAGTTATCGTTGTTTCATTAATCATAGTTTTGTGTTGGTGGTCATGTTCATCATCGGCCTCAATAAGTGTTTCCAGCAAGGCTGTTTGAAACTGTGAAGGTAGGATTATGATCCAAAAATAGAGGATGGAGTTTGTAGAGTATAAATTTATGTTTTTCCTCATGATTAAAGGAATTTTAATTAACATGGATAATGATACTTCCAACATAAATTAGGAATTACAGTAAGTGTATATTTGTATTTAGTGGTGCCAGTAATGCAAGAAGGTCTATAGATTATTCGAGGTAAACTAAAAAAATCATTCACCATTTAATGTGCATTTTTTATTCAAGATATTCAATCATCATTATTTCACCTACTAATGTATATGATATGAGTCTGTATATAAAGTGAATTCTTATTCCCCTAGTTTTTACTACAAAGTCAATGGTCAGACTGACTTGTTTGATTTGTGATGGGGGTGTCGACCGATGACTGGCTACATCAGTCCCATGTGGGTCTATTTTTTCATTACATTTAACCTTTTAATTATATACATGGTATCAATTTGTTATATTCTATGAATTATATTACATAATACATACATACGAGAGTTATTTACTTGGATGTGATTGGATGGCATGCAGTTTCCATTTTCTAGTTGTATTGCCAGTTTTTAAGTAGGTGTCTAGACCCCTTCTATCAACGTTATATTATTTTTATATATAATTAGAATAAAAATATAATTTTGGAGGTTACAATTTTTTTAGTTGTTAGATGTTTTCTCTAAGGAATATGTGACACTATCCTAAGTTAGTGATCCTATTTCATGAGGAATCGGTGAAGTTTGAGGTGTAATGATACTCTTCAAACATTGTTTTAGGATTCATTGGCTTCTATCATATGGTAGTGATCTATTATTGATCTATGTTGTTTTGTCCCCACAAATATATCAATTCCACTCCTGATCTGGTTCTAGAATAATTGTAATTGACACTAAATTTTTGGTGGTATTCCCTCATTAGTGGGTGATTTTTGAGTTTCATAGATCAGAATTGATTGAATTATTTATTTTATAATGTTTATCTAAATCATTGTAAATTAATGATGGAGGAGTTTCTCTCAGATTAATACCTTGATATATCATATTCTTCAATAATAAGGAATTTGGTTGTTTATTTATTGAGTTGAAATTCATGAAATGTTGTTGTTCATGAATAGTTGGATTAAATGAAAGATTGAGAGGATTTTAGGCATTTAAAATATATGTGAGGGCGGTAGATTGTATAGGGTTGAGGTTTTATATGATAGAGAATTCATCCCCAAAATTGTATGTGGTTGTTTCATAGTTTATATACTTTGATATTGTAATGTTGCACGATCATGTTTCCCATGTTGATTCTCCAAAGATATTATCGGAACAAGATGTTGTTTCATGGGAGGATGTTTATCTCAGTGGTGATTTTTATGGTAGTAAATATTGAGTTTCAATTATATACTATATTAGTACATATTGGCCTGAAAATATTGTTTTTTTGAGTGAACAATCTTAGTGGCCTATAATGTAATGGGATGGGGAAGAGCTTATGTATCTCGTGACTGGTTTCCTAAGAGATAATGTCTAAGAAACCAATTTATGGTGGATTGTTACTACCATTAAATCCAACCTAGTGAATATGTGTTGAAATTTCATTGGATTTAATCACATGATAACCCTAATGATTAGGGAGTTTGTGATGCTATATTGGTAATCAATAATAGGATGAAATTACAGTCTTACTTCCTCGTTATCAAGGACTCTGGTGCCATGGGTGGGTGGGTGAGGAGGTATGTGGTTGATTTAGTTATATTTCAATGAATTATATTACTCATTATCTCATAACAATATTCTAATTTTATTGCACAACGATAGAGGGGTTTAAAAATGATATTGTCACATATTTATTCTTCTAAAGTACATTTTAACTTCTATATAATGTAAATTAAGTAAGGTACCAAGACACCTGATGATATAATGTGGTGTTGCATCTTGGGAATTGGTAGTTCATTAAAATAAAGCATACTTTTTTTCTTATTTTTCGTACAATAATTTTTATCTTATATGTATATGAATAGATCAATTTAAAAAATTTCATGGATGACCATAGAATTCTCTTTTGGGAGAGGCGAGGGATGAGGATTCATAAATTCATGATCCAAAGGTGTTTAAGGTCATGAAATAGAATTTTCAACATTATCATAAGAGGATTATTATCGTGCAACATTGGTAGATGTTTTCTGAAGACAATTTTAGGATTATGTAGTACCCATGATTTCTGGTACGTAACCCTATTTGTATGGTTTTTATTTACATTAAGCATATGAGAGATGGTTGGGGATAGTTAAGAGACTTTTAATTTGAAAAAGGGAAAAGCACGGTGATGCACGGGCTACGCACGGTTTTCCAAACCGTGTCAAAGCCATGAGGGTGTGATAACATTGGACAGATGAGACCGTACAGTGTGCACACGGTTTGGTAAAACCATGTGATGAGGCCATGTGGAGTGCCCCTTCCAAGTAGTGACTACCACACGGTTAGCTCACAGTTTTCCTAACCGTACAGACTAATCGTACGGGCACTTAAAATTGTATCCTTAAATTATGGATCTAACTCATTTTGCCTATAATCACTTCATTAAAGATCTTAAGCAGCCCTAACCCGGTATTTTGGTTCTCCTAAGGTCAAGGAGGGTTCTCCCATCGTTCTGGAGGCGATCTGAAGGCATGTCTTGGAGAATCGAAGTAGGATTCTTGAGTTTTGTGATCATTCTTCATCGGTTTCTTAGATCTACTTAGATCTACTACTCCACATCTCTCAGTTTCTTAGATATATGCCTGTTCTGTGTAGATATAAGTCTGTGGATGCCCAATATGATGATATTTGGTCTTGGTTGTGTTATGAGAAGTGATCTAAGGAGGATTCTTGCAGAATCTACATGGACTTCTTGTGCGTTCTTCGACCGTTGTGGTTTTCATCTAAACCTTTTACGTAGGTGGATTCAATCTCAACTCCTCTTGTTAGAATTGGATGAATTAGTTTCAAATTGGTTATTTGAATGTAATTCATTGTGAAAAGCATGGAATAAATCTTCTTTAGTGATGATTTATGGTTTTGATGAAATTGTGAAATCTTGGTGAATTGTGTGCCAAGTGACATGGCTATTTGAATTTAAAATGTTGATTTTAAATTATGAAATTTCTGAAATTTTAAATGGTTTGATGACAGATGTTTTTTCATTAAAAAATGTGTTTTATTTATATTGTTTTGATGGATTTGACTTTCAACAAAAAGGAAGCTTTATTTAAATGGTTTGAATTGTTTGAACACACTTCGTTTGGATGGAAAATGGTTTTCAAAAAAATGTGTTTTATTGAAAGGATGTTTCGGCATGATTATTGGGAATGTTTTTTGTGTGTTAATATTGAATGTACGAGGCTTGGTTGAAATATGACCTTGTGCTCGATGCCAAACGTTTAATGTCATGTGGTTACTATATGTATGAGAATTGGTTGAAATATGTCCATGTGCTCGGTGCCAAAGGTGTAATAGCACATGGGAAGTAATTACCTTGTGAAGAATTGGTAGATCGACGAGAATCCGCTCATGAGTATGGAACATTCATTACGATGCATGCATGGTTTATTTCATGGGTTTGTGAAATGGTTGGGTATGCCAAAACAGAAAATTTGTGAAATGGTATGGAAATTTGTCTTGTTATTTTTCTGAAAAAATAACGTGATGGAAAAGATGGTTTAAATTGTACTTTGATGATTTTATGCATGGATGGTTTTGAAAAACATGTTTATATTTAGTTATAAACTACTTTGGTGAAAATGTTTTATATAAAATCTTCTTTGTATAAATGTTTCTAACTCTTCTATCCTAGTGGCATGAGTAGGGATGTAATTGAGGAAAACCTACTGAGTTTTATACTCACCCCTGATTTGGAACGTTGGTGCTTTTGCAGATGTTGTAATCCAAGACACAAGTAAAGGTAAAGTGTAGAGACCCAAAGCTTGACGTACACGGACATTACATTACTTTTACAGAATACATAATACATTACGAAAACCAAAACTCAAAGATCGTAATAGTTTAGTGACTTTGAAAACTCAGAACGTAATCTTCTAATCGTCGTGAAACATCTTCAACATCTCCCATAAAGATCTTCCCCTTTTGGTTTTCATACCAAAAACCTATCTTTAATTCCTGGGGAAAAGAAAACATATAAAGGGTGAGCTCAAATTCTTAGTAAGGGTAAGCATGGATAAACTAAAACAAATCATATACATTTGAACATAAAAACATGAACATAATGTTTAAACATCAAAATCTTGGGCAATGACATAAAACATGGTAGTACATAAGGCATAGATCATAAAGGAACATTAATCATGAAAAAATAGAATGGGAATAAAACATGTAATTATGGAATCCATTAAGCACATGTAATGATTTCCATAGTAGACAAGGCATTGCTGCCAAGACCATCTTAGTGGAGAAAGTCCCTTACTGAACCGAGTTTAATTACCATTCCAGCCCTGTATTACTGAACCATATTTACTTTTCATTCCAGCCATGTCTATCTCATGAGATATAAATCATCACCCAATGAATTGGAGGGAGATATAGGTCCCACCCATCCCATAATGAAATAATTTTTACTTGTGCCACAAAATAAACTTAAAACATTCATCATTACCCAAAGAACAAAATGGGTTTCAAAAACATCATCCCATCATAACATAATCCATATAAAACAAATGGATATCATTTCATTATAAAGAAAATTAATCCATGTAAATCATAGAGACATTATACTTGAAACATAATCCTACTAAATAATTTCATCATAGATGGAAAATTGTTTTGACAAAACACTTGAAATGAATTCATGAGGAAAATATCATTTCTTCTTCAAAAACATTTTATTTTCACAGAATTCCATGAAATTTTAAAAGAAAAGTATTTTGTTGAAAATACTTATGAAATATTGTAGATAAAGCTTCATGAAAATAATTCATTATGAAACTTTAAAAATCGGTTCATGCCGTATAAGTTAAAAATAACATTCATCTAATACTTTTGTTGGAAAAGTCAAAAAGTACCTCATAAAAGAAAGATTCTTTACACAACATGTAGTAAAAATCAAAATGGGTAAAAAGGAATTTAAAAATACGTGAAACCATTTTTAGAAAACATGGACATGGATGATAACAATAACCCCAGTAAATACTTATGACTAAACAATCTCAGATAAGAACGAGATTGGAAAAGTTATCCCTTACCTTAGGTCTGATATGCTTCGTATGTATCCAAACCTCCTGTATAATTATTTAAATTATGTCATTTACTTATTAAAGAATCATATTCATTGTTATGATATCATATATGGTTCACTCATGACTTTATATTACCCGTTATTTTGTAAATCCCATGTTAAAGTAACGTTTTGTGTAAAATCATCATATTTATCGTACGTGTTTGGACCTGTTTTTATTGATGTTATTATTACTTATATCATGATTTAAATACTTTATGAATATAAATCATGATTTATATATCATATATATTCATTATATATCTAGAATATACATGTATTTATAATAGTACATAACATTTGGAGGTAAGAAAAGAAATGCACCGTTCATGGAGACGGTAAACCATACGTACGCATGAACACTACTTTCATTTATATTTATTATTTTAATGGGATTAAAACATAATAATACATGGGTATATTATAATTAAATTATAATATCATATATAATATCATTAACTCTATCCTTTATACATCCCACATAAGTCATTAACGAATCACATCACTTTGAGGGGGTGGTAGTCCGCACTTCCTCAAATGAGATTATCGTATTTACCAACCATAGAAACCATAAAGGTTTCATATAATTGTGAAGTGAAGAAGCATAAGGAAATCATAAACATAATATATCTCATATATAAATATTGTGCCATTATAATGGCCACCATGAGAGGTGGTAGGAGAAAATCGAATAATCATCGTTTCGTGAGGCGTTAGTTTGCCATCACAGAAACATAATGTTCTTCATCCATTAGATGGAGGTGTGAGTAAGTGTAGTTATAATACTTCTCATAAGACAATCCTAGTACTTTTAGGATACTGTTTTTTTCACAAAATAAATGATTAAAAAGAGTTTAGGGGTTGGAGAAGTAGAATAAAAGAAAAAAACTTAAGAGAAATTATTACCTTTAATTTGGTAACTTCCTTTGGATTGAACCAAAAGGACTTTTTGGAGTGTCTTATGCCTAATTTAAGGCACCAAGGGGGAGTAGAGGGATATAGGGAGATTATTTTGGTAGAGTTTGGACGAGAAAAAAGTCTTGAGAGGTGTGAGAAATTGGATAGAAGTGGTCTCCTTTTATAAGGGAGTGGATGGGCTCTTTAGGAAAGTGTGAAAAAATTATTTTATTATAAACTTATCATCGGTTTCAAGAGCTCCAACACACCATAATGTTGACGATATGATGACCCATATTCGAAATAAAATCATCCAATAGTAATTGGATGGGTTTTGGATGATATTTTAGTCATAATAATCTTACTTATTTAAATAATTAATTAATAAGGTAAATAATGCATCATTATTGTGTCATAAATAATTTAATTTATATGATTTCTAAAAATTATAAAACAAATACCAACATGTAGGAAATCTTTTTATCTTTCCAATGAATATTTAATGTCGAAAATATAATTTATATAGCCCCTTCTAAAAATTAATTACTAAAGGATTTTGTTTAATTCCAATTTTGTCTTTACATTAAATTAATTAATCTAATGTGTCATTGTCTTTCATAAGTGGAGACATGGGTTCCCAAAATCGTCCCAAGTATTTCCATGGTTGGCCATTACTCATCCAATAAGGTTTGGACAAGCGTTAAGGTAATTTTGAATTATTATAATATTCTTTTAACCTTGAATTACCCTATTTACCTTTAACCGTGGTAAATAAAAGTAAAAAGTTACTATTCAACAAAAATTATTTTTATCTAATTGAATCAAATTTTACTCCTTTATATTAAACTTTTCTCTTGGATTTTCTAAATTAAACTCACATAAGTGGTAAAATTATGTTTTATGAACAGTTTGCAAAAGCTCCTAGGAGGTGGGTAAAAGACGGTGAAAAGTTCAATACAATTTTTTATAAATCTAAAATTATTATAAAATGATTCCAATGAATTTAATTGAACATATATAAGTATTATGTATCAATTTTGACCTAAAATAAATTTAAATCAAATAAATAATTATTTAAATATAAAGTCAGTTTTAACCAAGAACTCAGTGTTTTCACTATTCATCAAAAATTGATGTTTTTCAGAAAAATACCAAAAATTCAGCCTAAGGTATATTTGATATTTCGAATTCAAAAATGATGTCTATTTTTCCAAATTGAAAACATATAAGTGGTGTTAATTAATTTTAAAAGTAATTCCCGTTATCAAAACAAATAGCGGGTTTTTAAAAAAAATAACTATCAAAAGATCATCAATTGTTTATGTCCAATTTCAAAGTGAAATTAATTCTAATGACCAAATTTGGATTAAATAGTAAAAATATATTCTAATTACACTTTAAAACCAATTAAAAATATAATATACCCATATAAATTATTGCGATTAAAAAAGTTTTTTTTAATTATAATATAGCGTGTTTTTACTATTCATCAAATTATGAAAGTTATCAGAATAATATGAAAAATTTATCCAAATTTAATTTTTATATCCTGATTCCAAGGAAGAATTTTATTTTGTCAAATTTAACTTATAAACATTTCAAAAACTAGATTTAAAGTGGGTGCACCATCAAAAGGAGGCAAAACTGCATTTTTTTAAAAACGTTTATTTTATCCCAAAAAATTATTTTGTTCTCATACCATGTTTTAGAAAATATGTAAGATGAATAATAATGTTATTAAATTCAAAATTTAGTTAATACTATTCATAACGGCTTGTTCATAATAATATTATAACCATATATCGTTCTTTAGTGAAACTCGGTATTGCGTACTACACACACTATCGAGGAAGGTCGTCATTGCGTGTAATGCAAGCGAAGTCAGGGTTGCGTGTGATGAAAGACTCCTTCGTTGTTTCATATAACAGAATCCAACCATATTTCATTTATACATTGAATATATATATATATATACACACACTCAATTTTGCGTAGAATAACTGTTATCAAAATTTTGTTTAACATGATCCAAGAATAGTGTTGCATATACTGCAAGCTAATACAGTGTTGCGTATAGCGTAATGTAATATTGGTGTAGCATACAACACAAGATATAAATGAAATTGAAAAAAATATTTTTCATAAAATCTCAGGGTGTTACATTCTACCCCCCTTAAAATGAATTTCTCCCTCGAAATTCATCGGGGTTATAAATAATTTACTATTCATAGAAACCCACATCGTAAAAAGGAATACTAAATCTTGATTTTAAAAACTAAAGTATGAAATGTAACGATTACCCAAAGTAACTCATCACTGGGTTTCTATATAAGAGAACATAGGTGAAAATATGGATATGGAAGAAAAATCTAACAATCATGTTCTGATGGAATGTGGTAGAGAACATGGCTTTGAAAAAGCCAACAATCACAAAGCCATAAATTTGTGATGATCTAAGGTACCTTCTGATTCATCAGATATAAGAGTACTAGGACAACATTTTTTGGATTTCAAGATAATTTCCCTAATGTTGATGAATTTTTGAATTAAAAGAAATTCTTACTTGATTTTGGTACAATGTCATTGTTGTTCATGTCTTGAAAAATTTGCACTTCATCTCTTAAAGAAATGAAGTTGAATTTGTTTTCCATGAAATGTTAGCGGATCATGCGATAGAATGATATGTCATTCCATCTATCTCAAACATAAGGTTAGCAAAGGTTATATACATAAGTCCATATATGGTGATATTATTCGTATATGGTTACAAAAATGGAATTATACTTCAACTATCATACTACTTAATAAAATAAAACTAATTTCTACTAACCAGGGACATCCTGTAGGCCAGTAGTAGGCGATAAAGGCCTGTCACACTTCGGTTGTGGGTTCGATTCCCATAGCCTTTTCCAACGCGATGGGTTGTCGCCCGTCCTGCAGGTTGTCCTTTTTCTAAAATTACATCATTATGACATTCCATCGATAATATAGAAAATAGTTCTAGCCTTAAACAATACTAACTTATGTCCAACGTAATCCATTTCAAATATTTAGGCTTATCCAAAATACTTATGTCTAAGCTTTTAGTATAAAGAAAACAATTACTATAAATTTCATCTATCGAGCATGTGAATACCATCATTTATCCCTAATATATCTTGTTGATCACATTCCAATCATGTGAATACCTTAATCATGTATTCTCTTGAAAAAATGAATACCCATTGAACAATAGTGAAAATAAGAAGGTTGTAAAAAGTTAACCCTTTCCACATACCAAAATCCCAAAAATTCTATATACTAAAACCATGATATCACATTGTCCTTATATAATTCATGATCTCATTAATACTATCAAACATTTCATTATCTCCTTAGAACTTCTTTATGCACATATTAGATGCTTTCCAAAAATATCGGAATAACCTATCATGGTTACTGGTACCATTCATCATACACTTTCAAAACATAAGGAATGACACAAGTGTAACAATCCTTAGATGTCTCTTTATTCCGTAGTACCATGAGATTACTTATAAAACATTACTCTTGATAAACATGTAATCATTCCACTACCTTCATAAACCATTGACCGAGCTTCAACAATTCTTTCATATCACATATCATTTGTAGTCTCTTCATCATCATCCACATAAATACTACCCATATGACCATGTTGATTCTCTTTATGATATTTTCCCTTAAGGAATTGGTTTTCATAATGCCCGTACATTCCACATTTAAAACACTTAACCATTTTTTTGTCTTAGCAATACCATTATCCTTGTCCATGGTGTTAACTAAACCTTTTCCTTTACAATTACTAGCTTGATGTCCTTCTTTTCCACACCCAAATCATTTTCCAGTTCCTTTGAAACATTCTCCTTGATGCCTCTTCCCACATGACTTACATGAGGGAAATTGAACTTTCTTTCCTCTATGGTCATCATGAAACTCCATCTTTCTCTTATTAGCTAAGTAAGGAAACTTACCAAAGCTGAGATTATTGATCATATTATGAGATTTTTGATTCGGCATAATAACGATGTTTCACCTTCCAAATACCATTTTATTTGTTTGATCATGAAGAATATCATTCCATTGTCCATCATATTCTCCATTATCGTGAATCTTCCTGTTTCCAACCATTTTCTAAAACCCAAAAAGAATAGTGTGAGAGGAAAAATCATGATAGGTAAAACAAAATAATAAAGGGGGAGTAAATTCAATATCTAACATCTTAGGTTTAATTCTATGATCGTTACCGTAATTCTAGAACTATAACCTATAATTATAGTTAACCTTAGGGACATCCCTAGAAATACCATAGAAATATTTCTAGGGATCTCACTAAAGTTTTCGCATCCTAGTTTCCAAAGGTTAACTGAACCTTCATCTGATACAAACTATAGAGACCCGAAGCTTTATGTATATGTATATTACATTAGTTTTGCGGAATATGTAATACATAACCAAAACCAAAAATCAAGGATCGTAATAGATTAGTGTCTTTGGAAACTCAGAATGTAATCTTCTAATCGTGGTGAAAGATCTTCAACATCTTCCATAATGATCTTCCCCTTTTTCTTTTCTTACCTAAAACCTTTCTTTATGTCCTAGGGAAAAGAAAAAATATAAAGGGTGAGCTCAAATTCTCACTAAGGGTAAGCATGGATAAAATAAAACAAATCAAATACATTTGAACTTAAAAATAGGAACATAATGTTCAAACATAAAAATCTTGGGTAATGACATAAAACATGGAAGTACATAAGGAATAGATCATAAAGGAACATTAATCATGATAAACAAGAATGGGAATAAAACATGTAATTGTGGCATCCACTAAGCACATGTAATGACTTCCTTAGTAGCCAAGGAATTGCTGCCAAGACCATCTTAGTGGACAAAGTCCCTTACTGAATCAGGTTTACATGCCATTCCAGCCCATTATTACTGAACCAGATTTACTTTCCGTCCTAGCCATGTCTATCTCATGAGATATAAATCATTACCCAATGCATTAGAGGTACATATAGGTCCCACCCATCTCATAATTAAATCATTCTTACTAGTGCCACAAAATAAACTTAAAACATTCATCATAACCCAAAGAACAAAATGAGTTTCATAAACATCATCACATCATAACATAATCCATATAAAAATATATATAATTTAATCATAAGAAAAATGAAACCATTTAAATCATAGAGACATTATACTTGAAACATAATCATACTAAATAATGTCATCTTAGATCGAAAATTGTTTGGACAAAACACATGAAATGAATTCTTGAGGAAAATATCCTTTCTTCTTCAAAAAAATATACTTTTCACAAAATGACATGAAATTTTTAAAGAAAATGATATTATTGAAACTAATTATGAAATATTGTAGATTAAGCTTCATGAAAATAATTCATTATGAAACCATAAAAACTTGTTCATTCCATAAAAGTTAAAAATAACATTCTTCTCGTAATTTTGTTAGAAAAGTCAAAAAGTACCTCGTAAGAGAAAGATTATTTACATACAATGTAGTAAAAGTCAAAATGGGTAAAAAGGACTTTAAATATACATGAATCCATTTTTAGGAAACATGGACATGAATGATAACAATAACCCCAGAAAATACTTACGAATAAACAATCTCGGATTAGAATGTGACTGGAAAAGTTATCCTTTACCTTAGGTCTGATATGCTTCGTACGTATCTGAACCTCCTGTATAATGATTTAAATAATGTCATTGACTTATTACATAATAATATTAATTGTTATTATATGATATATGGTTCACTTATGACTTTATATTACCCATTCTTTTGTAAATCCAATGATAAAGCAACGTTTTGGGTAAAATCATCTTATTTATCGTACGTGTTTGGACTTGTTGTTAATTATGTTATTATTACTTATATCATGATTTACATACTTCTAGAATGTAAATCATGATTTATATATAATTTATATTCTTTATATATCCATAATATACATGTATTTATAATAGTACATAACATATGGAGGTAAGAAATGAAATGCACCATTCATGGAGATGGTAAACTGTACGTACACATGAACGCATATTTCATATCTATTTATTATTTTAATGGAATTAAAACATAATTATACATAGTTATATTATAATTACAGTATAATATCATATATAATATCATTAACTCCATCCTTTATACTTCCCACATAAGGCATTAACGAATCACATCACTTTGAGGGGGCAGTAGTCCGCACTTCCTCAAATGAGATTATCGTATTTACCATCTATGGAAACCAGAAAGGCTTGATATAATTGGGATTTAAAGAAGAATAATGAAATCATAAAAATAATATATATCATATATAAATACAGTTCCATCACAATGGCCACCATGAGAGGTGGTAGGAGAAAATCGAACAATCATCGTTTCGTGGGGCGTTAGTTTTCCATCACAGAAACATTATGTTATTCATCCCTTAGATGGAGGTGTGTGTAAGTGTACTTATAATCCTTCTAATAAAAACATACTAGTTTTTTTGGTATACTGATTTTTTCAAAAAAAAAAGGATTAAAAAGAGGTTAGGGGTTGGAGATGTAGAATAAAAGAAAACAACTTAAGGGAAACTATTACCTTTAATTTGGGTAACTTTCTTTGGATTGAACCATAAAGAATTCTTGTAGTGTCTTCTGAATAATTTAAGGCTTCAAGGGGTAGGAGAGGTATGTAGGGAACTTATTTGGGAAAATTTCGGATGAGTCAAAAGGCTTGAGAGGTGTGAGGAGTTACATAGAAGTGGTCTCCATTTATAAGGGAGTGGAGGGGCTCTTTAGGAAAGTGTGAAAACATTATTTTAATATAAACTTATCTTCAGTTTCAAGAGGTCCAAAACACATTAATGTCGATGATAAGATGACTCATATTTGAAATAAAATCATCCAATAGGAATTGGAAATTTTTTGGATGATATTTTAATCATTATAATTTTCTTAATTTAAATCATTTATTAATGAGGTAAATACTGCATCATTATTGTGTCACAAATAATATAATTTATATTATTTCTAAAAATTATAAAAAATACCAACATGTAGGAAATATTTTTATCTTTCTAATTAATATTTATATTAGAAAAGATAATATATATATCCCCTTATAAAAATTAATTACTAAAGGATTTTTGTTAATGCCAATTTTGTCTTTACATTAAAGTTAATTAATCTAATTTGTCATTGTCTTTCATAAGTGGCTCCATGGGGTCCCCAAATCGACCCAAGGATGTCCATGGTTGTACATTACTCATTAAATAAGGTTTGGACAAGTTTTAATGTAATTTTAAATTATTATAATATTCTTTCAACCTTGAATTTCCCTATTTACCTTTAACCGTGGTAAATAAAAGTAAAAAGTTACTATTCACCAAAAATTATTTTTATCTAATTGAACCAAATTTTTCTCCTTGATATTATCCATCTCTCTCAGATTTTTTAAATTTAACTTATAGATTTGGTAAAATTATGTTTTATGAACAATTGCAAAAGCTCCTAGGAGGTGTGTAAAAAACGGTGAAAAGTTCAATACATTTTTTTATAAATCTATAATTATTATAAAATGATTCCAATTAATATAATTGATTTTATATAAGTATTATGTATCCATTTTTACCTAAAAAAATTTAAATCAAATAAATTATTATTTAAATAAAAAGTCAGTTTTAACCAAAAACTCAGGGTTTTCACTATTCATCAAAATTGATGTTTTTCAGAAAAATAACAAAAATTCAGCCTAAGATATATTTGAAATTCTGAATTAAAAAATTATTTTTAATTTTCCAAATTCAAAACATAGAATCAGAATTAATTAATTTTAAAAGTAATTCCCGTTATCAAAACAAATAGCATGTTTTTAAGAAACAATAATTATCAAAAGATCTTCACTTGTTTATGTCCAATTTCAAACTGAAATTAATTCCAATGACCAACATTTTATTAAATGGTAAAAATGTATTCTAATTACACTTTAAAACCAATTAAAAAGATAATCTATCCATATAAATTATTGCGATGAAAAAAGTTGTTTTTAATTAAAATATAGCGTGTTTTTACTATTCATCAAAATATGAAAGTTATCAGAATAATATGAAAAATTTATCCAAATTAAATTTTTATATCCTGATTCCAAGGAAGAATTTTATTTTGTCAAATTGAACATATAAAAATGTAAAAATCTAGATTTAAAGTGGGTGCGCCATCAAAAGGCGCAAAACTGCATTTTTTTAAAAATACTTATTTTACCCGAAAAATTTATTTTGTTCTCATACCATGTTCTAGAAAATTTGTAAGATGAATAATAATGTTATAAAATTCAAAATTTATTTAATAATATTCATAATGTCAAGTTCATAATAATATTATAACCATATATCGTTGTTTAGTGAAACTCGGTATTGTGTAATACACATGTTATCGAAGAAGGTCGTGATTGCGTGTAATGCAAGCCAAGTCAGGGTTGTGTGTGTTGAAAGACTCCTTCGTTGTTTTGTATAATAGAATCCAACCATATTTCATTTGTACATTGAATATATATATATATATATATGTATATACACACTCAATGTTGCGTAGAATAACTACTATCAAAAGTGTGTGTAACTTGATCCAAGAATAGTGTTGCATATACTGCAAGCTAATACGGTGTTGCGTATAGCGCAAGGTAATCTTGGTGTGGCATACAAAAAAATACATCAATGAAATTAAAAAAATATTTTTCATTAAATCTCGGAGTGTTACATAAAGCATCTCATTACTAGTGGCTCGTGGTGACGTTTGGGAGATGTTGTGGAGCTTGGAGCTTGTGGACCACTGAGTCGCGGTGTCTTTTGAGAGTATTGAGTTGCTCTTCCTCTGGGTATTTTTATGTTTGGTTTGGTCTTCCATTTTTGTGTACTCTGATGTGGTTTAACATAAATGAAGTTTTTGATTGGTCTTTCATTGGTTCATGCATCATATAGTGAATGATTAATGGATGGTTATTTCTTAAAGGGTAAATCATCCCCCAAATTTCTTGAGACCCTTAGACATTTATTTTCCACCATTGGAATCTTGGGGATGTCGCTTAAGACCTAGTAATGACTCGTTGAACTCTCAAGACAATGTGAATTGGTGGGTCATTACAAATGGTTTCATCTTGTTCGGTCCTTGCCTAACAAGTGGTCATCAATGTTCTTGGTCTTGGAGTTGAAATTCAATCGCATCTATTCCTTGGGATGGAATCTTAGATAGGAGTAGGATTGTCGGAACTTGAAATGTATAGCATAAAAGAACGTAGCTAACCCATTTATGTTGAACTTCATGTTTCCAGGGTGTTGGGTACATAAGTATTTTGGATACACTTCTAGAATGCTGGAAATCTCATTGTCAAGGGTTTATCCAATGAGATGAGCATGACATGCACTGTAGAGGAATGACTTACCACTAGAATTACATATCTTATTGTGAGGAATGAGTAAAAATATTGTGAAAGGTATGAGTTTTTGAAAAATGCGGAAATTCTTTTCAACCGAAATACTTTAAAAACATGGTATTTGGTGTATTTTTAAAATGGGTTGATTTTTAAAAAGCATGTTGAATGTTTTCAAAAAAAATGGTTGAACATGGAAAAATGTTGTTTTGAGAACAATATTGTGATACTTGATGTGATAGAATTTTAAATGCTAAGACAACATTTTCTAAAGAGTGAGATTTATGGAATTTGTTGTTGGTTTAGAAAATGGCACCCGGTAGGCGTCGTCGAAACCAACCCGAAGAAGCGGCAGAAAATGTAGTTGCACCTAAACCACGTGTGAACCAAGAGCTGGTTTAGAGTTTTGTTCAATCTTTTCAAGCCGTGGAAATAGGGAACCGGAGGAATGAGCCACGACATGTGGATCATACCATCCAGTTTATGAAGGAGAATCCACCGAACATTCGGGGTGATGCTGAACTCAAGAAGACAGAGGTGCGGCTAAGAAGAATGAATCGTATATTCGATTTCATCGGCACAGCAGTAGAGCTAAAAGTAAATCTAACGATGTATATTCTTGAGGATCTTGCACGTCAGTGGTGGAATTTAGCGGTGCATGATAAATTGGATGAAGGCCTTACATGGTTGGATTTTGTAGAATTGTTTAACAAACAATTCAATCCTCACACGTTCAAGATCCAGAAAAGGAAGAACTTCTTCAACTTGAAACAGGAGAGCCTCTCTGTCACAGAGTATGCAGCTAAGTTCATGAATTTAGTCTGTTTTTGAACAGAGGTTACAACAAGTGCTTCTTTGAAGGAACACATCTTTGAATCGGGGCTAACGTAGGAGATTAGATCGACAATTGTGGTGATCTGTATTTTGGATTATACAGAGATGGTGAACATAGTGACTGTTGTCGAACGTGATATCTTAGGATCAATAGGAGGAGGCATTATGATACCCACATGAACGGGTAGGAACTCTAATGCTGGGAACAAGAGGAAGAGGGACTCCTACTTCCATGGTGGGAGTATGAATCAGAACCAGGCGGCGAGATCAGTCAACCTTCCTCCACCACCCCAGAGCAAAGAAGGTTGTTTTCCATGTGGTTCGACTGACCACATAAATCGGGAGTGTAGGGTGTAACCTAGGGAATGTCACAATTTCAACAAGATGGGCCATATTCAATGTTATTATCGCAATTCTCCTAGGTCGGGTGTTTGGGACACTTCCTAGGCATCGCAAGCATCGTATTCTTCGACCGGACGAGGATAGCAAAATCAATCTCATCAGCACAATAGAGCTAGCCATGGTGGTTCTCAAAATACCATGACTCCTCAACCAGGGAAATCTCAACAAGGCAACAAGGAAAACATTGCAACAATGATGCAACTGTGTGGAGCTGAGTAGATGATGGTCGATGATCAGGCTGGACAATCTATGGTGATAGGTACGATTCATTTGAATTCTATCCTTGTACAGGTTTTGTTTGTTACTATAGCATCACATTCCATTCTTGCTTCTCATATTTCTTATTTTCTAAACATCAAACTAAAAATTATTCCTTCTATCTCGAAACTTCAAACACCTCTTGGTGAAAGAGAATGCTAACCCTTCGTGTGTAGAGAATGTGTTATAACTGTTGATGGAGTTGAGATGAAATGGGACTTCTCCATGCTGGATATGGATGTCTATGATGTATTCCAGGGAATGGATTGGTTTAAAAGTTTTAAGTCTCACATAGAATGTTATATAAGAATGGTTAGTTTCAGGATTGGGGACGGCATCGACCATCTCTTCAGAAAAGAGAGGACGACAAAGAAAAGTGAAAAGAGCTTGTCGGCACCAATGGTGGGAACGATCTCTTACCAATTAGCAGCGTTGACTTTTTCATCAATGGAAGAGATTCAGGAAAATAGTTTTCCAGTGGTCATGGATCAATTTTCAGATGAATTTCCTAAGAACTTCTTAGGGTTACCACCTCTAAGAGAAGTGGAGTTTACTATTGATCTATTTCCGAGGACCAGTCATATTTCCCATCCGTCTTATAGGATGGTACCAAAAAAATTACGGGAATTGAATGTGCAGTTAGAGGTGCTAGAAAAAAGGGTTTTATTCACCCAAGCTTGTCTTTGTGGGAAGCACCCGCTTTGTTCGTAATGAAGGCATATTGAACTCTTCTCTTGTGTGTTGATTATCGTAACCTTTACCAAGTTAAGATAAAGAACAGATATCCAATTCCATGTATTGATGATCTGTTCGATCAATTATGGGGAGCTCAGTTGTTCTCCATGATTGAATTGTGATCAGGATATCACCATTTACAAGTTCGGAAGGAGGATATTCCAAAGATAGCTTTCAGAAGCAGATATGGCCACTAAGAATATGTATTCATGCCTTTCTGTCTAACTAATGCACCATCAGTCTTCATACCTTTTATGAATCATATCTTTCAGCAATAGCTGGATTCTTTTGTTTTGGTGTTTGTGGATGACATATTGGTTTATTCAATAATGAGGGATGAGCATGAGAAACACATGGCGATAGTGTTGGAAATCTTGATAAACCATCAATTGTATGCCAAATTATCAAAGTGTGAATTTTCGATACAGAAAGTATATTTCCTTGTCCATTTCATTTCTGAGAAAAGTGTTTCAGTTGATCTTGAAAAGATCGAAGCAGTTATATCTTGTAAAACACCAAAGAATGTGTTTGAGATACGCAGTTTTATTAGGCCAGCTGGTTACTACTGAAGCTTTGTGCGTGATTTCTCACAACTAGCGTCACCAATGATAGCTCTGACAAAAAAATAATGCTCCATTATAATGGACAGAATAATGTCAGAAGTCTTTCCAGGAACTGAAGGTTCGTCTCACATCAGCACCGATCCTGATCTTGCTTGAATCAGGATAGGGGTATGTGGTGTATTGTGATGCTTCAGGAACACGTTTGGGTTGTGTTCTCATGCAAGGTGACTATGTGGTTTCTTATGGCTCAATGCAGTTGAGGGTGCTTGAGAAAAATTACCCAACACATGATTGGGAGTTGGTTGTAGTCATCCATGATTTGAAAACATGGAGACATTATCTTTATGGTGAGTATTTAACTATGTTTACAGATCAAAAAATCTTGAAAAACATTTTATCACAACAAGATTTAAATATGAGGTAGAGTAGATGGATAGAGTATGTCAGGATGTTTTACTTTGACTTGATATATACACTGGGTAAGGGAAATTCGGTGGCTAATGAATTAATCGAAAAGACGTATACTCAGTTGTTGAAAGAAGATTCAGACTAATGGCAGTTGATGTAAGTCCTAGCCAACATGATTGTGGAATGTGAACACCGAGGTGATGTTGCAGTTTTCTTTTCAGTTATGCTTGTTCCTAATTTGGTGGAGATAGTAAATGAGGCACATTCATCCGATGTAGAATGTGTTACAATGAGTTCAAAACACAATGGTGGGAAGAACGTTGAGGGATGGAACCTGGATGTGAGTTCAGTTTTGCGGTTCCAAGATCATATGGTTGTACCTTTAACTTCTCAAGAACAACTCCTTCATGCTTACCACCATTCATTATGGGTTGTACACCTAGGTACACAGAAGATGTATAAGGTGTTGAAGGCGTAGTTTTGGTGGAGCGACATGAAAAGGAAAGTGGACAAGTTCGTCTCGTAGTGCTCAACTTGTCAGCAGGTTAAAGCTAAGCATCAGAGACCAGCTAGTATGTTACAATCTTTACATATCCTACTGTGGAAATGGGATCATATAGTAATGGATTTTGTAACAAGTCTCCCAAGAATGTTTTGGAAACCCAATTACATTTATGTGATAGTGGATCATCTGACCAAGTCGGCCATTTCATCCCGATTCGTGAAACTCATACGGTGGAAGATCTTTCAAAAATCTATATATGAGAAGTGGTAAAGAGGAATGGGGTACCAATTTTTATAGTCTCATATAGAGATCTGAGGTTCACATCTCCTTTCAAGAAATCGTTACAGCAATCCCTTGGAACTCAGTTGATGATGAGCACGACGTATCATCCTCAGATGGACGGTAAATCTGAGCAGACGATACAGACATTGGAAGATATGTTGCGGACTTGTGCAATGTATTTCAGTAGCTCATGGACCGAGCATATAACCCTAGTGGAGTTCTCATACAATAACAGTTATCAGGCCTCGATACACATGGCTCTGATTGAATCATTATATAGGCATCCTTGTCATTCTCCACTTTGTTGGGTGGAAACATGTGAGACTTCACTAGTTGGGCCGAGCCTTGTCCAGGAAACAACGTAGAAGATTCAGTTGATTAGAAAGAGGATGAAGACAGCTTAGAGTCGTTAGAAATCTTATGAAGATCACCGTTGAAGACCGTTGTCTTTCATAGATGGTGATCATGTCTTTTTGAGAATCTCTCCAAAGCTTGGACATCGTCATTTCAGGAAGAAGGGCTTGTTATCTCCTAGATACATCGGCACGTTCATGATACTAGAACGGGTTAGAGAGGTGGAATATCGGTTGGCATTACCACCACTGTTCAGTTTGCTGCATAATGTGTTCCACATATCTCATTGGAAAATGTATCAGCCTAATCCTTACCATGTGATCAAATGGATCACGTTGACTAGAGCCAGATGCTTCATTGATACATATCCTAGTACAAATTTTAGATAGGAAAGATAAAGTCTTTCATGGAAAAAGCATCGGTCTAGTGCAGGTTTTATGGCAGCATGGTCAGATTCGGGAAGAGACTTGGGAACATGAGAAAGAAATTGAAGAGCAGTGGACATAACTCTTTTAGGAAAGCGATGATTTTCTACTTTCCAGTGACGGAAAGGATAGTGGTGGGGAGAATTTAGTACCCACAGTTTTTGGTATGTAACCCTGGTTTTATGATTTTTATGGACATGAATCATATGAGAGATGCTTGGGGAAATTTTAGAGACTTTTAAAGTGAAGAGGGAAATGAGTGGTGACGCACGGGATACACACAGTTTTCCAAACCATGTGGAAGCCATACAGGTGTGGTCACCTTGAACAGAAGATACAGTATGGTGTGTGCACATTTTGGGAAAACCATGCGAGGAGGCCATGTGGAGCACCCCTTCCAAGAAGTGACTACCACACGGTTAGCGCACGGTTTGCCTAACCGTGTAGACTAACCTTGCGGGCCCTTAAAATTATATCCTTATATTGAAGATCTAACTCGTTTTTGCCTCTTATTACTTCAGTAAAGCTCATAAGCAGTCCTAACTCGTAATTTGTTTCTCCTGATGTCAAAGAGGGTTCTCCAATCATTCCGGAGGCGATCTGAAGGCTTCTCTTGGGAAATTGAAGCTGAATTCTTGAGGTATGTGATCGTTCATGATCAGTTTCTTAGATATACTTAGATCTACATATCCTATTCTCTCGGTTTCATAGATCTACGTCCGTTATTGGTAGATATAAGTGTTTTTATTCTAAATATGATGAGATTTCATCTTGGTTGTGTTAGGAGAAGAGATATAAGGAGGATTCTTGGAGAATCAACCCGGTTTTCTTGTGCGTTCTTCGGCCGTTGTTTTTTTCTTCTTAAACTTTGAGGTAGCTGGATTTACTCTCAACACCTCTTGTTAGAATTGGTTGGTTTAGTTTCAAATTTTTTATTTGAATGGAATTGATTTTGAAAAGTATGGAATAAATCTTCTTTAGTGACGATTTATGGTTTTGATGAAATTGTGAAATATTGGTGAATTGTAGTCAATGTGACTTGGCTATTTGAATTTAAAAAGATGATTTTAAATTATGAAATTTCTGAAATTGTAAATGGTTTGATGAGAAATGGGTTTTCAATAAAAAGGGTGTTTTATTGAAATGGTTTTGATGGATTTGGTTTTCAATAAAAATGAAGCTTTATTGAAATGGATTGAATTGTTTGAACACACTTGATTTGAATGGAAAATGGTTTTCAATAAAAGGTGATTTATTGAAAGTATGGTTTGTCATGATTGTTGGGAATGTGTGGTGTGTGTTCATATTGCATGTACGGGGCTTGGTTGAAATATGACCTTGTGCTCGGTGCTAAACGTTTAATGGCACATGGTAACTATATGTACGAGGAATGGTTGAAATATGACCTTCTGCTCAGTGCAAAAGGTGTATGGGCACATGGAAAGTAATTACCTTATGACGACTTGGTAGATCGATGAGAAACTACTCATGAGTATGTTACTGTCATAACGATGCATGCATGGTTGATTTCACGGGTTTGTGAAATAGTTGGGTATGCCAAAACGGGATGTCTGTGAAATGGTTTTGATATTTGTTTGGTTATTTATTGGGAAAAATAACTTGTTGGAAAAGTTGGTTTAAATTTCACTTTAATGCTTTTGAGCATGGATGGTTTTGAAAAACTTGTTTATATTTAGTTATAAACTACTTTAGTGAAAATTTTTTATATAAAATGTTTTTGTATAAATGTTGCTAACTCTTCTATCCTAGTGGAATGAGTAGGGAAGTCATTGGGGAAAACCTATTGAGCTTTATACTCACCTTTGCCTTGGCACAATGGTGCTTTTGCAGATGTTGTATTCCGAGACACAGGTAAAGGTAGAACATCTCATTACTAGTGGCTCGTGGTGATTTTTGGGAGATGTTGTGGATCTTGGAACTTGTGGACCACTGAGTCGTGGTGTCTTTTGAGAGTCTTCAGTTGTTCTTCCTACGTGTATTTTGATGTTTGGTTTGGTCTTCCGCTGTTCTGTACTCTGATGTGGTTTAACATAAATGAAGTTGTTGATTGGTCTTTCATTTGTTAATGCATCATATAGTGAATGATTAATGGATGGGGTATTTCGTAAAGGGTAAATCATCCCCCACCTTGCTTGAGAACCTTCGACATTTATTTCCAGCCTTTGGTATCTTGGGGATTTCACTTAAGGCCTTGTAATGACTTGTTGAACTATCAAGCCAATGGGAATTGGTGGGTCATTTCAAATTGCACTCTAGTTTTTTTAGAAATGATATGTTCTAATTTATTTCCCTTTTATATGGGCATTAAAGGATTTATATTGGGAGTAAGCTCTGAACATGGCATATTTTTCCTTCTTAGGTGATGGGGCCTGTTGGCACAGTGGATTATTGGATTGAACCTCTACCATAGTTTTATTGATTCCATGAAGCCTTCCCTATGTCCCAGCATAATTATTATCATCACAATGACTCCCACACCATTGAATTGGAAGAATAGAATATAAATAATGCGGAGACATTCATAGAGTTATTATTGAGGATATATGGTCCTCAAGAGAAGTATTTACTTAAATGGAAAATTTTGTTGTTTCATCTTTTGTTGAGTTATGGTGTTTGGGAGAAGAGTACCTTAGATCAAGGAAAACAAATTATATCATTATACCCATATATTTTTTCAAGTTTTTATTAAATTATATTTTCAATGAGATGTGTGATATATATTACTATTTAATGAGATGTGTTATTTTCATGAAATATGGTTCGATGTGATAAATCAATTGACATGTGAAATGTGGAGGAAATGAATCCAAATCATGATTAATTACACATTGACCTGATTGAAAAAATACAGGTTATTTAGTTTCTCCCATATATGATAAAATCTTGACATTGAATATTTGATTCACTAATTTATGTGTCTATATACTGTTTTATTTCATTTTTTAGGGTAGTGGGTGTTTTGTTATTTGATGTGGCTACATCATTATGTTTTCATGCATGGTGTGTATTGGAATCTCAGGTATAGCCTATTTGTTTAGCAGTAGTGATAAATTATGATCATATCTCTAAGATATGTCTTGGTGTTGGGTTTTTCGAAAACATTTTTTTGTGATTCAATTTCATTCTCATGGATGAGAAATATTTTATTTGAATATGATGTAATGTTTCTGGCCTTTCAGACTGTTTACAATGTTTTTGTATTTGTAGTTCCAAAGGAGTCTTGAAATGGGGTTTTTGATTGTAGGGTATATAATAGTACTGCATCAGGATATTAATTCTGTACAATAGATTCATGACATGGTCTGGTGATTCATGACTTCTAAGAGAATCACATTTATATCTTGTTTATAGGCTATGTGGTGTTCATGAAATCAATTATTTTCTAGAAATATGAATTTATGATTTTTTATGAATTTGAAACAAGGGAACATAAATTTTAAAAAAAACTTATGATATGGTCAATTCCTATATTGAATTGAATATAGTGATTTTAATCCACATGCCACATTGAATTCAATCCACGAATATAAAAATTATTAATTAAAAGTTAAATTATCCTTGTTTTTCAATATTTTTTCGAGTTTTTCATCATTAGTAACTATCCCAACATCTATCATATATTTATGTTTAACCAATGCGATTTGAAATTATGATTCATCACTCCTTATCCATATTTTATCTATGTCTTATGTTAATTGAATTATTTTGATCTAAGGTTATTTCTCCAGTTTTCATCGTATCTTCTTATGTACATAGAGCATATAACTACTCTAGAATTGTGATTTTGTCCTAGGCTAGGTTGTGATTCACATTTATTGATTCTTGGAATATATTAGGTTTATCCTCCATTACAATTCATTATTGTGGTGTTTCGGTTCTTCTTCATCACCCTGAATTGTGAAAAAAGATCAAAAATCATTGTTTGAGGTAGAGTACCAAACATTAGTTTTTTCTATTTCTATTGGTAAGAGTTTACTCTTTTTATCAATTTGAATATAGTTCCCATTTGAATAATATGTGTCAATTTTTAGTTAAAATTTAAACGTAATGTGCAACAAAATAATAATTTTTTTATGACTTCAAAATAATTTTTGATATTATGACTTTTCGGTATGAAATTCCCATTGATAATGGTGATTTATAGAAATTTTTTTTCTCTATAGTAGATGACATGTAGAACCCTTTCATTTTAAAGGTAATACAACCACTTTAATAAATTGATATTGTATATATATATATAATAAAAATATTTCACAAGGATTTTTTTCTTCTGTTATAACAGACATATAATAATGATGTTAAATGTGAAGAGACCCATGATAAATATGTATAATGTTAATGTTATGTGGTTATTGTGATGTGTGATAATGTTGTGTGGTGGTGATGTGTGGTTGAGTTATGTGGTAGTGATGTGTTGTTATTTTTTTTTATGGAAATGTTGTGGGATAGGGTGGTGTGACCATGTTGGGGTGTTTAGGTGTGATAGAATTTTGGGGAGGTGATGGGAGGTTGTGATGTGGCTATGAAAGAGGAATTTGTGTGACTTTATTTGGAAGGAAAAGATTTATTGTAAATTTTTTACTAAGGTGGTGTTGTGTGATGTCCAAGTTTTATAGGTAGTAAAGGAATTAAATGAAAATTATGACATTAAAATGGAATAAGATGAATGTAAAAATGATTTTCAAACAAAATGGGATGAATAGAGGGAGTTTACTAGGTTTCTAATGAGAGGTGGATAGTGGATTGTTACATGTGTTAAGTATGTCTGGTTTTTTGAATTGAGTAGTGGAAATGAATGTTGTGATGTAGTTCAGTAGTGATATTGTAGGACCAATATTAATTATTTAGTGAACCCATATTCTTGGCTTGTGTTTTCAATTGTATTTGAACCATGTATGTTCATTGTGTTTTTCTATATGCACCACACCTATGCCGACCACCATGTAATAACACTCATATAGTTATATGGTTATGTTTTCCCAATATCCCATTGTAGAGGACAGATGGGTGGTCACCCATTCCTCTACACACTCTCTTCTATGAGTGAATCTAAACATATTCACTAATGGATAGATTTTAGATTGTACGATGGGTGATTTCTTATTCATATGTATGAAGAACATGTTGTGTGTGATGAGATATCTTAGGGTTGGTTTATTTCATAGCAAGATGTGGTCATGAGGTTTTTTTCATTAATATCCATGATACCTTATTATTTTAGTTATTGTAACGATGAAATGTATTATGTTTCCTCTAGTGATGTTGGATGTGATGGTCCTGTATTGGGGTGGTGGGACGTGATGTTATAGTGAAAAGATTTCAGTTCCACAACATACAATTTTTGTGTGTGAGAGAGGATCCACATTGGGAAAGCAGTGAAGGTAACCCATTATCTATATAAATAATATTATGTTACAATACATGGATGTGTTAATTGGTGATCATTTCATGGTGATGATGAGTTTTCATAGTTTATGTAAAGACCTGTAAATTTAAAGGAATTTTTTTAATTTCTTTGAGATTTTACGAGTACGCAGTTTTTGACGGTACCTGATTCTGAGGTCCGGTGTGCCCGTAATCAATTTCCGAAGTTTAGCTCGAGTACATTCAGTGAACGAACGAGAGGGTTTTTCTAACTTTTTAACCGGTGATTAGAATCAAAATCTGAGGGCACCGATGAAACTGCAATGCTGGTATTTGCATAAAAAGCCCTTTACTGGAGTTGCATTTGCTCAGGAGGAGTTGTTAAAAATTAGGGAATTAAATGTTAGGTAAAATAAATTTTCTGAAAATTTATATTATCCATGGTAATTTAATTCTCTCATGGGAAGTTGTTGGTGGGTCCCACAACCACCCAACTTCCCATGTGAGGTTATGAGGGAGGTGGGGCCCACATGAGCCCCCATCTTCTCATATTCCATAACTCCTCTAATCTCCCACTTAAGTGTGTAACCCTCAAAACATCCCATTAATTTGTGACCTTCCCTCTCCCCACACTTATTCAATGCCACTCTTTAATTTCATTAAGCGAGTTATGTATTTTGAAATTTTTAATTTTGAATGGCATGAGTTAAGATAATAAAAAGGGAGGGATCATATTTTATTAGGTTGGCTTGTGGTGTAAGGGGATTGGGAGAAGAAAACTCTAAGTCGGAAGAACTTCATCTTATTCGCGAAGAACGCCAAGACTTCGACGAAGAACGTCTTCACTACAAGGAGATATTGACGTGACGTCTCTTCTCCTCTCCGCAGCCGGTGTGTGACACCTTTCTCGAAGAATGATGATGCGCCCTCTTTCGATCTTCTTCCCGTGTCAAAGGAAGGGAGACACCACTCTTCTTTAGAAATTCTCCATCAAAATATACGGAGCTTCACCTCGCAACACTGTTTTCTGCGATGATCATCGTTCGACAACTTCTTTGAGGTAGGTGATTATTTTACGTTCGTGATTAATTTGGAATTCATCGTTAAATAATTAGCCGCTTGTTATCGAATTAAGGGGATGAGGCCGGACCCCACAAACACGGTTGGCCCTCCTCCCCATTGTTGTTGTACTTCGTTATGGATAGGAACGGAGGTGACGCGGTGCCGTCACACCGTGCGGGAACCTGAGAACCGTGGCCATTGCAGGCCTCGGCGAAGGAGTGAGGCACCATCACACCGTGCTAGAGAAGCTGAAGTAGGATGCGGTTGAGAGCGGGCTGTGGCGAAGGGGAACGCCACCGTCGTGCTGCGTCAGAGCACGAAAGAGGGCCGCAGATGGGGCGGGCCGTGGTGGAGGGGCGTGGCACCATCGTGCCATGCTGGACGGCCAAGAGCCACGTCCCATGGCCACGACAGTTCTGGGAGGCGACCGGCAGTTCCAGCCACCAACACACCCTGGAGGCGGGACCCCTGAGGGTCCCGTGTGAACCGAACGGACGACCATAAAGGTCGGCCGCTACCCTGGAAAACATGGGGTTGAAACCCCTAGTCAACGGATAGGGCGGACCCCATGGGGTCTGCCATTCGGTTCGAAGGGGGAGGCACCCTCCCCCCTTCTGTGTCAGCTCAGCGCGCGGGTGCCCGCACCGGGCCGGACCACCCGCGCCGGGCCGGACCCCCGTGCGGGGCTGTTCCAGTCAGGGTGGGCCACTCCCAACTAGTCCGGACCCGTACACGGGTCGACCCGGTTCGGGCCTACTCAGGGGGTATTGGGCCGGGTCGGACTGGGCCCAAACCCCCTACTTTCGGAAAAATCCATTCAAAAGTCCATAACGTGGGCTACGGAACTCTGATCGATGCACCATCAGTTGTGTTGTTCTCCTTGGATCGAGACGGTCGTTTTGGTATATTATAATAAAGGTTTAGACGAACTTTGTGTATGGATGGGTTGGTTCGAACACGAAACCAATATAGCCCTCGGAGCGGAAACGCTTATAACATGACCTCTGAACGTCCGATTGACGTTCCATCGACCTTGTTGGTTTCCTCTTAGTGAGAAGTCTCTTTTGGATTACTCCACTTGAGGTTTGGACACAGTTGGATTACGGTCGGGTTGTTTTTATCTTAAAAACCAATCGGGCCCCACAAACAAAAAAGTCAATAACTCTCAGACTGGGCGTCTGATTGATGCGCCGTCTGTTGAGTTGAGTTTCTTTTGACGAGACGAAACTTTGGGATACATCAGATCTATACATCATGTCAGTTGATGTATCGACCCCCTTGTCTCGTGGAGCGAACCCTCCCGGAATCGAGCATGATGTGTGCGGGAACCCTAGAGCTGGCTGCGACTGTGACGACAATGACGACTGTACTGGGATCCTCCATGGGGTTGACAGCGACGATGACCGTACTGGAATCCTCCATGGTATTGATAACGATGACTACTTTTCTTCTATACTATGTGGCTCCGGTAGTACTTGACTACTGTTCTTGTATCCTATGTGGGTCCGGTATTATTTGACTCTGTACTTGTATCCTATGTGGTTTCGGTAGAGTATCTTGTCTTGCATCCTTTGTGGTTCTGACATCTTGGCTAGTCTTATATCCTATGTGGGTCTGATAGCTTAGATGAATCAGTGGCTACAACTGATAATATCTATCACCTTATGTAGAATTATACCTATGTGAGGGGAGTCTTGACTTTCAATCATTATATTTGATATGATTGACTTAATTTTCTGTGTGGATTGGGTTGTGCTTTCCTATGTGGATTGGGTGGTACTATCCTATGTGGACTAGATCGAACTTGGTCTCGGATGTTGGAGCCACACTGGAATTGATGACTTAGGTATATCTATGGGAATATACCTAAGTAGAGTTGGTTGTTACATCGTGATTGTAACTTTCCTTTTTGGTTTATCCTTTGTATATTCTGGGAGACCTTCAGGGGTCTCGAGGTCTCTACTGAGTAGCGCATACTCACCTCTGCACGGGCTATGCACGCACTACGTTGTGTTGGATGCAGATGGCGGACAATGTTGATTGAGGTGGGAGCTCTCGGATCTGGACGGTACCTGGAGGTGGATCACTGGATGTGACATACATGGAGCGGACAGCCAGAGCTGAGGAGCATAGGATACTATCTATACCCACCCTTCAGGTGGGATTCCAAAAGGATGGCTCAGACTCGGTGCTTTACATTTCAGTTGATGTAATTTCATTTCAGTTGTACTTTACTTTCAGTTGGGTTTGTATTCTGGACCATTTACTTTTCCAGCACATACTTTGGTAGCTTAGTTTACTTAGTGTTTACTCTAGTTTGCATTCTCTGTGGTTATTTTTTAATTTATAAAGGCAATGCCTTCCATTTTATCAGGATTTATGCCTTTGGTGCTAGTCACCATCCCCTGGACTATGGAAGGTGGGCTTGGGGTAGTCACTGCACAGGCCACGACGACAGGTCGTGACAAATTGGTATCATAGGTGTTTGGTTCTACTGTAGAACTCAAGACTCTGATCATTATTCTATGTAATGTAATAGTGTTAAGGGTATTGAGTTTGGTTATAAGTCTAGGGAGTCTAGTATTGGTGCGGCAGCTGACGTATCCATACACCAGGACCCTGACTTCTGATTTCTGACTGAGTTCATGAAAATATTGATTGCATGTGTGTTTCAATAGTTTTCTTTGTGATTACTTTGTGTCAGCTCACCAGGTTTGCTGTATTGACAATGTTGCACCTGTCTCTTTTCAGGATGTCCCCACTATGGCAGCCAGCTAGGGTTCCGAGCATTGTATGAGATGACAGCCCACCGAGCGATGAGGCCTCGGTGCAGGGCCCTATTATAGCGGAGGCATCGGCGGTACCTCTACCCATCGAGCCAACGATGCCACCAGCCCCAGCCGCTGATAGTGCTCGTCGCCTTAGAGCACTGCATGAGTATCTGCGTCAGAGACCGCCCTGGTTCTGCGGGGAGATGGACCCTCTGGCAGCCGAGGATAGGCTGGAGGTTGTTGTATGAGTTTTCAGGTTAGTAGGGACACCAGCTGACCTCATGGTGATCCATACAGCGAGTCTGCTCCATGCGGAAGTAGGTAGATGATGGATCCTGATGCTCCAGGTTCCCGACAAGGAATCTATCCTTTGTTCGGACATCGAGAGACTCTCCCCTCAGATTTCATTCCAGCCACCCTCCAAGTGGTGTGCATTCGGAAGTTACTACACCTGCGGTAGGGCAGTAAGACGGTAGCCCATTACTCGGTGAGATTTACCAATCTCTTGCGCTATTCCACAGACATGGTACGAGAACCATTATTCTGAGCCCAGACCTTTGAGCAGGGACTGAGGCATGATATTAGTGCATCGATGATCCCCCTCAGCATTCCGACACAGGAAGGAGTCCTAGAGTGAGACCTTTTCATAGAGAGCTTTATTTTTTAGGCTACACCAGTAGAAAGACCTACCGCAGGGTGGAACGTAGCAGAGTATTCTACAGCTGGCAGTCGATGGATGTCACAGGGGTTCAAGAGGACCAGACAATCAGGCGGACGACCTCAGGGGACTGGCTCGGAGGTGTGGGGCACACGCAGTAGAGCTAGTTATACGAGAGGTAGGAAGTTATATGCATGTGGCAGACAAGGCCACATGGCTCAGGACTGTCCGACCCATTGTGTAGATGAGTAGCTAACAGTTGAGGGACCACCCAGGCACCGGAAGAGGTTCGACCATGGTGGTCTGCAGGGAGAAAACGGATGAGGTAGAGGAGTTGTCCGAGAAGCGGGTGGTGGACGACGTTTTGAGACTCTACCACCACCACCACCAGGAGGTCCACCCCGACCACAGGGAGCTGGTGGATAGAGGCAGTCTCAGCTTCAGGGAGTAGAGGCCTATGACCATGATGCACCAGATATTATTCGAGGTACTCTCTTTATCTACCCCACCCTTTCTGCAGTTCTTATAGACATAGGAGCAAGTCATTCTTTCATTCTCGCTGCCCTTGTTTAGAGCTCGGAGATTCCAATGGAGCCGTTGGATCGATACTTACGGCTAGAGACTCCTACGGTAGTAGACTCGACGATTACGCACTGGTGCCAACAGTGTGAGCTTACTCTAGGAGGCGAGAGCTTCGTCTGGGATCTTCTTGTAGTGGCGTCGTGGCCTTACGACATCATCTTGGAGAGGGATTGACTATCTACGGTCCATGCTCAGATCGACTATTTTAGGTGCAAGGTGTGGTGTGTCTGCACCGATGGGAGCAGGTTTACCTTCACCGGTAAGAAGGTAGCCTTTGCAGCACAAGACAGACTCACGCAGAGGAGGGGATAGCTGATCACTCATCAGTTGGCTAGCCTCATCCAAGGAACAATAGACGTGCGGAGTCCGAGATTTCATGTAGAGGTGGATCAGTATGCAGACGTTTTTCTGAATGACGTTCCAGGACTACCTCCTCGCAGAGAGGTAGACTTCTATATTTACGTGTACCCTCGGACATCCCCGATATCTACTCCAGCATATTGGATGGAACCCAATGAGCTTCGAGAGCTATGGGTACAGCTGGAGGACTTGTAGGGCAAGAGATTCATTCGACTAAGTGTTTCACCCTGGGCTTCCCTGATATTGTTCGCCAAGAAGGCGGATGGGAGCTTGAGACTGTGTGTCGATTACCGTCTCCTGAACTAGGTGACTATGAATAACAAGTATCCACTTCCAAGGATTGAAGACCTCTTCGATCAAATCAAGGGAGCATGGTGGTTCTCGAAGATAGACCTCAGGCCAGGCTATCATCAGCTCAGAGTTCAAGATGAGGATTTGCAGAAGACGACCTTCAGGTGTCGGTATGGCCACTATGAGTTCTTGGTTATGACTTTTGGCGTGTCCAATGCTCTAGAAGTGTTCATGAGTCTCATGAACAGGAAATTCCAGCCTTATTTTGATCTATTTTTCATAGTCTTCATCGACGACATATTGATATACTCGACTACTGAAGAGGAGCACGCCTACCACTTGAGGGTTGTACCAGACACACTCTGAGAGCACCAGCATTATGGTAAGCTCTCGAAGTGTCAGTTCTGGATATGTGAGGTCCACTTCTTTGGACACTTCATCTCTGATGTGGGAGTTGTGGTGGATCCTATCAAGATCGAGGAATTTCTAGCTTGGGAGCCACCCAGAAGCGTGACAGAGGTGCAGAGTTTCCTAGGATTGGTTGTGTACTACGGGAGATTTCTGCCAGACCTCTCCAGAGTTGCAGCACCACTTTATGCTTTGAAGAAGAAGGGGAGACCCTTCGAGTGGTCAGATAGATGTCATCAGAGCTTCCAGGTTCTGAGAAAGAGATTGACCAGTGCACCCATCTTGAGGCTACCAGAGGAGGGAGTGGGTACGTAGTCTACTGTGATGCATCAGGGAACAGACTCGGGTGTGTCTTGATGACGGAGCAGGCATTGATCGCCTACGTATCATGACAGTTGAGGTAGAACGAGCAGAACTATGCTACCCATGACCTAGAGTTAGCAGCAGTGGTCTCTGCCCTGATGATGTGGTGGAACTATCTGATGGACGAGCACTTTACAGTCTATTCTGAACACCAGAGTCTCAAATACATCATCACGTAGAAGGACATGAACCTCAGACAGTGGCGATGTCTCGAGTTCCTCCAGAACTATGACTTTGAAATATTATATACTCCTGGGAAGGGGAATGTAGTAGCTGATGCTCTCAGCAGGAGGACGGGAATTCAACTACATAGAGAGGCGGCCGAAAAGCTATCCGATTTGTGGATATCCTTCATGGATAGAGATGGGGTAAACTTTCTTCATTTAGTCATAGTCACACCTCCTCTTCTTCATCGGGTCTGGGAGGCACAACATAGGGATGTTGACTGTGAGACGCGACGTGCACAGATATCCAGAGGATAGGCACCTGATGGATTCTATTTAGGAGGAGAGCACGTCATCCTTTTCAGAAGATGTATCATGGTACCAGATGATTTACTGGAGGAGGTTCTGAGAGAGTTTCACACTTTCCCATTAGTGGTACATCTAGTAGTGGCGAAGATGTACCAAGATCTCAGACGACACCACTGCTGGCCAGGTATGAAGAAGGTCCTCGCAGAGTTCGCTTCATGATGCCTCACCTGCCAGCATGTGAAGGCAGAGCACCAGGTACCAACAGGCTTGGTACAGCCCTTGGAGGTCCCAGAGTATAAGTGGGATGGGATATCTCTGGATATTGTGACTGAACTTCCATGTACTTCCAGAGGACACGACTCCATTTGGGTGATCGTCGACCGACTCACCAAGTCGGACCACTTCTTACCCATTAGAGAACAGGACTTAGTGGAGAGCTTTGGATGCCTCTACATTCAGGAGATCGTACGACTTCATGGTGTGCCATCATCTATAATCTCTGATTTTGATGCTCGCATTACTTCCTGGCTTTGGAAGGGTTTGTAGGAGGAATTTGGGATGCAGCTATGCCTAATCACCTCTTTTCACCCTCAGATGGATGGTCAGACAGAGAGGACCATTTAGACTCTCGAGGACATGCTTCGTGCATGTGTCCTTGACATTGGTCATAGCTGGGAGGATAACCTACCCTTGGTTGAGTTTGCGTATAAAAAAACTACCACTCCACCACCAGGATGGCACCATACGAGGCATTGTACGGCCGACCTTGCAGGCTATCTCTATGCTAGACAGACCTTGGGGAGTTAGCATTTGTGGGACCAGAGATGGTCCAGGCCATGACAGAGAAGGTCCAGGTCATCCAGGAGTGGATGAGGACAACTCTGAGCCGACAAAAGTCTTATGCTGACAAGAGGCGGAGACCACTAGAGTTTGAGGATGGAGACCACGTTTTCTTAGGGGTCTCACCATGACGTGGGTTACAATGATTTGGACGGGGCGACAAGTTATCTCCATGATTCATAAGACCATTCTAGGTTCTCAGCAAGATAGGCGAGGTGGCTTATCGCCTGGCTCTACCACCTCAGTTGCACCAGGTGTACGTCGTATTCCACATATCTTAGCTGAGGAGATACGTGCACGACCCGACGCTTATCATCGACAATGGGGAGCTGGTCATTGATGACGGGGCAACTTTTGCAGAGGTCCCAGTGGAGATCGAGGATCGATTGGAGTGGGTCCTACATGGGCAGTTGATTCCTCTAGTGCGCATCAGGTGGCAGCATGGGAACCTCCAAGAAAGCATTTGGGAGCGGGGGGCTCAGATGCGTTCACAATACCCTTATTTGTTCCCCTAGATTGTGATGTATCATTATGGGGACTTAAATCCCTGAGGTGGGAGTAATGTAATGACCCGTAAATTTCAAAGAATTTTTTCTTCTTAATTTATTTTGGATTTTACGAGTACGTAGTTTTTGATGACACCTAATTCTGAGGCCCGGTGTGCCAGGAATCAATTTATGATGTTTAGTTTGGGTACTTTCAGTGAACGAACGAGTGGGTTTTTATAACTTTTGAACTGGTTCTTGGAATCGAAATTTGAGGGCACCGATGAAACCACAACGATGGTATTTTCTTAATAATACCTTTACTGGAGTTGTGTTTTCTCAGGAGGTGTTGTTAAAAATTAGGGAATTAAATGATAGGTAAAATAAATTGTGTGAAAATTTATTTTATCCATGGTAATTTGATTCTCTCATGGGAAGTTGTTGGTGGTGCCCACAACAACCCAACTTCCCATGTGAGGTTGTGAGGGCGGTGGGGCCCACACGAGCCCCCATCTTCTCATATTCCTTAACTCTCCTAATCTCCCACTTAAGTGTGTAACCCTTAAAACTTCCCATTAATTTGTGACCTTCCCTCTCCCCACATTTATTCAATGCCAACTCTTTAATTTAATTAAGTGAGTTATGTATTTTGAAATTTTTACTTTTGAAAGGAATGACATAAGATAATAAAATGAGAGGGATCTTATTTTATTAGGTTTTCTTGTGGTGTACGGGGATTGGGAGAAGAAAACTCTAATTCATAAGAACTACATCTTCTTCGCGAAGAAGGCCAAGACATCGACAAAGAACGTCGTCACTGCAAGGAGAGATCAACATGCCATCTCTTCTCCTCTTCGCAGCCGGTGTGTGACGCATTTCCTAAAGAATGACGATGCACCCTCTTTCGATCTTCTTCCCGCGTCAATGGAAGGGAGACACTGCTCATCCTTGGACATTCTCCATCAACATATACATAGCTTCACCTCGCGACGCCATTTTCCATGATGATCATAGTTTGAATAATTCTTCAAGGTAGGGGATTGTTTTACATTCATGATTAATTTGGCGTTCATCATTAAATAATTAGCCTCTTGTTGTTGAATTAATGGGAGGAGGCCAGACCACACAAACATGTCTGACCCTCCTCCCCATTTTTGTTGTAATTCATTATGGATTGGAAGAGACAAGACGTGGTGTCGTCGCACCGCAAGGGAATGAGAGAACCGCGACTGGTGCGGGACGCAGGGAAGGAGCGCGTTACCAACACGCTACGCCAGATAAGCCAATGGAGGCCGTAGTCGAGAGCGGGTCGAGGCGAAGTGGCACGGCGCTATCGCGCTGGGCCAGAGCACTAAAGAGGGGCGCATTCGGGGCGGGCCATGGCCGAGGGGCGTGGTCGGTGCGGGCCGTGGCCGAGGGGCGCGGCGCCGGACGGCCAAGAGCCGCGGCCCAGGGCCGCAGCGGATCTGGGAGGTGGCTGACTGAGCCGGCCGCTGGCACACCCTAGAGGAGGGACCCCGGCGGGTCCCGCATGAACCGAACGGCCGACCATAAAGGGTGGCTTCTACCCTTGAAAACCGGGGGTTGAAACCCCCGGTCAACGGATAGGGCAGACCCCGTGGGGTCCACTATTCGGTTTGAAGGGGGCGGCACCCTCACCCCTTCTGCGTCCACTCAGTGCGCGGGTGCCTGCATGGGCCGGACCCCCACACCGGGCCGGGCCACACCCAACCGGGCCGGACCAGGACCCGGGTCGGGTCGACCAGGTTTGGGCCGACCGAGGGGGTATTGGGCCAGGTCAGACCGCGCCCAAACCCCCTGCTTTCGGACAAATCCGTTCAAATGCCCATAACATGGGTTACGTACCTCCGATCGATGCACCTTCAGTTACGTTGGGATCCTTGGATCGAGATAGTTGTTTCAGTATAACACTCAAGGATTCAGAGAACTTTGGGTACGACCGGGGTGGTTCGAACATGAATCCAATCGGGCCCTCGTAGTGGAAATTCTTATAACTTGGGCTCCGGAAGTCCGATTGACGTGCCGTCGACTTTTTTGGTTTCCTCGTAGTGAGAATGTTCTTTTGGATTACTATTCTTGAGGTTTGGATGCAGCTGGAGTATGGGAAGGTTGGTTTTAGCTTAAAAACCAACTGGGCCCCTGGGACGAAAAAGCCAATAACTCTCAGACTCGGCATCCGATTGACGCGCCGTCTGTCACGCTGAGTTTATTTTGACCAGACAGAACATTGTTATACATAAACTCCAGACATCCTGTCAGTTGATGTATCGAACCCCTTGGATCGTGGAGCGGACCCTCCCGGAATCGAGCATGCTGTGTGTGGGAACCCTAGAGTTGGCTGCGACTGTGACGACAAGATTGTCTTTGCTAGTAGATTAGGACTAGAAATCATGGGAATGGTGGGGAAGCTACCTATATTGACAGGTTATTCATGGAGGATCACAGTTCAATCCAAGATATACTCCCTCTAGTAGTAGATCATTTCTTCATGTTTTTTGAAAATACATTTCTAGCCTTCCTCTTAAGAGGATGGTAGAGTTTATGATCGGTCTTGTCCCAGGAGAAGCTCCAGTGTCCAATATAATGTATATTATGGAAGCTAGAGAGCATCAAGAGCTCAAGAAGTAGCTATATGATTTAGACACCAAGGGTTATTTATGGCATAATACATATTATTTTGGTTTCCCCCCTTTTCACCAAGATGAAAGATGGAAACTTATGTCAATGTGTGGATTATAGAAATTAAACCATCTAAAAGTCATGTACAGTTATCCACTTCGTTGAATAAATGATCTCTTCATCTATATCAAATGAGATAAGGTATTCTATAAGATAAAAATGATGTTGAGATATCACAAAATATTAGTAAGGCCATCAAACATACCTCACACATCCTTAAGATGTAGGTATAGTCTCTATGATTACATTATTTTGTCAATAGGTCATACGAATGCACCCTCCATTCTCAAGGATCTAATGAATCGGGTTTTCATCGTTTTCAAGATTATTCTGTTATGGTATTTTTGGAGGTAATATTTATTTATTCTCATACTCATATAAAACATGAAAACACCTTGATATCATTCATAGCACACTAAGAGAGAATCATATTTATTCCACTCTAGTATGTGCCACTTCTAGATCAAAAAAATGTCACATTATGGGACAAATTATATCAAAATCAGTAGTATTTGTTGAAAGTGATAATTTAGTGATGTATTTTTTTGGATAATCCTAATAATATGTTTGATATATATATTTTCATGGGGTTTATAGGATATCAAATACAATTCATTATGAAATATCAAGTGTTGGGTCACCTCTCAATGGTTATATGTTTCTATGGTCAGAAGCATGTGAGATATCCTTTTAGGATAAGAAATAGAGGATTGTCATACGTACTATTATGATTCTTCTTGAGCCTAGAAAAGAATACTAATATTCTATAATGCATTAGGAATCAGTTTTTTAGTAGTGTTAATGAAGGAGGAAAGAGTCACTGCATACAAATCACGACAGTAAATTCCTCATGAGAGAAATTACCTTACACACAACCTAAAGCTAATAGTATTATTCCGAACCTTATATTTGTTGTGTCATTGTATTTTAGGTGAGTAATTTTTTGTTTACACAACCCACAATACCCTCAAATATATATTTTCACATCATTAATTAAACATCACAAATAAATGATGGTTGGAATATCTTTATTTCTTTAATTTTGATCTTACCTATACGCCTATAAAAGGAAATTTAGTTACAGATTCACTGATTCATAAAACATAGGAACATGTCATATGTAAATCTAGTGATAAATTCACATTAATTGAACTATTTTATGATCACCAACTAGATTTTCCCGTTGATTAGAATAAGTTTTATCTATCAACATTGATAGTTACCTCTTCCATACATGAGAAGATGAAGTGTGGATAATATTAATATCAAGAAGTGTTTATTCTCCAAGAGGGTATCTCAGGAGTTGACCCACCTATGGATTTCTTTGTGTAAAGAGATTAAATCATGTGTATACAATGATTTTTATGGGTTAATATAGATATGATAGAGGTGTTAATGTGTGAGTCTCGCGCTTCTCGGTGGGTAGTTCAAACATAAATCTATAAAATGGATCGAGATATGTGAGGACATTATTGGTGTCCTGGGCTAAAAGAACAACCATCAAGATTTATCACTATGTGGTCCACCTATCAATATGTGTTGTAAATGAACCAAAGACATACAATATTGTTATAGTTGTATCTAGTCTCTGAATAGAAATGGGATGATATTTCTAGGGATGTTTTATTAATCTTGACTAGGTCTATCCGAGGTAGCGATGATATATTGGTATTTGTTGACCAACTAATGAAATTATCCCTGATAATTATGATTTGAGTGACATTATCCATTTATTATAAAAATACTACTATATGTTCACAAGATCATATGACTACATAGCATCCCTGTTACTATCATTTTAGATAGGTATTCATGATTGGTATCATGGTTCTATAAGGGTTTTCAGAAAGATTTGGTCACACAGGTTTTTCTTTGAATACCTATTAACCCTTAGACGGATAGGTATTAGGAATAGACCATATTGTTTCTTGAGGACATGCTCTAGACATGTGTCCATTATTTTTGTGTTTCTTGGGATAATCATATCCATATCATTGAGTTTTCCTATAATAAAAACATTCAAGAGAAAATTAAGAAGGATCCTCTTGAGGACCCATATGGCAGGCCATGTCATTCGCCCTGGTGTATGATAGAGGTAGGTTACACCCCCCCCCCTAATAGGTCCTCATCTCGTGAAATGTCATCAAAGTATGATTAGTTGATTATGAAACACTTGAATAATGCACAGACTGAACATAAATCATTTTCTACTAGAAATCGATGACCTCTAGAGTTGGTGGTTGTGGATTGTGTTTTTCTATTTGTATCTATTTGGATTGGAATAGATGGATACTAAGGAAAGGGATGTTATCTCTTAAATATATAGAGTTATTTGAGATACTTTAATGAGTATGCCTGATATCCTATCAATTACTTATAATTTATTGGAATTGTTCATTCATGATGTTTACCACATTTCATAGATTTAACAATACCTTTCCAACCATTCACATACTTCTACTCCTGTGGATGTTTTGTTACATCTCTATTCTATGATTTATTTGTATACAGTATGCATTTTTTGACCATAACTCAATGTTTCTCTAAGGGATTTATCTCCTACTTGTACATATTCTATGACCGCACAACCACATGGGGGATGAGAGTAGGGAGAGGGAGGATGGCATATGGGCCTCATGTCCAGAGTTTTTCTCAGATAGAGTTTCTCCACTCACGTATTGATAAACAGGAGATTATTTATTTTATGGGAAAAATACTATAAGATTCCATTTTTTATACAGGTATGGATCCCCTAATTTTTTGACAGAATATTTATTTTTTACATATTATGGATGAATAATGAGTTCGTACCTGTTCCAAGGGTGTATGTGGCTTGTTCGGAGCCCCAAACCCATATTTTGGGGAATCTTGGGAATTTGTTACTATCATACTCAACCATGTGGGTGGGCTACAAAGTTGGATATAACTTTAGGGATTTTTTACATCTCTGTGTAGATCCATCTCTAATGGTTTGTGAATGGTTTCAATAATCATGCTACCTAACCATGTGGTATTCCCCGATCTCTAGGTACCCTAGTATGGTTGGCTCTCAGATTGGAAAACTACAAGTCCAAACAATGCAAATGTTTTTAGGGTACTTTACTTATTTTACCCTTAATGAGCTAATAAATCCCCTCCATGTTTCGTAATCATATTTCTAACTGAATTATGATACATTTCCATTTTTTTGTAGATTCTTGAAGTTCTATACTACGAATACATAGATACCCTCATTCTAGGATTAATTTAAGTATCAATTCATCATGTTGGATTGGAAAAATAATGAATTCAAGTGGTTTTCAGTCGTTCTTCATCTATCGTTCTCCGGAACTATTTATCGAGGTTTTAGTGTTTTTAATTTTAATAATATATACTCTATTAAAATATTAATTAAAATATAATAATGGAAATTGATATTTAGAAAACCCTATAGTTGTTGGTATATAACTCAGATTTTATGTTTGTTGATTTTCTAAATTATATGTGGGGCATGTCGATTTCATCGAGTGCCTTAATTGAATTTATATGACATGATTTTATTTCTAATAAGCATTTGATTATTTTATTTCAAAATATATGATTAGTTGTTTATGTTTATTATCCCAACTACTTCCATTCCATATATATATATATTAATAATTATCATTTTAGAGTTTCGACTCGTTTGATTTGACGTTCGTCTGTGCTTTATCTTGTCCTTTTTAAGGGTAAGATTTTATATATAAAATAGATTGATATAATTGTGAATTTATTAATAGAAATTTCCATGATTGATCACTACTTAACCCACTAAAATTATGTGTTTCAAATTTATAAGTAAATGTGATATGTAAATTAGAACGTATAATAAGTATATAGTTTGGAATTTTTAAATGTAATTTAATAATATGTTACATATACATTGAACTCATATACATGTTAATGGAAGGTAGTGGAGGGGAAAATTATATTTTAATATTCCTTAAATGAATTAAATGATTTTTTTCATGTTATAGGTCCTCATCACACAAATTAATGGCATACCTTAAACCAAAATGGATTTATCAATTATTTATGACTTCATAAAGGGGTAGAATTTTTATTTCCATTGTCACACTAATGAAATGAAAGGATTGAATCAAATGGAATATTATCTGAACTCATTATATAATAGGAATTACCTAACCCTTAATCTCCTTGGATTCCAATGGGAATTCCTTCACACCTTTTGATCCCTATTACAATTCAAGGATTTGACATTCTTTTTTTCACACCCACCTGAAATCAGATCCATGTATATTCTTGAACGCCCATTATGACATAGTAGGATATCTTCAATAAAATTACATGGTTCCTTGGATACACTCTAGGGATCCAGAATTGACTAGTAGTTTTCATGGTTAAATCCAAATTAGTCTAGTCATTAGATAGCTCCATTTTACCTTGGATGAACCCTTGGGACATAGTATGTGTCTTATTATAGAAATACACAGACTATTATGATAAGACTACACTCTTTCCCATATCCAATATATATTTATTACTAATTTATCCACCATTACTCTCTAAATTTCCTTGTTAATTATATTTGAACGTCATTATGTTATATCATTATAAGTTCCCTTACTACATCGTGGAACCAACTCTATTGTTTACATGTGACCTATTTATGAACTGGTAACAATATAATATTGAACTACTAACATGTTCAGAAACCAGTAGATAGATGAATCAGTTATGTGAGTATTCAGTTACATTGTTCTGCTTTACATAATATATGCTTGCTATCATATTGTTATATTTCTATTACACAAGACAAATTTTATAGAAACCATTGGTGGTGGCCCACTATGATTTATATCACAAGCTCTTTGAGAACTATTTTATTCCTTGGGTAGATAACGTATATGCATGTTTTTATAATGTGAATAGTAATTCTTTGGAAAATTTATTGTGTACTATGCAAGGATGGAGATGCTAGAAGATAACCAAGCTATAACTATGGATACCTGATATAGTTCTGTATAATTGTTTTTTCTATATAATTTTTTTCCTGGGAAGGAAAATTTTTATTCATGGTTTTTATCTTACTAGATACTTGACATATCATCATCAATTGTTTTATGTTATTCCACTAGATTCAGTTATTGTTATACTTGTCTATTTTTATGTGCCTTCTATTTAAATATATTTCTTCATATATTTAACTATATTTAAATTAATTTATTCTGTTACACTCAGTTAATAGTGGTATAGATTCCCCCTAGAACAGCCTCAGAACACACTTCTATTCGGTATCCTCTAGATTTTGTGTAGGTCCACTAGAGGCCATGTGGCTCACTGGGTTCAGAGAACTATTAAGTGCAATCCATGTTTCAAGGTTACAATCATGAATTATGAGTCACTAGGATATTCCTGGTAAGTATTTCTATAATGTTTACTATAGTTACATTTTTTTCTGGACAATCCTAATAGTTCATAATTAGAATAATAATTTCTAATGCATATACCATAAGAGTATCAAACCAGGTGTATAGAAAGGACCATTTTCATGTATCTGGTGACAATTTATTTAATTAAAAATGAACTCTTTTATGATATATTAACTGAAGGATGTACAATTAGTGAAACACGTCTAAATGTAGTATGCATACATGAATTTATATTCATGGAGTAATCTATTTTAACATCATCAATATTCCACAATATTTCTGTATTTATTGTATTTTACTCTAAATAATCCTTATCATTGTCACTTCATTATTATAGTGTTAATCCATATTACCAACTAAACCATTATATAACAAAAAAATTATAGATTCATGATCATTTTAAAAATATTATTTCAGGACATTTAACATAATAGTATATTTATTGAAATCCAATTATCTCGTGGGCATGTTTTTTTAATTCAATGATCTTAACACATAAATGTGAGACTAATATAATATATATATATATATATATATTATCCCTAATGAACTCCTAAATCCTTTCAACCAACTAAAACTATTTAATGGTATGTAGGGAATTCATAGATAAAATTGAAGACCTAAAATCCATGTAAGAGGACAAAAATTAAAAAAAACAAGTGAGTAAATGGTATAACATGGTACAATAAAATGGAAGTCACATGAGCAATAACATTAGAGAATAATATATGGAACATATTATCAGAATATCATGGAATAATTGGAAATTTGGAATTAACATATAACATGTCATAAACATGAATTTCGGTTGACTGGCTAACTAATATCACATGGTGGACAATAACCCATAATTGATTAGGATTATCAGTTAATCCCAAACATGACACAACATGGGTCTAAAGAGTTTCTCAACACATTGCAGTTCTATTTGATGATCTTATAATAACATGTTCATGATTTATGTGTTACACATAATGGAAATTAGTAATTTTTCAAAACATAAGAATTACCCATGAAAATAAAATTTGTTTCATAACCATTCATTATATATTAATTAATTGATATTTCATAATTAATTTAAATGAAAAATAAAAACAACTCATGTATTACAACATAAGCATAAAGGATTTTTATCATGATATAAAAGTGAGGTTAATATTAGCAGAATATATATAGAATCCATAAAATCAATGGTTGTGTACATTGATGAAAATTTAATTATAACATTTTATATAATACATAATGAGTTAAAATATAATATTCCCAATGAAATGGCTTATTCAAATATAGAATTTCTAATATTTTATAGAAAACAAATTATATAAATAAACAATTGAATCATATATACAATCCTTAAATTATTTAATTATTCACAAAGTTGGGAATTTATATATATGTCATACAGGACACCAACCATTCATTTTAAATTGTTGTAAAAAAGAAAAAAATATGGCTCATTTGACAAATGATACTATGATTACAGTCAAACTATTTAAAAAAATTCAATCAAGATTAAAAAATTATCTAATAAATCATTTTGATAATATATAGACTACATTCTTGATTTTTTAGAAAAAAGGGATATCGAAGAAAACTAATTTTTTACTGAAGAGATAAAATAAGTATGATTTTGATAAAAAACATTTCACAATAAAATTATATTACATATAGAGGAAACTGTTAATCTTAATTTAGAAGTTAATGTACTATGATTGTTGGTTAAAATGAATTATATATATTATAAAATGGTAAAATAATGTCCTTTAGGAAAAAAAATATAACAAAAACAATCCAAATTAAAATGAGATTCTATCAAAAACCATTATTAAATTTTTACCTTTTTATTCAAACTTTTCTTTGGTGAAGTAAATGAATTGTATCATAAATTATCATAAATTGAGGAGGATTTATGATGTAATATATAAATTCCCTAAGTATACACAATCTAAATGAAATTTGATGTATAAAATAACATGTGATTCCACGAAGAATGTTTTCTGACGACACACTTACATAGTTTCCACACATTATCATGAAAAATTTTATCTCCAATATAATAACCTCACATAAATTATTATTTTTATTAATAAAATATTACACATCTAATACCTTATAAATAAACATTATAAATCATTTTTATTGATATATTTTATTATATAATATGTAATGTCAATGTCAGATGTTTTATGGAAACTAAATTCATAATATTAAAAACGGAAACAGTCTGTTAAGCAAGGTAAAAGAATTCATTATTCGACCATAATTAGAACATTAGTTAGAATACTTTTTTAATTTATATACATTAATAATAATATAAAAATAACAGGGTAATATGATTATGAAAAATACACAATTTTACAACTTTAGAGATGATAGGTTGTACATATTCGTGTATGCCATTTCAAATTTGGAATGATTTTGAAGAAGAGAAGCTAGGTGATATTTTATATATAAATATTTATCATTATATAATAACTACTGTTTAATTTTTCAAAACAATTTGATATACTATAAATGTGACATGGTAAAAAATGAATAACATCACTTCATGAGGTGATTGTCTTCTATACACACAAACGATGTTAACATCTTTCAATGGATTATAAGTAATGGAGGTATATAATTTATTTAGGTCATAAAATGATTTATATATAATGAATTTTAATATTACAAATTAAATTTATAATCATTTATAATAATTATATTTCATGATGTTAAATAATTGATTCGGTTCCGGATGCAGTATTCTACAATACTCATGAAAGATAATTTCAAATATTATTTTATAGAAAAGGGGACATATATATTTTATTCCAAAAGAATAATAATATATTACTTTATATGAAATAATGGTGTTCTTATATTTTAAATTTTATGAAATACTTTATGGATGAAAAAGAAAAATTAATAAAGAAGGATCTTGGGGTGAATATTACATTTTAATAGAATAACAAACTTTAAATCACTTATTAGGACCTTAAGGGTGTTATTTTTAAATAAAAATATATCAATATTATTTAGATGAATTTTAGTGATATAATTTGTTATAGGATTGTCCATAAAAATGTATTGAGTGGTGTGAATAATGGAGGGGCGGGATTCCCATATATAAATATGGAGGAGTGTAGTTTTTGTAAATATGTTCAAATTATAAAAAATGGGATGTAAATATCATGAAAATTTCCTAATATTTGATAATCTATTAATTGGATGGGTGACATGGTTAATCGACATATAAACTATTTATTGGGATATAATTTTTAATAATTTTATTTCATTTACCACTGTGGTCACTCACCATTACTAATTTTATTCATCACTATGGAGACTAGATTTTTCCTATTTTTTTAAATAATGAGAAAAATTATGTTGACAACAACATTATATTATTTATTATAATAAAAAATATGGATTTAATTTTATAAAATTTAAATCATTTAATTTTATGAAAAAAAAATTAAATTTAGAATGACAAAACCAGTCGACAATATTTTTTTCAATAAATGCATTTTTAAGAAATAAATTATTCTACAATTTATAATATGACTACGAAAAATAATTATATGAACTTAAATAAATATATGTATATGTATAATATATCACATTAAATTTAATTTTCCGTTATATTTTGTTATTTTAATTACATAAATTGAAAAATTACTATGCATTTTACAACAGTTTAATGAAATCGATGTTTTTCACCATAAAAGAATTTTCAGTAAAATCCTAAAAATAGAGTAATAAGTTGAAATTAATTATTATATTATAAATAAAATCAATCATATGTCACTTTAATAATATGTAAAAATTCAAGTGGATGATATTAATTTCATTATGGAATAGAATAAAATCATTATAATTAAAACATTATTAATTATCGCTGATGACTATACAATAAAACATTTTAACAAAATCTCAAAATTTCATCTTAATTTTTTTTAATTATTATTTAAAAATTGATTTCTATTTAATATAATATTATTTTAATTTTTTTGAAAAAATAATTAATACAATTTCTCAAAAAATAATTATATATATTTTTATAGAAATATTTTTTATATATAATGAACTATAATTATTAAATATTAAGAACAAAATAATTAAGATCTTCTAAAAAATTATTTATTAGGACCGCTAAATATTTTCCATATTTTATATCATGCTATTAAAACCCACCAATGTAAGGGTTAGTTTATATTAATCATGATTAAATAATAAAGGTATAATTTTATAACATTGTTCATCTAAACATAGGGTTTCTAATTTTATATGATATTAAAATAGAATGATTTTAAAATCATAGGGTGACACATGATTTTGAGGGGTTTTATTAAGACATGAATTAATCTTTTTATAGTTTTTCTATAAAAACAAATTTTTAAAATATTTTGGAATGTATGGTTTGATTAAATTGGATTAGTGATTTCATTTTGATAATAGATAATGATATACATTTTTGTAATGGTCATAAAATGGTATTTATAGAAAATGGACTATTAAAAATCCTTTTTATTTTTTAAACATGTTTTTATATAGAATTTCTTATATATGGGATTTATTGAAAATTATTTATTACTGTTATATGATGCTTATTAAATTCTAATGGGTTTCCCTAGTATTGAAAAAGTATTTGTTTCATCCATTATTTTTCTATTTTGATATGAATGTGATTTTTTTACCAGGACTTATGGAATGATTTTTGTATTTATGTATTATATATATGGAATAATTTTTTTCAATCAGTATTCAAACTAGCTTGAAATAAATTATTATTTATAAATTGGAATGTTGATAGGTAATTGGTGTTTAATTGATTTTGGTTTTCCAAAAACCTATTTTATAATTCTTGAAACTTTTGATTTATCTTAAGGCCGCTCTTAAAGCATTGATTTCATTTAGATTGGATCATTACCCATGGTTACACATGGTTTTTTATTTTCTATTAATGTTTTTTCCTTGATACATTTTCCCAATCAGCCACACAAGTTTATTTGTTATTACATTAATGATATGGAGTTATATATGTTAAGTAATAATGGTATGGAAAACAGTTACTTATATGAATGTAGTTTGAGTTTATTTTATGGTCTCTTTATTTAAAGTATGAATTTTTAAATATATCACTACTTAATTTTTAATTTTTTTGGGAGGATGTTCGATATGTGGATGGACATGCCATATTTAATGTTGAATTATCTATTTATTTAACTCTAACTTATGGTATTAATACATCCCTAATATATTACATCGAATTTGGTTCACTGGGTTCCTTCATGCCGGGTTTAGAAAAATTCACATAGTATAGGAGCTTTTGTTTTGTGATTTATATAAATGGATGTCAAGGAATGTTCATTACACAATGGGTCAAATCTACTGAAGTGGGGTCATGCATAACCCAACATGGATTCAAAGGTAGAATCCACTCCAAATACGCCTCCTAACATCATTATATACAAGAAAATTACAATTAAATGACTTTAATTTGGATAATCACATCATGTTATTTGATAAAAACACATTGCAAAATTAATTTAGCAGGAAATTAATTATACTTTACAATAAGAGGAGGATATTTATTAACTGATCAGGAATAAAGAATAACCCACATATATTTGTATGATTTTGTATTTGAAACCATTATTTAATTTAGATTTTGATAAATTAAAATTATTTAACTAAATAAATTATAAGATTATATATTTTTATACCATGAATTTTAAAATGTAAATGTAATTTGGTTCATGTTTTCTCAATTTAATGTAATTCCTTCATCTCAAATTAGAAATACAAATAATTTAGTAATCATTTTCATGATTTATGGTTTCCTGAAGTCATAGTTTAAGTATTATACTCGTAATAGAACCAAACAAATATTTTTCAATTGGGTTTAAAGGTTTATGTTATTCATGATAGGATATAGGTCTTATAATATTATTTATGGTCACAAATGATCAATTATCAACCATATTAGTCAACTATTAGAAACAAAGATAAGAATTTCATCATTTGTTGATTTTATCATATATGAATAATTATATAATAATGTGGTGTGATAAAAAAATATGGTAGTTAAGAATAATTCATAGATATGATGAGTATTTTGTGACAAATATAAATCTACTTACACCTGACTAATGAATGGGGAATGCACCTATTGGAACCAGAATGATATGTAGAATTAGATACGAGAAACAAATATATATTAGAATATATACCTACCTCAAATAAAATAGTAATTCATAATTTCATTCCATTAATACTGATAAAATGAAATCACTAAATAGGTTTATCATCATCCATAGTGTAGAATTCCTCTTTAATTAAAACAATTAAAGCATATTGGTGTGTTGATTTAATTAAAATGTAAATCAATGAATGTAATGGACATGCGTTGATACATTTTTCGAGTCATGAATTTGATTAATCCAATTTAAGGATTCATAAATTATGGGTCCCCACTCAAATGACCATGGAATTATGAGTTAATATAATAGACCTCCCAATATCCTTCCTCAGAAAACTAATGTAGTGTTGATTCCACAGCTCTAGAAATGAGTAGGGGTTCATGTTTATTTTTTTCTAGATTACTCAATAATATTGGTTTTTAAGAAATTGTTAATTTATGGATAATAATATATTAATATTGTTTTTAGAAATATTTATTATTTGAAAATATTTATACTAAAATATCTATCAAAAAGTATAAATATTCATAATATAAAAATTTATATTTTTTTATAAAATAAAAAATTATTAACTCATAATTAATGTGAATTATACAATAAAAAGAACACATAATAAAACTATTTACATGATTGGTATATTATTTTAAGATCATTGTTGGACATGGATATTAATTTTTGGTTTTAGAGTTCTATCTACTTTATTTGACCCCTCAAAATGAAATTTGGGTTAGATGGGCATCATAGCGATTAATAGTGTATGATTAATTTAATGACTACATCATAATTTAATAGTAAATATCCTATGTGGTGAAAAAGAATCCAGATAAAATTGAATGTTACACCATGTTGTCACATCACCAAGATGTATATAATGAGTTTTTAAATAAAGAAACCGTAGATATTACATATAAAAAATATATTTTTAACAGAAATTTGGTAACTATTTTTGTACACATGCACTCATAACTATATTATAAATTGATCAATTTAAAAAAAAATATTGAAGACAAATATGGATATATCAATAAACATCATTTTCCTTAATTAAAATGTACTCATATTTCTTGATGGCTTCTATTGGGGAAATCATATCTTCAAAAAAGTTAATTCTAATAATTTTTAAATACTATTTTACACTATGAAAATTCACTAACCCATTGAATCTATAATTTATTGGTTATTTATTATAAAATCTATTTTATATGGAATATATTAGGATTAATGGGAAGTATAGCATCGCATACTCAAACTCCTCATTTCGATGAAAAAAGATATTTAAACAAAAGATTTCAAAAAAAATTAGAAGAATCTATCTTTATTTTACATCATTTCCCTAAGATAAACATTACATCAAAAAAATTCACCCAATCCCAAGAATGTGATTTTTAGTTTATACTAGGAATAACTCCATTATATTTATCATAAAAAAGGAAACATCTTCAAATTTATTAATATTTCATTTTTAGGTATTCAATTTATTATAAATTAATTTATATATAAAATTTAATTCTAAATATATTGATGCAAAAAAATTGAAAATTAAATAGAAATAATATCATGGTGTGAGATAAAATTATAATTAAGGTAAAATATCATAAGCATTTCCACACGTTATAGATAAAAACTATATGAAAAAACATATTAATTGTGGAAGCAAATAATTTTAATGAATATGAAAAGAAGTTATCTAAAATCCAATAAAAATTATATGTAAAATCAAACGAGAGAAAATATTTACTTTAAATATATATTATTGAGATGAAACATCAAAATGACTCAAGTGTAATAGTCACAATGATAATGATATAGAATTACATTGAAATAATGAATAAAAAATAAACAATTATATTGATAACTTATTTGAAATTATAAAATAGTGGATGAGAACCCGTTAATGATTTCTATAACATGAAAGGGAAATAATCACTCCCTGATTCCCTTGACATGTTTTTGATAAATCACTTCCAAAATCACATAAAATAATAGTGTATGAGTCACTTTATCTATCCCATTATAGAGTGACCATCTATACAAGACTACCATAATATTATTAAGAGATTTTAATAATTAAAATATTTAAAATTAAAAATATCAGACCCAAAAAATTATTATATTAACCACAAATTACTATGTGCTAAATTTTAAAATTATAAAATTCATGTATCATACATTATATAAATAACCCATAAAAATAGACATGTTTCATTTAAATAATTGCTAGAACAATAAAATTATAACTTGATAAATATGATGTAAGGTGGTATTATAATATAAATAGTGTAATACTCTATAAATTTTTGAGGGTTTCAAATATAAGAAACTTCTCTTCAATGTATTTGGTAGAAACACAAAAAACAAATAGGAATACAATTTTTTTTTAATTTCAAATGAAAACCTTCACAGTGTTTTCAATAATTTGAAAAAATGAAGCCATATTATTTTTTTTATAATATTTTTAAAAAAATTAAAAGAGGGTTTTCCTAATGAAAATAATTTTTTTTTCATAATCATTGATTTATAATATACAAAAACAACAACAATGTCTATTCATAAAGGGTAATACATTAAATCTTATTAAAATAATTTAATTCAATTTTAAAATAGGAAAATAAATTGGAAAATATATATTAATATTTAAATTTATTTTAAATATTACTAGGTGTTAAAATAAAAAAAATCCCATAATAATAAATAAAAGAACATGTATATCTTTCTGCAGTTTTACATTAATTAAACATAACAATGTTATTATTTTATGTTGATTAAACAAATCTAGTATAATTATTATATTAAAAAATTATCATATTCTTAATATTTTAATTGAAATTCAACTTTTCAATATTTTGGAGAATGATACAAACAAAATAAGGAACTATTTCATTAAATTTAATTATAAATAATTGAAATGTGATTTGAGATATAAAAATACAAAACGGATTTTATAAAAGTAGAGTTGATAACCCTTGATGATGGATATTTATATATCGATTATATCGCGTAGAAAATAATGTTCAAATATATCAATATAAAATATAATTACATCAACAAAAGAAATTTAATTGTGAATACACATAATTTATCAATGAAGGTTATTGGGGAACAAGAACCATTCAAAAAATGATATACATTAAATTCAAACCTATTTAACTAAATTACATTATATGGATATACATAAATAATGAATTAAATTAATATTTTTAAATATATATTCTATGTATTAATCATAGTATATTAAATATATTATGGAACACAATATGAAATATGTATCAGAAAATTATATTTTTGGAAAAGAACACTATATCATAAATTTATCTTCTTTAAACATGATCTGACCTTATATACAATGAAAATAATAATAATAATCAGAAATTTTAAATCATTATTTAAATATATGTGGTTTTATAAAAATAATTGATTTTCTTCAATCATAAATAATTTAATATGTTATTGCTTATTTTGTTTATTAGATGTTTGGATATTCTCAATTTTTTATTGCCCACAATTTTCAAGGAAACTGGGAAATTCAAGATTAATGAGTATACTTCTATAATTTAGAAATTAATAATTATATAATAATACTTTTTTATCAACTCCAAATATCTTATTATTTTGGTGAGAGATATGAATATTTTTCAGTAAATAGTATATTGGGATGTTCAATTGTCGGCATGATTAATGACCGAGAGAAGTTTTATTTGTAAATATATTAAAACAAGATAATAAAATTCTAGATTTGAGTAAAAATAATAAATAGATTATTAAATAAGATATTTTAATTATATTACATTTTTAAAATTATTCATGTTATAATCATTATAACATCATCACCATTGGTGGTAAAACTACCCCAAATGAGAGTGTTTCATCATGATTTAACAATTAATGAATGGTTTTTATATAATGTTATATAAATTTTCTAAAAGTGTTAAAATTTATGAAACATAATCTATCTTCCTTAAAATAATTACTATAATCTCCCTCTTTATATGGTGCTGATAAATTAAATTCATAGTTTGGGGAGGTTTCTTCCTTCAAGACACATGATATCCAATTCCAGTTCTCAAAAAATGAATAGAATGAAGCTATATAATAAATTACCATTTTATAATTATAACTCATAAATATTACACAATGTTATTCAATAAATCCATCCATTTTACCATCCAAAAATAACAGTGTTTGAAAAACCATGTATATTTCCTCTGGGTAGATGTAGTCAACACATACACACAATCAGTGTTATTTTTTTTATTACTAAATACTAATGATTTAAAAATGAATAATGTATTATTTAATAATATTAATGTAAATGAATAATTATTATTTCATTAAATTATCATGGGTAAAAAAAATTATAATATGAATATCATGTTAAAAATAGTAATGAGTATGAAATAAACACATTGACAACATTCAATATATTTTTTATATCCCCTTCAATTTAAATTAAATAGTCTACCAAATAAATCCAATAGTCTAATGAAATGTTGATAAGTTGCTAAAATTATCAAAATGTTATAGTTTTAGTATAAATTTAGAATTTATTGTCGTATCATGATGTTTTGGTAGTTGTCCCCATTATTAAGTGAAATTAAATAGATTTTTGAGTAAATAATTCATATATTTCTAAAATAGTATAAAAAAATTGTATGATTAAATTATAAAATGTTATAAAAAAATTAATTTATAAAAAATTTGGTATATAATACCCTCTAAATTTTTTTTGGAGACACATTTGAGTTATTTAATGTAATTAAACTCATTTTAATATTTTTTCACAATTTAGTTTTGCTCTGTTAAATATTTTTTACCTCCATGAATTAATATTAATGAATAATTTCATGTTATATTTATTAATTAAAAATAATAAATTTATACAAAATATTGAAATAATTTTATCGAAAAAATTCTATGGTTTGTAAATGATAATTTGATCAATAGAAATATAAATAGTATATAAAATTATTTTTAGGAAAGTTCAATTTTAATGTAAATATATGTTTATTACATAAAATTATAATTTTTTTACATTCAATAAATAATTTTTTGTTAAAAATAAATATTATGTAGCTTCCATGTTTATCCAAAACATGTTATACTAATGAAATAATTAATTCCATGAAAAGACCAGAAATAGGTTTGTATTTGAAACTATCCATGTTGTACATAAATTGTAAACCATTAATATCCTACATTTTAGCTAATATTTTTTTATTTAATAATTTTAATTCATAATGAAATTTTGGATCATCATGATTTTTTATTTTGAAATAGACCATTATATATTTATAATCATAATGGTTTTAGAATGAACCTTATTTTTTACTATTAATAAAAAACAGTTGTAAATTTAAAATAATAAAATAAATATAAAGTAAATTTTAAATGATGGATTTTAATAAATATGTTCAACTTAGAAAAAAATTAAAAAATAAATAATTTATTTCAATAAATTAAATTATATAATATATTTTCAACTATATTTATTAAAACATTAAGATTATACATGATGAATTTTTAGTATTATCAATTTATAATTTAGTTAATATCAATGTATTAAAAATTATATAATAATATATTCCCTGTGGTTAATTGAATGAATTCACATAAAATATATTCCATAAAAAATTACTCATTGAGAAATAACATTAAAATTTTAATAAATCCGAATAATTATTTACTCCCCAAATATAGAAAGTTTTAGTTGAGTTACAAAATTTCTTTTCTACTATTTCTATTGATATTATTATTTAATAACATTATTCATATTATATATGTTGGGTCATTTTAGTTTTGTGTATCTTGTGAAGGGTTATATTTATCATTGTATTAATTTAGAAAAAAATATTCTTAAATATTAGGGTGAAAATTATTTAACATTATAATAAATTTAATCAAAATAAATATATTATATGTTTTATAATTATAGATGGAATGTGATCTATAAAAAACAGAATATCTATTTTCTTTATGAATATCAACCTCATAATATTCGATATTAAGAAATTCATAATTTTTAATATAATAATATATATTGAGATTTTTCCATCATGTAATCATTTTTGGGAAATATTATTCCTTAATTGTTTATAATATTATTATAAAAATTTCACAACTTGATTCCCTTGATCATATTCAAAACTATTTACAAATATCAATATGTATATGATAATTTTACATAATGTAATTAAAAATAATCGTTTCAATAAAAAATAAAATAAAAATATCTCATATCTAATGAGACCATCCTTTCAACATCGAATTATTTTGTTTCAAATATGATATAATGGGATCAACATATATTTTCATCAGTTTTACCAAAATTTACAATGGTCATATTCTTATCAGGTTCTCTAACCATACCTTAAATATGTTCTCAAATAGTTGATAATGGGGCATACTGATAATTTGATCAACTAATACTTCTCATATTTGAATTCGTAGAAAGGTATATAGTCATATGGTCACTCATCAGAAGAAAATAAAGATTGGGTTAATACTAAACCAACCATTTTAGGGTGATTACACCTTTTTGTAAATTTTCTACATGAATATACATTTTCAATTATCTTTTAAAGAAGGTAATTGATAGTAAAACCACAAAATAAAAATAATACATAAATTATTGGATTTTATACTATGTATATCCTAATTTCTCATGATATTAATACAGTATTATAATATTAAAACCAATAATATCTAAACTAAACATAAATAATAATTATAAATTTATTGTGAAAAAAATTTTCTTCTCCCAACCCGAACACTGATTTCGAGTGAAAAAATAATTCTTTTAGCACCTCTATTGATTAAATTTTTTATGAACCTATATTTATTGTTCACTGTTTTCTTAATTTAAAAAATATATCTAAAAATAATTACACTATCCGAAGAATTTATGACTTTATGTTGTTGAGGAATACATCCATTGTATTTCTTATTGAAAAAATACTTATTTTTCTATATACTAATATATGGTTCTTATGTTATTACAAAAACTCACAAATTTTCTATAAATTAATGATCCATCTATATAAAACAAAATAAAAAGGGAAATGTAAATCTAATAAATTTAATGATAAAATACACATTTATAGAAAAATTCATCAACATTTCATCAATTGTCAGTTTATAATTAAATGATGAAATTTGAGAATTTATATAGTATTTTATTAAAATTAATATTGGATAATATGTGTTGTTCATAATTCCTTTTAATAATTCATATACTATTATCTGAGAAAAAATATACAATAGAATATGAGTGTGAAAACATGTGGATATAATTTTGATCCATTGATAATAATTATACTTATAATTATTTTCAATATAATTGTAATGTACCATAATTATATAAAACATTATTAAAAAGGGTGTAGATATAATAAAACAAAGGAATACGAGTCACATAAACATTCAAATATCCAAGATTGGATGAAATAACTACCCAATTCACATAGTATAAATGATATCACTACATAATTCCCCAAAAAATTATGGATATGTAGTCACAATATAATTTCCATATCATAATAGAGAAGGTATCATTTACTAATTCTAATAATTGAGTTAGTATCAATATGCATTCCCTTAATGATCTATTGTGATATAAATTCATAATAAATTATTTGAGAAAAAATATAGTAGCCCAAACATTATCACACCCATAATTTTGAGTTCTATATATACAAGAAAACATTAATAAATTATAAATCATTTACATAGACCATCAAACATAGGTGAGTTTCTTGAAAAACATTAACCCAAAATTCTATAATAAATCCACAAAATGATATTGGGTGGTAGAATAAATATATCATCATTGTAAAATAAATATCATTATGGTCGATTTTCATATACTAAAAATATATTTTTTATGATCACTACTTATATATGCTCATAAATAATATAAAATACAAATTATTCAAGGGCATGATAACTGATTAAAAAAAATTCATAAAAATTGAATACTGCATATTGATAAAAAATTTCAAAATAGTCACCTATAATGATATAGTGTTTTTATAAAAAACTTCTATAATGGATATATTCCTTAATAACCATTATTTCCAAAGATATAAAAACAAAATATAAATTCATTCAAAAATTACATGCTTTAAAAATATATTTACATATCACATGTTCATTTAATAAATTAATAATTTCCAATAAAAATTTAAAATAATATTTAATTTATTTCATAACTATCAGAAGTTATATTGTAACAAAATAGGGTTAATTAGTAATATTTTTTCCTAATTAACTGATTAATGTATTATGTTATATATTGTTTTAAACATTAAAAATATAGATAAATAGAAAAAAAATCTCATTAACAAATATAAGTACATTATTCTACTATGAAACAAATTAAAATCCCAATAACTGTAATTATAGAAAAAATTAAATATATAAGATAAAATGGGAAAATATAGATCGCCCTACTATTCTAGGATTATCACAACGATGGAAATTAAAGTATAAATGAATAAAAAGTAAATTAAACCAAGAAGATTATTGGAATAGAAAATATTAAAGTATTATTTATTTGTGATCATTGAATGATTGAGTGATGTGTTATATATATGAGGTTATGTGATAATTGGAATAGTAATATTACCATTATAAGAGTAATATGAAAATTAAGAATAGTAACATTAATGTTAGAATAGTAATATTAGATGAAAATCACAATGATTGATGTAAATAATATTAATCAAGATTAATAAAAATAAATATAATTATTATAATTATTAAAAATTAAACATCATGATTAAAAATATCAAATGAAATATAGGAATTTTTTTAACACATTATATTTTAATGTACTTATTAAAAATAATAATTTCTATATTAAAATATTAAAATACATTTTTTATATATATAAATTAGAAAAATTAAAATCGTTTTTAAATTATCATGTAAATATTTTTCAAGGGTAATTTTTTATTGTTTATTGATATTTATTAATTTCTAGGGGATTAATAAAAAAAATTCATCACTGTTATATCTTAAATAAAACCATCCCGGACCTATTAATAAACTAATAATTTTTATAACATTAATTCTTTAAATGATATGTATTATTTCATAAATGAGTCATTAAATATAATATGATTTCGATAAAAACCTCAAAATAACATTCTAAAACATAAATTCAAAATTGAACTTGTAAAAATAACATTATTTCTTTTGTTTCCTAAATTATTTTTAATAAATAAATAAATTAGATTAATAATGTTTCCTAATTTATTATAACCATTATGTTAAATTTTATTATTATTTATAGTGAAAAAATCAATATTACCTTTTTTACCTTTGATGTATTATTTTATTTAATATTTTATTCAAAAAATACCCCACTAATCAAGTATAAATATGGCACCTCCCTACCCATGGAAAATCACTCATCTATCACATGAAAACAACTATAATCTTCCTATATAATTCATCTCAATACCCTTATAATCCTTATCAATGTTCTAGAGAAATAAAAAAAGAACCATCTATCTATATTAATTTTTTACAAGTGAAACTCCATGGAAGAAAGAGTGTCTATCGATCAAGTCGTTCCTCTCATTCTTCTTCCCATTATTTTTTTCAACCCATTTAATAAAAATACTATAAAATTAATTAGGTAGTATCATGACCCATCCCCTAGGTCCCATGTTGTGACTACTCCATGATCAGATCCTAATGGATATGGGATGGTGAACACCGATGAAGTAATTATGCTTCATGTGGGAGGATTTTTCAAGTAGTTGTACACACACCAACTCATATCCCCACCCCCACAATGCTGAAAAATAACACATACTTACCACAAAAATAACCACTCAGAGTAGTGGTATAATCTAAATTTAAAATTTTCTAGAATAAAAACCCAAAAGACAAATTGTAAACAACTGAGTACAATGTCACTGATAATACATCTGTAGAATACCCTACATTAAGAGTAGGTGTAGAGTAGCTACCAGAAGATATAAAAGTATGGATCTCCTGTCGGATCTCAATTGGGACCACCTGGTCCTAGACTACAAATGAATCTTTCAAAGCAGAAATCATCAGTACAATACACGACATGTGATAGAGAAGTTTTTGCAACAGTGAGTAACATAATGCTCAGTAGTGACCCAAAACCATAAAGAAAGACCACAAAAAAAATTACACAGTAAGAAATTTTCAGATCACACAAGAATTTCCTAAAGTACAGAAAACATGTGTATTATTCATTATGATTGATCATCTATTAATAAAATGGGACTAATACAAAATGATTCACTAAGGTCTAATTTCATGCTAATCCTCAGAGTTACACTCAGATATTGATCATCTACTAGGCCATTGAGGTCCACTCGGGTACATCTTGTCTATTGGGCCACTTTGTTCCACCCAACTCCTGCTCATCTATCAGGCCAGTGAGGTCTTCTGGGATACTACTCATAGTTCACTAAAATCTAATATAATCTACACCTAAATCCATCAGTTTTATTCCAATATTCACAATATCTCATATAGAGTACTTAAAAAGAATATTCTCATCACTAGGGTCTTAAATCCTCATATGGATCATCAATCAGATGCAATATTATGATGTTTTGGTTGATTTTAGTTAAAAAGGGGTGGTGAGTTCTTGGGTATGGTCTTCCACATTAGGAATGACCTATCCCAGATCCGAACTGGTCTACTGGGGTAGACCTTGACATATAGGGTCATAGGTTTGACCCACCTTATCTAACTCAGACCATTGTGATCTGGCTGACTAACCTTGCCCAAAAGTGGTAGGTTCAGCATGTGACTTCCCCATGAGTCACTACGGTGCCCTCCTATGGCGGTCATGTGGGACATAAAGCCTCCTGTTGTGTGATGCGACATGATGATATGTGTGACGGAGACCAACCACAAGCTATTTCTATGGGCCCTCATGCTCCGCACCTCAATTGATGTCGTGGAGACATCCATTGCCAAGGTTCACCTTCGGTGCATGTTCTCATTTGCAGGTACTTAAGAAGGCCACTATAATTTCTCCAGTGGCCCATTCTCCAATCTGCAAGTGCATCAATGATCATTAGGTTATCGTTTTCCTTGTTATGGTTTCAATGTGGCCTTGTATTAAATTTAGGGATTCGGTCACAACGAACACAAAAAATACCACAATAAAGGGATCTAGACTTGTTTGGGTTAGCTGGATTCTTCTGTGTTAGAAAAAAATAGAGATGATTAACACTATGTTTCTATCAATTCATGACCATGATAAAAAAAATCAAATGCACTAGAGAAAACGACCCATGGAGAACCTGTTAGTGGGTTGATCTGCATTCATTATTTAGAAATAAATAATGAAGAACCATTCTATTACGGAAAAATCCCTAACTCGTAGTCAGATCGTTACATGGTCAGGATCGCACCACTATGTTTCTCGTTCCACAATCCGTCATTTATAGTCATTCATTGATAGTCTCTCGCTAATGAAAAATCACCATGGTTTCTGAGCATTTATCCAATATACCATCGTTCCATCTATAGTCAATATATTAAAGGTAGAAAAAACATGTCATCATTTCTATTATGTTTCATTGCATCATTGTTAAGCTATTTCATAAATGAAACATCTTTTAAGTTATGCTCATGATGCAATTTAGTTATGATGCAATGATTTAAAAATTCAAAATAATATAGACATTGTTTCTTATTTTATTTTTAATTAAAAAACACTTATATTAAAAATTAATAACATTTTAAAAAGTACCTTTTTTGACCCTTTTCAATTGATGTTATGTCTTTTTATAGGTTAATTTTATTTTCTATATATAATGGTGGCAGAGTATATTTAATCAGGGCTCCTGTTTTGAAGTTTCTAAAACTGCACAAGTGAGATTTTTAAATAAACCTAATAAAATGATCCAACAATTGTTCCAAAAATCACCAGGATATAAAATAAACTTCCATTTGATCTCTTAAATTGAAATAATCTCATAAAATATAAATAGTATTTTGATTTCTATGATGTTACATTACACCCACCTTTTAGGGTTTACGTCCCCGTAAGGAAAAATAATATATATAAAAAAACTGGGGGTACTGAGCTCAGATCTGAGCCTCCACCTCCCATGTGATCTTCTTAAGATTCTTGTGATTCTCCAAAAGTCACACAAGATAAATCAATCATCCCCAAAGGACCCAATCCTGTCGATACTCATTATCTATAGAGAAATCCTCAAATGTTGACCCATCATCAATGTCCTACTAGAATCTTTCAATGACGTGCAATGGATCACGCATGTACCACCTAAACAACGTTATGTGGAAGAAGTTATACAACTGATGCATCTTTGGGGAAATATCTTTGTAGTATTCCACCTCACCAACTCTACTCATAATTTGGAAGGTGAAGATTAATATCATAGAAAACTTGTCTCCTAAGAAAAATCTCTACAATCTGCATCTGTGTGAAACCGAGATGAACACATGGTCTCCCTCGTTGAACTCCACATGCCTCTATCTCCTATCATCATATGATTTCTGTCTGTTATGGGTAGTCCTCATCTGCTCTTAGATAACCTCCACCTTCTCTATGGGAGCCCGTACCAATTCTGGACCCATGGGTGCTGACTCCACTAGGTTTGTCCAGTATAATGGTGATATACAGGGTCTCCTATACAGCACATCAAAAGAATCGATACCAATGGTGGAGTGGTAGTTGTGGTTTTATTCGAACTCCAATAGTTGTAAGTGATCCTCCCAACTGTGACTGAAGTCTATGTTGAAATCACAAAGCTTTTCCTCTAAAATTTCCTCTCCATGTGATAATATATCTAAGGGAGAATCATTTTTCTCTAGAATAGATGAGTCGTGAATTCCTTGTGCAATCTATTCCATAAACAGTATGTAAAGAATTTCTCTCGATCCAAGAATATCATTGACGAGACTCCATGGAGGTGAACAATCTCCATTACATAAAGGCATCTCAAGCTCTCTACTGAATCATGCTTCTAGATGGGTAGGAAATGGGATGGCATGTTGATTTGGTCAAAAATCACTCATATGGAATAATACCTTCTAGATGTATGGAGTAATCCCACTATGAAGTTTAAAAAGATAAAAACCCACTTCAACTCCATTACCTCATGTGTCCGAGTCAGGCCTGCTGCAACCGTATTCTTAGCCTTCACTTGCTAGAAAGTGAGGCACCATGAAACAAAATCTTTGATTTCCTTATTCATCCATGGCCACTAGTACTATCTTCAGAGATTATATAACATCTTTATCACTCAGGGATGTAATTCCAAAGGGGAGTTGTACAACAACCTTAGATCCTCCTCATGTGATACTATTGATACGACAGTGCACCCTCTAAAAAGGATGGTGTGAACCTCGCTTATAAAAAATCCATTAGGATCTTATTTGATGGATAACTAATATCTTTAAGCCTCACAGTCAACATCCAAATGATGTGCCTCCATAAATAACAATAATAATGGGGGTGATAATAATAGATTATAGACAATATGATCCATCACCATCCAAGAGGGATATCTTCATCATGGCTCACTACATTGTCTCCTCAATCTGCAACTACAAACCAGATATCCTACTAAGTGCATCATCCCCCCCACTCCCCTTCCTAGGATAATAGTATATCTCAATGTCATTGTCAAAGAGTAAATTTGGCCACATTCACTGCCTAATTATCAGGACCATTTAAGAGAATAAATACCTGAGACTATTGTGATCGGAGTTGATGGTAAACCACTAACCCATCAAGTTGTGCCACCATATCTTCATAGAAAAGGGAACCCCCACTATATCTAGGTAATGGGTTTCATAGTTATGCATTTCTACATCAACTATCACGAATAGTAGGTGATCACTATTTGAGCCTACATCAGGACACAAAATAGTTCAGTCCCTGATGCATCACAGAACACTACATACCCAACGCCCTCCATTGGTAGTCAAAAGATAGGGGAACTCATTATTAACTAACTTATCCCCTAGAAACACTATTGTAATCCATCTAAAACATGAAGGGTTGTATGTTCCATGTGAAAAAGGATAATAGTGTTTCTACCCTAGAAAGGTAAGGCAAAAACCTTAATTAGTACCTTCCAAACCCAAGAAACTCCATACCTCAGTTATGCTCTTGGGTGGCTTCCAAGCTAGCATATACATTTTCATTGCTAGATCCACTACAACTCCGACCTCAAAGTTGACATTTCCAAGAAATAGGACCTCCCAAATCATGAACTAAAAGTTTGAGAGTTTCCCATAATATTGGTTCTCCGAATGTTTTTCCAGGAAAATCCATAGAGTGGTAGAGTACTCCTCCTTAGACATTTAGTACACCAAGATGTCATCAATGAAGGCCCAAAAACTAAGAATGGTTGGGCTGGAATATCATGTTCATGAGTACCATAAATAGTAATGAGGCATTGATCACTTATAAATGAATCAATAAGAACTCAGAGTGGTCATACCGACATCTAAAGACTGTCTTCCATACATCATCACCATGTACATGAAGAGAATGATAGCCAGATTTGATATCTATATTTGAGAACCATCTCTCTCCCATCAGCTACTCAACGAGGTCATAAATACATATAATTAGATAATTTATCTAAATAGTTTCCCCATTAAGGTGTTGGACGTTCATGCACAGCCTCAAACAATCATATTCCTTCTTTGAAAACAATACTAGGGTAACCGACAGTGAAACCTTAATCATAATGAAGCCCTTCTCTTGAAAATCATTGAGCTACACACTCAACTCATGATTACCTATGGGAGCCATTTGACATGCTGGAGTGGATATCAGTTCCATCTGTGGGTACAGATCATGGCATAATTTTACTTCACTCTGATGAGTTAATCATGGAACAACATTGGTAATGTCATCTTTGTACTCTTCCGTAACTATTGTAGTGTGAGGAATCTTCATTTCCACCGCACCTAGGGTGAGGCTATCCTACTGGTGAGTGGTCAGTTCACCCTCCTCTTAGAAAGAATCAACTGTGCTGCAAGTGCATCCTTCTCTCTACTGAAGGAAAACTCAGTTCCATCTTCACGGATACACCACACTCAGTGTCTAAAGAAGTCGATCTAAGAATGAATAGAGGATAACTAGTCCATACCCAGGATTCTGTTGTAAGGCTTAGACTCCACTACTATGAGATCCTAGCTGAAGGTCTCGCCACCCAGGGTGAGCTCACACAACTGGAACCAGTGTGTAATCATGGAATTTTTTCCCATAAGAGTATCTCATCAAAATAATAGAGCAAATGACTCCATTAGAATATATGAGCTCTAAACATGGTTTGTTCCATGGAATGTGTGACTAGAACCTGTTTCAAAATGAACTATAGCTATGGTGGAGAAGACATAGACCATACCTCTATTCACATATTTACACTGTGGACACATGCCAACATCGCCTCAAGCAAGAATCAACCCTATCCACCAGCTCTTATATCATGTGATGGAAAACATGGGGTTGTTGTTGTAACACTTTGAACCTATTCCCACTACATGTCCCTCTACCGACTCCCTACCACATCTTTCACCTTGGGAAACAACCCACATGAACCTCTTACTCTAACTCGGTGGTCCCTTGACTGTCTTTTAGTCATTTGTGCAGTGACTCATTCTATCTCATGCCATGTTCCCCAGCATGCCGCATGAGTAGCATAATCTTCCCCCATTGACAACTCCCTCTAACGTGAGGGCCTTTTACCACAAATAATGCATCTTGTGGACATCCCTTGAAATTCTTGGCATACTTGGGCCCCTGTGAATGATGCCTACTACCCAAAGCTAAAGACTCTGACACACAAGGACTACTTTTATCTCTTTCTACTGGCTCTTGTTCCTCCAGGAATCTCAGATTGAGTAAGGATCGCACCAAAACCCCATACTATGTAGGGATACTAAGAGATAACATGAACTCCCTAATCTATTAGTGTAGTCCCTGGTCAAAATCTCATGCTATGGAAAATGAGCCTCGCACTATATCTATGGAGGGCCAAGAATGACCAGTAAATCTCGTTGTGTACTTCGCTATTTCCATTACATCATACATTAGGTGTAGTAGCTACTGTGTGCTCCCTGAGCACAACATCACAGGAAAGAACTTCTCTCTCAAGAGGCTTTCAAAGACTGTCCATGTGAGGATAACCATGTTGTGTATCTAGATCATAATGCTCCATCATCTCCCCAATGGGCCTCGAAGATGGCTCTCAACTATGATCACCATCTTGTCGAGATGTGTCCTCACCGGGTGGAAGACTCGAGTTACCACCTCAAACCAATCCTCTGCCACTTGGTGGTCCATCTCAGCGATAAACCAAAGAGGTCACTAACTATAGAACTCATGTAAGGCACTGAGCCTATGGGCGTCCTATACCTGTAGCTTTGGTAGAAACTACAAACCAATGGGTGGGGGCAACACTAGTGCACTAACCAATGGGTCCATATCAAGTATTGGTCCATGTATTGATGTATCATCATTGGGTATACCATACTCATGGTCATTTACTGAAACCCTCACTGGCTATCGGCTAGGTGACATCCTAAAAGAGATCTACCTGAATAATGGTCAATAACATATAACTTGTGAGCTAACTCAAGAACGACATGAGGAAACACTGAAAATGATATATGATTCTTGAAACTAGTGTTTTCATGTATATATTTGGAAACAAAAATATAACTAGTGTATGGATTCGTTAGATATCACACAAACACTAAACTCCTCGAGCAGGAAAGTGAAACTCTAAACATTTAAAACTATTGCCCTAAAATGAAACCGCAGACTCTCAGCCTCTATGGTAAGGTCGACCACCATTGATACCAATTTCTCATGACCCGTCTCCCTGGGGAACATTCCCCAACAACCCTATGCTTTCTTTCAAAATGTCAGGGGATGATGACTAGAACCAGAAGAGTTATCTAGAAAGTGGGAGACATTTTTTGAGTACCATTAAACCCACACACTCAGAGACCTAACCAAGAATTCTAAAAAGGAATATGTGTATACCACTAAAACAACCACTAGGAGTAGAGGTACTATTTTTATGTAAATTTGATATAATACAAACCCATGAATAGGAAAATGGTAAAAATTGTTAACAATGTCTTCGATAATCCATCAGCAGAAAACCCAACCTAGAGTGTTGGCGTAGAGTAACTGCCAGAATCTATAGTAGTATGCCTCGAATGTCCGATATCCCTAGTCACGGCCTAGTCGTAGACCACCATGGCCTCTATCAAATCATCATTCATCTCTATAATACACGACATGTGTGTGAAAATCCCTTGTAGGGGTGAGTAACACTATAATCATTACAGACACCAAACGAAAAACAAATACAAAAAAGGAAAAGTACACACTATGAAAGTGTAAGATCACACTGGTATAACCTAATGTATTAAAATATCTATTATTAGTTGTAAAGATAGATCAAATTTTACTAATGAGGGACTCGTCCATGATGATTCATTAAGGTCTTCAAATCTGATGGGACACTAAGGTCCACTAGGTCATTGCTTGTTTGCTGGGCCTATGAGATTCCCTCAGCTTCTGCTCATCTTATGTTCCACTAATGTTCACTCAGCTACTAATTATCGACTAGGACACTGAGTTCTTATCACCTTCGGTTCTTAGTGAACATGATTCTAATACAATCTATATCAAAATACATCAGTTGGATCACAAAATACACAAAAATTAACATAGATCATGTCAAATAGGAAGTCTGGTCATGAGGGTCTCAATGATTCCTATGACTCATAAAACAGACACACTGTATGGAAGTTATGTACATTTATTAAAGTTGGACCGATGTGGTCTGGGTCCAATCATACTCGTTCGGCCCAACCTGACCTGACCCCAGAGGTCCTGGGGTACGCTGACCCAAACGAAGTCCAACCTGACACGAATCTGGACAGGTCTTCTAGGACTGACCCACCTTCTCCCACCTGGACAACTGTGACTGGACTTGATTTCATTGACAAGATGTGGGGGTGATCGAGGCGTCTGCTCACGGTAAAAATGCTGGGTTCACCAAGTGACCATCCCACAGGTCGCCGCGAGGCCCTCCTAATGAGGTCCTATTGGACATTGGCCCTTCGTCCGCTTGACAGGGCTCGATGCCGCATCCTCTAGAGACCTCACCACTATATATTTTTATAACCCCTCATCCATTTTCCCCAACCTATTCCACAGAGACCTACACCTCCATGGGGCACTTCCAGTGTATGTCGCCTCCCACATGGGGACACCGACGCATGCCATCGTCATTTTTAGAACACCAGCGGGTCCTTCCCCAGCCACCAAATTTTCTAAGGATGACTGTTCTTCGATCTATGAGAACTTTTGGGATAATTAAGTCATCTTCGTCCCTACAAGGGTTTCATTGTGTCCTTTTTGCGATTTGTGGGTTCGTTCATGAAGAACCCATGAACACTCAAAATGGAGGGATCCGTCCTTATTTGTGTCGGACTGATTCTTTTATGTTTGAATAAAATAAAAAAGATTTACTATATGTTACTATCCATTTAATCCTGAGTTAAAAAAATCCACCCCACAAAAACAAACAACCCAATGATCAACCTGTCAGTGGATTTATACACATTTATTGTTAAAAAGATTGAATATGGAAAAATTTCATCAAGATGAAACCCCTACACCGAAGTTGGATCATTCGATGATGAGGATCACACTATTGTGTTCATCACTCCACAATCGTTCCTTAGATACCATTTATCAATCATCGCTTTCCAAAAAAATCTAAATGTGTTCATAGAAATTATCTAACATGCCAATGATCATTCTATGGTAAATCCATTAAAGGTAGAATTTTTTTTAATGTTTCTGTTATATCGCATTGCAGGGTCATTATACTGTTTTATTAATAAAGCATCATTTCAGTTATGCTTGAGTTTTAATGCCATTACGTTTTAATGAATTCAAAATTCAAAATAAAATAAACCTTTATTTTTATTATATTTTTCATTGTGAAATATTTTTAATAAAATTTCATAAAATATCTGAAAACTAACTTTTTCCCTCAACCCTTGCATGTTGAGGATATGTCCTTTATTTGGTTGATTCAGCATTCCAGACGTAATTGTTTCCTCATATTTTTAATTAAGGCATCCATTTTAATGTTTCTCAAACTGTGATCATGAGAAATTTTAGATAATCATAAACAATGTCTAAATAATTGTTTGAGGACCACCGTGACATAGAATCAAGTGTTTTATTAGCGCCTGGTCTTGAAATATTCCCATATAATAATAATTAAATTACATAAAGTTACGGACATAATAGTTAGTATGTCAAAATTATACATTTTATTTAAATGTTTTCGAATATCATAATTGTGACATATATAAATTTAAAGAAAAATATATTTCCTAGTCATTTGACCATATCCCATAAATGGTAAGCTAAACACCTCTACAGTAATTTCCAACATAATATATATAAAAAATATAATTTATGGAAGGAGTGAATTTCAATTAACATATTAACATGTCCTTATATGTATTATATTCTTAGGGATTTATTTAGAATCATGAAAAATGGGCTTTTAATGAAAACATTGAAATCAAAACAAAATGTTTTAATTTAATGAAAATATTATATCAAAACATTTTAACATTAAAAATTGATATTATAAAATATAATCAAATTATTATAATTGAAAAATAATTTAAATAATGTACCTAATTCACTTCTTGAACTATTTTATAATTATGGTTATTATATTTTTTAGATATTAGAAACACTAAAATATAACGAGGGACTTATTTGTGATTGAAAATCCAAACTTCTTTTATTTAGGTTTTTCCCCTTACACAAAAATTTAAGTATGGATATTACTATAATAATACATTAATATTATTTCAATATTATTATATTTTATTTCTTTGATGTACTAATTTTCATATTAATTTTTAATTTGAATAAAATGATTTTCCAAATACTTTTCATTCTACAAAAATCATCGAATAATCATGTGATATTTCCTAAGAAATAAAAATTGATAATTTATTCCAATGGTTGATCTCCATATTTTATTTTGGATCCCCAAATATTTTTCATACATGTATTATTTATGAAAAACATATGAAAAAAATTTCAATCCATGAATTCTTTCATAACCACTATTGTTATACATTTTATATGCATTAATGGATTATATTAATATGGTGATGTGATAGAATGAACCAAAAATATATACCCCTTAATGCATTGACTAATGTTTTTTATCTAATGGTTTCATATATTATTTACATGATCAAAATTCGATCATTGATCAGAATGATGATATTATTGTAATGTACTTATGTGATTTTTTAAAATTATACTATAAATTTTTTCAACTGTGTGTCGTATTTATCCACTATAAAATGATGTATCATATTGAAGCATTTAAACATTCCCTGACTTTATCAAAGGTTACCCTATGATTATGATGACCATAGTTTAATTTATGATATGCTAATCATGATTATTCCCATCCATTTTATATGAATTCATGTCCATTATTCATCATTTTATTGTAATATTATATCACCATTGACATTGATATTTATAATAAGGTGATTATATTAATAATGGAGAACATTGAAGAATATCATGACATAATAGAAGTGTGAAATTTAAAATTTGGGCTTTGGATTATTGATAAAAACATATAACACACATAACGCATTTCTTAGATTTCTATTGGATCACATATAATTATATTTAAGTACAAAAAATAAATTCAAACTAATTTTTAAATAGTAGCTCGTTCGTTTTTAGTCATCGATGTTCTTCTCTCACTGTCAATGTGTCACGGTTGTAAGATTCCCAACTAGACCGCAAATATATTATTCAAACATTCACAATAATTCCTAGATCTTTGATCTATGCCTCCAATTTTCAAAATGGGAAATCAATTATCTTTAAGACGTACCTTTGATCACTTGAAGAATTCGGACTCAATCAACAAAGAGGTATTGATCAAACCACAATATTTATTAATAATCTCAATCTTATTAAATGATATGAGAGTAAGGGAGAAATTATCTCAATACATTATTGAAAATGATAGATCATTGAATTCAAGAGGCTAAAATGTGATTTTATACTTAGGCTGTGCATTTAATAATTTCACATTAGTACCTGTAATGTAATTACCTCATTTTAGACTTTTTCTCCCATTTATGACTTAAAAAACATTTGAGAAATGTCATAAAGTATTTTGCAACTCAACAGTAAAACTATTAAATGTTTCATGATAAAATATGGACCATTAACTCATCCTGTATGCTATCTAAATAATATAACAAACCTTGATCATCCAATGTTTATTTAAAAATTTATAGTTTTTTTATTCATATGTATGATCAAACTAAATATAAAAAATAATAAAATTCAATAAAAATTATGTATAATATCATTTAATTAGTTTTATTTGTGATTTATCATACTCATACATTCACCGACTCACACCTGGGGCTTTCATCGTCCTGTAAACATATCCATTAGAATTGGTGGAACATTTAGATACAATTATTGTGTGACCCTCTATGTCCTTATCTCAATGTTATGGAGTCCACCCACATACTAGAAGTATTTTGAATCAATATTTCTTTTCCCCTAAGGGGATGATTAATTTCATAGCTATGAAATCATCCTATGATCACATAATTTGTTATATAATTTTTTGTGTCGTGATATATCATAAAAATGAATGTTCACTTGTTTAATCATACTTTTGTTACATTATATATTTCATGACCTTACTAGACATACATACAGTCATGTACCATGTCCATGAATTTATGAAGGTACGACCAAATTGGTTTACCTAGTACCGTGAGTTGTCTCATCCAAAATAAAAAAATATGAAAATTCTATCATGTCCATTCAAGTAAAGTCACACCACTGATGAAACATGAAACAGAAATTACGTCTACAAAATTTATTTATATTTATATTCAACTTTAATGAATGTTCATGATCAAATTAAACTCATTGATAATGACATCATTTTTCAGAGATCAATTCACATGCTTTCAGAAAAGATCAACCATTGAAACCTGAAACATGTGGTTTTATTATTGGTAGATAAGTCCTTATGATCTCAGAAAAATTGATCACTATGTGTGAAATTAATGACAATATTTTTCAATACATATGAAGCCCCTATAACCTAATAGTCAAAAATAATATGTGTCCCATCAGTGTGATGTATCAAGATCATTGGACATATATATATATATATAACATTCCTATCATTGTATCTCAAGTTTCTCATTATAGTTGGGAACTGTTATAACCTTTTCATATGACTCGTAATTAATGTAAATTACCATGTTAATAGTGGATTCATAAATATTAACACTTGTATAGTTAGAATATTCAAATTTATATATTAAAATTTTTATATTTAATGGTAATGAAAAATTATTATTCATGTTGGGTTTAGGGAACCCAATATTAAAACACACCCACATGAACATGATCCAAAATTAAACCAATAATTATTATCTCTCCCATGATTAGATCATGTTTCTGTTTAGATTTGGATTTTGGGGTGTTCCATGTTTTTACTGAATGGAAATTATAATATCAAGGACATTATCTTGTTTAGTAATAATTCAAAATTGATTTTATCTATGATTATATTCATTTTTGATGAATTATAAACATGACATCTTGAATCCTTATAGTAATATAATTATCATAATGATTAAAAATCTTATACTAGGTGTGATTTTATAAACTATAATAAAAAATTTCATAGATTACAGTACTTATTAGGATTATTAGAATCTCCAACAAAATTAGAATTTATAGATATGGATACCATTATCTAAATTTTTTTATTCTTCATTACTATATCCATATTTCAAAATTTGACAATACTATTCCGAGAAGACTAGTTTATTCCCCTACAAACATGAATCCTTTATTATTAACATATAATTTACACATCATTTCAACTTATCGAAGTAAAATTGGATAATTATCACTATATCCCTTATTGTTCTCTAAGATACAACTCATTTTTTCCTACTACAATATATATCATGTAAATATGAATTATTGAACAAATCATGGAATATATGAATCATCCACCACTAAATCATATGGAATTAAAATCCCAATATTAATTTACTCTTATAAACTGAACATGTATATATTGAGAGATATATTCCATGTGATAATGGTAACAATTCTCTCTCAAATAGTGACATCAAATATTTTCCCATTTTATGATAGTATATGTACGATTGGCTAATTCTAGGAAACTACTGATCTAAGAGACTAAATATCCTTATCTAGAACTTCTATTTTTAAATTTATTAAATCTATGCATAATTATTTTTAATTTATATCTTAACAAAATATTAGATCAATATTTTTCCCATATGTACCTAAACATTTTAACATGGAAAACTGTGTTTCTCCAAATAACCTCAGGTAAACACATGAAACATTTTGATTAAAATAAATATTTTATGACCTAGTAGCATTAATCCTAAACTATAAATATATAACATACACCATTATTTGCAATTTATAATATCACATTCCATTTTTTATTGTGTCTTACAAACATCATCCATGATTTGTTTTCGTGAAATCCAATTTTCAATAAAATGATCAAAAATAATATCCATTACATGCAAATTTACAGTTGATTTAGGCATAATGAATTGGTATAATGAATCGACCCATATTGGTACCACTCATGTACCATACATGTGTAGTCTTATTTGAAAAACACAATTAAATATTTAAATAGTTTAAGATATTTACATTGATACATAAAATCCATTATTGAATTTTAATTGACAATGTCAATCCTAATTTATTTATATATTCTACATACTTGTAAGAATCAATTTCCTCAATGAATAATGTATCACTAGCTATGGTGAATATAAATCCACCACCATGGTTTTTTAATTCCTGTGCATTATGTGTCTCTAGAACAATCCTTTTCCACTAGGTCTTGTAGAACATTTTCATATTTCAACTATTTGTGCATATTCACAATTGACCAAAACAATTTCAATATTTCCCCCACTATGTCAAATATATATGTGAACCCTTTTGTATAAATATATTATATAACATTTCTATATATTCTATATCATAGGTATATCTAATATATCCTTAGAAAACTATAATATAATTACTATATATTGAATTTGTGTTTTTCTATATGAATGATGATTTATACCATAACAAATGTTTTGCATGTAAAAACATGATTGAATAAAATAATTAATGTCCATAATACAATAAATCATATTATTTCTATATTTCAAGATAGTTGACATATATTTATGGGGTAACATTATTATATTCAAAGCATCACTTTAAAATTGATGCATCTACAATGCATTATTTTATCATTAATGGTCCTTCTATATCGATCATGACTCTAATGTGTATAAAGAATAGTTTGTTTTGTAATTTCAAACCACTGAATTTCTATATATTAATGTTAACATGTAAGAATCATCAGAAATCCTCTATATTGTCTGAAAATCATTGATGTGTATAAGTAAATTTTTGTTTAGGAATAATATAATGATATATTATATTTATCAATGAATTCTATATAAATATATTCATCAGCAGAAAATCATGAATCTTCTCATATAATATTTCCAAGAATATTCTATATTTCACTATTATATTCTTCAAAAATATAATGGAATGTAATGATGTATACTACCAATATATTAATCTTTATGTAGTTAATTTTAAATAACTAGAGTAGTTCCAAAATCATTGTGGCAATACATTATTTATAAGGGATTCCTATTCTGAAACTGAGTTCATAATTATGAAAATATTACCTATGTTATTTAACTAGGATTATTCTAAAACCACAGTGGGTATTTTAAAGAGAACTAATTTTTATTTGAAATACAATTTCATGTAACAAATGGGTATTTTAGACTTACATTTTATATTCATCACATATTTACAATTATTTATGTATCAATGAATAATGAACTGTATATTACAAACCACAAAAACACATTCATTCATAACCTATAAGAGTGTCTCCATATTTCTAATCAACGCATGAGATTAATGTTTTGATGATACTATGAATTTTCAACTTGAATTAATAAACATTTAATTATATATCCTTTTTACTACTCACCATTGAACTAAGAACAACCATCACCAAACCATTTAGAGAACACATCTTACATGTTTTGGTGTTTTAATTTTCTAAATGGTTACATTATTTTAATACACATGTGTGATAGTCATATTGTATCTAGTACCAGTGATGTAAAAAAATAAACATTTCATATATGTGATAAATATTCTTGATGAAGAAACAAATTATTTTTTCTTCAATTTAGAAAATTGCATGTATATTCCATTTATTTATTTCTTTATATTCGATGAAAATTACCACATTCTTAATACATATTTATTTGAAGTGAGTTTCTAAGGTTCACATAGTTTGACAATTTATATTTTAATTTTCGACTTCTCATTCATCTTGATCCCCACAAGATATAATGATTAACATATTTTAATGTTATTATTGGTAGAAAAACCTTACCACAAAGTAAATGAAGAGTTTTATCCACATTGTGTGTTTTGAAATCATAAAAGAATGAAGCACTTGTGTGGAAATGATAATAGAATTAGATCTTTTGAAACATCATGATCCTTTATTTAATATACACTTAACTAGTGTGAACATCTCAAATTCATATATTCGCATTGTTTGTACTTATAAGGATCACATAATTGAGGCAACATGTAAAATAAAACGTGTACTATTGTTGTATTACCAAATCACCTCAGAAATCAGTTTTATAATTATGAAATAACCATAATAATAATCATACATTAGTCTCTGGTAATTATCATTACAACCTCGATTCATGTGATAGCTTAACATATATTGGGGACACTGGCAACATCAATTATCAATATCTAAACATGCCCCATCACTAAACATTGAAATTCATTTTTGATATGACACTTAATTTTTCCAATTATTATCACATTTTCCCTTTTGTTATTTAATTTATAATTTTCAACACAAAAACTCAAGGAGATTTTAATTTTATCTTTATTTTCAGTTTTTTCATTAAATATTTAATTATTAAATGTCACTAACGATTTCATCAAATTCTATAAACCATACATTCTAAAATAAAAAAATATCTCTTCAGTATTCTAGTGGAAAAAATATTTGAAGTCTTCCTCAAATGCTACTAGATTTTGTTATTCTAGTACATATTAATTCCATGTTATGTACTAATAGGGCCAAGCACATTAACTCATGACTCTATGATCTATTGAGTGGTGTCTCATATCCTATAAAAAATTTATTTTCATTACACAACTATTTTCCCATAATATTGCAATGATATTTGTGTGGATACTGCTTTATTTTCGAATTTATTTAATTAAAATATGCTCTATTATAATAACTCCATTGTATTAGGAGGCACCCTTAACATTAGTAAACTGAGCACCCATTGCACTCAGTTTTGATCAAATATACATGATCGAAGACCTTTATAACTTATTATTTTCATTTAGGTTTTTAAATTTAATATCAATGAATGATGTCCTTTTATATTTAACCTGTTTATCCAATGTTATCATTCTCACATCTTAAACACTATTTTAAATATAAAACATTCTCCACAAATGATTTTTTCTATTCTTATTTATTATTATATTGTGTGATCATGTGTAATAAATACACAATCAATGAATAATAAACCATTCACATGAAAAAGAAAATCAAATTATTACCTGATCATGAGATGTTAGTTATTGTATAATCCATAGAGTTAATAATGGATTAATAGAATCCCTATTGTAATTCTTTAGGTCAATACATGACCAGAATTGCAGCACCCACAACTCCCATGAATTATAATTTATTTTTCTATGCTAACTGTAATGTCAACCCAAATCTCCACGAAGTCCTCCTATATTTATAATATATACTCACACACAGTTAAGGGGAACATAGAGAGAAAAATTAAAATTTTCATAACATAAATGTTTACATGTAAGTCCATATACCAATTAATGATATGGGATAATATTGAAATCATTTGAATAAAATATTTATTTTAATTTATAGAACACAAATGAAATAATTAAATTAAATAAAAAATAAATAAAATATTCATATGTCAGTATTGGATCACGATGATCCAATATGAAATAATAGTCAATATGAAAAATTTTGTTTTTTATAAAATTCAACTAAGTTATTATTATTGCATCAAATTTCATTTTAGAAATGTTAATTAATTATCAATACCTCCCACAACATCTAAAATAATTTTACCTAATCGAATATAATTATATTTAATTTCATAAATTATTATTCTTATAAATTTCCGGGCCTATTTAGACCTAATGAGGATCCCCATAAATTAATTTAAGGTTAGTGATGGGTTAAATGAGTCAGACTGGTAAAACAAAGACCTAATTGGTCTGGCCTAATATGAAGTGTCCATTAAAAGGATATATTATACATAATAATAATATAAAATGATAAAAATATGATAATGGATGCTTTGTACCTTTTTATATATTTTTTAAAAAATGTTTCTTGGGACACATTTAATAACATTTCAAGTGATGAATTTACCATTTAATGATATAAGATACCATGAAAATATTTAATCTATCTTCCAAGGAAGTTATTATTTATTTATTTATTCAATATTCATTGAGAATCTTAAAAATATGTTCTAAGATATGATTTATTTATTTCAATAAATGAGATTCCAAGGAAAACATGTATTTACAACATGTTATCCTAACCATATTCTTGTATATATGTCTACTGTATAGTATACGTATATTGATCTCTAGAAAAAATTATTTCACACTTATATCTTCTAAATTGAATCATAAAATATAAAATTAATTTTCATAGTACCTTTTAAATGAATAAAATATTGATATTATATCAAAAATATGATGTGGATACAAAAATAGATTTTTTTTTCAATGAACATTGGAACTATATCAAAACCCTCTCTGATTCGTAGACATTTTAATTGAAATTTCATCTTTTTTATCTTAAATAATTACATGTTCCCTTTGATAATAATTTATGCATCCATGGGCACAACAAAAGTGTGAAATAAGATAAGGTTCATATATTGGAATGGGAATCATGTTAGACACATATAGTCCACACGAACCCTGTCCCATATTTCTAAAAGGAGATGGTCTAATCAAATATAATAACCAAAAATAAAATAAAATAAATGATTAAACTATATCATTTTCATTTTTAGATTCTAGTTTGATTCTCTCAATTTTGATTTTTCGTTCTTATATGATTCCAAAATAGACACACTATAGATCATAAAAATGTGCTCCACAATTACATTATCATTGAACTGTTTTTCTAAGGAGCATGCCCATGAAAATAAAAAGGTTTATGATATCCCTATGATTGCTTGATCAACATGGGATCGATTGAGAAAGATGGATTGATCTGATGCTGTTCATCATTAGGAAACTCACTCTATGAACTTATGATGATATAATATGATATATTCTCTCACAAAATTATTTAAATTAATGTATATTCCTATTAAAGAGTCTAAAATGACAATTTATTTTTAGATTATAAATTCTAAAATTACAATTTGGTCACCAAAAAGTAATAAAATGTATTTCATATATTTTTTCACATGTGTGGATTTATAAACTTCTTATAAATGTCCCAAATATTTTAAAACTCAATTTTAACATAATTAAATGTTATGTTATAAAATACACCCAATTAACTTGTCTCTTATGTTATCCAAATAATTTAATGATCCTTGAACAACAAATGTTCGTTTGAAAAATTATACTTTTCTCGTAATCACATTTATGGACAAAATAATTGTAAATAACATGAATAATTTATTCAATAAACATTATTATAAGAATTAATACTATTATCCAATTAGTTTTATTTGTGATCTATCATATTTGGAGGTTCAGCGACACCACACATGGTACCCACATCACTTTAAACTCATATTCACTAGAATCGGTTGAACGTGTGGATAGACTAATTGTGTGACCTAGGAGGTCCTTATCTTAATAGAATTTTGTCCAACACATATAAAAATCATCGAATATTTAAACCCATCATGGAACTCATAGAGGTTCGGAATTTCATATTTATGACTTCCTCCAACATAAGCTCACTATGTAATATAATTCTGTGGTCTCACGATATTTCATAATGTATGATGTAAACTTATGTCATCATCTTTTTTTTGATTTATATATATGATGACCATATTGGGAGGACATATCTTCATGTACCATAGATAGAAAATTGTTATGGTACTACCATCTGGGTCATGCTGGGCTAATTAGATATGTCTTTTCATCTCAAAAGTGTCATATTCTATATTGACCATTCAGCTAATACAATGCCCTGAATGACAAACCAAGAACAAAATACCTCCCCATGAGTTAATTGTAATATTTTTCACCTTTCATCCAAGTACACACTAAAATGGAACACATCTATTATGATATAATGATTGGAGACCGATACACATGTTACTATATTGGAACAACCAATGAAACATGAAATATATTGTGTTCTTATTGGCATGTGTATTCTCAGGATCTCACTCCAAGAGATTGCCATTTGAGAACAACATGAGAGGACATCTCAATGATTATGATCCCCCAATTCATAAAATTCATATGACATATGTGTACCATTTGTACAATATATCTATACTAGATGATATATATATATATATATGATTAAAATCATAGTATCATGAGGATCTAATTATAGCTAAAAACAAATATAACATTTTTATATGACATATAATCAAAAGATATTAAATTTAAATAGTGGATGTAAATATATTTACAGTATTATTGTAAGAATAAACATTTTTATATTTCAAAATTTATATACGTATTGGTAATCATAATGTAGTATTAACGGTGGGTATTGGGAACCCACTATTACAAAAAATTTTAGGGATAATAAAAGGATAGAGAAGAAGTAATTAATTAACATCTAATTTATAGTTATAAAAAAGAAATGCTCGAGCCTAAGTTAAACATGATACAACAACAATGGATTCTATATTGTACATTAATTTATTAATTAAAATGTTGTAATAATTAATTAATTAAAAATTGGAGTTGCCATTATTGGTATTATAGCGAGGATAACATAATTTGGGAATTAAGATTTGAAAATTTTAGAGAAAAAATTAAATAATAATTTGATTTTTAACTAAAAATCCTATGTATTGGTAAATTTTAAGAGTTCATGGTTTCTAATAAATGAAATTGATGTTTGGATAATACAAGTGGATGTTTTTATTACACATTTGTACCATGGGGTAACAATCAAAATTTTACAATAATGAGCCTGAATTGATAATTAAATATTGAATGACAATGGTGCTTACTACACACTGGGTTGGATACACTAGGGGGATGTTCTATTCTTAATCCAAACATTTGTTACCGAACATTATGAAAGATATATTCCTAAAGAAATTATTATATTTTAAATATAGAAAATTATTAATGGAAATGACCCAAAATATATCATTTATTGAAAAATTATTAAAATAGTTATCCCAAAATAGATTCCTTTAGTGTTAATTTTTCAAAAGGATAAATTATTTGTTCATTACATTTTTACTTATGTTTTGTTAAAAAAAACTTTTATTTTAGAAAATGGTGGGGGCTACGAAAATATGGAAAAAATTACATATCAGGGATAATGAAATTATTTCCAAAATGAAACTCCCAATACAATAATATATAGTTTTGAAAACATCATAGTATTTCATTCCAAACTATATTAGTCTATGAACAATAACTAGAGAAATATAGAACATAATATTTCACAATATAAGGATAAACTATATATTGAATCCAATATATATATTTGACCACTGATGGATAATAGATATCCAGATATGCCTACTATGGAAGAATTGGTTAACTCTAAAGAATAGTTTATTTTTGATCTCCATTAAAATGATAGGTATAAGGTTCGTTTGTTTATCTATAATTTATATAAAGAGTTATCACAAGTGAAAAAAAAAAGATTTAACACTGGTTTTTTTATTTTTGACAGTGGTTTGTAAATTAAATTTATAAAGGTGATGTAAAAAATATTATTTTTTGCGTCATTTTTACAAAAAACATCATCAAAAATTATTTTCGTTAAGGCATTAAATGTTGGTTTATTAAATAATGAATTCCAAAAATCCTATAGAAGAGGTTTTATTGCTCTTTTTTTAAACTAGTGCTAAAAACCATCTCTGAGTATGTTTCTGTGTCGGTTTAATGAAAAACATATGCTAAAAACTAAATATTTTTTACAATAAAAATTCAACATTGATTTCAAAAAAACCAAAGATAAAAGATAAATTTTATTTTAGAAAATTCAAAATACTACACATCCAAAATAATTTAAACCCCAATAATAAAAACCTAAAATAAAACAATAAATTTGTATTTATCATTGACTAAGAATCTATAATATTCATGATTTTATCTAGTTAATCAAAAAATTATCTACACATTTTTATTATAAATTACAATTAAAATACACATACCTAAAATTCAAAACATGATCATTGTTTGTTACTGTTGAAGCATTCATTTAATTATCAGTATGTTCAAACACCTATTATTTCAAAAGAGTTAGTTTTTTAACCCATATGTAATATTATTCATAAATATTAGAATATACATACCTCAAATCATAATTAGGTTTTACAAATAGGTCACAAAAATAGATTAAATATGGGTATGATCAGATTGAGAATATGACTGCGAATCATTGAATGAATACAATAATATTTAATTATATGAGAATAAAAAATAGATTAATATGGTAAAAAATATAAAAAAATTAATACAACTATCCTTATCAAATTTAGTATTCTCCGCAGTTCTAATTATCTCATACATGAATCGTAGATTATTCTAACCACATTCAACATGTCCTTTTTTATAATTACCCTACAGTTATAAAATAATAACGTAAAATTAAAAATCAGTATATAACAAAAATTAACAATAAAATATACTATAAAAAACTAATTTCCTATACTTCCATATATTTGATTTTATTTGGTTTCTTTATCTACATTTATTCGTTGTAAAATATTTTCCATGAACTGATTTTTCATATATATGTACTAATAATACATTTCTAAACACTTAAAATTTAACATAATGATCCTATAAAAATTTTACCTATCTAATATGGATGGAAATCTTTTACAAACATCCCTAATAAATAGAAAATTCAATATAATGTGCATTCACTTGGGCATAATAATCCTAACATCAAATTACCCCTATAATAAAAAAATGATCATAATTAAGGAAATTATAATTATCTTTAGTTTGTAAATATGTTTTATTCATACAAATCATGAAATGAAAAAAAGAACAAAAAACAATATTCATATGTGATAATATCATACATATATATGCCTCTCTTTCAAGATTCATCACAATATTCACATCCATGGAAATGAATTTTGGATCTATAAAACCATCATACCTGTAAATTTATTTTGTATAAGAATTGTGTGTAGATAACTAATTTAAAAATAAAATATAGTTATTCATTTTAAACACATATTTTATTAAATAATTAAAAATTCACATATAAAATAACTTACATGAAAAATAACTATACCAAATCCAGGAGGATGAGCTCTTCAAAATATACTAGATGCATGATATATTCTTTGAGTCATCTCATTGGATATTATCTTCTTCATATATCTACCATCATCCGAAACCCATATATATAATTCAATGAAGCATATTACTGAGATAATATTTGAATACCATATGAAATATCAGAAGTATCCATAATTGAGTGTTCCTAAACATTTTTTTTTTAATTTGTGAAGTTTCATTTTATTTAAAATTATCTTATATAAGTTATATGTCACAAAAAATTATAAGAAATTTTAAATCATTTGTAATCCATATATAAAAGATTCATACCTCATATGATATATATAGAATAAGACAAGTTGGACAATGTAAAAGACAAACCTGAAAATCCCCAACTCTGGTGATATCCTAAATAAGAAATTTTAGTATATCATTAGAATCTATACTATCAAATATTTATTTTCTAGCATGACCCATATACATAAGATGGTTATTATAAGAATCTACCAAAAAAATGAACAATTCCTAATGAAACAATATTTATATGAGGTATTACAGAAAACAACTCACACTATATGGTTAGGTCCGAGAGGGGAGTTGAAAGATCAAAGAAGGAAGATGGGGCAGGGTAGTCCATGTGACTTGGATGGGATGTATGAAAATGAAGAAAATTATATTAGTGTTTATAATTTATAAATTAGAAAAATTTATACAAATAAATAATATATGGATTGGTATGAGTGAGGAGGTGGATGATTGAAGTAGGAAGATAGGGTATCCTAGTCCAACTGAGCAGGCTTATAAGGTTGAAAAATGAAATAGTTATATTAGTATTTATAAGTAATAAAATAGAAAAATTGATGACAAATAAAAAATATACCTGGTATGGTTACACATACTAAACCTGGTAGGAATAAGGGGTAGGGTGGTCCTGGTGGGTATCCTGGGAAGGGTGAAAAATGAAGAAGTTATATTAGTGTATAGAATTTTTAAAATAGATAAATTGATGACAAATAAATAATATACCGGGAAAATCTATGCTGACTATGATTAGATTACCATGTGTTCCAACAAAGCCTTCTGCAATGCTGCTTGAATTTGAATACCCATAGATGATTTAATATATTGCATCTTAGATTTTAAGGATTCTATTTCTGGGTCTCTTTATTTCTTACTCGAACCAAGAACCTTTTGAATACTAACACCAGCCTGATATGCTCTAACATTGCTAGGAGTTCTTCTGTTCTAAAAAATGTGGCAACGATGTCCAACCGACCCTTGGGGATTAAAGGGCCATGTGTATCTTTCACATAATGTTCATCTTCGAATGAAAAATGCAAATATTATATTATTTCTAAAAATTTATAAAATAAGTATATATTTATGAAAAATAAATAATATTCACTTAAAATTTTATCTGCTACTTACTGATCTTCCTATATAATATTCAGTTCTCTTTTTCGTTTCCTTTCTCCTTCCCATTTTTCATTAAGAGTGGGAGGAGATAGAAGACCAAACATGACCTCATCTGAACCACTACTAGATCGAGTTCTTAATGCTTCAAATTTTTCATCAATAATTTTCAACTCAAAATACAGATACACTCCATTTGATAAAGTATGAGGTTATACATTTCTCAAAAGGATCTTTTGATTAGATCCCTTAGGGGCATGTTATGTAAAAATAAACTACTATGTAATTTGAAAAATATATAATAAATTTTACAATATAAAATAATTTTAGAACCTGATATTTTTCTTCATTATGACTATCTTCAAATCATATCCATGTATCATTATCTATTAACTGACACTTGAGGTATGGGTTTTCAAATCATCCATTTCCAAAATCACAATTTTTTTAGATATGTTTTCAAATATCTCCCTCGAACCTCCACTAAAGAGAAATGACTTTACTTTATATTTTGGTTTTCTAAAAATTGAATGTCATTTATAATACATTAAATTATATATTTAATTTAATATATTTAATATTAAAAAAATGAGATAACAGAAATAATTTCAGATGTTTTACAATCATGACCTCCCAAAGTTGTTGCATGGTCATCTGATCTAATGAATTCAAATTCGGATTTAAAATACTAATCATTCAATGGATCATTATTGATATATAACTAATAAACTGAACTTTATTTGGGACATTTTAATTATTATTACCATCTATATCTAAAAACCTAATAGAATGTGTAATTAAATTTTGTGTACATTCATTTCATTAGAAAACAGAATATTTAGAAACAAAAATAAAAAAATAATGCAAAAATGTTCCATGCATTTAAATGTTTCAAGAAAAGAAAAAATATAAATATTTACCAAAAAAATAGAAGACTATTTTAGTGTTTTCTCACATGCCTTAATCATGATAATTACGTACTACGTGAACAATGTCTATCTTATACTCATTGTAGTCATTCAAAAATTGTGTAATAGATGAATAAGGATCATGCAAATCAATAACATCATCAACATAATATTCATCACCCAAATGGTATCATTTTCTTTTCAAAATGTTGAACCAGTAATCATTCGATAGATCAATTACCTAAAATACATTTCATTGATGTGTAACTAGGATAAATGATTCCTTATTATAATTAAATAATTTCCAATAAACTAGTTTAAACACATATTCATCAAGTTTCTTAAAACTCTTACTACCAATCATTTTACACTTAATGATGGTGACTCAGAATTTAATATAATCAATTTCCCATATGTCTTCATGATCTCAAAAATATTTCCTTGATTCATAAATGGGGTTTTTTATCTTTGGGACTCAAAAAATGAACTGCTTCAACAAAATCCATCACACCACTATTATGAATAGTATTAATTTCATCCTAATTTTTTTTGTGTAAAATGTTTACCCGTCATTATCATAATAATACCATGTGTTCATATTAAGATATGGCCCCCTTAATAACCACATTAATGTTTCTGATGCAGGTATATCTATGACGACTTTGTTTTTAAAACATTTAATAAATGTCGTCTTATGCTCAATCGTCAACCACATTTCAATTCAATTCTAGTGTTGGTAGTTTAATTCAGCAATATGTGAGGATATATATGATTTAACCTCATCAATGTTTTTCAATATGTATAAATGTTCATGAATCACATCATCACATGGAATGAACTTTACCATTAAGCAACTAACCCCTCTAAATTTACTATCAATTATCACATGTTGAGATATACATAGACCAATATGCTCGACTTCATACAAAAAATCAGTATAGAAGTGAATCACCCTTTTTTATATATATTTTTGAACAATAGATTCCACTGGTCGATAAGGATTTTTAACATATCCCTTAAAAAGATTCATATATCTTTCAAAAGGATACATTCATCAAAAATAAATAGGCCCAAATATTCTTATACCATGCACCAAATGAATCAGTAGATGAACCATTATTTCAAAAAATGTTTTGGGGAAATACATTTCTAGTTGAAAAGGAATAGGAGTTGCTTTATTCTACAACATATCTAATGAATTTTGATAGACAGCATTTCTCTAAATGGATGTGAAATAATTACAAAAAATGATGATTGTTTTTCTGATAGTTTTCAGAAATATAACATGCACAAAAACTAGTAGAAGTTGTTTCATCGTACATGAAAATAACTAGATTTCATACCTATTAATTAATAATCCTTCAATGACAATAAATTATTCACCTTTTAATAAAAAAAACTGGGTACATTAATACATTCAGAACATTGAAAAAAATATTGTAACGAACCGAAATTTTGAATAAATCTTGTTTCATAATTTTGTGTGATTTTATTTTTTATACTCAACAAAACTATTTCATTTGATAACATGAGTATAATTAAAATGAGACTGTTGGGTTTTGATGATTATATGACTGTTAGTCAGTATGACCATTAGAAACCAATTGATGTGATCATTGTCTCTAAATACAAGTGATCCTGGTTAATTAATATAGAAAGAAGATTTGATGGCCTCACCCAGTAGTCCTGGACCGATAGCAGCCCATTTAACAGAACATGGGAAGGAGGTAGCACCACTAGGCTTTGCTCTAGACCAAACCCAAGACGAACTTCATCGTGTAAAGCTAGAACGGAATCGCTTTCGCGATAAGTTCAAACTAATAGAAATTACTACTCGTGCGATGTTGGCTGAGCCTCCCTTGGATTCTCTCACCTTAGCACACCTTACACTTAGGTCCTATACTGTTGTGATAATGGGCTATGTAAGGAGACCGTAACTGCCTTGTGTAATCCTTTGTTTTAAATAATAATTGGGATTTCTTCTTATGATGAAGTTTATGAATTTTCAAATGACCGGATAAATATAGTATGGATATTTTTTGATGAATTTTAGAAAAAGGATATTTAAAAAAAATATTTATGTAAACCATAAATAATTAAAAATGTGTAATGATTTTCAAAAAATGGTCTTCTACAATTATCTTGAGTACGAAATTTAGAGTCTAATAAGATCAAATTAATTTTTGATGAATAGTAAATTATGAATAGTGATTTTATGCTTAGGATTAGTAATTTGACCAAATGGATTAGTATTCTCACTTAAATAAAGTATTAATATAATCTAGGCACCTTGATTAAGTAATGTGATTCAATAAAATGTTTAAATAATGGTATCACAAATTTTTAGTCAAGTATTAGTTTTTTTTGGTGGATAGTGTTTTTTAATTAAAAATTATATTAAAAATATTTAGAAAATTATTTTTATAAAATGGATTTCATTTTTGAACTCAGAGCATCAATATTATGTTATGGTAATTTTGGGGGATTTTTCTGAAAAAAATGAATTTTCGGTGAATAGTGTATTTATTTTAAAAAATAAATTAAAAATATTTAAAAAATTATTTTTATAAAATGGAGTTCATTTTTGAAATTAGAGCATTGATATTTGGTAAAGGTGAAATTTTGTGATTTTTCTGAGGAAGTTGAATTTTCGATGAATAGTGAAAATCCAGTTTTTAAGTTACAGGTGTTTAATGACATCATTAAATGATGTATTAAGTATGTAATCAATATGGTCGACTTATGAATAGTAATATAAGGTATGAGTTGTCCTATGTGGCCAATTACATGGAAAAATACCATGGGCAAGCCCATAGTATTTCCAAAACCACCAATGAGGTGTCCCTTGGCCATTAATGCATTGTCCCCTCACTTTCCCTATAAATACCAAGCCATCCTCTCATCCATTCGACTCCAAACTCTCCCACAACGAAGATCTCATCTCATTACCTCCCAAGGAGTCGTCCCAAGGTGCAACCAAGCCTTCAAGGTCCCAACCATTGAGTTTTAAGAGTTACGTTTTAAGGTAAGGGATCTGACCCCTCTCTTTATTTTCAAGTAATCTCTTTTATGTCATTTCTCTTATGCTCCATGTTCTTATGTTTGAGTATGTTCTTTTATATTAATCTTACTACCCTTTTCTATGTTCATATGATGAGAGAACCCCTCTTTCTCTCATCAATTCGTTTTAAGAATGTTTAAGTGGCGCCGTTAGGTTGCCGAATTTTTAAGGGATTCTTTCACCTTTCTCATTTTTTGAAGATCTACCTTCATGCCAAGTATTTCAAGTTACTTTTTTATTATGTTGGGGTATGATATCTATATCTATCATAAGGATCTTTTATTTTCATATAATTAGAGACCCTATTTGATCTCGTCAATTAATTTTTTTTGAAGTTTAAGTGACGCCGTTAGGTTGCCGAATTTTTAAGGGATTCTTTCACCCTTCTCGTTTTCAAGATCTATTTATATGTAAAATCTTTCATTTTACTTTTTATTATGTTGGGGTATGATATCTAAATCTATCATACTTATATTTTATGTTCATATGATGAGAGACCCTATTTGATCTCATCAATTCATTTTCGTTGAAGTTTAAGTGATGCTGTTAGGCTACCAAATTTTCATAAGAGAAATCTTATTTTTGTCTTACTTCCATGTTTTTCATTTCAAATGGAATGTCCTTAAAATTTAATTACCATGATTCATATCCTTTATATTCTGTCCCACTACTATTTTTATAGATCATTTATGAGTGGGAGACCCATTTACCCTCTCTTTTAAACATTTTCTAAAACGCTGTAACGTAGCCGTTATGCTGCAGAATTTTCGTCTCAAAATGCCTATTTCTTTTTCTCAAAATTATTTTATGTTATTAATTGAATACTCAAAGCTATTATTTATACAGGTTTATTCACATATATATATCAAAATGTTCTATTTTAAATTCTGGGATTTACATACATGAAAACCGCTTTCCCTTTCTATGGTTTTAAAGTGACATAAAGATCTTGTCTTTAAATCAGTTTTTAAAACGTTATGATTATGAAATGAAACCCATTTATTTTTTTCTATATGGGTTGTTTATGAAATTATTGATGATGATATATGTGGCTCACATGATAATAAATACATGTCAAGGTTGCACCCAGATAGAGCTCCAATGCATTGGGTAATGACTTAATCCCTAGAGATGAACTTTTAGACTGATACCTTGGTGAATAACCTTGGTAATTTTTAATTACAACTTGGGGATGGACCTTGGTGAAACGAAATGATTGTAAATATTTAATATTTTAGCCACATATTAAATTTATGAAACGCGTTATTTTTATTATGATATGCCTCATGATTTCTTTCTCCTACTTTAACGTTCTTTTTTATGACATTGTTGATGTATCCCAAGTTCACATGTTAAATGATTCCCCTTGTTTCCCTTACTGGGCCTTCTGCTCTCCCTTTATTTTGATGTATGTCCCCAGGTTATGAGATGCAGTAATGAACCTAGGATGAACATGAGGAGAAGCCTTTCAATTGTTTAAGAATAATGTTTTATGTTTTCATGTTTTAAGTTCCTAGTTTCCAAGACACTAAACCTTAAATATCCTCTATTTTGTAAAATGTAATGAAAGATTATGTGATAAAAAGGCAGGATGCTATACATGGTATCAAAGGATGGTTTAGTTATTTGTTGAAATTGGGATATGAATACTATAGGAAGAACCCTATAGAAAAGATTAAAATTCAGAAATATTCCCGGTATTTTGGTGAGTATTGAGTAAGGGGTTTCCAAGAAAATACATCTCTGTCTGGATATGACCAGGTAGAGGTGGCTCTGGCATAGATTTACATAGGGTTAAAACCCGAAAACACCACTTTGAGCTAGACTTGAATGGGAACTGGTACACGACAACGGGCCTTGCTGTAGTCTTGGTTACGACACTCCCGGGGGATATGCTTTGGTAAATTCATCTGCTTAGTATGAACCATTATTAAAGGAACAAAGATAAAATAAAATAAAGATTCACATAAGAATATATGATCATTGATAACCTAGTTTGAAACCTAGGGGATAACAAGTTAGGGTTTACTTTTCTTCTACATGTTATCCTTATATGCTTTATGTTCCTTTTCATAATTATAGGCCATGTATTTAAGCCCCTAATTATACTTTCTCTTCTTAGTTATTGGTGGGAAATGGAAGAACATGTCCCAAAAACCAATTTGATAGGAAATGTGACGATTTCCATATTAATATGACATAGATGATTAGGGGATTAAAAGATGATTATTATTTTGGAAGACGTTCACTATTTTAGGTACCCTATATGATCGAGGTAAATAGACTACTACGGTATTTTCATTGAGGAGTAAGGTTGACTTATATTTTGAAGAATCGATGAATTTAAGGTGGACATATAGTAATTTAGGTTACTTATGGAAATGATTAACCTATCTTGGGTAAAATATGTTTAGGTTAGATATATTTGTTATAAGAATTTAGGAGTGGTAGATGTTGTTTGGAGATGAACAATGAAGTTTATTTTGGAAGACTATGTTATCAGATCCTTCTTGTATTTGGGTTTCAATGTTAGTTTGGTTTATTTTGAAGAATTTTAAGAACCGTTATTTATGGAATGGTCTATGATGAACTTTGGGTAGTAACATGGAACTTTGAAGATTTAAAAGTAGTTTCCATTCATATGGGATTATTTCTTTTTGAAGAGTTTTTTTACCTTACCGTTTCTATTTTTGGGATAATGTTTAAAGATATAAGAAATAGATAGTTAATATTTTGTGGATTATGTGATTCTCTAGAAGATGATTCTTTTGTTTTTGATGAGACCAAGTGTTTTTGAATTCTCATCGTTTGGAGAAAATACTAGTTTTGGTAGAGACATATTAAAGGATGAAACTCTACTTGAAGGTAGGTATCGTTCCGTATGTTTTTGTTTTATGTAGTAAATGAATTCCTCAAAATTATGAAAAGGAACGTAAAAAAATGTTGTTGGTTTAGGTTTCCTACTAGGTAATCAAAGACCATTTACACACATCATAAGTTTGGGATTTTCTCGTGGTTAAATTTCTACTAATCATGTTTTCTATCACTCTCCCTCAGAACTAGACCCTTTTTTTCTTCCATATCCTTGTTTTCGTACATGGAATCCTAAAATGGGTTAACTCGGGTGACCTGTGTACTTCCTTTTCATTCTTTTAAATTAATAGTTTTACTGACTCCTTTTCCGATGTGGGACATTCAATGAAATTTCAAAACCCAATTTTAAAAATTCCAAGGACGCAATTTCTTAAGGGGGGAAGATTGTAACGACCTGAAATTTTGAATAAATCTTGCTTCCTAATTTTGTGTGATTTTATTTTTTATACTCAACAAAACTATTTCATTTGATAACATGAGTATAATTAAAATGTGATTGTTTGGTTTTGACAATTATATGACTGTTATTCAGTATGAACTTTAGAAACTAAATGATGCGATCATTGTCTCTAAATACAAGTGATCTTGGTTAATTAATATAGAAAGAAGATTTGATGGCCTCACCTAGTATTCTTGGACTGATAGAAGCCCATTTAACAGAACTTGGGAAGGAGGTAGAACCACTGGGCTTTGCTCTAGATCAAACCCAAGCCAATCTTCATCGTGTGAAGATAGAACGGAATTGCCTTCGCGAGAAGTTCAAACTGATAGAAATTACTACTCGTGCAATGTTGGCCGAGCCTCCCTCGGATTCTCTCACCTTAGAACACCTTACACTTAGGTCCAATGCTGGTGTGATAAGGGGCTGTGTAAGTAGACCATAACTACCTTGTGTAATCCTTTGTTTTAAATAAAAATTGGGATTTCTTCTTATGATGAAGTTTATGAATTTTCAAATGACCAGATAAATATAGTATGCATATTTTTTTATGAATTTTAGAAAAAGGATATTTTAAAAAAAAATGTTTATGTAAACCTTAAATAATTAAAATTGTGTAATTATTTTCGAAAAATAGTCTTCTAAAATTATGTTCAGTACGAAATTTAGATCCTAATAAGATCAACTTAATTTTTGATGAATAGTAAATTATGAATAGTGATTTTATGCTTAGGATTAGTAATGTGACCAAATAGAATAGTAATCTCACTTAAAGAAAGTATTAATATAATCTAGGGACCTTGATTAAGTAATGTGATTCAATAAAATGGTTCAATAATGGTTTCATAAATTATTATTCAAGTATTAGTTTTTTTAGGTGAATACTGTTTTTAATTAAAATTTAAATTAAAAATATTTAGAAAATTATTTTTATAATATGGATTTCATTTTTGAACTCAGGGCATCAATATTATGTTATGGTAATTTTGGGGGATTTTTCTGAAAAAATGAAATTTCAGTGAGTAGTGTATTTATTTAAAAAAAATTAAAACTATTTAGAAAATTATTTTTATAAAATGGAGTTCATTTTTGAAATTAGAGATTTGATATTTGGTTAAGGTAAAAGTTTTGGATTTTTCTGAGAAAGTTGAGTTTTTGATGAATAGTGAAAATACAGTTTTTAAGTTACTAGTGTTTAATGACATAATTAAATGATGTATTAATTATGTAATCAGTATGGTCAAGTTATTAATATTAAGATAAGGTATGAGTTGTCCTAAGTGGCCAATACCATGGGCAGGCCCATGGTTTTTCCAAAACCACCAATGAGGTGTCCCTTGGCCATTAATGCATTGTCCCCTCACTTTCCCTATAAATACCAAGCCATCCTCGCATCCATTCGACTCCCAATTCCTCCCCAACGAAGGTCTGGTCTCATTACCTCCCAAGGAGTCCTCCCAAGGTGACCCCAAGCCCTCAAGGTCCCAACCCTTGAGTTTTAAGAGTTAGGTTTTAAGGTAAGGGATCTGACCCCTCTCTTTCTTTTCAAGTAATCTCTTTTATGTCATTTCATTTATGCTCCATGTTCTTATGTTGGAGAATGTTCTTTTATATTCATCTTACTTCCCTTTTTATGTTCATATGATTAGATACCCCCTCTTCCTCTCATCAATTCGTTTTAAGAATGTTTAAGTGGCGCCGTTAGGCTGCCGAATTTTAAGGCGATTCTTTCACCTTTCCCATTTTTCAAAGATGTACTTTCATGTCAAGTATTTCAACTTCCATTTTTATTATGTTGGGTATGATCTCTATATCTATAATACTGATCTTTTATGTTCATATTATTAGGTACCCTATTTGATCTCTCCAATTCATTTTTTTTTGAAGTTTATGTGACGCCGTTAGGCTGCCGAATTTTTAAGGGTTTCTTTCACCCTTCTCGTTTTCAAGATCTATTTACATGTAAAGTCATACATGTTACTTTTTATTATGTTGGGGTATTATCTATAAATCTATCATACTGATATTTTATGTTCTTATGATGACAGATCCTATTTGATCTCATCAATTCATTTTTGTTGATGTTTAAGTGATGCTGTTAGGCTGCCGAATTTTCATAAGAGAAATCTTATTTTTGTCTTACTTCTATGTTTTTCGTTTCAAATGGTATGTCCTTAAAATTTCATTACCATGATTCATATCCTTTATATTATGTTCATCTACTATTTTTATAGATCATTTATGAGTGGGAGACCCATGTCCCTTCTCTTTTAAACATTTTCTAAAACCCTGTAATGTAGCCGTTATGCTGCAGAATGTTTGTCTCAAAATGCCTCTCTCTTTTTCTAAAAATTATTTTAATTTATTAAGTGAATACTCAATGCTCTTATTTCTACAGGGGTATTCACATTCATATATCAAAATATTCTATTTTAAATTCTATGAATTACATACATGAATCCCGCTTTCCCTTTCCGTGGGTTTAAAGTGACATAAAGATCACGTCTTAAAGAAGTTTTTAAAACGTTATGATTATGAAATGAAACCCATTTCTTTTATGCTATATGGGTTGTTTATGAAATGATTGATGATGATATATGTGGATCACATGATAATAAATAATGTCAAGGGTGTGCCCAAATAGCGCTCCAATGCATTGGGTAATGAATTAATCTCTAGAGATGACCTTTTAGACTGATACCTTGGTGAATAAACTTGGTAATTTTTAATGACACCATGGGGATGGACCTTGGTGAAACGAAATTATTGTCAATATTCAATGTTGTAGCCACATCTTCAATTTATGAAACACTTTATTTTTATTATGATATGCTTCATGATTTCTTTTTCATGCTTTAAAGTTCTTTTTCATGACATTGTTGATGTATCCCAAGTTCACATGTTAAATGTTTCCCTTTGTTTCCCTTACTGGGCCTTCTGCTCACCATTTCTTTTGATGTATGTTCCCAGGTTATGAGATGCAGTAATGAACCTAGGATGAACACGAGGAAAATCCTTTCAATTGTTTAATATTAATGTTTTATGTTTTCATGTTTTATGTTCCTGGTTTCCAAGACAATAAACATTAAAGATCCTCAGTTTTGTAAAATGTAATGAAAGTTTATGTGATAAAAAGGCAGGATGCTATAAATATCATCTTTTTAATCTTTCTTAGTATGTGAAAAAAAAGTAAATATTTCCTCCTTCCTTTCACAGTGGTAACTAACTCCTAATGTATTCTCATTAATATCAAGTCCAATATGGAATGAAATTTATATTTTTTATTTACTTTTATTTTTAACAATGTTCCTATCAAACATCCAAATATGTTTTAATCAATATTAACAACATCAGGTTTATTTTTTATCTCTAAAAATCTACTATATGCTCGTTATAAAAATAAACAACTTCTTCTAGATATTTCATTAAAGACCAGAACATCTGTTATTTTGAAATATAGAATCAATATTTTTCACTATGTCATAATATTGTTCAGCCAAAAATGGTTGAGGATGAAGGCTGTATTCTTGTAAATTGTTAAATTATTTTTTCAATCTATGATAATTATTATCAATTGAAAAAATATTATATGTCTAATGAACACTATCTATCATCTTTTTTCTAATTGATAATATGAAGAATGTTATTCACCAATTCTAAATTCTTTATGTCCCATACAACTATATCTATATATCTTTCCATATGTAGAAATGTTTTTTATAGTGAACATTATCATAGCATGAAAAATAAAATACTATTTTCTATATTCATCGAAAAATTTAACACCTACCTCTTATAGAAGATTCAAATCATCAATAATTAGTAAACGATGAACATCAATATTATTTCATGGTTTTATTGGTCCAAAAATCATCAAACTCATGATAACATATTTTTTCATCATTCATATATTTGAGGATAAGTTTTAAAGTACCAATAAAAAAAGAATCCATGAACTATTTTGGTTACCGAGGATCCAATATATATTTATTCCATTAGTACCCAATCCCATTTTGAGATATCTATCATCACATCAAAAATCAAGATTTTTTTCAATACACTTCTACTGGGGTGAATTGACAATGTGACGAAGGATACCATCAGAAATGTTCTCATATTAATGTATTCTTAACCTTTTTGTGTCAATTGAATTTGAAAATAGATGCTTCAAATGAGGAATTATTCTAAGGTACCAAATCTCGTTAGTAGGATTTTTGATTCTGGTACCTAAGAATAAATCATATTTGAATTATCATAATTGTTTACAAAAAATATTGGATGATATCATTAGAAAGTAGAAATTGATTTTTTTAATGTTAGATGAAGGTACATGAGAATGAATCTAAGTTGAAATTACCATATATATATTATATGATGATGTCCTACATGTATGAATACTTGATAAAAATTAATATTTTTTCCTATATAGTACAAAATATTTATGGAAAGAATGTATAGTTTTATTCACCAATTCCATTAGGAAAAATATTTTCATCGCCTCATAATTGGAATCTAGACACCAGTTTCCTTCTAGAAGTTTTACTTTTAAAAGCTCATGTAAGATAGAGAAACATTTATCAATCAACCCATTGTTTCATTTATGTTATCTAATCTCAAACCTACCAATAACACTGTATATTTATTTCATCATAGGAGTAATTGTTTCTCAAAATCATCAAAAAATAATTCAACATTTGCTATTTTTTATGGTTTCAACACAGAAACTAGTAATTAATACTTCAATATGGTCCTATTTTCATTATTAATATTCTCATCAACATTGGATGTTGAATTTTCAGTTATTTCAACATGACAAGTCCAACTTGTATAATTATGGCTAAAATCATAACAAATGAGATGATCCTTGATTTATCTAGAGTTTATCTTTCTCATATTCAAAAACATCACACATGGATATAAAATCAAATTAATGTTTTGAAGTTTTCATTTATAAAATTCCATGAATTCATCAACTCCATTTTTGTATTCAGTACTGGTTCATTGTAAATATATCGAAATACGATCCATTCAATACACGATATAATAAATTCATTGTTTAATATCATAAAACATATAAACATTTTAAAATATATATTTATATACACACACAAAATTTGTAAATTGAAACACATTTAATAAAATCTATTGATAATATAATAGAGAACATAATATATTAAACACATTTACAAATAGTAAATTTTTTCTTTTCATATTATATACATATGTTTTATTGATATTATAATTTAATTAAATTATAAATTGTCAATAATTTATTAGTTCATTTTACATATTTGCTGCATTATTTCGATGTTGTATGTGTTAAAATATTTGAAGAATGTATTAATTTAACATGAAAAAAATAGTTATTATTAGTAATATGAAATAATAATTAGAGTAAATGTTCATATTATAAGTTAAATCAATCCTAATACCCCAAAAATTTTGACAGTGTAAATTAAGTACATAACTAAATTGGTATATATTTCAACACATTTGAATCATTATTTTATTATTATCTGCTGAAATTATTGTTATTATAATAAAAAAGAAAGAGAACATTCATACCAACTGAGGAAACCTAATAAAAATATATATTCATTTTGAAATCATATTATATTAATATGATATAAATATCTTTTTAAAATACACCATTAAATCTATAGGATGTCTATCATTGGATTCTAAATTATAAATTCACTTCAAAAAGATTGATTATATCATTTTATTTGACCAAACAGTGGATGGAAATTTTATAATCACAAGAGATCACAAGTAATAAATAAAATCAAACATGATTTCTAAATACATCATCATTGAATACAACCACAGATTAATAATTAATCACCTCAATTTTTTAACCAAATAGGAACCATTAATAAAATTTATAGGAACCATGCACACAATAATTAGTATATATAGATATGCCAGAGAAGCACAATCATAATAAATATGCATGGAAACTGACTACATAAGGAAGAAACACTCTATCATAGAATATCATAAAAGCATGATAATTATATAATAAATGCATTATAGGAAAACCAAAATTCTTATCAAATACCTAAGAAGGATAATATTATGTTTTCTTATAAAAATACTTTCATGGTATATTAAAGGAATTCTAATGATACATACAAGGTATATAAGTAAATTTAAAATATCATAGTAATACAACCTACATGGAATGTCATATGTAGTACATGTTAATCTATATGTTTCTATAAGGATTATTGTCATTATACATCCATCAAGTACCGGTACAAGTGTAAATATCATAAATATAGTAAATTGGTAAGAAGAATAATATAATCACATCAGTCAAGGTGAAACCATAATAAACCATAACAAAAATCTACATGAACATCAATGACGTACTTTTCCACTTAGACGTTTTACTATATATGGGAAGATCAATTGTAGAGAGTGGTTTTAAATATGTTCCAACACATTTATAATAAACTATAAACTAACATTCGAATAAAACCAAAAACATAATTAAATGATAAATAATTTATCATCGTAATATGAAAAGTACTTACAAAATTTGGAGATTAACATGCAAATAGATCCCTATCCAAACATTGCTCCGTGGAATGCTTTGGAAAATTAAAAACTTCAATATCTATACAAAAAAATGTTTGTAAAAATGAAAAATAATGATGAACAATAAACTAAAATCAAAACATGGTTGAATGTTTTCAAAAATAGGTTTTAGATGAAAAAATAATATGTAGATGATGAAAAAGGGGATATAATCAAGAAATCATACCACCAATCCTTTTTTCAGGAATTACAAAAGTCTTTCAACATAGATCTTCATTTGATTTACGGCATCCCGAGCTTCATCAGAAACCACCTATAATTCTTTCATTCAATTGGATACAATAAGAGATGCATCGGTACCAGCTCTTCTTGGAATAATTGTAAAAGGATGTTCTTGTGTGGGGTTGGAAAAATTTTTCTACCGATCAAATAGTGACTCTATTTATGTCTAAGAGACTTGGAAGATGGATACATGGATTTGGGAATGGAGCATTGGAAGTAAAGATCCATTTGGAGATAGCACTCTTCTCAGATATTTCTCTAATGCCATGTTGGTCTTCTCTCCACCAACTGGCAGCGAAAAACATTTCAGCCCATGGGTTTTCCATTTTCATATCTGGAAGGAAATGGCATGGAAAGAAAATAAGATACTTCAAACCAATGTTGTTGCTCTTAATGTAGAGCATAACCGAAGTAGAGGAATAATAGTGCAGATGTATTTCAGGCATATAGTTCATTGCATCCAGAACATTGACTCCTTGCAGATGACCATGACCATATAGAGACAGGTAGATTCTCTGTGGGAAATTAAGATGAAATTTCTTCAAATACTTAGCCAAATCTGGGAGAGTGTTGTCACATGTATCATAGTAATCATGGAAAACAATGTTCATCATGTCATCAATCTGCTTGATATTAGCCATTCCGATTCTCCTGAGAGCCATTGAATCTGCACAAAATTTGAATAAACTGACTCTTAAATGGGTTTATTTTTCATAAAATTTGTGTAAGAATTCAGAAAAACGGTTATGGCATTAAGGCGCACAATTCTAAAATGTGGCGCACAAGTATGGATGTGTCGTGCAAGTATTTGGCGTGCAAGTATCACTGCACATGCCTAGATACCTTGACAACAGCGTGACATCAAGGAAACAGCGGGAAACATAGCAACTTACACAGCAAATACAACTTGCGCGGTGAGAGCATGAATGTTTCAAATCCATATGCTTTGTACGGAATGAAGCCGCCAATTTATAGACACGGCCAGAGCCGTACGTGCTGTACCCTGTGCCAATACAGGCCGTACCCCTACGCGCCAGACCCTGCGCACCCAAAGCTCATTTGTGTGCCCAGCCTTGCGTGCTGCCTTTCCTTTGGTTTTCTTCTTTTATTCAGAGTCACATCCTCAGTTCTTTCAGATCCAACTCTGAGGGGGGGCTTTTGTTGACCCTCCTTTAAGCACAGAGTCTAACCACTGACGAAAAGAAATACCATGAGCTCCAAAGTGATTTAACCTTTGGAAAAATATCAAAAATTGTCACAGGAAGGAATAAGAAGAACATTCTACATGGGTCGTGCAAGTTCTACAATGGTCGCACATGTACACTTGCGCGCAACAATGGTCGCGCAAGTACACTTGCATGCCCTAAGTGATAACCGCCCAGGGTCTTCTCTAGCCTATAAATAGACCCTGTAGGCCCCCAATTTAAGGAGGAATTTTTCCAGAATTCATATTTAGAGCTCTGAACTCCCAGGTATCTTCTTCAGGTCTTCCAAACACTTCTAAGGTAATTTTTTACCTATAATGGAAGGTCTAAACAACCGGAGTAAGGTCTATGTGTAAGAATTCACTAACACTTGTGTGCCTAAAGTGTTTTACCCTTAAAGGATATGAACATACTTGCACACCACCCTACATCCTCCCCAAAACTTGTGCGCCTCTCTTCTAAAAGTACCTCAGTATAATGATAAAGGCATTGGTCAAGGATCGCCCAAGTATTACCATGCTGGTTTACAAACACGCAAGTACCAATGTGTCACTCAGGTATACCTACGCGACCAGGACTTGTGCGCCCATGCAGTACCTACACGCCTTCCAGGACTTGTGTGCCCCTACCTTTTCGGGTGCCCTTCTTGCCCATTTCACCCCTCTTATGCCATTCCACCTATCCTATTCAATATTCGGTCTTCAAGACACTCTTCAAAGACATTTATGGCATGATTTCTTGATTTGAATTCCTTATCTAAAAGGAATTATGTGGAATATCTCTGAAAACCTAGTGATTTACACATCTTTATGTCACTAAAGATTGAGAAATCATTAATTCAACCTCATACATTAAGATTAGATAACTCATTAACATGGGCCTCCTTTTAATGAATAAGCCCCACTAATAATACTAAAATATGGGAATCATCCTTAGGAGTAATCCCCAAGTCCTCTTTTAACCTGGGCCTCCTTTTCCGGAATAAGCCCCAGTCATAATCATTAACCTGGGCCTCCTTTTCAGGAGTAATCCCCAGTCTCAAATATGGGCATCCTCTTCAGGAGTAAGCCCCACGTCCTCTATAAACCTGGGCCTCCTTTTTAGGAATAATTCCCAGTCATAGTTATTATCCTGGGCCTCCTTTTCAAGAGTAAGCCCCAGTATCAAAAATGGGCATCCTCTTCAGGAGTAAGCACCAAGTCCTTTAATTTTTCATGTCTCTTATCCTGGGCCTCCTTTTCAGAAGTAAGCCTCAGTCTTAATTTCTCTTAACCAGTCCTAATTTACCTTTGATCTGGGATTCCTTCTTAGGAGTAAAACCCAATTATATTTCCTCCCCAAATTTGGGACTTCTTTTCAGAAGTAAGCCCCAAGTTAGAGAATTAAAATCTCCATGAAGCACATATACCTTTATGGACACTGTTCCAGGATTTATTTCCTGAAGTAAATCCTAATCTTCATTTATCTGGGCAGTTATACATACATATGCCCCACATTATTTCTTATGATTGCATATTTCATGGCACAATTGTCTGGTTTTTACGAATACTTCATGTTTCTTACACCGAGCATGACTCATGTAAGCTTAGAGTGTAAAAGTAATTATGACATCCTTCTTTGAGCCATCAATCATAAACATCATACTCCTTTATTCGAACTACGTGGGTTCTCATTCCTTTTCTAAAACAAAGGATGTGTAGGTATCCCATCAGTGGGTTCGATCCCAACTCTGAAATAATCCATGTCCTTCTGAATGACAATAAAATTCAAGTTCCCCACTGAGTGGCTTTAACACCATCATGGTCATCATAATGACTGAGAGTCTTCTATATAAATGTGTCGAAGGATACCATTGACCAATAATCTCTAATAAATACATATGATTCTATATCGATGAATAACCTCAAATACATATAAAAGATTCTATAAATTTCCTACATATTTAATCATTGATTGTCAGATCTGAAGGAAAGCTCATTTTATACATGGTAATGTAATAAGGATTCACGAACATAACTAAAATCTATAAAGAGAGTCCTGGAGTAGACAATAATTCCCCTCAAAAAGGTGTCATGAATCTGACCTCCCATCCTCTCGACCAATGAAAATTCCTAAGCCTCATCATTCTACAAACTAATAAGCGCCTACCTTTGGTAAGTAGGTCCAAATGGATGTGTAATAATTGGAAGTTTCTGGTTCTACGAACAAACCTGTTAGAAACCGATCAGAATGTTTGAACCTTCAATCAAGGAGGTCACCCCCAAATTTCGAGGGAAACAACAGGTTTTGATGTTTATTTATAATCAACATATTTTATTTTAAAATTGTATGACATGTTACGAAGATTTTTTTTTCAAGTATAAAGGATATTTTCCTCAAGAATGGAGTTCAAGTGTTTTATCAAAAAAAATTCCATCTAAGATAATATAGGGTTCTGTTTATATCCCTATTTTTACATTGATTTGATTACGTTTTGATGGAATTATTTTTGTGATGTCCATTTATGGATTATGATATGATGACATGATGTTTAAGAATCCCATTTTTATTACATGAGTTATGTTATGAAGTATGATTTATGATTTTGTGGCACACATAAGAATGGATTCATTATGAGATGGATGGGACCAATATCTCCCTCCAATGCATTGGGTAAAGATTTTTATCTCATGAGATATACATGGATGGAATGACAAGTTAATCTGGTTTTGTGATACATGATGGAACAAGGAGTTAACTCGGTTCAGTAATGGAATTTTTCCGCTATGATGGTCTTGGAAAAGAGAGTTGACTAATATGAAATGATTTTCTATGATTATGTCTGTATGCCACAATGTTTCATGTTTTAAGTTATGATTATTTGTTATTACTTTTCAGTACTATAATTCATCCCATGTCATGATATTATGATCTCTTTTACAGGTTATGATTTTCATAATGTTATGTTCTTATGGATATGATAAGATTTATATTTCCTTTGTTTACCCCTTATGGAGAATTTGAGCTCACCCTTTTGTATGTTTTCTTTTCCATAGGTCTGGAAGAAGGGTATTATGTAGAATATGCAAAAAGAAACTCTAGATATGATGAAATTAATTGAAGAAAATGTAGATGATTTATGAACTAGTTGTTTATGTTTCCCAGTTTCTGAAGACACTATACCTATACGGTCCTTTCATGGTTTTGTTATATTTTGTAACAATTATTCTTCAATTATGATTTAATAACAATGTATGTAATTTATGGGTCGTTGTTGTTGGTATCAGAGGCAAGGTATAGTCAACCATTAGAAACTAGGATGTGAAATCCTTAGTAAGAACACTAAAGATATTTCTAAGAATAGAACACAATATAAGTATTATAGAAATGACCATGAACAACCTTTTATAAGACCTAACTTGTGAAGTTTTATTCTTGAGTATGTGGTTTTCCTATTATCATTAGTGTTTCTCACACTATGCATATTGCTTTTAGTCAATGGCTGGAACTCGAAGGAACCGTGTTAATGCTTAATAAGATGGGAAATGAAATGATTGTCCCTTGGATAAACCAAACATTTTGGGAGCTGATATGAAAAAGCTTATATCCATGCTCACACAACTTTCTCAAGCTATGAATCATGCAGGAATTCTAAATGAGCAAAGGAAGGAGCAACGTTTTGTTGAATCCTTCATGAGGCAGCGTCTTCCATCATTCAGCATGTCTTCTGATCTATTAGTGGTTGAACAATTGATTATTACCACTGAAAAGACATTTTCAGTCTTGAAATGTTCTGAACATGATAATGTCATCTTAGTGGTATATCATTTGGATGGTGAAGCTGATCAATGGTGTAATTTTATTAAGAATACGAGGTGAAGGGATGAAATTGAGTCCATGGAATGTGACGAGTTCAAGAACATATTTTTCTATAAGTACTTCCCTCGTATTCTCCGAACAATAATGGAGAAGGAGTTTCTTGAACTGAAGCAAAAGGATGATGAATCAGTTGGTACCTACGAAGAAAATTTTACAAGACATTCAAGGTAAGCTTCCAGAATTATTATCTAAACTGAGAGTAAGATCGATCGATTCTTTAGTGTTTTAAAACCATGTCTTCGAAGGTCGTTACCCATAAGGGAATTCAATAGCTACGAGTAAATTTTCGATGTGCTCTTATGGTTGAGATGGAGATTGGAGTAAGAAATCAGTCATATAGGTTTGATAAGAAGAGGAAAATGGAATTCAAAGGAAAATATAAAGAACAAAATGAAAAGAAGATGATTTTTCCCTTATGTTCAATGTGTGGAAAGAAACATGGAGGGAATTTTCTTAATGGAATAATTAAATGTTTTAAGTGTTGAAATGAAGGTCATTGGGTAGTTTAATGTCGAAATAATGGGAAGAAGATGTCTAATGATGCGAACAAAGAAAGGGATACACAAAATGCACCTCCTAAAATGCAATGTTTCATTTGAAAGGAAATGGTGCATTATTCCAATCAATGCCCTAAACCAAGGGTTTTTTATGATGATCGACATCAACAAACTCTTAAGGCCAAATAAAAAGGAAAGTCACATGCAATTTCTATCAACTATGTGGAGTATGATAACGAAGTGGTGAAAGGTACACTTATCATCCACTCTAAAGCAGCAAATGTTTTATTTGATTCTAGATCCACTCACTCTTTTATTTTTGAATAATTTTTTAAGGGTATCGCCATATTACCTATGTAGTTAAATATTGATTTAGCTGTGACAATACCTAATGGCACAACAGTTGCATCAAAAGTTTACAACTATTCTCCAATTGATGACTGTGGGAAAGTGCTTCTTGCAAATCTTGTGATCCTTCCTATAGTGGAATTTGATGTGATTTTTAGAATGGATTGGATTTCTTTATACGGAGCTCATATCAATTGAAAAATAAGGTAAATAACATTTAATATTCCCGATCAATCTACTATCATCAATCAATGAAAGGAAGAATATAACCTTCCAGTGGAAATATCTTCCATATTATGGGTCTTGATTCGAATAAATTAAGGTTATTTATCGCAAATGGTTGGAGAGAAACCCATGATTAAGAATATTCCCATTGTACGGGAGTTTGATGATTCCTTTCTTGAGGAATTTCCATTTCTTCCACCAAATAATGATGTTGAGATTTCAATAGAACTCATACCCGGTGCTATGCCCATTTCAAAGACACCTTATAGAATTTCCCTAATTGAGTTGTAGGAAATGAAGAAGCAACTCCAAGAGAATCTTGATAAGGGATTCATACGCCCTAGTGAAGCACCTTAGGGAGCGCTTGTCCTGTTTGTTAAGAATAATGATGGATCAATGAGACACTTCATTGATTATCAAGAACTTAACAAGATCACTATCAAGAACAAATATCCTCTACCACAAATTGATGACTTATTTGACCATCAATGCGGAGCTCAAAACTTTTCCAAGATTGATCTCCGTTTAGGGTATCATCAATTAAGGGTCAAAAAGAGGATATACCAAAGACGGCTTTTCGTACAAGGTATGGACACTACGACTTTATAGTGATGCCATTTGGTCTTACTAATGCCCCTGCTATCTACATGGATCTAATGAATAGTTTCTTTAGAGACTATCTTGACATGTTTGTGGTAGTCTTTATAGATGATATTCTTGTCTATTCAAAGAGAATGGAAGAAGATGAAGATCACTTCTTAATTGTATTAATGACCTTAGGAAAGGAGAAGCTTTATGCCAAATTTACCAACTGTGAATTTTGGCTTCAAAAAGTTTCATTTTAGGGTCACATCATCTCAAAAGTGGGGATATATTTGGATCCAGCAAAAACAGAGGTCATTAAAAGATGGTCGAGACCAACAACAGCAACTAAGATCCGATTTTTTCTTGGTTTGGCTGGATATTATTGATGTTTTGTGAACGATATTTCAGGATTATCTAATCCACTCCCCAGGTTGACTCGAAATGAAGTTATGTTTGTGTGGACGGAGGAGTGTGAAGCGAATTTCAAGGAGTTGAAAATAAGGTTATCCAGTGCACCTGTGCTCACACAGCCTTGTAGTAGAGAAAGGTTTATTATCTAAGTGATTATCCAAGAAGAGATTGGGGTGTGTTCTCATGAAAAATGATATAGTGATAACTTATGCCTCATGACAGTTGAAAACCCATGAGCAAAATTACCCAACTCATGATTTGGAGTTAGATGCGGTAATCTTTGCATTAATGATTTGGAGGCATTATCTTTATGGTGAAAGGTGTGATATTTATACTGATCATAAATGCTTAAAGTATATTTTCACATAAAAGGAGCTGAATATGCACCAAATAAGATGTTTGGATATGATTAAGTATTACGACTGCTCAATTCATTATCACCCCGGGAAAGCAAACAAGGTGGAAGATGCATTAAGTCGACAAGACCATGATATCTTATCCATGATGAGGATCACAAAAGATCCAATATTTATGGATTTACAAAGTATGGATCTTATAATTATAATGGAAGGGGAAAATCTTATCTTTCTCAAATGAATGTTGAAACATCTATGCATGTGAAGATTAAAGAGGCACAATAAAAAGATGTAGAGTTAAAAATGAAGGTGATAAATGTTCCTTAATTAAACCTTGATTGTGATGGCATAATAAGGATCAGGAATCGGGTTTGTGTTCCTCCCATCCCAGAATTAAAGAGGGAGCTGCTGGATGAGGCTCATAGTTCTTCATTCTCTATTCATCCTGGAAGTATGAAGATGTATAGGGACCTAAAAGAGTACTTCTGGTTGGATGGCATGAAAAAATATGTTGCTGAATAAGTCTCTCGATGCTTGGATTGTCATCAAGTTAAAGCTGAGAGATATAAGTCTAAGGGGATGCTATAAACATTACCCTTACCCGAATGGAAATTGGAAAACATCACTATGGACTTTGTCATTGGAATTCATAAAACATCCAAAGGCAAAAATGCTATCTCGGTCATAGTTGATCGACTTACGAAGTCGTCACACTTCATTGCTATTAGAGAATATTTCTCTCTGGATCAGCTTGCCAGGATATATGTGAATGAAGTGGTAAGATTGTATGGAGTACCACTTTCCATTATATCTGATCGAGATCTGAGGGTTACCTCAATGTTCGGGCGAATTCTTCATCATACATTACATACAAAGTTGAGTTTAATCATTTCTTATCATCCTCGGACATACAGTCAGCCTGAGAGAACAACTCAAACTCTAGAAGATATGTTAAGAGGTTGGACTATGGATTTCAAAGGTGTTTGGGATCAACACCCATTTTTGGTGGAATTTTTGTATAATAATAACTTTCACTCTGGTATTTAGATGCCTCCTTATGAAGCTCTCTATGGAAAGAAATGTAGTACTCCAACTTGCTGGTATGAAGTTGGGGGGAAAAGCTATTAGGACCAGATCTTGTTGATGAGATGGCAGAAATGGTCAGATCTATTCAACAACACATAAGAGCAGCTCAGAGTCGACAAAAAAGATATGCCGACAACCGAAAAAAATACCTTGTGTTTGAAGTGGGTGATAAAGTGTTCTTACGAATATCTCATTGGAAGAGTGTAATGAGATTGTAAAAGAAGGGAAAGCAGAGACCAATGTATATCTGTCCTTTCGAAATACTGGATCATGTTGGGAAGGTATCTTACTGATTGGCGCTTCCACAAAATCCCTCTCAAGTTCACGATGTGTTCAATGTATCTCTCCTGAGAAAGTATATACCCGATCCTTCACATGTAATAAGCTCAGAAGTTGTACCGCTGGAGCAAGAACTTTCTTATAAAGAACAGATGATAGAGATTCTGGATGGTAGAGAAAAATCTCTACGGAACAAGACCACTCGCTTGGTGAATGTTTTATGGAGGAACCACCAATTATAAGAAACAACATGGGAGCTTGGGGATATGCTGAGAGAGAGGTATCCTCATCTATTTGTTACCAAGTGACAAATTTCGAGGGCGAAATTCATTTTAAGGGGGGTAGAATGTAACACCCTAATATTTTATTAGAAGTATATGTTTTTATGTCTTATGTTATATGAAACATCAAAGGAATCTTTCACTACACACAACAGTAGCTCGGCTTGTGTTACACGCAATCAAAACCTTCCTCGATAGCATGTGTAGTACGCAATACCGGGTTTCACTAAACAACAATATATTGTTATAATATTATTATAAACAAGCCTTTATGAATATTATTAACTACATTTTTTATTTTATAACATGATTACTCATCTTACATATTTTCTAGACCATAGTATGAGACCAAAATACATTTTTCGTGTAAAATAAGTATTTTAAAAAAATTCATTTTTTCCTCCTTTTGATGGCACGCCCACTTTAAATATAGTTTTTGAAAATTTTATAAGTCCAATTTAACAAAATAAAATTCTTCTTTGGAATCAGGATATAAAAATTTACATTTGATAAAATTTTCATATTATTCTGATAACTTTCATATTTTAATGAATAGTAAAAGCGCGCTATATTTTAATTAAAAACAACTTATTTCATCGTAATAATTTATATGGTTAAATTATAATATTGAATGGTTTTAAAGTATAAATATAATATATTTTTTCCATTTAATATAATTTATGTCATTACCATTAATTTTACATTAAATTCATAGGTAAAAACATTTCAATATTTTGTAATTTTTAATCTTTTAAAACCATTTTTCTTAAAAATGGTATTAATTTTAAATTAATTATTGAAACATCCCTATTTATAATTTTTAAAAATGGATTCCATATTTGAATTCAGTGGGTCAAAATTATGTTAATAGGATACTTTTATTTTTTTGATATTATGAATAGTAACTATGGTAATTGTTATTTACTACAGTTATAGGTAAATTGGGTAATTAAGGGTAAATATAATATTATAAAATTACCTAAACACGTTCCAAAATACTATTGGGTGACTAAAAGTCTACCATTAGCACCTAAGGGTCAGAATAAATTCATTTTATGGACTTTTGACCATTAAAATAATTTAATTGTTATTAAAACCACGGAATGTGACAACATGTCAATATCTTAAATCTTATAAGTATAATAATTTTAATTTAGTTACCAACTTAATGAAACATACAACATGAATATTATCCAGAAATATAATAAAATTATCTACATCATGAGAATTTATTTATAATTTTTCGGGATAAAATAATTATCATTAATGAAGACACAATTGTGATACAGAAATTATTTCATTAATTGAAATATCAAATAAATGGTTTAAAAAATATTAAAATAAATATTATATGAACTAATTAATGTGATCCATGTATTTTCTAGATATATATTACATGTTATTAATCTATTAAATATATTTTTTCGAACATATATTCTGTGTGGATTTTTATTAAATTAAAATAAATGAATTGTTTCAAAATTTACACTATTGATATTTTATATCAATAAATTTTTTAAAAATCACAAATATATTTTAAAAATTAAAAATTAAAAATTATATGATATAAAATTTCATAATGTATCAAATTATGTATAATTAGAAACCCATAAGTAAGTATTTATAACCATATAAAATTTATAACAATATTACCACAAATAAAATTAAATAGATTAAATAAGGATAAATCAAAATGATAAGGTTTACAATAAAATAAAAACAGGTATAAATTTAATTTTTTTGATGATATTACAAACCAATCTTATCTAATATTCTAAATTGACTCACTTTGGAAGTTTTTAAGTGGGGTTAGGGTTTATTATAAATTAATATTTCAGAGGTTTCCAAAGGTGCCCCTCTCATCCCTTATAAAAGGGAACCTCATCCCTCTCCACATTACACAACATTCAGACTTCAAGATCAGACAACCCCTGACCATTACTCTTCTCAACACCACTAGTAATATTCTAGAGGTCTTGGTCTTCTTCAATGACAAACATTAGTGCCCTAAAAGGAGGTTTCATAGAGGAATTTTGAAGAAAAGGTCATATCCGTTACTGATTCTTTATAATTTATTTCTTCTTCTACTTCATCTTATTTAGGTGTTTCATTATTAAGTAATAAAATCAGTATAACTAATATATTTATATGTTATTATAAATATGAAACTACCCTATTTCACCTTCTATCCATCCTACGGAAAATGAAATCATCGTGCATGCGTATTTACGGAATACCATCTCCACACATTGGTGTAATCTGTTTTCCAACACCACCTTATGTGCATGGGTATAATGGTGTAAATAATAAATATTTATGATTATTGTAAAGTGATATTTATTCTGAAATAGTATACATACACTTCAATACAATTCCACATTCATGGGAACGATATCATCACTCGTGCGTACGTACGGCCTAATGTCTCCACGATGTGATGTGACTCATTCTACATGATATTCATTGAATAGTGATTATATAAATGAATTTAATGAATAAAAATTATATATATTACAGTAATAAAATTCTGGTAATGAGGTATCTGTAACCTAAAAAGAAGAATACGTATTTATTCGACAAAACATTCATAAGAACATAAAACAATGAACACCCGAATAACAAGTAGAAATGAAATATTACTAATAAGAAAAGAAGAATATGACCATATATGATTTTATAAAAATGAATATGATTCTGTAATAAGTCAATGGAATTAATTAAATCATTATACAGGAGGTTCAGATTCGTACGAATCAAGTCAGACCTAAGATAAAGGAAAATCTCGCAATCTAAATTTTTATCCGAGATTGTTTATACTTCGGTATTTACCAGGGCATATTTATCATCCACATCCATCATTCCTCAATATTTAATGTTATTTCAATCATCATACAATTTTTTAAATAAAATTATATCTATTGGTGAATTTTTTGTAAAAATTTGAGCGGAATATTTGTCGTTTGCAGTACAAGATACTTTTTGACCATTTCGGCCAAATACGAGATGAATGTTTTTTTAACTTATACGACATGAATAGATTTTTATAATTTCATAGAACATTATTTCTGTTAATCTTCCTTTACATGTTTTCAATTTTATTTTTAATCAACTTCTTTTAGTTTACAATTTTATGACATGTTAAGAAAGGAAAAATGTTTTTGAAGTAGAAAAGATATTTTCCTCAAGAATGGGGTTCAAGTGTTTTATCAAAATTATTTTCCATCTAAGATAATATAGGGTTCTGTTTATATCCCTATTTTTACATTGATGTGATTATGTTATGATGGAATTATTTTTATGATGTCCTGTTATGGATTTTTTTATGATGACATCATGTTTGAGAATCCCATTTTTATTACATTGGTTATGTCATGATGTATGATTTATGATTTTGTGGCACACATAAGAATGGTTTCATTATGAGATGTGTGAGACCTATATCTCCCTCTAATGCATTGGGTAATGATTTTTAACTCATGAGATAGACATGGCTAGAACGACAAGTAAATCTGGTTCAGTGATAAACGATTAGAACAAAGAGTGAACTCGGTTCAGTAATGGACTTTGTCTGCTATGATGGTCTTGTAAAATAGCCTTGACTAATATGAAATTATTTTATATTATTATGTGTGTATTCCAAAATGTTTCATGTTTTATGTTATGATTATTTGGGATTACTTTTCACTACTATGATTCATCCCATGTCATGATATTATGATCTCCTTTTCAAGTTAAGATTTTCACAATGTTAGGTTCTTATGGATATGATTTGATTGATGTTTCCTTTGATTATCCCTTACTGAGTATTTGAGCTCACCCTTTTGTATTTTTTCTTTTCCCCAGGTCTAGAAGTAGGGTATTAAGTAGAATATTCCAAAAGGGACTCTAGATATGATGAAATAAACGGGAGACAATGTAGATGATTTATGAACCAATTGTTTATGTTTCCCAGTTTCTAAAGACACTATACCTATACAGTCCTTTCTTGGTTTTTTTATATGTTGTAATAAGTATTCTTCAATTCTGAATTAATAACAGTGTATGTAAAGTATGGGTCGTTATAACCTTGGTAACAATTCTCTCTCAAAAAGTTCAAGCATATATTTTGTGATACTATGACAATATATATATGATTGGACATGTCTAAGATAATAAAATATCTAACATAATTAATATCATTTCATATAACTTATGTTGCTACATTAAGTCAATATATGTATAATTTTTTTATATCCTCTTCTTATCAAATTGTAAGATGAATATATTTTTTCATATGTTACTAAACATTTCTTAATGGTAAACTATGTTTCTTTCAACAACCCCTGGTAGAGAAAAGGAACATTTTGATTATAAATAGATATTATAATATAATTTATTTAATCCTATCCTACACATCAGTTACATACACCCTTATTTTCATTTTATAATTTTATTATCCTTTTCTAGTTATGTCATATAAAAATCATCTAAGATTTGTTTTCATGAAATCCAATTCTCAATAAAAATTTTAAAAAAAATTATCGTTCAATGGTAAAATTAAAATGTATTAAGGGATAATGAATATTTTTATCCAATCAACCCTTATTAGTAAAACTTTTTTATCATCCGTGTATATTCTGAATTGAATACCCACCACAGATTTAAATAATATACCTCTTATACTTTGATACGTGGAATCTATTATTGAATTTTAATTGAGAATGTCAATTATAATTGATTTCCACATTTTAAATACTTATATGACTCATTTTATCAAGGAATAATGTATCACTATCTACGGAGAATATAACTACGACATCTTGGTTTTATAAATCCAATGTAGTATGTTTATCTATTACATTCCTTGTCCACATGTTCTTATGGAACTTATTTCTATTTGAACTATTTGAGCATCTATAGTATTGAAAAAACCCTTCTTCATATTTCTCCCACTATCTCAAATGTATATGTAAATAACCGGAAATTTCACCGAAACTTTTTATCCTAAATACATTTGAATTTAACGAGTCTGCGGTTTCTGACGACACCTGATTCTGATGCCCTGTGTGCCCGGAATCAATTTTTGATGTTTTGTTCAGGTACGTTCAGTAAACGTACGAGCGGGTTATTCTATCTTTTGAACCAGTGCTCAGAATTGAAATTTGAGGACACTGATGAACTCTCAGCGCTAGTATTCACTTAAGGGGAGCTTTACCGCAGTTTCGTTTTATGTGAGTTGAAAGATATAATTTGGGGATTTATCTTGAATTAAATAAAATTGTGGTAATGCACAATTTTATTTCAAGAGGTTGTTAATTCCTCCAAGAAGAAGTTAGGGGTGGGTAACACACCCCATATAACCTCCCATGAGAGGATTTAGTGTGGTGGGGCCCACACGAACCCAATCCCTTTCAACTTCCCTCAACTCCCTTAAACTCCCCTTTATTTATTTTTTGACAACATCCCTCATTTATTATGGTGGAACCTATCCACCTCCCTCTCATTATGTATGCCAACTTACTTTATTAATTAATTGGATTAACTTTTTAAATGAATTTGAATTGTTTTTTCAACATTAAACGAAGGAATATCCTTCATTTCTTTTGTTGGAATAAACTTGTTTTGGTGGGACTCTAGAGGATTTAGAAGATGTGTTCCTCTCCTACGAAAAACACCGTTCTTTAATGAAGAACAACTCTGACGATGTATGTGAAGGACTTATCCATAGTCACTTTCCTTTAGACATACCTCGACGTCAATGGAATCGACGTCCATATACCGCAACACCCAACCTCCGTGAGTCTTGACTTTCGCGACTCGTTCACGTGATCCACTCTTGTAATTGAGGTAGGGGTTTATACAAATTTTAAGTGAATATTTTGTACCCCGTTATTTGTTGAATTTCTGGATTGTCATCAGCCTTCTATTATCGCCTAACACAGAGGGTGCGTGCTAGATGAACATGGACATAAGACCCTCTGATGGTTCTAGAATATTTTGGTGGTAGCGAACTGAGGCAGCAGCAAACGGAGGAAGCGGCGGCCACGTGCCGACCACGTGAGGCAGTACCACGACACGCAACCGCAGGCCGCTCGGCTGAAGAAGAACTGGCCGACTAAAGCCGGCCAGGCCGAAGGTACCGCAACACAATGAATTCACCATGCAGAGTAAGAACCAGCCTGTCGTAGCCGGTCATACATGGGGACCGCGACGCCACAAGGGGTGTCGCACTGCGGAGGACCGCGACGCGCATTCCGTGGGCCACTTCGACGGCGAGCTGGCTGGACACATGCCGGTTGGGTTGATTAGGGCCGTAGCACAAGCAGGTTCCATGCAGAAGGGTTGTGGCCTGCCCGTGCGGGCCGCTCACGCCGGGATGACCGGCCGACTTCGGCCAACCAGACAGGAGGGCGGCGCTGCCGGTTCCGGAAGTCGATGGGTCGCGCCCCCGACACACCGTCTCGCCCAGCTGGCCGATCCATAGCCTGACATGTGCCGGTCCGTGCCCCACATGGCCAGTCCATGCATTATTGGGTCAGACCCGCCGAGCCAGAATAGGCCGACCCGCCAGCCCACCGGGCTTGACAGGCCAGGCCCGTTTCGCTTAAATGCAATGAACTTCATGACCGTGGATCCGATCGACACGCTGTCTCTGGAACTGGGACCCTTAGAAAGAATCATTCCATTTGCGATAATCTAAGTGAGTTTTGGACGACTTTGGAAAATGGCCGGGTTTGGATCGAGCAGATTTCCAACCGGGCCCCTGGAACGGAAAAGCCAATATCTCTCAGACCGTGTGTCCGATTGATGTGTCGTCTGTCAAGTTGGGTACCTTTTGATGAGATGAAAATTTAGGGTACATCATCTCTGGACTTTGTGATATTTTATGTAACTACCCCTTTGCACGAGGAGCGGACACTCCTGGAATCGTGCGTGATGTATACGGGAACCCTAGAGCTGGCTGCGACTACAACGACTAACATAATAGAATACTCCATGGGTTTGACGAAGACGAAAACTCTACTGGAATCCTCTGTGGGTTCGACAACGATGGATACTATTCTTGTATCCTACGTGGGTCCGATAGTTTGACTTCTGTTCTAGTATCCTACGAGGTCCTGACAGAGTGGCTGGTCTAGTATCCTACATGGGTCCGACAACTTAGTTGGTCTAGTATCCTACGTGGTTCAGACAGATTAGATGAATAAGTGACTACATCTGATCATCTCTATTGCTATACGAAAGATGTATACCTATGTGAGATGATTCTTGACATTCAATCATTATCATCGATCTGATTTACTTGCTTTCCTGTGTGGACTGGGTTGTTCTTGGGCTCGAGAGTTGGAGCAAAACTGTGATTCAAAATGTAGCTATATGTATTGGCATATACCAAAGTAGAGTTAGTTGATACACCGTGATTAATTCTTTCTTATGTGGTTTATCCTTCATGGATTCTGGGAGACCTTTGGGGGTCTCAGGATCCCTACTGAGTATCGTATACTCACCCCTACACGGGCTATGCCCGCACTATGTTGTGTTGGATGCCGACGACAGACATCACTGATCTAGGTGGAGACTTGTGGAGCTGGATGATACCCAGAGGTGGACCACTTGGTGAGACATACACGGAGTGGATGGTTGGACCTGACGTGATGAGGAGGCCATCTGTACCGACCCTTCAGGTGGGATTTCTGGAGGACGACTCAATGGTTGCTATTTTACTTTACTACAGTTGTACTATCTTTTCAGTTGTACTGTACTTTCTGTTGGGCTTGTATTTCTAGCCCCTTTCTTTTCACCACTTACCTTTGTACTCAATATTACTTAGTGCTAAGTTCTTTTGCACACTCTATTGTGTTTGTTTACTTTTATAAAGGCAATGCCTTCCCTTTTTATAGAGATTTACACCTTTGGTGCTAGTCGACAACCCCATGCCTATGGAAGGTGGGATGGGGGTAGTCACCACACGGGCCATGAGGGCGGGTCGTGAAAAATTGGTATCAGAGGAGTCAATTCTACAGTAGAACTTTGGACTCTGATCTATCTTACTGTGATGAAATAGTGTTAAGAGTAATGAGTGTGGTTTTCAGTCTAGGGAGTCTAGTGTTAGTGTGGCGACTGACGTATCCATACACCAGGACCCTGACCTCTGATTTTCGACTCAGTGCATGAAAACTCTGATTGAATGTGTGTTTTAAAAGTTTTTTTGTGATTACATCATGTCAGCTCACTAGGTATACTGTTTGACCATGGCACACCTGTTTCCTTTTCTAGATGGCCCCATGAAGGTAGCTAGCTAGGGTTCCGAGTAACGTATGGGATAATAGCCCACTGAGCGACGAGGCCTCAGTGCAGGGCCCCATCATAGTGGAGGCACCAGCGGTACCACTACCTGTTGGGTCACCGATACCACCAGCCCCAGCAGCAGATAGTGCACGCCGCCTGAGTGCATTGCAAAAGTTCCAGTGACAGAGGCCACCTAGGTTCCGTGGAGAGACGGACCCATAGGTAGCTGAGGATTGGCAGAAGGATATCATCATAGTTATCAGATTGGTAGGGCCACTAGCCGAACTTATGGTGATCCTTGACTTGTGTCTCCTGCACGCAGTAGCAGGTAGATGGTGGAGCTTGATTCTCTAGGTTCATGAAAAAGCATCTTTACTTTGGATAGACTTCATGAGTCTATTCCGCTCGGAGTTTGTTCTAGCCACCCATCGTGCTGTGCGGATTCAGGAGTTACTTCATCTGCAGTAGGGCAGTATGACAGTAGATCAGTACATAGCGAGGTTCACTGTCCTCTCAAGCTACTCCACGGACAAGGTACGAGACCCATTCATCAGGGCCCAAACCTTTGAGTAGGTAATTAGACATGAGATCAGGGATTTGATGATCTCCCTTAGTATTCCGACGCAGGCAGGAGTACTGGAGAGAGCCCTTATTCTAGAGAGCTTTCTTGCTAAGCCGACAGCAGCTATGAGACCCACCGTAGGACCACACATATAAGAGTCTTCTGCAGCTGACAGTAAACAGTTGAAGCAGAGTTCCAAGCAAACCAGGCCATCAGGTGGGTGACCTCATGATACAGGTTTGGTTTTGTGGGCTACACGAAACTGAGCCAGCTATATGAGGATCAGGCAGTGCTATGCATGCGGCAGGTAGGGTTAGATGGATTGGGGCTTCCCGACCCGCCATGCAGATGAGCAGCATACATTAGAGGTACCTCCCTGGCAGAGGCAGAGCTTCAACCATGGTGGTCCACCAGGAGTAGGTAGATGAGGTAGATGAGCGGGCTGAGAAGCAGGTGGTGGATGATGTTTTGAGGCTCTACCACCACAACCACCAGGAGGTCCATCCCGACCATAGGGAGCTACCAGACATAGGAAGGATCAACTCCAGGTAGTCAAGTCCTACAACCACAGTGCACCTGAGATTATTCGAGGTACAATCTGTGTCTACTCCACCCTTGATGCAGTACTTATAGACACACGTGTGGGTCATTATTTTATTACCTCTACCCTTGTTCGGAGCATGGAGATTCTAACGGATCCGTTGGCTCGATCCTTAGGGATATAGAATCTTACGGGATTATACTCTACGATTACGCAATGGTTCTAGTAGTGTGAGATTACTCTAGGAGGCGAGATCTTCGGATTGGATCTTCTTATAGCGGCGTCGAGGCCTTACGAAGTCATCTTGGTATGTACTTGTTGTCTATAGTCCATGCTCATATCGACTGCATTTGGCACAAAGTGTGGTGTGTCAGCACGGATGGAAGCAGTTTCACCTTCACTGGCGAGAAGGGAGCCTCTGCAGCGTAGGATAGAATTACGTAGAGGAGAGGAAACCCGATCACACATTAGTTGGCTAGTCTCATCCTCGGAGTGGTTGATGTACAGAGTCCGAGTTTTCCTGTCATGGTAGATCAGTATGCGGACGTTTTTATTGATGACATTCTAGGACTACCTTCTCAAAGAGAGGTAGAATTATACATAGATCTATACCCCGGGACAACACCGATATCTACGACAGCATTTCAGATGGCTCCTGCCGAGCTTCGTGAGCTGTGGGTATAGTTGGACGACCTACAAGGGAAGGAATTTATCTGACCCAGAGTTTCACCCTGGGCATCTCTGATTTTGTTCGCCAAGAAGGTGGATGGGAGCTTGTGACTGTGTGTCAATTACCATCACCTAAACCAGGTGACTGTGAAGAACAAGTACCAACTCTCAAGTATTTATGACCTTTTTGATCATCTCAAGATAGAACGATGGTTCTCGAAGATAGACCTCAGGTCAGGCTATCACCATCTCGGAGTTCGAGATGAGGATGTGCAGAAGATGGAATTCATGCATCCTTATGGCCACTACAAGTTCTTGGTTATGACCATCATTGTAACCCACACTCTAGCATTGTTCATGAGTCTCATGAACAGGATCTTCCAGACTTAACTCGATCAATTGGTCATAGTTTTCATCGAGGACATACTGATTTACTCGACAACTGAGGAGGAGCATGCCTACAACTTGCGTGTAGTTCTGGATACACTCTAATAGAACCAAATATTTGGTAAGCTCTCGAAGTTCCAGTTCTAGAATCAAGAGGATCACTTATTGGGACACGTCATCTCGGAGGCTGGGGTAACAATGGATCCAGTGAAGATCGAGGCAGTGCTTTCTTGGGAGCCACCCAGGAGTGTGACAAAGGCGCATAGTTTCCTAGTTCTGAAAGGGTACTATCAGAGATTTGTGTGAGACTTCTCCAGGGCTGCAGCACCGCTTTTAGCCTTAACGTAGAAAGGGAAACCCTTCGTGTGGTCATATAGATGCCAACAGAGCTTTCAGGGGTTGAGGCAGAGGATGACTAGTGCGGGCATCTTGAGGCTACCAGAGGAGGGCGTTGGGTACGTAATATACTGTGACACATCAGAGACCGAACTCGGGTGTTTCCTGATACAGTAGCGAGCATTGGTCGCTTATGGTTCACGGAATTTGAGACAACATGGGCAGAAATATGCTACCCATGAACTAGAGTTAGTAGTAGTGGTATTTGCCTTGAAGATGTGGAAGCACTATCTGATGGGTGAGCTCTTTACAGTCTACTCTAACCACAAGAATCTTAGGTATATCTTCTCGTAGAAGGACCTGAACATGAGACAACAACGATGGATCGATTTCCTCCAGGACTATGAGTTTGAGATATTCTATTCTCCTGTGAAGGGGAATGTTGTAGCAGATGCTCTCAGTAAGAGATCATGCATTCGGCTACTAGGAGAGGCGACAGAGCAGCTAGTCGTGTTGTAGATATCCTTTGTGAATATAGATAGAGCAGTCATTCATCAGTCTCTCACAGTCACTCCTCCACTTTTTCAGCGATTCCGGGAAGCACATCATGGGGACATTGACTGTGAGACGCGACATGCTCAGATATACACAAGGCAGGCACCTGATAGATTTTTTGAAGTAGGTTAGCACGTCATCCACTTAAGGGGACGTAACATGGTACCAATTTCACTATAGGAGGAGGTGATGAGGGAGTTTCACAAATCCCCTCTAGTGGTATATCTAAGAGTGGCGAAGATGTATCAGGACCTCAGACGACAACACTGGTGGCCAGGTATGAAGAAGTCAGTAGCGGAGTTCATTTCACGATGCCTCACTTGTCAGCAAGTGAATACAGAGCACCAGGTACTAGCATGAATGGTACGACTGTTAGAGGTCCCAGAGTGGAAGTGGGATAAGATGTCCATGGATTTCATGATGGGGTTTCCATGTACATCCAAAGGACACGACTCTATCTAGGTGATCATAGACCAACTAACCAAGTCGGCCAACTTTCTATAGATCAGAGTGCACGGCTCAGTAGAGATCTTGGGACACCTCTACATTCATGAGATCGTACGACTTCATGGAGTTCCATCGATTATCATCTCCGAACGAGATGCCCATTTCACTTCCCTGCTATGGAAGGGGCTATAGGTGGCTTTTGGGACGCAGCTACATCTGAGCACCGCCTCCCATCCTCAGACAGATGACCAGATAGAGAGGGCCATTCAGACTCTCAAGGACATGCTACGTGCATGTGTCCTTGACTTTTTTCACAACTGGGAGGATCACCTACCCTTGGTGTTGTTTGTGTACAACAATAGCTACCACTCCACCATTGGGATGGCCCCTTACGAGGCACTGTAAAACCGACCTTGCAAATCACCTCTATGCTGGACTGACCCAGGGGAGTCAGCACTTGTAGGAACAGAGATGGTTCATGCGATGACAGAGAAGGTGATGATCATCCAGGAGTAGATGGAGACTGCACAGAGCAGACATAACTCCTTTGCTGATAAGAGACAGTGACCACTAGAGTTCGAGGATGGAGACCACATTTTTCTATGGGTTTGACCTCGACGAGGTCTACAGAGATTTGGTCGAGGCGACAATTTATCTCCCCACTTCATCCGACCTTTCCAGGTGCTCAGTAGTGTAGGTGAGGTGGCTTCCTTCCTGGCCCTTTCACCTCAGTTGCAGCGGTATCATGACGTCTTCCACGTATCTCAGATAAGGAGAAACGTGGATGACCCATCCAACATCATCAACCATGGGGAGATGGACATTGTTGACGGGGCGACATTCACATAGGTCCTAGTGGAGATCGAGGATCGACAGGACATGGTCCTACCTGGACGGTCTATTCCCCTGGTTTTCATTCACTGGTAGCACGGGAACCACCAGGAGATAACATGGAAGTGGGATGCTCAGATGCATGCTCAGTACCCTCATTTGTTTCATTAGTGTGTGTTGTAGCTTTATGAAGTCGTAATGCCCTGAGGTGGGAGTAATGTAACGATCCAGAAATTTCAAGGAAATTTTTTTCTTAAATACTTTGAAATTTTACGAGTCTGCCGTTTCTGACAGAAACTGATTCTGAGGCCCAGTGTTCCTGGAATCATTTTTTGATTTTTTGTTCGGGTACATTCAGTAAACGTATGAGCGGGTTTTTATATATTTTGAACCAGTGATTGGAATTGAAATCTAAGGACACCTATGAACTCGAAGCACCAGTATTCACTTAAGGGGACCTTTACCTCAATTGCATTTTATGCAAGTTGAAAGTTATAATTTTTGGATTTATCTTGAATTAAATAAAATTGTTGTGATACAAAATATTATTTCAATAGGTGGTTAATTCCTCCAAGAGTAAGTTAGGGGTGGGGCCTATACCCCACATATCCTCCCATGAGAGGATTTAGTTTGGTGGGGCCCACACGAACCCAAACCCTTTCACATTCCCTCAACTCCCTTAAAATCCCCTTTATTTATTATTTGACAGCATCCCTCATTTATTATGGTGGATCCTTTCCACCTCCCTCTCATTAAGTATGCCAACTTAATTTATTAATCAATTGGATTAACTTTATAAATGAATTTGAATTGTTTTTTCCAACATTAAAAGAAGTAATATCTTTCATTTCTTTTGTTGGCATAAACATTTTTTGTTGAGATTTGAGAGGATTTAGAAGGAAGTGTTCCTATTCGATGAAGAACATCATTATTCAATGAAGAACATCGTTCTTCAACAATGAACAACTCCACGAAGAACGCGATGGACTTATCCATCAATGCTTTCCTTTGGATGGACCTCGACGTCAACAGAATAGATGTTCATATACCATGACGCCTGACTTCTGTGACTCTTGTATTAGATGAATTGTTGATGTGCTCCGCTCTCAAAATCGATGTAGGGGTTTGTACAAGTTTTAAGTGAATATTTTTTACCTAGTTCATTGTTGATTTTCCGGATTGTCATCGGCCTTAGTTGTCACATACCATGGAGGGCACAGGACAAACGAACATGGCTCAATGATGCTCCAATAGTTCTTGAATATTTTAGCAGAAATGAATGGAGATGGCGGGAAACGGAAGAAGCGGAGGCCGCGCGCTGGCCACATGAGGAAGAACCATGCCCTGCAATCGTGGGATGCTCGGCTGAAGAAGAACCGGCTCGTGAAAGCCGACCGGGCTGAGGGAACCGTGACGCCAAAAGGGTGTCATGCTGCGGAAGAACCAGCCAGCCATAGCCGGCCGGACATGGAGACCATGATTTAACAAGGGGTAACACACTGTGGTGGACCTCAGACCACATTCCGTGTTCCGATTTACCAGCGAGCCAGCCGGCCAACTGCCGACCAGGTTGATGGAGGCCGCGACACTTGCAGGTGCTGCACGGAAGGACCGCTGTCGGCCCGTGCATCTGATCGATGCGCCGTGTGCGGAACTAGGACCCTCATTACGAAGTCGATCTTTTGAGATATTGTAAGTGAGTTTTGGATGACTTTGGAAAACGGGCGGGTTTGGAATGAGCGTATTTTCAACCGGGCCCCTATAACGGAAGAGCCAATATCTCTTAGACCGGGCATCTGATTGATGCACTGTCTATCACGTAGGGTTCCTTTTGACAAGATAGAACTTCATTGTACATCAAATCAAGACTTCATAGTAGTTGATCTAATGACCCATTTACTAAAGGAGCGGACCCTCCTAGAATCGAGTGTGTTGTGTGCGAGAACCCTAGAGCTGGATACGACTGCAACGACTACCGTACTGGAGTCCTCCGTAGGTTAAACGACAAAGAAAAATATATAGGAATTTTACATGGGTTCGACAGTGATGACTACTATTCTTGTATCCTACGTGGGTCCGACAGTTTAACTTCTATTCTAGTATCTAACATGGGGCTGACAGAGTGGCTGGTCTAGTATCCTATTTGGGTTTGACAGCTTATCTGGTCTACTATCCTATGTGGGTCCGACAACTTAGATGAATAAGTTATTACATCTGATCATCAATATCTCTATACAAAAGATGTATACCTATGTGAGTTGTGTCTTGAATTTCAATCATTATCATCGATGTGATTGACTTTCTTTCCTATGTGGACTGGGTTGTGCATGGGCTCGAGAGTAGGAGCTAAATAGTTATTGATAACTTAGGTATATGTATGGGCATACACCTATGTAGAGTTGGTTGATACTTTGTGATTGTATATTTCTTCTGTGGTTTATCCTTCGTGGATTCTGGGAGACCATCAGAGTTCTTCGGGTCCCTACTGAGTATCGTATACTCACCCCTACACGGGCTATTCCCACACTACATTGTGTTGGATGCAGATGATAGATAGTACTGATCGAGGTGGAGACTTGTGGAGCTGGACGGTACCCAGAGGTGGACCACTTTATGAGATGTACACAGAGCAGACTGTCGGACTTGAGGTGCTTAAGAGGCCATCTGTACCAATCCTTCATGTGGGATTTCTAGATGATGACTTAGTGGTTTCTGTTTTACATTACTGTAGTTGTACTAGCTTTTCAGTTGTACTGTACATACTGTTGGGCTTGTATTTCCGGCCCCTTTCCTTTCAACAGTTAAATTTGTATTCAGTATTACTTAGTGCTTACTTCTGTTTCATATTATGTTGTGTTTTTTACTTTTATAAATTCAATGCCTTCTCTTTTTATTGGGATTTATGCCTTTGGTGCAATTCGCTAGCCCCTGGCCTATGGAAGGCGGGCTTGGGGTAGACACGGCACGAGCCCCGAGGAGGCATCATGACAGTATAGATGAACCCTTTTATATAAATATAGTATATAACAAAAATATATGTTCTATATCATATGTATTTATGTAATATCTTTATAAAACTACAGGATGATTACTATAGATTCACATTTTTAATTTTCTAAATGAATGCTTGTTTACATCATAACAAACTTTTTGCATCTAAAAACATGTTCTATTGACATAATGAATTTATATCATATAATAACTCATATTATTTACATTTTTTATGATATTAGATAAATGGTTAGTAGTTTACATTATAGTTTTCAAAGAATGTATTTAAAAATGGAATCATATGAAATGCATGAATTTTTTCATTTATTCTCCTTCTGCTTACATCATGACTATAATGTGAATAAATAAATTTGTGTTTAGAAATTCCACCCCACTAAATTTTTATTTAGCAATTTTAACATGTAATAATAATCATCAATCATCCATATTATTAGAATATATTTGTTGTGTATAAGGAAATTTCTGTTTAGAAATATCATAATGATATATTATATTGATTGATGAATGCCCTGTTAATATATTCTTCAGAATACTATCTTGATTCCTCTCATATATTTTTACCTTGAATTTGAAATTTTCCACTATCATATTCTTCAAATATATAAATTAATGTTATGTAGTAAACACACCAATAGATTCTCCTTTATGTAGTTCACACTCTCATGTTCCTTATGGTTTGGGACATACCTTTATTTCTAATGGTTTCCATTTCCAAAACTCAATTCATAATTATGAAAATATTATCTATAGTTTTAACTCTGATGATCCAAACACTATACTAGGTATATACATTAAAAAATATTAGTGTTTATTTATAAAAATTAACTGCAAAAAATATGTATTTTATTCTTAAATTTTATATTCATCGCATGTTTCAAATGATTCACGTATGAATGACCAATGACATAAGATTTCAAAAACATGAAAACATTCATTCTCTAACTGTAATAATGTCTCCATATTTCTAATGGACATATGGGATTTTTTTTATGATACTCCAATTTTTTAACTCTATTAAATAAAAATGGAAATATATATCTTTTTTACTACTCACCACTAAACTAGGAACAACCCTCCCTAAACCAGTTGTAGAAAAAACCTTAATTGTAGTGATGTTTCATTATGTACATGGTGTCATTATTTTAACACACATGTGTTATAGGAATATTTTATCTACTACCAATGTAGTAAAACATAAACCTTTATTATATTTTATGAGAATTCCTATTGAATAAATGACTTATTTCTTCGTCAATTCAGTTAATTTATTTTTTTATCCATTTAGTTTTTTCATGATATTCGATGAAAATAACCTCATGGTTAATACATATTTATTAGAAAGGATTTTTGAAGCTTCCTTTGTTGTTATGCTTTATAGTATGATTTTAATCTTTTCTTTCATCATGTTCACCCTAAGAGATAATTATTATCATCTCTTAATGTTCTAGTTGGTTTGAAATCCTTACCCAAAATGAAATAATGTTGTATCCACAATTTTTATTTTTTAATCATAAAAAACTGAAGTAAATGGGTGATATTGATAATAGAAATGTATCCATTGAAACATAATGATCCATCATTAAATCTACATATATCCATTATAAACAACTCAAATTCTTATATTATCATTTCTTTGTCCTTACAAGAATCACAAATATGATATAACATGTAAAATAATCTATGTCATGTAGTTGTATACATAACTCACATGAGACATCAATGATATAATTATAAAATTACTATCATATTTATCATAAATTAGTCATTGGTAATTATTTTCACATACTCTTTTCTTGGGGAAGAATAACATGTATTAGGGATACTTTCACTAATAATTTTCAATGTCAGAATACTCTATACATGCGCCATTACTACACATTGGAAATTCAAGGTGGATAAGACACTAAATTTTTACAATGATTTTCACATTTTTTATTTTGTTGTTTAATTTTTAATTTTTTACACATAGACTCAAGAATATTGTAATGTATATTTAATATTGTTTTATAAATTATATATTTAATAATTAAATTTATAAATATATTTTATAAAATTCTAGGAACACTATGTACTAGGATAAAAAAACATGGTCACCTTAGTATTCATGTGTAAAGGGTCCTTGAAACCCATCCTCATATTCTACTATATTTTGTTATCACAGTACCCAGAGAGTACAAGGTAGGAACTAATAGGGCCAACCTTATAAACTAAGGACTCATTAATATGTTGATTGATGTCTCATATACCACCATGATTTTCTTCTTATTTCTCAACTTTTTTCCTATAATATTAAACACAATACTACTATAGACAACCCTTTACATTCAAATTAATCTAATTAAAACCCCCACTCTTATAATAACTCCCTAGTTGTAGGAGGAATACTCAACATTAGATAATTCATCACCTTGTTCACTAGATTTTGTTCTAATTTAAATGATAAAATCCTTTTATAAATTAATATTTTCATTGATTGATTTTGTAATTAAATATTAGTGAATGAAACCATTTTTTATTTAACATTATTATCAAATGTGATCATGGTTACATCATAACCATTATTTTTAATGTGAAACATTCTCCATAAATGATCTTTTTTTTCTTCGAATTATTGTTTATTATTATACAATGTGATCATGTGTAATAAATAATAAATCACAAAATAATATACCATCAACATTAAAAAACTAATATATTATTATGTAAACTTGAGCCATCAGCTATTGGTTATTCCATCGAGTAAAGATTATATTAATCATGAGACTATGATAATTCTTTAAGGGAACAATTGACATGAATTACAGAACCCAAAACTCCCATGCATTCCCAAATCATTGTCTATGATGAATACCAACTAGACCAAAATCTCCATGAAATCTTCTTATATTTACAATATTTACTAAAAAGTAGTTGAGGAGAACTTAAGAAGAAAAATTATGATTTTTTCTCACTGAAATGTTGACATGCATGACCTTATACAAATTAATGATATGGGATGATGTGAAGATTGTCTGAATAAAATAATTCTTCTATTTAATATAAGATAAATGAAATAATTAAAATAAACAGATAATAACCCCATAATGCACATATAAGTCTTGAATCATGATCATCAAGTATGAAATAATACAACATATAAAGAATTAAATTTTAAAAAATTCAACACTTCGTTATTATTATTTCGTTTACATGGCATTATGAATTTTAATTAATTATAAATACATCCCACAAGACCCGAAATAATTTTATTATATAAAAGATAATTTATTTTCATTTCATAAAAAAAATTATAATTGTTATGGCTTAATTGGACAAAAATCAGATCCCAATAAATAAATTTAGGATTATTGATGGTTTAAATGGGTCAGGCTTGTCAGACTTGTGACTAATTACTATGTCCCTATATGGGGAATCCCTTTATGGGATATATTTTATGTATATATATTATAAAGAAAATATAAAGGGATAAAAATCATCCAATGGATGATTTTTCCCTTTTTTATAAATATTTTAAAAATGATTTCCTATGAATCATTGAAAAACATTCCAAGTGAACCATTTCCCATTTTTTGAATCAATATATCTTGTTAATCATTAATTATGCATCCAATAAAAGTATTATTTATTTAATTAAAAAATATTCTTCAAAAATAGTTATAATTTGTTCCAAGGTATTCATTATTTATTTAATTAAATGAGAATACAAATAAATCATGTATTTTTATTTGACTACCCCAACTATATTCTGATATATTTGTTTACCACAAAATATAGTTACATCAATATCAAGATAAAATTGTTCCATAGTTATAGATTCAAAATTGGATCATAAAATAAACAATTAATTTATATAGTAACATTCACACAAAACATTTCGGTCCTCAAATGAATATCCCATGGTTATACAAACATAAGTCGATGTGATATCATCTACATTGGGACTGTATCAAAACCATATTTTAGATTCATAGAAAATTTAATTGAAATTTCAACATAAATAATTACATATTACCTTTGACACAAATAGAAGTTTTCAAGGGAACAACAGAATTGTGAAATAATTGAACCATAATATATTCTTTCTGGAATAATGTTATAAACAAATAATCCACATAACCCCTTTCCCATATTTCTAAAAGGATCAGGTGTAATCCAATTTATAACAAAAAACAATTTAAAATATATATTAAACAATATCACATTCGTTTTTAGTTTCTATTTTTACAATCTTATTTTAATGTTTTCATGGATATATGATGCAAAAATATAAACTATAAAGATCATAAAAACATGCTCTATAATTACATTATCATTGATCCATGATTCCAAGGATCAAGTGCATGAAATAGAAGATCTTTATGATATCCTGTGGATCACATAAAGAGAATAGATTCGATTGAGAATGATAGATTTATCCACCTTTGTTCATCATTAAAAATCTATTTTAATGAACATAAATGAGAGGATATGATATATTCTCTAATAGTATTTGTCAAAATGATGTATATAATAATCAAGAGTCTAAAATGTGATTTTTTTAGGCTATACATTCCAAATGTTTACTTTTGTCCTTGCAATGTAATAAAATTTATTTTAGAATTTTTTTCACATGTATAACATTATAAACCTATCATAAATGTCACAGATATTTCACAACTCAATTTTAACACTATAAATATATCATGATAACGTACTAATAATTAACTCTTCTCGTATGACCTCTAAATAATTTAACGATCCTTGAACATACAATGTTTGTTTGAATAATTGTACTTTTCTCATATTCACATTTAAGATCAAAAAAATTATATATACCTTGATAAATAAATTCAATAATCATTATTATAAACATTAATAGTTTTTTTATCAATTATAATTATTTATGATCTATTATATTTTATGGTTCACTGATGAAACACATTAGACCGAAGTCATCATAAACTCATATTCATTATAATGGGTTGAACTTGTGGATACAATAAGTGTGTAATCCTTGAGGTCCTTATCTTAAAAAAATTTATTCCAACACATAGAAAATTAAAAGAGTATATAAACCTATCATGGTCCTTATGGATATATGGAATTTCAAATTTATGAATTCCACCTACACACAAAGACTGATTAATATAATCTCTTTTTGTCACGATATCTCATAAAGTAGGATGCATAGATGTGTCATCACCCTTTTTTGGATTTATATATTTTAGGATATTACTAGAAGGACATAAATTCTTGGACCATAGATATATATTTATTATGGCACTACCTTCCTGGTCAAATTTGGCCCATGATATGTGTCTTTCTTTACACCGAAGTGAATAATTCTATATTTACCATTAACTAATACAATCCCAAGAATAAAACAACATGAAAAAATACCTCAACATTATTTAATTATAATGGGTTTCACCATTAATCAATGTTAATAATCAAATGCAACACATGGATAATGATATAATGTCCAGAGGCCAACACACATGTTAGTAGATAGTAACAACCAATGACACGTAAAATATGTTGTGTTCTTTTGGAAATGTCTATCATAAATATCTCAATACAAGATATCACTATGTGAGAACCTCACAAGAGTAAGTCTCAATTCTTATGATCCACCAAAAAATAATATTAATACAACATGTGTGTTACATTAGTACAATATATCTATACTAGAAGACATATATATTTATGATTACTACCATAATATCATAAGGTTCTACATATAGCTGGAAACTTCTATAACCTTTTGATATGTTGTATAATATAAGGATATTCAATTTAAATAGGGGATATAAATATATAAATAGTATTATCATAATAATAATCACATGTAAAAATTAAAATTTATACATTTATTAGAAATAAAAAATAACTATTCATGTTAGGTCTAGGGAAGCCACTATTACAAAAAATGATAGAGACACTAACTAGATATAGAAGAAGGAAATATTTAATGATTTATTTTTTATTATGTAAAAGCAATATTTTAGCCTAAATTACACAGGATACTAAATCATTGGATCATTGATTTTATCATAATATTTTTTTATCTTAAAAATGTTGTAATATTTCTGTAATTTAAAATTCAAGTCCCAATAGTTGGTATTAGATGGGGTTTATTTATTTGGGAATTTATATTAGAAGATGATAGAGGAAAATATTATGGATAAGTTGATGTTCAACTTAATAACATATGAAATGGAAAAATTTTAGAGTTTATGGTTTCTAATAAATGAAATACATGTTTGTGTACTGCAAGTAGTGGTTTTTATTTCACATATGTACCAAATGGTAACTACAAAAAATATGATGAGCTTGAATAGATCATGAAATATTGAATGAAAATGGTGCTTAATAAACACTTTATTTGGCACTCTTGGGGGATGTACATATATTAATAAACAAATTTGTTACTTAGCATTATAAAGGATATTTTTTTAATGAATGTATTCAATTTTAAATCAATAAAATTATTAATGTATATGGCCAAAAAAGTATCATTTTTATAAATTTGGATAAACATGAGTATCCCATTTGATATTAATTTTTAGTTAATTTATCACAAGTAAAAAAAATTTATTAATTAAATTTTTACTTATAGTTATGTTCGAGACAATTTTTTTTAAATATGTTAGGAACTATGAAAAACATCGACAAAGATCCATGTCAGCAAAAATGAAATCATTTCATCAATGAAACTCCCAACATAATTATATATAGATTTAAAAACATCATGATATTTCATTCCCAACTATCACAGTCTATAAATAGTAATCAGAACAATATATAACATTAGATTTCACATACAAAGGAGAAACTAGATATTGAATCCATTATATAGAAATAACCATGAATGGTTAGTAGATATTCTGAAACACTTATTTTCAATAATGGCTTAACTTTATAGGGAAGATCATTTCTGATCACTGTTAAGATAATAAAGATAAAGTTATTTTGTTCATTTATCATTTAAAATAAGGGGTAAATAAATGTATGGGTTTTATAAATAAAAATAATTTGAAGGATGGATGTAAAGAAAAGTATTTGAATGAATTTACAATATTGTATCTTTAACTTATTTTGCTAGACCTATTTGAAAAAAGATGGAGACATAGGTCCTGAACAATAAGAAAAATGATAGATAATTTTACCGTACATTTGATTATATATTTAAAATTCTTTTAAGATAAAAATTAATATTTTTTGTCATCAATGATAGAAAAATCAATAAATTTTTTAGTGGCAGAAAACTACTCCTCCTAAAGGATCTAGATATATGAGTCTTTGGGAGTTATGCATATGTTGTTGGATGGGTTTCCAAAATAGATATATATTTTGGATAATTATCCAAAAGTTATGGAGATATGAAATAAAATATGTATCATTAAGCTAATGTATCTAATGAAAAACGTGTAAAGAAGTCCAAAAAAACCAACATGTCATAAATGAAGGATGAAGCCTCCTAGGATCTCCCTAAATGTAATATATAAATTTTATATTCATGGAATATAAAAAATATATCTATTAAATGTAAAATATACATGTAAATGAAAACCAATGTGATAGAGGAAATGAAAGAACAACTCATGGTTCAATACATCGACTACAGCGAGATAGGTAACTAATTAAGCCAGTGTAAAAAACCAAGGGTCCTTAATGGTAATCAACATCAGTAAAATCCAAATAAGAAAGATGATAGAATATATTATTCTATATCCAATAGTGAGGTGGAGCATGAAAATGATTTCATACAAAGTACACTTATTATTCACTCATGATATGAAAGAGTTTTATTTTATTTCGGTTCAGCGATTTCCATTTCATCAGAATTTTTTTCTAAACGTATTGGATCAAAACCCTTATACATTAAAGTATAGATAATTATAGAAAAAATAGTTTTTTCATCAATGAAAAAAATTGTTGAAATCTTTTTTTTATTAATATATGGTGAATTATTCATTTGGAGAATCATGTAATCCATCTATTGGTTGAATTTGGTGATAAACTAGGCATGGATTCACTGTCATTATATTGAGTACACATCAACTATCATTAAAATGAAATATCATCCAATATTTCAATGCATCCCATGCTCCTAGATAAACTAAATGATTCTCACAAATCAGATTTTTAAAATCAATCAATTGATTGGATGATGAAAATATATTATGATGAATATATTTCTGGAATACTATATTTGAAGCAATTTACCATCCTTTTTGAAGTGCCTATTGTGAGGGATTGTAGTGATCTATTTCACAATTATTTTACTAGATATATTCCCAGATCATAATGTAGACATATACCATCAACATATACCATATTCCACTTCTATCTCCAAATTACCCAATAGGATGGCCTTGATTGAGTTGGCAGATTTAAAGCACTAACAAAAATTGAATTTGGCCAAAGGGTTCATTCACCATAGTGAATCACCATAGGATGAGATATTGATCATTGTAATAAATATATATTGATCAATGGGGATGTGTATCAATTAATGGAGACTAAACAAGATCATCATAATGAATATGTATGATTTATATATGGATTGATGACCTATTTGGTCATCTTCTAGGAGAGTAGTTTCTATCAAATTTTGATATTATTTTTTGGATATCATCAACATAAGGAAATTATGGATGATAGTCATGACACATCCATTTATAAAATTCAAAGACACTATGAAGTTATATTATTTCCCATAGAACATACTAATTCCCATGTAATCATCATGTATTGTATGAATGAATTCTTTAGAGACAACTTAATTTAATTTGTGATATTTTTTATGTGTGATGTATTAATATAACCTAAAATTAAATGAGAGTATAAATAAATGTAGTGATTGTGATGGAATAAAAACTAGTTTTTATTATAGTGAATTATAATCTTAATATTTTTTAATTCTTTATTTACAAAAAATTATGGATTCCCTATGATGATATAATGGTTTTGTGGGTGTCTGACATTTGTTTGGGGCTTAGAACCACGACCTGTGGAGAAAAAAAAATCCCATAGTTAGTAGACACCATGCTTCGCAGCCTCCAATATATATCCTATCATTATGATGTTGGAATATGCAGTGATGTAAGGAAAACAATTATCCATAACCACATGCTAGAGGAAGCATGCCTTTGGGGGATGTCTATTGTTTTTAAATTGGGGTTTTCCTATATTTTGATCACATATTCCATAACATCCTAGAATAATATAGTGGGTAACCTTCTAATGTTGTGAGCACATATGAAATCACCTACCATGTAGACAAACCGTGTGTTTTTATATATTTTTTTGATTTTAATAAGTTTGACTTATTAACCCTTATGATTAACCCTCTCTTTCTTTAACCTACTTTCAATATGTGGACATCATTATCTCCAATTGGTGTTACCTCTAGAATCTTATTCTATATATTGCGATAAATCCTTCGTATGACATCTGACGAGGCTATCATTTATCTCATTATATTCCTCTTGGTACATTATCCATTCCCTTTTTAGCATTGTTCATTTATCTTCAATTATACGGAGTTAATTATATATAGGGTCATATTCTCAATTTTTTATGTTTTTATCCATTAGACATATTTCATCAAATCTAGTCAAAACAAAAGTCTAATACTATATGAGTAGTGTTTTATAAGATCAAGGTAGTTGGTCTATTAATCATCCCTAATGCTTCTCCATATAATAAATTTTCAATGTTGTACACAAGACAATTTCAGTAAGCATCCTTTATTAAATTCACTAGAACATAGTATAGTCATTATTGTCATGTTCAATAGAATGATAAATAAATTTTTTTCATGTCGTTATATGTCACAAATTTAATGTTAGCCATCACATATAGGTTTCTAACCATAAATCATAATTTATAAGCATGTTATGAAAATTTTCACCATCATTTGGCTATTTTACACCTGACCATTATGCAGGAAACTTTTAAAATTATTTAACAAATTGTAAATGGATAATAAATGTGGATATGTCACACAGACCTTTGAAATATAAATGAATAACATGGTTTCATATATGTATCACACCATGCCACATTTTTGGAATGTTACCATTTGATCCTAATGAATTGATTATGAATTTAATTAAATATTAAAAGGTTTCATACATAGTTAGGCCTTCTCACATTAACTAAATGAAGCATCATGATCTAAATGTCTTCCTTAAAGGCTTTATGATTATATGAGCTTAATTAAATATGAAATTAGAAATAAATTTTCAATTACATATAAAACTTTTCATTATTATATTATTTTTCAGACTCGATCCAGCCTTGGATTAGTAGGGGAATTCCTTGTTGAGGATGATAACCACATTGGAACTGAATCGTTTTTTACTAGCGGATGATTGTTAAGATGGCGTAGGTTCCATCGAGTGTCATTATTGGATACCTTGGATTAACTCCATGGATCCAAGGGGATGTATATAAACGTGAGGATCCATTTCTAAACCCCTTGGCCATATTCATAGATTATCTTTTTTTGCCATGGATAAATTCATTTGACTCTGTTAGAATCCTGTTACAGTGGATTTCCTTGTCCAATGACCATTGGATTATACTAAAACCCTTTATATAGGGTATAGATTTTTATTTCGTTGGATTGACCCCTGAGGTCAATGATCACATGATAATTATCTAAGATCATTATTCACTGTTATAATTATAACAGTATGACTTGTTACATCTAGGATCATTTATTACTATTAACAAATAATGTTGTTTAGGAGGGTTATACCTTACACGACTTACTATATTTACTATAATAGAATTAATTAATGAAATTATTACATGTTCAATCACTGGAAAAATGATGAAGTAGGTAATGGTATATACATTATTTTTCTTCATTACTTTTATATTTTAATGATTTCAAACTGTTTCATTTTATAATACATGAACCGGATGATATAAATATCATTGGTAGTTTCCTACTGATATTTATATCACAACTTATTTGGGCCTCCATCGGTACCCTCTAGGATTGCACGTATGGTGTAATTGATAAAGTGATGTATCCCATAGTTAACACAAGATATTTTTAGTTTTAATTGGGTTGTATATTGGTAGCAGATGACTGACCTAGTGCTCAGGTTTCTTATATAGTTTATGGATTATTTTCTTCTTCTTTTGTATTGATTGAATTTCCTTCTTCTATGCATGCATATTTTTTAGTTATTAGATACAATACAGGAATTACCATCAATTTTTTTATGTGATTCAGTTATTATATTTGAATAATATTATCATTTTATTCAATTGATTATTTTTTTCTTATTCATATATATCAGTATAATGATTTATTTTAACTGTTGTTTAGGAAGATCTATATGAGGCCATTTGGTCAACCATGACTCGGGAAACAATGAGTTGAATCAGAATTAAGTATGTCACAAAATAGTTTTAGATATTTCCATTATAAATAAAATAATTTAATACTATATATAAGAGATTATAAACTCTAAATAACATGTTAATAATCCATTCATCGGTGTAGCTAACCTACTTTATATGTAAATACAATATTCCCTAATGAATATATTTTTTTGTTTTCTTATTACTGTTGATATCCTTTCAGTGTTTGGTAACACACATCTAATAATATAGATATTATTATTTTATTAATTATGATTTATGATTTATCCTTATGCTGATGAGATGAGGGAAATAAGTTTAAATCATGCATCATTGTTATCACAAAAAATTGATACACCCGGATTATGAAATTCCATGTATGTGCATATAACTACATTCATTTTTCATTATTTAATATGGTAGTGGAGTCATAATTATATATATATATATATATATGAATGCGATTCTCATTTTCTATGATTGAGCGATTCCGAATTTCAATTCCTGAGCTGTGTGGGATCTTTTGTGCCGGAATTGGTAATTCACAAAATAGATCCAAAGGAATAAAATTAAATGGGTGTTGATTTCATTGATAAGACATGTGGTCCCTCATTCATGTGAAATGATTTTCAATTTTAATCATATGTTGATATATGTTCATACTAAAAGGCATATTAAAATGTTAAATAAGAAAAAAAATTAAATGGTTTTCTATAAATGAAGAAATAAGGTGTAATTGACCCTTCATATACTGGAACCCATGAAATTTAAACATGAACACTTTCTAATAAATGGAATTATTAGAGGGTATTTGAGATACTATACCATTGTTTATAATCCATTATTCTTATAATATTATTTTTCCTCATTCTTATATACCTGCTTCATCATATTTCTTAGGAATTTTCATGTAATTTGTAAACCAACACAGCCACAATGTCATCCTGTCATGAGACAATATGGTAGAAAAGCACAGGGTTAAGATATTATGAGAAATGAGATTGTAGTTGTAAAACCATGTGTTCATCTTGATGAAATTTATTCTATGACATATCATGTAACTGACACATAGCTTCGTGAATGTTTCCTATGCTTGATGAAGTCAATGTAGGGTGGCCTCAACCTGTACCTATGATTGATGATCCAACTAGTGATTTTCATTAAAACAAATCATCATAGATTCTCTGGGGATGGTGGTTTATAGGAACATATTTCTTAGAGGTAATCCAATCAATATATATTAAAACATATTTGGGATGAATCTAAAGAGAAGTTACTAGGGTTCCACATATATACCACATGATATAGAGAGGACCATGAGGGATGAAATTTCCCAATCCAACCAAAATCCAGGCAAGGTATGGTTTTATTTCATGAATTAATTCTATTATCACATAATTCCTTAGAAAATAAGATAAAACCAATATTTATATTTTATCTATATATTGCATCGATCTATTTCATTTATGGATAATTAAGCATGATTTACAATGTTCCAATTCTTTTCACAACTTCTAACAGGTTAATACTTTTCATGTTTTGTATGATTTCAGGGAGGGATCCAGTATGAAATTTATACATATGTGAATGTATATAACCAAAAAAAATTCTTTGATAACTTCAATGAATTTATTATCACTAAGGCCAGCTTGAGTGATGTAGATAGAACTAGCATTGAGGATCAGTCCAGAGGATTGATAGTAGTTCTTTTGGTAGTAGTAAAAGTTCCATTACAGTTTGAATTCTGAGTAGTGGCAGTCAGAATAACTGAATTGAATGTTCCATTATATTCCATCTATGTTGATAATAGGTGAATATGACTCCTCAGCATGACATTGTCATAATGGAGAGTTGTTTTTTTATGGAATGGGTAGTCTTGGTACATTTTGTTTGACAATTACTTTTTCATACAAAGGGAGAGGCTTTAGACATGCTCCACCATCAATGGAAGGGTCCTGGACACCATGTCTATAGAGTAGTTGGAGTAGTAGTGTAAGGACTGGCCAATGATGAGTTCATCCTAATGGTATTAAAACTTCTGATAAAAAATTCAATAAAGTATTTAGACTGAATGTAGTCTCATTGAAACAAAATGAAATTATATAGGTTAGATGCATTCATTACGACTGATACATGAAGATCATAGTGAAACAATATATATATTATGAGGTACTATTCTAGTTGTTTATACGATGGTGTATTTTTTATTTGATACAAGTGATTAATAATCCTTCATCTCCATATCATCCACATAATGTATTGTACTAGAAATTCAGCGTTACTATGGTGTAATGACCATGGATACACCATGATGAGTTCAGTCAGAGGACATAATCCATTTCAAAGATTGTTAAATAGAGGTATAATGTTCCACATACTTGTGGGACCTCTACTTTATTATGATGAAAGGCTTTAATTTTATTTTCAATATTGATTGGTTGGTTCTATTCCATGCCTCTATAGACTATTATTATGGTAGTGTAACAATTATATCACAAAATAGAAGAATTTATCTACAGACATGTTATTGTGGTGTGTGTACTCATATAGTTAGACCATATCATGATGGGATTAGTGGAGTGAACACCTAGATTTATAATATCATCATGTACGAGTAGGGAAGACAACAATAAAGTATTCCTCTAGTAGTATATCATTTCATGGATCAATTTCCCCTTAATATTTCTATCTTACAAACTATGAGAGAGGTAATGTTTATTATTTGATATCATTCTTGTAGAAGATCTCTTATTCATTTCTCTATATAGTATTGAACCTAATGGTATCTAGTATCTCAAGAAGATGTTTAGGGCAGTAGTGGAATGCGATAATATTGGTCCTATCACTTCCTCTAAGGGTTCACTCGTTCATTTTCACAATACTATGGAATTTAACAAACATTTATATATGGAATAAATATTGTTTAAAGAGATTATAATCAATAACTCGTATCAACCACTTTGAATATATGATCTCTTTGACTGACTCTAATGATATAGGTTATTTTCTATGATCAAACTGAATCCAAAAATCACCAGGTTCTAGTAATTCTATATTTCTTATCTCATAAACCATTCAATAGTAGGTGTGTTCTATATGAGTATATGATTATTAAATTTGGTCTATAAAATAATCCTTCCATTTTCAAGCCATTTATGAATAAGGTCTTCTATCACTACGTGAATTCATTTTTTTAGTCTTTTTGGATAACCACATGATGTGTTCTAATAGTCATATCACTCATATTAAACAATATTACATCGTTCTAAATACACTTAGTTATAATCATATTTGTTAAATGACTACTATGTTACACTTTTAGAAAAAATTTCACTTCCTGGGTTATATTGTTCTTGAATCAAGAGTATCGATTAACACTGAGAAGGTGAGTACTATGATTTTTTGGGAGAATCCCATGAAGATTATTTATATATAGAGTATCTTGTAAATAGTTAGTTATTATAAAAATTTAATTCTATATTTCTCATACACTTTTTAAAATCATAAGGGTTTTAATAATAAAGGTGTAAAGTTCCATTGGTGTGAAGAGTGTGTGATCTTATTTAAAGAGCTGGAACTAAGGTTTTTCAGCCCCTATTCTGATTCTTCTAGATAATCAAAGATTGAATATAGTGTTCTGTGATGCATCCAACATCAATCAAAGTTCAATAATTTAGTAGCAAAATTGATTCATTGTGTGAGGATATCTTCTGTTGAGGTCTCATGATATACATTACATGAGCTGTGTCCTAGAGTTAATAGATGTTTTCCCACATTTTATTTGGTACTAAAATTATCTGTTTGATGAGTGAATTGGGGTTTATATATACCACATGAGACTACAAGTTATATTTACACCATATAATTTCAATCTCATACAGTTAAAATTGGTCTAATACTTTATGTCATTCTACTATGAGATTTCCTCTAGGTATGAGAACTGTAATGTGGCAGTAGATTCATGGAGTCATAGAACACTCAATAATTCCATAAACTAATAAAATGATGAATGGAAATTTATGGACACATTATCTGATATAATTTTGGAGTTTAATTACACACACATGAAGTTATATTTTTCATCCTAGATAGTAACCTTTTCACTCGAGGAAATGGTAAACATAAGGAAATTTTAAGATCTTGTAGGACTGGTTCTCTGAGGGAGTATCACTAGTGAGGACACACCTTTGGACTAGGATTAGGATATAGATGATCGACTACTTTTATATGGGAATATTTGTATTCCTATTTATATTATAGAAGTGTTATTGTTAGAGTCACATGCTTCTCAATGGGTAGTTCATCCAGGAATCCCTTGATGTATCGAGATATGTGACACTATTATACGCGACCTAGGATAAAATGATACATATTAGGATTAATAACAAGGTTATAATCTTATCATCAGTTTAAGGAATAAAAAAACCTACATTTTTGTTAAAAATACATCTAGTACAGTAATAGTTATGGGAAGATGTCCCTGTGGATATTGTAGTGATCTTATCAAGGTAACCCTGAGCTAGCGATATAGTATGAGTAGATGTTGAAAGTCCAAAAAATATAACACTTCATTCTTGTTATGGAAACAGTATTAGAAAATGAAATGTGATGAATATGTGTCAATGAGATCATATGTCTACATAGGGTCCTCATACAATCATTTCATATATGTATGCCTGTTTCAAAAAATGTATCACGCATGGGTTATAGAATGATATGGTTACACATTATATTCTATGAATACCCTAACACACTCTTTGATATTGTCATCAATAATGGATGAGAAATGATTAAGAGGAAACACTATGAGAATTTGTCCTTGTTTTTTTAGGTTATTGGTAGAATCAAATACCCCTCCTTGATTTCACCAACAATAATATATATTAGCTAATAATTCTGAAATATCCTTTTGAGGCCCTATATAGTAGACTATTTCATTCACCCATTTCACGGCTAGAGGAATGGTTGGTATCCATACTATTTCCTTATCCCATACAGTAGACTTTGGAGTATGTATACCTGAGTGAGAACATTATATCTACTGATTAGTTTATAAATAAATCTTTTTTCTATCAATTTCATAGAAATATAGTCTTTTTGGACAAGGATCTTGTTTTTTTATGGGTATCCTGTAAGCAAGGTAATATATGGATACAAAGGATGAAATTGATATTGCCTCATAATGTGAGGATATTTGATACACTAGATAGATTCTATACATTACCCTATCTATTGTTATTCACTCACATGTATCATTCCATTCATGAAGTAGTCCATGTTCCTAATCATTTCCACTATTATGTTGACTAATATTATACTTTTGATCATAAAGATAATGACTTAGAATCCAATTCATTATTTGAGATGTACCCTGTATGAATTGTTTAATAGTTTTAGAAGGCAATCTGAGGATTGTATGTTCCTATATTTTGATTGTTTTTGATTCACAACAGTGAATGAGATGAGACTTAGGAGATGGTGGTTGACATACTTCCTGGTGGACAGAAATGTTCTAATAGGTGTTTCACCTCCACAAGAAGGTGAACTCTAGTATGTGTTCCCTCCATGGGGAAGACTATACAAAAACAATTTTTATTTAATGTAAGGATATGTTTAATTTAATTTTAATTCATTTTTTTTGGACATGATATTGATTCAATGTGATGTTTTAATGGGTTTTTGGTGTAAATGGAACATTTATAAATTAGAAAACAAATAAGTAGAGAATAAAAATAGGCCACATAATTATTATAAATCATGATACCCATCATGCATGGTATCCCTTTTCCATGTAGGGATGGATAAAGGTGTGATATAAAGTGAACATGTTTCCCAAACCCTGAATGAGTGGTGAAAACCTATGAAGAATGTCTACATTTTTTCAGTAGATTTGATTCACACAGTGGGTGAAAAATTTCCATAATTATACAATCTAACATTGAGGGTACCAACCTTAAGAAACATTCTATGATGGTTGGATCATGGTTTTTCATAATGTGTGGCCAGACCAAGAGCCTCTGATATTTTGGGTGAATTCTTAAAAGTTACATTAGAGAACGTAATGTATATCTCACTTTCTATTCATCAAATTTTTCTATAATTTATTGATTTACCTCCCATTGGTGATCACTCTCCAACAAAAATCTACAAGTTGGGAGAAATACAATACCCAAAGAACGATTGAGCTCTCATTCATCTCATTGGAATCCTACAAATACGTTCACCATTCTATTTGAGTCATTGTTCATATATGTACTTCATGAAATAGATAATAATCAATAGCTCATATGGCATATTTTCTGTGGGTTGATCCATTCTGATAATTTTTTCCAATAAAGGAAAACAAATCACTGATAATTGATGAAGACAATAATACTCTCACAATTTAAGTGTTATATGACTCATCCTTTGTATTTTCTCATTTTATAAATTGTTTTTTTTGTGAACACATTGATTTCATCGGGTTTCGTCTCTTAAATTAACATTAATTGTTTATAGATGTTTTTATCTTGTTATATAAAATATTTAATAATTTCTGGTCATATAATTGGAGGTTATAACCTCAAAATTATTCATACCTAGTAGGTTTTTGTCTTTACATTGGAATTTAGTGGCACAAAACATCTATATACACCATTTTTTCGGTGTGTTTCAACATTACCAACATAATGGCATGGGTTTAATTAAATAAATGAATATGTAACAGAAATACCATGTGGATAAATCACTCAAACCATATAAAATGTAACCTAATTATGTTATTGAATATCCATATCACCCTACTTCATGTGGTAAAAATGTTGAACTTTGAACCAAATGAATTTTTTTACGTAAATAAACTAATAAATTTTTTTATTCCTTGGGATTAATTGTCACACTAATGAAAGGAATCATATTCCTCCAAAAGACACATTTTAGGGATTGAGTTTTACATGGCCTTAATTATGTAATGAATTATGTATTAGATTCTAATTGTGTATAGACTGATTAACTATTATAGTAGTGGTCATACTCGATCCAGCCTTGGATTCCTAAAGAGATGAATTGAGTACTCATGGAATCTCTTTCAAATCTAGGGTTTCATTTAATGAGGATGATACCCACCTTGGAACCTGATCCCTATCTACCAGTGGGTTCCAAACATGAAACCATAAGCTAAATCCTTAATAAATATAGGTTGACTTTCACAGACACCGTGGATCCATTGTGATTTCTATAAAAAATTTGGTTTCATCGATACAGTAATTGGAAATATTCCTTACCTATCCCATTCTGACATGGATGAATTTAGTGGACTTGGTAGAACACACATTATAGTTTAATTCCTTAGGATATTCAATTAGGATTAAATATAGACCCTAAACAAGGTTATTAGTAATTACAGAGCTGGATCAACCGCTATTGTCAAGGATTCATTGGTTGTAACCATATATACTCTTTCACTATTTTCATAAATTTAGTATGAGAAGAGATATCAGTGATCATTTAATACTATTAACATATAATGATGTTCTAGATCATTATACCTTACATTAATTACACTATAAACTATAACATAATTAATTAATGAAATTATTACATGTTCAAACACCAATTGAGGTAGATGTAGGTATGTGGGTTTTTAATTACTATATTTATTTACCTTTTTACATTCATGACATTACCCAAAACCAGTTTATATTAAATTTACTGGATGTTATATACACAATTGGAAGTTTCCTAATGAGATTTATCACATACCCTCTTTGGGCCACCAATTATAACCATGAAGATAATATTTGGGAATGTATTATCCAAGAGATTAATCTTAAATTTGTCATTGATATTACATGACTTAATGATGATGTATAATGGTATCAGATGATGGATCAGGAGTTCATTATTCATGAACTATTTCTAGATTCATTTTGTATTTTTTTTATCATGTGTTTTCAGGAACCATGTGTAAATATTTTCCAATTTTCAAGTGATCAAGAGATTTCTTTTATGATTATGTTGTCGTATATGATTAATATTATAATTTGAATCATTTTATTAATTTTTATTTCTATATATAATTACCCAGGATACTAATCTAATGTCATTACAGTTTTTTTTGTCTCATCCATTGATCATACCAAATATGTTATTTTCTTAGTGTATATTTATTTTATATTCAACAGTCTAGTATAAGGTAATATTGTCCCCAGAAAAACAACCTCGCAGCTACTAGTTGACATCATATGGAATTCTAGGAGATAAAGTTTAGTCCATCTGTGCAACCAGGATCGAGGAACCATTGAGTGGTACCTATGTTTAGGACTTCATAGTTGCTGACATTATCAAAGGAAAAAAATGTTTTTTTAGATTACAATTATTTAAATTTTTATGTAGTGAGTCATGTTTTAAAGGAAAATAATCATATTTGATGGAATTTTATTGAACCATTTAAAACATAAGGCAATATAAGATTATGGTAGACCTAATAGTGTCTAAAAAATCAATAGTCTTCCTATATTATAAGGGTTATATGGAATTTTTTGTAGAAAATGATCATAATTATATATCCAAATATATATGTTTCCATAGAATGGAGTATAGATTTCTTGTTTGGTCAAATGTGAGGATGTATTTAAGAGTCTCAATGTGTAATCATTTTGAATGTACTCATAATACCATAATGTTGATAAGGATTTGTGATATAATTTGATTCATCATAGAAATTATTTGCTTGCATACACATTAAGAATGATAATGTGTTAGACTATTAATTCATATAGTTAATAATTCATGATGATGAAACCTGACACATGATATAGAGTAAGAAATTGCAGTCATCGCATTGATTATTTGGTTGAACTATCTCAATGGTGGGTAGTTTAGAATATATACCGATCATAATATCCGAAAGTATATTCTTGCATATATGGTCCTAATAATGCATAAAAGATGATGGTTAAATGTAATATGGTCTAAAATTTCTCTAATCAATATGATTTGAGAAATTAAATCATAGTAGCTGATGCACTTAGCTAAAAAGAACCTACTACCTTATCCATAATACAGATTGATAAAAACCTTAACATCATTGTTATGTTAATGACAGATATATAAATAAAATTGTTTGGGAATACATCATACCTTCCCCAAATGATTTCCCAATGATCTATCCATGATAATATAAAGGAGGTATAATTTATGATCTATATCTAGAATAGAAGGAGAAATAAATAAAGTAATAGATTATTTATGATTTATACATGAATTATGATTGTGTGATTTACATGTGAATGTGGATTTGTGTCCCTTCATCTCCTAAGACAAAGATGGGGATATTAGATTATTCACATAGAACAGATTTCTATATCCATCCGAGATATACTATGATAAACCACAAAATATTAGTGATATTATAATGGGACAACATAAAGATAAAGATCACATAATATAAATCAAGTTTCATGTAATGATATCAATTTGAAACTAATAGACACACTTATAATGGGATTATGCTATGATTTCCTATGAATAAATTAAAATGGGGGAATTTCACTATGGAATTTGTAACTTTTGTCCCAAAAACATGCATAACAACATAATGTGATGTAGGATGTAGTTGACCATGTCACCAATACTACATAATTAATAACTATTAATGAATATTTTAGATAAATGTATTGTGGATGTGTAGAAAGGGGTTCTACATTCGATCTTCTCTAATTATCTTCCAAGGTTCAGATCAATGTTTTATATAATTCACATATATTATTTGAATACTGAGTAAATTTTTCAATAAACTATCACCCCAAACTGATGTACAATCTAAATCTACTATAAGGGTGAACTAGGAAATACAAAAAGTACACTAAATGAATTTTCTTGGTGGATACGATAAACAACCCAAATTCGTTGATATCTAATACAAAAAAAATCCTTGAATGGTTTGTAATGGTTCCATAATATAATATGTATTCTAGGAGATGTAGAAATACAAATTATCGGGATGATTTAGAAAAATTACAGCTACATAGACCAAATATTATGCATGTGATGACATAAATGGTTAATTACATAAAACAAAATATTAATGATTATCATAGTTAGAAAAAAAATATGACAAAACCTTTCAAAAGGATATTACGATTAAATTATGAGATAATGTATTCTATCGAATACCACTATAGAATAATGTCATTTATTTTGGAATGATAGGGAATCCTAGCCTAAGGTAAATAAACACCTCTGATATCTTTATTATATATGTGTAGTGGCCTATTAGCTATCACTTTAATCAAATTTTGATCATGTTCATTATGTGTAACACATATCTATATTAAAGAAGTAAAATTACTAACCCCCACACATATGGAATATGTTTGTGGTAAAATTGGATAATGAACTGTATTGTGTGGAGAATTTGGGGATGATTATAGAATATAAAGCCAATGTTAAATACAAAAAGACAAATCATATTTTAAATTTTTTTTGGTGGAACAATATATATTAAATGTACATGTCAGAACTAGAGGAAAAGATGAAACATTAGTACACTAATCTATTTTCATCTTTGAATATGAGTTGAAAATTTAGGGAAGAAATTTTTAAATTGGGGATGAATGTAATGAACAATAGTTTATTAGTAATATCTTTTTATAAAATAACAATGTTTTTTATAATATTATACACATAAAAAATACAAAGAGGCAAAAACAATTATCTCATTAATTATGATCATTAAATAAGTCATCTTTGAAACTAAATAAAATAACAAAAATAAAATTCTAAATAAATAATAAATTATATAGAAAAAATGGTAAAACATGGATTACCTTCATATATGGTGTTTATTATCCCTAAAACATTATAGAAATTAATAAAATATTACTAAAAAAGTAAAAAAATTATAAATTAAACATATATAACCATGGATGGACTTTTAATTAGAATTGAGTGAAATAATTATGTTTATATATAGGAGGTAATGTGTCTATTAGAATAGTAATGTGACTATTCGAATAGTATTATGACCATTGGGAGTAGTAACCTGATTATTGTGAATAACAACCTGATCATTGGAATTATAATTTATCCAAAAATATTAAATTTTTCCATATATTATATTTTTTATGATAAAATTATATAAATAAAAATGTCATAATTGAAAAAAAAATATTTTGTCTAAATAGTCATTGAAAATATTGGCACATTTCTAATAAATATCATTTTAAATTATTTCATACTGACAAAAATTTTATTACAAAATTTAACTTTAAATATGATAGAAATTGAGTTTTATAAAACTAAAATAATTTGTTAAATCATAATTTTAAAAGTCTCTAATCATGAATTTTTGGTAATTTTATGAAATTTGTCAATTTTCAGGTGAAAATAAAAAATACACGTTCTCTCATAACATGTATGTCTTATATAACATCAATCATGATGATATAATGAATTAAAATTTTCCAAAACATTCATTTTAGCTGCAATAAATATAATTGCATAAATTTTCATTGACATACTATAAATATGGTTTCAAAGTCAACAAATATATTTCCAAAACCTACAGTCAAATGTTATTCAACAAAATAACAATTTTTCATTTTGCCACATTAATTTTTGAAAAACATTATAATTTAGATTTATAAATTGGTTTAATATAATAAACACATCATATTATATTTATATAACATTTATATTGTGTTAATTTAACTATTAAAGTTTTAATCATTAATATATCATTTTATTAAAAAATTTATTTAAAAAAACCCTCCATGTAAGTATAAATGACACTACTCTCTCCTGATGGAAAAAACATCATCCATCACATTAAAAATATTAATCTTTTTCAACATAATTGGTCTCAATCCACCTAGACTCCACATGGATTTAATGGAGTAATCCATCTCCAAACATCGAGGGAGTTTTAATGCCATGTATGAGAAGCTACACTGAGGAAATAATATGATTCTATCAAATATTAATTATTAAACATATTCTCTTTATTTCCCCATCACTCATTTAAAAACCAAATCAAATAAAATTAATTAGGTTTTTTTTATTATTTTAACGATTTTAACCTATTGAAAATATCGTATTTATTAAATATAAAAATTTTAAAAAATACATTCCCTATTTTTCATAAATGTCCCATCAATGTTATGTTAACAACCTAAAGTGAAATATGAATTTCAATTCATATATCATCATTTTTGGTTTGAAAATATTTTTATAGAAAATATATAATTATAAATTTACTTTTATTCAAAAATTATAGACTTTTTTATCATTATGTATTAATGACAGTGACAAAAAATAGTGACATGGAAAAAATGTAAAAATTTAATTAGAAGATGATATCAAAATAATATAATTCTATCAAATATTGTTATATAAATCAATCCAATAAAAATAAATATATAATTGTTGAAAAAATTAACCTAATTAATATCACAAACTATGCTATAATAAACATATTTTTATTATTGAGGAATAGGAAAAGTGAAAAAATAATATAAGATTGTAAGTAAGGGGATTCATGACCCCAACTCCAATTCATTTGGATTCCACTCTTTCATATATATTTTAATATGGATTTTCCTTTTGTAACATCCAATGTTTTTGGGGACCCTCTTTTAGAATAAATTAAACATTCATTTATATGTTCTAATTTAATATGTCCAAAATTAATTTAATATAGAATAAAATTTTTGTACGTTACATGAAATACTCTCTTGGTGTAAAATACATGAAACACAGAGTTTGTATATGATACAAAAAACACATAGATTCTGTTAATTTTTTTCTAATTATTTAAATATTATTATTATATCGTATCCATCAAACAATGTTTTATGAATAATAATAAATACTTTTAGATGTTTTTTTAAATTTTTTAGTCAAATATAACATATTTATAATAAAATTAATGATTTATGGTAAAGCCCTTCTATGACTGAAAATACATCTTTCTTGAGTAAGAACATTTTAATGACCTTCTATGAAGAAAATTATTTTAAAAAAAATTATAAATTAAATTTTATAAGATAATCCTAGTTTTTTAATTTATAATACCTAAATCATCTTAGGGTCAATTGTGGGTTATTTATAAGTGACATCATTTTTTGATGAATAGTGAAAATAACTGATTTTAATTCAAAACTACTTCTTAATTTAATTTATTTATAAGTTTAAATTATAAGGCCCTAGCCTTAAACCTTACTTAAACTTGAGTTATTACAAGATTACACATTGAGGATCTTTTCAGGTTTAGAGTTTTAGAGAATTAGATCATGAAACTTGCATTACATTCCACATTTAAACAAGGTGGTTACATAAAAGACAAAATTCATTCTTCCCATCAATGGAAACCTATTTAAAATAAAACACGGATTCTTTCTTGACACATCCTTGACACTATCATCACATCATGTACCTTTCCCTTGACCTGTGAAAAGAATTTCAAAAACTTGGGATGAGCATAAAAATCTCAGTAAGGGTTATAAAAATATGGAAAGGAAACATGAGTTCATATATACATAAGAATGAAATCATACTTTACCCATAAAACATAGTCATATCAAATCATGAATAAATCATAGAAAACATAAGACATAAAGGTAACCTGAGGCATTCATAACATTCTTACGTAGGGAGTAACCCTCTTGGTTACGTTTGGAATACCCATCACAGTATATTCCCTAAATCTCTTCGGAGAAACATTAACGTTTCACTCCTTCGCGTTACCCAATGCATTGGAGAGCTATATCAGGCTCACCCGCCCTTAGTTTATCACGGAATCACCCGTTCTTCATAACAATTCCCAAGAACCATAACATAATCATATCACATAAACATGAATAAAGGAAACATAACATTTCCACATTTCAATCACAATATAACATTTTAGGATATTGAAATAATTAATCCATTCAAAAAGAAACCATTTCCAAAACCATTTAAAACATTTAATAAAGAGATTTTTGAATCAAAGTGTCCCATACCACCTTGAAGCTTTTAAAATTTTAAACAATTAATATCCATATAAATAAATCCTTAAAACCATTTTGAAAACATGGATATTAATAAGAACAAATAATTAAAACATTTAAAACGATATTTTGGTTAAAGAGGTTTTACCAAAATTAGAGACACTTGAATACAATAATCGAGGAATAACATTTAGTCAGAACTTTATAATATCATGAGAATAAAAGGATTCATGATATAATACTCCAAAGGACATTATATACACCATATAATAGTGAATTGGTGCATAACAACAATGAACCCTCAATAGAAATTTCAAATGTGATGAAATCCCTTATAAAGAAGGTATCCTTAAATTAAGGACAAATAAATCTCAAAAATATGTGTGACAAATATATATACACCCAATATAAGTGGATATTAAGTGTAAAACAATAAAAGGTCATTCACACATATTCAATGGATGACATATTCAATGATTACAAGTTGAACCCAAAGAAATCGAAATTGGGTTAAAAAGTTCCCTTGACAGCCTAACGGCATCACATCAAAATGAGTTGATGAGAGATAAAAAGTGTATCTCATCACTTGGACATAAAATTTACATCAATAAGGATGTATGAGAACATATCCAAACATAAAAATATGTAAATTAAAAGACCCAATAAAAGAAGTCTTTTAAAAAAGAGGAGGGTGAAAGGTTCCCTTACCGACTTGGGTATCTTTCAAAACATACACCCCATGAAAGAAAGACAATAGGTCATTGATGTAAATACTCATAAACGAAATTATATTACACAAAGAGTAGAATAATGGGCATTACATACACCACTCAATGGAATTTGTGGCAAATTTGGCATAAATCTCACGGGAATAAAAGTGAGATGAAAAATCCCTTACGAAAACTCGGCAGCCTAACGGCGCCACATAAAACTTCCGAATATGGATTGATGAGATAAAATAGAGTATCCCATCATATTACAATAGAATTTACAGAAAGTGGAATATAAAATAAAATCCCCCAACATTGCAAGGAGGATTTTAAAAGAAGTGACATAAAGGAGAGTACTTAAAAAGAAAGAGAGAGGTTAGATCTCTTACGAAAGTTCGGCAGCCTAACGGCGCCAGTCAAAACTTCCAAAATGGATTGATGAGAGAGAATAGGGTCTCTCATCACATGAACATAAAAATTACAGTAAATTTAATATAAAATAACATCCCAATCATAATAAATATGAGCTTAAAATAAATGACATAAAAGAGTGTACTTAAAAAGAAAGAGAGTTGTAGTATCCCTTACCTCGGGTCCGACTTGACTCGATCGTTCTTTAATCTCCTGAATAATAAACTTGAGTTAATTTCTAATTCCTTAAGAACATTTTTCAAGTTCATTATTACTTTTATACCACTTATTACCATGTCATAAACATTATGTAATCATTTAAGTTAATAATAATTTTTTTGCCGATATTTGGTTCTTAAGTCGAAAGTGGACTTCTTACAATTACATGTTGTTCGTGTGGCCAAATATTTTTTGTATCCATAATTGTTTTAATTATTTAGATATCATATATGTCATATATATCCAGTAAATTCATGCATTTATAACATTACATAATCATTTAGAGGTAAGAAATGAAATGCACCGTTCATGGAGACGGTAAGCCGTACGTACGAATGAACGCTACTTTCATTTCTATTTCTTATTTTATAGAATGGAATAATAATTATATAAATGTATATTATAATTCCAGTATAATATCATATATAATATCATATTTCCATCCTTTATACATCCCACATATGGTATTTAACGAATCAAATCACTTTGAGGGGGCGGTAGTCCGCACTTCCTTAAATGAAGATATCCCGTATACCCATAATGGAAGCCATAAAGGTAAGACAAAAATGAAAAATACAGAAGCATAAATAAAACATAAACATATTATATATCATATATAAAAATAGTTACATCATAATGGCCACCTTTGAAGGTGTTAAATGAGTATTGAACAATCATCGTTTCGGGAGGCAGAATTTCACCATCCACGGAAACTGTATGTTCTTTAACCATTTTATGTAGTTGTGTGAGAGTTTATCTCGAATAAATCTTATAATAACATCCTAGTATATTTAAGATACTTGTTTGGTTACAAAATAAGTAAATAAAAAGAGTTTAGGGGGTTGGATAAGCAAAATAAAACAAATGAACATGAGAGAATGAATTACCTTTAAAAGTGTAACTCCTTTTGATTTGAGCCTAAAGGCTTCCTTTGAAAGGGTTCTTCCCAAAGGGAATCCTCTAGGATGAGGAGAGGGATGTGTAGAGAGTAAATGGGCAGGGGTTGTCCGATCCAAAGGCTTGATGAGTGTGTTAAATGAGGTAGAGGTGGGGGCCTTTTATAAGAGGAGAGGAGGGGCACTTTTGGAAAGTAAAGAAATATTACTTTATTTGAAAATGTGTTTCGGTTTTAAAAGGTCCCACATTGATATAATTCGTGGATAAGGTTATAGGTCTTCGAAATCCACTCATCCAATAAGTTTTGGACATGTGTAGTTCATAGATTTTACATTATCGTTCCATTTTATTTAAATCGTCAAATAATGATGTCATCGCTGCATCATTATTATGTCATAAATAATTTAATTTATTTAATGTCTAAAAATTATAAACAAAAATAATATCATGTAGGAAATATTTTTAGCTTTCCAACGAATATTTATAATCAAAAATATGACTTTTATAACCCCACTTAAAAATTGTTTTAGTAAAACATATCATGTTTGTGTCAATTTTACTTTTACATTAAATAAAATGTTATTTATGTCATTTCCCAACCAATGTGGATCCATGGGGTCCCCAAGTTGACCCATGGCTTGTCTTGGTCGGCCATGATACAACCAATGAGTGTAATACATGTGTAAAGCTCATCTCATTTTATTAAAGCATTATTTTTACCTTAAACTACACTAATTACCACTAATCGCGATTAAAAACTTAATAAGTTACTATTCACCAAAAAATTATTTTAATCTCATTGAACCACATTTTACTTCTTAATGAAAACCATTTATGTCGGATTTTTGAAAATCAAAACACAATGATGGCAAAATTTCATTTAAACGGAAAATCAGTTTTTATAAGTACCACTTAGTGGTTTCACTATTCATCAAAAATTGATGTTTTTCAGAAAAATCCCAAAAATTCACCCTAAGCTATATTTGATATTCTGAATTCAAAAATGAAGTCCGTTTTAAAAAATTCAAAACATATAAGTCACATTAATTAATTTAATAATTAATTCCCGTTGTCATGACAAATAGCGTGTTTTATGAAACAATAACTATCAAAAGATTGACACTAGTTTAAGTCTGATTTCAAAGTGAAATTGATTCCAACGACCACTATTGGATTTAATGGTAAAAATATTTTCTAATTTCACTTTAAAACCAATTCAAAATATAATCTAATCATAAAAATAAATTAGATTAAAAAGTGGTTTTGAATTAAAATACAACATTTTACACTATTCTTTAAAAAAATGAACTTTATCGGAAAGATACAAAAAATTTACACAAAGTAAATTTTGATGTCCCGATTCTTAATAAGAGTTTTATTTGGTCCAAAAGAATGTTTAAGAGTGAACAAAACTATATTTAATGACGGTTCTCCATCAAAAGGTGATAAGTGAACCTTTAGTGAAAACTAGGGCATATACGCCTAAAATTGAATTCTTTCCGTATTTTAAGCCTTTATCTTTTATTGTATAAATGTAAAAATATTTAAGAACATATATAATCATATTTTAGTTATTTCTATCCATTTTCACCATTACAACGGCTACATGTTAACTACCATTTAAAATAATATTATTTTATTATTAGAGTGCAACGTAAGATTCCCAAGAAACTCGTTGTTGCGTGTTGGGTACGCCATCGAGCATAGCGTCCCCTTTAAAGTCATATTAATATTTTATTCACAAAAATGGATAAATATGAAAATGTCATATTCCTTATTTACCTGGGGTGTTACATAAATTATATTAAAATTGGTTTGAAGGTATAAATATTATTTATTTTGTATATAATAACATAGTATTATTTTGATAGTTTTAACCTTAAAACCATGCATTGTCGGCCTAACTGATGAATAAATTTTAAATTTATTTCGGAAACTTATGTTACTGTAAAATTTAAAAATATAATCCATATTTTTAATGAGAATAATTTATAATTTATAATAGTATTTTATTCGTTTTTTCCTAAAAAATGTTAGTGAATGTGATTAAAATTATCTAAATACATTATGAGAAATATTAAGTTAATAAAGTTGTAAAATTTAAATATAAAACCCAAAAATTCCTTGAAAAGTTCTAAAACACATTTTCTATTCATCAATAGGCCATAACCATTACTTTATTGAGTAGTTTTGGGATTTTGGGATTTTTTATGTTAAAAAATGGTTACACCTAACCTGTTTTCAAAAATACCAATTGTGTCCTTTCCCTTCCATATAAAATACCACCACGTCTACCCCCATTATCACACCTATAAATCCACATTAGTTCAACAAATATGATGAAATAGGATCCTAATTCTCCTCCCTTCCACCAAGAATCCATCCCTTGGGTATAAGGTAACTCAAGGAATCCTTTTGGTACAAACCAAATGGAGTTACATGATTACGATATAACGCTGTCTCTCAATCTCATTTCCATTATTTTTCTCATCCACACCTCCAATATCAGTGTTACATTAATGTTTTATAAAACCAATAAACTCAATATACTCAGTTTTTTTATTTTAAGGTTTGGACCTACACTTACTCAAACCTCTATCTAATGGATATTTAATATATTGTATAAGTGTACGACAAACTGCCGCCTCACTAAACGATAAATTATTCATTTCTCCATTACTAGAATTCATGGTGGACACTATGATGGACACACTGTTTATATACATCATATATTATATTTATTATAAATATTGGACTAATTATTTATTTTATAATCAACATCTGTTTTTACTTTCCATTTTGTGTAATTATAATAATTTCATTTAACGAAGTGTGTACTACATCCCTCTCAAAGCGATGTGATTCATTCATATAATACATGGAATGTTATGAGGATGTGATTTGTAATATTATATGATATATATAAAATTATATTTCTACATTTATTTTAGTACATACATATTCACTTTTATGTTCTTTTTGGTCATTTATTTCAATATGAATATTAAAAGAGCAACAATGTCCATTCTTATATACGACTTACGATCTCCATGAATGTTCTATTCCATTTCATAAATCATTTTGATTTAGATTTTTATAATAGACATATAATTTATGTTCATGATATGTAAATAATTTTTTCCATTTTTTAATCATCATATCAGTATAAGGAATAACAATATAACAAATTCATACAAATACGTAGAATAAACCAAATATTGCCCAAAGTGTGACCATAACATATGATTATTATCAGGAGGGTAAAATAATGTCATAATGAAACTATATATGATATTGTGTATAATGAAATGATTCTCTAAAATATATATAGTAAACTTATATTTATTATATAGAAATGTTGTACGAGTACAAAGAGATTCAAGACACAAGTATAAGGATTTCATCAGTCATTCTAATCAATTAAGATACATGCTATGTTTTCCACCCTTTTCTTTTGGATGGTGTATGTGCATCGCATTATTTTAAAATATGTATAACATAATTAAAATTTTTAGTATTAAAAAATCAATTTGATTAAATTTTATTCTTGGGGTTTATGTTTCAAATATCCAAAATTAGTAAAAATGTTTTGTCTCTTTTTTCCTCCATCAAGACTCATGTTTTTATAAATCTAAACTCTTTGTATTGGTGTACATACTCCCATTTATCATGTTATATCTTGAATCTAAATATATTCATGATATTTTAATATTAAAATTATTGATTTTTCTTACATGGAGAGTATGATCCGAATTTATCAAGAAATACGTGTTTAATGAGGCAATCAAATTGCTTTTCAGATTGTTTACATTTATGCTTAATTTGATGAAATATTTTGAACCAAATATAAATAAAACTGTTTATTATTTTTATCCAATATATAATCAAGATATCCTCATGTTTTTTTATTACATTTTCCATCTATGGTACTTAGAATAATTTTTTTAAGTAAGATCTAGCTTCCTCTCTCTATAGTAAAAAATAAATTGTATTCAAAAACCATGTTTTATAAAATGTCTTCCAAAATGTTATGAAATATATTTTTAAATGATATTTGGGAAAAATTTTCAAGATAAATAGATTTTAATAATGGTGTATGATTATAAATTCTTCTTTTATGATTTTTCAAATATATTTTCAAATATAAATGATCAAAATGATTTTATGTTCAAATCTTGTTTTCCAAAGAATAAAGGATATTTCCCTTAGTAAATGCTTTCAAAAGACCTTTCGAAATTATTTACTATCTGAGAGAATATTCCGTGGTGTGGTTATGCCTTTATGGGGAAATTATTCAATGTTTCAATTTTTATTCCATGGATGAATGGATTATGTTTTGATGTAATGTTGTTTATGAAATCAATTTACCTTTATAAGGTTAAATGATTTTAAATCCCGCTAATTTCCATGGGTTATTTTTATGACGAAATGAATATTAGTCCTACATATTTTTATAGGTTATGATATGATTACATGATTATAATACCCGTTTATTTTCATGTGTTATGTTATTGCTATTTTTGTTATTATGGGTTTTGTTTGAATGATTTTATTATGTGATGGGTGGGACCAATATATCCCTCAAATGTGTTGGGTAAATATATATATTTTATGAGGTAGACTATGATGGTATTCTGAATGAACCTTGGATAATATGATGGCCATGAGAGTGATCCATGACAACCATGGTGGTATGAGTAATGATCTTATGCTACCAAGATGTCCATGGGAGTGATCCATGACTAATATGCTGGATTTGGGAGTGAAATTGTAATACCAAGATGGTATTGGAAGTGATTAAATAGATAATATGAAAATAATACCATATGATATTTTTTCCAACAAAATTTCATAAGTTATTCCTATTTTATTATTTTATGTATTATGATATTTATTTCATTAAGATTCATGTCTTATAAATAACTAAATCTTTATTTAAGGATTCCTAATATGATGTTTAATATGTAGTGAATGATATCCTATTTATATTATCAAATTTTTATTCAATTATTATCATGTTTTTTGATACATGCCTCCATTTATTACCCTTTCTAATCATTTTATGTGCCCAATTTTTATGTTTCCTTCCCCCAAGTTATAATGATATGTATTATGTTTGAGGTGTCTAAGAAGGATTCTTGTCTAGAATAACCTAGTGGGATATGATATAGCTCATTTATGTACAAGTGATTACTTTTACTTATTTCCAAAGGAACTATACCAATTACAGTAATTGAGAGTCTGTTTTTATAATGTTTATGTATTCCAAAAAATATATTTACTGATTATGATTGATAATCTAGGGTCACTATAGTTTGTATCAAATCAAAGGATTAGTTAATTATTGGAATCTACGATGAGAAAAACATAGTCATAACCTATTGTACATTTTTATGTAAACTAATAAGGATATGAAAAAGTATAGGAAACTGTCATAGAATTTTGTTAAAGGATAGAGTGAGTGGTTTCATAGAAATACATCTCTGTGAGGATAATACAATTGGACATGGCTATGGAACAAATGTACATATGGGTAATAACTCTGATAAGATATATCGGGCCTGGAATAGTGTAACATAGTACACAACAATGGTCTTTTCTATAGACATATATATACACTCTCAGATTATATGAATTAGGAATTAAAAAACAATTCAAAAATCATTATGAAATATATAAATATATTTTGTCTATGAATAATGTATATAAACAATAGATATCATAATTATAAGACTTTTTAATGTGAAACACATACTGTAGGCGACTCTTCATGATTATGTGGTACCTAATTATGATAATTATTTGTTTCACTATTATTTTTGTTTTAGTCAATGGTTGAAACCAAAATGAATTGTCTCAATGGTAATTGTGATAGAGAATGCAATAATTATCCTCATAAGAAACAAAATTCTAGGGGAGCCAGAATAAAAAAACATTTATATGATAACATAGAATTATCAAGATATGAATAATGGTGGATTTTAAATTAGAAAATGAGGTAAGGATGTTATATTGAGTCATTCAAGAGGTAATGTACTCCTTATTTGAGATGTTATTAAAATCCTATTTTTTCTAAGCAATGGATTCTAACTACTAAAAATTAGATCATGCATTCTTCAATGATTGGAGAATAATAAATTTATTTGTTCTCTTTATCATCTATAAGGTGAAGTATATTAGTGGAGTACTTTAATGATGAATATGATAAGGAAAAAGAGATTAAATCCCTATATTGGTATGAATGAATGAAACTATTTTTCAATAAGTAACTTCGTGAATTATTTATTCCAATATGGGGTGAGTGTTTCTTGAGTTGAAGAAAAGGGATAATGAATCACTTGGTATCTTCAAGGATAATATCACAAGACATGTGATATACACAATAATAAATATCACCCAAAAAGAATGTAAATTTAATATGTTCTTCAGTTGATTAAAGCAAAGTCCCAGAGGGTAGTACGCCATAAAATGCATTAGTTTCTACAATGATATTTTTTTCATGTGCAGTTAAGATTGAAATAGTTGTTATAGTCACACATCAATCTAATTGTTTTGATAAGAAGAGAAAGATAGAGGTTAATGGAAAATCTAACAACCATGAATAAAAGAATATGATCATTTATTTATGAAATTTTTGTGGGAAAAAGCATGGATGAATTTTCATTTATGGGTACAATAAATGATTTAAGTATCGATGTTTATTCCATTAAGAATTTTGTTTATGAGGTGCTGAGAAGAGGTTATCTCAAAATTATAATGGATAAATTGATTCACAAAATTAACCATATATGATTCAATGTTATAGATGTAAATATAATGGTCATTATTGTAACCACTACACTTAACCAAGGCATGGTGATATTGACCAAAATCAACTACCTCTTAAGCTGAGATACATTTGGAAATGACATTCAATATCTACTTCTGATTAGTGGTGTGATAATAACATGATGAACAATATATATTCCATTAACTATATAACTTCTAATGTCAAATTTTATTCTTGGTTTACACACACCTTCATATCTAAAGAATTATCTATGGTTTTTAAGATTCCTATAAAACAACTAGATGTATAATTAGTAGTGAAAACATATAATTGAATGATTATTTTTTCTAATTTTTATGAATCATCTCGAACTAATGTTTATGGTAATGTAATTCCATTGAATCGTTTTATTTTTCCTTCGGTTGAATTTGATGTCATCTTAGGCTTGGGTTATCGTTCTCTACATATATCCCGCATCAATTATAAGTCAAAACTTCATGTGTGTATTATATCAAGTGTATGGGTCCTAATTATAATAAAAAATAGTTTTTATCTCAAATGGTTGTTGATAAGATCAACATAAGTGAAATTCCAATTGTTCTATATTTTTTGAATCTTTTTCTTGATGAGTTTTTCAATCATCCACCAAATCATGAGGTTATATTATTAATAGAACATATACCTAGTTCCACATCAATTTCAAAGACCCATTATAGAAAGGACTAGATTGGGTTGTTCTAATTGAAGAAGAATATCTATGAAAACATTGATAAGTCATTCATTCAGACAAGTGTGTCGCCTTGGGGTGCACTAGATTTTATTGTGAAATAAAAATATTAATAACTGGGTCTCTGCATTGATTATTGATTGTTAAATAGGATCCAAATCATAAACAAATATCCTCTTCCCCATATTGATTACATTTTTGATCAAATGTGCGGAACCCAATTTTCTTTAAGATTAACCATCATTCTGGATTTCATTGATTGGGGGTCAAGAAAGAGGGTATACCGAAGACAAAATTATGCATGTGGTATGGACATTATGAATATATATTGATGCCTTTATATATTAATAATGAAACCATTATATTTTTCTATTTAATGAATAGAGACTTTATATATTAACTCGATTTGTTTGTGGAAGTCATTATATATAACAATATTACCTATCCAAGAGAAAGGAAGAGTCTAAAGATCATTTGGGAATTGTACTGAGGACCCTAAAGAATGATAATCTAAATGTAATAATTAAAAATTGTGAATTTTGGATACAATTTTTTTAAAATTTGGGTCAAATAATATCAATAGATGGTATAAAATTAGAAACATCAAAGACAAAGGTTGTTGAATATTTTCATAGGACAACCATAGTGACAGAGTTCAGTTTATTTTCTGGTTTAGCAAGATATTATCGATGGTTTTTGGAGATTTTATCCTGATATTGTAATCCTCTAAGTATGTTAACCTAGAAGTGTATCATGTTAATTAAGATAGATTAATGTGAGGAAAATTTCACAGAAATAAAGAAAAGGATGATCAATAAACCTATTATTACATTTACCTATAGTAGATAAGAGTTTTTAATCTATATAGATGCATCCAAGAAGGAAATGATATGTTTACTTATGCACAATAACATGGTTATTTATTATTCCACATGAGATTATAAAAATAATGAAAAAAATTACTCAAATAAATATTTAGAGTTAGTAGTAGTAATTATTTTCATTCTTGATATTAATGTATTATCATTATGGGGAAATGTGTGATATATATACTAATCATAAATGTCTAAAATATATATTCACACCGAAGGAGTTGAACAAGTGCTAGATAAGATTGTTATAGTTGATAAAGGATTATGATTTATCAATACATTGCCACCCTAGTAATGTGAACAAGGAGGAAGATTCTTTGATTCATAAGGATCATTTTAGTTTATCCATACAGAGGATCACAAAATATCTAATATTTCAAAAAATTAGAAAGAATAGATCTTGAAATCCTGAAGGGTGGGGAAAATAATATCTTTCATAAATGAATTTTCAACCCTTAAACCAAGTAAAGATTAAGATGGAATATAATAAATATGAAAAGAAGAAAAAGAATGATTGAAATGTTCATGTTTTTAACATTGATCAGGAAGGAATGATAAGGTTTGAGAACCATGTATTTTTTCATTCCATACCAGATTTAATGAACATGCTATTAGAGGAAGCCTGTAGTACAATATTCTCTATCCATCCTTTATGTACTATGATTTATATATACTAGAAATAATACATATAGTGGGATGGAATGGATAGAGATATCATAGTTTTTGAATCTTGGTTCTAGGTATGCTAACACATTAATCATTAGAGAATAATTTCAAAGGTGATGTAGCATTCATTACCCATACCGAAAAAATTGTAGAAAAAGACTATATTTTTTTTAGAAAATCCCCATCCTCACAAAGTAATATTTATATATTATTGGTATTTTATCGCCTTACTAATTAATAATAAATCATGGATATTAGAGATAAATTCACTATGGATCATCGTTCTGGGATATACATTGTTGAAGTGGTAAGATTGTATGGAGTAACATGATATATTGTATCATATTAGAAATAGAGGATTACATATATGATATCAAGAATTATTTAGCAATAAAATGATATAAATTGAGATTTAGCACTGCTTATCATCCACATATAGATGGTCAGTCTGATACAACAATTCATACCCTATAGGATATGTTGAAATATTGTTCGTTAAATTTCAAAGGTGGTTAGGATCGACAACTATATCTGGTTGAGCTATCTTACATAAAAAAAATTCACTCTTAAATTATGATGGAACTGTATTAAGCCCTCTATTGGAAGAAAGGTAGATATCCAACATGTTGGGATAAGTTTGTTGATGGATTGAAATTAGGACCTAAGGTAGCTGAATAAATAGTCGAGAAGGTTAGAACTATTCAGTATCTTATCAAGAAAGATCAATGTTGGTAGAAAAGTTACGTTGATAACTGTTGGTGCGATCTAAATTCTGATGTTTTTGAAATTATGTTTCTATTAATATCACTCAGTAATAAAGTTATTATATTAATTATGAAAGGGTAATTATTCCATATGTATATTAGTCCCTTTGAGATTCATGATTGTATTGAGACATTATCCTATCACATAGAACATCCTCCAAATCTCTCTAATGTATGTGATTTTTTCCATGTATATATCCTGATGAATTATATACTTGGACTATAATATATAGTGAACTCATAGGGCTTGCCACTGGAGAAGGATTTTTATTCCAACGAACAACCTGTTGACATTGTAGAATTATCAGAGAATATACAATGAATCAAGACCACCAACCTGGTTAATGTTTTGTGGAGAAATAACCAGTTAGAGGAAAAAATATTATAAATTTATGTTGTTTTAAATTAGAAGTTTCTTTAATTTTTTTTTACCAAATTGATGAATTTTGAGGTGTAAATTTATTCTAAGGGTGGTAGAATGTAACACCCTGAGTATATAAAAAAAATTAATTAGAATAAATAAATTTTCTTTATATATCATATAATTCACAATGTTAAAATATCCATTCGCATTTAATTGACTTGTCATACATTACAGACAACACCAACTTGAAATATGATACATGCAACACTGATTTGGCATATAATACACTCAAAAATGAGTTTCTACGAAACATATTTTTTTTAAATATTTAAGTGAGATAATTATAACATAATGTTTAAACATAGTAATATGAATATTAGAATCTAAATTTAAGATTTATTTTATAATAATTTTACATAAATAAAATATATTCATAATACAAGATATGATTTTTGATAAAGATATTCTATTATTAAAAATTCCATTTCTTAAATGAACCAATTTTAATGTCCTTCTATGATAAATTATAAAATAAATATTAGGAAAATATAAAATTTTAATTTGATTAAATAATATTCATTTTTAGGATTTTCATAATTACCCTACGGTAAATTTTTTGGATTGTTTCAAAAAACATCATTTTTCGATGAATAACGAAAATACTAGATTTTAATTCAAAACTTAATTTTAATTTAATATATAAATAATTATAATTAATAATTTAAATTCTTATCAAGGATTAATTATATATTATTTTTATCAATTAATATAATCATGCTCATTTAAACCAGCTTCACATTTAAATTGGATATAATAATATAGTTAAATTTTAATTTTTTTAGCTTTAAAACCCCGCATTGTCGACCGAATTGGTGGAATAATTTTAAATTTAAAATTTCCACTTATATGATTAGAATTTAGAAAAATGGATTCCATAATTGGATTCAAAATAATAAAAAAATCTCTAATAAGGTTATCTTTATTCTTTAGAATATTATTAGTGAATGTTATTAAAATTAATTACACTAGTTATGGGGAATGTAATGTTAATAATTTTCTGATCATTAAATATAAGACCAAAAAGATCTATAAAATATTCCCAAAAATATTTTATGGAAATTATTAGGCCATGAATCTCCCATTCTATAGTTTCATTGGTTTTATATTAATTTTTTAATGTAAAAATGTTTGTACACCTACCTTGTTTTCTGAAATGCCAATTGTGTCTTTTCCCATCCCTATAAAAGGACACCAACTTTACCCACATCGTCAAACCTCCCAAGAACCATGGATCACCCGCCATCTACTCAAATAAATTATAATATTCCTTAAATTCCTTATAAAACACATACCTTTGGCCGAAGAAAAATCAAAGAATCCTTCATTTACAATCCAAACGGAGTTACCTGGTTATAAGGTAACGTCTTATCTCCAGATAATTTCCTTTATTATCCTCATCCTCACACTCTACTCTATTAAAAAAATTTATGTAAAAAATTATAATAAATATACTATAGTTTTTTTATTTAATTGTTTCTACTTTATCATAAACACACCTCACTCTAACTACTATCAAACATATTGTTTACATGTAAGATGAACTATCGCCACACTAAATGATTAATTCATCATTTCTCCATTACCACCTCTCATTGAAAATATATTGATTAAAAATATATTTAAATATTTCATATTTTATATTTACAATTTATTATTTATTTAGTGGTATGTATTACTTTTATAAGACTAGTATTTTTACATTCCATTTGGTGTAATTAATATAATTTTGATTGTGGATTTCTCGACTACTTCCCAATCAAATCTATTTGATTTGTTCACACACAACATGGAATTCATTAGGGATGGGTTTCGAAAAATTATATTATATATTACGTTAAATTTATAATTTAGTTATTGTATACACATATAACCTTTTACATCATTTTTTATTTCTTCCAATATGAATATTAAAACATAAACATCATTCATATGTATATACAACATACGGTCTCAAGGAACAATGTATTCCATTTATAACATATATATGATATAGATTATTATATTATACATATAATGTATATTAATGTTATTTATATCATTATTTTTTTCTGGAATCATGAAATTAGTATAAGGACAAATGATATAAGAAATTAAGACACATGTTAAGAAAAAAAATCAAATATTACCTAAAGTGAAATTTTAACATAGGATTGATTACAATTTGGAAAGATATGGACATAATATATCAACATATGTTATTATATATAAGAAAATTATTGTGTAAATTATGTATAAAAAAAATTATATTTATCATACATGATTATTGTATGAGTAGTAAGGGAGTCATGGCATTTTGTAAGGGGATCTCAACTCCATATATATTCTTATGAGATACATGTTATGCTTTCTGCTCTTTCCTTTTGGGTGGTGTATGTACTAACCAGGATTTTATTCCATGTATCATATATAAAAATTTGGTAGTTAAAGTATACATTTATTGAACTTTTTTTCATCGATTATTTCTTCTATATGTTTTCATATTGGTAAAAAAAATTCTCTCATTTTTTCCCTTATATGATACTCATGTTATTTAATCAACTAAACACTTTTTAGAGGATTATATACATCCATTTTACATGTTATATGATTAATATCATTCTCTTAATGATATATTATGGTTAATTTAATTTCTTTTTTCTTACATGGATAATATGATACTATGTTACCAAGTTATAAGAGTTTATTGAGACAGTATCATCTCTTATTGATATTGTTTACATTTATACTTCCTTTGATGAAATATATTGATACATATCTCAATAATAATAAAACGTTTTCTTATATAATATTTATTCAAGGTATCATATTTTGTTTTACCAATTTTCCACTCTTTTTTATTTATGAAAAAAAAAATTATGTAAAATATGAAAATATCATTATGTTCAGAAATCAATAGTCATCAAATCCCATGTTTTCAAAAACGTTGTCAAAAATGTTTTCGGAAATGATTTCAAAATCTATTTTTAGACCACTGTCAAGGATAAAGGAATTTAAAAACATTTTATGGTTTTCAATGCATCATTGATATTTTTTTGAAGATATTTTCGAAGAAAATGGTGTTCATAGTTTTTATGTTATAAAAAAAATTTATCAAAGAAGAAAGAATATTTTCACCAATAAATGATTATAAGTAAACTTTCAAAATTATTACCTATATATGATTCATCTGTGGGTGATAAAAATTACAATATGGGGAAATTATTCAATAATTCAATTAATATTCTTTCAATGAATCGATTATATTGTGATGATATGATGTTTATTAATATCATATATCTTTCAATGGATAAATGATTCTGAAACTATCTTCCCTACATGGGATATTTTTATCAAGAGATAGTTATAAATTCTGTCTCTTTCCCCAAGTTATGATATTATTACATGTTTATACTACCCAATTAATTCCACGGGATATGTATGTTATGAAATGGTTATTAGTCCTGTTTATTTTGTTTAAACATGATGTTATAAATGTTCACAATAATGTTGTTATGATTTTACACATCAATAATGATTGAACCTGATGAAAAGTTTGTTCACAATTTTGTGTGGTATATGAAAAATATGATATGATGTTTATTTTTTATATAATTCAAAATTTCATGGCATTATTAAATGTTTTTATCCACATATTTATGAGGATACTATTATTTTTATATGATGTCAATGATTATACCCAATCATTTTATATTGATTAATATCTCTAATTCCACAACTAATAGAGACTTCAACTCTACTATTTCGTAGATGTTTGTCATAAGGTGATTAATTGTTCCATGACGAATATGAGGGACACTAATATGATAAATAAGAAGAAAATTAAATATATATTTTTTAGGTATAACTGATCTTTTGGATGAATTTACCCAAGAAAATAAAATTTGATCTAGGATTGGGTTGTTATTATATTTTTTGTCTTAAAATTTATATTATTGTTCTGTAATTAAATATCAACGTCACTTTATAATGTTATTTAGAATCCCATTTTGATATATTGATTGGATAAAAATGAAATTTTTTGAGAGGTTTAATAATTATTCATATAATTTACATACTTATGTGGTGGATAAATTTTTAGAGATACAACATTTGGAAAAAAGATGCATTAAATCTAGGGAGGAATGGAAATTTCAACATAAAATATCAATGATGAATTACAAAATTGATGAACTATTTAAATTGAAAATAATTATAATAAAATTAAATGAAATTTTATTTATCTAAATACCATACTACATTAAGAAATTATTAAATAGAAGACAAATGAAATTGGATTTTTAAAAAAAATTATTTTATTAAAAATTATGGTAAAATAATTCAATTAACAATATATATACCACAAAATAATGAATCTAATATTGAACACACATAATATATCAATGAATCTTTATTGGGATAAAAATTTCATGAAAACATTAATATCATTTCAATAATAACTATTTTAATAAAGAAAAAAAGAATGACACCTTAATCCAAATGAATCACATGAATATGGGAATATAAATCCAATGATTAGTAATAATTCCATATCAATTATATAATATTTAATAATATAAAATAATCCATATGAAATTAAATATTATATAAAGAACCCCATAATGTAAATCTATCATAGTCTAGTATTGAATAACCTCTTGTAATATGACTGTAATAATTCTAATCAATAATTTTAGACCAAATAAAAATATATCACCTTTTATATGCATTATTGATAAATACATATAAAAAGTATATTACCTTGTATTATTTTATATTACATATCAGATTTTAGGTCTTTTAAGATTGATTTTTTCATACATGTTTCATGGAAAAGAGTTGAATTATTTCTTATTGGTTTAGAGTCTATAAATCATAGAATATTTAAAATATAATGGTAATTTATATTTACTAATTTCATAATATCCATTTAATTATGTTAATGAAATGACTATGGTTTTTATAAGTTGAAATTAAAATGAAATAGATTCATCGTGATCAATGATCAATTAATGGTATATTAAAAAATATAATTAATATTCATAACACAATTATGAAATATTTAAAAGATATTTAATTTGTGGTTATTTCATGATATTAACATTGTATAACGATCCGTTATCATTAATGATATAGTTATATTAATATCATTAATAGCATTTTTTTTAATTTTGTTTTTATTGTTTATTCATTTGGATATTTGTATATACAATTATGGATTTTTCTTCTCAAGTGGATCATGGTTTGATTATTGTAGGAACCTAGGATTTCTATATCGACGTTATTAGTATATTGAAAAAACTGTACTCATATTTTAGGATTAAATAGTTGTGTCATTATTTTGGACCTTATATTAGAAATTTAAGAATGTAGTTGTTTTTATTAAGTTGGTATTTTACTAGCCATGACATAATTTATTTGGGAGTCATGTGTTCAATTATAGAAGGGAATATTCCATAAGTAATCATAATAAATAATCATCCTCCGAAATTGGATTCTATTTTCAAAGGGAAGGATGATGTTTTCTCTAATGACGGAAATATGACGTAATGAGAATATGATAAACCTGAATTCATAACTAACTGAAATAGTGACTAGATTGAGTTGACAACTTCCCAAAAAGAATAAAAAAATAATTCATTGATGTTTTCACAATGAGGTATGATGATTTTTTTACATGAACCCTATATATGTTATTTTTAATATTTTTCAATCCAATTTATGAATTTTAAGGACTATTAAAGGGTATATTTTTTTTGTAATCAAGAAAAAATATGTGTTTAAGATGGATTATAGGGATTTCCTATTCAGAAATCAAGAAAAAATGTCATATAGTTGGGGAGAACTTTTTTGATGTTATTCATTATCGGTAAAGAATGACTTTTAGGGACTACTAAATGTGTACTATTTGATTAATTAATATCATTACACTATATTATATATGTAATTAATATTGAATAATATTGGAGAGTCTTGGAAATTATTTTAAAATGACTATTAATAGGAATAGATTTTGTAGTAGAAAAAATATTTTCAGTGAGAACATTGTATTTTTTATGGAATTATGATTGGAAATAGTTACCTTATGTTAAATAACTAGACTTGAGTCTTATGATAATGAGATATGATTTAAGGAGGTTAATTTTTTATAGAAAAATTGGCAAGGGATTTGTGTAATATAATGTGGTTCTTGTGCCTTCCATTAATAAGTGATCAAAAATTTAATATTTTTAAATACTCTTTACTGAAAATATTTCAATGTCACAATTCTAAGGTAAAAGTCTAAAAAATTTGTTAAAATTGATTTTGGGACAATCTACCATATATAATCTGATCAATAATAATTTTTTAGACATATTTGATTTATAATAAGATTTCAAATTATTTATAAAATTGTTATAATAATTAATATATAACATGGTAACTAATATATATCCTCTGTAAATAATATTATTGGAAATATATAATTTGATTTATTAACTAATTTTAATATTTTTATCTCCAATGAATAAATTATTTTAGAAATTAAAATTTTTAAGAATGATATAATTTAATTTAAAAATAGTTTCACAATTTACGTATAAATATTTCTTATGCGATTTATTTATGCATTCATAAAAAATATAAATTTGATAAAATAATAAATTCTATTTATTTTTAAAAATGTTTTTATATGAATTCCAGGGAAAAAATTATCTAATATTATCTACATAACATCTATTTGAATGAAATGGCCCAAAAACATTATTTTGAAAATTTACACTTATGTTATCAAAATGAAAATCATATTTCTTTTGAATATATTATAGTTTTTTTTCAATAAAATTATTAATAAATAAATTAATTTTTTATCTATAATATTTAAATTATATTTTCTTATTTGTAGAGTCAAAACATTATTATTTAATTAAAAACTATATTTTTTTCTATATAATGATTTATTTTACTAAAACTAAGAAATAAACTCTCTTATACTTTTGAATTTATGGATTAGAAAATTTATTTGTTTTTTAAAAAATTAATACTATAAAATTTTTTATAAATAATATTAAATTAAAATATAAAATATAATGAAAATTAAATTTATTAAAAAATTAAAATTTTCTTTAAAACAAATTTCTGAAATATTTTGAATTTGAATGATAAATAATATTAACATATTACATAACATATAATAATTTTAACAAAATTTGTGATTTTTTTTCAAAACAAAATAAAACATAAAGAACTAGTAATTTAGAACGAACAACACAATTAAATATTAATCAATAATAATTATTTTCCCCATATCTGTAATAATATATAAATGAGTAACATTTTTTATATACAACTTCTATTATTAGTGTTATAATTTCATAATAATATAAATATATTTGGTAGTCAATCATTCTTGATTTTTGTTTCAGGTAGAGAAAGCAATAAAACAAATTATTAATATAAAATAAAAAATTTCCAAAATTAAGGGGCATTATATATCCATTTGGAAAATTCAGTAAGTTGAACTAAAGTGGATAATATGCTTACTAATAAAAATAATCATGATCACGTATATGACATGTGGTTTGTTAAAATGTCACAAACCCACTCAAGTAAACCATAACATATCATGGACATTAAAATTAAAATCCACTCTATTATACGATATACCTACTCTATATCCTTTTTACCATGATGTTAATAAAAATAGATGTTGGTCAAGATGCTTCATCATCTCTTAGGCTAGTCTAATAAAATCACGTATGTTTCAATCCGTAATATAGTCTTGTAGTTTACATTGAATTATGTTGGGAAGGATAATTATTAACCTATCATTCATAATTAATGTACAAAAAATATAATAGATGTTTGAAATACTAATGGGTTGATACTGATTGATAAATCATGGGTGGTACACTAGGGGAATAAAAAAATAGTTTTTTCATAGGTGAATCTAGGGAGTTATATTCTAACAATGTGGTGATGTAAAGGATTTATAACCTCATTGATAATAATATAGTAAGGTAAAATATAAAACATGTATTTTGTGTTACTAAAATCATATTGTTAATGACATTTTTAGATACAATGACGTTTTATATCAAAAATTATAAAAAAGTTTTTATGTTATACTATGGTTGAATAGTAGTTTAAATAAACATGAATAATATATTTCTCCTGTTAAAAAATTATTAATTTGTTAAAAATATAAGATGTAAATAATAGATAGTTTTGAAAATGTAATACTAGGTAAAATAATACATGAAAAAATTTCAATGATATTCCAAGTGGGTTGATTATAATGTTATGATAAAAAATTATGTATTTAACATTCCTTCAAATATTGTAAAAAGAAAAAAAATATTATTTAGTTAATATTGTTAAATTTATCAAACACCAATATTTTTTCGTAATGATAAATGTGAATAATTTCAGGTAGATTGATAATGGAAAATCGACTTGGTATGGAGATAAATTATTCTATATAAGAGAGATAACAAAATTATCTATCAAATAATTATTCCATAAATGTAATTTGGAGTGGAGTTATTCGTAAATTCATATTCACTCTAAAAAAATGATTCATGTTCTTAGAAAAAGTGGCATTATTGAGGAGTCCATTATGTCATGAAAGTCATCCATTATTCCATTTATGTCATTCTTTTAAAATAGCTGCATTAACTCTTTTAAATATTATAAATATAATGAAAAATGTATGTCATATAATTTATAATATAATGGAATTACATTATGTGAAAAATCCATTTCCATAAATGAAATTTGTTTTTATACGGTTAAAATAGAAACAACAAGGATCATGGAAAAAAACTCAGTATTAATCATTTATCCTAATGTTCTCTATTGATGATGCATAAATAACTAGTAGAGAAAATAAATATACATATTGAATATAATATGATAATAATCGTGTTGAGAATATTTTTATTATAGTGGTAAGAAGCTATTCTTCGATAATATCAATGATACAGGGGCTTAGGTAGATGTAAATTTGGAGAATATCCTTAATAACATAAGGAAAATAATGTTCTAGAAACACATTTAATATATTAATCTTAAAAAATATTATTAATTCAAAATACGTATGTTGTGTCACAATATTTTTTAGTGCAAACAATTAATCACTATATGACATGGATGTATAAAATGGTAATAATTATGTACATATATGTGTATGTAAATTCATAAAATTGATTCATTGTAGAAAAATAAATATTGCTTTTTTGTTTTTTTTTCAGTTTAAATAAATATAATTGATTAAAAATGACTATTCAAGAGTTAAATGGTAATGTATTGTGATTACATTACCAATAAATTAATATTATTTTATAAATTACTGGAATTTGATATATTTTTTACTATGTAGACTCCTTTTAACAATAATTGGTTCAAAAATACAATTTAATTTGTATTTCTATATGTACCACACATTAATTTACATGTAAATGATGTAGGGAACCATTTATGGTTAAAATAATGTGATAAGTAATTATTTTTCATTTTTCATTTTGCTTAAAAGTATTTCTTGAGAGAAACATTGTTTTCTATGTCACATATGTTGTTTAAATGTGGAAAATAAATAACAGTATTTTTTATAATTATGATTTAATAATGTGTCACTATAATACATTACTATAATAAATAACCCATATTATTTTTAAAAATATATAATGGAATTTTTATATGCATTTCTTATAAAAATTCCATGTTTATACCTTTAATAGGTATAAAAAAGTAAATATTTAACAATTAGCGAAAATAAATATTTCCTTTGACACATAAAATAAATAGCTTGAAGATGATGTATTTGGTCATAGGTGTTGATTGAGATAATGGATATAATACAATATGGTTCAATCATATATCTATTAAAAATTATATGTTATGTGAGATATTTTATATTTCTAATGAATATTTTATGCTAGAAAAATGTTAGTAAATATAGGATTAAAACATACATAGTAGTCCAAATAATCAATTAGTACTTAGGATAAAAGAAGGTATTTTTTTCACTATATATATTGAGGATGTGACTATAGTTATATTTTTGAAATAATCTAGAATTATTATATAATTTGATAAATTATTTTAGTTAGGGTATGTAAAAGTGTATTAAAATAATAATAAATCCTTTGGAATATATATATATATATATATATATATATATATTATATATTTTATATTTTGATGCAGTTAGTGAAGAAACATTATTATGTATACTTTTTTGTTTATGTAATTTTTAAAAGTATATATATAATTGTAAAAAATTTATTTTAATCAAATTTGAAATATTTTATGATATAATATATTGATATTATAATATATTAAAAAAATTTATATAATTTGGTTTATCGTCTCTTCAGGTTTATAATCACGTAGGTGGAGATATAGTTAGAAGATTACCTTTAACAAAAATTTAGAAATATATATGAAGAAATTCATTATATTGTGGAAAAATATTATTTCATTGGAGATAAAATAGTATTATTATGCTATAGTTGGATTTATTAAAATATTGCTGGTTTTCAATGTTAGATAGATATATATATATATATATATATACTGAACTGAAAACATCTTGTATAAAGAGGGTTATGAATGTTGTGTTTATTCTCTAATAGTGTTTTTAAATAAATTTATGCTATATAAATAATAATTTCATTAGATTTAATATAATATATTTTAGATATATGTAATTTCAATGACATCTATCCATATATGATATCATATAATATCGAGATAGATTAGTTATCCTATTTCGCATTTAGATTTTATTTTTTGTGTGATAGATAAATGATGTTTTTTGTGGTGTTGGAAGAAAAATTATAAGAAGCATTAAAAGACAGAGGATGATTTTGTAATTCTATAAATACATGATTATGTTATTTGATTGATATTTTTATTTGCATGGTGTAATGTAATGTGTTAAAGCTATAGATGCACTGCAGATAACAATTTGGAATGATCTTCTTCATAAACATTATTGTACATAATTGTGTTTTATTGTTTATAATGAATAAATATGGAATGAATGGATATCTAACAAGTTGTTGAAATTAACAACCAACCCATGGTATGATTTATATAATTTACACTATAAACATTCCATAGTTGATATCATTATTTGATTAAAATGGCATAATTTTCATTGATAAATCCCCAAAATAATTTGATAATAGATATAAAATTTTAGTAGATGCAAGAAAAATTGGAATGTACATGAATATAGTCCATTAAATTTTAAACATATGTATTGGTATTACATCATATATCATTGATGTTATAACCAAATAAGATTAATATTAATGTAGGTTTTTGATGTATATCAAACTCATTTTTTTTAAAAAAGTATGTGGTCGAAAATATTTTTACATAATGATTCTTTATATTAAATATTTATAACTTGACATTATGTTTAATTGTATTTATTTTAGATCATCATATGAAATTTAATTTTGGATTTAAAATTTTAATGTCTTCAGAATATTAAATTGTCTTTGAATGAAAGACATTTTATCCTATGGATTTGGAAAAAAAATTAATGATTTGTATTGATTGTATGAATTGAACAATTAGAGATATATATGACGATATAGATAATGAAATGTCATGAAATAAAAATTTAAAACATGAGGAAATAAAATATTAAATAATATATATGATTCATGTGTGATGTTCATTATAGACAAAAAATCAATATAAAAATATATTATTTTCCATGATGATATTAAAGAGGATGAGCCATATGAAAAAGATGTTGATGTTAATGGTGTTCCAAAATATAGAATAAATTGAAGAATAACATTATTTAAAAGGTTATTTATGTATGTAAATATAAAATAAAACTAATTGATGAATATTTTTTGTATTATTATAATGAAATACATTCCTATAATAATTTAGATATCTCAATATGGAAAAATCATGAGTCCATAGATGATGATTTATGATGATTTGAGAAAGACATTAACATGTAGATAATTAAGATGATGTAGTAAATCCAAGAAAATTATATTCAATGTATGTTTCAAATAATAAAAATGGAAAAAATATCATTCAATTAATCTTAAATATAATCAATTTATGTATGAAAGATTCATTAGAATATAAATCAAGAAATTGCTGGTTCAAAGGGAAAAAATAGGAAATAAGAAAATTTGTTTTAGATAAGCGTATAAGGATATATGACATCATTATTCTGAGTATAGTTATAGGATAAAATTCTCATATATAATAACTCTTCTAAATTATTTTAATATTATTTTTTAATTAATGATTGTAACTAGTTAGTTATAATAGATTTTTCATGTTCATGGTCACACCCTGGGCAGGCTTTCATTGTATAATATGTATAAACAAAAGTTCCTAGGTTAGTTACCTAGTATCAATAGATACGTAGTCATCCATTTTGAGGTGAAAATAATTAAAAAAATGTATCAAAAATATATTTTCTTCATCAATGTGTATCTAGGTTAAAATTCATTAAATAATAAGAGATGAATGAATTTGAATTCTTAATACACACTAATTTAGTCCCACACAAAGTTTGTAACACCCTAGCTGTAACAAAAAAAAATTTCACATACAAAGATAACAAACATTTATATAAACTATTATAAATATATAAACATAATTTTGAAAAATGAAAATGTATCATTTCATTTGGTGAAAAGGGATTCATTCAAAGAAATAGATAATTGTAACAGTTATTCATTCTATAAGGAGTGATGGTCATGAAAATGTCAAATTTTGAAATGCTTTTCTTGATTGAATATCATCATGGTATTGGAATAAAAAAACCTATTTTATTGTAATATTAAATAAAAAATTCATCAAAATACTATTATATAGTGAACCATTTATTAATTAAACATTATAGAATAAACCATATTGATAAAAAACTATATAGGTTTATTTATGTTAGAAGATAAATACAAGACCACAAAAAATGTAACAATGTGCATCAATACCATTATCATGTACTCTAGTAAGTCATTTTTGAAAAATAATAACATGTACAATTGATATATATCAATTATGAAGAAAACTATAAAATATTGAATTTAAATGCTCTAAATTCTTTGAGAATGATATGAATAGATTTATATATTTTGTTATATATAAGGATTATTATTACCAGAAGCCAATATAATAATTGGATAATATGTCTATATTATAATATTATTAATTTTTAATATATCACTTGGACAATAGAATAGTTTTTAAATATGAAAATTGTTCGATATGACCATTGATTATTGTGAAAACATTGGTCATATGGATATTGGACAACATGACCGTTATTAAAAACAAATTTGGACCATATCACCATTGGGGATCATTGTTGATGGATTTATAGATATTATTTTTTGACCATTATGAGATTTTACATTATGTGTAATGATAACAATCCATTATCCTAAAAGAGGGGAGTTATATTATTTATTAGTAAGATCATCCTATATGATGTTCATTTATCGTAGTGTGGTAATGATATAGTATCTATATGGATCTCCCTCTACTAATCCCATGTTGAGATTCAACAAAAATGGATGGGGTAGAACATATGAAGGATAATTTCATATTAGTAGAGACCATAATAATGTTAATATTGGCGAAAACACCCCATAAATTTAAAACAAATTCATTCCTATAGCTCAGAGATTATACTAGTGTAGATATATATTTTTTATCTAGTTGTTATTTTATTTTTTATTCTAAATTCATTTTGAAATTAACACATTATTACTTTAAAAGTGATTTTTAGTATATCAACTATTCATAAAATTTAAAATATATGTAATTAGATCAATAATTAGAAGTATTATTTCTGATATTTAAATAAAAAGGAAAAATTACCTAATAGGATAATTTTGATTATATTTGGTAAAATTTTGAAAATATTATAAAATGGGAAAAATATAGTAAAAGACAGTATATATGAAATCACATATTTGTAATAATGACTGAATTTTAACAAGATTGCAATATTTGTAAATTTTTGGACCTTATAATTTTAAGAAACAATAAGTGATGTATTGGGGTACTATGGGGTATAGTGGAACACATATAATTTTGGAAAATTAAATTAATCAATATGTTATTCCATGAAATTCCACTCACTGTATCTGTAAAATCACAAACCCTCTTCTCATTAAACAAATAAAATATAAATTTCCCCCCATAATAACTCTCTCATAAATTCTATACCATAGACTATATTTATTAAATGATTTTATATATTGGTTCTATGTTTCGTTATATGAAAAGGGGTTCATGAGACTTATGGGTTCTTATTTATCTCATTTCTTTCCCTATTTGTTTTTCTCATTTTTAATCCATTTAAACATAAAATTTATATGATTAAATAATTTTTTTATAATTTATTTAATTTTCATCTATATAATATCAATTTTAAAATAATCAGACCCCATAGTTTATACAATTTCTATAATTCATTATTCATCACTAATTCATATTCTTTTCTAAATCATTTATATATTTTAAATTAAAACTTCTATTGTTGGCCTTATTAATTCCCAAAATACCATTTCATTAATATATTTTTTATATTGAATTTTCAAACCATAATAGTTTTCATCCCATTGAGTACTAATTTCCATCACATTAATCTTCATTAATCTGATGGTATTTTGTAATCCTCCTTATAAAACTAAAAATCATAAACTATTGATAATAAATTTGTGATATTTTAATAAAATACACCCTTATATGGGTAAAAGTATGTTTATATGGATCTATAATATATGATCCAAGGTTTTATAACTCTTAATTTGGTGGATTTGGTATTAACCAAATTGTTACTTTGGCATGACATAAGGCCATAAAAAACATCTAGCTTATCATTAGAAGTTGATATGATTGTTGTGATTATCGTTCACTCTATAAAAAAAATGAAGGATTTATATGGTGCATTATTATATAAGTAAATATTTTTTCCCTTACTATCCTGATCTAACTGGAGTCGACCATTAACTGGTCTCACGATTCGGCCCCCGATAAGGCCTGATAGGTGTTCTTGATCATCCTAGGTTGGTGACAAGTGCTAAGGAAATCAACTGTGTGACAATGTGAATGATTTGGCCAAATATAAAAAAATAGAAGTTGTAGAATAATAATAAGACATCAGAAAAATAAATAAACTCAACAGAACCACTATGTTAGAAATAAAAAGAAAAACCAACCATACATGATGACTAATAAACACTGCATGACCTGATGGGTAACTCTCTGATCCCAAGACTCAACATCACCCATGGAGACAGAGATCAATCTAAAACCTGTACCTGATAATAAAAACATGAATAATGTATATGCATGATAATTAAAACTCAGTGATTTATACATTTAATCTACTCCAAAATGCATTTCCTTTATGCCAAAGATTCATCAATTTTATGTTTGAACTAAAATATATAAAAGTAACTTTTTTCACAAATTTTTTACATTAAATAAAATCACAGTCCATTTCCCTTGTTACCATTGAAAACTGTATTCTTTCCCAATAAGGAACCATATTCATTTTAAAGGGGTGATGAAATTTCAGTTACAAATGATTAATTGAGTATAAAACATTTATAAATCATTTTATCATAACCATTTGAAAAAACATTATGAATTTAGATATAATCCATACAATTCCAAAAAAAATATCCAAAATCATACAACAAGGGAAATGAGAAACAACACTGATGTGGATTTAGCCAACAATGTATCAAAACATTCATTCTAGTGCACATGGGTGATACCCAGGAGGTCATGAATAATCTAGAATGTACTATACATGTGACTCACACTGAAGGCATGTTCTACTCGGTGATGTCATAACTCACAAACACACAATATTTTCTCAATTTAGCCTGATTGAGGGCCCCAATCCCATAGAAATAATAATAATGTATTCCCATACTATATGAAACTGGAGTAATCTAAACTAGGGCAATAATCAATAATCGAAAATTTTCTCATTATGCTTGGGTCCCATGTTCAGACTAAAAAGGGGTTGTGAGTCAACAAATACTAACCAAGAAATCCAACACATGCCTTTTCATCTTACACCATCAATAAACAGGCAACAAGATCACCCCTGAATCTCTCCAAGGGATTTCTCCCTCTTTCCATCAACCATCAACACATGAAGGAAGTATCATATGAGGACCACACATTCACATCCACAATGAACAAGGAAAGGGTTGTATAGGTTTTTTAATGTAATTAGTTTTCAAAGTGTACCTAAGCTGGCTCAGGCAATGATTTAACACTAAATTAATTCCAAAATAGGCAAAATGCACCATTACATTAAAAACCAGAATTGAAATCAGAAACCCATCTATGAAACTCAGTTTTCCACATTAAATATGATGTACATTTTAAGGGCCGAAGGGGAATTTCATGAATCACTTAATAAGAACATTTATTAATACATCTTCATGTAATTAAAATATAAATAGTCTTATATTATTTCACAACATGAAATTATTCTAATATCCCTAAAATACTAAATAGCATTAAATAAATGGTTTAAAAACATGAAATAAATAATTATTTAATTTAAAGGATAATTCATAGGGAAACCTACGTTAAAAGGGATCTAATTATGAAAAAAAATGGCACCCAATGCCTTTGACGAATACCCCCCCTCAAATTGTGCATACATACAATCATATATATATACCCCATAATCCAATAGACACATTCCCCACCCCATGAGGGAATATGGGAAAGGGGAATTCATAAAAATAGATATATGTACCTTTGTATGTGTGAATAACCCTTTGAGAAGACACCAAACAATTTAATTAACCTATACTAAACCCACACATAAAATAATTTCATTTTCAAGACTATCCCCCTATTATTTACCGAATTCCTTACTCATATTAAAAGTGTACAAAAAGTCCTTCATGATAATAAAAATCTATTCTTTCCACTTTACTCATACCAAAAACCCATTTAAAATGTTTTTAACATCACATACAAAATTAATAAACTCCCCTTTTAAAAACATAAGAAAAACACACACTTTATCAACCAATTACCTTGAATGGACCTTTTAATAAATCTAAACACAACTAAAAATCATTTCCAAAACATACCTTTTTATGACTAAACAATCTACAATTCAGAATAAAAAATGTAGTTCAAGGACTATATTACTACACTACTCCATCCATCAATTAAAACTCATTTCAAAAAAATACCCACCTCACGTGCCTTTTTAAATATAATTATTACTTTGAAAAAAAGAAGTCAAACAGTTTTCAAGAAACATTACAAAAAAATATGCACATCACATAGCCATTTATTTTGAAAAAAACTCATTTATAACCAATAAACATGATAAAATATTACTAAATCACAATTGAATCTTCCAAAATAATATTTACAATACATTAAAAATATCAAAATAAATAAGAGGGTAAAAGCAATCCGGAACAAATGGAAGTGAATAAACTGGAATAGACCGAAGCACTTTTACTTTTGCAGTGGATGATGAAACCCACATAAAAATGAACCAAGAGACTCACTTTACACCATAAAAATGGTAGAAAATACTAAAAACCAGTAAAATCGTGGCCTAGGGTTCATCCAATACGAAAAACCAATGAAAAAACCTATTGATGGAGGTGCTGAAATGGTTGTGTGAGGGAGTGGAGGCTATGGAGAGAGAGGTTCGCTGGGAGGAGAGGGAATGATCGGAGGTCCAGAAGGAGGGAGGGGGGAGGATTCACTTGACATGATGAAGGGGAGGGTGGGGGATGGCCTCATCCTCAGGCAAGGGGGGAGGGGGAAGCGATACGTAGAAAATCAAGGGGAATATATTTTGCTTTATTTTTTTCAATTCCATTTTTAATATTATTTAATTATTTTTATTTTATCTTAACCTTAATTTGATTAAATAAATATTAAATAATAAGAATAAAAAATAATTAAAATAACTAGATGTTTTTGGGTCTAGGTGTGATAATTCTCTCCACCATGAATGTTTCTACCCTCAAAAATTATAAAGAGATTCTATTTATCAGAAAAAAAGAAAGGATGAACTAAAACCCATGGAAAAACCTGGAAACTCAATGTACAAAGATCCAACAGTCGCTTTCATTCAGACATTAGAACTATGGATTCTGAAAAAAAACTACACGAGCTTCCTCAAAAGAATTCACACATCTAATGATGACATTATACAAAATAAAATTGTTCAAAAAACAATAAATACATGAAAAAGAAGGCTTAATATTTTCTAAACACAACCCAAAAAAAAAATAACACCCTGACCCCTATCATATAAATCATCAGAGAAACTAGCCGTGGACTGACTAGGATCGATGCGTGAAATTGTTATATGACCCACTATTGAATTCAACCAACAAATATAATCGTGGTCAGGCAGAGCGAAATCAATAAAGTGCTCAGTCAAGAACACCTGGATAGTGGATTCTTCATGAGCTCATTTCATGGGAGTCGCCACAACATATTAGGACTTCATTCAATCATTTATTTCACACTCTATAGTAACACTAAAATCCTGATGAAATTTTGAAAAACCCAACAAAATGAAACATGGGACCACAATCACCACCATTATGCATTATCAACATTAAACACAATGAATAGAAATTCCCATTAAAAATGTTTAAAAAATACCTTTAAACACCATTATTTACACCCAAAAGAAGAAAATACAAAATATTACATTAATTACAACGAAAACAATATTAAAAAAAATAATATTCTAATTGAGCTACCACAAGTGCTGCATCCATCAATCTGAGTAGGAAGGTTCTCTAATGGAGTGGATATGGACCCATGTAACTTCAGAGAACCACCTAGAAAAACCTTTGAAAATAACCTAAACAACCATTGTTAGTATAGTTATTTGGTGGTTTGCAACATGAAAACGTCATATTCCATGGATGAAAACATTGAAAACACATCAAGTGCTTACTCTCTGAGGAATCTTGTGAGGGGGAAAACAACAGCCTATTGTGCGTCTTCTCTACTGGAAAGATGTTTCTATATTGGATTCTTCTTGAACAATCCACCTCAAGTCTTCTACATAATCATCAGATACTGAATACATACTTGGGGTAAATTTTGATTAGAGACCCCTATCAAGGAATCAAAAATTGAAAAATTCATACTCGACACGTTTTTAGAGATAAGACACTAGATCAGCGAAGATATTAGTATACTCCAACACTGTAGAATCACCTTGCTTTAGACTATAAAACCATGAACCCATTAGTTTCCACACATAATTAGGAATGTTATTTTAGATGAATAAGGCGTTAAAGAATTCCCATGAGAAATTAATCTGTTATTCATCCTGAAGAATGAAGTTCCTCCATTCCCAACATAAGATTTCCAACATGAAGGTGGAACGATACAGTTTAGGAGGTTCAAGAGATTCATTCTTAACGACAATCTCCTTGATATTTTTTAACCATTTCTCAGATTTCCCTAGTTCTAAGATCCCAAGGAAATGTGGAGGGTTCGACTCTCGGAACCTCTAGACGAACACCTGATATTGAGAACCACTAGTCTCTATATCCAAAATAGACGAACCAAAACTATAAATCATAGCATTTTCAACTGATATACATGTGGTGAAAGAACTACATACTGGTGATTCCCAAAACTACTTAGAACTTAGTGGAGACAAATCATGAGAAAAGAAACACGAAATCCAATCAAAACATATCATAAATCAATATTCCACTTTTAATTTTCAAATAAACTACCCAAACTCAAAACATTATTTCAATCACACCTCTCACACATCAAAACTAATTTCCAAAATAGAAAGCACCAAAACCAAAAAAGAAACATAAAAAACTCACACCTTTTAAAACATTTAAATCCCTCCTTTTGACAAACATTTTCACAAAACATAACAATCCTTATGAACAAATTACCCTACTATTGGTTTTCTATTTAACCTCACATATATACACTCTTGTTATAGATCAAGAAATAACCAAAACATACCAATAACCAAAAACTCACAACATAAATTCATCCATATACATATATTTTAACACTCATATGAATACCAACAGTCGGATACAAGAAACATTATCAATTTTAAACCTACCATAAAAATTCGTGAAAAAATTTTAATACCACACAACATCATCATAGAAAATAATTTTCAAATTCAAAATTCATTTTCCAAATTTCACATTTCAAAAATCAATTAAAAACACCAAAACAATATACAAAAAAAAACCCTATTTTCAAAACAACCCAATTAACTCTAAAAAAGATTCAATTGTTTTGGTTTTAGCAATCTCTTTTTGGACAAACCAATAATTATTTTTTCAATCAATTTTTTTAATATCTAAACTAGAAACCCAAAAACCAACCATGCCAACATTGAGTACACACGAAAGAAACATTCCATTCAAGGGTCAAAAATCTAAAAATCTCAAAAGGATCCAAAAAAACTCACAATGGGAAACTATTATAGATGTGTGACAATGCCATATGGTTGGAATCCATATGCCAATCAAACCACCATCATGGAGTGTCTTCCCTGACCATTTCCCTGGCTCTATAAGGCATTAAAAATCCTATGAGAGCACATAGAAAACATGACCGACTATCATCTCATTTCCCCAAATACCAAGAAACCCACAATAACCAAATAAAATAAAAAATACCCAAATTATTATTGTAACTCAAGGTTCTATCCCAAAAGTGTGGGCCAAACACTCCCCTGAACCTATAACCCATGCTATGACATTCCTATTCAATGTAAATTGACATCCCAAATAACTAGGTGCAATCTAAATGCTAGTTCCTCTAAATATCCTATCCTCTGATACCATAGTTTCACAAACCCACCCGGGTCAACCCTGAACCATTATCCTATGTCGGCCTACGACAAAGCCCGAGTGGCATTCCAAATCCTCCTGGGCCAGTGAAAACTGCCATGGGAATCAATAGAGTGATGATTAGAATAATTTTCCCTAATATAAATAAATAGAAACAATATAATACTAATAATGTACAAATAATAAATAAACTGAACATAAAAACTATGAAATAACTTAAAAGCAAAACTAACCAGCATTAATGACCACTAAACTTCATGTGACAATGTGTGAAACTCTCTTATCCCAAGACTCAAAATCACCCATAGAGATCATGATCAAACTTAAACATGCACCTGAGACTAAAAACAAGAATGATTTATAGGTATGAGTATTATAACTCAGTAGGCATAACCAAGTAATCTACTGCCAAATGAATTTCCATTAAAATAAGAATCATCAATTTTAGGGATGAACTACAGTATATAAAAGTATATTTTTCACAAATTTATTCATTTATAGAAAATCATGGTCCATTGAAATTTTTACCATTCAAAACCATATTCATTCCTAATAAAGAACCAAATAAAATTTAAAGGAGATAAGAAATTTCAGTTATATAGGAGAGAGTGAGTATAAAACATTTCTAAAACCTTTTTCCCTAACTATTTGAAAAAAATCATTATACCTATAATCCACACTGTCCCAAAAGAATTCTCAATAATCACACTATAAGGGAAATGGGAAATAACACACCAAAGTATCTATAAAACAATGCATCAAAACATTTATGCTAGTAGAAATGGTTGAATCCTAGGAGCTTCTGAATAATCTAGAACATACTATACATGGGACTCTCCCCAAAGGCATGCCCAAACAGAGGATTCCATAACACCCAAATACCCAATTATCACTATACATGTCTTGGTAGAGAGGCCCAATCCCATAGAAATAATAAAAATGAATCTCCTTGTTATGGGCCACTAGAATAATATAAAATAGTGATGCAATCGTTCATCAAAAATACACTCGCTATGCTAGGTTCCGTTTTTCAGACTAAAAAGGTGATTTGATTCAACAAATACAAACCATGAACACCAACACATGAATTTTCATCTGACACCATCAAAACACACACAACAAAATCACACCTGAATCACTCCAAGGGATGTTCTCACGGATTTAATCTACCATCAACACATGAAGTAAGACCTGCCCAAAGACCACCCATTCCCATCAATGTTGACCAAGGAAAGAGGTGAATCCTAAAAAGGATTTTCAGTGTAATTAATTTTAAAAAAGTACCAAACATGATTCAATAATTTATTTAACACTAAATCACATCCAATATAAGAAACACATACCATTACATTGAAAACCAAAAATAAACTAAGAAACCCCCTTAAGAAACTCATTTCACCACATATAATTCGAAGTGAATTTATAAGATCCAAAGGGGAATTTCATCAATCACAAAGAAATTAAATTCAATAAAAAAACATTATATAATTTAAATAGAAACATTCTTACATTATTTCACAACAAGAATTTATTATAAAATCCCTAAATTAATAACAAACATTAAATAGAAGTGTGAAAAAAAGAAATCAATAATTCATTAATTTAATGACTAAAGAATATAGAAACCTACCTCAACTGGGAGTGGACCAAGATGAAAAATTCAACACCTGATGCCTTTGACGAATATATATATATATATATATAAGTACCTATATATGTGTGTAAAACTCTATCATAAGGCATAAAATGAAATTAATTAACCTATAGAAAACCCCCACATAAAATTAATTCATTTAAAAAACTATGTTCCCATTAATTTATATAATCCCCAACTCATACTAAAAGTGAAAAAATGCCCACATGCTAATTCGAATATATTTCTTCTATTTTACTCATACAAAAATCCCATTTCAAATTTTTTTTCTATAACATACACCATTTATAAACACCTCTTTGACAAATACATGAAAAAAACAAGCTTTATGAAACAATTTCCCTGAAATCCCCTTTTTATAAATCCAAACACAACCCGAAACCATTTCCAAAACATGTGTTCTTATAAATAAAAAATATACAATTCATACATAACAATACACAGTAAAGAATATATCCCATCACAACCCCATTATTTAATAAAAACTCATATCAAAAAATACACACATCTACTTCCTTTGTAAATATAATTAACACATTGAAAACAAGGAATAAAACATTGTTCAAGAAACATTACATTACAATATGCACAACACATATCCATTTATTTAGAATAAACTCATTTCTAAGCCATAAACATTTTAAAACATTACCAAAACACAGTTTTCACTACCCAAATAAAATTTAGAACACCTAAAAATTAAATATATAAATAAGAGGGTAAAATCCATCAACCTCAAATGATAGAGGATGAAGCAGAATAGAAAAAGCGATTCACCTTTGGAAGTGTACAACTAAACCCACATAAAGAAGACCTAGAAGACTCACTAAATAGCCAAAAAATGGAAATAATTACCAAAACATAGAAAATCCATGACCTACGGTTCAGTTGAGACCAAAAACCAAATAAAAAACATGTTGAAGAAGATGTCGAGAAGGGTGCATGAGGGAGAGGAGGCCACCAGAGGGAGATGTCTTGGAGGGGGATGATCTCCATGAAAATGGAGCTAGCTGGAGGTTCGAGAGTGGGGTGGGGGTGGGGTCAGTATCACTTGATAGGTGGTAGGTGAGGGGGGGAGGGGTTCATTGTAAATCCAAGGGGGAAGGGGAAGTCATGTGTAATATAAATACATGTGATCTATAATTTGAATCCCAAAACATATTTAAGACTATACTTAAATAGTATTGAATCCAAAATTATTGATTAAAAGGATCTAGGTAACTCATAATTATATCATTATAAACTTATTTTATATGGGTTTTATTGACGATCTATATAATTACTTGGATGATAAAATTCTATGATAAATTATTATAGTTATTTATAACTTTTAAAACCCTAAATATTATTCATTTTATTGTATATAACAATATAATATGTGGTGGAAAATGATATTTTTATTTTTTATTGGTGTGACCTAGAATTATAGAGCCCATAGTCCTCTATTAGATCCCATGAGACAACTATGATAGGTTATTGTGACAATCCACACCCTTTATGTATGATATCATAGAAAAAGGACTCGTTGATTTTTTTATGTTCTAGAGACATGCAATCACATCATTCCCATTATTAAAAAAACACATGAAAATAACTATATTTGTTTCATCCAAATATTATGATATTAAATTTACCCTAAATGATTACTTATTCATTATGTACTTCTTAATCTGTTATTATAACATGTTGTCACATTTTTTATGCATTCACGTTCTAAGAATATAATATCAACCATTACATTTTGTAATTATATCTCTAGGTAATAAAGTTGAATACATAAAATGATAAACCCTAAGTATTTAATTAATTAATATTAACTTAAACCCATGTAATGAAATAAATATATTTTTATTTATAATTATAATTTTTTTTATGACTAAATATCCATGATACTATATAATGTAATCTAATGTAATATGATTACAATTGAATAAATGAACCATGCAGATTTGGATTGGGTATTGGGTAATTTAAGTTGGAGTTTGAGGATTGTTTAGAAGATACCATGAAATACATTTACAAGTATATTGATAAATAAATTATTTTTTCTAGTAATTTTTTAAAAAACACTTTTAAAAAATTTATTTTATAGTATTTTAAAAAAACTATATTATCAATGTTATATGATTTTTACATAAAAGAGTAAATTATTTTTAGATAACAACAACTACTAGGAGAATAAAAAACAAAGCCAAAAACCACACACAATGTGATGAATATCTACATAATAATGGTAATTATGGTAATAATGATGTATTGAAAAGTATGGATATTAATAGTGAATTGAAATAATTTATAAAAAATATCATTTAATGTATAGATAAATAAGTATACCATGCATCATGAAAATCCTAACTATATCATCTAATAAGGACTGAACATCCACAAATACGTGGAACAAATAAAATTATGTAGGGGGAATAATGGATTAAGTCTCTAGGGAAGATATTCTTTTCAATATAATACATTGAGTGTATAGTTTTATTATGGTTGTGTATCATCTAGTATGATATTCAGACCAATCGTTGAAATTAATTCAATATACGAATGATGTATATGAGATTGAGAATATCGATTTGAATTCGGTCATTGAACTTTTTCTACATAAATATTTTTCTTCCAGAGAAACATGAAAATATTGAAATGTATTTACTAAATATATTTCAAAAATAGGAAGATACAGTGGCTGAGTATTAGTCAATTTTATAGTGTTATCATGTCATTTTTGGGACAATCCACACAGTTGAAATTGTAAAATTGATCAATTCATTGATAGTAATCCAAATATAATTATTATAATGGAAAAAATGATAACATAAATATAATTTAATCTCACATGTAAGGGATGTTTATGAAGGAAACAAAAGATAAATGTTCCCTCACAATAATAAATGTGTAAAAAAACCAAAGAATGTATTTAATGGATGTATGAATATTCTTCATTGGTGGATGGAAAATTCATCTAGAATATGATTTTAATAGATATAGTTAAATTCACAATTTACAATTATAAAAAATAAATAACATAATTTAATAATTTAAAAAATTCCATATGTTACATGGTAATCATCCAAATTACAGGCAAATAGATCAATGTCATTTATTTCACGTAAAACCATTGAAGAACAATCTATAAATATTCTCATAGTAAGTATATTGGTTATATATTCACTGATAACTAATAAATTTTATGGTTCTTGATCAATTTATACTTTATATTAGGTTTCATTTGAAATATTATTTAGTCTCCCCTCAAAAACTAATGAATTAGATATTAGTTTGAACATCAATTGCATAGTTGACTTGACAAAATATTCTCTAAAATGTTAAAATTGTGTTTCCTAGATTTCATTTAGTTGTAAATATAATTATCATTCCTATGGTGGATTTATTTATAATATTTCTTATTCATTTTCTCATTAATTAATAATATAGAATTTATTTAAGGGATAATTAAACATTATTTTTTTATCTAATTATGTTATTACATGTGTTTAATAGGTGTTGAATATAAATTATTAATATATTGAAAATCCCAGAGTAACTGAATTCAATTAAATTAATGGAAGTGATATGACTCGAGTTCAATCTACAGTGTGTGAGTAAATTTTTTGAATATAATAGGTACCGATTATGAGAGAATATATTATTTTATTTTCTAATAGGTGAAATTTATTAACACAATATTGTGAAGTTAAATTCTATGTTTGTATTATCATTAATTCCAAATAAATATATAATCCACAAAATTGGATTTATCATTTGTATTTAGTTTATTTAATGATGTAATTACATTTTTTATTTGATAAACAATTCACTCATTCAGGAATTTCACAATTGGGAACACCAATATTGTTTCTAAAGTGGAAGGAAGGTCCAATGATATTTTACAATAACAAAACATAATTAAATAGAATTATAATTAATTAAATATATCATTTTTCTTCTATTGATGAGCACTGTGATACACATTAATAAGATTATTTATGCTCCATTTTTTTTAATTTTGGATACCATCATTGAATAGTTTAGGAGGGTATTGCCAATATAGCAATTTGTAGGAGGTATAGTCATAATGAGTTCATAATAACGCCATTCAAATTAAAAAATGACCCTTTTATGATTAAATATGTTGTTAATAATGTATAAAAACTATATTGATATGTTTTTTGTGGTATTTATGGATTTCATTCTTAAATACTAAAATATTTTTGAGGATTATTATAATTAATTGGAAATTTTTCTCAATGTGTTGAGGAAAAATAAGTAATATAGGATATTTAGTATATGTTATTTTTTAATTAAGAAATATATTTCATTTTTAATATTATATCTAAGGATATGATATCTATTTACAATTAAATAATTATTTTTCTTAATTATTGTTGAGGACCCAACAAAATAATAGAAATATGTAGTTTTATTTGGTCAGTGGGATAAGAAATGTGATATTATTAAAGGCTATATTTATTTGAAAATAAACAATACATGTTAACATATTTAGACATTAGGTTCACATAGAAATAAAAATGTGGATATATTATTGAATAATTAAATAAGATATTAGTGAATGCACCTATATCAGATATTTCATCTAGTAAAGAAGGACTTATTATTTATAATTAAGCACCAAGGAATGGTTTTTGTTGATTTTTAATGAAGAATTTAAGAGGTAAATATATCTTAGAATGATATATGATTTTAGAGGTAATTAATTATCATACTCATGATATATAATTGTATGTATATATCATTTCACAAATGATATAGTTAAATTATCTATTTAGAATTGTAAATGACATATTCACATAAGACAAGAGTTTGAAATACATATTAACCAATAATGATTATAATAGGATGAAAATAATATGCTTATAAATTTTCATAAAATACGTTTATTCGATGAATTTTTATTAAATGAAAAGGAATAAGTCACCAGATGATTTGATTAGTAAATATCAGGGTGTTTAATACATTTTGGGGGAAAAATGATCCAACTCAAAATGATATAATAAGGATGTGCATGTCAATTATAATTTATAGGGAATAAAATTCATTATTCTTGGTAATGGACCAATAATATTTAATATAGAGTATTTAAAAATCTCAATATAGTGATAAATACCAAAAAATAGAGTTGAATATGTGATGAATGTTATGTTACTATTGACAAACCGTGGTGATGACAAAGTGTTATTAATTTGTAAGAGGTTAAAAGTTCTATACTTAGGATTGTTGGAAAATTATCCATTGGATGATGCTCATAGATCAGACCTCTCTATCCATCAGAACTATCAAAATATGTATAAGTACATATGTGAGAAAATATGGTTGGAATATACAATGATATTAATTATTGATTATTCTATAATACATTTAGTATATTAGTAGGTAATGGAAGAAAGATTTCATCAAAAATGAGTAATGTTTCTAATACCTAAAAAATAATATATTTAGAGTAATATTTCAATGTATTTAAACACTATTGTTTTAATACATTTAAGGGGATATATTTTTATGGTTCATTCATGATCGTAGAGTAATTTATTCACATATCCTTTCAATTCGGGAAGATTTGTCTTCAAACCATCTTCTATGGCTGTATATAAATTATGCTGTGAGAATTCAAGGAACACCTATATTTGTCATCTCTTATCATGACCCAAGGTTTGGATAAAAATTTTGTACAAGCCTTCAGAATTTTTTATATTTGGATATTAATAATATAATGGAATATTACACACAAGTAGATGGGATGAGTTTAAAATCTATATATAAAATGGAATACATTATAAGACCATTATATCGTGAAATTCAAGGATATTAGTATCCATATTTACACCTCATTGAGATTATTCCCAAAAATCGTTACCACTAAAATATAATGATAGAAAAAATTAAGCATAGTATATATTGATATGTCAAACACTGATGTGCTAGATTAATGTTTGAGAAATTATGATTTTAATTCTATACCTTTCAGAAGAGAAGACAAAGAAGTTATGATTCATCCAAAAGCAAATTGAGGCATCCCAAATAATATAGAATATTTAATCAATCAATCAATAGGTGGATCATGAATACCAGGTGGGGGTAATATGGATTCATGATGATATATCCATGGAAAAGTATTATGAGATTTCAAAATAATGGGATGTCGAGTCCAATATATATTATTATGATTCAGGTATTCTAGAGGATATGAGTAGTGAAATTTCATATGTAATATTAATCACATCTATCCAAAGACCAAGACGTAATCTATATATCACATGTTTTGGAAGTATAATGCAAAACATATAGATTATCTAAAATGTTACCATGTTTAGTTGGATCTAGACAAATAATATGATTAAGGGCGATTAAAATTTTTGATATATGGGGATAATTGGAATATAATCTGACAAATAATGTGGTGAATGTTTTTGTTTGAATCATGTAGTAGAGTTAGCATCATCAGATACAGATCATGATATAGTAATATATTATAATCATTTTTTATATATATTTATTTAAAATTTAATTGAAACCATTATTTAGGGGGATGTGATATCAATGATTTTATAATAGAAAATTAACCATTCATCAGAATATTGATTCATAATGTGATAATTAAATTTTCATCAATTATGTACCATGCATATAAATAAAAAAACTCTGTATTTTTAATTCCACATTACATTCATTTATCATATCATTGAATGGATATATGATATTTTTTACTCTCCCTTAATCAATCCCATTAAATAAATTAGCAACTAATGTCGATAATGTAGTGTCTATGGGATATGTTCAAATTAGTATAGATCAAAACCTAGACAATGATGGATAAACAACCCATTAATTGTAAATCCATTTCAAACATTTTGATTAATTCTCATGTTTGAAAATTTCAATGTTATGTATATATTATATTTGGTTTACTATGGAGAAAAATAATTAAGTTATTAAAAATGTTTTACTTCGATTTTTTTAACATTATAAGCCTGATATTAATGATATTGTTTTTGTTAAATAGTTAATCAATTTGATAATTTGGATTGTATATTTTTCTGTATGCCAAAAATATAATTTTTTTTGAAATTTCCTTGATATTTTTAATAATGTATATATAGTAAATATTATGAAAATATGGTAGAAGATAGTGTATATGATATTAAACATATGAATAAACAAGTATATTAGAAATAATTAGTTCTGTATTATAATTTTCTAAACTAGCCGATATAGTGGAGAACTAAAGATGTTTCCTAGGAAATTTGGCATAGAAGAAAAATTATAATACTGGAGGAATAAAATAATTATTTATTTATTCAATAATATTCAAATCAAAATGCCAAAAAATAAAGAACCCATATTTTCATTATCCCTCCACAAATTCAATGTTCACTCTTGATTGGTATCTTATATAGTATCTCATATATCATTGTATTCATTCATGATTTGGTTTATGTAAAATGACAATTACAATGTATATTGTTACTGAGATGCAAGTGTTCTTATTTTTCAATCATAATTTCCTATATGAATTTATTAATTTGAAATCTATGTTATGCATAAATTTTATATGAATATTTAAATATGTTTCAATGTAGTTATATCCCCATTAATGTATATAGAATTTTACAATACCTATACCTCTTACTTTATTAACTTTTCACATTTTGTTATTAGGAATAAATATAGATCTTTTCTATATCACTCATAAAATCCATTAAATACCTAAATTATTGTCCCCTTTTTAATTTCAAAATTATTATCCCTAAAATTTATTAGATTAAATTTATTTCCCATAAATGAGATATTTTATTTCTGTTAGTCCTCATTTCACCAACACTATGACCACTTCAAATGTCATTACTATTCATAAACATCTTCATTGGGATAAAATGTCACCAATAGAATCTGTTCACCATCAAAACTACCAACAAACCCGGCCTGAAACAAGGCCCGAAGGGTGTTCCTAATCCACAAGAGTTAGAAAAAGTTCTTGGTTGTCATATAATGAAATTTGGGAATGATTTGTCCATCTTTTTTAACAATAATCAACACAAGAAACCAATAAAATAAATCTTAATTTTTAAACCAAACAATCATTTACAAAAATTCAGAACGGATTACAAAAAATAAAACAATGTTTAATGAAAATTACAAATGTAAAAAATCTAAAATGGAAACCCACGAACCTCATAATGGAAAGAGGCCCCACCCTCAAGCCATCTCCACAACCCTACATCATGAAGGACCAATATAACCCGCACCACTAAGAAAAAATTTGTACCAAAACACGCGACAAAAATAACCATTTCAACTTACACCCTAAGGTGTAATTAGTGTGTTAAAAATATCCCATTAGGATACCACCACTAATAGAATCGATGTGATAAACATTCAATGGAAAAAATCCTGAATGTTTTCATAAATGGAAATGCTAGTAAAAATTTCTAATGCATGAAAAATTAAATAAAAATCAATTACAGGTGGGATATTTTAAAGAATCAACACTTTCAAATAAAATACCAAAGTTACATAATTTTATATCCAATCATAACATATATATATGGTAATCATAAATAATCTAATGGGCACAATGAAGGAGAAATAAGTCCAAGGCAGTAGCTTGTTGTGGGTCCTAGGTACCTCTTATCTTGATGAATGTATTCCTCACAATATCTGTTATCGTGCACACAAGCCACTAGTAGGGATCATACCTATAACCTAGTCATCCCCCATCACCATTATCATCATATTTTAGTAAGGGTTTTCAGCAAAAACAGGCTACGTCAAATTGAGGCCAAACCACATGGGATCACGAGCACACTAGTGTATGTCCGCCCACCTTTATACATGAGCTTCCCCTTGTGCTCAAGCAAGTTAAAAAATCCATGAAATATAATTTTCACATTAAATACGACTTCAAAATCATACATTAACCTAATATCCCACTTTTATATCACAGAAGTCACATAATCCACTTTTTCATTCAAATGCAATTTGAAATCATACTCACGCCAAAATAGTGCATAAAATTTTTCAAATATCTTTAACACTTCAAAAAATAATTTTATTTTCTAAAACCATTCTAAGATAGTCAAAATATCATAAAAACACCAAGGAATTTCACATAATACCCTTTTCACCTTCAAATTAATATTATCATCAAACTCACACTATATTTCCCACAAACATGTTTCCCACCCACATCACAATTTTATAGAACATTTCTGTAATTTATAAATCATTATAAAAATGTTTGATATCTTAAATAAACTATTTACCTTTTCAAAACACATATTAAGTAAATAAAATCACCGAAAAAGTATATGAACATCATTTTCTAACTTTATTTAACTCACTAAATCAATTTCAATTTTCATAAAACAAACCCTAGGGGTATGACCATTTTTTGCACAGAAAAACCATTTCAAAAACCTCTTTCAAGGACAAAATCACCCCAATACAAATCCAAAACAGAATTTTCATCCATATAAACTTTTATTAAACCATTCATATTGGCAATAGAAATACCTCAAATAATACCACAATAGATACACATGAAAAAGAAACATTTTCAAACAAATATACAATTTTGAAATAGAATTCTTAATCAACATTACAAAAAACAGATCCCGCATAAAACAAAATGTAATAAGGAAATGAAAAAAATATAAATGAATAAAATATAACCCATATTTGGATTAATACACATGTTACCACCTAAAAAAAGTGTTGAAACCCACAAATTGTTGTGTGAAACATAAACTACACCACCGTTGCACCCAAATAAAGTGAAAAAAACTTAAACATCAAGATTTCACCAAAAAGGAACGAAGTTAAACCATAGGTATGAACCCTAGATTCTAGAAACATTATAAAATCATGAAAAAGGAAAAAAAACTAAATCATGATGGATGAAACCATGAATGAAATTACTTACATAAATGATCTTGAAGATTATCTACCAAATCCTCCTTCCAAAATGATTTCTATAGGAGGTTTGAAGAGATTGGAGGCCTCCCATGGATTATAGGGTTGAATGGGAGAATAATAAATTATATTAGGTTTATATTAGGTAGGTAAAATGGGAATTAAAAATACTTTTAATTACCTGGACACCCTTGTATGGTTTGGCTACACATTTTACTGAATCATGCATCAAAACCAGGCGACCGGTTCTAGCCATCCAAAACCATTGCATTCACCCAAAATTATAGGGGGGGTCCAAGGGTTAAACCAAGGGGGAAGGATGTTCCAAGGTTATGGGAGAAAAATTTCCAAACAAAATTTCTCCTTTCAACCCAAAAATCATTTAACTCATGGGTACAAACAACCTCATCAACATACCCAGCAAGTAGTGCCACTAGGAGTGTCACTAAAAAAACTCCAAACAACCACAATATCAAACAACCCCATTAAAAGGGAAGGAAACTAGCATCCAAGACCTTCAAGACTGTCTTTACAGATCAAGAACACAACAAACACGAAACTTTTCAAACCTGGATCACCCAGAAGGAAAAAGAAAGCTAAGAACCAAATGATGATTTGAAAAAAAAAATCTAATTGAAAATATGGGTGTGACATAAAAAATTAATTTTTTTAAGGATTGTGTGGTATTCAATGAATATAAATCCATGTATTGAAACACTCAAGTGGTCATGGTTCTGGAAATGATTCACCTAGGGGTAATAAATCCAAATGGGAATGATTGGGTAATAACTTAGTCACCACATTGTGTGTGTTAAAGAGGCCTTACATCGCATATGTGTTGAAAACCCATGAGTATATTTCATTAGATACTTATGATTCACTATATAAGTCAATATAAAGGATTTATATAGTGATTAATTATATACATATGACATTGGTATCAAACCATTACAAAAAACAATAAAATTGATTAATATTATCTTGATAAGTACTTATTAGCTATAATTCAACACCAATAATAGGTTAAGGATACTTAGTTGAAGTGTATGAATCCTTAATAATTCCTCATATATTTTTGAATTAATAAAGCTATATAACATTATAAATTTATATATAAGATAATCTGTTAAGGAATTATATTATTCATTGTTTGATAATATTTAGTGGGATATTATTCAAAAAAATTATTGTTTTTAATCTGTAAAAATTATTCCATGTGTTGAATATGACCATTCACTGTGGGATTAAAAAATTCGTAATGTTATGTGATGGATATGACCCAGAATTATATATCCCTTTTGGGTACATGTTGGTCTAACGAGACAACTAATATACGATATGTTTTATCCATATGAATTATATATGATTTCAATGTATGAGTTCTTGGTGATATATATAATGTTCTAAATAATGTATTCCCATCATTAAAATTGTTAAGTGATATATATTAATAAAAATTACATTTTCTTCGATATATGTTAATATTCATGAAGCACTAATTATTTACATTAACGCAATGTTTTTACTATTCCATAATTATTCCGTGATGGATTTCAATGTACTCTTTCCCTTACTGGACATTTGATATCGCCATATATGTTCATTTACTCTTACCCATTTAAATAAAGATATTAATTAGTACGATAAACTCTAAAGATATAATTATGTTATAAAGAAATATACACAGTTGATAAATTAGTGCATGTAATATTTTTAGTGATTTTGTATCCAGTAACATGAGTACTACTAAACATTTATCACTAACCATTTAATCCAATTTACTATACAATTTAGTAAATATCCCCCAATCTTTAAGAAATATTGGGTGGGGTTATTCTAGTTTTTTCTACATAAATATATAAAACATCAGGTGGTCAGTAAATTAATTATAATATTTTCTGTAATAAAAGGACATGAATAATGTCATGGGTTATTGAACATATATTTCTCTCGTGAAGAATGCTTTAAGAAATAATGAACAAAAAAATATTAATTTATAATGGAATCAAATTACTCAAAAATACCTTATATATGTTATACTGAAGCATGTTTAAAACAATGATGAATTCTTTTCCATAGTAAATATAATTCTAATCCTATTAGATTATTCATAGAAACCAATAAATAATATTCTGTTATAAAAATATGATGGATGTTTTTTTTTGAAAAATTAATGGATTTTTATGAAAAATAGAATATAGATATCATTATTACAACACCGATGATAACGATAATAGTACTCCCATATAAAATTAGTTAAGATTCTATTGTGTTCTTAAAAGAAATATCATGGAGGAAAAGGAAATTCAATTGAATTACCTAAATGTTTTTATAAATGGAGAAAAATGAGGAATTTTATGAATGACAAGACCTATAATATTTTCCATAAATTCAATCTATAGAGGAATAAATAGCACAATAGGTAGAAGAGGTACTTATAGAATTAAATTGAAAATTAAATGTTTTAATTGTGGATATTAGGTCATTTTCAACTAGCTTCCCTGGATAATTAAGATTATATAGTTATTACAAGGATGAATATATGATCAAATAAAAAAAATTCAAATTTAATATTATCCAAAATTAAATAATATGTTTCCTCTAAGTTAAATTATTTGGAACATTCTTACGGTTTCTCATGTAGTTTATGATTTTGATTAAAGTGTCGATGGGGAATATAGTTATCTAATTGAGTTTGTTTTCCTTGAGATTATGAAGAATTAAATCTATCAATCGATGAATACAATGGTTTGTATTCTATATGGGAAGGATAAAATACTATGGAATATATCATGAGAATATACATAATGTTTTGTTTAATAGAAATATGAAACATAAGATAAGTCTACAGTCAATAAAAGAGAGGATTGTACATGAATATTCATCTTCATGATGGAAAATAAAAACATAAAATTGACCATGGGTTATTAATTAATGAAAATGAGATGAAGGATAATAATTGAAAACATTTCCTCCACTATCATTATATGGGATAATTAAATTGATGAAATCAAAATAAAAAATGACGAAAACATTATGATGGATGATACAATTGAAACAAACAACAAAGTTGTTTATAGGGAATGAGTATAATGTTATATTAATTTTTTTTAAAAATAGAATATCTATTAATAATTATAGATATTAAAAGGAATATTAAATTAATATTTTAATGAAAAACATACTTCTTGTACTAATGAAATTCATGATAGAATATAATTTGGAATATTTCTGGGATCTGATGAATTAAAAAAATATTCTCAACTATGGAAAGAATTAATCAAAAAAAATTAAATTTTTTATATAATTCATTGTAAATATCTACAAAAATCCATTGATAGATATACTCATTCCTGGGAAAAATTGATCAGGATAACAACCCATTAAATTTAAAATATTTGTTCAGAATATAGGATTTCAGAGATACTACCGGTACTGTGGAATGTTTTTTCATAATGAGTATTATTGTATATAAAATAATTTATTTATAAGATTTGGAAGAGAGAAATAAGAAAAATTTATAAAAAATAATAGTTCATAATTCAACTAAGGGAATATAGTCTAAATACAATGCTGAAATAGACAACAACATCTAATTTCTATATGAAGTCTTTGGAAGATGTTATCAATATGGCTATAAATAAAAAATATGTCTTCTTTTTCTACAATCAATGATTAACCTATAACAAAATGTAACTTTAAAATATACGTGAATCCATTTTTTGAAATAGAAATATATGGTTGATGATTCATTTACTGATTTTAAATCTTAAATTCATGGATCAATTACTATGGGTGTTCATCTAATTGAAAGGACATACAAAAATTTATTTTTTGTGAAATATATATATAATTATCCTTGAATGTTATTAGTCTAATTCCACAAATGATAAATGGTATCGGGGTAGAAAAAAATGCTAAAAAATAAACCAGTCTAGATAGTTTATTACTTATTGATAGAAAAAATCACAACTAATTGAGTGTATCAGAATTAAAAAATATTAATCATGAAGAAATATACGAAAATATTGGAATAAAAATAGTGTAAATTAATGGGATATTATATAATGTTTTATAAATCCCCATGAAATATATTTAAAACTTTTTAGGCTAGTTCAGGTTGTTACATGATAAAAAAAGATAAAATGCTTAATGGAACTGAAGGATTTTTAATAAATTCAATAATATTTTAATGTAACTAATTTAATAAGAATATATTTGGAGTCGTACCTTATTAAAAAATATACCGTTTATTTTGGTAATACATTCATAAGGGAAAAATATTGAAAAGTAAATATAAAGGAGTTTAAATTGAAATATCAGTGCCTATGGAAATGATTCACCGTGATGTACAATGTCCTGTGAAAAAATAGAAAAAAAGGATAAATATATAAAAAAAATCCAAGATGACTAGAAAATTACGATATTCATTCACTCAATTTCAAAAAGCATAAAATCAATGAAAATATTTATGATTTCAAAAATATTAGTAGAGAAATAGATAGTCTTTTACCCAATGAGGATCAAAATAGACAATGATAGTAAGTATTCCAACCAAAAGTTCTTATATATTCTTAAACACATCAATTTTAAACATAATGACCTATATACACTATAACAAAATAGTGTATCATAAAGGAAAAACTATTTTATTTGATAATTATTGAAATATTTTAAAATAATCGGACCCTATAAGGTATTACGTGTCAAAATTTATAAAAATTATAAGAATATTCAAAAAAATATCTTATGTAAAAATATAAAAATGAAAACCTTTGAAATGTTTTATAAAAGGAATAAAAATGATAATATTTTTATTTGTTTGAATTTTTTATCAGGATCATGAAAATAGACAGTAGTGGAGAATTGTTTGATGATCAAGATAGTGATGGAATATTTCATGTCTACCAACTATGTAGTCACAAATAAATTTTTTATTGGAAAAAAATATTTAATTATTGATTGTGATGAAGGTATAGTTTTTGATAAGTAAAAATAATCATGGATGGAAAATCTTGTCAAATCTGAAGATGTTTTTAGTTCATCAATTTTTTTATCAAAACACATAAATCATATTGCTTTAGGTAACTGATATTGATTACATATTTTCCTATGATAATCTATCAGGAGTAAAGACTAATTTTCCAAATATATGGATCAAAATTATGAGAATGATTGTAAAATCAATGGTTACAACAATCATGTTTCCTATACTATATTAATGATCATGGAAACATTCCATAATATAATTTTTTATAATGTTTAACAAAACATAATTGAAAATGATTTAGAAATTAAGGAATGTATTCATGACACGAATAGATAATTGAAACATTTTGAAAAAAATAAACACGAAACTGTTCATTTTTTCCACAGATATTTATGGACGTAGATCCTAATGGGTTTTTAAAAATTATTTTTTATAATGATATTAATGACTAAAGAAATATATACATCTATGAAATAGATAATAACAAATATAAAGGGATGATATTAATCAAATATTTTACCTAATGGATATTTATGATAAAATTATATTATTCCATTATATAGAGACTTAAATAATAATCAATATATTTCAATCAAATGTTAAATTGGATTTTTGGAATACTGAGCATGATCTGTAAAAGTATATGAGACATTGTAAAGGATTTAAATTTGATTCACATTTATGTAGTGTCTGAATGAATATGAAATATTTCTATGGATTGAAGTAAGTACAAGGATATTTTTATTTGTACATTCATGTGTATCTTATTGTCATGAATTCATAGAAAGGATAACTAGATATAACAATTAATTTAAATAATACAGACAATACCACACATTTTGGATGGTAATTGTCAATTTTATAGATTCTTATTATTTTAAAAATCTCTTGTGTGAGGATTCGTAAGGAAAAAATAATAAAATATTTGATATTTATATTATTTGAGAAAAATGGATAGTCTTTGGATTAAAATTTTCATTGGAATTAGATTTCATTTTTTATAATATAAATATCCAAAACAACTTTTGAATAAGACTGATATACATGAAGCTATAAAATTTTAGAGAACAACTCAAGTGGTTAAAAATATGGGAAATAATGATTATTATTAAATATTATTTTTATAGATAAAATACAATTATTATATACATCACATCCTATAGTTAAAATAATTTATACGTTCAAAAATATTAAATATGTTGTCACACATTACATGTGGTTCATATTAAATCCTAAGGGATTACACCTATTATATATAAATATGATATTAATATACATTTCATATATATAATATTATTTCAAGATACTTTTGAATACATTTGAGTCCTATATGTGAGGTTTACAAATGAAGACCAGTGAAAAATGTAGATAATTTTAAATCATAATTTTCTAGATAATTTATATTGGAATTTTAAATGTCTCATAGAATTAACAAAATAAAACATTATGTACACTATGCTCTATATAATATTAGTACATGTTTTAATGACCAGAAATTTAAATATATGATATGAATGGAGATATTATGAAAATACATGAATATTAAAGATGGTTATCCTCTTATTGTGATATATAATGAAAACATTTCCATTAATTTTTCTTTGAAACAGGTACAACACACCATCTCAAAATAAAATTAGTTTACGCATTATTTCCTCAAGGATAAGGTTTAATATGGGAATTTGAGACATGATATTTTTACAATGAATATATAATAGGGGTATATTCTTACAAAACCTCTCATAACAAAATAGTTGAAATGAATACAATATAAATGAGATTTTATACCACAACCTCTCATTGAGTAAGGTTTTTTTGGAGTTTCACCACCATTATTTATTTCACCACTTATTTAAGAAATATATATTTTTTTTGGAATAATCGTTTTCCTCTATATATTAAATTGTTTAACTATTTATCTAGTGGTTTTGGATCGAACCTTTTAAAAATGAGTTCTGATTGTATGGATACATGTTTGGGAAATCATTAATAATTTTATGAACATAATAGATAATTTATTTTATCACCTTTTTTTTCTATAATTATCATTATGAAATATAAATATAAATTATGTAATCATAATTTCATTGATAACATATGTTTTACTTAATCTGTAAAATTAATCCACTTTTTAATGAACATGGGGTTTGAAGGTTTTTTTTACAATAAATCCAAAGGTCGAAATACATGTTCACAATAATATAATGATGTTTTTTTATTAAATAAAAGATTATATTTAGTGATTTTATATAATGGTCTTATTAGAGTTAAGATATTTCCATGATCATATGATGAACTATTTATATGCACCTTGACATTCATAAGGATGTAGTTGTTGTGTAAAAACACTATAGATTTTTTAAAGTTGAATGATAGCTTCAATGGATTATGAATAAGATTATGTGATATATAATACATCTATTGGGTGTTTACTTTGTGTATTCCACATATATTCAATGTATTAATTATTACAATTATTAAATATAACATTTTTTTTAAAATTAAGAAAAAAATATTTTAATAAACAGTGTCACATGCAGCTGAAACTGAAAATATCAAAGAGTCCCTTAAATTATTTCTTTTCATTTTTAATTCAATTTTTTATATTAAATAATAATTCATTGGATTAAAAATTATTATACACTAATATTAACATAGTTTATTGAAGTAAATTATAAGCATCATTGTGATCCCCTATATCAATGATATGTCATTGATCATAATTTTTCATCAACATAAGGTTTCATTATAAGTATATATTGTCATAGTTATGTATTTGATATAATATTATTAATTTTAATTTGTGGATAAATATTGAATAATTCATTAATATAATTATTTTACTCTTACTAAAATAATTTAGTGAATAAGTATTTGTGATTACTGGAAGATTTCAATGTCTAGAGTTATCTAAAAGGGTTCTCCTAAATGAAAAATTGAGATTTTGTATCTTATATTCCATATAAATGTAATAATAAATATTATATATTGTTTAAGGGTTATTTTTAACATTTATTAAATATATATATCAATAAAAACATCATAATATACGATAATATCAAGGAGTACAGAATTGATGATGCAGAATATGATGTTTGGGGTTTTTGACATCATAGAATGATGTTCTAATCACCACCCACATGAAGTCATTATTATATTAAAAGATAAAACTAGAATGGTTAATATTATTTTAATTGATTTATTTAAAGAATAATTATTTATTTATAATACAAATAGAAATGGAAAGATACTATTGTAGTCTACAACTAATCATTTGTAATTTTTTTAAATAACTGTTGATGTAATGATTATAAAGGTAAAGGATTTATGTCATGTTATCTGAAATCCATGGCAAATTCCATAACTAAATATGAAAATTTAATTACGTATTAATAAAATAAAATAATTACAATGAAAGGAAGTATTAAATAATTGTACAAACCAAAATTTATATACTGATGTATCTAAGCTAAAAAATAATTGGGATATGTAGATGGAGACTGCTATGAAAATTGGATGATGATCTTTATCTAGAATCAATGTGGATGCTCATATTTTTATTTATGATAAGAATTTAGTTATATTATTCCATTGTCTATTGATGTGAGATTATAATTGGTCAGCTCAATTTGAATTAAGTAGTTCATTTTCATACCCTCTCATTGGTTCCATTTGATAGTTGGATGGTGAATATGAATATTTTATAATAACTATAAGCATGTGAGGATGTATACATCCTTATATAGGTGAACTATATTAACAAACATTATTTACCATCCAATTTTATATATCTGTTATTATATTTAAAGAGTTTTTTTTAAAATTTATATAGTGGATAGTAAATCAAATTGGTGATCACACTAAATCACCCCCATTTTCATGGGAATAAAATTTTTTTGTGATTCCTCAGGTGGATATGCTATTAAAAAATATGTTAGTAGGTGGTTTAGTAATGAGCACTAGGTTGAAAATATTCATATTTATGTGAAATTATTAGATCCACTTCGTACATTATGGATTATTACTAGTTATCAAGAATCCTTTTAAACATGAAAATATTTTAAATGATGTAATTGTTTTTGTCAAATAAACTGAATATATTTCCTAAATTATGATGCAAAGGACACTGAGTATAAACAATCTCCAAAAAAATATTTTTTTAACAAGCACTTTATAACCTATCCATTAAATTGGAATGAATAAACATTTTCAACCAAAACTTTAAATATATAATTTCCCAAATCATTTTAAATCTGACACACCAAGCTTCTTTTTGAATATGGAAATAGCTTGTGTCGTACACTACATCAACTTCTAACACACCACGTCCAATAAAACTTGTTGTTATGAATATTAATACCCACTTTATGAAATTTTTTAAATAATATTTTTTAAAATGGACATCATTTTTTTATTTGAAATATCAAAATTAGTTTAGGGTGAGTTATTGGTATTTTTTAAAAAACATTCAATTTTTGATTAACAGTGAAAAACACTACGTTATTGTCTAAACCCAAAATTTTATTTAAATAATTATTTTTTTTATTTAAATTTATTTTAGTGAAAAATATATTCATAATACCTATATATGATCAATGTAATTCATTGGAGTCATTGTATAATAATATTATATATATAAAATTTTATTGAAATGTTTAAAGTCATTTACCAACCTTCTAAGCACATTTGAAAATTTGCATAAAATGTAATTTTACTACTTCAGTGAATTTAAATTTAAAAATCTAAGAGTCATGGTGGATATCAGTGAGTAAAATTTGGTTTAATGAGATAAAAAATAATTTTTGGTGAATAGTAATTTTTGATATTTATTTACCACAGTTATATGAAATAGGGTAATTAATGAAAAAAATATATTATAATTACCCTATCACATGTCCTAATACTATTGGATAAGTGTATTTTGACCAAAATAGACCATATGAATAAACTATGATCCTTTTGGTGCACTTGGATTAGATTAGGACAATTAATATTATTTCATTTAAAGAAGAGTATAAATTGTTAAATTAAAAGTATAATAAATAATTCATTTTCAATATTGTGTTAAACAGAAGATAAATTTGACTATAAATATTTATTAGAAAGATAAAATGAATTATTATATAACTGTATTTTATTTATACTTTTTTGATATTAAATAATTAAATTTATTTATTATACAATGAGGATGTAGTAATTACATTATTAGTGAAATATTAAAATAATTGATATTATAAAATACCTATTAATGGTAAATTTTGACTTTTGAGGAATTCCAAAAATTTATCGATTAATATGACATGTTAGGGTTGATTAGATATTTTGTTTTGAAGTGATAATGTTTTAATGACTATCAAAAAAATAAAATACCAAATAGTGTCAAAATTGACATAAATGAGTTTTTAAAACAAATACTATATTATTATTTGATATAATTTCGCTTAAAATATAAAGATCAGCCAAAAGACTTAGATAAAGTTAGATATATAAATAATGTACCACTAGGGGTTCAATTGTAATTTAATAGTATTTTTATTAACCATTTATTATAATAATAAAAGAAATCATTGTAAAAGTTAAACTATTAAACTAAGAGTCAAATTTAAATGATAATGTTAATATGGTGACCTAAACCTATATAAAACCTATTAGTTGAGATTTTTTCGACCCAGACACCCCTTATACTTGAAATTAATAATTTTTCAGGCATTATAATCCTAATATGATTTCATAAAAAATAATATTTCAAGATTTTCCTAAAATGACCATCACCTCTCTAATAAAATGCTATTTCTACTTCTCTAAATTTCACACATCCAAAGACATTTGGATCAGCCAAAACCTAACCAAATATCCTCCCATATATTCTAACATCATACTAGAGGCCTTACATTGATCATAAAGGCAATCTATGGATCCATTTTGATAAAATCAAATGGAAGCACCCAAAGAAGAGGTAATAATTTCATCACTTATTTCAAATTTATCTTCTTATTCCACTTCCTATATCTTTTTTGTTTATATAAAAAAATAATAACACAAATAAATTCTACAAACCATGTGTTATTATGATATTGGTACAATCATATTCATTTTTCTATCCATCCTATGAATGAAAAAGTCACCATATGTGTGTATGTACGGCTTATTATCTCCACGTCGTGGTGTAGTTGTTATTCAAAACTTTATTATTTTGATGTATATAATAATGAGTATAATTGATTTAAATAATGAATATAACATGTCAATGATTCTGAATATTTGATATACAATCCAATTACATACAATTTTTCCATCAATAGAATGATATTGCCACTTGTAAGTATGTACGGATTACCGTCTCTAAGAAGACGATGAGATTCATTCCCCATAAAAACCAATCAATAATAGTTTCCATTTGATGAATAAAAAAAATGTTTAGGAAAATAATATCATTCTGTATATGATTAAATTACATCCTATCCATAACAAACATTACTTACGTAACAAAACACATAATGGATAATGAATCAGTTAACACCCAAAACAATGATACTACTAAAATATTATGAACAAAGAAATATTAGAATATCATATTTGATATCATATTTATGTATATAGTTCTTGTATAATTTAATAACAATTCTTTAACCACTATAAAAGAGGTTAACTTAACAACTAGTAAGGAAACATACATGGTAAGGGATAATATTACAATCTCTTAATTATCAAAGGTTGATTATATGTGAGTATCTACTAGGATCTATTTATAATCCAAATATGTGTTTCTTATAGAAACATATTTCAATTTTTTTTTACTATTTACTAAAAAATGGGTTGAAGTCCTTTATAACCTTTTTTTGACTTTTTATAAAATGTTTTGAAAGTAATCTTTCCATTTTTTTTCTAAATAGGGTAATTTATGACCTTTTCTAAAAATTAAGTTAAAAATGTTTTTTAACAGATATGGTGGGTGAGATTTTTTTTCATTATAACACCTTTGAATTATTCCTTATATTCATATAATAATATTTTCAAAATAATTGTTTTATTTTATAATTGTGTGACTTCTAAATTATTTCAAAATAAGAAAAAATTATTTCTCTAAAAGAGTTTTGATTTCATCTAGGTCAACATCCATTGATTAATTTTACACTTATGTGAAGTTAATTTATTACGATACAATCTTACATATTGTATTGAATTTTTTGTGATATGTATGAATATGGATGGGCTATTTATATACCATTCATTGTTTATGGTTAATGTATTACCATTTTGTATTCTATTTTTTACAATAATGTTTATGTTATTTTTCATCCTTTTCATATGATGAATGCATATGACAATGTATGTGACGGGTGGAGCCCATAATACCTCCTCGATGAATCTGTATGTCTCATGAGACAAACTAGTTGCTTAGCACAAGTCCTTGAAAAAATCATATTTGTAGTCTTGGCATGAGGCCTTGAATGTGTGGTTATGATGTCGGTCATTATGTATTCAATCATTATGAAATTGGTTATTGATATTATAAGTAATTATTTGAAAAGTAGAATATTCATGTGAATATGTAAATGGAATTATTTGATTTATCATTTCCATATTATGTTGATGTTTATGTTTAAAAGGCTTGTGTTTTAGACTTATAAAATTCCTTAAATGTTTATTTTTATTTAAGATAGTTTCTGCTATATTGTTATTCATACTAAGCTTCTAATATCACAACTTTATTATGTTTTATATTACCCTTGATGTGATGAAGTATATTACAATTAACCTAGAGGAATAGAATAAGGGATATAATATTGTTAAAACAAGTCACAATGTTTTTTTTCATATTTTTGGTATAATATAAAAATTATGTATGTATCTTGTACTTCTAAGGATACAAAATTGATTGGTACTTCGGAAAATGATTCCTTGTATCATTTAAATGTTATGAAATAATTCACAAACTCTAGGTAACTGGTGTCAGGGTGTTATGGTTGGTATCCATGGATGTTAAATACAATACTTGGAAACTAGATTTAGAAAAACTCTGATTGGATAACATTACCGAAAGATATTCTTTGTGTAGTTGTATAGAATAAAATCCTAGAATTTTTGTAATGTAGATATTTTTGAGTTTTAAAAGAAATACATAAATTGCTTGATATGAGCAGGTAGAGGTGGCATTGGCACAGATGTACAAAGGAGTAAAAACTCCAACAACAATTTTTGGACCTGACCAGAGGTATCCTGTTACACGAAAATGGGCTTTGTTGCACTCTTGGTTACAACACTCCTGGGGGATATGCTTAGGAAAACTCTCATTTTCATTACTTATCATTATGAAGGATTTATGAGTAACTACCCTCTAAAAGAAAACATTTTTTTGAATAGGTATTACATGCATAAATTGTTCAATTTATGTTACGTATTTTACTAGTTTGGAATTATGTGTAGTGCTTCATAAACAAATAGAGTTTATGACATTGTTTAGAAATGGAACTGAGAGTAAGGAATGGAAAAGGTATCAATGAACATAATCTATGTAGTGATTTACCTATAATTCAAAATAATTATAGTGTATATATTAACGAAGCTGGTGCTTGTCATCTTATAATAACACTTGGACAACTCACTCAGGTTATGAATAATAACCTTACCCATATGGATCATCTTAATTAATAACGCTGATGATCAATGTTATACCGCTTCAAGAAGGAAAAACCACCATTATTAAGTGGGACTAAAAATGCATTTATTTTTAATAAATGGATAAGTTACATAGAAAAATATTTAATGCTTTGGAGAGTAGCAAAAGTGAAAAAGTTGTTATGGTAGTTTATCGCCTCAGGAGAGATACAGATCAATGGTGGTCATTAATTCCAATCAAAAATGAAGATGAAGAAGTATCAAATATGTAATTGAGGGAGTTTAATGGGATTTTCTTAGAAAAATAAATTCCATATAACCCTCGAGCGGATATGGAAAGACAATTTCTGAGTCTGATGAAAAGGAGGATAAGAATGTCGCAAACTATGTGGCTGACATTCAATGTTAGCAATGAATAAAACAGATTACATATGTATCCCAAATATTAATATTGATATATTTTATTATGGGTAAAAAACATTTATCTATTTATCATTAGTCTCACAATCTTTCTCACTATATGAAGATATTATCTCATGTTCTATCAAGATAGAAAAAGAATTATCTATGCCTTACGACTTAAAAGAAACATAAGAGTAGATGAGATCATTTAAAAACTTTGGAAATGAAATAATGTGAAGAAGGGAAAAGTTGACTTTCCATCCTATAACAAATGTGGGAAAAAATACCCCAGTACTTTCTTGAAATCGAATTGAGGTATGTTATGTGTGTGATAAAAAATTCTACCAAACTTGTGATTGAAAGGGAAAGAAAAAGGTTGTCAATGTTGAATACTAAAATTTTAGATAAATGGGGAATTATGAAAATGAATGTCCTAAGTGACAATAGAACTTACCTTAAAAAATGACAAGGGAGAAAGGCCAAGCTTATGTGATCACTAGATCTGAGGATGATGCTCCTAATGACGTGGTGGAAGGTAATTTAATGGTTTCCTCATATTTAGTCAATGCTTTATTTGATGATGGATTATCACATTGTTTCATATCTTCCCAGTTTTCTATGAAAAGTAGATATTTTCAATTTGATTTAACATGGGATTTGTCTATCAAAACTCACAAGGAATGTATTATTACAACAATGTTTTATCATTCGGTTCCCATTAGGGCATATAAACGTGCTTTATCTGCTGATCTCATCATCATTTCAATGAATAAATTTGATATAATCCTCAGTGTGGATTGGATTTTAGACCATGATGTAAACATTTACTATAACAAGTAGGAGGTTACAATAATTTATGATAATGATAATGAATACCTTACCTTTAGATAAGAAAAGTCACCATATGATTCTCATCTTTATCCATCCCCAGTATCACTACTGAATTTAATCATTTGGGAGGAACAGTATAAAATAAATATGGGTGAGGATAGAATTGTCCAAATAGAGGATGTACCTATTGTAAAAGAATATTTTGATGTGTTTCCAAAGGATTTACCTGGACATCCTCCAGAATGAGAAATTTATTTTGTCATTGATTTAATTCATGGATCAAGGTCCATATCGAAGACCCCATATAGAATGGCCATTGTGGAATTAGTGGAGCTAAAAAAACAACATGAATATTTGAGTAATAAATTATTAATGTTCCCATGTGGATCTCCGTGGGGAGTCCCTGTTATATTTGTTATGAAAAAATATTTATCTATGAGGTTGTGCATTGAATACAATGAGATCAATGTTATAACAATATACAACAAGTCTCTCCTATCCCACATTAATGATTTATTAGATCAACTTCATGGAGCTCAATATTTTTCAATGAATAAAATATGATCTGGATATCATCAGTTGGGTGTGATGAAGGAGAACATTCCAAATACAACATTTTGTACCTGTTAGGGGCATTACAATTTTATAGAAATGCCTTTTGATCTTAACAATGCACCCTCTGTCTTCCTGGATCTATTGAATAGAGTTTTCAAAGAATATATGGATTAATTTGTAGTGTTATTTATTAAAATTATCTTTGTATACTAAAAAAGATACAAAGAACATGAAAATAACTTGTGCATTGTTCTGAATACTCTTAGAAAAAATGAATTATATGGGATCTTTAGGATGTGTGAATTCTGGCTTCAAGAGATTTCTATTCTTGAACATTTTTTCTCAATAGATGGAATCTCTGTTGATCCTTCTATAATAAGATCAATCAATGAATGTCTTGAACTGACAAGTATAACTAAAATTCATAGAAATATTTCATTAATATTTTATTATCAGTGATTCGCCTAGAATATTTCCCAATTGGCTAACCAATTATCCAAGCTCACGCATAAAGTGGTTATATTTGTTTGGAAAAAAATGTGAAGAATGGTTTGATGAACTGAAGAGAATATTATTCAATGTTATTATATTAACTCTACCATCCGAGAATTATGGATTTGTTATTTATAGTGATGCTTCAAAAAAGGGCTTGGTTTTGTCCTTATGCAGAATGATAGAGTTATTCCATATGCATACTGATAGCTAAAAATTAATGGACAAAATTATCCAACTCATGATCTTGAGTTAGCAGCTTTAATATTTAGTATGAAGATATGGAGACAATATCTATATGGTAAAAAAAGTGAAATATATTCTGATCAAAAGGGTTTTAAGTATATTTTCTCATAGAAAGAACTGATAATGAGGAAAAGACGATGCCTTGATCTTTTTAGAGATTTTTATTGCACAATTCACTACGACCTGGGGAAGGAAAATTTGGTTCCAAATGCATTTAGCAGAAATACTCATGGAGTTTTGAACATGATGAATGTTAAAATGGATCCAATTTTCATGTATATAGAAATGATAGATATGGGAATAATAATAGAAGGTGAATAATCAATACATTTTCAAATGGTTTCCAAACCAACTTTACAAAAAAGGATAAAATGTTCTGAAAATGATGATGTGGAGATTTAGAAGAATATTATTTCTGTAAAGGATGGGATATTTATTGACTTCGTATATGAATATGGAATTTTGAAATTTAGATAAATACATTATGCTCCCAATATACCTGATCTAAAAATGGAATTGTTGGTTGACGTTCATAGCTCCAATTTCTCTATACACCCTTGTAGCACTAAGATGTATAGTGATTTAATGGAACATTTTTTATGGGACATTATGAAGTGAGAGATACCCGATTATGTGTCAAGATGTATGGTTTGTCAACATGTTAAGGTTGGAAGACAACATCCTAGAGTATTCATGCAACCTCTTCCTAAAACTGAGTGAAAATGGGATAATATTATGATGGTCTCTGTAATGGGACTACAAATGACTCCTAAAAGGAATGATTCAATATGGGTAATTGTTGATCATCTTAAAATGTCATCACATTTCATTGCTATAAGAGAAGATTTACAACTTGAACTTTTATCAAGACTTTATATTAATGAATTTTAGGACTAATTGTTTACCCCTATCGATTGGTATTGATCATGATACCCTTTTTACATCATGGTTCTTGAAAAGTCTTCAAAAATCCCTAGATACTGAACTTGGTTTGAGCACGTCCTACCACCCTTAAACTGATGGAAAATCAGAATAGACTATTAAATACATAGATGACATGATGAAATATTTATCACACGAATTTCAAGGTAAATGGGATCAGTATTTACCTCTGGTAAAATTTTACTATTAATAATAGCTATTATTCATGAATTCAGATGGCACCATATAAAGCGTTATATGTAAAGAGATATCGTACACCAACTTTTTGTGATGATTTTTGTGAAAGAAATATCAAAGTCCCAAAAAAATGTTGAGAAAACAATAGAGAAGGTGATGATTATCCAAACCTACATTAAAGCAGCTAAATGTAGGAAAAAGAAATATGTCGATAACCCAAGGAAGGATTTTGAATTTCAAGTTTGAGATTATGTTTTTTTGAATGTATCTTCATGGAAGAGTGTTATATTATTTATTAATAAGGGAAAATTATTTCCCAGGTACGTAAAACATTTTGAAATTCTAGAACGAATTGGAGTTATAGATTACCGTTTGGAAATGCTTCCATGTCTCTCTAAATTTCATGATGTGTTCCATGTATCACTGTTGTGAAAATACATTCTAGACCCAACGCATGTAATCACTAATGAAGAAATTGAACTGGATCCCAATTTTTCTTATTGTGAAGACTCTTTCAAGGTTCTTGATCCTAGAGAACAAGTGGTGAGAAACCAGATGCCTTCTCAGGTAAAAGGTCTATGGAGAGACCATAACACAGGAACTGGGGAACTAATGATGAAGAGCCACCCAATTATTTTTTTGTACTAGTATTATATAAATTTAGAGTACAAAACTATTTGAAGGAATTAAGAATGTAACAACCCAAGCTTCTATGGTATGCTTCTATTTTGAATACTGAAATAGCTGGCGATGTATGAAACATCGAGTTCTAAAAAACTGAAACCATTCAAACTAGCCATTACAAATAGTAATACCCACTTTTTTATATTTTATATATTTTATTTTTCAAAATGGTATTAATTTTTTGATTCAATATATCACAATTATCTTAGAGTGAATTTTTTTTATTTTAATGAAAACATTCAATTTTTGATAAATAGTGAAAAACATTGCGTTATTGTTTAAAACAAACATGTTATTAACACATTTATTATTTTATTTAAATTTATTTTAGGTAAAAATAGATACATAATAAAAATATTTGTTCAATGTAATTCATTGGAGTCATTTTATAAAAATATTAGATATATAAATGTTTATTGAACTTTTTATACTCTTTTACCCACCTCAAGATGCAATTGCAAATTGGCGTAAAACATAATTTTTCTGCATTTGGGAACTGAATTTCAAAAATATGAGAGATTGTTGACATAATTTAAGAAAATCTAGGTTCATTAAGATGAAAATAATTTTTGGTCAATAGAATCTTTTGACTTATTTACCACGGATAAATGTAAATAGGGTAATTAAAGGTAAAAAATTGATATTATAATTACCCAAAAAATGTCCTAATTCTATTGGATACTTTTAATTCGACCATAATCAACCATAGGTATAAAATATGATCCTTTTGGTCAACATGAATTTGATCATTACATTTATTATTATATTATTTGAAGAAGAGTTAAAAGTGTTAAACTTAATGTTTAATAACTAAACCATTTTTAATATTGGATTATACATAAAAAAAATTACTATAAGTATTCATTAGAAATATAAAAAGATTTCATACATAATATTAGTTTATTTATTATCTTTTATAGATTATATAATTAAATTTATTTATAAGAAAACGATGATGTAGTAATTACCTTATAAATGAATGATTAAAATAATTGATATTATAAATATCCAAATATATGTAAATTGAGACTTTTAATGAATTATGATAATTTTGTTGGTTACTATTTCTTGTTAGGGTTGATTAAATATATTTTTTTCGAAGTGATAACTATTTTATGACATAAAAAAACATAATACCGAATATTGACAAAATTGACATAAATGCGTTTTTAAAACAAATACTATATTATTAATTGATATTATACTCTTAATAATATAAGGTTCGTCAAAAGGTCATATATAAGGCTATATATATCAATAATGAATCACTTGGGTTTAGATTGGGTTTTTATATTTTTTTATTAACCATTTATTTTTAATAATACATGAATAAATCGTAAAAGTTATACTATTTAACTAAGAGTTAAATCAAAAAGAAAAGATTAATATGGTGGCCTAAACCTATCTAAAACATATTGGTTGAGATTTTTTCAACCCACACCCACCATAGCCTCGAGATAAATCCTTTTTGAGCCATTATAAACTGAATATGGGTGCATTATAAAATAATATTTCATGATTTTCCAAAAGTGACCCTCACCTTTCATATAAAATTGTACTTCCCCTTCTCTTAATTTCACCTCCCAAACCATTTGGCCCAGCCCAACCCTACCCAAATATCATCTCAAGTACCCAATCATAATTCTAGTGGATTTTTTTATCAGAAAACTAACCAATGAAGCACTTATGATCAAATCCAATGGAAGCACCAAAAGAAGAGGTAATAATTTCATCACCTCTTTCAAAGTTATATTCTTCATGAACTTCCTCTTTCTTTGTTGTTCCCTTTCAAATATAATAACTCTAGTTCCTTCTACATACTGTGATTTGATAATAAATATTATACAACCATATTCATAATTATATATATCTAATGTATGGAAATGTCACCATTCATGCGTACGTACGACTTACCATCTCCACGTCGTTGTGTAGTTTTTATTCGACACTCTAGTCTTTGTTTACGTATAATAATGAGTATAATTGATATAAATATTAAATATAACATTTCAATTATTTCATATATTTTATATAAAATCTAATTACATACTATTTCACCATCAATAGAATGCTATTTTCGCTCGTGCGTACGTACATATTACTATCTCCACAAATACGAAGAGATTAAATATAAGGACCCATCCTTAAACCTTACTTAATCTTGAGTTAATACAAGATTACACATTGAGGATCTTTTCAGGTTTAGATTTTTAGAGAATTAGATCATAAAACTTGCATTACATTCCACATTTAATCAAAGTGGTTACATAAGGATTATATTCATTTTTTCCCATCAATGAAACATATTTAAAATAAAACATGGATTCTTTCTTGACACTTACTTGACACTATCATCATATCATGTACCTTTTCCTTGACCTGTGAAAAACATTTCAAAAAAACATGGGATGAGCATAAAAAGCTCAATAAGGGATATAAAAATATGGAAAGGAAACATGAGTTCATATATATATAAGAATGAAATCATACTTTACCCATAAAACATAGGCACTTTAACATACCTCATCAAATCACGAATAAAGAATAGAATTCATAAGACATAAAAGGTAACTTGAGGCATTCATAACATTCTTACGTAGGGGGTAACCCTCTTGGTTACGTTTGGAATACTCACCACAGTATATTCCCAAAATTTCTTCGGAGAAACCTTAACGTTTCACTCCTTTGCATTACCCAATGCATTGGAGAGATATATCGGCCTCACCCGCCCTTAGTTTATCACGGAACCACCCGTCTTCATAAGAATGCCCAAGAACCTTAACATAATCGTATCACATAAAACATGCATAAAGGAAACATAACATTTCCACATTTCAATCACAAGATATCAATACAACAAATTGATATAATAAAAACATTATGAAAACCATTTTCAATACCAAAATAAAAGAAAAGTATAACATGGTATTTATTTTTCTTTTAAAAAGAAGGTATGGCTTGTAGAGGAAGCAGAAACTCAAATAATGGCCACGGTGGCAGAGAAGTCGTTGTTTCCGCATACGTATGACAAAAACATTCCCTTTTGTCGTTTAGTAAATGCTTCGTATAAAAAAGATTCCTTTTGAATAAATTTAAAAGTAAAAGGGGTTTATACACCGTATAAAATAAGGTTGTGTATAAAACAAAATATGCCTCAATGAAAGGAGATTGAGACGAAGTCCCATACAAAGACGTTATCCTTAGATTAAGGATAAATCAATTACATAATTATCTGTGACAAACGAATACACGAAATATAAGTGGGTATTAAGTGTACAACATTCAGAGGAAATTCACACATTATCAGAGAACGACATATTCAAGGTGTACAAGTTTATCCCAAAGAATCAAAATTGGGTTAAGAAGTTCCCTTGCAAAAATTCAACAGCCTAACGGCGTCACTTCAAAATTCAGAAAAAGAGTTGATGAGAGATAAAAAGGGTATCTCATTAATTGGTCGTAAAATTTACATCAATAAGGATATATACTAACATATCCCAACATAATAGTATGTGAATTAAATGACATAACAAATTAAGTCTTTTAAAAAGAGGAGGGTGAAAGGTTCCCTTACCGACTTGGGTAACTTTCGAAACATACACCCCGATAAAGAATGACAACAAAAAAATGATTTAAATACTCATAAATGAAATTATATTTCACAATGAGTAAAATAATGGGCATTACATACACCACTCAAAGGAAATTATGGAAAATGTAGCATAAATCTCACGGGAATAAAAATGAGATGAAAAATCCCTTACGAAAACTCGGCAGCCTAACGGTGCCACTTAAAACATACAAAAAATTGATTGATAAGATCAAATAGGGTCTCTAATCATATTAACATGAAGTTTAAAGAAAGAGGAATATAAAATAACATCCCCCAACGTAACAAATATGAGCTTAAAAGAAGTGACATAAAGGAGAGTACTTAAAAAGAAAGAGAGAGGTTAGATCTCTTACGAAAATTCCGCAGCCTAATGGCGCCACTCAAAACTTCCAAAATGGATTGATGGGAGAGAATAGGGTATCTCATCATATGAACATAAAAATTACCGTAAGAGTAATATAAAAGAACATCCCAATCACAAGAAATATGAGCTTAAAAGGAATGACATAAAAAAGTGTACTTAAAAAAAGAGAGGAGTAGGATCCCTTACCTCGGGTCCGACTTGACTCGATCGTTCTTTAATCTCCTGAATAATAAACATGAGTTAATTTCTACTTCCTTAAGAACCTTTTTCAAGTTCATTATTCCTTTTATATCACTTATTACCATGTCATGAACACTATGTAATTATTTTAGTTAATAACGGTCGTTTAAACGATCATTGGTACTTGAGTCAAAATATGCTCTTCATAATTACAAGTTTTTCATGTATCCATTATATCCAGAGTTATAATCATGATGTATATATCGTATATATCATATATATCCAGTATATACATGCATTTATAATATTACAAAATCATTTATAGGTATGAAATGAAATGCACCGTTCATGGAGACGGTAAGCCGTACATACGCATGAACGCTACTTTCATTTCTATTTCGTATTTTATAGAAAGGAATAATAATGATATAAAGGTATATTATAATTACAGTATAATGTAATATAGAATACCATTAATTAAATCCTTTATACGTCCCACATATGGCATTAACAAATCAAATAACTTTGAGGGGGCGTTAGTCCACACTTCCTAAAATGAAGATATCGCGTTTACTCATAATCGTAACCATAAAGGATATGACATAAATGAAAAATACAGAAGCATAAGTAAAACATAAACATATTATATATAATATATAAATATAGTGACATCTTAATGGCTACCTTTAAAGTTGTTAAACGAATCTTGAACAATCATCATTTCGTGAGGCAGAAAATCACCAACCACATAAACAGTATGTTCTTTAACCATTAGACGAAGGTGTGTGTAAGTGTAGCTCGAATCCTTAATATAAAAACATCATATTATATTTTATATACTGGATTTGTTACAAAATAAATGAATAAAAAGAGTTTAGGGGGTTGGAGAAGAAAAATAAACCAAAAGGACTCAAATGAAGACATTACCTTAAAATCGGGTAACTCCCTTTGGTTTGAGCACAAAGGCTTCCTTGGTAAGACTTATGTCCTAAGTGAGGCTTCAAGGAGTTATAGAGGGATGTGGAGAGATAAAATGGGAGGGGTTGGCCGAGCCAAAGGCTTTGGAAGTGTGGATAAGGAGGTAGAGGTGGGGGCCTTTTATAAGAAGAGAGGAGGGGCACTCTTGGAAAGTAAAGAAAGGTTCCTTTATTTTAAAATGCTTTTAGGATTTAAAAGGTCCCAAATTGATAAAATTAGAGTATATGGTGATAAGGCTTCGAAATACGCCGATCCAATAGTTTTTGGACATGTGTAAGTCTTAGATTTTACACTGTCTTTCCATTTTATTTAAATCGTTAAATAATGAGGTCATCGCTGCATCATCATAATTTCATAAATAATATAATTTATTTAATGTCTAAAAATTATAATAAAAATACTATGATTTATTAAATCATTTTATCTTTCCAATGAATATTTATAGTCAATAATATGACTTGTATAACCCCATGTAAAAATTGGTTTAGTAAAACATTTCATGTTTGTGTCATTTTTACTCTAACATTAAATAAAAAGTTATTTATGTCATTTCCCAACCAAAGTGGCTCCATGGGGGACCCAAGTTGACCCATGGATTGTCTTGGTCTTCCATGACACATCCAATGAGGGTAGGACATGTTTCATGCTCATATAATATTATTAAAACATTATTTTTAGCTTAAACTACTCTAATTTCCTCTAATCACGATTAAAAACATAATAAGTTACTATTCACCAAAAAATTATTTTAATCCCATCGAACCACATTTTACTTCTTAATGACAACCATGTATGTCGGATTTTTGAAATTCAAAACACAAAGATCGCAAAATTTCATTTAAACGGAAAATCAGTTTTTATAAGTACCACTTAGTGGTTTCACTATTCATCAAAACTTGAAGTTTTTCAGAAAATTACCAAAAATTCACCATAAGCTATATTTGATATTTCTAATTCAAAAATGATGTCTATTTTACAAAATTCAAAACATATTAGTTTTATTAATTAATTTAATAATTAATTCCCGCTGTCATAGCAAATAGCGTGATTTTATGAAACAAAAAGTATCAAAAGATTGACACTAGTTTAAGTCCGATTTCAAAGTAAAATTAATTCCAACGACCACTATTGGATTAAATGGTAAAAATATATTCTTATTTCACTTTAAAACCAATTAAAAAGATAATCTAATCATATAAATAAATTATATTAAAAATAGGTTTTGAATTAAAATACAACATTTTTCACTATTCATTAAAAATTAAACTTTTTCAGAAAAATACCAAAAATTTACACAAAGTAAATTTTTATGTCCTGATTCTAAAGAAGAATTTTATTTTGTCAAATATAACACATAAAATTTTCAAAAATTGGATTTAAAATAGGTTCTCCATCAAAAGGCGGTTAATCGGCCTTTTAAAGAATATTAGAATGTCTACGCTTAAAATTGGATTCATTCGCATTTTTAATCCCCTAACATTTATTGTAAAGAGTATAAATATTTGACAAAAATAAATAATAATTTTGTAGTTAGTTCTGTTCATTCCCTCCATTACAACGGCTAGGCATTAACTACAATTTAAAATAATATTATTTTATTATTAGAGTGCAACGTAAGATTCCCAAGAAACTCGTTGTTGCATATTGGGTACTCCATCGAGCATAGAATCCCCTTTAAAGTAATATTAAAATTTTATTCATAGATATGGATAAATATAAAGATGTAATATTCTTTATTTACCTTGGGTGTTACATCATTCCCCCCTTTTAGGAATTGCATCCTTGAAATTTTAAAATTGGGCTTGGAAACATCCTTGAAAGTCCCACATCGGAACAAGAGTCCGTAAAACAATCACTTTAAAATAAAGAAAGATTAGTACATAGGTCACCCGAGTTAACCCATACTAGGATTCCAAGTATAAAAATTTGGACATGGAGGAAAAAACAAAGGATTATGTTCTGATGGAGAGTGATAGTAAACATGTCTAGGAGAAAGTTAACCATAAGAAAATCACAAACTTGTGATGGGTTAAACGGTATTCGATTCCCCAGTAGGAAATGTCAACAGACAACACTTTTGTTTTAAGTTGCTCTTCATTGAGGAATTTATTTTTGATCTTAAGGAAACATACTTACTTATCATGTTGACTTTCAACTTTTATTAGATTCCTTACAAAAACTCATATTTTCTCCAAAAGACGAGTATTTAGGAATACTTGTTCACATTAAGAGTACTATAATCAACTTCTAGATAATCACCTAATCAAAAAAAGAGAACTATATACTTCCCATGTCTTTATACTTTACCCCAAAACAAAACAAAAAAGGTTATAACAAGATCAGATAATCCAGAAAAGGATAACCCTTAATAAAAAGAAAATCTACTCTTAATCTCCAAAATTTGTCCAACAAAACCCAAATTTCAACGAGGACCATTCAATAAACAATTTGTCCATAAACTTCTTCAAAGTAAACCAAAATAAGATTGAAACCCAAATATTTGAAGGATTTAATCACATAGTCTTCCATGTTAAATCGTACATTTATCTCCTAACAACATCAGTTGCTCTTAATGTCTCGTATTGAAAAGTAATTAACCTAATCACATATCCTCCATGATAGGTTAATAAATTTCCATAGATAACCCAAAATCAACTTAATCTTAATTCATAAAATCATCTAACTAAAAATAATCGGTCAAACTGACTAGGGACATCACGTAGTCCAGTGGTAGGCGATAAATACCAGCTGCACTTTGGTTGTGGGTTCGATTCCCGCAGCTTTGTCCGACGCGACGGGTTGTCACACGGCCTGCATGTTGTCCTTTTTTCCAAAAATATATAATTTTCAAATAATTCCCAAAAAGAGATAAAATCATTAAAAATAACCATAAAATAATTTAACCTTAATTTAATCTCATGCCTTTCACTTCCATCATAACATATAGTAACCCATAATTACCTCAAAAGTAAGGATCATAAAAACCCAAATGGTTCTTTATAACTATTTCCACAAAAGAATAGATAACTATTCCTTGAATAAAATTTTTATATATTAAACATCAGGGTTACACATACTATAAAAAGTCTTCTAATGTAACCCCATCATCAAAAGAGACTTAATACTCTTAAGAATTTCACCATAACTCTTGAAGCCCTTATATGTTTACTTCTTACTCATTCAACATTCTTCATGATCCATTAACCATTACTTTCCAACTTATTCTGAAATAATTATTTATTACAAAAAAAAATCATGAATCATATCCTATGATTACAAAATATGAAAACAAAAGTTATGAAATAATCCATACCTTTGATTGGTCATTGTCAGTTTCTTCATCCTCAATCGGAATGGCATTAAGTATTGGTAGACGAATATTTGTATGATCTTGGTGATCCCATTCACGAAACTTCTTCATAGGAAATGTTCTTTCATAATGACCATGCACACCACATTTAAAACATTCAACGGAGTCCTCAGAAAGAACTTCTTTCCCTTTCCTCGAGTCAACTGGATGCTTCCTTTTTCCCTGGAAGGTTCTTGCTTTATGACCTTCATTTCCACATCTATAGAATATTTTTTTCCCTTTGAAACATTTTCCTAGGCGTTTCTTTCCACATCATTGACACATTGGTTTTTGAACACACTTACCTTTATGATTATTACCCGTAGTTCCATAGGGATTTGTTTCTCGCATATATGATTCCTTATAGAAATCACCAAGGTTTAGGTGGTCAATCATGACTCCAGATAGTTGGTTGAGGATAAAGACAAGAGTTCTCATTGCAGCTCCAATATCATTCAATTGATTGCTCAAAAAACTGTCCCAGATTCCTTCACATCCACTGTTACTTTGGTGCCTGCTAGATCCAGCCATTTAATAAAACCAAAAAGGTCAATGTGAGTATATCAACGAAACCATCATGTACTAATGAGGAATATAAACACTAAGATATACTTACTCATTCAATTTATCTAAAACTAGGACTCTTTCTGAATTCCTAACCATTATGGTAGTGTCACTTATGATTAAAGAATACCCTAACCTCTAAAGTTATCTAAACCGACCACTGATACAAAATATAAGGCCCCAGCCTTAAACCTTACTTAATCTTGAGTTAATACAAGATTACACATTGAGGATCTTTTCAGGTTTAGATTTTTAGAGAATTAGATCATAAAACTTACATTACATTCCACATTTAATCAAAGTGGTTACATAAAGATTGTATTCATTTTTTCCCATCAACAGAAACATATTTAAAATAAAACATGGATTCTTTCTTGAAACTTCCTTGACACTATCATCATATCATTTACCTTTCCCTTGAACTATGAAAAAAATTTCAAAAAAACATGGGATGAGCATAAAAAGCTCAGTAAGCGATATAAAAATATGGAAAGGAAGTATGAGTTCATATATACATAAGAATGAAATCATACTTTACCCATAAAACATAGGCACTTTAACATACCACATCAAATCATGAATAAATCATAGACTTCATAAGACATAAAAGGTAACTTTAGGCATTCATAACATTCTTACGTAGGGAGTAACCTTCTTGGTTACGTTTGGAATACCCACCACAGTATATTCCCTAAATCTCCTCAGAGAAACCTTAACGTTTCACTCCTTCACGTTACTCAATGCATTGGAGAGCTATATCGGGCTCACCCACCCTTATTTTGTCACGGAACCACCCGTCTTAATAATAATGCCCAAGAACCTCAACATAATCGTATCACATAAAACATGCATAAAGGAAACATAACATTTCCACATTTCAATCAAAAGATATCAATACAACACATTGATATAGTAAAAACATTATGAACACCATTTTCAATACCAAAATAAAAGAAAAGTATAACATGGTATTTATTTTTCTTTTAAAAAGAAGGTATGGCTAGTAGAGGAAGCCGAAACTCAAATAATGGTCACGGCGGCGGAGAAGTCGTTGTCGCCGCATACGTATGACAAAAACATTCCCTTTTTTCGTTTAGTAAATGCTTCATATAAAAAATATTCTTTTTGAATAAACGTAAAAGTCAAAGGATTTTATACACCGTATAAAATAAGGTTGTGTATAAAACAAAATATGCCTCAATGAAAGGAGATTGAGATGAAGTCCCATACAAAGATGATATCCTTGGATTAAGGATAAATCAATTACATAATTATGTGCGACAAACGAATAAACAAAATATAAGTGGGTATTAAGTGTACAAAAATCATAGGACATTCACAAATAATCAGATAACGATATATTCAAGGTGTACAAGTTTATCCCAAAGAATCAAAATTTGGTTAAGAAGTTTCCTTGCAAAAATTCGACAGCCTAACGATGTCACTACAAAATTCAGAAAAAGAGTTGATGAGAGATAAAAAGGTTATCTCATCACTTGGTCATAAAATTTACATCAATAAGGATGTATAGGAACATATCCCAACATAATAGTGTGTGAATTAAAAGACATAACAAAATAAGTCTTTTAAAAAGAAGAGGGTGAAAGGTTCCCTTACTGACATGGGTAACTTTCCAAACATACACCCCGTGAAAGAAGGATAATAAAACATTGATGTAAATACTCATAAATGAAATTATATTACACAATGAGTAAAATAATGGGCAGTACATACAAAATTCAAAGGAAATTGTGGCAAATGTAGCATAAATCTCACAGGAATAAAAGTGAGATGAAAAATCCCTTACGAAAACTCGGCAACCTAACGGCACCACTTAAAACATAAAAATATGGATTGATGAGATCAAATAGGGTCTCTCATAATATTAACATGAAGTTTACAGAAAGATGAATATAAAATAAAATCCCCCTATATAACAAATATGAGCTTAAAGGAAGTGACATAATGGAGAGTACTTAAAAAGAAAGAGAGAGGTTAGATGTCTTACGAAAATTCGGCAGCCTAACGGAGCCACTCAAAACATTCAAAATGGATTGATGAGAGAGAATAGGTTCTCTCATCATATGAACATAAAAATTACAGTAAGAGTAATATAAAATAACATCCCAATCACAAGAAAGGTGAGCTTAAAAGGAATGACATAAAATAGTGTACTTAACAAGAAAGAGAGGAGTAGGATCCCTTACCTTGGGTCCGACTTGACTTGATCGTTATTTAATCTCCTGAATAATAAACTTGAGTTAATTTCTTATTCCTTAATAACCTTTTTCAAGTACATTATTCATTTTATATCACTTATTACCATGTCATGAACAATATGTAATTATTTTAGTTAATAACGGTCGTTTAAACGATCATTGGTACTTGAGTCAAAGTATGCTCTTTATAATTAAAAGTTGTTCATGTATCCTTTATATCCAGAGTTATAATAATGATTTATATATCATATATATCATATATATCCAGTATATAAATGAATTTATAATATTACATAATCATTTAGAGTTAAGAAATGAAATGCACCGTTCATGGAGACGGTAAGCCATACGTACGCATGAATGCTACTTTCATTTCTATTTCGTATTTTATAGAATGGAATCATAATTATATAAAGGTATATTATAATTCCATTATAATATCATATAGAATACCATTAATTAAATCCTTTATACGTCTCACATATGGCATTAACGAATCAAATCACTTTGAGGGGTCGGTTGTCCGCACTTCCTAAAATAAAGATATCGTGTTTACTCATAATGGTAACCATAAAGGATATGCGATAAATGAAAAATACAGAATCTTAAGTAAAACATAAACATATTATATATAATATATAAATATAGTGACATCTTAATGGCCACCTTTAAAGGTGTCAAATGGATCTTGAACAATCATCGTTTCGTGAGGCAGAAAATCGCCAACCACAGAAACAGTATGTTATTTAACCATTAGACGAAGGTGTGTGTAAGTGTAGCTCAAATACGTAAATTAAAAACATCCTAGTATATTTAAGATACTGGAGTTGTTTCAAAAGAAATGAATTAAAAGAGTTTAGGGGGTTGGAGAAACAAAATAAAACAAAAGGACTCAAGTGAAGACATTACCTTAAAATCGGGTAACTCCCTTTGGTTTGAGCAAAAAGACTTCCTTGGGAAGAATTCTGTCCAAAGTGAGGCTTCAAGGAGTTATAGAGGGATGTGGAGAGACAAAATGGGATGGGATTGTCCGAGAAAAAGGCTTTGGAAGTGTGGGTAAGGAGGTAGAGGTGGGGGCCTTTTATAAGATGAGAGGAGGGGCACTCTTGGAATGTAAAGAAATGTTCCTTTATTTTAAAATGATTTTAGGATTAAAAAGTTCCCACGTTGATACAGTTCGAGTATATGGTGATAAGGGTTCGAAATACAGCCATCCAATAGGTTTTGGACATGTGTACGTCTTAGATTTTACATTTCCTTTCCATTTTATTTAAATCGTTAAATAATGGGGTCATCGCTGCATCATCATGATTTCATAAATAATATAATTTATTTAATGTCTAAAAATTATAATAAAAATACTATGATATATTAAGTCATTTTATATTTCCAATGAATATTTATAGTCAATAATATGACTTGTATAACCCCATGTAAAAATTGTTTTAGTAAAACATCTCATGTTTGTGTCATTTTTACTTTAACATTAAATAAAAAGTTTTTTATGTGATTTCCCAACCAAAGTGGCTACATGGGGTCCCTAAGTTGACCCATGGATTTCTTTAGTCTGCCATGACACATCCAATTATGGTAGGACATGTTTCATGCTCATATAATATTATTAAAACATTATTTTTACCTTAATCTACTCTAATTACCTCTAACCGCGATTAAAAACACAATAAGTTACTATTCACCCAAAAATTATTTTAATCCCATTGAACCACATTTTACTTCTTAATTACAACCATGTATGTCGGATTTTTGAAATTCAAAACACAAAAATGAAAAAAATTCATTTAAACGGAAAATCAGTTTTTATAAGTACCACTTAGTGGTTTCACTATTCATCAAAAATTGATGTTTTTCAGAAAATTACCAAAACTTCACCCTAATATATATTTGATATTTCGAATTAAAAATGATTTCTATTTTAAAAAATTCAACAAATATTAGCTGCATTAATTAATTTAATAATTAATTCTCGTTGTCAGAGAAAATAGCGTGTTTTTATGAAACAAAAAGTATCAAAAGATTGACACTAGTTTAAGTCTGATTTCAAAGTGAAATTAATTCCAACGACCACTATTGGATTTAATGGTAAAAATATATTCTAATTTCACTTTAAAACCCACTCAAAAGATAATCTAATCATATAAATAAATTAGATTAAAAAGTGGTTTTGAATTAATATACAATATTTTTCACTATTCATTAAAAATTGAACTTTTTCAGAAAAATAACAAAAATTTACACAAAGTAAATTTTTATATCCTGATTCTAAAGAAGAATTTTATTTTGTCAAATATAACACATAAATTTGTCAAAAAGTGGATTTAAAAGAGGTTCGCCATCAAAAGGCAGTTAATCGACCTTTTAAAGAATATTAGAATGTCTACGCTTAAAATTGGATTCATTCGCATTTTTAATCCTCTAACATTTATTGTAAAGAGTATAAATATTTGACAAACATATATAATCATTTTGTATTTATTTCTCTTCATTCCCTCTATTACAATGGCTAGGCATTAACTTCCATTTAAAATAATATTATTTTATTATTAGAGTGCAACATAAGATTCCCAAGAAACTCGTTGTTGCATATTGGGTATGCCATTGAGCATAGCATCCCCTTTAAAGTAATTAAAGTATTTTTTTCACAAATATGGATAAATATAAAGATGTCACATTCTTTATTTACCTGGGGTGTTACATCCTTCCCCCCTTTTGAGAATTGTGTCCTCACAATTTTAAAATTGGGTTTGGAAACATCCTTGAAAGTCCCACATCGGAACAAGAGTCGGTAAAACGATCACTTTAAAATAAAGAAAGATAAGTACATAGGTCACCCGAGTTAATCCATACTAGGATTCCATGTATGAAAATATGGACATGTAGGAAAACACAAAGGGTTATGTTCTGATGGAGAGTGATAGTAAACATGTCAAGGAGAAAGTTAACCATAAGAGAATCACAAACTTGTGATGGGTTAAACGGTATTCGATTCCCCAGTAGGAAAAGTTAACAGACAACACTTTTGTTTTATGTTACTCTTCAATGAGGAATTTATTTATGATCTTAAGGAAACATACTTACTTATCATGTTGACTTTCAACTATTATTAGATTCCTTACACAAAATCATATTTTCACCAAAAGATGAGTATTTAGGAAGACTTATTCACATTAAGAGTACTATAATCAATTTCTAGAGAATCACCTAATCCAAAAAAGAGAACTATATACTTCCCAAGTCTTTAGTCTTTACCCAAAAAAAAACCAAAAAGGTAAGTACAGGATCAGATAATCCAGAAAAGGATAACCCTTTATAAAAATAAAATCTACTATTAATCTCCAAAATTTGTCCAACAAAACCCAAAGTTCAACGAGGACCATTAGATAAAAAATTTGCCCACAAAATTCTTCAAAGAAAACCAAACTAATATTGAAACCCAAATATTTTAAGGATTTAGTCACATAGTCTTCCAAGTTAAATCGTAACATTTATCTCCAAACAACATCAGTTTCTCTCAATGTCTCGTATTAAAAAGTAATTAACCTAATCACATATCCTCCATGATAGGTTAATAAATTTCCATAGATAACTCAAAATCAACTTACTCTTAATTAATAAAATCATCTAACTAAAAAGAATCAGTAAAACTAACCAGGTACTTCACGTAGTCCAGTGGTAGGCGATAAATACCAGCTGCACTTTGGTTGTGGGTTTGATTCCCGTAGCTTTGTCTGATGCAACGGGTTGTCACACGGCCTGCGTATTGTCCTTTTTTCCAAAACTATATAATTCTCAAATAATTCCCAAAAAGAGATAAAATCATAAAAAATAACCATAAAATAATTTAACCTTAATTTAATCTCATGCCATTCACTTCCATCATAACATATAGTAACCCATAATTACCTCAAAAGTAAGGATCATATAAACCCAAATGGTTCTTTATAACTATGTCCACAAAAGAACAGATAACTATTCCTTGAATAAAATTTTTATATATTAAACATCAGGGTTACACATACTATAAAAAGTCTTCTCATGTAACCCTATCATCAAAAGAGACTTAATACTCTTAAGAATTTCACCATAACTCTTGAAGCCCTTATATGTTGACTTCTTACTCATTCAACATTCTTCATGATCCATTAACCATTCCTTTCCAACTTATTCTAAAATAATTCTTTCCTACAAACCAAATCATGAATCATATCCTAAGATTCCAAAATAGGAAAAAAAATGTTATGAAATAATCCATACCTTTGATTGGTCATTGTCAGTTTCTTCATCCTCAATCGGAATGGCATTAGGTATTGGTAAACGAATATTTGTACGATCTTGGTGATCCCATTCACGAAACTTATTCATAGGACATGTGTTTTCATAATGACCATGCACACCACATTTAAAACATTCAACTGATCCCTCAGAAAGAACTTCTTTCCCTTTCCTCGAGTTAACTGGATGCTTCCTTTTTCCATGGAAGGTTCTTGCTTTATGACCTTCATTTCCACATCTATAGAATATTTCTGTCCCTTTGAAACATTTTCCTAGGTGTTTCTTTCCACATCATTGACACATTGGTTTTTGAACACACTTACCTTTATGATTATAACCCGTAGTTCCTTAGGGATTTGTTTCTCGCATATATGATTCCTTATAGAAATCACCAGGTTTAGGTGGTCAATCATGACTCCAGATAGTTGGTTGAGGATAAACACAAGAGTTCTCATTTCAGCTCCTATATCATTCAGTTGCTTGCTCAAAAAACTGTCACAGTTTCCTTCACATCCACTGTTACTTTGGTGCCTACTAGATTTAGCCATTTACTAAAACCAAAAAGGTCAATGTGAGTATATCAACAAAACCATCATGTATTAATGGGGAAGATAAACACTAAGATATACTTACTCATTCACTTTATCTAAAAATAGGACTCTTTCTGAATTCCTAACCATTATGGTAATGTCACTTATGCTTAAAGAATACCTTAACCTCTGAAGTTATCTAAGCCGACCTCTGATACCAACTATAAGGCCCCAACCTTAAACCTTACTTAATCTTGAGTTAATACAAGATTACACATTGAGGATCTTTTTAGGTTTAGAGTTTTAGATAATTAGATCATAAAACTTGCATTACATTCCACATTTAACCAAAGTGGTTACATAAAGATTGTATTCATTTTTTCCCATCAATGGAAACATATTTAAAATAAAACATGGATTCTTTCTTGAAACTTCCCTTACACTATCATCATATCATGTACCTCTCCCTTGACCTGTGAAAAAAATTTGAAAAAAAACTTGGGATGAGCATAATATACTCATTAAAGGATATAAAAATATGGAAAGGAAACATGAGTTTATATAGACATAAGAATGAAATCATACTTTACCCATAAAACATAGGCACTTTAACATACCTCATCAAATCAGGAATAAATCATAGACTTCATAAGACATAAAAGGTAACTTGAGGCATTCATAGCATTCTTACGTAGGGATTAACCCTCTTGGTTACGTTTGGAATACCCACCACAGTATATTCCCTAAATCGCTTCGGAGAAACCTTAACGTTTCACTCCTTCACGTTACCCAATGTATTGGAGAGCTATATCGAGCTCACCCACCCTTAGTTTATCACGGAACCACCCATCTTCATAATAATGCCCAAGAACCTCAACATAATTTTATCACATAAAACATGCATAAAGGAAACATAACATTTCCACATTTCAATCACAACATATCAATACAACACATTGATATAATAAAAACATTATGAACACCATTTTCAATACCAAAATAAAAGAAAAGTATAACATGGTATTTATTTTTCTTTTAAAAAGAAGGTATGGCTTGTAGAGGAAGCCGAAACTCAAATAATGGTCACGGCGGAGGAGAAGTTGTTTTCGCCGCATACGTATGACAAAAACATTCCCTTTTTTCGTTTAGTAAACGCTTCATATAAAAAAGATTCCTTTTGAATAAATGTAAAAGTCAAAGGTGTTTATACACCGTATAAAATAAGGTTGTGTATAAAACAAAATATGCCTCAATGAAAGAAGATTGAGACGAAGTCCCATATAAAGACGGTATCCTTGGATTAAGGATAAATCAATTACATAATTATGTGTGAAAAACGAACACATGAAATATAAGTGGGTATTAAGTGTACAACAATCAGAGGACATTCACACATAATCAAAGAATGACATATTCAAGGTGTACAAGTTTATCCCAGAGAATCAAAATTGGGTTAATAAGTTCCCTTGCAAAAATTCGACATCCTAACGATGTCACTATAAAATTCAGAAAAAGAGTTGATGAGAGATAAAAGGGTTATCTCATCACTTGGTCATAAAATTTACATCAATAAGGATATATAAGAACATATCCCATCATAATAGTATGTGAATTAAAAGACAGAACAAAATAAGTCTTTTAAAAAGAGGAGGGTGAAAGGTTCCCTTACCGAATTGGGTAACTTTCTAAACATACACCCCGTGAAAGAAAGACAATAAAACATTTATGTAAATACTAATAAATGAATGTATATTACACAATGAGTAAAATAATGGGCAGTACATACACCACTCAAAGGAAATTTTGGAAAATGTAGCATAAATCTCACGGGAATAAAAGTGAGATGAAAAATCCCTTACGAAAACTCGACAGCCTAACGACGCCACTTAAAACATACAAAAAATGGATTGATGAGATAAAATAGGGTCTATAATCATATTAAAATAAAGTTACAGAAATATTAATATAAAATAACATCCCCCAACAAAACAAAGATGAGCTTAAAAGAAGTGACATAAATGAGAGTACTTAAAAAGAAAGAGAGAGGTTAGATCTCTTACGAAAATTCGGCAGCCTAACGACGCCACTCAAAACATAAAAAATGGATTGATGAGAGAGAATAGGGCTTCTAATCATATTAACATAAAAATTAAATTAAGAGTAATATAAAAGAACATCACAATCACAAGAAAGATGAGCTTAAAAAGAATGACATAAAAGAGTGTACTTAAAAAAGAAAGAGAGGAGTAGGATCCATTACCTCGGGTCCGACTTGACTCGATCATTCTTTAATATCCTGAATAATAAACTTGAATTAATTTATACTTCCTTAAGAACCTTTTTCTACTTCATTATGCCTTTTATATCACTTATTAGCATGTCATGAACACTATGTAATTATTTTAGTTAATAACGGCCGTTTAAACGATCATTGGTACTTGAGTCAAAATATGCTCTTTATTATTACATGTTGTTCATGTATCCATTATATCCAGAGATATAATCATGATTTATATATCATATATATCATATATATCCATTATATACATGAATTTATAATATTACATAATTATTTAGATGTAGGAAATGAAATGCATTGTTCATGGAGACGGTAAGCCGTACGTACGCATGAACGCTACTTTCATTTCTATTTAGTATTTTATAGAATGAAATCACAATGATATAAAGGTATATTATAATTCCAGTATAATATAATATAGAATACCATTAATTAAATCCTTTATACATCCTACATATGGCATTAACGAATCAAATCAGTTTGAGGGGGCAGTAGTCCGCACTTCCTAAAATGAAGATATCACGTTTACTCATAATGGTAACCATAAAAGATATGCCATAAAGAAAAATACAGAAGAATAAGTAAAACATAAACATATTATATATAATATATAAAAATAGTGACATCTTAATGGCCACATTTAAAGGTGTTAAAAGAATCTTGAACAATCATCGTTTCGTGAGGCAGAAAATCGTGAACCACAGAAACAATATGTTCTTTAACCATTAGAAGAAGGTGTGTGCAAGTGTAGCTCAAATCCTTCTTATAACAACATCCTAGTATATTGAATATACTGTAGTTGTTACAAAATAAATGAATAAAAAGATTTTATGGGGTTGGAGAAGCAAAATAAAACAAAAGGACTCAAGTGAAGACATTACCTTAAAATCGGGTAACTCCCTTTGGTTTGAGCTCAAAGGCTTCCTTGGGAAGACTTCTGCCCAATGTGAGGCATCAAGGAGTTTTAGAGGGATGTGGAGAGACAAAATGGGAAGGGGTTGTCCGAGCCAAAGGCTTTGGATGTGTGGGTAAGGAGGTAGAGGTGGGGGCCTTTTATAAGAGGAGAGGAGGGGCACTCTTGGAAAGTAAAGCAATGTTCCTTTATTTTAAAATGATTTTCGGATTTAAAAGGTCCCACATTGATACAATTCGAGGATAAGGTGGTAAGGGTTCTATATTCACCCATCCAATAGGTTTTGGACATGTGTAGGTATTATATTTTACATTGTCTTTCCATTTTATTTAAAACGTTAAATAATGACGTCATCGCTACATCATCATGATGTCATAAATAATATAATTTATTTAATGTCTAAAAATAATAATAAAAATACTATGATGTAGGAAATTATTTTATATTTTCAATTAATATTTTTAGTCAAAAATATAACTTGTATAACCCCATGTAAAAATTGTTTTAGTAAAACATTTCATGTTTGTGTCATTTTTACTTTAACATTAAATAAAAAGTTATTTATGTCATTTCCCAACCAAAGTGGCTCCATGGGGTCCCCAAGTTGACAGATGGATTGTCTTGGTCGGCCATGAAACATCCAATGAGGGTAGGACATGTTTCATGCTCATCTAATATTTTTAAAACATTATTTTTACCTTAAACTACTCTAATTACCTCTAATCGCGATTAAAAACTAAATAAGTTACTATTCACCAAAAAATTATTTTAGTCCCATTGAACCGAATTTTACATCTTAATGACAACCATGTATGTCGGATTTTTGAAATTCAAAGCACAAATATGGAAAAATATCATTTAAATGGAAAATCAGTTTTTATAAGTACCACTTAGTGGTTTCACTATTCATCAAAAATTGAAGTTTTTCAGAAAATTACCAAAAATTCACCCTAAGCTATATTTGATATTTCGAATTCAAAAATTATGTCTATTTAACAAAATTCAAAACATATTAGTTGAATTAAATAATTTAGTAATTAATTCCCGATGTCAGAGCAAATAGCGTGTTTTTATGAAACAAAAAGTATCAAAAGCTTGACACTAGTTTAAGTCCGATTTCAAAGTAAAATTAATTCCAACGACCACTATTGGATTAAATGGTAAAAAGATATTCAAATTTCACTTTAAAACCAATTCAAAAGATAATCTAATCATATAAATAAATTTGACTAAAAAGAGGTTTTGAATTAAAATACAACATTTTTCACTATTCATTAAAAATTGATCTTTTTCGGAAAAATACCAAAAAATTACACAAAGTAAATTTTGATGTCCCGATTATAAATAAGAATTTTATTTTGTCAAATATAACACATAAAATTGTCAAAAAGTATATTTAAAAAAGGTTCGCCATCAAAAGGCGGTTAATCGAACTTTTAAAGAATATTGGAATGTCTATGCTTAAAATTAGATTCATTCGCATTTTTAATCCTCTAACATTTATTGTAAAGAATAAAAATATTTGAAAAACATATATAACCATTTTGTAGTTAGTTCTGTTCATTCCCACCTGTACAACAGGTAGGCGTTAACTACTAATAAAAATAATATTATTTTATTATTAGAGTGCAACGTATGATTCCCAAGAAACTCGTTGTTGCATATTGGGTACGCCATCAAGCATAGAATCCATTTTAAAGTAATATTAATATTTTATTCACAAATATGGATAAATAAAAATATGTCATATTATTTATTTACCTGGTGTGTTACATTCCATCCCCATCGTAACCATTCAAAAATAATTTTCATCTAATGATTAGAAATAAATTTTAATAACATAATATCATTTTGTATATGAATAAATTACAAAATATCCATAAAAAACTTTACTTATGTATCAAAACACATAAAGGAAAATGAATCTATTAATACCTGAAAAAATGATACTACTAAAATAATATTAACAAATAAATTTTAGAAGATCATATAAGATTTAATATTTCTGTATATAGTTCTTGTATAATTTCATAATAATGTATTAACCATTATACATGAGTTTAACATACCATCGACTATGGAAAATTAAAATGTAGGGGTAAATTTTACAATTTAATTATTATCAGAGATTGTTTATATGTTAGTATCTACTTGGACAGCTTTATCATCCACATCCATATTTCTTAAAAAGATATTTCAAAACTTTTTTAATATTTTATAGACTTTGTTTTAATGTTATTTATAGAATTTTTTGAATTTTTATAAAATGTTTTGAATGTATTCATTTTTTCATTTTCCAAACCAAGTTCTTTATGACTTTTTTGACAAATTAATTATAGGATGTTTTTCTAACTTACTCAGTGCGTGGAGATATTTTCCACCGTTATAAAACCGTTGATGCTCTACTTATAGTCGTATAAGAATATTTTCAAAATAAATGTTTTCTTTTATCATTATTATAATTTTAAGTGATGTTATAATAGAAAGACAAATTTATGGAAAATTTATTTGATTTCATATTTGTCAACATCCTTTGATGTATTTTACACTTGTTTGATGTTGATTAATTAAGATATATTCTTCTATATTGTATTTTAGGTTTTGTGTTATGTTTGACTATGGATGTTTTATTTTTATAACATTCATTTTTTTTATTTTAAGTATAAACATTTTGTAAGATAATTTGAATACGAATTTTTATGATAAGTTTAATCTTTCCATATGAGGAATTAATTAGACTTATTAAGTGACGGGTGGAGCCCACTATATCTTCTCGATGCCTTGGTAGGACTAATGAGACAATCTTATTTCATGGAACAAGGCCTGGAAAAAATATTATTTTTTGTCTTGGCAGGAGGCCTAGACTATGTGGTTATGATATCTGACATTATTTATTCCACCATAATGAAATTGTCTATTGATATTACATTTGATGATTACACTAGTAGAATATGCATGTGAATAGTTAAATGCAATTATTTCATTAATTTTATTTATATTTTGATGATGTTTAATTTTAAAATGCTTTTGTTTTAGTCTTATACATTTCCTTAAATGTTAATGCTTATTTATGATAGTTTTTACTACATTTTTATCCTTACTAGGCATCTGATCTCACCCCTTTCTTATGTTTTATTATTCACATGATGTGAAGACGTTTATAACGATTATCCTGAAGAAATATACTAAGGGATATAATATTTTTCAAAGGGGACACAATGTTGTTGTTTTTATTACATGATGTAATGTAAAACTTATGTATGTATCTAGTACTTCCAATGCTACTAAACTGATCAGTCACTTGGGACATAATTCCTTATATCATGACAATGTTATATAATAATCCACTGACTCTTGGTAACTATGGTCAGGTCTTTTCATTAAATTAATTAATTGTGTCTTTTTTAATATTCACACGATTTGTAGTAATTTTTTTTTCTAATATATGATTTCAATATAAAGGGATTCAATTGATTTCAGTGTGACTTTTAATAAAAATAATTACTAAATATTTGAAAAAACATATTTGATAATATTAAAAAAAATTACGTCACCAATTAATAAGCATCTTGTAATTCATTTTAGGTATTTTTTTAAAATATTAATTTTACAGCGAGTAATAAAAAATAAATATTTTCATAAAACACTTAATTAATTTAAATTCAAATGTAATTTTTTAATTATAAATGATATAGATTTACATTAATTAATTTTGAGTTAGATATAACTAAAATAACTACATGTATGAAAACATTATAATTTATTTTGGTATATGTACATTTCTAGGATTAAAATTTATTTTTTCCTAATGAAATAAAATTCATTGTGTATTAATTTAAATTATGTTTTTTAACATGAGAGTATTGATTTTATTAAAAATAAATTATTTAATTGAATTAGGATATCAAAATGAAGTTACAAATTCATTATAATTTTCCATAAAAACATTACCATTGTTAATAATGATTTAACGTATTATAAGTTAAATAATGTCACGGGTAAAATTTCAAAGGTAAAAGATAAAATAATTAAATGTCAAATTTTAAATGGGTGGATGATTTTTTTCTTGTACGTATGTAGAATTTTTAAAAATTATTTATCATCAGAATTCTTTTGAAATAATTCCACCTAGTTTTTTTTTATTCAATTCAATATAATCATTATCTAGTCACTCAAACCCACCTGTCCTTAAGTAAAATTACAGATCTCACAACACATAAAATCCCCAAAATCATTTATTATTTTTCTATAACATCCCAAACATATCCACCCATCTCTACCCACCTACTGGATCTATTGGTCTCACCCAATAAAATATTCAATGTTCATTATGGGGTACGTCATAGAGGTGATATTCAATATGAATCTTTCTAAAAAACCTTCTCTTAGCATCATTTATTTTTCTACATTCTCAAAAAATATTCTATCCTTAAAATAAGAAAAAATATATTATCATATATATATAATAAAATTTTATTCTTTTTATGGTATACTTTATATCTATCTATTTTATTATGTACTGTTTTTTCAAAAGAAAAAAATCTTTATTTAAATTAGGGCGATTAATTGTCCTTGAAAATAATGATGATGTTTTCTTCCATTACTGACTTCACAGATCTTCATAAAAGCATTATTATAGTTAAAAGATCATTTAATATGAAAATAATAACCAATTCAATTCTAAATAACTAAAATATTGTTCTAATATATGTTTAAATTAATATTGTTCATGATGATCAGAAAAAAATCAAGGTAAAGTAAACATTTTAATTAACAGTTTATAAAATTAATAATCCATATGTAAGAAATAAAAAAAGGTAAAATGGGACTATATAACCATATAAAAATTGTTTAATAACTTTTCATTTTACAACTTATGTTTTATTTTCTTTTGAAAATAAAATCCATAATTATACACTATTGATATGATTGGAAAGCTATGTTACAAACAAACCTGAAACAATTAAAATAATTAAATATTAATAATAAATATGTTATAATATTTTATAAATTATTCACATAAGGTATTATAAATATTATTATATTTTATTAATATATTAATTAAATTCTTTAAACCAATATATAGTTCGTTAATTTAAGGAAAACTAATGGGATGTGTCGGTAATGGTTTCTTGTCTTGATTTTACTTCTATTGGAATTATTCTTTTTCACCAAATAGTTAATGTGTGTGGTATATATACTGAAATATTATATATCATATCATGAAATTCAATGTTTTCATTTTATTTAATACTTTTTAAAAATTATTAAATTTATTGGGAATACGGATCAAATTATTACATTGTCGTATTTGAATTATTAACCCAATTTTCAATAATTGTGATAAAGTACTACTTCATTGATTATGTCATACAAATATTATTTTGGAAATTAATTTTTGAATACTTTATTTTTTATATCTACCTTTTTTATTTTTTTTATTTTTACACAAATCTTATTAATTTTAATAGTGTTTAGTTCTATGATATGACATTTGTAAAGGGAATTTCATTTAAAATTTGTAATTTTATAATATTACCATAAAAAACACATTTACGATCATGTACACATTTTCAAAATATTTTTCCCAAAAAAATAAAATTATAATATTACTCATTTAATGTATTTTTTAATCATGTTTTAATTTTTATGATTTTTTTTAAAATAAATGTCTTTTAATTTTATAAATGGTGACATTTTTTGACTTTTTAGAAAAAAAATGGATTGATTTTTTTTTAACATATATGGAATAATAATGATTTCCCACAATAATGAATCATTCATTCATTAAAGTATTCTTTATAATATACAGTCAATAGTTTTTTGTAATTTTTTTCCTTTATAATTGTGTACAAATTTAAAATGAAATTTTTTAAAAATAGAAATTTGGGTTTTTCATGAATTATTTAAAGTTATATTTCAAAATTATTTTCCAAATATTATAAAAATATTTTATGATATTTATAAATTAATATGAATATTATTCATTGATTGAATAAAAAATAACAATTATGAAAGCGATTTAATTTATAAGATTCATGTTATGATGACATATTTATTAAACTCTTTTCTATATATGGGTTAGGATAGGATGATTGACTTATGTTTTTGTAGAACACATTCTTGTGGTTATCATTATGTGATGGTCATTACATTATAACCAAGGATAATTGATTTAAATATACCTCTTAAATTATGTGTATAATGATATTTTATCTCATTATATAGATTTTACTAGAATGGGGTGTTAACATAACATAGAATGAATATACTAAATGAGAAGTTAAATCGATAGAGTAAAGGTATTTTTCTACCATAATAGTCTGGGGATTTAATATTTAATACTATAATGGTTCATGGAGAAAACCCATTCCACTATGATATTCGTTTAAAATATCATTGGAAACTTAATAAAAGATTTTATATTCTTATGTGTATACCACAATCCACGTATCATGCCAATATTATTCTCTCACATTTCTGGTTAATTTAATATAAATTTCATATAAACATTTATGATGTTTTCCATGACTTGTGATTATGATCTTTGATATTTATGCTATGATTTTAAAATGTTATGTTCATGTTCTTATTCAATTACCCATATGTTATGAGTGATATATCACATGTTTATACATAATTTTCATCTAATATTATTATTTTCAAATGTTTATTTTCCATAGGATATAAATGGAGGTAATAATTTGGACTCGTTAAAAAGGGTTCAAGGTATGAATGAATTAATGGGATATTATATATATGGTTTGTGAAATAGTTTTTTTAATCTAATATTTCAAACACAGAATACCCATATTTTTTCTTTGAGTTTTGTTATGTAATTAAATGCATATTTTTATATATATTTGTAATATGTATTTATGAAATTAATACATTGTTATAGTTTACATCATGTGATGATTTAGTTAGAGTTTCTAAACTAGGATGAGAAACACCTATTATGAATCCTAATGGTTTTTCTCATTTATAGTACAAGAGTCTTATTAAAGATTATGAATATCCTAAGTTATAAAAATAGTGTTATAGATTAATATTTTAAATGTAACTTTAATTATGGGGTTTCCCATTATTATAATTGTTTCTCACATTATGATTTTTGGTTGTAGTCAATATTTTGAAAACAAGGAAATCATTTTAATAAGTAATTCAATGGGTATTGAAATGATTTTCCTCTAATGAGACTATTTTTTATGTATTATGAATAAAAAATATTATTACCATGCTCAAAAAATAGAATCCTTTTGAAATTCCAAACACGAAAGGAATGAAACACCATTCATATGATCCTTCTAGATGCAATATCCACCATATTTATGTGGTTATTCAGATCCAAATTGGAATGAAAAATGTATTATTTCCACTAAAAAATAATATCTATTATAAAATGTTCAAACCAATATAATATGAAAATTTTAATTTATCTTCTAGTACCTGAAGATGATAAATGGTTGAATTTTATCATAAATATGATGTGAGAGGAAGAAATTCACGTAATTGATTGAGATATATTTAATAATATATACCCCAATAATTATATTCAATTTATTATTCATATGAAAATGTATATTCATTTCCAAGAAATAATGAAAAGGGATTATGTATCTTTTGGAACCTATGAAGAGTATTTTACAAGAAAGGTTTGGAATGGTTCTCGAAATATCTTCTATCCTGGAAGTTAAGCTGATCAATTATTCATTATACCCAAAAGTATTTATATGGTCATTGAATAGAAGAGTAATCGGTAGAAATTAATAAATTTCTTAATGTTCCCTCATGGTGGATATTGAAATTAGAGTTTTCCATTAATATGACGGTTTTTATAAGAAATAAATAATGTAAATCAATAGGGAATTTAAACCCTTGAGAGAGGAAGATGATATTTCATTTATTCTTAATTTCTGGGAAGAAAAATATAGGAAATTCATGTATGGTAACTATTAAATGATTTATTTTTTAAAGGGAGGGTTATCAGGAATGATATTATCAAATTTATGGGATGAATTTAGCAAACTATGTGAATAGAGAGAAACATTCATGGAATACACCTCCCACACAACGGTGTTTCAAATAGTGCGATTTTTGGAATAACGTGAATCAATTCCCAATCCATGGGATAATATAGATGATAATACAAAAAAACAAATGAATTAATTGGACAATGGGAAAGATTACACAATCCTAAGGGATAAAATAAATAATGTTACTGAGAGAACATTTATTCTTCACTTCTTAGAATGGAATATCAGATAATATTTTGTATGAGTATAACCTATGAAAATATTATTTTTTATATTTTTTAGTAATTTTCGTGTGATTATATCCCTCTATATAGATTATAGAATAATAAAACATATATGGTTTCTCAAATAATGTTTTTCCTTATGTATTTAAAAATATTTATTAAATGTATCTAGTATCCATGAAAAGTGATTGATGTTTTATTTTTGTGAAACACATGATAAATGGAAATATGACCATTAATATGAACATGATATTGAAATAATAATGAGATAAAAAGATTTTTGATTATGATAAAATCGATCAGATAATATATATGACCAAAAAATTGATTAGTAATAGCATGCAAATGTTGTTTATTTATTGTGTTAATATAATATTTAGATTTAGGGTTTGAGTAAAAAATATATTTTTTAATAGAATGCAAGTTTTTAATTATGGTTCATCATAATTTATGTTATTAACATCTTCCAATATAATATATTATATTGATCATCACATGTTTTGTGAGTGAAAATTAAGAGACACATCACATTCTTTATTGTGTTATTGATAGGTTTGTTTTGAATATTTACTTACCATCATTATAAAGGTTTGGATTTTCGTTTTTTAATGATCATAAGGGTAACCAATTATAATGTTTTATATTAAAAATTAGATGAGGTTTTAGAGGTTAATGTATAACATAATAATATCAATATGTAAGTGTATATGAAAAATATTTCTAAACATTATTTTATGATGATAACTAGAATTGTAAGAAATGATTTGTCGTCAATTTATGTATCATATGATCCACTAGTTCTATTGGAATTAAAATTTCAATATCATTCATTGGATAGAGAAATGATAATAAAATATGATAAGGAATAACAAAATAGTTATATTTTACCCACGAGATAATGTCAAGTAATTATATCTTCTCAAATTATTATGAAAAAAGTTTTTTTTTCATATTATCATAATTGATAATGATATAAATTTACTTTTTTCCTACCAATATGGTATATGTTTTTTAGTCCTTAATAATATAATTATTCATTAAACATAATAGTTAAAATTCTCTTTAATGTCCGTATTTTTTCATTCAACAAATATTCTCTTATTCAAAATCTAAAAAATGTGGTTATTTTCAACTTCATATTTATGTATTTTTATGAGGATGTATTTAACTTATTTATATTGTGGTTTTTTGAAAAATGAGTTTTCAAATATCCACCAAATATTTTTAAAATGTAATTTCAAATCGTGAGGAAATATTTTTTTTTGAATTCATGATCATATCAGAATGATATATTGTAAATCGCCACTACCCTAGAATCGTTTCCATGTTAATTATGTGCTCCATGTATCTCTCTAGAAAAAGAATAAAATTTATCCTTCTCATGTACTAAAATTGGGAATCATATAGCTAGTTAATGATCATCCATATAAATAAAAACATCTAGATATTAATGATAATGGATATAAATATCTTCTAAACAAGACTGCTCACCTTCTTAACTTTTATGGGGAAACCATCAATTTGAGAAAGCAATATGGGAATATGAGGATTTGAAAAGATATAGATATACAAATCTAATTGTATCAAAGTGAATAAATTTATGTTATAAATTAATTTTACGGCGGAGAGATTGTTACACCCAAACATTTTAGACAATGTATTTTTTTTAAATACACTAATCATTGTGATATCATACATTGCAAAGTAAACTGAGCATAAAAGAATTCATAATAATATTATTATTTTAACATGACCATTATATTCTATATATTAATTTTTTGAGAATAAATATCATTAACTACATTATTAAATATGTAATTTTTCAAATAATTGTAAATGTATTAAATAATTATTTTTTTAATATGAATGAAATTTTTTGTAATGTCATATTGTTTTACAAATATATGTTTTCTTAATAAATTGTTATTGTCTCTATCGATCAGAAAATAAATATAAATAATTTTTTGTAATTATTTAAATGGAATTTCATTAAATGAACATTATTTTTTTTTGATTTATAAAGTAAAAATAATCTAAGGAATAATTTTTAAGAATTTAATAACACTTTCAAATTTTCTTTGGATATAAAAAATATCATTTTTTTAAATCCTTCACTTTCATTATTTTCCAAAGTAATTTTATAACATTGAATTGATAAAAAAATAATTCATTAGAATTTTACCGAAATATAATAGAATTTATTGATTTTAAAATATATTTTTACCTTATTTTTGTAAAAGTACATTTTCAGGACTCAATATTCATTTTTTAAAAATAAAATGATTATATATGTAATTTAATATTTTAAGATATTTTTATAATTTTGGAATTTTTATTTTTACAAATGGATTAATTATTTGGAATATGAATGTACAAATTAGTTTAAATTTTCGTTTTAATTTGTAGTTATAGATGAAATTTTCATGGTAAAAATCATTTATCGTAGTAAAGGGAAAATTATTTATCAGGTTAATGTTAAAATATAAAAGCATAAAAATTAAAAAATTAAAAAATAAAAGTAATGGTGGTTGAGATTTAATAAATTAATAAACATATTAAATATTAATTTTCATCATAATTATACATGAATAATTAAACGGATAATCAGATAGATTTAAGTAAAAATTAATCATAAATTAATCAATTAAACCACTCCTCGTCAAGTACAAATAAATCCACCCACCTCCCTATTAATAATCAAAGGACTTGAAGAATTATTAATATATGAATTAACCTCTCCTCCCCACTCTCCAAATGATCATGTGCTACTGGTATCACCTAATGAAAAATTTCATGTTCATTAATGGGTCCTTCAAGGAGGTGATATTCTAGAGGCAACATGCTTAAACAACCCATCTTTTTTTCATTTTATCAACATTATATTGACCTCAATTACACATAAAATAGTAATCAATAAATTTAATATATATATCATAATTCAATTATTAAAAATAAATATCTTATAGAAATACCATTTATTACCTCCACTTTTTCAATGAAATAAAACCGTTGTCCAAATTATAGTGTTTAATCATCTCTAACAAAAAATATTCCATTCATCTTCCATTACCAAAATTATAACTAGTAATAGAATTAATATTTTTGTTAAATAATACAGGAATGTGTATATTATATATTATTCCTTATTGAAGACCTAATTTAAAAACATTACAATAAATAAAAGGAAACTAGTTCTTGAGGGTGGGAAAAGTCCCAAATAAAACTAAACATTTATCCGTAAAATTTTATCAAATGAATAATCCACATTTCATAAATAAAAACTGTATATAGGAAAATATAAAATCATGAAATTGAATTAATAATATTTAATTAAACATAATATTTTTTATTTATATTTTATATTGAAAATCCACAATGATACAGTAATGAACCAGTTATAATATAAAAAACAACGACATAAAAATAAAAAAAAATATAAATGATTGGGTGGATATATTTTGCTAATGTCTCACATATGGTATTATAAATATCTTCATTTTTCTAAAATTAAATATTATGAGTAATTAAAAATTTATATATTAGGGTAATATATGAAAAACTAAAGGGAAATGTGATGTAAGGGTTTCACATCCCACATTTATTTCTATGGGATGCACTCCTTATTAACCACATATTTAATTTGTTAGGTGTATATAATTCCCTTTGATATATATTATCATGAATAAAATTACCTTCATGGTAAATAAAATTTAATTTTGTGAGGACTACTTTAATGTGGTAAAATATTTGTCTGATTTCAATGTTGTAAGTAAATTCTTATCAAAATTTGCATTCTTTATGTCAATTATCGGCATTCATGATTTTGTCATACTATGATTATTTGTAAAATAAACGTTAAATATATTATGGTTTAATTATAAATTTTTTGGATTTATGTTTCATGCACATATTCTATCCATTGGATTATGGTTTATGTATATGATATGATATTTTTAAGGGATATAGTTCTAATACATATTTTTTAATGTATCACATACAACTCCCCTTTTCATCTATGTTAAAATTTTATAAAAATATCTCAATTTTTTTTAAATATTATTTTTTCAATTTTTTCAATTTTTTTACACATGTTTTAATTTTTACAAAATATTTTGACAGGATTATTTTGGTCATTTTCTATGTGATTTTATTTTTTTGATTTTAATGATTTTTTTGGATGAAATGAATTTTCAAAATAGATAATATGTGGAGTTTTTTCCTCTATAACAACAATTTAATGATTTTATGTCTCATGTAAATGATAAAATTTTTATTTACAAATATAGCTTTTTTCATTTATAAATGATTGGTTCTTGAAAAATATATTATTTTAAAATATAACTGTTCATTTTTAAGACTTATTTTAGTTGATATTTCCAAATTAATTTGCATAAATGAGAAAAAAATTTACCTTATTTTTTATGTGGGTTAATATTAACTTTTACTATCCATTTTCTATATTTATTTGATTTATTTTTAAGATATAATGATATTATGAAACCCATTTCTATTCCTAGAGTTATGTTTTGATGAAATATTTTTGAAGCACATGTCATTAAATGGTTTATGATATGATTAATTTATTATATTTTTAGTGAATATATAGATATATATTGTTATAATTATTTAATGTTTGTTGAATTATAGAAAACTATATTAGGGACCCATATATCCCCTCGATACATTGGGTAATGATATAATATCTCATGATGTATACAAGACTGTAATGAGGTCTGAACCAGATTTTGATAGACAAGACATGAATGGGATATGTAACTAGTTCTTCAAAGAAAAATGTTTTCTATTGTACCATGGGTGTTAAAAGTGACTATTTATATACTTTTAGGATTGAAACTATTATACAATTATCGTCATTATAATGATCCTTGATAGCTAAGGAAATTAATTATTATTATTATTATGTGTATCCACATTCCATATCTTTTTCCATTGTTTTTCCATTATGGATCATATTATTTTATGATTGATGTAAAATTAAATTCAATAATTTATTACATGACTCACTATTCTGATATTTTATATATAGAGTATAATTTTAATAATTTATTTTCATTTTATTATTCACTTATGCTTATGTTATGATTTATTTCTCTCTTCTTTACCCTTACTGAGAATCTAAGTTCATAATTTCTTTATATTTATTTTTCTTAGGATATGAAGTAAGGAATTATATATGACATGTAATTGGGTTTTTTTATCAATGAATTATTTTAAGAGTATTTTAATGTTTTATGAACCTATTATTAAAGTTTCAAAGTCTCAAAATACACAATAACCACACGATTTGAGTTTAGTTTTATTCTATTATGTAATGAATATTTATCTACATAACAATAAAATAAATGTTTTAAATAATTGGTAGTTATAGAATTTATAGTATATATCCCAATATGATGTGAAATATGATATTTTACCTTCAAGCTATTAACCGGCATAATTGAGATATTCAAGATATTAGCCATATTTACCCTTATTTTTTCCCCTTCAAACACATCATTCCATCCTGAAAACCTCATTCAATACCAACTTTTCCACTTTATAAAATATTAATAAATGATTAATGGGAGATAGTTGAGGATGAGGTATGTTATTAGGTTTCCTATAATGAATTAATTCACATTCATTCTTATATATGATGATGTAACCCTTTTCTCTAAATAGTTAAGGCTTCTTAGATCATTCTAATTATGATATATTATTTTTGGTTTATTTTTCATGGAAGGTTAAATTATATAATACTAATGTATTAGAATGATTTCCATCATTAATATTAGATTTAATTTCAATAATTACATAATAGATAAATATATTATAGATCTAGAATGATTCTTCGTTTTAATAGTATGATTTTTATTTTCTCTGGATGCCAATGAACTTTAATATAATTTATATTATTAGAAACCCCATTTATTATCTCATATTAAATTTTGGTTGAGTTATAAATAGTGCATGTCCAAGTGTGTATAGAAAAATTGTTTTCTTCTAATGATCCCTTTTATAAAATGGTTTCATTAATATAAAAATATTTCATCGTACAATTTGGTTGTGTGTAAATATTTCCATATTTTGAAATAAAAATTCACGATTACAATAGAATAAAAAATTTACATAAATTAATATTTAATCCAATTATGTGTAATAATTATGTACATAAAATCCTAATTTTTTTTATTACATATATTATTATGTTACCAGTCATGAGTTGGGATATTTGTTATTCTAGAAGGATTTATGGTCATTAAATTTTTTTATTAAATTATTTTATAATGAAGTTAAATTTTAATTGAAATTCGTATATGAATTATGAAATAAAATATATTCATGTACTCTTAATTTAGATAAATATTTCTACCATTAATTGATGTGATGAGAAATCCCTACATCTATTATTCAATTTCATCAAACCAAAATAATATAACATACTTAGATGACATGAAATTATTGGAAAATTCCCCCTTACCTAGAAATTAAAAACTGGTTAAACCATACAGAAGTATTAAATTATCGTAGAAAAAAGAAATGGATAGAAAATGAATGGTACTTAAGGACCCTCTATGTATAGGGTTTTAGTTTTTAATGATTGACTAATGTGTTGAAAATAATTTTTTTGTCTTGTTTATTTTATATATTAATATATAATTTTTAAATATTCTCATCTACATGAGAATGTGATCGGTGGTCTAGGGTGGGTGGTGAACACTTGATAATTACTCCTTAATTAATCAAAGTATGTGCCTCTCTTGGCATATGTTTTGTGACTTTTTTACATAACCCAAGTAAATGAAATATTATATGGAATGAGACATAGATTATTGGGATGTATAGAATCATTATCTAATCATCTAGAAAAAATAGTGGTTGATTATGTTGATAGTTTGAAGGCTATCCATTACGTATCCTATTATGTTTTTCATTCATACATCATTAAATTTTTTTTAAATATTTACATTTGTTGGAAAATTTATAAATTATCACATTAAATAAATTATAATTACTTTTTTGTTCTATTTTTTCATTTGGATGAAAATTTAGACACATATATATATAATTTATGATTATACTATATGATTATTTACTATTAAATCTACAATCCCAATTGGTTTTAAAAAATCATGTCCAATCCAAGGTTCCATAAAGACCACTTTGGTCATGATTTATTAAGAATTATCCCAATGAGGATATATATTATTTACTATGATGAGGACTAGCTCCAACTATAATTTACCTCAACAAATAATAAATATAAAGACATATATAGCGATTGAGGAGTGTGTAAAATAAGTTGTGTCAATACAGTTTGAGAAAATTTTTAAATTCAAGAAACCAAAATAAAAAACATAATTATATCAATGAATGCAATAGGGACTCTTGAAATTTTTCATTTACAGTATCCATTAGAGAATAATTGTTTGTATAAATAAATAACACACAGACACAGACACACACATACACACACAGAGATATATATATATATATATATATATATATATATATATATCCATCCAACATAATTCTTATGGAATCTTGAGTCACTATTGATGGTCCATGATCCCTTTAATGATTTTTCCCCATTGAGACAATCATTAATCATTGATCCTAATAAGTATTAAATAGTACTTAATAGTTTATTAATTTTAAATTATATGTTTGATATATTTAAAAAATTGGAACTTTATTTCATGTATCCATATTAATTATTTAATATTTCTTTTCTTCAGGGTTAAATTATTTCACTATTCTGGGACATGATTAATATTGTGTGTGTTTGATAAAGAAATACTTTGGAATTTTTTTCTAGTTGCTACTAATTTTGAATTTTCACTCTGTATTGAAATATTTAATCTGTATCATTCCTTGGTTATCCCTCCTCACCATTTTAATGGGCTAAAACACATGAAAATACACACACATAAGATAAAAATAAATAGAGATTATTCAACATTAAAAATAAAATTCTTAAACATTGTCCAATATAGAATACCCAACAATCACTTGGTCTAAGAAAATCATTTTGAGTAAAAAAAAAGGATAATCCAAAATCTATATTACATATAAAAAACATTATGATGCATCACATAATTTAACAACATCTTTTTTCTTCATTATATTAACTCTAGACAATTGTGAAAAATTATTTGGTAAACATAAAAAAATTATTCAACAATATAGACTATAACTAGTTCATGATTATCTTTATTGTATTATAATTATTATATTATATTAATAATTACATGACATAACATATCCATCTTATTTATATAAATTAGTTCACTTAATCATTATTTTCATCACATTAAGTAAAAAATTTGTTATACCATTTCATATTCTCTATCAATGGTAGCATGAATTGCGATTATTTTTTAAATATTAGTGAATAAAATTATTACACATAGTTATTATATATTAATAATATTTTCCCCAAAATACTATGTAGAATATCTATCATCTTCTTATTTTTATCTCTATAAAAATAAATAAACAGTTCACCCAATGTTGTCATTGACACCAATGATATAAAAAATCATTAGTAAAATCTCTCTATCAATATTATAAGATACTCTATTATTTTTCAAATGAAAATGAATAGTTTATATTATTGAAATTACTAATTTACTGATAATTATTCATACATTATTATACATCATAAAAATCATCATCATGTATAAATTCAAATTTGAAATTCAAATATCTACCCTTGATATTTTCAACAATCCGTCAACTTAAACCAGACATATTTAGTACATTATGTCATATCAGATCTATTTTTACACATTAATGAGGAAAAAAACTTTAGATTTGGGGTTTTATAGAATCCTATGTCATCAAATAATAAATTTAATTAGATCGACATTGAATCTAGTACTCTAGTCTGAACCATGACACAAATATTATTAACTGTGGAATATTTGGCCCTATTTTTGATCAACTATTCTTAAAATCTTTAAAACACATAACCAAATATCCTAAAATAATTTAATGTTATAAAGTAACTATTATAGTTTGTAGTTACTTTTAAAATCCACAGAAAGTGAAATGGATTATATTTATTTCCCAACAACTACGTGATTTTCTAGTGTTTTGCATTTATTTTTTCCCTTATTTATTGGGAATAGAAATTTTTGCAGTTTTTAAGGAAAATAGTTGATTTATTAGGGATAATGTGTCGAATATTATTATTTGAATAATTTTTCTAAACCCCAACAATTTTTTTTTCTAAATATAATCTCTAAGATGATTGAACTATACAGTTAACATTCTTGTTAAAATCAAAAAATAATGATTATTTTATCTAGAGTCCCCACATGTTTAGTCTATGGGATGGTAAAACCGTGTGTGCAAAAGCATTAATCATCCATTTATTAGGATATATTTTCCTATAAAGTTATGTCATGGTTTGAAATAACATTTTTCCCAACCATAAACCATGTTAAGGTTTTATATTTTTTTCTGTTTTAAAAATTACCCTCTATAACATTAACACAAATTCACCCAATATTTCAGAAATTGAACTTATCCAACCAAATCCATGGATCCCATATCCTCGAAAACCACATATATTAAATATATGGGAGATTTTGAACTAGTATTTTTATGAAAACCTCATGTAAGGTGATACTCTCTTCTAATTTTGGTCTCTTGTCCTTTATCTTTTGAGTTTTCATAAATCTAATAGTTAAATTGTCTTAAACTAGGTAAAATCATTCTTCATGACTTGATATTTTTTTTATAATTTTTGTTACTTATTTTATAGTATCACCACTTTCTTTAAATTATTATTATTAATCATTTTTTTATTTCATTGGAAAAAGTATGCTTCTATATTGAATTATTACTTTTTTAAATTGAATATTGTTTTATTTATTTTTAAATGGTTTCTAAAATGTGTCATATGTAAAAAAATGATTACATCATGGGTATCATGGTGTCCATTGATTCATAAAAAGGATTAAATTTTTTGAAATGGTTTATACCCTCCATAAATTGTTGGAAATGGTATTCTTTCCATGATTTATCTTATTTTTTATACAAGTGGATTATTTTTTCTAAATTGAAATAATGAAAGAGGTATCCCCTGGTACATATGATTGAAAACAAGGAATAGTATATCAGTGATGTAGTTGGGCCTTGGCCTAGTGTAAAAGTTATTATTTTAATGAAATAATATCAAAAAAAATTTGACATTGGTTTTGATTCCGGGAATTTGGGTTCACCCCCGTGAATAGTCATGCACTGGAAGGAAATGATTATTCACGAAGATAAAATGTTCATAAAAGCACTTTGACTAATAAAATTATCTGTATCCCAAAGATCATAAAATATGGTTTATCTTTTTTTCACAACATTTTATCTTTCTTTTAATGCTAATAAATAGTGATAAACTAAAATATTTACTTTCCTTTCAAACTGGAATTTTTATATATGTTATGATGATATTTCATCATACACGTCGTGGTATTATTCATTGTAAATGATCTCATACCTTACATACACTCAATTTGAATATGTGGGACTCATTTTTTCAAATTCAGGAAAAGAAAAGGCCTTATTTGGAGGTTGTGTTTACTTATTCTTGGATTTTCCATCTCATGTATAGGTGATTATAGTGCTAATATGGACAATGGTTTTAATTTAAGGTGGTGAATTCTATATAGTTTTCTAGACTCTTCCCTGCTTTTTTTATTTTGGTCTTAGTTTTATATGCATCATAAAGTATATAAATTCATCTTATTTTTATAATTTTTAATGGTAGTTATTTTTTAAAAAATTTATTGATTGATTTTTTATTGATATCGATGAATATTATATTTGTAAAATCATACAAAATTGAGTTCTTCAATTTCCATGCACTTGTTAACATATGCCTGCGGTGGAATAATGATCTCACATTATTTGAAAACATCACTATGATTTTCCCCATCTATGAACTCAGTCATCAAAATAGTGACTCTTCTATTAAATGTTGACATCACTATCATCTAAGAGAGAATATTATATCCATATTAATTCTCAAATTCCTCATATATATCCTCTCCAATATTAATTTAAACCTAAGTTGGGGATGATGTATTCAGTGACTTCAGGGATTCAAAATCAATTTTGGATATACCCAGGATAAAAGAAATGTGGGTGAGGATTCATTGAGAAACAAATTAGGCCATGAAGGATTCCAATGATGAGTGAGCATAAATTGGGAATTTTACTATTATGGACCTTGAATATAAATATGATAGAGGTTGTAAATTCTATTCTAGTTTATTATTTCTTTCTTTATCTTGTACAAATCACTTGGGATGTAAATCCAAGATATGAGTTGTTCCAATTTTCTACATAGTTTTTTAATGGTGGGGAGACACCAAGTAATTGGTCTTTATCTCCCAAATGAGTGGTCTATTTCATGGGTTTCTCTATTGAATCGTTATCTATTAGGAATTTCTCAATGCAAGATTATAATCAATATCATTTTTATATTAATAATTGTTCCACCAATAAGATATATGATATGAATCATTAGTTATAGTGGCTATGTACAAGGATTGTCATAGTTTTAATTATATCTCATTGTTATACTTGTCATTATGAAAATGTTGATTTTCATAACCCCTCGATATTTAATCCCCCATTTACTATTGTTTGTGGTGGTAGAATATTTTTTCAATGGATATAATCATTCTTATACACCATAATTCCTGATTATGGGACATGATTTTGTTTTTTCTTTAAAAATTCATTTGATTTTTACCAATAATGGAAGGGACTATAATGTAAAATTTGGGATATTAATATGACCACTAGATTATGAAGAGGTATGTTGTTTTTCTATAATCATTTTTTGATAAGGAAACCCTATTTTACCTCTATTTTTAGTAAGACCTCTATTTATAAAATGGTATGTATGTCTATAATTTCAAAACCTAATTTCTTAAAATGAATGGATAGACAAAGTATGATAAATATATTTTTTATGATAATCATTTCACATTAAACATACAAAATTGGTTAATCAAATGAACTCCATAATGGATTAGAGTAATTCTATCATAAAAATAGTTACAATACCGTGACCACAATGTGTCATTTAAAAAATTTATATAGTCATAAATTAAAGCCTCGAATATACAACAAGGATTTTTTTTAGGAATCTATTGGTCGAAAGAGCATTGTGTTTAGAAATAAAGTAGATATTTTGATTACTATGTATCATTTATTGATGGATAATAATAACAATAAGTAATAATATGATCATAAATGTTGAGGTATTTATTTTCTTATAGTTTATCGACAATTTATGAAGGTGAGATATTTCATGTTTCAATATCATCTCGGGAAATAGGGGGACCTTATAATGAGGTATTTAGGTTTTATTATAATTATATAATAGATTAGTAAGAGCGAATACCACAATGAGTTTCATTATTTTTTTGATGTAAATTCACAAAATATTCAATGTCTTGTAGTTGAAAATGTATAATAATGGGACGTTTCATGTGTTGAGAAGGAAAATTTATTATTAGTAATTTTAACTATTAGTTTACTTGAAGGTAGTTCATATCATAGATTCCCATGTGAATATAAGTAAGGGGAAACTGATTCAATTATTTCTGGTCATGTAGCATAAAAAATTTAAAATATTATTCATGGAAATGAACATATTAGGTTTATGATATGTAGACTATATTTTAATATGATTAGATTACGTATTAAATTTTTTTATCAGAAAGAAATTAATGGTGGATAGAATTTTCAAAACCATGGGGTGGTATTTAGAAAATTTTAATTTATTTTTTTATTTAATTTACTAAATTGAATTTAAGGGCATGTTTAAAGTAAAATAGATAATTTTAATGGATATATGATGGAACATAATAGGGGAAATATTAGAGGATAATTTTATCTAGTCCCCCGTGACATGTTTAACCCCTGGAAAATCTATGATAGGATCACATGGTTTGGATCAAGACCATGTGATAAGCCATGTTGCATGATCAATACCATAGTAGTACTTAAACTATTTGGTTCATGGATGGAATAATCATGTGGACCTAAAAATATTTCTTCAATTTAATGGGACATATGTGGCCACACAGTTGGCACAAAATCTTGTAAATCGTGTGGGCAACCTCAACCACCTACCCATATTTTTGATATATCTCTATTTTTTCTGAAATAAACCTCTTATGTATTAAATATATATCACCTAAAGTTTCCAAATTTCTAATTATCCATACCATGGAAAGAATCACGTCCTCTCCACTAATCCATGGATTCAAATATTTTTTGGGTTTGACCGTGGATCATTATTTAATCTCTTTGTAAATCCCTCTTATCTTCACCCTTTTGTCTTATCTCTATTTTATCAAATATTTTATTCTCTATAGTTTTTCTTAATATAGTGGGTCAATACTTTTTTTAGAATTTACTTTCTTTTTATGGTCTTTTATTGTATTTTTTTATCTCCACATGATTTAGATTTCCTACTATATCCAGCCGGTGATGATTTCAATCAAAATGGTAGGTGGACCCCATAATGGAAATTTTTTAACAAATAAAATGCATATTACATGAAGTAATTTTTTTTATTAATATATTATGTGTAAAAGTTATATTTCATGGTTGGTATTGTTTTTTTTTATTTTAGAATGTGTTTATCACATTGGGAAATGATTTATACCTTAAGAAAATTATAAGAAATTTTATGTGTAACTTGTGATAGAGTGATTTGTGTTTAGGGGAGTTTTTTTGGTATTAAAATAAAATAATTGACATTTAAACAATAGGTACCTATGAAAGCATTCTAGGACTATGAGCTAAGTAATATGTCGAGAATTTAGATTATTCTCACTTGTATGATTTTTTTGAAAATCTTATTAAACAATGTGACATGTATTTTTACCATTTTTTCATGGGTTTTCCCTCTTAAATCATATGTTCACTATAAGAAATTTTTTTATCATTCAGATCCCATATACCAATAACCCCCACTAACCTAGCTACGTAGGGGTTTTTCACATTGAATCAACTATATATTGTATGTTATCATTTTAACATTAAATTTTTACCTTTTATTCGATTGTAAATCATGTTTTAATGATAATATATTTACATTCCATGAAAAAATTGATTTTTATATATCATATAATGTATATTCATGGATCACTATGTGGTATCCTAAAAGGGATGTGATCTAACACTATACAATTCAAAATGGGTATATATAGACCAAATTTTTTCTTATTTATGTAATGATAAGGATTCATTAAGAGTAATGGGTACTCATTCTATGTGATTTATTTCTAGGGGATAAGTTGTATTGTCATGATGGTATAATATAGTCCTTTTTTTCATCGGGAGGATTCATTTTATTTTTTTCATTCCCTTCCCCCCTTTTCAAATTTTTCATGTTCAAAAATGAATCTCAATACGTGTATATTACACCTTTATTAACAAAATGTGAAGGTTATGATTTATGTAAATGTCATATATTAACATGATATGGATTTTTTTGATAACTTTTATGGGATAAGAACTTCCAATGGATATCTTTAATGATGAGACACTGGTTTCCATACCATGTGGATCATGAATTCTCATTGATCCATTCCACATGGAAGAATGGTTTCTCTGTTGGATGGTATCTCAGACCAGTATGTGTCAAGATCCTTGTACTAAAATAATTAAACTACATAACATATATTCTAAAAAATGCATCAAATAATACAATAAAATATAGTCCAATAGTTATTTCAGAAAAGGAAATTCAATCCTACCAAGAAAGCCATTATGATGTGTTCTTCTCCATTTTTATCATCAAATAACATCCAATTACTCAATTTAGGGATGATTTCTCAAAAATTATTTCAATATTATTCCAACATTTTGTAGAAATCATTTTGATTCAAGGAATAAATCCTCATCATTGTATAAAAAAATAATTCTACTGCATAAGAATGTATATCAATTATCACTTCTAAAATATTCAGTAAAAACATTTAATGAAAAATCTTTTTCAAAGGGACATGTACAAATTACTTTTTACTCATAAATACCACATTAGAATATCCCTAGGGATTATACTATGTTCTAATCATGAATTCTACAACATCATGTCAATAAATTCATTTGTACCTCACCAAGAATATAGGTTCGGAAGGTCTCCCACCACCATATCTATTTAGTCATTGATCTATCAACATCTACAGTATGGTACCCGAAACCAGTATGAAACATCAAAAGAAACATGAGGATATCTAACACCACTATGCTTGTTTTTGTATCCTTGTTATTATCAATCTATATAGATGGGTTTATAGGCTTTGGTATGGTCATATTTTTTTATAATTTCCCTTGTAATATATCAAAATTCATATAGTGAAAAAAAACACCATCCATATATCTTCCACATGTATATTTAATTATTTTAAACTATAATTTTTAATTTAATAATTATAATATATATGAATGTGTCTTGTCATGTTTCTTAATAAATGATGTTTTGACGTTTCTATTATAACATGAATATTAATCTATAATAAAAAAACAAATTTTTATTAAATAAATACTATTTGAAACAGAGATTATAAAAAATATTATATCTATATTTCTTATAAATAATAAAATGTAATATAAAAAACATATTTTAATATATTTCATTCAATTATTATTCACTTAATTCAATGTGAAACAATGCCTATGTACTCTTCTTCAAAAAAATATTTGTACTCTTCTTATAATGTAATATATTTTCTTGATTCCGATTTTTCATTCTTCTATATTTAATTATATAAGGCCCCACACTAAAACATTACAAAATATTAATTTTTGATCAATAATTTACCTTATTTCACAATGAGAATATTTTTATGTTTAGAGTTTTAGAGAATTAATCCATAACTATTATATTACAACTCAAATGTTACAAGCTAGAAACTTCTAATATATACATTTTTTAACAACAATAAAAGTACATCAAAAGAATTATTTTATTGAAAAAAAAAATCTAAAATTATTCCTTTCTCTTAACCATCCTTGTACCCTGTAAAAATCATTTTAAAAACACTAGATTTGCATAAAAATCTCTGTAATAGATATATAATAAGGAAAGAAAACATTACTATATTAATACATACAAATCAATTAAATCATATGTTTTAATCATAAAATATAATATCTTTAACAAAACTAATGAAATAATAATATTTATCAATAAACCATAGAAATGGAACGTCATAATGGTAACTTATGACATCCATAACATACCTACATTATATCTTTAACAGCCGCATAGAGGGTAACCTTGATGGTTCTTTTTGTAATATCCTTCACATTATTTTTCCTAAATATCTAATTAGAAACATTAACATTTGTCTTTTTCACATTACCCATGCTTTGGAGATAAATCACATTCTAACATTCCCTCACATTATCATGGAACCACCCATATACCTAAGCAATGCCCAAAAAACATAACAGAATTATAACATATGAGCAACCATAATGGAAAAATTACATTTCTTCCTTGTAATACTATAAAATCATATCCAAATATTGATATAACAATAAATTATCAAAACCATATTTAATAAAAAATACCTAAAAAAGGAATATATTGTTTATTTTCTTTTTAAAACAATAAGGCCTATAGAGGAGGACAAATATAGAATAATTCTCATGGTAGCGGAAAGGTCATCGATGATGTGTACGTTAAAAAGAATCATTTTTTTGTCACTTAGTAAAATGATTCCCATATAAGATTTCATTTTGAAACTAATTGAAAGAAATTTACATTAAAATGTGTTGATTATACGCTATAAAAAAGTAGGTTTTCTATAAACGAAAATATTCCTCAATGAAAATAGATTGAGACAGAGTTCCTTACAAAGAACATGTAATTAGATTAAGGGTAAATAAATGAAATAAATATGTGTGACATATATAAATACACCCTAAATATGTGGATATTCAGTTTAAAATGATAATAGGTCATTGACACATATTCTTGGAAAAACAAAACCAATCAAATGATTATTTAACTCAATTAAAGAATATTTAGTTATGATTTCCCTATCAAAGGACGTATAAATGATTAAGAATTTAAAAATGGGATGATTAGGTGTATAAATAGAGTATACACAAAAAGGGAAGTGTAAATTAAAACCTAAATAATTATAAAATGATTCGACACATTATATTGGCTTTATATAATCAACAATGTATGTTTAATACCCAACCAATGGAAATTGAATTTAACAATTCCCTTTCAATGATCATTTCGATTATAAAAAGGTAAATTAGGTGTATTCACTATAAATACAAATATGTAAATTATAAATAAAATATAGGTTATAAATATTTATTTCTCTCAAAATAAAACCTCAAAATAATAAAGAGGTAAATTTTTAACCCCATTAATGGAAATTGGGTTAAGGTGTTCCCTTACGAATGATCGACAACCTAATGATGACACAATTTTTTTTATAAAATTAGTTGATTGAGAGAAAAATGGGTCTCTCATAATAATTTAATATTATTTACAGTAAGGGGAATTTGGAATGAAAAATCCCAAAAAAAACAGAAATTAAGAAGGCATAACATTAAAGGATTTATTGAAAAGTGAAGGGTGGTAGATTCATATTCCTTGAATCTGACATGTATCATATGTTCTATATATTCTAGAATAATAAATATAGAATAATAAATAAATTATTGAGAAGATTTTGTAGGTTTAGTTTTCATTTTTCTTACTTATTACCATATTTAAAAAAATTATATAATTATTTATGTCCATATTGGTCATTTTGTTGATATTCAGTACATGAGTAAAAAATGAACATGTTTGATGTAAATTATCATTGTGGTGAAAATTCCATAATCTATATAAATATTATTAATGATTCAAATAACACATATATCTGGTATATATTAATTTTCAATAGTCCATGACATTTGGAGATAATAAATTAAAAGCATTGCTCATAGATTTGGTAGGGTTTTCTTAAGCATGAATGCTACTTTAATAACATTGTCATGTTTAAGAAATTATAATATAACCATAGATAGGTATATTATAATTTAATTGTAATATATATTTTATTTATGTGAGATAATTTAATTCACTCCATCCTTTATATGTTCCATGTATGTCATTAATCCGTCAAATCACTTTGAGGGGGTTGTAGTGCACACTTTCTAAAATGAAATTATTATATTTACACATCATGGAAAATGTAATTATATGTTGTAAATAATAATAATAGAATAAAAAATCCAATATAGGTTGAATATATATCTTGTTTATTCATTCAAATAATTTATATAATCATGTTTTAATGAAGATCATATAGAATGAATCACATTGCATCATGGAGAAGGTTGGTCGTACGTACGAATGAGCGAAGATATCATTCACTTAATGTTTTAATAAAATACAAATGGATTTTATATTAATTATACAGAATAATTACCAATTATATTAATTATTTAGATCCATTACCCTCATAATTATACCCATCCAAATTATGTTATGTAGAATGAAAAATTACACCATGGTGTGGAGGCGGTATCTCGTACGCATGAACAAATGGTGGTATTGTTATTCTTAAGATGGATAAAAGAAGGTATGAGGTTGTAGCATAATTATAATAACATCTAATCTTTTAGAAGATAGTGGATTTGTTAATATTTTTTGAAAATAAAATAATAATAGGATGTAGAAGAAGTAATGGTTTTTAAATGAGGTGAAAAAATAAATGCCTCTTTTTCGAGTATCTCATTATTATTTTTATAAAATGTCTACATTGGTGGATTTATGCCAAAAAAAATTCCCCAAAGAGGAAGGTAAGGATTTTGGGACCTTATATTAGAAGAATTTGGATGATCCAATGGGCTTTAGAGGTGTGAGTAATTGGGTATAGGTGGTGGCCTTGTCACGACCCATCCCCGAGGGCCCATATTGTGACAACCCCAAGCCCTCCTTCCAAATGCCAGGGGCAGGAAAATAGCACCAAAGGTGTAAATCACTTAACTAGGAAGACATTTTCATTATAAATATAAACAAACACATCAATGTACACAACCTGAAGAAAAACACTACGTAAAAATGTATACAAAAGAACTTCTAGAAAGTAAATGGGGATGGAAATACAATCCCAATAGGAAAGTACAAGTACAACTGAAAGAAAGTACGACTAAAGAAACATGAAGAAGCTATTGGGTCATCCTCCGGGGATCCTACCTAAAGGGTAGGTATAGATGGACTCCTCAGCACTCCACATTCGCCTGTCTCCTCTATGTACTATCACACCGTGTGGTCCACCTCTGGGTACCGTCCAGTCCTGCTACTTTCTGCCTCCGTGAGTGATGTTCGTCGTCCGCAACCAACAAAACGAGGTGCATGAATAGTATGGTCATGGGTGAGTATAATGATACTTAGTAAGGACCCCGAGACCCTCAAGGTCTCACAAAATTCAACAAGGATAAAGAAAAAGGTATGAAATCAATGGATAACCGTTACTTTGGTATCTTCCATACATATATCTATTTTAACTAGTAACCCAACTCAATCATGTGGAAAACAAAAAATTCATTGACCCGGCTATCACAATCTCAATGTTCGATATGAGGATGTGTAGAAGATAACCTTCAGGTATTGTTACGACCACTATGAGTTCTTGGTTATTCCCTTCGTTGTAACCAATCCTCCAACAGTGTTCCTGGGACTCATGAACAGGATCATCGAGCCATACCTCGATTGCTTTGTCGTAGTCTTCATCAATGAAATTATGATCTACTCGACTAAAAAGAAGGAACATGCCTACCATTTGAAGGTAGTACTGGATACACTTCGAGAGCACCAGCTTTATTGTAAGCTCTCGAAGTGTCAGTTTTCGATTCAAGAGGTTCACTTCTTAGGAAACGTCATCTCAGAGGCTGCATTTATAGTGGATCTAGTGAAGATCGATGTTGTACTTGCTTGGGAGCGACCCAAGAGTGTGACGGAGGTACAGAGTATCCTGGGTTTGGATGTTTACTATTGGAGGTTTGTACCAGACTTCTCCAGAGTTACAGCACCACATTCAGCCTTGACAAAGGAGAAACCTTTCGTGTCGTCGGAGAGATGCCAGCAAAGCTTTCAAGAATTGAGGTAGAGGCTGAATAGTTTCCCCATATTGAGGCTTCCAGAGTAGGTTGTATAGTGCGTAGTTTACTACGACGCATCAGGGACCAGACATGGGTGTGTCTTGATGCAGGAGCGAGCAGTGATTGCTTATGGTTCTCGGCAACCCAGACAGCATGAGAAGAACTATGCTACCCATGACCAGGAGTTAGTAGTAGTGGTATTCGCCTTGATGATGTGGCGGCACTATCGGATGGGATATCATTTTACCGTGTACTCTGATCACAAGATTCTCATGTATATCTTCTCTTAGAAGGACCTGAACTTGAGACAACGACATTGTATTGAGTTCTTCCAAGACTATAACTTCAAGATAGTCTATACTCTTGAGAAGGGGAAAGTTGTTGTAGATGCGCTCAACATGAAGAATGATATAAATATTCTACGAGAGGCGACATAGTAGCTAGATGCTTTACAGATATCCTTTGTTGATAGTGATAGAGCAGCCTTTCTATAGTCTCTTATAGTCACTCCCACACTTCTTCAGTGAGTCAGGGAGGAACAGCGTGGAGACACTGACTGTGAGATGCGATGTGCTCAGTTATCCATATGGCAAGCACCTGAGATATTTTTTGAAGGTGGGGAGCATGTCATCATCTTCAGAGAACGTACCTTGGTACAAGTAGAACTTCAGGAGGAACTGTTGAAGGATTTCCACACATACGCTCCAGCAGTACATCCAATAGTGGTGAAGATGTACTAGAACCGTTGATGACAGTACTGGAGGCTAGGTATTCATAATGAAAGAGCAGAGTTTGTCTCACGGTGCCTCACTTGTCAGCATGTGAAATAAGAGCACTAGGTACTTTCAATTTTGGTTCAGCCTTTAGAGGTCCCAGAGTGGAAGGGGTATAGGATATCCATGGACTTTTGATGGGTCTTCCATGTACATCTAGGGGTCATGACTCGATTTGGGTGATCTTCAACCACCTCACCATGTCGTCCCACTTCATACCGATCAGATAGAAGGTTTCAGTGGAGAGCATGATATACCACTATGTTCAGGATATTGTACGACTACATGGAGTAACTTCCCCTATTATCTTCAACCGTGATACATGGTTTACTTCCTAGATATTGAAGGGTTTTCAGGAGGCTTTCAAGACATAGCCTTTCTTGAGAATTTCCTTCTATCCTCAAACATATGGGCAGACTGAGCAGACCATTCAGACCATCGAGGACAGGCTCTGTGCATTTGTCCTCGACATTGGTCATAGTTTGGAGGATCACTTACGTTTGGCAGAGTTTACTTACAACGACAACTATCACTCCACCATAAGGATGGAACCTTTTGAGTCGTTGTACATGCGACCTTGCATATCAACCATGGGCTGGATATACCCTGCGGAGTCCGAACTAGTTTGACAAGATATGGTACGAGCTACTAAAGAGAAGGTGCAGATCATCCAAGATTATATGAAGACTATACAGATCAAGAAGAAGTCATATGTTGACAAGTGGCAGAGACCTCTGGAGTTCGCGGATGGAGACCATGTCTTCCTATGGGTCTCACCTCGATGAGGTCTACTATGATTTGGCTGAGGCGGAAAGTTATCTCTGAGGTTAATCAGACCTTTCTAGGTCCTTAGCAGAGTAGGCTAGGTGGAATACAACATATCTCTTCCACCTAAGTTTCACTGGGTGCAAGATTTCTTCCACCTATCCCAGATAAGGATATACGTGCATGACCCTTCCCACATCATCGACCATGGAGAGATGGACATCGACGATGGGGTAAAATTTTTAGAGGTTCCTGTTGAGATGGGGGATTGATAGGATAGGGTCCTATGTGGATGGTTGAGACCACTGGTGCGCATATGTTGGTATCACAGGAACCTCTAGAATAACACATGGGAGAGGAAGGCTCATATGTGTGCTTAGTACCCCCATTTGATTCCATAGTTCGAGTTTTAGCTTATAGGGATGTAAAGACCTGAGGTTGGAAGAATGTAAAGACACAGAAATTCAGTGAACATTTTTTTCATAAATTCATGGGATTTTTATGAGTCCTATTAAATTTACGGCGCTTGATTCTGACACCTTGTGTGTCCGAAATTAGTTTTTGAAGTTTAGTTCGGGTACGTTCAGTAAATGTACGAGCGAGATTTTATAACTTTTGAACCGATGCTCAGAACTGAAATCCAAGAGAACTGTTGAACTCGTAGTGCTGGTATTCGCTTAATAAGACATTCACTTAGAAATCAATGGGTTATGTTTGAAGGATAGTTTTTCAGTTTTATACTAAAAAATTTAATAAAAAAATGTGAGCCAATACTTTATTTTATTTTTGAGTATCCATTTGGAGTGAGGTGGTTATAACCTACCCATGGAGGATGGAGGTTGGGCCACCACACCTTAACCTCCCATGAGAGGTTATGGTGCTGGGGCACACCCAAACATAACCTCCCGTGAGATTTTACAACGTGGGGACGGGCCGACACCGCATAACCTCTCTTTTAAATAATAGGGGTGGGGACCACCCGACCCCAATTGATGGAGGAGGATAAAACCTCTCAACTCTCCGTCATTAATGATTGAGATCCTCTTAATTCCTCAACTCCCCATTTAAGTGGGTAAAAACTCCCTTGACCTCCCTTAATTAATCCATGACAACTCTCATGAATTAATTAGGTGGAGCCACTTAATTTACTCTCCCTTTTTGAATTCTATACCAACAGAATAATTGATAACCAATTTATTATTTTTATTGCAATGATACATTTTTGTGGAACGAAGGAAGAAGAGAGCTAGGGAGAAAATATCCCAACGAAGAATGAGGAACCTCATCATCCAATAGAGAATGAAGAACGCCAACTACCTTCTTGGACTTCCTCCCTCAGATCCTACCAATGTGGAGTGTCTTCCATGGGTAACGCAGCTCGGGATTGGGAGTGCATTACAAAGGTTGCGAATGAAGAACTTTATCTTCTTCTTTTCACAACACTGTCAATGAATGAAAAATTTTGATCAATTAATCAAAGGTAGGAGGTTTACTTCTAGCAATATACTTTTTCTTTTTCTCACCTTTAGTTGGAATGGAAATGTTGTGGAGATTGAAAATAACTTTTGAAAATAATCTTCTTAATTCCTAATGAGCCGATTGTTACCAACCAAAACGCGGAGGGTGCAGGCCAAACCAACATGGCCGACCCATCCGCCAATATTTTTTATGAGGATCCTTGCCATGGCAATGAGGCGATGATGACGAAGGAGGCAACGAAGAAGGCCATGCTTACAGTGGCCTTCGTGAATCGTGTCATCCCCCCTACGACGCACATAAGCTTCTAACCAAACACAGTCAGCCCGAGCGACGCCTGACCCTCATACATGCGGCCTCTCAGAACCATGCCCAGCTTGTGGCCCACCTGCCCGCGGCCTCCCGACGCCCTACCCGGTGAATAGCCTGCCTGCCCGCGGCCTCCCGGCGCCCTGCCCGGCGCGCGGCCCGCCTGCCCGTGGCCTCCCGCCACTCTCCCCAGCGTGCGACCCACCTTCCTACATCCCTCGCGCCTTACCTGACACCCCACCGGTGCCCTTGCGGCCTGCCCGGCCGGTGCCGCCCCTACCCACTGCCCCAGCGCACTACCCGGCACCCTATCGGTGCCCCGCTGCCTACTCGACCCCTGCCTCAGCCTTCCAGGTACCCCCGCGGCCTGGATGACGCCCTGACGGTGCCCCTTCAGCCCGCCTGGCCCCTACCGCAGCCATCTCGGCACCCTTGCGGCCTACCCAGTGCCCTACTAGTGCCCCCACAACATGTCCAACCCCTACCGTGCCCTACCCGGCGTACCCTTAGCATGCCCGCGCTCCGCGCGGCTTGACCGCTGGTCTCCTGACCGGCCTGACATTCCCGGCTGAGTCACCCGAGTAGCACCCCTCGTGGAACTAGCCGAACCGGCCATGACCTTCAGGATGAGGCGCCTACGTGGTGACCTTCTGGCCAAACCACTCTCGTAGTCCAATGGGTTAGGCCTAGCGGATCAGGCCAAAACTCATCGGGCTGACCCGCCCAATGGGTCGGGTCACACCAAGCGAGTCCGACCGGGTCCACCCAGACCGGGTCGACCAAGATTGGGTTGGGACGAGTCGGTCTGACTGGGTCAGACTGGTCCCGAGGCCAAAACTAACCCATCGTCGTCTTGGGATATATCTTTAGCACTAGACGTCTGTTTGAAGAACCGTCAGCGACACCAGTATTCTTGGAGGGAAGTCGTACCTTTGAGAATACCCCACTGGATTTCAGGGTATAGTTGAGATATGGTCAGGTTGGATCATAAACAAATCCAACTTGGCCCTCAAGACTAAAAGGATGATAACTAACAGACATGTAATCTGATTGACGGGTCGTCTATTTCATTGAGACCACTTTGACGTGGCAGACCATTGAGATACTTCTACAAGGGACTTCGTGACAGTTGGAGTATCGACCAGTAGCTTGTAGAGATGATCTTTTCGCAACGAGCATACATTTTTGCAGGAATCTAGTAGCTGGATGAGACTTGATGACTGCTGACTGATTCAACTCGGAGTGATTCGGCTAGCCCAGTAGAAAGTTCCTATGTGTGAGCATGGCAGTCCCACGGTACTGGACATGTCGAGTACCTCAGCAGGATATCAGGGGAGTGCCTCTGTGTGAGCACAGCATACCCACAGTGGGAAGCGCCTCTGTGTGAGCATTACAGATCCATTATACTCGATAGGAGGAGTACCTCAGTAGTCTAAGTTAGTGGGAAGTGCCTCTGTGTGACGCGGAAAGCCCAATGTATTTGATAGAGAAGGAGTTCTCCAGCAACTGAGGGTTCAGATTAATAAAAATCCTGGTTTGAGTAGAGTCAATGAATTTTGATTTTTCCTCATGAGTGAGATGGGTTACTAGATAACTTAGGTATATGTATGGGCATATACCTACATAATGGTTAACCATTGATTTCATTATTTGTAATTTATCTTTATTGGATTTTGTGATACCTTGAGGGTCTCGGGGTCCCAATTGAGTATCTTTATACTCACCCCTACATGGGATATTCCTGCACCTCGTTGTGTTGGTTACAGATGATGGACAGTGTTGATTAAGGCAGAGAGTAGCAGGACTGGACGGTACTTGGAGGTGGACCACTCGGCGTGACGGTACACAGAGGAGACAGACAGACGTGGAGTCCTGAGGAGTCCATCTATACCTACCCTTCAGGTAGGAACCCCGGAGGACGAACCAGTAGCTTCTTTACTTTTCTATAGTTTTACTTTATTTCAATTGTACATGTACTTACCTGTTGGGATGGTATTTATGGCCCCTTTTATTTTCTAGCACAACTTTTGTATATAGTTTTACATAGTGTTTTGCTTCCAGTTGTGTACTCTGATGTGTTTATTTGCTGTTATAAAGGCAATACCTTCCCAGTTTAGGGATTTACACCTTTGGTGCTAGTCGCCAGCCCCTGGCCTATGGTTGGTGGGCTTGGGGTAGTCACGATACGTGCCCTGGGGGAAGGGTCAGGACAGGTCTTTTATAAGAGGGCGGATCGGCACATTAGGAATGTTTTGAAATATTTTTTCATTATAAAATTATTTTCAAAATCAGATTGTAAAATATTAATAAATATATAGGATAATATGAGTATGGGTATAAATCCTATAATCCAACAGGTTTTAGACATGTTTAGGTCACAAAAATTAACATTATATTTTTGCATTATCCCTTACTTAAAATCATTAACTCATAAAGTGTCTACTTATATCATCATAATATAGAGTTACTATAGTTACGATTAATGAAAATAGAAACAAAAGTGAATTTAAAATGAAATTTGTTACATTATATAAGTTAGTTTCCCAAATATTTTATTTTTAGAGTAGTTATATCATTTAATAAAATATTATTTATTTAAAAACTCATTTTTTTCAATTTTTACACTATTTAGTAATTGTTATTTTTAAAGACATAACAACATCATTACTTAAAATAAAAGGAATTAAATCATACATATCATGGTAGTGTCATCCAAAGATGTTTTTAGGACATAAAAATTTGCAAATTATATTTAATTAAGTATTTATAAAATCATATTTTGAATATTTCAGCCATATAGAAATCACTATATCATCATTGTGTCCACAAAAATTATCTATTTAATGTATAATATTATAAAATAAATACTATAAGGTAGGAAATATTTTAAGCTTTCTAATTACTATTTATATCTAATGATTTCATTTATATAAACCTATATAATATTTTTTATTAAAAAATAAATTTTAATGTTATATTTCTCTTTTCGTTAAATTAAATATTATAAGAGTCATTTTCACAACAATGTTACTCAAAAATTCCAAAATTAATTCGCCAATATAATCATGGTTTGAAATATCTTATTCAATAGTACCAGGAAAATTTTTTGGAATGTTTTATATTATTATAATATTATTTTTATTACCCTTATTTACCTGATTTACCTTTTAACCATGGTAAATAGAAATATTTACACAATTAACTATTCATAACATAAAAAATAAAGGGTACTATTTACATAATTTGGTATTTATGAATAAAAATATGGAATACTATTTTCTGTATTAAAAAATAGAATTGGAACAATTTAATTTAATATTAATTTTCATTGTTAAAACCAGAAAATAGGCTTTTAAGAAGAAAAAAATATCAAATGATTTACCTAGTATTATATAAATTTAAAATTTAAAATTACTTACAATAATCATAATTAGATTATACCATAAAAAATAATCCAAATGTACTTTAAATAAAATTAAAATTATAACCTAACTATATAAATAAATTAGTCAAAATAGTATTTTGGAACTATATTCCTGTGTCTTTCATAAATCATTAAAAAATTAATTTTATTAGAAAAATTCCAACAGATTATTTTGATGACCATATTCTAAATAATAATTTTATTTTATCATATATAACATATAAAAGATATAAAACTGTTTTTTTGTGATGGGTTCTTGACAAAAAGATGGTAAAACAACCTTTTATCAATATCCATGTATTTTAGCATAAAATTAGATTCATTCTCATTCTATGCCTATATAATTTATTTGATAAATTTATAAACATTTAACCACTATATAAAATAAAAATATATTTAATTCTGTCCATTCATTCCAATTAAATGGCTAATAGTTAACAACCATTTAAAATAATGACACTATTTTCGTATTATTTTTCTATATACCATAGTGTTGTGTGCAATGTAAGATTTATGGGAAACCCATTATTGTATGTTGTGTATGCTATTATACATAGTGTCCCTTTTAAAATGAAATTAATATTAAATTAAAAAAATATGAAAATGAATATTTCAATAAATACCTGGATGTTTCATCATTCCCCCTTTTGGAAATTGTGTCCTTGAAATTTTAAAATTAGGCTTCAAAACATCACTAGGAATACCATAATGGAAAGAGTCAATAAAACTACCAATTTAAAAGAAAAAAGAGAAGTAGAAAAGCTCAGCTGAGATAACACACACTAGGAGTCCATGTAAGAAAACATGGATTTTAATGAGAAACTAACCATATTGTTCTGATAGAGTGTGATAGAAAACATGATAAAAATAATGTTAATAATAAAAAACCAAAAATTTGTTATGTGTTAAATAGTATTTTATTTCCCAGAATGAGAAGTAAACTGAAAACATATTTGTTTTAAGGTCATTTTCATAAATTTGTGGAATTTATTCTAATTTATGACAAAGAACATAAGGAAACATGCTTACTTTTCATGTAGTGTCTCATATTTTATTAAAAATCAACCACAAAAAAATATTTTCTAATAACGATGATTATTAAAGACGACTTTGTAAAACATGATGTGATAGATTCAACTTATAAGGAATCCCATAATCCTAGAAAGATGAACAATATCTTTCCCCTATCATTAGAATTATCCAAATCCAAACTTGTTACTAAAAAATGAGATTATCCCTCAAAAGGTTAATCATTTATAAAAAGAAATACTTCTCTTAATCTCCAAAATTTAAAAAATAATACCCCATGTTCTACATAGACTGTTAAATAAACAATTTTCCTTAAAATAGGTCAATGGAATCCAAACTGTGATTGAAACCCAAAATTCAAATGGTTTTGATCACCTAGTCTTACAAGATAAATCATAACATTTATCTCCAAATAACATTGACTATTTTAAAAGTCTCATACTTAAATGTAATTAACCTAATCACATATTCTTCATGATAAGTTATTCATCTCCATATATAACCCAAATCTTATATTTCCACAATAAAAATTTATATTTTTCGAAAATAAAATTCAACCCTTGCTCCTCAAATTAAATCGCATAGTATTATATTTTCCATAGTCATATAGTTCCCTTAATAGAGAGAATGTCTTCTAAAAAACATTTATCACCTAATTACCAATTAATTTTACTATATTAAGGATATATATATGATTAAAAATAATTTTACAAAATCATCTTATTCATGATCTATGAAATTATTTATCTAAAAGTATTAATTCATACAATCCATGGACATCATGTAGGAAAGTGGTAGGTGATAAAGCATTTTTGCACTTTTTTTGTGGGTTCGATTTCCCCAACCTTGTCCGACGCAACGGGTTGTCACCCTTAATATAGGTTTTTCTTTTTATAACACTATATAATTCATAACCCATTCCCAAAATGTGGTAAAATATTGAAAAACTTCCATAACATAATTCAACCTCTGTTTTATCTCATTCCATTTATCTTTTACCTCAAAATTTAATAAACTATAATTAACTCAAAATCATGGATAAAAAAACATAATGATTCTAAAAATTTATATCCACACTAGAAAAGGTAATTATTACTAAAATAAGATTTTAACCAAAAATACATCAGGGTTACACATACTAGTGAAAACTATTATAAAATAAACCCAACAACAAATGATCATTAATACTTTTAAATGTTTCATCACCAATAGATCGAACATAACTATTGAATTTCTAAAATGTTGACATTTTAATCATCCAACATCTTTCATGATCTTTTAACCATTGAATTTTATCTTATTCCATAAGACATATTTCCTACAAACAAAATCTTCAATCATGTATTAAGATTCAATATTTTCAAAAAATGAGAATTAAATAATCCATACCTTTCATATGTCATTTTGGGTTTCCACAAATTCAATTGCAATAACAATATGTATTTATAATCACAAATTTTTAGGGCCTTTCTGATCCCATTCCCATAACTTCTTCTTCAAATATCTATTTTCATAATGAATATACTCCAAAAATATAAAACATTAAATTGACAACTCATAAAGAACATTATTCCCTTTCATGTAGTCAATAGAATGATTAAATTTTCCAGGGTAGAATATTGTTTTATCACCATCATTAACATAATTATAACATATTATATTCAATTTAAAACATATTACTATGCATTTCATTCCATGTTTCAATAAAATGGTTTTTGAATGTACTTACTATTATGATTAGTAAATGAACACCCACAGGGGATTGTTTCTTGCATATATGATTTCTTACAAAAAAATCACCCTGGTTTACATGGTCAATCATGAATACATATAACTGATTAAGAATAACCACAAGTGTTCTCATTGCACCAACCATGTCATTCAGTTTCATCTTTAAAAATCCACAACTATTTCCATACATTCCATTGTTAATTTGGCACCTGCAAGATCCAACCATCTTCTAAAACGAAAAAGGTCAGTGTGAGCATATCAATAAAATAATTATATACTATCTTATGAGGATGGTAAAAAATATGATATACTTATCCATTTTTACTAAATTCATTCAAATTATCTAAAATTACAATGAATATTTTTAATATTCTAACCATTCCAGTTATATAAAACATGTTACTTATTCTTAAATAACACACTAACCTCTAATGTTATCTAGACAATCTATTAATACCAACTATAAGGACCTGACAATAAAAATTAAGAAATCTTGATTTATCATCACGAATTAAAATTATTTCACATTGCGGATATGTTCAACTTTATAATTTTGTAGAATTAGGCCATAATTATTAAATTACATATCGAATATTATAAATTAGACACCGATACTCTATCCAATATTTTTCACACAAAAAAACTAATTAAAAAAGAATTATTTTTTTTGTTAAAAATCTTCCTGAATTATTTCTTTCTCTTACCCATTCTAATAACCTATGAAAAACATTTCAAACACATTGGATGGGAATAAAATTTCAGTAAGGGATATAAAATTTCTAAGGAATAATTGTTCCATTAATACATAAAAATCAATGAAATAATACATTATGCCCATAAACAATAATATCTTTAACATTCCTCACGAAATAAAAATATTTATCAATAATTCATTGAAATCATAACTCATAATGGTAATTTTGGGCATAGATAACATACATACATTTTAGCTTTCACATCTACATAGAGTGTAATGATTATGGTTACATTTGGATTATAAATAATAGTATATTTCAGAAATCTTTTTGGATAAACCGTATGCTTTTCCTGCATCACATTACCAAACTCCTTAGAGAGATATCAACGGCTCAAAATCCCATGGGTTATCACAGAACAACTCATATACATAAGAAGTTACCAAGAAACAAAACATTATCATAACATATAAACAAGAATGATTCAAAACTAACATTTCCACACTGCAATCACAAGACAACATATCAAGCTATTGATATAATCAATCCATTATCAAAACAATTTTCAATCAAAAAATATTTAAAAATGAATATGTTATTTACCTTTCAGTTTAAAAACATTACATCTTGTAGAGGTATCCAAATATAATCACTTCTCATCATGAAATAAAGGTCATTTTCACAGTACATTCCTTTTGTAATTTAGTTAATTGTTTCATAAAAAATATATTATATTTAGAAAACACTTGAATAAAATTAAAAGTCAAAGTGTTTTATTATACACTATATCAAATAATTTCATGTATAAACCAAAATATGCATCAATGAAAAGAGATTGAGACGAAGTCCCTTACAAAGATTGTGTCATTAGATTAAGTATAAATAAATGAAATAAATATGTGTGGAAAATTTAAATACATCCAATATAAGTGGATATTTTGTGTAAAAAATAGTATGTCATTTACACAAATTCATTGAAAAACAAAACCAATGACATTGATATTTATCTCAATGAATGATGATTGAGTTAAGATATCACTTACATTGTTCATATAAAATACATAAGAATTTAACTATTGGGTGATTATGTGTAGCAATTTCATATCCAAAGAATGGGAACTGGAAACAAAAACATGAATAATTAAACAGTGATTCCACACATAATCATGGAATAATATATACTACTTGGTATTGGTAAAACACAATGAGTGGAAATTTAGTATAGATGTTACATTAAAACAATAATTTTGTTAATACAATAGATCAACTATGTGTATTCACTATATATATTCATAAAGAATCTATAAATACAATATATTATATGAAAATATATTTGTCAATTAATCATAGAATGACATAATCATGATTTATAACATTATCCCTAAGAATATAAATTCGGTAAAGAAGTTCTCATATGAATGTTTGGTAGTCTGATGGAATTAAATAAAAATTCATAAACTATGCTGATACTGAGATAAATGGACCTCTCATAATTATTATATAATATTTACAGTATAGGGTATATGGTATGAAAAATCCCAACATATGAACATATAAATTATTAAGGAATGACATTAAAGGAATGCATGAAAAGATAAGGGTGGTAGATTCTATTACCTTGAATCATACTTGTTCAATTCATTCATAATATTATAGAATAATAATATTAAGATAATTTATACATTCATGATATCCTTTTAGAATTTTATTATTACTTTTATATAACTTATTATCATGTTATGAAAATTTCATAATTATTTAAGTTCATATTTGTAATTTATTTGATATTTGGAACATGAGTCAAAAATGAAAAATTTTAATGTAAATTCTCCATGTGGTCAAAATTATATCATAAAAATACAATTATTAATGATTTAAAAATCATATATATAGTGTATATTTATTTATAAATACTAATAACATTTCAGTTAATAAATGAAATGCACCGTTCATGGAGATGGTAGGTCGTTCGTATACTTGAATGCTACATTCAATAATATTTAATATTAAAGGAATGAAAACTTAATTATACATAGGTATGTTATAATTCATTATAATATCTTCTTAATTTATGTTTCATAAGATCATTTACACAATATTTTATACATTACATGTATGTCATGAATGAGTCATACCACATTGAGGGATTGGTATTCCACATTTCGTCAAATAAAATTTTCATATTATACTTTATGGAGAGAATAAATGTATGTTGTAAATAACAATTACATAAGCATAGAGTCAATTTACATATATTATTAATCAAATTTTATCATTTCATTCAAGTATATAATAATTTCTTAATTATGATCAAAATTAATTAATCGCATCGTATCGTGGAGATAGTAGGTCGCATATACACGCAAGTGACGATATCATTCACTTACTGGTTAAATGATATATAATTCGATGGTATATAAACTATAAAGAATAATTATAATTTTATATTAATTAGTTAAATCAATTAAACTCCTAATTATACCAATCAAAATTTTTCTTGTTGAAATACAAATTTCACTATAGTTTAGAGACTATAAGTTGTACGTACGCAGATAATGTGATATTATTATTCATAGGATGGATAAAATGTGGACTATGTTTTCCCCATAAATATAATAACATATTATAATTTTTAATATATTATATATGTTACAATTCTATGGAAACTATATAATAAAAGGATGAAAAATAAGAAAAGAATTTTGAAAGAGGTAATAAAACAAGTACCTCTTGTTTGAGTATCTCTTTTTGATTTTCACAAAAGGTATATGTATGATGGATTTCATTAAAATTCGTGTCCTATATAGGGAAGTGAGGGGTTTGGAGAGTTTATGTTAGATGAATTTGGATGATTCAATTGGTTAGAGAGGTGAGAGAAAGTCAGTAGAGGTGGTGGCCTTTTATAATCGAGGGAAGGGTCACTTTTGGAATGTCCTAAAATATTGTTTTATAATAAAATAATTTTCTAATTATAATTGACAAAATTGATATATTTTTATTATTAGGTGATTGTGGATATAAATATTCTAAACCAATAGGTTTAGACATGTTTATTTCAGAATATTAACAATATATTTTAACTTTAACCCCTAGTTAAAAACATTAACTATTACCTTGTCTTTCATGTATCATTATACTATATAGTTACTGCAGTTATAATAAAATTTCAATAGAACAAATGTCGATCATTAATGATATTTTTAATATTATATATATCATTTTTTATTATTATGGTTTTTAGGATTATTTTTTAATTTAATAAACTAGTACTTTTCCTAAAAACAATGTTTTACAATTTTAACAGTATTTAATAAATGATTTCTGTTATAGTCATAAAAACAAGATTCATTTGAAAATAATGTGATTATTTTATCCCTAACATGTATATGTAATCCAAAAAATCTTGGATTGAATAAAAATGTACAAATTACATTTAATTTAATATTTATAATATCATTTATTTGAATCATTCATTAATAAGGCACTCACAACATCATGATTGTGTCAGAAATAAATTTATTTATTTAATGTTGGAAAATAATAAATAAAATTCCTTGATGTAGTTTATATTTTTAGATTATAATAGATATTTATATTCAAATATATCAGTTATATATCCCAATATTTAAATTGTTTTATTAAAAGATATGTGTTTATGTTATATTTCAATTTTTTATATTAAATATTATAAAATGTCATTTTCACACCCATGTGTCTCCCAAATGACAAATATTATTCCTGCAGATGATAATGGTCTAACATATGTCATCTAATTGGATTAGGACCCATCTTTGGGATGTTTAATATTATTTTTAAACTTATTACCGTTACTTTTCTAATTTACCCTTTAACCTTGGTAAATAAACAAAATTACTGAAATTACAATACATAATTCTAAAAAAGGTCACCTATTTGAATAATTAGGAAAATCATATACAAAATATGGAATCCAATGTTCTATATTCAAAATATATAATATGCAGAAATTAATTTTAAATTAATTATCGTTGCTATAACAGTAAAATGAGTTTTTAAGAAGTAAAAAACTATCAAATCATTGACATATGTTTATGTTCAATTAAAATGTGACACTATTTCCAATGGCCATCCTTGGATAAAATGATAAAATATAAAAAAATTACACTTTAAACTAAATAAATGGAAAATCTAACTATATAAATAATTTAGAGGAAAAAACATTTTTGAATTAAAATCATTAATATTTATCTATTCATTAAAAATTGAATATTATCAGAAAAATAAGAAATGTATTCTTTTTCATAGTTCTAAATAAGAAGGTTATTTTATCATATAGAACATATATAATTATAAAAAACTATTTTTAAAAAATGTTTCTTCTTTAAAAAGCAGTAAAATGACCTTTTAAAAATATTAGAGTATTTTATGATTTGAATTAGATTAATTCACAATTTAATCCTCTAAAATTCATTAGATAAATGAATAAACAATTAAAGAATATGTTAAATCATAATATAGTTGCTTTTTCATTCCCTCCATTAAAATGGCTCGACGTTAACTACATTTAAAATAATAATATTATTATCATATTATTTTTCAATATAACTCAATGTTTGTGCACCATAAGATTATAGAGAATCTCATTATTTAATACTGGGTAGACTATTATTCAAAGTGTTTACTTTAAGATAATATTTATATTAAATTAAAAAATATTAATAAATATGAAAATTTATTTTCTATAAATACCTGGGATGTTATAAATTCAATCTAAAATGATTGTTCTTTATTTAATCAAAACCATTTGGAAATAGGAAAAAAATGGCACATTAATCCCCCTCATTTAAATGTGTTTTTAACATCAAAATATATTTTAATGTCTATATGTTGAAAAATAATTATCTTCCAAACATATCATTTCATTAAGATCCCTCCAATTTTAATCAATCACTTCTTTTTAATTTCCCTCCTCATTTGGAAAAAAATTCAATATGTTTTTGTGAAATTTATATCAATTCATACAAAAAATATTTCCAGTAATCATTCTACACAATGCATAGATGTTCCATGGAATATATGGAAAAAATGTGGCTTTTATTTAGATATCAATATTTCAATTTATAGATGAATATTATTCCAACTAAAATGATTAATTTAATATCATCATCAAAATATATCAAAATGATTGAAGATATGACATTTTATTCTATAAATTCAGATAAAAAATTATCATTAAATATATTAGCAGGAATTAAAATATTTACTTTAAAATACTCATTAAAAAATATTCATTTTGGTTTTAATTTTGTTTGAACAACATTAATTTTTATTATAATAATATATTTATGAAATTGATTCAAATTAATCTCTCCTAAATAGTATTAAAATAAAATATTGTTTCCATCCTTGATGTAATTAATAATCATATATTTTATAATTAAATGTGATTAATAATAATCAATAATTGTAATAATTTCAGAAATATTTCATTATGGAGGTATCCCCATTATATCCGCCATTTAAATCTCTTTTAAAATATAGTCGAAACTACATTCATCATTGTTAACATCTTCCATATAGCCATTATAAGATTTTATAAAGAGATAATTCACCAAAATGAAATATATCATCTTTGTGTTTCAATTTTTTAATGTCAATGTATTAACATATCATGATATTAATAAATAAATAATATTTATAATAATAATTTAAATATTATTTGAGGATAGATTCTTCATCTTCATAAAATTCAATACCCACAATATAAACATAATTTTAATTCTACCACAATGAATATTTATCAAAATCAAATTCCTCTATTGAAGGTAATAATACAGTAGAAAAAATTATTGTAATAATATATTTCTCATTACTATTTATGTGAATAATAAAATTTAGAATATTTCATAAATAACATTTCATAGTTGATTATAATAAAAAATAATCCATTAAAATATAACATTTAATTTAATTAACTGGATTTCTCATAAATATAATCATAATAGTGGTTTATATATTTTTTCTTTTCCCAATGACTAAATTAAACAGCCTCTAAAATGGTAAAATTATGAAATAAATCATCTTATTCTGGAAACATAGTTAAGAAGTTATACGTATAATGGAAATCCTTGTTCAACCTCCTAGTCAAATCTTATAAGAATATATGGTTTTTAAATCTTTAAATTTTTTATGATATACAGATTCCACAATTGTAATTAACGTTTGTATTTTAAAAAAGCTTTTACATATTTATCTTACATCCTCCTTCCATTTTTCAAATATAGATGAAAAATAAAATGAAATATATAGGAATTTTGGTAGATTTTTTGATTATCCACATGGTTTCCAAAGAGTATCATTATTCATATATGTCTATTGTGTTGATGATATCACATTTATATTTTTATAGTTTATTTGAAAATTATTTTCCTACATCTTCTGGAATGATGTTTTCTCACACTTATCATGATTCTTCTTGTGATAATTTTTATGTGTTTCATTCATCATCTTCCATCCCATGTTTTTTGGTTCTTTAATAACTTATATGGTCTTATATTTCCTTTTTGTTTGGATAAATTATTAAATAAAAATTCACCATCATTCTAAAAAATATATTGATATTTTTATAGACAATTGAATTCAATTTATACTTTTTTGAGATTAAAATATAATTTTTCTCTTATTATATGATATTACATCTTCTCTAGAATTTCAACCTTCATAAAATAAACCATTTTACATCTAGAAACATTGTATTATACCCAAAATCTAACAATATATTCTAAAATCTACGAAAACACGAAATATTATATACAAATAAGGATATTATTTTCGAAATTAGAAACTATACAAATTAAACACCTTGATATTCTGCAGATATATACACTAATTATTAGGGAACATTTGAGAAAAGGTAATTATACACCATATTTTCTCCACCATATACATGGTTGTCGGATTACCATCACATTTGTTTTCTATTAATAATTTTTTTAAAAAATTAGTAGTCAGCAAAAATAAATATTTATAAAATAAAATATTTGGGAATCAGTAACACCTTCTTCATTTATGGTTGTATATATTGATATTTACATGTTATAATGATATTATTTCATCAAATTTTAGGTCTACCAAAAAATTATTCATCCATGAAATAATGAAATATAGAAACACATCCTAAAAAATTATTATAAAGAAATTCCTAATCTAAATTTAAAAGAATAATAATTTGAATCCAAACTCAATAAATTTTATACTAAGAGTATTTTTCTCATTCAACTATATTTTTCGTATCTTCTCACACACATTACTGAAAAATAAAACTTAGATATTTTTCATTCTTATGATTTCCTAAAGTAAAGTATCAACTACCTTGTTTATAATTGAGTCTGTCTCTAAATTTATATTCGTTCCATCAATAATATTTATCATTTTTTATTTAATGAGTGGAAATTATCTTAAATATAATCATATGACTTATTATTTTGAGGAATAATTTTGAAAGAGAGATATTAATACATTTATTAAATTTATTCAAGTAGTTAATTAATAGATTGTATGGTTCTAATATGTTTGGTGTGTTTCACATATAATTAAATATTTTCATCTAAATATTTATCTTATTCTCCAAACTCTTAGTCAAGTTGGCTGATCCAATTTTCCTAGAAGTAAATAATTTATCAAATAAAATGAACTATTATTCTTCTATATAAAAAAATATGATGTATCCTTAATTAATATAATGTATATTTCATTAGTACATATCGAAATATGATCATCACCACTAAATAATTAATTTTCTTGAGGACATATGAAAATATAGTTTTAAACATAACCACCATATAATATCTATTTTATTAATAATTTTATTCCCCACCATTATTTAATGGAGTTACAATGACTTATTCTTCATTATATAAAAGTATAATATTCATTAACATATAATTTTTTTAACTCTCAATATCATCATTCTATAAGTAGAGGTAGAATACGATTATTAAAAAAATGAATAGTTGATAAACTGTAGCACACTATATATATTGAAAGATTAAATCATATCATATAAAGAGAACAACATCAAAAATGTTGAACCAAATTCGAGATGAATCAATTTTCATGTCTATTTAGAGGACTAATTGGGTATGTGATTTTAATTATGAATGGGTGAATCAATGCTTGTTTATTTTAAACTAAAAAGAATTTTTTTCAAATTAATTTTACCTCAAATATTTTAAGAGTAAATGAACTATTTTACTCTATCCTCAACTTTTAATATTCATATTATACATATAATATAAGACACACAAGTGGTAGAACATATTTACGAGGTTCACATTTTAAATTGAAATAATAATCTCGTGTGTGCAAGAGGAATCAAAAATCCATTTAATGTTATCTATGAGTTCAAAAAAAATATTATCCTAAAATTATGTTTTAAGATCAAATGATTTTAATATATGAAAAATGTTTTCAATAGTGTATATGAGAGGCAACATATAGTATAAATGTCAGGTGAAATATATAATTTAAATATGAATGTTATAACCCAGTAATTAAAATGGAATCATTGAAAATGAATAAAAACTATAAATATTATTTTTTTTAAACATTTTTAGTTAAAATTTTTGGTTACTAATTAATTAGAAATGAAATAAAAAATCTTTTTAAAGTAAAATAAATTGTCTCCTAAAATACGTTTTTCATTCACACACAATGTATTTAACTCAAAAAATTATATTTATTCAATATTCCTGAATTATTTAATGTAAATTTTTATATTATGGGATAAATAAATTTTCTTATCATTAATATAATATTTTTTGGAATCTTGGGATAAAATAAACCATTTTTCATAAACTACCTTTTCTGAAGATCTGTTCCATCATATGTTATAGAAATATATTAAATTATATTTTAAACAATTTATAAAATTTCAATTTGAAATAATGAAGTTTTAATAAAAATATAAATGTTTAAAAATTAATATATATTAATGTTTTATGCATTTTATTATAATATTTACATTTTAATGAATAATGAAAAATACTAATTTCTAATTAAAACATATATTATATTTAATGACTTTATAATTTTTTAATTTGTTCTACAATATTTATAGAAGAGATTTTAGATAATTAAGTTATTATTATTCCAATTTATGTAATCAGAAGAACTTTTTCCATTTGATTTTATATATGAAATTTTAATAAATAGGAATACTTTTTCATTGCAAATCCACATTTTTTGGTATCACCAATTGAAATTTAAATTAAATTATTCCAATCCTATGAATTTAATTTAGTATAATATATTATAAATTTATAATCATAATTAATAATAATATTTTACAAGTTCAGATAATTTTTTGTTCAATATTAAAAATAAAAAACCTAAAAAATAATCTCTTTCAGTAATGTTAAAATGGGGTTTTCCTTTTACAAGGATTTTTGTTAAATCTAATTTTCCTAAAACATAGGAATTTTATTTTGTGAAATATATTTTTTCTTTCTAATCACTGGGTGAAAATTATATAATATGGATATTTTTTATTCATAAAGTATAAATTACCTTGGTAAATAAAAATGTACGAACTGTAAGGAAAAAAATGGTAAAACTATGTAACCATAGAAATGAAGATGACAAATTTTTAAATATTTTTTTTTATTTTTTGAATTAGGTACTAGACATATTTTCACATAACTCTAATATGATAAATTATTTATGAAACATGGTTTGATTGTTATTTCCCATCATTCAATTGTTTTGGTAAATTTAAAAAATATATCCATCCTCAAACCTAAAGGGACACCACCTCCTAAAAAATATTCTCACCACTTAATCCAAAAAGAAAAAACAAAACCTAAAAACTCTCAAGAATCCATATACATGTTTTATTACTTAAGTATTTTCCAAAAGTAATACCTTAGTGTCCTTACTATGATATTAAATGAAGTATTTTTTAATCTATGTTAGTTGTCTTCACTGATATCATTGTTTAGCTTATTATATTGAATCCTTTATTCATTTACTAATAATTATAATATAATAGAACCATTATATTCAATTTTATATGATTTTATTATATTTATAGATAAACCTATATATATATATTATTAAAAGAAATGGGAACAAAAATCATTGATCATATGTATTGTAGACTACGTCCTTGTTGGCAAATATAATTATTTTTACATCACTATCTCTCATGGCTATATAGAATAACGAATTTAATTAATATATATTTAAAATATTTGTGAAATAATTATACATCTCTCATTATAAAATGACAATAACCTTAATACCATTAAATTAGTTAGAAAATGCTTAAATCGTTTATGTACATGAATCAACAACAAGCTTCATAAGGAAATGTAAATCATTAATAATTTTTGACGTGGATGGAATTAAAGAAGGATTAAATTAAAATATATGATTTATATGATGTAATAATGAATCTATAATTGTGGATATTAATTTTTTTCTATATTCTTTAATCCATCAATTAAATAATAAGAGTTTTCATTTGTACATACGACTTGCGATCTCAATAAATGGTGTAACTCAACTTTTTACCTATATCATTTATATATTATTAAAAATTAATTAAGAATTTAATAAATAAATAAAGATATATATATATATATATATATTTAGATTAAAATTCATGAAATTGTGAGAAAATGTTCAATGTATAATGGCTAAAACTATTAATCTCAAACATACATGAAACATAAAGTAGTTATAACTATGAATATTGGTTTAATGAATAATTGTTAATTAATGGGTTGTATAAGATATAAATAAAATTAAATATTGTATGATATAAAGATTTTGGTTTTGTAACTAATGAATAATAAATATAAATTTATTAAATTGTATGTTCAAAATAATACTTTTGATGGTAAATATAGGGTAGAGGTTTCTCATCTCAATTTTAATTCTATTAGACATATGTTATATTCATTGATTGTGTATATAATTTGATTTATATACATCACATGAATGTATTTTATTATTATTCCTGTGAATATTTTTTATTAAAAACTTATATATCAATATATTTTTTCATGGGGATTTTGATTAAAAGTCTTACAAGTGGTAGGTTTTATTTTTAAATTTCATCTTACTCGGTATTTTTTAATCATTATTTACCTTTAGATTTTTTTGTCATTGAATGATATTTAAATTTGAATTTATTATCTAATTTTAATTCAATAAAATTTTATAAAATATAGAATTTTTTTCTCTCTTGTTAAAAAAGTATAATAATAAATATATTTATGAAAAAAAAAATTATTTCTCTTTTCGATTTAAAAATACTTATATTCCATATCCCTATTTTTAATAAAATTCAATATTATTTTAATATTATACTATGATTTATTAAAATTAATTTTTTCAATGTTTTATTTTTTAAAAATAGGTCGAAAAAGAATTTTTTTTATTTCTGTAAAAAATCTTCATTACATTTTTCTAAAAAACATAGATATGTTTTTTATAAATTATAAAAAATTAATATAATTTCCCACCATCAGGATCAATAATTAACATGAATATTATTTTAAATTTTTATATAGATATTTTATATGATATTTTTTATTATCATATTCTTTATGTTGTTTGTTTTTGAATTTGATAATCTATATAAAAAAGATTATTTTCCTCAAAAATGATTTAATCATAATTTTTTTTATATTTATATTGTTCAATAAAAACAAAACATTATTTCACATATAATTAACTAAGGATATTTTATATTAATATTATCAATATTCATTTTCTCTGTGGGTTATGATCATTTTTTCCATAGAATGTATTGGAAATAAGTATCATTATTTGTTATTTTATTCATTATTATTATCTAGATATGTATACTTTGTTATGATCATTTTACATTACATTTTACTTAAATATCAATATTATTTATCCTAGATATTATTATTTCATAAACTATATATTATTTTCTCATATGGTGTTTTAGTTTTAATGTTATTTTATTTAATGTGTTAATATTGATATTTTATATTCTTTCTTGAATGTGGAAATTTTTTGATAAGGAATGATTTTTAAAAATTAAATTCATCATTTAATATAAATTTAATACATTGGATATGATGTTATGGGTGGAGATAAATTATAAATATCCCCTAATGCATCGATAAGTTTCATTAGACAAATTAGTTGGCCAAATTTATTTGTTTTTTCGAATATATAAACCAATTTCTTTAAATTTACTTTGTGTAAGGTATTTAAGTTATTAATATATTGATGTTTGTATTCCAAATTCCTAATATAAGGTATTAACCTCAATATTATAATACTTACTCAATATTTCTCTCATTGTTTATACATTTTTTAATTATAAATATACAATAATTATTACCCCAATGATGTTTAGGCACCGTGTCTTCGAAATACAATGTTCATAATAGATCAAAGGGGGACAATAATAAAATATCATTATTTTATTCTCCATAAATATGTCTTAAATAATTTTGAAAACCAATAACTTATTGGGATAAAATTGGAAGTAAAAAAGATAAAATGGGTGATCTTAAAAGAATATTATGGGAATAAACACAATAAGGAACTATAACACATTAGTCAAAGTTAAAAAAATGGATCACAAAAGAGAAGTGACTTCAGTAATAACATGAGAGCATAAAATAATTAAAATGGAAAATTGCGATCATGGGAACAAATAAATTGTTGTAGTAGTATATGTAATAAAAAAACAAGATTCAATGCTATGTTTCTATATAGTATCACGTAGTGGAATAAATAACCAATGTGAACTAGGTCTACACTATAATCTCATATATGAAATCTCAATACATTAAAGAATTACCAATTTCATTGTATAACTACCTCGGTGCGCCCTTCATAAAATGTTCATGATTATTGGTTGCATAAAACAGAATTATTTCAAATGCCATAATTTTATGGATTAGAGATGGTATGAAATTTGATGTCATATTCATTTCTCATATCATTATCAAATTAAATTTGATAATGAATAATTTTATATATGATAATGAGGAGTGTATTTCCCAATAAAAATAAGGGATAATAATCTAGGTACATATTTTATATATTTATATACATAATTTAGATGAAATTAATAACATAAATTGTTTTCATATTTTATGAAATATTATCAAAATTATTTCATTGAACACATGTAACATATGATCAAAAAACAGAAAAGTTAGTTCATAAAAAATATGGCATTGTAATAAATAGAATCACAAACAATTCAATTAACTATATAAAGAAAACAAAATATGTGAATGTACAAATCAGAAAACACATTCCATTTAACCATTAAAATATTATTGAACAGAATCTATTAATTTTATTATGTAGAAATATCATGGAAAACAATTAATGAATCAAAATGAAGGAAATGCATAGTTATTGGGCGCCATGTCTCAGACACATCATAAACTACAATATAATGTCCCATCCTCTAGAATTGTTAAAACTACAAATAAAACACATTTAATTAGGGAAACATATTTCTCTAACGGTAATCTTTTGATTCATATATGGTCTATTTAAATTCTAGGTTTCACTCATCATGTCTTGTCAAAATCATTCTTAATAGAGGGTAATCAATTTAAGTAATAAACATTTTGACTTATCAAATATCTGTATTGAATAAAGAATATGTATTTATCAATATATTTCCTTTAAAAAATATATAATTCAATGTAACCACCTTATGAAAAAATTTGTGTCACTTAAGAAAAAATAAAATCCACAAAAAAATGATATGGATATTTTTGGGATATTCAATGTCAAATTATTATATGAATTTGAAAATCATAAGGGATTCAAAGGAATCAATGAAGTGAATGTGAATATTATCATTTTCTAAATGAATAATAAAAAATACATAGGATTAATAAAGATGGTATCAAAACAGTATATCCCACATAGATTAAAATAACTTCTTGTTTTCATTGCTGAATAGGAATGATATAAAATGATTTTTTATAAACATAATTGTGGAAAATAACATTTTATTATGAAAATGAAATTATAAACCCTTTTCCATTAAAATAAATTTTGAAAATATTTTCATTATAATGTATCCTATTAATTATGAGAAGGATGATATAATGAAATTATGGTGGGTAAATAGATACAATCTATACGAGGTAGAAATAACATTTCTTTTTCATTGTTAATGGTTTGAAAAATAACTTCTTCGGAAAGAAACAATAAGAAATGTTTATAAAAATTTGAAACAAGTATAATGTGTAATAATTTGAATATGAAAAAATTTTAAATCATTTTTGAATACGTTTTAGTACAAAATCATTTTTAGAATAAAATAATTTCTCTGAATAATGAGAGAAATAAAGTAAGACATTCTATAAAACATTTATTAAAACGTTTTAAGTAACAAAGAGTCGAAAACAGTACTAATATTAGAAAATGGTCATGAATAAACATATGGAATATAATTATTGGTTTTATTAAATATTTTTCATTTAATTTTATCTAATGGAAATACCATTGAATGATCATTAATATTATTGTTGTGGAAATTAATTAATAAACATTACTAAGTGTCCCAAACAACATTGAATCATTTTAAAAATAATAATAATGGATAAATATCATATAATGAAATTTTGAAATATAATTATGATAAAAGTATTAACTATATAATATCAAAAACGGAAATATATTCCCTATAAAATAGACGTAAGTGGCTAAAATGAGTATTATCTCACTAATCTAAAAATAAATATAAGAATCTATTACATAGATTCTAACATTACTTGTGTGTATATATCTTCTTGAATAATAAAATCATATTAATTATCAATATTATTTATAAACCTTATAATTTTTATCATTAATTTTTTTCACATAATAATATTTTTTTAACTACTAATATAGTTATGTTTACATCGGGTGTTTTAAAAAAATTAATATTATTTGTCAAAAAGAACTTTGAATGTCAATTATGATCAAATGTGTCATTAGAAAACATCTAATGAATAAAAAAAATTGACTTTATTAGTTTATTTATACAAAAATTATAATTTTAAAACCAATAATTAAATATTGTGTATAAAATTTAATCAATGTAACAATCATTGAGATCGTAGGTCTTACATATGCATTAGAAATGTTCTCATTTTTCAATGATCATTATAAGGAGAAGATAAATAGAATAATATCATTACATAATGATAATTACCTCATAAATACCAAATTATTTAATCATATATACTTATACATATAGTTCTTGTTATATAAAATAAATCACACTATATCGAGGTGGTATTAGATTACAATTCTAAAAATGAAGATATCACTTTGTAAGAATGTGAATGGGTTAAAATGAATATAATATATTTTATATTTCTAAAAATGATATTATGTAATTAATATCATATAATTTTTTTAAGTCACAATTTGTTAATTTAAATAATTATTTATATGTTCAATTTATATTATGAAAGAATCACTTTGATTTTATGAGGTACTAGTCCATATATTCAAAAATGATGTTATCATGTTTACATAAAATGAAAAGTATTAGTTTATTTTTTTAAAATTAATTAATGAAGGATAAATAAATATTAAATTTCTTATATAATATATATTAACATATTTTACATCATATAATACACCATGTGATGTAGAAATGAAAAAATGAACAATAATTAATTCGTGAGGCAGTAGTTTTCCATATAATTAAACAATATGATTGTTAACCATTATATGGTGGTGTATGTATGCTTAGGTTGAACCATAATATTATCAAAATACTTTATATATATAATATAATAGAGTTTTTATATCATATAATATTAATAGATTAGGGGTGGATAATGGGAATAAAACTAAATAGTAAATGGAATGATATTTCCTCTTAATAAGGTAACTTCTTTTGGTTTGTACCAAATGGATTCTTGGGTTTGTTTTATGGTAAATAATAGGATTATATGTTTAAGGGAGGGATTTTTAAAATATATTTTTTTGATATTGGATGATCCAAATTGGATTTAGATGTCTATGGAAGTGAGGTGAGAGGAGGCTTTTAGAGTGAAGGAGTTGTACTTTTGTAATATTTGGAAAATGGATTCCAATACATGTTTTTAGAATTTAAATTAGCACCAATAATAGACCCAAATAAATAAAATCTATTATAAGGATTAAATATGACCGTTAACTGGATTTTGGACATGTTTATATCTCATTTGGACCAATATGATTTCGGTTTAGTCCCTTATAGGACACAATATTACCTTAATTGTTGTAATTAATAATAATTAAATTCACCAGTATTTTTGATCAAAAATGTAGTTGGAATTAAAATATATTTTATATGATGATTATTCCAAATATAGAATGCATTTTCTAAATTATGATCACATTATGAGAAGAAATTAATTTAAATATAATCCCGCAGATAGGATGACAAAGTAGGTTATATCGTAAAAACATTCAAAATATTGTTATGTTTATATTATCAATTTTAATGTGAAATTGATTCCAATAAACTAAATTATATTAATGTATAATAATATTATATATTTAAAATTTCAAAAAAATAATAATATAATTTTACATTATCAACAATATTAGATAAAAACCCGTTTTGAAATACAATTTATTATTTTCCACTATTCAATAAAAAATGTATCTTCGCAAATAAATTCAAAAAAAATAGCCTAATTTTTACGATTATATTAAAAATATTAATTTTATATTGAAATATACAATTTATTAAAGTGTTAAATTTTGATATAAAATGGGTTATCTATTAAAAGAATGGAAGGGTTTCTTCATATAAATATTGGTTTTTATGGGTAATAATGTGTTTGTTATTACATTATGTTTATCAAAATATTTGGATTAATATAAATAATATATGGTTGAATATAATATATATATATATGAAATTTTTATCACTCATTAATTGTAATTAATTTTATCAATTAGAGTAAAATATTATTTTTAGTAGAAAAAATGTTATCATCAATAATATTAACATTATATTTAATTGGTTATTATATTGACATATAAATAATTAGTAACCAATTAATTCATTTATAATTTGAGTAAATGATTAAACTTAGTTATTTATTTACTATTATAGATAAATACTAGTTTAACATATATTTTATATCTTAATATATTTTTATAATATACTTTTTTCGAAAAAAAAATCAGTCTTACAGGTAACACAAGCCATCGAATAAAGTCACTCATATGGGTAACACTTGTTAACACTATGTTTATTACATTTAAATATATAAAATATATTGTATCTATTTTAAATGTTAAATATATTATAATTTCTTTTGATATTATATTCCCTTACATGATTCGGGTCACATGTCATACATGCTATCAAATACGAGGTTCTTTCTTTAGAATTTCGTGGTGTTATATTCTCCACACCATAATTAAATTGTGTACTTGAAATTCAGAGTTGACCAGGGTGATATATTTTTTTATATTTCTTATATCGAAATCCCACATCTTGAGAAGGGTTCATAAAACATCCAATGTAAAATAGAGAATGATATTTACAATTGTAAAATTGACTAACCTGTAACTAGGTTTCCATGTAGAAGAACATAAGTGTAAATTAGTGGTATGATCATAGAGGAATAAGTTATATACTTATTGGGAGTAACTGAGTTCATCAATTTAAAACAATTAAATGATCAATTAAATATTTATTGCACGAAAATCATAAATCTATGATGATTTATAAGGACATTGGTTCAACAAAAATTATGGTATTAAGATAACATTTTTTTGAAAATAATTTCTATAATTTTGAGTAATTATTTTACAAACTATGAATAATTATATATATATATATATATATCAATATACTAAAATTAAACATTTTTTAATTAATTGGCCAATTTTCCAATTTATTAAAAACTAATTTTAATTTATTAAGCACTAAATTACACTTAACGGATCGTAATTCCCATAAAGGAGTGAACATTCTAACAATTTATGCCTAACACTTTTTGAAGACCAATATGGTCAAAACATTAGCATCTAAACAGAAAAATATCACTACATGTTCATCATAAATATTTACTCCTCAAATATTTTAACTAAAACTATAACATATTAACTAGGACATTGTGTAGCTCAATGGTTTCTTGGAAACCCTAATCGTCCATCAGTCATGAGCTCTAGTCCGATGGCCTTTCCATATTTGATTATTTTTCACCGGATAAACATTTTTTCCCTTTCTAATATCATATTAATATAATTTCTAAAATAAATGTGATGGAAAAGATTATAATAATATTAATCACTATATTAACATTTATTTACGGTATTTAGAACAACCTAAATATATAAATACTTCATTAATTTAATTTCATCATATTCCCTTCCTTGTTATATCATTTATCCATAATAACATTAGTTAGATATTTAAATCATGACACATTTTTAACTATATAAAACACATTTGGATTAACCTATTCAATTAATTTTTATCATTTATTAAAATTCATCATAATGGAATGTAATGAAAATTTCAATTATCCTATGTATATCCTCCAATAGTGTGAAACCAGATGTGTAGTAAGTCTTGTTTTTGTGTTCCATGTTTTGTCGTGTCATGCCTAACACACCTTGTCAGTTATGTTACTCCTAGGAAAATCAGTTCAAAAAACCTGTCTAATTATAGAATCCTAATTGGGATATATTGATAGTAATACCCACATAATATCTACATTACAAAACTTTTAGGATGTTCATTCATACTTATCATCAAATTCTTCCTTAGTGTTATTTTCTATAATCTATATTAACCAAATGTTTGTTCCAAAGGTTATTACTACACATCCATTTATATCTACTATAGTGACCCAACCACAGATAACCTGAATTTGGTGTCTTCCACTATTACATTAGTTTTATTATATTGAATGAAATACAAAAAGACTGAGAGTTTAGAACTCTTAGAATAAAAGAAACATAAATGAGTCTTTTATTAAAAATGAATACAATAATTACTATGTAATATAATTTTCTGTAAATAAATTCAAGTATAACATCATTCTATCATGTATATTATTGTGTATCATTCATAGAATACTACATTGATTCATGGGGAAAATATCGTAATAAGGGTGAGATAAAAATAGAAGTAAGGGTATAGTATAGAAAATATAAAAATGAATCCATGATAATAATAATTATGGCATGGTAAATAATATAACAAACATTCTATATAATCAACAAACTAATAAAAAAATTTATAAATAATACGAAAATTTAATAGATGGAAACAAATTCCACACAAATAAATAGATAAAGACGAAAATAAATATTGAAAAGTATGAAATTGAAAAAACCTTCCATTTAATCAATACATTATTAAAGAAATTATTTCATAGATTTTATCATGTGAAAATTTCATGGATAAAAAATAATAAATCTTGATTATGGAAATGATTAATTATTGGTTGTCATGTATTAGGCACCAGAAAACCTGTAATATCAATATCCATCCTTCTTACCGTTTAAAACAATAGATAGAAATAAATTTAATTTATGTATCTTATTTTTATCATGATAAACATTCAATCCATTGATGAGTTATATAATGTTTGGAATACACCTATCATTTCATGCCTAACTAATTATTTATATAGAGAAATAGATTTAATTAATAAAAAACTATTCCATATAAAAAAGTCATATTTATAAAAATCATGCAGATTTAAAAATATTTCCTTATCCAAAAAAATAAAATTCAATGTTAAAACCATATGAAAAATGGTATACGATTCAAGAAATAATCGTATCCATGGATAATGATATGTAAATTTCTAGGTAATTCTATGTCATATGATCATTGGACATTGGATAATTTATGGGGATTAAAATAGGTCAAGGCAGTGAATGTGTATATTATACATGGAAAATTCAATCATAATCTATCCAGAGGAGGAATATAGATGTTAACAATTCATCATATCTCATGTAGAGTAAATTAAAGGAGTTTTGTCATTAATTAATAAAAATACTATAAAATGATCTATTAAAAAAATTCTTCAGGAAAATTTCCTTTGGAAAAAACCATTGGAAAACATTTTATTTTAAAACAAATTTTCAAAATATTGCTTATAAATAGTCACCCTATAAACATTCAATGGTTGATTCAATGAAATCATGCTGATTTAATCCATACAGGATGTAGAAGGTAAAAATAAAATTCATTTTTCAGGGTGAATGGTTAGAAAATTCCTTTTTCTAAAATATACAAAAATAATCCTTTGAAAAAAAATATAAAATACAAAAAGGGTAGAAACTGCTTTACCATTTCATTTTAATACCTTTTTTTAAATTTTTTTAATAAATTTTTTTTGAAGAAAATAATTTCATTGACTAATAATAGAAATGATGTTTTATTTTTTGAAAAACATTTTCTAAAACACGTTGATTACAAATGGGTTGAACAATAATACTAATACATGAAAATGGTGGAAAAAAAGGCAGTGAAAATGAATATTTTTATTGAAAAATGGTCATTTAATTTCTTACAATGGATATACCATTGAGTGATAATTAATGTTATTATGGATGAAAACAATCCTTAATCATTCCAAAGTTTCACCTACCTATTTAAAACATTCTATATCCTAATCCTCATGAAGTAATAACATTAAAAGAATGTTAAAAATTCTCTGATGCTAAATTTATTATTTATATAATATAACAAAATTGTTTATAGTTATAGCACACAAAAAAAAGTAAGTGGTGAACATGACATTTATCTAATGAATTTAAAAATAGATATGATAACCTGATACCTTGAGTCTGACTGTTCTCATGAGTCTTTATATTCATTAAAAATATACTTATATTAATTATCTATTTTTATCAAAACCACATCCATGATTATCCTTAGTTTTATTTCACATTATACTATATTTTATTTAACAACTTCAACAATTGTGTTTACATAGAGTGTTTTGACCAAATTCAGTTCATGTGAAAAAAACAACATTTGTAGGTCAATAATGGTCAATGGGATGAATATAAAACATATGTAGAATAAAAATCATGACAAATCTATTATAATTATACATAAATTATAAATTAAAACCCAACTATTAAATTTTTTACAAAAAAAATAATCTTTTTGAAAAATGTGGTGACCGTAGGCCATACGTTCGCATGAGTAATGTTCTAATTTAAAATTGGTAATTTTGGAAGAAAGGTAATTAAAATAATATATTCCAATAATTATAATTATATAATAAATAATTTATTATTTAATAATATGTACGAATATATAAATTATGTTCATTAAAAGATATCATAACATGTTGAAGAGGTGGTTGTCCACACGTCTAAGAATGAAGATATCGATTTTTAAGTGCGTGAAAAGGTAAAAAATAAAAAGAGATATCTTGTACCTATAGAATGAAAATAAATTAATTAATATCATATATAGTTTTTATATCATATATTTTTTTATTAAATCCATACATTATGCAATCCATGTGTAATGTGAATGAATCACATCAATCTGAGGGGGATTAGTCCACACATCCACAATTGATGTTATTATATTTACAAAAAAAATGTATAAGGGAACAAATTTAAAAATAATTAACAAATACAAAATACATAATAAATATAATATATAACTTTATATAAATAGTTTATTTCATAATTAAAACCTTAAGTGTTGTAAATAAAAAATGACCAATCATTTTTTTGTGAGGCGGTACTTTTCCATACAAAAAAACCAATATGTTCATTTTCAATTATATGGAGGTGTATTTAATTTTGGGTAAAAAAAATTGCATAAAAACATCCTTGTGTAATGAGTATAATGTAATTATTTAAAAAAATAATAATAAGTATTTATGGTGTAAAATAAAAATAATTCTATGGAGGATAAGTTTGAATGTTACCTCTTAAAGAGGAATCTTATATTGCATGGTATAAAAATTCTTATGTGGTTAAATTTATATACAATTATTGGAATCTAATATTAGTTGAATGAGGTTGAAGAACTATTTATGAATATTTGATTCTCACCAGAGAGGCTTTAGGGGTGTGGGAATGTGAGAGGAGATGATACCATTTTATAGTAGTGGAGGAGTGATACCCTTGTGATATTTTGACAATGGAAATACATAGATTTGTTTTCCATAGATATTCTATATAAAAATAGAAAAAATATATAAAATGTATGTTAGGGTCTATAAAATACCATAAAATTATTTTTTTACAACTTTCTATGTCATTTAGATATTTAAGATTCACAGATAATCCCATATTTGGTTTTAGTTTACATTAATTATTGTATTTAATTGTAATTATTATCACAAATATTTTTTCTCAAAACTATAGTTGAAATTATTGGATATTATAAATTATTATTATTTCAAATATGGAATCCTACTTTCCAAATTAAATTTACATAAGTGGTCAAAATTAATTTAAATTTAATCTCTCACATGAGACGATTATGTAGGTTTTTAATGTAAAACTATCAAATAAAATTTTGTTCTTGTAGTCAATTTTAAAATGAAAATAATAAAAATGACCTTTATTTAAATATTTTATTGAAATATTACCTCATTAAAAATTTAAACCAATTTAAAATATAATTTATCTTTTTAAATACATAAAATAAAAAATAATTCTTTAATTAAAATTCATTATTTGTAGTATTCATTAAAAAATTTATGCTTTATGGAAAAATAAAAAAACACATTATAACAGAATTTTCTTGTTAATAATTACTTTATTATATTTATGTAGTCATCTTAAATTTATAAAAATGTAAAAAATTTATTTAAAATGGGTTATCTTTTAAAATGTGTTAAGAGTACCATAAAAAATATAGGTTTATTTGTGAAATATTGGATTTATTCTTATCATTTTCTTATCAAATCTTTTTGAAAAATATAAAAAAACATTTTAATTATTTATAATATATATTACATTAATAAAACTAACTAATTTTAATGAAATTAATCATTTAGAGTAAGATAAATGATTTTCCATAAAAATAGTTGTCTATAAATTTATTCACATTATATTTAATCACTTATATTATTCATTTAAAATTAATTTGAAAGAAAGTAATACATTTTATATTTTTTAAAATAATATATTATCATATTTTAGTTGTTAATATCCATATATACTAATATACAAACTAGTTTATATGATATTATTTTTTAATAATGTACTCTTGTTCGATAACACTCGGTCTTGTGGGAGATGCAAGCCATCGAATAAGGTCTCATTTGCATGTAATTCATTCTAACACTATGTTTCATGGATTAAATTATATAGAATATACTACATCTATATTAAATTATAAATATATTATACAATATCATGATATTATATTCCTTTATGTGATTATTGTCACAGTTTTTAAATGATATTGAATACAAGGTTCCTACTTTATAATTTTGTTGTGTAACAGTATTTACCAAACTAAAATATTCTATTCACATAATTGTAAAAAAGGATTATATAAATGTTTTGAAAAAAGATATAATGTTTACTTTTAAACAAATATTTAGAAAAATTCAAATATGTATAATAAGTTATTTAATAAAATGTAGAATAATATTAAAAACATTAATTAATATAGTTTAGTGACAAAATATATGTCATACAAAATTCATTTTCAACTGAAAAGTGAAATGAATTAGGTTTTTGTTAAAAAATTCTCATGTATTGTTTTGTATAAAAGTGGATAAAATGTTACACTAAAATTATAATTTAATGCAATAATAGAGGTGATGGAAAATTTGTATTATTAGACAATGATAATGTTATTTAAATTGATGGGAAATTATGCCGAAAAAATCCTATATACAATGAGATTGAAGTATAAATCCTTACCTCATTAAAAAAAATTAATTCATTAATCACCTAAATGATAAATCATATGTTGAGATAGTAATCACCATGTATAAAACTATATTCATAATATAACATATCAAATGTGCAGTAGATACACTTTCATATTAAAATTTTTTACTCAATGGAGTGGAAATTGAGATGGAATGTCTTACAAATATCATACCATTATGGCGGGGATTAATCCATGAATTGTTCATAAAAACATAAATCCACATAAAAGTGTAAATAATGTTTAAATAATCTAAATAAATTACACTTATAATTATAAAATATTAAATACATTAAATAATTAATGTAACGCCATAAATAGAAATTTAGTTATGATATTACTTACTACATGGTTAAATTCATGTCAAAAAACATTGAATAAAATTATCCAAATTGAAATTTAAAATATAATTAATTATTGAGTATTAATGGTTTTAAATTTAATTGTAACCGTATATAAACCATATAAAATAAAATATGTTAATAAAATAGAATGTGTCTCTATGTAGGATGTCTTTTAGTGAAATATGTTACGTTGAGTTGATATTTTAATATGTTTATTTTATCTCATATATGATTAATATATATTATTTATCTTTTATATAAGAAAAATTTCAAGGTTTAATCTATCAGACTCAAAATGATTAATTATTATTTTTTAATTAACTATTTACTTAATTTTTTTTACATATTTCCATGTCTGGTGTTTTGAGGATGTTTGGTTTAAAATTTCAAAATGGCATTGGTGTTTTTATTTTTTCCAAAGTGAAGTTATTCGATATTTTATTTATAAATAATGATGAAATATTAATATTTTTATTAATTAAATATATTTTTGTATCATTCCATGATATATTGTTGTTATTAATGATATATATTACAAACATGGATACTTTAAGACATTCATGTGCATATTTAACATTTAATTTTTTATCATAATGATGGAAAGAAATTAGAATTATTTTTTAATTATGATTTTAGATTTATATAATAAATATCATTATTATTCCATAAATAAACATACATATACCATCCATGTGCTGTAGTAATTAAAATTCCAATCACATAAATTCAATAGGTGGTAATCCACTATATAAACAAATGACTATATCATATTTGATGGTCGGTAAGGTAAAGAGGTATATAATATAATAATTTTCAAGAATGAATAATATTACATAAATATCATATATAACTATTGAATACCTCCTTATCAATAGTTATGAGAGGTTATTATTGAAATTTAATAACATTGGTGCACTAGGTCGTAGTCTATCACACAGACAATCAATTGTCTCTTTTTATGTTTAATGGAATATGAGATGGATTTATTTTATTAAATTAATATAATAACATCTTATTATTTGGGATATAATTTTTTATCATATCAACATTAGTGGGATTTTTTATATATAAGGATGATGAAATAATTCAACACTACTCTATTAAAAATGATACCTCTACTTCAAATCTTCTCGTAAAGATTTTTCCTAAGGAATCCATTGATTTGATTTATGATCAAATCATATCATATTTTATGTGGGGATGAATTTATAGAATTTATTTGTTAATAAATGTTACTAAAAAATTCCTATTATCTGTTTAATGTTTATGAGAAAAGGTTCCCTTTTATATGTGAGAGAAAGTGCCATTTCATTGAATACCTAAAAATGATTCAATAATGTTACGTCACCCTATCCCCTGATGCCACAAAAATTTGACAATAATTTATTTTAGGGGGTGTATGTTAAATGAAAACATAAATAATTAAAATATAATCAATTTATAAAAATTTTATTCTATTTACCTCTAATGTTAATAATTTGTACCATTTTAATTTTTTAGCATGGAAACATGACATATTAATTTTTTATGATTTATTGACACAAAAAATAGGATTAAATAATTACATAATATTTTTTATTATGAATATGAAAATTTAATCCATTATATATATTAATATAATATTGGTGACAAAGTTAAATTCAAAATTAAACGAGCAAAATAGGACAAAAGACAATATTATGGTAATGTATTTTTTCAGAAATAGAAGATCGAAAATTAAATTTATCCCAAAATAATATTTAAATTACTAAAAACTAATATATATAGATTTATAATCTATTAATTTCATCTAAATTATTACTTTCTATTGTGTTTTTTAATTATTTAATGTTGAAAAAATTTCTTCATTTAAAAACAATTTGCTGAAAAGCACAATTGTAAGATTAATAATAAAATAATATGCAAATAATAAAAATTATGAGTTTATGTTTAATTAATAATATAATTTTGAATCAAATATTCCTTTAGTTAATTTACAATAAATATCCTAAATATAGTGGAACATATTCTTTTAATTATTTAATGAATGAATATTACAATATTTGAAACATCTGTAATGTTAATTATTTACTCAAAAATAAGACATTTTTTGAGATGATATAAAATTTAAAACAATGTGACTTATGATAATCTTATTTCAAAAAATTAATATAATTTAGAAAAATATCATTTTATATTATTATATAAATAATTTTTAATATTTTCACAAGAAAATTAATGAAAAATTATTTTCCAATGAAAAGTACTTTGTGAATAAAATGGAATTATTAAAATATAGGTGATTATTTAATAAAAAATAATAAATAAAATTATGTTCAGTATGAAATTTATATATATATAGTTAATACTCATTATATTCATAAATTTAATAACATTTTTATAATAGTTATATGTAAGTAATAATATTTAGTTTTTCACATAACTTCATTATTATATGTTTTTTATATATCGGACAAAATAATATTTTAAAACATCTAGATATTAAATTATACATAATTAAATAAATAATCTAATAAAAATTTTATCTTGTCCCTAGAAGTCATAAATTGGACATTGAAAAACTATTTGTTGAAAACCCATATTTTAAAAGGTCTGACAAAACAGACTCATGTTAATAGAGAAATGGAACTATGATGATTTACCAAAATAAGAAATAAATATGTTTCAATTTAGGGAATAAAATATATTCCAGTGAATATATAGACTAGTAATAAATTCATAATATCTAAGATATGGTTTTGAGTGATATAGACCATTGATTTGAAAAAAGTGAATGATAATGAGAATGTAAATGTGTAGAAACCCATAAATGTATTATAGGTGAAATGACTACCAATTCAGTTGTACTTATTATATGGGGATAAATCATTTTATTAAAAAACTTCATTGTTGACTACTTGATTTACAATGTTTTAATGGATAATAATAAAACAAACAAACATTAAATATAACTCTTTCATAATAATTATTTCATCATTCAGTTGTGATTCAATCAGTTTCTAAATAATCACTTAATTTAGGTAATAAATGTCCTATATGATTTTTTTAGGCCTGAAGCTCTCACTGTCCCAATCCATGATGGGGTGAAATTTAATTTAACACTAGATCGGGTTTGTGGCATGACCTATATGGAATTAATTATACCCAACGTCTAAAAACTAGTTCACAATTATAAAAAAATAGATTCGGAAAATGATTACCTGATTGTATAATAAAAAATAATCGACAAAAATAAATTACCAAAAACAGAACAATCATAAATAAATATGAAATTAATATTATTCATATTATATTTTATCAACATTTAGACAAAAATGGGGAGACAACAAAATGTGAACAATACATTTTCCCAAAAATGACCATGGAATAAGAGAAGAATCTTCTAGAAGCCACCACCAAAACTACATCAAGGGATGACAACTAGCATCCTGAACCACCATCATGAAACATCTTGAATTTACCCATGTCAAACATAACCAATGATGCATACAACAAAATGTGTATATATGGTGTATGAAAAATTCTAATTGGATTCCTCAAAATAATGATATTACATTATATAAATGATATTATAGAAATCAACATGCATGTTTTTTAAAATAATGATTTCAAATGATATAGAAATAATTTTAAGAGAAACCATTATTTATTTTAAAATAGCTAACATGTAATACTATATACTGACAGTGAGTAAAATATCAAAAAATATCACTCTATCATGGGAGACATCTATAGGCTCTAGAAAATAATGGGTTTTTAGTTACATCATATCGATGTAAAACATGTTATAGTAACAACTACCAATAGTGTTTCCATACATGAGTCACTATATTTTAAAATCCCTTGTACCTATTGTCTCTAATAATCATCACTATTTATTTAGTGTTGTAATAATAATTACTTATAGAAAAAACGAGGACAAAAATCTGAATCAATTAGATTACTACCCTTAATCCTCCAACTCAGTCACCTAGGATTCCATTTATTCCCAATTCACATTTCACATGCCACAAAAATTACCACATTCAGACACAAGATCCAGAAAATAATTTTTTTTAATAAATCACCATTTCCACAAGTAAAACATATTTTAAATCCATTGTACTCTAAAACAATTAAAAATATGATTCACAACACATATTCAGTTTTTTGAAGTTACCGTAAGGAAAAAAATAATAAAGCACACATGAAATACCCATGAATCATATCCCTTTTCCTTTTAAAGTCCACTTTACAAAAAGAAACATGCCATGAATATTTTTAAAAAAAAATTCACACAAAATTAATAATCCATAAAATGAAACCAAAAATAAAAGAATACATATCAATGTCAAAAAATTATGTTAATGCAAGGAATCACATATGTAAAGTGTAATGTTATCATGAAAATTGTATTAAATGACAAATAAATTTCAGGAGAAACCTATAAATGCATTATTAAACCATAAACATCATGATCAAACCTTAAATAACATGATCGAATCCTAAAATTGCCACCCAACCCATTCTACATATGTAAAACCTATGAAAAAAGAATAAAACAGTAGAATAATGAAGAAACCATCAGTTATGGGGACTTACATGAAGTATAATGGGGATCCCACTTGAAATGAGCAATAGAATTAAAGATCCAATGGAGAATTGGGGATGTGGGGAGGCACCTAGGGAGAAAAAACACAAAGGGGGAGGATTTTGTGTTAAAATTTGCGATGGGAATTAAATTTAAAAAACAAAATTTGTAAATACCTAGATAGGATAAATAAATTCTGAAACTATTTCCAAAACATAAGTCAACTATGTGATTTCCACTTCCCATTAAGGAAATTTCATTGGATTTGTCACACAATTTGAAAACCCATTCACTAAACATGTGATTCTGATCTATCCAAAAATGAAACTATGTCACCTGGTTTCTTGGGAAAGGTGTACGACTTCCCCTAACCATGTTTAATTCATGTTCCACCCAAATTTAATGCAAACTCTTCCATTTTTCTCATAAGATTAAATATAATTCCATGTAATAATAAAATGATCAAAATAAATAGAATAAATACCTAAAAACGAAGGCATTGATGTGACAATGCTACCCCCCCCCCCCCCCCCCCCCGTGAAAACATTTCTCCTGAGTAAGTGAACAAAAATCATGACCAGAGAATATAGATTATTATTCTACCTGTATCCAAGACTTCTTCTCCCTTTCCTAATTTATATCATCATCATTCTACCAGTGAACATGATCCAATAAAATAGAATTCCCATGAATCACATTCTTATGAGAATATACACTCTATATTGGTTGTTAAAACAATGAATGGTCAGGCTCCAACATCAATAATTCCAATTAAAAAAATGATTTAGATATAGTTTTTACATATTCAATTGAGACACATGGAACAAATCATGAAAATAGTTCAACTAACATGGAAAATATAACTCACCTCCAATGGCCAAAAGGCTATCATTTTTTTTAATGATTTTGATATTCCACATTTCAAGGGGTGAGGTGGAACCCTTATAAGGCCCGTAATGTAAGATTTACATAGACCATAGGTCATAGTGGAATTCATTGCATGTAGGCTACAAACATTGCGTAAAACCAAGACTAAATACTTGAAACTGCTCCTTCCGAGCATCTTCATTGTGAAATTAGCTCCCCCCATCGTATGGCTATTTGGATAGGATTTCTCATGCATGCACAGGCTTTTCCGGATGGAAGGTGCCATGCCATCTAAATCTAGCAATCCATTTATCTTTTACTATGGTGAATGATCCTTTCTCATCCTTTTTCTGATGCTAGTTCCTTGTATGTTGTCTAGTTTTCATCTCCTCTTAAGCTGGCCCAAAGGCCTTACTAACCCGAAGTCCTGGGTGGCTCGAAGGCCTTAATGGATTCAAGGATAAAATCAGTGTCCCAAAGGCCCAAACAGGAGAGTATTCTTGGCTACTATAGTTCCAAATAGTGCATGCTACAGTCCCGCTACAATACCTTCTACAGTACCACTATAGTTCCAGCCAATGTTCCTGCTACAGTACCTGCTATAGTCCCAATACAGTACCACAAATTAGCCTCCACCGGGATTTGATTCTGGGTCTCTGGAATGTACTTAAGGAGCCAACACTAACTTGGTTGAGGCTCATGTTCCACGGAAATTATAACTCATATTCAACCTTACCAAACCACAAGTAATCCTCAAAATGATTGATATACCACAACCTTTCCTTCCTCTTCATTACCAAATGAAGATAACCAAAACATGGTGCTACATTTATGAACACACAATCACCCAGATAAAATTCTATATCTTTGCACCATTGATCAGTGTAAGACTTGTTGAAATTCGGAAAAATCAAAAAATTCTTCCTAATTAACTTGACTTTTTCTGAAGTCTCATGAACTACACTGAGTCCCAAAAACAATGTCAAACCAACCTCATCCCTAGACAAGGGAGACTAAAAATATATGACAATATAGTGACTCAAAAATAGCCATTTGAATGAAGGATTGTTAACTATAATTATTTGAAAATTTGACCAATCGAAAATTGTTATCCAATTTTGAACTAAAATCCAAAAATCAAGTCCTGAACATGTATTGTATGAATTGATTTTCCCATTTCTTCTGAACATCCATTTGGGGATGGTACAACATCCCCAAAATTAAATTACACCCTAACTAATTTTGAATTACTTCACAAAACCCTGAAGAAAAATGGGGTCTCTTTCTAAAAAAATTAATGATGAAACACCGTGAAGCCTGACAACTTCAACAACATACAACTGGCCCAACTAATAATCCTTTTATGAATCTATGATCATAATAAAATGGGAATAAATGGTCATTAAATCAATTAATACAAATATTTTATTCTCCATATAGGGTGGAATAAGAATGTGTAATGTTACATCCATGGTGATCTTGGCCCACTTCTATGTAAGAATGGTTAGAATTTGAAGAAAACCTAAGGGACCATGGTTTTCTCCTTTTACTTATTGACATGTATAACTTCTCAATATGATGTGATCCACATCCCACCTCATACCTGGGTACAAAAAATTCTGATGAGAATAATATTATATCACGGTATAAAAACATGGGTTATTAACTAGGATTGGTGGCTATCATTTTTAACTAACATTTACAGAGACAACAACACAAAACAGTTCACCTTATAGTACAATATATTTCATAATGAGAAAATGGCCAAAGACAAGGCTTCTCCCCACCCTTAATAAGCATTAATGTTTATTTGAACAATTTATCACTGGGTTTTTCTATGGAATCAACTTTTGAATAGTAATATTCATATGAACAGTAACTAAGAATGTGACCCCACTTTGCTTCAGGGTTTCTATGTGCTCCATGGAATAAAAGGCACATAAACATCAAAAAATCACTAAAAATCCTTACAGAATTAACTAGAACATTTATACTCATATAATTTGATAAAACATCACCTTTATAGGGGTATAGACTACGTCAAAGTCAAACCGTTAAAGGTACTCTACCCAATGACTTTACCTTATACTGAAATTCTTTTTAGTGAAAATGTAAACCATCATTTTATTATCTAAATAAACGACATATTTCTCCCCAAACATAAAATATTTTCACATAGTCAAGGCATTTATTAACTCTTTGAACTCTAGTACATGTGATGGGTAATTATTCTCTTGTGGATGGAGTAGAGAAGAGAAATATTCAAACACATGATCATGCTACATTTAAATATACCCAAGACCCAAACATGACGTATCAAAACAAACGACAAAACCATTTCCAGATTCTAGAAATATCTAAATAGTGGTGGTGGCCAATCATTACTTATTCTATTCAAAGGATTCATGGCATTCTGGGATTCAATCAAACATTACCCTTTTTAGTTAATAGTGACCACTTTCAACGTAAGAACTATTAAATATCAAGTGAACAGAAGGTAATGACATACAATGCCTAGATAACTCATGATCTAAAAAACATTATTTTGATAATTCCTTGACATCACTATACTAATCCTCTTAGGGTCCACCAAAGCTCCTCATTTTGAGCACACATGACCCAGAAACATTCCCTTTTTAATAAATAATGTGCCTTTTGAAAACATGTCAATGAAACATTGATCCCAAAGAGTGATGAAAAATATTACCAAAAGATACTCTTCCGCCTCCTGAGTTCAATAATGAACTTTGACGTAATCCACGAACACCATGATGAAGGATGCGGGGTACTAATGAATTACCCCATTCATAAGAACCCTAAATACCATTAGAATATTTGTTTTCCCAAATTTAAGAAAATTTAAGAGAAGTGGACATATAGGATTCAAAATCACATTTTCAGAATAGCTATCTATCATACATTGACTTGGTGATAACCAAAATGAATGTCAATTTTTGAGAACCACATTCCCCTCATAAGTAAATCAATCAAGTCATAAGTATTGGTAAAGTGATACTTGTTCATGATAGTCACCTTATTCATCTTGTTGAAATCAATGATAAATATGGTAGATTCAGCATCCTTCTTTGTGAATAAGAATGGGGAAACCCATTTTGAGATTCTTAGATAAAAGAAACCTTTGGATTCTCAATCATCCAACTGTATCATTAATTTCCTCGACACGGTGGTGGCCATAAGATATAAGGGAAGAGATATAGACTATTTTACCAACACACAGTCTATATAGAATTCCGCTTCACATTTAGGAGGAAATATCTAAATTTCATATAGAGTCCAACATATCCACTACAAAAGTTAATCCACCCATAAAAACCCACCATATTTTTTAAACATGAGCGACAATTTCAAAAAAAAGATAGATTTTAAATTTCAAAAGGTGAGGTCAAACATGACCCAAAAGAGGATTTATTTCACCATGAAAGACATGGATACTTCCATTATGTGCCACAAAACTCACTCAAAGACTATAACAATCAATTTGTTCTTGATCACAAACCATCAAATACATTACAAGGATCACATTAAATTGAACCATTTTTTAAACAACGAAATATCATTCTTGCTCGACTCCTAACACAGTGAGTTTAGCAGATGGACACTTGAATCCCTAAATATGTCTCACATGGTATGTTATCAATTGAAAACCCCAAAAAATCTATAATTCATGGTGAAATAAATGAAACTGATGCATCAATGTCAATAAAAAAAATTCCATGGACAATGAAATAAATTTAGTACCATTGGTTTTTTAAGTCCTGCATTTGATTCCACTAGTGCTAGACCCACCACATGAAGCTACCATATCTCATCATGAGACTGAGAATGACCACTAGCCTGGAGATGCACCCTTAACAAACTCTTCCAAAAATAGGATCTATCATGTCCCCATTTACTACCAAACTGATATCCCACTAACCTATTTGGCTTGGACTAGACAGACATTCCCCTATAATCCATAGTTCATGCAACACTATGACGAGGATCTGTCATTGTTATAAAATTATTCAAGTGTTAAATCATTCCAAATTGGTGACAATGTTTGGGAGGATATGTGGATACATGTCATTAATCCCCTACCATCCCACACTAGTTGAACAAAACAGACCCTCCATCATATGAAATTAAAAATGGTGGTTGGGAATTATGGCATGAACTACCACATCCTTTCATATGAAAATCATCCCACTTAATCATATCTTCTAATGATCTAACACTTCACACAGGTATAAATTATACATGGAAACCATGATGGTCACTATTATCAATCTATATCATCATGGTATGATCAACCACCTCAGTATAGATCGTGATATTTAATAGGGAGACCTAAGATCTTATTCTTAGTTGAAACCCCAATCAAAGCATTTAGCATTCACTTTCTTATTAAAAATGATCTCTAGTGAATACTAAACTTTCTCATCATTGCGATTAGCATATTACATCATAGCGAGGTATCCATGGGTATGTTCCATAAACACCCAGGATCTGTCATAGTCCATGACATTAAGAAAATAATACTAATTTAAAATGATCATAATTTCATTCTAACATATTTGTTCATTCATTAAATCATTCACCACTATTTCTATCCAATTTTGACTAGGGCCATCATACAAAAACAATAAACATTAAACCCTGAGAGACATATGAGTATCGACGAACTTGAATATTTTATCTATCTTTTCAGGAAACCACTATACTTCCTAAGGTTATGTTTTTCTTCAAAAATAATTAGGCATGTTCATAAATAAAATTTTGATATTTTTCCTTTATATGGAAAATCCCAACTTCTCTACCCTGAGTAAAACCAAATCCTACTCCTTGTACAAAATATTGAACAACACGAGCCATGGAATCCTCTAGTCCTTGATGAATTAGCAATGGTGAAATATCTCTATCCTCTTATCATGGCTTCACATGAATCACTATTGAGTCATTTTTTAACAAAAAAGATTCAATCGAAAGGTAAATAATCTATGAAACCATTTGAAAAATTTCAAACAACAAAAAAATATCACCATTCAACAAATCAAGAATAACCAAATCCAATTTCAATAAATATACACATAGCCAAAACACTACACCCCCACCCATTTTACATATATACTTTGTAGCCTATACATATCACCTAGATGAGAATTAAAAAAAAATACTAACATACCATGGTGACTCAATTATTGTCACGTGGTTTGATGGCCTAGTTCATTACTCACTACTAGAACTTCAATCCTTAGCATTTCTAACTCATGTCTATCCAAAATCTTCCCTAATATAATGTACCAAAATAGTGTGACATTCTCTGATACCATTTTTTTCATTAACCAAGTGAGAGTACAATCTGATCTGACACCCAGCCTGGTACACGACATGACCTGTAGGGAGTTCCCCATCAACGCAGGCTGAAAACTAGTGACCGGGTATCAAAAAAATAGCATGTCAGTGATTTCACCAGATTTTGAAATCATAAAAATACACAAAATAATAAATAAAAAAAAATTTAAATATCATAACCGAACACTACATAACGATTCTTCTGATCCAACGTTTACATAATTTATAGAATAACTAAAGGTGCAACAACAAAAAGGGAAAAAAGACACTATCCCAAAAACTTCCATGAATTAGAGGAGAATCATCCTCAAGACACCACCACAACACCTATATGGGAAGACCACTATCACCCAAAATAGCCATCATTAAACATCATTCCATTACCTCTATCAAACATTACCAAGTCTACTTACACTCAATGGTGTAAGTAAGGTGTGATACAAATCCTAGTAGGATGCCACCCAACTAAGAGATTCCATGATATAAAAATTATATGATAAATCAACATGAATTTTTTATTAAATAAAAACTAGAAACATTTTAAAGAAAATATTTTAATGGAAGACATTCTTTTATATTAAATTGATGACAAAGTATACCATGTGCTGATAGTGACTATAATATCAAATAGGTAACTATGTCACGAGAGATCCCTATATGCACTAGCTGAGAGTTGGACCCAAGGAACATCATATATTTGTGAAATGTTGTATAATAATCATAAAAATGTTATTTTCCATGATCCACTCAAGGGAACCATCACACGAGCCTAGTTGTCTCAAATAATCATCAACACTTATTTACTGTTTTAATAATCATTCCTGCTAGAATAAATCAGGACAAGTGACTTCTGAATCAAATACCTTACTAGTCTTACTACATGCACCTATTAACTGAGGATTCACATTGTGCTCAATTCTTGTCTCACATGCCAAAAAAACACCACATTCAAAAACACAAGAAAAAAATATAAACATACATAATAATTCAAAATTTCCACATCCAAAAACCACTTTATGAAACATTTCACACCAAATTCATTTAAAAATATGTTTTGTAAAAACTTCCACATTTTATCAAACACCCTTCAGGAATAATAAAAAATATACAGATGAATCAACCATAATTCATAACTCATAGCATTTGAAATCACACTTTTTAACACTAATTATCATTGAATCATTTAAAAATTCATTTTCACACCACAAAAAATAAATATATTGTAACCAAAAGGAAATGAAAGAATATAAATTTTTACCAAATAATGTATATGAATAAAATCACCTACATCAAATTTATATGTTTAGGGAAAATACTTCTTAACCAAAACCAAAACCCATCTGAACCATATAATGTCAATATTTAATCATAAGAATCATTATAAAAACATAATGAAGAATATACAAAACTAAAAATGTCAACCAAAACTATGGAGATATGAATCCCTAATGAAAGAAAAATGATTCTCTAGAAAATAGGATGAAACCATTAAAGAAGGAGACATACATGAAAGATCATGTAGAATCTACCCAAAATACAAAATGAAATTAAAGATACAAGAGAGAAAGAGTAATGAGAAGGCTCCAATTGTGAGGAATTCTGAATTTGGAGGATTTTGGTGTTTAAGATTAAAATTTTACTAGTTTAAGAATTTAAAATTTTCTATTTTTAATGACATGGACATGCCACATGGTTTTCCACACATTTTTCAAAACCATATAGTTTCCACTATCCAAAACTGACTTGTTGCACAGTTAGTCACAAGGCTAGACAAACCCTTCTCTAACCATGTTATTCAACTCTGTTAAAAAAATGACACATTCATTAATGGTTTCCTAGTCAAGGGATAAAGTATCCCCAAACCATGTGCAATCATTGTGCCACCCCTGTGAAATGAAATTTCTCCATTTTCACTAGAAACAAATAAAAACCATGTTATAATCATATTGTCAAAATAAATTGAATAAATACCAGAAAATGAAGACACATATGTGTCACTAATAGTAAATTTTAAAAATTCCTATGATCCAAAAATCAATTATATCTATTTCACATATCTTTATATATTTCAAAAGAAAGAAATTGTAACCACATAATAAAATTAATAAAAAAAATGTATAATTGGTTAAATAAATAAATAATATATTTTTATATATTTTTAATAATGGTTCACTATATATTTTTCCACAAATAAATAAAATAATATCCTAAATAAAATCAACAAAAAAATGTAATTATGTTCTTTCTAACTAATATTTCATGTTATTTCATTCTAAGGAATCATTTCTTAAATGTATTATGATTCATATGATTAATTAATGGAACAACAATAAAATAAAAAGATAAATGATGATCGTTTGAAAAATGTCTTATCCCAATCTCTATTAAAATATTCTTAAATATGATTGAAAACCAATATATTGAATTATTGGATCACATATTCATCAAAGATAAATTTTAAATTTTTCTATAAATAAAATAAATCAACCTAAAATTCCAATACAGAAGTGTTTCTTCCCCAATAATCTATGATAATAATTTCTATTAATAGTATTAATGACAATAAATCCTTTATAAAATCATATATTCATTCACAATAATTATATGGGTCATTATTTTTATAAAATAAGACCATTGATAAATATATATCTACAATATAATTCTCAGATACCAACACATAAATAGTTTAATCATTTCACTTCAATGATTATTTTAACATAGGTCCTTCCTTGATAATGGTTTTTTTCTTTATAATAGGTCATTGTCAAAGATAATCCCTAGGTTCCCCAAATTTATGACAGTCAAATTTAAAGTGATCTCAAGGATGATATTTATTTCTCAATGTTGAAACCCTTATTTATTCCTAGAAATTCATTCATTTATTCCTTTATTTTACACACATAATCATTTTTATATTCATTTGTTACTATCTCAAGGGTTTTTATTTTTCATTTTTAAAATGAATGAAATTATAACATATACTAATTGTCATATTTAATACATAAAATACATGATATTCCATCCTTACCTTTTTTTGATATGTTTGTAATGTAAAATATTATCCAATTTTAAATTGTAATTACTGATAGATCATTTATCATGACAACAATATTTATATCATCTATTCTAATCATGAAAGGACTCTTTCTATGGTCATAATTAAATTTAAAATCACATTGGGGGTTTTATTTATATTTTATTTTTTATCAACTAACGAAAAAAAAGTAATAATATGAGAATGAATTAGATCCAAAAATGAAAACAAATAATCGAATATGGAATAACTTATATATTTTCAATATATCATGACTCATGAAACTCAAGGTTTTAATATTAGATATATAGGGTTACACTTTTTAGTATGTTTTCTAACCTAAAAATTCATTCTTTTTTATTATTTTAGCCAAGGAATTTATGAAGTTCCAAAATGTATATCCATGAAGTGTTAATCCTAGGGTGTAGAAATTCCCATTATCATACAACATGTGATGATTGAGTTAAATTTCAATTCCCACTTTCAGGGTAATTGACCAAAGTTATAACCATTCCATATCTAATAAACTCATACTACCTAGTGTGGGATGTAAATTCATTGAAACCATTCCCTCTAAAAATCAACAACATTCCATGATAACTTTTTATACATACACATATTTTTATACATCTCTATAGGGTTATTATGAAATTATTCAAGTCCAAATCCAAAAGAGACATGAAAATTATCTAATAAAAACTATAGAGACCCATACATTTACCTATATTATTACTTGTTTTTATAAACCTAATTTAAAATTAAGTAGAACACCAATTATAATAAGTACATCATTATATATAATCAGATGTTCATAATACATAAATGTGAGACTAAAACAAAACATGTGTATTTTATTATCCGTTTTGAGCACTTCTATCCATTTGAGATCTAAAAATTTCATGGGATAACATAATGAATACGTAGAAAAAGGTGTTGAGATAAAAATCATTACAATATAATAAACATGTTAGAGAATCAAAATATATTATTCAAAGGTATGAAATAATATCAAAATGGGGAATTGAGATGATTTTTCAAAGTGGAGAATAACATAATGATCATGGTATAACAACACCATTAAAAATGATTTATAGAAGAAACATTTAATATGACTTAATAATGCTTCAAAGCTAAATGCATCAAAAATGAAACATGGGATACAAAGTCCCATTATGGATTATGTTTACTCCCTAATCACATTTATGGAATGTTTTTTGGCTAAACCCATACCCAATGCATTAAATCCCTATATATGCACAAACATAATTCCATGTTCACGAATATATGTTCTGTAAGATATAATTACAATATAATGAAAAAATATAATAATTAATGATTGTATATGAATGGGATACATATTCCTGTCACAGATCATAATTAATGGAATTTTCATAATAAATACATTTCGGAGGTAAGCCAAATTCAAGTATTAACCCCTCAAATTAAGGTAAAATAATCTACATATATACGAGAAAGATATTTATACTTATTTGGAAAACCAATCCATGATATAAATTTTTTTCATCATTGATGAAATTTTCCACAAATTATTACATTGAATATAACTTAATTAAAAACACATTTTTTTGAATTGAAAATACTTTTTGAAAATTTAATTTTTTGATAATGTTAGTGAAAATACTTTCATTAAAAATAACCCTATAGACAAATAATGGTTGATCAAATAATAAAGATTTTATAATGAGATGAATATTTAATATTTTACGTATACATTAATAGAAAAGTTAACATTAAAACTTTTATAAAAAATGGAAACAATGAACCGATTTAAAAAATAATTGTAATATCAATTTTGACTCATTTTTTGAAAATTATATATTGGATAAATATACTATTAATAAATCATTATAGAATATGTAAAATATTATTTCATATACTTAATATAAAATATACATATAAAAGAAAAAACCATTTTTGTCTGAAGTGATAAATATATTAATATTCCCTTAAAAATATATTTACCACTCAATTTAAGTATGAATGAGGGGAAAATTATTTTATTATATTAACATATAATGATTAAAAAAGTTATACAAAACTAAAATTGGTTTATTATAAAATGATCTAGTTATAACATTCTATGGAAATTCAATAATAAATGATGCCATTAAAAAGATATTGAAGCATATATTATTATCTCTTTGGTAACACACGAATCAGAAACACCATAAAAAAGATAAAATAGAATGGAATGATAATTATAATGAATATAAATTGACTCCAGATATAACATATAAATGGTAAAATTTATATACACCTTTGATATAAGATGTTTGATTACAACCAATATGTCTCAATTGAGTTAATATTTAGATGAAATTTCATACAAAGATCGTATTGTTGATGTGGGGAATAATGGATAAATATAATAGGTATTTAATATGTATTTATATATACAGACACACATTAATCATATAAAATAAAATTATAATATAATTACATTACATTACATCAATTTTATTGGAATACCAATGAAAATGAAGAAGTATTATAGCCCAATGAAAATAAATCGAGTTATAAAATTTGTCACCACATGGTACCAAACCTTCCCAATCCTCTTAGAAGAAATAATTCAAAATGAATATTAAAATATAGTTATGTGTCAATGATTCTTAAAATTAAATAAAAAATGAATATTATATAGGTCATGAAGCCTACCACCAAATATACCTCAATGAGGGAATGAGGATAATGAGATGCGTGTCTTCTCTAGTATTATTTGAGTTGGATACTAGAACCAATGGTAGAAAAATATAAAAAATTTCTTGAATTAACCTATATAATATAATAAAGGATTTCTAGATTTGATAAAAAATATAAAATACACCATCATATAATATAAATGTATATCACAAACCATCTGACACTCATTAAATGAAACGAGACAATAAAAAAATAAAATTATTCAACATAATGTAACAAAATACAAGACTATGGATGTGACTCAAAAACAATTCCAACCCACAAAGTAATGTCTATATCACTTCAAAATTTTCTCATAGAAACATGAAATGTAATTTATATTTGTAGGCTGATCATAACATGTATATTCAGTCGGGAGATTACTAATGTCTCAAGTGCACATGTGAAAATAGAATGCTTTTTCACTACTGAGAAAATAATAGAACCAAAAGGAATAGAAATATGAAAATTATCCTATAGAAGACTATATATGGATCTACCACTACATAAAATTAATAATATAGTAATATTTCACTTCAAATATGACAAATAATAGTTCCCTCAATCCATATCCCCGCTATTTTATTTCTCTCAACCCCATCATCGAACATCACGTACTGCCATATCGTTCAAACAAATCAAATCAAATCACAACCACAACACATCACATCACATCACATCTTACCCCCATACACTTGGTACATTTATAACATAGGTCATGATATATCAATACATATCCAGTGTACAAAAATTATATAATCTAATGATTTTATCAAGTATCACCACCCCATGTCTCTCTCCAACGAATTTGGGATATCACATAAAACATCACTGGATTAAAACAATAAAATCACACCACATATCATCCCACAACCATAGATATATAGAATTAAAGATGTAATGGATATCGACCATGTTACCACCTCCTACCATGCATAACCTCCACTATATATCACATCAGATCACTACCTCAAAACATCACATTTCATCTAATAACACATTGGAAAAACATATGGGTAATCTGCCATGCCAACATCAATCACCACTATTATTGAAGGAAGAGTATAGAAGTGAGGGTATCTAGCCATCTGTATCAAATCCATCCTTAATGTTAGGTAAAATCCCATAAATTAAAACCTATGATCATTGTGATGATTATCCATAATTGGTTCGGAGTATCTAAAAATAATATACTCTTATATAATATATTGATAAAACACAATACCCATCCTATGGGATCATGAAAAGAAAAATATAACACATAATTTCACCCCATCATACCACAAAGCAAAAATAACAACCATAGAAATCACAATTGAAAAACCCTTATAAAGCCACTACATAAGACATCAAACCCATATTCCTTTTTTTAAGATACATCATTTAGATGTAAATTTAAATTTCATTTATCATTGAATTTATTTAATCCATTTACCAAAAATGAATTTTCACTATATATCATTTATTAAATAGAATATTTTTCTAATATTATCTTAAAATTTTATTCCACAAATAATCATGAATCTAACACAACTGTGTGATGAAATAATTGGCCCACCTCACACAACTATTACCAAAACACTGACATCAAACATCATTACTTATTGACACCAACTTAACCATCCAACTAATATTTCTACATGTATAATCTACCATAAACTATCTCCACTACCCAACCACAACCCCAACCACAACATCTCATGAAAACGAAATAATATCAATACATGTCCTAGCAATATTTCATACCATAAAAACATCACCAAACAACACAACACATCATTTCCACTTCATTCTCTAACCACTAATCACCCCACCACCACCGCTGCAAATAAAACTTCAATGCTAACCAACCACCATATGACAACCAAACACCTCACAATGCATGTCTATTCATTTCCACCACCAAAAAATTTTAAAACCGTGTCGAGAAACACAACTCTCAACTGAAGACATCAGACAAATTGATTCTAACTTCTAAAAATATATTAATGATTATATATTTATACAGTTTTTTAAATATAATGGGAGTTAGTATACATAATAGATTCTATGTTAAATTAATTTAATATACCAATATAAATATTTCACCTCTAATTTAGTGTGTGATCCCCAAAAAACATAGAATAGGAATCAGGGACTATAGTATTCTAGTAGCCATTATTTTTACTAGTGTAGAAAAACATTCCAAATATCATAAAAAATATGTATATGAATTACGTTAAAATATGTGATATCTTTAGATTCCTATTAATTCCAATTATGGAAATTAATTTTCAATTTTTGAAAAAACATACTATTCACTAAATGGAAAAACAGTCATTCCCCACACATAGAATGTATACTGGTGAAAAAAATGATCCCCCCTTTCAAAAAAAGATTTTTTAAAATCATAGAGTACCATAGGGAGATGAAAAAACAATATACCAACCACAAATTCATAAGGTAAAAAATGTTTAATCTAATAAAAGTCAAACAGATGAAAAAAAGACAAAAAAAACACACCCGAATCAAAATAATGTTACTGTAGTGGAATGAAATAGTTTATTGGAAGAAAAAATGGGGTAAATGGACAGAATATGAAATCAGTAGAAGAAATTTCACCCCTAGAAACCAAAAATTGAAACATCATGAATAGTTATAGAAAATATTTACTTTAGTATCAAATGGATTTTTTAGAAAAATATTTAGTAATAGAATAATAAATATATTTATAGAAATTTAAAACCAAAAAACTATATAGAAAACTAAACTTTCATGCTATTAATTTTATATAATAATCAATAATTACATAGGGGACATGGTTTATAAGCCATTAATCCATTTTAGGTTATGATAATATTTCGAAATTTATCTATAATTTACACTACTGCATCCCATTTTAATTGCACACTATGAATTTCTAGGTCACTATGTGAATCCATTTTAAATACTCTACATTCACCATATATAATCCAAAAACATTCCAACTAATCAAGGAATGAATTTATAATATATGGTATGACCCTAGATCATGTTATGATCCACCTATTCCATTTCACCTAGAGGTCCAACATCTATAGAGCTTCCTCAAGAAACCAATGGAACACCAGTACAACCAAAAATCGAAATGTATCTAATTTGGAAGGAATAAATAGTTAAGTTAAAAAAATCTAAATATATTATCCTCCTTGAGGATCAAAAGTAATCCAAAAAAATAAAGGTGGATGAACAACCACCCTTTGAGATACATCTCATTGATTGTTTCACATATAAATCACTAACACAACCCAATCTCACCAACCTAAACAAAAAAGGGACCCCAAGTAATTAAATAGCCACAAAACCACATAAAAACCTCTCACTGAGAAAAAAACAAATCATGTAGCATCCATGTACCACCTCATATCCACAAAAAGTTCTCATCCCCCCAAATTCCAAACCAAAAACATACACATCAAAAACATAGCATTACTCTTCTTGAGCAAATAATTCAGAAATTTCATCCACTCGTGTAAATATATAATCATCAATGGATGGAAATGAATTTTATAAATAATTTAAACCATTTCTAAATGTAACAATACTCAATTAGGATTCATGTAATATACATTAAAAATGTTTCATGTTATATTAAACACTCGAAATAAATAAAATATTACCTATAAAAAATAGAATGATTTATTATCACATCATCTATGTAAAACCCAAAAAATAAATTCAAACACAATAAATCTCTAGATATTGGGAATTAATTTTCGTCTCTTACTCCCTTGTACTCTAATACAGGCCACCATGTGTCCAGAAGTTGTTAACTAAGGTATGATTTATCCAAACTGAAACCTCTCATGACATTGCTTGTCCCCTACTGGACATTGTATGAGTGACATATCATTCCAGATATAAGACACTCTTTAGTTAATGAAATGAGATTCAGTGTGATAATACATAAAAATATGAGAGTTGTGGAATACAATCTGGATCCTCCCCAACTATGATGGATACTAAAACTGATATCCCACATTTCCAATACTACATATTTACTCATAGGTCAAAACTGACCAAATAGAAATCATACACTCCATAACAATCATATGCTAACCATGTGAAAGGGAAACTATAATGAATAAATGGTCTCCAAATGAGAACTCAAAAGTACTCCTCCAATGATAATCATAAGCCTTCTCATGGTCCTATGACATAAAAATATTGATAAAAAAATGTATATTCTAGGGTTTTATCTTCCCCACATCTGGATCAAGTCCTACAGACTCTCAATCCTCTCTCCAGCACAATAGTGAATGAAATACAACATATAAAACAACTCAAACAGAACAATAAAAATGAAACAGTTATAAATCATTTTTTAATGAAAATATAACAATAATTAGTCTAATTTATATAAATCAACTAAATTTCATGATTCTCTATATAATAATATCTTCTATTTTTTACATGGTATAATTTATATTTCTATTTGTATGAGGGTGGATATAAGTTACATTATACAATTGTGTGTTGAAAATATGTTTTACACCACTCAATAATAATGTGGAAGAAGATGGATCCCAATCAAATATGATGGTCCTATATACCCTATAAAGCATAAATAAAATAGTCACATGATGCCTCACTGTAGAATCCATAGTACATAAATCATGAATCACCGAAAACTGAGTCATATTCACAAATAGGTCTACTATTATCTAATATAAACCACATATTACCTAATTGTAGGGTAACCCTATGATTATATCTATAGATATCTATTCCTATTTAATCATGATTAAATTCAATATCTACAACATGCCTCTAAGAACATGGTTCTATTATATAACCTTGTTAAGAACAAGATAGTTCTCGACAAACTATATGACCAAAATCCTCATAACAAGACACCACAGGTATATATTGAGGCAAAGATGCATCATTTTCACAATAGGATTTACTAATAATTGTTAGATTTGAAACCCACAGAGAACTACCTCATGAAATATATATTGAACAAATATCCTCGCACAAAACAAAATTGGTATCATACAATCCAACCAAAACACATTAGGGGAATCACCATGGACATAATGATCTTACAACACATATTTATCTAGGTCTCTCCATTGAGACACCTCAACCTATCATAACAAATATTACTTAATAGTAATCTAATAGAGAAATCCAAAACCCATTCCCTCTTATACATTAAAGGGATTCACTACAAGCACCTCCATTAATTTAAAAAAATCTCCATATTTCTAAGACTTATCTCTTCAGAAAATCTCCCTCAACATGTTGGAAACCAAATTGCACTTTCCAAGGTTGTAATATATTTGAGAATCATAATCTCAAAGAAACAAAATACGCCATTAATAGCGTAGGTCTAGATTATATATAGAGAAAACATGTTATCAAAAATTATGATCTTTGAAAAACAAATAATTTCAATAAATGAGTTATTTTCACAAAAAAAAAATTAGTGTAAGAATGTATAAATCCAACATTAGATCATGGGTTTTCTAGTTACAGTCATTGGGTTGTATCAAAACATACCCTTAAGATATCACTTCCCACATATTTTTAGCACACACCCCAAACCCATGTGGTATGTGTTATAAAAAAACAAATACCACACCCAAATTAGTAAAATGAATCTCTAGAGTACTAACTATCCTCGTAATTAGGTAACGAATCACATTTATGAATTCATCACTAGACACAAATTATTGGTCCATCCTAGCCAAAAATGATAGTAGGGATTAAAATATAACGTAATCTGTCACAAACCACTAGTAATAGTCATTAATGAAAATGATAATCTGATACTCCAAAGTATTTTTAGGTTATTCCTATGAAGAATTAATCATGATCTTGGATGGGAATACAACCACACATGGTTGTGGAAGAACATGCCCAATTAAACAATTCTATCTCATCAAGAACATACACATGGATAACTATGTGTAAACCTCGTGGTGTCATAGGACCGACAAGAATTATATGAGATGATCAAAATGATCATCTACTTTATTTTATTAGGTCAATATATCATATATGAATACAATGGTGAATTTTATTCGGAATATATAAAACATTTATTTAATAAGACATTTAAACGCATGTCGTTTGTTCATGAAACCGAATAGGATGACTAAAAATGTGGAGTTCCAGTATCAAAATATGTTGGTACTCATTATAATTTCCTCACTTATCATCATCAACTAGTGATATTGATAATGTAGATCTAGAATAGAATAAAATATAATGCCTCTTGTTTGGTTGAAAATATCATCTATCAAAAGACGAGGTCAATGATTCAAGGCCATCATCTGATTTGACCTATGATTGTATTTGAAAAACATCATACAATCATTTGCATTTTTATGAAGAATATGTGATCTCTCCAAGGATACACATGGGGTAAAATGAATCCCATATACCTCAAATAATCCACAATAAAAAATATATCACAACCCTATTGGACCTATCTCACAGTGATCTATTAATATGAATGATGTGAATTACTACAATTATATCTCATAATCAACATCGCATTAAGCTGTAGTTTCATGACCTTCTCTTGGAAAAAATCTTGTAATTACTATATATCCATTGGAACATCCACAACATGATGATCAATTAATATCTCTTCCATCTGTGAAATAAGAGGCTTCATATTCTTATCACCCTTTTAAACCCCATATTTCTAGTGAACACCAATAATTGGACATATTCATATAAATAATAAATTCATTTTTAATAACCCAATAATAGACACATAAAATAAAACCTATACATACCATGTATAACATCATATAAATGAATCAACAATAAGAAGAAGTCCGATAAATTTATAGCTACCACATCACCAGTCTACTACCTCATCACACATCACAAAAACAATCATTGAAAATAATTTTAATATATAACACTAGGCTTACTGGAATGCTCACAATGTCATGTACGAAATCATAGAGAAAACATGATGCATCAATGGATTGAAAGGCTATCCAAAAAATAATGAATCATCAAAAATGTAGATGATAATATAATAATACATCGAGAAATTTCATCACTACATTCATGAAATCCTATAACGCTTGCATATTACCACTCACATCACTTATAGATCTCTAGATTTGGAATAAAAATCCAATTTATTCCCTAGTTCTATATATATATGGTTACTATCATCTGGATAACTTCTAATAAACTATCATCACTATATCACTAAAGTCGGTCCAATTTTTCCTGTTATGGAAATATCCATTGAAAAACATTTGTTTCTATTGAAAGTGGTCCAGAACAAAAACATTATACTAACATCCCATTCTAGTCAAGACATTTTTATGATGGTTTATATACATTATTTAGTGATAACAATACAATTTGTATCTTCTGGATGGAACTCGGGAGCTTTGTGCCCATGAAAAATGATAAGGGATATCCCTCAGTCAATTTTGAAATCAATAAAACCTTCACTTCGTGAACACCTATGACCCACAACCAAAACTATACCCCTTGAGACACATTAATATCTACTCATTAGTTGGTAAACTACCATGAAAGAATATTTTCAATTAGATAAATACATTCATACACCACATGATGTATATGGAGTATAAATAAAGTTACCTCATACCTGATCACTAGCTAAAAAACCTTTTCTATATTCCATACAATAACTCCTCATATTAGGAAATATCTAGATAAATGTTCATTAGGACCTTCATCTTGATCCCATATTCCCTAAAACATAGTCTACCATATTGAATGGATATATAACCATCTTTCTTTTTCCCTCATTGTTCCTAAAATTAACACCCTAGAATCCTATAATAATAGAATGAAACAACACATATTCTAATTTAATATCACCAATAAAAATCCTAATTCACTAACATGTAGCTCTATACCTTTATCTAACAGAATATGAAAAAAAAACTAACCCCATGGTTAGATCAGACCAAATTTTATCGCAAGCTCTAACATCCAGCACACCATCTCAAGATAAGATATTTTCCCCTTTGTCAACCACAAACTATGACACTAAAAGTCAAACAAGTACATCTTACAAAGATTATCCCCCAAAAATAGGTTGACTCACTGAAAATAAACTGGATCAACATACAAAAACCCCACATCTGATGATATTTCGTCGTTATGTAATAGAACAATTAGTGAAAATCATGATAAATTCCATATCCTAGTATTAAGGAATTTTTTTTTTATTTTTTCATTTTCAACTGTAAAAATATTTATACATGAAAAAAACACATTAGGATGAATGTAAATCCCTAGTTCTTTACCCTTCATATAGGTACACCTCATTTGGACATTGAATAATCCTATTGTCAATGAAATATATCATCAAAGGGATAAAATCTTGTGTAGATGATATTATCTATAGATTAGTTCTTGTAGCAAGATTATTTGGAATATTTTCCCTTCTAACCCATTGAATCATCACAGTGAATAAATCTAATAAATATCTAAACTCTCAAACCACACCTTCGGTACCAGTCTATGAATACCTACTATTACCAAATATTCATTAACGAATGGAGTCATATCTTGACCCTGATACATTCCTCTAGTAGGCCTTGAGTTTGAGACTAACAATGATGATATTTATTTCAATAAAATGGGAGACATTACCATAAATAATATAAAAATTTATTGGCTCATAGGAAAAAAATCACAACACATCTACAAATCGAAATTATAATTTAAACCTAAAACTATCCCATAATGCAAGATCATAAATGAATGAATACAAATAAACTTTATAATATAAATTAACAAGGGTAATGCCTTTGTGGGAGGCTCAAAAATAGACACATGTTAGCTCATAATTTCCATATTGGTTTCAAAATTCCTCTTGAAAATATTAAAAATTTATTATATACATTGGTTAGGAATTTAATGCCCTCCCAATAGAGTCATAAACATAGAATAGAGTTCACGGTTTTGAAAGATCATGATAATGCACCAATAAAACAACAAATGAACCCCAACAACCACCTAAATAGGACAACTAGAAAATCCCATCCACAAAATTGATTTATCCCTAAAGCACACATCCAATATTTTAATATATCATTGATAGCATAAAAAAGGGGATTAATTACATCTTCCCGACTGATTTTCTACACCCCACACACACATTTAATTTCATGTTTTTCCAATAATTGTTTACATATATAATCAGAAACACATCACATCGCATCAAATATATCCTAATGAAACTGATAACATCGTGGATGTTAGTCAGAATTCATTCATTCATACCCATCCAAAAATAGTCTAGAACCTAGTTGTATAATCAACTGTCACTTCACCATGTCCACCCAATGTCACCAAGGGCATCACAACATATCATGTTTAATGAATCATATCCTATTACACCACATACAATTACATAAAATATTCTTTCAATGTATCGCGATATTGATGGTCATAAACATCATTTTCAAACCTACCATGCATGGCCTCTACCACATATGACATCAAATCACATAATGAAAATAATTCATCTAATAAAAAAATTGGGATAACACTGGTTGATTATTTCCGAAAAACCACATGATTCTCCTCAGTTACTAAAAGAAGATAAGGGAAGAGGGGGATTCTAGACATTTCTGTCACCTATATATAGGATACTGGGGAAATCACTAGGATCCCAAAACCTCTAATACATGGTATGGTTATCCAACTTAATATGATCTTATATGGAAATAACATAATGTATAATAATATATTTTTAACACACAAAACCAAACCTATGGTTTCACAAATACATCACTATCACACCTCATATCACCAATGTCATATGAAATACCAAAAATCATAAATGGTTCCTCCAATATATGAAACACATCAAAAAATCACATTCATGGAACAACATTTTACTTTTATTTACTATGAAAAATCATTAAAATATACCCTTAGCATTCATTAATATTTACATTAATTTGTGGAATTTACCACATTTAAAATTCTAGAACAAATTAATTATTTACTAGACTTTTTATATTATTTTATCCTTATAATTAATTTTTTGGATAACAAGGAATCTTACCCAACTATGCCACAACACTATTGTCCCATCTCAAAAACACCATCACAATAACACCTATCATCCACCATCATTGATGAGCCACACCAACAAAACCATAACACCAAAAAACCAAACCTCTAATCACCCATAAATTATCACCATTACACAATCACAACTACCACACAATATACACTACACACCACACAATATAACTACACATCCAAGGCAAACTGAACACTATAACCAATTATCACAAAATACACACACATCATTGCTAATACAAAAAACAACCAAAATTCAACACATCACCACCACATAATGTGTCACATATATTCCAACAGAACAACCACCACACAGCACCACAACTCATAAATCCTGAACGGTCAACATCTTAACAATAGAATAGTCCAACCCACAAAATTGAACAATCGAATCACATGATCATATCATAAAAACCTATTATAGATTCAACAAATTATTCAAGTGATTTTATATAATTATTTATTAATTAAAAATGGGTATTACCATACAAATTATATTCTATTTATAAATATAATATTATTCATAAATATGTTCTTAGCCTCTTTTTTAGGGTGTGATCACAAAAAAACTGTAGAAAAGGTCTCAAAAAATAATACATATAGTGAAACCAATGCTTCCAAAAGATTTGATTTATATTATGGAAAAAAATCTCAATATCATCAATAAAATAATCAATTATGTTAGAATATGTGAAATCTCCCCATTCCCATAAATTTCAGTTAATTGAATCAATTACCATTATTATTCCAACCCTTACTATCCTCCCAATGTGAAATAAAAAAAGGAAAATCCTCCCATATATAAATTATAATTACGAGAAAAAATATCCTAGGAATTAATGAATCTTTATGATATCACTATGCACCATATGTTAATTAATAAAAATCCTATAAACCTCAATAAAACATGGAATAGTCATTAGTTGTAAACAAAAGAAATAAGCACAGAAGTTCTAAAAAATAGGTTCAGTATCAATCTGAGACTTATTCCTCTCAAACAAATTTATATAAATTTTGATCCTCAACCTGGATCGGGGTAAACAACAGTGCAATGATTGTCCAGATACTAAGACCTCTATCACTGTTCTTTGTGGGAAAAAACACTAGAAAATAGGTTATCCAAGTCCTCCTTGACCTCTTCCACTATCCACTGTGGGAAATAAGAGTATAGGGAAAGACTGAGTGAGGATTAAATCCTCCAGTTCAGCACATGAGTCAATGTGTGTATGAAATATAAAGAGTACACACACTACTCAAAATTAAGTAAAAGAATCACTAAGAGAGTATATATGAGTTTATAATGATCTAGTGAATTGATGTGAAGCTCTAGACTCTTTTTTATTGAACAAAAATGCTTCTGAGTCCTTCTCTGGTTTTTTTCTTGAAAACATAGTGTCATTTGCTTCAATATCAGTTTGATCAGCTTGAGAATAGGTGCGATCGTTGATTCTCTTCACTCTTTGTCTTAGGTTCAGTTTGTGTTCTCTTCTTGTATGAATGGCCCCATGTATGTTCAGTGTTCTTTATGTCAGTGATTGTCTGGATGTAGCCCCTCTATTTTGTGTATTCGTGACACTGTTTTCTATAGTTTAATCTTCCTTTTGAACCTTAAGATTTGGAGATAATAATGATTATCTTTTCATATGTATAAGTTACGGTTCCCTGACATGCCAAAAAATATCATTAAATAATAGTACATGAATTAAAAACATCATATATGACCATTGGTTAATAAATAAATAGAAATAGTGTTTATGTTGTAGTGACTGGTTAACAGTCATCTTTCATCAATAGATCTCTGTTGGTAGACTTGTAGTAGTGGTCTTTGTATAGCGATGAGCTCCTATCGGTAGGTCTTTGTTCTTTTACTGGTAGCTCCTTGTATCGGTAGCAATTACTTTGTGTAACGATAGTTCTAAATTCTGGTAACTCCATGTTAGGTAGCTTTGGTCAATCAGTAACTTGCATGTATCGGTAACTACTTATATTGGGGACTCTGTCTATTAGTGAAATTTGTATCAGTAGCTTTGTATCAGTAGTTGTCCATCTGTCTGGTTGAATCGATAGGTCTTTATAATAGTAGATGTGTGTCTGTCAATCTGTATTGGTAGCTTGTATTGGTAGACATGAGTAGCGGATACATTTGCTAATTGGTGACCTTTTTTATCAGTAATCTTACAAATATTTTTAGACGTACTCTAATGTTAACAATTTGGTGTACCCGTAGACTCACACATATCGGTAGACTTCCATAATGAGAGCTCTGCTCTGTACCAAAGACCAAGTGTCTGTTTCACTATAATAGTAGCTATGTGCATACCAGTGAACTTAACACTTATCTGTTCTATGCGAAACATATCCAAATTGAGTTGTAATTATTTCAAAGTATATATAAACATATATAATCAGTGATTAACTTATTCTAATTATTATTTAGATATTATTGTCAACATAGGATTATAAACACATATTAACAAATTATTGCGATTATAAAAACAGGTGACGCCAACAATCTCCCCCTTTTTGATAATCACAACTAATTGTATTTTAATCCAAAATAATCATTAAAGTATCTGTATAAAATACAATGGTTTTTATTTCTTAGTTTTTGAAATGACATTTTCAAATGTGAGATTTTAAAATAATATCAGATGATATAATATTGAAAGAAATTGTATCAGAGGTAATAATAAAAATAATGTACTAGAGTTATAAAACAAATGAATTAGAGAAAACAATTTATTATAAAACACATGTATTGGAGGGGAAAAATGTACCAGAGGGAAATGTATTATTCTCATAAAATATAATGATATTTCATATCATTTTTCCCTGTTCTCCCTTAGATATTATTTCTCCCCCAGATATTTTTCCCTTAGATATTATTTCTCCCCCTTTGTGATTATAAAAAAGTGGGACAAAAAATGAAATACAGGAAAAGAGAAGTAATATATGGGAAAATAAAGTAAGATAATATATATTCTCTAAAGCAAACAATTACAAAAAAATACATAAATGAATCAAAAAGAAATAAAGGTGATTGCAATAAAAGATCCTTGCCACTAATCAATCCACATCCTCAGCTGGAGATTTTCCCTTGGGATCAAAAGAGGATTCAGGCATGGTGGATGCAGGTGGAGGCTTAGGAATAATAGAGATAATCAGAGGAGGCTGAGCTACTAAGATTCAGCATGTCCTGTAATGTGTATCTCTCTAGGTGATCAACGGAGTGAGGCTCCGAATGGTTTCGAAAGGAGTCATCTGAGGAATGGAAGCAGACTAAGTAGGTGCAGCAAGAGCTTGAGGTGGAATTATTGGAGTACTATCTACATGTAAGAAAGGCATCAAAAGATTTATAAAATCCATAATAACTCTTCCTTCTCTTCCCATATAAGAAATGAAATCATCTTTATTCTCCATGAATTTTCCTAAAGCTGGATTTAGTTCCCTGAGCTTGCTTACTTGTTCTGTGAATGCTTGATTGATGGGAGGTAATTTTAGATTTTCCAAAAGAAGTTTGAAATGGTTGTTCAACTGATGCTTGGTATACACTTTCTGAAAATAAGAGTCAATGTTATCTTTTACTTCTTTCTAAGAGGGAGAATTTTCTCTCATATAATCTTGAATAATTTTCATGATATATCTGGTGGTAGTCACCACCTAGGTCAGGGAAGAGGAGTCCACAGAGCCATTGGTTGATGCTAAACCAATCACTTATCTCATCACATCATTAAACTTATCAACATCTATAGAAGTACTTGATGAAGCATGAGGTTAGGTAGTGAATGCAACAGTCTCCTTGAATGATTAGGTTAAGTCTCTTATCAGACTCTGGACAACCAAATCCTGAGTGCTCACATGCACTTTGAAATACTTCTTAAAAGCTTAAAATACATCCACAAATTTCTTCACTACACCGTTAATGTAATTTATATCATCATTCATTTAAGTTTGAGAACTACTCATGGATGTTTAGGAAGCAATAGACTGCTTCAAGGCCACAACAGCTTCTGTCAAGCTCTCAATTTGAGACTAACACACACTAATTTCATTCATCATCTTTTCATAGTGGTTGAAAAAGTTCAACCAAGAGAGAGTTCAAGTTATTTTTCAATTTTTTTGAGCTCCTCAACAAAATAATTCTTGAAATCGGTAATAGATACATTCAAAGACTCAAGGTCAGCCCTGGTTACCATACTACCAGGCACAACAACATGTGATCTTTCGAAAAAAATACTGGCTACAGAGTCATCCATAATAGATTGAATGGATGGAATTAGTGATGTTTCCATTTTCTTTACTTCTTCCACAAAGCTGGCCTTTAGCTCAGACTTTACCCAATCCATATCAGGTTTTCTGGATAAATCCACCAGTAATAACTCAGGGAGAATATCATAATTGACTCTAGGTCTACAAAGTGATGTGTCATTATCAGAATCAATATAATCCAATACATAGACCAAAAAACCTGGGTCTTCTGCCCAGTCTTCAATTCCATCAGCTACTGAAACACTGCCTAGTCAAGTTGGATTCTCCCCCTCAACTGGTGCATACTCCTATACAGCAATGGAACCCCCATCAGCTCAGTCTTCCTCATAATAATATTTCACAACCATCTCCATTTCTCCAACAGTAGGAGGCTCCTCAAGAATAGGATCAGGTCTATCAACTTCAACAAGAACAGCCTCTAAAGGCATAATATAACTTCCAATCAGATGACTCAAACATAAGGTGGCAGAAGCAGATGCTTCAATTTCATATCTTCATTTATCTTCCTCATTCTCAGGGGAAACCTTTTCCTGATCAGATCTCTTCTAGTCTTCCTCATCCACAATTTCCTCGTCATTTCTTACACCAAAAACAGTTTCTGTACTAGGTAGGTTCAAATAAGTACCTTCCTTTTCATGTGGTACAATTTCAGGAGTTGGGCTAGGAGGAAAGTAAGGATCTCTTATATCTACTACAAAGGAATACTCATCATATGAATCATCACTATAATGTGGCTCCTTATCATCATGTCCAAGACCTGGATCTCTCTTGTCTTTTGGTCTATTTGGATGGTCCAGTGGTTTTAACATGTCATATATTTTCTCATCATCAGTAACCTACTGCCTCTTCCATGGGTTCCAGCTAATCTTCATGTACATACAAATTGTTCTTGTGATAAAAAAATGGTTTCTTTCTACCACTGTCTCATCCTGAGACTCAACAACCCCCTTTATTTTAATCATAACCGAAATCAATTTTGCAAAGAATAAAGCATTGGTTTTTTATTTGGGTCTGGACATATCCCCTATTTGAATCATTAGGAGACTTCACATATTCACCTTCACACCATGCCTTAAGAGCTACAAAAATTAAATATATTTATACTTCATATTTTCAAAGTCCCCTCTTCTTGGACTTAGCACATGTTGAATGAATTTTAACAACAACCTATTTTCCCCATCCATCTCAACAACCACTACTTTCCTTGGAGTTCCATCTCCTGTCAACTCTTCCAAGGAATTTTCATATTTAAATATGTCACTCGTAGGAGGAATCATCTTCGTTGAAAACCCAAATACTCCTCCATGTGGCACCTTCATGCATTCATCTCATTCAATGGATGAAAAATCTATTTCCTTTCCATTTACCAATGAGATCATTATATTTTCCTGATCAGATTTTCCAAAGCGTACAAAAGAATAGAACTATTTTATCACTTTGGATAAAAGGAACCATTGTTTTTTGTGAATACTTCTATCAATTTCTGGTCCTCCAATATTCTTAGGGTCAGATATTTTCTCAGCAAAATCCATTCTGCACACAGTTCCTTCTCGATTACAATTTCTCTATTTTGCAAGTGTAGGTTCACTGGATGCCTCCCTGACCTTGTTCGATTGACACTAATACTTTTTTCAAGTCCCATATTTTTCTTCTTCGCATTCAGCTCATCAAAGTAATCTCTAATAGTCAGAAGTTTAGTTTATTCCATCTCTTGATTGAAGAACGTAGGGTTTTCGCGATATTAGGGGATTCAAGGAGTTGGGTTTGTGAGGGGAGAGTTCAATGGATTGATGAAGTAAGTAAGACTTAGTTTTATCATTTTGGAATAATTAAAAAAATAATTAAAATAGAATAAGTAAATTATAAATGATACAAATTTCAGTGGCTAAAGACAGAAGTTTAAAACAACGCATACTAACGGTAATCATATACCAGTGAGAATTCCTAATAGTGAGGTCCACTAATAGTGAGGTTTATTAGTGAGGTTTCAGACCGGTGAGGTATTACAGTGAGGTTTAATAAAATTGAGGTATAATAGTGAGGTTTCGTACCGGTGAGGTATAACAGTGAGGTTTCATACTCGTAAGTTATAATAGTGAGGTTTCATACCCATGAGGTATAACAGTGAGGTTTCATACTCTTGAACCGTCTGGCTATCAGAGCCATCTATTCATCACTATCAGACGAACTCTCATCAATACTTGAGCTTTCATTTGGTATGTGAACTTTCTCATTATACTTGCACTTTGAAGTAGATATCTCGAAGGATACTTACTTATTCCATGGTTCATCATCTTCTTACTCATTCAGTTTAAGTTATTCTTCATACATCATCAACATACCAATTAATTCTTTAACAAGAATTTAACTTCTATCACATTATTATTTTATTGAAACTATTGTGCCTCTCCATCCTTCTGGCAGACATCATAGTATTCTCATAATCTTCTCATTTGCAAGAACTGGTTTTCCATGTGAGCTCATAGTGTTGACAATCTCGTTGAACCTGAGATACATATCAGTAATAGGTTCATCAGAATTCATTTTAAAAGTGTCATACTTATTAGTGTAGGTATTCAATAGAATTTATCTAACATTAGTTGTTACCTCATGGTAAATAGCCAAAGTGCCCCTTATTTCATAAGAAGTTTTACAAGAAGATATTCTATTAAATTCTTCATCTCATAAAGCATAGTACAAATCATTCATTTCTTTATAGTTATTATTGTATGCAGTCTTAGTAGGTTCATACCATGTTGTTCTTTCAGTTTCTGGAATCTTATATTGAGTCTCTATAGAAGTCCAGATTTCAAATCTCATACTATATAAATGAATGTTCATTTTAAGTTTCCATTGGGCATAATTTGTACCATCAAAGAAAGGTGGCATGTTGGTAGAAGCTCCATCAAGTCTATTAACCATATTTAGATTTTTGTAAAAGATTTAAAGAGATAAAATTTAGAACTAATATAAATTTATGATCGTTAATATACAACTAAAATCACAGTTGAAAAATATAGTATTTGGAAATAATTCATAAATAACAAACAACCTTTGATACCAAATGTTGGTCGGAGTGGATAGTCAAGAGGGGGGAGAATTGAGATCCGATAAAAATTTTTGTTAAAAAGATTATTATTAAAAATCCCCCAATTTATAAAACAAGTTAAAATGTAGTGAATTTTAAATATTGTAAATGTTCAATTAGTCTCTAAACTATTGATTACTTCTTAGTTAACTTAATCTGAAGATTAAGTTATCTTTTGATACTAACTTACTGATTCGCAATAAGTATAAACCCTTGATTGTTCAACTATCAGAGTCACTTTAAAATAGATTAATAGTTAATGTACTTAGGAGTGGAATAGTCAATAGTATAAAACAAAATACTTAAGCACAACAGTTCTAACCAAGAGGTTCAGTCTCAAGCTGAGACATGGTCCTCTCAAAACAATTTATATAAATTTTGATCCACACCATTGATCTGGGTAATCAACGGTTCCAAGACTGTCTAGGTACTAATTCCTCTACCATCGTTCTTTGTGGGAAAACAAAATAATAGCACATAGGCTATCCAGTTCTTACATGACCTCTACCACTATCCACAGTGGGAAATAAGAGTATAGGGAAAGAGTGAGTGATGATTAAATCCTCCAGTTCAGCACAGGAGTCAATGTGTGTAGGAATTATACAGAGTACACACACTGCTCAAAAGTAAGTAAAATAATCACCAAGAGAGTATATATGAGTATAAAATGCTCTAGTGATTTGAAGTGCAGCTCTGGACTCCTTTTGATTGATCAGAAATTCTTCAGAGTCCTTCTCCGGTTATTTTCATGAAAACAGAGTGTTGTTTGCTTCAAGTTTAGTTTGATCATCTTGAGAATAGGTGAAATCGTTGTATCTCTTCACTCTTTGTCTTAGGTTCATCTTGTGTTTTCTTCTTGTATGAATGGACTTGTGTATGTCTGGTGTTCTTCTAGAATGTGAGTGTCTGTATGTATCCCTACTATTGTGTGTATACATGAAACTATTTTTTTTAGTTCAATCTTTCGTTGGTACCTTATGCTTAGACAATAGGAATGATTACCTTTTCATAGGTACGAGGCACAGTTCCCTGACATTCCAAAACTATAATTAAATAATTTTACATGCATTAAAAACATCAAATATGACCATTTCATAATAAATTAATAGGAATAGAGTTTAAGTAGAAGTGACTAGTTAACAGTCATATTTCATCATTAGCTCTCTGTCATCAGACTTATAGTGGTGGGCTTTGTATAGCGATGAGATCCTATTGGTAGCTCTTAGTTCTTGTACCGGTATATCTTTGTATCGGTAGCAGTTACTTCATGTAACAGTATTTCTATATACTTTTAAGTCCTTATTCAATAGCTTTGGTCTATCAGTAACTTGCTTGCATCAGTAACTACTTATATCGGTGACTCTGTCTATCGGTGAACATTGTATCAGTATCTTTGTATCGGTTGTCGTTCTTCTCTCTAGTTGTATCGGAAGGTCATTATAACTGTAGTTGTGTGTCTGTCTGTCTGTATCGGTATACTTGAGTAGTGGATATATTTGCTAACCGGTGACCTTTGTTTATCGGTAGGCTTATACATATCTGTACACTTACTCTAACAATAACCATTCGGTGTACCGGTAGACTTACACATATTGGTAGACTTACATACTGGTAGCTCTGCTCTGTACCAAAGACCAAGTGTATGTTTGTCTGTAACAGTAGCTATGTGCATACCAGGAAACTTAACACTTATATGTTCTATGAAAAACATATCCAGATTGAGATAGAATTATTTCAAAGTATCTATAAACATAGATAAATAGTGACTAACATATTCCAATTATTATTTTGATATTATTTTCAACATATGATTATAAACACATATTAACACATAATTGGGATTATCAAAATAGGTGAGGTCAACAATTTTTTATCTATAGTATTTAAATAAGTGTTTCATGACTATTTTGTATGTATATTCTATATATAATTGTGGTGTTATTAGTGATGATAATAAGTTGTATTTCATATATTCAATAATCATGAAAAAATAAACTGTATATATCAGCATTCAATACGGGTAAACTACTATATAATTGAAGAAAATATCTATTTAATCTGATTCCAATTTAATAATGTAACCTTCAGTTTCTATATACTAGAGACCATGTCAATAAATATTCTTTTATATTATGTTTTGTAGAAACTATTGGTACTAGATTTCGGAAGGAAAATAATATTAGATATGATAAACCTAAGAATTACTATGAGGATTAATTTATGTATTCGATAATATCCAACATTTTAAGGTAGATATTATATATGATTCCATTCAATATATCCATATATATATACTACATGTGGATGTGGCTATAAAAAATTTTTACCTAGGGGTTGTATCTCTAAAATTCATGTATTTGGGGTTGACTGGATCAACACCCAGTGACTAAAAATGGGCCTTAATTCACACCTATTCTAATACTCTTAGTGGGCATACTATTGTTAATTCCAATCTCCATTATGAATTTCCATGAAACTATTGAATATTGAATGATCAAGGATGAACAATATTAAACATAAGGTGTTATAAATTTAAAATAAGGGTTCGTGATTTAGATATAATGTAATTGATTTTTATAAAAAAATTATGGTTTCTCACAACATGTTTTTTTCATTAACTAGAACAAGGAGTACAGATTTAAAAACATAATATGATAACATATATAGTGATTATGAGAAATAAATGAGATGATGACTATGATAAATGATATTCTAATTATTGATAATAAGTTATCAAAATTTTTGATTAAAACATACCACTTAACCACCTATCAGAAATACCAATTGAGAGAAGAATGGAGTTCATTATGATAATGGGTGGTGGAGACCAGTGATGAAATACTTCTATATCTGTATCACATTAGAAAGGTGGAAATATGAAACATTACAAATGTTTCAATTTAATGGTTAAATGTTCAATTTTTGTAAAATAAGGGAGTGGATGATGGAATTATCGAGAAATAGTAAGGAGTTTATAAGTGAAAAAAAATTCCATCGAAGAAATGAATTTATTGTTCATTTTCATAAATAAGAAGAACATTGTCATTACCAGATTCAATTCCCTATTTTAATGTATCACTCATATACATAGTAATGAACTATAATTTAATAAAATGAGTTGATGTATTTATTCCTTTTTAATCAATATTAATGTTGTATAATTATTTTTTATAATTGAGTATAGGTTATACGAATCCTACGAATTTGAATGATTATGTTACTTTTTTTGACCATATATGAATTCATCTATGATTTACATAAGAGTTATAGATAGTAACATGGGTTTAAGAGTTTATGGATGATCATATGTTCAGTGTCTTATACACCCCTTTTGTGGTTTTAATTGATCGGATATCAATGTGGTTAATGTAATTTTGGAAGAAATTTTATATGGTTAAGGTATATGTAACCCATATGTTCATTATAATATCAGTATTTTTCATAATTTATATTAAAATAAATATTTTTCAAAAGACCATAAAATTTCATAGTACATAAATTTTGATATTTAATTCAAATTAATAAAATTAATTTTTAATAGTTATATTTTTTAAATTATGAGTTTAGTATTTTAAATAAAAATCATAAAAGAAATGGGTTTAGTTTAAACTATTTAATTATTATGTAAAATCTACATATTTTATTAAAATGAATACAATAAATTTAATTAAAATAAATGTGATTTAATATTTCATTACATGGTTTATTACAAAATTCAACCATTTTTAAAATTTACCCCTCAAAAGTTTATTCAATTATAATAAAACTGGTGATATTTATATAAGGCCCCAGCCTTAAACCTTTCTTAATCTTTAGTTATTACAAGATTACACATTGAGGATCTTTTCGGGTTTAGATTTTTAGAGAATTAGATCATAAAACTTGCATTACATTCCACATATAAACAAAGTGGTTACATAAAGATAGTATTCTTCATTCCCATCAATGGAAACACATTTAAAATAAAACATAGATTATTTCTTGACACATCCTTGACTCTATCATCTTATCATGTACCTTTCCCTTGACCTGTGAAAAACATTTCAAAAACTTGGGATGAGCATAAAAACTCAGTATGGGTTATAAAAAAAACATGGAAAGGAAACATGAGTTCATATATACATAAGAATGAAGTCATACTTTACCCATAAAACATAGGCACTTTAACATAAGTCATAAAATCATGAATAAATCATAGAAATCATAAGACATAAAGGTAACTTGAGGCATTCATAACATTCTTACGTAGGGAGTAACCCTCTTGGTTACGTTTGGAATACCCATCATAGTATATTCCCTAAAATATCTTCGGAGAAACCTTAAAGTTTCACTCCTTCGCGTTACCCAATGCATTGGAGAGCTATAACGGGCTCACCCGCCCTTAGTTTATCACGGAACCACCCATCTTCATAATAATGCCCAAGAACCATAACATAATCATATCACATAAAACATGCATAAAGGAAACATAAAATTTCCACATTTCAATCACGAGATATCAATACAACACATTGATATAAAAACATTATGAAAACCATTTTCAATACTAAAATAAAAGAAAAGTAAAACATGGTATTTATTTTTCTTTTTAAAAGAAGGTATGGCTTGTAGAGGAAGCCGAAACTCAAATAACGGTCACGACGGCGGAGAAGTCGTTGTCGCCTCATACGTACGACAAAAACAATCCATTTTGTCGTTTAGTAAGTGCTTCGTATAAAAAAGATTCCTTTTGAATAAACGTAAAAGTCAAAGGGGTTTATACACTGTATAAAAGAAAGTTGTGTATAAAATAAAATATGCCTCAATGAAAGGAGATTGAGACGAAGTCCCATACCTCGTATCCGACTTGACCCGACCATTCTTTAATCTCCTGAATAATAAACTTGAGTTAATATCTACTTGCTTATTAATCTTTTTCAAGTTCATTATTCCTTTTATACCATGTTATGAACATCATGTAATCAGTTAAGTTAATAATGTTCATTTTGTCTGTATTTTGTTCTTAAGTCAAAAATAGACTTCTTACACTTACATGTTGTTAATTTGGTCATTGGTTCGTTATATCCATAATGATATTAATGATTTGTATAACATATATATCATATATATTCATCATATACATGTATTTATAATATTACATCACATTTAGAGGTAAGAAATGAAATGCACCGTTCATGGAGACGGTAAGCCGTACGTACGCATGAACGCTACTTCCATTTCTATTTCATATTTTCTGGAATGGAATTATAATGATATAAGAGTATATTACAATTCCAGTATAATAACATATATAATATCATTAAATTTATCCTTTACACATCCCACATATGGTATTAACGAATCAAATCACTTTCAGGGGGCGGTAGTCCGCACTTCCTAAAATGAAGATATCGTGTTTACCCATAATGGAAACCATAAAGGTATGCCCAAAATGAAAAAAAAAACAGAAACTTAAGGAAAACATAAACATATTATATATCATATATAAAAATAGTGACATCATAATGGTCACCTTTGAAGGTGTTAAATGAGTGTTGAACAATCATCGTTTCGGGTGGCAGAATTTCGCCATCCACGGAAACCGTATGTTCTTTAACCATTTGATGTAGTTGTGTGAGATTGTAGCTCAAATAAATATTATAACAACATCCTTGTATATTGAAGATAATGTTGTTGTTACAAAATAAGTAAATAAAAAGAGTTTAGGGGGTTGGAGAAGCAAAATAAAACAAATGAACATGAGAGAATGAATTACCTTTAAAAGTGTAACTCTTTTTGATTTGAGCCTAAAGGCTTCCTTTGAAAGGATTCTTCCCAAAGGGAATCCTCTAGGATGAGGAGAGGGATGTGGAGAGAGTAAATGCGCAGGTTTTGTCCGAGCCAAAGGCTTGAGAAGTGTGTGAAATGAGGTAGAGGTGGGGGCCTTTTATAAGAGGAGAGGAGGGGCACTTTTGGAAAGTAAAGAAATATTACTTTATTTGAAAATGTGTTTCGGTTTTAAAAGGTCCCACATTGATATAATTCGTTTATAAGGTGATAAGGGTTCGAAATCCACTCATCCAATTGGTTTTTTCCATGTGTAGGTTTTAGATTTTTCATTATCTTTCCATTTTATTTAAATTGTCAAATAATGATGTCATCGCTGCATCATTATTATGTCATAAATAATTTAATTTATTTAATGTCTAAAAATTATAAAAAAAATACTATGATGTAGGAAATCGTTTTAGCTTTCCAATGAATATTTATAATCAAATATCTGATCTTTATAACCCCATGTAAAATTTTTTTCGTAAAACATATTATGTTTGTGTCATTTTTACCTTTACATTAAATAAAAAGTTATTTATGTCATTTCCCAACCAAAATGTCCCCATGGGGTCCCCAAGTAGACCCATGGCTTGTCTTGGTCGGCCATGACACAAAAAATAATGTTGGTATATGTTTCTAGGTCAATTCATATTATTAAAGCATTATTTATACCTTAAACTACACTAATTACCACTAGTCGCGATTAAAAACTTAATAAGTTACTATTCACCAAAAAATTATTTTAATCTCATTGAACCACATTTTACTTCTCAATGACAACCATGTATGTCGGATTTTTGAAATTCAAAACACAATGATGGCAAAATTTCATTTAAACGGAAAATCAGTCTATAAGTACCACTTAGTGGTTTCACTATTCATCAAAAATTGTAGTTTTTCAGAAAATTACCAAAATTTCACCCTAAGCTATTTTTGATATTAAGAATTCAAAAATGAATTCTATTTTTCAAAATTCAAATCATATAAGTCACATTAATTAATTTAATAATTAATTCCCGCTGCCAGAGCAAAAAGCGTGTTTTTACAAAACAATAAGTATCAAAAGATTGACACCAGTTTAAGTCTAATTTCAAAGTGAAATTGATTCCAATGACCACCATTGGATAAAATGGTAAAAATATATTCTAATTTCACTTCAAAACCAATTCAAAACATAATCTAATCATATAAATAAATTAGTTTAAAAAGCAGTTTTGATGTAAAATGCAGTATTTTTCACTATTCATTAAAAAAATGAACATTGTCAGAAAAATACCAAAAATTCACACAAGGTAAATTTTGATGTCCCAATCATAAAGAATACGTTTATTTTGACAAACATAGTTTATAAAATTGTCAAAATATAGATTCAAAAATGGTTTTCCATCAAAAGGCACTAAAATAATCTTTTAAGAATATTAGTGTATTCCATGCATAAGATTGTATTTATTTTCATTTTAAGGCTCTATAACACTATATTAATCATTAATTATAAGGACCCAGCCTTAATCCTTACTTAATATTGAATTAAATGAATAATTCATGTTGAGGATATTTTCAGGTTTAGAGTTTTAGAGAATTAGAACATAACTATTACATCTTAAAAGATTACAAAGTAGACACTTCTACTAAGTTTCCATAAAATAAAAACTCTTAAAAAGAAATATGTCTAGATTCCATGTTTTAGATAGAATGAAATTCCCTTGATCCCATCCTTGACCTTATTCCACTTTAAGTCCTGTGAAAAACATTTCGAAAAACTTGGGGTGAGCATAAAAAGCTCAATAAGGGATACAAAGAGAATGAAAACTGTTAGTTTTTCAAACATCAAGTAAACCATGTATACTATATCAAAGTAATACCTTCACCTTCATGAAGTAGTAAAAAAAATTCTTCACTGAATAAAGTATCATTACTTACCTTTTTGTAACCAAAGGATTACCATAAAACCCATATAAAGAACACATAGAATATATAAAGGTAACTTGGGACATAAACATACTTAAGTGGAATAACCATACGGTTGACTTCCACACATATCACTTAATGGAATAGCCATACGGCCAATTTCCATACATACTTAATGGAATAGCCATACGGCCGACTTCCATACCCAATGCATTGGAGGTTATAACGTAACCACCCATCCTGGTATTCACGGCACCACCCGTCATATGGTTTATAACGTAACCACTCGTTAAAATGTCCAAGTACCAGTATAAAATCATAAAACATAAAACCAATATAAAGGAATGATAACATTTCCACATTTCAATCACAATATATCATAAATATATTGACATAATAGAATCCTTTTTCAAAACCATTTTCAATACCAAAATACATAAAAGAGTATATGGTATTTATTTTATTCTGAAAACATTACGTCTTGTTGAGAAAGCCAAAGATCAAATAATACTCGCGGCGGCGGAAAAGGTCGCTGTCACCGCGTACGTTAAGAAAAACATTCCTTTTTGTCGTATAGTAAAATGCTTCGTATAAAAAGATTCCTTTTGTATAAAAGTAAAAGTCAAAGGAGTTTATACACCTTATAAAAGAAAGTTTTGTATAAAACGAAATATGCCTCAATGAAAGGAGATTGAGACGAAGTCCCTTACCTTGGGTCCGACTTGACTCGATCGTTCTTTAACGTCCTGAATAATAAACTTGAGTTAATTTATACTTGATTAAGAACCTTTTTAAAGTTCATTATTCCTTTTATATCACTTATTTCCATGTTATAAACATTATTTAACCATTTAAGTTAATAATGATTGTTTTGTCAATATTTGGTTCTTAAGTCGAAAGTTGACTTCTTACAATTACATGTTGTTCATGTGGTCAAAAGTTCTTTATATCCAGAATGAAATTCCCAATTTGGATATAATATGTATCATATATATCCAGCATATACATTTATTTATAATATTACATAATCATTAAGAGGTAAGAAATGAAATGCACCGTTCATGGAGACGGTAAGCCGTACGTACGCATGAACGCTACTTTCATTTCTTTGTCATATTAATGGAATTAAAACTAAATGGGAGGTATGTATATTTTAATTCCAGAATTATATTCATCATTTAGATATATAATTAATTATATATATCCATTATATACATGTACTTTTAATAGTACATTACATCTGGCGATAAGAAATGAAATGCACCGTTCATGGAGACGGTAAGTCGTACGTACGCATGAACGTTACTTTCATTTCTATCTCATATTTTAATGGAAATAAATAATAATGATATAGATTTATATTATAATTCCAGTATAACATCATATATAATAACTTTAAATCCATCCTTTACACGTCCCACATATGGCATTAACGAATCACATCACTTTGAGGGGGCGGTAGTCCGCACTTCCTTAAATGAAGATATCGTGTTTACCCATAATGGAAACCATAAAGGTATGCCAAAAATAAAAAATAAATAAGCTTAAAGAAAACATAAACATATTATATATCATATATAAAAATAGTGACATCATAATGGCCACCCTTGAAGGTGTTAAATGAGTATTGAACAATCATCGTTTCGGGTGGCAGAATTTCGCCATCCACAGAAACCGTATGTTATTTAACCATTTGATGTAGTTGTGTGAGAGTGTAGCACAAATATATATTATAACAACATCCTAGTATATTGAAGATACTGTTTTTGTTACAAAATAAGTAAATAAAAAGAGTTTAGAGGGTTGGAGAAGCAAAATAAAACAAATGAACAAGAGAGAATGAATTACCTTTAAAAGTTTAACTCCCTTTTGATTTGAGCCTAAAGGCTTCCTTTGAAAGGTTTCTTACAAAAGGGAATCCTATAGGATGAGTATAGGGATATGTAGAGAGTAATTGGGCAGGGTTTGGCTGAGCCAAAGGCTTGAGGAGTGTGTGTAATGAGGTAGATGTGGGGGCCTTTTATAAGAGGAGAGGAGGGGCACTTTTGGAAAGTAAAGAAATATTACTTTATTTTAAAATGTGTTTCGGTTTTAAAAGGTCCCACATTGATATAATTCGTGGATAAGGTGATAAGGGTTCGAAATACACTCATCCAATTGGTTTTGGCCATGTGTAGGTTTTAGATTTTTCATTATCTTTCCATTTTATTTAAATCGTCAAATAATGATGTCATCGCTGCATCATTATATGTCATATATAATTTAATTTATTTAATATCTAAAAATTATAAAAAAAATACTATGATGTAGGAAATCTTTTTATCTTTCCAATGACTATTTATAATCAAAATTTGGACTTGTATAACCCCACTCAAAAATTAGTTTAGTAAAACAATTTATGTTAGTGTTATTTTCACTTTAACATTAAATAAAAATATATTAATGTCATTTTCCAACTAAAGTGGCTCCATGGAGTCCCCAAGTTGGCCCATTGCTTTTATTGGTCGGCCATGACACAACCAATAAGGTTGGGACATTTGTCTAGGTCATTTCATATTATTAAGGCATTATTTATACCTTAAACTACACTAATTACCACTAATCGTGATTAATGAAAAAAAGTTACTATTCACCAAAAAATTATTTTAATCTCATTGAACCGCATTTTACTTCTTAATGAAAACCATGTATGTCGGATTTTCAAAATTCAATACACATTAGTGGTAAACTTTCATTTAACTGAAAAATCAGTTTGCTTGATTACCACTTAGTGGTTTCACTATTCATCAAAAATTGAAGTTTTTTAGAAAATTACCAAAAATTCACCCTAAGCTATATTTGATATTCCGAATTCAAAAATGAAGTCCATTTTATAAAATTAAAAACATATAAGTCAAATTAATTAATTTAATAATTAATTCCCGCTGTCATGACAAATAGTGTGTTTTTGTGAAACAATAAGTATCAAAAGACTGACACCAGTTTAAGTCCAATTTCAAAGTGAAATTGATTCCAATGACCACCATTGGATTAACTGGTAAAAATATTTTCTAATTTCAGTTTAAAACCAATTAAAATAATAATATAATCATATAAATAATTTAGATTAAAAAGAGGTTTTGAATTAAAATACAACATTTTACACTATTCATAAAAAATGAACTTTATCAGAAAGGTACCAAAAAATTACACAAAGTAAATTTTGATGTCCCGATTCTAAAGAAGAGTTATATTTGGTCCAAAATAAAGTATAAGAGTGATCAAAACTATATTTAATGACGGTTCACCATTAAAAGGTGATAAGTGAACCTTTAGTGAAAATTAGAGTATATATGCCCGTAAAATTGAACTCTTTCCGTATTTTAAGTTTTTATCTTTTATTGGGTAAATGTATAATCATTTAAAAACATATCTAATCATATTTTAGTTATTTCTATCCATTCCCGCCAGTACAACGGCTACTTGTTAACTAACATTTAAAATAATATTATTTTATTACTAGTGTGCTACGTAAGTTTCAAAGAAACTCATTGTTGCGTATCGGGTACGCTATCGAACATAGCAACCCCTTTAAAATAAAATTAATATTTAATTCGTAAATATTAATAAATATGAAAATTATTTATTCTTTATTTACCTTGGATGTTACATCCTTCCCACCTTTTGGGAATTGCGTCCTCGCAATTTTATTCACTTATCAAAATAAGTGGGGGTATTTATCCCTCATAGCATTTTCAGATTCCCACGTTGCCTCTTCAATCACATGGTTTTTCCACAAAACCTTTACCTGATGAATCACCTTATTCCGTAACACTTGCTCCCTGTGGTCAAGAATCTGGACCGGTTGTTCCTCATAAGATAGGTTCTCTTCCAGCTAAACTACCTCTGGACTCAAAACATGAGATGGATCTGGCATATACTTTCTCAACATCGAAATGTGAAAAACATTGTGTACCTGAGATAAACTCGGAGGTAAAGCCACTCAGTATGCAACTGATCCAACTCTTTCCAGAATTTTGTATGGTCCAATGAACCTTGGACTCAACTTTCCTTTCTTACCAAATCTCATCACACTTTTCCAAGGATAAACCTTGAGAAAAACATGATCACCTACCTCGAAAGATAGATCCTTCCTCCGGTTATCCGCATAACTCTTCTGCCTGCTCTGAGCTGTTCTCATGTGCTTCTGAATCAGCTGAACTTTTTCTGCCAACTCTTCTACCAATTCTCGTCCTATCAACTTCCTTTCACCAACTTCATCCCAGAAAGCTGGAGTTCGACACTGCTTCCCATATAATGCCTAAAATGGTGCCATCTGTATACTGGAATGAAAACTGTTATTATAAGAAAATTCAACCAAAGAAAGATGTTTGTCCCAACTTCCCTGATAATCCATAGAACAAGCTCGTAGCATATCCTCCAATGTCTGAATTGTTCGTTCTGACTGCCCATCTGATTGAGGATGAAAAGTTGTACTAAAATTTAATTCAGTACCCAACGACTTCTGAAGGCCTTTCCAAAAGTTAGAAGTAAACCTGGGATCACGATCCGATACAATGGAGAGAGGAACTCCATGTAACCTAACTATCTCTTTAAGATACAGACGGGAAAGTTGATCAAGAGAGAAAGTATCTCGTATAGAAAGGAAATGAGTAGATTTGGTCAAGCGATCAACAATAACCCAGATTGCATTATTACCTCGAGATGTCCTCGGTAATCCCACAACAAAGTCCATGGATATGTTTTCCCATTTCCACTCTGGCACTGGTAAAGGCTGAAGCATCCCTTTCGGTAACTGCTGCTCTGCTTTAACATGTTGACATGTCAAACACTTCACAGTAAAATCAACAATATCTCTTTTCATTCCATCCCACCAGTAATACTCCCGCAGATCTCTATACATCTTAGTACTGCCAGGATGAACTGAAAACAGGGAACTATGAGCCTCACATAACAACTCATTCTTCAACTGTGAATCACAAGGCACACATAACCTCTTCACAAACCTCAAAACACAAACACAAACTTATCCAAGAACTCATGGAAAATTTTATTCATAAGGTCCATGAATACAGCAGGTGCATTGGTTAACCCAAAAGGCATAACTACAAATTCATAATGGCCATATCTAGTACGGAACGCAGTCTTCAGAACGTCTGCTTCTTTTACTTTCAACTAATGGTACCCCTACCTCAAGTCAATCTTCGAGAAATACTGAGCTCCCTGGAGCTGATACCACTTCATTCGATGGCCCAACATCTGCTGAAGTTGTTGCAAAGGATTTCTCCACCCCTTTCTGCTTGTAGTCTGGCTGCATTCTCCCAGTTGAGTTCATCGTTGGACACTCGTTTGAGTAATGACCCATTTCATTACACTTAAAACATCATACAGTTGGATTTTCATTTCCTGCTTGATCATCTTCCTTACAGTTACGAGCAATATGACCAGAATTACCACACCGAAAGCACTTACCAGACTTGGATAAACATTCTCCAGGATGCATTTTACCACACTTCTCACAGGATGGATATTTGGTTTTCTTACCTCCTTGCTTCTTTGATGAATTCTTCCCCTTTGCCTGCCAACTAGACCTCTTATTTTGTTGTTTGTCATAGTACACCTGATCATCGGCAAACTCCATTTCCACCTTCTCCGTACATCGAACAAGTTTTTCATAACTTTTGAACTCACGAGAAGCTAAAGCCCTTCGATACTTTGGCTTTAACCCGGAGTAAAAATGGTTTATTTTACTATCAAGATCTCGTATGAAGTTTGGAGCATACCTTGCCAATCGAGTGAACTTTTCTTCATAAGCAGCCACTGAATCATCCTCCTGCCTCAATTCTAGGAACTGTTTTTCCATCCTAAGACGAACCACCTTAGGAAAATATTTCTCAAGAAACATACCTTTGAATTCGTCCCAGTGAAGATCCTCAATCTCATCACTATCCCTTATATTTTTCACCATCGACCACCACTGATCAGCTTCACCTTCAAAACGGTAAACAGAAAGACTAACCTTTTGATGTTCTGAACACCCCATGACATCAAAAATCTTCTCCAGTTCTTTAATCCACCCTTCAGCTTGCACAGGGTCAGATTATCCTCTAAATGATGGGGGATGTTGCCTCATGAAATGTTCCACCACTGACATGTTCCTCTGTGGTTGATCTGGCTGATCTCGTGCATGGATACCACCACCATTTATATCCTGAGTCAACTGTGCCATCACTGCAACAAACTGTTCAGTTCCGATTCCGACCATCTCAGGTTGTTGATTTGGAAGGTTATCTTCCTCCTGATGTCGTCCCAACATAGCTGCTTTGTTTCCTCTGCGGAAAACCATTCTGAACACAGAAATATCTTAGGCGAAGCAACATGGTAATCCGTAAATGCTATATCATTTCAATCATATTATAATTTAACACTTTTCTAACTCCTAAAGTTGTCTAAACCGTCCTTTGATACCAACTATAAGGCCCCAGCCTTAATCCTTACTTAATATTGAATTAAATGAATAATTCACGTTGAGGATCTTTTCAGGTTTAGAGTTTTAGAGAATTAGAACATAACTATTAAATCTTAAAAGATTAAAAAGTAGACACTTCTACTAAGTTTCCATAAAATAAAAACTCTTAAAAAGAAAGATGTCTAGATTCCATGTTTTAGATAGCATGAAATTCTCTTGATCCCATCCTTGACCTTATTCCACTTTAAGTCCTGTGAAAAACATTTCGAAAAACTTGGGGTGAGCATAAAAAGCTCAGTAAGGGATACAAAGAGAATGAAAACTGTTAGTTTTTCAAACATCAAGTAAACCATGTATACTATATCAAAGTAATACCTTCACCTTCATGAAGTAGTAAAAAAAATCTTCACTGAATAAAGTATCATTACTTACCTTTTTGTAACCAAAGGATTACCATAAAACCCATATAAAGAACACATAGAATATATAAAGGTAACTTGGGACATAAACATACTTAAGTGGAATAACCATACGGTTGACTTCCACACATATCACTTAATGGAATAGCCATACGGCCAATTTCCATACATACTTAATGGAATAGCCATACGGCCGACTTCCATACCCAATGCATTGGAGGTTATAACGTAACCACCCATCCTGGTATTCACGGCACCACCTGTCATATGGTTTATAACGTAACCACCCATTAAAATGTCCAAGTACCAGTATAAAATCATAAAACATAAAACCAATATAAAGGAATGATAACATTTCCACATTTCAATCACAATATATCATAAATATATTGACATAATAGAATCCTTTTTCAAAACCATTTTCAATACCAAAATACATAAAAGAGTATATGGTATTTATTTTATTCTGAAAACATTACGTCTTGTTGAGAAAGCCAAAGATCAAATAATACTCATGGCGGCGGAAAAGGTCGTTGTCACCGCGTACGTTAAAAAAAACATTCCTTTTTGTCGTTTAGTAAAACGCTTCGTATAAAAATATTCCTTTTGTATAAAAGTAAAAGTCAAAGGAGTTTATACAACGTATAAAAGAAAGTTGTGTATAAAACGAAATATGCCTCAATGAAAGGAGATTGAGACGAAGTCCCTTACCTTGGGTCCGACTTGACTCGATCGTTCTTTAACGTCCTGAATAATAAACTTGAGTTAATTTATACTTGATTAAAAACCTTTTTAAAGTTAATTATTCCTTTTATATCACTTATTTCCATGTTATAAACATTATGTAACCATTTAAGTTAATAATGTTTGTTTTGTCAATATTTGGTTCTTAAGTCGAAAGTTGACTTCTTACAATTACATGTTGTTCATGTGGTCAAAAGTTCTTTATATCCAGAATGAAATTCCCGATTTGGATATAATATGTATCATAGATATCCAGCATATACATGTATTTATAATATTACATAATCATTTAGAGGTAAGAAATGAAATGCACCGTTCATGGAGACGGTAAGCCGTACGTACGCATGAACGCTACTTTCATTTCTTTGTCATATTAATGGAATTAAAACTAAATGGGAGGTATGTATATTTTAATTCCAGAATTATATTCATCATTTAGATATATCATTAATTATATATATCCATTATATACATGTACTTTTAATAGTACATTACATCTGGGGATAAGAAATGAAATGCACCGTTCATGGAGACGGTAAGCCGTACGTACGCATGAACGCTACTTTCATTTCTATCTCATATTTTAATGGAAAGAAATAATAATGATATAGATTATATTATAATTCCAGTATAACATCATATATAATAAATTTAAATCCATCCTTTACACGTCCCACATATGGCATTAACGAATCACATCACTTTGAGGGGGCGGTAGTCCGCACTTCCTTAAATGAAGATATCGTGTTTACCCATAATGGAAACCATAAAGGTAGGCCAAAAATTAAAAATACAGAAGCTTAAAGATAACATAAACATATTATATATCATATATAAAAATAGTGACATCATAATGGCCACCCTTGAAGGTGTTAAATGAGTATTGAACAATCATCGTTTCGGGAGGCAGAATTTCGCCATCCACGGAAACCGTATGTTATTTAACCATTTGATGTAGTTGTGTGAGAGTGTAGCTCAAATAAATATTATAACAACATCCTAGTATATTTAAGATACTGGTGTTGTTACAAAAGAAGTAAATAAAAAGAGTTTAGAGGGTTGGAGAAGCAAAATAAAACAAATGAACAAGAGAGAATGAATTACCTTTAAAAGTGTAACTCCCTTTTGATTTGAGCCTAAAGGCTTCCTTTGAAAGGATTCTGACCAAAGGTAATCCTCTAGGATGAGGAGAGGGATGTGGAGAGAGTAATTGGTCAGGGTTTGGCCGAGCCAAAGGCTTGAGGAGTGTGTGTAATGAGGTAGAGGTGGGGGCCTTTTATAAGAGGAGAGGAGGGGCACTTTTGGAAAGTAAAGAAATATTACTTTATTTGAAAATGTTTTTCGGTTTTAAAAGGTCCCACATTTATATAATTCGTGGATAAGGTGATAAGGGTTCGAAATCCACTCATACAATTGGTTTTGGCCATGTTTAGGTTTTAGATTTTTCATTATCATTCCATTTTATTTAAATCGTCAAATAATGATGTCATCGCTGCATCATTATTATGTCATATATAATTTAATTTATATAATGTCTAAAAATTATAAAAAAACTACTATGATGTATGAAATCTTTTTATCTTTCCAATGACTATTTATAATCAAAATTTGGACTTGTATAACCCCACTCAAAAATTATTTTAGTAAAACAATTTATGTTAGTGTTATTTTCACTTTAACATTAAATAAAAATATATTAATGTCATTTTCCAACTAAAGTGGTTTCATGGGGTCCCCAAGTTGGCCCATGGCTTGTCTTGGTCGGCCATGACACAACCAATAAGGTTGGGACATGTGTCTAGGTCATTTCATATTATTAAAGCATTATTTATACCTTAAACTACACTAATTACCACTAATCGCGATTAATGAAAAAAAGTTACTATTCACCAAAAAATTATTTTAATCTAATTGAACCACATTTTACTTCTTAATGACAACCATGTATGTCGGATTTTCAAAATTCAATACACATTAGTGGTAAACTTTCATTTAACTGAAAAATCAGTTTGCTTGATTACCACTTAGTGGTTTCACTATTCATCAAAAATTGAAGTTTTTCAGAAAATTACCAAAAATTCACCCTAAGCTATATTTGATATTCCGAATTCAAAAATGAAGTCCATTTTACAAAATTCAAAACATATAAGTCAAATTAATTAATTTAATAATTAATTCCCGCTGTCATGACAAATAGCGTGTTTTTGTGAAACAATAAGAATCAAAAGATGGACACCAGTTTAAGTCCAATTTCAAAGTGAAATTGATTCTAATGACCACCATTGGATTAACTGGTAAAAATATTTTCTAATTTCACTTTAAAACCAATTAAAATAATAATCTAATCATATAAATAATTTAGATTAAAAGGAGGTTTTGAATTAAAATACAACATTTTACACTATTCATAAAAAAATGAACTTTATCAGAAAGGTACCAAAAAATTACACAAAGTAAATTTTGATGTCCCGATTCTAAAGAAGAGTTATATTTGGTCCAAAATAAAGTATAAGAGTGATCAATACTATATTTAATGACGGTTCACCATTAAAAGGTGATAAGTGAACCTTCAGTGAAAATTAGAGTATATATGCTCGTAAAATTGAAGTCTTTCCGTATTTTAAGCTTTTATCTTTTATTGGGTAAATGTATAAACATTTAAAAACATATCTAATCATATTTTAGTTATTTCTATCCATTACCTCCAGTACAACGGATACTTGTTAACTAACATTTAAAATAATATTATTTTATTACTAGTGTGCTACGTAAGTTTCAAAGAAACTCATCGTTGCGTATCGGGTATGCTATCGAACATAGCAACCCCTTTAAAATAAAATTAATATTTAATTTGTAAATATTAATAAATATGAAAATTATTTACTTTTTATTTACCTGGGATGTTACATTAATAGACATAGATAAAAATATCTATTATTCATTACTTACTTGGGATGTTACATCCTTCCCCCCTTTAGAAAATTCTGTCCCCGCAATTTATTTACTTATCGAATAAATGGGGGTACTTATCCCTCATTTCATTTTCAGATTCCCATGTTGCCTCTTCAATCATGTGGTTTTTCCACAAAACCTTTACCTGATGAATCACCTTATTCCGTAACACTTGCTCCCTGTGGTCAAGAATCTGGACCGGTTGTTCCTCATAAGATAAGTTCTCTTCCAGCTGAACTACCTCTGGACTCAAAACATGAGATGGATTTGGCATATACTTTCTCAACATCGAAACGTGAAAAACATTGTGTACCTGAGATAAACTCGGAGGTAAAGCCACTCGGTATGCAACTAATCCAACTCTCTCCAGAATTTCATATGGTCCAACTAACCTTGGACTCAACTTTCATTTCTTACCAAATCTCATCACACTTTTCCAAGGAGAAACCTTGAGAAAAACATGATCACCTACCTCGAAAGATAGATCCTTCCTCCGGTTATCCGCATAACTCTTCTGCCTACTCTGAGCTGTTCTCATGTGTTTCTGAATCAGCTGAACTTTTTCTGCCATCTCTTCTACAAATTCTGGTCCCATCAACTTCCTTTCACCCACTTCATCCCAGAAAGCTGGAGTTCGACACCGCTTCCCATATAATTCCTGAAATGGTGCCATCTGTATACTGGAATGAAAACTGTTATTATATGAAAACTCAACCAAAGAAAGATGTTGGTCCCAACTTCCCTGATAATCCATAGAACAAGCTCGTAGAATATCCTCCAATATCTAAATTGTTCGTTCTGACTGCCCATATGATTGAGGATGAAAAGCTGTACTAAAATATAATTCAGTACCCAACGACTTCTGAAGGCCTTTCCAAAAGTTATAAGTAAACCTGGGATCACGATCCGATACAATGGAGAGAGGAACTCCATGTAACCTGACTATCTCTTTAAGATACAAACGGGAAAGTTGATCAAGAGAGAAAGTATCTCGTATAGCAAGGAAATGAGCAGATTTGGTCAAGCGATCAACAATAACCCAGATTGCATTATTTCCTCGAGATGTCTTCGGAAATCCAACAACAAAGTCCAGGGATATATTCTCCCATTTCCACTCAGGCACTGGTAAAGGCTGAAGCATCCCTTTCGGTAACTGCCGCTCTGCTTTAACCTGCTGACAAGTCAAACACTTCACAGTAAAATCAGCAATATCTCTTTTCATTCCATCCCACCAGTAATACTCCCGCAGATCTCTATACATCTTAGTACTGCCCGGATGAACTGAAAACGGAGAACTATGAGCTTCACATAACAACTCTCTCTTCAACTGTGAATCACAAGCCACACACAATCTCTTCCCAAATCTCAAAACACAATCATTATCAATGTTGAATTCAGGCAACATACCTTTCTGAACCAGCTCTACATTTTTCTGCAACTCACTATCTTGCTTCTGTGCTTGCTTGATTCTATCTGATAGAGATGATCTCACTGATACCTGAAACAAAACAGAAGGACTTCCTGCACCAACAACTTCTATGCCAAAGTTCATCAAATCCTTAACCAAAGGATCATGTTCCAAACGCAACATTGTTAATGAAGCATTACTTTTTCGACTCAAAGCATCAGCCACTTTATTTTCTTTTCTCGGATGGTAATGAATTTTACAATCATAATCCTTGATTAATTCCAGCCATCTCCTTTGTCTCATGTTTAACTCTTTCTGAGTGAATATATACTTTAAACTTTTATGATCGATATATATTTCACACTTTACTCCATACAAATGATACCTCCAAATTTTTAAAGCAAAAACAACAGCAGCTAATTCCAAATCATGTGTAGGGTAATTTACCTCAAGAGTTTTCAACTGTCGTGAAGCATAAGAAATTACCTGATCATTCTGCATTAGGACGCAACCAAGTCCTATCAATGAAGCATCACTATATATAACAAACTCACCATTCCTGGAAGGTAGTGCCAAAACTGGAGCATTCACCAATCTTCTTTTCAATTCCTGAAAACAATCATCACATTCTTTTGTCCAGATAAACTTAACACCCTTCCGAGTTAGCTTAGTCATTGGACTAGATAACCGTGAAAAATTTCTAACAAACCTTCGGTAATAGCCTTCCAAACCAAGGAAGCTACGAATCTCGGTTACATTTGTGGGTCTTGGCCATTCTTCCACAACTTTTGTTTTTGTAGGATCAACAGTTATTCCATCTTTAGAAACAATGTGACCAAGGAAAGAAATTTGTTGCAACCAGAACTCACACATGCTGAATTTCCCATACAATTTCTTTTCTTTTAAGGTTTGCAAGATAACCCTTAAATGTTTTTCATGCTCCTCTTTACTTTTAGAAAACACCAAAATATCATCAATGAAAACCACCACAAACTTATCCAAGAACTCATGGAAAATTCTATTCATTAAGTCCATGAATACAGCAGGTGCATTGGTTAGCCCAAAAGGCATTACTACAAATTCATAATGGCCATATCTCGTACGGAACGCGGTCTTCGGAATATCTACCTCCTTTACCTTCAGCTGATGGTACCCCGATCTCAAGTCAATCTTTGAAAAAAACTCAGCTCCCTGGAGCTGATCAAACAAATCATCGATATGAGGCAAAGGATATTTGTTCTTAACAGTGATATTATTGAAGGCTCTATAATCAATGCAAAGTCTCATAGAACCATCTTTCTTTTTAACAAATAAAACAGGAGCACCCCATGGTGATGTTCTAGGTCTAATGAAACCTTTCTCTAATAAATCTTCCAATTGCTCCTTCAACTCTAAAAGTTCAATTTGTTCCATTCGATAAGGGGGTTTTCAAATTGGCTTAGCATCAGGAACTAAGTCAACAGTAAACTCAACTTCCCGATCTGGTATTATTCCAGGCAACACATCAAAAAAAACATCAGGATACTCATTTACCACCGGTACATCATTAATCTGAACAGTTCCTTTATTTTCAACGACTTGTGCAAGGTAACATTCATTTCCATCTTTTAAAAGTTTCTCGTCCTCTTGATAAGTTATCAACAGTAAGGGTTCATTCTTGTACACAAACTGAAAGTCTTTCTGAAAAGAAACTTCTTTAGCTCTACAGTCAATCTTAGCATGGTAAATAGAGAGCCAATCCATACCCAGGATAACATCAAACTCTACTAGAGGTAGAACAATATGGTTTGCAAGTAGGTTTTTTCCACAGATAAGTATAGGAAGATTCTTATAAATTCTTTTTGCCTCAACATTCCCCCCAGGTGTTTTTACCAAAAGTTCAGGAGTCATTTCTTGAGATGGTATTCCCATTTTACTAGAAAAGGTTTCAGAGATGAAAGAATGTGTAGACCCCGAATCAAACAACACACTGGCATAATCTGAGAAAACAAACAAAGTACCTGATACAACTTCATTTGATGGCCCGACATCTGCTGAAGTAGTTGCAAATGATTTCACCACCCCTTTTTGCTTGTAGTCTAACTGCTTCCCATCACTCAAGCTCCTTGTCAGACACTCGTTTGCATAGTGACCCATCTCATTTAACTTATAACATTTCACTAACTGTAAGTCAAATTTGTTCTTACCTTCACCTTGATCCTTTTCAGTGCAATCAAGAGCCTTATGTCCCATCTTACCACATCGGTAGCACTTCCCAGAATTCAGAAGACATTCCCCAGCATGCCTTTTGCCACATTTATCACAAACTGGAAACTTAGTTCTCTTACCATCAGACTTTTTTGAAGAATTCTTACCTTTCTCCTGCCACCTCGGTCTCTTCTTCTGCTGGTTGTTATAGAACACTTGGTCATCAGCAAACTCCATTTCCACCTTCTCAGCACATCGAACAAGCTTTTCATAACTTTTAAACTCACGAGAAGCTAATGCCCTTCGATATTTTGGCTTTAATATTGAGTAAAAACGATTGATTTTACTATCAAGGTCCCGGATAAAATTTGGAGCATACCTTGCCAATCGAGTGAACCTTTCTTCATAGGCAGCCACTGAGTCTTCCTCTTGCCTCAATTCCAAGAATTTCTTTTCCATACTAAGTCGAACAGCCTTAGGAAAATACTTCTCAAGAAACATACCTTTGAATTCATCCCATTCAAGTGCATCAATCTCATCGGCGTCCCTGATATTTTTAACCATAGACCAACACTGATCTGCTTCACCCTCCAAACAGTAAATAACAAGACTAACCTTTTGATTGTCTGAACACCCCATGACATCAAAAATCTTCTCCAGTGCTTTAATCCACCCTTCAGCTAGCACAGGGTCAGATGATCCTCTGAATGATGGTGGATGTTGCCTCATGAAATGTTCCACCACTGACATGTTCCTCTGCGGTTGGTCTGGATGATCTCGTGTATGGATACCACCGCCATTTATCGCTTGAGTCAACTGCGCCATTACTGCAACAAACTATTCAGTTCCAATTCCGACCATTTCTGGATGCTGATTCGGAAGGTTATTTCCTTCTGTATGCCTTCCTAGCACTGCTTCCATGTTTCCTCTGCGGAAAACCATTCTGAACAAACATGTCTTAGATGAAGCAACATGGTAATCTTCAAATGCTATATCACTTCAATTTGACCATAAAAAAAATATGTTTGGATAATCATTCAATATAATTCTAACTCCTAAAGTTATCTAAACCGACCTTTGATACGAACTATAAGGCCCCAGCCTTAAACCTTGCTTAATCTTGAGTTATTACAATATTACACATTGAGGATCTTTTCGGGTTTAGATTTTTAGAGAATTAGATCATAAAACTTGCATTACATTCCACATATAAACAAAGTGGTTACATAAAGATAGTATTCTTCATTCCCATCAATGGAAACACATTTAAAATAAAACATCGATTATTTCTTGACACATACTTGACTCTATCATCTTATCATGTACCTTTCCCTTGACCTGTGAAAAACATTTCAAAAACTTGGGATGAGCATAAAAACTCAGTATGGGTTATAGAAAAAACATGGAAAGGAAACATGAGTTCATATATACATAAGAATGAAATCATACTTTACCCATAAAACATAGGCACTTTAACATACCTCATAAAATCATGAATAAATCATAGAAATCATAATACATAAAGGTAACTTGAGGCATTCATAACATTCTTACGTAGGGAGTAACCCTCTTGGTTACGTTTGGAATACCCATCACAGTATATTCCCTAAAATCTCTTCGGAGAAACCTTAACGTTTCACTCCTTCGTGTTACCCAATGCATTGGAGAGCTATAACGGGCTCACCCGCCCTTAGTTTATCACGGAACCACCCGTCTTCATAATAATGCCCAAGAACCATAACATAATCATATCACATAAAACATGCATAAAGGAAACATAAAATTTCCACATTTCAATCACGATATATCAATACAACACATTGATATAAAAACATTATGAAAACCATTTTCAATACTAAAATAAAAGAAAAGTAAAACATGGTATTTATTTTTCTTTTAAAAAGAAGGTATGGCTTGTAGAGGAAGCCGAAACTCAAATAACGGTCACGACGGCGGAGAAGTCGTTGTCGCCGCATACGTACGACAAAAACATTCCCTTTTGTCATTTAGTAAGCACTTCGTATAAAGAAGATTCCTTTTGAATAAACGTAAAATTCAATGGGGTTTATACACCGTATAAAAAAAAGTTGTGTATAAAATAAAATATGCCTCAATGAAAGGAGATTGAGACGAAGTCCCATACCTTGTATCCGATTTGACCCGACCGTTCTTTAATCTCCTGAATAATAAACTTGAGTTAATCTCTACTTGCTTATGAATCTTTTTCAAGTTCATTATTCATTTTATACCATTTTATGAACATCATGTAATCAGTTAAGTTAATAATGTTCATTTTGTCGGTATTTGGTTCTTAAGTCAAAAATAGACTTCTTACACTTACATGTTGTTAATTTGGTCATAGGTTCGTTATATACAGAATGATATTAATGATTTGGATAACATATATATCATATATATTCATCATATACATGTATTTATAATATTACATCACATTTAGAGGTAAGAAATGAAATGCACCGTTCATGGAGACGGTAAGCCGTACGTACGCATGAACGCTACTTCCATTTCTATTTCATATTTTCTGGAATGGAATCATAATGATATAAGAGTATATTATAATTCCAGTATAATAACATATACAATATCATTAACTTTATCCTTTACACATCCCACATATGGTATTAACGAATCAAATCACTTTCAGGGGGCGGGAGTCCGCACTTCCTAAAATGAAGATATCGTGTTTACCCATAATGGAAACCATAAAGGTATGCCCAAAATGAAAAAAAAACAGAAGCTTAAAGAAAACATAAACATATTATATATCATATATAAAAATAGTTACATCATAATGGCCACCTTTGAAGGTGTTAAATGAGTGTTGAACAATCATCGTTTCGGGAGGAAGAATTTCGCCATCCACAGAAACCGTATGTTCTTTACCATTTGATGTAGTTGTGTGAGAGTGTAGCTCAAATAAATATTATAAAAACATCCTTGTATATTTAATATACTGGTGTTGTTACAAAATAAGTAAATAAACAGATTTTAGGGGGTTGGAGAAGCAAAATAAAACAAATGAACATGAGAGAACGAATTACCTTTAAAAGTGTAACTCCTTTTGATTTGAGCCTAAAGGCTTCCTTTGAAAAGATTCTGCCAAAAGGGAATCCTCTAGGATGAGGAGAGGTATGTGGAGAGAGTAAATGTGCTGGTGTTGGCCGAGCTAAAGGCTTGAGAAGTGTGTGAAATGAGGTAGAGGTGGGGGCCTTTTATAAGAGGAGAGGAGGGGCACTTTTGGAAAGTAAAGAAATATTACTTTATTTCAAAATGTGTTTCGGTTTTAAAAGGTCCCACATTGATATAATTAGTGGATATGGTGATAAGGGTTCTAAATCCACTCATCCAATTGGTTTTGGCCATGTTTAGGTTTTAAATTTTTCATTATCTTTCCATTTTATTTAAATTGTCAAATAATGATGTCATCGCTGCATCATTATTATGTCATAATTAATTTAATTTATTTAATGTCTAAAAATTATTAAAAAATACTATGATGTAGGAAATCTTTTTAGCTTTCCAATTACTATTTATAATTAAATATCTGATCTTTATAACCCCATGTAAAAATTGTTTTCGTAAAACATATTATGTTTGTGTCATTTTTACCTTTACATTAAATAAAAAGTTATTTATGTCATTTCCCAACCAAAATGTCCCCATGGGGTCCCCAAGTTGACCCATGGCTTGTCTTGGTCGGCCATGACACAACCAATAAGGTTGGTACATGTTTCTAGGTCATTTCATATTATTAAAGCATTATTTATACCTTAAACTACACTAATTACCACTAATCGTGATTAAAAACTTAATAAGTTACTATTCACCAAAAAATTATTTTAATCTCATTGAACCACATTTTACTTCTCAATGACAACCATGTATGTCAGATTTTTGAAATTCAAAACACAATGATGGCAAAATTTCAATTAAACGGAAAATCAGTCTTTATAAGTACCACTTAGTGGTTTCACTATTCATCAAAAATTGATGTTTTTCAGAAAATTACCAAAAATTCACCCTAAGCTATTTTTGATATTACGAATTCAAAAATGAAGTCTATTTTACAAAATTCAAATCATATAAGTCACATTAATTAATTTAATAATTAATTCCCACTGCCAGAGCAAAAAGCGTGTTTTTACAAAACAATAAGTATCAAAAGATTGACACCAGTTTAAGTCTAATTTCAAAGTGAAATTGATTCCAATGACCACCATTGGATAAAATGGTAAAAATATATTCTAATTTCACTTCAAAACAAATTAAAAACATAATCTAATCATATAAATAAATTAGGTTAAAAAGCAGTTTTGATGTAAAATGCAGTATTTTTCACTATTCATTAAAAAAATGAACATTGTCAGAAAAATTCCAAAAATTCACACAAGGTAAATTTTGATGTCCCAATCATAAAGAATAAGTTTATTTTGACAAATATAGTTTATAAAATTGTCAAAATATAGATTCAAAAATGGTTTGCCATCAAAAGGCACTAAAACAATCTTTTAAGAATATTAGTGTATTCCATGCATAAGATTGTATTTATTTTCATTTTAAGCCTCTATAACACTATCTTAATCATTAATAGACATAGATAAAAATATCTATTATTCATTACTTACTTGGGATGTTACAATTTATCCCTCTTAATATTTTCTAATTCACTTGTTTCATATTAACTATTTGGTTTTTCATAATTCCATAACAAGATGAATATATTTATTTCCAAAAAACATGTTGCCTATGATCAAGACTATTAACATTCTATTTCTAATAATAAATGTTCACATACAATCTAATTACTTTAGTTCTTAATACACGAGACAAATCCATCATATATTATGTTTACATTGAAATATAAAATCCATTGTCTTCCTTGAAATTTTGTTTGCGAGAGCACACAAAAAAATAAATAAATCAATTTCAAGGTATATATATTATGAAATAAAATGTAGACATAGATTCAAATTTTCTCAAAAATTCATATCACTTTTCTATTAATATATAATTAAAAACACTGCCACCTACGTCAAGGAATATATCATTCCTCTTGTAATTCAAAAAACATTTTATTTATTTTGGCCACAATTGTATAATGTTGAATCATCTAATCCTTCTCAAACATTTCACATTCCAAATTTGGACCAAAAAAATTCCATTTTTCTAATTCATCATAAAAATTAAGAATCTGACACTGATTTCCATGTAATTCCTTAAATGGTTCGAAGTCAATAATGGAATGGGAACTATTATGAAATGGTACAATAACCAATGAAAAATGGTTCTCCCAAAATCAAATATAATCCATTGAAGAGGAATGAAGAATATATTCCATTGTCTTAATAATATACTCTATATTCGCTTCATTTTGAGTGAGTACAGACATATTAAATATTAATTTATAACTCAATGAATTATGACTTCATTTCGAGAAAAAATATGTGAATATATGATCGTAATTAGATACATTGGAGATAAATAGTCCTTATATCCTATATTTATCAATGAAATATAATCAATAATGATTATCTGAAGACATTATATATTAAATGGTAAATAATTGTGTTTATTTTCTTAATCTATCAACAATAAAAAAATCACAATGTTACATTGCGATGAATTTTTATATCCCCCCATTAAATACATTGATATATATTTTTTATTTCTACTTTAGAACTAGAATATTTCAAATCATTCCCTTATATAATTTTCATTATTAGTTTACCAAGAAATATATCAAAGACATCAATTTATAGATAGAAATACCGAATTTTATTCCAACCCACTAGTAAAAATCATTCTCATGTCTATAAATACTAGTGTTAACTAGATAAATAGATAATAAAGAACTATGATCTTTACTCAATAACTCTTTCTTCAATTGGTAAAAAAATTAGTAATACTTATTTTCCAAATGGTAAGAGAGAATTTCCATCAATATTATAATCCCTAAACAAAAACATAAAAATGTATTATACATTTTCAAAAAATTAATTAACTTATTTCTTACCTTCGTTAATTATTTATATCATATTTGACTACACTAAAAGATAAAAAACATAATGGGTGTACCTATTTTAAAAACATAGAAGAAACAATTTATTAAATAAATAACCAAATTTGAATCTTATAAATGTATCTTGGTAATGTATCATTACTCTTATAAATCAATGAATCAACCACATTGTTTGATTTTCCAGTATGGTAATGAATCGTGAAATTATAATCCTTGATATATTTCAACAATTTTTCATGTCTTATTCTTATTTCATTATAGGTAAATATATAAATAAATATTTATAATAAATATATGTTCTACACATTACACTACAATTATTATGCCTACTAATTTTTATTGAAAACCCCAAGAAGCAAATTACAGATCATGTGTTTGGTATTTTAACATGTGAGGTTTCTATTGATATGTTAAATAAATAATTACCTGACGATTATATATCAAGAATCAACCAATTTCATTCAGGGACTAATCATTACATATTTAAAATTCACTATCTGTTAAGTTGGGGAAAAACTGGAGAATTTATAAATATTTTTTTAGTTCATTAAAATAATCATCACATTATTTTTCCCTTTCATGTCTATAATGATTTAAATATTATATAGTTAGTGGGATACCAACATACAAATTTTTTGGGAAAAATCATATGTAATAACCCACTGAACCCCAAATACAGAGAATCAGTATGAAAATTTATTTTTACATTGGATAATATTAAATATAAATTATGTTGATCAATAATATTTCCATATTCGGAAACAATATTACCATGTAATGATATTTTTTTAAACAAATTTTTACACTTACTATATTTACGAAATAATATATTTTCTTTTTGGATTTGTAAAAAATTTCCAAGTTGTCTTTAACATTACACTTGATTTTTATAATATACCAATATTTCATCAATAAACCCAACCAAAAATATATAAATTAACTCATCGAAAAATCTATTCAAAAGGTCTATAATGATATATGGTCAATTAGATAACCCTAACATAAAAATGAAAAACTTATATATCCTATATCAACTATGATATTTTTTTGTAATGTTATCCTCATTCACCATAAGTTGATGGTACTCAGACCTAACATCATCTTTCGATAAATACATAGCTCTTTATAGCTATTCGAAAAAATCATCAATATGTGGAGAATGATACATTTTTTTATATTTATTTTATTAAATTCCCTTTAATAAATTAGACCATTTATTAAACTATTTTTCTTTTTAAATAGTAATTGAAGAGAACCACAAGGTAATGTACTTGGTTTAATGAATCATTTATCCAAAAACTCTGGAAATTTCATTCAAAATTACAAATTATTTACATTATCCATTTGAAAAGGTTAATAAAAAAAATCTCAATATAAACAACATTAATATTAATTTCAGCCTCCAAATATAATTTTTTTTTAAATCAATTCAAAATAATTATATTTATTCATTTTCTAATGTAATATCACTAAATTGAAATTTATTTTTCTATTTAACATATATTTCTCTCTAAAATTCCCTTTTATCATTAATCATATGGTTAGATTTCTTATTTGATATAAATGGAATAAAATCATTGAATAAAACATTAATTAATCTAAAATCTACATTAGCATAACAAATAGATAGCCCACCATCCCATAAATAATATTGAACTCATTTATGGGATGTTTAATAAAATATTTTAGGAATGACTGTACCATTATTGGTAATAATATGATTCATGTAAATAGTGTATTCTTTAATACATACCCAAAGGATATTCACTAAAATATATTTATTACATTTAAGTGGTATTATTTTTAATTTACATACAAATTTATTAGACATGAATGAATAAAAATATCCAAATCCCACTGGTTATTGCAATAATACATATTAAAAACTGACATACGTTTGAAAGACTTTTTCAATAGTGAAACATCATCCATTATTGTAGACATTTCTTATTCCAAACCATTTATCATCCAAACTAGAAGACTCCCAACCCAATTAACTAACATTAGGTACATGTTATAGAAAATAAAAAACTCATTATTATTAAAGCATATCATCATTTGATGGATATCTATTACACTAGTCATGGATTATTTGGGATTATTTTCCAACCAATCATGGACCATATTTAAAAAAAGTCAACATTTCTAACAATTCCATAATTTTATATAACATTCTGTAGGGTTATTTTTACCACACTTACCAAAATATGTGAATTTTATTTTCATACCTTATGATTTGTATAAGGATCTGGCCTTATTACATTACATAATCTTGATTTTTGTCAAGAAATAATTTCCTCTAAAAATTCAGGCCATTTCAAGTTTATACTTTTAGATAATTCAGATATAATTATTATATATCCATGCCATTAATATGAATCATATGCCACAAAAAAGTATCTTTTTCTTTGAAAATATAATACTTATTAAATAAAACATGTTTTCATTGAAAAATATTCATGAAATTTAACATTTATTCCTTATTTATATTACACAGCCTTATAACCCTTGAAAATAATTTATGAACATGGGATGATCACAAAAATCTCATGAAGGGATATAAATAGGAGGGAAAAAAACATTAGTCCATGAATACTTGTAATGTGTGAAATCATTTTCAAAAAAAAAGACATTCTTGTTACCATATAAATATAATTTTAAAAACAGGAGATTTCCATGAGATATCTAAAAGACATATAGAACAAAAGAAAAACTAGAAAGTTATCTTAGGTCATTAATTACCTAATATTTTCACTATCTCGGATAACTATTATTTTGTAACCCTCATGGATACATTATAATTTGTGTAACCATTATAATTACACATTGAGTAACCATATTTTAGATCTCCAACAAACACATACCCATTGTATTGGAGGGAGATATGGGTACCAAACTTCATCATAAACAATGAACATGAATTAGAACATAATTATACAACTTGAATAATTTCATAAAAACATTTCATTTTGATTTTGTATAATATAATTTCAAAAGTGTATTATAAAAGAAAAAATCCTTAAAAATATCATATAATATAAGTGAGACTTAATAGTGTCCCTTAAATTTGTATATAAGTATATTTAAACAAAATATAATCAGAATTCACCAAACAAACAAAATTATTACCACATAAATAATGTAGTAGAAGGTTAATCACGTGAATGGAAAACAGGAAAAAATTCTACTACCTCGGGGTTTCCACAATTAAAACACTTTTAAACCTCCTATAAAATGGTTAAAATAGTGTTATTAATATCTTATAGAAAAATATTTATCTTTATTAAAACTTATATAATCATTTCATAACCACAATTCACCATTTAATCATTAGTATTTTGTTCCTTCCATTGCTTTTGATGTGTTCATTACATGATTTCCATGATCAATTATTTAAAGTTAGACTCGTCAAATTGAAGTGAAACACTAGATTTTTAATGAAGTGGTATTTAAAAATTTTATGAATAATAAATTATACAATTTATCATTTTAATTCATACATGAGTAGGACTCGTTGGTGATAACACTATTAATATTGTTTTGACATTTTGGGGATTTTTGATCATAAAGAACTCATTTAGTTTAATAAATTGATAAAATGTGTCTAAAATGGTTCATGAACCTTATATATTATATAATACATAAACTATATTTTATTTCAACCAAAAAAATAATTTTATGACCAGTCTTTAAGGATGTAAGAGAAATTGAAATCACATCATCCATGGTGTTGGTGAATTGACACAACATAGATGAAGTTTTAATTTCTTGAATATGTGGCAGAGGAAAAGAAGTATAATGATGATTATTTCATAAACATGATGAAATATATAATATATATGATACTAGATCATTCATGCATCTTGGATAAGGGGGAGTGAGGAATAAAGAATAAAAGAAAATGAAGTGAAATGAAATGAGAGAAAACAGAAGAGGATGTTACATCTTGATCTCTTCTCTTTGAGATCCTTCTTACGACCCATGGTTTTTCATTTGGTGAGACCAGAAGGAATTGGTCATGGGGAATAGATTTTGGGAGGTGTATGGGGCAGAAAATATGTAAGGAACAAGGCTTTAATAGTGTGGGAAAAAGTGGGGAATGAGGGTCGTATTTATAGTGGAGGAGAGGATTTATTTTTCCTTATTTTAATCATTATTAAAAGAATATTCTCAAGAATTGAAATATTATAAATTCATGTGACCCAAAATAGTTATAATGTCATGTGAGTTCAATCCAAGTGGGAAGAAATCACTTTTTATGTCATAAATAGGTTATTTTGCTGATAATTTGAATATACGAAATTTTACAGAATTTCACTATTCATAATTAAATCATGTATTTTTTTAAAACACCCAAGAATAACTCTAACCATTTATCAATATGTAGAATTAAAATATGAAATCCATTTTTTAAAAATAATTTAAAAACTATTATTAATTTTATTTTTAAATAAAATCATAATTTATTCAAAAATAATTATTTTAAATCTGTTAATCCATTTTTGACACCTTGAAAAATTAAACAAGTTATCATTATCTTAAAGACATAATAAAATAAAATAAGAATTCAATTTACTATTCATCAAGTTCATATTAGTATTCGTATGGGTTTGTTACTATTTATCTAAAATAAAGTTGGTTCCCTTAGACTTTGAAGAAATAACTGATCCCAATTGTAGATGTCCATTATTTGATATTCCAAACATAGATTTGACAATGTTATTTTTAAATGAATGTTATAATTCTATAAAAAAGAATTTTTCATTCACTCTAATTATTTTTTAAAAAAATGTGATGTTATATTATCCCATGTTTCTTGAAATTACATCCTCACAATTTTATTTATATAATATACAAGTAAGGGTACATTTTCCTCATTTATTTTTCAGACTCTTGTGATACTTCATCAACCATGTGGTTTCTCCATCAAAACATTACCTATACGATTACCTTATTCAAAAATACCTATTTCTTTCGATCTATAATCCAAACTAGTTTCTCTTCATAAGAATGGTTCTCTTCCAGCTGAACTGCTTCTGGGATCAAGACATGAGATGAACTGTCACATAATTTCTCAACATCAAAACATAGAAATAATGGTGTACCTGAGACAAAATTACAGGCAAAACTACTCTATTGGTGACAGGTCCAACCTTCACTAGAATTTCAAAAGGTCTAATGAACTATTTACTAATATTTCATTTTTTACCAAAACACATAACACTTTTCTATTGTGGGATTCTCAGAAAAAAATGATCACCTACATCAAAAGATAATTCTTTCCTCCTATTGTCTGCAAAAAACTTTTCTACCTACACTGAGTTTTCCTCATTTTTTACTGGATCATTTTCACTTCATTAGACACTTCATCTACTAATTATAATCCAATCATCTTCCGTACCTCAACTTCTTCCCAAAATTATAGAGTGCTACACTAATTCCCATAAAATTCCTCGAAAGGCGGAATTTGTATACTAGAATGAAAATTATAATTATATGAAAACTAATCTAATGAAATATGATCAACCAACATCCCTTATATTCCATTGAAAAAGATCTAATCATATAACCCAAATTATAAATCGTTTATTTTGACTGTCCATCTGATTGAGGGTGACAATTTGTACTAAAATTTAACTCTATACCCAACAACATCTAAAGGACCTTCCGAAAATTATAAGTGAACCCAAGATCCCATTTAGATATAATAGAAAGGGAAACACCATGTAACCTAGAAATCATTATGAGGTACAATCAATAAATCTAATCCAAATACATTGTATCTCGAATATAATGTAAATGAACAGATTTATAAAGTCGATCAATAATAACCCAAATCACATTGTTACCTTGATAAGTATTATATACTCCCACCAAAATTTCCATTGATACATTTTCCCATTTCCACTCTGGCATTGGAAAATAATGATGTGTCCCCATCACTAACATCTTCTCTGTATTAACCTACTGAAATTTCAAACATTTAATAGTATAATAAACTATATCTCTTGTCATTCCATCCCATCAGTAATGCTATCGAAAGTTTATGTACGATTTAGTTAAACCTGGATGAAATGGAAATGAATAATTACGAGATTCAAACAAAAAAAAATTCATGTAGGAATAACTAGGAACACACAAACTTTTTCCCAAGTCATAAATCACAATCTTTATCAAGTTTAAATTCTGAAAAACATACCAATTTATACCAAATTTTCATTTTTTTTATAGCTCACGACCTTCCTTTTGTCGTTTCATAAATCTTTCTGAAAGTAATGAACACATTGAATCCTTAATCAAAAAAGTGGTATTTACAACCCCAATGAAAACTAATCCAAAATTCATCAATTCATTAATCAAGGGAACATGTTCCAAATGTATCACGGTTAGTGATGCGTGATATTTTTAAATCAAGGATTCTGCCACATTGTTATTATTTCCTAGATGGTAGTTGATCATTCAATTATAATCACTAATCAATTCAAACCATTGTATCTTACAAATTTATATCTCTATATAATTGAATGTATACTTTAGACATCTATTATAAGTGTATATTTGAAATTTGGATCCATATAAATAATTCATCCAAAATTTCCAAGAAACAAAACATTCATTCCAATTCCAAAGCATGTGTGGGATAATTTTACTCATGTTTTTTTAGTTTTCTTGAAAAATAAGTAATTAAATATTTAATATGCATCATAAAAAAATTCTCTTAAATGAAGCATCATTGCTTATGATATGCAAGGCCAAATTCAAAGCATTTTCCATTCTCTTCATCAGTTCTTGAAAACAAACATCACATTCATCTATATAAATAAATTTAACCCCTTTTTCACAATATCTTAGTTAGTGGGATAGATAACCATGAAAATATTTTAACAGGCCATCTATAATAACATTCAAATACAATTAAACTATGAACCTCTATAACTTTTGTTGGTCTCATTATTTCATCAACCAATTTTTTTTGTGAAGATCAATTATTATTCCATCCTTATTTATAGTGTTCCCATGAATTGAAATCTATTGTAATAAAAAACCCCACTTTCTAAATTTTCTATATATTTTCTTTTCCATTAATGGGTTAAAAACAACACTTATATTTATTTAATTCTCCTCTATTATTTTAGAAAATATCATAATGTCATTAATTAACACAACCAAAAATTTATCCAAGAAGTCATGAAATATTCTATTCATAAGATTCATGAATGAAGTTGGTTCCTTAGTTAAACCAAATAAAATAGAAAGAATTCATAATTCCCATATCTAGTATGAAAAGTTGTTATCGAGATTTCATCCTCATTCAACTTCAAGTAATTGTATCCAGATCTCATGTTATCTATGGAAAAGGACTATGATCCCTAGATCTCATAAAACAAATCATCGATATGAGGTAAATGATACATTTTATTAATAGTTATGTTATTTGAGGAACTATAATCAATTCAATGTCACATGGAACTATCTTTCATTTTAAAAGAAAAAATAGGTGCGACCGATGATGATGTACTAGGATGAATGAAGTCTTTATCAAGAAAATCCAGAAACTGGTTTTCAACTCTAAAAGCACCATTAGAGCCATTAAGTATGAGGGTTTTGAAATTGTCTTATTATCAATATCTAATCTAATTTCGAGTTTGACTTCCCAATCAGGTACAACACTAGGTAACTCGTCATATAAAACATTAAGGTATTCATTTACCAAAGAAACCTCATTAATCTGAACAGTTCAGTTGTTTTATAAAATGTGAGAAATATTACTTTTGATTCCATCTTTCATAATTTTTTCAAATTCCTGATAATTTATCTTATTTATTGTTTTTTTCATGTATAAAAACTAAACACTTTCTATGAAACAACTTATTTATCTCAATAGTCAATCATAACATGAAAAATAGGAAGTCAATCCATTCTCAGTAATATATAAAACTAAACTGAGGGAAAAACAACAAGGTTTATAGGTATTTTATTTCCGAATTAGAAAATTTAATTATTATAATAATTCTTATTTATTTGAATATATCCCCTAGTCTTTTAACAAGAAGTTCTGGTCTCATTTATTATAGTGATATTTCCAATTTCCTAGATAATTCCACAGAAATAAATGAATGTGTAGACCCTGTATCAAACAAATGAATAGAAAAATATTAGTAAACAAACAAAGTAAGTGGTATTACTTTATTGGATGGGCCTACATCTACTGACGTAGTCGCAAACGACCTCACTACACTTTTTTACTTATTTTCAGGCTTCATTGAATCATTGGGATCTCTCTTTAGGTAGGCATTTTCATAATGACCCATCTCACCTCATTTAAAACATTTAATATTTCTCTTATAAGGATTAGTACTATGTTAATTTTCATTAAACTCTTGAGCCATATTTCCAATCATATAACACCAAAAACACTACATAGTTTTAATATGTCATTCTTATGGGTACTTCTTGCCACACATTTCACTATCTAGGAACTGGATTTTCATACCATCAAATTTCATTGTGTGATTCTTACCCATCTCTTTCCATCTGGCCCTCTTCTACTAATTTTTTTAAAAATGTATATTTTCATCAGAAAACTCCATCTCTTCCCTCTCAGAACATCAATCAAGTTTCTTATAACTTTTTAATTCATGGGAGTCCAATTCACATCGATGTCATATATTTAATCCTATTTAAATTTTTTTGAATTTTATATCAAGATCAAAAATATGATTTGTAGAATACCATGCCAGCCGGCTGAATTTGTCTTCATACACAAACATTGAATCATCTTTATTTTTCTTCAATTAAAATATTTTATTCTCTATTTGATGTCCCACCCCTTAGGAAAATATTTATCATGGAAAATAATTTGAAATTCATCCCACTCTAATGCATAAATCTCCTCTCTATCCCTGATATTTATAATATTCGACTGCAAATGGTTAGCTTAACCTTAAAAATGATAAATAGAAAGAAATATAATTTGATTATCTTAACAACCCATTGCATCTAATATCATTTAAGTGTACTTAATAAATTCTCCAGAAGCTACTCGGTCATAATTTCTGTTGAAAGAAAGAGGGTGTTGTCTCATAAAATGTTTCACTATCTTCATTTTCCATTTTGGTACCTCAATTTGTTCTCATTGAACAATTCCAAAACAATTTATTTCATGTGTTATCTGATCCATTAATGTCATAAAATCCTTGGTCACAATCCCTACTATTCCAAACTGCATATTCAGATGGATAACATTCTGTTGGTGCCTCTCCTCTGCAGCTTTCCTATATTATCTTCGAACAACCATTCTGAACAAACAAATATTAGTCAAAGGAACACTGTAATATTCAAATTCAATAATATTCATAATTAACCATATAGTAAAAAACCATTAGTCATGTTCTATTAAAATCCTCCTAACCCCAAATGTTATCTAAATTGTTATTTGATACCAACTATAAGGACCCGAACATATTAAACTGCATAATCGTAATGTTTAGTCAAGAAATGATTTCATTTAAAATTGAGGATCTTTTAAATTTTAGAGTTTCAAATAGTATGGATATAATAATTAAAAAACATTCCACATTCTTATAGAACATACATGACAAAAACAATATCCATATATTCGAAAATATAAAACATTTAAAATAAAAGATGTTTTCTTTTTCAAATCATCATAACATTTAACAAGGATTCTTGCATTGTCTTACACATACTTATAACTTGTGAAAATATTTTAAAAACATTGTAAGAGTATAAAACTCTATGTAAGTGATATATAAATAAGGAAAGAAATTGTTTTTCCATAAATACATGTAATGTGTGATATCATTTTAGAGAAAGAAATACATGTACCTATATAAAAAAACATTGTGAAACATGAGATTTTTATGAGATTTAAATAAAACATATATAACATAAGTATAAAAATAATTGTATCTTGGGTCATTAATTACATGATCATGAAATCCTCTCGGCTACCTTATATTTTTTATCCCTCATGGATACCTTACAATTTTTTTTAACCATCACAGTTACACATGGAGTAACCATATGATCGACAACCCAATTACAGATACCCAATGCATTGGAGGGTGATATAGGTACCAAACTTAATCATTATCAATTCCCAAGAACTAGAACATAATCATAAAACATGAATAATATCACAAACTCATTTCTTTTGAAATTTGTAAAAATGAATTTTAAAATTAGATTTTAAAAGAAACCCAAATTTAAACATAATATAATTGATGTAATACTTAATAGAGTGGATGAAATAGGTATATACAATATAAATACACATAATAAAACATAATATTATCATAATTCAAAATAAATATAATTTTATTACCACATAAATATAGAAGTAGATGTTTAACCAAAAGAATGGAAATCGTGTTAACAATTACATTACCTCATGTTAGTCTTACATAATACTCATTTAAATGTCCTGTATAGCTGTATAAAAAGTGTTATAAATTTCTTAATGAAAAATATTAATGTTTATAAAACCTCATATGATAATATAATAACATTATTTTAGCCATTAATTATTAGTATTTTGTTCCTTCTATTGTTTTGGATGTGTTCTTTACATGATTTCCATGATCATCTCATGATGTATATTATTGTCGATTGGAACTGAAACTTCCGAATTTTAATGGAGTGATATTTAATTTCTTTTAGAACCATCAATTATAAAATTTATGAATTTGAATTCCGATAAGAGTATGAATCATATTGTAGAACATTATTGATATTTTTTACGGTCAATTTAGTGATTCTTCGATGATAAAGAACTCATTTTGTTTTAAAAATTAAGAACATGTGTAAACATTGATTACATAACATAATATAAGATACAATATCTAAATTATAATCTTTTACATCCATAATATTGGTTTCATGACTAGTTTTTAAGGATGTAAAAGAAACTGAAATGACATCGTTCATGATGTTGGAAAATCGACACATCAGATGTGATGTTCTAATTTATAAAATATGTTGGAGAGGAGAGGAAGTATAATGGTGAGTGTTCCATAAACATGATGAAATAAAAAATATGTTATCTACTACATCATTTATTCCTCTTGGATAAAGGGAAGTGAGGATAAAAGAACAATAGAAGAGTAAATGAATAGAAATGAAAGAAACCTAAGAGGATGTTTGCCTCTTGATCTCTTCCCCTTGATATCCTTCTTATGGACCTTGGTTTTGGACATTGGGTGATACCATTAGGTCTTGTATGTTGGGAAGAGACATGGGAGTACTATTAGTAAGAACATAGGTTAGGAACAAGTCTTGAGATGTGAGGTAGGAAGAGGGTAATGAGGGTGGAATTTTAGTGGAGGAGAGGAGGTATTTCTCTTTATTTTAATTATTATTATAATATTTTTTCTCAAATATATGAATATCCTTAATCAATTTGTCCTGAAATACAAATAATGGCATGTTATTTTGAACAAAGTTTGTATACATCACTTACTGTGTCAAAAATAGCAAATTTAACATATAATTTTAATATACAATATTTTATCGTATTTTACTATTCATAAAAATTTCATGAATTTTTGAAAATAAAAAAAATTCACCATAACCATTTGTATAAGTGTATAATTAAAAAATAAACTCCATTATTTTCAAAATAGTTTCCTATATATTATTAATTTAATTTTTCAATAAAATCATAATTTCTTCAAAAATAAAAATTTTAAATATATAAAACATTCTTACAACGTAAAAAATTAATCAAGTTGTAAATATCTTAAATCCTAATTAAAATAATATAATAATACACTATAATATTCATTAGAGTTATATTAATATTTATAAGAGTTGGTTACTATTCACTAAAAATAATGTTGGTTTTGTTAGACTCCAAACAATATTCTGATCGTATTTATAGATAACTGTTAATCGAAATTCAAAACAAAGAAGTGATAAAATTAGGTTAGACAACTAGTTATAAATGTCAATTTAAACCAAATTTTATTGCATTCCGATTTATTTTTTTTAAAACCATGTGGTGTTACAATTGGTTTAATGTATTCTTCCACAATACATACCATCCTAGAATAAAAATACATTCATAGTCATATGGATCTTAATTCTTAGAAAACTTTATCTCAACTTTTACATAAAATCAAACAACACTATCATTGATGATGAAATTTATAGTGGATAAATCCAATCATATAATTTGTTTCAATAATAATTAAAATATTATATTTCTAATGTAAATTTCCTAAAAATATCATATTTACCTAGCTAGTATTGTGAAATTGTCTTCATATGTGGCCATAGAATCATTAACTTTTTCCTTTACTTTTTTGCATTGATTTTCTATCCAAATACAAAAAAAGTCCTCCTCCAAAATAACCTTATAAGTTTCCTTTGTCGTGGAATAATAATAATTTTTCTACCAGGTATTCTCAAAATAATACACCATCGATCAGTTTCACCATCAAAATAATAATGGATTACAGTTACATTTTTACAATCTCAACATCACATGACATTAAATTATTTATCCATGGTACAAAATCATTTTCAAGGTACCAAATGGTCATATTTTCAACTCCAATATAGTGGGTGATACCTCATGAAATTATAACCTATATAAATGTCCCAATTTAGTAGATCTTCCTACACTCTAGCATTTAAATCACCACAATATATCCAAAAATCAACTCATCCATCACTACTTCAAACTGTTCTTTTCTATTTCCATCCATTCTTGGATTCTGAACTGGAAGAATATTTTCCCCCAAATTTTCTTCCAATATATCCTCCATTATTACTCTATGGAAAAATACTATGAAAATTAAATGATTCTGAAAAGTAACAAGAAAATATTAATAAAATATATAATTTTAAATTAATAATTATGTAAAATATATGAATTTCATTATATTAAATTAATATTAACCGTTAATGTTATATAATACTTACTCGATTACCATTTATAAGGACCCATCCATAAAAATTAAATAGAATTGTTTTATTATCCAATGAAAATATGTTTTTGATGAAAAAATTAAATCTTTTAAAAGTATTCAAACATCAATTGATAGATATTTTGGATGGAAATGTCATTGTCACCATTTATGTTAAAATATAAAATATAATTTATCGATTTTGTATATAGTAAAAAATTCCAAATATTGACTCCTTTAAAAAAACACTAATATAAAAATTATTTTTTAAAAAACCTCTTCCCCTAATAATTTTATATAATCATTTAGAAGGAATAATATGTGATATTTGATTAAAATTTTAAATGATAAATTTAATTGAAAATTATTTTAAAACATTTGAATCATTTGAATCATATAAATTATGAATAATTAAAAATTAATAATATTAAATACAAATAGAATAAATAAATATATAATATAACATTTCAATTTCATTGTATATAAACCTCATAAAATAACATAGGTCTAAAAAATAAAAATATCCCTCAACGAATGGAAATTGAGAGGAATTACCTTAACATGAGTAAGATTCATCATGATAATTACATATGTTACATATAAATAAATAAATATTAATTATTTAAAATATTATGAACCTTTAAATGATAATATTCTGTTTATATTAATTAATAATGTTTTGTTCAAAATGACATAATTAATTAATTATACATCATATAAGTTACTTTTATTCAGATTATATGTCCAATTACTATGGTAGCTAAAATTATATCAAAGATTTAATTTTAAAACATCTCTATAAGAATAACCATAACATAATTATATTTTTTATATTAATTTATACTTGTAAATTATGTCATAAAATATTATTATAAATAATGTACTACATTATTATCATATACATAGTTTTTTGTACATACTCATGAGTAGTGATTACATTTTTAATTGATCATTATTTAAATAATATAAGAAATATTTTATTATTAAATAATTTTCATCATCTAATAAGTAACTTTTTATTTATTTCAATATAATAATAGTTAGCATACATGTGATTTATTGATGAAAATTTTTTAACATCACTTCACCGAGGTAGTAATTCACATGTATTGTCAAACGATGTAATCAATTTTTCATTTTAAGAAAATTAGATAATAAATTATATTTTCATATTGATATAAATGTCATGAATATCATTACTATGTTAATATATAAAAAAAATGAGTTAGTTTTATTATTATTATCTTCCATTTAATGAGTTATAGAAAAATTAATCATATAGCATCATGAGGTGGTAGTCCACTACAAATAACAGAGATATCCTCGAATCCCCCATGGCATCGAATGTAAGAATATATACTTGATATAATAACTATATAGGTATCAAATTACTATAAATATCATATATATATATATACTATAAATATATCCTTATAATAAAATTTGAGAGGTTATTAAGGAAAACTATTGATATCAGTTCATGAGAAGGTAGTCTGTCATACATAGGAATGATGATTTCATATCCCAATTGATGAAACAGGGGATGTATTTAGGCTATTCCATTAAAATAATTACATTTATTTATATTATTTTTACTGGTTTAATCATATAATCATAATGGGTTTTTTTAAGGAGTTTTATGAAGAAATAGTATTAAAATACATGGTTTTGAATGATACATATTCTTCAGACAAATCTATATGTAACCATAAAAACACTCGTTTGATGAATTTTTGGTCAAAATAAGTGATATTGTTCTTATGGATGGAGTAAAGGTAACTATTTTGATAGGTATTGGCTTATCTTAAGGACATTTCCAATGCATAGGATAGTGGATGGTTGGTTACATTTTCTATGTGAGGTGATTTACAAACATGTATTATAAAAAAATAAAATAATATACACTTCTTTTTAACATTCCACAATGTACCATCTTGGAAAATTATTATGAAATACACATGATAAGTTTAAATTATTGAACAAATGTATTTATAAATTCTTTTTGATCATTTTGACAATTATCATTTTTGTTTAAATATAATAGAAACATGTTTCACCATTACCATATGAATTATGTTTTCCTATTTTCACTGTCCAAAATGTTCAAAATTTATGATGAACATAATAAATTATACAAAAAAATTTGATCCCAAATAATCAATACATTTCACTAATTTCTATTCAAATAGCGGGAAAAGATAAAATAAAATTGAACTTGTAAAAGCTTAAATAATTGGGGTTTGAATAAAATATTTTCATTCAAAAGAGGATTTTTATTAAAACTATTACTAAAAATAATATTAATTCATATTAATTAAAACTTATTGATATAAAATATATGAATTATATTAAAAATATTTCAAATTAGGTATTATTTTATTTATTTAATTATTAATAATAGTATACATATTAATATAGTTCTAAAACCCCATTTTTATTCCCTAAAAAGCATATTCCAAAATCCAATATAAATTTGAAAAAAAAATTAAAAAAAAATATCATTTATATGTAAATATTAATTATGTTAACTAATATTATATTCAACACCTTATCATAAATTTAAATTAATTTTTCTTAAAAGAAATTATATTTTAATATAAATAGGTTTTATAACTATTAACCAAAAACAATATTATCTTAAAATTCAAAAAATTTCCTATTAAAATTATTTATATATTCTGATTTCAGACACAAAATTATTGTTCTATTACTTAAAATAAGAAATTTATATGATAATGTTTTAAATAATAATTTTATAAAAACATTATTTTTTAAAAAATATTAACTTCCCGATGTAGGAATTAGATAATATTTTTTCAAATGGATATAATAATATGAATAAACCTAAAAGTGAATTGTTATATCATTAATTGGGTCGTATCTAAATTTACAAACACTTGTGTAATTTTAACTAATTAATATTGGTGAAATATTTTAATTAAATATATATAGTTTATATTAAATTACATTATGTAACATTCATATAATAATATTTCAAATCACAGGATAACAAGAAATCTAGTTTTTTGCATAAAAATTATATATTTCCATAGAGTTGTTTCATCAATTTTTTAGGCATATTGAGAATTTAAATATTTAAAATTTTGAAATTTATTTGATGAAATGAAATTAATTTTTTTAAAAATTCAACACAAAATTATATTTTTATAATTTTCCCAAAAGAATTTTATTTAATAAATAGTAAAAATAGTTTTTATTTTGAGAAAAAAATTTCTTTCAAACTATTTACAAGTTTTAATTTTATTTTCAAATTATTTTCAAAGTAAAATTTGTTCAATTATATTATTTTTAACCATATTTGGGCCATTCTAATCAATTTTATCATGAATTTTAATATATTTGAATTTTAGGTTTAAGAAAAAACTCTTTCGAAAACAACAATTTTTTCATGCATATTAATTTCATTCTAAATTAAATTAACCACTCATATTAATTGAATTCAATCATATGTATTTCAATTTTTCAATGATATTAATTAATAACATATAATAAGTTTTATTTATTCATAATTAACATTAATTAAATTAATTGAAATTTATTTTATTTGTGTTCAAAATATGTTTTTCTATATAACAAGTGCATATGTTAAAATTAATCTTCCAAACACATAAGAATTTTATATGATATTTTGAATATTAAATTATAATAAGTGAGACTAAATTATCAAATATTTCTCATTTATTTTCAATACAAATTGTAAAATTACTTTGGGAAATAAAAAACAATGTACAATGGTGAAAACTAATATTTTACAAGTATGTAACATTATAATTTATATGAATATTGAATAAACCCGGCATGCAGAAGAATCCCACAATTGGTGGTATTTATAAAGTTTCCACCAATGATATTTGTAATCTTATCTTCGATGATGAATAGTATCCCAGTCTTAGACGAGGACCACACATGATGTTTTTTAACCATAAAATACATGATTTAAAACTGAAGAAGTATATGACATGTTCCCATCATTGGAAATTTCCTCTCAATGAATCCGAAGTCGAATTCTTCTATATCATCCAAACATGCTTCAAGGAATATATATGAGCACCTGTTTATTGTAATCTAGTTGCTAATGTAGAATTGTGACAACACCTTCAACACTCCAACAATCACTATATTGCTTCACTAGTAATGCCTAAAAGAGTAATCGATCTGAGATCCTTTGATCCATAACATGTCACTCTAGATCATGGGAGAGATGTGGGGATAGAGAATCTAGATGAATAGTACTTGGAAAAATCCCATCCTCTTTTATTTATAGTGTTTTATTAAAATATTTGTTATAGCCTTGTAGACCCCGAATACATAATGTACTATGAATGAAATTTTATGACTACTAAACTGAGTCATAAATAGTATTATCATTTACTTGTAATATATTAAAAATATTTCATGAAAATAATTTAGTCCAAAACAAGACCTATGATCCTTAATAAAATTAATTAATAATTGAATTTATTTAATATTCTTCAATTGATATTTTTCATGTATTTAAATAAAACCTATAAGTAAATTTAATAAATAAATTCAATGATCATTATTATATTCTTGAATAATAGAAATTTCTTTATTTATTTCATTGGTTATTATTTTTACATGGAAAAATCTTGGACCCTATTTGTGGGTCCCACCATGTTTAAATCACTTATTCATACGAATAAGGCAGATTCTTGAATACCCTATTTTGTGTGACCATCTAATTCCTTATCATGATTGAAGTTAATATTATTCACAGGCAACGTTTGGGATATAAAAACCCATCATGGACCATAAAAAGTTAAAGATTTCCAGAACAGTGATAACCAAAATATAAACATGTACTGTGTAATTTAATCTCTTTTTCTGTAATATCTCATAATGGAGGACACCCTGACATGTCATCTCCCTTTTCTTGCATTATTTTTTGTTGATTTAACTGGATGGATTTACCATCAATTTCCATGTACAAGTTATTATAAAGGTACTTAAATCCTTATCACCATTGCATCATGATATATTACATTCATAACCCATAAGTGAAAATAATTTCTTGACCACTCAACCAATGTCATTCCACCAATGACGCACCCATCAATAACTAACTATGCACGACTTAATTTCCATGGTGTTCATCTTACACAAAATTATGCAATTAAATGACATATATTTGTAATAATCTCATGTTAGGATACCATTACACATGATCATAGATAGTAACATCCAATGACACACGAAAAATATGGTGTTCTTATTGGCGAGTTTGTCCTTATGATATCACTACTAGAGATCACCATATGTGAACATCTTGAGAAGAAGTCTTAATGCATATGAGCCACCAGCACCTAATAGTCATACATCTATAGTGTCCAGTCGTCAATATGTACCTAGAACACAAAATATATATTAAAGATTAATTTCATAGTTCCAATAGGTTCTCATTATATCCCGGGATCTGCTACAACCTTTCAAAAAAATAATTAATTTTTTACATTACCATTTTCAATAGTGGATACATAAAAATATATAGTATAATATTAATATAAAAATATTTTATAGCTAACGGTATACAAGATATAGTAATAAAAAGAACTGAATATTTGGGTCTAAGACACCCACTATTTCAACATTCCCACTTGCACTAGATAAACTTTTTTCCAAACTTTTTAGCTACTCAGATTATCAACATCATGTTTCTATTAATTAGCAACTTTATCTACTAGGCCTGCCACAGTTCTTTTGCGTGGCTATTCTACTATTGTGATCTTGTCTCATTGAGTAAGACTTCTCAATAGATAGTATCACAAGTATATCCCACTTTTCCACTTTCATAACTTGAGATCTTGGCTACTAAGAATATCAAAATTCTCATTACGACAATACTTCACTTACTAGTTGATAATCTATGAAGTGGAACAGATTATTTCATTTATATACTTCATGGAAAGCTTAGATGATGCTATATACTTTCTCATTTATAGATATGGAAACCACTAGCTGATATGAGCTTGAATCGGTGATCATTTGAAGCCTACCTGTGAAATTAAATAACTTTTATTTATGGAAGACTAATTTGTATCCTTGGAAACAAGTGTAATTTCTTCTCCACTTACCAGGTGCATATCTTTTGTACATTCCATAGTGCGATTAGATAGTTATGACTGTATACCTCATAGTTCTCCTAGATATAACAGATATTTTCTTACTACAAAATATACATCGGCAATTCAGTTCTTGTACATATCATGGAATATATGATTGACCCATCACTTCAACCTATAGTTTAACTTATCACATTTATCTCCTCCAATATCTCGTAAAGGTAAACCTAAAGAGATTATACAATGTTACATAGGAAATGATTCACCCATTGAATTATTCCAACTTGTATTTTTCAATACAATGTCACTATATGTACGCTTGACTAGGACCAATAAACCTATAGATCTACCTCACTTGAACCACTTTATGAGAACATAATTTTCTACTTTACATCAATCACTGCAAAATAAATTTAATTTTGGTATTAACTAACATGAATTCCAATATGTTTTCTATATGTTTTCTATCATAATTCATATGGAAAACCTAGGTTCCGCAACTAATTTTGGGTAGACATATAGAAACAATTTGTTTCAAATGTATATTTTATAATCATGTTGCTTACTTAAATCCTAAACTAGATTTTAGTAACTTGCAAACTATACTAACATTTTTTGTTGTGATCATCCCTTTCTAGCTTAGTCATATATAACCCATCCACGAATAGTGGTAATGAAATACTATTCTATGTAATACGATCATAAAAATTAGCTATGATACGTAATATTCTAATAGATTTATGCATAAAAACTTGGTCAAACTAATCGATACATATTGGTACATCGCTTGTACAATCGATATATCAACTTACATGTATACCCACTACAGTATTCAAAATGATTATACCCTTTGAATTTTGATACATGGAATTCATTAATTGAATTTTAGTTGGCCTTATCAATTTTAGCTAATTTCCACACACTGTCTACTTGTAGGAAATATTATTCATATTGAATAATTGATCACCAATGGGGGTGAGTTTATTTATCTTATTCTTTACGTGTTGGTATAATTTATTTTGAAAACTGGGTAACCACAAAATCCATTCACAGTTAGCCATAGTCAGAGACAAAACTAATAAATTCGTGCTCATCCCACACCACCCAACACTTCCCGCTAACTGTAATGAACCACACGCTCATCACACAACATAAAAAATCATGTTCAAGTCATGTGACCCCACCCAAACCAATTGAAAAACCATAAAAGAACAGCACAGTAACTCTTAATCATGCGGGATGACATCACAATAGTGAAAAAGCATCTGAACTAAAAATAATAATTTATACAATTAAAAAATAACTCAGGACATGGTGTGAAAATTCTCCCTACCATAGAACTATCTTCCCCAAAATCATACCAAGACGAAAATTAACAAAAACCTGAGTCTATGCCCACATAAAACTTCCAAAAACCCATAAGCCTTAGGGTGACCATTTCCAACACACATCACATCGAAAAAATTCATGAAAAAACACAACATGTGATTGAGGGGAGAACACAGAATGGTTATCCCCACTATATGAACCCAGTAACACGAAAACCTTATAATCTGAACACACCACCACATTGGAGAAAATTTGGTAAATCCCAAACTAAACACATTCAATATTCCTCCTACAAGAAAACAATACCACCAAGACATAAATAAGAAACACAATCATGACTAAAATCATTTATTATTCCACATGTACTTATTTCTCTGAATGAATGATACTAAACTAAGCCGATCCCATACTTAGGACAAACGCCATTTTATGAAAAACACCTGATTCATAAAAGGATATCCAGACCAATAGATCCTCATGGATTATTTTAGAATAATCACACTACATTCTCCAATAGAAACAATTAACATAAAATAATAGTAAAACATTAATAGAATAAAAAAAGAAAAGGCTTATATTATTCTAGTACAAACATAGAAATCACTACTCGAACTGAGGCTTCACTCACCCATAAACACTTGACTATGTGAAAACATCACCATGAGACCTATGGATAGGGATATGATGGATAATGCATATCCTGCCTTAGAGTAAGGCACTCGAATCCTATGGTCATAGTGTCTTCTTCAGGAAATTCTTCCTTCCAAACTCCCTTGGATGACCTATGTAGCCAATGTGGGGACACATCTTTGTAGGGTGGTGACAAGATTGCTTTGTTTTAATGAAACCACTACAATTATGTCACATAAGTGAACAGTCTAATGGAGTAAAATATGTAACCACAATATTGGGATTTTTAAAAGTATGTCTCTTTCTTAAGCATTGCTCTCTAGTTGGGGAACATTCATGTGAGCCAAGAACCATTGACTACACACCAAGAACTAGCTCAACAAAAAATTCAACATCCACCAACTTATCAAAATTTTATTCACCAAATGAGAGAATATTTTCTGTGATATTAGGATGAAGTCCCCAATTGAAAAAAAATGATTTAATTTGATCTTTTACTAATACCTCCAAATAAATAGAAACCAAATATTAAAGTGGTCAACATATGATCTTACTGTATACTATCTTTTCCAAACATTCTTAAACTCTACTACCTTTTTCACCTTAACCTCCTCTTGTAAGAACCCTTAGACTAATTTGGTCTTCAACACTTACCATTCCATCCCTAAATGCATCTCATATTCAGAAACCAACATCACTATTCCAATATTGTATCCATAATAAATCCTAAAAATAGCATAAACCCTAATAGACTAAGGTGTTCCCAATAACTAGAAGATGTGATCGACCTATTATAGAAACTCCAATGACTCTAACAGACCATGATCACATTAGAGACTAGGAAATGATCATGAAATACCAAAAATTATACATGACTCATATAAATTTTTGGAGACCATTCTGGGTTATATTTATTAAAAAACAAATATAACAAAATTTCAAAACAAATATTATGCATAATTCTAATGAATAAAGGTAATTTTTTTATAAATAATAAATAAAATATAATCATTCCCAAAATATAACTTTTTAATTCCACCCATTTTTATTGTAATATTAAAACCTATTTATGTGATTTCAAAACCATTTGAATGAAATCGTTTTCCATTTCAAAACAACCTAAATTTTAAAATAGTACTCACACTAACCATAACCTTAATGAATCACAACTCACCCCAAACCACCAAATTAAAAAACTAGTACTGAAACTTAACCTGATGACATGGTATTAGGGTATGACTTAAAAAGCCTCATCAACTAAAAGGCACTTCAGTTGTGCACTCAGATTCCCCATGGGTCACTACTCAATGTGAGATCATGAAGTGACACTGGATTAACTCCATTTTCATCATTGAAGCCAAAAAAAACATAACATGATAAGGACTCAAAATGCGTACTGCCCCTGGTAACTCAGGTCTAATAAAAATTAGTTGTTATAATGAAAAAACCTGTAACCAACATCTTGGCCCAGAAAAATCCTAATATCTAACTACTGGAAACCCAAAATAAAAAGGGCCTCCTCTTAATCAATTTTTTTTCATGAACCAACCCAGTTCAACTGTAAAATGATCACCCATACCAGTCTACAACAATTCCTAAAGGGAGTTCCTAATACCTTGAGGATTGAAACTAGTTTCAGGCATCAAATATACAACTAATGGGAACAATTTTAACCTAAACAATCTAGGATAAAACTAACCAATTTAAATAATAGAGAACATTTTAAAACAAAAAATAAATATCAAATAAATAAAAAATGTTTCTGATACATGATTCAACTAATAGTATGAAAATTTAAATGATAAAACCAAAACCCTTCCCACAGTCTCCATGTGATTGTTTTGTTACCTTCAACCACAGAAACAAACCTGATTAATCTATTAGTAGCTAAACCAAGAACCTAAAAAAGTATCAAAACATGCAACTAGAGTGATATAATTGGTGTGAGCACTAATATGATCAGTAGGGGATGCACAATGTGAACCAAAGAATCCAAAATTTTCCTCTCCCAAAATAGTCCATTAATTCCATTTTTATATAAAATTATAAAATGGGTTTTAAAATTTTAATAAAACAACAACAATTCAACCATTTTAAAATCAATCCCAAAGAAAAATCATTTCCAAAACTAACTACCATTAACAAAAGAAAACCAAAACAAATAAAACCCAAAGAGGGAAAATATAAAATATGAAAATTGTGAATGTTGAAATAAAATCAAGTACAACAACAAGTAATCATACACATGGGTGATCCTAAAAATCCCTAGAAAACCCCTGGATACAATCGGATCAAAACTACCATTTAACATATGTGGAAGCCCAATAGTCTATAATGTACTGATCACCCTCACAAAAAAACCAATGGAAAATCACACATGGCCTATATACAGACTAGGGTACACCAAACCATATAATTGGGGATGGTGATTAATCATTACTTGATCATCTATATGATGCCCAAAACCAAAAGAGATAATAGTCATGTGTAAGTCGAAGTCCCTCGCATGCGTGAATCACATTTCCTTTGGTCACCACACTTGCATACCCCAAAACAATGACACCAATATACAATAACCCGTATGGGATATCCATTCTATAACGGTTCCCTATATTTATATACATACATTTCATATCACATGAAGGTGCCAACCGGGCTACAATAATGCATAAATGTTCAAACCATTTCAAAAAACCTCTCAATGTTTTTAATAAGATTTGTATATTAACCAAAAAATCTATTCCATGTTCAAAAAAATATCACTATAGAGTTTGGAGAGCCAAATGGGCCATTCAGTCCAAAGTCTCAAGTGCATATTCAGTAAACCAATTAAAACTCTTAATTAAAATGAACAATCTTATGAAATGTCCAAATGACCACCTAGAGCCTAACATTAATCAAAACACACACTAAAGTCCAAATGGAAAACCCATTGAGATTAAATTTCAAACCATTCATAAAATCCACACAACAGACCAAACCATATTTAGGAATCAAAATCCACTTATAAACACTAGGGTTTAAGAAAACACTATTTTAATGGTGCCATTATCATTTTAAGACAAATATATTTGTTGCACCTAGTGCATGCATGTATGTAGCAACATCTAATGGAACACCGAACTTTCAAGGAAACAATAAACACTATTCCCAAAAAACTACCACTAATATTGAAACTAAACCCAACTACTCCCTTTATTTAAAAATAACACGCATATTAACATTACAAAAAATGATCCCCATTTTTATAAACTTTTAACATAATTAACAAGCTATACCAATACCAAAACTATACACCAAACCATGTTTCAAATAACCAATTCCAAAAAAATTATTAAAGCTAAAAATTTTAGAAAAACCCCCAATTACAATTTTATGAACTTTATCATTTAAAATAAACACACCATGTTTCAAAACCATAGGCATTGCACATGGATATCTTTAAAAACAATTTTTTTGTAAATACAAACTACCCAAAAACCCAATTTCAATCAATCCATTGATAAATAAGAGGTGGAAACGACATTTATTAATTAATGGGAAACACATATGTGGTAATGTAGGCTTTCAGAAGAAAAAAAGTTTAGATTTTCCTACCTAAAATAAAGAGGGGATGCAACAATACTTCAAAGAGTAGGAGATTGAGACTTTTAGGACGAAGTGAAAAAACCATAAAAACTAGAAAAATGCACATACCAAAACCTAAAATGTATTTATTTTTTCAACTTGAGTAAAAACGCAAAAAATAAATGGAAAATGAAAAAACAGCATTTGGGGGTCTCGAGCATGTGGCATGTGCCAGAAAGGGAGGCTCCCGAGGTCAAATATTACTAGGAAAGGGAGGTCACTAGGGTCGGGTTATGTTGGATGGAACAAAAGAGGGGGTTGGGTTGGGCTAATCTAGTGTACCCACACAAGGGTATGAGGGTGTGGTGGTTGGGTGCGCCGCTGGTGGGTGGATCCGTGAGGAGGAGGGCGGCAGGATAGGGTGTGGCTCCTGGCCAGAGTAGCAGGGGGTAGTCTAACTTGGAGGGGGTGGGGGGGGTTCTACACAATAGGTAAGGGGGGAGGTGATCCACTCTCCTAGAAGGACTAGGGGGAGATTCCCCTATAGTGACTCACCACAATTTTCTTTTTTATTGATTTTCTTATAATAATAATATTATTATTACTCTAATAATAATAAAATTTACAATTATAATAATAATTGTAACAGTAATAATAATAATAATAATTATAAATCGTGGTATTAATAATAATAATTATAATAATTATAATAATATTATTATTATAATAAAATATTCATTGATATTTTTTTCAACATTTTGATTTACCTTTTTCTCCAGGAGGTGTTAATATTTATTTTAAAAACTAGTTAATTCTGTTGTCTGCGCATGATTACACAATGTCAGAAACAGGGATGAGCATGTTGTGCTCAACCCATGCCACCAAGAACATCCCATGTACTACACTGAGATGCATATACCTCGATGTGGTTAATAAACCATTCCCAAGTTACGCGCCACATCCCAAACCACTTGGGCAACTATATGGGCACCACATAATCACTTCTAACCATGCGAGGTCACCTCACAATAGTGAAAATGCATCTGAAATCAAAATAAAAATTAAAAAATTAAAAAAATGAACCAGGTCAGGGTCTGAAAATATTCATTTCTAGATGAAAATAAAATCTAATACAAACCGTCCATGGAAATCATGCGAAGAATTCACCCAGAAAACAATGGAAGAAATAAAATACTTATAAGTAAATAGTGAAATGAGGTTATGAAATGACCATATAAGGTGTTATAAACATGAATATATTTATTAATAAATTAATAACACTCTTAAAACCAATATACACGAGTTTTAAAAATGTTTTTAGTATAAAAAACCCATGGTAAAGAAATTTATATCCCAATTTCCATTGATTGGGTTAAAATTATACTTCATTATTTATGTGGTTTTAAATTTTTTTTTGTGTGATTAATATTGTTTATATTATGTTAAACTATTTTTATTTATAGTTAAATACCAATTCCTTCAAATCTATTATGTCACACTTTAATTATATGATATTTATAAGGGGATTTTTTAAATCATATTTTAATAATATATTTTACAAAATTAAAAAACATTGTTTTTATATAATTATTAATCATTTATGATTATGTTATGGTTCTTCAGAATTTTATATTATGAAGGCTGGGACATATAACTACATCCAATACAATGGGTACGTGTCTATTGGATGTAGGCTGTATGGTTACTCCAACTGTAACTATGATGGTAACACAATATGGTCATCTTGGGGAATAAATTTTAAGGTAGCCGTGACAGTTGAAAATTATATGGTATCTTAAAGGGTTACAATATTATGGAATTAATTCCTCATCATACCCATATGGTTCTATTTATGTTCTTAATGTTTTTTTTCAAATCCCTTGAAAATATAATTCCTCAAAAAGAGAGTATATATAGGTGACAACTATTACATTTTTAAAAGTATTTTAGGCGCTTAAATGTATTCATGGAATAATGTTTTCATTACATCTTTTCATATCCCTTACTAACCTTTTTGTTCTCATTCCATGCTTTAAAATCATTTTCATAGGTTATCATGATGTGTAAGACAATGAAGATATCCATGTTAAATGTTATAATTTTTTTCCATAGAAAACCTGTATTATTTGAAAAGATAGATATTTTTGGAAAAAATGGATAATATTTTAGTGGAATGTTATTTATGTATTATATAACAATTATTTATAAAAATAAACATAAAAAAATCGACAATGTGAATGGAAGTGAGTTCTTGAATAAAATTCCATATTATGTAATGTAATAAGTTTAGGTCCATATAGTTGGTAATATATGATGTTTTATATTACTTTAGGGGATATTAAGATGTTAAAAGAATTCAATAAATGATATTTACTCTATTTTTAATTTAAAATATTATTGCATGTAAAGATTATAATGTTGATCCGAGAATGATATGTTTGTTTGGAAAGGATTTCCAAAGAAGAAAGAGGGAAGAAAAAGTATAACAAAACCTACATAATGATATCCTACTTAATATGAATCCTAGAATGGTATGGATTAGAACCATGTAGTTTTTGATAGTAACTTATCAGCTGAGATATGTTATAAATTCTGGTGTCATTAATGAAATAGTACCACAAGTGCTAACACAAAGGAATATGACTATAGTGGAACATTTTTTAGACAACAACCTCCTCCTTTTAGTAGATCTTCTAACCAAATAGTGGCTAAATGATGAATTACATCCCATGAGAATATATTTAAGTTAATGGGATGTTCAGATAATCAAAAGGAATGCCTTTTCATTTTTTGTTTTGATGGTAAAGCTGATCAGTGGTGGTCAATGGTAAAAAATATAATGGATAGAGGGGAGATTTGTGCCTTAATATGGAATGAATTTAGAATATTTTTCCAGGAGAAATTTTATACAAATTTAGTTCAACATAGTATAGAAAATAATTATTTCAATTTATGTGTGAGGAAGATTCAGTGGCTACGTATAAGGCAATCATCACCCGACTTGTGAGGTATTCTCCAAATCATAAGATTGATATTGATAGCAACACTAACTATTAATACTCTGGATTGAATCCAATATATCCAATGGAATTGGATTCCAATTAGATAGAATGTTTGGAGAATATTTTATGATTTTATAAAACGGTAGAAATGGAGTTTGATGATGATCAATTGTATAGCGATGATAATGAGAAGAATAAGCCCAGATTGAACGTGATGGGTAAGAATCAATCAATGAAATCTAGTAGTATGAATGTCTAGTTTCCAATTTGTGAAATGTGTTGCAAAAAACCTGGGTGAATGCCTTTCGAAAACATGGAAGTGTTTTTTATGTAGTATGTTTAGAAATATGTCATGAGATTGTAATGAAAATTATCATAAGAGAAATCTGGATAAGAAAAATATCAGCTATTTTAAATGTGGTGAGATTTGTAATTATGTAGTTGCCTTCCCAAATAAATACTTGTAAGATGCATAGAATCACAAAAATAAGAAAAATATATAGTAAGATAATTTGTGACTATGTAAGAAGAAAGGTGTAATGAACCTTATTTGATGTTAAGAATGTCCATTTTCTAGTTTGTGAAATATGTGGCAAAAAACACCCCACAGAATTCCTTAAAAACATGGAGGTGTTTTTGATGTTGTATGCTTCGAAATATGTCACAAGACTGTAATGAAAATGATCATAATACTAATCATGATAAGAAAATAGTAAAGTGTTTTAAATGTGGTGAGATGGTTAATTATTAAAATTCTAGAACAATGAGATATCTTAATGATGTAAATAATTGAGACTATAAAAATAAATTTGTAGTGAGATCCCTTTTGACTATGTCAGAAGAAGTCAAGACATCCAATGATGTTGTGTTGGGTGCATTTTTTATTCACTCAAATTATTCTAATGTTTTGTTTGATAAAGGTTGTACAAATTTCTTTATTTCTAAGATACATTCCAAAAAATCAATCTATCACCTCAGAAAATGATACCAGAACATATTTTTAAAACACTAAGGGGAAATATTATAACAATGAGTAATTATAAGAATCATTCTATTTTTGGTCTTTGGGGAGAATTCACCTGAAAAACTTTTGTTTTCCCTTAGTATAGTTTGATTTCATTCAGGGTATGGATTAGATTTATGTTTATCTAGATAAGATTCATTTTAGAGATAAAGAGGTTTTTTTAGTAATAGTGTTTGTTTTTATACAATAATGAAGCCATACAATTGATTATATATAAAGAATCTATGAAAATATTTGAAGATAGAAATGAATGTTATCAGTATAATATCGTTGATAACAAGGTAACTATTCAAAATAATGATGTTCTAGTGGTAAATGAATATAATGATGATTTTACTAATGAGTTATCCATTATTATACATGAATAGGATGATGAATTCACAATTAACATAGTTCTTGATTCTAAGACAAATTAAAATCCCCTATATCCAATGGCTCAAATAGAACTTATCAAATTGAAAAATTAGTTGTAGGTGTAGGTCGATAAAGGAGTTGTTCAATCTAGCACTTTTCCATGGGGTGATCATATTTTGTTCGTTAAAAGGAATGATGGTTCCATGAGATGTTAATTTATTATATATACTTGAATAGTGTTACTGTTAAAAACAATTATCCTTTTCCTCGCATCGATGACTTGTTTGATCTACTTCAAGGAGCCCAATTTTTTTCTAAGGTTGACTTATGGTCGGGCTACACTCAGTTGAAAGTAAATGAAGAATACATCCTAAAGATTGTGTTCTGTACTATATATTGGAATTATCAATTTTTTGTTATTCCATTGGGTATAATTAATTCACCTTCTTTATTCATGGATCATGTGAAAAATATACTTCATGAATTTTTTCAAAAATTTTATTAGTTTTTATTAATAAAATTCATATATTTTTTAAAAGTAAATAGGTGCATGAAAAACATCAAAGGGGTGTTTCTACAACCTTAATAGAAAGTAATATGTATGGAAAACTCAGAAACTGTGATTTTTCAATGAAAATGAATTCTTATCATTGAATTTTTTTAATAAGGATTTAAAAATAGTTTTTCATGCCTAAAAAAGTGGTTAATGATTGGCCAATACCTACAAATGGTGAAAATATTTGTATATTTTAGATTAGCATGTTATTACTGATGGTTGTTTAAAAACATTTCCTGGTTATCTATCTAGGTAACTAAGTTAAACTGAAATGGGGTTTAATGTATTTAGATAGAGCAATGTGATGTTTTTTTTCGGAATGGAAGAAGAGATTGGTGAAAGATCATGTTTGGATCTCCATTCAAGAAATAGTGATTTTGATAGCTAAATTTAATATTAATTGATGAAATATTCTTTTAATAATTCTAAATTCTCATTTAATTTCTTATGCTTCAATACTACTAAAACCATAGGATTTAAATTATCGCACACCTGGTTTGGAATTAGTAGCAGTGGTTTTTTTCTTTGAAAATTTGCACGCATTATTTATACAGATCCAAATGTTGAATATATACTGACTATATAAGTCATGATTATTTACTAAATTAAAAGGAATTCAAAATGTGTTATAGAATATGGATTAAAATATTAGTGGATTATTATTTCACATTCAATTACTGTCCTAGATAATAATACAATGTGGATAATTCCATGAGTGAAAACATCATTCATCATTAAACAAGTATTGTTTAGAACATGATCCTTTGATTAAGGATTCGATGAATTTTATCTTATAAGTTTTAAGAGAAGGTAGTTACTCTGTTTTAATTGTTTTTAGTGTAGTCATTGTTATCAGATAGTATTAATCAAGTGTATAAAGAAGTCTATGAGCTAAAAAAATGGTATAATTGGGAATAATGGGTATGTTTCCATAATTTAACAATGATAAAGATTATGGTTTATGACTTGGAAAAATATTTTGTGTGCCTTTTGAATCTCTTATGAAGAAGTAATTGTTGTGTGAAGCTCATAGTTATCCATTATCGGTTAATCCTTAAAGTAAAAAAGATGTACATTGACCTATGGGTGTATTACTTGTTAGATAGAATGGAAATAAAAACTAGAAATTATACCTTGGAATGTTGGCATGCCAATGAGTTAAGGAAGAGTGGCAGTTACTGAATGGGATGATTCAACCATTACCAGTGGGAGAGTGGAAATGTGAACATATATCCATGGACTTTATAGTTGTAAAAAATATTACTTCTAAAGGAAAAAATACAATCTGGGTTATTTTCGATAGACGAACTAAAGATGAAAATTTCTTTCTTACTCGAGATAAAATGTCTTTGAATAATCATTCTTAAATATAAATAAAATATAATTTCAAGTTACATGTAGTGCCTATTTATATTCTATTTAACAAGGATCATAGGTTAACTTCAAGTATTTTAAGGGCCTTGAAAAGTTCCTGAGAACAGAACTAAATTTTATTACATCTTTTCATCCTCAATCTGATGGGCTGTCAGAATGAATGATTCAGACATTGGAATATATTCATAAAGGCTGATTAATGAACCACTTGGAAAGTTAGGATCATAATTTTTATTTTGTTGAGTTTTCCTATAATAAACGTTTTCATTCCTGTATATAGATAGTACCTTTTGAGGCACTGAATGGGAAGGGGTGTCAAACTCCGGCTTTTTTGGATTATGTCAAGGAAGTTGATGTGATAGAAATTAATAGAGGAATTTGATAAGAAAGTATATCACATATAGTAACACAATAGGACTGGTTAGATTAGGATGGTGATATAAGAAAAAACTATTCTTTTGATGTAGGTGATCATGTTTTTCTTAGAATCTCTGTGCGGTAAAGTTTTATTAATTTTTATAAGAAAGGAAAGCTAATTCTACAGTTCATTTGACCTTATGAAATTTGGGAGAAAGATAGATTAGTACCCTACCATGTAGCCTTTCCTCTGAGTTTATCTTATTTACTTAGAGATATTCACAATTCAATGTTGAGATAATGTCTTCCAAAATCATCTCATGTCTTGAGCCCAAAAGTAGTTCACCTAGAAGCGAACTATTATTTTGATGCGAAACTTGTTCATATTCTTGATAGAAGAGCAAAAAATACTTATAAATAAGGTAAAACATGAGTTAATGTATTTTTGTAGATACCACTTGGTTGAAAAAATAATCCTTGGAATTTGAAAATGTAATGAGGGAAAGGTACCCTCATTTGATTAATAAGTAAATAAAATTGTGAGGATGCAATTTCTAGTGGGTGGGGAGAATGTAACACCGTAAGGTTTAAAAAATAAATTAAAATTAATGAAAACTAGGTCTCTATATAAATAATTTTTTATCATATATTTATAAACTAGCCATTAAAAATAATTTTCCAATTCATTTTTTTTAATTTCTAAAAAACAGACATCTATAGTTGTGATAAGTAAGTTATTTGGTGTCTAATAGAACCAAATTCTTTTTTGGTGAATAGCAACATATAATTATGTATATATATATATGAATAGTATAATGACCCATATGAATAGTAAATCATATTAAAATATTAATTTCATAAATTTATAAGATAATGAGGTCTTGATTAATTTTATATGCTTATATAAAGTCCCTTATTATTTTAGAATTGTTATTTTCGAAATAAAATATAATTTTATGTTGAAATTAAATTAATCATTTTTATAGAATTATTTCTTAAAAATAAAGTTCATTTTTTTATTCTATATTTAAGAAAATGGTTAGGATGATTTTCTAGGATTATTCTGATATAAATATATTTCTGGTGAATAGTGACATATAGTAATTAACAAAATATGAAAAATTAATGAATTTATGAATCATTCATGAGTCATGGATGATTTAAATGTTCATTGGTTAAAAATATAATGAACATATTAGTGTTTTGGTTCACATGAATCATGTTTATTCATGGTCTTTAACAAATAAATTAATATAATTATTAAAATAATGTAAAAACCCTTATCTCCTCTAATATAAATACTGCATCACCCCCTCTTCTTCTCATACCACTAAATCCATGAACCTTGTCCATGTTCTGAAAAACAGTCTTCAAAAGACCCTCCCCCACTTCCAAGACCTTATTGTTGCACCAAAGTGCCAAAAAAACCTTAAAGACGGTATCAATGAGAAAAAATCAGGAGGTAAATTTCCTCTTTCATTTTCTTGTGTTTTCATTCCAATAATTTCATTTATTATACTCTCTTATCCTATCATTATCCAAGTGGAATTAATGATATAGAATGATATATATTATATATTGATATCATGTTTATGTAAAAATTTATCTTCATTCTTCCTATCATCTTCCTCTTATTATTAAAAACATTTTGTGTGATTTGTTGATTTTACAAAATTATGTATGATGAATTCTCAATTTCTTTTACATCCATAAAAGGTATTTGTAAAAATTTATTAATGTTTGAATCAGATTTTAATGTGTGTGGTATTCTTTCTATTATGTTCCATAATTGACTTATATGTGTAATATTAATGGTATATGATGAAAAATGTTCATGATTATCCAAGAAGAACCAAAATTATATAAAGAGATATCACTATCGATTTATCAAATTATTAACCCTCATACAGTATAACAAAAATTATTTTGGGGAACATTTAATATTATAGAGACATATGAATACCATTTCATTCCACTTCATTAATTTCAATCTAATATGACCAAAAAATCAAGTACAAACTGTCCATGGAAATGATGTAAAGAATCCACTCGAAAACAATGGAAAAAACAAATAATAAAAATTGAAGTATGAAATGATGTTATGAAATGATAATATAAGGTTTTATAAACATGAATTTTTTTTATGTTATTAATAACACTATTTTATAAATTATACATAGGGTTTAAACATGTTTTATTTAAGATGATTCCAAGGTAAAGGAATTCTTAACTTGATTTCCATTCATTGGGTAAATCTTATACATCATTATTTATATGGTAATAAAATTTTTTGTTTTAGAACATTGTTTATAATATGTTTATTTTTTTAAATTTATAGTGTATATATATATTCCATTCACCCTATAAAGTGTGAATTCAATAATATTATATTTTTAGAGGTCTTTTATTTTAAAATCATTTTTCAATTATGTATTACAAAATATAAAAGTGATGTTTTTATGAAATAATTAACATTGAATGATTATGTTTTGGATCTTGGGAACTATTTAGGATCAATGGAAAGACCTATATCTCCCTCTAATGCATTTTTTATGTGTTTTTTTGAGGTCATATACATGGTTACTCCAAATGTAACTACAATGGTTACACAATAAGGTAGCCCTAACAGTTACATTGTAAGGTAGTCATGAGGGTTACAAATTATAAGGTAGTCGATAGAGATAAAATATTATATATGTAATTAACCATGATATCATTAAGCTTCTATTTATTTTCTTTATGTTTTTTTAAATCTCATGGAAATCACATGTTTTAAAAAGTAAGCATATATGGGAGGGAAGTATTACTTTTTGAAAATGATTTCATACGTTTATAAGTATTCAAGGACTAATGTTTCATATCCACATTTAATGACCCATACTGATCTTTTGGTGCACATTCCATGTTTTAAAATTATTTAATTTTTAATCAGGATGTGTAAGAAAAATAATTAATCCATGTTAAATGTTATGAAAATTTGTCAAAGAAGACATTTCTAATTTTAAAAGTTTAATATTTTGGAAGAAATGGATACTATTTGTGTGTTATATTCTTTGTATCAATGTGCAATGTTCTAAATTTATTATATCCCAATTCTCTAAAAATATAAACTTGAAAAGATACTCAATGTGAATGGAAGATAGTTCATTACTAAAAGTAATGATTATGTAGTGTAATAAGGCATTTTACAAATTGTTGGAATTGGTAAATGGATTAAACCACTTAGGGTGTTAGGATGATGTTAAATGATAACTTAAATGATATTTACTAGATGATTAATTTGAAATTTTATTGAATTAAAATATTACAATGTTTCTTCGACTGTGTTATACCAGTTCAGAATGGTTTTTTGCACTAGAAATAGTAAATCTAGAGTGGAAAGTCACTAAAATAATGATATAATTCTGAATTTGTAGCCTAGAATGGAATGGATTGGAACTGAGAAGTTTGTGATAGTAACGGTTCAATTAACACATGTAATAAATTGTTGTGGTATCCCATAAAGAGAACTACCAGAGCTACCACAAAGGAAGATGGTGATAGCTGAACATTTTATGAGGCAACACCCTCTTACTTTTAGTGGATCTTCTTACCAAGTAGTGGTTGAAGGATGGTTTAAATCCCATGAAAATATATTCGATCTTATGGGATGTTTAGGTAATCAAAAGTTAAGTATTTAAATTAATTTTTTTAAGGTGTATATGATCAGTGGTGGTAAATGGTCAATAATATCCGGGATATATATGATATTTAATGCTTTGAGTGAGATGAATTTAAAATTATTTTCCTTGAAAAATATTTTCAGAAGGTAGTTTGATATAAGATGGAGAAAAAATTTATTGAATTAAATTAGAATGATGAATATTTAGTGTTTGTATATGAAGAGAGATTCACCCAATGGGTACAAAATTCTATATTTCTTATTTTTGATCTTAATATAAAAAAACAACAATTTGTACTCAGTATTGAATCCATAATATTGAAGGGAATTGTCTTAATGCAAGTTCAATTGTTATGAGAAATATGTTAGATGTGAATAGAGGGTGGAAATGATGTTTTCTGATGATCATGTGCACATTTAAGACATGTAGAAGAAGAAGTACTGATGTCAAGTGATGGGTAATAATCAAACAATAAAATTTGATGGTAAGAATGTCCAGTTTCCTATTTGTGTAATGTGTGAAAAAAACCCTTATCGAATTCCTTAACAATACCCAGAAGTGTTTTAGATATGGTATGTTTGGACATATAGCCTGAGACTATACTAAAAATTATCCTTCTACTCATCTTGAAAACAATATAGTAATGTTATTATAATTTGTGAGGAGGGTCATTAAGAAAATTTCATCCCAAAGAGATATCTTAATGATGAAAATAATCCAAACTATAACCAGAATGGTATATTGAGATCCTTTGTGACTATGTCAGTAGATGTTGGGACATCCAATGACATTGTATCAGTTACCTTGTTGTTTACAAAAAATTTTATAATGTTTTGCCTGATACAGGTTGTAAATATTCTTTATTTCTATGAAATTTTCTGGTAAACTGGAAATATAACATCAACAAAAGTGACCAAAAATTATTGTTAAAACACTAGGGAGAAATTTGAAGTAAAAAGTCATTTTAAGAATCTTACTATATTTTTTATGGAAATACATTAACTAATAAAGATATTGTTTTTTCCATTAAAGATATGGATGTCATTCTAAGAATGTGTTGGATTCCATTTTATGCTAATATTGATTATAAAGCTAAAGAAGTTATTTTTTATCAATAATATCATTTTGTACACAATAATGAACCCATAAAATTAATAACATATCATGAAGATGAGAAACTATTGATGATGGAAAATAATATTATCTAACTCATATTTTTGAAATCAGAGGAACTATTTAGATTAATGATTTCCTAGTTGTAAATGAATACCTTGATGTTTTTCATTATGAGTTACCCAGTGTTATACCTGATCGAGAAGTTAAATTCACAATTTACATAGATCCTAATGCTAAGAAAATTTCAAAACCCCATTATCAAATTGGTCAAATGAAACTTATTGAATTGAAAAATAAATTATAGGAGTTCCTTAATAAAGGATTCATTCATTCTATCACATCAACACAGTGAGCTTCTATTTTATTCATTAAAAATAACAATTCTTCTAGGAGGCAGTTCATTTATTATAGAGCCTTAAATGAAATCACTTTTAAAAATATGTATCATTTTCCTCATATCAATGACATTTACGATCAGCTCCGTGGAGAAATTTATTATTTAAAAATGCACCAGTGGTTGGGGTACCATTAGTTAAAATTAAATAGAGAAGAAATTCTGAATACAACATTCAATACTAGTTATGGGCATTTTGAATTTTCTTTGTGACATTTGGGATAACCAATAAACCAAAAGTATTTATGGATCTTACGAATAGAATATTTCATTAGTTCTTGGAGAAGTATGTAGTTTTGTTTTTTGATGACATAATGGTATTATGTAGTAGTAAATAAGAGCATGATTAACATCTATGGGTTGCTATGTGAACCTTAAAAGAAAAATAAATTGTATGGAAAATTAAAAAAAAATTCTTTTTGGTTGCAACCAATTTATTTTCATTGGTACAGTTTAAATAAGGATTTAATAAAATGTGATCATGCCAAAAAATGTTTTTAATGATTGGATAAGTCCAATGAATGTTACATAGATTCATTTTTATCCTAGGATTACTAGGTTATTACTAATGTTTTTTTGAAACATAGTACGATTTTATAGCCAGCTAACTTAGTTAACATCAAAAGGTGTTAAATTAATATGGACAAAATAATGTTTTTTTTTCAAAAAAAATAATATGCGATAGGTGAATTCTCTAGTTTTGTCTTTGCCTTCTAAAAAATGATGATTTTTCCATCTACAGTGGTGCACAAATAAATGGAAATGATTTTTTTCTGAAGCAGAATGAGCAGGTAATTTCTTATACATCAAGACAACTAAAACCACATGAGTTTAATAATCCCACACAAGTTCTAAAATTACTATTTGTGGATTTTTATTTGAAAATTTAATTTCATCATTTATAAATATCCAAATGTCAAATATATAGTGACAATAAAATTATAAAGTATATATTCACTCAGATGGAGTTAAACATGAGGTAAAAGTGACAGCATGTACAAATAATGGATTATTGTTTCATGATCAATTTCAATCCTATAAATATCAAAAAAGTGGTGGATGCATTTAATTGGATACATCATGCATCATTAATTATGTTACATTTGAAACATGATCCCTTGATTAATGATTTTATGATTTTTTGCGTAAATGTTGTTAGTGAAAAAAACAATCTATTTTTTTGGATTTAATGCAGTCATGGTTATATGAAAGAATAAAGAATGTACATAAGGAAGAATGTGGGATATAGAAAATGGAAGAATTGGATAAAACGGCGTTGTTTCCCAAATTTATCCTTGATAAATATTTTCTTTTATTATTTGGAAAATGATTGTGTGTTCCTTGTGATTCTAAGATGAAGAATAAATTTTTTTGTGAAGCTCATTGTTCTCTATTTTCATATAATCCCGGTAGCATAAATATGAATAGATTCATTTAGGATTATTATTTAAGGGAATTAATAATATGATATATCACATATTTTACTAAGAAAATTTTATCATGTCAACATGTTAATATAGGGTGGCTGTTACGAAAGGGGATACATCATCCTTTACCAGTGTCATAGTGGAAAAGGAAAAAATATTCACATATAATTCACTGTGGGACTTCTATAGAATTCTCTATGTGACAATTCAATCAAGGTTATTGTATAAATACTGACTAAATATATACATTACATTTATATTTGAGATAGAATGCATTTGGATCATCTCTCAGGACTGTACCTCAATGATATTTTCAGGTTACATAGAGTGCATGTTTCCATAATATTTGACTGGGATCCTAGATTCATTTAAACTTTTGGGAAGGGACTTCTTAATAAATTTGACATAAAATTAAATATCAGTACATCATTTCTTCATTAATTATATGTGACTTCATAATGAACAATTATGACTTTGAATGATATGCTTCAAGATTTTTCAATAGTCTACCAAATAAGTGGGGATCAAAATATTTCATTAGTTGAGTTTTCTTATAATAAATGTTGTTATTCAAGTATAAAAATAGATCATGTTGTGGAATTTCATGGGAAGAGTTGTTGAACTCTAGCTTTTATGGATGAATTTGGGATATGAAATTGATGGGAACAGAATTAGAAGAGGTAGTGGATAAGAAAGTGAAGATGTTCCAACCGCACATGAGGAAAACATAGATAAGGATGAAATTTAATGAAGGAAACAAGAGGTAATAATTTTTTTCGAGGTAATTGGATATGTATTTCATAGTATCTCACCATTAAAAATTGTTATTCATTTGGTAAGAAATGAAACCTATTTAAATGGTTTATTTGACCTTTTGAAAACCTGTAGAATATTGGACTGATCTCTTATCGAGTTTCTTTGCATCCATATATATCTCAGGTAAAAAATGTTTTTAATGTTTCAATGATGATAATTTATGTTAATGATTCACCTCATATCCTTTTTCCATTTGTAGTTCAACTAGTAGAGAACCTTTCTTACGAAGAGAAATGCGTTCAGATTCTTGATTGATGAGTTCTAGTATTGTAGAATATGGTAATCCCCCAATTAAACTTATTTTTTTAGAAAACACATGGTTGAAGAAGAATCATGGTAATTTGAAAATGTTATGAGGGAAACATACCTTCATTTGATTAATAATTTTATAAAATTGCATGGATGCAATTTTCTGAATGTATGGAGAATGTTATAATGGATGATTTTAAAAATTAGTTAAAATTCATGAAACATTGAGTCTGTACATAAAGAAAATTTATAAATAGATATTTAAAAGAAATCCATTATAATTTTTTTTGCTTCTCTGGTTTGAATTTAAAAAATAGACCTCTATGATTGTGGTTTGTAAGTTATATGGATTCTGATTGAAGCAACATGTTTTTTTGGTGAATAGTAACGTACACTTAAGAATAGTGATATGAATTATAAAATTTATATTATGAATATTAAATAATATTATTATTTTAAATTCATGAGGTTATAATAAAATTATATCATGTTTAATTTTTAATGGTGATATATAATCATTTATAGTTTAAAATATAATATTTTTGGAATAAAAAGATATTTTATTTAAAAAGTAAATTTCTCATATTTTGTAAAATATTTTCCAATAATAGAGTTCATTTTTTAATTTTACACCCCAAAAAATTGTTAGGGTGAATTTTTGATATTTTCCTTAAATTTTGGAATTTTTTTGGGATAATAATGTTTGATAATTAGAAAATATAAAACATTTAATGAATTCCTGCATCACCCTTCAGTCGTGGATGATGTAAATGTCAACTAGTTCTTACTCACATTTTCTTATGACTATTTTTTCTCACATTAATCATGATTTTTCATAGTCTTTGACAACAATATTAAACTACTGATTATAATAATGTATACCCCCTCCTCTTGTCGACAACAAATACCACCATCATCCCTACTTCCTCTAAAACCAATAATGCCTATATAATTATTTATCTTACAACAAATACTCTTCCCAAGACCTTAGCCTATGTCATGGACCTGATTTTCTATGAAAAGGTCCAAAACTATGGTCCTTAAAGAGGATTTAGTAATTATGAGATCAAGAGAGAAAGATCCCATTACCTTTTCATGTTTCTATTTAATTTGTTCTTTTTATATAATCTCTTCACCTACCCTTATCCAAGAAGCATTAAATTTCACGTATTACATATATTCTGTATTTTTATCATGTTTATGGAATCATTCGAAATCATTCTTCCTCTCTTCTTTCTATGATTCTAAAAAAAATTAAACACCGTCTGTGATGTGCAGATTTACCAAAATCGTGGGCGATGTGTTGATATTTCCATTACAAAAATCAAAGATGTTTTTAAACCCATTTAAATGGATGAATAATATTTTCATGTGTATGATATGACCTCTGTTATGTTCTTGAATTAACATATATAAAAATATTAATGGTATAAAATTGAATAAGTTTTTTATTATCAAAGTACCAGAGAAATGATTTAAACAAATTTCACAAAATATTTATCTAGTGATTCATCCTCATAACATATAAAAAATTATTTGTTGAATCATTTAATATTATGTAAACATATTAGTACCATTTCATTTAATTTCTACAGTTTCATTTTTATATGACATGAAAAAAAATACAAACCATCCAGGTAAATCATGTAAACAATACACTTGAAACAATAGAAAGAACAACATAAATATAATTAAAGGGTGAAATGATAATATGATATGATAATAAATTCTGTTTAAAACACAAATTTTCTTCTCTAAGTTATTAATAACCCTCTCTTTACTATTATATAAACAATTAATACATTTTTGAAAAAAGGCAAACCTGATGTAAGGGAATTCTTAACCCTATTTTCTTTCATTGTGATAACCATCTACTTCAATATTTTTGTCATGTTTAAATTTTTTGGGTGATGAAATTTTTTATATTGTTTTTAATTATGTGTATTTGCCCTGTATTTACATGTTACATCCATTATATTTAGTATCACTTAAATTATATGAAATTTTTAAGGGGTATTTGTGTTTTAAAATCAACTTTTAAAATTCTACATTACAAAATTTATACACAACGTTTTTTTCAAATAGTCATGTTTAATTATTATGTTATTGTTCTTGGGAATTGTTTCTAATGAATTGCGGGACCTATATCTCTCTTAAATTCATTGTTCTATGTATGTTTTCAATTATTCGTATGGTTACTCTATGTGTAACTGTGATAGTTACACAATAAGGTTGTTTTGTGGGTTACATTGTAATGTAGGTGAGAGTGTTACAAGATTATGTATTTAATGCACCCTGATAAAATTATGGTTCTATTTATATTCATTATGTACTATGGAAATATAAGGCCCCAGCCTTAAACCTTACTTAATCTTGAGTTATTACAAGATTACACATTGAGGATCTTTTTAGGTTTAGATTTTTAGAGAATTAGATCATGAAACTTGCATTACATTCCACATTTAAATAAAGTGGTTACATAAAAGGCAGTATTCATTCTTCCCATAAACGGAAACATATTTAAAATGAAACATGGATTCTTTCTTGACACTTCCTTGACACTATCATCATATCATGTACCCTTCCCTTGACCTGTGAAAAACATTTCAAAAACATGGGATGAGCATAAAAAGCTCAGTAAGGGATATAAAAAATATGGAAAGGAAACATGAGAACATGTATAAATAAGAATGAAATCATTCTTTACCCATAAAACATAATCACTTTAACATACCTCATAAAATCATGAATAAATCATAGAAATCATAAGACATAAAAGGTAACTTGGGGAATTCATAACATTCTTACGTAGGGAGTAACCCTCTTGGTTACGTTTGGAATACCCACCACAGTATATTCCCTAAATCTCTTCGGAGAAACCTTAACTTTTCACTCCTACGCGTTACCCAATGCATTGGAGAGCTATATCGGGCTCACCCGCCCTTAGTTTATCACGGAACCACCTGTATTCATAATAATTCCAAGAACGTCAACATAATCTTATCACATCAAACATGCATAAAGGAAACATAACATTTACACCTTTCAATCACAAGATATCAATACAACACATTGATATAAAAACATTATGAAAACCATTTTCAATACCAAAATAAACGAAAATTAAAACATGGTATTTATTTTTCTTTTGAAAAGAAGGTATGGCTTGGAGAGGAAGCCGAAAATCAAATAATGGTCACGACGGCGGAGAAGTTGTTGTCGCCGCATACGTACGACAAAAACATTACCTTTTGTAGTTTAATAAACACTACGTATAAAAAAGATTCCTTTTGAATAAATGTAAAAGTCAAAGGGGTTTATACACCGTATAAAAGAAGGTTTTGTATAAAACAGAATATGCCTCAATGAAAGGAGATTGAGACGAAGTCCCTTACAAAGACGGTATCCTTGGTTTAAGGATAAATCAATTACATAATTATGTGTGACAAACGAATACACCAAATATTAGTGGATATTAAGTGTCAAATAATCAAAGGTCATTCACACATATTCAAAGGATGACATTTTCAATAAATACATTTTGAACCCAAAGAAGTCGAAATTGGGTTAAGAAGTTCCCTTGACAGCCTAACAGCGTCAAATCAAAATGAGTTGATGAGAGATAAAAAAAGGGGTATCTCATCACTTGGACATAAAATTTACATCAATATGGATATATGAGAACATATACCAACATAACAATATGTAAATTAAAAGGCCCATCAAAAGAAGTTTTTTAAAAAGAGGAGGGTGAAAGGTTCCCTTACCGACATGGGTATCTTTCGAAACATACACCTCGTGAAAGAAGGACAATACAACATTGATGTAAATACTAATAAAAGAAAGTATATTACACAATGAGTAAAATAATGGGAAGTACATACAACACCCAAAGGAAATTATGGCCAATGTAGCATAAATCTCACGGGAATAAAAGTGAGATGAAAAATCCCTTACGAAAACTCAGCAGCCTAACGACGACACATAAAACTTACAAAAATTGATTGATGAGATCAAATAGGGTATATAATCATATTAACTTAAATTTTATAGAAAGATGAATATAATAAAACATCCCCCAACATAAAAAAGAAGAGCTTAAAAGAAGTGACATAAAGGAGAGTACTTAAAAAGAAAGAGAGAGGTTAGATCTCTTACGAAAATTTGGCAGCCTAACGGCGCCACTCAAAACATCCAAAATGGCTTGATGAGAGAGAATAGGGTCTCTAATCACATGAACATAAAAATTACAGTAATATTAATATAAAATAACATCCCAATAACAAGAAATATGAGCTTTAAAAGTAATGACATAAAAGAGTGTACTCAAGAAGAAAGAGTGGAGTAGGATCCCTTACCTCAAGTCCAACTTGTCTTGTTCGTTTCTTTATATTCCTGAATAATAAACTTTGGTCAATTAATAATTGCCTAATTACCTCCTTTATAGATTATTATTCAGTTCATATCACATATTATAATGTTATAATTTTTTTTAATAATTTTAGTTCATATCAAACGTTTTTGTCGATGTTTCGTACATGAGTCAAAAATGAACTTGTTTGAAAAAAGATTGCCCATGTAGTTATAAGTAAGTAATTTCCAAAATATTATTAATGATTATAATATCATATATATCCAGTAAATATTAATTTTATACTATTCCATATCATTTGGAGATAAAAAACGAAAAGCACCGTTCATGGAGACGGTAGGTCGTACGTACGCATGAATGCTACTTTCATTTGTTTGTCATATTAATAGAATTAAAAAAACTGAGAGAGAGATATATATGTTATAATTCCAGAATGATATCCATAATTTAGATGTAATATATTACATATATATAAATTATATATTTTTAATTATAATATTACATAACATTTTGAGATAAGAAATGAAATTTACCGTTCATGGAGACGGTAAGTCGTACGTACGCATGAACGCTACTTCCATTTAAATTTCATATTTAATGGAATTAAAGCATAATGATACACAATTTTATTTTAATTCCAGTATGGTATCATGTATAATATCATTAAATATATCCTTTATACGTACCACATATGGTATTAACGAATCAAATCACTTTGAGGGGGTGGTAGTCCGCACTTCCTTAAATGAAGATATCGCGTTTACCCATAATGGAAACCATAAAGGTACGCCATAAATGAAAAATAAAGAAGCTCAAGTAAAAAATAAAAATATTATATATCATATATAAATATAGTTTCATCTTAATGGCCACCTTTGAAGGTGTTAGAAGAATGTTGAACAATCATCGTTTCGGGAGGCAGAAATTCGCCATCCACGGAAACAGTATGTTCTTTAACCATTAGTTGTAGGTGTGTGTAAGTGTAGCTATAATCCTTCTTATAACAACATCATAGTATATTTAATATACTGTATTTGTTACAAAATAAATTAATAAAAAGAGTTTAGGGGGTTGGAGAAGCAAAATAAAACAAAAGGACACAAGTGAAGACATTACTTTAAAATCGGGTAACTCCCTTTAGTTTGAGCTCAAAGGCTTCCTTGGGAAGACTTCTGCCCAAAGTGAGAATTCAAGGAGTAAGAGAGGAAAGTGGAGAGACAAAATGGGCAGGTTTTGGCCGAGCCAAAGGCTTTGGGAGTGTTGGTAAGGAGGTAGAGGTGGAGGGCTTTTATAAGAGTAGAGGAGGGGCACTCTTGTAAAGTTACAAAATGTTACTTTATTTTCAAAAGAATTTCGGATTTTAAAGGTCCCACATTGATTTATTTCTAGTATAAGGTGATAAAGGTTCTACATCCACTCATCCAATAGGTTTTGGACATGTGTAGGTCTTAGATATTATATTATCTTTCCATTTTATTTAAATCGTTAAATAATGAGGTCATCGCTGCATCATCATGATGTCATAAATAATTTAATTTATTTATTTTTTAAAATATATAAAAAAACTTCTATGTTGTAGGAAATCGTCTTAGATTTCCAATTACTATTTATAGTCAAAAATATGACTTGTATAACCACATGTAAAAATTGTTTTAGTAAAACATCTCATGTTTGTGTCATTTTACTTTAACATTAAATAAAAAGATATTTATGTCATTTTCCAACCAAAGTGGCTCCATGGGGTCCCCAAGTTGACTCATGGATTGTCATGGTCTTCCATGACACATCCAATGAGGGTAGGACGTGTTTCTAGGTCATTTCATTTTATTAAAACATTATTCTTGCCATAAACTACACTAATTACCTCTAATCGCGATTAAAAACTTAATAAGTTACTATTCACCAAAAAATTATTTTTTTCCCATTGAACCACATTTTACTTCTTATTGACAACCATTTATGTCGGATTTTTGAAATTCAAAACACAAAGATGGCAAAATTTCATTTAAACGGAAAAATCTGTTTTTATATTTACCACTTAGTGGTTTCACTATTCATCAAAAATTGATGTTTTTCAGAAAAATCCCAAAAATTCACCCTAAGCTATATTTGATATTCTGAATTCAAAAATTATGTCTATTTTACAAAATTCAAAACATATAAGTCACATTAATTAATTTAATAATTCATTCCCACTGTCAAAGCAAATAGTGTGTTTTTATGAAATAATAAGTATCAAAAGTTTGGCACTAGTTTAAGTGTGATTTCAAAGTGAAATTAATTCCAACTACCACTATTGGATTTAATGGTAAAAATATATTATAATTACACTTTAAATCCAATTAAAAATATAATCTAATCATATAAATAAATTAGATTAAAAAGAGGTTTTGAATTAAAATACAACATTTTACACTATTCATTAAAAAATAAACTTTATCGGAAAGATACCAAAAATTTACACAAAGTAAATTTTGATGTCCCGTTTCTTAAGAAGAGTTTTATTTGGTCCATAGAATTTATAAGAGTGAAAAAAACTATATTTAATGACAGTTCACCATCAAAAGGCGATAAGTGAACCTTTAGTGAAAACTAGGGCATATACGCCTTAAATTGAATTCTTTCCGTATTTTAAGCCTTTATCTTTTATTGGATAAATGTAAAAACATTTAAAAACATATATAATCATATTTTAGTTATTTCTATCCATTACCGCCAATACAACGGCTACATGCTATCTACCATTTAAAATAATATTATTTTATTATTAGAGTGCAACGTAAGATTCCCAAGAAACTCGTTGTTGCGTGTTGGGTACGCCATCGAGCATAGAGTCCCCTTTAAAGTCATATTAATATTTTATTCAAAAATATGGATAAATATGAAAATGTCATATTCTATATTTACCTGGGGTGTTACATCCTTCCCCCTTTTGGGAATTGCATCCTCGCAATTTTTAAAATTGATCTTGGAAACATCCTTGAAAGTCCCACATCGGAACAAGAGTCGGTAAAACAATCACTTTAAAATAAAGGAAGATAAGTACAGAGGTCACCCAAGTTAACCCATACTAGGATTCCAGGTAGAAAAACATGGACATGGAAGAAAAATAAAAGGGTCATGTTCTTGAGGGAGAGTGATAGTAAACGTGTTTAGGAGAAAGTTAACCATAAGAAAATCACAAACTTGTGATGGGTTAAACGGTATTCGATTCCCCGGTAGGAAAAGTTAATAGACAACATTTTTGTTTTAAGTTACTTTTTATTGAGGAATTTATTCATAAGGAAACATAATCACTTATCATGTTGACTTTCAACTTTTACTATATTCCTTAATCAAACTCATATTTTTTCCAAAAGACAAGTATTTAGGGAGACTTGTTCGCATTAAGAGTACTATAATAAACATCTAGATAATCACCTAATCCACCAAAGAGAACTATATACTTTCCATATATTTAGACCTTAACCAAAACAAAAACCAAAATGGTTAGTACAAGATCAGATAATCCAGAAAAGGATAACCCTTTAAAAAGAAAATCTATGCTTAATCTCCAAAATTTGTCCAACAAAACCCAAAGTTCAACGAGGACCATCCGATAAACAATTTTTCCATAAAATTATTCAAAGTAAACCAATCTAAGATTGAAACCCAAATATTTGAAGGATTTAGTCACATAGTCTTCCAAGTTAAATCGTAACATTTATCTCCAAACAACATCAGTTGCTCTTAAAGTCTCGTATTGAAAAGTAATTAACCTAATCACATATCATCCATGATAGGTTAATCATTTTCATAAATAACCCAAAATCAACTTACTATTAATTCAAAAAATCATATAACTAAAAATAATCAGTCAAACTAACCAGGGACTTCACGTAGTCCAGTGGTAGGCGATAAATACTAGTCGCACTTTGGTTGTGGGTTCTATTCCCGCATCTTTGTCCGACGCGATGGGTTGTCACACAGTCTGCGTGTTGTCCTTTTACCAAAACTATATAATTCTCAAAACATTCCCCAAAAAGAGATAAAATCATCAAAAATAACCATATCATAATTTAACCTCAATTTTATCTCATGCCTTTTACTTCCATCAGAACATATAGTAACCCGTAATTACCTCAAAAGTAAGGACCATATAAACTCTAATGGTTACCTTTATAATTATTACCTGAACTTCCACATCGATTGGTCATCTAGTACATGATGCATTAAAGATCATACCAAGGTTCAAGTGGTTGATCATGACTCCTTCATAGTTGGTTTAGAACAACCACGAGTTTCCTCATTGAATCCCCCATTTCATCTAGTATCTTAATCATATAACCACCACAGTTTCCTTCAAACATGTTGTCTCTTTAGTGCCTTCTAGATCCATCCATTCAATAAAAATAGAAATATCAGTGTGAGTATATCAACAAAACCATCATGTACTAATGAGGAAGGTAAACACTAACATACACTTACTCATTCACTTTATCTAAAACTAGGACTCTTTCTGAAATCCTAACCATTATGGTAACGCCACTTATGCTTAAAGAATACCCTAACCTCTAAAGTTATCAAAACCGACCATTGATACCAACTATAAGGCCCTAGCCTTAAACCTTACTTAATCTTGAGTTATTACAAGATTACACATTGAGGATCTTTTCAGGTTTAGAGTTTTAGAGAATTAGATCATGAAACTTTCATTACATTCCACATTTAAACAAAGTGGTTACATAAAAGACAGTATTCATTCTTCCCATCAACGGAAACATATTTAAAATAAAACATGGATTCTTTCTTGAAACTTCCTTCAAACTATCATCATATCATGTACCCTTCCCTTGACCTATGAAAAACATTTCAAAAAATAGGGATGAGAATAAAAAGCTCAGTATGGGATATAAAAAATATGGAAAGGAAACATGAGTACATGTATACATAATAATGAAATCATACTTTACCCATAAAACATAATCACTTTAACATACCTCATAAAATCATGAATAAATCATAGAAATCATAAGACATAAATGGTAACTTGAGGAATTCATAACATTTTTACGGAGGGAGTAACCTTCTTGGTTACGTTTGGAATAACCACCATAGTATATTCCCTAAATCTCTTCGGAGAAACCTTAACGTTTCACTCCTTCGCGTCACCCAATGCATTGGAGAGATATATCGGGCTCATAAACCCTTAGTTTATCACAGAACCACCCGTATTCATAATAATGCCCATGAACCTCAACATAATCATATCACATAAAACATGCATAAAGGAAACATAATATTTCCACCTTTCAATCAAAAGATATCAATACAACACATTGATATAAAAACATTATGAAAACCATTTTCAATACCAACATAAAAGAAAAGTAAAACATGGTATTTATTTTTATTTTAAAAAGAAGGTATGGCTTGGAGAGGAAGCTGAAACTCAAATAATGGTCACGACGGCGGAGAAGTCGTTGTCACCGCATACGTACGACAAAAACATTCCCTTTTCGTTTAATAAACACTTCGTATAAAAAATATTCCTTTTGAATAAACTTAAAAGTCAAAAGGGTTTATAGACTGTATAAAAGAATGTTGTGTATAAAACATAATATTCCTCAATGAAAGGAGATTGAGACGAAGTCCCTTACAAAGACGATATCATTGGTTTAAGAATAAATCAATTACATAATTATGTGTGACAAACGAATACACCAAATATAAGTGGATATTAAGTGTAAAATAATCAAAGGTCATTAACACGTATTCAAAGGATGATATATTCAATAACTACCTGTTGAACCCAAAGAAATCGAAATTGGGTTAAGAAGTTCCCTTGACAGCCTAACGGCGTCACATCAAAATGAGTTGATGAGAGTTAAAAAAAGGTGCATCTCATCACATGGACATAACATTTATGTCAATAAGGATATATGAGAACATATCCCAACATAAAAATATGTAAATTAAAAGACCCAACACAAGAAGTCTTTTAAAAAGAGGAGGGTGAAAGGTTCCCTTACCGACATGGGTATCTTTCGAAACATACACCTCGTGAAAGATGGACAATAAAACATTGATGTAAATACTCATAAAAGAAATTATATTACACAATGAGTAAAATAATGGGCAGTACATACACCACTCAAAGGAAATTATGGCAAATGTAGCATAAATCTCACGGGAATAAAAGTGTGATGAAAAATCCCTTACGAAAACTCAGCAGCCTAACAACGCCACATAAAACTTACAAAAATGGATTGATGAGATCAAATAGGGTATCTCATCATATTAAATTAATGTTTATAGAAATATGAATATAAAAGAACATCCCCCAACATAAAAAATAGGATCTTAAAAGAAGTGACATAAAGGTGAGTACTTAAAATGAAAGAGAGAGGTTAGATCTCTTACGAAAATTTGGCAGCCTAACGGCGCCACTCAAAACTTCCAAAATTGATTGATTAGAGAGAATAGGGTCTCTCATCAAATGAACATAAAAATTACAATAATATTAATATAAAAGAACATCCCAATAACAAGAAATATGAGCTTTAAAAGGAATGACATAAAAGAGTGTACTTAAGAAAAAAGAGTGGAGTAGGATCCCTTACCTCAAGTCCAACTTGTCTTGTTCGTTTCTTTATATTCATGAATAATAAACTTTGGTCAATTAATAATTTCCTAAGTACCTCCTTTATAGATTATTATTCAGTTCATATCACATATTATAATGTTATAATAATTGTTTAATAATTTTAGTTCATATCAGACGTTTTAGCCGATGTTTGGTACATGAGTCAAAAATGAACTTGTTTGAAAAAAGATTGCCAATGTAGTTATAAGTAAAAATTTCCAGAATATTATAAATGATTAAGATATCATATATATCCAGTAAATATTCATTTTATACTATTCCATATCATTTTGAGATAAAAAATGAAAAGTACTGTTCATGGAGATGGTAGGCTGTACGTACGCATGAACGCTACTTTCATTTTTTTGTCATATTAATGGAATTAAAAGAAAATGAGAGAGATATATATATGTTATAATTCCAGAATGATATCCATAATTTATATTTAATATATTACATATATATCCAATATATATATGTACTTATAATATTACATAACATTTTGAGATAAGAAATGAAATGTACCGTTCATGGAGACGGTAAGCCGTATGTACGCATGAACGCTACTTCCATTTAAATTTCATATTTAATGGAATTAAAACATAATGATACATAATATTATTTTAATTACAGTATGTTATCATATATAATATAATTAAATATATCCTTTATACATACCACATATGGTATTAACGAATCAAATCACTTTGAGGGGGCGGTAGTCCACACTTCCTTAAATGAAGATATCGCGTTTATCCATAATGGAAACCATAAAGGTACGCCATAATTAAAAATATATAAGCTCAAGTAAAACATAAACATATTAGATATCATATATAAATATAGTGTCATCTTAATGGCCACCTTTGAAGGTGTTAGAAGAATGTTGAACAATCATCGTTTCGGGAGGCAGAAATTCGCCATCCACAGAAACAGTATGTTCTTTAACCATTAGCTGTAGGTGTGTGTAATTTTATCTCTAATAATTCTTATAATAACATCCTAGTATATTTAAGATACTGTATATGTTAAAAAATAAATGAATAAAAAGTGTTTTGGGGGTTGGAGAAGCAAAATAAAACAAAAGGACACAAGTGAAGACATTACCTTAAAATCGGGTAACTCCCTTTGGTTTGAGCTCAAAGGCTTCCTTGTGAAGACCTATTCCCAAAGTTAGGATTCAAGGAGTAAGAGAGGGAAGTGGAGAGAAAAAATGAGAAGGGGTTGGCCGAGCCAAAGGCTTTGGGAGTGTGGGTAAGGAGGTAGAGGTGGGGGCCTTTTATAAGAGGAGTGGAGGGGCACTCTTGTAAAGTTACAAAATGTTACTTTATTTTCAAAAGACTTTCTGATTTTAAAGGTCCCACATTGATGTATTTCTTGGATAATGTGATAAGGGTTATACATCCACTCATCCAATAGTTTTTGGACATGTTTAGGTCTTAGATATTACATTATCTTTCCATTTTATTTAAATCCTTAAATAACGAGGTCATCGCTGCATCATCATGATGTCATAAATAATTTTATTTATTTATTGTCTAAAATTTATAAAAAAACTTCTATGTTGTAGGAAATCTTCTTAGATTTCCAATTACTATTTATAGTCAAAAATATGACTTGTATAACCCCATTTAAAAATTGTTTTAGTAAAACATCTCATGTTTGTGTCATTTTTACTTTAACATTATATAAAAAGATATTTATGTCATTTTCCAACCAATGTGGCTCCATGGGGTCCCCAAGTTGACCCATGGATTTTCTTGGTCGTCCATGACACATACAATGATGGTAGGACATGTGTCTAGGTCATTTAATTTTATTAAAACATTATTCTTGCCATAAACTACACTAATGACCTCTAATCGCGATTAAAAACTTAATAAGTTACTATTCACCAAAAAATTATTTTTATCCCATTGAACCACATTTTACTTCTTAATGAAAACCATGTATGTCGGATTTTTGAAATTCAAAACACAAAGATGGCAAAATTTCATTTAAACGGAAAAATCAGTTTTTATAAGTACCACTTAGTGGTTTCACTATTCATCAAAAATTGAAGTTTTTCAGAAAAATCCCAAAAATTCACCCTAAGCTATATTTGATATTATGAATTCAAAAATGAAGTATATTTTAAAAAATTCAAAACATATAAGTCAAATTAATTAATTTAATAATTAATTCCCACTGTCAGAGCAAATAGCATGTTTTTATGAAACAATAAGTATCAAAAGATTGACACTAGTTTAAGTCTGATTTCAAAGTGAAATTAATTCCAACTACCACTATTGGATTTAATGGTAAAAATATATTCTAATTTCACTTTAAAACCAATTCAAAAGATAATATTATCATATAAATAAATTTGATTAAAAAGAGGTTTTGAATTAAAATGCAACATTTTACACTATTCATTAAAAAAATGAACTTTATCGGAAAGATACCAAAAATTTACACAAAGTAAATTTTGATGTCCCGATTCTTAAGAAGAGTTTTATTTTTTCCCAATAGAATTTATAAGAGTGAACAAAACTGTATTTAATGACGGTTCGCCATCAAAAGGCAATAAGTGAACCTTTAGTGAAAACTAGGGCATATACGCCTAAAATTGAATTCTTTCGGTATTTTAAGCCTTTATCTTTTATTGGATAAATGTAAAAACATTTAAAAACATATATAATCATATTTTAGTTATTTATATCCATTCCCGCCAATACAACGACTACATGTTAACTACCATTTAAAATAATATTATTTTATTATTAGAGTGCAACGTAAGATTCCCAAGAAAGTTGTTGTTGTGTGTTGGGTACGCCATCAAGAATAGCGTACCCTTTAAAGTCATATTAATATTTTATTCAAAAATATGGATAAATATGAAAATGTTATATTCTTTATTTACCTTGGGTGTTACAAGGAATCTCATGGAAATATCATGTTTCACAATGTAATTTTATATGGGTGAATAATACTCGTTTTTGAAAATGATTTTATATTTTTAAAAATATATCAAGTATGAATAACCCAAGGATAGGGAATTATGAACCCAATTTCAATTCATTAGGTTAAAATTATACTTCATAATTTATGTTGTATTAAAAATTTGTATTATTATTTTTGTTATATTACATTGAATTATGTGTATTTACAGTGTACGTAAATATTCCATCCACTCTATTAAATCTCACATCAATTATATTATATTTGTAAGGGTCTTTTATTTTATAATCCCCTTTTAAATTTTTTTAAGAAACTAAAAGAGAAATGTTTTTATGTTATTATTCAATTTTTATGAATATTTTATGGTTCTTGGTCATTTTTTATGATTATGGGTGGGACCTATATCTCCCTCCAATGAATTGGGTAAGTGTAAGTCATAGGATAGCCATATGGTTACTCCAAGTGTAACTGCGATGGTTACATAATAAAGCAGTTGTGACAGTTACATTGTAATGTAGCTGTGAGAGTTTTAAATTATAATTTAGTTGAGAGGGTTACATGATTATTTATTTAATTTCCCAAGATACACTTGTGTTTTTATTTATGTTCTTTATGGTTTTCTTAAATCTTTTTTAAATAACATGTTTCACAAATTAAGTATATATGGGTGACAAGTGTGTCTTTTTGAAGATGATTTCATACATTTGCAATTATTCATAGAATACTGTTTTTATTTAACATTTTATATCCCTTACAAATATTTTCATTCTCACCGTATGTTTTTAAATGATTTCAAAATGTTATAAGGATGTGGAATACAAAAAAAGATGTTATGTTAATGTTTATGAAGATGTGTCAAAGAGAACACATTTTAATTGAAACATTTTTTGTTATGGAAGAAATGGATACTATTTTTGTTGTATCTACTCTATATAAATGTGTAATGTTATGTATGTATTATATCCCATTTCCCTAAAACATTAAACTTGAAGATATTATCAATGTGAAAAGAAGTGTGTTCTTGTGTAAAAGTCACGATTATCCAGTGTAATAAGCTAGGTCCTTATAGTTGGAATCAGATGATGGTTTGTATAACAACAGTGGTTAGGATAGTGTAAAAAGAATTCCATAAATGATTTTTACACTATGTATAACCAGAAATTTTATATCATTTAAATATTCTCATGTCACATAAACTATGTCATGTTTGTTCAAAATGTCTATCAATAGAATAAACAATGAAGATTATGGGGAATGGCACCAAAAAACGATACCCTTTAGAATATGTAGCATGTAATGGTAGGAATTGGGACCAAGTAGTTTGTGACATAAATATCTTATCTAACATAGGAAATAAATGGTTATATAATCCATTCGATTAAATAACTATTGCTACCTCAATGGAACATGATGATAGTGTGACATTTTATGAGGAAACACCCTCCTACTTTCAGGGGATCTTCTGAACCAGTAGTAGCTAAAGGATAAAATAAATCCCTTGAAAAGATATTCGATCTTATGTGATAATTATATAATCCAAATTTGTGTCTTTCCATTTATCAATTTAGAGTTGATATTGATCAGTTGTGGTCATTGGTAAGGAATATTAGGGATGGAGAGGATATTAAAGGATTAGTGTTTGATGAATTTGGATATCTATTTCCTTAAAAACTATTTTCCATATACATTTCTAATTAGGATGTAGAAAAAATTCATTAAATTAAAGAATAGTGAGGAAGATTAAGTGTCAATAAATAAAGATAACATCACCCGATAGGTGAGGTATTATTTTAATCATATTATTGATCTTTATTGAAAATTCATCAATTTTTACTCATGATTGAAGCTAAGATATCGATGGTCATTGTCTTCTCAGGAGTTCAACTGTTCGGAGAATATTATTTGATGTGCTGAGAGGATTTAAATGGAGTTTTCAGATGATCATGTGTACATTAAAAACAAGGTGAAGAAGTGTTCAAGATAGAAAGTGATCAGTCAGAATCAATAAATGAAATATTATGGTAAGAATGCCCTGTTTCCAGTTTGTGAAATGGGTCTCAAAAGCACCTTGGTGATTTCCATAACCGAACAAGGAAGTGTTATTGGTGTGGTAGGATTGGGCATATGGCCTAAGATTATAATGAAAATGATTCTATAAATAATCATTATTAAAAAACAATAATTCTTTTAAAGGTGTTGAGATGGGTGAATATGCAAATGGATTCCCAAAGAGAGGTCTGAATGATGCAATGAATCCAAAATATAATCAGAAATGTATTGTGAGATCCTTTGTGTCTTCGTTAGCAGATGTTGGCCTATCTAATGATGTTGTATCAGGTACCATGTATGATTACTCATATTTTGTTAATTTTTGGTTTGATATGAGGTCTACATATTCTTTTATATATTTTAAATTTTTTATTAAATTTGAAATATGAACCCAACCAATGAGACCAAAATTTACTGTTAAAACAATAGGGGAGAATGTATCAACAAAAAGTCTGTTTATGAATCATACTATTCTTATATTTGGAATGAAATTTCCTAAAAATATTTTTTCTATAATATAATTTGATGTCATTTTTGGAATGGATTGGAATTTTTTTTAATGCTAAGATTTATTATAGTGGTAATCAAGTTATTTTTTTTAAAGTTTTTCAGTTTCTCTACAAGAATGAATACATACAATTGAAAACATATCAGAAAGAGGAAAAATGATTGGTATATGGATAGGAATGTTATCTATCTAATATTATTTAAATCAATGGAACAATACATATTACTAATGTGTTACTGGTAAGTGAATACATTAATGTTTTCTTGATTAGTTACTTGGTGTTATAACTAACTGGGCAGTTGAATTAACAATTGAAATAGTTATTGATGCAATGAAACTTTCAAAACACACTTATATAATGGAAAAAATGTAACATATTGAATTGGAATATAAGTTGCATGAGTGCCTTGATAAATACTTCATTTGACCTATCACCTCACAAAGGGGATCTCCTATTTTATCGTTAAAAAGAAAGATGGCTCCATTAGAATTTTCCTTTATTACCGATACTTGAATAACATCAGTGTTAAAAACAATTTTCCATTTCCTCATATCAATGATTTTTTTGATCAGAACTATGGAGAGAAACAATTTTCTAAGGATGATCTACGGTTGGGGTACAGTTATTTTGATGTTAAAGGATGGAGACAACACTACAACAATATTTCGTACTAGTTATGGTCATTATGATTTTGTTGTTATGCCATCCAAGTTTACTAATAAACCTTCTATAATCAAGGATCTTATGAATAGAATATTTTATATGGTCTTGGACATGTTTTTAGCTTTATTATTTATGTAATTATAATATAATCTAAAAGAAAATAGGAGAATGAAAAATATCTCACAGTTGTTTTCCAATCATAAATAAAAGAAAAAAATATTGAAATTTCAAGAAGTGTAATTTTTTATTGTAACAGATTTATTATCATAGGATCAATGTAAATAATGATTTAATAAATGTTTATCCTAAAAAAACAAAATTGTTTGATTAATAGGAAACACCTGGAAATGTTAAAGAGATTTATAGTTTTATAAGATTTTAAATTTACTAATAACAGATTGTAATAACTATTCATGGTTATCTATCCCACTAACTAAGTTAACCTGAAAAAAGATTAAATTTATTTGGAAATAAGAATTTGATGTTAGTTTTCTAGAACTGAAGAAGATATTGGTGAATGCTTCAGTTTTGGCTCTACCTTCTATAAATGGTGATTGTGTAATCTATAGTGATGCTTTATTGAAGGGACTTGGTTTTGTTCTAATGAATAATTATTAGTTAATTTCTTATTCATTAAGATAACTAAACCCTTGTGAGTTAAATTATCCTAAAAATTATTTGGAATTATCATCTGTGGTTTTTTCTTTGAAAATTTGGAGGCATCGTTTATACAAAGCCAAATGTAAAATATATATAGACTATAAATGTTTGATGTATATATTCAATTAGAAGAAATTAAAAATTAGGTATAGAAGATATATTTAACTAATAACTGATTATGATTTCATTATCAATTACAATCCTAGAAAATAAAACAAATGGATTGATTCCCTGAGTCATAAACATCAATAAACATTAACCGTGTTGTGTTTGGGACATGACAACTTGATTAATACTTTGTTGAATTATTTATTAGAAGTTGTTGGTGGTAGAAATATATCTATTTTTTAGGTTATAGTGCAGTCATCGTTATAAGACAGAATTAAGCAAGTGTATAAGGAAGACTGTGAGCTATAGAAAAATGTACAATTGGTGAAATGGGTATGTTTCTAAAATTTTCCTCTGATAAATATGTTGATTCATGATTTGGAAGAATATTTTGTGTTTCTTTGATTCTCACTTAAAAAATTAATTGTTCTGAGAATCTTAAAGTTCTATGTTTTTAGTTCATCCAGAAAGACCATAGATTTACAGAGATCATCGATAGTATTACTGGTTGGATGGATTGAAAAAAAATATTTCATATTTTACCATGAATTGTTTGACATGTCAACAGGTTAAATAAGAATAGGAGATTCCAAAGGGGATGCTTCATTATTTTCCATTTCCAAAGTGGAAATGAAAAAATATATCCAAGGACATCATTGTGGGACTACCATATACTTATTGAGTTAACACTGAAATCTAGGATATTGTTGAACGACTGAATAAATCCATATATCCCCTTCCTATTAAAGATACAATGTCATTGGATCAACTTTCCAAAATATACCTCAAAGTGATTGTCATGTTTTATGGAGTCGTACATTCCTTTTTATCTGACAGGGATCCAAGGATTACTTCTAATATTATGAAGGGCCTACAGATGTTGTTGGGAATAAAAATAAATTGAAGTACTACTATACATCCTCAAATAGATGGCCACACAAAAAAAACAATTCAGACTTTGGAGGATATGCTTTGAGTTTGTGTAGTGGACTACAAGGGATGTTGGGATCATCATATTTCTTTAGTTGAGTTTTCTCAAATAACAGTATTCATTTAAGTATACAAACGACTCATTTGGAGGAATTTTATGGGAAGCGAGGTTTAACTACTTCTTTTGGGGACGAAGTTAGGGAAAGGAGAATTATTCGACCAAAATTATTAGAGGATGTGACCGAGAATGTAATGATGGTCCTAAAACACATGAGCACAGCTCAAACTAGAAAGAAATGTTTTGCTGAAAAAGGGTGGAATGAATTTATTTTGAGGTATGTGATCATGTTTTTCATGTAATCTCACCATGTAATAGTGTTATGAATTTTGTAATGGATGTAAATATAAAACCACGGTTCATTGGAAATTTTGAAATCCTAGAGAAACTTGGATTATTCACTTACTATGTAGATTTCAATCTGATTTTATCCTAGGAAAAAATGTTTTTTATGTTTTAATATTGAGAGAGTATGATTTAGATTCATCTCATTTCTTACTCTGAGAAGCAATTCAGCTAGAAGATAATGTTTCTGCTGAATAGAAACATGCATGGATTCTTGATCGAAGAGAAAAATTATTTTGGAATACGGTAATCCACCATTTAATTGTTTTGGAAAGAAAACACTTGGTTGATATGTTTAAATAGTGAGTTCCCTAGACCCAACTATGCAGTACTTTTGATTACCATATAATGTGTATAGTTAGCTAAGCATGATGTTATCTTACCATTATAGTGCAGTCTTTTTTGTGTCCACTATTATATTGGAAATTTCGAATGGTTAATTGTCATGTCAAGAGATTATAGAAAATATCAGGCTATAATGAGAACCTCAAGACACTATTACATTAATATTAAATAAATGTTCTTTGGTCTAGATACATATTACTAACTAGAAATAGTAAATATCTGACTATTCGGTACTGAGGGCTCATAAGCATTGAGACTTCATCTCATGAAGTTCGCACTTGGTGATCTCTAGTAGTTAGATCACAAGGACATACAGACAAATAGAAACACCACATGTTTTGGGTTTCATTGGTCATTCTTATCTACAGACTTGTGTGTTGGTCTCCTGAATTGAGACCATTACCAATGTATATCATTTGATTACGTACTTTGATGCATAATTAAAACCACGACAGTCATGTCGTGGAGAGGTAGTATGTGTTGGGTGTGTCGTTGCTGGTATGATATTGGCTGAATGGTCAATGAAGGATTTGTCGCTTCCACGTTCATGAAGTGGTATATCTCATGACTGGTTAATAAATATGCTTCCACCTTCATAATTCTTGGGCCAATGTAGTAGAATGGAGAATCCATCTGGGTAGATCAACGAATAGTAAATCCAGATAAGGATTGTGACACAAGTGTGCGTCTTTCTTTATGAGATATTTAATGAAAAAGAGATTATTTTACATAGTTAGTGTTCGTAGGATGACAATCATTGTTATGAATATCCTTATCTCTTTAGGGGCCATGATTGGTTTCTAGACTCCGCTCTTGGTCTATGGATTTTATTCACTGTTATGGAGGTTAAGGCCTACAGGGTCACATAGAATAGTGTATTAAATAATCCTCCTTATTCAGTTGAATGGGTATATGCATATAGTGGGCCCCACCATGTGGTCCGAGCGTTGTCCATGTTATCGATCACCAATGAATTAAATAAATTCATTAATTTACATGTTATGCATATTTGGGATAGAATTTATTTAATGTATTTATGATTTTAGTAAATACTAGTAATTATTAATCGAACGAATATTATTTTAATATTCAAGGTTCATTTAATATTAAGCAGGACAGTGAGTCAAGTAAAACGAATTGGATTTTATCACATAATATATTTCATATATATTACAAGTATGTGATAAAATAATAAATAATATTTACGTAGTTTAGATCATCAAAATTATCTATTTAGTGGAAATTGAAATAAACGGGTGTCGGGGAACCCAACTGGGTATTTCTCAAGTCCACAATAAATATAAGTAGAGGATCTATCTTACGTTGTGCAATTCACTGTTCATTCATTTTTTCATGGAATGAAAATTGATAGCCTCTCTCTCCTCACACTTCTTATATATAGAAGCTGATGATCCAAGAGTTCGGATCATGTTCTTCCTCTAGCATCCAAGAGATCTCGATGCTGTGATCGTCGAGACACCGAATATTTCATTGGATCACCACGCTAGCACCCGGAATTCAACGACCGACATTCCAATCGATTTTTTGAGCAAGTGCGGATGATCTAGATGGATCCTTCTTTGGACCCTTCATGTGACGATCATCATTGACTAGTTTTAGTCGACCACGACTTCATATCTAAAACAGGTATGTTTTAATTTTAATTCTATTATATTTATAATTTACGTGAGATCCTCAGACCTCTCTGAGGCTCGGATTGTCGACGACGATATATTTCGTGGTCTTGCAGATGAAAATATTTAAATTCTCTAGCCCAATGGCTTCCGCTGCGAGCCTCGGAACCTATCAGTGGTATCAGAGGAATCAAATAACATTTATGAGACAAATAAAAATAATTTGCATAAAACTAAGATGAGGGTTTAAAAACGGTCCAAACGGTTCAAAATCTGCATCGATCCAATGCGGAAATACCGAGTTATTTTCATTTTAAATATTCTAATTGGATCAAATATGTGGTTTCATCTCGGGTTCTATATTTCATTTCATCTAGCTGGAACGATCATGTTTAGATCAGTTCAATGGATATAATTAAAATTGTGAAAATTATAATTTGAAAAATTAAATAATTTCCACAACAATTTTATTATTTTAATAACAATTATTTTATTATTATAATAATTTAATAATAAAAAATTATTATTTTATAACAATAATTTTATTATTATTTAATTTTAAAGGCTATTTAGCATTTAGAAAAAAATGAAAATACCTCATATTAAATAATGAAGGAGTCTTGACCTTGATTTAAAAAATAAAAGGGAAAAGGCATTAAAAGGTTTGTCTTAAAGATTTTAAAAAATATGAATAGTGGGAGGGTGGATTTTTTGGGTCAAGCAATGAAAGGAAAAAAACCTATGCAAGATTGTCCATGGAGACCCCCTCCCTGTTCACGCACGATGTACCCACGATGCATAGGTAGGCAGGCCACCGCTGGCTCATCTCGGACCTCGTCTGAAGTAGGCCACCAGAAACCTTGCACATACAGTGCTGCGACAGCCCCCCCCCCCCCCCACACCATCAAGCCTCCGTCTCACCTCATCCGACCCTCTCAACCGCTCACCACCCTTTCTGTGCGCCGCCTACTACCCATCCCACATTACACGTGGAATCTAGGCTACTCCCATTCGCATAAAGCTTGGCGTAGTAGAGCCTGACCTCTATGCACCGACCTTGCTCCAGGCCACCCCTTAACCAGGAAGATCCCCTCCCTCTCCACCGAAAGCACGCACCCCGCAGGCCATCTCCGAGCCTGTATCCCGCTCCTGATGCTTCCCCAGGCCACCCTGTCCTACATTCCCGCACAGTGCGCCTCCTAGGCTTCCCCAAGTAGGTCGCGCTATCCCGGGCATCTTATCCCACCACCGCGCCACCACGGTCTAGTGTCTGAATACCTATAGCTCTTTGCAGCAGCCCACTTCCCTTTCGGATACACCGCTCGACCTTTCCGGTCGTGCTCTATGATACTCGGACATCCGCTTGCTGTCGGCAAAGCCCCTCTCTAGAAAATTCATAGTGGTAGCCACCCGGTCCTGGCATCTCCCTACTATCACGCACTGGCTGCAAGCACGGGTCTCCCCGAAGGCACCCTCGACAGTTCTGTTGAAGCCCCACACCCCTCCACTGCTAAGTACCCATAAACGGCTTAACCCCTTTTAGCACGTAAAAGGCTTGGATGGTTTGGAAAAATTCAAAACAAATTTAAGAAGACTTGCAATGCGCCCTGAAATTCGAAGCCTAGGCATTTCATGGCCCAAAATGGGTTTGTGCAGGTTTAGCGTGACCCGCTTTGGGCCTGCTCAGTATTGTGGTGATTCGTTTTTCCATAATTAATATAATTAATTAATTTAATTTAATTAAATAATTTAAATATTAATTTATGGTTCAACCAATAATAATTTTAATACTCGAATAAAATTAATTCAATTTAAGTATTAAACTGAATTAACTTAAATTAATTTAATATTGGAATTAAATTTGAATTAATTAATAGACCGATAATTATTTAAATTATTAGAATTATTTAATTCATTTAATTTAATTAAACAAACCCTCATACTTAATTAATTCAATTTTAATTTTATCGCGCTTTATTTTACTCGCACTCTGGTCTTGAGCATCAACCGTGTATATTGCTTTTATTTAATTAATTATTTTAATTACGTGCGATGATTGTAATTAATTAAATAGATGGTCTATGCATCATCTTTATTTTTCCATTAAAATGTATAAGGGTCTACATAACCAATATTTATATGATTTACACTTATACCTGAGTTCCCCTCACATGCACACAGATAATTTTGTACATCAAACGAAGTTGATGAGTGACATGGTCCTCGCCAAGATGAGGCGGTGGACAATGATGCAAGACAACACGTGGATTCCACCAAGACGAGTTGATACTCCAAGACGTGACATTGAACCCACTATGATGAGGCGATACTTCAATTAGGCGAACCTACAAGACAGGGGATAACTGAATTTTGAGTGAATCATGGACTCAGGTATGATGCCACTTAGGTTGTTTAGATTCTCATGACCAGTCGGTTAGTATTTTAACCTTTATGCATTTATTTATTATTTTATGCATTTTAGAGAAGTGGGAAAATACATAAAATAACAGATATTAAAATGCATAAAGAAGCGGCGTGTGTTTTACTATTAAATTTCAGTTGTGAGGGTGACAATAAAGATGAAATTTTTTAATATAAATAGATTACATTCATTGAGAGAGAAAACCAAAAAAACCCAAAGAAAATATTAATTCACAATCAGCCTTCCATCATTCAGGTTTGAACAAAACTGGGTGTTTGAGGTGCCGGTCATGCCTTAGCTGGGGGTGACTCTTACTACTGATGAGTTCATATTCGTGTGGTGGGTTGACATAACTAAAATTACACCAAATAAATAACCATTTCTAGCTTATTTTATTTTTAGAGGCAAGCGTTGAGTAAATCAATATGATTTTTGAAGCTGCAACTTCACTCAATAGATCAAGGATCCGTAGGTCAATGCAGTTGGCCAGCCAAAATCCTACCTTGGACCCTCTGAGTAGTGGAATTTCTATAGCTAGTAGACTATACGGGAGTGCCATAGATCCTTTCCACTAGAATACTCAAGAGTATTTCAATTCTAGTATAGAGGGTTCCTAGAATTCGAAAAATTAATGGGAGACATATATTGAATAAATAATTAGTAATGTCACATTGTATAATCTGCTAAAGATTTGTTGTAGAGAATGACCAGCAATACCACAATCAAACTGCGATAAGTATTGGAAAAAGTTAATTTCCAAACAAGAATAAAAATACAAGTGTAGTATAGGTGCTTGGGCACATTACTACCATAATGGATATTCAAGGTACTTGTGTCCAAACCTGTTAATCCACCTTAGGAAGCGAGGATGTAAAACTGCCTACAGGAGACTCATGAATCTTGTATATGATGGTTCTGTCAAAATTCTATCATCAAAGTCTGATGTTAGTTGCGCCCAATACATCATGACATAGAATATGTTACATGTAGTCTCATCTCCATGATCCTTTCGAGGAGAATGCAAATCAAGATTTGAATGTGATGGTCGCACTCGGTTTGTGTAAATTGAAAGATAGTTCACAATCATTCATGCCATCCCATTATTATACATTTTACACCAAATTAATCTATTCTCATTTAAGGATACAAATGAATGGTATATAGTAATCTCTTCATTAACTTTAAGGTAACATTCTCTATGTAATATGAACATTAGATATAACACCATCATTTATTCCTATAGCAAACAAATTGAATGACAAGGTGAAAAGTCCTATGGAAAGTTACGCCAAAGGCACCATTATCATTTACTTCAATGAAAAATGGTTGGTTATTTAATAAGAGGATATTTTCCTCACATATAAATTAATGGATGTTTTAAAACTAAAATACTAGAAGCCAGTACCCGCTTCTCATTCAGTTAATATTCATAAAATAAATGTATTGTTTCTCACATAGTTCTTGGGTATTAAATAAAATATTATTTTCACATATATTTATATTGAAACCAAGTGAGTAGAGAAAAATTAATAGAATTAAAGTTTCTTCTTCAAGTAACTGAGAAAGGATGACTCCTAAGTTAGTGGTGAGAAACACATAACTTTTAATTTCTAAGTGATTGATTCAAATTAAAAAAGATGTAGAGTGTAACCAAAAACATTTATCTCATGTTCCCATTTAGACATGTTGAGAAATCCTTCCATGTTTTTGGAATTAATTTTGTTTCTAGAAACATAATCAACAAATAGTTAACTGCTACTTGAATCAGAGGAAATACATGATGAATATAAAATTTTAAGATCTACCGAGTTGTGGAAATATGATTCGTTGTCAAGTAAAAATAAAAGTGGATGTCAACTATATACCCAGTATGGTATCTAGGATCGGCATAACTAAACACCTTTAGTATTATTAACATCTTTAGTTTAGACAAAGAAACCATTAGAAATAAAGGTATGCCATAAAGCATATGAGGATTAGTTCAACAAGAGTTTGTGAACTATTACAAAGGATATTTAGTGGTAAAGATACTTCATAAGATTCCTTTAAGTCATTAAAGAATGTACCAGTGAAATATAAGTTTGGTGAGAAGGTATGAGTTTCTTCGGATCGGCATGCCTAAGAATATCTTGACCAAAAAATCATCGATCATGATAATGTAGCATGGTGTAATTCCTAAATGCATGTTACCTTATCTACATCACCGTATTAGTGTTCATAAGGAGGATCGATGAAGAGTCTTACATATTAGCATTGATCAACCAAATGTAGCATCGAGCAATTCCTAAACACACATTTTATACATCAAAGTTTTGATGTATGTTGTATCAATGTTACAACCTACAGAAAAATCCATTATTTTTCACGACATGGTTTGAAAATAACGGCATAATCCCTTAACTAATATGCCAACTAAAATGACAAAGGGATATCATATGAGTCATAGTATGATGAATATCCTTTAGGTCATAGATCATGTGTTAGGTTGAAAAGAGTTACTTAAGATATAAAAAGCATGCATCAATCTGAACATATTTTACATCTAAGTAATTATCCTAATAGTTTCTTAGGATATTATATAAATCCCTAAGATAGAAAAGATATAGTCATGAATTAGACTACATTTCTATACAAGGGTTTAAATCTTTATTAGAGATAGTTGGAGCTAAATTGACTTCGAATTAGTCAATTCCTAAGATGCACAAATGGTTGGTAAATGGAACATGTTCTGCAAGTACATATGGAAAAGGTATGTTCCAGTGACACATACTGAGTAAAAAGAATGAAACCATGGTGATAGTTTTATATTCACCGTAGTCGGTGGTATATTATTCATTAAGAATAATAAATCTTATAAGTAAGCAGTATAAGGCAATGATCTAATATTTAAAAGATCAACTAAAATTCAATAATGGATTCCATTTATCAAATTTCAAAGGGGCTTATAAATTGAATACTACGGTGGGTATTCAAATGATAAGACACATTGATGGTACAAGAATGGTACCAATAATTCTTGATTGGTTATACCAAGTTAGTACACCTAATTCCATTATAATTTTACTTGTCATAGATGAACTTCTAAAATAATTTTATTGCTCATTGTATGTCAAGATCATCTTCCATGGAAGGTGTCTATACGACGTAACCAGAAAGGGATAATGGCATCCAATGATTCCGATAAGGGTTGCAAGTTTCTGAAATCCAGTTATGGATAAATCTAAGCAATAAGATCTTAGATAATTCATTATAAATTCCTTGTGTCTACCAAAGGTTAGTGGGAGTGCTGATCTTTTACTAGTGAAATATGATCAGAACATATATAAACAGATCTTGATCTTACAGTTAGATAAAATTAGAATTAAAGAAATTCTCCAATGGTTGACTTAATGTAGCAACCTATGTTCTAGAAAATAGGATCTACTAAGGTAGACCCAAAGGTTTCTTGGTCCTAGTAAATCATACATATAATGACATTGTAATGAAAAATACAAGTTGTAACAATTCAAAAGATGAATTGTAGCCTATGCCACATGTCTTAATCTCTTCAAGTTAACATGTTCAGAACATAGAAAGATATTAATGTTTTGAATTGATAACATATGCTTTAGCGAAGGATCAATCACATACGCTATAATGTGTACAATAATTGATTTTTCCATAATACGCATTATAGTAGGAAGATATCCATTATATCCAAGACCACTACATGTGAAGCTGTCAAGACTATCATCTTGTACTTCAACGAGTACAAATTATATGTGATAGGAATATGGACAGGAAGGTGTACTAGTTATGGTGGGATACATACTAGTAATCCTAAGATCAATTTGACCAAGTATCGCGGTTAGCCAAAGATGATGAGAAAGTTATGCTAATAAAAGATTGTGGTATCTTTAACTACAAATACCGAGTATGTTGCAACTCTAAGAAAACTAAGAAGAAATTATCAATCACGATGATTTTTTCCACTTCTTGGATTCGCACCTAGTGAGAAACAAATTATCATATTGTAAATTATGATATTATTACTATCCATGTTGTCAAGTTATGACAATGGAAAAAAGTTATATACATGGGGATACCTTATATGGATATGTTTTACTCAATCCGATGAGGTCGGATATAGAAGATATGCCACACAGTGAAAACATGGTAGGCCCAGTAGTTAAATCCATTACCCAGCATAAGTATGATATTTATCATTTTAGTATCTAACATGTTTAGCTAGAAAATTGGTTCTATTTCAAGTGGATATGTTGAAATAGTGGGTGCCCTCAACCCAACTATGTAGTAATTTTGATTACCATATCATTTGTATAGTTATCTATGCATGATGTTATCTTACAATTATATTGTAGACTTTTCTACGTCCACGGTTATAATGGTAATGTGAAAAGGTTAATTGTTGTGTCAAGAGGTTATAGATGATCCCATACTATAATGAGAACCTCAATGCACTATGACATTAATCTTAAATAAATGTTCTATAGACTAGATGCGGCTTACTAACTAGACATAGTAGATATCTGACTATCAGGTGCTAGGAGATCATAGGCATTGAGACCTCTAATCATGAAGTTTTCACATGGTGATCTATAGTAGTGAGATCGGGAGGAAAGACACGCATATAGTAACACCACATGTTTTCGGTTTCATTGGTCACTCCTATCAATGGGCATGTGTATTGGTCTCCTGACATGAGACCATTACCAATTTATATCATTTGATTACATACTTTGATGCAAGATAAAAACCATGGCAGTGATGTCATGGCGAGGTAGTTTGTGTTTGGTGTGTTGTTTGTGGTATGACATTGGTTGAATGGTCAAGAAAGGATTTGTAACTTCTATGTTCATGATGTTGTATATCTCAATCCCGGTTGATCAAGTTGGTTTCACCTTCATATGTCTTTGGCCAAAGAAGTAGAAAAGAAAATCCATATGGATAGATGAACAAATAATAAAGCAAGATAAGGACGATGACACAGGATTGCGTTCTGCTTTATCATATATTTAATGACAAAGAGGTTATAGTACATAGTTAGTGTTTATAGGATGGTAGTCATTTCTATTACTATCCTTATCTCTTTAGGGGACACGATGGGTTTCTAGACTCGGCCTTTGGTCTATGGATTTTTTTCACTGCTATCGAGATAAGGGCCTAGAGGGTCACACATAATCGTGTATTCAAGAATCCACCCTATTCCATTGAATATGTATATGAACATAGTGGGACCCGCCATGGGGTCCGAGCATTGTCCATGTTATCGATCACCGATGAGTTAAATAAATTCATTAATATTCATGTTATGAATATTTGGGATTGAATTTATTTAATATATTTACAAGTTTAGTACATATGATAAAATATTAATCAAAGGAATGTTATTTTAATATTCAAGGTTCGATTAATACTAAGAGGGATAGCGAGTCAAGTTAAATGGATTAGATTTTATCACATAATATATTTCATATATATTACATGTATGTGATAAAATAGTAAATAATATTGGCACAGTTTAGTTCATCAAAATTATTTAGTTAGTGGATGTTGAAATAAACGGGGGTCGGGGAAATCAACCGGGTTTTTCTCAAGTTCACTATAAATATAAGAGGAGGCTATCTCTTATGATTTCCAATTATCTATTCATTAATTTTTGCGTGGAATAAAAATTTAGAACCTCTATATCCTCCTGATTCCTATAGAGAGAAGCTGATGATCAAAGAGTTTGGATCAAGTTCTTCCTCAAGCATTGAAGTTATCTTGATGCGGTGATTGTTGGGATGTCAAAAGATTCTTCGGATTGCTGCGCTAGTACCCAAAATTCGACGATCGATGTTCTAGAGGATTTTTGGAGCACATGCGGATGATCTATAGGGATCCTTCTTTGGATCCTTCAAGTGATGATCACCATCAAGTAGTTTCAGTCGACCGCGGATTCGGATCAAAAATGGGTAAGTTTTCATTTTAATTATGTGCTCTTTATAATTTACAAGAGATCCTCAGACCTCTCTGAGGCTCGGATCGTCAGCGCCAACAAGTTTATTCGTATAGTTAACAAATAATTTTAAAATCCCTGGCCAACCAGCTTTTTCTGCGGGCCCTGAAACCTAAAATGATAACACAACATGGGAATACTAAAGGGCTATGATGTAATAGTACCCACATGTGTTGAATACGTAAAAAATTCTGATGACGTAATTTCTATAAGGTGGGGAGAATATTAAACCCCAAGGATTTAAAAATAATTTAAATTGAATGAAACCATAAGTCTCTAAATACGGAATTTTATGGGGATATTTATAAAAAATCATGTTATCCAAATTTGTTCTCTTGTATGTTTTGAATTTGAAAAAATAAATATCTACGGTTGTGAATAGTATGCTATTTGGATTAAGATAGAACCAACTTGTTCTTTTGGTGTATAATAAAATACCATTATGAAACATAATATGAATATTAATATGAACTATTACAATAATAATTCAATTTATTATTTTAATTTTATAAATTATAACATAATGAGATATTGATTTATTTTTTAAGGTGATATAAAATCATTTATAGTTTTAAAATTGTTATTTTTGGAATAAAATAAGATTTTATTTAAAAATTTAATTAATTATATTTAGAAAAATATTTTCAAAAAATTAGTTAAATTTTTAATTCAACACATATAAATATTATTTGGGTATTTTTTTCTAAAATATATGAATTTTTGTGAATTGTTTATTTTGTTAATTACATAATATGATAAATAAATGTTTTTCAGCATCTTGCATGAGTTAGGAATGATGTAAGTTTCCATTGGATCGATATCACATGAACTTATTACTATTTTAGGTCAGATAAATCAATAATATTCATAGTCATTAGAAACAAATATTAAAATAATGATTAAAATAATGTAAAACCCCTTCTCTCTTCCTCAATAAATACCACTCTCACCCCCCTCTTGCTCTCACACCACTCAAGGATGGATCCTTGTCTAAGATCTTCCAAATAAACTTCCCAAGACCCTCCCCCATGTCCATGACCCATTGTTCTCCCATGAAAGAAAAAACCAATTCCATTAAGAAGGATCTCAAGGAAAATATATCAAGAGGTAAATACCCCCTTTCATTTTCTTGTGTTTTCTTTTCAAATCATTATTTTCATAAACTCACTTATCCTTCCATTATTCAAGAGTCTTGGAATCTAACTTATTATATATATATATTATACTATTATCATGATTAATTAAAAAATTCATCTATTTTCTTCCTCTCCTTCCCCCCTCATATTTTAAAAATAATAACACCATCCTCCATTTCCCGATTTACCATAATATTGGATGTGGTGTTTTCAATTTCCATTACCTCCTTCAATGGTATTTTCAAAACATTTTTAATGGTAGAATAATATTTTAATGTGTATTATATGAAACCTATTATATTATGGAATTAATATATATATGAATTATATTAATTTTATATGATGAAACAAGTTTGTGATTATCAAAGTAACACAAAAATGATCCAAATGAATATCACTAATTATTTATCTAATGATTAATCATCATACCCTGTAACCAAAATGATTTATGTAAATATTTAATATTTTATATATATATGATTACAATTTCATTCCACTTATCAAATTTTATTTCATATAGATAAGAAAATCAATTGCAAATCGTCTATGGAAATCATGTAAAGAACGCACCTGATAACATAGGAAGGAATGAAATACTAATAATTAAAGGGTGCAATGATGTTGAGGAATGGTCAAATAATGTGTTATAAACATTAGTACTAATCATTAAGATATTAATAAAAATATTTTAACCATTATAAATGTAACACCCTGATCTTCCACGATACGCTTCTCTTTCAAAAAATGCAATAGCTTGCATTGTACGCAAGTTCGAGATTCTAACGCACCACAACCAATCAAAGTAGCTGTTGTGAATAGTAATACCCACTTTTTGAAATTATATATATTTTATATTTCAAAATGGACTTTGTTTTTGGATTCGGAATATTGAAATTATCCTATGTTGAGTTTTTGGTATTTTTCTGAGAACTTACAATTTTTTATGAATAGTGAAAAATACTTAAAAACAACTTTTTTATAAAAAATTAATTATAGTGATAAATTATACTATAGAGTGGTTTTAAAGTATAATTAGAATATATTTTTACCATTTTATCCAATGGTGGACATTATAATTAATTTCACTTTGAAATTGGGCATAAACAATTGTCAATCTTTTGATATATATTGTTTCTTAAAAACACGTTATTTGTTGTGACAATGGGAATTAATTATAAAATTAATTAATGAAACTTATATGTTTGGAATTTTTTAAAATAGCCATAATTTTTGAATTCAGAATATCAATTATAGCTTAGGGTGAAATTATGGCATTGTTCTGAAAAACTTGAATTTTTGATGAATAGTGAAACCACTAAGTGGTAGTTAAAAAACTGATTTTTCGTTTAAATGAAACATTACCACTTCTGTGATTTGATTTTCAAAAATCCAACATACATGGTTTTCATTAGGAAGTATAATTTGGTTCAATGGGATTAAAATAATTTTTTGGTGAATAGTAACTTTTTAGTTTAATTAATCGCGATTAAAGGTAATTAGTGGAATTTAAGGTAAAAATGATATTATAAAAATTTGAAAATACCTTTACACTTGTCCTACCCCTATTGGATTACTCATGGCGGACCAAGAAAATTCATGGGTCAACTTGGGGGCCCCATGGATCCACTTTTGTAGGAAAATGACATTAAAAACTTTTTATTTAATGTCAAAATAAAAATGTCACAAACTTGAGTTGTTTTACTAAAATAATTTTTAAACGGGGTTATACAAGTCATCTTTTTACTATAAATATTCATTAGAAATATTAACGATTTCCTAAAACATGATAATTTTTTTATAAATTTTAGGCATTAAATAAATTAATTTATTTATGACACCATGATGATGCAGCAATTACCTCATTAATTAACGATTTAAATAAAATAAAAAGATAATGTAAAATCTAAGACTTAAACATGTCAAAAACCTATTGTATGAGTATATTTCAAACCCTTATCACCCTATCCTCGTAATATATAAGTGTGGGACTTTTAAAATCTGAAACTCATTATATAATAAAGTAACATTTCATGACTTTCCAAGAGTTCCCCTCCTCTCCTCTTATAAAAGGCCCCCACCACTACCACCTTACTCACACCATAAAAGCATTTTGGCTTGTCCAAACTCTGACCAAATACTCTCTCAACTTCCCTCTATTACTCCTAGAAGCCTCCAATTGGTCATAAGTCTTCCCAAGGAAGCCTCTGGCTCAAATCAAAAAGAGTTACCCGATTTAAAGGTAATGTATTCTCTTACGTTGTTTAGTTTTATTTTGCTTCTCCAAACCCCTAAAATCTTTTTTTATTTCTTTTGTAACAACACCAGTATCCTCAATATACTACTATTTTGTTTTGATTAGTATTTGATTTACACTTACACGCACCTTCGTCTAATTGTTAAAGAACATACTGTTTCTGTTGGTGGTGAAATACTGCCTCACGAAACGATGATTGTCCAATATTCTTTTAACACCTCTAATGGTGGCCATTTTTATGACACTATTTTCATATATGATATATATATTATGTTTATGTATTCCTTATGCTTCTGTATTTCTCATTTATGGAATACTTTATAATTTCCATTATGGGTAAATGCGATAATTTCATTTTAGGAAGTGCGAACTACCTCCCCCTCAAAGTGATTTGAACCGTTAATGACATATGTGGGATGTATAATGTATGGAGTAAATGATATTATATATTATCTAATACTGGAATTATAATACACCTTTATATCATTATGATTTCATTTCATAAAATACGAAATAGAAATGAAAGTAGCGTTAATGCGTATGTGTGGATTACCGTCTCCATGAACGGTGCATTTCATTTCTTACCTATAAATTTTATATAATATTATAAATTAATGTATATGATATATATGATATCTACATCATGAATATAATTCTGGATATAATGGATATTTCACCACATGAAAAACTTGTAATTATAAGTAGTTTATTTTTGACTCAAGTACCAAAGATCGACAAAATGACAGTTATTAACTTAAATAATTACTAAATGTTCCTAACATGGTAATAAGTGATATAAAAGGAATAATGAACATGTAAAAGGTTCTTAAGAAAATAGAAATTAACTCCAGTTTATTATTCTGGAGGTTAAAGAACGATCGATTCGAGTCAGACACGAGGTAAGGGAACTTCTTAACCCAATTTCCATTCTTTGGATTAATCTCCTACTTTCAAATTATGTCATGATATTATTATGTCCTATCTTGTAATTGTACTTTCTTTATGTTTAATTATAGTGAATACACATAATAGATCTATTTTATTTATAAAAATGATCTTTGTAAGGGAACTTCTTAACCCAATTTCCATTCTCTTGGTTAATCTCCTACTTTCAAATTATGTCATGATATTATTATATCCTATCTTGTATTTGTACATTCTTTATGTGTAATTATAATAAATACAGATAATAGATCTATTTTATTTTAAAAATGATCTTTGTAAGGACTTCGTCTCAATATCCTTTGATTGAGGCATATTTGGTTTTATACACAACTTTCATTTATACGGTGTATAAACCCCTTTGACTTTTACTTTTATTCAAAAGGAATCTTTTTATACGAAGAGTTTTTACTAAATGACAAAAGGAATGTTTTTTATTACGTATGTGGTGACAACTAATTCTCTACCACTGTGACTATTATTTGAGTTTTGGCTTCCTCTATAAGTCATTACTTTCTTTTAAAGAAAAATAAATACCATGCTTTAATTTTATTTTATTATGGTATTGAAAATGGTTTTGACAAAGTTTTTATTATATCAATGTGTTTTATTCATATCTTGTGATTGAAGTGTGAAAATATTATGTTTCATTTATGCATGTTTTATGTGATACAATTACGTTATGGTTTATGATATGTTTAAACCTGTTCATATGAGGAATGCATTGGACTCAATAAGTGACAGGTGGAGCCCGCTATAGCTCCTCAATGCATCAGTAGGTCTCATGAGACAAAATAGTGTCTTGGCATGAGGCCTTGACAAAATCTTATTTGTGGTCTTGGCACGAGGCCTTGGCTACATGGTTATGATAGTCTGGTATTATACATTCCATCATTATGAAAGTGGTTATTTATATTTCATGTGATCATTCAACCAGTAGAATATCCATGTGAATATGTAAATGGAATTATGTCATTTTACTTTTGCCATATTATGTTGAAGTTCAAGTTTAAAAGGCTTTTGTTTTAGTCATACATTGCCTTAAATGTTTATGTTTATTTATGAAATCTTCTGCTATATTGTCATCCTTACTGAGCATCTGAGCTCACCCCTTCCAATGTTTTAATTTTTTCAGGAAGTGAAGAAGTATATTATGAATGACCTGCACGGATAGTATGATAGGATATGAAGACAAGATGTTGTTGTAGTTTTGTTTTACTTTATGATGTAATGTAAGACTTATGAATGTATCTAGTGTTCCCAAGGATACTAAACTAATCTGTCTTTCGAGACTTGATCTTTTGTGATCATGCCAATGTTAGGCAATAATGCACCCACTCTGGGTAGCTAGGGTCGTGGCACTATAGTTGGAATCAGATCCAGTTTAGTACTAACCCTGGAAGCTAGATTTAGATAAACTCTGATTAGGGTACATATCCCTAAGATAGACTTTGAGGATTAGTATAGAAGAACTTCCTAGAATTTTGGAATTATAGTGATTTTGTGAGTTTTCCGACAAATACATCCCTGTCTAGATACGAGCAGGTAGAGGCGGCTCTGGCACAGATGTACCTAAGGGTAAAACCCGAAAACACCACTTTGAGCTAGACTCAAACGGGAACGGGTGCACGACAACGGGCCTTGCTGCACTCTTGGTTTCGACACTCCCAGGGGATATGCATAGGATAATTCTCATTTTCTATACAAACCATTATGAAGGGTTTATGATTATATACTTCCTTAAAGAAAACATTTCTTTATATGATTATGGATTATATCCATAAATCATTCAATTTATGTTAAATTTTTTACAAGTATGGAATTATGTATTTTGATTCATAAACTAATCTAGTTTATACCATTTTTTAGAAATGGCGCCTAGTGGGAGGAATGGAAATCGTATCAATGCACACACTCCATGTAGGGATTTCTATCCTGCTCAAGACAATTATTTTGGAGCTGGAGATACAACTGGTGCTGATCACCTTTTCACCGTACTTGGACAACTCAATCAGGTTATGAATAATAACCTTACTCATATGGAGCACCCTGATCCGCAACGTAGAGGTACAATTTTAGACCGCTTCATGTTGCAACAACCACCAACATTTATTGGGGGTACAAATTCATTAGTATCTGAGCAATGGATAAACTCCTTAGAGAAAATATTCCATGCCTTGGGGAGTAGAGAAAGGGAGAAGGTCATCATGGATGTTTACCGCCTCACTGGAGATGCCGATCAATGGTGGTCACTGATTCAAAACACAAAGGAAGATGATGAAGTATCAAATATTTAATGGATAGATTTCAAAGATATTTTCATAGAAAAATACTTTTCTTGTGACCATCGAGCAGATATAGAAAAGAAATTTCTACGTCTGAGAAAAAAGGAGGATGATAATGTCGCAAAGTATGAGGCCAACTTTACAAGGTTAGAAAGGAATGCTGCAGATTATATACGTAACCAAAGAAGTAAGATTGATCATTTCTTTTATGGGTTAAAACCATTTCTCCATAAAGATTTAGTATCACAATTGTTCTCATCATACGAAGATATTGTCTCGTGTGCTATGAAGACAGAAAAGGAATTATCTATGTCTTATGACAACAAAGTAAAGCAATAGAAGAGGAGAATGGTGGAACAAGAGACAAATAAAGGGAAAAGGGAAAGAATGATTTTACATTATGTGATAATTGTGGGAATAATCACCGCGGTACTTGCCTAAAAGGAATGGGAGTTTGTTATAAATGTGGAGAAAAAGGTCACCAGGCTCGTGATTCCAAGGGAAAGAAAGAGGCTATCAATGTTGAATGCTACAATTATAGAGAAATGGGGGAATTATCCAAATGAATTTCCTAAGCGTGAGGGAAACATACCTCCGAAATGGCCAAGAGATCAAGGACAATATTATGCTGTTACTAAAGTTGAAGTAGAATAATTAATGTATTGGTGCTTTTGGATTCATGGATTATATTATGGTTATAAGAATAATGTGATATATATAAGGATTGTACTGCAGTACTTGTTGTTTTCATTAAGGTTTTAATATGATGAATGTAATCATATTTTTAGTATGTGTAAATAATAGAAACTTTACCTTGTTTGGGGAATCTGATGTTACAATTGATTTTGGAAATTAGAGAACTTTTTCAGAAAGTCTGGACATAGGTATTTTGGATAACTATAAAGGTTGGAATGGATTAAGTTGAACATTGGATAGTATTTTTTATGGTTAAAACATTTATGAATATTATTTTTGGAATATTATAACACTATAGTTTTAGGAAAAGGACAACCTGGAGGTTGGGGGATAACCCATCGCGTCGGACAAAGCTGCAGGAATCGAACCCACAACCATAGTGCGACATGCCTTTATTAGCCACCACTAGCCTACAGGAAGTCCCTGGTTGTTACAAAATAACTTTTCCTAATCTAAATAGTATGTGTTAAAATTTGGAACCTTATAAAATTAGGATAAATAGAATATTTTTATGTTCTGTTACCATTTGGAGTGAAAGATGGGTTCGTGGTAAAAATTTATTAAAGAGTGAAAGCCTACATGACAAGTAAGTATATTTCCTTACATTCTTAGTAAATCTCTTAAATAAATTCCTCAAATTTATAAAAGGTAACTTAAAACAAAAACGTTGTCGGTTAACTTTTCCAACTGGGATTTAATGATTGTTTAACCAATCACAAGTTTGTGATTTTCTTGTTGTTAACTTTCTACTAACCCTGTTTTCTACAACTCTCCATCAGACCTTGATGTTTTGTTTTTCTTCCATATCCATATTTTCGTAGAATCCTAGTATGGGCTATCTCGGGTGACCTTTGTACTTATCTTTCTTTCTTTTAAAGTTATATTTTTATTATCTTTATTTCCGATGTGGGTTTCCCACAAAGGTATTTTCTATTTTCAACCATTTATTTTCAAAGAAAAATTTCAAATTGCGAGGACGAAAATTATTGGTGGGGAGAATGTAACACCCTGAGCTTCCATGATATGCTTCTCTTTCAAAAATGCAATAGTTTGCATTGTACGCAAGTTCGAGATTCTAACGCACCAAAACCAATCAAAGCAGCCGCACATTTGAAATTATATATATTTTATATTTAAAAATGGACTTCATTTGTGAATTCGGAGTATCAAAATTAGCCAATGTTGAATTTTTGGTATTTTTCTGAGAACATACAATTTTTTATGAATAGTGAAAAATACTTAAAAAAACTTTTTTAATCAAAATAAATTATAGTGATAAATTATAATATAGAGTGGTTTTAAAGTATAATTAGAATATATTTTTACCATTTTATCCAATGGTGGTCATTATAATTAATTTCACTTTGAAATTGGACATAAACAATTGTCAATCATTTGATATATATTGTTTTTAAAAAAACGTTTTTTGTTGTGACAGCGGGAATTAATTATAAAATTAATTAATGAAACTTATCTGTTTGGAGTTTTGTAAAATAGACATCATTTTTGAATTCTGAATATCAATTATAGCTGATGGTGAAATTTTGGCATTGTTCTGAAAACATCAATTTTTGATGAACAGTGAAACCACTAAGTGGTAGTTAAAAAACTGATTTTTCGTTTAAATGAAACATTACTACTTCTGTGATTTTATTTTCAAAAATACTACATACATGTCTTTCATTATGAAGTAAAATGTGGTTCAATGGGATTAAAATAATTTTTTTGGTGAATAGTAACTTTTTAGTTTAATTAATCGCGATTAAAGGTAATTAGTGGAATTTAAGGTAAAAATGATATTATAAAAATTTGAAAATACCTTTACACTTGTTCTACCTATATTGGATGAGTCATGGAAGACCCATATAATCCATGGGAGAACTTTGGGACCCCATGGAGCCACTTTGGTAGGAAAATGACATTAAAAACATTTTATTTAATGTTAAAATAAAAACGTCACAAACATGAGTTGTTTTACTAAAACAATTTTTAAATGGGGTTATGAAAGTCATATTTTTGACTGTAAATATTCATTAGAAATTTAAAATTATTTACTACATCATGATATTTTTTTTATAATTTGTAGACATGAAATAAATTAAATTATTTATTACACCATGATGATGTAGCGATTACCTCATTAATTAACAATTTAAATAAAATAAAAAGATAATGTAAAATCTAAGACATACACTTGTCAAAAACCTATTGGACGAGTATATTTAGAACCCTTATGACCTTATCCTCGAAATATATAAGTGTAGGACCTTTGAAATCCGAAACTCATTATATAATAAAGTAATATTTCATGACTTTCCAAGAGTGCCCCTCCTCTCCTCTTATAAAAGGCCCCCACCACTACCACCTTACTCACACCTTAAAATCCATTTGTCTCGGCCAAACTCTGCCCAAATACTCTCTCAACTTCACTCTCTTACTCATAGATTCCTCACATTGGGCATAAGTCTTCTCAAGGAAGCATTTGGCTCAAATCAAAAAGAGTTACCCGATTTAAAGGTAATGTCTTCTCTTATGTTGTTTTGTTTTATTTTGCTTCTACAACCCCCAAAAAACTTTTTATTATTTTATTTTGTAACAAAAACAGTATAATAAATATATTAGGATGTTTTTATTATAAGTATTTGATTTACACTTTCACACACCTTCTTCTAATGGTTAAAGAACATACTGTTTCTGTGGGTGGTGAAATACTGCCTCACGAAACGATGATTGTTCAATATTATTTTAACACCTGTAATGGTGGCCATTTTTATGAAACTATTTTCATAAATGATATATATATTATGTTTATTTTTTCCTTATGCTTCTTTATTTCTCATTTAAGGCATACTTTATGATTTCCATTATGGGTAAACGCGATAATTTCATTTTAGGAAGTGCGGACTACCGCCCCCTCAAAGTGATTTGAATCGTTAATGCCATATATGGGATGTATAAAGTATGGAGTAAATGATATTATATATTATATTATACTGGAATTATAATACACCTTTAAATAATTATGATTTCATTCCATAAAATACGAAATATAAATGAAAGTAGCGTTCATGCGTACGTACGGCTTACCGTCGCCATGAACGGTGCATTTCATTTCTTACCTCTAAATGTTATGTAATATTATAAATGCATGTATATGATATATATCATATCTACATCATGAATATTATTCTGGATATAATGGATATTTCACCACATGAACATCTTGTAATTATAAGTGGATTATTTTTTACTCAAGTACCAAATATCGACAAAATGACCATTATTAACTTAAATAATTACTAAATGTTCATAACATGGTAATAAGTGATATAAAAGGAAAAATGAACATGGAAAAGGTTCTTAAGAAAATAGAAATTAACTCTAGTTTATTATTTAGGAGGTTAAAGAATGATCGAGTCAAGTCGGACAAGAGGTAAGGGAACTTCTTAACCCATTTTCCATTCTTTGGGTTAATCTCCTACTTTCAAATTATGTCATGATATTATTATGTCATATATTGTAATTGTACTTTCTTTATATGTACTTATAGTTAATACACATAATAGATCAATTTTATTTAAAAAAATTATCTTTGTAAGGGAACTTCTTAACCCAATTTCCATTCTTTGGGTTAATCTCCTACTTTCAAATTATGTCATGATATTATTATGTCTTATCTTGTATTTGTACATTATTTATGTGTACTAATAATAAATACCCATATTAGATCTATTTTATTTTAAAAATTATCTTTATAAGGACTTCTTCTCAATCTCCTTTCATTGAGGCATATTTGGTTTTATGCAAAACTTTCATTTATACGGTGTATAAACCCCTTTGAATTTTACTTCTATTCAAAATTGAATCTTTTTATAAGAAGCGTTTTTACAAAATGACAAAAGGAATGTTTTTTCTTACGTATGTGGCGACAACGAATTCTTCGCCGTCGTGACTATTATTTGAGTTTCAGTTTCCTCTATAAGTCATAACTTTTTTTTAAAAGAAAAATAAATACCATGTTTTAATTTTCTTTTATTTTGGTATTGAAAATGGTTTTGACAAAGTTTTTATTATATCAATGTGTTGTATTGATATCTTGTGATTGACATATGGAAATATTATGTTTCCTTTATGCATGTTTTATGTGATACAATTATGTTATGGTTTATGATATGTTTAAACCTGTTAATATGAGGAATGCATTGGACTTAATAAGTGATGGGTGGAGCCCACTATAGATCCTCGATGCATCGATATGTCTCATGAGACAAACTAGTGTCTTGGAAAGAGGCCTTGAAAAAAATCTTATTTTTTTGTCTTAGCATGAGGCCTTGGATACGTGGTTAGGATAGTCTGGCATTATGCATTCCATCATTATGAAAGTGGTTATTGATATTGCATGTGATTATTCGACCAGTAGAATATCCATGTGAATAAGTAAATGGAATTATCTCATTTTACTTTTTCCATATTATGTTGATGTTCAAGTTTAAAAGTCTTTTGTTTTAGTCATACATTGCCTTAAATGTTTATATTTATTTATGAAAGCTTCCTCTATATTGTCATCCTTATTGACCATCTAAGCTCACCCCTTCCAGTGTTTTAATTTTTCCAGGATGTGAAGAAGTATATTATGAATGACCTGTAGGGATAGTATGAGGGGATATGAAGACAAGATGTTGTTGTATTTTTGTTTAACTTTATTATGTAATTTAAGACTTATGAATGTATCTAGTGTTTCCAAGGCTACTAAACTAATCAGTCTTTCGAGACATGATCTTTTGTGATCATGCCAATGTTACGCAATAATTCACCGACTCTGGGTAGCTGGGGTCAGGGCGCTAAAGTTGGTATTAGAGGCAGTTTAGTACTAACCATATAAGCTAGATTTAGATAAATTCTGATTAGGGAACATAGCCCTAAGATAGAATTTGAGGATTAGTATAGAAGAACTTCCTAGAATTTTGGTATTATAGTGATTTTGTGATTTTTCCAAGAAATACATCCATATCTGGATACAAGCAGGTAGAGGTGGCTCTGGCACAGATGTACCTAGGGGTAAAACCTGAAAACACCACTTTGAGCTAGACTCAAACGGGAACTGGTGCACGACAACGGGCCTTGCTGCACTCTAGGTTACGACACTCCCGGGGGATATACTTAGGATAATTCTCATTTTCTATACAAACCATTATGAAGGGTTTATGAGTATATACTTCCTTAAAGAATACATTTCTTTTTATGATTATGGATTATATCCATAAATTGTTCAGTTTATGTTAAGTGTTTTACAAGTATGGAATTATGTATTTTGATTCATAAACTAATATAGTTTATACCATTGTTTAGAAATGGTTCCTAGTGGGAGGAATGGAAATCGTATCAATGCACGCACTATATGTAGGGATTTCCTTCCTGCTCAAGACAATTATTGTGGAGCTGGAAATACAACTGGTGCTGATCACCTTATCACCATACTGGGACAACTCACTCAGGTTATGAATAATAACCTTACTCGTATGGAGAACCTTGATCCGCAACATGGAGGATCAATTTTAGACCGCTTCCTGAGGAAACAACCACAAACATTTAATGGGGGTACAAATCCATTAGTATCTGAGCAATGGATAAACTCCTTAGAGAAAATATTCCATGCCTTGGGGAGTAGCGAAAGGGAGAAGGTCATCATGGCAGTTTACCGCCTCACTGGAGATTCCGATCAATGCTAGTCGCTGATTCAAAACACAAAGGAAGATGATGAAGTATCAAATATGGAATGGAGGGATTTCAAGAGCTTTTCTTAGTAAAATACTTTCCTCGTGACCATCGAGCAGATATGGAAAGGCAATTTCTAAGTCTGAGACAAAAGGAGGATCAGAATGTCGCAAAGTCTGAGGCCAACTTTACAAGGTTAGAAAGGAATGCAACAGATTATATACGTAACCCATGAAGTATGATCGATCATTTCTGTGATGGGTTAAAACCATTTCTCTATCGAGATTTAGTATCACAATTGTTCTCATCGTATGAAGATATTTTCTCATGTGCTATCAAGACAGAAAATGAATTCTCTAAGTCTTATCACAACAAAGTAAAGCAAGAGAAGAGGAGAATGGTGGAACAAAAGACAGATAAAGGGAAAAAGGGAATGAATGATTTTCCATTATGTGATAATTGTGGGAAGAATCACTGCGGTACTTGCCTAAAAAGAATGTGAGTATGTTTATAAATGTGGATAAAAAGGTCACTAGGCTCGTGATTCCAAGGGAAAGAAAGAGGCGATCAATGTTGAATGCTACAATTGTAGAGAAATGGGGCATTATGCGAAAGAATGTCCTAAGCGTCAGGGAAACATACCTTCGAAAAGGCCATGGGATTAAGGAAAATCTTATGCTGTTACTACAGTTGAAGCAGAATAATTAATGTATTGGTGCTTTTGGACTCATGGATTATATTATGGTTAAAATAATAATGTGATATATATAAGGATTGTACTGCAGTACTTGTTGTTTTCATTAAGGTTTTAATATGATAAAGGTAATCATATTTTTATTATGTGGCAATAAGAGAAACTTTACCTTGTATGGGGAATCTGATGTTACAATTGATTTTGGAAATTAGAGACCTTTTACAGAAAGTCTGGACAGAGGTATTTTGGATAACTATAATGGTTGGAATGGATTAAGTTGGACATTGGATAGTATTATTTATGGTTAAAACATTTATGAAGATTATTTTTGGAATATTATACTACTATAGTTTTAGGAAAAGGACAACCTGCAGGTTGGGGGATGACCCATCGCGTTGGACAAAGCTGTAGGAATGGAACCCACAACCATAGTGCAACAGGTCTTTATTACCCACCACTAGCCTACATGAATTCCCTGGTTATTACAAAAAAAGTTTTCCTAATCTAAATGGTATGTGTTAATATTTGGAACCTTATACAATTAGGATAAATAGAATATTTTTGAGTTATGTTACCATTTGGAGTGAAAGATGGGTTCGTGGTTAAAATTTATTAAAGAGTGAATGCCTACATGACAAGTAATTATATTTCCTTACGTTCTTAGTAAATCTATTAAATAAATTACTCAACTTTATGAAAGGTAACTTAAAACAAAAACGTTGTCGTTTAACTTTTCCAACTGGGATTTAATGACTGTTTAACAAATCACAAGTTTGTGATTTTCTTGTGGTTAACTTTCTACTAATATTGTTTTATACAACTCTCCATCAGACCTTGATGGTTTGTTTTTCTTCCATATCCATAATTTCATAGAATCCTATTATAGGCTATCTCGGGTGACCTTTGTACTTATCTTTCATTCTTTTAAAGTTATATTTTTATTAACCTTATTTTCTGTGTGGGTTTCCCACAAAGGTATTTTCTATTTTCAACCATTTATTTTCAAAGAAAAATGTCAAATTGCGAGGACACAATTTATTAAAGGAGGGAAGAATGTAACAACTCGAGCTTCCACGACATGCTTCTCTTTCAAAAATGCAATAGCTTGCATTGTACGCAAGTTCGAGATTCTAACGCACCACAACCAATCAAAGTAGCCGTTGTGAATAGTAATACCCACTTTTTTAAATTATATATATTTTATATTTCAAAATGGACTTCATTTGTGGATTCGGAATATCGAAATTAGCCTATGTTGAATTTTTGGTATTTTTCTGAGAACTTACAATTTTTTATGAATAATGATAAATAATTAAAAACAACTTTTTTAATAAAAATAAATTATAGTGATAAATTATACTATAGAGTGGTTTTAAGGTATAATTAGAATATATTATTACCATTTTATCCAATGGTGGTCAAATTGGACATAAACAATTATCAATCTTTTGATATATATTGTTTCTAAAAAACACGCTATTTGTTGTGACAGCGGGAATTAATTATAAAATTAATTAATGAAACTTATATGTTTGTAATTTTTTAAAATAGACATCATTTTTGAATTCGGAATATCAATTATATCTTAGGTTGAAATTTTGGCATTGTTCTGAAAAACTTCAATTTTTGATGAATAGTGAAACCACTAACTGGTAGTTAAAAAAATGATGTTTCATTTAAATGAAACATTAACACTTCTGTGATTTGATTTTTAAAAATCCAACATACATGTTTTTCATTATGAAGTTAAATTTGGTTCAATGGTATTAAAATAATTTTCTGGTGAATAGTAACTTTTTAGTTTAATTAATCGCAATTAAAGGTAATTAGTGGAATTTAAGGTAAAAATGATATTATAAAAATTTTAAAATACCTTTAGACTTGTCCTACCAATATTGGATGAGTCATGTCCGACCAAGATAATCCATGGGTCAACTTGGGGATCCCATGGAGCCACATTGGTAGGAAAATGACATTAAAAACTTTTTGTTTAATGTTAAAATAAAAATAACACAAACATGACTTGTTTTACTAAAACAATTTTTAAATGGGGTTATGCAGGTCATATTTTTGACTATAAATATTAATTAAAAAGATAAAATGATTTCATACATCATGATAATTTATTTATAATTTTTAAACATTAAATAAACTAAATTATTTATTACACCATGATGATGCAGCGATTACCTCATTAATTAACGATTTAAATAAAATAAAAATATTATGTAAAATATAAGACATAAACTTGTCAAAAACATATTGGATGAGTATATTTCGTACCCTTATCACCTTATCCTAGAAATATATAAGTGTGGGACCTTTAAAATCCGAAACTCATTATATAATAAAGTAACATTTCATGAATTTCCAAGAGTGCCCCTCCTCTCCTATTATAAAAGGCCCCCATCACTACCACCTTACTCACACCATCAAAGACTTTTGGCACGGCCAAACTCAGAAAAAATACTCTCTCACCTTCCCTATATTACTTATAGAATCCTCAAATTGGGCATAAGTCTTCCCAGGGCATCCTTTGCCTCAAATCAAAAAGAGTTACCCGATTTAAAGGTAATGTCTTCTCTTACGTTGTTTTGTTTTATTTTGCTTCCCCAACCCCCTAAACTCTTTTTATTATTTTATTTTGTAAAAAAACCAGTATCCTCAATATACTAGGATTTTGTTATTATATTTATTTGATTTACACTTACACACACCTTCGCCTAATGGTTAAAGAAAATACTGTTTCTGTGGGTGGCGAAATACTGCCTCACGAAACGATGATTGTTCAATATTCTTTTAACACCTCTAATGGTGGAAATTTTGATGAAAATATTTTCATATATGATATATATATTATGTATAGGTTTTCCTTATGATTCTATATTTCTCATTTATGTCATACTTTATTATTTCCATTATGGGTAAACGCTATAATTTCATTTTAGGAAGTGCGGACTACCGCCCCCTCAAAGTGATTTGAATCATTAATGCCATATGTGAGATGTATAAAGTATGGAGTAAATTATATTATATATTATATTATACTGGAATTATAATACACCATTATATAATTATGATTTCATTCCATAAAATATGAAATATAAATGAAAGTAGCGTTCATGCGTACGTACGACTTACCGTCTCCATGAACTGTGCATTTCATTTCCTACCTCTAAATGTTATGTAATATTATAAATAAATGTATATGATATATATGATATCTACATGATGAATATAATTCTGGATATAATGGATATTTCACCACATTAACAACTTGTAATTATAAGTAGTTTATTTTTTACTCAAGTACCAAAGATAGACAAAATGACCGTTATTAACTTAAATAATTACTAAATGTTCATAACATGGTAATAAGTGATATAAAAGGAATAATGAACATGTAAAAGGTTCTTAAGAAAATAAAATCTAACTCTATTTTATTATTCAGGAGGTTAAAGAATGATCGAGTCAGGTCGGACATGAGGTAAGGGATCTTCATAACCCAATTTCCATTCTTTGGGTTAATCTCCTACTTTCAAATTATGTCATGATATTATTATGTCCTATCTTGTAATTGTACTTTCTTTATGTGTACTTATAGTGAATACACATAATAGATCTATTTTTTTTTTTAAAAAATGATCTTTTTAACGGAACTTCTTAACCCAATTTCCATTCTTTGGGTTAATCTCCTACTTTCAAATTATGTCATGATATTATTATGTCATATCTTGTATTTGTACATTATTTTTGTGTACTTATAATAAATACATATAATAGATCTATTTTATTTTAAAAATGATCTTTGTAAGGACATCTTCTCAATCTCATTTCAATGGGGCATATTTGGATTTATACACAACTTTCATTTATATGGTGTATAAACCCCTTTGACATTGACTTTTATTCAAAATGAATCTTTTTATACGAAGAGTTTTTACTAAATGAAAAAAGGAATGTTTTTTCTTACGTATGTGGGGACAACGACTAATCCGCTGCCATGACTATTATTTGAGTTTCAGATTCCTCTATAAGCCATAACTTTTTTTTAAGAAAAATAAATACCATGTTTTAATTTTAATTTATTTTGGTATTAAAAATGGTTTTGATAAAGTTTTTATTATATCAATGTGTTGTATTGATATCTTGTGATTGAAGTATTGAAATCTCATGTTTCCTTTATGCATATTTTATGTTATACAATTATGTTATGGTTTATGATATGTTTAAACCTGTTCATATGAGGATTGTATTGGACTTAATAAGTGACGGGTCGAGCCCGCTATAGCTCCCCGATGCATCGGTAGGTCTCATGAGACAAACTAGTGTCTTGGCACGAGGCCTTGACAAAATATTATTTGTGGTCTTGGCACGAGGCCTCGGCTACGTGGTTATGATAGTCTGGCATTATGCATTCCATCATTATGAAAGTGGTTATTGATATTGCATGTGATTATTCGACTAGTATAATATCCATGTGAATAAGTAAATGGAATTATCTCATTTTACTTTTGCCATATTATGTTGAAGTTCAAGTTTAAAAGGCTTTTGTTTTAGTCATACATTGCCTTAAATGTTTATGTTTATTTAGGAAAGCTTCCGCTATATTTTCATCCTTACTGAGCATCTGAGCTCACCCCTTCCAATGTTTTAATTTTTCCAGGATGTGAAGAAGTATATTATGAATGACCTGCAGGGATAGTATGAGGGGATATGAAGACAAGATTTTGTTGTAGTTTTGTTTTACTTTATGATGTAATGTAAGACTTATGAATATATCTAGTGTTTCCAAGGATACTAAACTAATCGGTCTTTCAAGACTTGATCTTTTGTGATCATGCCAATGTTACGCAATAATGCACAGACTCTGGGTAGCCGGGGTCGGGGCGCTACAATACATGAGGTTTAAAAATATTTTAATTAAGAAAAACCTGAGGTAAGGGAATTGTATACATAATTTCCATTATTTGGGTTTAACTTCTACTTCATTTTTTATGTGGTATTAAAATTGTTTGTGTTATATGTTTATATTTTATATATTATTATGTGTATTTAATGTTTATAAACATATTATAACCAATATATTATGTCACACTTCAATTATATTATTTTTGTAAGGGGTTTAATTCTAAAATCCTCCTTTTACAATCTATTTCAGAAAATTAAAAAGAAAGGTTATATTAAATTATTCATGTTGTATGAATATTTTTTGGTTATAGGGAATTTTTTTTGATGAAGGGGGATCTTTATCTCCCTCAAATACATTTGGTTTTTGTAATTTGGAGGTCTTCCAAATGGTTACTCCTACTGTAACTGCGATGGTTACCCAATATGGTAGCTGTGAGGATTACATTGTAAGGTATCCATGAGGGTTAAAATCTATAAGGTTACAAAAGGGGTTAAAATATTATTTATGTGAAGCTCTAAAATACCATTATTGTTTTATTAATGGTCTTTAGGATCTATGGAAATCTCATGGAAATATCACGTTTCACAATATATGTATATATGGGTGACAAGTATGTCTTTTTGAAAATGATTCCATATGCTTACAAGTATTCATGAAATAATGATTTATTTCATTGTTTTTATATATCATACATATATTTTATACTTATCCCACGTTATTAAATTATTTTCATAGTTTAAAAGCATGTGTAAGAAAAATAATGAAGTTATTCTAAATGTTATGTTGATTTTTCAAAGAAACGTGTTTTGTTTCAAATGTTTAATTTTATATAAGAAATGTATAATATATTAGAAGTATCCACTCTGTATAAATGTGGAATTTTAAATATGTATTATATCCCAATTATCTAAAACTATAAACATGATAGAATCATTAATGAAAAATAATGACAGTTCATGAAAAAAAGTCAATATTTTGTAGTTTAATATGGATAAGTCCTTATTTACTAGGGAAGATAATTATCTATGGATAATTTCTCAGAATAATCCTATTACATACATTAATAATTTCTAAATGGGCCTCTTGTCATATTAAAAACCCATCATTTACCTAAGATAAAAATCATTTTTCCAAAAAATCGCACAAATTTTTTTTTACATTCCCAGCCATTTTCAAATGTTTTTTGAATCATCACATCACAATTGCATGGAAAATACATATTTATGAAAATGAAAAATGTGTCATACATCACTATTACATGCCAAACTACTTTCGAAATTACAATACATGTTTATTATAAATTATTAATCAACTTAAAAAAAATTTCCATGAAAATAAATTTATCATAAAATATTTTATAATGTCATATACAATCCAAACCCTGTTTTAGATAAAATTGACTACATGTGAGAGCTAAAAAATAATTTTATCAAACAAATCAAACATTACCATTTTGAAAAAAAAATGGTATTACTACCACTTTTCCCCCCAAATAACAAATTCAAAGATAAAGGATTAATATTTATCAATTAATGAATGTGTGAAAATATTGAAACATGAAAATGTCAAACATTAAAGGAAAATATAGTGTGAAACCAACCTAAACCTCATATAACTTCTATAAATCACACCTGAAACGACTCTATAAAGGATCCAAGAGTAAATATTGATCATGTGGGACCCCAAATAAAAGAAAAACATGAAAAAAAACCATGGTGAAATGTGAACACCATTTTCAAGATACCCTATGATTAGAAGAACTCAAAATACGATGAAGGAATGTGGAAGAGGTATGAGAGGAGGGGAAAATTCCTTGATGATATACCCCCAAATAATGCAGAACCACCACAAAACTATACCATGGGATGAATAACAATTTTGATGAACCATGGAGGATTACCCCAAGGTATATATGAACAAGGTGAAGGACTAATTGGGTGGATTTGGGGTTAATATACTATAACGGAAGAATGATAATTTCATAATTTATATTTTACTGGGAAACTAACACAGTTTGAAGAAACAGTTTACCAAACAGTATGAAAACTATGAAACCCTTACTTAATAAACTAGGGAACCATCATGGGTTGACTACATGGTTTTCCAAACAGTGCACCAATAGTGCAGAATTGTTCTACAGGATAGTGGCTACCTTCATGCATTAAACACATTTTTACAAACCAAATATGAATCATTCACCCTCATCTAGAAGCATAAAAAAGCTCAGATGGTTAACTAGGATTATTACCAAGGTATACTCAAACCATGTACAACCCTTGTAAAGGCTACTACCAAGAATTGAAACTAAACATTTCTTCAAAGACCCATTCTGTGACTGGTGAATAACTACATGATCAAAACTAATCAAAGAAACAAATCAAAATCATGAGCATTAACCACCATAAACTCAACATAAAAACCAATAAACAATTATAAAATAGAAAAATTATGAGAATGAAAAATAAGGTGACCCAATTATCACAATAATTAATGAATTATACCCCTAAAAGTCCAAATTAATTCTAGTTGATTGATCAATGAATTTGGATTACCTCAACCACATGATCGAAACTCTCAAATCTTGAACACCTTAACCACAAAATAAAACACCTAGATCTTATCATAGGTGAACCAATGGGGAAAACCACATAACGATAAACACTTCCACAAGAATGATTTAATAAAATACTTGAGAGCACTCCACCCAGAATTTTTACATAGGGAAGGAACCTAAAATTAGTCACCTCTAAATGACACTACACACTGCCAAGGCAGCAGTAGAAACTAACTTGTATTATCAACATTGAGTGGCCCAAAAAGATACCCCGTAATTAGAAAACAACATGATTTGATTTGTCATCAATGAAATTTCAATAAGACCTATATTTTTTCTCCCCACTATTATGAAATAGCTTGTTTGAACCACCTCTGAAACAATGCGACACGAACAAAAACACTTATCACAAGGGGAAGGTAGGGGAGGGACTCCATGAAAGGATAACTAATCAAAATAGAATCTTACCCATGACTCATGACATCTAAATGGAATGAAAACAATACCACACCGAAATTTGTCAGAGTCTTCCAAGAAAGGAAATATAATCCTAAACATACAACTATGAAGGAAGAATCAAAGGCATTTCATGATAGGAATGTTCACGACACTCATTGCAACATGATATAATCACAGTGACATGGAGACCATATTAATATCATAAAAAATTCCTCGCCGAAATATTACAGACACAAGATGTGTGATACTCCATACATAGCTTTTGATTTCCTAACATTGTGAAAAGATTTACTCTAAGGCTTGTGGGTGGTTCCCAGATGATTGAAACATTATTTATGTCCTAGTCAGAAGATAACGATCCCAAACTTGAACTCAATATTCTGGTCCCACAGTAATCCCAAAAGTACATGGGCAGAATCAGAGGATCATGACAAATAATGAATCCCACAAGCTCAAATAATTAACATTTACCATAATAGGGACATATATGATACATAACTCCATTTTATATCGCCAATAATGAGGGTATAATAGAAAAATTCCCATGACAGAACACACTATCACTCAGAACAGTAGAAAGCAGAATTTATAGAAAGAAAAAACACTTAAATCGATATAGGTGTTCTCATGATATCAAAAACATCTCATTTTAACAAATGAAAAAGTGAACCACTTGGCACAAAATCTCCAAAAATTATTAAAACTATAATAAATATAGTTTTTAAAACTATGCACCAATAGTTCCCTACTAATGTGAGGTGGTTGTGGTGTATTTCAGAGAGGTGGATTTAATTTTATAATCTGAATAATAGAATCCATATTTTGATTAACTAGAAGTCCTACAATTAGGGAATAAAACATATATTAACCACAAACAACCATAGAGTATATGGTGGTGTAAACCATGATAAATAAATGTCATGATACTGATCAAAGCCATATTATAACCAAAAATCACCTTACACATTTATCAACTTAATGACAATCCTTCCCTATAATTCTAAAAACATTGGAAGAAGCCCCTCAAAACACAAAATCTATACTGAATCCCCAACAAGACTAAATTATCATAATACAAAATGAATAAAAACACTAAATCAATGGAGTACACACCACATGAACAACACTTCCAAAATCAAAAGAGAATCACCTTACATCAACTAGTTCTAAAAACATAACAACTACTTATTGTAAATATTTTTTAGTGGATATAAATTTTTTGTGATTCACACTCAATGATGATATTCCTTGGTGTCTCACTCATATGAACAATCTCTTATAACCCTACAAACTAATAAACCCATGACAAAACCCACCCTTACCAATCTAAGATGTCATCAACACCTCTATATAGATCCATGAATCTGAGCATCTAGAGAAATAAAAAAAATATCAAAATAGAAAATTCTCATTTCAAAATCAATGAAAATTATCAAAATCCTACCAACCACAAATAAAAATAATCTTTCTTTAAATTATACATACCAATACATTTCATATTGGTCAAAAATTAAATCCTGTGAATTTATATCATAAAACTCCATTAATTTTATTCAAAATATTTCCCACCTGCTCAATAATATCATTCCCTAAAAAATATTTCATTATAAGCGTAATTTTCTTTTTTAAAACACAATTCAAATGAAAATTGTAAAACAACGTGGGATTTTCAATCAAAATTTATCAAAACCCATGATTTAAATTATAAAAATTCATTTTCAAATGAATTATTCAAAATCATTATGGATGATTATTTTAAAATTTCTGAAAAGAAAATCATTACAATTTCAAAACCCATTTTTACTATATCAATATTACATTTCTCAAAACAATTACCATAATCTATAAAAATCCAACACAATACACATGGAAAATAGAATCGATGGGTTACATGGACATATGGATGGTGTCCATATTAAAATAACACCACCATAATATAGTGTAATGTAGTATAATGTCCCTGGATCCAAATAGATTTCTAGGACATGCAATCACATGGTGACCAATAGCCTAACCCCCATTTCACATCCCAGTCAAAAAACAATCCATCAATCCAAATAAATCAAGTCTAACATCCCATGGTTAATCATGGTTTAGTATATAATGGTTGGCCTAACACTCCCAAATACATTCACCACATGTATCGACAATCCAACTAGGTCAAACTTAACATCCCTAATAAATAAAGGGAACTTTGAAAAACATGGTCCTCTAAAGAGATGGTCTACGCTAATAAATTTTTTTCCCGAACCATTATTGTTCCACCCTGAAATGGTCCCCAAGACAATTTTTGGAAACTCACAAAGGGCATTCCTGATCCCCACGGGGTGGAAACTAGTGTTGGTAACCATCAGAAAAACCAATAGACTGATTTTTTACAACAATAAATAAAAAATTTGAACATGATATAGATAAATTACAATCCATCATGTATATACACATATTAAAAATGAATATATTTTTACAAAATCAGATAAATTCAACAAACTATACAATAAAACCGAAACTGAACTCAAATGACACAACACCTCCATGTGATCATGAGGGTCACAATTTGTTACCAATAACAATCATCGCCAAATGAATTATAAACCAATCTAGAACCTGCAAAACAAGCTAAAAACCAGAATAAATGATATCCATGGTTATTAAAACATAGTAGGCATTCCCATATAATCTATTACTAATTCACTTCATGAAAAATTAAAGAAACATCAACATCATGTTTTAAATATAATATATATAAATTTTAGTTTTCACAATTTCACCTTAAAAAATCATTGTCAATTTACCATTTCATCATTTCAAAGCACAATATTTTCTATTGGGTAAACATATGAATTCTAAAATAGGAAGGAAACATCCCATTTATATAAGAGATAAAGTGAGTAAAACATTTCAAAAAACATTAAAAAACCTAAAAATATTTTATCTCATTTATCTTGATATCAAAATTGTAAATAAATAAGAAAATTAAACAAAGAAGAATGGAAATGGAATATATCACACAATTGTATCTAAACATCAATGTTTCTAAGATAATTTATGCATAATTATTATTACCAATAGAAATGGGTGAAATATGATCTCATGCATAATCCATAACATAATTATACATGAGGACTCATCCCAATAAGCATGCCTCACATGATTCCAACAATAATTCCAAATATTCCTGTCCATCCAATGGCATGTACAAACTAAGGGGCCAAATCCCATGACAATAGTAACAATATATATTCCCCTTCTATGGGCCATTGGAATGTCCGTAATATGAGTAGTGAATCAATTATTATTATAAAATTCAACTGATATGAATGGTTCTCCATGTCATGAAATAAATAATTGGGTTAGAAAATTGATAATAATTGAGAATCAAATCAAATACACACATAAATTTTTTTACACAACATTAATTCATCTGAGTCGCCTAAAGGAATAATCCATTTTTTACTAAAGATAGATCATAAAATATTCCACATTGGGAACCTCCAACTTTTCACAATATGAATGTGTCATGAGTATTCAATAGGGAGTAAAAAAATCTAATTCATATATAATCACAATAAAAATTATAAAATGGGAGTTTTCTATAACCAAAATTTTCACAAAATTTACAAAAGTCTCAAATGGGCCTCATGTTCTATTCACATAACCATCATTTAGAAAAAATCCAAATCAAAATTCAATAATTCTGAAAACACATTATTTAAATATCCCTTACATTATGAAATATAATTTGAATCATTATATCACAATTCCATGTAAAATAAGTTTTTATAAAAGGTTGAATGGCCCATAAATCATAATCACATACCAAACTATATTCAAAATCCCAATTCATGCTTATTTTAAATTATAAAACCACATGGATGTTTTCCATGATAATTAAATCTTCACTTCTTATAGAAAAAATTATTTTATTTGTAAAACCATAATTTAAATATAACATACAAATAGTAAAAATTAATTAGTCATTTTATAAAACAATTGGTGTGCACATATATAACAAAACAATACCATTTGTCACATAACTTGTAATAACCAAAACCTTACACACCAAATAATTTTTTAGAAGACCACAATTTAATATTTATCATTTAAGGAATTTGAGAAAATCATGAAAAAAAATATAAAACATTAAATGATCGTGAAAAGTGTAATATACATCTATCTTTTGGGGCTTCAACAATGCACACATAAAATGACTCCATAAAGGTTCAAAGAGTCTAGTTCTACCAAAAGAAACCCTTAACAAGAAAAAACCACCAAGAAAAACCTAGAATATATTTGAAACATAGGTCAAAGGGAACATAAGAGAAGAACCCAAAAGAATGTGGGGGAAAGATGATGTGGTAATATAGGAGAGAATAATTCATTGATAATCTATCCCAAAATCTTTTAGAAAAACCCCAAATCAACACTAATGGAGAAAAGTGATGCTTATACAACTATGTAGGATCACCCCATGGGTTGTATGTACAATTTGGGGGAAGCATACGAAGGATTTGGTGATAAAATACCATAAGGGGATAATTGTAATTTTATAAATTTTAATAACTGTGTAACTCACATTGTTTCACCGCACATTTTACCAAACAGTGCGTCAACTATGCACCCCCTACGGGACACACTATTGAAGTAGCATGGTATCGCCACATTGATTAGTCATACAATGCACGAACCATGAGGATTGTTTATACCATGGGAAAATGGCTTCCCTCATTCTTTAATTTTGGTTTTACTAACCATGCATCAGTCATGAGCCCTTAACCAGAAGCACACCAAATCTCAATCAGATACCTTGTCTAATTTCCATGGTTTACTCTAACTATGCACAAACCATGCACAAGCAACTCCCATGATTAGAAACACAACTTTTATCCAAAAAATCACCTATAAATTGATGAATAACAGTAGTTTCAAAGAAAATAAAAGAAACACATCAATATCAATAACTCGTCACACTCAAAATTAGAAATAAAAACTAATATCTAATAATGATATGAAATAAATGATGAAAATGAAAAAAATTCATGATGATGGGTTTTAGAGGATATAAAATATAAATAATCTCATAGAATACATTTTATTTAATTAATTTATACCACTTACAAAAAAAATCTTCTTAATCATGTTCAAATTAGAATTTTTAATTTCAAATTCCAAACATCAACATTCATTATGAAAATTACAACATATCCAAAATCATTTCATAAATATTATATAATATTAGATATCATAGTAAAAAAATATATGGTATATGATAGTATTGAATGATTTTGGGGTGATATTGAGTCATAAAGAGAGTCATATCATTATATCTACACAGAATATAAAACTTCACCAATAAAAAAACTTTATCATTCCTAATCAAGTAATGGTGTACCACATTTTTTATCAAATTTATTGAACCAAATTGTAATCTATAGTCAAAATTCCCTAAAACATGATATTTTCTACACATAGAAACTTTTTGGCACTACATTAAAATATTATTGAATGGGATATGATATTGATCTCATTGTATTGATCATCAGATAACTACATCAATAAATTGTAGATTGACTTCAAAATCATACAAAAAAATGTTTTACACTCAACATTTCAGACATGAATAGTTCATTCATACCATTATATTGTTTATTGAGTGAAATTTCATATTTTCACATCAAATATATGTTATTTCCCCAATGTTCTTGTGAATTGTCATAACTAACACTGATATTAATTCATCGGATGGGGTATACTATATGTATTTCTAGAAAACAAATTCTTATACATATCACCACCATTAAGAATTTGGAATAATTAATAGTCTCATTTATCAATGGTAAAACACATATAGAGAACACTATATACAATTCCATTTTCAAATATAAATAAATAAATGTCTAATTATTCATGACTCCCACATCAATGATTATCAAGGGATAACATTGGAATATACTCATTTCCCCCCATTATCCATAATAAATAAACATTAGGGATTTTCGTACCTAGTGGGCCTATCTTGTAACTTTAAATGGAAGATATTAACTGGTTTATCCAACACAATCATTTTTATAGGAGATTTATCCTCTATTCCATCACTAAAATATCCTTAGGTGGGTTAGCACGATCATTATCGTCAGGATATCATTGATATAAGATTCCTAGGTGAATGTGGAATAATTTTATTTTAGCAAAAAAAATTATATTTTTATTTATAAAATAAAAATTATAGTAAATCTCTATACAAAAAAACCCATACTCTTTATATCCATATTCCACCATTATAATATTTTATTTTAACATTATCTATATAATGTTATTATTATAATAAACATTTATTGGTATTGTAGATGTTTTCTTCAAAGTGATATATAATTTACAATTATAATTACTACATGTTAATAAAATATTAAATACTATTTTTAATAAATATTAGTTGGAAATCCCAATGTATACAAGTAAAATAATAATTTATATTTCATATAAATAATTATTTGAAACATAAAATAAAAATTTGGATGTTGTTATTTCTAAATCATTATTAACTTAAAAAATAAAATACAATAAATTTGAACTCCTCTACAAAAAATTCATCATATCAGGAATCGATCAAGGATACCCTCAAAATGAGGTTCCTGGAAAAATATATGTCCAAAATTAATGTTGTTACTGATATACATTAACTAGCAACTTGTACCCAATAATAAACAACAATGAGACGAAATTATTTCAATAAACATAATGTATGAAATATTTTTATACATTCATAATACAATGATATAGTGGAAGAGAAAACTAGAAGTAATAACTTCCATAAACAAAGAGAAATGGTTATAGCAATACATCTAGAATTACAAGTAAAAAACAATAATAAAATTCCAACAATAAAAAAATTAAAACAAACTAACAACCACTGATTAACAAGATATGTTTTAAATTCACTGGCATCTCACCATAAACTACCCATCGTATCTAGAAAAAAACATATTGATTTCATTATATTTTTTTCCATTCACAATATCAAATGACCCAACTATGATTCTTTATCACAAAATGGTTATGAATAATGTCAATTAAAAATTCAATGTTGGATCAAAAAGAGTAATTTTATAAGATATCTCTATTTAAAAAAATTAAAAACATTAAAATCATTGAACAATAATTAAAACAAGAAATTATAATTAGTTAAATATTTTTTTATCAAAATCATGTTAAAATAGTCACTTTTCAATGACTCTAAATAACCGTGGTAAAATATTATCAAAGAATATAACTTATAGAAAAACATTTAATCAAAACTATGAAAAAAAACAGAGTTTCTATATCACTCCAATTATAATAAAAGACATACTTTCTAGACAACTTATACCCAATATAGACAATCCACATCAAGGCACATGACTTATATATCAAATATTGGGAGCAATGGAACACACCAAAAATGTGAACCTCCCAAAATAATCTAACAAGTCCCTAGGACACTTTTTCGAGGGATTATTGGAATACCCCATGAGTGAACCTCGTGATAGTAAAAATGGACGAGGCCTAAAACTACACCATTCACAGAATTACCAAAGGATTTCCTTGAGCTACATTAATCAAATCATTTCATCAAAATCATGATTTGGACACCATTTCATAAAACTGGTTTAATATTATGAATAAATTTATTTTTATTTAAAAATAAATGTAAAAAAGCAACTCTCAGAAACCAATTTACTCATTGGAAATTTTATATAAATGAAAATTAATTTATTAAAAAATTCATAAAAAATGATACGGATGGTTGTTAGTACATTTTCTTTAGATGGACCCACCAACCTTAACTTAGGATGTACACACCCACTACATGATACACTAATATTTGAATATTTAAAAAGACAACAATATGGACCCTAAAATTCCTTGTCACATATTAGAATCACCTTTCACCAAATAATAGATGGTTATGATGGTAGATCACCAAAACATCAACGATCATGTACCCTCCGCACCAAATCTAGTAATGGACCAACCATTGGATGAACACCACAAAGTGGACCTAGAAATGATTAATAAAAACTTCACCAAATGGGTAAAATGTGAAATTAAGAACTATAAAACATCCATGACTTATGGAAATGAATACTAAAAATACTACGTTTTCAATATAAGAAATTCACATCCACAATGATTGATTAATTAACATAACATTCCAAATTAATGGAAGAACATATAAATCACATCTTGGGTCACCAAGGGTTCATAATAAGATACTATTTTAATTAAACTAAAAAACAACAACATGATGTGAGATTATTTTTTTTGGTCACTAAATATATGGCATAAACACATGATTTATAGGGTAAATATTCCATAACTCATATACGTTAAGAAATAGGTCTCCTCACATTAAATAAGTAAATCTATGATATATGTTGTAAAATAGTGACATATTGAATAAAATGTTAATATTAAATAAAAATAATATTTTAGATGTTATGATTCATATATCATTAACTTTCTTATGCCTCATTCCCAAGAAAGGTAGTATGCCCAAATATAGTACAAAAGAAATAAAATTTCTAGTAAATATTATTCACCATGGGTTCTATAAAATAATCCCAAAATGAATCCTGAAACTAATTAACTAGGAAAAAATAATGAAAATCAAAATTACTTATAAATCCAATATCATATAATATCCCCCATCAAAAAAATTTCTGATCCTAATTACTTTTGTAGAATGAGTTCTATAGAAATAGGTGAGGAAAATTCTCCCTGAATAAGGATTTACTCTCCCATTTATATTGAGAATCTTATCCATTTTTTCATAAACCTATATCAAATTGTATAGAACTCCCATGTAATAACATCTTCTAAAAATAAGTTATCTCATCATGATGCTCTATAAATGATGTTCTATGTTCTAAAATGATCAATCCACAACTCAGATTTTTCGTGGGATCATGATTGGACATCCTAAGTTGACATATGTGGGAAAAAATCTTGAATACCTATAGATTGATATTGTATTTATAACCTATATGAATCATTTCATTCTCCTTAGATACCTAATTTGGTCTACTATATCTCAATGCTAGGTTCCCCTTTTTTCCAATATGGAATCACCCATATGAGGATAAACCCTTAAAATGACTCAGTCTCCAATGGAAACATCCAAAGGATGACATAGATAATCCACATATGATTTCTTCCAACTCTGTGATGTAACAAAATGTAGATTTTTATCATCAACCCTAAAAAATGTCTACTAAAATAAAATAATTCTCATAAGAGAGGCCACACCCTCATTTTTCCAACAAATATATGATATGAATTGGAGACAATAAAATCTACTAATGGATTTATTGTGATCAACAAATGATTGGTATTATTATATAAAAACTTTAATATTCTTTTGTGGTTATCCAATGATCCAGTAAAATCAACAACACTGGTAGGGATAATATCCTCTACAACATGAATAGAATTCTCACATTGAACATTTGTATATGGATTCGGTAATATACTCATCTTGAACAAAGTCCTAATCACCTCGTGGAGGGAATTTACACAGAATGAGGTATTCTTAAGATCCTTATTTGATATGATAGTATATAGAACCCATTTAATCCCCATAATCACATTAATATATATATATATATATATATATATATCTTACCTATATCTTCAAATTTATTGGTTTCTCTCATCATAATTAAAGAGGAATCCTTCCACAACTAATCAATTACATCCTAGATAAAATTATTATATCATGTATTTCATCATAATGAAACCAAAAATTCAATGTAAACCACATCCAAATTCCAAAATGGTATAAACATAGGATGAAAAAAATCATAAGTTTTCAGACACATTGACATTAACGGTTGTTAGGAGTAATAACAGGAAAAAAAATTTGTAATGAAACCCTTCATACTCGACCACCAAAATAATCATCTCATTTATTGATACATATTCATAGTTCCAAGATTAATTCACCATTAATAAATATGAAAATAATACAATACTAAATTAATAAATGATTATGGGATGAAAAAACAATCCTTGAAGTGGATAATACTATTTCAAGGGATACACCAACCTAAAATGGGCTCCTCATTATAAAGGGGAACTCAAATTCTCTGGAATCCCTCATCCTATTAACCTAATTTAATATAATCTATGTAATGTTTTTATAACTCAAAAAAATTCCATAATATAACAATTTTTTCCCAAGATTCAAGATTCAACTGATATATGTTTTTCTCATGTTCCAATCATCTTTCAATTCTATGACATCATGTCCAAGGAGCATCATTTTTAGTGTATCTATAATGAAAATCCTGATCCCCAAGTTGTTGGAAATTAAAAATCTAAATCTATGAAGGTATTACACCGAAAAACTCTATATGTGAATAAATTCAGTATAATAAAATATATAACATAGATAGTAGTTGTCATAGTGTATTGTGAAACTATCTAAAAAGTAATAATGAATCCAATATTTATGAAAATAAATATCACTGAAAAATCAATATATAATCAGTTGTGTAATTTATCTCATGTGGACTTTGATGATGATATCCATAAAATATAGAATGATCATCCTATAAATATATAGAATAGATACCAACACATGAAGCAACATAGTATATGAATTAACTATAGTTTTCTCATATTGGATTAAAATATGAGAAGATTTTAAAGGCTGATTGCATTTATCCAAACAATTCCAACATTCTTCCTCCCATGTTAATTTCTCTATGATCATAATAAGATCATTCCATGTAAAAACTAACTATGAGAAATATATGGAATTTTTTTGATTATATCCTGTAAAAAAGGGATATTTAAATATCTTAGATGACCCATTGCTCTTGTAATTAAAATAAATCCATCATATTCTAATGATTAACTGATACTCCATGTTTTTGTTTTACATGCCTCGAGATCATCACTTGATGGATAAAAAATTAAATCTTAAAATATTTTCATAGAAAGAGTTTCTATATTGTATTTCCAAAAACAAACTCATATGGATATATTGATCAAGCTCATACCTTTAATAAATCAAAACATCATCTACATTAGAAACCCAGTTTATTTTGAAATAATAATTAAATACCTGATTCATCTGATATTTAAAAACTATAGAAGAGTATGTGTATGTAACGGAATCACATGAAATTTTAAATTTCCATACCTTATTTTTGAAATTTATCATCTATATATAAATCTCCCAAAGATGGAGTTCATGAAAACCTACCCAAAGATCAATCATTGAAATCAAATTTTCACCATTTAACTAATTGAATAGTTCATACACATGGAGAAAAATTAATATTATTTGAAACCATTACCCACTTCAACATACTAGAGTCTGCGCACAATCGAAGATAACCATTATCCATCATGGATTAAAGAACTATGAAGGTCCACTGTGAAAAAAAGGGGTGAAAAACCCCGTCTGAAATAGATCAACAAAATGAATCATGATATCTTTCAACTATATATGATCTATATGATAGGTGGGTATCAATATCATATATTTACCCAACACATAATCGATCGTAAATTCATCCTCTCTCTTGAATGAAAGAAATTTTAATTTATCTAGAAATGAATCATGAAATTATTTAAATCTAATTAAATATTACCATTATAATATATATCAGGAGGCTCAATTAAAACAACATATAAAAAATCATGAGCTCTATGAATAATTCTAATTCATTACCAGACCTCAGATCTCACTCATTCTGAAACACATGTGAGATTTAATTAGTAAAAAGGAATGAGAAATATGAACTATAACATTAAACCTCAGAACAATTAAAATCAATATATTCTATATTAGTGATTAATTTTAATACTTCAATATAGATATTGTTAAAATTATAAACAAACTATATATTAAATACCGATAGAGAATTAGAATGACCCTGAAAAAAAAAGTACATTACTCTTCTTGTGACATTAAATATAAAATAATATACCCGATATCTATGGAATATATCAAAACATAAAAAAATAGATGATATAAATTACTGGGAGTAAAATTTTTCAAATAAAATAGTCACTATAAAAGATTAAACAAAGATAGTTACTCTCACTGTCACTTGGCCTATTTCAGCATACTATAAAAAATTAAAATACATGGTGTTTATTCAATCCAAATTCATTAGAATATATAACTAAATATTTATATGCATTCGAATATTTATTCAATTAAATTGGATCCAAAAATCCATAGAATAATGTGGAATAGACATATATTAACATAATTCTCAAAATTGTTAGTAGTCCCCACAACCGTTTCACATAATTTTATGTTTTGGATAAGGGCAATGGGTATTGAAAACCATTCAACATTGATATAAATTTATGCGAAACAATATTGCAATAATTTATTATTTAGAGGATTCCTTATACTGAAAACCACCACCACACATTAATTATGATTCCACTTCTACTTCTTCCCCTACACACCCTTGACATTTCTAATTGGTAGAAGTGAAGGGGGAAAGTGGTCACTCTTCCATGAAATGTCATTTTCATCCATCATTGAAACATATACTTTCTCTATATTGGTATAGATATTTTTGCATGAATACCTATGAAATGTTATCTTGTTATAGAACCTTTATGTGTTTCTTAGCTATTATTTGCTCAATATTACATTCATCTAGAGAGACAAAAAATATATGTGAATTGATTAGTGTAAATCCACACATAAAACACTCCAGATAGTAAATATATTGTCTTTGGAGGAATTATCATGATTTGAAACTCTATATAGGGTTTTTGGAAGACGAGTGTCTTGAAACCCTTGCATTCCAAGCCTATATACCCATCTTCATGTTCCATATAATTCCTATATTTCAATCATGGAATCTATTGTCTATTAATTATAAATATCACATTTATATCCCTAGTATTGTCCATGAATTTTATGATATGTTCAATATTTCACATCCAATCCTATTCCTCATTGTGGTTCTTCATACTCTTTTTAGATGTGGGTTTCTCAAGTATGAAATATCATGATCGATCCTTTTTCTCATAATCTTATAACTATACAATATAAAATGTGTTATGGACTTATGGTAAATTTTTATCCAGGACATGAACATAAAAATATCATGTATAGTGTTATGATCTAGTGGATTGTTTTCATATGGAGCATCCTCTACACCCTCTTATGGAACAACTTGGATCCATCTTAAAATCATACTACTGCAAACCGAAATTTTATGAACAATAAAACTAACAGATAATATTTGATCAAAATAAAAGAAAAATATCAAGGATGTTATTTGTGCTAGCTAAATAAATAAAAAGTTATATATACCACCAAATGGATGTGAAGTGTGTTAACTAAATATTCTTAGTTTTATCCCACTAATGTGTTAAATAATAATTCTTTTTAAAATTACAATAACAACCAAAACTAAAAATATAACAAGGCACTATAATATGTTAAACAGTTATTATATAAAAAAATGGAAAAAAATTCAACATTTTTAGCAGTTTATAATAATATAGAAAAAATAATGTAAATAAATGTTTAATATAACAATACATAAATGTAAAAACGTAAAATTCTAAAGTACAAATTTCTGTTCTATGGGGTTTATGAAATGTAACACCATGTACTTAATGGAATATATTCTATAGACTCTTTATAATATATTTACTTTAAAAATTAAACTCTCCATATTTCAATGCATGGGAAACTGAGTTATCTTGTTCAACCTTACTCTATATATTTTGTAACACACAAGGGTGACCTTCCTCAATATATTGTGTAAGACGCATGATCGAGATTCACCAAATAAAAATATATTTTTAGAATATAATTATTTATTATAATATGATTGTTTATGATGCTTTCGCCGGGGCGTATGCATTTGTCTGTGAGGTCGTGACAGGCTCAGATTTTTTGTTTCCCCGCATTCCAGCTTTCCAAAGTCAGGCGACATCCGATCCTTATTTATGGACGTCTTATCCTTGATCGAAACCGGGATGATGGGATGTCGGTTCTTCCTTCCATGGATTCCTCCTCGGAACTCATCACCTAGTCTAGGTCACCATCAGAGATTTAATACATTGTTTGTGAAACTCTTCCTAGTGCTAGGTTTCCATGGACGCTTGTTAATTACATTACTTCTATCGGGAAATTACAAAGGGTCCGGTCAGGGCATCAACCTTCAGTCGAGGGAGTAGTCACATCGAGGCATCATTAACGTGTCTGAACATTGGGGAATTGACGTTTCTGTCTTTTGTCCCTTATTATAGGCCTTTTTGAGGGTGCGTAAGCCCGAGGAATCCCACATCGAGTGCGGGGAATCATATACCATAGGAATGTATCTGAGGTTTTCCTCTTCTTCCAATGTTTAACACAAGGTATGTCGCATGTTTAACGTTTAGCGGAGACAGATTGGCCTGATCAGAACACCAGCTGGAGTGGATCAGATTGAGGAATACCCCTTGAGGGAATGTTGATATTGGAGCTAGCCCATGGGCAGCTTCCCGAATGATGTGGAGGGGTATGGGGTGGCATTATCTCACCGGGATGTGGCGGACCAGATAAGAATAAGGATTGATAATCGAGAATTTCATAGAGTGAAGGAGGAATAAAATGGAGCCGTTGTGGATATGTCGGTGGTGATGTGCTTGAGTCTCAAAGAGACTTCCTACGTATCCCCGTGGCAGGGAATCAAATTCCACATAGTTCGGGATAGATGTGTGGGGCTTACACTTTAGGCTACCCAAGGTGTTGGAAGAACCGACGTGAATACGGTCAGAATGACCAGGTGGTCATGGGCTTGAACCTCGTGAGGCTTCCTACATACCATGCCTTAACATGAATCAAACACCGCGTAGTTCATGTTGAGCGCTGGAAAACTGGCGTGAAAAGGACCTTGGACCAATGGGTGTTGGGATTGCCCCTTGTGAGGCTTCCTATGTACCATGCCTTGACATGGATCAAAGTCCACGTAGTTTGGGAAAAGTGGTTGTTATACTGACACAAAGGGGTGTCAGAACATCTTGATGGCAGTGTCACAACGGCTTACCACTGGATTGGGATGCAGTTTAACATCATGCGGGTGGGGCGTGTCGGAGAACCGACGTGAATAAGGACCGTGGCCCAGGTGGATGGTGGGCTTGAACCTCAGTAAGGCTTCCTAAGTACCATGACTTGACATGGATCAAAGACCACGTAGTTCAAGTGAAAATGGGGGCTTGGCACACTGAAACAGAGATGATCGGGGCCAATGATTGTTGGGCTTGAACCTCAGGGAGGCTTCCTACGTACCATGCCTTTACATGGGTCAAAGTCCTCATAGGTTGGATATGAATGTGGGTGTTGCAAAACTGATGTGAAAAAGGACCTTGGTCCGATGGGTTATGGGGCTTGAACCTCAAGGAGGCTTCCTATGTACCATGCCTTGAGATGGATCAAAGACCTCGTAGTTCAAAGGGCTTCATCAGCGAACCAACGTGAAGGTGAACCCGGGGGTCCACTGGTGGTGTCCTTGAACATCATGAGTCTTTCTACGTACCATGTATGGGCATTGATCAAAGTCCACATAGCTCAGGATTGTCACAACGGCTTACCGTTGGATTGGGATGCAGTTTAACGTCATGCGGGACGAGGGTGAACCCTGACATAAATAAACGATGGTTGGTGGGCTTTAACCTCATGGAGGCTTCCTAAATACCATGCCTTGACATGGATCAAAGACCTCATAGTTCAAATGGATGTAAAGTTTAATGTCATGCAAGAAAGCATACAGTTTAACGTTATGATGGACAAGGGCATACAGTTTAACGTCATGCTGGACGGGGGTAGGTGTCATAGTCGATTCTTACTCTAAGTCCACATGAGTCATGCTCAGTGTGAGAAACAAGAGGCAGCAAAGACCCGACGATCATATTGTGAAGCGTGCGTCAGTGGGAAGTGAAGAGGGGCTTTAGCGTTGGGCGGCCCATGGTGCTGGGACTTACCCAAGGATAGAGGCCTGAAGGTTACAAAGGGAAATGAGAGATGGATTTGGGACTGAGGAAAGGGGTTCCTCGTCCTCTATCATGCCCTCCACTGGCCTTGGCGGTGGGGAAGTACGGAGGTTCATGGGTGATACCTTCCGTAAGTAGGACTCGGGGCTTACACTAAGATGGCCTCCCTTCCCCGCAGACAAACTCCACTCCCAGAAGGAGAATATCATCCCATGTGGGGACCAGGGGGTGTAAAGACTGTCCGAGCCGAGGGGACCCTCCGCGCGAGGCATGGGGTCGGGTCATAGTTTAACGTCATGTGTTGAGCACGAAGTGCTTGGTATTTTAACGTCCTGCAGCTCGGACGAGGTGGGTTTACTCCGCACCCCTAGGGCTTACATGACCAGTTCCCTCTACTCCTTATGGGAGGGAAGGCATCAGAAATGCCGTGTAGAAGGGGGGTCGAAGAGCGAACCATCGATGGGTCCATGTTAGCGTGGCTATGCGAAGAAGAAATATCCATTATTGTGGCTATGAGAAGAGGCATTAAGAGAAGCAACACTACAGGTGGTGTCATCCAAGGGACTTTGAAATTACATCATACAAACATGTAGGGTCGTATGGGAAGAGTAATTGCCAAGCAGAGGGGTCCACTGGCAGGGTCCTTATGGGGCTTGGTTGCATTTCTTAGTGGAGGGGATTTGTGAAGGGGCGTGCATCGTGAAGTGGAGTACCATGGACTTAGAATGGGTCAAATATGTGAGTAGTAGGTGCTTCGCGAAGTGGAAGTGTGTTCGTGGATCACTGCTTCGCGAAGGAGAGGAGCCTTGTGAAGCAAGGTGCTATGAAGCAGTGTGCTCTGCGAAGTATAGTGACTGTGCCTTGGCATGTGGGTCACGTGTACAGGATGGGTGTTTCACGTAGCGTAAATGCTCCGCCACTTCCCGAGTTCTCTTGGGAATCCCGTTCCATCCAAAATTCCTTTAGGCTTCACGAAGGGCATCCGTCTCGGAAGAGGGGCCCAAAACGAGACAAGGTGAAAGCCTCTCGCGAAGCAAAGATAGCTAGAGGAGCTCATGATTCCCTGAGCGAAGAGTGCTTCGTGATTCGTGAGTTGAGAATCCGAATGGTTGGATTGTTTGTACGGAGAGCATAGGGGGATCTTGGTATTTATAGTCAAGGGGAGCCGTGAAGCAAAGCTCACGTGACGCGAAAGGGGCGTCAGTTTCTTCGCGGCGGGTTGCGAACGTCCACCAGATTCGTGGAGAGGTACCGCCTCTTCTTCTCCGCAGCGGGTTCACAAACGTCAGGGCGTTCGCAGAGCATTACCACCTCTGGTGCTTTGCAGCGGCTTCACGAATGTGAGGTGTATTCGCAGAGTGTTACCGCCTATGGTGCTTCACGGTGGCCGCGTTGTTTGCGGGGCTCCGTGTTGGTGCTTCGCGAGGCAGGACGCGGGGCCTCTTTCTCTTCTCTATTTTATTCAAATATTTTAGTGCCATCAAATCCCCCCCATTCAAACATGGATCCGTAGAGGGATAAAGGGTCAATGTCTGAGGGAAATTACCAAAATTTTCGGCAGTTCATGGTGCTGACTCGTGAAGAGGGTGCGTGAGGCTTACGGGGGGCCGCGCGGTATGGATGCGTCGCGAAGCTACGCGCGACCTAAATGAGCTGCGAATCTTCGGGGTTGCTGCCTATTAATAGGGGTCCGACCTCTCTTTTATCATTTTCCTTCTCCACAACATTTTCCATTTGCACTCTTGATTCGTGAAGATCCGCGTATTCCTCATCTTCTCACTGCAAATGGAGCTTCACGGCGATCCGTGAGTCTCTGACTCCGCGACTGCGCCATGCGAACATCTTCTTGCAAGCATATGCCAGGCTTCACGTCTTGTATTTTATCCCGATCTCCGTGAACGGGTTCTGTGAACAGGCTTCGCTGCAAGACCGTAAATTTTTCCATGTTCTAAACCCCGATGGCCCATTAAGAAGCTGCGCTGGGGGTGCTTGCGGATGCCACCCAGAGGGATGAGATGGTGAACTGTCTGGGCCTGGGGGCGCTGGTTCGAAGCCACTCGGATCATAATTCATTGATGGAACTATTATCAGAGACCCAAAAGAACTATCTGCTATGCAAGAAGCTGCCCTTTTATGGCTTCGGGCTGAGGGATGACGTCTTCATCCTTGAGGCGAGCAGGTACTAGCCAGCTTGCTGGTTCAGGAGCACGTCGTGCCAGCGCCGATGGTTCAGGGTGGCCGATGGTCAAGCATGGGAGGACTTCACACCTGTCACCAACGACTATCTGTACAAACATCTAAACAACATAGATGGGTGGTCATTGCTACCAGAGACGTCCACTCCCATGTACCGCACCATACTGAAGGCAGCTTTGAAGGATTCGAAGAATGGGTGGTCCAATGAGTGGGACCTGCGCCAAGGTAGTAACTTTACCAGCGACTAGGTATGGTCCTAGTGGGTAGGTGCCTCATATGAGGATTTTGGGGCCGAGATGTGGAGAGTGGGCTTGTATGAGGCGGCATGGGCCTCCCAATTCCACATGTATCAACCTAAACAGCTGATGTAGGAGCTATTGAGCATATGGTCATCTAGGACCAACACTTTTCACCTGCACCATGAGGAGGTTGGCATCAGTCTGTGGGATGTCCATCAGATCTCAGGGGTCCCGATCACAGAGGCCATGTATGATGAGTTCTTCCACGTCATGATCATGTGGGAGGATCTAGAGCAGATGTCGCAGCTGGCGTTGGCATTGATGGGACTGGTCCCCGGAGAGGACAAAGAGGTGGTGAGAGATGTCCACTTTAAGAAGTGGTTAAAGCATTTCCTGAACCTCCCAGTGAACCGAGAGTTTCCCCCGAGGCCTAGAACTTGTCCGAATGGGGGTCAACTGGGAAAGGATCACTCGTATTGGTGGCTCTTGGAGGACATCCAGTGGAAGACTTGGGGTTTCAGTGTCAATACTGAACATCAGCTGATAGTCAGGTTGACGACATTTATTGCGACCCTTATCTGTGGTTGGATCCTACCAGTGAGGGATACCAACATGGGGGGGGGGGGTGGTTCAGCTCATTCATCATGGAATCCATGCTGGCTACAGGATGAAGGGTCAATATGGGGATTCCAATGCTCGCCAGATTGTACAAGATGTTGTGGCACGTTAGCGAGGGAAAAAAGCCTTCGAGGATATGTGGGCCCTTCCACCTTCTGTATGGGTGGATCGTGGCGCATGTTAGGGGGGTTTATGAATACCCAAACCCTATCTCCCCACCGGGGTTGAACTTCTGCCCCTCCATTCTGAATGCGGTCGGGAACTTCCCAATCATTTTAACCATACCGATGGTGCTGAACCGAGTGTAGATGGCGGACGAGTTTAACGTCCACCTGTTTCTATTGCTGACGGGAGTACTCACCAACGGCGGTCAGGGAACGGAAGAGCACCAGGATTATCTCCTAGCCTTTCATGGTGGTGTTCTGGTGGCACGGGTGGACAGTGAGCCGCTCTGTGAGCCGTACACCCCGCATCGGTTCGTAAGACAATTCTGGTGCCTGCAGCGGCTGACCCCGCTGGTCTACTGGGAGGTGTGCCATGAGGAGCACCCGTGTGTGATGAGGCAACTGTGGCTCATGTTGACACTGGAAGACGGGAAAATGTAAAATAAATTGACTCCATCAACTGCCACCTTCGGACTGGTGAACAAGTATGCCATCAGCTGAGAGGCAGCTTATACGGGGGAAATGTTGAAGCAGCCAACCGTTCGGGCTAGTGATGGTGGGCCTCTCCTATCCCGAGATCGAGTTCGGAGGGCAGAAAGGGCGTCTCGCGGTGGCGGGGCTGCCATGGTGGTGAGGCCTACACCGGCTGAGGATGAGGCTGCAGCGGCAGAACTGGTTGTCCTGGAAGAACAGAGCCATTTGGAGGGGTGGCCACTGATGGGATTCCGCAGGATATCAACTCAGGCTCTGATGAAGCAGCTGCTCCATATCGACATGCCAGAGAATGCTGTTTTTCAAGAGTCTTGGGACATTTGGGACATCAACCTACAACACCTTAGTCCTCCTGCAATGTGGGAACTCATGAACCTTCTCGGGATGGTCTTACCGGGTATAGGCCCTGTCCGGGCTGGTTTCACGGTGTCTCCAGCGGAGGTGGATCAGTATCTGGATGACCTGGAGGACTACATACATTCTAGTGGTGCCCCGCGTCCGATGACAGACTGGGTGAGGGTGGTGATGAACTAGATGATTCCCCCATATCTATCGGCCACTGATATGATAGAGCGTTTCCCCCTTCTAGAAGAATCAGACAAATCCTTTGAGGAAGACGAGGTCGTCGGAGGGAGCCTGTTGGAGGATGCCGAAGTCGGGGATCAAGAATCATATTTTGATGATTTTGTAGAGGTTATCGAGGTATCATTTTGAGTTTTTTCCTCAGGGTTTGCTCCCAGGACATTATGGACCTCTTACGAACATTTGAACCATGCAAGATGAACTTGTATGCAGACCTCACTCTCACCCCTCAGTGGGTGATGATGTAGGGCCGTCAGAACCTGTGCCTGTGGCTGCGTCCAGTTCTGTGTCTGCTGGGTCTGGAGCACATGAGGGGGCTCTTCTAGAATCTCCAGACCTTCCGACAATATATAGAGGACCACGCCTAGGGGTTCCGTCCGCATCAACTTAGGAGCAACACCAGGAGTTTTATCTTCGTATGTCTTCTCCACTAAATTCATTTCTTGGCATATTTAGACTGTGCCAACTGACATCCATGCCCTTCTCCGTCATGTACAGTTCAAAAAATGGCATGGGCCACTACGGTGAGGCTGGTCGGGATGTCTGGTGGCATCCCTCCTTAGGGAATGCCGATTATAGTGGAGATAGTTACCCCACCTACCCGAGCTTTAGAACTACCTTTCATTGGTGGGACCACCAGTAGGTTCGTGCCTGATGTTTTTGAGGTGGAGTCTGATGGTGAGGATCGGCTGGCCGACCCAATTCCCACCACACCTACTCCGACACCAGATGTCGCGCCAGATTCAATGCCAAATGTAGATCCTACTGAAGATATCTTGTGGGCATATCCTGCATATGAGCCAGCCAATCATTCAGACTAGGATGAAATGGACTCTAATGATGAGGACAGAAAAATAGTCCACCGCCGATCATGGAAGCTGATCACACGGTTTATCAACGACACACCCCAAGCGCTGTGGTTGAATGAGATGGACAGACTCCACTCGCGACCGCGTGAACTGTGTGCTGGGGTAGTGGATTCCCAATGCCCTTATACGATCATCCGAGATCTCATGGTAGAGAAGATCTGGGAGTATGATCATTTTAACGACCCGAAATTTTGAATAAATCTTGTTTCCTAATTTTATGTGTTATTTTATTTTTATAGTCAACAAAAATGTTTCATTTGATTACATGATTATAATTAAAATGAGACCGATGGGTTTTGACTATTATATGACCATTGGTCAATATGACCGATGGAAACTAAACCTTTTGATTATTGTCTCTAAATACAAGTAATCTTTGATAATTAATATAGAAAGAAGATTTGATGGACTCACCCAGTAGTCTTGGACTGATCGAAGCCCATCTAACAGAACTTGGGAAGGAGGTAGCACCACTAGCCTTTGCTCTAGACCAAACCCAAGCTGAAATTCATCGTGTGAAGCTAGAACGGGATCCCCTTCGGGAGAAGTTCAAACTGATAGAAATTACTACTCGTGCGATGTTGGCCGAGCCTCCCTCGGATTCTCTCACCTTAGCACACCTTACACTTAGGTCCTATACTAGTGTGATAAGGGGCTATGTAAGGAGACCGTAACTGCTTTGTGTAATCCTTTGTTTTAAATAAAAATGGGATTTCTTCGTATGATGAAGTTTATGAATTTTCAAATGACCGGATAAATATAGTATGCATATTTTTGATGAATTTTAGAAAATGGATATTTTAAAAATATTTATGTAAACCTTAAATGATTAAAAATGTGTAATGATAATCGAAAAATGGTCTTCTACAATTATGTTCAGTACAAAATTTAGAGTCAAATAAGATCAACATAATTTTTTATGAATAGTAAATTATGAATAGTGATTTTATGATTAGGATTAGTAATGTGTCCAAATGGATTAGTAATCTCACTCAAAGAAAGTATTAATATAATCTAGGCACCTTGATTAAGTAATGTGATTCAATAAAACGGTTAAATAACGGTTTCATAAATCATTATTCAAGTATTAGTTTTTTCAAGTGAATAGTGTCTTTTAATTAAAAATTAAATTAAAAATATTTAAAAAAAATTATTTTTATAAAATGGATTTCATTTTTGAACTCAGAGCACCAATATTATGTTGTGGTAATTTTTGGGGTTTTTTATGAGAAAATAAAATTTCAGTGAATAGTGTATTTATTTAAAAAATAAATTAAAAATAATTAGAAAATTATTTTTATAAAATCGATTTTATTTTTTAAATCAGAGCATTGATATTTGGTTAAGGTGAAATTTTGGGAACTTTCTGAGAAAGTTTAATTTTCAGTGAAAAGTAAAAATACTGTTTTAGGGTTTCGGTATGTTTAATGAAATCATAACTGTGTCATGAAGCTATCATGAGATATTTTAAGGGATGGTCGAACAAAGGTGATGAATTATTGTATGGGGGGACCCATGTGGCCTAACTTCATGGTAAATATCTTGGGAGAGCACATGGTTATGAGAAAACCACTTTTGAGGTGTCCCTTGGCCATTAATGCCTTGTCCCCTCACTTTCCCTATAAATACCAAGTCATCCTCTCATCCATTTCGACTCCCCACCCTCCCCCAACGAAGTTCTGGTCTCATTACCTCCCAATGAGTCCTCCCAAGGTTCCCACAAGCCCTCAAGGTCCCAACCTTCGAGTTTTAAAAGTTAAGTTTTAAGGTAAGGGATCTGACACCTCTCTTTCTTTTCAAGTGATCTCTTTTATGTCAATTCTTTTATGCTCCATGTTCTTATGTTGGAGGATGTTCTTTTATACTCCTCTTACTTCCCTTTTAATTTTCATATAATGATAGATCCCCTCTTACTCTCATTATTTCGTTTTATGAAGTTTTAAGTGGTGTCGTTAGGCTGCCGAAATTTTTGTAACGGATTCTTTATCCCTTCTTATTTTTTTCAAGATATATTTTGATGTAAAGTATTTAGAGTTCCTTTTTATTATGTTGGGGTATGATCTCTAAATTTATCATACTGATCTTTTATGATCATATTATGAGAGACCCCATTTGATCTCTTCAATTCGGTATTTTGAGGTTTTAAGTGACGCCGTTAGGCTGCCGAATTTTTAAGTGGTTCTTTCACCTTTCTCCTTTTTCAATGTTCTAATTTCATGTCAAGTCTTGCAAGTTCATTTTTATTATGTTGGGGTATGATCTCTAAATATATCATACTGATATTTTATGTTCATATTATGAGAGACCCTATTTGATCTTTTCAATTCAATATGTTGAAGTTTTAAGTGGCGCCGTTAGGCTGCTGAATTTTTAAGGGATTCTTTCACTCTTCTCGTATTCAAGATCTATTTTCTTATCAAGTATATAATGTTCCTATTTATTATGTTGGGGTTTTATATATAAATATATCATACTGATCTTTTATGTTCATATGATGAGAGTCCCTATTTTATCTCATCAATTCATTTTTGTTGAAGTTTAAGTGACGCCGTTAGGCTGCCGAATTTCGAAGGGGTTCTTTCACCCTTCTCGTTTTCAAGATCTATTTTCATGTCAAGTCTTTAAAGTTACTTTTTATTATGTTGGGGTATGATATATATATCTATCATACTGATCATTTATGTTCATATGATGAGAGACCCTATTTGATCTCATCAATCCATTTTTGGATGTTTTAAGTGACGCCGTTAGGCTGCCAAATTCTCATAAGAGAAATCTTATTTTTTGTCTTCCTTTCAAGTTCTTCATTTCATATGGTATATTTTCAAATTTCATTAATATGTTCTTAAATCCCATATATTCTGTCCCTCTACTGTTTTATGGGTCATTTATGAATGTTTTACCCATGTCCCCTCTCTTTTCAATGTTTTCTAAAAACCATGTAACATAGCTGTTATGATGCAGAATTTTCGTCTCAAAATGTCTCTCTCTTTTTTTCTAAAGATATTTTATTTTATTAAGTGAATACTCAAAGCACTACCTTCTATATGGGTATTCACATATATACCAAGATGTCCTATTTTAAATTCTAGGATTTACATACATGAAACCCGCTTTCCCTTCCCGTGGGTTTAAAGTGACATAAATATCATGTCTTTAAAGCAGTTTTTAAAACGTTTTGATTATGAAATGAAACCCATTTATTTTATGCTATATGGGTTGTTTATGAAATTATTGATGATGATATATGTGGCTCACATGAAAATAAAGGCATATTTAAGGGTGCTCCCTGATAGCACTCTAATGTATTGGGTAATTATGTAACCACTAGAGATTACAATTTTCACGATATCTTGGTGAATAACCTTGGTAATTTTCAAATGACACCTTGGGGATGGACCTTAATGATATGTTCATGATTTTCAATATTAAATGTTGCAGCCACATCTTCAAGTTATGAAAAATGTTATTTTTAGTATGATATGCCTCATGATTTCATTCTCATGCCTTAAAGTTCTTTTCATGATTTTATTGATGTATCTCAAGATCATATGTAAAATGTTTCACTTGTTTCCCTTACTGGGCCTTCTGCTCACCCTTTCTTTTGATGTATGTCCCCAGGTTATGAGATGCAGTAATGAACCTAGGATGAACTTAAGGATAAGCCTTTCAAGTGTTTAAGAAGAATTTTTTATGTTGTTTTCATGTATTATGTTCCTGGTTTCCAAGACACTAAACCTTAAAGATCCTCAGTTTTGTGTAATGTAATGAAAGTTTATGTTATAAAAAGGTAGGATGCTATAATCGTGGGCTCAGCATGGGCTGGCAGCGGAGAAAGGCGACGAACATCCAGAAGCTCCAAAAGGATGAAGACGAAGTCCAACACCTAAAGATCCGCGTGGATGAGCGCTCGGACTCTCTCATTGCACAATCTGAGCTGATATCGTGATTGAAGGCCCAACTAGCAGAGGAAGAAGAGCGTATGAGGTATGCATCAGGATAGATGGCTGCCATTCAGGCTGACATAGAGAGGGCCTGAGCTATGGCTGATGAACTGCGCCCCATCGCTGCAGAGGAGGAGCCGAAGCTGAGTCGACCGTAGCAATTTCTAGACGCCACAAGTCAAAGAGTGGCAGAGCTGCAATTCTCTTTTGATGAGGTCAATCCATCCATGGTGGGAGTGGACCCCCGGGTACTGTAATGATTAAAAACCCTTAAACGTACTTTCATGCTTTAAAATTTTTTTTTAATGTCATAGCATGCACAAGATCTGTTGTTTTCACTGGTTCATTTTTCATCCATACAATGATTGTGGGACGTCTAGTGACAATTACCTAAGCTCACATGGGTCGGGCCCGATGTATGAAACAAGATATAGTCGCCTCATCGTCCCATACAATCATAGGAGGGTAAACAAAGCTTCGGCCACCTGGGGTTTCAATGACCATTCCGGATTTCCAGGAAATAGGAGAGACCTGGCCAGAGAAGGAAGTTCTCAGAACAGCCGAATTTCCATTTTTTTAGCGTGCTCTTGTGCATGAACGGTGCAATGCCAGGGGTGCTGAAATCAGTCTGAAAAGGTGGGATGGGTAAGAGTGAATCATGATACCCAAGATTCAGAACATTGTGAGGGTGGTGTGAAAATAAAGTACAACTGTAAACCATGGCAGAAAAACGGTATCCTTATTGCTTTAGCCAGAAATGGGGAAGAAAATGTGGGCCGACCGTTGACCATGTTCGCAACATGGGGCCTAACTCAAATATCTTTGATAAGTCTTATGGGATGTTGGCCCAGGACAGCAGGAAGACCATAGTTCAAGCATCCATACTATTAGGGGGTCCCTCCAAAAATGAATAGTCTTCCGGAACGATGGCCCAGGACAGCAGGCGGACCATAGGTGAGGCATCCATACTGTTAGGGGGTCCTTCTAGACGTGAAAGAGGGCGAGGATCCGAATAAAGGGGCACAAAAATCTTGGGACATAGAGTGATGGCTTGTTCGAACAGAATCCAATACTCTTGAAATTATTCCATCGTGGTGGGAGTACACTATATGGGTGCATCAGTTTGATCATGGACTATTCCTTTCTGACAGGGCCTCTCTGGCGAGGGGGTCTGTCGCTTCCCAATGTCATCTTGGGGCATCCTGGACTTGTTCATGGTAGAGTTATAGTTTGATAGTTCCCCACGAGGGGTCAGCCCATGGGACGAAAATGGGGAAGAACAAGACATATGATTCCTGTGGGATGGACCCTAGGAAAAACACCAGGGTGTCTGTACGTATCCCATGAGGATGGAAATCAAGACACATGTAGTTTTGGAAGCACAGTTTAACGTCATGTTGGATGAAGAGATGCCTGGTTGCGCTAGTACACATCCTACCAAAACTACTAAGCCCACACGAGTCACGCTTGATGTGGGAAACAAGAAGTAATGGAGATCTTTCCCAACACAAGAAGGGGCAGTTTAGGGAAAAGGGACACTCGGTGAATAACAACCTAATGTCGCTAACACGTCCATGTGGCGCACCTTGATGTGCAAAGAGGTAGAGTCGAGTATGTTGGAATTCCACATGAAAATAAAAAAGTGGAAATGTATAAATCATGAAACTCAAAATTTTGATCTCAATGATGGCGGTGTGATGATAGAGGATAGCCATTAACCGTGGTGGAAACGCAGCATCCACATCATGTTAACCTGGAGTGGAGATAGACATATGAGGGTCGACAGTTGACCATGTTCGAAACATGGGACCATGTCACAAATGTCGTCAGGGATCTTTAAGGGTGTTGGCCCGAAACGATACAAGATACCATAGGCCTAACATCCATGGAGATCCCTTAAGCCTTGTATCCATGTCGTCTTAGGGTCCTTTGGGATGTGGAAGAGGATAAGGATCCAAATAGTGAGATCACGAAGCTTGTTCATGGAATGAGAGAATGTCTCCATAAAAATTCCACACTCTGGTCTCTATGACAAAATGCATCTGAAAGCATTAACGAGACGCATTAGATAGGGGGAGTCGAGTCCCTTCCCATAGGGAGATCTTAGTTTAGGGTTGTATACTTTGGACCATGGGTGGGAGGAAATAGAGGAGGCGTACAATGGGGTAACTAAAATACCCGACATGAATGGGAATCGAGGCTTCCGACCACCACATGCTTCTCGAAAAGTTTTAGGTCGAGGGATCAAAAACGAGAGTTGAGCTGGGCCTGATGAAAAGTGAAAAGGCATTCCTATGTACCCCATGGGGATGGGGATCATGATGCATGTTGTTCTTTAAATGGTCTTAGTTTATGGGCTTAGAACTCGGACCATGTAGAGGTAAAGAGAGCAGGGGGCACACGGTAAGGTGGTTACAAAACATGACGATGGGGACATAATCCCTACTTATCACGTGTTCTCTAGGAAAGTGCTCGAGTTGAGGGACCAAAAATGGAGTTAGGCTGAGCCAGCGGGGAAGTTCTCAGGAACTCCTACGTATCTCATAAGGATGAGAATCAAGCCATACATAGTTCTAGAATGTGGCATGGTAAGGTATCATTGAAAGGGAAAAGGGGGAGTGCGGGCATGGCCCTCGCACTAAATGAAGCAGAATTTGAAAAATCTTGTTTATCCTTTAATGTGAGTGGTATTTTTTGTGTGAAGCGATAGACCTAGGGGAGCAAGCCCTAGTGTCGCCATAAGAATCAGGCCGTAGTAGGTGTTGAAAAATGTTATGGCACGCAACAAATACCCAACGTGATATCCTCTACAATGAGGTCAACATAATGCAGTTCCATTTTTCGTCATGCATCCAGGACGATAATGTCATTGTTTAGGGTCGTGTTATAGGACCAAGCGTGCATTTTAACGTCATGCAGCGCAGACGTAGTACAGATGCTGCTAGGCGGGGAATGTGTATGGTGTCGTGCGATGTAACAGACATGGATAGTGACATGATCCCACACCACATCGTACGTAGATCAGAGATAGTAACCTTAGGCCAAGGGGCCAAAATAGGGGTAAGAAGGAAAGGGGCATGATAAACTAGCTCCCAATAGAGCTGGACCCAAAAATGAGACATCGGGGTGACCCTATGTATCCCATAGGGATGAGGATCGAGATGCATATATCCCTTAATGAAGATATTAGTTTATGGTCTTAGAGCTCGGACCGTGGGAGCCCCGAAGGACACCGTATTTCAGCTTTGTCCCCCTGATATGCAGAGGTTCTCTGAGGGATAACACCAAGAGTGTCGAGATTCCACCTGGACACAATGGAGTGGAATATAACGTGAATCATGAAACCAACATTCAAGTCCTGAATGGGCCGGTGTGATAATAGAGGATTACTACTGACCAAGTTTGTAACATTGCATCATGTCGCGTTATCCTGAAATGGAGACAAAAAAATGAGTATCGACCGCTGACCATGTTCGCAACATGGTATTTGTATCAATTTGTTGTCTGAAACCCTCAGGGGCATTGGCCTATAATGGTAGGAGAGCCCTTAAGTGTGGTATCTAGGCCTTTCATGGGGGTCCCTCCGGGTTTGAATGATGATGGATGTCCAAATGAAGGGAAACACGAAGCTTGACAAGTGGAAGGAACATGACCAAGTTGAATCCGACACTCTTGGTCCTAGACCAGATTACTCTTAACAGATTGGAAAACCACTACAAGGGGTCACATGAATCAACTTGAGGGCGGCCAAAAGATGGAGGATTCCCTGGAGAAGGGGGGCATGGTTCCAAAAACCCTATACCGCACCTATACATCCCCCTCATGGAGAGGGATAGTCCAAGGGGCCTAGGTGACCAGGAGATCAGGAGATCTATAAGTGGTGGGGCTAGACCCAATGTCTAGACATTCGGGTGGTCCTACGTATCTCATGAGTATGAGAATCAGGCCACACATAGTTCCAGAAAGGTGCCATATAATGTCATGCGGGATAAGGATTAGGATGGTTAATGTTTATAATGGGGTGCGAGTGGTGCATCTATTGAAAACCTAACGTGAATGAGGACATAATCCCACATCACGCCACATGGTCCCGCAGTCAAAGTCCCAAAGGCAGGAAAGAAGAGGTGAATTAGCTGGACTCAAACTGGACCCATAGACAGGGGGTCTGGGCATCCCTACGTATCCCATGAGGATGGGAATCAAGACAGACGTAGTTCTTAGGAGATCTTAGTTTATGGTCTTAGAGCTTAGATCATGGGTGCATGGAAACTTTCCATGTAAATGCATACCTCGACCCGACCCCTATGCCCACATGAGTTAAAATCGGTCTGGGAAACAAGGGAGGAAGATCCTTATCGAGGTACCAGTAACGTCCATCGAGGGGAAGTCGGTGAAGAGCCCTGAAGGACACCTTTAATGCAGCTTTGTTCCCTAAATGCATAGATGCATACTAAGGAATAGTATCAAGAGTTTCGCAGCTCTACATTGAAAAGATAGGGATGGAGAAGGATGTGAATCGTGTAACTGGCATTTTGGGATTAAAGGGCTTGGCGTGGTGATGCAGGATAACTGTTAACCGTGGCGGAAAAAATAGTCTCCATATCGGGTTATCCTGAAGTGGGAACAAAAAACAAGCATTGACCACTGACCATATTCACAATGCGGGATTTTTATCGATTTGTTTCCAGAAACCCTCAGGGGTGTTGGCCCATAATGTTAGGAGAGCCCTTGGGAGTGGTATCCAGGCCACTCTTGGGGGTCCCTTTGGGTGTGAAAGGTGATGAATACCCTAATGTAGAAGATGAAAAATCCTGAAAAGTGGGTGGGAATGTGTCTAATTAGAGTCCGACATTCCAGGTAACTAAACCATAGTACCCTTAGGCACATTGGTGAACTTTCGAAAAGGGGAGACAAAGTAGCTCAGGAAGGAAAGGTACATGACCTGGTCATTAAAATCCTGGCGTGAAATAGGACATATCCCTGCAACAGGCTATATACTCCTCTCTACAGGGAAGGGTAGGCCAAGGGGCCAAGGTGGGACGATGATTTTCGGAAGATGGGTCTGGATCCAAAGCCTATACATTTGGGTGGTCCTACGTATCCCGTAAATATGGGAATCAAGCAACACATAGTTCTACAAGATACCTAGGGTTAAGGATACCCTAAAGAGGACATGTACGGTGTGAATAGTAAACTGAGGTGGATGACAACATAATCCTATACCACACCACACAGTCTCGTAGGAAAGAACCTGGGCCAGGGGCCCGAAAAGGCCAAAGGTCTTGATAGTTCGCATCGGTCAGGAAGGCCTGACGAACTTGCTGTTTCACATCTTGTAGTGGGGATGAAGGTCGTGGAATTGGATTCCCTAGACACGAGAGGTGTACGGCATGGTGGGTAACCCGACGTGAATGAGGACATAATCCCACACCACATCATACACTTCGGGTATGAACCTGGGCTAAGGGGCCTGAGAAGTCCAAGGGACCTGAGGCTAGGCCTCGGTCAGGAAGGCATGAACAGATTGGAGTTTACCATCATGCTGTAAGGACGAGGGGTCGGGGGCCTAGAAAGGCCAAGGGTCCTGAGGCTAGTCCTCGGTTAAGAAGGCCTGACCAACTTGCAGTTTATCGTCTTGCAGTAAGGACGAGGCGTCCGGGCTTGAAAAGGCCAAGGGATTTGAGGCTAGGCCTCAGTCAGGAAGGCCTGACTGGCTTGCAGTTTATCGTCTTGCTATAAGGATGAGGATTCGGGGGCCTGGAAAGGACAAGGGGCCTAAGGCTAGGCCTCGGTCAGGAAGGCATGACCAGCTTGCAGTTTATCATCTTGTAGTAAGGACGAGGGGACGGGGGCCCAGAAAGGACAAGGGTCCTGAGGCTAGGCCTTAGTCAAGAAGGCCTAAACAACTTGCATTTTATCATCTTGCAGTAAGTACGAGTGGCCATGGGCCCAGAAAGGACAAGGGGATTGAGTCTAGGCCTCATTCAGGAAGTCCTGACAAGGGTGCATTTTATTGTCTTGCAGTTAGGATGAGGGGCCAGGGGCCAAGAAAGGCGAAGGGGCATGAGGCTAGGCCTCAGTCAGGAAGGCCATACTAGCTTTCAGTTTATCATCTTGTAGTAAGGATGAGGGGTTGGGGGCCCAAAAAGGCCAAGGGTCCTAAGGCTATGCCTCGGTCATGAAACCCTGACCAGCTTGATGTTTATTGTCTTGCAGTAAGGATGAGGGGGGATAAAGTGTCTCATCCGGGGATGTGTTCGGCATGGAAATTATACTAATGTGAATGAGGACATAATCCCACACCACACCACACAATCCCATTATAGAGAACTTGGGCTAGGGGCCCGACAATTGGCCCTACCCGGAAAGAGTTCGACACTTCAGGATGGGGCAGAAAAAATCACTACACTCGATGTTTGGGACATCTTGGGGTAGACCCAAAGATCCATGGTGGCTGTTGACCATGTTTGAAACACAGAATTCCTATGGTGACCTGAGATGGGAGCAACAAATGAGCATCGACCGCTGGCCACATTTGAAAAGCATGACTCGTATCATCTTGTTGCTCAACATCATTGAGGGTGTTGGTCTGAAGTGGTAATAGAGCCCATAGGCCTAGAATCCATACCTTTCAGGGGCCCTTACGGATAGGGAAAGTGATGGAATCCCAGTCAAGGAGTGGGTGGAGCATAGCAGTACCCATCTACGAAAGAGGCGAACATCTCCAAGGAGGGGGACGTACAGCCGGGTTGAGGCTATCTTGATGTGAACTGGGTCGAAAACATGCTCCCTTACATATGTCTTCACCTGAGGGGAAGAATTATGGATTTTGGGCTGGGCCAATAGACAAAATGTCCAGGCATTCCTATGTATACAATTAGGATGGGAATTAATCCATACATAGTTCGTGAAGGCCATGCAGTTTAACGTCGTGCAGTGAAGATGTGGGAGGATAGAAGAACAGGAGTGGGAACATGGTGCGACCATTATAATCCTCCTATGAGTGGGGATAAGGAAGTATACTCTACATCATGCACGAACCCTCCAAGGAAACTATACCCAGGGGGGATAGTCAAAGAGAAGGGCTCGGGGCTGGGCATAAGAGGAGACGTCTGAGTGTTCCTATGTATCCCACGAGGAAGGGAATCAAGCCATATGTAGTTCTAGAAGCACAGTTTAACGTCATGTGGGATGAGAGATGTGTCTCATATAAGGATATGTATGGTATGGCGAGTAACCCGATGTGAATGAGGACGTAATCCCACACCACACCGTATAATCCCCCAAGAGAGCCTGAGTCGAAGAAGGACAAGCGACATGAGGCTGGTCCTCGGTCAGGAAGGCCTAACTAGCTTCCAGTTTATCATATTACATTAAGGACGAGGGGCCGGGGGCTCGAAAAGGACAAGGGGCCTTAGTCAGGAAGGCCCAACTAGCTTGCAGTTTAACGTCCTGCAGTGAGGATGAAGATGATCTTAGTTTAAGGTCATAGAGCTTGGACCATTTTGCAGTTTATTGTCATGCAAGACAGTGGTGTAGTTTAAAGTCATGTAGGACTGTAATGTGCAGTTTAGGGTCATGCAAAACTGTAAAGTTTAAGGTCCTGCAGGACTATGGGGCTCAGGCATAGTATTGGTTGAGGAAATTGGCGTTGGTGGTATGATTTATGCACTCACCATCCATGGTCACAAAGGAGTATTCTCCATTGGGGTAAACCTTATGAATGATGTAAGGTACTTACCATGTGGGCTCCGGCTTGGGTGGTTTCCTTCCCGGGATCATTGGCACTCAGAGAGCCAACACCAGGTCACCTTGTTGAAAAGATTGAAGGTGAACCTTCTTGTTGAAGGCTATGGCTATCTTATTCTGATTCCTTTCTAGATTGTGCACGGCACGAAGCATGTTCTCATACAAGGCTTCCAATTCAGTAAGACGGATTTAGGCCACCTTATCTGGCTCCTGCTGGTAATAGACTGCAGTGCGTAATGAAGGCAGTTGGATCTCGATGGGAAGTATAGCCTCAGCCCCATACATCAGGGAATATGGGGTCACCTGGGTGGAATTGCGAGTCGTCGTCCGATAATCCCAGAGGGCATTGGGGAGCTTTTTCGGCCAACTTTTCTTGTTCTGACCAACCATTTTCTTGCATATTGTTAGAGAGGGTATTGTTGAAGGCCTTGATCTGTCCATTCACATGCACATGATAGTGAGAGGTATGGTTCGAACAGATATTGTACATGTCGTACAATTTCTTCATCTCGGCTGCTCGGAAGATGGTGCTGTTATCGGGGAGGACAACATGAGGGACTGTAAACCAGTGGATGATATTGGAGATCACAAGGTCAAAAGTGGAATGGGCCTTGACACCTTTGAGTGGAACTGCCTCCACCAACTTGGAGAAGAAATCTGTAGCAGTTAGGATGAACCCACACTAGCGAGCTGTCACCGGTGGATATGATCCCATGATATCAATTCCCCACACTGCAAATGGCCAAGAGTACTTGGTGGAGTGGAGAGTCTCTGGCGGTTGATGTAGAAATTTAGCATGGACTTGGCATGTGTGTAATGTCTTGGAAAAATCAATACAATCATGGATCATAGAGGTCCAGAAGTACCCCAACCTCAAAATCTGATGGGACATATTGGGCCCAGCCGGGTGGGCACCGCAGGAACCGGCATAAACCTCTCTCATGACCTGAGAAATCTCTACTCCTTGAATGCAACGGAGGAGAAAAACATCGAATCCCTTCTTATAGAGGATCCTCTCAAGACTATGACCACTCAAGAGAGTAAATTGAAGTGCGCGGTGTCGGACTCGCTCGCGCTCGGCTCGATCATCCAGGAGGCAACCATTTTGGAGATATTCAATAAAAGCTGCTCTCCAGTCGGGTGTGGCCTCCACCACTTCATCTAAAGAAGTTGGGGCTCCTGACATGGAGGTTCTGGCGGTAAGATGGCTTACCCACAGGCCTTCGTCGTCCCCTAGGGTGATGGGGGAAATGAATCTTCGGTGTGCCACATGTAAGATTAAATAATCTTGCACGGGTTCGGCGAGTGATGCATCTAGGCTAGACAAAGCATTTACTTGACCGTTATGTGACCGAGGGACATGGGTAACCTCTAGTCGAGAAGGGAACTGGGCTAGTATATGGAGGGTGCACTCCAAAAAAGGTATGAGCTCCGGCTACCTGACAACTTAGTCACCATTGACCTAATTGATGACTAGTTCGGAATCCCTTTTCACATGCAGATGGGGCACGTCAATCTAAAGGGCCACCTCGAGGTCGGTGATTAGAGCCTCAAACTCTGCCTCGTTGTTGGTGCAGCCTTTTAACAAAAAAAATGAGTGTGGCAGAATTCTTTGCACGGGGTGATGAATATGATACCTACACCCACTATTTTGAGATTAGGATCGTTGAGCATCCTACCGGCGGGGCTCCAGGAGGCACTGTCGAAGTGCATTTTCCAGCATGATATGGCATGATCAACTGAGAGGATTTCCTTATCAGGAAAGTCCAGGTTCAGGGATTGATCCACAGAGGTTGGATGAGAAACTACTAAATCTGTGAATGCCTATCCTTTCATAGCCTTCTAGGGAAAAAACCTTATGTCGAACTACTAGAGGATCACTGCCCACCATGCTAGTCGGCCTGTTAACATGGGGCGGTTCAGAATGTTCTTTAGTGGGTATACCCAAGAGATCAACTATACCTCATTGTGCTGTAGGTAACACTGTAATTTCTATACGGCGAACACGAGCGCAAGGCCGCTCTTTTTGATGGGGGAGTATCTAGTCTCCGTATCGAGTAGCATGCAGCTGAGGTAGTAGAGGCTTCCATCTATCCCCTCATTGTTCTTCTGGATGAGAACTACGCGAAGGGACCATTATAGGGTGGTCACATAAAGGACTAGTGGATTTCCAGAGACAGGTGGCATCAAGACTGGAGGTTGGAGCAGATACTACTTGATTTCCTCGAAGGCGGTCTGACAGTCTTCATCCCATTCGTAGGCGGATCCTTTCTTCATATGCCGAGAAAAGGGTTTACACTTGCTGGCCAGATTCGTAATGAATCGGAATATTTAGGATAAGTGGCCTTGGAGACCTCGAAGCTCCCAAATATTACTTTGGAGAGGCATTTGGCTGATGACCTTGATCTTCTCCGAGTCGAAATCGATGCCTCGGTATCTGACAACAAAGCCAAGAAACTTCCCAGAGGTGACCCCGAAGGTACACTTCAGCAGATTCACCTTCATGTTGTGGAAATGGAGGAATCCAATCACTTTCTCAAAGTCCTTGAGATGGTCCTTTCATTGGAAAGATTTTACCACCAAATCATTTACAAAACATTCCACCAGTGTCTCGAGAATCGTCTTGAATATTCGATTCATGGCCCGCTGATAGGTGGGACCTAAATTCTTCAGGCCGAAGGGTATATCCTTGTAACAAAATATACTTTGGGGAGCCCTTAACGAAGTGGAATCCTCATCCTAGGGGGCCAAATAGATTTGGTTGTACTCGGAATACCCATCCAGGAAGGAGAGGTCTTGGAACCCAACCGTGGCATCAATCAACAACTCTATCACTCGGAGAGGAAAATCATCCTTCGTGTAGTGGTGGTTGAGATTGCTAAAGTCGATCCAGACTCTGATATACCTGTTCTTTTTCCTGACTGGTACAATGTTGGAAATCCACCTGGGGTACTGAACTTTCTTGGAAAATTTAGCTTTGATGAGATTATCAACATTGGCCTCAACCATGGCACTGTGAGAAGGGTGTATCTTTCTGGGAGGCTGCTTGAAACCACGATGGTTTTTTGGGAGACCAAGGCAATAGACGTCAACCTGAGAAACTAGTCCTATCATCTCGCCGTATCTCCAGGAAAACACATCACAGTTCTATTTGTGAAAGTCCACATACTACTGCTACTCCTTGAGGGGCATAGATGCACATATCAATGTGGGTCTCAGATCTGCCTCGCTACCAAGGTTCACTTGTACCAGCTCATCAACCATGGTATAGATGCATTCTTCAAAGGTAGGGGTAGCATCCTTCAGATCCTCTTCTCTCCCTGTAGAGGGAGCTTTCATGGGGGGAGTCGTTTCCAAGCCACTAGACTCTGATGGGAGGCTGGTGATGGCCTGAGCGGCAGTGGTCATCACGTCAGAAGACTCATGTGCTACTGACACCATAGCGATGAAGGCAGTCGATCCAATCCCATCTAGCCTTCGGCCCAAGGGTCCATGCTTGATGACATAAAATCAGTAGTAACACATCGTCTTGATTTGGTTGATTCCAGCCTACTAGAAGAGACACGTATGGTGTACCACTTTTGCCATGAGCCTGACATCCCGATACTGTACAGGGGTAGGAGGTTCTGGGATCACCTGAGCCTGGTTAGAGAAGGAGTACGAGGTGATTTTCTACCATCACATAGACTTGGGAATATGCCTTCCTCTTGTACCCAAAACAAAAAAACACTGCCCCATGTCGGGGGTCGTGACCTCCAATCGATGGATCAGGAATATATAGGCGTCGTCCAGACTTGCCCAGGGATCACTTGTGACCGGGTGGGTTCATCCTTGCTTTCCAGGATTTGATTATCCTTTCTTTTATAATAGTCAATGTCTAGAGAGAAGGCTTCACAAGAGGCAAAAGGACACACATCTCTTTGGATCATGCCGAGTCAACCATTGAGAGAGTATTTAAGGCATTGGTGATACGACGAAGGGACCGTTGCATGTAGTTGGATCCATGGCCTGCCCATCAATGCGTTGTATGCGGTGTCCTAGGAGACGACCATGAACTCGGTGCTGGAAATTAGGCCACCAAACTGGGTCTTCAAGAGGATCTTTCCAACTGCGTATTGCTCATTCCTATCATATCCTCGGATTCTAAGGTCGGAGGGAGTTAAATCATCCTTAGTCAAACCTAGCATTCGCAGTGCCTGAGTCAGGATTAGGTTAATCCCAGAACTCTTGTCAACAAGGCAGCTGTGGACATCCACACCATTGAACTAACCAGTGGTGTACAATGGAAGAATGTGACCCTTTATGGGAGGGTTTTCGAGTTTTCAAGAGAATGAGATAACTGCCTGAAATTCGGCATTCTCAATTGCCTCAGCGTGGAAGGATTTTGCAGCTGCTACCTCCGTCTCAAACTAGAGGGGTCTCCTGAGGGCCTCGACAAGTGCCTCATGCATTTCAGACAATAGGAAATGATCCTCAAGGATAGAAAGCATTACTGGAATGCCGACAAGGTGCTTCAGAACATCATACATCCATGGAAAACGCGAGCCTCTGATTATAGGAGGTCGTTCTGCAGTTGGAGGCACGACAGGCCCTGCCGGCTGGTCCACTGACTGGCTGGTACGGGGTACATCCCGCTGCCTGCTAGTTTATGCCTGAAAGAGTAGCTGCCGGATGAGGACCGAAAAATTGAGTTAGTCCTGTAGCAGGGATATACTGTCTGTGGTATGGATGAGGTGGATCTTCCTGATCTAGTAGCACAAATGGCGGTGGATGTATATGTTAGGACACCAGATGAGGTTGCGCGTGATGAGCTCTGCACTGGGCCAACTGCTTTGTTTCAGTAGCGTGCACGACCTGGCTGAAAGTGCTCGCTATCATGCCTTGATGACCCATGAGGCCACGGTTCCGTTGACGTTGACGTCATCTAGGGACGTCGGGGAGTCATATAAGGATTTACCAACTCCACGGTATTAACCGATGTGTACCCCTGACTGTCGCTCGAAGAGTCATCCACCACTGGGTGGATACTGGGTGGAATCCCCATCACAGGGGGCATGAATTCACCGAGAGTGCAAGATGATGACAGTAGTAGTGGAGCACGTTGCTTCTTCTTGTGCCGCTGCTGCTTGTCCTTTTGGGAAGAGTTCTACTGAGATTATGATGCAGAGGCACTGGTCGCATCTTCTGAAGGCTTCGGATGATTCAGGCATGCCTGAATGATACTATGAGCATGGGAGACGGTTTTACGGGCCATTTAATTGTCATACTTCTGGGACCTGTGGCTGGGAACCTGCTTCCAGTCGCCTTTGTCATTGCTACCTCTTTCTGACCTGAAAAAGAAACCCGTCACTTATGTCGGGGTCGGGCCCAACCTGACTATGTTGTTGTCAACCTAGTCATGAAGCATATCTTCAAACACACAACACTTCTTGATGGCGTTCCCCAGGTTCTGATGATAGGGGCAGTAGTTTGGGCGATCGGTGAGATTCGCCTCTGCCGAACTTCTGCAATTGGGTAAGCGCACAATCCCCTCCTCTAGGGCGCTACGGAAGTAACAAGGGACCAGATTTTTGTTGAACGAGTTATTCTAGAGCATTCATTCCTTATAAGGGGCTCTAGGAGCCTTGGACTAATGAGGGGAAAGAGGGCCTACCGAGGAGGTGGAGCCTGATTGTCCCGCCTAGGCGGTGGTGGCGCATTGCGGTGGGGAAGCTTTAGGTTTTGAGGCGGTCACTGCTGGGCAGGAGCCTGCGCCTGAGGTGGAGGGCCTTTGCAGGGTTGCAGAGCCGGTGCCACTGGCAGTAATTCTAGCTACCTGGGGGCTTCTATTTGGGCCACCATGGCAGGCTCGGCTCTAGCAACCCTCTTTGCTGGGATCACAGGGGGCAGTAGACGTGCCTGACTAGCCTGTTGCAGATCTTCCTCGAGGCGCTGAGCCTTATTTGAGAAATCTCAGAACCCTCCGGGGTAGTTATGGGTGATCAGGGAAGGAACCTATTCTTTTTTTACATTCCCTACCCACATCATCAGTAATTTATCTGGTTTCAGTGGCATGTCTAGGGAGTCTGTAAGCCCCTTCCACCGGGCGATGAAGTCCGTGACTCGCTCATCAGGACTTTGTTTGCACTTGAAGAGCTATGTGATGCCGGTCATACACGTGGTGGAGCTAAACTAGTATAGGAACTGCTAGTGGAGATCCTCCCAACCGGTCATCGATATGATATGGAGATACCTGTACCAGAAAATTGCAGGGCCCTCCAATGTCTGTACAAAATATCAGAGTTTGGAGGCTTCTTGCTATGTCGGGATCCCCAAAATGGGGCAAGAACTGGAGTAAAACTGTGCCGGGTGTTCAGGTGGGTCCCCCGTCTTGTTATAGGGTGAGAAAGTGGGATTCCCAAAACCCTTAGGTGCATGCATATCATCCACCCATGCGGGATACAGTTTGCCATCTGGTGGGACTTCCACCTACCGCGTTTCCAATGATTCGAGGTGGGAGATGAGTACCACAAAAGGATCATCCGGGTGGGGGTCCCTATCTTGACAGGGATCCCTAACAACGAGTGTGTTTCTGGGCTCTTAGACACGGTAAATGGCTACAATGGCTCGTGGAGTGACTGGGGGAACAACCCTCGAGGTGGCTGGGGGAACCCAGGATGGATTCCTCAGATTGCCTCGCCGTTCAGGAGGGTTTGGTGAGATGTATCGCACCCTCTTTCCGTGAGTTCCGGCTTCTACCCTGTCTACAGGAGTAGCATGATCAGGTTTGCCTAGAGGCATCTTGCTAGGTGGAACTTGTTCTTTCCCCTGCTGCCCCGGAATAAGATCACCAGAGTTGGGTCACGTCTCTATAGAGCACTCGGCTAAGAGTTTGTTGACCAGCCTCTTTTGCTCAGCAAGTTTCTGGTGCAACGTAGCCTTTTCGGGGACTTTTTAGGTCTTCTGTACTGAGGAGGACAGGTCAGAGTTCTTGACAGTTCCGACATGTTCTTTACCCTTATCAGTATTTAGACTAAGTACCAGCGACTCAGTGGATGCAGGGAGGCCTAGAAGGTTCCTCTGCTGATGAGTAATCCTCCCTGATGGGTCCAGCAGCAGTGGTACACCCTCAGGGGGTAAATCTCCATCGAGAAACTCCAACTCGTCCTCCTTGTCCACTATGTCAGCCATGTGGACAACAACCCTTCTTGGGGGCATGTCCTCAATGTCACATAACGAATCGGGCTGCCACCGGATAGGATTGAAGAGGAGGGCGGCATACTATCTCCAGCCACAAATTTGCACGTGGGGGGTATCTTACCTAATGATTTTGTGGAGTACCTTGAATCATTGAACGCATTTCTGTTGGAGGGCACTATGGAGACATGATGAATCAGGGCGCTGGGCCATGGGGAGTGCGGCCAAATCGACCATATGGCATTGATCGCTGATTTCCTCAATGTTCACTTGGCTCATAGGGTACAACACCCGATGATAGCGAAGACAGAAGTGCATTGACCATAGGGTTTGACGGAAGAACTCGACTTCCTTCGAGGTGAGGGATTCCGGTTCACAAAAGTTCGATGCTGCCTCAGTCCAGAACTTCTTCGGGAAGTGATCCACTGTGAGAATGTTCCAGAAGCTCCTGGGCTCAAATTCAGGGTATGGCCCCGTATTGCCCCACTCGTCAACCGGAGGTGGATAAGGAACCTGTAGCGGTACTGGGGCGGACCGCTGGGATAGTAAACTGGGCGGCAGAGAATACGACGAATGAGCTGACTGGCCGTCGAATTCCGAGCCATCCTCCGAAGAGTGCGTCGACCTAACCACAATGTCACGATACGATGAGCTGATAGCCACAACCTCTGGTGAAGGGATCACAGTTTCCGAAGATGGTTCACACTGTTTCTCAACCGCCATCGGTCCCCAAAGCAACTATCTGTGATCTCTGGTTGAGGTAGAGGGCACTTCTGGTGATGATGGTGGTGACAGCACGGTTGGAACCTGCGGGATTCCCACAATTTCCACCAGTTTGATTTACCGGCAAAGAGAGGCGGGAATCTGGTGGAATTAGCATTCTGGAAGGATGAAGCTGACACACCTTGTTCCTACCTCGGTCATTGATATGAAGGAATGAGGGGAGGGTTCCAATGCCGAGTAGCATTCTGCTTCAGAATCCAAGAAGCGGTCCAGTTTGATATCTTCCCGGGATTTCCGAGGATTCTTCATGTGGCGGTGACGACCCACCCTCCTTCCCCTAGATGGATCTTTGGGATGAGGTTGATTCCCGACATGTAGTCACGGGGCCATACTGGCGCCGGGTCAGAGAGGACTTCCGCTTGAGACATCTGGGGTGCGAGGGGCACCAGGGAAAATTTTGAAGGGAACATGGGGAGGACCTCCATGATTGGTGCTGGAGGAGCGAGGATAACCTTCACCACTCTGGTTGTCAGGGAAAGACGGACTTTCGCCAGTTGCAGAGAGAACGTAGGGGGTATCCCCACGTTGACGAGGGTCCGGATGGGTAATGCCTTTATATCGACGGTCGGGGGCAGGAGGGACTCCATACCTAGTGTGGTGGGCTGGGAGAGGCTTCTGCACCGAGTGTCACTGCCATGGGGTAGGTCTTCATTTGGGTTGGGGGTAGCATGAGGCATACCTCCATGATGAGTTTTAGAGTGGGGAAGGCCCACACTCTATGGAGTAGCGGTATCGGGAGGACCTCCGTATGAGGTGACGTCACCGCGGGTTGGTTCGCAGCGATCACCACTCAGTCCTGCGACCCGGATAGTCAACCTAGCCTTCCCGTGGGGTGGTTAGTGCCTCAATACCGTTTGGGAATAAGAGTTCCCCTGATAAGAATGTGCAGAGAATTTGTGATATGCGTGAGAGTTGGATCATGCCAAATTAGCTGTCAACGTTGATGTCCCTTGGCGAGTGTCTGTAGCTCGGGCACAATGCTGGCATCAGGTCAGGCAAGCCGGCGCGGGTGGTGCAGGCGCAAATCCAACCTGCTCCTCTGGCAAGGCCGGACGGCGGCACTGACACGGCCTGTTGGGGGCCCTTCCTTGGAGTCCTTGGATCGGGACTCTGACTGGACTGAGCCGGACATCACCCAACTCATCAGCGTAAGGAAGGGAGTTGTCAAGGCATTCTGGGGACAGACTCCCAAAATAGTTGAATGTTGGTGTGGGGAGGAGGGGATCCTTGCGCGGACCTTGAGGGCGGTGTTGACAGTGGGGCCTTGACGCTTCCAGGTCCATGTGGTCCATATCCCGAGTTGGGATTATGCCCTCCTCCTTGTAACGACGTACAAGGTCATTAATCACCCTTCTTTGGATGAACTCTGATGGGGAGAGAGGGCGTGGGCGCCCCACATTCATGGATACAGACGCCCCTGTGGCAATAGAAGTTCCACACAGAGCGAGTGTGCTAGTATTGCCTATGCCCATCCGTAGGCAGGTGGGTGGTGATCGTGTCCATATAGCAGCAACCTGATTCCTAAGAAACAGAGAGATTAACTCATCAGCAGGACGAGGAAAAGAAATCAATAACCAGTTCCACAACGCCATTCCATCTTCTATGGCTGGAAAGAGGGATCCACGCTAACAACATTGCAGAACGGAATGCCCAACGTTCTACTGCCCCAACTTCTGGTGAGTTTCACGCCAGGCTCGCTATTTTCTTGGTGGGACACGGCGCATGATATCTGGATCCAGCGACATGTCAATCTATTAATGTATCGAACGCTTCTAGTCTCCACATTGAGGAGAATAATTTCACATCGGGTACACCATTTCTGTTTCCAACGCTTTCGCTGGGGCACATGCTTCCGTCCGCTAGGGCACGACGAGCAAAAATTTTGTGTTGCCCCGCATTCCCGCTTTCCAAAGGCTAGCAGCATCCGCTCTTTATTCAGGGACGTTTGCTCCTTTATCGAAACTGGGATGATGGGATGTTGGTTCTTCCTCCTATTGATTCCTCCTCAGAACTCGTCACCTAGTGTGGGTCTCCCTCATATATTTAATAATTTGTTCGTGAAACTCTTCCCAGTGCCATGTTTCCATGGACGTAGGTTAATTAAATTGCTTCTGTCAGGGCATTCCAAAGGGTCCGGTCAGGGCAGCGACCTTCAGTCGAGGGATTAATCACGTCGAGGCATAATTAATGTGTCTTAATGTTGGGGAATTGGCGTGTCTATTTTTTGTCCATTATTATAGGGCTTCTTGAGGGCGTGGAAGCCTGAGGCATCCCACATCAAGAGCGGGGAATCATATTCCAAAGGCATGTATCTAAGGTTTTCCATAGCTTCCCATGTTTAACACAGGGTATTCCACACGTTAACGTCCAGAGGAGACTAATTGGCCAGATCATAACACCAGCTGGAGTGGATCAGATTGAGGAATACCTCTTGAGGGAATGCCTATATTGGATCCATCCCATGGGTGGCTTCCCAAATGGTGTGGAGGGGAATGGGGTGGCATGATCTCACTGGGATGTGGCGGCATGGGTAAGAATCAAGATGGATGATGGAGAATTGCATGGAGTAAAGGAATAATGAAATGGATCCATCGTGGAGATAGCGGTGGTGATGGGATTTAGTCTCGAAGAGACTTCCTATGTATCCCCGTGGTAGGGAATAAAAGTCCATGTAGTTCAGGATGGATGTGTGGGGCATACACTCTAGGATTCCCAAGCTGTTGGAAGAGCCGACATTAATACAGTCGGAATGACCATGTGGTGGTGGGATTGAACCTCGTGAGGCTTCTTACGTACCATGCCTTAACATGAATCAAAGACCACATAGTTCATGTTGAGCACCGGAAAACCGGCATGAAAAGAACCATGGCCCAATGGGTGGTGGGCATGCTCCTCATGAGGCTTCCTACATACCATTCCTTGACATGGATCAATGTCCACGTAGTCCATGAAAAGGGGTTGTTATACTAACACGAAGGGGTGTCCGAACAACTGGATGGCAGTGTCACAATGGCATACCGCTGGATTGGGATGCAGATTAACATCATGCGGGATAAGGCATGTTAGAGAACCGACTTGAAGAAGGACCTTGGACCAAGTGGATGGTGGGCTTGAACCTCAAATGGCTTCCTACGTATCATGCCTTGACATGGACCAAAGACCACGTAGTTCAGGTGAAAATGGGGTCCTGGCACACCAACACAAATACGGTCGAGGCCAATGATTGTTGGGCTTAAACCTCAGGGAGGATTCCTATGTACCATGGCTTGACATGGATCAATGTCCTCGTAGTTCAGATATGAATGTGGGTGTTGGAGAACCGACATGAAGAAGGACCTTGGTCCGATGGGTGATGGGGCTTGAACCTTAGGGAGGCTTCCTACGTACCATTCCTTGACATGGATCAAATACCTTGTAGTTCAAAGGGCTTCATCAGCGAACCGATGTAAAGGTGAACCCGGGGGTCCACTGGTGGTGGGCTTGAACCTCATGAGGCTTCCTACGTACCATGTCTGGGCATGGATCAAAGTCCATGTAGTTTAGGATAGTCACAACGGCTTACCACTGGATTTGGATACCTTATTAACGTCATGCGGGATGATGGTGAACCCTGGCGTGAATAAACGACGGGGAGAGGGCTTGAACCTCATGGAGGCTTCCTACGTACCATGCCTTGACATGGATCAAATACCTCATAGTTCAAATGGATGTATAGTTTAATGTCATGTGAGACAACATATAGTTTAATGTCATGCTGGAAAAGGGCGTACAATTTAACATCATGCTGGATGGGGGTGGGTGTCATAGTCGTTGTTTACTCTAAGACCACGTGAGTTTTGCTCAGTTTGAAAACAAGAGGCAGCAAAGACCTGACGATCACGTCATGAAGGGTGCGTCCATGGGAAGTGATGAGGGGATTGCGCGTTGGGCGGCCCATGGTGCTGAGACTTACTCTAGGATGGAGGCCCGAAGGTGAGAAAGCGCTACAGGTGAGGGATTTGGGACTGAGGAAAGGGGTTCATCATCCTCTATCATGCCCTCCACTAGCCTTGGCGGTGGGGAAGTACAGAGGTGAATGGGTGCTACCTTCCGTAAGAAGGACTAGGGGCTTACACCAAGACGACCACCCTTCCCCAAGTACAAACGCCACTCTCAGAAGGATGATATCATCCCATGTGGGGACTATGGGGTGTAAAGAATGTCCGAGATGGGGGGACCCTGTGCGCGAGGCAAGGGGTCAGGTCACAGTTTAATGTCAAGTGTTGAGGATGAGGTTCTTGGCAGTTTAACGTCCTGCAGCTCGGACGAGGAGGGTTTACTCCGCACCCCTAGGGTTTACATGACCAGTAACCTCTACTCTTTGTGGGATGGAAGGCATCGGCAAGGCCATTGAGAAGGGGGGTCACAGAGCGAACCATCGAGGGGTCCACGTTAGGGTGGCTATGCGAAGAGGAAATTTCCGTTAGCATGACTATGTGAAAAAGCATTAGGCGAAGTAACGCTGCAAGTGGTGTCATCCATGGGACATTAAAATCACATCATGCAAACCTGGATGGTCACATGTGAAGAGGAATTGCCAAGCAGAGGGGTCCACAGGCAGGGGCCTTGCGGGGCTCAGTTTCTTTACGTAGTGGAGGGAACTTGCGAAGGGGAGTGCTTCCTGAAGTATAGTACATTGGCCTTAGAATGGGATAGAGATGCGAGTGGGAGGTGCGTCGCGAAGTGGAAGGGTGTTCCCGGAGCACTGCCTCGTGAAGCAGAGTAGCCTCACGAATCAAGGTTCTATGAAGCAGTGTGCTTCGCGAATTACAGTGACCCTTCCTTGGCATGTGGGTCACGTGTATAGGATTGGTCTTTCGTGATGCATAAATTTTCTGCGACATCCCGGTTTCCCTTGGGAATCCCCTTCCTTCGTGAATTCCCTTAGGCTTCACGAAGGGCATCCCTCTTGGAAGAGGGGCTCAAAACGAGACAAGGAGAAGGCCTCTCATGAAGCAAAGATACCTCGTGGAGCTCATGATTCCCAGAGCAAAGATTGCTTCGTGATTCAAGAGTTGAGAAGGCGAAAGGAAGGATTGTTTGTCCGGAGAGCTCACGGGGAGCTCGGTATTTATTGCAAGGGGAGCCGTGAAGCAGAGCTCATGCGGCGCGAAGGGTGAGTCGGTTGATTCAAGACAGGTCGTGAACGTCAACCGGATTCGCAGAGAGGTACTGCCTCTTTTTCTCCACGGTGGGTTTGCGAACGTTAGGGTATTCACGGAGCGTTACCACCTATGGTGCTTCGTTGAGGCTTCGTGAACGTCAGGGGAATTTGCCAAGCGTTACTGCCTCTGGTGCTTCACAGTGGCCGCGTTGCTTGGGAGGCTCTGTGTTAGTGCTTCGCGAGGCAGGCCACGAGGCCTCTTTTTCTTCTCTCCTTTCTTCAAATATTTTGGCACCAACAATGATATATCCAAGGCGTTATGATAGTGTATATGAATATTATAAACTATATTTTAATATTAAATGGAACATATAAATATAATATTAAAATATTGGGTACTAATTAATGAGAAACTAAAATAATAACTAATTGAATATAAATAAAAATATTATTTTTCTTTGATTCCAATGGAGTTTTTTGTTATTAAGAAATACTTAATTATAATTAGTTAATGATTTTTATAAAATATATATGTCATATTTTAAATATAGAATTTATGATATTCTCCCATTAGTTTTTATAGATAATATATAATAACAAGATTTTTTTATACAAAAATACTTATATTATTATAAAGGAAAATTTTCCACCTTTTAGTTGAGAATCCATTTTAAATACTAATTTTCACCCTAAAATTTATTTAATAAGAAAAAAATAAATTAAAATTTAAAATAAAATCATAATAATTAGGTTAGTTTAAATTTTGGATATTCTTACAAATCATTTCATTTTTTAATGAATGGTCTAAAATAAAAAATTAGAGTTTATAACTAATTTTTAACTAAATTATTAATAAGGTTAAATTATAAATTTAATCCTTTTTAATGTTTATATAGATAATAGTTTTATCAATTAATTAAAATAGTTTCATGGTAATAAATTACACTTTGAAATTGATTATAAAAACATATCAATCATTAAGATGTTTTTATTGTAAAAAAAATCCAAAGTCCCCATTCTAGAAGAATGAATTTTAAGATATTTTTTTCATTAATGTGAATGGATTTTAGAATAATTAAATCCATATTTGGAATGTGACTAATTTATAATTTTTAATAATACCATATTTTTTTGAACTAAATTATTAGTGAATGTAATTAAAATTAATTACAATTATTAAGGCAGAAATATGCATAATAATGGACTGAATCATTATCTTATTGGCCCAAATGAAATTGAAACTTGTCCAAAGAGCTATTTTATTGTCATAAATTGACCATGAACTTTAAATAATTGAATTATGTTGGTTTGGTATTACTTTGCTTTAGGTAATAACATCTGTACAACTAACAAGTTTCCAAAAATTCTATGAGAGTCTTTTTATTTTCCTATAAAAGGAAAACAACTATCCCAATTAATTAAACCTATCCAAATACACAGTTCTGACCATGATCATCCCATAATGTTTCCCAAAATCCCCTTTATTAACCTTGAATCCTACTTTTTATATAAATTTGCTAAAATATTACTTAAGGTTCAAACCAAAATTAGTTATCATGTTTAGAGGAATCAACTTCTCTCATGTTTATTTTATTTTATCTCCATTATACACGCTCATAAATACCATTATTCCATAATTGTGTAACAATGACATAATCCAGCATATAATAGGATGTTTTGATTTAAATGGTTATACCTATACTTAAACACACATCATTATAATGGGTTATAAACATACTATTTCTATGTATGATGAATTACTGCCTCACAAAATGATGATTGTTACTTTTTCCATCACTAACATTCATGGTTGGACATTAAGATGATACTATATTAATATATGTAATATATGATATTTATTATGTCGTCCTATATCCATAATTATATTATAACACGTATATTTAATACTATCCATTTTATGATAATATTATAACATCGTTTGAGGAAGGGTGGACTACCACCACTTATAGTGATGTGATTCATTCCCATGATAAATGGAGTGTATAAATGTTGGATATTATCAAAACTATGAAACATGTAGAACATATATATTTTATTTATGACATAATTAACATACTATAAATATTATATATAAATATATATATCATTATCATTATTACCCATTCACACATACAAAGAGTTATAATGTCGGTCATGGACTTGTGGACAACTGCCTATTTGACACGAAGTGATTATTTTTACATAATAGTAATTAAATATATAAAAATATATGATTGAAAAAAATAATATTTATTATATAATTATAATTATAGTGACCTATTTTGATACATACCATCTTCCTATATTTATCACTGTAAAATCATAACATTACTCAGGAATATGTATGACTTACCGTCTCCCTGATTTTATCGTTGAATTTTTTTTCAAAACCATATTTAATGATCACTTATAATAGTGTAAATTATTTTTAATTATGAAAATTATGTCATTGTTATTTTATTGTAGGAGTTATATAATGAACCCTCTGATCTTAGTTGTCCTCCCAACGTTATTGTTTTACACAGGAAACAAATGTGGTCAAAACAACCTCCATAAAAATATTGGTTTAAGATGTTCTATAAAACAAAATAATAAGTGAAATAAATCTAATTATAAAAAATAAAATGGTTCTCAAGAAATTATAAAATTAATATAATTTTATAATAAATGAAGTTAAATGATGTTCTCACGAAAGGAAATGAAAGGTAATGGATTGATTCTCAATTAAAATTACATTGTGAATTATATTTTTGTTATGCGTCATGTTTTTTTACCTTGTATATACTTACATCTAAAAATTAATATCATGAAACTATTTATTGTAAAGATATTATAAATTTTATATAATATTATGCCTTTATATATATTATGACCCAAAGGAATCAAATTTTTATAGGATAATTTGAAAGGTGTAGTGATTAATCTATGAAATATTTTTAGTGATTATCATTGAAATGTCAATTCCTTTTGTGGTTTTTAAATCTATCTTGAACCAATATATTTATTGTTGTGACACTAATTTAATATATATGGGGCACATAATGCCAATTTTTTATATATTAACATGATACATTCATTGAAAATTATACTTTGAGTTTCAATTTAAATTATTTCTTGTAAGGGGGTTCTAGAAAAACAATTATAAGAGGAAAATAGATTTCATAACCCAATTATTTTTCATTGGGATATATTTATTCCTCATTAACATTAATATTATATTATTATGTATATAATTACATTGACTATATACTAATATATATCGTTATATATATATTGACTTACATTTGATACACATAATTTAAATTTTTCAAGGATTTAAAATAAAATATCATTTGGTTAGGGATTTCTTATAGATAAATTTACATTAGAATAAATTATTTTATAGTATTCTAAAAAAACATCACATTTTATCTCCTCCAGTTATTCAAAACATTTATTAAGTGGTAGTTTCTTTTTAACTATTTCCTACAAAAAATATTTAGTAATTTTTTGGGATAACCCAACATTATTTCTCTCTTAACGGAAAGATCCTGTTTTCTTATAAAAACCATTCATTATATAAATTTTCTAAAAAAAAATTAAATTTTTTTGAAGAGTTATTTTTATGTTTTTTACAATTGAGTAATGTTTTAAAAGGAATCGGTGTGTCACTTTAAAAAAAAACTTTTGTTTAACATTTAAGCCCGAAAATGAATATTTTTTTACATCATATGACTTTTACATATTTACTTAAAATTGTTTATTTGAATATTAATTTTCATTTAGAAAAGGATGGTTTTTATATGAAATAAATAAAAATAGGTTTTCAATGAAATGTTTTTCCAAATGGTTTTAACAATAAAATTATATTTTCCTCAATTTTTTTAAAAGTTCACTTTATAGTATATCAATTCATCAATGAAATCAACCCTTATTTTTACTCCACTTGGGATATGTTTTATTGATACCAACTTATCTTTTCATTTGCATGGTATTTGATTTATTTAGAAAAGAGTAGTAGTAAAAATCGCTTCCTTGATATATTTTTTAGTCCCCTTGAAATATATTATCTTATACGATCATTGAATGTTGAATTTCCCCTTAATTATCAATTTCATTTATCAGGGATATTTTTATTTCCAAAATCATATTTAACATTACATAAGGTTTATAATTTGACAATAATTTGATTATTTGGGATATATTGACAAATCCATATTCTTCATTAAATACAAATAATAGAACCAGCATTTTATTTATTTATTAATTTAATTTATCAATATGAATAATCCATGGAACATACAATGACCTATGGAGCCCAGAAATTATATAGATCATTGATGAATCGATAGGTTCTCATGAAAAAAAGTTATCCAAATAAAATAGGTTTCTATTTGAAGTATAAATTGTTTGGAGGATGGATCTTGACAAAATATGTTTGGTTGTACCCAAGACATGGAGTCCAATAATTAAGCATTTCCATTATTTTAAATCACTAGTTATTATCCATAATATTCACACATGATAAAATATATTGATAATTTCATTTAATTTATATTTATTAAACATGATTCCTTTTCTGTTTCTTAAATTTTCTTATTGATTTTACCTTATGTGGAAATTTTAATTCCATGTCTTTCAATTTATCACCATTCTATTTAGTTTATAAAAATCCATGTTATTTTATTATTTATATGGACTTTGATTTCACTTATTTACCATGTAGTATTTGTTATTTCCATTAATTCATTATTTATTATGCTATAATTAACCCTTATTGATCATTTGAGATCACCCTTATAATGTTTCCCCCATGAATACAAGAAGAACACATTGAACGATATGCATAGAATTACTAGTTATTATAAATTTATACTAAAAGATTTATATTGTGAAAAAAGATGATGATTATTTATTTTATTTAGAGTATTTATTAGAAAAACAAAACTAATTTCTGAGTATTGTTTTCCAGGGATAACAAACTATCATTCTTTGTTATTTTTTTATAGTAATATTACTAATGTAATTTTAAATAGACAATGGCTATATGCAACATGGGGTCTTGTCACTATAGTTGGTATCAAAGGATGTTTAGTATCAACCTTGGGAACTAGATTTAGGAAAAAAATATATTAGATAATGTAAAAATACTGTTGATTTTATTGTTATGTATAGAATAAAACCATATAATTTTTTTATGTATAGATTATGTGTGAGTTCCTATAAATAAATTCTTATCTGGATACTACAACTGGATCTAGTTCTGGAGAAGTTATACCTTGGAGTAATGTGTCTAATAATCTATTTTGAGTCAAACTCTATGTTACCTAGTAAATTACAATGAGCCTTAATATTCACCTGGTTTGACACCCTATATAAGTATCATTAGGATAATCCATGTTTTCTTTATAGACCAATATGATGAATTTGAAGGGATTTTAATAATTAATAATATATATATAAAAAATTGTTTTTATAATTATGATAATATTTCAGGGATTTCAACTCCTATAAATAAAATTCTCAATATAAAATATACCAAGGAAGGATATATGTGAATATATGTTGATAGAATATTTATACATTAGGGTTGAATTAAAAATATTAATTAAAAGGATATTTAGTAATTAACCATATTTCAAAAAATTTATTAAATTTATTTTTGAAATCATATTATTTTTGTTTGAAAAGAAATACCTATAATCCATGTGACAATAAATAAAATATAGAAAAGAAGTAGTTTGTGAAACAATGATGGGCGATAACGGCTTTACCCAACCACATACCAATGAAATGTCCTGGTAAATTTTTCAGTAGTTTAGTTTACAAAATTGATGAACATATGTTAATCATTAACTCGTAGTATCAATTATATTAGGAGTAGAGTTTAAAATATTTACCATATAAGTATTAGATGATATTGAATTAAAAATATATTTAATTATCACTATTTTAGAGGCTATAAGATCATTTAATTTTTTTCTTTTTTTAGAATAATTTTTTATTAGAAATTATTTTTTCAGTAAAGGTATGAATTAGAAATTTATCGATGCACAACTAAAAGTTGGGATTGTTCATATGAAATTAAATCGTATCAAATAATAACATTTCTTTATATTATTAGTTACTAAAATAATTACCAATGATTTGGAAAATGATTTTGAAATAAATTGTTTTCATAATACCCTAATTTTTGTTGAACTGATGGTATCATAAATCATAAATGATTTATAGATTTGACTCCCAGAACATAAAAATAAACATTAACTTGTTTTTTATTTATGGAATCATACACTTCCTATAAATATTTACACCTTCAATAGATGTACATATCTCTACATTTCAATTATGTTCACTGAATTAGAGATCATATTACATGGTAGTGCATGTGACCTTTGTAGTTTCAATCCCATCTTTTATGGAGTATTAATTATGAATCATAGACACATTGTGTGATTTCAAACATATGAAGTATCAATAAATAAATAACCATTATATTTTTTAAATTTCTTGGATTCAATTTAATTAATCTGTGGAGAATGTAGCACCCTGAAATTCTAAAGTACATATTTGAATTTGATATCATATATGACCCGCGAAACCCAGAACGCAGGGGATAATAATATCATGACAATTTATAACATATTTAAAATTTAAAAATGAATATGTATATTTCAATTCATGAAACATACGGTTATCATGTGTGACCTTCCTCGAAATATTTTCTTACACGCAAGAGTTACCTTCCTCGATAGCTTGTGTTACACCCATGACTCGGATTCACCAAACAACAATGTATTATAATAATAGTATCATTTAATATTATATATTATAACCTAGTTGTTATGTTTTCAATTATTAATATTAATATCTATTTTATGAATATTTATGGATTATATAAATATAAAATGAATTCATATGCTACCAATTAAAGGGAATATAATATAAGAACTAATTAGATATAAAAAGAAATATATTTTTTCTTTTAAATGAGTGTTGTCTTAATAAAATTAATCACAAACAATTATTTTATTATAATAATGAAATATATAATATGAATTTTCAATAAAATAATTTTTATATACATCCATTAGTTTTGATTGACATAAGATAAGAACAAAATCCATTTTACATTTAAAAAATTATATTTTTATAAAGGTAAATTTACTGCCTTTTAATGGAGAACCCATCTTAAATATAAATTTTCACACATTAATTTATATATTATATAAAAAATATATATATGTTTTAATTTTAAACATAATAATTATGTTATGGTAATTTTTTATATTTTTTTCAAACATTTCATTTTCTAATTAATGGTTAAACATTAATAATTTTAGATAAAATTTGTTTTTTCATATAATTTATTTATAAAATTATAATTATAAATTTAATTGTATTTAATGATTATTTAGATAATATTTTAATCAATTAATATATATTATGTCATTGGAATCAATTTCACATTGACGTTTAATATAGAAAACATATAAATCTTTCAGACATTGAACTTTAAAAACCCACAATGTCGTCCCACTTGTGAGATGAATGTTAAATTAATTTAATCCAATTTGGTGATTATAATTTGAAAAAAATGTAATCCATGTATGGAATAAGAATAATTATTAATTAATTATAATAGGAACTATGTTTTATAATACAATTATTATAGATAGTAATCAAAATTAATTATAATTATTAAAGAAAAATCAATCTTATTAAAGGACTAAACTTATAACATTGGGGCCGAAATGAAGTAACAACATTTAAAAACCCAATTGGATAATAATAAATAAATAAAAAAACATCTTTTATTGAGGTTTTTTTGGTGTGATATGGATTTTGTAAAGACAACTAACTTGTTTTGCAAAAATTTTTATTGAGTCATATTCCTTCACTACAAAAGGACACCACCTCACCCCATTAATCACACCAATAAAACCACATAGGATTGTCTAATCAGTGAACATATAGTTTCTCAAAATTCCTACCATCAGCCTTGAAGCATTACTTTGGGACCTAAAATCCCTAAAATGATTCCTTTTGGTGCAATCCACAAGTAGTTACCTATTAAGAGGTAACATCTTCTCTCATGTTTTTCAATTTTAATTCTATTATCCAACTCCTAAAATATATTAATTAAATTATTATTAATAAAACTAAAAATTATAAATACATTAGGGTGTTTTTATGTAAATTTATATTTCTGAAATTACAAACACTTTCATCTAATAGGTAATGAACATACTGTTTCTATGTAGGAGGAACTATTGCCTCACAAAATGATGATTATTCATTTTTCATTCACCAACAATCATGGTTGGAAATTTTGATGGAAATCAATATTTAGGTATTGTACTTATCATACTTATTATTTATTTATTCTAATTGAAGCCTTTTATAACAAATATCTTTAATAATTTCCATTTTTTGTTGTTATGATTATATTGTTTAAGGATGTGTGGACTGTCTCCCTAAAAATTGATGTGATTCGTTCATATGATACATGTAATGTATAAATGATGGCTATAATTAAAAAAACGTGACATAAAAACACTTATATTTTATTCAGGTCTTAATTAGCTTTATAGAAATAATATATATATATATATATATATCGTTTTCATTGTTACCCTTTCACAGACTTAAAATATGATAACTTTAATCATGGACGTGTGGACTACCGCCTACTCAACATGATGATATTAACTTTACATTGATAGAATTGTTTATATTAGTATATATGATTAAATAAAATGATAAAAAATTTGTAATTATAATTTAGTAATGATATGTTGTTGCATTCCCTCTTTCAATAATGATTATTAAAAATTTGGAATGTTACTAATGCGTAAAAACATCTTAGCATCTCCATGATTTTAATGATGATTGATTTTTTATAAAAATATTAAATTATTGTTTTTAAAAGTATAATTTATGTAAAAATATGATAATTATGTAATGAATATTATTTTTTATATGTTTTATTATGACCCACTTGACCGTAGTTGACCGACAAATGTAATTTTTGACACAGAAACCAAATTTTTTTAAAACAACCAAAATAAACCAAATTTCCTAAGTATATTTATAGAGAAAAACTAATAAGTGAGATAAATTTAAGGATAAAAAGGAAAAACTTTCTCTATAATTTAGAAAATTAACATAAATATATTATATAGAATTTAAATGGACATTCCTATGAAAGGGAACACAAGGTAAGGGATTTCGTCTCAATTTACATTCCATTTATATTTATTTTTTGTAATAAAGCTAGATTATTTTATATGGTGTCTATAATAACAGTATAAATGTTATATCATGGACCTCTTTATTCCCATGATAATTTATGTTTCATTTTATATTTATCCATCTTGGAGATTATTACTATTTGAACATAGTAGATCACTCAGGTATGAATCTGTTACATTTCTATCCAATATTTTTTGGATATAATATGAATGACTAATGAATTAGAAAAGGTATTAGGGGTGTGTTTGTTGATTTTTAGAGCTCAAATCCTTTCTTTTTTGGAATTATAGCCCAATTTCATGGTTATAGTAAATCATACGAGGGTGGCGCATGGTAAGATCTAACTACGAAGAATGTATACATTTTATTGAATAACCATTCCATAATGTTGGTACATGTTTTCCCTAACCATGTGGTATAAACACGCGAGTTCCCATTCTTACCAAGTATTCATCCATGGTTTTCACATTGATTTTCAAACCATGTGGTCAAACCATGAACATGCTACATTCTTAGTAAATTGACCATTTTCCCATAATTATCTAATTATGACCCTCCTTCATCCCATTTATGTGTTACAGTGGGATTAGCCTAATTTCATTTGTTTTGGGAGAATTTTGGAGGAATATAGTATGTATCAAGTGATCTCCTTTATATAGGATCTGATCGATATTTAGTTTGTTATGTTGGATGTGAAATAGTAAGTAATCGAGTCCCTTTTAGTAATTATTCTCCTCTCCTAATATTGACTTAGATATCAATTTGTGAGAATTCCACCATTTTAACAAATCTACTCCATTCAAGGCCTAATAATATGCTGATATAAGAGGAGGATATCCGTATGATTCTATGGTGTTGGGTCTATAATGTTGAGCAATGTATTGTTTTCAAAAATACATAATAATGTTATTTAAATGGGGGAGATTATTGAAAATAATACTCTGTCTCTTTATGATAATTTTGATGCTCACAAATACCCTTAATTATTTTCTAATGAATTTATTTAAGTATTTTGCAGAAATTTATTAATTTATTTTACTCTTGAAATAACATGAATTTATTACTTGTTCGGAATCTACTTGAAGCACATCCTGGAATCACTGTTCATACCTTAAATTTTCAGAATCTGCTTTAAGCGCGTCTTGGAATCACAGTTCATACCTTACTTGTTCGGAATCTGCATTAAGCGCGTCCTGGAATCATTGTTCATACCCTACGTGGATAAACGTAGCATAAGGATGAAAAGCATGTATAATTTCTGAGATAAGAGAAAAGTATGGTTAAACAACATACGTTTTCAACAAAGTATGGAAGAAGAACCTTTCATTAGGAAGGAACCTTACGTTTTGGTAATCTGCAAAGTATGGAAGGAGAACCATATATAGGTATTAAACATTATGTTTCTTTCTCAAAAGTATGGTTCTTCAACCTTACTTTTGTGAACAACCATACGTTTGAGTGTTGAAGTAAAAGTATGGATCATTTTTCATACGATTGACTGTTGATGTAAAAGTATGGATCTTTTACCGTACGTTTGAGAGTTGAATAAAAAGTATGGATGATCAACCCTATGTTTAAGATCAACCTTACAATTGAAGAAAGTAACATGAACCCTACGTTTATGTTCAACCTTACGTTTTGAACCATACGTTTGAAGACGATGTCCTCAACCCTACATTTGAAGGCCACGTCATCAACCTTACGTTTGGCGTCAGAAAGTTTGAAAGACGATATTTTTATGGAATGGTCAGAAAGATGATTGTTGGGAAGATTTCAAGCCGAATTTAAATTCATTTTAAAGTATGACTTTAACCAATTCAAAGTCGTTTTATCATTGGATTAAAGATCAAATTAAAAGAATATTTTTATGCCAAGTCTTCAGGGAAGTTACGACTACTCTATAAATTCAAATGTTTGAATATCGTGAATAAAAAGGCAACTTTTATGGATCTAAATGTGCATGAGATATGGTCAGATTTATTATATATATGTTCTCTCTAAAAAACACCACATACAGGAGAGTGATGATCAATATTTTATTTAAAAAGGTGAAAAATAGACACTGCAGAAAATCACATTGATCTTCTGATTCAAAAAGGAGCGTCAAAGCTCTGTTGATTTAAGAAGAAGGAACTCGATAAATGATTCACTTGTTCTGCATCGAATATCTAATATAGAACTAATAATGCTGATGTTGTGAACTATATCTCTATATTTACTACAATCGGATCATCTCCTAATTTCTTTGTCTTGAAAATCAATATTTCTAGAGACGATGATCCATCTTCTATCAATTGCATTCTATTGCAATTGTGATGATCAACCGGAAAACTTCTTTATAAACTTTTTTTATTCTTGAGTAACTAGCTTCTCATACTAAACTTTGTAGGTTTGTGTTTGAACCAGAAGGCTTTGTTTTTCCTTGTATTGTAAAGGTGTCAACTGCTTGTATTCAGTTGTGGACCGGTCTGTTGAAATAAAAACTAGATAGTGATAATCACCAAGCTCGTAGAGTTGAGCGTTGGAGGAGTGGATTAGGGGCCTTCGGTTCCCCGAACCACTATACATATTTGTGTCCTTGCTTTTATTTATTTCCACTGTATGACCAAATATAATAAAGTAAAGGGGACAGAACTCGTTCAATCAAAATGATAGCAAAAAATCTTAAAGACACAATTCACCCCCCTCTTGTGTATAATCTGAATATTCAAGATCCAAAAATTGGTATCAAATGTGGAGCTTCTAATAAAGCCTTAGAAAGCTAGAAGCATTTAATGATTATAAAACAGAGTATAATTACTGATAAAAGAGAATGGATGTCAATTGTCAGAGCACCATATTTTAATGGAGACAACTATGACTGCTGGAAATCGTGCATGATAATATATCTGAAAAACCTCAGATATAAAGTCTATTCAAAGATTCTGACTCCTTATGAAATTCTTGAAAATACTGAGACATGGAGTGCTTCTACAGAGGCAGAGTATGATATGAATTCTAAGGATATGAATGTAATCCTCTGCGGTCTAGGACCAGATGAATTTAACAGAGTATCTCAGTGCCCGACAGTATATGAGATGTGACAGACAATAGCTGTGGCATATGAAGGAACATACAATGTGATACAAATGAGATATGAAACTACAAAACTGAAATTTGGTAATTTTAGAATGTTTGAAGGAGAAAGCATTACCCACATGAATGGAAGATTGACAGAAATTGTCAATAATATAATAGATCTAGGAGAACCTATCAAACAGGCTGATCAAGAATTAAAAGTACTTAGGGTACTTCTTACTCGATGGAATGGTATCCCTGCTGCAATCAAAAAATAAAAACCTGTCAAAAATCTAACCATGAGAGAGATGATTGGTACACCGATAATTTATGATGCTGAAATGAAATATGAGGCAAATGAACATAAAGTCTACATCAAAATGGATGATACTACCTTGAAAGTAACTTCACAACAAAAGAATAGAAACATGAAGAACAAAGAAGTAAAAGCTAAATCAGAGAGCTATGACTCATTAATCTTAGATGAAGAACTGCTCAACTTGATAAGAAATTTAGAATGTTTTACAGCAAGAAAAGAGGCTACAAAAAATCCTTTAAAAATATGATAAGGAAGTAAGATGATATGAATGCAAGAAGATGGGGCATATCAGACCAGATTTCCCTCAATTGAAGGATGAAAATAACAAGAAATTCTTCAAACGAAATGACAGTGAGAAGAAAGACAAGAAAGCTATAAAAGCCACTTGGAGTGTATCTGAAGACTCCAGTAGCTCTCCTGAATCAAGCTCAAATAAAGAAGAAGTCAGTTTAAAAGAAAACATGTCTTTCATTGAAGAAAATTATGAGGTACACTGATATTACTCCTCTGACTCAAATAATGAATCAAATTCTGAATCAAGCTACACAAATGAAAAACTTTCAGCTAATGCAACATGAATGAAGAAAAATACGACTCACTATTTAAGAAACATAAGTCACTAAAGAACAATCATAAAGCTATTTCAGATGAAAGAGATACAATGCTGAAACAATATAAGGAATTAAATGATAAATACAATTCGATTAACACTAAATATATTAATTTAGAATCAAGAATAAGAACAATGCAGGCTGAAGTAGAATCTTACAAATAGGCTGTATTAGTTTTTACAAAATGGGAGAACTCATTAAATGAAATTATTGGAAACACTATCATTAAAAAGGAGAGATTTGGAATTAGAAGTAAAGGGGAAAAACCTATGCTATATAAAAATTATTTTTTTCCTAGCTCTAAAAAGATTAATTGTAAATTTTGTGGGAAAAAGGGACATAGAGCTAAAAACTATTCCTTATGACAGCTTCAAATTTGTGGTATTAAAAAAATCCTTTGTTTCAAAATAATTTTATGATTTAGCTAATTTTAAAATAACAAATCAAATCTGGATTCCCATATCATTGCTAGCTAATACCCCTAGACCCAAGAAAATATGGGTACCAAAGAAATTTGTTTGAATGTCTTTGTAGGTAGCAGGCCACCATAGAAGAAAAGATATATGGTACATGGATAGTGGATGCTCAAGACATATGAGTGGAACTCATTAAATTTTTCTTCACTCAAAAGGAAGGAGGACTTGTCACATTTGGTGACAATGCTAATGGAAAAATCGTTGGCATTAGAACTATTGGAGATCCAAAAACAGTCTCAATCAACAAAGTACATTATCTACAAGGATTAAAACACAATCTGATAAGTATCTCTCAGCTTTGGGATGATGGATATACTGTTGACATTACTAACAATATTTCTACTGTTTCTAAAGATAAACTGTTTAAATTTAAAGCACCATGAACTGAAAATGCCTATACATTGGATTTAAATTCCTTGTGTAAAGAATAAGTAAACTGGTTGACTACTAAAGTAAGTGAGTCTTGTATCTAGCATATGTGACTTGGACATTGTAATATATATGTTTTAAATAAGTTATCATAGAAATAGTTAGTTTCTTATTTACTTACTCTCAAAATTGAATGTGACTGATTTTGTGATGCATGTCAACTTGGAAAGTAACAAAAATCATCCTTCAAATCTGTTAATAAAGTTACTACATCTAAACCTCTAGAAGTTATTCATATGGATTTGTTTGTTCCCTCAAGAGTAGCAAGCTTAGCCGGTATATTATATGTATATGTTTTAGTTGATGACTATTCTATATTTACATGGATTTTATTTTTGAAATTTATAAATGAAGCTTTTACTTTATTTGAAAGTTTTTGTAAAGCTGTTCAAAATGAAAAAGTTTTTGAAATAATTTCATTAAGATGTGATCATGGTGGAGAATTTGAGAATTAGGAATTTAATTCCATTTGCTCAAACATTGGTATTAAACATACCTTCTCTGCACCAAGAACACCTCAACAGAATGGGATTTTAGAAAGAAGAAATAGAACAATTCAAGAAATGGATAGAACTATGATAAATGAATATAGACTACCTATATATTTTTGGGTAGAAGCTGTGAATTAGCTTGCTATATAATTAATAGAGTTTTAATTAGACCTATTTTGAAAAAAACACCCTATGAACTATGGAATAACAAGAATTCCTAATGTAAATTACTTTACTGTTTTTGGATGCAAGGTTTACATTTTTAACACCAAAGATATTATTGTTAACTTCGATCCAAATTCTGATGAAGGTATTTTCTTAGGATATTCTGCTACCTCCAAAGCTTAGAGAGCCTATAATATGAAGTCAAGGATTATTGAAGAATCAGTTCATGTGAGATTTGATTAATCTGATCCCTTTGTGAAAAGGACATATCAAATGTGTGAACTTGACTCTAATGATAACATGAGACTTGAGAACATAAAAAATTATTTTGAAAATGCTATAAAAGAAATACATTCTAGTTCAGAGTAACATGATACCTGATAACCTTTAAATGTTTTTCCTAGACAGTCCTGAACCCTAAAGAATCACCCTTTAGAAACTGTGCAAGGTGACTTAGATACAAGAATTCAAACCAGAAGAAACTTAGGAATCAAAATGGAATTATCTACCGTCCTATCTCAACAAGAACCCAAGACTATAAGTGAATCTTTAGATGATGAAATATCGATAATAACATTACAAGATGAATTAAACTAGTTTAAAAGAAATAAAGTTTGGGAATTAGTGGAACGAGCTAAGAATTATCCAATGATAGGAACTTAATGGGTCTTTAGAAATAAACAGGATGACCAAGGCACAATAACTAGAAAAAAAGAATGATTAGTAGCTAAAGGATACAATCAAAAAGAAGGAATATATTATGATGAGACTTTTGCACCTATAGCTAGGTTAGAAGCCATTAAAATTCTTTTAGCCTATGCATCTTATATGAATTTTAAATTTTTTCAGATGTATGTTAAATCTGCCTTTTTAAATGGTTATTTAATGGAGGATGATTATGTTGAGAAACCTCCTAGTTTTGAAAATTCTCAATAACCAGATTCTGTTTTTAAACATACTAATGCTCTTTATGGCCTTAAACAAGCACCTAGATCTTGGTATGAAAGATTAAGTTCTTTTATTTTGAAAAATGATTTTACTGTTGGAATGGCATACCCAACACTCTTTATGAAAACTATAAAAAATAATGTTTTATTTGTTCAAATTTATGTTGATGATGTAATTTTTAGATCAACTAATAAAACCCTTTGTCATGAGTTTTCAAAGTTAATGAAAAAATAATTTGAAATGAGTATGATGGGAGAACTAAATTTCTTCTTAGGACTTCAAATTTATCAAAGAGATTTTGGAAATGTTTTTAATCAGAGAAAATACATTATTGATTTACATAAGAAATTTGGACTTGAAAACAACATGATATTTATAACTCCTATGTGTACTAATATAAAACATGATTTGGATGAAACAGGAAAATCAGTTGACAATAAGTTATATAGAGGTATGATTGGTAGTTTATTATATATTGCTGCTAGAAGGCCATATATAATGTATTCAGAATGTATTTGTGCTAGATTTTAATCAAATCTTAAAGAATATCATCTAACTATTGTTAAAAGAATTTTTATATATTTAAAAGGAGCTGTTTTTCAATCTCTTCTTTATCCTAAAACTTCTGATTTAAATTTTATTTCATATTCAGATGCTGACATTGGAAGTTTCAGGTTAGATAGAATTAGCACATTAGGAACATGTCACTTTTTAAGAAAGTCTTTAGTGTCATGGTTTAGTTAAAAACAATATTTAGTTTCCTTGTCAACAGCCGAGGCAGAATATGTTTCTGTTGGCAGTTGTTGTGCACACGTGTTGTGGATGAAAAACAATATAATGGACTTTGGATTAAATTTTAATAATACAGCTATTTTATGTGATAATACAAGTGCAATTAATATTTCCAAAAATCATATTAGTCATTCTAGAACTATGCACGTTGATATAAGACATCAATTTTTCTGAGATCATGTTATTAAAAAGGATATATTTTTTGAATTTATAAAAACAGGAATTAAATTAACAGATATTTTTACTAATCCACTTCCCATTGCAAGGTTTGATTTTATTTAGGGGGATCTAGGTTTATAGGATTTTAAATAAAATTTTATTTCACAATTCTAGTTTTATTTTTAATTCTGCATAAAAATTATTTTGCTATTTTTTTTAAACAGAATAAGTTTCATTTATCCGCATAATTTATTTTATTTATTTTTAAATATATGTAATGATTATTAAAAACATGGGAATCAAGGTTCTCAGAAACCCTTTCGACTTCTAAACCACTTCATTTCCATCTGAACCTTTTCGAATCCGCAAAACACCCCTATGCTCATATACCCTAATCTCCAAACCTGTGAAACCGTAACCTTTAAACCTTCAGAGATTCTCGTAGAGATGGTAAAGACTAAAAGAACCAGTGAAGCCGAGCCAAGAAATGTTAAGTGACAATGCTCCGAAGGATGAAAAATCATACAGGGCAAGGTATTCGATCTCGACTGGTTATTTCAGACAAATCTAATGTTGAAAAAAGTGCTGTCATTTCAGAACCTTAGATAGAAATTCAACAGTGAAAATGCGGAATTTTCGTATAAGGTAGAACATAGATACATCTTCAAATCTATACAGTTTAGTCTAGGGGATACTGAGGATAGTATGATGGCTAAGATTTAGGATAGGGATTTCTCAATCTCATCAGTAGAATTTGGTCAGTTTCTCAACTTCCATCATGAGGTAGTTTTTTATTTTGATTAGAAGAATATATGAGATGTTGTGCATAAATCCGAGGACATTATGTCTTTTTTTTTGGAAAATATACTATTAATAAAATGATGGTGAAAGATTTAGAACTAGATTAGAAGATCCTGGTAAATTTTTTTCAGACTTGATTAGCTCCCAGAATGGAAGAAATGGAAAAGATTTTGTACCCTGATATGTACATAATGTGTCTTCTGTTAAGTGATATCAAGTTAAACATCCCAAGGTACATGATCAGGTACCTCAATTACTGCTGTCAAAGTGATGACATGATGAACTTTTATCCTTTCGGTTGATTTATTTCTAAACTGTTGCTTAAGAAAGACATGGTGAGATTAGTGGATGCTCGATTCCACATTCATCATAGTAAAGTGTTTAATGATGGAACATTAAGGAATATTGGATACTTCTAAAGCACCATTAAAGGAAAAATCTTACCAGTATGAGTTGAGGATGACTCAGAGAGTGGTCAGGCTCAACCTGCTAAGTCTAAGGAGGGACAGACTGAATCAAGAGTCATCAATGTAGCAAGAAGAAACCGATTTGAAGTTGAAGATACTGAAGAAGAAAGAAGTCAGGAGGGACTTAAATCTCGAATAACTTGAGTTGTTAATGAGGAAATTACTTCCCCTTCATTGGAAACAACATAAGCTTTATTTTATTCTTATTTTGTAAGATATGTTGTTATTGATAAGACCATGGAAGTTGTTAGTGAAATAAAAACACCAGTAGAGGAATCAAGAGCTCAAGAATAAGCTCAAAGGGAGAATCATGAATAGATTGTAGCCGATGTTGAAGATTCACTTCAACAGGGCCAAGATAAGGAGGCAGTTCTTGGTGAGGAAGTGTCCATACCTCAGGATACTCCTGAAAATGTTGTTCTCAAAAATCCAGTGGAAGTCCAAGATGCTGATGTTTGTGGTGAGCATACTTCTGAATGTCACACAGAAGTAATTCAAGAGTATTTTTCTGTGGAGGAGTTTGCAGACTCTAAGGAAAAACTTGTGGACCAACCAACTTAGGACAAAGAGAAAGAGAAATATGATACAAAATTATTACCTTTGGTACTACTGCATCATCTAGAGCCTGATAATGTGAATCAAGCACGTGGTGCCTCTGATTCAAGGAAGAAAGACGTTGAAGAACTATACAAAATGCTGTCTTAGTTAGAATCTGAGAATATCGATCTGAGAAATGCCTTAACCTTCGAACAATTGAGATTTCAAAAGCTGAAAGAGAGTATAGTCTCAAGGCATGAAGTTGAAATGTTTAAAAGGGATATGCTGAATTCAGTTGCAAATTTGAAATATGAAATAGTTATGAAGAAAGATTTACCAGATCTGAAGTTGTTTGTGGGGAACCTATTTGCATTAGTTGCAAATAGTACTGTTAGTGGATCAGGTACTTAACCTAATTTAATCCAAAGATTTCGAGCTATCACAGCCGTGATGAGCAACATGAATTACAGGATGCATGATATACAATGTAACAGTGCACTATTATCAGTGTTGCTGGACAATCAGAAATTTTTAGTGGATCAACTGATATCTAGTGAGCCACCAATCAGGACTCTGTTAACTCAGATGTCAGAGGCGTTGTCTGTTTTTATCGAAAAAGAATAAAGGATGCATGAGTTTTTCAGAGTCAATTTAATCAAGGATATTCATATGACTCAATATAATAGAGAACTAATTATCAAACATGGAGATGGGATGATGAAGAGACTCAGGGAATAGTTCACAGAAATCAAGTCTGCAATCTAGAGGAGATTGAACCTATTGCCTATCTTGCCCAAACCTTGATTCCCGTGTTTATCATACTTGTATACATTTTTCATTTTTAATAAAAATATTATTTTCTATTTGTTTTACTGTCTTTATTTTTTGATATTCTAGTACTCCAGATTTACTTATTGATAAATAGTTAATAATAGCCTTTACATATAGTTCAGTGCAACATTAAATGTCTTCAAATCCATATTTTATCATTCTTTTTTATATCACAAAAGGGGGATAAATTTGGATAAACACAACATTTTAAATTTTATTTTAACAACCCTTAGTTAAAACCCCTTATTTATTCAGAGGGAAAAATTTGGAAAAAACAGAGTGAGAAATTTGGATAAAACTAGAAACTTTTATTTCTAATGAAAAATTATTATATTTTCAGGGGGATAAATTTTTGTTTATTGAAATTTTTATTTATTTTGTTAAAATTAAAATATTATTTATTTCTCTCAAAATTAGAAAACATTATGTAACTAATTTTGAGAGTTAATTTCATTTAATTTGTTTTATTATCTTATGGGTTCTGTGATCATCATAAAGGGGGACATTATTGAGAAAAGTATTGTTTTCAACAATACGTAATAATGTTATTTATAGGGAGAGATTATTGAAAATAATGCTTTGCTTCTTTATGATAATTTTGATTCTCACAAATTACCTTAATTATTTTCTTATGAATTTATTGAAGTATTTTTCAGGAATTTATTAATTTATTTTACTCTTGAAATAACAAGAATTTATTACTTGTTTGAAATCTTCTTTAAGCACGTCCTGGAATCATGGTTCATACCTTACTTGTTTGGAATCTGCTTTAAGCATGTCCTGGAATCACTGTTCATACCTTACTTGTTCGGAATCTGCATTAAGCGTGTCTTGGAATCACTGTTCATACCCTACCTGGATAAACATAGCGTAAGGATGAAAAGCGTGTATACTTTTTGAGATAAGAGAAAATTATGGTTAAACAACCATACATTTTCAGAAAATAATGGAAAAAGAACCTTACATTAGGAAGGAAACTTACGTTTTGGTTATCAGCAAAGTATTGAAGGAGAACTGTATGTAGGTACTAAACATTATGTTTGTTTCTCAAATGTATGGTTCATCAATCATAATTTTTTGAACAACCATACATTTTAGTGTTGAAGTAAATGTATGGATCATTTATTATACGTTTGAGTGTTGAAGTAAAAGAATGGATCTTTTACCGTACGTTTGAGAGTGGAAGAAAAAGTATGGTTGATCAACCCTATGTTTAAGATCAACCTTACGTTTGAAAAAGTAACCTGAACCCTACATTTATGTTCAACCATATGTTTTGAACCTTACATTTTAATACTATGTCATCAACCCTACGTTTGGAGGACACATCATCAACCTTACGTTTGGCGTCAGAATGTTTGAAAGACGATATTTTTATGTAATGGTCAGCAAGCTGATTGTTGGGTGGATTTCAAGATGGATTTAAAGTCGTTTATAAAGTATGAATTTGACAGATTGAAAGCCTTTTTATCATTGGATTAGACATAAAAATCAAAGGATATTTTTATGCCAAGTCTTTAGGGAAGTTACGACTACTCTGTAAATTCAAATTTTTGAATATCGCGAATAAAAAGGAGACTTTTATGGATCTAAATGTGCAGGAGATATGCTCAGATTTATTATATATATGTTCTCTCTGAAAAACAACATATACAGAAGAGTGATGATCAATCTTTTATTTAAAAAGGTGAAAAACAGAGACTCCAGAAAATCATGGTGATCTACTGATTCAAAAAGGAGCATCAAAGCTCTATTCATTTAAGAAGAAGGAACTCGATAGAAGATTCACTTGTTCTTCATTGAATATCTACTATGGATATACTACTGCTGAAGTTTGAACTATATCTCTATATCTACTACAAACGGATCGACTCAGAATTTCTTTGTGTTGAAAATGAATATTTTTAGAGACGACGATCCATCTACAGTCAATTGCATTCTATTACAATTGTGAAGATCAACTGGAAAACTTATTTATGAAATTATATTTATTCTTGGGTAACTAGATACTCGTACTAAGCTGTGTAGGTTCGTGTTTGAACTAGAAGGCTATGTTTTTCCTTGGATTGTAATGGTGTCAACGCCCTATATTCAGTTTTAGACCGGTCTGTTGAAACGTGGACCAGATAGTGAAAATCACCAAGCTCATGGAGTTGAGCGTTGGTGGAGTGGACTAGGGTCCTTCTGTTCCCTGAACCACTATACATCATTGTGTCCCTACTTTTATTTATTTCCGCTGTATGTCCAAATCTGATAAAGCAAAGGGGACAGAACTCATTCAATCAAAGAGTTAGCAAAAAATCATAAAGACACAATTCACCCCCCTCTTATGTATAATCTGTCTATTCAAGATCCAATATATAACTCATCCATCATGTTCATTGGTTTCATAATAATTTTATAGGCCCCACCGATTTCATAATGTTCCATTTATAGAATTTAAATGTTATTATTATAGATATTAGAACTATAATATTATTATCCTTACATATATATGATTAAATATTTATGGTTATGACCACAAAGCAGAACACCCCATGCTGGGTGATATGTCATAGTTTAGTTTTTAGTGTTTTGGATCTATTCTTCCATCATTTTAGTGTGCTCAAGTTTTATAACAATAAAAGTAATATGATATATAACAAATGTGTATTGACACATTTAATGGTGACTAGATGTTACCCCATCCCATTTACATGAACCGCCTAAGGTAAGTCATTCTATTTATAATAAAATGTGAATGTAATTTGGTAACTATACTATGTATATGACTTGCCACCATTAAATATTTTTCAATAATGGGTCGCATGTCCATACCACCCCTTACCATGTTTATGGAAGGTTGAGGAGTTAATCTTTATTGTTAAATATTCCTTAAATGGTTTTAGAAATTTTTTTCTGATTCTTTGACTTATCAATCTAATAAAAGTGAAGTCTTGAATGAAATAGAAATATTGAAGAATTATGAATTCATTAATTTATTTCATGCCAATCGGTCATGTCACACTAATGAAACGTAATTATTGATTCTAATGAGATGTTATATAACTTAATTATCAAAGAAGAGTGGCCTGAATCGAGCTCTCCTTGGATTCTTATCGTGGAATACCTTGATCACTCGGGAAACCCATTCTGATTCATGGATGTAGCTTGCTAAGTTTAATACCCACCTATATCTCCATCCTTCTTTATTATTGGATGCTTAGTATGACATTATAGGATCTTTCACATTATTGTAAAGTATTCCTTGGAGACACTCCTTCTATCTTGGTTTGAAAAGTAAGCACCATGGTTACAGTCCAAAGGGCCTAGACACTACTTAGCCATATTTTACCATGGATGATCACCTTAGATTCTATAGGAATATTATTTTGTAATTACTTATAATTTTATCCATGTATTACTCACTTACACTTATCGAGTTTATTTTTATTACCAAGTGGGATACCCTTGGGGATTAATTTTTTAAATTATTACCTTAGAAATTAATTATGAAATACTGTTACATATTCCCTTATTACTTCATTGAACATTAAATATGGATATCAGGTGACTAATTTGTAAACTTTTATTAATAAATTAGTGAACATGTTACATGTTCAGACAATATCATAGATATAAAGTACGAACTTTTTTATATAGGTACATGGTTCCACTTTATATATATATATATATATATGATTTCACACTGTTACACATCCGTTACACAGGACAAATACTATAGACATCATTAGTGGTATCTTAATGATAATTATCTCACAACCTCTATATATTTCGTTGGGTACGCATTAAAAATTAAATGATTATAGGATATATTAAAGGGAAACATACTGATTCTAACACTTGATTTCTTTTATCTTATATCCAATTTATAGTTATTCCATTGACATTCCATATCATCATCAGTTATTGTATGATTGTATGTTATTCAAATTATTTCAAATATTATTTTTGTTATCTTGATTTTTTGTTATGCCCTCCATTTAAAAATATTACTTCCACTATTAACCACTATCTAAATTTATCCATTGTTCTACACATTGGTAATATTGTCATAGTCTCCCCAAGAACACACACTAGGTCCTCACTACTAGTCGGCATCCATTGGCATTTGGGGATATGTGCTTGAGGCCATGCGATCCATTGGCCTCAGGGAACCCATTAAGTGGTATTTAGGTCCGAGACATCACAAAATGGTCTTAAATGAAGGTATATCAATTATTGAATTACTATTTTTAGACTATATATATATATATCCTATATTATTGTTTTAAGAAACTTTTATGAGAATATAGTAACATTTCAGTGTATTATAAAATCATTTATAATTTTTAAATCTACATTTTCTATTTAAAGGTTCATTTTATTTAAAAATTAAATTTATCACATTTAGAAAATATTTTTCCTGAAATTTTGTTCAGTTTGGAATTATATTCATTGAAAAATGGTTCATGTATATTTTTTGGATTTTTCTAAAATATTTGAATTGATTATGAATAGTAAAATATGATAATTTAAAATAAAAGATAAATTCATGAATTATGGATTCATAGATAATATAATTATGATGTAATCCGAACAAATTGAACATACCATAATTATTTTAATATATTTAGAGATAATTATCATACTATTCATTATCTTAATCCGAAATAATAAACTAATAAATTTTATGATGAGAAAACACTCCTCTACCCCACTATAAATAACACCCCACACCCTCTCTTCTCCTCACTCAACTAGAGCATTAAGACATGAATTAATTCTTCCCAATAATCTTTATTAGCCCCTAACTCATGTAATGGAGCTCCTGGTCTCATTAATAGACTTTTCTAAGGTTCCTTTAGGAGAATCTCAAGAGAAGAATTGAAGAGGTGAATCCTCTCTCTTTTTCATTTAATTTCCTTTAAATTTCATTTCATTAATTCTATTCTATTAAAAATATCTTAACTAAATGGAAAGATAAATCTATAATTTTTGATATCCTATAATTATTTTTTTATGGAATAATCATCATTAAAATCCTCCCTCTCACTCTTGTAGTATAAAAATCAAACCATCACCCGTGATTTGTCAATTTACAAATATCAAGGCTGATGGGCATTAATCTTCCTTAATATCCTTCAAGGATGTAAATAAAACCATTAAATAGATTAAAAATAAGTTAATATGTATGAAAAAAGAATCTTTATTTTCTTTTACTAAACTTTATACATTATAGTAAATGATAATACAAAACAAGTTCTTTGCAATTGAAAAACATCAAAATTTTACCTAAAATGACCATAATTAAATTTTATCCGATGAATCACCCTCATGGAATATATAAAAAGAAATTATAAGGTAATTTAATCTTAGGTAACATAATTTATAAAATATAATATCAATTCTATATTTTGTTTTACATTTTATAAGTACATCTATTCTTGTATACAAATGAACCGATCATGAAAAATATGAAAAATGAACACTCAAAAATGAAGAAATAAAACTCAATAACTAATAAAAAGGCCCCAAATAGAAAATAATAAAAACATAATTAATATTATTCTTCCATAAATGTTATTAAAGTTGGAAATTATTGATTATAATGTGATTATACAGGGCATTATTAAGAAGAAAGCATTCAGACACAAGGTAATGAAAATTCTCCAACCCACATCTTTTCCTTTATGTTTTCCCTCAATCACCTAACTTTACATTTTTATATTCCATAAATATAATTTCAACATCATTATATTATATTTTTTGGTATATAAATGTTTTCTAATTATGTTCATTACAAAAACAATGTTTCCCAAAAGAACACTTCATTCAAAAAAACACTTTTTTTCTTTAGATTGTTTCTTCTTCAGTCACGGTTGATGATTCATATATAAAGTATGTTATTACCTATTTCATTTGGAACCCAAATTTTATGAATTTATATTTATGAAATGAAAACTATTCATTTCAATGGGATTTTTTATGTTTGATATTGATATATGTTCTTTGTGGAATACATTATAATGAAAATGTTATAATGTGATGAGTGGACTCAAAATTATATAGTGCAATATAAATTTTATTTTGTGATGAGTGAACCTAGAATTATATAGTTCTTAAATTAATTTTTTATTTTGAAGAACCTCATTAGATAAAGTGAAATATTCATGAATATAATTCATTCCTTTTTCATAACTATGTGCCGTAGTTGACCACGAAGACATGATGTTTCATTTTTACGCATTGCCTGATTCTATGCTATTATGAAAACAATTATATATTGTTTTTATGATGATGTTATGATTATGATCACCACATTTTATACTTTTTTTCTCTTATATATCATCTTAAATTTCTTTTAGTTCACCCCTTTTTATGTATACCTTCGGGTGTTTACATTTAATATAGAGAATTCAACAGGAAATATATAAATTCAGAAGAAGAAATTAAATAATTTTTTTGTTTTACTTTTGTAACTGTAATTTATGGTTCTAATTTTTACAAGACACTAATCATATGGATCATCATTGTGTAATGATATTATGTCTTTATAATTTAATATTATGAAATCAGTTATTTAATAATATTTGGTGTCGCAATATGTTATAGAGAATACATCATATTGAACCCCCATTATCCTAAAAAATTCTTAGTTTTGTAGATTATTTATATTGAAAAGGTCATGTTACATTATGTGGATCTACATATTCTATTCTTATGGATCAATTCATTAGTTAAATTTAAAAGTTACTATTTTTACATTAGTACATGGGTTGAGAGAGTTAAACATTGTCTATTTTTCTCCTAGAGGGAGAAGTCAATTAGTTGTTGATACTTCTCATTAATTCCATGCCAATAGAGAAGTCAAATACATTGAATGTAGAAGATTTAGTAAGATATTTTTCAATAAAAAATTTCCCCACATTTGAATTCTTATAAATAATATAGAATTCCTTAGACTAAAGTAAAATGGTTTAGGATTTATCGATCTACATATGGTAAAAATCACATGTATTTCATTGTACCCCAGTATAATTATCATTAACCTAAAAAAGAAAGATTGAATTATTATTTTGAGGACAAATCATAAGACATTAAAATCATTTGTAACACAAGACATTCATTTTTTTGGAAAATTATTTGTTTTCCCGAATTTTTTAGATTGATATTGCTATTTCACTATATTATCAATTGGATTGAGATACCAAAGGTGAATGGATATTTATTTTCATGTATCACTCAAAAAAAATAATAGAGGGATGAAAATAAAACTTTCTATATTCAAAACATTTAGCATTATTATTTTTTAATTCCGTAACTAAATAAGGATATGTTACAAACCCAGTAGATAGGGGAATAATGATAATCAATGTCAAAGGTAAATGATGAATCCCACTAATGGTATGAGTAAAAATGAGGATATAACCACCTTCATCAAATTGTAAAATATTTCAACTATATGGAACCTTAAAACCATGATTGTCAATGTCCAAATACAAACATTATAGTAGATAAATGATGATACAGAAGTTATGTCTAGATATCAGGAATAATATTTTTGATTAAAACTGACAAGGTGGATACTAATAAATAATTGTGGACTAGTGCTATATTTATTCATTCTTGAGTATATATCAAAAAATTTGAATTTTTCATGTAAGTATCATTTAACATTAATTTTTTGGAAAAAATTTCAACCACATTCACAAAAAAAGGATTAGTGTTTATGGAAAATATAAAATGAGTAAATTAGTTCATTTCCAGATTTTAAATTCTTCCTCATCAATTTTTATTATTTTACTATGTAACACCATGAATATTTACTCAAAACATACCCTATTATAAATTTACATCATTACACAAAACAACATGGATCAAAATAATGACATTGAACTACATTTATATCATGGTATGTATCATAAATATGGGACTAAAATCTCCATCTTAGTGTTTTTTGAGTTTTCTATATTTTAGTACGATAGTTGAGCCCGTATAGAAGTGATTTATAGGTTATCCATAAACATTTTATTTCAATGGAAATATATTATGTCCCCTATTTTCAATAATCTCACTCATTGGTTTGGGGGAATGTTTTATTTTTTGGGGCATTGTAGGATACAACTATGTAAATAGTTCAAGGTTATATAGAATAGACAAAATATGTTTTGATGTTTTGTTTCATCAAGCGATGAATAATGTTACATACCATTTATTGAGTTTTATCGAAGTATTTTTAATAATTGGAATCTATCACAACCCATAATATGATATGTTATATGCTCTATATAATAAATAATGTGAATTTGAAATTTTTTAATGTCACTAAATATTTCGTAATTGGGATATAAAATCCATTTATTGAATATTTTATCAAATTATATAAAAGAAAATATAATGGTTATAAAGTCAGTGGCTTATCTAACGGTATGTGACTTTGGTTTTAGTGTGTTTACCATGACTATATTAACCAATACAAACATGTTTCCTGAAATCTCCAGGGTTATATGATTACCTACTTCATAGTTTAATATATGGAGTGGGAACTACTCATAAATAGGATGGAGGACTTAACATCACTAAATAATGATGCAATATTTTAGATTTGTGCCAATGGGTGGGTCTGGTTATTCAAATATAAAGAAATAACCTATAGAAATGGGAATAAGTAAATTAAATGTTCTTATGATATGGTAGACATGCATATAAAAATCTTACATAGGGATGTAGAATTTCATTTATTAAAAATATTATTCTCATGTTTAGTAAATTTATAACAACATAGAATGGTTTACCATCTTAATATTGAAAAAAATATGATTTTTTATTTTGTTTTCAGGCTAAGAATATGAGGGATAGGTTTTTACCAATTCAATTTTTTCCATGAAGTCCCATCATGATATGGTAAACCCACACACTAGAATCCAAATAAATAGAACATGGTCATATTTAAAAAGAAATTATAGTCCTATAAAGTTTACGAAATTCAATCACATTACATTAAAGTGATAAAGTCTAAATTTAAGAAGTTAATAAGCATAAAAAATGTATTTGCAATGTTAATATTATTATCATTTTTAAATGAAACAATACAAAATTGTTTGGAGTTATAAAACTAAAATAATGTTATCACAATGTTTTATTTCATGTGACATATATGTGCCCATGTAATATATCATCATACAGTAAGGAAATGTCCATATATATTATAATCATGTGGTATAGATGTGTTCATGTATATTAACATTATAAAATAACAATTAAACTACATTAAAAACTCTTCAATAAGGATTACTCATTATTGGATAAATAATTATTTACATTCTTTTCACATATGGATCAATATTCTCTAACTCTACCATTCGTTCATCTATGTGCCTTTGGACACAATCTCTGAAGACAAATCATCCTCCAATTGTATAGCCTAATATTTGATGACGTGGACAATAATTTTTATAGCCAATCCGGACTACCTACTTTTTTCACAATATCTTTATAAGCATGAGAAGGTTATAATAAAAAATACAAGTGATATATGAATCCACATTATTAGTCTTAAATGAACATAATTTCTTATTTAAATGATTTATTTTTTTGGTGGTCCAAATTCATAATTATACTTTATTTGTTCCACCGAGGGCTCTCACATGGATGAAGTGGGGATTTTGGTATTGGTGACACTGATATCCTTTTATTTATCTTCCACAGAATCTGATCGCTAGATTCAATGTATTTTCTAACTATATTCTTTTACTATTGATGGCAGAAGGAGTAATTTCCATGTTCACTAAGATCATTTTCCTCATTCAAATTTATCAACAGGATTATGATCTAACCATTCCCTATGATATAGTAAAAATAGACAAATTTCTATTTTTCTGGGAATGAATATTTATTTACAACCCATTCATTGAGGGATACATGAAGATTCTATTTAACCATGGTACATCAGGTTCCTCTATATACATAAGGACATGGCTGGATTTGACTTCTTAGAGATGGGAACTCAATATCATTCAATTCAGTGGATGATTTTGATGAAATTTAATGTTTTTACGTTAATGATACATCTATTATACTAAACATGAACGATTTTCTAAGGGATCATGTAAAAGATACATAGTTCAAACATTTTTTTCATGGCCCCTTCCCTCCATGGATTCCTCTACTATGATGAAAATGAAGAAATAGAGATAATGACTCCACGATTCATGCTTCTAGAAGGTCTCGAGTTGGAAACTAGCACCATGGGTTTACAAATCTAACAATAAAGAAGGTATTTCCCTTTATAAGATTCATGATTAGTATATAATATGAATCATACCAAAAACAAACTATTGGATATATATATATATATATATGAGATAAACCCAAAAAACTATCACACATTCATGTTCAAAATAGAACTGGTATAAATACAAAAGTCTGCAATGAAAATAACCAAATTTAAAGCTAAGAAATGAAACAACAACCATCAATATCCAAGTATATATGTTCCAGAAAAACCATTTAAATACTCTAGGAAGAGGAAACAAGTTTTATACATGTAGTGTGAGAATACATGTATACTTAGAAAAATCCAAAGTCTCAAACTCAGATGTGAAAGAGGCATACTAATGCATTCATGAAAAAAGTGTAGAACAAAAAATCACCTAAGCATGTGTACCAACAACCAACTCACTTATTCACTCTCACCAAGTTATGAAATTCATTAATATAATATAAATAACAGAGATGATAGGGCACCATACACCACATTAACACTTATTATCTTCACTCACACCCCAACCTAAAACATCTTGGATCTCCTATATCATTAAAATATATCACATCACATCCCACTGATACACACCTCAGCCTCACAAGTCATCCCGCCCTGACACACTTGGGATTCAAGAAAAATTTCTAGAGAACACACATAGTTCACCAAAAATTTCTTGACCACACACAACTAGGCATCACTACATGGAATATTGCATCTTGACGACACATCAGAAATCACATCAAAACTCTACCCGAAGACAGATGGGAAATAACACCTCACCCATAGAAAACTGGGACACAATATACCAACATATCATTCCTAATGAAACATGGGTCATCACCTCATAGAAAAGGGTGGAGAAGAGTGGGTGTCCATCAATGCATCCTTCCATCACGATGCTAGGAAAGACATTGACACATAATTATGTTTTTGTTCATCATATTGTTCTTCACATGGGTGGGGTTAAAATTGAAATGAAAAGAAAAGAAAACTATATGTTTATATACATATGATATGAATAACTCATTCTCACCCGATGGGTTCTCAAACAAACATCCACCTCACATCACTGCCACTTTTTCTACTACATCTAAATGCATAAAATAAAGTGACATGTCATGAAACCCATTTTACATTCCCAAAATTTTTTTTTATCAATTATTATTCTGTTATACATGCAAAACAATTTCATTCAATGATTTAGTATACAATTAATTTTTTATTCCATCACTACATGGGAAACCACAATGAAAAAAAACATGTAACACATAAATAGTCATTTCAGTAGGATAAGAGCCTAATATATTAAGGATTACCAACATAAAATACACATCGTTTCATGACAAGATATATTAGTATCCATTAATGATATTTAAAATATCTATATCAAGATACAGGGTGAAGCGTTCTTCATGTTCTTAATGGAGAAGAACCCACCAAATGCTACTATAAATTCTAAAACTCATTACTCTCTAATCACATATCAACCGAACAAACCCCTAACCCACAACCCGATATTGTAACATATTATTATAAAACTAGTTGACATTCATTCAACATAATACCTTTCATTAACACCACAAACAATCAACATCCCAACTAGTGATTCCATTACACCACACAAGACATCTCAGAGTATAAAACTCTATTTATAAACAAAATATATTAAAAACCATAAACAATATGAATATCACATTATCACATTTTCAAAGGGGACAAATTGTAATTTTATAAAGCCATAAAGTATATAATTACACTTTTCAATTCAGGGTTTATCACAGAAATTGTATGATCTTGGGGCATCCAACCATTAGACAAATATACGTGGTTAAAAAATTCAGCCATATAAGTTTCCAACCAAAAAAATATCAACATGAATTCCATATATAATTTTTATGAATTCAAGGACCCCCAACATCATTAATTTTTATAGGGTATTTATCCCATAAATATCACTATATGAACATAAAAAATAACAATGTAGGATTACACATCACTTTTCCCAAACCCTTGTATATTAATCATAAACTGTTTCCACTGTATTTGTTAATTTTCCTTCAACATTCATCAAATGTGAATGATCAGTATCCCAACCATTGTTAATGAAAAAATTGTGAAACCAACAAAATCATACCTCAATAGGGAGTCAATGTTAGTCACACAAGAAAAAACTACTCAATGTATCTCTAATCACCTATTTCATATGATCTACATCTATCTAAGGATATTATAGAACAACCATACAAGCAACAACTGAAGAGAACCCCATTGGAATCGAGGGGGATAATCCGCCATCATATGGAATGATGAATGGGATTAATATAAGATCAACCCAGAAGAAACACCAAAACAGAGTAAGAACACACCTTGGATTGAATAAAGACTAATACGGACCAAAGGAGAGATGAAATAAATAAACCTTGGTATAGGAATACACAAGCCGATGAAGAGGGGTCGCTAGTTTACCTAGAGTCCAGGGTGAGTCACTATGGCCATAGGGTTTAATAACCCAAGTCATTTAAATATTCAAAAAACATCACAATATGGGGGTATTACAGGATGTGTAATCCCATTTCTCATTATGTAATTCCTCATAGTTGTTTCCTCAAAAAAACATTTCACCCTTCGATTATTTCATTTTTCAAATCCCAAAATATTACATATTGTGAACCACCCAAATAATCCATAGAACCATGATTCATTCCATGTAATATATATACCTAACCTGTAATCAGAAATTAACTTTGTTACACCCTAACACCAATGAAAACTCTTACGAACTTATCTTAATATATCCAACTACAAAAAAACATAGTATCCCTTATTCCACTAACTATTACAGATGATACATCTCAAAGGATTATCAAACTTTAGAATCCAAAAAAATCCGTCAAATAATGTGGTTTGAAGAACCAACTCATGAGATACCGATCAAGATTCATTCTACAGCTCAAGTTATACATATTTCTAAAATCACCGAACCAAACAACCACAGAAACACTCTTCACAACCAAAATACCTTAACCGCAAGATACCTCTTTTCCCACAACTAAACATCCTTGCATCTACCATGATGCTGCTATTCCAAATGAACTTCATTGTCCCAAACATATGAATTAGAGAACTCTATCCTCTGTGGTGATATAAATTCCGCTCTGTGTGACACTAACACGATATAATGGGTTTAGTAACATCAAAGTTAATGTCTCATGATTAAGAATATGGTCTTCCCCTCATTATATTCTAGGACTTTATCACATATCATATATATCAATCCAATGGAAAACAACTCTTTTTATAAAAAAAAGGTTCAAAATTGAAATTTCAAATAAATTGAGAAAAAAATTATCAAAACAACTTTTGGTACAATGTACACATATGTGTTTCTCACTCCCATGTACTATCCTCCTAAAAACCATGCATCTACAATATCTGATCCAAAGGAATGGTATATACATACACCATGTTATCTAGATGATCCAAGATTTTTACTAACTTCTCCATGAATGTTTCATCTTCCAAGATATCCTACAATATCTAGTTAATGAAATGGGAGTCATCATGTAGATAGAAAAGAAGATGAGATATTTGGAAGATGAATGTGACCTTCTCTATCTGTGGTGGAAATTACAACTAGTACACCAACTTACAAAATCATCCCCACTCCAAAAAGGGACCAACGAAACTGGGAGCCATCTTAATCCCTCTAATGAACCTATGAATCCCTCATTAAGGTAAAACCATCAAGAAAATGTGGTCACCAACCTCGATCACCACTGTCCTTCTTCTACCATTGACATATTAATTCTATCAATCCCGATCTCATATCATCATCACATGTAAAATATGCACCTTTTCTACCATGCTCTGCACCACATCAAGACCATGAACTAATTTCACCCCATACTCTATACAACACGATTGTTAAAGACATTGTATTCTATAAATGGATTGAAATGGATCCATGCTCATGGAAGAGTGATAACTATTATAATATGAAAAATCTACTGATGGAATGTGTCTAACCCAATATTCCCTAGAGTCCATGACACATGCCCACACCAAATACTCTAATGTCTGAATATCCTTTTTTATCTCGCCAACTATATATGGGTGGAAAGAAGTGATTATGCATAATGTAGTTCCAAATAATACTATAATCACCGCCATACTCATGAGGTAAATTGTGAATTCAAATCTATGCCAATGTGCATCAGAACTCTGTGAAACCACACCACCTCATCGACAATCATCAATGATAAGGAATCCACTGTGCATGATTCCTTTATCAATAAGAATGGGGATGATTTAATCAACATATCCTCTTTCACTTAGACATCATCATATCCTCCTAGAGCTTAGGGTATTTTATGTATAAATCTATAGATATGTCATCCCATATCCACTAGGGAAATATCCATGTCTAGAAAAAATCCCAAGAACATGATGCTCTATCGTTAATTGCTAGAAACCTTTTACGTCACCATAAAAATTGCCACTACTTATATCATCTCAGTCCACCAAAACTACATCTTAAAGACATAATGAATTTTTGAATCTCATGTATCTACAGACAAAAGTGAACTATGAATGTCATGACGGAATCCAGTGTGAATTGATACCAGAACAAGCAACCTTTCACCAAAACATATGGTTCTGACCATCCTATGTCCACCCCTCTAGAGAATCACCATGGCCAACACTATCATGTGACACATCATCCTCGAAGTCCCCCCACTGATAATCCAAAAATTTCTACCTTATATAATTCAACACCGGTATCTGAAACAATCTCCACCACCATCAACTCTTGCATCTAGGTGTACGTGAGACGTGTCCTCCATCACATTCCATGCATCCATAAATTTTAAAAAAAATATTCTTTGAAATTGTCCTCCAATAATGGGCCACAAAATTTCCACATAAAGGGTGTAGTGGATATCAAAATCAATGTCATCAAGAAACACCATCCCCATCCAATTTAGAAAATTTTGGTCATGAAGAGAAATGATATCCCTCGATCTATAATGATCAGTGAAAACCATAAAAGAGCTCCCTAATGAGGTAATTCCTCAAAAAAATTAGTGACAAAACCACTAATACCTACTATATTTCATGGGTGGAATAATAAAAATCATGTGGATTTATCATACTAGATCCATTAGAGATAACATCCAACTGTTACATCAGAACACATCCTAAACCCAAATGCGGAGCATCATAAAGTCCCTCGAACATAGACCCTTCTTATGGGAACCGAATCCCAAGAGAATTGACAAAATTACCCTTTATATAAGTGAACGCTTAATAAAATTAATCAATCCCCATAAAATATTGGTTATTCAAAGACCAAGCATTCAGTGGGTATACAAATTTAGAGAAATCAAGTAGGGACCTCCGATAATAGCCTACAAGACCATGGAAACTATGAACCTCTTTCACATACATGGGTGCATCCCCTGAAAAAAACATCAACATTCAATGGTTCTATTTCCACACCATGTTAAGACACCATATGCATGAGTAAATTTACATCTTGTGTAAATGAATACACTTGGAAAGCATTCCATAGAGCTAGAGGCATTGAAGAACCTTCCAAATAGTTCTTAGATGGTCGGCATGATCCTCCATTGATTTAGAGTGGATTAAGATATCATTGATGAATACAAAAAAGAAAATATATATGAAATTAGATAAACATTAGTTTATAAGACCCATGATCACTGCTGGTGGTTTTGTGAAACTGAATGGAATTACTATAAGCAGAAAGTGACCATACCTACATCTTAATAAATACTTTTGGATATCAATCTATTTTAACCTGTACAAGTGATATATAGTAAACATATCAATATTAAAAAATCAAACTTCCCCTCTCAACTAGTCTAAATGATCTTCTATCATCGAAAGAGGGTAACGGTTCTTGACCGTCAGCTGATTAAACCTATGTAGTCCATCAAAACCACATACCACTGTTCACCATAGTTGTGAAAAACACTAGGGAACCCAATTATAAAAGAGTGGGCCTAATAAAACCCTTCTATATCATATCATCTACTCAAATTCTCAACACCAACAACTTAGAATGTGGAATCTGATATGGATCCATCAAAATTGGAGAAGCATCATGATGCAAATCTCTCTCAAACTCATCATCACAATGAGGAGGTAAAATCATATCATCCTTAAAAGAAATATCCTATAACTCCCCAATGACACTGGGAACAACTACAATTTTACCATCCATTGATTCAACTAACATCTCATCTAACATGGATATTAGGGCATCTACACAAAAAATTCCCACCTAACAACCCCACTCAGCTTTGAAAACAACACATTGATGATACTCTTCTAAAAAAATAAAAATACAATGAATGTAGTCAATAATAGCTCATATAGAATAAAACTGGTAGACACAAATAATGACATTATTATATTGATGTTTTTGTAGTAATAATACATATCCATGGGATTGATTTGGTCCCATTATCATTCCATACCCATGAAACATTCAAACAATCTAGTATCACCTCTTGCTAGCATACTGAACACCATGGGAACATTAATCCCATCTACGTATTATCCCAATGAATTTGATAGATGGAGGGAAAAAAGAGTGTGAACCTCCTGCATCAAACAATGAATGGGAAAGGGTACTAAAAACTGATCATACCTTTGAATATATTTGGAAAAATTGTTCTAAATTTCTATGCTATATGACTCTAAAACTCCCTATACGATATTAGCAATATGTGTATACACGCATCCCCCAAACACTGGACAAACAAGACTCTCCCACCTCACATCAAGGATGTAACCCACTACATGTATGTTTTTTGTACTATAATATTATAGATTTTTTCCAAATATCTCATAATTAACATAAGACTTTCATCTGATCTTAATCAATCAACGATGAGAAATTAATATTATTATTTCATAAAATTAAATTAAATTTCAATATTTCTTTTCATATTCAAATTTTCCATTTAAAACCCAAATGGTTTTTAATAAAAAATATATTCCTCTTTAATAAGTGAAAACCACTGGGTTACAATCATAAAAATTATATCATTTTCACAAGTTTTATTTCCATTGAAACCTAATTCCATCTATGTAACAATTCATTTACACAATTATAATTTAACAATTTAATTGAAATTTTTTCCATTAAAACTATAATATAAATTAATTAATTTAAATCCACAAATTTCTATAAACACACCCCAATTCAATAGAATTTTTTCCCAAATCTGATGCCAATACCATTTAAAATCTAAAAATTTATTGGAATTTAATTTTTTTTATTGAATTAATTTTAGTAAATATTTAGATATTAAATCCAAATAAATCCTTTAAATAAATCAAGAAAATTCAAAGCTAATAAATTTAACTAAACATGATGGAATCAAATAACTTTTCCTCATACTCAACACTTCTCAATGAAACCATCAATGAGAACAAAGGGGTAGAAGATATCAAAACACAACCTCAATATGAGATACAACAACAAAAAATATATATCCATAAATATTTGGTTGATCTATTGAAATCCCAATGGATGATAAATATAGAATGATGAAGAACAAGGTTAAAATCATACCCACGAATCACAACAAAATAAAAACGATGTAGAACACCAAATAATATGATATGGAAGGTTTGGAATGCTCTAAGCATGCCTGGGTAAGGGTTTGGGTCAATATAAACAAAAATGGAGAGGATGGGAAAAGATATCATAGTCATGCATGACATTTAAAAAATGTAGTCAGGGTATTAAATGTTGTGTAACCACAATACAAATCATGAGAACATAATTTTCATAGCCGCAAAAATCACATCTCCTTGAATAAAAAATTAGTGCTTTGAGTCTAAAATGGATATCTAGTTCACTTATTAAATGCAATGAATAATCACATCTTGTAACCTTCATAGTGTGACCCCATAAAAATATTTTTTTAGAACCGTTACATGATGTTTAACCTTGTAAAATGACATGTACCCCTCCAAAAGCATGTATAAAACATCAGCTTAAAGATGAGAGTCTAATAAATCTATTACTTAACCATTATAGGTATCCTATAAATTTTTTATCAACCCTACACAGTAAATAAAAATTAAAAACCATTTCATGGATAATGATGTAACATTCAGATTAGTAATGGGATGTTACAACCTCCCCATCATAAAAAACATTCTATCCCTAGAGATCCTGTGTATAATCCTCTATGCGGAAAACATGATTTTACTACACTCTCACCAATGCCTTGAGTTACCATGTATCTTTATTTTTATAACCATGCTTCTATACTACACATAACAAAGATGTTATCCTCTTATGAAGTTGTGTAGTCTTAGAATGAACAATCCATATTTGTGGGTCAGTCAGTGATAAATATAGTTCAATCTGTAGACCACACTAGCTCGAAACATTAAATGGTTCAGATAAACACTTTCTCAAATATGATGCATGGAATATTTTATGCATAAACATCACCTATAGTGGAATTTATGAACATTATAAAACTATACCCACCTTTTCAACAACCTCGAATGGTTCCAAGAAATTATGATCTTGCTTCCCTTGCCTCCCAAGCCGTTAATGTCCCAACCAGGGTAAAATTATAAATAACACCTTGTCACCAACTATGAAGAACAAATTTATATGCCGACAATCAACAGAAGAACTTTAGCAGCTCTTTTATGTCAACATTCATTAAAAATCGTATTAATATTCATTTTCGTCTGTTGTACAATGCTTGGCCTGAAAAATGAAATTTCACCAACATACGACCCACATAATCTATATTTACAAGTTAATACTGAGAAGGACAAAAATGTGAAATTATTGTCTTGGAAGGGAAACTATTCTTATATGAAAACAGACCCAACCCTAGGTTGTCATCCTAATCCCCACTGATGTCATGAATAATAGAGAGACACCTATCACCTAAAATCTCTATTACTATATTACTATGTCAATCTGACTATGGATGGTATGCCCTGATAAAAAAACATATGATCCCATTTCAACCTAATGTCCTCCCAAAATGCGATAATTGAACCAAGGATCCCTAGAAGAATCTATAATAAATGGAACTCTATGAAAATGGATAGTCTCATTCACATAGATATTTTCCTACTCTACATTCTTGGTTGTATATTTAAAGGGTTTGAATTTAGCCAATATGGATAGATTTTAGATCACAATCCACATCACATTATTCTTTCTTTGTCTATGAGGCAACCCAACCACAATGTCCATAGAGATATCATCCCACTTCCATGTAGGGAATGGAAGTGGTTGATGTAAACCTAAAGGTTTCAAATGTTCTCCCTCCACTTGCTAGAAAATATATCATTTCAAGATAAACATAGTAATTCTACAAGTCACCCCTCACCAAAAGAAGAACCACGACATTTCATAGAATATCAAAGGGGTTTATAGGTGCACAACCCAATGGGAATTAATACAAAACCTGTCACAACTTATCTTGTTGATAATGGCACAATGAAGTGATTCTGAAAGCATAGAACACCATCTTTTTAGAATGAAAAAAAAGATATTATATCCCCACCGTAAAGAGAGTCTATAATGCTACAAAATTCATCACCAAGATATTGATCCTAAAGAATCAAATTGCGAAGAGTGTGTGTCTACTAAATGAAAGATAAATAAGCTTTATCGCTTTTCAGAAAAACTACAAATACGAAACTCTGGAAAGAGATCCATCAAATTCCACTCATTTGAAGATTCATTCACAATCTGGGTTGGTATTTTCCTACTCAATTCAACTACAATGATGCTCCATATTCATTATGTTTAGTTTATGTCAATTTCCAATGATTTATGGTACTCCACCCAATACCTCTGGAAAGTATTAAGATAATTTTGAAATAATATATAAATCAAGAATATGTGGTATGAATACCCTGTAAATCATTATAAAAAATGGATGTAACCCAAACATATAAGTGTGATTATCACAGCTTCATCACAAAGGTCACAGACTGAAAAATTATTCTCATGGGGACTATGATAATGAAATCTATAGAAAACAACATGATTGTTGTGCATAATAACCCAAGAAAAACCTGACACTGATTAATTAGAGAACTCCACATAGCTATTCTTGACAACTGGAATATTCAACAACAATGTAGTTTTCAAAAGAAATTTCATCTCAATTAATGAACTCATAAATTTACCATTCCAATAAATGATCACCCCCTTTTAAGTTAGACCAGTCATTTGAGAAGCCAAATTTGAGAAGTACTTCACAAACAAATGATAAAATATAGCTAATCCAAATATGTTTATATTCTTGAAGACATTTCACGGTTTCTCTCAAGTCCTACTAGCCTTCACCATCTCACAAGAAACTGATATATCCTTCCCAATAACCATATGTCTCATGTATTTCAATTTATGAATCAGGAATTCAAATTTTTAAAGAATGGAAAATATTTGGTGATTTTTCAACATACTTATTACTATCCTCAATGATTAACAAGATCTTAAAAGGATTTTGAATAAACAAGGATGACATCCACAAGGAATACCACAATGGAATCATGATAATCATGAAAATTTTATTCATTGTAGCCAGAAAAACTATTGGATCATTTGTTTTAGCAATGTTCATAACAAGGATCTCATAATGGTTATACCATCAATGAATGTTAGTTTTCAAAATGTTTGATTGGAGTTTCCTTAACTGATGGTAACTAGATCATTGATCAATCTATAAAAACAACTTATTCTCTTTCAATCGACCAAATATATCATTATTTCATTGGAAAATATTTTTTTTTCTTATCCATAACAGGATTTAATTTTATTTAATCAAGACATATGTGAAGAGAATCATCATACTTCATAAAAATGGGAACCTGAACCACTAATGGTTTCACACTAGGTCATATAAATCCTTTATAAAAAAGATCATCAAACTGGGAATTCAGACCATTCATTTCATCTAGTTCATTTTAATCATAGTGAACTAAAACATTTAGATTTCAATGAATTAAACCAATAAAATACTTAACGACCCTTAATGGTAGAAAACCATATAAATCTGAAGGGAACATGTCAGGATACTATATGAAAACTCTTTGGATATATCCACTAAAATATTCCCTTCTCCAGATAAAACAAGACCCTTATTTTACCATCCCTGACACTAAATAAGAAATTATATCCCTAATATACCTTGGGACCCATTATCTTTGTTGAAAAGAGACACATCACTAGGTGTGGTAAGGTAGAAGAATCACAGATAAAAATCAATACTGGATTTATTATAAATGATCCAATCCATCCAAAATATAAAATCAGAATAATTAATGTCAATAACATAAACATGAAGCCATCTTGACATAAGATAGAGAGAACACACACGCAAGACTAGAGAGACCAAACTTTTTATTCATACCTATGGGTGTAGCAATATCCAATTCATGAGAAATAATCAATATTGGATGATTTAGAATATTAATATTATATGGTGATATAAATGAGTGAGATGCACCAATATCAAATAGATTATTCAATAATGATAAAGATATAGTATTGGTACCTCTTACAGTGGCTATATCTTTGTAAGCTTCCTCTGGAGAATCTTCCATCGTATGAAGTTTGATCATTCCATATGCATGTGGCTATATCCCTTTTATATGTGAAGTATCTATTTTCTTAATAATTTTTAGGAGGAGGTTATGATCTTGTTCCAATACGAGGAGAATACAAGTAATGATAGGATCTATTTATGTGTTTTAAAAATCTACATGAGCAACCGGTCTTGGGTTCCGAACTGCAACCACTATTATAATGTCATGGCATTCCACACTGATAGAAAATCAATAGTCTTACTCTTGGAACTATAGGATGTCTTTAATGGTCCATCTATTAATAAATTCAATGAGAATCACCACACATTAGTTTTCCCATGAAGGCAATCATACTAACATAAGGAGATAATGAAACTCTTGATAACCCTGACTTGCAAACTAGGTCCATTTTAACCATCATCAACCTATCCATTACATTAGCATATGCTAGAATCTTTAGCAAGAAAACATAAGAATTAATATCTATTTTATGTACCAACTATAAACATTGAGACATCATCCCCCCATTAGATAAAATATCAGGTGCATACTGCACAACTTTAGGAAAATGATTTGAAAACTCATTCATGGGTCTGTTAGCATGGTCAATATTGAGAAAATAAATATCCATAGCACAAACCACAAACTATGTATGTAAATGGTGTATGAAAATATATTTGATGTGTTTCTACCCTAATACCTATGGTTTTATCTCTGTCACCATCGTGTCCCACTATCCACTTCTCATTCCTTCCATCATGAAGGTGGAACATTTTACTTTGATCTCATCAGTTGTATCCAAGAACCCAAACATACAATATATCTTCACCAACCATTCATAATAATGCTGAAGATCATGGTATTCTTTGAAAATATGTGTCTTATAGTGAAGGATCTCTTGAGAATGATTTCACATAACATCCCCTTGGGGATCCATTGCTGCAGCCTAAACCAGATCTAGAGGCGGCTCTTATCCTAGAGCATATACAATGTGCAAAATCACCCCAAATATATTTTAGTCCACTTAAGAATTTATCCATAGAGGCTCAGTAATGGATTCCTCCTAGATCTGAATAACATGTCCTATTATAGGCATGATTCTACACATCATCAGAAGACAATAAATAAAACATTAGATTAACAGTCCAACTGGAAAACAAGGTATATTTTCCCAACAGATGGAACAACCAAATTTAGATTCCACTATATCCAAATAAAAATAGGTAAAAGAAAAGAACTAATCCACAATTCCCCTTTCCATAACAACCTTATGTGTCTAAAATATAATTAGGGCGAGATCTAGCTAGTAACTAAATCTCAACTACCTCTTATTTCATGATAAATTTCACAATGCATACTAACTTGAAGATAAGAAGTTGAACAACCAACCAATGAAAACATTTTTTCCTAAACCATCCAAGGTACCCATTTAATCTGATAGCTAACCCGACCTTTAGATAACTTTAATGGAGTTCATGATCCCCAAAGGTAGGTTAGTAGCACCTAGAATAATACTATATTCAAGGTGGAACGAATTTTCCAAAAGGCATAGATGAAGAATGATAAGAATGTCAACATTCGTACCAAATACACTCCCCTGGGAGTAATCTACTAGAAGGTAAACATGAATTAGAACACCAAGTTCTACCACCCATGTATCCAAACAGAGTAAAAAAAAACCCATGTCTTTAAGGACACAACTCACCACTTCCTATGTTCAATTGCAGGATCAACCTCTAAGAGATCATTTTCCCTTTCTTATACCTAGAAGTAGATAATCTAAACACACCCAAAGGAACAATTAGGACACGATCTAAAAAATGACAATATGGTCTCATCATTTATTCTATATCAGAGAAAAATAAAATATTAACGAAATAACCATTTTAAATTTTTATAACATACATGTTTTTAATTTTCAATGAAAATTTATCCAAATCATGCTACACTGCTAAAATGATGGAAATTTACCCTATGTAAATGCTTTACATGTGATGGAAAATTTATAAAGTATTTTCATAAATATATCATTTATATAAAATTGTTTATTTAAATTCATAAAATATATCATGTGGTTTTTAAGCATTGACATACATTTATATCCCAAATATAATATAAACGATCAACATGATCACCTTCCAAATATGTATGAATTTTTTCACACTATAGGACCCCACTATCTCTTTGTGATCTCATTAATATGTGTATACACACATCCCCAAAAAACTGTCGAAAGGTGACTTGTCTCGCACCCATTGGGGATGTGACCTACTGCATATTTTTTTTATATTATAATAGCGTAGAGTGTGTTTAAATAAATAACAAAATATTTATGTCTTTCATTTTATCATACAAAATCAATGATGGGAAATTTATTTTAAGGCTTCTTAAAATACAATTAGATCACATTCATTCATTTAAAATGATTATTTTCCATTTAAAACCAAAATGGGTTATTTTTAAATGCATCTTTAACTGAAAAAACCACCAGGTTTCTTTAAAAACATTTCAGAAATTTTCAAATGATTTAAATACTTTAAATATCTATTATATCAATTTAATAATAGATTTCCATAGTTAAAGTAAATATTTTAGTTGAAATTTTTTCCCTAAAAACACCATTTTAAATAAAATAATGTAAATCAACCAATTTCAATAAACACACCCAAATTAAATGGAATTGGGGATTTTCCCCATTCTCATGACATAACCATATAAAATATAATAAATAAATAATATTAGATTATTTATTTAATCATATGAAATCATGTTTCACTAATTAAATTTAAATCATTAGTTGAAATAAATCCTGAAAAATCAATGCTAATCAATTTGACTAAATATGGTTGAATCACGTACCTTTTCATGAATCTAAATCCTCGCAATGAAACCCCTCAATATAAAAAAATTTGTAGAAAATGTTAAAACATGACATAGATATTATATTCGACAACACAGACCATAGATCCATCAATTTTATAATGATATATTGAAATCCCAAAGAAGTAGAAAGGAAGAAAGATGAAGAAAAATGGGAAATTCTTTCCCAGAATTTACATTAAATTCACAAATATGATCGATCAATGGATGAGAGGATCCAAAAATGTTGGAATTATCCAAGATCACCTTAGAAAGGCATTGGGTCAAGAGAAATAAAACTGGATAGGAGGTGAAAATAGATCTCAATCATTCTACCTGCTTGAAAAATTATTGTTTTGTTATTATATGACATGTAACAGATAACACATGTTGTGAAACACTTAATATTCATAACCACTAGAAAAAGAATCACCTTGAATTAAAATATAATGTTTTGAGTTTAAAACATATATCTAGTTTGCTCATGTCATTTAATGAATCATCACACTGTATCCCCTTTACTATGTGAACCCTTAATGACATATATACAAAATCATTACATGAAGTGTAACATTGATTTATAATGTGTAACCCTTATACATACTATATAAAAATTCAAGTTTAATACGAGAGTCCGACAAATATCTAATAACACCATTTTAGTTATCCTCATAATTCATTCTCACCCCATCTCGATCAATGAAAAGGAAAAACCATGACTTGTTTAAAAATTTTACTGTTAGATTGGTAACCGAATGTTATTGAAAATTACCAGATTAATAAATTTGTAAATTATTATTCTAAATTTGGAATATATATTAACAAATTAAATTCAAACTATTTTTAAATAAATTTAAATCAATACTCGCAGATGCAATGAAATGGAGGGTAACCATGAACTGATATTTTCAATCAAAAGATGTTTTTATATTAACTCTATGATTAATAAAAATTATACGAATCTAAATTAATATTTTTATATATATAATTAATGTATATAATTTAATATATTTGTCATCATGTTTTATTTTAATAAATTAAAATTTATGACATAAAAAACTTCCTTTTAAACCCATAAATAATATTATTCTAAGATACAACAAAAATCTGATTAAAAATTATTTTAGTGTTTTAAATATAAAATAATTATTATTATTTTACTTAAAATTTATAAAAAAATTAAATTTTCATAATGTATACAAATTATAATGTTACAATATTGTTATTTTCACTATTTACTGAAAACCCAATATTTATCAAAAAATGTAAAATCACACCCAAATTAAAACATGATATATTGATTTCAAAAATGAATTTTATATTTTGATATTAATTTTACAATTTTTCAAATATTTATTTTTAATATTCAATAATATAATGCAATAAAACACTTTTTGGCTAAAATATATTATTTTAACAAATAAAATTACTTTTCCAAAATTTGGAGTGGCTATTTACAATTTTTTTAATTAAAAAACCGATAATTATCATTATATAATTAAAATATTCATTGAATATATTCATTCCTTTTAATTTAATGGATACATGATAAATATATTATTTAAATAATATGATTCAATTGTTTGTTTATGCTAAAAGTCGGATAAATTGTTCACAATGAAACATGGACATGCCATATTATAATACAAAGATGTTAAAACCCCCATCCATTAAAAAAAGTTTCCTAAAAATTTTATCTAATGACCAATAAAATGTTTTTTTGAATTTCCATATACGATTTTTGAAATCAGACATTGTAAAAAGGATCAATAAAACATTCACTCCTAAATAATGCATGAAAAATATAATGTTCATCTAGAATAAGGAAAACATGGTTTAGATTTAGGAATACATCGACATGGAAGAGAATAACTAATTATAAAGGAATGAAAATTATGGACAAAGAACATATTCATGAGAAATATAACCATAAAAAATTGTAAATATGTGATGGATTCTATGTCTATTGATTTCTCATTAAGAAATGTAAATAGATAATTTTTTTATTTTCCCTATACATTTCATATAGCTGAAGAATTATTTTATTTTAAAAAGTAAATATAAATACATGACATTTAGAGTTTCATATATCAATCATATTCTTCCACAATATAATCATTTCTAAAAATGTTGAGTATTTAATATTAATTTTCCATATGTAATTCATTATAATAAAATTTTACAGATAAAAAAAATCACCCAAATAATAACAATATATTCTTGTTGTATTTAATTATTATCCAAACTAAAAATGGTTTTTATTAGATAATATATTTCCCCAAAATCACCAAACATTCATATTGATAAAAACTACATTAATCATTATAATTCAACAAAAATAATGAATTTTTAATATTTTTCTTCCAAAAAATATAACAAAAAAATTATAAACTAATATTCAAACCCAAAAAAGAATTTGATCACATAGTCTTCTATGAATAATTTAATATTTTTCACCAAATAATAATTATCACTTTTCAAGTCTATTAGATGGATGTAATTTTACTAACAATATATTCTTCTAGATATACGATTCATTTCGATAAATATCTTGAATCACTATTACTCATATTTGTTTCATAATGATAATTTATACTTTTTTAGAAATAATATCCCAAAGTATTATGTATACCATATTCATATAAGGATCAAAAAATTGTTTTGTTCTTATGAAATAACATTATTCCCTAAATAATCAAATAATTTTGAAATATTGTTGTTATATATATGTGATATACTATATGATCTCAAGATAAACATATTATTCATTAGTTAAATTGTTTAACTAAAAAATATTTATCATTATTACAATGATGTCACATAGGATCATTGTAGGAGATGAACACCTCTCTCCCTTCAGTAGTAGGTTGGATCCCCATGGACATTCTAAATTTGTTGGGTTGTCACATAGTCTATGGTATTTTTACTTCTCAAATAATATAAATATTAACCACATACAATTCTTGAAATGTGAGAAACAACTAATAATTACATTAATATATTCAACATAAAGTAAATATTTTTACCCCCAACTGAAATCTCATAACATTGTTTTGATTCCAAAAAACTACAAAACCATAATTAACTAAAATATAGTGAAATGTAAAAAATACATCAAATACCGTTAAGCTAATATCTACTGACAATATCGTAATTTTTCATAAAATAAAATTTTCAAATCATAAAATGAACTATTAAATGTACTATAACAATTAAAACTTATTTAAATGTTTTCAAATTTGTTGAGCCGATATAAAATATGATTCCAAATTAATGAAAAAAATACTATTAAAAATCCTTAGGCATTCCATGATTCATTTTATATTTATAAAATACATCTACATCTAAAATATGAAATATCAATATATAAAAACATCATTCATATAACTTCGTTATTAAAACATTAACAATCCTTCATCATCAGAGTTACCAATAATTAGTTCTTATATATAATAAAATATAATTCATATCATAAAATTAAAAAATTTGAAAACTAGATACACAATTTAAATCATACATTTAAAATTTAAAATTTATTTTACTCTTCATCAAATTTTATTTCATTGCTTATTAAAAAATAGTTATAAGTATCGTCAAGTTAATCTCATTTTTGATCCTTGTACATAAGTTATTTATGAGTATAATGACCATACACCAACATTTAAAACATTTAATTGGTAAATTAAGATGAAATTTTTTCCTATTCATGGAGATTACATATTGATTCCATTTCCATAGTAGTTTATTTATTTATAACAACCATTAATCAATTAAAACATATTCCCCTAATTTTATCTTGATCTCTACATTTTCTCTCATCATCCCCAAACACTATGAATTTTTTTTAGAACATGGGATGATAATGATAATCATTATATGGGAAATAAAAAATATTGAATCTGTTAGTCAAGTAAAAAAGGAAACCCATCAAATATTTACCTTTATCTAAATATTTTTAAGAAAAAATTAGAAAATACATTTTTTCAGAATCACAAACACAAATAGGTTAGTGAAAATCTTAAATCCCTATAGAATGAATAAAAAATAACATTTTAAAACACATATTTTTAAATTCATAAACCCATTTAAAAACCCATTTAAATGGAATAACCATATGGTTGAATTAAAATATAATATCTAATAGGATAACCTAATTAAATATATTCCACACCATATAATAATATGAAACATGATTTCACGTTACTACATAGCTAACCCCATCATATAAGCTGTAACTGGAACCCCTAATGCCATCACGCCTCCCCCTGCTATTGTATAAGTTATAATAGGGTCACTTAATCCTATCCAGGCCTCCCAACAAAATAATATTTAATTATATCACTAGCAATTAACTATAGACAACTATTTATCAGGTATAATTATTAGGTACCATGTTATAAATAAAATTATTCTTATTATTTTGATTTTTCATTAGATTTTTTTTGAAAAACTCAAGTCACTTTTGGATATCAAATTTCCCTTTAAAATTTCATATCATTTAAGTTGGATTTAGTCAAATAAATCAATTATGTGTATTATGTAAAAATACACTTAGAAATAATTGTTATATATAATAACTTAATCAATATCCATTTCACACATAATTTTATCATGACATAATCAAATAAATAGATGTTTAACCTAAATGATTGTAATTGAGTTAAAAAAATTTCAATATAATTTATAGTCAGATGAATCCTATGCCTTATGAAAAAACAATAAATATCATGATAATTGAAAAATTATTTTTTTAATTTGTCTAATGGTTTTTATATGCCCCTCATAATTGAATTTTTCTTACTTACATCAATATATTCCTCAATGGATTGAAACGGAGGGAAACATCCTTAATAAATTTTAGAAGCATACCTGTGGAACATAATAATTCATAAAATGGATTAACAGAGAAAAAAAATCTCATTATTTTAACATAAAAATTATGTTAATAGGTATGTGAAACATTATATCCCATCAATGAAAAGATAAATAAAATTGATATAATAAAGAATAATATTGAATTGAAAAGAATGTAGAGGAGGTAGAGTGGACCCTTGTCTTTTTTCCAAAATAGTTCTTCACATGATCATATATTCTAGGATAATAAAATTATATTAATGAATTACTAAATTTTAGATACTATTTAACATTTTATATATTTATTATAATTTTACTTTGTTCATTTATATCTATCTGGATGAATTAAAAATATCAATTTCATAGTTGTGAGGGTGTTGATTTCCTGTTTTCATTAACGATTAACATTTGTATATTTATTGATGTTCTTATAATGTAATAAAAGAACTGCATAAGTTTAATGAAATGGTATTAAATATATTATTTTAGCTCAATATTGCCTTATTTACCCATTTTTATTACATGGAGATGATTCAATTGATAAAATGTAAATGCTAAATGTTTAGTTTATTTTGTTTGTTTTTATAACAATTAGGAATTTGTTTCATTTTATTTAGTACGTTGTATATATAATAGTTACAAAAAATAAAATAAGTCTAAATTTACTTACTAGAATATAATTTAACCATAATAAATGTTTTAGGACTATCCTTGAATACAATAATGGATAATTAATACTCATTATCCATAGTGACAATTAACTTCCCTATGTTGGATAATATTGTTTGTTTCAATAAATGGGAATGGGGTTAGAAAATGTATGGTTATAAGATATAACATTAGGAACAAAAAATTAAATTTTGGTTATGATTATATGTTTATAATTATTTTATGTATGAATGTGTTGATGACAAGGTACAAGAATAAACCAAATTAAGGGAGGTGCATTAAGAAAGCTACATCATGAATACAATTCTTCTTGAAGGATCCATTAAAGAACATTAAATTTATCCTGGAATGAGACCAAAATCACATGTAAATGGAAATATTGACGAGTAAAGTGTTTTTTTAAATAGATTATATTCCATTGAGGATATTTTTTTGAGGAGAAGTTGTATTTATAGTTGCGGGGGAGTTTATTCTGGTGGTTAGATGACAATTATTTTATATTTAAACCCAACAACATTTAGATGGAAAAAATTAAAATGAGTTGTATAGAAAATAAAAATTGGAAATTTTGTTTATGGTCATTAGAAAAATCTAAAATCCACTTAAGGTATTAATTTTATTTATTTTAAAATTTTACCTTTTAACTTAAAAATAATTTAATTATATTACTTATAATGCCGTAAATATTTTTATTCAATGATATCTTTTTAATAAATAATATGAAAAAATACTAAATAATTTTGAACATATTATGAGGAATATGAAATACATTTTACGTGCATAAATTCATGAAATTGAATAAATTTTATTTTAAAAAAACCCATAGATGGGACAAAAAACAGGGTTTCAAGATGTAAATTTTGCAAGAAAAGCGATTATTTGAATTAAGTCAATGATTAATTGTAGTCATTTTTCGAAACATATTTTATAGTTAATAATATATAATATATAAATTTATTTTTAATAATTGTCCATTATATTTTATTTTATTATACTAAAATGTTGAAACATTATGTACGTTAAAACACTTTTCGAAAATTCCATAAAACCGTAAATAAAATTATTCTAAAGTAAAATATAAATTATATTGAAAGTAATATAATTTGATGAAATAGAATTAAATAATAATATTATAAATGAAATCAAATTCAAAAATGAATGTTACATTTATGTTTTTTAAATTTTAAAAAATGGAATTTTTAAATAAATAAAACATTCAATATTCACCAACATCCCAATAGTTTTAAAACTATTCCCAAAATATCACAAAAAAACAAGATAATATATTATAAAAATGATTCTTTTTTTTATGAAATTTTTTTTATAAAATATCTGAAAATATAATTATAATATTAACACAAGAAATTCTATAAAATCCATTTTGATGAAAATGTATTTTTTGAAAAAATAAAATGAAATTGCCAAAAAAATACCGATTACTTTAAAAATAATTAATCATTACATTAGAATTAAGCTTTGAAATTATAAATTTTACAATTAGATGAATAATATTGCTAAATTCTAATATAATGGTTAGGTTATAATGGTCTCATTTAAATAATAAATATTCCCTGTTTTTTTAAACTCATGTTATGAAATCTTGTACTCTATCAAACAATGAATTTCCTATTTAGATTTTAGACATGATTCACCCACACATAACTATAATGTTAGATATAAAAAATTAACAAATTCATTATACATGGATATATAATCCCACTTTTCATTCATTAATACATGTCTTGTCATGACCTGTCCCCCGAGGCCCGTGTCGTGACTACCTGAAGCCCACCTTCCATAAGCTAGGGGATGGTGACTAGCACTGAATGCGTAAATCGCTAAAACTAGGAAGGCATTGCCTTTAAAAATTATAAACACACACCACAGAGTAGCTGTAAGCAATACACTATGTAAAACAGGATAAAAAAGAGGTGCTGAAAAGTAATGGGGCTAGAAATACAAGCCCAACTATAGAGTACAAGTACAACTGTAAAGGGATAAATATAGAAGAAACATGTAAAGCAGTTCCTGGATCGTCTGCCACATATCCTACCTGAAGGGTAGGTACAGATAGCCTCCACCGTACTCCACGTCCGTCCGTCTCCTCCATGTACTGTCACACCGTGTGGTCCACCTCTGGGTACCATCCAATCCTGCTACTCTCGGCCTTAGGCAGCGTTGTCCATCGTCTGCAACCAATACAACGAGGTGTGGGAAATGCCAGTGCAGTGGTGAGTATAACGGTACTCATTAGGGACCCTGATACCCTCAAGGTCTCACAAAATCCAACAAGGATAAACTAGTTGACTCCAGGGGCGGTTTGGTCTAGTGGTTGCCGCATAAGCGGCTTGGCCCGGAGGCCGGGGGCCAGTTCAGCCAACGCCGTGTGGGGCGAGGCTCGGGTGGCTCAGCCCAGAAGGCATAGCCGGTTCAGCCAGCAACATCGCGAAAAATTCCACAGACATGTTTGGGAGGCCATCGCGGCTCGACCGTTTCGACCGAGAGCAAGGGTGCGGCCTGGGAGGCCGGCGGGGTCCGCGAGAGGCCGCATGAAGGCTGGAGGGGCGCGATGGAGGCTGAGGGTAGGCCATCGGGGCACACTGTGGGCCATGGGCAGGTCAGACATGATGCAAAGAAGGCCGGGGGTAGGCCGACGAGGTGCACTAGAGGCCACGGGTAGGACGACGGGGTGGCGCGGTTCAGCCTTGGGAGGCAGAGCTGATCCGGTCAGAGTGCCATGTGGGCATCACTGTTCGTGGAGGCCGCGAGTAGCATGACTTTGCCTTTTTCATTCCATTGCCTCATTGCATCATCACCATGTCGTATATTATCAAAAACAAGATCGATAGAGGGGGGTCGGGCTTTGTTGGTTTGGTCCGCACTCTCCGCATTTAGGGTGCTATCAAGAGGCTAGAAAGTATGAAGAAAAATACCCTCATTCATCATTTTGAGAGAAAGGAAGAACATGGAAAAAGGTCATACTTAGATAAAATTAAACCACGACGTTTGATTCGTCATTCTTCATTCATTGATGGAGTTGTCACAGTTGGTCATCGAAGATGTCTTATGATGGTTGATTCTTCGAGGAAGAATTCTAAGAAGGATCAGCTTCCTTTTTTCTTCATTCAACGTTGGATGTGGAGGTTCTTCATTAGAGAACTCCTTTTCACCTAAGTTCTCCTCCAAAGATGAATAGATGTGGCAACCCAAAAATAATAAGAGATTGTGATATATTATTATTTAGTTGGCACAAAATTCAAAAGGAAGAAGAATTAAAATAAATGGATCCACCTAATAAATGTGAAGGATTATGCATAATAAATTATGCATTGGCCTAATTAATTAAAGGGGAGGTGGTGGAACCATAAATGATATAGGAGGTCAAGGAACTCCCCCTTCATTAATGAGGGGAGTTGAGAGATTTTCCACTCCTCCAATTAATTGGGGGGTTTTAGTCTAGTGTGGTCCCCATGTCGTAACCTCTTGATTGATGTTATGTTCAGGTGGTCCCCACCACCATAACCTCTCATGAGAGGTTAAGGTGCGGTGGTCCAAACTCTAACTCCCATTAGGAGGTTTTAACCACCAACACTCACATAGAGGCCTAATAAAATAAAGTGTAGCTCACATTATATTTTTTTTAGGAAAACCCAAAAACTAACCTCTATCCTCCACTCACTACAATCAATGTAAAAGTCTCCTTAAGGGAATACTAGCACTACAAGTTCAACTGTTCCCTAGGAATTAAATTCCGAGCACCAGTTCAAAAGTTATAAAACACCGCTCGAGCGTTTACTGAACGTACCTGAAAAAAAGTTTGGAAAATTATTATCAGTCACCGTCGACCAATGTCGGTCTTATTTAGGATCATCCTAGGTGAAACACACCCTAACGAACCCAATGTTACTCTCATATTTTCAATCCAAGTTACCATTTAGAAGTTATTAATTTTACAATAAAATAATTGTCACTTAATTATTTTATTTGCGGCCAAAAACTAACTTTCTCTTGTGGGCCATGCTAGCCAAAGTTTGTATCTTCATAAATAAATCAAACCCTCACGAGTTTATCGTTGGTTTCATATTTTTAATCCGAGTTATCATTTGTGAGTTATAATCATTTGAAAAATGAAATAATTTATTTAATTATTTTATTTACAATTATTCCATTTATTGGTTCTCTAACAGGAGGTCCGCGTCGACTAATCATATATTGTGACAAGGGTAAAACCACCATTCGAAGTTCAATGGTGCCCTCAGATTTCTAATCTGAGTATCCGTTTAAGATTTATTCCACTTTTTTAGGAAAACTGCTTACGTGCATTAACTTAAGCTTAACAAAACTTCGACAGATCATTCCGGGCACTCCGGGCCTCTTAACGTCATGCTGTCAGATTTCACGGACTCGTAAAATTCCCATCAATTTATAAAAATTACATGGAAATTCTGGGTCTTTACATTCTCCCCATCTCAGGGATTTATTTCCCCATAATCCACAACTCATAACTAAGGGAACAAGTGGGGGTACTGAGCATGCATTTGATCCTCTCGCTCCCATGTGCTCTCCTAGAGGTTTCCATGTTTCCAACGTACGTGTACCAGAGGTATCGACAGTCTATATTGGACTCGCTTATATGAATAATCAATCTCCACTAGAACCATTGTTAATGTCTCCCTATCATTGACACCCAGCTCTCAATGGTCGATGATGTGAGAAGGGTCGTGCAGGTATACCCTCAACGGAGATATCTAGAAGACGTCATGCAACAGGTGCAACTGAGGTGGAAGATCAAGGTGGTAAGCCACCTTGGCTACTCTTCTGAGGACCTAGAATTTTCTGATAAACCTCGAAGATATCATTCCGCCTCTGACAAATCTCTGTATACCTCGTCAGGGGTAAGAACCTTAGAAAGAAGTAGTCGCCATCCTCGAATTCTAGTGTTCTCCATCTCCTATCATCATAAGACTTCTGCATGATCAATAGTCTTTATCCACTCCTAGATGATCTGTACCTTCTCCGTGGTAGCTCGTTCCATCTCTGGTCCCACTAGTGCTGACTCCCCTAGGTCTGTCCAGCACAATGGTGATCTGCATGGTCACCCGTTCAACTCCTCGATAACCTCCACCCCTTTGGTGGAGTGATAGGTATTGTGGTAGGAAAACTCCACCAAAGGTATGTGATCCTCCTAGTTGAGACCAAATTCAAATACACATGCATAGAGCATGTACTCAAGAGTCTGAATGGTCTACTCAGTCTGACCATCTGTCTTAGGATGGAAGGCGGTGCTCAGAAAAAGTTACATCATGAAAACCTCCTGCTACCCCTTCCATAGCTGGGAAGTAAATCATGCATCATTATCAGAGACAATAGAAGGAGGTACTCCATGTATCTGCTCAATCTCCTACACATAAATTCGTACCATGCTCTCTACTAAACCCTTCTCTCTGATTGGTAGGAACTGGGCAGACATTGTGAGTCGGTCAACGATCACCCGAATATAGTCGTGTCCCTTGGATGTACATGGAAGACCCATCATGAGGTCCATGGATATCCCAACCCACTTCCACTCTAGGTCCTCTAAATGTTTTACCAAGCCTGCTGGTACCTGGTGCTCTGCCTTCACATGCTGACAAGTGAGGCATCGAGAGACAAACTCCGCTACCACCTTCTTCATACCTAGCCACCAGTGTTGTCATGTGAGGACTTGATACATCTTCTCCACTCCTAGATGTACCGCTAACAGAAATTTGTGAAACGCCCTCAAAAATTCATCCTAATGTAACACTTGTACCATAATAATTCTTCTGAAGATGATGACATGCTCCTCACCTTCAAAAAATCCATCAGGTTCCAGCCCTATGGATATCGGGGCACGTTGTGTCTCATAGCCAGCGTCTTGACACTGCGCCTCCCTAACTCGTTGAAGAAGTGGGGGGAGTGAATATAAGAGACTCTAGAAAGGGTACTCCAATTTTATCCACAAAGGATATATAAAAGAAAGATAGCTATTCTGTCACCTCTCCTAGCAGTTGTATAACAGACCTCCTGCTGAGTACATCTGCAATAATGTTCCCCTTCCTAGGAGTATAGACTATCTCAAAGTCATGGTCCTGGAGGAACTCAAGCCGACATCATTGTCTTGGGTTCTAGTCCTTCTGATAAAAGATATTCCTGAGACTCTTGTGATTAGTGTACACAGAAAAACATTTTCCCATAGAATAGTGTCGCCACATCTTCAAGGCCAAGACCACAACTACTAACTTCAGGTCATGGGTAGAGTAGTTCTACTTGTGTTGTATCAGCTGCTGAGAACCATATGCGATCACTGCTCGCCCATGCATCAAGACACACCTGATTCCATTCCCTAATGCATCGTAGTAGACTATGTACCATATTCCTTCCTATGGAACCCCTAAGATGGGGGAACTATCAGCCTCTGCCTCAAATCCTGAAAGCTCTGCTGGCATCTCTCCAACTACACGGAGGGTTTCCCCTTCTTTTTCAAGGATGATAGTGGTGCTGCAACTCTGGTGATGTCTGGAACGAACCTCTGGTATTATCTAGCCAAATAAGATGTACCTCCCCCTTGGGGGGGGGGGTGTAATCTTGGAAACTTATTTTGAAAATATGTCCCCATTTTCTGTCACTCTTGTTTGGAACTGAAAACTCAAAACTCTTTCTTCCACAAGGGTAAGGCTGGCCGACTCAAGAGTGATCAACTTCCCCCTCTTATGCATGAGTTTAATCTGTGCTTCCTAGGTTCCCCTTTATGCCTACTAATGAAACCCTAATCCCAAAATTGTAGATAAAGCACAACCTTTTTGCCTAATACAGTCAATCTTTGTGTGAACTGTGGTTTCCCAGTCCATACCCAAACTAACGTCGTATGGCCACAACATTGCCACCAAGAGGTTCCCACAGAACCTCTCATCTCAATGGCCATATCACACCATCGGCATAAGTGTGATTATCAAGTCTCCTCCCAACGGTATGTCTAGATGTGAGGGTCAAGTCAACAGTTTAACCAGAATCTATAGGTCCGGGAAAAGATTTGTGGTATGAAGGAATTATTGGTACCTATGTCTATTGATACGACAGTTAGTAGTAGACATAGTCCATACCTCGAATCATTCCTAGAGCCCATGGTTCACACTCCCTGACTGCATGTAGCTACTCTCTTCTCCTACCCTCCAGATCCCTGAGTCTGGTAGGGAATACAAAGGTTGGTGGTTGTAACATGTCGAAATGAACACCACCTCAAGCTGCTCTCTAAGAAATTCTTCAATGTCTACTCCCCTGAAGATTCATCAGTCCTTAACACTTACTCAACTCGAAACATTTTACATTCTCAAGTATCTGGTACTAGTATTAGTTTCATGCTTTCCCACTGCTACCATTCATTGGTTGTATCCGCTCAACCAAAGAACATTCAATCCTCCAAGGTTCTCTCTAGCATCTAGAGAAAAGGTGTTAGCTCAGATTTTCTAAAACACACCTCAATCAGTATTCCGAGCCACAAAGAACTGATCATAAAATATTTATCAAGTACTGGGAATGATCGGTATGGTTTGATGAATTCTCAACTACCGACATGTCATCCTGACGAAGATGTATGAGCTCCAGAGAACTCTCTACCACCTCCTCAGGCCAGTCCTCTACTACTTGAAAATCTGTCTCGCCTCGTAACCTCAGATGCCTCTGCCGCTGGAACTCATGATACATTCTCAGACGACGTGCATCATCCGCCCCTGCGGCTGGTGGCGTCTTCTTCCCAATGGGTAGTGGTGCTGCTGGTACACAACCCAAAGGTGCCAACATAGTAAGAGGACCTTGTACCAGTGCCTCATCGCTAAGTGGGCCATCATTGAGTACTCTCTTGAAACTCTAACTGGTAGTCTACATGGAGGAATCATTACCATATGTGACAAGGTCAAAAGTTATACCAGGTGAGCTGACCTGGTTGAGCTGACATAAAGAAAACTTTTGAAATCACACAGGCAATCAATGATTTCATGCATTAGGTCATAGAAATGTAGTCAAGGTCTAGGTGTATGGACAAGTCGGCCACCGCACCAACACTGGACTCCCTGAACTGAGAAACACACTCGGTACACTTTACATTATTTCTTAAAAATAACATTGATCAGTGTCCTATGTTCTGCTGTAGAACCGACTCATCTAATACCAATTTGTCACGACCCATCCCCCGGGGCCCGTGCCATGACTACCCCAAACCCAGCTTCCATACGCTAGGGGCTGGCAACTAGCACCAAAGGCATAAATCCCTAAAACATGGATGGAATTTCCTTTACAAATTATAAACCCACACAATATAGTAGCTTGAAGCAATACACTCTGTAAAACTATATAAAAAACATGTGCTAAAAAGTAAAGGAGATAGAAATACAAGCCCAACTATAGAGTACATATATAATTGAAAAGGGAAAAATATAGCTGAAAGGTGTAAAGAATCTCTTGGATTTTCATCCACAGATCCTACCTGAAGGGTATGTACAGATAGCCTCCACATCACTCCAGGTTCTTCCATCTCCTCTGTCTACCATAAATCCATGTGGTCTACCTCCGAGTACCATCTAATCTTGATACTTTTTTCCTTAGTCCACATTGTATGTTGTCTGCAACCAACACAACGAGGTGCGGGCAATGACTGTGCATGGGTGAGTATAATGATACTTAGTATGGATCCCAACACCCTTAAGGTCTCAAAAAATCCAACAAGGATAAACCATAATGTAATAAATCAATAGATAACCTCAATTAGGTATATGCCCATACATATACCTAGGTTACCTAGTAATCTTTCTCAATCACAATAAAAACACAATGTTACTGACCCAGCTCAACCAGGATTTGTATTCAAATTGTCGAAACCATGGATGATTGAGAACTCCTCCTCTATAAAGTACAGTGGGTCTTCCACCACAACCAGGCACTTCCCACTAACCTTGGACTACTGAGGTACTCCTCCTGTCGAGTACCATGGGTCTTTCGGGCTCACACAGAGGCACTCCCCACTGTGGGTCTGCCGCCAACAACCAGGTGCTCCACCTAATAGCCTGCAGAGCTACTCCTCCTATCGAGAACCACGGGTCTACTACCAACATTCAGGCACTCCTCCGATGTGGGTCTGCCACCAACAAAAAGGTGCTCCCCACTGGGATAGTCGAATCACTCTGATTCGAATCGGTCAAGCAGTCCTCAGGTCTCAGCCAACTACTACGTCTCTGTACTCTGCTAACTCATCTCCAGGAGGGTCCGCTCCACGAGCTACAAGTTGATACTCCAACTATCACGAAGTCCCACATGGATGTATCTCAAAGGTCTGCCATGTCATAGAGGTATCAACGCAACAGACGACGTGTCAAACGAATGCATGGTCTATGAGTTATTAGCATTTTAGTTCTGGGGGCCTGGTTGGATTCGTGTACAATCTAACCTGACTGTATCTCAACTTTACCCTGAACTCTAGTGGGGTATAGTCAAAGGGACCTTCTCACTCCAAGAAAGCCAGCACTGCTAATGGTTCATCAAACGGACTTCCTGTGACAGAGATATGAAAAAAAAGGTACAAGGGGTTGGTAGTGGGCCATTGTCCGTTCTGACCTGGTCGGACAGACTCGGCCTAATCCAGTCCGGGCTGACCCGGTCGGGGTTGACCCGGTCCGTTGGGTGGGTTAGCTAGCTAGTTTCGGCCTGGTCCACTGGGCCCGGCCTAGAGGACAACAGAGTTGGTTCGATCCGGTGGTCGCCAAGTAGGCGGCCCGACCTGGAGGCCGGGGGCCGGTTCTGCCAGCATTGCGAGGGGCGCGGCTCGGGGGACTCGGCCCGGAAGGCCGAGCCGATTCGACCAGCGTCGCCACAAAGGGCATCACAGACTGGCTCGGAAGGCATGCGTTTCTAGGTCGGGAGCCGGGGTGTGGCTCAGTTAGGCTGGCGGGGCTCACCGGAGGTCGCGGGCAGGCCGACGTGTCATGTCGGCAGCCACAGCCATACCGAGTAGGGCGTGCGGGTGGTCGCGGGATGGCCGTCGGGGCACACTGGAGGATGTGGGTAGGCCAGAGGGGCGCACTTGGGGCTGCAGGCTGGTAGGGCAGGGCGTGCGAGAGGGTGTAGGCAGGCCGACGAGGCACCACTATTTTGCCCGGGTTGTTGGAGATGATCTGGTCAGAGCGCCGCATGGGCTGCGTAGTTCGTAGTGGCCACGGGTAGCGTGGCCTTTTCCTTCATCATTCCATCATCTCATTTCTTCATCACCATGCCGTAGATTATCATAAACAAGATCGAAAGAGGGGGGTCGGGCTATGTTGGTTTATCCAACACTCTCCGCATTTAGGGTGTTATCATGAGGCTCGCAAGTATGAAGCACAACAACCCTCATTCCTCATTTTGAGAGAAAGGAATACAATGGAAAAAGATCATACATTGGTAAAATTGAACCCCTACATTTGATTTGTCATTCGTCATTTGTTGAAGGAGTCACGAAATTTGGACATCGAAGACATCTCAAGACAGTTTAATCTTCGAGGAATATCTCGAGGAAGGATTGGCTTCCTTCGTTCTTCGTTCTTCATTGGAAGTGGAGGTTCTTCGTTGGAGAACACCTTTTCTCCCAAGCTCTCCTCCAATGATGAATAGTTGTGCCAAACCAAAAAATAATAAGAGATTTTGATATCTTATTATTTTGTTGACACAACATTCAAAAGAAAGAATAATTAAAATAAATGGCTCCACCTAATTAATGTGAAGGATTAGGCATAATAAATTATGTGTTGGCCCAATTAATTAATGCGGAGGTGGTGGCACGATAAATGATATAGGAGGTCATGTAACTCTTCCCTCGATAATGAGGGGATTTGAGAGACATTCCACTCCTCCCATTAATTTCATGGTTTTAGTCACATGTGGTCCCCACGTCGTATCCTCTTCTTGGAGGTTATGTTCGAGTGGTCCCCACCACCATAACCTCTAATGGGAGGTTATGGTGTGGTCATCCCACCTCTAACTCCCATGAGGAGGTTTTATATAGCGAACCATACATTACATACATTGTTATTTCTTCATAATTGAAGCACACATATTACAACATATAACAAAAACCATTAAAGGACCATATAGTTATAGTGTATTTAGAAATTGGGAAACATAAACAAATAGTTCATCAATCATCTACACTGTCTCCCTTTTTTTAGTCATATCTATAGTCCATTTTGGCATATCTTACTTGATAACCTTCTTCCTGACATGAGGAAAAGAAAACATACAAAAGGGTGAGCTGAAATCCTCAATAAAAGTAAATAAAGGAAATATCAATCATATCATATTCATAAGAACATAACATTTTGAAAATCATAACCTGTAAAAGGGGTCATAATATCATAACATGAGATAAATCATGGTAGTGAAATGTAATGCCAATAATTATAACATAAAACATGAAACATTGTGGCATACACACATAATAATATAGAATCATTTCTTAGTATTCAAGAATAATTGCCAAGACTATCCTAGCAGACAATGTCCATTTCGAAACCGAGTTCACTCCTCGTTTCAGTCCTATATCACTAAACCAGATTAACCTGCCACTCCAACCATGTTTATCTCATGAGAAATAAATATTTACCTAATGAATTGGAGGGAGATATAGGTCCCATCCATCTCATAATGAAACCATTCTTATGTGTGCCACAAAATCATAAATCCTAGCATAACCCATGAAATAAGAATGAGATTCTTAAAAATCATTCCATTGTAACATAATTCATATAAGATAAAAGGACATCATAAAAATAATTCCTTCATAACACAATCAAATCAATGTAAAAACAGGGACATAAATATAACCATAAATTGTCTTATATGCAAAATAATTTTGATAAAACACTTGAACTCCATTCTTGAAGAAAATATCCTTTCTACTTCAAAATTATTTTTCTTTTCTTAACATGTGATACAATTTTAAAATATAAGAAGTTAATTACAAATAAACATGAAAAAATGTAAAGGAATCTTCATGGAAATAATTTTCTTTGAAATCATAAAAATCCATTCATGTCGTATAAGTTAAAAAACATTTTTCTCGTACATTGGCTGGAAAAGTCAAATAGTTCATCGTACTAAAAAATGACAAAATATTCCTTTCATATCTTTTACTAAAAACTCACCAATGGGTAAAATTGGATTTATAAAATTGTAGGATAATAGAAATAATATTACATATTTAGGAAACATGTATGTGGATGATAAATATTTCCCCAGTAAATTCTGATGAATAAACAATCTCGGATAAAAAGAAGATTGCGAGATTTTCCCTTACCTTATGTCAGATATGCTTCGTACATATCCGAACCTCCTATGTAATGATTTAAATAATGTCATTGACTTATTATAGAAAAATATTCATTGTTATTATATCTAATATTATCATATTCAAATCTTCTTGTTAGTAATATTTCACTGCTACTTGTTATTCGTGTGTTCATAGCTTTATGTTCTTATGTGTATCTTGTCGAATAAATTCTTATTATTATTTTTAGGTTATAGATACATCATTTATAGAATGGTATTAGTATAACATATATCATATTTATTCATTCAGTCCATTTATATATTCATTATTCAATGAATATCATGTAGAACGATTTGCACCATATCATGGAGACGGAAGGCCGTATGCACGCATGAGCGATGATATCATTCCCATGTTTGTGGAATTGTACTGAAGTGAATGATAGAATATCTCAGAATTATTATCATGTCATAATAACCATATATAATTATTCTTAACACCATTATACCCATCCATGTAAGGTGGTGTTGGAAAAATAGATTACACCACAGCATGGAGACGGTATTCAGTACATACGCACGCGCGGTGATTTTGTTTTTCGTTGGATAGATAGAAGGTGAAACAGAGTTGTTTCATATTTATAATAACATATCAGTATATGAGTGACACTGATGTTATTACCTTATTATGAAACAACAAATGAAGAATAAGATGTAGAAGAAGAAATGAATTTGAAAGAATTGTTAACAGATATTACCTCTTCTTTGACGCGCCTTATCTAAACCTCCTCTTAGGGCACTAAAGTTGGTTTTTTAAGAAGACCAGAACTTCTATTATATTTATACGGATGTTGAGAAGGGAAATTGGCAGGGGTTTGATGAGCTTGAAGGCTCCAAATTTTGTAAAGTGGAGAAGGAGGGGGTTCCCTTTTATAAGGGAGGAGAGGGTCACCTTAGGAAAAACCTAAAATATTATTTTATAATAAATTTATATTCAGTTTATAGTAGATTAAAAATGTTTTATTTCAAAGATAATGTAGGTATGAGTTGAACCCCACTCAACTAAAATGTTTTAGATAGGTTTAGGTTTATATTTTTATCATATCGTTTAGATTTAACTCTAAGTTAAATAATTTAGCTTTTAGCGTGTTTTCTTGTTTTCTTACACTATATGGTTAATAAACATACTATAACAAGTCAAAAGATCCCGAAGTGGTTCATTATTAATATATATATCCTTATCTAAGTAATTTTTTGGAACCTTAGTTTTTAGAAATAAAATAACAATTCATAATATAATATTTGTTTTAAAAGCTATTTTATGTCAATTTTGACACTATTTGGTAATTTATTTTTGGGAAAATCATAACAGAATGATTATTTAGAAAAAAACTAATTAAATCAATAATAACATGTCATATTAACCTATAAAATTAGTTTAATTCATAAAAAATCTCAAATTAAATTTATTTGGATATTTATAATATCAATTATGTTAATATTTCATTAATAAGTTAATTACTTGCATCATCATTCTGTCATAAATAAATTAAATTATTTAATGTTTAAAAATTATAAATAAAATACCATTATATAGGAAATACTTTTATTTTTCTAATGAATATTTATAGTCTAATTTATCTTATGTATAAACCTATATTAAGTTTTTTTATTTATTAAACTATGATTTTAACTCTTTTAACTCTTCTTTAAATAAAATTATAATAACTATCCTATTCTAATACAAGTTGACCTAAAGAGTAATATTTAATTAATAATGTTATTTTTAGTCCAATTAAATTTATCAAATAGATTTATTACATGTGTTAGGGTAATAATAATATCATTTTTACCCTTAATTATCCTATTTACTTTTAACCGTGGTAAATAAAAGTAAACAAGTAACTATTCACAAAAAATTATTTTTATCTTAATGAACCACATTTTACTCCTTTATATTAACCAAGTCTCTCGTATTTTTGAAATTCAACTCACAGAAGCGGTAAAATTTAGTTTTATGTACAATTGCAAATGCTCCTAGGAGGTGGGTAAAAGACGGTAAAAAGTTCAATAAATTTTTTATATATCTATATTATTATAAAATGAATCCAATTAATTACATTGAACTTATATAGGAATTATGTATCTATTTTTACCTAAAATAAATTTAAATAAAGTAAATGTTTATTTAAATAAACTGTTGGGTTTAACAAATAACATAGTGTTTTAACTATTCATCCAAAATTGAATGCTTTCAGAAAAATACCAAAAATTCCCCCTAGGATAATTTTCTTATTGCGAATCCAAAAATTATGTCCATTTTGAAAGATAAAATTTCAAAAAGTGGGTATTACTATTCATAATGGCTAGTTTATATAATATTTTAATAACATATTGTTGTCTATTGAAACTCTATATTGCGTACAACGCAAGCTATCGAGGAAGGTTGGTCTTGCGTGTAACGCAAGCCAAGATAGTGTTATGTGTAGTGAAAGATTCATTTGGTGATGCATATAACCTAATACATAAAAACAAAATATATCTCATAAAATATCGGTTGTTACATTCTACCCCCCTTAAAATGAATTTCGGCCTTGAAAGTCATCACTTTGTAAGAAACAGATGAGAATACCTCTCACTCATCATATCCTCAAGTTCCCATGTAGCTTCTTCTAATTGGTGGTTCCTCCAAAAAAACATTCACCATGCAAGTGGTCTTGTTATGTAGGACTTTTTCGCTACGATCCCGAATCTTTATCGGTTGTTCTTAATAAGAATGATCATGTTCCACCAGTAAAACTTCTGAGCTCAGTACATGTGAAGGATCAGGTATGTACTTTCTCAGGAGAGATACATGGAACACATCATTAACTTGAGAGATATTCGGTGGAAGCGCCAATCGTTATGCTATCTTTCCAACACGATCCAGTATTTCAAAAGGACCAATATACCTAGGGCTTAGCTTACCCTTCTTTCCAAATCCCAATACTCTCTTACAATGAGATATTAATAAGAACCCTTTATCAACCACTTCAATCTCTAGGTCTTTTATTCGGTTATCAACATAACTTTTTTGTCGAATCCGAGATGCTATTATGTGTTGTTGAATAGATCTGACCCTTTCTGCCATATCATCAACAAGATCTAGTCCTAATAGCTTTCTTTACCCAAATTCATCCCAGCAAGTTGGAGTTCTTCATTTCTTTCCATAGAGAGCTTCATAATGAGCCATCTGAACACTGGAGTGAAATCTATTATTATAAGAAACTTCCACCAAAGGTAGGTGTTGATCCCAACAACTTCTTAAATCAAAAGATCATACTATAAACATGTATTCTAGAGTTTGAATTTTCATCTCAGACTGACTGTCTTTCTGAGGATGACAACCAACAGTAAAACTCAACTCGTTATCTAGAGTATACTGAAGACTTCACCAAAAAATTGAGGTAAACCATGGATCCCAATCAGATATAATGGTAAGTGGTACTCCATACAATCGTAGCACTTCCTTTACATACATCCTGTAATGTTGATCAAGAGAAAAATCTTATCTAATGGAAATGATGTGTGGTGACTTCGTAATATGATCAACTATAACCCAGATAGAATTACTGCATTTGGATGTTTTAGGAAGTCTAGTGACAAAGTACATAGTTATGTTTTCCCATTCCCATTCTGGTATGGGTAATGGTTGTAACATCCCCTTAGACTTCTGTCTCTCAGCTTTAATTTGTTGACAAACCAAGCATGGAGAGACATATTTCACAACTTCTCTTTTCATGACATCCCACCAGAAGTACACTTTTATGTCCTCATAAATCTTTGTGCTTCCAGGGTGAACAAAGAATGATGAACTATGAGATTTATCCAATATTTCCTCGTTTAATTTTTTGATGGTAGGATCAGAAACACGATTCTTGAACCTTATTATTTCATCAAAATAAATGTGGAATTCAAGAAGATTTCTCACCTTCTTTTGTAACTCTAAATCTTCTTTCTATTCCTCTTTAATCATCACATGTATAGATGGTTGAAAATTCAGTTGAGAAAGATAAGATTTTCCCCTTCCATTATAATTCCGAGATCCATACTGTGTAAATCCATAAATATTGTATCGTTTTTAATCCTCATCATGGATAAGCTAGCATGGTCTCATCGACTTAATGCGTCTTCCACCTTGTTTTCTTTCCCAGGGTGGTAATGAATTGTGCAATCGTAATCCTTAATCAGCTCCTATGATCTTCTTTGGCACATATTCAGCTCCTTTTGTGTGAAAATATACTTTAAACTTTTATGATCAGTATAAATATCACACCTTTCACCATAAAGTTAATGCCTCTAAATATTTAATGCAAAGATTACCGTAGCTAACTCCAAATCATGAGTTGGGTAATATTTCTCATATATTTTCAATTGTCATGAGGAATAAGCTATCACCATATCATTTTTCATGAGAACACACCCCAAAACCTTCTTAGATGCATCATTGTAGATCACAAACCTTTCTCCACTAAAAGGTAGTGTGAGCATAGGTGCGCTAGATAATATTTTTTTTTATTCCATGAAATTATCTTCACACTCCTCAGTCTAAAAGAACTTAACTCCTTTTCGAGTCAACCTGGTGGGTGGATTAGATAATCGTGAAAAATCATTCACAAAACATTGATATTATCCAGCCAAACAAAGAAAACATCAGATCTCAGTTACTGTTGTCGGTCTCGACCATCTTTCAATAACCTCTGTTTCTGCTGGATCCATGGATATTCCCTCTTTTGAGATTATGTAACCCCAAAATGAAACCTTTTGACGCCAAATTTTACACTTGGTAAATTTGGTATAAATCTTCTCCTTTCTTAGGGTTTTTAATACAATTCTCAAGTGATCTTCATTTTATTCCTTACTCTTTGAATAGACAAGAATATCATCTATAAAGACTTCCCAAAACTGATCAAGATAGCCTCTAAAGACCATATTAATTAAATCCATGAAGATAGCAGGGGAATTAGTAAGACCAAATGGAATCACTATAAATTCATTATTTCTATACCTTGTATGGAAATCCATCTTTGGTATATCCTCCCTTTGACCATGAATTGATGATACCCTGAATGAAGATCAATCTTGGAAAAGTATTGAGCTCCGCGTAGTTGATCATATAAGTCATCAATGCATGGGAGTGGATATTTTTTCTTGATAGTGATCTTGTTAAGTTTTCGATAATCAATGATGAGTCTCATTGATACTTCTTTCTTCATAACAAACATATCAGGTGCTCCTCAAGGTGATGCACTAGTACGTATGAATCAATTATCATGATTCTCTTGGAGTTGCTTCTTCAATTCCTGAAACTCAATTGGGGCCATTCTATAAGGTGTATTTGAAATGGGCATATTACCCGCTATGAGTTCTATGGAAAACTCAACTTCATGATATGGTGGAAGACCTGGAAATTCCTATAGAAATACATCATATAACTCCCATACAATGGGAATATTTTTAATCATGATTTTTTATCCAACCATTTGAGATAAATAACCTTAATTTATTGGGATCAATACCCATAAGATTGTGGAAACTTCCACTAGAAGATTATATTCATCCTCACATCGATAGATGATCATTGATTGATCAGGAATATGAAATGTTACTTCTATTCTTTGGAAATCGATATGATATCCATATAAAGAAAGGCAGTCCATGCCAAGGATCACATGAAATTCCACTATAGGATGCATCACAAGATTTGAAGGAATCAATTTCCCACAAACATCAATTGGAGAAGAATTGTAAACTTTTGACGCGACTATTGTGCCATTAGGGGTGGTCACAGCTAACTCAACATCTAATTGTTGAGGTAATATGACGATACCCTCAGAAAATTAATTAAAAATTAAAGAGTGGGTGGATCCAAAATAAAAGAAAACATTTTATACTTTAGTGTGGATGGAAAGTGTACCTTTCACCACTTAGTTATCATACTCCACATCGCCGATAGAAATTGAATGTGACATTCCTTTGTATTTTGCCTTAAGTGTTTTTTGACGTAAATCATCATAAACAACCCTTAGATTAGGACATTGATTAGCATAATGCCCTACTTCCTTGCACATGTAACATTGAAGTATAGGAGGTGCATTATTTGTAGCCTTTTCTTTGTTTGCACCACTAGACATCTTTTTTCACATCATTGCGACATTCAAAATCCCGATGACCTTATTTTACACATTTGAAACATTTACTTGTCCCATTAAGACAATTCACTCCATGTTTCTTTCCACACATTGAGCATAAGGTTAAGCTCATATTCTTTTCATTTTGGTCTTTAGATTTCCCTTTGAATTCAATTTTCCTCTTTTTATCAAACCCATATGACTGATGGGTTACTCCAATCTCCATCTCAACCGTGAGAGCACATCGAACAATTTCATCACAGCTCTTGAAGTCACTTATAGATAAGGCCCTTCGAATACATGGTTTTAAGCCACTAAAAATCATTTGATCTTACTCTCAGGTTGGATAATAATTCCGGAATCATACCTTGAAAGTATTGTAAAATTTTCTTCGAAGGTACCAACGGATTCCTCATCCTTTTTTATTAGTTCAAGAAACTCCTCCATCTTTTTTCGAAAAATACGAGGGAAGTACTTATTGAAAAAAAATGTTCTTGAACTCGTCCCATTCCATGGATTCAATTTCATCTTGGGGAATTTTCTTTTTGATAAGATTCCACCATTGATCAGATTCACCTTCCAAATGATATAATGCTAAGATGACTTTATCATGTTCAGAACATTGTAGAACTGAAAATAAATTTTCAGTGGTACTGATCAATTGTTCAACCACTAATGGATCAGTAGGCCCACTGAAAGAGGGTGGATGCTGCCTTAGGTAGGATTCAACAGAATGTTGCTTTTTTCCTTTGCTCGTTTGGAAGTATTTCATAATTCATAGCTTGATAAAGTTATGTGGCCTTGGATACAAGGTTTTTCATTCCAAATCCCATAACGTTTGGTTGCTCAGGGGGCCAATCATTGCATTTCCCATCACATTCCGCATTAACACAGTTCCTTCGGGTTTCATCCGTTGACTCATACCACGAATAATTGTGTGAGAAACACTATATATAAAAGGAAAACAACATAATCAGTAATAAAAATTCACACTTTAGGTCTTATCATATGTTACTCATGGCCATTTCTAAAAACACTAAGATAGTGTTCTATGCTTAGACATATCGATAGGGTTCTTACTAAGGCTTTCACATACAAGTTTCAAAAGGTCGACTATACATTTCCTATAATACCAACTATAGCGACCCATACATTACATACATTGTTATTACTTTAAAATTGAATCACACTTATTACAACATATAACAAAACCACTAAAGGACCTTATATGTATAGTGTCTTTAGAAACTAGGAAACATAAACAACTGGTTCATAAATCATCTACACTAACTCCCTTTTTTTATCATATCTAGAGTCTCTTTTGGCATATCTTACTTAATACAATTCTTCTTAACCTGAGGAAAAGAAAACATACAAAATGGTGAGCTCAAATGCTCAGTAAGGGTAAACAATGGAAATATCAATCATTTCATATACATAAGAACACAACATTTTGAAAATCATAACCTGCAAAAGGGGTCATAATATCATAACATGGGATAAATCATGGTAGTGAAATGTAATGCCAATAATCATAACAGAAAACATGAAACATTGTGGAATACACACATAATCATAGAGAATCATTTCTTATTAGTCAAGACTCATTTCAAGTACAATCCTAGCAAACAAAGTCCATTTATGAACTAAGTTCACTCCTCATTTCAGTCATGTATCACTGAAACGGATTAACATACCATTCCTGCATTATCTCTCTCATGAGATATAAATCTTTACCCAATGCATTGGAGGGAAATATAGGTCCCACTGATCACATAATGAAACCATTATTATGTGTGCCACAAAATCATAAATCATAGAAAAACCCATGTAACAAAAATGAGATTCTATAACATCATGCCACTATAACATAATCCATATAATATAAAAGGACATCATAAATATAATTCCATCATAAAATAAACAAATCAATGTAAAATTAAGGACTCAAACAGAACCCTATATTGTCTTAGATGGAAAATAATTTTTATAAAACACCTGAACTCCATTCTTGAGGAAAATATCCTTTCTACTTCAAATTTTTTTTATTTTCTTAGCATGTCAAACAAATTTAAACTAAAAGAAGTTGTTTATAAAATAAACTTGTAAACTTGTAAAGGAAGCATCATGGAAATAATGGTCTATGAAATTATAAAAATCAATTTATCCCGTATAAGTTAGAAAATACATTCTTCTTGTACATTGGCCGGAAAAATCAAAAAGTACCTCGTACTAAAAAATGACGAAAGATTATCTTAATATCCTTTAATAAAAACTCACCAATGTGTAAAATTGGATTTAAACAATTGTATGAGGATAGAAATAATATTACATATTGAGGAAACATGGATTTAGATGATAAATATTCCCCCAGTAAATTCTAAAGTATAAAGAATCTATGATAAAAATGAGATTGTGAGATTTTCCTCTTACCTTTGGTCCGATATGCTTTGTACGTATCTGAACCTCCGATATAATGATTTAAATAATGTCATTAAATTATTAACGAATCTTATTAATTGTTATGATATCATATATGGTCATATTCTAATCTTCTTATTAATAATATTTCACTGCTACTTGTTATTCGTGTGTTCATTGCTTTATGTTCTTATGCGTGTTTTGTCGAATAAATTCTTATTATTATTTTCAGGTTATAGATAAATAATTTACAGAATGGTATTAGTATAATATATATCATATTTATTCATTCAATTCATTTATATAATCATTATTCAATGATGATCATGTAGAACGAGTCCCATCACATAGTGGAGATGGTAGGCCGTACGTACGCACGAGTGATGATATCATTCCCATGTTTGTGGAATTGTATTGAAGTGAATGATAGAATATCTCAGAATTAGTATCATGTAATAATAAACATATATAGTTATTCTTTACACCATTATTCCCATCCATTTAAGGTGGTGTTGTAGAAACATATTACACCACAGTGGAGAGACGATATTCCGTATATACGCATGTGCGGTGATTTTGTTTTTCGTAGGATGGATAGAAGGTTAAATAGAGTTGTTTAATATTTATAATAACATATCTGTATATGATTGATACTTATGTTATTGAATTATTATGAAACAAAAAAATAAGAATAAGTATAAGAATAAATGAATTTGAAAGAATTGGTAAAGGATATTACCTCTTCTTTGACGCACCTCTTCTAAACCTCCCCTTAGGGCACTAAATTTGGACTTTGAAGAAGACCAGAACCTCTATTATGTTTATAGGGATGTTGATAAGAGAAATGGGCAGTGGTTGGTCGAGCTTGAAGGCTCAAAATTGTGTAAAGAAGAGAATGAGGAGGTTCCCTTTTATAAGGGAGGAGAGGGGCACCTTATGAAAAAGATAAAATATTATTTTATAATAAAGTCATATTCAGTTTATAATAGCTCCAAATTGATTTATTTCGAAGCTAAAGTGGGTATGGGTCTATCTACTCTCAACAAATATGTTCTAGACAAGTTTATGTTTCTATTTTAACCTTATCATTTTGATTTAACTCTATGTTAAATAATTTAACTTTTACCGTGTCTTCTTGTTTTCTTACACTATATGGTTAATAAAATTACTATAACAAGACTAACTAACCCCAAGTTGTCCTTTATTAATATATATAACCTCATCTATGTCATTTGGCCGAACCATAGATTTTTAGGAATAAAATTACAATTAATAATATAATATTTTTTTAAATACTATTTTATGTCAATTTTGACACTATTTGTTATTTATTTTTAGGAAAATCATAACAGCCTGATTAGTTCGAAAAAAGTTAACTCAATCAGTACTAACATGTCATATAAACCTATAAAATTAGTGTAATTAATAAAAATTTTCAAAGTTCATTTATTTGGGTTTTTATAATATCAATTATTTTATTATTTCATTAATAATGTAATTACTGCATCATCATTTTTTCATTAATAAATTATAATATTTAATTTATAAATTTTTTAAATAAAATATCATTATGTAGGAAATATATTTATCTTTCTAATGAATATTTATAGTCGAATTTATCTTATGTATAACCCTATATTAAAAATGTTTTAGTTATCAAACTTTGATTTTAACTCTTTTAATTATTCTTTAAATAAAATAATAATGTGTCCTAATCTAATCCAAGTGGACCTAAAGGGTAATATTTTATTCCTAAGGTTGTTTTTGGTCTAATTACACTTATCCAATAGAATTAGAACATGTTTTAGGGGAATAATAATACCATTTTTACCCATAATTACCCTATTTTCTATTAACCGTGGTAAATAAAAGTAAAAAAGATAATATTCACCAAAATTTTTTTTTATCTTATTGAACCACATTTTACTCCTTTATGTTAACCATGTCTCTCATATTTTCAAAATTCAACTCACAGATGTGGTATAATTAAGTTTTATGTACAATTGCAAATGCTCTTTGGAGGTGGGTAAAAGACGGTAAAAAGGTCAATTAAATTTTTATATATCTATATTATTATAAATGACTCCAATGAATTACATTGAACTTATATAGGTATTATGTATCTATTTTTTCCTAAGATAAATTTAAATAAAATAAATTATTATTTAAATAAGAATTCGTTTTTAACCAACAACTTAGTGTTTTCACTATTCATCAAAAATTGAAAGTTTTCAGAAAAATACCAAAAATTCTCCCTAGGCTAATTTTGATATTGTGAATCCAAAACTAATGTCCATTTTGAAAGATAAAATTTAAAAAATTGGGTATTACTTTTCATAATGGCTAGTTTATATAATATTTTAACAACATATCGTTGTTTAGTAAAACTCGGTATTGCATATAACGCAAGCTATCGAGGAAGGTTGCTCTTGCGTGTATTGTAAGCCAAGACAGTGTTGTGTATAGTGAAAGATTCATTTGTTGATGCATATAACATAATATATAAAAACAAAATATTTCTCATAAAATCTCGGGTGTTAAATTTTAACCACTAATACTCACATGGCGGTTTAAAAAAATAAAGTGTAGCACACTTTATATTATTATTTTTTTAAGAAAAACCAAAAACTATATTCTATCCTCGACTCACTATTGTCGAAGTGAAAGTATTCTTAAGCGAATACAGGCGCTGCGAGTTTAAAGGTTCCCTCAGACTTCAATTCCGAGCACCGTTTCAAATGTTATAAAACACCGCTCGCACGTTTACTAAATATAACTGAAAAAAAGTTTGGAAAAGTATTATCAGTCACCCTTGACCCCCACCGATCGAGGATAGACTCTACCTAGGTGAAACATACCCCAAAAAACCCAATACTACTCTCGGATTTTCAATCTGACTTACAGTTTAGATGTTATGAATTTTACAATAAAATAATTGTACATTAATAATAATATTTGCGGCGAAAAATGAACTTTCTCTGGTGGCCTGCACCAGACAGTGTTAGTATCAGCATAAAGAATGAATGCCTTCATGAGTTCAGTGGTGGTCTCAGATTTTTAATCTGAGGTACCATTTTTGATTAATAACCATTTGAAAAATAAAATAATTTTTTTTTTATTTATGATTATGTCATTTTTGGGTTCTCTCACAAGAGGTCCATGCTGACTAATCATAAGTCGCGCCTAGGGAAAACCCTCCATCCTAATCACAAAGTTTCCCTAAGATTTCTGATCTGAGTATCCATTTAAGAGTTATTCCACTTTTTAATGAAAACTACTTTTGCACGTTAACATAATCTTAACTAAACATCGACAGATCATTCCAGGCACTCCGGGACTCAGAATCACACCCTGTCAGATTTCACGAACTCATAAAATTCCAATATATTTTAAAAAAATTTACATGTAATTTTTGGATATTTACATATCTGTTTCACTTTAAATCGGTCATTCATCATATCACAAAGAAACAATTGAAATAAGATTTATATCCTTTCAAAAATGGATTCATATAACTGTTCATTCATAAATCCATCAATTGTCATAAAAATATAAGATAATAGAAAATAAATTGGTAACCTATGATATAATGTGACAGTGGTTTAAATTATTTAATAATTTATATAATAATGTATATGATAATTACAACATATAGAAAAAGGTTATATATTTTCGAAAATAATTTCCCAAATCAGTCAACATATCTATTCAATATGAACGCCCTTCAATATAAAAAATTGGATATTGAAATAGAATATGAATGGATTTAAAATTTGTGGTTATACACTAATTGATAGGGAAAAAAGAATTGATATACCACTTCTAATATCGATATTTTATTTTTCTTATATATGTAACCATGGTAAATGAATTTTTTGATATAAGAACTATAAATATAAATGAATTTTGAAATTGTACTTTGAAATTCCCACTAAAAAATAACCGCATTCCATGAAACCATTTTAATATAAAACGATTATAATAATTGTGAATAATTATACTTTTAATGGTCATGAATCATGTGAAATAAAAAAATAATGGGAAACCACTTATGTTTAAAAAAATTTAAAAGCAATTTTAGTTTTTTTAATTAATAAAATATTTTCAATGTCGATACCATAGATGATTACTTTCAAATTTAATTTTATAAAATATTAGAAATAATTTTTTTCTGATATATTTAAATATTTATTTTCAATAACCCTCTATTTCTTATGTCATAAAAAATTATCTATGTTATTTAATTAAAATGTTGATAAGAGGATATTATGGGTTACTATGACATGTATAACCTTGAAATATATTGAAAAAAAAATTTAATAAAATTATAAATATGGTAATAGACTTTTCAATTCAAACGTTATGATGTGAAGTAACAGTATCTCTTCCTTTATCGATATTTTAAATTACCAAAATAGAGGATAACATTATTATTATGGAAATATTATAGTGGAAGAAAATAAATCATTAGAAATAAAATGAGTTCATCTTACGAATATCATAAATTTATTTTAAAAAAGAATCATTTCTATTTTTTATGAGAATTAATTTCCTTAAATAAATAGAGGAAATAACATATTAATAGGGGAAATGAAACTAATAAAGAAAACATAAATTATTTATTCATGAAAGAATATATATAACACAATGTATTAAGAATTTAGTGAATGAAACACTTGTGATGTTAGAAAAAATATTCTTTACAGCTTAATGAATTGATATTAAAATAATCCTTAAATAAAATGAATAATGATAGGATAATGAGTATTAAAGGTGGATTATATGCAATAATTTAGAGTAATTAGGTTGTGTATAAAAAAATATCTATCATGAAATTAGATTCTATAAAAAAACATATAAGTTTTTTTCTTACATATACGAATCCTCTATATCCTCTCGTATCGTAAATAATTATATCTTAATAACCTATTTCAAAACATTTTCCAAGTTTTTATTCTTTTATAATGGTATATTATAATAATTCTCGATATGTGTATTTTTATGTTATTGGAAAATTTTAAAATCGGGTTTGACAAATATTAATCATTTTGAAATTTTTTTATAATAGTACATTTATTAAAATATTTTCAAAAAAATTAAATAATGAATTTGTTATTAGATTTATAATAATATTGGATTTTAAATGTCTTATTAATTCCCATTTCATTTGGAAAATAACCATGTATATAGTTCAGAAAGAAATTAGATTGTGATGAACTAATCATAATGACATTTATTATTTAAAAGTTATATAATATTTTATATATAATATATAATGAAAATAAAATATAATCATTAAAAAATATTATGTAAATTATTATTAAATTATTGATTAATTTTATCAAGTTTCAAAATCATTATTTTTTAAAGACTTTTGACAACAGTAACATTGGGGGTAAAAATATACCAAAATCAGAGTGTGATTTGTTGCATTTATTTATAAGGGTTTCATTTTTTATAATGATAATATAAATTTTTTTGAATATAAAATATTTAACAAATATCATATATCTTTAATATATTAATTCTTAATACAATTTATAATTTTTGAAAATTAAAAATGAAAATCATTGTTTATAGTTGTGGTTTCCATTCATACGTACAATTCATGATTCCATTTATCCAAAATAGTGAATACAATGAATTTATATAATAAATTATCATTTTTTATTAATAATTGTGAATGAATAGATTCATAAATCCCTAAATATATCCCTTTTCAGAACCATTAATGATGATAATGAAAATGAACCACATCATTTTTATGTATTAGTATTCTTCATATACACACTATTGATATTGATTTCGTTCTCATAGTAGATGTAAAGTATTGAATAATTAATTTTCCATTAATATAATTTCATTATAAAATATTAATAATACTGGTTTCACTATATTTGTTAGAATTGAAATATTTTTTATGTCAATGTTTAAGATGTAATGATTAAATAGTGGAAATAACATTTTTTGAGTACTTATTATTTTAAAGTAAATATTCATTAAAATAATGTCCTTAAGATATTATTTAAATATAATAGGATTAATAAAATGATATTTTAATAAATTTGGGTAAAATGTTTCTAATGGAGGATAAATTATAAGAGATTTTGGGGTTTGATTGTGTGGAATTATTACACATTCATTTGTTAACAAATTTCATATTTTGGGAACAACCATTATTTATCAATAATTAAATTAATCATTTCAATATTAAAAATATCCTTGAATGAAAAATATTAGATTTTATGTTTTCATGGGTTAGATAAATCCTCAACCTACAATCTGAATACATGATTTCAACATTTTTTAATTTATTTATCATTAAGTAAATTAATTTCACCAATTTCTTTTTTACCATATTTAATAGTTTTAATTTCAGTCATATATATTTTAATAAAATACAAAAAATTAACCCCATTAATAAATTTTGATGTAATATAACAAAATATAGTCTCCATTCTGTATTATTAAAATTTTAATAATGGAAAAATTATCATTTTCATTGAAACCAAATAAATATAGAAAAATGTCGCATAAAAATATATTTTCACTCTTTAGTGACCCAAATCTTATTTATTCTGGATTAAAATTAGAAGGATAGATTATAATTTCAGATATTTTTTGAAAACATATATTTTAATATTAATTTAAAATATATCCTTTAAATAAAAATAATCTTTAGAGAAGAATCGATCTTTAATAAATAACTATTATACTATAGTATCTAATATTTACTATATAAATTTATTTTCACAACCAAAAAACAATAAAATAGTTCTATTATGAACTTTTTTAGATAATATGAAATATGTTTTATGAAAAAAATATAATTCTTATAAAATTTAATTTTAGTATTATCAATAATTATATTATTTTTTTAGAAAGTGGGGTTTAATGAAAAACTTGTATTTGTATTATACATTTATCATGGAAAATTAAAATAATTTCATAAATTAATTAATTATAAATTTAATTTTTTTGATAATTCAATGTTTTGAAAAAAAATCATTACTATTATAAAGTATAATTAAAATATATGAACGAAAATCCTATGTTTCTATAAAATGACACATTCTTTTTAAAATAATGAGAATATATTTTCTATGATAAAAATTTCATTTTAAAGTAAATAATTTCTTTCCTTTAATAAATCATTTATATTTGGAAATATTTTATAAACGTATAACATGTGATTATATAATGATAATCTTATTAAAATTTTAGTTCTGGAAAAAAATTATTTTTAAACTATTCACCTAAAATTTCAAAATTTTTCTAAAAATCCTGAAAAAATATAATATGGATTATATTAACATGATAATTTTAAAAATAATTTCATTTATTTAAAATTAAATATTATACTAATAAAATTTTCTTTTTAATTGAAAATATAATGTCATCTATATATTTTTAGGAAATTAAACATTCATTTTCTATAAAAGAAAAAATGTATATATAATTTTCACATGATAAATTACTTATTACATCACTAAAATTTTTTTTATGTCACCCTTATTTATAGTCATATATTGCCCTAATATATTTTTTTTAAATCCATAAAAATGGTACAATTTTATAGTCGTTATATATGGTGATTTTAATTATAATGATATAATAATAGTATCAATGATCATGAAATTATATATGAAATTATTTCAGTTATATTAATATTATATTTTTTATCTTGGGATTCATACAGATGAATAGGTTACCTCATTTTAAATATCTAATAAATTATTCTTATATGTGTTAATATTTATACACAATGTAATTTTATTTTTATTGTTTTCAGATTTCATAATATTAGAAATTCCATTTTTAAATACTACATTAACAACTATAATATATAAGAAAAAATTTATTTTATTATTTCATGGGATTTTTCAGTTCTCATTTTAGAATAAACTGTTAACATAAAAATTATTTATGGGAAATAAATAGTGATATTTATTGATCTTATAGTATTTAAATTCAACCTTCCTACCCACTCATAGGTAGTGACATTATATATTCTTGCTATGAATAAATATAATAGTATATTAAGAATAGGTAGATTATTTCATATATATTCTACTAGTTACAAAAAAATAATGGGCAAAATAGAAATGGGAGGAGAAAAGTTGTGTCCACAGGCTTAGGAAGCGAGGTGAGTGTTTTTCTTATATCTACCAAATAAGTATTTCCTTCTATGTAGTTATATCATTATAGAAATTTTATCCACAAAAAATGGGATTATAACAATTATGTAAACCAATTCCACTTATATTGATAGTATACAAATATTTATTGATTCTTTCTCCATGATTAATATGAGAGTAGCATGTCTTGAATATAGCAGACTAATAAATCATAGTCATCATCTGAAACTCTGTCTATTTTTAATATTTCAATACTTTAATGGAGGTCTGGATGATGAGTACAACATGGTCAATTGTTAAAAAACATTTATTTGAATACCTTATTTAAATATTATGCTCTTCAGGGCAAGTGAAAGGATATAGGTATAATGTATATGGCTAAAAATTATATAAAAAATTCTGAAGTGGGCTTCTATAATGATAAAAATATATATTTGTATCTTATTTGATATCATAATTTTTTAAATAGGTATAGTATTCACCTATTTTTTATACTGAATGGTTTTTTAATTTTCAGAGTACTTTCAAAAAACAATATTCTTCTATGATCATTGATATTCCAGAAGAAAATAATTATCAAAATAACCAAAATTGTGTGTTCTATTTTCTATTATTGTATGAACATGTATGATGTCATGGTTCTGACAATGTATAAATTTTATTTTATTCAATAAATGGGAGAGATAAATTAATTATGAGAAATTATACAATAATATTATTCACATTTATCATTCGAATATATATGTAGTATAAAATATTCTATTCATGGGTATTTGGAGATTTATGATAACTAAGATGGTTCCTATTTAGTAAATGTTTGGTCAATGACTATATAATTTTACAATATTTTCAAGGGTGTAGGGGTTCTAAAGGGATTTTTTTTACTTTACCACAATTTCTATATCTCTTACCATATATATTCCCCCATTATTTTTGTGAATTACTACATAATTTATAGGTGGGATTTTTAATCAATCTACATTGTAGATATAATCATATTTCTTAAACTATATATAAAATGATGCTAATTGAAAAATATATGATGAAAATCTAGTTAGTGTATATGTATTCAAAGTGGTTTATACAGAAAATTGATTCTCCCTATGATGATATTTTCCTCTTGGAAAATAAGGTATTGGAATTATTGATTTTTATATACACCTTAAAAATCTAAAAAACCCATGATAAATAACTATTACCTTTATCCTAGAATTAATCATCAAATTTATTAATTAATTTTATATGATAGTTCCCTATAATTTAACATTGATCCTGCTATCCAATATTTTATGTCATATGAGATAAAATTACCAAAATGGATTTCCTGATATTATAAACAAACGTTGATTTCATTATCTTTCGATTTGTCTGAATTTTGATATATCTATATTTAGACACATTGTTAATTGGGTCATCCACCCATTCCTAGAATAATGTTTTGTGACATTTTCTAAATTATTTCACTATTTAGTCAAATGAATCTAAATACCATTCTCGACATCTTAATGTTTTAAAAAACAATTTAAGGTAGTAGATGTTATATGTTAAAATGACATTGATATATTTTTAGATACAAAAAGATAAATTTTACAAGAATGAAATTTATAAATATAGAATACATTAAGATGTAATGATAGTAGAATTATTAATTCAATGAATAATAAAATTGAATATGTTCATGATTTAATTTATTAGTAGATTCATAGATTTATAATATAATTTCATTAAATTGTTTTCTAGTGTAGATTATATAATTACTACATTGACCAAGAAGTAGAATAACATTATAGGGACATATCAGTGTTAGTTACACTTTCAAGTTATAAATTGTTTTTGATATAAAATCATATTTTTCTTCTACGTCATCTAAGTAAGGACTTTGATGTTTACAGTGATACAAACAATGCTGATCATGTAATTGAATTTATGTTGGACAATTTTGGAGTAGAATACTATTCTCAATATATTATTCCTCACCAATAATCTATAATACCCATGACCAAGAATTAGATTATATGGTAGTATAATTGAAATATTAAAATCATTACATATTCTATGGATGCATCAAAGAGTTTACAAGAAACAAAATCATTAAATTAAATTTCTTTCATTTTCATCAGATTCATAATAAAATTATTTTTATTTGAATATATAAATTATTATTATTATATCAATTTATATGAATTTGTTTAAAGTAGTTTTTGTTATTATTTCCATTAGTGAGATGTTCAATCCAAAAAAGATTATATATCAGAAAAATAATAGAATATGAATTTTTTTTATAAAACTACAATTTTAGGACACCAAGAATCATATTAAATCATGATTACAATGAATTAATCTCATTTTATCTTCTATATAATGCTTTACGATAAATAATATTGGAGGAGTTTAAATAAAATATGGATGATGATAGAAGGATTATTGATAGGATTTAAGAAGGTGTAATGAATGTATTTTTTTAGCATAAGGTACATGAAATTTATAACCATTAAATAAAAGGTGAAAATGTATTGTTGATCGATAACATTTATCAGGACTAAACATTTCATTTCAAGCGTATTAGTTTGATGTCATATTTTTTTTTGTTTCTCATTGAATTCTAATCTTATTAACATTAATATATACATTGGATAGAGTGTTCGATCAATATATATATATATATATATATATATTTATCCTTTTCTATTTTTAATATTTATGACATATTGAAACAAAAATATCCTCAATCTCTTTGTGTAATTAAAATGAGGATGAATAATGGTTGTGTGTATATATACGATTCTATAAATAGTAGAGGAGTTCACCAAAAAATGTTATTGGTAAACAATATATTTGTGTATATGTACAATGTTAGTGATATATGTTTGTAAATATTTAGATTTGTGTTGGTACATTGTCTTATTAGTCGATTAGTAGTTGTGGTTTTCATGATGAATATAAATTTTCAATTAAAATGGGAAGATTTTATCATATAATTCACTAGTAAATGATTACTGTCTAAAATAAAACATATAATTATTTATGAGGCATTTCATTAGTTTGTAGATGTATATGCTAGTAGAAATATGAGATTTTCTCATGATGTTGTTTAGTAATAGAAGATGTATTTCTATTGTTAAAATTTGTAACAATTTATTTTTTCCAAAATGAAAAGTGGAATAAATTTAATCAAAATTGAAGGATGTTACAAATATTTTGTAATGATATCATTTTTTTGATTCAAATATTTTAATGAAATATTTATTAATTCATGGTGGTAGATCATTTTTAATGGGAGTATGATTGAATATGGATATCATCTATGATAGTTATGTAGAAATACTATATTTTTGGATAATAGAATAATGTCAATGGTAGGAAGGTTCTAAGAGGGATGTTTGAAACATTGAGACGAATGATTAAAATTAAGTTCATTTTCAATATGAAAAATTTTAAGGAATGATTCCTATATTAATAATGTTGATAAATCAAGTAGTGTGTAGAGTTATTTCTGTTGTGGGGGAATAGTTATATACAAATTTTGATATGATTAGAATATTAGTTCAAATATTCATTGATAAAAAATATTTCAGACCCCGTTTCACATAATGGTGGTATCTAATAGATGGTGTTAAAATTTTTTCCTTCAAACAAGATGATTATGGTTATATAGAAATTATGATGATGTTATAATATGTATAGTTAATAAAAAGTGTCTTCAGTCATCAATATAGAACTAGAAAATTTTCACTAGTATGACCATAGGTAGAGGATACTGGATGGAAACTAGGTAGAGTATACTAGATGAAACCATCTTAAAAACTATTATATAAATATGTAAGAGTCATTCAAAAATTAGGGATGAAAAATAAGATGAATAATTAGTTTCTTAAGTTGATATTGTGAATTATTTTCAACTCAAAAAGTGACAATCTATAAATTCTTTTTAAATGGTCTTATAGTTATTAAAAAATCATTATTTAAATTTTTCATGTGAGGAGATCATGAACTATTTATTAATTGTATTTAAATGTAAGTTATTGAAACATTATTAATTTTTTCACCATTGTAAATGAAATTTCTTCTAATGGTTTTTGTGTAATTTGACTATTTAAAAACCATTCCAAAGACTATAAATTCTTATTCATTATTGATCTTTGTAAATTCATGTCTTTGAATTTTTATTCTTCTCAGCCTGATTTCCTGTAATATCATATATTTCATTAACCATACCCCTCTAAATGATGAAATAATTCATGATTGTTTATATTATATGGTAGCAGATGGATGGTTCAATTGTAAAAAACGTTGATGAATTATTAAAAAAAAAGAAGGTATCAATTTTTTTTAGAATCATGTGACTAGTAAGGGAAGTTATATTTTTAAGGACTGAAATGTTATATATTTGGGATTTAGATGCTACCTTAGCATATTTCAATTGGAATTTGAATTTTATTAGGATGATTATTATTTTTTCATTTATAGAACTATTTTTTTCCCTATTATATTTTAAGATGAATTTAGAGAATGATGGGTGATCCAAATATTTTTTAATTTTAAATATCACTAAAGGCTAGTTTAGTATAGTAAAAAAATTACATTCACTATAGGAATATGATAAATTCATAATAAAAATAAGAAAGGAAAGACAATAGTGAAAAATGAAATGTTACAAATGTGTATATTTAAATAAAAATAACAATATGGTTTGTAATGTATATATTTATGACTTATCAGGAAGGGTGAATGGTATTTTGAGTAATATAATATGTTTTGGTGGTTAGTTTGATGATTAAACAATAATTGAAATGATTCTACAAATTTTATCCCACAAATTTTTAATCAAAAATATTATTTCAATTTTTATTCATAATAAGTTGTATATCATTATTCTATTTATCTATATGATTTTTATATCACTCTCATCACCGATGTGATGAGATGATTAATGGTTATTGTTATGAAGGATAAATTTCATTGAAAATCTATTTCCAAATCACTATGAAAATATAATCCAGGAAATATGACGTTGAGGAGGGATCTAATTACTATAACACTAATGACAATGTTAGTATCAAATTTTATGAATTTATGTTTTTTTCTTAAAATCGAGGAAAGATTCACAAGAGCTTATATGTGAATTTTTCATATTAAATGATTGGTTATGAAGATAAAGAAAATATCATTGGAAAATTTTCTCGATGACAAGAAAATTACAAATTTATTAAGATGATATAACGTAAAAAATAATTTATCCAAAATAAGGGTGGTAAATCCAAGAAATATTATATGGGAAATTATATGATGTTCTACCAAAACAAAAGCACCATTCTATGATTGTGGGAGATCGTTACAGAGAAGATATAGTAGAAAAATAATGCGATGACGAAACTAATAAAAAAATATTATTTCATAAATTAATGTTGAAACATTGAAAAATGATTAATATAATATCTTTAATTAAGAATAATAAGATACTAAAATAGGGTTTATTTGTAGTAGATAGTTCAAAATTTCAATAAATCATTATATAAAATGAGAAAGATATAAATTAGGTAAATAATGTAGAAATGTATTAAATCATTTATTAATATTTTCATTAAAAAATAAAACAATGTTTTTGAAATATATTAATCATTTCATGATGTTTCATAATTAAATAAATACATTTTATGTTTTAAAAATAATAAAATTTGGAAAATTTTAGTTTTAATAGAATAAAATCATTTTACCAAAGATACACCAAGAAAATATTCTATTATTTTTGGGAATTGACGTATACTACAGATGAAAAATTCATTAGGTAACCTTTTTTTTAATAAATGAGGAAATGAGGAAGGGAAAAAATCTTATGGAAATAATTTTAACAACTATTTTGGGAGCATGCCGGTTAAAGATAATTTTTTTAAGATTAAAGATGTTTTTTCTTCTTTATCAATGGAAAGGAATCACTTAACATTATAAAATATGGTGATTTCAATCAAATAAGAATTTGGTAAATTTGAAATACCTTGGTCCTAGCCTGAGGTTTTTTTCATAATGAGGAGAAAAATATGATTTAGCAAGGGTTTTATAGAATTCTGAAAATACATTATGGGTCTTTGTATTCTCATAAATTATATGTATTCGATAAAACATGTGATGCATGCATGATAATATAAGGGGGAGAATAGGTGATGTCAATTGGAATTATGCCAATTATATTCAATAAGGTAATAATGAAGGTATTTCAAGTTATTTAATTTTTTATACTTCCCATGTTAAGTCAAAAAATGCTACAGATGATATACAACATATTAAATATTATTAATAAAGCCATATTACATTTTGAATGGCTGAAGAAGATGAATGTTAAGGATGAAAAATATTTCAAGAATCGTGATTATCATACTAATATTATTAAATAAATATTTTTTTAAATGATAACAAGGTTGATCGCGATGATGTTATTGAGTTCTAGTAAAACCAAAAACTAGATATTTAAATCCTTCTATAAAAATTTGATGAGAATCATATTCAAAAAATAATAATGACATTTTTAATAATCTATATTATTCAGTGTGTCATCATTTTCATCAGATATTTTAAAAAATTAGTAAAATGATATGTATCATATTCAAAAGAATAATAATAAGAAGGTGTTGAAGTGAAATATACATACACTTGTCCATCATAATGGGTATTCAACTATAATCATTACAGGACGAATGATTTTGGACTAATGAATGTAAATATGAAGAAAAGTATTTTGTGAAAAATATATAGAATAAAATTTCACCTCAATCAATGGTATAAGTAATCATAAACAATAGATGGAATTTATTTTTTTATCAATCATGTGGTCCATGAACAAAGAAGAATAATAATTTATTACTTCATATTTTCCTTCATTATAATGAGTATGATCATAGTGACAATCAAAATAGAAAATTAGAATCAGTCTTATGTTTCCAAAGAAATAATGAAGAAGGGATGATGTTTTGGGATGTTTTGATATGGTTTTAGAAGTGTTGAAATACATTTATGGTGATAATATACACCTAAATTTTAAATATTCATATGATTTGATAAATTTTGGTTGAGTGGTAAACTATTCATGAATCACACCCAAAACCAATGGGGTGACTATGAAAAGATATGTACATTCTAATTTAACATAGATGTACTATTCCCGAATGGATAATTCAACGAAAAGTGCTAAATATTTATAGATAGAGGAGGAGATTTTTTGATTGACATTCATTGATGAATTTTTCTATATATAATAATAATATTATAAATGAAAAGATTATACTCATATGATCATCATATTAAAATGATGATCATATAAATCTATTTATAATATTAGGAATGATCATCTGATTGGGGAAATAATATTGGCATTTTCGTATTGAATACGTAGTAGTTTGGAATTGTTCATTAGTATTTTATTAGAGCTATATTTTCCTATTGAACAATCAGTTTGGCATATTCAGACTGTGAGAATAGGACTAACAAATCTGACTAAGTGTTATTACAAATATTATTAGTTTTTTTACGGTATTCATGGTCAGAAAGTGAAGAATTATTTTCAATGATTATATTTGGGATTTTATATCAGCAATCACCATAATATTTTTTTTACAAAAACATTGTTACATTAGTTTTTACTAATAGAAGATGAATAATCATTGTATTTTTCCTTGTGGTACATGAGTGTATTAGAATATACTACTCTTTGTATTCCATTGAAATGATTTTTTTTCTAGAGTATTGTGTGGTATTAGATCATTACAAAACCATAACAAGGATGTAGTTACAATTTTTTAGTAGCGAGCCTATTAAATTATTTTGTTCTTACAAATCGGTGATTTAATTGTTGTAAGATATAAATAAAATAATTAATAGTAGGTGAAGGTTTTAACATAATAAAATAAACATAAAATAAAATGATATCACAGATTCACCCCTCCCACTCAAAGTGATAAAACTATATTTAATGGGAACATAAAAATAATGGGATGTATATACATTTCGAAGGGAAATATTATTTGTATTTTTATTCTGAGAACATTTTTTCCTTTGATAACATTGTATTGATTCATTTTCAATAATCAATAATAAAATTAATCTTCTAGAAACTAGAGGTTGAGTATGAGGGGGAGTAACCCCTCTCAATAAAAGAAACCTAAAAATTCCTATTAGATGAAAGAAAATTTATTCAAACAATTGGTAACTATTTTTTAGGTTATGATCACCATGTAAATATTTTAAAATAATGTTTTTCATGTTACTGAAAAAATTTATATTATAAAACAAATAAAAAATATCATTTTTTGAATTTAAATTTCAGTTTAAAAGGATTAGTTGTTAAAATTTGTCTAAATAGTAAAAATTTATAATGATGATGGATTTTTGGAAGTGTTTTATTATTCACATAAAATTTGTGATTTCAATTATTTAGATTTTTATAATAATAATAGAGAAGTTTCATTAATATTTATCTATGATGAGGAACACATAATAAAAGGGATTTGATAATCTATCATTTGGAGAAAAATATATAAATCAAAATAAATTTATTTTTTTATGTGATTAAACAAAACATATTAAGTGTTTTAGAATACTATTATCAATGTAACATGGTTGTTTTGAGAAGTGATGGTCTCATTGTAAAATGGATTAATGATATGAATAATATTATTACTGGGAATTAAATTGTGTGAAACATTTTCAATGTAAGTGATGATGAAATTTCATGGTATCAAAGAATGATGGAAAGAAAAAGCATCTCTGGTTTAAGAGGTTATAAAATATATGTCAGTGGAATATGAGATATCTATCAATGATGGAAATTTCCTCTACTGTTCTAACATAAAAAGGTGATGAGATCGGTTATGGTATATATACCAAAAAGGGAATATTATAAACTCATAACATATGATTTCATAGTAACAATAAACTTATAAATTTGAGATAACCAATTATACCATTTGCGACCCATTAAAAAATATTTGAAAAAATGGATGTCAGTACATTATAGATTTTATTTGTGACTTTACACAATTTTTTGTATTATATTTTTGAAAAAATATTGAAAGGCTACGAAGATGTTTAAATATTTGAAGAAAATTACATAAGTAAAATTTTAGATATTTGGTAATGAATATTGAATATTTTAATGATGAAAAATATAAAAAAATAATTTTTTAGAAATTTCCATAAATATAATAGAATTTATCATGTTTTTTTTATCAAAATAAAATAATAAATAGCAGCATTATAGTATGGATAAATATGTTTTTGGTTAATTTGGAATGAACAGTGTTGATCAAACATGATACTTATCTTTTTTTTGAATTATATTATAATGTCACTTAATATTTTGAATCGATGTCTCTATTTGATAATCTATAATATGAATCCTTAAAATATTTATAAAAACATATCCCTTATTTGATACCACTATGGGAGTATCAATCCCATTTCACTATAAAAGTCACTGTTTAAAATATTGGTATGCATGATAATAGATATAATTGGGGAATATTTAATTATTCTGTACATAATAGTATAGAATAAAAATTTTATAATAATTAAATAGTAAATATTTTTTAATATTTTTATGTTAAAATTAATAAAATTTAGAATAACAAAACATTATAATAATCTAAAAATTTGATAGGAATTGATGATAAAGTGATTATAGTTGAACAATCCAACAATGTTCTTAATGTATAAATAATAATGATTGTGCCATTGAAAATGAAATTTACCTTACTCTCTCTTGTAATTGGGAGACTATACATTCACCTAATCATTGGATGATGAAGGAAGGGGAAGCATAAATGTTTTTGTATATAAATTGTAAAAGGTTATCTTAATAAAAATATTAATGTTTTTTTCAAATACTTTCATATATTCATTGGTTTAGTAAAAATATGTTGATAGAGAGTTATATAATAAATATAGGATTGATTCTTTTAATGACGATTATGATCATAATAAGAAAAATAATAAATTGGGACTTATTCAATGAACAAAATATATGAATTTGATTGTTATGAAGTGGGTGTTGCAAAATAAGATAAATGAGTGAGGTGAATTTATAAGAAGCATTTAATGAATATTTTGATATGTTTACTCATAAAAAGAATGAATTTAATTTTATTTGACATTTTTCATATTTAAAATATTAGAAACTATAAAAATATTTCATATTATCACTAAAAAATGATGATATGAACTATTTTATTTTTATTTCAAGCCAACATTTTATAATGAATTTATCAATGATGTTGTTTTTATTGAAAATAAATCTAGATTTTTTTTGAAATATAAGTTTTATTTTTGAATGTTTAAGGATTATTTTATTGGGTTTAATAATGAATCAAGATAATGATATTATATTTTAGATATTTTTTAATGAAGATATATATTATGAAATAATGTGTTCATGATATCATATTTATGGATAATGATTATAAGACATGAAAAATGTTTTATTAGTATACGTTGAATGTATTTGTAATTTCACTTATATGAGAAATTAAATAATTTATTATTTTAAAAATCATTAAAAAATTACATTTTCATATATTTAAATAGGTATTTAATGAATATTAAAATTAATTATGGAATGGAATGTTCAAATCTAGTATGTAGACATAATTTAGTGCAAAATGTGTTTTAGAAATATATATAAGGAATGTATGTTTATTATAAATTGATAATGAATTTTATTAAATTACTGTTTTCTCTTGTAAATTTAGGAAAATATATTTTTTGTATTTTTCCTTTTTTTTTCATGATTTATAGTACTCCAAAAATCATATAATATTAATGGAAAAATAATTCAACGATATATAAAAGGAATAATTTAATTAGAAAAAAATATAAATAATTAGGTATATTTGGTAATTAAAATATATATTGGGAAGGTTGTGTTACTGAAATAATATCCTAATATAATGATGTTTTATTTTATAGGATAACTATAAGTTAGTTCGATTAACATGTATAACAAATTGAAAAAATTATTCATTATAAAAGTTGTGTATGTTCCTTATAATCAGTATAAAACAAACATGGTTGTATGAAGATCCAATTGGACGGAATACATGTTGATGTGGAATTTCCCCATATACAAGGATGTGATAATAATAGTTTAATAAATCTCACTAATAATAAATTACAACATTCCAGATCTATGAAAGTTTATTTTAAATATCACATCATCAAATAACATGGGTAATGTAATTTAATAAAACTTTTTCTAATTCCACAGATGGAGAACATTGGTAATATCATCCAAAAACCCTTATCCAGGAAAAAATTTTACATGATGAGTTTGATAACATGTTTTCACCATTCGACTCTTGAAATCTACGGTATGTGACACCCTCCCATATTTAAAGTATTATTGGATAACATTTTAAGTATGGGGAGTAATTTAACACAAATATATCTGTTGGATTATTATTTTACTATTCAAGGGAAATCATTTATTTATGAACTGTTTTTAAAATGTGCTTTCTTCTATGTAGTGATTTGTGAGATATTTGATGAGTTTATTAAATCTTATGAATGAATAGTTATTAATAAAGGATGATTTTTTATTATAATGAACATTAAAAATGTATAAAAATATTTTTAAAAATATCATTATTAATAGAATGGTATTATGGTTCAATGATTCAGTTTTTCTGACCCTAATTTGATCTCATGTGATAATAATTATTCGTTATTTAAACTATTTAATGAGTTACCAAAATTTAGTGATTAATGTTACTTGGTTGAAAAAAATCCCAAATGAAGAGTTTTTTTGAACTATAAGTATGTAGGTGTTTTAAATAAGTTTGAAGATTGTAAATGGTTGATCATTATTCTTGAATATGTCATGATGAATATATATTTTTCTTACATAAATGATATTAAAATGCAATGATTTATAAAAAAAGTGATCATAAAGAGTTTATAGGATTGTTTTTTTAGACTGATTCTATAGAATGATGTTTTTCAATATAATGTGATTGGTCAATCATTCGGTGTTGAATTCCTATACTATCATTACTAAAATTTATAATGTAAAAATTGATCAATGAATATATTTCTGTTGATTTATTGTTATTATTAACATTCTCAACATCATGACCATTAATAGTTTTTATGATTCAAGATATTGTTGAGATAGGGTTAATAATGTTCATTTGAAAACATTCCATGGAATAAATATCACTAGAGTTAAACATTCAAATTTAATTTTCCAAATATATGTTAGTGAAAATTTACATACATTATTTTCAAATTATATTATTATTTTGATTAGTATTGAAATTTAGAAATATCATTAAATAGTTTTTGAATATTTTTTATGAATGTAAAATTTTTAATGTTGAAAGGATTGATGTAGGGGAATTTCATTAGAAAATGACCATATAATGATCACTCTTGATGTCATCAGTCTAATTCCATCTATAATCAATTTTTAAAAATAGATAGAAATATTTACGATTTTTAAAATTATGATCAAATTTAAATGAAAAGTGTTTCAATTAAATTTTTTTACTTGGAAATTGTGTGGATGTGTCTATGTTATAAGAAAATGTATGTTTTATGAATACATCATATATATTTTTCTATATAATTTCAACAAGAAAATGGTTTTCATGAATGGGAAATTGAAAAATATACATTGTTCAAGTCATTGGATGATAATAATATGTACTATAAATCTTTTAAAAAAATTCCAATGATGTTTATTTAGGAAGAAAATATCATGATACAATATTTAGAAGTGAATTTATGATGTTTCACTAGATAAAATACTACCATAAAAGTATAATAGTTTGATGGAAATTATAATTTTTTCAAAAATATGTTAAATATATCAATGTAGATGTAATAACATTTTGATCCAAAAATTAATAAGTTATTTATTACTCAGATTAGATGATTCTTGGGGAAGGATATTATCACTGAGTCTTATATAACAATTTTACTATTTTTAATTTTTTTTGCTATCAATGGTGGGAAGGATCCAAGTGGAACCCTAGTAACATATTGTTGGATGTTTGAAATTATGTTCATTAATATTAAAAAAATAAAAAATTATACCTGAATATATAAAGTGTATCTATTCATTATGTAGTGTGTGGAGTTTTTATAGAGGTGGGTTAAGGGACTACCAAAATTATAAGATGATGATATGAATTAGTTACAGAAGCATCAATGAAATGTTACTAGATATAGTTTATCAAAAATGTGGTATTAGGCAGAGGTTCTAAATTGTTAATAAATAATATTTGATGAATAATATTTCATTGACTTCATTTTATGTCTATTATATAAAAAACACATAAAAATTGGTATTAGTCGACATTGACGAATCATAATGAGTGTATATGAGGAACATCAGTTGGTGTATACCAGGAGAATATCAAATGAAGATTATTAGTTGAAACCATTAGATAAACTATCATAGTAATTAATATGGTTCATCCCTAATATTATGGATTAATGTGAAGAATATGAGCTAATTTCTAGAAAATATTGTCTGAAAAAATGCTCAAGTAGAGCAGGGACAACATAATAAAAATTGTTAGAAAAGGTTCTTATAGTGGTTAAAGAATATTCTCTATATAAAATATCTATTCAAGGATCACATGAACCATCAATTGAAAATTTGGTGGTATAATTGAAAGAGTATTTTCTTCTTTACATATCCCCATTAAAATAATTATTTTCGATGGGTATATATTTCATTTATTATATCCTCACCATACCAAGGAATAAGTACCTTTTTTGAGTAGTGGTTCATGTAAATACCAATGATTGTATGGTTTTTCTTGGTTTCAAGATTTCTAAAAGTCTAATATATCTCGAAATAGAGGTGAAATTATTTTCTTAGTATTGAAAACATAAAAAAATTTCAACTCTAATTTATCAATTCTATATTTATATGATCACCTAATTACTAATTGGTCGTGTCAAAATTTGTTCAGTACTCCTAGGTATTATATTTTTCTTATATCAATATTAGAGAGAAAGTTGAGGGATGGGATATACTTGATGCTTAGTTCCTTGATTCATATAATTTCATATTTATTCATGGATGAATCATAGTTATTATGATCCCCAGAGTGGATGTAATAATGTAATGTCATTTCTATGGTAGATGATACACCCATAAATAATTAAAATATACCTTGGTATCATTATGTAATTATAAAGTCCCTGATTAAAGAATGGAAATTTTGGGAAATGTTAGTATATAAATGTTACGAATAAATTATTATTTATTATTTATTCACATATCCAATACAGAAGCAGTAAAATAGAAAAATGGATTTGGGGATTTCATTATTTAGTCCTCTATTTTTTATTAATGTAATTTGTGTAATAGTGGGTAATATATGAGATTTATATATCATTTTTAACATAATGAAGTCTATATTGAATTATGATATTGATAAAATTATTATCATGGAGACTACTAAGATTCTTGGTCTGTTAATAAATATTTTTTTATAGTGACTCATATTCTACACTACATATCTAAAATTCAATTCATCCTGAATTTTGTGCGAATGAAGAAGAATGATTCATATTAAATACACTTATTGAAGGTAAATATATTGAAACCATTAGTATTATAAAAGATATTCTATGTGATATTTTCCTTCAAATGTTTTGATCAATGGATGATCAAAATTTATTGGTTGTGTTACCCTATAATAATAGCTATCATGATATCATCCATATGGAAATTAAAATGTCTATCTAATTAGTTATGTAATTACCCCTTTTTATAGACAGATATATGTTAATCATTTGATCAAATACCTAGAATCATCATTATGATAATTGAACATGAGAAACTAATTTGTAAAAAACTCATGAAAAAATCAAGAAATCATGAATTGATCAATAATGGTCACCCTATGAGTTTGAGGTGATTGTAAATATAATTATTTTATTCTATATAAGTTATGTCACCAATAAAGGGGCATGTAGGGAAACTAGTTATGTTTTATACTATTCCTTTTGTGATATTAAACACTTTAAAAAGGATTCATATTATTTGCATTGGTTAAAAAAATTATGTATCATTCATAGTTATTATAATTTGTTCCAACTAAAGAAATATGGTTATCCACATTCAAAAGTGATTTGGTATGATGACATTGTTCTTGATGTAAATGATTCAAACATGTATCATCCAAATGGGATTATCACTTAAATTGAATAATAATTGTAGTGAAAATGGTTTATTTTATTTGGTTCAACTGAAAACAAGAAAATCTCAAAAATCATACATGATATTAGAAAACTAAAATAAAAAGGCTATAAAAGGTCATATTTCATCAGGAAGACAAATGTTTCCTATAAAGTTTGTGATCATTGATGGTAAGGAAGTCATAATAACCCCAATATATATGGGTATGTAATATGAAATATTTTCAGTCCAATATTTTATTTTCAATTTTTTTTTTAGTTTTCTAGGGTTGTTTTATGAGCTTATGAGAGGTTTAATAATATGTGGGATGAAAATTGGTAAAGGGTGTTCAAAATTACCATTATGAACTAATTGGATTATTATGTAGTTCCTAGAGGAGAAATCTGGTCTATAGGTGGCGCTATTAAGAACATCATATTTTCAATGTCCAAATATCATGTACTTAGTAGAATTGAGGGTAGATATGCAAAAATAAAGATAAATTTATCCATTAAATAGAGAAAAATTAACAGCCATTGTTCATTTAATATATCATTTCATATTATTTTCTCTTATGTATCCCCCATCACACTCATTATTCCAACCAGCATGATCATGTGATCGCTCCCATTCATATTGATCCAACATGCTTTGGTGGGTCATATGAAATTTTGAATACTAACGTATGATCTTATGAAATATTTAATGAATTTTTTCAATGTTTCTCTTAGAAATGAATTTGATCCACTTCATTTAATGTGAATTGATTCTAATATCATGGTTATTTTTCTATGCTGTATTTAATTTGGGGTGGAAGAATGTTATATTTTACAATATTATGTTGTTATCTTCATTTCATTATTCTATTTCATATTAAGTGAATATAAATAAATATTCTTTAAGTATATTATTTTTCTACATTTTTCTATATATTTAAGAAGAATCTTAATATTATACTCATGTAGTGACGTAACATAAGAGGCTATATTTAGTTTCTACGATCAATTACATTTGCATGATTACAAGGAATCAGGCTCCAAATGAACAATTAGTTTAGTATTATTTGTAAACAAAATACATAAATGTGATATTTAATAATAATTACTACAGTAACTACTACATCTTTTTAATAATAAATAAATAAATAACTTTGAGGATTATTCTAATACATTATGTAAATCTATGAATATCATTCGTAGTACACATCTTTGATACATGGGAAAATAAACATAATAAGGGTGAGCCAAAAGATTAATAATAGTTTGTAAAGTATAATAAGTAGTGATTCAATAATAATAATATTTATAGGAGGGTAAATGATTTTACACACAAGCCATATAATGAAAAAATGAATGGAAATGCAATATTGAAAATGAAATGTAAAAAATAGAATCAAATTCCCATAAAATAACTAGAAAAGAAAAAATAAATATGGAATGGTAAGAAACTGATGCTCATGTTATCTAAATTACTAAAAATGAAATGTTTACATATATATGTCAACACTAAATCTCATTGATGACTAATAACTTAATCCAGAAAATGAAATAAATCAATATAAATTTGAATAAAATATCTATTGGATGAATAATAACTGAATATATATGAGGGAAATGTATTATTATTTTACAAAATGTTTCTAAAAAACATGATATATTTAACATCAATAACATTCTTAATATTGAATTCAAAATGTTAGATAAAAAATATTATATGGCATCTATCGAAATAACTCATCACATGAGACAATTGTTTCATTGATGGGATATACATAACTAAGCCCCACCCATGTCATACTAGTCCAAAACATTCCTCATAAATCAAATAATTGATATAACAATGTTCATTATTTAATCACTTTATTTAATAATGAATATAGAATTATCAAAATTTCCCAAAATAATCAAATATATTTTAAAAGAGATACCATATTTTAAATGGAATACAATTTTTATGATATTAAAATACATGATAAATGATATGGATAATTAGCAAAAATACAATGATCAATGGGGATTGAATAAATCAAGGGGAAAAATAAATCAAATAAGTGAATGTGAACACTATCATTTTCCAAAAAAAATAGTATACCGTCCATATGATATTTAAGGATGAAATTAAGACAAAAAACCCACATGGTGTAAAAAAATGTTGTTTTCGTTGATTAATCTAAATAATATAAAATTCCTTTTTAAAATTATAATTGTGGAAAATATAAATTTGCTTCAAAAATCCTCATGAAAATACATTCATTTCAATATTAAATTAAAAAATTTAATTTAATAAATAACCATTAAAATATATAGGGTATTCATTGACGTAATGATTGTGGGTAAATCTTTACATGATGTACAAGTTAAAAGGATCATACATTTTTCACCGCAAAGAGGTAAGAAAAATTTAATTGTAAGAAAAGTGATAAGAATTTTCATGTAAAACAATTGGTAAAAGTGAAAAAATTTAAAATTATTATTTCAAAATTTATTTAAATCATTTTAGAAAGATTTTTATTCAAACATAGTATTTGGATGAATATCGGTTCTCCGACCAAAGAGTTAAATAAAGTAAAGTATTCCTAAAAAAATTTAAAACACATTGACTACCAAAGAGTTGAAAAATATTAATAATAAATAAAAATTGTCATGAATAAATAGAGAAAAATGAAATGGTTTATTGAAAAATGGTTGTATAATTTATTCAAATGGAAAATCCATTGATAGATCATCAATATTAGTCCATAGGGATATAATCTTTAAACATATCAATGTACCCCATACCACATTGAATTTTTTTAAATTATAATCCTTATGAATGAATGATATTAAATGAAAGTATAATATTACATGTTTTTAATGGATTAAGGACTCAATATAACCAAAGGGGCAGTAGATACACCACACAAAAATGTATATTATGAACATGAAATTCATCTTGTAGATGAAAATTTTGAGATGGGACTCCCTTACTTTGGGTTTCCTATTGAGTGAACTTAATTTAACATAATTTATAATAAACATATCATGATTTTATACTTGTTTAAGATCCATTTTCATTTTTATAAATAAATTTAATTAACTTATTACTATGATTTATACATCTACTTAATCAATTGTTTTTACATTATGTGTTTTTCCCAAATTTGGTTTATGTGTACAAAACAACTTTGGTAGGTCAAATATGGTCAAAAGGAACTATATATAACATCTATAGAATAATAATAATGATATAATTTTCATATTTATATATAATTTATAAATTTAAAATCATTAATTATATATGTTAATGAATAATGAACAATTGCTACAATCATAAAGATGGTAGGCCATATACATGCATGAGTAATGTTATCATTTTCCAATGATCATTATGGAAAGAAAGTAATTACAATAATATCATTCTAGAATGATCATAAATTCATAAATAAAATATTTATATCATATAAACTTATATATAAAATTATCATGATGTAAAAAGAATCACAACGTATCAAGGAGGTGTTGTCCACATGTCCATGACCGACATTATCACTTTTTTATTAAGTGGAAGGATAATCAAAAAAATGATATGTATATATATATATATATATATATCAAAAAAGAAAATTATATCATGAATTGATTTTTTATGTATCATATTTTTAATTAAAATAATCATTTATAAATTCAATGGATGATGTAAATTAAGTACATCTCATTGAGGGGTGATAATCCGCACTTCCTCAAACAACGTTTTCATATTTATGCAAAATGGAATTTATAATGGTATGTGTTGTAACAGAAATAAAAAAGGGTAAATACATGATAAAAATAATATATATTATATTTAAAAAGCGTTTCAATAATAATATCCAACCAAGAATGTTGTAAATGTAAAAATAAACAATAATTGTTTTGTGAGGCAATAGTTCTTTATACACAGTAAAATATGTTTTTAACCCATTAAATGGATTTAGGTAAAAGTTTTGGTATAAATAATCACATATAAACAAACTAGTATATTTATGATAATTTGTTTTATATTAGTTTGAAATTTTTTTGATTTTATGTGGTGGATAATGGAAATGAATATAGAGATATTTATAGAAGACTTTACCTCTTAATGAGATATATTCTAATCGATTTAACCAAAATATTTTTTAATATTGATTCCAGACCAAGTAGAATCTAAAAAATTATTTTAGGTTAATTAGGGGACTACTTTTGAGGTCTTTGGATGAGAAAATATTGTTTTATAAAAGGGAGCATAGGGATATATGGGTTTCTTTTATTGGGAAATAATATGTCTTACATCGAATTTTTTGAAAGAAGTTATGTTTACACATGTTCTTATCAAAAAAATGTCATATAAAACAAACCTAAAAAATAATGTATTGTTAATGGATGAATTTTTAAAATTCAATGGGTATTGGAAAATGTTATATGTATTTTAGTTCGTTTAATATAATTTTTAGTCTATTTTTGATCCTAATTACACCATAACCACTATAATTAATTTTAATAACATTCATTAATTATTATGTAAAAAATGGATATTATTTGACTAAAAATATAAAACTTATTTGAAATGTTTATGTCTATATGTTTAATTTCAAATAATATCAGTAGATAAATCAATATTGAAGTTAATCTTGTAGACATACTATTTAGCTAGTTTTATTAGAAAAATTTTGAAAAGATTGTTGAGTTTTAATATTCAATTTAAATATGAAAATGAATCTAATAAAATAAATTGTATTAATACAATTTTATATTGATTCAATTTTAGATTATAAAATAATTTAACATATGATTTGACATTAATAATTATTTAAACAAAAATGATGTTTTTTAGTAAACTGTAGTAGTTTTAACTATTCATCAAAAAATCATGTTTCTCTAAAAAATGAAAAAAATTCACTTTAGTATAATTTTGAAATTATTAATTATATAATGAAGTTTATTTTTACAAATAAAATTTATAAGAGTTTAAAATGTAATAATTAATATAGGTTCACCATTAAAAGGCAGTAAAATTGGATTTATAAAAATATTTTTTTATATGTGAAATCAGGTCTATTCTTATCTTATCCATAACAAACCAAATAAATAAATAAATAAAAAATTTATTGAACGTATAAAATAAATGTTTCATTAAATTCATTCGCTAATTTTAATTATTTTTGTTTATTATGGTACAACTCTTTTGAAATATAAAAATTATATATCTTTTTATATACAACTGGTACTTATTTTCACATCTTGTTAGTTTCTAACAAATTAATTCTTATTATATTTGATTAAAAACTAATTATTATAATTTTGTTATTACTATTAATAATAAATAATTTGACATAAAATTTATACCATATGATATTAAATAATAATATTTTAATAATACATTTTTATTCTATGAAACATTGTTTTCTATGTAGAAAAATCATACAAGGATGGTTTCTGATGCATGTAACAAAAGTTATTGAGTATGGTCTATCTTAAATGTAAAATAAGAAATATTGTAGTTTTTTTATTACATTAAATATCATTTTTTAATTTATTTAAAATATTAAATAAATTCTAGATCCTAGATATATTTTATTCCTTAATGTGTTTTGTGTTTTTTTCCATACATGTTATTGAATATAAAGTTGTAATTTAGAATTTTAGGGTGTTACATTTATTCCACCTTAAAAAATTTCATCCTCACAATATAAACTCAGACATGGTGAAACATTGTTTGATATATCCTATGTTTGAATTCCCACATCCTGAAAAGGGTTTCTATACATCATCTTGATAAGATGGAACGTGAAGTAGATGGGGCACGTGGAATAACATGTAACAAGGTCTCCAAGTGGGAGAATATTTGTTGAATGTAGATATTCATACCTTGATAAAAAGCATAAATATTTATCAGAAGTGAATACGGTTATCAATCACAAACAATTGAATGAATAATATAATAGTGAGAGACTCAAAGCCGTAAATCAATGATGATTTGAATACCATCTGTTTAACTTAAAATAAGGTATTATGACAAAATTTTATTTTTATTTCAATTTATTAATGTTGGGAAATTCATTTACAATTTAATAATAAATAAAAATATTCATCTTTAAAAGGTTTTAATTTATTATAAATATTCCTAAAAAATGTAGTGGTTCAATAAAATTATAATTTATGAAAAAGTGAATTTTTTCAAGAGGAAATAAATTACATTTTTATGTTATCTGAAGTCCCATAATTGTGTGAAATGTATAAGTATTTTTCTTTCAAAATCATCCAAAACTGATATAGTTAATCGATTAATCACTAATATTCAAAAGAGATACTAAATGTTAATCATTATTATTTATTGATTGAATATTTTAACTTAAAAAAATATAAAATTTACTTGGAAATTTTCTAGTTATGTGGTTGGAATGATACACTTTACATCATTTGGTTATGGGTTCGAAACCCAAGGCCTTTCCAGATTTGTTTCATTGTCTTACAGCTTGCAGTTTTTTTTTGTTTTTCTAAAACCATGTTAATATATATTTTAAATTAAATCTTATCAAAATAAATGAAATTGAGTCATTAAATAGACTCTTAATTATCTGTTTTAATACAACCAATTTTTATTAAATAGCATTACCTTATATCACTATTAGTACGATCTCATTATTGATAATATGAACTCTAAGGGTTATCAATAAATTTTAAATTACATCTATATAAATTTAAAGGAATTATTCCAAAAATAATATTTTTTCTTTTATAAAATATAATTATAAAATCAATAATTTGATTTAAAAATTTCATATTTCTTGTTGCAAAAATTCCAATGGAAGAACACTTCCATAATTTAGTAATGGAATCCAGAAAATACTTCCTAAAAATTTCTCTATCCTTACTATAAGGTTTAACCCCAATATATACTATTATATTTCTAAATCATGACATTGTGATGTCAATATAATTGACCATAGGTTTAAACTAGTTTATTCATTATCAAAATCCTTCATAGTTTTTTATAAGTAAAATGTGTGTTATCATAAGTGTATCCATAGGGAGTGTCAAACTAGGTGCACAGAAAGGTTTGTTGTCATGCAAAAAGTTACCATATGTCTAGTTTGGAACAACTTTTTGGAGTTATTTATCATAGGTACATCTATTCCAGAACCACATTTAGTTGTAGTATCCTGAGAATGTTGAATTCCTATGAAGACCACCAAAATCTATAATTTATAAAAAAATATGGTTTTATTGCATAATTAAAAAAATTCTACCTTAGGGTTATGTTCTCTGTCATTTTTTACTACATCTAGTTCCATAGGTTGCTACTAAAATTCCTTTTATACCCAATGTATCTACCTGACCCAGAAGACCGGAGCCAGTTTATTGTATCAATTAAAATGGCATGATTTCAAGGAATCTTACCCTGAGGAACTGATTAGTTTTATAGTTTTTGTATACCTAATACATAAATCTATGTTGATCTACAAATGTCTACAAAAATTAAACATATTCTTATTAGGAATAAAAATAATCTCTGAGGGAAACTCTAATAAAATTATTAAATTCATTCATATCATCCATAGTATGCTACTTGGATAATTATGGAATGAAACATAATATTGGGGAGATCAAATGCCCAATAATGGTATGTCAAGCAGATGTAATAATGAATCATTAAGAACAGTCAATATGGGATGAAAAATAATTGAACACACATTTAATATAATAAACAATCTAAGTAGAAGTGAATACAAATTTTTTTAAGAGAAATAACTATAAAAATACTTCATTAAAACAATTATATGTAAAAAAAGAAATTTTCCAAGGAAAGAAACAAAAACCCATTATATATAGAAAATTGAATGTGAAATGTATCCATAGGTATTTTGACCCAAAATCTCAATGATGAATAATAACAGAATCTTGAAAATGAAATATATCCATAGATATTTCAACAAAATATATTATGGATGAATAATAACTGAATATAAATCTGGTAAATAATTTATTATTGTATATCAAGTTTTCTAGAAACATGATACCTTTATATTCATAACCATACACAAGAGGTTTTACAAAATTCTAGGTAAAAACACATTTAATGTGGCTATACAGGTGACTCATCCCATGAAAATACTGATCCGTGGAAGGGTTGTCTAAAACTTGTCCTAACATTTGTCGTAACATTCTAATATATTCCTTGTAAATCGAATAATCGATTTAATTACATGCTTATGAAATAAATGTTTAAGATAAAGAATACATAATTATCAATATTTCTACAAATAAATAAATAATTTTCAATGTAGACACTCTATGTAGAATGGTATATTGGTTTAGTTATATTAATCTTCCTGATAAATGATATGGATAATATGAGAAAAAATAAATGATCATAGGAGATTTAATATTTCTAGTGTGAAAAATATATCAAGGAAGGAAATGTTTGAAATATTCTTTGAAAAATCAATCTGAAATCATCCATAACAATATTAAGGGTTTTATTATGATAAAAATACAATGTGGGGTAAAACAAATTTTTTAGGAATGAAAATATTATAAAAAGATCATTTACACACATTTTTGACAAAAATATCATTTTTCTTTTACAATTTATTTGAAATTAATTTATTTTGAATATTAATTTTTAATAAAATTCATTAATAATTAACCATACAAATATGCGATGGTTTCTTCAAAATAATGATGATGGATAGATCATTAAATAAAATAAGTGGTTAAACACCTTACTTTGACACGATAAAAAGGTTATAAAAATTCAATGTTCCTAATGAGATAAGATTATTCCTTTGAATAAAATGATTAAATAAAAAATAAAAAATTTTCTTTTCCAAATCATTTAATTTTTTTTTTGGGAATTATTTAACTAAAAATAAGTTTTAGAAGAAACCATCTTCATCAACTAAAGAATGAAATGATGTTTGGTTATCCAAAAAAAATTAAAGCACATTGAGTACCAAATTTTAGAAGATGGTAATAATAAAATAAAATGGTCATAAATAACAAGATAAGAATTAAATTGTATATTGAAAATTAGTTATATAATTTTGTTTAATGGGAATTCCATTGAATTTTCATTTGCACTAGTCTTTAGAAAAATAATCTTTAAATATCCCAATATTTCTCATTCAACATGGATACATTTTAAATTATAAACATTATGATATAATGAGATTAAAAAAATTCTAAGATTAAATTATGATAAAAGGATTGATGATATAATATATGGAGAAGTTAAGTAGATACACAACACAGAAGACATATGTGGTGAACACTATATTTTTCTTAATGATTTAAAATGGTCAATGGGAATATCATATTATAAGTTTCCATTTGGGAGAACATCCATTATAATTTTGTATTATAAACTAATTTGAATTTTAAACTTCTTGGATAACCTATTTCATTTTTATCATAGATTTTATTTCAAATATTACTATTCATATACAACCACTTAATCAATTATGTATACATTGGGTGTTTTGGTCATATTCTATTTATGTTTCAAAATAACATTGGTAGGTCAACTATGGTCAAAGGGGTTAATATATAGCATATAATGAATTAAAATAAAGACATAATGATCATACTTATACATTAGTTATAATTTTAAAATTCATCATTAAATAGGGTTATTAAAAATGAACCAATGTTATAGTCATGGAGATGGTAAGCAATACATACACATGACAAACATTCTAAATTTTCAATGGTAATAATGGTAAGAAGTTATATAGAATATATGCTTATAAAAAGACCATATAACTAGAATAAAATATTATTTATTCATATATAATTATAGATAAGATTCTTGTGATGTAAAAGGAATCACATCTTGTTAATGAGATGGTAGTCCACACATCCACAACTGACATTATAAATTTTTAGTGTGTGAATGGATAATAATGAAAATAAAATGTATATATATATATATATCATGAAAGGTAATTATATAATTAATATATTTTTTTTTATAAATAATTTTTTCATTTAATGTCATCATTTATAAATTTTATGGATTGTGTGAACGAATCACAACACTTTGATGTGGCAGCATACCACACATACTAAAAGGATGTTAACCTATTAAAACAAAATTCATTTTATAATAGAAAGTGTTTTAAAAAAATAGAAAACACTAAATAAATAATAAATATCATATATAATTTATATAAATATTTTATTAGTAATGAGGTCCAACCATGAATGTTGGAAATGAAAAAATTAACAATCATCATTTTTTGAGGTAGTAATTTTTCAAACACAGAAATAGAATGTTCGCTTCCAGTTAAAGGGATGTGTGTGTAAGAGTTTATAGAAATTTTAATATAAAAAATTATAGTATATTATAGATAATTTTTTAATAATTATTAAATAAATCAATTTTCAGGGGAGGGGAATTGAAATGAAACTATAGATATTGAGAGAAGTAGTTACCTTTTAATCGGGAAAATTGTTTTGTATTGACCGAAATGATTACATGGATTGTTTTCATCCCAATAAAAGGATTCAACAATGAATGTAGAGATGATTTTATAAAACATGGTTAGATTTTGGATAAGCCATTGTTTCTTTAATGGTGTGGGGAATGGGTATATGTGGTGACATTTTATAGGGATGGAAAATAACTCAAAAGAATTTTGTAAACAAGTTATATGTACACATGTTATTACTATGAAAAATTCCTACCAAACCAAAAAATTTCAATAATGTAAGGTTCATGGACGAATTATGGATATATAATTGGTTTTGGATAAGTTTCTAGGTCATTTGGGCCCTTAATTATAAGGTTTAGACAATTTCTAGCCTAATTACAACATAATCAGTTAAAGTTATTTTAATCTGTATTAGTAATAATTTTGGTCAAAATTAATTTGATATTATTAGAAATAATATATCGTACAGATTTAAATATTTTGTGTACATTTTTTTATTAAAATCACAAAAGTGGAAATTTTTTGATAATTTCTAATCTGTTATATATAATCTTTAATTGGTTTTAGTATAAAAATAAGCAAATGATTATTGAGTTATTATTTCATTTAAATATGAAATTGATTATAATAAACTAAAATGAATTAAAAAATTATTTATTTATATAATCGTTCTTTATAACAAATATAATATTTAATTTAATTTTAATAATTAATTAAACAGAAAAAAAAAATTTCAACTAAAATGATGTATTGTTTGACAATTCATCCAAATATGATGTTTTTCAGAAAAATACCAAAACATGTCCTGATTATTTTTTATATTCTCAATTCAATAATGAACTTTATTTTATCAAAAATAAAATTTATAATAGTGTGACAAAAAATATTTAAAATAGGTTCTCCATAAAGTGGTGCTAAAATTTCATTTACAAAAATATAGGGTTTTATGTGTCAAATTGGTATGTACTAATTATATGCATATTAATAATAATATATAAATATAAAATATATATTATTAAATATAAAAAATATAATATTTATTAAAATAATTAACTAATTGTAATTATATATGGTTATTAATGTGAAACTCTTTTTGAAGTATAAAAATAATATCTATTCTTTTTATATCAAAATCGTTCTTAATTTCATTTCTATTTAATTATTAACCAAGGAAATCTTTTTATATTAGTATAAACCAAAATTTTTATATGTTGGTTATTTTAATTCATAAAATCCAATTTAATATCTAGTTTATATCATATTATATTATATAAGAATATTTTAATAATACATTTTTATTTTGTGAAACTCGACCTTGCTTGTAATAGAAGCAAACGAGAAAGGTTTCTTTTTGGGTAACAAAATCTATTAAGGATGGATGATATATATAGAAACAAAAACTATCTCATTTTCAGGTGAATTAAAGTAAATATAATTTTGTTCAATTTATTAAAAAGGGTAAATGTATAGTCATGTTATGAGATATAATATTCCCTTAAGTTCTTGGTTTTACATGTCATACAAACTATTGAAAACAGAGTTGTACTACATAATTATGGGGTGTTACAACCCAGTTCCACATGGAACTAATCTATATGTTACTACATTGAAATAAACATACACCTATAAAATTTAATACTGTTAGGCCAATTTTAGCATATTATTTATGGAATATAAAAAAATGAAAGTATTTTTATTTGAAAAATATCATTATCTAATGATTTACTAAATAATTTGATATTTCATTTACTATTTAAGTAGTTGGTAATTTTTTCAAACTCATATTTTTGACATACTCATTATGTCAAGTATGTTAAACTATTAATCATAATTAGGAATTTCCTTGTGTCGATACTTAACTTCTAATAACAAATAATTATTTATTTTCTATCTGTATAACATTTGTTACATTGATTGGTTCATTGTTTGATTTATTCTTACATGTATTACATTCTATAAGTTATTAATACATTCTAACTTCTTCTAGGTGAGTTTCACATATTAAATTGTTATATCTATGCTCAAATGATATGTTATTAGGTAAACCTTATAAACATGTTCAAACGATGGTCTGTAAAGTGATCCCAATGTCCTAACACTATTACACCCCTTCCCCTACCATCAATTATATAGTTTTTTTCATCTACAAAACCTATTATACACATTTAACATTCCAAAAAACAAGTTGGGTTTCACACCTTGACATTAATTATTTTTCATCATAGAAATAGGATAATTTGAAATAAGGTGCAACATGTATAAATGTTCATGTCATTGTACATTAATTGTTTTATTTATATTAAAGGAATAAAAATTGGAATACATGTTATCACTTGATTATAATATTCATTATGGTATATTTTATTAATTATTTCATAAATATTGTCTTATTATAGGTTTTTACGAACCATCCCAAGTACCCTATTATCTTCGTCACCATGTCACCACTAACATGACCCAAATGTCATTTTTGATCCCCATGGGTTGAAGGCTAGCACCTGACATCTTACAAAATATATGCAGGGATGATTTTCAACAAGAATACGGAAGCGAGAGATAAAAGTTGAAATTCATATCAATAAAAAAACTCCAATAATAGTAAAAGCACCAAAACCCAAAGACACATAAAAGTTGATGTACTACTAACTAACATAATAAACCGGAAAACATAACCTTGGTCCTCAAGTACACAACTCCCAACATTCAAAACTCAATAGTTGGTTCCACCTCTAAGAGATCCCTTCCCATTACTCAATCATATAAGAAGAAAGTCTACATACGTTAGAAGGAAAATTAGAGTATGAGCCTTAGCCCAATAGGACACCACTATAGACTATATAAAAAATACAAAGTTTAGATTATCCAAAGAACATCATTCAATTTTCAAATTATATATTTTACAAAATAAAAATAATATTTAAGAAAAACATGTTAAGTAGTTACGCTATGATGTCAAATTCATAAAAAGTATAGGTTTTAGATTACAAGAGATGTAATACTTTTAAATAATAGATTACATAAAAAATTTAAATAAAATATTTTATATATATTTATTAGGAATGTAATGTTGTTCAATAATTCATTGATATTCATTTATATCTCTAATATAAATGAACTAGTTAACAACATGGTCATCTGCCTAAAGGTAAGATAGTATTAACCTGTTATAGGATTCTAGAATCTCTATGTGAACATTGAAAAATTTGTATACATACGTCCCTATGTGACTATCCTACAGAGACTCATCACAAACCCTTTATGGATGTGACATGCCTCATGTATGTTTTATAACGTTATTTTTTCATAATGTGTATCTGAATAACTCACTAACAACCTATGTTTTATTTGTTCTCTTACATTATGGGTGACCTATTTTAGGGATATATAAAATATGATAAATCCCATTCTTCCATTTTAGAAATAAAAATTAATACCCATTTAAAACACACATAGGTTTTATTCAAAAAACATTCCTTTTTATAAGAAAAAACAATAGTTTTTTATCAATTAATTTTAATCCATTTTATTGATATTGGAATCCATTAAATTCCAATTCCATCATTTTCACAATTAATTTTCACAATTTAATTCAACAATTTAATTTAAATCATTTCCATCAAATCCATAATTTTAATTCAAAAATATAAATAAGACAATTTCTATAAACCCACAGCAGTTCAATGGAATCGATGATTTTCCATGTTTTGATGCCCAAAGTATTTCAAATCTCTCAATTAAATGGAATTTAATTTTACCAAATCAATTGAATGAAATTTTGCACATCTGAATTTAAATTAGAAATTGAAATCAACCATGAATTCCAATTTTAATAAATTTAGAAAAATGGCATGGAACCCCTACATTTTTTTCGATGAATGACACTCGCAACACCACCCGTCAACTTGAACAAAGGTATAGAAGACCTTGAAACTCTACAATGTAGCCTAATCTAACACCACAAGACATGGATTCATCAATCCCATAATGATCCACTAAAACCCTAGAGGAAAGGAAGAGAGAAACATGAATAACGAGGGTGGAAAATTTTCTAGGAATTACAATATAAGATGAATGATGATTCTAAGATGTGTTGTTTGATCTGGAAGGAGTTCAGTCTCTAAAAAATTCTCCAAAACATCTCTCGTTCACAATACAAAAAATATAGTATGAAAATCACCATATGTAATATCCAAATGCATGACTTTAAGCTTGGTACAGGCCATGTCACGATGCGTACCTTAGGGTCAAGACGTGTAGGGACACCAGATAAGTTTGACGAATAACCCATAGCCTCAGGTTAAAAATTGATTAATCATAAATTACAATACATGTGAGTCAGGAACAAGGTGTGTACCAAGTCACGACATGACCTCCCCATTCATGAACAGAAATGATCTCCAATTACATGTTCTGTACTTCATGATCAAAGTGTGTACTTATTCTATAGTATGTAGTAAACACAGAAGAAGAACATAAATGGATTTTTTTAACCAAATAGGTAATTTAAAAAGGATAAAATTTATAATTCAATGGAAATTTAATGTTACAACCACCCCACCAAAAAATATTTCTGTCCCCAGAAATCCTATGAAAAAACATCCATGCCAAAGAGATGAGTCCACTGCTCTCTCATTTGTGCCCCATCTCCCACTATTAATTAGAATCATGGACCATGCATATATAGCACATAAACTAAAGGTATCTTCTTAAAAATATGTACTTTGTTCTCAGAATCAAATATTTTAACTGGCTGCTCAGTCAAAGATAAATCATGCATTTTCTCCAAATCACTCCAGGTCAAAACATGTGATGAATCAGATAGAAACATTCCCAAATGTGATAAATGGAACATGTTATGTATCAAAATTTGATATGGTTGATGTTGAAAAAGTAATGAAACCATCTCAACCTTCTCAATAACTAATAAAGGTCCCACAATGGGTGGTGAATGATTCCCTTATTTCTAAATCCATCCATTGCATGACCTGGGTGAAACCCTTAAAAATAACTTATCACCATCCGAAATATCCAATGGTCTACAACATCTATCAGTATAAGACTTATATCATATTTGATCTTTCAAAATCAACCTGAATGAACTGAATCTTTGTTGTCGTCCCTTTCCCCATGCTTGTTCAAACCAAAGAACATTCATCGACCTCTGACTACCACAATAGGGATTTATGGGGTTGGCCCTACTTGGCCTCAAAAGGTTCCATTTTAATTGTGGACATGAAGCTATTGTTATAAAAGAACTCAACTATCCCCAAGTGAACATCACAATCCCCGCCAAAGTCGAGAAAACGTGGAAAATTAATATCCTCGATAAACTATATATCTCTTTCGTCCTAGCCATCTAGAATTGGATGGCAGGCTGTTCTCAAATAGACCTGAGATACTAGTTCCTCTTAAGGACCTCCCAAAAAGTTAGAAGTGAACCTGAGATCCCTACTAGAGACTAAAGAAGATGTAAGTCAGATAAAATGAAAAATCTATTTCACATATATATTTCCCAACTCCTCAATATTGGCTACATCACTAATTGGTATAATGTTAGCCGACACAATCAACCTATCAATCACAAACCCATATTGAATTATTTATTCTCTAGGTATGAGAAAACCCAACCATAATGTCTATGTTGATCACATCCAATTTCAATGTAGGTACTGAATGTAAATGATGAAAACCCAATGTTTTTTGGTTCTCAGCTTTCACATTTGTCACATAGAAGAAAAAAAGAGATGAAACATAGTGATGTCCCATATCATTCATGGATAAAAAAACTGAAACCTCATGTCATAGAACATCATAGATTTTCCTTTGTCCATAGCCCCCCTGAGAATTATGGAAATCTGCGATTACTATATTTCATTCTGCTAATGGAACATTGAATCAATTCTGATAGAATAGAACACCCTCTTTGGAGAAATGCCACATGGAAACTATCTCCCCACAGTATATATTCTCTAGTGAAAAAGAACTCATTATTAAGAGATTGTTATTGAAGAATCGTATTGAGAAGAGAAGACTTCAACTGCACACTGGGTAAAGAAAAATCAACCCCATATTTTTGAAGACTAATAAACAACTATAAAAAGGGAACCATAAATCTCCACTCTTCTAATGATTCATTCACATCCAGGATTGGATGATTACCACTAAAAGTTCCAGTAATGAAATTCCTTTTCCCCAGGTTATTGGCAACATCAAATGTGAATGACTACATATACTCCACACAGTACATCTATCTAAGATTTAAATATTTTTTTATAAAATATATAACATTGGATTTGGATATCTGAATACACCATAACCCATTCTCCAAAAAGTTAATGCTGCCTAATTTTATGCACAGTCATCATAGATGCATTTGCAATATCATGGGTAGGATAATTATTCTCATGGGTTAATAAGATGATGAGATCCATATGCTAATACATGATCACCCTACATACGAACACATCTTAATCCATCAGCTAATTCTTTAAAAAAGACTAGATATCCCTACCCATCTTCTGCAAGAGTCAAAATTGGATAAGTAGTCAACATATATTTCAGCTCAACAAAATAACTCTGACATTTATCATCCCACAAAGACAACATCTACTTCCAATTTTTTAAAGTCATCGGTAAATCCAACGTTGATAATTAATTGATGAACCAATGGTAATATCCAGCTAATACCAAGAATATTAGGATCTAGAAATCATTTCATGGATTCTACCATGTCATAATAGCCTTCACCTTCTACGAATCAACTAATACACCTTGTTTAGACACCACGTATTCTAGGAATTTCACTTCCAAAATCCAAAAATCAAATATTGAAATCTTGTCTTAAATGTGGTGATTTCTTATTAGACTCAAAATAGCTTTAATATGTTACACATGATCCTCCTCAGACATGGAGTAGAAGGAATGTCATCCAAAGAGACTACCAAAAAGTTATCCAGATACTCATGGAAAATCTTGTTCATTAAATCCATGAAAATTTCATTATATTTTTTCAATACAAAGGGCATAAAAATGTACTCAATGTACCCACACCTACCATGAATGGATTTTTTTTAATGTTATATGTTATTATATTAAATTGATGGTTATTAGGTCGAAGGATGTTCTTTAAAACCACATAATACCTTTTAGCTGATCAAACATATCATCTATCCGTTGAAAAATATATTTTTTATTTATTATAACTTAATTGAGCATTCAACAATTATCACATAAGAAAAAGGAACCATTATAATTCTTATAAAAGAGAACTAGTGCCTCCCAAGGTGACACACTTGGACGAATAATTAATTTCTCAAGAATATCAACCAACCAAGACTTTAGATCCATTAGCCCATTTTGTACCATGCTGTAGGATGGGAGAGGGACCGGTTGAGTACTAGGAATTTAGTCAATAAAAAAATAAACCTCTCTCACGTGTGGATTACTAAAAAAATCTGAATGTAACATCTCAAAAAACTCTATGAAAATTTATGAGAGATCACAACTCATTGAATATCACTCTAGGTCATAAGAAAACACTAATATCACTTTTACCAACTTTGTATAAGAAGTTCCATCTTTTCTTATCCTAAGGTCCTATTCTCCATGAAAAATAAGGGGCAAACCATAAGGTTTAGTAAATTAGACCCATCGAAGATAACTATAAATTCAAGATTTTTTTTGAAATGATATAATCCACCAAAAATATGATGTCACTAAATATCATATCAAGAACTATAAAACTCGAATGTATCTTGAATTTTGATAGAGAGAAGACGCATAAAATAATACATAGACCCTTATCTCTCTTAATACCATGGGGTGTAGTAATATCCATTGCACAAGATAGTTTGTCCTTGGGAATATTAAAAAATGTTAAAAACACTTGTTGAAATAAAATAATGAGGTTCATTAGTATCAAAAAGATAAGTCACTAATGAAGAAGAAATTGTAATGGTACCTCTCACAATCGCTGGACCCATGTCTGCTTCCTATGGAGAGTACTCCACTCTCTAAAAAAGTTTTGTTTCAGATTCCGATTGCTAGAACACTTTAAAATGTGAATAATTTTATTTCCCAATAGTGTTAATAAGCGGTGATGATCCTGTCCCCCTTTGTAGTGACGAGAAGTGATGGTTGAACCTCTATATGTGTCTCGAATGTGCGTAGGATATACAGTTCATTGGTGTCTTAGTGAAAACCCTCCTAGAATGTCCTAATATTCCACACCTTTTTCAAGTAAAAGAACATCCTTCAGAATCATTAGGGGTTTTGGAATGAGTCTACAATCAAGAAAATCCCTGAGGATCATCATGATTCCATTTTTTGTTATAGTAACCAACACTACCCCTGGGAGAAAATTGAACTCCCTTCAAACATGACTTACAAGATACATCCATGTAAGCCATAATCAAAATATCCAGCACACCATCTTATGTGGGACAATTTAACAAGAAAAACAAATAACCAATACCTAATATATGTCCCAACTCTAAATGTTGAGTCTTTATCATGTCATTATATACAATCTCAGTAAAAAAATATACCCGTTTAGAAAAGTGATTTGAATACCCAGTCATGGTTTTTTCAGCCTACTTTAGCTTGAAAAACTATATCACCATAGCCAACACCATCAAATATGGGAAAAACCTTTTGATAAAATGACCCTTGATGTCTTTCCTAAGCCCACAAGTTTCCTTTTTTTCACTATCATATCCCAACATCTCCCTATAGGTCCATCCAGCATGAAGGTATAATACTTCACCATGATCAATTTTGGTGTCTCCACAAACATAAACATATGTTCTATCTTTCCAACCATTACTCATCATGTTGGGGATCAATGGATCATTTTATGTATGGTGGATTTTCGTGATGGATCACTTGAGAATGTTTCCTATGAACACCCCCCCAAAGGATACACAACTGGAGCCTGATCATGAACTGGTGGTGGTTCATGTCCCTATACTTTGACATTGCACATGACTACATAATCCAAATTTAGGTAGACAATAGGATTTTATTTCTGAGGTTTAAAAGTATCATTTTACTGTATCTATTTCTCATATCTCCCTAGAGGAATGGTGCTACACAACATTAGGAGATAAAAGGAGAACTTGAGATTAAAAATCAAACTGAGTAGAAAGAGAAAATATTCTCAACAAAAGGGAAAAACATTTGGATTTCAACTTATCTAAATCATTATAGGGAAAATAATGAAACTAATATACATGAAAATAGTTAATAACCACCTGTAAGGACTTAAGGTTAATTCTAGTGAGAGCTATCCAGGAACTAAATCACAACTACTTCCTATGTCACGACATGATTTCACAATTCACAATGAATTCAAGAAAATGGGAGATCAATACCCACCTCTGATACCAATTTGTCATGAACCAGCTTGGGTGCAATGTTTAACGGATAACTGAACTGGACCTAACATTGCCTAAAAGGAGTTATTTATCCCCACATGATGGCAGTTTCACCTTCTATAATACTTTATAATAGTGCTAATTATTTTTTCACAAGAATGTGGATGAAAAAGATAAAAAACAGTATGCATATCTACACAAAATATACACAAGGAATAAAAGTAACATACACAATGAGGCATAAAATCCAACGTAATACAACCCCATTTACTAAACAATAAATCATCCTCAATGTCCCTATAGACACAACTGACCAAATAAAAAACTCAATAGTTAGATCCTCCTCCATGAGATCCCTTCCCTTTTCTTGAGTATGAAAGAAGAAATTATACAAACACCTAAACAAGAATATAAGTTGTCAACCTATGACTTGTAGGATATAACCAATGATTTCATAATATATTAAAAATGTATATTGTCCAAATAAAACCTTTTAGTTTTCAAAATAAATAGGTTTGGAAATTCAAAATAATATTTAATCAAAACATTCTAAAACATTTCAATATAATGGAAAATTTATTTAAAGCACAAGCTTTAATTTATAAGATATTGAATATTTCTAAAATATTGGCTTAAGTAGATATATTATATAAAACATATTATATAAATTCAGAAATCATGTAATGTAGTTCCAACAATCATTGGAATAAATTTATATCTTAAAAACTAATAAAAAAGCGACCAACATGGTCATCTTCCAAAAGTTGTTGTATTATTTACCATTTATAGGATTCAACACATTATATGTGAACCCATCCAAATGTGTATACACAAGTCCTTATGACACTGACCAAAGGAGACTCATCACCAACCTATTAACGATGTGACACACTGCATTTATGTTTAAGAATTTTGGCGTAGTGTAGAGTGTATCCGAATAACTCACTATCTACCTAAGGATTGCATGATCACTTACATGATTGGTGAATTATTTTAATAATAATAAATATAAGATCTATCCCATTCTTCCATTTCAAAAATTCCATTTCTTTTCCATTTAAAACCAAAATTGGTTTTATTCAAAAACATTCATTTTCATAAGATAAAACGATTATGTTTCTATCAAATCTTTTTAAACCATTTTTCATGAGTCTGAAATGAAATCAAAAATAATTTTATCATTTTAACAATTAATTTAGACAATTAAATTTATAAATTTAATTTAAAATATTTCCATAAAATCCATAATTTAAATTCAATAATTTAAATCATCCAATTTCAATAAACCCACACTAATTCAATGGAATCAAGATTTTTCCATGTTTCTATGCAAAAACCATTATAAATATGTGTATTCAGTGGAATTGGGTTTTATATAAGTAAATTAATGAGAGTATGAGAATTTGAATTAAAATCAAAAATTGAAATCAACCACGAAAAAAATGGTAATCAATTTGGCCAAATAGGAAATAACTACCTACCCCTTTTCTGAAGAAGGACACTCCAACGACACCCATCAATGAGGAAAAATCTATAAACGACATAAAAAATCTACCTAGTATTATGATCCAACACCACAAGACATTGATCCATCAATCCCAAGATTATCCATTGAAAAACCAAGAGGATATGAATAGATAAAATTGAATAACGAGGGGGAACAAATACCTGGGAATCCTACTGGAAGATGTATGATGATCCCATGCCATTTAATTCAATTCAAAAAGAGTTCAGTATCCAAAAAACGCAACATAACTTCTCTAGGATGATATCTAAGATTTTTGTAATGAAAATAAATGAGATAAAAATCCAAACATGTGATAGTATGCTATGCTCGGGCCAATTCATGATATGTACCATTGGTTCATAGTGATTAGGCCACACAAGACAAGTACACTGAAAAACATTTTTCCTCTGGTAAAAAAATTAGATATTTATCCCCTACACAACATGTACATTAGGTACACGGTGTGTACCAACTAATGGTGTGACCTCCATATTCACAACATGAAACTAGCTACATGTAAATGGCATGTACATCTGGTACACAACATGTACTTGTTCTGCAGTCTATAGTAAACCTAGAAAAATCACATAAAATTATTTTTATAACTGTTTGGGTAATTAAAAAAAGTTTAAAATTACATATCCAAGTTAATTGAATGTTACATAGGTGGTTTAGGGATACTGGTGACTACCTTCTATGTATAAATTAGTCTCACACTAGACATGCCCCTCTAAAGAAACATTCAGATGTGTATGTATGTGGCCTATTAAATGGAAGTAACCTTAAGATGGTATGTATAAATATGGTATATAAGGCATTAGGATGGAATCATTTAAACACCGGTATTGTTATATAGTTGTTGGATATGTTTTCTCCATGACAAATATGGTAGTATTTTTTAAACATGGATAAATTAATTTAGTTCTTATTCTCCATTTGGTTATAATTATATGTTTATATGTAAATTTTTTCCAAATTTTAACCATATATCTATAATATTATTCTTATTTTTATGAAACCATTATATATATGTTCTATGATTATATCATTTTATAATTTACATTTGATTCCTCTATACCACTTTCTTCCTATGATTGATGTCTTTAACAGTGCGAACCGAAGAATCTTTTTGTCATTCCATGTTAGGTATATAACTTTTAGGGTTACCAATTTATTATAATGGGAACACACAAAAACACTGAAATACATATCAATGAAATGCGTTAGACTATCCTCTTGGTATTGGGAGGTTAACCTAGGGTGTTTTGGTGACATGACCAGAAATCATTCTTAAAATAAATACATGGTCCTTAAAATATAACAATTCCCAGTTACTATGATTTTTTATATAAATTAAATTTAATATTGGTAATTAAAAATATAGTTTTCTTGAATCATACTAATATTAGACAAATGATAATTAACTATTACGATTGGGGTATCATAATCATAGTGAAATCCTCTCATGATGTTGTCGGATTATGCTCAGGAATAATAGTTATCATGTGGGTGAGAACATTAATATTAATACAATTTTTTTGGTAACATTGTTTATCAATATCTATGAAATTTTATATTAATATATTAATGAAATAAAATTATTAAGGTGTATTATTTTATCACATAAATTAATGAAATATTAAAACTGTGATTTTTTTTATTTTTTGGTATGGTAATGTGTGTTGATAGAATCTTTGATGTTATTCCATTTATTTAAGGATAAAGATACGATTTATCATTTAATATTTCCAAATGAATATATATTTTAACAATTTACATATATTTTAAGGAATTGAAGACATATATGTCATTTATATAAATATTATTGTCCATCAAATTCATTTAAAATTGATTAAAATAAAACAAGGATAATGCAAAAAAATATTCATCATTTATTAAAAGATATGTCATATAAAAGTAATAATATTAAAGAATATGTGTTTGTAGGAGGTGGTAATAAATATTACATAATTATATTACATCAAGACCATGTTGTATTCCTATGTAATAATATTATTCATTTATTATGTCTATATCCATGATAATTTCCTCCCATGTCCAAAAAAATGATTTACTACATGATCCACCAATTAAGGTGAATTTGGATTCACAATGATGTATGATACTTTTGTGATGTTAGTTAAATTGAAGAGTAAGATTACTAAAATAAAAATGTTAATATATTAAATTATTTATTATTAAAATTTATAATAATGATAGTTTAACATTTTTTGAAATGTATTCATAATTAAAATATGCATTAAAGTGAATAAAGAGAAAATTTTTTTTTTTCAATGCCAGTTATTTTTTTAAAGTTAGATATATATAGATGATATATTTCGAAAAAATATAATAGTTATATTTTATCTAATGACATTATTATAGATATATTAGGAATACATAAATTATTTTTCCCATAAGAACAATTTAAATAGGTATTTGTTTTTGTTTTTTTGAATCATTTTCTATTATAACATTTAAAATAACCAAAATGAAATTTATGATTATATAAAAATTTGAATTAAATATTATTTTCTCACAAATTTGATCTAGGGTTATCCCTTCACAAAATAATATTTCTTCAACTACTCCTAATAATACATATATATACTCATAATTTGGATTATGATTAGATCAATCCTCCCCTCATAGATTGCATCTGTATTCTTATTGTGTTCAAAGGAGAATGAAGTAGTACTTAATTAATCCATTAAGTCATTTTATAAAATTTGATATTGTGTATAAGTAATATTTTAATATTTTTAGATTGATATATTTGATCAATTGGTTCCATTGAGTAATTAAAATGTGACGATAATTGGAGTGAAATAGTATTACATTGATCCACCAAAAATACATTCTTATTCTTATCGTAATTATGTTTTATATAATGTGGCATGTGAGATGAATATAATGAATAAAAACCTAATTATGTGTATGAAGAAACATTTGGTTTTTGACAATTAAATTTACATTAAAAAAATGTATAATTTGTCCCTTTATAAACTAATTTTTAAAACATATGATTTAATATTTTAAAAAACATTATATTTTAAACATTACATAGTATAAAATATTTTCATATTCCATTTTGGTTTTTGTTGTCTTTAAAATTATATGATACAAATAATCTTTATCACTAAATAATAAAATCCATTCGATGATACAATATTTATATTCATGATCGAAAAAAATAAAATATTTTATATTTTATTCAAACATACCCCTCCTATATCCCAATATAATTTTCCTTCCAAAATAGCTAATTATCACATCAAAAACATAATAATTTTCCAAATATCATCCAAAATATATCTCTTAATCTTTTTTACATGTTCTTGGAGATGATTTCTATATAGAAGGCACTGCTCAAAATGATGTAGACTTAATCCGACGAAGGTATGTCAAAAACCAATGTAATGATTACAAGTATAAATTTAATTTTTTATTTTATAATTTTTTTTAAAATCCCATACTAAAAACCATATTTATTCATTATTATTAAATTCCCATTGCTTTATCATTTATTTTATCCATTATTGATGATACATTACCCCCAACCTCACCGTATATCTTTTATACAAGCTATTATTACATCAATGAATGGGTTAAAAACCCTTATAAACCCATTTATATACTCATATTATATAATTTATAATATAAAAAATCATAAAAATTAATATTATAACATAATTTAACTATACTATATTTTTTTATAAAAATATATTTATATATCTTGCACATTGTTTAAATTTTTTAAAAAACATTATTCACTAGTGGGGGTTTTATATAACCAATGTGAATGGTGAAATTTAATTTTTCAATTCAATACTCACTATTATTTTTTCATGGATTATTTTCGTAATAAAATAATATCAATTATATGATTTTTAAATTATAATATAATAATGATACTATTATACTAGTGCAGTTTTTGAATAATCATCTAAACTACATGAAGATGACCAACCCAAGTAAAAATAGTCTAATAAACGAATAACAAACATTAATAAATGAGTTAAATTGTCTAAAATATTTTAACAAACATTAATAGTATATTTAACAAGTAAATTACTTAATAATTTATTATTATTAGGGTTGTTATGGGATAGACATTCTGAGTTAAGATAAAATTTAATGGGTTTTTAAAAAAATCACAATTAATTCAACATATCTCTTTTCTATGTTATATATTCACTTATCGGATTTATCATAAATTTTTTAATTTATAACATACTATTTTTCATTATTTTCTATTTCTAATTATTTTATTACCTCTCTTATATATTATGATGAAATATCATTACATTTTTATATCGGTTATCTCCAACTCATTTACATCTATGAGGAAATGTTCCATATCACTATCGCTATATATAAATTACTATTTATATCCTTATAATATTTTAACATTATATTATTTCTAAATTATACATTTTTTTATTCTCATAATCATTTTTTTGGTTCCATGGCCTTTTATTCTTTCTCTCCAATGTTTATAAGAAAATATATTCAATTTAATATAATTCCCTTTATGTTTCTTCTATTAAAACTATATTTATATTCACTATTACAATATTATGATATTTATTGGAATAATATTTTAAATTACCTTAAATCAATGATTTGGTTTTTTTGAATGTGACTTATTTATTCATTTAGATAATAATTTCAATAACATTTATAAATACACTTTTTTATATTTCATATTTGTTTAGTCATTATTCATAAATATATTATTTTTAAAATATGTTATATTTTTTACATGATTTTTAAACCTAATTCAATTTTTAAATATCATTTTAATGAAAAATAATAATTTATAACCATTTAAAAAAACATAAAATATTTTAATATTTCATAAAAAGTAAAAACATCATTTGTTAAATCACCATCAGTTTTTTATCTTTTTCAAAAATAATTTTTATTACCCTTTAAAATTATTTAATTTTAGTTTTAAATATTTTATTTTATCTCTCATTATAAATTTTATTATATTTTAATACATTTTTATCACTTTTTTCATTTTATATACTTCTAAATATCTATATTTTTTGTGAAATAGAAATCTTTATGATCTAATTGAACTAATATCAACTTTTACATGCTATAAAAATAAATAATATAAAAGAAAAAATTCATTCAATAACAATCCATTGTGAATGGTAAATATTAACATATTTTGATGATAGTTTTTTCAACATGATATCCATATAATAAAATTAATGGGTAAATTTTTTAGATGATAATACATGTAAATTCAAAGTGGTGTCTATACCTTAAACCACATTATCATGAAAGAATGATATTTCACTTGATGATATTTTAAATTTTTGGTTGATATTTTTATATTCCTAGGTTATTAATGATATTATTTTGATTCTTTTAAAAAAAATATAATTCATATGGAACATATATTCACGTATATGTCATTATGTGATTGGTCAACATGGACTTTTATACACCTAAAATACATTGTGTAAATCATAAAATCTCATGAGATAACTACGTTTATTATACTGACGTGTAAACCTAATAAACTATTTTTTTATTATAATTAAGAGCTAACCCAATCCGATTTATTTATTGTGGAATTGTGTAAAACTAATACAGTATAATATGTTGTTATCTTATATGAGCATTGATATATGTTTTGACATTACAATCTTAGTTAAAATACACATTTTAGAAATGAATCAAATCGTTATAATTACTCTTTTGATTTTATAGACTTATGTATGGTATATATTAAACTTTCATGGTTCAATATTTTTCTTTAAGGGTCAATGATTTTGTTATCAATCTTCACGATCTCTTCTTATAATTTGAAAATAATATTTCATTAATCAATTCATTTCTCTATTTTTATGCCTCTCACATAATGATATAAATTTGTATCCATGAAAATAATTAATTAAATAATTACTACTGAATTTTTTTGAACCAACAATAATTCCTCTATCTCTTTATTTGAAAGAACGATATTATATATTTTATTTCATATATTTATATATATATTATAATGTATATTTTTATTCATATTTATCTATTAATAAAATTATATTGAAAATTTAAGACAATCAATCAATTTTAATTTATATATGATAATAATTTTTTACATGATATAATTATAAAGTCTATTTTTATGAATTCATGATTATTTTTACCTATATGTTTCAATTTCATACACAAAAAAAACATAGTAATGGAATTATATTAATATTTTAATTGAAGTTGTAATTATGTTATTAAAATATAATTTTTAACAACATATGATACATGTATAAATAGTCATATAACTACAATAAATGAACATTTAATGTTATTGTGCTTACCTTGATTCTAGAGGCCTAGATTAGATGCCTTATTTAACAAATTTTCATAATCTATAATAAATCACATTGTGTGGTGCCAAATATTTTTGTTGTCTTAATAAACTATAAACATATGTGAGTCTTAAATTTCTATTGAACACATATATTACAGTATAATTATGTTATGAGAATATCATACATCCTTATAGTATATTATTAAATATCGTATGTTGTACATTAAATGAAATATTTGGAATTAAATGAAAATAGGGGTGGGATCGACTAATGAATAATATTTAATTATAGATGAATATATATTCAATCAATGATCATAATCAACATGGTAAATATACATAAATGATCACACATAATATATATATAATATAACAATAAAGATTATAATGGAATGGTTGATAACTAAAAAACACGGCATTTAATCAATAACCAAAATATCATTACTAGATAAAAAATCATCCTGGAAATGTAAATAACATAAATCTAATGTCATATAATCATTTTATAAATATCCATAACTATTAAAAAACTGAATTTAAGTTCCAATATATTCATTGTATAGGATATGGAATATATTAAGAAAATAGATGATCTAAAAATCCATATAATAAAATAGACATGGAAATAAATCATAACACCAGAGTTAAAAGGAATAATATGATTATATAAAATAAATTATTCATGAATAATTATATAGATACAAGAAGTATAAAACATGGTATAATATTATCAATGAAATATTGGAATGTGGAAGTAACATATAACATGAATTAAATCTTTGGGATGTCTAACTGCTAACACACTATCAGGTGGTGGGAAATGACTCCAAATGTAGTAAGTTTAATCTAAAATTAAAAACATGAAGTCACGTGAGACTAAATTTTTTAAAATTTATCAAGTAACTATCTCATAACACACTTCATAACATGTTTATGAATATGTGTTCCACATAAAGATTCAAACATAAGGAAAAACATTAAGAGTCACCCTTGGAAGGAAATAGGTATCTAAATCATGAAATGATGAATAATCTAATGGAGTTTATAAATTAAATAAATGAAAGTGAGGATTAAATAATTTTTGGGAAATAATAATGTAAAAAATTAATAATTGAAATTGTATAATGATGTCTAACTATATTAATTACCTGAAATATGTTTTTTAGGAACCATTATAAACAATCCATATTAGTGTGGTTTATGAGAAATGATTAAAGAGTCTTTAAAGGAGACGGGGGAAGAATTTTTCAATAAAACATAAAATTAACTAAAATATTTTTTAATTATAAATTGGGTGGTGTTTTAAAAATAATTTTGGCCTAAAAGATTATCTAGATTGAACTTAATAATTTTTAATAAAATAAAATATTTCCCTTTAATCGTGATTTTCTAGCGATGATATTAATAAGTGTAGCAATTAAAACATATATCATCCAATAAAATAAGGATTTATTGAATATGGAAAATATGTTTGAAATATATAGAAATATTCTATATTAATTATATTTTATTAATACATAAATGTACTAATATAAGGAGAGAAAAAGATTAACCCAATGGAAAAATAGAGGTTTATAGAGATCCCTTACATTGTGTAAATAAGTGTCATTCAGTAGAACATGATGTCCACGAAAATAAAATTGGATTCATTGATTAAGTAATGATAAAAAAATTATACATATATTTTTTCATTATATTATTATTATGTTCATATATATCCATTTTTATATTTTATAATGCTCAATTTCACTATTCTAGGAGAGTTATTTTCATTGTTTCATGGAAGGTCTACTATTATATTATTATGGATGTTCTATTAAAATATGGATATTTCTAAAAATGTGAAATTATATGTTATTAGTGTAAGTTCATAAGACTAAATGGTCCTATATATCATTTATATATATATTGTTTATTATTTATTGTATAAACTTTTAATGATAAATGAGTATTTTTCTGGTTATTTGAATCATCATGAACTATTTTTGTTTCATTTAATATTTTTCACATAAATTATATCTTGGTAAATATAAAAGTTATCATATACATATTTCAAAAATTTATATCTATAATAATTTTTTTTACTGACAGTAGAGGAGGTAGTGGAAAATGAATACACGTCGTCCATAAAGGCTGTGAATCGCCATATCCAAGATGATGTTCCTAATTTTTAGAAGAAAACGATAAGAGATTGGATTGAATTATTGATATACCAATATAAAAATGAAATTACATTATATATATAATACTAGAGTTATCATGACACATTGGATTGGGTTGTTTACGGTAGGATAAGAAAGGGAAAGAAATTGAAAGAGAATGATTCTAGATTTTACCTCTTGAATGTCATCATCATGAAAAAATATTTAAGGCACATTGGTTTGGTATATTGTTTAGAAATAAAGATCAAAGAAGTGGGGTAGAATATTATGAAGGGAATATTTTATAATATTTAAATTATAAATTGAATTTAAGGTGCATGTATAAGGGTATGTGAGGGGTTATATTTATAGAGGAGGGGGTATCTTTTAATAATATATTAATTAAATTATTATTTTGTTATGATACTATCAATACAGTTCATTACTATGTCTATAAAGCATAAAATTGTTCAATATAGTTCAAAAAAATATATTTTACCAACATTATAACATTATCACTGATATAAATATTCTTCTATTTATCTTATAATGTTGTATATAGAAAATTAACATTTTTCACTACTCTCCAAAAATTCAATTATTTTTGAAGAATCCCAAAAATTCACTCCCACTATTTTAATATATTTATATTAAATAAATTGAACCCATTTTATGAAAATAATTTTCTATGAATATGAAATTTAATATTTAAATAAAATTATTTTTTATTTTAAATATAAAGATATTAAATATGAATATTTTATTATTAAAATTATATTATATTTCTATATTTCTTATGATGATTTCACTCTTTCTAGTGGATCAATAATTTACAAAATTTCCTTTTCATATTATCTTATTTTAAAATTATTTCCCCATATTAATATTGGGAATTCTTTTTAGTTTATTTTCTAACTAAAGTATCATTCATCAATATTAAAAATAATATATTTTTTTGTTTCTATATATGAATTTTTAGATTTAAAAAAACATGATATAATTATAAGATGGGAAATTATATTAATAAAATTCTGGGTAATTACAAGTTTGGTATACAAAACATCCCCATCAATATAGAAAACACTATATATTAATAATTTACATACCACGACTAGCACATAAGGGACAACATATATCATAATACTTCAGATAACTACATGTTCCTTAAATCATTGTACAATTATGACAATATCAACAAATTACCCCTATAGATAACATGTATATCTAGGATAATAAAACACCCAGATAGGGGATGGGTGAAATATGGTGTCATATTTATTATTTAAAGTATTCGATCTTGATCACACATTTTAAAGAAATTGTTAAACTTTTCTTATGGAATATTTTAGTAATTAAACATTAATAAAAAGAGATATAATAAACCATTCATATAGAGTTCACCACTAAGGGATAGTCTATGGATCATATTCCAACACTGTGTTAATCATACCAAAATACAAAAATATTCACTAATAATTGTGGAATACATACGTTCAAAAAAATCACTATTTTCCATCAATGCATCCTTAAAAATATTTTAAGATAATAACACTACCCCACTTAGAACATTTTCCTCAACTCCAACTATTCCAATTCATTTGGATGGGTCTTACATAATTTAATGACTTGAAGTTCTCCTCTCTTCATTTTCATTTTTGACATTGAACCTAACTTGAAGGACACTCAAACTGTACTAATTTCTTATGTTGAGGCATTGAAAATAAATATCCAACTAAACAATATGTTCTGTAATACTATACTTGAAACTCCCATCCTCCACAAACTCCACTTTTGATTCAATGAATAACTATCCCAAGTTTACCCATACTCATTTTTTAATCACCATCTTTCCCAAAACTAATAACCTTCATATAAACATATGTATTTTTCGTTTCTTGTTGCCTTTATAGACCACTAGGATGTCACATAACCCCAAGCCCTTTTGAAAATCCAATTAATAAAATTAATTGGAATAAGTTATTAAATAAATATCATTTTTGTGCTTCTTAATCCCTTAAATAAATATCTATTTTTAAGTCACATATGATTTGTGAATCTCCAATCATTAAAAAAATAAAAAAAATTCTATGTTTTCTATAATTATAATTTGGTAAAATAAGGAGGGTTTAAAAATTGATTTTTAGGCTCATCCCTTCATAATGACCCAACATATACAACTATCATTTCACGAACCTAAAAAAATATGTTCATGAATATCCTATATTTATAAATGTTATTAGAATTAACTAGTTTGTGAATATTTTTGTGGTCACGATGATTCACCTTAAACCCATTACATAGAGATGATTAATTTTGAAGCATCTAAGAAAAATATGTTACCATCATGAGTTTGAAAAGAACCATAATATTAGGAATCTCATCATTTTTTACTATAACATAAAATTCTTTTAAAACACCTAGATCAACCCAGTATCGATTAAAAAAAAGAAAAAGTAGTTTCTCTTTCCATCTACCATGAATGTTAATACTTGAGCCCAATAACAGTAATAAATTAGTTACAAATTTCATAATTATTCAATATTGCAAATATTTAGGTATTTATTGAGGATATTATATAACGTGTCTATATTAAATCCAATAAATCATCATTTCATATATTTATGTCTCTAAATTAAATTTATTAATTGTATTTTTGTTATTATGAACTCATGATATTGAATGACTCTTTTTATGAAAACACTTCATTCATTTCTACAAAGTAGTAATAATTTTATTCCATGTCTAAATTTTTAAAAAATAATTTTAATATTTTTTTGATATATTAATATGACAGATTAATTTTTTTACCCATATTTTAGTTTATATATATATATATATCAATATAAACATATTTTAATTTTCTGAACAAGGTAGTCTTTTTATTATTTACATAAAATTTTAAATAAAAATTGTTTAACATAATTTGAAAAAATATAATTTACAACCATTATCATTAGTAATGTTTTTAAATATTCCAAAAGAATTTTCCATCAATATTTTCAATGAATTTTTTTTTCAAAATAATCCTGAGAATATAAATTTTTAAATGTGATATTTCATTGTTAAATGAATATTTTCCCCAATATTTTCATAATGTTATTTTTATGGTGTTTCAATTCATCAATGAAAACAGACCATTATTTTATTTATGTTTCAATAGGGATATATTATAATAATTCCTTATTTATTCATTCATTGGATTATATATGATACTTCAAACTAGGGAATGTATTTAAATTATGTTTAATAATTCCTCATGTATAGAAAACATTTATTTATTATAAGTTGGTGACTATGTTGTATTATTTATTCATATGAGGAATGGATTCGACATAGTGTTTGGTATGAAATTCCAATCATACCCCATTACTGTATTTCTATATTTCATGAGAGAAAATAGTTTGGGTATTTGTTAGGGTGCCTTCCCATTTTTGTAAGATGTCTTGGAAAAAAGGAATTGATGATATGTTTATGATTTCCAAATTAATTAATTACATCATTATGAATATTTCTTGATTTCCATGTGAATATTTGAATATTTATGATATCCATAAAAAATATTCTAGAACATGTGATTAATTATTTTATATTATTTCATAACTTTTTATTAGAACCACAATATTTTTCTTGATACAATTTTTTATTAAATGGAATATGTTTTTAGTTTTTTTTATTTTATATTTTTTATTTCATATGTAATCATGAAAGCATAAACTTTACATAACCCTTAATAAGAATTGTTTTCTCACACATATATTCATTTTGATATCACGTTTATGAAGGTGTAATCATTGGCTGATTTCAATGATTCAGAATATTTTTTCTTATTGTGTTTTATATTTTATATCCAATTTAATATGGGAATAATGCATGTATATATTTTCTGCATCTACTTGACTATTAGTATATTCGTGTTGGAATATCTAGAATCATATGAATATGTAAGGGTGTAAACACCGTCAATGGGAGACGAGGGTGATGGTAATTACAATTGGTATAAGAATAAGTTTAGTTAAAATTATAGGAACTATATTTTATAAAATAAATATAAGGGAATATATATCTATGATTGAAACTGAGGATGTTTATATATAATGGAGAATATCATGTAGTTTTGGTAATGTATATATTATGGGTTATATGAGGAATACATCCTTATATAGATACTACATGTATATATTGATTAGGAACAATTCATCTAGTGGTAACAAAATTTAAATTTGTTGGTTTATTCTATATCAACAATCATTATAAAGCAATATGAATATGGCTTTACTAAAAACCTGGTTTGACAGTCTAGATTTAAAATATATTATTAATTTGATTTTTATTATAGATAATTATGATGAATTAAATAATATAACATATAGAAACAAATGATATTTTATAATGATAGTGGAAAATTTAAATATTCTTTGGTTGATAAATCTATGTTCAATTATTTTTAAATTACATAGATAATGATTTTTGGGGTTTTTTCATAGGGTATTTTTATGTGATATAAGATATTTTTGGGAATTTTTTTAAAAATAAAACCCTTTGGATTATTATAAGTTATAATGAGATGGTTATTTAAGGAATAATTATTTTATACTTTTTTGAAAAATGATTAATGATAGTGAAAACTGTTAGGGTTAATATGTGCATAAATATAACGGAAGTAATAGTCAAATAATATTTTTTAAATTTTTGAACGAAACAATACTTATTGAAAAACATACAAGTGGAATATTTATTTTATGAAAAACATAGTGGATGTTCATAATTTTTTTTAACTTTACAATAATTATATTGATATTAACATAGAGAATGGATAACTCATATATAAAGCAACAACCCCTCGTATATGAAAAGTCTGTAAGGCTTGATCCCAAAATAGAAGGGTGGCATGGGAGAATTTTTTACAATCGGACTACATCATTTCCAAGTTAATATGTTAGTTTTGATTAAATTATTTGACATATAAATATTTAGTTTAATTTTGTAAATATATTTTCTAATCAAATATTTTTAATTTTAATGTGATTAATGATATTTTAGGAAAATGTTTTTATATATATAGATATATAAAACATTTATGGTACACATAATGAATAATTTCAAAATAATTATATATAATTTTTGGAGTTTTCCAATGAATAGTACCATATAACCATTATGGTTAAATAATTATTTAATGATAATTTTTTTGAGGTTATTTAGAATATATATATTTATATCTATAAATATATATGAGTTGTTGAATAAATTTGGGATTAATGTATTATATATTCATAAGAATTTTTATTAATTTGGTTGTAATCGTAAACTATGAAAACAATTATAATTTCAAAAAATAAATGATTAATAGTCGGTTATATTTTTTTATTATGTGATTCATTATATCTGGATTTTAGTACGTCAAGATTAAAAATTTCAACTTGAATGACCATCCATTGGAGAAAATTATGAGATTCTTATGGAAATGTTTATTTCAATATGTTTTCATCAAAATAGTATAAGAATTACTAAACATTAAAATGAATGTTTATAAAAAAACATTTTACCATTACAATCATTTATTATGAATCAATATAATTTTCCACCCAACATTAGTTTATAGTTTTGTGGTTGTTAGCTTTCTCTATATTGTTCAATATATAATTATTAGAGTTAATTTTAAATAATAATTATTATTTTTGAAATATATTTTAATAACACTATAGATTTTTTATTCCCACTAATTATCCCATATTTTTAAACCTATATATGTGTTCTAATATATCCCCTTCATATTTTATTTCTCTATATTCAAGAGGCATTTTTATTTAAAATTTAATGATTAGGGAATTAAGAAAAGGTATTTTAAAATTTAAAACACTTGATTACTAGGATCATGTTCCAATTTTTAGGTCTTAGTTTATTATTGGATGATGGGCATAATAAAGAACCTCGATATTTTAAAAGAACAATATATTGGATAGTGTACAAAACAAGCAACACAATACATACATGAATAATGCATTAATATTATTTACATGATATTGTTGCATTATGGAAATTAAATGAAGGAGTATTATTAAAATTAACAACATAACAAAATATATATAACAATATCCTAATAAATAATATTGTATTTATTATATCTTCGGATAAAAGTATTTAATTTTTAGTAATGTCCTTGTATTCATCCAAAATAAATTTTCTATTGAAATTATTTTTATTAATGTGTCTGAGAAAATATTTTATTGAATTTGTAAATAAATAGGTAATATATTTTATAAAATAAACAATATTTTTTAAATTTTAATTTCATAATTATCTTAGGTTGAAATTTCCCATGTTTTTCTGAAAAGATTATTCTTCCGTTGAATTCTGAAAATTTAATTGTTTATTTTTTTTTAAAAAATATGTTATTTTAATTAATGTGTCCCATTATTCACTGAATTATATATTAAATGAAAATAATAATATTTAATGTTTTAAAAATATATTTAATTATTTTTGAATCATAACATTTCATTATTTTTTTCATTTTATGCTTAAAGTGTATTTTTGAAAAAAATATTTCTCAATTCGTGTTACACATTTAAATTAAAATTAATTTATATGCCATATTGTAATTTAATTTAATGAAATATTTTTTATTTTTTGATTCATAATTAAAAATTTATTAAATTACAATGTTTTTTCATTTTTTAAGAAGCTAAATGCTTCATGATTAGTAAATAAATATTGTTTTTATCAAAATAAAAATGATTTATGAAAATTAAAATACAAATGTTGGATAAAAAAATATAAATATAACTGAGTTAATTATTAATGTAATTTGTATAAAAATATTATATAAAAAATATCAAATATAATTTAAACTAGGATAAATATGAGAATTATTTTCAAGGCTAATACAATTAATGGACAATACTGGAAAATTATGATTTTGTATTCTAAAATAATATTTTAGAGGGTAAAAAAGTCTATGATATATATTTTTATTAAATATAATTTCATTTGGGAATTTTAATTTAAATATTATAATTTTATTGAAATAGAATATGTCACTTATAGAAGTTATTTTTCAATTCATACCCAATGATATAAAAGTCAAAATAACATATTAAATAAGTTTACATGAAATATATAAGAGTAAATGTGCATATGTATTAGATGATGATGTTTAAATTGATCTTAAATAATTTATTTCCCTTATGAATACTTATCTTTAAATATTATTGATGATATACTATCACTAAAATCATACACAAAGTCAATATTGTAATTAATAAAGTAATTGATAAATAGAAAATTGATATTAATAATATACAAAATAATTTTATTGAATGAATATTTTTATACCATCAATTTTATGATCAATATAAAAAAATATAAATCTTTTAAAATATTATTTCTGAATTCAATCTTTGTTTTGTTTACAATAATGTCATAATAAATGAATAGTGTCCAAAATGGTGTTGAAGACACTTAATGTTATATTATAATTTATTAAAATATTTGAAAAAGAAAATCACTTTAAATATGATACATAGGATATTAAATAGAAAGATATTTCATCTGTTGTGCATTTATGATAAAATTTTCTGCTTTAAATAATATTATAACTCTATGGAGTGAAAACACTATTTTTATGGTTAATACTAAAATTTGTTAACCAAGAGGGTAAAATGAAATATTTTTTAAAACACTATGTAAATAGATAAAATAATTATTTTATTATTGTAGTTAAAACTGAAAAACCATATATTTTAATATGAATTCATTATGTTCAATTTTTAATGAAAATGTAATAATATATTTTAATCTTTTCATTTTAATTTCATCTCTCTGCTTTATCCCCCTTATAAAATGAAATCCATTTCACCGAAATATTCATACCAAAATGAGCCATCTATCTCAGCCAAACCATAAAAAATTATATTAAAAACATACTTATCCACTAGGAATTTGACTAATTGTCATCAAAATACAATTATATTGGTCCATAATTAGGTATATGACGGTTACCAAATGAATAAGAGGTAATTGTCACTGATTCCATTTTCAAATTCCATTATTATTCTACATTCCAAAAATTTAATGTAATTATCATAGAAATATAAATACAGTTTCATAAATATCATTATATTTTATTATTTTTATAGGAAAACCATTTTTTAAATTCATTTATTGTTCAAAACATAAGCATCACATCTTCCTACATTCAACTTATTATCTCCACATTATGGTGTAATCCATATTTCATCAATGCATTACTTGGAATGAAATATAAATCAATCTAATTAATATATATAATATTTATTGCATAATTATATTTCTATAATTATAATATCATATATACTTATTTACCTTCGAATCCATTTGAAAACAATAATGCCTCTTGTGCAAACATGTGGACTCCCACCTCATTGAAGTGATGTGATCCCCTTTTAATTTCAATTTTATATGATTTGTAATAAGGATATATTTAGAGTATATAATACATACATGTGATATATATATTATTTACAAAGGATAATTGTTATTTTCATTTCTTCATTTCCATTCTTCAAAAAGGAAATATACAATTATTGTATAAGTATAACCTACTGTCACTATAAAAAGTGAAATTTATTTTTCAATATCTATATTATATATATGATTAGGTTTATATATATAATTATTGTATATTATATTTATTTTATTATTAATATAATGATGTTTATATAAACATGATTAATGTACAGGGACCTAAAGTAATTGACCAAAATATACATAAAAAATAAACATAGTTATAACCATAATTAGTTATTTCAATAAATAATTTTTTAAAATGTACTAAATTGTTGTAATTAAATAATAATATTTTTTGATATATATTATTACACTCTTTAATATTATTTATGTAAACAAATATTTATTATATAGGTGGTTCTATATCATAAAAATTTTGTTGGACCTATGGTAATGGGTTTTTTAATTAAGTTTTCAATCATTGGTTATTAATTGAACATCATCTACTATTATATGTCAATATTTTATGTGATGAGAACAATTATTATATTATAAATTATTTAATATTTTATTCATGGATTCATCATCAGTGCATGAGATCACATAATTAATTATTTCAAACTTATATGATACGATCATTGAAAGAGTTTTATTGTACCACTTTTATTAATGAGACAAAAATTCCATACCCAGACATTTTTTCTTTATTTGGATGTATATAAAAACCATTTGATATGATATATAAAAACTACTATTATATTAATTTTATTAAATTTTTTATTTGTTGTTCTACCTTTCTTTTGGGTTGTGATTCAAATGCTTCTATAATAGCAAGGATTTCTTTTACAATCTCATCATTATTTAGAAATAATAATTTTTATGTGACTATATGGAGGATTAATTTTTATTATATATTATACCAAATATATTTTAATTTACTATTTTTTATATAAATAAAATATTTACAATACTTTTTATATTATATATACTGAATATAAAAATTAATGATTTAATGAAAAATCAATTTTTAATTTGGTCTGAAATATATTCATCCATGTAAATACTAAGTTTTTTTTATTATACATTTATTTAATTTCATTTTAACAAATTTTTTATATCAATAAAATTATTTCCAAGAACTATTATTTTCTTTTTTTCAAATGAGTTATTTGTTGAATATTAAGGAATACGTGAAGGGAACCATTATTTTAACAGAATTTAAATGAATAGACATTCTCACCATCCTGATCACTAAATTACTTGATGAATACTATATCCTTTTAAATGATTATTTTCAACATATATATTTCCATAGTTTTTTTGACATTTTTATTTTTTAAATAAAAAATTCAATGTGAATAAGGGTATTTAGATAAAAAAATTCATGTTAATTTTAGGTTATTTTTAATGATGAAATAAAATTTTAAATTACATGATATATTCACTAATAGTGTTATGTTTTATTTATTCAATCCATATTCTAACTCTTTATTTTTCATTATTTTTTATGCAAGGTTAATTATTGATAGTCTATATGGTTGTTCTTCTAATATGGAATTTTTTTAAAATTATGGAATGTTTTTTTAGTTTTGATATTTATTTTTATGACTAATTTCATGGAAATAATAATTTATTTGTGGTTCATTATATACTCTCTAACATAATTATGTCTCATAAAAGTTACTAGAATGGGAATTTGGGTGAGGCTATATAGCGATCCAAGAGACTACACATATTACATTGTTATTATTAATAAAAACAACAATAAATTAAAACTCATTAATAGTTAGTACTGTTATACATAAAATAATAGCTATATAAAATCTGAAAAACAGCTAAAATATAATAGATTAAATTTTATTCTTCTCATTAAGAGGCAAAATTTATTTGATTTATTAAAATATTATTGTATATCTTGAATAATATATAAATGAAATGGTTTTTCTAAAACTCATATTTAAGGAATATTATTTGTTTGGAATAAAATTTTTCTAGTTAAATTTATAACATTATATCATAGAGGGAGGCTCATGAGTAATCACATTGGCCCATAATGTTAACAAACTGGCATAATAATATCATAAAAAATATAAGAAATATTTCATAAACATATAACATGACAAAAATAAATTTAAGGGTTACCTTACTAGGTAAGATGGCATGGTTTAGAAAGTCCCATAATAGATTATGTTTACTCCCTGACCCCATATATAATGTGTTGTATGGAAAAACGATTTTCCCAATGGCACCAAGCTCTATCTTTTTAATATACTAACCTTTTTGGAGTTATCTCAAATATGAATTCATGTAATTTTTTTATATATGTAACATTAATTGGAGTTTTGAAATGGGGTGAGTTTTTGTGGAGTATAAGAATATTTTGAAGAAAAGGGGTAGTGCATGGTTGGGGACCAAATTATATAAACTATGTTGTTGTATATTCAAAAATGTGCACTCTCTAGTCTTTAGAGGCAGTAGCTTCGACATGGATAACGTACAGTTTTCAAGGTTGTGTGAGGAAACCAGGTGAGTCCCACCTTTATGTAGTGGGTAAGACACATTTATCACCCATTTTTCAATTCATAGATTAAATTGTGCACAAGATATCAATGAGATTATAAAATTTGGGTTCTCAATCATTTTAACATTTTAATGACGCATTTATTCTTTTATTTTGACTTAGTTGAGGATTTTAGTTTCATAATGGAAATGAATCTTTCTCCCATCATCCCAGATGGATTATAAGGACCTCTTACCTCTGTTCTTCGGGATTAAAAGGATGAATTAATGATTTTCTCTTCTCCTGGTATGTAGATCTTATCCTAATTCCTCCCTCATTCCTTGTCCTTTGATACAAAGATATTTTAGTTGAATATATCTTCAATTTCAATAGAATAAACCTTATTTTGTGAGATCTAGATCTTTTATTGTAGAGCTACATCAATATTGAATAGATATTTATATCTTAGTTTTGGTTTAGGTATTTAGATCATGAATTCACATCTACATCATTGTACTTCTTGGATTTTGGGGATTTCTATTAAGCGACCATCCATCAATGAATTGAGGTAGTTTGTCTAAAATCATATTCCCATGGTCTTGGATTTTCTACAAATATGAAAATTTTAGATATTCTAGAACCCATTTGAAATCGATTTTCTTTAATTTTCTTAAATAGGATAACTAATCGATTTATCGATGCATTATTGAACTGAATAATTTGTTGAATAATTAATACCACTACAAAAGGAATTACATATTATGTAATTAATTTGGAAGATTTATTATGATGTTTATCAATTGTAATATTGATAATTCATCATTTGACTAATTGTGATATATAAAATTGGTTATGATGAGATAATTATATGTTAATTAATAATGAGTTATGATATTATGATTTCGATAATTAATTGTGAGATTAGTAATGATGAGTTTATTATTATAATTAGATAATTAATTCTAAAAAAATTATTTAATTCAATATGAATTCTGACCATGATTATTTAATTGATTTAATTAATTAATGAAGAATGAAATGGTTTGTTAATTGTTTAGTTAACTAATGTATTTGATGGATATAACATATTTTTAAATTTGCAATGGGATAGATATGGATAATTATTTATGAATTAATTATATGTGTCTAAATGGGAACGTGTGCATTCAAAATTGAGATGTACAAATGGTAACATTGTCAACATACATATGAGTAATAGTGTGGGAACATGGAAATTTTAATAAGTGGACATCAAGGTAACATGATCATTATACTTATGAGTTGGAGAATGGGAACACTTTCATTCTATCGAATAATATTTATGGTAACACAATAATATTACTTGATTTTTTAATATTGGAAACATTTTCAATGTGATTTATAAATGTGAAATTACAGAATGGAAATAATAGAATACCATGTTATGGACTCATATGAGATTATTCAAACTCCAGCATGAGGCAAATTAGTTATTGAGATACCATATCACGTTTGAATACATCAATGTATAGCATGATGAATGTATTAAGATATAATATTACATTGGGAACACATTAGTATCCAATATGAGATGAATTTACTATTGGGCTATGGGTCTCCATGGGAACCATAGTGTTAATGTAGATATATTAGAATAAATGATAATGTACTGATGGGTTGTTTATGCATTGTAATTATTTCTAATAGAACTGCATTAACTATCTTTTCCCTAGGCTCATTTTAGACACCATTGGTGGGAGAATAACAAGTTATAATAACACCCTATTTGGTCATCCGGATCGGTACTATAATAGATTCTATTATTTTATGACATGAAAATGGAATATTCATTGGAATGGAATACTAATTTCTATTGGATATGGGATTAGGGGACCCGACATTGTTTAAAACCCACTCATTGAGTCGTTATGTCCTAATTTTCAGTTACATTATATACACTGGACACATATATTAGAAAAACAATTTTTCCCTTTCTATTGAGTATTAGTTTCTTATTTTACTATCTTGTTATAGGTGTATTGTTCTAGTAATATATTATTCTGCATTTTTTCATTTCTTATAGTGTTAAACCCTGAAAAATGATTGAATAGTCTCCTCATAAATGGAATACCATACCCTCACCTCTATTAGGTTTTCTCAAGTGTATGGGGAGGTGTGCATGAGGACATATAAAAAACATTCTTAGGGCACCATCACATGGAACCTGGGTCCAGACATTGCAAAGTGGTATCATATATCAAGTTTTCATTCTTCGTATTTTTCCTTTCTATTTAGGGAATGGTATACATGAGACTATGAAGTATAAGGGCATGGAAACGAACTCATGCAAGGGTTTTCCAACCCCCAATATGGTAGAAACCAAATATTATAGGATAGTATATTTGTTATTTTGTTTTCTATTACAGTTGAATATTATTTAGTCTTGGGTGACACACTTGTGGTGTGATGTGATTATTGTTTCTAATAAATTTTTAGTATTTAACCATGGTATTTAATGGCATGATGTTTGAGTTTTCATGCATCAATCTAGACACATAGGGTTATTTTTACATTCATCTTATTATGAATGAATGGTAAAATATTTTATGTGTATGTTTTTATATCATGATCATTGTTTTATATTTGTAAGATTACAATGAAAAAATGGTGCCTAAACAGAATTGAAAAAAGTTTGTAAAAAAGTTATGTTAACAGTTTATTATTGGGATTATTAAATAGAAACATGATTATGATAGTGTTTTTAAACTTTTTATCTGCACCAAGGAGAATGATTTTTATAGTTATTGATAATGCCTTGGTTTGACCATGTGTCGAGAATTAAGGAAAATACATGTTTTGACAAATTGGGATTATTTTCCTCTTATGTAAACGTTATAATGACTTGATATGAGACCTGATATGAGTGTATTGTGTTATAGAGAGTATACCTCCATGACACTTGTTGAAGGGATAACCAAGGGACATGCATTGGAATAATTTTTTATTAATGGATGTTGAGGAATCAATCATGCCGGCTGAATATATAGGGGAGTAGTTATGATAGAAATTATGCTACATTAAGTAATTCATGGAAACAGACCTAGAGGATGTTGTGAAAAGTATTTATGAGTTGACTAGAATTTTATGGTAGATACACCCTCATACTATTACTAGATATGGTGGACCCTAGGGACCTGAATTATGGGCTGAGTACATAGTGAAAATACTTTACCATTTGGAGACTCTAGATGAGAGAAGTCTCAATTTGGTTTCTTATATTCTATGTGGGTCAGTGAAGTGGGGGTGGTAAATTCAGGTGTGAATTGGATAGAATGATTTTATGTTATGGTAGAACATTATTGAGTAGTTCTTGGAACACATTTATCTATTGACTTTGAGGGAATAGAAAGATGTCGAGGTCACACATCGAACACATTAGAGAATGTCATCGATGAAGTATGTTGGATGCTACACAGATCTGTAAAATTTTTATCCAATGTAAAAAGGAGATGATGCATCTATGGAGACATGTTTTATGTATGAATATATGTTTGAAATTTTCTCCAAGGTGAATATCTTAATACTGAAGAAGATTATGACTGTGGTGGTTGGGATATCATAGTTTTAGAGAACATTAATGAGGCTTCTAGTGGTTGACACATATTTGTCACTGGAAGATCCGAAGTTGTGTCTTCCAAAACAAGAAAGTTTCATTTTGACAATGTTAACCATTGTATTGGGAAGTCGAGTATGCAAGAAAGTTGTTCTGTTGGACAAGGTCTAACTTCAGTGATCGTTCATCGATGTGGTAGGTAGGGAAACTATCATCCACATTGTTCTCAATCAGCGAAAGAGTGTTAATATTACAGCAATATGAGACTTTAAATAAATTATATAGGCCTCATCGATAGACTTCTATATAAAGAGTAGTCTTGAATAGTCATATTATGGGAATAGAATCTTCTACACCATATCCGAAGGGCATGTGGAGTTCTACTAGCTGAGGCTGTAGAGGTTGTGGACAAGGTTCATCTTGGAAGGAACTCACACATCATGAGAGTGGTTTAGCTCATGCGAGTCAGAATGTACCACCAGGAAGATAGGCTGCATTTTTATGTGATGTAAAACATATATTTTTTGATAGTGAGTCAATACCATCGATAATAAGAGGTACTATTATAGTAGCTTCTACATTATCTTGTTCTATATTTGATATTAGTGCCTCTCATTTCATTAAATCATCACAATTTGTAGATGGTTTGAGGATCATAGTGGATTTATTATGTTGAGCAATGAAAATATATACACCATTGGGAGTCCTGTATGTAGATATCTATCTATAAAATTTATGTGCTCTAGAGATTTGGAAAAATTATTTCCTATGGGATCTCTATGTTCTTTATATGAAGGGTTGTGAATTTATTATATGGATGGAATCTCTAGTAACATAAAAATCCCACATTGATTGTTATCATATGAAAGTGACCTTGGTGTCTCCTAAGTGTTAACAATATAATAATCATTGATAGTGGGATATATAGGTTTTTTGAGTATAGCCAATTACTAAGCAATTGTGATAGCTCCAAACCCATGTTTCTTGTTTTTTTAATGAAGGGGTGTTAGGCATAATTTATTTCCAGAAGATGTAAAATAGTATCATGATGTCATTTCTAAAAGATAATCTAGGATACAACCTACGAGAGATGTAAAAAATCCCTATTGAGCTCATGAGGGGTCTGGTCCAATATCAATTCCACTATATATATATTTGAACTAACATAGATTAATGTTCTTAATACTTGGTTGGATGAGTTGGAGGATAAGGGATTCAACTATCCACGTATTTCATCTTGTGGATCCCAAATTTTGTTCATAAATAAAGATCATGGGAGTGTAAATTTTTTTGGATTACTATATGTTGTACAAAATTACTGCTAAAAACTGATATCCTCTTCCAAAAATTGATGATCTATTTGAGAAATGGAAGGGTGATTTTGTGTTCCCAAAGAATGATTTCAGATCAGGGTATCATTATTCGAGAGTACAGATTTTTGATAAACTGAAAACTACTTTCAAATGAATTAATGGAATTTCAGGTTTCTATTAATGAATTTTGGGTTGAAAATGTAGAACAAGTGTTTATTACTTTAATGAACATGATATTTCATCTGTATCTAGATCAATTCGTGGTTGTTTTTTAGATGAAATCATTGTGTAATCTAAAACTCCTAATGATTATGCCCAACATGTTGACATTATCTGGGGTACAATGAGATAGAATCAATTATATTCCAAGATATCTATGTTTCATTTTCGGATTGACAAGGTACTCTTCATGGGGTGCATAATCTCATAGGATGATGTGTTAGATAACCAATAGAAGTTTCATGAAATTTTTTATTGGGATTAGTTAAAGATTGATTTTGATATCTGAAGCTACCTGGAATTATATTTATATTATTGGAGATTCATCCAAGACCTTCCCAATTTGGATGTCCAACATTCTATCTTGACCAAAAATGGAGTAAGGATTTAATGGTCAGTGGCTTATGATATAAATTTTCAAAAGATGATGAAGCTCTTAACATCGACACAAATTTTAAACCTATATGATTCGTGTGAAGAGTATATTGTTTATTGTGATTCTTCTGGGATCCGACATGAAGTTGTTCTAATGAAGGGATATTGTGTTCGGGTGTATGGGTCTTGATAATTGTGGCCTCATGAATGTAATTACCCTATGAAACAACTCTAGTTGGAAACAGTTTTTATGATCATATTTATTGGTGAAAATATATTTTTTGAGAGAATTTTAAAGCCTATATAGGTCACAAGAGCTTGATGTATATGTATTCTCACAACGTGATTTGAATCTTTGACAGAGGAGATGGGATGAGTATATGTACTCTTTCAATTTTTTAGTGGAATATATGCATAAGAATGGATGTAGTGTGCTTGATTCCTATAGTAGAAAAATACATACATAGATGTTTCATGAGTCGATTGTATATATGAAGATGATAACTTTGATGGATAAAATGAATATTGTGGTTTAGGGGAGTTATGAGAAGATGAATTTAGTTTCAATTCCACTGGATTCTATGCTTGTGAGACAGTTTTGGGATAGACAGTATGGGGATCTATTGTTCATTTCCTTGAGGGAAATCATTGAATATGGGGAGACATCATAGTTGTAGTTGATATGTGATGATGAGATCATCTATGTGAAGAATCGATTCTTTTTACACACAAGCATGAGGGAAGATCTCATACTGGAATTTAATGTCTCGAAATGGGAAGTGCATCCAGTGTACCAAAAATATACCATGACCTACTACGACGGATTTGGTGGCAAGAAAAGAAAAGAGAGATATTAATCTTCGTGAAAAGTTTCTTCACCTGTTAGTAGGGAAAGGTGGAGCATCAGGGATCTGGAGGATTACAAAAACTTTTTCTTATACAGAAATGAATGTGGGATGACGTGAAGTTAGATATTTTAATCGTTCTTCTGATTACAATTTGGAATAATGATTCTATTTGGGTCATTATGGAACAACCAATAAATTTATTGCATTTACAGCATATATGGAAAACCTTTATTATAAGTCATTTGGAAGAACTGAAAGATCAAGATATTGTATGTTTCCATAGGGTTCCATATAGTATAGTTTCATATCACGATTCACACTTTACTTAACTCTAATGAAAGGAATTACAAAAATTTCTTGGTGGATATGTATTATTGAGTTTGTCTTTCCACCCCCAAACAAATGGGTAGTCAAAATGTTCTATATAGGTGGTTGAGGATATTCTATGGAAATGTGTTTTTGACATCAGTTGATATTGGGAAAATCACATAGAAATATTGGATTACTTTTACAAAAACATTTATCATGAAGCAATACAGATGGTACCATATGAGGCCCTTCATGGATGTCCATTTAGATGACAACTATGATATATAAAGGATAGTTGGTCAGAGTTGTTTAGACCGAGTGTTGTAAAGGAGAAATTTATGTAAGTATAATTGATTCCGAAATGTATGGCTACATCATATATTATACATAAGTCATATGCTGAAATAAGGAGTCGATCCCTAGTGTTTATAGAGGGTTATCTTGCATTCCATCATGGGTCATATTTGTTAGGTCATAATTGGATACAAGGTTATGGAATGTTGGAACCCATGTTTGTGGGACCCTTTTGATATAGTGGAGAGAATCTTGTCTATGGTGTACCGAATGAGTTTTCCATCGAGACAGAACACTATGCATAATGTCTTCCACGTATCCCAATATTAGTTGTATCACCACTACCTCTCTCATATGATCTACGTGGATGAGGATGACCTTGAGATCAACGCATCCAATAAAAAGCAACTAATATGTTTTTTGGATCATGGTGAGAAAGTGTTTTGTGGAAAGGCCATGCCGACAGTTTGTGTGTTATGTTAAGATGGATTTGTATAGGAATAAAAATGGGAAATTGAAGAAGATATGGGGGATCAATGTCCAGATCATTTTAGTTTATAATGTTATAAAATCTTGGAAGTAATGACCAAGGATGAGCAGTTATATGGTGGGGAGATTTTTTGATCTTGTTCTTTTAATGAAATATCAGAGGAATTATTTCAGGTACTTTTTTTATTCAACATGTGTACCTTTGATTGTAGTTTTGAAATGGTATGGATTAGGGTAGAGGATATTACTATATTTGTAAGAAAAAGGATATGTATATGGATGGTGAATGGTTTGTAAAAACTGTGTGGCTATCTATGAGAAATAGTGCACTCTATGGAATTTTGATATAGTATCTTTGGCATGGTTAATTCACGGTTTGGGAAGCGATGCGAAAAATCTTTACATGCACCCATTTGATGCATTGGTGAATGCACAATTTTTTTTTTATAACTTTGCAACTAAACTATGAACAAGAGATCATGGGGATCCTAAAATTGTGGATCTCACTTATTTTTTCCATTTAATGACTCATATCTGATCCTATGTGGACTTCACTTAAAATTTTAATTTCATAAGTGTTATGGATAGTTATCATATTTACCTAGAGTGATTCCAATGAAAATGTACATCCATTATTTGAGATTAAATGGCTGAATGGAAGATCAACTATACTCTTGGTATGTGGATATACTCACAATGACTCTCCCATTATTTTCCTTCTATTTCCTTGAAATTTTTGTTGAAAATATAATATATTTTTTGGATAAAAAATATGTTTCGATATATATATACATATATATATATATAAGATTGTAGATCTAGATCTAGATTGAATAGATCCTGATATCTTGGTTTTGGGGTAGGGATATAGATCTGTAACTCATATCTATGTCATTGTGTTGGTCGAAATATGGAGATTTCCATTAAGAGAACATCCATCAATGAATTTTGTAAGGTTTTCTAAAATATAATTCCCATAATCATGGATTTAATATGTATATGAAAAATTATATTTTTCCTAGAATCGTTTCATAATTGTTTTTCTTAAATTGGGTATTCGGTTATGAAATTGATTAATCAATGCATTGTTGAATTATATTATTAGTTGAGAAATTAATCGTTAGATTAAGTGGATGACCTATTAGATAATTAATTATGGAAATTGATTACAAGATTTAGGCATAGTAATACTCATAATAAATTAATAGATTAATTAAGAGATATTAAATTGGTTAAGTTAAAATAAATAATTCTAAATTAATTATGTGATTTGATATTAGGATCAATATAAGTAATTATTGGATTAGTTTTGATGAGTTGAGATTTATAATGGGATAATTTATTCCAAAAAATTAATTATTGGATTATGAATTTTTACATTGATCATTTAAGGGATTTAATTAATCAATTATTATTGAAATATTTAGTTAATTGTTGAGTTAAATAACATATTTTTTATATTTAATGAATTTTAGAACTTGTAATGAGTTTTATATGTCATAATAAATTATGAATTAATTATGTGTGAATGAGCGGTAATTTGGTCATTTGTAATTTAGACGTACAAATTCTAACATGGTCATCATATGTGTGTGAAAGATAATGGGAACATAGTAATTATAATGAATGGTATGCATGACAACATGGTCATTATACTTATGAGTAAGAGAATGGGTACAAAATCACTGTACGATGGAGTAAGTATGCTAACATGGTAATCTTAATAACTTTTTGGATATTGGTTCCATTATAAATGTTTATTATAAATATTAAATTAATGAATGGAAATAGTGGAAGTCATATTAATGGCCTCACATGGGAATATTCAAACATTGTAATGAGTCAAATCAGGTACAAAATTATCATATCATCTTTCAATATATCAATCTCAGACATAAAAAAGGTATTATGGTATGATATTTCATAGGGAATGATTAAGGCTCTGGTACAAGACGAAGTTAATATTGGGGTATGTGTATCCTTGGGAACCCTAGAGTAAATTTAATTAGAAAAGAATAAATTATAATGTAATAACTAGTTATCTTTGAATTATACCTATTTATTATTGAACTCCATACAATATTTTTTGACTAGATTGGTTTTAGACACCATTTGTGGCCTCCTACTGAGTTGTAGTCACACCATATTCGAGATGCCTAATCAGTATAAGAATAGATTATATTATTGTAGAATTAAATAATGGAGAACCCATGGGATGGATAACTGATTTGGGTTAGAACATGGATGAAGGGACTATACACGGTTCCAAACTCAATCGGGGAGTCATAATTTCTTTATTTTTAGTTGAATTATATATGCATGAAACATATATTGGTATAACATGTTTTCCATTTTAGTTGAGTATTTTTTTTCATGTTTGATTATCTTATGACATGAGTTCTGATGTAGTTATAAATTATTTATATTTTTTTTATTTGTATTTGATGATTTTTACTCAGATAAATTAGATTATATTCTCCCCATGATAATCATACCGGACCCTCAGTACTAGTCGGAAACCTCTAGCCTGTGGGAAGGAACACTTGATGTCATGTGGGTATCTGGATCGGGTCACTGTCATGTGTCATCCAGTTTGGGATGTTAAAAAATGGTTGATCTTATCCTAACATACAAATAATAATGTTCGCTAAAAAAGGAAACAATTAATTAGGTATAAACCTAATAATTTCATGTGACATGAAATTGGTTTTGTACTATTCTCCAATGTTGTAAGAAAAAAATATTTCATAAATTATGAGTTATATAATTGAACGGAAGCCATGTATTAACCCATAAAATTAATGGATAATGGGGTAGGTATATATTTTATACTCATTTATAAAAAAAATGGAATAAACATGTGATGCCAAATTTTTTATTCAGGGAGAGAAATTTTTTTTACAGTTCACTTGGAGTATTTCATATGGAAAATTATGTCTTCATATTTTTATAAAATATTTGGAAATAAAAATCAATCATAAAATTCATTAAAAATATTCTATAAGAAAATAACCATTGTGAATTGTGAAGGATTATTCAAATAATTATGTTATAAATATGGTGGTAAATTTTAATTATTTGACATATTTTAAATGAAATAATTCCATTCCGACTTTTGAAAAAAGGCTTAAAATGTTCTTAGTTAAAGAACAACAGAATGAACCCTTTTAAACTATATAAATAAATATGAAAAACATGTTTAGAAATTTATTGAACCAATATTTTTACTCAAAAAAAATTTCAATAACTTATTTTTATGAAAATATAAACATGGATGAGTAAGATTAAATATCTATAAAAATATATAATATCATTATTTCATACAATGAAATTTCTTATTGTTTATTTATTAAAAAGTTATGAAATTAAAAACAAAAACGTAAACTAACTTTATAAATGGAGGTGAATAAAATAGATGTGGATAATGAAACAAATTTGATATGATTTTCCCCAAAGGAACCTTGAATATTAATAATCTCAAATTTAAAAGACATTGTACCATAAATCATTTATCGTGTAGTGGTATCATTCAAATATAATCAACATGGAAAAATTTAAATGAATTGTTTTTTAATGATGTTTTAATAATTCATGATAAAATTTGTAATAATAGAAATTATACACGATATATAATAAATTTCGAGCCTAATATTAAAATATTATTCAAATGATAAAATTTGAGATCTATCCCACTAAAATTATGATAAAATTATTGTGAGGATTAATTAATGATTCGATTATGTGGAAAAAACTAAATACACAATAAAAAATAGAAATATAATAGAGAAAATAATATGATATTTCAAACCTAATCACTGATTGTCATAGTCCATTATGATTAAGTATAAGTGAGTGAATGGAAATAGATTTGAGATATACCTTACATAGAGTTCAACATGTCAGGGTTGTTCTTTGTATTCTTCAATGGTAAAAGATTGATAAGTATTTAATTTTTTAATAAACATTGGTGGGTTTCATATTACTTTATTTTTTTATTACCGTTATAAATTTCATTACCTAGTAAATTAAGATCACATATTATTTTTTCGGATATTCATTAGATATGTCCAGAATGACTTCGATAGGTTGAATATGGTAAAAGATTTCAGTGATCCATCATCTCTAGAATAATTATCATTAAATAAATATCATTTTTATAAAAAATATAATTATAGAGAAATACATGATATATGGTTATGTAATTGAACAATTTTCCAATCTCATTTGTAGTAGGATATAAATATGCATGAGTAACGTTTAGAATTTTCAGCTGTCATTATGGAAATAGAGAAAGTATAATTTTTAATTTGTAGAATAATTTCTATATAATAAATAAATCATTATATATTGAACTATAGTTATATATAACATAATTTTAATGTGGTATTCATGAAATGAATCGTATTTCATCATACAGGTGATAGTGCACATGTACATACCAATAGAGAGGTAAGAAATTAAATGATATAAGATCATTTCGAAATGGAAAATATTACATGAAAGACACAAACACAAAAAAAAACAAAAAAAACACACACACACATATATATTAAAAAAATAATTATTTCCAACCCCAGGAAAATGTGGTGGAAAATAAATTACACGGGTCCATGAAGTGGATGTCGTCCATACACATGAACAGCAGTTTTGCTTAAAAATTAATTGATGTGTTTATGGATATAAATTATTCCATTAATATAGAAAAATACTTATATGTGATATATATATTTGTTTTATTATATCTTAATTATAGAGCTATACTTAAATGATTCTAATAACAAAGAAAAACACTTTATTTTGAATTATACCAATTCTTTGACTAACCTCTTATTTTTTACACAAATATATTCCATTTGATGGTTTTATGGAATCCACATGGAAAATAGTACATGAGGATATATTCAAAGAAATTTTAGAAAATTAATTATATATATTTATATATAGAATAAGAAAGGATGTGTGCATTTATATGTGCGAGATAGAACATTGTACAAAAATTTCAAAAAAAAATACATTATGATAATGTTATTCCCACGAAAAATTATTCAAAATGGACATATATTAGAAGCTAGTATTTTATATGGTCTAAATATTTTTATCCAATAGTATTTTGGAATTTTTAGTGTGAAAACAAGCCATTATATTTTTGTATGATCAATCCGTAATCCTTTTATAACATTTATTGGGTAGTTAATTTCTTAAAATGAATGAATTATAAATTTTATAAAAAAATAATAACTCTATAATACAAGGAAAATGGATGACATTGTAGAATATTTTATATTCTAATTTTACACTTATATTCAATTCTATTTTTTAAATAATTTAATAATATATTTTTAAAAATAAATTTTATTTAATTTTATTTTTGAAGTTATTCATTTAATATTACATTACAGAAATAAAATACCAAAAACATGTTTGAAAAAATAAATTCATACATAAAAATATAATTATTATCTTTAACATTTTTCTAAAAAGAAGTCAACTATAATTGAGTATTTGACTTTTTTAGAAAACATTGTGATTTCATTTATTTTGATTAGTGATTTTTCATCTTTTAATAATTGTTTATGGAAACTATATATTCATGAAAAGTTAAAAATATATTACTTCGAAGAATATAATTTCATTATACACAACTGAACCTTTATTATTCAATCGCCACATATTTTTATCCCTATGTGAAAAATATAACCTATATTAAATTGAATGTGACTGCCATTTAGTCTTTTTCAGTGCTATACTAACTATATTGGTCACATTCATTGAAATTTGTCTACTGAATAATATAATAACAATTATTTAGTGATTAAAGTTGTAATCCATTCATCTAATAAGAATTAGTATGTCAATTTTTTTTCTTATCACTTATATTACATATAGGTTAACCCAATTTAATCTTTACCATGATAAAAATGTTGAACTTTTTTTACTATCCATTATAACTAAAACTTATGTTGTTGTTATTACATAGTAAAAATTATAATAATTAAAAATATGAAATAATTTATAACAAATTCAATCAAAATTAGTGGAAGAATTAACTTTTGAAAAAATATATGCCAATGCGGTTTGAAAATTGGGTTATCAAGAAATATATTTTTCATGAATAAAAAGCTATTACATTATCACTATGATTAGTAATCATAATTATATGAATTTAAATTCATAAGAATAGATATATAATGTGTAAAATTAAATTAAAAATTCCCTCGTTATGGGTTAATTTATTTAATTAATATGTGGAAACTTTATGCACATGAAAATAGTTTTTAGATAAATGTGTTTTTTAGTCATAAAATAAAGTTATTCAAAAACACAGAAAATTATTAGTTAAACTATAATTAGTTACATTATTCTATATATTATGGTTTTTATTTCACTTTAAAAATAACTCCAAATTAAAATTTTGCTTTTAAAATAATTTGTATAATGAAAATGTATGTTTTTTAAAAAAATATGTAATTTTCTCAATAAACTGATAAATAGTTATTTTTAAAAAATTATTTATAATTAAAAAACATTAAAATATAAACAGTGATTTATAATATTAAATTAGTTTTATAAATTATTTGAAAAAATCAGAAAAATTTAATTATAATAGTTTTTAAAAAATAAATATAAACTATTTTAAAGAAAAAGTATAATTTATGTATAAAATGGATTTACTAAAAATATTAGTTTTTATTTAATATAAATTTATAATGATACGTAAATTTTTTAGTAAATTTTTTAAATATTTCATAAAGCAGTTAATAATATTTGTACCTGTAACATCCCAAGTAAATGAAGAATAACATATTTTCATACTTATTAATATTTTTGAATTAAATATTAATTTTACTTTAAAAGGGTTTCTATGTTCAATAGTGTACCTGATACGCAACAACGAGTTTCATTGACATCTTACGTTGCACACTAATGATATAATATTATTATTTTATATGGTAGTTAACTCATAGATATTTTATTTGCGGGAATAAATAAAACAAAAAAAATATGATTATAAATGTTTTTAAAATGTATTTACATTTATCCAATAAATGTTAGAGGATTAAAATGTGAATGAATCTAATTTTAACCATAATTTACATTAAAAGGCTGATTTATCACCTTCTAATGGTGAACCATCCTTAAATATAGTATCGGTTAATTTAATACATTATATATGACCAAATAATATCCTTATTTAGAATGGTGTCATCAAAATTTACTTTGTGTAATTTTTTCGAATTTTTCTGATAATGTTTGTTTTTTAATGACTAGTGATAATATTTTATTTTAATTCGAAACTGTGTTTTAATCTAATTTATTTATATGGTTATATTATCTTTTTAATTGGTTTTAAATTGTAATTATAATATATTTTTACCATTTAATCCAATTTTGGTCATTGGAATTAATTTCACTTTGAAATTGGACATAAACAAGTGTCAGTCTTTTGATAGTTATTGTTTCTTAAAAACATCAATTTTTAATCAATTGTGAAACCACTTAGTAGTAGTTAAAAAACTAAATATATCATTTATATGAAATTTAACCACTTATGTGAATTGAATTTTAAAAATACAATAGACATGGTTGTTATCAAGAGGTAAAATGTGGTTCATTAAGATGAAAATATTTTTTGGTGAATAGAATCTTTTGACTTTTATTTACGTCGGTTAAAGATAAATAAGGCACTTCAAGGTAAAAAGAATAGTATACTAATTAAAAATTACCTTAACACATGTCCAAACCTTATCATATTATTATTGGTGGACAATGGGCACCCTTGGGTCGATTTTGGGACCCAATGGAGCCTCTTATGAAAGATAATGACACTTTAGATTAATTAATTTAATGTAAAGACAAAATTGACATTAAAACAAAATCTTATAGTAATTGATTTTTATACTATGTTATATAAATTATCATTTTGACTATAATTATTCATTGGAAAGCTAAAAAAATTTAATATATCTTGGTACATTTTTTTTTAATTTTTAGACATCAAATAAATTAAATTATTTACGACACAATAATGACGCATTATTTACCTCATTAATAAATTATTTAAATAAATACGATTATAATGATTAAAATATTATCCGGAACATGTCCAATTCTCATTGGATGATTTTATTTCAAACATGAGTCATCGTATCTTCTGATATGATGATTTTTGGACCATTAGAAACCGAATATCATTATATAATAAAATAATATTTTCAGACTTTCCTAAAGAGCCCCTCCTCTCCCTTATAAAAAGAGTCCACTTATAACCAATTACTCACACCTGTCAAGCCATTTGGCTCATCAAAACTATACAAAATTAATCTCCTTACATACCTATCCTCCTAGAATCCTTACCTTAGGCATAAGGCATTTCAATAAGTCCTTTGGTTCAAACCAAATTGAGTTAACAAAATTAAAGGTAACAGTTTCTCTTAATTTGTTTTATTTTATTTTACTTCTCCAACCCCTAAACTCATTTTATTCATTTATTTTGTAATAGAAACAATATCCTCAATATACTAGGATGTTTTTATGAGAATTATTCTAAATAAAATTACACACACCTCCATCTAATGTATGAATAACATAATGTTTCTGTGGATGGAAAACTAATGCCTCACGAAATGATGATTGTTCAATTACATCTTACCACCTCTCATGGTGGCCATTATGATGGACCTATATTTATATATGATATATATTATGTTTATGATTTCATTAGGCTTCTGTACATCTAAATTATATCAAGCCATTATGGTGTCCATAGTGGGTAAATACGATAATCTCATTTTAGGAAGTGAGGACTACCACCCCCGCAAAGTGATATGACTCGTTAATGCCTTATTTGGGATGTATAAAGGATAGAGTTAATGATATTATATATTTAATTATACTAAAATTATAATATACCTATGTATTATTATGTTCTAATTCCATTAAAATAATAAATAGAAATGAAAGTACTGTTCATGCGTACGTACGGCTTACCCTCTCCACGAACGGTGCATTTCATTTCTTACCTCCAAATGTAATGTACTATTATAAATACATGTAAATACTTGATATATATGATATATATGATATATAAATGAATAATTTCATTTTGGATATAATGAACTATTGACCACATGTGCAACATGTAAATATAAGGTGTTCATTTGTGACTCAAGTACCAAATATCGACATAATGGACGTTATTAACATAAATGGTTACATAATGTTTATAACATGTTAATAAGTGATATGAAAGGAATAATAAACCTGAAGAGGGTTCTTAAACAAGTAAAAATTAATAATTTATTATTTAGGAGATTAAAGAATGATCGAGTCAAGTCAGATATAAGGTAAGGGACTTCATCTCAATCTCCTTTCATTGAATCATATTATGTTTTAATACACGACTTTCTTTTATACGCTATATAAAAACACTTGACATTTCAAAGGAAATATTTTTCTATGAAGCGTTTTACTAAATGAAAAAAATGAATGTTTTTTTATGTAAGTGGTGACAACGACATTTCCACCGCTGCGAGTATTATTTGATATTTGGATTCCATAACAAGCTATAATGTTTTTAAAAATAAAATTAAATACCATATACTATTTTTATGTATTTTTTTATTGAAAATGATTTTGAGAATGGATTTATTATTTCAATATCCTGAAATGATATTTTATTATTACAATGTGGAAATTTTATCATTCCTTTACTCTTATGTTATGTGTTATGATCATGTTATGGTTCTTGGTATTTATTTGCGTATATGGTTGGTTCCATGATAAAACTAGGGTGGGTGAGCCTGATATATCTCTCCAATGTATTGGGTAACATGACGGAGGTAAACATGAATGTTTCTGCTAAGAGATTTTAGGGAATATAATGTTATGGGTATTCTAATTTTACTCCCTATGTAGCTGTGATAACTATAATGTAAGTATAATATGGATACCGCAAGTTACCATTATGATTTATGATTTTTATGCGTCTTTCATGAATATTATGATTTCATGTGGTAAGTATAAGAGTTCATGTTTTGTATGTATATATGAACAAATGTTTTTCATTCTTTGTTTTATAACCCTTACTGAGCCTTTTATGCCCATCCCATGTTTTGAAATGTTTTCAAAGGACATAAAGATGAATAGGGTCAAGGATGGGATCAAGGAAAATTCATGCTGTCTAAAACATGGAACTAGACATGACTCTCTTTTTTCAAGTGTTTATATTTTATAAAAAAAATTAAAACTATGTAGAAGTGTCTACCTTGTAATCTTATAATATGTAACAGTTATGTCCTAATTCTCTAATACTCTAAACCTAAAAATATCCTCAATGAGAATTATTAGTTTAATTCAATATTATGTAAATGTTTAAGGATGAGTCCTTATAGTTGTTATCAGAGGTCAGTTTAGACAACATTAAAAGTTAGGGTATTGTTAAATTTATATCCATAAAGTAATTTATGTTAATATTGAAATAATATAGCACTTAAATATTACCATTTTACTTTGCCTAAGATATTTCTGTGTTCAGAATGGTTTTACGCAGAGGATACATGGCATCTATGTTTGGACGACATCAGGAGGAAGACAACCTTCCAAATCAGTAGCCTATGATGGTTGAAATCAGAACTAAATATTTTTTTGTCGTGATGGCACAGTTGACTCGGGCTATAAATGGTGGTGGTATCCATGCACAAGATCAGCCAGATCAGCCATAGACGAACATGAAAGTAGTGGATCATTTCTTGAGGCAGCATCCCCCATCATTTAGAGGATCATCTGACCCTGTTCTAGATGATGGGTGGATTAAATAATTGGAGAAGATTTTCGATGTCATGGGTTGTTTAGAACCTCAAACGGTTAGTCTCGTTGTTTATTTTTTTGAAGGTGAAGCTGATCAGTGGTGGTCAATGGTGAAAAATATAACTGATAGTGAGGAGATTGATGCTCTTGATTGGGACGAATTCAAAGGTATGTTTCTTTAGAAATATTTTCCTAAGGTGGTTCTTCTTAGGAAGGAAAAACAATTCCTGGAATTGAGGCAGGGTATTGACTCAATGGCTGCTTATAAAGAAAAATTCACTTGACTGGCAAGGTATGCTCCAAATTTCATACAATATCTTGATAGTAAAATCAACCATTTTTACTCAGGATTAAATCCAATGTATCGATGGGCTTTAGCTTCTCATGAGTTAAAAATGTATGATTTTTTTTCATTGTGTAGAGATGGTGGAAATGGAATTTGCTGATGATCGTGTATTCTTTGACAAAAAACAAAATATGAGGTCGAGGTGGCAGGAAAAAGGGAAGAACTCTTCAAAAAATTCTAAAGGTAAGAAAATCAAGTTTAATGTTTGTGAAAATTGTGGTAAAAAGCATGTTGGGGAATGTATTTTGAATTCTGGTAAGTGCTACTGATGTGTTAAAATGGGACATAAGGCTTGTAATTGCAATGAAAATGATCAGGGTAATGGTAGGACAAAATCTGATTTACAGTCAGTAAAATGTTTTAAGTGCAATGAAATGGGGCATTATGCAAATGAGTGTCCAACAAAGAACTCAACCAAAGGAATGTAGACTGACTACAAGCAGAAAGGGATGATGAAATACTTTGCAACTACATCAGCAGATGTTGGGCCATCAAATGAAGTTGTATTAGGTACACTGTTTGTTTGTTCAGATTATCCCAATGTGTTTTTTGATTCAGAGAATACACACTATTTCATTTCTGAGAACTTTTCTAGTAAATTTCGAATTCCATCTCAGGATATGAATACATAACTTATAGTAAAAACACGTGGAGGAAATTTAGAGACAAAAATAAAACATAATAACATTCATGTCCTTGTGTGCATAAAGAATATACATGAAAAACTTATTTTTTTCCTCTAGTAGAGTTTGATGTTATTTTGGGCATGTATTGGCTTTCTGTTTATCATTCAAAGATTGACTGTAGATCTAAAGAGGTTTATTTTTAGAAAGATTTTTTGTTTTTATTCAAAAATGAACCCTTGTTTTTGATAACATTTGAGGAAGCTGAGAAACTAGTAAAAATAGAAATGAATGTTACCTTTCACATATTGTTGAAAACAAAGGAACTGTTTAGATTAATGATGTTCCAGTGGTAAATGAGTACGTTGATGTTTTTCCTGATGAGTTGCATGGTATTATACCTAATCGGGAAGATGAATTTACTGTTGACTTAGTTCCTAATGCTAATACAATTTCAAAACCCCCTTATAGAATGGCTCAAATTGAACATTTAGAGTCAAATAATCAATTGCAAGAGTTATTAGATAAACGTTTCATTAGACCTAGCGCATCACTATGTGGTGCTTTTTTCTTGTTTGTTAAAAATAAAGATGGTTCAATAAGACTTTGCATTGATTATAGAGAATTGAATGGCATCATTCTTAAGAATACATATTCTTTGACTCATATCGATATTTTTTTTTGATCATCTCCAGGGAGCTCAATATTTTTCGAAGATTGATTTGAGGTCGGGGTACCCTCAGTAAAGGAAGCAGACATTCTAAAGACCACATTTCGTACTAGATATGGCCATTATGAATTTGTAGTTATGCCTTTTGGTTTAACCAATGCACCTGCTGTATTCATGGATCTTATGAATATAATTTTCCATGAGCTCTTGGATAAGTTTGTGGTTGTGTTCATTGATGATATTTTGGTTTATTCCAACAGTATAGAGGAACATGAAAGTCATTTAAGGGTTTCCCTGCAAACATTTAAAGAAAAAAACTTTACAGAAAATTCAGAAAGTGTGAGTTTTGGTTATGAATTTTTTTTCCTTGGTCACATTGATTCAAAAAATGGAATAACTGTTGATCCTAAAAAAACCAATGTTATGAAGAATGTCCAACACCCACAAATATAACCGATATTTGTAGTTGTATTGGTTTGTAATGTTATTACCAGAGGTTTGTTGAATAGTTTTCATGGTTATCTAGTCCAATGAATAAGTTAACTTGAAAATGTGTTAAGTTCATCTGGAAAAAAGAATGTGATGATTGTTTTTAGGAATTGAAAAGAATATTGGTGAATGCTCTAGTTTTGGCACTACCATCTAGAAATGGTGAGTTTGTTATCTACAGTGATGCTTCATTGAAAGTTCTAGGTTGTGTCCTAATGCATAATGATCAGTTAATTGCTTATGCTTTACATCAATTGAAACATCACGAGTTAAATTACCCTACACATGAATTGGAATTAGCTACTGTTTTTTTTCTTTAAAAATGTAGAGGCATCATTTGTATGGAAAAAATGTGAAATATATACTGATCACAAAAGTTTAAAGTATGTATTCACTCAAAAAGAATTGAACATGAGATAGAGGAGACGTCTTGATTTAATCAAGGATTATGATTGCACGATCCATTACAATCCGATAAATGAAAATAAATTGGTTGCTGCTTTGAGTCGAGAAATTAATGCTTCATTAACAATGCTATGTCTGGAACGAGATCCTTTGGTTTTTGAATTAATGAAATATTTCATAGAAGTTATTGGTGTAGGAAATTCTTCTATTTTGTATCAGGTGTCAGTGAGATCATCTCTATCATACAGAATAAAGCATGCACAGAAAGAAGATAGTGTGTTGCAGAAAAAGGTTGAGTTGGTTCAGAAGGGTATGTTGCCTGATTTTAATCTTGATAATGATTCTGTATTGAGGATTGGGAAGAGATTATGTTTATATTATCATTCACAGTTGGGGAATTAGTTTTTATATGAAAAAAATTGTTCTCCGTTTTCAGTTTATCCTGGCATTACTAAGATGTATAGAGATCTACGTGAGTATTACTGGTGGGGTGGAATGAAAAGAGATATTTCTAATTTTACTATGAAGTTTTTGACTTGTCAGCAGGTTAAAGAAGAGCGACAGTTACCAAAAGGGATGCTTCAGCCTTTACCAGTGCCAGAGTGGAAATGGGAAAATATATCCACTGACATCGTTGTGGGATTACCAAAAACATCTCGAGGTAATAGTGTAATCTGGGTTATAGTTGATCGATTGATCAAATCGGATCATTTCCTTCCTATTCGAGGTAATTTGTCTCTAGATCAACATGTTCGGTTTTATATTAAAGAGGTAGTCATGTTTCATGCAGTTCCCCTTTCCATTGTATTAGATCATGATCCCGGGTTTACTTCTATCTTTGGGAAATTCATTCAGATGTCATTGGGTATTGAATTAAATTTTTGTACAAAATTTCATCCGCAATTAGATGGGCAGTCAGAACGAACAATTCAGACCATGGAGGAGATGATATGTGCTTTTTCACTGGATTATCAGGGAATTTTGGACCAATATCTTTCTTTGGTTTAATTTTCATATAATAACAGTTTTCACTTCAGTATACAGATGGCTCCATCTGATGCATTTTGTGGAAAGCGTTGTCGAACTCCAGTTTTTTGGGATGAAGTAGGTGAAAGGAAGATGATGTGACCAGAATTGGTAGAAGAGATGGCAGAGAAACATCAGTTGATTCAAGCAGCACATGAGAACAGCTCAGAGAAGACAGGAAAGTTATGCAGATAACTGGAGGAAGGATCTTTCTTTTTAGGTAGGCGATCATGTCTTTCTCAAAGTTTCTCCATGGAAAAGTGTGATGCGTTTTGGTAAGAAGGGAATGTTGAGTCTTAGAATCATTGGAACTTATGAAATTTTGGATAAAATTGGATCAGTTGCATAGAGAGTGACATTAACTCCAATTTTATCCCGGGCTCACAATGTTTTTCATGTTTCAATGTTAAGAAAGTATATGCCAGATCCATCTCATATTTTGGGCCCCGAGGTAGGTCAGTTGGTAGAGAATCTCTCTTATGAGGAACAACCAGTTCAGATTTTTGACCGTAGAGACCAAGTGTTTCAGAATCAGGTAATTTACCAGGTAATGGTTTTGTGGAAAAACCATATGGTTAAAGAGGAAACATGGGAATCTAAAAATTCTATGAGGGATAAATACCCCCACTTATTTTGATAAATGAATAAAAATTGTGAGGATGAAATCTACAAAAGGGGGGATGGATGTAACGTTCAAAGTAAATGAAGAATAAGATATTTTCATACCGATTAATATTTTTTAATTAAATATTAATTTTAATTTAAAAGGGTTTCTATGTTCGATAATATACCCTATATGCAACAATGAGTTTCTTTAAAATCTTATGTTGCACACTAATAATATAATATTATGATTTTAAATGGTAGATAACTCATAGCAATTGTATTGGCGGGAATGAAGGAAAATAACTACAATATGATTGTACGTGTTTGTAAATTGTATTTACATTTATCAAATAAATGTTAGAGGCGTAAAATGTGAATGAATCTAATTTTAAGCATAATTTACATTAATAGGCCAATTTATCCCCTTTTAATGGAGAACCCTCCTTAAATAAAGTTTTGGTTACTTTAATAAATTCTATATGACCAAATAAAATCTTTATTTAGAATGGCGATATCAAAATTTACTTTTTGTAAATTTTTTGAATTTTTCCAATAAAGGTCATTATTTAATGTATATTGAACATATTTTATTTTAATTTAAAAGTGTGCTTTAATTTAATTTATTTATACGGTTAGATTATCTTTTTAATTGGTTCTAAAGTGTAACTATAATATATTTTTACCATTTAATCAAATTTTGGTTAATGGAATTAATTTCACATTGAAATTGTATATAAACAAGTGTCAATCTTTTGATAGGTATTGTTTCCTAAAAACATTCTATTTGTTTTAACAACGACAAATAATTTTAAAAATAATAAATGAAACTTTTATTTTTTTAATTTGTAAAAATAGAAATAAATTTTAAATTCATAATATCAATTATATCTTAGGCTAAATTTTTGGTATTTTTCTGAAAAACATCAATTTTTAATGAATAGTGAAACCACTTAGTTGTAGTTAAAAAAAATGGATTTTTCATTTAAATGAAATTTTACCACTTCTGTGAATTGAATTTCAAGAATCCAATATACATGGTTGTTATCAAGAAGAAAAATGTGGTTCATTAAGATGAAAATATTTTATGGTGAATAGTAACTTTTGACTTTTATTTACGGTGGTTAAAGGTAAATAAGGTATGTTAAGGTTAAAAGAATATTATAATAACTAAAAATTACCTTACCACTTGTCCCAAAATTATTTAATGAGTAGTGGCCGACAATGAGCATCCTTGGGTCGATTTTGGGACCCCATGGATCCAGTTATGAAAGATAATGACACTTTAGATTAATTAATTTTATGTAAAGACAAAATTGATCTTAAAAAAATCATTTAGTAATTAATTTTTATATGGTCTATATAAATTATCTATTATACTTTAAATATTCATTGTAAAGATTCACATATTTCCTATATTATTTTATTTTATTTAGTATTTTTAAACATCAAATAAATTAAATTATTTATGACACAATAATGATGTAGTATTTACCTAATTAATAAATGATTTAAATAAATAAGATTATAATGATTAAACTATTATCCAAAATATGTATAATTATGATTGGATGGTTTTATTTTGAATATGAGTCATATTATCTTCGGCTATAATGATTTTTGGACCATTAGAAACCGAATGTCATTATATAATAAAATAATATTTTCACACTTTCCTAAAGATCCCATCCTCTCCCTTATAAAAGGAGTCCACTTCTATCCAATTACTCACACCTCTCAATCCATTTGTATCGTTAAAACTCTACCCAATTAATCTCCATAAATCCATCTCCTCCTCCTAGAATAATTACCTTAGGCAGAAGGCACTTCAAGATTTCCTTTGGTTAAAACCAAAGGGAGTTACCCAAATTAAGGGTAACTGTTTCTTTAAATTTCTTATCTTTTATTTTACTTCTCCATCCCCTAAACTCTTTTTATTACTTAATTTTGTCACAATTCCAGTATCCTCAATATACTAGGATTTATTTATGAGTATGATTAGAACTACACTAACACACACCTCCATTTAATGGATGAAGAACGTAATGTTTTTTTGGATGGCAAACTAACGCCTCACGAAACGATGATTGTTCAAATACATCTTACCACCTCTCATGGTGGCCATTATGATGGAACTGTATTTATATATGATATATATTATGTTTATGATTTCCTTTTTCTTTTGTACTTCCCAATTATATCAAGCCTTTATGGTTTCCATAGTGGGTAAATAAGATAATCTCATTTGAGGAAGGGGAGACTACCTCCCCCTCAAAGTGATATGACTCATTAATGCATTATGTGGGATGTATAAAGGATAGAGTTAATGATATTATATATGATATTATACTGGAATTATAATACACCTATGTATCATTATGTTCTTATTCCATTTAAATATGAAATAGAAATGAAAGTAGTGTTCATGTGTATGTACGACTTACCGTCTCCATGAACGGTGCATTTCATTTCTTACCTCCAAATGTAATGTACTATTATTAATACATGTAAATTCTTGATATATATGATATATAAATTTTGAATTTCATTATGGATATAATGAACTATTGACCACATGATCAACTTGTAAATATAAGGTGTTCATTTTTTACTCATGTACCAAATATCAACAAAATGGACGTTACTAACATAAATGGTTACATAATGTTTATAACATGGTAATAAGTGATATAAAAGGAATAAAAAACATGAAGAAGGTTCTTAAGAAAATATAAATTAACATTAGTTTATTATTCAAGATATTAAAGAATGATTGAGTCATGTCGGACATAAGGTAAGGGACTTCGTCTCAATCTTCTTTCATTGAGACATATTTTTTTTAATACACGACTTTATTTTATACGCTGTATAAACACAGTTGAATTTTCAAAGGGAATATTTTTCTATGAAGCATTTTACTAAACCAAAAAAAAAAGAATTTCTTTTATGTAAGCGGTGACAATGGCCTTTCTGCCGCCATGAGTTTTATTTGATCTTTGGCTTCCTTAACAAGCCAAAATGTTTTTAAAAGGAAAAATAAATACCATATACATTGTTCATGTATTTTGGTATTGAAAATGATTTTGAGAATGGATTTATTATTTCACTATCTTGAAATGATATTTTATTATTTCATTGTGGAAATTTTATCTTTCCTTTATGCTTATGTTATGTGTTATTATCATGATATGGTTTTTGGGAATTATTTAAGTATACGGGTGGTTCCGTGATAAACCTAGGGAGGGTGACCCGAGATAGATCTCCAATGCATTGGGTAACGCGATAGAGGTAAATGTGAATGTTTCTCCTAAGAGATTTTAGGGAACATACTGTGATGGGTATTCCAACGTAACTCCTTATGTATCTGTGATAGCTACAATGTAAGTATGATATGGATTCCACAAGTTACCTTTACGATTTATGATTTCTATGAATCTTTCATAAATCATATGATTTCATGAGGTAAGTAAAAGAGTTTATTTTTTGTATGTATTTATGAACAAATGCTTTTGATTCTTTGTTTTATAACCCTTATTGGGCCTTTTATGCTCATCCAAGTTTTGAAATGTTTTCACAGGTCTTAACGATGAATAGGGTCAAGGATGGGATCAAGGAAAAGTCATGTTGTCTAAAAAATGGAACTAGACATGAATCTTTTTTTTCAAGAGTTTATATATTATGAAAAAAATGGAAATTGTGTAGAAGTTTCTACCTTGTAATCTTATGAGATGTAACAGCTATGTCCTAATTATCTAAAACTCTAAACCAGAAAATCTCTTCAATGTGAGTTATTCGTTTAATTCAATATTATGTAAATGTTAAAGGCCGAGTCCTTATAGTACCAAAAAATTTAGTAACTAGTTTAAAAGGGTCATTTATAAATATTAATATTTCATGGTTATTTTAAGATCACTGTTGTTTATCATTTATTCTATCATTCATAATGTAATTATTTTAAATCCTCATTGTCTTAAATTCTCTCCCAATTAATAAATACAATCATAACGACTCCAAATTGATATCAGAAATAAAATATCATAAAATTGGAAAATCATTTTTCAAAATCCCACAGAAAAAACTGATAATAAAACATTTTCTTGAAAGGATTGAAAATGAAATAAAAACTCATCGCATAAATATGATTAAAAATAAGATAAAAGTAGAGGGAAGTGAAAATATAGACAAGGATAATAACGCAATGTCTAAATAATTATAGGGAGTCATATTGATAATTTTTCACATGAATATTAATGGACAAGAGAAATTTTAGGACAAAAAAACCATAAAACATTGAGTTGTTAAAAACACCAACTATTAATTATAAATTATGGAAATATGATATCATTTTTTAAGAGTTTATTTAGCTAGAGGTGAGGAATTACATTAACATCTAGTCAAAGAACATCAGTAAATATGCATACATGATAAGTAGAATATCATCCAATAATCAAATTCATCTAGAATATAATATTTTTATCAAATTTTTTATTTTTTAGATATATATTTTTTTGTTAAAATAACTAAAATGATCATATAATAGATAAAATAATCACAAAAGGTATAAAAATTTCTTTCTCTTATATTTAGAGAGAGAAAAAAATTATATAAGATATTTCTAAAAATGAATATACCATTATATGATAAAAATAAAACCATAATCACCACTGCCTAAAAAATAAAACCCAAGGATCATAATATATTTCTCTATAATTACAAAAAAATAAATAAAATAAAATATTCAAAACAATGAATTAGGCAATTAGATGTGAATGAAATGGTGACAGATTGTTCAAATATAAACCAAATATTTTTCTCCGGATAAAATATTTTACTCATAATGTCTAATAAAAAAACTTTTCTACCCTAATCATATATTATTATCACTATTGAATAAAAACTCAATTACTATAATCACTAAATTAAATCATACATCATTCCTAAAATTGTCTCAATCCCAATATGATTTAGGATTCTTATAACAAAAACACAATTGATACAAATAAATATTAGACATAAATCTCAAATACTAATACAAAAATACATTCACCATAATGAGTGGTATAAAATAGGACCATACATGGTCAATGAATGAACCTTTAGAAGATATAATTGACTTATATAATTACATAGTTCTATATATTTAAGACAATAATCTAAAAATTATTCTATATTATGAATATTCATTCATTCCATTGAAATCCTCATTTTCCCATGTAATTCAATACATTATGTACCAATTGTAGACACATAAAATATTATAATGTTACATTGATTCATTCTCATGTGTTTATCTTCACACATGTTTGAGTTGAATGAAATTGAGAATTATTTTTTATATGGTCTCCCCACCTATGATCTTAGAAGAATCTATACTTGTCTCCCAAGGAGAGTCAATGTGTTGGTTAATGTACATGATATTAATCATATATCCAGATTATTGTTTTGGTGTAATAAAAATATCTTTCACCTAAGTCATGATCACATTTGGTTTCTCTAAATCATTTAATTTTTCATAACATTAACCATTAAAACAATTATTAATATTTCTTTCCATTCCCTGACACAAAAAATCATGTTATGAGAAATAAAAATCATATAATTGAAAAATAACAAATAGGATTCCAAAATCATGAAACCCTAAATTAAATATAATACATGTATGTTTTAACCTAGTTCAACTATATAAATTATATATTAAAATCATTCAAGATTATTTTTAAGAAAAATTTGAATGAACCCATGCATATCGCTAAGGAGTGTCATACCCGGTGAAAAGAATGGGCTCAACCACTATTTATCTGAATTGCTGGTGAGATATAATCCACCAAATATTTTAATTGGTTTTAACCTTATATAAATCTATTTCAATACATCTTCCATTTATAGAATGATGAAAATGGTTTACTTCTAGGAAACCCACATAATCTATGCTTTATGAAAACATATTTAGGTAAACATATACATAGAATCATCTTTATGAATTTTTACAATATTTATCGAATACTAATCCCACTAAAAACTAATAATTTAGTTGATATGATCTACAGAGAACCATTCATTTTATACATATTACAAAATGTTTTTTAATCTTAATATCCATTAATTATATCCCAATGATGATGATTCTATGTATCATTATAATAAAAATTTAAAGATCTTATCAATGGAAACTAAAATATTTCCACATTATTTTTATTCTCCATAATGAGATACAACATGTCCTTGCGATCGTAAAATAGTTTATGTTAACCTATGGAATATATAAAATTAGTCAATGATAATAAATACTGAAAGGGAAAAAATATTTATTAGAAAGTAAAATTGTGATTTAAAGGTATAACTTTATTTAATAAATAGAGGTTTATGTGTAATAACATAGAACCATAATATAAAGAACATTTTATCATAATATCATTGAAATGTTGGTATTCTGAAATGAAAATTTGACAAGAAATAAAAATTAAATAAGGATAACTTCCTAGATAGAGTCACTTTTTGTAAAAATTACCAAAATGGATTAGTTTTACACTATAATACCATACAAAGTGTCTCTTAAGACAAAATCATCATCCAATGAACTAGAGAAACTTTTTTCTAAAGCCATCATAAAATATACATGCTTATGATTTTCACAAAATATAATTAAAACATATTGTATAAACCTCATAAATACCATTTTTAAAATAATAGTATTCATAATCTAGTCACATGTTAAAATGAGTGATAATTTCATAACTAATGATTTTGAAAACAAATAAAAATATTTTGTTTCCATATCTAAGTATGGAATAAATAGATAGGAAAAAATGATACATAAATATATATAATATTTACATTCAATCCATTAATTAAATTATTTCCATCATTGAATAAATTTAATTTAAAGGATCACATGGAATATTTTATAAGATAAATTTAATTTTCGCATAGAAAAAACATCTTCAGAAATCTAATTTTTTTGAATAAATGATACAAAATAATTCCTTTAAAGGATCTATAGAAACATAAAAATGTAATTATTGTAATTTAGTTTTTAAAATAGATGTAAATTATGTTAATTTTGTATAAGTAAAAAGTAATTATTACTTTTACAATTTAGAACAAATGTTCAAAAAATTCATTTTTCAGAAATTTATAGAAAGTTTCCATTTAATCAAAATTCTAAAAATCTCAAAAAATGATATAATATTCATTACTAAATATCTTTTGAATATTAAATTTTTTTTCAAAAATATTTTCTGTAAAATATTTACATGTTAATGAATTATCATATGTATATGAAGATAAAATATTGGTATTGCATGCAATCAAATTTCTTGATGTATTACTTCTCAATAATAGAGGAAAATGATTCAAAAAATATACAAAATGTCATAAAAAGAGTATAATTAAAGGGGTGTGTTTTGATAAAAAAACTATAACATGATTTCCTAGAAATGAACATTTGTAATAAGCAATATCTAAATGATCTGACATTTTATCATAAATATTTCACCTCTTTTGAATCATTCGAGTCACTTATATATCCATTACCTAAAATTATTTTTATTATAAAATTACATAGAATATTAATTTATAATTTTATAATATAAAATTGGAAAAATATAGACCATATAAATCTCCATAGGTATACAAAATTAAAATATTAATTAATTTTGGGATATTAATATTTAATTTCATAAAATGGGCATAAAATTAAAGTTATAATTATTAAATGATGTGACTTTGTTATGAAATAAAAATAAATATAAAACTTGTCTCAATTAAAAAAATAATATATTCAATGGTTATTTCACACATAATCATAGCATAACATTTCAAATGTAGTCAATGTATAATCCAATGAATGTAAATTGAGTTAAAAACCACTAAAAATAATCATAAATAGCCACATAAATATATTTTAATCCTTAATAAAAATTATATAATAATTATTTAAATTTTTAAGAAACTTTTTAAATTTTATAATGTTTTTATTTTTTCATTATAATGTTATATTTATTTTCACAATCAATTAAATTCAAATTTTATAATTTGATTATATTCAGTTAATATGTCTTAAATGAATTTTGTTTGGTGAATATGTAAATGTTTCCATAAATACATCATTTAAAGAATAATAATAATGAAAAATTTATCATTTTTATGAATAAATAAATTGTATAATACCAACCATGAAATATAGTTATCAAAAATGAAGTTTTTTACAATCCTGGAGACATTAGGTCATACATACTCATGTGTAACATTTACATGGTTCAATACTCATTATCGACGGAAGTAAATTATTATTCTATCATTATTGATTTAACAAAAAATAATAATTTATGTATTATTTATTTAATTATAAAATATATACCATCCACATGATGTGGTGATGAATAATAGAATAGATCAATTCATTGTAGTGGAATTCCACTTTTACTCTAGAAATATGTTATCAATTTTCCATGAATATAATGTTAATAAAGTTGATGATATATTACATTTTCAAAAAGATAAATATTTCATGAATATAAGATAAATAAAATAATTCATAATTACAACCATCCATAAGTGGAGGTGATGATAAAATAATTTCACTGGTACCAAAGGTGGTTTCCCACCATACATAAGAATGGTAAGATCACTATTTGATTAAAGATGATATGGATATAGTGAGTTAAATTAAAATTACAACGTCTCATTGTGCAGTATATAATTATTTTTTATATCTTCATGGTTGTAAAATATTTTTAGGAGGTCTAAGAAAAATTAAAACACATATTATTGATTAATAATTGAACAGGTTCTTCGCACAACCTCAAATAATTTAAAACAATATGTTACCTATGATTATTATAAGATAAATAAAAGGAATCTAGGAAATTGTTACGGATTAGATTATTTTATGTTATTTTTTATTAGATGATCCAAATGGATCTCTATGTCTGTATAATATAAAATTAGAGGTGTCCTTTTATAAGTGGGGGATATGACCAAATTAGAAATTATTTAAAAGAATACAAAATGTTAAAGCCATTACCAAGAAAAATTCTACTGAATATTTATATATTAAACAGTGGGATATGTTGAATTAATAATACGACCATAAAATATGATTAGGGATCTTTAATTTTCATAAATTACATTATCCTTTGGTTTATTCAATCGATAAACCATTATTAACCTTAACCATGGTAAATTATTTTTAATAATTAAAGGGTTTTAATTATTCAAAATAAATAAGAATTTGATAATAAATTAAAAACATATTTAAATTTATAATATTTAACATATTTTGTTTTTTGGTGCTAGTTTTTTATTATTTTCATGTTATTTAATAAAATATAATTTAATATAAAATATTACTTATTTAATTATTTACACTATTAAATTAATTTTACATTAAAGACATGAATATAGTAATAAAATTAATATGTAACTTAATTTTTCAAAAACAAATGGTCATTACCAAATATAAAATTATTTTTTATCCACGACATATCATAAACAAATTACCATTATCTTTTTAAATATATCTACCTTTTGTTTTCAACATTTTACACAAGCACTATATCACCATAGTATAAGTGTTTAAGGAAAATATATATTATAGAAAAATAAAAAATAAAAAATCATAAAAATAATTTCATTATACTGAAAATAATATTTAATATTATGTCAACTCTTATTTTCATCCATATGTGTTCATATGATAGATATTAAAAAAAATACAATGATATTTTGTGTCATTTTTTTCATAAATTATTATATATTTAATCATACTTGAATAATGTACCATAAATAATTAAATCTAAAAATAAATTGGCAAGGGTTAAAATAAATTCATCCGATAATAATTTAGATTAAAAATTTGCCCATATAACAAGGTTTTAATAATGGTTTAACCCATTCTACATTTTACCAGGGTGATAGTTTTTTTCTATAATATTCAATACGACCAAATGTTATGTTGAAATTATATAATTATATTTATTATATTAATTTAAAATTTTGATTTAAATTTATAAATCTTATTTAATATGATATCTATAAGTTAATTTTAGAAAAGTGATCCTGGAAAATATGATGAAAAACGGGTTTTCATGAAATTTATTTTCCATGAATAAGATGATCTTAAACTAACAATGTCACTATTAATAGAAATAATATGAATTCAAATATATTTATAAACATTTAATTTAAATCATATATCATTTTTTGTTATTTTAGTTAATTTTCATGGAAAAATGTTATGCACTTACAAATAGTTTCGATATAAACATATTTATGATCCAAAAAATGAACTTATTCCAAAATTATGAAAATGGTCGAATCAAAAGAAAACAATTAAATTAATATAATTAATTTTTTACTATATTCTATTATGTCAAAATGAGAAACAAATTATAATTAGAGAAATACATTAAAATTTTAAATAATATCAATTATTATATTGGAAAAATCTATAAATTTTATTATTCATTGAAATTTAAAACATTTTAGAAAAAATTATTATTTTAGCTAAATATAATTTTTATATAATAATATTAAAATTATCTCAATTTTAAAAGATAAGATTTCTAATATATCCAAAAATTATTTTAAATATTTTCCTATAAAATTAGACTAAAAATAAATTTTGATGATAATTTTTTTAATAATAAAATAATTTAACTAAATATTTATGCGATTTTATACAATGATTTTACCGAAAAATTTATATCAAGTAGAACATTTATATATATATATATATCATAATGAAAATGATATTATTTACGTCTTCCAATTTAATAAATAGGTTGAAATATATTTTATTATATAATAATATATCAGGGATCATTTAGGATCATTGTTGTGTATATTTTATGCAATCAAACAAAATATTTTCCTCTTAAAATATCACACTGTTGAAATTTCAAATATTCATAAATTATTCCCCTAAAATTTGTAAAATATATCACTAAATAATGACTTAACATATTGAAATACCTTCTTCAAATCATGGATCCTAAAAAATCGTAATAAAAAACCCTCATTAAAAATAAGAAAATTTGACATGAGTGTCATCAACTAACTATGTCTCCATATATGATAAAATTATTGGGGAGTGTAAATATGGACCTAGGGAAAAAAATTAAAATACAAATAATTATTGATGGTAAAAAAATTATTGATCAAAATATATTGAATGGTTAAAATAATATTTATAACCAAAAATTTGTAATCCAATAAATTATATAAGAAACTATTGATTCATTATAAATGAATGTAATAGGTAAAATTTTGGTTTTAAAATCCATTTCCAATTTTTTCAGATTATTTTACAATCCAGTCCATTAAAATACAGATATACAATTAAATGATATGTAAAATTTAATCCATTTCACAATTTTCACCACAATATCATATTTGAACCAATTTATCTGTATTCAAGAAAATAATTTATTCCTAAACCTCTACAACAAAATTATCTGATACAAAATTATCCATGAGATGATAATAAGAACTTTAACATATATTTATTCATAAAATAAAAAAAATCATAGAAGTAGATACTTCATCAAATAAATGAACCATCACATGAAAAATATTTCATCAGTTACAAAAGAATCGAAAATAAAACCAAAACATTTATTTTTATATTTTAAAAAATAAATTATAATAAAATATTTAATATTATTCCAAAATTTTATTGAAAACTAATTTTAAGAATACTTTTGTCACAACATTTTCTAAAATAAATGTAAATTTTCCAAATATAAAATACCAATAACTATAAATGAATCAAACTAAAACGTATATACCAACATATTTTTTTGATTCTCTGTATAAATAAAATACCATAGTAACAAGAGTTCTAAAATATAAATTTTAAATCCTGATATATAAATACATTCACCTCAATGATTTGTATTATATACATCCTTAATTAGTCTTAGTGTTATCCTTTAAAATAAGGACATGATTAGTATAATTCATTGGTTTACAAAATTCAATATTATAAAAAATTCATGTGTCTATAAGATGATATTTTTTTCTCTATATTGAACTCCTCATTTTTTGAGATTTTTTTATCTATGATATATTCTGCACATAAAACATTTTAATTTTCCTTTTAATTATTTTCCTTGGTTCCACTTCCTACATTTTTGATATGATGGAAATTTTTCCCTCTTTCAACCATTGTATCCTCCACTCATGCTCTTAGAAGACACAATGATTATCTTATTTGGAAAGTCTCACTATTGGTTAGGTATAATTTTAAATCATATATACATACAAATAATTAGGCATACTAAAAATATATTTCAATTATATTATCATAATATTTGGATTATCTATATCATATTATTTTCTGTGACATTATTCATTATTATAATTTCTCATAATTAAACCAATAAACAAAACCCAAAAATAATTATATGAGAAAAAAATTTATAATAATGAAAAATTATTTATATAATGTATAAATCATGTATTTTTTTTGATATATGAAATTATATGATTATCATAGTCTATCAATTATTTTCATCTATTGAAATTCATAATAATGGTTCATAATAAAGAGGTCTATATACCCCATCTTATCCACTACGAGTGTCAAAATATGTGTGTCGTAAAGGAAAACTCCTCATGTATCAGAATAGTGGATGAGATATAAAAAAATAAATTTTATTGTTGTTTCCCATAGATGCATATATTACATAACTACATCCACTTTTATTATCTTAACATGGATTTATTTATATTAAACCCACATGGTAACTTCCATAAACAAAATCTATATGTTATCCCATACATATAATTATCCCAATGTATAATTATTAAATATAACTAATTGAAAAGCACAAAAATTAAAAAAATATTTTATGATATAGAATATAGGGACCCAATCCCATTACACATGATAATATAATATATTAACATTTTAATCCATTAATTATTCTTAGATATCGGAAGTCCTAATATATTTTGGAAACTATCTATATAAAACTAAAAAAATTAATATTTTTAATATTATTCACTTATTTGTTTCCTAAATCTATACGAGCTCATAAAGATGAATAGGGTAAACATGGTTTTACATAAAATAAAGATGTTATGAAAAATTACCAGAAAGGAAAAAAATATGAGAATGAACCATAAAGTGTGGGTCAAAAGTATAACATGATATCATAAAGAGAGGTTCATGATTAATCATGTGCATGTAAAAATAAATGAACATGGAAACAAAAGATCATAAATATATATTAAATATTTCTTAAACATATAACAAGAAATAAATATGAGTCAAATATAACAATGTAGTCAACATTTTTTAGTGGAGAATGACACATGATTCATAAAATTTCATCCCAAATCACATACAAGTAATCCCAAGAGACAAAAGTGATACCTAATGATATTTAATGCTACATAGTTGAACCGATAATAAAATATACATGAATTTGAGTTCCTTATAATTGAGGTCCATCATAAGGTATACATATAATAGATACTAATGGATTAAAATGGGTCGTATACTCTTTTATCATGTCATATTCAAAGGAGATATAATAAGAAGAGAATTTTTTAATTAATATTATTTATTATAGTATCCCATAAGTGGAAGATAAATTTATCTAGTTATATAATGTTAGTGACAAATAAATATATTATATTATAATTCTCTAACATTAATTTTATTCATAATTAATGGAAACTTATTCAAAATATCACATAAAATATTTATTTAGGAAAATGATATTTTCAAATTTAAATCACTGATTTAAAATTATATGAAATAAAAATTATGAAATAAAAAATTTTCTTTTTTAAGTATCTATGGAATCATGTGATAGAACCTTAAATTATTTAACTCATAATTTGTTGGGAAATATCATTCATGATGAAAAATTGAAAACTAAACATTTCTTTTACTATTGTTCAAAAAAAGGTCTATATGTTGCATTTTGAGGAAATGAAAAAAGAATCATTTTATATCATTTTAATAAAAATAAAAAAGGTTCATATTGACTTTATTAAGATTTTTAATACTAAAATAATTATTTATTTAATTTTGAGAAAAATACTAACATTGAAGCGAGATCTCCAATAATATATAATGTCGACATTACATACAAAAAATTCAAATATGTTTTTTAATAAATAGGGGTGAAATGGAAACTTAAAATGTAATCAATTTTCATTAACTAATACTAATTATAGTTTTGTGCTACATTATTATTAATTAATATTATTTCCTCATATGTAATGTTCATAAAAACAATCTAAAAAAGAAATGATATTGAATCATAAATAATATAATGATAAAGTTACATTTTAATAAAATCACATTAGATGAAGTACAATGAATTATATTTAAAAACATTTTGTTGTATGATGGATTGATTATATAATATGTAACAGTATTGTATTTTTTACATTGTAAAATATAATAGGTGAGTGATATTAAAATATTCCTTTATGTAGGGAAATTTTGATGAAATCCCCTCGTTGATCATGATGTTGAAGTGAAAAATTAATAAATGAAATGATTATGTATAAAAAATATATATATCCCAAAATAAAGTGTAAATAAAATAAAATAAAGTCATATTTCTTTTAAAAAGTAATAATTACATAGAATATTACATGAAGTTGATATATACCCCAATGTTTTAAAATTATATTCATAAATTCCTTACCATATGTTTACATGTCACATACGTAATTAAACTTCATTAATATTGAACATTTTTTATTTATTTAATTAAATAATATCATTTTCCTTTATTAATATTTCATTTATCATATTTTTTTAAATGTGATATTTTTTTCAATAATAAATTATGTTCACAATTTAATTTTTTTGGATACCTGGTTCATATGTCCAAAATGAATTTAGATTGTTCACTATTGTAAAATTTTCAATTGCTCCTATATCTCTGGAATAAAAAATAATGACATTATTGTATTTTTTTAGATAATGAATCCTTTTAATAAAATCTATGATTTTTTTGAAAAATTAAACTACCTTACCATTATGGATAAGGTATACCATACATATGCATTATTAACATTTTCTTTTTTCAATGATAATTATAGATAGAAGGTAAGTGTTTTTTTATCATTCTAGAATTATTAGAATATCATAAATATGATTTTATGTCAATATATATAATTACACATATAATATATTTTATGTGAGGAAAATAAAAAATCACATCAATTCGTGGAGGTGGTAGTCAACACGTATTCATGAATTATATTATTTTTTAGTGAATAAAATGGTAATAATTTAAATGATATATCAACTATTAAAAATTATAAATCTTTCATTAAAACTATATATATATATTTAATACATAATTATAACTATATCAAATAAGATGTTATATAAGAAAAATTGCATCATTTCGTGAGGTGGTTATCTATCGTACACTTGAATAATAATTTCATTTCCAATTTGATAGATGTTGGAATGGACAGAGTGTTTTACATTAACATGGAAAATATCATTTTATAGTATATAATAATTTTAGAATATCAACGTTTTTTAGTATTATTTAAAGGATGTGGAAGAAAAAAAATATTTATTATTAATTATTCAATTTCTTCAAACATCCTCTTTATGATTACACTAACAAAACACATGATATATTTTTCTGAAAAAAATAAACTATGAAATGTAAAATTATTAATGGAATAGATTTTATTTGTTATTTTCTTATCCAATATGATCATGAACAATGGTTAATATACGATATGATGTGTCATTTTATAATTTGTGGGTGAGGACCTAGAAAAAAATTTCATAAAAAAATACAAAATGATTAGGTAATATGGAAGAACATTTATTCCTAATAACCATATACATGGATTTTGGATAGTCTGAGGCTCTAATATGGTTTTAAAATTGTATTTAGAGATGTTTTAGTTCCAAACATACCCATATCAATTGGTGTACCCCTGGAAGACCCATATAAACCGAAATTGTGATAATAAATGTTTTAAATAGAAAGGGTTAAAATATTATTTATAAGAAAACAATTGGTTCAAAAATGGAAATAGAAGATATTTTATAATATTTATGAACATAATTTCTCTATTCCATTGTTTTGAGGGATTTTAAATAATTTAATTAAATTTTACATCACATAAATTGTCTTTAAAACTCCATTTGCAATATTCATTTCATTTCATATGTAATGCGTGAAGATAATAAAATGATTTGAATATATTAAATTCTATCCTAAATAAACATTAGTTATTAACAATATATTAATTTTCGAGAATAAAAAAACATAAAAACATTACTTTTATTTTTTATAAAATTATATTCCTTGGGGTTTCCACATGTTGTTCATGCGATGTGTCAGTAGTATTTAAGTGTTTAAGGTAACTATATAATAACAAAATTTTATAAATAAATTATCATAATTTTTATAATTTTAATATAAAAAGCTACCGTTCAATATTTTGTATCCATTTTTTTTATCCCAATGTGAATATATATGTTATATTTAATTGAAAGTAGTAATAGTTTTTCTTTTTTAATAAATTATTACGTTGGTCACATGCGTGGATATGTATCCAATAAACAATTTAATATCTAGAATAATATTATATGTCTAAATAAATTCATCCAATAATAATTATTAATTATAATGATGATCTTATAACACATTTTTAAAAAAATAATACTAGGCTTCAGCTTTTACTGTAGTGATTTTTTATGGTATTTTTACTATTCATGATAAATAATATTTAATTTATTACCTAATATAAATTATGCTGAATGAAAATATGGAATCAATTTTATCATTTTAATTCATTTAATTGGTTTATATTAAATTTAAATAATTAACCCACATCACATGTTGAAAAGTAATGTTTTTATTAACGTGTTTTTCAGAAATAATATGATCTTACATTAACTATATATATAGTAATTTTAATTATATGAATTTTAATTCCGATATATTTATAAAAATATAAAATATTGATTTTTAATGTAAATTATTCTTTATTTGAAGGAATTTTTATTCTATAAAAAAGAGAACCATTATTAAAAAAATCGTATTTAGATAATGGTATTTCTAATAATAATTGTTTTTTTAAAAAATCATTAATATTGATGGACCAAATGATATAAATGTAATTAATTACAATAAAATGGATCAAATTACTATAAAATAAATATGATGAAATATTATTAGAATTTTATTTTACATTATTTAATGAATAGAATGTACAGTATTTAAAAATCAAAAATTTCACTATTCATTGAGAAAAAATGATTTTCAGAAAAATATATATAATTTCACATTAAATAAATTATTTAATTTTTATTTAGAAAATTATTTATATTTTATCATTTAAAATTTCTAACTATTTTGAAAAAATTATAATATTTTTTGCAAAAAAATAAAATAACATTTTTAAGAAAAAATATATTTGAAGAATGAAATGAATTTAATAAACATTATGTGATTATCAACCATGAATTTGGATAAAATACTGAGTATGACATATAAATAAATAAATATAAATATTTCATATTTTATTTATTTCTATGCATCACCAAAAAATTTACAACCTTGTTAAAATGACCATTTGTATATAATAATATTTCATAGTTCATTTATGTGTAATTTTTTTTGTAAAAAAACTATCAAATATAATATTCTTAAATTTAAACCCATTTGTGATAAAATACTTGAATATTTTTTTCCTGATATTGTAGAAAAAAGGATTGAAAATATTTTTATAATGTTTGGAATTATTACTTTCTCTATAATGTTTGTTGTTTATATCCATGTGATTATTTTAATTCTTATGATATCCATGAATACTTTTTAAGATATTGTGAATATATAAATGACTTTATTTGACCATAATTTATTCGTGTCATATTATAATTAGTGATAATGTTATTGATAAAAAAGTGTATGATTTTAATTTCTTACCATTCCATAATGATTATAACTTATTTAAACATGATATATTCCACTATACATAAACCATAATGAATGACTCAACACACCCATATTTTGTTATCTTTCCCTCGGATATGGATAATTAATATGCACATTTTCTCAATGATTATTATTATAATCATCCACTATGTTTTTTATTTTATTTTCAATGTGTAATGAGAACAATATATATATCAAGCTTACTAACACAATTATACTATTGGGTCCATTGGAATGAAATTCCATGTCCCATAGTATAATGTTATAAAGTATCCACTCGCTCTAGGCTATTGGGGATGTGGTCATTACAAGGCTATATGGTTGAAGATTTCATTAAATATGGGTCTATAATAGCCCTCTCTATCAGAAAACTATCTACGCTAAATTTATAAATTTGATGGATATATATTGATAATCACTAAAATTGGATAAAAAAGAACACCATTGTGATCATAAATGCTCAGGGACTAAGTCATGCCTAATAATATTAGATGTTCAATTTTTGAATGTATTGTTATTTTATTTGAATTAATAAATCCAAACATCCTTCCCTATTAAAATTATATTGATCCATAAAATCCATCCCATGGAAGAGAATCAAGTACACAATCAACATCTACCTCTAAACCCCAACCTAGGTAACAATCGCATAATAATAACAATAGAACAGGTGTGTATATTTGTTTCCACTAAATCTTTATTGTTTTTAAAATATATTATTTTAATCATAGAAACTGATTTATAGCCAACATAACAGTTATATATGATCATTGAATCCCTTTTCATTCCATAAATACATCTTGTTTTATGTCCCTCAATAGAAGATGATCAAATAGAGACTAGTTTAATTCAATATCATATAGCAGTATCATTTAGAGAATGAGACCAAGAGGTAACCATAGAAGAGAACAGAAAAACATTATATATACATATTTATATAAATAGAATTTATATTCATCCATCCATAATTTATAATCATTCCAGAATCTATATCCAACATATTTGGAACATCTAATGCCATGTTTTTTAGGAATATATTTTTAATCATCATAATTGAAAATTCTATGGAATGAAGTAAGTAATCAGAGACTTTTGGGTTGGATCATGATTAATGAATAGTCAAAACCACATATCTAACATTAAATTTATGACTATCACAAAAAATGAAATTAAATATCTAATTAGGTGGATTGAGTCTTATTGTACATTATATAACCCCCTTTTAATATAATCAATGGATTATTTAATTTTTTCAGTGGGTGTGGAATATTTTGTTAAGGTAACAGTGCTCAATTTTTTCCCTTTGAATCCATGTTTATAAAGGTTTTGGTCAACAATATTTAGTTGATGCAAATAATATAATATAGTATTGTAGGGATCATGTCCACAAATAGTATGATGTTTGTTAATATAAATACATTCAATGAATATTATTTGATTTATTCGATACACATCAAACAAGTCAGGTAAATTCCATCAATTCAAATTGATCATTGAAAATTTTTACAAATGTACCAATACTAGAGGAATATTTTATCATTTTCCACACTATTCAAACAATTTTCTCCAACAAAATGAAGATTATACATCATGATGGGATAAAATAATTAATTGTGAGATTTAGATCCCTCATTGAAATAAATATGAGCCACATTGTTCAAAGGAATTTTGTGAATTACTTTTATTATATATTCCATGGAATCACATGTTCATTTAAAATCAAATCTAAAATCTTCATCATCAATGGTAGAAATGAATTTCCATTATCATCTCTTTAGTTTAATGATGTTATCAATTTTCTATACAAGATGATATTTACGGTATAAGTTGAATTATTTTTATTCAATTGATAATGATTCCCATGTAGTATCGCTTTCAAAATTTAAATAAACCCTCTTTATTATCAACGAAGATATATATATAAGTTACCTGCCATAATAATTACATATTATATTCATTTCATCATGAATTCAATTTCATTCAATTTAAATGATCTTGTCAGTTTAGTTTTTTGTTTATTTTCATAATGGATGCATGAAATCCCCCACATAAATGAAGAGGATACTATCAAAAATATTGTTATATTCTTTAAAAATATATAATAAACTAGTAAAAATTTAATTATTTTCATAAAAAAATTCTCAAAATTAATCTTGGATTCTTAATTTTTCATACACAGCCATAAAACCTGTGAAATAAATTTTTAAACGTGAAATGAAAACAAAAATCTTAATTAGGGACACAAAAAGAATGAAACAAATTGTTAGACTTTAAATAAAAATAATAATATGAATGAATTTACACAATGATATACTTCTAACAAATAATTAAAAAAATAATTTCTTTATGAGAAAATAATATTTCCATGAAACATATAAAATATATACATAAAAAAATATACATAAAAAATTTATGTATCAGGGGGAATCACTTTTTAAGCATATTAACATAGGATTGAAACCCTCACATATACCTTAGGATTTTTTACCCTCAATTAATACCGTGAAATGTAACCCTGCTTACTATATTCTTGAGTAACCATCATATTTAAATGTGGAATAATCATTATTTTTAACATCTGAAATAAACATAACCAATGCATTGTAGGGCTATCATAGAAAAACTCGTCATCATAAATAATACCAATGAATCGAAAAATATATATAAAATATTAATACTTTTGGTATAGAAAAACTCCATTTGAATTATTTAAAAAAAATTATGAAATAAATTTTATTGAAATGTACCTTACCTATAGTATGACATATTTCAAATTTGTTCAAAACTAATCTTTAATTATTCTCTTTGAGAAAATTATTATGGTCATTTCCTTGGTCATTTTTGTGAGAAAAGAAATTTTTACATATGGGGAGGAATCAAGGGGAGGTAATGTGGTGGAAATTACATAAGATACAAGGATTTGGTAGTGTAAGAGAATAACTGTTGAGGAGTGGTATTTATGTTTGAGGTGATGTGTGTTTTTATTATTTTATTCATTATTTTATTACTTTGGTTTAGGACTGTGATTATTTTTTATTTTGTGAATAATATATAAAAAAATAAAGGGAAGGTTTGAGAATACAGTGATTAAATCATCCATACATCATATATTACTTAATAATTTATGTATTTTTTTAAATTTCATATGTTTCTGTATTTTAGTATTCAGTACAAAATCATAATATTTTAGAAAAATTCCAAAAAATCTCTGAAACCATTTATCACTGACTATATGTCAGATATGGACTATAATTTTTTAAACTAATTTTATAAATTAGATAAATCCTATTTTAAATTATATTCATCATTCATTTGAAAAGAATATATATAATATTTTTATAACATATTTTATGACAGAAATGAAAATTAAATAAGGTCTCTTAAACTTTTCATATAAATATAATAAAACAAAAAATTAATTTTTGAATAAATATAATGAAGAAAAATTTTCTATTAATTAATTGTTTTTATTACAAAATATTAAAAAATATTTTTAGTTTACCAATAATATGAACCCTTAATTTATTATTTTTAAAGCATTTATTTACTTATTCAATGACATAAATATGAATTATTTTAACATATATTAAATTTAAATTATATTTATACATTAATAGTTGAGGTTACTATACCATTATTATGTCTTACATAATCAATTTTAATACTAATTATTTTATTATACATTTTTATTGAATTTTAACATTTAATAATAGAATGAAAAAAATATCCTATATGTACCTAGTTTCTTAATTCACCCCTTTTGTAAATTGGATCCACACAATTTTTATTTACTAGTTAATGAATTCGGGAAATCATTCTCTCATATAATTTTCGGGTTCCCATTTTCTATTTTCAATCGTGTGGTTTCTCCACAGAATATTAACCAATTGAATTATGATATTCAATAAAACATTCTATATATGATCAATAATTTGATAATATTTCTCTTCATAAGAATGATGTTATTCTAGAAAAACTACTTATAGGCTCAATACATGGAATGAATATTACACTATCATAGAAACATGAAAAATATTATGTTCCCATTACAAATTTGGTGTAAAATCCCCATCGAATGAAACTAATCCAACTATCTATATGATTTGATAAAGTCCAATGAACCATGTAATTAGCCTTCACATCATTCCAAAATGCATCTTATTTTTCCATGGAGAACCATTGATAATGACATTATCACTTAACTCTAATGAAATATTCTACCCATAGTTATCGTAATATGTTTTCAATATGATTTGAACAATCCTAATATGATATATTATCATCTGTACTTTCTTATCCGCTTCCACTACTAATTTTTTCCAATGAATCTCCTTTCCATATCATCATCCCAGAAGTTTAGATTTGGACACCTCATTCAATAAATTCATTAAATGGTTGAAAATATTTACAAGAAGAATAACTATTATTATAGAAAAAACAATAATAGAAATTTTTTGATCCCAACATCCATGGTAATACCTAGTAGAATCTTGAAGAATGTCCTCCAACGTCTGATCTGTTTTCATTATGCTCATCAGATTAGGTATAAAAATTAGTTATGTTATTTTATTTGGTTCCAAATGACTTTTGAATGCATTTTAAAAATATAGAAGTGAACATGGGATCATAGTTAAATACAATGGAGAGTGGAACAAAATGAAAAATAAAAATCTCTTTTGGTATAGCTGAAAATGATTATCTAATGATAGAGTATCTTGGATATGAATGGAATGTGTAGATTTAGTTTTTCAAACAACAATAACTAAAATATCATTATCTCAATGACAATGTTTTGGTAGTCCCACCAGAATTCCCATATATATTTTCCCATTTCCACTCTGGCATTAGAAAAGGTTGAAGAATCTCAATTGGTAAATGCGTCTTTGTTTTCACCAGTTTATAACCCATACATTTCATTTTAATTTCAATAAAACATATTTTCATTCCATAACACTAGTAAAACACCTAAATGACCCTTTATATAATATTTCTTATAGAATGAAATGAAAATGGAGAACTATGCCATTAACATAATGAATCTTTCTTTATATATGAATTAAAACTGAAACTTAATCTCTTACTAATTCCCAATATTCAATCTTTATCAATGATAAATTGTGAAAAGCCCCTTCTATCCAATTATACCTTTTCCTACAACTCATGGTCTTCCTTCTGTACTATCATAGTTATGACTAACTCAGACTATTTCTCTGACACATAAAAGAAAATAGAAGAATTTTTTACACCAAAACATAATAATACAAAATCCATCAAATCAATAACCAAGGGTTCATGTTCCAAATGTAACATACTCAATGTATCAAGATGTTTTCGAGTTAGGGTATGAACTAAATTGTTTCTTTAATAATGTGGTAGTTGTCTATGAAATCATAATCCTTTATCAGTTCCTATGATCTTATATTACACATGTTGAATTTATTCTGAGTGAATATATATGTCAAACATTAATGGTAAATATATATATCAAATTTGACTCTTTATAAATGATATCTAACAATTTTGAAATAGACAACTATAGTGGCTAATTCGAAATAATTTTTGGAATAATTTAACTCATGAGGTTTTAGTTATTAGGAGGCATAAGAAGTCACCTACTCGTTGTACATTAGAATACAACCAAGTACCATGAATTAATAATCACACTAGATGAAAAAATCACAATTTTTGGAGGACATGACATGGAATATAATATTCAACAATCTCATTTAATGTCTACGAAAATAAAAAACTCATTATTCTATCCAATTATATTTAACTTCTTTTTGTGTTAACAAAGTTGGAATTCAAGATGATTATACACTTTTTATTAGATTTTCGAAATAGTATCATAATCTATGAAAACAATGATTCTCAATAAACTTTTTATGTCTTTTATATTCATAAAAATCATTTGGTGAGGTGGGAAAAAAATTTATTCCATCCTTATTTCTAATGATCCTAATAATGGTATTTTTTTTAAAACCAAATTCCATAATTAAAATGGTTTCCATAAAAGATATTTTCAATAAGTGTTTGTAAATAATCCATATATTTAAATCATGTTCCTCATATATATTTGAATAAGAAAAATATAATATATTAAAAACAATAAATTTATCCATATATTTCAAAAAATATTTGATTCGTAAGATCCATAAATAAATAAATAGAATTTTAATATACAATGGAAATAACAAAAATATCATATTGCCTATTTCAAAATCTAAACCCTATTTTTAGAATTTCATAATCCATTAACATCTGTTTATGGTACACAATACTCATGTAAATAATTGATAAATAATGTGGGGTTACACACTATGATTTCATAGTATGTTATTTTCTTTAAAGTAATTAAATAGCTTGCACTACATGCCACACTGAGTTTGAGAACACCACGACATTCCAAACTAGCCGTTCAAAAAACAGTTTAGATTAATATTAGCTTTATTTTAAATTTTATATACTCCATATAATTTTAACATTTGTTTTATATGTTTTTTATGCATAATATATGAACAAAATCAGCTTTTCTGATAAATTATTATTTTTCAAAAAATGAAATTTTAACACCTTTTATTGGATAACCCTTTTTAAATCCAATATCTGACACATCTATATATTTGATTTGAGAAAATAAATATATTATTTTGAAGCGGTTCATATAAATTTTGTTTTGATATTTTTTTTTTGCTTTTTCTTGATAACATTCATATTTTGGTTAATTGGGGAAAATACTAAATTTTAAATGAAAACTAATTTTATAATGAAAATAAATTATAGTGTTAAATTATATATTTGTATGGTTTCGAAGTATAATTAGATTATATTTTTCTCATTTAACCCAATGTTGGTCATTAAAAGTTTTTTTACATTTAAATTGGATATAAACACAAGTCAATCTTTTGACAGTTTTTACTTCTCAAAAACACATTTTCTGGTTTTGAAAACACGAATTAATTTAAAATTAATTAATGCAATTTATATTTTTTTAATATAGTATGATAGACATCATTTTTTAATTTGAAATATAAAAATTTTCTTAGGAATATTTTTTGGTATTTTTTTGAAGACATTCAATTAATAATGAATGCAAATTTTATGTTTTTAATATGGTAAAATAGATATCATTTTTGAATTTGGAATATAAAAATTGGCTTAAGAATAATTTTTGGTATTTTTTCAAAAATATTCAATATTTGATGAAAAGTGATGAACACTCAACAATTGTTTTAAACTGACAATTATTTGAATAATAATTATTTTTATTTAAATTTATTTTAATACCTAAATATATATATTATACTTGTATTAGTTTAATGTAATTCATTGATTAATTTTATGATAATATTTGATGTATAAAATTTTATTAAATTTTTTAGTGCCTTTTACCAACCTTCAAGGAACATTTGAAAATTATCATAAAATGGAATTTTAACACTTATGTGAATTAAATTTAAAAAATTAGAGAGACATGGTTGACATCATTAAGTAAAATATAGTTCAATAGGATGAAAATGATTTTTTGTGAACAGTTACCTTTGAATTTAATTAGCACAGTTAAAAGTAAATAGGGCAATTAAAGATAAAAATGATATTATAATTATCCTAAAAAAAGTCGTAATTATATTGGATAAGTTTTTTTTGACAAATATAAATCATAGTAATAAAATATGATCATTTTGGTCCACTTGGTTCAGATTAGTAGATTTATTATATTTTACTTAATGAAGAGTTATAAGTGTTAAATTGAATGTTTTAGAACTAAACAATTTTTAATATAGGGTTATAAATAAGAAAAATTTGACTATAAATATTAATTATAAATTTAAAACTATTTCCAACATTATTTTATTTTATTTAAAATTTTTAGAATATTAATAATAAAATTTATATATGACACGATAATGATGCAGTAATTACATTATTTTTGAATGATTAAAATAATTGATATTTGAAATTATAAAATAATTTTAAATTGAGACTTAATATGTATTATACGAATTTTAATGTTAATATGAAATGTTAGGGTTGATTAAATAAAAATTTTTAGAGTAATAACGTTGTTATGGATTTCTCAAAAACTAAATACTAAATAGTGTAAAAATTGACAAAAATGTGTTTTTAAAACAAGTATTATATTATTAATTAATATATATTCTCAAATATCTATGGTTTTTTCAAAGGACTTATATAAGGTTATATATATATATCAATAATTAACCACTTGGAGTTCTCATGGATTTATATATATATTTATTAATCATATATTATAATAATATTAGAACACATGGTAAAAGTTAAACTATTTAACTAAGAGTTAAACCTAAAAGATATGGTTAATATGGTGACTAAACCTGTCTCAAACCTATTGTTTGAGTTGTGTACAAACCAACACCACAATAGCCTTTAAATAAATCCTCTTTATGCCATTTGAAACAAAAAATGATAGTATAATAAATTAATATTTCAAGCTTTTCCCAATGTGACACTCACCTATATTAAAAAACAGTACATTCCCTTAACTCAAAATCACACCTCCAAATCCATTTGGATCAGCCCATATAAGCTCAAATATCCTCCCAAATATCCTAACAACAACACAGTGTCCTTATATTTATTATAAATCCATCCTAAAAATCCTTTTTGATCAAATGAAAAGGAAGCACCCGAAGAAGAGGTAATAATTTAATAACCTCTTTCAAAGTTATATTCTTTTTTTACTTCCTCTTTAGTTTTTGTTTTCATAGAAGAATAATAAATCTAGTAAATTCATCATAATTTTATGTTATTATATATATGTTACAACCAAATTCATTATTATATCCATCTGATGAATGAAAAATTCACCATACATGCGTACATATAACTTACCATCTCCACGGTGTGGTGTAGTTTGTTATTCTACACTTCATTATTTGGATGGGTATAATAGTGAGTATAAAAAATGTAAATAATAAATATAACATGTTTTTGATTCATTATATATAATAAACCATACAATTACATAGTATTTCGCCACTAATAGAATGATATTTTCGCTTTTCCATACATAAGGATTACTGTCTCCATGACACGATGAGATTTCATTTCGCATATAACCATTCAAGACTAATTTCCATTTAATGAATAAAAATAATTTTTAAGAACATGATATAATTATAGATATAAATCCAATAAATTTTATCCATAACAAAAATAACTTACCAAACAAGACATAAAAAGGAAAATGAATCAGTTAACACCCGAAAAAATGATACTACTGAAATATCATTAACACATCAATATTAGAAGATCATATATGACATAATATTTATGTATGTGGTTTTTTATAATTTATTAACAATTATTTCACCATTATAAAAGAGTTTAACCTACCTTATACTAATGAAAAGTTTCAGGTAAGGGGTTTTCAACTATCATTTTATTTGGTAAGATTTATGATATATTGCTACTGTTTTATTTTGTCTGGTGTAAGTACTTCCCATGATTGTATACTTCCTTTATAATAAATTAATTTATTTGTATTTAAATATTCATTTTATGCTCCTTCTTTCACGTGTTGTATGATTCTTAATTTACCAAACCAGTAAGGGAATTTCGGATTTCGATTTCTACTAATTGGGTTTTATGCAAACTTAATTGATTATTTTACACCAAGAATATTTCTGAAGTCACGATTTATTTATTTTTGAGGTAAATTACACTCCCCTATGTGTGGATATATTATTTATAAAGATAATCACTCCACTAATAAATTATCATGTCATCGATATGAACTTTATAAGAGTCATCTTACCTAAATTTTCATTCATTGAGTTAAACATCCTTGTCATGGGTGTGGTTTTTGCAAGAATATATGTGAATTACCTCAGATTTATTTACACTGAATATCCAATCATATTGATTATATTTATTTTTTCCACATATAATTATTTCATTAAATTTTCCTCAACATAAAGATACATTCTTTATAAGAAATTTCATCCCAATTTACATTCCATTGAGACTTATTTGTTGTTATGTGCCAATTAGATTTTATAGGGTGTATATACTGTACTTTGACATAGTGTATCATGAATCAAATTATTTTGATGACATTATAAATCTTTTATTAGATCAATTATTTTTGTTCAAGTGTCTCTCATTTGGATAGGATCTCTAACTAAAATATCAATTTATATATTTTAAATATTTATTATTCTAAATATTTCTCATTAATGTGCAATTTTAAAAAATGGGTTTTAAGGATTTATATATATATGAACATGAATGTATTAAAATTAAAATTATTTTTAAATGTTTCTAATTGTTATGGGACAATTTTATTCGAACATAAATTTTAAATTTCTTCTTGATAAATACTGAGACTTTTTATGTTTTCATGAAAAAGGGGATATTTATCTCAATTAGTTTATCTGAATATTTTAATCTATGTCAACATCCTTCATTATTTTTGATTGGGTATCATTTTTTATAATACAATCTTCAATATTCTATTGCATGATTTGTGATATGTTTAATTTTGGATGTGTTATTTTTAAAACATTCATGGTTTATGATTAAAGTATTAACATTTTGTATGCTAGTTTTAATGTGAATGTTTATGTAATGATTCATCCTTTTCATATGAGGAATGTATTGGTCATAGTATGTTATAGGTGGAGCCCGCTATAGATCTTCAATGAATCGGTAGGTCTCATTAGACAAATTAGTGTCTTAGCATAAGGCCTTGACAAAATCATTATTAGTAGTTTTGGCATAAGGCCTGGACAATGTGGTTTTGATGTCTGAAATTATGCATTCTATTATTATGAAATTAGTTATTGATATTACATGTGATTATTTTATTGCTATAATATATATGTGAGTATATAAATAAAAGTATCTATGTAACACCCCAAGCTTCCATGGTATTCTTCTCTGTGAAGAATACATAGCATGTATTGTACGCATCTTCGAGTTCTAACACACCAGAACCAATCAAACTAGTCATTATGAATAGTAATACCCACTTTTTAAAATTTTATAAATTTTACCATTCAAAATGGACTTCATTTTTTGAATCAAAATATCAAAATTATCTTAGGGTGATTATTTGTTATTTTTATGAAAAAAATCTATTTTAGATGAATAGTTAAAAACACCGAGTTATAGTTTATAACATAATTTTTATTTAAATAATTATTTATTTTATTTAAATTTTTTTATGTCAAAATAGATACATAATACCTATATAAGTTCATTGTAATTCAATGGAGTAATTTTATAATAATTTTAGATATATAAAAAGTTTGTTGAATTTTTACAATCTTTTACCCACCTCATAGGAGCATTTGAAAATTTACATAAAACATAATTTTAACACTTATGTGAGTTGAATTTTACAAATCTGAGAGACACGGTTGATATCAGTCAGTAAATTGTGGTTCAATAAGATGGAAATAATTTTTTTTGTGAATTGTAACTTTTTAATTTTATTTAACATAGTTAAAACTAAATAAGGTAATTAAGGGTAAAAATTATATTATTATTACCCAAAGATAGGACCTAATTCTATTGGATGAGTGTAATTAGACCATAAACAAACATAGGAATAAAATATGATCTTTTAGGTCCTCTTGGATAATATTTGGACATTTATTATTATTCAATTAAAGGAATAACTAAAAGTGTTAAATTCAATGTTTAATAACTAATCCATTTTTAACATACGGTTATACATAAGATAAATTACACTATAAATATTAATTAGAAATCTAAATTTATTTCCTACATAATGGTATTTGATTTATATTTGTTAGAGTATAAATAATTAAATTTAATTATAACACAATGATAATGAAGTAATTACTGTATTAATGAATGAATAAAATAATTGATATTATAAATATCCAAATAAATAATATTTGAGACTTTTTATGAATTCCACTAATTTTATAGGTTAATATGAAATATTAGGGTTAGTTATATGAATTTTTTTCGAAGTAATAAGGCTGTTTTGAATTTAGAAAAACAAAATACCAAATTGTGTCATAATTGAAATAAAGGGGTTTTAAAAACAAATATTATATTATCAATCGATATTCTATTCATAAAAATATATTTTTCGACAAAAATACTTATATAATGATAGGTGTATCATTTATTAACAACTTGGAGTTCACTTGGAAGTATATGGTTTGTTTTATAACCAAATAATATAAAAATACAAAGAGACATGGTAAATGTCAAACTTTTTATCTAACAGTTTAATCTAATGGATACGGTTAATATAGTGACACAAACCTATATAAAACATATTGTTTGAGTGGTTTACCACCCATCCCCAACATAGACATTAAATAATTCATATTTTATCCATTTGAATCTGAAATTTATTTTATTATAAAATAATATTTCTAGCTCTTCCTAAGGTGCCCCTCACCCCTCTAAAAAAAGGATCTCACCCTTCTCTTTAATTCGCACCTTGAATGCTATCTGGCTCTACCAAACTCTACCGAAATACCCTATCAACTGTCATACCTTAATTCTAGAGGAATTTATTTAGTCATAAATCTACCCTATGTAGCCCTTTTGATTAAATCAAAAGGAAGAACCCGAAGAAGAGGTAATTATTTTATCACCTCTTTCATGTTCCTTTCTTCTTCTACTTCCTCATTATTTTTTGTTTACATTCTAAAATAATAACTACTATATATTATATATAATATGATGTTTTTATAAATATGGTACAACCAAATTCATTATTCTATCCATCCTTTTAATGTCATGTCACCATACGTGCGTACGTACGACTTACCGCCTTCAATCGTGGTATAATTGTTATTCAATACATTATTATTTGGATGAGTATAATAATGATGTGTAATTGATGTAATAAATAAATATAACATGATAATGATTATGTATAAATGATATACCATCCAATTATATATTATTTTTATATCAAAAGAATGGTATTGTCGCTCGTGCGTATGTACGAATTACCATCTACACAAACGCGATGTGATTCATTCCCCATTGTATCCATTCAACACTAATTTCAATTTGATGATTAAAAATAATTTTTAAAGACTAAATATCATTCTGAATATGAATAAGATACATCCTATCCATATAAAACATTACATATATAACAAATCATATAAAAAAATGAATCAGTTAACACCTGAAACGACGATAATACTAAGATATTATTAACAAAGAAATGTTAAAAGATAATATATGATATCATATTAATGTATATGATTCTTGTATAATGTAATTATTTCACCATTATATAGGCGGTTAACCTACCCTCAACCAAGGAAAAGTACAATGTAAGGGTTAATTTCCCAATATCATCCTTATCCGGGGTTGTTTATATGTAATTATCTACTAGGACCTCTTTATCATCCAGATCCATGTTTCTTATAAATATATTTCATTTTTTTAAATATTTACTAGAAAATAGGTTAAATTCATTTATACCCTTCTTTTACCTTATATGTTTTTAAATGAATCTTTCAATTGTCTCCCAAATAAGGTACTTTTTGACCTTTTCGACATATTTAAGGTAAGAATATTTTTTAACTTATATGGAGGGTGTGGCTATTCTCCACCATTATAACAACGTCGAAGATTACCTTATATTCTTATATTAATATTTTCAAAATAAATGTTTTCTTTTATAATTATATGAATTTTAAATGATTTCAAAATAGAAATATATATTTCCCTAAAAAAGATTTTTATTTCATCTATGTTGTCATCCTTTGATGGATTTTAAGTTTATTTGAAGTTGATTTATTATGAAATAAAAATTCCATTTTTATTGAAGGTTTTGTGATATTTTTTACTATGGATGTGTTAGTTTTACACTATTCACTGTTATGGATAATGTATTGACATTTCATAATCTAGTTTTAATACGAATGATTATGTTATGCTTGAACCTTTTCATATAAGGAATGCATTGGTCTTAGTAAGTGACCGATGGAGCCCGCTATATATCCTCGATGCATCACTAGGTCTCATGAGATAAACTAGTTTCATGGAACAAGGACTTGACAAAATATTATTTGTAGTCTTTGAACAAGGCCATGACTATGTGGTTTTGAACGTCTGGAATTAAGCATTCCATCATTTTGAAAGTTTCTATTGATATTGCATTTGATTATTTGACTAGTAGAATATCCATGTGAATAAGTAAGTGGCATTATTTGATTTTTATCTTTTCCATATTATTCTGATGTTCTAGTTTAAAAGTATATTGTTTTAGTCTTATAAATTACCTTAAATGATTATGCTTATTTATGAAATCTTCCACTGTATTGTTATCCTTACTGTGAATCTGAGCTCAACCCATTCAATGTTTTATTTTTCCCAGGATGTGAAGAAGTATATTATGACTGACCTATAGGGATAGTCTATGGGATCTCAGTGTTTCATATGGAAACAATGTTGTTGTAGTTTTCCATTTTATGATGTAAAGTAAATCTTATGAATGTTTCTAATACTTTCAAGGCTACTATAATAATATATCATTCGAGACATGATCATTTGTGATCATGCTAATGATACTTAATAATACACCGACTTTTGGTAACTAGGGTAAAGTAGTTATTGTTGGTATTAGAGGATGTTTAGTTTAAACCTTGGATTCAAGAATTAGATAAAATATGATTAGAGCACATTACACTAAGATAAAATTTGAGGATTTGAATAGAAGAAATTTCCTGGAATTTTGATATTTTAGGGAATTTGTCTGTTTTCCAAGAAATACATATTGGTCTAGATACGAGTAGGTAGAGGGGGCTCTAGCACAGATGTACCTAGGTGTAAAACCTGAATACACCGCTTTGAGTTAGACTCGAGTGGGAACTGGTGCATGACAACGATCCTTGCTGCACTCTTGGTTACAATACTCCCAGGAGATATGCATAAGATAATTATCATTTTATTTAAAAACAATTATAAAGGGTTTATGGGTATATACTTCCTCAAAAAAACATTTTTTTAAGATTATGGATTATATCCATAAAATTTTCAGTTTATGTTAAGTGTTTTACATGTTCGTTTTTATGTATTTTGATTCATAAAATAATATATTTTATTCCATTGTTTAGAAATTGCACTTAGTGGAAGGAATGGAAACTACATCAATGAACACACTACATGTAGGGATTTCCCTCCTGCTAAAGATAATTATATTGGAGCTGGTGATATAACTGGTGATGATCACCTTATAACTATATAGGTGGAACTCACTCAGGTTATGAATAATAACCTTTCCCATATAAAGCACCCTGATCCATAGCATAGAGGATCAATATTAGATTTCTTCATGAGGCAACAACCACTAAAATTCAATAGGAGTACAAATCCATTAGTTACTGAACAATGGATAAATTCCTTAGAGAAAATATTCCATGCCTTAGGGAGTAGTGAAATGGAAAAAGTTGTCATGACAGTTTACCACCTTCCTTGAGATGCTGATCAATGGTGGTCATTGATTCAAAAAAAATGCAATATGATGACGTATTAAATATGGAATGTATGGATTTTAAATAGATTTTCATAGAAAAACACTTTCCTCTTGACCGTCAAGCAGGTATCAAATTTAAACTTCTATGTCCAAGGCAAAAGTAGGATGAGAATGTCACAATGTATGAGGATAAATATACAAGGGTAGTGAGGAATGTTTCAAATTATATACGTAACCCAAAAAAGTAATATTGATCATTTCTTTGATGTGTTAAAACCATTTCTCTGTAGAGAATTAGTCTCACAATCCTTCTCATCATTCGAAGTTATTGCCTCATGTGCTTTCAAGACAGATAATGAATTCTATAAGTCTTACGACTTTAAAGAAAGGATATAGATGAAGAGATATTCCAAACACTCTGGAAATAGAAATAAGTGGGAGAAGGGAGAAGTTGAATATCCATCCTGTAGTAAATGTGTGAAGAAATAACCTGGTACATATCTGAAGGGAATGAGGGTCTGTTACAAGTGTGGTCTAAAAGGCCACCAAGCTCGTGATTGCGAGGGAAAGAAAAGAGGTTTTTGATATTGAATGATACAATTTTATAGAAAGGGGGAATTATATAAATGAATGTCTTAATCGTCAGGGGATCTTACCTCAGAAATGGCCAAGGGATCAGGGCCAAGTTTATACTATCACTGTGGCTGAGGTTGAAGCTCCAAAAGATGTAGTGGCAGGTAATTTAATGGTTTCCTCATGTTTTGAAAATTATTTATTTGATTCTGGATCATTGCATTATTTCTTATCATCTCAGTTTGCAATAGAAATTTAAATATTTAACTTTTTTATTTAACAAGGGAGTTATCAGTCAAAGATCCCAAGGTAAGTATAATCGCGACAATGTTTTTTGAATCAATCCCCATTTGGGCATGTAAATGTTCTTTATCTACTAATATCATCATCATACCCATGATTGAATTTGATATAATCCTCGGTATGGATTGGATTTCAGACCATGATGCAAAAATTTATTGTCATAATAAAGAGTTTATGATTTTTGATGATGACGATAAAGAACAACTTATCATTATGGCTGAATCATCACCACCTTATTCTTATATAGATCCACCCCTAGTTGCTCAACTAAATTCAATTATTGGGGAGGAAAATAATGAAATAACTATGGGTGAGGAATTGAATGTTCAAATAGAAGATGTACCTATAGTAAAAGTATATATTTATGTGTTTCAAGAAGATTTACCTGGATATCCTCCAGAATTAGAATCTGAGTTTTGCATTGATATAATTTCTGATTCAAGGACTATATTGAAGACCCCTTATAGAATTGCCATTGTGGAATTAGTGGAACTAAATAAACAACTAATGGAATTGAGTATTAATGGATTTATTCCCCTAGAGTTTCTCCATGGGGAGCCCCTGTCCATTTTGTTAAAAAGAAATATTGATATTTGAGGTTGTGCATTCACTATTGGGAGATCAATGTTATAACAATAAAGAACAAGTATCCCCTACCTTGAATTGAAGATTTATTTTACTAACTTTCTGGAGCTCAATACTTTTCAAATATTTACCTTCGATCAGGATGTCATCATTTTTGCATGAAGAATGAAGACATTCTAAACACAGCTTTTCGAACCAGGTACGTGCATTACGAGTTTAGAATAATGCCTTTTGGATTGACTAATGCACCCTCTATTTTCACAGATCTAATGAATAAAATTTTCAATAAATATATTGATAACTTTTTAGTGGTATTTATTGATAATATATTGGTATACACTAAAAGCTACGAAGATCATGAAAATAACTTGCACATTATCTTGAAAAACTCTTAGAAGACATGAATTATATAGGAATTTTAGCAAGTGTGAATTTTGGCATCAGGAGATTTCTTTTCATGGCCATATCATCTCTAAGTATGGAATATCTGTTTATTCTATTAAGACATGATAAATCCAATAATGGAAAGCACCAACAAGTATAAATTAGGTACTCAGTTTTATTGGTTTAGTAGGTTATTATCGGTGTTTCGTCCAAAAATTTCCTGATTGGATAACCCATTAACCAAGAACACACGTAAAGGGGTGAAATTTGTTTTGAAGAAATAATGTGAAGAATGTTTTAAAGAATTAAAGTGAATATTAGTCAATTCTTTATTATTGACTCTACCGCCAGGGAATGATGGGTTTGTTATTTATAGTGATACATAAAAGAAAGGACTTGGTTGTGTCCTTATGCAGCATGATAGGGTTTTTTCCTATGCATAACGACATCTAAAATTTAATGGGAAAAACTATCCTACTCATGATATTCAGTTACCATCTGTAATCTTTTCTTTGAAGATATGGTGACACTATCTCTTTGGTGAAAATTATGAGATATATACCGATCACTTGAGATTGATGTATATTTTATCACAGAAAAGACTCAACACAAGGAGAAGACGATGGCTTGAACTACTCAAGGATAATGATTTCACTATACACTACCACCCGAGGAAGGAAAATAAGGTGGTATATGCTTTGAGTAGAAATGATCTTAGAGTTTTGAACAAGACAATAGTTGAAAAGTATCCTATATACATAGATATAGTAAAGATGGATATGAGAATCACCAAGGAATGTGAAACACATATAATTTTTCAAATGGTTACCAAATAATCATTAACATAAAGGATAATGTGTTCTCATACTGATGATGAAGAGTTTAAAAAGAAGATTAAAGCTGTGAATGATGGGAGATTGAGTGACATTGTGTATGAATATGGAATTTTAAAATTTGGGAAGAGACTTTGTGTTCCGGATATACGTGATCTAAAAATAGAATTGTTGGATGATTCTCATTACACCAATTCCTCTATAAATCTTGGGAGCACAAAAATGTGTAGTGATTTGAAAGAAAATTTTTGGTGGGACAACAAGAAGTGGGAGATTGCAGATTTTGTGTCAAGGTGTATGTTTTTTCAACAAGTGAAAGATTGAAAGCAATAGCCTGGAGGAGTCCTGAAACCTCTTCCCATAACTGAGTTTTAAATGGGATAATATTACGTTGGACATTGTTATTGGACAACCAAAGACTCCTAGAAAGAACGATGAAATATGAGTCATCGTTGATCGTCTTACCAATTCGGCACATTTTATTTCTATAAGAGAAGATTTACCACTTTAATGATTGGAAAGACTATATATTAATGAATTTGTAAACTTCATGGAGTACCACTATCAATTGATACTTATCGTGATCCACGTTTAACATCATGATTCTGGAAAAGTATTCAGAAATCCATGGATACTGAACTTTGTTTGAGCACTACATACCACCCCCAAATTGATGGACAATCAGAACAGACCATTCAAACCTTAGAAGACATGTTGAGATCATGCTCACCTGACATTCAAGGTATCTGGGATCAATATTTACCTATGGTAGAATTTTCATCTAATAATAGCTACCATTCATGTATTCAGATAGAACCATATGAAGCGTTATAAAGAAAGAGATATTGGACACCAACCTGTTGGGATGATGTTGGTGAAAGAAAACTCGTCGGCCCATAACTGGTGGTGGAACAATAGAAATGGTGAAGTTGATACAAAACCACATTAATGCATCTCAAAATAGGCAGAACATCTATGCTGATAACTGAATGAAGGATTTGAAATTTCAGGTAAGAGATCATGTTTTCATGAAGGAATCTCCATGGAAGGGTGTTATACGTTTTGGTAAAAAGGGTAAATTGAGTCCCATGTACATTATACCTTTCGAAATTATAGAAATAATTGGGGTTTTATCTAAACATTTGGAAATCCCGCCAATTCTCTCCAAATTTCACGATGTATTCTGCGTATCACTATTAAGAAAATACATGCCTAACCGAACACATGTACTTACCTGTGAGGAATTAGAACTGGAACATGATCTATCTTATTGTAAATATCTTCTCAAGGTTATTGATACAAGAGAACAACTGTTGAGAAACTGGACGGCTCATCTTGTTAATGTTCTATAGAGAAACCATAATATGTAAAAGGCAACCTGGGAACTTGAGGAACTAATGATGAAGACCCACCTGAGTCTTTTTATGCCGTAATATTCTATAACATTCGAAGATGAAATTATTTCTTTGAGGGGGGATTTCAACACCCCATGCTTCCATGGTTCACTTCTCTTTGAATAATACAACATCATGTATTGTACACAACTTCGAGTTCTAACATTCCACAACCAATCAATATAGCCATTATGAATATTAACACCCACTTTTGGAAATTTTATAAATTTTAACATTCAAAATGGACATCATTTTTGGATTTATTATATCGAAATTAGTTTAGGGTGATTTTTTGTATATTTTTAAAAACTTTCAATTATAGATGAATAGTGAAAACACTAAGTTATAGTTTAATACAAAATTTTTATTTAAATAATTATTTATTTTATTTAAATTTGTTTTAGGTAAATATATATATATATATATAATACCTATGTAATTTCAATGTAATTCATTGGAGTTACTTTATAATAATTTTAGATATATTAAAATTTTATTGATCTTTTAATAATTGTTTACCCACCTCCGAGGAGCATTTCCAAAGTTACATGAAACCTAATTTTATCACTTTTTTGAGATGAATTTTAAAAATCTGAGAGACATGGTCGATATCCGGGAGAAAAATGTGGTTCAATAAGATGAAACTAATTTTTGGTGAACAATATTTTTTTACTTTTATTTACCGTGGTTAAAAGTAAATAGGGTAATTAAGGGTAAAAATGACATTATTATTACCCTAAGACATGACCGAATTCAATTGGATTAGTGAAATATGGCCAAAAACAACCTTATGAATAAAATATGATCCTTTAGGTCCACTGATATTATATTAGGACATTTATTGTTATTTAATTCAAAGTAGTGTTAAAAGTGTTCAATTCAATGTTTAATAACTAATCTATTATTTTTATAGGGTTATACATCAGATAAATTCAACTACAAATATTCATTCGAAAGATAATACAATTTCATACATAATGGTAGTTTATTTATATTCTTTATACATTAAATAATTAAATTTATTTATAATACAATGATGATGCAGTAATTACCGTATTAATGAATGATTTAAATAATTGATATTATAAATATCCTAATAAATGACATTTGAGACATATTATGAATTCCACTAATTTCCTAGGTTAATATGACTTGTTAGGGTTGGTTGGATTTTTTTTCGAATTTATAATGATTTAATGAATTTAGAAAAATCAAAATACTAAATAGTGTCAAATTTGACATAAAATAGTTTTCAAACAAATGTTATATTATTAATTGATATTCTATTCCTAAGAATATAACGTTCTGCCAAAATACTTATATAATTATATTTTTATCATTAATGAACAACTTGGGGTTCTCTTGGAAGTATATGGTTTGTTTATTAACCATAAAATATAAAAATACAAAGAGACATGGTAAATGACAAACTATTTAACTGAGAGTTAAATCTAAAAGATAAGTTTAATATAGTGATATAAACCTATCTAAACCATATTGGTTGAGGGTTTTTAGACCCATTACAACCTTATCCTTTAAATAAATCATTTTGTAGCCATTAAAAACCGAAAATTATTTTATTATAAAAGAATATTTCTAGATTTTCCTAAGGTTCCCCTCACCCCACTTAAAAAAGGGCACTACCCCTCTCTTTAATTGACACCTTTAAAGCCATTTAGCTTGGCCAAACTCTACCCAAATGCCCTCTCAACTTTCCTCCATTAATCCTAGAGGTATTAATTTAGTCATAGATCCATCCTAAAGAGCCATTTTGATCAAATCAAAATGATGAACCCGAAGAAGAGGTAAATATTTCACCAGCCTTTTCAAGTTCCTTTCATCTTCCACACACTCTTTCATGGTTGTTTCCATTATGAAATAATTACTACAATATTAGTTATATACTGTGATGTTATTATAAATATGGTACAACCAAATTCATTATTCTATCCATCCGTTTAAATACATGTCACCAAACGTGCATACGTACGGCTTACTGTCTCCATGTCGTGGTGTAATTGTTATTCAATACATTATTATTTGTATGGGTGTAATAATGATGTAATATTGATGTATATAATAAATATAAAATAAAAATGATTTTATATATATGATATAACATCCTATTATATATTATTTTAATATCAAAATAATGATATTGTCACTTGTGCGTACGTACAGATTACCATCTCCAGAAACGCGATGCGATCTATTCTCCATCGTATCCATTGAAGAAAAATTTTCATTAGATGATTAAAAATAATGTTTAATGACTTAATATCATTCTGAATATGAATAATATACATCCTATCCATAACAAACATTACTTACGTAACAAAATATATAATGGAAAATGAATCAGTTAACACCTGAAACGACGATAATACTAAGACATTATTAACAAAGCAATGTTAAAAGATCATATATGATATCATATTGATGTTTATTATTATTGTATAATTTATTTATTTCACCATTATACAGGATTTTAACCTACCCTTTACTATGGAAAATAAAATGGTAAGGGTTAATTTCACAATATCTTCATTATCCAAGGTAGTTTAAATGTAATTATCTACAAGGACCTCTTTATCATCCACATCCATGCTTCTTAAAAATGTATTTCAAAACATTTTTACTATTTACTAGAAAATGGTTCAAAGTAATTTATACCATTATTTTACCTTATTTGTTTTGATTGGAATCATTCGGTCGTCTTCCAAACAAGGTACTTTTTGACCTTTTTGACATATTCAAGGTAAGAATGTTTTTTAACTTGTATGGCGGGTGCAACAATTTTCTGCCGTTATAACTACGTCAATTCTTCCCCTATAAGATTAAAATAATATTTTTTTAAAAAAAATTCTTTTATAATTATAAGAATATTAAATTATTTCAAAATAGAATGATATATTTCTCTACGAAAAGGTTTTTATTTCATGTATGTCAACATCCTTTGATGGATTTTTGGCTTATTTTAAGTTGATTTCTTATGAAACAAAACATACATAATGTATTAAAGGTTTTTTGACATGTTTGACTATGGATGTGTTATTTTTACAGTATTCATGGTTATGGATAAATTATTGAAATTTCATATTCTAGTTTTAATACGAATGTTTACGTTATGTTTAAAAATTTTCATATGAGGAATGCATTAGATTTACTAGGTGATAGGTGGATCCAACTATTTCTCTTCAATGCATCGGTAGTTCTAATGAGACAAACTAGTGTATTGGCACAAGGACTTGACAAAATCTTACTTGTAGTCTTGGAACAAGACCTTGACTATGTGGTTATGAAAGTATGTCATTATGCATTCCATTATTAGGAAAGTGGCTATTGATCTCGCATGTGATTATTCGACTAGTAGAATATATATGTGAATATGTAAATGGAATTATATGATTTTTATTTTCCATATTATGCTAAATTTCAGGTTTGAAAGGCTTTTTTTTAGTCTTATAAATTTCATTATATGTTTATGGTTATTTATGAAAGTTTCCGCTATATTGTTATCCTTACGGAGCATCTGAGCTCACCCCTTTCAATGTTTTATTTTTCCTCGGATGCGAAGTAGTATATTATGACTGAACTACATGGATGGTCTATTGGATCTCATTATTGTTTATGGAAACAATGTTCCTGTATTTTTCTATTTTATGATGTAATGTAAACCTTATAAATAAATATAATACTTCCAAGGCTATTGAACTAATGGATCTTTCAAGATTTGATCATTCGTGAACATTCCAATGATATGTAATAATGCACTGACTCTAGGTAACTACGGTTTGGGAGTTACAATTTGATTAATTTTCTACATATTATGATGAACTATAATTTTAACATGTTTGTGTTTAAATCTAATACATTTCCTTCAAGTTTTTTTTCTTATTTTTGAATGTTTCCACTATATTGTAATCTTTACAAAGCATATGAGCTCCCCAATTTTTTATGATTCATTTTTACTAGGATGTGAATAAGTATATTATGGTTGACCTGTGAGGATAGGGTATAGAATATGAGTGTGTTCATTGAGGACACAATGTTGTTTTTTTAATTCAAAATGTAATGTAAAACATATGTATGTATCTAGTACTTCAAATGCTATGAAATTAATCTGTATTTAGAGACTTGATCCCTTGGGAACAAGCCAATGTTAAATAATAATACACTGACTATCGGTAACTATGGTTGGGGTGTTATAATTGGTATTAGAAAAGATTACTACCAATATTAGAAGCTAGATTTATAAAAATTCTTATTAGAAAACACTACCCTAAGATATACATTAAGGATTAATGTAGAAGAAAATACAAAAAATTTGGTAATAAAAATATTATTTTGGTTTCCCAATTAATACATCTTTGTTTGTATATGAACAGGAAGAGGAGACACTAGCAAAAATGTACCTAGGAGTAAAATTCAAAAACACAACATTGAGCTAGACTCAAACGGGGACTGGTGCATGACAACAACCGTTACTTCACTCTTGGTTATGACACTCTTGGGTGATATGGTTAGGATAATTAAAATTATTTTTACCAACCAATTTTATGGGTTTTAATATATTATTTGAATAAAAAACCTTTGTTAGTCCTAATGTGTTTAAGATTGAAAATATGATATCATGATATTCTATAAATTATTTTATGAAAATTGTTACTCACACTATGATTTGTGGTTTTAGTTAATGGTTGGATTACAAGGAAGTCATAGTATCATTGAACATGATGTACAAGGTGGGAACCATGGTGTAAATGAAAAACTAAATGGAATGTTGATAGGAAGAAAAGATATCATGTTCATTCCAAAACAGGTTTCCAAAAATATTACCAAAAATATATACATTAACCAACTCCCAAACTCAACAAGGAAGATAATGGTGGAGAATTATAAGAGCTCCAGTAGTAGATACCATGAAGAAAATAAAGCTCTTCTATCATGCCCAAAATCTAGAATGAGACACCCAGGAAAGTGTCTCAATGGGACAAAAATGATTTATGTGTCGGAAAGTAAGACATAATGTAATGAATTTTCTATGGAAAATTAAGAGTACTATGGAAGAAAATAAAAAATTTCATAAGAATCTATTTACAGCCATTTGTTACAAATGTTGGGGACCTAGGCATTACTAGAGTCAATTTCCTATTGTATAAAACAACCAATAGGTCAAGGAAGAAACTATGTGGAAATAAATGGATTGAGAAATATTTAAAAGTAGTAATGATCATTGTTGAAGTTGTTACTTTGGAACACGATTATCTTATGTGTGTAATTCCATAGTTTGTTATGTGAAAAGTCTATTTTAGGAAGAATTATCTTTTCTTTTGTGGATAAAGTTAAAACTAACCATTTGGGTTTATATGATCCATGTATTTGAGGTAGTTACAAATTATTAATTTTTGGGAAGAAAATGAGAGGTATGAGATAACATTTGTGGTTAATTATGTTATTTTAGTGAATTTATATAATTTTGTGAATGTTATAAATGATTTAAAAGATAACCTACAGACGGTGTGACTACTAGTTATGTCAGACAATGCTACGGGAATTGAACCCACAAAAAAAGTGGGACTGGGATTTATCGCTTACCACTGGACTACGTGAAGTCCGTGTTTAGTGCGACCAATTATTTTTAGTTTAATGATTTTACTGATCAATAATAAGTTGATTTTGGATCTTATGATTTATCAAATTGATATCCTTAGTATAGGAAAATGATTTGGTGATTATGTGATAAATGTTATTTTGGAAGACATTCGCTCTGTTGGAAACATTATATGCATAATGAAAATAGAATACAATGGGATTTCATTTGGGATGTAATGGTAAATTTTTTATATTTTGGAATAATATATGTTTTTATTGAGATTCAGGTTATTAATGGAAAACGATTAACCAATCATAGAGAATATGTGATTTTGTTAATTACACTTCTGTATGAGACATTATGATTAGTTGATGTTATTTGGAATTAAATGTTATGATTTTCTATAAAAGACCATGTGATTGAATTTTTATGAGTTTTGGGTTTAGATTTTAGTTGGTTATATTAATGGATTTAAATGACAATTGTTTATTGAATGGTCTTTATTGAACATTGGGTGTTGTTTGTTTAATTTTGGATATTGAGAATAGTATTTCATTCTATAAAAAAATTTCCTTTTTGGAGATCATATGACCTTATACTAAACATTTTTTTGGTTTATCTATAAAGACAATACAAATATATAGTTTATCCGTTTTGGATTATATGATTCTGTAGATGATTATTCTAGTGCTTCAGGTGTGACCATGTCATCTTGAATACTCATTGTTTTTGATAAAATATGAGTTTGTGGTAGAAATTTATTAAAGGACTATACTCTACATTATAGTTATGTATGTCTCTTTATGTTCTTAGTTAATCTCATAAATAAATTCCTCAAATTTAAGAAATGGAACATAAAATCAAAAATATTGTCCAATTAATTTTCCTAATGGGAAACTAATGATCATTTAACACATCATACGTTTGTGGTTTTCATATTGTCAACAATTTTTGGATCATGTTTTCTATATCCCTTCCTCAGGACAAGACTCATAATTTGTCTTTAATATCCATGTTATCCTACATGGAATTCTATTATGGGTTATCTCAGTTGACATTTGTACTTATATTTCATTCTTTAAGGTGATAATTTTATTGACACTTTTTCTGATGTGGGACATTCAATGATGTATCCAAGCCCAATTTTGAGAATTGTGAGGAAACAATTTCAAAAAAGGGTGGTAGAATGTAACACCCCATGATTTCAAAGTATGTTATTTTCATTATAGTAATAAAATAGCTTGTGCAACATGCAACACCGAGTTTGAGCGCACCAAAACATACTAAACTAGCATTTAAATAAATGATTATTAATAATATTAACTTAATTTTTTAATTTATATACTCCATATACTTTTAACATACATATTATGTGTTTCATTGACATTATATAAGAATAAATTTAATTTTTCAGATAACATAAGTATGTTTCAAAAAATACGATTTTAAATCTATTTAATGGTGAACCATTTTTATTTATAATATTTGAAACTATTTTATATTCGATTTAAGATAATAAATTTCTTTTTTAGATGAGGGGTATAAAAATTTAGTTTGGAAAAATTATTTCTATTTTCCTGATAACAATCATATTTTGATGAATATTGAAAATACAAAATTTCAATTGAAAACAACTATTTAAATTAAAAGTATTTATAGTGTTAAATTTTATATTTGAATGGGTTTGGAGTATAATAATATTATATATTTATCATTTAATTCAATTTTGGTCATTGGAAGTAATTTTACATTTAAATTGGGCATAAACACATGTCAATCTTTTGTATTTTTGACTTCTCGAAAACACGTTTTCTGGTTTTTACAATATGAATTAATATTAAAATAATTAATAAAAATTATATGTTTTTACAAAGATAATTAATATTAAATTCATTTATACCCTTATTTTACCTTATATGTTTTTAAATGAATCTTTCAATCGTCTTCCAAACAAGGTACTTTTTGACCTTTTCTACAGATTTAAGGTAAGAATGTGTTTTTAACTTGTACTGCGGGTGTGGCTATTCTATGCCATTATAAAAACATCAAAGATTCCCTTATAATCTTATAAAAATATTTTAGAAATAAATTTTTTCTTTTATAATTATATGAATTTTAATTTATTTCAAAATAGAATGAGATATTTCTCTGAAAAAGTTATCGATTTCATCTATGTCATCGTCCTTTGATGGATTTTAAGATTATTTGAAGTTGATTTATTATAAAAAAAACTTCCATTATGTATTGAAGGTTTTGTTATATGTTTGACTATGGATGTTTTATTTTTACACCATTCACGGTTATGGATAATGTATTGACATTCCATATGCTAGTTTTAATACGAATGTTTATGTTTTGTTTAAACCTTTTCATGCGAGGAATGCATTGGACTTAGTAAGTGACCGGTGGATCCCGCTATAGCTCCTCGATGAATCATTATGTGTCATGAGATAAACTAGTGTATTGGCACAAGGCCTTGACAAAATATTATTTGTAGTCTTGGAACAAGGCCTTGACAATGTGGTTTTAAATGTCTGGCATTATGCATTACATCATTTTGAAAGTGGCTATTGATATTGCATGTGATTATTCGACAAATAGAATATCCATGTGAATATGTAAATGGCATTATTTGATTTTTATCTTTTCAATATTATGCTGATGTTCACGTTTAAAAGGTTTTTGTTTTAGTCTTACACATTACCTTAAATGATTATGCTTATTTATGAAGGTTTCCACTATATTGTTATCCTAACTGTGAATCTAAGCTCAACCCATTCAATGTTTTATTTTTTCCAGGATGTGAAGAATTATATTTTGACTAACATGTATTGATAGTCTATTGTATCTCAGTGTTTTCTATGGAAACAATGTTGTTGTTGTTTTCCATTTTATTATATAATGTAAATCTTATGATTGTTTCTTCTACATCCAAGGCTACTATACTAATCGATCTTTCGAGACATGATCTTTTGTGATCATGAAAATGATACATAATAATGCACCAACTCCAGGTAACTGGGGTCAAAGATTTATTGTTGGTATTAGAGGAAGTTTAGTACAATCCTTGGATTCTATATTTAGATAAACTCTGTTTAGAACACATTAGCCTAAGATATAATTTGAGGATTAGTATAGAAGTACATTCATGGAATTTTGTTATTGTAGGGATTTTGTGAGTTTTCCAAGAAATACATCCCCATTTAGATACGAGCAGATATAGGGGGCTCTGTCACAGATGTACCTATGGGTAAAACCTGAAAACACCACTTTGAGTTAGAATCGAACGAGAACCGGTGCATGAAAACAGGGTTTGCTTTACTATTGGTTACAACATTCTAGAGAGATCTGATTAAGATAATTCTCATTTTATTTACAAAAAATTATGAAGGGTTTTTGAGTATATACTTCCTCAAAGAAAACTTTTTTTAGGATTATGGATTATATCCATAAACTTTTCAGTTTATGTTAAGTGTTTTATAAGTTTGGATTTATGTATTTAGATTCATAATGTAGTCTACAATATGCCATTGTCTAGAAATTGCACCTAGTGGATGGAATGGAAACTTTATCAATGCACACATTGCATGTAAGGATTTTCCTCCTGCTCAAGATAATTATATTGGAACTGGTGATATAAATGGTATTGATCACCTTATCACTATTCTGGGAGAACTCACTCAGGTTATAAATAATAACTTTACCCATATGGAGCACCCTGATCCACAACACAAAGGATCAATGTTAGATTGCTTCATGAGGGAACAACCACCAAAATTCAATAGTAGTAAAAATCCATTATTTTTAGAGCAATGGGTAAATTCTTTAGAGAAAATATACCATTCCCTGGGGAGTAGTGAAATGGAAAAGGTTGTCATGGAAGTTTACCACCTCACTAGAGATGCTGATCAATGGAGGTCATTGATTCAAAACACAATGGAATATGATTAAGTATTAAATATGGAATGTATAGAGTTTAAATATCATTTCATGGAAAAATAATTTCTTCTTGACCGTCGAGCAGGTATCAAAAGACAATTTCTGAGTCTGAGGAAAAATGAGGATAAGAATGTCGCAAAGTATGAGGCTAACTATAGAAGGTTAGTGATGCATGTTGCAGATTATATACGTAACCCAAGAAGTAATATTGATCATTTATTTTTTGGGTTAAAACCATTTCTCCGTCGAGCATTAGTCTCACAATCCTTCTCATCATATGATGTTATTTCCTCATGTGCTTTCAAGACAGAAAATGAATTCTCTAAGTATTACGACTTTAATGAAAAGCTAGAGAAGAAGAGATCTACTGAACACTTTGGGAATAGAAATAAGGGGAAGAAGGGAAATATTGAATATCAATCCTGTAGTAAGTTTGGGAAGAAAAACCTTGGTACTTGTATGAAGGGAATGGGAGTTTGTTACACGTGTGGTGTAAAAGGCCACCATGCTCGTGATTGAAAGGGGACAAAAGAGGTTGTCGATGTTGAATGCTACAATTGTAGAGAAAGGGGTAATTATGTGAATGAATGTCTTAAGAATCAGGGGAACTTACCTCAGAAATTTCCAAGGTGTCAAGTCCAAGCTTATACTATCCTTGATGATGAGGTTGAAGTTCCAAAATATGTAGTGGAAGGTAATTTAATGGTTTCCTCAAGTTTAGAAAATTATTTATTTGATTCTGGATCATCACATTATTTCTTATCTTCTAATATTTCTATGAAAATTAGATATTTAACATTTGATTTATCAAGGGAGTTATCAGTAAAACCCATAAGGGAAGTATCATCGCAACAATGTTTTGTGAATCAATCCTCATTTGGGCATGTAAATGTTCTTTATCTACTAATCTCATCATCATACCCATGATTGAATTTGATATAATCTTTAGTATGGATTGGCTTTCAGAAAATGATGCAAAAACATATTGTAATAAGAAAGAGGTTATGATTTTTTATGATGATGATAAAGAACACATTATCATTATAGAAAAATCACCACCACCTGATTCTTATCTAGATCCACCCCTAGCAGAACAACTATGTTCAAATATTGGTGAGGAAGAGAATGAAATAACTATGGGTGAGGTATGGAATGTTCAAATAGAGTATGTACCTATTGTGAAAGAATATATTGATGTGTTTCAAGAAGAATTACCTGGACATCCTCCAGAATTAAAAATTGAGTTTTCCATTGATATAATTTCTAATTCAAGGCCTATATCGAAGACCCCTTATAGAATGGCCACTTTGGAATTAGTGGAACTAAATAAAAAACTAGATGAATTGAGTAATAAGGGATTTATTCTCCCTAGTGTTTCTCCATTGGGCGCCCCTGTCCTTTTTGTTAAAAATAATGATGGATCTATGAGGTTGTGCATTCACTATAGGGAGATCAATGATACAAAAATAAAGAACAATTATCCCCTACCTCTCTTTGATGATTTATTTGAATAACATCTTGGAGCTCAATACTTTTCAAATATTTACCTTCAATCTGGATATCATCATTTGTACGTGAAGAATGAATACATTCTGAACATAGCATTTCGAACAAGGTATGCGCATTACAAGTTTACAGTAATGCCTTTTGGATTGACTATTGCACCCTCGATTTTCATGGATCTAATGAATAGAGTTTTCACGAAAAATATGGATGACTTTGTAGTGGTATTTATTGATGATATATTGGTATACTCTAAAAGCTACGAAGATCATGAAAATCACTTGCGCATTATCCTGAAAAACTAATAGAAGACATGAATTATATATGAATTTTATCAAGTGTGAATTCTGGCTTCCAGAGATTTCTTTTCATGGCCATATCGTCTACATGGATGGAATATCTATTGATCATCTTAATACAAGAGAAAGCCACGAATAACAAGCACTGAAAAGTGTAAATGAGGTACTCAGTTTTATTGGATTAACATGTTATTATCGGTGTTTCTTCCAAAATAATTCACGATTGGATAACCCATTAACAAAGATCACACATAAAGGGGTGAAATTTGTTTGGACAAAATAATGTGAAGAATCTTTTGAAGAATTTAAGGGAATATTAGTCAATTCTTCTATATTTTCTCTACCATTGGTGAATGATGTGTTGGTTATTTATAGTGATGCATCAAAGAAAGGACATGGTTGTGTCCTTATGCAGAATGATAGGGTTTTTTACTATGCATCACGAAAGTAAAAAATTCATGAGAAAAACTGTCATACTCATGATCTTCAGTTACCAGCTAAAATATTTGCTTCGAAGATATAGAGTCATTATCACTATGGTGAAAATTGTGAGATATATACTGATCACTTGAGTTTGAAGTATATTTTCTCATAGAAGGAACTCAACATGAGTTGAAGACGATGGATATAGCTACTCAAGGATAATGATTGCACTATACACTACCTCCCAGGGAAGGCAAATAATGTGGAAGATGCTTTGAGTAGAAAGGATCTTGGAGTTTTGAACAGGAAAAGAGTTGAAAAGGATCCTATATACACGGATCTAGTAAAGATATATATGGGAATCACCATGGAATGTGAAACACATATACTTTTTCAAATGGTTACAAAATCATCTTTACTAGAAAGGATAAAGTGTTCTCAAACCGTGATGAATAGTTTCAAAAGAAGATTGAAGCTATGAAGGATGGGATATTGAGTGACTTTGTGTATGAAGACGGAATTTTGAAATTTGGGAAAAGACATTGTGTTCCCGATATACCTGATCTAAAAAGAGAATTGTTGGATGATTCTCATAGCTCTAATTCCTCTATACACCCTGGCAGTACAAAATTGTATAGTGATTTGAATGAAAATATTTGTTGGGAAAACATGAAGAGGGAGATTGCTGATTTTTTGTCAAGGTGTTTGGTTTTGACCAGTGAAAGCTGGAAGGGAATAGCCTGGAGGAGTCATGCAACCTCTTCCCATAAATGATTTTGAAATGGGATAATATTACGATGGACATTGTCATGGGATTACCAAATACTCCTAGAATGAAAGATGCAATATTGGTCATCGTTGATCGTCTTACCAAGTCAGCAAATTTTCTTACTTTAAGAGATGATTTTCCCCTTGAACGATTGGAAATACTATATATTAATGATGTTTTAAGACTTCATGGAGTACCACTATCAATTGATACTTATCATGATGCAAGTTTTACATCAAGATTCTGGAAAAGTATTTATAAATCCCTGCATACTGAACTTTTTTTGAGCACTACCTACAACCCCCAAACTGTTGGACAATCAGAATGGTCTATTCAAACCTTAAAAGGCATTTCTAGATCATGCTCACTTGACTTTCAAGGTATATTGGATTAATATTTATCAATGGTAGAATTTTACTATAACAATAGCTTCCATTAAAGTATTCTGATGGAACCATATGAAGAGTTCTACAGAAAGAGATGTCGGACACCAACCTATTGGAGTGATGTTGGTGAAAGAAAACCTGTAGGCCCATAACTGGTGGAGGAAACAACAGAAAAGGTGAAGGTGATACAAAACCACATCAAGGCATCTCAAAATAGACAGATGAGCTATGCTGATAACTGAATGGAGGATTTGAAATTTCAGGTAGGAGATCTTGGTTTCTTGAAGGTATCTCCATGGAAGGGTGTTATATGTTTCGGTAAGAAGGGTAAATTGAGTCCCAGGTACATCATACCTTTCGAAATTCTAGATAGAACTGGGGTTGTATCTAACCGTTTGGCAATGCTGCCAAGTCTCTCCAATGTTCACGATGTATTCCACGTATCACTGTTGAGAAAATACATGCCTGACCCAACACATGTACTTACATATGAGGAATTAGAACTGGAACCCGATCTGTCTTATTTCAAATATCTTTTCAAGGTTCTTGATACAAGAGAACACATGTTGATAAACAAGACAACTCGTCTGGTTAATGTTTTATGGAGAAACCATAAAATAGAAGAGGCAACCTGGGAACCCGAGGAACTAATGATGAAGAACCACCTGAGTCTTTTTATACAGTAATATTCTAGAAATTCCGAGGATGAAATTATTTGGATGGGGTATTTTAAAACCCCCATGATTCCATATTTCACTTCTCTTTGAATAATACAACAGCGTGTATAGTACACAACTTCGAGTTCTAACATACCACAACCAATAAAACTAGCCGTTATGAATAGTAATACACACTTTTTGAAATTTTATAAATTTTTCTTTCAAAATGGACTTCATTTTTAATTCATAATATCAAAATTATCTTACAGTGATTTTTTTGTGTTTTTCTGAAAACTTTCAATTATTGATGAATAGTTAAAAATACTATGTTATAGTTTAAAACAAAATTTTTATTTAAATAATTATTTATTTTATTTAAATTTTTTTAGGTAAAAATATATATATAATACCTGTATAATTTCAATGTAATTCATTTGAGTCAGATTATAATAATTTTAGATATATTAAAATTTTATTGAACATTTTACCGTCTTTTAACCACCTCCTAGGAGCATTTTCAAATTTACATAAAACATAATTTTATCACTTTTGTGAGATGAATTTAAAAAATCTGGGAGACATGGTTGTTATGAGGAAGAAAAATGTGGTTCAACCAAATGAAACTAATTTTTGGTGAATAGTAACTTATTACATTTATTTACCACGGTTAAAAGTAAATAGCGTAATTAAGGCTAAAAATGACATTATTGTTACCCTAAAACATGATCTAATTATATTGGATAAGTGTAATATAACCAAAAACAACATTAAGAATAAAATATGATCCTTTAAGTCTAATTGGATTAGATTAGGGTTTTTATTATTATTTAATTGAAAGTAGTGTTAAAAGTGTTAAATTCAAAGTTTAATAACTAATCTATTATTAATATAGGGCTATACATAAGAAAAAATTAGACTATTAATATTCATTAAAAAGATAATAAAATTTCCTACAAAATGGTATTATATATATATTTTTTATACATTAAATAATTAAATTTATTTATAACACAATGATGATGTAGTAATTACCGTATTAATGAATGATTTAAAAATTGATATTATAAATATCCAAATAAATGACATTTGAGTCTTTTTATGAATTACACTAATTTATTAGGTTAATATGACTTTCTAGGGTTTTTTAGATGATTTGTTTCAAAGTTATAATGTTGTAATGAATTTATAAAAAACAAAATACTAAATAGTGTCAAAATTGACAAAAAATAGTTTTTAAAACAAATATTATAATATTAATTGATATTATATTCCTAAAAATATTAGGTTCATCCAGAAGACTTATATAATGATATTTGTATCAATAATGAACCCTGTGGGGTTCTCTTGTAAGTATATGGTATGTTTAATAACCATATAATATAAATTTACAATGAGACATGGTAAATGTCAATCTAATTAACTAAGTGTTAAATCTAAAAGATAAGTTTAATATAGTGACACAAACATGTCTAAAACCTATTGGTTGAGAGGTTTTAGAACCATCCCCACATTATCCATTATATAATTCATTTTTGATCCACTAGAAATAGAAAATTATTTTATTATAAAATAATATTTCTAGATTTTCTTAAGGTTCCCCTCACCCCTCTTATAAAATGGTACTCTCCCACTCTCTAATTGACACCTTCAAATCCATTTTTCTCATCCAAACTCAATCCAAATAAACTCTCAACAGTCCTATATTAATCCTATAGGAATTCATTTTGTCAAAGAGCCAACCTAAAGATCACTTTTGATCAAATAAAAATGAAAAACTCGAATAAGAGGTAAATATTTCATCATCTCTTTCAAGTTCCTTTCTCCTTCCATATCATATTTCTTGGTTGTTTACATTATAAAATAATTAATACATTATCTTTTATATGATGTGATGTTATTATAAATATTTTACAACAAAATTCATTATTTTATCCATCCATTTAATGACATGTCACCATACGTGCATACGTACGGATTACCGTCTCCTCGCAGTGGTGTAATTGTTATTGAATACATTATTATTTGGATGAGTGTAATAATGATGTGTAATTGATGTATATAATAAATATAAAATGATAATGATTCTATATATATGATATAACATACAATTATATAATATTTTAATATCAAAATAATGATATTGTCACTCGTGCGTACGTACGGATTACCATCTCCACAAATGCGATGAGATACATTTCCCATCGTATCCATTCAAGAATAATTTTCATTAGACAATTAAAAATAATTCTAAAATCCTCAATATCCTTCTGAATATGAATATTATACATCCTATCTATAATAAACATTACTTACGTAACAAAACATAAAATGGAAAATGAATCAGTTGACACCCGAAACAACGATAATACTAAAATATTATTAACAAAGCAATGCTAAAAGATATTGTATGAAATCATATTGATGTATATGATTCCTGTATAATTTAACTATTTCACCATTATACAGGCTTTTAACCTACCCTTTACTAAGTAAAATAACACGGTAAGGTTTAATTTCACAATCTCTTTATTATCCAAGGTTGTTTATATGTAATTATCTACTAGGACCTCTTTATCATCCACATCTATGTTTCTTAAAAATGTATTTCAAATTTTTTTACTATTTACTAGAAAATGGTTTAAAGTAATTTATACCCTTATTTTACATTATATGTTTTGAATGGAATCGTTTTATCATCTTCGGAAAAATGTACTTTTTTACCTTTTCGACATATTTAAGGTAAGAATGTTTTTTAACTTATATGGCGTGCGGAAATTTTCAGCCGTTATAACAACATCGAAGCTTCCCTTATAATCTAAAAATAATATTTTTAAAATAATTGATTTATTTTATAATTATATGAATTTTAAATGATTTCAAAAAAGAAAGATATATTTCTCTAAAAAAAGGTTTTGATTTCATCTATGTCAACATCCTTTGATGGATTTTAGGCATATTTGAAGTTGATTTCTTATGAAACAAAACATCCATTTTGTATTGAAGGTTTTGTGATATGTTTGACTATAGATGTGTTATTTTAACAGTATTTATGGTTATGGATAAATTATTGACATTTAGTATTCTAGTTTTAATATGAATGTTTATGTTATGATTAAATATTTTTATATGAGGAATGCATTGGACTTAGTAAGTGATAGGTGGAGCCAAATATTGCTCCTCGATGCATCAGTAGGTTTCATCAGACAAACTAGTGTATTGGAACAAGGACTTGAAAAATATTCTTTGTAGTCTTGGAACAAGGCCTTGACTATGTGGTTATGAAAGTCTGTCATTATGCATTCCATTATTATAAAAGTGGCTATTGATATTGCATGTGATTATTCGACTAGTAGAAAATCTATGTGAATAAGTAAATGGCATTATATGATTTTTATCTTTTCCATATTATGATAAAGTGAATATTTAATAGGGTTTTTTGGTCTTATACATGGACTTATATGTTTATTCATATTTATGAATGTTTCTGCTATATTGTTATCCTTACGGAGTATCTGAGATCACCCCTTTAAATGGTTTATTTTTCCCAGGATGCGAAGAAGTATATTATGACTGATCTACATGGACAGTCTATGGGATCTCGGTGTTTTCTATGGAAACAATGTTTTTGTATTTTTCTATTTTATAATGTAATGTAAACTGTATTAATGCATATAATACTTCCAAGGATAATAAACTAATCGATATTTCCAGACTTGATCTTTTGTGATCATTCCAATGAAATTTAATAATCCATCGACACTTGGTAACTATGGTCGGGGAGTTACAATTTTTTTTGACATATTATGATGAGGTTTAATTTTAAAATGTTTGTGTTTAAATCTAATACATTTCCTTAAAGGTTTTTTCTTATTTTATAATGTTTCCACTATATTGTAATCTTTAATAAGCATATGAGCTCACTAATTTCTTATCTTTTATTTTTCCTATGATGTGAATAAGTATATTATGGTTGACTTACAAAGATAGGGTATGGAATATGAGTGTGTTCATTGAAGACACAATTTTGTATATTTAATTCATAATGTAATGTAAAACATATGTATTTATCTAGTACTTAAAATTCTACGAAATTAATCCGTCTTTCAAGACACGATCCCTTGTGTACATTCCAATGTTATATAATAATGCACCAACAATAGGTAACTATAGTTGGGGTGTAACAATTTGTATCAGAGAAGTTTACTGCCAATATTAGAAGTTAGATTTAGAAAAATTATGATTAAAAAACAGTTCCCTATGATATACATTAAGGATTAATGTATAAGAAAATAAAAAAAAATTGGTAATCAAAATATTATTTTGGTTTCCCAAACAATACATCATTGATTGGATATGAGCAGGAAGAGGATACTCTGGCATAGATGTACCTAGGAGTAAAACCCAAAAAATAGAACTTTTAGCTAAATTCAAACGGGGACTAGTGCACGACAACAACCCTTAATGCACTATTGGTTACGACAGCCTTGGGTGATATGGATAGGATAATTAAAATTATTTTTACAAACCAATTTCATGGGTTTTAATATATGATTTGAATAAATAACCTTGGTTAGTACTAATATGTTTTAGATTGAAAATAAGGTGTTGTGATATTCTATAAATTATTTTATGAAAATTGTTACTCACACTATGATTTCTTGTTTTAATCAATGTATGGATTCCAAGGAAGTCAGAGTATCATTGAACATGATGTACATAGTGGGAACCATGATGTAAATGAAAATCTAAATGGAATTTTGATAGGAATAAAAGATATCATGTTCATGCCAAAACAGGTTTCCAAAAATATTACCAAAAATATATAAATTAACCAACTCCCAAACTCAACAAGGAAGAGGAAGTTGGAAAATGATAAGAGATCCAGTAGTGGAGACAGTGGAGAAAATAAATCTCAATTTCAATCATGCTAGAAATCTTGAATGACACACCCATGAAAGTGTCTCAATGGGATAAACAAATGATTTATGTGTGGGAATGTAAGAAATAATGTAAAGAATATTTAGGGTAAATTTAAGAGTACTGTGTAAGAAAATAAAAAATTTCCTAAGAATATATTTATAGCCATTTGTTGAAAATTTTGGGGACCTGGGAATTACTAGAGTCAATTCCCTATTATATAGAATAACTATTAGGTCAAGGAAGAACCTATGTGAAAATAAATTGATTGAGAAATTTTTAAAATTAGTAATGATCTTTGTTGAAGTGGTTGCTTTGGAAAACGATTATCTTGTGAGTGTAATGCCATACATTGTTATGTGAAAATTATATTTCAGGAAGAATTATCTTTTCATTTGTGAATATTTTTATAACTAACCATTTGGGTTTATATAATCCACGTATTTGAGGTAGTAACAGTTTATTAATTTTTGGGAAGAAAATGAGAGGTATGAGATAACATTTGTGGTTAATTATGTTATTTTAATGAATTCATCAAATTTTGGGAATTTTATAAATGATTTATTTTAAAGGATAACCTGAAGACCGTGTGACAACTAGTCATGTTACAAAATTCTACAGGAATTGAACCCACAACCAAAGTGAAACTGGTATTTATCTCTTACTACTGGACTACGTGAAGTCCTTGTTTAGTGTGACCAATTACTTTTAGTTGAATGATTTTATTTATTATTAATATGTTGCTTTTGAATATTATGTTTTATCAAATGGATATCCTTAGTTTAGGAAATTGTTTTTTAGATTAAGTGATAATGTTATTTTGGAAGACATTCGCTCGGTTGGAAACATTATATGCCTTATTAAAATAGAATAAAATGGGATTTCATTTGGGAAGTAGTGGTGAATTTTATTATTTTGGAATAATATATGTTTTTATTGGGATTCATGTTATTAATGGAAAATTATTAACCGGTCATAGAGAATATGTGATTTTGTTAATAACACTTCTGTGTGAGACTTTATGAGTAGTTGACGTTATTTGGAATTGAATGTTAAGATATACTATGAAAGACTATGTGATTAAATTTTTATGAGTTTTGGGTTTGAATTTTAGTTGGATTATATTAATGGATTTAAAGGAAATTTTTTTATTGAATTGTCTTTATTGAACATTGGGTATTATTTGTTTAATTTTGGATATTGAGATTAGTATTTATTTCTATAAAAAAATTTCCTTTTGGAGATCATATGAATTTATACTAACCTTTTTGTTTTGTTTGATCTATAAAGACAATACAGATATTTAGTTCATCCGTTGTGGATTATGTGATTTTGTAGATAATTATTCTAGCGCTTCAGGTATGACCATGTCATCTTGAAAAGTCTTGGTTTTTTTAGAAAATATGATTTAGTGGTAGAAATTTATTATATGATGAAGCTCTACATTAAAATTAAATATATCTCTTTATGTTCTTAGTCAATCTCATAAATAAATTCCTCAAATATATGAAATGGAACTTAAAACAAAAAACGTTGCCCGATTACTTTTCCTAATGGGAAACTAATGATCATTTAACCCATCATAAGTTTGTGGTTTTCATATTTTTAACATTTTATAGATCATGTCTTCTATCTCTCTTAATCAGAACATGACTCATAATTTGTCTTCAATATCCATGTTTTCCTACATGGAATCCTAGTATGGGTTATCTCAAGTGACCTTTGTACTTCTCTTTCTTTCTTTAAAGTGATAGTTTTATTGACTCTTTTTATGATGTGGGACATTCATTGATGTTCCTAAGCCCAATTTTGAAAATTTTGATGAAAAAGTATCAAAAAAGGGTGTTAGAATGTAACAACCAATGATTTCATAGAATGTTATTTTAATTAAAGTAATAAAATAGCTTGTGCAACATGCAACACAGAGTTTGAGTGCACCACGACTTACCAAACTAGACTTTCAAAAAATGATTTTGAATAATATTAACTTAATTTTGTATTTTATATACTCTATATAATTTTAACATCCATATTATCTGTTTCTTTGACATTATATAAGACCAAATTTAATTTTTCAAATAAAATAAGCTTTTTTCAATAAATACTTTATTAAATCTGTTTAATGGTGAACCATTTTTATTTATAATATTTGACACTTTTATATATTCTATATAACAAAATACACTTCTTCTTTAAATGAGGGGTATCAAAATTTATTTTGGATAAATATTTTCTATTTTCATGATAACAATCATATTTTAATGAATAGTAAAAATAATAAATTTTAATTGAAAACAACTTTTTTAATTAAAAAAATTTATAGTGTTAAATTTTATATTTGAATTGTTTAGGAGTGTAATAATATTATATATTTATCATTTAATCCAATGTTGGTCATTGGATGTAATTTTACATTTAAATTGGGCATAAACACATGTCAATCATTTGTAGTTTTGACTTCTCAAAAACACATTGTCTAGTTTTTACAACGAGAATTAATATTAGAAAAATTAATAAAACTTATATTTTTTTAATATGGTAAAATAGAAATATTTTTTGAATTCGGAATATCAAAATTATCTTAGGGTGAATTTTTGGTATTTTCCTGAAAACATTCAATTTTTGATGAATAGTTAAATACACTACGTTATTGTTTAAAACCAACTTTTTAAATATAATTTTATTGTAATATTTAGAAAATATAAAATCTTATAATATGTGTCATTTTTGAAAAATTGTGATTGAATAATTCAATTATATATTTTATCCTTATGAAGCTTCCAATTCTGTCTTCTCTCAAATGATTAAAGAACAAACCATATATTATATTATCCTCATGTTAAAGGTCCCCTAGGATCATAAAATTCATAAAAACTAAGTTGAAAACCTCAATATAGATGTCTTATATGTCCTAGTTTGGCATGATTACCAAACAATTAATTATTTTAGAATAAATATAAATACATTTTCTAAAGATGTTGTATAAATCATATGTAATTATTTTCAATATATTTGTTATTAAAAATTCTATATTCATAACATATCCTTGAGGACATTATGATTAAAATATTTTAAATTGACATATATTTTATGTTTATATTTCCATCACAATTTTGTACCTACAATTCATCAATGTGAATATGAATGTATCACTCATTCGTATGTGTGGACTAACACCTCCACAGGACAATCTGATTCCTATTCAATTCTCACCTCAAATAAGAATTTATAATGATGTATTTAGTGAATATATATTAAATTTATAATATTATTGTGGTTCAAGAATGATAAAAATTATATATCTTAATTTAATTCTTTTCATTATAGGATGAAAAAATTATCATTTGTATGTATGATAAACCCTTAACATGAATGTTGTATTTTATATTTATATAACTAAATTTTATATATTGTTATAAATATTTATATAAGTAATATTTAAGGCATATTTATCCGTAATTAAATTATGTATATAGAAAAAATGTTTTTTGGTAGAAGGATTAAAACATCCATACCAAACATTACCGTAGAAATGAAACTACTAATATATTAAAAGGATTTTTTTAATAATGAATATTTATTAAATGGGTGAAAAAATATTATGATTAAATCTTAAATAATATTAAAATATTATATATAGTTCAATTAAATAATATTAATAAATTCAAATTTAATATAAATTATGATATAGTGATTACAAGGAATATAGGACTTGGGTTAAGAGATTATGTAATGGCCAAGTTTATTTTCAGGGCTATCTATGTAAAATATCCACTGAAGAAAATTCTATGGTCATTATCTATTCAAAAAATTATAATTTATTCTTATAATTAATTTTTATAATTTATAACTATTATTTACATTATTCACACTCTGGTAGTTTAAATTTTTTAGTCAACAGTTTTTAGTGAAAAGTGAACTTATTTCCTGTTTTAATAATGAAATTTATATTCCATATCCAAAATCATCATAATAGTTTTATTAATTTTATGAATTTTAAATTAAATTTATTAAAATGTAATTATCACTACCTTAGAAATTATATATAATCGTTTCTTAAATTGAATTCCTAATATTTTGTGAATATGTAAATTTTTCATTTATTAAAATTTAAAAAATAATGTTTTCTATTAACATTTACTATATGAAATCATTTTTTAGTCATCATAAAAATTATTTAAATTTAATATTACAATATTGGTTTCCATTTTTTATTTCATTGAAAATTATTTTATAACTAAATTTTTAGTTATTATAAAATGTTGTCAATGGAAAATGATATTATCAAATGTTTTCAAAGATGTGTTAGAATAATTTTTTTGTTGTATTTTTATCTTTTTTGTTATAATTTTATGATTTAAATTTTTTACTATGGTTATGATCGAATAATAACATATATATATTGTTCATATAAATGGTTAACTATTATGATTTTGATATTCTTATTAAACCCATATATTTTTCATAGGTTATGTTATGATGAGATGATAAATGTTTTTTTCATGTGAAAAATATATAAAAGTTGTTTTTAGGTGTATTGAGTTACTATAAATATATATACGCTAAATATAATGTTAATTCCTTATATCTCAATCGATATTTATGGTTGGAATGAGTTGATATTCATGAAAAACAGTGGGGAACAGGTGGGGATGAAAGATCAACTATGATAGGTTAAACATTTTTTGATGCATGATATAATATGATATAATGATATTGGTAGTTAACAATAATGTATAATAATGAATGTATTCCTTTGATTATTCCACATTGTTATGCATTGTTGATATACTTGTGATTTTAAATCATGTATCATAAGGAATTCTTTTACGATTCCCCAATATTGTTACATTCAAATGTTTTGGTCCATGACTAAAGATTATGATCATTGATTTTTTGAGTAAGATTTTATATCAATAATGACATTTTCTCTTACCATTATTCTCATTATATGCTTCAATATGATCATTTATTGACATATATTATTTTTATAGTTACAATTTTTCATCTCATAACTTCATAAGTTTTAGTTTTATCAAGTTTATGAAGAAGGGTACTAATTATGTTGAGTATGTATGGGTACCATATTTAATTTATTATTATAAGGATGATGAAGATTGTAATTAAATAATATTTTTAGGTTTCTTATATCCATATCAAATAAAATATTATGGTTATAAACTATGTTTAGTTGGAAGATATATTAAATTTTCTTTGAGAATATTAAATATATATGTTTGTTCTGTATTGGTCATGAAAATTGGTAACAGATTCTGATTTAATTACGTATAATGATTATATTATGAGGAATATGGGGATATAACCTAAGGAACCCTATGATTGACATGAAGTGGATAGGAATATACATTACATTTCCAAATTTTATAAGAATGATTTGGTATTTTATAAAGTAATTTAAAAAATTCCATGAATCTATTTTTACTCACCATGATTATTTTTCTCACACTATGATTTTTTTGTCTTAATCAGTGGTTTGACCATTAAGGAATTATTTTAATGGTGAATTTATTGGGAAAGAAGTGATCACACTCTTAATAAACAAAATTAAATTGTAGATATATTGTGATACATTATGACTAATCAAAACAATTCATCTTATTATTTTATCAACAAACACATATTGGGTGAGTTTCATAACACAAAAAACATGGGAAATATAGTGTTTAATAATGAACATAGTGGAAATAATATTTATCTTCTTATATTGTTAGTAATTTTTGAAGAAGTACCATAGTTCATATATAAATTAATTAGGATTAGGGTTTTTGGGATGAAATTATGGATTGAAAAAAAAGAATATCCATGGATAAATAGATATTTTAATTAAATGAAATGAGGATTAATATTTGGAATAAATAATAGTTCAGTGTATTATGTGTGGGTAATGTGGGAATTATCTAAGCTGAATCCATTATCTAATGATAACTCTTATTCAATGATAGTTAACATTCTCTATCAATCACAGATGTGGATTCATATAGCAAGGTTCACTGTTACTCTACTCCATTATTGGGGATTTCATGTTAAGGTTCGAAATAACTGTTTATATGAAATTCTTTTTCATCATTCGGTGGAATATGATATTATATTTATCCTATATTATGTCTCTATCTATAGATTTTATAATAATGAATAGAATAATGAATTCATGTTTTATATTCCAAATTAATATATGATCTTATATTTTTTTGAAGATTAATATGAAATTTTAATGGATGTTACTTCTATAATTTCAGTCATAAAACCAATTCATTTTTGATAATTATCTAAAATAGTTGGTGATAAACTCAACAATGAAGATATTCATATTTTTTTCAAATTATAATGATGCATTTCTTGAAGACTGTCATTTCCTTACCCTGAATCAGTATGTTGAGTTTTCAATTGAACTCACACCTAGTTCTAAACTTATTTTAATGACTCCATATAGAGTGGCCACAATTGAGTATAAATAAATTATGATGATACACTCATAAAACCTTAATAAGATATTTATATTCCCTAGTGAGTCATTATGGGGTGCACCTAATCAAATATATTAATGTAAATATGGATTAATGCATAGTTTCATGAATTAGAAATAATAAAATAAGATCCTAATCATGAACATGTGTCATGTACCGTGTATTGATTACTTCTTTGATCATCTACCAATATCAGGAAACTGTAACACTAATGAATTTATCATGTATATAGTTATATAAGGGATAAGATTGATGATATTCATAATATGTACTTATATCTGAGGTATAACCAATTAGAATTTATTGTGATTCTATTTGTATATACCAATTACCATGATATGTTCATGGATTTAATGGCAACAGTCTTAAGAAATTATCTTGAGCAGTCTCGTATACTCTTAATAGATGATGTTCATATATATTTCAATATTTTAGAAGTCCTTGGAGAAATTTTTTAATTGTTCTAAAGTCCTTGATGGAGGAAATTTGTTTCTAAATTTTCAAAATTAGTTTATTAGCTTTAGATAGATTCATTTATGGTCATAATAAACTCAAATTTTGTTATAACGTTGGATCCTTCAGAGATATATGGTAATGAGAAATGAACATGACCAACCTTGGTAACCAATATCTATAGTTTTATGGGGTTGGATAGATACTATAAATGAATTATAATATATTTTTCCTCTCTATCTAATCCATTGACACATAATGTTGAGATGAGTGTTATGTTCATATGGAAAATTGATTGTGATGTGAAGTTCAAAATGTATAATGAATGATTTGTTAGTATATATATGAAAAATGATAGAAATTCTTTTTAATAGTACACTTTGTAAATTAATTTATTTCCTAGTTCACTAAAAATATACAGCTGAAATCATATTTTTGATGTATATGTAGAAATATATTACATAAATCATGTAATTTAATGTACAATTATATACATAATATTAAAATTATGTAATTTAAAATTAATTGATCGGAACTTTATAACGATTGGCGATGCACGGGTTGGGGATAAAAGATCATGATGGATGTTGGATTTAGGATAAATGACCATTCTGTTGTAGTGTTGTTGGTGCATCAATATAATTCCATATATAAAAAATTCATAAGATTAGATTAGTCATATCCCATTCATGTTGGGTATGGTATATGATATGTTATTTATATATATGTAGATAAACTCTCTAGTTAATTTCTCATTCAGATAATAATTGTTTATGTGAACCCATGTGTATTTTAATTATAGATGGTCCACCCCAAAATCCATGATATCCAGAATAACCCATTATCTATAATTAGTATCAGGACCTAATAGACCACTAGACTAAGCTGGATACCATAATTTTTTTAACTTGTATTTTTCATCATCCTCTGATAATGGAGAATGATTATAAGTCAGGTTTTGGTATATTGATAATAAAACATAATAGAGATGTTTTAAAAATAAAAAATCAAGCGATCAAGGTTAATAAGTTGCGAATATATGAGGTAGTGAGATGATTGATATGTAACTTATGAATACATTCATATTATTTATAATATTATTGTTTCATTTATATATGTTTATTATATTTTACTAAAAGTACAAAATTTATAGAGGAAATACATATTTAACCTCTTGATTTATCTATTCTGATAGAATATTTTTTATGTATGGTTGAAAAGGTTCGTAACTATGATATAATTTTTGATGGAGACACTAATAATGTTACACCCGAGATTTTTATGAGTAATATTTTGTTTTTATGTTATATATATATCATCAAAGGAATCTTTCACTACACACTAGCTTGATTTACTTTACACGCAATCGCGACCTTCCTCGATAGCTTGCGTCGTACGCAATACTGAGTTTCACTAAACAATGATATGCTATTAAAATATTATTAAAAATAGCCGTTATGAATAGTAATAACCACTTTTTGGAATTTTATAAATTTTATTTTTCAAAATGGACTTCTTTTTTGGATTCGGAATACCGAAATTAGCCTAGGGTGAAATTTTGGTATTTTTCTGAAAACTTTCAATTTTTGATGAATAGTGAAACCACTAAGTGGTAGGTTAAAAACTGAATTTTGCATAAACCCTAATTTTACCGCTTTTGTGAATGGAATTTTGAAAATCCGACAGACACGGTTGATATCAACAAGTAAAATGTAGTTCAATGAGATAAAAATAATTTTTTGGTGAATAGTAACTTTTTACTTTTTTTACCTCGGTTAATAGTAAATAGGGTAACTAAGGGTAAATATGATATTACAATTACCCTAACACATGTCCTAATTCTATTGGATAAGTGTAATTCGACAAAAAACAACCTTATGAATATAATATGACCATTTAGGTCCACTTGGATTAGATTATGACATTTAATATTATTTTATTTAATGAATAGTTAAAATAGTTAAAATCAAAGTTTAATAACTAAAACATTTTTAATATGGGTTTATACAGAAGATAAATTCTATTATAAATATTCATTAGAAAGCTAAACAGATTTCATACATAATGATATTTTATTTATAATTTTTAGACTTCAAATAAATTAATTTATTTATGACACAACGATGATGCAGTAATTACCCTTTTAAGGAAATGTTAACATAATTGATGTTATAAATGCCCAAGTAAATGTAATTTTAGACTTTTTATGAATTAAACTAACTTTCTAGGTTTCTATGATATATTAGTGTTGTTTTAATCAACTTCGTTCGAACATATAATTCTGTTATGACTTTCACAAAAATCATATATCAAATAGTGTCAAAATTGACACAAAATAGTTTTTAAATCAAATATTATATTATTAATTGTTATTTTATTCTTAAAAATCTAAGGTTCGGCAAAATGACTTATATAAGGATATATATATTAATAATAAACAACTTGGTGTTCGTTTGGCATGTTATAGTAAGTGTATTAACCATATAGTGTAAGAAAACAAAAAGACACGGTAAAAGTTAAATTATTTAACTTAGAGTTAAATCAAATTGATAAGGTTAAAATAATAACCTAAACTTGTCTAAATCCTATTGGTTGATGGGATTTCGACCCATACCCACTTTACCTTCGAAATAAGACCCTTTGTAACCATTATAAACTGATTTTGACTTTAATATAAAATAATATTTTGAGATATTCCTAAGGTGCCCCTCTCCTCCCTTATAAAAGGGCACCTTCTCCCCCTCCTCCTCACACCAATTTGAGCACCCAAGCTCGGCCAACCCCTGCCAAAATCCCTTCTCCACTTCCCTATAATAATCCTAGAGGTCCTGGTATTCTTAAAAGACCAATCTTAGTTCCCTAAGTGGAGGATTCAAAGAGGCGTTTCAAAGAAGAGGTAATATCCATTACCGATCTTTTCAATTTCTTTCTTCTTCAACTTCTTCTTCTTTAGTTGTTTCATGATAAATTAATAACATCATTATTAAATACATACTGATATGTTATTATAAATATGAAACAACCCTAATTCACCTTCTATCCATCCTACTGAAAAATGAAATCATCGCGCGTGCGTACGTGCAGAATACCGTCTCCACGCAGTGGTGTAATCTATTTTCCACCATCACCTTACAAGGATGGGTATAATGGTGTAATGAGTAACTATATATGATTATTAGAAAGTGATATTGATACTGAAATAGTATAAATACACTAAAATACAATTCCACGATCATAGGAACGATATCATCACTCGTGCGTACGTACGGAATACCGTCTCCACGATGTGATGCGACTCGTTCTACATGATCATCATTACATAGTAATTATATAAATTAATTGAATGAATAAATATTATATATGTTACACTAATACCATTCTGGATATAAGGTATCTATAACCTTAAAATAAGAATAAGAATTTATTCAGCAAAACATGCATAAGAACAAAAGGCAATAACGACCCGAGTAACAAGTAACAATGAAATATTACTAATAAGATGCTAAGAATATGACCATATATGATATCATATCAATATGTATGATTCTGTAATAAGTCAATAACATTATTTAAACCATTATACAGGAGCTTCGGACACGTACAAAGCAAATCGGACCTAAGGTAAGGGAAATATCACAATCTCATTTTTATCTGAGATTGTTTATTCGTAAGTATTTACTGGGGTGTATTTTAGTTTAAATCCGATTTTACCCTTCAGGGAGTTTTTAGTAATGAATATGAAAGGAATCTTTTGTCGTTTTTTCGTACGAGGTACTTTTTGACTTTTCCGACAAAAGTACGAAGAATGTTTTTTTTAACTTATACGGCATGAATGGATTTTTAAAACATTATTTCCAAGAAGCTTCCTTTACATGTTTTCAAGTTTATTTTTAATCAACTTCTTAGTGTTTATAATCGTATGACATGTTATGAAAAGAAAAGTGTTTTTTGAAGAAGAAAGGATATTTTCCTCAAGAATCGAGTTCAAGTGTTTTATCAAAATTATTTTCCATCTAAGATAATAATGGGTTATGTTTTTATCCCTATTATTACATTGATATGATTATGTTGTGAGGCATTCATTTTTATGAAGTCATTTACCTTATATGATTTTTTTTATGATGTCATGATGTTTCAAGAATCCCATTTTTGTTACATGTGTTATGCGATGATGTATGATTTATGATTATGTGGCACACATAAGAAAGGATTCATTATAAGATGGGTGGGACCTATATCTCCCTCCAATGCATTGGGTAAATATTTATATCTCATGAGATAGACATGGCTGGAACGGAAGGTTATTTTGTTTCAGTGATACAGGACTGAAACAAGGAGTGAACTCGGTTCAGAAATGGACTTTGTCCGCTAAGATAGTCTTAGAAATGAGTCATAACTATCAAGAAATGATTTTCCATGATTATGTGTGCATGCCACAAAGTTTCAATTTTTCTGTTATGATTATTGGGATCTCATTTTCACTTCTATGATTTATTCCATGTTAAGATATTATGATCTCTTTTGCAGGTTATGATTTTCAAAAAGATATGATATGATTTTTATTTCCTTTATTTGCCCTTGCTGAGCATTTGACCTCACCATTTGTTGTATGTTTTCTTTTCCCCAGGTCAGGAAGATGGATATTAAGTAGAATATGCTAAAAGGGACCCTATATATGATGAAATAAATGTGAGAAACTGTAGAAGATTTATGAACCAGTTGTTTATGTTTCAAAGTTTCTAAAGACACTATACCTATACGGTCCTTTGTGGTTTTGTCATATGTTGTAATAAGTGTGCTTCAATTTTGAAGTATTAACAACGTATGTAAAGTATGGATCGTTATAGTTGGTATCAGAGGAAAGGTATAGTCAACCTTTGGAAACTTGGATGTGAAAGCCTTAGTAAGAACCCTAAGGATAAGTCTAAGCATATAACACAATCCTAGTGTTTTAGAAATGGCCATGAACAACCTAGGATAAGACCTTAAGCGTGAAAATTTTATTCTTGAATTATGTGGTTTTCCTATTATAATTAGTGTTGCTCACACTATTCTTCTTGGTTTTAGTCAATGGCTGGAACCCGAAGGAACCGTGTTAATGCGGAATGCGATGGGCAATGAAATGATTGTACCCCCGAGCAACCAAACGATATGGGTGCTGGAATGAAAAATCTTGTAGCCATGCTCACACAACTTTCTGAAGCTATGAATCAAGCAGGACTTCCAAACGAGCAAAGGAAGGAGCAACATTCTGTTGAATCCTTCACGAGGCAGCGTCCACCTTCTTTCAGCGGGTCTAATGATCCATTAGTTTCTGAACAATGGATTAGTACTACTAAAAGATATTTTCAGTTCTTCAATGTTCTGAGCATGATAAAGTAATCCTAGCAATGTATTGTTTGGAAGGAGATGGTGATCAATGGTGGAATCTTATTAAGAATACGAGGCAAAGGGATGAAATTGAGTCCATGGAATGGGACGAGTTCAAGAACTTATTTTTCAATAAGTACTTCCCTCGTATTCTCCGAACAAAGATGGAGAAAGAGTTTCTTGAACTGAAGCAAAGGGATGATGAATCATTTGGTACCTATGAAGCAAATTCTACAAGACTTGCAAGGTACGCTTCTGGTATTGTTATCCAACCTGAGATTAAGATCGATCAATTCTTTAGTGTCTTGAACCCAAGTCTTCGAAGGGTGTTAGCCATAAGGGACTTCAATAGCTACGAGAAAATCATTCGATGTGCTCTCAAAGTCGAGATGGAGATTCGAGTAACCCATCAGTCATATGGGTTTGATAAGAAGAGGAAAATGGAATTCAAAGGAAAATCTAAAGAGAACACTAGAAAGAAGATGAGATTTCCCTTATTCTCAATGTGTGGAAAGAAACATGGAGGGAGTTGTCTTAAAGGGACAAGTAAATGTTTCAAATGTGGATAGGAAGGTCATCGGGAATTTGAATGCCGCGATGATGGGAAGAAGATGTCTAATGATGAAAACAAAGGAAGGGATACACAGAATGAACCTACTACACTTCAATGTTTCAAGTGCAAGGAGATGGGGAATTATGCCAATCAATGCCCAAATCCAAGGGTTGATGATGATGGTCGACGTCAACAAACTCTTAAGGCTAAAGACAAAGGAAAGTCACATGCAATTTATATCAGCGATGTGGAGTACGATAACAAAGTGGTGAAAGGTACAATTACCATCCACTCTAAAGTAGAAAATGTTTTATTTGATTCTGGATCCACCCACTCTTTTGTTTTTGAAGAATTTTCTAAGGGTATCACCGTATTACCTCAACAATTAGATGTTGAGTTAGCAGTGACAACACCTAATGGCACAACAGTCGCATCAAAAGTTTATAATTCTTCTCCGATTGAAGTTTGTGGGAAAGTGCTTGCTGCAAATCTTGTGATCCTTCCTATAATGGAATTTTATGTGATTCTTGGCATGGATTGGCTTTCTCTACATGGAGCCTATATCAATTGCCAAAGAAGGGAAGTCACATTTCATATTCCAGATCAATCTACGATCGTCTATCGATGCAAGGATGAATATAACCTTCCAGTGGAAATTCCTTCCATCTTATGGGTCTTGATTCCACTAAATGAAGGTTATTTATCTCAAATGGTTGGTGAGAAACTCACGATTAAGAATATGCCCATCGTACGGGAGTTTGATGATGTCTTTCTGGAGGAATTACCGAGTCTTCAACCAAATCATGAAGTTGAGTTTTCAATAGAACTCGTACCGGGTGCTTTTCCTATTTTAAAGACACCTTATAGAATGTCCCCAATTGAGTTGCAGGAATTGAAGAAGCAACTCCAAGATAATCTTGATAAGGGATTCATACGCCCTAGTGCATCACCTTGGGGAGCACCTATTCTATTTGTTAAGAATAAAGATAGATCAATGAGACTCTGCATTGATTATCGAGAACTTAACAAGATCACTATCAAGAAAAAATATCTTCTCCCACGCATTGATGACTTATTTGACCAACTACGCGGAGCTCAATACTTTTCCAAGATTGATGTTCGTTCAGGGTATCATCAATTAAGGGTCGAAAGGGAGGATATACCAAAGACAGCTTTCCGTACAAGGTATGGACACTATGAATTTATAGTGATGCCATTTGTTCTTACTAATGCCCCTACTATCTTCATGGATCTAATTAATAGAGTCTTTAGAGACTATCTTGATCAATTTGTGGTATTCATTATAGACGATATTCTTGTCTATTTAAAGAGCAAGGAAGAGCATGAAGATCACTTGAGAATTATATTGAAGACCCTGAGAAAGGAGAAGCTTTATGCCAAATTTACCAAGTGTGAATTTTGGCTTCAAAAAGTTGCTTTTTCAGGTCACATAATCTCAAAAGAGGGGATATCTGTGGATCCAGCAAAAACAGAGGTTATCGAAAAATGGTCGAGACCAACAACAGTAACTGAGATCCGAAGTTTTCTTGGTTTGGATGGATATTATCGACGTTTTGTAAATGATTTTTCACGATTATCTAATCCACTCACCATGTTGACTAGGAAAGGAGTAAAGATTGTTTGGACAGAGGAATGTGGAGAGAATTTCAAGAATTTGAAAAGAAGGTTATCCAGTGCACCTGTGCTCACACTGCCTTGTAGTGGAGAAAGGTTTGTGATCTACAGTGATTCATCCAAGAAGGGATTGGGGTGTGTTCTTATGCAAAATGATATGGTGATAGCTTATGCCTCACGAAAGTTGAAAATCCATGAGCAAAATTACCCAACACATGATTTGGAGTTAGCTGCGGTAATATTTTCATTAAATATTTGGAGGCAATACCTTTATGGTGAAAGGTGTGATATTTATACTGATCATAAAAGTTTAAAGTATATTTTCACACAAAAGGAGCTGAATATGCGTCAAAGAATATGGTTGGAGCTGATTAAGGATTATGACTGCTCAATCCATTACCACCCTGGGAAAGCAAACAAGGTGGAAGATGCATTAAGTCGACAAGACCATGCTAGTTTATCCATGATGAGGATCACAAAAGATCCAATATTTATGGATATACAAAGGATGGATCTTGGAATTATAATGGAAGGGGAAAAATCTTATCTTTCTCAAATGAATGTTCAACCATCTATACATGTGAAGATTAAAGAGGCACAGAAAGAAGATGTCGAGTTACAAAAGAAGGTGAGAAATGTTCCTGAGTTCAACCTTGATTGTGATGGGATAATAAAGTTCAGGAATCGGGTTTGTGTTCCTCCCATCCCCGAATTAAAGAAGGAGCTGCTGGATGAGGCTCATAGTTCTTCATTCTCTATTCATCCTGGAAGCACGAAGATGTATAGGGACATGAAAGAGTACTTCTGGTTGGATGGCATGAAAAGAGATGTTGCTGTATATGTCTCTCGATGCTTGGTTTGTCAACAAGTTAAAGCTGAGAGACAGAAGTCTAAGGGGATGTTACAACCATTACCCATACCCGAATGGAAATGGGAAAACATCACTATGGACTTTGTCACAAGACTTCCTAAAACATCCAAAGGCAATAACGCTATCTGGGTCATAGTTTATCATCTTACAAAGTCTGCACACTTCATTGCTATTTGAGAGGATTTCTCTCTGGATCAGCTTGCCAGGATATATGTAATGGAAGTGGTAAGATTTCATGGAGTACCACTTTCTATTATATCTGATCAGGATCCGAGATTTACCTCAAAGATCTGGCGAAGTCTTCAGCATACTATGGATACAGAGTTGAGTTTCAGCACTGCTTATCATCCTCAGACAGACGGTCAGTCTGAGAGAACAATTCAAACCCTAGAAGATATTTTGAGAGCTTGCTCTATGGATTTCAAAGGAGGTTGGGATCAACACCTACCTTTGGTGGAATTTTCTTATAATAATAGCTTTCACACCAGTATTCGGATGGCTCCTTATGAAGCTCTCTATGGAAAGAAATGCAGGACTCCAACTTGCTGGGATGAAGTTGGGGAAAGAAAGCTATTAGGACCTGATCTCATTGATGAAATGGCAGAAAATATCAGATCTATTCAACAACACATAAGAGTAGCTCAGAGTCGACAGAAAAGTTATGCCGACAACCGAAGAAAAGACCTAGAGTTTGAAGTGGGTGATAAAGTGTTCTTACGAATATCTCCCTGGAAGAGGGTTATGAGATTTGGAAAGAAGGGGAAGTTGAGCCCTAGATATATCGGTCCTTTCAAAACACTGGATCGTGTTGGAAAGGTAGCTTACCGATTGGCGCTTCCACCGACTCTCTCTCAAATTCACGATGTGTTCCATGTATCTCTCCTGAGAAAGTACATACCTGATCCTTCACATGTACTCAGCTCTGAAGTTGTACCACTGGAGCAAGATCATTCTTATGAAGAACAACCGATAGAGATTCTGGATCGTAGCGAAAAAGTCCTATGAAACAAGACCACTCGATTGGTGAATGTTTTATGGAGGTATCACCAACTTGAAGAAGCTACATGGGAGCTTGAGGATATGATGAGGGAGAAGTATCCTCATCTGTTTGTTACAAAGTGACGAATTTCGAGGGAGAAATTCTTTTTAAGGGGGGTAGAATGTAACACCCGAGATTTTTATGAGTAATATGTTGTTTTTATGTTATATATATATATATCATCAAAGGAATCTTTCACTACACACTATCTTGACTTACTTTACACGCAATCGCGACCTTCCTCGATAGCTTGCGTCGTACGCAATACTGAGTTTCACTAAACAACGATATGCTATTAAAATATTATTAAAAATAGCTGTTATGAATAGTAATAACCACTTTTTGAAATTTTATAAATTTTATTTTTCAAAATGGACTTCATTTTTGGATTCTGAATACCTAAATTAGCCTAGGGTGAAATTTTGGTATTTTTCTGAAAACATTCAATTTTTGATGAATAGTGAAACCACTAAGTGGTAGGTTAAAAACTGAATTTTGCATAAAACATAATTTTACCGCTTCTGTGAATGGAATTTCAAAAATCCGACAGACACGGTTGATATCAGCAAAGAAAATGTGGTTCAATGAGATAAAAATAATTTTTTGGTGAATAGTAACTTTTTACTTTTTTTTACCGCGGTTAATAGTAAATTGGGTAACTAAGGGTAAATATGATATTACTATTAGCCTAACACATGTCCTAATTATATTGGATAAGTGTAATTAGACCAAAAACAACCTTATGAATATAATATGACCATTTAGGTCCACTTGGATTAGATTATGACATTTAATATTATTTTATTTAATGAATAGTTAAAATAGTTAAAATCAACGTTTAATAACTAAAACATTTTTAATATGGGTTTATACATAAGATAAATTCGATTATAAATATTCATTAGAAAGCTAATAAGATTTACTACATAATGATATTTTATTTATAATTTTTAGACTTCAAATAAATTAATTTATTTATGACGCAACGATGATGAAGTAATTACCCTTTTAAGGAAATTTTAACATAATTGATGTTATAAATGCCCAAATAAATGTAATTTGAGACTTTTTATGAATTAAACTAATTTTCTAGGTTACTATGATATATTAGTGTTGATTTAATCAACTTTTTTCGAACATATAATTCTGTTATGACTTTCAAAAAAATCATATATCAAATAGTGTCAAAATTGACACAAAATAGTTTTTAAATCAAATATTATATTATTAATTGTTATTTTATTCCTAAAAATCTAAGGTTCGCCCAAATGACTTAGATGAGGATATATATATTAATAATAGACAACTTGGGGTTCTTTTGGCATGTTACAGTAAGTTTATTAACCATATAGCGTAAGAAAATAAAAAGACACGGTAAAAGTTAAATTATTTAACATAGAGTTAAATCTAATTGATAAGGTTAAAATAATTACCTGAACTTGTCTAAATCCTATTGGTTGATAGTATTTAGACCCATACCAACTTTACCTTCGAAATAAGACCCTTTGGAACCATTATAAACCGATTTTGACTTTAATATAAAATAATATTTTGATATATTCCTAAGGTGCCCCTCTCCTCCCTTATAAAAGGGAACCTCCTCCCCCTCCTCCTCACACCAATTTGAGCACCCAAGCTCGGCCAACCCCTGAAAAAATCCCTTCTCCACTTCCCTAGAATAATCCTAGATCTCCTGGTCATCTTCAAAGACCAATCTTAGTTCCCTAAGTGGAGGATTCAAAGAGGCGTTTCAAAGAAGAGGTAATATCCATTACCGATCTTTTCAATTTATTTCTTCTTAAACTTCTTCTTCTTTAGTTGTTTCATGATAAAGTAATAACATCAGTATTACTTACATACTTATATGTTATTATAAATATGAAACAACCCTAATTCACCTTCTATCCATCCTATAGAAAAATGAAATCATCGCACGTGCGTACGTACAGAATACCGTCTCCACGCTGTGGTGTAATCTATTTTCAACCATCACCTTACAAGGATGGGTATAATGGTGTAATGAGTAACTATATATGATTATTATAAAGTGATATTGATACTGAAATAGTATAAATACACTTAAATACAATTCCACGACCATAGGAACGATATCATCACTCATGCGTACGTACGGAATACCGTCTCCACGATGTGATGCGACTCGTTCTACATGATCATCATTACATAGTAATTATATAAATGAATTGAATGAATAAATACGATATATGTTACACTAATAAAATTCTGGATATAAGGTATCTATAACCTTAAAAGAAGAATAAGAATTTATTCGGCAAAACATGCATAAGAACAAAAGGCAATAACGACCCGAGTAACAAGTAACAATGAAATATTACTAATAAGAAGCTAAGAATATGACCATATATGATATCATATCAATATGTATGATTCTGTAATAAGTCAATAACATTATTTAAACCATTATACAGGAGCTTCATACACGTACAAAGCAAATCGGACCTAAGGTAAGGGAAATATCACAATCTCATTTTTATCCGAGATTGTTTATTCGTAAGTATTTACTGGGGTGTATTTTAGTTTAAATCCAATTTTACCCTTCGGTGAGTTTTTATTAAAGAATATGAAAGGAATATTTTGTCGTTTTTTCGTATGAGGTACTTTTTTACTTTTCCGACAAAAGTACGAAGAATGTTTTTTTAACTTATACGGCATTAATGGATTTTTAAAACATTATTTCCAAGACGCTTCTTTTACATGTTTTCAAGTTTATTTTTAATCAACTTCTTAGTGTTTATAATTTTATGACATGTTAAGAAAAGAAAAGTGTTTTTTGAAGAAGAAAGGATATTTTCATCAAGAATGGAGTTCAAGTGTTTTATCAAAATTATTTTCCATCTAAGATAATAAAGGGTTATGTTTTTACCCCTATTATTACATTTATTTGATTATGTTGTGAGGGAATTATTTTTATGAAGTCATTTACCTTATATGATTTGTTTTATGATGTCATGATGTTTCAAGAATCCCATTTTTGTTACATGTGTTATGCGATGATGTATGATTTATGATTATGTGGCACACATAAGAAAGGATTCATTATAAGATGGGTGGGACCTATATCTCCCTCCAATGCATTGGGTAAAGATTTATATCTCATGAGATAGACATGGCTGGAACGGAAGGTTATTTCGGTTCAGTGATACAGGACTGAAACGAGGAGTGAACTCAGTTCAGAAATGTACTTTGTCCGCTAAGATAGTCTTGGCAATGAGTCATGACTAACAAGAAATGATTTTCCATGATTATGTGTGCATGCCACAAAGTTTCAATTTTTATGTTATGATTATGGGGATCTCATTTTCACTTCTATGATTTATTCCATGTTAAGATATTATGATCTCTTTTGCAGGTTATGATTTTCAAAAAGATATGATATGATTTTTATTTCCTTTATTTTCCCTTGCTGAGCATTTGAGCTCACCCTTTTTTGTATGTTTTCTTTTCCCCAGGTCAGGAAGATGGATATTAAGTAGAATATGCTAAAAGGGACCCTAGATATGATGAAATAAATGGGAGACACTGTAGAAGATTTATGAACCAGTTGTTTATGTTTCCCAGTTTCTAAAGACACTATACCTATATGGTACTTTGTGGTTTTGTCATATGTTGTAATAAGTGTGCTTCAATTTTGAAGTATTAATAATGTATGTAAAGTATGGGTCGTTATAAATAAGAATGAAATAATCGCTATACACATGAATCAATTAAATTTTTTAATGATGTGGTTTGTATAAATATTTTTATAAATATTATTTACAAAATTAGTGTGTCTTATTTTAATATTAAGGGGATCATGTAGTGTTCATTGAGAATAACAATAATAGGGATGTTTTATAGTTTATCTGAACTCAATACATCTCATCTTGTGGAACTAATTAATTTTATATTTTGAGTTGAATTAAAATATATTCTAATGATATAAGAGATCTCATTAATGATACCCCTAATGAAAATTTTTGTTTATCATTGGATTATTTCATAGATTTTTCTTAATAATGATTTATGATTATGAGATTGATAATTCAGAGATTCAAGATATATAAATCTATATTAATGAATATCATTATTAGAAATTATTTAAAATACATAATCCTCATTATAATTTTTTTTAAGAATGTTTGCGGAGGTTTGAGGTATTGAATTGACTACTTACTGTTGAGTCATGTCATATTGATAAATGATTATACACTAAATGGGTGACTTTGTAAAGAAACAATTCAATGCATATAGTTCTCAGTGGTATATTATTATTTAGGATTATATATGACAAATTAAAAGGAAAATGATACAAAAAATATATTATATAGTATTGTTATTATATTATTGATGTTTTTTAATGACCTTTGATGATACCAATGAAGTAGTTATATTTATGAGATTTATACATTGGGTATTTATTCAATTACATAATCAGTTAATGTAATAATTTATTTATGAAATATTATATTACTCAATGTCTAGAATATCATGTTAATATATATATATATATATTGACATAATTTTTTAACAATAGTTGCATGGAAATATTTTTAAAAGTATGTTTTCAATTCTAGATGATATATTCATAAGGAATTATTTTATCTTTGATGAGAGGATATGGATCCATCAATGATCAAATTTATTTTTTAGGATGTGTTAAAAAATAAATTTGGTTCATTGATTTCCTGGAATATCATGATGTTATTAGAGGTTAAACTCTAATATATCTTAGATTTCATCACATTTGGTAGCACTAAAAATAATCTGTTTAGCTGAATTTAGGGTACAATAGTGTTAATCAATGATCTATTGTTTAAAAGAGCTATTTAATAGAATCATTATTATTAAATATCCAATTAATAAGTTTTATTCATGGTTTATATTTTTTATTTTCATTTAGGGACTAGGTTTGCAATGATGTTAGAGTGGTAGGTTGTATCTTAATAATTTATTTATTTTTTACCTTATTAATATAATTATATAAATCTGGATATAAATATATTCTTATAGTTAATTCCATAAATATTTGGTTTCATTATATTTTTATATAATGATTCATGGTCTTTACTAGCTATAAAATAAATAATAATATTTTCTCAAACTGGGATTTAAATATTCATCAATAGTGTTAGACGGTTTTCTGTTAAGATATTGATATCATGAACTTATATAAACTAAGATTATGAGTTCCATAGAAAAATACATCATCAAAAAGAAATACTAATATCATACGATGAATGAATTTCTGGAGAGGGAAATTATAGATAAAAATTTAAATTTGTATTTCAATTTAGATAAAGTCAATTATAGGTGTTTATTATATTAAATAAATGTAAATGATCATTTTTTTAGATGAGGCATGAATATTATCTCAGAGACACTAATTTAGATGTTTGGAGACAACATATAATTATTTTATATTCCATTTATTATTGAATGAATGTTGAGGAAAATGAAGTGATATTTTGTAGTGAAATGAATTTTCAATTCGTAATTTTAGAGTAAATTTGGAATGTTATTTATAAAACATATATTTTATTACAATATGGTATATTTATAGTGTATCATGATTCATAATTTTTTTTATATATTGGAATGAATAACTCTATAACCATGTTTTTTTAATATGTTTTTCATTTTTGAAATTAAATGACTCTCATTGTGTGTTTTCTGGGTTGTCACGCCCCTTACCTAATCATTAAAAATATTAGAGGATGAAAAGAATTATTTTATTTCTAACATTACCGATGTATCAAAATGAAATGATTTTATCAGGGATATGGTTAACATGTTATTTAAATTAAATAAATTAATTTAAATCAATGAATAGAGATAAATGGACGTTTTTTGAGTAATGTATGTAGATATGATAATAATTATTTATCAAGATTTTATGTTTATTATTTTATAATAAAGATCTCATGTATAAAGTTCAATATATTATTAATTAGTGAGGTCAATGTTGTTTCTTTTGATATGAAAATATTAGTGTGTTATATAAAAATAGGTCAGAATGAATAAGACCATCATTAATAAAAATTGATATTGAATATTTGATTCCCATGTCAAAAATAATAGATTAAAAATTGATTAAACCTAATTATCATGGTAGGATAGATTCATGTAGCACCTAAAATTTGGAATGACCTCGGATTTTTTAATTATAAAATCAATAATAGTAATTAATTATTTATTCCATCTAAAATAGATGTGAATGTTAATAGAAAAATCTTGTAGAATTAGATAATGTGATACCAAATTTTATATAGAAATATTACAATTTTTTTGATGAATATTCATTAAATATCATTTTGATCCATACCAAAACAGTAAGGTATTACTTCCATTGTAAACATAGTTACATAAACAACTTTGAAATAATATATATAAATTACTCCTATTTTTTTCATCACAAAATGAACCCTTATTTGACTTCCCATACAAAAAAAATCATCATAACCATTGGAGGGAAAAAAGAAAGTGGGATCCTAAAATAAAAATGAGGTTAAATAAAATATATTTCCATAAATTATTACAAGTTATCATAGGATTATTATAAGGGTATAATAAAAAGTTAAAATCATATAATAGTAATACCTAACCAGTCAAGTATCATTAGTCCTATGTTATGTAAAAAAGTACTTGTAATCAGAATACATATTACCTAAGAGTATAAAAAAATTATTAGTCAATTAATTAACATGAATACATGTCATAATACAATCATAAATGTTTCAATAATTTAAATATACATATAAAAACCATTATTAGTAATGGATAACTCCCAATACTATTTTTATGGGTAATATCCCGTTATCAGTATAACAAACCCATCTATTGACAAATATATATTAAATAAAAAATCCATCCATTAAACTCATTTGTATCTTACTTGTTTGACATATCTATCGTATATAATGGGTTTATCTTATTTGTCCTCATTTCATAATGTATTTGATGGATATATCAAGTGAACCTATCATCAGGTTCTACATTCGACTCACTTGTCACATACTCATAAAACATATATTTGATTTCAAAAATATTATAAATAATTCTTCATTTCATTTAAGTATATCCCATGGAATATGGTTGGAAAAATTAAATTAACATCATCATAATGATAAACCATTCAAATATAGAATAAATATTATAAACTGAATCATATCCAAAATAATGTAAAATAAGGATCAAATAATTTAATTATATGTGAAAATACATTTAAACAATATTCAAAACATTTCACTGGGAATATAAAATTTTCAATTTGAAATAACATATATATAATCAAAAAATTTTAAAAACATTTTGGAAGATATTTTATTTGAAAATAACCATTGGAAGTTAAAAATTATTCTTTAATTCAAGTGTAACTCTTTTCCATGTGAAAAAACATTAAAGAGTTGTATGTTTAAAAATATTCATTTCATAATTACAGTCTAATACTGGTAAGACATCATTCAAAAAATCAATAAAAGGTTCCCTTAAAACAATTTTACATAATGTTATGAATATTTAAAACTGGAAATTTAAAATAAATTTATAATAATTAATAAAAAAAAATTAAATTCTTTTGTTAATATTTATATGTCAATGAAATATACCCCTAACTGAAGAGTAGAATAAATAATCCCTTGAATTAAAAATAATATTAAATTTTGCTGAGTAATAAATAGAAGAAAATGAAAAGAAAACATTAAATATTTATAAATTTCTATTTATTAATGGAATAAAAAATGTTTGGGAATGATATATCATATTAATTCCTTATTAATATTTTATGAATAAATAATCTAAAAAAAGACATCGAGTTGTTTTACTATTATAATGTTTTATATTTTGATTCATAACACACTTGAAAAAATTAAATTCAAGTGAAAAAATAAATACCATTAACATAATAATGTTAATCCCACGTAATATAATTTGGGTAGGAGATAAATCTCAAAAAATAATAATTATGTATAATAGAACATATTACCCAAAGAAGATAATTTGTGATTGTAAACCGTCTTCCACATTAATAACATTAAAATAAAAGCCCTATATTAAATAATTATAATTATAAAATAAATTAATATTAAATAAAAATGATAAATGATAACAACATTTCATTTAATTTTTATATACACATCGTAATCTTAAATATGTTCCAATCATCAAGTACGTCTCAATGAAAAAAATAGCCTCAAAGAACTGTTACAATATTCGTAATATCTAAATAAAACCCTCTTGAAAGATATAATATTATATATTATTTAAATAAAAATATATTTCATTTAAAACATCCTAAAATACATGCATGGAATGTAAAATTATAGCATAAATAAATGACGTGGTCAATATGGAATGTGTCTCACTGAAATATATGTGATATATGAAACTGTTAAATTATTTGCAAATTATTTTTGTGTTCTATATCCACATTATAATATATATATATATATATATTATTCAATATGAAATATATTTATATAATTATAATATAATATATGTTACACTTGTAATATTTCATAATATATTTTTAAACAATTACCAATAAAATTCATTATTTCAAGTGTTAACACCTTAATATTTCATTTATGTTTTGTTTCGTAAAATTATGTCTATATACACTGATCATTGTTCCATCATCTCCAGAATCATAATAATATAATAATTATAACATGTATTAATTATAAAAACTTTTTTATCAATATATATAAATAATAGATAAAAATAAATTACATCACATCATAGAGATGATATCACTTATTTACAAAAGATCGATGATTAAACTAATATATTCATGGAAAATAAACAATGGTTATTAATAATTAAAACACTTTTGATAGTTATTATCTCATAAATATCATAAATATATTTATTAAATATAAACATATTACAATAAAACTAAATCAAAAATTAAAAAAATAATCACATCGCTTCGTAGAGGTGGTAGTCCACACGTCGCCACAAGCGCCATTATTATTTTTAAATGGATAATATTATCATAATGTATAAAATATATTTTAATAATTATATCATAATTACTTCATAAATATTATATATAATCATTTTATCAATAATAACAACCAATCTTTGTTGTTTTTGATAGAAAAAAAATTATGTCACAACATGAAATTAGTAGTCCACGTGTATTTAGAAGAGATACATTCATATCCAATTTGAATAAGAAGAGGTGAGAAAATGAAAATAAGTAAAAATTATATCAAATACTTCTATTTATAAAACATTATTAAAAAAATTCAGATGTATACAATAGTTTGAATTAAATTATAAATTGAAATACAATTAAAAGAGCTCGATTAAGAATTGTAACACTACATTGAGTTCTCTCCTTTAACATATACCTTAATTATTGAAATATTAGTATGAGGATAATAATTTAGCACACTTTTTAATGTAATGAATCTATTACGGCTTTAGACTAGGTAATGGATTATATTGATGGCCTAAATTTTATTAAAATGGGACTACAATATGTGACCATTAATAACTGAGTGGTGGGATGCACCTAGAAATTTATTAAATGATTTCAAAAAAATAATTTCACATTCATGTGAATGTGGATCGAAATGGTAATGAATAATAATTTTAGATAAAAAATTGTTACAATATATTTAAAATATGAATTACAACTGTTTATATGGAAATAAATATTTTATCACTCAGCTTAGCCAATGGTAAATTTATTTTAAACATAAAGAGGATATTTTATAATATTTTTGACTCTTAATTATAAAAAAAAAATTTAATTTGAACCTATTAAATTAAGATATTTATTATAATTATAGATATGAAATAAAGTTCAGAAAATTAAATATTTATACAGTGTGTATTGTAATTATAAATAATCATGAAAATTGGAATGAAAAAGCAATATAATAACATATAATATTTAAAAAAGAATCAAAATTTCTAAAAATTGATACATTTAAAAATCCATAAAATAATTATAAAAACTATTTATTAAATATATAATAAATATATTTCTTGATATACATTAATCAAGTGACTTTAATTTATTTCATCAACATTAAAATACATCACATGAAAAAATTAGTTTTTTCAAAAAAGTTATGTAAAATATATAAATATACCAAAGTAAAGTTTATTGAAAATTATTTTTTATTAATTATATTATTTATATTTAATTAGTGATTATGTTGCAAAGATATCTAGTTAAAAATTAATTTCCCTCTTCCAATAATTTATATAATAGTTTTTATAAAAAATGTTATTTTTCACTATTTGCTAAAAATTAATCTTTTAAAAAATATAAAAAATATATAAGATAATATTGACATATATATTTAAAAAATAATATTCGTTCCTTAAAATATTAATTCAAAATAATATTAGAGTATAATTATAAAATCAATGAAAAAAAATTAATATATATCAATTTTTATGAAAATATATTTTTGAAAAATTAGATTACTTTACTAATAATTGATTACTTATTTATTATGAATTAATAAATAATTTTTTATTATTTGAATCATTTATGAATATTTTATCATTATGATGTTATTAAAACATAATCATTACCATTAAATCAATAGGTTATATAGGATTACAATATCAATTTTCATCTTGTCTCAAGAATGTTTGCGATATAATATATCTAATGTATTATTTTTATATCGAATGAAATAAATATAATAAATTTTTTTCTGAAATTATACACCCACCAAATTGAATTTCATCCATGAAAATCTATCACACCAATACAAAAAAATGATGGTAATTTTTCCATAACCACATCAACATTTTATCATGTATCTTCTACAAATTTATGATTCCTCAAAAGAACAATAAGTAGATTATTATATTTGATCTGTATAAAATTATCTCTATAATACAATACTTATTCACATTTTTTATCATAGAAAATATCATTCACCTTTGTTAAAACATATTTTATTCAATAAATGTGATTTATTAGTTATGTAATTACTCAAAAGAGATACATGAAACACATGATGAACAAAAGGGAAGTTTGTAAAGAGATTAAAATGATATGAAACTATTTAAATATGATCAAGAATCTGAAAATGAACAACCTTTTTTGGGATAATAATTTATTCATTTATAATATCTTTATCTTATTTCATAATGAAACTTTATAGAATACCTTTCACCAATGTTTAATTCAATATCTCATTAATGATTCTCAGTGCAACAGTTCTCCTTAATCTAATATGGAATTTTGTGTTGATGAATAAATCAAATCATCATTTCTATTTTCACAGATTGATAATTTCAAAATAGATTTATCTATCCAATTTCATCGAAAATTTTTGGATTTATACACATATTTCCGTACACAGATTTATAAGAATCCATTTGAATTTCTAAAGAAATCTATTAATATTTGAACACTCAAATAGGTGATGGTATTGATCCCAACAACTATTTAAATATTGAGAATAATATATAATTGCATAATTAAGGGTTCGAATGGTCCTCTTAGTATACCATCTATCTATGGATGATATGAAATACTAAACTAATATAATGTTTTTACATATATTTAAATAATTCAATTAAACATTGATGCAATCCTATTATCATGATGAGAATTAATAGGATGTGGTCTTCCATGAAACAGAACCACTTCATTAATATATATTCCTTAAATACCATAAGTAAATATTTATTATAAACTAATTAAAAATTGCAATTCTTTCCTATAACACCATAATAAATTTCTTCCACTATAAAAATACTATGTTTAATGGTGTACATTTCACACAACATCATGATTAGAAAACTGGAATAATATTATTTATTTGTTAAAATTATTACTTATTCGATGAGTTAGTGGGTATATATAAAAGTAAATATATTACGATATATTTGTACAGAAGTAGTACCGAATGAAAACTTTTAATTAATTATTACGAATTGAGGACTCAATATTTATTAAATATCTTTTATACATAAATAAGTACCACTCTAAATGGGTTTTATTTACTTTTTTGAGAAAATATTATGAAATAAATGTTTGTATTTGTAGTAATTATCTGAAGAAATTAAATTTTTTTTACATCATTATGTCAAAATTATCATTGATTTATTTTTTATCTTACTGAAATAAAATATTATTTGGGTGTATGGTTAAAATAATAATATTTTCATGAAAAATAACAATTAATTTAAACAATTTACAAAATCCAATTTATTAATAAATTATTTTAAAGTAAAATTACTTATTTTATGATATTATTAATTTAATCAATATCATTAGTATCAATTTTATTCTTTATTATGAAACTAAAATATTTTATAAATGTGAATTCATTGTTCTATAAAAATTCTTTCCAATGAGTTTTTCATGAATATATTTATATTAAATTATGGTATTAATTTGAATTTAATTTTATGAAATATATTTAATATATTTCTGTTGATTTTTATGATTGATTGAATTATGTATTTCCTAAAAAGGATAATTAATTTTAAATTTTTAATGTATAAGACATTAATAGGTATTCCCATTCAAATAATAATTTTACTCAGTTATCTTATTTGACATGTTTTTATATCTTTATAAATAATAATATATAATGATATATTATTTAAAGAACTCAATTAAAATTAATTTATTTTTTAGATAAAACATATTTTATTAAAAACATATATTTTTATTAGTTGATTGTCATTTAGTATATATTACTAATCTTTTTGTGATTATACTTCCCTTGAAAAAATCACTTTAATGTGTCAATTTTAAAAATTATAACTCATTTAAATACCCACATTCATTATATTAGGGATATGATTATTTCCAAACATCAATACCAATTCGACATAGGAAGTTTTAAAATGAATGTCATTTGATTAACTATTGAAATATTGATATTTTGGTATTCTATAATTCATATGAATATTTCTTGACAAGGATTTTTATTCATAAATTTTATTTATCATTATGAACATGAGGAATTAATTTTATAAGTATTTATAAGATGTACCTAGAATTACATATCCCCATGTTTCATATAACGATATAATAAAAATAACATATTTTTTCAGTCATTTTAAAAAAGATTTTTTGTGAATACCGACCCCCTATTTAAACGATAATGGTTTGAGGCCCCGATAGTAAATATATCATCACAAAAAAATATCATGAAATAAAACATTAACCATTTCATTAACATTGAATTCAATTATTATTATCACGGAGATTAATAAGTATATATAATCCATGGATTTATTTTTTCCCACTTTAGTGATAAAATCATGGGGTTTTTATTATTTAATGTTTCAAATTGATTAATACTAGTTTAATAATGATATCAATTATTTTATGTATACCATGTTTTATTATTGATCCCCTACTAATTTAGTTTCTAAATCCCTTGGATACGAAGAATAAAAATATTAATAAAATGAAAGGATGTATTCATTTAATTTTTTGTTCTATATTTTTTTCTAATGTTAAATTGGAATCATGTAAGTAAATGGGTCATCACAACTAATAAGTTGATCTGTAATTTTTATATGGGATATCTAGTTTATTATTCCAATTCTTTAATATATTAACTTACTCTATAACAATGGGTATTTTATTTTTATAGTTAGTATAATATGATGCTTATTAGAATTCATAGTATAATGATTTTGTTATATAAATACATGGATACATGACTATAAGAATTATTTTGAATATATGGCTAAATATAAGATGATTTAATAATTGTTTTTGAAAAAATATAGATTATCTATTTTAACAATCATTACAACACTTTCATGATACTATATATATATATATATATATGCTTTTTATAGATACATCTTTGGGTAATAACCTCGAAACATGTTACTCAATTATATATCATCCATCATTATTTTTAATATTTAATTGGACTATATTTTTCAACTGGAATGACGTTATTAGGTTATATTCAAGGGTTAATTAACATTTTCTTTATAAAAAACTATAATGGATTTAAATAAATAATGTTAATGGGATAACCTGATTAAACCTATAGTGCCGCATTTTTAAAAGAAGTTGTTGATATTTATACATCCTATATATAATTTTCGTCATAATTGGATTTCATACTATGATTATTGTTTCTCAAAAAATGTTTTTTCTAATTAAATGAATATAATAACAAGTAAAATGTTAATGAATAAAGTAACAATGAATCCGTCTAAAAGACCGAATATTTTGGGATATAAAATTTGTTACATTATGATTATTACTAACCTATCGTCTCATACCATGGTTATAAATATGAACTAGAATAAATTTTCTATCATATAAAATAATATAAATATGGAGTTTTATGAGATTTTACATGATATGAAATATGGGAAGAAAGGTATTTTACATCCTACATTTCAACAATTTCAGAAAATGCACAATGTGAATGGTTTTAATGCTATAAAAATATGACTTACATATAGAAAAAGAGGGAATCAAGAAATAAATTTCTCATCAAATAGTTAATAGAATAAAATCTTAGGACAAGGATCCATATGTTCTTGGGAATAAATTTTATGTGATGTTTTATTAAATATATATTATGATTATGGAAATATGATAAATAAATAAAGGTGTAAATTATTTTTAGTAATAAACCATTAGATATAATAATATTATATTAATATTGAGTATATTTTAGGAAATATTAATATTTAAAATTGGGGGAAGGCAGTATTATGGAATAAAAAAATAAAATCATGAATAGTAATTTATAATGGAAGATGGACAATTAATTTACATATGCATTAGGTTTTTAAAATAATTCTGTAATGGTATTTAGAAATGGAATTTTTACATATATGTATTATAATACAAATTTTAATTGTATTTATGTTTTATTAGTGTTTAAAAAATTAAAATTATTGTTAATTGTGTTTAAATGTACATATTACCATTAGGATTGGTACATATTTCAATAATGAGGAAATTATAGGGATATATTCATTAATTTTTTTTCAAAATATATGTATATCTATATAGATGACCATTGATGTTGAATAGAAAATTGTGATCAACGTTATTATTGATTATGGTCATTATGTTCTCAAGAAAATACTATGATTATTTTAAATTATGGTCAAATAAGTTTTTCACAACATATTTTCCATGATTAGTAAATTTTTATTTAATTTATTTTTTAAAATGTAATCCTATAGGATAGGTAATACCCTTTCCCATTCGATATATCTATTGTGATTGAACCTACAACATAAAGGAAACATGGTTACAATGCTGAAACCATACTTATTTCATGTCATAGTCTATAAATTATTTTGAACCATAATGGTTATAATTATAGAAGAATAAATATTATATAAATTTTAGGATGCATATATGATTTATTTAAATGATGAATCAGATCATTTATGAAATGTTTTCCATATTTTGGATAGTGTTTTACTATTATTAAATACATATTAGTATCTCACATTATAGGTTATTTTATTCAATATATTAATTAAATCTATATCAATAGAATCAATTTTTTTATTTATTTTTCTAAATTTGATTATCAATCTGTTGACAATGTTTAATGGATAGTTATTAATGAAATGTGTTATGTTAAAATTTTTTTTTATTAAATGATTTCTTGATAAACAACTTTTATCTCATTTATATAATGTTTTATTAATATTATTTTTTACAATAGCATGTATTAACGCATTTGGTTTTCTATATGTGGACAAGAATTTAATTATTTTTTGGATATTATGAATGATTAAATGTCTATTTTAGTAATTTAGGATTGATAAATTTATCATGTTGATGATGATGCTAAATGAAGGTTGAAATAATGATTATAGAATTGAAATGAATATACAATGTAAATTTATTATATTTTCAATCATGATGGAAATATAATATTTCATCAATATTAAAAGAAGATAAATGTATCAAAGAATATGTGTATATTATTAACTATAGGAAAAAGTTATATATTCAAGAAAACATTTTAGATTATTATTCTTTTAGATAAACATAAAAAGTATTCAAAGTCGTCACCTACAAAATTAATTTTCATAAGGATATCTATATGTAATAAATATTAATTTTAGAATGATGAAATAAAATTATGAGGTAAAAATTTATGTAAGGAGAGGATAATATAAAAGTGATATATTTTAAATTCTTCTAAAAGGAATAATATTTTCGACGGTGTATACTCTATGCTACACTGAGAAAAAACATACAATAATATTATATTTTATAAATATGACCATCAAAACATTGTTATTGAAATGTAATTTATGAATATATGTAAGTAAATGATAATTTTTTTTAATTATTTACAATCCAGTATATCCGTATTGATTATTTAATATCATATAAGGACTAAATTTTTGTAAAGATGGTTTGTGAATAAAAAATGCATTTTTTAAATTGATTTCTATAAAATTTAACATAAGAAATTGATATTTTATATAATTTATTAGAAGTTTCATTTTATAAATAATATTGAAATATACTAAATATGTTTTAGTAGATTCATTTCATTTCAATAATTTCTAAAGTAAATAATAAATTATTAAATTGTTTTAAATTTATATTAATTCAATAATATTATTTATAACCCAATTAATTTCATTGGAATGTTTTTAAACATGATTTCATTATAAAAATGGTTTAGACAGAAGATGATTTATTTTTGACGAAAACTATTTTTCATCATTTTTTCTACTTGTTATTAAATTAAATTCACCACTTATTTAAATTGAATATGATAAAACGTATTCCTTAAATTAAATTTAATTAATTATATGTATTAGTGTTAACAATATTTTTGGTCACAAGTAATATTCTCGAAATTAAAATTTTGTTACCAATGTAAAATATAAAATTACATTACATGGAGTCAATTTAAAAATACGTCTTAAAATTAATTATTAATATATTACACCTGATTAGAATGATTAAATTTGAATATAAATGTATAACCATTGAATATAAGGCTTTTTTGGAGTCATTTTTCATTTAAATAGAATTATTAATATTTTAAACCATTGAAAAATTACAAGTGTCTCACTCAACTCAATTATAAAATGTAGTCTCATAACGTCACATATTCATTCTATTTGAGGAAGTTATCTAAAACAAAACCTACCAGTCTCTCCAAAAAATATGTTTCCACATTATATCGGTTCTATTATTCCCATGATACCAATCCTAGAGTCCTCAAGAATAAACCTAAGAGTGGTTTCCCAAATATAATGTAATTATTATCCATAAGATCAATAAATTTTAAATTATAATTTTTTGACTTTCTATATAATCATGAAATTTGAAATATTAAATCACTAATATCCCCAATATAATAATATGTTATTATTTTTATATAATAATGTTAATCAATATAAATTTACATCTAATGGTAATCTGAATTGTCACTTTAGTGTATAGTTAAATACCACCTAGTTAATTAATATTGTTTATATTTCATCATCATCATTAATAGATAATAATAATTATTTAAATAATATATATATATATATATATAATACTTATGAGGTATTATTTATTACATAAATACACTATATCATCTAACTTCATACCCATAAATCATTAAAATGGTAATGTCACATTTGAGTACATAATCCCAATAATCTCCACCAAAAAACATGATTTATTTTCCATGTACACCAATCATGAATGATTTTGAAAAAGATATCCAATTAAATTTATTTAAAATTAAATAAATTAATATAATTCCAAGTATGTTAAGACTATATAATTTTCACAATAATAATAAATTTTATGACGAAACATGGATGATAAAATTATGTATTTGACATTAGAAACAATTATGAAAATAGAAAATTATTAACAAGACAGTGATAAGATTTTTTAAGAGGATCATTGGAATCTTGGGGAAAGAAATTTCAACTCAATCTCCCTTAATTGTGGACTATTTTATTTTCATGAAACATATTTATTTTATAGTGTTTTTCAACTAACCTTTTACATTTTATATAATCAATCCTTCATATTTTAAAATTTTTTATGTTATAAATATGATTATATTTTATATGATTATATGACAACAAATTAAAATGTTTTAAGGGCACTCACAAAACAATTTCATTTAAATATGTTATATTACTTCTTCATTATCTTTGTAATTCTATGATTATATATGAAATGGAAAAAATTTGATTTATTTTTCATTTATACTTCATTTATATCAAATTTACATTCATTAAAAATAATAACATTATTCCTTAATTCTCAAAACAATTTTTTGATCATTATAAGGGATTTCATCTAAATTTTCACTCCATAAAGAAATATTAGGGTTTATGATCCTATATAAATTTATATGTTGTATATACATCCTTATTGATGTATTCAACATAAATATATATTCACTCATGATGTGTAATGACTCAATTATTGTTTACTCTTTCAAAGGATGACAATTTAAAACTTACTTTAGAGGTAAGAACCTATTTTAGAAACTATATTTTTGTAGATTAAATATATTTTAAATTGATTGATTACTATAATATATCCTTCATAAAATCCATATATTTTCATATCCTATAGATATTAATGAATTTGGAATGTTTTTGTCCAATATATCTAATATTTTTAACCTGATTCATGGAAATAAATACATAAAAATATATGTTTTTTTAATTAAATGATAGAGAATATTTTTTCACCATGTCCATATTTTCAAAATTTACATTAAAAAGTCATTTTTATTCACTAAAAGATTTTTTAGTGAAATTATTTAATATCATAAAATTTTTATAACCTATTAAATGATTGTTTGTAATGTATTATAAAATGATAATCTTCATCATCAATTATAAATTAAAATAATTTTTTGTTTAACATATATTCAATTAATGAACATTCGTTTAATGTCCTGGCTCCAAATCCACATGATGATGCTCAGATTTGGTTGGTCACATGACCATAAGCATGTCTCCCTATATGCTAGATGCTGGTGACATGCATTTTACATCTTGTAAGTTAGGATGTGGAGACTATAAAATATATTAATAGAGTGATACTCTAGTAGAAATAGATAACCAATTGAAGAAAAAGTGTATATCCAGAATAATAAAATTGGCATAAGATAACCAAACTAAAAAAATCAATATTCAATTGAATGGGAAAACATGCTATTCCAAAATAAGAATTAATGTTCCTAAAATTTCAACTTGAAATAATGAATCTAGAGTCTCTCAAGAGGGTATTGAATGACATCTAGTTCCATAATCTAGGATCTAACCCCAATCTATAATGTAACATGGTCCCTTTCCATTAATGCATCATGTAATAATAAAGTCTATTCAGGTATCGATCAGGAATCCCAAATAAGATGTCAGTATAACTCAGTAGGCTACCACCAACGATGTCTGAAACAAGCCAACTCAAAAGATTGTGTAGCATTCATATAATGAAAATAAGACAATAAATAAATAAACAATTATCCGAATATAAATTATTATTTATTTAATCATATTAACTATAGGGTTTTCAGGGATACTCATACCTTTATAATAGCTTTGGTTCGTTCTATATCCCTAAGTGTTCATTTGGTAATATCATATCGTAATACCTACTTAGTCCCTTGTCGAAGCTTAATGAATTAAAATGTGATATGATATCTCAGTACCTAATAAAACTTATAGAAGAGATCTATGTACTATCATGTGAGGCCACATCTCATAGTTTTTTTTTATTACAATTTTTTAAATTCAAACACAAATTCCATGATTACCAATTCTAAATTCATAAGTAAGATGACCAGGCCAGCATTCTTACTTCTCAATAGAATGACCTTGTTTCCATTCCTCTACACACATGTAAAATGACAATTTTACAAATTACACATCCCACATTAATGACCATTTTCACATTCATTTAATAAAAATTAAAATTACCATCTTACTAATTATATATTTTATTCATGAATGACCATGTTCCCATTAATTAATCATAACAAATTAATAAATAATTATCTAAATCAATTCCATTACAAATTCAAAAATTAGTTAAAGTCATGATATACACTTAATAAATAATCAATAAACTATGTTCATCCATACCATTAATTACATTATCAATTAGTTAGACAATACAGTAATTCATATACCACAAAAAAATTTCCCGAAATAATTATCTCAATATAATGCTCAAATCATCATAATTAATCCCACAATTAATAATCATTATCATAATATCAAAATCACATAAATAATTCAAAGTTAATTATATCAATATATCCATTTCAATACAACATTATTAATACCCTAATTAATCATCTATATTACACCTCATATATCTCGTAATCAATTCCCTAAAATTATTTATCTAATAAGAATACCCCTTAATCTCATGATAAATTCATCAATCAATCATTTAACTCAAAAATTCATTGATAAATCAATTTCTCAACCTAATTAACCCAATTTGGGGATTCAATTGCTAATGAATACTAGAAATTATATAATTTATCATAAATGAAAAAAACCCATGACTATGGTAATTTTAGTTTAGGCCACCTACTTCAATTTTTTGATGAATGTTCATTCAACTGAAATCCCCAATATTGGAGTAGTACAATGATGCATATCTATGTTTCTGATCTAAATACATAAATCAAGATCAATGATATCATGATATTTTTAATCTGGATCTACATCTACAACCCATGATATAGATCTCACCAATTGGGTTTATATTTAATATAATATATGATAAATTTCACAAAACATTTCTAGAATGTTTAAAGATTTAATTGGATAGGCATCGTAATATGATCCACATATCGGGGTAATAGTGAATCTTCAGTTCGGGATATGAAAATGAGGAATGGAGGATAGATGACCTTGGATCCCCTCTAGAAAGATTTTTTATCATTTAAAAATGTATAGGTCAGAGTCTATGTCAATTTGGAGATGTTTTAGCGGTTTAAGATATTTTAAAAATAATTTTTTTTGTATTAATAACTTCACACATGGATCTCTTTGTTAGGGAATGCAGATAGAGTAATGTGTGTTCCAACCATGTGGCCCCCACTATCCAGGGTCAAACATTTTATCTAACCATGAACCTACTATGAATAGTCCCATCTTCTTAATGTTTTCTTAAATTCCCACCAAGACACACCCCCATTCAAAAAACTAATCAATTGTGTTTGAAAAAAAAATAACTAAAATTTTGTCCGAGAAAACTCTAAAAAAGGTCATGACCTAAAAATATCCAAACCATATAACAAATTATCCATGAGATAGACTTCAAATAATTTATATGATTCTCAGCCAAAAAAATCCTTCCATTGATTACTCTAAACTACTTAAATTTTCCATGCTTCTTTGTTTACATATCAATGTTTCAATAACACACGAACCATTAACATGATCTTCCCCACAATACATTCTCACTATGATCCATCACATGTATCAGATGCACCTCAAAGGAGGTATCATTTCTAACGACTACCTAATCCAAATCAATAACATGAGAATTTCAATGGTGATACCACTGTAGTTGTGACACATGAAAGATAACATGAATAGTGAACTATTTCTATGGAAAATCCAATCAGTACTCAATAATCTTGATTCTCACTACTACCTCAAATGGTCCAATAGACCTGGGTGCCATCTTGCACAACCTCTGTATCATTCGGTGACACAACCTAGGCCAATCATTAAGGAACACACTATCACTCTCTATAAACTCTAGGGGTTATCCTAATCTATAATAATGTTACATGTTCCTAATATGAGCTGCATAAATATGTTTTCGAATAAATTGTACCTCCTCTTATGTCTCATTCATGCGAATTTGTCCCAACAACTCTAACTCTCCAGCCTCCATCAAGAATAATGTTGATCTACATTCTATTCAATAATTATCCTTGTATGGTTCCACTTATATAGTTCATGAGAAGTATTCATTTACAAAAATTACAATAAAGCCATATCCTTCTCACAAGACCAACTATAGTCAATCACACATGCCTTCATCATGTCTTTAATAACCTATACAGTATACTATGACTACCAGTCAACTTGTGAGTGGAAAAGTGACCTCAATAATTTAGGTGTACTAACCACTTTCTTCATCCCCTACAAGATATGTGATGTAATGTGTGGCTCAGAAACTAAAACTAAAGTGTATTGCGCCACATGTAGATGAACATTTTCCAGAACACACAGTTCTCCCAAGAACTCTATTGTGAAGGATTCACTTATAGGAATGAAATGTGATTAATTTGTTAATAAATCCATAATTACCCCAATAGAATCATTCTTCCTATGTGTCATTGGAATACGCACCAAAAAAAATATCACTTTCTACAACATCTTTCATGGAATAAGAAATGGTTTTAGTAAATTTACAGGATGTTGATACTATTCTTTCGCCATATTAAATGTGAAGAATCATACCATATACTCTACCCTTTTTTAATTCATGTCCTCTAAAACTATCATTTTATTTCATGGTACATTTGGGTAACACCTAAATGCACTTCTCTCTCTTCAATGAAATAAATTATCGCATGATCTCTTCTCGTATTCACATGGGTACAACAACTCAATTTTTGACTTATATGTTCCAATCCTCATCTATAAACTATTCCAAAGGTGTCTCCCCACCTTCTATGCAATTTTTAAAGTATATACACTATGTATCCTCTACATTATATCATTAATCGATCTCAAAAGTGTGGACTCCACTACAAATGAAACTAGAGTCTTATATTCCTTACTCTCCTGAACCATCACATGCATTTTATCTAGATATTTTATAATCATACACTCTCCAATCTTGCCTAATCCTTGAGTCCAACATTTCATAATTAAAGAATATGCCACACTATTTCAATTCCTAGACATATATTCCAATTCAAAATCAAAGGATGAAATATACTCTACCCATATCTGTTTTTGAAAATTGAAATCAGGATGTGAAAAAATATAATTAATGCTCTTGTGATATATATAAACTCTATTCTTTTATCCCAAATGGTCGTGTCACCAACACATAAGATCATAACCCACTACTTTCAACTCAAGTTCATGTTTTTAGAAGTTTGGTTCATGTGGTCTCAACTATCGTGATCCTTATTGCATAATATAATAACATTACACCAACATAGCTACGGGTATGATCCCTAATAATTCAAAACAAACCATATTCTCTTCAGCTAACTCATGTAGAAAAATAAAATGATGTCATCATCAAACACTTCGTCAACTTCTAAATATATTTCATGCATGATTAAATCCACTAAATATTTATATTCTACTTGTTTAGGATCAAATGTGTCACTAACAAATGGGGAAAGGCTTTCATGAATCTCCCATAATATCCATCTAAAAATAGGATGATTCAGATATCGAAAACACTCATGGGATACTACCAATAACGAAATTATTGGACCTTATCTTGGTCTACTAACACAACATCATCTACGATGATGTGCCCCAAGTAGTGTACTAGGTCAATCCGAAATTGACAGTTAGATATTATTGAATATAAGTACTGTCCTATCAGGGTACTTTTGATGATTTCATGATGTTTGGCATGATCATCATCATTTCTGGAGTACACTAAGATGTTATACACAAAAACCTCCACAAAATGATCCTATTAGGGATGAATGATCATGTTCATAAAATCCATAAACACTTATGGGGCATTTTTAAACCAAAATGACCTAATAAAATTATCATAAAGTCTACAAATACTCCCGATAGAATCCCTCCGTATTTAAAAAGTATGTTCACTCAACTAGTGATACCTCAATATCATGTCGATCATTGAGATCATGCTTTCTCCCTTCAACTGTTAAAATTGATCATGAATGCATAGAAGTGTATATCTGATCTTCAAATCAATTTTTTATAATATATGTTAATTGACACAAAAACCTAATCTCCCGTTGGAATTATTTACAAACAATAATGGTTATCCACACGTAGATATACTTGGGATGATTAATCAATTATCCATTAAATCCCAAATTGATTCATGACAATTTGAATATCAGTATAATTAATTATATATGATATCATAGATACTGGGTCAACTCACACAATTAGTTCTAGAGTTAATTATACATCTCTCATTGGTGACATCCTAGAGAAGACATTATAAAAGAAATACTGGAATAGTTCTACTACTGGTGTAAAGATGTCTCATCTAACACCCCCATCATCCAGCAATAGACAAGAAACATGGGATGTGTGCCCTACTAGTTGCTGATTAATTGGATCTTCATAACCCACCACGATATCCCACTCTCCATGGTGAATGTATAGTTCAACCTTCGGAGACACAATGTTCAGTCTCCTATAGTAACAACCAATATGGGATCAGTATGCGACCAACCATTCAATTCCAATAATTAGGTCAAATCCTATAATATCAATAATATAGAGATTCAATAGATAAAATAGTCCATAATATCTAGTGGACATCCCTTTCATAGAAGTATGTCTATATATTATGTTACCAAGAGTGTATCCATAGTCCTTTTCTGCTCACAAACTCCACATCCATGATCAATACATTATCTTTTTTTGCAGATATAATGGAATAAGAGGTACACGTATCAAATAAAGAACTAGATAAATTAAAATCTACTAGAATACTATTCTCACTATTGATGGCCTAACCTCTCTCTCCAAAATTATAATATGCACATCATGTTACAATCATACCCCTCTCCCATGTGATGTTGTCTGACTCCTCAGAGTAGGACCACTGTGATGATAATGGTTCTCTATTCCTAAATCACCATTTCCACTACCACTACCAACTCATATAGTAAAAATATAGATTTTATTCCGATGTAGTGTAGAAGTTCCCCTTTCAACAATATGATTATGCCCAGCAGGTCCCTCAATACCAGTCTATCGCTTAGAATTCTCAAACTCATGTTGGTGACCGCTCATTAGATAAGATCAAAACACATCTATAATTCGAGGAAAATTTCGATAATAGTTTCTTGACCAACCACACTACTCAAATAACACCTTAGTATGTTCTTGTCCCACCAAATCTCTTGTTTGTGTACTCTAATTGCAATTATCCTGGATAAGTTGTCATAATGGAACTTCTTTCTATCAAAAGTCACACAACATGATCATCTTGAAAAAAATACATTTCCAGTACTAGAAGCATCCCTCATGTTTCCTTCAATACCGATACCATGATCAACCACTTCAGCAATCTTCTTTAATAGAAAATTTTGACTCGAGACACGATCTCACACTTATGTCCATCCTAAAAGTATATTTCCATAAATTCTTCATATATTTCTAACAAAGGATAAAATCATTGAAAATATGTGATGAGTCTAGAATAATAAATCAGAAAAATGCTCCCATGTTATATATGCATGAACACTTCAGTAGTCTATTATCACAACATCTTTGGATATGTGTTCCCCAAGAACCTCTCCAATAATTTGTTCTATAATATACCATTAATTTGTCATCTTTATACCTGAATGTCTCACCAATGATTGGCTGATACTCGATGCATATAAGCAGCTATCGTGACCCTATTCTTAGGTGGAGTCTCCAAATGGACCATTATTATCTCTAAGGAATTAACCTAGAATTCATCTTCCTCATGTCCACCCCCTACAACAAAAGTCAGAGGGTGCTACAACTGAAACTTTCATGTTGACTCAGAAAAGTTTTTTCAAAACCTTCTGTATGTCTAATTCATTAAATTTCATGAAGTGAATAATGTTCTCAAAGAACTTCTCCCCTTCATAATTAACTAGCACTATTTTCCCCTCCAGTTCCCTAAATGGATTTCTATTCCTAGAGATACCCCTCTGTCCTTCCCTTAACAATCATTAGGGAGGAATATTCTCAATAATTTGAAACACATTTATTATGTTTCATAACAAAACATATAAATTTTATGCAATATTAACGATCAATATAGTGCACAATATCTATTTTCCCCACATATCCCAAAATAAATAGAATGAAGGTTCTATCACCAACCTTAACCATCCTATGTTTAGGTTTTGGTAACAATGGTAAACACACTATCATTATAATGTTTCTCATTTAGAAACCTAGTTATTCAGCTTTTCCATAATTTTTATACAACCTTAAGAAATTTATTTTAAACACAATTTTTCATTTTATTCTAACAAATAAGCAAAAGAGTTCATGTTCGACGAATTACCCATTACCTATTTTCTCATGTGTGTCTAAAATGATTCAAGTTAGAATATTGTTGAGTTCATAAAATGATACATATAGACTCTACTATCATTCCAATATGGTCTACAAATAAATACTAAAAACGTCTCATGAAAAATAATCATATTCCACTACAAGTGTGTCGACTAATATCAAAAAATATTGTAGTGTAATAGTAAACTACAAATGATAATAATCCCACACAGAGTACTCAAGATTTTCATCATATAAAGGATTCAAACTCTCAATAGTGAGATCATTACAAATCCTGGACTCTTCATATTCTCTTCTATTCCATTCCAAAAAAAAAGAATGAAATATAAGTAGAACCAAACTAGACCCTTAGATACCGCTTTCTAATGTCCCATCCCGGGAGCCATACAACTGTTCCTTGAGCCAGTTGGTCACATGACCTCAATCATTCATCCCCAAACACTAAAGGCTAGAAACAAGCATTGAGGGTCTGGTAAGTCTAGATGGGGAGGTCAAACCCCGTTTTTTCAGAGTAAAACACCAACAAAAATAGATAAACATTTGTATAAGCATCTATAACCAGAACTATTCCAGTGAAAAAAGATATCCAAAATAGAAAAATAAAATATTCAACTAAAATTTAAATCATTATATGCTAAAAAAGTGTTATTATTCGTAAAAATGAACCTAAAAATAAAGACACTAACGACTCTAAAGTGGCGTGTGGGACACCACTGGTTCCCTTATCTAATATCCAACACAAATAATCAATAAAAAAATTTCATTTTCCATTAACATTACATGAAATAGTAATGTATTTTTGGGTACTGATCAGGAATCCCGAATTGAGTGTCATAAATAATTTTTAGGCCACCAAAAATGGTGTATAATATATGTCAAATCAAAAAATATTGTATCGAAAATATAAATAAACTATGAAAATGAAAAAATAAAATGTTATCACATTATCAATTATTCATTTATTAATTAAATTAACTCATAGTGTACTATGGATACCCATACTACTATATTAACATAAGCTTGTTCCAGAACCCAATGTGTTCCCAAGGTAATATCATAGTTGAATAAGAAATTCACCTCATGTGGTAGTTTGATGAATTCAATGGTGATATGATATATCAATAAATTCTATGTCTCATTAAAAAGTTCGATGTATTTTCATGTGATTCCATATATGAGATTTTCTATATTACCTTTCCTTAAATTCATAAAGAAATTCATAGGTTACACATAACAAATTCATAAGAATGATGGAATTTTTATCATTATTACGTCTCAATTGAATGACCATGTTTCCCTTCTATTACTCACATGTACATTGACCATGCTACCATTTATACTTCTAATTTAAATGACAAATTTACCATTCCGTTATGTGCTAGTACAATGACCATGTTTCCATTTAAACTTCTCATAAAAGAATGACCATGTTCCCATTATTTGAAAATAAAATAATTTATAATTATTTCTCCAAATAAATTCTATTACTAATTAAAAAATTATACAAATACATCAAATCCACTATTTAACACCACAATTAACTAAATGAATGAATCCCATTAATTAATTAATCATTTAATTACTCAATATCATAATTAATATCTGCTAATTTATTTTATTGAATTAATTATCTCATTATAAATCTAAAATCTTCATATCTAATCCTACAATTATTTATCTTGATAATAATATAAAATGAACATAATTAATTCACAATTAATTATATCAATTTTTCCATTTCAATAACTCTTAATTAACCCCTTGAATATTTTCTTACATAACGACCCCTATCTCTCATAATAAATTCACCATAATTAATTATAAAATATGATTGACCCATAATTTAATGATCAATTATTTAAATAATCATGTAATTATGGAATGCATTGATAAATCATTTGGCCAACCTAATTAACCCAATATTGGAATTTAATTTATAAATAATTCAACATGTTATAAGATTTTGAATACATGCATACAATTTTTGACTATGGGAATTTGATTTTAGACCACCATCCTTAATTCGTTTATGGACATTTGTTCAATTGAAATCTATAATATATGAGCAGCACCATGATGTAAATCTATGTTTCAGATCTAAATCTCTTAATCAAGAACATGGATATCAAGATGTTATCAATAAATTTCTATATCAACAAATATATATCTAGATATCACCAGTTTGTTTAATATATAAATAAATGAATGATAAATTCCACCGAAAGATCAAGGAAATAGAGAAGAATGAACGAGATAGGAATCGTGATGATACTGACATACTAGGATAAGAGTGGATCATCTATTTAGGCCAAAATTCATGATGAACGGAGCTCAAAGAGCCTTACAACCCCACTAGAAAGATATGTAATCAGTCTTGAACATCTAGGTCCAAGTCTAGGTGGAATAAGAGGTGTTTCAAGGGTTCAATTGATTTTAAAACAATTTTTTCTGTTATAAATAACCACACGAATGGTATTTTATGTAGGGGGGATGGTTAGGTGAAACCTAGATCCATCCATGTGGCCCTCACTCTCCATGAATTCTTGGTTACATGGGTTTTGGTGCATGGTTTTAACTAACTGTGATCTAACCATGAAAAAATGAATTTTAATTAATATTTCATAAAACACCACCCAATTTTATCCCAAGTCATAAATCCAATCTAATGTACTTTAAAAAAAATTAAAGAAGATAAAATTTCACTAGAGATTACTCTTGAAAAGGTCATGGACCTTATAATTCCTATTTTGATAACCATTATATGGAATTTAGAATTTCTTATTACATTTCAATAGATTTGAAACTAAATGTACTTAATGATTTTTTTTACAAATTCATTTAATTTCATTTAATTACTAAAAAGTTTATAATTGTATGACAAAAAACCTATATTACTCATGATTTGATGTTTATATTTTACTTTTTATTAATTTCGTGTTCATTAATGTTTTCATGATAAATTGACATTATTGTGTTCATTTTTATTGAAATTTTAATTTAAAAAATTATCTTTATCATTTTAATCCTTGATATTGTTATTTCATAAATAGTTTAATATTTTTACATAATATTTTTTTCTATGATAGTTTTTCTATTGGCTTGGGAAATATTGAAATATTTTATTCTTTATATAATATAGGTATTTAATGATATGTCATAATGTTAATGAATTAAAATTATTACTCAAAATATGAGAAAATAATTTTGAAAAGTAATGATAAGTGTGGAATATAGTTACATTGTCCAGTGATGCATCAATATAAATTATTATAGAAATTTGTTATCCAAACATATTAAATGATATTTTGATGTATACCAACCCATCTATTAAAAGATACACTAATAAGGAAATGATGTAAATGATTTCATGATTTCTAAAATCATGAAATATACTATTAATAATTTCTATTATTGAGAATTTATTTATTGATATTATTTAGATTAATGCATTAATATTAGAAATAGACACATTATTTTTTTCATTTATTGATAAAATTGAATTTTTTTTCAATTTTTTAACTTTAGAAATATAGTTTTCCTTATTCAATAATAAAATATTCATTTGAATTTAAATCTTATAAATCATTATATCTCACCAATATTTTATGTTAATATTCAAGGGATTTGATGAAAAAATCATTAAATGAGTTTCTATAATGGGAAACATTTTCATTTATTATGTTTTATATTTTATTTACAATTTAAAATTTGAAATATAGATGTAGTTTATTCTTCAATACTACTAAACAGATATATCATTTTGGTTGAAATATGTTATATCTAATGATAATGTAATAATGTGTTCACGGACTCATGGTTACTGATGTTGCAGTTGTTACACATCTAATAGTGTTTGACAACATCAATAATAACATTATGTATCATAGATTATTTGGGGTGTACAATGAAAAAATAGATGGTATTCTTCTCCATTTTCTGGTATGGTTGACTTTTATAACAATACCTTGTACTTCAATTTCTCATCCTTAGCATGATGACATACCATGAACAATGATAAATACTATAAAATACCTCTTTTTATGTTTTCCAACCAAAAATAGCATTTTATATTTTATAAAATTTGATACATCCATGATTAATAGAGAATGATGAACAATGATCTTCTTCCAGTACCACTATCTATGAGTATGGTGTTTTAGGGACACAATATCAAGTCATAAAAATTAACATTACAATAAAATATTATTTGAACTCTTGAACATTTCTCCTATTCTTTTGAAGCTCTGAATATTTCTCATGTACATCCTTAATTCATCAATGGATGCATTTTTGAAGTATCATTTTAGAAATATTTGTGTTCTCACTAGTCATCAACATTTCATGTTCCAATATTTTCAAACCATCAAATAATAGATTTTTTTATACTTATCATAGATCTACTAGTATGATACATTTAGCTGAATTCATCATCCAACTTTTTTATTTATATGATCTGTAATACACTGAGATGTCATAATAATTATTTCACTCTATCCAAATTGTTTAGAAATCATTCAATTATATATAGTTGAATAAGTAAATTATTCATTTAGGATTAATATAAATGTCATTCATTTATCTATAAGGGTAATGATATATTACCATTAATTAAATTATTGCTGATGTAAATTCAAATGCTTAGTCATGTAAATTTTTACATAAAAATGCATTGGTATTAGAAATGGGATATTACCTTATCAATAAACATTATAAAAAATCTCATACACTTTTTCAATACATATCAATGAATGAAAAACCAAAATCCATCAAATTGTAGTGTGATAATAGTTTCAAAAACCAATATTCTCTTTATATCAGACAAGTTTACTACACCTTATTCTATCCAAATGTACATAATAGACTTCCATGATAACATTTTGATTTTTTTAAAAGTAATGAAAAATATTTCTCCAGAAATTGATAATATCATTCCAATATATCAAATGTATGGCTATCATTCATATTGGTTGTTCTAGGAGAATATTTAATAAAATCGTTCCCTGATGAACCCACAGATATACCTTATCATGAGATTATATAATGAAAAACTAGTTATTTTTTATTTCTATATTGTACAATTGTTAAATTTTTTAATTTAACATATAAGTATTTTGGGTCTTTAGCATGATCCACAATTGATCTTAATTATCATAAATTTGCATAATGTATATAATAATATCAACTATAAATACAACCAAAATTTTTTCAATGGATTCTTTAATTACTCTATTGATTTAATCCATGAACATTGTAGTGTAATATCTACGGAAACATCAAATTACTATAAATTTCATGCATATATTCATCGAATTGAAACTTTTTGTTTATATTTCATTAATTACTACCAAAAAAATTTACAATCTAGATTAAAGTTTTATGGTGGAAATATATTTATCTCAATATAAATAAAAAAATAAAACATCACTATGGGGAATAGGACACAAGTTATTTATCATGATACTGTTGTTTTTTCAATAATAAATATATTGTTTCATTGATGCATCATTCTTTATACAAAAAAATATATAAAACGTGAACCCCAATGTGAGAAACTTCGTAATGAGAATCCCTTGTTAATATTTTCCAGTAGTATCTACTTCATTTATTAAAACATGGTCATGGTCATTTTATATAAATTATTTAAAATTGATATTGCAATAGGTAAGGGTTCTATTGGAGACTCATCATTTAAATTTAGGTGAAGACTATTAAGCACTTCTATAAGTAGATAATCAAAACTCATGTTCTATAAGAATATTATAATTGTAGATTATATCTACATACATAAAATAGTAAAAAACCATTTTATAGGAATCAATACCCTTGAAATTCATGAAATTTAATATAGATGTTCATGTTCATCCCTACAATGACAAAAGATAATTTTTTGTTATAGAAATCCATTTTTGTCATATCATCATCTAATATTATTATAGTATTCATGTGTAGAAAGATAATAATTACAAATATACTATCTTATGTATTTAGAGGGTGAATAATATGATTTACAAGTAGAAAATTCCAAATATCATTCATTGGAGAAGAATTATGTACATTATATGTGATCAAATTAACGTTATTATTTTTGTTACAAAATATTAATCATTAAGTATATGAACAAAAATTTCATGGGAGTTTGTAGGATCTACATTGATTGGTATAAAAATTATCAAACTTCATACTATAATATTAATTCATACTTTTAAACCCATCACCTTTATAATTATATCTTTAAACCGTTACTATAACAAAAATATTTATAATGACAATAAATTACATTAAAAATATTGGTCAACCATCAAAAGTAATTTTTTGACATCTAAATCACAACACAAACTTTTTTTATCATTGATTCCATTTGTTTAATATATTTCATCCATTCCCTTTATCTAGTTAAATGATTCAAAACGTCCAATACATTAAATGTGAAGAATCATATTAATATCCCCCAAGTGTGTCATAGACGGTGATATTTATGGAACCCTTTAATGTGCACGGAATTGATGGCTGAGATATAAAAACCCAACTATTTTCCATGTTATTAGTGTTTGATTAATCTATTATAAAACCACATCTATATTTGGTATCAAAATAGAGATTTATTTAAAATAATAGCACATAATCTGTAAATTTCCAAATCATTAGGATATTATTATATTCATAGGTTATCCTAAGGGATCACTAATGATTTTGTATCCTATTTTAATAAAATTATTCATCAATTCTATTATATCCATTATACCACCCCAATATGTTAATAAATATCAATTACCTAATTTTATATGAATAATCATTACATATTATTTTCATCCATTACAAAACCATAATGGATTAGTGTTATTGGAAATTTGGTTACATAATCTACTTTTACAGAAAATTTATATATCATATCCCATTACATTCATCAGAGTAGGTGCCCTTTATATTAATATCATACATAATATGATTCTATATTAACTGAAGGAATGAATATTTATAATTTGTGACGTGAGATGTTTTTTAAGGTTATTCTGAATAGATATCAATCAATTATCATAATTGATAAAAAATATAATCAAAAGTGATAGATAACATGATCAAAAAAATAAATAATCATAACAAAAAGAATCAAAGAAAATTAATCATGAGTCATGGTAAATGATAATTTTATCAAAATACATAACAATATGAGTAATGAATCATACATAATCTTTAATTAACTATGAGATCATAATTAAATAATTATAATTTTTTTTGGAATTGATATAAGTCTATAAAATAAATTCCATAGCCAAGGTTCACTCCCATGTCCATCATTTAAGAAAATTTCCAATATGAAAATTTATACATATTAATTTTCAATATTATCTTTTTATTAATTTATATTATGATAACATTATTTCCACCTCGGAGTTTATCAACTCAATCATCTCATTTATGTATGTAAAAATATAAATTCTAAATCTTTTTTACGAACTCCATCATCATTACTCAATTCATTAGAGGGGTACAATGGACTCATCCATAATAATGAGTTATATCAGTATCACCCATCACATAATAATATTCTATGTATATTAGTTCCCCATGATCAAAAAACATTCATAATTTTACCATGACATATCCCATGGAAATAAAATGAGTTCTATAAATAGTTCATAATTATAATTTTAAATAGTCTATATAAGTAATTAGTATGGTAACATTTGATAACAACCTTGTAAATCAAATGAAAAATAAAAAAAATTTATTGTTGAGGATATCATAAAATGAAAACTATATCATTTCATGGGGAAAATTACCTTCTTGGTTTGAAAAAAATTATTAAAAATGAAAACATTTTTTAGAAAAATAACTGAAAATTTATCATTGAAAACAATAATTAAAAATATTAAATGAATCATGAAAATAAGTTAAAGTCAAAATTATTGGAAATTATCTTCATGTGGTGTATGTGAAAAAAGTTTATTTCTTACTTTCTATAACACTCCAATATTTCATAGTACATTATCTTGTTAATGTAATTAAATAACATTGCGCTACAAGAAACACTGAGTTAAAGTGCATCACAACCTATCAAACTAGTCATTTTAAAATAGATTATGAATAGTATTATCCAAATTTTGAATTATATATATATATCCTATATATATTTATCATTCATATTTTGTGTTTTTTAGATAAAATATAATGGAAAATTTAAAATGTTTTGTTAAAATATTTATTTTTCAAAAATGCAGTTTTCCACCACTTAATGCCCAACCCTTTTTTAAATCCAATAAATGACTATTTTATATATTCATATTAATTAAATTCAATTCTTATTTATATGTGGGATATAAAAAATTATTTTGGATAAATTTTTGGTACTTTCCAAATAAATTTCATATTTTTTTGAATAGTAAAAAATATTAATTTTAATAGAAAAAAACATTTTTATTCAAAATAATTTAAAGTGTTAAATTATGATTTTTAACAGTTTAGAGAATAATTAGATTATTTTATTATAATTCCATATAATTTAGTTCATTGTAAATAATTTCAAATTTTAATTCGAAAATAGAAAATTTCAATTTTTTGGTAGTTTTATTTTGAAAAAACTCATTTTCTAGTATTGAAAAAGAGAATTAATTTTAAAATAAATTAATGACATTTAAATGTTTTTAATTTTGTAAACCTGTCATCATTTTTTAATTTTTAATATCAAAATTATCTTAGGGTAAATTTTTTGCATTTTTCTGAAAACATTAAAATTTTAATGAAGAGTTAAAAAACCATGCGTTAATGTTTAAAACTGAATTTTTATTTAAATAATAATTAATTTTATTTAAATTTAATTTAATAAAAAATAGTTAAATAATACTGTTTCGGTGCGGATGTGCGTCGGGTTTCTGTTCCGGCGCTGTTCCGCCATGACGCGTTCGCGCGTGCACCCGTCGACCCGAGGGGATGGGCGCGTGCAGCTTGTGGTCCCGCAGTCCCGCTTTCCAAAGGCGGGCGGCATCCGTCCCTTATTCAGGGGCGTCTGCTCCGTGATTGAAACCGGGATGATGGGACGTCGGCTCCTCCTTCCGTGGACGTCTCCTCGGAACTCGTCGCCTAATCCGTGTCTCCCTCATAGATTTAAGAATGTTCGTGAATCTCGTTCCCGGCGCCATATCTCTATGGACACCGGTTAATTACGCTGCTTTCACCCAGACGCTCCAAGGAGTCTGGTCGGGGCAGCAACCTGCGGTGAGGAGACCGGGTGGCTTCGGGTGTTGGGGGCGTGTCTTAACACTGCGGCTCTTCATGTCTGCCTTCCGTCCCTAATAGGGCTTCTCGAAGGCGTGATGGCCTGAGGCATCCCGCGCTGGGTGCGGGGAACTGTGTCACCTGAGGTTTTCCTCAGCTTCCCATGTTTAACACGGGGTATGCCGCGAGTTTAACGTCCAGCGGGGACGGCATCGGACTGATCAACACGAAGAGTGGATCAGATGACAGAACCCCTTGCGGGGAACCTCCGACGCTGGGGCCAGCACATGGGCGGCTTCCCGAGTGAAGTGGAGTGGAATGAAATGGCATGACCCCACCGGGATGTGGCGGCCCGGGTAAGGATCAGGATGGATGATGGAGTGAAGATCTTGGACCCCGTAGGGGCTTCCTACGTACCGCGCGTTAGCACAGATCAAAGTCAGCATAGTTCGGATATACAGTTTAACGTCATGCTGGACGTTTGCAAGCCGACTCACGAAGAGGTCTAGGCCGCCGGGCGGAGGATTGAACCGAACCACCTCGCGCAGAGGGGGATGGAACGGCCGGGTGGATCACAGTTTCACGTCATGCTGGACGATAAAAGGAGAAATAGAAAAAGGGGCAGTGGGGAAGCACAATGGAGATACACACGTGCAGTCTCCCACAGGGGAGGATTCATAGGTGAATCGACGCAAGTGTGAACCCTGGAGGGGTCCACTGATGGACGAACCGACGTGAATACGACCGGGACGACCAGGTGGTGGGCTTGAACCTCAGGGAGGCTTCCTACGTACCCTGTTTAGGAGACATGGATCAAAGTCCACATAGTTCGTTCTGTCAGGACTTACGCACTGAGGCAGCCCGGATGCGGCAAAACTCAGTTGGAGAGGGACTTGGGCCGAAAGTGGGAGACACCTCGATCCCAGTCACACCCTCTACTGGCTTCGGCAGTGGGGAAGCGCAATGGAGATACACATGTGCAGCCCCCCATAAGAAACTAGGGGTTTGTAATACCCTACCCCCGTGGGGAAAGGCCGCTCCAATTAAATCGTCCCTAAAGAGGGGCAATCCCGACATCCCTGCAGAGACGAGCGGGTGGGGGCCACATCCAAACCGGGGGGACCCTGCGTGCGGGGCACGGGATCGGGTAGTGCGGACAGTTTAACATCTTGCCGGACGAAGTACAGTTTAACGTCGTGTGTTGAGGACGAAGCAGACGGTTTAACGTCTTGCCGGACGAAGTACAGTATAACGTCGTGTGTTGAGGACGAAGCGGACGGTTTAACGTCTTGCCGGACGAAGTACAGTTTAACGTCGTGTGTTGAGGACGAAGCGGACGGTTTAACGTCTTGCCGGACGAAGTACAGTTTAACGTCATGTGTTGAGGACGAAGGTGCTTGGCAGTTTAACGTCTTGCAGCACGGACGTGGTGCAGTTTAGCGTTTTGCAGGACGAATGTACAGTTTAATGTCATGTTGGACGAATGCTGTACAGTTTAACATCTTGTAGCTTGGACGATGGAGGCTAGGCAGTTTAGCGTCGTACAGCTTGGACGTAGTGCAGTTTAGCGTCATGCAGGACGGATGTGCAGTTTAACGTCATGCAGGACGAATGCTGAACAGTTTAACGTCTTGTAGCTCGGACATAGGTTGCCGCTGATGGGTCCGTGTCACTTCGTGCGAGCCTGGAGGGCCGCACGGGAAGACAACGCACGGTGCGGGCACCCGGGATGAGGGTCATCGGGCGCCACGCAGGCGGGTACCCTCAGGGGGTGAAAGGGGGCGACCCCGGCAGATTGCGCGCAAAAGAGAAGCTTGGCGCGCAATACCGCGGGTCGGCGTGCAAATGGGCGGGCTGGCGCGCAATTGAGCCAGCGCTTTGCGCGCGGAAAATAGAGATTGCGCGCAGCGGGCTTCAGATAGCGTGCGGGGGCAACGACTCATTATTTAGTGAATGGCCACATTGAAAAAGGTGGGGTGCGCGCAATCGGGCTGGATTGCGCGCACCCGGGGGCAATTGCGCGCAAGAGGCTTCTTTTGCGCGCGAAGGCCTTTAGGAAAATAGTTGTTCAAAAGAAAGGAGCCAAAGGGATTACGCGCGAACGAGAACCCCGAGGCTTTCTTGCGCGAAAGAAATGAGGTTACCTGAAGATCAGCATTGCCCGCGGAAGGGGTTGGATTGCGCGCACGAGAGACCTTTCGAATTCTGGCAACCCTTAAAACGTCGGGGGTCGCCTTATATTTATAGGCAACCCCGGGCGCGGAATCCGGTTCGCGGGCGCGGAATTCTCTTCGCGGGTGCGGAATCGAGCCCGACGCGCAAGGGAGTCGCGTAGGCCACTGGCGCGAAAAATTGCGCGCCGGCCCAGCGCATTGCGCGCATCCCGGGAGGTTTGCGCGCGACTCCTCAACTTTGCGCGCGAGTCTCCAAAATTCCGCGCAAGGCCTCCGGGCCCTCCGAAACGTGCTTCTGACTCAAAATATGACCTCGCTTTCCGCATCCGGAGCTTTGTTTGGGAACAACGGACTTTTCCGGCGTCTACAAAAGCCCCCCCTCGGAATCTGATCGGCGAGAGGTCGCAACGATGGGGTTCCGAGGGAGACGCCGGAATGCCGAAGTCCTGGGTGGCGCGGGACTGTGGCGCGCAAAAAAGGGCGTCGGGCGCGAAATTCGTTGTCGCGGTCGCGCAAAGCGCTTTCCGCGCAGCGCGGACACCCGCCCTCACCTATAAATAGGGGCCATGGGTCCCCCGCACCGTACACTGGCCTTCCGCGCGATAAGCATTCGAGCTCTCGTGCGCGAAATTGCCCTTTCCGGCGCGGAATTCACCCGTTCGTCGCGCAATCCTGTCCGGAATTCTGCCTGCTTTTGCGTGAACGCCCGGGGTTTTACGCGATGGACTTCCCGATTGCGCGCCGTCCACTAGGATTGCGCACCAACTCTCAAACTTCTCTACCAGCCTCGTCCGATTCCGCACGCTTCATCCCTTAACCCGCACGACTCCCGGAACTTTTGAGATGGCCACGCATCAAGGAAATGAGGGGGATGCTTCCACTCGCAGAGCTGAGATGGCGACGAACGAGGTCTACGGAGCCAAGGAGATTGTTTCCAACAATCAATCCTTGTTCGACTTGCTGACGCCGGCCCAGAAGACATATCCACTGTCGGACAACCTGCCGATCTGGAACTTTGGCATCCTAGATGAGGTTCCGGTGCCAGGGTTCGAGGTTGATGCGCCACGGACCTGGGTGACCCGGGAGGACGAGCTTCCCCGCTATAACATCACCAACAATGGGCATCCTGCCAGGGAGACCAGACACTTAGATGTCTATGTCCTGAACCCGAGGACGCGAACCATCGCCGGGAGTGAGCCTACTGCGGAGAAATCTCCAGCCCTCTACTCGAGCACATATCGCCAGAGTGTCACCGACGACACCAAGGGCTGGCTGAAGGACTGGGACTTGCGGTCTGGGGGAAATTTCACCAGTGAATGGGCCTGGGCGTTCTGGGTACGCCACACTTGCGATCACTTCGCAGAGGAGCTGCGGTACATCGGCCTGTTTGAGGCGGTGTGGACGTCGCAGTTCCACTTCTACCAGCAGTCCGAGCTCGGGCCGGAGCTGTTCACCCCGCTGGTCCCCGGATACCAACACCTTCCATCTTCACCATGGGGAGGTTAGCATCGGTCTCTGGGACATCCACTGCATCGGAGGTATCCCGCTGGAGGGTTACCAATATGATGAGTTCCTGCCTCCGAGGAACACCTGGGGTGACAGGTCACGGACTCCCATCCTGACATGGCATCTGCTGGACCTGGCTACAGAGCGGCTCGGGGTCAAGGACTTCCAGAAGGACATAGCCTACAAGGAGTGGTTCGGCCAGTTCTTGGAGCATGACCCAGCGGTCAAGATGCCAGACAGGGGGAAGCAGTGCCCGACCGCGGCTCAGAGGAGCCGGAACGGGTCGTACTGGCGGGTCCTGGAGACGGGCGACTACCGCTCATGGGGGTACCGCGTCATCGAGGCCCGGGACCCAAATGTCCGATACGAGGCGTTCCTGGCCGCCTTTCTGAGTGGGTGGCTTCTGCCAGTGCGGGACGTGAGAATGGGCGTCCGCCCGACGACACTGGCGATGGAGGGCGCCATGGCTTCCAATAAAAGATACAACATCGGGGTCCCAGTGCTGGCTAAGCTGTACGCCATCCTGGGACGCATCTCGCGAGGGGGGTCGCCACGAAGGATCTGTGGGCCCTTTCAATTCTTCCACGGCCGGGTGGCTGCTCACCTTGGTGGGTACATGTTTCCGAACGCCATCATTCCTCCGGGCAACGGCCTGCGACCCTCCCTGCTGAACATTGCGGGGGTCGCTCCGATGACCCTAAATGAGGAGGGCGTGAGGATTCGGATTGGCAATCATGCCAATTTCAACTTCAGCCCGTTCCCCACTCCCGTCGGCCAGATGATCGACAATGGACAGGGTTCGCTGGAGCAGCACGAATACTTCCCGAACATGCGGGGCGGGGTGCTCGTGGCTCGGATCGACGAGAAGGTGATCTGCGAGCCTTACGTGCCAACCCGGTTCGCCAGGCAGTTCGGGTGCCTTCAACGGATGCCGAATAGGGTATTCACTGCTGTTCGGGAGGAGACGAACCCTTGCATACTTCGCCAGATGTGGCCGATGTTTGCCGCTTTCGGCTCTAGCGACGTCATCACTCTCCCTCCTATCGGGGTCGATGCAGGCTTGGCAACCGAGTACGCCGAACACTGGGCCATCGCGTACCCCGAGGGGCTTCTACGAAAGCCAGTTCGGTGGCTCGAGGTCACTCGTGCGGAGACTGGGCGTCAAGGAAGGAGTCGAAGCGCTGCCACATGGGGGAGAATGGAGGCGCGCCAAGCAGCGGAGCTGACGCGGGCAGGGACTTCGGCGACGGGCACATCGCAAGCTGCCGCCACGACTTCAGCGCCCGGAGAGGGGGCACATGCGGCGGTCGGGGAGCGGCCCAGGAAGCAGGTAAGGCATCTGCTCGAACCCTCCCACGATGCAGTCTTCCCGGCGCTGTGGTCGGCCTGGATGACTCTGCGGCAGTCACTGAGGACCGAAGCCATCTGGAGAAAGATACTCAGAGAATGAATCCATCTGCCAGAGGTCGGGCGCCTCCAGATCACCGACAGGGTGAACTTCAACCGGCAGTATGCGTATCTGACGGCCATGGCCGAGTACGCGCGCCAACGTGGTCAGCGTGCGGAGCCATTCCTTCTGGTGAAGGTGATGCTCGGTCTAGAACCCGCTCCAGAACAGATGCCGCCGGAGGAAGATGACAGTAGCAACGAATCTGAGGAAGAGGAGGAGATGGGGGAGGATGAAGGCTCCGAGGGAAGGTCCCATCAGGGGAGCCCGCGGGAGAGCGGCGAGGTGGCCGATTCTGACAATTTTGATGTCACTGAGCTCCTCGAGGTCCGCTTCTATCCCTACTCAACCTGCTTCATCCATCCTCTTATGCAGCTTCTAACCCATTTCTCCACCTTTCTCAGGAGTACACGGATGTTGGTCAGGCGTCCTCAGCGGGAGTAGGAGAGGCGCCAGCAGGACAAGGCGGGGGCCAGACACCCATCATTGAATTGACAAGCGCGGAAGGGTCCCCTTCTGCAATTGTTCCTGCGGCGGCCGGGATAGCGGAAGATGACGCTCTGAACTCCCGTAAGTCTCCTTACTTTACTGCTGGTGCTTGCCGTTGACGATCCGTGACTAACCACGGCATGCCCTGCACAGTGATCTCAACACTGGAGGCTCGTCGGGTTGCCGAACCCGGGCCATCCACGAGTGGACCGGTGGCAGACATGCCGCCTGCTCCGGAACAGACTTCCCACACCGAGCCGGCCCCACCAACTGCTGATCAAGGGGCTGCGGACGCCGGCGGTGCTGACATCAGAGAGAGGTCGGGGGCTAACGAGGGTGTCAACGCCGCTGGGGCGAGAGAAGAAGGTCGCCCAGATGTTGGGGAACCTATCCCCCATGAGGACATCCCAGGGGCGGACCCTGCAGCAGACCTGCTGGCTGCCTTCCCTGCCTACCGGCCTGCCGACCCCGAGGAGATGGACGACTCGGACGCGGAGGCGGTCGAGGAGAGCCGGATAACGCGCCGCAGGGGGTGTAAGTGCATCCAGCGCTTCCTCAAGCGACCCTCATCGGAGTGGCTGGGGCGCATGGGATCGCTTCAAACCTGGCTGCGCTTCCTATGCGCCGGGGGAGCTGATGCTCAACGCCTCCATCTGACGGTCCGTGATTTCATGGCCGAAAAGATGCGCGAGAGCCGCCGGCGTGCCGACGTCGCGCAAAGTCGGGACATGTCGGAGAGCACGCGGGCGCTCCTCGTGGCGGAGCAGGAAGTCCGGCGCCTCGAAGGGCAGGCGGCAGAGAAGGAGGCCTTCGTCGCAGCGTTCACTGAGCTTGTGGAGCAACTAACGGCCCAGCTGGATGACGCCCAGGTACAGCTGACGGAGGCGGGCCAACAGATGGTCACACTTCAAGTCGAGCGGGAGCGTGCACAGGCCAGGATCGACGAACTGCGTGCTACGACCGCCGATGAAGAGAGGGCACGCAGAGAGCGAGAAGCAGCTTTGGAGGCCACCAGCCAAAGGGTAGCGGCGTTGGAAAGACTTATTCAGCACGCTAATCCCTAGGGGCTTTGTTTTTGCCATTCCCAGAACATTCTACTTCCGCTACTTTGATCCATTTGTATGAACCAATATATTTATCTGCATCTTTTGGCTTAACATGCTCGACCACAATTCATTGTCTCGCGGGAGCGTTAACCATGCTTCAGGCATCCATAATTGGGCCTGGATTTCTAAAGAAAAGAGGGAGGTCATTCCTAGGAAAGGAGACCTCAGACCTAATCAATGTATCATCCCCCCAACTTGTTCCAACACACGAGCGGGACAACGCTAGGGGCGTTGAGATTTTATCCGAACATAGGGAAATGAGAAAGGGTGAATCGCGTGTCCCGAATCCAGAAATCCACAACGGTCGGCCTTCCAGGAAATGCCCAAGACGGCAAGCAGACAATGGATCAATCGACCATACTACTGCAATAGACGGACCGAAGGTCATCATTCATATTGCAGAAGGCGGATCACATGTCATCATCAATGCTGCTTTGGGGGTTCCTTCAGGCACAAGGGTGGAAATCCAAATCAAAAGGGCATGCGAAGCGTGGGGCGAAGTGATGATTTGTTCGGACAGAATCCAACGCTCCCAAAATTGCGCCACCGTGGGGAAAGCATATTAGGCGGATGCACTAATCTGGCCGTGAATCACCCCAATTCCCAGACAGCACCTCTTTGACGAGGATACCGTCGCTTCCCACCATTGCAATGGGGCATCCCGAGCTGAATCAGGGAGAATATCACAACTGCACCACTCTACCAGAAGCCAGGCCAGACGGCCGGCGACGAGGAGGGGTGGGACTTAGCGATCCCTGAGGCTGGACCCGATTCGAGATGCCTGAGCGTTCCTACGTACTCCATCAGGCTGGAGATCAATCCATACGTAGTTCCGAGAGTGCAGTTTAATGTCATGCAGGACGTAGAACCCCGATTAGGGAGATCTTAGTTTAAAGTCGTAGAGCTCGGACCATAGGGGCATATCTTAGTTTAAAGTCTTAGAGCACGGACCATAAGGGTAGATCTTAGTTTAATGTCTTAGGGCTCGGACCATAAGGGGATAGATCTTAGTTTAAGGTCTTAGAGCTCGGACCATAAGGGGAGAGATCTTAGTTTAAGGTCTTAGAGCTCGGACCATAAGGGGAGAGATCTTAGTTTAAGGTCTTAGAGCTCGGACCATAAGGGGAGATCTTAGTTTAAGGTCTTAGAGCTCGGACCATAAGGGGAGATCTTAGTTTAAGGTCTTAGAGCTCGGACCATAAGGGGAGAGATCTTAGTTTAAGGTCTTAGAGCTCGGACCATAAGGGGAGAGATCTTAGTTTAAGGTCTTAGAGCTCGGACCATAAGGACCTCAAAGTACGCCAAATCGTGGTCCTATCCCCTGGATATGCGAAGATGCACTGAGGGATAGTGTCAAGAGTGTCGAGGTTTTGCCTGGTCAGAATGGGAGGTGGAGAATGTAATGTGAATCATGCGGCCATTCACTCAAGGACTGGGGGCACCAGCGTAACGATATGGGAGTACTGCCGACCGTGGCGGAAAAACATCATCAATATCGCACTAACCGTTGATGGAATGAGGCAGAAAACGAGCATCGACCGCTCAATCGCAGGATTCATATCGATTTGCTGCCCGAGGCCATTGGGGGCACCAGCCCGAGTCGGTGGGAGAGCACTGAGGCATTGTGTCCAAACCGTTCACGGGGGCTCCACCCAGGGCATAGGCGATGGGTCCGAATGAAAGGGAGCACGAAGCCTGAAAAGTGGAAGAAACCTGACCAAGCTGAACCTGACCCTCCTGGCAATAAACCAGAGTACTCTTGACACCAGTGGACCACTGCAAGGGGTCGAGGGACACGCCTTGAGGGTGACCCGAAGGCGGCGGACTCCCCAGAGAAGGGGGAATCTTTAAGAGGTGGGGGGCTGGACCCGAAGCTTCAAACATCTGGGCGTTCCTACGTATCCCATAAGGATGAGAATCAAGCCACACGTAGTTCTTGAAGCGCGGCGCAACACAATCGGGCACCAGCGCAGGGAAGGGTGCGGGTCTGACCCTCACACACAGAAGAATCAGCATTTGATATTTCTTGTTTGTCCTTAAAGATGAATGGTTTTTCTTTGTGCGGCGACATGCCTGTGATTAAGAAATCCCTGGTGTCGCCACAATAATCAAGCCATGAAAGGCATTGATAAATGGCGTGGTTATTAACCAGCGCCCAACGTGAGTGTCCCCTGAGGAGAACATCACGATGCAGTGCCGTTTCTCGTCGGGCGGCCAAGACGATCACAGTTTACGGTCGTGTGGTAGGACCAGACAACACAGTTTAAGGTCGTGTGGTTCAGACCATGGAGGAATCCGCTTATTGCGGTACGGCGGACACGGCGGAGGTGGGAACATACCCAGCCCTGCGGTCACGCACAATTCCAGGAGAAGAGTCTTGGGATAGGGGCCTGTGTATGTCCATCACCCGAGGGGCAGAGATGCTAGCCTCCAGCTATGCTGGGCCCAGAACGCGAATGTTCGGGCGACTCCTTCCTCCTTATGGGGACGAGGGTCCAGCTACGCATGGCCCTTAGGGAGGACATCCGCATATATCCTTGGTGCTCAGATCGTGGGAGCCTCGAAAGACACCATTACCCTGGTTGGCCTGCCTAACATGTAGAGGTGTACCGAAGGTCAGTATGAAGAGAGTGTCGAGATTCCACTATAACGCACAAAGGCGGAGTGTGATGAGGACTGCGCAACAAATGTTCAGAGCCCGAAAGAGCCGACATGGCGATCAAGGATGTCGCTGACCATATTCGCAACACAACATCCGATCGCGTCAGCCTAGGATGGGGCAAGAAAACGAGCATCAACCGCTCAAGCGCAGGATTCATATCGATTTGCGGCCCAGGACCCGCCGGTAAATCGACCCGGAGAGGTAGGAGAGCACTGAGGCATCGTACCCAAACCGCTAACGAGGATCCCTTTGAGTGAAGGCTCGAACAAGAAGAAGCGCGAGGCCTGACAAGCAACACAGGACTTGCCGGGATTTAATCTGACACTACGGGTCATAGACCGAAGTATGCAAAACATGTTAACAGATCACCGAAAAGGGTCGGAGGACTCACCCTGAGAGCAACCAAAGGATGGCAGATCCCTGTGATCAACCAAGAGACGGGGCTGGACCTGAAACACAAGCATCCAGGCGGTCCTACGTATCCCATAAGGATGGGAATCAAGCCATACGTAGTTCTGGAGAGGCAGTTTAACGTCATGCAGGACGATGAGAGGTGTGAGGTAGTCCTACACACGGGGGAGGCGTACGGCGCGGCCAGTAGACCGATGTGAATGAGGACATAATCCCCCGCTCACGCGATACGCCTCGCACAAAAAGGAGGGGAACTTGGGCCAGAGGCCCAATGCGGGATAGAGATTCCCGGGAAATGGGGCTGGGCCTGAAACATGAATGTTCAGGCGGTCCTACGTATCCCATAAGGATGGGAATCAAGCCGCACGTAGTTCTTGCAGAGAAGTTTAACGTCATGCAGGATGAAAAAGGAAGAAGGGGGGAGCGGAAGGCATCCCCAAACGTGGGGGGCATACAGCGTGGCGAGAAAACTGACGTGGATGAGGGCATAGCCCCGTGTTCACACCATACGCCGCATACCTAGAGACAACCGGGCCAAGGGCCCGAGATGGGATGGAAATTCCCAAAGGATGGGGCTGGGCCTGAAACATGAATGTTCAGGAGGTCCTACGTATCCTATAAGGATGGGAATCAAGCCGCACGTAGTTCTTGAAGTGCAGTTTTAACGTCATGCAGGAAGAATTCTGAACAGTTTAACGTCTTGTAGCTCGGACGTGGTGCAGTTTAGCGTCATGCGGGACGAAGATGCTTGGCAGTTTAACGTCTTGCAGCGCGGACGTGGTACAGTTTAACGTCATGTTGGATGAAACACTTGGCAGTTTAATGTCTTGCAGCGCGGACGAGGGGGCACTCAGGAAAAGTACTGCTTGAGGAACCTAGCGTTGGTGGGAGGAGTGACACGCTCACCATCCATAGTTGCTAGGGAGTACGCGCCATTGGGATAGACCTTGTGGACAACAAAAGGTCCCTCCCACTTGGGCTCTAACTTGGGTGGCTTCCTGCCGGGGATCATTGGCGCTCTTAGGGCCAGCACTAGGTCACCCTGCAGGAAGGAGCGGAGGAGGACCTTCTTATTGAAAGCTCGAGCCATTCTGCTTTGATGCCTCTCCAAGTTGTGCAAAGCACGAAGTCTATTCTCATCCAGTGCTTCCAACTCGACTAGACGGGCTTCAGCAGCTCTGCCGACGCTTGCTGGTTGTAGACCGCAGTGCGCAAGGACGGTAACTGGATCTCGATGGGCAGGACGGCCTCAGCTCCATACACCAGGGAATAAGGAGTCATCTGGGTGGAATTCCGAGTCGTCGTCCGATAAGCCCAGAGGGCGTTGGGGAGTGTGTCCGGCCAACTCTTCTTGTTTTGACCAACCATCTTTTGCAGAATGTTAGAGAGGGTTTTGTTAAATGCCTCAATCTGTCCATTCGCCTGCGCATGATAGCGAGATGTGTGGTTCGAGCGAATGTTGTACTTGGCGTACAACTTCTTCCACTCGGCTGCTCGGAAATTGGCTCCGTTATCCGTGAGGATAGCGTGAGGCACTCCAAATCTATAGATGATGTTGGAGGTCACGAAGTCAGCGATAGAATAGGACTTGACCTCTCTGAGCGGAATCGCCTCTGCCCATTTGGAGAAGAAGTCCGTGGCGGTCAGAATGAACCAGCACTGGCGAGCTGTCGCCGGCGGGTAAGGTCCCACAACGTCCAGTCCCCAGACTGCAAAGGGCCAGGAATACCTAGTGGTATGGAGAGGCTCCGGCGGCCGATGCACAAAGTTCGCATGAACCTGGCACGCATGGCACCTCCTGGCATACTCAATGCAGTCATGGATCATGGAGGGCCAGAAGTATCCCAACCTCCGAATCTGGTGGGACATCTTCGGCCCAGTCTGGTGGGTGCCACATGAACCAGCATGAACCTCTTGCATGACTCGTGGGATCTCAACTCCCTGAAGGCAACGGAGGAGAACACCATCAAATCCGCGTTTATAGAGGATCTGCTCCAGGTCGGGACTGCTCTGGAGGACAAACTGTGATGCGCGGCGTCGAACTCGCTCGCGCTCGGCCCGATCTGACGGGAGAATGCCATGTTGGAGGTACTCAACCAAAGGCGTCCTCCAATCAGGGGGTGGTTTGACTGCCATATCTGGGGTACTTGGGGCTCCAGGCACAGGGGAAACCACGGTGAGATTACTTACCGATGGGCCGCGATCTCCCTCCGGGATAACGGGATCGATGAGCCTGCGGTGCGTCACGCGGATGACCAGGTTGTCATGTTCAGGCTCTGCGAGTGACGTAGCAAGGCTGGCCAAAGCATCTGCTCGACCGTTCTGCGACCGGGGAATATGGACAATTTCTGGCCGAGAAGGGAACCGGGCCATCAGAAGGAGGGTGCACTCCAACAATGGCACCAGTTCCGGCTTCCTGACAACATAGTCGTCATTGATCTGCTTAACAACCAGCTCAGAGTACCCTTTCACGCACAGATGGGGCACGTCGATCTCGAGAGCCAACTCGAGGCCGGTGATGAGGGCATGGTATTCCGCCTCATTGTTGGTACAGCCCTCTGACAACAGGAAAGAGTATGGCAGTACGGCTTGCTCCGGGGTAATGAAGACGATACCCAAGCCCACTCTATTGAGTTTAGGATTATCTAGTCTTCTACCGGTGGGGCTCCGGGAGGCACTGTTAAAGTGCATCTGCCAGCATGGATCGGCATGATCGACCGAGAGAATGGTCTCATCAGGAAAGCCTAGATCCAGCGGCTGATCCGCGGAGATCGGGTGAGCAGCCAGAAAGTCTGCCAATGCTTTCCCTTTGATGGCCTTCTGAGACACATACCTGATGTCGAACTGCTGGAGAATCACAGCCCACCGCGCTAGACGGCCAGTCAACATAGGTCGGCTCAGGATATATTTCAACGGGTCTACCTGAGAAACCAACTGTACCTCATGGTGCTGCAAGTAGTGCCGTAATTTCTGTACGGCAAATACGAGCCCCAGACAGATCTTCTCTATGGGGGAATACCTGACTTCCGCATCGAGGAGCATGCGACTGAGGTAATAGAGGCTATTCTCTGTTCCCTCGTTGTTCTTCTGGGCGAGAAGGGCACCCAGGGACCGTTCCAGGGCGGTCACGTAGAGGACCAACGGATTTCCGGATACAGGCGGCATCAGAACCGGAGGTTGAAGAAGGTACTGCTTGATTTCCTCGAAAGCGGTCTGACACTCTTTATCCCATACATAGGTGGAACCTTTCTTCATGAGACGAGAAAAGGGATTACACTTGCCGGCCAGATTCGCGATGAATCGGCGTATATAGGCTAAGTGGCCTTGGAACCCTTGTAGTTCCCGAATGTTACCTGGGGGAGGCATCTGGCTAATCGCCCTGATCTTCTCTGGGTCGAACTCAATACCCCGGTATCTTACAACAAATCCAAGGAACTTTCCGGAGGTGACCCCAAAGGCACACTTCAACGGGTTCATCTTCAGGCAGCGAGACCGGAGGAAGCCGAACACTTTCTCAAGATCTTTGAGATGGTCCTGACGCTGGCACGATTTGACCACCAAGTCGTCGACGTAGCATTCCACTAGTGTGCCGAGGATTGGCTTGAATATGCGGTGCATCGCCCGTTGATAGGTGGCACCTGCATTCTTCAGGCCGAAGCGCATGACCCGGTAGCAAAAGATACCTTGGGGGGCCCTGAAGGCAGTGAACTCCTCATCCTCAGGGGCCATCCGGATTTGGTTGTATCCGGAGTATCCGTCCATGAAGGAGAGGGCTTGGAACCCTGCCGTGGCGTCAATCAACTGCTCTGTCACTGGAAGGGGAAAATCATCCTTCGGACAGTGGCGGTTGAGATCGCAGAAGTCGATACAGATTCTGATCTGCCCGTTCTTCTTCCTGACCGGCACAATGTTGGCCAGCCATTTGGGGTACTGAACTTCCCTCATGAAGTTGGCTTTGATAAGCTTGTTAACTTCGGCCTCAACCATGGCACCGTGGGATGGATGCATCTTCCTGGGAGGCTGCTTGAACCCGCGATGGTTCGCCGGGAGACCAAGGCGGTGGACGGCTACCTGAGGATCTAGCCCCGGCATCTCGTCATAGCCCCAAGCGAACACATCACGGTGCTGCCTGAGAAAGTCCACGTACTGCTGACGCTCCTCAGATGGCATGGCGGCACTGACCAATGTGGGTCTTGGATCTGCCTCGGTTCCCAGGTTCACCTGTACTAACTCATCGACCGTGGCGGAGATGCCCTCCTCAAAGGCTGGGGGTGCGTCTTCCACATCCTCTCCACTCGGGGAGGGATTGTCCATGAGAGAGACTGCGTTGGAAACTGCATTGGGGCCACCAGATCTTGCTGGTCCGCTGGTGCTGGCACGGGCGGTCGCGGTCATCTCATCAGGAGACTCGCAGGCCGTCGAGACCATGGCCACGTCCAACCGTTGAATCGGGAGGACATAAGCATCATCCAAGCTTGCCCAGGGATCTCTTGCAACAGTGACAGGCTCAACCTCACCTGCCAGGATCTGCTTATCCTTGCTCTTGTAATAGTCCGCGTCCAGATAGTGGGATTCACATGAGGCAAAAGGAGAGGCATCTCCCTGAAGCACGCCTACTCGACCATTAAGGGAGTATTTGAGGCATTGGTGGTATGACGAGGGAACCGCCGCATGAAGGTGGAGCCATGGCCTGCCCATCAATGCGTTATACGCAGTGTCCTGAGAGACTACCATGAATTCGGTGTTGGAAACCAAGTCACTGAACTGGGTCTTCAAACGTATCTTGCCGACCGGAGTTTGCTCGGTGCGGTCGTATCCCTGGATTCTGAGGTCGGAGGGAATCAAGTCATCCTCAGACAACCCCAATCTCCGGAGCGTCCGAGTGGGAATCAGGTTAATCCCGGACCCCGTATCGACAAGACAGTGCCGGACTTCAAGGTCGTTGAACTGGCCAGTAACATACAGCGGACGAATGTGTCCCTGCATAGGAGGGTCTTCATCCTTACCAGAGAACGAGATAACTGCCTGACATTCGGCGTCCTCGATCGTTTCGGCCTGAAAGGCCTCTGCAGCCGCAACCTCTGTCTCAAACTTAAGGGGGATCTTCAGGGCTTCAGCGAGTGCCTCGCGCATCTCAGATGACATGCGCAGAGCCTCAAGGATGGAGAGTCTTGCTGGGATGTTGGCCAAGTGCTTCAGGACATCATACTTTTTGGCCAAGCGCGAGCCCCTGTTTGCAGGAGGTTGCTCTGCGATTGGTGGCATGACGGGCCTTGCCGGTTGGGCCGGCGGCCGACTGGTACTTGGAGCATCTCGCTGTTCACTGGCTGCAGTCCGGGAAATGGTCACCGTACTGGGGTCAGGAGGCCGGGATGGACTCGTGGCAGGGCGGAGCTGGTCGCGACGCATCTGAGGCGGTTCTGCCTGGTCCCACACCACAAATAGTGGCGGAGGCGAATCCGTCATCCCCGGATGGGGGGGCTGCGCACGCTGAGCTCAGTTTTGAGCCTGCTGCCTAGTCTCAGTGGCGTGCACGGCCTGGTTGGAGGTACCAACGGCTGTGCCCCAGCGACTCCTGTTGCTGCGGTTCTTCTGACGGTGGCGACGACCGGGGACACTAGGGAGGTTCACCTGGTGTTCTTCAACATCGGGAACCGAAAAGGGATTTACCAGCTCGACGGTATTAACCAAAGCGTACCCAACACCGTCATCGGACGAATCATCCATCACCGGGCGGATCCGAAGAGGGACCCCCATCTCCGGGGGCATGAAATCGTCGAGAGTGTGGGATAGTGGCGGAACTGGCGGGGCGCGCTCTTCCTTCTTGCGCCGCCGCCGTTTGCTCTTCTCGGAAGAGGCAGGCTGTGACGACGATGACGAAGCAACACCCGCAGATTCTGGGGGCTCGGGCTGATTCAAGCGCGCACGGATGATTCCATGGTCGCGAATGACCGTCTTGCGGGCCATCCAGTTATTATACTTCTGGGATCCGCGGTCGGAGACCAGCTGTCATTCGTCCTCGTTGCCACTATCGTCATCTGATCCCATGAACACGCCCGCCACTTGTGCTGGAGCTGGGCCCAACCTGATTACATTGTTGTTAATCTGGTCTTGGAGCCAATCCTTAAACACATAGCACCGCTGGATGGTGTGCCCCAGGGCCTGATGGTAAGGGCAGTAGCGGGGGTTATCCGTGAGATGTGCCTCATCTGGCCTCCAACACTCAGGCAGTCCCACAATCCTCTGCTCCAGGGCGCCCCAGAAATAACCGGGGACCTGATCCTCGTGAAATGAGTAAGTCAGGTATCGCGGGCCCCTGGGAGCGTGGTCTTGACGAGGGGCTGGAGGGGCCTGCCGAGGAGGTGGACCCTGATTATCTCGCCTGGGTTGTGGCGGTACATTACGCGGAGGGGCCGGCCGGTTCTGGGGCTGCCGCTGCTGGGCCGGGAACTGAGCCCGTGGAGGCGGATTCCTGTGAGGCTGTGGAGCTGGCCTCGCCGGTAGCAGCTCCAACGGCCTGGGGGCCTCTATCTGGGCAACAGCAGCGGGCTCAGCCCTGCTGACTCTCCGTGCAGGGATCATCAGAGGCAGCGGGTGTGCCTGGCTGGCCTGTTGCAGGGCTTTCTCAAGACGTTGAGCTTTGTATGAGAAGTCCCTGAACCCTCCGGGGTAATTCTGAGTGATCAGGGAAGGGACCAGCTCGGTCATGACGTTCCCGACGCACATTGTCAGCAACTTCTCCTGAGTCAATGGCATGTCAAGGGAATACGTGAGACCCTTCCATCGGGCGACGAAATCCGCGAATCGCTCATCAGGCCTCTGCTTGCACTTGAAGAGGTCTGCGATACTCGTCTTCCGGGTCGTGGAACTGAACTGGTAGAGGAACTGTCTACGGAGGTCCTCCCAGCTGGTTACCGACCCGACGGGGAGTTGGCTGTACCAGACAAATGTTGGCCCTTCCAGTGTCTGGACAAAGCAGCGAAGCTTAGCGGCCTCCTGCTGCGCCGGAGTCCCCAACATAGGCCCGCACCTCGAGTTGAAATGGGCCAAATGCTGTGGCGGATCTCCAGTCCCGTTGAAGGGGGCGAAAGTGGGATTCCCGAATCCCGGAGGTGCCGGCATGTCATCCACCCATGCTGGGTATGGCTTGCCGTCCGGTGGGATCGCCACTTGCCGAGTCTCCAAGGCTTCCAAGCGGGCAATGAGTGCCGCCATCGGATCGTCCGGACATGGGTTCCAGTCCTGGCGAGGATCTCTAACCACGAGTGCATTGCATGGCCCTTCAATCGGGTCGTCGACCGGGTCGTCGAACTCGGCAGCTCGTGGGATGGCGGGCGGAGCAGCCCTTGGGGCAGCGGGAGGAATCCGAGCGGGGTCTCTCAGGTAGTCGCGCCGCTCGGGAGGGTGTGGTGAAACATACCGCGCCCTCTTGCCATAGGCGATGGCCTCTCTCCTGTCGGCGAACACGGCGTAATCACGGTTGCCCGGGAGAGTCTCGTCGAGGAGCGGTTGTTCCGGTCCCTGCTGTCCTGGCCTAGGATCACCGTAGTCAGGCCGCCATTCTGCAGCGCGCTCGGCGAGGAGCTGGTCAACTAGCTTCTTCTTCTCGGCGAGCTGTTGACGTAGCGTAGCCTTCTCGGGATCCTCCTCTGCCCTCTGCATGGAGGCAGATGGGTCGGCGGGCTTTACAGCCTCGCTGTGCTCTTTACCTTTGCTGACGTTTCGACTCAACGTCAGTGCTTCAGTGGGTGCGGGGAGTCCCAGGAGGTTCCTCTGATGACGAGTAACTCTCACCGATGGATCTAACGACGGCTTGTCTTCAGGGGGGGGGGGGATCCCCCGTCGAGAAGTTCCAAGATGTTCCCCTCTCCCGACAGGTCAGCCATATTGACCGTTTCCGTCCCTGGGGATGTACCCTCAGGGTCACCCAGCGAATCGGGCTGTCGGAGAATCGCACTGAAGCGTAGGGCAGCGTACTGCCCCCATCCACGGATATACACGTGGGGAGTGGCTTCCTCGATAACCTTGCAGAGTACTTGAAAACACTCAACGCATCATTGTTGGAGGGCCTCGTGGTGCTCAAATGACCCGGGGTGCCGAACCGCGGGGAGCGTGGCCAGGTCAATCTGACGGAACTGCTCACCAATATCCTCCAGGTGTACTTGACTCCCGGGGTATGGCATTTGTAGGCGGTGAAGACGGGAGTGAGTCTCCCGAAGAGTTCGGCGGAAGCATTCGAACTCATCCGGGGTGAGTGATTCGGGTGCATCAAAGCCCGGTCCTGCGACTGGCCAAAACTTCTCAGGGAAGTGGCCCTCTGCAAGGATGGTCCAGAAGCTCCACGACTTAAACTCGGGACCCAGGTCTCCTTGGTACTCTTCAATGACTGGGAATGGATGGGGAACCGGCAGTGGTGCCGAGGCGGGCTGTCGGGCCGACGGGCTGGCCGGCGGTGAATACGGCGAGCGGGCCGATTGGCCTCCATATCCCGGGCCGCCCTCTGGGGGTGGCGGTGCCCCAGCTACCACATCACGATAGGACAGGCCGGCGAGCGAACATCCTGCCGTAGCGTCGGTGCTCGCCGAGGGTGCACTAGATCGTGGTTCGACCGTCGGTCCCCAGAAAAAGTCTCCGGCTTCTCCGATCGAGGCAGAAGGCACTTCCGGAGGGGCCGGCACCAACCACAAGCTTGATCCTTGGGGGTCTACCAGGCCCTCGCTACTCCGGATATACCTTCGGAGAGAAGCGTGGATCACATCGATCTCGCTCTCGGGGAGTACGAGGCTGACGTGCCGCATTCCTACCCCTGCCCTTGACTGGCGGGATTGGGGGGAGGGCTCTGTCACCGAATCGTACTCCGCCTCTGTATCAGAGAAACGAACCAGTCAGATCTCTGTCCGGAATTCCCTAACATTCCTCCCTCGGCGTCGACGCCTTGCCTTCCTGCCCCTGGGTGGTTCTTCGGGGCAGGGCTGATCTCTGTCCTGGCGTCCTCCGGCCGCACCGATACCGGGGCCAAGAGGAATTGAAACCAAGGTGCGAGGGGCACCGGGACAGATATCAAAGGGGACGCGGGGAGAGATGATTCCGGGTAGGCCTCCGGGCCGGGATCAGAAGGTGGGATGACCCATGCCTCTTGGATCGGCCACACGGAGTAAACCCTGCCGGTGAATAGCGCTACCGCGAGGTGGTCCGCGGTGGCTATTGCTTGTACCCACAACCGGGAGAGTCAACCCAACCTGCCTTTGGGGCGGTCGGGGCCTCGATCCAGGTCGGGCATAGACGTGCCCCTGCTCAGGATGCGCAGGGGCCTGGCAACTAGAGCCAACAGTGGCTTGGGCCAATGCGGCCGCTGTTGCTAGGGCCCCAAGGTGGGCATCCTCTTATGCTCGTGCCCGACGTTGGCGTCGGGACAGACGAGTCGGGATGAGCGGCGCAGGCAGGTGGAGAGCCCGTTCTTCGACTTGAGAGGCCTGGCGGTGGTGTCGCCGTGGCCTGACAGGAGACCTTACCATGGATCCCTGGAGCGAATCTCGGATAGGGTGGTCCCGGACATCTTCCACCTCATCCGCATAGGGGAGGTAGCTGTCAGAGCGCTCCGGGGATAAGCTCCCGAAGCGGTTGGACGTCGAGGTGGGTAGCGGTGCCTCCCTGCGCGGCCCTCGGGGGCGGCGGTGGTGGCGATGTGCAGCTTCCTCAAGGTCTAGGCGAGCCATGTCCCTAGTGGGGATGAATCCCTCTTCCTCATATTTCCGCACCATGTTGTTGATCACCCTTCTCTGGATGACCTCCGAGGGGGAGAGAGGGCGTGGTTGCCCCACAGCTGCGGCTGCTGGGACGACTGTGGAACGGGCGGGACCGCGCGGAGTAGCCGCGTCGGTGTTTCCCTTACCCCTGCGCCAGTGGGCGGGCGGTGATCAGGCACTGGATCGGGCGACCTGATTCCTGAAATCAGGGAGACGAACCCGTTAACACTGACAGGAAAAGGAATCGAAAACCGACCGTTAGTGCCACGACGCCTTCCGTGGGGGGAACTCAGGCCATCGACGTCGCGAGACGGAGTGCCCGATTTCCCTTCCCCAGCCCCTGGCGGGTAAAAACTGAATGCTTGGCCGAGCAACATGCCGGTCTTCCAACACCTCTGAAAGCCATCGGTCTTCGTATCGAGGAGAAGAGATTCACGTCGGGTTCACCATTTTTCTGTTTCGGTGCGGATGTGCGTCGGGTTTCTGTTCCGGCGCTGTTCCACCAGGACGCGTTCGCACGTGCACCCGTCGACCCGAGGGGATGGGCGCGCGCGGCTTGTGGTCCTGCAGTCCCGCTTTCCAAAGGCGGGCGACATCCGTCCCTTATTCAGGGGCGTCTGCTCCTTGATCGAAACCAGGATGATGGTACGTCGGCTCCTCCTTCCGTGGACGTCTCCTTGGAACTCGTCGCCTAATCAGGGTCTCCCTCATAGATTTAAGAATGTTCGTGAATCTCGTTCCCGGCGCCATATCTCTATGGACACCGGTTAATTACGCTGCTTTCGCCCAGACGCTCCAAGGAGTCTGGTCGGGGCAGCAACCAGCGGTGAGGAGACCGGGTGGCTCCGAGTGTTGGGGGCGTGTCTTAACACTGTGGCTCTGCATGTCTACCTTCCGTCCCTAATAGGGCTTCTCGAAGGCGTGATGGCCTGAGGCATCCCACGCTGGGTGCAGGGAACTGTGTCACCTGAGGTTTTCCTCAGCTTCCCATGTTTAACACGGGGTATGCCGCGAGTTTAACGTCCAGCGGGGACGGCATCGGATTGATCAACACGAAGAGTGGATCAGATGACAGAACCCCTTGCGGGGAACCTCCGACGCTGGGGCCAGCACATGGGCGGCTTCCCGAGTGAAGTGGAGTGGAATGAAATGGCATGACCCCACCGGGATGTTGCGGCCCGGGTAAGGATCAAGATGGATGATGGAGTGAAGAGCTTGGACCCCGTAGGGGCTTCCTACGTACCGCGCGTTAGCACGGATCAACGTCAGCGTAGTTCGGATATACAGTTTAACGTCATGCTGGACGTTGGCAAGCCGACTCACGAAGAGGTCTAGGCCGCCGAGCGGAGGATTGAACCGAACCACCTCGCGCAGAGGGGGATGGAACGGCCGGGTGGATCACAGTTTCACGTCATGCTGGACGATAAAAGGAGAAATAGAAAAAGGGGCAGTGGGGAAGCACAATGGAGATACACACGTGCAGTCTCCCATAGGGGTAGATTCATAGGTGAATCGATGCAAGTGTGAACCCTGGAGGGGTCCACTGATGGACGAACCGACGTGAATACGACCGGGACGACTAGGTGGTGGGCTTGAACCTCAGGGAGGCTTCCTACGTACCCTGTTTAGGAGACAGGGATCAAAGTCCACGTAGTTCGTTCTGTCAGGACTTACGCACTGAGGCAGCCCGGATGCGGCAAAACTCAGTTGGAGAGGGACTTGGGCCGAAAGTGGGAGACACCTCGATCCCAGTCACACCCTCTACTGGCTTCGGAAGTGGGGAAGCGCAATGGAGATACACATGTGCAGCCCCCACAAGAAACTAGGGGTTTGTAATACCCTACCCCCGTGGGGAAAGGCCGCTCCAATTAAATCGTCCCTAAAGAGGGGCAATCCCGACATCCCTGCAGAGACGAGCGGGTGGGGGCCACATCCCAACCGGGGGGACCCTGCGTGCGGGGCACGGGATCGGGTAGTGCGGACGGTTTAACGTCTTGCCGGACGAAGTACAGTTTAACGTCGTGTGTTGAGGACGAAGCGGACGGTTTAACGTCTTGCCGGACGAAGTACAGTTTAACGTCGTGTGTTGAGGACGAAGCGGACGGTTTAATGTCTTACCGGACGAAGTACAGTTTAACGTCGTGTGTTGAGGACGAAGCGGACGGTTTAACGTCTTGCCGGACGAAGTACAGTTTAACGTCGTGTGTTGAGGACGAAGGTGCTTGGCAGTTTAACGTCTTGCAGCACGGACGTGGTGCAGTTTAGCGTCATGCAGGACGAATGTACAGTTTAACGTCATGTTGGACGAATGCTGTACAGTTTAACGTCTTGTAGCTTGGACGATGGAGGCTAGGCAGTTTAGCGTCGTACAACTTGGACGTAGTGCAGTTTAGCGTCATGCAGGACGGATGTGCAGTTTAACGTCATGCGGGACGAATGCTGAACAGTTTAACGTCTTGTAGCTCGGACGTAGGTTTCCGCTGATGGGTCCGTGTCACTTCGCGCGAGCCTGGAGGGCCGCACGGGAAGACAACGCACGGTGCGGGCACCCGGGATGAGGGTCATCGGGCGCCACGCAGGCGGGTACCCTCAGGGGGTGAAAGGGGGCGACCCCGGCGGATTGCGCGCAAAAGAGAAGCTTGGCGCGCAATACCGCGGGTCGGCGCGCAAATGGGTGGGCTGGCGCGCAATTGAGCCAGCGCTTTGTGCGCGGAAAATAGAGATTGCGCGCACCGGGCTTCGGATAGCGCGCGGGGGCAACGACTCATTCTTTAGTGAATGTCCACTTTGAAAACGGGGGGGTGCGCGCAATCGGGCTGGATTGCGCGCACCCGGGGGCAATTGCGCGCAAGAGGCTTCTTTTGCGCGCGAAGACCTTTAGGTGAATAGTTGTTCAAAAGAAAGGAGCCAAATGGATTACGCGCGAACGCGAACCCCGAGGCTTTCTTGCGCGAAAGAAAGGAGGTTACCTGAAGATCGGCATTGCGCGCGGAAGGGGTTGGATTGCGCGCACGAGAGACCTTTCGAATTCTGGCAACCCTTAAAATGTCGGGGGTCGCTTTATATTTATAGGCAACCCCGGGCGCAGAATCCGGTTCGCGGGCGCAGAATTCTCTTCGCGGGTGCGGAATCGAGCCCGGCGCGCAAGGGAGTCGCGCGAGCCACTGGAACGCAAAATTGCGCTCCAGCCCAGCGCATTGCGCGCATCCCGGGAGGTTTGCGCGCGGCTCCTCAACTTTGCGCGCGGGTCTCCAAAATTCCGCGCAAGGCCTCCGGGCCCTCCGAAACGTGCTTCTGACTCCAAATATGACCTCGCTTTCCGCATCCGGAGCTTTGTTTGGGAACAACAGACTTTTCCGGCGTCTACAAATACATATAAATTTTTAATTTTATTCATTGGAGTCATACTACAAAAATATTTGATGTATAATATTTTATTTAACTATTTAACGCCTTTTACCCACCTTCTAGGCACATTTGCAAATTTTCTTAAAATGTAATTTTACAACTTCTATGAATTAAATTTGAAAAATCTTTGAGACACAGTTTAAATAATTAAGTAAAATGTGGTTCAATAGGATGAAAGTAATTTTTGTTAAATAGTAGCATTTGAATTTTATTTACCACGATTAAAAGTAAATAGGGTAATTAAAGGTAAATATGATATTATAATTACCCTACTCATGACCTTATTCTATTGGATAAGTTTTTTTCATCCAAAATCAACCTTATGAATAAAATATGATCCTCTTTTACCATATTGGTTTATATTAGGACATTTTTTTATAAATTTATTTAATGAAGAGTCAAAAGTGATAAATTCAAATTTTAATAACTAAATCATATTAAATATAGGTTTATACATGAGTTAAATTCCACTATAAATAATCATTAGAAATCTAAAAATATTATTTACATGATTTTATTTAATTTATAATTTTTAGAAATTAAATAATTAACGATGTGGTAGTAATTTCCCTATTAATTATAGATAAAAACAATTGATATTATAAATATCCCAATCAATGTAAATCAAGTATTTTGTGGCATTCCACTAATTTTATAGGATTATATACAATTTTAAGATTTATTTAATGTAATTTTTTTACATTAATCATTTTTTCACTTTTACAAAAACCAAATACAAAATAGTGTCCAAATTGATATAAATGATATTTTAAAAGAAAAACTATATTATTAAATGATATAATATTTCTAAAAATATATGGACTTAGAAAGATAATTATATATTTATTAATATGTCATTAATTCACCACTTGGTGTTCTATTTGAATTTTATTTTATGTTTATCAACCATGCAATAAAAAATAAAAGAAGACATTGTAAATGTTGAACTATTTAATTAAGAGTTATATCTAAAAGATAAGGATAATATGGTGATCTAAAAATGTATAAATTATATGTGTTGAGAGGATTTAGAACAAACCCAACCTTAGGCTTGAAATAAATCCATTTGGATCCATAATAATCCAAAAAATATTTTATAATAAAATAATATTTCAAGATTTTCTTAAAGTAACCCTCACCTTTCTTATAAAAGGGTACTTCTGCTTCTCTCAAAATCACACGTCCAAATACATTTTCCTCGACCAAAACCTCTCAAATGTCTTCCCAATTACCCAAATATCCACTTAGATGCCTTATATTGATCAAAAAGACAACCTATGCAGCTATTTTGATCAACTAAAAAACGAATCACCCAGTGAAGAGCTAATAATTTCTTCACCTCTTTTAAAGTTCTTTTTGTCTTCCACATCATATTTCATTGTTGTTTCCATAAAAAAATATTAATTAAGGTTTAGTATACATAATGTGATGTAATTTTAAGTATGGTACAACCATATTAATTATTCTATCGATCCTATGAATGAAAAAGTCACCATACGTGCGTACGTACAGCTTACCGTCATCACATTGTGGTGTAGTTTGTTATTCAACAATTCAATATTTGTATGGGTATAATAATTTGTATAATTGAGGTAAATAATAAACATATCATGTTAATGATTCTGTATATGTAATATAAAATCAAATTACATATGATTTCACCATCAATTGAATGATATTGACGCTGATCCGTATGTATGGATTACCGTCTCAACGAATGCGATGAGATTCATTCCCCATTGTAAACATTCGTAAATAATTTTTATTTTATTATTAAAAATAATTTTTTAGAACTTAATATCATTAGGGATATGAATTAAATACATCCTATAGATAAAAAACATAAGTACGTAACAATACATATAATGATAATCAAATCAGTTTGTGCGACTTTGATATGATTTCATAAAATTATTATTTAATGTCCAAGTATTCAAAATTATTTTAAGAATTTATTTACATGGACATGATCTTTTAAAGAGTTAATTTATTTAAAAATATTCATAGCGGTATGGGATACATTGATTAAAAAATATCTTTTAAAATAACTCCTTTAAAATTTGTGCATCTTTTATATGATTTCATAAAATGGGGTATTTCTCTCAAAGAGTTTTATTTATTATTTTCAACTATGAAAAAATCCTTTATTAGATATTAATTTTTATTAAGGTTTATTTACTATAATACAATATTCGATATTTTATTGAATAATTTATGATATGTTAGAATGTAGGTGTTTTATTTTTAAACCATTCATGGTTTATGGTTAATGTATTGTAATTTTTATACATTTTTTAGAAAGAATGATTATGTTATGTTTCACCCTTTTTTTATGAGGATTACATTGGATGTAGTAACAGACAGGTGGGGCCTACTATAAACCCTCGATTCATAAGTAGGTCTCATTAGACAAGTAGTGTCTTGGAATAAGGCCTTGGAAAAAATTTTATTTGTAGTAATGGAACGGGTCTTTTACTATGTGGTTATGATGTCCGATAATATGAATTCCATTATTATGAAATTATTAATTGAAAATGATTATTTGACTTGTAGAAGATACATGTTCATGTTTGTATGGTAATATTTGATTTATTTTTCCATATTATGTTGCTGTTTTTTAAAATAGATTTTTTATTAAACCTAATTCATTTAAAATTTTTAGCTTCCGATAAAATTATTTACCCTTATTGAGTGTAGGAGATCACATCTTTCATATATTTTGTTTTCCTAGGATTCTAAGAAGGGTATTGTGATTGATATGTGTGATTAAGACTAGGGAGTAATAGAGTTATGAAAATATTATGTATGGTACATTTTAAGCTTGAATGTGTAATTTAATGTTCATTTATGAAATCTATTTTCAAAGAGTGCAAATCTGATAATTCTTTCTCGACTTGATTACTTGTAATCATGCCAATGTATTAAAATAATGCACCAGCTCCTGGATTCATGATTTAGGGCATTTTATTTGGTATCAGAGGGAGGTTTAGAAATAACCTTGGTAATTGATTTCGATAAACTCTGATTAGGAAACATTACCCTAAGATATATATTTTTTGTATTTTAATAGTCGATATTACTAGCATTTTGGTAATGTAGAGATTTTGTGAATTTTCTATGAAATACATCCATGTCTGGATATGAGTGGTAGAGGCAGCACTGGAACAGATAAATCTATGGGTAATACTCGAAAACACTACTATGATCTAGACTCAAATAAGAATTAGTTCACCCCAATTTGGCTTGCCTCACTCTTGGTTACGGCACTCCTAGAGGATATATACTTAGGATAATTCACATTTTCTTTACAAGATAGTATGAAAGATTTATGATTAAATAATTCCTCAAAGAAACCATTTTTTATTATTATTTATTATATGAATAAACAATTGAATTTAAATTAGGTATTTTAAATGTTTTGAATTTATAATTTTGATTCATAAACTGACCTATTGAATGTCGTTGCTTATAAATGCTTCCAAGTAGAAGGAATGATAACTCCAGCAATACACATGATATAAAGAGAAAGATAGATCATATCTTTCATGTTCACAAGCAATAATTTAGAAGAGAAATATTCTACCATGTATTATAATAATATGAAATAATAATATCATAATTTAATAAGATAACTAAATAATTTTTTGAGTACAATGACTTAGAAGGGATGCCAGAAAAGAAAAAGATGTTAAAGAGAAAGATATATTAATGGTTTAAGGAAAAGAAGGATTTTCTACTATGTGATAATGGTGGAATAAATCCCCTTGGTAAATGTTTGAAGGGAATGTGTCTTTGTTATATGTATGGAGAAAATAGACACCATTTACTTTATTGGATGGGTAAGAAAATGGTTTCCAATGAATAATTATTCATTTACAAGGAGTTGGAACACTATGTGAATCAATGTTCCAATAATCAAATTATACCACAAATGATTTGACAGGAATATAATCAAGTTAGTATACATGCTCATATGAAGAGGAATAATTAGTGTTCATGTATTTTTGTTAAGAAATTATGTCATTTGAGTGATATATCAATGATGTATTGTTTATATTAATAATTGAAATAAATAAGGGTTGTACTGTAGTAAAATTTCATTAAGGGTTGGAGGTTATATGGTACTAATAAATACGACTCAATAGTAAGTTAATAATTAAAATAAAATACATGTTTTAAGGAAAGATAAACCTTAATATGGTTCTGATACTAAGGTAGGGATTTTTAAAATGATATTATTGATTTGGATAAATTATATTTGAAATTATTGACTACCTTGGAACTGATTAATGGTTGGTTTTTACATCATTGTTGGAGTATTCAAAATTTATAGATATAAGGAATATATCTAATATTCAACAATGAAAAAAGGACAATTAATGTAATAAATATGATTTTATTACAATTTTGGGTTTTAGCATGTTTTAATAGAATATATGATTAGGTATATAAGTGTAATTATGAAGAATTTTTTTTTCATTTTGTTATGTTTTTCTTATTAATTTTTGAACATTGGGTTTTGACGCAATTTTTTTGGATAAGTATAATGTTTGTAATTGAGTAATTTGAACACTTGATATTTTGTTTTAGGTTAATGTTTAATTTATTTTATAGATTGATTTTAAGTGTTTAGTTTTAAGTAAAGAAAAATAGGATTGAGGTAATACTGATTGACCTTATGATTTATCAAATGTGCATCATGTGTACAAAAATAATATTTGAACTATCATTTACAAGTGTGAGGAATGATGTAAAAATAGATCAAGGCACAACCAAATGATGTCCCTCCTCTTCAAAAAGTAAATTAATAGTAAATTAAAAGTAAATTAATAGTGTGAGGGATAATGAAATTAAGTGTTTTTTTCATTAGTTCTTATATTGATAGTAAATCAATCCCTCCTCTTCAAAAAGTAATATAAAATAAATTATCTACGAAATGGTTTTATACTAATAAAATATGTTTTGAGGAAGCAGGGATGCAATAAATCATCATAGATTGATGTTTTTTGAGGCCATCAATTTTTACATTTATTGTTAACTTGTATTTTATTGATGTCCTCAATCACTCATTATAAATATTTACATTTTCATCCAATTGTGTGTCTTTAATTTCAATCAATGTTATTCTATTCAAAATCCTAATTTGGTCGTGACTTTTTAATTTCCCATTCCGTTTTATTAAGAAAAAATTTTATTAACCATATTTTTGTTGTGGGTTTTTCATAAACATATTTTCTATTTTGAACTTATTATTTTCTAAGAACTATTTCAAATTGAGAGGACTAAATTTAATAAAGGTGAGGATATTGTAACACCCTGAGATTTCATTGTATGTAATATCATTAAATTACTTCAATATCGTTTACTTCATGCAACACCGAGTAGAAGCGTATCACATCTTATCAAACTAGTCATTTAAAAATCTATTATGATTATTATTAACATCATTTTTAATTTTATATATCCTATATAATTTTAAAATTTATCTTTTGGGTTTCATTTACAAATTTGAAAGACAAAATCAATTATTCTGTTTAAATAATTATTTTTAAAAAATGTTATTTTTCATCCTTTTAATAGAGATTCCATTTTTTAAATCAAATATTTGACAATTTATATATTCAATTAAATGAAATTAAATTATTTTTAAGAATAGGGACAAAAAAATTAGTTTGGATAATTTTTTGTAGTTTTCTAAAAACATTCATATTTTGATGAATAGTGAAAAATAATAGATTTTAAATGAAAAAATAATTTAAATAATTTAAAGTATTAAATTAGGAAATTTCTTGGTTTAAAGTATAATAAGATTATATTTTTTTTTCATTTTATATAATTTACGTTATTATAAGTAATTTCACATTTAAATTGGACATAAACACATGTCAATATTTTGATAGTTTTTTATTCTTGAAAACCCACTTTCTGATTTGACAACAATAAATAATTTTAAATTAATTAATTCAACTAAAATGTTTTGAATATGGTAAAATAGAAATAATTTTTTCATTTTTTATATCAAAATTATCTTCTGGTGAAGTTTTGGTATTTCCAGAAAACATTCAATTTTTGATGAATATTAAAAAATGCTACATTATTTTTTAAGTTTGAATTTTTATTTAAATAATTATTTATTTTAATTAAATTTATTAGAAGTCTAAATAGAATAATAAAAAATATATTTGTTCAATGTAATTCATTGGATTAATTTTATAATAAAATTTTATGTAATAAATTTTATTGAATTATTTAACGCCTTTTATGCAACATCTATGCACAATAAAAAATTTACATAAAATGTAATTTTAACGCTTATTTGAATTGAATTTAAAAAATCTGAGAGAAAAGGATTAAATAAATATGTAAAATGTGGTTCAATGTGATGAAAATATTTTTTTGTGAATTGTATCTTTTGAACATTATTTACCATGGTTACGTGTAAATATGGTAATTAAAGGTAAAAATGATATTATAATTACCCTAACTCATGTAATAATTCTATTAGATAATATTTTTTGACCAAAATCAACTTTATGAATAAAATATGATCCTTTATGATGCACATGGATTAAATTAGGACAATTATTATCATTTTATTAAAAGAAGAGTTAAAGGTGATAATTACAAATTTTAAAAACAAAACCATTTTTAATATAGGGTTATAAAGAATATAAATCCTACTATAAATATTAATTAGAAATAAAAAAATATTTCCTACAAGATGGTATTTTATTTATAATTTTTAGGCATTAAATATTTAATGATGATTCAGTAATTACCTTATTAATGAAAGATTAATATAATTGATATTATAAAAATCAAAATAAATGTAAAGTGAGGCTTTAGATTCATTCAACTAATTTTCTAGATTAATATTATATTTTAGGACTGATTTAATTTATTTTTTATGAGTAATCAAGTATCGTTGACTTTCAAAAAAACCAAATACTAATGAGTGTCAAAATTAACATGATGGAGTTTTTAACAAAAATACTATATTATTAAATTATATAATATTACATAAATATATGGATATCCCAAAAGAATTATATAATGATAGATATGTCATTAATAAACTACTTGGGGTTCTTTTGTCATTTTATAGAATTTTTATTAACCATGTATTAAAAAAACGGAGACATTGTTAAAGATAATGTATTTAGCTAAGAGTTAAATATAAAAAACCTGGATAATATTGGGACCTATATATGCATAAAGCCTATTGTTAGAAAGGATTTATACCCATACCCACATTATCCTTGAAATAAATACATTTCGATTCATTATAAACTGAAAAATAATTTATAATATAATAATATTTCAAGAATTTCTCAAAGTGATCCTCACCTCTCTTATAAAATGTTATTACCCTTCTCTCAAAATCCCACATCTAAATCAATTTGGTTCAAGAAACACCTGCTCAAATATCTTCCCAACTACTCCCAGTTTAATATAAAGGCCTTACATTGATCATGAATCCAACCTAAGGAGCCCTTTTCATCAAATCTTATTAGAAGCACCTGAAGAAGAAGTAATAATATCATCAGCTCTTTCAAAGTTATTTTCCTCTTCACCTTCCTCTATCTTTTTTGTTTCCTTACCAAAATAATAAATAAAGTACCTTAAACATACTATGATTTTATTATATATATGTTACAACAATATTCATTATTCTATCCATCCTATGAATTAGAATGTCTCCAAACGCGCGTATAGACAATTTACCATCTCAATGTCAAGGTGTAGTCTGTTATTCAACACTTCATTATTTGGATGGCTTTAATAATTAGTATAATTGATGTAAATAAAAAATATAACATGTTAATTATTAATTATATTTAATATAACACCCTATTACATATGATTTCCACATTAATAGAATGATTTTGTCGCTTGTGCATACATATTTATAACCGTTTACACGAACGTGATTACATTCATTCCCAATAGTAACCATTCAAGAATAATTTTCATTTTATGATTAAAACTAAGGTTTAAAAACATAATATCACTCTAGATATTAATCAAATACATCTTATTCATAAAAATCCTGAATTATGTTATAAAACATATAATGAAAAATGAATCAGTTAACACCCTAAATAATGATACTATTGAAATATTATTAACAAAGACATATTAGAAGATCTTATATGATATAATATTTATGTATATGGTTCTTTTATAATATAATAATAATTATTTAACTATTATAATGGAGGTTAATATAACCTATACTATAGAAATGTGCAAGGTAATGGTTATTTCCTCATTCTCATTATTATTTGATGTTGTTTATCTACATGTATCCACCAGAACATATTTATAATCTTTGTCCATGTTTTCTTGAAATGATTTAAAAATTAATATTTTATGGTTTCATAAAAGGAAATATCTAAATATTTCAACATTTTAAATGTTTTTAATGATTTATTTTTCTAATTCATTTTAATTAATGTCCATTTTCTCAAAATTATTTTAAGGAATTATTTATGTGGACATGATTTTTTAAAGTATAAATTTCAATCAAAAGATTAAAAGTGGTAAGAGACACTTTTTCCAAAAATCTATTATAAATGAATTCATTTATAAATTGGGCGACCTTTAAATGATTTCATGAAACAGAGTATTTATTGAAAAGGGTTTTATTTATTATTCTAAACCTAGACAATATCCTTTATTGGATATTATTCTTGATTGATATTTATTTACTATAATAAAATATTCCATATTTCATTGGCTGATTTTTGATATTTTTGAATGTTGATGTAATATTTTAATACCATTCATGGATTATGGTTAAAGTATTAAAATTTATTATGATAGTTTTAGTATGAATGTTTATGTTATGTTTCGCCCTTTTTCATTTGAGGAATGTAGTGGAGATTTTACGTGATGGGTGAAGACCACTATTTCTCCACTATGCATTATTATGTCTCATGAGACAGACTAGTATATTGGAAGAATTTCTTGACAAAAAATTATTTATATTCTTGGCACGAGGCCAGGACTATCTAGTTATGATGTCCAGTATTATGAATTCCCTAATATGAATTTATTTAATACATGTTGTTGTTATACTAGAAGAATATAATGTTTGAATTATTTTTTCCATTTTAAGTTCTTGTTTATATTTAAAAGGCAATTTATTTTTTTTGAAATCCCTCCTAAAAAATTTATAACTTCCACTAAAATTATATACAATTTTTGAGCATCTAAGCTCACCCCTTTCTTTTATTTTATATTCCTAGGATTCCAAGAAGTGTATTATGATTGATAAGCAGGGTTAATATAGAGGAATAATGGCGTTCTAAGAGGATTATTTATGTTTTGTTTTATGTTTGATAGTTTAATTTAACATTCATGTATGTAATCTATTTTCCAAGACATTTAAACCGATCAGTCCTTTGGTACCTGATTCCTTATAATAATTCTAGTGTATTAATATAATGCACCAGCTCCTAGCTTCTTGGGTCAGGGGATTACATTTACAGGAAAAAAGTATCACATTCATGAAATAAAATAACAATCCCATTTAAAATATTTTAAAAATATATTTATGGGTACAAACATTAATAAATCTATAATGGCTCGGACATATCTAGTCTATTCAATTTCTGAAATCTGGCATTTGAGGTGTTCTAAGACATCAATTTAACACATTCCCATCATATTTCCAAATTTTTTCTTCAGTAAATAGTGTTTCTAGAATGGTGATACATCCCGTGGTAGGTATATTGTGTTTCTAGAATTGTGTGTCATGTAACAGTATGTGTACAATTTTTCTAGAATAGTGAGACATCCAACTATTGGACAATAGTGTTTCCAGATTGGTGATACATCTAATGGAATATCTACAGTTTTTTCGAGAATAGGAAGTCATCTATGGGGATATATACAATGTTTTCAGAATAGTGAGACATCTAATGGTAGGTGTACATAGTTTGAAGAATGGTGATACATCTAACAGTAAGTGTAAAATATTTATGAAATGGTGTGACATTAAACGGTTAGTGTATAGTTTTTTCATAATTATAAGTTATTTCCAATAATTTTTCAAATTTCTATATTTATATATATTTCAAATTTTTTATCTTTTTCATGATTTCTTGATATAAAATGAGTTTAATTTTGAACATAAGTGGGATTCAAATCATTCATGAGTTATAAATTATATCTTTGATTTTATGAAAAATGTGAGGAACTAAATTGGTTAAAACATGTGGATTTCATTGATCCACCTTTATTTAATGTATAAGACATTTCAAATCCCTTTAGTCTCGGATCTAATACATAAATGTCTGGAACCTATCTTTATTTCATTTATTTTTCTTTATCTCGGTTTGAGCAATCCCGATACATTTTTTCCAAAAGAGTGGTGTGATTGAACTACAATCCTTTGATATTTTTTCTTGATGTTACTTCCTTCTGCATGAGAACCCCTTATTTTCTACATTTATGAAGTGTTGATCAGACATTAATATAAGGTATGTTCTACATATATCACATGGGTTCCTCAATATGTTACCTCTCTTGTCTCCACGATATGTAATGGACGGTTATCTCCATGTTTCAAATGGATACTTCCTAGGTGTCAGTTGATGTGGCACTGCGCAGATGTCATTAGGTGAATGATGTCTTTGTAGGATATGTGATCATAATTTATTGTTATTATCCCATTCTCATGGAAAAAAACATTGGAACCCTTTTAGAGTATGGGATTTTTGGATTCCCATTTTTTACTATATGATGTAACCGAGTTAGCATGATTTCTCCAACTGAATCACAATGAATGTGACATAATAAATATCTGAATCAGATTAATGAATGGTTCTCAATAGTATGTTGTTTATTATTGAATTTCAAGATAGTTTTATATCTATTAATTTCTATTTATCATGTTGTTCTTAATTAAAATCAGTAATGAATGCAAATCTTGAATTAGGTATATATTAATTTTCAAATGATAAAGTGGAACATAAATGAATCTTGTTGTTGTTGTAATTTTATGTTAATAAAATTAATATAGAAGAGGTTGATTGATTATATTTATTGATAAACATGAATCATGTTGATTCTTGTTGATTTATGGTTTGAAAAATTAATTGGTGAATTAATTTTTTATAACTATGAGATATTGCTGAATAGGATTCCCAAAGTTGCAGTCAACTTATAATGAAACGTTTTATAAGAGATGGATTAAATAATTTTTTTAATAAAAATATATAATTCCAATTAGGGATAAAGGGAACCATATTACTTGAAAGGTACTAGATCCTTATGATTTGGAGCTGTGGATTATCATTATGTATAAAGGCAACTTGCCTTATTTAAGGGCTGAGAGCCAATTTGTTATGATGTTTGTTTCTTGGGGATAGTATTGATTTTTTGAACCTAGGATGGCTGAGCGTAGAAGGTATTATGTTATGTGGGGTATAAATCCATGTGTTTGGGGTATTAGTGGTCACCTAGACTGGAAAGATTCTTCAGATCATCATTATGGGAGACACAGATGATAATAAAGATAGTTAAATTGGATGTAGTTGGGCTTACATAATGTTTTTTGTTGGTTTCTTGTTTTTTTTTGTTTTTTTGCTATTAATTCCTCACTAATTGAGGTAGGTGTTGTTTCTGTCCATTATTCCATAAGAGTTGAAGGTCTTCTAGGTATTCCACATGATTTTCATATTTATATTCTCAAAGAAGGATTGTATTACACTCTTACTATAGGTGGGAATGACTAGATGGGTTGTTCATATATTCACTGTGTTTATAAAAATGGGTTTGATAGATTAGAATGTGTTCATAAAATTCATGAAATTATTTAAATTTGTTAATGCTATAAATAAAATACTGAATAAATGGTGTATGATCTATGGGGTTGGAGATTTCTAGGATGAAATGTTGTGGTTACATCTGAGGATCCATAGACTCGGTGTGGTTATACCTAGAGTACAAGAGACATTGAAGAATGATAATGTAATGTAATGTGGAAATTGAAATGGTTTATTAATATTAAAAGAATTAATTACTGTAAATTGAAACTAATTGAAAGGGATACGACTTTGTAATATATATATTTAAATGGCTTTGTGCTTATAGGATATCTTGTCATAGCAGTGAAAGACGGGAGTCCGATAGATGTTAGTAGAATTTGTGTCTAAGACTATATTTTTCTCATAGTGTGGTTGTGAACTATATCATATCATGTAATTTTATCTGTTTTATATATTTAACCACTGTATTTATTAGGATGACTGAAACCCTGAAGATTATGATCCCTTGGGGTGTTTTTCCTAACATCCAGATGGAAGGATGGATGGCTGACTTCACCCATTGGCTATTCTCTATTCTCATGGGTGTTACTTATGTTGGTATGAATGGTTGTTATTATTCCTCATATATGTGTGTATTAGAATTTAATTCCATTAGGGTTTTTAACAAAAATATATTTGAGATATAATTTCTTACATACTTCTATAGGTAAAGCGTGTATAGGCTATGATGGCGTGGGGATCCTTGGTCTAGGTATGATCTATAGCGGATTGTGGTGTAATGCCCAATGTATGATATGAATTATGTGTGTTGTTGTGGATCAAAAAACAACATAATAACATTTTTGTTTTAGGATGGTTTGGTTATTTTACTTGAAGTATAAGTGGAAGCCTTCTGTTACAAGAGGTAGATGTTGTGGTTCTTTCCCATGTTCCAGTGGGCCATCATTTTTTGAGAGATATGTCTTAGGACGTGCGGTATTGGGGAAAACTGGAATAACAGTGGGGAACTGGTCAAGGGGTAACCTTGAGATTATTTATTATTTGATATACTATTGTATTCAATACGTGCTTAGAGTATCTTTGGTGAGGTTTGGAACATATTATAACTATTGAGGTGATAAGTTAGTTAATTTGTTGTTCACTGTACTTTATAATGATTTCATTAATTTCTCATGAGAGGCTCCAGGGAGGATCCTATTGAGTATACTTTTATACTCATCCAATGTTATAAAAACTGTTAATCTGGTCAGTTGGAATTTTTTGGAGATCAGTATGTTAACTACTAGATTGAGGTTTATAGGAGAGATTTGGGCGTCGTGGTTGCTATTATTTTACATTATTTTAATACGTTCTGTTTTCCATTTTAGTTGTAACAGTGATTGGATAGAAATACATATGTATTCTTTCTGTTTTTTTATATTGTAGTCTGAGTAGGTTTTGGTTGGTGTTGGCCGTATCTCTCTATTATTCATGTGTTCCCTTCGAGGTAAATTCCTTAAATCTGTGTGTTCTTATACTCGTGGTGCTAGTCACCAACCTGGCACCTAGTATAGGTGGGGACTAGGTTTCAATATAACTCTTCTCACATTGTGGACTAAAGAGGGTTACACATTGTGAGAAGAGGATCCTGACTTAGTGATATCATATTTCTTGTTGTGTGATATGATGGAGGTTGTAGTTAGGAATAGGGGAGGTTTCATGGGTTAGTAGGGAAATAGTATCAGCTTTTTCCAGCAAGTGCTGGGAACACTCAAGACCGGCTGAGACATTAGTATTTAAGGCCCCCTATGATATTATGGACATACCGTTATGTTTACAATGGATTCTATATGAAGTGATACTTATTTTAGGGTAGAGACCGAGGAATGGATCATGAAACATAATTATTTGCACATGTGACTGAATGGGTAGAACATTGGATAATTTAACTTAATCATTAAAATAAAACAATTAATTAATGTTTAATTTCACTATATTCTATGTTTATGAGTTCAATATATTTTTTATTATGTAGGTATGGATCCAGGTCAATGTCCTCATCATGTTCTCATAGAAGATGTCCAGCAGGTTGTGGCAGTAGATTGTCGTAGAGGATATGTTCACAACCCTGAAACTGGTGGAAACTCTAAGAGTTTTATTTCCAATTTCTACTAAATTATGTCATCTTAATATCATATGTTCTCATTGAGGATATGTTAAATGAGGTTGAGAATGCTTTCATTTTGATCCATGCTTAGAAAAATCATTGGGTGTCATTGGTTGTGATGATTTTGTATTGGGTAGAGAGGTAGTGGTGGTCCTTTTCTCTCAGGGATCACGAGGAGTTGTTGATCATTTGGGATAAGTTCTTTGAGAATTTCAAAGTTGTGTTTTTTATTTATTGGAGAAGGCATCCAATTTCCATGAGATTTTTACCCGTCAAAAAGGATGATCTAGTGTTCGAGTGATCGGGATCAATTTCTAGAACCTTCTGAGATATTCTTCAGATCTATTTCTAGATGAAGAGGCGAGGGTGATGCATTTCAAGGAGGCTTCGTGTGTAGATATTCAGCTTCATGTCACCCCATTTTTGGTGATAACGTATCCTATGGTGTTTGAAAGGGGTGATTTCATAAAGAGGAAATTAGCATGAACTAGATCAGCATGAGAGGTGAGTCATTAGGATTCCTCGTGCTGTAGAGCCATGGATAGTAGTTCCTAGTTTTCAAGGAATAATAGTTTCTATTTCATAGGGGATTGGTCATGTCCGACATCAACTCATTTTTCTAGGTTCTATAGTTCACAAGACTATTCCAAGGGTTTAGGTTCTTTTTTTATGTGGATGTTGAGGTCATCAGTACCGATAGTGTCCAACCATTAAAAGCACTCAGCATGAACATTTTCTTCTACTCCATGTTCCTCAATTGAGTCAGTTCCAACCAAGGTAGTAGTAGTTGGTTGCACTAGAATTTGATCAGTCGAGATAAGATGGGGGTGGGTGGAGGAAAACCCCATGACAGTCCCCATATTTAAAGAGTTGTGATTTTCTATGGTGGTGTTCTTTAGCATAGTCTGAGAGGCCATGAATTGAGTCTTGGTTAGCTTCATGCTTCAGTGTTGTCAACACTAGGCAAGTATGATGTCATTCAAGGTACCCTTTTCTTATTTTTTTACCTGGGTTTATGCTTTTTTAACTCAGGAGTGACTTACTACATCATATCAAATGCCCTTTACCATTCTATGGGACATTAAGAAGAAAGGATTCCAGTTCAAAAGAAGTATACTACGCTAGTTGGAGGTCGATCAGACTTGTTTGATGTATGTAGAGATAGAAAGCTAGTGTGGGTGTGGCACCGCACATGGGGAGATTTTTTATATTTATGAATATAACCATATGACATCGTCTTCAACATGGATTGGATGTATTTGGTGAAGGCTATCAATGATTGCTTCCAGAGGCTAGTGGTGTTCTTTATTGATGATGGAGATCCATCATTGTTTGTTGGTGAGTGAGGCCCTCAGATGGGTTAGAGGTGTGTTTCGTCATTATCTTTGCTGATAGATGAGATGAACTTGTGTTCATCAATGGTTCAGAAAGAATAATTTTTCTATGCCATAGAACAATACCTTCATGCCTTTCTAGAAGAGGTTTTACTGTTACCCCCTCGATACGAGATTGAGTTTGGGAACAACCTATAACCAGGTGTGTATCTTATCTCGATATCTCTATATAATAAGAATCCTCCTGAGTTATGGTATCTTTTTATACAGCATGATGGTCTATTATAGTAAGGTTTTTTTAGAAAATTGTGTCATTATCAGGTGTAGTAGTTTGTTTCAGGAACAAGGATGATGGATGTTGTGGTTGTGTGTCTATTATCATTGCTTGAACTATGTGAATGTGAAGAATCACTATACTATTAAGTGGATTGGTGACATGTTTGGTCAAATAAAAGGTTAATGTTGGTTCTCAAAGATCGATCTATGGTTTGGGTATCATTAGTTGTGTGTGAAAGATGAGGATATTTGGGAGGAAACATTCTGTCATCATCATGGGAATTACGAGTTTTGGCGGACACTGTTCAGTATGATCATTGCTCTAGCTGTGTTCATGTGGTTGATGAATACTGTGTTCTGTGAGTTCTTGGATATATTTTTTATTGTTTTCATTGAAAAATTTCTTATATACTCCATATATGATGAGGATTAGTCAGATCATCTGCATATCATTTTGGGAGTTCTTCGTCAACAACATCTGTTTTAAAAGATTTAAATGTTTGAGTTTTTGGTGTTAGAAGTGTGTTTTATGAGGAATGTTGTATCCCATCTGGGGGTAGAAGTTGATCTTTTAGAGATAAATGTAGTTGTTTCATTGGATTCCACGAATAATGTGTTTGAAATGAGATGTTTAGAAGGTCTCACGGTCTATTAAGTGAGTCTCATGTGTGATTTATCTCAGGATGCGAATCCTCTAGTAGTGTTGACGTGGAAGGATCAGTTGTTCATGTTTACTAATCATTGTCACGTAGAATTATAATATCTAAAAGAGAAGTTTTTCAATGATCTAGTAGATTGTATTCCATATGAAGGAGTCCTGTTAGATATATTCTATGATGATTCACATATTGGGTTAATTTGTGTTCTCATGGAATAGATATCAATCATTTCTTTTGGGTATAGGTAGTTGTGTCACCCTAAAAGTTAATATTCCACCCAAGTTTATGAGTTGGAGATGTTGGTGTTTTCTCTGCTATTTTGGAGACATTACCTCATCAGAGGGAACATTTTGGTTTTCAGCAATCATAGTAGCTTGAATTTTTTTCCCAACATGAATTGATCTTGAGACAACATCTATAGATAGAGTTCTTATAGAATTATGACATCAAAAATATAAAATATACATGTTAAAGGAAATTTTTTTGCTGCTGAGTATTTTAGATGTCTTGTAGAGATGATTTGTGTGAATATGGTGATTCATAAAGAGGGATGAAAGCTTTTTCTTCATTAAATCTAGATATGGGAGATGTTTAGGTATGATGGATTCTTTTTTAGATGAATATTTCATCATATTTGGTGATGTAGCGGGATGATTCCCAGTTTGTGGGTCTTGAAAATTTTCTATTGAGAGACTCTATGGTTTTTTATGGGTCCCCCGATTGTTTGGTCGTGGGAGTAAAGTTTCTCCTCTATTTTTTGGGCCTTTTGAGGTGTAGTATTATGTTGGAGCAATGAAATATTTTTTAACACATCCCCCAAATATGGTCGAAATACACAATGTTTTTCACGTCTTACAGCTCCATCATTACCTTCAAGAGCACTCACATTTAATCAAATAAGGGAGATATTGAGGATAGCGATGAAGATTCCTTCGAGGAGAATCCTATAGGGATCCACAACTGCATAGTGAAGGTATTTCATGGGAATTCACTCTCCATGGTTCATGTATTGTGGTTTCATAGTGGCATGATGGAGAGTACATGGGAAAATTAATAATTGATGTGTTCTAAATACCCTCTTATATTAGATGATTAAATATTTTCATGTAATTGTATTTTTTTTGTCCCTTCATGTAAATGTGAAAGCTTTCTCTTATTTCTTATTGTGTATTTATCTCTTTAGAGAGGCATATCCACTGGAAGAGTTGTTATGGGTTTTTTATGGTTTACTCATGGTTTTGTGATGTCCCTTTGATGAATCAGTTTAAATCCATTGTTGGAAGGATCATTGAGAGGTATCCCAAAGGGTGGTTATACAGACCTTTTTTTAGGTTTCTCCTTTGGGTTGGTTTTGGATTCTCAATGGAAAGGATGTTTTGAGAGGAATATCATGTAATGGAACTGACTTATGTGGTCCATTACTTTTCTAAAATATGGTTTTTGATGTTTTAAGGGAGGTTGATGTGACTTATCCAGAACACTTTCCTAAAATTCATGTTCTGTGAATAACGATTCTAGAATGGTGAGACAACCAACTGTAGGTATACAATGTTCCCAAAATAAGGAGACATTTTACGATATATGTACAATGTTTTTTGAATTATGGGACATCCAAAAGTAGGTTTACATTTTTTACAAATGGTGAAACATCCAGTTGAATGTCCACTATGTTTCAAGAATGTGAGACATCTATCTAAAGGTGTTAAAGGGTTTCCAAAATGGTGTGACATCTTTCAATAGGTTTATTTTTTTCCAAAATGGTGATACAAATAATAGTAGGTGTAAAGTGGTTCTAGAATGGTGATACATTCACTAGTAGGTGTATAGTGTTTCCTGAATTGTGAGTCATTTCAAACAATTTGAAAAATTTATAGAATTTTTCATATTTCCTAGTTGTTCCATTTTGATATCATTCTATGATGTAATAAAGAGTAAAATTCCATATTTATGATTGTTGGAATCTATTTCATGTGATATAAATTTGGTAATTTATTTTCTAAAAATATAGAGTCTTTTAATTGGATAAACTATATTGTTTAATGTGATACACATTAATTGAAAATCTAATCCATTTCAAAAACTATTAGTCTCAAATATAATCCTTCACTGTTAGGAACCAGCCCTTCTTTCATTACTTATTCTTTACCTCAATGTGTGGTTTCCCGATACATTATTCACATTAGTCTGGTGTGATCGAACTGTAATCCTTGGAACCACTACCCTTGATGTTTCATCCTACTTCCTGAGAACACCCTATATTGGTGTAACCAGGATGTGTCGATCCAGATTCGATATATGGTATGTTCTACCTTCAACTTCTGGGTTCCTTGAATTATTTCATCCTATGTATCCTTTCTATGTAATAGGTTGTGATCTTTATATTTATTATAGATATTTATGCGGTGTTGGTTGATGTGGTTATGCCCTGTCATCCTCAGGTGAATGCAGTCGTTGTGGGATAGGTGATTTTGGTACATTGTTATTAGTCAGTTTTAATGTGATGTACATTGTAACTAACTTGATGAAGGGGATTCACGTCTTCTCTATTATTCTTACATGTTGTAGTTTAGTAGGCAATATTTATTCCACCAAATCACAATATTATTGACATAATAAATATTTTAACTGGATCAAACAATTGGTTTTGATCATATGTTTTTTGATCTTGATTTGATAAACTATGTGTTATTTATTCCTTACTATTTATCACGTGGTTATAAATGGAAATTAGTAAGAATGTAAAGATATAATTAATTGAATATTTATTTTCCAAAGGTAAAAAATTATGTAAATGATTACAATTGTCATTGTAATTTTTTTGATCAAATTAATGTATAGTAGAATGATAAATTGAATTTATTGTTAAACTTTATGCATGTCGATTCTTGTTTATTAAAGACATATAAAATTAATTGTTTATTTAATTTTTTATAGCATTATGTTTTTTTCAAATTGTTGTAACCTACTAATAATGATTTGGATAATTCTTTATGGATTAACGAAATAGTTATTTTATAAAATGTAATGCTTTGTAGGGTTTTAAGTTTCCCACATTCTTGTAAAATCCACTAGCCTTATGCTTTGGAGTTGTGGGTTAACATTATGATTGAAGGCAAGATGCCTTGTTTGAGGGCCAGGAGACCAGTTGATATGAAGTTTCTTTCCTTCTTCTAGTGTTGATTTTTGAGACTAGGATGGATGATCATGTAATGATGATGAGGTATATGGGGGCTTGGAGGCCTAGTGGTTGTGGAAAAAGTGGACACCTATAGTGGTGAGATTCACTTGTTTATTCATATGGGTGTAAGGGAGGACATTAAATTTGATGAAAAGGGTTAAAGCTAGGCTAAATCGATTATTTGAATGTTGGATGTTTGTTTTTTTATCTATTATAAATTCCTCGATGTTTGAGGGTGATGGTATTTCTTACCCTCATTTCAAAAAAAGAATATACATGTGTGGTGAGCCACATGATTTCAATGATTAGCTAATCAAGTAAGGATGGCTATATGCTCTTTCTTTGTGTGGAAAATACTTGACGGGTAGTTAATCTAATTTCCATGTTGATCTCATTGTGATTGGTGTCATTGAATACATTATTAGAATACTAAGAATTATTCAAAATATGTAATTATGTTAATAAATGATGTTGAACCCATGGGGCAGACGATTACTGGGATGCAATGATGTGGTTACATGTCATGATTTGTGGACTCCATGTGGTTATGCCTTGAGTGCATGGGTCATTTTTTGAATGCTAATATAAATAATGTGGAAATGAAAATGTTTAATTTAATTGTTAAGGAAGTAATCAAAGAAAAGTGAAACTGATTAAAAGAGGTAAGATTTTTTTAATAAATCCCATCAAATGATTTTTTTTGTTATAGGATATCTAGTCTCAGTCAAGGCAACTAGGATTACAAGTTACGTTAGATAAAATTTTGATTATGACTAGGTTTTCTCCATATCGTGGTTCTGAGATATATTATATCATGTTATGTCTATAATTCTATCATCTATCCTACCATGTATGTTTGAGAGACTGATAACCCATGGATTTTGAGCTATTTTGGATTTTTCCACCAACATTCTAATGGGAATATGTATGGTTGACTTCCCCTTTTCCCCAACTATATTCTCTTACTAGTTACATGTGTTGGTATGCATGGTTGTTAGTTTTCACCATATATATGTGTAGAGGGATATAATAGATTTTGGTTATTTTAGAAACATATATTTGGATTATAATTTCATGAGGATTACTATATATATAACATGTATAGGTTGTATTCGCATAAGGGTCCTTACTTTTTTTGTGGGATATAGTTTCTTCAGGTGTAATAACCAATGTACGAAAAACATTATGCTGGTTCTGGAGGCTCCCACAAACAACCTGGTTACTTATGGTTGTGGGGATGTTGTTGTTATTTTCCTAGGTGTCTGTGGGAATTCCTTATGCTACACGAGGATTAGGTTATGGTTCTCACTTGGGAGTCTTCAGGTGATTCTTTTTAGAGAGAAATCGCATAGGACATGTGTCATTGAGTAAAGTGGAAAACCAATGTGGATGTGGTAGTAGGGTAACCTAGATATTTTATATTATATTATATACTATTGTATGAAATACTTGGACAGAGAATCCTTGGTGAGGATGAGATCTTAGTATAATTATTTCAATGACTAATTTCTTTCAATGGTTGTTCATTATTCTATAACACAGTTTCATTACTTTTTCATGAGAGGATCTAGGGGGGATCTTACTATGAAAACTATTATACTCACCCCAAGGTATAATAATACGATTCAAGTCACATGGATCAGGTTGGATATCATGATGGTTGCTACTATTTTGGTGTTTACAGGAGCTGTTTGGGTTTCACAATTGCTGTTGTTTTACTGTATATTGGTATTGTAGTTTCCCCTTTCCTTTGTTGTGGGTTTTTGCATGACATTACATATTTGTACTTGGGTTTCACTCATATTTTAGTATGATTAAGAGTTGGTCGGTGTCTTTTTTAATTCTCTCATTCTCATGTGTTTTCTTAGAGGGTAATACCTTCTATCTGTGAGTTATTATACCATTAATTCTAGTGACCAACCCGTGGACTACTAGAGGTGTAACTCAGAGGACATTTTCTGTCATCACACATATTTTTCACATCATGGGTACACTTTTTAGGTAGGTGTTCAAGAAAAAATCATTTATATAAAAATAAAATATATTTCTTAAAATAATTAAATTAAAACACAGACATGGAGAAAAACAATTCCCAACTAAAATGTGAATTAAATTAGACAATCCATTAAAAAAATTATATATATATATATTAAGTAATAATGATGGAATATGAAATAAATTCATGTAATATCAAAAAAGAAACATATTATAGGATAATATAAAATATTTTGGATAGATAGATCATATAAATTAAACATCATAAATTTATGTATACATAATCCTAGTAAAAAAATATTTAAATGTAAAACCCTAAAAACTCTAGAATATTTTGATTAAAAAACCTCACAATATAAATAAAATAATATTAAAATTAAAATATTTTAAAAAATAGAATACTCCTTCTAAAAAATACCCTTTGGGTGTTTTAAACCCCAAATAAAAAAATAAGAGTTTAAAATATGACATATGCCCCAAAAAAGAAAAATTGATATGGTAAAGCCTTCACCACTCTAGTAACTTTTGAATCAAATACAATAGGGTAAAAGGATTTTAAATTTTACATTAGATAATATGAATTAATAATTAAACAACATTTAACATTTCAATGTATAAGAATATAAACTTAATAATCATAAACAAGCTAATAAGATAAATTATATCTCAATGAATTATAATTGTGATGAAAAACATTCAAAAAAATGTAATCACTCAATAAAAACCTTCTGATATTGAGAACCATAAACGGATTAGTATGTCACAAAAAAAAGTTATTAAAATAATCAAATGAATATATTGGATTTGTATTTACCTCAAAAGGAAGAAAGTTATAAACATTTCATGTGTCTCATGAAAATAATAGTGGGATGAGAAACCCATAAAATTTGTTCTTTTTGATTCATAATTGATATATCCACTTATATAACAAAATTTAATTATTTAAAATTCAAAATAATAACAATTAAAACACTTATAATTTCATATCTAAACCACTTCTAAAATTTATACAACTTTTTATTACAATTTCTCGATTACAGTTATCATTTTGAGTGTTAACAGCTTCATTTCAATTGTCTGGTTAATTTATATTGGTAAATTCATTTAAGATTTATCCAAATTACATAATATATATAACATATATTATTTATCAAGTGAAATAATTTTTCATTACATAATCTTTTGAAACCAAAGTTATAATTAAAAAATGAATAATTAATTACATCACACTGTTGTGATCGTTGTATATATGTACATAAGTGTGGTGTTTCCACAAAACAATTGATGGAATAAGAGAAAGAAAAATGTTAATAAAAATTTATAAATAAAAATTTATTTTTTCTATCAAATATATTATTATCACCATCCAAGTAATAGTAAATGAAAAAACATCTGGCATCGCTTCACGAAAGTGGTAGTCCACATATATTCACTATCAAAATTATGCATTTTCAATAGATTAGATATTAATAATGTTGATAATATTTTATTATTACCAAAGAATAAATATTAAATAAATATCATATATTAAATGAATATCCAGTAAAATAACCATCCCCGGATTATTGTGGAGTAAAACGAATCATATCGATTAGTGGAGGTGGTAGTCCACCCATATGAATATTAGATACATTCATGTCACATTTGATGGTTATGTAGATGAAATGGGATGTGGAATAATCCTATGAAAGTATTTTTATATTAATTATAATGTATCATCTTATTATTATGTATATAATTGGATTATACTATGTATAATAATGTATAAAAATGAATGTTATCAGTTAATATTTCACCATCTTCTTTGATAGACCACCGTTTTCATACATATAAAAGGTTTAATTATTGTATTAATATACCACTATAATAATTGTGATTAGGATACAAAATTTATGATGTTTTTTTCTTTTATTTGTTTGTGATATATGGCTAAAATTCATTTAATAAGGGAGAATAATATGATTTACAAGGAGAAAATTCCAAATAACATTAATTGGGGAAGAATTAACGACATTATATGTGATCAAATTAACGTTATTTTTTCTAAAAAAATATTAATCATTAAGTATAGGAATTAAAATTTCATGCGAGTTTATAGGATCAAATTTAATTTGTATAAAAATTATCAAACTTCATACTTTAATATTTATTTGTACTTTTAAACACATCACCTTTATAATTATATATTTAATCCCTTGCTATAACAAAAATGTTTACAATGACAATAAATTATCCTCAAAAAGAGTGGTCAACCATCAAAAATAATTTTTTTGACATCTAAATCATGACATAAACTTTTTTTATCGTTGATTCCTTTTGTTTAATATATTTCATCCGTTCCCTTTATCTAGTCAAATGATTCAAAAAGACCAATACATAAAATATGAGGAATCCTATTAATATCACCCAAGTGTGTTGTAGATGGTGTGATTTATAGACCCCTTTACATTGCACGAAATTAATGGTTGAGATATAAAAATCCCACTCTTTTGCATGTTATTAGTGTTGGATTAATATATTCTAAAACCACATCCATATTTGGTATCATAATTGGGATTTCTTAAAAATAATACCACTTAATCTGTAAATTTCCAAATCATTTGGATATTATTATATTAATAGGTTCATCCTAAGGGATAACTAATGATTTTGTATCCTATTTTAATATATTTATTCATCAATTATTTAATATCCATTATACCACCTCAATATGTTAATAAATAATAATTTCCTAATTTTATATGAATAACCATTACATATTATTTTCATCCATTCCAAAACCATAATGGTTTAGTGTTATTGGAAATATGGTTATATAATCTACTCTTACATAAAATATATCTATAATATCCCATTACATTCATTAGAGTAGGCACCCTTCATAGTAATATCACACATAAAATGATTCTATATTACATGAGGAAATGAATATTTATTATTTGTGATATGAGATGTTTTGTAAGGTTATTCCGAATAGATATCAATCAATTATCATAATTGATAAAAATTTAATAATAAGGGATAGAGAACATGTTCAAAACATTAAATAAACATAACAAAAATAATCAAAAAAATTTAATCATGAGTCATGGTAAATGAATTTTTTTATCAAAATACAAAAAAATATGAGTAATTAATCATAAATAATCCTTCATTATCTATGAAATCATAATAAAATAATTATAAAAATGTTTTTGGAATTCATATAAGTCTAAAAAATAAATTCCATAGTCAAGGATCACTCCCATGTCAATCATTTAAGAAAATTTCCAATATGAAAATTTATACTTATTCATCTTTAATATTATCTTATTATTAATTTATATGGGGATAACTTTATTTCCACCTCGAAGTTTATCAACTCAATCATCTCATTTTTGTATGTAAAAATCTATATTGTCAATCTTTTTTACGAACTCTATCACCATTACTCAATTAATTAGAGGGGTACAATGGACTCACCCATATTAATGAATTATTATCAGTATCACCAATCACATAATCATATTCTATGTATATGAGTTCCACATGATCATAAAACATTCATAATTTTACCACAACATATCCCATGGAAATTAAATGACTTCTATAAATAGTTTATAATTATAATTATAAACATTCTATATGAGTAATAAGTATGGTAACATTTGATAACAACCTAGTAAATCATATGAAACATCCAAAAATGTTTTTATGGTTGAGGATATTGGAAAACAACTACTATATCATTTCATGGGGAAAATTACCTTCTTGGTTTGAAAAAATTTATTAAAATTGAAAAAAAATTAGAATAATAATTGAAAATTTATTATTGGAAATAATAATTAAAAATTTTAAATGAATCAGGAAAATAATTTAAGGTCCAAATAATTGGAAATTTTGTTCATGTGGTGTATGTGAAAAAAATTTCTTTCTTACTTTCTATAACAGCCCAATATTTCGTAGTACATTATCTTTTTAATGTAATTCAATAACATTTTGTTACAAGAAACATTGAGTTCAACTGCATCACGACCTATCAAACTTGTCATTTAAAAAGATATTATGAATAATATTATCCAACTTTTAATTATATATATATATCCTATATAAATTTATCCTTCATATTTTTTTTATTAGATAAAATATAAGGGAAAATTCAAATTTTTAGTTAAAATAATTATTTTTCAAAAATGCAGTTTTTCCACCTTTTAATGCCCAACTCTTTTTAAATCCAATATATGACAGTTTTATATATTAATATTAATGAAATTTAATTCTTAATTATAAGTGGGATATAAAAATTTATTTTTGATAAAATTTTGGAACTTTCCTAATAAGTTTTATATTTTTATGAATAGTGAATAATATTAATTTAAATAGAAAACAAAATTTATTCGTAATAATTTAAAGTGTTAAATTGTGAATTTGAATGGTTTAATAGAATAAAAAGATGATTTTTTTTATAATTCCATATTATGTAGTTCATTATGAATAATTTTAAATTTTAATTTGACATTAGAAAATGTCAATATTTTGGTAGTATTATTTCGTAAAAACTCATTTTCTAGTTTTGACAACGAGAATTTATTTTAAATTAATTAATGACTCTTATATGTTTTTAATTTGGTAAACTAGTCATCATTTTTTAATTTGTAATATCAAAATTATCTTAGGGTAAATTGTTTTCATTTTCCTGAAAACATTAAAATTTTAACGAAGAGTCAAAAAACCAGGCTTTAATGTTTAAAACCGAATTTTTATTTCAATAATAATTAATTTTATTTAAATTTAATTTAATCCAAAATAGTTAAATAATAAATAGAAATGTTCAATTTTATTCATTTGGGTCATAGTATAATAAAATTTGATGTATAATATTTTGTTGAACTAATTAATGCCTTTTACCCACCTTCTAGGCACAATTGTTAATTTTCTTAAAATATAATTTTACAATTTCTATGAATTAAATTTGAAACATCCATGAGACACGGTTTAAATAAATATATAAAATGTGGTTCAATAGGATGAAAATAATTTTCGTAAAATAGAAGCATTTAAATTTTATTTTCCACTGTTAAAAGTAAATAGGTTAATTAAAGGTAAACATGATATTATAATTACCCTACACATGTCCTAATTCTATTATATAAGTTTTTTTCATCCAAAATCAACCATATGAATAAAATATGTTCCTCTTTGATCATATTGGTTTATATTAGGCCATTTTTTATTATTTTATTTAATGAAGAGTTAAAAGTGATAAATTCAAATTTTAGTAACTAAATCATTAGTAATATACGGTTATACATGAGATGAATTCCACTATAAATAATCTTTAGAAATCTAAAAATATTATTTACATGATGTTATTTTATTTATAATTTTTAGAAATTAGATAATTAATAATGTTGTAGTAATTTCCCTATTAATTATAGATAAAAACATTTGATATTATAAATATCTCAATAAATGTAAATTGAGTATTTTGATTCATTCCACTAATTTTATAAGTTAATATACAATTTTTGGATTTATTTTTTGTTTTTTTTCAAATTAATAATTTTTTTACATTCACAAAAATCAAAGACAAAATAGTGTCAAAATTGAAATAAATGATATTTTAAAAGAAATACTATATTATTAAATGATATCATATCTCTAAAAATCTATGGATTGGGAAAGAGAAGTATATAGTGATTGATATGTCATTAATTAACCACTAGGTGTAATCTTGTAATTTTATTTTATGTTTATCATCTATGTAATATAAAAATAAAATAATACATTGTGAAAGTTAAACTATTTTACTAAGAGTTATATCTAAAAGATAAGGATAATATGGTGACCTAAATTTGTCTAAAATATATTTTTTGAGAGGATTTTGACCCATCCCAACCATAGGTTTTAAATAAATCAATTTGGATCCATAATAATTCGAAAATATTTTATAATAAAATAATATTTCAAGATTTTTATAAAGTAACCCTTTCCTCTCTTATAAAAGGATACTTCCCCTTCTCTCAAAATTACATTTCCAAAGTTATTTTCCTCGACCAAACCCTCTAAAATGACTTCAAAATTACCCAAACTTCCACTTAGATGCCTTATATTGATCTAAAATCCAACCTATGCAGCTATTTTGATCAAAAAAAAAATCACCCAGAGAAGAGCTAATAATTCCATCACCTCATTTAATGTTCTTTTTGCCTTCCACATTATATTTCATTGTTGATTCGATAAAAAAATAATAATTCAGGTATATTATACATAATGTGATGTGATTGTAATTATGGTACAACCATATTCATTCCCCATCGTAAACATTAAAGAATAAGTTTTATTTTATTATTAAAAATAATTTTTAAGAACATAATATCATTCAGGATATGAATCAAATACATCCTATCCATAAAAAACATGACATACGTAATAATATATATAATGAAAAACAAATCAGTTTGCACCAAAAACAATGATACTACTGAAATATTATTAACAATACAATATTATAAGATCATATACGATATCATATTTATACATGTGGTTCTTGTATTATTTAATATCAATTATTTAACTATTATAAAAGTGGTTAAGGTACCCTTGACTATGGAAAAGTATAAGGTAAGGGTTATTTCCTCAATCTCATTTTTATCTGAGGTTGTTTATCTTAATGTATCTATTATGAAAAAATTTTCATCTATTTCCATGATTCATTGAGAGGTTTTAAAAAAGGCTTATTTTATGATTTTAAGTAATATTCTCTTTAACTAGATCATCATTTTAAATGTTTTTGAAGAGTTATTTTTCTTAAAATTATTTTTTAATGTCCATGTTTTCAAAATGATTTTAAGAATTTATTTACACATACATGATTTTTTACAGAGTTAATTTAATTAAAAATATTCAATGCATTATGGGATAGATTGATTAAATAATCTCTTTTAAATGAACTCCTTTAAAATTAGTGCAACTTTTATATGATTTCATAAAATGGGGTATTTCCCTCAAGGAGTTTTGTTGATTATTTTCAACTATGTAAACATCCTTTGTTAGATATTAATTTTTATTGAGGGTGATTTACTATAATAAAATATTCCATATTTTGTAGAATATGTTTTGATATGTTTGAATGTAGGTGTTCTATTTTTAAACCATTCATGGTTTATGTTTAATGTATTGTAAGTTTTATACATTTTTTATTAAGAATGTCTATGTTATGTTTCGAACTTTTATTATGAGGATTGCATTGGATGTAGTAAGTGATGGGTGGGTCCCACTCTAGACCCTCAATGCATCTGTAGTTCTTATGAGACAAGTAGTTTATTGGAATAAGGCCTTGAAAAAATTTATAGTTGTAGTAATGGAAATGGTATTTTACTATGTGGTTATGATGTCTGGAAATATGCATTCCCTTGTTATGGAATTAGTTATTACATTTGATTATTCGACTAGTAGAATATACATGTGCATGTTTATATGGTAATTTTTTATTTATTTTTCCATATTATGTTGATGTTTTTAATGGCTTTTTTTATTAAACAACATTTATTTAAATGTTTTTCTTCTTCTAAAATTATTTACCCCTACTGAGCGTAGGAGCTCATATCTTTCATATATTTTGTTTTCCTAGGATTCTAAGAAGTGTATTGTGATTGATATGTTGGATAAAGACTAGGGAGTAATAGATTTATGAAAATATTCAGTATTCTACATTTTATGCTTGAAAGTGTAATTTAAATTTAATTTTGGAAATCTATTTTCCAACAGTGCTAAACTGATCTGTATTTCTGGACATGATTCCTTGTAATAATTCCAATGTATTAAAATAATGCACCAACACTCGGCTTTAGGGTTCAGTGAATTATATTTGGTATCAGATGGAGGTTTCGAAAAAACCCTGGAAATTGATTTCGATAAACTGTGATTAAGAAACATTACCCTAAGATAGAATTTTGTGTATTTTAATAGGTGATATTACTAGAATTTTGGTAATGTTGAGATTTTGTGAATTTTCCATGAAATACATCCATGTCTAGATATGAGTTGTAGAGGATTCACTTGAACAAATTAATCTAGGAGAAACACACAAAAACACCACTTTGCGCCAGACTCAAATAGGAATTATTTAACCCCATTTTGGATTGCTTCACTCTAGGTTACGACACTCACAGAGGATATATACTTAGGATAATTCACATTTTATTTACAAGACATTATTAATGATTTATGATTAAATAAATCCTCAAAGAAACCATTTATTATTATTATTGAATATATGAATAAACATTTCAATTTACGTTAGGTATTTTACATGTTTGGAATTTTTCATTTTGATTCATAAACTGACATACTATATTTCGTTGTTTAGAAATGTTTCCAAGTAGATGGAATGAGAACTCCAGTAATACACATGATTCAAAGAGAAAGATATATCATATCTTTCTTGTTCATAAGACATCATTTAGAAGGGACATATTCTCCCATGTATTCTCATCATATTAAGAAATAATATTGTAAGTTAATAAGATAACTAAAGAATTATATGAGTAGAATGGCTTAAAAGGGATTCTAGAAAAGAAAAGGATGGTAGAGAGAAAGGTAGATAAAGGGTATAAGGAAAAGAAGGATTTTCCAATATGTGACAATGGTTGAATAAATCCCCTTGGTAAATGTTTGAAGGTAATTGGTGTTTTTTATATCTATGGAGAAAAAGGACACCAAGTACTTGATTGGATGTACAATAAAATGGTTTCCAATATACAATTCATCATCTACAAGGAGTTGGGACACTATGTGAATCAATGTTCCATTCATCAGATTATACCACAAATGATTTTACTGGATAATAATCAAGTTATTATAGATGCTCAAATGAAGATGAATAATTATTGTTCATGTATTTTTGATAATGAATTATGTCATTTTAGTGTTATATAAATGATGTACTGTTTATATTAATTATTTAAATAAATAAGGGATATACTATAGTACTATTTCATTAAGGGTTTGAGATTAAATGGTACTAATAAAATTGACTCAATTTTAATGTAAAATAAATGGTTGAAGGAAAGATAGCCCTTAATATGGTCCTGATACTGAGGTAGGGATTTTTTAAAAGATATTATTGATGTGGATAAATTATATTGGAAATTCTTGACTACCTTGGAACTAATTAATGGTTGGTTTTTCCATCATTTTTGGAGTATTCAAAATTTATAGATATAAGGAATATATCTAATATTCAATGAGGAAAACGGGATAATTAATTTAATAAATAAAATTTTATGGTAATTCAGAGTGTTAGCATGTTTTAATAGAATATATTATTAGGTAAAAAGATGTAATTTTTAGGAAAAAAGAAATTTTCAATTTGTTATGTTGACCTTCCTTGTAAATTATTGGACATTGGGTTTTGACACAATTATTTTGGATACGTATAATGTTTGTAATTGTGTAAGTTGAAGAGTTGATATTTTGTTTTAGGATATACTATAATTTATTTTATACATTCATGTAAGTGTTTAGTTTTAAGTAATGATAAATAGGATTAAGGTAATACTGATGGAATTTATGAATTATCAAATGTTCAACATGTGCAAAAAATCATTTTTGAACTATCATTTCCCAGTGTAAGGGATGATATTAAAATAGTTCAAGGAACAACCAAATAATGAGAATATGATTATAAAAGGTAATGAAATCAAGTGTTTTTTCATTAGTTCTAATATTGATAGTAAATTATTCCCTCCTCTTTAAGAATAATATAAAATAAATTATCTACGAAACCATGTTATACTAATAAAATATGTTTTGAGGAAGAGAGGATGCAATAAATCATCATATATTGATTTTATTGAGGCCCTCAATTTTTACATTTATTGTTAAAATGTATTTTTTTAATTTAATCAATCTCTCTTTATAAATATTTACATTTTAATCCAATTGTATGTCTTTAATTTCCACCAATTTTCTCATATTCTAAATCCTAATTTGGTCGTGACTTTTTAATTTCCCATTCCATTTTATTAAGAAAATATTTTATTAACCCTATTTTTTTGTGGGTTTTTCACAGAGGTATTTTCTATTTTCAACCTATTATTTTATAATAAATATTTCAAATTGCGAGGACTAAATTTAATGATGGATTGGACATTTTAACACCCTGAGATTTCATAGTATGTTATCTCTTTAAATTACTTAAATATCATGTGCTTCACGCAACACCGAGTTGAAGCACATCAAATACTATCAAACTAGTTATTTAAATAGCTATTATGATTAGTATTAACATCATTTTTTATTTTATATATATCCTATATACTTTTAAAATTCATCTTTTGGGTTTAATAGAAAAATTATATGGACAAAATCAATTATTCAGTTAAAATAATTATTTTTTAAAAATGTAATTTTTCAACATTTTAATAGAGAGAGCATTTTTTAAATCCAATATTTGATAATTTATATATTCAATTTAATGAAATTAAATTATTTTTTAGAATAGGGATAAAAAATTAGTTTGGATAATTTCTGTGTAGTTTTCTAACAACATTCATATTTTGATGAATAGTAAAATATAATAGATTGTAAATGAATTTTTTTTTATTAAAATAATGTAAACTGTTCAATTCGGAATTTTATTGGTTTAAAGTATAATAAGATTATATTTTTTTCATTTAATATAATTTAGGTTATTATATGTAATTTCACATTTAAATTGGACATAAACACATGTTAATATTTTGATTGTTTTTTATTCTGGAAAACCCGCTTTCTGATTTGACAACAAGAAATAATTTTAAATTAATTAATTATACTAAAATGTTTTGAATTTGGTAAAATAGAAATAATTTGTTCATTTTTTATATCAAAATTATCTTCTGGTGACGTTTTGGTATTTTTCATAAAACATTCAATTTTTTATGTATATTGAAAAACAATACATTATTGGTTAAAACTGAATTTTTATTTAAATTTTTATTTATTTTAATTAAATTTATTTTAAGTCCAAAAAGAATAATAAAAAATATATTTGTTCAATGTAATTCATTGGATTCATTTTATAATAAAATTGGATGTAAATTTTTTTATTGAATTATTTAACGCCTTTTATGCATCATCTAGTCACAATTAAAAATTTACATAAAATGTAATTTTGGCTTTTCTTTGAATTTAATTTCAAAAATTTTAGAGACATGGTTTAAATAATTATGTAAAATGTGGTTCAATTTTATGAAAATATTTTTTTTGAATTGTAACTTTTGAACATTATTTTCCACGGTTAAGTGTAAATATTGTAATTAAAGATAAAAATGATATTATAATTACCCTAACTCATGTCATAATTCTATTAGATATTTTATTTTACCAAAATCAACTTTAGGAATAATATATGATCCTCTTTGATGCACATGGATTAAATTATGACAATTATTAATATTTTATTAAAAGAAGAGTTAAATGTGATAATTAAAAACATTAAAAACAAAACCATTTTTAATATAAGGTTATAAATAATTTAATTTCAACTATAAATATTCATTAAAAAGAAAAAAATATTTCCTAAAACATGGTATTTTATTTATAATTTTTAGACATAAAATATTTAATGATGATGTGGTATTTACCTTATTAATGAATGATTAACATAATTGATATTATAAAAATCAAAATAAATGTAAAGTGAGACATTTGATGCATTCAACTAATTTTATATATTAATATTACATTTTAGGACTGATTTAATGTATTTTATATAAGTAATCAAGTATAATTGAATTTAAAAAAACCAAATACTAAGGAGTGTCAAAATTGACATAATGGGGTTTTTAAAGAAAATACTATATTATTAAATGATATAATAATCCTTTAATCTATGGATTTCTCAAAAGAATTATATAATGGTATATATGTCATTAATAAACTACTTGGGGTTCGGTTGTCATTTTATAGTATGTTTATTAACGATGTAATAAAAAAATATATGGAGACATTGTTAAAGTTAAAGTATTTAATTAAGTGTTAAATATAGAAGATATGGATAATATGGGGACCTATACTTGCCTAAAACCTATTGGTAGAAAGGATTTATACCCATACCCACTTTATTCTAGAAATAAATCCATTTGGATTAATTATAAACTGAAAACAAATTTATAATAAAATAATATTTCAAGCATTTCTAAAAGTGATCCCCACTTCTCTTATAAAAGGTGATTACCCTTCTCTCAAAATCCCACATCCAAATCAATTTGACTCCGGAAAAACCAGCTCAAATATATTCCCAACTTCTTTCACTTCAATATATAGGCCTTACATTGATCAGAAAGCCAACCTAGGAGACCTTTTTATCAAATCAAATTAGAAGCACATAGAGAAGAGGTAATAATATCATCACCTCTTTCAATGTTCTTCTCCTCTTCCACTTCCTATATATTTGTTGTTTCCCTACCAAAATAATAAATATAGTACCTTATAAATACAATTATGTTATTATATATAGGGTACAACAATATTAATTATTCTATCATTCCTATGAATGAGAAAGTCTCCATACGTGCGTACATACAATTTACCGTCTCAACGTCAAGGTGTAGTCTGTTATTCAACTCATTATTATTTGGTTGGACTTAATAATTAGTATAATTGATGTAAATAAGAAATATAACATTTTAATTATTATTTATATGTAAAATAACACCCTATTACATATTATTTCAACATCAATAGAATGATTTAGTCGTTTGTGCATACATATTTATTACCATCTACACGAATGTGATTAGATTCATTACCAATTGTAACCACTAAAGAATAATTTTCATTTTATGATTAAAAATATTGTTTAAAAACATAATATCACTCTATAAGTGAATCAAATACATCTTATGAATAAAAACCCTGAATTATGTAATAAAGCATATAATGAAAAAGGAATCAGTTAACACCCGTAATAATGATACTACTGAAATATTACTAACTAAGCCATGTTAGAAGATCTTATATGATATAATATTTATGTATATGGTTCTTTTCTAATTTAATAATTATTATTTAAATATAATAATGGAGGTTAATATACCCTCGACTATAGAAAAGTGCAAGGTAAGGGTTATTTCCTCATTCTCATTAATATACGAAATTGTTTTTCTATATGTATCTACCAAGAAATATTTATCATCTATGTCCATGTTTTCTTGAAATGATTTAAAAGTGAATATTTTATTGTTTTATAAAAAGAAATATTTAAATATATCATCACTCTAAATGTTTTTTAAGATTTATTTTTCTAAATCATTTTAATTAATGTCCATTATATCAAAATGATTTTAAGGAATTATTTATGTGGACATGATTATTTTAGAGTATAAATTTCAATAAAAAGATTTAAAGTGGTATGAGACACTTTTTATCATAAATCTATTTTAAATTAATTCATTTATAAATTGGGAGACCTTTAAATGATTTCATGAAACAGAGTATTTCTCGAAAAGAGTTTTATTGATTATTTTAAACCAAGTCAATATCCTTTATTGGATATTGATCTTGATTGATATTGATTTACTATAATAAAATATTCCATATTCTATTGAATGATTTATGATATTTTTGAATGTTGATGTGCTATTTTAATACCAATAATGGATTATGGTTAAAGTTTTGACATTTAGTATGATAGTTTTAGTACGATTTTTTTTGTTATGTTTCACAATTTTTTATATGAGGAATGTAGTGGACATTGTAAGAGACAGGTGGGCCCCACAATTTCCCCTATGTGCATCAATAGGTCTCATGAGACAGACTAGTATCTTGGAAGAATTCCTTGAAAAACAATTATTTTTTGTCTTGGCACGAGGAAATGACTATCTAGTTATGATGTCCAGTATTATGCATTCCCTCATTATGATTTTATTTAATACATGTCATTATTATACTAGAAGAATATAATGGTTGAATTATTTTTCCCATTTTAAGTTCTTGTTTATGTTTAAAAGGCTATTGTTTTTATTTGAAATCCCAACTAAAAAATTTAAATCTTCCGCTAAAATTATATACACTTATTGGGCATCAGACCTCACCCATTTCTTTTGTTTTATATTCCTAGGATTCCAAGAAGTGTATTGTTATTGATAATTAGGGTTAAGATAGGGGAATAATGGCGTTCTCAAAGGATTATTTATGTTCTGTTTTATGTTTAACAGTTTAATTTAACGTTCATGTATGTAATATATTTTCTAAGACTTATAAAAAGATTAGTCATTTGGTACCGTATTCCTTATAATCATTCTAGTGTATTAATATAATGCACCAGGTCCTGGCTTCTGGGGTCAGGACATTACATTTTCAGGAAATAAAAAGTATCACATTTATTAAATAAAATAATAATTCCTTGTAAAATATTATAAAAATATATTTATGGTTACAAACATTAATAAATATATAATGGCTCGGACCTGTCTAGTCTATTCCTTTTCTAATATCCGGCATTTGAGGTATTCTGAGACATCAAGGTAACTTATTACCATCATATTTCCAAATTTCATTTTCACTAAATAGTGTTTCTTCAATGGTGATACATCCCGTGGTAGGTATATTGTGTTTCTAGAATGGTGTGTCATTTAACAGTATGTGTACAATTTTTCAGAATGGTGAGACATTCAACTATTGGACTATAGTGTTTCTTGACTGGTGATATATCTAATGGAATATATATAGTTTATCGAGAATAGGGATACTTCTAAGGGTATATATACTATGTTTTCAGAATAGTGAGACATCTAATGATAGGTGTACATAGTTTGAAAAATGGTGATACATCTAACAGTATGTGTACAATATTTATGTAATGGTGTGACGTTAAACAATTGGTGTATAGTTTTTTCATAACTATAAGCCATTTCCAAACATTTTTCAAATTTCTATATTTATATATATTTCAAATTTTTTTACTTTTTCATGATTCCATGATATAAAATGAGTTCAATTTTGTACTTAATTGGGATTAAAATCAATTCATGAGCTATAAATCATATATTTGATTTCCTAAAAACTGCGATGAATTTAATTGGCTAAAACCCGTGGATTTATATGATCCATCATTATTTAATGTATAAGACATTTCAAATCTCGTTAGTCTCATATCTAATACATAAATTTATGGACCCTATCTTTATTTCATTTCGTTTTCTTTATCTCAGTTTGAGTAACCCCGATACAATTTTCCAAAAGGAGTGGTGTGATCGAACTATAATCCTTAGATCATTTATTCTTGATGTTGCTTCCTTCTGCATGAGAACCTCCTATTTTCTACATATGAAAAGTGTCCATCAGACTTCAAAATAAGGTATGTTCTACATCTATCATACGGGTTCCTCAATATGTTACCTCTCCTCTCTCCATGCTATGTAATGGACTATTATCTCCTTGTTTCAAATGGATACTTCCTGGGTGTTAGTTGATGTGGCAGTGGCCAGATGTCATTAGGTGAATGCAGTCGTTATAGGATAGGTGATCATAATATATTGTGATTACCCCATTAACATGAGAAGAACATTGGAAACCTTTTAGAGTAGAGGAATTTTGGATTCCCATTTTTTCCTATATGATGTAACCTAGTTAGCATGATTTCTCCAACAGAATCACAATGAAATTAACATAATAAATATCCAAATAATATTAAAGAATGGTTTTCAATAGTATGTTGTTTCTCATTGAATTTCAAGACACTTTTATATCTATTAATTTCTATTTATCATGTTTTTATTAATGAAAAACATTAATAAATTTAAATATGGAATTAATTACATATTAATTTTCCAATGATAAAGTGGAACAAAAATGAATCTTGTTGTTGTTTTAATTTAAAGTTAATAAAATTAATAGAGAATATCTTGATTGATTATATTGATTGATAAACACGATTCTTGTTTATCCTTGTTGATTGAAGGCATGAATAATTAATTGTTTAATTAATTTTTGATATCTATGAGATATTACTGAATAGGATTCACAAAGTTGCAACCAACTTATAATGAATCGTTTTATAGAAGATTGATTAAATAAACATTTTTTTAGAAAAATATAATTCCAATTAGGGATAAAGGTCACCCTATTACTTGTAAGGTATTATATCATTATGATTTTCTATTGTGAATTCTCATTATGTATAAAGGCAACATGCCTTGTTTAAGGGATGAGAGCCGATTTGTTATGATGTTTTTTTCCAAGGGCTTGTATTGTTTTTTTTGAACCTAGGATGGCTGAGCATAGAAGGCTATTGTGGTATGTGGGTTAGGGAGGCCATTTTTTTGTCGTATTAGTGGTCACCTAGAGTGAAAGGATTCTATAGATTATCATTATGGGAGTCGTGAATGATAATAAAGATAGTGAAATTGGATATAGTTGGGCTTACTCAATGTTTTTTTGTTGGATTCTTGTATTTTTTCTTCTATTAATTCTTCACTACTTGAGGAAGGTGTTGTTTCTAACCCTTCTTCCAAAAAAGGTGATGGTGTGAAAGGTATTCCACATGATTTTCATGTTTAGATTCTCAAAGAAGGATTGTACTACACACTTAATAAGGGTGGGAATGACTAGATGGGTTGTTCATATATTCACTGTGTTTATACCAATGTGTTTGATAGATTATAATGTGTTCATAAAATTCATGAAATTATGTAAATATGTTAATGCTATAAATAAACAATTTAATAAATGGTGTATAATCTGTTGGGTTAGAGATTTCTAGGATGAAATGTTTTGGTTACTTCTGAGGATCCATAGACTCGGTGTGGTTATGCCTAGAGTACATGAGACATTGAAGAATTCTAATTTAATGTAATGTGGAAACTTAAATGGTTGACTAATAGTTAAATAATTAATTAAAATATATTGAAACTGTTTGAGTGGGATAATATTATGTAATATATATCATTAAATGGATTTGTGCTTATAGGATATCATGTCATAGTAGAGACAGACGTGAGTCTGATAGAAGTTAGCAGATGTTGTGTCTATGACTAGATTTTTCTCATAGTGTTGTTATGAACTATATCATAACATGTAATATTTTTGTTTTATATATTCACCCTTTGTATCAATTAGGGTGACTGGAACCCTGAAGATTTTGATCCCTTGGGGTGTTTTTCCTACAGCCAAATGGGAGGATGGATGGCTGACTTCACCCATTGGACATTCTCTATTCTCATGGGAGTTACTTCTGTATGTATGAATGGTTGTTAGTATTACTCATATATGCGTGTATTAGAATTTAATTCTCCTAGTTTTTTTAACACAAATATATTTTAGATATAATTTCCAACATATTTCTATAGGTAATTCATGTATTGGCTATGATGGATTGAGGATCCTTGCTCTGGGTATGATCTGTAGTTGCTTGTGGTGTAATACCCAACGTATGATATGAATTATGTGTGTTTTTTAGGATCAAAAAAACAACCTAGTCACATTTGTGATGTTGGTTGGTTTGGTTCTTTTACTAGAAGTCTAAGGGGAATCCTTCTGTTACATGAGGTTGAGGTTGTGGTTCTTTACCATGTTCCATTGGGCCATCCTTTTTGAGAGATATATCTTAGGATGTGCAGTATTGGGGAAAACTCAAATAATAGTGGGGAAGTGGTCGAGGGGTAACCTTGGGATTATATATTATTTGATATACTCTTGTATGAAATACATGGTTAGAGTATCTATCGTGAGGTTTGGAAAATAGTATAACTGTAGAGGTGATAAGTTAGTTAACATGTTGTTCACTGTTCTTTAGCATGATTTCATTAATTGTTCATGAGAGGCTCCAGGGAGGCTCCTATTGAGTATACTTTTATACTCATCCATTGTTATAAAAACTATTAATCTGGTCACTTGTTGTTGTTTGGATATCAGTATGTTAAATACTAGATTGAGGTTTATAGGAGAGGTTCGGGCATCGTGGTTACTATTATTTTACTTTATTTTAATATGTACAGTTTTCCCTTTTAGTTGTAATAGTGGTTGGATAAAATTACATATGTATTCTTCCTATTTTTTTATATTGTAGTCTGAGTAGGTTTTGGTTTTTGTTGTTTGTATCACTCAATTTTTCATGTGTTCTCTTCATGGGAAATTCCTTAAATATGTGTGTTCTTATAATCATGGTGCTAGTCACCAACCCGACACCTAGTATAGGTGGGGATGAGGTTTCATTATCACTCTTCCCACATTTTCGAATAAGGAGGGTTACACATTGTGAGAGGAGGATCCTAACTTAGTGATATCAAATTTCTTATTGTGGGATATCATGGAGGTTTTAGTTAGGAATAGTTGAAGTTTCATAGGTTGGTAGGGAAATAGTATCAGCTTTGTCCATCAAGAACTAAGAACACTCGAGACTAGCTAAGACATTAGTATTTAAGGCCCCCTATGATATTATGGATAGACTGTTATGTTTACAATGGCTATTATATGAAGTGATAATTATTTTATGGTAGAGGCTGAGGAATGGATCATGAAACATAATTATTTGGACATGTGACTGAATGGGTAGAACATTGGATAATTTTATGTAATCCTTTAAAATAAAACAATTAATTAATATTTAGTTTTACCATATTCTTTGTTTATGTGTTCTATATATTTTTCATTATGTAGGTATAGATCTATGTCAATTTCCTCATCAGGTTCTCATAGAAGATGTCCAGCGGGTTGTGGCAGTAGATTGCCGTAGTGGATATGTTCACAACCATGAAACTGGAGGACACTCTATGAGTTTTATTTCCAATTTATACTAAATTATGGGGGATTAATATCGCATGTTCTCATTGAAGATAGTTTAGAGGAGTTTTATAATGCTTTCAGTTTGATCCATGCTCAGATGAAGCACTGGGTGTCATTAGTTGTGATGATTCTGTGTTGGGAAGAGAGGTAGTGGTGGTCCTTGTCCCTCAGGGATCACGAGGAGTTGTTGATCATTTTAGATAAGTTCTATGAGAAGTTCAAAGTATTGTTTTTTCTTTATTAGAGAAGTCATCAAATTTCTATGAGATATGTACCCTTCAAAAATAATGATATAGTGTTCGAGTGTTCGGGATCAATTTATAGAACCTTCTGATATATTCTTCAGATCTATTTCCAGATGAAGAGGTGAGGGTGATGCATTTTGAGGAGGCTTTGTGTCGGTAGATTCAGCACCATGTCACCCCATTTTTGGTGATAATGTATCCTAAGGTTTTTGAAAGGGACGATTTCATAAAGAGGAAATTAGCATGAACTAGATCGGGTTTGGTAGCATAGTCTGAGAGGCCTTGAAGTGATTCTTGGTTAGCTTCATTCTTTAGATTTGTAAGCACTAGGTGAGTCTAAAGACATTCAAGGTACCCTTTCCTTATTTTATACTTGGTTTTATTCTTTTTTAACTCCAGAGTGGCGTACTACATCATATCAAATTCCATTTACCATTCTTTGGGTCATTAAGAAAAGAGGATTCTAGTTCACAAGGAGTAGACTACGCTAGTTGGAGGTCAATCTGACTTGTTTGGTGCATGTAGATATAAAAAGCTAGTGTAGGTGTGGTACCGCTCATAGGGAGATTTTCTATATTTATGAATTTAACCATATGAAATTATCTTCAACATGGATTGGTTGTATTCGGTGAAGGCTATAACCGATTGCTTCTAGAGGCAGGTGGTGTTCTTTGTTGATGATGGATATCCAAAAGTGTTTGTTGGTGAGTGAGGACCTCAGATGGGTTAGAGGTGTGTTACTTCATTATATTTGTTGATAGATGAGATGAACTTGTGTTCATCAATGGTTCAGAAATAATAATTTTTCTATGTCATAGAACAATACCCTGATGCCTTTCGAGGAGAGGTTTTACTATTACCCACTCGATACGAGATTGAGTTCGAGAATAACCTGTAACCATGTGTGTCTCTTATTTTGATATCTCTATATAGGAAGCTTCATTTTGAGTTATGGTATGTTTTTATACAGCATGATGGACTATTTTATTATGGTTTTTTTCAGAAAAGTGTGTCATTATCATGTGCAGTAGTTTGTTTCATGAACAAGGATGATGGAAGTTGTGGTTGTGTGTCTATTATCGTTGCATGAACTATTTTAATGTGAAGAATCGCCTTACTATTAAGAGGATTAGTGACATGTTCGTTCAACAGAAAGGTTAATGTTGGTTATAAAAGATCAATCTATGGTTTGGGTATCATTAGATGTGTGTGAAGGATGATGATATTTGGAAGGCAATATTTTGTCATCATCATGAGAAATACGAGTTCTGGGGGACACTTTCCAGTATGATCATTACTCTGGCTGTGTTCATGTGGTTTATGAATACTGTGTTCTGTGAGTTTCTAGATATATTTTTCATTGTTTTCATCGACAAATTCCTTATATACTCCACATATTAGAGGGATCTATCAAAGCATCTGCATATCATTTTGGGAGTTCTTTGTCGACAACAACTGTTTGGAAAGATTTTAATGTTTTAGTTTTGGGTGTTTGAAGTATGTTTCATGAGGAATGTTGTATCCCATCTGGGGGTATAAGTGGATCTATTAGAGATAAATTTAGTTGTTTTGTTTGAGTCCCCTAATATAGTGTTTTAAATGAGATGTTTACAAGGTCTCACGGTCTATTATGGGAGTCTCATGTGTGATTTATCTCAGAATGCGACTCCTCTAGTAGTGTTGAGAAAGAAGGATCAGGTGTTCATGTTTACAAATCAGTGTCACCTAGAATTATAATATCTAAAATAAACGATTTTCAATGCTCTGGTATATTTTCTTCCTTATTAAGGAGTCTTGTTTGATATATTCTATGATGATTCACATCTTGGGTTAATTTTTGTTCTCATGGAATAGATATCAATCGTTTATTTAGGGTCTAGGTAGTCGCATCCCCCTAAAATTAAATATTCCACCCATGATCTTGAGTTAGAGGTGTTGGGGTTTTCTCTGCTATTTCAGAGACATTACTTCATTAGAGATAACATTTCGGTTTTCAACGATCATAATAGCTTGAATTATTTTTTCTCCCTAAATGACTTGACCTTGATACATCATCGATGGGTGGAATTCTTATAGAATTATGATAGAAAATTATAAAATATACATGTTAAATGAATTTGTTTTGCTGATGAGTATGTTAGGATGTCTTTTAGAGATGTTTTGTGTCAATATAGTGATTCATAAAGAGGGATGGAAGATTTTTTTTGCAATAAATATAGATATGGGAGATGTTTGGGTATGATGGATTCTTTTTTAGATGAAAATGTCGTCATATTTGGTGATGTAGGTGGATGATTCCCAGTTCGGGGATATTGAAAATTTGGAATGGAGATATTGTGTTGTTTTTTATGAGTCCCCTAATGGTTTGGTCATGGGAGTAATGTTTCTCCTTGGTTTTTGGGCCTTTCGAGGTGTAGTATCATGTTGGAGAAATGGAATATTTTGTAACACATCCCCCAAATATGGTCAAAATACACAATGTTTTCACGTGTTATAGTTCCATATTTATCTTCAGGACGACTCATATATCATCAAATGGGGAAGAGATTGAGGATGACGATGAAGATTCCTTCGAGGAGAATCCTATAGGGATCCACGACTGCATAGTGAAGGTATTTCATGGGAATTCACTCCCCATTATTCATGTCCTGTGGTGTAACAGTGGCATGTTGGAGAGTACATGGGAATATTAATAATTGATGTGTTCTAAATACCATGATATATTAGATGTTTAAATATATTCATGTAATTATATTTTATTAGTCCTTTCATGTAAATGTGACAGCTTTCTCTTGTTTATTATGTTCTATATATCTCTTCCGAGAGGCATATCCCCTGGGAGAGTTGTTATGGGTTTTGTATGGTTTACTCATGCATTTGTGATGTCCCTTTGATGTATTAGTTTAACTCCTTTTGTGGTAAGATCCGTGAGAGGGATCTCAAAGGGTGGTTGTTCAGACCTTTTTTTATGATACCCCTTTGGGATGGATTTGGATTCTCAATGGAGAAAATGTTCTGAGAGGAATATCATGTAATGTAATAGACCTATGAGTTCCATTACATTGCTGAAATATGGTGTTTGAGGTTTCAAGGGAGGTTGAGGTGACATAACCAGAACACCTTCCAAAATTTCATGTTTTGTGAATAAGGATTCCAGAATGGTGAGACATCCAAGGATACGTATAAAGTGTTTCCAAAATTAGGAGACATCTTACGATAGGTGTACAGTGTTTCCAGTATTATGGGACATCCAATAGTAGGTCTACATTTATTCATGAATGGTGAAACATCTAGTGGAATGTTCACCATCTTTCACGAATGGTGAGACATCTATCTAAAGTTGTTAATGGGTTTCCAAAATAGTGTGACATGTTTCAATAGGTTTATAGTTTTTTCAGAATGGTGATACAAATAACAGTAGGTGTAAAGTTTTTCTAGAATGGTAATACATTCAATGGTAGGTATATAGTGTTTCCAGAATGGTGATTCATTTCAAACAATTTGTCATATTTCTAGAATTTTTCAGATTTATTAGTTGTTCCCTTTTGATATAATTCTTTGATGTATGAAAGAGTAAAATTCCATATTTATGTTTGTTAGAATCTATTTCATGTGATATAAATTAGATCATTTATTTTTTTAAAAATAGTGGCTTTTAATTGGCCAAAACATATGGTTTAATGTGAAACACATTAATTGAAATTCTAATCTATTTCAAAAACTATTAGTCACGAATACAATCCTTCAATGTTAGGAACCCGTCCTTATTTTCTTACTTATTCATACCATCAATGTGTGGTTCCCTGAGACATTATTCCCATTGGTGTAGTGTGATCGAACTGTAATCCTTGGAACCACTACCCTTGATATTTCTTCCCGCTGCATGAGAGAACCCTATATTGGTGTAACCAGAATGTGTCGCTCTAGCTTTGATATATGGTATATTCTACCTTTAACTTTTGGGTTCCTCGAAATATTTCATCATGTGTATCCTTTCTATGTAATAGGTTGTGATATTTTTATTTCTAATAGATACTTCATCATTTTAGGTTGATGTGGTTGTGCCCTGGCATCCTTAGGTGAATGCAGTCATTGTGGTAGAGGTCATTGTGGTACATTGTTATTAGTCAGTTCTAATGTAATGTACATTGGAACTATCTTGATAAATGGGATTCATGTCTTCTCTATTTTTCTTACATGTTGTAGTTTAGTAGGGTTGACTTATTCGACAAAATCACAATTATATTTACTTAATAAATATTTTAACTCGATTAAATAATTGGTTTTGATCATTGTTTTTTTCATCTTGATTTGATAAACAATGTGATATTTATTCCTTACTATTTAGCACGTGGTTATAAATGGAAATTGGTAAGAATGTAAAGATAGAATTAAATGTAAATTAATTGGAAAAAGTTTTATAGTTATGTAAATGATTACAATTTTCATTGTAATATTATTTTGACCAAATTAATGTATAGGATAATGATAAATTTAATTTATTGTAAAACATTACGTATGTCTATTCTTGTTTATTAAAAGCATGTAAAATTAATTGTATAATAATTTTTTATAGCCTTATATTTTTGTTTCCCATTGTTCGAACCTACTAATAATGATTTGGATAATTAAATGTGGATTAAGGAACTATTTATTTGATAAAATGTAATTCCTTGTAGTGTTTTCAGTTTCACGCATTCTTGTAAAATTCACTTCCTTATGCTTTGGAGTTGTGGGTTAACATTATGATTGAAGGCAAGATGCCTTGTTTAAGGGCAGGAAGACCAGTTGCTATGATGTTTATTTCCTTCTTTTAGAGTTTATTTTTGAGACTAGGATTTATGATCATGTAATGATGATGAGGTATGTGGGGCATGGAGGCCCAGTGGTTGTGGAAAAGGTGGGCACCTATAGTGGTGAGATACACTTGTTTATTCATATGGGTGTAAGGGAGGACATTAAAGTTGATGAAAAGGGTTGAAGCTGGGCTTACTCGATTATTTAAATGTTTGATTAATGTTTTTGTCTATCTGTTATACATTCCTCGATGTTTGAGGATGATGGTCTTTCTTACCCTCATTTCAAAAGAAGAATATACACATGTGGTGAGCCACATGATTTCAAAGATTAGCTAATCAGGGAAGGATGGATATATGCTCCTTCTTTGTGTGGAAAGGACATGAGAGGTATTTTATCTATTTACCAAGTTGGTCCCATTGTGATTGGTATCATAGAATGAATTATTATAAAACTAGTAATTATTCAAAAGATGTAATGATGTTAATAAATGATGTTTAACCCATGGGGCAGACGAATACTGGGATACAATGATGTGGTTACATCTCTTGATTTATGGACTCTATGTGGTTATGCCTAGATGGCATGTGTCGTTTTTTAAATGATAATATAAATAATGTGGAAATAACAACGTTTAATTAATAGTTACGGAAATAATTAAAGAAAAGAAAAACTTATTAAAATAGGTAGGATTTTTTAATAAATCCCATGAAATGTTTTTTTTGTTATATGATATCTAGTCTTAGTCGTGGCAACTGGGATTCCAAGTAATGGTAGATATAATTCTGTTTTTGACTAGGTTTTCTCTATATCGTGGTTCTGAGATATATTATATCATTTTATTTCTATGATTCTATCTTATATCCTACCATGTAAGTTAGAGAGACTAATAACCAATGGATTTTGTGCTTTTGGGGATTTTTCCCCAACATTCTGATGGGAAGATGGATGGTTGACTTCCCCTTTTCCCCCACTATCTTCTCTTACTAGTTACTTGTGTTGGTATGCCTGGTTTTTAGTTTTCACCATATATATGTGTAGAGGGATATTATAGATTTTTGTTATTTTATAGACATATATTAGTATTATAATATCATGGGGATTACTATATATATAACATGTATATGTCGTTATCGCAGGAGGGTCCTTACGTTGTTTGTGGGATAAACATTATGCAGGTTTTGGAGTCTCCCACAAAAAACCTGGTTACTTATGGTTGTGTGGATGTTGTTTTGATTTTCCTAGGTGTGTTTTGGAATGCCTTGTGCTACACGAGGAGCAGTTTTTGGTTCTCACATGGTAGTCATCAGGTGATTCTTATTAGGGAGAAATCGCATAGGACATGTGTCGTTGGGTGAAGTGGAAAACCAGTGTGGATATGGTAGTAGGGTAACCTAGATATTATTTATTATATTATATACTATTGTATGCAATACTTGTCCAGAGCGGCCATGGTGAGGATGGGATCTTAGTATACTTGTTTCAATGACTAATTTCATTCACTAGTTGTTCATTGTTCTATAACATAGTTTCATTACATTTTCACGAGAGGCTCTGGGGAGGATCATACTAAGTAAACTATTATACAAACACCATGTTATAAAAAGTATGATTAAAGTCACATGGATCAGGTTGGATATCAGGATGGTTGCTACTATTTTGGTGTTTAAAGGAGCTGTTTGGGTTTCACAATTGCTGTTGTTTTACTGTATTTTTGGTATTGTAGATTCCCCTTTCAGTTGTTGTGGGTTTTTTCATGAAATTACATATTTTTACCTGGGATTCATTCATATTTTAGTATGATTAGGAGTTAGTTGGTGTCTTTATCAATTCTCTCTTTCTCATATGTTTTCATAGAGGGTAATACCATCTATCTGTGGGTAATTATACCATCTGTTCTAGTCACCAACCCATGGACTACTAGGGGTGTAACTCAGGGGAAATCTTATGTCAACCCACATATTTGTCCTATTATGGGTACACATTTTAGGGAGGGATCATGAAAAAATTAATTTATATAAAAATAAAATATATTCATTAAAATAATTAAATTAAAACACAGACATGGAGAAAAACGATTCCCAACTAAAATGTGAAATAAATTATATTATCTATTAAAAACATTTGTTATATATATTGAGTAATAATGATATGAATATGAAATAAATTCATGTAATATAAAAAAATAAACATATTATATGATAATATAAAATATTTTGGATAGATAGATCATATAAATTCAACATCATAAATTTAGGCATAAACAATCCTAGTAAAAAATAATATTTTAATGTAAAACCTTAAAAACACTATAATATTTTTATTCAAAAACCCCACAATATAAATAATATAATAATAACATTCAAATATTTTGAAAAATATAATAATCCTGCCACAAAATTTTCAAAAGATTTTTTAAAACCCAAATAAAATATTAAGAGTTTAAAATACGACATATGCCCCAAAAAAGAAAAATTGAGATGGTAAATCCTTCACCACTCTGGTAACATTCAAATCAAATACAGTTGGATAAGCGGATTTTAATTTTTACATTAGATAATATGAATTTATAATTAAACACCATTTAACATTTCAATGTATAATAATATAATCCTAATAATCATAAAAATTCTTATAAGATAAATTATATCATAATGAATTAAAATTGTGATGAAAAACCTTAAAACAAATGTAATCACTGAATAAAAACCCTCTTATATTGAGAACTATAAACATATTAGTATGTCAAAAAATTTTTTACCACAATAATCAAATGAATCCATTTGATTTATATTTACCTCAAAAGAAAAAAAGTTATAAACAAGGTATGTGTCTCATGAAAATCAATGTGAGATGATAAAACCTTAAAATTTGTTCTTTTTGATTCATAATTAGAATATCCACTTATATAAAAAAATTAATAATGTAAAATTAAAAATAAGAACAATAAAAACACTTATAATTTCATATCTGAACAACTTATATAATTTCTACAACTGTTTATTATGATTTCCAGATTACAGTTATCATTTTGAGTGTTAACTGCTTCATTTCAGTTGTCTGGTTAATTTATATTGGAAATATAATTTACAATTTATCAAAACTATATCCTCTATATAACATATATTATTTATCAAGTATAATAATTTTTCATTATTTAATATTTTATAACAATAGATATAATGAAGAAATAAATAATTAATTACATCACACTATTTTGATGGTTGTGTATATGTACACAAGAGTGATGTTTCCACAAAATGATTGATGGAATAAAAGAAAGGAAAATGTTAATAAAAATTTAAAAATATAAATATATTGTTACTATCAAATATATTAATTAAATATATCATTATTTCCATTCATGTAATAGTAAATGAAAAAACATCTTGCATCGCTTCACGAATGTGGTAGACCACATATACACACTATCAAAATTATCATTTTTCAATAGATTAGTTGTAATGAATGTTGATAATATTTTATAATTAACCAAGAAAAAATATTTAATAAATATCATATATTAAATTACTATCCAGAAAAATAACAATCCCAGGACGATTGTGGAGTAAAACAAATCATATCGATAAGTGGAGGTGGTAGTCCACCCATATGAATATTAGATAAATTCATGTCACACTTGATATTTAAGTAGTAGAAATTGGATGTGGAAAAAACATATGAAATTTTTTTTATATTAATTATAATGTATCATCTTATTATTATGTATACAATAGGATTATAGTATGTAGAATAATGTATAAAAATGAATGTTATCAGTTAATATTTCTCTATCATCTTTGAGAGACCACGATTTTCATTCATATAAAAGGTTAAATTATTGGTATTGATAGACCACTATAATAATTATGATTAATATAATTAATATAGGAAGTTTTTTTCTTTTATTTTTTTTGTGATATATGACTAAATTTCAATTAATAAGGGATGATATATGTTCCCTTTAATTTGTTAGTAGAGGGTTATGAATGAAATTTAATACAATATTTATAAAATATATGGTATCATTAGTCATAATGTGAATATAAATGATGTAAAACTATTATTTAGATAAATTAATTTAAAATTATCTTCACAAAATAATAATTATACATGTTTTGGTGGAATTCTCACCTTTATCTCTAGGCATAAGTCCCCTAGTAAATGTATTCTAAGCTTAATCACGGTAAATAAAATCGACAACATTTACAACTGATATCAATAAAAAAATTATTGAATATATTGAAATATATAAATTACATTAAATCAAAAAAAAAATTTATTTTACTATAGTAAATCACAAAATTTGGCATAATATTATTTTAAACAATCATGAAAACTACAACAATAAATAATTTTAGAATATTTCATTTCAATCATAATACATAATTTACATCCATCGATGATTTTTAAAAAGTATTATAGTAATGTTAATATATTTAATTTAATATATGATGTATACAATAACCAAAAATTTGTTATCAGTTTTAATTACATTAATTCAATAAATGAAAATAACATTGTTCGTATAAAACAGGTTGCAGGAAAATTTGTAACTTTGTTAAAAAATGATCATATAAAAAAATAATCACAATAATGCTTCATATGTAATGGGTAATATTTTTAATAAATAATCGTTCTTCAGTAACATTAATATCAACTTCAAAACATTATAGGCCTTTTATAAAAAATGTGACCAAATGTTTTCCTAAAATAGTTATATTTCAATATTAATTGAAAAATAAATATTTATGAAACAATTCTAAAAATTTACCACAAGAAGAAATTTTCTTTCTATTTTCATAATTTTTTTTATTCCCATGAATAAAATTTAGAATAATTTAAATATTATTTATATTTTATATGAAATAAATTATTTAAAACTCATTTTTGAATAAAACATATTTTTGGAAGCACAAAATGACTTTTCTGGAAATTAACTAATTTATTATGAATTAATCAATAAATTTTATTTAATTAAAACCACAATACATATTTTACATAATTTTGTATTTTCTGTTTATAAATTACAATTATAGTACTAGTTTATAATGTATATTTATATCATGGTTCATTTAGAATCAATGTTGTTTGAAATTAAATATATAAAATAATTTATGTTAATGTTAATTATAATACTTAAAAATTATAGTGATTTATACTAGAGACCCTAGGGATATGTTAATAATGGAAGTGAATATACCTTCCAACCAAGTTGAATTTTTTTATTTTATAACACCTTCAAGGGGATAGTTAGAACCCTCACAGAAAAATAGATCAAACATCAAAGGAAACTACATACTTAATAAACACTACTTTAAGGCGATTGGAATCTCCTTCCCGAAATAGTTTCCAGGGATGGGATCTTACTTAACAGCATGGATCTTTCTCTATGTTTTATTTATAGTGCTTTGAAAGAGAATCCAAAATATTTAGATATTCTTATTTTCTGATCATCTCCATATTGATTCCTCTAATCAATATACGATCTTTCATGTCAATTCATTTAGCTTGCCCCCTTGACACCTCCAGTTGGATCAATCTTTACCTCACTTGATCGACGTCTTCCCTCAGTACCATGATCACCCAGACATCCTTTTTTATTTCTTCACCATAATTCATGAGAAGATCCATATGAGCATCTAGATCCTCATCCTATGGTAACTAAAAGTCATCAAGAGATCCCCCCTCACATTGTTGTCTAGGAGGAGTAGTTTCCTCCAACACGATCAACATCTATGTGGATAGCAGATGCATCTCTTCTGGTTGGCTATATGCCTTGTAAGAACCTTTAACATGGAATTGAGGCTCTATGGAACCCACCTACATAACCTCTAATCCTACTTCTGGTTGGCTCTCGTGTGCCTTGAATTTATCCTCTTTCTTGGATGACTGGGTCTCCATCGGTTAAGGAAGATAAAAGTAGTCCTTCCGGCCGTTAGGTCTCATCTTCTTAGAAGCAATATAACTCCCTGAGTCGTTGTTTTTTATTCCCTTTCTTCCTTCATTGTTTGTGTAGACCTTTACTAACCCCACCCAAGACACTATAATCTGAGGGTTTTCCATCTCCATCAGAATCTGCCTTGGAGTGAATTTTGGAGTTTCTTTCAAGCACTCCTTGATAACTTAAACTCTCAAATTGGTTGTTTAAATTGAGGTAGGACAATGTCCTCTCTGAGTTTTTTGTCTGACTAGTAATTAGATGCCTGCATACAACATGGACAGGCCTCTCCCACTCCTTTCATAACTTGGTCTTACCCTTTCCTGTAGAATGTATCACCCAATCCAATTTGTTGCTATCGATAACATGAACAACCTCCACATAGGATAGATAAAGGCTAGCCGCATATTTGTTATTTGGACTAGAAGATCTAGTAGAGTACCCTAGGTCCTTATACTGATCATTGTACATATACAAAGATTCCTCATCCTCCAAACTGGTCTGAGAATCCTGAGAAAACGATTTTCTTCTTCGTGGACTCGCCAAATCAGTTCGCAACCTGTTAATTATCTCTGATACACTGGGTTCTAGAGTTATGATTTTGACTAGTTTTTTCTATATTGCTCCATCCAAACACTGGGTGACTTCAGACTTACCCTTACCCTTTCCAGGCCTTTTAAATTCATCCCCATTCCCTACACTAGTTCTAACATGTAGTTTACCATCTTTATCACCCTGGTCACTACTTCTCGGATCTGCAGCTATGCACTGGTCCTTTGCTAGAAAAGACTTACAGAAACCCTAAACTACAGGTTCTTCCACCACCCTGTCCTTCGGATTGAACATGTTCACCACATACCAAACATTTGATGGGATTTCGTCCCCATCACTACCCTGACGATCTATCTTTTTGACGAATCCCGGATCAGCCCATCCACCTGATTAGATGAGATGACATATAAAGTTTCATGAACCAGGAGGCGATAACCATGGAACAACAGACTCAGGCATCATAACAAAAAATTTGATTCAATTGGAGCACTACTTCAATATCAATTACATATAGTCAAGCGGTTACTTTGAAACATCAACTTCTACAGAAATTCCCAGGGAAACTGGATGACATACAGAGCTAGTGAGAGCGTTCGAATAGAGGTATGGACCTAACATATTTTTTATTAATGGGAGAATTTCTAGATTCTAGAAATGTAATGGAAGACCTAGAAGTGAAATCCAGAGTACCAAAAATTGGTGGTCACACAACTGATGAAAATCAAAAGACCATCAAAATAAATTAATCTGGAAACCCTCCACGACACTCGGGGCATTGGTCCAAGCGATGATCATATCTTCCTCAGATGAAAAATGAAACAGAATGATTTTTGAATATAAAATATTAACAACCACTCGATCCTGAAGCTTTTATGTAGAGAAAATGATCATGTTGAAGGTGTCTACTGAAGGTCATTTCTTCCCAAAGTGAACAACCAGTGTACGATACAGCAACGCTGAAGAATTCATGAACTCAAAGGGAGAAATCAAAAGTGAAGGAACTCCATTCGCACAAGAATGGGCTTCAAGGCTCACATAGATTGGGGGAATCAAGAGAGAGAAGAAAGTTTAGTGAAGGGGGAAAAATAATGGTCGTGAAATGGAAATATAATAGAGGGATGAATTTTTATGGGTGTAAGTCATTTAAAAAAAAGAAACATCTATGTATGAGTGATTTCTGAAATGTATGATCAATTTGTGAGCTATGTATGATTAATTTATAGTTACATATAATTCAAATAAAAAAACATGTTAGTGATTTTTTTATCTACATACTGCTCATTTAAAACAATTTATAATTCATTTCCCTTTAAGGGAATGATTTTTTTAAAATGAAATGACCATTTTCTATGTTACCCAATCATTTGGGTAATTCATTTATTAACACTATATTAGCCATTTCAACTCTATATGAGTCATTATTGAGTTGTAAATGGTTCATTTTATTCTCCATTTGGTAATTTAACGTATGTTGAATCAAAAGTCAAAGAAATAATGATAATTCGTTAATATTTATACTGAATAACAAATGATTATCTAAGATAATGAAATAAAACCAATTAATTAAATTAATATCAGAATGATATTATTAATAATTATGATTCCTACTACAAATATTGCATAAAATTGGTGGTATAGTAGTGCGAGGTTGAATAAAAGGAATCTAGGACACATGACAATATATTGATCCACATATATGTTGAATAAATTTTAAAAAAAATTATTTAAATGTTTTTGGGAAATTAAAGGCATATTATTTTTCAATCACATAGAAATTAAGAATATCATACACAAATATATTTAAATGAAATACATTGAATAATAAATATATATATCTTAATAGAAAAAATTCTATTTTCCATGAACATGGAATTTTTAAAATTATTTATAGACAAACTATTCTCATTTCTATAAAAATTTATTTATTAGAAACAAATAATAAAATTTCAGGAGGATTTTTTATAGAGAATAATAGATTTACTACATAAAATATTTCCATATATATATGGGCTTGATTTGATTAAATTTTAGAACACATGTTTTCCATAAAACAATAATTAAAATTCTACTACAACAATAGTATTAAAAATGGGAATATCATGGGAAGAAAGATAAATGTCCTGTAACATTATATATAATCATGTAATCTAGAAAATATAATGATAAAGTCCAATTTTTTAAATAATATATGGGGGGTCACATATAAAGTATTGAAAATATAATGGAGTACTTTCCTTTACAAAATTACATTAGAGGTAAAGACCTACTAAATACAGGTGATTTTTAAGAAAATTTTACGAACTATTAAAATGAAGTAAATATGCCCAATTTAAAAATAGTTTATGGATATTCATAAAATAGATTAAATTTTAGTGATATGGAATAAGTGAATAATCAATAGGTAGACAATTGATAACATGAGACTAGATATTTCATTAAATTTTTTAGAATATTTTTTCTATGCTATTTTTTCCTTTTACTTGTGTAATTTTATAGTCTAAAAAAGGTCTAAAAATATGACTATGAAATACCAAAGAGTTGTCTATAATGGGAAAAAATTAAGAATTTAATATGTTATAGTGTTTATTTATAGTAACATTCATTCATTCATGAGATACAAAATAAATTGTGTGTAAAACATTAATGGGAAAAGATGTATAATTAATAGATAAAAACAATTAAACAAAATTGTGATAACTATTTCCCCTCCTCCCAATATCATTTCTCTCACTAAACATTTGTATTATATGAGTTTCCATATATAATTCAGGACTACTCTACCTTATATAAGGAGATGTGAAAATAATTTTTATTCTGATCAATTATAGAGCAGTACATATTTATTCTTGTAATAATATTCATGGTTAGAAAAAAAGTGATGTTTTCTTGTTTTACATAAAAAGTTCTTGAGGTCAGGGACATTAAAATATTTTTATTCCCCCATAGTGATGATATTTTTACATTAGTTATTCTATAAATAGAAATTATAATTTTGATAGGAAATCTATAATTTCTGTTTTATCGTATCTATATAAAAAATTCTATACCAAGATTATGGGACATTAAAATACTACGGAGGAATTGAGGGTTCATTCAAATTTATATGAGGATAATTTGAATATTTTAGAATATGAACACTATATTTTTAGAACCTAATTTACATAAAATAAATTCAGATGATGATGAGGGTATATATTTCTACATTACTAGGGTTAATTAGATTTTCATTGATATTAAATAATTTGAAAAAAAATATATAAGGAAACATTTTAGTAAAGAGTCAAATTAAATAATACCCGAATTGAATTGACATAGAGATTTTAACCCTTGATAACATTGGAGATAAATTCATTGAAATTCTACATAACACCCTCATTAATAATGAAATCAAGAAAGAACATGTATTAAAAAAATGTTAGGATATGGAATTTTGTTCTATTAAAGTACTAATCCATAAGGAAATGTCGGTTAAAATTGAATGAAAGTATTAAATCATAGAAGGAATAATTAATTTAAACTTTAACTCCATTACCATTTTCAACATTTAAATTAGTATTGATAAATTAAGACTAAAAATTTATGAAATATATTAAATTATTTTGTTTTAGAGGTTTTTTAAATATTTAATTTCTTCCAACAAAAAATAATTTATTTAACTGATAGTTATGGTTATAAAGAACATCATTTAAAGAGAATAATTATAAAATATTGAATTATTAACTATTTAATAATTATTAATTCGTCAAAGAAATTTAAAAAAATTGATTAGTAAGGATGGAAATGAATACTCATTATCCTAGAGGTAGAATCATAATGAATATATCTCTCAAAATATTAGAACCTTTATTTATCATGTTTAAATAAATAAACACTCAGTATTTTAATAATGATGAGGAAGGGGATGTATATACTTTTTAATAGTGGATAAATAAACTTGTAACATATCTTTAGAAACAATACCTCAATCAAAATATTTAATTTTAACCATAAAAATAATAAAAATATTATTATAAGAAAAGGAGAGTAATATTTTAAATCATAATAAATAATTTATGTGGAAAATTAAAGAACATGATATGATTCCTAAAGAAATTATTGTAAAACAAATTTATGAGGAAGAAAATCATCTTGTGGAAAAATTTATGAGTCAAAACTATGAAAACACCTAAAAGGAAATCTTATAAGACTATGAGAAAAAATTGTAAATTCATGTTTAACAATCTAATGATTCTTGTAAATGTATCTCCTATAGAGATTAATAAAATCATTACGATCATTATTGTGATATATTATATATTATATCTAGTTATACAAATTAAAAAATAAAATTCTAATATGTTTGATAAGATAAAAGTCATAAATTTATTTATTATATAATATAGATAGATGAATATGAGTTCAATAAAATAACAAATCCTCCCATCATCATGATAAAAATATAATGATTGTTACAAATCATTAGATACTACATAATTTTAGAAGATATGTCATAATTGTGGTATATATTTTTCATGGGAAAATATATCTGTGGTATAGGATAAATATATAAAGATATTACTACAAGTAAAATACTTTATCATTATATAATCTATCATGAATCAATTTAAATAATCTTAAAATGAATATATTTATTTATTCAAGATGGTCATACACTACAACGTAATAAAAAATCAAGATGGAAAATCAAATAGAAAAAATCATATTTTTTTAATGTAGAGAATAAAAACGAGGAAGTTGGGGGCATGGTCAATATTTACAATGGTGATATTATAAATATACAATACTATATAACACACAAGATAACTTTTTTAACTAAATATAAAAATTATCATAATAATTTAATATTCTATAGAAAAATTATTTTATAGAAGAACATGATATTTTGTGTGGGAAGCATAAGAGATCTCAAGAGAATTCATATAGTAATTAATTAGTTATGATAACATATCCAATAAAGCTATTTAATGAGAGGAATTATAAATCCAAATATAATGGTCACCTTATGAATACGAATATATAGAACACACATATGGGGGTTGTTGATTTGAATACAATCCCATAATTCATAGAGTAATCCAAAATTAACCAAAATAGAAAGGGCACATATTATTATAATATCTCCATATTAAAATTGTGAAATAAATCATAATATTTATTGAGGGATATTTCTCAACCTTCATTTCGTCTCTATGCAATATTAAAATAATAGAGAAGTTTTTTTCTCATTCTATACTAATATAAAATTAATTTAATGTTATTGACAAAAAATTTTATTTGAATGCAATTTAAAATGTCTATAAACAATAATAATGAGTAATTCATTCTAAAATTTTAAATCTATTTTTGTGAACATCATTGAAATGGATACCTTGATTTGGGGAAAAAAGTTATAGATTATTAGGAGTGGTATATTTTTATATATTTTGGAATTTTGGACAATGTGCTAAAACAATATGATATTGTATTCAGAGATCTATGTCAATAATTATTTTGAATTTATTAAAGTTATATATAACGGTAAGGAGTGTGTTGATGTGATGTCTATAAGAAATGGGGATTAATTTTTATGGGACATGAAATATTATACATAATTTTCCAAGATGGCGGAATGATATATCATTATTCATAAAATTATTTAACGTTGCCTAAATTTTGATGTACGAAAAAAGAATCAGATTCTAGAATTATTTGTGGAGAACCATGATTTCATAATCAAATACATCATGTTTTATATATTTTCATCACCCATGTAGTCTTATATTTAAATAAATAAAGTCTGTAGTGCAAGATAATTGTGATTTCATCCTTCCATCTAAATGGGAATTAATATGGAATCCAAAATACTAATGAGGATATGATGTTTCATTATCATTTTTGAAGACATTTAATTATAAAGAACATGGATAATTATGGGTGAGGATCATCTTAAGTATGAAATTTTATATATTTATCAACAAGTGGGAGAGGATTAGTATTGTATTACATATATTTACCAATATTAATTATGGTATTTTTCAAAAAAGGAGGGGATTGAAGTGTGTATAAATTAGATTTTATTTTATTCAATTATTGAGGAAACAATTATCAAGATGATGATTGAAATAAATTAGTTGTGTTTAAAAGGATATGGAAATCAATTCTTTCATGACAAATTTTATTATAAATAATGATTCTATTACTCTTGTCATTACATAAAATTGATAATTTTTTGATATATGAATTTCATTATAGGCATGAATAGTGTATCAGCTCTAATTTGGAAGGATTTTTTAACTTTACATAATTGAAATAACAAATAAATGTGGATTATAAATGATTCATATAATATTTTTAAACGTGTTTAGAAAAAAATAGATACTATTAATACACTAATGTTTTATTTTTAAATGAAGTTAATATAAACATGATATTATAAACTGCATCCATAGAATTAAATATATTGTTTTCTGTTATAATGTGTTCTTGTAATGGTTATAGATAGAATATTCAAGACATAAATTTAATATACTAAGGTTTATAATTAAAATTATGTTGTTTCTTTGAAAAATTATGAACAATATGTGTCATTTACATTATAATAGTCATTTAATTTATGTAGAAGAAATTTTTTTATTTTATGTAAGATTTTTGGAAAAATAATATATTTTATATAATTATATAAAATTTCATTAATATAAAAAAATGAAATAGGTGAAATTAAAAAATATTTATTCCTATGAATTGAATAGTAAATATAATGACACAAAAAATTATTCGATGAATTAAATACAAAAACTAGATTGTGAGTTATTATGATTCATTCTAAAAATAAATAATAATTCTGAAGGTACTAATATGTTATAATGAAAACAAGGTTTGCACACGACATCATAATTCATGGCCCCATGAATGTGTTGAATAAATTCAAAAATATATAAAATCTTATATTTTGTAGAGAAAATGAAGATGGGATATTTATATTATCAGATGTTATCAAATATACTTATAAATAAGGATTTTTATATTATGTAAAATGTATCATATACAAAATATCTTTAATAATAAAATATTATGTTTCAAAATATCATGTACCTTTCCAAAAAAATAGTAAATATTCATAATTAGATGTATATTAAATAGCAGGGAATGGAGAATAAACAATATGAATGATTTATTAGAATACATGATACTACTCCAATGTATAATATTTCCTAGTTCACATGAGAAGAGATGACTCCAATTTGAAGATTAGTTCAACATAAAAGAACAATTAATACAACATTTCACTTGTAGTATTTAATCCATGTAGAGAGTGAAGAGTGGGAATATCTTTATATAATCTATATAATCACAATTACGTTAAGAGAAGAATGTGATCTTGTCCATGATATCCAAGAAAAGAAAGATAACAATATTTACGTACTTGATAAGAACATGGATAACTATTTACTATAGTTGACGATAAGAGAAAAATTAAATTTCAAAGCATGAGATGAAAAATTATTTTAGAAGAACTATTGGTATGCATTGTAATGAATTCATCAGGATACAAACCCTGGTATTTTTTAAAGATATCCTCAATTATTAAGATCCATTATATAGAACTCATAATTAAGTGACAATTAGATTATTTGAGACCTCAAATTTTAGATCAGTGTCTAATAATTTATGATATATTTATCGTACATGTACGCGATTTTTTATATACAATGACTTGAAACTAAATCAGAACCATTAAAGGGTAGGATTTCTAATCAAAATGTAGTGAATTACATTTTTTGACCCTTATTTTCTATGTTAATGGAATATTGTAGAGTGAAACTATAATTATATTACCACATTTTAAGTCCTCATAGAGGTGGAATTATATTGTCCAAAATTTTGAACATTAAATAGGATAAATGATTCGACCCAACCCCTATTAGAGATCTCAATAGAACATGATCAATTGGAAGCTCCGGGTTATAAGGGGATCTCTCACGTAAAAACTACAATGAAGTTCATTTATTTTGGGGAATGATAAAAAGATATTCCCTCATAGAAATTAGATTGGTAATTACCATCCAACTTTCTAAATGAAAGTATAAATATATGGATAATGTAGGGAGAGGAATCTTCATAAAATTGGTCATCACATCAATAATAATACCACTTTCCCGATATACAAGTGTCCCAAATACCTCAATAAAAAATTTAAAGGAATGATTAAGAACCTCATCTGAACTAGGTCTATGCCTGAAAATAAATTTTTTACTTCCACATGGAATGACGGTATCCAGCTAGTAGAAATTGGAGACCAAAGGAACATAGACCACAATATATTCAGTGATGATATGATTGGTAAGTTAATAGGTAGCTTATTATCCACTAATGACCCCCTATTAGGATTTTTTATCGGTAAAATCGTGAATAGGTTGATTGATGGCTATTCACACTACATAAAATCATCAATATGGCACCTAAACAAGCTCTCTTTCTATGAAATCATTCAAATTACCATGTAGATAGCCTTTAAGATGTATGATATCAATTAGTGGAGAAAATTATAGATTGATCAACCACATTTGAACATGGTCAATATCTACAATTATTGGACAGAGATAAATCTTTATGCATTCCTCAAAAGAAACAATATCCATTAATTTTCCGTAGCGAAGGCAGCAATGAAGGTATATAAATACACCATTATGGATAAGGACACACTATTTGGGAAGCCTAACTCCAATGAAAAATTCAACTCCTTGGAATACTATAAGATTAAATGTAAGACCCCAATCATGGTCTATATTTGGATGATTAAATTCATGTCCAACATCATCAAGACCTCAAGGTACACTCTTATATAAAGAATATTGAAGAACTTGCTTCAAACACAGGAACCACTAATGAGGACAAGGAATCACACAGTTTTACCCAGTCACATATTCTTAGTGAAAAAGTAGTAATATAGCATTTATTAATCATTTTTCCTTATGTAAGGAGATTTAGGAAATGCATTTCACACATCATTTTCCTTGATTTGGATTTAAGTGTGCTATTGGGAGTCCATATGCAGCAACTCAACACTGATGGATGATGTGAATAAGTCCATAACATCCTGATCACCACTATAGAATATGTCATTAAAATTATGTGGGCATCATTCAATTATTTCTTATTTTAGGGGAAGGCAACATAAATATGTTCTATTATATTCATGTTTCATAGGGAGGGCCATGTAGGATCCAAAATTAAATTTGTTGTAATTCATAATAGTGTGTATGATTTTGAAAGTCCTGTATATGTGATGTGTTGCAGGCCAACCAAAATGATAACATGTTCAAAAAATTGTTATGTGGATCCCACCTATTGGGATGAGGATTAATTTAAATATTGATGGCTCCACCTCCAAAATTCCAGAATCTTTTGGATGTGGAGGTATTTTTTAGACTGATCATGGTTTTTTCAATGTATGTTTTTATAATTAAATTGGTATTGGGACATCCTATGATATCCAACTATGGGTGATGATATTTAAAATTTCTCGTTATGCTAAATAAAAATGGAACCAAATATGGATTGAGACAGATTCTCAAAACACTCCAAATTTCTCTCTATGTGATGGGACAAAAAATTTTCCCTTGAGGGTTCTACCGTAGTGGATAGAATCTACCTCACATTGTGCACAATTTAAATTGACTGTCTATCATTCATATAGGGAGTCCGATCATGTTATAGACAACCTATGGAATGGTAAAATAATGGAAACACATTCAATATGGACTTATAGAGCTCCTGATTATTGTAATGTACTGGTTGATGATGACCTGTTTGGTGTGATTTAGCCTCAACATATTAAATTCCTTTGTAATTCACATAATTGTAATAATTATTTTTTAAATAATTTTATTACTGGAGTGATCTGGATCATAGATATTTTTGGTATGTAATTTTATGGGGAAGGAAAATCCCCAAAAAATTAGGACTATCTATATTTATTTCAAATAATAACAATTTTGACAAAAAACATGTATATTGTTTTATCGAAATGTATTTTCTGAGTGATGATGTAAAATTTATATTTATTCCACCTTGTAATGATAATACAATAACATATTTTCATAAGAGAAATATTTAAGTGGATGAGAAAAATAAAAATGTCATCCAATCAACTATATAATATAAATTCTATAAAAATATGGAGATACATAAAACATAGAACGAGATATAAGAGAACTGTTAGAATACATATGTAGGTAATTTAAATATTAGGGAAATGATAATTTATATTTGTAGATAATTCATTTATTACACTAAGATAATTTATTTTTATGGAAGATGTTATCATGGGTATAAATATCTTAATTATTTTTGAATTTAAAGAGATAATATGGTTGATTCACCTATTTTAATTGATCCAATTAACAATTAATAAATTATTATAATCATAAATTTGTCTTCCCTTCTAGATATTATATATCTATCACATGATGAGCTACAGAATTCCATTCTAATCATAGAAAAGATAATTTAAAATTTTTTAAAAATAATTTAAATGAGGAAATTACATTAAAAGATAGGATATTTCGACATATCATGGAAATTTAGGTTAAATTAGATACAGATTCTAAAAATAATTTTTAATATTGTTAGGATTATAATAAATTGAATGTATTTTTCTTTATGAAAATTATCATTATGAAAGGAATATACAATGGTATTAATCATGTTAAATATTTTTGTTATATAGCAATTGGAAACAAGAAAATTAACTAACAATAAAATATTTCATGAAACATAGAATAATGAAAATCAATAAAATGTTTCATGGAATAGATATTGAAAATATAGAAATAAATGACTCTTGATGAAAGAATAAATATTCAATAAATTCAATTGAAATTTGATTAGTAGTGAGGATTATAATGACACTTCATACTGGAGTGATTCAATTGATGATGGAATGTCCCAAAATAATAAAAATATGACTTCTTTGGTTATAATTAATGGTGACTCACGAAACAGTGATGATAAGGAAGAAGAAGGTGATACTGAGTATGTTTTTATTGAAGGATCGTTTTCCTTCAGTACAAATAATTTCAAGATTTATAAGAGAGTAAATATATTGAAAAAAATGAAAAAATGTGAGAATTTAAATGAGGGTTATAAGATAAATGATATCAATATTCTAATTATAAATCTTATATAATTGGATAATATTGTAGAAACATATAATTATCAAATTATGAAATTAATGAAAAGATACATAGGAAAAAATCTAGGTGTCTGTCATATCAAAACACATTAAAAAATATATGATTTTATTTCTTAGAAATTTTTTTAAATTAATGATATGACATCTACCCAAATTGATAAAACCATCCCCATAAAATAGATATGAAATATTTTTATTTTCATATTTCATGTTGAATTCTTTATATATATAACTTGTAAGAATATTTTTATGAGATCTATGATAATTATGAATGAATGGGTTTCATGGTATTTTGTTAAATTTGTGAAATATTCTCTAAATAACAAAATGAATATTTTTAAAAAAATTCATTGATAATAATTTTTTATAAATTAAACTATATTACTCCTAAAAATAATATAATTAGTTCGATAGATGATGATACACTCTTTGAAGATTGAAGTTTGATGATAAAATTTATGTAATAAAAAATTCAAATACTAATAATGTAGAGATGGTACAATGTGGAATATTAATACTATACCACAATTGTAAAGGTTTTGTATAATAATATTATGTTGAAAAAGGAACAAGGAAATTAATTTCATAGATAAATTGAACAATGATAATAAGAAACTCCATAATTTTGGAAAAATTGATACCATTGATAAATGTGAGACTTTATGTTTGAATCATGATCATCCTAAACATAATTCAAAAATAAGTAATTAGTAATACTATAACATTTTTAGAATATTGAAAGATAATATGTAGAAAAATAAAGGTGACTGTTCAATTATCCACATGAACAAGTAGTTCCTATATATTGATATTATTTGGAATAATGGGAAAAATGTGAGTGCCAAACATGATTATGACTAGAAAACGAAAAGGGGATCTAGTGGGAGGATATCTCCCTAAAAAAAATATAATTAATGCATGGTAGTTTTAGAGAGATAATTCCCATCCAAATTATTATCACATAATATCATGAAAACCATCTACTTATTCGATTTCATATTTAATTTTGGAAAGATGCATGAAATTGAAGGGGTTTTAAAAATATTGAAGATTTCAATGAGAATTTTAGTAAAATAATACTATATGAAGAATATTTTCATCATGATATATTCAATCTACCAAGATGAATATAATTTAATTTCATTAATTGAATTTGATTGACATGTGGACAATGTTTTTTGAGGTATGTGTTTATATATCTATATTTTCTATATATGTTGTTAATACAAAAAGTATAGTTATTAAAAAACACCATCCATCCATATTTTTAATCTAACATTTAATCAAGAAGGTATCCTAAAATCATAAGAGGAGAATTTTCTTTTTGAGTGATGAAACGAATATATAAAGAAATTTATGGATAATTATTAATGTGGATAAACCCCTACTTGATCATTCCACTTATTACATAAAAGGGGTAGAATAGAATTGTTGTAGATTTCTTATTAACATCGAGAATTTAAAATATTAAAAGAATAATCCTAGGGTGACTAAATTTATCATGAATTATATTTTATTATTTTATAATTTGTGATGTTGTTATTATTTGATTATATCATATAGTATGTTTATGGTGAGTTAAATGAGACAAGAAATAGTTTTCATTGTAATATAGTAACAAATTTAGATAATGTTTTACACATGTCAGCATAGAAAGGGAAAAATTTACAACTACATGAATATTAGGGCTTGATAGATTCATGTAGAATCTATAAATTAAATTATTGTTTGATTATAAAATAATTAAAAATAAATTAACATTATAATGATTTTTTTCTAAAATTGTTTTAATATTTTTTAGATAGAGAAGTATAAATTGATAATAATAATAATGATTCTTTATTAAGAGATATGATGTAACCATGAAGAGGGAGAATACATAAATAGAAGAAAATATATTGGATTAAAAGTTTAAGTGTTTTAGATGTGATTTTCTAATGGGTTATGTGAATCTATTCTCATATTGAGTGAGGTATGGAAGTCAAGGTTATATGATTCAAACAAAAAAACATATGTGATTGAGTTATTTCTAGATATAGGCACATATTCCTATGAGCCTTTTCACTTTGGTATAATTAATTCTTGAGATACACTTAATTAATTAGTAACCATTCAAAATTCAGTAATAATCAGGGTAAATGTGATTTTAAAATTTTTATATACGTTATTACGAACTATGTACAAGTCATTTCCCAATTAAGTATTAATGTTCCAGTAATGTTAGAAAATGTGTATGAGTAATTTGAACGTACTTTCGAGTTATCAAATGACATCATATTGGCCATTAATATTAAATATTATGAATTCATATGTTTCATATAATCCATATCATATTCCTTTAGTCATAAACATATCAAAAGTAAGATATATTGAGGATCAGGAAATATTGAGTATTACTTAATAAATTTTCACATGAATTGATGAATAAATCAAATGTTTCATTAATTTTATTTGGAGAATAAAATTTACCATTAACATGACCACTCATAACTATTTTTGTTGAGAATACAAAATAAAACTAAATGTTTAATGGTTTGTAGATAAATATGAGGCTTTCATGCCACATTAGAATACCTTGATCCATGCCAACATAAAATAAGTCGAAATCAATTAAAATTTCTTTATTATGATAAATTGAAAGTAATTGATTTTTATTATCATTGGGGAATTTATAATCCCAGTCATAATTTTCTTTATATGTAATGTATAGACTCAAATTTAACTGAGTCTGAATGATAATATGTTGTTCATCAAAATATGAGTTAATTTCAATATTTCATTATGAATCAAAATATTCCTAATTTATGGATATTAAATATAGGTAAATATTGAAATTTTGAAGAGTAATATTGATAGAACATGGTATTGAATCGACTAATAATTGTTTTTCATTTAAAATTAGTAGAGTTAAATGAAACCAATAATGCATGTGTATCAATGAAAAAAAAATCTAAAATTTCTTATGTGGTGTTGAATATGAGGATGGTGTGAGGATGATGAAAATATTCATAAAAAATGTGATATCACTATATCACCAAGGGAATAAAAATTTTCGATATGTCTAATGAATAGAAGATAATCAGATTCATGAACATGAGATATACAATTATGGTGTTATACAATTAAAATTTGGGAGTTAAAATCTTATTAAATGAATGATTGTGGGAGAATAATTTGATGAAATAATTTATAAGGAGAATAATAAACCTATAACGATATAGAAAACCTATTATTATTATATAGATTCAAATTGTATGCGCTAGTATAGTGATAACATCGATAAATGGATAATGAATTATTTTTGGATGGACAATTCAATAAGTGTTCTTATAGATTTTAAAAAACATAGTTTTTACATTAGGTTAAGTTCATTTTTTTTATAAAAACTATGATTCATAGCATCACCCAAACCATGAAATGAATTTAATTGGAAATATAATCTATGTAAATCTTTTTTTCATCATCCATACAATATTTCATCACTTAGGTAAGGATGAGTGGAATATGAAATGGGGTATTAGATTTGAACTTATCACATATGATGGCTTAAAAATGACCATTTTAGAAAAAGGATAGGGATCATTGTTTCAAACCCTCTCCATCATAGGGATCTCACTAGAGCATGTCACCACACATACCATAGTCCACAAAATATATAACATAAATGGTGTTTATTTATGTTTTTTAGTACTTAGATGTGTCTCATCACTATATTCTACAAACTAATTAATGGCTATATAAAGATGACTATTATGATATTAGAAGATGTTTTTATGAAATATATTCTTTAAATTTGTAGATCACATATAGTACAATTTCTATAATTTTTATTCATATAATAATGAATATCATTCATCAGTTGGAATTGATCCATTTTAAAAGTTATATGGGTGTCCATTTTGATTACATTTTTATTATACTTGTTTTTAAATGGCATTAATTATTATATCATACTTTGTATTGGATTCATTAATGAGTGTATAAATTGTCACATTAAAAACAATGTTAAATTTTATTTCCATAATTAATATATTTTTAAATAATAGATGATATATAAGTTTAATGATTGAATTTATATGTTTTGAATGACTCGCCTAAGGATTGAAATTAAATATTTCAACTTACTATTAAAATTTAATATTTTATTTTTAATTATTTTTAGGTGTTTGATCTAATATGTAAAGTGGAATAATATTTAGTACCTCTATATGGGTTGTAGTTGGTTTATTAGTTATTAACTATTTACAATATATAAATATATCATTAGGAATAAAATATTTTTATAGTTATTATGACAATGATTTTAATAAATATGTGTCATTTTTTAGTGGTCAATATTTATGTGGGAATATCAAGATATTGAGTTATAAAAATGGGTAATTTCGAATAGATTATGTTCTATATAGTCAGATAAATTTATAAAACCCTATATTAGAGAAAGAGATGTATTTCATAGTAAAAAAAATTTATTTTCGTTTATTTATTTTTTAAATTTAATATCATAAAATGGTTAAATTTAAAAGTTTCTTTGTTATATTAATTTTTTTAATATCATGACTGATCCATTCAAAAGGTGGAGGGCTCAAAAAGTGGTATCTTAGTAGTGGGTATGTTTTTCTAAGATTAACATCTTAATTTTATTTTATGATTATATTTATCTGTTAGATAATCATATTAGAGGTATCAAATGTCTTGGTTCTTTATTAATGTTTTTTTTTATGTTTTATAAGTTAAGGATAATAATATTTTGGAAGGTATAAAATATAAATAACTATATTTTTTGAGTATTTTTCAATTGAATGTTTTATGAAAATTTATAATGTAATTAAAATATAGTGATTATAATTATACAAAAAAAATCAACCGTAAATTTATAATTTTTTTAATTAAATCAATAAGTGATTGGTTAAATAAAGTGTTGGTGGAAAAGGGAATTCACAATTTCTTAATGTTTTCCTACATGAATGATAATAAAATACATATTGTAATTGATAACTCTATGTTTTGATTACTTGTTTTATATTTAATGAATATTTTTATAGTATATTGGTGAATACTATAGAAATATTGGTGTATAAAACATAATATTGTTTATGGATAAAATATCTTCGTAAGAATGATGATATTTATTTATTTCACCCAATTGGTAAGAGGAAGGTGATAATATTATTGTATAGGGTAATGATTTTTTTATTATTTGAAAACTATAACATGGATTTTATTAACATTTGGAAATTAAATTTATATTTTTGCGTATTTAACTGTATGATAGTAATTAATTTGTTTTCATAATATAAACCATGATATAATTTTCATATTATGATTTAATGACTGAAAATATAATATTTTTTATGTTGTAATACCATTCAATTTGGGAAAATAAATTAGAATAATTTGGAAAGAAATTTAACCTCAGTATTTTTTTTAAATATTCAAAAAAAGTATTACCCCAGAAACATTGTGATTTTAAGGATATTTTCATTTATCATTGGAATCCAATGATCAATAATTTTGTGTGACATACTGAATAAATAAACTGGTTTTCAGTAATTGTGATTCTAGATATATATTATTGTCATAACAAAAAATAAATTCCATATCCTCTATTTATATTGTGAAATTTTAAAGGGGTGGATGCTTCATAGGTGTTTAATCATGAATATTATTTTACAATTTTGAAGAGTGGGATTGATTATTGGATATAAAAAGGATTGATATTTTTCAATGAAATAGTTTATAACCATTTATTATATGTGTGTTATAATGATTTCTCATCTGTTGAATATGTTGTGACTGGTAATCAATGTGAATAAAATAATTGAATGAAATATTTAATAAATATATAAGATATGAATTAAAATGGAATATAAATATAGATATAATAATTTATTATTTGATGGGAGTTAATCAAGTAATTTAATTTTTAGAAAATATGTATTGATAGATGAAGAAAATATGGAATCTTATAAGGTGATGATAACATGAGGAATTAAATAAAATTTAATGACATATTTTGATACATTATGCTGATGTTATGTATTGTTCATATAAAATATTTATAGATAATATTTTTATCCATGATTGTTATTTTTAGTATTATTGAATTTGAGGAATGATATATGTTCTTTAGATAAATTAAATAGGTATACTTGATAGTGTTTGTGAGTTGAATTTGGAATTTATTTTATGTTTTAAAAAAACATAATCAATTTTTTTTTGTGTTAGGGATCTGTATGTTATGGTTAATTGTGGTTGTGGGGGTATTATGTGTTTATTTTAAAAGTGTTTCATATTTGGGTTATGTGTTATATATTATTTTGTGAATTGATATTCTTTTTCATTAATTTGATTTTCTTTAAGTTAAAAATTAATTAGACCTTATTAAATAGTTTCATTGTGTATTTATTATTATAATATGGTATTTTTTTATATTGATAAGTTGTAAGTGTTGTGTTATTTAATATTTTTTATACTAAAAGATTGGTAATTATTTTAATCACAGGTATTGGTTTTTCAATTTTTATTATATCACTACATAGTTTTTCTTTTTTGGAATTATATGATATTATTTTTCAGTATTGTATTTTTCCTGTTATGGAAATTGTAAATTATTTTATCCTAGTTATAAATGTATAATTTGTTGATATAATTAGATATATATTTAGTTTCTTTCTATTTAATTGAGGTTTTGGTTATATTTTAGTTGTAGTAGGTTATATATGGATGATTTTTCCTTCTTATTTTTTATTTTCTTTGTTTGTCTAATTATTGATAGTCATTTATGTTATTTATTAAGTATTTTCATTTCTTTTTCATGTGAAAATATTTTATTTTATGGTGGAAAAAACTATGTATTGTAATATATTCACCAAATTAGTCACCATTTTTTCTCATACAAAGAAACAGAATTTGAGGGTTCTGAGTAACTATGTTATTTTTGTCATAAAAGATTACTTATATTTTATTAGGATTAATTAATTATAACCATATTGATATAGATATTAATATACCTTGAATTTTTATTATTTAATTACTATTGAATTTATTAATTTTATTTATTAATATTAGTTATATATATATTATTGAATTATTTATCATATAATGAAAATAATTTTATACCTTTTATATTTATATATATAAATGATTTTCAATTCTACACCCCATAGCTTATTATTTGATGGATTTTTCTGAAACTCACGAGGAGTCTTCTTTGGATCAGGACTTATAATTTCATCACTTATGAAATTTTTTTTATAGATTTTAGGGATTAAAAATCTATGTTATTTTAAAGGATAATAAATTAAAAATGTAATTGATCTAATTTTTCATTTACAAGAGAAATATTTTTTATACCTACTAAATAAGTTCTAAATATAACATTCAATGATTGTTTCAAATTATGTAACAACCAGAATAAAAATTTTTAATGATACTGAAGGTATAAATATATAACAGTGTTTGTAATACATATAAGTATATTACTCTAATTAACCTCTTTAATGCCAAATACTATCTATTTTGTTTTGTTGTGTCTAATATATCAAATTATATTAATTTAATCTCACTTATTAAAGTTATTAGAATCCTCGGTTATATCGTGGGAAAGTTTAATTTCATTTTTATGTATTTTAAAATTTCATATCATTAAGAATTTTATATATTAAATTATTAGTTGGTTTGGAAGTATATATGTCATAATGTTCATATGTTGTTAATTTTTCATGTTGTGATAATTTTTTTCCACAACACATTAAGATGAAAAAATTAGTAACTCAATTTATAGTAGATGTGGGTAATGTATCATTTAATCATGTTATAGGGTAATTGCTAGAAATATAGTCTTAATTAGAATATAATATAGTGGATGAAAAGTTGAATTTTATTTATATTGTAAAAATAAGAGTTTAATAGACCATTCAATTAGTCAAAATAAATATTTTCTTTTATATCAACTTTTTTAAGAACACCTTTGAAGGAATATAAAACATGCAACACTAAGCCGAGATGAACCACAAAATATTATTTTTTTAAAATTATTGAGCTATCGAATATGAGATTATAAAAAGTAATAAGTTCATTATAAAATATATATGAATGTAATAATCAATTTAAATTTATTGATTACTTAATTCAAACTAAACATTCAATTTCATAGTAAAGACATTTTATTATTCCAAAATTTGTTTTCATCAAAAATGATTTTTATTTATTTTAGTGAGAAGATTAAATACATACATTTGAAAATTTTATAAAATTTATTTTATGAAATTAACTATTTATATTAATAATCATATAAAATAATAATATGGTTATTTTTTGGATTTTTAAGAAAGTATTAATTTTCCATTAAGTAGTAAAAATTAATTATTAGTGAAAAAAGTATTATTTAGACATTTAAAATGTTTTATTTTTTATTAAATTATTTTAAAATAATATTAGTTCATTTATTTTATTAATAACTATATTAGGTTAATTGGAAAAAAATTTAGGATTCAATTCTGAATAAACACATTTTTTTCATAAAAATGAATTTTTCTAAAAACTACCATTCATCAAATTTTTGTTTTTATTTTTATATTTATTTCTTACAATGATATAGGTGGAATCGATTAAAATGGATACCATATTATGCATAATGAGGATAATTTTTTTAATATGGGCATTTTATTATTTAATATTATGAATTGAAATTATAATAAATAATTATAAAAATAATAAAACAAAAATTGGAATTTTAGGATGGAAAAAATATATTACCAGCTAAAAAATGACCTTAACACATTTTATAATTTTTTTGTATCATTAATTATCATCTATAATCATAAAATTTTATTGTATATTTCCTTTTTTATTTTTTCCATGATTTCAACCTTTATATTTTATTATCTAATTAAGTGCCAAAAAAATCCTTCCATGTGTTTCATTATCTTTCAATATTTGAAATTATTAAACAAAGATTCTATGTTTTTTTATAAATACTAATTTTTAATGTAAATATTTATATTTTTATCATCTTATCTTATTTATATTTTATTATGTTGAAATAATTATATTAAAATAGTATGAAATGACAATACAACATTTATTTAATAAATAGATATATAATATACATTATTTTAAAAATATAAAAAGTGGAATAATTATAAATAATTAAAATATCCAATGAATTTTATATAAATATATGACATTTTATAATTCAATAAAAAAAATTACATGTGAATTCTCCCGTTTTCTTGACATATTTATGGTAAAATTAATTTAATAATGTTAAAAATGACATTATTGATATTTTATAATAAATAATATATTATTAATTGGAATAAAATTAGTATAAGTATTATTATAATGAAAATTAATTTAATATGGTTGAAAACAAAACCATAGTATATTTATTGGTAATTTTTCATTTTATATTAACATTATATACCATTTAATGGTAGAAAATAGTAATATTACCCTAACTCTCAAAAGGAATAATAGGGGTTAACACAAAAAAACAAGGGTGATAAAATAATCATGTTGAACAAGACATAAGGGATTTCATCTAAATATCCACTTCATTTGAGATATATTTCGTTCTGTGAACCACTTAGTTTTTATGGTGTGTATATACATACCATTAGAATTATTTAGCACAAATATTTATTTATTTATTATTAATAATGATTCAATTCATGTTACCATTTTTTGTACTATGCATAAAATTATCTTTGATCTTTTTCCTCTTTTGATCAGATATATATAATTCTATATCTATAATTTTGAAATTAAAATTACAAATGTACTTTTTATGACTCAAGTGATTTATTATAAAAGAATTTAAATATAATTTTATTTCTTAAAATTCAATAATATTAACAATTCAAATTTTTTCCCATGAAGTACTTATTTTCATGATTTTTATAGAAATTTATGAATAATTTTTTCTTTTAATATATATGTATTTAACTAAATTTTTCACTTCATTAATAATTTTATATCATTTACATTTTCTTAAAAATCATAAATTAGTTAATATATATTTTTTATGATAAATTATTTAAATTTTACCATTTATATGTTACATCTAATTTTTTATAAGAATCAATTTTACTAAAAATCTACCTATTGATGGTCATATTCCATCTCTTCATAAATATTTTGGAAATTAACTTTCTTTTTAAAAAATAACTTTTTTGTGATCATAATACATTAATTTTAACATAAATATATGTTTTCATTATATTCTTGATATTCACATTTCCCGAATGATACACTACTTCTAAATGTACTGTGATACATTTGAAATAAATTTTTTTAATGGGAAATTTTTAATAATTATTATTCCTTACCCATTGTAGAAATTTATAAACAGAAGAATATTGTTCATAAATTAAATCATTCATTCGATATTTAATTAAATAATTAGATATGTTGTTATTGGTAGTCCTATAAAAATATATCTCCTTGATGAAACAATAGTTCTCAACTGGAAATTTTAATTTACAAACTAAATGGAAATGTACCCATAGTTTTGTATTATGCACAAGATCATGATAGTAAGAAATAATGATGCTTCTTATTATGATGTCTAATAAAATGAATATTATTCATTTAGAATTGAGATTTTATTTAACATGAAAATATTGTATTCATATTATCTGTGGGAACATTAAGTAATAATGTTATTTATTATGTTGAATGAGTTTTTTGTTATTTTCCTTTCCAAATTTATTATGAATCTTTTAATAATGATATCATCCAATGTGTGTAACTCATACTAAGAATTAAGGATTATTTTATTTTTGAATCATTTACCTGGGTAAATTGATGAAATATTTCAATGAGTTTCATTAATGACTATCATTTTTTTTATTATGTTATAGATTTAATTTCCTATATAATATGAGAGTCATATATGTATATACTTTTTCAAGAATAATAATCGAATGAATAATTGGGGTTGTGGTCCCTTTTATCTCTACCAATGTAAAATTTAATCATCTAACTATAGGTATATAGTGATGTTTTATTATGATTGTTATTATAGAATGATTAGTATAAACCATTGAAAATATTTTTAAAATATATTTAGCTAACACAAGGATTGCGATAATAACTTACTGTATTTTAAAACATTTACCACCATATAGATTTTTTGTGCCTTAATATTCATGATTATTATGTGATAAACCAATGTGTTTAATTTTTTAATGATTATTCCTAGTTGTTGTAATAGAATCAAAAACTATATTCAATATATGGACTCCCTATATAAAAAACCACTATAATTACTATTCAATCTATTAATATTATTATAATATTAGGGCTATCGACCCAAGTGATGTTTAATAACCATTAAAATATAGAGAAACACCATGATTAATGATATTATACACCTATATTTGATTTTAACATGTGATATAATTATTCATACTTTATTGGATCTATTTACCATGTGATATCAAATAAATAAATAAATCATTTAAGAAGATATTTCTAAATTTGGGATATAATGAATGGGAAAATGTGATGTTGGTAGTGTATTATTATAGAGGAAATATTGTTTAATGGTGGTCATTGAAATAAAATAAAAAGTAGGATGAATAAATTAGGCATATTTACTGAAGATGTTTTAAATTAATATTCTCATATAAAAATTTCCGTCATGAGAAATTAAATATAATAATGTAAATTTTCATCAACTTAATTAAATATAAATAATATAGTATTAAATAGTATAAGGATATATTTAAACCACTCTCCAGGTATTCGTTGTATTGTATAAAATCCAATATGGAATATTTTTCCATTTCTATGTAATTTTTATCCCAAAAATCTAATGGGAAATTGTTTCATAATCATTTCGACAAATTATGAAAAATTATTTTATGCTATCAAAATAAAGTATTATTTTGTTAGATTCAATAAGTTTAATTTAAACAAACATAATAAGTTGAATGTTGAGATCCATGAAAATGGTAGTGTATCAATGAAGAAGGGATAGAGTAATTCCCTTCATGTGAAAATTTTAGAAAGATAAATCCTGGAAAACATATGAAAAGAAACCGAGTATGTTTATAAGTGTGCAGAAAAGGGTCATGTATATAATGAATTAAAGTAGAATAAACAATTAAATGACGTTATGTGCTTAATAATAGGTATATGGTGAATTATTCAAGCCATATAACCCAGTACTAAGAGAAGAAATCACAGAATTGGCTGATAGAAGAATAGTAACATTATGAGATCCCAAAAGCTGAAGCTGATCTTATCAATGATGTAGTAGATATTAAATTAATGACTGGGTCGAATTTTTTCAATTATATATCTGATTTTGGATCTCCTAACTACTATATATGTTCTATATTTTCCAAGATAATTTAAAATTTCCCTACAATCTTAATAATGATAATATTAGTCATAACTACCAGTATAAATCTGAACCTAATAAGGTTGTCTCTATAAAATCCCATTATGACCTGTAAACAAGACAAATTTTAAGACATGATTATCCCACCGATAGATTATATTCAAAAATTCCTTATTGTAAAGTGGAAATTAAAATATAATGAAATAATTTACTTGAAGAATAATAAAATTATGATTTGTGATGATGTTTTAAAATTTCATATCATTAAATAAGAGATGAAATCATCTGTGTGTTGTCTAAGATCAACCATAATCATCACACCTAAATGATGATATATTGTTTGATGGCTAAATTAAATCTATCAATGAAAATTTAGATTATAGAATTCTGTATGTACTATTTTTGTAGGATAACATCGATTTACTTACTAATGAATTACATGGACATCAATTAGATTATGATGTGTAGTATTAAATTAATTTTTCATATAATGCAATACCTATATCAAAGATTCCATATATCATGGAAACTATATAATTAGTTGTGTTGAAGAAAAAATGACATTATTTTTTTGAAAAAGTAAATATACACTATTTTATTTTAACATAGGGAGCTCCAATTCTATTAGTTAAGACGATATTTGGATATATTAAGAATTGTATCGATTATAGGGAAATTAAGAAAATTATAATATAAAAGAATTTTCCATTACCAATAATTTATAACATATTGTTTAAATATCATGGGGCTCAATATGATGTAATGAAAAACCATTATTCATTGTGTCATATATTGTGAATAATAAAGTAATATATTTTTATGAAAGCTTTCCAAATGAAGTGTGAACATTATGACTTTATGGTTATTCTAATAGATTTATAAATTTATTATATGTTTTTATAGATTTAAGGAATTGTTAATTTGTTAATATCATGATAATTTTTATGTGGAATTTTTTGATGATATTTTGGGGAACACTAAAATCAATGAGAATCATGAGATTCATTTTTAATCATTTTAGAGACTCAAATAAAAAAATTCTCTATAGGAATCGTAGAAATAATGAATTTGGGCGTAATTATGATTCTTATCATGCCCATATTATCCCCAAATATGGAATCATAGTTTATTATTAGAAGAAATATCAATCATATAATAGCCTTAATTAATGAACATAACCATTGTATATTTTTTCCTTGTTTTGGAAGTATTCTTCTATATTTCTTAAAAAAAATTTCACAATGGTATAGACCCCTAACCAATCATACACATAAATTGGTCAATATCATATTTACATAATAATTTTTATTAATTATATAATTTATTAAAGATAAGATATTTTATTTCTTCCATTTTTATATAATAATCAATAAATTATGGTTTTGTGTAATGTTGTGATTTTCTAATAAGGGGACTTTGTTGTTTCCTTATGATAAAGAAAACAATTTATTTCTTATATATCAAGATATTTAACAACTAATTAAAAAACTATCCAAACCCTGATATTGGATTAGTATATTAAATATTTCTTCTATATATATAGAAAAATTTTATATATGGTTGAATCTGGGAAATATATACATTCAATAGAATTATGAAATACATATTAGCATAAAACGATCTCAATATAAGATAAAGGTGAAAGACTATGTTAATCATGAATTTTTATTTCTCAATACTCTACGACACATGGAAGGGAAATATGATAGAAAATTAATTTATCAGGATAGACCATAGAGACCTCATTAACAATTAGAATAACAACAATCTTATGTTCATATATCCAGTATTGATATATATAATAATTATTAAAGAACATGAAACACAATTTCATTTTTAAATTATTTCAAATAAAATTTACATCAAATAATATATGGTATCAACCAGATAATGATAATTTAAAAAGGGAAAATAAATCCATGAATGATAGAAAATTATAATGAATCATATATGAAGATGGAATTTTCAGATTTGTAAATATGGTTTGTCTTCCAGCTACAAATGAAGATAAATACGAATTATTAGATTATTCTCATAGATCAAATTTACCTATGTACCCAATTTTCATCATGAAATAAAAATATTTCATCAATCATTTTTTTGAGGTAAAGGATGAAAATTGTTTTTTATTCTATTTCATGGTGTTTTGTTTGATAAAAGGTGAATATTTAGAGTGAATATCATGTATAATTAATTTATCTACTCCATATTCTTTTATAGGAATGGAATAAAATTACTATAGTTTTTGTAACTGAATATCCAAAGACTCAATGAATGAAACATCAAATATAGGCTATTGTAGATATCCCTACCGAAATAAAAAAATCTAGATCTTTAAGTGAACATTTACATCTTTAAAATCTTCAAATCATCTCTATTAATGTAGAAATAGGATATCATGGTGAACCTATTTCAATTGTGTCTAATTTTGATCCACAATTTGAATTTAAAATCTACAATTTCTTCTAAATTTTCAAGATTTAATTATTCACTTGACTACTACATATCACCATTAAATGGATAGATAATATAGCGGTACAATTCAAACATTAATATACATAAAACTATTCAGAATGAGTAAAATATTTAAATATGTTGATTACTAATGGTAATTGCCTTTGATCATCACTAAAGTACATGTTTTGTTCAATATCAATTTAGTAAGTATGTATTATCCAAATAAAATTCATGTTCTCACTATAAATTTAATATAACTATATCATAATATATCATAATATGAGGATTCTATAAATATTCATAATAGATTAGAGAATATATGGAGTATGGAGACAACTTGACTGGTAAAGGTAGTTAGGTGATGATAAAAAATAGAGGAAACAACATGAGAACCTGAGGATGTTATAATGAATAACCCCCCTTGTAAGATTATAGGTTATTATTCCTGATAATTTAGATGGTTTTTTTAGGGATGTAATCTATTACATGGTATTTTTAATATCCCTTTGTTTGATATCATAAAAAACAAGCCACACTGAGCCTAAATGAACAATGAAATATTATTATTTAATATATTATATGTTGATTTATTGTTGAGTATATATTGGAATGAAAATGTTATGAAATATATATACATTTTATACTAAAAAATTTATTAATTAATTATTATCAAATAAATTCACAATATTTATGTAATGTCAGTTTATTCCTCAAAAATATAAATTCTTAAAACTATTTTTTGTTTAATGAGAAACAATATTTAAAAAATTTCCTGTTTTTGGAAATCTACTTAATGAAAATATATTCTTTTATTAAAGCATCATATGAAAAATAATCATATATTTATTTGTTTTTATTTTTATAAAAATAATTATTTTCAAATTACTAGTGAAAATAATACTTTGCATAAAAAAATTATTTTTTTCTTTAAGAACATTACAATAAAAATTATTTTTATAGTTAACTAAATCAAAAGTTAGTTTACTTATATTACGTATAATATAATTATGTTCATTGAAATAAATTTTATGATTGAATTTTCTATAAAAATAGTTTTTATTTAAACTGTCACTTTTCTAATAAACTATATTTCCTCCCATTTTTTATTTTCATATAAAATTTATTTCATATACATAGAGAATTTTTATTTTGAAATATACATACCATATTATTAATTATCAAAACAAATTGTATAAAATGTACCTATTTTATTTTATTGATTTCGAATAGTAGTCATGTTAAATAATTATCACCATAGTAAAGGTATAATAATAAATTAATGTTGGAAATAATATTATAAAGAATAAAAAATTACATTGAATTTTTTTACTATTATTGAATGAGTATATCATATCCTTAAACAACCAAATGATTAATATATTCCATTTTTCCGTTTTATCATTATCTTTTCATTTATAATATTTTCTTTAATGTGAAGTTAAATGTTTTCATTATCATTGTTTTATTATCATTAAATTTTTTATATAAGGATAAAAAAATTATTTATAAATTGAATTTTTAAATATAAATTATTTTTATGATAGTAATTTATTTCTAAATTTTATTTATGAAACAATTATCTTTAGAACCTATGTCATGTTGAAATAAATTTTTTAAATTAATATGAAAAATTAATTATGGATTATATATTGAAAGTGACATAATTTTAATTAATTATCATTTTTGATTAATTTTATATAACAATATGAGTTTTTATAAAATTTTAAAATTTTTTAATATTATTTTCCATTTTTCATGGTGTATTGAAATTATAATTAAATATAAATAGTGAAAATAAGAGTAATAATATTTTATGAATATATTTTTTGAAATTATTTTATATAAAAATAATAATAAATTCACCCAAATGAATTCTTTATGGTTTAAAATATAAATAAATTTACCTCAATGGGGTTTTCCAATATATTGTAACATTATTAACCCTGGCATGTAATAATAATATTTTTACACTAATTAACAAAAAGAAATACTAATTGTTATTGTTAAACAATAATAGTGAAAAGATATAAAAAACAATTCTATATTTTAGTTCCAAAGTTTAATTTTATGCATACCCATCTTATCATTGGATTATATCAATATATATCGTTTTTACTATGAGAATTAATTTATATTAATATAATATATTTTGAAATTCCATGAATATCCCACCCCTCACTTTTAAATGAACACAAATGCTCATGAAACATCACAACACATTTCATGATCATGGTTGAAAAATAGTATCCATAACTAATATCAACATCCTCATCTAATTTTTATAGGTTTTTTACCTTTTAAATTATCTTATTTAGGAACATTAAGAATATATCAATAGGAAATCTACGGAAAATGTGGTAATCATCTTTACCAACACTATCATGTTTAATTATTATTCTAAATCCTACTAATGTGTTATAAACATATTAAAATATTAAATCCATTGAATTAAATATAAAGAGATGTCATAATGAATATGGAATGATTTTATTTCATTTAATTTCCATCCTACTATAATTGAATACATAAAACATAAAAATGTGTAACTTACCTTTTCCACATAGAGATGTAATTTTATTTCATCACCATGTTACATGGATGGTTAAAAAGATAGAAATAATGAATATATATGTACTTACCCAACCCTAGAAAACCCTCCACCAGTGTTTAATATAGAATAAATTAGCATGACTAGAAGGGATACAGTCCTGAATGAAGAAGAATTTGAATTTATTGTAATCCAAATAGACTAATAATTCTTCTATTAAAAAATAATACTCTAATTACATCATAAATTTTTATTTTATATAATTAAATAACATTTAGGAAAACTAAATTATTCCATTTAGAATACCCATGAATAACATTCATACTTATTTACTGACTAGGATAGGAAACCGAATATAGGGGAGCTCGAATGCTCAGTAAGGGTAAATTATAGTGGAATAAATAATTAATCTATTAGAATAATTGATATAGAAAGATAAATAATAGAGAAAACATTAAATGTAATAAATTACTAAGAAGAATGTGAGTAAATACAATGTAAATATGAATAATGAAAAATATATAAAATTCAAAAAAAAGGTATCAAAAAATAAATATAAAAAGGCCATAAAGTGAAATACATTAAATTTAATTATTGAAATGAAATGAAATATATTAATATATAAATCAAGAGAAAATATAATAGCTAAATAACAAAGGAAACTAAATTTGGGGAATTATTAAATGTTATAAATCTAGTATAAGGAATAAGAAAACCAATACCATGAAGTCATTTTAGAATAATTTTTTAAACTACAGATAGAAACACATTTAATATTCTAAAATTATATTTCTAATGAGAACATGTTGCTTCATTTTGCAGATTTTTAAATTTCATACTCTACCCTTCATTACTAGAAAAAATCATTCCTTATATTAAATGACCAATATAAATATTTTTCATTATCAAATATTTGAATTGAATAATGAATAATGAATTATCCATATTTCCCGAAATAATAAAATATCTATCAAAGTATAAATTATATGTAAAATAGGATACGGTTGAGGAAAAAATAATATCAATTATAAATGAAATGGATTATTTAGTGTAAATACAATGATTAATTATTAAATGAGATTTTATATTTCAAGGGGACTAAAAAATAAATAAAGGAATTTAATGTGAATATTATCCTTGTGTAAATTAATCATAAACCTTCCTGATTATAAATAAAGTTAATATGAATAAAATATATCCATCATGGAGTAGTATAAAGGGTAGTTTTTTTATCAATAAAAATTAAAATATCTTTTAAAAAAAATTCTAGAGGAAAACATCTTTTATTTTTATGAACCTTTTTAAAAAACATTTCATTCCAAATCACATTTAAGAAAAATCATTAAATATATTAATTTTAAGCATGCATATCAAACATGAAACATCTATGTTGATTAAATCCATATTTTCCATTAAAGGTAAAAATAACAGTCTGTTTTCATGGTTAAAGGGTTAGAATAACACATTATTCGAAATGTGACAGGATGATTCCATTGAATGCATTGGTAATAGAAAGAAAGAAGTTATAATTTCATCTCCAAATAATTTTAAAAAAAATTCATAAAACATTATAACAAAACATTGCTTTAAAATGAAACTAGTTTTTCTAACAACCGAAGGAAATAAAGTCATGTTTTTTAAATCATTCGGAAAAATACTTTATTACAAAATAGTGGAAATAGGGTTATGAAAATTTAATGTGGTAATAATTAACAAGAGGATAAGAAAATAAAAATTTTTATTTATTAATATTCATATATTTTCTCCAAATTTAAATAACATTAAAATATAATTAAAATTAATCTTGAGTAAAATAATTCATAATAATCAAAAGATCAGTGTACAACCATAAAACATATAAATTATAAGCCTCCTGAAAGAATAACGTAAAATAATGATTTTAAATACCATTATTTTAAAAGTATAAATGATATTATATATCAAAATGGTTAATATTTACACCTCGCAAAATACATATGTGGTTAATTTGATAGTTATCACTTATATTAAAAACAAGTGAGATGAGAATCCATTAACTACTGTTTCCATTCAGGTGAATGTCCTATAACATCATGTAAAATAATTTAATTTTAATTACCCAATTTATAAAGAACCATTTTCAAGATTATAATTACATTAATTTTACTTAATATTATGTTGTATACAACTAATTAAACAATTAAATTTACATATGTTGTTTTAACCAAATTCAGTTATTGTGTTAAAAACAAATTTTCTAATTAACTATTGTCAAACGAGCCAATATCTAACATCTCCAGATGTAACATACCATGTAAATAAAGAATAAAGAATTTTTATATTTATTAATAATTTTGAATTAAATATTAATTTTATTTTAAAGTGGATGCTATGTTCGATGGCATACTGATACACAACAACGGGTTTCTTTGAAATATTATATTGCACACAATGTTGAGTCATACGGAAAATTATAATAATATAATATTATTTTAAATGGTAGTTTACAACTAGCCATTTTATTGCAGGTAATAGACATAACTAACTACAATATGAATATACATGTCTGTAAAATGTTTTTATAATTACCCAATAAATTTTAGGGGGTTAAAATATAAAAGAATCTAATTTTAAGCATAATTTACTTTAAAATATTTATTTATAGCCTTTTAATGGAGAATCATACTTAAATATAGTCTTGGTCACTTTTATATGTTATATTTGACCAAATAAAAGTATTCTTTAGAATGACATCATCAAAATTTACTTTTCTAAATTTTTGGTATTTTTCTGATAAAAACCAATTTTTAATGAAAAGTAAAAAATAATGTATATTAATTAAAAACTACCTTTTAATTTAATTAATTTGTTGGTTATATTATCATTATAAATGGTTTTAATGTTTAATTAGATTATATTTTTACAATTTAATCATATGCTCGTTATTGAAAGTAATTTCACATTGAAATTGGACATACATAAGTGTCAATCTTTTGATAGTTATTATTTCTTAAAAAACGCATTTTGTTTTGACAATGGGAAATACTTTTAAATTAATTTCTTCTACTTCTATGTTTTGAATTTGGAAAAAATGGATACCATATTTTTAATTATTATTTTCATATTGTTAAAATCAGTGACGTTTATTTCTAGACATTTTAAATTTTTATCTCAATAAATATATTATTTACCATGGTTGAAGGGTAAATCTGGTAAATAAGGGTAATCAAATATTATTTTAATAATATTAAATTACCCTAAAATGTATCCAAATACTATTGGTTGATACATTTATGGCCATGTGAATCCATTGGGTCGATTTATCTACCATATCGAGCCACTTAAGAGTTATAATTACACTTTATATTAATTAATTTAATATAAAGTAAAAAATGACTTGATAATATATATTTTAGTAAATCAATTCTTACATGAGGTTATATAAGTTATCTATTCTACTATAAATATTCAATTTAAATATAAAATTATTTAAATCGTTGTTATATCTTTTTATAATTATTATACATCAACAAAATAAAATTATTTATGACATGATTATGATGCAGTATGTACCTCATTATTGAATGATTTTAATAAATAAGATTATAACGATTAAAGTAATATATAAACCCTATAAAAATATTATTGGACGATTTTATTTCGAACATGAGTCATATTTGCTTCGACTGTAATGTGTTTTGGACTATTAGAAACTGAAAATTGTTAAATAATAGAATAATATTTTCAATCATTCCTAAAGAGTCCCTCTTACCCCTTATAAAAAGCCATAAATTATAACCCATTCCTCACACATCTCAAACCACTTCTATCATCTAACCCTGACCAAATATGTTCTCAATATCCCTATCTTCCTCTTATAATACTTACCTTAGTTATAAGGATCTTCATGTGAGCCATTGGTTTCAATCGAAATGGTGATACCGAATGTAAAGGTAATGTCTTCTCTTAAGTCCTTTTGTTTTATTTTACTTCTCTAACCACCAAACTCTTTTGATTCCATTATTTTTTAACAAAAAAATAATCCTCAATATTCTAGCTTGTTTAAATGAGAATTATTCTAACTACACTTACACACACCTCCATCTAATGTGTAATGAACATATTGTATCTATGGATGGAAAACTAACGCCTCACGAAACAATGATTGTTCAATTATCTCTTACCACATATTATGGTGGATATTTTGACAGAACTATATTTATATATGATATATATTATGTTTATTTTTTCCTTATTTTTGTGCATTTTTAATTTATAGAATACATGTATGGTTTCCATTATGATAAAACACAATAATTTCATTTGAGAAAGTGCAGACCACTACCGCCTCAAAGTGATATAACTCATTCATACCATATGTGGGATGTATAAAAGATGAAATTATTAAAATTATATATGTTATTATAATGTTATTATAATATAACTATTTATCATTAATTTTTCAATCAATTAAAAAATGAAATATAAATGAATGTAGCATTCAAGCGCACGTACGACTTACCGTCTCCATGAATAGTGCATTTCATTTCTTTTCTCCAAATGTTATGTACTATTAAATATACATATATATAATAGATATATATGATATATATGATATCTAAAAAATTAACATAATTTAAGAGATAACGGACTCTTAATCAAATGGGCAGCATGTAATTATAATTTGTTCATTTTTTACTGAAGTACCAAATATCGACAGAATGACATTAATTAACATAAATGATTACATAATATTTATAACACAGTAATTAGTGATATAAAAGGAATAGTAATCATAAAAAAGGGTTCTTAGTCATTTATAAATTATCTTATGTTTATTATTTAGTAATAACAAGGAACAAACAAGTCAAGTCGGACACGATGTTAGTGGTTTCTTATCTCACTTTTAATTCCATGATATTTCCACTGTTCAGCACTTATTTATTGCATGTGGTTTATTGAGTACCTCCATTTGATATATAATATAATTATTACTTTAATATTCATGGTATTATGTGATTTATTTGGTGTTTATTAACTTTTGTTCATACGACATGACTGATTAAAACGTGGTAAGGGGGTTTCATCTCACTTTTTATTACCGATAGTTTCAAGATATATTTTCCACCTTTTCTTTTTTTGTGGTGTATATACTACCCATTATTGAAATATATGTGTAATATACATTAATATATGGGTATTTAAATCATCATTTTATGATCCTTCTTTCATGTGGTGTATGTTTCGAAAGTTACCAGATCGGTATGGGAAATTTTTTACACAATTTCCATTCCTGGGGTTAATCTTTTAACTCTTAATTATGTCATGCTATAATTATGTGTGGAATAACTGTTTAATTTTTTATGTTGTAATTTTAACTCCCATTTTTGTGGATATACTTTTAATACACATAATCACTCCATTGATAAATTCTCAATACATCGATATGATCTTGATAAGAGTAATTTTAACTCAATTTCCATTCATTGAGTTAAACATCAAAGTGATTTGTTTTGTCTTCAACAGAAAATGCGTAAATGTAATATGATTTATTTGCACTAAATATCCAATAATATTGAGAGTATTTATATTTTTCAAACATTATTATGTATTTTATTTATTGATAATCTAGGGATACCATTTATATTAGGGATTTAGTCTCAATTTAGATTCCATTGAGGATTCATTGTTGTTATAATGAAATTCACTGTTATATGGTGTATATAATGTCTTTTGGAAAATTATATCATCAATCCCATTATTCTGATGAAATTATAAAGTTCTGATTGAATTTTATTCCTCAATTATTTGTATTTAAGAATCTCTCATTTTGTTAAATACTCTTCAACTAAAATATCATTTTAAATGTTATAATGATTTAATCTAATAAATATTTGTCACTAATTTCCATGTTTTCAAAATGGTTTTAATGATTTAATTTTATGGACTTTTATGATTTCAAATGATTATTTATTTAAATGTTTCAACGTGGTATGAGACTCGTTGATGCAGAAATATCTTTATTAAATGTTTTAAATGGTTCTGAAAATGGTTTGATAATTCATTGTTTATGTCTATATATTGTAATGATATGTTATTATTGCATTGTGGAAATGATATACTTCTATAATTCTTGTTTTATGTGTTATGAATATGTTATGGTTCTTGGAAATTTTTTAGGTATACGAGTGGTTCCTTGATAAGCCTATTGCGGGTGTCCCCGAGATAGCTCTCCAATGCATTGGGAAATGTGGCCGAGGTAAAAGTTAATGTTTCTCCTAATAGATTTAAGGAATTTATTATGATGGTTATTCCAAATGTGACTCCATATGTTTTTGTGATAGCTAACATGTATGTATGTTATGAATTCCATATGTTACATTTATGATTTATGATTTGTGTGGGTTATTCATAAATATTATTATTTCCTAATGTATGTAATGATTGAAAAGTATGGTTTCATTGATTTTTATTTTTTGATGGTCTAATGTTTCCTTCCTTATTTTAAAACCCTTACTAAGCTTTTTATTCTCATCCCATGTTTTTCAAATATTTTCCATAAGACTTAAATATTAATTGGGTCAAGTATGGGATCAATGAGAATACATTTTGTCTATAAAATGGAACTATAAATGTTTCTTTTTAAGAGTTTTTATTTTATTAATAAATGTATACTGAGTAGTAGCATCTACATGTAATATTCAAGTAGATTTGTAATTGTTATGGACTAATTATCTAAAACACTAAACCTAAAAAGATCATCAATGTGAATTTTCGACATAATTCATGATTATGTAATGTTTAATGTTGGGTACCTATAGTTGGTATCTGAGGAAGGTTTAGATAACTTTAGTAGTTAGGGTGTTTTTTAAGAATATGTGAAATTACCATAATGGTTAGAATTTTAGAAAAAATTCATAGTAATTTTAAATAATGTGAATGATTTTACGATAACATGAATAATTATATCTTAGTATTTACCCTCATCAAAAGATATTATATGAGGATTTTATAGATATACTCACACTTAAATTTTTGGTTTTAGTAAATTGCTGGATCTGGCAATCAACAAACTAAGAGTGGATGTGAAGAAAACTATGATGGTTTTCTAAATGAGAAACTGAATGAAATGGGAGCATTAATTAAAACACTTATGGTTATATTCATCCAACTATCCATAGTCATGTTTTACCACCAGAACCTTGTGAATTTTTATAAGGCATCATATATGCGAGAAACAAATACCGACAGAAGTTCAAGTAATAATCATAATGGTATGTATATTCAAAAACCTATGTGTCAATAATGATGAATGAAACACATAGTAAAATGTTTCAAAGGGACGGTAAGGAGCTATAAAAGTTTAAGTTAAGGTCATAAAGAAAGAAAAAACCATAGAAAAAGAAAGCATCATGTTTACTCTCGGAATGGGAAAGAAGTTATTTCTCAGGGATCAATTAAATGTTTTAAATGTGTTTTTCATGGCCATTATATAAACATATGTCCTTTGATGATGGTTCTGGAATGGGATCACCATGATAATACAAATATATGTTTACCAATACCTAATGCAATTATAATTGAGTATGAGTAAACAGACAATGAACAATGAAATTTTTGGATTATTTCTTAACTGATGTTTAAACATTATTGAATCGTAGGATATGATTCATGATTTTGTTTGTAGGAATGAAGTGTTTCATAAAAAAGTTTGAATTTAATGGTTAATGGATCCTAAAGAACATTGAATGAGTAAGAAGTCAACATATAAGGGATTCATGTGTTATAGTAGATTTTAGCATGATTAAATGATTACATGCATTAAGGCTCTTTTTATGATGTGATTTCATTAGAAGACTTTTTATAGTATGTGAAACCCTGATGATTTATATATGAAAATTTAATTCAAGGAATAATTATATTTTCTTTTTTGGATATGGTTATAATGAACCTTTGGGTTTATATGATCCTTGAATTTGAGGCAATTATAGGTTAAAACATTTTGGGATGCAAAATGAATTTTATTTGATAACCTTTGTGGTTAAAATATGTTATGGTTATTTTTTAGGAATTAATATCTTTAATTGAGAAATTAAAAAAAATTACTGTTTTTGAAAAAAGGACAACACGCATACCGCATGGAAACTTGTCACGTCGGAAAATGTTGCAGGAATCGAACCCACACCAAAGTGCGATTGGGATTTACCGCCTACCATTGGACTACATGACATCCCTAGTTAATATTTATTTTTTTTAGATGATTTTATGAGACACGAATATGTTAATTTGGATTATCTATGGAAATGAATAACCTATCATGAATAATATAAGATTAGGTTAATTACATTTCAATATGAATCTTTAATAGTATCGGATGTTATTTGCAGATAAATGTTAGGATTTATCTTGGAAGACTATGTGATTAAATCCTTCTAAGATTTGCGATTCAATAATAGTTTTTATTCCTTTTATGACTATTATGTACAGTTTTTTATTGAATGGTCAATGTTGAACATTGGGTATTGTTTGAAATTTTTTGAAGATTAAGAGTAGTTTTTATTTTTGTAAAATATTATACTTTTTGGAGATAATCTGATCTTCTACTAACCATTTTGGTATATTTTATGAATAAAGACATGGAAAAAATATAGCTCATATTTTTTGGATTATTTTATTCTCTAGAATTTGATTATAAATCCTTCAATGTGAACAAGTCAACTGGAATACAAATTGTTTGATGAAAAAATTGATTTTTTGGTAGAAATTTAGTAAAGGACGAAAGTATACATGACATGTAAGTATATTTCCATATGTTGTTATTTAATCACATAAATAAATTCCCATAAATTACGAATAGTAACTTAAAACAAAAGAGTTGTGTGTTAACATTTTCTACTATGGAATCAATCAGAAATTAACCCATCACAAGTTTGTGATTTTCTGTTGGTTAACTTTCTCATAATCCAATTTTCTATCACTCTCCATCAAAATGATGGTTTTTTCTCACTTCTATATCGACGTTTTTATGGAATCCAAGTATATTTTGTTTCCGGAGGCCTTTGTACTTATCTTACTTTATTTTAAATTGATATTTTTATGGAGTCTTTTTTGGATGCGGGACATTCAATGATGTTTCCAATACCAATTTTAAAATTAGGAGGAAACAATTCCCAAATAGGGGAAGGATGTAACATCCCATGTAGATAAATAATATAAAATTTTTATATTTAATAATATATTTGAATTAAATATAAATTTTATTTTAATGGTGATTCTTTGTTCGATGGAGTACCTGATACGCAAAAACAAGTTTTTTATTGAAATCTTATGTTGCACACAATGGTGAGTCATACTGAAAATAATAATAATATAACATTATTTCAAATTGTATTTAACGCCTACCAATTGTATTTGATGGAATGGAAAAAATTAACTACAATATGAATATACTTGTTTTTTGAACATTTTTACATTTACCCAATAAATTTTAAAGGCTTAAAATAAGAATAAATCTAATTTAAAGCATAATTTTGTTTAAAAGGATGATTTACCACCTTTTGATGGAGATCCCTCTTTAAATATAGTTGTTTTCACTTTTATATTTCCAATTTGACCAAATAAAATTATTCATTATAATTGGGACATAAAAAATTTACTTTGGGTAAATGTTTGGTATTCTTTGGAAAAAAAATCAATTTTTAATTAAAAGTGAAAATTAATGTATTTTATTTCAAAACAACCTTTTAATATAATTTATTTAAATGGATTGATTATCTTTATAAATGGTTTTAATTTTTAATTAGATTATATTTTTACAATTTAATACTATCATGGTTATTTAATGTAATTTTCCTTTGAAATTGGACATAAGTAATTGTCAATCGTTTGATAATTATTATTTTATAAAACACGCCTTTTGTTTTGACAACAGGAATTAATTTTAAATAAATTTCTTCAACTTCTCTATTTTGAATTTGGAAAAATGCATTCCATATTTATAATTAGGAGGTTAAAATTGTGTAAATAGGTAACTTTTATTTTTTGACATTTTAAATAATTACCTCAGTAAATATTTTATTTACCGTGGTTAAAGGGTAAATCTAGTAATTAAGGGTTAAAAAATAATTTTATAATAATAGTAAATTACCCTAACATGTGCCCTAATACTATTTTTTGATACATGTTCGACCATTTTCGTCCTTTGTGTCAATTTTGGGACCCCATGGACCCACTTAATAGTGATAATGACACTTTATATTAATTAATTTAATGTAAAGAGAAAATTGACTTAAACATATATGAATTATTAAATCAATACTTAAATGAGGTTATATAAGTTGTATCTTAGACTATAAATATTCATATGAATGATAAGATGATTTAGTACATAATTGTATTTTTTTATAATTTTCAAACATCAAAAAAAAATATTAATGACACAATAATGATGTAGTATTTAACTCATTAATTAATGATTTAAATAACTTAGATTATAAGAATTAAAATAATATCTAAAACCAATAAAATTATTATTTTATGATTTTATTTTGAACTTTAGTCATATAATGTTCTACTTTAATGCGTTTTGGACCTTTATAAACCTTAAATAATTATATAATTAAATAATATTTTTAAATATTCCTAAAGAGCCCCTCCTTTATCTTATAAAAATACCTCACTACTAACCCATTAATCACACATCTAAAGCCCCTTGTATCATCCAAAACCTCATCAAATAATCTCTCAAGTTCCTCGTCTTCCACCTTGAAGACTTACATTTAGAAGAACGCACATCAAGTAATCCTTTTGGTTAAAACCAAATGAAGATACCCAATTTAAATGTAATGTCTTCTCTTAAGTCCTTTTGTTTTATTTTACCTCTCTAACCCCCAGAAATATATTTATTCCATTATTTTATAACAAAAATAGTAAACATAATATACTAGGTTGTTTTTATGAGATTTATTCTAACAAAACATTCAAACACCTCCTTCTAATAGGTGAGGAACATACTGTTTCTATGGATGGAATACTAACGCCTCGTGAAATGATGATTGTTCAATTATATTCTAACTACACTTATGTTTGATATTATGATGGAACTATATTTATATATGATATATATTTTTTTATTTTTTCTGTAATTTTTTATTTTTCATTTATTACATACCATTATGGTTTCCATTATAAGTAAACGCGATAATTTTATTTCTGGAAGTGCTGACTACCAACCCCTCAAAGTGACATGACTCGTTTATATAATATGTAAGACATTTAAAGGATGAAGTTATTTAAATTATTTATGATATTATACAATAATTATAATTTAACTATTTATCATTATTTTTTCATTCAATTAAAATATGATATAAAAATGAATGTTGCGTTCATGCGTACATACGGTTTACCATCTCCATGAACGGCGCATTTCATATATTATCTTCAAATGTTATGTAAAATTGTAAATATATATATATAATTGATATATGTTATATATATGATATCTAAATCATGAATATAATTATGGAGATAATGTACTATTGACCACTTGGACAACATGTAATTATAAGGTGTTCATTTTTTACTCAAGCACCAAATATCAAAAAAATGACCATTATTAACATAAAGGATTACATAATGTTTATAACATTGTAGTAAGTGATATAATTGGAATAAAATGAATAAAAAGGGTTCTAAGTCATGTATAAATTATTTATTTTTATTATTCAGGATGATCAAAGAACAAAAAAGTCATGTCGGACATGAGGTAATGCGTTTCATATCCGACTTTTAATTCTATGAGATTTCCATTGATCGCCACTTATTTATTTTATGTGTTGTTTTTGTACTTTAATTTCATATATTTTATCCTAATTTTTGTTATATTCATGGTATTCTGTGATTTATTTGGGGTTGATTAACATTTTTCATACGACTCGATTGATTACAACGTGGTAAGGGGATTTCAACTAAAACATTTTATTCTCATGAGATTCATGCTATATTTTCCAGTATTTCCATTTGTGTGGTGTATGTACTACCCATGATTTTATTCTTAATGTAATATAATTTAATATATGGGTATTTAAATCTTCATTGTGTGATCCTCCTTTTATGTGGTGTATGGTTTTTAAGATACCAAATCGGTAAGGTAACTTTTTATCCCAATTTCCATTCCATGTGTTTATATTCTAATTCATAGTTATGGCATGCTATGATTAAGTGTGGAATCACTGTTTATTTATTTATGGCATAATTTCCAATACCCTTTTTATATACTTTTGATTCACATAATCACTCCATTGATAAATTCTCAAGTCATCGATATGAACTTGATGAGAGTAATTTTACCTCAATTTCAATTCATTGAGTTAAACATCCAAGTCATTGGTATTTTCTTAAAAAGAAAATGTGTGATTGTCCACTTATTGGTATACTCTGATTATTCAATCATATTGAGTTTATTTATATTTTTCACACATTAATATGTAATTTATTTATCCTGGATCCAATGATAATGTTTTTATAAGGGATTTCATCTTAATTTACATTATATTGAGACTTAATTATTGTTAAGGACAAATTTACTCTTATATGGTGTATATACTATGCTTTAGAATATTATATAATGACTGAATTTATTCAAACGTTATTATAATGTTTTGATTAAATTTTTAGTCCTCAATTATTTGTATTCAAGCATCTCTCAGTTGGTTGATAAATCCATAACTAAAATATCATTTTAAATGTTATAAAGATTTATTCTTCAAAATATATATCATTAATGTCCATGTTTTCAAAATGGTTTTAATAATTTCTTTATGTGAACATTAATGTTTTAAAATGATAATTTATTTAAAAGTTTCAATGTAGTATGGGACACTTTGATTAAAAAATATCATTATTAAATGTTTTAAATGGTTTTGAAAATTGTTAGATAAAACATTGATTATATCTATATATCGAAATGATATGTTGTGATTGTAATGTGGAAATGTTATATTTATTTTATTATTGTTTTACGTGTTATGAATATGTTATGGTTCATGGGAATCAGTTACGTATATGGGTGGTTCCGTGATAAACCTAGGGTGGGTGAGCCCGAGATAGCTCTCCAATGCATTGGGTAATGTGACAGACGTAAAAGTTAATGTTTTCCCTAAGAGATTTAAGAAATATAGATTTTTTTGTATTACAAATGTGACTCCCTATGTAGCTGTGACATATACAATTTATGTTGGTTGTGAATTCCATAAATTACCTTTATGATTTATAATTTGTCCATATTATTCATAATTTTTATGATTTCGTTTGGTATGTTATGATTGAAAAGTATGGTTTTGTTGATTTTTATTTATTTATGGGATAATGTTTTTTATCCTTATTTTAAAACCCTTATTGCGATTTTTATGCTCATACCATGTTATTTAAATGTTTTCCACAGGACTTAAAGATAAATAGGGTTAAAGATGGGATCAAGGAAAAGACATGTTATATAAAACATGGAACTAGATATGTTTCTTTTTAAAAGGTTTTATTTAATGAAAAAATGATTTTTATTAGTAGTGTATTCAAGTAATATTCATGTCTTTATGTAATAGTTATGTCCTAATTCTCTAAAACTCTAAACCTGAAAAGATCTTCAAATTGAATTCTTGGCATAATTCAAGATTATGTAATGTTTAAGGCCGAGCCCTTATACCTGATTAATAATAATGAAAAAATTTTCATATATATACATTAATTACACTTTTAAAATCTATAATTAAATATGGTTATATTAAAATGAAACAGTGTTACAATCCTTTAGATAGTAGGCTGTACATATGAATTAGTAACATTCCCATTTTTCAAAAATCGTGTTGGAAATAAGGAATGTAAAACTTATATTTTAATAATTACCATTAAATAATAAATACTATATTTTTTAATCATATATATTTATATATATAATTATTATGATGTAAAATTAAATCGTATCATGGAGGCGATAGTCCACACATCTATAAACGACGTTATAACTTTATAAGTCTGTGAATGGGTAATAAAGAAAATGATATATATTATATTTGTAGAAAGGTAATTATTTCATGAATATAAAATACTTTTTTAATGTCTCAAATTTTTAATTATAATCATTTTTATACATTACATGTATCATATGAATAAATCAGAACACCTTTAGAGGGTGGTAGTCCACTCTTCCACAAATGATGATATCATTTTTTCACAAAATACAATGTATAATCATACGTGTTGTATAATAATTACTAAATCATAAATAATAATAAATATTATATATAAAATATATAAAAAGTGTGTACGTCATAATTTTCATCGTGATAGGTGATAAATGAAAAATGGACAATCATCATTTCAGGAGGCATTAGTTCGCCGTACACGTAAAAAGTATGTTTGTTACCAATTCGATGGAATTTTTTGAATTTTTATGTAAAAATGTTAGCATAAAGAAATCCTAGTATATTTAGGATACTTTTTTTTCATATATTCTTGTTATATAAATTTTTTATATGGTGGGGAATGGGATTCAATCTATAGAGGTTAATGAAATATGATTCCTGTTTAATCATGTTACTTTTAATTTTTTACGAAAATGATACATTGGTGGTCATTCTGTCCAAGTTGAGGCTTATAAGAATAAATTATGGATCTTTTGACATATTTGGGTATGTACTGGTTGATATAATGTTTCTTTAGAAGTTTGAGGAAGTGGGATGTGTGGAATCCATTTTATAGTGGAGAAAGTGTGGCACTCTTGAAATATTTGACAAAAGAATATCATAAACATTTTTTGTAACGTCCAGGTTCCAGGTGCCACTCAATGGGTGCACTGAACCCGGTTCGCCACGTGGCCTCAAAAACATTTCCCCAAATTCCATAGGCAACCGACCAGCAGTGAGGGCCGAGGTCTGATAGTGGGGAAATTATGCCCTCATTTTTCAGAGTGTAGCGCAGCGGAATAAAATACAAAGCACACAAAAAGGCGGAAGCAATAAACCATACACATTTAATTTAACAACTGATGTTAAGGATAACCCGCAAGATGTTTATATATATGATGCAACATGTCTCAAAATTCTATGAAAACAGCTAGAACAAGTTACATAGCAGTCCATATATTATAGAGTACAACAAAAGAGTACAAAGAAACCGGTAGCATCGCGAGCCTAAGCTCGATCCCATCCTCCCCTAATCCTCAATAGCAATCAAGTACCTATATATAGACCCTTTCCCTTATCTACACCTGCAGAAACATAATCTGTTTGGGCTGAAAAGGATGACCCAAACAGGGTGTGAGAAATATCTCTCAGTAGGCACCCACCAAAGGTCCGTGCCCAACTATGTGAAAACATGAAACAATAGCATGTAAAAGTAAATGCAATAAACTAATAAGTACTCAAAATTAACTAAATTTACCATTTAGTTCAATTTTTAACTTCATTTCATGATTTATTATTTAAGAAACCACCATAGTGAATTTCTATGTAAACTGTCAGTGTCCTTAGACACGCAAACCCTTACCCTCAGGTAATCAGAATCTTTCAATCTGGCATAACAGATGTTTCCCTCAGGCATACAAAGTGTCGCCCACAGTCACATTGTCTATCTCCCACAAGAACGAAGAAGTTTCCCTCATGCCGAAATAGAACATTTCCCTCAGGCTAATACAGTCATTCCCTCAGGCTATAGTAAAACACTACCCTCAGGCACAAGTAACCGGGACATTCCCAACATATAAATAAGAAGTTCACATACAATTCCTATAAATTCAAATGTATTGCATAGAATAATTAAGGCATACCCTTGGGTATCCTGGACCAAAGGCTAAACAGAGGAACAAACCCCTGGGGTGGTCCTGGATCCCAACAGCGATCCCAAACAACATTTTAATATCTCATTTAAATACCTATACCGTTATAGGTATATAAAATAGCCATATCCTCATCCAAACTACACCCAAAATATGAGTTCGTAGATCAAAAACACACAAAAATGCACGACAGTTGGAAAATAAACACCAATCCACCTACCTTATACGCCACTGATCAGTATACTCGAAAGACGTTCCACGAATCGTCTTAGAATGAGGTAGATCTGAGGTGAAATAAAACTCACTTAAACTTAAATAACTTCTATTAGAGGAAGAATTGTCATGATACACACCAGGAGGAGGAAGCTCTTACCCGTATGGTTCCAATGAGATCGGCGGAGGCAATATCTAATTCTCGACGTGCACTCAAGGGATCCTCGAAGATTTGGCTGTCCCTCTCAAGCTCCCGTCTGGTTCTAAGCCTTCCCTATGAACAGCGGAGGATAAATCCCATTCTAATTGAAAAAAAATAAGTATGCATCTTGTATTTCCAAGTACAAAGTGTGTATATCCCATTTTTTAACTGTTTTTCTGGTGGTTTCTCGCCAGCGTGGCACTGTTCGTCTGCGGACATGACTACACGGCATGTATGCTTGAGTACACGACGTGTTCGATTGTACAGCTACCCACCACCTTACTATTCTCCTACCGACTGACTACACAATGTACAAGGGACCACTACATGGCTTGTAGTCAGTCATTACTCCCTTCGTTGCCGATATGGCTACACGCCTCGTGTACTCATCCCACATGGCCAAGCGTACTCGGTGTGTAGAAAAGTACACGGCGTGTACTTCCAAAATATGGGAATTTTCCACAGTTTCCATATTTTCTCAAAAACACTTAAGGAAAAGAGAAAAGAATAAACTCGTACCTCAAATGTAAGAATCCGGTTCTTACAAACTTCCCCTCTTAAAGCAATTCTTCTCCGAATTTCCCATCCAAGGGTGGTGAAGATAAATCCGTGAACAACTCCGGCCACTTAGCACGTACATCGGTCTCCCACTCCTAGGTTTTGTCCTGCACTCGACCATGATACTATAGCACCCGTACGATAGGAACTGATCGGCCTTGGAGAACCATCATTCTCTTTTCAACTATACGAATCAGATGCTCCTCAAAGGACGCAACAAAATGAAGCTCAACCTCCTCGAGCTGAAAAACGTGGGACGAGTCTCAATGATTGCAGCGCAACTATGATACATGGAAAACGTCGTGCATGGCCCGGTACCTCTGTGGTAACCACAACCGATAGGCAACCATCCCAACTCTCTCCAAAATCTCAAATGGCCCCATATTCCTCGGTGAAAGTTTACCTTGTCTCTTGATCCGCATGTGTCTCAGCCTCGGCGAAACACGCAAGAAAAGCTGATCATCGACCATGAACTCCAAGGGTCATATGTGGTGATGAACATAAGATTTCCGACGATACTACGCAGTAGCCATCCATTTCTGAATTAACTGGACCTACTCAGAAGTCTCTTGTACGAGACGTGGTCCGAGTAAAGCTTCCTCACCTGTCTCTAACCAGCATAAGGCTAATCGGCATGGCCTACCATATAAATCCTTGTATGGTTCCATATCAATAGTTTCATGTTAACTATTTTTGTAGGAAAACTAGACTAGGGGTTTATGTTTCTCCCAAGATCCCCCAAAGTCTAGGATGAATGCACACAGTATGTCCTTAAGAACCCGTATCGTACACTCTGACGAGCCATCGTTCTGAGGGTGGTAATCCGTGCTCAGAAGCACCTGTGTACCCAGTGCCCTTAGAAAACACTTCCAGAAACGAGACATAAAACAGGAGTCCCTATCAGAAACAATAGAATGAGGGACCCCATGAAGACGTACAATCGTTCAGATATACAAATTCATGAGATCGTCAACACCGATGGTCTCCTTGATCGACAAAAGGTGAGCTACCTTCATGAGTCTATCCACAACAAACCACACGACATCATTTCCTTGAGGTAACCTCGGCAACCCAATCACAAAGTCCATCACGACATCATCGTATTTCCACTCTGGGATGGGTAACTGTTGTAACAGTCCAGCTGACCTCTGATGTTCCGCCTTCACCTATTGAAAGGTGGAACACCTCATAACAAAACCAGCTACATCACTCTTCATACCCGGCCACCAGTAGTGACGTCTCAAGTCTTGGTACATCTTGGTAACCCCAGGATGAACTACCCAAGATGAAGCATGAAACTCCCGCATCATATCCTTTGTATATCCTCTAGAACCCACACTCATCCATGGAAACACAATACCTCATCATCTCATATCTTCCAACTAGGAGGAGGGTCCTCACTTGCCACTGAATCCAGTAGAACTAGGACTTCCGAATGAGATAGTTGTCTCATCCTGACTCTATCCCGTAAGGTAGAGGTCACAGCAAAAGATGAAAGATCGGTCTACCCCTGACTGTCATGCACCTCCAAATGCATCTCAGAGAATAAATCCATGAGCTGGAACTCACCAATGGCCTCCTGCATAGCCTGTATCTGAGTCTTCCTACTCAGTACATCTGCTACCGCATTACCTTTACTAGGTGTATAGGCATGCTCGAAGTCGAATGACTGAAGGTATTCAACCCACCTTCGTTGTCTCAGATTCAAGTCACGCAGAGTATTGATATTCATGAGACTATTGATGTTGGTAAAAACCAAAAAATTCTCTCCCAAGATATAATGTCACCAATAGTGCAACACATGCACAACTGCAGCAAACTTGAGATCATGTTTCGGGTAATTCTTCTCTTGTGGCCTCAACTGCCGAGACCCGTATGCAACTACTCGATTACTCTGCATCAACACTGCTACCAGCATAATACCTGATGCATCATAGTAAACTATATAGCTCTTCCCCTCCTCTGGGAGTATCAGGATCAGTGTTGTTGTCAACCATCCTTTTAGGTACTGAAAGGTTGTCTCACAAGATTCTGATCAAACTAACTTCACACACTTCTTAGTCAAACCCATAAACGGTGCTACTAAGCAGGAGAAGTCCGGTATGAAGCATCTGTAGTAACCAGCCAGCCCCAAGAAACTCCATCTTTCCAACACATTCTTAGGGTGCTCCTAGGAAACTACAACTCTCACATTCTCTGGTTCTAATGCAACTCCTGCCTCTGAGATGATATGACCCATGAAGTGAATCTGCTCCATCCAAAAGTGGCACTTAGAGAGCTTTGCATATAGCTGATGCTCTCTCAGTGTACTGAATATGATCTCAAGATGGGTGGCATGGTCATGTCGAGTGTGAGAGTACACCGAGATGTCGTCCACAAATACTACCACAAAAGTTTCCAGATAAGGATGGAACACACGATTCATCAGAGCCATGAAAACTGATGGCGCATTCGTGAATCTGAACAACATAACCGTATACTCGTATAGACCATACCTACTCCTACAATATGTGAGAGGTATATCAGATTGTCTAACGCCCAGCTGATGATATCCTGATCTCATGTCAACCATTGAGAACACTCATGCTCCACAATTTTGATCCAAGAGATCGTCAATCCTCGGTAAAGGATATAAGTTCTTGACAGTCAATGGGTTCAACTTCCAATAATCCACATAGAGTTGGAGGGTACCGTCCTCCTTCATTGCAAAGAGGATCGGAAAACCCCAAGGAGAAGTACTGGGATGGATAAAAACCCTTTGCATGTAACTCTACTAACTGCCTCTTGATCTCCTGTAACTCGGACATGACCATCCTATAAGGAGGAATGGACACCAGTGCTGCTCCTAGCACAAGTTCAATAGATAAATCCACCTCATTCTCCAGAGGAAGTCATTAAAAGTCATCCGATAAGACATTTCTGAAATGATCAACCACTGGAGGGAAATTAATCTGACAAGTCCCCTGGTCGTCCAGATATGAACTCGCAATCTGGGTTGTGGCTCCACCTCGCCCATGATGCTCTAGTCCAGGTCGACTCGCCTGAACATCCCATTATCCATTGTATAGAAACTCTCTGCCCTCTGGTGACGTGAAACTCACCCTACAACGATAGCAGTCTACAAAGGCTCAAAAGAGAACCAACCAGTCCATCCCGATAATGACGTCATAAGATATCATCTCTAAGACACAGAGGTCACAAAGGAAGTGACACCCACCAACCTCAAGGGGTCACTCCTTTCACTGACGCACACCAGCCGTTCTAGTCCCTAGAAGAGTGTCTAGCATCATGACATCAGAAGAAGTAGAAACACAGAGCCCAAGGCTCTCCACAACAGGTACATATAGAAACTATGTGTAGCACCCGTATCGAAAAGTACTGAAGATAAAAAAAACTACTAGAATAGTACCTCTAACAGTAGAAGGTCTAGGATCCAGCTCTTGCTGGGTATATTGCACTGCAAATGCTTGCCTAGTGTCGTAGCCCTGCGACACATCCTGGCTACCCTGAGTTGTCCCGCCCTACTGCCTCTGAGATCCTGGTGTCTGGCTACCACGGCCATGAACACCATCTCGGCCTGAACGCCCTGATGTATTCTACTTCTTTGACTAGTAAGAAGCAGCTGGTCCTGTTCCCGCACGCAGAGTCTGCACAGAACCCCTCTCACTAGCCACTGGTAGAAACGCCCTACAAAAGCGATGTAGATGTCCCATCTTGCAGCAAGATCGACACTCCACTGGGTCTCGTGGACACTGAGGTATCTTTTTCCCCTACTTACCACACTGGTAGCTCCTGACCAGTCCAGCTGAAATATCCTTCGGGCTAGTACTGCGACCCTGAGAGAATTCCATCTATCTCTTCCTCTTACCAGTAGAAATAGTACCAGAAATTGGTGTTGAACCGCCCTGGCCCACACCACTAGCTTCCTGCAGGTTCCTCTCTGTAATCAGCGCCTCATTCACAATAGCAGGTACTGAAGGCAAACTAAAAATATTCACCTATTCTCGGATGTCATACCGAAGACCATCCTTATAGTTCCTGGCCCTCAATGTCTCATCACCCACCAAAACGGGTGCAAAACGCTGAAGCTCGGTAAAGCGAGCAGAATAATCCATCACTGACATAGCGCCCTGCTGCATATTCATAAACTCTCAAGCTCTATCTGACCTCAGTGTCTCTGGAAAGAAGAATTCATAGAAGACTACCTGGAAATCTTCCCATTCCATGTCCCTGTGAAGCTCTGATTGGGTGGTAACATCCCACCCCCTCTTGGTGAACCAAGCAACATGTATGTCGTGAGGTTGACCCTCTGCCCTAGAGGCGTCTCAAGATGCTCGAAGATTGTATGCATCGACCCCAGCCAAGAATCCGCAGCCTGTGGTCCGCCATCCCATGAAAATGTAGGTGGATGCTGCTACTGGAAGATACGTGCCAGCTCAGCCATAGATGTGGCAGCCGACAGTACTCCTTGAAAGGTTTGCATGATCCGCATAACGCCATCACAGAACTGCGCATTAACACATGTGTCTGGTATACCTATTGGAGTCGCATGTTTCTAAGCTAGAGGATCCACTTGTATCCCATGGCCCACCATCTCTGGAGTATAATCTTTGTTGTTCTCCTGGAGAACAATGCGTGAACATCTAGACGACATGACACTACAAGCTCAAAAACATGCCTTAGATTCGTGATTATCAAGACTGAAAATGAAGGATCCCCATAGGAAAATAGGAGGAAGAAGGCATTTCAATATTTGCAAAAGCAGACTGCACGACGTGTATACTGACTACACGGCGTGTACTTGACTTCCCTTCCCTGACCAGGTCCTTCTACACGGCTAAGATACACGGATCCTATTGAACAAAACTACATGACATGTATGGTGTAATTTTCCAAATGCCTGTGTCATTTGTGACACGGACGACTACTCGGCTTGAAAAAAAATGGCGTGTTACACCCGCACATGGTGTGTACACTACCATGTTTCCCCAGACACATGGCTAATTCAACACGGTCTGTCCTCAGACAAGACTACATGGCATGTCCCACAGGTACATGGCGTGTACTAGACGAGCTCTGCCGACCCATGTTGTTAATTACACGACTAGATACACAGATTATACGACACGACATGTTACATATATACACGGCGTGTACACGAAAGGACTACACCGACCTGTATTGTTAGTTACATGGCCCGATCCCAGATCAGACTACATGGAGTGTTCCACTGTGGACACGACGTGTATGTCTTAAGGTCTCCTTCATCCGTGTTAGTTAGTTACACGTGCGGACTCAGGGTCAAAACTACATGGTGTGTTATCCCTAAGCTCTTCCCTTCCCCGTGTCACCACCCACACGGTTTGTGACACGGGAAGCGACCACACGGCGTGTACTCATGGTACACGGCGTGTACTCAAAAGGTTTTCTTTTCTTCCTAAACAGAAGACCATACAAGGTGTGTTTAAGGTACTGCACAACGTGTATACTGGGTTTCCAGATAGTATGCCTCAGAAACATCCCCCGAACCTAGAAAATACCTAAAAAACAACACCTAAGTATCAAATTCTGATCCTTGATGGCCCATACTCCCCACGAATAAATGTATGACATCTTATCTATGTTTTAGAAAAATAAACAGCTAATGATCCACCAAATTCTAGTCAATGAGGGATCATACTCCCCAAAAACCAAAGTCCGACGTCCATTCTGTTAACATGTTTATACAATAATACCCTATCACATAGCAGGTATTTATCAAGCAGCTATCACAATAGCATGCTTTTCTAGCACAACAACTATCACAACAACATTAAAATTCTAATGCACCTACATGGAATGGAACTATGCATGACATGTGACTTGTAGCATGTACCTAAATGATGCATTAGATGGCATACCCTCATCTCATTAGGTTTCAACTAAATAAAACCCATAGATAAAATATAAAAATCACAATCACAAGTGCATCACCCAACAGTGAAATCATATCAATTGTAAATTGAAAAATTGGTAAAATTGAAATACGAGGTAAATTGGTTTTTCCATGTACATGGGTTAGCTACGCCTGGGCACAACTTATTAAAAACTACCATTCCCATACTATCCCTGACTAAGTCTCCAATTATTAAGTCAAATAAAAGAACCCCTTTGATACCAATTTGTAACATACCGATTCCGGGTTCCACTCAACGGGTGCCCCGAACCCGGTTCTCCACATGACCTCAACTGCAATTCCCCAAACGCCAGAGGCTGCCGACTAGCAGTGAGGGCGCAGGTCTGATAGTGGGAAAACAATTCCCTCATTTGTCAAAGTTTAGCGTAGCGGAATAAAATACAAAGCATACAACAACGACGGAAGAAAAAAACCATACACATTTAATATAACAACTACAGTAAAGGATAACCATCCAGATGTATATATATATGATGTAACATGTCTCAAGTACTAAGAAAATAGACAAAACATGTTACATAGCAGTCCATACATTACATAGTACAATAAAAGAGAACAAAGAAACCAGTATCATCGCAAGCCTATGCCTGATCCCATGCTCACCTACTCCTCACTAGCAACCAAGTACTTGTATATGGTCCCCTGCCCTTATCTACACCTACAGAAACGTAATCTGTTTGGGCCGAAAATCATGACCCAAACAGGGTGTGAGAAATAAATCCCAGTAGGCACCCACGAATGGACCATGCCCAACTGTGTGAAAACATGCAACAACATCGTGAAAAAGTAAGTAAAATAAACTAATTTTTACTCAAAAGTAACTAACATTACCAGTTATTTCCATTTTTAACATTAATTTCATGATTTATTATTTAAGAAACCTCTATAGTAAATTTCAATATAAACTGTCAGTGTCCTCAGACATGCAAACCCTAACACTTAGGTAATCAAAATCTTTCCCTCAGGCATAACCGATGTTTCCCTTAGGTGTACGATGTTTTTCACTCAAGCACAAAGTCAATCTCCCACAGCCACGAAGAAGTTTTCCTCAGGATGAAAGAGAACATTTCCCTTACGCTAATACAGTCATGCCCTCAGGCTATAGTAAAACACTGCCCTTAGGCACAATACACCCAAAACAACATTTTGATATCACATTTAATTACCTATACAATTCTAGGTATTTAAAATAGCCACGACCTCAGCCACATGACAACCCAAATATGGGTTCATAAGTCAAAAACACACAAAAACGCATGATAGTTGGAAAATAAACACCAAGACACCTACCTAATACACCCCTGATCAGTATAGTCGAATGACATTCCACGAATCGTCCTAGAACGAGTTAGATCTGAGGTGAAAGAAAACTCACATAATCTTAAATAACTTCTATTAGAGGAAGAATTGGCAAGAGACACACCAGGAGGAGGAAGCCATTACCTGTGCAGGTCCAACGAGATCGACGGAGGTGGAATCAGATTCCCAACATGCACTCGAAAGATCCTCAAATATTCGGCCTTCCCTCCCAATCTCTTGTCTAGTTCTAACCCTTCCATGTGAATAGGGGATGCTACTGCCGATTTTAAGGGAAAAAAACAAAATACACGGCTTGTATTTCCAAGTTCACAGCGTGTACTTCCCATTTTTTAACTGTTCCTCTAGCGGTTTCCCTCCAGCATGGAACTTTTCATTTACCGACATGAGTACACGGCGTATATCCTTGATTACACGGTGTGTTCGGTCGCATAGCTGGCCACCGCCTTACTATTCGCCTGCCGACTGACTACACGGTGTGTAAGGGACCACTACATGGCGTGTAGTTGGTCTTTACACCCTTCATTGCCGACATGGCTACACACCCTATGTACTCATCTCACATGGCCAAAAGTACACGGCGTGTGGAAAAGTACACGGCGTGTACTTCCAAAATTTTCGATTATTCCCCATTTTCCATATTTTATCAAAAACACTTAAGGAAAAGAGAAAAGAAGAAACCCGTACCTTAAAAGTAAGAACCGGGTTTTTATATTTTTCACATAGAATGTAGATCCTATAGTTTTCCAAATTTGATACATGTACTAAAATTGTAAAGTTATGACCATGAAATGGGTCTTGGATAATATTATTGTATATGTTTTCCCATAATATGAGGGATTAGTCCCTTATTAAATCTAATTTAACAATTACCATTGTAATTAATTTTAAATACATACACTAATATTATTGGTAATATACTAATTTGTCCTTATAAGATATTATAAATTTTTATTATTCCAAATAAGGAATCCATTTTTCAAATTAAAATCACATAATGGTCATAAATTATTTGAAATTTAATCTTGAATTTGGGATGACGATGAGGGTTTTCAATGTAAAATCGTATAATAGTTATATATTTTTTATTATGAATTTCAATGTGAAATTGATTATTATTATCTAATTTAGGTTACATTATTATATTATTATGTATTTAATCATTAAAAATAATTTAAAATATAATTTATCATTTTTTAAAAAATCAAATGAAAATTAAATATTGAACGGAAGTTATTTTTTTTAATTTTTATTAAAAATGTATCATCATAGAAATTTACATAAATTAACCCAAAGATAATTTTTTGTTTCACATTAAAATATGGTGTTTACCTTGAATAATTATATTTATTAATTTTTCAAAATTTGGAGCTTAAATAGTTTCTCTATTAAAAGGTGTAAAAAGGGACTTAATAAAAAATAGAGGGTTTTATGTGTAATATTGAGTATATTCATATCTTAAGTTCATCGAATCAATTAGATCTTTATTAAAATTCTTTTATTGAGTATAATATATATATATATATATATATATTTATTATATTTACTTCACTCTATGATTTTATTTAATTTAATAATTAGGTCAAAATAGCTTTCTGAGGATAAAAAATGTTTTCTATATAAGTATTCCATCTATATTCAATTAATTCTTATATTTCTTTCTAATTATGTTTTAACCAACGAATTCATTATATATTTGTGTGAAACATAAATTTTTTATGATATTTAATCCTAAATAAAACCTCTAATTTTGCACCAATTATTTATATTACTGTAATAAATAATAATATTTTAAAATTTTACTATTGTTCAGTAAAACATGGTATGTAGTGTAACACAAGCAATTGAAGGAACATGTTGTTGAGTATATCTCACGCTAACACAGTATCATGTGCATTGAAGTATATATAATATATTGAATTTATTTAAAATAGTATATATATTATAAATTATCAGGATATTATGTTCCCTTAGGTGCTGAATCTTGCTTGTGAAACACTCTATTGCATATAATATTCAAACAATAAATTTTCAGGATGTTACATTCTACACACATTATTTGATCTATGTCCACACATTTTATCACTCAGATTTATGCTAGATTTTATGATATTTCATCTTTTTGAAATCCCATTTCATGATAAGGGTTCATAGTACATCCTCTATGAAAAAGATAATGGGATGTATGATGCTAAAATAGACTATCATATTACTAGTAATCTATGTAGGAGAACATCAGTGGAATATAAAGATACATACTTTGAGGAAAAGCATGCATATTTTTAGGGAGTGATTGATGTCATCAATCACAAACATTTAAGTGAAAAATTTAATGTTTTATGGCCTCAAATCTATAAAATAATTATGATTTAATAGATTGTTGGTTCAACAAAAAATTAATGTATTAGGAAAAAAATTTCTATGTCAATTTCGGATTGTTTGTTAATTATTTTACTACCCATGAATATAAATAATTTTACTTAAATGTTACGTTTAAATTTCCAGGGACTAGTTCTATCCATTGGTTGTTCTTAGATAAAATTCTAAATCATAGAAACATTGATATTTATGAATGAGGCACCAAAATACATTTTTAAAGGATCTGAAGGACCATAAAATGATGACATGACTGACTATTTGTCTCATATTATTTTCCAAAACTAGTATGTTAATTGAATTAATTTCTAAAGCTAAAAATAATCACTATAGGTTTAACATAAATATTTTTTCATCAAATTTTTTAACTAAAAAAGGCATATTATCCAGGTAATTGTATAAGTAAATGGTTGGTATAAAACTCAAATAATCCTTAGGTTATTTGTTCAAGACCCAAGTCCATATCATATTCAATGAATTTTCAACAAGTATATAGATTATCCTATTATAATTCCATGATAATATTATTCCCAAAGATAAATATGTTGTATATCCTTAAATTAAGGTTAATAACTAAATATCATTTTTACTAGGGTTTTCAATGTAATATCAATACATTAAAATCTAAATCATTTTATGTCAACATTGGTCCTTCATTAGTCTAAATATTATAACCTAAAATCATTTATAATTTCTATAAATCATGTAACTATATTTTAAAACTAATAAGATATATGATTAAACAAGATTATTTATTTTCATCATATGTTCATATCATGCACAATGATTTGTAGAGATGATTTGAAATAACCAAATCATGTCACATTAGAGTGATGAAAATAGTCTACAATAAGGCCCATTTTTGTGTTCCACATTATGCTGAATTAGGCCTAACACATAATTCCAAAGATGTTACTCTGCAGTATATAGTTTACATAACCACTCTGACATTTAGTATACAGACATATAAGTATTCCTAGAAATACCTACATAATACTTATTTTACCAAAATTTTATCTTTTTCATCAACACTTATCCTAAAATTATAGCTTAGGGTTACTTTATCTAATCAATGTTTTTTTTCAAATATAGTTCCCAAGGATTCTACTATATTTCTTATCCTACCAGCTATATCGACCCGACCCCATAACGAATATAGCAACTATCTTCTATCAATTACATTGTAATGATTAAAAGGAATCAAATCCCAAAGGATGAAGATATTTGTAGTTCTACTTAATTTGATACATAAATGAGTCTTGTATTATAAATGAATACACTACTAAAAACCAAATTTTATATCTTTATAGACAAATAACTTGGATGAAAACTACTTTTTTCTATCAATAATATCCTTGAATATATTTCATACATGTTGGATTCATGGATAAAGGAAAAAATAAGAGTGAGATCCAATTATCAGTAAGTGTATAGTATAAATGATGTAATAATGATTCGATTAAAATAATGAATATGAATTGGTAAATAACTGATAGCACATTCCATGTAATCAGTTGCTGAGAAAGATGTGAGTAAATAATAAGGTAAGTAAAATAACTAAAAAATGACATTCAAATAACTATATAATAAATAATCTATATACAAAGATAAGAAACTAAAACAAAATCCATTTAATCAATGAACCTAAATGAAATTTATCCACAGATGAATTGATAGAAAATCTTATAGAAGAATAAGAACATAAAATAAATGATGAAAAATCATACTTATTAGACATCAATTCTAAGGAACCTGATAACTTATAACATCAAGACTATTCTCATGAAAGTTTTAAACATTTAATAGAAATCCATTTACTTTTCAAAATTTATTTCTCTCATAAGAATATATTGTTGAATATATGAGCTATATAATGCTAAGGATATACCCTTCATTACCTATCAAATCAATTCGCATATCCAATAACTTAAATAAATAATATGAGTTGGAAAATATATTTAATGAATAAAAAATATGGAATTGTAATTTCTCTCCAAAATAATTAAATAACTTTCAATGAATAAAACATATGTAAAATATAACAAAATTCAAAATATAGAATTATCTATGATAAATGAAATCGATTATTTAATGTAAATTCAATGATCAATGTTAATAAGATATTTAATATTTATCATAGACTCTAAAATAATTCAATTATGTGAATATGAATACTATCCATAACCAAATTAATAAAACCATACATAGGAATAATAATGTTAGTATCATCATAATATACCCAATGTGGAGTATAATAAAGGGCTTTTAAAATTGTTGAATAAAATTGAAAAAATATTTTAAAAATTTTCTTGAAGAATATTTGTTTTTTAAACCATGTGAAAAAATATTCAACAAAAACCAAATTAATAATTGTTTAATTAAAATGTAACATTTTAATAATATGGATGAATCATATAATAAATTATGGAAATCATATTCATTATTTTGATACAAGGTGAATAGAAAATTTCTTTTACACTGTAAAATGGTTAGAATAATTGTTTATTCAGAATGAGATAAGAATATTAATTCAAAATAATTAATAAGATAAAAAAGGTGTAGTAATGTCTTCATATAAAAATTTTGATGTATTTTCTCAAAATGAATTAATAAATCAAGGTTTTTAAATTGAAATAGGTATTTTGACAAAATAAATAAATATTTTTGAGTTTTGTTGAAAACATTTTCAAAAACATTTTGAGTACCAAATAGTATAAAATGGTACAAATTCTTAAATGTATAGATGAATAACTAGAATATTGGAAAAAAATTTTTATATAAAAATGGTAATATAATTTCACATAATACAAATACCATTAAAGGATCCATAAGATTACACATGAGGAATATAATCCCTTATAATTTAAAAGTTTCCCATACCACCCTAAAACTTTTAAATGAAAAGAATATTGAATGAATAATGTTAAATAAATGATTTAAATTATATTAATTTAAAAGGATTAAGTATATGATATATCAATTGGCATATTAGGTGAACCATAAAATTAATTTAAGTGCTGAATATGGAATTTCACTAGTAGATTTTAAAAAAGTGATATGTGAATCATTTACCATTAATTTACTTTCAAGTTAACATTATTTAACATCATTTATAGTAAACTTATGTTAATTTTATATATTATCCATTGAATATTTAATTTTTATCTTTTATATTATTTCACATAATAATATTTTGTATATGAAGGCACAAATAATTATGTTTATGTTGGGTATTTTGACCTAATTTTTTTTTATTTTATAAAAAAACTTTTGGAGGTTAAATATGGTTTGAGGGGTCATTATATAACATCTTCATAATAATAATATTCATAAAATAACTATAATACTTATACATTAATTATCAATTTAAAATTAATCATTAAATATTGTTATAAAAAATGAACTACTTATAAAATCCTAGAGATGATATGACAAATATACACATGATTATGGTTATGATTTTTCAATGATTGTCATGGAAAAAAGGTAAGTAAAAAAAATATTGCTAGAATTACCATTTTATCATAAATTCAAAATTATTTAATCATTTAAACTTATATATTTAATTCTTGTGATGTAAAAGGACTCACATCTGGTCGAGGTGGTGGTAATCTAAACATGCACGAACTACATTATCACTTTTTAAGTGTATTGAAGTGTAATAAAGAAAATGACATATATTATATTTCTATAAATGAAATTATATCAATAATATCAGATATATTTATTTTATCTCACATATGTTTTATTAAAACCATATTTTATACATTCCATGTATCATGTGAATGAATCACATTACATTGAATGGTGACAATACACACATTCCCAAGAGATGTTATCATTTTTTTTAAAAAAAATATAATGATATATGTTTCAAAAAAATTAAATAAGAATAATTACATAAAAATATTATATATAACATATATAAGAAATATTTCTTCATAATATCAACCATGAGATGTCAAAATGGAAAAATTAACAATCATTGTTTCAAGAGGTGGTTGTTTATCTTACACGTAAACAGTATGTTCGATACCCATTAGATAGATAAATGTGTATTTTTTTGTTAAAATGTTAGAATAAAAACATTAAAATTTATTGAGGATACTGGTCTTATTATATTATCAGATAATATGATGATTTTATTGGTGTATAATTTAAATAAAACAATGTTTGTTGAGGAATGCTCTTACCTCCTAATCAGATAACATCTTTTGGTTGGAACTAAAAGGATTTAATCATTGGATTTATTAATTAGCTGAGGCTTCTAGGTTTATGTAGTGGAGGCGGAAAAGTTAATTGGGTAGAGATTTTTCTAGCCAATGTGTCTTGGGTTGTGTGAGTAAATAGGGTGAGGGGAGCCTTTTATATTGGGGGAGAGGTGGCACTATTAAAATATTTGACAAATGAATTCCAAACATGGTTTTCGAATTCCACATGGATCCCGTAATGGTTCAATATATATATATATATATATATATATATGTAGGTATATGGTGTATATATGTAACACCCTTGGTAAATAAAGAATTTGAAATTTTTATATTTATCCCTATTTGTGAATAAAATTTTAATATTAATTTAAAGGGAACGCTGTGCTTGATGGCTTACCCAATACGCAACAACGAGTTCCTTTGAAATCTTACATTGCACTCTAATAATAAAATAATATTATTTTTAATTTTAGTTAACACGTAGTCATTTTATTGGTTGGAATGAATATAAATAACTCAATTATAATTATATATGTTTGTTAAATGTTTTTACATTTATCCAATAAAGGATAAAGGCTTAAAATATGATAAGAATTCAATTTTAGGCATATATACTCTAATTTTCACTAAAGGTCCACTTATCAACTTTTAACGGTGAACCATCATTAAATATAGTTTTGGTCACTCTTATACATTCTATTTGACCAAATAAAATTCTTATTTAGAATCGGGACATCAAAAATTACTTTGTGTAAATTTTGTGTATTTTTCCGATAAAGATCATTTTTTAATTAATAGTGAAAAATATTGTATTTTAATTCAAAACCACTTTTTAATATAATTTTTTTAATATGATTAGATTATCTTTTGAAGTGGTTTTAAAGTGAAATTAGAATATATTTTTACCATTTAATCCAATAGTGGTCATTGGAATTAATTTCACATTAAAATCGGACTCAAACTAGTGTCAATTTTTTGATACTTTTTGTTTCATAAAAACATGCTATTTGTTTTGATAGTGGGAATTAATTAGTAAATTAATTAATTCAACTTATATGTTTTGAATTTTTTAAAATAGACATTATAATTGATTTCGGATTATCAAATATATCTTAGGGTGAATTTTTGGTATTTTTCTTAAAAACTTTATTTTTTGATGAATAGTGAAACCACTAAGTGGTACTTAAAAAACTGATTTTTCATTTAAATGAAATTTTAACACCTTTGTGCTTTGAATTTAAAAAATCCGAATTAAGTCATCATGAAGTAAAATGTGGTTCAATGGGATTAAAATAATTTTTTGGTGAATATAACTTCTATGTTTTTAATCACGATTAGAGGTAATTAGTGTAGTTTAAGGTAAAAAAAATGCTTTAATAATATTAAATGAGATTGAAACATGTCCTACCCTCATTGTATGTGTCATGTCCTACCAAGACAATCCATGGGTCAACTTTGGGACCCCATGGAGCCACTTTTTTTGGGAAATGACATAAATAACTTTTTATTTAATGTTAAAGTAAAAATGACACAAACATGAGATGTTTTATTAAAACAATTTTTACATGTGGTTATACAAGTCAGATTTTGACTTTAAATATTCATTAGAAAGATAAAAATATTTCCTAAATCATAGTATTTTTTTTATAATTTTTAGACATTATATAAATTAAATTATTTATGACATCATGATGATGCAACGATTACCTCATTATTTAACGATTTAAATAAAATGAAATGATAATGTAAAATGTAAGACCTAAACATGTAAAAAACCTATTTTATGGGTTTATTAAGAACCCTTATCACCTAAAACTCAAATTATATCAATGTGGGACCTTTTAAATCCGAAACACAATTTAAAATAAAGTAACATCTCTTTATTTTCCAAGAGTGCACCTCCTCTGCTCTTATAAAAGGCCCCCACCTCTACCACCTTACACACACCTCTCAAGACTTTGGCTCGGCCATCCCATGCCTATTTCATCTCTCCAAATCCCTATCTTCATCATTGAAGCCTCACTTTGGGCAGAATCCTTTCCAAAGAAGACTTTGAGATCAAATCAAAGAGAGTTACCCGATTTAAAGGTAATGTCTTCCCATGAGTTCTTTTGTTTTATTTTGCATCTCCAACCCCCTAAAATCTTTTTATTCATTTCTTTTGTAACAACTCCAGTATATTAAATATACTAGGATGTTGTTATAGGAATTATTCGAGCTAAACTTACACACACCTCCATCTAATTGTTAAATAACATATTGATCTGTGGATGGAGAATTTCTGCCTCACAAAACAATGATTGTTCAACACTCATATAAAAACTTTAAAGGTGGCCATTAAGATGTCACTATATTTATATATGATATATAATATGTTTATGTTTTACTTAAGCTTCTGTATTTTTCATTTATGGAATACCATTATGGTTTCCATTATGGGTAAATGCGATATCTTCATTTTAGAAAGTGCGGACTACGGCCCCCTCAAAGTGATTTGATTCATAAATTCCATTTGTGGGATGTATAAAGAATGGATTTAAAGTTTTTAAACATGATGTTATACTAAAATTATAATATAACTTTATATCATTATTATTTTCTTTCCATTAAAGTATGAGATAGAAATGATAGTAGCGTTCATGCGTACGTACGGCTTACCGTCTCCGTGAACGGTGCATTTCATTTCTTATCTCCAAATGTTTTGTACTATTATAAGTACAAATATATAATGGATATATATGTAATACATTAAATCTAAATGATGGATATAATTCTGTCATTATAATATATATATCTCTCATTTTTATTTAATTCCATTAATATGACAAAAAATGAAAGTAGCATTCATGCGTACGTACAGCCTACCGTCTCCATGAACGGTGCTTTTAATTTTTTTATCTCAAAATGCTATGGAATAGTATAAAAGGAATATATACTGGATTTATATTATATTTTTAACATCAGTTCTATTCTGGAGATGATGTACCTATAACAACATGGAAAATTCTTTTCCAACAAGTTCAATTTTTACTCGTGTACTGAACATCGACAAAAACGTCTGATATGAACTCACTTTATTAACCAATTATTAAAACATTATAATATGTGATTTTAACTGAATAATAATATTTAAATTAGGTCCTTAAGAAATTATAAATTGACCAAATTTTATTATTCAGGAGATTAAAGAATGATCGAGTCATGTCGGACACGAGGTAAGGGATCCAACCTCTCTCTTTCTTTTTAAGTACTCTCTTTTATGTCATTTCTTTTAAGCACATATTTCTTATGTTTGGGGATGTTATTATATAGTACTCATACTTTAAATTGTATTTTCATATTATGAGAGACCCTATTTGATTTCATAAATCCAATTTTGGAAGTTTTAAGTGGCGCAATTAGGCTGCCGAGTTTTCGTAAGGGATTTTTCATCTCACTTTTATTCCCATAACATTTATGATACATTTGCCACTATTTCCATTGAGTGGTGTATGTACTGCACATTATTATACACTTTTTGTATTATAATGTCATTTATGGGTATTTGAATCTTCATTTTATGACCCTTCTTCCATGGGGTGTACTTTTTGAAAGTTACCCAACTCGGTAAGGGGACCTTTTACCCTCCTTTTTTTAAAAGACTTATTTTGTTATGTCTTTTAATTCACATACTATTATGTTGGGATATGTTCTTCTATATCCTTATGTAAATTTTATGTCCAAGTTATGAGATCCCCTTTCTCTCTCTCATCAACACTTTTTTGTAAAATTTTATGTGACACCGTTAGGCTGTCGAATTTTACCAAGGGAACTTCTTAACCCAATTTCAATTTCTTTGGGTTCAACATGTAGTTATTGAATATGTCATCCTTTGAATAAGTGTGAATGACCTTTGATTGTTTTACACTTAATATCCGCTTATATTGGGTGTATTTATATTTTTCACACATAATTATGAGATTGATTTATCTTTAATTTAATGATACCTTCTTTATAATGGATTTCATCTCATTTTACATTTATTTTGAGACTTCATTGTTGATACGCACCAATTCACATTTATATGGTGTGTATACTGTCCTTTGAAATATTATATCATGAATCTCTTTATTATCATGTTATTATAAAGTTCCGATTAAATTTTATTCCACAATTATATTTATTCAAGAATCTCTCATTTTGTTAAAAACTCTTTAACAAAAATATCGTTTTAAATGTTTTAAAGATTAATTATTCAAAATATTTATCTTTAATGTCCATTATTTCAAAATGGTTTTTAGTATTAATTTATATGGACATTAATGTTTTAAAATTATAATTCCATTAAAATATTCAAAGTGGTATTGGACACTTTGATTAAAAAATATCTTTCAAATGGTTTTGGAAAATGGATTGATTAAATCAATCTCTTGGAATTACTTATTGTGATTGCAAATGAAATGTTGTTATTGAAATGTTTATATTTTCAATATATTATGTGTAATGATGGTACTTGGACATTTTACGGGTGGTTACGTGATAAACCATATGACGGGTGGTGTCGTGAATACCAGGACGGGTGGTTACGTTATAACCTCCAATGCATTGGGTATGGAAGTTGGTCTTATGGCTATTCCATTAAGTATGTATGGAAGTTGTCCGAATGGATATCCCATTAAGTGATATGTGTGAAATTAGACCTTAGGGTTATTCTACTTAAGTATGATTATGTCCCAAGTTACCTTTATATGTTATGCGATCTTTATATGGGTTTTATGGTAATCTTTTGGTTACATAAGGGTAAGTAATGAACTTTTATTCAGTGAAGAGTTTTTACTACTTCAAAAAGGTGAAAAGTATTACTTTGATAAAGTATACATGGTTTACTTGTTGTTTTGAAAAACTAACAGTTTTCATTCTTTGTGTATCCCTTACTGAGATTTTTATGCTCATCCCATGTTTTTGAAATGTTTTTCACAGGACTTAACGTGGAATAGGGTCAAGGATGGGATCAAGGGAAAGTCATGCTACCTAAAACATGGAACTAGACATGTTTCTTTTTAAGAGTTTTTATTTTATGGAAACTTAGTAAAAGTTTGTACTTTGAGATGTAATAGTTATGTCCTAATTCTCTAAAACTCTAAACCTAAAAAGATTCTCAATGTGAATTTTTCATTTCATTCAATATTAAGTAAGGTTTAAGGCCGAGGACTTATAATATATATCCATATAATCGATCTTGATCAAGTTTTATGGTCATTTGGACCCTTAAGGTCAATGTTTAATTCTTTTTTGAAGCTTAATATTAGTTAAATCGATGTAATTAATTCTAATTATATTCTCAAATAATTTTTCTAAAACATAATATGAACATATTATAAATTATAAATTATTTTTATTAATATTATTGAAACTATTTTTTGAAATTACAATTAAATAATTGGATGAAATTAAATTAAATTTAATCCCATAGATGGGATAACATTGTTGGTTTTTAGAGAAAAAACATATCAATGATTAAGAAGTTTTTATAGTTAATTTCAATGTCAAATTGGTTTTGATTTCCTAAATTGGATTAATTGATAAAAATATTATTTATTTCGACATTAAAACTAATTTAAAATATAATTTAGCATGAGAAATAAACCTTATTGAAAAAAAAAATTAAACTAAAATTACATATTTTTGTCTATTAATTAAAAAATCAAACATCACTGAATAAATACAAAAAACATAATGCTAAGAAAATTTTAATGTTTATGTTACAAATATTGAGTTTATTTTTATCATTTTAAATTTATAAAAGGTTCAAAATTGGAATTAATATAGGTTCTCCTTTAAATGGAAGTAAAAGTGCATTAATAAAAAAGATAGGTTTTTATATGAAATATTGTGTTTATTAATTTTTTTATTTATATAAAATATATTGGAAGGTTATAAGAAATATTATATTTAATAATATATATATATATTAAATTAATATATAGAACTAATTTTAATTATTATAATTTTTAAAGGTAAAACAACATTGTGAGCAAAAAAATAGTTTTCTATATAAATAATGTCTTCATATTCAACTTTTTCATATATTAATTTTTAATTATGTTTTAAATAAAATTCATTGTTTAATTTTTTATACCATAAAATTCATAATTTATTTATTCATATTCATAACTTCTAATTTAATTTCTAGGTTATATCCTATTAGATTAAATAATAATTTTTTATTAATTTATTGAAGCACTATATAACTTGGCTTTGTATGTAATGAAATCCATTGAATAATCTCACAGTTTAAAATGGAATCCACTAACTCAGTATCTTGTGAATTTAAATCTATATAATATATTGAAATTATTTAAAATATTCATTATATTATCAATTCTACAGATATTATGTTTCCTTTAGTTCTTGGTGTTGTGTGTCAAACACACTATCATATAAAATGTTCGTACATTATGTTTTTGGGGAATTAAATTATATTATATTTATGAAATAATTATTATAATTTAATATATAAATTATTACCTTCCAATTTGAATGAAACTATAAAGTTGCTTTTCCTCACGTGTGGACCAACAACTCTTGGGTGTAATGTAAAATATATTATCATTTACATATTACATAGAATATTTTATGTTCAACCATAATGATGATATATTATATATATGAAATAAAAATAATTAGGATATGGTTGATTTTTACTTATTTTTAATTTTATCCATCCATCTAAAAATGAAAACATCATTATTGTGTTTGTAAGGCCACCTGCCTCTATGAACAGTGTAATTCATTTATATATATATATATATTTATTTTATTGATATATATATATATATATTGAATATGTATGATATTTAAATCATTAAAGAAATTATTTCTATGATTTATTCATGAAATAGATGCATGTGCCTATCATTCCTAATTAAAACTTACTCGAAAAAAAAGTTAACATCAAAAATAATGATAATAATAAAATATTTTGAACAAAATGGAGAAAACATGTCATAAATGGATCATATATGAAAATTTATATATGATTATTTTTCTGGTGTATATGATTCATAAATTAAAATTTATTATACATCTTTTTAAGGAACCAATGAGACTAGTTGAACTCTAGATAGGGGACTACATCTTAATTTCAAGTCCACTAAGACATATTTTCTATTTTTCACCTAACATTTTTTTTGAGTTCAATATAACCCCTATTTGGGGAATTTAACAAAAATTTACACTCACTTATATGTTTAATAACTCCATAAATGTTACACTTTCATTCGGCATCTTTAAATGAAAAGAAGATCTTATTCCATATTTAAATGGTTATATTTTACATCCATATATATATTTCCAAAAATGGATTTAAAAATTCATTTTAATGAAAAAATGATTCATTAATTTCATTTTATGTTTCCATTGTTTTTTTCATGGTATTAAATTATTATTTGGAATGTTTTACCCCAAAATTTATTTACAAACCATTTTATAAAAATATGAAATGAATGTTTTATTTTAATGTATATGTTGATAAATAACATTTCAGAAACTATAACTATTTTACAACCATTTTCTTCCACTAAAATTCATATATTTATTTGAAAAAATATATTTAATTTAAACCCTCATTATAGACATATTTTTCATTTTTCATTCATTAAAAATCGATTTTACATAGAATTATATTTTTTAACGGTCGTCTCTCAGAACATTATTACTCTTAGGGAAATTGAAATTGATTTAATAGATTCATTTTAATGTCATCAATGTAAATTTTATGTCCCATTAAAAAAATCTTTGAATCATTAGAATACATGTCCTAAAATTATATAATTTCTATATATGGTGTTTTTCAAATGGATTTATTTCATACTCATATAATTGATTATATATAATGAATTTTCAGTTATTTTCCTAGAAAGATTGATTACCCCTTTTTTAATCATGATATGTTCCACTATACAAAACCCTTACTATGAATTTGAACACATCCATAATTTTTATTAAATCCACATGATATTAATAATATATATTATAATGATATTCAAGTATATATATCATTTTATTTTTTTGTATTACCATCAATTAAAAATGTAATAATGTAATCATGTATATATATAGTTCTCATACTATATGAGATAAAATGATCTTTGGGTATGTCATCCATTGTGTCTATATAAATTTATTATTGTATATACCAACTATAGTTTTCTAGATTTTGGTTTTTAAACCATTGATTAATTCATATCAATATCCAGTTCCACGTTGTCAATGAAAATACATTGAAATGAATATTAATTTTGGAATTTTTTACCATCAATGAAATAGTGGTTGATATATTTAAAATGATTATATAGAATATTCAATTTATAAAATGAGTATGATGATGTGAATTCGATCTAATGTCTCCCAAGGTTGGTGTACATGTTTTTTCAACATCCATTGGGAACATTGAATTTTTTCTAAATGGGGAAATAATAACATAAATTAATATATATATATATATATATTTATTATTTGTAGAATATTATTCTAAATATATAATTATAGCATGATCTATGAATTTATTATACATAATACACATGTGAGTGTTTAAAAATAAATGAGTTCAATATATGGGCGTTAGTTAATATAGAAATCATTGAAGTGTAAATTGAATATGTTTATTGAAAATTTATTTGTCGCATTTTCAAGGAGAGTATTCAATAAAATTTATGGGATGATATTTTAATGGGATTTTTTGGTAATAAATATGAATTGTAAATAATCAATCAATTTGGATATATTTTTAGTTAATTTGATACAATAATTATATTACTAAAAGATGTGATATTTTTTTATTTAATAAATTAGAATATCATTTATTAAAAAATGGTTCCAATAAAAATTCATTTAATAAAATTTTATGTTACTATTTTATATATTATTATTTATTATGATAAAATTATTTAATAGTTTCATTACATTAAAAATGATGATGGTAGTTGATTTAATAATTAGTGTATCTGGGGAGATATTTAAATTGATATAAAAAACATTATAATATGAAAAGGGTTATTTCGTGAGGATATCATTTCTTCAAAGAAAAATAATATTTATGAGTTATATTTTAAACATTGTTTCATGGAAATTCTAAATGATATATTATTGAGATCATGACTCATTATGTCTAAAGACTTGGAATTTATTATCAAGGAATGTTATCATGTCTATTTTTATTGAATTTGTTACATGGTCTCTAATGTAGCTTTTTCTAAACAAAAATAGCATTATATGTGTTCACCAGATTAGTTGAAGTTATAAATAAGTACAATTACAGTATGGAATTCATTTTACGTAACGATATATGTGAGTGTTGAAGTTTTTTTCTTCTATTTATAACACATAATGTGTGTATTCTAGAATATATTAGAGTTTATTGAGAATTTTTTTAAAAAAAATACACATAATAATGTAATTGTTTTTAAAATTGTTTTTTTCTTGTTTGGAGTTAATGATGAATATACTAGTCGACATGAGATGAAATTGATATCATAGATTTTAAAATATTTAATCTATAAGACATTAAAAATAAAACATATCATTGATGTAATTTCAGGGAACCTAATGCCAACCCAAAGTGACCAGACCAGTTTGGACAGATGAACTCAATCTCAATTCCCCATATGATTGAGGATGCCGACTAGTAGCGGGGGACACTGTATAAGAATGGTGAAAAAATACCCTCATTTTAAAATTATACACAATATAAAAGAGGTAGTTAATAGTTGTGGAAGCTGTAATACCATACAACAGAAGTAAAAAATATAATACTGATATCAATAAAACAACTAGAGAACATGTATAAATGATGTCATGTAACATGTGTCTAGGAAAGTATCCAAATAAATCACAATATTTCAAATAAAAAATAAAACAATTATAGAAATTTAGTAAACACCAAGAGTATATCAATCCTTAGGACGTTCCTATACCCTCCAAATCCATTAGAAATCACATGCCTAATGAAGATGGGTGCTTTCCCTTTTCTATAATAGCAACTGTATACTCTTCCTGTGTCCAAAAGAATGTCCTAATTAAGGTGTGAGACAAATCCTAGTAGGAAACCACCAAAAGCTCTATGCCCAACGGTCAGTCAATATATTTATGAGGAGTTATCCAAAGATGAATCAATAAAATATGAGGTACTGAAAAGTTAACAATCATATAGTTTTTAATTACATTCATTTACATTTAATAATTATTCAATCCATTGAATAATGTAACCTTGGGATCTGGAATAAACTTTGTATCCCCTATATAATAGTAACAATGGGCATCTCAAAATCCAATATAAACAACCATGTAATATAGAGTCCCAAATTGTGATTTGGCATGGAAGACTCATCAATGCCATTTGATTATTCACAAAAACCATCTGGGAAAGCTCTTTCAGTCTAACCCCTTTAGTTTAACAAAGAAGTAATCAAATACAAACAAACACTTGGTAAATTCTAATGATCAATTACCCTAAGTCAACATGGGATCAATAAATTTAAAATTCCCTCTGGGTAGCTCTAACTTTCAATACCCCCTGGGTACACATACCAAAAATAATCATAAACAACCTCATTGGAATATTTCATAGTCAATTCCCTTGGGTATAAGTATAAAACAAGGATCTCATGGTTTTATTTAATAAACATGGATGCCCCCACAATTTTCTATGTCCACGGATTTCATGGTCCATTGGATAAATGACATGCATATCGTAATAAGGAATCACATGTAATCTGTAACTCCTTCCTGGATAACATACACAAGAATAACACATGCAAATCATATAATAAAAAAAACTCTATCATAAACAACTTATGAATGGAAATAATGTTTGCATAATGGGGAACCTTGTATAAATGGCCATAAATAGACCAACTTGGGAAACTCACCCTTGGTGTGTCCCATAAACAAGGCATATAACCTTACGCTTATGAGACAACCCCTTTTCCGTAAAAAAACCATAGCATGTGTTAAATTGGGTCAAATAACAAAATATTCAATACCCCAAAGAGTGTAATTGTGCTCTTTGAGCAGATATAATCCAAAGAAAATCAATTAATGTCACAAACCAACTACCTTGATGTTTTACGATGAAAAATAATGAACTGCGGCCCTTGAATCGGCCTATAACGACGTAGATCTACAAAATGTGTAAAAATGATAAAACCTTTATAACTCATGAGAGTTGAAAAAAGAGAATGGTTGTAGGAAAATAATGGACCCACTGGCGGGAATCCAATGCACTCAGTGGCATATCAATTAGAGCTAGAACGTAGAACGGGGAGGACCTCAGAGTTCTTCTACATTTTTTTGTTCTATTATACGAGACACAGGAAGAAGAAGTGTTTTATAGAGATGAGATGAAACCCCTCAATGACTAATCCATTAAAAATAAATATAAATGGAATATTTAATTAATAGAAATTTCATGTGTTAGCCTAAACCGACCCCCACTTTAAGTGGTCTTCCAGGTCACCTACAAGGCCATGTACTAGGCCATTAAACAGCCTGTACATGGAGTTTACTTAGAAAAATTCACATTTATTCATTTTTCCTCAAAAAAACCTTAAATAATGATCCATACTTGAATTAATTATCAAGGTTCTTACAAAAATCCCCCATTAAATCAATTCATCCCCAAATTTCACATCCACAGGTTGTGAAGTAGAAACTTTAAACAACTATGGCGACTATGATCGTACGTCAGGCTCCCTCTGCAAAGTATCATTCGATATTCGCTCAAGCTGCCATAACACCTATACCATAGTAACAGACAGACCATGTATAACCATCGAGTTGTGATTCACAATCTGAATGGGGTGCTCTTAGAAGTATTCATCCACTTCCAAATAACCTCATCAGTTTTGAAAACATGAGTCGGGTCTGAAAGGTAATGCCATAAATGAGAAACATGAAAGGTTTCATACATATACCGATACATCTGAGGTAATATAAACTGATAGGAAACTGAACTGGATCTCTCCAAAACATCATATGGCCCAACGTATATCAGTGAAAAAATACCTTGTCTCATAATTCTCCTGTTTCACAACCTTATTGTGACCCGTAAGAAAACCAAATCTACATCCTCGAACTCTATAGGTCTTCTATATCTATCAGCATTTGATTTATGGAGAGATTGTGAAGTATCCAGCCTCTTCTGAATCAACTCCACCATCTCTATGGTCTTCTAGATAAGAAAATGACCCATCATAGATGCCTTTCCTACCTCTTGCAATCATAGGTGTGATTGTAATATCATACCATACAGAGCCTCCCATTGTTTCATTTAAATCATCACATGAACACTATTATTGTATGAAAACTCTACTAGGGGTATGTGTCTCTCCAAAGATTCCTTGAAATCATGGATGCATGCACATAGCATGTCGTCCAAAACATGAATCATATGCTCGGACTATCCATTTGTATGGGGATGGTAAATTGTACTCAGAAGTACCTATGTTTCCAAATCCCTCTATAGTCTCTACAAGACATGAGAAGTAAAACGATAATCCTTGTATGAAATGGTAGACTGTGAGACCCCATGAAAATATACAATTTCCCAGATTTACAACCTTCCATGACCGTCCACAATGAAGGTTCCCTTAATAGGTTAGAAGAGAGAATCCATTGTGATAATTTCCACAAAAACCCAAACCACATCATTCTCTTGAAGTGACCTCAGTAAACCCATAATGAAATCAATTGTGTAATCATTCCATTTCCACTCTAAAATGGGTAATTATATTGAAAACCCTGATGGTCGATGATGCATTTCCTTCACCTACTGACAGGTGGAACATCACATCAAATAACTAGATACGTCCTTCTTTATACCATTCCACCATTACTGGCATTCTAGATCACAATACGTATTGGAGACACCTACATGAACTACCAAAACTGAGTAATGAAAAACTCACATCAACTCTTCACGTATGTCTGCTAACAGCCATATGCATCCCTAAAAATTCAAGTGATCATCCTCGCATATAATCAACATCAGAGTAGGGTTCCATCCTAACATACACTCCCTTTAGAATAGGCCTTAATAATCCTATAGCTTCCTCTTTCGTACTCAATCCTGTATAGTGGAGGTAACAACTATAGATGAAAGAAACATTTGGCCCTATCTTTGATGAAACATTAAATAAATCTAAAAGAACAGATCCATGAGCTTCCACTCATTGTTGGCATCCTAAACTCCATGTATCTGAGTCTTCTAACTCAATGGAGCAGCCATTTTGTTGCCTTTCTCTTACATGTTGCAAGCTCACTGTCAAAATACTAAAGTCACTAAACACACATTTTTTGTCTAAAATTAATTTCATGCGGAGTAAAGATATAATTCAGTTTTTTTCAGTGTATACCACAAATTCATTCATAAATGAAAATTAATCAAACACCATAAATCATGCATAACTGTAGCTAACTCAAGATAGTGCATCGGGTAATTCATCTCATGTTCCTTAAATTTTCTCAACCTATACACAACGACTTCTTTATTCTTCATAACCACTACTATCATCCTGATACCTGATTCAGAATAGTAGACAATGTAACTCTTGACCATTTTTGGATATATCAGTATTGTTGATGAAGTATATCTCCCTTTAAGATTATGAAAGCCTGGATTTCATGAATCAGTCCATAAGTACTTTTTACCCATCTTAGTCAGACCTATCCGTGGTGATACTAAGCATAAAAATTCATGAATAAAGCACATATTGTAACCAGCCAACCCCAAAAGACTTCGCACCACAAAAATGTTCTTCAGATGCTCCAAAGGAACAACTATTCTAACATTCTATAGCTCTATAGATATTCCTATCTTTAAGTAATCATGGCCCATTATGTGAATCTGGTCCATCCAAAAGTGTCATTTTGTGGGTTTTTCATATATCCGGTGCTCTATCGGTGTACACAATATGATCTCATGATGGATGGCATGGTTGTGTAGAGTTTTTGAGTACACCAATATATTTTCCATAATGACTACCACAAAATAATCATAGTAAGGATGGGAAACTCGGTTCATCAATGCCATGAAAACATCCAGCACATTGATGAGACCGAACGACATAACCAAATACTCGTACAAACCATACCTACTCTGAATGGATATAAAAGTTTTAGATGACGGTCTAACGTACAACTAATGATAACAAGATATCAAATAAATATTTAGATCACACCGGGGCTACACAAATCTGATTAAATAAATCATCCATACTTAATAAGGGATATCTGTTGTTAATTGTGAACTGGTTCATCTTGTGTTAATCCACACAAAGTCTAAGGGTACTATTTTCCTTCGTCACAAAAAGGACATCGGAACCCATAAGGGAAGTACTAGGTCAGATTAAACCCTTTTCCTACAACTCCTACAGGTCCTTCTTCAGCTCCTATAATTAGGAAGTATCCATCCTATTGCAAGTAATGGACCCAGGTGATGCTCCTCGCACAAGATCAATAGAGGAATCTATCTATCTCTTTAGAGTTAAACATTAAATTCATCTTGAAAGACACATCTGATATGATCCAACACTGTAGGAAAGTATATATGTGATGTCCTCTGGTCATCCAGATGTAAACTACAAATCGGTGCTTTAATTCCTCCCATCCCATGATGCTCGAGTCTATCTCTAGTATCCTAGAAATCCCATTCTCCCTTATGTAGAAAAGACCCACCCTCTGGTGACATGAATCTTACCCTGTTGCGATAGATGTCAACAAAGGCCTTGAAAGAGACCCACAATTCCATTCATAGAATGACATATAATCATGTCATCTCTATTCCATAGATGTCCCATAAGAAGTGACACCCACCAAACAAAAGAGGGCACTCCTTGAATTGATGTAAACTAGCCATCATAATAGCAAACAAGGTTTCAAGAGTCCAAAAATCTTTAGAAGTAATGATACAGACTCCATGGCACTCCAAAATGCCAATAGATATAGAACTATGGGAAGCCCTTGTATCAAAGATAAAAAGAATCTAAAACCAAGGAAACTAGAATCATTCCATTAATCATATAGGTTCTAGGATCCCACTCCTACCAGGTCTTCTCCACTACAAATTTTCAACCTATACAATATCCATAGGACCCTCCCTAACTACCCAGAGCTGATCCACCCAACTATCGCTGAAAATATATAATTTGGCAACCACGTCTATGACCACATCATCAGCCTTAATGGCCTGAAGAACTCCATTTACCTAACTGAGGAGAAACTGGTGGTTCTTCTCTTCAATGTGGAGTCATAGCAGATCCCTTATCCTAGTTTCTGGTGAGATGAACCTGAAAAAAATTTTACGATCGCCCATCTTGATGCAAAATTAGCACTAAATTGGGTCTATCGGGCACTGCAGTCTCATGTTCCTACTCATGTCGTACTGGTAGAACCTCACATTTCTACCTTTATATATATCACTACTACTGTAATCACTATGTGAAGGAACCTTTCCATGATTTATACAATCAAATTAAGGAGTACTAGACCAACATGCTAAACCTCTCTAGCTTACATCTACCTACACTATTATATTTTGTTTTGTAATCGACACCTGATTTAATATAGCTGTCATTGAAATCAGCCTAAAAACATTCATCTATGATAATATGTCTTAACAGAAACCAACCTCAAATATCCTATCCAAAGATAACTCATCCCCACCCAAAACATGTGTGAAGTGTTGAATCTCTGTAAAACGAGAAGAGTAATCCATCACTAAAAGAGAGCCATGCTCCACATTCATGAACTATCTGTCTCGATAGTCCCTCAACATATCGGTGTAGAAGTAGTCATAGAAGGTCCTCTAAAACTCTTCCCAATACATATCCCAATGACGTAATGCCTATGTGATAAAATGAAACCATATCATTCATGAATCATGTTGCATGTATGTAGGGAGCTTCACCTTCCTCTCTGGAGACATCTCTAGATTCTCAATGATAGAAACCATGAACTCTAACTATGAATATGTAGCTTGTAGTCCTCCATCCCTTGAAAATTTGTGAGGATTCTACTACTTCAACCGTCATGTCAACTCTGCCATAGTTGTGGAAGGAAGTTGTTCTCCTTGAAATTTCTGAATCATCTTCATAAAGCCTCCATGGAACTGGGCATCAACACATTCGTCCAGTATAATAGCAGGTTCCAAAACGGGCAAGATGGGAGGATCTACCGGTAGCACCTGATCTAACATTTCTAGTGTCTAATCGTTTCCATGTATCTATTGTACAACTGGATGACATCTTAGTGGGATGATTATATATGGTCATGTGAACACCTCAGTTCATGATTATCAAGTACAACAACAGAGATGTGAATGAGTGTAATAGGAGAAAGAACGAATTCAAGTATGAAAAAAATAGAGTTTCAAGGGCGTGTTCCCTCATGATTTTAACATGGTGTGTTCTTATACAAATCTTGGTCTTATAACATCCATAAAAATAGTGTGTCCTTCCTATGACATTATGTGTGCATGAATCTTTCCACCGACCCAATAAAATATTCATCATTAGAACAACACGATTAATACCTAGGTAAAACTACACAGTGTGTTCACCCTACACATAGCATGTACCTCTTATGTTCCATCCACCCACGTCTTTGGTCACATAGCCAAATACAATATTGATAACTACACATCGTGTAGAAGCTATAAAAAATGTGTACAACCTATATTTCATCCACCTGTTTCAATGGTCACATGGTCGTATACAAAGTTCTTTGCAAGAGACTATGTATAATATAGATATTGTGTGTTCTACCGAATGTTTCCCAACCTCGTGACTGTTCTCACACAATAATTTACACAGTAATGCACTACACGGTGTGTACTCATTGTAAACAGTGTGTACTTATGAAAATCTAGTCATTCTAGAATATAAGAACACATGGCATGTGTTAATAACACTACCTCTTGGGTTTTTTTGGGTTTCATGGATGTAAGCCTCTGAAACATCTCCATAAAGCATAAAAAATCAATATTTTGTTTATGGAAAGAAAAATTATGAATCGTGAGAGCCCATAAACCCAAAAATCAATTTTTGGCATCTTTATTCATATAATAACAGGAAAGAATTCAAATAATGTTCAAAGTTGATCCATAAAATTTTGATCTAAGAGGAACTGTAACAACTTAGGGACCAATGATAGGCATCCATTCATGAAAAAAAATTACATATTCTAATACCCATTCAAAATAGTAGGTATTCTATCATGGAAACTATTGAAACATCATGAAATCAGTAATGCATCCAAAATGGAAAGAAATAAATGAATTTCATGTGATCTATATCAATTCATATATGATTCCTGTGATTTCATATTATCATCTCATTGGGTTGAAACACAAATAAAACCACAATGTCTTAAATAATAATAACAAAAAACAAGTGCAACACCCAATGTTGAAATAATAAAAACTGTATCAATTAAAAAAATTGAAATATTATCAGTAACATTTCTTTTCCCAATTCATGGGATAGATGCTCTTGGGGACAAATTATTTCCACATACCCATTCCTTCATATCCTTGTTTATAGTATCCAAACAGAAGAAAGTACAGGAAAGAAACTCATTTGATACCTCTTTGTAATATCCCAGACCCGAGTTCCACCCCATGGTTCCCCAAACCAGGTTGGTCGATAACCTCAATCACATTTCCCCAAATTCCAATGGTTACAAACCAGTAGTGTGGAACAATGTATGATAATGGGGAAACCTTTCTCTAATGGAAAAAATATACACATGAAAAAACAAGTCTTAAATAGTTTCATAAGTAGTAATACCATTCAACTGAAATAAATATAGGGTGACTGATAGTAATAAAACAACTCGAGAACATATATAAATGATATATGTCACATGTGTCTACAAAAACATCAAAACATGTCACAATTTTGGAAATAGAATACTAAATAAAATTACAGAAAATTAGTAAACTCCAATAGGATCACATGTCTCAACTCTGTCTCATTTTCTCTATCTCCCAAAATAATCAAGTACTTAATGAAGAAGGGAGATTTCCCTTGTCTATACATGCTACTATATAATCTGTTCACATCTAGAAAAATAGTCTGTGATATGAATCCTAGTAGGAAAACATCAAAAAATTTGTGCCCAACTGTCAGTGAATATATATAGCATGAAATATGTAGAAATAAATCAATAAAATAAGATTTACTGAAAAGTAAATAATCCTACATTTTCCAATTAGATTAATTTAAATTTATTAATTATTCAATCAATTGATTAATATAACCTCAATATCTAGCCTAGGATCAGTATCACCATATATAATAGAAATAGCAGACGCCTCCGAAGACCATCTAAACAACCATGTAAAACCAATTCCACGCTTCTTCTTTAGCATGGAGGACCCATCACATCAATTCGATAATTCAAAACAACCCCCAAGGAATGTTCTAACACTCTAACCCCTTTTCTTTAAAATAGAACTAATAAAATACAAATGACTATTTGGGAAGCATCATAGTCAATACACATGGGTCAACATGGAATGAATAAATTATTAATGACATCCTGGTAGCAGTCACGGTCAATACCCCCTAGGTCTACATAGCATAAATAATCATAAAAGAACTCCTAGGTAGCTCTCATGGTCAATTACCTTGGGTAAAAGTCTACACCAAGTCTCTCTTGATCCTATGTAACAAACATGGATACCCCCACTATTTTCCAAGTCAAAGGCTCTTATGGTCCGTTGAAAAAATAGGGTGCATATGATAACTAGGTAGCACATGTAATCTATAACTACTACATGGATAAAATTCACAAGAATAACCCTTGAAACTTATATAATAATTCAAACACCATACTATGCAACTCGAGGCATGGATACAAGGTACGCATCATATGAAACCTATTCCAAATGGCCATAAACAGTCGAAAAAGGAAAACATTCTTCATGGTAGTCCCATAAACAAGGCATCTAACATTATTTATATGAAACAACCCCTTTTCTACCAATCAAACCCTAGATGGTGTTATGAAGGGTCAAATTCAAAAATACGCAATACCCCGAACATGGGTATTAGACACTTTAATAATATTTAATCCAAAGACAGTCATAGAAAGGCACAAATCACCTACCATGATGTTGTTTGATGAACAATCATGAACATCAGCCCTTGAATTGGCCCATAACAATGTAGATCTAAAAAAGTAAAAATGATCAAATCTTTATAACTCATAACCGAGGAAGAATCTAGTTGAAATGTTATATGGAATGAAAGAACTCACCGGTGGTAATCCTATGCACCTAGAGGCATCTCAATTAGAGATCGGATGGAGAACTATGAGAATATTGAAATTCATTAGTGTTTTGTCGCTATCGTGTATAAGACACAGTAAGAAAGGATTTTTTTTGAAGTTGACATATGACCTCACTCAGGCTGAACAATTAAAAGGAAAAGTTCACGACTTGTACATTTAATGTACCTGTCATGTACTAGCCTCAACCACCCCCCATTAGATGGTCTTTCTTGTCACCTATTCCACTATGTAATCATCTCTTATATTTCCAGTACATGGATACATGCAGAAACTGGGTACCCGGTGTGTGCATAGAAAATTTTACATTTCATCCTTTCTCCTAAAAAACAACCTAAAATAAAGATACTTACTAGAATTGTTGATTCGGGTACATACAATAGATTTTTCTCTGGGATTTGAATTTAAGATAGATATTTATATATCATTGAAAAATTATTTCTTGGGTTATTAAATTTTTTGAATTAGTTTTATTTATTGATATCGAGGAAACCAATATACTATCATATATTGGGAATAGTTCTATAGATGAAGAAATAATGTTAGAGTTTTTTTCAATAATTAATTTTTAAATTTAAGAACAATAATTTTTTTGATTATTAGACATATAATAATTAAAATATTCAGCGATGTGTCATTTTCATATAAAACATTTCATTATTTTTGAAATTATTATGTGTTATTGTGTATTATTTTACCTAGAATATAGCAATGAAATGTGTCATAACTTTAGAGTCACGTTATTTTAAGATTACTAGGTACTGAGAGAAATGTGAATCAACCTATGAAGAAGAATATAATATAGAAAATAATTTTATGATATAGAATATAATTATACCAATTAGATAAGGATAATAACATTGAAATGATTTTAGATAATCTAATTAAAATATGAATTATGTTAACATTTTTTAGATTGAAATATTCTATGTCGTCCCTATTTTATGAAGAATAAATTATATTATATCTAAAATAAGTTTTGATTAATTTTATACTCATTTGATGAAATCCATTGATAATAAAGAAGTTTTTGGAGATATATTTCTGATATGTTTGAATTTGTTCCAATTTTTTATATTTTTCAATGTATTAATTAAGTTATGATATTTAATTTTTAGTGGGTATAAAATCATAACCTACTTGTTTTAGTTCCCCATTTTTTACTATTAAATCAAATAGGATAATGTTTTTATTGGTTATTTCATGGATATATTACATTATTCTTAATTTAAAAACCTCCAATAAGTAATTTTGGGTTTTCTAATTTTTGATTTTTTAGTACTCAATAAAGGTAATAAACATGGTTTTTAAATTAAAATATCTAATGATGTTAGAGTTGTGGTATGTAAATACTACATGTAAAAATTTATTCATTGATTAATTCCCTCAGTGATTCATTAAGGGATTATATTCAAATGGGGCATCATGTGTATCATGAATCCATTAATATGTTAACCATATACTATATATATTTATCAAATCGACCATATATACTTTTTTTACATTTAATAAGAAATTTAATAATTGTGTTGATTAATATATATATATATATATGAAATATATATATGCAATTTAAATTTTTGTATTTGATTAACTATAATGAGTTTTAAATAAAATGTATAGAAGTGATTTGATAATGATATTGTAAAGTTCCTAAATATAGAACAATACCTCAATAGAATTTTTTACATTCCCATTAATTATTTAGATATATTAAATTAATCATTTTATTAATAATATATTACATATATTTTTATATTATATATATATTTATGAATAATGATTACTTCATGCTTGTTCTTTGGTGGGGAATTGAACATGAAATGAATTTGTTTCATGAAAAAAATCATTCATTATTGTAAAAGACATGAAAAATTTATTATTTTATTTAATTTTTTTATAAATATTTAATGGATATGTATTGGGTAAGACATTTCAAAAATGGATAAGATTGATTGAATAGACATTGAAACTCGAGTAGAGTATCAAAACAATAATTATGTAGTTCCAAGAAGCAAACCCCAACTATCAAAGTCGAATTCATGTATAGTTACTTTATATTAGTATATATTTTTAAAATTAAAAAATGTGAAATTATTTATATAATATATGTAAAAATAAACAACTGGTGTTTTTTATGTTGAGTATAGATTTCTACTGATGATGTCCCAATTCCCTAAAACATACTGTTTAATCGGTTAAACATTTATCCTTGATTTATTTCTATATTACATATATGTGTGTGTCTAGGTGTTTTTTATGTATTTATTAGGAAAAAATTGTAAAATAAAAAATTAATATTTTTATGAATAAATATATCAAAATAATTGAACATACATAAACACCAAACCATACACTAATATGAACAAAAATAGATATAAATAGATATATATAAAAACCACACACAATAAAAATAATTTTATATTTTATATTATATACTTTTTATAATAAGTATATATAGAACTGTTGTTATAATTATAAATATTTTAATTGACAATACATTATTATTCTTTGATACCTATAAGATAATCATTAAAAATATGTTGGTTATGGTAGATCAAGAAAACAAAATATTGGCTTGAACCAACATACGATTAACCTACAAAATCACATGTTCTAAATGGGTACCATTCATAGAAATTTCCTACTCAACAGAAAATATGTGAAATATATTGTAAAAAAAATTCATGAATGGATTATCAAAATTCACTGAGGATGATGGAAATATTATAGAACATTTTTTAGATGACAGATGGATTTATAAAATCATAATGATCAACAATTAAGACCAGTATATTTTTCATTAGGAGTATTGGGTTGAGAACATAGAATATTTGGGTACATAAAAAATGCATTTGATGATTATAATGATACATGGGTTTTAATTATGGAATATGATGTGAAATGGTTTTGTATCTAAAGTGGTGTAGTATATGGGGTGTATTTGAAATTTTTATATATTGATTGTGGATTCAGAAGTATCATAAAAAAATGGAATTACATGAGTGGGGTTGTTATGTTTATTAGAGAGGCATGATGATTCTAAAATGAGGGAGTCCAGGGAAATTTGTACATTTTGATTCGGAAGTAGTTAATGAGGTTTTCCATTAACAAAAATGGGCTTTAAATACTGAGTAAATGTTTTATATTTGTTGATATTTGGTTAGTGGAGGCCATATATGGTTTTGTTATACAGAGTCTAATAACTGTATGGTTGGGATAATTTGATCAATGAGATATGAAAATCTATTGGTACAAAAATGGGGTTACTCAAATTCTATCAGTTCTCAGATATTGAAAATAGGTCAAGATTATACCCATATTTTTGTATTTTAATAGTTTTATTTTATTAAAAAATATTAAAATATATAATATTTTTTTTCAAACCACTTCTCTATTAGTTTACTAATATAATTTAAATTCCTTTACAGGTTGTCAGAACATTACAATTTTCAGAACTAAAATGTTTTAAAAATCCATCTCTAACCCAAATCCACCCTTTTAACACATAATATATTGAAGTTTATTTCAAAATGTAACTACATTTACTTCTCATGTAAATGGATCAAGAATATTTTGTTATTCTCCCTGAAAAAATATCCCTACAAATGGTGATGGCCTTGCCACAATAGAATCTGCTTCACATTAATGTAGTAACTATCTCTATCTTAGTATTCCTCCTTATTTTATAGTTATTATTCCTTTTAATAAAATATATTCAAAAAATCATTCATTGGTGCACTCATTGTATTAATAATTATAGGAAATGTTAATATACAATATTTATTAATATTTAAAATATTAATATTTTTATTTTATCTATAATTTAGTAATTTTATTAAAATTCATCCTTCATATGAACTATTTATGTGGATACATCTATTATGGATCTCGTATTTATTATTTTAAATTAATAATTTACTCATATTATTACTATGGATAATATCAGATTTATGATTTAACTATAAGTATATTCAAATTACATTCCTAATATAATAATACTCAATGATTTTATATCCATATTGACAATTAAAAAGTCTTTTGGATCTGTAAAATCATCCACATAATTGCTCACATCATTCTGTATATCTTAAATTTCTGTAGTTAATATTTTTTTTAAAAATCTAAGATTATATGTTTTTTGTTGTTACTCTTAATAATAAATAAAGACTATCTAGAAATAAATTTACTCATACTCTATGATCATGCATAACATAATCATTTTCTAAGGACCCAATAAATAAGATGTTCGAAATTTATCTTTTTATTCATTTTTTGATAGAATTTTTCCTTAAATCATATTATATTAACTCTAAATATTGGGTTTAAGGTGGAAATTGTATGTTTAGAAATTATGGAGGTTTATGGTTATTGAATTAATATATTTTTGATGTTGATCATATAGATGATATCATTATCGAATATTTTTGGCTGATTTCGAGAATCATTTATATATATGATATATATATCATAACATTTATCTATAATCCACTTCATATCTACTTTTATTAAAAGAAGAAAAAATATTCTACTTCCATAGAATAGTTAGATTAAATTGGATTTGGATGAATATTATTATTAATTAATAGCTAGATTATCTAAATATTTTCCCAATTATAACTAAAAACCGTTCAAATATACACAAAAACAATACTTTATTTTACATTTTAGGTGAAATTTATATTCAATGGTCTCCACAGTATTTATAAAAAACTCATAAAATGAAATATGTTTTCCAAATTTTTTATTGAAAAAAAATTCCTATTAATTTATTTTATGAATATAGTCATTGAATTCCCATTAGTCCTTGGAAACTATGAAGTAAGATGTGATATGGTTGAAATTTTTGAGAAATGAAAAAATGATTTTCCAATATTTTGATGATTGTTTTATTCAATCCTTTGATATAATAATTAAAATGATAATTCGTTATAAAACATTTATAATCATTTTATATATGTCAAATTACTTGTATTTCATTCCACATTAATGTTATATTACTGAGTCTGATCCATTAATAATATCCCCTAAAAATGTAGGTGGACTAACCATTATATATTTTTTAATATATGGGTTATTTTATTTCTAATCATCTTATTTTTTTTGTTATTGGATAATAATATTCTAGAATAATATATTTAAACACTATATAATCCATATTAATTATGTTTAAATCCCACTACTATTACAATTTGAGTTATTTTATGACTATTTACTCCATTATTTCTATACATACATCCATAATTTTATACATAAACCACACATAACACATTTATTCAGAAAATATATTAATAATCAAATTAAAAATGAGAACATATATGTATATTTAAAACAACAGTACTTGAAAATGTTAGTGAAAATATATTGAATATTTTTAAATAATTTTCATAATATTTTATATTTAATTTTTTTTTGGGTTTTGAAAATTCATAATATTATTTGTTACTCTAAATATCACATGAAGAAAGAAGATTTATAAGGAATTCAGGTAATAATTTATGCCATGTTCCAATATAATTTTTAGTCTAGATAATTAATATTCCCTTTAAAGTATAAATAAATGAAAAATAATAAATTTGATTATCCTACCAACAAATTATTTCATACCATATATTTTAATTTAATCAAAATATTCATGAAATTTTTTCAAAGTAGTTATTAGGATTATATTTATTAAACCTAAAAATTGAACACCACTTTGTTCATTTTTAGAATAGTATTATCTATTCAATAACATTTTTTATACTTATGCTTAATGTATATTTATGTATGTACATGATATTGATTGTTTTATATGATAAAATTAATTATTATTCCTTCAACTAATTATTGTATTAATTGTTTCCAATTTTTTGGACTTTTATAATAATGTTTTTCCTCATGAACGTCTATATATTGGTTTTCTCTTGCCATAAGGGTTTTTTGTGTTCTTTCCTTAATTTTAATTATATTCATTTATATTCATTTATATTCATTTATGAGAATTTGTGCCTATGCGATATCCACTCATTAAGTCGAGAATACATAAATAAATATTAATTAAATATAAATGAATGAAAAAATAAGGATAAATAAATTAAATATAAATAGAGAAAGAAAATAATTACATGTACATTAAAATATTAGTGTTAAAACAAATAATGAACAAAAAACACAAGTGTTTCTCTATAAGTATTATCAAATATTAAATGGTTATAAATAGATGTTTGAACATTTGAATTTATTGATAGTGAATTATATTTTCTCAAAATTAATTCACTTCTTACTATCAATAAGTCTAGTGGATGAGGCCATTTACCTATATTTTTTTCATTAGAAAAAAATGATATAAAAATAATGTATCTCTTATGAGATATACTAAAATATAAAATTTTATAAAAAATAACTGATGGGTTGATGTGAATCAAAAATAAAAACCAAATCAAGAAAGTAATGTCCCAAAGTTTAATTTTTTAATCACTAAAACATATGTGTTTTAAATGAAATAATAAGATCATTTGGATTTTATTTCATCATAAAAAATAATAAAGATCAATATTGTAAAATTAAGTATGAAAATGGTATCATAAAATAATCAAATCCATCCATTGTCAATTTAAAATTTACAAACCCATTAAAATGGGTTACACACTAGAATAATATGAAAACTTGAACATAGAATCATCATCCATGGATGAGAATTTGATTAGAAAATAATGGCAATAGAATTCAACATCTTCCATGTAAATATTATGTGAGAAAAGAGATTAGTGAAAAAAAGAACACAAAAAAACAACATAAAATAGGGATATAATTATAGAAATTGGATAGTATGTTCAAACTTTTTTACCATCACCATATTCAAAGTCCATTCAATTGACATAATTTGAATAAATGCATAAATATTGTCCACAAATGAGAAATAATTATACTCAATAAATGACTGCATTTCTATTTTTCCCATGTATAATCATACTAATCAAATACATTTTTGTCTCATTAGATGTATGGGTAACAGTACACTAAGGATATATCACCAAAAAAGGATGCACATTGGTTATAGGTTAGTATCATACATTAATCATTACATGTTGGTTATAATCAATTCTTATACTGATAATTTTTTATTTGTGATATTTTAATAAGTTTTAGAATGTTTTTTTAATGTTTTTTTTCAAATATCAATAAATATTTTAGGGACCAAAGGAGAAGGGTAATAAAATCTTAACATTATATATTTTATAGTTTTACTTATTAATACTTTGGATGATGTCCAATTTATTATTAATTGACAGTAAAATCATAATTTGAACATAAATTTTATAATTATGAAGTTGATTATTTGTATATAATTTTGATGGGAACTCCACATAAATTTTATTTGAAATTGATAAAAAAATAAGGATAAATGTCGGTTCTTCATAAACATTATGTTTATGGCCATGTTTTATTTCATTTTTTTATAACATTATATTATTTTTTATGTATAAAATATTAACAATATATATTGTATCATTTATTAAATAAATTATATTTCATTGAATGAAATTGTTATATATTTTAATAAACCATTATTAATCATGTTGTTACTATTGTTGTGTGTTTGTGAGCTTGATCATTCATTCAGGACTACACACATCTATGTATGGTTATATGTATGTATATTTATTGGATTGTATATTCATAATTCTAAGATATAAATATATAATATTGTTATTTTATCAAAAATGTTTTCCATATTGTAGTCAGTGATACCATATATCACCACCAATTATATTCATGTTCAGAATATGAAAATATTTTTGGTAATGTTCTATAAATATTAATTTTTCTTTCACTAATGTCACCGATGTGTTATTCTTTTATTCAATATATCTATGAAAATTAAAAAAATTATCAAAAATATCAAATTTATTGCATTATTTTGAATTGAATTATATATTTATAAATATTGACCAAACCTCATTATTATGTTTTCTTCTATTGAATAATATCCTAGGTGGATATACGATATAAACATCTAATTTTTTTATCATTATGTGATCTATTTTATAAGGACTCAGAATAAAATTTTATATATAATTTCATATTTTCCATCAATATTGAAACCATATCATTGATGAAATTTATTATATTAAAAAAAAATATCAATAAATATGGAGTTAACCGTGATTGTGTGTCTCCATGTGTAGGATCCCCACACAAAAGGATGTATCGTTAAATAAAAAAAATCCAAAAACCTACGAATTTTGAAAATAATCTCCCACTATTGGTTAGTGATAAATTATTTATTTATTTTTCAATAATTTAATTTTTTTAAAATTCTAGAATAAAAATTTTATCCATTATTATTTAATCCAAGTAGTTTAAAAATTCATATTAACATTATATTTTGTAATGAAAATTGATTTTCATAAAAGTATATGTGAAATGTGGAATATACCAATAAAATCATGGATGTAAATATTCCATAAAAAAAATTTATTGTAATATATTTTATATATTTTACTATGATATATATAAAATTTAGTGAATAAATATTTGAATCAATACATTATATCAAAAATTTTTGATCAGGATTACTGTTCCATATTCCTGAATTTCATTTATAATATTTTCAGTATAACAAGTAATGGGACATGGTTGTTACAAATTATTCATAAATTCATCATTTCATTATATTATGTATGATATTTGAGTAAATTATTATGTTTCCAAAATATATTCCCCTATAATAATGATTAAACATATCATTATTTTCAAAAACATCCATGATTTCACCATGAATCCTAGAAAAATGTTCAATGTGATGTTATATTTTATTCATTGATTTTTCAACATATTTCAATGTATATAAATCAATATACCTTATGTTTTCAATTTATTATACAAGTAAATTAATAAATCCTGAAACAAAATGTACACTTTTTTATCCTTTTTATATACACATGTGTTATTATTTCATGTTATATTTAAATATTACATATAGTGTTACATGAAATAATTAAATATCCATTCAATCCATATATTATTTAAATTATCAAACTATATTCTTATACATTTATATATATATTTTTCATCATCTATTCATTTTTGTGTGTAACACATTATTCCAAATGATTATTAATCTATTATAAATTTTCCATGTAATTATAATTAATTATATCATGATAATATTTCCCTCAAGATATAAATATGAAATCTGAAACATAATTTAATTTTACAATGAATGTTTCATTTCATTGAACATGAAAATATAAAATTTATTTTTTATTTGATCAATAGACACATTTAATGTACTCTATTTATTTAAAATAAATATAATATCATAATTATTTACTATAACAATTAGTTATATTATGTGAATTTCAATTAAATTTGATTCTATTTATACCATTATATTCACATACATCATATCATTTAATTATATATATATATATATTAAGAAAATAATAATAAAATATATTTTTAAAACCTATATAAATACATCTTAATCCTTTCAAACACTTTCTCCGACATTTAGAAGTATAAAAATAAAGGGTTTTTCAATTTAATAATTTCTATTGAAGTAAAAGGTTGAATTTATATAATTAAATTTATTGTTCATATGAGTCAATATAACATGAAATATTCAAATTCAACCATGTCTAGATAACATAGAAAAACAATGATGGCAATTCATCGAATAAAAAAATAAATTATAAATTATTATCAAAATATTAATTTAAAGGTGTCATTTTCGATGAGTTTATTCCAAAAATTACAATAATTTTTTATAAGAATTTATTCCTCCTATCCCATGAAATGGATAAAAATATTATAATTTGGTCTGTTCGCTGAATATGTTCAATCTGCATTAGGTCTTGTCATGATTCCTTCTGAAATCATCAGATCAAACTGTTATTTGCACTCGATGGCCACTGTTCACCGATAATCTACCTCCAGATCATTCAAGGGTTTTGTCAGTTTATTAACACACCAATGCACCTCAAATCCTTGATTATATAGTCATAATTCTAAATATTTACCATCCATTCATCATTAATATTCAATATCTATGCTCCGTTTAAGGATTCGTTGACGCTATGTTGATCCACCACAAACTAGGGCACCTTATCGAGCTTGAAACACCTGTGAACTATCGAGACATAAACTACGGGGTTACACGAATTATAAATTTGATAAATGGGTGAAAAAACAATAAGAAAAATGGATTTATGAAATTTAGTAGACAATTCATGGCTAATCGATCAATAATTTTAATTATATATAAGAAATGAACTAGTAAAGCAATATTTCAATACATAAGCTCATAAAATGGTTTGAAACAGGGTTGTAGATCAAAGAATAACATTATATCTACACAAATGTTTAATAAATGTGAGAAAACACATATTTATTATCCCTAGGTCTTTTTTTGATTGATTTTTGTTGAAGAATGTGTTCTCCATTGAATTTGGGAGTACCTGCTGTGTTTGATCACCATTGATCCATAGGATGATTTTTTATCGAAGAAATCTCCAATAGAGGAGGTAGATGGGAGATTCTATAATTATGGTAGAATTATGATAAAATACTATAGAATTATAACTATAAACAAATAATAGGATCATATTAGGTAAACATGAAATGTAGTAATTTAATTTAATTAATTAATAAATTACTTTAACACAACACTAATGAGTAAGGGTCCGAATGTTTTGTATTTACTTATTTAATTTCATTCCTATGGTAAAAACCATGTTATATACCTATCTATCATATTATATTTTTAATTTGATCAATATTTATAGTGTTATATCAATTTCATTAATTAAACATGCATGTAAAATATAAAATATATAAAATATTTTATATAATCAATTTCAGTCACACCAAGCCTTTGAATTGCACACCATCTCAGCAAAAATATTTGGATGTATATTTAGAAATATTTTCATGTCTTATAATGAATAACATGGGTCTTTACACCATTCCATCCATAAAACATTTCATCAGTGAATAAACTAGGAAAATGGAATGGTCTATAGAGCTTGCACTTATATCTCTCATTATTAGGTACTATCCTCTACATTTCTGTACTTCCACAACACATTAAACAAAGGTATGGTCATTCCTTGTAAGGTGTTATCATATTGGTCATTGATTTTTTCCAGGAGGAATGAATATATTTCTCTATACTCCATTTCTCGATCTCCCTTGTAAATGACATGTATTGGGTCATCCATATATTTACTTGGTTATGAAACATGGAAGATTTCATGAAACTTATCTAGCTATGGGGGGTTGGTAAGAAGTTAGATAATCTCATCAAAAATATTCACAATATCAATCATTGAAATTATCCTCATTGATAGCATGCCTCCTTGACTGAACCTCAACATTCTTCCTCATGTGAAGACTCTAAAGAAAACGTGTCCAACATGCTCAAAATCATTGGTCTACGATGGATATCGTGGTATCCTTTCTATCTGTTTTGGACTATCAACATCTACTCTGAGATGAACTTCACTATATTTGTGGTCACCTGCACTAACATTAGGCTTAAAAGCTATGATTCTCCAATATATATCCAACACAAAGGTGACATGCATTGTGTCCCATATAAGTATACATTTTATTCCAATGGTTGAGTTGTAGTTTATGTTGAATGAAAACTCTACCAAATGCAAGTGAACCTCCCATATCTCACTAATATCCGACACGTAATTCCTCATCATATCCATTATCATCCAGATAGTTCACTTAGTCTACCCATTTGTCTGGGGTTGAAAATTGTACTCATATGCAATTGGGTTTTGAATGTCTATTGCAACCCACTCCATAATCATGATGTAAACTACATGTAATTATTAGAGATAATCATTTGGGGTACCCTGTGAAGGTGAAAAATAACCCTTACGTACAAATTCCAAAAATACTCCATTGAACTATTCTTCCTAATTGAATTCATGTGTGATGATATAGTAAGCCATTACACTATCACCGAGATAGAATCATGTCCATTCAATATTTTTGGAATCCCTCTAATGAAGTCCTTGGATATTTGTTCCTATTTCTACTCTGATATCTCTAGGGGATACAAAAAAATTTCTGAAATTTGGGATCTACATTCACATGATTACAGATGTGGCATAATGAAACAAACTCAGCTATGCTTTGTCTCATTCACTGACTGAAAATTACATTTTTATTATTATTAAAACAGTTTTTGGAAAAAGTGAGAAACCAAGGGCAAGAATTACAACGGAAAAAACCGAAACAAAATCCATGGGAAAACTACAGGGTCTTCTCCTACCCAGAAAAATATCATAGTGTCCAGCCAATATCAATGAACGACCACCCAAAAAACAGTTCTGTGAAAAAATTCACAGGCTTGGTACCAATGGCATTGTCATGCCCTCTCATACGACCAAGTCCAGATGGCATGAACCAGTGTAAAAAAAATGCTCTAAACCCCATCTGAAGTTGTACCATATAGAGTGTTGGTGAGAGCCACTGAAAAGACACATCAAAGGAAGAAACAGTCACCAAGAACAACCCATGTGGTCTCACTTACCTCTCAATCTGGTTAGTAGATCCTCCACCATAAACAGATATATTGAAATGTAGTTTATGATTATAAGAGGTTTATTCCATACACAATTTCCATGAGATAGAATTAACGTGGATTCCGCTCCCACATTCCAATTGATTTTAAAATTCAGAAGCCTTCTGATCTCATGATAGAATGTACTCCTCAAGGCTGATCCTCCCTTTATTGAATCCCCCTACAAGAATAAGATCCTCATTGTCAATACAGGAGTATTGTTCCTCATTCATAGTTTCCTTTATCACCCTCCCCTTAATTTTCACTAACTATTCTTCGGTTACATTAAAAAGAGAAACCTGGTCCACCACCTCTTTTTCAGAGATTAACACAATGTTCAGAGTCTAGATACTCATGACCTCTAATTCATCCTTCCTTCTATTCATCTTTTTGACAGATCGAGTCTCCAACGGATGAGGTAGAGAAGAATAATACTTCCTAATTCTCTCCTTCTATTACTTTTATATCTCCTCGGTTTTTCATCCTCTCATACTAAATAGCTAGTTATGTCCCATAATGTCATGTTCATATGACGCTCCTTAGCATCTAATGGTTCATTAGGGTCAAGGTTCTCAGAAACATCTTCTATGATCACAAAACTATTACTTAGTTGGAAAAAATTCTAGGCCATCAAACTCGAGTCTCCCCAGCCCACCTCTTTAGCTGGATGGAGCACATGCCTATTAGGACACTACAATCCCTTCTCTGGACCACCCAGTAGAAACACCTCATTGCAAGGAGGTGCGGTAATTTTCACCTCATCACCCACCTCCATTACTAGGACATAGATACCCACTCCACCTAATTCTCTGACCATATAAGTTCCAATCCACCATTATGACCCCAACTTTCAAAAGAAACCAGGTGATTGTCATTGTAGTGGCTGACCAAATCTTGCCATGACCAGGCTAGACCAGGCAAATCTTGTCTTAGCATGTTGAATTCCTTTGAGACCGTCAGATTAAGTATAGGAACTGAAGTCTTCTTCCCCTACAGAATCCCCAAGTAACCTTCCAAGGGCACATTGTCCACCCACTAGATTTTTTCCAACTAGCTCCAATCCCTATGCCCTAATGACCGGTTCTCATCAAACCCAGACCACCCATTGCAGTCATTGTCACCCCGGTTGTTTCATACCAGCACTGATGTCTACTGATTCTCTTTACCACTTTCATCATGAACTATGTAAGCCTTGATATTGGATCTACCCGACATCCGGTAAGCATGATAATCCCCTCTGAGACAGCAATCCGAGGAGTGTCCCAGCCTATTGCAGGTCGAGAAAAAAGCCAACCAGTTTTCGAACACCACGCTTCGCTTGCACCTATATTCTTCACCAATGTTGACCCAAATTTACTCGTAAGGTATCTTCGATAGATCTAGTACAACGCCGACCCATGGGTTCACTTGATGACAAACAGAGGTAGTATGAATATCCAAACAGAGGTATCTACCAACGAGGTTACCCAACATCCTTATAATAGCATGATTCTAAAATGGAAGAGGTAAATGAGGGGAACTATCCCAAACATCATCAATAGGAGAATCCCGATCTATATGAAAATCAAAGGACCACCAGATCATGAAGAACTACAATCCATCGATGTTACGAGGGGGGGGGATTCTACTAGCATTGAATGAGAACTTCCTCTGAATAAAATTGAATCATAATATGTATCCTCTCAACCAAACTGATTGTGGCCCTTTCCTACAAATTCAAGTAGTGGGAGAAAATCAAGTCAAATGATTCCACTAATAGACGCCACTGGTTAACTGAGCTATCAATGATTTGTTGGGTAGCATTGTGGTTGATGTGAACTTTGAAGACAACAACTAGTGGTTGTGAAAACGGTCGATGAGATCCAAAACATTAGGACACAAAGGATCTTCCCGGAATATAGGAAGACAATCAGTGTACGAGAAGGGGAAAAAATGGCCCACACCCTTGTAAGTCATCAGAGATCCCTCCCCCATCGAAGGGGGAGAGAATGGATTAAAAGCAATCATCCTCGCAATGGAGGAAGAAGTTGTAACTTCTCGACCCTAGGGTTTCCATCATGAATCCACTATAACCACCCCATTGTCTCATACAAAAACAGAAAAAAAATCTATTGTTTCACATTGTACATCATCCCCACACTTTTATTTACATCTAAGGGAGAATAGTGGAACTCGGTTATCACCTCTTCCCACATCATTACTGGAACCATTATTATACCCTAGAACATGATCTTATGATTCCATATTATTTAATATCCATATGGTGTGTCAAATCTAGATATCGCATCATCCTGAATGTCATAGTTTTTGTCTTCGAGCAAGAACTCTATAACATTCTTATAGAGTGATAGAGTCAATACCATCAAATGAATAATATTTATACCCTCATCCTCTACCGTTTTCATTCACATGGAAGCTAACTACACTAAATCATCTTGAACCTAGAGGGCCTGGGAATTTATTCTACAAGAATATTCTACCACATCTCACTTCCTAAGAGTATTGACTATCTCGATGTTGTTATCATGTATGAACTCCAACTAGTGATGATGCCTCATGTTCATGTTTCTTTATGTGAAGATGTACAAAAAGGATCTTCTATTTTTAGTAAACCCAAATGTTCTCTCTTAGACAATAGTGCCTCTACATCCACATGGGATATACTACCATTGATAGAAATATGTCATGATTTTCATACATCATCTCATGGGGTCTCAGCATCCTCACCCCATAAGTGCTTAATGCATGTCATTTGTTCAACCCACAACCAAGCCCTGCTCATGAGGGAACACAATACACTACAAACTCAATTACTTCATATGGTAGCATGAAAAATAGAGAGATCAGAATCCTTTACCTTGACTCTTATAAGAAATTATGTCACTACTCATACTAGGTAAACTTTTGTATCTTTTGTGTAAGTTTATTTAAAGGGGATGGGATTATAGAAAATTCCTCAACAAATCTCATGTTGTACCCTGCCAAGCTAAGGAAACTCAACACCACTGATACATTGTTGTGTGGTTTCTTGGAAATTATTGACATGATCATTGTTCATCCATTGATAAAACTTCTTCATAAATATCATTCCTCATAAATTAAACCTCATGTATCCTGATCTATCACATTGAGATATTTCTAAATTGTTGGTGATCTCTATGTAAATCATGTCCCATCATTGACTGCTTTGCATGATCATCCTATGTTGGAGAGTAGATGAGTTTGTATTCGATGAAGTCAACTAAAATATTCCTCATTTAATGTTGGAATATCCTTCTCACCTAATCAACAATGATAAAGGATCATTTGTGACACTAAAGGGAATCATTATGAACTCATTATGTCTATAGCGAAAGAAGAATTGTAACATTGGGATATTAAACTCTTAAACCCTCTACTAGAGTTTGTTGTACATAAGATAAATATTTAGGACAATATTTCACTTTGAAACTGATTAATAATGTCATTTATTTTCATGAAAGTGTAGTTCTTTATTGTAGATTGGTTCAGGTAATGACAATCATTTTAAAGACACATGCTATCATCCACTTTATAATGAATAGAACAAGGGACACCCTAAGGGACACACTATGTCTGATGAAACCTTTTTCTTGAAGTTCCTAAAAATTATTTTTCAACTTATTTTGAGTTATAGGTACCACATTATATGTTGTAAACTATGTTGGTGGTTTCCGGGTTTCATGTCAATGTAAAACTCTATTTCCCTCCTCGAAGGTAGCCCAAAAACATCTTCTTGTAAGGATACCACATAGTCTTGCTCACATAAAGGAATCTAGATTCTTTAACTTTCTGATGGACCAAGGGTTATTATTTCTAATTTTTGGGTAATAGGCCATAAACTCTTTCCCACAGTAGCAGTTGGTCTTTCCATGAGCTCTCCCTCTATCTCTCCAAAAGAGGATAACATCATTCCATCAGTGAATAGGAATATAACTAGTCGCTGGTGTTTATTTATCTGAGATCAAAATATGGATCAGTAATCCATACTCATGATGAATTCATAGGTTTCCATTTTTATGACTAAAAGGTATCACATGAAACTCTATCCTCCAACTGATAGATATCACTACTGGAAGAGAAAAGTCACAGAATATTTTTTCCATGTAAAAACCTTATAAAAAATCTAATGTGCAAGAATCTCTATTTGGAGGTCCAACTCTCGCACCATGATTCTAGATATAAAATAATGAAGGATACATGTTTCTAGTAGTACTAATGAAATATTATAGTAAACATAGATCACACCTCGAATGATCTAATGCACGACAATATCATAAACATCCAATGAATGAAGTTCTCTACAGCTTAGCCACCAACTCCTTGATGCTTCTACGGTCCTCCTGTCGATGGTGGTTTAAGGTCCTTATAGAGTCATCCTATATATCCTTCTCCCCATGCTACTAAATTAGCTCCACCTTCCAATAGACTACCCGGATCATTGTGATGTCTCTACCATGGAGATCTATCTTCTATATTCCTAGGATGATCAATATTACAAGTAAGGAAGTATCGTTCCATGAATCCTTGATAATAATAATCATAGAAACAACACTATTTGTGTATCCATACTGCTCTACGATTCCCCTAGACTATACAACTGCATCCCTGGGTCTTCTCACAGATGGATATCTTATTTTAAAATATATGGTGCATGACTATTGTTGTTGATTACTCACCCCTTCCACATGAACTACCAGCTCCTTCTAAATGGTGTCCCTCTAAAAAAATTCTCTCTCACAAGAACATGATCCATCAAACCAAAAAATGTGGGAATACACAATAGAACTACATTGGCCATGATCACCCTAGAGTGCATGCATAATGTTTTGTTCTAAGATGTTTCCTTATCCTGTCATATAAATATAGTAATGGATATGTTTTTCGAACCTATTAGCATTCTCTCCAACTATCATCCCTCCTTACTGAAGGTTTAGATAATTGTCAATCTGAATAGATCATACACATATAGGGTTGTACTACTGAAAAAACAGGTTTTGGCTGTCATCCCTTGAGAGTTCCGACAATTTTTTGTTTTGGGTAACAAGCCTCCACCAATTCCAGGATACTCTATTGAAATGATTGGCTGCCAAAGGTACCATCTAATATGTTAGGTTTTTAATAATTCAGATGTTATAGACTACCCACTATATCCAACAATCTATTGCTTGAGGGAATGGCTCACTATGGAACCCTAATGGTCTCTAACACTGGATCATGTGATGTTTTATCATCCAGCACATACCCTCATCATACTCTTCTAAGAAAATATACTACTCAATAGATAGTGGTTCTACCACTTGCCCACAAGTTGGAGGGGGATCATGGGGTGTACCCGAAACTAAGGCCACATCGCACATATATTTGCAATCATGACCCAAATATGGTATCATTGCTATCTATTGTAGCATATTAATTATAGATTCAATGATGGTGTACCATAGTTAGATGATAATATACATAGATATATATATCAAAATAAATCTGGAGGTAAGTCCATAAGAAAATAGGATACTCGGTCCTATATGTTTTATGTACCATTCATCCCTGTATCAAATATAACCACATGAAAAGTCAATAATAAGATATTCAAGGTCATTGGGAATGACTGCATCAGTCGCAACACCATCACTGGACTACCTTGACCGAGAGCCACACTCATGAAACTATGACACTATTACAAAAAATAAAACCAAAACTCTTTTTTTGGGAAAATCTAAACAACATTCCAAGGGTCAAAAAACATCAGATTCCAATCTTTCATGATTATCCCAATCTGTGGCTTGAGCCGCATCCACCCCATGCCAACCTCCATAGGGTATGGAGTGGAATAAATCAATAAATGAAAAACTAAACTCAGGGAGGCATTTTCCTAAATACATGTTCACATGTACACAATAAACTCAATGAAAACGTTTATAGGGACACAAAATATATGTTGGAACACATCTATAAATTGTCCAAATAATTATGGACATCTAACGAATTAAATGCAGGGTAGTGTATAATAAAATATAAATTGGAAAATATATACACCCAAACAAGAAATGTTTCTGAAACTGAAAAAAATAGACATGTTTGAACATATAAGAGTGTCCAACTCCTATAACCCAAGATACATCCACTGTTTGTGGACTAAGAAACCAATATCCCTATGCTCTTCTAATGTTCCAATCAAAATTTCCACCATCTACAAAATAAAATTCTTTTGTTAGGAAAATCCCATACAGGTGTGAGTATATACATACCTAGTAGAACGCCCTAAAATGTGACAGTGTAATAGTAAGATATATAAATTATGTGGGAAGAAGTATATATAACATAGTACAATAAAAGAGTATATCTCACCCCAACAATTGAGCGAAAGAGAAATCATCAAAATACTAGGATCTTGAAATGGTTATAAGAGGAACCTATAACTATGTCTCATATTCTAATATCTATTGTATGGATTCATCAATCCTTGGGAATATAAACATAGAAAGTAAGATGAATACCAAGTGTGTATTCACCTATCTAAGAATGAGTGTAGATATACCCAATGAGTGGGTACCAAAATAGGATATACATATTCTAGGTCAAAGAAACCCAAATGATATAGTAACGAGATATCCATCTCCCAACTCATCCTAATAAGATGAGAAGACATTATATGTAAAATTATTTCCATCTACATTGACTATAATCACATTCATCTATCTAGAACACACAAGTATAAGGGACTCAATCCCCAAACATTGATACCATCCACCATTGATGGTATTGAATTTCCCACATGTTTTTAAATCACGTCCCAATAATGCGTATTTGTCAGAAAATTGTCCCTTCTTCTCATGAGACAAAAGATAAATAAAACCACACCTCTTAACTATTCCACTCAATCATGGGGTAACCAGTTTTATTAAATGATATTGTTCCCTTGTATAAAATGATGGTCATTCAATGGTACTCATCATTTAATGCTACTTCCCAGTCCTAGTGAATGGAACCACTAGAGGTGTTTAATGGAGAACATCACTTCCTAGTCCTATTGGAGTGTAAGAAAAGTGAGTCTTCATAGAAACACCATTTTCAAGCCTAGATAGATGGTTATAGATAGAAGATGTCATCAGGTATTGATACTACATAGACTTGTTGGATGGTGTGTATAGAACATTGAGAAACTCCACCACCATATTCCTATAAAGACTGACTCAGAATGATCATTGGGTTACAGTATAACCCTTCAAAACAAGAGGTAAATCCCGAAACTGATATAGAGGAATTACACTTCCCAAACCATCTGAAGAGGAATCCTGATATTTCTCTGGTGATTATATAGGATTTCTACCATCATCAGGTGTCATCTCGACACATGCCAAATCCAGAAAATTTCAAATCATTTCTCAAAATCAATTTTTGAGGGATCATCCACATTATAGGTGAAAAAACACTCTGTTCGAGAACCTCGTGCAAAAATAATTCAAGATCAAATGAAAAAGATAATGATATTTGAAGAACTCCAACAAGAGATCATGTAGTACATGATGTATGATGGGACCCACATGACATGTGGTCTCTCTCCACTACATGGTTGGATCTATAGTCGATACGTGGGTCTTATCCATGTAAGGGTACACACTATTTAGGTGTAATAATGGGTGTTCCCACCTATATAGGGACTATTCTATGTCTGTTGCCCATGTCTTTGTACTCGAACCCCATGTTCATGCACTTGGGTATATAGCATGTTTCCCCACAAAGAATACTGTCAGTTTGGCCAACCAGTGTTTGTGTACATCTATAAGGAGTGCCCATCAATGTGGCCCATCACAAAAATTTTCTATCAAAGAAGAGGTACATGGAATGTAAGGTAGTTATACACACTGTGTTACACATAGATTCATCAAAACCCTATCACCTTTACTAGAGGATACACATAGTGTGTTCATCTAACTACACGGTATGTAGTCATTCTTTTTTATAGAATGTTTAGGTTTTCATTGATCATTTTTAGTGCTCCAAATCTAGTCAATATAATTAATACCAATCCTTGATTCCCTCCAATATATTCATATCTATCATTGAATCATGCTCGAAGGTTCTCATACACAATGAATTGGCCACCAGAACATTTGGGCTTTTCGTTGGATTTTCAGCATGCCACTATGACTCTAATCATTGTTGATCTAACCTAAAACATTCATATTTTCCATCCATTCGTCACAGTGATTCCAGATATATTCACCGATTGATGAATCGTTGACTATTTTTGATCCTCCACAAATCCAGAAACCTGATCGAGAACAAGGCACCCAAAAAGATATCGAACAAGCAAAAATGGGGTTCTAACTGTGAAAATGAGAATAACGAGGGGTGAAAAATAAAAAATAAAAAAGGTTTTATGTTCATTTTCCATGAGTTAAAGGCTTTTAAATATTGGAGGGGCAGTTCATATTATAAGTAGCAAGTAAGGATATTTATCTTTGTAATTACGGTAATGTAATGGTATTAAATAAGGGTGCATATCGAATAATTACATTCAATCTACTAAGAAATTTAATCTAAGGGAGAAAATACTAGTTTACAAGCCTTACATCTAAATTGAATCAATTATTTATGATGTGAACTATTTTTAATGAATTTAAGAGCATCTTTTCACTCAATCATCCATGATCTAGATGATTTTGATATGTCGAGATATTCTCCACAAGAGGAGGAGACTGAGGGATTCACCGGTGGGAAGATAATTATAAGCCAAACATAGATATTTATCACTCACCACATAAAAATTGTCTATTAATGGGGAGAAAATAAATTTAATGAATTAATTTATTAAATTAATTAAATTACATAAATGCACTACCATGGAGCGAGGCATCTGAACATGTTGGGATGACTCATTTTATGTTGCACCTAGTGTAAACACCGCGTGTCAGAACCAATTATGGTCTTAGATTTTTAATATAATAAAAAATTTGAGATTTATCATATTAACTTTAATTATCATCATTTTTAAAATATAAAATAAAATAAATATTTTTTAAAACATAAATTTTTGGCACACTGGGCCTCAAGATTACACATTGTATCAACACCTAGATCATAGAATTTATTTATAAGTATTTAATATTATTACCAAGAAAAGAAACTGTCTATAAAAAAGAGGTATGATTGACCAATAATATTGAAAACTTTAGTGTATTTACTAAAATTCATGTCATCCTCAACTATATAAGGGAGCTCACCATCCTAACTTCTTAACACCTTCAAACTTATTTGGTTTAGTAAATACTTAAAAAAATTCAAAAAATCACTGGTATCATATTAGAATCCATATTTTGTGCATCTATCCCAACTTGGAAGGAGTTTATGATGTCATAATAAGCATACCTGAAAAAAGGAAATTTTTTTTCAATCATCGTTTTCATAATATTTCTTCCTCCTACATCTTCAATTATTTATATATCATGTATATATAAGATCCTTATTAACTTAAAAATACTACGATTTTTGTAAGTAAATTTCATGACCTAAAACCATATTTACTTCAATAAAATTTTTTACAATGTCATATTTCATATTTATGGTAGACTACCTACTCACATATAATTTTTTTCCATTACAACATGTCAAGGATATTCATGATAATGGATTTAAAATTTATAGATGATTTTTTTGAGTTTTTATTATTTTTGAATTATTATATCCCAAAAAAATTCATAAACACTACTTCATGATATTTAGATATTGTGGCTCATATCTATGGTGGAATACCCCCTTACAAAGTGATACGATTTAATAAGACAATTTATTAATTTATTAAAGATGGGTATAATCATTATATTTTATATGAATCAAATAAATTATATTCTAGAATGTAAATATATATATTATTTTATTTTATTTATTTATATCTAATTAGAAAATAGAAAAGGAATTCATGTGTACGTAAGGCCTATCATCTCCATGAACACTGCTTTTCATTATCTATATATAAATTTTAAGATTAAGCTAAATAAGTATGTAATGAATATGAATATTTTTTATATCATGATTTAAATTATATAATATTTTAATCCATGATCAATGTAATAGTAAAAAAATATAACAAATCAAAACACATATTAAAATCAAATTAGTTGTCTAATGAATTGTAACATTAAAAAGGAATTTTTAATTAATGTGTAAAAAGTATCATAATCAAATAATACATGGTAAGATGTAAAATAATTTCAATTAATATATTTATTATAATCATATATTTATTATATATAATTCTATGATGAGTATGATCGATGTTAATACTTATTATAAAGGATTTATGTTGAACATTCTACTTCTTTGTGATGAATTCCATATTCACCACATATTTATTCTATGTGTTTTATATATTGACCATGATTGGGTTTTATTTTTTTTCCTTAAATTTTTGGGTATTCAAATTTTCATTTTAAAACTTTCCTTTTGTGGGATTATAGCTAAAATATTTTGTTAAAAAAATAAGGTATTTTTGTATCAATTGTTTTTAGGATATAAGTTATGTGATGCACATATTATCTTCTATGATGTGTATATACTACCACTTTACATGTTATATCATAAATATTATTATTTTAACCTTATTTATGTTTCGTTTAATGGAGTTATTTCATTGGGATTATGATTCAATGTTACCAATGTGGTAGGTGTTTTATTTGAAAATATCATCTTTTATTGGGCATTTTTCTTATGTTTCAAATGATCAATTTATTTGATCTATCTCTAAATAAAATCCTTAGATTTAACCTATGATTATTATTTATGAAAATTTATATTATCACTTAATTTTTAACTCTTTATGTAATAATGTTTTCAATATATTATTTTTATGAAAAACATTTGTTTGGATGATAACTCATTTACATCAAAATGCATTGACTAATTTTTTTTTTCAATAATGACATAATTTTTATTTCAATTTCAAAAGGATATATTCCTAAAGATGTGTTATAAATTATTTTTAATTAATATTTAATAATATTTTTATCTTATTTTCAATGAAATTCATTTTTAATTTTTTTTAAAAAAGTTATTCTAAATGGATTATTGTTTTCCATAAGAAATATTACAGGTGATAGTTAGAAATACAATTCCTTAATGGACTATTAAATTTCATGTAATTTATTATTTATATGGGATATGTAAGAAGAATATAATTATTATAATTTCTATGAATATATTTTTAGCTCAATGAAAATATGTTTCTAAAACATGTTTATAATCCATCTGTTATACAATTATATAACTATTATGAATCATACTTCGATTCAAATGTCAACCTAGGAAGAAGTGATGAATTGATAATGAATCCAATATATTATACACTAGTTAAGATGTGAGGAAGTGTTTATGAAAAATTATTATAATAATGGGTTTTGATAAAATGAATTTTTTATGTTCTTGTCAAACAGATATATATGCTTCTCATTAAGTGATAGGATTGAACTATATCCCCTTACAATATAATGGTTTACTATAATGGGTTTCTGATCATATATGGTTCACCAACGGTAGAAGTATTCCTATAAATGATGATATATTTTTGGTAACCCCAAGAAAAAAATGTTGGTACTTGGGTATTTATCCAAAGAACAAATGAGGATACACATGAGGTCATCTGAATCCCAAAGAATATACACTAGTGGTTTGATCATTCTTTTAATGCACAAAATTTTTTGTTTGTGTAGATTTTCACATATGATTTCTTATGATTATGTTTATTTAAAAAATTACAAAAATTATACTACTGTTATGATATCATGAATCATGTTAATCAATTCTCTTATGAATAATGTCATATTATATTCCAATAGTATTTCCATGTATCATATTTATGATTCATGGTTGTTTTGTTATAATATCGTAATTTATGTTCATATCACAAGCCCTTAAAATAAATTTGTATTTTATATGACCATATATTTATATTCATTGTGTTTACCCTTATTGGGAATCTGAGCTCAGCCATTCTTATGTTTTCTTTATCTAGTTGGTGAATAATGTTTTTAAGTAGGTTATTTCTATGAGCTAATAAATTGGATTATCTCTATTGGAATCATTGATGATCATTCACCATATTTGAGGAATTTGTTAATATTTTGAAATTGAACTAAAATATTACGACCCTCAAAAACATTTTTATTAAATGTAATGAATATTCATCTAAATATGTTTAATAACATTGAAATATAAGAATGGGTCTATGTAGTAGGAATTAGTAGAATATATTTTGTATCCTTTGGAAACAATAACGAAAAACCATAGTAAGGCCCCTAAAGACATGTCTAAGGATAACTCTAAGGAAATGTAAAAATATAGAAAAGTATGCTATAATTTTGAAAGGGGATAGAGATAATGGATTCCAATAAATTATATCCATGTAAGGATAACATAAGTTGTTATGTTCAATAATAGATGAACATGTGGGTAAAAAAACTGAAAATATTGTATTTTGATGGACTCGATCCTGAACTAGTTCACAATAATGTGCCTTTCTGCCAAACCATTTTGACACTCCCATGATATATGCTTTGAAAATTAACACAATATTTACAAACAGTCATGAAATATTTAAATAGAATATAAATATTAATGACCAATGATATAATATAATAAAAATGTTTCAGGTATTTTACTTAATATAGGTGATTTATCATAATTATGATTCCCCCACTTGATTAGTGCTTCAAATAAGATGATTTTTCATATAGTCGATGGATGTAACCCAATGGAACTGCATTAATGTTGGGTGAATAATACAAAGAACATATTTTACTTATGTAAATCCATATTTAATGGAATCTAAAATGAAAAAAATCTCTTTGTGTTCCTCAGAAAAAAATCATATCATATGAATCTTGTTGAACATCATAAAAAACGAAGGAAGAATATTTCGTTGAGTTATTCATGATAGAATGTCCGCCATCCTTAAGTAGATACATTGATCCACTAGTTTCTCCAAAATATATTAATAATAATTAAAATATATTAAAATAAATACTTTTTCTCTATGATGGAATTATATTTTGGATGTCTACTATCTGGATGGGTAAGGTTATGAATTGTTGAATACTACCAAGAATATGAGGTTACATTATGAAATTTTCTACCTAGATTGGGATTAGTTCATGAACCTATATTTCAATAAGTAAATACTACATAATATTTGAATGATTATAAAGGAGTTCCTGTTGAAAAAGGAAAAGAATGATGAAACTATTGGTACCAAAGAGGAAAATTTTACAAAACGTTATCCATAAACATTTTGTATTATAATCCATCCTAAAATTAAGGATGATCAATTCCTTAGAGATTTTAAACCAAGTATTTTATGGTTGTTATCCATAATATAATATAGTAGATATGAATAGATAATTTCATGTGTTATGAAGGTGGAAAAGTGGGTTGGACATATTTGTGAATCTCATAATTATATATAATAAAATGAATATAGAATTAAATTTTAAATATAAGAACCATGGAGAGAATTAGATGATATTTAGTTTTTAATCTATTTTTGATAATAAGAATGGTGTAATTTATATTAGGGGGAAATTAAATTTTTTATGTGTAGAAGGTATGATTATTTTTCAATTGATTTGAAATTTTAATTGGAAGATGTAATCTAATGATACTAATATTGTGTATGATGAACAAAATGAGCCACCCATAATCACATTTTTTAATTGGTAGGGTTTTTGGAATTATGAGAATCAACTCACCAATCTAACGGATTATGTGGATGATATGAAAAAAATACATTTATGAAAATGGAAATATGGAAATCATATGATATCATAATTGATGAAGTGAATTATGAAAATTAGGGCACCTATATCCTCCCCTCCATAGATAGGAATTTCATGTTTGCTGTTTTTGAGTGTTCCCAGTATAAATATTTCATAAATTTAATGTGATTATATGCCTCTATATGTATTCAAGAATAATGAAATCACCTAAAATAATTTATCAATACATAAATAAATCCATTACTATATTTAATTTTTTAATAATATGAGAGCTTATTTATGGAATAAATTTTGAATTATATTTTGAAATAATATATGTCTCCTGGTACGATTAATTGAAGTGTTATGAATTACACAATGGGTGCAAAATCGTAATAATTATTATATGTACAATGATTATGATACCCATTATGAGGGTTTATGTGATAGTAATTTTCAATATTAATGATACTTTAATAGAATCACATTGAAATGAAACTGCCTAGTATTATATAGAAATAATTTTTTATTTGTGGTGTAATTATTTTAAAACATGTTAACATAATCTGAAAGGATACATTATGATCATTTCCTTTGGATTTCAATGCTATTTCAGATCAAAAACATCATTAATATTGTTTTTCATATAAGGATATCATTAACATGATAAATCATATAGCTCTTTAAAATACCCCTAGTTAAAGGAATTGTTGAAATCCAACCATTTTGAATTATGTTTCCTAAAGAACAATAAAAGAACCTGAACAAGTTAATGAGAGGGTAGAAAAGATGAAATTCATTTAGTAACAAGTGAGCATAGTTCAATGTTTATTGAGGTGGAATGATCATAATTGTCAAGGTGATCCATAATATGATGTTTGAGAGAATATATTTCTATGAATTTCACAACTGAAAAATGGTGGGAAATTTAATCCCTAGGTATATTAGTACCATTAAAATTCATGATTTTATCATTATGGTCCCATATCTTTTGTTTCATCCAATTAAATATTCTAATTCTTTTGATATCTTCCATGTATGACTCTTTGAGAAAGTATATACCTTAATCAGTCACATGAACTGAACATAGAGGACATACCACGAAATCATTGTATTTATTACGAGAAAAATGTGTAGAAATTAGAAAAAGAATAGAGAAAGTTCAATAAAAAAATATAACATACGTAGTAAATTATTTTCACTGAAACGAACTAATTATTGAATCCATGTTTTAACATTCAGATATGATGAAGGAGAAGTATCATCATTTTTTGTATCACTATAATATATTTTGATTGATAAATTAATTTTAAGGGGTGTAAAATGTAACACCATATGCGTTAATGAATTTTTTGAAGAAATTATGATTCATTAGATGATTTTGTTACATGAAACCCCATTTTAATTATGATTTTAACAAAACACCTTGTTACACATGTGCTACACAAAACATTGGCTAAGATAGCATAACACACAACATAGAGTTTTAACAATAGTATGAAATATTAAAAACTATGTCTCTTAAACGCAACCATTATAATATAGAAGATAAATATAGATTTATAAATATTAATAACTATGATTTTATTATGTATAATTTTTTAAATATAATTAAATAATAATGATATTAAAAATATATAATTTTTAGTGACGTATTTAGATTTATGAAAAATACTATTTTCTCCAAAAATATATTTATTCTATATTTTTATGAATGAGAATCAAATTAATTTTTCTCAAAATTAAGAAATTAATATGATAATTTAATATTAACTTTATAATTAATTAATTAAAAATTATCTTAATGGTTTTTTTGAAATATTAATTTTTTATGGATAATGAATAATAATAAAATTAAATTGATATCATCTAGATAGTTTAATTTACATATAAATGTACATTAAATTTCAAATTGATTTTATAGTAAAATTAGTTCAAATATACACATATTTCCTTAAATTGTGTCATTTCAGTCAATTAAATCTTCATATTGGATATAAAAAAACTAAAAATTTTCATCAATTTCTTTATAAAAAATCCAATAAGTCAACACATATGCATGATGAATTTTAATATATTTATTTACGTTCTGGTGTTTTGAATGTATAAAAATAGTTACAATATTTTGGATAATAATAACGTATTATTTATCATCACGTCATGTTAATTTTATTACCAAAATCAATATTGAATAAATAAAAAATTAATCAACATTATTATGATAAAAATGGGTTTAAAAGGGTGTTAAATTAAGAATATAAGGATTTCCCTCACTTATCAGTTCTTCCAAGACCCATTTTATGGACATATTTTTACTCTTACAAACATAGGATACATTGTTTTATGTTTTTTTTGACACTAGTCCTATGAAATCCCAATAAAATAAATCCTAAATCCTTTATTGAAATTAGTGACCTTATATTTCCATCAATGATGATAATAATTGTGGCCCAAAATTGTCAATCCAACCCATACAAAATAAAAAGGATAAAACATGATTAATTATAGTCTCAATGTCCTTTTACATTTATTATATTATATGTTTATGATAAACTCTTATAAAATTGGACTCCTAAAAAACTGGTTCATAAATACGAACACCATCTTGAATTCTACACATCATTTCATAATTCATATTGGGTAATGAACATAATACTTGTGAAATTATTTATTGAAATAATTTATTAAAAAACAGTTACTGTAACATGGGGAAATGAAATATGGGAAGGCTAATCTCAGATTCTAAATAATGCTAAACATTAGAATTAACAAGTTAATGACATCAATGACTATATGAGTGCGTAGTGGGCGACGACATGTTTATCTTGCATGATAAAATTATAAAAAACCTTACACGTCAATAAATTGATCATCAGAAATATATATGTATATAATTAAAGGGTAACCAAAATCAATAATCATGAACATTTTGATAACAATATTCATCAAATGAAATAACATAATATCCAAATATGTAATTAAAACCATTTTCGGTGACATGGGTATCAACTTTATAAAACCATTTCAAAAATACTATTTTATTCGAATAACGATATAGAAAACATCTAATATAAGAATTTCATAATGCATTGGATCACTATCTGGGTGAGAAATCATTTATTCTATGATGTGATTACTCAATTCTCTCTAATCCAACCCATGTTAAACTGTAATGTACTTTCCATATGCTTTTGTAGGATCACATCCTTCTATAGAGATGTATCATTCTCATTTAGAGGTACAATTTTGCCTCATGTTGAGTAATTATTATTTGTGTAACTTCTGGGTTTTTTGGGTGAAATATTATAAATAGGAATAGAAAGAATGAAGTACCATATTGGTGTACATTTTTCCCAAACTGTCCATGAAAACTATTAATCCAAAGAAAGCATGGAAGTATATATCAAGATCATGGTGTATCGAACAATGTCCCAACGTAGGAGAAATAAAACCGCCCCAAAGAGTGACCCATATTTTTCTTACATTACTATTGAAGCATTTTAATGATAAAAAGCAAAAAAACATTAAAAAATGAGGACCCAATGTCATAGTATCATGGGAAATAAAGGACCATGAATAACATCTACAATATAAAACATAAACATTTAATTAATTCCCTCTTCTCTAGATTATTATTTTCCCTTATTCCATCCTTAATATGTGTAGTTACTAAATGATATACATTAAAATGAGGTGGGATAAAAATTCTTATAAAAGGATATATATGTACATAAAGCAATATGACATTGGGTGAGCATGTTCATAACATCCTAATCATGAGATTAAGCATTAGATAAAGTCATGGAATGTTGCAAAGCATAAAAATGAAACCTCATGTCATAGTGGTAAACTAACAAAACTAGTTTTGAAAAAATATAGATTCATGTTCACATATAATTTACATTTCTAATTAGATAAATCATATTACCCAATTCATTTGAGTTCAATATAATTCTGGGCGCACCCATCAAATAAAAACATTTATACTATCTTGCATGCCACAGAGAACATCTTTAAATCTTGGATATAAAATAACCCAGTGAAATGAATGGGTTTCATTTCATAATGCATTAATTTAGAAAAATCGGGGTCCCAAATGAAATAGAAAATAAAATACTTGAAATTATAATCAACAACATCGATTTAATAAGAGACAACTTAAAAATGTTAATGGTCTATTTTAATGAAATAATATTTATTTTAGAAAACATTATGTTTCTCATATCATTTAGAAAAAATCTATATCTTAGAAAATGTAAGATAATGATTAATACAATATATTTAAGTAATAACTATATAAAAAATATGGTGAAATGGGGACAACACTTAAAAATGTGATATGGAATTTAGAATTCCCCTTACCTTCTATCTAAATGATTTCATCACATTGATGTCCAATATAATTATATTAGATTCATAAATTACATATTCCAAAACCATTAATAAATTAATTTAATTAATTATGGATTTTTTTATTTCTTTTATTGTAAACTGAGTGAGTTATGTAGTTTAATTCCGTCATTGAAGAGTGGTTATTATCTTAGTTTTCATGATCAATTTTTTGGTGTATATGAATGGATATGCGTTTAGAGTGATGAGGAGAATATATAACTGTTATTATATATTCATGATAATCCCCCATAAGAAGAAAATATATAATAAAGGATTTTTTATATACCATGAAAATTATTCATTAAATAAAAGTTAATGATGATCATTTTTTATTAATTTTAGTGATTTTATGATCATAAAAAAATCATTTTGTGTTATAATTTACTATTATTAGTGTAATTTATTTATAGAAAATAAAAATGGGTAATGAAAGACACATTAAAATATATTTTATACCATTTAATTTTATTATTTATGGACTTTAATGTTTTTAAGGAAAACAAATGTCCATCACCCACGATGTGTGTAAATAGACACATCATGGGAGATGATTTCATTTATGAGATAAAAGAGGGTGAGGGAGGAGTATAGTTTTGGATCTCCCATTAACATTATATTGTTATTTTATATGTAATTTAAAGTATTTATCATTTAGTTATGAAGATGGCCAGTTGATAGATAATATGAAATGAAATTCGAATTGAAATGAAAATAAAAGAAAAAGATAGAGGATTTACCTCTTGAATTCCACTCTTGAGATCCTCCTAAAGTAACATAAGCATGGTTTATTGATGAGAAAAATAAAACCTTGAAATGGGGAATGGGTATTGAATATTATTAGAAAACATTTATTCATGGAATAAATCATGAGTCTTGTGATGAGAATATGTGGTATTTATAGTGGATGATAAGGGTGTTTTCACAATATTTTCATCATTTGTTTATTATATTTTATCAATAAATTGAATTTTTTTAGAAGATTTATAAAATATAATAATATAATTAATTATTGTTCAAGATTTTGGTCTTACATCATTTTTATATAATCCATGACTCTATAATTCATGTAGTTTTCATTTATTATAAATTATCGTATTTTAAAATTCATCAAAATTTCAAGTACATTAGAAAAATCCCAAAAAATTCACCCTAATAATTTATAAATGAGTTGAATTAAAAAATGTAATACATTTTGTGAAAAGAATTTTTTTACAAATTATTGTTTAATTCATAATTAAATTCTTAATTTACTTGAAAAATGATGATATGTATTTTTTTCTGATTTTATAACCCTTTAAAAAAATACTTAAGGACACATAACATTTTTCATAAAATCACAAGAAATAATAATATTATTTTATGAGAACATATTATGAAAAACAATTATCATTTAAATTCTTAAATTATATATAAAATTTTAATAAATGTTTTATTATATATAACAATTCAAAAACATAATATATTAATTGTTTCAAAATTCATTTGCATTGACTATGATTAAATTACACAATTATTTTATTTATAAGATTAAAACAATTATTTATACATTCATGGGTGAGGATAATATTTTTTTGGATGGGTTACTATTTATAAGGGTCATATTACTATTCATATGTTCATGTTACAATTACATTAGTATTTCAACATAACATCTAAAAATACATCTTATTTCATTAGTCCATAATTGATAGACCATTTATTATGGTCTACATGTTATATCATGTGAATAATGTTCTATGAAATTACTATAACAATGAATGAATTTCATTGATAAATTAATGGTTCATTACTTTCTAACCACATTTATAAATTTCACACATGAAATTTCTTTTTTCAAAAATATGTAAGGTTGTTTTTCCTTTATCACCTCCCCCAGTTACCAAGATTCAACTTTATAATTATTTTTCATCTACAACACTTTGACGCACGCATTTCTAACTCCATACCATCACTTTGTGCCCCTTTCACCATCTATTTGATAGATGGTTATGAAATAATTGGAGAAGGGAAGGTTGTATTACCTTCCATTATGATTTCCATATCCATACATTTCATATCCATGAATTTAGGGCCTTTCACAATCAACAACATGGATAGATTAGTAGCTTATTTTATGTTAATATCATCATCTACCTTGTTTTCCATGTTAGAATGATAGTGAATAGATCAATAATAGACTTTTATTATCTTTAACCATCTCCATTGACCCATTTTGATCACATTTTTAGTGAATATATATGTTGCGCACTTGTGATCGGTATATACATCACATTTCTCAATATAGAGGTAGTTCTATCATTTTTTCAAGGAAAAAATCACAGCAAATAACAAAAAATCATCTATTGGGTAGTTCTTCTCATGGATCATCAACTTATATGAGGCACAAGATATCATATTATCATTTTTATGAGTACACTACCCAAGAATATGGTTAATGCATCACGGTATGTCACAAAACATCCTATAAATTTCTAAAATGTGAGTACATTTGTAGTGATCATCCTTCTCTTTATCCCATTTCTACTTGCCTCACATTATTCCACCCAGACAGACATTACCCATTTCCTTGTTAACATAGTTATAGGGTTTCACAATCATGATAAATTTATCAAAAAAATAGGTAGTGCCCTGTTAATCCAATAAATCTTTGGATTTTAATGACACTACTGGGTCTGGTACATTTACCAATTATCATTTTTTAATGATCAATTTTAATCTTATCAATTGTGACCACATGTCCCAAAAATGTGACTTGATTCATCCATAAGTCGATATTGATGAACTTGGAATTCCCCTTATCCTTATTCAATTTCACCAACACAAGGATTACATGTTCTTCATGTTCCTCCATTCTCTAGGAATATATGATAATTTTATCAATAAACAAGACCAAAATTTTTTTCAAGTTAATGCCTAAAAAAACTATTCATCAAATCCATGAAGATCTTTTGAGAATTAATAAGTCCCATGGGAATCACTAGAAACTCAAAGTTCCCATTATATATAAGAATGGTAGTCTAAGGAATTTTTTTTTTAATTTCACTTATGATATCATGAATAGAGATCCACCTCAGATATGTGTGATCTCCTCTCAATTTATCAAACAAGTATTTATTCCATGGAATAGGAATCATGTTCTTTGTGATTATCTTGTTCAGTTTATGATAATGGATTCAAAACCACATTGATCCTAACATCTTATTGAAAAAGATAACTTACACACAAAAAGGTTATACAGTTGGGAATATGAACCCTTTTCCTATTTCCTCTTGCAAGTACTTCATTACAACATCTGGTTCAATAGGAGGCATCATATAGGGGCACTGTGAGAAAGGTGTATATCTATGAATGAATTATATTTAGAACTCTATGTCACAATCCGAGGGAAGTCTGGGTAAATCTTCAAGAAAGATATAAATTTATTCCATCATAATGTGAATTTCCACTATATTGATACCATCCTTGGACCCTACCATTTGTTGGTGGTATGATTCATAATATGGATTCAGCACCGACATCAATTAAGTATTTTTAAAATATTATTTTTCATCCGCCTTGCATTTTTAGAGGATCCTAGGCTCGTTAAGCATATAAAAAATGTACTTCATTTTCCTGAAAGTTGATGCGTTCTTTATATAAATAAATTTAATTAATCCCCATTATATAATATAATTCCTCCATGATAAGTATTACGAGATTCTCTCGAAATATATTCCCATATAATCTAATAGGAAAAGAGTCTAACACTTGGGTTTCAATAATTTCATCACTTGTTTTTTTATAGATAAATCTAGATCAAATTTTCAAGCCTATGATAAAATAGTTTGAGAAAACATGAATGATATAATGGTATGCATAGAAAAATAAATAAATAAGATTTTTTCTATTATTGAGTTAATAGGTTTCGTACCATATATGATATCATATTCTTACTCCACTTTATTAGTGCATAAGGAATAATCCAGGACTTGATCCTTTGGATTTGGAGGCCACTGATGTTGGTTACCCATGAGTAATTGAGGTTTAGTCCACTAGCTTGCATAGTTCCATTGGTCCCTACAATTGTAGCATTAAACCAGGGTTGGTTCACTCTTATATTAAACCACATTTTACTTCTTCGTCATATCTTTATAAAATTAATGATCACGTTGGACTTCTCTCCCACGCATTATGAATTTCCCCATCCCATTGATGATATTCCCCTGATGCTTATTCCAACATTTTTGAAAGGTGGGTGGTTGAGTTTTCATTTTACCATTCTCATTAGTTCCTCTACTATGAAATTATATCTTTTTTTTATATCACCCTAACCAGGGGACCATTCTTCTAACCGTATATCATATTTTAAAGAACATCATAAAACATCTTCATAACTACAAAAATATTGAATTTAAAGAGCCATTAGAAGGTGTGATTTTAAACCAAAAAATAGTTAATCAATTTTTCTAACAAGACCAAAATAGTATATCTCAAACCTTGTGAAATATGAGTCCTAGTTCATAAAACATTCGCCATATTTTTTCTTCATCTCTATGAATTATATCTTCCACAATCTACGAATAGTAAATTTAGAAGATAAATAGCTAGAGTCACCTTATCCATCTCAGAATAGTGAGGTAGTGAAAATATATTATCCAAAGATTTTAACCATTGATCAGTAACTATGGGATCAGAAGATCCTTTAAATTTTGGTGGGTTTTTTCTATTTAAAATACCTAAAAGCTAGTCTCTCCCTCTTTGATGAAGGAGGGTGTTCCACAATTTTATTTTTCTTTTGTTCATTACCTAAGATAATAACTTATTAATCACCATATAAATTATAACTCCAACTCCCAATGCATAATGGATGCCATTTGAGAAATCACTACATTGACCCTTTTATGGGTTGTTGGCCTCGATTCATCTGGTTCAAACCATTATATAAAATTTAAAATGATAGATAATAAATAATTTATAATGTCAATGAAAAATAGTTTATTCTTTTTGAAATTATGTCTAGAGGAAGATTGTTTGGGAATTATATGTTTATAAAATCTTCTATTTTTTTACATATACATAATCTCATACTGTGGGTTCTACTATGACTCTCTAATCCTAATTCCAAAATTATCTAAATCATCCTCTAATACAAACATTATTGACCCAAATTTTCATTAAATTATTATTAAATACATATAAAGAAAAACAACATAATATCATTTTTCAATGAGGTCCCAAAGGTTTTTCATAAAACATATATTTTTTTATTCATTCTAATCTAACATATTTTTTTAAAATATTTTCCTCCTTAGTACATGTAGTCACCTATGGATAAACATAAAAAATGGGTGAGCTAAAAATCTTAGTAATTGGATATATAGTATCATGAAATAATTTGAGATGGGGTTAACATAATCATAACATAATCATCATGAGATGAAGCATTTGATAAAGGCAAAGAATGTGGAAATGCATAAAAATGAAACATCAAGTATTTGGGGTAAACAACCACACATATTTGGGGAAAAAATAATGCATCATGTTTATTGATATTTCACATTGATCTTGATATAAAGGACATTACCCAATGAATTGGACTGATATATAATTCCAGGTTCACCCTTCACATCTAAACATTTACATTATAATGCAGGTCACATATAACGTATATAAATAATTTACATAAAATATCCCACTTAAAGGGATGGATTTCATTTCATAAATCATAAATTAGAAAAATTTTAGGTCCAAAATGAGATATGTAAAAAAAATTGATATAAAAAGAATCAACATTGAGTGAAGAAGAAACTCCCTCGAAAATTAAATTGTATGCTTTTTTAATGAATAGTTATTTGGAAAAAAATCATATTAAAATCTATTTGAAAAAAAAGTATAACAATTAGTAGGTAAGATAATGATTAATAAATTATATTTTTGGAATATACATATATAAAAAAGGTTGAAAGGGGGAAAACCATTTCAATGTGATTTGGGTTTGATAATTCCCCATACCTAGTGTCCAAACAATTTCGTCACATTAATATACTATATAATCATAGTAGATTAATTAATTATAAAATATATAAGATTTAATTCATGAATATAATTCATTACGTTTTTATTATGTTAAATTGTTTTTTGAATGAGTTATATAGATTAACTTTGTCTTTTGGGAATGTTCATTTTAATGGTTTTGTGATCGGTTTGTTTATTTACTTGAATGGATGTTTGTTTAAAAGGGCGATGCATATCCATAATTATTATTATATGTTATTAATTATTCTACATATTATTAAATAATCATAGAATGAATTTTTTATACCATGAGGATGATTCATTATATTAATATTAAAGATGATTATTTTAGGTTAATTTTGCTAGTTTTTGGATCACAACGTACTCGTTTTGTTTCGTCATTTAGTATTATGAGTATACGTAATTTACTACACATAAAAATAGTTATAAACTAAAATTTACAATTTATATTAAACAGTTTAATGGGATTATTAATATAATTTACACGGTTTATTGAAAATTAATGTGCATCACTCACGTTTTCGATAAATTGACACATCATGAAATATGATTTAATTTTTAATATAAAAGAGAGAAAGGGTTTATTTTAGGGTTAGATATTCCATAAAAATGATATAATTCTAATATATGTTAGGATATAGAGTTATAATTAAATTATTATGTAGGTATTTGAGGAGATAATAAGAAACAGAAATTGAAATTGAATGGAAATTAAAAAAATAGAGACAAGATTTACCTCTTGAATTCTCCTCTTGAAATCCTCCTCAAAGAACCTAGTCCTAGTCATTTTAATATACCAGTATATCCTATACATGTGGGATGTTATATCAATGATTATTGGGATGTTTTTAGAAAAGTCACAATCATCATAGTGTTGTGACGAGACAAGGGTGTGAGGGGTTGTATTTATAGTGGAAAAGAAGGGTGTTTCCCCAATATTTTAATCAGTAGTTTGTTATTTGGGATAAAGCCTATGAATAGATTAAGAATGATAATCAAATATATTAATATAATGATATAAATTTCAAGATTTTCTATTTACATTGGCCTTAAATTTTTAATGACTCCATAATTCATGTATTTTTCTTTTATTTATAAAATGCTGTATTTTACTAATCATAAAAAATCATGTATTTTTGAAAAATCCTAGAAATTCACCAAAAAAATAATTAAAATTTAAAACTATAAAATTGACTTAATTTTATGATAATAAAATTATAAAAAAGATTAAATTAATTTTTAATTAAAACCCACACATACATGGGAAATAAAAATTTTAAAATTATAACTTAGTTATAACACTTTAAAAAATTACATAAGGTTTCATAATATTATCGTAAAATAAAAATAGATATAAATATTAATTTTTGAATAATTTTTATAAAAATAAATTTTATTTTAAATTAAAAAATTAATCAAGAAGTTGTAATAAAAAATTTATACATTGTAAAAAACTAACACTTCATTAATAATTTTTAAAATATTCATTCACTTAGACTATTTTATAATTATACCATTATTTTAATTATAAGATTCATAAAATATTATTTTACATTCATGGGTGAGGTTTCTATTCATTTTTTTAGTTTAATATTCCTAAGTGTCGTATTACTATTCCTAAGGTCAATTAACTATTTCATTAGTATTGGTTCCATGACATCAAAAAATACATCTTATTATTTTAATTCATTATTTATAAACCTTTTATTATTGTATATAAGTTATTTTATGTGATTTGTACTATATGAAATTACTATAATATATTAGGAATTCCATTAATCAATGACTGGGTCATTTCACCCCCATATGAGGTCAATGGTTTTAGAGAAATATTTGGTAATCCTTGCACGAGTTTTTTATTATCCAGATAATTTATCTTAATGTTATAGAACTCATTGTATTAAATCATAATTATACTTATATTAAACCTAAAAATTATTTCTTTTTTAGGTTCTTGGACATATTCCTAGGGCGTTTGACCTGTACTCATCATTATTTGAATCATGAATTGAATATTTACATCTCCCCATTTAAGTGGTTTCTTCCGAATTAGATTTATTTTTCTCAAACTCAACTTCTTGGATAAAATAGATATGTTTACCTACTATAGGTTATAAATCTAGATATAGGTTTATTAGATATATATTCATTTTATCTTTGATCATGGTTTCAAATCTTGAACTTGTTCTTCATCTTGGGATGGACCTACTCATTTTAAATAATGGAATTTCTATTGGTCAATCCATCATCAATGAATTGAGGATTTTGGACTATAATTAAAATCACATAGTCTTGATTTTAATTATGTGTATGTAACTGTAAAATTTCAATTGAATTTATAGAAATTGATTTTTATAATTTAATTAATATATTCGGTGAATTAATTAATGTGATAATTTGACTGTGATACAGATGGAAACTAGGATTGTGAAATTTTATAATTGTTATTATTTTGTATTTTAATGAATTGTAATTCTTTATTTTTTTTAATTAATCAATGAGATATTGAGAAATTGGTTTTTAATTAATTAATTAATTAATTAATTGTTTAATTGATTATTGTAATATTGATATTGAGAAATTGAATTAATTTATTATTGAATTAATTAATTAGATATTGAGATTTTTAATTATATTAATTCTTTGTTCAAATAAATAATTGTAATTTAATTTTTTTTGTAATTAATATCATTGGAATAATTATTTTTGGAATTAATTAATATATTTTGTCATTTTGAAACTTGATATGAGGATTTATTGTGATTATCCTTAATTGAAAAGATATATTTTGATAACGTGATTCTGTAATATTCTTGTGTTGGAAATGGTCTATTATATCAAAATAGCATATTGATAATTATTTACATGCATGTGTGAGATATATTCTACTAAATAAAAAAACAATAGTGATAATTAAGGTGCGGGATAGGAATATAGGATCCCAATACCCACGTGGTGTACGACATTATGTTCTACACCCATAAAACATAAGGTGACCATTTTTTCAATTGGTTGTGATATGAATTGAGATGTTGAATGATAATAATGGAATTCTTCTGTATCATATCCCATGTAGATAATTTAGACTATATCATGTGATGAAGAAGGTATCAAGTGTTTTATTGTCCTTTGGAACATAAAGATTTATGTGGTGAATTTAAATAATCATAAATGAGGTTTGTGTTTACTTATAACACCCCCAATATTTCATAGTAAGTTATTTTCTTTAAAGCAATTCAATATATTGCGCTACATGCAACAGGGAGTTTGAGCACCCCACGACTTAAAAAACTAGTTTTTAAAAAGTAGTTATGAATAGTAGTAAATAAATTTAGAATTTTCTATACTCCATATAATTTTAGAATCTATATTATGTGTTTCATATGCATAATATAACAACAAATTAATGTTTTCATATAGAAGAAGGATTTTTCAAAAAATGTAATTTTTCCAAATTTTAATGGAAAACACTTCTTACAACCAACATTTGACACTTTTATATATTCAATTTAATTAAATTAAATTCTTTTTTATAATTATGACATAAGTTTTGTTTTAAATTTTTTTGGTACTTTTCTGATAATTTTTATATTTTGATGAATACAGAAAAATACTAAATTTCTAATTGAAAACAAATTTTTTTATCAAAATAATTTATAGGGTTAAATAATAAATTTTAATTATTTATAAGTAAAATTAGATTATATTTTTTCATTTAGTAAAATGTAGGTCATTATAGGTAATTTCAAATTTAAATTTCACATATACACATGTTAATCTTTCGATAGTTTTTACATTTTAAAAACCCACTTTTCTGTTTCAACAAAAGTAATTAATTTTAAATTAATTAATGAAACTTATTTGTTTTGATTATTGAAAAATTGAATTTATTTTTTAATTCAGTATATAAAAATTAGCTTAGAGTGAATTTTTGGTATTTTTCTGAAAACATTCAATTTTTGTTGAATAGTGAAAAACACTACATTATAGTTTAAAACTGACTTTTTTATTTAAATAATTATTTATTTTATTTATATTTATTTTAATTAATACTAGATTTATATTACATATATAAGTTCAATTTAATTCATTGGAGAAATTTCATAAAAAAAATTGATTTATAAAATTATGTTGATCTTTTTACCGTCTTTTACCCACCTTCAAGGAGCATTTGCAAATTTGCATAAAATATAATATTATCGATTTTATGAGTTTAATTTCAATAATCCGAGACACATGGTTGAAATTAGTAAGTAAACATTTGTTCAATAAGATGAAAATGATTTTTTTGAACAGTAACTTTTGACTTTCTTTTAACATGGTTAAAAGTGAATACGGTAATTAAAGGAAAAAATGATATTATAATTACCCTAAAACATGTCCTAATTCTATTGGATAAGTGTAATTGGACCAAAAACATCCTTATGAATATAATTTGATCCTCTTTGGCAAACATGGATTATATTATGATATTTATTATTATTTTATTTAAATAAGAGTTAAAAGAGTTATGTTCAATGTTTTATAACAAAACCATATTTAATATATGGTTATACATAAGATAAATTTGACTATAAAAAGTAATTATAAAAAAATTATTTCCGAAATAAAGTTATTTTATTTATTATTTTCATACATTAAATAATTAAATTTATTTATGACACAATGATGATGCCATAATTACATTATTAATGAAAGATTAAAATAGTTGATATAATAAATATCCAAATAAATTTAATTTGAGACATCTGATTAAATACACTGATTTTATTGTTTAAAATGATATATTAGGTCTTATTAAATTATTTTTTTGAATTAATATTGTTGTAATGATTTTCAAAAAAATCAAATACTAAATAATGGCTAAATTGACATAAATGAGTTTTTAAAACAAATACTATATAATTGGTTGATATAATATTCCTAAAATCTAATGTTCAGACAAAGGGATTAAATAATATTATATATGACATTAATGAGCCACTTTATGTTATCTTGGATTTTTAGATTAAGTTTCTTAAGCATATTGATTAAGAATACAAAAAGACGCGGTAAAAGTTAAACTATTTCACTCTGAGTTAAATCTAAAATAAAATGTTAAAATGGTATCCTAAACATTTCTAACACATATTGGGTGAGTTTTGTTCGACCCATCCCCACTTTTTATTTGAAATAAATTTTTTTGGAGTAATTAAAAACAGAAAAGGATTTTATAATAAAATAATATTTCAATTTTTTCTTAAATTGACCCTCACCTCTCTTATAAAAGGGTACTTACCCTTCTGTGAATTTCACACCTCCAAAGTCATTTGGAATTGAAAAACCCAACCCAAATATCCTCCCAACTTCCCTCAAATCAACTAAGAGTCCTTACTATTATCATAAATCCTACCTATGGATCCCTTTTTATCAACACAAAAAGAAACAACCATAAAAGAGGTAATAATTTCAAGACAATCTTTCTAGTTATTTTCTTCTTCCGCTTCATCTTTCATTTTTGTTTCAATAAAAAAATACAAAATACAGTACCTTTTACATAATGTGATGTAATTATAAATATGAAACAACTAAATCTGTTATTTTTTCATCCTATAAATGACAATGTCACCCTGAGTGCATATGTACGGCTTACCATCTCTATGTCGTGGTGTGGTTTGTTATTCAAACACTTCATTATTTGCATGGGTATAGTATTGAGTGTAAATGAGGTAAATAATAAATATGACATTATTATGATTCTATATATTTTATATACCTTCCAATTATATTCTATGTCACCATCAATAAAATGATATTGTCAATTGTGTGTACGTACAGATTACCCTCACCACGAACACAGTGAGATTCAATCCCAATCATACTCATTAAAGAATAATTTTCATTTTAGATTTAAAAATAATGATTATAAACATAATATCATTCTTTATAAGAATCAAATACATCACATCCATAACAAACATGGCTTACCTAACCAAGCCTATAAAGGAAAATGAATCAATTAACACATGAAATGATGATACTACTAAAATATTATTAACAAAGAAATATTAGAAGATCATATATGATATCATATTTATGTATTTGGTTCTTTTATAATTTAATATCAATTATTTAACCATTATACAGGAGGTTAACTTACCTTACACTAAGAAAAAGTACGAGGTAAGGGTTTTCTTATTTAACATTAAATTCTGTGAGATTTGTATTTTCACCACTTATTTATTGCATTTAGTGAATTGTGTATTGAAATTTGATATATATTATGATTATTATCTTTATATTTATGGAATTATATGATTCATTTGGTGGTTATAACCTTTTGGTCATATGACTTGATTGATTACAACATGGTAAGGGGTTTCCATCTCACTTCTTATCTCCGTTAGATTCCTGGTATATTGCCACTATTTCGTTTTGTGTGGTGTATGTAAATCCCATTATTGTATTACTTATGGAATATAATTTAATTTATTTGAATTTACATCTTCATTTTAAGATCTTTCTTTCATGAGGTGTATGTTTTCTATGTCGCCAAATCGTTATGGGAATTTCTAATTTCGATTTCCACTAATTGGGCTTTATACAAACTTCATTGATTATTTTACTCCAATATTATGTGAGATATCACTATTTATTAATTTAGGTAATAATTTACACTCCCCATTGTCCGTATATTCTTTGGATACCCATAATAATACCAATTATAAATTATTAATTATTCGATATGAACTTGATAAGAGTAATCTTAACATAATTTTCATTCATTGAGTTAATCCTTAAAGTCATTGGTGTTGTTGTTAAAACAATATATGTGAATGTACTATGATTGTTTTACACTAAATATCCAATCATATTTAGTGTATTTATATTTCTAACACATAAATTTGTCATTTATTTATCCTTAATGTAAGGATATGGTCTTTATAAGGGATTTCAACTCAACATACCATCTATTGAGTCATCTTTGTTGTTATACACCAATTCATTTTTATTTGGTGTATATACTATACATTGACATAATATATCATGAATACCTTTATTCTGATGATATTTTTATTTTTTTATTACCTCAATTATTTGAATTCAAGTGTCTCTCATTTGGTTAGGAACTCTAACTAAAATATCATTTTAAATGTTTTAAAAATATTTCTTTTACATATTTCTCATTAATATCAATGTGTTAAAAAAATTATGATTTTATTTATATGGAAATTAATTATTTAAAATTAAAAGTCCTTTTAAATGATTCAATGTGTTGTGGGACACATTGATTAAAATATCACTTTTAAACAGATTCTTGAAAAATAGTGGTACTTTTAAATGTTTTCAAAGAGAAGGGGGATATTTCTCTCAAATTGTATTGATGAATATTTTCATCTGTGTCAATATCCTTCATTATTCTCGACTAAGGTAAATTAATTATAATAAAATATTTTATACAGTATTGAATGAGTTATTTTTTACCATATATGTGATATTTTTATACCATTCTTGGTTTTTGGTCAAAGTATAGACATTTTGTATGCTATTTTAATACAAATGTTTATGTAATGCTTAACATTTTCATATGAGGAATGCATTGGAATTATTATGTGATGGGTGGATCAATCTATAGCTCCTCAATGTATCAGATGGTCTCATAAGAAATACTAGTGTCTTGGCAGAAGGCCTTAACAAAATTTTATTTGTAGTCTTGGCACAAGGCATTGACTACGTGGTTACGAAGTCCCGCATTTTGCATTCCATCATTATGAAATTGGATATTGATATTACATGTGAATATTTGACTATTAGAATATCAATTTGAATAAGTAAATGGAATTATTTGGTTTATCGTTTCCATATTTTGTTGATTGATAAGTTTAAAAGGCTTGTGTTCTAGTATTATACATTTCCTCATATAATAGTTCTTATTTATGATATTTTCTGCAATATTGTTATTTTTACTAAGCATCTAAGCTCACCTTTTTATTATGTTTTATTATTATAGTATGAAATGTTTTATATTATTATTATCTAGTCGGAATAGACTAATGGATATAAGGGTGTTCGAAGGGAACACAATGTTTTTTTATTTCCTGATATAATGTAAAACTTGTTTATGTATCTAGTATTTACAAGGCTACTAAACTGATCAGTATTTTGGAACATTATTCCTTGTATCATGAATATTTTATGTAATAATCCACCAATTCTAGAAAACCATGGGTCAGGGCATTATAGTTCATATCAGAGGAAGTTTAGTGAAAACCATGGAGGCTAGATTTAGAAAAAAACTCTTAATAGGAAACACTACACTAAGATGGTCATTGAGGATTAGTATAAAAGAACATCCAATAATTTTGGTAATGTAAATATTATGTGGGGTTTCGAAACAATAAATTCCTTTCTAGATACGAGAAGGTAGAGGCGGCTCTGGCACAACTGTATATAGAAATGAAAAAACCGACAAGGAATTTCAGGCATGACCTGTGGTATCCTGGTACACGACAACGATCCTTACTGCACTCTTGGTTACGACACTCCATGGGGATATGGTAAGGATAACTCACATTTTTATTACAACCCGATTTGAAGGATTTTAATATAAGAGGGGAATAGATAATCATGGTTAATCATAAGGTGATTTAGATTTAAAATAAGGTGTTATAATATTCTATAAATGATTTTATGACTCACATTGTTTTTTCTTGTGTTAGTCAAAGGATAGATTCCATGGAAGTCAAATTAACATTGAACATGATGTACCAGGTTGGAATGATTAAGGAAATGAGAAACATAATATATTTATTATAGGTTTAAATGATATAATGTTCATTCTGAATTATTTTTCAAAAAAATATGATCAACAACATATATATTTATCAACTCATAGACTCAAAAAAGAAGAGAAGGGTAGGGAATGATTAGAGCTCTAGTAGTGGAAACCATGAAGAAATGAAATAGAAATTTCCCTCAAATAGTAAATATGGAAGTAGACACCTAGGAAAGTTTCTAAATTGGAAAAAGAAATTCTTTATGTTTGGGAATGAAGGACATAAAGTAAATAATTTCCGGGGAAAAATGAAGATTACTATTGAAGAGAAAAAAATAATCCATAGAATCCATTTAGAGTAATTTGTTGTAAATGTAGGGAACCTGGGCATTACCGGAGTGAATTCCCTATTATTTTGGATAACCTATTGGTCAAGGCAGAATGTATGTGGAAATTAATGGATGCAGAACTGTTTAAAAGTATTAGTGCTCTTTTTTGATGGGATTACATCGGTAGACTTTCCGTTGGTATGTGTAACCATGTAGTTTTTTATGTCCAAATGCAATTTTAGGGAAAATTATTTTTTCAATTATAATTATACAAAACCTTTGGGTTTATATGATCATTAAATTTGATGAAATTAAAAGTTATTAAATTTTGGGATGTAAATGAGAGGAATGAGATAACATTTGTTGTGAAATTATGTTTTTGTTATTTTGAAGAATTTTGCACATTTTGGGAATGTTATAAAATAATTTTTTTGAAAAAGGATAACACGCAGACCGTGTGATAACCCATCATGTCAAAAAAAGTGATGGGAATCGAACCCACAACCAAAGTGCAATGGGGATTTATCTCTTACCACTGTACTATATGAATTCCCTAGTTAGCGTGACTAATTTTAATAAGATAAATGATTTTATTGATTAGTAATAATAAGTTGATTTGGGGTATTATGTCTTATCAAATGGATATCCTTATTATAAAAAAATGATTTGGTGATTAAGTGATAAATGTTATTTTGGGGGACGTTCGCTCGGTTGAGAACACTATATGCCTATGGAATATAGGATACTATGAGATTTCATTTGGGAAGTAATGGTGGATTTTTATCTATGTTTTTATTGTGGATTTATCTCTATTTGGGTTATTTTTGGAAATTATTAACCTTCCATAGAGAATATTTGATTATGGTAATTAATTTATGTATGTGACTTTAATAGTAGTCGATTTTATTTAGAGATACAATTTATCATTGAAGACTATGTAATCAAATTATTCTATGTTTTGGAATTCAATATTAGTTTGAAGTATATTGAAGGATTTTTAGGAAAAATATTTATTTTATGGTATTTTTTGAACATTGGGTTTTATTGGTATAATTTTAGACATTAATATTAGTATTTATTTCTCTAAAGTATTATCCTTTTTAGGGATCATATAATCATGTACTAACCATTTTTTTTGGTTAATCTGTAAAAAAAATTAAATATATAGTTTATCCTTTGTAGGTCATGTGATTCTCAAGAAGCTGATTCTCGCACTTCTGGTGTGACCAAGTTATCTTGAATACTCATAGTTTGAAAAAAATTATGAGTTAGTGGTAGAAATTTATTAAAGGATGAAAATAAACTTAAAAATTAAGTATATATCTTTATGTTCTTAGTCGATATCATATATAAATTTCTTAACTTTTTGAAATGGGTCATTAAACAAAAAATCATTCCATTTACTTTTCCTACTGGGAAACAAATGACTTTTTATCCCATGATAATTTTTTATCTTTCTTGTTGTTATCATTCTCTTGATCATGTTTTCTATTACACTCCATCAAAATTTGACACTTATTTTATCTTCCATATCAATGTTTTCCTTCATCGAATCCATGTATGGGTTATCTCAGGTGACCTTCGTACTTCTCTTTATTTCTATTAATATGAATGTTTTATTGAATCTTTTTATGATTTGGGGCATTTAATGATGTTCCCTATCCAAATTTTAAAATATCAAGGATGCAACTTCCAAAATGGGGGAATAATATTACCCCCGATGAGTACTTTGTAAGTTATTTTATTTAAAGAAATTCTATAGATTGCGCTACACGCAACACAGGGATTTAGTGCACCACGAATTACCAAACTAGTCGTTCAAAAGTGGTTATGAATAATATTAACTGAATTTTCAATTTTATATACTCCATATAATTTTAGAGTCCATATTATGTGTTTCATAGAAATAATATAAGAACAAATTAGTTTTTCAGATAAAAGAATTATTGTTCATAAAATTCAATTTTACCACCTTCTAATGGAAACCCATTTTTAAAACCAATATTAGACACTTTTATATATCAAATTTAATGGAATCAATTTCTTTTTTCGAATATGGACATAATAATTTATATTCATTAATTTTTTTTACTTTTCTGATAACTTTTATATTTTGATGAATTCTGAAAAATACTAAATTTTAATTGAAATCAACTTTTTTAATTAAAGTAATTTACAGGGATAAATTATGAATTTGAATGGTTTGGAAGTATAATTACATTATATTTTTATCTTTAAATAAAATTAAGTCATTATAAGTAATTTCATATTTAAATTTGACATAAACACATGTGAATCTTTTTATAGTTTTCACATTATAAAAACCCACTTTTCAGTATCGACAATGGTAATAAAATGTAAATTAATTAATGAAACATCTATGTTTTGAATTTGGTAAAAATAGAATTTATTTATTGAATTCTGAATATGAAAATTAACTTAGGGTGATGTTTTGGTATTTTTCAAAAAACATTCAATTTTTGATGAATAGTGAAAACACTACATTATAGTTTAAAACCAAAATTTTATTTAAATAATTATTTATTTTATTTAAATTTATATTAAGTGAAAAAATATATATATATAATACTTCTATAAGTTCAATAAAATTATTTGGAGTCATTTTATAATAAAATAAGATATTTAAAATTATGTTGATGTTTTTACCGTCTTTTACCCACCATCTAGGAGCATTTTCAAATTTGCATAAAACATAATTTTACAGCTTCTATGAGTGAATTTCAAGAAAATTAGAGACAAGGTTGATATTAGTAAGTAAAATATGGGTCAATAAGTTGAAAATAATTATTTTGGAATAGTTACTTTTGACTTTTATTTACCATAGTTAAAAGTAAATAGGGTAATTAAAGGTAAAAATGATATTATAATTAGCCTAAAAAATGTCTTAATTCTATTGGATAATAGTAATTTGACCCAAAAAAACTTTAGGAATAAAATATGATCCTCTTTGGTCCACTCTAATTACATTATGACATTTATTATTATTTTATTTAAAGAAGGGCTACGAGATTTAAATTCAATGTTTAATGACTAAATTTTTTTTAGTATAGGGTTATACATTAGATACATTTAACTATAAATATTCATTATAAAGCTAAAAATATTTTCTAAATAATGGTATTTTATTTATAAATTTTAAACTTTAAATAATTTATTTTATTTATGACACAATGATGATGCAGTAATTACCTTATTAATGAACGATTAAAATAATTGATATTATTAATATCCAAATAAATATAATTTGTGACTTTTGATAAATTACACAAGTTTTCTAGGTTAATATGACATTTTATAGTTGATTAAAAAATATTTTTTCAAAGTACTCATGATTTAATGATTTTCAAAAAAACCAAATACTAAATAATGTCATAATTGACATAAATGAGTTTTTAAAACAAATACTATATTATTGGTTGATATAATATTCCAAAAATCTATGTTTCAACTGAAGTTCTTAAATAATTTTATATATGTCATTAAGGGACCACTTGAGGTTTTTTGGGAAGTTTAGTGTATGTTTATTAACCATATAGTGTGAAAATACAAGAAGACACGGTAAAAGTTAAAATATTTAACTATGAGAAAAATCTAAATTATAAATATTAAATTGTGACATAAGCATGTCTAAAACCTATTTAATTATAGATTTGAGACCCATCCACACCTTATATTTTAAATAAATAATTTTTTAGGCACTAGAAACTGAATATCATTAAATTATAAAATAACATTTCAAGGTTTTCCTAAAATGACCCTCACCTCTCTTATAAAAGGGTACTTCCACATCACTTAATTTAACTTCTCCAAAGCCATTTGGTTCGGCCTTACCCTGACCAAAAATCCTCCAAAATTACTTCACATAAACCTATAGTCCATTGTTTTACCATAAGGTCAACCAATGGATCCCTTTTGATCAACTCAAAAAGAAATACGCGAGGAAGAGGTAATACTTTCACCACCCTTTTTCATGTTCTTATCTTCTTCCATCTCCATTTTTTTCTTATACCAAAATAGTACCTCCAGTACAATGTAAATGCTATTATTTTATTATAAATATTGATCAACCATATTCATTAGTCTATCAATCCTATAAATGACCAAGTCACTATATGCGTGTAAGTACAGCTTACTGTCTATATGTCATGGTGTAGTTTGATATTCAAACCCTATATTATTTGGATTGGTATAATAATGAGTATAAATAATTCGAATAATCAATATTTCATGACAATGATTATTTATATATCATAGTCCATCCAATTACATATGATTTTACCCTCAAAATAATTATACTTTCTCTCATGTGTGCGTACGAATTGTCGTCTCTATGAACACGATGAGATTCATTTGAAATCATAATAATTCATGAATAATTTTAATTTTATGATTAAAACTAATGTTTATGAACATAATATAACTCTTTATATGAATAAAATACAACATATCCATAACAAACATGGCTTATACACCCAAGTATATAAAGGAAAAGAAACTAGTTAACACCCGAAATGGGGATACTACTGAACTATTATTGAAAAATAAATATTAGAAGATCATATATGATATATTATTTATGTATTTGGTTTTTGTATAATTAAATTACCATGATTTCACCATTATGAATTAGTTTAATATATCCTATTTTAAGGAAACTTACTAGGTAAGGGGTTTCTTATCTCACTTTTAATTCTGTGAGATTTCTATTGTTCACTGATTATTTATTTCATGTGGTGTATTGTGTACTACAATTTGATAGATATTAACATGATTCTCTTTATATTCATCGTATTGTGTGTTTCATTTGGTGGTTAGTAACTTTTTTTCATATGAATCTATTGATTACAACATGGTAAGGCATCTCATTTGTTATTTTTGTGAGATTCATGCTATATTGCCACTGTGTGGTGTATGTACTACCAATGATTGTATTCCATATGTAATGTCCTTTAATTTATGGTTATTTAAATCATCATTTTATTATCCTTATTTCTCTATGGGTTTGTTTTGTATGTCACCAAATCAATAAGGGAATTTTTAATTTCGATTTCCACTCCTTGGGTTTTACGAAAACATCATTGATTATTTTACACCAAGAGTATGAGTGAAAAAACTATTTATTTATTTATATGGGAACTTCCACTCCAATTTGTGTGGATAATATTTTGATACACATAATAACTACATTGATAAATTATTAAGTCATCTATATGAACTTAATAAGAGTTATCTTAACGCAATTTTATTCAATGAATTAAACATCCAATTCATTGGTGTTGTTATTACAAGATTATGTGCGAATGTCCTCTGATTATTTTACACTTAATATCCTATAATATTTTGTGTATTTATATTTTTCACACATAATTATGCCATTTATTTATTATTATCCTAAAGATACAATCTTTATAAGATATTTCATATCAACTTACATTCCATTGAGACTTCTTTGTTGTTATGTGTCAATACATATTTATTTGTTGTATATACTGTACATTGGAATAATATAGCTCGAATCAGTTTATTCTCATGAAATTTTTATGTTTTTATTACCTCAATTATCTGTTTTCACGATTCTCTCATTTGGTTAGGAACCCTATCTAAAATTTCATTTTAAATGATTTAAAAAATAATTCACCTAAATCTGTCTCAATATTGACCATGTTTTAAAAATGGGTTTAATAATTTATTTATATGGAAATTAATGTTTTAAAATTAAAATTCATTTTAAATGTTTCAAATTGGTATGTGAATCTTTTATTCAAAAATATATTTTAAATAGCTTCTTGATAAATTGTGATACTTTTAAATGTTTTCAGAAAAAAAGGGGGATATTTCTCTCAAATAGTTTTGATGATTTTTTTCAGCTATGTCAATATCCTTTATTATTATCTATTGAGGTTAATTTTTTATAATATAATCATCCATACTGTATTGAATGAGTTATTTTTGACTGGGGATTTACTATTTTTATACCATTCATGGGTTATAGTTAAATTATTGACATTTCATATGCTAGTTTAATACAAATTTTTATGTTATGTTTCAAAATTTTTATATATGGAAGGCATTAGAGATAGTAAGTTATGGGTAAATCCCACTATAGCTCCTAGATGCATCGATTGGTCTCATGAGACAAACTAGTTTCTTGGAACAAGGCATTGAAAATGGGGTTATGAAGACTGACATTATGCATTCCATCTTCATGAAATTGGATATTGATGTTATATGTGATTAATATACTAGTAAAATATCAATGTGAATATGTAAATGGAATTATTTGATTTATCATTTCCATATTATGGTAAATATTATGTTGAAAATGATTGTGTTCTAGTAATTTACATTACATTAAATTCATGTTCTTATTTATGACAGTTTCCACTATATTGCAATCCTTACTAACCATCTGAGATCACCCCTTTATTATGTTTTATTTTTAGCAGGATACAAAGAAGTATATTATGATTAACCTATAGGAATAGGATAAGGGATATAAAAGTTTTCAAAGGGGACATAATATTGTTCTTCTCATGATGTAATGTAAAACTAATGTTTGTATCTAGTACATGGATAATAAATAGATCGGTCTTTCAGAACATGATTCCTTGTATCTCTGCAATGTTTTGTAATAATGCACAGATTTTGGGTAACTGGAGTCATGGAGTTACATTACTTTTATATTTCACATTATTTTTTATACAATTGTATACAGAGTTTTGACTGGATATTGATTTATACATCATTTGTGGTTTCTTACTGAGTTTCACTCATACCATACTCAGGATTATTGATCATTAGAAGAATTGATTTCAATGTTTCCACCAAGTTAATGGAATGGGCCCCGTGTTAGATGGATAATATTGGATGGAGCACTGATGTGGAAACCAGAGGTGATTTGATACCCGTATGTGGGTACTAAATGACTTTATTTATTCTACATTTTTTTTAATGAAACATAAATCCAATTGGTATGACATATTTATTATTCATTTTATATATTTTATTTCTTGTTTTAGATAGAATGTGATTATGTTATTTTTCTTTTTATAGTTACATCATTAGTTTGTTACTGTTTATTTATTTCTACTGATGAATTAATCTGATAAGGATGGTATATTCTCTACATGATCTCTTTTTGATAGTCATTGAAAGTTAGAAGACAATGGAATACACAAAGTTTCCTAAGAGGTAAGTGACTGACCTTGTCCAAGAACATATTTGTGGAACTCATGTTAGGACGCAGTAATGTGGTATTAATTCATAGTTTTCCATTATTTTTGTTTTCTTATTACTATTTAATAATGTTATAAAAAAGAATAAGAATATTAGAGAATTACTTATGATCTCTATCAGGGGACTTTATTCCACATGTACATTGGAGAAGCCATGTACCTATGGTGATATTGTAAGAATTGGTATTATATATTATAGTTGGATGTTATTTCACCATTAGTGGTTCCCTTTTTTTATGATGTGATTATTTTTGTTTAGATATTCTTATAGTTGGAATGTGGGATATAATGGAATGAGAGTTGAATATGCATGAATAATTAATTGCAGTCGATAATATTTATTTACAATCATTATTTTAGGAATGCATTGGAATTCATGTTTTGGGGGATGATATAGAAATGGAATTGTTCTTCATTTCTTGTGATATTTAAATTAAAATTGATCCCAATGTTACATTAATAACAATTTTAATATGACTAAAAATATGAATAATGGGTGTCTAATGAGAAACTTGATTAATGAGAATGATTTTACCCTTTTTAACCATGACCTTTGTGTAGATGGTTAAGGTTAAGGGTAATTTCTCAGTTTTGACTTTGTGATTATAATTTTGGGAGTGACTTTTTTAAGTCTTACATTATATCTATTTGGTTAAATTTTTTAATTTTGGGTTATGTGTATTGAGAAATGATTTCTGAGCTGAATAGATATGCCACCATGTTGATGCATGTTTATGGGGAGACAAGACATTATGGATGGAGATGATCCACCACTACTTGAATCTAAGGAATGTATAGTGTAATTGAGGATGAATGATACATTTTCTGTGAGAACTTGTATCACATCATATAGTTTATGGGGTGATAGAAATATTGGTTTGTGATGATCATGTATGATCATATATGGGTGTTTCTATTATAACACCATATGTCTTTACCAAATATGATAGACTTGAGGAAGCATAGTTCTAGATAGTTCAATTCCATACTATATAGGAAAAATTAGATTATTAAACTAATAATATAGTAATGTTGGAATCTAATATTATATGAGGATCAGTTAAGATATTGTGTGATGTTTAGGTTCAGACTATACATGCTTATGGTATGTTGTGGAAGAAAATTATAGAGGATTTTAGTGTGAAAATTTATCTATAGATGTTGACATATGAGAGAGAAGTTGTCTTCATGTAGTTAACTAAATCTAGTATGTTTGTGGTGGAATATGTTGGATATAATACATAATTAAATTTCATTGATCTAGGGTTGGTGGGGGATAATATAGTAAGGGAAATACATTTCCATGACGAAATTAAATGTAAAATTATTTCCATGGTAACATATTGTGGTTAAATAAGTTTACTGAGGTGGTGGATCAAGCTCTGATTTGCGAGGGGAAATTGAGGGAGGATACTTGTAGATGGTATGTGGTTGTTGATTGGTGATAAAAATGTATATATTCTAATAGTAGGAATCATTACAACATGTGAGGTAGCCAAGGTTATAGAAGGAAGAGTGTCAATTGGGAGGATATGTTACAATATACAGTACCCATATTTCCGTCACTAATGTGGTAGTTCATGCCACTATTATATACATTGTACATGTCCAAAAGTAGAGTATCTATTCCCATAACATTATGGAACATCTATAGTGGTTTGTGGGAACACACAACATATGGGTTCTGATGGGATAGCTATAATGAACTAGAGTGTGTGAAGGGGATCATCTGCACCATATAAATCTTTGAGCTAGAGATCTACTACATGTGGCGATAGAGGTAGTGGATGATGTTCTTCATGGAAATTGATCTTTTATCAGTATAATATTGATGATTTGGGAATTGAAACTCAATATTTGGATAGAGGGGCAGTAATGATACGTTTTTTCATCCTTAATGAGTCGATATATAGGTTAGAAAATAAAAATTGACAGGTATTATTCTTATATATTCTATATTATCTACTTACATATATGTAATGGTGCCCCGTGTTTTTTTAATCTGAACAACATGTGAATGGTTTGAAGATGGTGGTGGAGTTCGTGATCAGGGTGATGATGATAGATACAACATCGGAAGTATGATCTAGAGGCATGAGGTGATGAAATATTGTTCTATTAATGATGGGGGAAAAAATTTATTTTGGATACCAACCTTATAAATATGTTAGTATTTTACCTAATTATGGGAATGCATTGGTCGGTAGTTTATTGAACCCACATTTAATTTTAACTAATGAATGTTTCATTTATGTCTCATGGGGGTGAAAAATATATTCACCACGGGTAATGGAATATCTAGATTGCCCATGTTGGGATTGATCACCAGTAACAATGGTATACAACTACAATGGTTTCAATAATATTTATAGATGATTGATGTGTAAATCATGATGCCTATCCACACATTATGGAGAAGTTTCAAGATGTTTTTCCTAAAAACATTTCAGGGATTCCCCCTAAGAGGGATGTGGAACATAAAATTAAGCTCATGTAAAGGGATTATGCAGATTCTATTCCACCATATATAATGGATCTGACAGATAATAGGGAGCTCAAGACACTTCTTGATGATTCATCAGAAAATGGATGTATCTAACCGAGTATATTTTCTAGAGGTTCTATAATCTTGTTATTAATGAAGAATGACAGAACTCTGTGATTCAATGTTGACTATTGGATGTTGAATTGTATGACTATGAGGAATAAGTATCCTCTTCTTGGTAACAATGATCTTTTTTTGGAGTTGATGAGATATTTCTTCTTCTAAAAATTTTTCTAGAGATCAGTGTTTCATTAGATAGAATATTGGAAATTTGATATACTAGGACTGCCTTTGGGAGGTGCTATGGCATATATCAGTTAATTGAGATTCCATACAAGATAAAAAATGTACCAGAAGTGTTTATAGACATTATGGAAATAATATTCTAGTTGAACCTATATTAGTTTGTTGTGTGGATTTTTTGTCTTGTATTCATGTACTCTAGGACTCATGATCATTATCCCCAACATCCTAACATAACACTAATCACCTAGAGAAAGAATCATCTATATTCCAAGATATCTAAGTGTCAATTCTGGATTTACTTGGTAAACATATTGGGACATATGATCTCGAAGTAATATGTTTCAGTGCACCTAGAGAATGTGAATGAACTTATATCTTGGGATACACCTAATAATTGTTTCAATACATGTGTAGATTTTTTGGGTATGCTGAATAATATCAAATGTTCATCCAGGACTTTAACAATTTGTATGTACCATATACATGACTAAAAATAATGGGATGTGATTTTAATGGTCTAAAAATGTGTTAATTTAATCAAGGATTTGATGAATCAATTGACATTGGCACTAATATTGATCCTACCAGATCCCGGTGATGAGTATATAGTGTACTGTGATGCTTTTGGGATAAGGAAAGTAGTAGTGCCAATGCAGATAGAATTAGATGTGGTGTGTATATCTTGGTATCTAAGGCTAGATGAATGGAACAACCCTACACAAGAAATCTACTTAGATATAGTGGTTAATGATTTGATGTGTTGGCATTATTTTCTAATTAGGGAATATTTTACTATGTATATTGATCACATGATCATTAATTTTGTCTTTTATCTATGAGATTTGAATCTACAGAAGTATAGGTGGGTTCCATAAATACATTCATTTGAATTTGAACCATCATATATATCCATGGAGGGAAATAGTGTTTATGACACTTTAAGAAGTATAAATCATACATAGGTTGTTCAGTAGTCTACTATTGAGTGGAAATGATGAATTTTTTGGAGGACATAAGTGTTGTAGTTTTGGAGAGTTATGGGTAAATGACTCTCATTTTATATTCATTAATGTGTATAATATTGACATGGATTAGGGACAGGAATTATGAGGATCCATAATTATTATCCTTTAGTGAATGCATTGAATGTGGCAAGACACCCTTAAACTCGATGATAGTAGGGGATGATTCAATATATGTGTGGAATTATATTCTTGTAGAAAAAACTTTGTGGGAGGATTTGATAGTTAAATTTCAAGCCTCTAAGTTGGTGGTTCATCAAGGTGTGACCAAACTTTACTATTTACTCAAATTCATTTTTTTAGGTATGAAAAAGTAGATACTAGGGTTTATGACACTATTATACACTTATCAATAGGTGGCAGTCAAGCATCAATGTCCTAGAGGAGTATTACAACTTTTTCCCTATAACAAACAGAAGTGGGACAATGTTACATTGGACATTGTGGTGGGCCACCTGATGAATTCCAAAAATAATGTCACTTTGTCATTGATTTTGGAATGTTTGACACAAGTAGTGATATTCTAATCTATATAGGATTCTATATTAGTGATGTAGTTGGGAGATATGATAATTCGGGAGATAGTTTCATGGAATGGGGTGAAATAGACTATAGATTTGGTCTATGTCTCATGCTTTACATTAGGATTCTATAAGGGCTTGTATAAGGTGCTTCATACCTATGTTTTACAAACTATAGAATTTCACCCATATAATTACAGGAAGTTAGAAATGTATTATACTGGTGCTTGAGGATAAGATTTGGGAATGTTTAATAGAAATTGGTGGGTTTGGGGTAAAGATACTATCTTTGGATGAGCTCACCAAGAACAACAGTTATCAATCTATTATTCATATGGTAATATATTAGGATCTTTTTGGTGGGCCATGAATATCTCCTCTCAACTTCATGAAGGTAGATTAGTTGGAGTTGTTTGGGTTGAATCTCTTGTAGGTGGCATTATAGTTGGTTTAGCTAATTCAGAAGATGATACCAATATATGAGTGTATATAGATTCCATATGTTGATAGAAATTGAATATCCTTATATTTTATAGATGGTGATTGTGTATTCCTTCAGATTCTACATAGATTACATTATCATAAGTTATAGAGAAAGAATAATCTAGTACATAGGTTTGATGGACAGTTTGACATTGTGTATAAATTAAATTTATTGGTGTACAAATTTGAACATCAATAAAGATATAATACTATATATTATGTTATCCATGGGTTTCAATGGTGATAGTATCACCCCAAAACTTATCATATGATTGATGTGGACAATGTTAAACATGAGATAGATGTGTTCAATAAGAAGCATTTGATAGGTGTTGGATCACAATGAGAATGGTTTACATGGAAATACCCTACTGATAGATTTTTCATTGTGTCATCAATGGATATTCCAGTAGGAAACATGGTAGGGGTAAGATAATATACAAGCTCAGTGCCCCTATATTTTTAACTCATAATCTTTGAGATTCTTTAGAGTATGGAATGAGTATGATTTTTTTAAGGATACGATATTCTAATATCTCATCTTTATATAATTATTATTGATCTCATATAAAAGTAAACATCTCATAGTACTGGGTAATTTTCCTTTGTGATATTTCATTGGCAGTTTTGGGTGGAATTTAATAAATTTGTAATGAATGAGGTTAGGGCATAGTTTGTAAACTATTTTCTCAATACATGTTCTATGGCCCAAAAAACTATGAAAAACAACATAGAGAGGGACTGTATGGATGTTTTGTGGGATTTAAAACCATACATTTCATAGATAAGGTGCATGGTTAAGGGTAATGGTGTGATAAATGATGTGTAGCTTCCTTGGAAAGCATGTTTTGGGTTTTTATTACCCCGAGATTTTGTTATGAAATTAATGAACCCTGTTTTAACCCAAAATTAGTTTTATCTTGACCATAAACATTGTCTATCATTTTTTAGTCTCCCAAGTAAATTATTTGGGCTCCTAATGTATTTAATGTATGTTTCAAAGACTAAATTAGAGATCTATGTATCCTTGGGTAAGTGGCTTCTTCATGATTATATTTCTCTTTCTCTAACTCATTTTCCCTAATAAAAGATGGATTCTTATCTACTCTTTGTAATAGATATATATCTAGGATTTTTATATCATGATTTATTTGATCATGGATCTAGGTTTTGTATATAGATTGTGTACATTGTCATGGGTTTGATATATGAATTTCAAATTCAGGATTATTCCATGGTTGTTCTATTGTCAATGAATAGAGGTAGGTAGAGTGTTATTAAAATACTATAGTCTTGATTTCAATAACATGTATGTAATTTTCTAATTATTATTAAATGTTTAGAAACATAATTTTGTAAATTAAATTAATTAATTTGGTGAATTAATTAATGGGACAATAGGATTGTGAGATTAATGAAAATTGTTATTGTGAAATTTTTAAATTTTTGGGATTATGTGTTTTGTGAATTTAAATTAAATAATAATGGAATTAATTAATTAGATATTGAGACATTCCATTTGAATTATTTTATTTTATAATAAATTATTTATATTTAGATATTATATAATATAAATAATAAATATTAAAATTAATAAATGTGATATTGAAATTGATAAATTCAATTAATTAATTTATTGAATTAATTAATGGTATATTATGATTTTGAATTGGAATAATTTATTTTGATTTAATTAATTATATTTTTTTATCTGGTATTTTGAATTAGATTAATTAATTATTATTTAGTTAATATATATTGTGATTTTGAATTATGATAAGAGGTCTAATGTTTTTTAACTGTAATTTATATGTTATATTGTGACATTGGGATTGTGTGATATTCGTGTGTGGGATATTATTAGATTTATATAATTATTATAGTGATAAATGTTGATATTCATGTGTGGGATGTGGTCTGGTGTAGTAAAATAACTTAGAGATAATTTAGGTGTGGTAAAAATAATGAGCCACTGAATAGCCAATGGATCTTAGAAACGAAATTGTATACACACAAGCTGGAATTGGACCAAGGTTATAATTAGTCATGATATGAATTAAGATTATTTATTTTAGAAATGGAATTTTTGTTATATGATATCCCTTACAGTTGATTCATACATTTCATGGTCTAAATAACATATTGAGTGTTCGGGTATCCCCAAGAAACTAGTGGTTTATGTGGTGAATTTTAATAACAATAATAGTGATAAATATTTACTTATACATTATATATCATTGTTAATACAACTGAATACAATATTTTAATTGTATAAAATTTTAGAAGACATTGGTTCTATCCTACTTATTTTACTCACACCATAATTGGGTTACCTGATCAGTACCTAAATTGATTTCATGGGTTGCAGAACATGTTAAGGGAAAGTTCTCTGTGTCGTATGGATTATATGCAATGGTGAATGGATGAGGGAAGGGGATGGAATTCGAGACCCTCTTTGGGTTAGTCAGTATATTTATTTATTTTTTGGTTTTTAATGTTTGATCATGACACGTTTTTATACTATTCAGTTTGAATTGTTTATTTCCTTTTATTGTCATAATGTTATTCTGGTATTTTCCTGGTTCTAGTTATATCATTAGGTTATTATTATTTAATTATTTCTTGTGAGGTATTACATTGAAAAATATATAGTAGTCACCACGTTGTAGATATTATACACTTACTAGTAGTTCGTAGCCACTTGAATAGGGATATTGTGCTTAAAGTCTTCTGACTGACGGGCTTGGGGTGTCAGTGTGTGGAAACTGATCAATGATGTTGTAGTTTTCAATCCCATCCCTATTTAATTTAAAAATGGTTATACCTATCTCTATCTAGGACACTCTATGTTAATTTTTTAGGCTTACCCCACGATATCTAGGACACCACATTTTTCATGTAAAATTACTATGAACCGCAACATTAATATTGTACCTTAAGATTCCACTTCATCATAAAACTCATAGAAACAATAATTATATTCAGATAATATGATTTACCCATGTGAAATAAATGTTTTCCATATTAGTATCTTTGAATCATGATTAACTAGTAGAATAAAAACGAGTCCATGAAAATCTCTTGGAAACATGGTTACTCGAGGAAAGGAAATTAATTCCATAATAATATCTTTGAAACATTGCAATACTATAGAAATTAAATGGATTCCATAAAATCCAATTTATAATGATGTCAACCTAGGGATATGAAATGGGTTCCATAATAATCACTTTTAAACATGGTTTACATGGGAGAATGAAACAAGTTCAATGAAAATACAATTAAAATTATTAATGCATCCTGAAATGAATGTGGATTTTATTATTACAAAATATCCCTAGTGGAGGAAATGTGAAAATAGGGTTTTATTAAATTTTTTAATTTAAAAAAAAGTTACATATAATTAAATTCATTTTGATTAAAATAAAATTTTCAAATTGATAATCAATTTTATAAAACATTATAAATTTGAAAATTGCATTTATTTTTTAATAAACATGAAATATTATAAAATATTATTATTTTAAAAATTTTAAAACATTTATTTAGTATAATATACAATTGTCATTAGGAAAATGTTTTTAAAACATTTTAAAAAAAATTATTTTTGGAAAAAAATGATTTCATATTGAAGAGAAAAATAAATTTCAAATTTCATAAAAACACTTTAAAATAATTAATTAAGAAAGTGTGTACCAATGGATTTTTTTTTGAGAAAATATAATGAATTAACAAAGGAGAATATATTCCATGAGAATTGTATGTTTCCAACATTTGATTATTAATCATACACAATATTGATATAAAATGATACTAAAAAAAACTTTAACCACTTTGGTAGCATTGAATCAAAATCCTCATGAAGGAATATCAATTATAACATCATTATAACAAAGAAATTATGGATATAACATATCATTGGGTCATAATATACAACTCATAAATGAAGATAGGACTGTAACATAACTAACTTCTCAAGTATACAAAACTATGAGAAAAATCCATTAATACCATCATATCATTAAATATATAATCACCCTGAAAGATAGAAATTACAATTCATATGAAAATACCCATACATTAAATTATATGATTTATAAAATCGACGCTTGTGTAGTATATAAACCATACATAAACAATTGTTCAATAATCCATAAATCACACAGAAAGAATAGTGAGAGGATAAAACCCCTTACCTCATGATTAATATTGGTTGAATTTGATTTATACTTATATAAAGTAGTTGTAAACATTTATTAAATTATTAGTGAAACATATCAGTATTTTTAATATAATATTTGATTTTATTCTGAAAATTTATAACATGTTAATTAATATTTTTGGGTTACTTTTATGTTTCCAGTAATAACATCAATGTTTTCTTTTTGAGATATGAATATATATTCTTTATATTATTACATCACATTTTGTATAATAATTTCTATAATTTATGCATCATATAAATATCATATATATTAATTATATATGTATTTATATTAATCCATTAAATTTTGTGATAGGAAATGAAATATACCATTCATGGAGACAGTAGGGCATATGTATGCAAAAAGTATGTTTCCATTTTACTATCATTTTGTTTGAATGAAAAATAATATATATATATATATATTAATTCTAGTATTATTTTTATGTCATATATGTCAAAAAAAATTAAACTATTCATTAATACATTCCTTTGTAATGTGTGATAGAATTACATCGCTTCCGGATGGGGTAGTCTGTTGTAGACTTTAATGACGTTATCGTTTTCACACAAAATTGAATTCATGAAGTTGTTTTATATATAATAAAAAAATAAGGATAATTAAATAATAAGATTTATAAATATCATATATATATATAGTAATCCCTTTCAATATTACTAACCATGAGTAGTGGTAATTGGAAAATGATGGAAATCTTTTCATGAGGCGATAGTCTTATGTTGACACAATTGAAAATTTCACAGCCCATTTTAAAGATGTGTGTAGGTGTTGGAAATATCCTGGAATGAAAAAATATAATTATATTGAGTATACTGTGGTTATTATATAATTTTTTTAATAATAATTTATGGTGGTGGAGATAGAAATTAGATATTTTTTGTTGATGAATGTTAATTCTTTCTCGGGTAACAACTTTTGGTTTTCACATAACACCATATGAATATTGGTTTCAGACCACTCTATTAATTTTTAGATGAGTGGAAGTTTTTGGGGATTATTTTTTCAGGTTGTGGATGATTTAAATAGGTTTAGAGGTGTGGATAATTGGATAGTGTGAGTTCTATTTTATAGTTGAGGTGGAGTGGAATTCCTTTAAACACTCAAAAATATTAACCATTGGAATATATCCCATACTTCATGATCATAAAAAATGAAAAATAGTGGATTCAGTGCAATTATGGATATATAGATAGTTAAAATATAATAAAATAAATTCATTTTAATCATCTTTTTCTTCTTTATTATGATTACTAGATTTTATCATTTTTGTTTTTACGACGATAACTAGTTTTACAACCTAGTTAATTTATTCTAGAAGAATAAATTATAGTGATATATTTTTTAAATTTAATACCTAAATATTATAAAAGAATATATATACTATATAAAATAAAAATAAAATGTGTGCACAAAATTAAAATGAACATAAGCACATATAATGAAAAAAAACAATTTAAAATCAACTGCACTAATATAATTATTATCATTTTAGGTTCATTATAGTCATTATATTCCAATAATTAGTCTATGAATGTATAATATTTCATATTTATTAATATTTATAATTTCTCTGGCATAAATATGTTATTATGTAATTTGAAATCATTTTATAATATATCAATTATGTCATTTTTGAAATTATTTAATTAATTTAAATTAAAAAAAATCATTATCATGATATAATTTAAATTTATTAATTTAAAGAAATTTTAACATGATATATTCCTCTAATATATTATTTCAACAAGGAAAATTTATTAAATTTACTTAACAGGAACTGTAGCAGTGACGACAGTATAGCGATGTAGGGACATTAGAAGGAACTGTAATGGTAGTTGTACTGTAGAAGGTAATATAGGTGCATGTGTAATATAGCAGTACTGTTCACCAAGGTGTCCTTTGGGCCAAAAAATGGGCTATCAAGCCCTGTATTCAGGCCACTTGGCCTTGGGACTTCTGGCTATGTAATGATTCACCCTCTACCCAGTATAAAGAGGTCTTTTCCTTAAATAATAAATTGAGGCTTCAGCCCCAACATTAAAAAATCATAAAAAATTAAAAAATCATTGCATTGACATTTCATATTTATTTTATGTAACTAATTACTCACCCAACAATTAAAGATAAAATATTATTATAATTATAAAAAATCATTTATCATTCAAAATATTATGTATATGTGAATCATTAGGGTTTTTCCATATCACAATGCATTATAGCTATTAATATCAAGGAAGGTTCCTTTTCATATCTTCCATTACATAACATATTATATACATTAAATTCATTGAATAATATACCATATAACTCGTAAAAAATATATAATAAGGTGGTAAGGATCAAAATAATTATTCATAATGGTTTATAAAAGATTTGGTTAGTCATTTTACAATTTATATTATTATAAAAACAACAAATTAAACGCTTTTTTACCTTAATCACTATAAATAATTTTCACTTTTAACTAACAATTATTTCCAAAAATTAATATGACCATATTATAAAACAATAACTATGATTATTTAAAAAATGTAATCAATATATAAATATTCAAATAAATAATTATTAATAGTTTAATTTAATATATGTCCCATTAACATGTCCTAAAAGCATGTTTTTAAAGTGAAAATGTTCAAAAGATTTGAATTATTTTATATTGAAATTTATAAAAACAATATTACTTTTACCTAAATTAGATTAAAAGATGTGTTATTTAACTGTTATGCCTTTAAATCTAATTCAAAATACAATTTAACCTTACAAATTATTTTGATGAAAATAATGTTATTGTCAAAAAATCTGTTTTTTCACTATTCATCCAAAAATGAAAATATTCAAATAATACCATAAATTCAACCTAAAAATTGTGGATATTATATTTAAAAAAATTATTTTCAATTTTTTAGATAGTTTTTATATAATTTTTAAATATTATTTTTCATATAAGTGCACCATAAATATCTGATAAAACATTTTTTATGATATTAGAATTTTTAAAATGTATATTAACATTTAATTTTAATTATTTACTAGAAAAAATGTTGGATGAATTTTAAACTGTATATTAAATGTATTATATATATTTATATTTAATTTATATAATGAAATGGGTAATTTTTTATTTTTTTTATTTTAAAACATATTTGTTCACATTTTAAAGGTCTTTCATAACAAGATTTTATTTTCTCTTTAGAAGTGTTGTATTTTAATATCTAACTTCTTTTTTATAATTGAATATATTATATTTAACAAAGTAAAACATAATTTTAGAATTCAGTTATTATTTTCCATTATTTATATCATAATTTCAACGTGATAACTACCACGTTGAATAATAATATTTGTGGTATAATGTGATTTGGTTAAACCAGATCTTGTGTGTAACACAAGGTATTTAAAAAATTTATTATTGCATGTATCATAAGTTATAATCATTTTTCTATAATATTTTTTCGATAAAAAATATTAATCATTTTATGATATCAGGGTATTATATACTTTCCATTTTACAAAATTTCACTCTATCAATTGAACTTTATTTCAGTAACGAACGGATATATATTTGAAAATACAACTTTTTTAAATCCCATGTCCTAAAAAGGTTAAATAAAATATCAATATAAAAGGGGTAATATTATGTATGAAGGTCATCTAGAATAAAATACAATATTATTAGATTATATTATTACATAGGTTGGAATGGAGGACAAGATAATTAAATATATAGTGTGATTGAGGTCATTGATATAAAACAATTGAATTATTAATAGAATGTTAAGGGCCTCAAGACCATATATCTGTGATGTTTGAAAATCCTATCATTCTATCATCTATGAATGTAATTGGATAATATTTCTATTTCAATATCCTTCACATATATAATCATTTTTTCATAACATATATACTAATATAAGAATGTATTTCTACTTACCTAAAGAGTATAGTTTCAACATTTTATCAATTTCCATCACAATATCATCTTTTCCTCAAATAATGATAATTTGAAATGAATTTTGAATTCATAATACCCAAAAATAAAATTCTATAAATTACGTAACCATAAAAAGCATACTAAATCTATTCCACCAATGATTATGAAATAACTAATGAAAAAATTTTATATCCTGGTTTGATAATTCCCAAAAGGTGTAAACATTAATATGACACATTAAACATAAAAATTATTACCCAACATTCAAATTAAAATAAATCCATAAATAAATATGCTTAAAATTCATTAAATCATTCTTTAATTATGTTTGAATTCCAAATATTATAAGAACATGCTAATATATTCTTCAATGATAGATAGACAATTATTCATCAAAAAAATATAATATTTTTCTAAAATTAAATGAATATTTTCTTATAAAAAGTTGACAATGACTATGACATTATGTAGGCTACTAAATGGCATAAACCCTGTATCATCCTTCCGTCCAAGGTTCAAGCCCCGCTGACTTTCATGGTGCAATAGTTTGTAACAACGCACATATTTTTTCATTTTTGTGTTTAAATACGAAAAACAATACCTCCTTAAATATTACTACATGATTATCATAGTGTTTATAAGTAACTATACACAATAAAACATTCCCAAAAATTCAATTAATCAAATTAGGGTCACTTCCCATAAATCCACAATTGGGTGATTATGTCATTGAACGTTTTATCATCTTTAATCATATATACCTATGATGATATCCACAACTATTTCCCTAACTGTACTTGATAAAAAATATATATCCCATGTTATCTAAACATTTCCTTTGATATAAACAATATTATCCTTGGACCTGCACTCTCAGATCCTATGATGAAATTATAAGCTTTACATTTCTGCATTTGATGATGATAGTTGAAACCTAATTATTTCCAAAAAATCCATACAAAATTGAAATTGGAAATTTTATCACATACATTCTCATGGAAATTTTGGGTTTAGATTTTATGATAATTATCTACACCTTAAATAAACTTGAAAAAAAAACATATTCATAATGATGAACATCATCTTCCGTTACACTAAAATATTCTTATTTCACATTAGGTCATCAATGTCATAATTATAAAATACATTGTGGCCATAATTAATTAAACCTCATTATTTATAAACAAAGGTAAAGTGAATAATATAAATGTTGATTTCCAATTCTTAGTAGGAGTAATATATGGATTAATAATGGAATGCCATCAGTGAGTATATGAGTGCATAAGGGTATGTTGACATAATACGAGTGAATGAGAGAATCATTTAATAACTCATACATATCAGTACTTGGATCAATAAATATGAAAACATGGAAAATACAACAGCAAAAAAATCAATAATATTAAACCTCTTTATATCAATACTATTCAAATGAATCATAAAAACCCCATAAAAATGTAATTATAACCCTTTTGGGTATCTCAGAGCATCATAGAAAAAAAAATTCAAACCCATTTTATATGTAATAACAACAAAAACTACAATCAATGAAATAATTACAAAATGTATTGGAGTTATACCTAGGTGAACCCGTCATTTAATCTATAATAGGATTACTTGGAACTATATGGGTGACCCATTGTTAATATATAATGATTTTACCCAGTGATATCTGGGAGACCCCATATTTATGTTGTAAGACGCTTAACCAGTGATATTGTGGCCAACCAATGTTAAAATATAATAGTATTACACCATTATATATAGGAAATCCCATTATTCATTTATAATTTCAATGAACCACCACAATAATAAAGTACATAGTGATTTAAATTCATCATAAAAAGCAATGAAATTGTTATTCTTCTTCCATAACATGATTAACCCATGGAAAATAAATGGGTTTCAAGTTAATATATTTGAATTGTGATTAACACGTAGAAATGAAATTGGATCTAAAAAATATCATTGAATGATGATAAACTTGAGATTTTTAAATCTGTTCCATAAATATTTCTCTTAATGGCCTATACCAATGTCATTGAAACTCTGTTAACTGGAGTTAAAGGAATGGGCTCCAAAACAATCTCTTAAATCAAATGTTAATCTGTCTCAAAAGGGACGATAATTTTATAATTATAATATATCCCTAGTGGGGTATACTTTACAATAGTATATTTCAATTATGATTAATGTAAAATCTAATACAATATCATTATCTTCATTTTAAGGAAAATAGTCTTTTCATTTTTTCAAATCAAAATTTTAATTACTGAAACAGGTTGAATTTAATTTTATTTGAAAGTAACCTTGTAATATTGTAATGGAATTTTTTTTAAAATAATATAAAATATTTATTGATGAAAATTCCCATTCTTATTTAAATAAAAATTTAAATTATTATTTAATACATTTTTAGACCACATGTTTTTTAAAGAAAAAAATATTATGACTGAAGAGAAAAATGGTGTGAGATTATATAAAAAATAATTTTTACAAATAATAATTAAACAATAATTAAATACTGGTAAAATTACTGGAAAATATCATCAATAACAATATGATATGATATTTCATGATAATTATATGATTTCAACCTTGGAGACATAATCAAACTGAATCCTGAAAATTTTTGAGACTATACATAAAATACTGAACACACCTTGGTAACATTGAATCTCAATCCAAATAAGAGAAAAAAATAAAAAATATTAGGAAAATAATGAGATTCATGATATAACATATTTAAACATAATAATAAATACAATATAAATGATGGTCAGTTTATAACATAACTTATATGTTAAAGAAGACTAATTTGAAAAATAATAACATAATGATTTGGTAACATAAAAATTGTAATCCTCATGAAAGGAAGAACATAAAATGGATATAAAAATACATATTAGTTTAATAATAATATTCATAAAATACATTAATGGTCATTATATACACCGCACAAAAAAACAAGTGGTGAAAATGGAATACATGTCATTAAAATATTAGTGAGACAAGAAAAGTAGTTTTTTAGGCATCCTGTTAATTGAAATTGATTAAACTGCATCAATAGTCATTTTAAACATGTTATTAAATTACTGATGAAATATATATTTTTTACAAACATATATTATTATCTATGGCCATTTATTAAGTTTTATAAACAACTTAATATTAAAGTTATAATACGAATTATAACTACTTAGTTTTTGTATATTTTTTGACTTTCTATTTTTTTCATGTATATTAATTATGGTTTAATAAGATAAAAAATGTAAAATATAAAATAATTTAGATATATATTCATTATATAACTATTTTTATTAATCCATAATATTTTTGGGTAAAAAATTAAATACATCGTATATAGAGATAGTAGGTCATAAAAATGCACGAACATTGTTTCAATTTTAATGTTGTATTAAGAGTTAGAAAATTAACATATACAGATTGGAATATTTTATGATTCCAGTATAATTTTTATGTCATATATATATATATCATATATTTTTATTATACCTATACATAATACATTCCATGTTTAGCATCAATGAACTACACCATTTCGCATGGTTGTTGTCCGCCATACACTTGAACGATGTTATTATGTTTCTAAAAATATAAAAAAGGTGTAATTTTTTATATTATAATTAAATAATAATTATAAATTCATAAATTAGAAATTTATCATATATATATATTTTATTTTAATCATTATCCCATACTGTGTGACATGGTAACAGACAAACAAATGACATCATTTGGTGAGGAAGTACTTTTTCATATATAAGAATGATTATTTCAAAACACATTTGATGGATGAGTGTGTGGGTGTAGGTCAAAACATAAAAATAAAAACAAATCAATATATTGAGGATACTAACAATATTATATAATAATTTTTTATGATTTAATCAATGGGGTTGTATTGATAAATAAAAAAAATGCATGGTGATGAACGTTACCTCTTCATCAGGTAATTCTATTTTTTATTTAATTCCATCAAATGATGGATTAATTCAAAATATTAAAAAACATGGACGATTTTAGAGAATTAAAGGATTTATTGCTTCATGGTCATCATAATACAAATTTCATGATAGGTGTTGATAAGTTAGGATAGTGAATTCCCTTTTATTGTTTAGGATGAGTGATAATATTGTAAAAAGAAAAATGTATTTGCAATTGGGTAGTACCCATTACAACATGGGCATCCAAAATTGAAAAAAATTGATTTAAGGAAATATATGGTATATAAAAACATACACCATAAAAAATAAAAAAATTATCGTTTTTTTAATTACAGTATATGTTAACTAAATTTTAATATCTTGTATAATAATATCTTGTTTCCTAAAATAGGTAAGTAACTAGTTATGAATAAATTAATGATTGAATTATTTTAAAAAATAAAAATATGATTATAAATATGAATTATAATTTATATAAGAATAATATCATGTTTGTGTAAAATTAATTTTAATATAAGCGCATGCAACACATAAAAACATAGATTTTTCCTTAATTACACTAACATACTTTTCAAAATTTTGTGGTTATTTTAGTCCATATATAATTAAATTTTATTTCCATTAATGGAACGTATTGGATATTTATTTAAATCATTAAATCATTTGGAATATGATATTAATTTTAGATATTTTAAATCTTTTAATAAAATATCATTACATACAAAATAACATTGTTGTTCATTTCAACATTAAATATTTGATTTAAAATTAAAAAAGTAAATATAAAGATCAAATTTGAATATATTAATTTCACACGATTTCTAAATTTTTTATTCATCTATAATATTAAATTTAGGAAAAAATACATTAAATATACTTCACTTTTTATATTTCTTGTATCGTTTTATCTAGTTTAATATTTACTATATATCTATTGTGTTGGTGTTTCATATGAATGTTAAGTATCTAACTCATATCTTAGTATTATCGGTAAATTATTATGAGTATTAAAAAAATTATCCCTTCAAAATAACATTTATAACTAAAAAACTATTCTTTTTTACTTATCCTAAAAAATTATATATATTAAACTCAAGGAAGGTATCATTTTCCTCATATTCATTATTTAAATTATTATAAAGTTCATATTTTGGGAATAGAAATTCAAATAACTCATAATAATAAATAAAAAAATGATAAGGGTGGGAATATTTCCCGCAAATGGGTGCTGGACATGTTTTTAGTTTATTTTACACCTTATATTCTAGGAATTAACACTACATAAACTTATTTTTTCCATAATGATTGTAATTAATTTGAACTATTTTTAACTAATTATTATAGTTATAAATTATGGTGATATTATTGTATAATATTAATAATACATATTACAAATAATTAATAAAATTTTTAAACTTCAATAAAAAGTGGTATAATTTAATTTAATATCAATTTTGTAGACGTTGTTAGAAAGAGGTATTTTAATTGAAAATGTACTAATGTTTATAATGTTTTTATATAATAATTCAATAAAAAATACAATAATGACCTAAATTGGATTAATATATTTTTAGTTCAATTTTATTTACTTTAAAACCAATTCCAAATATAATTTAACATTACAATTTATTTAGAAGAAAATATATTTTCAGATTAAAAGATATTATTTATCAAAATTAATCAAAAAGAGAATCATTTTGAAATAATACCAAATATTCACTCTCTGATAATTTAGTATTTTCTCAATCAAAAATTTAATATATTTTTTCAAATAAATATTATATTTTTTAAAAAATATGTGTTTCAATAAAAGAGACCGAGCAGTTTGTTAAAAAATATACTGTTCACATGCACAAAATTGGATTTATTTCTATCTATTGTATCAAAAACACATAAGAAAAATATTCAAAATTATATCTAATATTATTAATATAAACTCAACTAATATAACATGAAAATATTAATTTTTTTATTTTCTTAGTATAAATCAAACATCCGCACATTTAAATACTTTCTATGAAAATTATTTCCTTTTATTTTCAAACAAGTTTTCTATTCGTAGGGAATTAAATGGATATAGAGTATATAATTATATTTATACATGTGTAAAAATTAATTTCATAGTTTTCATAAACTATTCAATACATTCTATTCACAAACTATGTGATTATCATCATGATAAAAAATAATATTAATAGCATATTGTTTGTTCATAAAATCTTGAGCATCTATGTGACACATGATATGAATGATATTGATTTTTGTGTGTATCTTAACATATAATAATTGTCTCGAAACCTTGATCGTTTCTAATATTATTTTCTTCAATTATTAATATTATGGTCTTACTTTTTTGTGAATGTGTCATATATAACAAGTTATTTAATTAAAAAGTAATCAAATGAAAACTCTTTGCTTTTAATATCAATAAATATTTGTTATAGGAAAAAAATTATCTCAGGATTTAAATGTTATGTTAAAATATAAACTATTTTTTCATCATATTTTTTTTAGTAAAAATAACTATGTCCATTTCATTGGAAATTCCCATGTAGTAATTATTTAGTAAGTAATTAAATAAATGAAACCATACTAAACATATTGAATGTCATTTAAATTGAATGAATTAGAGTGTTCCTTTATTTTTATGATTAAGATATTGTGTTACATATGTTTTAACATAATATATTATAATTTAATCATTGTATTCATATTATTTAAATTCAATTTTAATGATTAACCTTAAAATTTACATTAAAGTTATTTTATGATAAATTTAATTTTTAAATGGTTTAAAATTTATAAATAAACGATATTCCTCCAAATCATTTTTAATTGATAATAAATATAAAATATTTTTCATTCATGGGAAATTTTTCCTTTTATAATTACTATATTAACATTAAAAAAAGTAAAACCACTATTACCATGGTTATAACTAAAAAACATTTTTTCACATTTCGATTGTTTTTTTAAAAAATAATTTTAAACACATATAATAAATTAGATATAATATTTTTAATTACAGGTGAAAAATAATAAAATATATATTATGATAATTTATCCTTAAAGGATAAATTATCTAATTTGAAAATAATATTTACCATAGTGAATAAAAAAAATGTTAAAAACAAGGAAAGACATAAGTTAAAGAACAACATGTTTAATAAGAATTTTGGATTTGAGGTGTTTCATGAGAAAATAATTAGGTGAAACCACTGATAATGAATATTGGTTCCACTTGGGGTATTATTCACCTCTTGATATTGTATAATATTGTGTATTTTCAAAAAACGACACTCTTCAACAAATATAAAAGGGTAGTCACCATCCCCTCTTATTCACATGTTTACACAACCACGGGTCTGCTTAGGACTTCCAAAATCATATTCCATCATTACTCATCTCCCAATATAATAATTATATGGGAAGAAATCCTTTATTGTAAGGATATGTGGGAAGACCAAAGGATGGTACACGAAGAAGATGTATGGTTCTTCAATGGGAATTTCCATTTTATTCATTCTCCATCCCAGTAAATGAATTTTTTCAAGTGACTATTTAATAAAATAAGTATATTAATGTAATTATATGTTTTTATATTAATTTAATTACCTATAACCCTCTCCACTTCCATCAACTAGGTTACAAAATCATAATTTGTGTTTATATTGGACTATTGCCTCACGAGTCGATGATGCTCATTTTTCTATTACCATCTATCTTGGATGGTCATAATAATGGATAAATATTTATATATTTTAATTTTTTGAATTATTATATGACATGAACCTTACTAAACTCATATTTTAATATGATAATATTTCTTCTATGTGGGGTAGACTACGGCCTTGGGACATGATGTGATCCATTCATGCATTTAATGGAATGTATTAAGGATGGTTTGTATAGAAATATTGAATATATATTCCATAAAATGATAATTTAATTATAATAAATATATTTCCTAGATTTTTATCATTCAATAAAATATGTAAATGGATATGGTGATCATGAATATATACTCAAAACCATCTCAATGAACGATTTAATTCAGTTTCTATTACTAAATATTATGGATTAGAAAATAATAAATATGTAATTAGCAAGAAGATCAGGATTCGACATGAGTCGGTCCTAAAAAATAATACATTAAAAAAATGAGTCATGAACAAAATTGGTTATTACATAAGCGAGTGTGAAAGACACCCCATCTATCTACCTCCACCATCTAAGAACAATAATCTGGGGCCATGAAATACCACACCATATCAAGTTCATGTATAGCCTTTTGGAAAGTGTATCAGCAACCTAATTAGCCTCCCAGTACACATGAGAGTCGACAATATTAATTTGATTAGTTTGGAAAAGACAATCAACCCACTAAGGTAGCACACACCACAGCACATTCTGTGTTCTAGTGCTCAGTGCATGAACAACTATTATTGAATCAGATTAAATCCAGAGCAAATTTCTTGTTAAACTGGATAGCATACCTTATCACATGAATCATGGCCTATATATTATCTTCAAAAGCAGTGCCAAGGCCAAGGTGGTGATAAAAGAATCTTTAAAATAACCAACGAAATGGGTGGAAAACTCCTCCGCATCCAGTAGGACCCAACGCACCTGATGTGGCTCCATCAACATTTACATTGAGGCATGGTGTAATCTGTGGTATCCATCTGATATGTTTAAGCATCCGAGGTTTTCTTGGATGGCCCGAAACACCAACCAGACTAAGAGTTTGGAGGTCAGAAACAGTGTTAGACATTACACTATCTTGGATCACTGACGCAACATCCATATCCATGTGGATGGAGATTATTCCCTTCTGGACATCATCAACCACACCATCAAACAATGCCATGTTCCTTGAGTCCCACAAGGCCACAATAACTGCTACAATTGCAGCAATAAAGGGGTTAAATAGTTGCTCACTGCAGTGCACCTGCAGTAGCCTGGATAGAAGATCAATAATCTGAATTCTGGAATCCACCGCAAGTCCAAACAGCACACCCAAATAACTCCATAGTTGATGGGCTTGATCACACTCCATAAACACAAGCTACGTGGTGACTTCCTCAGCCCTGAATAATTCACACCTGGATTCCATCTGAAATCCATCCCACATCAAGTGTTCAAAAGTGGGAATTATGTTTTTCCAGATTCTCCAAAGTAGGATAAACCGGTCTGGCCGAATGAATGGGGCTATGAATTTCATTAGTCGGGTTGGGGCTTGGTCCTTACTGAAAAATGAAATATTGTAGAATTATTTGGTATCAAAGAGCCCAATCCATCTATGTATCCAAATTAGTTTGTCACAATCCATAAATGCATAACTGTTAATTTGAGACAGCACATAGTTAGAAATATTCTGCTCTTGCAAGGTATGATATGAGAGAAAACCGAGATGAATAATCAAGAAACATGTAGAGACCCAAAGCCTGACGTACATAGACAACACATTACTCTTTCTTAATACTTAATACAAAAAAAAGTAGACACACAAGGACCGTAATAGTTTTGTGTCTTTGGAAACTCGGAACATAATCTTCTAATCATGGTGAAAGTTCTTCAATATATCCTATGATGATCTTCCACTTTGGTTTTATTACCTAAAAACTTACTTTATATCCTGGTGAAAAAACATATAAATTGTGAGATCAAATGCTCAGTAAGGTTAAGCGTGGAGAAAATAAAACAAACCATATACATTTGAACATAAAAATATGAACATAATGTTTAAACATTGAAATATTGAGCAATGTGAAAAAACATGGCAGTATGTAATGCATATATCATAATGGATCATCAATAATTATAAGATAGCATGGGAATAAAACATGTGATTGTGGAAAACCATGAAGAACATGATATTATTTCTATAGTAGCCAAGGCATTACTTCCAAGACCATCTTATTGGACAAAGTCCCTTTCTGAATCGAGTTCACTCCTCATTTCAGTCCTGTATAACTGAACCAGATTAACTCACCATTCCAGCCTTGCCTATCTCATGAGATATAAATCATACCCAATGAATTGGAGGGAGATATAGGTCCCACCCATATCATAATGAAATCATTCATACTTGTGCCACAACATGAACATAAATCATTCATCATTACCCAAAGAATAAAATGGGTTTCATAAACATCATCCCATCATAACGTACTTCATAAACAAAATGGATATCATTTCATAATAATAAAAGTGAAACCATGTAAATCATAGAGACATTTTACATGAAACAAAGACATATGAAATAATTCCATCTTATATGGAAAATGGTTTTTATAAAACACTTGAAATGAATACATAAGGAAACTATCCTTTCTTCTACAAAATCACTTTCTTTTCACAAAATGCCCGAAATTTTAAATGAGAAGGATTTTTTTAAAATAGTCATTAATTCTTGTAGAGTAAGCTTCGTGAAAGTAAGGCGTTATGGATCTGTAAAAATCAAATCGTGCTGGATAAGTTAAAATAATTATTCTCCTCGTACTTTTGTCAGAAAAGTCAAAAAGATCCTTGTATGGTATATAAAAGAAATATTCCTTTCATAACATGTGGTAAAAGTCAAAAATGAGTAAAAAGGACTTTAAACATACATGGAAGAAAATTAAACATTTTATGAAAAAAAATTAGAACATATGGACATGGATAATAATCATAACTCCAGTAAATACTTACGAATGAACAATATCATATAAGAATGACATTGGAATATTTATCCCTTACCGTATGTCCAATTTCTTTTATATGTGTCTGAGACTCTTGTACAGTGGGTTTAAACATATTATTAACTTGTAACATAATCGTAATAATATTTATGATATCTAATATGATTCACTTATGACTTTATATTATCCTTTCATTTGTCAATTCCATGTTAAATCAGTGTTTTGGGTAAAATCATTTTATTTATCGTTCCTGTTTTGACTTGTAATTTTAAATATGATTACTTACATAATGATTAATTAATTTCAAAATATAAAAGATGATTTATATATAATATATATTCAGAATATACAAATATATAATATATCGTAAATGGAATGAAATACACCTTTCATGGAGACGGTAGGCCGTACATACACATGAACGTTGTTTTTTCATTTCCTTATTGAATTGAATGGAATTAAGTAAATTAAATACATATATATATATATATATATAAATCCAGTAGCATAATTATGTCATAAATTTCAATATTACTTGTTATATATACTTAATAATCATTCTTGAATTGTTAAAATGGAAAATGAATCTCATCGCGTTGTGGAGACGTTAATCCATACGTACGCACGAGCGATGATATTGTTCTCATATTTATTGAATGGAATTGGACGGAATGATATAATATCATAGAATTATAATGATGATATAATAATTATATATAGTTTTTCTTTACACCATTATACCCATCCAAGTAAGGTGGTGGTGGAATAACAGATTACACCACGGCATGGAGACGGTATTCCGTACGTACGCACGCGCGATGATTTCATTTTCAGTAGGATGGATTGAAGCTGAAATGTGGTTGTTTCATATTTTATAATATCATATCAGTATATTATTGATACTGATTTTATTACATTACAATGAAACAACTAAAGAAGAAGATGTTGAAAAAGAAAGAAATGTGAAAGAATAGGTAGAAGAGATTACCTCTTCTTCGACACACCTCTTTTAAACTTCCACTTAGGGAACTAGAGATGGACATTTGAGAAGACCAAAACAACTATGATATAACTAGAGTGTTTAATAAGATTAATTGGCAGGTTTTGGAAAATATTCAAGGATATAAAGGGTGTGAAGAGAAGAGGGAAGGGGTGCCCTTTTTGTAATGGAGGAGAGGGCACCTTTGGAAAAACTGAAAATATTATTTGATAATAAAGTAATATTCAGTTTATAATAGCTCCCAATTGATTTATTTTGAAGATAATGTGGTGATGAGTCAAAATCATCTCAACCAATAGGTTTTATACATGTTTAAGTAACTATTTAAACCTTATCATTTAGATTTTACTGTAAGATAAATAAATTAACTTCTACCATATCTTCTTGTTTTCTCACATTATATGGTTAACAAACTTACAATAACAAGACAAAAGATCCCCAAGTAGTTCATTATTAATATATATTATTATCTAAGTCATTTGGAAGATCCTTATATTTTTAAAAATATAATAACAATTAATAATATAATATTTTCTTTAATAACAATTTTTTGTCAATTTTGACAATATTTGGTAATGGATTTTTGTAAAAATCATTACAACATGATTAGTTCAAAATAAGTTAATTAAATCAATAATAACATGTCATATTAACCTAAAAAATTATTGTAATTCATAAAAAGTCTCATATTACATTTATTTGGGTATTTATAACATCAATTATGTTAAAATTTCATTAATAATGTAATTATTGCATCATCATTGTGTCATAAATAAATTAAAAAATTTATTGTCTAAAAATTATAAATAAATTACCATTATGTAGGAAATCTATTTATATTTCAAATTATTATTTATATTAGAATTTATCTAATGTATAACCCCATATTAAAAATGTATTAGTTATTAAACTTTGATTTTAACTATTTTAACTCTTCTTTAAATAAAATAAAAATAAGTGTCCAAATCTAATACAAGTAAACCTAAAGGGTAATATTTTATTCCTAAATTTGTTTTTGGTCGAATTACACTTATCCAATAGAATTATAACATGTGTTAGGGAAATATTAATTTCAGTTTACCCTTAATTACCCTATTTACTTTTAACTGTGGTAAATAAAAGTAAAAAGTTACTATTCACCAAAAATTATTTGTATTATATTGATCCACATTTTACTCCTTGATATTGACCGTGTCTCTAGGATTTTCAAAATTCCACTCACATAAGTAGTAAAATTATATCATATGTAAATTATTAAATTCTCCTAGGAGGTGGGTAAAAGACGGTGAAAAGTTCAATAAAATTTTTATATATCTAAAATTATTATAAAATGACTCAAATGAATTACATTGAACTTATATTGGTATTATGTATCAATTTTGACCGAAAATAAGTTTAAATAAAATAAATAATTATATAAATAAAAAGTCAGTTTTTAAATAGTAACCTAGTATTTTCACTATTCATAAATAATTGAATATTTTCAGAAAAATAACAAAAATTCACCCTAGGATAATTTCGATATTCTGAATAAAAAAAATGAAGTCCATTTTGAATGATAAAATTTATAAAATTTCAAAAATTGGGAATTAATACTAATAATGGCTATTTTATATAATATTTTAATAACATATTGTTGTTTAGTGAAACTCAGTATTGCGTACAACACACGCTATCCTGGAAGGCCGCGATTGCATGTAATGAAAGAAAAGTCAGGGTTGTGTGTAGAGCAATATTAATTTTTTGTTTCATATAATAGAATCCAACCATATTTCATTTTTACATTGAAAATATATATATATACACTCAATGTTGCATAAAATAACATCTATCAAAAGAACTTGAAATTGTGTGTAACACGATCCATGACTAGTGTTGTGTATACTGCAAGCTAATACGGTGTTGCGTATAGAACAATATAATCTTGGTGTAGCATACAATAGAATATATGAAATAAATTAAAATATATATATATATTATAAAATCCTGGGGTGTTACATTCTAGCCCCCTTAAGATGAATTTATCCCTCGAAATTCATCGGGGTTATAAATCGTTTACTACTTGAAAGTTTCATTAATAGAAACCCACATCATAAAAAGGTATAACATAACCTAACATTAAAAACTAAATTATGAAACGTAACGGTTACCAAAATTAACTAATCACGGGGTTTTCACATAAGAGAACATAGGTGAAAATATGAATATGGAAGTGAAATCTATCCATCAAGTTCTAATGGAGAGTGGTAGAGAACATGGCTATGAAAAAGACAAAAATAAAAAAGCCATGAATTTGTGATGATCTAAGGTACCATCTGATTCATCAGATATGAGGGCAATAAAACAACATTTTTGGTTTTCAATATCATTTCTTTAAAGTTGAAAAAATTACAATTAGATGAAATACTTTTTTGATTTTGGTACAATCTCACTGTTGGTCTTTCCTTGAACAATTTCCACTTCATCCTGTAAAGAAATGAAGTTGAATTTGTCATTCATGAAGTGTTAGCAGATCATGCGATGGAATGATACGTCATTCCATCTGTCTCAAACAAAAGTTTAGAAAAAGTTATTAAATATGCATAAGTCCATCTATAGTGAGTTTAATAATATATATTTCATAAAATGGACTTATTATTCATATATCATACCACTTAATAAATTAAAACTAATTTCTACTAACCATTGACTACCTTTAGGCCAGTGGTAGGAAATAAAGGCCTATTGCACTTCGGTTGTGGGTTCGATTCCCACAACCTTGCCCGACGTGATAGGTTATCACATGTCCTATAGGGTGTCCTTTTTCTAAAACAACATTATTATAACATTCCATCCATAATATCGAAAAAAGTTATATCATTAAACAATACTAACTTATGTCCAACATAATCCATTTCAAATATTTAGGATTATCCAAAATACTTATGTCCAAGATCATAGTATAAAGAAAACAATTACTAGAAATGTCATCTACCGAGAATGTGAATACCATCATTTATCCCCGATTTATCTTGTTGGTTAAATTTAAATCATGTTAATACCTTAATCATGTATTCTCTTAAAAAATTAATACCCATTGAACCATTGTGAAAACATGAATTTTATCAAAAGTTAACATTTTCTATATACCAAAATCCCAAAATTTCAATATACTCATACCATGATATAACTTTTTCCTTATATCAGTCATGAGATCATTAATATTATTTATTCTGTATCCCTTCATTATGCATATATAATATACTTTCAAAAAATATTTCAATCACATTTCATGGTTACTAGTACCATATAATTATTGAAAACCAATACATAGATATTCCAAAATTCCATGATACCATAAATGAGATTCCATGCTACTATTTTGAAATCCCATTACATAAAAACTTAATCATTACACAACATCATTTTCATACTCAACACCACAAATAGTGATCGCATGTGACTTCCATTTATTCTTTTCTATAAGTGGTTTCTCACGTTGATCATCATTAACCCTTGGATTAGGGCATTGATTAGTATAATGCCCCATTTCCTTGCACTTGAAGCATTGAAGTGTTGGTGGGGAGTTCTCTACAGTCTTTTCTTTATTCACATCATTAGCAACCCTTTTTCTATTACTTCGACACTCACCTTCTCGATGACCTTCTTTTCCACACATAAAACATTTTCTAGTCCCTTTATTACAATCTCCACTATGCTTCTTTCCACACTTTGAGCATAAAGAAACATTAATCTTCTTCTCACCATTATTCTGAGATTTCTCCTTGAACGCCATCTTTCCTTTCCTGTCAAAACCATGAGATGGATATGTAACACCAACATCCATTTCTACCTTGATAGGACAACACACAATTTCATCATAGCTACTGAAGTCTTTTATAGCTAATTCCCTTCGATGTCTTGGTTTTAAGCCACTGATGAATCAATCAACTTTAATTTCATGTTCGATTATAAAGTAAGATGCATACCTTGAAAGCCTAGTAAAATTCGCATCGTATATACCAAAAGATTCATCATCCTTTTTCTTAAGCTCAAGGAAATCATATTCCATCTTTGTTCTAAGAATACGAGGGAAGTAATTATTGAAAAATAAGTTCTTGAACTCATCCCATTCCATGGATTTAATTTCATCTCGGGGCCTCGTATTCTTAATTAGAGTCCACCATTATTCTGCTTCACCTTCTAAGGGGTAAATAGTGAGAATGAATTTTTCTTGTTCCAAACAGTGAAGTATGGAAAATATTTTTTCATTGGTACTGATGCATTGTTCAGTAACAAGAGGATCAGAAGACCCACTAAAATAAGGTGGACATTGCCTCTTGAAGGACTCAATAGAATATTTCTCCCTTCTCTGATCATTTGGAAGTCCAGAATGATTCATAGCTTGTGTAAGTATAGCAGTAAGAGTTTTCACTCCAACTCCCATTAAATTGGTTTGTTCCGGAAGACAGTCATTCAATTGTCCATTACATTGATCAACATAGTTCGTTCAGGTTCCAGCCATCATTTAAAACCCAAAAATAATAGTGTGAGTGGCAAAAATCATGCTAGGGAAAACAATATAATAATGGGGGAGTACCTTCAATATCTAACATCTTAGGTTTAATTCTATGATCATTACCATAATACTAGGACTATAACCTATACTTATACTTAACCTTAGGGACATCCCTAGACATGCCTTAGAAATATCTATAGGGATCTCACTAAAGTTTTCACATCATGGTTTCAATGGTTAACTAAACCTTTCATCTGATACCAACTGTAGAGACCCAAACCCTGACGTACATAGACTATACATTACTTTTTTGGAATATATAATACATAACAAAAACAAACACACAAGGACCATAATAGTTTAGTGTCTTTGGAATCTCAGAACATAATCTTCTAATCGTGGTGAAAGATCTTCAACATCTCCTATAAAGAACTTCCACTTTTGTTTTCTTACCTAAAACCATTCTTTATATCCTGGGGAAATTAAAACATATAAATGGTGATCTCAAATTCTCAGTAAGGTTAAGCATGGAGAAAATAATACAAACCGTATACTTTGGAATATAAAAATATGAACATAATTTTTAAACATCGAAATCTTGATCAATGATATAAAACATAGTAGAACTTAAGGTATATATCATAATGGATCATCAATCATGATAAGATAACATGAGAATAAAACATTTAATTGTGTTCAACCATTAGGAACATGATATTATTTCAATAGTACCCAAGGCATTCCTACCAAGACCGTCTTAGTGGAAAAATACCCTTTCTGAATCAAGTTCACTGCTCGTTCCAGTCCGGTATCACTGAACCAGATTAACTTACTTTTCCATCCATGTATTTCCCATTAGATATAAATATTTTCCCAATGCATTGGAGGGAGATATAGGTCCCTCAAATCTCATATTGAAATCATTCTTACATGTGCCACAACATGAACATAAATCATTCTTCATTACCCAAAGAATAAAATGGGGTTCACAAACATCATCCCATCATAACATAATCCATAAAAAATGGATATCCCTTCATCATAAGAAAAGTGAAATCATGTAAATCATATAGACATTATACATGAAACATACACATATGAAATAATCCCATATTATATGAAAAATGGTTTTGATAAAACACTTGAAATGAATTCTTGAGGAAAATATCCTTTCTTCTTCAAAATCATTTTCCTTTCACAAAATTCCATGAAATTTTAAAAGAAATGGATTTTGTTGAAAATGGTCATTGAATATTGTAGATTATGCTTCATGAAAATAAGGCGTTATGAAACTATAAAAATTCGTTCAGTCCAGATAAGTTAAAAAAACATTCTCCTCATACTTTTGTCGGAAAATTCAAAAATTTCCGCGTATGGTAAACAAGAGAAATATTCCTTTCATAACATGTGGTAAAAGTTAAAAATGGGTAAAAAGGAATTTAAACATAAATAGAAGAAAATTATACATATTATGAAAAAAATTTGAGAACAAATAGATATGGATAATAAACATAACCCTCGTAAATACTTACGAATAAAAAATCACAGATAACAATGAGATTGGTATAATTATCCCTTACCTTATGTCCAATTTCGTACGTCTGTGTCCGGGACTCTTGTATAGTGTGTTTAAACATATTATTAACTTGTAAAAAAATAATAATAATATTAATGATATCATATATGATTCACTTACGACTTTATATTCTCCGTTCATTTGTCAATTCCATGTTAAATCTGTGTTTTGGGTAAAATCGATTCATTTATCGTCCATGTTTTGACTTGTAATTATTAATATGATTACATAGATCATGGTTAATTTATTCTAGAATATAAAACATGATTTATATATAATATATATTTAGAATATACATATATATTTAATATATCTATAAATGGAATGAAATACACCGTTCATGGAGACGGTAGGCCGTACGTAAGAATGAATGTTGTTTTTTAGTTTCCTTATTGAATTGAATGGAATTAAGTATATTACATACATAAATATATATATATATATATATATCTAGTATAATTATTATGTCATATATTTCAAGATAACTTATTATATATACATTGTAATCATTCTTGAATTGTTAACTTGGAAAATGAATCTCATCCCGTCGTGGAGACGGTAATCCGTACGTACGCACGAGCAGTGATATTGGTCTCATATTTATTGAATGGAATTGGAGTAGATTATATAATATCATAGAATAAGTATGATGTTATAATAATAATATATAGTTATTCTTTACACCATTATACCCATTTAAGTAAGATGGTGTTGGAAAAACAGAATACACCACGGCGTGGAGATGGTATTCTGTACGTACGCACAGGCGATGATTTTGTTTTCCGTAGAATGGATAGAAGGTGAAATAGGGTTGTTCCATATTTATGATAACATATAATTATTTTAGTGATACTGATGTTATTACTTTATAATGAAGCAACTAAAGAAGAATATGTGGAGGAAGAAAGAAACTAGAATGAATCTGTAGAAGAGATTACCTCTTCCTCGATGCACCTCTTTTAAAATTCCTCTTAGGGAACTAGAGTTGGTCTTTTGAGAAGACCCGAACATCTATGATATAACTATATGGGTTGAGAAGATAAATTTTCAGGGTTTCTCTGAGCATCAAGGCTCAAAAGGGTGTGAAGAGAAGAGGGAAGGGGTGCCCTTTTTTATAAGGGAGGAGAGGGGCAGCTTTAGGAAAACTTAAGATATTATTTTATAAGACAGTAATATTCGGTTAATAATAGCTCAAAATTGATTTATTTTGAATATAAAGTGGGTATGGGTAAAAATCCTCTCAACCAATAGGTTTTAGATAAGTTTACGTAACTATTTTAACTATATCATTTAGATTTAACTCAAAGTTAAATAATTTAACTTTTACCTTGTATTCGTATTTTCTTACACTATATGGTTAATAAACATACTATAACAAGATAAGAGATCCCCAAGTGGTTAATTATTAATATATATAACCTTATATAATTAATTTGGCCGAACCATATATTTTTAAGAATATAATAACAATTAATAATATAATATTTGTTTTAAAAACTATTTTATGTCAATTTTGACAATATTTGGTAATTGATTTTTTTTAAATCATAACAACATGATTAGTTCCAAAAGGATTAATTTGATCAATAATTACATGTATTTTTAACCTATACAATTAGTTGAATTCATAAAATTTATCAAATGACATTTATTTGGGTATTTATATTATCAATTATATTAATATTTCATTAATAAGGTAATTACTCCATCATCATTGTGTCATAAATAAATTAAACTATTTAATGTATAAAAATTATGAATAAAATACCATTATGTAGAAAATCTATTTATATTTCTAATTAATATTTATAGTCAAATTTATCTTATGTATAACCCTATATTAAAAATGATTTTGTTATTAAACTTTGATTTTAACTGTTTTAACTCTTCTTTAAATAAAATAATAATAAGTGTCCTAATCTAATACTAGTAAACATAAAGGGTAATATTTTATTCCTAAGGTCTTTTTTGGTAGAATTACACTTATACAATCGAATTAGGACATGCTTTAGAGTAATAATAATAACATTTTTACCCTTAATTACCCTATTTACTTTTAACCGTGGTAAATAAAAGTAATAAGTTACTTTTGACCAAAAATTATTTTTATCTTATTGATCCACATTTTACTCCTTTTTGTTGACCGTGTCTCTCGGATTTTCGAAATTCCACTCACAGAAGTGGTAAAATTATGTTTTATGTAAATTTTCAAATTCACCTAGGAGGTGGGTAAAAAATGATGAAAAGTTCAATAAAATTTTTATATCTCTAAAATTATTATAAAATGAATCAAATGAATTAAATTGAACTTATATAGGTATTAGGAATAAATATTTCCCTAAAATAAGTTTAAATAAAATAAATAATTATTTAAATATAAAGTCAGTTTTTAAATAGTAACTGGGTGTTTTCACTATTCACCGAAAATTGAATGTTTTCAGAGAAATACAAAAAATTCACCCTAAGCTAATTTCGATATTCCGAATCAAAAAATGAAGTCCATTTTGAATGATAAAATTTATAAAATTTCAAAAAGTGGTTATTACTACTAATAATGGCTAGTTTATACAATATTTTAATAATATATTGTTGTTTAGTGAAACAAGGTATTGCGTACAACACATGCTATCGTGGAAGGCCGCGATTTCATGTAATGAAAGACAATTCAGGGTTGTGTGTAGTTCGAGATTAATTTGTTGTTGCGTATAATATAATCCAACCATATTTCATTTGTACATTGAATATAAATATATATACACTCAATGTTGTGTAAAATAACTTCTACCAAACGAACTTGAAATTCTCTGTAACACGATACAAGATTAGTGTTGTGTATACTACAAGCTAATATGGTGTTGCATATAGCCCAAGATAATCTTGGTCTAGCATACAACAGAAGATATGAGAGAAATTAAAAGGAATATATATTATAAAATCTCAGGGTGTTACACTCTACCCCCCTTAAAATGAATTTCTCCCTCAAAATTCATCAGGGTTATAAATCATTTACTAATTGAAATTTTCAATAATGGAAACCCACATCGTAAAAATTTATACCAAAACTTAACTGTAAAAACTAAATTATGAAACATATCATTTACCCAAATAAACTAATCAATCGGTTTCCACATAGGAGAACATAGGTGAAAATATGGATATGGATGAGAAATCTAACCATCATGTTCTGATGGAGAGTGGTAGAGAACATGACTATGAAAAATACCACAATAAAAAGCCAAAAATTTGGGATGTTCTAAGGTACCATATGATTCATTAGATATGAGGTCAATAGGAAAAAACATTTGGTTTTCAAGATCATTTCATTAATGTTGAAAAATTACAATTAGAAAAAATAATTTCTTGATTTTGGAACAATCTCACCGTTGGTCGTTCCTTGAACAATTTCCACTTAATCTATTAAATAAATGAAGTTGAATTTTTCAATCGTGAAGTTTTAGTAGGTCATGCGATAGAATGACAGGTCATTCCATCTGTCTCAAACAAAAGGTTAGAAAAAGTTATTAAATATACATAAGTCCATCTATATTAAGATTAATCATATATGGTTCCTAAAATGGACTTATACTTCATATATCGTACCACATAATAAATTAAAACTAATTTATACTAACGAGGGTCTTCCTGTAGGCCAGTGATGGGAAATAAAGGCCTATCACACATCGTTTGTGGGTTCGATTCTCGCAACCTTGTCTGCCGCAACGAGTTTTCGCCCATCCTATAGGGTGTCCTTTTTCTAAAACTACATCATTATAACATTTCATCCATAATATTGAAAAAATTTCTATCCATAAACAATATGAACTTATGTCCAACATAATTTATTTCAAATCATTAGGCTTATCAAAAATACTTCTACCCAAGCTCATAGTATAAAGAAATCAATTACTAGAAATGTCATCTACCAAGAATGTGAATACCATCATTTATTCCCAATATATCTTTTTGGTCACATTCCAATCATGTGAAGACCTTAATCATGTATTCTCTTAAAAAATGAATACCCATTGAACCTTAGTGAAAACAGGAATGCTGTCAAAAGTTAACTCTTTCTACATACTAAAATTCCAAAATTTCAATATACTCAAACCATGATATAACATTGTCCTTATATCAGTCATGAGCTTATTAATATTATTTTCTCCTTATCCCTTCATTATGAACATATCATATGCTTTCCAAAAATATTTCAATCACTTTTCGTGGTTACTCGTACCATATAATTATTGAAAACCAATAAAAATATATTCCAAAATTCTATGATACCATAAATGGGATTCCATGATATTATTTTGAAATCCCATTACATAAAAACATAATCATCACACAACAACATTTTCATACTCAACATCACAAATAGTGATCGCATGTGACATCCCTTTATCCTTTTCCATAAAAGGTTGCTCACGTAGATCATCATTAACCCTTGGATTAGGGAATTGATTAGAATAATGCCCCATTTCCTTGCACATGAAGCATTGAAGTGTTAGTGGTGTGTTCTCTACAGTCTTTTCATTATTCACATCATTAGCAACCCTTTTTCCATTACATCGACACTCAGCAGCTCGATGACCTTCTTTTCCACACATAAAACATTTTATAGTCCCTTTATGAAAATATCCATTATTATTATTTCCACACTTTGAGCATAATGAAACATTCATCTTATTTTCACCATTATTCTGAGACTTCTCCATGAACTCCATCTTTCGTTTCTTATCAAAACCTTGAGATTGATATGTAACACCAAATTCCATTTCTACCTTGATATCACAACTCACAATTTCTTCATAGCTATTGAAGTCTCTTATAGGCAATTCCCTTTGAAGACTTGGTTTTACGCCACAGAATAATCGATCAACCTTACTTTCAGGCTGGATGATAAAGCAAGATGCATACCTTGCAAGCCTTGTAAAATTCTCTTCGTATATACCAACAGATTCATCATCCTTTTGCTTAAGATCAAAGAAATCCTTTTCCATCTTTGTTCTAAGAATACAAGGGAAGTAATTATTGAAATATAAGTTCTTGAACTCATCCCATTTCATAGATTCAATTTCATCTCAGGTCCTCGTATTTTAATTATAGTCCACCATTGATCTGCTTCACCTTCTAAATGGTAAATATCCAGAATGACTTTTTCTTGTTCCGAACAGCTATGTATGAAAAATATCTTTTCAATGGTACTGATCCATTGTTCTGAAAAAAGTGGATCAGAAGAACCTCTTAAAGAAGGCAGACGTTTTCTCATGAAGGAATCAATAGAATATTCTTCCCCTCTCTGGTTATTTGGAAGTCTGGATTGATTCTTAGATTGTGTAAGTATAGCAATATGATTTTTCACTCCATCTCCCATGACCTTGGTTTGTTCAGGAGGAAAATAATTGCATTTTCTATTACACTGATCAACATGTTTCCTTCGGGTTCCAGCCATCGTCTAAAACCCAAAAAGAATAGTGTGAGAGGAAAATATCATGCTAGGGAAAACAACATAATAAATGGGGAGTACCTTCAATATCTAACATCTTAGGTTCAATTCTATGATCGTTAACATAATACTAGGACTATAAACTATACTTATACTTAACCTTAGGGACATCCCTAGACATGCCTTAGAAATATCTCTAGGGATCTCACTAAAGTTTTCACATCCTGGTTTCCAAAGGTTAACTAAACCTTTCCTCTGATAGCAACTGTAGAGACCCAAAGCCTGGCGTACATAGACATTACATTACTTTTGCAGAATACTTAATACATAACAAAAATAGACACACAGGGACGATAATAGTTTAGTATCTTTGGAAACTCAGAACATAATATTCTAATCATGGTGAATGATTTTCAACATCTCCCAAAACAATCTTCCCCTTTTGTTTTCTTACCTAAAACCTATCATTATATCCTAGGGAAAAGAAATCATATAAAGGGTGAGATCAAATGATCTGTAAGGGTAACCTTGGAGAAAATAATACAAACCATATAAATTTGAACATACGAATACAAACATAATGTTCAAACATCAAAATCTGGAGCAATGACATAAAACATGGAAGTACATAAGGCATAGATCATAATGGATCATCAATCATGATAAGGTAGCATGATAATAAAACATGTAATTGTGTAAAACCATTAAGAACATGATATGATTTCCATAGTAGCCAAGGCATTACTGCCAAGACCATCTTAGTGGACAAAGTCCCTTTCTGAATCGAGTTTAGTCCTTATTCCAATCTTGTATCACTGAAACGGATTAAATTACCATTCTATCCACGTCTATCTCATGAGATATAAATATTTACGCAATTCATTGGAGGAAGATATAGGTCCCACCCATCTCCTAATAAAATCATGCTTACATGTTCCACAACATGAACATAAATCATTCATCATTACACAAAGAATAAAATGGGTTTAATAAACATCATCCCATCATAACATAATCCATAAAAAATGGATATCATTTCATCATAAGAAAAGTGATACCATGTAAATAATAGAGAAATTATAAATGAAACATACACATATGAAATTAGTCCATCTTATATGGAAAATGGTTTTGATAAAAAACTTGAAATGAATTCTTGAGTAAAATATCCTTTCTTCTTCTAAATAATTTTCTTTTCACAAAATGCCATGAAATTTTAAAAAAATTGATTTTGTTGAAAATAGTAATTAAATATTGTAGAGTAATATTCATGAAAATAATGTGTTATGTAACCATATAAATTCGTTCATTCTATATAAGTTAAAAAAACATTATCCTCATACTTTTGTCAGAAAAGTCAAAAAGTTCCTCGTATGGTAAACAAAAGAAATAATCCTTTCATAACATGTGGTAAAAGTAAAAAATGGGTGAAAAGGACATTAAACATTGATGGAAGAAAAGAAAACATTTTATAAAAACATTTCAAGAACATATGGACATGGATAATAAACATAACCCCAGTAAATACATATGAATAAACAATCTCAGAAAAGAATGAGATTAGAATATTTATCCCTTACCTTGTGTCAAATTTATTCTATACATGTCTGAGACTCATGTATTGTGGGTTTAAACATATTATTAACTTGTATAAGAACCATAATAATATTTATGATATCATATATGATTCACTTACGACATTATATTATCCGTTCATTTGTCAATTCCATGTTAAAGCAGCATTTTGGGTAAAATCGTTTCATTTATCGTCTGTGTTTTGACATGAAATTATTAATATGATTACATAGATCACGATTACATAATTACAGAATATAAAACAATATTTATATATAATATATATTCAAAATATAAATATATATATATATATATATAATATCGATAAATGGAAAGAAATACATCGTTCATGGAGACGGTAGGCGGTACGTACACATGAACACTGTTTTTTCATTTCCTTATTGAATTGAATGGAATTATGTATATTACATACATATATGTATACATAAATCCATTAGAATTATTATTTCATATATTTCATGATTACTTATTATATATTCTTTATAATCATTCTTGAATTGCTAATATGGAAAATGAATCTCATCACGTTGTGGAGATGGTAATCCGTACGTACGTACGAGCGATGATATCATTCCCATATTTATTGATTGGAATTGGAGTGGATGATATAATATATTAGAATAATTATGATGTTATAATAATCCTATACAATTATTCTTTACACCATTATACCCATCCAAGTAATGTGGTGGTGGAAAAACAGATTACACCATGGCGTGGAGACGATATTCTGTACGTACTCACGTGCGGTGATTTTATTTTCCGTAGGATGGATAGAAGGTGAAATGGGGTTTTCTAATATTTATAATAACATATCAGTATATTATTGATACTGATGTTATTACTTTATAACGAAACAACTAAAGAATAATATGTTGAAGAAGAAATAATCTTGAATGAATCGGTAGAAGGGATTACCTCTTCTTTGACGCACCTCTTTTAAGCTTCCTCTTAGGGAACTAGAGTTGGTCTATTGAGTAGAACATAACCTCTATGATATAAATAGAGAGTATGAGAAGAATAATCAGAAGGGGTTGGCCGAGATTCAGGGCTCAAAAGGGTGTGAGGAGAAGATGGAAGGGGTGCCCTTTTTATAAGGGAAGAGAGGGGCACCTTTGGAAAAACATAAAATATTATTTTATAATAGAGTCATATTCTGTTTATAATAGCACCATATTGATTTATTTAGAATATAAAGTGTGGATGGGTCAGAATAATATAAACCAATAGGTTTTAGACAAGTTTAGTTAACTATTTTGACCTTATCATTTAGATTTATCTCTAAGTTAAATAATTTAACTTTTACCGTGTCTTCTTGTTTTCTTACACAATACGGTAAATAAACCTTCTATAACAAGCCAAAAGATCACCAAGTGGTTCCTTATTAATATATATAACCTTATCTAAGTCATTTTTCAGAACCTTATATTTTTAAGAATATAATAACACTTCATAATTTAATATTTGTTTTAAAATCTATTTTATGTCAATTTTGACACTATTTGGTAAATGGTTTTTGTTAAAATCATAACAATATTATTAGTTAGAAAATGATAATTGAATAAATAATAACATGTCATATTAAACTATAAAATTATTGGAATTCATAAAAAGTCTCAGATTACATTTATTTGGGTATTTATAACATCAATTATGTAAATACTTCATTAATAAGTAATTACTACATCATCATTGTGTCATAAATAAATTAAACTATTTAATGTCTAAAAAATATAAATAAAATAAAATAATATAGGAAAGATTTTTATATTTATAATGAATATTTATAGTCAAATTTATCTTATGCATAACCCAATATTAAAAATTTTTTAGTTATTAAACTTTGATTTTAACTATTTTAACCCTTCATTAAATAAAATAATAATAAGTGTCCTAATATAATACAAGTGGAAATAAAGGGTGATATTTTATTCCTAAGGTAGTTTTTGGTCGAATTAAACTTATCCAATAGTATTAGGACATGTTTTAGGATAATAATAATATCATTTTTACCCTTAATTACCCTATTTACTTTTATCCCTGGTAAATAAAAGTAAAAAGTTACTATTCAAAAAAAATTATTTTTATCTTATTGATCCACATTTTACTCCTTGATATTAACCGTGCCTCTCATATTTTTGAAATTCCACTCACAGAAGTGGTAAAATTAAGTTTTTTTGTAAATTTTCAAATTCTCATAGGAGGTGGGTAAAAGACGGTGAAAAATTCAATAAAATTATTATATATCTAAAATTATTATAAAATGACTCAAATTAATTACATTGAACATATATAGGTATTATGTATCAATTTTAACCTAATATAAGTTTAAATAAAATAAATAAATATTTAAATAAAATGTCAGTTTTTAAATAGTAACCCAGTGTTTTCAGTGTTCATCAAAAATTGAAAGTTTTCAGAAAAACCAAAAGATAACCCTAGGCTAATTTTGATATTTCGAATCAAAAAATGATGTCCATTTTGAATGATAAAATTTATAAAATTTCAAAAAGAGGGTATTACAACTCATAACAGCTAGCTTATATAATATTTTAATAACATATCATTGTTTAGTGAAACTAGGTATTGTGTAAAACACACGCTATCGTGGAAGGCTATGATTGCGTGTAATGAAATCCAAGTCTGGGTTTGGTGTAGTGAAAGATTCATTTGTTGTTGAATATAATATAATCCAACCATATTTCATCTGTACATTGAATATATATATATATATACACACTCAATGTTGCGTAAAATAACTTCTGTCAAATGAACTTGAAATTGTGTGAAAAACATGATCCAAGATTAGTGTTGTGTATACTGCAAGCTAATACGGTGTTTCGTATAGCACAAGAAAAGCTTGGTGTATCATACAACAAAAGATATAAAAGAAATTAAAACAAATATATATAACAAAGTCTTGTGGTGTTACACAACATCAGCTGTGACATTCATGGATTGTAAGGGCCGATCCAGCCACAAGGTGCTCCAATAGCTAAGATTGGAATCTCTACTGACCAGCCATTTAGAATCATGCATTATCATTGCGTAGGCCTACTTATAGGAATCCCATTCCGGAGACTAGAGGTAGTATTTATATCCAATAAGTATGTAAATAATATATACTAAATTTATTTCTTAGTTTAAGTTCTGAATTGAATAAATAATTGAAAAAATTAAGTAGAAAAAAAAAATTAAAAATCCAAAATATAAAATTAATTAATTTATTATTACTTGTAACAGAACATTAGTATTGAATTATTAATAAATGTATAATAAAGTTTCATAATTAAATAATATATTAAATTATATATGGGAATAATTTTCAATAATTGATGTACAATAAACTACAATTTATTATATAACTGTATTAAATAAGTACATTATTATTTAGTACATATGGTAAAATATTTCCATAGCACATTTTATATATGTGGTTCAAATGCCATATTGACTGAATATTTATTTTATATCATGTATATACTCCATGTGAATTAATTTTATTATGATTCCACTTTTAATTATCATGATTTACACAAAAATTTTAATAACACATTTTTTGGGGATTTACAAATCCAATGTTAACAAATTGATAAGTGATTTCCGTCTTAATTTTCCCTCTTTGGTATATAAGTTAGGTTATGAAACCATACCCTTCAATGATGTGTATATAACTACACTTTTATAGTTTATATCATTAATATACATATTTTCATGATATTTTTGTTTTATTTAAAAAATAATTTCATGAGGATTAAAAATAAACATAGAAAAGAGGTGATATTTTTATTCATTATATATGAATTTATAGTAAGCAATTAATGTTACATATATAAAAATAATTTCATTGTTCATCTAGATAGTATGTAGTATGTCTAGATGAACATTTCATAAATTTTCTTGAAATTGATAATAAAAAATGATAAATATGGATTCACATTAATAGAATAATGTTTATATTATTTTAATCATAAATGTTTATTATGAAAAATCTCATTACATTGTATATTAAAATAAAATGATAAAACTATCACATGACTTTGTAAAGGCTATAGGAAACACATATGCTCCAGCAATGTCATCATTTTGAAAATGATTGAATGGTATAGAGGAATATGTTATATTACACTTAAATAAGTATAATTATGAAATAAATATTATGTAAAAAATTAAATACCATCATTATATCTATCCTTGATTGGTAGTGATGGAAAACAAACTACATCGGTACGTGAGACACTAGACTTCCAAACAGGTGATCAACAGTTTTGTTTACTATTAGATGGAATATGACATGGATATTGGATATTATAATATATAATAAAATATAATTATATGATAGATACATATTTTATAATATTATCATGTTTTAATAATAATTTAAAGATTTTAAAGAATAAATTAAACAAAGACAACTAGTGAAAATGATACTTCTTCTTTGGACAAGCTCATTTGGATAGCACAAAAAGAAAATAAAAGAGAGTTTCTTAATAAAAATAAGGCATTTATTATAGGCGTAGGGACATATATAAATTATTTGGTTTTTATTTTCTGATCGAAAATATTTGGGCGTGCGTGTTAGAGATGAGAGGGGATTCTATTTCATAATTGGTGGAGAGGATACACATGAAATTTTTGAAAAGAAATGAATATATCCATGTTTTTATAAAATAATAAATGAAAATAACGTATCATTATTGATATTTATTTGACATAAAGTCAAAATATTACAATAAAATAGAATTTAGAATAGTGTTTAATTTTTTTTATCCTTATGGTTTTAGTTTATCTCTCAGTAAACCTATTTTACCTATTACCACATTTATTAATTGATACTCTTTTTATTATTCATTGTGAAAAAACTAATTTTCACTCATTATTTAAAAATATTTATAAAAATTGAAAATATGGAATCTATTTTATCAAATTTTAATCTGATGTTTTTTTAATTTAATTTATATATAATTAAAAATATGGGTTGAAAAAATCGTATATTAATGAAAAAATATTCAAAATCATAGACCATTTTAATATCAATATTTAATATTTAATTATTTAAAATGTCATTAATTGGATCAATTACTACATAATATAATTAATCTTTCTTTTAAAATACTCTTTAAAAAGTATAAATTGTAATTAAATTAAACCAAAATTATATTTTAATATATATAATCATTTTTTTCAATTCATTAAAAAATTAAACATTTCAAAACAATCCCATGAAATCATGCTAATATAATATTGAAATATTTATTAAAAATTGAATGTTATTTTTTAAAAAAATTATTGAAATGGATTAATATAATTTTTTTATAGAATGTAATGAAAATAAATTTTATGAGAGAATTTTTTTTGCATATAAAATAATTATTAAAAATTAATTACTTTTTCAAAAGTCTATTTTATTTCTCAAAAACCATTAAAATATTTTTTAGAATATATTTATTCCAATTCATACCACAATGTTCAGTGTCTAGGTTATAAAAGAGTTCTATAAATAGTAATATTTATTGCATATCATAAGTAAATTATACTTTGTGTTGTTTTATAATGAACTCTAAAAAAGATATTTTATTTAATTTAAAAATATATATTTAATTTATTATAGGGGTTATAAAATTGGAAAAAAATGTTATTCCACCAAATTTTAATTCTGAATAACTACCATATGTTGTAATCCTCAACCCTTTGTATATATATACAAAATCATAAACCTGGTTTTTTTTATACCATCAAAACATTAAATCTCAGATGGTCTTCACATATCAGAAATATATTATGGAAGAAATTATATTGTCTTTTTTAGATCCCCTTGGACTGAAATATTTAATTTATTACAGATGAGGTGTTTCATTCAAAACTACATCAGTATAGTGTTTTGAAACAACCTAATTTGTAGAGTACGTGAAAGAGGATTCCATTTAATGAAAAATAAAAACCTTGTATGTCTCATCAATACCAAGAGATGTCATAATACATCTAAAAAAAATTATAATAATCTCTAGGGTCAATCGTATTATATTATTTACACTCTGACACTTGGGTAATGGGTAAGATGACTTCCCTCCTTCAATATTTAGCATTCAAGCATTCAAAAAATTAATGGAATTCCTCCTTGTAGAATCATAGTAAAATCCATGTTTAGAGATCATGTATGTAACTATGAGTTCATAAGGAATATAATATTTCCTAGGAAAAAAGGAATTATAATGATTAAGCACAACAATTTGCTTACAATCAAGGCCTAATATACCTTATTAATGTAATGGTTTGGGTACTATATAGAGAAGGAAACCACTTTGATTCATTTAAATCATAGAATGTTGATATAAGATTAATTAAGTGGTAATGAATGAAATGTATTACATAAGGTGATTCCTGTGTTTTTAATCATAATGGTATAGTGACACCGTTATTAAATATATGGAACATACTTGGTGACAATTATTTATTTTTAATCAATATCGTGGAGGAAATAAAACTTGATTCGTAGAAAAAAGTTTTTTTAAGACATCACTGGTCATTTTTTACAAATTGGAAACTATTCTATTCAATGTGATAACTGTAGAAGGAAATTATATTTCTCCAGGGGGTTGAAATAGTATGATGTAGTTTTATAACTAAACATACTCCCTATTTGTCTTTAATTACTGTGATGATCTATAAATAATCTTTAGATCAGATGGTTTTTCTCCTATAAACTATAGATTCCAAATGTACCTTCTAATTGGTCTTTCTAGTCTCTAAATATGCCCCCTCATCGTCAATAGGAGTTTAAAATATCATCATATTTTATTCTATATCAAAATATACCGATAAATTACCCATATATTCTAATACTACCGTTGAAAAATAAGGGGATTATGGCCTAAGGGATTCCCCACCAATATTTGAACAAGGTATCTATACAACAATCATTAACCTTAGAAAAATTAATATGGTTTCATAAGATATAATGTTTCCAAAATTGATCTATTCCAAAATTACTCATAAATAATGGGAAAAGTATACCTCCAACATGAAATAATATAGTTTTTTATTTTAAATGAGTTAAATAGTAACACCAGGACATAAATCCATTATGGCCACGAATTATCTAAGACATACAGATATTCATCATGTCTTTAAGTTGATATTCAAGAGGATAAATCAATCCCATGTGGTTATTTTTAAACAAAATGATGACAATATTACTAAATATATCTTTTCCCAAGATGAATAGTACTTTTAATGGGTCTCCAAAACCATACCCATTTTGAAATGTAATGTAAAAAATAGGGAACACATTAATGATAAGGGCATAATTTCTCACTACCTAGTGAAATATTTCCTAGTATGAATCTTATAATACATGATTAGTAAAACAATAGGCTTTCATTGCCTATGGATCAAGGATAAATACTCACAGTACCTTTAAACCATTATAACCACGGTAAAATAGCACTAAAAATATCAAATCCCACCTTGTTCTATTCTATTATTACTTAATTCACTTTGGTTTAAATAATGTCGCTTCTATGTATTAAAAAACCATGCATTGCATATTCATTCCCATTGCGGGACAAATAATGGAAATCTATGTACGCGATATCATGATAAATTTCCATAACTATATGGATAATAATTCTAATTATATAATAATGTTCAGTATATTTCTCTAATATAGATTGATGATAAACCCCCTAATGTGTTCCTGTGGTGTGACATCAAGAAAATTCCTTATCTTAATAGTTCACCGACATAGCATCGATATCGATCTTCAAAGATATATATTATTTATTGAAATTATTAATACATGGAATCCTATATATTTTAGGTCTAAATTAAGATAAATTTCAATAATTTGGATTTTCATTTCCAATCTAGCTAGAAAATACATCCCTTTATGGAATTTGATGAATGTGGGAGTACTGTAATGATGAAAAACACTACCAAAAATCCATAGAAAATATATAGGGATACATATTGTTCCTAGAAGTCATTATATAAATGGTAGAAAAGAATACCCTCATCCTATATGATTTCTATATAGATAAATAAGTAAACTAACATCTAGTGAAAATGATATTGAAAAGGAAAAATCATGTATCATCATATATAGATAATGATAGACTTCAATACTTGATATTATGTTAATTAAAATATAATCTATGAAATGATATTTTTTCTAAAATTATAATGCACTAATTTTAGAACCATGAGATTTATCTGGTCTTTCAATTTCATATGATCATTTACATCACCATATTTTTAATGATGAATTGGAGAACATATTTAGGGATGGTTATCCTACACCAATTTGACATTCAATTTGTATCATTTACGTTAATTATTGTGAAGGAACTAGTGTATTTTTTCTAGTAAAAAATACCCTATAATATACACCATTGAATATCTATCTCGAAGAAGAACATATAATCACTATCAATGACACTCCCTAAATGTATGAGATATATTTTAATTGTTCCTATTAATGTCGTAATTGTAAGATAATATAATATGTGAAGCTCAAAAAAAATTTTCTAGGGAATTCTGTTGTTTCCCCAAGAAAAACAGTTCTACACTATTATTTTCTGTAAAAAAAATTTGTCACTAAAAATGAAGTAGATTAACCATCTCTTGTTGAAGTCCATAAGGAGAAATATATCTCTATTAATAATATATTATGGCCTTTTAAGAATTAATGATGGTAATTGAGTATCTTAAGGGTTAATATTACGTTAATACATATTATTTAGTTTCCCTCCCTAGTTTCATAATGAATTTGACAGATAATAACCCATATCAATCAAAATATAAGTAATTTTACTATTTTATAGAATACATGTATTAATGAACTAGAGAATTCATTAATGGCCTTTGACAATGTGGATATGGATGAGATGGTTTTCTGTAATACGCAATATATGGAGGTATTCCTATACTCTATATGTTCTATAGAAGAGATAAATAAAATAAAAACATACCAAATAATTATAAGATAATATCATCACAAAAAGTTTACTCAATGGACGGTCTCTATAATAGACAACATCAAATGTGGGATCCATCTATTTAACTGTGTCCTGAAAGAAAATATTTGTTACTGAGTAATAAAAATCATCCATTATGTCAAATTAAATAAACAAAAAATATATATAAATTAGTTTTTTATGGTTTTCTATTTGGATTCATTGAAGGTTTAGAATATCTCTTTGTTATGAAGGATGTTAATTGAGGGTCAGATGGTTCTGATCAATAAGGGACTATTCTTTCAATTAAAACTTAAATACGAGAAAATTTCTAGAAAATTATGACATATGAATACATAATATTCACTATGAACATACATGTATGCTAAATGATATTCAACATGGTCCATTAACTCTAATAGTTATTGCATACTAACAAATATTATTTATTTTATATGAGGACTGTATATAATTGAGCCATACCCCATTGCTACAACTAGGTAGTTCAATTACATCCTCACATCTATCAAAATCTTATTCCAATTATTTATGGAAATACGCCTCATGTAATTATAGAGAGTTAACATCAGTCACTTTCTGAAGACTAACATTATCATCAAATTTGTTTTCTCTCACATAGTACTTATCAGTGAAATTTCCAATTTCTACAATAGTAGGAAGAAAATGATGTACTAGATATAAAACATCGAGTTCGACCACTTCTTCCAATATGATTTAATGGAAAACAAATAGATAAAATCTTCCAATGATCCTATTTCAAATATTCTACAGAACATGGAGGATAAATAACACAAAACTAAATTTATACATTCCATATGAGATTACCTCCCCCTAAAACATACAGTACTTGAAAACCCAAATTTCACAATAAATTTTTAGTGAAAATTTTAAAAAAATCTATAAAGGTATTTTTTTAAAAAATTACACAGTTTCAATAATTGTTTTAGAAAGACCGTTAATAGATCTTATTTTTTTTTAATAATTGTAAATCGTTAGGGTAGTTTCTAAAACATTCAAATAATTAAGAGGAAAAAATAATTCATAATACATATTAAATTGTGATTTATGGTTAATACTAATTATTTATTTTTTATAATAATTTATTTTTTATTATTTACTATATTAATTAGATAGAAGTTTTTAATTAATAATATATATAATTATTAGTTAGTAATTCCATGAAACCATAATTAATTGCTAGATAATTTTAAATTTAGACTACATCATCCATGATAGATATATATTGATTTGGATGTCCTTCTAACCGCAAAAACAATTTAAATTTATACTTTTCAAAAAAACAAAAATAAAATATATAATAATTTGTAAGTATTTAATATAATAGAAAATATTACTTTTTAAGATATGTTGGTAATAAAAAATGAATTTGAAATTACCATAACTTTTGATATGGGTGTCTATTTGAACTCTACCACATATAAAATTGATTCCTTTAATGAAATTTGCCCCAAAATAAGCTAGTTGTACATAATTATTTTGTTATTAGTGGTAAATGGATTAAAATGCCACTAAAAGTGATTTTTTGGTTTGGATACCATGATTTATGAACATTCGATTAGATTTCAGCTTCACTAATGTGTGTTAAAAAATTTATGTTTGATCTTCTATGATTTCTTTCCATCATTTTACATTCATACTAATTTGATGGTGTTTCAATTATTACGTTTTACTATATTTTTGTTTATTTATTATCTAATATATATATATATATATTTGTATGTATTAATATTCTTATATGAATATTATGTTATATAATATATATATATTTAAAATTTTATAAAATGGAATCTCCATATCTAAGCATTTTTATTTAATTCTATTTATGGTTATTTTTCATTATTTACAAATATTTGTAAATAGCTATACATATTTATGTAAATATATTTTTATAACGTATATGGTTATATATATATTTATTTAATTATGTATATATATATATACATATTAATATATAATCATATACGTGTTTTTGTTTATATATATTTATGTCACAAAATGTGAGTGTATATATGTGTGTGTAAATTTCATTATATGTGTTTAAATATATAGATATTTATATCCAATTATAATTTATAACATAATACTTATTAATTATTATTCATTATTTACTATTTTCCATTTTTTATATATTATATAATATATATTATATTTTAATATTTTAATATTTATTATATATTTACTTAAAATTTTACCATTGTATTTCTAATTTATTATTACTTGTAAATTAATTATTAATTATTTATTAATTTATTAATTATTATTAATTTATCATTAATTTATTAGTTATTTTCATATTAAAATATATTTATTTATTAATTATTATGTAATTTTTATTTTCATGTATATATATGTAACGTGCCAGTTTAGGGTGCTACCCAAATGTACCCCGACCCGGTTGGTCACAGGGCCTCAAGTGAATTTCCCTAATTGCGAGAGGATGTCGACTAGTAGTGAATGCCATTATGAGATAGTGGGGAAACTATTTCCTCATTGGTAGAGTAACATAGTTTAAATAAACTTATAAGAGTAGTGGAAACAGTAATTCAATAATATAGGTAAACAACAGATGAAAGAAAGTAAATAAACAATTCTAGCTTATATATGATAATAATTATGCATGTCACAAGTATCTAGGAAGACATACAAAGAATTCACAATGTCGGAATAAATTACTAAACAAAAGTACAAAGAAAAATCAGGTAAATTCCCAAATCATCACAAGCATCATCTTGGTCCCATGCTCCCCGGATCCCTAGAAATCTTGTTCCTATAGCAGAAGGGTGATTTCCATAATCTATATCTACAACAATATAATCTGTTTGGGCCCAAAAGCATGACCCAAATAGGACGTGAGACGAATCCCAGTAGAGAACCACCCAAATATCAATGCCTAAATGTTAGTTAATAAATATAAATATAAAATATTAAAAATGAACTAATAAAGAAAGGGTGTCCAAAAAAATATATCTAAAGTTACAACAACATTCATTAACACTTATTAAATATTCAACCAATCATTCACATGTAACCCTCATTGATATTTGTCACATCCTAACCCCTCTATATCAACATATCATTTGACAACAATGATATAATGACCCCCTGGGATAGCTCACACAGTCTAACCACTTTGTTCTATTTGAATACTAAGACACTCGGTGGAAGCACTCACCATCATTCCCCCATGTATACTTTTAATGAAAAAATATAGACTCTATGTGGATGCAGTCCATGTCATTTCCCCATGTGGTATCATAATTATAACTATAGACACTCTTGGGGATTACTCAATGTCAATACCCCATATGATATCGTAGTGTGAAAAGCACATCAGACACTCTGGGGAAGCTTTCAACGTGAATTTCCCCTATGGTCTCAATACAATAGTTTGTCAGAGCACTAAGTAAAGAAATTGTGCACAAAAAATATTCAGAAGTCAATTTAAAACAATAATACTACTAGATAAAAGGCTACAAATCATAACATAAGCATATCAGATAATATCACTCTATCATTACAACACTAGGAATGGAAAATAGAGGAGCGTAACTGGAAATTCTTGACACAACAACCAATATCAGATCAAAAAATGGAGAAAAACCGATATAAATGTAATAACAACCATATTTCCCATCAAAAACCTATAATTTTGAAAATATGGCATGGTAAGCATTCAGAGGGTTAAATTTCCTGAACAAAAAATACCATAAACTATGGTATCGAGAACGTTTTTCACAAATATTTCAAAGACAAACTACAGAAATGCACAAACCACCTACCTCGAGATTATACGACTGATATAGTTTAACATAAGCCTCTAAATCAACCTAAAATGCCATAGATCTTCAAAAATGTCTAAAATATTCAACCATGAATATCTCAGTTATGTGGAGGAATCAAGAGATGAGGCTCTAGAAGAGGAAGAACTCATCGAGGAGATTCTATCACAATTGATGGTGTTTGATTCTGAGCACGAATGAACGCTCGTGGGTTCAGGGAATAATCAGGGATCTTCAGTCGCTCCAAGATGAGATAGATCCAAATTAAGATTTTTCCTTACGCAAGATGCAACCCTGGACATATATAATAGTTAAAAATAAATATACATGACATTTTCCATAAGGATACATGTCTTGTATATGCCTTTATCAGGCCTCACTTTCGGCAGTCTCCAGGTCACCTCACATAGACATGTACTAAGCCATTACGTGGCCTGTATACAGAAACCCCTGGCAACTGAGTACACAACATTTACTACTAAGTACATGATGGGTACTCATGAAATTTAAAAATGCTTCCCTTTTCCTCAAAAACACCTGAATACGAGATCTATACCCGAAATAATGATCCATGATATTAAAATCTTCTCCCCATAAAGAAATTAAACCCCAAATTTCCCAAATAAGGTGGCGAAGAAGAAACCTCAAACCGCATTGGCCACTATAATCTCTTATCAGCCTCCCTCTCCGGGTACCTTTGAGGTAACTACAACTGATAGGTAAAAGGCCCAAGTCTCTCTAAAACCTCAAACATCCATGAAATATCTCGATGAATGAATCCCATGTATTCTAATTCTTATCTGTCCAAATCATAGTGTGAGATGTAGAAATACATGATCTCTGACCTTGATCTCCAAAGGTTGTCTCCGTTGATCAACATAAGACTTCTATCGTGACTGTTCAATAGTCTTCCTCTTTTGAATTAACTCTATCTTATCCTTGGTCTCTTGGACAAGATGTGATCCCATCATAGCGACCCCTCAAGCCTCCAGCCAAAATATGGGTGATCGAAATGGCCTACCATACAAGTACTTAAAAGGTTCTATCTGAATTATATCTTGAAAACTATTATTTTAGGAAAGTTCCATTATAGGTATGTGCTTCTCCCAAGTACCATCAAAATCTAGGAAGCATTCTTAAAGAATTTCCTCAGGCACCTGTATTGTATACTCAGACTAGCCATCTGTTTTGGGATGGTAATCTATACTCAGATATAGCTATATACCCAAGGCCATTGGTAATCGCTTCCATGCCCGAGAAGTACATCATGTGTCTTTGTCTTTAACGATAGAGTGTAGAACACCATATAAGTATACAATCTCCAGAACGTACAACCTTCCCATCTCATCTACAATGAAGGTTTCATTTATCAGAAAGACATGTGAAACCTTTGTGAGACTATCGATAACTACCCAAACTGCATCATTCCCACAAAGTGAACTCAGAAATTCTATCATGAAGTCAATTGAAACATCATTCCACATCCACATGGGAATAGGTAACTTCAGAAAAAGTCATGTTGGTCGATGACGCTCCGCCTTCACCTATAGATAGGTGGAACACCTCATCAATAAACCCACAACATCTCTATTCATACCAGACCTCAAATACTAATAGTGAAGATATAAATACATCTTGGTGACACCTAGATAAATTACCCAAAAAAATAAAAAATTAAATCCCACATTGCCTCTTCTTGTATGTGTGCTAACAAAAAAACACATCCATTAAAGAAAAAAATGCCATCCTATACCACAGTCTATCTAGGAATAGGGTCCTCTCCTGACGCACTCTCTTGAAGGACTAGTCCATCATCTAACAGTTTCCTCATTCGAACGCACTCAAGCAGAGTAAAGGTAATAGCTATATAAGAAAAAAGGTTTAATCAATGTCTGTCATGGACCTCCATATGCATCACAAAGAATATATCTATAAGCTTCCACTCACTGATGGACTCATTAATGTCCTTTTAAATGTGTCCTCCTTTATAATGAATCAACCACTATATTTACTTTCAATGGTGTGTTGGAAATCTCAATGTCTGAGGACTGAAGGTTTTCAACCCACCATCACCATCTCAAATTTAAATCACACTGAGTGAAGATATGCATGAGACTTTTTAGGTCGGTGAAAAACACAAAATGATCTCCCAATATATAATGACTCCAATAGAGTAATGAATGAATAACTGTAACCAAATCATGATCATGCATCTAGTATTATCTCTCATGTCACATCTACTACCGAGACCCATAAAAAACGACTCATCCACCCTACATATGCACTGCTCCCAACCTGATACCTAATGAATCAAAATAAACAGTATATCTCTTTCCTGGAACTTGAAAATCTAGTATCGGTGCTGAAGTCATCCTCCATTTTAGCTCCTAAAAGGATGAATCACATGAATCTGTCCAGGATTAATTTACACCCTTATTATTTAAGCCCATCAGTGGTGCTGATAAACATGAAAATACTTTTATAAAACGTTTGTAGTGACAACAAATCCCTAGAAAACATTGTAAAACCAAGACGTTCTTCGACTGATCCCATGAAACTACTTCAATCACTTTCTATAGGTCTATCGATACATCTATCTCTGAGATACATGACCCAAGAAGTGAATATGGTCCATCCCCAAGTTCCATTTTTTGAGCATAGCATATAACTAATACACACTCAGCATACTCAAAATGATCTTAAGATGGTTATCATGGTCATGTAGAGAGTGAGAGTACTCCAAGATATCATCCAAAAAAACCATAATGAATGAATCCATATATGGATGGAACACCCGGATCATTATTGAAATTAATATTGAATGCATATTTGTGAGACCAAATGACATAACCACCTAGTTGTATAGACCATACCTACACCAAAAGGCTACAAGAGGTATATCTGATGGTCTAATGCACAAATGATGTTAACCATTTCCCACGTGAATCTTCAGGAACCCTGACTCTACTTGAAGCTGATCGAAGAGATCAATGGTCCTAGGTAATGGATATTAGTTCTTGACCATCAAATGGTTCAGCATCAGATAATCCACAAAATATTAGAGGGTACCATCCGACTTATTTGAAAAATAAGACAAGAGGACCCCAAGGAGAATTATTGGGTCAGATGAAAACCATTGAATTTAACTCTTATATCTACTTCTTGACCTTCTTTAACTCTGGTGTAGCCATACTTTAAAGATGAATGTACACCGATGATTCTCTTTACACACGTTCAAACGAAAATTATAACTCTCGCTCTAGAGGAAAACATGAAAATTCTTCAAGAAAGACATCCCTAAAATGATCCACCACTTGAGGAAAGTTGATCTCTAATGTTATATGGTCATCCAGATACAATCTAGTAATATAGGTTATAACTCCCCCCAAACGATGAATCTCGGGTCCCGCTCACCTTTCCTATACATCCTAGTTGCCATTATTTAGAAAGAAACCTCCCTCTAGTGAGGCAAAGCTCACTCAATGATGAGAGAATTTGAAAAATACCTGGTAAGGCACTAATCGGTCTATTACGAGAATGAAATCATTATCTGTCGCCTCTAAGACATATAGGTCCCATAAGAAGATACACCCACTACCTTAAGAGGGAACTCCTTGCACTATTGTACACTAGTCATTCTAGTCCCCAATGAAGTATCTAGCTTAACGATTATAGAATATGTATAGGTATAGATCCCAAGGATCTCGAAAACAAAAAAAAATGAAACTCTGGGAAGCACGTATATCAAAAAGTGTTGAAGCTAAAGATCAGGAAAATAGAATTATTCCACTAACTGTAGAGGGTATTGAATCCTACTCATTCTGGGTAAGCTTCACTAATAACGTCTGACATGTACGGTGGACCTGCGACCCTGCCTATCCACCATGATCTTATCGACCCTATTTTCGTTGAAGGCATGGATACTGGCCACTATGGCCACAACCACCACCTCAACCTAAATGACTAGGTGAGCTTTTATTCCCAAACTAATGAGAAACTGGTGGTCCTGCTCTTGAATGAGGATTAATATAAGAACCTTCATCACCACTTTCTAGTGAGAAGAACTGAAATAAATGATAAGGAGGACCCATCTTTCACCCCGATCAGCACTAAACAAGGTCACTCGGGTAATGTGGCCTTGTATACCCACCATTCCCACACTGGTAGCATACAACATGGATACCTATCACATCCCATGATCTCTTAGTGTAATCCTTAAACATGTAAGTAGAAAGCTTGACTATCCTTTCTAGAGGTTTCTCCAGATGTTTAATCATATATTACATGGCTTCTTACCATTACTTTCCATCATAAGGACATCCATCCCTGAAAAAAGTGGGAGGATGATGCTATTGGAAAACATGTGTCAACTCATACAATGATTGGGTAGGATGTGGGGCTCCCTAGAAGGTCAGCATAAACCTCATCAAGCCTTCTCAGAACTGTACATCAAGAGCTGTGACTAGAATAATGGATGGGTCCAAGACAGGCATGATGGGAGGATCTTCTGGTAGTCCATGATCTATAATGTTTAGTGTCTAATCATAGCCCTGTATTTGGCGTACTACCAGAGGATGTATCTGTGGGATAACTCTACAAGGTCATGTTCACACTTTAATTTAGTATCATCATGGACTGAAACATAGAAGTGAATGGAATGGAAAATGAGAATGAAAACAGTCATGTTTTTAAATCATGGATACACGACGTGTATAACCCCTACATGGTGTGTTCCCTGAAGACTTTACATGGGCGTGTACCTCTTCCAATATTGGTTGTGTAATACCCTAACACATGGCGTGTTCATCCCATGTACATGACATGTACTTGAATCATTTTATACCTACCCAGGTTCCTCGACACATCTATACACACCACTCTGACATGGGTAACTCTACATGACTTTTTCTCTCTAAAAATAGTTTGTAACTATTAAGATATAACCACCCTTGTTGTTTGTCAAACGGTTGGAGATACGGTCGACTCTATATGGCGTGTAATAAGAGAACACGACATGTACAACCTCAGTTACATCAACCTGTGTCATTGGTCACATGGATGGGTACATGGCTCATAGAACACGGAGTATACTCCAAGAACATAGCCTGTGTCACAAAACATTTCGCAACCCAGTGTCCCTTCCCACACAGCCAGTCACACAGATTAAGACTACCCTACGTGTACATACAGTACATGACATGTACATATGTAAAAGAGTTCCCTCCCAAATAGAAGGATACATGGTCTGTATTTATGATTACACACTGAGTATTCTGGGTTTCTGTGTACAGTAAGCCTTAAGAAACTACTTTGGAACCCCATAAATACACTAAAACGAACATTAAAGTTCCAAATTCAAATATTTGGTGGCTCATATCACCCATGAATCAATGTTTGAATCATATATATATATATAACAAGGTATTAAAGTGAAATCAAAAGATGATCAACCAAATTATGATCCATGATGGCCCATAATACATTAGGGACTAAATTTTGGCACACATTCAAACAAAACCTTACAAAATTATAAATACCCTATAAAATTTTAGTTATTATATCTTGGATTATATCACAACAACATGAATTTATAGACCAAAATCTATCAAAAAAACATTAAATTGATATTGCACCCTAAATGGTAGGATAAGAAGCCATGACAAGTGATCTCTAGCAAGTGCATACATGATGCATGAGATGGAATACCCTTATATAATTGAGTTGTGACAAAAATAGAACCTCAATAATATCCAAAATAATAGAATTTTTTTTTTAAATCATCCAATAATGAAATGAAATCAACTTTAAAAATTGTAAAACCTGAAAATTGCAATATTCAGCATATTAGCTTTTCCATGTACATGGTTTAGCTACTCCTTGGCACAACTAATTAAAAACTAGTTATTCAATCATATCCATGTTTTTAGTCTCCAAATAGTAAGTCAAGAAGAAAAGAATTCATTTGATACAACTTTGTAATGGTCCGATTCTACGTACATCCCAAAGGTACCCCGTACCCGGTTGGTCACAAGTACTCAAACACATTCCCTTGAGTGCCTAAGGTTGTCGAAAAGTAGAGAGGGCCTTGGGAGTGATAGTGGGAAAATATTGCCTCACTAGTAGAGTAACATACCTGAAAAAAATAGTAATAGGATCATAAATAGTAATGACATACAATAAGTAAACAACAGAATACTGAAAGTAAATAAACAACTGCTTCTTATAGATGAAAATTATGATGCATGTCAAAAGTATCTTAGAAAAAAACTAATCAATTAACAACGGTTGAATATAGTACTGAACAAAAGTATAATGAAAAAATATTAAACTCCAACATCATAGAAAGTCTTAGTTTGGTCCCATGCTCCCCATCTCCATTGTAATATAGTACTTAATCTGTGAGGGTGCTTTACCTTATATGTACCTACAACAACATTATTTGTTTGGGCCCAAAATCATGCCCCAAACAATGTGTCAGATGAATCCCTTCAGTCCACCAACTAATGATTTGTGCATAACCGCTTTTGTATATATAAAATAAAAAAATATGAAAAATGATGTAATAAATAAGCATGTAATCAAAAGTAAAAAATATTATAGTTTTAAGTATATTCATAAACATTTATTAAATTTTCATTCAATATTTCACAAGTAACCCTCTGGGAATGATCTCATAGGCTAACCCCTATGGTTCAACATATCAATTAATAACAATGATACAATGACCCCATGCGATAGCTCAAATAGTCCGTCCCCTTTTTTCTATTGCAAACAATGACTCTTTGAGGAAGCACTCACTGTCAATTACCCTATAGTATTTTAACGATAAACTACAGAACCTCAGAAGAAGAACTCAACGTTAATTCCCCCCTATGGTCTCCTAATGATACCTATAAACAATCTGAGGGAGCACTCAATATCAATCCCCCCTATGGTCTCATAGCATGATAAATACATCAGACACTCTGGGGAAGCCCTCAATGTCAGTTCCCCCAATGGTTTAACTACACGAGGTTCCCATAGCCCTGTGTAAAGAATTCGTTCACAACATATATTCAGAAGCCAAATTAAAACACAAATACAGCTAGGCTAAATGTCTATAATGAACAAAAAACAAGTCCAATAATATAACTCTATCCTAATAGCACTAGGAAAGGAAAACAAAGCAGCCTAACAGAAAATTATGGACCCAATGGCCAATATCAGATCAAACATGGGAACACGCATCCATAACAAGATAAAAAAACCCTATATCCAATCAAATTCATATAATTAATAAAATAAGTCATTCTAGGTAGAAACATGGTTTAATTTCATGAACACACAATACAATAAACTATTGTATTGGGCAGCTTTTGTAGATATAATTCAAAGGAAAACTACATAAATGCACAAACCACCTATATCAATGTTTTACGACCAATATTGCTAAACCACAACCTCTAAATTTACCTAGAGCATCGTAGATATACAAAAACTTCTAAAAAATTCAACGATTGATATCCCATGAAAGAGGAAGAATCAATAAGTGAGGCTCAAGAAGGAATAACGCATCGTAGCAATTCCCACGCAAATGATGATTTTTGTTTCAGATCACCGATGATGATTGGTGGGTTTAGAGAATAATCGGCTATCATCGGTCTCTCCATTACGTGATGGAGCCAAAACAAGATGTTTTTATAAATGGGATGCGACCCCAGTTCGATATAACAAAAAAATACATGGCGTGTTCCCTGAGGATACATGTCATGTATAGGACATTATCGGGCTCCACTTTAGGCGGGCTCTAGTTCACCTCACACGACCATGTAATAAGCTATTACATGGCCAGTACATGGCAACCCGCGACAACCATGTAAACATAGTGTACTCATGAAATTTCCAAATTCTCTCATTCTCTCAAAAACACTACAAAACAATATCCATCCCTGAAATGAAGATCTAGGTTCTTGTGATTTATATATTGTGGATTATTTATTTAGTAATGTATAATTTTTCCTTTCATATAATAATAATTTCATAGTTTACTATTCATTGGTTTTTAGTTATTATTTAATAATAATTTATTGATTAATTTAGTATTTTTATTTAACTTATTTTTTGTTTTTAAAATTATATTAACATTATTATTATTTTATTATTGATTTATTTTTGTTGTATTATATATTATTTATGAATGAATTATTTATTATGTATTTTATCATCCTTTATAATTTAATATTTTTAAGATATCATTTATTCTATTATTATTTAATTATTTCTTAATAAATTTTTATTAATATTTATTAATGATTATTTATAATTTATTCATTTTATATACATAACTTGTCTTTTATTATTTAATATTTATTTAGTCACATCAAACATATTTATTTGATATTAATATTTAATTAATTATACAATTATTATAAAATTACATTCAAATATTTATTTAATAATTATTATATATAATATATATTATTACATATTATTTATACATAATTATTAAATTTTTATTTACTGTTGCTTTATTATGACATGCCTATTTAAATATTATTTATTACTAATTTATAATTGATGTATTATATATTATTTAGTTAATATTTACATACATATATATTTATTTATTTCATATTTACTTTCAAACATTTATTTATTATTATTTATAATTATTTATTTATTATTTATTATTTATTTAATATAATTTTTTAATTTTTCTAAAATTTTAATATAATTTATTAATATTTTATAAATATTTTATTATTAATTTATCGATTCTTAATTAAAATTTACGTATCAGTATTATATTATATACTTATTAAAAATATATTATTAATTAGTTTATTAACTTCTTATCATATATTAGTTGGTTCCTTTTTAATTAATTTATAATTTAGTCATTATAAATTTTTCAAATACTTATAATTTATTATTTCTTTATTAATATTTTATAATTAATAAATTATTTTTTCATTATTTATTAATTTTTACTTATTATGTATTCATGATTAATTATTTTTTTCTTTTTACTATTTATTACTATATTGTTTATTTCATAATTTATTTTTTTATCATTTTTTATTTTTAAATTATTACCTATTAGGTCCAGAATATTAATTATTTAGTTGAATTTTATTTGTTATGTTCTCTTTAATTTTATGATTGTTATCACATTTTATTAGACTTTAATGTCATTTTTTGTTATATATATATATATATATATATCTATGTGTGTGTGTGTGTTTTTATACCAAATTATATATACTCACCACATAAAGAACATGCTCGAGTGGAAATGTATTTCTAGAATAACCAAGAGATAAGGGGTTGAAATCTCAACCACCACAAATATATGTTGAATTTTCTTTATAGAACACTCATACATCATTGAATGACATGGTCACATGTAAGAAATTAAATATTATTATTCATAAATATTTAATAAAAGATAACTATTTAGTAAATTAATGACAAAAATTATATTTTTTTATTAAATAACTAATATAAAATAAAGAAGTAACTAAAAAATAACAGTAAATCATAAATAATAACTAATAAATAATAATATAAATAAATAAATAATTAATTAATTAATTATTTTCAAAAATAAAATAATTAATGAAAATAATAATAATAAACCAAAAAAATCATTTTGTACGTTAAATTGATACTAAAAATCAATTATTATTGACAGATAATTTATTGGTGGTTTTTAAAAAAATGGTGTGACAGGTTTAATAAACATTTCATCAACCACTACCGGATTGCATTGTAATTCTTATACCATATCACTTGAAACCCTATACTAACTTGTAAACAAAACCAAGGTGTTGATATCTATCGATGTACAATTTTCATTTCCCTATATTTTTTTCAGTTGATATATCTCAGTATAATTATAATGCTACAATCAACATGATCAGTTAGAACAGATCGATGTGAAGAAATTCTGAATTCTACATAACCTCAAAATCTATCTCAATCAGATAGCCCATGTTTTAAATTAAGGTCCACCATCATCCATTTTTTTAATGTATACATTGTGATGGAATTAACAACCCCAATAATTTTAGGGAAGAATCATCTAAATACAGAAAAATGGGACAAGAAATGCATTGTAGAAAAGTTATATTAAAATGGAACACTATATTTAGATACATAGAATGGTGGTCATATCACACATTCTACAAATTAATTTTTTCACATGGAATACATTATATGATTTCGAATCAATCTAAAACCTCTTATTTTCAAGGAATTATCTACATAGTCTTGTTTCATGTTTCATCACTCTGAGATTCTCTAAAATTGGGTCCATGTTTCATGACTATAAAATGTGTTGTAAAATGTATCAGTCGCATGATGTTAATATTTTTGGTGGTGTTCATCACAGCATGACCCGGAATAACTACACACATTAGTCCATGTATTATGAAAATAAACTAAATACACCCCATAAGTCCATCACAGATGAAATTAAAATATTTAGAGTGGATATCATTCTATTACCTCATTCCATGATAGTGTCCAATCATTATTGGAAATCTTAGTTCATTGTTGTCTCTATTAATTAGTTCATACCAAAAAAAATTCCACCATCCCCAATATTTATGATATACCAAGACAATTAATTACTCTTCCAGAACAATATAGTCTTTATTTGTAATACTATTGGATATATACTAACACCCAAATAAAATTACCTAGAACTAATAATATATTCAATTATTAAATAACACCAACCTATTTTTAGATGAGATCCATGTAAAATAATCAATTTATATGGATTATGATTGAATTTAATATTAATTATTACATATATATATTGAATATAAGGCCCCTGCCTTAAACCTTACTTAATCTTGAGTTATTACAAGATTACACATTGAGGATCTTTTCAGGTTTAGAGTTTTAGAGAATTAGATCATGAAACATGCATTACATTCCACATTTAAACAAAGTGGTTACATAAAAGACAGTATTCATTCTTCCCATCAACAGAATCATATTTAAAATAAAACATTGATTATTTCTTGACACATCCTTGACACTATCATCCCATCATGTACCTTTCCCTTGACCTGTGAAAAACATTTCAAAAACTTGGGATGAGCATAAAAATCTCAGTAAGGGTTATAAAAATATGGATAGGAAACATGAGTTCATATATACATAAGAATGAAATCATACATTACCTCTAAAACATAGGCACTTTAACATACCTCATCAAATCATGAATAAATCATAGAAATCATAAGACATAAAAGGTAACTTGAGGCATTCATAACATTCTTACGTAGGGAGTAACCCTCTTGGTTACGATTGGCATACCCACCACAGTATATTACCTAAATCTCTTCGGAGAAACCTTAATGTTTCACTCCTTCACGTTACCCAATGCATTAGGGAGCTATATCGGGCTCACCCACCCTTATTTTATCACGGAACCACCCATATTCATAACAATGCCCAAGAACCATAACATAATCTTATCACATAAAACATGCATAAAGGAAGCATAACATTTCCACCTTTCAATAACAAGATATCAATACAACACGTTGATATAAATACATTATCAAAACCATTTTCAATACCAAAATAAAATAAAAGTAAAACGTGGTATTTATTTTTCGTTTAAAAAGAAGGTATGGCTTGTAGAGGAAGCTGAAACTCAAATAATGGTCACGGCGGTGGAGAAGTCGTTGTCGCCGCATACGTACGACAAAAACATTCCCTTTTGTCGTTTAGTATAATGCTTCGTATAAAAAAATTCCTTTTGGATAAACGCAAAAGTCAAAGGGGTTTATACACTGTATAAAAGAAATTTGTGTATAAAAAAAATATGCCTCAATGAAAGGATATTGAGACGAAGTCCCATACAAAGACGGTATCCTTGGATTAAGGATAAATCAGTTACAAAACTATGTGTGAAAAACGAATACACGAAATATAAGTGGGAATTAAGTGTAAAAAATCAGAGGAAATTCACACATAATCATAGAACGACATATTCAAGGTGTACAAGTTTATCCCAAAGAATCCAAATTGGGATAAGAAGCTCCCTTGCAAAAAAATAGACAGCCTAACGGCGTCACATCAAAATTTAGAAAAAGAGTTGATGAGAGATAAAAAGGGGATCTCATCAGTTGGACATAAAATTTACATCAATAAGGATATAGAAGAACATATACAAAAATAATATTATGTGAATTAAAATACATAACAAAATAAGTCTTTTAAAAAGAGGAGGGTGAAAGGTTCCTTTACCGACATGGGTATCTTTCGAAACATACGCCCCGTGAAAGAAAGACAATACAACAGTGATGTAAATACTCATAAATGAAATAATATTACACAATGAGTAAAATAATGGTCACTACATACACCACTCAAAGGAAATTGTGGAAAATGTAGCATAAATCTCACGGCAATAAAAGTGAGATGAAAAATCTCTTACGAAAACTCGGCAGCCTAACAGCGCCACTTAAAACTTCCAAAAATGGATTGATGAGATCAAATAGGGTATCTCATAACATTACAATAAAATGTACAGAAATATGAATATAAAATAACATATCCCATCATAACAAAGAGGATCTTAAAAGAAGTGACATAATGGTGAGTACTTAAAGAGAAAGAGAGAGGTTAGATCTCTTACGAAAATTCGGCAGCCTAACGGCGCCACTCAAAACTTCCAAAATGGATTGATGGGAGAGAATAGGGTCTCTCATCATATGAACATAAAAAATATAGAAAGATTAATATAAAATAAAATCTCAATAAGAAGAAAGATGAGCTTAGAAGGAATGACATAAAAGAGTGCACTTAAAAAGAAAGAGAGGAGTAGGATCCCTTACCTCAAGTCCAACTTGTCTCGTTCGTTTCATTATATTCCTGAATAATAATCATTGGTCAATTAATAATTGCCTAAGTACCCCCTTTAGAGATTATTATTCAGTTTATATCGCATATAATAATGTTATAATAATTGTTTAATAATGTTAGTTCACATCAGACGTTTTTGCTGATGTTTGGTACATGAGTCAAAAATGAACTTGTTTGAAAAAAGATTGACCATGTAGTTATAAGTAAATAATTTCAAGAATAGTATTAATGATTAAAATATCATATATATCCAGTAAATATTCATTTTATACTATTCTATATCATTTGGAGATAAAAAACAAAAGGCACCGTTCATGGAGATGGTAGGCCGTACGTACGCATGAACGCTACTTTCATTTTTTGTCATATTAATGTAATTAATACAAAATGAGAGAGATATATATATGTTATAATTCCAGAATGATATCCATAATTTAGATGTAATATATTACATATATATCCATTATATATATTTACTTATAATATTACATAACATTTTGAGATAAAAATGAAATGTACCGTTCATAGAGACGATAAGAAGTACGTACGCATGAACGCTACTTCCATTTCTATTTCATATTTAATTGAATTAAAAAATAATGATACATAATAGTATTTTAATTCTAGCATGGTATCATATATAATATAATTAAATATATCCTTTATACGTACCACATATGGTATTAACGAATCAAATCACTTTGAGGGGGCGGTAGTCCGCACTTCCTTAAATAAAGATATCGCGTTTACCCATAATGGAAACCATAAAGGTATGTCATAAATGAAAAATACAGAATCTTAAGTAAAAAATAAAAATATTTGATATCATATATAAATATAGTGTCATCTTAATGGCCACCTTTGAAGGTGTTAGAATAATGTTGAACAATCATCGTTTCGGGAGGCAGAAATTCGCCATCCACGGAAACAATATGTTCTTTAACCATTAGATGTAGGTGTGTGTAAGTGTAGCTCGAATAATTATTATAACAACATCCAATTATATTTAATATATTGAATTTGTTACAAAATAAATGAATAAAAAGAGTTTAGGGGGTTGGAGAAGCAAAATAAAACAAAAGGACACAAGTGAAGACATTACCTTAAAATCGGGTAACTCCCTTTGGTTTGAGCTCAAAGGCTTTCTTGGGAATACTTCTGCCTAAAGTGAGGCTTCAAGGATTAACAGAGGGAAGTTGAGAGACTAAATGGGCAGGGTTTGGCCGAGCCAAAGGCTTTGGGAGTGTTGGTAAGGAGGTAGAGGTGGGGGCCTTTTATAAGAGGAGAGGAGGGGCACTCTTGTAAAGTTACAAAATGTTACATTATTTTCAAAAGATTTTCGGATTTTAAAGGTCCCACATTGATTTATTTCGAGGATAAGGTGATAAGGGTTTGAAATCCACTCATCCAATAGGTTTTGGACATGTGTAGGTCTTAGATATTACATTATCATTCCATTTTATTTAAATCGTTAAATAATGAGCTCATCGCTGCATCATCATGATGTCATATATAATTTAATTTATTTAATGTCTAAAAATTATAAAAAAAATACTATGATGTAGGAAATATCTTAATCTTTCTAATTACTATTTATAGTAAAAAATAAGACTTGTATAACCCCATGTAAAAATTGTTTTAGTAAAACATCTCAAGTTTGTGTCATTTTTACTTTAACATTATATAAAAAGATATTTATGTCATTTTCCAACCAAAGTGGCTCCATGGGGTCCCTAAGTTGACCCATGGATTTTATTGGTCGGCCATGACACATCCAATGAGTTTAGGACATGTGTCTAGGTCATTTAATTTTATTAAAACATTATTCTTACCATAAACTACTCTAATTACCTCTAATCGCGATTAAAAACTTAATAAGTTACTATTCACCAAAAAATTATTTTTATCCCATTGAACCAAATTTTAATTATTAATGACAACCATTTATGTTGTATTATTTAAATTAAAAACACAAAGATGGAAAAATTTCATTTAAATGGAAAAATCAGTTTTTATAAGTACCACTTAGTGGTTTCACTATTCATCAAAAATTGAAGTTTTTTAGAAAAATCCCAAAAATTAACCCTAAGCTATATTTGATATTCCAAATTAAAAAATGAAGTCTATTTTAAAAAATTCAAAAAATATAAGTCACATTAATTAATTTAATAATTAACTCCCGCTGTCAGAGAAAATAGTGTGTTTTTATGAAACAATAAGTATCAAAAGATTGACACTAGTTTAAGTCTGATTTCAAAGTGAAATTAATTCCAACGACCACTATTGGATTTAATGGTAAAAATATATTCTAATTTAACTTTAAAACCGTTTAAAAAGATAATATAATCAGAAAAATAAATTAGATTAAAAATAGGTTTTGAATTAAAATACAACATTTTACACTATTCATTAAAAAAATGAACTTTATCGGAAAGATACCAAAAATTTACACATAGTAAATTTTGATGTCCCAATTATAAAGAAGAGTTTTATTTGGTCCAATATAATGTATAAGAGTGAACAAAAATATATTTAATGACGGTTCGCCATCAAAAGGCGATAAGTGAACCTTTAGTGAAAACTAGGGCATATACGCCTAAAATTGAATTCTTTCCATATTTTAAGCCTTTATCTTTTATTGGATAAATGTAAAAACATTTCAAAACATATATAATCATATTTTAGTTATTTATATCCATTCCCTCCAATACATCGGCTACATGTTAACTACCATTTAAAATAATATTATTTTATTTTTAGAGTGCAACGTAAGATTCCCAAGAAACTCGTTGTTGCGTGTTGGGTACACCGTCGAGCATAGCGTCCCCATTAAAGTCATATTAATATTTTATTCACAAATATGGATAAATATGAAAATTTCAAATTCATTATTTACCTGGGGTGTTACATCCATCCCCCCTTTTGGGAATTGCGTCCTCACAATTTTTAAAATTGAGCTTGGAAACATCCTTGAAAGACCCACATCAGAACAAGAGTCGGTAAAACAACCACTTTAAAATAAAGGAAGATACGTAAAGAGGTCACCCGAGTTAACCCATACTGGGATTCCATGTAGAAAAACCTGGACATGGAAGAAAAACCAAAGGGTCATTTTCTTAAGGGAGAGTGATAGTAAACATGTCTAGGAGAAAGTTAACCATAAGAAAATCACAAACTTGTGATGGGTTAAACTGTATATGATTCCCCAGTAGGAAAAGTTAATAGACAACATTTTTGTTTTAAGTTACTTTTTATTGAGGAATTTATTCATAAGGAAACAAAATCACTTATCATGTTGACTTTCAACTTTTACTAGATTCCTTAATCAAACTCATAATTTTTCCAAAAGACGAGTATTTAGGGAGACTTGTTCGCATTAAGAGTACTATAATCAACTTCTAGAGAATCTCCTAATCCACCAAAGAGAACTATATACTTCCCATGTATTTAGGCTTTAACCAAAAAGAAAACCAAAAAGGTTAGTACAAGGTCAGATAATCCAGAAAATGATAACCCTTAAAAAAAATATATGCTTAATCTCCAAAATTTGTCCAACAAAACCCAAAGTTCAATGTGGACCATCCGATAAACAATTTGTCCATAAAATTCCTCAATGTAGACCAATCTATGATTTAACCCCAAATATTTGAATTATTTAGTCACATAGTCTTCTAAGTTAAATCATAACATTTATCTTCAAACAACATCAGTTGCTCCTAAAGACTCGTATTGAAAAGTAATTAACCTAATCACATATCCTCCATGATAGGTTAATGATTTTCATAAATAACCCAAAATAAACTTACTATTAATTCATAAAATCATATAACTAAAACGAATCAGTCAAACTAACCAGGGACTTCACGTAGTCCAGTGGTAGGCAATAAATACCAGTCGCACTTTGGTTGTGGGTTCGATTCCCACAGCTTTGTCCGACACGACGGGTAGTCACACGGTCTGCGTGTTGTCCTTTTTCCAAAACAATATAATTCTTAAATCATTTCCCAAAAAGGGATAAAATCATCAAAAATAACCATAACATAATTTAACCTCAATTTTATCTCATGCCTTTCCCTTCAATCATAACATATAGTAACCCATAATTACCTCAAAAGTAAGGATCATTTAAACCCAAATGGTTCTTTATAACTATGTCCACAAAAGAAAAGATAACTATTCCTTGTATAAAATTTTCATATATTAAACATCAGGGTTACACATAATATAAAAAGTCTTCTAATGTAACCCCATCATCAAAAGAGACATAAGACTCTTAAGAATTTCACCATAACTCTTGAAGCCCTTATATGTTGACATCTTACTCATTCAACATTATTCATGATCCATTAACCATTCCTTTCCAACTTATTTCAAAATACCTCTTTCCTACAAAAAAAAAATACTGAATCATATCCTAAGATTCAAAAATAGGAAAACAATAGTCACAAAATAATACATACCTTTGATTGGTCATTTTGAGTTTCTTCATCCTCAATCAGAATGGCATTAGGTATTGGTAAATGAACATTTGTACACTCTTGGTGATGCCATTCACAAAACTTCTTCATAGGACATGTGTTTGCATAATGACCATGCACACCACATTTAAAAAATTCAATTGATCCCTCAGAAAGAACTTCCTTCCCTTTCCTCAAGTCAACTGGATTCTTCCTTTTTCCATGGTGGGTTTTTTCTTTATGACCTTCATTTCCACATCTATAGCATATTTATGTCCCTTTGAAACATTTTCCTAGGTGTTTCTTTCCACATCTTTGACACATAGGTTTTTTAACACACTTACCATTATGATTATTACTTGTACATCTGCAGGGATTTGTTTCTTGCATATATGATGCCTTAGAGAATTCACCACGGTTTAGGTTGTCAATCATGACTCCAGATAGTTGGTTGAGGATAATCACAAGAGTTCTCATTGCAGCTCCCATATCATTCAGTTGCTTGCTCAAAAAACTGTCACAGTTTCCTTCACATCCACTGTTACTTTAGTGCCTTCTAGATCCAGCCATTTAGTAAAACCAAAAAGGTCAGTGTGAGTATATCAAAAATACCATCATGTACTAATGAGGAAGATAAACACTAAGATATACTTACTCATTCACTTTATCTAAAACTAGGACTCTTTCTGAAATCCTAACCATTATGGTAATGCCACTTATGCTTAAAGAATACCCTAACCTCTAAAGTTATCTAAACGGAACTCTAATACCAACTATAAGGCCCCAGCCTTAAACCTTACTTAATCTTGAGTTATTACAAGATTACACATTGAGGATCTTTTTAGGTTTAGAGTTTTAGAGAATTAGATCATGAAACTTGCATTACATTCCACATTTAAACAAAGTGGTTACATAAAAGACAGTATTCATTCTTCCCATCAACGGAAATATATTTAAAATAAAACATGGATTCTTTCTTGACACATCCTTGACACTATCATCCCATCATGTACCTTTCCCTTGACCTGTGAAAAACATTTCAAAAACTTGGGATGAGCATAAAAAGCTCAGTAAGGGTTATAAAAATATGGAAAGGAAACATGAGTTCATATATACATAAGAATGAAATCATACTTTACCCATAAAACATAGGCACTTTATCATAACTCATAAAATCATGAATAAATCATAGAAATCATAAAACAAAAAAGGTAACTTCAGGCATTCATAACATTTTGCCGTAGGGATTAACCCTCTTGGTTACGTTTGGAATACCCACCATAGTATATTCCCTAAATCTCTTCGGAGAAACCTTACAGTTTCACTCCTTCACGTTACCCAATGCATTGGAGAGCTATATCGGGCTCACCCGCCCTTAGTTTATCACGGAACCACCCGTATTCATAACAATTCCCAAGAACCATAACATAATCATATCACATAAAACATGCATAAAGGAAACATAACATTTCCACCTTTCAATAACAAGATATCAATACAATACATTGATATAAATACATTATGAAAACCATTTTCAATACGAAATTAAAAGAAATGTAAAACATGGTATTCATTTTTCTTCTAAAAAGAAGGTATGGCTTGTAGAGGAAGCTGAAACTCAAATAATGGTCATGACGGCGGAGAAGTCGTTGTCACCGCATACGTACGACAAAAACATTCCCTTTGGTCATTTAGTAAAACGATTCATATAAAAAGATTCCTTTTGGATAAATGTAAAAGTAAAAGGGGTTTATACACCATATAAAAGAAAGTTGTGTATTAAACAAAATATGCCTCAATGAAAGGAGATTGAGACGAAGTCCCATACAATGACGGTATCCTTGGATTAAGGATAAATCAGTTACATAACTATGTGTGACAAACGAATACACAAAATATAAGTGGGTTTTAAGTGTAAAACAATCAGAGGACATTCACACATAATCATAGAACGACATATTCAAGGTGTAAAAGTTTATCCCAAATAATCGAAATTGGGTTAAGAAGTTCCCTTGCAAAAATTAGACAGCCTAACGGCGTCACTTCAAAATTTAGAAAAAGAGTTGATGAGAGATAAAAAGGGGATATCATCACTTGGACATAAAATTTACATAAATAAGGATATAGAATAACATATCCCAAAATAATATTATGTGAATTAAAAGACATAACAAAATAAGTCTTTTAAAAATAGGAGGGTGAAAGGTTCCCCTACCGACAAGGGTATCTTTCGAAACATACGCCCCGTGAAAGAAAGACAATACAACATTCATGTAAATAATCATAATTGAAAAAATGTTACACAATGTGTAAAAAATTTTCAGTAAATACACCAATCAATGTAAATTGTGGCAAATGTAGCATAAATCTCACGGGAATAAAAGTGAGATGAAAAATCCCTTACGAAAACTCGGCAGCCTAACGACGCCACTTAAAACTTCCAAAAATGGATTGATGAGATCAAATAGGGTATCTCATCACATTACAATAAAATGTAATTCAAGAGGAATATAAAAGAACATCCCCCATCATAACAAATAGTAGCTTAAAATAAGTGACATAAAGGAGAGTACTTAAAGAGAAAGAGAGAGGTTAGATCTCTTACGAAAATTCGGCAGCCTAACGGCACCACTCAAAACTTCCAAAATGGACTGATGAGAGAGAATAGGGTCTCTCATCATATGGACATAAAAATTACAGTAAGCTTAATATAAAAGAAAATCCCAATGGCAAGAAATATGAGCTTAGAAGGAATGACATAAAAGAGTGTACTTAAAAAGAAAGAGAGGAGTAGGATCTCTTACCTCAAGTCCAACTTGTCTTGTTCGTTTCATTATATTCCTGAATAATAAACTTTGGCCAATTAATAATTTCCTAAGTAACTCCTTTATAGATTATTATTCAGTTCATATCACATATTATAATTTTATAATAATTTTTTAATAATGTTAGTTCATATCAGACGTTTTTGCTGATGTTTGGTACAAGAGTAAAAAATGAACTTGTTTGAAAAAAGATTGCCCATGTAGTTATAAGTAAATTATTTCTAGAATAGTATTAATGATTAAAATATAATTTATATCCAGTAAATATTCATTTTATACAATTCCATATCAATTGGAGATAAAAAACCAAAAGCACCATTCATGGAGACGGTAGGCCGTACGTACGCATGAACGCTACTTTCATTTTTTGTCATAATAATGGAATTAAAACAAAATGAGAGAGATATATATAAGTTATAATTCCAGAATTATATACATAATTTAGATGTAATATATTACATATATATCCATTATATATATGTACTTATAATATTACATTACATTTTGAGATAAGAAATGAAATGTACCGTTCATGGAGACGGTAAGCCGTACGTACGCATGAACGCTACTTCCATTTCTATTTAATATTTAATGTAATTAAAAAATAATGATACATAATAGTCTTTTAATTCAAGTATGGGATCATATATAATATCATTAAATATATCCGTTATACGTACCACATATGGTATTAACGAATCAAATCACTTTGAGGGGGCGGTAGTCCGCACTTCCTTAAATGAAGATATCACGTTTACCCATAATGGAAACAATAAAGGTATGCCATAAATAAAAAATATAGAAGCTTATGTAAAACATAAACATATTAAATATCATATATAAATATATTGTCATCTTAATGTCCACCTTTGAAGGTGTTAGAAGAATGTTGAACAATCATCGTTTCGGGAGGCAGAAATTCGCCATCCACGGAAACAATATGTTATTTAACAATTAGATGTAGGTGTGTGTAAGTGTAGCTCTAATAATTCTTATAACAACATCCTAGTATATTTAAGATACTGTATTTGTTACAAAATAAATGAATAAAAAGAGTTTAGGGGGTTGTAGAAGAAAAAAAACAAAAGGACACAAGTGAAGACATTACCTTAAAATCGGGTAACTCCCATTGGTTTGAGCTCAAAGGCTTCTTTGGGAAGACATATATACCCAAAGTGAGGCTTCAAGGAGTAATAGATGGAAGTGGAGAGACAAAATGGGCTGGGTTTGGCCGAGCAAAAGGCTTTGAGAGTGTGGGTAAGGAGGTAGAGGTGGGGGCCTTTTATAAGAGGAGAGGAGTGGCAGTCTTGTAAAGTTACAAAATGTTACTTTATTTTCAAAAGCGTTTCAAATTTTAAAGGTCCCAAATTGATTTATTTCAAGGATAAGGTGATAAGGTTTAGAAATAAACTCAGCCAATAGGTTTTGGACATGTTTAGGTCTTAGATATTACATTATCATTCCATTTTATTTAAACCATAAAATAATGAGGTCATCACTGCATCATCATGATGTCATAAATAATTGAATTTATTTAATGTCTAAAAATTATAAAAAAAATACTATGATGTAGTAAATCTCTATAGCTTTCCAATGAAAATTTATAGTCAAAAATAGGACTTGTATAACCCCATGTAAATATTGTTTTTGTAAAACATCTCATGTTTGTGTCATTTTTACTTTAACATTAAATAAAAGGATATTTATGTCATTTTCCAACCAAAGTGGCTCCATGGGGTCCCCAAGATGACCATTGGATTTTCTTGGTCGGAAATCACACATCCAATGAGTGCAGGACATGTTTCTAGGTCATTTCATTTTATTAAAACATTATTCTTACCATAAATTATACTAATTACCTCTAATCACGATTAAAAACATAATAAGTTACTATTCACCAAAAAATTATTTTTTATCCCATTGAACAACATTTTACTTCTTAATGACTACCATGTATGTCATATTTTTGAAATACATAACACAAAGATGGAAAAATTTCATTTAAATGGAAAAATCAGTTTTTATAAGTACCACTTAGTGGTTTCACTATTCATCAAAAATTGAAGTTTTTTAGAAAAATCCCAAAAATTCACCATAAGCTATATTTGATATTCCGAATTCAAAATTGAAGTCTATTTTAAAAAATTCAAAAAATATAAGTCACATTAATTAATTTAATAATTAATTCCCACTGTCAGAGAAAATAGAGTGTTTTATGAAATAATAAGTATCAAAAGATTAACACTAGTTTAAGTCTGATTTCAAAGTGAAATTAATTCCAATGACCACTATTGGATTTAATGGTAAAAATATATTGTAATTTCAATTTAAAACCATTTCAAAAGGTAATATAATTATATAAATAAATTAGATTAAAAAGAGGTTTGGAATTAAAATACAACATTTTACACTATTCATTAAAAAAATGAACTTTATCGGAAAGATACCAAAAATTTACACAAAGTAATTTTGGATGTCACAATTCTTAAGAAGAGTTTTATTTGGTCCAATAGAATTTATAAGTGTGGAAAAAACTATATTTAATGACGGTTCGCCATCAAAAGGCGATAAGTGAACCTTTAGTGAAAACTAGGGCATATACGCCTAAAATTGAATTCTTTCCGTATTTTAAGCCTTTATCTTTTATTGGATAAATGTAAAAACATTTAAAAACATTTATAATCATATTTTAGTTATTTCTATCCATTACCTCCAATACAACGGATACATGCTAACTACCATTTAAAATAATATTATTTTATTATTAGAGTGCAACGTAAGATTCCCAAGAAACTCGTTGTTGCGTGTTGGGTACGCCATCGAGCATAGCGCCCCCTTTAAAGTCATATTAATATTTTATTCACAAATATGGATAAATATGAAAATGTCATATTCATTATTTACCTGGGTTGTTACAGTGACACCCTAGTTTACTTATCCAAATCCCATATTTGATTTCCCCAAAAGAAAAATTCATCCCTCTCATTAGTTTGTTTCATTACCTTTAGGTGAAGACAATTTTTTCATCCAAAACACATTAATTTTTTATGTGAATAATAATCTTCACAAAAAAAAATTATACGACTTTATAAAAAAAAATTCTATCATACATATGTGAATGATCTACAAATACTAATCTTCCATTGGAAACTTCCTCCATGAACCAATGATAAAATTCCCTTCCCTTAGTAATAGATTGATCTACATAGTTTTCCTTTCACCATCCTTATGGGATTCAATACTTAAGAGAATGTTATATAGACTACACATCATGGATAACATATCCAATAATGGAAAATGAAATATTTAATATATAATATTTTGATCTATATATTCTCTATTTTATAAGAACTATGTATGTCCAGATTAATGTAATCACAAAATAGGTAATGAAAACTAGTATGTTGTTACCTAAGGTCCATCTATTGGTGAACTATTATCAAAAGAATTTTGATAAAGGAACTACTATATGTGATCCTAATAAATTTGAATTTGTGTTCCAAAAATTTAAAATATACTATTCAATATATGAGATAGATATAAATAAAATCCTCCCATATATGATACATTATTAATGAACTCATGAATATTAAAAATAATATTATCCATATATGCAATTTTCTAATTCTCCTTCCCTAAGAGAAATATATATAAAATTAATGTCACCAACAAAATATAACTATTGATTAATTCATATCTTCAAATAATACATATTGATTCCTTGACCTCTTATCAAAGACCCTTTTATGAATATTGAAAAAAATGTCCTTCTCACAATATTGTGTTTTAGGTTTATTTAGCATGGTTTCACTATCTCAATGGAACTACAATAAAGAGAGACTTGATTTTATTACATTTTATATGATCTAGATATTTATATGTATATATCAGAGACTATTAATTTCTTGATTCCAATTTACTAATGATAAGTAGTTTTGTTTGGGATAACATAACATGCCCCCAACTATGGGATTCTTCCAATTCCATGACCATTCTAATTGGAAGAAGTTTCGGATGACCCTACCTTACGGTGAAAGTGTCCTTGTAAAATAACACACCATTTTAGAACATCACAGTCTTACTTGTATGAAATCAAATTGTGATACATCTCATCTATGTCACATGATGTTAATTTTTTTTGTTACTGTCAATATATTAGGACAATAAAATTTTATTGAAAATACATATATAAGACACCAAAGAGAAATAATTTTTTCTTAGATTAAATAAATAAAACTACATGATGATTAATCTATATTAAATTACTATATAAAACAATGAGTGGCTAAAATTAAATTAATGGTTCCCTTTCACTAACCCACATTATGAAATAATTCATCACCCACAAAATACACACATGAGAGTTGGATTAATGTGGTCATACTAATATATATTTTTCCACCATCTTCGAGACTCTATAAAAAAATTTGGCCCCCTTAATTTTAGTTATATTATGGTAGAATCAAATATAAAATGTCAAATTATTCTACCTTACACTATATTCAGGTCCTTGTTCGTATTCTAACTTCCATTAAGAAAAAAATTACCCACCATCTATTACCTATCATGCACTCTCATATGATTCACACAATCACCAAGTTATCCCCTATTTAACACACTGAGTATGTCTTATGTGATATTATAGATTATGGTTTTTATAATTTGATGATCAAAATTGAGATATGAAAAATATAATGGTAAAAAATATAGACATTTTTCAGTCAGGTGGTATTCATGGCATAGTGTCCACCATACACTACCCCTAAACCAGTTCAAAGTTGATATTTTTATAGTCCCCTTGCATATCATAAAAGTATAATTTGTGTGATATAATATTCATCTACTGAATTTTATTGGGATAAAAATCTACTATCCTATAAGGAATCATGGATTCATTTCCTTTTTTCACCCTCTATTAAAATATAGAATACCCAGTGTCCATATATTATCTACCTTAAGGTTTATCCATGACATATTCAACAAAACAATGGATTTATTTCTTGATAGTCATGTATGAAACATTATAATTCAAAAATATCTTATCCTTATTATATAAATAAATTCTATCGATAAAAATGGTTTTTTAAAAATTATTGTCTAGATCTCGCCCATCAACATACACCTTTTTCACAAACTCGATATTAAGGTGGAACCCAAATCAATCCTCCTATAAATGAATTTTATCTATGTGGAAGAGGGAATTTCCGAAATATGTGTTAGATTGATTCAATTTTTCACGTTATCTGTACTAATGCCTAGAACTATTATCGAATGGCTATTCATATGATTTTTTAAATAAAATTCCCCCAATTACATATAAACAAAATTTATATTGGTACATTTAGCCTTGAATTATCCATACAAAATTCACTCATAGAGGTGACTCAATTCAATAATTTCTTCTCAACAGATTCTCATTATTATAATATATATATTGAAGGCGGGATCATATATTATTGTTTCAGTTCAGAATCTAATTCAATCCTCATATTGTATTAATAATCTATATTATCATGACCCTTCATAGAGGGGCCCATTCCATTGTTCCGCAACCCACCTACAATAGGCCAAGGGATAGAGACTATAACCATGTTGTCATATCACTAACATGGAATTACCTTACATAAGTACATTTACACACATATATATTTCTCTTCTTATACAATGCTAAAATGTAAAAGATGACTAACAAAATATCCATGTATACATCTATATTTTACAAGAAGTGTACAACCTGAGGAACAAGAATATAAAATGGTCAAAATACAATCCCACCATATTGAGTATGAAAACACAAGTCCTACCTGAAATTGAGTACTAGTATTTTTGTCAAAAAGTCACAGAAACAGACCAAGGTCTATCTTGTCTCACTGAAAACCATCTGGTCAGGGTCTGTCTAGGACTCTATTAAAAGGATGATCCTTTACATGGGACATAACATGTGTGGGAAAAAACTATGTCGGGTTGATTATAAAAAAACTCACTAGGAAACCCCACAACCAAAAAGAATAAAACAATGTAAAATGTTTTCAGTTCTATATGAGTATATTTTTACAGCACAAATAACAAGAATATATAGATATTTTCAAAAAATGAACACAATCTAATAGAAATTCAAAATAAAAATTAATCAAGCCTTGGGATCTAACTCAAATATTTCATAATGCACTCATTTGAGAGCATACAGTCATTATAATGATAGCACTAATGACATTCGTCTTGGAGGGTGTGGTAATCTGTTTTCATCATGAGGAAGTACACAATGATACTCCCAAGAACATATGATGCATAGATTGGGATCAGTCTCAATGCCCGGGGGTGAAACCAACAACTCTATGGATTAACCCAATATATAGAGGATCATAACCCTCCTAGTTTTGTTCATGATGATACCAATAAATACACTTATGGTTTGAAGATGAATAGAGGATCTCACTCTAGGAATCTTTAAGGAAGTCCAATGAATCTATCTCAGAGGTCGTTATGAAGGGATCATAGTCTATGGATAAAGATAAGATTCTGTACCAACCCTCATGGAAAAAATTGGTATCATTTCTCAATAAATTTCATCCATGATACAGAAAAAAATGTATATAATCCACGTATAATAATGTACACCGAGTGTTGTATCGGTCCTATGATTTTCCCTTGACCGTGTGTCGGACATGTTTAAATAGAATGTGACTCTTGCATGTGTCTAGGTAGAAGTACACAACATCTATACTAACCATGATGTATAACCATGTTCCAGTACAATGCTTATTCCTGTGAATATGTTCCTGATTACCAGTACATGGATTAGCCAATGTACATAGTCTAGAACATGTTAGTGTGGGAGAGTACATGGTGTGTAGGCTTCCCATCTAGTCCACCACATGTTTCGGAACCCTATGAGGTACATGTTGAGTCTCCCTGGAGGCTTCACCTTCCATTTATTCCTTAAATCCTTCCAAATACCCTTTCCACTACTATGGATGAAACTACAAAACATATAGATTCCGTTTACATTCCATTTAATGTGGTATATTCTAGAATCCCATATCTATGATCTGCACATTATTACCACTTCTATGGCCCCTGATCCAACTACTCCTCACCCAAAAAAATCCTGAATTGGTCTTCGACAAACCTAAGAATTAATTATAAAAAAATATCAGTCCTTCTGTCCACTAGGGAATTTTACTGTTCATTATTATTCATTACACTCCTATGAAAATAGAAATGAGGTATCTATGAAATCTAATTATCTTCCTTCATTTTCATCACACCACCATCATGTCGTCCCAATCCCTGATCTACAATTCAATATCATTTAACAGAGAAAAATGTTCACAACTATAAATTCATCATTATAAGTTGAACCCTGTTCCAAATGATGAATACCCATGGATGAAAGAAAAACTGAAAAAAAAAACCATAAGAACAAAAGAGAATAATGAACCTAGATCAATTTTTATTCCTATATATATTCATTACCATAATAATATCAATGAATTAATCATAAATTCAATGTAATTATCCTATAATCAATCATCAATAAACTCATCAAACAAATACGCATGATCAAAAGGTTAATCAATCGATTGATTGATCTGTGTTCATTGTAGTAAGTAATAACGGGAAATGAAAAAATATCAAATAGATGAAATTAATTGATTTGTATCAATTTTTTATGAAGAACGATGGCATGTTAGGTTTTTTTGTGAGACCATTTGATTCTTTCCCACACGGTTTATCGAACACAAATTTGGTCATCGTCATCCAACAGTATCTCCTCCAACTGATCAAATAGATCTTGTCAATTCATAGGGTTATGGCACTAATCTAGTGAATTTTCTATTAGAACATATTTAATGAATGAAGTCAGTTCAATGGGTTATTAATGAAATAAATTTTTTTTATTTTATTATTTTTTCCATTTTTCAGCTGTGATAAATTTTCCACAAACACCCTATGCTGACCAAGGTTATATCACTTATAGGGTGATCCTCACATTCCAAAATTATTAGTTCCCAAATTTTTCTAATCTTAACACCATTATATAAGTTATTACACTATTTCATGAAATCTGTTTCCATGTTCTATTAAGTATATTTAAAATATATCAATCATTTATTCTGGGCACACTTGGCATTGAAACCGCATGCCATCTCAGTGCTTGGTCTCATAAATAATCTATATAATATCCAAAATAAATACAAAAATAAATATTAAACATTTCATTACCCTCAACATGGATAATTAAAAACCTAAAAATCCAAAATAATGGATACTAAATAATATGTGGGTACTAAGCCTGAATATAAGCCTCCTGCTCCCATGTCGTCTCTTGATGATTCTCATGCTGCCACCAGAGACACATAAAAAATTACTAACCCACATAAGATTCTCTATTTCTAATTCTTGACGTCTACCATGTACTCAAAAAAGGTATCTCCATTAAAGATGTCTATCTCACCCTATTGTATAGCATTTTATTAGTCATGCATGAAACAATTAAACTACAACAAGTGTAATAAATTTTTTAACTAGTCTAACTATGAATAAAAAATTTACCAGAATGCTACCTTTCCAACTCTATTTAATATTATTTATGTAACGATTATCTTTAGATATACATTTCCAACCCATAAATATAATCCTTATCCACATTGAGGTGAAAATAATTGGAACACATTTTCACCTTCTTGGAACTCCAATAGACTCCATTGGATGATATCATCATACTTATGATGACATTGTACATTCTTCATCCAGTATTGAATGACCTAAAACTTCTTAGTAGTTTCTTAAACCAAATCTAGGCCCATGATTTCATTCTCTCTTTGTCTATTTCAACAAATATTTGACCTACAATGTTTCCCATACAATCCTTAAAAGGTTCTATATAGATGTTGGAATGGTAGATATTGTTCTACAGAAACTCCACAAGTAGTAGATTATGCTTCCAAACACTGAAAAAGACTGACCTGATAGCATGAAACATTTCCACCAAAACATAAATAGTTCACTTAGCATGGCCATTAGTTTTTTGTTGAAATCATACTACCAAGAAAATTAATATCTCAAATGATTTTTCCAATACCTTCCATAATAGAGATATAAAATATGAATAATAATAGGAAATGATCATTGAGGGGAATCTATGGACTAAAACTATCTCTTGAATGTGGATTTATCACAATCCATCTACCTAACTATGATATTTTATAGCTAGGATGTGGTCTAACTTGGTGGGTCATTATATGATCAATTAGATACAATTTTGTCCCCTATAAAAATGTGGTAATTCTATCATAATTTATAGGGATATATCACCCCACATCCATTCAAGAACAACAAGGTGTTTAACTAATCATGCTGGAACCTTGTGCTCATCTTTCACTTGATTAAAAGTAATTCATCATTAAACAAACTATAAAAAACCCTTATTCATCCCGGAAAAAAAAACTGATGTTACAGGTCCAGGTATATCTTTTCCACACATGTTTTTACCCCAAATAGAGTTGTACGAAACTCCCTCATAACCTCCTCCTGAAACATCCCTTGTATCATCAATCATCCTCTAGACTCCCCACTATTATAAAATCCATTAGGAGAATGCCCTATGGATATCTGAGTATGTAGGGTCTCACAGTAAGTATCCACTATTTTTTCCTTCCAAACTTGCTATAATAATTGAGGGGTGATAACCATCGATGATATGTATGTTTCTCTTTCCCCATAGAAAAATGATAAATGTAATGAGGCCAATAACTCATATTCCTCATTCATTAATTGTGAACATGATCTATTGTTAAGAGAATATGGTACCATGTCCCCTTCTCAAAACTATAAAAAAATATGATTTCATAATCATGTAAGAACTCCATTCATCACCTCTCTTTCATGATAAGGCCATTTTAGAGAATATGTTCTTGAGATTTTTTTGATAGGAGTAGATGATTAACCAATCTCCCATTATGTAGTTTGGACACATAATGAGTGTAAATACAACCACTCCAAACTCAATATTCTGGGTCATGTATTTCTACTTGTTTTCCCTCAATTTTCATGATCAATAGAAAATAAATGAATTCACCTTCGTCATAAATCATCCAAGAGCAGTTCCTGACACATTGAAGAACAATACATACTCAAAACCCTTCTCTAAAAATATAAATAGATGGGTGCTATTAAAAATCTGCATGAACTGTTATGAATCATGATTTCACCTCTCTATCCACACAAAATTCCACCCCTTTCAAGTTTATGAGGTCATTAGTACTAATATCATGGAAAAATTAGGTATGAATCTCATGTAATCGTCTTCCATCCTAAGGAACATTCATACCTCCATCATGATCATTTGGGGTTTTGAAGATAACACTACCTTAGACATTGTAGGTTCCACTCCCAATCTATACACTGAGATGAAATGACCCAGAACGTAGGCCATACTACACTAGAAATTAAAATTCGAGAGATTTCGATATTGATGGTGATCTCAAGGAACATTCATATCTATCCTCATGTATATCATGTGCTCATCCTTAGATGATTATTACATAAGAACATCATCGATGAAGACTAACATGAAATGGTCTATGAAGGGAAAATATATATGCTTTATGTTTCCGATGAATATTATTATGGATTTAATCACCCCAAACTGTGTCATCATGTAAAAATATTGACCATAGTAAAATCTGAATGCATTTTTTGGAATGTCATATTCTCGTACTCACAATTGGTGATAGACTGACCTAAAGTAATCTGTCAAGAACCATCGTGCCATACTCTTCTGATCAAAGGGGCCATTTATCCTCAAAATTGGATTCATTTTCTTCACGGTCACCTGGTTCAAGCGCTAGAGTTCCACACTCTATTGGTTCCAGGTATAGAAGATTTGCACGATGATGGGTGTCCAATATTATATTTTTAGATAATCAATGATCAATCCATGATCTATAGGATGGTTAATCACAGAGATCAATTTAATGGAATATAATATAGAAAATAATAATCACTCTAGAACCATAGAGAGATTATATCAACACATATTTCTTATAACTAAATTAATTAGATAAATAATTTTCTCTAAGGAATTAATTATTCATTGAGTTATCTGATAAAAGATATGCAGTACACCATCATTACATTGAGAAAATCATGTTTAGATTTAATATAGATGTGATCCATGTTTCAAATAATAATCTCTAGTCATCACTATAGTTGTATTCTGCTGATATCACATAAGATCCTAGTGCTTGTGTGGTCTGCCTTGATTGCCTCAAAAACCTCTTCCAAAGTATTCTCCTTGATCCAACGGAGAATGTCTTCTCCCTATCCATGGGATATTTCTTTTAGAAGGGTGATCATTAGGATTGAGTGTATTATCCAAGATTTCGGTGCACAAACATATAGTCTAATGTTAAAATAACATAATTGTGTATTTTCATTCCTAGGGTGAAAATAAAATAGTTTCACAAAGTCCCATGTTATTTAATTACTCCAAGATAAACCCAATGTCAAATAATGATAGTGAAATTATTATTTCCTGAGATGTTGTATAATTTCTAATTATAATTAATCATTATTTAATTAAACACAATTAAATATTAATTATGTATTAATGTGACATTAGACTCGGTCCTCTATTCCACCAATGTATATATCAGACCTTGAATAATAAAAATTACTTATTCCATAAATATCAATGTATTATTTTCAAATAAATAAATAAATATTATATTCAATGAATAGAAAATAAATATTTATAAAATATTTCACCCAAAATATATTCTCTCGGAAAACTATTGGTTGAATAAATATGATCATGATTAAATGAATAATTTCTAATCCGTGATGGAGAATAATATTTATTCAACTAGTTAAAAGATAAATAATTTTTTTTAAATTGAGATTATGAATACAGAAATGTGTGACCCTCCATAACACTTTCTCAGTGGCATTAGGCGAAGTAACCTAAATCATAATTTTTCTTCTATCAACACATGACGTCACACATAATGAAATATGTTAATGTCACAATTACATGTATGTTTATAGACATTATTATTGTGTAATACGATTATTGTATTAAAATATATCTTTTTGAATCATGTTTGGTGAAAATTTCATCAACCTATTTTCCTGATATATCGTTATTTGAACATCTGGAAATTGAACATACCTATAGAACACTTTGGCCATGGATTTATTTAAGTGATATCATTTCCATATAAGAGTCTGAGATATTAACCATTATTAATAAACATTAGGGATAAATACTTTCTCTCATTATACATTAATATAATATTTCTCATGATGTCCCCAACCTATCACACCTTTCATAAAACATCTACCACCATTGATTCCACAAAAAAATAAAATTAAATATCTTATAATAACAATTAAAAATAATATTAATGTATAAATACCAATACACAATTCCTTAGATAGGATTATCCAATGACACATAAAAATTTGGATTTCTGATTAGTAGATATCGTTATCATAATATCGTATTGGATATTACCAAGGGTGTATAACATTTTAAGGTTACTCATAGTCCTATGAGTATCCTCCACTAAAATCATGTTTCATATGTGTACCTAAAATGATATCTTTAGACTATAGAACTTATATTCAAGAATAGTGTCATAACACTTATGAGTTTTCATTATAATGGAGTGATTCTATGACCTTTTAGTGTGACTGCTACTATTAATACATTATTACATATTATATCAAATAGAATAACAATTATGATGTGATATGTAGTTTATTAATATTCACTACCATGAATATAAGATATCCTATTCTTTATAAGATGTTTTTCTACGGTACTAACACTAATGGATTTCGACATAAACTACAGTTAACTACTGAAAACATTTATTCCAGTAGATCTCACATGATAATAATGCTTAGGAGGAGATAGGCCTTTATAAAAGGGTCTTCCAAATTATCTTCCATGTTTACACTACTTTCTTCATCTTCATCTCTCTGATTGAGGTCCCTTAATAGGTGGTAATTTTTCGATATATGTTGTGTTTGTTGGTGTGACCTTGGCTCTTTTGAGAGAGCCACCACTGCAGTTTTATCACAACACAAAGTGATAGGGTCTTCACTATTAGGTAAAAAAATCAACCTCATGAAGAAGGTTCTAAATACAAATGTATTTGTTGGATGGTTTTGAAGCTATTATACACTCAGACACAACTCTAGAATTAGCAACAACTAGATCCTTGGAACTCTTCCAGCTCAGAGATCCTCCACTGAAACATAAAAAATATCTTGATACCAACATTAGATCAACTTTATCAGGATAAAAAATATCATCATTTCAACCCATGATGTCTAGATCCTTTTCTCCTCCACACACTAGGAATATATCTGTTGTTCTTCTAAAATACATAAGGACAACCTTAACAGCAACTCAATACTATTCTCCTAGATTTTCTTGATATCAGGATACAATGATTAGTTCATTAGGATGAAAAATTCTAGTTCATATCATGATATAAAAGATTGAATATATCACCGAAGAATATGGGATATTACTCATTCAATTTTTCTCTTCTGGTTTCTAGGAACAAACTTTCATAGAAATATTCAATCCATGTGACACCTGAAAAAAAACTACTATTGTATTACAACATAATATATATCTTTAGTATCCTGTAAATATTTTTACATTGACATAGTCCAATATTCCACTTTAATCTATCAAAAATAATCATGATCCTTATAATTTAGGTGGATTCCCCTAAGTCATTCAAAAGGAAACACTTGTTCAACAGCTCCCTAATAGATTATAAGACTGGTATTCTATTTATAATACGTAATATTTCATAAACATGTACTACTAGTATAATGACCTAAATCCCAATAACTCTTTTGTAAACCCACAACTCACATTCATTGTTAATGGAAAAAAATTATTTTACGGCTTCATTGAAAAGAATTTTCCTTGAATTCAATGATTACATCAATCCATAAATAGATCTCTATTTGTTGGAAATACTTTTGGAGTAATCTGGAGTAAGAAACCAACATGATTTTTTCTTGTAGACATCTTCATAAAGGTTCAAAATAAGAAATGAAGATTTGAAATCCATCTTCCAAATCTCATAGTCATGGTAATCTGTAATAGAACATATAATTCTAATGTATTTAAACATGGAGACTGGTGAAAAGGTTCCATTATAGTTAGTTCTTAAATGTTGTTTAAAATCTTTTGTTACTATGTTTTCTTTCTAGTTACATAATTTACACCCCCTATCTAGTTTCCTTTTCAAAACCCATTTTCAACTGATAGGGTTTCCATGAACTAATGTATCAATAAGAACACAAACATGGTTTTGATACATTGAATCTATCTCAGAATTCATAGCTACTAGCCATCTTGTAGGTTCTGAGCACTCATCTGCATCATTGTAGGATATAGAATCATCATTGTAATTTAACAACGAGTCACCATTCTATGAGACCAAAAAAATTTATCTCTATGGTTCATTTAAAAATCTTATGATCTTACAAAACACATGTTTTTCAGGAACTACTTTATCCACGAGGGCATTTAGAATCTGTTCATATGCCAATTATTGGGTATCTTGAGCATCAACTTCATCTAATTCAAAATTTCTCCCACAATGATCTTTGAGGATGTTCTCCCCCTTATTAATGTTTTCTTTTCTCACAATATTCACTTTCTTCTATTAGTATTTGTATATGTAATATACTTTTATTTCTTTAGGACACCCTACTAAGATTCACTTAATTTTCTTGTGAGCTATTTTTTATATGATAAGGACTTAGAAATACCCCACAACCCCATACACATATCTGAAAAAAAATGGGCTCCTTTAAACTCCATAACTAGAAATGAATTCCATTTTCTGCTATTGTTGTTATTGAGATTAATGTGTATGAAATTGTTTATAATACATATCCTTAAAAGGATATTAGAATATGAGAATGACTCGTCATTGAAAATAACATGTGTAACTAGGTACAATTCTTGTTTTCAATACCAAAATTCTAATTTGGTGTATAAGGTGAAGTGAGTTGAGATAGAATCCCAAACTCTAGTAGAACCTCAACGAACTCTTGGTATGGTTTTTTCTACTTTGGTCGGATTAAAGATTTTTTATATTAATATGAATTTGATTCAAAACTGAATTCTCAAATTCCATGAATTTATAGAAGGACTCATAAATATACGTCATCATATTAATATATCCATATATACTATATCCATTGATAAAATTTATCAAGTAATAATATCCACATCTTGCTTCTACTAGAAATGGTTCACACACATCATTTTGTACCAATCCTATAAGATCTCTGGCGCTTTCACCTTGTCAAATGATGGTGGTTTGGTAATTTTTATTGTAAATAAGAATGACATCTATCAAGTGTATTTATCTTATATGTGTCTAAACAACCATATTAATAGAGAATTGTCAAATAAATCTCATTTACATGATCCAAATACTGATTCCATTGTTGGGTGTTATATGATCTATGTGAAAATGTTTTGTTATCAGTTACCAACACTTGGTTTCTGTAATTTAATACCTAATGAGCATTATTTAAATGATAAATACCATAATATATGATTTAATTATAAAGGAAACAATTTCTTTTTCAAATTGGAAAACAAACCCATATGTATCTTATCATGATACAGGAAATAAGTTCTCGGTAACTCTAGGTATATAATAACAATATCTTAAAACTAAAGTCATTCTTGTTGTCAGTCAAAGGTGGAAGTCACCAATATTTAAGGTAGACGGCCTCACATAATTGAATTCTCATAGATCCACCTATCCTTTTGAAATAATATTGAATCAACTTTGTTCTTGAATTTTTATGCATATCTGATAACAACAGGATATATCTAATACGTAATGTGTAGAAATTTAAGGGTTTCACTCTATAATTGATTCAAAATTATCTTCCCCTTTTTTTGGTGTACTTCCTCTTCTAGTGGCCTCACATTCAACATGAAAAAAATACTTCCTCCTTTTCAATTCCATGACTCTGGATCTTCTTCTTCTTAGTAGGACGATGCTTGGGTACTTTGGAATGATTCCATGTCTTGGGACACATTACATTTTTTTCCAATTCGTATTCACCATAATGACCATGATTTTATTATTACCCATGTTCATACCCACATGTAGAATTATTTTAAGATGTTATAAATGACTCTTCTCATTATTTATCACATTATAATTGAAAATAAAACTAGAGGAGGTATTAGGTAGTGATAAAAATATGAGATCTATATGAAAATAATATGGGAATTTAAACACTATGATTTCTAGTCATTCAATGTTACTATTAAGATTGAATACATGAGTACCATCTTGAACATACTCTCCAAGAGTAGTTCTAAACACAGAATTAAAGATCTCCTAACTCTCTTGTCTCATCATATTATGATAGAGATCGCGGAGTTCAGTCATTATTATATATGAATCCATGTCCTATTTTATCTTCAAATTATCGTTGGACATGAATAATAACACGAAGAACTAAACATATTTATCACAATTCAAATGATTCACATAGCGAGATAGTACTTTATCATGTACCATATTTTTTGGTGTAATTGGTAAAATTTCTTTAAGAATATACAATTTTCTTCATAGTGAAGAATCACCCATAGGTTCCTTGGATCTCCTAGATATTTTTGCTAGTGAGAAGGTTTTACATATAATGAATCTATCATATTGATATGTTTGATTTCATTTATCGATGTTTCTAATAAAATATAAAACAAATTTCTTCATTATCCAATAATTTTTTGGCAAATATATAAATACAATATTTATTAATCTCCCACTATTTTATTTTTACCCATTAGCCCTCACAATTGGCATTGAGACATCATGTTTCTTGGATATTAAGCGGTTAAGGATCCATATTCCCCTAATCATTACCCAAACATTGGTTGATCAAAAAACTCAAATGGTTTTAGGTAGGCATTATAAATTCCAACTACATCAACTCACAGTTCTTTGATCCGCTGAGTGGACTCCCTAATCTTGATATAATTAATTTATACATCATCACCTTTTTCCTCTCTATTGCAACATGTACAACTTTGGTAGTCAACCCTTGATCAGACCAAGTTATGCCAACCAAGTGTCTCCTGTTAGAATTACCCAATAATTGGATACACCCCAACAATATTTGGTTGGGAACATTCAACTCGTGTTCGATTCTAACAAATGTAATAGAATTATATATCAACTTAATATTTTGTTGTGGTATTTTTTACAATATGCATAATTTTCAAATAATTATATTATTACATGATTTTTAATATAATGTTAGGTTACTTAATTTATTAACCATGTCTTAATTAATATGTATGCATGATATATATTAATTTAGTTTCATAATTCATGCTTATTAATTCATTAATTATTTTATTTTGATAATAAATCCATAATGAATAAACCATTAAACTAAAAGAAATAAAGAAAAGGTTATTATCATGATATTATAAAAACAGTTTGTTTGTCTAGTGATTGAGAAACTAACTGTTGACCTAAGGAAAAACCTCCATGACCCAATTTATGTTTGTGTTCACGACTATCACATGTACACCTTTGTATATTCATCGATTGGCCTCACCGCATCTCATAAGTTTAACCACCACTATGAGCATGAGACATCAATCTGTTACATATTCCTTTTAATCACACGTGGGTGAGTGGGAAAGGGGTTTACATAAATAAATCTATGGTTATGTAGTCCGTAAATAATAAAGTGAAGATAGGGCATTCTTGTTGACAATTGAATTTAATGACAAATTAAATAAAATAAATCTATTAAAAACGTATTGTATAGTACATCAATTTACATGTGACAGAAACATATTACACATTTAAAAAACTAGTATTCAATTATTTAATCATTCTTATTTAATATAATCCCTAATCGATTCAATTAGTTATTATCTTTAATTAATCAATCCTTTTATCTTAATTATTATCAGAATTTGCATGATATTCTCATCGATTTTAATTTTTATCCAATTTAATAAAATCATTTAAAATTAAATGTGTTCATAACATGTAATGTGGTGGTAACACAGTGAATACCCTTCCAATTACAACCAATATTTATAAAAAAATAACAGTTTTTCCCTTGGGAAATATTCCATATATGACTTATAATGTATTTTAATAGTGTGTACATCATATATGATTACATTAATTAAATGATTTGTTGGTCATGTTTTATTATTCAATTCACATAGAAGAAAAAATGGTAACAAAACTCATATGTGATATGCATATCTAAAAATAACAAATATATTAATTAAAAATTTAAAATTTTTTGTATATTAAAACCTATCACATGACATGTCCAATCATTATGCCTTTATGCTATAACTTTTTTCAAGGTTTTCTATGTAATGTAAATAAATATCTAATCTGTGTAATATTGTATATGGACACGGTGTATTGATATGAACAACACATTGGGTAAACCTCTAACCATATATCTGAGAAACATAACTAGAGACTCAACTTATAGTCCATGCCTTATAAATATTGGAGTACATGATGTATCGAAATGGACACATGCCATGTTGACTCAGTGTTACATGGTCATCAGTCAAGTATGTTGTGTAGGGAATACACAGCTCACATCCAGCCCAAAGGGACTATACACCATGTACAATGGGCCACACTGTGTGTCCTATGATTGATCGTGCAATAGTCTGTCGTGTTCAACAAGCAGTGTACGAATTAACTTCACTGAATATCATTAATGAACATGGGTAGAGAAATTTAGAAATAAATAATGTCTCATTAAAGACAACAAGATGTCATAAAACTTCAATTAAACAATTTTTCTTTCTATGTGTTCTGGTCTGAATCCATTAATGATTTTCTAGATTTTATTTTAATCATAAAACTAAATTTCTTTTTTAGAACTAGGGAAATCAAATGTGGAATAAATAGATTTCATAATTTAGATTAAAAGAATTCTTAAGGTTGAATTGATAAATGAAATTATAAATGTGTAATTCCCTAAGAATCATATATAATTATAAAAATTATTTTCCCACTATGATACATATTATAGGATTAGTGTGCAAAGAAAGTGTGTAATGGGAAGTTCCCAACTTTAGTTTTTTCAATAACCGATTATCAATCGATGATCTATATGTTGTATGATTTCTATGATCAATTAAATTAAATCATAGATATACAATAATAATTATTCTAGGACAAGAGATATTTGAGATCAATAAATATGGTATATATTTAATTCAATTAGATAAAGAATTACCTCTAACGAATTCACCCATTGTTGATTTTTTCAACGACAGATCTGCAGTGCACCATCATTGCCTTTTAGAAACCAAACAGAGATTTACTCTATCTGTGATCTACACTTGTTCCAATAATCTACAGAAATACCTAAAGGAGACTCTGGGTGCTACCATGGATGATCTTTGGACTTGCATTGTCTGCCTTCACCACCTCGAGAATCGGTTCCAAAATGTTCTCTTTGAACATGTGGACGACTGTAGCTCATCATTCTTGGCAGTATTATAATAAAATGGAGCTCTATATTACTGATATTCTTATAAATGGGCGTGTTTCACAATTTAATAGGATAATGGAAAAATAAAATAATTGGATATATGTATTTATAAGATTAAAATAAAATAATTTCACAAGTTCCCTTATTATTTATTTAAACAATGAAATCCCCCTTGTAAAATAATAACAGTAATATTTTTATTTCTTAACATGTTCTGAACTTCTGAATTACTTTTAAATATTATTTAAATAAATAATATTCATTATTTATTATTTATTAACATACCATTACCCTTGGTTCTTTTTTTTCAAGGGTTTTTTCTAGAGGTGAATAATTTCTATTTACTTATTAAATACATATCACAGAATTATTCGGCGATGAATAAATAAATATTATATTGACTGTATAGAAAGTAAATATTTATTAAATATTCTAATCATAATATATTATTTTTAATAACTAGTGATGGAATAAATAATACCAGGCATACATGGATAATTATTAAACCATGATCAACAATAATATTGAATCAACTTATTAAATATTAAATAATATAATATTTAACATAGATTCTGGATACACTTATTTTGTGAACATCTAGGCTGCATTCTCTTTTCCATTAGGAAAAAAGGCACATAGTTCCTTGTTAGCATCTAGAAACACATCATGGAAACAATAGAGATATAAGTTAATGATGTGATGACATGTAACATCATATGAATGCTTAATGTGTAATAAAATCCATTTATTAGAAGATCTAAAATCCATTAGGATTCATGCCTTTTCCATCAACCTATATTCATGATATATCATTATTTGACATTCTATAAGTAAAACACATTAGTACAACACCATGTCCATGGATTTATTTAAGCTATATCATTTCTATAAATGGGACTACAATATTAACATCCTTTAATTACCATAATGGAAAAATCCTTTCTCGCATTACTTATTAATGTAATATTTCTAGATAATCACCCAAAATATCCTACCTCATCAGGAACATATGTCATCATGGTATCCATAAATACATCGAATTATGTGACTCATAATATCCTTTAAAAAAATATAAATACTAAGGAATAATACACAAGTTCGTTGATTGTAACATCTAATGACACATAGAAATGTGAATTTCCGATTGATGGGTATCATTATTATAATATAATATTGCATATTTCCAAGAGTCTATAGCCTATGATGATGCCTCAAAGTACAATGAGTCGCCACCTATGATTTACAATATCATTTTGGGCCCTAAAATGAAATCTCCTAGCTATATAACATATATTCAAGAATTGTGTTAGACAAATTTTGGGTTCTCATCCTTGAGAGGAACTTCCATGTCCATTTAGTGTGACATCAAATCATAAGACATTATAACATATTATGTCACATAGTGGAAAATTCATATTGTTATTAAGTAGTTTATTAATATTAAAAAACATGGATATAAATTAGCATAATATACAAAAGAAGTTGGTAATAGGGAATCAAATCCAATATACACAACCTCAAACTCCCATATTCTTTCATGAAAAAAACACTGGGGACGCGGAGGGTAAACATAGTGTCTAATAAATCCACTAATCTAAAAGTCACGTAACTACACCCTCATCTTGAGAAGATCTATTCTAGACATCCAATATGATGGAATATATATTAGTGTCATCCCGTTTTGTAGATCAATTCATAATCCTATAACTTTTAGGTAAGGTAATCCAATAACATCCTAAGAAAAGAAGTCCCCATACATCTACTCCACTATAAGAAACATGGAACTCATAACATCTACTTCAGAAAGGGTTATTATAGCGAGAAGATGAGTAATTTTTTTCTCCCTCTTATCAATGGTTACATCTTGTGTTACCTCATATTGTTTTTCATCGACAAATGGAAACCCAATTTGATCACTAATAACACTCTGTATCATTCCCCTAAAAAATTCAATATGGGCATGAAACATTTATAACCATTCCATATTAGTAATAATTTTATAAGGCCTCAATCGTGTATCTAATATATTCTAATAGAAACTCACACCTCTAAGATCCAAGTCACATGTTTAGAATAAATTTGTTATTACTAAACCTTCTCCAGTAGCAGTCACTAAGTGTATGGGATGAAATAATGGTTCAACCGGAATATCCAACTGTAATACATCAAATGTGTAAATAATGGAATGATTGGAAACATAGTCCATTAGTAATGAAAGTATGTTACAAAATATATTTATTATATATAGAATCATTACCATAGCCTCATGGTCTTTGGCTTTGAACCCCTACAAAATTCCCAGTCACTATCCTTACACTCCATGAGCCAGTCGTGGACCACCTATGGGTGGTGGTGGTAACAAGACATATCAAATTACACCACCTATATCTATCTATTATCATTTTACACATCTACGAAATTAAGAACCTATCTTTTTGTTCCACTACCTTTTCTTTAATAAAACTTCAAAAGACTCTCTTTTATCTATATGGAAGGTCTGAAAATCCCAAAAAAGATGTACCATGTCAACTGAAGAGTAAAAATATATATTTTTGGGGCTGAATAGACCCACCATGTGATACATTGACAAAATAACCTCTTTCTTGGGATGTCCTCCAAAATATTCTCCCATGTCTATGCCAACGGTGTTGATTTATTCTCCATTATGTTGATCTTTATCCTCCTGCTTTTCCACAGGTGAAACAATTGATTGTATCAACTCAATGGAGAATCTCTAAACCACCAATAGAAATTGGATCTCCCCAATAAAGGTAAGAATTCATTGTGTGATAACACAATATGGAATTATCTACACATAGCTCCCTTTATGGTCTGATCCCTGATGAACTAATCATAGAACATATCCATCGATATCATGGATATTTTCTTACACATTGATTAGAACTCTCGTAATGTATTGATTTCGTGATGTAGTGGCATAAATTACAAGATACATACATACCTTGGTGTACCTTGTGAGATCTTTCATTGGATAATGAACCTAAACTCTATCCATTAATGAGTTTCCTTATCATTATACGGGTACACCAAACATAACAATCACCATGCCGAGCTGTGAAGAAGGATCGCCTACTTGAATGCCATTTGATAGCTAATTTCATGAGAAAATGTAAATCTTGGATTGTTACCTCAATCAAGTCCTATACCACCTATAATATTGGAAAACCTTAGACATTAGGGGTATATTTCACTAAATCTCATGAATTAAAGTCATCCTATGCACCTCATCCACTGGTGCTCCGAGTACGAGGTGTTTCTCAACAGGTGTTGGTATAGTTGGTGCACTACTAAGAGGTAACAACTTGGGACATGGTACCTTTATCATCCCCTTATCCCTTATGGGGTCATCATTATAATCATGATGAATACTAGCTATCATATGTCATAGAGGCATCCTGAAATTACAAAATATTAACCATGGAAAATGAATATATCTGGAGATTTGACTCAAAGAAGGACATGAAAACCACAACCCATTCCTATATTTTTCATGTACCATTATATTACATACAACCAATTTTCAATTGTTTGGAGTCGAAAATAATATGATAAATGTCCTGGTGTATGGATGCATTTGAAACCACACCAATATTGGTGTCTCTGGCCAGATAGCTGATGTCAAAACACATAGTGTTGTTTCCCCAAACCAATGTCACAGACACAATTTATAATTTCTAACTCACCCCCTTTGATATCACCCAGTCACAACCCATACCATAGGGTCCCATGTCATTACTCCCCAAGCCCTCCTCAAATATGCTAGGTGCTAGAAATAAGAATAAAGTAGGTATATTTCAGGCATGGGAGCCCTTATCCTAAAATACATTTAACCACACACACGTCTCCAATCCATTAATATTAGGAGATGTAAATATATTGAACAACCATGCACGAATACATCTGAATCACACAACCAGAGTGTAGTGGGATGTAATGGAATTTAAACTAGGACAATAAAAATCCACCAAAACTATTCATTAAACTCATGTCCAAACTGAATTTCAGTACTAGTACAATTTTCAAAATGACACAGGAGAACGCCTTGGTCGATCCAGTATTACATTGCACCATTTGTTTCATGCCCATATATGACTCTGTCAAAAATTCAAATGTCTTCACAAGACATGACATGTGTTGGAAAAGACAGTGTAGGTATAAGTATAACACTACCCAGTTGGACACTACTAAACCAAAAATCACACAACATTGAAAATGAATTCATCTATAAATAGGTATATGTCTACATCACATATAACAAGAGTACCAAATTATTTTGAACTAAGACACCTAGTCAAAAGGTATGTCAAACCCACTATAGACCATCCTAAGATTCCATCTCAACTATTCCATAAAGAAATCCTCTAGGAGAACACACTTGTGTGTATGATATTGATGATGATTTCTGTCTGAGAGGTTGTGATCATTGGGTCTTGTTCTGTAGAATTACACACTGATAGTCCAATTATAAAATGATTCATATATTAGGATCAATCCTAAGGCTGTGGAGTGATACCTAAAACCCAATCTATATTAAACCTATAAGTATATAATTGGCACACCTACAGTGTTGGTCACTATGATACAAATAACTTATCCTAGGGAATAGATATGAAATGATGATCTCACTCAAGGCCACTCATTGGGATTCCAACCACTCAATCCAAGATGTCACACTGAATCAATCATAATCTTAGGTGTATAATATGACTACGTACTAAACCTTTAAAGAATGACAATGGGAATATACCCAAATGAATCTTGTTTTAGATGTGGTGAAAAAGAGATCTAATCCAAGCATATTACTTAAAATGGAATATAGTTGGGGTCACATGCCATGTCACAAGACCTTGGGTCTTGCTCGTGTATATAGATTGTTAAGTTTTCTCATTACTATATATAATTACATGAAGTGTTTGACTCTTGTGTGGTATAACCATGTGCCAGTACGTGGCTTCATCCAACGTAATTGTGCATGTGTACCAATACATGGCTTAACTCGTGTACCTGGTCAAGGTTGTGTCTTTGTGGAAGAGTACACGACATATTGGCAGCCCATGTAGTCCACCATGTCAATGTGTACCCTCGAAGGTGCATTCCATATAACTGTGGAGGGTTCCAACACTGCATGATAGTTTTCATGTAGTTTGGTCCTTAAATCATACATAAAACCTTATAAACCACAATGGGGGGCCTGACATAGGGTGTAGATCCGGTTAAATGCAGTTTAATGCATGATATTCCATAATACGTGATCTACAGATATTCTATGCTGCTCTGACCTCCGATCTAGCAGCACCACACCAAACAAATCAATGATCAGGCCCCAATGATCCAAAAAATCAATGATCAACAACTTTTTTACCTAATATCCACTCGGTAAATAGACTTTTCATTGTTCTGTGTTATGAGCCAAATTATATAAAAAGTGGTTCTCTACAGTATCTGATTCACTATCGTCTCCATAGTTGCATATATATAATTTCATGGTGATCCTAGATATATAATTTCTTGTAATTTCACCAACAAATATGTGTGAAATGAACGATTAATGGAGATCTGTCAAACCCCAGGACAAACAAAGAACTCCAATGGGTGAATGAAGTACCAGGGGAGAAAAGAACAAGAAAAATAGAGAGGAACAAACCTTGTTGGAAATTACATCAGTCTCTATTCATTTCTGTATGATGAATAATTCACTAATGGTCTTTCAAAAGTAATTCTCCCAAAATCAGTATGTACTAAAACCATCTTTCAACTACACATGATTCATGGGTCAATCTATTGGATGATTGATCTTTGTTCATTATAAGAATCAATAATGCGGAAAGTAAACAAAACTAACAACCACCCAACCTTGATTCAGATCAATCATTGGGGAAAAAGAGATGTTTTGTCACATTGTTTATTGAGATCCATTAATTCAATCCCACACCGGTGGTAAATCACTCATTTTTTCCTAATCCTCATATGTGATCTCCTCTGATGGAATATATGGATGACATCAATTCACATGTTTTTGTGGATAACCCTATGAAATTTCTAAAAGAATTTATTGAAATTGAGAAGTTAAGTCTCTACATCATTTAACAATTCACATAATTATATTAATTATTTTTTCATTTTATTCCCATGAAGGCTATTCCAATAACATCTTGAACTGGCCAAGGATACATTTTTTCTTGGGTAAACCTCATGTTATAATCTCAATGATTCCATCTTGTTTATTATCTAGCAACCCATTTAGAGGTTTTCCCACTTTTGTGGAGAAAGGTTCCCCCATGCTTTTTAATATATAAAATATATTTCAAATAATTATTCTGATCACACTAGTCCTCAAAAACGCATGCTATATCCGCACATGGCCTAAAAAATAATCCATATAATATCTAAAGATAATGCATGGAAAATACAAGAAATTACATATATATAAATTTCATTCCCCATTTGATGTTCATGAAAAGTCATTGTCCCTCATATAGGTTATCTAAATAAAATTCTTCCATCACTATTTATTACTGAACTTATATTCCAAGATAAAATTTCCACCATTTTCAATTGTTGAATCCAAAATTTGAACCCAAATAGACTTAACATTAATGTGATGTTATTTCATCTTACACATGGATAATATAATCATATATTTACCAATACACATGTCTGAACAATAGGACATTAAACTCATTGATGATTGTAGTTGTCACAAAAATTTAACTATATGACACCTATGAATTTTTTGTGAAACAATAAATTATAGGAAATGTGATTCATTATCATTTGATAATAGAAATTAGAACACATGAAACCTTGTTTAATAAAATGGTTCTACATGATACCTATATCTTTATCACATTACATAAAAATACAGGAATCCTAATTCAATATATCAAGGAGTTAATTTTAATGACACTTGAGACCTTATCACATGCCTTTAAAATGTATTGAATTTGTGTTTTTATATCATGATTTTAAACATCATGAAACCAAATTATTGTTTAATGATGTTAGATGACATGAAAATTGAGTATTATTTACAAGATGTTAATCTGCATGACACCTGATTCTATGTCACACGATGTTATACTACTTGACAACATAGTCCATGATTCACGGAATTAAACATCATTTCCTATAAGAAAAACATAATGGCCTAAAATTTACATGAATAAATCATTCCATATGACCCAAATTACAACCATTAAAGAAAATTACAATTAAGAAAATTTCAAATAGTTTCCTTTATTCTTTGTTTAGATCCCCCATTTAGATATATTTTTTTGATGATTGCATCTCTATATATTCATAGTTGATCATACCTATGAACATCAATATTAGAAAATCTATGTAATTCATGTGATTTTTTGTTGTATGAATAGATATATAGAATTCATCCCCTACATTTGACCAACAAACTTTAAGTGATTATGAATAGTAACATAACTATGCATGGATTTATTATTTCAATTTAATGATACATCGAGATGTCTAGACCACATTTTTTGGAATCATCGACTGACCATCACTCAATTTCATTCATTTTACAATGATCGAAAATATCACATACTAGGATAAAAAATCTTTTCAATACCTATATCAACTTTTTAAATATAGGTTCACAAAAATCACACTTAATGTATCAGGTTTCATATATATCAAACCGAAAAATTCACTACTATAAATAACTATCGTATTTGGCATTAGACAACACCTTGTTGGCTATGAATACATGCCAAAATTTGGATCCAGTTTATGTGCGCCGAATTTGGCCTTCCAACCACTGGTTTATATTCATTCCATGGAGAAGTTCAACTAATTTATGTTTATATTGATAGTTTAATAGTGGAACACATAACTAAAATATGTTCATATGATATCCCTTGAATACTAATCCTATATCATAACTCCAAATTTGAGAACTTTTAACATTGATTTAAAGCATTGTCATCATTACTAAAAATTTGATGGACTGTTCTTGTACCTGAAACCATTGTTCGGTTGTTTTCCACACCTCCCCTAAAATAATTGTCCCTAATTCATGATATTATACTTTTATATCCTTTTATAAATTATATAACCATAAAATAAATGTCATTTATTCCTATATTTATGGCCATAAATTAAATCCTTGGATGATTTAAATAAAATTTCCTTTTAAACTGGTGAAATAGTCATAAAACATGTTAAGAAGAAAACTTTTTAAGGTAGAATAGAATTACAAACATGTCACGGCTCTCTATGATTTTAAAATTTTAGGGTTTTATAGAAAACATTGAGCAAAAATGAATCACAAGGACCAAATCCCATTCCACCCCCTCATGGACATAGTAAAAGATTATATATTATTATTAATCCCTCCAAGAATAGAAAAAGATTTAGGGAAATGATGTATAATATCTCTTTACCGTAATAATGTATTTAATGCTATGATATTTTATAGTTATGGATCTAGAATGCTTATTAAATACACATTTTCCATGACTATACTTCATTTTTCTAGTGTTTCAATCCCCACAAATAACCCTTTTTATTATTTAAAAGATTATTAGTCATCATGGGGAAGTTCTATAAGAAATGTATAGATTCCCCAATTTAACACATGCATATTTTCCCCCAATATCTCCCCCATCTGAATGAATCTCTATAAATGAAATATATGTTCATCAAAATACATATTACATGATTGTCTTTTGTTGAAACCCATTATTCAATTGAGGTCAGTGGTCATCACTGATATATGTGGTCTATCTCATCCTCAATTATTCATGTTACATGAGTTTGATTTAACCAATTCATAAAAAACCAATTCAATTGAGTTAAATATATTCAATGTTACACATTCATGAATTGTACATTTTTTCCAATATTGGTTTTGAGAAATCATTCCTATTCATTTATGACCTTACACCACATGAAACAATGGTTCAAAACTTATGATAATAATTTTAATAACCAATTTCTACTATTAACTATTCTTACCAATGGGACCTTCATTCATTTATATTGCTTTATTTGAAACTCAATTATTTTATCACAACTACTATGGTAAAATATGTAATAATATAAACTACATTGATATGATTTCAAACTATTCCAAACATAAGCATTAGATATAATGGTATGACATGCATAACATAAATTAACAATGAAATATAATGTGAACTCTCAATGTTGAAAAATCCTAATGATATGCTTCAGAAAATATTAAGTCTCTACTCATAGGGAATCTATCTCACATTTTCCACCAATAACTGATCTCATCATAATAGATAAAGGCACATTATATTTTAGGTCAATAACACAAAAATAAAATATTTTTAAATTTATTGTTTTTACCCATTAATTTTCCCCCATATTAAGAAAAGGAAAAACTTCTCGGGAAAAAATATGTGATAGAAATCTTTTAGAGTCTCCAATATTACATTAGTATATGTTATAATCTTATTTCAAGTCACTTTGTTGTATGAAAATAATTATAGCACCCAATTTTTCTTAAATTCCTGCAATATCAGTATAATATATCCCTGAAGAATTTATGAAGTCATAAATTCAAGATAAAAAAATATATCAAGCATTAGAATACCCTCTTTATATTTTCATTTCCTGATAATCAAAATATTGATTGAAAAAAATCATACAAATTGAATACCTATTTCATATTTTTATGGTATATAAACTTATTCTGGTAAATGATCCACATCAATGAGGGAATCCTTTATATAAATGGATCGAATCATCTGTAAAATGATCTCATTTTTTAATATAACAATAAATTCTCCATTTCAATGTTGAAATATTTCATCTAAATAGTATATCTCAAGATTTATGATGGCGATGTTTCTGCCTATACCAATCCATATGATTTCCAATAATGTGATCATCATGAATCAAGTGCATGGGGACCATCAGTAATTTGTTTTTTCATTTTTAAAATTGTTTTCAGATAATATATGGTTTATTTTATAGTATTCATAGATTAATATATGTTTATAATCACAGTAAAATATAGGTTTATGAAGAAAATAAATAATATAAATAATGAGTTTTTTCATTTATTTAAAAAATAAAGAATGGAGAATCTATAAAATTGGATTATCATTTTAAACTCCCAAATAATTGGAAAAATAAAAAATACAATTTATACAATAATTTAATCCATTAGAAGTTGGTTTAGTTTATTTAACTATATGATGATTTTTTGAAATCCCTGTAGCGTCAACTTCATCTACATTAAAAATATTCTCTTCTTTGGAAGTTAAATTTTTCATTTCATTTTTGTCTATTTATTGTGGCAATAAATTATCCCATAACTACACTTTAGTGACATTGTTGTCCCTCTAATTTGTTTCAACGTCAATTTATTTCTCATCATCTGTAACGCCCCGACCCCAGCTACCCAGAGTCGGTGCATTAATTACATAACATTGGCATGATCATGAGAAAGATCAAGTCTCGAAAGACCGATTAGTTTAGTAGCCTTGGAATAACTAGATACATCCATAAATTTTTACATTATATCATAAAAAAAACATCTTGTCTTCATATCCCCTTATACTATCCCTGCAGGTCATTCATAAATTACTTCTTCATAATCCTGGGAAAAAAATAAAACATTGAAAGGGGTGAGCTCGGATGCTCAGTAAGGATAACATTATAGCAGAAGCTTTCATAAATAAGCATAAACACTTAAGGCAATTTATAACTAAAACAAAAGCCTTTTAAACTTGAACTTCAGCATAAAATGGCAAAGGTAAAATGAAATAATGCCATTTACTTACTCACATGGATATTCTACTAGTCGAATGATCACATGCAATATCAATAACCACTTTCATAATGATGGAATGCATAATGCCAGACTATCATAACCACATAGCCAAGGCCTCGTGCCAAGACTACAAATAAGATTTTGCCAAGGCCTTGTGCCAAGACACTAGTTTGTCTCATGAGACCTACCGATGCATCGAGGAGCTATAGCGGGCTCCACCCGTCACTTATTAAGTCCAATGCATTCCCATATGAAAAGGTTTAAACATAACGTAAACACTCGTATTAAACTAGCATACGAAATGTCAATACTTTCACCACAAACCATGAATGGTATAAAAATAGCACATCCACAGTCAAACATAATTCATTTGATACAATATGGAAGATTGTATTGTATAACATTAACCTCAATCAATAATAATGAAGGATGTTGACATAGATGAAAATAATCATCAAAACTTTTTGAGAGAAATATCCCCCTTTTCTTGAAAACATTTAAAAGTCACACTATTTGTCAAGAAGCCGTTTAAAAGTATATTTTTGAATCAAAGTGTCCCATACCACTTTGAAACTTTTAAAAGGAGTTTTAATTTTAAAACTTTAATGTCCATATAAATAAATCCTTAAAACCATTTTTAAAATATGGACATTAATGAGCATGATTTAGAAGAATAATTCTTTAAAACATTTTAAAATGGTATTTTGGTTAGAGTTTCAAACCAAAAGAGAGACACTTGAATACAAATAATTGAGGTAATCAAAACATTGTAATATCATGAGAATAAAGGAATTCATGATATACTATGTCAAAGTACATTATATACACCACATAAAAGTGATTTGGTGTATATCATCAAAGAAGTCTCAATGGAATGTAAATTGAGATGAAATTTCTCAAAAAGGTTGTATCCTTAGGTTAAGGATAAATCAATGACATAATTATGTGTGACAAATATAAATACACTAAATATGATTGGATATTCAGTGTAAAACAATCAAAGGACATTCACACATATTCTTGTAAAAACAATACCAACGAATTGGATGTTTAACTCAACAAATGGAGAATGAGTTAAAATTACTCTTATCAAATTCATATCAATGACTTGAGAATTATCAATGGAGTGATTATGTGTATCAAACTTATATCCACAGGAAGGGGAGTGGAAGTTATGACATAATCAAATGAATAGTGATTCCACACATAATCTTGGGGTAATATAATCAATGAAATATGTGTAAAGCCAAAAGAGTGGAAATTGAAATCTCAAATTCCCTTATCGATTAGGTAACTTATGAAACAAAAACCCATGAAAGAAAGATCATAACATGATGATGTAAATACCCATAAAATAAAGTATATTACACAATGAATACAATCATGGGCAGTACACATACACCACATGCAATAATTAAGTGGTGAACAATGGAATTCTCACGAAATTAAGAGTGAGTTAAGAAAATCCCTTACCACGTTAATCGACTGAGTCGTATGGCCAAAAGTTAATAACCACCAAATTATTTACAGAATAACATGAATATAAAGAGAATCATGATAATATATATCAAATGAAAGTACACAATACACCACTTTCAATAATTTAGTAGCGAACAATGGAAATCTCACGGAATTGAAAGTGAGATAAGAGAATCCCTTACATTGTACTTTTTCCTTGGTCGATGGTAGGTTTACCTCCTGTATAATGGTGAAATAATTGTTATTGAATAATAAAAGAATCATTTACTTTAATATGATATCATATATGATCTTTTATCATTGATTTGTTAATAATATTTTAGAATTATCGTCATTTCGGGTGTTAACGGGTTCATTTTACTTTATATTCTTTGTTATGTGAGACATATTCGTTATTAATGGGATGTATATTATTCATATCCAGAATGGTATCAAGTTCTTAAACATCATTTTTAAATCATCAAATGATAATTATACTTGAATGGATACGATGGAGAATGAATCTCATCGCGTTCGTGGAGACGGTAGTCCGTACGTACGCACGAACGCTACTTCCATTTAATTTTTATTTTAAAAGAATCGAATCCAAATTATAAATAGGTATATTACTATTCCAGTATAATATAATATTTTATATATGTTACTTAAGTTCATTTACACCATCCTTTATACGTTCCATGTGTGGTATGAACGAGTCATATCATTTTAAGGGGGCGGTAGTCCGCACTTCCTCAAATGAAATTATCGTATGTATATACAACATGAAAAGAATAATGGTATGAAATAAAATGGAATTACAGAAGATTATATATAAAATATATATCATTAATATCATATTTAATTACAGTGCCATCCTAATGGCCACCATGAGAGGCGGTAAGATGTATTTGAACAATCATCGTTTCGTGAGGCGTTAGTTTGCCATCCACAGAAACATTATGTTCATCATCCATTAGATGGAGTTGTGTGAATGTGTAGTTTGAATCCTTCTTATAACAACATCCTAGTATATTGAGGATACTGTTGTTGTTACAAAAGAAGGGAAATAAAAAGATTTTGGGGGTTGGAGAAGCAAAATAAATGAAAATACTTTAAGAGAAATTGTTACCTTTAATTTAGGTAACTCACTTTGGTTGGAACCAAAGGACTTCTTGAAATGATTTCTGCCTAAGGGGAAGCTTCAAGGAGGAGGAGAGGGATTTGGGGAGCTTAGTTGGGCAGAGTTTGGACGAGCCAAGTGGCTTGAGAGGTGTGAGGAATGAGTAGAAGTGGTCTCCTTTTATAAGGGAGAGGAGGGGCTCTTTAGGAAAGAGTGAAAGTATTACTTTATAATATAATTATATTCGGTTTATAATGGTCCAAAAATCATTGAGGTAGAAGATACGATGACTCATATTCTAAATAACATCAACCAATAAGAATTGGACAGGTTTTAGATAATATTTTAATCATTATAATCTTATTTATTTAAATGATTTATTAATGAGGTAAACATTGCATCATTATTGTGTCATTAATAATTTAAATTATTTGATGTCTAAAAATTATAAATAAAATATAATTATGTAGGAAATCTGTTTAGCTTTCTAATGAATATTTATAATCGAAAATCCAACATGTATAACCCTATGTAAAAATTGTTCTTCTAAAAGATGTAAGCTTATGCCATTTTTATTTTTATTTTAACTTTATTAATATAAAGTGTCATTATCACTTACAAGTGGATCAATGGGGTCCCAAAATTGACCCAAAGATGCCCATGGTCGACCATGTATCAACCAATAGGGTTAAGACACGTTTTAGGGTAATTTAGTATTATTATAATATTATTTTTTAACCCTTATTTACCGGATTTACCCTTAACCATGGTAAATAAAATATTTACCGCAGTAATTATTCAAAATGTCTAAAAATAAAAGTTACCTATTTACACAATTTGAACATCCTGATTCCAAATATGGAATCCATTTTTCTAAATTCAAAACACAGAAGTGGCAGAAATTAATTTAAAATTAATTCCCGCTGTCAAAACAAAAAGCGTGTTTTTAAGAGATAATTACTATCAAAAGATTGACACTTGTTTATGTTCGGTTTAATTGTAAAATTATGTCCAATGACCAAAATTATATTAAATGGTAAAAATATATTCTAAATATACTTTAAAACCACTCAAATTAATAATTTATCACTATTAATTATTTTGATTAAAAAAGTTGTTTTTAATTAAAATTTAGTAATTTTTACTATTCATCAAAATATGAAAGTTATCCGAAAAGTACCAAAATTTCACCTTAGGCTAAATTTGATATTCAGAATCCAAAAATGAAGTCCATTTTGAAATATAAAATATATATAATTTCAAAAAATTAAGTATTACTATTCATAACGGCTAGTTTGATCGGTTGTGGTGTGTGTTAAAACTCGAAGTTGCATACAATGCACGTCATTGCATTATTCGAAAAGAAACATACCGAGGAAGCTTGGGGTGTTACATTCTCCCCTCCTTCAATAAATTGCGTCCTCGCAATTTTTAAAATTTTACTTGGGAATATAATGGAAATTCCCACATCGGAAAAAGAGTCAATAAAACTATCACTTTAAAAGAAAGAAAGAGAGGTATAAGGGTCATCCAAGATAACCCATACTAGGATTCCATGTAAGAAAACATGGATATGGATGATAAACTAAGTGTCAAGTTCTGATGGAGAGGGATAGAAATCATGATCAGGAGAAAGTTAACAATGAGAAAACCACAAACTTGTGTTGGGACAAACGACCATTAGTCTCCTAGTAGGAAAGTAAACAGACAACATTTTTTTTAAGTTACATTACAAAAGGAAGAGTAATTCATTTATGATATTGACTAAGAACATTATGAGATATACTTACATTTTAAGTAGATTTTCATTCTTTAATAAATTTCCACCACTAACTCATTTTTTTTAAACGATGAGTATTCAAGAAGACTTGGTCACACTGGAAGAGATAGAATAAACTTCTATAGAATCACATGATCCATGAAGGATAAACCATATATTTACATTGTCTTTGAAGATTAATCAAAACCAAAATGGTCAGTGAGTGATCTAATGATCCCCCAAAAGGATATTCATTGAGATAAATATGCACTAATCTTAATTTCTAAAATTAAACCAACAATACCCCAAAGTTAAATAGATACCATTCAATAACCAATTGTCCTTAAAATCATTTAATATAATCCAAACTAATATTGAAACCCAAAACATAGAAGAATTTGATTATGTAGTCTCCCATGTTAAATTGTATCTCCAAATGACATCAGATACTCTTAAAGTCACATACTCAAAAGTAATTAACCTAATCACATATTCTCTATTATAGGTTAATCATTTCCATAAATAACCCAAATCACTATAAATCCACAATAAAAACGTAGATAAAAATCTATCATTACTCCACAAATGAAACCCCATAGTATTCTATTTTTCTTGGGCATATAGTGTTCCCAACAAAGCGAACATCTTCCAAAATAACATTTATCACTTAATCACCAAATAATTTTCCTATACCAAGGGTATTCTTTTGATATGAAATAAGAACCCAAATCAACTTATTATTGATCAATAAAATCATTTAACTAAAAAAAATCACACTAACAAGGGACTTCACGTAGTCCAGTGGTAGGCGATAAATCCCAATCGCACTTTGGTTGTGGGTTCGATTCCCATAGCTTTGTCCGACGCGAAGGGTTGTCACACGGTCTACGTGTTGTCCTTTTTCAAAAACTATATTTTATAATATTGCCAAAATGAGATAAATTCCTCCAAATACTATATCATAAATTTAACCACAAATGTTATATCATACCTTGAATCTTCATCCCAAATTAGAATAACTTATAATTCTCTCAAACCCCAATGATCATATAAATCCAAATGGTTATTTATACCCATATCCACAAGAGAAGAGACAATTCTTCTTCAAATATCATTCTCACATGGCAAACTGCGGGGTTAAAAATACAAGAGAAAATTATTCCATAGTAAACCCATCAACAAGGAGTGCTAATACTTTTTAAACATTTCTCCAACCATTTATTCCCACATAGCTTCTTCTTTGACCAAGAAAATATCCTATAGAATAGGACATTCACTCGGGTAATGGCCAGGTCCCCTACATTTACGGCAAATGACTGTAAATGGACTCTTGGGACCATTTTTATCTTCTTCCATAGTACTCTTCATTTTTCTTCGGCAATTCTTTACTTTATGTCCTTCCTTCCCGCACGTAAAACATTTCGTTGTCCCATTGAGACACTTTCCTGGGTGTCTCTTTCCACATTTCCTGTATGATGAAAATTGAGGGTTCTTTTCTCCATGGTCTCCATTGCTGGAGCTCTTATCATTTATCACCTTTCTCTTCCTTTTTGAGTCTGGGAGTTGGTTAATATATATGTTGTTGATCATATTTTTGGAAAACTGATTTGGCATAAAGACGATATCTTTTATGCCTATCAACATTCCATTTTGTTGCTCATTGCCACCACCGTTCCCATCTTGTACATCATTCTCAAAGTCACTATGACTTCCTTGGAATCCAGCCATTGACTAAAACCATAAAGCATTGTGTGAGTAATAGTAGTCGTAAAATCATTTAGAGATTAAAATGTCACTATATTCTCAATTTGAAACATATTAGGATTAACCAAGGTCATTTACTCTCATCTTATATATATATTACTTAAATTGGTTTGTAAAGAAAATGTAAATTATCCTAAGCATATCCCCCGGGAGTGTCGTAACCAAGAGTGCAGCAAGGCCCGTTGTCGTGCACCAGTTCCCGTTCGAGTCGAGCTCAAAGCGGTGTTTTCGGGTTTTACCCCTAGGTACATCTGTGCCAGAGCCGCCTCTACCTGCTCGTATCCAGACAGGGATGTATTGCTCGGAAAACTCACAAAATCTCTACAATACCAAAATTCTAGGAAGTTCTTTTATACTAGTCCTCAAAGTTCATCTTAGGTCTACGTGCTCTAATCAGAGTTTATCTAAATCTAGCTACCAAGGTTTGTACTAAACTTCCTCTGATACCAACTGTAACGCCCCGACCCCAGCTACCCAGAGTCGGTGCATTAATTACATAACATTGGCATGATCATGAGAAAGATCAAGTCTCGAAAGACCGATTAGTTTAGTAGCCTTGGAATAACTAGATATATCCATAAATTTTTACATTATATCATAAAAAAAACATCTTGTCATCATATCCCCTTATACTATCCCTGCAGGTCATTCATAAATTACTTCTTCATAATCCTGGGAAAAAAATAAAACATTGAAAGGGGTGAGCTCGGATGCTCAGTAAGGATAACATTATAGCAGAAGCTTTCATAAATAAGCATAAACACTTAAGGCAATTTATAACTAAAACAAAAGCCTTTTAAACTTGAACTTCAGCATAAAATGGCAAAGGTAAAATGAAATAATGCCATTTACTTACTCACATGGATATTCTACTAGTCGAATGATCACATGCAATATCAATAACCACTTTCATAATGATGGAATGCATAATGCCAGACTATCATAACCACATAGCCAAGGCCTCGTGCCAAGACTACAAATAAGATTTTGCCAAGGCCTTGTGCCAAGACACTAGTTTGTCTCATGAGACCTACAGATGCATCGAGGAGCTATAGCGGGCTCCACCCGTCACTTATTAAGTCCAATGCATTCCCATATGAAAAGGTTTAAACATAATGTAAACACTCGTATTAAACTAGCATACGAAATGTCAATACTTTCACCACAAACCATGAATGGTATAAAAATAGCACATCCACAGTCAAACATAATTCATTCGATACAATATGGAAGATTGTATTGTATAACATTAACCTCAATCAATAATAATGAAGGATGTTGACATAGATGAAAATAATCATCAAAACTTTTTGAGAGAAATATCCCCCTTTTCTTGAAAACATTTAAAAGTCACACTATTTGTCAAGAAGCCGTTTAAAAGTATATTTTTGAATCAAAGTGTCCCATACCACTTTGAAACTTTTAAAAGGAGTTTTAATTTTAAAACTTTAATGTCCATATAAATAAATCCTTAAAACCATTTTTAAAATATGGACATTAATGAGCATGATTTAGAAGAATAATTCTTTAAAACATTTTAAAATGGTATTTTGGTTAGAGTTTCAAACCAAAAGAGAGACACTTGAATACAAATAATTGAGGTAATAAAAACATTGTAATATCATGAGAATAAAGGAATTCATGATATACTATGTCAAAGTACATTATATACACCACATAAAAGTGATTTGGTGTATATCATCAAAGAAGTCTCAATGGAATGTAAATTGAGATGAAATTTCTCAAAAAGGTTGTATCCTTAGGTTAAGGATAAATCAATGACATAATTATGTGTGACAAATATAAATACACTAAATATGATTGGATATTCAGTGTAAAACAATCAAAGGACATTCACACATATTCTTGTAAAAACAATACCAACGAATTGGATGTTTAACTCAACAAATGGAGAATGAGTTAAAATTACTCTTATCAAATTCATATCAATGACTTGAGAATTATCAATGGAGTGATTATGTGTATCAAACTTATATCCACAGGAAGGGGAGTGGAAGTTATGACATAATCAAATGAATAGTGATTCCACACATAATCTTGGGGTAATATAATCAATGAAATATGTGTAAAGCCAAAAGAGTGGAAATTGAAATCTAAAATTCCCTTATCGATTAGGTAACTTATGAAACAAAAACCCATGAAAGAAAGATCATACCATGATGATGTAAATACCCATAAAATAAAGTATATTACACAATGAATACAATCATGGGCAGTACACATACACCACATGAAATAATTAAGTGGTGAACAATGGAATTCTCACGAAATTAAGAGTGAGTTAAGAAAATCCCTTACCACCTTAATCGACTGAGTCGTATGGCCAAAAGTTAATAACCACCAAATGATTTACAGAATAACATGAATATAAAGAGAATCATGATAATATATATCAAATGAAAGTACACAATACACCACTTTCAATAATTTAGTAGCGAACAATGGAAATCTCACGGAATTGAAAGTGAGATAAGAGAATCCCTTACATTGTACTTTTTCCTTGGTCGATGGTAGGTTTACCTCCTGTATAATGGTGAAATAATTGTTATTGAATAATAAAAGAATCATTTACTTTAATATGATATCATATATGATCTTTTATCATTGATTTGTTAATAATATTTTAGAATTATCGTCATTTCGGGTGTTAACGGGTTCATTTTACTTTATATTCTTTGTTATGTGAGACATATTCGTTATTAATGGGATGTATATTATTCATATCCAGAATGGTATCAAGTTCTTAAACATCATTTTTAAATCATCAAATGATAATTATACTTGAATGGATACGATGGAGAATGAATCTCATCGCGTTCGTGGAGACGGTAGTCCGTACGTACGCACGAACGCTACTTCCATTTAATTTTTATTTTAAAAGAATCGAATCCAAATTATAAATAGGTATATTACTATTCCAGTATAATATAATATTTTATATATGTTACTTAAGTTCATTTACACCATCCTTTATACGTTCCATGTGTGGTATGAACGAGTCATATCATTTTAAGGGGGCGGTAGTCCGCACTTCCTCAAATGAAATTATCGTATGTATATACAACATGAAACGAATAATGGTATGAAATAAAATGGAATTACAGAAGCTTATATATAAAATATATATCATTAATATCATATTTAATTACAGTGCCATCCTAATGGCCACCATGAGAGGCGGTAAGATGTATTTGAACAATCATCGTTTCGTGAGGCGTTAGTTTGCCATCCACAGAAACATTATGTTCATCATCCATTAGATGGAGTTGTGTGAATGTGTAGTTTGAATCCTTCTTATAAAAACATCCTAGTATATTGAGGATACTGTTGTTGTTACAAAAGAAGGGAAATAAAAAGATTTTGGGGGTTGGAGAAGCAAAATAAATGAAAATACTTTAAGAGAAATTGTTACCTTTAATTTAGGTAACTCACTTTGGTTGGAACCAAAGGACTTCTTGAAATGATTTCTGCCTAAGGGGAAGCTTCAAGGAGGAGGAGAGGGATTTGGGGAGCTTAGTTGGGCAGAGTTTGGACGAGCCAAGTGGCTTGAGAGGTGCGAGGAATGAGTAGAAGTGGTCTCCTTTTATAAGGGAGAGGAGGGGCTCTTTAGGAAAGAGTGAAAGTATTACTTTATAATATAATTATATTCGGTTTATAATGGTCCAAAAATCATTGAGGTAGAAGATAAGATGACTCATATTCTAAATAACATCAACCAATAAGAATTGGACAGGTTTTAGATAATATTTTAATCATTATAATCTTATTTATTTAAATGATTTATTAATGAGGTAAACATTGCATCATTATTGTGTCATTAATAATTTAAATTATTTGTTGTCTAAAAATTATAAATAAAATATCATTATGTAGGAAATCGTTTTATCTTTCTAATGAATATTTATAATCGAAAATCCAACATGTATTACCCTATGTAAAAATTGTTCTTCTAAAAGATGTAAGCTTATGCCATTTTTATTTTTATTTTAACTTTATTAATATAAAGTGTCATTATCACTTACAAGTGGATCAATGGGGTCCCAAAATTGACCCAAAGATGCCCAAGGTCGACCATGTATCAACCAATAGGGTTAAGACACGTTTTAGGGTAATTTAGTATTATTATAATATTATTTTTTAACCCTTATTTACCGGATTTACCCTTAACCATGGTAAATAAAATATTTACCGCAGTAATTATTCAAAATGTCTAAAAATAAAAGTTATCTATTTACACAATTTGAACATCCTGATTCCAAATATGGAATCCATTTTTCTAAATTCAAAACACAGAAGTGGCAGAAATTAATTTAAAATTAATTCCCGCTGTCAAAACAAAAAGCGTGTTTTTAAGAGATAATAACTATCAAAAGATTGACACTTGTTTATGTTCGGTTTAATTGTAAAATTATGTCCAATGACCAAAATTATATTAAATGGTAAAAATATATTCTAAATATACTTTAAAACCACTCAAATTCATAATTTATCACTATTAATTATTTTGATTAAAAAAGTTGTTTTTAATTAAAATTTAGTAATTTTTACTATTCATCAAAATATGAAAGTTATCCGAAAAGTACCAAAATTTCACCTTAGGATAAATTTGATATTCAGAATCCAAAAATGAAGTCCATTTTGAAATATAAAATATATATAATTTCAAAAAATTAAGTATTACTATTCATAACGGCTAGTTTGATCGGTTGTGGTGTGTGTTAAAACTCGAAGTTGCATACAATGCACGTCATTGCATTATTCGAAAGGAAACATACCGAGGAAGCTTGGGGTGTTACATCATCTATGAGAAAATATTCTATTTATTTCATTGTGCATCCAAAATAAATTTCAACTAGGGAAGTTTGATGAATGATCGATTACATTTCAAGATTCTTCTTTAAATGGAGACAATGTGATGAAATCCGAATTTTCTAACACTATACCATATTCTTTATAGTATGATGTTCTTCGTAGAAAACATATAAACTAAATCCAATGACTTTGAATAAGTGATTAAGATTCCATAGTTTATTAATCAGACCCTTAAATTGTGTCTCAAAAATGGGCCAATAAATACTTATACATATTCACAATTATATTCTTTGTGGAATTGATTCATATTATATGACTGAATTAGAAGAATTTGAATCGATCCTTTTATATATAAAGACTAAACAATCCAAGGATGATATGATCCTAAAAACTCCCCAACTTTATGTTATTATGATAAAAAAATATGTCCAATGCTTCCTCAAATAGTGATGTGAATTTGAAAATATTTCTTACTCCTATGACATCAAGAAGTTTTGTTGAAATTCAATACAAAGACTACACTGGTCATGGGATCAAATAAAATCAACCAAATGATAAAATATTTGGACCCTTCCAAATATTATTTTAATAGTCGAAAGGATAGCCTCCCCTCCTGGGGAAATACTAGAATGAATTTCAAGTGAATAGACTAGGATTAAATCTATTGGAATATGACATCTCCATGAAAATATAATTATAGTCCCACATGGACACCCCAACCTCGATGAATCTTTTTTATTTCCTGGAAAATATATTAAAAAAAATAGTCATCTTATTCAAATGATTATGTAATTATGTTAATGTTATAATAAAAAAACAACTTCTAGTGATATAATTAAATAATTAACATGGGACTCATGATTATTGACCAAGGAATCTAAATAAGAAAATTTGTATATTGACATTGAAAAAGATTGAGTAGATATAGAAATATTCATATCTAAGAACTACTCAAGTTCTAGATATTATTCACCCATTGTAGCTTCCATTGATTTCTTGGTATTGATCACATAAACATTGTATCTTTGTGATTTTTATGCTTCTATGAAAGAAGATATCATGTCATTTCCATAAAAAAATCCTTGATTTTCTATGAAAAACACAACATAAAAATTAATTGTAGGATATATTTACCTCATGTTACATAGCTAGAAAATGTGTTAGAAACATTTTATGTTATTTTACTTGTATTTACATGATATTATGTTCCACTAGATCCACAGTTAGATGAGAAATTTAGAACTATCTAGGTTGATCTATAATGACATGTCATATGTGCTTTGAAAAAATTAGGGAGATGTGTCTCGTTTCACCCCCAACATCTATTTGAGAACCTAAGACATTATTAGTATATTCATCATTATATAAGAGGAGAAATATGGGAGATAGAATTCATATATACTATTAAAAATATAAATGTTATAATTAATGACTTGAAATTAACTTATAAAAATATTTATTCACTAGTGTTCACATTCTATATACTTATTCTACAGATGAATATTGATAATTTTAACCACAATAAGTGTAATAAAATATTCCCATTAGTTATGATACATAGATAAAATAATATTGAACATCCTTCAATGAAATAATGGATGCTTTCATGTCATTAATATGGGTATGATCTTTATGATTTTTATTTTATTGTGGGATATTAATTGGGACTGTGACATGGAAATACAATATTATAATCACCTCTATCTCCTGAAGTACTATTAAAACATCATTATATGATACATTCTATTCTATATAGTTATATATCGTGTATGATTAGAGAATTATACAGTATAATGTTTAATGTAATAGTTTTAATTCCACTTCTATAAGGATTAATTCTTAATTAATGAACTTATTGTCTATGGATTTGAGAGGATATCAGCCCTTCTAAATATACCCTTTATCAGGGGCCTTCATTTTGTACTAACTACTGAAAAACTCTATTATCGAGTATGTTTTTATCTATTTGATTATGCAGGTCACCTTCATCCCCCATGTATGGAAAAAAATATAACTAATTAACTAAACATTTTATTAGACAATCATGGTGTTACTCCATCCTAACCTCAGTATAGATGAATATCAAAATAATGATAAAATAAGGTGGATGGAAGAATATTTGTAAAAAACAACATGTTTATCCATAATTAACCAAATATAGTATAAAATCATCAGGTTTTACGTGATATATACTCTTTAAATGAGGGGAAGTGAATCTCTTTTGTATTCAAAATAACATCACTAAAAATATTCAAGGATTGGTACCCTAAAAATACATCAATAACATATAATATGGTAAAAAATCTGTCATAAAAAAATATTACATGTCTAGTTTTGGAGTGAACCATGTAGTCTTTTTCAATTATCACAATAGTTGCAGTTATATATGGATTTTATATAATCATATATATTTTTTCCTAAATATTAATATAATGATATCTTAAATTGCAAAAATGGACTCTTATAATAGTCTATGATTAGGGATGAATTTAGGAATCAAAAACATCAATGGTACTAGTGAACTAATTACCATGAAATAGATCTGTTATCCATTACAACAATTCCAATAAGTCACTGATGATTCTGAATTGGTCTTCTACTTTAGAAAAAATCCCCATCTTATGCTATAACTGGAGCAAGATAGTCATAGAAAAGATTTTTTTTGGAAACATACCATCTATGTAACCATTATAAAGGCTATAATACTCACTCATGCGTGCATCCATACTAAAATAATGATGTCACATGGGTACACATCTCATAATACTTCTAATAGTACCAACCATTCATCCAAAGAAAACAAATCACAAGTATATTTTTGAAACTGGATCTGTTCTATAATGGTCCAGTAATCCTCATGAACACACAAATTTCCTGAATTGTGAATTGAAATGTCTATAGTGTTTATGGATTTTCATTTTTAAATAAAATTATTTAGTTATAACATGCATGTAATGTTACAATTACCATCATAAGAAGGTATTATCCCATCACAAGCCTCACTATGTAGTGATTTTCATTCAAAATTAGAGCTTTCTATTGAAAATTATCCCACTAAGTAACATTGGACTGAAATTTGTGATAGAAATTCCTAATATTTGGATATACACTTATTATTTTTATGTATTAATGAATTATTAAAACCTATATATGGTAAAAATGTAATTTATTTGTTTCTAGACTCCATCCACTGGCCATGCTTGGATTATGGTATGGACTCATCTAAGAAAGAATTTATGAAATATTGATGGATTCATATTATCCCAGAACCATAATGATTGCCTCAAATAATTCACAAAAATTTCATTCCCAAAAACATCAAACTCAAGTTTAAATTGATTGATCCTCCAGATCAAATATACTTTATAGAAGTCCAACTAAGTATTTTATTATTCACCATCCATCTATGTATATATCAATATTCATGAATTACTTTATTACTACTTGATTATCCCCATTTATGGATAGTGTGGTGTATCACCTCAAATATCCTTTGGTGTTATCAATTTCCTTAATAAATTATCTATTATTTAATATATTCATATGGTCCATATATAAATACATTTAAATCAATCTAAAATTATTCCCCATTCATTATGTGGGAATGAGAGCATTTCTCTATTTAACAAACCCATAGAATGGTTTATTATCAGAAGAATATTACTATCAGATGATATCTACATTACAATTTGAAAGGACGAATTGGTTCATTTTGGTTCATTGGTAGAAAAAATGATCAGTTATTTAAATCATCTTTATCTTTATTATAAATAAAACAGAATATTTTTATTATTTCTTTGATTTGATTATCTTCATAGAAATAAGGGAAATTTATTTTATAATTTTATAGAAAATATCTTTTACATACTATCAATAAGTAACTATTTGGTATTGGCACAAACATCACCTGAACACTGGGAAATAATATACTATATTTTATGCACCTAACATCATGTTAGTTAGTATACTTCATGGAATGATTAAGAGATTGAGAAGAATGTGGTTCTAACTGATGATCACAATCACATACAAAAATGGTATTATTGTAGACCACTCAACTGATGGATTTTTCGACATGGGTACTTTTTCCCATGTACGATATAGACACCTAGTGAAAAAAACATGTTAGGAAAATATACATGGTAGGAATTTATGGAAAATAAATCAAAACTTTTTTAAAAAGATATTTTATATCACCCTCATATTTATAGTATTTAATTTTACAATGTTATTTTATCTATACAGACTGTATATTCTCATCTGTGGACATCATGAAGAGTCTATGAACTTTTTCTAGTTCCTTTTAACTGAATACTCCAAATCCTTATTGGAATCAATTTTTATTATAGAATTTGAGGACAATAATAGGATTTTATGTTTTTATAGATAATGAGTTTTTAGAAATGGGATAATCCCTATGGGGTTCCTCCTATTTTTTATATTATAATTCATGTAATACTCTTGGAAGTTATTAGGTGATACATACTATTTGTGTGTTGTGCTAACTCAGTAGACCTAAAAATAATTTCATATAACCATGGTGATTATCTCTGGTAAGGTACAAGATCATAAATCCATACATGAGATCTTTAAGGGAAACCCCATATATGGGATCATGATTATAACTATATTTATATTTGAAAGGACTATGTGATCACTATTTCTCTCAATTCCCTCCAAATAAGTTATCTAATATATTTAATGATCATTTGTTGATGGGAGCTCAACATCGAATAAGATTTTGGAGAAGGCTAGAATATCTATGAGTTCTTCCTTTATGTTATTGATGGGTTCTTCATGGGGTTATATAGGTGATAACACAGGAAACTATAAAAGATTAAATTTAGATGAAGTATATATATTATTCTATGTCGCCAATGCCTTTCCACTTTTCCACACTTATATATAAATTCCAAGATCACTAATTTAAAATATATTTAGATTAAATGGAAAAAGGAAATATAGTATCCCATTTATTTCCTCAGCATAAATTTAGAAGCAATATCTACTTGGAGAATTATTGCAAAGGAATTATTCTAAGATAACTATACTATTTGAAAATAATAGGAATATTACATAAATACAATTACCCCACATGGACATTCCCACTATATAATTTCTTCTCATACCATCCCATACCCACATTGGGGTGTCATAATTCACTGAGCCACTAGATGATAGAATAAAATTAGGTTTTCATAATGTGGAAAAATAAATTATTATTATCGGGTAACCTGGACTAAAATAATTGAATGATATTAAGAAGCACACAAAGTTCATATAGATTATCATCTCATGGATCACTTTCTATAGACCTTAGGCCTTAATAGAATACTAAATTATTCACATTGTATCTTATAACAACCCCAAAAATGAGATATCATACTCCCCCCCCTCATGTTTCAAACGCCATCCAAGGCACATAATGAATGATGAAAGATCATCACAATGCCCCTTTGGTACGGTCAAAATTCTAAAAGAAAAATATAAGGACTCTAAAAACACAATTGATGTATGTGATCATGTTATGCAAAGTTGTGTAACCCACTTGAATGGGTAATTAACTTGATAAAAAAAGTTTCTCCTAAACACCATTCTTAAATATTAGGTATATTTATGTAATTTTTATCACAAATTCACATGAAAATGGGTATCTTCATTATTGGAATGGTGGTGGTCACTATCACAAATCCCTTATCAATTTTATACCCATTAATTTATCAAAGTCAAAAAGGGAATTCATCCCAGTGGTAACCCCAAGTACATCTTATATTATTTCATAGTACTACAACCTCTATATTTCTCCATCCCTATTAATGGGTTGTTTTTTAAGAGGACAGGTTTCTAGTTTAATTTTAAGACCCATTATGTTTCCTATTGGTGACACCATCACAGATCCATGAACATCAATAAAGGGGTTACTCAATTAGAAAAACACATTAATAACCAATTATGTAATATAATAAAATTTAATTTATCATGTATACCCTCATGTTTTTCACATTTATGATGAATCACATTGGCATAAAGAACTGTGTTATCATATCATTTTCATAATTTAAATTTATCAAACATGGGACTCATTCTACGTTTAATTCTAAAAATATCTTCCCATAAAATCCTTATATGTGTAATTCACACTTAATAAATTATATACAAACTATTACTAGCAGTAACATACCTGATTCATAATGTTATTTTTTATAGTATTCTCATATTATATGAAACTAAACAGTGCCTCTTGAAATATGTGGGATTTTATTCTAATATCAGTAAGATATCTATGAAATCCATTAAATGATTAAACAAAATATATAATATTATAATCTTACTAATGGAAAATATTAATTATGGAATCATTCCCACACCTGTAATATTATAATCCCTTTGTGAAATAATTATTATATTCTCTTATTTTCTATATTCATGTTGTAGATCAACTAGTATGGGAATCACTTGATTATATACGATAATAATATTTTTCTCCATTATTTTACCCTAAATACCACCCCACATGTTTTTAAAATACAAAAATTCAGTGATAGATTCATGACCATTAAAGTTACATTGTGTCCTATTAAGAGGAACCCTAAACATGGGTTCCATTTTCGTCCATTAAGCTACATAGGAAAACATTTTCCGGAGTGTGATCTTTATTTAATAAAAAATATCTTTCCCTAATATGGATATAAACATTCCAATTATCAATGGGGGTAATAAATAATATTTCCTTAAACATAAGAATCATTAATTATTAATGGATAAATAATGAATCCTATAATATATATCGGTATTACCTTTAATGCATGAAGATATTGAATAATAAACATATGGGTTAATATTTCATTCCTAGTATTTTTAGAACGATTCAGGAATGTGTAATAAAATTATTAAAGAGTTATAGAGTAGATATAAATTCCCCAAAAAACGTATTTTGAGTCTAACCACTAATTACCTTATCATAAATGGCTTTAGATGTGTCATTGGTAATGAACCCAATTGACTAACTTCCTTTGGAGGGTAAGCCCATATTGAAAACTCCTATCATAGTTGTGGCAGTCGTTATATGTTTCCATATAAAAAAATAATGATCCTCGAAAACCTATTAAAACAACTTATAAGGATCATAAAACTCTTTATACAAGACGAGACTACTAATTAAAATCATTCACTTTTAGAGACAAACCCAACATGGTTTAAGAAATCATGATGATCAGTAATACTACATGGAACTATTTCTATTTCATGTATCATAAAAAAAAAATTCTTCATTCTCCAAATAAAAATTTTATTGTTTGAGGAAAACCCTATTGGGATACAACCATGAATCTATATAATTTATTACATGATTCAATACTTTTTTTTCTTAAATAAAATAGAAATAATTTTTAACTAAAACCATTCTTTTCAAAACCTCTAGTTTCAATAAATAATCCATTTGAAGGTAAATGATGTTTTTGAAAAGAAATATATATTCATCAGTTGCAATAAAGAATAATTAAGATTATATTATATAACATGAGTGTGTGAATAAATATCATGAATCAACTCAAGAATAATATATGAAACATGTGATGATCTCCACCATAGAGTTTGAAATTTCTTCATGGACTCGATCATTGAACACTAGAAAACATATATGATCACAAAAAATAAATATATCCTATGGTCCATCAAATGTTTTTGAGAAATAACTTTAACCTAGCTCATTCCAAAATCTAGGGAAACAGTAGTATTATCCCCCACCTACTAAATTGTCTCCCACGTTCCCATGTAATATGTACACATACCAAATCCATATCCATGATGATAAAATTGTAAAAAAATCACCAATGTAAATCTCAATGTAATTTTCATTAAATTTCCCCATTGAATGCTGACTTATGAAGAAGGGTCCCCTTTGAAATGTTTCAAAAAATTCATTCTAGGAATATAATTTTTTTCTTCATTGAATGGGAAAAATGATTAAACATTAATCCCAGAAAAAAATGAATAAATAATCTATGTAAAAAATGACATAAAAAAACTAATTATTTTATATTTATTAAAAAAATAATAAAATTATAGACAATACTATCTATGATACTATATAAATCATGTTAAGCCGTGAAACATAACCTACAATATTTGAGAACTCAACTCCTCCCCAAAATAATCTTATAATTGAATTAGAGGGATCCTAACCAACCTAGAAACAATGATATATCACCCAAACCCCATCCAAAACCCTATTATTATACAAACATGTCTATTTGGGTAACATTAATAAGAAAATATGAGAAGGTAATGGGCTAGGATAAAGAGAGAAGATGTAATCCAACAAGATACAATAATTGGATTAGAGAAATAAACCACAAAAATAGGATATTAAAAATAAATTTTAGATAATAGACAATACAAAGATGGGTGGGAAACAGGGTTAAATGATGGTGTCGAAATTGAGAAAAAAGGTGGTTGAAAACTAATGAGGGGATAAATATCAATTTACAATTTTATATAACCTATGATTACCATATTTTTTGGATATATGATTCACCAAATTTTATTCCAATCATGTTGGTGACCCTCCCAATAAAAAATAAAAATCATGGTTTCCATGGAAACCTTTCACTATATGAAAAACCATGTAGTAACCTTGATAAATAGAACATGAGGCCCTCACTCCCATATTGCTTGAATGGTTATAAAGATAATGTGACTCATGCACTAACCATGTCCCTTTGAAATTTATTCAAAATATTATTTTCAATCATCATCTTTAGGGAAATCCAAATGAAATATAATTTAATTATAATTTCAATAAAATTGAAAACCTATGACCTATAACATGTCACAATTCACCCAAATATTACACTTTTAAACAAAATAATTTCTATTATTTTAAATATACAAATGAGTGAAACAAATTCACCCAAAAATACATTTTTACTCTATCATACCATTGATATCTTGGCCACACATCCATATCATATTGAAAAATGGGATGGACATACTATACATAATATTAATAAAAAACCTACCATACAAACTCACTATTTCACATAATATGTTTTATGATTCACTTCTAAAGAATAGATATGTAACCTGATGGATGGGTTAAGATGTTATTTATACAGTTTGGATACATGGAATACACCATGTATGGACATTAAATAATTTTTTTAATCGAACATATTTGATTCCATCATTATATGATCAGGGATTTAAAACAGATGGACTGAATGTGGTCAATGAATTCAATTTATCCATTGATGATGATTTCCTGTGTATGAGGACTCCATTAGAAACACCTATTTATGATCGTAAAACATAAATTGGAGATTATATTGATTATAATAATATTTCTAGTTACATTGAGATGTCCCAACCTATTTTGGATAATATACGCCTTTTATGACTTTTATTATATGGTTCACATCCAAAACATGAAATAGAAACCCAAATTCATCTAATAGAGATGAGACTAACCCAGTTTCCAATAGAATAATTAAAAATTATCCATATTATTAATTCTAGTTAACTATTATTATACGTAAAATGAATCTAATGATATATGTTACTCTCTATATTTGATAGAATCAACTTGAAAACTATAGTAATATCATTGAGTTTGTTGATGGTATACTTAGTCGAGCCATTCATCAATGGATGATATGTCATGCTCAATATGGGCATATAACCCCTCACATCTAGTAGTATCTTCTAAAACTGAGCGGTGATATTAGGGTCTTGACCAAAAAAAACCTAATAGAACTCCCTGAAGGATTTGGATCTCTAGTATAACGCGTTTGAGATCATACTACATTAGCAACTATTTTATATAATAAGAATGAGTGGATTTTGTAAACTAATCACTGATTACACTAATCATATACTTCTTACTCATATTTTGAGGGATGTGTCCATAAAATCCATAGAGACATCATCCCAATTTCATATTGAAATAAGAAGGGGCTTTGAAATTCTAGTCGTTCTTTGTTGAACAACCATGATCAATAATCTTTTAGGTAACTAAGACACAAAATTTGTAACTGTATATCAGAAACCATGAAATGTATACAATTATTTTAGGATACCAAAAATCTTCATACCTTACTCTATATGGATCCAATACTTTTTTCCCAATAATTATAATCATTTTCCAAATGTATAGGGGTTGATAAGACTCTTCTTTAAAATGAAAATCCATGGGAACCTGACATAAATCACCAAATTTATCACCACCTCATAAATCTATCCTAAGATGTTATAATTAAAGATCCATTACCTACTCAAAATTAATGTGATCATACAAGAAAAATAATTCATTTACACGTCTATGGAACATGTTTTCATTTTAATATTCAACATCTAATTGAAACTATGGGAATAAAACAATCAAGAACCATCTATCAACAAGTTCCCTCACTAACAAGGTTAGTAGTTCACAATATATGTATTTCGTTACTGAATTATTCATTATATGGATATAATTTATAATGCTTTCAAAATTCAAGAGATTCTCCAACCATTATCACTTGAGAATATTCCAATCCATCATTGTGAAAATTTACATGCTTATTTTATGATATGAACTTACTGTGAACCAATATAAAAAATTAAAATGGTTCCACATCATCACGAAATGCATCAATACTTATATGTCGATTTCATGAGGTGGGTAACTAATCTATTCGGGGAGCAATATAAAAAACCATACACCACAACATAATCATGAAAAATTAGTACACGTCATAATTACAAATCAACGGAATCACAGTTAATGGAAGAACCCTTACACATATGGGGGGGAATCAAAAATGTAGATTAATCGAATCTAAAATTCATATCCTCAAAAGACATCTAAAATTTACTCTCAATATCGAACATCTCCCATTTTAGATTCTAAATTGTCAAGGTTGAATCAAATCATGATAATTCATGAAAATAACATGTAATATTCATATCGACCTAAGATATCACATCAATTATTAAGTAAATCCAAATATGTCAATTCCTAGATCTCATTAGGAGCAGATGAGATAAACTCAAAAATAAATCATTTTATGAATATCACATCCCATTTCAAAAAACATGATTTTAAATGGTTTTTCAAATTGATAGTTCCCATTCCATATTCATAGGAAAATTTCGAGTTGGTCCCCATCTTCCACCCATGAATTAGAGGACATCAGGATGCCATGTACAAACACTATAAAAACTAATCATCATATAGATGGAAAATATGATTTATAAAATACATGAAAACTATATTGGAATTGTTAATCTTAAATTCAATAACATGATACTCATAATGAACATACTGTTGTAACTCCCTCTCTAAAATAACACCCCTTCCAGGTCAAAAAAAAGGTGGGATATGAAAATTACGAAAAATCACCTCAAATAGGGAAAATATTTGTGACTATCATCAAATGAATCTTAGGAAAATAATTTGATTCATTTCCATCTAGGATTATATGGAACAAGTGAAAAATAATATCATAGTTCTTTACGTATGAAATATAAGATCCTATTAAATTCATGTAATTTCATTTAAATATAGTAAATGGAAAAAAATCACAAATATCAAAAATAAAATCTTCACAATCAATCCAAAAACCCAAACAGATCTAGAACAACATAACAAGAAATAAATATCCAACACGATCACCGTATGTCTCATATATACATAAATGAAATTTATAAACAATTGGGTGAACATAAATGATATTCACAGTATGACCCCCATAGGTCATCTCACCAAAATCATATAAATCATTACTAATTCATAGTAAATTAATAGTCAAACTAACTAATAACATGATCCTTGAAATTTTTTCCATATCCTCTCCATCTCTCTCTCACCATGTATTATAAATAAGTCATAGTTTAATATCCAAGACAAATATAAATGTTATGGATTTGACTAAACTTAACATTATTTAACCTTAATACATTATTTATTATATATGATTAAAATTAATAAAAACTATAAGATTATTATTCTACAGTCTTGGATAATTAAGTACTCTTAATAAAAATTTAAAATTGGAAAAAATTAACTTTATTGGTAACTTCCTTAACAATATCGCACTTAAAACCAAACAGGGTAACCTTCAGAATTAAATAAAAAATGGTGATCTATAATTCCATGTAAGGTAATAAATATGATATAACATGATAAAATAAATGCATCTTAGACAATATGCATATCAATTGGTCATAACAGGGATGAGATTCATAAACAAGAAAATTAACCAATGATATAGGTTTATAATAATAATGTTAAATGGTAAATGTGGAAACAAATGAAAAAGACAAATCATAATCAACAACCATGATAAAATTCAATAAATCATGATATGAAAATTCCAATAAAGGAATCAGGTTCAATTCCCATATCAATGTTAGGTTTTATGATACTAAACATTAACCTATGCAGTGGATCACTATATAATATTTGGTGCACCCATCAATTTCATTTCATCATCATGAATAAGTGTGCCACATAAATTATTCAAAATGTATTCCTTCATAATCATATTTTATTCCAAGATCATGATTTTTTGAATAGATTCATGTAATCCCCAAGATAAATTACTTTAATTTTATATATGTGAACACTTTTAATGACTATGATTGTCATGGTGTTCTTTTTAGAAAATTTCTTGGAAAATATTGAGACTGGGCATTGGGATGACATGCGATTTGGAGGCGTATTGTTCTCGGAATAGTCAATCAAAAAATGTTATGGTTTTAAATATCATATGTGAGTAGTTTTATAGAAAAAGGGTAATATCTCTTAAACAGGATCTCATATTATAAATATGAGGGCACCATTATGTTCCGGATGGCGGGATTACCCTAGGCACAACTCATGTTTTTTCGGCGTGGTCCTTCGATGAGAAAACACAAAAATGGAATAAACATAAATAAAATAATTAAATAAAAGTGTTTTATTTTTCAATTCCTTATTAGTCTAGAAATGTGACTCAAATTAAAAATCAGAGACTACCATTGATCCCATGATGGCATTATTTTCATAGTCAGAGCATAACCTTGGTTAGCGCAGGCCGGCTATGGAAAGTAGTTTTTGGGATGTGTCTATAAATAAAATAATTAAATAAAAAATATATTATTTTGTTTCTATTATTACTCATAAATGGTAACATGCGATCTAAAAACAAGAGTTCCATTGATCACATGGGGGGGTTATTTCCTTAGGTGGGGCGTAAACTCAACTAGGTCGGGTCGAGGGTAAACGATAATTTTTGGGCATTTTAAAGAAAAATAAAAAAAAATCTTAATAATGATTTTTTTATCTAAAAATGTTTCATAGAAATACAACATTGATACATTAGTTTAATTTCACAAATGAAATAGAATTATGATGCTTTAAGTCAAGCATAACAAAAATACTGGTTCATCTTATAAATTAAAGAGCGTAATGACTCTGTGACTTAGCGTAACAGAAATGAGGAAACATGATTCCTCCATTTATATGTTTTAAAATGATAATAAATCATGGGAACAATAATAGTTTTTATATAAGGAAATTGAGGGGTGGTGTTGTAAAGTGGAAAATGGTTATGAATGATGAATCTTAAAAAGTTTCATCCACTTTAAAGGATCTCATCCTGGACCAGAGCGGTAGATCATGAATTGACGATTGGATGTAGAGTTACTTCATTCTTCATTTATGATAGATTATATTTTAGGTAGGGGTTTTAATTTCAAAATTATCCCCCATTCTGGATTTTTGAATGAAGATTTTTGACCATCCCATGAATTGGTTGACCCGCGGAATGATCATTTTTTCAAGAGGTTTTAATCGTTGGATGATTTTGGGGGAAATGAGTTTTCTATTTTTTTTCATTAACTTGATCCTTCTAAAGGATCATATCAATTCCGGAATGAAAAAACAACCATATTTGATCATTCTATTTATTTTTTTTTCATTTTGCTACAGTTTTTTGTTCTTCATGGGATTATGAAAAGTTTATTGTTGCACATCCATTTAATAGTATAACGATACGACATCAAGGAACCATAATAAACATGACACAATGGAGGTGTGACAATGATCGTGGGGATCATATTGAGTTGGTTAAAGAGATATCTCACATGATTATATTCTAACTGGAAAGGGATTTTGGAATGGTTATGAACACCTTGAGATGAATAGCATGACCCTAGGACTCCAGAGCATCTTTAGGATAAAAAACTGACACCTAGAGCGCGTCCGATGGCCTGGGGAAGTATTAATGGTGCATCAAGGGAGGTAGCGGTGGACGCATGTAGGAAAGATATAGGTGGTGTGATATAGTGGCTATAATACCTGTATATATGAGGCTGATCGTATTGACGAGGTCGTGACAGGATCATCTGGACCCGTGGCTCATGTCGTAGGCATGATTTACGGCCGACTAAGATGGCTGTGTGGCATGGAGAAGATGATGCAGACCACCACATCTGAGTAGTTAAATCGGCCCGTGTTTGGGTGAACCATGCTATATCATACGATCTGGGACTACCTTATTGGTTGGGTTGGACCCTAAGGACCGGGTCTGGTCAGACTCAGACCCCACCGTCCCCTATTTTATAAAACTAGCATAACATCCGAACCATACATCTGATTGCCTAGAAATTTGTGGATTTGGGACCCTTGAAATGAAATGTTAATTTGGAATATTCTATGTGACATTACATGCTGGTTTATATATAAATTATGGATTGAGTATTATATTCTCTCGGAATCAAGCATGCTATGAGAAAAAATCCTGAGATTCACTATGATGAGAAAGAAGTGATGAGAGGACATCAGTGGCCCGACAGATGAGAAAAACATAGTGTCCTACTAGATGGAAGGAAATTAGTGGCCCTACAGGCATGCACACCACAGTGTCCTGGTATAAGAATACAACATAACACAATATCCCAAAATACGAGTGAACTATAGTGGCCCGGGAGATGGGAGGACCTTAGTGGCCAGACATACAAGAGGTCCTTAGTGTCCCAACAGGAGAACAGACCTCAAAGGCCTAGAAATACACAATGGTGAATGGAACTCTGTGTCTTAGTAGAACTCAGTGACTCATTGGATATGAGTCCCTCAGCGGTACAAAACTTTTATCTTTACAACTGATAATATTTCATTCTATAATTTATGTTTTAACTCTGTGAGTTTACACTAGTTACACTCTTGATTACACATAATAGAGGTTACACATCATGTACCTCTTTGATATTATTATTTTTGTATTTCATTGTGACATACCTTTGGGATTTTTAGTCCCAAATAAGTATTTTTTTTACACACTGAAGAATGAGCTTCTCTTGTATGTTTTATGTCATCTGAAAACGATCAACTATTTGACGATGTCCTTGGTCGAACTAGGCCAGGTGGTTCATATAGTGACCAGATAGACGAGAAGTGCTTTGACAAATTTAGATAGTTGATTATTTACCAACCCTTCAGGAACTTTTTTATGTATATAATATATATAGAAATTTTCTTGTTAATTTCTATATTTGTTGTGCTTTTATTTTGTCCCATTTACCTATATGTTTCTATTGTCATTCCTAGTGTTTGTATAATTTTTGTATTCACCTTCCAACATATATGGCTTGGATTAGTGTTAATGTGTACATGTACATAGGAAAATTCCTACCATTTGTTTGGGATATTCCCACTCTATGCTAGTCACCAGCCTCTGTCCTTGGTGGAATAGGCTTGGGGTAGTCACAAAATTGTCCTCAGGGAATGGGTCGAGATAGAGAGGAGTCAGAGATTTTTGGTTCAACCATAATAACATAGTGTCTATGAGTTTGGTTTTGGGAAATAGTGTTAAGTGTTTTGAGTTTGGATTTCAGGACAATGAATCTAGTTATTGGGTGGTGGACAATGTAATGATACACTAGGACCCAAAATTATACATTTCAACTCATTGCATGAAAAAACTAGTTTTAGGTATAAATGATGGTGCATGAATCATATAGAAATGAGTTTTGTTTTCCATGTACTTCTTGGTCCATCTCACTAGGTATACTCTATTAATCATGGTACATATTGTTTTGTTTCAGGTTTCTTCCACGTAAATAGAAAGATAATATTCTACCACATGATAATGAGGATGATCTGTAGGGTGATGTGTTCAGTACAGGGGTTCATATCATGGACATCACCAATTGGGGTTCTACCAGCTATACCACTATGTATATAGTTTCATATTGAAGATGTGGTACTAGTAGATGATATGTGCTAGTGTGGGGAACTTCATGAATTCCATTGACTGAGGCCCCTTAGGTTTTGAGGTGATCTTGACTCACAAGAGGCTTGGGGACTGGGATGAGGTGGTGACTGAGTTCTCCATCTAGCCAGGACACAAATTGATCAGGTGGTCATCCTAGTAATGATCCTTCTTTGTGTCTTAGTACGGTAATGGCAGTGTATAGACTACCTGGTCTTATGATGAGGTGACTCTTCTATGGATAGAGATAGAGAACCTTTCACATGTATGTTTGTATTTCCATAAAATCTTAGGGTTATGCACGGCTGTGAGCCTCTACAACTTTGACATGACAGCATGTTTGTGTATGAGTATTCATTAAGGAGGGACATACTTTCTTGCTACTTGTTGAATATGATATGAACACTGTTTCTGGGCTCATAACTCCATGCGTGATGTTTTTAGGGACATCCATGCTAGAACTATTCCTCTAGGCATTCATATTTATTCTAGGATTCTCGAGAGAACCTTTGTGGTTAAAAGACCTTTGGTTGATCTGATACAATTAGTGGATGTCAGTAGTTGGAAATCAATAATATGACTTCAGTATAAAAGACATGGACGTGTGATATGTACCGAGAAGTTGTCCCTAGATAGGGATCGATAGCTGAAGGATTATATGTTGAGTCTAGATGACAATGAAAGAGGTAGTGATTTTCAATAGAATGATGGGGACAACTTCCTCAAAATTTTCCAACCCATCAAGCTAACAATGATGTGGTGGATGGTCCACCAAGGAATAGATAGTGATAGGAACAAATGAATCTTCTAGGTGTAAGATGTGGAAGAGGATCTAGGAGTGCAACAGTTGGTGGTATACATTTCTACATGTTATAACCACCACCCTAATGTGGTCCACACCAGGCTCAGAGAGCTTTAGTAAATTTTAAGGGGGTGCCTACTTTTGGTTAAGTAATATTACCCATGGAATCCAAGAATTATATGATGTATTTTTTGTTTCTATAATTTGTTATTGTATTAATACACACCAATGATTATCATTTCATCTTGCCATGTATTTTTTTCAAGACATAGAGTTTCTAGTTAAACTATTGACTTGAGCCTTTTGTCTATAGATACATATTGGTGGAGTCTCGATAATCATGTGTATGTCAATTTTGTGATATGACCTTTGAGGAAAGAGTTTTGGTTGGAACCTCTTAGTCGCAACATCGAGGCCTTACATCGTTAAATTTGGTATAGATTGGACATGCATAGTTCGTGATTATATTGAGATTTTTAAGAAAAAGGATGTGGTATGTTTGAAACATTGGAGTGGGATTTTCCTTGGAAAAAGAAAACGGAAGCCCAATCATCACATGATGAACTATTGAATATGAGGGTGCATCCTATCACACTTGGGTCTAGCAACCTTACCCATGAGGGAGTGACTATTTTAAGTTTTTAGTTCCGAGAAGAATTGGTTGATTATGGGGATTTATTTTCTTGAATTTTATTCTAGGATTACCTCCCCATAGACAAATGAACTTATACATCATTCAACATCTTGAGATGGCACTGATTTCAGCATCAATATATTGGATATCTTTCGCATAGCATCTCGAGTTTAGGGTGTAGGCGAGGGACATGTAGAGAAACAAATTAGTAAGAACCAGTGTTCCGGGATATGCGCGGACTACCATGAAATTTAACCGTGTAGTCATGTAGATCATGTCCCCACTACTAAAGGGATCATAAAACCATCAATAAGGAGAATGGGGAAGCCTTTCTCATGGATGTAACGTTTCCCGTAGGCTTTTCCATAGTTATGACAATGTTTGATGAGTGCCCCAATCATGAGTTTTTTAAAGGATGGATTCATGTACATAGTTTTATGTAATGTTTTAGGGACAAGACATGGTTGTGTCATGAAGCAGAGGCAAGCGGTGATTGCCAATAGTTCACATCAGTTGGGACCACATGAGTAGAACTCTCTGAAAAAAGATCTTTAGTTGGCTACAGTAGTCTTCACATTGAAGTTGTGGAAACACTGCCTTATGGGAGAATGAATTAACATCGACAGTAGACATTAAAGTCTAAATTATATTTTCTATCTGAAGGAATTGAACATGAGACATAGGATATGGATGAGGTTCCTTCAGGACTACAACTTCAATGTAGTCTATACACCTGGTAAGGGGAACTTGGTAGTGGATACACACTATAGGAGATCCATTATGTATTTATTGAATGAGGAAATAGGGAATTTGGCCACATTATAGATATCCTTCATGGATATAAATGATGAATCTTACCTCCTTTCAGTTTTTTTACCCCTCCACTATGGCATCCCACCTTTTTATTACATAACTTTTCCTTATATTTTACAAATAGATGATCTTTAAAGTATATTGTCTTGGAAATCAAGAACATAATACATGAAAAACAGCATAAAACATTCTTATAATACACTTATAAGGATTCATCATAAGATCATACTATGTACAATTAATTCATCTCATAACCTGGAGACATACATTCAATGGAATGGGAGAGTAGAAGGCACAGTAAGGGTAAACAAGGGAATCAGTTTACTTGTGACATCAATAAGAACATGAATAAAAAAATAAGGAAATTAGAAATGGAAGTATAGGAATGTAATAATAAAAATAAAATTAATCATAACATAAATATGTAGCTATAAAATTTCATTTAGACAATCGTGAACATATCACAAAGGTCCATCCCCAAGGTTTCAAAAAAAATTACCAAGGTTATTCACCAAGGTATCGTGAAACTTGTCATCTCTAGAGATTTATTTTTTACCCAATGCATTGGAGCGCTATCATGGTACACCCTTAATATGTATTTACTTACATGATATCCACACATATCAAAATAAAACATTTCATAAACAACCCATATAGAATAAAATAATTGGGTTTCATTTCAAAATCATGACGTTTTAAAAGTTCATAATAATAAGATCATTATATAATTTATAACCCAAGGAAAGGGGGTGAAAGTTATATGTATGTCCATTAGAGAGTAAAATATAGAATTTTATTTTTTTATGAACACCCATAGAAACGAAATTGGTCTGGGTATTCACATAAATAAACAACATTATTTTGTGAGAGAAAGAGATATAAATTTCGAGATGAAATATCTGAAGCATAACGACTATATAACATGCTTTTAGAGAATAATAAAAACAGAGGGTACAAGGGTAACCCACTTTTGAATAACTCAAAATAAAATATAAATACATAATAACATTTTGATAAGAACATGGTATGGATATTTGAATGACATTCTATAAGAAAAGGACACTTGATAGGAAAGAGAAGATGTGATTTCTTTTACGAGAAATTCGGTAGCCTAACGACGTCACATAAAAATTCAGAAAAAAATTGATGAGATCGAAAAGGGTATCTCAAAATTTAGACATGAAATGTATATTAATTATAACATATAATAATGTACCCTCAACATAAAATGATCGAAACAAGAAGACACAACATAAAGGAATTTATGACTTAATAGATGAGGGTGAACAGATCATTTACCTTGAAGAGTAACTTCAAAAGCCTGAAGGTCGGGACCTTGGGAGGATTGAGGGACACATTGGAGGACTCCTTCGGAGGGAAGGATACCAGAACATCTTTGAGAATGATTTTGGAATGAAATTAATGGGGGAAATTTCTTTGTACTTATAAGAAAACTGAGTGAATAAATTATTAATTTCCAAGGGACACCTCATTGGTGGTATTTTTAATACCATGAGCTTCCCAAGGAATTTTCCCATGTTATTGGACACTTGGGAATACTAATATAATATCTCACTATTTATAAGTTGACCAGAAAGCTTACACCATTATTACCTCATTAATTATTTCATTAACCACATGAAACTCAAAACTGCATTTTTACTATTCACTGAAAATCCAATTGTTTAAAAACCCCCCAAATTCACCCTAATCTAATTTTGATACACAGAATTAAAAAATGAAATCAATTTTATGAAAATATTTTTCTAAATATTTTTAATTTAATATGTATATAAAATAATTATTTATTTCAAAAACACAACTTGAAAACTATAACTCATTTTGTATCACCGTAAAAAATAATCATGGTCTCATAAAATTATCATATAACAATAAGACGAAAAAGTAACAATTTGGAATTAAATTTTATAAAAATACATTTCCATTTTAAATTATTAAATTAATTATGAAATTGTAAATAAAATATTGATGACATACAAAAATAACAAAACATAAACTATGATTGTTTTTTCACTTTTAAGATGTCTAAAATATATTTATACATTCATGGGTGAATTTTATATTTTTTTGGTTGATAAAATATTCATTTCTATTCATTACTATTCATATAGGTATGTTACTATTCACACATTACTATTTACTAATAATCAAGTTGATCTTAATAGACTGTAAATTTCTCACTGATCACAACTGTAGAAGACCATTTTTTGAAAATCATTTCACATTATTTATTTTTAATGAATACAAAAATATTATAAAATACCATGTTTCTTAAATTCATCACTAATACACATCCTATATTTATCTGAATATTTGAAATTCAGAAAATATTTCCATAAGAGGTAATAACATTTTTATTTATATAAAAGGATTACACAAAGCAGCTGAGGTCTCGTTAAATATCCCCTTATTACACTAGCATATGACCTAAATGTTAGGTATGCTATGGTGATAGATTCCTCGGGTGGCTAGGACAACATTGCCTAAGTGGTGATTTATATTAACTTGAACTTCTCCCTTAGGTGATTCCAATCGAGATTCATATGTTGAAGTTTGGATTGGATTTGGTCTAGAGCAAAGCATATTGATGATACCTCCATCCCAAGCTATAACAGACGGGCTTCATATGGCTCGAGTGTACGAGATGAGGCCATTCAATATTCTTCGTGTATTAATTGACCAAGATAACCGTATTTATAAAAACAAAACATTAAGATTATAATTTCCAATTATCATATTGACCAACAGTCATATAACAAGTCGAAACCCTACAATCTCATTTTAATTATGCACACTTAATTAATTAAAGGATATAGATTTGATGAGTATAAAATAAAATAACACATAATTAGGAAACCAATATAATTAAAAATTCCAGGTTGTTACATTCTTCCTCCCTTAAGAAATTTCATCCCCGAAATTTTATCTCATACCATCTGATGGGAAAAGGTATGGGTACTTCTGTCTCATGGACTCCTCCGGTTCCCACGTCGCATCTTAAAACTTGTGGTTCTTTCGCAACACCTTAACAAGGTGGGTATTCTTGTTGCGTAGAACCTTTTCTCTATGATCCAAGATGTCCACCAGCTACTCCTCATATGAGAGTTTATGTTTCAGTTGTACCACCTCTGGATTTAGTACATATAATGGGTCAGGTATGTACTTTCTCAATAACGATACATGGAAGACATCATTAAATTGGGCTAGATTTGGAAAAAGAGATAGCCGATAGGCCACTGCTCCCACACAATCAAGGATTTATTAGGGGTTAATGTACCTAGTGTTGAGCTTCCCTTTCTTCCGAAACCTCTTCTATGGTGAAATCTGAAGAAAGAATTTGTCACCAACATCAAACTCCAAGTCCCTTTGACGGTTGTCGGAATAGCTCTTTTTCCAACTATGAGCATCCTTAATGTGTTGTTGGTTGTAATGGACCTTTTCTCTCATTTCATTCACAATATCAGGCCTAGAAAGCATTCCCTCACCAGCTTCATCCCAACAAGTAAGTGTTTTGCATCGCTTCCCATAGAGAGCTTTATAGGGTGACATTAAAATGCTTTAGTGGAAGCTGTTGTTGTAAGAGAACTCAACCGAAGAGAGATGCTGATCCCATCCACCATTAAATTCCATTTAGCATGTTCATATAATTTCATCGAGTGTTTCAATAGTCCTTTCATATTGGCCATCATTTTAGGGGTAATAGGCTGAACTGAAATTCACTTTAGTGCATAGTGATTGTTGAAGACATCTCCATAATTTTGATATGAACCATGGATCACGATCAGATATGATAAAAGTGAAACTCCATGAAGCCTTACCAATTCATTCATGTAAATCCTGTCAAGTTGATCAAGAGAGAAATCTTCCCGAATAGAGATAAAATGGATAGTCTTGGTGATATGGCTCACAAAAACCCATATTGCATTATTTCCATTGGATGTTCTTGGGAGACCAATGAAAAATTCCATAGTGATATTTTCCCACTTCCATGCTGGTATGGTTAGTGGTTGTAATACCCCTTTATGATGTTGTTGCACTACTTTCAATTGCTGTCATACTAGGAACCTTGAAGTGTAGTCAGCAATCCCCCTTTTCATATTATCCCACCAATAATGATCATGATGGTCCCTATACATTTTTGTGCTACCAGGATGTATAGACAATGTAAATATATGAGCATCATCCATCAGCCCCTTCTTTATTTCCAGAATACAAGGAACACATAGTCTGGTATGAAATTTCATTACACCTTCTTGATTCGTATTGAACTCCGTAAAATTCACATCTTTCACAGCCTCAAACATCTTCTGTAACAAAGGATCTTCTTTATGAGCTTTCTTGATATTCTCTAGTGGTGATAGTTGAGAAATCATTTGGGTTATTGTTGATGTTGTCACTTCCTTTATAATTTCCATGTCCAGTTTTACTAGGTCATTGATCAAAGGATCTCTTGGAATCCTCATAATGGACATAACAAATGGGTCATTCCTACTTAAATCATCAGCGACTTTGTTTTCTCTTCCAGGATGATAATGAATTGAACAATCATAGTCTTCGAGGAGTTCCAACCACCTCCTTTGTCTCATGTTCAATTACTGTTGTGTGAAAATATACTTCAAACATTGATGGCCTATGTATATATGACATTTCTCCCCATTAAGATAGTGCCTCTATATCTTCAGAGAAAAAACAACTGCCTCCAGCTCCAGATCATGCATAGGATATTTCTACTCATGAGTCATCAACTGTTGAGATGCATTTTCAATGACCTTGTCATTCTGCATGATGACTCACCCAAGACCATTTAAAGATGAATCACTAAAAATTAAGAATCATTCTCCACTTGAGGGAAGAGTTAACACTGGTGCAGTAACCAATCTCTTTTTCAGCTCTTGGATATTTTCCTAACAATCCTTTATCCTGATGAACTTGAACCCTTTTCGAGTTAACATGGTTAATGGATTAGAAAGTCATGAAATGTTTTTCAAAAACATTCTATAATATCCTGCTAATCCCTATAAACTACATATCTCAGATATTTTTGTAGGCTAGGGCCACTTTTCTACAACTTTTGTTTTTGCAGGGTCCACTATGATTCCTTCATTTGTAACAATGTGACCCAAGAAAGAAACATGTTGTAACCAGAATTCACAATTACTAAACATTCCAAAAAGACTCTTCTTCTATAGAGATATTAAAATAACCCTTAGATGATCCTCATTCTCCTCACAGATTTTGGAATATATCAAAATATCATCAACAAAAACTACCACAATGTTATCAAGGAAGTCATTAAAGACTCTATTAATCAAATCCATAAAAATATCAGGTTCATTAGTCGGTCCAGAAGGTATAATAAAAAAATAATAATGACCTTATCTTGATCGAAAGGCAGTTTTTAGAATATCTTCATTCTGCACCCTCAATTGATGATAACCAGATAGAAGATCAATCTTAGAGAATAATTCAGCCCCATGAAGTTGGTCAAATAAGTCATAAATTCTTGGAAGAGGGTATTTGTTCATTACTATGATTACTTTCAGTTCTCTATAATCAATGCATAGCTACATCGATCCATCCTTCTTCTTCACAAAGAGAACATGTGTTCCCCAAGGAGACACACTTGGTCAGATAAACCCCTTCTCCATAAAATCATGGATTTGTTTATTTAATTTCAATAGCTCCATATTTTCCATTATATATGGGGTCTTTGATATTGGATGAGATCCAAGTATGAGTTCAATGGAGAACTCTCCCTCTCTTCTTAGGAAAGGTCAAGGAAACTATTGAAGAAATTAGTCAATGTATTCCTGGACAATGGGTACATTTTCTATCTTCAAACTCACATTTCCTTCTTATTCTTCACCACCAATTCCATAAATAAAGATATATGAGGTTATTAGAGGCAAATATCATGTTGAGATATCTCTCCTTAGAATATTAATATAGGTTTTCCATTCAAGACTACTAAGATGTCCTTACTTCTTCATTTGATCTTTGCATTATACTTTGAGAGCCAGTCTATCCCTTATATAATGCCGAATTCCAACATAGGAATGACTACTAGATTTGCGATATTATTGTGCTCAACAATGTAGATACTAGAGTTTTTATACACTAATGATGATTTGATAATTTCACTAGGAGTCTTGACTGATAACTCTACTTTTAGCAAGTTGGGGGTTGATTCTAAATTCTTTGCAATCTTGGAGGAAATAAAGGAATTCCTAGAACCAGAATAAAACAAATTACTTTCTATCTTTGAGAGAACAACAAGTATACCTATTACCAAATCATTTTGAGCTTCAACCTCAGTTTTTGTGATAGTAAAAATAGGTCCTTGCTCTCTTGGACATTGCTGAGGCTGATGGAGGTTCCCATCCACTGCCCTCGAATTTGGACAGTGATCGGCAAAGTGCCCCAGTTCTCCACAATTAAAGAACTGGACATCAGGTAGGGCCTTCACCATATTCCCCTTGTATTTAGTGTTTGGAATTTGATGTTTCACCTCACTACGACAATTCCTCTCAATATGGACATCTTTTCCACACTTGAAGCATTTCCCACTCTTGAGGGGGTAGTTCCTCGAATACTTCTTCCTACATTTATTTCACATGGGACATTGTATTTGCTTTCATCCTCTTCCATGATCAAATATCCTCCCTATGCTTGGCCCCATTGATCTATTTTTGTCATTGGATTTATGAGACCCTTGCGTCTCAACAAACTCTAGTTCAACATTCATTGTACTCGGTACGATCTCCGCGTAGCTATCATAGTCTTGGTTGGCTAGATTCTTCAAATTATGAGGTCTTAGTCCACCTAATAATCCATCAACCTTAGAATTTGGATCAATGGGAAAGATATTGGTATATCATTAAATTCAGTTGAAGTTCACCTCAGAGATTCCAACATATTCGTTCTCCTTCTACTTCAGCTCGAGAAACCTCTTCTCCATTATTGTTCTCATGGATCGAGGGAAATAATTACTGAATAAGATCCCTCTAAAAAATTCCCACTCCATAGCTTCAACCTCCACTCATTGCCTCATGTTTTTAATCAGCTCCCACCACCGATCAGCTTCTCCTTCTAAGAGATAGATAACCCGGGTGACCTTCCCTTTCATTGAATAGCGGATCACATAAAAGATATTCTTGATGGAGCTGATCCACTTCTCAGCAATCTATGGGCCAATCAATCCAATAATGGTTAGTGGTCTTGGACACATAAAGTACTCAACAAAATGTTTTCCCTTCGCAGTGAGATCAGTCTCACAGCTTGATTCAAGTTATTTCCCATAACTTTAGTCAGTTGGTTCATCATTCACATGAATTTTTACATTCTGGCTTCCATTTGAGGGTCGTCAGTGCATGGTCCATTGTGGTCACAATTTGCACAGTTCATCTTATTTCCGTCAATTTTCTAAAATAATAAAACTTTAGTGAGTAACTTATTTCATTTATGAATCTTTTAACTATAAAGGATTCAATGTCTTAAAACATCATTCTTAAACAATATCATTTTTCTATAATTCCTTCCTAATAATTTATAAAATGATTTTGATTAGCCAAACATATTACTATGGAGTGTCGTAACGAAGTGTGTAGCAAGGCCCATTTTTGTGTACCAGTTCCTGTTCATGTCCATCTAAAAGTAGTGATTTTGGGTTATACCCCTATGTACATTTGTGTCAGAGATACCTCTACCTGCTCGTATCCAGACAGGGATGTATTTCCTTGATAAACCACATACTTAATACTCAATAAAATACAAGGAAGTTTTCAAATATTTATACTTTTCTATAGGATTATTCTTAGAGATTTCATAGCCTAATTTCCATAAATAACTAAACGAATCATTGATTCCAACTATGGCATCCCACATTTTTATTACATACCTTTTTATTACATTTTACAAACAGAGGATCTTTAATGTCTAGTGTCTTGGAAATCAGGAACATAATACATGAAAAAAACATAAATCATTATTCTAATCCACTTGTAAGACTTCATAATAAGTTAATTTTATGTACAATTACTCCATCTCATAACCAAGAGACATACATTCAATGGAATGTTTGAGAAGAAGGCCCAGTAAGGGTAAACAAGGGAATCAATTTACTTGTGACATCAATAAGAACTTGAATAGAAACATAAGGACATGAGAAATGGAAGTATAGGAATATCATATTTTAAAGAACATGAATCATAACTTGAATATTTGGCTACAACATTTCATTTAGACATTCAAGAACATATCACCAAGGTCGATCCCCAAGGTGACAAAAAAAATTACCATAGTTATTCACCAAGGTATCATGAAACTTGTCATCTCTAGAAATTAATTATTTACCTAATGAATTCGAGTGATATCAGGGCACACCCTTAATATGTCTTCACTTACATTGGAACCACATTTATCATAATAATAAATTTCAAAAATAACCCATATAGAATAAAAGAAATGGGTTTCATTTCAAAATCGTGATGTTTTAAAAGTTCTTAATAATATGATCATTATATCATTTATAACCCATGGAAAGGGAGTGAGGGTTATATGTATGTCCATTAAAAAAATAAAATATATCTTTTTTATATATTTATGAACACCCATAGAAACGAAATAGGTCTGGGTATTCACATAAAAATCTAGATAATTTCTTGGGAGGAAGAGATAGAAATTTTGAAACGAAATTTCTGCAGCATAACGACAATATAATATGGTTTTAGAAAATAATAAAAAGAGAGGGTACAAGGGTAACACACTTATGAATAAATAATATTACAATATAAATATATAATAACATGGTGGTAAGAACATGTTATGGATATTTTAATGACATGCCACGAGAAAAGGAATCTTCAAAGGAAAGAGAAGATGCAATTTCTTTTATGAGAAACTCGACAACCTAACAGTGACAATTTAAAATATAGAAATAAAAATTGATGAGAGAGGAAAGGGTCTATAAAAAATTAGACATAAAATGGAATGTAATGATAATATATAATAACATACCCTCAACATAATGATATGGAAACTAGCAGACACAACATAATGGAATTTCTGACTTAAAAGAGGAGGGTGAAAGAATCCCTTACCTTGATGAGTAACTTCGAAAGCATGAAGGTTGGGACTTTGAGAGGCATTAGAGAACCTTGGGAGGACACCTTGAATGGTAAGGAGACTATAAATTCGTTGAGGATTATTTTGGAATGTAATTAATGAGTAAAATGTCTTGGTGTTTATAGGAAAAGTCAGTAAATAAATTATTAATTTCCAAGGGACACCTCATTGGTGATATTTAAAAAAACATGGGCTTGGTCCTTGTATTTTCCCATGGTATTGGCCACATGGAACAACTCATAGAATATATCACTATTCATAAGTCTTCTAGAAAAATTACATCATTATTACATCATTAATGATTTCATTAAACACTAGAAACTCAAAACTGCATTTTTATTATTCACTGAAAATTCAACTGTTTCAGAAAAAACCCAAAAATTAACCCTAATCTAATATATATGCTCTGAATTCAAAATTGAAGTCAATTTTATGAAAATATTTTTATAAATATTTTTAATTAAATTTTTAAATAAAATCATTATTCATTCCAAAAATACAACATTAAAATTATAGCTAATTTTGTAACACCTTAAAAAAAATAATGAACGTCCCATAAAATTATAGTATAACCAAATGACAAAAAAGTATAAATTTGTAATTAAAATTTATGAAAATACATTTCCATTTTAAATTATTATTTTAATTATAAATTTTAAAATAAAATATTTATGACATAAAAAAATACAAAAACATAAAATATGTTCATTTTTTCACTTTTAAGATGTCTTAAATGTATTTATACCTTCATGGGTAAAGTTTCTATTTTTTGGTTGATAAAATATTCATTACTATTCATTACTATTCATATGGGTATGTTACTATTCATACATTACAATTCACTAAAAATCACGTTGATCTTATTAGTCTCTAAATTTATCACTGATCACAACTATAGAAGACCATTTTTTGAAAATCATTTCACATTATTAATTATTTAATGAATACAAAAATATTTTAAGATACCCTTTTTTCCTAAATTGATAAATAATACACATCCATGTTTACCTAGATATTTTAAATTCGAAAATTTTTTCCATAAGAAGAAATAACAATTTTATTTATATAAAAGGATTATACAAAGCCTCTAAGGACACATTACATAGCCCCTTATTACACCATCATATGACTTAAGTGTTAGGTGTTCTATGGTTATATAATCTCGGGGTGGATCGGAAAACATTGCCCAAGTTGTGATTTCTATCCTCTTGAACTTCTCCCATAGGAGATTCTGTTCATGCTTCAAATGTTGAAGTACAGCTTGGGCTTGGTCCAAAGCAAAGCCCAGGGATGGTACCTCCTTCCCAAGCTCTGATAGATGGGTTTCATATGGATCGAGTCTACTGGATGAGGCCATTCAATCATCTTTCTGAATTAATTGACTAAGAAAAACTTATTTATAAAAACACAACTTTAAGATTATAGTTTCCAACTGTCATATTTACCAACATTCATATTATAGTAGAAACCCAATGGTCTCATTTTATTTATACCCACTTCATTAATTAAAGGATATAGTTTTGTGGAGAATAAAATAAAATAACACACAAATTTAGGAAACCAATATAATTAAAAAGTTGGGGTTGTCACATCTACTCTTAATGTGAGTCTGGGAGGCACAACTTAATGATATAGACTATGGATCTTTATGTTTTCAGTTTTCCACAAGGAATACACCTGATGGATATTTGAATGGTGGAGAACACGTTGTTCCAATTAGTGGAATAATAGTAGTATAAGTGCATTCCTATAGTGTCTAGATACATCACGGTATGAATGTGGGTGTCACGAAAGACATCATGGATGATGGAACTGGTTGAAGCTGGGCGTACCTATTGATATAAAGGTTAAGCACTTTTTTGATTAGTTTCATTGTTTTATAACACACTATTTTGAGATTAAATTATTTGAAGGGTTTTCACTTTTGTTCCTTGGGGTGCCATGAAGAGAGTAAGAAATAATATCTATGGAGTTTATGATAGGTTTATCATGTACGCCTAGGGGACATTGTACCATCTGGGTGATTATTGACCAACTCACCATGTCATTCACTCCTTATCCTTTTGGTGATAGAGTCCCATATGAATCATGGGATTCTTCTATGTGAATGGTATAGTTCAACTCTTTGGATTCCCATCAATGATAGTCTCAGATCTAGGTGAACTCTTTGCATCCCGGTTGTGGAAGAAATTGTAGATGGAATTTGGGAGTTAAATGCGCTTGGGAACATCTTTCCACCCAGAGACAAACGGCTAGACAAATGGACCATTCAGGTCCTAGAGAACATACTACATTATTTTATACATGATATTATCCAAATTGGGGATGATATACTACATATGGTGGAGTTTTAATGATAAAAATCTTCAACTCCTCCATCGGTATGGATCCATACCCAACCTTGTACAAGCAACCCTGTAGGTCACCACATTGCAGGACTAGCCTTGGAGAGTCAACATTCATGGACCCAAATATGGTGAAAGACACTATAGAGAATGTACAGATCATCTAGGAGTGGATGAAGACTACATAGATCTATCATAAATATGACACAAATAGGCAATAGATACCCTTGGAGGTCATGGATGAAGACCATGTTTTTCTTTGGGTCTCTCCCCGATGTGGGATATTGCGATTTGGCCAGTGCAGAAAATTTACTATGTGGTTCATAAAAATTTCTTCTTTACTACATAGAATGTTCAAGGTGGCATAGCAGTTTTCTCTACCACTATAGTCAATGCTGGTGCACGGCGTATTCCACATGTCCCAACTAAGGAGATGCGTACAAAACCCATCACACATCACTAATTGGGGAAAGATTGATGATAATGACAAGGTGACATTTCTGAATTTTCTAATGAAGATTGAGGATTTAAATGAGAGGAACCTGTATGGGTGATCAATTTATCTAGTTTGAATTCTTTATAAGCACACAAATCTATAGGAGAGGATGTTGGAATGAGAGGCTCATGTTTTTTCATATACCCTTGCCTTTATGGGAATCACATGGTTTGGATTGTAGTGATGAAATTCCGTAAGTTAGGGGAGAAGTAATTGCTTGTAATTTAATGGTATTATTTTTTGAAAACATATGGGAAAATTAAGAGGCCAGGAAATAAGACGGAATGTGATTGTGAGGCAAGGTGTGCCCAGAATGGTCTATCAAAATTTTTTATGTGTTTAAATAGAGCATGTGAACATTTTTTCTAAAAATGTGGAAGAACTATTATATGGGTGGCTAGACCAAAAATCTGATGGAACCATTGCATTCCTGATGGTGGGTTTACCCTAAGCATGACTTAAAAATTGTCTGTGTGAGACTCTGGCAAGAAAACATGAAAATGGGATAACAAAAAATAAAATTATTAAATAAAATTATTTTATTTTTCAAATCCTTATAACTCACAAATAGATACATGGATTGAAAATATGATAACACCATTGAGAAAGTGATGGAATTCTATCTTTAAACAGATCTAAATATTGACTAGCACATTCCAACTGTTGAATGTAGTTTTCTGGTCATTATAGTAAATAAAATAATAAAATAATGATTATTTTATTTTCAAATCCTAATAACTCGTAAATGGTAACTCGAATTGGAAATATGAGAATACCATTTATTTCATGAGGGTGTGATTTCCATTTGTGAAGCCTAACCTCAACCAGTGGGTTGAGGGTAAAAGTTTATTTTTTCATTTTAATTCAATATAATATAAACATAAGAAATTTTATTTTATCCAAAAATGTTTCGAAACAACACAATTTCAAGACATATATTTCATTTCTTAAATTAAATAGTGATGTGATGTAGTAACTGAAGTATAATTGAATTTCTATTTTATTTCCTAAATGAAATAGTGTAACGACTCGGTGACTCAGCATAGCAGAAATATTGAAATGTGTTTCATACATGTAATTTTTTAACAGAGATATTGATTAGTGTCACGATTTTGGATATTTTAAGGCACTAGAGGAGTTTCATTTTCAAGTGGTGAATGGTTACAAATAACTAAAATCCACATGTTGCATCCACCCCTTTTGAAGGATCTCGTCTTAAAAGAATGTTACATATTGATAATTGACAAACAGTGGTGGAGAGAATCTATTTTTCATCAATGAGAGATCTAATTCCAGTTAGGTGTAGTTAATTTGAATTTTTTTCCCCATTCAAGATTTCAAATTGATAAATGTGGATCATCCCATGAATAGGTTGATCTATGAATCGATCATTCTTGCAAGTGGTTTTTAATGTGGGATAATTTTGGAGGAAATGAGTTTTATGTATTGTTTTCATTACCTTGATGCTTCTAATAGATCAAATCGAGACAAAAACAAACAAACAAACATGATTTGATCCATATGATTCTTTTTGTGCCATTACCCCCACGTTCTTCGCATTCTTCGCAGGATAACAAATGATTGATTATTGTGAAACCGTTTAATGGAAAAATTATCCGACATCATGGATCATGAATAGAAACCACACAATGGAGGTGTGACGATAATGGTGGTGATCATATTGAGGTGGTGTGGGAGATATCACATGCAAATGACTTCACACTAGAATTTAATAGTGGCATGGTTATGAACACATGGAGATGAAGACGGTGACCTAAGGACTACTGAATGTCTTTTTAATAAAAACATGGACCACTATAGCATGTTTTGTGTACCGTATAATGGATGCAAGTCCCTTCTTCGTGGCCGCATTAGCCACATTAATGCGAAATCCTGCATGGAGGAGGTGTTGAATTTTATTCATGGTGGGGTCAGCTAGGCTCGAGGGTCATGCTGCGGGAAGGATCAAAATCTGGATGAGCCAGCGGCATGGTGCAGAGTGAATGTGGTGGACTTTTGCATCTGGGTGGTTGAACCATATCATATCCATGTACATCAGGATGGATCAGGAGGGCCAGGTCAAGTTGGCCCCACTGGGGCTAATCGAACCTGGACCCCACTGACCCCTTTTCAGTAAAACATTCATAACATCCAAACTATACATCCAACTGACGAGCCATTTGGGAAATTGTTGCCCTCACAATATGGATGTTATTTTGGAATATTCTATGTGAGTTTAAATGGAGGTTAATATACAACCAATGGATTTAGGAGTAAATTCTCATGGAAAAACATGTAATATGAGTGGAAATAAAGCCACTTGCACTAACGAGAAGGGAGTGTCGAGAAGATATCAGTGGACTGGAAGATGAGTATTACTCAGTAGACTGGAAGATGAGGAAACCATAGTTTCTATATAGTAGAGTAGAGTAGACCTCAATGGCTTCGTAGATTAGAAGACATTAGTGGCCCAAGATATGAGAAGAACTCAGTGGCCCAGCAGACGATAGTGATGAACAGACCATAGTGGAATGCTGGAAAAGCATACCTCACTGGCTTAGAAGGCCTCATTGAATAATTGGGGATGAGTTCCTCAGTATTACAAGATGTTCAGATTTACGATTGATAATCTTTATTTCGATTTGTTATGTTATGCCAGTGTGATATGACTCTAGTGAATCTCTTGATTCCACTTCTTAGAGGTTACACATTGTGTAACTCTTTGGTAGTCTTCTTTGTGTATTGCATTGGGATATACCCTTGTGTGTTAGGGTACCTACTGATTTTTGTTTTAATCACACCTTCAAAGGCATCAGCCACACATGTAATGTATTTTTTAGATGATCGACGCTTTGACAGAGTCCTTGGTTGACTTGGGTCAGGTGGTTCTTAGAGTGACTTGACAGACAAGACATTCTTCTACGACTTTAGACAGATGTGTCTAGAATTACACTTCATGTAGGGTTTTCTGTGAGAGGTTTTCCAGAGACTTGAACATTTAATTTTATGTTTTAGTTGGGCTTGTATTTTGGCCCCATTTACCTTCAGTTTTCAATTGTCGTACCTTGTGTTTGTTTAATTAGAGTATTCAAAATCCATCATTAGTGGAATGGAGTTTTGTTTGTCCGGGTATGTGTACTTAGTAAAATTCCTCTCATTTTTTGGGATATCCCAACATGGTGCTAGTCACCAGCCCCTACCCTATCAATGGTGGGTTTGGGGTAGTCACATCACGTGCCCTAGGGGATAGGTTCTAACCGAGTGGTGTTAGTGGAGGTTGATTATAAATTACGAACACAGAGTCTATGAGTTTGGTTTGGGGGAACATTTTTATGCTTTTCGAGTTTGGATTTAAGGATAGGGAATCCACTATTGTTGTGGATGCTGATGTATCCATACACCTGGTCCCTAATTTTTTTGACTTGGTACTAGAAAACACTAGTTATATGGGAAAAAGGTACATGAATCGTTCGAAATGGGTTGATTTTTCTATGTCCTTCATGTGATAGTTCACCAAGTATAATCTATTGATCGTGGTGCATCAGGTTTTGATTCAATATTCTTCCACATAGACTGCCAACCCTGATTTTTCCACATAATAACAAGGATGATCCATATGGTGACAAAATGGTTACATGGGTGTCATACTAGAGATAGAACCACTAGGTTTTGTTCCTTCTATACTTCCACGTATGGCATAGCACAAGGTACTCACAGTACTCACAGATGATATGTGTGGGTTGAGCACACTTTATGAGTTTCAGTTGAAGATACCCCACATGATCCAAGGTGATCCAGACTCATAGGAAGCTAATTACTAGCTTGAGGATGTCACTGAGTTTTCTATATAGTTAGGGAAAAATTAGATCAGATGTCTGACCTAGAATTGATCCTTTTACGTATTTCAGTAGACTGAGGGCTTGTTTTGATTACCCAATCATACAATAATATTAATCTTTTGTGTATAGATCATGATAACCATTCTTAGATAAGGGGTGACTTTATTAATATTAAGGGATATCTATTCTCATGAGCTTTTATAGCCTATGTAGGACGTCATGTCAGTAGCTCAGTATTCATCAATTCATACCTAACTTCTAGTTACATGATGAATACAATACGACCAGTTCATTTGACCTTAGACTTCCTAGCGAGCTGTGTTTAGGTACATCCAAGAAAGAGATATTACCCTTTGCATTCCTACTTATCTTAGGGTGATAGAGAGACCATTTTTCATTGAATGTATTTTGGAAGAGTAGATACAACCATTCAATGTTAGGGGTGGGAAGGTAAGAATCAAACATAATTCTCTAAGACATGGATGTGTGAGACATCATAGAAGAGAACCCAAGATAGGTGATCTATAGATTAGGGCTCATAAGGTGGATCTAGTCAGCCAAGAAAGAGGTAGTGATTTTCAAATGATGGTTGGGGACATCTCTTTAGATATTTTTCATCCCCATGTGATGATAGTGAAATAGTGTTTGGGCCAACGTGGTAGAGATAATGACTAGAGAAAATGAATCTGTAAGGCAGAAGACGCAGTAGGGGTGATTCAAGAGAACAAGGTGGTGGTGTATATTTTGACATTTTATAACCACCACCCTAATGTGCTCCACACTAGGCTTAAGATGATATAGTATAGAGGAAGGGGGTTGCTTCATGTGGTCCATGAATATTACCCAAGGGATCCATGAATGATTCAAGGTGTGGTATATGTATATTTTTAGCTTACATATTAATAGAAAGAGGTGTTAACCATTCATTCTTGTCCCAAATCATGATCACGACCTAGAGTTCATGGTTAAAAGTATTACTTGTCCCATACATATGAAGATACTTGTTGGAGGAGACTTGATAAACACACTTATGCCAATAGTGTGATCTAACCCATGAGGTGGTAGTTTCTGTTGGAACCTCTTGGTTGTTGTGTCGATGTTTTAGGATGTTAGTTTTGGTATTAACTGGTCATGCATAGTTTATTTGTAGATTGTCTATTTAAGGTAAAAAGATGTTGTATTTCCACATATTTGGAATGGATTTTTCCCTATTTGGAAATAAATCCCATGCAGCATGAGATAAAATCATCCACAGGATGGTGCATCAGATCACACATGCGTCTTCTAGCCATACCAAAGTGGTAGTGAATGTTTTGAGTTTTCAGATCCCAATAGTAGTGGCGGAGTACAGGGACGCAATTCCAAAAGATGTTTCTAGGGTTACCTCCCTGTATGTAGATGGACAAATTCATCATTATACACCATGACATGTAATTATATCATCATCAGAATATCTGATAGATATCATAGTGTTTTTTGAGCTGATTGTATAGGTGGGGGACTTGAAGAGGATGGGATTTTTATGACTGATTTTTCAAGGATATGTGTGGATTACCAGAACATTACCCAAGTGGTTATTGTGAATTAGTACCCAATTCCAAGGGTATGATAGACACATTGATTAGTTGAACGGGGATGGCTCTCGCATGGATGGAATGGTGCCCATTGGATTTTCAACATTTAAGACAGTGTTTGATGAGTGCCATGATCATGAGTTTTAAAAAGAATGTATTCAAGTATATTGTGTTCTATGATGTGTTAGAGACCAGAGTTGGTTGTGTCCTGATGTAGAGGAAAGAAGTTATTTCATATGGTTCATGTTATTTGAGATCAAATGGGAAGAACTAGCATCCCATGATCTTGAGTTGGTAGTGGTATTCATCATATTGAATATGTGGAGATTCTACCTTATGGGAAAATGAATTAACATATAATCTAATCAATAGTTTCTCATTTATATGATCTGATAGATTAAATTGAACATGTGATAGAGATAATAAATTGGGTTCCTCCAAGAAAATGAATTCAATGTAGTCTACACACATCATAAGGGGAATGTTATAGTAGATTCTCTTAGTAGAATTAATAATTTGGAGTTTCGTAATGAGGAAATAGATATATTTTCCATGTTATGGTTATCCTTCATGGATTGAGATGATGCAACTTACCTCTATTCCGTGGTTGTTTCCCCTCCACTCATAAATTATTTCAGGTAGGCACATGTTCATCATACTGACTGTGGGTATTTTAGTGATCAGTTTTCCACAAGGAATACCCTTAATGGATATTAAAATGGGGGGAATACATTCTTCCATTTAGTGGTTGTAAAGTAGTATAAATGAATGCCTAGAGTGATGAGATGCATCAGGTATCAATGTGGGTGTCAAGGAGGACACCATGGATGATCGAATAGGTTGAATATAGGCTTACGTATTGTTATAAAAGCTAATCACTTGTATGTTCAGTATCATGGTTTATCAATACACCTTGTCGAGCCTTTGTTTTTTGAAGGGTATGATATTTTTTTTCGTTGGAGATATAAGAAGGTATTGAGAATGAATATCAATGGACTTCTTGATAGGTTTATCATATTTTACCAGGTGACAAGGTTGCATCATGGTGATCTTTGAATAAATCAACATGTCAGTATCTTCTTATATTTTTCAGAATGGAGTCTTTTAGAGAGAATTGGATACATCTACATATATTGGATTGTTTGACTACATGGTGTCCCCTTAACGATTGTCTCGGATCAAGGTGCATGATTTGCAACCCTGTTGTGGAAGGAATTGGAGGAGGCTTTTAAGACTCATCTACACATGATCATTTCTTTCCAACCATAAATAGATGACCAGATGGAGTTGACCATTTGGGTCCTAGAGGACATGCTACATTATTACATCCTTGATTTTGGATGTAGTTGGGAGGATAAACTACCTTTGGTACAGACTTCAAACAAAAATATATGCCACTCCATCAAGGTCATGGAAAAATTTGAGGCCTCATATATGTAACCGATTATGTCACCACTTTTCTGGAATAAAACAACAGAGTCTGTGCTCAGGGGCATAGATTTAGAGAAGGATACTTTAGAGAATTTGGAAGTCATTCTGGAGTGGATTAAGACTGAACAGAGCTATCAAAATTCATGTGCTGATAGTTGATAGAAGCCCAAGGAATTTGAGAAGGAAGTCCATGTGTTTCGTTGGGTCTCTCCTTGATGTGGGATATAGAGATTTGGCCAGGGTGGAAAGTTATCTCTGATGTTCATCAGACATTTTCTGTTTCTCTGTAGATTGTGTGAGGTGTCAAACCCATTGGATAAACCTCCATAGTCAGAGAGGATGTGAAACAGCCCGAGATTTTATGAAAAATATTCTTTTTTATTTCACTAATGTCTTGTGTTGTATGCTACACCAAAAGGAGCTTGCAAAACACGCATCCTTGACTTGCCTTGCATTACACGCAATCGCGACCTTCCTCGGTAGCTTGCGTCGTACGCAATACCGAGTTTCACTAAACAACGATATGCTATTAAAATATTATTAAAACTAGCCGTTATGAATAATAATAACCACTTTTTGAAATTTTATAAATTTTATTTTTCAAAATGGACTTCATTTTTGGATTCGGAATACCGAAATTAGCCTAGGGTGAAATTTTGGTATTTTTCTGAAAACTTTCAATTTTTGATGAATAGTGAAACCACTAAGTGGTAGGTTAAAAACTGAATTTTTCATAAAACTTAATTTTACCGCTTCTGTGAATGGAATTTCAAAAATCCGAGAGACACGGTTGATGTCAGTAAGTAAAATGTGGTTCAATGAGATGAACATAATTTTTGGTGAATAGTAACTTTTTACTTTTTTTTACCACGGTTAATAGTAAATAGGGTAACTAAGGGTAAATATGATATTACTATTACCCTAACACATGTCCTAATTCTATTGGATAAGTGTAATTAGACCAAAAACAACCTTATGAATATAATATGACCATTTAGGTCCACTTGGATTAGATTATGACATTTAATATTATTTTATTTAATGAATAGTTAAAATAGTTAAAATCAAAGTTTAATAACTAAAACATTTTTAATATGGGGTTATACATAAGATAAATTCGACTATAAATATTCATTAGAAATATAAAAATATTTCCTACATAATTATATTTTATTTATAATTTTTAGACTTTAAATAAATTAATTTATTTATGACACAATGATGATGCAGTAATTACCCTTTTAAGGAAATATTAACATAATTGATGTTATAAATGCTCAAATGAATGTAATTTGAGACTGTTTATGAATTACACTAATTTTCTAGGTTATTATGATATATTAGTGTTGATTTAATCAACTTGGTTCGAACATATAATTCTGTTATGACTTTCACAAAAATCATATATCAAATAGTGTCAAAATTGACACAAAATAGTTTTTAAATCAAATATTATATTATTAATTGTTATTTTATTCCTAAAAATCTAAGGTTCGGAAAAATGACTTAGATAAGGATATATATATTAATAATAAACAATTTGGGGTTAGTTTGTCATGTTATAGTAAGTGTATTAACCATATAGTGAAAGAAAACAAAAAGACACGGTAAAAGTTAAATTATTTAACTTAGAGTTAAATATAATTGATAAGGTTAAAATAATACCATAAACTTTTCTAAATCCTATTTGTTGATAGGATTTCGACCCATACCCACTTTAGCTTCGAAATAAGACCCTTTGGAACCATTATAAACCAATTTTGACATTAATATAAAATAATATTTTGAGGTATTCCTAAGGTGCCCCTCTCCTCCCTTATAAAAGGACACCTCCTCCCCCTCCTCCTCAGACCAATTTGAGCACTCAAGATCGGCCAACCCCTTCCAAAATCTCTTCTCCACTTCCCTATAAACATCCTAGAGGTTCTGGTCTTCTTCAAAGACCAATTTTAGTTCCCTAAGAGGAGGTCTCCAAAAGGCGATTCAAAGAAGAGGTAATTACCGTTACCAATTCTTTCATCTTTATTTCTTCTTCCACTTCTTCTTATTAGGTTGTTTCATTATGAAGTAATAACATCAGTATCACTCATATACTGATATGTTATTATAAGTATGAAACAACCCTATTTCACCATCTATCCATCCTATGGAAAAAGAAATCACCGCGCGTGCGTACGTACGGAATACCGTCTCCACGCCGTGGTGTAATCTATTTTCCACCACCACCTTACATGGATGGGTATAATGGTGTAAAGAATAACTATAAATAGTTATTACAACATCATATTGATTCTGATATATTGTATAATCCACTACAATTCAATTCAATATTTATGGAAATGATATCATCGCTCGTGCGTACGTACGGACTACCGTCTCCACGACGCGATGAGATTCATTCTCTATGTTAACCATTTAAGAATGATTATAAAGTATATATAAGAAATAATAATGAAATATATTACATTATAAAGCTACTGGATTTATGTATATATATATATATATGTATGTCATCTACTTACTTCCATTCAAGACAATAAGGAAAGGAAAACAGCGTTCATGCGTACGTACGGACTACCGTCTCCATGAACGGTGTTTTTCATTTCATTTATCTATCTTATATATATATATATACTGAATATATATGATATATAAATCATATTTTATATTCTGGAAGTAAGTAAATCATGATATAAGTAATAATAATGTCAAGAACAACAAGTCAAAACACCTACGATAAAATGAAACGATTTTACCCAAAACGCTTCTTTAACATGGAATTTACAAAAGAACGGGTAATATAATGTCATAAGTGAACCATATATGATATCATAACAATGAATATGATTATGGAATAAGTCAATAACATTATTTAAACCATTATACAGGAGCTTCGGACACGTACAAAGCAAATCGGACCTAAGGTAGGGAAAATATCACAATCTCATTTTATCCGAGATTGTTTATTCGTAAGTATTTATTGGGGTGTATTTTATCATCCACATCCATGTTCCCTCAATATGTAATATTGTTTCCATACACTTACAATAGTTTAAATCCAATTTTACCCTTCGGTGAGTTTTTAGTAAAGAAAATGAAAGGAATCTTTTGTCGTTTTTTCGTACAAGGTAATTTTTGACTTTTCCGAAAAAAGTACGAGAAGAATGTTTTTTTAACTTATATGGCATGAATGGATTTTTGAAACATTATTTCAAAGAAGCTTCCTTTACAAGTTTTCAAGTTTATTTTTAATCAACTTCTTTTAGTTTATAATTGTATGACATGTTAAGAAAAGAAAAGTGTTTTTGAAGAAGAAAGGATATTTTCCTCAAGAATGGAGTTCAAGTATTTTATCAAAATTATTTTCTATCTAAGATAATAAAAGGGTTCTGTTTTTATCCCTATTATTACAAGGATTTTATTATGTTGTGATGGAAACATTTTTATGAATTCCTTTATCTTATATGAATGGTTTTATGATGTCATGTTGTTTAAGAATCCCATTTTTATTACATCGGTTATGCAATGATGTATGATTTATGATTTTGTGGCACACATAAGAATGGTATCATTATGAGATGGGTGGGACCTATATCTCCCTCCAATGCATTGGGTAAAGATTTTATATCTCATGATATAGACATGGCTGAAATGGTAGGTTATACCGGTTCCGTGAAACAGGACTGAAACGAGGGTTACTCGATTCAGAAAGGGACTTCGTCCACTCAGATAGTCTTGGAAATGAGTCTTGACTAACAAGAAATGATTCTCTATGATTTTGTGTGTATGCCACAAAGTTTCATGTTTTAGGTTATGATTATTGGGATTACATTTCACTTCTATGATTTATCCCATGTTATGAAATTATGCTCTCTTTTGCAGGTTAAGATTTCCAAAAGTTATGTTCTTATGAATATGATGTGATTGATTTTCTTTTGTTTACCCTTACTGAGCATTTGAGCTCACCCTTTTATGTTTTCTTTTCCCCAGGATATAAGGAATGGTTTTAAGTAAAAAAGAAAAAGGGAAGATCTTTATGGGAGATATTGAGGATCTTTCACCACGATTAGAAGATTACGTTCTGAGTTTCCAAAGACACTAAACTATTACGGTCCTTGTGTGTGTGTTTTTGTTATGTACTAAGTATTCCGCAAAAGTAATGTAATGTCCATGTACGTCAAGATACGGGTCTCTACAGTTGGTATCAGAGGCAAAGGAGGTAGGAATGTATCCGATCCTTGGGAACTCTCACATGTGAGCGTTGGACGAAGCATGGATCTCCGCCCAAGGGCTTCATGAGGAAATGGCTGCCACTGGGGATGGTGGTGTGTCCCGCCCAGGGGGTGTAGCCGCCCATGGAGTGCCCTGATAGGTATCAATTTTAGTCCACTGGAATTAATTCCAGACCGTTACATTTGGTATCAGAGGAAAGGTTTAGTCAACCTTTGGAAACTAGGATGCGAAAACGTTAGTGAGATCCCTAGAGATATTTCTAAGGTATGTCTAGGGATGTCCCTAAGGATAAGTATACGTATAGGATATAGTACTAGAACTATGGTAACGATCTTAGAATTTAACCTAAGATGTTAGATATTGAAGTTACTCTCCCTTTATTATGATTTTTGCCTTTAACACTATTCTTTTTGGGTTTTAGAAAATGGCTGGAAACAAGATGATTCACAATAATGGAGGATATTATAGACAATGGAATGATATTCTTCATGAGCAACCAAATGAAATGGGATTTGGAAGTCCAAACATAATTATTATGCCGAATCAGCAATCTTATAATATGATCAATAAAGTAAAATTTGGTATGTTTCTTGACTCGGCTAATAAGAGAAAGATGGAGTTTCATGATGATCATAGAGGAAAGAAAGTTCAATTTCCCCTATGTAATTCATGTGGGAAGAGGCATCAAGGAGAATGGTTCAAAGGAACTGGAAGATGCTTTGGGTGTGGAAAAGAAGGACACAAAGCCAGTAAGTGCAAAGGAAAAGGTTCAGTTAACACCAGGGATGAGGATAATGGTATTGCTACGACATCAACAATGGTTAAATGTTTTAAATGTGGAATGTACGGGCATTATGCAAACCAATGCCCTAAGGGAAAGTCTCATGAAGATAATCAGTATGGTCGTATGGGAAGTATTTATGTGGATGATGATGAAGAGACTACAAATGATATGTGAGATGAACGAATTGTTGAAGCTCGGTCAATGGTTTAATAATATAGTGGAATGATTACATGTTTAATGTTGTGTAAGTAATCTCATGGTACTGTAGAATAAAGAGACAGGTAAGGATTGTTACACTGTTGTCTGATTAATGTTACCAGTATCCATGAAAGGTTATTCAGATATTTTTGGAATGTAGATGATATGCGCATAATAAAGGGATAAGGAGAAAATTAAATGTTTGATAGTATTCATGAACTCACGATTGATATAAGGACTAAGTGATATCATGGTTTGAGTATATAGAATTTTGGGGATTTTTGTATATGGAAAGTGTTAACTTTTAACTGCATTCAAGTTTTAACTATGGATCAATGGGTATTCAAGAGAGTACAAGATTAAGGCCTTTGAATGTGACCAATAAGATATATCTTATGATATATAGGGATCAATGATGGTATTAAATCTCTGAGAGTGGACGGCAGTATTATGGATAAGCCTAAAGATTGGAATGGTTTATGTTGGATATAAGTTAGTATTGTTTAAGGATAGAAGTTTTTTCGATATTATTGATGGGATGTTATAGTAATATAGTTTTAGAAAAAGGACAACCTGCAGGACGGGCGATGGCCCATCGCTTCGGACAAGGCTGTGGGAATCGAACCCACAACCGAAGTGCGACTGGCCTTTATCGCCTACCACTGACCTACAGGAAGTCCCTGTTTAGTAGAAACTAGTTCTATTATATTAAGCAGTATGATATGTGAAGTATAAGTCCATTTTAGGATCCATATGTGATTAATCTCACTATAGATCGACTTATGTATATAATTTTTGCTAACCTTTTGTTTGAGACAGATGGAATGACCCGTCATTCTATCACATGATCTGCTAACACTTCACGAATAACAAATTCAACTTCATTTATTTAAGAGATGAAGTGGAAATTGTTCAAGACATGAACAACAGTGAGATTGTACCAAAATAAAGAAAGTATTTATTCTAATTCAAATTTTCAACTTTAGAGAAAGGATCTTGAAAACCAAAAATGTGGTCCTAGTGATCTTATACCTGATGAATCAGATGGTACCTTAGATCGTCAAAAATTTATGGATTTGTGATTACTGGATTTTCCATAGCCATGTTCTCTACCACTCTCCATCAGAACATGATGGTTAGATTTCTCTTCTATATCCATATTTTCACCTATGTGGAAACCCAGTGATTAGTTTATTTGGGTAATCGTTACATTTCATACTTTAGTTTTTAAAGCCAAGTTTTGGTATTCCTTTTTAAGATATGGGTTTCTATTAAAGAAACTTTTGAATAGTAAACCATTTATAACCCCGACGAATTTCGAGGACGAAATTCATTTTAAGGGGGGTAGAATGAAACAACCCGAGATTTTATGAAAAATATTCTTTTTTATTTCACGAATGTCTTGTGTTGTATGCTACACCAAAAGGAGCTTGCACAACACGCATCCTTGACTTGCCTTGCATTACACGCAATCGCGACCTTCCTCGATAGCTTGCGTCGTACGCAATACCGAGTTTCACTAAACAACGATATGCTATTAAAATATTATTAAAACTAGCCGTTATGAATAATAATAACCACTTTTTGAAATTTCATAAATTTTATTTTTCAAAATGGACTTCATTTTTGGATTCGGAATACCGAAATTAGCCTAGGGTGAAATTTTGGTATTTTTCTGAAAACTTTCAATTTTTGATGAATAGTGAAACCACTAAGTGGTAGGTTAAAAACTGAATTTTTCATAAAACTTAATTTTACCGCTTCTGTGAATGGAATTTCAAAAATCCGAGAGACATGGTTGATGTCAGTAAGTAAAATGTGGTTCAATGAGATGAAAATAATTTTTGGTGAATAGTAACTTTTTACTTTTTTTTACCACGGTTAATAGTAAATAGGGTAACTAAGGGTAAATATGATATTACTATTACCCTAACACATGTACTAATTCTATTGGATAAGTGTAATTCAACCATAAACAACCTTATGAATATAATATGACCATTTAGGTCCACTTGGATTAGATTATGACATTTAATATTATTTTATTTAATGAATAGTTAAAATAGTTAAAATCAAAGTTTAATAACTAAAACATTTTTAATATGGGGTTATACATAAGATAAATTAGACTATAAATATTCATTAGAAAGATAAAAAGATTTCCTACATAATTATATTTTATTTATAATTTTTAGACTTTAGATAAATTAATTTATTTATGACACAATGATGATGCAATAATTACCCTTTTAAGGAAATATTAACATAATTGATGTTATAAATGCTCAAATGAATGTAATTTGAGACTTTTTATGAATTACACTAATTTTATAGGTTATTATGATATATTATTGTTGATTTAATCAACTTTGTTCGAACATATAATTCTGTTATGACTTTCACAAAAATCATATATCAAATAGTGTCAAAATTGACACAAAATAGTTTTTAAATCAAATATTATATTATAAATTGTTATTTTATTCCTAAAAATCTAAGGTTCGGCCAAATGACTTAGATAAGGATATATATATTAATAATAAACAATTTGGGGTTCGTTTGTCATGTTATAGTAAGTGTATTAACCATATAGTGAAAGAAAACAAAAAGACACGGTAAAAGTTAAATTATTTAACTTAGAGTTAAATCTAATTGATAAGGTTAAAATAATACCATAGACTTTTCTAAATTCTATTGGTTGATCGGATTTCGACCCATCCCCACTTTAGCTTAGAAATAAGACCCTTTGGAACCATTATAAACCAATTTTGACATTAATATAAAATAATATTTTTAGGTATTCCTAAGGTGCCCCTCTCCTCCCTTATAAAAGGACACCTCCTCCCCCTCCTCCTCACACCAATTTGAGCACTCAAGCTCGTCCAAACCCTGACAAAATATCTTCTCCAATTCCCTAGAAACATCCTAGAGGTTCTGGTCTTCTTCAAAGACCAATTTTAGTTCCCTAAGAGGAGGTCTTCAAAAGGCGCTTCAAAGAAGAGGTAATTACCGTTACCAATTCTTTCATCTTTATTTCTTCTTCCACTTCTTCTTCTTAGGTTGTTTCATTATGAAGTAATAAAATCAGTATCACTCATATACTGATATGTTATTATATGTGAAGTGCCCAGATCAGTGTGAATCACTGAGAGGGGGAGGGGGTGAATCAGTGATCCCTTAAAACTTTTTACTAATTGATTCTTATCAATTAAACCTCTATGGCTGGTTAAAGCCTCGATCCACTCTTCTTGTATCTCTCAACCTTTCCCGAATGATGCAGTAATGAAAAGGCACAGGACACAAGGATTTACAAGGTTCGGCACCAAAGGCTTACATCCTTGCCATGCTCTCCAAGCATGGATTCTTCCATTATAATTGGTTAGTATTACAATGGTCGATACAGAGTCCCACTGTATCTCTCCTGAGTCCCACAGGAGGGTCTTTATACTGCGTCCCACAGTGTTACCAGAGTCCCACTGGCCTGCTCCAGAATCCCACTGAAGACTTCTTCTCCCTGAGTCCCACAGGGTCTTCTCCTGGCTACTCGAGTCGCACGAGTAGCTCTTCTTCACTTTATGCTTCTTCAAGTATCCTCAGCAGTCTGGGATAAAGACTGCTGGCCTTGCTCTTCTTCTAATCACTTGTGGTGAACAGGTCTTCTCGTCTAGCTCGGGCTTTATCACCTTCTTCTAAGGATGCCCCGGCTTCTCTCCAATTACTGAATGCTCAGACAAATAATATCTTTATCTTCGGTCTGGTCCAGTCTCAGTTCACTTCAACATCATGCACTGAGTGCATGGCAACTCTTCAAGATCTTCAAGTCTTGGACTCCTCAGATGCACACCACTGATTTAGCACTGTTCACGTGTGCACGTGCATGCATGCAAGCATGCACTCTTCCTTTCATCTTCTTGGTGCAGTAGACCCACAAAGGGTGTAATCACTTTTGAGCACACACCTACTTCTCAAACTTCACACTCTTTATGCAATTTGTTCACACACTTAAAAGTGTGTTATACTTTGGTGTGAGTCTTCTTCTTCTTCTAAGTGTGTCCACTCCTCTTAGAGCACACACATAGGTTCGGCCACTTCACTTTGTTGTTTTGCACACACAAATTTGTTCTTTGCTTTGCACACACACAATGAGTGTGTATTTGGCCTCCACTATTTTTGCACACCCCAAGCTATGCCTCAGCCTTCTTTCTTGCCAAGCACCCACAACCCGTAGGGTGTGGTCTTCACTTCTCCCACACAAGGTTCGGGTCTTCCTTCTCACTTGGCACACACACTGCCAAGTGTGTTCTTTTATTCTTCTTTGCACCCACCCAAGCCTCGGCTTACTTCTTCAGTTTAGCACTTAAGGGGTGCAAGGGCTCGGGTCTTCCTGTTTAACACATAAGCACTAAGGCCCTCGGCCTTCTCTTGATCACAGCCGAACACCAGCTTCAAAGGAGGCGCGCAAGGGTGCGGCTTCTCCTCTTCAACACTGCCGCGCAAGCCACAACAACTTTGAGCACGCAAGAGGATGCGGCTCGGGTTGTGCAGGCCTCAAGAGTGCAAGAGCACCTTGGGTGTGCAAGCTTCTCCTGCCGCGCAAGTATGCGGGCAGGGAGAGCTCTTCCTGTCGCGCAAGTGATGCGCGCAGGGGACTTCCTCCTCCTCCTTCTTCTTGTCGCGCAAGGGAGCAGCGCGCAAGGAACTTCACGAAGCCAAAATATGGCTCCGGGCTTCTCTGCCGCGCAAGGGGCGCGCAGGCTGTTCTTCGCGAGGCAGAGCTCTCGCGGGACTCCCAAAATTTTCAGCAGCGTTCCAGCAAGCTTCTTGAGGGCTCGGCCTCTCTTTATATAGGCAGAGGAATACCCCATATCTTCCGCGTGATTTAACTTCAAGATCCCGAAGTTTTCGGTTCTTTAAAATCTTCCAAATATTTATATTTATCCTCTGTTTCACGCGGGATCTTTCTTCTTCGGTTTCCTCCACATGCATGCGATTTATAACGCATGCATGGCCTTCGTTAAACCTTATCCATGCAAAGGCACGAACACCGAATGGCCTCGCACCTCCGGTTGCTTCGGCCTTGCTCGAAATCCTCCTTTCATCGTATGCATGCTTATTTTATTGCATGGTCCTGTTCGTTATGGCCAGACGAGCACGAGGGTGGCTTCGGTTTCTTCAGAGGTGGCCGGAATCTCGAAACACTGTCGTCGGGAAGCCTCTGGTTCGAAGGAGGTACGCGGGAGGCTTCGGTCGAGCTCGAGGAAGAGGACGAAGCGGGAGCCGTCGGATCGGGCATTTGAGATTCATCGGACGGCCGCGATCTGGTTGGGCCGCGGCGGATTAGATGAACGGCAGAGATCTGGCGCGCGATGAATCGAGCGGCCGAGATTTGCTCCCGGTGAAAATCCCGCATCCCACATCGAAACGGGGCGCGGTTTTCACGCGGCTTATCAATATGCCGCTGCCGCTCAACTCCCAGTTGAACTCCTCCCTCCACGGTGCCGCCCCGCACCGTGTTCTCCCTGCGGGCGCGCTTTGCGCCCACTCTGCTCCTCGCGGGCGCGCTCCTAGCGCCCACTATGCACACACCGGGTGCGCGGGCTTCACCACCGCGTGCCCTGCGCTCCTCCGGGCGTGCCCCAGGCGCCCATGCGGTGTCCTGCGGGTGCGCTCCTGCCTCAAGGGATGCTGCCCTGGCCTTGAGGGTTCCCCATGGGTGTGGTGACCTCGAGTCCCACATGAGCTTTGGGTGATGACCCTCGGCTGGCCTTCCTTGGTGGCTATTTTTTGCTGGTGTAAAACACTAAGTGACTTTGTATAAAAACAAAGTACCAAGTGTAATATGCCAAATGCCACTTCTCCATTTCCTCTTCTCCATTATTATTCTTCTTCTTAGGAATTACCCATCTCCTCCTCATGTTCTTAATAACTTTTCAACATTTCACAACTTAGGAGGGAATTCCGAAGGTTCTTCATCTTCAACCGAGCTCCTGAATCAAATATTTCTTCAATAATATTCATTGATCTAATCAGAGATCAATTGGAACATCTTCTGATTCACATGCACTAAGTGATAGTGCATGGACTTCATTCAATCCACTTCATCCACTTAGTGGTTGTGGATGGATCATCTTACTTCACCTCATGCATTGTCAATACAATGCATGGTCTTCAAACAATGTTGTGACATTGTATCATCAGGATACAAGTTCTTAGAACTTAAAGATCAGTTCAGCAATCGTCAGATTTCCATGGAGAATGTTTCAACCATATTCTCCAATGCCACTTAGTGAATCTCCTAAGTGACATTCCTCTAAGTTCCATGGCCATTCTCCATTCTTTACCAACACCATTACAACCTTTGTCATTCACATTTGACATTCCCTGACTTCCATTCATTCCAAGACAACTTCATGTCTCATTGACAACAAATGCAACACAATGCACTTCAATCTCCCCCTTTGTATTTGTTGTCAATACACTCCTTTAGCACATATGAATGGGTCAATATGTGTGCCAATATTTTCTCCCCCTTATTGGAAATCAAATGCAAAGGTGTGGTGTGGTTCACTTTCAAAAATATCTTCCTCCCTTTGAATAGCATATTCTTGAAAATCACTAAGAGAGGGATGATGCCACATGTTCTCTTTAGCAAAGAACCTTTAGTACATCAGCTCTAAGTCTACTTGGGCTAACCCGGTGTAGAAAACAAGAGTGATATAACCAAGGAATTCAAAGATGTCCATAATTCTATATACATGTGAGATCATGCTTCAAGGGTTTGAAATTTTTCAGATATAACAATGATTTGCTAAATCCTGCACATACTTCACAAAACTCATTAGAAAGTTCAGTGCAATGATAAAGCTCCCCCTTTCATTCATTTGTCTTCAATCCATACTCCCCCTTAATTGACAAGATAAACTCAATTAAGAAACAAGGGATGAAAGCATGATTGGAATACCTTCAGCTTTTCTCAAGATGATATTCAATCTTAGAATCCCATCTTCTTCAGATTGGCTCCCCCTCAAGGGGTGCACTCCATTCTTTCCAAACCATCCTCCAGCTGAGAATGATCATCATCTTCAATTCCCTACAATTTTAGCACATGTATATACCAAGAGTATAAGGGAATAAGATGGAACCTCCTTGGTTCATCAATGTGAACAACAAGGTTGAGAAGATTCTCTCAACCGAGATGTCCCATTTTCACCATTCTTCACACTTGCACATTTGATCTTCATTGATGATTGTGCTGGTGTGGTTCTCAAACCATCTTCATGTGAAACCTTTTGTTTCCTTTTTGCCTTAGCAATTGCCAGAACTTCATCTTCAGCTCTCTGCAGATCTTTGGCAAGTTGCAACTGATTTGGCCATATGACAAGTGAGTCACTTGGGAGTGTGGCCTCAGTTCTGGATATTCCACATGGTTCCTTTGATTCTGTCAAGCTACCTCTCCTAGGCAACTTGTTTTCAATCAATCCCTTCTGCTTCTTCTGGATTGATTGTCTGTTTGAGTCCAGTCTGCTTCTATTCAGTTCCATGGCTTGTTCACAAAGATCCATGGTGTGTCCTTTCTTTCCACAGTAGAAGCATTTCTTGGTGGTCCTTCTGGAGCATCACCCTTCTTGGACTCAGACTCCAAGGACTTCTCTTCATTTCTAAAACACTTCTTGGGAGCATTTTCTACTTTCTTCTTGCTTCCCAAGGAATCTCTCTTAGCCAGGTTCTGTGATCTTTTCTTCTTTTGAGCTTTGGATACAGTTGGAGATTGACATGTATCTTTTTGACCACTTTTGCAATCATCCCAGATGTTGTCAAGTAATCCAAATCTGTTAGCAGTAAACAGATGTCTCTGGACCTGTGGATGTTGCTTCTTTTCTTCTGGCTTGCTCCCCCTAGGCATGGGCTTCCTCTGTGCTTTGGCATTCAGTGGATTGTACCAACAATCCTTTGCACAATTCCCATACTTGTTACAACACCAACATTGACCCACAAATCTTGACCTATTGATTCCTTCTGATTGTAGGGTACTTTTCTTTACCTGTTGTGCTGTTTCAGGAGAGCTCTGCTTCTTTACTGTCTTCATCCATATTTGTTTGGAATTATTTTTCCATCCTGCACTTTTTGTGGAAACACTATTAGAAGCATTAGTACAAGATGGGATGGATGGTACCTTCCTTTTAGAAGTTGTTGCACTTTCACTAGAGGATGTCTTTCTTTTAGAATCATCCTTCTCAAAGCATACTTGTGTAGCAACATTTCTTCTATCAGCTGACTGGGAGGATTCAGCTTTAGGTGATTGCAGATTTTTCAATATCACCTCCAATTCTAAGCATTTCATATTGAGGGAGTTCTTCTCATCCTCAATAGTTCTTAGCCTTCCTTCCCATTTCTCTTCCAGCTGTTTTATCTGGTCTTCATGCACCTTCTTTAATTCTTGCAATGAATTGTCCAGCTCCTTCACCAATTTGACTTTTTCTTCAAGTTGAGCATCTCTGACAACCATTGATACTTTATGCCTCTTTTCCAGTGCATGGAAAACATCTTTGACCACAGTCTTAAAGAATTCTTTCTCAGAAAGGCTTCTCTGCAATTCTTCAGCAGTGTCTTCATATCTTTCATTTAAAAGAGAAACGGTTTCATCTTTGGCATTTACCAGCTTTCTGAGAGTGTTGGTTATGCCAACCCTTTTTGCCAATTGGACTTCCAGAGAATTGGCTTCATCTTCTAGCTATAATTTTTCTTCCTGAAGATCAAGGAGGCCTGTAGCTATACACATTGCAACTTCCTTGGGGACTGTCTTCTGAAGATATTTGATTGCATTTAGAAGATCATTGTTCCTTCCATCTTCATCACAGCTAGATCAGGCTTCATCAGAAGAATGATAAAAGGAATTGTCATCTGATGTGACTTTCACATTTCTTTCCATAGAAGGAGTTTCTCTGATTACACCAGCCTTCTTCTTCATCTTCTTTGCCTGTTTCTTCATTCTGTTTTTCAGAGTCTTGGCAGATATCTCCATTTGAGGCTGTTCTTTCATTTCCTCAAATCTGCACTCCATATAGACTCCCTTGGATCTTTTAGAGGTAACCTCCCTCTGATACCAATTGAAGTGCCCAGATCAGTGTGAATCACTGAGAGGGGGAGGGGGTGAATCAGTGATCCCTTAAAACTTTTTACTAATTGATTCTTATCAATTAAACCTCTATGGCTGGTTAAAGCCTCGATCCACTCTTCTTGTATCTCTCAACCTTTCCCGAATGATGCAGTAATGAAAAGGCACAGGACACAAGGATTTACAAGGTTCGGCACCAAAGGCCTACATCCTTGCCATGCTCTCCAAGCATGGATTCTTCCATTATAATCGGTTAGTATTACAATGGTCGATACAGAGTCCCACTGTATCTCTCTTGAGTCCCACAGGAGGGTCTTTATACTGCGTCCCACAGTGTTACCAGAGTCCCACTGGCCTGCTCCAGAATCCCACTGAAGACTTCTTCTCCCTGACTCCCACAGGGTCTTCTCCTGGATACTCGAGTCGCACGAGTAGCTCTTCTTCACTTTAAGCTTCTTCAAGTATCCTCAGCAGTCTGGGATAAAGACTGCTGGCCTTGCTCTTCTTCTGATCACTTGTGGTGAACATGTCTTCTCGTCTAGCTCGGGCTTTATCACCTTCTTCTAAGGATGCCCCGGCTTCTCTCCAATTACTGAATGCTCAGACAAATAATATCTTTATCTTCGGTCTGGTCCAGTCTCAGTTCACTTCAACATCATGCACTGAGTGCATGGCAACTCTTCAAGATCTTCAAGTCTTGGACTCCTCAGATGCACACCACTGATTTAGCACTGTTCGCGTGTGCACGTGCATGCATGCAAGCATGCACTCTTCCTTTCCTCTTCTTGGTGCAGTAGACCCACAAAGGGTGTAATCACTTTTGAGCACACACCTACTTCTCAAACTTCACACTCTTTATGCAATTTGTTCACACACTTAAAAGTGTGTTATACTTTGGTGTGAGTCTTCTTCTTCTTCTAAGTGTGTCCACTCCTCTTAGAGCACACACATAGGTTCGGCCACTTCACTTTGTTGTTTTGCACACACAAATTTGTTCTTTGCTTTGCACAAACACAATGAGTGTGTATTTGGCCTCCACTATTTTTGCACACCCCAAGCTATGCCTCGGCCTTCTTGCTTGCCAAGCACCCACAACCCGTAGGGTGTGGTCTTCACTTCTCCCACACAAGGTTCGGGTCTTCCTTCTCACTTGGCACACACACTGCCAAGTGTGTTCTTTTATTCTTCTTTGCACCCACCCAAGCCTCGGCTTACTTCTTCAGTTTAGCACTTAAGGGGTGCAAGGGCTCGGGTCTTCCTGTTTAACACATAAGCACTAAGGCCCTCGGCCTTCTCTTGCTCACAGCCGAACACCAGCTTCAAAGGAGGCGCGCAAGGGTGCGGCTTCTCCTCTTCAACACTGCCGCGCAAGCCACAACAACTTTGAGCACGCAAGAGGATGCGGCTCGGGTGGTGCAGGCCTCAAGAGTGCAAGAGCACCTTGGGTGTGCAAGCTTCTCCTGCCGCGCAAGTATGCGGGCAGGGAGAGCTCTTCCTGTCGCGCAAGTGATGCGCGCAGGGGACTTCCTCCTCCTCCTTCTTCTTGTCGCGCAAGGGAGCAGCGCGCAAGGAACTTCACGAAGCCAAAATATGGCTCCGGGCTTCTCTGCCGCGCAAGGGGCGCGCAGGCTGTTCTTCGCGAGGCAGAGCTCTCGCGGGACTCCCAAAATTTTCAGCAGCGTTCCAGCAAGCTTCTTGAGGGCTCGGCCTCTCTTTATATAGGCAGAGGAATACCCCATATCTTCCGCGTGATTTAACTTCAAGATCCCGAAGTTTTCGGTTCTTTAAAATCTTCCAAATATTTATATTTATCCTCTGTTTCACGCGGGATCTTTCTTCTTCGGTTTCCTCCACATGCATGCGATTTATAACGCATGCATGGCCTTCGTTAAACCTTATCCATGCAAAGGCACGAACACCGAATGGCCTCGCACCTCCGGTTGCTTCGGCCTTGCTCGAAATCCTCCTTTCATCGTATGCATGCTTATTTTATTGCATGGTCCTGTTCGTTATGGCCAGACGAGCACGAGGGTGGCTTCGGTTTCTTCAGAGGTGGCCGGAATCTCGAAACACTGTCGTCGGGAAGCCTCTGGTTCGAAGGAGGTACGCGGGAGGCTTTGGTCGAGCTCGAGGAAGAGGACGAAGCGGGAGCCGTCGGATCGGGCATTTGAGATTCATCGGACGGCCGCGATCTGGTTGGGCCGCGGCGGATTAGATGAACGGCGGAGATCTGGCGCGCGATGAATCGAGCGGCCGAGATTTGCTCCCGGTGAAAATCCCGCGTCCCACATCGAAACGGGGCGCGGTTTTCACGCGGCTTATCAATATGCCGCTGCCGCTCAACTCCCAGTTGAACTCCTCCCTCCACGGTGCCGCCCCGCACCGTGTTCTCCCTGCGGGCGCGCTTTGCGCCCACTCTGCTCCTCGCGGGCGCGCTCCTAGCGCCCACTATGCACACACCGGGTGCGCGGGCTTCACCACCGCGTGCCCTGCGCTCCTCCGGGCGTGCCCCAGGCGCCCATGCGGTGTCCTGCGGGTGCGCTCCTGCCTCAAGGGATGCTGCCCTGGCCTTGAGGGTTCCCCATGGGCGTGGTGACCTCGAGTCCCACATGAGCTTTGGGTGATGACCCTTGGCTGGCCTTCCTTGGTGGCTATTTTTTGCTAGTGTAAAACACTAAGTGACTTTGTATAAAAACAAAGTACCAAGTGTAATATGCCAAATGCCACTTCTCCATTTCCTCTTCTCCATTATTATTCTTCTTCTTAGGAATTACCCATCTCCTCCTCATGTTCTTAATAACTTTTCAACATTTCACAACTTAGGAGGGAATTCCGAAGGTTCTTCATCTTCAACCGAGCTCCTGAATCAAATATTTCTTCAATAATATTCATTGATCTAATCAGAGATCAATTGGAACATCTTCTGATTCACATGCACTAAGTGATAGTGCATGGACTTCATTCAATCCACTTCATCCACTTAGTGGTTGTGGATGGATCATCTTACTTCACCTCATGCATTGTCAATACAATGCATGGTCTTCAAACAATGTTGTGACATTGTATCATCAGGATACAAGTTCTTAGAACTTAAAGATCAGTTCAGCAATCGTCAGATTTCCATGGAGAATGTTTCAACCATATTCTCCAATGCCACTTAGTGAATCTCCTAAGTGACATTCCTCTAAGTTCCATGGCCATTCTCCATTCTTTACCAACACCATTACAACCTTTGTCATTCACATTTGACATTCCCTGACTTCCATTCATTCCAAGACAACTTCATGTCTCATTGACAACAAATGCAACACAATGCACTTCAATATGTATGAAACAAACCTATTTCACCATCTATCCATCCTATGCAAAAATAAATCACCGCGCGTGCGTACGTACGGAATACCGTCTCCATGCCGTGGTGTAATCTATTTTCCACCACCACCTTACATGGATGGGTATAATGGTGTAAAGAATAACTATACATAGTTATTACAACATCATATTGATTCTGATATATTGTATAATCCACTCCAATTCAATTCAATATTTATGGAAATAATATCATCGCTCGTGCGTACGTACGGACTACCGTCTCCACGACGCGATGAGATTCATTCTCCATGTTAACCATTTAAGAATGATTATAAAGTATATATAAGAAATAATAATGAAATATATGACATTATAAAGCTACTGGATTTATGTATATATATATATATATGTATGTCATCTACTTACTTCCGTTCAAGACAATAAGGAAAGGAAGACAACGTTCATGCGTACGTACGGACTACCGTCTCCATGAATGGTGTTTTTCATTTCATTTATCTATCTTATATATATATATATACTGAATATATATGATATATAAATCATATTTTATATTCTGAAAGTAAGTAAATCATGATATAAGTAATAATAATGTCAAGAACAACAAGTCAAAACACCTACGATAAAATGAAACGATTTTACCCAAAACGCTTCTTTAACATGGAATTTACAAAAGAACGGGTAATATAATGTCATAAGTGAACCATATATGATATCATAACAATGAATATGATTCTGGAATAAGTCAATAACATTATTTAAACCATTATACAGGAGCTTCAGACACGTACAAAGCAAATCGGACCTAAGGTAAGGGAAATATCACAATCTCATTTTTATCCGAGATTGTTTATTCGTAAGTATTTATTGGGGTGTATTTTATCATCCACATCCATGTTCCCTCAATATGTAATATTTTTTTCATCCACTTACAATATTTTAAATCCAATTTTACCCTTCGGTGAGTTTTTAGTAAAGAAAATGAAAGGAATCTTTTGTCGTTTTTTCGTACGAGGTAATTTTTGACTTTTCCGACAAAAGTACGAGAAGAATGTTTTTTTTAACTTATATGGCATGAATGTATTTTTGAAACATTATTTCAAAGAAGCTTCCTTTACAAGTTTTCAAGTTTATTTTTAATCAACTTCTTTTAGTTTATAATTGTATGACATGTTAAGAAAAGAAAAGTGTTTTTGAAGAAGAAAGGATATTTTCCTCAAGAATGGAGTTCAAGTATTTTATCAAAATTATTTTCCATCTAAGATAATAAAAGGGTTATATTTTTATCCCTATTATTACATGGATTTTATTATGTTATGATGGAAACATTTTTATGAATTCCTTTATCTTATATGAATGGTTTTGTGTTGTCATGTTGTTTAAGAATCCCATTTTTATTAAATGGGTTATGCAATGATGTATGATTTATGATTTTGTGGCACACATAAGAATGGTATCATTATGAGATGGGTGGGACCTATATCTCCCTCCAATGCATTGGAAAAAGATTTTATATCTCATGATATAGACATGGCTGAAATGGTAGGTTATACCGGTTCCGTGAAACATGACTGAAACGAGGGTTACTCGATTTAGAAAGGGACTTCGTCCACTAAGATAGTCATGGAAATGAGTCTTGACTAAGAATAAATGATTCTCTATGATTATGTGTGTATGCCACAAAGTTTCATGTTTTAAGTTATGATTATTGGGATTACATTTCACTTCTATGATTTATCCCATGTTATGAAATTATGCTCTCTTTTGCAGGTTAAGATTTCCAAAAGTTATGTTCTTATGAATATGATGTGATTGATTTTCTTTTGTTTACCCTTACTGAGCATTTGAGCTCACCCTTTTATGTTTTCTTTTCCCCAGGATATAAGGAATGGTTTTAGGTAAAAAAGAAAACGGTAAGATCTTTATGGAAGATATTGAGGATCTTTCACCACGATTAGAAGATTATGTTCCGAGATTCCAAAGACACTAAACTATTACAGTCCTTGTGTGTGTGTTTTTGTTATGTACTAAGTATTCCGCAAAAGTAATGTAATGTCCATGTACGTCAAGATACGGGTCTCTACAGGATGCATGATTTCCTCCACATATTACAACTAAAGAAATACATACATGACCCATCACATGTAATTGACTAGGGAGAGCTAGATTATAACTATAAGGTGACATTATAGAAGTTTCTGATTATGATCGAGGACTGAGAGAAGAGGACCCTCCATGGGTGAGAGATTCCTCTAGTGTGCATTCGGTGGCAGCACAAGAATTTCTAGGAGAGCACGTGGTAGTGGGATGCTCAGCTTCGTGCTCATACCCTCATCTATTTGGGAATCACTTCTTTTGGAATTCAGGGATATAATTCCAGAAGATGTTGAATATGTAATGAAATTGATATTCCAGATAATTTTTTTTTGAAAATTTATAGGAAAGTTCTGAGACCAGGAACTGAAACGACGTACGATTACGAGAACCGATGTTCCGTTAATGATCCATCAAAATATGTTATGACTTTAAATAGTGTGCATGAGTAGTTTTCCTAAAATAGTGCAATAACTCTTAAAAAAGGCACTGAATCTGAGATACAAGGGAATAGTTTGCATTCTAGATAGTGTGTTTACCTTAGGTGTGACATAAGATTAGTCGGCGCAAGCATACAGCAAAAAAAAACCCAAAATAGAATAACCATAAATAAAATAATGAAATAAAATTAGTTACTATTTGAAATCCTTATAACTCAAGAATGGTGACTTGCCTGGAAAATTTTATACCACCATTGAGCTCATGTTGGTGTTATTTCTTTAGGTGGAGCCTAAAATTAGACCGCATATGCCATATATGGAAACTAGTTTTTGGGAAATGACCTTAAATAAAATAATTAAACAAAGATTATGTTATTTTCAAATCCTTATAAACAATAAATGGTTACTCTGATTGGAAATTTGAGAGTACCATTGAGCTTGTGAAGATGTTATTTCCTTATGAAGTGCCAAACCTCTTACTGACGCAGGTCGATGGTAAATAATAATTTCTTTGGATTTTAAAGAAAAAATAAATAAACATAAGAATGTTTATTTTATCAAAAAAAAGTCTCACAGCATCACAAAATCCAACCAGCAGTTTTAATTCACAAATGAAATCGTGTGACATCTCAACAACTCAAGAATAATAGAAAGTCTGTTTCATTTCCTAAATAAAACAGAATAACAATGTGGAGACTTATCATACCAAAAATACTTAAATGTGTTTCCTCCATTTAATTATTCAACAGATATATAGAATAATGGGAATGATCCTAGATTTTCTATGAGGCACTAGATGTGTTGCACTGGCATGTGTAAAATGGTGATGAATAAAGATTCACCACAAATTCCTTAATTCCCCTTCTATATATCTCATCATCGACTAGGGTTGAATACCAAGAATTGAAAAATAATGGAGGGGAAACTCCATTATCAGTGGACGAGTTATTCAATTCTAGGTAGGGGTTGTTATTTCAAATTTTGTTTTCTTACATTAGGGATTTCTAAACGACAACAACGGATCAACCCATGGAAGGGCTGACCCACAAATCAATTGTTGTTGTGGGTGGTTTTGAAATTCCTGATGATATTTGGTGAAATGAGTTCTCTATTTTCCTTCTATTATCTTGATTTTTTGAATGGATCAGATTGATTTTGAAATTATGAAATTCTCAAAGGTTAATCCCTGGGTTTATTTTCTGGTTATAAACCCCATGTCATTTGCGTTCATCATAGGTTGAAGAACGGTTGACCTTTGCACAACCGTTTCAGGACACAATGATCTGACATAATAGATCCATAATATACACAGCACAACATAGGTGAGACAAAGTCAACAATGATTGGATTGAGGCATTATAATAGATATCACACGTGAATGTATTCACACTGAAAATGTACCGTGTCCTAAATTTGAACACTTGGAGTTTACGAGCGCAACTCATGGAATCGTGAACATATTTTGGATCAAAAAATTGACCCCCAGAGTTAATCTCGTGGCCCAAGTAAGGGTTGGCCAGAGGATCTATCCTAATGGAAGATGGTGGAGATAATGTGTGGGGGTGATGAAAAAATCTGCATCTATGTGGATACCTGTGTAAAAGAGGCCAGGGCATCGAGCCACGGTGGGGTCAGTCAGTCCCGCGGATCATACCGTGGGTAGGACCAATGGATAGCTGAGCTGGATGCGTGGTGCCAAGAAGACATGACAGAATTCCATGTATGGGAGGCTATACTATCCCACGTTCCATCATGACATGCTTGATCGTGTGGTTCAATTACAGCCATTGGGTCATGTTGGTAAACTACTAGGTTGGGTCAGTTTCACTATGTCAGACTTGAGAAGGATCTAACCAACCCCTTTTCAGAAAAACATGCATAACTTGTAAACCATACGCCTGATTGACAAGATGTTAGAGGTGTTAGGACCCTCACGATAAGGTGGTAATTTTGAGATATTCAGTGGTATTTTTGGTTGACTTTGAGATATGAAAAATGGATTAAGTATTATATTCTCTATGAATCAAGCATGCTATAGGAAAAATCATATGACTGGATGTGATGAGAAAGAAGTGATGAGCATACATTAGTGGATCAAAATAATTCAGTGACCCATCAGAGATGATTCCCATCACGGTAAAAGTTTTTCATATTTATGACTTATAATATTTCATTTTATACATTAGGTTATACTTGTATAAACTGACTATAGTGACTCTATTGACTGTACTTCTTAGAGGTTACACTTCATGTACCATTTTGGTAGTATGATTTCTGTATTTATTTGTGTAATACCTTTGTATATTGGGGTCCAAATTGAATATTGTTTTACTCACCCCTGCATTTCCTCTCCTGCACATTTCGTGTCTTGTGAAACTAATTGATTCTTTGATAGAGTACTTGGTGGACTAGGGAAAAGTGGTTCATAGAGAGAACTGACAGATTAGATGTGCTTCTGCAACATCAGACTGTTGTTTCTATGCCACCTACGTATGTAGGATTTTTTGTGGATGAGATCCAAATACTTTTACCTTCACTTTTCTGTGTCAATTGGACTTGAATTCTTACGCATTTACCTTAATGTTTCTACTGTTGTGCCTTCTTTTCTATTACATAGATTATTAACCTTCCAACATATGTGTCTTGGAGTTTCGTTCGTGTGTACAGGTACATAGTAATATTCCTCCCATTTGTCTGGGATATGCCAACTCGAGGCTATTCTCCATCCCCTGGCCTATTGGAGACAGTTTTGGGGTAGTCACCACACAAGCCCCAATAGACAGGTCATGACTACACTCTTGATAATAAATGGGTATGTTATTCACTAAAATTTTTTTGGAATGTAAAATCATGGTGAAACTTTGACAACATAACACAGTCAAATAATAATTCAAAAAAATATTCTCTCTTCATATATAACTAATATGTTCTGTAATATGGACATTCAAAGACATGTCTCGCCTTTATTAATTGAATATCTAAGTCATAAGATAATAAATAAAATTTATTACAGAAGGTGAGTTGATAATACCTTACATGAGTTTGTGACTCCAAATAATAGTGATGAGATTACATATAGCTTGGTTTTCTATGGGGAGGACCCTAGAGTGGGATTTGAAGAGTAAAGACATTATACTAGGATTTTTAGTGGAGTGAAATGGGATAATGGGTGCATATAAAAATAAAATGTTATTGTAATTCATTTTCATTTATCTAACTTATGTTGAAGAAAATATATTATAAAAGAATAATAATACAATACCCCCCATTTTATGTACATGGATACTACCAAATGTAAACTTTTTTCAATATTTGATAAGGCCATGGTCCGAACATAATAAAATAATACCCTTCCATATGTGGAATTGATTCATGATATAGAAGAAATGGTTTGAAAACATTAAAATTTATTTATGGGTTTGAGGTTATCAGAATGGTTTTATAAAAATAATAAAATAAACAAAAAATAGCATTATATTATATCTAAACATATATCTAGTCATAGATACACGTTTTAGTAATTATTACACAACTTTATTCATATTATGATGTCATAATACAACCCATATGTTTTTATGGTATCTGGAAGGAAATTAGGGTTTGAAAATGAGTGAATGGTTTTCGTAAGACCGGAGATAGCACTATCAGATGATCTCACTTAGCCCGAAAGCCCATGATCTTCACCTTGGTGATCCCTAGTAATATATCTAATTTTCAGAGTTTAATGATGCTTCGTGTCATCTATATTTGACACTGCTGGTGCGTTTCAATCAAATACATCCCTCGGTTGATGATTTCGACCATTTCATCATCGAAAAATTTTATTTTCAAGATCATGATGTCATCAGTCTTCTTGATAAATGCCACTTTAGGAATCTATTTTCTTCATAGGAGTATTTTATCTGAGCTTGGTCTAGTGCCCCTTGTTGTTAAAGCGGTTGTATGTTTTTCCTCCTTCAATGGTCTTTTGATTTATGTATAATCATGATCCATCCAACATTGTGGCCTTGGTATTCATTCCTCATCTTCTTATACCATTTCAAAATCTTGTGATTATCCATATGATTGGGAATACGGTGGGTCACTTTCTCTGTTCCGATGTTCGAACTTTCATAGTGATTCATCTGATCAATCCTAATCTCTGTGTTGAGGTGGATGATGCGAAGCCTATGGTGAAGTGGATCAGGATTACAGTGGGTGAAGAATTATAATGGAAGTAGGATGTTTTCTTTGAATATTGGGATGATTATTTTTCTAACTTCTTTATTTTGTGTCACCCTGTCTTAATGTGCCAATGTGGTGTAGCGATTGGGGGGATGGCTAACCCGATGGAGAAGCTATGTAAGACCCCTGGGAATAGGCCTATAATCAATGCTTATTCTGGAAATGCGGTTGACCGGGTGAACTGGACCGTAGTGAGGTCGGGGGTTGAGGGACTCCCTAATCCATTGGTAACATCAATTGTTAGTCGGCTTAAGAGTGATCTTAATTTGGGGTTCGGGGTGAGGCAGTCTTTTTCCAATGGTGTCCTTGGTGCTGGTGACATGGGGGGGGGGGTCCTTCAGGTTTAAAGGTGAACACAAATGCCTCCCAGCAAGAGGCCCGAATGATGGTGTATTTTTGGAGGAAGGATGAAGGTGAGAAAAAGGGACAGAGCCTGTACTTGGGGTAATCATTGGTGTTTTAGGTTGTGAGAGTTGTCTTGTGGTGGTGTTGGAAGCTGCTGATGGGTCCCAAATGTAGGTCGGTGATGTTGGTGTAGTACCTGTTATTGAGATTGGTCTAAGAGAATGCATAGGAGGGTTCTCCAATTGACGAAGGTAGCAATATACTGCCAGGGATCACTTTTAAGGAGGATGGAATTGAGATAGAGGTCTTGCAGTATGGGGCTATGGGCAGTCATGAGTTTGAGGAGCAGCCTAAGTGTCTAGACATAATTGACCTTACTATTCAAGCTCAAAAACGCCGACGAGGTGAAGATGGAATCCATGTGGTTTATATTTCTAGAAAAAGGGAGGATTACTCAGATTGTGACATGAAAATTGAAAGAAGTTTTACCAGGCCATCGTATAGTGAGATTGTTTATGCCAGGGGGATGAAGATGATTGGTAATCAAATAGGAATGGCTATTTCATCAGAATGAAGAAAGAGGAATAACTACTCCAACATACCCAACCTAGTGGCTACCCATTCCATAGTTGGAAACAATGAGTTTCAATCCTTGGAAAAAATGAATTTGTGAAGGAAGTGTGCTAAGGTTCTAAGAGTTCAGAATGGGAATCATCCACTGCATAAGAAGCCTTTTATCAGGGATGTGGCGACGAGAATGGTTTCTTCGATATGTAGTTGTCTCTTGGGACTTGTGGTACTTCTTTACTGTCATTTTATTTTAATTTAACAAATTGTTAGGGGGTTATCCTCTGACGGCATTTCTGGTTATATTTTTTTATCTCTTAGAATATTATGAAAAATTCACCATTGCGTAATTTAGAAATTATGATTGAAAAAATAAATATAATTTTACTAAATTTTTTTTATAAATTTTTTTATTTTAAATAATAAAATAGTAAATCGATATTAGTTGAGAAATGGTAGGTTTTTTGACATTAAACATTTTTGAACACTTATAAAAATTAGATTTTACTTCCTAAAAATAATATATTAATTTATATATAATAAAAATTATGTGATTATAATATATTATTAAAATATAATTTATTTAAAAAATAAAATAATTCATCTAATTAAATTATTTAATTGAATTTGAAAAGTATCAAGAAGTACTATTTGGGATTTATTATATCATAATAAGAGACATTTATAATGTTAAAATATAGGATGAAAATATATCTATTATTATATTGAGAATATTGTATATACCCATATCTCTATGGTATTGATACATATTCTTTAATACAAAATAAAATGCCCCAATAGTAAGGTGCAAAATGGCGATACATTCATTTAGTGGTTCGACATAAATTGATTGGGACATGATCTAAATGAGCTAGAACATCTACCATCAATGGTATCTCCCATTTTTAAGTTTTTGGATCTCATATTTGTGTTAGTCAATGGAAATTCCCAGCGATTTTACCTACTTAGAATCTCCAATAAATGGGATTCATAGTGATCAATCCTGCTAGTTGAGGCCACCTCAACTTTTATATCTTTCAATTTGAATGGTTAAAACCCTATTTTATTACTAATCTTGTAAAAAATGATAAACTAGATTATTATAAATTGTAATGATTCATAATTATCATATACATATAATAAGAAATAATCAATATAATAAAAATCATTTTTTAAATATCCATAATACAAAATATGATATTTAATTACATCACATGGGGAATATTATTTATAATAATTCATGTGGTTACAATCCCCCCACCCACATCTTTAAGAAATTTCACCCTTTAAATTTTCTATGTACACAATTATACATATGTGGGTTACACTGTTTTATCCCATCTAATGCTTTCCACACCAATTATTTAAACATGATTTTCTCTATAAGGATTTTAAAAATATCTTGGTCTTTTTTGTAGAGAATTGTCTCTATGATAATATATCTTCACTAACTTCTCTTCACAAGAAATTTCATTATCTCACAGTACCACCTATGGATTTAGTATGTATGTGGGTTATGGTATATACTTTCTCATGAGGGATACACAGAATACATAATACAGTTTAGATAGGTTATGTGGGAGTATTAATCATTAATCCAATGATTCAATGCGATCAAGGATCTCTAAAGGACAGATGTATTTTTGACTCAGTCTTCCCTTCTTCCCAAATCTCATGACTTCCATACATGGAGAAATGTAGATAAATTCTATGTCTCCAACATCTAAATCTATGTCTCAAAAATTATTTTCTCTATATCTCTTTTGTCTTGTCTAGGAAGCCTTGATGTGATGTCAAATGATATCATCATTTCCACCATTTCTTCAACCATTTTTCGACCTAGCCATTTTCACTCCACATCTTCATCCCAAGAAGGGGGAATTTTGTACCTCTTTAATTAATGGGCTTTATAGGTTGACGTTTGGATTATTTAGTGGAATCATTGATTGAATGATATCTTGTCTGGATATTGATGTTGATACCACCATACTTTGAATTCATTGCATCATTCTATAAACATGTACATTTGTTTCAGGAAAGTATGCTAATATTAGACATTGTTTTAACGGTGATAAGTCATGATGATAGTTAAAACTATAATTATAGCATGTTGGAGACTCATCCAGAATATGGAGGTAAATTGATTATCTTGATCTGATACAAGAAATAACGGTGTTCCATAAAACCTCTCCACTTATCTAATATATGTCCTAATATGTTGATTGAGTGATAAATACTCTCAAATCTAAATTAAGTTCATAGTCTTTGTAAGATGATCCAACAAACCCCATATAGCCTTATTTCGGCCTGATGTATTCAAAAAACCATTGAAAATGTAAATTTTGATGTTTACTTATTTCAATGTAGTTATGGGTATTGGTTTCATCATACTATTTGATTTTTTCCTTTTCTATTTCACATGTTGAAATACAATATATATTGATGTATATTATATTGTCTCGTTATTCATAATTTCCGAACAATTTTCCTCTCAGATATATCAATATATCATTCTCCTTTTTAGGTGGATGAAGAATGTTGATATATGTGCATCATCCAATATCTAAATCTTTATCCTGAGATTTGATTGTACACCTAATGTTTGAAAAAATCTCCTAACTCATTCTTTATTAACATTAAACTCTAATGATTTTCCTTTTTTATAGGTACCAATTTATTCTGAATTCCCTCATCATCTCATTAATAATCCATTATCTTATCCAGAAGGAATATATTGGAAATTTTTTGTGAATGGATTTATGAAGTGTCTTCCCTTATGATTTTTATATCCATACATTACAAATATAAGTGTATAATAGCACTATTAATTCTCATCAATGAACGAATTACTGGATCCATTCTATATAGATCATCTACCACATCATTCACATTCCATGTATATTGGTGAATTGAGTAGTCATAGTCCATCATCAACTCTAACCATATTCATTTTCACATATAAAACTATGACTGTGTTAATATATAAATTAAGATTTTTGATCTTTATATATTTCTTAATTCATCCTAAATAGATAATTCATTCATATTTGATATAAAATATCACTATAGCTACCTCTAGGTACTGTTTATGGTAGTTCTATTCATGATCATTCAACTACCAGGAAGCAGAGGTTATGAGTTTTTTATTTAGCATTAATAAATAAGCGAATTCCTTCTTCAATAAATCATTCAATACTATGGGAATTTATCCACCAGAGAAATTTTATGAAATGTTGTAGGGATAAGCCTCCATTCCACCTCCAGAAAGAGTTATTCTCCTTTCTAATTCCATAAAATATTACTACATCCTGATATATCATAGTCAATGGTTTTGAAAATAATGATAATTTTATAAAAAATTTATGATAACACCCATAAAATAAATAGAAAATAAAGAAAACTATCATTGATGTTGGAATTTTCTGTCTGTAAAATAATTTTTTTCATAGAATTATTCATAGATATCTAATTTCTTAGAGAGATATTCCCCTGGAATGAGACATCCTTTAAATAGAACTCAAATTTTATGTACTTCTCATAAATATTATCCTTTCAATTCACCATTGGCATAGTGATTAGAAGGACCTCTAAAATTTCCATGGATTTGGAGAATATTATAATATCTTCTATAATGGATGTTATAAATATGTTTAGGTAATCTCTATCAAATTTAATTAAAAATTCAATGATGTTTTATGTAGTATCAATGAGTCCGAATGAAATTACTATCGAAACCTAGTTCCACTACATTGTATGAAATGTAGTATTGGGGATATCACCTTTTTTCACCCTAATATGGTAATATCTCGACCATAAGTCATCTATGGAGAAGAATTGTTCTCCACATAGATGAATAAACAAGTGGTAAAGCTATGCAAGAGGATTCCATTTATTTATTGTAATCCAATGGGGCTCATTTTAATCAACACAATGATGAATTCACCAATTCTTATTCTATATGAATAAGATTGGTGCATCCCTTGGTGATTTACATGGACAAATGATCAGTTAGTCTATATTATCCTATATTACTTTCTTCATGACATTGAGTTACGCATGATCCATAATATATAGAGTCTTAAATAAGGCGTGCACCCCACATATATGCTCAGTTGAAAATTCAACCTCTCATCTTTGTGTAATTTCTAAAAATTATATGAGAAACACATCAACAAATTCCCTCACAATGTAAATTTATTCATGGATAATTATTTCCTAATACACAATAAATTGGGATAGATATTATTTCTCATAGGTTTACAATATATATGCCTAATATTTTTGTTCAGGTAATTATTAATCGTCCTCCTAGAAAAAATACATAATTGGGGGTCAATTCAAAAAATTCTGAGTGATTTTATTCTCATGGACATTTATATTGGAACTATATTTTTAAAGAAATTACATTCCTAAAATTTCATCAAATTATTCCAGAGGGAGTATAAAGAGGTTTGTTGAGATGTTCTGATCACATATTTTGATAGCGGTATAGTTATATACATGGAACTATATGTGGTGGTGTTCAAATAAATCTATTAAAAATTAATTATATAAAGGAAACCATAGAACCAAAATAGAATAGTATGTTCACTATTATTTAATTAATATATAATATAGATATCACTACAACATATTCGGGACCCACCGACACTGTTTTGATAGAAATAGCTCATTATTTCTTCATTGGATGTTGTTGGTTATCTCAAAAAACACTTGGATTAGTGAATTGGATTGAAAAGTTATTTGGTTCTTTTATGTTAAAGCTCTAAACATTGTACTAACAGTTGACTTGATAGTTCCTATACTACAATAAATTAGTGTATTTCCCATATTAGAAACTATTAGTTAGGTATTTTTTCTTACCCCACCAAAACAGGTCAATCATCCACCACATTCAATATCTAGGTTTTATATTTCCACAGTATTGATAAGTGGGATATTGAGATTACTTAGCACCATTAGATTTATCCATTGGACCATCCGAATTAAAAAATAATTTCATTCTTTTATCCACATGAAACCAATGAGAATAATCTATCCCTATTTTGAATTTAATGTAACATCAGACATGTTCTTTATAGAATTCAATTTCTAGGATTTCTATGGATTTTTTTAGATTATGATTATTTCCACAGAAAATGTGATGAACTTTTTATTTGGGGGTATCAAAAAATATTGAAGAGTATCACACATGTATTTTTAATTTTTCCACATATGACCTAATTGGTTTTTTTCTATTTACATATTGGAAATTAAATACCCTTCCATTTTAATATTTTCAGTGCAAGGAAAATAATTATCAAAAATGATTTTCAAATTTTTTTACCCCTATATCTTCAATATATTCTTCATGAATTGTATTTTTTTCATTGTCATCCTATTCTCAGTATCAACCTTCATATGATAAATATCTAGTAGAACTTTCTGTCAATTAGAACATTGAAGGGTGGAGAAGATATTTTCAATTGAGTTGTGTTACTTTTCCAAAATTAATGGATTAGATAATTGATTTAAATTTAATTGTGTTTTTATCAAAAAATGTCTAAAATATATCTCATTATCTATTATGGGGATTTGGATGTGCCTCATATTCTAGTTTTTATTCAGAACCTATGTCAGTTGAGACCGTATCATAATAATTATAACGATTCTTGATCTTATTTGGTTTGGATTATTTTTTGGATAATGATAACATTTCACTTTACATTGATTGTTAACCTGATTCTTCTTATTTCTAGTCAATGTATACAATAAAGTTAATATTATTGATATGTATTTTTTTGTTAACCTGATTCTTCTGACAAGTTTTTTTGTTCCCTTGAGAATGGTTTATAATGGTCTTGGGAATTTTTTGAAGAATATTCCCCTGATTTTCAAACAAATTTTATAGAAAGGGTGGCTATTGTGAACAAGATCACACTTGATTCTTGAATAACATAGTGTTTTCATATTTTACCCTTATTTGCATCTATGATTGAGACACATCCACTTATAGTATCTAGAAAGATATTCATATGGTGGAAAAAACATATTTGTTTAATTAAAAAAATTATAAATGTTTTATTATATTTAATCTTATTCCGAAATCATTATTTAGGGGTTTGAAATAATATCCCCCAAAGTATCTAAAAATTTCCCTTGATACCAACTCTGACAACCCTTCACATTATTTCACCGTAATACATTATTTATTATATAATTTTTAATATAATAAAACACAAAATATTGAATCCTATAGTTTCTATGGGAACCATTTAAATTTCATTACAATTTAGAATAGTTAAATCATTGTCTTTATTGAAAAATTCTTTAACATGCTCGTACATAAAACTGCAAGGGATAACCTGGGGAAACAAATAAAAAGGTTTGAGCTATAATGAATTATGTGGGAATAAACATGGAATAACATGAAGATATAAAAACATGTTTGAAAATTGGAATATCAATGGTGCATAAATGGGAAAATATTTAGAATCATAAATAATATGGTATGATATAGAGTGAAAATTGTAGAAGCTATATGGGAAATATTTCTACAAAATAAAACATTGCCTCATACTTTTAGGTCAAGAATTACTACCATGGAATTATGATAAAAATTTTCAATAAGTTAATTAGGTTGACACCCAATCCCAATATGATGTCTCATGAGACTAAACATTAAACAATGCCTTGGGCGATAATATACTTAGAAACTTTTTTACTTACATTTAATTCAAATACATATGTGTGCCCCATAGATCATATAAAATGGATTCATTAATCATTATATTATTGTCCATGATCCAAGAGATTTAAATAAATGAATTTATTTATCAAATAAATTGTGTATAAATTTTTAGTGGTGATTTCCCTTAATAGTAAATGGGTGTGGTATTCATTAAGCTATTTTTTTAGCATTGATAATAGTAGTGAAATTTTGGCCCCATAAATCATCCAAAAAAAATACATAAAATGGGTTTATGAGAGTGAAGGGGGCTATCATAATTTTTTATTCATGGGGGTAGTAATAGGTATATTGAAATAAATGTCCCAAAATATTGAATTGGTAAAAGAATTTTTAAGATAATAATGAAACTTGATTAAACAAGAGGATGTGAGGATCCCATGCATGAGTTTGGAACTCCAAAAGAATGAGAGGATGTTCTTGAGAGATTTTGTGAAGCATGATAGGACACTAGATAGGTAATGGAATAATATTTACGTGATACAACTATTTTTAGTGAAGAGAAATTTGATATTGGGTGGTATTAAATAAGAAATGTGTTGGTAATTCATTATCAATTTTGAAACTATGGTTTTAGAATCTATATAAAAAACCAAAACCATAAACCTTACCATTTTTTATTCCCATGGTTCTTAAAAAATGAAAGTGGATTTCATTATTTAATAAATAAATAATCCAAACATTGTAAAATAATACCTTTAGTTATTTGTAAGTGAGTAATAATCTTTAAAAAAGATTTGAAAACTTTAAAATATATTGATAGATTTGTGGGATTCATAATGGATTTATAAAATTAATAATATAAAAATAAAATCACATATATTTAATGGAAAACATATATTTGTTCGTGGTTACCATTTATATTATTTATCAAAACATTCTTGTGTTATTATGATGGCATAATACGCAATGTTTATTTTTACTGTATTTCATTTTCACCCAAAAAATTAACTTTCACTAGAAATATTGAAAAATTTACTATTTGATAATTTTTAAATTATGATTGAAAATTAATTTTTATTTTATATAAATATGTTTTTAATTATTTATACTTTCACCTTTGATGTAATAATCTATATTTATTTGATTTGCTGGGTTTTTGTGACATTAACAGTTTTTAAACGGTTATAAATTTATATCTAACTTCATTAAAATTATATGATCATTTATGTTAGATAAATATTATATTGTAATATTATTTCACTAAGATGTTATTTATATTTAAAAAATATACAGAAACAAAATAAATTATTTATATAATATAAATATTGATAAAAAATACTAATCTACTTTTATTGAATCAAAATATTTTTTATAAGGTAACAATAATAGGATGAAAATATATTAATTATTATAAATAAGATAATTTACATACAATTTTCTCTATGGTATTGTTACATATACCTTTAATAAAACAAAAACACACTATGATTTTGTATCACAATGGTAAGACATTCATGGGGTGGTTTTGTGTACATGGTTTTTGCTGTGATCTCGACGGTCTTGAGCTTAAACTTTAATGGGGTCGATCTTGAATTAGGTATTGGACCTCAACTTGGGTTTGGTCATGGGAAAATCCTAGTGATTATATTAACCTAATAATCTACAATAATTAGGAAACATAGGTTATGATACTTTTGGTTTAGGCCATCCCATCCTTTATCAATGTCCATTGGATTTTTTAGAACCCCATATTTATACTAATGAAGTTTAACCATTCAACAATTATATTATCAATGGAAATGAATCTAAAACATATTTTATATATAATACAATATAATAAATCCAATGAAGTTAATTTTATTTATATAACCATATTATATAATAATACATCTAATTAAATCATACAGGGAGTTTTATTTATAAAATTTCAAATCATTACAATGAAACCGTGCTAATAATTCCTAAAAGGGGTTTCAACTCTCACCCCAACATCACATCTCAAGATCCATCTCACTCCCTAAAAATATAAATATTTCAAAATAATTTTTTGAAATAATCCACACCCCATGAATATCAAAATATCATTAAACTCATCCTCATCCTCAGATAGTAACCATAATATACATTAGTTCGTAGTTATATATCTAGTTCTAAAATCATAAACCAAACATTTATAGAATTTATATAGATCAAGGATGCCCATTTTTTCTATCGAAAACATATACAATTTAATCAATATAATGGATCACATATATACCGAAGGAAAAATTATGTTTACTATTTTAGAGAATTTGGAAAACCTGCCACAAAAACAATACCCATGACTTCAGGTGAGTATTTTTTATTCTATACCCAATTTTTCATATTCTGCATCACGTTTTCAAAATATCCCAAAAGAAAAATAACTATATAAAATTTTCTAGACCCAAATGATATAATTATAATTCTTAATAACTAAGTGTATTGTAAACATATAAAGGGGGAGATCAAAGCAGAGTTAGGGAAAACAGAAACATTAATAATTGAACCTAATTAGGGACCATAAGTATATCATAATGGTATGGTGACATAATCAATGTATGTGATCATAAAATTCATAGATTCATACCCATTAATACTTATTACATCAATAATGAGGCATGTAATAAATAATTTATAGAGAAAGATTCATAAAAATAAAAAAATATTCTTCCGAGTGATTTCACTCATGATCCAGGTAAGAATTTATAAACCATTGAAATAATAAATTAATCACGATGTTATCATAGAACATAATTTTCATACAACATATAAATTTTCTTAACAGAATAATTATAAATTGAATTACAATATGTTTGATTTTGATACATCATTAATTGGAGTTCTATCTTAGAGGACAAATAATATAAGGTAAATCGAGCTTACCAATGAGTTACAATGGGGCTCAACACATCAAATAAAGTATTAAAAAATACCATACTAAAGTACATAGATCATTCATTTTTTCATAAAACTCATAAAATATCCATTATTAATTTAAATATATTATTAACCAATGGAAATTGAATGGTTCCTATCCATGTTATTTAAAAAATTACAATACCCATGAATAACAAATGTGGATGTAATCATTACAAAATATCCCCATTGTATTGAGTAAAATCAAGGGATTTTTAATGGAAATTAAATTTAATGAATATTATAAAATTATAATATTAAAATTTCACATTTAATATAATTTTTTAAAAGAATAAAAGTTATATATTATTGAAAAATTAATTTTTATTGATTTTTTTGAAATATGTAAAGAAATATGAAAGGTAAATAATGTACATGATAGTTAGAAAATAAATTCTTATTATAAACATTCAATTAAATATAATATTTATAGAAAATATAAATAGAGGAAAATGTTACCCAATTTAAAATGTTAATAAATGTAATTTCTGAAAAAAATTTAAATTGTCATTAGGTATCATGTAATATATATTTTCTTAGAATTTCAATTTTATAAAACGAAATTATTGAAAATATTTCTTAAAATTGTGATATGTAAGAGAATGATTCTTATTTTATGTTAATTTACAAGATCCACATCACATATAAAAAACCAAAATGTTTCATTAATAAATATTTTCGGATATTCTACCAAAACATTTAGAAAAAATCATAAATACATAATATGAAAATAGACGTGGTTCAAGAAAATAAGAATAATTTTTAATGAAATATAAAATATGATGAAAATGATTACATACCACATATAACATCTCAATGTGGAAATATAAACACCACATAAAATGATAAATGTGAATATCATAAACACATATCCCAATGAAAATGAATTTGAGAAAATTTACCATTATAAAAGTCATATTATTGAATTGAGAGTTAATTAATAGAGAGGTCATGAATAAAAATTAAGATCAATAAAATTATATAAATATATAATTAAAAAATTCATTAAATAGTTAATACATAGTCATATAATAACAATTTCAATATGAAATAGTCAATGAAAGGAAATTCTGTTAAGAAACACATTACACATGGTAACATTCAGGTAAAATACACTTATAATAAATTATAAAAAATGATATATAAAATAACATGAATCTTGAATTATTTGTTATCTAACATTTAAAATGCGTTTTACATACACCACAAAATAAAAATAAGTGGTGAATATAGAAATAGTATCATAGAAAAAACGTGAGATGGGAAACCCTTACACTGATTCTAGTCTTTCACTGTATATCATTTGACACATGAAATATTAGATTATATTAATTATTTGATATGAAAAGTATGTTTTCCTGGATTAATATCTTATACATAAAAAAATTAATTAATTTATTTTAATTAATGTTCTAAATACTTAATCCATAAAGTCCACATAATGTGTTAGGAGGACATTTTATTTATTTTTTCTAAATTGCGTCTGTGTGTCCATTGAAGTCAAATATGTAACTATTGAGTCTTTTTAGAGATTATAATCATGAAAAATTATACTTTTTAAAAATAAATTATATTTCTATAATAATCCATGAATAATGGTACGAAAAAAGAAATACATTATAATCATGGAGATTGTATGTCGTATGTAAGCATGTGTAACGTTCCAATTTTTCAATGATCATTATGTGAATAAGATAAGTATAATTTTATATTAATAAAATAATGATAGTTTCATAAATATAATATTTTTTTAAAATATAGGTATATATATCATCCATCTGATGTGTGATGACAAAATAATCGCATCACTTTATATAGGCGATAGTCTACACATACGAATATAATGCGTTATCATTTTCAGTTAGTGGATATGTTAAGAAAAAAAGGACATATAATCATTATATAAACATAAATATGAAATTAATATCATATTTATTTTCTATATTTCAGATATATTAATTTAATTTATCTTAATTTACTTCTACAAAATGATTTTGTTAAAAAATAATTTAATGGATTTGCAAGCCGAATGTCTGACAGCCTCACAAGGGACATTATAATCTCCCACATAGAATGGAATGTAAGAAGTTACAGGTTATTTCATTATTATATATGTAAAAATATTTATGAAATATAATATATATACTATAAATCCAAAATTATGAAAAAACATCATAGGTGTTAATGAAAATAGAATTACATCGGTTCGCAAGGGGGTCGTTGACCATACCCAAGAAGGATAGTTTCATTTCCCACATGACAGAATATGAGATGGATTTTTTTTAAAATTATCATAATATTCTATACAATTTTTTTATATAGTTTTTTATAATATCATATAAATTGAATAATTTTTAAAGAGGTTGAATAAGAAATAAAATAATAATGCACGTATTAATAATGATACATCTTTTTCCAGACTACCTTCTTAAGTTAGCACACAAAATTCCAGTAATGGATTATTTATTAAACCAGAGACTCTAGGTCTTGAATAAGGAATAAATTATGTTATTTTTTTTATTATTTTTCAAATAAAAATTCATTTCTTTTATGGATACTATATGAGAAGAGGTGTCCTTATATAAGTGGTCGAGATGAGTCGTTTTGATTCTTTAAATGAAAAATTTTTACCCTCATTTATATCATTATAGCAAGAGAATAAATAAAAGAAGTATATATCCTAATAATAAATATTTTATAAATGTTTCCATAAAATAGTTTCCAGACATGCTTCTAGATCATTTTAAACCTTATCATTTTAGATTAATTCTCTGGTAAACACATTTTTAAATTAAGGGTGGTAAAAGTTTTTGAATCTTTTCAACATTAATTATGAAAAAATTTATTTGACAATGTAATACATTATATAATATAACAATTCAAAAAATTATTCCATTTTTCATAATAATTGTAAAATAATTTTGTAAATTTAATTTATAATATTACTCATAGACACAATGAAAAATATGTTTTTCAAAATATATATTTTTCAATATAAAAATAATTTAATATTAACAGTATGACATGTAAAATTAATTAAATGAATTAAAATTATTGTGTAAATATGGATACATTATAAATATAATTTAAATAATTACTAATTACATGTTTTATTAATATTTTAAAATCACGAAACATTATTTTAATTAAGACATTTAAAAAACATTCATTTTAAATCCCAAAAAGACTCTTATAATACATTTCGATATAAATATGATTACTATATAATTTACTATATATAAAATAAATAATTAACTGTCTTGTTACATAATATAAATTTAAAATCATAATAATGATTTAATATAACAAAACGTATAGATAAAAAATAATTTACAACAATCTTGAAATAACAAATATTCACAGAAAATTTTTTATTTTCAAAAAATTAAAAACAATTACCCTATGAAAATTTTGATGTAATTATATAATATTTAAATGAATTTTTTTCATATATATTTTCTAATTGTGAAAAAATTTATTTTTATGAAAAACATAGTGGAAAATTTGATGATTCCACCATAGAAGAAAATAAAGTTTCTGAGAATAAAACTGTATTTTTTATTTTATGATTCAAATAAATAATATTAGAGGGATGATAAAATGTTTAAAAAAATATATAATAAATATTTTGTAAAAAATAATTCACAAATATTAAAAAAAATTACTTTATTTATGTGAAAACACATTACATTCATAAATTATTTTATTTTAAAAAATTATATCTTTTAGATTCAAATGATTTTACTTTTAATGTAAATTAAATTGATAAACAATGATTCTATAATAATTTTTTAAACCAAATAATTTTCATAATTTAGTGAATAAAATTTATATAATCAAATTTTTTGTCTAGGTAGTAATAGTCATTGTAAAATAATATTATTTCACGGTTCAATTAAACTCAATGTCATGTGTCTTATACTTTATCGACTATAGTTTCCTTTTTAAAATCATCATATCATAAAATAACTAATTATTCTTTCAGAACCACTATATCCTATATTTTAAGTATGATACCTCAACTTAACACATTCCATTCATAATATATTTATATTAATCTATAGAATAATATATATAGAGATTATAGTCAGTGAAATTACCAATATCTATTACATCCGTCTACATACATATAGAGCAAGTTAAACATTGTTCATAATCGAAAAAAATAATTATATAATAATATAGAATTGTAACTCCCCAACCCCAGAAGCCCAAAGTCAGTGCATTATTACGTATTAATGGCATGGTCACAAAAGGTCCAGTATCGAAAGTTCGATTAGTTTAGTATCCTTGGAAGTACAAGATACATTCATAAGGTTTACATTACATCATAAAATGAAAAACTACAAAAACATTGTTTCCATAGAAAACATTGAGATCCCATATACTATCCCTTCATTTCAATCATAATATACTTCTTCACATACTGGGAGAAATAAAAAATAGAAATGGGTGAGTTCAGTTGCTCAGTATGGATAATAATATAACAGAAACTTTAATAAATATGCCCAAATATTTATGGAAATGTATAAGACTAAAACAAAAGCCTTTTTAAATGTTAACTTTATCATAATATGGAAATGATAATATCAAATAATTCCATTTAATTATTCACATGGATATTCTACTAGTCGAATAATCACATGCAATATTAATAGCCTCTTTCATAATGTTGGAATGCATAATGCTAGGCTTTCCTAACCACATAGTCAAGGACTTGTGCCAAGACTACAAATAATATTTTTTCAAGGCCATATGTCGAGACACTAGTTTATCTCATGAGACCTATAGATGCATTGATGAGCAATATCGAGCTCCATCCGTCACTTACTAAGTCCAATTCATTTCTTATATGAAAAGGTTTAAACATAACATATAAATTCATATTAAAACTATTATATGAAATGTCAAAACATTATCCATAACCATGAATAGTGTAAAAATAAATCCTCCATAGTCAAACATATCACAAAACCATTAATACTAAATGAATGTTTATTTTCATAATAAATCAACTTCAAATAAGTTTAAAATCCATCAAAGGATATTGACATAGATGAAATCAAAACCTTTTGAAGAGAAATATCTCTTTATACGTTTAAATCATTTAAAATTAATATAACTATAAAAGAAAATATTTATTTTGAAAACATTCTTATAAGCTTATAAGGGAAGCTTCTATGTTGTTATAACAGCGGAAAATATCTGCCCCCATCGTATATGATAAAAAAAACATTCTAATTTTAAATTTGTCGTAAAGGTCAAAATGTACCTTGTTTGGAAGACGACAGAAAGATTCCTTTAAAAACATATAAGTTCAAAGAATGGTATAAATGAATTTAACCAATTTTCTAGAAAATAGAAAAAAATGTTTTGAAATACATTTTTAAGAAAAATGGATGTGGATGATAAAGAGGCCCTAGTAGATAATTACATATAAACAATCTCAGATAATGAAAATATTGGGAAATTAACCCATACCATGTTCTTTTCCATGGTCTAGGGTAATTTAACCTCTTATATAGTGGTGAAATAATTAATTATACAAGAATTATATACATTTATATGATATCATATTTGATATTTTAACATTACTATATTAATAATATCTTCGTATTATCGTCGTTTCAGGTGTTAACTCATTAGTTTTCCTTTATATGCTTTGTTACATAATTAATTTTTTTTATGAATAGGATGTATCTTATTAATATTTATAATGATATAAAGACTTTAAAAATTAATCTTAATCATATATTGAAAACTATTCTTGAATGGATATGATTGTGAATGAATCTCATCGTATTTAGGGAGACGATAATCTGTACGTATGCACGAGCGACAATATCATTATATTGATATTAAAATAAAATATAATTGGATTTTATATTGTATATAAATAAACATTTTAATGTTTTATTTATTATTTACATCAATTACACATCATTATTATACCCATTCAAATAACAATGCATTGAATAACAATTACACCACTGCGTGGAGACGGTAAGTTGTACGTACTCACACATGGTGACATGTCATTCAAAGGATAGATAGAATAATGAATTTATTTTTATCATATTTATAATAACATCACATTATACAGAAGATACCGGAGTTATTATTTTTGAATAGAAACAACAATGAAACAGGAAGTGTAAGAAGAAAAGAACTTGAACGAGGTGATTAAATATTTACCACTTCTGTGGGTTCTTCCTTTTTATTTGATCAAAAGGGCTCTTTAGGATGGATTTATGACTAAATTAATGCCTCTTGGATGAAGGTAGGATAGTTGAGAGTGTATTTTGGTAGTGTTTGGCGGAGCTAAATTGCATTGAATGTGTGAATTATAGAGATGGTGGAGTTCCCTTTTATAAGAGGGGTGAGGGGAATCATAGGAAAAGTTAGAAATATTATATTATGATAAAATAATTTTTGGTTTATAATGGCTCAAAAATGAATTATCTAAAGGATACGGTGTTTATGGGTTGAAAACCACTCATCTAATAGGTTTTAGATTGGTTTGGGTGACTATATAAACCTTATCTTTTAGATTTAACTCATAGTTAACTAGTTTGACATTTAACAAGTGTCATTATATTTTTATATTATATGGTTAATAAATATACAATATTAATCTAAGAGAAAACCAAGTTGTTCATTAATGATTCAAATATCATAATATATATTTATTTCTGAACCATATATATATATGAATAGAATATCAACTAAAAATATAATATTTGTTTTAAAAACTCTTTTATGTCAATTTTGACACTATTTGGTATTTTGTTTTTTCTAAATTAATAACAGCATTATTAGTTCAAAAAAAATTCATATAACCAACCCTAATATGTCGTATTAACCTAAAAGGTTATTTTAATTCATAAAGATTCTAAAATTTTATTTATTTGGATATTTATAATATAAATTATTTTAATTGTTCATTAATACACTAATTACTGGCTTCCCATTGTGTTATAAATAAATTTAATTATTTAATGTCTAAAAAATACAAATAAAATACCATTATGTAGTAAATACTTGTATCTTTCTAATCAATATTCATAGTTTAATTTATCTTATGTGTATCCCTGTATTAAAAATGAATTAGTTATTAAACATTGAATTTAACACTTTTAACTCTCCTTTTTATTAAATAATAATAAATATCTTAATCTTATCCATGTGGATCTAAATGATCATATTTTAATCCTAAGGTCGTTTTTGTTCGAATTACACTTATCCAGTAGAATTAATACTTTTATTAGGGTAATAATATTGTCATTTTTACGCTTAATTAACTTATTTACTTTTAACTATGGTAAATAAAAGTAAAAAGTTACAATTCACTAAAACATTATTTTCATCTTATTAAACCACATTTTACTTACTGATATCAGCAATGTCTCTCAGATTTTTGAAATTCAATTCACAGAGGCAGTAAAATTATGTTTTATCTAAATTTACAAATGCTCCTTTGATGTGGGTAAAAGACAGTAAAAAGTTCAATAAATTGTTTTTATATTTAAAATTATTATAAACTGACTCCAATGATTTACATTGAAAATATATAGGTATTCTGTATCTATTATGACCTAAAACAAATTTAAAGAAAATAAATAATTATTTAAATGAAAATTCTGTTATATACTATAACTCAGTGTTTTTCACTATTCATAAAAATTTCTATGTTTTCAGAAAAATACAAAAAAATCACCCTAAGATAATTACTATATTCTGAATCTAAAAAATGAAGACTATTTTGAAATATAAAATTTATCAAAGTTAAAAAAGTGCCTATTACTATAAATAACAGCTAGTTTGATTAGTTTGGGTCTGTTATAACTTGAAGTTGCATACAATACACGCTATTGTATTATTCAAAGAGAGGAGTACCATGGATGCTTGGGCTGTTACATTCTCCCCTCCTTCAAATAATTTAGTCCTCAAAATTTCTATAATATTACTACATAAAAAGTCTTGGGTGGTTCTTCATCATAAGATCCTCGGGCTCCCACATTGCCTCTTCTATCTTATGGTTTCTCCATATAACTTTTACCAGACGAGTCGTCTAGTGTTTCAGCATTTGTTCTCTTGTATCCTAAATCATGACAGGTTCATCTCAAAAAGACAGATCGGGTTCCAGTTATAATTTCTCATAGGCATGTACATGCTTTGGGTCTGGCATGTATTTTCTGAACAATGATACATGGAACACATCATGAACTTTTGAGAGACTTGGTGGCATTTCCAAAGGTAAGCTACAACCCAATTTCGTTATATAATTTTGAAAGGTTCAATATACCAGGGAGTCAATTTACCCTTCTTACCAAAATGTATAGCACCCTTCGATAGAGATACCTTCAAAAAACATGATCTCCTACCTGAAATTCCAAATTCTTACTTCGGTTATCAGCATAGATCTTCTTCCCACTTTGAGATGCTTTAATGTGGTTTTGGATTACCTTCACCTTTTTCATCATTTCCTCCACCAGTTCTGGGCCTACATGTTCTCTTTCACCAACATCATCCCAATAGGTTGGTGTGCAACATCTCTTTCTGTGTAACGCTTCATATGGGGCCATCTGAATATTTCAATGGAATCTATTTTTATAGGAAAATTCATCCAACGATAAATATTGATCCCACATACCTTGAATGTCATGTGAGCATGATCTCAACATGTCTTCTAAGGTTTGAATAGTCCGTTCTAATTGTCCATCTGTTTGGGGGTGGTAGGCAGTGCTCAAACGATGATCGGTATCTAGGGATTTCTGAACACTTTTCTAGAATCTTGATGTAAAATGTGGATCATGGTTAGAAACAATCGATAGGGGTACTCCATGAAGTCACACGACATGATTAATATATTGTATTGCTAGAAGATCATGTGGTAAATATTCTCTTATAGCAAGAAATTGTGCTGACATGGTAAAACGATCAACAATGACCCATATTGCATCGTTAATTCTAGGAGTCATTGGTTGTCCCATGACAAATTCCATCATAATATTATCCCATTTCCACTAAGGTATAGGAAGTGGTTTCGTGACTACTCCAGGCTGCTGCCTTCCAGCATTTACTTGTTGAAAACAAAACATTTTGACACAAAATCAGCAATCTTCCTCTTCATGTTGTCCCACCAAAAATGTTCTTTCAAATCTAATACATTTTGGTGATCCCAGGGTGTATAGAGAAATTGGTTCTATGAGCATCATCCAACAATTCCATTTTTAGATCAGGTATATTGGGAACACAAAGTCACTTCCAAAATTTCAAAATTTCATTTTCATACATAATGTCACTCAATCTTCCATCATTCACAGCTTTAATCTTCTTTTGAAACTCTTCATCATCAGACTGAGAACTCATTATACTTTATTGTAAATATTATTTGGTAGGGATTTGAAAAAGTATTGATATTTCACCTTCTATGGTGATTCCCATATCTATCTTTTCTAGATCCTTGTATATAGGATCCTTTTCAACTGCCATCTTGTTCAAAACACCATAATCCATTATACACACATCATCTTCCACCTTATTTTCCATCCTCATGTAGTAGTGTATAGTGCAATCATAATCCTTGAGTACTTCAAGCTTTCTCTTTTGCCTCATGTTGAGTTTCTTCTATGACAAAATATACTTCAAACCCTTGTGATCGGTGTATATCTCCAATTTTAACAATATTGATAGTGACTCCTAATCATCAAAGAAAATATTACAGCTACTAACTCAATATCAAGGGTATGATAGTTTTTCTCATAAATTTTTATCTGTCGTGATGCATAGGCAATAAGCCAATCATTCTGCATAAGGACAAAATTTTGGATGAAATAATGATAATAACCTGCAAAACCAATAAAACTACGTACCTCAGTTATACTTTTTAGTTCTGGACATTCTTGCATTGCTCCTATATTAGAAGGATCAACAGATATTCAATCATTAGAGATGATATGGACAAGAAATGAAATATCCTGAAGCCAGAATTCACACTTTCTTAACATCCCATATAATTCTTGTCTTCTATGTGCCTTAAAGATAATGCACAAGTGATTTTCATGATCTTCATAGTTTTTGGATTATATCAAGATATCATGAATAAATACCACAAAAAATTCATCATGATATTCCTTGAAAACACTATTCATTAGATCCATGTAAACAAAGGGTTCATTAGGAAATCCAAAAGGAATTACTGTAAACACGTAATGCAGGTACCGGGTTTGAAATGTTGTCTGCATAATTTCTTCTTTATTCATGCACAATGGATGATATTCAGATCAAATGTAAATCATTGAAAATTAATGAGCTCTATGAAGTTGGTTGAAAAAATAATCAATGTGAGGTAAGGGATACTTGTTCTTTATTGTTACTGCATTGATCCCCCTATAGTCAATGCAAAACCTCATAGAACCATCTTTCTCTATAACAAAAATTACAAGGTCTCCCCATGGAGAAACACTAGGGATAATAAATCCCTTATTACTCAATTCCTCTAGTAGTTTATTTAGTTCCACTAATTCCACATTGGCCATTCTATAAGGGGTCTTCAATATGGGCCTTGAACTAGGAATTAAACCAACAGAAAACTCAATTTATCATTTTGGAGGATGTGTAGGTAAATATTCTGGAAACACATCAACATATTATTTCACAATAAATACATCCTCTATTTGAATGTTTTTTTACTGACCAGTAATTATTTCATTCTCTTCCTCTCCAATAATTTTATTTAGTTGAGCTACTAGGGGTGGATCTTGATATGAATCAGGTGGTTACATTTCTACTTTGAATATAAGGTGTTATTTATCATCATCATCAAAAATAGTAACCTCATTCTTCTTACAATAAACTTTTTCATCATGGTCCGAAATCCAATCCATAACGATGACTATATCAAATTAAATCATGGGTATGACGATGATATCAATAGATGGATAGGATTTATATACCCGAATGGGAACTAATTCACAAAAATATGTTGCGATGATACTCCCCTTAAGAGTTCTAAATTAAAACTCCCTAGTTAAATCAATTTTGAAATATCTAATTTTCATAGAAAAGTAGGAATATTTGAAAAATGCGATGATCCAGAATCAAATAATGCATTTTCTATACTTGAGGAAACCATTAAATTACCTTCCACCATGTATTTCGAAGCTTCAACCTCAGCAGTAGTAATAACATAAGCATGGCCATGATAACTTGGCCTTTTTTGAGGTAATATCCTTTGGCACTTGGGAAATTCATTTTCATAATGCCCGCTTTTCTCTACAATTGTATCATTCAACATCGACTACCACTTTCTTCCCCTGGCAGTTATTTGCCTGGTGGCCATTTTCACCACACCTGTAACAGAATCACATTCCCTTCAGAAAGTTACCATGGTGTTTATTCCCACATTTACTGTAGAATGGATATTCAGTATTTCCTTTCTTCCCCTTATTTCGATTTCTAGAGTGTTCATCAGATATATTCTTCTCTTTCTTTCATTTAATTTCATAAGACATAGATAATTTTTTTTCATTCATAATAGCGCATGAGACAATATTTTCATATGACGAGAAGGATTGTGAGAATAATGCTCTATGGAGAAATGGTTTTAACCAATCAATGAAATGATCAATATTACTTATTGGGTTACATATATAATCTGCAACATGCCTCACTAACCGTATAATGTTAGCCTCATACATTGTGACATTCTCATCCTCTGTTTTTCTCAGACATAGAAATTGCCTTTCCATATCTGCTCTATGGTCACGAGGGGAGAATTTTTCATATAAAATATCATTAAAATCCATTCATTCCATAGTTTATACTTCATCATCTTCCTTTGTGTTTTGAATTAATGTCCACCATTGGGCAGAATCTCGAGTGTGGCAGTAAACTGCCATGACATCTTTTTCCATTCGCTACACCACAAGGCGTGGAATATTTTCTCTATAAAATTTATCCATTGGTTATCCAGTATTGGATTTGTACTCTCATTGAATGTTGGTGGTTTTTTCCTCATTAAGCGATCTAACATTTATCCTCTATGCTGTGGATTAGGGTGCTCTATTCGAGTAAGGTTATTATTCAAAACCTAAGTGAGTTTTCCCATTATAGTGATAAGCTGATCAGCACTAGTTTTATCACCAGCTCCAATATAATTATCTTTAGTAGAGGGGAAATCCCTACATGGAGTATGTGCATTGATACATTTTCCATTCCTTCCACTAAGAACAATTTCTAAACAATGGTTTAAACTAGATTATTTTATGAATCGAAATACATAAATCCAAACATGTAAAACAGTTAACATAAACTGAACAGTTTATGGATATAATCCATAATCATAAAAAATGTTTTCATTGAGGAATTTTATACCCATAAACACTTCGTAATGGTTTGTAATGAAAATGAGAATTGTCGTAAGCATATCCCCCGGATTGTCGTAACCAAGAGTGAAACAAGGCCCGTTGTCGTGCACCAGTTCCCGTTCGAGTCTAACTCAAAGTGGTGTTTTTGTGTTTTACCCCTAGGTACTAATTTTATAGAGCCACATCTACATGCTTTGTATCTAGACAAGGATATATTGCTGGGGAAACTCGCAAAATATCTACAATACCAAAATTATAGTAAGTTCTTCTATATAAATCCCCAAATTCTTTCTTAGGGTAATGTTCTCTAATCATAGTTTATCTAAATCTAGATTCCAATGATTGTACTAGACACCCTTTGATACCAACTATAACGCCCCAACCCCATAATCCCTGAGTCTGTGCATTATTTTGCATCATTGGCATGATCACAAAAGATATAGTCTTGAAATATCAATTAGTTTTGTAACCTTGGAAGTACTAGAATCATTGATAAGGTTTACATTACATCATAAATTGGAAAACTACCACAACATTGTTTCCATATAAAACACTGAGATCCCATAGACTATCCCTGCAGTTTAGTTATAATATACTTATTCACCTCCTGTAAAAATTAAACATAGAAAGGGGTGATCTCATATGCTCATTATGGATAACAATATTACAGAAACATTAATAAAAAAGATTAAATATTTAAGGCAATGTATAAGACCAAAACAATATCCTTTTTAAACAAAAACTTCATCATAATATAGAAAAGATAAAATAAAATAATGACATTTACATATTCACACGGATAATCTACTAGTCAAATAATCCCATTAAATATCAATATCCACTTTTATAATGATGGAATGCATAATGCCAGACATTCATAACCACACAGTCAAGGCCCTGTACTAAGACTACAAATAAAATTTTGTAAAGGCCCTGTGTCGAGACACTATTTTGTCTCATGAGACATACCAATGCATCAAGGAGCTATAACAGGCTCCACCTATCATTTACTAAGTCCAATGAATTCCTAAAATGAAAAGCATTAAACATAGTATAAGAATTTGTATTAAAACTAGCATAAAAATTGTTAATAAATTTTACATAACCATGAAGAGTGTAATAATAACCCATCCATAGTCAAAAATATCATAAAAACATCAATACAAAATGAAAGTTCTGTTTCATAATAAATCAACTTCAAATAAGCTTAAAATCCATCAATGGATGTTGATATAGATGAAATCAAAACCTTTTTTTATAGAAATATATCTTTTTATTTAGAAATCATTTAAAAGTGATATAATAATAAAAGGAAACATTTATTTTGAAAATATCCTTATAAGATTATAATAGAATATTCAACGTTGTAATAATGGTGGAAAATAGCCACACCCGCCATATATGTTTAAAAAAAATTCTTAACTAAAACATGTCTAAAAGGTAAAAAAGTACCTTGTTTGGGAGATGCCGACAGATTCCTTTAAAAACATATAAGTTCAAATAAGGGTATAAATTACTTTAATCCATTTCCTGGTAAATAGTAAAAAAAAATTTAAATAAATTTTTGATAAATAAGGAAGTGGATGATAAGAGGTAAAAAAGATAATTACATTTAAACAACCTCAGATAATAAAGAGATTGTGAAATTAACCCTTACCTTGTTATTATCCTTGGTCAAGGGTAGTTTATCAACATTTATAATGGATAAATAATTAAATTATAAAATAATCATATACACAAAAATGATATCATATATGATATTTTAACATTACTTTTTTAATAATATCATAGTATTATCATCATTTCGGGTGTTAACTGATTCGTTTTACATTATATTATTTGTTATGTAAGTAAGGCTTATTAATGATAGGATGTATCTTATTCATATTAATAATGATATTAAGTCTTTAAACATTAATTTTAATCATCTAATTAAAATTACTTTTGAATGGATACAAATGGGAATGAATCTCATCGCATTCGTTGAGAGGGTAATTCGTACGTACGCACGAGCGAAAATATCATTCTTTTGATATTAAAATAATATATAATTTGATTTTATATCATATATAAAGAATAATTATCATGTTATATTTATTATTTTAATCAATTAAACATCATTATTATACCCATTCAAAAAATAATGCATTGAATAACAATTACACCACGACGTGGAGACGGTAAGCCGTACGTACTCACGTATGGTGACATGTCATTCAAAGTATAGATAGAATAATGAATTTGGTTATACCATATTTATAATAAATTAAAATTATATAGAAGATAATGGATTTATTATTTGATAATGCAAACAACAAATAAAGAGGATGTGGAAGAATAAAGGAACATGAAAGAGGTGATGAAATATTTACCTCTTCTTTGGGTTCTTCTGTTTGATTTGATCAAAAGGTATCTCAAGGATGGCTTTATGACTAATGGAAGGCCTCTAGAATTAAGGGAGGATTGTTTAGAGGGAATTTGATCAGAGTTTGGCTGAGCTAAATGGCTTTGAAGGTTTTAATTAGAGAGAAGCAGGATTTCCCTTTTATAAGAGGGGTGACAGGTACCTTAGGAGAAGTTAGAAATATGATTTTAGAATAAACTAATTTTCGGTTTTTAATGCGTAAAAAATGAATTATTAAAAGGATATGGTGAGGATAGGTCACAAAACCACTAAACCAATAGGTTTTATAATGGTTTTGGTCACTATATTAACCTTATCTTTTAGATTTAACTCATAGTTAAATAGTTTGACATTTACCATGTCTCTTTTTAGTTTTATATTATATGGTTAATAAATTTACCATATACGTTCAACTGAAACCCAAGGGGTTCATTAATGATACACCTATAATTTTATATTTCTTTTGTCTTACCCTTAGATTTTTAGGAATTGAATATCAATTAATAATATAATATTTTCTTTAAAAACACTTTTATGTCAATTTGGACACTATTTGGTATTTTTTTTGATAAATTCATAACAACATTATTATTTCGAAGTCAATTCATCTAACAATCCCAAATATTTCATATTAACCTTTAAAATTAGTGGAATTCATTAAAATTATCATATTTTATTTATTTGGATATTTATAATATCAATTATCTTAATCATTCATTAATACAATAATTAATGCATTATCATTTTTTTATAAATAAATTTAATTATTTAAAGTTTAAATAATATAAATAAAATACCATTATGTAGGAAATATTTTTATATTTTAATTTAATATTTATAGTGGAATTTATATTTTGTGTAACACTATATTAAAAATGGTTTAGTTATTAAATATTGAATTTAGTACTTTTACCTCTTCTTTAAATTAAATAATAATAAATATCCTAATCAAATCCAAGTGGAGCTAAAAGATCATATTTTATTCCTAACGTTGTTTTTTGGTCTAATTAAACTTAACCAATTTAATTATGACATTTATTATGGTAATAATGATTTTCGTTTTACCTATAATTACCCTATTTACTTTTAACCATTGTATATAAAAATAAACAGTTATTATTCAAAAAATATATATTTTCATCTTACTGAACAACATTTTACATTCTGATATCAACCGTGTCTCTCAGATTTTTGAAATTCAACTCACAGAAGTGTTAAATTAAGTTTTATGTAAATTTAAAAATGCTCCTAAGAGGTGGGTAAAAGACGGTATAAAGTTTAACAAAATTTATATATATATATAATTATTATAAATTGACTCCAATGAATTAAATTGAACTTATATAGGTATTATGTATCTATTTTGACCTAATGAAAATTTAAATAAAATAAATAATAATTTAAATGAAAAGTCTGTTTTAAACTATTATTGAGTGTTTTTCACTATTAATCATAAATTGAATGTTTTTAGAAAAATTCCAACAATTTACCCTAAGATAATTTATATATTCAATATCTATGAATGAAGTCCATTTTGTAAAATAAAATTTATAAAATTTCAAAAATTGGATATTACTATTCATAATGGCTAGTTTGATTGGTTGTGGAGTGTTAGAACTCAAAGTTGCGTACAATACATGCTATTCGATTATTCAAAAAGAAGTGTACCATGGAAGCTTGGAGTTTTACAAGAATGATATAGGATGAAATATTTCATCCTACTTCGCTAACGAAGAATTTTGGGGTAGACACCCACTAGAGTTTACATGTGTGGGCTACCCAATTCACATGGGATTTGTAGAATATAAAAAAAATACATATATAATATATTCATAGTCTATCAACCACAATATAGAGATACAAGATTCTAATTTATAGAGATTACATATTTTTATATGAATATAAAATATATTACCCAAAAACTTGCTTGAGGACCATAATAGTTTGGGTGTTTGGATACTAGATTTGAAATATTCTCATTTGGTGAAATATCATCAATGAATCCAATAAATATCTTCTAATTTATTACTCTTCAGATAAATTAACTATATAAAATCATTATTAATATATTTTGGGTAGGACTAATAATAAATATGAGCTCATATTATTAGTAAGGGTAAAAAGGATATATGTAAGAATAAAAAAAATATAATTTTCCACTTGAAATGAACTTCTTGAAATATAAAACATTATAAAAACTATTCCGGGAAAATAATCTCCAAAGATCATTTTAAAAAATTTCACGTGGAAAATAAATTTTCCACCTAAAATACATTATAAATAACATAAATCATTAGAAATCCCATTTCATTTAAAAAAGTTAAAGGAATATTTAAATCCTTTAACATTAATCGAATCAGGAAGTATTTCTTAAGGTGTTCATGTAAAAAAAGTTTCTTTTCTTATTTTTTGGTAAAATATAAACATGAATGATTTCAATATTTTCCCAAAGATTAAATTCAAATAAATTATTAATAATTATATCCTTTTTAAAAATTTATTTATTATATTATTTTAATAATATTTAAAAAAGTGAAAATAGTTTTTAAAAAAACATATTTTGATGAAAGATGATTTTTTGAAAGAAAAAATGACTTTCATTAAAATATATATTTTTTAACTCTAGAGTATAGTAAAAGATTATAATTATGTGGTAAAATTTATTATCATTCCATATGAAGTGCCCAGATCAGTGTGAATCACTGAGAGGGGGAGGGGGTGAATCAGTGATCCCTTAAAATCTTTTTACTAATTGATTCTTAATCAATTAAACCTCTATGGCTGGTTAAAGCCTCGATCCACTCTTCTTGTATCTCTCACCTTTCCACGAATGATGCAGTAAATGTAAAGGCACTGGACACAAGGATTTACAAGGTTCGGCACCAAAGGCCTACATCCTTGCCATGCTCTCCCAGCATGGATTCTCCATTATAACCTGTTAAAATTACAATGGTCGATACAGAGTCCCACTGTATCTCTCCTGAGTCCCACAGGAGGGTCTTTATACTGCGTCCCACAGTGTTACCAGAGTCCCACTGGCCTGCTCCAGAATCCCACTGAAGACTTCTTCTCCCTGAGTCCCACAGGGTCTTCTCCTGGCTCCTCGAGTCACACGAGTAGCTCTTCTTCTCTTTAAGGTCTTCAAGTAACTTCAGCTGCCTGGGATAAAGGCTGCTGGCCTTGCTCTTCTCTTCTGATCACTTGTGGTTGATCAGGGCTTCTCGTCCAGCTCAGGCTTTATTTCCTTCTTCAGGATGACCTGGCTTCTCTCTTCAACTACTGAATGCTCAGACAACTGATATCTTTATCTTCGGTCTGGTCCAGTCTCACCTTACTTCAACTTCATGCACTGAGTGCATGGCATCTCTGCTTCTTCATGCACTGATAGCATGGCTCCTCAAATTCTTCAAGAACCTCCTGGTCTTGGTCAACTAAAATGCACACCACTGATTTGGCTCTGTTCACGTGTGCACGTGCATGCATGCATGCATGCACTCTCCTCTTTCTCCTCTTGGTGCAATAAACCCTTAAAGGGTGTAACACTTTAAGCACACACCAACTCCTTGAACTTCACACATTTTGTTCCTTTTGATTACACACTAAGAAGTGTGTTATACTCTAGTGTGAGTCCTCCCTTTTCTTCTTCTATGTGTATACACACTTCTTAGTGCACACACTAGGTTCGGCCTTCACTTGTCACTTGTTAAGCACACACAAATTCTTCATTTTGCACACACTTGATCTTGGCCTACTCCTCTATTCTTGCACACACATGGGCCGTAGGTGGTTCTTCAAGTTTGCACAAACACACAAATGTGTGGTCTTCACTTCACCCACTTGCATACACTTGGCCTCGGCTTACTTCTTCACTATCTCACACACACACAATGGTGTGGTCTCGGCCTCCCACTTCTTGTGCACACACTGCCCGAATGGTAAGCAATCAAGGAGGGCACACAAGGGGTCTTGGTGCAAGCCACGACCTCACTTCCTTAGCCGCGCAAGTCTTCAATGTGGCAAGCGGCGCGCAAGGGTGCTGCCAATCTTCCTCAACACTGTCGTGCAAGGCTCAAGCCACAAGGGCCGCGCAAGCCACGGGTGCAAGGCACCGCGGGCGCGCAAGTGCAAACCGCGCAAGGGGGCGCGATGCACAGAGGGGGGAGAGCAAGGTCGCGTTGCCCTTCCTCCTTCTTCTTTTGCACAAGAAGTGAGCAAAAGGATCTCACGGAGCCAAGGGGTGGCTCCGGGCTTCACTGCCGCGCAGGGGGCGCGCCGGCTGTTCTTCACGAGGCAAGGCACTCGCGAGACTTCTCAAAAATTCAGCAAGCATTCTCGAGGGCTCAGCCTCATTTATATAGGCATAGGAGAGGCGGTTCTATCCGCGTGAAATAACTTCAAACTCCCGAGATCTTCAGATCTTCAAAAATATTTCCAAATTATGTTTTTTATTCTCGGTTTCACGCGGGCTCCCTTTATTTTTTGTTCCTCTACGTGCATGCGACTCATAACGCATGCACAGCCTTCGGTTTAGGCTCATCCCATGCAAAAACACCAACCACGTGGCCTCGGCAGCTTCTCTTGCCTCGGCCTCAACCGAAATCCTCCAAACATTGCATGCATGGTCATTTTTAGGCATGATCATGTTCGTTATGGCCAGACGAGCACGAGGGTGGCTTCGGTTTACTCAGAGGTGGCCGGGAGCTCAAAAACCGTCGTCGGGTTGCTCCTGGTTCGATGGAGGTACGCGGGAAGCCTTCAGCTGAGCTCGAGGAAGAGGACGGTCTCTTAGGCGTCGGATCAGATCTTCGGACGGCCGTGATCAGATCATCGCGTGCGGGATGCGATGAGCGGCGGAGATCAGCCGCGCGATCACTCGGACGGCCAGGATGCGCTCCTGGAGATTTTTCCGCGTCCCACATCGAAACGGGGCGCGGTTTTGCCGCGCCTTATAAACCTGGCGCTGCCCGCTACTCCGCAATTGAACCTCTCCCTCCATGGTGCCGCCCCGCACCGTGTTCTCCCTGCGGGCGCGCTCTGTGCCCACTCTTGCTCCTGCGGGCGCGCTCCTAGCGCCCACTATGCTCTCCGGGTGCGCGGGTTTCACCACCGCATGTCCTCGGGGGCTTACACACGGCCCCCCTGCCTCTCGGGCTGGCCACATGGGATCCCCCCTTGGGCGTGGCGCCTTAGGCGCACATGTGCCTTGGGGGTCGAACCCTTAAGGCTGGCCCTTGGTGGCTAATTTTTTGCAAGTATAGAACAAGTACTTTGTTAAAAACAAAGTGACCAAGTTCAAATGCCAAATGCCACAACTCTTCTTCTAAATCATTCTTCCTCTTCTTTATTTCTTCTTCTCCATTAGAATTCATCATCCTTCTTCAACATATAATCATCATTTAAGAAAGGAATTCTTGAAGGTTCTTCCATCAACTGATGCTCCTGAATCAAAGATTTATTCAATGTGCTTCATTGATCCAATTAGAGATCAATTGGATCACTTCCAATTCACATGCACTAAGAGTTAGTACATGGACTTCTTTAAATCCACTTCATCCACTCAGTGGTTGTGGATGGATCATCTTGCTTCTTCAACTCCTCATGCATTGTCACTACAATGCATGGTCTTCTAATCATGTTGTGAAATTGTATCCAGTTGATACAAGTTCTTGGAACTTTAAGAGCAGCTCAACAATCGTCAGATTTTATGATGCTCCATCAGCATTCTTCAAGTGTTGTCACTTAGTATCACCTTGATACAAGTATTGGAACATTAAGATCAGTTCTACAATCGTCTGATGTCCATGGAGAATGTTTCAACCATATTCTCCAATGCCACTTAGTGAATCTCCTAAGTGACATGCATCTTAGTACCATGGCCATTCTCCATTCATCACCAACACCATCACAACCTTTGGAATTCACATCTTGACAATTCTTGACATCCATTCATTCTAAGACAACAACATGTCTCATTGACAACAAATGCAACACAGTGCACTTCAATCTCCCCCTTTGTATTTGTTGTCAATACACCACTTTAGCACATATGAATGGGTCAATATGTGTGCCAATATTTTCTCCCCCTTATTGGAAATCAAATGCAAAGGTGTGGTGTGGTTCACATTCAAAAATCACTTCCTCCCTTTGAATAGTATTCTCTTGAAAAACACTGAGAGAGGGATGATGTCACATGTTCTCTTTAGCAAAGAACCTTTAGTAAATCAACTCTAAGTCTACTTGGGCTAACCCGGTGTAGAAAACAAGAGTGATGTAACCAAGGTACTCAATGCTGTCCAACATTCACTATACATGTGAGATCATGCTTTAGGGGTTTGAAAATTTTTCAGATATAACAATGAATTGCTAAATCCTGCACATACTTCACAAAACTCATTAGAAAGTTCAGTGCAATGATAAAGCTCCCCCTTTCATCCATTTGTCTTCAATCCATACTCCCCCTTAATTGACAAGATAAACTCAATTAAGAAACAAGGGATGAAAGTATGATTGGAATACCTTCACTTTTCTCAAGATGGTATTAATGTAAGAATTCCATCTTCTTCAGATTGGCTCCCCCTCAAGGGGTGCTCTCCATTCTGTCCAAACCACTCTCCAGATGAGAATGATCATCATCTTCAATTCCCTGCAATGTCAGCACATGTAAATACAAGTGATTAGAGAATAAGATGGAACCTCCTTGGTCCATCAATGTGAACAACAAGATTGAGAAGATTCTCTCAACCGAGATGTCCCATTTTCACCATTCTTCACACTTGCACATTTGATCTTCATTGATGTTTGTGCTGGTGTGCTTCTCAAAACATCTTCACGTGAAACCCTCTTCTTCCATTTTGCTTTAGCAATTGCCAGAGCTTCATCTTCAACTCTTTGTAGTTCTCTGGCAAGTTGCAACTGATTTGGCCATATGACTAGTAAATCATTTGGAAGTGTGGCCTCAGTTCTGGAAGTTCCACATGGTTCTTTGGATGCTGCTAAGCTACCTCTCTTAGGAAACTTATTTTCAATCAATCCCTTCTTCTTCTGGATTGATTGTCTTTTGGAGTTCAGTCTGCTTCTATTTAGTTTCATGGCTTCTTTACAAATGTCCATGATGTGTCCTTTCTTTCCACAATAGAAGCATTTCTTGGTGGTCCTTCTGGATGCATCACCCTTCTTGGATTTGAATTCCAAGGACTTCTCTTAATTCTTCAAATTCTTCTTGGGAGCATCTTCTACATTCTTCTTGCTTCCCAAGGAATCTCTCTTAGCCAGGTTCTGTGATCTTCTCTTCTTTCCAGCTTTGGATACATTAGGAGATTGACATGTATCAAATTGCTGACCACTTTTGCAACCATCCCAGATGTTGTCAAGTAATCCAAATCTATTTGCAGTAAACAAATGTCTCTGGACCTGTGGATGTGGCTTCTTTTCTTCTGGCTTGCTCCCCCTTGGCATGGGCTTCCTTTGTGCTTTGACATTCAGTGGATTGTACCAACAATCCTTTGCACAGTGCCCATACTTATTACAACACCAACACTGACCCACAAATCTTGACCTCTTGTGTACTTCTGATTGCTGGGTACTTTTCTTGACAAGTTGTGTTGTTTCAGGAGATCTCTATTTCTTCATTGTCTTCATCCATACTTGTTTGGAATTATTCTTCCATCCTGCACTTTTTGTGGAAACACAATTAGAAGCATCAGTACAAGATGGTATGGATGGTACCTTCTTTCTAGAAGATGTTGCACTTTTATTAGAGGATGTCTTTCTCTTAGAATCATCCTGCTCAAAGCATACTTGAGTAGCAACATGTCTTCTACCAGCTGACTGGGAGGTTTCAGCTTTGGGTGATTGCAGATTTGTCAATATCACCTCTAGTTCCAAGCACTTCATGTTAAGGGAGTTCTTCTCATCCTCAACAGCTCTTAGCTTTCCTTACCAACTTTCTTTCAGCTGATTCATCTGGTCATCATGCACATGCTTCATTTCAAGCAATGAGTTGTCAAGCTCCTTCACCCTTTTTACTTTGTCTTCAAGTTGAGCATTTTTAACAACCATTGATACTCTATGCCTCTTCTCCAGTGCATGGTACACATCTTTGATTATTACTTTAAATATTTCTTTCTCAGAAAGGCTTCTTTGCAATTCTTCAGCAGTGTCTTCACATCTTTCATTGCAAAGAGAAACGGTTTCATCTTTAGCCTTCACCAGCTTTCTGAGAGTGTTGGTTATGCCAACCCTTTTAGCCAATTGGACTTCCAGAGAATTGGCTTCATCTTCTAGCTGTAATTTTTCTTCTTGAAGATCAAGGAGGGCTGTAGCTATACACATTGCAACTTCCTTGGGGACTCTCTTCTGAAGATATTTGATTGCATTTAGAAGATCATTGTTTCTTCCATCTTCATCACAGCTAGAGCAGGCTTCATCAGAAGAATGATAAAAGGAATTGTCATCTGATGTGACATTCACATTTCTTTCCATAGAAGGAGTTTCTCTGATTGCCCCAGCCTTCTTCTTCATCTTCTTTGCCTGTTTCTTCATTCTGTTTTTCAGAGTCTTGGCAGATATCTCCATTTGAGGCTGTTCTTTCATTTCCTCAAATCTGCACTCCATATAGACTCTCGTGGATGTTTTAGAGGTAACCTCCCTCTGATACCAATTGAACCTCTCCCTCCACGGTGCCGCCCCGCACCGTGTTCTCCCTGCGGGCGCGCTCTGCGCCCACTCTTGCTCCTACGGGCGCGCTCCTAGCGCCCACTATGCTCTCCGGGTGCGCGGGTTTCACCACCGCATGTCCTCGGGGGCTTACACACGACCCCCTACCTCTCGGGCTGGCCACATGGGATCCCCCCTTGGGCGTGGCGCCTTAGGCCCACATGTGCCTTGGGGGTCGAACCCTTAAGGCTGGCCCTTGGTGGGTAATTTTTTGCAAGTATAGAACAAGTACTTTGTTAAAAACAAAGTGACCAAGTTCAAATGCCAAATGCCACAACTCTTCTTCTAAGCCATTCTTCCTCTTCTTTATTTCTTCTTCTTCATTAGAATTCATCATCCTTCTTCAACATATAATCATCATTTAAGAATGGAATTCTTGAAGGTTCTTCCATCAACCGATGCTCCTGAATCAAAGATTTCTTCAATGTGCTTCATTGATCCAATTAGAGATCAATTGGATCACTTCCAATTCACATTCACTAAGAGTTAGTACATGGACTTCTTTAAATCCACTTCATCCACTCAGTGGTTGTGGATGGATCATCTTGCTTCTTCAACTCCTCATGCATTGTCACTACAATGCATGGTCTTCTAATCATGTTGTGACATTGTATCCAGTTGATACAAGTTCTTGGAACTTTAAGAGCAGCTCAACAATCGTCAGATTTTATGATGCTCCATCAGCATTCTTCATGTGTTGTCACTTAGTATCACCTTGATACAAGTATTGGAACATTAAGATCAGTTCTACAATCGTCTGATGTCCATGGAGAATGTTTCAACCATATTCTCCAATGCCACTTAGTGAATCTCCTAAGTGACATGCATCTTAGTACCATGGCCATTCTCCATTCATCACCAACACCATCACAACCTTTGGCATTCACATCTTGACAATTCTTGACATCCATTCATTCTAAGACAACAACATGTCTCATTGACAACAAATGCAACACAGTGCACTTCACCATAAATATAAGAGAATACGTTTAATTAGTTTATTATGAAATGAGTCATATTATCATATCAACTGAAACATAATCATAAGTAATCCTGATAAACAATGAGATTGTATTACAAAATATTTACCTCGTTGATATCATTAAAATTAATGAACCATGAAGTAAATTAATTAATTGAAACATTAATATACTTAAATTATAATATATTCATGATATTACTTATAATGAGGTTTTATATAACCCATTCTAATGTTGATAGGTAGATTTCATAATATATGTCTCGAAGAATGAAAACTGAGACAAAAATCCCTCACCACATTAATTATTATTTGAATCATACACCCCAATAAATATAATATAAAAATAAAATTTAAATTTAATTAAAATTATCGGATTCATGATAAAAAATTTCATAGTGGAGGTATATACACAACCAAAGGAAACTTATAGGTAATTTACATATGTCTCTTAGAAATAAAAGAGACTAGATAACCCTTACCTAAAGCCTCAACTTCATTCAAACTAATTTGGAACTAAATTATAATGAAATTTTCATTATTATTCATATATTAGTAAATAAAAATTATATACATATAATAAATTACATATATTACTTACTTATTATCTTTAATTACCGCTATATTAACAATTACAAGTTAATGTCACGTTTCAGGAAATAATTACCTTGTTTTTTCATGTATGTTTTTGGGTTATTTATTGTCCCTGTAATTTTTTCATGGTTATCTACTCTCTATAATTTTAAACATGACATAAATATATTATATAATAGTATATATTTATTTAATTTAATCCATAAACGATAGATATTGAAAATGAAATTCACCCTTCATGTAGACGGTAGGATTTACATCTGGATGAATGTCATTTTAATTTTTTCTATGTATTTAAATAAAGAAAGGTAAATGATATATTGTCATTTTAGAAGAATTTTATTTCATATATATCACATATTTTCCTAAACCATTTATTATTTAATTTTATTTAAATCATGAACGAATCACGTTGCCTCGCGAGAAGGTAGTTCGCAGTACACATGGGGGACTTTATAACATTTCGAAAAAAATGAAATAATGATGGAATAATTGAATTAAAATTTATAAAACTATAATTATATTATAAATTTATTATATAAAAAATAAATCCATCATTAATTTCTATGGTTAAAGGTGATGATGGAAAAATGAATGACAGCAGTTCGTGAGGCGGTAGTCATTGTTACACACAAATAAGGATTTTGTATCCCATTTGATTGAAGTGGATATGGTTGTAGGTAATACCCACAACATTAAATAGTATAATTATAATGATTAAATTGATATTATTATATCATTATGAATTAATAATTATTTAAGTGATGGAGCATGAATTAAAAGGGAAACCCTAATTGATGAACGCTACATCTTCTTTTGGTATCCTTCATAGGTTTTCACTACAATCATTCATTGGTTGGGGTTTCCTCCAAAATAAAATCAATATGAATATTAAATATGGTAAATTTTTATTTTTGATTTTTTTTCTAAAAAAACTAGTTTCATGGAGTGAATAGTAGAGGATAATGGGTGTCCATTTATAAGTGACGAGAGATGCACACTTGTAATTTTTTCAAAGAAAGTATTTCATCCTCATTTTTTCATATCATAAGTCTCATATATTGGTCATTATATATCCTAAAAGATATAACTTCAAAATTGGGACTTAGAATGTTTTTGTTTCATAATTTATATTGATTTTCAGGGGTATCTTTTTAGTTTATATCTCATGTTACCCCATTTTATCATTAACCAAAGAATTTTTTCTTTTCTTTTTGAAATTTAATTTTGGAAATTTTTTTATCCTTTTTAGATAATATATATTAATATGATTAAAAATATGTAACCCATTTTACCAAATTACATTATGGTAAGTATAAAATATTAATAAAAAATTAATCACATTTATGTGATGAGAAAAAAGATTTTTTAAGAGAAAATGATTATAAGTTTTCAATGGTTATATATCCAATGCCATGTTGAAATTAGTAAAAATGACATAAATTTGATTAAATTGTATATAATTTATATATTTTTAAATTAAAAGTAACTGAAATCATATTTTAAATGTAAAATAAATTTCAAAAAGCTATTTTCCAATTAATATTTTGTATCTTCTCACTATATATTAAAAAATTATTATTTTAAAAAAGAATCAACAATTAATCCTCAAATAATCCTTAATTAATGATTTAAAATAATTATATTTTTTTTAATTTTTTTTACAAATCTTCTTAAAAAATAAATTTACGACAAAACACGAAGACATGATAAATAATAATGTCTTCAATAAGATGAATTTTAGTGGAGAAAAATTTGATTTTATATTTTCACTATACCCAATAATAATAGTTTTATGAATCTAAATTTAAATTTATCAATATATAAGATATAAATTCCATTTAAACAAATCATGATAAGGCATTATTTTAACTAGTTGAAATAGAGGAACAATAAAAACATTAAAAAATGTTTCTAATAAATCCCCTTTTTAGACTAAAAGGTAAATTTATATTAAAATCAAATATAAATTTAATTAAAAATTATTTATGTGGATTAAATAATGTCAAAGAATATTTATTTTACTTTGACGCATAAGAATAATTTTTTGTTACTTAATTATATGAAATTAAATGATTTAAAAAAATTCGTATTTTGCATTACTCAATAGAAAATGTATATTTTCTGAATGAAATCCCGAAATATTACAATATTTCATTTCCAATATGATATTTCCCCAAAAAATCTTAAAATAATTTTATAAAATGCTCTATAAATTAATTATATTATTCTTTGATAAAATATAAAAAACAAATTTTGATTGAAAACTATTTTTGATGAATATAATTACGTTATTAAAAAATTATTTATAATAAATTATGATTTTTTAAATAAATTTATAATATGTAGTAAATTTAATTATATATTTATAAATTATATAATAATATTCATAATCAAAAATTTAATTTTTAGTTTATAATATTCATATTTAAAATTATTTTATTTCCTATTTCACTTAAACTCAATGATCTGTGTCAGTCACACAAAATAATAAACTCATTGCTTCAAGTAATGAATGAAAAAAATGATGATTTTATTGTAACATCCCAAGTAAATAATGAATAATAGATATTTTTATCTATGTCTATTTATGAATTAGATAGTGTTTTAGAGGCATAAAATTTGAATAAATCCAATCTTAAGCATGGAATAAACTAATATTTTTGAAAGATTGTTTTACTACCTTTTGATGGAAACCCATTTTTAAAACAAACTTTTGACAATTTTATAAGCTCTATTTGTCAAAATAAACTTATTATTTATTATTGGGACATTAAAATTTACAATGGATATTTTTTTTGTATTTTTCTGACAATGTTCATTTTTTAATGAATAGTTAAACATACTGCATTTTACATCAAAACTGCTTTTTAATATAATTTAATTATATTGATAGATTATATTTTTAACTGGTTTTAAAGTTTAAATAGAATATATTTTAAACATTTAATCCAATTTTGGTCATTGGGATTAATTTCACTTTGGAATTGGGCATAAACAAGTGCCAAACTTTTCATAGATATTGTTCAAAAAAACCCGCTATTTGTTTTGAGAATGAGAATTATTTTTATATTAATTATTTCAGTTTATATGATTGGAATTTGGTAAAATGGATTACATATTTGCAATCAAAAGGTCCAAATTATTTAATCAATACTCTTTTGTTTTTGTACATTATGAATAGCAACGACAATAATTATCTTTAATTATCTTGATTAATGAGTAATCGGGTAGTTAAGGATAATAAACTAATAATATAATAATAAAAAATGACACCAACATGTGTCCTAATGCTACTGGTTGACTCATGGTCGACCATGGGATTTCTCGTGCCAATCATGGGGACCCCATGGAATCACTTTTGTGGGAGTGACTTTTTATCTTTTTATTTTTTTAAGAAAGTAAATATAACAAAGAATGTATCACCTGAGTAAATCATTTTTAATTTTGTCTACATAGGTGATATTTTGGACTATAATTATCCATTGGAAAGATAAAAATATTTCTTAAATAATATTATTTTATAATAATTTTTATACATGAAATAAATTAAATTATTTTTGACATCATGATGATGCAGCGATTACCTCATTATTTAACGATTTAAATAAAATAAAAAGATAATGTAAAATCTATGACCTAAACATGTCAATAAACTATTGGATTAGTATATATATAACCCTTACAACCTTGTCCTCGAAATACAACAATATGGGACCTTTAAAATCGGAAAATCATTTGTAAATAAAGTATCATTTTGTAACTTTCCAAGAGTACCCATCCTCTCCTCTTATAAAAGGCCCCCACCTCTACCTCCTTACCCACACCTCTCAAGCATTTGGATCGGCCAACACCTGCTCATTTTATCTCTCCACATCCCTCTTTTACTCCTAGAATCCTCACATTGGGCAGAAGTCTTCCCAAAGAATCCTTTCATCTCAAATCAAAGAGAGTTACCCGATTTTAAAGGTAGTGTCTTGTCTTGTGTCCTTTTGTGTTATTTTGATTTTCAACCCGAAAAACTCATTTCATTCATTTCTTTTGTAACAAATCCAGTATATTCAATATAATAGGATTTTTTTATAATAAGTATTCGAGCTACACTTACACTCACCTACATATAATGGTTAAAGAGAATACTGTTTCCGTGGATGGAAAATTTCTGCCTCACGAAACGATGATTGTTCAATATTATTCTAACACCTTCAAAGGTGGCCATTAAGATGACACTATATTTATATATGATATATATTATGTTTATGTTTTCCTTATGATTCTGTATTTTTCATTTGTGCCATACCTTTATGGTTTCCATTGTTGGTAAACACGATAATTTCATTTTAGGAAGTGCGGACTACCGCCCCTTCAAAGTGATTTGATTCGTTAATACCATATGTGGTACATATAAAGGATATATTTAATGATATCATATATGATACCATACAGGAATTATAATACTATTATGTATAATTATGTTTTAATTCCATTACATAAGAAATAGAAATGGAAGTATCATTCATGCGTACGTACGACTTACCGTCTCCATGAACGGTGCATTTCATTTCTTACCTCTAAACATTATGTAATATTATAAATGCATGTATATAATTGATATATATTATATATATTATATTTACATGATGGCTATAAATCTGGATATAATGGATACATGAACAACTTGTAATTATAAAGAGTTTATTTTTGACTCAAGTACCAATGATCGTTAAAATGACCGTTATTAACTTAAATAATTACGTAGTGTTAATGACATGGTAATATGTGATATAAAAGGAATAATGAACTTAAAAAGGATCTTATGAATGTAGAAATTAAATCAAGTTTATTATTCAGGATATTAAAGAACGATCGAGTCAAGTCGGACCCGAGGTAAGGGATTTCGTCTCAATCTCCTTTCATTGAGGAATATTTTGTTTTATACACAACATTATTTTCTATGGTGTATAAACCCCATTGACTTTTACATTTATTCAAAAGAAATATTTTTATATGAATCCTTTAATAAACAACAAAAGGGAATGTGTTTTTTTTTGTACATATGTGGCGACAACGATTTCTCCGCCGCCGTGACGATTATTTGAGTTTTGGATTCCTCTATAAGCCATAACTTTTTTGAATGAAAAATAAATACCATGTTTTACTTTTCTTTTATTTTGGTATTGAAAATGGTTTTCATAATGTTTTTATATCAATGTGTTGTATTGATATCTTGGGACTGAAAAGTGGAACTGTTATGTTTCCTTTATGCATGTTTTATGTGATATGATAATGTTATGGTTCTTGGAATTGTTTCGAAGATGGGTTATTCCGTGATAAACTAATGGCGGGTGAGCCCGATATAGCTCTCCAATACATTGGGTAATGTGAAGGAGTTAATCGTTATGGTTTCTCCGAAGATATTTAGAAAATATAATGTGATGGGTATTCCAAACGTAACCAAGATGGTTACTCCCTACGTAAGAATGTTATAGATGCCTCAAGTTACCATTATGTATTATGATTTCTATGATTTATTCATGACATGATGAGGTATGTGATTATGTTTTATGAGTAATGTATGATTTCATGCATGGACTAATGTTTTCAGTTCATATTTTTTTTATAACCCTTACTGAGCTTATTATGCTCATCCCAAGTTTTTTAAATGTTTTTTTCACAGGTCAAGGGAATGGTACATGATATGATGATAGTGTCAAGGAAGTGTCAAGACAGAATCCATGTTTTATTTTAAATATGTTTCCGTTGATGGGAAAAATGAATACTATCTTTTATGTAACCACTTTGTTTAAATGTGGAATGTAATTCATGTTTTATGATCTAATTCTCTAATACTCTAAACCTGAAAAGATACTTAATGTGTAATGTGGTAGTAACTCAAGATTAAGTAAGGTTTAAGGCTGGGGCCTTATAGTTGGTATTAGAGGTCAGTTTAGATAACTTTAGGAGTCATAATTTTATTAAATGATTATCCGATAATATTTTATATGGTCAAATTGAAATGATATAGAATTTGAAGATTACCATGTTTCTTCACCTAAGATATTTATGTGATAACAATGGTTTTCCATAGAGGAAACAGAGCAGCTTTTCTATGAAGAAATACAAAGTATAGTGACCTTTCGAATCAGCAACCAAAGATGGTCGGAATCAGAATTGAGCAGTTTACTGCACTGATGGCTCAGTTGAATCAGGTGATAAATGTTGGTTGTTTTTATTGGTGATATTTTGGTGTTTTTTAAAAGTAAATAGGAGCATGAAATTAATTTAAAGGTTATCTTGCTATCCTTAAAAGAAAAGAAACTGTATGGAAAATTCAGCAAGTGTGAGTTTTGGTTGCAAAAAATTTCTTTCCTTGGTCACATTATTTCAAAAAATGGCTGAACTGTTGATCCTGCTAAAACAAAAGTTGTTGATGAATGGCCAAGACCCGCAAATGTAACTGATATTCGTAGTTTCCATGGTTTAGAAGGATATTACTGAAGGTTTGTTAGAAAGTTTTCACGGTTATCTAGTCCAATGACTTAGCTAACTAGGAAGGGTGTTAAGTTTATCTGGACAAAAGAATGTGATGATTGTTTTCAGGAATTGAAAAGAATATTGGTGAATGCACTAGTTTTGGCACTACCTTCCAGGAATATTGAGTTTGTTATCTACATTGATGCTTCATTGAAAGGACTTTGTTGTGTCCAAATGAAGAATGATCAGGTAATTTCTTATGCTTCACGTCAGTTGAAAACTCATGATATAAATTACCCTACACATGACTTGGAATTAGCTGTTGTTGTTTCTGCTCTCAAAATTTGGAGGCATCATTTGTATGGAGTAAAGTGTGAAATATATACTAATCACAAAAGTTTAAAGTATATATTCACTCAAATAGAATTGAACATGAGACAGAGTAGATGGCTAGAATTAATCAAGGATTATGATTGTACAATTTATTACCATCTGGGAAAAGCAAATAAAGTGGCTGATGCTTTGAGTCGAAAAGGTAATGCTTCATTAACAATGTTGTGTTTAGAATGTGATCCTTTGGTTAAGAATTTGATGAAATTTGGCATAGAAGTTTTTGGTGCAGGATGTTCTGCTGTTTTGTTTCAGGTATCAGTGAAATCTTCTTTATCAGACAGAATCAACCAAGCACAGAAGTAATACAGTGAGTTGCAGAAAAAGGTAGAGCTGGTTCAGAAGGGAAAGTTTCCTGAATTCAACATTGATAATGATTGTGTTTTGAGATTTGGGAAGATATTGTGTGTGCCTTATGATTCATAGTTGAAGGGAGAGTTGTTATGTGAAACTCATAGTTCTCTTTTTTCAGTTCATCCTGGCAGTACTAAGATGTACAAAGATCTTCGGGAGTATTACTGGTTAGATGGAATGAAAAGAGATATTGCTGATTTTATAGTGAAGTGTTTGACTTGTCAACAACTTAAAGAAAAGTGGAAGTTACCGAAAGGGATGCTTCAGCCTTTACCAGTGGAAGAGTGGAAATGGGAAAATATATCCATGGACATTGTTGTGGGATTACCGAAGACATCTCGAGGTAATAATGCAATATGGGTTATTGTTGATCGCTTGACTAAATCTGATCATTTCCTTTCTATACGAGATACTTTTTCCCTAGATCAACTTTCTTGTTTGTATCTTAAATAGATAGTCAGGTTACGTGGAGTTCCTCTCTCTATTGTATCTGACTGTGATCCCAGATTCTCTTCTAACTTCTGGAAAGGCCTTCAGAAGTCGTTGGGTACTGAATTAATTTTTTTTACATCTTTTCATCCTTAATCAGATGTGCAGTCAGAATGAACAATTCAGACTTTGGAAGATATGCTACGTGCTTGTTCGATGGATTATTATGGAAGTTGGGACTGACATATTTCTTTGGTTGAGTTATCTTATAAATACAGTTTTCATTCCAATATACAGATGGCACCGTTTGAGGCATTATATGGTAAGCGGTGTCAAACTCCAGTTTTCTGGGATGAAGTTGGTGAAAGGAAGCTAATGGGACCAGAATTGGTAGAAGTGTTGGTAGAAAAAGTTCAGTGGATACAGAAACACATGAGACCAGCTCAGAGCAGGTAGAAGAGTTATACGGACAATAGGAAGAAGGATCTCTCTTTTGAGGTAGGTGATCATGTTTTTCTCAAAGTATCACCATGGAAAAGTGTGGTGCGATTTGGTAAGAAAGGGATGTTGAGTCCAAGGTTCATTGGACCATATGAAATTCTGGAGAGATTTGGTTCAGTTCCATACCTGTTGGCCTTACCTCTATGTTTATCTCAGGTACACAATGTTTTTCATGTTTCGATTATGAGAATGTATATGCCAGATCCATCTCATGTTTTGAGTCCAGAGGTAGTTCAGCTGGAAGAGAACCTATCTTATGAGGAACAACTGGTCCAGATTCTTGACCACAGGGAGCATGTGTTACGAAATAAGGTGATTAATTAGGTAAAGGTTTTGTGAAAAAACCACATGATTTAAGAGGCAACATGGGAATCTGAAATTGCAATGAGGGCTAAATACCCCCACTTATTTGATAAGTAAATAATTTACGGGGACACAATTTTCTAAAGGTGGGAAGGATGTAACATCCCAAGTAAGTAATGAAAAATAAATATTTTTATCTATGTCTATTTATGAATTAGATAGTGTTTTAGAGGCTTAAAATTAGAATAAATCCAATCTTAAGCATGTAATACACTAATATTTTTAAAATATTGTTTTACTACCTTATGATGGAAAACCATATTTAAATTAAAATTTTGACAATTTTATAAGCTCTATTTGTCAAAATAAACTTATTATTTATTATTGGGACATTAAAATTTAAAATTGATAATTTTTTGGTATTTTTCTGACAATGTTCCTTTTTTAATGAATAGTGAAAAATACTACATTTTACATTAAAAATGCTTTTTCATCTAATTTAATTATATTGTTAGAGTATCTTTTTTATAGGTTTTAAAGTGTAAATATAATATATTTTTTACAATTTAATCCAATGGTGGTCATTGGGATTTATTTCACTTTGGAATTGGGCATAGATAAGTTCCAAACTTTTCATAGATATTGTTTAAAAAAAACCCGCTATTTGTTTTGACAACGGGAATTATTTTTAAATTAATTATTTCAATTTATATGTTTGGAATTTGGTAAAATGGATTATATATTTTGAATCAGAAGGTCCAAATTATGTAATCAACACTCTTTTTTTTTGACATTATGAATAGTAACGATGGTAATTATCTTTAATTATCATGATGAATGAGTAATTGGGTAGTTATGGATAATAAAATAATATAATAATAATAATAAAAATGACACCAACATGTGGCCTAATGCTACGAGTTGTATCATGGCCGACCATGGGATTCTTTGTGCCAATCTTGGGGACCCAATGGAATCACTTTTGTGGGAATGTGACTTTTTATCTTTTTATTTTTTAAAGAAATTAAATATAACAAAGAATGTATCACCTGAGTAAAACATTTTTAATTTTGTCTAAATAGATAATATTTGGAATATAATTATTAATTGTAAAGATAAAATGATTTCCAACATCATAGTATTTTTTCATAATTTTTAGACATTAAATAAAATAAATTATTTATGACATCATGATAATGCAACGATTACCTCATTATTTAACGATTTAAACAAAATAAAAAGCTAATGTAAAATCTAAGAACTACACTTGTCAAACACCTATTGTATGAGTATATTTGGAACCCTTATCACCTTATCCTCGACAGACATAAATGTAGGACCTTTAAAATCCGAAACTCATTTGAAAATAAAGTAACATTTTGTAACTTTCCAAGAGTGCCCCTCCTCTCCTCTTATAAAAGGCCCCACCTCTACCTCCTTACCCACACCTCTCAAGCATTTGGCTCGGCCAACCCCTGCTCATTTTGTCTCTCCACATCCCTCTCTTACTCATAGAAGCCTCACATTGGGTATAAGTCTTCCCAAGGAATCCTTTGAGCTCAAATCAAAGAGAGTTACCAGATTTTAATGGTAGTGTCTTCTCTTGTGTCCTTTTGTTTTATTTTGCTTCTCCAACCACCTAAACTATTTTTATTCATATCTTTTGTAACAACTCCAGTATCTTCAATATAATAAGATGTTTTTATAATAAGGATTCTAGCTACACTTACACACACCTAAATCTTATGGTTAAAGTGTATACTGTTTCCGTGGATGGTGAATTTCTGCCTCACGAAACGATGATTGTGAAATATTCTTCTAACACCTTTAAAGGTGGCCATTAAGATGACAATATATTTATATATGATATATATTATGTTTAAGTTTTCCTTATTTTTATGTATTTTTCATTTGTGGAATACCTTTATGGTTTCCAGTGTGGATAAACACGATAATTTAATTTTAGGAAGTGCGGACTACCACCCCCTCAAAGTGATTTGATTCGTTAATACCATATGTGGTACATATAAAGGATATATTTAATGATATTATATATAAGAACATACTTTAATTATAATACTATTATGTATCATTATGTTTCAATTCTATTACATAAGAAAAAGAAATGGAAGTAGCGTTCATGCGTACATACGGCTTACCGTCTCCATGAATGGTGAATTTCATTTCATACCTATAAACGTTATGTAATATTATAAATGAATGTATATAATGGATATATAATATATATATATATGATATCTAAATCATTAGTATGACATTGGATATAATGTATACATGAACAACTTGTAATTATAAAGAGTTTATTTTTGACTCAAGTACCAATGATCGTTAAAACGACAGTTATTAACATAAATAATTACATAGTGTTCATGACATGGTAATAAGTTATATAAAAAGAATAATGAACATGAAAATGGATCTTAAGCAAGTATAAATTAACTCAAGTTTATTATTCAAGAGATTAAAGAATGATCGATTCAAGTCGGACCCGAGGTAAGGGATTTCGTCTCAATCTCCTTTCATTGAGGCATATTTTGTTTTATACAAAACATTATTTTATAAGGTTTATAACCCCCTTTGACATTTATGTTTATTCAAAATGAATATTTTTATATGAATCCTTTAATAAACGACATAAGAGAATGCTTTTTTCCTGTATGTATGCGGCGAAAACGACTTCTCCGCCGTCGTGACGATTATTTGAGTTTTTGCTTCCTCTACAAGCCATAACTTTTTTGAATGAAAAATAAATACCATGTTTTACTTTTATTTTATTTTGGTATTGAAAATGGTTTTCATAATGTTTTTATATCAATTCTTTGTATTGATATCTTGTTATTAAAAAGTGGAAATGTTATGTTTCCTTTATGCATGTTTTATGTGATACGATTATGTTATCGTTCTTGGGCATTGTTATGAAGACGTGTGGTTCCGTGATAAACTAAGGGTGGGTGAGACCGATATATCTCTCCAATACATTGGGTAACGTGAAGGAGTTAAACGTTAAGGTTTCTACAAAGAGATTTAGGGAATATACTGTGATGGGTATTCCAAACGTAACCAAGAGGGTTACTCTCTACGTAAGAATGTTATAAATGCCTCAAGTTACCTTTATGTATTATGATTTCTATGATTTATTCATGAATTGATGAGGTATGTGATTATGTTTTATGAGTAAAGAATGATTTCATGCATGGAATAATGTTTTCAGTTCATATTTTTTTAACCCTTACTGAGCTTATTATGCTCATCCCATATTTTTGAAATGTTTTTTTCACAGGTCAAGGGAATGGTACATGATGTGATGATAGTGTCAAGGAAGTTTCAAGATAGAATCCATGTTTTATTTTAAATATGTTTCCGTTTATGGAAAAAATGAATACTGTCTTTTATGTAACCACTTTGTTTAAATGTGGAATGTAATGAACGTTTTATGATCTAATTCTCTAAAACTCTAAACCTAAAAAGATCCTCAATGTGTAATCTTGTAATAACTCAAGATTAAGTAAGGTTTAAGTCTGCGGCCTTATATTTAAACAAAAGGAATACTCACGTTTTTGTGTAATAAAAATTTCCAAAATATCAAATTTTATTTGAAAAGAATAGAAAAAAAATTACTAATTTTTGGATGCAACACATAATATGGGGATATACTTAGTCTCTTCCAAAAATACTATTTTCATATCTTAGACAATCGACATCCATTTCTATGGACTATGTAAGCTATAGGAATTCATAAATATACTGGTTCAATACATAAATTCATGATATGGAAATTCCAAATTTAAAAAATAATTATCTACCATATTATTCTAATTCAGCCATTGAGCACCCATCCTTGAGGGCTAAATCATTTAATATTCATTTCCTATATAAAAATACAATTACTCAATTACTTAACGATGACTACTTTAAAAGGTGTATAAACCAAATAAAAAAAGTTTTGTTAAGAGGTATAGAAATTAATATATGGAAAAATAACTCATCAACCATTAATAGAATAATATCTTTTCATTTGTAACAATGAAAACTATGATTAAACTCGATAATAAAATTTTAACCCCAACTATAACCCAATCCATTTGTCCTGGTACTATCACCAACACAACTACGTATATCACCATGCATTCAATTATCAAGGGCTATGTCTTCTTCTATTAGCTCATTCCCCCAGGCCCATTTCTCTCCAAACCATCATCCATATGCGGATCACATAATATTTCATATAAAGGATATATATAAAGATAAATTACACAAGATAGTAAGAAACAAAACAGTTAACATGGCACCTTGGGTCTTGAACTAAGGCATTCATCCTTTATAAAATTTTATTCTCTATCATCTCAAAACATATTATAATTGTGAAATTACCAATTCTTTTTTAGTATGAATTAAAAAATTCATTAAAAATAGATCAAAATCACATGATTCATAAATAACCATCTATAAATGGACAATACATTACATAAACATTCTCCTTACATAACTCAAACATCCATCAATTATAAAAAATATGAAAAAAAATTAAACATTAATCATTGTTTATTAGTCATCAATAATGTTCATATTTGTGTTCAATATATATTTAAACGGATTAGGAAAATCCTAAACCCCAATTTGAAAAATATTTAGCACACTATCTCAAAACTAAAGGGGAACACCCTGAACATGGTGTAAAAAAATTTAATCCTTACTTACCAAAACCACATATCCCTTCATAATTAACATTTTATCATTATTGAGGTTAATTATTACTTTAACCAAAGATTTAAATACTTAATACACTATAAATTCATTTAAAAAAGATAATAAATTTATCCTTAGAACCAATATATATTAGAAACAATACATGATAATGAAAGGATGTTTTAGAATCAACAACCACTAAAGGAAACATAATGATTCTAAAGAAATAAACATTCGAACTTACCGTCTATAAGGAAAATCCATCCACGTTTAGAACACAACACAAAATGGTGTTTTAATCCATAGAATTTAGATATTTAAAAGGGAGAATGATGATGGAATGGTACTTTGAAAAACATTATTATCCATGATCCAAGAACATATAATCCTCAAGGGGATACCCAAAGCTATACACGATGGTCTCTATAGCCATATTTTATAATAGAAGAATTTTAAAAGAGATAAGTGTTGATAAACACTCAATTTTTTAAGAAATGTGAATGGCCTTTCCATTGCGCAGTGGGAACCCACTATTTTTTTTATCACATGGTCATGGTTGTATGATCTCTTGTATCAATGTAAAACATTATTAGGCTTATTGAAACTGATTATTACAGTAGTAAAACAAAAGAAATAGTGTGTTCCATCTTAAGGTGGAACCTTTAACACCTACAATGAAAAGACAATATATAAGTATAGAAAAAAGATAAGTCATTTTCCTATCACCAAACCTAGAAACGTTAGATGGTGATCTCTATAAAACCATATCACACAAAAGGGATCACTAAGAACCATTCCCATCCTAACTTCTTCATATGTGAATTTATGATATTTTACACATCAATATTTCTCCATGGAGGAAGTCCAAACTAAAACACCCTATTATATATCTTGTCAATACATTTGGTAAAGCATATCACCATAGAACAATCATTCATGAACCAATTCCAAAAATATCCATTGTAAATCACTAACCCATAGATTAGTGAAACATTAAATGGAATAAACAAATAACCTATACTCTTTATAAAACATCCCAAATATTTATTGAAATAACCCAACCTAGGAAAATTCAAAGAGTGTGTTTTTTTTAATAAATACCCTCCCATCGAATACCTCTCAATAAATTATTTCCCTTGAAAATTAAAATCAAACTACCAGAGAAGTGGTCATATGGTTTTATATACATCTAAACCATGAGATAACTCTCAAAGTTCAATCAATCATAGAAGAAAAAATATAACACTTATCAGGAAAAGTCAAAAAACTATAATGTACACCCCCAACAAAGATACCTCTCAACCTAGCATTGGATAAATAAACACATTAGGGAAGGGAGAACCGTCTCATAATCTAGATACCAGTCAACATCATCAAAAAATCATTTCAAAATACATAATTAATTACAAAACAACATTACATAATAATTATTCATCTATAAATCATCAACATTGGTACTGTCATTAACACAACTAATTCTCTGTAGGACATGAATGGATGGAATATCATACATATAAAACACATTCTCATAGACATATTTGATCTTTGTTCGCCACCCCACAAATTTCACATCCTTATCAACATCAATATTACTATAATCAATTGTTTTTGAGATAACATGAAGATTATGGTGAATCTATGACAAATTAAATATATAATATATATTGATCTTCCAAAATGGAATTTATAACTAATACACAATATCTCCAACTAATACCAACACCCTAAAATTCCCATCAAAATGAAGAGAAATCTTATTCCCATTAGAAAAAATTCACTTACATTAATGAGGATTTATATTGGAGAACACATGAACTCTTTAATAAAACTCTAGTAGACCACTATTATGGTATAAATATGACTTATGATGATCTGAAACCACCTTCATCAATAGATGAATCACTTTCACCATCAATGTCATGATCTTTGATTTTTATAGTGTATGAATAAATAACTCTATGAACCATTTAAAAACACAATAAAAAATAATTTTATCCATACAATACTTCAAATGGAGTATATCTAATGGTGGTTTTATTTTTTGTAATCAGTCTCAAATAATGGTGTGTTCTTCATCCATAAACCTCTACAATCCATGACACAGGCTTGTAACATGTCTTCAATTTTTTAGATTCTTAACTCAATCAAACTGTATATTTGTGAATGATAAGTAATGCAAAAGAATAATATAGATCCAAATATATATTGAATAAATATACACACCCATGAAATTATATGATGAAAATTATCATATATTATATTCCTTGGGACTCCATCAAGACTCACAAACTCCTCCAGATACCTCACAGAACATATTCTTAGATCTTGTACATTATTTCTGATAAGGGATATGAACATTTAGAAAAATATGTGGTAACCCATATTGAATTATGAAATCCCCAAGATCAATTTTTAATATTTAATAAGTTGATCATGGTTTCCTCCAACATCCATTGATGAACAAAAAAAACATCAGGAACCCACTAGGAACATGGTGTTGAGATTTCACCTTATGGTAGACTAAAATTACAAACACAAACCCTATAATTGAATTCTTCGTCAAATTACACCAAAAGTATCCTCTCATATATGGTACACATTTTTCAAATAAATATATACATATATGTATAATATATTGAACTTCTGATTAATAACCACATTCATCATTGATGGAATAAAAACCCCTCCTTAAAAAATTTCTAATTTGTTCATACTAAGAACCACTTTTAGTGGAATATCCATAGAGATCTCAACCTATCCTGAATTATACACTACAATTACATCTGGGGGAATCCTCCACCGACTATGATAAAGATGAATGCACTGTCATCTTAAAAATTCATCCTTTTTAACTGACCATTAACATATCAATATTAATGATGGAGTGATCTTTATTAAAATTCCTAAAATACCTATAATCATTTAAAAAACAATTTCATTGAATCCTAATGTTTTCATTAGATATGATATTCTCCATTGTTGATGTATAATATGTCTACTTTTTTGAAATATAATAATTAAAACCATCATTTTTATCACATGTTCATGTCACACTAAGAAATATTTATACATTACAATTTGGTGAATGATGAAGTGTAGAAAACTTTCATCGATGTGGAAATTCAACCATAACATCAAAAAAATAATGATAGTTTTAGAGTCAATGCCAGTTGTAGTGTAGTTATGCTCATTGTATCATAAATTTGGATACCCATAAAAACCAATAACTCTCTTTTTCATTCGGTATATAACTATGTAAAGACATGGAGAATCCTAAAAAACGTAAAACTGGAATCCTTCTTCCAAAATAACTATTGGAAAAATGAAAAAATTATACATAGGATACTCAAAATATGTTTCTAACATGTACTTATATAAGAAAACCTGATATTTTAAAATCAAGGTCACTAAAGGATTCATAATTTGAGATATTTGGGTTCATATCCTCCAAAAATATAGTATAACATTGGGAAAAGTCCACATATATGCAATGATATTGGGGTAAATCCATTATTTTACCACCTATATCATAAAATGGCCACAAATACTCAGCACATCAAAATGAAATTACCCAAGAAACAAACTTCAAGATCCAAGAGCTTACAACATGACAGCTTCCCGAATAGTAGATGATCATTACAAACTCCCCAAATAGCTAGCTATTTCTCTATGTTTCATTCATAGAAATATATTTACCATGCATTTAATCATAAAAAATTTATAAAATGGTACCAAAACATTCATAACACAAAAATAACCAGGACAATGAATATAGATGGAGAATTCATTACAATGAACAATATTTCAAAACAATAATAATTCACATAACAGTAGTTAAAAAATGTCATGGGAATTTCTTCATCATTAATACACATGTGATGACATCCCCAACATGGATAAATCATTGGATCCCAAATATCACCTGCCAATGTAATGAATAAATACTCAATCCATGAATGTGGGTTGAAATTCATCATTATTACCTTGTTCAATATATTATAATAAATAAATAGATACTGATATCAATATGTTTTTTTTCGGGAAAAATATGTTCTCCTTAGGGATAAACAATCCATTGAATGAAACCCCATGAAATGATATAATTGATATGAATATAATTATCTAGAAACATTGAAGGTTTGATCTTATAAAAAATAAAACAATTAATGATTTCCACAACTGTATAATTATCTTTAACTCAGTCTTCATCCTATGTGGTACCACAAAATGTTTGTCAGGAAAGACATATGGGTACTCTTACACAAACCTAGGAATCACTTCCAACTGAACCTAAAATGAATTCACCATATAATAAACAATTAAAGAAGACAAGTATCAAACATTGTTCAAACCCATCAATGGTTCTCACCCAATAACAAATATAGTGTCATAAAAAATGATCTTCCACATGAATCAATGTGTTGTAGTATACACACAATATATATGGTATAATAGATAGATAATATCATATATATATATATCCATGAAAATGGGATGCTTCAATCGGATAAGAACATCCTCCTGAAAAAACTAATAGACTCTACGCACTTAAATGAAAGTATTTAGACCTCAAACCAGTGTAGTAAAATATAAGGGAACTAGAAGGATCCCCACTCAATGTCCCAAAGAATGATATTGGTCAAGTGAAATTATATATAATGTTCCTCATAAATCAAACAAGGCATAAAACCCTCAATAAAACATGTATATATTACCTCAAGAAATGTATGGATCTCTTAGTTCTTTAAAGCCTAAAACCTGAATGTATGAACGACCCAATCCATTTATTCTCATTCCATGATTATGAACACCACCATAACCACTATATACTCTATAGGGATAAGGATTATCACTGGGATATTCTATTTCTCCCCCATCTCTCCTCTTCTAATAATTGGCTGGAGAACCATTATGTTGTTTCCTCAACTAATAATATTATAGTGAAAGAACCCAAAGTGGACCACCATTAATATTATACTACTGATAATGGATTTAAACTCACATCACTGATGGATAAATCCTATACAAAAAGAAAACATTTCATCCTACATTAAAGGATTGAGATTCTCAGTCCTTGATGAAATTGGACGATGAGTAATTTAACCACCACTTGGATACCAAAAAGCATTTTTCTAGGAAATGGGATGTCATGGTCCACAGATCTATTTCAAAAAGAATAATGGAGACTCCCATATTGTGATAATACTGTCTCATAATGAATCCACTAAAAGAACCTTTACATGAATGAGTGGAAAAATATATGTTAGTGACCTAAATGGGGTGACTCAAAATTTGATCTTTAGATGAAAATACCCCAGGAAATGTGATTCTATGGCCTTATCATCTACATTTAATTATGAATAAAACAATAGAGGGTTCCTAAAATGGAACTCATTCTTTAAGACACTCATATATCCCTATCAAATGATAATGAGTTTTTGATGGGAGGTATACCTTACCATAAAATATAAAAATAAATCATGTAACTGATCTTATGACACCTCACATATAACATCCAACTCCTCACAGTGATAAAGAATAAAAACCACCACCACATGGATACCTATGTAGAATCATCCCATCCATGGATATCAACTACTAATTTGGAGAATGGATCAATCTAAAGAGGATCTATAACTCCTCTAATATGTACTTTTCAACTCAATATAATGGAGATCTCAATTTATTTAATAGAATATGACACTAAAACTCTCAGAGTGACCACCTCATTGTTTCATCATCATCGAATTCCCCTCTACAGTGATTTATTACCACATCATACTTATCATAAATAGAGAAACATTAGAGGGATTCCAATATTGTAAAATATCTCCAAAAGGAAAAATTGTTAGGGAATCCTAAACCTAGAAAATGAAACATTTTTTATCAATTAATTAATGTTAATCCAATATAAATTATATATCTTTTTCAATAATATGAATAAAAATAATGTTGTATTATCCTTTTCTAGGAGTCTAACACCACAAAAAATATCAGATAACAATGTTGTCTTAGTAAAAATTAATGTACATGTATAATATCATAAGGGGCCCAAAATACTCATGCCCTATATGGTATCTCTTGTGAACATTGTATATTAATCTAACATGGAAATGTATCCCCAACAAAACATGAAGTCCTAACTTGTTTGTACCTCAAAATTACAAAATATTTATTAACCACTACCATTATACCAATGTGTCATGTCCCCACCCCCATGGGTGTCCATATTATGTATGAAATAAAGACAGATATATAATGATCACCATATTCTTGTTCCAATCCGCTACAGGTTGGAAACATTTCTAAGGTTATATTATACAATGGAATGGATGTAATTTCCATATAATAATATGAGGAATGAGGGATAATATAATTACCACAAAAAAATAAATCATATTAAATAGAAGATCCCAATTAATGTATGAAATCTCACACAACTCGAATAAATACAATATTTAAACTACAAGTATCAAAAATAAAATCCACACAACTAAAGATAAAATCCTAAAAAACTCCTAAAAAACCCATGAGCTATGAATGTCTATCCTGGCCCATAAATACCTTCCTGCATACCTGAAAAATAAACTATTTATATTGGGGTGAGTATTATATGTATCTTTAGTCAAATCCTCTTGGATCCTACCATTAATATTTGATGAAATCATACTAATAATCACTGGATAGGCAATAATATTATGTTATCACGAAATTATGTTTGAAAATTTCCAAAACACACCTAAGATATCTTACCGAGAATCCAAGTCAAGTGTAATATATAACCCCATGATATATAGAAGTTAATTTACTAGGCAACCTCATTCAGTCTAATTTTATGAACATTCCCCAATGTCTCACAACATTATCCATCTCTCTATAATAATCTACGAGAAAAAATTGTTAATATAATAACATTCTCCACCCTATGTTCCACAATATCTCATCATTATTACCATACACACCCCCAAAAAGTAATTGAGTATATTTTGGAAGAAACCACAACATGTATATCATGTATTATACTTCAAGAAACCACATCCATAAACAACATGACTATAATTATCCTTGGGATACTATATCCTTAGATTTGTATTGGTTAATTAACCACAATATGTTATATACCTCAACAAATAAATATTGGAAGGCTACATCTATGTATACTATGGCAAAATACTACTAGTGTAAGAGGGAGAGGTATAGCGGGATTTATCCATCCATTAATGATAACCTAGATATTAGAGAAATCACCCTCTAGATTCTACTATAGTTGGTATACATGATACTAGGTGTGGGGTAGTGTATGAAATGAAAAATAATATATACAGATATATATATACACTATACTAAAGACTTTAAGGGAAACAACCTATCCACAAACTGAACTACAATTATTGTTTGTTTGGAACACCACTACCAACACTAAGGAAATGGAATATTATAAGAAAAAAAAGATTTCAACATCCTTTTTGTTAATTCATTAGGTTAAATTTCCATATTATTATAATTATCAATAAATTATTCTAAATATATAATCAAACATCCCACCCTAGGTGTTAAAATATTTAACACTCACTACCATTTCTTAATTAAAGCTACATAAGAACTAATAATGGGATACCATAAAAGATTATTAAAATAAGAACACCTAAATGTGTTAAAATGTAGGGTATGAAATGAAAGGAACAATAAAAATTAACATATAGACTCCAAAATCAATGACCTAATTTACAATAAGAGATCCCATATTTAAAATCACCAAAAAATGGTTAGGAATTGATTCATCCTCTGACTTTAATCCTAGTGACATCCCCAACACCACCTGTAATATCACTATGAATCCTTCCATTGTAATAATAACTACTGCCACAACCCTAGGAACCCACTATAATTTCTCACCAAACCATAATCCATACAATATTCAAATAATTTCTTATAATAGAAATAAAAATTCAGATTAATCACATAAGGCCATAATAAAATATAAAATAATTAAAAGTGTATCTACGAGTAAGAACCATGAAATTTGAAATCATACCAAATTGGTCAGTATCAAACCCAAATGATGGTATTTAAGAAAACCAATTCATTATCCACATGAACTGATTTTTTTTAATTAACATAGTATATAAAAATATAAAAACTAATGAATAAGATATCAAGAGCTATAAAATTAAAAACACATGAACTAAGAATAGAAATAACTAAAATCAATTATAAAGAAGGATGATAGCCATTAACAATGACTTCTACATTCAGAAGTCAAGAATTAACATATTTATGAAAATTATTTGATTTCATGAAATAAAATTCAACAACAACATCAACAAATGAGAAAAAATAATCATATATATAAATTAAGAAATCACTAGCATAATAAAAACATAGGTGAAAACTGAAACCCAAAAAACCCCACTCTTAATTTTAGATTCATATTTATTAAGGTTAATTTATACATTACCCAACATGATAATACATGATGACTCAAAAATTGTATTCAAAATGAAGGAAAAATTCCCCTAACTAGATCAAGAAGATAGAAATTCTTTGTGTGAGAATAGAAAATTTGGAATCAGCCATTAATGAATGAAATACTAGCAAGATGAAAGAAAACACATTGGAAGAAAATATATATCAGGGAACATTACTCATGCTCAATGAATATCTCTAATATATAGGGGTTTTATTCAATGAAAATTTAGATGAAAAGGATTTATAAAAATTTATAAAGTGGTGGGGGTGGTATATTAAATCAAGATTACATAATTATCCAAGATCAATGTAGTTTGAATCCTCATGTGAATGATTCAAGGGAGTCATGGACTCTTGAGTTAGCCAATGTTTTTAGGAGAAAAAAAGTAAAAAAAATGTGATTTTGGTTAAAATATCTTCATTGAGGTTTAGATAATACCCACAATGACAATAACCCTCATATTTAATATTGATCTGAATCACCAGACTCAAATTTTCCATTTCTGAAACATTTTATAAATAAATAAGTCTTTCACAAATGAAATGTAAATAACATGGTCTATATATTAGTGGATCCTCCCAAACCCTCCATGAGTATCCAATATTACATCTCATAACGTGATTTATCATTTTTATCATCAACAAACCCAGGATAATGGTGTGGTGAGATCCATCTCTCCATTTCAAAAAAAATGTCCTATAAAGTAACATGCCCATCCTAAAACCATAAAAAATTTATTCCCAAACTATACAATGAATAAAATTTTAATATTGGAGAAACTAAAAATAAATTAACCCTTTTAAATGTCTTGAATATTAATTATATTTGACTTGGTGAGTCCTATAACAAAACTACAACTACCAACATCCCATCATGAAAAACAACATGCATCATGCCATCCTCTATAGTGGGATGACACTGAAAATTTATTGAAAACATCCATATAATCTAGAACTATTTTAAACTCCTCCTAAACACCAAAAATCCTTAAAATAATAAAAATAAGTGTCTTTGAAAATTATGACCCTTACACTTAACTTTTCTTCAAATTGATCATGAAAACATATTTTTACCAAACACTCAACCGATGTTATTCTAATAATAATATTATATTTTAAAACAATCTATATCCTATATAATAAAAAAGCGGTCATCAATCAAAGAAAGTAATTATTCTTTCTACACTTTGACTTAGTTATTTTTTATAATCTATTAAATCATGGTGGCTTGTAACTAACATGACAATAATGAGAACATGTGATTTGAATGAGACACACATTATCAATTATATCTCATTCCATTAAAGCCTTCTATGAAAAAATTCAACTCTTTTTTGAAAAAATTATATATATTATAATATGTAAATTACATAATCATCATTATAGGATATAATTCAATAGAAAAGTACACCTCTAGATGGGTGGAAAATAAGAAAAATTATTTAGAAATATTTTTTGATACCTATCTACCACTATTCTAATATTCCCAATTGATCATAGATACAAAAAATGATAAATAAATCCATACACCCAGAATTAGATTCAAAAAATTATTAGAATAATAGTTTCTACTCTCTCTAACCTAGGATCTAACTCAACCTAAATGACATGTGCATTCCCATTAAGATAGAGGAAATGAACCAATGAAAATAATAATAATTCTAGACTATAAAATTGATACATAATACTATTTATATTATAATATCAAAAACATATTTTTCCATAACATGGAAATTTAATTCACCCCTAAAATCACCAATTAATAAATTACACTAAGGATACATATAGGTATGATCATTCCACTTTTCCATAGAAATAGAAAGATCCACCACAAACAAAATCATCTTTGGTCACATCCAGAAATATTCTATACGATTGAAATATGAATCTAGATGCTCAATTAAAAGAGGGGGTGAATTGTAAGTCTAGAAACTTTGGCTTTTTACCTTATAAATTATTATGTTTACAAATGGTTAACAAGATAAATTGACAAGAACTTTTTTAGTTCTACAAACATGATAGGTTTGGGAAATGTGGTTCATAAAATGAACCTTATGAAATGTATAAAAGTAAAAGATTCATCCTTAATGAATATATAATGTTACCTTTAAAAATAAACAAGAAATTATAAGAAGGTTTTACATTATTCTTTTATCAAAATACAATAGAAATAAACATGAAACCAAACAAGTTAGAAGTATGAAATCTTTTAACACAATGAGAAGTGTATCAAACAACCTTGGATTAAGGTCCCTTGATTTATAATTTCAGGAAATTGTATCGTACCCACACCAGGGTAGGCCATCTATAGTAATATTGGATTATGTAATGCTATCCCCACAAGCCCTAGAACATTAAGTTAGTCATGACCTCTATCTTCATATCCACATATACACTTGAACATTAAGGTAGTCGGAACCTCTACCTTCTTATCCTTTGGAGTACACGATTATACATAGCAACAATTACAGTCGCATGAAGCAAGCTGAACATGATTTTTACTATGCACAAGGAAATAAGGTTTCTCTCTCTAAAAATCATTTCAGCATCATGCAATCTCTAGAGTAATCAACTCCTTTTGATCTCGCTCAAATGAGCCCCGATTTAAAAGAATTTATCCAACGATCATCTCCCTTCTCCAACAGTCATATTTTTCCTTGAATTTTGGTGTGAACTGTACATGTTTCACTCAATAAATGGTTAATTAGAAACAGAATGTATGAAATCATTTCGTGAATATAAAATTTGTAATCAAAATATTTCTTCTCAACAAAAATTATTTTTCAGAGTCTAAGGAAAAATAATGATCGGTGTCTAAGAAAATAATAATTTAGAGATAATAAATCATAGATATTTGGGTTCTATTTTCCAATGATTTATAAACATGAATTATAACGAATTCAGATTCATAATTCTATAGAATTTGGTGCATGAATTCTAAGGAAATTGTAGACTAAATTTCAAAAAATTCAGATTCTCAATATCATAGAATTCCGAGTCTGAATTTCAGAGAAATAATAGTCTGATTTTCATAGAATAAGGAGTAAGAATTTCAGAAAATTTTGAGACTGAATTTCAGAGAATTCAGAGTCTAAATTTTAGAAAATTTAGATTTTGAATTTTAGAGAATTCAGAGTTTGAATTTTAGATAATTTGGAGAATAAAATAAAAATACTCTATAACCAAGGATTTATAGGATTCCATGGTTTTCGATTTGAAACTGAATATTACCCTTATAAATAAAAATAGAAATATTATAGAATGAACAATGATAACATATGTATGAAAAAATTTCCCTAGGGTTGAAAAATTTTCTTTATTAAGATAATTCTTATGGAAAATATAATTTTCCATAAGATATAGTGTTTGTGATTTTGAAATGATAGAGGAATGGAAAATTCATAAAGAAACCTTACTGAATCATCAATATCCTTCTTTCTAGAAAGAAAAAACATCCTTAAGAAAATGAATATGCAGACATAGAAAATTTCATTATGGACATAAAAGAAAAAATTATCTCCCTTTACATATGAATCAAAGAGAATATGAATAACTCACCCTTATGTTTTGAAATCCCTAAGGATTGTATTCTTGATTTCTTGAATGAGATTTTTCATTTTCTTGCATATGGAAATATTATTTTATAAGAACTCCCCTTAGATTTACTACCCCTTAGATAGGAAAATCTATTCTTTACTATGTATTCCTTTTATTATTCCATTCCCCCCCTTTGTGATTTTCAAAGAGGAATTATGAGAATCGACAAAAATGTTACCTGAAATAATATTAATAAATAACCAAATATATGAAGAAAAACCAAAATTCCAATATGATTGAAAGAATTTGTACAAAAAAAGAAAAATACAACAAAATATCAGAATGAGGTAAAATTATCCTTCTTTCTCCTTCGTCATCAACTTATTTAATATATTTTTCATCTTCATTAACTCATTGTGATCCTCTTCCACTCACATGATAAATGTTTACTGGACCTCATTTTTCTTCTCTTAGGCAATGGTCATTTATTCTTGAGACTTATGAATATCTACGTGATCCTTCAAGACTTATTATAGAATAAAACGCTTTTCTTAAAACTCAATTCTGATATACCTTTCCCTCTTCCAATTCATATCCACTGAATTAATATTTCCATTAATGTCCATGACTTCTTGATTATCGATTTTCTATTCTAGAGTCATATTTTCATCGAAACTCATTGTAATATCAGAAAACATCCCATCTTCAATGTTAATGGAATCCTTCACACATTCTTGAAATTCATCAAAGGCTCTCAGGTCTTCGATTCAATACTGTGACCAAATTCTAAACTTTTTTCATGATTTTTATGAGATCCATATTCAATGAATAATGTTTTAAAATCTGTCTCATGATTTATAAACTTATCTATAAGCATGGTTGCTAAATCTGCTTTCTGATTATATGAGGGTTGAAGCATCTGGAACCTTGAGTCTATACATGGAAATAATGAAATGTTATCAACAAAATTCTTCAAATATTGAACAAATAAATAATGTCCAAATGAATATTATTCCGAATCAAAGTGTTTGGTTGGTGAGGATTTTTTTTATATATTCATCATTCCTCTTCGATAATGCACCAACATTTTTTTTCGCCACATATTTTCTAGTTGTATAAACCAAAACCTAATTACATTTATCATCTCTCATAATGACTCTTCTACATTAGGTGATTCATGATCACTGTTATAGAAATGAACAATTTTATCTTCATCATGATTTTCATTCTCATCACTTCCCACAATATCCTCTAGTCGAATGAACTCATGATTGATACACTGTTAATCGGATATTTTATTAACATCTTATTGATCATTTTCTTCTTTTAATCAAGTAACACATTTTGATGATTCTACTTCATATGTTCAGATTGGTATATTCTCATAATAACTCCCCTTCTTAGGATAATACTCTACACGCCTTATCATGTATTCGGTATCACCACTTCCTTCTTCTTCTTCATCTTATTCAACTTCTACCACCTGAACTATTTCATTTTCTTGTTCTAGTTCCAGAACCACTACCTTCATATTGGGATTCACAGGGAGTGATTATTTAATAAATGATTCTGGTACCTGTATTTGTTCATAGGATTTCTCTACAGCCTTATGACGAGATTAAACTATCTCAGCTTTAAATATTTTCTTCCTCTGCATCATTTTGGTCTTATCTCCACTTATCCACCACTTCATCAGGGTATATCCATTGTTTCTTTGGTTTTGGGGGTTCTGATAGAGTTTACAAAGCCACATGAATTTTCCTTTGTATTCATGATCCTTCACTATTCTATTCCTTCGACCCTTCTTGGATGATTCAGACACTTTTGTTTTCCTTGATAGTGCTTCTATTTCTGATTCAGACAAATCATATAAATCTCTAGATTTACAAATGAATCCAACTTTTATCCATCTCATGTAATCATCAATAAACAACATAACAATGAATTTTTATAACATAGAACTGTAAGGAATTTTGAACTATTTTAAACAATGAAATATTATTTTTGAGGGAATGGTCAGATAAATGATTATTTGAGACATCAAAATTACATTCCTAATATTCTCAATATTAATGATTATATACTTCAAAAAAATTATCTTCCAGAGGTTTACTCAAAAATCTAAAAAATAGATGTCACTTTATTAAGTGTATCCTTATCTATTTTTCTTGAAATAAAAAATCCTTGAACCCATAATTCAAGAATCTGGATGTTGTTATATAGATGAAAAATCTTCAGAGACTTCAATTCTTTTAGACCAAGGAACTATAACACCTGGTCCTTCATATAGGAACCTGATACATCCAATAATTTATGTGTGAAAAAATAAACTTCACCTTCCTAAGGTATTCTAATTAGACCTACAACCTTACTGTATGAAAGGGAGTATGTCTTTCCATAAAACATGAAAGAAAAACCTGTCTCTCCATTCTTCATTGAAAAACATTCTGACTCATATAATTTAATTAACTACTATCTATAAACTGGATATTGTGCCTTCAGTTTTGAAACACATAGGCTCTCCCATCCATTCAGTTTGATATTCATGGAAATTAAAGAATCATACATAGAAAATAATTTCATATCAACTAACCTCTATCTGAATATTTTCCATTCTGATATTTCTTATACAGACAACATTCCGTTCTGAGGAGAACCTTGAACAGACATTCAGAATTAATGAAATACCTGATGATTCAGTATAGCCTTAAGTAGAGAAGTATATATTCATCACGTGGGAGCTTTGAAGATCGATGTGGGATAATCATCGGGGGGACCATATGTAAGAATTTTAGTTGATGATTCACCTTACTTGATTGATCCAATGGTTGAAATACTCATGATCATATCTACCAGATTAGATAATAGCCCAAGAATGAATTTTGTAGGTTTTGATCTTCTGAGTTTTTTGGGATAAAATTTTTGGTTAAGAGAAAATGTGAATCCAAAAAAATTAAACAAAATGAAAATAACAATATGTAAAAATATTATAACGAAATTTTATGAAAGGAAACATACCTTCATTATTTCCAAGAATATTATTTGTAATGAGTAATATTATTCATTTTAAACTTTGTATTCCAAAAATAATTGGTTAAAAAAATATGAATTATGAAAATTTTGATTACGAAAATTTTGATTAAGAAAATTTTGATTACAAAATTTTTTATTACAAAAATTTTGATAACAAAATTATTGATTATGAAAATTTTTATTACAAAAGATTTGACTAATAGGTAAATGTACCACCCCTATGAAAAGGAATTTTTAATAGTATGGTGATCAGATTTCAATAAGAAATTAATATGGATGATTACCTTATGGTTATCATTACTAATGTTTGATTAATACATTAAAATTTATCCTAGTGTATAGATTTTTTGAAAATATTAGTAGGTTCATCTTGCGTTATGAAAAATTATAGAATGATATCACTTTAATGTGAGTGATCCCTAAGAAAGTGATTACAAATATCAATGTTTTTTTGCAGAAGAGGGATGTTAAGGGGTTTTACATAAGGAAATGGAACTATTATTATCACACAATATCTATGTTCTGGTTAAACTCAAACCATAATCTGTGTGTGTGTGTGTTGCATCCACAACATATGAGAAAAACAATTCTAGCTACTACATATTCATCTTCCACAGTGGAAAGTTCTATAGTGTCTTGATTTTTTTCATGACCAAGATACTAATAAATCTCTTAAAAAATGACATGTTCTGAATGTACTTTTCCTATCCATTTTACATCCATAAAAGTCATCATCCGTAAAACGTTTTAAAACAAAATCATTTCCATAAATATAAAAGAGTCCTAAATCCATGGTTCTCTTTAAGTAGGAATTTTTTTTCGCTGAAATTAAATGAGATTTCTTAGAATTAGATAGATATCATGAATATCATAATACTTAAAACGTTAAGTCTATTAGACTAGCTATCAGGTATAGTACAATTCTTATCATACCTCTAAATGATTTTGATCTACTGGTTTCCCAACTTCATTAAGATCAAGTGAATTTGAGGTACCCATGGGAGTAATTATACACTTATTATTTTCATATCCATATATATTATGAATATCATTAATATAATTATGTTTTGATATATATGTTCCTTCTAGTTTTTGTGAGATTTGAAAACCCAGGAAAAATGTTAACACACATATCATACTCATTTCAAACTCAAATTTCATTAAATTAACAAATGAATAAGTTAAAGATTATTGAGTTAAACCAAATATAACTCCATCAACATATATTTGAAGAACGAAAGAATTTTTATTATCATTCTTTATAATGGTGGTTGGATCAGCATTTCACTTAACATATTTTTTTGAAATAAAAAAAAGTAAGTCAATCATACTAGGCTCTAGGGGATATTTAATGTCTATAAAAACCATTGGTATGTTTGAAAACACTTTCAGGATGTTTGGAATCTTCAAAACTAATATATTTTTCAAAAAATTCATCCTCTTGAACATATCCTTTAATGAAAACATATATAACATCCATTTAAAAATGAGTAAATTTGAACAATGCTACAAAGGCAAGTAGAATATGAATAGAATCATATTTAGTTACTAGAGAATATATTTCTTCATATTATATTCCTTCTTGTTGATTATAGAATTTAGTAACTAATTTATAATTATTTACTACAATGACTCCGTTTTCATCACAATTATTTCTCAGAACCGATTTAACTCTAATAATAGAAGTTTCCATAGGTCTTTCAATGATGGTATATACTTTATTCCTTTCGAATTTATTTAGAGCATTCGGCATGGATTTTATCTCATCTTCAACACGTAAATCCCCATAAGTGCCTTTTGGTTCTAATTGAGAAAGAAATGCTAGATGTTCTACTTCATTTCTAATGGAACTTCTAGTCCACAAAAGTTTATTTACATCACCAATGATATTATAACTATGATGATTCATAAGAAACAACTGATTTGGGTTTTGTAAAACCTGTTCATCAACATATGGTAGGAAATATCATGGTGTAAATTCTTTAGAAACATTTTCATGAACAATATCATTATCAAAATGATCTTATATGAAGGGTTGAAAATCAGTTTTTGAAAACACATTAGAATATTTTGGTTGAGTTTGTTTAAAAACAGTCCATTTTCATCAAATTTAACATTTACTGTTTCTTCAACAACACAAGTATTTTTTATTACAACCTCTATTAGCTGTAGAAGGTGTGCAGTAGCCTAAAAGAATTCCTTCACTTGATTTGGTTGTGAATTTATTTAAATTATCTTTAGTATTCAAAATGAATACTTTTAATCCAAATACATTGAAGTAGGAATGTCTAGTTTTTCTAACATCTCTCAATTCGTAAGGTGTTTTATTAGGAAATTTTCTAATCAAAACTCGATTTATAGTATAACAAGAAGTACTTACAACTTCTGCATAAAAGTGTATAACTATCAAATATTCACACAACATGGTTCTAGTTATCTCTTGAAGAATTATATTTCTTCTTTCAACAACAACATTTTGGTGAGGAGGTCTTGGTGTTGAGAAGTTATGAGTAAAGCCTTTTCTACTAAAAAAATTTTCAAATTCATAATTTTGAAATTCTCCTCCATGATCACTATGAATAGTTATCAATGGAAGATTTTTTTAATTTTTAACATGGGATCTAAAGATTTTAAAAAAAGAAAAAGTTTCATAATTCTTCTAATGAAAATAGTCCAATATAAATATTGTGTAATCATAAACTAGGAAAAATACAAAATATTATCTTCCAATGCTTCGAGTTTGTGTTGGACCAAAAATGATCCATATACACCAAATGTAATGCATCGGTAGTTGAGACTTCACTAATTGATTTAAACATTATTTATGTTGCTTTCCATATTTACAAGGATCAAAATTTTTTGATGAATCATATTTAAGCTCTTAAAAATTCTTAACAAGTATTTTCATAGAGAGTTCACATAGGTTTCTAAGATTACAATGTACAAACCTTCTATGCCATAAACATGATTGATCTTCCATGACTCTAAGACATGGTAGATCTTGGTTCTTAAGGTCATCTAAATTTAGTGTGTATACATTCTCTTTCCTATGGAAAAATAGAATAAACTCTTCTGTGAAATTGTATACAAATCATTTATCATTCCTAAAATTAACAAGGTAACATTAATCACATAATTAAATTAAGATAATGAGGTTTTTCTTAAGACCATTTTCAAATAATACTTTTCAAATCAGTGTTTTTCCATAATATGAATGTTACATATACCAATAATTTCTCCTTGAGCATTATCTTTGAATGTTACTTTTTCTCATTTGGACTTGATAATCTTTTCAAAGATGTTTTTGTTAACAATAATATGTCAGGAACATAAACTCTCCATGTTCCAAGTGTTACTATTGGTATATTACTTATTTTTCTAAAAATAAGAGTGTTAGATATTTAGATCCCAAACTTTCCTGTATCCAGAAATTTGAGAAGGAAAAATTTTTGGTATCCACATTTTTTAGAAAAATATAATTTATTAAAACCTAATGACTTATTTTTATTTAATGAAAATAATTTCACCCAATATCCACCACACTGACATTTATTGTAGAATGGATAAATTTTAGGAACAAAATAGTTATTTTTAAAATCAGGTTTAGAATTATTATAATGAAATCCAGAACAATTCCATAGAGATCAAATTTTGGAATACATTTTATAACAATTTTCATTTCTAGAGGTAAAGTTTGACAAGAACATCCTCAAGTAAAATATTTCTGAAATTAATTTAATAACGACGTTTTTATCCTAAAAAACTATTTTTTGGAACTAGAGTTTGTCCCTAAAATATTTTTAATAAAAATTACATCTTTATGATTCTTAGAATGACTACCCTTCTTAGAATTAACATCCTCAATGTTTTTGGAAAAAATATTAAAAATCCTAAATTGTCTAATCATGATCTTTAGAATGATCTGGTACTTGTTTTGTAAAAATAGAAATTCTAGATTGTTCTTTATCAAGATTTTTTGAGTTTAGAATTTTCATTCTCAAGATGTTTAGAAAACATAGATACTTATTCATAAATATGTAATATATTATCATCAAAAGACAAAGATTATTCATCAAAAGACATTTAGTATTTATCCACTGTATAATTTTCATTTAAGGATACATTTCTGATAAATTTAGTATTGTCTACCATATCCATTAGACAATGATTTTCAATGGGTAATATGTATAATAGGAGAATAATTTTCTGTCCAAAAGATTCATACTCTATGGATTTATCGAAAGAGTCACCACCATTGGCACTCCAGGTGTCATTTGCTTTCGAAAATTTTTAGTTTTAGAAATATAATAATTATTTCTATTCCTCTTAGAATGCTTCTCATTTCTATACTTTTTTAAATCATAGTACAATAGATCCTTATATAACTTTATCTTTTGCATTCATAAGAATTTACTTCCAATTCATTATTTTATTTTCATTATTTCTTTTTAAAACTATACTGAAAGTATTTATTCCTAACTATCTTATTCATCCTTAGAGTACAGTTAGCTATCTCATTTTCACTTTGTTCGCTTTCACTATATTTAGATAAAATAGTGAATTTCATAGACTTGGATCTTGTAACCCTTTCAGGATTATTGTTCATTGTAGTATTAATGTCTACACATCCACTGTCATTCATCTTCTTATTCATATTAGTATATCTTTTCATTCTTCTCTCATGTTGATGAAGAGTTCCAAAAATCTCATCAAGAGAAATTTGAGATACTTTCTTTTTCTCATCAATAGTTGTTCACTTATATTCCCACTCAATAGGCATGATATCTATAATCTTGTCCACAAGTTCCTCATCATTTAAAAATTTCTCACCCTTATATTGGAAACTATTATTAGTTGTCATAAACCTTTATTTCACCATGCGTACTGGTTCTCCATATGGAAATAGGAATAAATGATATTCTACTTTATGAATATCTCTTCTAGTTTCTATAACATTAGATGTACCAAAATGAGAAACCTATAATTTTTTCTAGATATAGTTAGCAACTTCTCAAGATGGAATTTGACTATATATATTCTTGGTCATGCAACACAAAAATGTATCGGGTACCTTGTAGTTTAGTTGATATATTGACTTTTCATGATTATTATAATTTCTGACATCCTTTTCAAGAATCTTGTGATCTCTATTAAACATAACAAAATTTTCTAGTCAATTATTAATAACAAATGTCTGCATTAGATCTCTCCAATATTCATAATCATTCCAATCAAATATAGGCAGTCTAATAGGATTTAATTTTCAATCAAACAAAAATTAATTATTTCCATAAAAAATAATATATCTTTCCAAAGAAACTTGTAAATTGAAAAGCATTGAAAACAAGGATAAAATTCCTAAGCATGGAAATTATTTATAACAATAAAAACTAGAGAAAGAAAACTTATATGTGAATATATGTTTTTAATATACCCCCTCTGATACAAATTTTAGGATCAAAATGTGAATATAGATGATCAATTACAAGAGGAGGTTGAATAGTATGTTTAAAAATCTTTTGTTTAAACCTTAAAAAACTATGTTTTACAAGGTTAAAAAATATAAATTCGCATATCCTATTTTAGTTCGTCAAACATGATAGGTTCTAGAAATGTGGTTTCATTAATGAACTTTATGAAAATTTTAGAAGGAAAATATTCTACCTTAATAGATATAAAATATTTCATATTAGAGTATAAAAAATAATAAGAAAATATAAGAAGGTTATACTTTCTTCCTTTAACAATATAAAGCTTAAATAAACATGAAACAAAACAAAAAACAAGTACAAAATATTTAAACCCAAAGAAAAGGGTATCCAACAACCTTGGATAAATGTCCCTTGATATATACATTCAATAATGTATGTCTTACCCATGCAAGGGTAAGCCCTCAAATGGAATATCAGAATCTATCTTGATATCCCTGAAAGCCTTCACACTATAAGGTAGTCAGAGACTCTATCTTCTTATCCACATAAGTCCTCGAACAATAAGGTCATCATAACCTCTATCTTTTTATCCATATAATTCCTCGATTGTACACATCAATAATTAGATTTTCACAAAGAAAGTTGAGAAATATGTTCAGTTTGCACAAGGCATGGAAGTCTTTATCTCTAGATATCATTTCAGTAGAATGAAATATTTAGAGTGATCAACAACTTATAAGCCCATTCAAATGAACAACTATTTATTTGATCTACTATAATGGTCGACACCCTCATCCAATAGTCATATTTTTCCTTGAATTTTAGAGGGACCTGTACATGTGACACTCTAACAATAGTTAATTATAAATAGAATGTACGACATCATTTAAAGACTGTAACATGTGTAATAAAAATATGGTTTCAGAATCAAATCTATTTTTTGGATTATAAGGAAAAATAATGTTCGTTGTCTAAGAAAATAATAATTTGGGGCCTATAAATCAATGAATTTCAGATTTTTTTTCCAAATAATTTAGAACCTGATTTCTAAAGAATTCATCTTCTAAAGTCTGAGGAATTTAGATCCTGAATTTTAGAGAATTCGGACTATTAATATAAGGAACCGACCTTAAACATTACATAATCTTGAATTATGTCATGAATTCAAATTGAGGCTTTTTTCTGGTTTACTGTTTTAGAGAATTAGGCCATAAATACTACATAATGACTTGAATATTACATGTAGACACTACTACTCAGTAACCATTTTTTAATAAAATAAAAACACTTAAAAAGAAACATGTCTAGTTCTATGTTTTATATAACATAACTTTCCCTTGATCCCATCCTGGACCCTATTCATCATTAATTCCTATGGAAAACATATAAAAAACATGGGATGAACATAAAAATCTCATTAGGGATCTAAAAATAAGGAAGGAAAACAATTATCTCATTAATAAATTCAAATCAATGAAACCATACTCTTCTATCATAACATACCATACGAAATCATAATATTTATGATTAGCACACAGAAATCATAAATAAAAAAGGTATCTTATGGCATTAATAACATACATAAATTATGGCTATCACAGATACATTTGAAGTCACATTTGGAATACCTGTCACAGTATATTCCCTAAATATCTTAGGTGAAACATTAACTTTTACCTCCGTCACGTGACCCAAAACATTAGAGAGCTATATCGGGCTCACCCACCCTAATTTTATCATGGAACCACCCATATACATAAACATTTTCCAAGAACCATAACATCTTAATAAAACATAAATCAATAATAAAGAAAATATAACATTTCCACATTGAAATCACAACATATAATTTCAAGATATATACATAATCAATGCTTTAACAAACCATTTTCAAAACCATAAAAAAATTAATAAATATATAATTTTCATAAAAGTATCCCATACCGCTTTGAAACAATTAAATAAATTGTCATTTGAATACATTAATGTTCATATAAATAAATCCTTAAAACAATTTTTAAAACAAGGACATTATTTATAAATACATAGAAGAATAAATCTATAAGAAAATTAAAATATTATTTTAGTTAAAGAGTTTTTAACAATATATGAGATGCTTAAATACAAATAATTGATGAATAACATTTAATAAGAACTTTATAATATGATTAGAATAAAGAGATTCATGGTATAACATTCCAAAGGACAGTATATACACCATATAAAAGTGAATTGGTGCATAACAAAATTGGAGTCTCAATAGAATGTAAATCTAGTTAAAATACCTTATAAAAACAGTATCATTAGATTAAGGATAAATAATTTACATAATAAAGTGTGGAAAATATATATACAATATTTATGACTATTTCTCTAGTGTAAATAAATCAGAGGACATTCACACATGTTCTTTCTAGGACAAAACCAATGACTTGGATATTTAACTCAATGAATGGAAATTGAGTTAAAATTACTCTTATCAAGTTCATATAGATGACTTTAGAATTTTAAAAATAGTGTGATTATGTCTATCAAAAATATATCCAAAAAATGGGACTTGAAATTACATCATAAATAAATTAACAGTGATTACACACTTAATCATAGAATGACATATTTATGAATTAGAAGATTAACCCACAGAATGGAAACTGGGTTAAAATGTTCTCTTACTGATTTGGTAACTCATGAAAACTACACGACATGAAAGAAGGATAATACAATGAAAATGTAAATACACATATATTAAACTATATTACACAAAGAATAAAATAATGTTCAGTACATACACTATACAAAAGTAAATAGTGGCAAATATATCATGAATATCACCTGAATAAAAAGTTAGATGAAAACCCCTTACCATGTTGTAATCAATCGTGTTGTATGAAAAAAATTTAATAAACACCAATTAAATCAAATAGTAACAATAATATAAATGGAATAATGATAGTATATATAACATTTAAGTACACAATACACCACATGCATTAAATAATAGGTGAACAATGGATATCTCGTGGAATTAAAAGTGAGATAAGAAACCACTTACCTCGTGTCAAACATGACTTGTTTGTTCCTTGGTCTTCTTGAATAATTAACTTAACTTAATTTACACATGATTGTGAACCCTTTTCATGTTTATTATTTCGTTTATGTCACTTATTAACATGTTATAAAAATTATGTAATCATGTAAGTTAATAATGGTCGTTTTGTCGATATTTGGTAATTGAGTCAAAAATGAACATCTTATAATTACATGTTGTCCATGTGGTCAATAGTCCATTATCCCCAGAATTATATTCACAATTTAGATATCATATATATCATATATATCTTGTATATATATTTATTTATTATATTACATACCATTTGGAGATAGGAAATGAAATGCACAGTTCATGGAGACGATAAGCCATACGTACACATGAATGCCACTTTCATTTCTATTTCATATTTTAATTGAATAAAGAATTGAATGATAATAAGTTATATTATAATTACAGTATAATATCATATATAATTTCAATAAATCCCTCTTTTATACATCCTCCGTATGATATGAATGAGTCATATCGATTTCATGGGGTGAAAGTCCGCACTTCCTCAAATGAAATTAGTGCCTTTACTCATAATGGAGACCAAAACGGCATGCTATAAATTAAAAATAAAGAAGAATAAAGAAAACATAAGAAAATATATATCAAATATAAATACATTTCCATAATAATGGCCACCTTAAGAGGCGATAAGAGATAATTGAACCATCATCGTTTCATAAGGTGTTAGTTTTCCATCCACAGAAATAGTATGCTCTTTACCAATTAGATAGATGAGTGTGTAAGTGTACTTAAAATAATTCTCCTAAAAACAAATTAATATATTGATGATAATGGTTTTTCTATAAAATAAATAAATAAAATGATTTTATGGGGTTGTAGATGTAAAATAAAAAAAGTACTTAAGAGAATGCATTACCTTTAAAATGGGAATCTCCCTTTTGTTTGAACAAAATGGCTCACTTCAAGTGCCTTCTGTCTAAATTAAGGATTCTAGGAGGAATAGAGGGATCATTATAGATTTTTTGGGAAGGTTTTGGACAAGACAAGGGGCTTGATATTTGTTAGTAATGGGCCATAGGTGAGGGCTTTTTAAAAGGGAGAGCAGGGACTTTTTAGGAATGTTTGAAAATATTATTTTATTATGTAATAATATTCTATTTCTAAAGGTCCAAAACACATTAGTGTCGAATATAAGATAACTCATGTTTGAAATTAATTCATAAAATAACAATTGGATATGTATTAGATTTTATTATAAACTTTATAATCTTATATATTTAAATCATTCATTAATGCGATAAATACTCTATCACTATTGTGTCATAAATAATTTTATTTTTTTGATGTCTAAAAATTATAAAAAAAATATCACCATGTAGGAAATATTTTTAGATTTAAATTTAATATTTATATTATAATTGGTAAAATATATAACCCTATGTAAGAATTGATTTACAAAAATATATATGTTTAAGTCATTTTTTTCTTTACTTCAAATTTATTAATATAAATCGTCATTATCACTCATAGGTGGCTCCATGGGGTCCCATAATTGACCAAAAGGACTCCAATGGTCGGAAATGTATCAAAAAATATGATTAGTATACATGTTTGGGTAATTTAATATTATTATAATATTATTTTTTTACCATTATTTACAAAATATTCCGTTTAACCATGGTAAATAAAATTTTTACAGAGCTAAAAATTTAAAATGTCTAAAAAAGAAGATAACTATTAACATAATTTGAAGATCATGATTCAAAATATGGAATTAATTTTTCTAAATTCAATAGAGAGAAGTGGCAGAAATTAATTTCAAATTAATTTCCATTATCAAAACAAAAAATGCGTTTTAAGAAATAATAACTGTTAAAATATTGACACTTGTTTAAATCCAATTTTAATGTGAAATTAATAAAAATATCCAAAATAAGATTAAATTTTAAAAAAATTAACTAATTAAACATTAAAACCAATTATAATGGTAATCTAACCATATAAATAAATTAGGTTAAAAGGTAGTTTTGAATTAAAATACAGTATATTTCACTTTTCATTAATAATTGAATTTTATCAAAAAAATACCAAAAATTTACCCAACATAAATTTTGATGTCTCTATTATAATTTTGAATTATATTTTGTCAAATAATGAATATAAAAATGAAAAAAAACTATATTTAATGACATTTCTCACCAAAAGGTGGTAAATGAACCATTTAAAGTAAATTATGATTAAAATTGGATTCATTCTTATTTTAAGCCTCTAAAATTAATTGGGTAAATGTAAAAACATTTATAAAACGTGTATATTCTTATATAAGTTAGTTATGACAATTCCCACCAATATAATGGCTAGGAATTAACCACCATTTAAAATAATATTATATTATTATTATTTTCAATATGACTCCCCATTGTGAGTAACATAAGATTTAAAAAAACCCATTGTTGCGTATCAGGTACACCATCAAACATAGCATAACTTTTAAAGTAAAATTAATATTTAATTCAGAAAAATTAATAAATATATAAATGTTATATTATTTATTTACATCGGATGTTACATCCTTCAACCCTTCTAGGAGTTGTGTCCTCGCAATTTTAAAATTGGGATTGGAAAGTTCATTGAATGTATCACATCAAAAAAAGAGTCAATAAAAATATCACTTCAAAATAATGTATGATAAGTAAAAAAGGTAACCCCAAGAATATAGATACTTGGATTCAATGAAAACATGGATATGGAAGAGATAACAAACCATCGTGTTCTGATGGATAGTGATAGATATATGATTAAGAGAATGTTAAACAGTAGAAAATCACAAACTTGTGAAGGGTTAAACCGTTGTTGATTCCCCAGAAGGAAAAGTTAATAGAAAACGTTTTTGATTTCAGATAATTTTCATAATCATGAATAATTTATTTAGGAGATTAACTAAAAACATAATGAAAAATACATACTTGTCATATAGACATTTATCATTTACTAAATTCCTACAACAAACACATTTTTTCTTCAAATGATGAGTATTCAAGATGACTTTTTCACATTAAAAGAAATATAATCAACTTATAGAAGAACACATAATACAAAAAATATGAAATATATATTTTTCAATCTCTTTAGACAATAACCAAAACAAAAAAATTTAGTAGAAGATTAGATAATCCCTAAATAGGACAATATTTTACAAAAAAAATAAACTACTCATAATCTCCATAATTTTTCAAAAAATACCCAATGTTCAATAAATACCATTAAGTAAACAACAATCCATAAAATTTTTTAGTGTATTCCAAACTAATATTAAAACCCAAATCTCAGAATAATTTAATCACATAGTCTTCCTTAATAAATCTTACATTTATCTATAAATAACATTAGTTACTATTAAAGTCTCATATTGAACAACAATTAACCTAATCACATATTCTCCATTATATGTTATTAATTTCCATTGATAACCAAATATAAACATATTCATGATTAAAAAATCATATAAATTAAAATTATACTAAGTAGGGACTTCACGTACTCTAGAGGTAGGCGGTAAATCCCTATCACACTTTGGTTGTGGGTTCGACTATCACAGCTTTGTCCGACTTGATGGGTTTTCTTCTTGTCTACGTGTTCTCCTTTTTCAAAAACTATATAATTTTATAACAATCCCAATAAATAGGTAAATTCATTAAAAATAACCATAACATATTTTAACCACAATTTTTGTCTAATAATTTTCATTTTTCATCCTAAAATGTATTAACCTGTAATTGCCTCAAATTGAAGGATCATATAAACCCATATGGTTCATTATAACTATATCCAAAAAAGATAAAATAATTATTCCATGAATAAAATTTTCATATATCAAACTTTAGGGTTATACATACGATAAAAATTAATCTAATATAATCATATCATCAAAAGAGCTTTAAATACTTTTAAGCATTTCACCATCCTAAAATATACTGTAACACTTGAATCCCTTATATATTGAATTCTTACTCATTCAAAGTTCATCATGATCCATTATCAAGTCCATTCCAACTTATTTTGAAATAATTCCTTCATACAAACTAAACCATGAATCATATCCAAAGATTCAATAATTCCAAAACATCAATTAAAAAATAATCCATACATTTCATTGGTCATTTCTAGTTTCTTCATCTGAAATTGGAATGACATTAGGTATTGGTAAACATATATTTGTATGATTGTGGTGATCCCATTCCGGGAAAATCTTCGTAGAACATCTGTTTATATAATGACCATGAAAAACACATTTAAAAAATTCAATCGATCCCTCAGAAAGAACATATTTCACTTTCATAGAGTCAACTGGATGCTTCATTTTTTCATGGGAGGTTCTTGATTTATGACCTTCACATCCACATCTATTGAATCTTTCAATCATTTCAAAAATTTCATTTTGTGTTTCTTTCCTCATCATTGACACATAAGTTTTTGAATATAGATACCTTTATGATTATTAACAGAAGTTTGGTGGGGATTTGTTCCTCCCATATACGATGCCTTAAAAAAAACTAAGGTTTAGGTGATAATTAATAACTCCAATTAGTTAGTTGGGAATAACCACAAGAGTTCTCATAGAAGCTCCCATTTCATTCAGTTGTTCATTCAGAAAACCATCATAGTTTTCTTCACATCCAATATTACTTTGGTTCTGGCTAGATCTAGCCATTTACTAAAATTGAAGTGGTAAGTGTGAGTATATCAAAAAAATAATCATATAATATATTATTAGGAGGGTAAATACTAAGATATACTTATTCATGTTATATTAAAATCATTGACTTTAACTAAAATAACTATGACTCTTTCTAAAATCCTAACTATTATGTTAATGTCACTTAAGCTTAATGAACTCCCTAACTTCCAAATTTATCTAAAAAAACCTCTAATACATACTATAATGACCCGACCCTAAACATTACATAATCTAGAATTATGTCTACAATTCTCCTTGACTATCTTTTCAAGATTTGTTTTTTAGATAATTAATCCATAAAAATTACGTAACAATATGAATATAAAAAGGAGACACTACTACTAAGTATCCATTTTTTTCATAAAATAAAAACTCATAATAGAAACATGTCTAGTTCCTTGTTTTATACAACAATAATTTCTATTATACCATCCTTGACCATATTAAACATTATGTCATATTAAAAAAATTTCAAAAACATGGGATGAACATAAAAAGCTTAGTAAGATTTTTAAAATAATGGAGAAAAACATTAGCCCATAAATAAATACAAATAAATGAAACCATACTTTTCAATCGTAAACAACCATACAAAATCATATGATTTATTAATAACACACACAAATCATAAATCTTAAATCTAACATATGGAATTCATAACATACATACATTATTGATATCACATCTACATGGGGATTCACATTTGTAATACCTATCACATTATATTCCCTAAATCTCTTATGAGAAACATTAACATTTACCTTAGTCACGTTACCCAATGCATTAGAGATCTATCTCGGGCTCTCCCAGCCTAGGTTTATCCTAGAACCATCCGTATAAGTATAAAATGCCCAAGAAAAATAACATATTCATAACACATTAAAAAATAAATAAAATATAACATATCTAGATTACAATCACAACATATCATTTTAATATATAGACATAATGAATTCATTATCAAACCATTTTTGAAACCATTTAAAACATTTCATAAAAAGAATTTTGAGTCAATGTGTCTCATACCACATTGAAACAATTAAATAAATTATCATTTGAAAACATTAATGTATATATAAAAAAAATACTTAAATCTATTTTGAAAACATGGACACTAATTATAAATATTTTGATGAATAAATCATTAAAACATTTAAAATGATATTTTAGTCAACGAGTTTTAAAAAAAAGGAAAGACGCTTGAATACCAAAAAATGAGGAATAAAATTTAAGCCAAACATTATAATATAATGAGAATAATGGGATTCATGATATAATATTCCATAGAACATTATATACAACATATAAGAGTGAATTGGTGCATAACAATAATTAAGTCTCAATAGAATTTAAATTGAGATGAAATCCCTAATAAAAACTGTATCCTTAGATTAAGGATAATTAAATTAAATAATAATATGTGAAAAATATAAATAAACTCAATATTATTGGATATTCAGTGTAAATAAATCATTGTACATTCACACATGTTCTTTTAATGACGAAACCAATGAATTGTATGTTTATCTCAATGAATTGAAATTGAGTTAACATTATTATAATCAAGTTCATATCGATGACTTGAGAATTTTTCAGTGGAGTGATTATTTGATTAAATAGTAAATCAAAAAAAAGGTGAGTGGAAATTACAACATAAACAATTAAATATTGATTCCACACATAACCATATCATGAAATAATTATAAATTTGAATATTAACCCAAAGAATGGAAATTGGGTTAAAAAGTACCCTAACCGATTTGGTAACGTACGAAACATAAACCACATGATTGGAGTATCATACAATGAAGATGTAAATATCCATATATTAAAGTATATTACACAATGAAAACAATCATGGGATGTATATAAACCACACAAAAGGAAATATTAGAAAATATATCATGAATCTCCATGGAATAAAAAGTGAGATGAAAACCTATTATAAACTTGTAATCAATCGAGTTGTATGAACAAAAGATAATAAAAAATAAATAAATCAATGAATACCATGAATATAAACGGAATTAAGATAGTATATATCAAATTTAAGTACCCAATATTCCACATCCAATAAATATGTGGCGAACAATGGAAATCTCACAGAATTAAAAGTGAGATAAGAAAACCCTTACCTCATGTCCGACTTGACTTGTTTATTCCATGTTATTCCTGAATAATAAACTTAAGTTAATTTGTACTTAATTAAGAACCCATTTTTATTTTTATAATTTCTTTTATATCTCTTATTACCATGTTATAATCATTATGTAATCATTTGTGTTAATAATGGTCTTCCTTTATATATTTGGTACTTGAGTCAAAAAAGATCACCTTATAATTACAAGTTATCTATGTGTTCAAGAGTCCATTATCTCTAGATTTATATTCATGTTATTTATATCATATATATCATATGTATCTAGTATTTATATGTATTTATAATAGTACATAACATTTGTAAATTAGAATTTAAAATCACCGTTCATGGAGATGGTAAGTCGTACATACACTTGAACGCAACTTTCATTTCTACTTCATATTTTAATTGAATGAAAAAATAATGATAAATATAAATATTATAATTAAAGTATAATATAACATATAATTTCAATAAATACATCCTTTATGATTACCACATATAGTATGAATGAGTCGTATAACTTTTATGGGGTGGTAGTCTGTACTTCCTCAAATGAAATTATCACGTTTAATCATAATAGAAACCATACCAATATGATATAAATTAAAAATACAGAAACATAAAGAAAACATAAACATAATTTATATAATATATAAATACAGTTCTATCATAATTTCCCCCATATAAGGTGATAGGAGATAATTGAACAATCATCTTTTCGTGTGGTGTTAGTTTTTCATTCATAGAAAAAGTATGTTCTTTACCAATTAGATGGATGTGTGTTTAAGTGTAGTTTAAATAATTCACTTAAACAACCTAAAATATTGAGGTTTATATTTTTGTTATTAAATAAATGAATAAATAGAGTTTAGGGGGTTGGAGATGTAAAATAAAATAGAAGTACTTAAGAGAAGATGATACATTTAAATTGTGTATCTCCCTTTGGTCTAAACCAAAAGGTTTGCATGAAGTTCCTTCTACCTAAGGTAAGGCTTATAGGTGGAAGATAGGGATATTGAGAGATTATATGTTGTAGGGTTTGGATGAGACAGGTGGCTTTATAATTGTGAGGAATGGGTTATAAGTTAGGGAATTTATAAGGGGGGGGGGATTTTTAAAAATGTTTGAAAATATTATTTTATTATATAATAATTTTCAGTTTCTAAAGTTCAAAAACTCATTAGAATAAAAGATAAGATGAATCATGTTCTAAATAAAATTATACAATAAGTGATGGATAAGTTTTTTGTATTATTTGAAACTTTATAATCTTATTTATATAAACCATTCATTAATAAGTTAAAAACTGCATCATTATTGTGTCATAAATAATTTTATTTATTTGTGGTCTAAAAATAATAAATGAACATATAATCATATAAAAAATATTTTTATATATGAAAATAATATTTATAGTTGAATAAATAAATTATATAACCCCATGTAATAATTGATTTACTAAAAGATATACGTTTAAGATCTTTTTTTCATTAATTTTAATTAATAAACATAAATTGTCATTCTCATTCTTAAGTGGCTCCATGGGGTCCCCAAATCATCCCAAAGGATACCCATGGTCGGAAATGTTTCAAAAAATTGGATTAGAAAAAGTGTTAAGAAAATTTAATATTATTATAATATTATTTGTTTACCCTTGTTTACCAGATTTACTATTTAACCATAGTTAATAAAATAATTACTAAGGTAAATATTTAAAAAGTGTAAAAATAAAAGTTACATATTTAAAAAAATCTTGTAGGATCGAAATAGTGATGTAGATGCTCAATATACAAGAGGGGGGTGAATTGTATACTTTAAAAATTCCTTTGGAACCTTTAATGTTAGTTACGATTAACTATGTTTTCCTTAAGCAAAGGAAAGGGCTATGTTTAACAAAGTTAAACTTAAGAAAATTCACAAAACCTCTAATACCAAATGAAAACATGGAAAGAGATTCCGAAAGTAGGTTCCAGAATTATGGTTCCGGAAAATGAAACTTAAAAAACGATTACAATATGAGATTCTACCTTAAAGAATATAGAATCTAAATGAAACAGAGTACAAATAAGTAAGTATAAGAAAGTTATACTTTCCTTACAATACAATATGAAGCAGAATATAAACAAGTAGTAGAACTACAAGTAACAAGATATAAGTATTTTAAAGCAAAGAGAAGGGTATCCAACAACCTTGGATAAAGGTCCCTTGATTTATACTTTCATGTAAGTCTGTCTTACCCACCACAGTGTAAGCCCTCGATACAAATATTGGAGTCTCTGTCTTGCTATCCCCGCAAGCCCTCAACTTCAAGGTAGTTGGCAACCTCTGTCTTCCCCAGCAAGGAAGCCCTCGAACTTTAAAGTAGTCGGCACCTCTGTCTTCTTATCCCTGGAAGCCCTCGAATGTAATCACCAACATTCGGAGTCGCATGAAGCTTTGAGAGTTAATTAGAGCCTCTCTCTCTAGAAATCACTTCAAGCATGTAATCACATGAGTCGAAGATCTGTCAGCCTTTCAGCACTTCAGCTCTTTGAAATGAGATTCTATTTATAGGTAAGGTTGGCTCCTTCTCCAACGGTAATATTTTCGTTAATGATTGGAGGGACCTGTACACGTGTCACATAGACAACGGTTAGTTTATAACGAAATAGAGGACATCGTTTTATAACAAAACAAGTGTAAAAGAATGTATGACATCGTTTGAAAATCTAACTCAAAATCTCGGAATGAAAGCTTCGGAGTGAAGGTTCGGAGTGTAATGAAAATAATAAAGAGTAGTAAAAAATAAAGGCATAATCGAAATGAAAGTTCAGAGTCTAACCAAAAAATAATTTTCAGAGTCTGAATAAATTTAGAGTGTATAAAACAAAGATAATTAGATTCTGTTTTATAAGAGAATTCGGAATGAGAATTCGGAATTAGAATTCATCATCATAATTCGTAATGAGAATTCGTCAATAGAATTCGTAATGAGAATCCATCATTAGAATTCGTAATGAGAATTTGTCATCGAACTTCATAAGAGTTCGTTATCCTGAATCTGGAGTAGAACTTAATCAGAGTTCGTATCCGGAATTCAGAATGAAACTTTATTGCAGTTCTCATCTGGAATTCAGAGTGAAACTTCCTTACAGTTCTTATCTAGAATTCAGATCCTAAAACAGAATACTTCATATCAATGTTTCAAGTAATTCTGATAAAATAGAAATGAATCTGAATCTTATACTTAAGAAAAATCTAGATGAAAATATGATAAGGATAATTTTTTTATAAATGCAATTTTCCTTAAGAAAGAAATTTTCTTAAAGATAAGGTGTTTTTGATTTTCAAAACAAGAAGGAATAGAAAAGTCATAAGGAAAACCTTTTGGCTCAACAATATCCCCCTTTTTGGAAAGCACAAACATCGTTACGAAAAAGAAATTCTAAGAATAAAAAAACATTATGACTTATCTCCCTTTGCTTTAAGGATATTGATTAATACGACTTACTCCCCCTTAGGATTTAAACTCTAAGGATCGTATTCTAGATTTCCGGAGTGACATTTCATTATGAAAAAGAAAGTCTTCTTTAATGAAAAACTCCCCCTTAGATAGACTCTTATTAGAGTTCTTTTTCTTTTAAGGATCATTTCCTTCTCCCCTTTAGATAAACTCTCATTGGAGTTCTTCTTTTTCTTAAGGATCTTTTCCTTCTCCCCCTTTGTGATTTTCAAAAAGAAATCGAGGGAATGAAAAAAAAAACAAAGTACCTGAAAAATTAGTAATAACAATAAAAGAAACGAGAGGCACAATTTTTATTAGGTTTGAAATATCGACAACAAAGAAAATTAGATACAACAAAAAGATCAGATTTGGTTATTTCGGATCTTTTTCCATCGAAATGAGCCCCTTAAGAATAGTCTTGATCTTCTTCAGGTCTTTATGATATTCTTTAGCTTATTCTCTAAGACAATTATTCTTGCAGATTGAGCTTCAATGTTTTCTTCATGGGCTTTTAGCTTTTCTTTCTGAGCCTTGAAATTTTCATCCTGAGCCTTCAACTTCTGTTCAAACTCGATCCGATGATCCCTTTCAAACTTCCAGTTTTGAGAAAAGAAATTCAGTTTCCCATTCAGATCTCTGACTTCTTGGATCCAGAAGTTCTTTTCATCTGTCAGATTCTCTTCAAAGGAGGAAGTCAGCTCATTTATCTTCATGTCCTCAGTCTCAAAGGAATCTTTAACATTATCTTGAATCTCATCGAATAGCCTCATCTCTTCCACAGTCTTCCTCGACCAGCTCGTCATTCTCTTGCAAGAACTTTTGTGGGATTCATTGCCAACAAGAAAAGATTTGAATTCGGTTTCTATCTCGACATACTTATCCATGACTAAGGATACGGAATCTGATTTCTGATTCAGATCATGTTGGAGCATTTGGCATCTTGAATCTATAGTCGAGATGGTCGGAATGGAACCGAATAACTTCTTCAAAGATTGAACAACAAAGTCATGTCCCAATGAGGATGACTCCAAATCTGAAACTTTTCTAGGAGAATTTTCTTCCTCAATAAGCTGCAACTTCCTTTTAGATGAATCACCAAATTCTATTTTCTTACTTTCCACTGATTTCGGAGTCTCAACAAGGAGTTGCTTTCCCTTGTCCTTTTTCGGAATAGATTCTTGATCATGAGTTTTATGCTCGCTAGTAGATACTTGAATAATATCATCAAAAACTTTTTGAACAACATCTTCCTCATTCTTATCATTCTCTTGAGTTACAATCTTAGATGATTCAGCCTTTAAAGTTCGGAGTGACAGATGTTCCGAAGGCGACCCCTTATAATCATCTACTTCTTTTAATAAATCTCCTGTTTCACCACTTCCTTCAGCAACTACTTATTCCTCTCCCACTTGCTGAATATGCTCGAGTTGCTTAACATGCTCAGCTGTAGTCTCTTCCGGAAAATCAAGGTTTCTTCCTGGAGTCTCAGGTAGAGATTCCAAGGAGAAAGATCTCAGAACTGGAATGCTTCCGGATACCATCTCATTAAATTTTAACAAAACTTGGACTGCCTCGGATTCTGTCATCTTCTTCTTGAGATTCTTTTCCTTTACTTGTTTTTCAAGATCATCTACAGTTCTCTCCTTCAAGGCCTTAGCCTTCGCAGGGTCCAATCCGAACTGCGGATCCCCTTCTTTCCTTTTCTCTTTATCTGCTCTCCACTTCGCAACAACTACATCAGAATAGGCTTTCTTCTTCTTTGGTTTGGGAGGTCCGGTTTGATCTTCCTTAGATTTAGGATCCTGAACTTCAACTGCAACTTCTTTCAACTTTCTGGATTAGATGATTCCGGTTCAGCGACCTTCGGAGCCGCTTCTTCTTTATTAGGTAAATCGAAGAACTCACCAGTCTCCTTGTTAAAAGCCACATCAATCCTCTTAAGGGTATCATCACTGACCAACAAAATTTTACAAACCCTTGGCTTAGATCTGCAAGCTTCCTTGAAATATTCAAGGCACCGAACTATCAACTTTGATAAAATTGCTTGGTACATTACGATCTGGGCTCTGATATTTCCTTTCTTAAGATTCTCAATGGTTATAAGAATGTGCCTCATGAAGTTAAAAATCCTTAGATTTATCAAGAAATCTATGATATAGAACTCACTCTTCTTCAAACTGTCATTATCACCTTTCCTCGGTAGGATTAGACCTTGTACCCACAACTCTAGAATCCGGAAATTTGTAGGAAAAATAGAAATCTTTGGAGCTTTGTCATCTGAGGGTCCGAGAGTTTTCAAGGCTTTTTCCTTGTCGAAGCTACCCTTATAATCCGGCAATACATGAGAAATAAATTAGGCTTTTCCTTCATAAGTCATCCCTACCAAGCTTGCTGCCTTGGTATAAGAAAGCTTATAAGTATTTCCATAAGACATAAAAGAAAATTTCTCCCTATTATCTTCCTTAAAGAAGGAAACTGTTTCATAGAACTCAACAAGTAACTCCGAAAAAGCATTGTCTTGGTTCCCTGATTTGGATACAGAAATATCTTCCCAGCCATTCAACATAATGTTCTTTGAAATAAGAGAATCATAGTTGTTGACGAAATCTGGATGGACTAGCCTTTCTCTGTAAACTAACCATTGTGAAATAGGCTTGGAGGGTGACATTTCATGAGAAGCTAACTCCACAGACATTCGGAGTTGAGGTCCTCCGAGAAGCTCGGAACGGAGAAAACTAATGTTCGGAACGGCTATAAAACAGAGAGGCAGAGATTAGGGACGCGAGAGATTGAGAACCGATGTGGGACAAGTATTTGGGTCCCCTTTATATAGGCAATGAAACGACGGTTCAACATCCTCGGTTGATCGAACGGTTGTGATAAGTTGAGATCAGATCTGACGGTTGAAAATGAATTCTCAAGAAAATTTGGACGCGATCTTTTTGAGGTTTTTATAAAACCAAGAATTAAGAAAACTATAATCTGATAACATAATAAAAGAAAATTCCATCATGAAAAAAATGACTGCGAAAACTTGAGTAAGGAAATCATACCTTTCTGATTGCATTAGGAGGATTATTCATAATGGGTAATATAAAAATGACTACGAGGAAAAATCTTTATTATGAAAAGACAGAGTTTGCAAAAACTTTACTACGGAAAACAAACTTAGTACGAAAAACTCAGTACGAAAGACAAACTCAGTACGAAAAACTCAATATAAAAAACAAACTCAGTACGAAAAACTCAGTATGAAAAATTCAGTACGAAAAACACAGTATGAAAGATTCAGTACGAAAATTTCCATTCCAAAATTTTTTAATACGAATAATTCCATTGCAGAAGTATTCTATATAAAAATGTCCATTCTAGAAAAAATGTAGTTCCGGAAATCTCCATTCCTGAAATCTTCATTCCGAAAAGTTTGAAAACAAATTTTGAAAGACATTTCTATTCTATAAAGAAAATGTACTCCCCCTATGAAAAGGAGTTTATTACTGTAAGGAGACTTTTTAAACAGAAAGTTAATTAAGGAGGATTACCTTACGGTTATCATCCATAACTTCTGTTTAATGTATTCAAATCTATCAGAAGGCAAAGATTTTGTGAAAATATCAGCAAGTTGATCTTGTGTTCCGATAAACTAAAGAATAATATCTCCTTTAAGTGTGTGATCCCTAAGAAAGTGATGCCTAATATATTTGTGTTTTGCACGGGAGTGATGTGAATGGTTCTTACTAAGGGAAATGGAACTTGTGTTATCACACAAAATTTGTGTTTTAGTAAAACTCAAGCCATAGTCTGTGAGTGTGTGTTGCATCCACAACACTTGAGCACAAAAAAATCCAGCTGCTACATATTCATCTTCAGCAGTAGAGAGTGCTACAGAAGGTTGCTTCTTGCAGGACCAAGAAACTAGTGAATATCCTAAGAAATGACAAGTTCCGGATGTACTTTTTCTATCCATTCTACATCCACCAATGTCCGCATCAGAAAATCTTTTTAGAACAAAATCATTTCCAGAAGTATAAAATAATCCTAGATCTATGGTTCCCTTAAGGTAGAAAAAAATTCTTTTTACCGCCTTTAAGTGAGATACCTTAGGATTGGATTGATATCTTGCAGATAAGCATACTGAAAACATTATGTTAGGTCGACTAGATTTTAAGTATAGTAGACTTCCTATCATACCTCTAAAAGATGTTTGATCTACTGGTTTCCCAGCTTCATCAAGATCTAAAGAGTTTGAGGTACCAATGGGAGTACATATACTCTTGGTGTTGTCATAACCATACTTTTTAAGAATATCTTTAATATACTTATGTTGAGATATGTAGGTTCCTTCTGGTTTTTGAGAAATTTGAAATCCAAAGAAAAATGTTAACTCACCCATCATACTCATTTAAACTCAGATTTCATTAGACTAGAAAAAGAGTCAGTCAATGATTGCTGAGTTGAACCAAATATAATGTCATCAACATAAATTTGAACAATCAAAACATTTTTCTTATCTTTCTTTATAAAAAGGGTTGGATCTGCATTTCCCTTAACATAGTTATTTTGAAGCAAAAATCCAGTGAGTCTATCATACCATGCTCGTGGGGCTTGTCAGAAGGTTCTTCTATCAAAGGTTGATAATCAATTTTTGAAAACACATTTGAAGATGTTGGCTGGGATGTTTTGAAAACAAAAGGATCTGACTCATCAAATTTTACATGTACTATTTCCTCAACAGTGCAAGTATTTTTATTAAAAACTCTATAAGCCTTAGAGGTTTTGGAATAGCCTATGAAAATCCCTTCATCATATTTTGGTGTGAATTTATATAAGTTATCTTTAGTATTCAAAATGAATACTTTGCAACCAAAAACCATCAAGTAAGATAGTCTTGGTTTTCTACCATTCCATAACTCATAAAGAGTTTTATTAAGAAAAGGTATAATCCAAACTCGATTTATAGTATAGCAAGAAGTACTTACAGTTTCATCCCAGAAATGTATAGCTATAGAATATTCACTGAACATGGTTCTAGTTATTTCTTAAATAATTCTTTTTCTTCTTTCAACTACACCATTCTGTTGAGGAGTTCTAGGTGCTGAAAAATTTTGAGTAATACCTTTCTTACTACAAAAAGTTTCAAAATCAGAATTTTGAAATTCTCCTCCAAGATCACTATGAATAGTTTTCAATGGAAGGTTTTTCTCATTTTTAACTTGAGCTCTAAAACTTTTTAAATAAGAAAAATCTTCATATTTCTTTTCTACAAAATAGACCCAAGTAAATTTAGTGTAATCATTAACTAGAACGAACACATAGTATTTTCCTCTAATACTTCCAGTTTGTGTTGGACCAAAAAGATCCATGTGCACTAACTGTAATGCATCGGTTTTTGAGACTTCACCGATTGACATAAAACTAGATTTATGTTTCTTGCCATATTGACAAGGATCACAAACTTTAGAAGAATAAAATCTATGCTCCGGTAGATCCTTAACTAGTTTCTTCTTAGAGAGTTTACATAGGTTTCTAAGATTACAGTGTCCTAGTCTTCTATGCCATAACCATGAATGATCTTCCATTGCACTTAGGCAAGGTAAATCTTGGCTTCTAAGATCTTCTAAGTTTATGATGTAAACATTCTCTTGGCTATTGGCTGAGAGAATAAATTCTTCCTTGTAATTGTGAACTAAGAAGTTATCATTCCTAAAATTCACAAGGTAACCTTCATCACATAACTGACTTATGCTAATGAGGTTGTGCTTAAGACCCTTCACAAAAAGAACATTTGAAATCAAGGTTTTACCAAGAAGAAAAATATTACCAATACCAATAATCTCTCCCTTAGCATTATCTCCAAAAGTTACCTTTCCTCCATTCGTTTTGATAATCTTTTCAAAATAGATTTGGTTACCAGTCATGTGTCGGGAACATCCACTATCCATGTACCATGTGTTTTTGTTGGTACTCTCTTTGTTTTCCTGAAATCAAGAAGTAAATCAAATTTTCGGAATCCCAACTTGTTTGGATCTGAGATTTCCTGATAATAAAATTTTAGGTACCCAAATCTTCTTAGAGAAATAAGCTTTGTGAAAACATAAGGATTGGGTTTTGTTTAAGGAACAACTCTTTGCCCAGTGACCACCACATTGACACTTGGTACAAAATGGGGCACTTTGAGGAACAAAATAATTGTTACTAAAAATTGGTTTTGCATGGGTATAACCAAATCCAGATTTATTTCTTAAAGGTCGTATTTGGGAATACATTTTATCAAAATTTTCCTTACCATGGGTAGTGTTTGATAGAAAATTCTTTAAATAAAAAATTTCAGACTTGAGTTTTACAACAATGTTTTTATACTCAAAATCATTAGTTTTAGAACTAGAGCTAGGCTCGAAATTTTTTTTATTAGAAATTACTTTTTCTAATTCTTTAGAAAGTTTGTTCTTCTCAGAACTTACTTCCTCAAGATTTTTTAAAATACTTTCAAAATCATCATTTTTCCTATCAAGATCTTTAGAAAGGTCTGATATCTCTTTTGTAAGAATATAATTCCTAGAGTTTGCCTTATCATGTTTCTTATTGAGTTTGGAATTCTTAATCTCAAGAAGTTCTGAAAACCTAGAGACTTCTTCATAAGTAGGTAGAGTATTTTCTTCATCAGAAGAAGATTCTTCATCAGAAGAGTTATGATACTTACTATCATTAGAATTTAATGAGACATTGGTCAATGATTCAACATTTCATACCTTAGCCATAAAACAATGATTATTAATAGGTAATCTGGCTATAAGACCAAGATTCTTCTATCCTGAATATTCATAATCAGAAGATTCATCTGAAGAGTCACCACCACTGGCACTACAGGTGTCATTTTCTTTCTGAACATTCTTAGCTTTGGATTTATAATACTTATTTCTATTCTGTCTGAATGCCTTTCTTTCCTTTCTTTCTTTTTGAGTATAGGTAAATCTGGTCTTATATGTCCTGCTCTCTTACATTCATAACAAGTAACTTCTCCATCTTTCTTATCTTTCCTTTCCTTTTTCTTATACTTAGATTGGAAATTTCTCTGTCTAGCTATCTTGGTCATTCTTCGACAAAGATTATCTAATTCATTTTCTGAGACTTCACTCTCACTAGATTCGGATTGGAAAATAACTTTTTTGACTTGGATCTAGTTACTCTCTCAGGAGTCTTAGCTTTCATCTGATTTGAAGTTGTTGTAAAAGCAACAGTACCATTTCCATTCTTCTTCTTGATATTGTCAGATTCTCTCTTCATTCTAGTCTCATGTTGGAGAAGAGTTCCAAATAACTCATCAAGAGAAATTTGAGTGACCTTCCTGTTTTCATCTATAGCTGTTCTCTTGGACTCCCACTCATTGGGCATAATATCAATTATCTTATCCACAAGAGCTTCATCATCTAAACCTTTCTCTCCCATAGATTGTAGGCTGTTAACAATGGTCATAAATCTCTATTGAACTTTACAGATTTGTTCATCATAAGGAAAGTTGAAGCCATGATATTCATCTCTAAGCATAGCTCTTCTAGTCTCAATCACCTTAGAAGTTCCAAAGTGTGTAACCTCCAACTTCTTCCATATACAATTAGCTGCTTCACAAGAAGAAATTTGGCTATATATATTTCTATTCATTGAACAATGTAAAGTATTGTGTACCTTATAATTGAGTTTATATTCTTGCTTTTCCTGGTTAGTAAAAGTTTTAACTTCCTTGTCAGGAATTTTATAATCTCGAGTAAGCATAACAAAGTTGTCTACTCCAGTATTGATAACAAAAGTCTTCATACGATCTCTCCAGTATTCATAGTCATTACCATCAAAGATATGTGGTCATGTAGTATTTAGATTATCAATTGAACCATCATTGACTCCTGCCATACTTAAAATAACTTTTCACAGAAACTTGTTAGTAGAAAAAGTTCGTAACAACAAAGTTCGGAATGGGAAAGTTCGGAGTGGGAAATTTCCAGAATGGGAAATTTTAGAATGAAAAAGTGAGCAAGAAAAACTTATTCGTGAGTATAAGTATTTCAAAAACCTTCACTGATACCAAATGTAGGATTGGTATAGAGTATGAGGTTTCCAACCTCTGATACCAATTGTAGGATCGAAATAGTGATATAGATTCTCAATATACAAGAGGGGGTGAATTGTATACTTTAAAAATTCCTTTAGAACCTTTAAAGTTAGTTACGATTAAATATGTTTTCCTTAAGCAAAGGAAAGGGCGAAGTTTAACAAAGTTAAACTTAAGAAAATTCACAACACCTATAATACCAAATGAAAACTTGGAAAGAGATTCCGAAAGTAGGTTCTGGAATTATGGTTCTGGAAAGTGAAACTTAACAAAAGATTACAATATGAGATTCTACCTTAAAGTGTATAGAATCTAAATGAAACAGAGTACAAATAAGGAATTATAAGAAAGTTATAATTTCCTTACAATACAATATGCAGCAGAATATAAACAAGTAGTAGAACTACAAGTAACAAGATATAAGTCATTTAACCCAAAGAGAAGGGTATCCAACAACCTTGGATAAAGGTCCCTTGATTTATACTTTCATGCAAGTTTGTCATACCCACACCAGGGTAAGCCCTCGATACGAAGATCGGAGTCTCTGTCTTTCTATCCCCGCAAGCCCTCAACTTCAAGGTAGTTGGCAACCTCTGTCTTCCTCAGCAAGGAAGCCCTCGAACTTTAAGGTAGTCGGCACCTCTGTCTTCCTATCCCCGGAATCCCTCAAATGTAATCACCAACATTCAGATTCGCACGAAGCTTTGAGAGTTAATAAGAGCCTCTCTCTCTAGAAATCACTTCAAGCATGTAATCACATGAGTCGAAGATCTGTCAGCCTTTCATCACTTCATCTCTTTCAAATGAGCTCCTATTTATAGGTAAGGTTGGCTCCTTCTTCAACGGTTATATTTTTTTTTAAATATCGGAGGGACATGTACACGTGTCACTTCGACAACAGTTAGTTTATAACAAAATAGATGAAATAATTTTATAACAAAACAAGTGTAAAAGAATGTACGACATCGTTTTAAAATCTATCTCAAAAGTTCAGAATGAAAGCTTCGGAGTGAAGGTTCAGAGTGTAATTAAAATAATAAAGAGTTGTCAAAAATAAAGGCATAAGCAAAATGAATGTTCGGAGTCTAACCAAAAAATAATTTTCAGAGTCTGAATAAATTCAGAATGTATAAAACAAAGATAATTAGATTCTGTTTTATAAGAGAATTCGGAATGAGAATTCGGAATGAGAATTCATCATCATAATTTGTAATGAGAATTCGTCAACAGAATTCGTAATGAGAATCCATCATTAGAATTCGTAATCAGAATTCATCATCGAACTTCATAAGAGTTCATTATCCTGAATCTGGAGTAGAACTTAATCAGAGTTCGTATCCGGAATTCGGAATGAATCTTTATTGAAGTTCTCATCTGGAATTCAGAGTGAATCTTCCTAACAGTTCTTATCCAGAATTCAGATCCTAAAACAGAATACTTCATATCAATGTTTCAAGTAATTCTGAGAAAATAGAAATGAATCCGAATCTTATACATAAGAAAAATCTAGATGAAAATATGATAAGGATAATTTTTTTTATAAAAGAAATTTTCCTTATAAAAGCAATTTTCCTTAAGAAAGCAATTTTCTTAAAGATAAGGTGTTTGTGATTTTCAAAACAAGAAGGAATGGAAAAGTCATAAGGAAAACCTTATTGACTCAAAAAATCATAACCTCATTATTGCAAATATGGTATCCATTTTTCCATATTCAAAACTTAGAAGTGGAAGAAATTAATTTAAAATTAATTCCCGTAGTAAAAAAAGTGTGTTTTAAGAAATAATTACTATCAAAAGATTTAAACTTGTTTATGTCCAATTTCTATATGAATTACTTTCAATAACCAACATAGTATTAAATTGAAAAAATATAATGTAACTAAACATTAAAACCATTTATCAATATAATATATCCAAATAAATAAATTATATTAAAATGATGTTTTGAAATAAAATACAGTATTTTTTACTTTTCATTAGAAATTGAATTTTATCTGAAAAATACAAAAAAACTAACCAAAGTAAATTTTGATGTCCCAATTCTAAAGAATAATATTATTTTTTCAAATAGTACTCATAAATGTGACCGAACCTAAATTTAAAAACTGGTCTCCATCATAAGGTGGTAAATATACCTTTTAAAGTAAATTATTCTTAAAATTGGATTCTTTCTTATTTTAATCCTCTAAAATTTATTGGGTAAATGTAAAAACATTTAACAACAATGTATATTCATATTGTAGTAAGATATTTCCATTCCATACAATATAACAATTAGGTGTTAACTACCATTTAAAATAATATTATATAATTATTTTTTCAATATGACTCACCATTTTTGTGAAATGTAAGATTTCAAAGAAACCCGTTTTTGCATATCAGGTACACCATCAAAGATAGAAACCCCATTTAAATTAAAATTAATTTTTAATTCCCAAACATTAATAAATATAAATATGTTATATTCGTTATTTACTTGGGATGTTACATTGAATTTTAGAGATTTTAGATACTGAATTTCAGATAATTCGAAGTGTAAATTTCGGGGAATTCAGAGTCTGAATTTCAAAGAATTCAGAGTCTAAATTTTAAAAATTCGGAGTGTGAATTTCCAAGAATTCGAAGTCTAAATTTCAATGAATTCAGAGACTGAAAAATTAATACTATATAACCAATGATTTATAGAATCTTGAGGTTTTATATGTGAAACCGAATTTTACCCATATGAATAAAAAGAGTTAGATTATAAAATAAACAATGAAAACATATGTAAAGTTAAATTTCCTTGGGTAAGGAAAATTTTCCTAATTAAGATAATTTTTAGGGAAAATAAAATTTACCTTAAGATAGAGTGTGTGTGATTTTCAAAACATAGAATAATGGAAAAGTCATAAAAAAACATTATTGACAAACCAGATTAAATATATTTATATAAAATGTTGGAAACACATAATGAATCGGGAAAAAAAAGGATACATTAACGAATAAAAAATCATACCTTGTATGACCATTACGATAGTCTCAGATTCATTCAATAGATTATTTTCAAAAAAATATATATGATTCAATCTTTTGATGATCATTCTAAATTAAATTAGAGTATCATTTCCCATTATGGTTAGACCACATAACATATAATGAATCTGAATTTACCAATAAAACCATATATAATAATTAACCACCATACTATATTTATTTTGGATACAGTAATTTTGATAAAATTTCCCATGATTCTATAATGATATAAAGCCTATAGTGTATCATGGTTGTGTTTCTTGGTATGTCAAGAAATCCTACACAAAAAAATTCTTCTAAATTCAATCTATTATAATACCAAGATGAGAAATATTGATACATGATGCCACTAATACTACTATAATGAACCTCCAAAGGCTTCCTATTTTAGTACAAATAAAATCGATAATGTCCCCTTTTGTAATAGGTCTACTACTCATAATGGTGAAACCAACAATGTCTACCTCATACAGAACCATAGTTTCAACTAATTATATATATTTCATATGATATATAAGGGTGATCCTCAATATTATCTCTAGAATTTATCCATTCTCGGTAATGAAACCCCTTAAAAACCATTCATGAAAAGATTAGTAAAATGATAAACCATCATGGAAATATCTTTGTTTTTTTATTTAACTGGGTTGTCTTTCATCATGAGCATCAAGATTCCCCCTATATTTCAAAATATTAAATTCATCTAATAACACCAGTTGCTGATAATATGTTTTAACTTTTACAATAAAAAATACTCAAACATGTTTTCCAAAATTACCATTTTTAGCCACATCTATCTACTAACAAAAATTATATAGGTGGTGAATCTATCAATAGATGTCATTGGGGATCAAGGGAATTAGATGATTTGTTAATACATTTGAATCCCATCTAATGGGTTTTAGGCCTTTTTTCACTTTGATTTTAAAAAGATTTTAGTATTTTAATTAATATTTATAAAATAATAGACATTACATTTTTTTAAAGGATAGGGTCGAAGCCTCATTTTTGTTATTAAATCAATGTAAATTCCTCTTTTAACTAGGTAGAGGGAAACCCATTACATATCCCAAAGGCCCAGTGGGCTTGTAGCCCATTACATAGCCCATAGGCCCATATTTTTTGGCCTAATTCACATTCTATTAATAGTAACCTACATGTTACAGTACCTGCACAGTTCCGCCGCTGCTACAGTGCCCTGCCGCCGCTACAGTACCTGCTGATGAACAGTGTCGCCACTGCTACAGTACCACTACATTAACCTGCGCCCAATGGGTTTTAAACCCCCATTTGTTATGTAGGATTACAGGGTGCTTACCACTTAGCTAAACCCCAACTATAATAATGGACATTAAATTTTAATCACACATCCATCTCAAGATACTGAAAGAATCTAATCATGGATTCAAAAATATGGGAGACTAACACATGGGTGGACAATAAAATTAGTATCCATTTCATCCTATCTGTTATTGTTATGAGTTTCTCTGTGAGTTATAAATTGTTAAATAGGAATAATAATAAAAATTAACACATAATTCGATTTTCCAACCATCTTGTAAATCAAATAAATTCCACCGATTACTTATAAAGATATAATAAAATCATTCTCAACAATTTATAATACCTAGAGGGTTAAAATATTTATTATTTTTACATTATTACACAATGTACTATTTGGATTCCGGGTTTGGAAAATTGAACCGCGACTATATAAATTGAATTACAAGGATTTGTAGACATTTCCACAAGATGCCACCTGATTTCACCTAAACATATTCCTAAAACATTAAAATGTATTCTAGGTCATTATTTCACCACAAAACATACAATTTTACTAGATAACACACGTAATCTTTCTAAAACTAAAAATAAGTATTATACACAAAAAATCTCATCAAATTAAAAACTATTTTCAAAGTAAAGACAAAACTCTCACCTACCCAAGTAAACTCTAAGTTCCACATGAAGAATAATTGTCTAGGAACTCCCTCACACCTACCTATATTTATCCAAATGTCATATATCTAAAATAAATTTTCTCCCCGAATAACTTCTGGTTCTTAAAGGCATTTTATGAATATATATATTAGGGTAACCTAATATATCACCACACGTCACTAACTATAATGTACAATGGATTTTTTTGTTAGGTAGATCCTCGAGATAAGCACCCGGGAATCAAATTATAGGCATTGGTAATTTTTCATTCCATAGGATCCAATAAAAAAACTTCGATTCATACCATAATTTTAGTATGACATATCCATAAGATTTATTCAAGGGCCATCATGTAGGTTGTGTTAAAATATAGGGAATAAAACATATTATGACACGAATATTAAAATAATAGTAGTAATATATTAAATATAATAATAACATCATGAATTTAAATTATAGAATAAAAAAATTCAATATATCTGTTAAAAAAATATTCCCAATGAGAAAAGTAGATGAAAAATAACCCATATACAGTGGAGGATCTGTAAATGTTAAAAAAGAACCAAACCTCCATGTGGAAATTTTTCAACATTAGAAAAATAAATATGAAAGATGGATAACATCAAGAGGATACACTACAATAAATTTAATTTTTTTCCAATAAATATACTCTATAGATAACCAATGTCAAAGGCTATATATAGGAGTTAAAATCATACTAGGATTCTTCCATGAATCAATATAACTCATTTAACATGGAAAATCATTATTCTATGTCTAAAATTGACATTTTTTTCAATTTTACTAAATAAATATTTTAATTAATTATTTTTCTATAAATATGTTATGCTCAAAAAATAATTATATGAACAAGGACACATATAAAAAAATGGAAATAATACATAATCAGCAGTACTTTAAATGAAATTATATTTTTAATAAATGTAATATCTTATATCATGGATAATATAAGAATCCTGTGAATATATTTGACTTATATGTATTGAAATTATATAATGCTCCGACATAGAACACTAATCATCTTATAGGATCCCAAACAAGTAACATTAAATAAGCCCTCTCAATCCCTCATAGGAAATGACCCCTATGTAGCATAGAGTATGAGAATAAAACACCTTTCCAGTAGACCAAAAACAAAATGTTTTCAATTATAACTCAATATCCATGAAAAAAAATAAAGACATTATTATATGAAACTAAAATCTACATTTTCTATGTAAACCCATGTGAATGATCACATACAAATTAAGGAAACCATAGAAAAATTTTAATAAAAAATATATAGGCATACCATATTCTTTCATTATTAATTTCTATGATTAAACAAAATCTATTCAAATAAAAATAATGAAAAATTATATTACATATAAAAGAACACATAATATAAAATTTAAATCAAATATTATCAATAAAACAATATGAAATTTCCAAAAAACCAGGTTTACAAATATATTTATAGCTCCAATTTCACATCAGATATGTGATGTTTTTTTGTTGTTTTCCCCAATTAATATGTACTTACAAAATCTAACAGATAAAAACCTCTTCTTACTATGTTCATATTTAATAAACTATAATAGTTTTTTATGACTATTGACATTGGAATATAATACATATTATTTTGAAGGGTTTCCAAAAATCAAGTTTTCTATATAAATACAATGTATTTTTAATCTCAATACATTCATATATGTATACATAATTATATTTTATTGAATTTATACATATTAAATTTACCATTAAAATTAATATCTTCCAAATAAAATAATTTATAAGAAATTAGATAACAACTAATTTATATTATGCATTAATTAATCAAATTTAACAATAAAAACTAATAAATAACCATATATATCTCATGAAAACAATATATATATAACCTAATAATTCATTAAGGTAATTTATGAATTTATTTTTCTATATTTAAAATTTTAAGTTTATTTTTAATGATAATATTATTATAATAGTAATGATACAAAAATAATAATTAAAAACCGTATTATTGAATATAACATCTTAAATAATAATATTTTTATTTAAATATAAATGTTTTTATAACAAATCTCACTTTATTGGGGGATACATTGTTTATATTCTATCACACAAGATGAATCGAGTGTATAATAAACATTAAGTGATGATTTATGACTTTTAATCATAATTCACGATGTATAATTTTTTAGTTTAATCATGAAATTGACTAATCTTGTTTTATGGTTTATTGTATTCAATAGAATAACTATATAAGAAATAAGAAAATTAAATCATGAAAATTCATGGAATAAATATTTGTTATGCATGTGATAAAATTGTTTGATAAACCATAAATGTTAAATAAGGAAGGAATAATAGGGAAACATCTATATAGATTGGTATTATGAATAATATCATATTAAAAGTATTGGGAATGTGTTATAAACTTTAGAAACTGTTAAAATAAAAATATTTAACAAATTTAAATGTTTTTAGTTACTCATAAAAATGGGTTTAGAAAAAATATTTTTTTTATATGAAATGTATCATTTTAATGATCAAATTTAATTATTCAGGTTCACAGAGCTCTGAAATTTTTGTTAATATCTATCATAAAATATGAGATGAAAAAAATGCACATTTCTGATTATGGTTGATAAAGTTTTATCATGCTTTTTTGGTACAAGTTTATAAATGATGAAATATATTTCATTTATTTCATACCATTTATCATGTGTGAACAATTAGTAATTTAGATACAAACACTCTCCTAGATTAAAAGAGGATATGCTTCATAGAAGTAAAATCAATGAGATTTAATTAAAAAATGATGCTATTTATTAATAGATAAATGATAAAAACAATATTTTATTGATCTAGATTAAACCAATATTCTATATCATGGGGATCTCAAACACAATTTTGTTTCTTATTATTTTATTTTCATATGAAGAAAAAAATAATTTATGTTGACTAATTTTAATTGAGAGCATTCCTAGAATAAAAATGATATTTTATGAAGAATGATTATGTAAAAAGTATTTACTGACACATTCACATTTTTAGAAGAGGAAAAATATCATTTATTATGAGATATATACATATTATTTAACTTTGTTATGCTTCCTTATAATAATAAACTATATTATTTGTTTAAAGAACAAATTGATCATCAATATACCTCCCATGTATTTATTAATATACATTCCACTTAATCATAACATTAATTTTTAATGTAAAAAAACAAAAACCCAAGGGCTAATATCCACCGATCACCAATTTCCTGCCACACATATGTGTTATTACTTCTTGAAAAAATATTATTGGTCATGTGACTCTGATTATTTATATATCATTATACATGATTTGAAAAAAATAAAATTAGATAATTATTACAAATAATCTACAATGATATAAAATTATGTTTAAAGAAGATGAATGCTTAAGAAAATTAATTCCATAATAACCCAAAATTTTTATTCACATAATTATAAATAATTTTTTAGTATTTTGACATTTAATTGTTATTTATTTAGACTAATAAATTACCATTATAATGGGTTTTCAGGAAACTTTAATGGAGGATCAACCATATTATGTAAAATAACACCATTAGTTACCCAATGACCTCGATAAGGGGAAATAAAATACTTTTCTAGGCCATACAGTGGTTTATGGCTAGGCCATGGTTAGTTGGTATGAACCATCTAGCTCAAAGAATCAACTAGATACATAGTATATCACGAGATAATATTATTGTAATGGAATGTTTTTTAATTTTATCTTAATTATATATATATATATATTAATTTTATACGCCCCTTGGTCAAAATATCAATAAGGGTATGGTTATTTGATCACTAAAATAACTATTTCTGATAAGATATATATATATTTATTTTTTTTGATTATTTTATAACGTTGTACACTAAAATATATCTATATTAAAATTGTAAATTTATTATTTATTTTAAGGGTTAATTGGTACATCCCTATTGATATTCATGATCACACCATACATAAAAACATTATTTTTATTTTAAACATAATGGATTGCGATGTAGAAAATTGATATCGGTTAATAACATGATGATTTACATGACTAGTTTATTAGAGGGTAGATACATTACTAAAAGGAGACTGAGTATATTTCAATAGATGGAATTTGTATGCTAATTTTTTATGTACCTCCATTAGTATTAATTTTCCAGTGTGATAGACACTTTTTGTTTTTTTCCTGTATTCCATGAACTATGTTATATTAGGGATTCTAAGATATTTCATTTATTTATTAATAAACAATTATAAGGAATATTCTCCCATATTGTTGTATTAGTTTTCCATTTCTGTTATACCATTCAAAATATATATTTTCCTTCATGGGGCACTTTATGAGACCTATCAATATTAGGTGGTTCTGTACTAAAACATGACTTGAGACATAATCAAAACCCACACATTTAATATCATATAATATATGTAAATATCAATTGAAATCATATCCTCAGAACACTCTTGAGAATTTGGAGTATTTTTATATATTTTAAATATATTCAATTATTTTTCTTGGTCATGTGAAGAATATATTCTATAAACATAAAGGTGATATGCTTGTTTTGTAAAAAAATTATATAAGGAAGGATTGGTTAATTATGATTTTTATTTCTTGTGGTATTTATGTTCATGATATTAATCATGGTTGATTTACACTTTATTTTTAGATGTTTCATATATTTTAAATGAATATATAAATATTTCATCAATTATTTTAGCTTATAATAAATTTGTATCATCTCACTCTTAGAATCTATTGAAAATATAATGGTCTCTAAAATACCAATATCTGTATGAGTTAATCACTATGGAATTCATAAAGTTGATAAACATTTTAATGATTTCAACTTTATATTATATAAATATCAATATAATGTTATCTAAATGATACATGATGAATATATTGATTAATTTTTTACACATGTGATATGATTTTTGGAACAAATTATAGTTGTGGACAAACTAATTCAATTAAAAAAACAGAAAAATTAATTGAATTTTTCTAGAATATTTTGATGTAATGATCTCAATACACAATTAGTCAATATTATACTAATTAATTATTTTAAAATTACATAACATATTGATGAAATCATAAATTAAATGATATAATCCACTAAAAAATATTAACATCAATGAAATTGATTCCATTTAGTGTTTTTATTTCCTTTGGGATTGATGAAATAAATACTAAATTTATGAGAATGAATGTGATTCAATTAATAAAAAATATATTATGAAACTTATATGATATTTATAAAATTAAAACTAATTTAATTTTATATTCAAATATCTAAATATATTAATTATATATATATTTAAAAAATATATAGATTTTCTAAAGAAAAATAATAAGGTATATGATAATAATAAACCTCTTTAATCACTCAAGGTGAACAAAAAAGATGATAACTAATTGATAATAATATTATAATTTTTTCTACTTGAAATGGAAATGGTCCAAACTCAACTATTATAAGATATAATATATATATATATAAGATATATGATTCGTTATTTAGTAAGGAATATGAATATGGGGAAACATATTAAAGAAATAGGTAAAATAATTAAAAATTAAATATAAATATTCTAATGATTCCACATTTCACAAAAATAATGATGGAGAATATTATAAAGAGAAAAAAATAAAATTACACTATTTTGATATTTCATATTATGATTTTTGTCGATATTAATACACAGTTTTTGAAAGATAACACACCATTAAATAGAAAAATTGACTAAAAATATAGAAAAATATATATGGACTAGGAAATATGGTACTTTAGGATGATTGTTTAACATACTTGAATAATTTCTTATAAAATTATATGATTTTGGTATGAAAACACAATTTTTTGTTATATAGTAAGATGTTATCTCACTAAAGGAAAATCAACATAAATATAAAAATTATAACAATGAATTTTAATTTCCTTCTCTAAAATTAGAGCATGTGGTGAATTAATCATTAAAATGTCAAAGAAAACATTATTAAAAAATTAAATTAGTCAATAATTTTCGAAAAAATAAAAACATTTATCTTAGGGGAACTAATAGGTTTGGATATATTCATGTTAGGGGAAATGATATTTTAAAACCCAAATATTCTGATCAAGATATATCTTATCACAATGTTTTGTCTAAAATTGGTACTGATAATTATAAAACTACTTCCTGGTAGATGGATAAATATTTCAATAATGAACATAAAGAAAAAATATATTTAAAATTTAATCTTCATTAATAATTATAATGTTTAGAAAAATAAAAAACACCAAAATCATATAAAATGTGACAATAAAGTAGTACTGTATACTCCTACAATGCTGTGAGAATTTATTAATTTCATGGATGGTTTTTTTGTTTTGATATACTTATATATTTATTAATATATATGATCTATGTATCTTTTTTAATTTCTCTTTTACTATAAGAAATATTTTTAACATATATATTAGTGAGAAAACATATCATAAAATAGTATCCAACATAGCTAACAGTGTAATTAGTCAATGTGGAAAAAATTGATATACATGTTGATTAAGATTGAAAAATAAATGAATAAATGAGTATAAAAATTGTTTACAAACAATTTAATTTATATAATTGATGAAAATATTTAACTCAAAATCATTTCATAAGAAGGGTTCAATCGAATATATTAATCCATTTATGAGGATGGATAAAAATACTCTAGTTATGAGATGTATTGAATCATCAATACTAGATACTCAAAACATATGACCATACATAAAAAAATTGATTTGAAATAGGAATTATGAAAAATAGTATATAATAATTATAAATGATGGTTCCTTGAATATAAACTGAATTTGGAGTAATAAATTTAATGATAGGAATTTCACATCATAAGTTATTTTTTATGTTGATGACATCAAACATGATTTATATTGTGTTTAAAAATTATATAAAAATGATAATGGAGAAACATTTCGAATGGTCATTATTTTATTATAATACTAAAATGTAAACTGATCGTGATCAGAGGGTAAAAAACAAGTTAAATATTATTTAAAATAATATATTTATACAATTTATTTTATATAAGTATAATGGAAAAAAAGTATGGAATTTTAGACATGGAAAATTGGACTAAATAATATGATAAGAAATAGAGATAAGTAATTAAAAATGTAAATTTATTATTATCCTCCAATAGAATTTAGTATATTTGTATTATATAAATAATTTTCTCTATAAATGATTAAAAGTTTTCATAACATGGTTGAAAATTAGAAAATGTACTTTCTAGATATTTTTATCAAATAATTGACATATTTACACAAATATGGATTATGAAAAACAGAATGATAATATATGTATATATAATCAATACATCACCCATAAAATAATTAATATAATTGATTAATCACGTTAAATATCAATAAATATTTTTCTTCATATGAATAATTGTGTTTTCTTAAAATAAAAATAAAAATATTTTTGGAGGATTGATCTATTTATGATAATATATATTCCAAACATATCATTTAATTTACATAATTATATAAACATACATATTATTTTTATTGATGGAAGTGAAGATTAATTTTAATAGTTTAGGGAAAAATTTAAACCGTTAATTGATGGAAAAGGAATCAAATATGATGATTTTTAATATCAGTGATTATAATTTTTTAATCATAGGTATATGAAAATGAAAATTATATTTTTTTTAACAAGAATTTAAGAAACATTTCTGATATTTTAATTGATATTATATTTTTGAATAATTATTTTAATTGGAAATATTTTATCTACATGATTAGATTGATAAGGTAAAAAATGATGAGGAAAATTAAAATGGTATACCATTAACATCTAGAATAATTTTATTTAAAAAGTACATTCTTTTATCTATTAATGAATAATGAACTATGAAAATTTTTATTTTTGGGTAATAATCCCTAAAGGTTCCATTGTATAATTTTTAGATTGTATTTTTCTATTGAAAATACTATTTTACAAGATCATTTGTGATGTTATAATGATATTTTTGAAAAGTTTTAATAATAAGTATAGAAGATGAGTTAAAGATATCCATGTTTATCACTCCATGATTTCCTAATCCCTGCTTTGTTCCAAATTATCTTTTTCTTCTTTGATTTCTCTTGTCTTATAGGTGTTCTGGGATTGAATTTTTGGTTACTCTTGTGTTATTAATCAATTAACATTCTCTTGGAATCTTGGATGGTAATTAGACACCTATTATTTCAAAGGTATGGTGTGATTTTTTGGTGTTTTTGAGTTGGATTAGTGACACTCCTAGTGGCACCACTTGTGGGGTAAGTTGTTGAGGTGGTTGGTACCCTTGAGTTGGATAAGGTTTATTGTGACAAGGATGGATTATTTTGGGAATTTTTCTCCCAAATCCTGGGCCTATATATTCCCCTTGGTTTCCTAATTGAACTCCATTAAATTTTATGAATAACATCAAATTTTTTGGTGTCCATAATAGGGAACATATTTTGGTCACACGATTTACTAAACTTTGCCACCAAACTTCGCATGGTTTTCTAGTCATTAAAAATGATTTTGAAATCCTAATTTTATCCTCCTAGAAATAACCCTAATCCACCACATTACACCCCCATTTGTCCCCATCATCCATTTGAGGCATCCATTATCCCACAACATCCCATGAACACATATTTTCTGTTATTTTTGTGGGGATACTCCCTGATTTATTCAAGTAAGTGTTTTCTCCATCATTTCATCCCTTTACATAGAGTTTATTTCCCCCTTTCTTGATGATCCCTATATACTAAAGTTAGGGTTTTTACATATGGATGGATTCAGTGCCTTTTGGGTCAAATATTGTGTTTTTAGGTTCGATTTCACTTCGTTGAGGTGTGGTGGTGGTGGGTTCGATGTTTTGCACTAATATTTGGGGTGTTGGACTCAAAAATTTGTAGAATCTATGTGCATAAACTAATTGATGTGTTATAATTCTTGCTTTAATTATTTTTTATATTCCTTATATATTTTTTGTGTTATGAAAACTATTTTATGATGGATTTTGTTAAGTGTTTAATTTTATAGTTGCAATTTAGATTGAAATTGGGTTCCTTTCATGTGTGACACTTTGTGTAATATTTGGGTTTATTTTATAACATTTTAATGTAATTTATTATTGTATAAAGGGGTATAAAATTCTGGTTATTTAATTATTTTATGTCATGTGGGCCTCAAAAGGGTCTTTTTTAATGGGTTTTATGTGTAAAACCTTGTTATACTCCTTGAAAGTGATTTATTGAAATGTGTGCATTTCATGTGTATCATTTGTGGTATTATATTAGGTAAATTTATATCACATGGGGTGGTTTAATAAATTTTTCTAGAACTTACAATTCTATTTCATATTGTTACTGGTATGATTTTGGACTCAAATGAGGGTTTTGAAATGGGTTTTGTGTGCAAAACTTGTTTATACCTCTTGGGTTCATTTTATGAAAATTGAAAATAATTTGGGGAGTTAAAATAGTAGTAAAATGGTGTACAAGTACTATTTTGGATATTATATTCACTTAAGATGGGTTTTGAAAGGAAAGAATGTGATTTAATATATAAATTATTTTTATAGTGTTTTATTAATTGCTGAAAAGTTTTATTAAATTTGGATGTGGGTGGGAAACAAGTTTGTGGGATATTTTGTGTGAGCTTGATGATAAAATTATTTTGATAGTAAAAAGGTTATTATGTGGAATGTGTGAGGGGGTTATTATGTTATTTTTATCATCTTGGAAATTATTTATAAAAATTATTAAAGGATTTGATGATGTATTGAAGAGATATGAAATGTGATGTGGGCTATATTGGTGTGAGTGTGATTTCAAAATCAATTTAAAAGAAAAGGTGGATTATGTGTCTTCTGTGATATACATGTGGGATGTCTATTGAATGTTTGATGGAGAATTGGTATTTTCATGTTAAAATTATATTTCATGGAATGTTTAATTTTTTTGAGCACAAGATAGAAACCTGACTATCAAGGTGGGAGATGTATACTAGTATACTAGTGATCATGTGGGGTTTTTCCTCAATTTCACAGAGCAAGTTGGATTCCAACAACACTAGATAAACAATGTTGATGATGATGTTGGGGGAAAATATCTTATTTATATGAGCCATACTATTATCTCATGTGCACAATAATGGATATTATGATGGTTAATTTCACTGAGATACGAGGTACCTGGGACCCACTGTGAGATAGTGACTATGGGTTATTTCCGGCTCCTTGTGATCATTGGATGATTTATTATTACCAATTAAATATGTAATATTGTGCTAGAAAATTAAGTAGCATTGGTATTTTTATTTAATAGTGTTTATTGTTTAAAATAACCCACTTGAAAAATATTTTTATTTAAAGTTCCATCATTAATAATTGATACAAGCATTCCATATTTGTGAAAACATGAAATATTTTCATCATTGAATGTATATCACATGGAATATCTTATTGGTGATATCCTATTAGGGTATGGTTAAATCCCTACATATCACTTTGGGTGTAAGAATACTTGGTATTTTTCGTAGGTTTGGGGTTACTTTTTAGTGCGAGTGGATCGTGTTTCTAACAGGTCCTTCTGGTTATAGTATTACAGAGATTTCTTAAGAGAGGTGACACATCCCATGAGGAGGTTTGGGGACAATGCATTTTTTCCCTCTGTAATAGTCTTTAATTATTATTTTAAATTGTTCAATTAAATTTTGAAATTTATTGTAAGATGTTTTGGTTTTAAAAATCCACATTTGTTTTATTTGATTCATTTGTTGTTTTGCGTTTATAAACTCCGGTTAATCATTCCAAAATTTAATTTACTAATAACCGAGCACTTGTTCTAGCATTTGGGGATTGGTAATGTCATTCGGGCCTTTGCACAAGCTGGGTTGGGTTTTGGTTTTGATGGTGACCAGATTTTGTTAGTGAAAAAATGGTATTAGAGGAGGTTCACTCTCTTGGAATTACGTTATCTCAGGATGTGTTTGGATAGTATGGGGCAAGAATTGTTGGGAATTAAAATTATAGTTATGGGTAGTGTTCATGTCCAGCACACATCATGACAAGTTTTCAGTCAGTAGGGGATGTCGTATTTCTTCTATGTCATTTTTTATTGGTTTGAGGATGATTAAGGGAAATAAAAATGGAATTGGGATAATGTTCTCTTTGAGCTCGTAGTTCATGGAAGGCCCTGTAGAGCCGAGGATATTTCCTTATAACACATTCTATGATGGTGATGTTATTGGTGTATAGCCACAAACTATATGTCCACGTCACCCACCCAAGATAGTTTTCTCTTACATTTTCTAGTGTCCATTAGTTTTGTGATCATGGAAGTTTGGTTTTAAAAGAAAATTTTACTTGGTTTTATGAATCATAAAGTTTTTGTGAAATGGTTTTCTCATAAAGAGGGAATGGTCTAATTTTTTAAATTATGGAACAGAATTTTCAGAATTTTTTTAAATGGATAATTGTTTGATTACACATCTTTTGTAGTAGGAACTATGTTAAATTCGGTTTTGAAAAATTGTTTCCAATATAATTCTCTAAACTAGTTAAATGTTTTTTAAACTGGATAAGATATATTGATAATAATGTGTATGACTTGAAAGTGAGTTCTTATTTAAATTTTTGTGTCTTTCTAAAACGCATTGTATGATTTAAATCGATATTTTGATCTCTTGTTTAGCAGTCTTTGAAAAAAGGATATATTTGTGGATATTTTTGGTTTTGAAAAGAAGAGTGATTTGTTTATTTAACCATTGGTATCTCCATGAGAGAACAAATTCATGGAATCATATGGGATGATAGATGGTAAATAGAAAAAATGGATGATTTCTGGGATGGATATGAGGAGGGTGCCCGATATGGCATCGAAACATGCATGTGTGTGGCCCATCGGGTACCATTGATGGATATTTTAACCACTGTACCATTTATTTTCAAAGAGATTATTATAAAGTAAAACATGATGTCTTGACGACTATTTGGGATGGTGTGTATTATGTGTTATTTTGAAATTTTATTATTGTGGGATGTTTTGAGTCCACAAACCCTCTTGTTTGAACTATGTGTTGGGTTTTTGGTTGGTTAGTAAGATAGGAATGAAGGCTAGTTAGTGGTCAATTCTAAGAAAAGTTTAGTAAGGCATTATGGTTGTTGTCCTCATGTGTTTAGTTTTTTTGTCATGTTTTGACTAATGAACCAGCTTGTATGGATCCTTGGGTTCACTCATGGGATAAGGTACGCCCCCATTAAGGTCAAATTCACAACTAAACTGCAATAAGTTTTCTCTCCATTGGAAAACCTTCTAGTCGATCAACATAAGGGACCATTTTTCCGATCATTGAATAATGATTCAACACCTTTTTTCCATTTATGGGTTTTTGGATCCTCTTGTTGTGGGAGAGTGTTAGTGGATGGTTGAAAAATACCATAGATTCATAAGTAACATGATTCATTGATGATTGAAGTAGTCTAGTGTTGTTAGTGTGGTTGGTGTCTAACATGGACTATGGGTCCTTTGTAGTCTCATTGAAGTAGGAGTTCATGTTAAACCACTAGTGTGGGAAATCTGGTCATGAGAGGCTATTATGGACACTTTCTGAAATTTTGTGTTGTTTTTGTACTTGGTATAAGATTAATTTCCATTTATTGTTTCTATCAGTCTCAATGGTTATATTCAATGATTCCTTGTGATATCATGTGCTCAATTAACTATAAATGAGAATGTTTTTCAATCCTATAAGAGTATATGATATATTCTGAGTATGTCTCCACTGAAAAAAAAAAAAAAATCCACTATATTATAGGAAGCTTATTATATGAGTTCTTTCCTTCTATCATTTCCCACCTGAAGAAACAAGGTGTAATGTTTTTGCATCTTCTAAGCCCTTGTTTCAGTGAAATTTCATGTTTTGGTAAAGTGAGTTCTGGAGAGTGTTATATCTTGGGGAGATCATATGAGATTGTAGTTTAGTTTTTTGTAGAATGGAAACGATAAGTTCCATGAAGGGGGTTTACAAATCCTAACTACAAAGCTGAAGATGCTTCAAACATTTGATCTCCAATCTTAGGTCTCGCAATGAAGCTGGCTTGTGGTCCGGGAAAATCACAGGGTCATTCAAATAGTTTATTTCAAAAGGTTTTAAATTTGGATAGATAGGTTTTTTGCATGGTTTGAAAATGGTTATAAGTATCCATTCCCGAAAAAACCATGCAATTAAAATGATCCACATGGTTATCACACAGTATAGCAAACTATGCGGACTAAGCATGTGACCATCCAAACTTTTTAGGTTTGGGGGTGTTTTGGTGTCGTCACATTCTAGTCGGTATATATTTTTGGTTCTTATGTTGGGTAGTCCCACTAGGTGTATTATGTATGTTCATTTGGAACGGTCTAATGGATGTCTACCCCCTTGTGTCGAGAAGTCCGTTTAGGACACCCCCTGTTAGTTTCCTCATTCTGTCGCATGAAAAATATAAGTTGTCTCTTATTGTGGGAGAGACAATTTATGTCCTCCATACTAGTAACTTAGATTAATCATTGAACATTTATTGGACGTAGGTATTCTCATTTGGACCTATCTAACTACCTACATATTCGTAGGGTAAACGTTGGGATTATAGAGTGCCAAATATTTTAGTAAAAGAAAGGTGAGTATAACCTTTTTCTATGTTGTTTTTCATTTGTGTATGTTTCTTGATTCTTGTTCTGATAATGTTTGTGGAGTTTTATTTTGGGTTAAAATCATAATATAATTGATTATTCAGGTAAGTGGTGTATGTTTGGGTTTGTGGGATTATTTATTTCTCAAATTATCATTCTATGTGTTTTGGCCTTTGGGGGAAAAACATGGAAAAGAGTAATACATTGTTTATTTTTTAGGTTTGGTTTTTTCTTATAGACATGTTGTGTCTTTTTGGGGGAATAAAGATTTATTTTGGGGATAATTTTCACACCTAGATTTTGAATTACTTGCTTTGATCCAAATCTACTTTTGCTTATTAGATTTCTCTTGACTTCCTGGTGTCCAATGTTTGAAACTTTGAAGCCTCTTTTTTTGTTGATCTATGACTTTTTTATTCGGGTGTATTGGATGGAAATTATCCTCCTATTTTTTCAAATGCTTTTTTTGGGGTTCTGGTGTTTTGGAGTTGGATCAGTGACACTCCTTGTGGCACCACATATGGGGTAAGTTGTGGAGGTGGTTTGTTCCCTTGAGTTGGATGAGTTTTGGGGTGAAATGGATGGTTTCATTTGGAAATTTTTATCCCTTATAATTTTGAGATCATTCGACCTTGGTTTCCCTATTGGAATCCCTTATATTGGAGGCAAAACATCACATTTTTGGTTTCTAGAACAGGTCGCACAGTTTGGCAGCATGTTTTACTAAACAGTGCAGGAAAACCGTGCTAGGTGTCCCGGTCATTAAATATTGTCTTGAAAATCCAATTTTCCCTCACAAAAATAAAACTAATCTTCCCCATTCCTCCACTATTAGACCCTAGTAGCCATGGAAGGCCTCTAATATCCCCCATTCTCCCATGGAATCCATCTTTTATGGGGTTTTGTTGGTGAAACTCTATGATTTCATAAAGTAAGTGTTTATTTCATTGATTTATTCTATTTCCTTATGGTTTCCTTCACTATTTACTGAATATAATCTTGTATAGAAGTTAGGGTTCATACCTAGGGTTTTATTTCATGTCTTTTTTGGTCAAATATTGTTGTTTCAAGTTGGATTTCCCTTCCTTGAGTTTTGGCAGTGGTGTAGTTGATGTATCACATCATGGTTTGGGGGTTTTGACTCAGAAAGGATGGTGATTCCACGTGTATACATTCTTTTATGGGATATAATTATTTATATAAATATTTATCATGTTCTTAATATGCTGTATGTTGTGAAAAAACCGATTTTTATGGATTTGGTTAAGCTTATAATTTTGAAGTGGCATTTTAGTTTAAAATTAGGTGTTTTTCTTTTGTCCCTGTTGGTGTAATATTTGGGGGTATTATATAACATATGAATGTGATTTATTATTGTTAAATGGGGATTAATATTCAAGTTAGTTAGTGATTTGGTGTCATGTGGGCCTCAAAAGGGGGGTTTTGAATGGGATTTTTGTGTAAATCCTTTTTATACTCCTTGAATGTGTTTTATGGAAATCTGGGATTTTCATGTTTATCATTTGTGGTATTATTTGGGGTAAATTTATAACACTTGGGGGTTGTTTAATAATTGTTTATAGGGATACCAATAATGTTTTTAATTTGTATTGGTAAAACTATGGCCTTGAATGAGTGTTTTGAAATGGTTTTTGTGTATAAAAAACGGTTATACCTCTATGGTTTGTTTTATGAAAATTTAAAATGATTCGGTGAGTTAAAAAATGTGGAAACATAGTGTAACTGTATTTTTTGGTGATATTATTCACTTAATATGTTTTTTAAATGTAATCATATGATTTAAGATTTCAATAATTTTTAGATCATTTTAAAAATTTCTAAAATATTTTATAAAATCAAGATATGGTTGTGAAACATGTGTGTGGGCAGTTTCATGTTAGTATGATGATAAAATAAATTTTCACATAAAAAGGGTATTATGTGGCATGTGTGAGTGGGTTGTTTTGTAATTTTTATCATATTTTAAATGTATTATAAAATCTTTTTAATGATTTTTCGAAGTATTTAATAGATGCGAATATTGTGGTGGGATATTTTCGTGTGAGTGTGATTTCCAAATCAATTAGAAGGTAAAGGGGTATTATGTGACTTTTGTGATATACTTATCGGATTATTTTTTTAATTTGTGATGTTGAAGTGGTATTTCCATTTGAAAAATATATTTTATTTCATGATGAACTAGTTTGAGAACAAGAGGGAATCATGTGTGTCTAGGTGGGTGGGCGTGTACTAGTATACTAGTGATCCTGTGGGGTTTGCACTCAGTTTAACATTGCAACTTTGATGCTTAAAAAACTAAATAAAATAAGATGATTATGATGATGGGTGACCACTACATTATGGTTATGATCTTTACTAGTGGCTCTTGTTCAGGAGAATAAATGTTGTAATTCTTACTTTCACCAAGATATTAGGTACTTGGGACCCATAGTGAGCTACTATATATGGGTTATTTCCCATTAATTATGATCATAGCATGATTAATATATACCATCAGCATATAGTATGTTGGGATGGATATTTTTTTATTTTTGGTATTTTTATTTAAAAGTGTTGATTCTTTAAGGTATCCCACTTGGAAAGTATTTTTATATAAAGCTGCATCATTTAGAAATTGTTACTAGAATTCCATGTTTGTAAAGACTTGAACGATTTTCAACTTTGAATTTTAATCACATGGAATATATAAGTGGGGATATCCTACTAGGACATGTCTCAAAACTTAATTACACCTTTGGTTTTAAGTAGACTTGTATATTTTTTCACAAGATTGTGTATAGTTTTTTCTGCCATTCGGTTTAAGTTTCTAACATGTCCATTTTGTAGTAGTGTTGTAGAGATGGCTTGAGGGAGATACCTCCTACCATGAGTTGGTTATTGATATTTTTTTTAGGTTTTCCCCTTTTAAATATTATTTTATTATTATTTTAAATTGTGTAATTAAATTCTGAAATTTAGTGAAATATGTTTTGGTTTCAAAAATCCATATTTTTTATTGTTATGATTTGTTGTTTTCTATTTGTATACTCGAGTAAATCATTCACAAATTTAATTTAATAATACCCAGGAACTTTTGCTAGCCCTTGTAGATTGTGAATGACCTTTGGGCCTTGCCACGAGCCAGGTCGGGTGCTAGTTTTGATGGAGACCATATTCAGTTTGTGAAAATGATATGGGAGAATCAAGTTATTTTTTCTCAAAAAGGGGTTCAAGCTGTTACATGTAAAATGATTTGAGGTTTCCTAGTGTTTTTTAGAAAACATTATAGAAAATTGGATAAAGGGTAATGATGTTACTGATATAAATTAATGTTTTTATGGAACATTAAAATTATATATTAACTTGTAATGTAGTGTCATAATGTTCCATGAAGGTGATGATTTGAGAATACCTCATCAATATACGAGAAATGAATGTTTTAATGAAATTATTTATGTATTTTAAATTCAATGTTTTGTGTTACATACAGATTTATGTGAATCTAAGAAGTCCATATGGGAGTTTAGAAATGGTAATGAATTGTTATATAAATGTGGCTTTAACTACTATAATATTGGTGATCCAAAAAAGTCACTCATTTATTCTTTGGTTTTTAGGGAATATAAAAGAAGGGTAAGTCATAAAAATAAATAGGTTTTTGACCATATAATTTAATGTGTTAAACCATAAGTTAATATCAACGATATTCTATTTTGTTATACTTTTTTCATTCCATTTACTTCATGAATAAATCATTATTACATCATCTTCATGAAGAAAACAGACTTATGTCTCTTTAAACAAGTGCGTTCGGTAGTGAAACAAATCCTCCAATAATGATGTTATTTATATGAAAACTGAATTCCATTGTGAATATTTTTTGTTCAATTAAATACTCAAAATATTATTAAATTCTTATAAATTTAGACTATTAATTTTTTTTACCAATTGTAGAGTTTAATGAATTGTGTGAATGGTTTTCATGAATGTTATAGATATATGAACAGTAAATTATTTGCTAGAAATTATTTTATTAAATGGGTAGTCATCGTGTGGATGAATATTGAGTATATGGAAGTCCATTTGATTTATTAATAAACTTTTTCAGGAATTTAAATAAACAATATTTTTTATCATAGTTTTTGAACTTCTGTTGAGATAGAAGTGATCTTTCAAGAATTATGGTTGTCGACCGAGAGGGGTTTTTAGTATAATAATTGTTTTATAAATGTAGTGATCATTAACTAGAGTGACTGTGGAAAATATTTATATTTTTAAAAATATTTATGATTAATGTATATTAGCATGGTTTAACAACATCATTTTATGCTTCATGGATGTTTCCTAGTGTGGGTGAATAATTTAAAATTCATGTATCATGAGTGAATTATAAGTTAATATTTTGTAGGATGGAAATATGTGTACATAAATCGAATAATAACTAATTATATCTATTTAACATTGATAAAATCTCACAATCAGTTAGATCATCATTTAATTTATAATATATGACTGATGCTATTGATGTGAGGTCAATATTATCTAGGGTTTTGATTGTATTAATTTTTGTTGTAAAATATGAAACTAAATTCATAACAAGATTCACCTACCCGATTATGTATGTCTCACTGGGGATCCTTATAGGACAGAAAAAATAACTTCTATATCCTGGGCTTATCATTTTGAAAAATTATTTATTCTGAATTAATTCTGTTTTTTTATATTTGAATTTTATTACTCCTGTATGAAAAATAATATAAAGGATATGATCAAGATGAAGATATCCAAATGAATATAAATTTTTGAAGTATTGTTTGATAATTCTGATATATATATAATGGAAACTATTAGTAGTAAAAAAATTTAATATCAACTTGTCCATGTATATTTATATTTTAAAAATGAGACTCAATGAAAATATAAAAAACATTATATTCCATGTTATGTTTGATCGGCTGATGAAGATAAAATAACAGGATATAGCCTGGTTATTGTAATACAAATTTTAGTGAAGATTAATAAGTAGTATTAATAGGAAAAATTCAAGTTGATTTAAGAGAACAAGTATCAAGAGATCTATATTTATGTTTTCAAAATTGATGTTGAAAAACTAAAAACTCTAAAACAAAATCTAATTCATGTTTCTATAAATTGTATATAGAATAATTCTTCTCATATAAATTATTTATATATATGAATCACGTAATGTGACAGTATAATTTTGATTTGTAAACAAATATACCTATAAAGAATGAAATTTTCAATTTTATAATATTGAATTTCAATATAAAACATCTATGATAGAGTTATTCAAGGATAGGAGATTTTATCATTTTGAAAACGTATATCCCAATTATTATATATCATAGACGAATTGTAAAACGTATGTGTTGTGTAATATGGTGGATAATATATATCGTACGTTAATGGGATTTTATGCCTACTGTGTGGACACTCAAAAATGATATTAGTGTAAAAGTAATGAAATAAATTATGAAGAAAAAAATATGAAGAGAATTTGATCATAGGGAAATGTATATTTATACAATTTGATTCCTTGGTATGTTTAAAATAAAATATTCTTCAAATTTTATATTTAATTATCCTTTATCAGATGATAAAGTTAAAATAAAAAGAATGTAAGTTGTGTTATAATAGATTTAGGAAAATATTATCAAATCTCAACTGCCACAGTTAATCGGAGAATATGAAATTTCCCTTGAACGAGACCTTAAAAAGCATGAGAAGGGGATGGATATGAGTATACCAATAGAAGAGAAAATAGATATTTTCATGGAAACAAGATCAATGGTTTTTGTGAAAAAAAATTATGAAAACAATATATGTACTTAGATATATGTTGGTATGTAATTCTATTATGGTATTCACGGTCATATTTTTAATTTCTTCTTTGGTGAATTTCAATTAATTATTTACAATGATATATTAGTTGAAATAAATGATTGGTCTGCCATGTGTAGAAGAGAAGGAGTAGCTGTTATTATATTAACCATTAAAAATTATATTTCCTCTCAGGTAGTTATTTTATCTCATGTTCATAATTAGTGAACATGAGATTCCAAAATTATTTATGAATAGATAATTTCTACTGATAAATATACATTGGGAATGGTAGAAAGAAATTCTTTATTTAGAGTGTAACATAATTAAGATCACCCAATCCATAGATGATTCGAAAATTATTATAAAAACAATTTAAATTCAATTAATGATAAATTAGTCATGGATATAAAAAATAAATAAACCCATTTTTTAATGATACCCTAAGAAAAAACTCCATTGGTAGATCTATTGACTATTGATTTTAATAGGCATGATGAATACCCACGTCGATTATCAAAATACACAAAAATTGATGAGATATAGAGAAAAATTGGTTTTAATAATATATAAGAAAACTATACAATGAAGAGAAGTTCCAAATATTTCATTCAATAGAAGGATTCTTGGAAACATAAGAATACGATTTGTAAAACTAAAATGACCAATAATGATGATTGTGTAGACGGATAATCCAAATTCATGGCATGTGTTATGAAATATAACGAATCATGTAATGATAAATATAGAATCATGATGATATATATTTGATGTTTCTAATATGTCACATATCAGGATATTCTCACCAATAAATGTATACATGAATCAAAGTGTTGTGGTCTGGTCTATTAAGAAAACAAAACCCCCATGCTAGGATAAAAAAGAAGAAGTATATATAAAACATAAAATATCACATTTTTATAAGTGTAATCACTCAAAGGAGATACACATTAAAGGAAATAATGTGGCCTTCCATGTTGAAAGATATAGATGAAATAGAAGCTAATTATATGATTGGTTTCCATTCATAAATTCAAAGAATAGTTAAAGAAAAATTTATTAGTGAAGGGATCATACATCAAGATCAACCTCACTCTTCGACATGATTAGTTTAGTGGTCCCCTATCCACATGAAATTAAATAATTTATTTTAATTATTGATGAATTATAGGTTTATATGGATATTTGATTCAATGGGATATTTCATAAAAAGTTTCATTATAATATTATGATGTTGTCTTGAATAAAATAATAGAAAAATTAGATCTCTAATGATTAGTTCATTTAATAATAACATATTATTTGATGTTAGATAATGTCAAGGTCCATTTTAGGTAATAGTTATAATAGAAATTGATCATTTTATCATCATACCATTCATATGGAAAATGTATTATCAATAAATAAATGTCTAGAATCTTTAAGAAGTCACTTGCAACTTTAGAATCATAATGATGCAGAATTGAGTAGCATAGTTGTTAGAAAATTTCATAAAAATTTATATAAAGAAAATAATTATGAGAATGTCCAATATAGGCCTAATAATATACAAAATACAAATTGTATTGATTAAATTTAAAATCCTAATATCATTAGTGGTAGATTATTACTTGTGTATGTATGGAAAATTAATTTCCTACACCAAATGTCATTTCTATCACTTGTATAGCCAAAATATTTTGAAAAATCTGCATGAAATGTGATTTTTGATGAGGGGATGAATGAAGATATTTCTTAAATCGAAAAAAATCATACATTGGTGTTTAATTATAGGTTGTAATATAATAGTTTCGTTAATACCAAATGGTTATTCTATGTCAAACTGAATTAATTTGAAACAACTAATCAATATAATGAATAAATTTAATGAATGGGAAGCTCATATATATGTGATGTCAAAGTATATAAAGCATTTTCATAATTTTGAAGGGTAGATACTATTAGTCTAATATCATCCATTATTGGAAAAAATATTTACAATGTTTCCTCTATTTTTCAGAAAGATTATTTTCCAAATGGAGTTATATAGGAATAGGCGTGAATAAAAAATGTTAATGGGTTTTTTATTCGTCAATATGAGCATAATGTATATAGATTAAATAATTTATTATACAGATTAAAGAAGGCAAATTGAAAATGGTATTTCTGACTTGATTAAAAATTAATGAATCATAGTTTCTATATTTTTTGAATTGATTTCAATATCCATGTAAATAATTATATTAATCATTGGGAGATTTTATTTGTGTATTAGAAGATTTTATTAATTTATTTCAATTAAAATGCAAGTAGTTTATAGAATTATTTAAAAAAATGTTGAGGATTTAAATGATTGGGGAGATAATATTTTTCCATTATATATATATGATCCTTGGATGGAATATAATACTTATTTAATTATCAAAAACTATAATGATATTATAAAGGAAAAGTGGAAATTTTATGGAACATATTTGAATCATTGGGATCTTATTTCCCTTAAAATGATATTACATGAAAATGATTTTTTCACATTCCAAAAAAATTGATATCAATGTCATTCAAATGAAATAAAATAATATTTTGTGGAAATGAAAATTTAGTATATCAAAGGAATGGTTTATTTTATTTTTGATACAATATGAAATATCATCTACAATTATTGGGATAAAAAAATAATGATTTGGCTGATTCATTAAAATAAATGATATCAAAATTAGGATTTGTATTTCATCTTGGTGAACTATTTATTTACTATATAGGTTTGAAATAATATTTTATTATAATAAGTAACCCATAAGTTCAATATTTTATTGAAACTCAATTATTTTAGTAGTTACAATGGATGAATATATAGGTTAAAGCTATGATATTTTATAGGATATATCGGATCAAGATAATTTTTTATATTAAATGTTCTATAAATCATATCAAAATTATTATAAATTATTCATAAATGATGTGAATTAAAATCAATTGTTATTTTATCAAGGACAATATAATGAATGTGTTCTAGAATTTGGAGTATGTTACTTCAAAACATCAATTAATATATATTTAAACTAAAGACATATCCAAATATGCATTTAATAGCCTTGGCTATATTATGGAGTACAGTCAAACCCCCAAAATAAAAATGTGTGGACGAAGAACCCCCAATCCACAAGGTATGATATTTTTACCCATATATATTGATATGTGTTCCTTAACATAATACATACTATAAAATAATGACCATTACATTAATTGAAATTAGGGAAATTTAAATAAAGGATTAGGGGAGGGGAATTATAGGGGTGATGATAAATATAGAGAGTTTTAATTCAAATATTGATTAAGTTATTTATTCTATAATTGTATATCAAGATCATTCGACCTATCAGTTCTAAATGAATGCAGTTACCCATTTGGGTTGAAGATGTTTTCATCATGGATTTAGTCATTATTCTGGTAGACGATAAAATGGTAGATATTAAAATTAATGAATTTAATGAAATATTGATTCAAGAATAATTTTTTTAATTAATGAAAAATTCATGATACTCTTATTTCACAAAACGACAATGGAGCATGTTCTATTATATGATGCTTTGTGTAAATATTTTGGCAATTTTTTTATTCAATATAGAATAATTATGGTAAGAGAAGGATGTTATAAAATACATGTTAATGAACTAAAAATAGATGGTTAAATGTGGTATCAAATAGTGAATAATTTTTGACAATCACAAGGAGACATTTTTTGGAAATAATTCATGATTGGTCCATTGTAGTATTTATGGGTTCTTGTTTTTTTTGGAAAATAGGATGACAAGTTAAGTTGTTACGATCCATAGTATTCACTGATTAAGTATGTTGAAAATTCTCAAATATGAGTTCATTTTATTTTTGAAAGAATATAATTGAGTTATATAATAATTAGAAGGGGATCCTTAAATTTCTCATATAGCATGGTGGTGGTGCACCATGTTTTACAATATTTATAGGTGAACTAAATTTGAGGAATGAGAATTTTCTTTCCAAAATAAACGAATGAATATGGATTTAGTACAAATGTTCCATGAACGTCTAAAATTGTTTTTTGGATTTTCATGGATGAAATAATTCATAATGACTCATAAAATTATAAAAATGGTAATAAATTTTTAAATGTTTTATATGTGTGAGAAATTTATAGTTTCATGATATTGACACATTCATGTGAAGTTTGGTAATTAAAATGGTAGTTTACTATATTGGTTTGTTTTTAAGTAATGGAATACTAATATAAAAATATTATGGTGATCAATAAAATATTTCATCAGTTATGGTGGAATGAAATTTGTTTTACAGGTCAATCACATCAATAAATAGGATACTAAATCCCTCATTTAATGATTCTAACAATAAGATAATATCATTGATCTGAAATCACATTTCTATTTTTAATTTAATTTTCTTTTTGAAGTAGTTACATAAACATATGTTTTGTGATGAAATGGTTCCTTTCCAATATGAAATTACTATTTATATAAAAATAAAATAGTTTTTTAATTTTTTGATTTTCTAACAAACAGATAAGTTGTTTTAAAAATGGGAGTTCCAATATGAACTCAAAATTTTCATTTAACTGATGATTTTTATGAAAATATAACACTGTTAGCAAGAATAAGTTTATTTGGGTGAATTGTTTCAAATTTGAGGAGAAATATAATGCTTTTATCAAGATGTAATTTTTAAAATTTTATTTGATAAATTTTTATTACTATAAATGTTGAGATTTTTTCTTCATGAAACACCAATTATGGTGTAAAAAACATTTATCCATGATATGAATGAATGAATCATTTAAAAGAGTAGTGTGAACCATTTAGATAAGATATATGTGATGATGGTAACTAAATGTTAAATATATAAATATAATATTTTATTAAATTAATATTATATACATATATATTTTTATCTACTCCATATCTATTATGTTTTAATGTATTTAGAAAAGTGGATTAAAAAAACATATACATAAGATATATATACAATCTCCAAATATTTGTTTCCAATATAGCACCATTTTTTTTCTTATAATATATAAATACATTTTTATTATCCTAGGAAGACTAAATATGATAAATTATGATCTCATATACATAATAAGGTTACTAAAGTAAGAATAATTCAATGATAATTTTAATGGTTTCCATGAGTAAAAGGGTATGAGAATAAGAAATTTAAAACTAAAAATTAGACCCATCCAATAATAGATCATAATTATAGAACAATTTATAAATCATATATAATAATATGAATCCTAAATAAATTGAATAACATAATCCATGAGATCATAATATTATTATTAAATAATTTCATGAAAAGTTTCATAATGTGATTAATAATCACAATCATAGAAATCGCATGTCAATTCTACCTAATGAGTGATTCATCACAAGTTAGTATTGGGAAGACCAACTATGTAACTATATAAATTATGGGACAACCTCTTCTAAACCCTTTTTTCTCATATAACTTAAATTTTTACATAATAAATTTGAGGGTATTAATTTATACACTTATCACAAAATAAAAGTCCATAAATTTGTGTTAAAAAATATTATTTGAGAATATTTCATTTAATTTTATCTTAACCTATGTAAAAATAGTTTTTTTCATGATTTAGTCATTATAATATATAACAATATAGAAAAAATGTAACGTTGGATAAAATCCTAATTAAATGGTATGAATGATCAATGGATTTTAATATATACTAAAACACATCAATAAAATATATGAAACCATTCCTGTGGAAAATACCATATTAATTTTTCAATCACTTCTATAGAGAATAAATTTTTTTAAAATAATAAATATAAAATATCTATTAAATGTAATAGATGATAAATTAAAAAGATTGTCCAAGAAATCGATAATTTATGATGGTGGTAAAACCAGTACAAGTGGGATATATTTGAATAATAATTCCTTTGACATTTCAAAGAAAAAGAAAACTTATTGTCAATTTAAATTGACCCAAATATTCCAAATATAATTTTTTATTGAAATTAAAAAATTACAAAAAATATTATTTACAAATTCATTGGTGAATGGAAAAAAATTACGTAGAAATTATAAATAAAATAATAATATATTAGAAACATATTTTAAACTAAGAAGAGAAATGATATGGTCATTAAATAAAAAATTTCTATTAGTATGTCTTGTTCATAATTAGAGTTTAATAAAAGCAACACATATAATATCCCTAACTAACTAGGGATGAATAAATAACATAGTAATTTAGTTGTACATGTTATATAATTTCACCATTTGTGACTTATTAAACATTTATTCAAAAATTATAATGGTTATTCCTGAAAAAAATAAAAAATGTGGAAGTATATACACCTAATTAATTTATATTGGTGTACAAAATTACTCATGTTCCAAAGATGAAAATTTGAGATATTAATTCTTCACTATATTGAAAACATTTGAATTAAAAAACCTGGGATGAAATTTTGGGAATTTTTACATTAAAGACATTTAAATTAGAAGGATAAATTATCTAAATTTTCATAGGGGAATTATATAACCTCATTGGAAAATTTATGTGCATAACACTAAATAACTCACAATAAAACAATATAGAGATGACGAACCCCTACCACAAATTTTAATAACTTTTTATATTATATAAAAAATATTGTTATAAATATAAATTGATTATAATTCTATACCGTCATCATTTACACTCTTATAATATCATATAAGACCCATTTAAATCATTATAATCTTTTTTTATTAATAATTATTTATTAAAATCCTTTTTTATATATTATAAATATTTCATATTATCATGTAAGTTTCATATCTATAGATTCAGACCCAATAATTTTACAATGATTCCATAATATCAAAAAAATACATATTTCATAATTTTTATAATTAATCATTGTAAACATTCATAACCATTAATATAATGTGTTTATGAAAAATTAACTATTTCAATTTGTAGATACATTTGTCTATATGTAGAAACAAGTGATGTTACCAAATTTAGAGGGATTGAATGAATGAATGGAAAATTATAATTCATCATTAAATAAAAATAATAATTTCCTATATAAAATTTATACTCATTATATCTATCTTTTTACCATAAAAGTATATCGTAAATTAAAAACAAATCATATCACTTTAATAAGACGTTTGACCACATGTATAAAGGATAAACATACTTATTTTTAACGATTATGATGATATGAAGGTATATAATATATTATAATTATATAGAAGAATTTTTTTTCCTATTTATAATATATAAAAACTAAATGCATAATAATTACTAGCCATGGAAAATTGTAATGGAAAATGGATAATATCTCTCTATGGATGATATAGTCCACGCATATACATCAGTCGTACATCCACTTCCCATTTGATAACAAATACGTGATTAATGGGTACGAAATCATAATAAGAATTTCTATATATAATTATGATACAAGGGATATGTTTTATTATGGATAAAATCATTTTTTATAATGTTTACTAGGAAATAATATTTAAATATATTTCTTTAGTTTGATACCTCTTAATTAAGAGACCACTTTTGGGTTACAAATTTTTCCATGAATCATTTTACTTTTCAGGATAAAAAGGGATCAAGGATTAATAAAATTAATAAATTATTTTTCTAGTATGTATATTATAATTTATAATGATTAAATTTCATGAATAATGTGTGAGAAGAGGTTCCCCTCTATGAGTTATGGGGGGAACACATTGAACTACATCAAAAATTTCAATAATATAAAGTAAATATCCTGTGATTGTGGACAAAAATAGATATATATTAAATGTTTGGACAATAAAAGGTGGAAATATCTTTCCTAAATGGTAATTAGAAAATTATATGTGTCATTCATACCATAATATCTTAGATTGACAACTAGGATGACATAATTTAGTCTCAATTGTGTTACTTAAATTACATGATTTTAACACTTCATTATAAAAAAAATAAGGTAAAAAAATTAAATTATACTAAATTTTCTATCGCAACATATGTAATGAATTTTACTAGATTCAATTTTAATAATTTTAAGAATTAAATTTCAAGTAATTGTAAAACATACAAAGAAAACCCATTTTCATAAAAAATAATTATTATGAATATAACAAAATTTTCTTCCTCTACATGAAATTAAAAGATTAAAAATTAAAAGATTTAATTTAATATATAATATATAAATTTCGTTGAATCATATTTTTAATAGATATTTTATAATTTTATTAAGAAAAAAATAACATAAATAAATATTTTTTTTAAATACATCATTTGAAGAATAAAATTAACTTATTAAAAAATAACGTATAATGAATATAATTATCTAATATATTAGATTACATATAATAAAATAGGAAATATATTTATTTTAATAAAATTAGAAATATTCATATACTTTTAAATGACTTTATTTAATAAAAATAAATGATTGTTTCAAATCATAAAATATTCTTCACTATTCAATTAAAAATTAATAATCAAAGAAAATCCCAACAAAATAAAATAGGGTAAGAATAGAATCAATATATAAAAAATAATATTTCTTTTTATAAAATAAAATTTCAAAAAATAAACGAAATTCATTATAATGTTATAACAAAAATGAAATAAATATAAATTTTTTGGAAATTTTTTTTATGTGTAAAATGATTTTTTTTCAAAATTCAGTACATTATTCTGTATATTAATCAATATATTTTAATTATTTTGTGACCTAATTACATATTTTTTTTAAAAAAATTATTGTTATTTCATTTCAATTTAATATCCAGGTTTTTTCTATAATGTTAATTTTTTTAACTCTATCATTATTTTCATAATGTTCAATGTTCTGAATTAATAAAAATATCATTCATAAAATTAAATTATACTAAATTATCATTGTGTTATAATAATCATTAAATTTTTGATTTGATTTATAATAATATGGAATGTTCTTATAATCAAAATATTATATAGTTTTTGATCCTATAAGAAAGTGACCATGAAAAAATAAATTATATCCTCATTAGTAGTAATTATTAGTGGATTTTATCACATGAAAATGATTTCAATGTGGGCTCCTTGGATGTATCACATTTTGTTTGAACCATGTAATATTATTTTTTCAAGTGTGAACGATTTACTTTTAATTTATATGATAAAAATCTATATACATGGATTCAACAATGACCAATATTATATGTATAATTATAATATGAGATCATTATAAGTAGTATCATCATTATAATAAAAACAAAATTGCAGCCCTTATAATTGTTATTTAATGATTAATTGGGTTAGTTATAATTATTTCTTATTAGGGGACATGAGATATGGGTTCCATACCCTGATTCACTCCCCTTCGAGAACCTCTTACTAAGGTTCTTGGGGGTCCAACTAAGAAAAAATCTACAGCATTGAAATCTTGTTAATCCAAAAAATTTATCAGTAAAAATATTTATAGAGTCCAAATTAGAGGTAAATTTGTAAATTATTCTCAAATAACCATACGATCTCAAATTAAACAAAATAAAATTGAATAAACTATAAAATGTGAGGATTATATTTCAACCTAGAAATATGACATGAGTAAAATAGGAAAACTCACATTTTTTATAGTTCAATGACATAAAATCTATAATGAGTGTGGTTAAAATGATTTATTAGAAATTAACACTTTGGTAAATTTTATGTAGTGTAAAATAAATGTGTGGGTAGTAAAATTACTCTCAAATTAAGGTTATTTTTATATGATATATTTCATCTAATTTCATGGAATGAAATTTTCAAAATATTTTAAATATATTTCTCTTAATGGAATCACCCAAAATTCCATGTGGATATTAAATCCCTTTTATTGAATTAGTATTTGGACACTAATTTTTACATTAAATAATTTAAAATATTAATTTTTATATTGATGTAAAAAATGTATTCAGTCAAAAGAAGGTGTTATATGAGGATAAATAAGGAATACTTTCCATTTTATTTGAATATTTTAAAAAAATTAGAAATAACATTTTTAAAATTATATTAACATAATGATGATCAAATAAGGTAATATGGAGTAAAATTTCTATATATTGGAAAAGTATGAACTCACTCTATGTGATAGTGTATATACCTGAAATAATAATTACCAGGAATGTGATGATATATAATAAAAATATTTCAACTAAAATAAATAAACACATATAATTAAATTAAAGGTGAAATGCTATTTTCAATATTCATAAAAGTGGTATATATATATAAGGTTTTATATTTTTATAATAATATTTTTTTGGGATTCAAGAAATTCTTCAAATGGAATACGAAAAGATAAATATACTCCTAAAATATATGGAACATAATTTCTAATGGATAGTTATGTAAATGCTATATAACCAAAATATTTCATTATATTGATTAAAATATAATTTTACATGATGATATATTGTCCAAAGATTATTTTTTCTGTCAATATATATTCACAATTCCATTGAAATTCAAATGAATCACATCATATAAAATCAGATATAATGATATGATAAATCAATGTATATAAAGAGTATAAATTGATCTATAATAAATAATACAAAACAATAATATATAGCCATACCGATATAGATTAGGAAACTCAGGTTATTTATTAAGTCATTACTTCATCCTCAAATTTATTTATCAATGGGATATGTGGTACATGATACGCTAATAGGAAAATATTATTAAAAATATTATTCAATGGGGATAAATTTATAGAAACATCAAAAAATATTATAAATATAATTTAGATATAAAAAATGTTACGGAAATTTTAAAAGAAGTATCGTTTCTATTTTTTAGTGGATATGGGAATAAAATGTTGATAATTTTATCAACAAATGGTTTTATAATGAATTTTTTAACATATTATTAAAAAATTCCTTTCTACAAATGAATGCATGTATTTCAGTGTACATCACATAGATTATTTTTCTAAAATGTGAATTTTTTGGATGTCATGATGAATTTATTGTCAAATAAAATATTTCAACATTTATAAATTTCATTATGTGTAATATAACTCATAAAATAACTTTGATTGTGTCATATATATATCCAACATACATAACATTTATATTTATTTCAACGGAGGATTATATAAAGGGAAACAATTCCCTTATCAAAGGTAGATAATTAATTATCATCATTATAGGAGAAATGATTTGAGGGGAAAATGGGGAAATTCAAAATGGTAAATATCTCATATAAGGGGAAAGGTATTAAATTAAAATATATAAAAACTATGAACTTATAAAATAATAAAACAATAATTATTATTTTAAAATTTTAATATATTGTATTTTATGTATTAATAATACAATTTAAATTGGGGTGATTACATAATTAAAATAAATACTATTGGATTTTTTTGACACCTTAGTAGAAATTAACTATTGGAATAAAAAAATTTAACATATGGTTAAGATAAAAATTAAGAGTTAAATAACAAATTGAAGATAATTTTTATAAAAATATATGAATGGAAATATAGTTTTTTCATAAAATTGTGAGTTAGAGATCCCTAAAACAATTTACTCTATTTGGTGAAGTGTTTATTTTATTCTATTATGTAATTTTTTTAGAAATAAATATTTTTGTATTTGTTAAAAAATTATATTGAAACTATATTATTTTAATTAGATATTAATTATATATGAAGAAATAATTAAAATAATGAAACGTAGTATCCAAAATAATTATAATTTGTGAAGCATATCATGGTAAAGAACCTAGTAATGAATATATAGAAAAATTAACATAGTTAATTTTAGAACAAGGTTAGTGAATCAGGTGTATAACATGCTGATTTTTGAGACTGTTCCCATGAACCAACCACCCTATAAAATCTGATTATATGTATTTATTGGTATAGACATTAAATATGTTTCTAATAATAGTACAATTATTTGTAATTATAACATAGTATGTGATAGTGTCTTATAAATATATATCAGACTAAAAGGTCTTATTATATTCGTAATATGTTCAGATCATGGAGGTTACGTGAATTTATTATATAATAAATATGTTTTATAGTAGGATGATAAAATTTGATTTGGAAAAAGTTACATTGGTTGTCATGGGGGAGACTTATAATACATTTATGAACCCCTTCATAGTGTGATGCCTTTCTAATTTCCAGTGTAGAAGATTTTTAAAATGAAACCCTCTGGTTGGAAATCCCTAATTATATGTTATTTGGATTTTTTTCTCTATATGTCTATATTAATCAATCTTCCTCTATATTATAAATATTGAATATTAGATGTCACGTACATTAATGTATTTATTAAAATTGTGATGATGTATTCTCAAATTGAAGTTGGATATATTGAGTTCATCATGAGTGATATGACATTAATTTAAAATTTAAGACAATTTTTATCCTATATTTCCATTAAATAATGTTAATATATTAGGAAATATTATAGGAATTGAACTATATGGATAAATCCATATCCATGTTGTTCACTAGTAATATTAATTTACAAAATCATAATGAAAGTGTTGTCAATTACATAGGTTTATGGTAGAATTATATAACCTACAGAATAGTTGATGTAATTTTAATGTGAATCTATGACAAAATAAATGTTCATAAACGGTTTTATATCATTGTGACATAATTTTCTTCATATATGGTTTCTTGAAATATTTGTATATTCTAATCATGGAATTTAGGTATCACCACCTATTGAAAAAAATGGAATAAAACTATATATCCATGTACATTGTTTATAATGAACATTAGTTAAATTTAACGGTGAATTAGACAAGTTATAATAAATTTTATGCCTTCATTTATGTATAATAATTATATTGTTTTAGTTAATCACATAGATTTTATCCTAATTTCTTTGAACTATTATGTTATTTAAATAATAATAAATAATTGGATAATAGTATTTAAAAATATAATAGTTATTATTATATTCAATGAATATAGAATTAGTATTTATTTATATAAAAATAATCATTGTTTTATTTTTGAAAATTGGAGGGGAGGATATTGGACTGGGTTTAGTGGTCTGGTTAGAAATGATATAAATGATACTTATTTATAATTGATGAACATTTCAATTGAACAATTGTTATTGTGTTGTTATCTTATATATGGTGAACTATGATCTCAGGACTAATTAAAATATCATATGTGTAAATTTATAAATGTAGAAAACCCTTTATAAATATCTAGTTACATCTCTTTTGTAATTTATTATTGGGATGCCCATGATGGATATAAAGAATATATCCCATGTCTGGAGAGAGAGATCTCAAGAATTGACTTAATATCTATAGCGTGTATCCACATCACATATTATGTTATTGAGTTATAAAAAATAGTTCTTAATACATAAATAACATCCTGATATCCACAATAACAAATGATTCATGTTATCTGGATCAGTAATGCTACCAACCAATGATTCTATGGAGGCATTATGAAAACATTATACTTGTGTGTATTTTTAATAGTGGAATTCAAATATTGTATCTAGTGACACAATAATTGAATTAAATGATATACTAAATTTATTCATATATTAATATTTAATTAAACATAATTTTAACTATAGATCATCATATATATTATTTTAACTTACATGTGATTATCAATTTTGTTTTAGAATTTTAATACATCAATTAATAAAAAAATTAAATAAATTTATCATGAAATTATTTATTATGTATAGATCATAATATTCATTGATTATGATTGAAATATTAATTTTCTATTCCAAATAGTTTCATATACTGGTCTAAAAAGCCTAGAAATGTTCTGACATCCAAGTTATATATTTAATTCCTAATAATTTCTAAATCATATATTGAATGGTATGCATTTGAAATTTATTTTGTACTAAATATCTATTTATTATTTGAATTTCTTCATCAATTTCTCTTCCATTTAAAAATTCTCTCTTGTGTTAAGAATAACTTGTTGATATAATAATGTAGAACCATTCTAAAAACCCATCTAAATATAACACAAATTCTTGTCAGATACGAGAAGACTACACAACATATGTTAAACTACAAACTATGTAACAATGTATCTCAGTTCTATCTCACCTGTTTATCATATTTGTATGATGACAAGAAATTATATATAATAAAATAATATCTACATACTTATATAATATAATTCAAGATGATTGAATAGCTATAGTGTGTATAACACACGTACATGATGTGTAGCCATCAAATACATGCGGTAGAAAAAATGTGAGTTTTAAACATATCATGCATATGATACATGGCATGGGGACTAAAAACCATTATACTACAAGGAAACACATTGAATATTAATAAGTAAATTTCATATATCATATACATGTCTATGGAATAATATCACACGTTGTCTCTAAAAATGTGACACGTATTGGGGAAGAAGACATTACACACCGTGTAACCCAGTTCACATTTTGTAGTCTGATCAATCTGGCGTTCTTAATTTAATTCATAGAAAACATATAATTACATTATTAAATATATATATATATTCTCTATGTGTCCTTTTTATCAAATTTCACACCTTTATAAATGTTAGTGTGTTATATATTACAAAAATGTCTATATTAATTTATAAAAACTCAAGTGGTGGATTGTTATTTCAATTATTATGATCTGAATGTGGAAAGATAATCAAATTCAATATAATTAACATTTATGTTTAGTTACATTTTTTTTATATTACATTACATGAAACTACCTATAACACAATATTTTAGGTATTATAAGTGAATTCACCAGTTTATGTATCATGTTAGGTTGTCTGCATGACTACATGTCATTTCCTGCATATAATCATGTGTAATTTATTAATTAAATATAAATAAAATATTATTAATTAGTTTTAAAATATTTATTATTAAATTTAATGTATAAAATTATATAATTATGATTATTAAAATTAATTTTATTAATTATTCATTGTTTTCCAAATTAATGATTTAAATAAAGTACTTTATCGATAGATTGAAAATGAATGTTTATAGAATGTTTTATGGATGATAATGATCTTTGATTACACCTATTTAGCTTTTTTTTCAATTATTCTGTTATCTTTAAATTTAAATAATATTCTTCATTTAATCCACTCATACATATTATTTATGTGCATGTGTTCCAATGGTTCATTTTAATCATTGCCGCTCATCCTATCCATTGTATCCCCCACGTGAATATGAGAAAAATATTATGATATGATTAGAATCCAATAGTATAAGATCTAGTCTGATACCTAGAGTTGAAGAGAAACAAACCAAGATGATACATAGGAACCAAATCTAATGCTGCAATATGAATTGTGCTATATTTCATGGTGTCTTCCCATAGGTACAATTGTTATTTGGTGATCTAGTAGAGAATCATACCACTAATGAATCTCATCATCATTCCACATTAATTTGATTTCAATTAGTTTCATGGGGGATTAATTAATGTTTAAGGATATTATACTTAATAAATTAATTAATAATAATTCGTGATAAAAAAATAAATCTAATTTACACACAACTTATTTAATACTTGGTTTTCCACAAAAGTAAGACACATATCCTATTAATAAGTCATGTGATAAGACCAAACTAGGATTTTAAACAATGTGATATAATTCTTCCAATAATATATTATGTCATTATTTATTTCTACTATTTAATTTATAATTTTTCCAATAGGTGAAATTACATAACCATCCCAAGTCAGGGTTATTTCAATTATTAGTGAAATTATTTATTTAATTTTTTGAATACATAACATGGATATCATAATAGGTTTCATTTCCACAATTTAATTAATGTAAATTTTAAAAAAATTGTTGAATAAATATTTTTATTGGATTTCATGATCTGGGGTTCCACTAAAAAAATCAATAAAATATGAGTTAATGCAGTTAGAATGTTATACATTAATAAAAAATAATTTTTTTCTTGGAACAATATGTTGGTTTTGAGTAGTTAAATATTAATACATTAAAGAACAATATAAAAATCCATACATATAAAAACTAAAAAACAGTGTTGTTATGTTTTTTAAATAAAATCGTGACTGATAAAACATAATTGAACATAAAAATATATATATAGTATTTTTTAATAATGGTGGTACTAATAATATTTTCTAAATTTCTTCAGAAATGAAAAGAGAACATTACATTGACCATATAACTATGATCAATACAATAAAAGGACTTCCTGATCAATGAATTTAATTTATAGGAATGGTATTGGTGCTTACATGTTATTTTAGACTAATAATATAAATTATACATGTAGAAATATGATCATCTAAAGTTATTGTTGAACGATTCTACTGAACATGAAATAACTCTCTATATATAAATGTGGATGATAAAATATATGTTGAATGCTTCACTATATCCTCAATAAGAAATTACCTTAAAAATAAATACGATGATATTGAAATATATAACATCGTTTCACCACATTGTGATATATATCAGAAGAATGAGACACAAGATAGAGATGAGATATCATACTCACTATTCTCATACATGTTTGTAGAGTTCAATAAATTTGGTCATCAAGTTGTTAATATGATTTATTATATAGAGAATAAATAATTCTTCTATATTGAGATCCATGATGATTTTCAAACTAATCATAATATATCCTCACTAATTTAATACTTTTTTAGTTTTAATGTGAATTATTGTATGAGAAATAGTAAGAAATATCATTTAGAATAACCTATTTTTATTCAAAAAATTGAATATGAAACGGGGAAAAATAATAATCCGTATAAAGATTAAAAAAAATTATATAAAAGGAAAATTATATTATGAATCATTGATTTTCATAGGATATAGAACACTATCATTGAAAGAATAATGACATCTAGTAACAAGAAATAGAAAATAATGTGGTCTTTTTCATGTGTATGAAGGCTACTAGAAATAGAAGTTCAACCAGCAATATAAGAATAGAAAAAATTCGTATGAATTCATTATCTAGATTAATATTTCAACATCAACATGTTTTTAAATATTTAATACATGTGGTTCTCACATTTCAATATAAAAATTGGAAAATGGATTATTTATAAATGTTTTCATATGCTGGGTAGATCTATGGGAAAAATAGAGTTAGGCTTATTTGTCTAGATATTAAATATTATAACCTCATATTGCAAACATGGATCATTTTGGTCATTGTGAACTATTATTGTGTTCTTTATGTAACTAAGAACACCGTTTACACTTCTTCTTTAGATATATATATATATATGTGTGTGTGGATTTATTTTCTATTTTGGAAATAATAGTTCCAAATAATATAATGATATCTTATGTAATTGAATATCACAGTTCAATAACAGTATTTAGGTATTAAATTATTAAAAAAATACTTTAAATTAATAAAAAACTAAATTCCAACGATTCAGTTCACACAAAGTTGTGGCATCCCCATATTAGAGAAATCAATGAGAAGTGTTTATCAAAGCTGTACCAAGATGGTTACTATGAATCTATTTAGATTAAATCAATTATAAATGTAATTATAGTTTATAAGAAATTAATTCAAAAAAAAAATGGTGGTCAAGGTGCAAGGTTCATAAAAACATAAAAAAATTAATATCATATTTTTTTTCATTTTAAATTTTATGATAGATGTGGATTCTCACAACTTATAATTTCACTAAAAAAATGAGTAGGTATTGTTACATATAACTGATTATATATGAAACCATTCACATGTTAAAGGATTTCATGAATGATGATGAGAATATTCTATGTATAATAATATAGAAACTTCAACTCAATTGATTATGTGATTATCATATCCAGTATTTTAATGAAATTCATTAAGAATATGGGATGTATTCCCAAGTCAATTCTATATGAATTCCATAAAGGGAATGGTTTTTGTGAAATAATGAAATTTACCTCATTTTACTAGGTATAGTTTATTATAAATCCTAAAATCCATCCCTTATGCTTGTTCTAATTGTTATTTCATAAATAATTATACATACTAAACCAAGTAATTGATATTGTGGGAAAACTATTCCCTATGTGTTATGGAGTGGAATCGAAAATTACTGTAACATATCCCAGCATGGGGTTCAATTTTTTTAAATAATACTAATTAAATAAAAACTAAACCCTTGTAAATGATGTTTATCTTTATAGGATGGAATAAAGAATCAAGGCGATACTAAATTTATGATCCTAGAGATAAAAAATTATAGTTTCTTGGATTTCTATATTCTATGAGATGAAATATTTCCACTTGGAATATATTGGTATAAATATATTCATTTGGGATGTTGATTATCATGAAACACAAGGGTAGTTTTGGGAAAAAATACAATAGGGAACTATATAAAATTAGGTTTATGAAATGAATTTACTATATTTGAGCACCAGACATGTAAGATAACCATAATGATTTGGTTTTCTAGTCAAAAAAATTTATGTTTTCTATGGGGTTGATAATAATTACCATTTATCATTCATAGAGGTTATTTATATCTAATAATAGTTAAGAAAGAAAATAATTATTGAAATATGATATTGTTTCAATATTCCAATGTTAGGTTTCTATATTGGATGGTCATCTAGTAAATATAAATCCAATTTGATTAAAATGGATATTCAAGAGAAATTTGTATATGGATGGTCATGATATTTCGTATGAAATATTTCTAGTGGAAAAATAGTTTATAAAATTTCATGGATAATACTATGATGACACATTTTCTATATTTTCCATTCATAAAACCTTTAGAACAGTTCATTCTATAACAACTTTACATGACTATGATATTTTTTATATAGATTTTACAACATATTTAAATCATGGGATCGTTTTAGATGATGTGTATATGACATAGAAAGAATGGTTTCTGACTCTATGAAATTATTAAAATTGTATAATAGTTATATACATACATATATATATCCAGGTATGTATAAAATAAATCATCGGGGGAATGGAAAATTCAATTTAATTAATATATAATAGAATTTGGTTTTATTGGAAAAATTGTGAGCCATGTGTTTATAATTTGTTTTGTGGGATTAGATTCTCTTTAATAGTAGTATATGATGATGACATATTACTAACATTAAATTATATACCATATATATAAGACCATAATTCATGACTAAGTATGTGCTTCTTTATAAAGGATACAGGTGAAGAAGCCAACATTCATGGAATCATGACATTGTAGGATAGACCAAGATGATACATAAAAAAGATGAGAGTAAAAAACAATGATTAAATACTAATGTTGTTTGTTATATAATAATCCATTAGTTTAATGGTTCAATTATTACATGGAATACGTCATACTCAGAATATTTTTCCTCAAAAACATCTTGAAATACATTAAATGAGTAATATAACGTAGACATATATTATAAGCTTTTTTGTGTATTATATATTATATAATAATTTATGTTTCTTATGATTTGATCACAGTGGAATGGTATCATGATGAAATAGCTGAACAACATTGGATTATTGTTAATTTAATCTTCAGTTATCCGAGTTGAACTACTGAAATAGTTATAGTGTAAGGAAGTGAGAAAAACCTGTCATTAGGGATTTTGTAGATTCTAGTATTTTAAAAAACTATAATGATTTGATGTTGTATTCAAGATATTTCATCGGTATCAATATAGTAAATATGAGTTCGAAATCATTAAACATCCATTTTTTTATCTTTTATAGTGTAATCAAAGTACATTATGGATTGTGATACAGCTTAGGAGGCATTATGAATTCAAAACGTTTTTGATTGGCTTGATGTGGTTGCTAGTTTTCAAGTTCCTTTTATAATTTCCTATGCTAATATTCTATTAGTGGATCTTTCTAATCTTCCATGCTCACATAAAATTATAGATAATATAAAACATAGGCCGAATATTTTAAGAGATATTCTCAATGAGGTGACACTATAGTGAGTAAAGTATCAAATAAATAAAATTTTCCGAACCCCTAAAAAAAGGCTCTATCTCAGCAGATTCAGAACTATAAATTGATATACATTAGACTAATATTTGTTAATATTTGTGTTTAGTTAATGTGGGATCATTTTGGAGTTGGTTCCCCAGAAAAAAACTCTATATGCATGAGGATTTCATGTATCCATTTTTTGGAACATTAATGAGGTTTCTTATCACATCATCAACATTTCTATTCCTGACAGTATAAGTGATAATTTCAAAAGAATATAAATTACATTAAATGGTCATAGTAGTTCACCATTATGATGGAAAAATTATGGTTCCAACGTAGTATTCAAGAATAAATAAGATATGTATTTGTTTGATTTGGTTTTATTTGAAAAAATTAAATACTTTTTTAGAGTTTGGGATCGTAGAACATTGATACGCCCTCTCCGAGTTTGCTTCATTTGCAATATTTATCCATTGAGATTATTATAACGAGGCCTAATAGAAGGACACACACACACACACACATATATATATATATATATGGATGTTCTATTGATAGAAATGTGTATTGATCGGCAGATATTATGATTAGTATTATCGAATATCATTAGTCACATAATTTTATGTATAGATTAAAAATATGATGGTGTATACTACTAGAAAATATGGATATATTAGGAAGGTTATAAGTGATATTTAATTAATTGTTATAGTGAGAATGGATAGATCTGATCAACTCAATATCAGATGTAGATATCTCAAGTCCTTTAATTGGAATGGTACTGAATGGATAAATCCAACTCCCTGGTGTTGTATGAGTAAGTTCCTTTTGAGAAATTCATAGAAATAGCGAATCTGTATATAGGTTGTTTCCAAATTCATAAACCATATTGATTCAAGATTTCAAGATAACTGAATTATATTGTTCAATTTTTTGTATGAGGATGAATGTCATTGCAAAATTAAATTCCTTCACTATTGATTCCTTGACTTGTGGCTTAACTCTATAAAAAGAAAATTTTCATCTTAACACATATGCATTGAGAATGATGAGTACAGTGTCACCCAATATGAATTAGAAAAGATATTTTTTAAAATTCAAGGTTTAATTTTACAAGTTATTATAAATATGAATAATAAATTTTTGTGTAATATCTATTCAGCTTCAGTATGTAACCATGATTTAATTATGAAATATTAGAAATAATATAAAAGATAAATAATGATAATTAAAAAATTTAAACTATTTAAAAAAAAATATTTTTAATATATTTATCAATAAATAATGTGGTAATATTTATTTTTAAAATAAATAACCATTCATCAAGGTTCTATAATTTTTTAGGAGGATAATCTGACTTTGATTAGAGGTCCAATCCAAAATGACATAAATGATATTTATTCTTATGTGATTCACATTTCATGATAATTTTAATGTTTGTTTTATTATTAGAATAGGGTTCAACTTTGAAATAATAAATTAAATAGGATAATTAGTGGTAAATGTTCAGCCATAGACATACCATTAGCAATATCAAATTGTATAATTTTATAAATTATTATTAGGATATGTTAAATGGGTATAAATAATATATCATAAACACTAGGAGAGAGATCTCAAGAATAGACACAAGATATATAGTGTGTATCCTCAACAACTCTAATGTATTTGATATGGATTTTTTTCCTCATCCATGATGAAAAAATTGTAGCAATCAACAACAAATTACGAATAGAAATCTACATTAGTTGTTATAGAACCCATTGATTGCACATTGGATTTTTTATATTTTAGTGCACATGTGTATCACGACTATATATATTATACCCTATAATCCTATGATATAATGATATTATGATGGTATTTATTCAGTAGATTCATTCTAGAAGAATTAATTCCATGTTAAGGTAAATCATGATCTACATATTGATTAGTTTTAAAATTAATAGGATGATACATATTTTGTTCTAGTATTTAAATATTTCTATAACTAATTGTCTTAAATTCATAATTTATAATGTCATTAATCAAGTATATCAATGATTATTCATTTATTATGATGAAAGGCCAATTTTTATATGCCCGTGAGACACTTTTTTTGTTCTTAGATACTATATATGAGGTAAAATATATCATCATATATGTTATGGTTGAGTTGTTTATATTTTACATACAATATTAATTTATATGTTAAATGACTTTGAGATCATGCATTTGATGGCCTACACAATGTTGGATAACACAATATGTTCTTATGAAACATCTCATTATGTTGATAAAAATTGCAAGCTAATGAGTCAAGGTCTGAAGATTTTTTTTGATTCATCTATTTTATGATAGAGGAAGTAAATGTTTTCTTTATTTTACTCACGATTCAAGATATCATTTCTCGAGTTTCTTTTTAAAATGAAATGTAGATAAGAATGATATACATAGTTTACAGGTAAAATATCTTGGGAAATCTACTATACTTCTCAATCATAATCCACTATATACGAAAGAAAATTCACAGTATGATATAAGTGAAATATTTTATATTTTCATTTATATTTGAATATAGATTTTAGATAGGTATAATATTGAAATCTGGTTTTCAATATCTATAAATTACTAAGTAACTCATGTCATGGAAATGTAACACATTCTATGGTGTATTATTAAATTTTAATAAAATCAATATTAAAAAAAATAATGTGATCTTCCCAAAAAAATCAGGAGTGTTCATGATAGAAATTGAATAAAACTTACTAGATAATGAGTTCTTAATTAATTTTTTAATACGTAGAACATTTAAAATATTAATAAGAATTTTCTTTACAGGATTTATGTTTATTATTGATTTTACTATAATATATGGTATTTTTCATATTGTGTAAAGTATGAGAAGAATTAATTGATTATTATGGTGCAAAACATGAAAATATTTCAAATCAATATCCAGAAAATTATCATTCATGATTGAAAAAAGTAAAAATACATTTATATATGGGATAACACAAATCAAATATCATTAATTAACATCTCACTAGAGTTAATGAGCTATAGAAAAATCATGATATTCATGTAAATGTGATTATTTATTTAATATTCTTGATAATTAAATAGTTTAATATACATTCTAATATGAAAAATATCATTCGTTTGCATTAAACAAAATTGGAATGTTTGAGGGAAACAATTCACAAAATCTTAATACCCTTACTCTTACTTATATCATACATGGTAACATTTTATCATACAAGAGAATGATTAAAATCTTAAAAAACGTCAATTTTACTAATGATAATTCATTGTATGATTGGTATAATACTCCAACCGTATAGAAGTTACCGCATCCATAGTTTTCTAGAAATCTTACTCGACGTCTAAAAACCCATATATATTCAAATTATTTATTTTTGTTTAAATATTTTTTAATTCTAAATGTATAAGGATAATATTAACAAAAACATTATTTACCTTTAAATTGAAATTACAAAAAAAATAGTTGATATAATTACATATAATGTTATATCATAGCATGAACCAACATAAATTTATAACATGTAATATATTAGTCATTCTCAAATCATTTAATTTCAACATGGAAAAATTTAAAATTTAAAATATTTTATTAATAGATATGAGAATAAACACATAAATAAATACTTCATATTTTTTACATGATATTTAATGATTATTTTAATATGTTTACATATATATTAATAATATATAATTTAGAATCAAAAATATGGAATTTCCATATTATATTACACGAAATAGACTATATTTATATTAAATTTTTTATCTATTCATATATATGATTTACATGGAATATAATCCTAAATCCATTTTGGAAACCAATAAATTATTTATTAAAATAATAAATTTTCATTATTTAAATACATTTGAACATATAATATGAAAAATATAAAAAGTAAATTTTGTGATATATTAATTATTGTTTTTATTTAAAAAAAATTACTCCATCCCATAAAATGGAATTTGGATTGGTGGAAATGAATCCATAAAACAAATATTTATTATGATAATTTAATATTATTTTTCTTCATCAATTTTTAAAATCACTCTAAACACATTTAAGTTTCGTTATTTCATAATTTTTTAATTTATTTAAGAAATTATAATATTAAATTAAATAGTTTATATAAAAATCCATGAAATTATACCATTTATATTAATAAAATTATTATTATATGTATTCATAAAATATTCATTTATTAAATATTTCAAAAATACAAAATTAATAGTTATGAATAGTTTATAATTAAATATTATTTCAGACGCATTAAAAAACTTAATAAATCATTTAAATTAATTTTACTTAACATTTATGATATTTTTATATTATTTTTTCATTTCAAAAATGGAAAAAAATAAAAAACATCATATCACACGTGGAACAATTAACATTTTTTTAATTGATAACTTTAGACCATCATTACTATTTAATCATGTGTAGGGATATCTTTATAATAATTGTCCTATGAAAAAATACAATATCCCTATTTAATTTCAATGAATATAGTAGATGAAATTAATCACATAACTATCACATAATTTTTGTTACCAATGTTTATAATAATCTGTGTGATATCTATATAAAATTTTCCATATTTCACAAAATTTTCACAATTATGAATGATATCATCAATGGAGATATTATATATCACAAAAATTTGTGAAATATTTTTTGTAGGATAATAGTATTTATTCCTAGAAGGAATGTCACATATCGCTACATTAATTTTTCAATATTATCCTTATACATTGTGAAGAAAATAAAATCAATATATAACTAGAACTGATATGTTTGTTTGTTCTATATTTTTTATTTTTGATAAAATACAAAAAAAAATCATTCTATACATTTTAGAAATTAAATTTATTTTATTTAAAGGATCTTATGGAAACAATCATTCCAAAAATGCACTGGGAAACATTAAAAATTATAATTATATAATATCTATCATAATTTAAAGAATAACTCTATTGAATAATGTCCATACATTTTTTTATGATGCTCAAATTTCACTATATGATGAAATATGTGTCGAAACTATTAGAAAGTTCTCCCGCGTAAAAAAATATTACTCTTCTATAATACTGTAAATTAAAATCATAAGCATTCATGATAATATCTGAGCATTACCAATGCAGTATATTCTCCATCTCATTGAGTAAAAAAATATCATAAATTTAGAAACCAAGGTCTAATTCTACCAATGAAGATATATGTTATTCTTATATTGGTATATAATACTACAAAAATGAATCATTAATAATTAAATAACATGAAAACATTTAGTATCACACTATATTTAAAAGATATAAACTATATTGAATTAATTACAATAATATTGACTATATATGGATTCCTCCTTCAAAACTATATGTTGGAAAATGGAAATTTTTATTATACAGTATAAAAGTCTGTGCCTTTTCTATTTCTGTATATTATTTTAATAAATTTATAATTTCACCTATTAAATAATAAACACTATTTGAAAAATCATTAGATTTTAAACATAAAATTAAAAATACAATAACTAAATTCATCTTAAAACAAAAATTTATTCAACTTGTGTCTCTTGATAAAGTCCAATCCATTGTTTCAATTCAGATATATTATATGGATAAAAATGATCAATTTCGGGTATATTATCCTTCTAGCAGATTTAAATACCATTAAAATCTAAAAAATATGGATTTTATATCAAAAAAAGATATTGGGATATGAAACCATTACATTTTTTTACAATCTAAATAATTATTTTTCAAAAAAGTTAATGAAAAATAAATCGTTAAATAGAAACCTTATCACATTTCATTTTTAACCTCAAAAAAGAACCATAATGATTACATCCATTTGGTTTATAGACTATTAAATAATCACTATCTATATATTATGTAGATAAAAAACCAAATTTTAGTGAGTAAAAATTTTAAACATTGTAATAAACCATGGAGTGCAACGTTTTTCTCTATTCCAGAGTAGAACCCTACACATTTTCACTGATGGGAAACATGAAAATTGATTCAACCAAATGGAATGACGAATGAAACAAAAAATTGGTCATATTACCAAAAAAATAGATAAATTTATCAAAAATATATAGGATACTAATTATTTTTATAAATTAAATACAATTTGTTTATTCATTTTAAAATAATATTGTTTCTTACATTTCTTTTCACTCTAAAAATTATATTGAGATAAATATTATAATCATTATTAGCCTATAAGAAATTAAAAAGCAACAACTACAATACATACACGAACCAATTATTGTTTTTTTATTTAATCTCTATGTTATAAGAATTAAGATATTTGGATGCTTGTTTTTTCATATAATTGATTCTAATGTATATTGTTATATGTATCATAATAGGCCACTTGATCTCTCTATGCTTGTTTCTATTATGGGTCTAACTTTTATATTTGTTTAAGCAATCTATATTTACCTTTCATATATATGCTATATAAAATATATTTATAAATCATTTAAATCTAATATATAATATTCTTTCCCAATAAAGGGTTATCATAACCATTCAAAACATTCAAATGACATCACCTAAAATAATTTGAAAATTTTATAAAATAAAATGACATTTGAATTTTTTTTAATTTTAGAAAAAAATATATAAAACCACAGTTTGTAATTCTTCTACATCATTAACGGATCAATCAATCGAGGAATTGACTATATGATCCCAAATATAATTATCTTAATTTTTTACTATTTTCAAAAAATGATTTTTTATCAATTCATCTATGGTACGATTTTGAAGCCTATAATGTAGAATCCATTAAAACATTTAAAGGTAATTTCAATAATTAATTACCCATTTTTTGTTGATTCACTAGCTAAATTAATAAAAATTATTGTGTTTTTCTATTTTATCATTTCATGTTATTTTTGTATTAATTTTTTATCACATCTCATGTAAATAAAATTTTTCATGTAATGAACAAAAATTATCTCTATTTGATGAGGTAATTATCTCTCCCACATATTTCAACTATGAATAAATCTATAATGTATTTTTATTTATCATTAGATTTGTGATAGTACCTTTTTTTAGTATTTCAAAATATTGTATAGAACAAATGAATTATTTTCTCTATCATGATATGTTTACCATAACCCAAGTAGAACATATTCTTGGTCTGTATGTGCCCATAGATCTGGCGCCATATATTTTAGTTGTTTTAAAAAATTAGTAGTACGATAATATTATTTAAATGGTTAAAATTATTGTTATATAAATATTATTATTAATAATAAAATAACCAAACATCATCCACAAAAATCATTAATGAGTTAATAAAAAAATCTAGTAATAAATAGGACTATAATAATAATTATTCATGTGATTTACCACTAAGTCAGCCACATATAAAAAATATTAAAAAGACCTAAAATATATACATACACCCTACTATAATATTTGGCCCTCAACCCATTCTATCCACAAAAACCATAAGTGATTTCCCAAATAAATCTATTACACATCCCATCATCTATCCTAAAAAATTATTGTGATGTCTTCAAAATCACAGGGTGCTTGTGTGGGGTGTGAGTATATAACTCGATATGATCTCAACAAAAACACCTAATATATATTTTTATATGAGCCTATGTGAAAAAGAAAAGCAAATACTTAAATAAATATTATCATCAAGCATTCATGTATTAACTGGGTTACTAGAACACTGAAATAGGTATAAACGCTTGTTGATCCATTGTGTCCTAACCAGCGCCCCATGATATCAAATCATACCTTCTTATCTACAATGTAATAACCTTCTATTTAATTGGTGACATGAAATTAATTATCCTATCATAAATCATAGGATTAAAATTAGGTTTTAAAATGACATATATGATTACTCTATGGTGTGTCGTAAGGTCCTAAATCCATGTATTAGACTCACCTTCCACTTATTATGGGCCTGGTGTAACCTTCTCACTATTAGTGAGGTAATTCATATCCTAACAAATATATTATCCCTAATAGATGTTTCAAACATCTACATATCACTTTTTAGTTTAGGAAATCCATCCCCACTCACATACAGTGGCCACACGTCTGATCCACCAACCTCTCACTTATGGAATTGTCAAAACCTTTCTACTCACTATTAATATAGTTGGTCTCATAGAAATTGATGGATGTATATTGTCTAATTTAGGGTGGAACTGTACAACACACTCTCATTTTTTATAAGAAATAAAGTATTTATCCATACATTATCAATCAATGTAGGCACATATGTCACAAACAATTAGGATCACTTCTCACTCATTATGATCCAGTCAGTTCCATCTGACTCATGTTAAATCTAGTCATTATGAAACATAGTCACATGGTCACCCTAAAAACATGTACACAATTAACACCTAAATGGATAAAATATAGGGACATCAACCCATCATATAGTCTCACAATTTCATCATCATTGTGGTATTCCTTTTGAAAATTACCCTTTTTATCCCAATCCTCAACATCGACTATTTTTGTCACCAATTGGATACTCAACCACTCATGGTCTCTAAAAATTCTGTAATATAATCGTTGGTGAGTAATTGATCATTATAAACCTAATTAGAATCTCAATTATATTTCTCCCAACCACAAACTCGACCCATACGTTGGTTTCATCGCATATCTTTAATGATAAACCTTTCAAAATATATTCTAAAGGAAACCCCTCTATCTCTCACATCTTATTTTTTAATGAAAAATGGTACTGGTATAACACACTATGAAAATTCTATTACTTCATGGATGGTTTATAAGTCACTTATGAGATGTAATAACATCTCTTTCGAGACCATGGTATCAAATTCAGGAATGAATGACCATTTTTCTCATAAAATATTTTTTGGAATTCTTCTTCATCATTTCTATGTAGTTTTATTGAATTATTTTATTTTTTGCACAAGAAAGAAATAAAATGATATGGAAACTCCATATAAATGCATAGTAAAATCTTTTTATTGTGTATATTTTTTAAAATAATGTTTTCTATATTTCTAATATATTCAAAATGGGTTACTGTAATGGCCCAAAACTCTCCGGTCCACTACTTTGTGAAAATGTGGTGTTGGAGGTGTTCCGGGAGGTCAAGGTGACTTATCCCCCAGCCGCACCCTACTGGTAGCTTGGTCTACCGATAGCCGCAGCCTACCGGTAGCTCGGTCTACCGGTAGCCACTGCCTACCGGTAGCTCGGTCTATCGGTAGCCGCCGCCTACCGGTAGCTCGGTCTATCGGTAGCCGCAGCCTACCGGTAGCTCGATCTATCGGTAGCCGCAGCCTACCGGTAGCTCGGCCTACCGGTAGCCTTTGCCTACCGGTAGCTCGGTCTACCAGTAGCCGCTGCCTACCGGTAGCATGGTCCACTAGTAGCCGCAGTTTAGCAGTAGTTCGACTAACACTTTTCCAAATTTCTAGTTCTGTGAACAGTATTTCTATCAGTGACCTTTTATCGGTAGACATGAATAATGTTCTATCGGTGAGGATCTAACGGTAGACTTGTGTTTCTATCGGCAAGGTTCTATCGGTGAACTTTTCTTTCCTTTGCCAATTTTTGAGTTCTGTGAACAGTGTTTCCAGAATTTTAAGAGCTACTGATTCCTTTGCCAAATTTCACGTTTGAACAGTGTTTCCAGAATCCTAAGAGCTTCTGATTCCTTCCTTTGCCAAATTTCACATTTGAACAGTGTTTCCAGAATCCTAAGAGCTACTGATTCCATCCTTTTCCAAATTTCACGTTTGAACAGTGTTTCCAGAATCCTAAGAGCTACTGATTCCTTCCTTTGACAAATTTCACGTTTGAACAGAGTTTCCAGAATCCTAAGAGCTACCGATTCCTTCCTTTTCCAAATTTCACATTTGAATAGTGTTTCCAGAATCCTAAGAGCTACCGATTCCTTCCTTTTCCAAATTTTGAGTATGTGAACAGTGATTCCATATTCCTACAGTTTTGCCCCTTTTGATGTTTCCTTTAACGTAAAATACATTTAATTCCTTATTTTAAGGGCTCTTAAGGCCGTTTAAAATGCCATAAATCCTATATTAATTATTCCTTAGGCCAGGATGTATTTACTTGGTCAAACAGCATGGGTTAATGCAATCCGTTTTTAATGGAGAATTAACCAGATCTTAAACTGTCGCCCCATTAAATCTTCAAAAAGGGGCGAGATATCATTCTCCCTTGTTCTTTCCCTTTGTTCTCAACTAAGTGGCACTAGAACCTTTCAATCTTTTCTGTAGGAGTTGCACAATCAATCTTTACTCCAAGGATTGGTTCTGCTCTGTTTTGGATGCAACCGAGTCGTGTCGATCAATCTTCAATATAAGGTATGTTGTATCGTCGTTCTTTTGGGGTTTATCTTCTCCTATCCTCCTTTCCATAATTATACCATGTAATTTCAAAGATTCTAATGTGTTTTCTTGGGGTTGGTTGGTACTGTCGTACCACAGCATCCTCCGGTGGATGCAGTTGTCGTGAGGGGAGGATCGTGACTTGTTGTGTGGATAAAGAACGTGAGGAACTGTTTGAGGTAGGGTATTCATGTCTTCTCTAATTGTATATGGGAAATTGTAGATTTAGCATGATTTATCCCTTTGGATCACAATGAAATTGAACTAATTAAATACTTGAACCTGATTAAAAGAATTGGTTGATCGTATGTTTTTTCTTTATACCATGATAACAGTTTGCCTCATGTTTTCCTAGATATAGTGACATCTATGTTTTCTTTGATTTGTTGATCATTCATGATAAAAAATTGATAATGAACGTAAAGCTAGAATTAATTGTTAATTAATTTTCTAAAGATAAAGAGGCATGTAAATTAATATGGTTATTTTCGTTGTTGTATTTGTTCTAATTTGAGGATAATCAAATTAGAGAAAGAAGATTGGTTATTTAATTGTGATAGCTTGCTGATTAGGTATCCGTGATTGGAACCTACGAGTAACAACTATGCCAATTCAATATGGATTAAAGAACAGATTATGTGGGAATTTCTAAAGGGGTTCTGAGTCACCCTCTTGTTTGCTAAAGGGTCAATAGACCATGGTTGTGATTGTTGTTTTTCTGCTGCTTGTGATGTGATATGAGCCTGGATGGCTGTTGTGATATGTGGATGCATGGAGGCCTTGTGGTTATGGCAGTGGATGACGCCTAGAGTGGCGATATGCATCAATTATGCATGTGGGTGTCGGGGAGGACACCATGGGTGATGGAATGGGATGGATGTGGTTGCTGGATACTTGTGGATTCCTTTGAATGTTAATCTGCTTTGCTTTTCCCCACTGCTCAAGGCAGCTGGTCTCACTACCCGTCTTCCGAAGGAGGCGAAGATGCGCGGGGTATGCCATGGGCTTTCTGTGTTTAGCCTCTCGAGGGAAAATGGGTCTGTGCTCTTTCTATAGGCGGCAAAGCCATGACGGGTAGTATATCTACTCACCGTGATAAGCCTCCTTTGTGTTTAGTAGCATAGGATGCTTTTCTAGAATGCCTGGGAATGTGGGAAAGTAACTCTATAATGAATGTTTGATTAAATGGTGAAAATCCACGGGGATGGAGATAATGGAATTTAAAGGTGATGTGAATCTTAAAAGGAGCAGTTGTTTTTTAATGTTATGCCAATTCAGTTTAATGTGGAATTGTTCATTCTTAATTAATATTTAAACAATTAAATTAATGTACAGTGGAACTGATAAAATGAGAATGGAGTAATCTAATAGAGCACTTCAAATGTTTGTGTGCATAATGGATATCTAGTCTTTGAATTAGCAGCCTGGAGTCTGAGAGACATTAGCTGCAGTTGTATCTAAGAATAGTTAATGCCCATAGTGTGGATGTGAGTTACATATATATTCTGTACTTTTTGTGTTTCTATACGCTACTCCACCCTGTCGGTAAGGGCAACTGACACCCCGGGGATTCTGAGCCCTGGGGGTGTTTTCTCCAACATTCTGATTGGAGGTTGAATGGTTGACTACCCCCTTTGGCCCCACTATCTTCTCTTGGTAGATACTTGTGCCATAAGGCACAGCGGTTAGTTACCCCATATATGTGTGTAGAGGGTTGTAATGGCTTGTGGTTATTCACACACATATATTCTGGATATAGTATTCTATGGACTACTATAGGTGTAATGTGTATAGGTTATGATGGCTTGAGGATCCTTACTCAGAGTATGGGCTGTAATGGCTTGAGGTATTATACCCGACGTATGATACACGTTATGCGGGCTCTGGTGGCTCCCGGTAACTACCTGGTTACTTTTGGTTGTGAGGACGGTGTGGTGCTTCGCCTAGGTGTCTGCGGGCAAGCCTATGTGGTGCACGAGGTGCAGATTGTGGAGCTTAGCCTAGGTGTCTGCGGGCAAGCCTTTGGAGAGAGATGCACAAGACGTATGTCGTTGGGGAAAATCGGAAAACCAGTGGGGAAGTAGTAGTGGGGTACCATTGATATTATTTACTATATGCTATATTCTTGTATGCGTTACTTGGTGAGAGTAGACATGGTGAGGTTGGGAACTTAGTATACCTGTTAAGGTAACGAGTTAGTTTCAGTTGTTGTTCACTGGGATTTAGCATGATTTCATTACTTTTTCATGAGAGGCTTGGGGAGGATCCTACTGAGTATACTGTTATACTCACCCTATGTATATATAAACTGTTTTTCAGGTCACTTGGAGCAGGTTGGAGATCAAGCTGGTTACTACTAGCTTGCGGTTAGAGGAGGAGCTGTTCGGGATTGTGGTCGCTGCCGTTTTACTTTCTTTTGGGTACTTTTAGTTTCCCCTTTCAGTTGTAGTACTTTTGCATGACATTTCATATATGTACTTGGATTTCTTTTATATCTCAGTTCTGAGTTGGAGTTGATTGGAGTCTATTCTATCTCTCTCTTTTCTTGATGTGTTCTCTTAGAGGGTAATGCCTCCCTTTTGTATGTTTATTATACCCTCGGTGCTAGTCGCCAACCCGGGGCCTACTGGAGGTGGGACTCGGGGGTCATTATCTCCCTTCTCACATTGCCGGTCCAGGAGGGGTACACTTTGTGGGGAGGGGGTTGTGACAGAGTGGTATCAGAGGTCTGGTTGAGGGATAGGATGGAGTTTGGAGTTAGGCACAGGTGAGGATGCATGGGGTGGTAGGGAAACAGTGCCATTCATGTTTAGCAAGTGGGGTAAACACTGGAGACCGTTAGAGACATAGGCGTTCAGGGACCCCTATGATCTGTTGCACGAACTTTTAAGTTTACGATGGCTACTCAACAAAGTGATACTGGTTTCATGGTAGAGACCTATGAAACGATCATGCATCATTATTCTTTGCACCTATGATTGAATGGGTAGACCTTGGGATAGGTAACCTGAAATTAATAAAACAAAACAATTAATTAATTAATTTGAGTCTTCCATATTCCAGGATTAGGAGTTCTAACAGTTGTTATTTTACAGGTATGGCTCCAGGTCGACGTCCTCGTCAGGTTTGCGCAGAAGATGCCTAGCAGGCTATTCCAACAGATCACCGCCGAGTAGAGGTTGACGAAGATGACACTTGGAGGAAGACACTTCGAGAGCTTCAGCGCCAGAGTCTAAAGAAGTATGAGGGCTCCGTTTCAGATGCAGTCACAGAAGACTGGTGGGAGGAGTTTCGAGATAGGTTTAGAGTCGAGTTTCTTTCGTCGACTGCGAAGGTGTCCAGTCGCCCAGAGCTTCTCACCCTTCGACATGGGAGCTCCAGTGTTCGAGAGTTTGGAATCCGTTTCAGGAACCTTCTACGATATGCTTCAGACCTGTTACCAGATGATGAGGCCAGGGCGAGGCATTTCAAGGAGGCTATGCATCCAGAGATCCAGCGCCAGGTCACCCCATTTATGCTGAAGACATATCTTGAGGTGCTGGCAAGGGTAGAGGTTGTTGAGAGGACTTTGGCCAGGACTGGATCGTCACAAGAGGGGAATCGTCATGATTCCTCACGAAGAAGAGTTGTGGTCCGGGGTTCCCGGTTTTCAGGACAGAAGAGTTTCCGTTCACCTGGGGGTAGGTCCCAGCCCTTCCCATCTCGTTTCTCCGGAGTCAGCAACTCTCAGGCCTATGCCAAGGGATCAAGCGCTTGTTTTTCTTGTGGTGGTCATGGTCATCAGCAGCGGGAGTGCCCGACTTTTCAGAGCATTCCTCGTGCACCGGGCGCTCCACTCCAGGTTCCTCCGTTGAAGTAGTTCCAGCCGAGCCAGCAGCAGCAGGTTGCACCAGCTTTAGATCACCAGAGGGTAGATGGAGCAGGCAGAGGACAGCCCCATGATGCTCCCCGTCCTCAGAGAGAAGAGCGCGGCCATGGTGGTGGTCGTCATCAGGGTCAGAGAGGCCGTGGAGGTGGTCGTGGTCAGATTCATGCTCTAGCGTTGCCATCCCCAGGTGAGCCTAATGTCATTCGAGGTACCCTTTTCTTGTTTTCTACCTTGGTGTATTCCTTGTTTGATTCAGGAGCAACACACTCCTTCATATCACCTACCCTTGTCCATGCTTTGGGACTTGAGGTAGAGAGGCTTCCAGTGCCCTTGGCGTTGACTATGCCAGTTCGAGGTCGAGCTGACTTGTTGGAAGTATGTAGAGACTGTGAGCTAGTGTTGGGGAAACACCGCTCTTTGGGAGATTTCCTATGTTTGCGAATACAACCATATGATTTCATACTCGGCATGGATTGGTTGTATTCGGTGCAGGCTGTTGTGGACTGCTACAGGAAGAAGGTCGTTTTCCTTGATGCAGATGGAGAGAAAGTGGTGTTTGTTGGTGAGAGAGATACTCAGATGAGTCATAGACGAGTTTCATCCATATCATCCATGATAGATGGGATGATGCTAAGTTCTTCATAGGTTCAACAGTTGGCGTTTCCTAGAGTCGTAGAGGAGTACCCTGATGTCTTTCCAGGAGAGGTTGTATCCTTACCCCCTCGACGAGATATCGAGTTTGGGATCGAGCTACAGCCAGGAGCGTCCCCTATCTCTATGTCTCCATATAGGAAGGCCCCTTCTTAGTTATGAGAGCTACGTATTCATCTTGATGGTCTGTTGTAGTGTGGTTTTGTTAGGCTAAGTGTGTCACCTTGGGGTGCACTAGTTTTGTTTGTGAAAAAGGCTGATGGAAGTTTGCGGTTGTGCGTCAATTATCGTCGATGAAACAAAGTGACAATAAAGAACTTCTATCCTCTCCCGCGAATTGATGACTTATTCGATCAACTGAAGGGTGCACGTTGGTTCTCAAAGATCGACTTGCGGTCAGGATATCACCAAATGCGTGTAAATGATGAGGATATCCCAAAGACTGCTTTCTGTTGTCGTCATGGGCATTATGAGTTTGTTGTAATTCCATTTGGCGTGACGAATGCTCCAGCTGTTTTCATGGGGTTGATGAATGTTGTGTTCCATGAATTCCTGGACAAATTTGTTGTGGTTTTCATCGATGACATCCTTGTGTACTCCACATCTGAATAAGAGCATATAGAGCGTCTACGAGCCGTTTTGGGAGTTCTTCGCCAACATCAGTTGTTTGGGAAGTTGTCCAAGTGTGAGTTCTGGGCTCAAGAAGTTCGTTTCTTAGGGCATGTTGTGTCCCAACAGGGAGTAGCTGTGGATCCATCGAAGATAGAAGCAGTAGTGTCTTGGGCATCCCCCAAGACCGTGTCAGAGGTGCGAAGATTCCATCGTCTCGCAGGCTATTATAAGTGGTTTGTAGCCAATTTCTCCCGAGTTGCGACTCCTCTGACAGCTTTGACCAGGAAGGATCAAGCGTTAATATGGACTGATCAGTGTCAGACAGCTTTCGAGTATCTAAAGGAGAAGTTGGTAAGTGCTCGAGTCCTTTGTCTTCCAGCGGAGGGAGTCCAGTTTGATGTTTTCTGTGATGCTTCACATCTGGGGCTAGGCTGTGTTCTCATGCAGCAGAGGTCAGTTGTTTCTTATGGGTCTCGACAGTTGCATCCCCATGAATGAAACTATGCCACCCATGACCTTGAGTTGGCAGCCATGGTGTTTGCTCTAAATGTGTGGAGACATTACCTCATTGGTGAGCACTTTGTGGTTTTCACCGATCATAAGAGTTTGAGGTATGTTTTCTCCCAACGTGACTTGAACTTGAGGCAGCATCGGTGGATGGTGTTCTTGTAGGAATACGACTTTGAAATATCATATACACCTGGAAAAGGGAATGTTGTAGCTGACGCACTAAGTCGAAAGACACTTAATGATGTTGTGCGTGAATCTGGTGATTCCTGAAGAGTGATAGAAGAGCTATCAGCTTTGCATCTTGATATGGGAGAAGTTGGGGGGTAGAGGTTGTCTTTTCCAGATGACGGTGCAGTCATCCCTGATGCAGAAGTTGGAAGAGTCTCAGTTGGCTGATCTAGAGATGGAAGTCTTGAGAGACAGAGTTGTTTATGGTGAGGCCCCTGATGGTTGGTCGGAGGATGAACAACACCGAGTGTTGTATCATGGCAGGCTTTTTCCCCCTTGGCGATGCGCGAGACGGTTCTACAAGAGTTCCATAGTTCACCATTGTCAGTACATCCTAGTGTGACGAAGATGTATCGATCCTTGAGGAGTCAGTTTTGGTGGCCTGGGCTGAAGCGTACGGTTGCAGAATGTGTGTCTCGATGTTTAGTCTTCTAGAAGGTGAAGGCCGAAGACTGTGTTCCAGGTGGTCTTCTCCAGCAATTAGAGATTCCTCAGTGTAAGTGGGAGGACATTTCAGTGGACTTTGTTACAGGTTTACCTTGAGCTCTGGGAGGACATGATTCTATATGGGTGGTAGTGGATCGTTTAACAAAGTCGGCCCATTTCACAGCGATCAAGGAGTCAAGCTCAGTGGAGGTTTTGTTGAGACAGTATCTGGAGGAGGTGGAGAGGCTTCATGGAGTACCTAGGACGATCATTTCTGATCGAGATCTTCGTTTTACCTCCAGAGTGTGGAGAGGTGTCCAGCATGCTTTTGGCTCTCAACTGTGCCTTAGAACTGCTTTTCATCCTCAAACAGATGGTCAGACAGAGCAAACCATCCAGACTCTTGAAGACATGTTGCGCTCTTGTGTTCTTTATTTTGGAGGTTCATGGATGAAGCACTTACCCTTGGTAGAGTTCTCTTACAAAAATAGATTTCACTCTACCATCGGTATGGCTCCAGTTAAAGCCTTGTATGGCCGGCCATGTTGTTCTCTGTTGTGCTGGACTAGGGTTGGAGAGTCAACAATTCTCGGACCAGAACTAGTGCAGAATACAACAGAGATGGTTCAGGTGATTCGTGAGAGGATGAAGACAGCACATGATCATCAAAAATCATATGCTGATCAAAGAAGGAGACCGTTAGAGTTTAATGTTGGGGATCATGTGTTTCTAAAGGTGACTCCCCATTGTGGGCAACGAAGGTTTGGTCGTGGAAGTAAGATTTATCCTCTGTTTGTTGGGCCTTTCGAGGTGTTAGCTCGTGTTGGAGCTGTGGTGTATCGAGTAGCACTTCCCCCTCAGATGAGTCGGATACATGATGTTTTCCATGTATCACAGCTCCGTTGTTACCATCATGATGAATCTCATGTTATCGATTGGGGAGAGATCGATATTGATGATGATGCAACCATCAAGGAGCGACCTGTGGAGATCCAAGACCGCAAGGAGAAGGTGTTACGTGGGCGTTCTATCCCCTTAGTTCGTGTCTTGTGGCGACACAGTGGCATGGAGGAGAGTACATGGGAGCGTGAGTCACAGATACGTGCTCAGTACCCAAAGTTGTTTAATGTTTAACTCTTTTCATGTAATGATTTTTCCATTATGGTTAGACCTTTCATGTTTTATTTATGTACCTTTTTTGTGATGTTATGATTGAATTGTATGGATATGAATTGTTTGTTTACATATTCTCGGATTTCGTAGTTTTGTTCCAGCTTTCGAACAACTCATGGTGGTTTTCCCCTGAGAGGTATCTTATGGGGTGGTTGTTTGGACCCCTCTTTTCTTCTGAGTTGGTTTTTAATTTTCTAGGATGAGAATGTTTTGAGAGGTATCTAATGTAATGGCCCGTACCTCTACGGTCCACTACTTTTTGAAAATGTGGTGTTGGAGGTGTTCCGGGAGTTCAAGGTGACTTATCCCCCGACCGCACCCTACCGGTAGCTCGGTCTACCGGTAGCTGCAGCCTACCGGTAGCTCGGTCTACCGGTAGCCACTACCTACCAGTAGCTCGTTCTATTGGTAGCCGCAGCCTACTGGTAGCTCGATCTATCGTTAGCTGCAGCATACCGGTAGCTCGGCCTACTGGTAGCCTTTGCCTACCTATAGCTCGGTCTACCGGTTGCTGCTGCCTACCGGTAGCTCGGTCCACCAGTAGCCGTAGTTTAGCAGTAGCTCGGCTAACACTTTTCCAAATTTTTAGTTCTGTGAACAGTATTTCTATCGGTGACCTTCTATCGGTAGACTTAAATAATGTTCTATCGGTGAGGATCTAACGGTAGACTTGTGTTTCTATCAGCAAGGTTCTATCGGTGACCTTTTCTTTCCTTTGCCAATTTTTGAGTTCTGTGAACAGTGTTTCCAGAATTTTAAGAGCTACTGATTCCTTCCTTTTCCAAATTTCATGTTTGAACAGTGTTTCCAGAATCCTAAGAGCTACAGATTCCTTCCTTTTCCAAATTTCACGTTTGAACAGTTTTTCCAGAATCCTAAGAGCTACTGATTCCTTCTTTTTCCAAATTTCACGTTTGAACAGTGTTTCCAGAATCCTAAGATCTACCGATTCCTTTTCCAAAATTTGAGTATGTGAACAGTGTTTCCAGATTCCTACAGTTTTTCCCCTTTTGACATTTCCTTTGACATAAAATACATTTAAAGCCTTATTTTAAGGGCTCTTAAGGCCGTTTAAAATGCCATAAATCCTATATTAATTATTCCTAAGGCCAGGATGTATTTACTTGGTCAAACCGCATGGGTTAATGCGATCCATTTTTATTGGTGAATTAACCGGATCTTAAACTATCGCCCCATTAAATCTTCAAAAAGGGATGAGATATAATTCTCCCTTGTTCTTTCCCTTTGTTCTCAACTAAGAGGCACTAGAACCTTTCAATCCTTTATGTAGGAGTTTCACAATCAATCTTTACTCCTAGGATTGGTTCTGCTCTGTGTTGGCTGCAACCGAGCCGTGTCGATCAATCTTCGATATAAGGTATGTTATATCGTCGTTCTTTTGGGGTTTGTCTTCTCTTATCCTCCTTTCCATAATTATACCATGTAGCTTCAAAGATTCTAATGGGTTTTCTTGGGGTTGGTTTGTACTATCGTACCGCAGCATCCTCTGGTGGATGCAGTTGTCGCGAGGGGAGGATCGTGACCTATTGTGTGGATAAAGAACGCGAGGAACTGTTTGAGGTAGGGGATTCATGGATTCTCTAATTTTATAAGTGCAATCGTAGAGTTAGCATGATTTATCCCTCTGGATCACGATGAAATTGACCTAATTAAATACTTGAACCAGATTAAAATAATTGGTTGATCGCATGTTGTTTCTTTATACCGTGATAACGGTTTGCCTCATGTTTTCCTAGATATAGTGACATCTATGTTTTCTTTGATTTGTTGTTCGTTCATGATAGAAATTGATAATGAACGTAAATCCGGAATTAATTGTTAATTAATTGGCTAAAGATAAAGAGGCATGTAAATTAATATGGTTATTTCCGTTGTAGTAATTGTTCTAATTTGAGGATAATCAAATTAGGGAAGGAAAAATGGGTATTTAATTGTGATAGCTTGCTGATTAGGTATCTGTGATTGGAACCTGCGAATAACAAATCTGCCAATTCAATATGGATTAAAGAACAGATTATGTGGGAATTTCTATAGGGGTTCTGAGTTACCCTCTTGTTGGCTAAAGGGTCAAGAGCCCATGGTTGTGATTGTTGTTTTCTGCTGCTTGTGCTGTGATGTGAGCCTGGATGGCTGTTGTGATATTTGGAGGCGTGGAGGCCTTGTGGTTATGGTAGTGGATGATGCCTAGAGTGGCGATATGCATCAGTTATTGATATGGGTGTCGGGGAGGACACCAGGGGTGATGGAATGGGATGGATGCAGTTTCTGTATTCGTGTGGATTTCTTTGAATGTTATACTGCTTTGCTTTTCCCCACTGCTCAAGGCAACTGGTCTCGCTGCCCTTCTTCCGAAGGAGGCGAAGACGTGCGGGGTATGCCACGTGCTTTCCATGTTTAGCCTCTCGAGGGAAAATGGGTCTGTTCTCTTTCTATAGGCGGCAAAGACTCGACGGGTAGTATATCTACTCATCGTGTTGAGCCTCCTTTGTGTATAGTAGCATATGATTCATTTCTAGAATGCCTGGAAATGTGGTAAAGTAACTCTATAATGAATGTTTGATTAAATGGTGAAAATCCACGGGGATGGAGATATTGGAATTTAAAGGTGATGTTAATCTTAAAAGGAGCAGTTGTTTTTTAATGTGATGCCAATTCAGTTTAATATGAAATTGTTCATTCTTAATTAATGTTTAAATAATTAAATTAATGTACAGTGGAACTGATAAAATGAGAATGGAGTAATCTAATAAAGCTCTTCAAATGTTTGTGTGCTTAATGGATATATAGTCTTTGAAGTAATAGCCTGGAGTCTGAGAGACGTTATCTACAGTTGTATCTAAGACTAGGTAATGCCTATAGTGTGGATGTGAGTTACATATATATTCTGTACTTTTTGTGTTTCTATACGCTACTCCACCTTGTCGGTAAGGGCAACTGACACCCCGGGGATTCTGAGCCCTGGGGGGGGGGTGTTTTCTCCAACATTCTGATGGGAGTTTGAATGGCTGACTACCCCATTTGGCCCCACTCTCTTCTCTTGGTAGATACTTGTGCAATAAGGCACAGCGGTTAGTTACCCCATTTATGTGTGTAGAGGGATGTAATGGCTTGTGGTTATTCACACACATATATTCTGGATATAGTATCCTATGGACTACTATAGGTGTAATGTGTATAGGCTATGATGGCTTGAGGATCCTTACTCGAAGTATGTGCTGTAATGGCTTCAGGTATTATACCCGACGTATGATACACGTTATGCGCATTGTGGTGGCTCCCAGAAACTACCTGGTTACTTTTGGTTGTGAGGACGGTGTGGTGCTTCACCCAGGTGTCTTCGGGCAAGCCTATGTGGTGCATGAGGTGCAAATTGTGGAGCTTAGCCCAGGTGTCTGCGGGCAAGCCTTTGGAGAGAGATGCACAGGACGTATGTTGTTGGGTCAAAGCGGCAAACCAGTGGGGAAGTAGTAGCGGGGTACCCTTGATATTCTTTATTATATGATATATTCTTGTATGCGTTACTTGGTGAGAGTAGACATGGTGAGGTTGGGAACTTAGTATACCTATTTAGGTAACGAGTTAGTTTCACTTGTTGTTCACTGGGATTTAAAATGCTTTCTTTACTTTTGCACAAGAGGCTTGGGGAGGATCCTACTAAGTATACTGTTATACTCACCCTATGTATATATAAACTATTTTTAGTTCACTTGGAGAAGGTTGGAGATCATGTTGGTTACTACTAGCTTGCGGTTGGAGGACGAGCTGTTCGGGCTTGTGGTCGCTGCCATTTTACTTTCTTTTGGGTACTTTTAGTTTCACCTATCAGTTATAGTACTTTTTCATGAAATTTCATATATGTACTTGGATTTCTTTTATATCTCAGTTCTGAGTTGGAGTTGATTGAAGTCTATTCTATCTCTCTCTTTTCTGCATGTGTTCTCTTAGAGGGTAATGCCTCACTTTTGTATGTTTATTATACCCTCGGTGCTAGTCGCCAACCCGGGGCCTACTGGAGGCGGGACTCGGGAGTCATTATCTCCCTTCTCACATTGCCGGCCCAGGAGGGGTACACTTTGTGGGGAGGGGGTCGTGACAGTTACATCCCCAATGTAGATAAAAAGGAACTTCGTTGGAACTTTTTTCCTAACTTCGTAAGAAAACCATGTGGTACAAATGTCACGACCCGTTCCCCAGGTCCCGTGTAGTAACTAACCCAAGCCCACCTTCCATAGGACATGGGATGGAGACTTGCACCAAAGGTGTAAATCCCTAAACTAGGAAGGAAATACCTTTATAACTGCAAACAAACACAACTAGAGAACAAGCAGAAGCAATCTCTAAGTAAAAAACTAAATATAGAAGAAGTGATGGAATTTTCAAGGGCCAGAAATACAAGCCAAACAGTAAAGTACAAGGAAAGGACAACATGTACCACCAATAAGTCAAATATCTGGAAGGTGCCTAGCAGCTCTTGGATCATCCACCATAGATCCTTCCTAAAGTGTAGGTATCGATAGACTCCTTAGTGCTCCACGTCCTTCCGTCTTCACCGGGTACCGACTCATCGTGAGGTCCACCTCTGGGTACCATCTAGTCCTCAAACACTCTACCTCGCTCAGCGATGTCCATTTTCAACATCCAACATATCGAGGTGCGAGCATAGCCCATGTAGGGCTGAGTATAACGATACTACGTAGGGACCTTGAGGCCCTTATGGTCTCACAAAATCCACAAAGGATCAACCACTGTAGAAAGATACAATCACAAAGTATCAACCAAACCTACTTAGGTATATGCCCATAAATATACCTAAGTTATCAATCACAGTCCGGCTCCAACTCGCGATCCCAAGAACAAACCATTTCATTATGTAAGTAATGTCAATCACCATGTTGATAATGGTTGAAAGACGCGACTCATCTCACACAGGTATATAACTCATGAAGATGGGTAAAGATGATTTGATGTAGCCTCTGAATAATCGCCTCTGTCGAACCCATGTAGGATGCTGGAACAATATTAGCAATGTCGATCCCACTTAGGATACTTGCCTAGAAGTCCTCACTGTCGAACCCATGGAAGATTTCGGTACAGTAGTCATCGTTGTGGAACCCACATAGGATCCTGGTACAAAAGTCATTATTGTCGAACCCACGAAAGATCCCGGTAAAGATGTTGTCACTGTCGAACTCACGTAGGATTTCGGTATAGTAGTCTTCGCTAACGAACCCACGTATGATCCTAGCATAGAAGTATCTACTATTGAACCCATCGAGGATCGCGGTACAGAATTCGTCACTATCAAACCCACGGAGGATTCTGCCATCTTAGTCACTGCCAGCCCTTGGGTTACCGCAAACAGTACGCTCGATTGCGTTAGAGTCCGCTCCTCGAGCAAAGTGTCAATAAATCAACTATCACGAAGTCCCGAGTTAATGTATCCCGTAATTCCATATCATCATAAGGAACCCAACGTGACAGATGGTGCATTAATTAGATGCCCGGTCTGAGAGTTATTGGCGTTTCTGTTCCAAGGGGCCGGTTAGATTTCGGGTAAAATCCATCCCAGCCATACTCCAACCTCATCCAAATCCTCTATGGATTATGAAAAAAGTACCTTCTCATAAAAAGTAATCCAACATTGTTGATGTCACATGAATCAGACATGTTGCCCTTAAGTTATAAGTGTTTCCGCTACAAGGGCAAGGTTGGTTTTGGGTTCGAACCAACCTTTATGTATTCAAACTTCCCCAAAACCTTGAGGGTGATATATCAAAATTACTGTATCAATCCAAGGAATCCAACGCAACTTTTGGTGCATCGATCAGTGGTCTGTATCTCATGTTATGGGCAAAAATCCAAAAGTGGTCTTAAGTGGTTGGTTTGGGTGTGGTCCGACCCAGCCCAAACTGGCGACTGTGGCCCGACCTGTGCAAAGGTGGCCCGGCCCATGAGATAGGTGGCCCGACCCGCACAGCCATCTGCGGCTTGGCCAACTGTCGGAGAACATTTTTTCCAGGCATGCAGAGCGGGTGGGGGGGGGGGGGTGGGGGTTCGTGGCCCCCTGGTGTCCTGTAACGGCGCTGCCAGCTGGCGCTGCCCGTCTTTCCCGGAACCGGTGGATGAGGCTTCCACTCCACCACCATGGCTGGTGCCACAACGGCCTTCCACCTGCTGTGCACGAGGTCCATTACTGCCCCCAAGCGGCCGACCACTGCCTCTGGTCACCAGCGTCGTCGCACACATCTGTGCGCAGCCAGAGTTGTTCTGGTGGTCTATTTGGCTCTCGTTTGCGCCTACGTCCTCCTCGGGTTTTGTTCTGCCCGTAACAACCTTAATTCATGGTTTCCATTCCATTAACCCATCTCCCATCTTACCATGAATCAAGAACGAATTGGAAGAGGGTCCGGACATGCTCGTTTGTTTGTGCCCTATACGTTAGAGGCTCAAAATGTAAGCCAACTTATAATTGAACTAGAAGCAAACCCCAACTTAATCTCTAACCCATCCCGCAATCAACATCCATTCTGTGGATCGACATGTTCATGGGTCTATCCACGATTGTTGTTTTTATCCAAGGGAATAGAAGAACACAAAAGAAAAGAATTCAAACTCGAAATCAAAACCCTACCTAAATTATCATTGACCGTTGACAAGTCATGGAAAATAGACATCGTGGAAGATGGATGTCATTCCTTCTACGTGATAAGGAGTAGATCATAGTGTAGTCAAGTCGTGTCGACACCGTCAATGTACTTCGTGGGCGGTGGTGATTCCCTTCTTTACTCCGGATGTAGAAGGTAGAAGGTGTTGCTTCACATTCCTCATGACATGGATCATTCTTCATTGAAGAACGACATTCTTTGTCGAGAGAATATTATTTCTCCAAGAGTTCCTCCCAATTCATCTCAAATATCTACACCCAAAATAATATAATTGGCTCTCCTATTATTTTATTATTGACAATATTTTCAAAATATTTTAAAAGCTAGAATTAATTAAATTGAATAAGTTCAATTCATTAATTAGATGGTTGGCACACTTAATGAGAATAGGAAGGTGGACAGTTAACCCAAAATAAATAAAGAGTGTTGGCTTTAATAAATTCAAGGGGATTTTAAGGGGTTCAAGGGAAGTAGAGGGGTTAGGATCTCATGTGGGCCCCACCACATAATATCCTCCCATGGGGCGTTTTGTGGGGGTGGGCCCCACCTCCAACTTACCTTTGGCGAAATTATCCACCACACATTTTTTAAAAAAATATGCTACACATTTTTTTTAAATTTTGAAATCCCCCAAATATTAACTTCCACTCCAGATAAAACGCAACTACGGTGAAGGTCACCTTATGCGAATACCGGCGCTCTGAGTTCATCGGTGTCCTCAGATTTCAATTTCGTGCACTGGTTCAAAAGATATAAAATCCTGCATGTACTTTTACTAAACGTACTTGATCAAAACTTCAGAATTTGATTCCAGGCACACTGAACCTCGGAATCAAGCACTGTTCGAAACTGTGGACTCATAAAATTCCCATGTATTTATGAAAAAACATTACAACGGATTTCTGGGTCTTTACAAGAATTTTTTTAATATAATATCTAATTTTACAACTAGATACACCAACTATTAACCATATTATTTTCTAAATGATCCTAATCTGGACCCTAAGGCTTCCTCTTTCAGTTTAAGGATTCTTATAACCTTCCAAATAGATAATTTGATTGATCTCGTGGTTTTCGATATTGGGAATTATGGCTATAGATCTATTCAATATTGTTCACCATTTTCCTTCTATATCACCTTTATTATTCTAAAAAATAATCACTGATTATTGATATAAATATATTTCATATGAATCAAATGAATTGACCTAATGTGGAATCTGAATAAACTAGATTCATAGTGTATATCATTGAGGATTTGTAAGGTAATTGATTTTCACTTATTCCCTATTGATCTATGTATTATTGAGTTCATATTCCAAGAATTGGTTATCTTATATTAGGGGACTTATCTATATTCTAGTATACCTATTTATCGTTTGATTTTGTACCCATTTCATCTGTTGGAAATTGATGTTTTTCATATTAGTGTTGCATTCATCTCCTTTAAAAATTAACTATTTAATATATTGTTCATTCATCATAGAAATTTTATAGAATTTTATAGTTTCATATTGTATATATTTTTTATATAAATTAATTAATTGTTCTTGATATATTGATAAATTTTTATAAATTTTGTTTTTAAATTAATTGATTTTAAAATCATTATAAATTATCAAGTCTTTGTTTTCGAAATTTTAATTCCTTATTATCTCTTTATAATTCATCATGAAATTATTCATGATGTAATTTCAAAAATTAATTTCTTTGTTTTAACAAAATTACGAGTGTGTTATCCATTTTTCTTATTGGATTGAATTTTGTTTATAATGATGTGATTATGCGATGAATATGTTGTTATTTACTAAAGGGGTCTTCATCACCATCATCTTTAATAAATGATACAGTAGCAAAATTAGAAACATTAATGGTTTTATTTGTAAATAAAAACCCATGGTATAAGAAACCATATTAAAAATCATGTATATTTTGTATAACAAAGGATAACAACAAATATAGAGGTAGTAATATTATATTTAATCAAGACTCATGGTTGTTTTAGACATTATGGGATAACTCACCTTGTACTGGTAGTAGTTTTTTATTATTACACATAGGTAAAATAAATAATCTATTGTGGTTGTCTGAAGGTGTGAAAACATAAATAAATAAATGTTGTTTTCTTATATGATTATACTATATTATTATTATATTATAAACATCAACCCTTCTTTAATATGCCTGGGGATGACCGTGGTCTCTAGGTGGGACATATTTAGACACATATGCACTAGATGATAATATTTTTGTATCATGTATCACAATATGGGACTCATGTAAACTAATTTGATATTTTCAATAAATGAGACTATAAATGGTTAGATAAAGTGTTAGGGTAGGGTCGATTAATGTGAAGTTGTTTTCAAGTGTGTAGAAATTTATTAATTGTTAAAATTCTTACATTAGTATAGGATTTTCTCTTTCAGAAACATAGGATTATATTATGTTGATATGTATTAATTTATATTTTCAATGTTATGGTCAACTAAAATTTTTCAGATATATGAATCTTTTTTTTATTATTTACTCTAAAACACCTTTATGTTAAATTTATTTATATATTTTCAAAATAATTTAAACCGTGGTTCTATTTAGTATGAACCATTGATATATGAATATATGGAAATTTTGGTGAAATATTTTTTATTCTTTTCTTAAAAATTTAAATTATGAAAAACTATTTTTGTATCATTATTTTTAATGTTTCATGAAATAATTTTTCTTTTAATGTTTTATTAATTGTGTCCATGGGTAATGAACAACAATGTTTTTAGCTGATGCATATATACTACATGTTATCTGATCACTTGGATGTTGCAAAGCATCTCGATCTATCCTTTTAGGTTTATTGAAAATTGTGTGGAGTTATCCATCTTCACAAGGAAAATAAATAGTGGTCTTTTATTATTTATTTCACCTTGGGGTTTTTTTCATTGCCTATCAGATATGTATTTTTGGATATTGTATTCTTGTTGATTTTTTAATTTTATTATATTTCTTGATTTCTACCGTTTGGATTTTTTTTGAGAAATTTTCCGAAGTGCATTTATTTTTTTACCATGATTTTTTTTTATAAAACATGGGAAATGTTCAGTCACAATATATTACTCTTATACCTATTTTAGGGGAAAACATGTTCATTCATGATACTCTCACATATCCCTACTCTTCCCCAAAACTCTCTTACATAGTTTCTAACCATAAGATCTAAACCCATGTTATCCAACATCACTACTCATACTCTAATACGCTACCAAGGCCTTTAATTTTCCAAACTGACACTATAATACATTAGATACATAGAAATTTTGAATTTATAACGCATCCATAGTGTAAATTTTCCCTTATTCTGAAAATAAGAGGCCCAAGGACATCAAATATCTTCTAAACAGTTCACCCGTAGTCCCTATATCCTAAATAATGGCATATGATTTATAAAATGGCGAGTAATCATAAATTTACTTATATAATACATTTTATTATAGAGAGAACCTACCTTGATATTTTTTTTGACCATCCTCACTAAGGTTGTGCTCCACCTTATAAAAAATTGTTCATAAATATTCTATTCTTACAAACCCAATAGGGAATAATTATCAAATCATACTAAATAAATAAATAATTTGAGACATTTGGAATAATTTTTTTTAATCCAAAATCAAAGAGGTGTAATTATCACCAATTAAGTCATGAATTGATAGGTTATTGAAACCATATAGAATATCATATAATCAACCATCAGTGACTTATTATCATTGAATCTAACAAAATACCCCTAAGAATTAAAATATTTCATCATGATTTTGGGAAATGTGCACTGAATCCTATTATCAGACCCTACCAAAATTAGACAGATACAGAGATGAAAATAATAGAATGAAGAAATAGAGGAATGCGAATGAGTTCAATATATAATCATTAATGGAACCATCCCCCACTATTGGTAATAATGTATTATATACAGGGGGAGAGGTTCAGTCAAATGAACCTCCATGAAAAACTAGTTATTCCAATGAAAATAGGTCTGATCTATAAAAAAATGTTTTTATCCAATTTTATATTCTATATGGAGACTTATTGTATATTTTCAACAAGAAATATAGTTAAATACTCCCTATGTTACATCCCACTATAGAATAATGTAGTTATCCAAAATACAGTGCACAACCAAGGTATCTTTGGTGCATGATTCCATAGTATCATCTATGGTACAACACCTAGGTCTAAATTATTGAGCTTCATCACTATGTATAATTATGGAAAGGCCCACTCAGTTGTGGAAAAAGCCTCTCAAAAACAGAATGGATAATGAGGAAACCAATTCCAGTTTTATGATCATTTCTCCCCCACATTACTTCATTGTCATTTAGGATCATTTTATGGTTTGAAACAACATCCATCATTAAATTTTATGGGCTACATGATACATAATTTAAATTGTAAAGCCACATAGACCTTTCTCTAGTGAACATTAATTCTCTAGAACCATATATTGGTCCTCATTAAATGCCTAAAATATACCTAAAAAGATGTTCCAATGATAAAAATAATTTTTTTTTCAAATTAATAGAACATCACCAAATATAGGACCAAAATTCAACATTCCAATAAAACTAGAATCCTCTATGATTTTTAAGTTATTATAATATCCCTACCATAAGGATTTTCATTATTTTATTTTTTTGAGTGCCCTCCATCCATCAATAAAGAAACATTGCAATCATGAAATACTTTAAAACTAGTCATGTTCTCTATCTAAATTCTTCCCAAAATTTTACTTAACAATGACAAAAAACTCAGTGCACTATTTATTAGCCTTTAAGCCATTTTACACCATCAACAACATAATGATGATCCCCAAACACACTCTTCAACCTAGATTCCCCATGGTAAATTCAAAAATTTCATCCATTAGTTTGGTGGTGTCCCCAATAATTATAATTCTGTTAAAATACTAAATTTTAATCCTTAGTTATCTCCACCAGTGAAATGTTATATGAAAATTTCCATATGGAGGAACAAAAACATTCAGGATATAGTTTACACTACACCACACCCAGTGTGGCAGCAAGAAATTAATCAATCCACCTTTGACTTATCTGGCCAGAAAATGATCAGCCTCAAATACTAATGAAAACCCACATCACCATGATTATTAATAATCTTTTAAAACTATAAAAAATAATTGAGTGACCCAAATGAACATATAAATTTATGAACCCAATTAGTAGTGTAATACCATTTTCATATCAGTAAAAATATCATGAGTCATTATGCACTCACCTGAGTATTAAAACACCACTAATACAGATCACTAATGGATCATAATAATTTATCCTAGAGAAACAATCCAATTAATAAAAATTGACAATAAATTCATATTAATTCTGAATCTATTACTTTTATAAGGAGTTAGATATCAATGATGATATTAACAAATAAATTATTATAGGGACATCATGGTCATAAAAAAATCAGTCTCCCCATAACCATGACACATCCAATATGAGGGTTCAACTTCCATTAATGATATGATTATCCACAACATATTAATCTGATTACCATAACACTTCCCAAACAAAACAACACTTTTCATAGTACACACTATTTCCATTTCATCATTTAATGATTGTATGAGGAAATATTACTATTTTTTAATAGCATATATAAAAAACACATCACCATTTATTGGCATATCACTATAAACAACATCCATGTTATTTTAAAATCCCCTCATATTATGGATCGTTCCCTATATAGTAAATTGTGTTGTCTTAATAATATATACTACCTCACACCACCCCTTCATCACCAACACAAATTGGAATTGACATCGTATGAATGCCTCTCCACTTATGACATGTTAACCCACCAATCATCTCCTATAAATACAATCAAGGACCACACACAGTAAACCTCTCCATGGAATTCGTAGAAATATTTGGTATGGAATATTATCATGAAGGGAAACCAATTATCTCATACATAACGCTAGGATTCCATTTTATTCTCAAATTACTAATGAACTTTTTTCATATCACAGTTCATGTTCCCCTAATACTACAACTACTATTAGTCTGGTGACACATGTCCCATCAACTATTCAAAAATCCAAAAGGGAAGATTTCATAATCAACGCACACCTACCATTGTATGTTAAGGTATTTTTCCAGAAATACATGTCAACCATAATTATCCCCTATCGAGATAACATTGATCAGTTAAAAACTAACTTATAGTATCATTCATACCATCATACTCAATCAAACCAAAACTCAATGGTTTTATATTATTATTTAACCCAATAACCCTAATAGACTTATTATTTCATTAGTATTGTACCATCAATCCTAGGCTCTTGTTAATGTTTAAATTTTCAATATATCATTATGAATCTGGCTCATACCAGGCTTAAACCCACAATTACCCACAACCTTGACATGGTTCCAAAACTATTATCATCTCCCCATGCTCTCTCTATTCTAAATCCATCCATCTACGACCACCATCAGCTATCAAAATCTAGATGACCAAATAATATGGATGACTCTTCCATCTATATTACCAAAATTTATAATACATAACACGAAGTTTCCTATAGCATAATGAAAATGAGTATAGATAAACATCTATTGAAATGAAAATGGTTTATATTGGAATAAATACATCATACCACAACCCTATGATGATATTCATTAATAAGAACAACATACTATCAAATTTTTAGATGAATGCCACAAAAACTTTATATATGAAAATACCATGAATTTTTCTATTGAAACACTTTTTTATCAAAATTCATATATTGAGATCGCCCATGGAAATTATCTATTATTATCAATTCATATCCATGGCATAAAATTATTTAAACAATCAAACCATAGTTCGTACACATCAACTAGTTTGATGTTTTTCCATTCTTAAGTAACTCTAATCATTTATCAACATTACCCACCATGAAAATATATACAATATTTCAACAATGTATGATTCCAAATATATGATTTATAAGAAAGAATCAATAATTTTTTTTATACTTCATCAAATTGAACCCGTATAATAATTAAAATCATTCATCCAGAAGAAATAATTTCAACTAAACCATACATTACAAATATGATGTAGTTGTGATTCCTTATTCTGCTAAGTGAAATTATTAAAAATAAAAACATAAATATTAAATAGAAACCTAAAATTTAAATTAATATAAAATAAATAAATCTAAAATACATGAATATAAATCAGTTGACCATAACAACTATGAATACACATCGGATGACATGTTCACAATGTGTAATTCCATGTTTAATCTCATTTTCAGAAAAATTCTGAGAACTATTTTTCACCATCTCCTCAAATAATAAGTCAATATAAATTCATTGAATTTATTATAAAATTTTATATCCTAAATCTATTGTATAACACTTGGGAGTGTTCAAAACATGACCATAGGCACACCAATATGTATTCTAGATGATACTAAATTATGAAAATGGTATAAATCATACATTTTGGAGACTAGTTTTATGATATAATATTAATCATTAAAACAAAGTAATTAAAAATTATCCACATCAATATTTGAATAAGAAACAAAATAATCAACTAAAAATAATGGTTTCATATAAATCATGTAAAAGATAAACCACTACTCCTATCAGATGCACAAAATAAATAAAATTAATAAATTGAACATATAAATGAATACCATACCTAGTCCACCACACATCAAATTATCCAACACACATTGATCTACCTATGAACAATCCACAACATATCTCCTTCATTAACCAAATTTTTTTTGATCTACACATGTATTGAGGTTCCAATGATGTGTGATTGTATAAATATGTGGGTTTATACAAAACACTAATAATATTAAAAGAAATGTATTTTTTATAGGGAATAAAAACAAATAATTAAAATTTAATATTTAGTTTTGATGTGCTAAACAATCTGCTAGGAATCTTAATGAGGTACACACACCATCTGAGTTTTCATGTGTTAAACATTCAATAATGAAACATGATGATACGTTCTTTATTACCATACATGAATCTCATCATAACCGCATACAATATGTATTATTCACATTCTCATTCCCAATTAATCGTGGAATGGAACCCACCAAATCTTAATCACTTCCCCAATTTGCATGACAAGGTCCCACATAAAATTAAAAGAGTTTTCCTCTCAGTAAAGTAACTCATCGCAACACCTTCTCAATCATGTTGTTCCCATAAAAAATCTTCAGACTACCTTATTAATAATATTATGTTATACTATCAAAATCAATCATCACAAATCATCTTGAACATGCCCCCTTATTCATATAAGATGCACCACATATCGACCGTACTCTCACAAAAGATTGATTTACAACTTAACCACTCTCATCTACAAGGGGTGGTGCCCAAATAATCTATTTAATAAATACCCTATTATTTATAGTATTAATATTTAATAACATCACACATTGGTAATGTAGAACATGTATAAATCATTACATTATCACTCATCATAGGACCAATCTTTACAAACAAATAGAATCCTATGACACCTGTGGAAATCCATCATATATAAGTTCACTTTTGGAATGTTCAGGCCCCAAAACCTGTAATGACCCAATGTTTTCAATGGAAATTACCTTATTATAAATATTTCATAAAATCACATGACTAAACCAAATAATGAACCACTATCCACTATGTGACCTTTAAATAAAATTTTGTCACTTCTGTATTTGGAATTTAAAAAATACGGCATACACAGTTGTGTTCAAGAATAGTTTTGGAGTCTAATAAATCCAGCATAATTTTTTTTGAATAGTAACATACCCTTATTAATAGCAACCTATCATTATCAATAGTAATAGGACCCTTATGAATAGTAAATCCCCCAAAATAATAGTATCCTTACCCATGAATAGTTAAATAAAATTGGGGCATCTTATATGCAATGGTATTTTTTAAGAAATAAATAAATATTTATAATTAATTAATTAATTTTTAAAAAATAATTTTCTTAAAAAGTGATCATAAATTAACAAATCTATTTCTTCTATATTTATTATAATTTTATAAGACCTGTTGTAATTTTTGAAAGCATTATAAAATCAGTTTTAATTTTAAAAAGTGTTTTTTTCAAGTAAATTGTGATTTTGATAAAATATTAAATTAATCATTTTAGAAATTTATTTATAAAAAATGGAAATAATTTTTGGATTATACACGTCGAAATATTGTAGGGGTGAGTTTTTGAGATTTTTTCTGAAATACTTGAATTTTTGGTGAATAGTGAAAGACCAAAATTTACAAAATAAGATAAATAATCTAATTGAAAAGCCATGTATGATGTTCTGCTGATGCAAAACCACATGGTTCGGGATAACATTATAAAATTACTATTATTGGTCATGGAATACTTACAATTCATTATATTATTGGGAAATAATAAATTAATGAATTCAATATTGAGAAATCCCCTCTCCCCTCCACTATAAATACCACAGTTCACACCCTCATTTCCTCACACCTCTAAAAATTCAAGACTTGTCTAAAATCTAGCCATTAATCATCCCAAGACCCTCCCCCACGTCCAATATCTTCTCGTCTCCTTAATAGACCATGCCTAGGTCCCTTAAAAAGTTTTTCAAGAGGAGGATTCAATAGGTAATTTCTCTCCCTCTTCTCTTTTAATTCCATTTCAATTTCAAGTTCATTTTTCATTCTCTCCCCACCTATCTTTAACAAAATGGTATGGTAACTCTATTATAATATATATTTTTTAATTTTATGATACTAATGGGATATTATACTATCCAGCCCCCTTCTCCTCTTCCTTTTATTTTATAAAAGAAAACGTTTTTCGTGAGGTGTTAATCTGTCATCTTCAAGAATGACATGTTTTCTTTTTTCATTTATACCTTCAGATCTAGTCATGAAACCAATTTTATGGTTGAAATATAATATTTTATATTTATAAATTCCTATTTTATTTTTTTTAACAGACTTATTTACATATTACTAAATGATTAATCAAAATAAGTTTGTTGTGGTCGAAAAACTGCCCAAATTTACTCAAACAATCATCATTTATTTTTTATCAAACGATTAATCCAGATGGTATACAATGTAATTAATTATAATATCATTTTATCTTATTGAATATAATTAAAAACATGGAATATATTTTATTGATTTTTATCCATGTTCTACCAAAATTTCAATTCATGAATACATGTGAAACGCTCAAGAAAACCATAAAAACGATAAATCCAGAACAATCATTTTTAAATCTATAACTCTTCAAAAGGCCCATAAAATAACATAATGAATCCAAAATGACCACTATTAATGTATAAAAGATTCATTAATTTATAATTAATGAATATAATGTCATTATATAGGAAATTAATGTGAAATAAGTGTTTGGATATAAGTTAAGGGGAAATTCATGAACCCAACATTCATCCTTCAGGTTCTCCCTCTTTCAATCCTTTTTAATATAGTTACTCATTAAATATAAGTTGTTCATAATTTTCATTACTTTTTTATGATATAAATTTTTTCACTGGTATTTATTTCAGATCAAATGTTTTCCAAAACAACTCTTCTTTTATGAACACATCTTTTACATCTCATTCAAGAATGACGGTTCTTGTAAGATGTATGATATTCATCTTTCTTTTTCAAACCCAAGGATTAAGTATGTGTTCTTATGAGATGAATCACATTCCCCTTCATGGTATTATTATGTTAATTGTTTTATATATTCATCAGGTCAGGAATGGTAAATGATAATGTTTAGTTGTGATGGGTGCACCCAGAATTATATAGCGCAATATGAATGTTTCAATGTGACTGGTGCACCCAAAATTATACAGTACTCCAATGAATTGGGTAAAATGTTGAATATCATGATTAAATTTGAAATAATGTTTGAAAAAGATTATATCTTTGTTCACACGTATTTTTTCTAGTTAACCACTAAGGCATTATTTTTTATTTTTATGCATTTCCATATTTCACGAATTTTATTAATGATTCCCCCCACCTTTATGATATTTTGTCGATGTTATGATTATGGTCACCCATTGTTATATTTTTCATATATATCCTCTTAATAATATTATATATCACCCTTTTTATGTATATCCTCAGGTGACTACATGTACTAAGGAGGCTTCAAGTGCCAAAAAATGCTATAGAAGAAGAAATGAAAAAAAATATGATTTCACTCGATGTTGTAATTTGTTATGTATGGTCCCGATTTTCACAAGAAACTAAACTTTTGGATCCTCTATGTGTAAAACTATTATATATTTTACCTTTTAAATGATGTAATAGTAATAAGAGTCCAGGACTCAATAGTTGGTATTAGAGGAAAGGATTAGTTAACTTGGGAATTAGGATTATTGAACCCAAAAGATAACCTCTAGCATGAGACTTATTACAAATAAGAACACAATATTATTTAGATAGGGATCCCAAAAGTTAAGAATTTAGTAATAATTATTCAAATTAATAAGTTTTTCATTACTTATTGACATATATTTTTCTCTAACCTTATCTATTTTAGAAAATGGTGGGAACCAGGAGAAACCAGATCAACAACTCGTGCGAGGGCCAGTGCAATGATTGCTCGAATGACATCACCACTGATTTGGGAGGTGGAGTTAATAACATCACACTGATTCTTACCAAACTATCTCAGGTTATGAACAATAACCATAATAATGGTGAACTTCCTCTATCACCAAAGAGGGAGAAACTTGATATTGAATATTTTATGAGGCAACGACCAACGACGTTTAGTTGGTTTTCTGATCCACTAGTTTTAGAGGAGTGGTTCAACTACATAGAGATGATATGTTCTATTCATCAATGTTCTGAGATGGAGAAGGGGACTCTAGACTTTTATCATCTAGATGGAGAGGGTGACTATTGTTTGGATTTGATTAAGAACACTAATCAAGGTGTAGAAATAGAAGAGATGGAATGGGAAGACTTTAAGATCATATTTCTTAATAAATATTCCCACAAGCACATCACACAAAGATGGAGTGAGAATTCATAGAGCTCAAGAAAAAAATGAGAATCAATCACAACCTATGAAGAGAATTTAACAAGGCATGCAAGGTATGGTTTGATTTTTGTTATCAACAATGATTGAAAAATTGATAGATTATTTATTGGATTAAAACAACACCATTGAAGGGCTCTTAAAATTAGAGACTTTTGGAGTTATGAATAATTTTTTCGGTATCCTATCAAAGTGTGGATGGAGTTTGGTGAATCTTCCCACAACTATGGTGATACGAAACGAAAGATAGAGTTTCAAGCTAGAGGTTCAAATGAAAATGGTGAGAAGAAAACTCAATGACCCACATGTCGAAAATAAGGGATTTTACAGCATGTGAATTGCCTAAAAGGGATGAGGATGTGCTTCATTTGTGGGAAAGAAGGACACCATTCTCAAGAGTATCTATAAAACATGAAAATGATTGATAATTTATCAGAATAAAAGAGATAACCACCCATAGATCAATGCTAAAACTGTAGGGAGCTAGGGAACTATACAATCCAGTGCACTAAACATCGAGTTCTTGAGGGTAATCATCATCTGGAGCCACCAAATCCCATGGAACAAGGGAAGGATTATTCCATCACTACTGCAGAAGTGGAGAAATATAATGAAGTCATACAAGGTACACTTCATAATCACTCATGAATGGAAAATGTCTTATTTGATTCTGGTTCTATGCATTGCCTTATATCTTGAAAGTTTTATAGAACTATAGAATTGATTCCCCGAAACATTGATGTAGAGATATCTATAAAATCAGAAAGTGTTGAAATCATTGAAACCTATGTGTTCGAATCTTCTCCAGTTGACGTTTGTGGCAAGGTTCTTCAAGGTAATCTTGTAATACATCCCTTGGTGTAATTTTTCACATTAATTGAAATGGATTGGATCTCTTTATATAGAACACATATCAACTATCAAGAAAAGGAATTATACTTTCATATTACGAACCATACCTTGCTCCACTAAAAAAGGAAGGAATATCATGAATCTCCATTAAAAATTCTTTTAATGGTTTGGGTGTTGATTCCATATGAAGAAGCATACCTCTCCCAAATGGTTGGGTTAAAGGAAAGTTCTAACCATTACGAAATTCCCATCATGAGAAAATACAGTGATTCATTTCTAAAAGAGTTACCCAGAATTCCCCTATATCTTGATGTAGAGTTCTCAATTGAACTCATACTTGGAGCTACTCCTACCTCAAAGATTCCCTATTCGATGGCTCTTCTTAAACATCAAGTTTTAAAGAAGCAGCTACAAGGGAATCTTGACAAAGGGTCCATATGCCCAAGTTCATCACCTTTGGGCACACTAGGGCTCATTGTAATGAAGAAGAATGGAACAATGCAGATGTATATCGATTAACAGGAACTCAACAAGATCAACATAAAGAACAAGTATCTTCTTTCATCGATTAAGGATGTGTTCGAATAGTTAAATGGAGATCAATACTTCTCAACAGTGGATCTTCATTATGAATATCATCAACTACAGGTGAATAAGAAAGATATTCAAAAGAATTTCTTCTGTACAATGTATGTGAATTTTGAGTTTCAAGTTATTCCCTTAGGACTTACTAAGCCCCCTATATTCATTATGGATTTGATGACTAGAGTCTTTTGACATTACCTCAAAAATAATTGGTATTTTTTATTGACGATATACTCATCAACTCCAAGATCAACGAGGTACATGAAGAAAATATATGACTTGTGTTGGCGACACTGAGAAAGGATAAGTTGTACGCTATGTTAAGAAAGTGTGAGTTTTTTATAAAGCAAGTCACATTCATGGAACATATGATCACAAGGGATGGAATTTCTATGGATCCATAAAAAAGGCGAATGAGGAATTCCCGAGACCCTCTAGTGTCGCAAAAATCTGTATTTTTCTTGGATTAGTAGGTTAATCTTGATGTTTTGTAATAAAATTCTTACGATTGTCATGCACACTAACTAAGATAACAAGGAAAGGGGTAAAGCATGTCTGGATGGATGAATGTTAGGGAAGCTTCATAGAGCTAAGGAGAAGGATGATCACTGCACATGTACTCACACTACCAATATGTGGAGATCGTTTTGTGATATAATATGATTCGTCAATGAAATGCATCAGATGTGTCGTATTGCAAAATGATAATGTGATATCCTACGCCTCATGGAAGTTGGAGATCCGTGAGCAGAACTACTGGACACATGATCTAGAGCTAGCAGCCATTATTTTTGCCTTGAAAATCTGGCGGCACTACCTTGATGGTGAAAAGTTTTACATATACACTGAACACAAGAGCCTAATGTAAATATTCTCAAAAAGGAGCTCAACATTCATCAAAGGAGATGGTTATATCTAATTAATGAATCTTATTTTTCTATTAACTATCATCCTCAAATGGAGAACAAGGTATCAGAATCTCAATGAAGAAAATAACTTAATAGTCTATCCATGTTACAGATTGAGAAAGTCCCTATATTCTTGAATATGTAAAAAATGTATATATAAATCATAGGGGTAGAGGATAAATCATACCTTTCCCAAATGATTGTGAAACCATCCATACAATAGATGATTAAGAAGCACAAAGGGGTTCTGTGGAGATACAAATGTGGGTGAATGCCGCAAAGGATAGGAAGATTCAAGAGTTCCATATTGAAGATTATGGTATGATTCGGTTTGGAATGAGGGTTTCTATGCCTTCATCACCCATGAAAAATAAATATATATGAAAAAAATGCACATAGCATAACATTCTCTATCCATCCTAGGAGTACCAAGATGTACTATGATCTCCGAGAACAATTCTGTTTGGATAACATAAAAAAGGAGATCATGGAATATATCTCAAGGTGTTTGGTATTTCCGAAAGATAAAGTAGAGAGAGAAAATTGCAAATGGTTGATGTACCCATTGACTATACCGATGTAGAAATATGAAAATGTTACTATGGACATTGTCACGGGTCTCCCGAAGACGTCGTAGAGAAATAATGCGATATGGTTTGTGGTTGACTGACTCACCAAAAATACACATTTTATCACTATATGGGAAGTCCTCTCACTTTAACAACATGAAAAGATATAACTAAATGAAGTTTTCAGAATGAATGGTGTTCCACACTCCATTGTCTCTGATCATTATCCAAGTTTCACATCTATATTCTGGATGAGCCTACAACATGCTTTGAGTACTGAATTAAATTTCAGCACGGCCTATCACCCCCAAAATGATGGCCAATATAAAAGGACTATTCAGGTGCATGAAGATATACTAAGATACTACTCTCTATAATTCAAAGGAGGATGGGATCAGCATCTCTAAATGGTTGAGTTCTCATATACAAATATCTTCCACTCGAGTATTCATATGGAAAGCGATGTAGAACTCTAACCTGTTAGGATGAAGGTAGAGAAAGAAAGAAAAATGAATCCAATATTATGGATGAGATGATAGAGAAGGTTAATGTCATCAAGAAACACATCAAAGCTACACAATGTCAGCAAAAGAACTTCACTGACAACCGTTGAAGGGGCCTGGAGCTCGACGTTGGAGATGATGTCTTCCTAAGAATATCACCATGGAAGAGAGTCATGCGATTTGGAAAGAAAGTGAAGTTAAGCCCAATGTACATTGAACCCTTTTATATCCTTGACTACATAAGAGCTGTGGCCTATCAGCATTAACTTTCACCAAATATGGATAATGTTCATGATGTGTTTCACATATCACCCCTAAGAAAGTACATACTTTATCCCTCACATTTACTAAACATAGAGGTGGTACAACTGGAAGATGATCTATTCTATGTGGTGCAACAAGTAGAGATTTTAAATTGGAGATATAATGTTATATGCAACAAAAAAACCCACCGTGTCAAAGTGTTGTGGAGAAACCATCAGTCTGAAGAAGCTACATGGGAACCAGATGAGGTGATGAAGGAGAAGTACCCTCATCTATTTGTTTAAAATGAAAATTTGAGGGAAAAATTTAATAATTGGGGAAGAATGTAATTATACAATGTTTTAAATGGAAATTGACTTATTATAAATATGTATTAAAATCTTATGAAAACACAAAATAATGAACTACTAATCATTGAGTGACCTTTAAACATAAGTTTGTCACTTCTGTGTTTGGAATTTTAAAAATCTGACATACACGGTTGTGTTTAAGATGATTTTTGGTGTGTAATAAAACCAACATAAGTTTTGGTTTATTGTAACATACCCTTATGAATAGTAACATTCCCTTATGAATATTAATATTACCCTTATGAATATCAAATAGTCAAAAATAATAGTAACCTAACCCATGAATATTAAATAAAATTTGGGCATCTTAAAAGAAATGGTATTTTTGTAAGAAATAAATAATTAAATATAATTACTTAATTAATTTAAAATAAGATTTATTTTCTTATACATAGTTAATAAATTAACAAATATATGTATTATACATTTATGATAATTTTATAAGACCTCATGTAATTTTTGAATGCATTAGAAAATCTGTTTTAATTTCAAAAATCATTTTTTTCAAATAAATTGTAATTTTAATTAAATATTAAATTATTCATATTTTGAAATTTATTTTTGTAAAATGGACATCATTTTTGGAATAAACACATCAATAAATATTAGGTTTTAATTTTTGGTATTTTTGATGAAATACATGAATTTTTGATGAATAGAGAAATGCCATAATTTACAAAATAAACAAAATAATCTAATTATAGTGTCATGTATCATGTTGTACTGATGTATTCCCACTTGGTTCCGGATAAAATTATAAAATTACCATTATTTCATATGGATGACTCAATATTAATTTTTTGGTGGGGAAATAATAAATGAATGAATTTAATATTGAGAAATCCCCCTCCCCTTCACTATAAATACCATCGTTCACACCCTCAGTTCCTTACACCACTAAAGCTTCAAGACTTATCTAAAATATTCTTAATAATGTTACATATCCCCTTACTCACATCTAAGAGCTTATGGTATCATAAAAAGACCTAGCCTATGCACCATAAGAAGGATCCCAAGAGGATGATTCAAGAGGTAATTTCTCTCCATCTTCTCCTTTATTTCCCTTTCAATTTCAATTTTTTTTCATTCTCTCCCCACATATCTTTATCCATATTGTATGGTAAATCTATTATCATAAATATAAAATAATGTTATCATAATAATGGAATATTATTCCATCCATTCCAAATCTCTTTTTCCATTTATTTTATAAAATAAAACGTTGTTCGTGAGGTGTTAATCTATCCCCTTCAAGAATGAAATGTTTTCATTTTTCATATATACCTACAGATCTGGTCATGAAACCATTTTTATGGTTGAACCATAATATTTTATTTGTATTATGTCCAATTTATTGTTCTGGAACTAAATTATGTACATATTACTAAATTATTAATCAAAACATGTTCGTTGTGGTCTAAAAACTGCCGAAATTAACTCAAACAATCATCATTTAATTTTTATCTAATGATTCATCCACATGGAATACAATGTAATTATTTATAAGATAATTTTAACTTTTTTAATATCATTAATAACATGGAATATATTTTATGGTTGTTTATCCATGTTCTATGAGAACTTCAATTCAAGAATACATGTGAAACGCTAAAGAAAACCATAAAAATGAATATTCCCGAACAATTTGTTAAAACTCTATAACACATCAAAAGGCCCATAAAATAACATAATAAAACCACAATGACCCCTATTAATGTATAAAAGGTTCTTTAATTTATAATTAATTAATATAATATCATTATATAAGGCATTAATGTGAAGTATGTGTTCAGATATATGGTAAGGGGAAATTCTCGAACCCAACATTCATTCTTTGGGTTCAAGCACTTTCACTCATTTTCGATATGGTTACTCCTTAAAAATAATTTATTCATCATTTTATTTCCTTTTATAAGATATAAATTTTTTTCACTTGTATTTATGTCAAACCAAAAGTTTTCTAATATAACCTTTCTTTTAAGAAAACACCTTTTACATATCATTCAATATTGTCGATTCTTGTAACATGTATGTTATTCCATCTTTCTTTTGGGAACCCAATGATTAAGAATGAGTTAATATGAGATGGAACCCATTCCTTTTAATGGGTTAGATAGGTTTATTTTTTTGTATATTCATTTTGGAATTTACAGTAAATAATAATATTATGATGTGATGTGTGCACCCAGAATTATATAGCGCAATATGAATGTTTCAATATGACTGGTGCACCCATCGTTATACAGGTATCCAACGAATTAGATAAAGTGATGAATATCATGAGTAAATTTGAAATGATGTGTCAACAGTATTATAGTTTTTTTTCACAAATATGGGTTGTAGTTAACCACTAAGACATGATGTTTCATTTTTATGAATTTCCACATTTCAAGTCTTTTATTAATGATTCCCCTCAAACTCAGGATCTTTTTCCTATGTTATGATTATGCTCACCCATTGTAACATTGTTATAATATATCCTATTACTAGTATTTTATCTCAACCCATTTTATATATATCCCCATGTCACTACATTTATTAAGGAGGGGTCATGTTCCAATAAGAATCTAGAGACGAAGAAATAAAAAACAGTGTTTTTCCTAGATGTTGTAATTTGTTATGTATGGTCCTAGTTTTTCCAAGACACTAAACCGTTGGATCCTCTATGTGTAATACTATTAGGTTGTTTATATTTAATATTATTTAATAGTAATAAATTGGTGGGTCTCTATAAAACCCATATTTATTTAGTCCATTTCTAAACACATGAACACAAAATTTATGAAACCAATGATAAACAATCCCCATAACCCACAACAAAATATCATTATATTTTTGATCCAAATACTAGATCAATAAGACCATTCCCATTGTAACCATATCATCAACTTCAACTCATGTCATTCACCACATGGTGACCTCATAACCCAAAAGTTCATCCCACCCATAGACTGAATAGGAAACATCAAATTCTGCATCCACTTCGTTATTAGGTTCATAATTATTTTCCTTCCAACTACTCTTGAAATCCACACTTATGTCTCAGGTAACATCCTATATTGAATACCACTATAATAATTATCTGAATGAACACCTTTTTTATGCATTTCATATATTTTAGGACTAATTATACTTTCCTCAAACATTAAGAATCTCATCCATAATCCCTATGGATTTCCACATCACTAATGAGATATATGTCCACATCACCTATCACGATTCATCCCAAAGACACTTATGACTTCCCACTAGTCCGAGTAAATTAATATTAAATATTGTACATCACCAATAATAACATGTGACTAAAAAGGACATTAATAATCTCAGATAGGACATTAACCCATTATGATATTTCCACTATTTCATACCAATTTATTCATAGTGAATAAGTGCTATTATTGCTACCATAACCGACCCATTACAATCCTATCACTTATAACAAAGTCACCCATACTCCATAATCCCTATATTTAAACCCATGAAATAATATAATCATTCATTCTATAAAATAAACATTAATATTTAATTTTATTAGAAATTCCTTCTAATAAATAATGGAATTAACAATCCTCATCGAGCCTCCTCACCACCATATTCATGACCATCCAGGCCTCATTTAAACTCATACCACCACATAATCTGTACTAAATATCATAAGACATAAATATTTAATGAAACTTTTTTTAAATTATTTATTTGACATAATAAAAAGTGGAATATTAATCAATAATTTTTTCAAACATTTTTGATCCACTAATATGACATATAACCTCACGTGTTCAACTGTACAGCTCCTCAACAATAAATTTTTATAAAACCAAAAAAATTCTATGATTTATAAATTATATAGTAAATTCATTTCAAAATCCCAAGAAAATTTTCTAGACAAATCATATATCTAATGAAGATAATAAATTTATATAATATATCATATTCAATATGGATACATCACGTGAACAATTCCCCACCATGAAGAATTTGTGTGGAGGAAGATGGGAGAGAAGTTTGGCCTAATGGAATTCCCTAGAACCATGGTGTGACCATCATTAAGGGGTAATACATTGAAATTATTGTCTTACACTGTTAAAAATGCATGGTGGTAACACCTATTGGTGGGTCCACAGAGAGAATAGAAAAAGGGCACTTCATTGCATCATGCTATGATGTAGAGAATTGATTCCTGGTACATCCAATCTCAAGGCATCCCGAGGCCTATCCACTTATGCAGCCTCGATAGTGCATCCCTTATTTAGTAGCCTAGGCCATAAATGTCTAGTAAAAATCTAGTTTGTCACTTCCAACTATAATATATCATACCCCCAAAATAAAAATTTTTCCTTTCATACCCCTTACCTCTCCTTGGTGTATCCCCTCACTTACTACACATTGTTATTTATAACAATAAGAATCCATGGAAAAAATATATTTTTCTACATCACAATAGAAATATTGATAGGAATTATTCCTATAGGACAACCATGATCCAACACCTCTAACATCTCATAAATAAATACTGTATTTAGGGACTAAATACACCCACAAACATATCTGATTCAGAATTTCAAATTCTCAAAATAATTTTCTCATTCCTAATAAATATATTTTCTTCAATTATGGGAGAAAAATTTAATATTCCTCTCCAATTAACAAAAAATTAATTTTTTTCTGGTTACAAATTTATTTTTTTGTAAACAATAATTTATATGTTTCTTGGAGAGTCAAGACCACCAAAATGGTCATCACTGTTATTTTGTTTAACCATCCTTCTCAATTTCACAATTTAATGGATCTACATAATATAGAAAATAATAAAATATAATTTAAATCAACATCAACCATATATGATCCACCAAAATAGTGAATTTCTAGTAAACAGAGTATCATAGATATTATTATTTTTATTGGAATATAATTCTGATGTACTTTTTCAGTATATAAAGGATTAAATATTCTCATCATTTTTATTTTCATGAAATTTCATGTTGGATCATTCTTTATAAATATAACTCAAATTTATTTTTCAACTTTAAATATATATAAGATATTATCCTTAAATAATATTTATAAATTTCTCATTATTTATTTTATATAAAATTTTGTGGGAATATTTGAAATCATAACACTTTTTTTTAAAATACATTCAACGACTTAAATAAAATCACTGGTTTTTTACAAATAATATACAAATTTTTTCACAATTATAATTAATATATATGCATACCACATATAATTTTAAATCTCTATTGAAAACTTTTATATTACCATGTAATATATGATAAATAAATCTCATTGAATACATATATGTCTTATTTTATTTGTATCACTATATATAATTTGTAATTTAACACATTAGGCTTATTATTTTATTCTAAATATATGAATAACCACTAAATCCTATCTCAGCCTATTAAATTTATATTTTCACATTTTTTATTATTAACTGAAGGGAATATAATTTTATTTATAAAAAAAGAAATATAATTTTATTATATAAACACATGGGAATAGGTAAACAAAAAAATCAAAGTATGTTAGGTGTCATTGTTGAACTCTAATATAAAACATATGACCGTCATATTATAGTGATCAAAGTGGTTTTCTACAAATATATTCCACTTATGTAACCCATCAAATATTTTTTTATGAATTCAATTTAATTTCCATATAATTCCCTTCAATTTTCTATTTATGGGTTATTAAATGTCTTGGTGTGGGCCTAGTGGTCAGTTTCATGGAGTTCACATGGGTTTAAGATGAAATTCATTCAATGTTTTCTTACAATTCCACAACCCCTATGGGTTTTAACATCTTTTATTTTTACAAAAGATTAGAATTTGTTAGTATTTTTGGGTACATATCACATCTTTGTTAATTGTTTCATAAATAGGAATTCATAAGATATAGCATTTTCTTTCTCCTCGATCATTACACTACAATACATCAAATTTATTTGAGTAATCCAAAAAAATTGTGAATGGTTTAATTTTTAATTGTTAGTATGAGACTTCAATACCTATGGATTAATTTTTAAAATATATATTAAAATTTAGGGCATTGTTCCAAGACCAAAATTTTCACACTGTAAGATTTTCCAAGGTAGTGATATTATACTATGACCCTTATTGTCACACAACAATTTAGACATTGTGCATTTTTTTAATGTTTCAATTAAACTTATTTAGAAAATATAATTGTTAATATAAATTTATAATCCCTTGTTAATCATTTAGTATCCAATATTATCTATTTCATTTGGGTTTTCCCATTAAATCTATATCTACCAAATCATATATATATATATTCATCAAAGTTAAAAAATCTCTATAATTTAAACATTAATTCTCATAATATTTGAATGATACAAATTTCAAAAGGATTAGTTTCATTAAGAATTATCTATATAAATATTGTATCACCAATGATTTTTTAATATCTACTAATGTTTTAGAAAATATACATTCTTTATATAAATAATCCTGTATATAATTTCCTTCAGATGATGAAAAAAATAATTAGTGACAAAAACTTTTCATTAATGAAAAAACAAATCAATGATCGACAACATGTGTTATTATTTTCTTGTTAAAAATACATAACATAGGGTAAATATCTTATTAAAATAAAATAAAGCCATAATAGCATAATTATGATCAACATTAAAGAATAGAAATTATAAAATAAACTAGAAACATTTTTAAATAATCATGAATAATTTAATAATAACATTATAAATTTTCATCTCAATAAAATGTGGAATAAGAAGAAGCATAGGTAACCCTGACATCATGAGAAAACCCATGGGTGACCACACATTATGTTATGAATAGTCCAATGATTTCAATAAAGAAATGTTGTTATAAAACCATGTTTTCCATAAATTAATGATGTGAACAAAAACATTTTTTCCATGTATCATATTTTTTAACATGACAAACCTTTTCTACACATTATGTGTTGAGAAAAAAAATCCATCCAATGAACACAAATAATTATCTATTGAAATAAAAACATTGTACAATTTATTAGAGATATATATAAGACACCACTTATCAAATAATGATATAAAATACCTATGTGCGAGACATGAAATATAACATATATAAAATCATCTAAAAATCCAATGGAAGAAGAATGTATTTTAAAAATATTTCAAAATACTATTGAATATAATTACATGAATAGTTGGATTTATATATACAAGAAAATACTAAAGTTGAATTAACATAAAATAACATATGTATTGACCGTAAAAATTATAAAATAAGTGATACATCCTTTCAAAAGATTGATGAAATTTGAGATGAAATCACAAAAATGGATATAATAATAAATCACATTAATTTAAAAAGGCAATGTTATGTGAGAAATTAAAAAATAAATTTAAAAGATTTTAGATGAATTTTATATATGTATATATAGTTTCTAAATATTATGCAATAATTGTGACATTATATGATAATAATTTCATTTTTTATATGAATTATATGATAAATAATTAATTTATGTGAAATGAAATTCATCTTCAAGTTATTTAGTAATTTTATAAAAACAACATTGATGAGAATGTTATATAAATATATTTCAAAAAGATAAAAAAGAAAATTTGAGTATTTAAATTTATAATAAATCATTATCTTTTAAATTAAGTGAATAATTTATTTTTAGAAGAAATTAATGTGGACATAGATAATAAAGAGACATTATGAATAATGGGAATTACTCTTAATAAATTTTATTCAATTTGTTATGAATAATTACTCACATAAAAGGATAATAATTTTTTATAAAAAAATTCACTAAAAAATGATGAAATATAGTATTAAAATCTATATAGTGGAGGAATGTAAAAATTGAATAGTAATTCTCATGAATAAAGTCTGTGAATCATTGACTGGGAGTTTAGTTAACAGAAACCCTTACGGGAATATAAATTTATAAATTATGAATCATTTGAAAAGAGGTTTTGAGAAATATGATAAAATATCTACAAAATAAGTAATATATAATATTATATATGTTCTTTAGTTACAGAAAAAATGTATGGGAAGACCATATCCAGTGATGAATTGTTATGAATCATGGAAATGAGTTGGGTTATGAAAAATAGTTATGAATTTGATAAAAATTGTATCAAACCCCATTGACATATAAAACCTAAAATAGAATATTAAATATCCTTATTAATAAATATTATCAACGTTAAATATTAAAATATGTATTATATACACCATGTAAATGAAAAAGGTTCATAATGTGAAACATGTCTTATGGGAGGAAATGTGAGACCCCAAACCATGCCCTTGGATTCCCATTTGGCTAGATTCTCTCCAACCTCCTACATAATAAACATAATAAACATAATAAAATATATTAGAAACATTTTCATGTATTTTTCACATATAAAAATAGTTGATAATCATTTACTACAATCAAATTAATTAGTTATAGTTTCTTTTCATCACAAAATGTTATAAATTTTCATTATTTCATATAGGATTTGTAATAGTGATATTGGTTCTCATTTATTAATAAAAAGTTAATAATTTATTGATTATTCAATAGACTCGAATAATTATTTTTTAATGATTTATGTGTTCTAATTTTAAATTAATGTAATTTTTTATTATGTTTAGGAATGATTTAATTCATGATGAACTTATTTATGGTATTTTAGTGATTATAAGTTAACACATTATATAGATCATTCATTTTTGTCTCCCTTCCCCTTAAAACAATATTTATAACATTATTTTCTATTAAATACTATATATTCTAAGTAATTATTTTTTTATTATCATCAATGATAAAAACGTATAGCATTATTTAGGAAGGTAGATAAGGGATTGAGATAAAAATTTAATGTAATTTATAGGACAATATCCTTAAAAAAGTGATTCTGATATCATTATTATATGTTCATAATAATGTTGTTTATGGTTTATTAATTTGATTAAGCTTATTCTAGGATTTTTTAATAAAAAATATAGAGAATAAAAGGACAGGGTTGGGTAGTATTCAAATAAAGGGTTTGATTGTTCCCTTAGAGGGCATCTTTGATGTTGATGTTTTGGGTAACCTACATACAAAAACAATATAATTTATTACAAGCTTCATTTAAAATAAAAAATCTATTAAATATCTTGCGAACACATGTATCTCTATCTAAATGAATCAAAACGTAGAATACCATTATAATATAGCCATTAAATTTGATGATATAAATTGGACCCACTAAATAAAGAAAATAATTATGTTTACATGTTATAAAATAAATTCACTTGTTATCAGTTTATTTTATATAGAAAGAAAATAAAATTAAACTAAAAGGGATATTTTTCAAAAATTAATTTTTATGATCACTATTTATATTTACATAAATAATTACATTTATCATCATTGGTGGATAAATTTAATGATTCTTATATATAGTATATATTAAATGAAATTTTCTAATATTAGTCTATTATTTTATCTTCACATCGGATATGAAAAAATATAGTTTTACTCTTAAAATGTACTTCTATAATTCTGGCCTTCATTGACTATTCTGCTCTTATTTTAAAATGAATTTTGGCCAATTATACAAATTTAATCCTAAAATTTTATTATATATTTAGAACAAGAGGATCAAAAAATTTAAATATTACCATTTTATTTTTTTCCATTATATATAATAACATAGGTAAATAATTTTTATTGAGGTATGGGAAAAAATAGGTAATAAGAGGTTAAAACTATGACATGAGGATTGAAATTTTTTGTAATTAAATCATTTTTTTGACTTAGTTTGGGTTTTCTTTTTCAATATAATTATTTAATATATAAAATTTTGGATGCATTTTTATTCGATTTTATCCTTTATATTATTCTAAGAAACGTTTAATTCAAAATGCCTCTCTCTTGACACTAATATCTCTAAAAACATTCCACAATTTTAAAAAAAATATATTTTTTGATATAAATGTTTATTTATTATATGAATTGTTTTTTATCATGGTAATTGATTTTTAATTTTCACTGTTTGAAAAATTTATATATGTTCTTACGTAAGAGAGACATATTATTTATTCATTTTATAAAAAATAAAATTAACGAATTTAATAATAGTAAATGTAATTCAATTATTTAATTTTTTATTATAAATTATTTATATATTTATATATGAAATATTAGATACTTTTTAAAATATTATATTTTAATTAAATAATTGTTTTATCGACATTACTGTAAACTTAATTGAATAATGTCAAAAATGATATTAAATCGATTTTATAAACATTATATTTTATTGAATTATTTAAAACCATAAAAATGTGTAAACATGAATTGGGTGATAACAAATGGTCTGAAATATATCCCACATTCAATTTATGATCCAATTTTTACCTTATTTATAAAATTATATCACATTAATATTTAAAAATTAGTTAACCTGATAAAATAAAATATTGCTTAAACAAGGAGTTAAGCATATTGATAACATTTTAAATGAAACAAAAACCTATATACATTTAATTGGATAATTATATTTAAAAAATATTATCATTTTATTATATTTTAATGAAATATTGAAGAATTTTTCTTATAAGGTTTTTTTAATTTTATTATTCAATGAAATTATTAGAGTGACGTTCTCTTAACTTATATAAGGGAAGACATTATCTCTTTTAGTTTTTCCTTATTTAGAATAAAATATTTAAAAAAACCTTCCCATTAACTGTATAAACATCCCAATAAATGATTTATGTATTCTAATATTTTTAAAATAACATTGCAAGTTACCTTATGAAATGATCTAAAGGAGGCCTACTGAAGAAGAGTTAATCATATTACCCGAACCCTTTCAAATTATTTATTCTTATAACTCATATAATTCCATGGTAGGTATAATTAACTGATAAAATAACTTTCTTCAATATATGAAAATTGTATTCTGATTATGGTATAAGCATTTTTCACCCTTTATTCTATCAAGTGGGATGTGAATGTATTGCTAGTGTTAATGTATGGTCAACCACATCCACACAATGATAATATTAGTTTTCCAACACCACCATTCAGGGATGGTTCCCTAGATTTCATGAATATTTATGTTTGATATTTATGAAATATATATTATTCTAGATTTATAATATCAATAAACATTTATTTCATTACAATCCATTAGAAAAAGACAATGTGTCTCATCGGTATATGTAGACTAATACCCCTACAAATTAATGTGAACATTTTTTAATTACAGTTTTAATTGGATGGTAATTTGGATACATTTTATGAACATATATAATATTTATAATATAATAATGATTCTATATAGGATAATCTGATTAAAAATTCTTTCAATTCATCTAGAAAAATGAGGAAACAACATTCTTGAATACATATGGCCGGCCACCTCCGTGAATGGATTAATTCATTTTTCAATCTCGAAAATTTGTGTATATATATATATATATTAACATTTTATAAAATATTTATATTATGATTATTATTCTATATTAGTGGATATATTATCATATTACATCGTTTAAAATGAAAAAATCATAACTCCCTCAAAAAACAAAATAGTTAGCACCAATAAATGTTGGTTTTTATTATGATTTTTTCATAAATAGTAGATGAGATGTTATAAGGGGATAAAATATGATATTATAATTATTTATAAGACTCATTTATAAACATATAGTAAATTTTTATTTTATATATTGGGGCTTCAATTTCATCTGACGAAATAGAAAATCAGTGTAGGGGTTTTTGATACAATCTCATTATCTATTAGTATTGTTTATGATTTCATATTTTACGAGGAAATATTATGACAAATATCTAATGAAATTCGTGAAAAAAAATTCCTATGTAATTTTCTAGTTATTACATGTATTCCATTTATTTTCCTCACATTAAGTACACAATAGAACCAAATAATGTTTTACGATAATATAAAATTCACTTCCCTCTTTGGTCAAAATTCATTTCCATCCTTGTATTGAATTTCTATGAGAAATAATAAATTATTTCAAAAGTGTTCAATGTTTTTTAATGTGATTTTTTAAATTATTTAATATTAAAAAACAACTTAAAAGTAATATTAATTTTATTTTTATAGTGATTTAATATTTTATTGTTTTTTTAAATTATAATATGATTTCTTTTTTTAGCTTATATGACATGAATAGAATTTCCAATCATCATGAGAACTCAGTGATTATATCATTCAATTAAAATTTTCAAAAATTATTTTAATATATTTTATTAATATTTACTAATATTTTTATTTTAAATTATTATTCTCAAAATGATATGGATATTTTCATCGAGAAATTTTCCAACTAATGAATTAAATAAATTTTCATCTAATATAAAATAACATGATGTTAATGAAATTTAATAGGGACTTGATCCAATGAAACCCTCATTATTCATTATCTAGAAGGTATATAATTATATATCCTTCAATGAATTGCGTACATATTGATTTCAAATGAGATTAAGACTGGAATGGGGAATGAACCCACCTATGTAAGGTAATTAATCCCCAATGAATGTATCAATTTTGAAAATGGACTAACAAAATAGTTTGGGGAGTGGACCTAGTGAATTATGATAACATTGGAATTGTTCGTCAGCAGCTTAGGAAAGTATTTTTATAGTTATTTTTTTAAAATAAACATATGTCTTATTCCCATAGTATGATAATAAGGTTCATTTTATTTATATCATTTAGGATATTTGTCTTATAACCTAACGTGGTGTTTTTCATTCTTTAAGATTATTATCTATGACACGATGGGTTTGGTTTTCAAATATAAAGCTCATGTTTTATGACAATTATTACTTGTTTATGTTTTTGTGAATATTTACACCCCCTTGATTACTCATATTGCGCATATGAGATCACCCATTATTATGTTTCCCTTACACAAGATATGATGGAGGAATTTATGTATGATATATATAAAAGGTTAAATTTTGGGAATACATATGATTAATATGATGTAGAAATCATATGAACATGTATTTTATGTTACCCTTTTTTCCAAAGAACTAATCCTATATGAATCAAATATGGGATCGTTAATTTATATAGTAATATCTATCTTATCAACTTTCATATATACGTATAGAATGTGAGTTTATTTATAATTTATATCAAGTAATTGTTTGTTGAACCATTTGAAACAATAATGACAAAACTTTCATGGATATCCTATTAAAAATCCAATTTTTATGAGAATTTCATATGTTATATTAATGAAATGAGTGTTTTTCCCTAAAATACATCCCTATATGGATACTAAAAAGGGATGTGGTTTTGAAATAGATTCAACTCAGGTTAGTAACCCTAAAAATAGTTATTGAGTATATCTTATACTTCATTCAAATGTATGTTGAGTGTTCAATTACATCGTAGCATGGATGACCAGTATAGGAAATATTCTGGTATAGTCTTACCTTTAATTTATAAACCATTTTAAAGGATTTGAATAGATGATAATCATGGATATCCTAGGTTAAAAATTATCTGTAAAATGTGGAACTGAATGTATCAAATTTTAGACAACCTATGAATGATTTTTCAATTTTTATCACACTAATAAATGGTGTTTGATCACCATGCTTAATATATTTATCTTACTAAGGTAATAAATGTAGAATGTTAATGTTTAGTTCATTATAAGAATGATAAAATAATTTATTACACTATTTGGGTATTGTTTTATGAAATCATCAATATTTTGAAAATACTAAATGAATTTAAATTAATAACCACAATGATTATATTTTGAATTAGTAATGAACCCCCATTATTGTATGTTGATATAATCTCAAGTTTATGATTCTTCTCATATTTCCTTTGTAACGAATTTACTTCCGTAATGTCTTATTATTCACCCTATAGTTTAATTTATTGTTATTTTTTGGATGGATTTTCATTCATTACATAAATTCAGTAGCATTTTCCATGGATTGGAAGTCTCATTTGATCTAATAAAAGATCAAATTATATTCTATATATGGAATGATAAATATGATCATCCTTTTGATATTTAACCCATTTCCATCACATTTATTCCTTTTAAAAATTATTTTTATATATTTTCTTTGGGATGAAACTCAATATCAATGATATGATTATTATACAAGATTTTGTTGGTGTTTTTTCAAACATTTTTCTTAGTATTTTTTCAAATAATGATTTTGAATATTTAATAGATCTCATACCTAATGTTAAACTATATTAAAGACTCTATATTGAATTTCACGAATTTATTTAAAAACAATTAATGAAACAATAGATGAAGAAAAATTATAAATGGTTTATTTAGCCTATTGTGTCACTAATGGGTAGACCTGTTCTTTTTATTAAAAATAAATATTGATCTATGTGACATGGAATTTATTATCTATAACTCGAACACATCAAAATGAATTATATGTATACTCTTCCCCATATTGATGATTTATTCGATCAGTTATAAGATGATGAATATTTTTCCATAATTTTTCTTTTATCTAGTTACGTTAAATTATGGTTCAAATGTAATGAAATTTCTAATAATATCATCCATACGTGGTAAGAATACTATGATTTTTATTAATGAAATTTGTTCTTACAAATTCCCATTTATATATTCAGGTATATAACATATATAATATTTATATATTACCTTTTTATATTATCATATAATTTTTTGATAATATTCATATATATTCAAATAAATATTAGGAGGATGATGATCATATGATGATTGATCTGATGATTCTATGAAAGGATACGTTTAATTTAATTTTTACCAAGTGTGAATTTTCACAATAAAATGTTTAATTTTTGAGTCATATAATCTCATGTGAGGGTATATTGGTAGATCCATTAGAAATAGAATTTATTGATCATCGGACCTATACAACAATTATATATATGATATCTATAGTTTTCATGGTTTCTAAGTATACTATTAATATTTTTTCAATAATTTATCATGGGTATATAATCCAAAAACCAAGATAAATCATAAGGGATGCATGTTATTTGGATATATGAATGTCATGAAAATATCATGGAAATAATGAGAATGATAGTACAAAAAGCTGTTCTTACACTAATAAATAGTGTGGAGGGTATTTTAATCAATTATTTAGCATCAGAGATGATATTGGTATGTTTTATCATTTATAATCAATCGATGATATCATATTCATCTGATTAATTGATGATTATTGAATAAAATCCCAACTAATGAATTCAAGATAACTTTTTCAGTATTTTAATGATATGGAGTCATTATATTCGTGGGTATAGTTTTGAAATATATAAAATCATAAATATTTATATTATATATTAACTCAAAAAGAGTTAAATGTGAAATAATGAAGGTGGATGTAGTAGGATAGTCATTGTGTCTTCTTAGTACAATAGAAACCTAGTGTAAAAACACATGTATTTATAGTATACTAATTTTGATTTCTATTAAAAATTATGAATAAGAAATTAATTTTACTTTAAAGGGGATTCTATGTCTGATTGCAAAACCAATATGCCACAATGGGTTTCATCGAATTCTAATGGGGTATGTAAGGCTGAGTCATACTAAAAAATAATAACATAATATTATTATTTTAATGGTAGTTAATGTATAGTCGTTGTATTGTAATAAATTAAAAAAACTGGAAATATTATGATTAAACATTTTTTTAAAATGTTTTTATAATTATCCAATAAAATTTAGAGGCTTAAAATGAGAATGAATCCAATTTTTAGCATAAATACTCAAATATTTTTAAAAGGTAGATTTACCCTCTTTTAAAGAAGTTCATATTTTAATTTTTTTTTTCAATTTTATAAGTTATATTTGAAAACAAAACTTCTTATTTTGAAGCGGGACATCAAAATTTACATTGGGTAATTTTTTTATTTTTCTGATAAATTACAATTTTTATCAAATAATGAAAATATTGTATTTTTAGTCAAAACTGTCTTATCATTTGAATTATTTATATATTTAGATTATTTTTTTTATTTTTTTTAAAGTGTACATAGATTAAGGTTTTACCACATAATCCAATTTAGTTCATTTTAATCAATTTTACATTTTAATTAGAAATGAACACATGTCAATCTTTTGATAGATATTATTTCTTAAAAACACGCTTTTTTGTTTTGGAAATAGGAATTAATTTTAATTTAATTTAAGAAAATTATATTTTTTGAATAGTTTGAAATGAATTATAAATTTTGAATATGGATTTCCATATTGTTTAAATATGGATCTTTAATTTTTATACATTTTGAATAAGAACATCAGTAAATATTTTATTTACTATGGTAAATAAGGGTAAAAAATAATATTTTTATAATATTAAATTACACAAACATGTTTCCAAATATAAATAATGATAAATTTATGCCAATTTGAATCATTTGATCTCTTTTGGGACCCCATGAATCCACTTGTAAGTGAAAATTCCATTTTTTAAATATTAAATTAAAGGGAAGGAAAATGAAACATAAACATATATATTCTAGTAAATTAAATATTATATTGGGTTATATAAGTTATCATTCAACTATAAATATGAATTAGACATCTAAAATTATTTCCTAAATCAAGTTATTTTATTTATAATTTTTAGAGATTAAATAAATAAATGTAATTTTTACACAATCATGATGTAGTTATTTCTTCACTAATAACGGAATCAAATAAATGATATTATAAATGATAAAATAAATATAATTTGATAATTTTTATTTCAGCCACTAATTTTGTAGATTATAGTTATATGTTATATTAGTAATTAATGAAGTTATTTCGAATCAATAAAATTTTAATTAATTTTTTAAAAGTCATTATATTAATCGTATAAAAATATACACAATTAATATTTGAAAATATAAAATATTTTATTAAATATTATAAAATATTACAAATATAATATTCATTAATGTAGTTATAATAATACTAAAATTATATTATCGGCACTTTAATTTATTATTATTCATGATATGGTAATTATTTCGAATCTCAAAGTGTTAAATGCTTGATAAAATGTTAAAAGTACCAAATGGTTATATTAAAAATACAATGATTAAAAAATATACAAATCCTATCGAATTATTATTGGATAATTTTATTTCAAACAATAGTCATCTTATATTTTAATTTAATGAGTTTTGGATTTTTTCAAACCAAATATATTTTTATAATAAAATAGTACTTTTAATATTTCTTGAAGACCCCCTCCCCCTTATAAAAGGTCACCACCTCTAACTCATTACACAAAACACTAAATCCTCCCATATAGAAAAAAATTTCTCCAATAATCTCCCAACATCATGATCTTCCTCTTATAATCTTTTCCTTAGGAAGAAAAAATTCATAAAAGCTTTTTGGCTCAAATCAATGAGAGTTATGCGTTTTAAGTTGTAGCATCTTCTCTAAAATTCCTTTCCATTATTCTACATCTTCACTCCCTATTAAATTATTTTTATTTTATTACATAACAAAACAAGTTTCCTAAATATAATATGTTGATTTAATGATAAATATTCAAACTACACATACACATACCTCTAACTAGTGGATTTAGAACATACTGTTTTTGTGGAAAACAAACTACTACCTCACGAAATGTTGATTGTTTGATTTTTCCATTCCACCTATCAGGATGGAAATTATGATGGATGTTTGTTAATATATGATATATATTATGTATATTTTGTTTCTATGTTTATTTATTTTTCATTTATATCATACCTTAATGGATTCTGAAATGGGAAAAATTGAAAATTTCATTTGAGGAAGCTCGGTCTACTTCCCCAACAAAGAGACATGACTCGTTAATTCCATACATGGAATGTTTAAATGATGGTGTTAATGAAATAAATTAATTTAAATAACATATATACTGTACTATAATTATAATATACCTATGTATTATTTATTTTTCATTCCATTAAATATAAGTAGTATTCTTGTGATGGACGACTTACCGTCTCCATTAATAGTAAATTTCATTTCTTATATCCAAATGTTATGGATTATTCTAAATACATATATACTAGATATATATGAAATATATTATATCTAAATCATGAATATCATTTTTTATATAATGTAATTTTTCACACAGGGACTATTTATAATTAAAAGAAGTTTATTTTTTAATCCAATTCAGAACATCAAAAAATTATCCAATATGAACAAAAATAATTATATAATTGTTATTTTAAGGTAATAAGTGATTTTAAGGGAAAATTTAACGTGAAAAAGGTCCTGAATAAATTATAAATTAACTAATGTTTATTATTAAGTAATTTAATGATCGAACAAGTCATGTCACACTTGAGGTAAGGTACTTCATCTCAATCTCCTTTCATTTAGGCATATTATGGTTTATAAATGTACTTATTTTATAAAATATATAATAAATCCTAGTGACATTTATTTTCATTTAAAGGGAATATTTTTTCTATGAATCATTTTACTAAACGATAATATGAATGATTTTAATGTTTGTGGTTACAGAGACCTCTCTATCGTTGTAATCATTATTTGTCTTCCTCTATAAGCTATAATATTTTTAAAAGGAAAATAAACTCCTTATTATATTTCTTGGTGATTTGGTATTGCAATGGTTTTTTGAAATTGATTGAGAATTTCAATATCATGAAATTAATTCTTGGGATTAAAAATGAAGTGTTATTAGTGAAATTAAAATATTTGAAATATTTCATATCTTATGAACATATAATGGTACTTAGATATTTGATATGTTGTTATGTGATAAACCAAATGACAGGTTGTTCCGTGATATGCCAAGTATAGGTGGTTATGTTATAACCTCCAATTAATTAGGTATGGATGTCCGTCGTACGACTAATCCATTTATTAATATATTTGGAATTCAACCTTATGGTTATTCCATTTAGGTATCTTCGTGTTTCACGTTACCTTTATATATTATACATTGTTTTCTATGTGCTTTATGGTAATATTTTGGTTAAAAATAGGTAATAATTGAGCTTATATTCAGTGAAGTGTATTTTTACTTCTTTAAGGTTAAAATTATTACTTTATGATTAGGTATGAATGGTTTACAATTTTTTTTGAAAGCTAACACAATTCCTTCTTTGTGTATCCCATATGGAGATTTTTATGGTCATGTGACGTTTTTGAAATGTTTTCCACATGGAAAAACGTGGAATAGGTTCAAGGATGGTATAATACAAAATTCATTCTACTGAAAACATGGAACAAAAAATGATTCTTTTTTTAGAGTTTTTGTTTTATATGAAATGGATGCTGAGTATAAGTGTCTACATGTAATATTCAAGATATTATATTGATGTTGTGACCTAATTCTCTAAATCTATAATACTAAAAATTTCTTCAATGTTAATTATTAACTTCATTCATGATTATGTAATGTTTAAATCTGGGGCCATATAGTTGGTATCCTAGTTCAGTTTATAATACATTAAGTGTTATGATATTGTTTAATTAATATCCATAAATTAATTTTAAATTATGATAATATTTACATAATATAGAATTTTTATATTACCATGTTTCTTCCCCTTAGATATTTCAATGTTCAGAATGATTTTCTGTAGAAGAAAAAGGGAACCTTGGATAGGAAAATATCAAGTGGAAAACCATCTTCTAAATCAGCAACACGAGATAGTAAGAATCAGACCTAAATAGTTTGATTCAGTGAGGGAACATTTGACTTAGGGTATAAATGGTTGTGGTATCCATGCACAAGATCAGCTAGATCATCCATATAGTAATATGTGAGTAGTTGAGCACTTCATGAGGCAACATTCCCCATCATTTAGTGTATCATCTAACCCTATTCATGTTGAAGGGTGGATTAAATCACGAGAAATGATTTCGGATGTCAAGGGGTGTTGAGAGCATCAAAAGCATAGTCTTTTTGTTTATCATTTTGTATGGGAAGTCGATTAGTTTTAGTCGGTGGGTAAAAATATCATTGGTAGTGATGTGATTTAATATATTTATTAGGATGAATTCAATGGTATGTTTCATGATCAATATTTCTATAAGGTGGTTTCACTTAATATGGAAAATTAGTTCTTGTAATTGTGGTAGGAGGATAAATAAGTTGCTGCTTAGGAAGAAAAGTTCACTCGACTGGCATGGTATGCTCTGAATTTCATTTGAGATCTTGGTAGTATGATTGAAAGATTTTACTCAGGACTGAAGTCACTTTATATATATAATCTTTATCTTTTCATGAATTCAAAAGCATTGAGATACCTCTCAGATGTGCCAAGAAGGTAGAAATGTAGTATTTTTGTGGTTAAGGTGTTCTAATAGAGAAAGTAAAATAAGTGGTGTAGTTGGAAGAAAAATTGAATGATTTCATCAAAGAAACATAAATTTAAGATAATTAAATTAACATCTTGTGAGAAGAGTGGTAAAAATAATCCTTGAGAACATTTATCAATGTTTTGGATGTGATTACGGTGTCAGAATATTGGTGAAATTTTACATAATAGTATGGAATATGATAAAGAAGGAAATGGATACCCAGCAGAAAGAAGTTATTATTGCAATGATACTGGTCATTATGCCAATGTGTGTCCAAAGTTGATTACCCAGGGTGGAAACTAAACAGATCAAAGGCTGAAGGGTGGGGGATTTTTTTGGCTACTACTATGGTTGATGTGGGACCATTGAATTATGTTTTATCAAATAATTTGATAGTATTTTTAAATTAATCCAATATATTGTTTGATTCATGATTTACACATTCATTCATTTCTGAGAAATTTTCTTGTAAATTGGGGATTCCATCTCAAGATATTAATCATGAACATGGGGTAAAAACACATTGGGAAAATTTTGATGAATTAATAAATTATAAGAATATTCTTATCATTGTATTTTAAAATAATTTACCTACAAACCTTATAATTTTTCATCTAGTGGAGTTTGATGTTATTTTGGTAATGGATTTTCTTTCTATTTACCATGCTATGATTTTCTATAGGGATAAAGAGGATTATTTTTAGAAATACTTTCACTTTGAGTAAAATAATGAACCATTATCTCTGAAAACACATCAAGATGCCTAAAAACTAGTAAAATATGGAAATGAATGTTACCATCCACATATTGATTAGAAAAAAGCAATATTACAGTTTAATTATGTGCTAGAAGTTAATTATTACCATGATGTTTTTTATGAGTTTCTTATAATTAGACCTGATCATAAATTTTAATTTACTATTTAATTAGATCCTGATGCTGAACCAATTTCAAAACCACATAATTTTATTGCTCAAATTGAGCATTTAAAGTTAATGAAATAATTTCATGAGTTTTTAGATAAATGCTTAATTCGACCTAGCACATAACCATGGGGTGATCCAATATTTTTTATTAAAAAGAAATAAGGTTCAAGAGAATTTTCATTGATCATATATCCGTGAATAATATCACTATTAAGAACAAGTTTTTATTGCCTCATATGGATATTTTTTTTGATAACTTCCAAGGAGCTCCGTATTTTTCTATGATTTTTTTGAGGACAGGGTAAAATCAGTTGAATGTAAAGGAATAATATGTTCTTAATAATGTGTTTCATACATGATATGGCCATTATGTATTTGTAGTTATTCCTTTTGGGTTAACCAATGAACCTCCCATATTCATGGATCTTATGAATAAAATATTTTTTTAGTTATTGGGTATGTTTATGGTTGTTTTTATTGAGGAAATTTGGGTATATTATTTATTTAATGAATAAAATTAATGTCATTTAAGGGTTGACATGAAAATCATAAAAAAAAATACCATGTAACAATAATTTCAGATTTGTGAGTTTTGATTAAAAAAAATTTCATTCCGTGGACACATTGTTTAAAAAATGGAATTACTGTTGATCCTCCTAAAACAAAAGTTGTTAAATAATGGCTATGTCCTACACATATTACCGAGAATATAAGTTTTCTTGTTTTGGTAGGATGTTACAGAAGGTTGGTTGATATTTTTTAATTGTTATATAGGCTGCTAAATAATTTAACTCGAATAGTTGTTAACATTATTTGGAAAAATGAACTTGATAATTGTTTTCAAGAATTGAAAATAATATTGGTGAATACCAATGTATTTGAATTACATTTTATATATTGTGTGTTATTCATAAACAATGATGCTTTGTTGAATTGACCTGGTTGTGTCCTAAGGAGAAATGATCTAGTAATTTCTTATGCATCATGTTATTTGAAAACTCATGAGTTAATGTACCCAACACAAGATTTTAACTTAGCAGCTGTTGTTTTTTCATTAAAAATTTTGAGGCATCATTTGTACGGCATAATCTGTGAAATATATAATGATCAAAAAAGTTTTAAGTATATATTAACTGAGAAATAATTAAACATGAGACAGAGGAGATTGTTTGAATAATCAAGGACTATAATTGGATGATAAATTACCATATATTAAAGGAAAATAATGTGGCTGACACTTTGAGATGAAAGAGTAATGATAAATTAACCATGAAATATTTGGAATAAGATCCTTTGATTGAATATTTGATGAACTTTGTCATATATGTTGTTTGTGAAATAATTTCCATGGTTTTGTTTTAGGTGGAAGTACAATCGTCTCTTGTAAAAATAATTATAAAAGATCCAAAAGAGGATAATTAGTCACATAAAAGGTAGAGTTGGTTTAGAAGGGTAAATTTCGTGAAATAAACATTGATAAAAATTGGGTTTTGCGGTTTGGGTAGCGATTATGTGGCCTTGTGATTCACAGTTGAAGAAATTATTGTTATGTGAGACTCATAGTTCTTTGTTTCAATTCATCCTGGAAGTACTAATATGTACAAGGATCGTCATGAGTATTATTGGTGCAATGTAATAGAAATAGATATTGCACACTTTACTATAAAGTGTTTGACTTGTGAACATGTTAAAGAAGAGTGACAATTACCGAAAGGGATGCTTCAGCATTTACTAGTGTCAAAGTTGAAATGGGAAAATATATCCATGGACATCATTGTGGGACTATCATTGAAATCTTGAGGTGATAATGTGATCAGGGTTATTGTTGATTTGTTGACTAAATCTTCTCATTTCATTCTTATTTTAGATACTCTATCTATAGATCAACATTCCGAATTGTATGTTAATGTGATAGTCATGTTGCATAGATTTCCACTCCCCTTTATATCTTATTTTGATCAGAAGTTCACCTATAACTTTTTAAAGACCCTTCAAAAATCATTGTTTAATGAGTTAAATTTTAGTACATCTTTTTATCCTCAATCAGATGGGTAGTCAGAACAAATAATTTAGACCTTGGACAATATGCTATGTGATTTTTAATGGATTTCTCGGGATGTTGGGACTATCATCTTACGTTGGTTGAGTTTTCTTATAATAACAGCTTTTATTCCAGTATACATATGGCACCATTAGAAGTGTAATATAGAAATCAGTGTCGAACTATAGCTTTTGGGGATGATGTAGGTGAAAGAATGTTGATGGGACCAGAATTAGTTGTAGAGATGGCTGAAAAAGTTTAGATAATTCATAAGAACATGAGGAAAACACAAAGTAGGTATAAATGTTATGTTAATAACTAGAAGAAGGAACATTATTTTGATATAGGTTATCATGTCTTTCTAAAAAAATCTCAATGGAAAATTATGATGTGTTTTGGAAAGATGGGAAAGCTGGGTCTGGGGTTTTTTGGGCCCTATGAAATCATGGATAAAGTTGTATCAATTGCCTATATTGTAGATTTTACTCCCTTTTCATCCTAGGCACCCAATGTTTTTTAATGCTTCAACATGGAGAAAGTAGATGTCGGATCCATCTCATGTTTTCAGTGGAGAGGTAGTTCTGTTGGAAGAGGATCTCCCTTTTGAGGAACAAATAGTCCAGAGTCATGACTGATGATAGAAAGTGTTGTAGAATATGGTAATTAATCAGGTAAAGGTTTTTTGAAAAAAAATATAATGTTTAATACAAAATATTGGAATTTAAAAATTCCATGAGGGATAAATATCATCACTTATTTGATAGGTTAATAGATTTTTTGGAACTAAATTTCCAAAAGAGGGGAAGGATGTAACGACCCAGGTATTTATAGAATAATTATTTAAATTTCTATTAATTATTAAGAATATGATATTATTTTAAATTTAAAAAGGAATCTATCTTTGATGGTGTACCCGACACACAACAATGGGTTTCTCGGAAATCTCACGTCGCACACAACGTTCAGTTATACTAATAAATAATAACATAAAATTATTATTTTAAATGTTAGTTAAGGTCTAACCATTGTATTGGAGCGAATGAATCATAATAATCATATTATTATTAAACACGTTTTTTAAATTAATTTACATTTGTCCAGAAAAATAGTGGCTTAAAATGATAATGAATCCTATTTTATGCATAAATACTCTAATATTTTTAAAAGTTATTTTTACCACCTTATGAAAGAGAACAATTTAAAAGTTAATTTTTTTTACATTTATATTTTCCATTTGAAGAAATAAAATAATTATTTAGAATATATACATCAAAATTTACTTTGGGTGTATTTTTTTGTATTTTTATGATAAAATTCATTTTTAAATGAATAGTAAAAATCACTGAATTTTATGTCAATACTGTCTTTTCATCTGATTAATTTATATGGTTAGATTATATTTTTAATTAATTTTAAATTTTATTATATTTAGTTAATATCATTCAATCCAATGTTGATAATGGGATGTAATTTAAATTATTAATTAGACATAAACACATGTCAATCTGTGGATATTTATTATTTATTAAAAATGTTGGAACCACTTTGTGTATAAGGTTGTATTTGTTGACAATTATTGTCAATGAAGATCAAAATGAATGAGATCAAGAAGAGAATGTGAAGAAGGCCATGCCACATCAACAGATGTCAGAACATATGTTCAAATGTGTAGGCATGAAGACTGGAGTGAACAGAGGAACTTGGTTGAGAAAAGAACCTCAACCATACAGAACATGTTTATGAAGCAAGGATGAACCACCTTATTCTCTTATTCATTTTTTTATTGTATTTGTGATATTAATGCAGGGAATTGAATGTGAAGCATGCGCTCAGGGGTGAACCTAAGAAGTAGTGAATGTTGACAACTCATGATAGCCAAGCTAAAGAAGTTTCCATCATTAGTAGATTCTTCAATTGATATTCAATGACTAAAGATGATGAAGGATCACTCTTGAGGAATATGATGAGGGGTTTTTCCCTTGAGGGGGATAAAAATGAATAAACTTCCAAAATCATTGTTTCAATCAATATCAACTCCAGCTGGACTCCAATACAGTTACTCTGTGAATTTCTTGAAGAACATGTCAATGGAGAAGGAGTTTCAAGTTGATTATTACCTATCATATTTGATTTTCTTCTACCTGAAATAAATTTGGTAAACCCTTGAAAACAAAATACATGAGTTCTCATCTCATGTTGGTATCATGATCTAGGAATAATGGTCAGCCTTGTTGACTCAATCAAATCCTCTTGTTTTATACATCGAGCGTTGCTCAAGTATACATAGAGTGAAATGATTAATGAAACATTGATTAAGTATAGATTGATTCCCTCCCTACCATGTGCTTTGTATTTCGTTTCAATAAGGGGGAGAGAAAGTGAATTGAACGTTTGAAAAGAAAAGTTGATTGAAGAGAAGATTCTCATTTTGAAATTGATGAATTCATTTCAGAAGATGTATAAGGTATTGACAACAAAATACAAAGGGGGAGATTGTTGGAACCACTTTTTTTATAAGGTTGTATTTGTTGTCAATAATTTTCAATGAAGATAAAAATGAATGAGATCAAGAAGTACTCCAATGAAGTGGAGGAATGATAATTCAGACGATTGTTTTGCTGACCATATGTTCAAAGAACATGTGTCAAATGGGATACATTGTTTACAACAATGAAGAATGTGAGCTGTAATCCATCTAAGGATGATTAACAAAGAATGGGGTTTTTGGATGAATACCATGAAATTACTCATGATTGCATGAGAACCATGCAAGAGACTTCTTGACGAATTAAATCATATGGTTTTCATGAAGTAGATCATGACGTTAATGAAGAAGACAATGTGCAAATGAGTGGAATTCTAAGATGGTTGTATGGGGATTGGAATTCTGAGATAGCCATGCACATCACACTATCATAGAAGATGATGATGCCAAAGATATGCATTCAAAAATACATATCAAAATAGTGGTGTTTGTGATAAAAGCATAAGAGTTACTGAAGGATACAAATCACAAAGAAGAAGTGATGTTGAGGTGATCGTTCTTGTTGGAAAAGAAAACAAACGACATACAAATTTGTTGAAAAAGGAGATTCCGTGGTGGCATGTCGAGTTCAAGGACTGTGGATAATGATCCGTGTTTTTTTCAAGAAACATCAATAAAGGTATGGATGATCTGATGGTGGAAAAAAAGAGCACATACAAGGTGGCGCCGTTTCGCAGTGTTTGCCAAATTTTTGGGCCTGGAAATCAACAAATGGAGAAAAGTTCTTTTGGCAAAGGGACTTGCGCACCGTGTACATGAAGGCTAGGAAACATGCACGCCATATGTTTTTGAGGATCAGAACATGAAAATATGGAAAAGGGATAAGGGTCACGCAAGTTTTGGTGAGGTTGCGCAGGTGACTTGCGTGTCATGAAAGAACTTGCACACTGGTACCTAAAAGGATTCAGAATTCTACGCCTATTATTTTCCAAGAACAGAACAACAAAAATTGGCTAAGTAAAGAAGGTCATGCAAGTATTGGTTGGGTCGCGCAAGTGATTTGCGCGATAGAGGTTACGTGAGATGAGACTTGCGCGCCAATGAGGGACATGCACGCCTCCGCGCAGGGGTTCTAGTTTGCCTATAAATACAGGTCGAACCCTCCTCATTTCTCATGGAGTTCAAGACTTAGAGATTGTTCGAGCTCTCGTCGCGCAGGTGATTGAGCCACACTAGTGGTAGTTGGGTCACACAAGTAGAGGTTGCGCGCCAGTTGTTGGCTGCACGCCCAAGACGGTTTCGCAAAGAAAGGAAGTGGGATGCACAAGTTTGTTATTGGGGAAGGAAGCGTCGTGCATGCATTTTTGTGTCACTTGCGTGCCAATTTAGAATTGCGCGATGAGGACTTGCGCGCTGTATTGAGACTTGCGCGCCGGGCTTGAAAAGGAGAGCCAAACATTGTTGAAGCACGCCCGCCTTTCTAGAGCTGCACAAGAGCTGAAAGATTTCCTGATACTTTCGGTGCAAAGTGAGATTAAAGAGTAAATCTAAATGATAAATGCATAATCTCATGCGTACATGGAGAAATGATTCTAACAAATGCAGAGTAAGCTGAGCTTCATTTATTAAGAAATCACATCAGTGGTTGTGATTCAGGAAAATGACGACAAGAGGATTTAGTGCATTCTATTATTGCACTAAAGTAGAAGGTTGAATACAAAGGAGCATCAAATCAGGACTCTGATGCAAGAAAGGTCTCATGCTGAACAGTATACAAAGACTTCAATGCAAATCTATTGAAGAGACCTTCATGTCTATAAACTAAGTGGGACTTCACAAATGGCAGTGAGCCAGGAGGAGTCGAAGGGAGTGACCAGAGGGACGTAGTGAGATATCCATAAACTTTTGTAAATGCAGTGAGCCTGGGACAGAGTGACTGTACCCAAACATTTGAAATCTACAACTAGTGAAGCTTAGTGGATTTTGGTACGACCGACAACCTGTCGGCGTATGCTCCTTGGAAGTAGACCTTAGTGGTGAACAAAGTAAAAATTGTTGTGTTATCTTTATGCATGTGAATGTTTCATTGTTGATCATATCCATCATACAGGTTTAAGTAGTTCATACCAATGTGGTAACAATATCCACAACATTAAGAAGAAAAATATGCCACCCTGATTCACCCCTCCCCTCTTAGGGTGTCCTGGGGTCCTACAAGTGGTATCAGAGGGAAAGGATGATGTATTTTGGATATTCTACAGTAATTCTATTCAGAAGAGGATTTGAGTTTCTTTCCTAATGTAAACAATGAAGAGTAGTCTTGATGAAGATTCAGTCATTTCTGAGAAAAAGTCTACATCTAGAAAGACCATGACAAACAAGAAAAAGAAAGAAAAGTAGCAGCTAAAGAAATCCCAGATATCTAAAGAAGATTCAGTGTCTTGTTCTCCATGCCATTTCAATAATGACAAAATATCAATCTTGGAAAGTATCGAGAAAGTGGCTCAGAATTCTTCCAGACGAAAGGATGACATCCCTAATTCATGCATTCAAGAAAAACTCAAAACATATCTACAAGATATTCCTGAAGAAAGGGTTGCTATTATTTGTAGCCTATTCCAATCTATGCAGGTTTTGATCACTCGATTAGAAAGGGAAACTGGAAATATGGAAAAGGGGTTGGAAAGAAAAGTTATGGAAATTATGAAGCTCACCAAACAGGTGAAAGTCTTTGAAGAAAAAGGGGAATTCAATAAGACTCTAAAAGAAAATATCCATGCACTTAAATATGAGCTGAAGAAGAGCAATAAAGTCAAGAGTTTTTGTTTAGAAGAATCTACCATGAAATTCAGGGAACTTGACTCTTTGTTACAAAAAAAAGTTAAGATGCATGAATATGAGGTTGAAAGATTGAAGAAGACTTGTGAAGAGAAGATGATCATGATTGAAGATCAGAAGATCATCCTCAATATTTATGGTCAAAAATTGGAAGCCCAGTTGACCATGATTGAGAATACACATATTGAGACTTCACCAAAGAATGAATTGAGTGATGCTTGTACTCAATGTTCGCTGGAGGAATCTAAAGCTGAAATACCTCCAACATGTGACAAGAAGATTATGACAACTATTTATTATCCACATCAAGAATCAGTTGCTGCTGGTACTCAATGCTCACTGGAAGATTATATTATCGAAATACCTCTAAAAAGTGATAAAAAGATAATGACCTCACTCATTGATCTATCACAAGCAACTGAGAATTTGAAGGTACCATCCAAACCATCTTGTACTCATGTATCTAAATACACTCCTACAATCAAGGCAGGTTGGAAGAAAATTTCTAAACATGTATCGATGAGGAAAGGTGATAAGAAGAAACCTTCCACCATTGCTAGGGTGGATGAGAAGAAAATGGAGGAACTTGATTCATCAAATATAGCACAGAAGATTAACAAAAAGGCCCAACAATCTCATACATATGATACAAAGAAGAAAAGATTTGTGGGTCAATGTTGGTGCTGCAACAGATTTGGGCATTGTGTGTTGGATTGTTGGTACAATCCCTTTAATGGAAAAGCACAAAGAAGGACTCTTTCAAAAGGAAGAAATCCATAGAAGAAGAAGCAACATATATAGGTCTAGAAGCATCTGTTTACAGCAAAAAAAATTAGAATACATGATAACATCTGTGATGTATGTAGTGGCAGTGGTCACAATAATGATGCATGCCTATGTCAACAAATATCCAGAGCTGATAGGAATAGAACACCACACAAGCCAGCTAAGAAGGCAGAATATTCCTTGGGATGAAATCAGAAGAATAGTGCGAACACACATTTCCCCAAGAATATCTCAATTAGGGAAGCTGAGAAGACCCAGGATTTTAGATCCATGAAATTGAAGGGTCATTCATCCAAAAAAAACACTAAGTGGGATGAAACTCAGATGAACCCTTGTAGAAGACCCAAACCAACTACAACAGTTCCAAATGACATATTGGTCATCTGGCCCGAATATTTGAAAATAATGAGGAAACATGGAGATGAAAAGGTCAAGGATGCTGAAAAAGGAAAAGAAAAAAATTCACATGATGAAGACACAGTGCATGAGAGATTGCAAACCAAGAGAAACACACCTGTCAAAGAAGTTATGTGTGAGAGATGCAAGAAATCTGGTCACATTGCAAAAGGATGCCTAACCTTAATACCAGAGCAAGAAGAATTACTTAAGAGGAGTAATAATTTATCATTCATGATGGCTGTTAATCAAAACAATTCCTCACACAAAGTAGAAGATAATGTGAAGAAAGCCATGCCATAGCAGCAGATGTCAGAACATATGTTCAAATGTGCAGGCATGAAGACTGGAGTGAACAGAGGAACCTGGTTGAGAAAAGAACCTCAACCATACAGAACATTTTTATGAAGCAAGGAGGAAGAACCTTATTCCATTATTCATTTGTGTATTGTATTTGTGCTAATAAAGCAGGGAATTGAAGGTGAAGCATGCTCTCAGGGGGAGAACATGAGGAGTAGTGAATGCTGTCAACTCTTGATAGCCATGCTAAAGATGTTTCCATCCTTAGTAGATTCTTCAATTGATATTCAAAGACTAAAGATGATGAAGGACCACTCTTGATGAAGATTATGAGGGGTGTTTCCCTTGAGGGGGAGAAAAATGAAGAAACTTCCAAAATCACTATTTCCATCAATATCAACTCTAGCTGGACTCCAATGCAGTTACTCGGTGAATTTCTTGATGAACATGTCAATGGAGAAGGAGTTTCAGGTTGATTATTCCCTATTATATTTGATTTTATTCTACATGAAATAAAAATGGCAATCCCTTGAAGACAAAATACATGAGTTCTCATCTCATGTTGGTATCATGATCTGTGAATAATGGGCAGCCTTGTTGACTCAATCAAATCCTCTTGTTTTCTACATCGAGCGTTGCTCAAGTAGACTTAGAGTGAAATGATTAATAAAAAATTGCTTAAGTATGGTTTGATACCCTCCCTACCATGTTCTTTGTAATTCTTGTCAATAAGGGGGAGAGAAAGTGAAATGGAAGTTTGAAAAGAAAAGTTGATTGAAGAGAAGATTCTCATTTTGACATTGATGAATTCATCTCAGAAGATGTATAAGGTATTCACAATAAAATACAAAGGGGGAGATTGTTGGAACCACTTTGTGTATAAGGTTGTATTTGTTGTCAATAATATTCAATGAAGATCAAAATGAATGAGATCAAGAAGTACTCCAATGAAGTGGAGGAATAATAATTTAGACGATTGCTGTACTGACCATAAGTTCAAAGAACATGTGTCAAATGTGATACATTGTTTACAAAAATAAATAATGTGAGGTGTAATCAATATGAGGATGATTAACGAAGAATGGGGTTTTTGGATGAAGGCCATGAAATTACTCATGATTGCATGAGACCCATGCAAGAGACTTCTTGACGAATTAAATCATATGGTTTGCATGAAGTAGATCATGATAGATAATGAAGAAGACAATGTGCAAATGAGTCGAATTCTAAGATGGTCGTGCGGGGATTAGAATTCTGAGATATCCATGCACATCACATTGTCATATAAGATGATGATTCCAAAGATATTCGTTCAAAGAATACATATCACAATAGTGGAGTTTGTGATAAAAGCAGAAGAGTTGCTGAAGGATACAAATCACCAAGAAGAAGTGTTGTTGAGGTGATCGTGCTTGTTGACAAAGCAATCAAACGACATACAAATTTGTTGAAAAAAGAGATTCCATGGTGGCATGTCGAGTTCAAGGATTGTGGATAATGATCCATGTTTTATTCAAGAAACATAGACAAAGGAATGGATGATCTGGAGGCTGAAAAAAAGAGAAGATACAAGGTGGCGTCGTTTCGCAGTGTTTGCCAAATTTTTGGGCCTGAAAATCGACAAATGGAGAAAAGTGTTTTTAGAAAAGGGACTTGCGCACCGTATACTTGAAGGCTTGGAAACTTGCGCGCCATATTTTTTTGAGGATCAGAACATCAAAATATGTCAAAGGGATAAGGGTCGCGCAAGTTTTGGTGAGGTCAGGTTGGTGACTTGCGCGCCGTGAAAGAACTTGCGCGCTAGTACCTAGAAGGATTCGGACTTGTGCACCAATTGTTTTCCAAGAACAGAACTTCATAAATTGGATAAGGAAAGAAGGTCACGCAAGTATTGGTTGGGTCGCTCAAGTGACTTGCGCGACAGAGGTTATGGGAGATGAGACTTGCGCGCCAATGAGGGACTTGCGCGCCTCCGCACAGGGGGTCCAGTTTGCCTACAAATACAGGTCGACCCCTCCTCATTTCTCCTGGAGTTCAAGACTTAGAGATTGTTTGATATCTCATCACGCAAGTGATTGAGCCGCACTAGTGGTAGTTGGGTCGTGCAAGTAGAGGTTGCGCGCCTGTTGTTGGTTGTGCGCCCAAGGCGGTTTGGGAGAGAAAGGAAGTGGGATGCGCAAGTTTGTTGTTGGGGAAGGAAGCGTCACACATGCGTTTTGGTGTCACTTGCGCGCCAGTTTAGACTTGCACGTGGAGGACTTGCGCACCGGGCTTGAAAATGAGAGCCAGACATTGTTGAAGCACGCCCACCTTTCTGGAGCTACACAAGAGCTGAAAGATTGCCTGATACTTTCGGTGCAAAGTGAGATTAAAGAGGAAATCGAAATGATAAATTCATAATCTCATGTATACATGGAGAACTAATTCTGACAAACGCCGAGTAAGCTGAGCTTCATTTATTAAGAAATCACATTAGTTGTTGTGATTCAGGAAAATGACGACAAGAGGATTTAGTGCATTCTGTTATTGCACTAAGGTAGAAGGTTGAATACAATGGAGCATCAACTCAGGACTCTAATGCAAGCAAGGTATCATGCTGAACAGGAGACAAAGACTTCAATGTAAATCTATTGAAAGGACCTTCATGTCTATAAACTAAGTGGGACTTCACCAACGGTAGTGTGCCAGGGGGAGTCAATAGGAGTGACCTGAGAGACGCATTGAGCTATCCCTAAACTTTTGTAAAGGAAATGAGCCTGGGACAGAGTGACTGTTGCCGAACATTTGTAATCTACAGCTAGTAAAGCATAGTGGATTTTGGTATGACCGAAAACCTATCGGTGTATGCTCCTTAGACGTAGCCCTTAGTGGTGAACCAAGTAAAAATTGTTGTGTTATATCTTTGCATGTGAATGTTTCATTGCTGATCATATCCATCATATAGGTTTAAGTAGTTCCTACCAACGTGGGAACAAGATCCACAACTTTAAGAAGAAAAAGTTGCCACCCTGATTCACCTCTCCCCTCTCAGGGTGTCCCGGGGTCCTACAAAAAACATATTTTTCTATTTTAACAAAGGGAATTAATTATAAATTAATTTTCAAAACCTCTATTTTTGGAATATGGATAAATATATTCCACATTTGGAATCAAGAGATCTAAATTCTGTAAATATATAACCTCTATTTATAGATATTATGAATAGTAACTTCAGTAAATATTTTACATACCTTGGTTTAATGGTAAAATCTGGTAAATAAGGGTAAAAAAATAATATTATAATAATATTAATTTACCCCAACACATATCCTAATTCAATTGAATTATACATTTCCAACCATGGGCATCCTTGTGTCAATTTTCTAACCACATGGAGCAACTTGTATGTCAAAATGACATTTTATTAAAATTAATTTAATATTAAGGAAAATATAACTTAAACAAATATCTTTAGTAAAAAGAATATATATGGGGTTATAAAATTGATAATTTCGACTATAAATAGTAATTATAAATCTAAAACTATTTACTTCATCATGGAATTTTAGTTATAATTTTTATATATTAAATACATAAATTTAATTATAACACAATGATGGCATGGTGATTGTTTCATTAAAAAAGGATTCAAATAAATGATATTATAAATGTTTAAATAAATATAATATGGTTTTTTTGATTCCATCCAAGAATTTTAAGGACTATAGTAACATATTATATATTTTTTAATGATTTTTTTTCAAATAAATCATGTTTCTATGGATATTAAAAAAGTCATGATATAAATACTGTAAAACATTTTCTAAATCATATTTTAAAATATAAAATATTTTATAAAATATTATAAAATTCAAAAAAATATATATGATTCGGTAAAAGAGTTATCATAAGTATAAAATATTATTATTGACTCCTTAATTGGATATTTTCAATGTTTTGGTAACAATTTTGTTTCTCAAAGTGTTTAATGCTTTATAAAATGGTAAGAGTAAAAAACAGTTCAATAAAAAATATAAAGATTAATAAATATTCCAAACATATCCAATGAATATTGGATGATTTTATTTCAAAATGTAGTCATCTTTTCTTCAATTTTAATTTTATTTTTACCTTCTGAAAATAGATATCATTTTATAATAAAATAATACTATCAATATTTTCTATAGAGACCCTCCATTCTATTATAAAAGGCCACAACGGCTAACCCATTACAAACACTTCTTAGGACCATTGGATAATCCAACCTATGCCCAAATAATCTCCCTACACCCCATATTCCTCTTAGAATATTTTCTATGGGAATAATGAAAATCATGAAATCCTTTTGTCTCAAATTGATGAGAGTTACCCATTTTAAGAGGTAGCAACATCCCTAAAATTCCTTTACATTTTTTTTCTTATCAACTACCTATTGTGTTATTTTTCATTGATTAAAAAAAATCACAATTATACGAATTATAATAGGTTGTTTTATGAGATGGATTCAAACAACACTTGCACGCATCTCCATCTAATGGATTTAGAACATAATGTTTTTGTGGAAGGCAAACTGCTATCTCACGAAACAATGATTGTTTGATTTTTCTATACCACCTCACATGGTGGAAATTATGATGGAACTATATCTATATATGATATATATTTTATTTATATTTTATCTATTTTTCAATATTTTTCAATTATATCAGACCTTTATAGTTTTCATAATGGGTAAATATGATAATTTAATTTGAGAAAGTACAGACTTCCACCCCCTATAAGTGATATGAATCATTCATTCTATACATGGAACATATGAAGGATGATATTAATTATCTTATTTAACATATATAGAATATATATTATATTGGAAGTAAAATATATTGATTTATCACTCAGTTTTCATTCCATTAAATGTAAGTAGCGTTCATGTGTATGTTTGACTTACTGTCTCCATGAAAATTGCATTTTGTTTCATATATCCAAATTTTATGGAATATTCTAAATACATATATACTGAAAATATAATATAGATATTATATCTAAATCATTAATATAATTTTTTAGATAATTTATTTGTGAAAACATGGACAACTTATAATTAATAAAAGTTCATTTATGACTCAACTTCCAAGAATCAACCAAATGTCTGATATGAACTCACATAATTAAATAATTGTTATAGAAAGTAAATAATTGATATAAAAGTAATAAAAACATGAAAAAGGTTATGAATGAAGTAGCAATTAACATATTTTTATTATTTAGTAAATTACTGAAGGAATGAGTCAATTCAAGCATGAGGTAAGGGACTTCATCTCAATCTCCATTCATTAATGCATGTTTCGGTTTATATACAACATTCTTTTATACAGTGTATTATTAATCCATTAGACCGTTAATTTCATTAAAAGGGAATATTTTATCTACTACGCGTTTTACTAAAAGAATAAAGGATTTTTTTAACATTTATGACTACAATGATATCTTTGTAGCTGTAATCATTATTTGGATTCCTCTATAAGACTTTATGTTTTTAAGAGGAAAATAAATCACTTATTCCATTTTTGGGTATCTTGATATTGAAAATGGTTTTTGTACTATATTTAGTATTTCAATATATTGAATTGAATTTTTTATGATTGCAGAGAAAATATTATTTGTGAAATGTTGAAATTTGAAATATTTTATGTGTTATGATTATATAATGGTACTTGGACATTTGACAGGTAGTTATGTGTTAGGAAAATGACATGTGGTTTCATGGCAGACTAAGGACATACGGTTACATGATATCCTACAATGCATTGGTTATAGAATTCTTCCATATGTCTTTTCCATTTAGTGTTATTTATCGAAGTCGATCGTATGGTTAATCAATATAAGTATGCATATGTCTCAAGTTACCTTTATATGTTATACATTTTTTCAATGGGAATTTTTGTAATATTTTGGTAAAAAAAGGGTATGGAATGATATTATATTAAGTGATGTTTTTTTATACTTAATTTAGGTGGAAAGTTTTACATTATGATTATGTATGCATGATTTACTTGTTATGAAAACTAAAATCTTTCTTTCATTGTGTATCCCTTACTAAACTATTTATGCTCATCAAATGTTTTTCAGATGTTTTTCATAGAGATTATGGTGGAATAGGGTCAAGGATGGGATCAAAGAAATTCATGTTGTGGAAAACATTGAACTAAACATATTACATTTTTAAGTGTTTTTATTCTATGAAAAAATGGATAGCGAGTAGCAGTTTCTTCTTATAGTATTCAAGATGTTATGTATATGTTATGGCATAATTCTCTAAATCTCTAAACTAAAAATATCTTTAATGTGAATTATTACCATAATTTAAGATTATTTAATGTTTAAGCTCGAGGCCATATACCTAGGAAAGAAAAATATGGCAGATACTAAGAGTTAAAAATATTAGGGTAGCATAATATATTTTGATCAGGAAATATATGATATTTTATTATTTGAAAATGATTGATTTACAAATCCAATGGTAAAGGGAAAATTTTAATCAATATCAAATTATTATTCCGCCATATATCCAAGTTAATATTAAATTTTAACTAAATGAATATATAAATATAAAATGATTGGAGGGAAATGTTCATGGGTCGAACTTAATTGTAATTGAAATATAAGATTTAGGAACAATGTATGTGGTTTATCAATACTAGGGAAAAAGAATAATCTATTTTGTGAAACACATATATATATTTGTTCATAGTATACATATAGTGTTTGACTTTGGGATAAAGTTATATAGTGATTTTACAAGCATTTACCATTCTAGAATTATAATGGAAAAAAATAACTAGGTATTTTTTCTTCAAATTACCCAAAACCACAGCAGAAAATGATGCTTTTGGGGATTTAGATGATATCCTTACATAGTTATGACCCATAATTTCCATAAAATAAGATACATAAAATTATCATCATTATTTAATATGCATTAAAGAGTTAGTAAAGTTGATTAGAGGGACACATTCTTTTAAATATGATCTGTATAAGAATATTTCATTGATGTTCTAGAAAAGACTTTAGAAGATTCATGATACATATTTAATTTTATAAATAATTTATTATACTACACATAGACGTTTAGTATAGAATAACTATTCAAACCCAATAAAATATTATAAGATATTTTTTAAGTAATTGAATGTTCATTGGTATCAAGGCCTTCCTCAAATATAGTTATTATAATAATGTTGTTACAAAAGCATTGATATGGCTCATTAAAAATCCCACTGTGTAAATAAGTGTAGAATATAAACATGATAAAATAAATTCATACAATGAAGGTTATTGGAGCATGAGGTGTTAATGGAATTTTATATAATTTCATATCAATTCTACACCACATCAAGGAAACTTAGAGTCAACAGAAATATTATACTAACAATCATTATTGAAATATGGAAATAAATGTTGTTGAAATTTTATTATTCTAAATTTTTCAATGTAAAATGTTTTGATATTTATAAGGAATTGATGTTGAAACCTATATATATATTACACTTTGAGATTATTCATTGAGATAGGACATAAGATTATTACTTGGTACTTCAACCTAACCTCTATCTAGTTGAAGATGTGTTCAGTGTGACTTTCCATAGGAACTACGTCCATGATCCATCACATGTACACTAAATAGATGTTATAACACATGATTATGATCGTTAAAATGAAAAGTAATAATAAATTAGTGATAACATAGATAAATTTAAATGGAACATGACTACTCACCCTGTTAAAATCCTCTAGAGGAATCAAAAATTCAATTAACATACATGGAAAAAAGATGAGGAAATGATACAAAGATATCCCCATTTGTTTGTATTTGAGTCATAGAATTATGAATTAGAAACTCATTTTAATGATGTTCAAATGTACAACCTGATATTTTATGATGTATTTCCCTTTTAATATTCATTTATTTGATAGAATATGATACATCAAGATTCATGTATAATTGACCTTTAATATTGTATTCTATTTTTAACTAGTTTCACAATTAGTGAGTATGAATTTAACTATCTTAATAATAAAATATATATGGTTTACACATGTATAAGATAAATTCATTAAATTTTAATTTCATTATAAAATAATACTAAATAATTTGAACATAAAATAGATTTTTTCTAAAAAAATATTATTATACAAATAATTATTATTTATCATAATATATTAAACCAATGATTATTGTATAATTTTTTAAAAAGAAGGTTTATATTTTATATTCATTATAAAAATTTAATATTTGTAAAATATTTTTTTTCTAGAAATGAGATAAGAATAAAAATAGTTTTTTCATAAAAATATATTTTTTCTATAAAAATAGTTTTCATCTCGTTTTGCATAATTATTTTAATATATACTTTTTTCACTCATAGAAATTTAATATATAAAATTATATTACATATTTTATTTGTGGAGTAAAAAAGTGGTAAATATAATTGTGTTATTTTATTTTCATTGTTAATAGAAAATTTGTAAAAAAATTCCAACTTGATTTGGGTTTCTTTCTAAATAGATGAGTTTATTTTATTCTTTTCTATCCAAAAATCAAAGATATTTACACTGAGTTCTGTTTTCTTCAATGAAATCATTAAATTAATTTAATAAAATAATGAATACAAGATGTGCCTATGTAGACATTAATATATATAAAATTATTCCATAATGATAAAAGTGGGATATGTTTTTTAATAAATTTTTTCAAAATACAAGTTATTTTTCTTATAATGGTTAATCATTTTTAATTTTTATTTATTCATAAATTTCATTGAATGCTTATGAAATTTCGAAACTGTATTCATTTAGTTAATTGAAAAATAAAATAAATGATATTTAAAAAAATTAAATTTATTAAATTATTGATATATTATAGTGTTCTATGAATTTCAAAGAAATGTTAGAAATATTAGGGGGGTTTCTAAATGATTATATTTGAATTTAATCTTTTTTTGTGTCTTTAGTGTAAAATAAAATAATTAGTTCTATAAATTTTTTTAATGATATTTTATGAAAATAATATGTTATTGAATTATTTGAAAATCATATAATCATATAATTTGAAAATTTGTATAATATTTGGTCTATAATACAATAACTTAACCAATTATTATAATATAATCCCCATTTATTTAATAATATATACCATTAATATTGACAAAGTCATTATCACTATAAAGGATAAATTTTGTTAATCAAGGGGTTAAACCAAAAGAAAAGGTTTAATGTGATTCGTAAACCTATATAAATTTCAATGATAGGTGATAGTTAACTGATATATGGTATTTATTTCTATAATTTAAAATTTTCAAAAAAATTACATGATAATGGTTTTATTATGTTTTAATTCATTATATATTTTCAGGTGTTTAATCTTGTCACTTAAAAAAGGGAACATGTACCTTTTTTTCATTTAACATTATTGAGAAACCTAGATCAACCATCCCCTAAAAATTACTCTTATAAAAATCTATATGCATTAATTATAGGTTTTTTTATTCTCGAAATACCATTAAAATTTTCTTATTGAATGATTTAAAGGGGGGACACCAAAGGTTAAACAATCCACTCACATGACATATCTAAAATTATTTCTTCTCATACCTCTAAAATTTATATTTTATTATATATAATATTATATATTTGAAATAAAAAATATAATTATATGTTATAATTATTATTCAATCACTATTATTGACCCTCTATTCCTTTAAATTGGAAGATAATTAATAGCACTTTTACACTTGTGGACTACCATCTCCATATAATGATACAATTAATTTTCCATCCCCATTATTCATGGATGGTTATTATATTTATATTAAATATAAAATATTATAATTTTGACATGTTTATGGTTTTTTATTATATCTTAACATAGACATTCTTAACATAATATTTTATGAAAGATGATTATGACACTCATGTGTGGCTTTAGATTACAACCTCCATGTAGCGATATGATTTCTTCCATTACTATTATATTTGGAACTAATAATGATATATATAATGATAATATTTTATATATGTGATATAAAAAAAATTATGTAAATGTGAAATATTATTTACCTTTCTATTATCATATCATTTGAAAAATTCAAACAACGTTAATGCATACGATGACCTACTGTCTTCATGACCGATGTAATTAAATTTTCCTCCTAAAATTTTTATGGATGATTCATATCATATATACATAATATATATATATATATATTTTAAATTAATATAAAAATTAATATTATTTATTTTATTTATTCATGAAAAATTTTCAATATATGGAACTACCGAATTGAAATTTCCTTGAAAATTAAAACAATTAACACCATGAAATATGGATTTTAGCAATGAATTTATAATAAATCCAAATTAATATGTAATTAGATGATTTGATATAATCATATATCTATTTTAACTAAAATTTTGTATAATTTAATAAATAAAAAATTATTAAACATGCGATTAATGTTATTTTATAGAAATTCAAACTCGATGTAATTGTTTTATGCTATAATATCAATATTTATCAAGGTTGTTCATGATTATGTTTTTTGATGAGATTTTATGATCTACACCTAAATGAAATAATTAATTTTTAAATCCATGGATTATTTATAGATTTTATTTTTTTTAATTTAATTATCTTCATATAATGTAATCAAGAGACCATACTAGTTTTTTATGGGATAATAAAATTTTATTTCTTCTATCAAAAATAAATTTTCCTCTATATCCATATTTTCTAAAAAAATAATTCTTTTTTATATAATATCATAGTTTCTTAATGAATATTTTACACATTATTTCTGTTAAAAATAAAATTAAGAAGAATATTATTTTTTTTATATTGGGTTTTTTTAGCTTTTTTAACAAAAGTGTTAAAATAATGTTTTCTTTTAACATTAGGGAAATAAATAGAATTTCCAACCATTATAACAAGATAATGATTTTAAGAATAATTTATATGATTCCATGTATAAAATTTAATAAAAAAATTATTAATGTTTGCAAAATTTTTATATTATAACTAAGTAATTTTAATGTTAAAAAAGAAATTTTCCTGAATAAATATTCCATGGTGTCATTTAATGGAATTTGTTTCTAACATGGCATAAATTGATGTTACAATGTTTTATTTGAGAAATTATTTAATGATACTATAAATATACTTTGTTGATGGTTTATGGTTGTGGTGAAAATATTTTTATGAAGACCATTCTATTTAATATAGTCATTATATGATGAATTGGTGATATTTTTACGAAACCATTTCATTTCTATGTGATATAATTTGATGAAATGTTTAGGAACACAATTTGTTTTACATATGTTATTATATATTTTATGAATCTTTTATGATAATCTTTAATACATGTGTATGGACTTAATTATGTTATATGTGGGAACAAAATTGTAATTACCTACAATGCGCTGGGTGAAGATGGATATATCATGTGATATATAAGATTGGAATTAGATGTAATTCTTGTTAAATAAGGTAAATTTTCCACTTTTATAGTCAGGGAAGTGAACCATTGTTTAAATGATGGAATGAGAAGTTAACCCAATCAATAGTGACGATATTATATGTGATTGTCAAATATTAATTAAAATGTTTTCTTACTCATGGGCATCCCAAATAGTTATTTATTATGACAATATTAAGCTCTCATGGATCATGTTCTTTTATTACATTTTTATTCAGTTATAATGATATTACAATGATTTCGGAACAATTCAATATTGTGATATAAGATATGATGGGTATAGTTTTCAAATGATAATATCATGTTATATTACTTATATTATCATGTTATGATCATGTGATCATTGATATCTCCCATGTTTACAAAAAATGTGTATTTGTGATTAGAATCACAAATATTTCCCATCCCTATAATATTAAATATGAGTTTAGGTATGATATTTATTAAATGGTAAAGGTTATCAATAATTAATAATGTTATGATGTAGAACACATACAAACAAATTGATTTTTAATCCATCATTCTAGTGTAACTAAACCATTTCAATTCTGGATTGGGATAATTATGTTACATTGTAATATTATTCAAATATAATGTAATAAAAATATATTAAAATCATGGGTTACTATGATTCATTAGACCAGATAATCAAAACTTTTCTAAACTAAATTCGAAGGGAAACAATGTGTTGGACTTCAAGATGTATTTGATCTATTTTATTGGTTTAGAAGGGTTGGTGGATATCTCATTTTATAGTTTTGAATGAGGTTTATTTAATTATAATTTTATTTTAGCTGAGTAGAAATGATGGAATCTTATGGAAACTTTATGATATTGGTTAACAAGTGTTAGTTTTAATTGTAGGTATAATATAAAAAACTAAATCCTTATTATAAAATGTAATTGTTTCATGTTTATTCAATAAAACTTAGTAAAATGATTATTAATACATTTTACACTGTGTTAACTTATTTAATTATTTCCCATTAAAATTATGCTTTACACAATATATTTATGATAAACCATCCAAATAAATTTCTATTCTATATTTAGGAATTAACCTTAAATTTAATATAATTCAATTTATAAATAAAATAACAAAAAAATAAAATAACACCTAATATATATATATAGTAATATTTTAATGGTGTATAATAATTTATTAAAATATTATGTTCTTTTAATTTAAATTATTATCAATTACATTATACATGTTTGTTAATATAAATTTTATATATCAACAATATTTATGTCTTCAATTTTAAAAGAGATCAATATATTTGATTTACAGAAAAAGCACATAGAACATATAATAAAAAATCATTGAAGATAAACCTAAATTCATTATAGTTGTTAATAAAAATTTTATGTATAATTTTTTTCTATATAAATAAAAAATTATTACAAAATATGAATATGATAGTTCAAAATAAAAAATTCTTTTGAATAATAAATTCTGACTATCAAGAAAAAATGTTTTAAATATGAAACATATAATGGTTGAAAAACAATTTTCAATCAATTTTTTTAAACATATAATGAATTAATATCTATTAGTTTCCTTTTAATAACTATTTAATGAATTTTAATTTATTTTATTGTATATAAGTTATTACCTATGATGTGGTGTCATACCATTTGGTTTTGAGATAATCTGAGTGTGGTTTTATAATCCTTGTGTCTAGTGAATACTCCAATCTCAAATCATTTTGAGTGGGGTTTATTCATTGAATTATAAATATCTAATGGCTCAAACATCATTGATGTAATATGTGACTATTTTCTAAATATAGTTATTCATTGTAGGTTCTCACCGATGACATTTAGAACCTGGCATGGGTAAAGTGAATGAGATGATAGGGTCATCACTCCATGTTGGGTGGAATTATTTCTTAATTGAGGAAGCTCATAATGATTTAATTCATTATTGTGAATCGTTGAGTAATCTTGATCTTAGATCACTTGAAATAACATTTTTCAATTATAAAATAGCATAAGATTATTAGAATATATATATATATATATGGGGTATTATATAGATGTAAATATCTATAAGTATCAAATTATCTCCATTAATGAAAACCATTTTTATATATTATTGGTTCTCAATATATTCTCTTACTACTACTTATTTTTATTTTAATATTTTGAACAATATTTTAAAACACCATATTTGGGTGCCATAGAGATTATCACTATCTTGGGAGTTTGTAAGAGTTTGTTATTTCAACATCAGGCCCATAAATAGGCTTCCTATGTCTCCTTCAAAATGTAATTTATTCTGATGCAGTTTGGGGATACTTAATAATACAATTCATAACACGTAATGTAATGTGAAATTTTTTTTCCATTAACCAAAAAATAATTATATACATATAATTTAGAGAAATATATATATATATATATATATATATATATATATATATATATTTTCACTTTCTCTTAGGTGGACAATTCTTGTTGACCATATCATGAATATGGCCCAATGAATAATATTTGAGTTCATAATGGGTATATTGTTCTAAATATGACTCCCATTGGAATTAAAAATCAATGAGAATAATATTATTGGACCCAAATGGAATATATACTTCCAATTGGGGGAATTATTTTATCATGGATATTCCTTGATTGAGGATGGTCAATTTTTAATATTCCCATAATGGACAGGTTTTCCAAACTAATAACAATATAAAAATGTGAGGGAAGGGAATAAATAATATCATGAGGAATATGGAACAATGTTTATATAAATGGATGGTTAGTAATACCATTCCTTTAGCTCATTAAAGAATTATATGTTTTGTATGGAGAGATAAATCATACACAAAGAGTTTTAATGACATGATTTAAGGTCATGTAATATGGCCATACCACAGTTTTTATTGTCATGGAGAAATGATGTTGTCATGAGGTTTAATTTTTTAGACTAAAAAATCAGACCCAAAATTTAACATTGTATGGAAGGAACATCTATAAAATGAATATTTTACCATAAGAGGGTCTTTCTTGTCAAATACATGATGGTGTTTCCCTAATATTCTACATCAGAAATATGATTTCTTTAATGGAATCCACATATGGTATCTGATCCTTTTAGAAAATATATGTTCTATAAATATTAATATGTTATATTTAGGTTTAGGATTTTATATGGTGATTTTATAGAATCACGTGATGTTGGGTTCAATCCATGAAATATAATATAATGTATAATGATAGTTACCAAAATCAGTTCCCTTATATCACAGATAGTACGTGGAACATAACCCCATGAAATGGTTTGAGGATGATTTATTGAAATGTATTAATGGTGTATCAAACACATTTATCTTATCTCAATTTATTCATCCTTGTCTTGAGATAAAAATAGCGATGAGATGATCATGTAAATTTTAATGGACTGTGATATTATATTTCTATAGGGATTCAAAACAATGGATGCCCAATAATCACACTATACATATTTAATTAATTATTATGTAGTGATAAAATCTGAAATCAAAATATAAAGGCACTTACAACCAAATCCAAACAATATCCTCCCCAATTACCACATATTTTTAGGACTGGAAGGAATATGAAAATGAAGGTAGGAGGATAATTTAATCTAGAATAATAAAAATGGGGAAAACATTAGTAGGGAATCCTTATATAGATCTCTTCTTTGGATATTGATGAAATCTACACTTCAACTTGCGGAAACTACTCTGGTTTTTTATATAAATAAAATATTTCAAGGGAATATTTTACATTGGTTTCCCTATTTATTATTTCTATCAGTGATGAAGTCTCATGGTCTCAATTTATCAATAAAATCCCTAGAAAGGGTGGTTCCAAATCATTAAATCCTTAATTTTATGGGTTCAATGGTTTTATTTGAGTTTGTGGTGGTTAATTGTCTATATGAGTATTTTTGGAATATGAATTTTCTACCATCTAAGATAGGGTTTACATGGTGTTCTGGTGTGATAGAGGAATAATATTCCAAATATATGATCATTTCAAAAATAATATGTGATAAAGAGGTGGGGAATTCTTCCAAGTGATTCTAGATAAAAGTGATAAAGTCTCAAAATAAGGTATTTTATAGATATGTGAATAATATTTCACTTTAGTGATTATATACTAAAGTGGAAAAGGCTTCAAATATATGAATCTAGGGTGAAGTGATGAAGGACTCACACATGTGATTTCATGGTGATGTTATAAAGGAATTACCCAATTGACGTGAGGGATACATGATAAAGAAGTCACCAATGTTTTATTTCCCCCCACATATGACTTCATAAGAGTGGTTCACAAGTTTATATTTTGGAAAGGATCATTATCCCAAATATTAACAGACTACAGAGAAGGTCAATCCATGTGATTTTTTTTATGTTTCAAGACCATTCTAATGTCAAGGACTATTTTATATGGTTAATTCCATTATCATTAATGATTGAACAAGATTCATGTGTTAATTTTAGTGTTTGGTTCACACACTAGGGCATGGAAATCTTCAGTCCATCTCTTTGCCTTATAAAATTAGTAAATATAGTGCAAAATTTAACTATATATATGAAATTTTCTGAATGATAATGATTGTGTATTGTGGTTATGTTCTTCAAAATAGTTATTTTTAATATGTAAATGAATTTTCTAGTTCAGCAAGGTCTCATTCATAGGGTCATAATGGATGTGATACAATTTTTTTTCAATATGTCTCATTTGAATTTTTCATTATTTATATGAAGTGCTTCTTCCTTGATATATTCTACCTTTACTTGGAATGTGATTATTAACAGATTCCTCCCCCACGTTAGTTGAATCTCAATACTACATATAGGATTTATTTTTCAGATAAAAGTGATGTTATTGTCACTTACTTCTAAAAATATTATGATTAATAACCTTAATTTGGCCCTTTAAAAAAATTAGCCTAAATTTGGTGTGCATCATCCTAGTAGAAAGCTCAAACCCTTCACATGTGTGTAGAACATGTTCATTGTGCATATATCTTGGATTAGTTCTTATGAATTCTACTGCCTTCATTATTTTCCATAATTCATCCTTTAATGTAATGTATTTTTAGAATAAGTATTTTTATATTACTCTATTATAATCGATGGTACAAAGGTGCTCTATTTTCCAGTGATTCATTAATTAAAATGAAGTTAGACGTAGTGTTATAGAGAATCCCTTTTGTGAGATCCCACTCTATTCGATTTGCTATGTAGAGTGATATATGTGGTGTACATGAGTAAACCACATTGTAAAGCAATTGGGTGAGTAAAATATAAGGTAATTCATTTTTCTTCCATGTTTTCTAGAACAATCCATTTTTTTATTTTCACATTATATATGTATCCATTTTAATAAACAATCACATTTATATTGTAAATCTATGATTGATTTAAGGATTATTCCTCATCCTGATGATGAGTCTAACACTCACATCAATTAATATCTGGAAATAAATAGACAAATTTACTATATATTAGTCCATGGTTTCTTTCCATATCGTAATAAAATTTATATAACATCACCTATGGTATCCTTTCTATAAATATCATCATTTTTATTATAAATGGATTCTGATTAACATTATAATTCCATTATAGGATTACTACACACTATGTTCGTGGTTTGGTGAATACAAAAACATTTTTAAACCTTATATTTCTATAAAGGGTGCTAGCATCACTAATGGAATAATACACTCTATATCTATTATGAAAAATAACATGGTCCCTCTAAACATGAATTCTCACATTTTTTAACTAAATATGAATTTATATGCATCTAATCCTCAGTATAATTCCATTGGCAAGTCAGAAGGATTGAGTGAAGGGGATGGCCTTTATATTGGGGGAGGATTCAATCTTGAATGGTTGTGTGCTTATTGGGTCCTTAATACATGAGAAAAATTTAGATACAAGATATATGAACACATAGATTATGAATCCATATATGTTTCTAAAAAAATTATATGAACATATTTAATTACTTCATATATTGTAAATATTATGTAGCCCTCATATGAATAGTTTCTATCTAACGAATGATGATGTATGCATCATCTTATGAGACATTTACTTGGTTTAAAGGGCTCCCATATTTTGTGAAATTTATGATTAATTCATCCTCTAAAAAATAAATGTAAAGGTATTTTGAATAAATACACTATATGGATATGTAATTATAGAAATTTGTCGTAATGTTTATGGGAATGACCCTAAACCATGTAATTTCAACCATTATTAAGTTTGTATGAATTAATTATTGAATCCATTGTGAATATGAGAATGTTTCAAGAATCCAATTTGGACCCCATAATGGGATACTGGAGAATCATGGGGGATTAATAGACTATAGTAGAATATGGTTAACATAGATAATGGAGATATACTATTGATCTTAATATACCTGCATGGTCCTAATTGGATAGTTTTCAGGTGATGTTTTTAATCATATTATTTTCATCCATTCTTATGATTCCAATGTTTGTGGTAGGCTAGGATTATTCATTATGGTATCCATGTTAGTGAAATGAGAATATGTAGGTCATCAGTACCTTTTGAAATATATTTACATGTTACTACATAATTTTCAAATTGGTGCATCATCTTCTCATATTTTATGTCCAATAAAAGTGTTGTGGGGATTGATATAAAAATATTTCAATGAATATGCAATGATTATTGTGGTAGGTAACTCTAGGATCTGTTTGAAGAATTTAATTCAAGATTCCATATGAATAATTTACCCATATTATAAATAAATATTTCATAAAAAATTTAGACAATATATAGGGTTTATCTTATTTTCCTATGGAGATCCCCATATAAGGAATATTATAAAAAAATATCTTTTTTTATATTAGGTAAGGTCATACATTATGTATCCTTGAGATTGTTTACTCTAGATGAATGTAAATGGTCTGAAAATCTATAGGTATTTTTCTCCATATCCATTCATGTAAAATTATATATTCCTATAACAACCAACTGGGACATCTCAAGTATATTTATGATTACAAATTCCTTTAATGGTTTCTTTGAATATCTGTAAAATAATGTAGTACAAAGTCTCTTAGATGGTGATCAGGTTATTTTTCCACATAGTGAATCTATTGGAATGATCCATGAATATGTGAAATTAGGTATTTCCTCATATACTAAAGGTGTGTAAATAAATTGTTTATCACAATATATTATGATCACAACATTATAAAGAAGAAGATAAAGAGAAATGGGTAATATTTGGAGTGATAGTGATGAAGTATTAGAGACAATAAATGACCCCAAATGTGAGTTGAAATAAAACTCAATGGGAAGGGGTAGTTCATCTTGAAATTGAACTATGATAGTCTAAGAATCATTACTAGTAAGAAACATGGGACTCATTTTCTTACACTCTAGAAGAGGGTGAATTGATCAAAGGGTTGGTGAAGTAAATTGATATCAAATAATCATTACTATAGGAAAAAAGAAATCCTCAGATTATATATAGTATAAGGATACCTAATTTTGGTATAACAGGCCCTCAAATTTTTGGAATCTATGGGCGATTCTCCAACATAGTGTGCACAATCCTCATATTAGTATGATATGAGCATCTATAGACATCAATTACAATAAAATCTCTCATGAGTTAGGAATGTGTTTTCAAGGTCTATAGATTTTTTTTATATCAAAACTAAATCCATTCAGGAAATGGTCATGTGAAATGATTGATGGAAGCATCACAAAAGGGGTGGAAAATTGATATATTGGTGAAATGAAAGAATATATTGATCCCAATGATTTAGATATCATAAAGATTAATTATTTAATTCTATAAAATTGTATATTACTATTAAAAGATAGTATCGTCTAAAATTTCATATGGTGGTGATATAATCACATATAATAAATTCATAATGATATACCATAGCAGGTAGTCCCATTAAGGTGTAAATTTTATCTTCTCCATAATGAGGGTATTGTTCCCTAGGCTAGAGGTCCACACAATAAGTGATGGATGAATTCCAATCTCAGTTGCCTCCTTTGATACCAGTATTTAGGATGGAACTAAATATTCATCCATTGTATTATTTAAAATATCATTGCTTTGAGAGCTCAATTATTCAACATGTATGTAATCACAATTATGTCTCATAACCTATTCATGAATAGTTATGTATATATATAACAAAATTAATTGATTATATTACATTCCTCGTTATATATCTATCTCACGTTCATCAAGGGAACATGGATTAGTCTTATGATTTCAAATGGTGATTCCACATGGGGATTTTAGTTCATAGTTAATAATATTATACATCTAGAAGAAAATTTATTAGTACAAATAATAACACATACACTTGATAATATATAAAACGATTGGTGTCCTTGTATGATAAAAATGTATGATCTCAGTTGTTATGTAACAACTATTTATACCTTTTTAATGTGGTAAATTATATTTCCAAAATCATCACAATAATTAGTGGATCAAATGTATTCTTTTTAGTTACCAGCTTTCCAACTTCATTAAATGTAACTGATCAAAAATTGGGTTCAAATTAATTAATCCATAAGATAACATTATGAAACCCATATCTTATTAATTGGTTATGTAATGATGATATGATGAAAAAATTATGAAACTTATTTCATTTACATGAGTCATTCTAGAATAAAATATTTTATTAAACAAATTTATTTTCATGAGTTCTGAAATGATGAATGTTATCTGAAATTTTGGCACAAAATATATGGATTATATTATTTTGGGGACCTATAGCTTCCAAATATGTATTGGTAATGATTAATTTTATATCATATTTTTTGTTTAATAAAGGTTATCCAATGCATCATAGAGGTCACATGGGAGGTCTTATCATGTCCAATATAGGTACATGGTTCATTTAAACAAGCCTAAAATGTTACTAATGTCATTGTGAATATCATTTAATATTATTTTCTATTCTTATATGTACGAAAAAAATTATGTCTTATGAAAATGTTATGATCACACATATCATATTAATTAATTTACTTATTATATATTTCTAATTAATTTTCAAAAAAAATTCCATGACTCATGATTAGGATCATTGATGTGAAATGTTTAGTTCAAAATTCTAATACTCTTATTCAATTACTATTTTTTCATGTTATTATTATTTGTATCCCATGTTTTCTATTATTGTGCATCTTATCTCACCCATTCTTATATTATTATTCCCAAGGTTTTGATTTTAATTTTTATATATGATTATTATATGAATATTACATAATAGAAATATCTTTTTGGAAGACATAGAAAGAATTTCATTAAATTATAACGTTTCTTATATATTCATATAATGAAATAAAATATTTTGGTCCACAAGAGTGTGTTTGTGTATTTCATTAGATATTAATCAAAAAATGTGTGACATATATGTATGAAAATCCTAGGTTCCGGTAGTTAGTAGTATAGGATGGTTTTTGTTAAACAATGGTAACTACTATGAGGAATCATTCCTGATATCTCATGAAAATATTATAAGGATATGTCTAAGAATGACTCAAAGGCTTTGTATATGGATGAGTCAAAGTATAAGAAAATATTGCATATTTTTTTATAGGATTAAACACGTTATCTAACAAAAATTAAATCCTAGACTAGATACAACCAATATATTTGGCTTTAGAAGAGATATTCATATGGGTTATTAAACAAAAAAACAAATTGATCAAGTCTTGATCATAACCTTGTGAACAAAAATGGGCCATGCAGTACATCAGGGTTGACTGTCTTGGTGGATACTATTTGTAGATTCAAACACCCTTTATGATCCTTTATTTGGATTTTAATACAAAATTTCATGGTTAAAATAGATTAACACTACTTTTTCAAATATTTGAATGTAGGATTCATGAATTTGAACCCCCTATATGTTATTCTTCAAGACCATGTCATTCGACACTGTTATTAGGGATTGTCAAAATATCATATTCATTTTAAATGATTTTTAGTACCTATGGTATAGATGTTAATACTGAGTGTGTTGGTCAAAGAAATATTTTTACCTTGAGAAAGCAAATGTTATTAGAATTTGACTGAAAAATACTATTGTTAATCTTGTAAAAAATTACAATGATATCAATCGTTCAAGATATCAAAAAAGAATATGGTAACATAATTATTCAAATTCGAACAATATGAATTATCCACATTTATTTAGTTGGACTTTAGATCAACTAGTTATTAAGAAATAGATCAGCACGACTTTAAGGATATTTACTTCCACCCAAATTTAGAGAATGAGAATGTCATTTGGTTTGACTACCATTGGAATTATGAAATAGAAAAATTGTGGACTATTATAATGAATATGAAGATACATGTTAGAATTCACTCTAATGGTTTTTATGAGTTCATGAACATATTTTTCATCATTTATTTCCATATATTATTTTTAATATGATATAGAGTGATTTCTTTGAAATTATGATGTAAGTGATTCATATGTTAGTACCTATGATGGAAATTTTAATTTAATTTTGAGGGATGATGCTTATATTTTTGTGGAAATTGAATTTAATGTTAATCGTTTATTATTTGGATTTTCACATTGTATCTAATAGTCATTAGCCATAAGACACTATAGAAACATTGAGGATATAGTTTGATTTGATATCAAGGTTGAAATCAGGGTTGGACTTATGTATCATTTTAATGGTTTTCATGAGATGATGAAAATGAAATTTAATGGAAATTATAAAAATTAGAGAGAGAAGAATATGATCATAAAATTATTCTAAATTTTTTGGAATAAAAAAGGTTGTAAATTTTATAAATGAAATAGTAAATGTTTTATGTGTAGAAGGGTATGTAATTGAGAAATTAATAGTTCATGTTACAAGAAAATGTTTGTTAATGAAGAGAATAGATAGAAGGATGCAAGGAATTATCCACCAACACTACAATGTTTTAAATGAAAGTAGTATGGGAATTATGAGAATCGATGCCCCAACCCTTGTGCTATTGAAGATGATAGAAAAAAACAACCTATGAAGGAAAATTATTGGGGAAATAATTTTCAATGATAATGGTTGAATTTAATAATCATAATTTGGGTCACTAATCCAATTTTATTTTCTTTTAATGAGTCCTATAAAAAACATATTCTTTATCCTTTATAGAATTTCATTTTATTATCTTTCCCTATATGAAATATTGAATAATGAAATAATATTTGAAAATATATATTCCCAATATTGGATAAAGGATACTCGTGGATGAATTTTTGAATAATATAAGTGATTATTTAAACAAAATATGGTATATTATCTTTTCTAATAATTTAATAATATACATGACATTAAATTTTGTGTAATTGATAATATCCTGGGATTTTGAGTTTAATGAATATAATAAGTTCAAAATCCGTGAAACCCCATTTGAGGTTTCATTTTATTGTAAATTATTAATATTATGGGTATTTTAAGACAGATTTATGGAATATAACCTTTTTGGATTTCAAAAAAGATTATTTTTGGATAAGTTCCTCTACAAATTATTAACATATAATTGAAGTTAATGGTGTCCATTAGGGTTTATCTTAACATATATATGTATAATTATTGGGTGTATTCGATCACCATAATAATTTATCAACCATAATTGATATTACAAAAGATATCTCCTATGATTATATTTTAATAATATACTTCAATGAAGTGGTAATGTTTTCACTATGTACCAAATTAAATTTTATAGTATATGAATATATAAATATATATAAAAATGATTTTTTGGAAATTTATTGAGAAAGACAATGATAAAGAGTTGAGTTTCATCAGTATGATCATATTCAAAAATATGTTCAGTTTTAGAGAGTAATTATTACACCGTAAAATATGAAAATATCACGTTCTATGGATTTTCAATTTTGATGGGATCAAAACCTTTCTCATGTTGAGATTTATTTTTAAAATATTTCTAATTCAATATTTCATATTAAAAATATTGTAAACCTTAATAGAAATACATTTCATACTCTAAAATAATAGAATGATGTTGTAGGATTTTCATTTGAGATATGAGAAGATTAATGTGATGGAAAATAATAGTAGAATCATTAAAAAAAATTCAATAACAATAGAAATTTAAAAGTATTATTATAATGAAAATAATTATAATGATCTAGAGTTTGTATTTGATTTTATATTCTTTATCTTAATATATATATATATATGGAAAAAGGGAAAATAATAGAAATATATATATCAGTTCGATGAAAATAATTGAACATATCAGGACAGTTGATAATTATTGGGTCCTTACACTGAACATCTCTCTAGTATATTATGTGTTCCTTTTATCACTCTTGATGTAGTACATATCGATTTCATCACATGTACTGAACATAGATATCATATAAATGTACAAAGATATTTCTTTTAAGGAATAATACAAATATATTCTTGATCAAATAGAGGTATTTCTATAAAACAAGATCACATTACGTGTATGAGGTTTTGGGTAAAACCACATTCTTAGGGAAGCTATCTGGGAACCTAAGAACATAATATGAAATCTGTTATCATCATTTTTTGATTCCAAAGTGATGAGTTTCATGAATGGAATTCATTTTATCTGTGGTTGAATATCACACCCATAGATTTTGTGAAATTTATTTCGAATAAATATAAAAATTTATAATTTTTTAAAAATATGATATTGATTTTTTATTGGGTTTCACAAAACATAGATTTTATTTTTTAATATAGGAAACACTTCGATTAAATAAAACATGAAATATTATTTAAATATTATAATTTCATATGATAATTATTAACTATCAATTATAATATTTGATAAAAATTCAAAAATATAATGTGTTAAAATATATTGTTATTTAAAATTAATAATTTTTTAAAAATTAAAAAAAATCCATTTGAAAACAATGAAAATCATTTTATGAATTTGTTTTTCCAAAACACTTATTTTATAAAATTATGTTTAAAAAAATGTGGTGGTTGATTTTAATGAAATTTAGAAAATGTATATATAATAAAATATTTTATATTTATATTATGTTTTTGTAGATTAAATGAATTATTAAATACATTTTTATTTTTAAAAATGTATTATTCAAAAAAGCAATTTTATCTTATTTTTGGAACATTTTTTAAAAACTCTTTTTTGAGAATTTCAAAAATGTATTCTAAAAAATTAATGAAATATTTTATATTATCATGTAAAATTTATCTAAGGGATAATTATTTATAATTATTTGGAAAAATTACTTTTTTGACGAATCGTGTAAAGTACTAAAATTTATTTGAAAATGGTCTTTAAATTTAAATTATTAGTTAAGATAAATATTATTTTAAATTGATTATTTCCTTTAAATTAGTTAAAATAAATATCTATAAAACCAATTTACTGAGTTTGATAAATTTTCATATATAATTTTTATATAAAAAAATTATACTCTTTTTTAAATTTTCTAATAGATAGCCTTATTTCTAATCATGTTTGTGTGACTAATTTTAAATTCAAATTACCCACCCCTGTGAATGGTATATTAAGAAAATATATTTTATATTTGGAATCATAATAATGTATATTATTATATAAAAAAATAAATTTGTCTCACCATTTTCAAATATAATAAAATAAAAATTAATCACAACTGTTATGGATAAAATTGGTTTACATGGGGTAATATTAAAGTGATAGGTGTTTATATGAACTGAAAACTGTTATAAAATGTATTTTACTTATATATTTTCTCTTAATACTTTATAATTATCTATTATAATCTATTTTTAATAATTTTTTTCTGGTTAAAATGTGGTTACATCTTTTCTATGCAAAATATTATAAGTCTGCCTCTCACATCCCATATAAAAAGTCACTAAATCTTCTATATAACTCACCAATAAAAACCATTTAGGTTTTTAATATACCTAGAAAACTCACCTCCAAATAGTCTGAATCTAATATTATAAGAATTTTATTATGAATAAATCCATCCATGGATGTATTATTATGAAAACATAATGATTTTACCATAAGCATAGTTAATTTTCTTTAATGATAATTTGAATTTTATTTCTTCTAAAACCTCCATAAATTATCATTATAGAAATATTCTAAAAAAATAATATTTTCTTAAATATATATTGAAGTAGTTATTAAAAGATAATTACCTTTTCCCACTTCCATCAAATGGCTTATGAAATAATTTTTGTTTGTATGGAGAATCACCTCCTTACGAACTGGCATTTTTGGTTTTTCCATTATGAGCTCTCAGGGTTTGGATTCATGATGAATGTCAAGTATATATATGGTATTTATCATATAATTACACCACCATAGAAATTATATCTTATATTAATAGTTAAATTCCATTAAAAAAAGAATACGATAATGTCTCTCATGAGTTTGGCAGATTGCCTCCTCACGAAGCGATACAATTTATTTTTCATTAAAAAATTACATGGAATATAATAGGTATAAATATTTGTGATATTAATGAAATTATAATTATATTATTTAAATATTTATCATTATGAATATATGATATATCATTTCTATTTTTACATTTCCACTCACTAAATGATGATGATGACATTATTGTACATGTTGACTAACATCATCATGGTGTGCAGCAACACTCTCTTTTCATCCCTAAACCATATGGATGATAAATATGACCATATTTAAAGAAATATTAGTTTAATTATGTTATTGTTATAATTATATAAATATTATATAATAAATAATTCCATTTAATAATGAGAAATGAAAAATAGAAATCATACTCACATGTAGGTATGGAATATCTTCTCCCTAATAATAATGTACTTCCTTTCAAAAAATCAAAATTTATTATAGTAACAAATCAATTTATGTATAAAAATGATAATTTTCACCTGAATATTATTCTTTATATTATTAATTTATGATAAATGTATGAATATGGAAAATCAAAATCAAAATGTATACAAAAAAATGTTTTCATTAATCATGATTTTAACATGTAATTTTTAATAAAAGGATATAAAGGGAAATAATAAAACCATATATGATATTATATTTAAAATTATGATTCTGTAATGAATTTATAATTATCATATATTTAGTATATAGAATATTTTACGGTGTATGAAGGATGTGGATATGAACTATAAGGGATTGTTGTCTCACTTTTTATCTTCTGTGAGACACATTACATATTCACAAGTTATTACATTATGTGGTGTATATAATGGTGATATATGAATTATATGATATTTATATTGATAAATGTGGCTCTTAAATATCTATTTTATGATCTATATTTCTCAAGTATTATTATTCAAATTTTTAGTTAGTTATAGTTGAGTTATGTTATAAGCTCATCAATGATGGGGATAATTTATGGTCAAGTCTCCAATATTATAATCTAATGAACTATATCTCATTAATTATATTAAATTTTATTATCTAATTTATATTCATGATATTTTCCTGTAATAAATCTATTTTTGAACTCTTTTTATGTAAAATAATGTAGGAATATTATTTTTTTAAAAAATCCATTTTTTTACTCTTTAGTTGAACACCTTTTTTCTTCCAAACAATGTTTTTAGAATAATTTTCCAAAATAATTTTCGATATTTTTAAAAATTATTTATTAGGAAAATAATTTTCCCATTTTTCTATTTTAATAATGCTTCTGAAAATAATATTCACTTCATTTTAAAAACCATTCTTATTGAAAATTTACACAAAATATGTTAAAGGAATAATTGTTTTAATGTGGATGGATTGAACATCATTTACCTAGGTCATGAATATTATTTTTTTCATAAATAATTTATTTTTTTCATAAAATATTAATGATGATTATTTTATAATCATTTTCTGTTGTAAAAATCTTCATTTCAATGTCAAAAGGATACTTTCCTGTAAAGAATATTTAAGTTTTAAATATTTCATTATTTGTTTCAAAGGTTATTTTCAATGAAAACTACATTGAAAAAATTTCATTAATTAATAATTATTTTTCTCAATATGAAAATTATATTTTCCTCATTAATTGTTTTAAATTATTTTTAAATTAATCCATTATAAATTTAATATTTTATTTCAACTAAAATGATATTGAAATTGTTTTATGTTTTGAGGAGTTCTTTTCAAAGTGGAATGATGATCTTCCTTATGAAGTGTTCAATGTGACTTGTATTTCAAAATAATTTCCTATTAAACTTGAAATCATTTAAAGCTACATATTGTTTAATGAGGATATGCTCTGTGGATAACATTATTGTTCTTCCCTGAACTATTAATATTTATGATGAAACGATGTTTATGAAACCCACATATTTTCAATCGAATGTGGAAGGGAAAAATGATTAAATGATTATGAATCCCATTTCATTTTCCTTAGTTTAAGATATGATGAATTATTTTATGAAACCCATTTATTTTTATGTTTTCATATATGATAAATTTTGGTGGATTTTTTGCTACAAATATGTATAGATTATTTGATGGGTGGGAACTATATCTACCTCCAATTCATATGGTGTTGATTACTATTAAATTATATGAAAGGGTGTATGAATGGTTATCTGATGACTATAACAAGGTCCACAATTGGATATTTGAAGCAATAATTAGGTACAAATGTGGTTTTCCCAAGCCTAATATGTTCTTAAAAACATGGTGGGAACCATTGACATAAGATTTTATATTCTAATTGAAGGTCCCCAGAACACCCTAAGAGAGGAGTGGTGAATCGGGGTGTCAAGATATTCTTTTAAAGTAATAGTCCTTGTTCCCACATAGGTAGGAACTTCTTAAAGCTATCTTAAGAGGATGTTATAAAAATAAACAATCACATAAAAGGAAATGACAATTAAATTTTACTTGGTTTACTAATATGGGCTACATCAAATGTGAATATGCCAATAATATGTCGGTCATACACCAACCACTAATATTCACCAGTTTTAAATTATAAGAGTTTATCACAGTCACTATTTGTAAGGTTCACATCATTTAAAAGGTTTTAGGGATTCAAAATTGCATCCCTTAGATCAGTTCTGCTGACTCCCAATTGCAAACTACATTAGAAGACTCTTCACTCAATTAATATACTAAATGGTTGCTTTAATGATTTAGAATTAAATCATGTACCATAAAATGTAAATGCATTTTCCTATGAAGTCCCATTTTCACCCACATATGTAATTTACATTCTAACACACTTTAAGGTTTTGGAAAATAATTTATCAAATTGATTTGGTGAATTTTTTGGATTCCTTGGGTATTCCATGTACCAAATTACTCTTATGTGTATGGTACATATTGTATTATTTTTTAATCTAATCCTATGTATACCAAACATGTTTTTTCTTACCATCCTTCTCCTCTATAAAATTCACTACTCCATGTACTTCTCAGATCCTCCATTTAACTCCATGCTCTGCATACCTCATTAATTCATCTGTGAACTAACTTCTTCCACAAAAGACTACTTTATTCTCTATAAAACACTACTTAACTCTCGAATTTTCTTCCCAAAAACCAATTAGAACACTTGTAGATATATCATTTATTTTAGTCTCAGTCTTAGTCATTAATGAGGGGTATTTTTGTATTTTTTAATGGTAAAATGGATCTGAAAAATACTCTAATTAAAGATTTACCAAATCATTGAAGTGGAACATCATTCACTGTGTACCGTGCATCTCCCATGATGTATGATCCTCCCCAGAAACTGTCCTCCTTTTATATACCAGACACCTTTACATAAAATCATTCACTCATGATGTTTCCTTTAAAGGGTCACATGCCACCTCCATATAGACTTTTCTACTAACCTTACATTTCCGCAAATAGCTCCATGTAGCATTCCTAATGTCTCGTATGTAGTCCACGAACTATTCTCAAACATGGTACATATTCCATGTTCTAGGCAACATGATTTTCTTCCATTTCTAATTTCATTCTTTATTATTCATTCCATTAATTCATTTGAAAAAAATATCAAATTTGAGGCATAAAAATGTGAAAAATACTAGAAACAAGTGCATCATTCAATAATGATTTTATCTTCAATCAAAAGACAATGATTATTGAAAACTCCCTTTTAATCCATGTGAATCTTGAAAAAGAACACAAGAAATAATCCATTATTAATAATGAACATCCTTGGGTGAAAAAATCTCACCCTTTTCAATTTTTGTAAATATCTAGATAAATTTACTAATGTTTCATCCATGATCAAAACATGAACCATCACTGTAAGCATTCATGACTAGTGCTCAATATTTAGAACTAGATAGAGGACATTATTTGAGTAATAATTCATTCCTTTTATCCCACATAGATTCATTTTTTCCTTTCTCTATTTACCATCATTCTTGTATTACAAAATAGAAGCCACCAGTCCCTATTGAATTTAACCATTCTTCATGATTAGCAATAAACGTGTGGAACAAAACCATGAATAGTAGACCTCAAAAATATTTTTCCCTTAATCATATCTCCCCCACAAACCTACACACTGTCCATAAACATATTAAAATATAATGAAAATGGGGTGATGGGTGTTTCAGAACTTCCTCATGCATTGGGAGGTGGTTGAACACCATGGTTCAACTGATATTTCTCAAACACAACCACTACCAACATCTTGGTTAGAATATTAGCCACTTTATCATCAGCTACTACATGATCCATTTTAATCACACATTGTTCAACATTTTCCCTTAGTTATGTGATATGTAATTTCAATATGTTTCGTACTTTAGTATTGAACTGGATTCTTTATATGATCAATTACACACTTGTTATCATAGTAAATCATCATTTTATATTTCACCTCATCAAAAGTGTAAGTAGTTTTCTACTTTATCCAATGTAGTTGAGTGAAAGATTTTTTTGAGATATATTCAACTTCAACAATTCTATGTTAAGTACATTCTTATTTCTCTCCTATTCAGCACATAGATTTCATCCCATCATAGAATGCTCCACCAATGTGTAATATCAAAATATAGCTGTTGATGCTCAATTACAAGAGGGGGGAGGTGTGAATTGTAGGTTTAAATACTTCTCCTTTTAATACTAAAATAATTCTATGCTTAACAATGTTAAACAAAAAAAATTCACATGTCCTCTTTGGATATAACTCAAAGGGATAATATGAAGGGTCGAGGTCCAATTATAAGAAACCTAAACATTAAATAGGTAAAAATAAGAAAACATATGAATTTTGATCATAGATAATTTTTATAACTTAAAGCATATATAATATTATTTACCAAATTAAGAATAAGTAAAAGAAAGTAAATGAAAGTTATAATTTTTTCCTTTAACAAAATATAGTGTAAAAAAAATTAATAACAATAAGTAATAATGTTGGAATATTTTAACCCAAAAAGAAATGTATACAGCAACATTGGATAATGGTCTCTTTATTGATAAATTCAATAAATTATATATTACCCACTCTAAGGTGATCCCTAGATTAGAATATCATAGTCTATCTTGCAATCCTCATAAGCCCTCAAACTTTAAGGTAGTTAACACCTTTATAACCCAATCCCTAGATGTCCTCAATAATTAAGGTTGTCAGTAACTGTATATTAATACCCCTAGAAGCCCTCAGCCTATAAGGAAGCTGGTTACTCTTCCTTTCTATCCATGGAATACCTCAATTATAGTAATTAATAATTAGATTCACACTAATTAGGCTGAACATGTTATTCATGACTGAAAAATATGTTAATAAATCGCACAAGGGATGATAGTTTCTCTCTATATAAATCACTTCACAGATTCAAAAAATGTAATATCAAGATCTATCTTTTTATTAAAATGGTTGGGGTATTTATAGGCTGAAAATACAATGGTCATATCCTCCTCCAATGGAATATTTTTCTATAAAATTAGGAGGGACCAGGACACGACTCACTCACCCAATGGTTAGTTAGAAAAAAAATTACACGACAATGATTCATTGTAACATAATCATGTGTATGGAATAATAACATGTAATAAAAGCATTACTATGTTTATGATACTTATGTAAACTAGAATAAGATAATGTTGGAACAATATCATTAAGAATGGAAATAATTACATTAAAAACAATGATTAATTAGAATCTAGGAAAATTAAAATCAGAGTATATGAATATGAATTATCCGATTCTATAAAAAATGGTTATTCGGATTATGAATTTTGATTAATTCAGAGTCAAAATTATGAGTAATTTGGAATCTGAATTCTGAGGAACACTGAGTAGGAATTATGAAGATTTTTTTGTCTAGATTATGATGAATTCAGAGTCTGAATTCTAATGAATTTGGTGTCATAATTCTACAGAATTCGAGCTTGAATTATAAGGAAAACAGAGTCAAAATTCCAAGGAACATGGAGTCTGAATTATATAAAATTCAAATTCTATATTTCATAGAATCTAGATTCTAAATTTTAAAGAATTAAAAGAAAGATTTTTTTATAATTATGAGTCTGAAATTTCTAAAATTCATCATCTGAATTTTAGAAAATCTAATATCTGAATTTCCTAGAATTTAGAGTCTGAATTTCATAGAATTATGAGTATGATTTTCATATAATTTGATGTCTAAATTTCGTTGAATTTAGAGTATAATTTTTGATGAATTCTCTGTCTATAAAATATTAAGGCTTTAGGATAGTTATAGATCCAATTTTTTGATTTAATAAAAATTGGATAGACATGGTTTGAGAAGACATTAATAAGACATTAAAAACCAAGGGTAAGGATAAAAATCATCATAGTAAAGTAATATTTTCCTTAAAAAAATAATTCTTAGAGAAGGATTATTTTCCTTATGAAATGTGATTGTGATTTTCAGAACATAAAGCAATATACAGTGTCATAACGATAGTTTTTGACCCAACAATCTGCCAATTTTTTGAAGTTACAAACAACCATTCAAAAAAAATTTAATGATTAAGGTTTTTTCATTTTTAACAATATAAAAATAAATACTTATCTACCTTTACATTGACTGAAAATGAATAAGACTAACTCCCCTTTATGTTTTGAAATATCTAAAGATCATATTATTTTTTTTATTAGAACAATAACTATTTTTTCTAAAGAATATATTCCTAATGTAATATCTACCTCAAATAGAGAATTTTATTCTTTTCATTTAATATTATTTTGATCACATTTTTCTCACACATTTTGATTTTCAAAATGAAATAAAGGAAATGGAAATAAATGTACCCTAAATGTTAGAAATATAAGACAAAACTATGTAAGTTTAATGAAATTTTATTATAAATGAAATAATAATTACATGGAGAATAAAAAATGATCAGAATTAATGTAAATTCATTCATCTTTATTTTACTTCGGTATTAGCTTCCTCGAGGTTGAATTCAACATTTTAGATCGTTCTGATATTTCTAAAATTTATTTATCATCTAATGTTGATCTTGATTCTTATTCTTGGGAATATTAAATTTTTCCTCATGGGATTTATAAAATTATTATAGAAACATAAAAACTTCTTCTTTCTGTTTTAATTTTTATTTCATCTCTTCCATTAGTTCACTTTCCCTTTTTCATATTCATAGGATATTAATTGAGAATTCAATTCAGGACATTTTCCTCTTGAATCTAGGCTGATCACTCTTGATTTATGTTTTATAAAAGATTTGATGTACTGTTTTTCATGGTATAATTTGACTAATAAATTGGGTCAATTACTGAATCATGTAAATAATCCATGATTTTTATATCACTGTTAACTGACATACACTATTTGGTTATTTCCATGCATGATCTCCTATGAGAATCATAAATAATTTGAAAAAATTTGAATTAAACTTCATTCTTGATATACATTTCCATGAGAGTTTTTATCAAATTTTACTTCTTATTAAATGAATTTTGAAGCAACTAAAATCTCAAATAAATAATAAAAAAATAATGGAATGGTGATTTCTATAATTTTTAAATATAGAAAAAAATCATGTCCTGTGTATTAGGATGATTTATAAGAAGATTCCCTAGCTAGTGAGGAAACTTTATCATGCTTTTCAGCTTCCCACATTGATTTTCTAACAATAGATTTCTTTGATTTCACAATCACATGTCTTCCACTATCATCACATGATATTTCCTTCTCAATTTTAAGGATCTCATTCTCACAAATAGAGACATGGATAAAATTATCATCTTCAACATCATTTTCATCATCACCTTTCTTTACATAATTAGGATTAATTAAATCATGATTGGTTCTTTCATCGTAAGTAGGTTTAATAATCACATCCTGTGCATCATCATCTTTCACTTCTGAGATAATTTCAATTGATTTATCTTGAGAATTTCTGATCAAGAACCCATTAGAATGACTAGAAATTTCATGATATTATTCAACCATCTTGATTATATCATCACATTCCTATTATTATTACTCTTCTTCTTGTTTTAATCATAATTCAGTAATGGTTTCTAGAATTAAATATTTATTTTCATGAGTTATGATTTGAACAGATTCATGCATTAAGGATTCCTATATCAGGATTATTTTATATGTGTTCTCTATATCTCTGACTAGGGCTTGAATGATTTCTGCTTCTGACATTTTCATCATTAACATTATATTTTTTCTACCATCTCATGTTCTTTAGTAGATTAAATTATTTAATGTTTTGTTTCAGCATGGTCTAAACCAATAGTAGTATCCCTATCCTTTTTCATATTCTTCTATTATATCATCTTGGATACCCCATCATCAGAAATGGACTTTGTATTTTTTTGCTTCGTTGGAGCTGACTGGGTTTCCAAAAATGTGTATTTTTTTACTGTTCGTTGTCTTTATATTTTATCTTTTTCAAGGTTTTATTAGAAGTTTCACCTACTTACCCTTTTATACTAGCAGCATGAACCTCACTTTTAAGAAGATCATAGAACACTAATGGATTGATACTAGAAATTATTTTCATCCTCATAAGAGTTTCATCACTCAATAACATAATCATTAAATTTAATTATTTTTAACTACAAGGAGTTTTAAATGATTCTATACAATGAACTATGATATTCAACAAGATACCGAGATACATAATTATTTGAGACATGAGGGTTCCATTATTAATATTAATAATGGTATGAAGGACGTACTTGATGAAATTTAACTTCCTTAAATTCACTAATGAATCAATAAAAATTATCACAGATCTTAAGGGAATCCTTATCTCCATTTCTCAGAATAAGAAATACATACATACATAAGGAAAAAAATCTGAAGATGGTTGTATGATGATTTATCTTCAGTGATATGACTCCCATCATTCCAAGACACTCAATTCCATTTACCTTCTCAATAATTCATTCTTTTTCTGGAATCTATTGACTGAAAAATATTGCTTCACCTTTATATGGATTACCGATAATTTTTACAGTAATTTTAAAGGATAACAAATGGTCTTCGAATAACTCTAAATGAAATTTTTTTCCATTTCTACTTCTTCATAAAAACATAATGAATAAAAAAAATTTCTTGGAGGTAGGGATAAACAAAATCTTAATTCTTTGGTTTGGATACACATATTCTTTCCTATTCGTTCAACTTGATAATTTTGAAATCAATGATTTATAATTGGAATGGAAATATGGGTCAACCACCGTTCTTTGATGATATCCAATCCTTGAGATCCTCGTTACAAATCATTTGATTTTGGAATTAAATTTAATTGGACATCTATAACACAAGTAAACGTTGAAAACTAAATGAGTAATTTATATGTTAGTAGAGCTTCAGTGCAAAATATTCTGAAAAATCAATGAGGGATAAGAATATGGGGGGATTCATATAGGCTTTGCGATGATGGTTCAAAATAAAAAATCAATGAAATGGTTAGGATTAGATTGAATTGATATGATAGTTGATACCAATGGTGAAGAATGATTCGGTAGGTTATGATATTTTCAGGTTTTAATGAAAAATCAGATGTAAGGAAAATTAATTCGATACAATTTTATTAAAATAAGAGGAAAATAACAACAACAAAAATTACAAAAATATAAGTTACGAAACATTCGTTTCGAATAGATGAGAATACTTTTTCAGAAAGGTTAATGTTCTTATTAGTTAAATAGGTTCTGAGAAAAAAATTTAGGGTCCAAGATATAAAAAATTCAAGTTCAGAGAATTTAAAAATTTAGATTCTGAGAAATAAGAAAAATCAGATTTTGAGAATTCGAAAATTCTGATTCCAAAAAATTATATTGAGGAAAATATTTTCTAAATATAATTACAAAACGAGAAATTATAAAAGAGTAAACACATGTAAACGAACAATACAAAAGAGTTTTTTAATATATGAAGATAGGATTCAATAAAAAGTAAATATAGGTGATTTCCTTACAGTTAACATTCCTAATTTTTCTTAATATATTGAAATCATTCAGAGGGTAACGATTTTGTAGAAAAGTCATCATGTTGATATTGTATTCCAATAAATTTAATAATGATATCTTTGTTAACAGTTTGATCTCTAAGAAAGTGATTCTTAATATCTATATTATTTAAATGAGGGTAATGTACAATGTTTTTACTTTTTGAAATTGACATTGTATTACCACAAAATATTTTTGTTTTGGTAAAACATATGCTATAGTCTTTGACTGTGTGTTTAATCCACAACACATGAACAAAACAACTTACAGCCACTATAAATTCAGTTTCAAAAGTGAAAAATGCATCAAAGTGTTACTTCTTGCATGACTATGAAACCATCGAATATCCTAACAAATGACATATTCTAGATGTATTATTCTTTGACCATTTTATTAGGATCAAAAATTACTTTTTTCTAATCTTATATTTCATAACCATGATTAGTCTTTCATTTCACAATGTTATGGTCGGTCTTGGATCCTATGGTCTTTTAAGTTTAATAGTTAAACATTCTCATGCTTTTTGGTAGAGAGAATAAACATTTCCTTGGAATTTTGGACTAAGTATTTATCATTTGTAATATTTACAAGGTTTCTTTCATCACATTATCGGATTATGGTTATTAGGTTGTGCTTAATACCATTAACAAATAAAAAAATTTGAAATTAATTCTTTTACAAGAATATGAATGCTATATATACCAACAAATTCCCCCAGAGAATTATCTCTTAATGTTAATTTTCCTCCCTTCATCCTGATAATATTATCAATGAAGTTTCTGTTACACATCAGGTGTCTCAAACATCCAATATCTATGTACCATGTATTGTTGTTGGATGTTCTTTTATTTTTCTGAAAATAAAATAGTTTGAATTTCAGAATCGAAAACTACATGGATCTAGAAATTTCCAAAACAAAAATCATAGGTATCCACATTTACAAAGAAAAATAAGCTTTATGAAAACCTATGGATTGGATTTTATTTAATGAACAATGTTTATCCCAATTTCCACCACATTGACAGTTGGTTAAAAAATGAGCACTTTGGGGAATAAAATGATTGTGACTAAAAACATGTTTTCTGTGAGTATATCCAAATCCAGAACTATTCCTAAGAGGGATAAGTTTTGAATATGTTTTATCAAATTCTCCCCACCTATAAGTGTAATTTGATAAATGATTTTTATAGAAAATATTAATGATTTTAGTTTAATGACTAAATTGTTATCTTCATAGTTGTTAGGCTTTAAGATTGAGTTATTCCCTAAAACATTTTTCATAGAAATCACATTTTCATGAACTATAGAATATTTAAGTTTCTCATAATTCACTTCCTCAAGGTTTTTAAAAATATTTTCAAAATAAAAAATTTCTTGATCATGATCCTTAGAAAGATGTGATAATTATTTTGTTAAAATATAAATTTATATTGTTTTCATTCTCAGACATCTTTTTTATCTTATAGTTTTGATTATAAATTTATTTTACAAATCTAGAATCTTCTTTCAAATGAAGGTAACATGTTGTATTCTTATGAATATGATTCTTCATATTGAGATTCATAATATTCATCATTAAAAAAATATTTATTTAATGAAATATTGTTTAATAATTAGTCATTGTATACCTTACCCATTAGAAAATTATTTTCAATATGTAATTTGGTTATAAGATCAATATTATTCTTACTCGAAGATTCATATTCCAAGGATCCATTTGAAGAGTCAGCACCACTGGTACTCCTGATTTAATTATCTTTCATGAAATTCTTAGCCGTAGATTTATAGTACATAATTTGTTACCTTTCATAATGCTTATACTTACTGTCTTTTCTCTTAATCATAAGACTATCAGGACAGATATGTCAAGAACTTTTTCAATAGTAACACATTACTTCTGAATAATATTTGAACATTCTATCATTCTTATGATATCAATACTAAAAATCATTCATTCCAATAATCTAGTTCATCCTTCAAGAAATATTGTACAGTTTATTCTTAGACATATCACTATCACTTGATTCGGATATGATAACCTCTTTATTATCTTTTCTTCTAGTTACAATTTCTGTAGTCTTTCATTAGATTTATTAACAGTAGTAACACTTCCATTTCCATTCATTTATCTTGCTGAAATCAACATCTCTCTACATTATTTTTTCATGTTGAAGAAGAGTTCCAATAACTCAAAAAGGGTGATATTAGATACTTTCAAGTTTCCTTCAATACATATACATTTAGATTCTCACTCATAAGAAATTATATAAGTTATATTTTCCAAAATAACTAATACATCAATTTAATTTTCTGCCATAAATTGAAGATTTTTTACAATGGTCATAAATATTTGTTTCACTTTCAAACAGGTTATCAATAAGGAAATAAAAATCCATGATATTCAACTCATAAATATAGTGTTGTGCATGATGTCTTCCATATTCCACAAATATGATTGTATCACCCCTAACCTTAGCATATAATCTATTTAAATGAGTCTGACCTGGAGTTAGATGCCTATTTTGAGGATCATCTGATACATGTGTTGGATCCCGATGCGAATGTTTTTTGGGGAATGATTGTTATAATAGTTCACATGTTTTGAAAACATCGACATGTGAAAGAGGAATCATGGGAAATGGATGTATATTTGGGGGATGATTTCCATGATGTATTTGGATCATAATTAAAGAAACTCATGGAAATACAAAACAAGAATGTGCTATTATGTGGTGGGGAAATTTTATGATCTCAAACATTTCTGGAGTAATCTTGAGTGAAATTTCAGGTACAAATTTTTTAGGTACCATTGATTTAAGTTATGATATGGGTAAAACATGGGTAGATTATTTAAAAAAATTATAAGAAAATGTGGTTGTATATGGTTGGTGAAGTGTTAACTAAAAACAAATTCCAAAACCAATGTAATGGAGAATCCCTTGACACTATGGGATGCACATTTTGAACAAAATTTACTGAACCATGCAGACCTTCCTAGAAAACCATGTGTGTGGTTATTAACCCATCAAAAATTAGTATTTAATTCCATAATCAATTGAAACACCACATATTCATCATCACCTCAGGATTATTTTTTTCTGGATGATTCTGGATTATTCATTGAGGGGTTTCAAGGTCATCCAACTACCGTTCATCAAGATTCAAACCCTGAATCGAAGATATTTATTTCTCCCAATAATTAGATCTTATCTGGATGCTTATCCCAACCAGTCTTCTATCATTACTCAAAATTTTTGTGGGAGTTATCCTTTATTTCAATAGATTCAGACCTATTCAGTTTGATATAGATCTATCTTTGTAGTTGTATATTAAGATTGATATAATCTTGACATAATTAATCATTATTGAGGGATTTTGATTTATAACTCAATCTTTGTCATTATGGAATGTTGATATTAGGGATTTATATTGATTTATAGTATTTCAATAAATTGTGGTAAATGTTCTAAAATATAATTCTCATAGTAATGGATTTGATGTGTGTATGCAAGATTGCAGAATTGATTACATTAATTAACTATTTAAATCCAATATTGGGTTAATTAGGTTTACCAATTGATTTAATGATTCATTCTTCAATAAAATGAATAATTTACAAATTGAACATGAGATTTTGGGGTTCTTCTATAATAGAATTAATTTGGGAAAATTTATGATAAGAGATAGGGGTTTTAATATTGTTAAATGATAAGGGGATTAATTAGGGTTATTAAATTTGAAGGATTGAGATAATTATTCATGATTAAAATATGTGCTCTCATATTATGATCTAGATATTTAATTGTGGAATTAATTATGAAGAGTTGTGATTTATAATGACAAAATTATTTATAGAAAATTAGTTACAGAATATTTATTGTTAATTAATAAATTAATTAATTAGATTGTCATATTTAACTAATTGGTGAGTTAATTAAGGATTTTGATGAATTTAACTAACAATTTAATTAGTAATCTGATTGAGGTGTATAATTAATTTTGTGTGATTGTCTGAGAACATTGTCATTAAAAATTGAGGCATATAACTTATAAAATGGTGATTATACATGTGAGTGAAGGAATAAGAACATAGATATTCAAATGAGAAGTATAAATGGTAACATGTTCATTGTACTTATTAGATAATTAATGGGGACATGGTAACTATATTGAGGTGTAATAATTGTAACCTGGTCTTATTAATTATTAATTTTTTTTGGTAATTTTGGAAATTATGTGTAAATTTAATGGATGATAATATAGTACCACTAATATGTGGCCTCACATTATAATTCTTCAATCATAAACCATAGTCAAATATTGTACTAAGATATCATATCACCTTAGAGTACTTCAAGCTCCCTAATGACTTGAACCAGGTATTATGATTTGATATTACCAAGGGAACACTTCGTGCTCTTGCATGAGTGGAAGCTAGTATAGAGGTACGGGTATCTCTGGGAACCCTGAAGATAATAATATTACATTATTAATAAAATTTTATGTCATAAATTTTTATTTATTCATTGTATTATTTTATTTATAGAACTTTTTACAGTTGCTTTGGAATGGAATTGGTTTAGAAACTATTGGTAGTGGAATGCTGAGTCATACTCACATCCTACCCAGGCTTTCTAATCAATTCCTAAAATCATTATATGGTTTCATGACATGTTACGGGAAGGGCCCTATGTTAGATTGATGATTGGGGATGGATCGTAGATGAAGGAACGAGATGTGTTTTAGGATCTGATTAGCATTTAATAGCGTCATTAAGTTTCGTTTCAAATTAGACACATTATCAATTACATTGGCATATCATGTATGCCTTTTAATTTAATATTGTATTTGGAATTTTTGGTTATCTTATGAAATTAGTGTGGATCTAGTTATATATGATTCTGCATTTTCTCAACTATTTCTCTATGTGTTTTACTATGATAAAATAGGGTATAATATCTCAATGACTGCCTACCATATCATCATTTCTAGTCGTCATCATCTACTGTACATGGAGGCATGCATGAGGTCATGTGGCGAACTAGCTTGGGGATCCATCAGTGGGCTCCTGGTATGGGGTGTTTAATATATAATATAATTGGATTACATTGAAAAAGATAGATGAAAAGATAATATTTAATGATAAAATATGATAATATTATATTAATATGAAATAAAAATTGAGAGCTTTAATTTTTGAATCCCTCACATGTGTAGATGTAGAAATCAAAATTTAAACAAAAAATATTCAAAACTAAAAAATTAATTTAATTATATAGATTGATCGAACCACCTGTTCAAACATTATCTTGGAACAAAATATTCAAAAGAATTATATATGAATATGTATTCTCTCATTCTGAAACCCAAAAGACCAAAAAAATCCTCAAAAATTCATTCCATTTTTCAAATGGTTTCCAAAATCTAAACGAATTTCAAATTGTCTATTTCATGTAAGAGATTAATTAATTATTTTTATGTAAAAATTTATTTATAGGAGATTCATTTAGGAATACTGTAAATTCATGGTTTTTTATTGAGTATATTTTCATTTACAATATATATATATGTATATATATATATGTATATATATATATATGTTTAATTAAATTTATACAATCAAATATTATAATGGAAGTATGTATGTATTTTCAAAAATATTATAATGTCTATTTCATAAAACCAGCATTCTTTTTTTAAATCATTTATTCGAATAAAACAAATCTCCAAATGATAATTAAAAATATTGAAATAAATCGAATTTTTAATGAATTATTAAATTATATATTTTTAACCAATACCTAAATTTTGATATGTTATTGATAACATAAAAGTACTTCATTTAAAAATAAAATCCCATTGACAAAACATATTATACAATGGTTATCATTTTATGTGTATCATTAAATTACAAATGATAAATGTTATAATTTTATGTGATCTATTAATTTTTCTGCATGTTGTAAATGGTGAAAGTTATCTTTCAATATAAGAACTATTTTATTTTGTCAATGAATGTCATTCATATCATTAGATACAACAATAACAATATTTTCATTGATATCCCATGAATTTTTATTCACATATTCATTTAATTATTTAATAGTTTTTTTATTTTAAAATAAAAAAATAATTTAAAAGTACATATTTCTATTATTTTTATCTAGAAATTTATTAAAATAGGATTATATCATGTAAAAAAATATAAAATTAGTTTCATTTAAAAAGATAGTTATTTTTTTTTAAATTTTTTTGGATTTTGATTGAGATTGGAGGGATTGTTTGAAATGTTTTCTTATATGTTGCACTATTTCATAAAGAGATATGTTATTCTACAATGAGTCATCCCATGACCACAAGGGAACACTATCTCATATGTGATACAACAAAGTGTTCTTACAGTTTTCTCATTGCATATTTAGTATCATGATTAATCCATCAAAAATTTTATTTTCAAAAGGAAAAATCCAATGAATTATTTCAAAATATTATTACAATGGAAATTGATGGTTTTCAGAATATTATAAATTTATATTAATTAAATAATTTTAAATCCAATCTATATGTATTATTTTTATAAAAGGAAATATTTTTAAAGTATATACAAATATATTTAAAACTTCTTACATGGAAAACAAAATTCTAATCCTATGTTTAAATTTTATTTTTCATAGGTTTAGTTGATTTTCATTGTGTTGTGAATTTATTTTGGAGGATATGCATGCTAAAAAATTTTATTTATTTAATTTATTTTGTACAGTTCTATAAAATTTTAATGTATGTATCTAATTATAAAAATTCAAAACCTGAAAAGATCGTAGAAGGTAAAATTATCTTTGTATTTATTAGTAGAATTTCATAACGAAAGATACGTCATTTCGATTTTATGAACATGAAATAACTGATTTATTGATTTTTAATTAATACTAGAGCACTGGTATAGAAATATTTGGAGATTAAATTTTATAATTTAAAAAATATATAAGTGATATATTATAAAATTTTAACTGTTCCAGTTTATCTTAATTTAGAAGAAAGAAATCGATAATTTATTTATGTCCCACAAACAAATTGCGATAACACGATTATATTATTGGGGAAGAATATAACATCCCAATATATTCAAATGTTACTTTTATTTTAGTTAATTAATAATTTATATTATAATTTAAAATAATTATTTTTAATAAAAATAATTATGAAACTAATTTATTTTGTGTGATTAAAATATGTTTATATCTAAATTAAAAAAATTATTTCGTTATACATTAAGAATAATTTTTTTATATCTTAAATGAATATAATATAATAGACTCTTTAATGGATTTTATTTTTAATATAATAAAAAAATAATAATTTAATATTACGTTTTAAAATTAAATATTTTGAATATATAAATAATTTTCATAAAATAATATTTCCTTAACAATTATATTATGTTTTTAAATTCCATTTTTTTTAATTAATGTTGTAAGTATATATTTTGACTAATTTATTAATTTCATTATAAAAATTTAATATTAAAAATAATATTATCCTAAAATATTATTACATCATATTATATTTTTTTAACAAATAATAGATTTTATTTAGTTAATCAAGTTATTTTTACATGACATGGTTTAATAAAAAGAATTATTTATTAAATTATTATTTTTATATAACATTTTTTATCAAATAAACTATATGAGGATTAATTTTAAAAAACAATTGTCTATAATGATAAATTATTAAAATACGTAAATTAATTTCATGAAATGATAGGTAATAATAATAATTTGAATAATAATAATTAATGGAAAAATTAATTTTTTTAAAAGAAAATTATTAATATCTTTCAGATAATATATTATATATATATATATTTAATTATATTTATAATATTATTTACGTAATATTAAAATTAAATATATATATATATATATTAATAAAAAATTTATCTAAATGTTTTAAAAACATTATTGGAATAAAATAAAAAAAGATGGATTATTTAAAAAATATTGCTATTTTTTTAAAAATTCTATATAGTATGTTAAAAAAAGTCCACAAAAAATATTAAATAAAAAACAAAAAATCTTTACAAAATGATTTAGGAATTGCTAAAAAAATGGGATTCAATCTACACATATATAAAGATAAAGACATTAATATATTATTTAATTGGATGACATGACAAAAAATAAACAAAATGATTATATTTAATAGTAAAATATGAAAAAAAAAATTGAAAAGAAATGAAATGTGAGAGCCTCTATTTTTGAATTTTTTAGACATATATATGTGAAAATCATAATTAAAAGATATTATATAGAAAAGGGAAATATTCAATCAATTCTATGGATGAATTCAGCCACCTATTCATCTTCCAACATCTATTGGATGCTTTAAACCTAATAAATATGTGTGACATTGTGTGGCTAGGAACTCTCTTTCTATATTCTCAAAAGACCTAAAAAAATACCCCACAAATTCATTACTATTTTTCTATTTGGTGTTCATATGGAATCATACATAAAATTTATGAATTTTTGGTAAGGGTTTCATTTTTTTCAATTATTTTTAAAGAATTACAAATATGAACCGTTCAAATTCATGGGTTTCCATGGTATGTACATGGATTTAAAAAATTTATTAATATTTATTAATATATAAATTTATATTTATATATTTATGTTTTTAGTGTAATCATGTACAGATTTTTAAAAATATTATAATTTTTTTTATAAAAAAAATTCCTACTTTTTTATAACATTGATTTAAAACAAAAAACCCATATAAGGAAAATTGAAGTTTGATCAAAGAATCAATGTTTCAAATTATAATTTTATAAGTTATTTTTAAGCATTAATAAAAAATAACTATTAAATTAAAATATTTTCATTTATAAATAAAATCCTCATGATGGATGATATAATTTTATGAATTTCATTTTTTAGGTATCAATTATTTAGAAATGATTAATTTTATCAATTTATATGAACATTTCATTTTGCAGCAAGTTATAAATGATGAAATATATTATTTTTTTGTCCAAATTATTTTATTATGACTATGAATTTCATTCATAGAATTAGATGTTCCTATAAAATAATTTATCTTTGTCATCATAGTAATTATTATAAATGTATTCATTCAATATATTATGCATTTATATTAATTTATATTAAATATGTGAAATTGATTATATGCAAGGAACTATCTAAGTTATTTTGATAAATTATTAACATTATGATTTTGAAATTTAAAGAAAAATGTAAAATCATTTTCATATAATGAGTTAAATAAAATTATGGTTTTGTTATTTTTTGGGATGTTAGTGAGAAATGAAGGAAAATTAAAATAAATTTATAAATGTGGAACCCCTGTCTGAAATGATATGTTATGGTATTGAGAGTAAACCCCTGACCACAAGGGTACTCTTCCCCAATTTTGATATGGATATGTGACCTTATGATTTTAACATGTCCTGCTATGTATCATGATTAAACCATTATAATTACTTTTTTCATATCGAGAAACCCAAATAATTATTTCAAAATATTTTTTCATTGTAAATTAAATGTTTTCAAAATAAATTGAATTTATTTTAATTAAATGTTATGGAATAATATTCTTATGTTTTATTTTTATCAAAGTATGTAATTTCAATTTACTTACCAAGGAATTCAAAACTCGTTAATGGGAACACTAAATTCTCAACATAGGTTTAATATTTATTTTTTCAAAGGATTAGTAGAATTTCATTTTGTTTCCAATTTAATTGAGGAGGAATTCCATATGAATTATTTTATTTGTTTTATTTTATAATATTTTATTTTTTAAATTGTAATGTATTTATCCAATTCACAAAAACCTTGACCAAAAAAGGTCATGGTATGTAAAATGATCCATTTTTTTAAGTTGTCTTTTATAAGGAATACAAAAAAATTATAAGTTGAACCCATAAGGGAGGGTTAAGGGTTTTAAAAATATACCCAATGAAAATAAATTTATTTATTATGAGAATAGTTATGCAAAAAATTTTAAATTAATGGTACTAATTTCAAGACTTTTGTGATTGTACATTGTGTTTCTTAATTATATGATCTTTTACGTTGTCTTCCATCTAGAATAAATAGTACCTAGAATTTGGAATAGGAACGATATAAATTCAAGTACTCAACATTTTAATAACGATCCTTTCATTATTGGTGTTAAGGAAATAATTTGAAGCTAACTACTCTAAAAAACATTATCATCAAGATAGTACAAAGAATCATCTTCTAAAAAGACAGAGAAATAATTACATATATATTCTGACTTGGAAAGGATGAAATATAAGAAGATGATGAATAATCAAATGTTATATAATGGGAATAAGTGAACGATGTTTTTTACAAGATATAATAATTAAGAAATTAAAAATCCTACTTCTTTCTCAAAATGAATGGAATTTTCCAACATGTGTGGAGATAAATGACAAAATAAATTTGATTGAAATGTTAAAAAAACGTTTCTTATGTATATTTATTTTAATATTAAAAGTTATTAGACAATAAAAACTAATGTCTCTAACTTCAATGGAATATAACTGAATAATATATAATGGATCATGGTCATATTTATGATGTTACCAAAAATGAATAAGAATAATTAATGCTCTTGTGTTTGGATTCATGAATTATTTCATTTGATAATTTCAGCAATTATATCTTGACTATTACAAGTAAATATTGTATAAGGATTTTATGGTAGTACTTTTTCATTATGAATTGGAATGCACATGATGTAAAGTACTGATGACTATGAAAACCGATTCAATAACAACTTAAACATCTTGGAAAACAAATTATTAAAGGAATTATGACACTTAATATTTTCTTTATGGTGAGATAATTATGTTAGGATAATGAGATTGTTGATATGGATAAATTAAATCAGAACGTACTTACTACCTTGAGAGAAACAATCTATTTGTTTTAAAAAAATGGTTTATTATATCATTAATGGAATCTACAACATCTTTGAAATTGTGAAATATATCCAAAAATCTATGTTTTACATATGTATTATGTAATAATTCATGATTTCAATAAGTTTTTATCTTAATTCTTGTGGTTAACATGTTTTAAGATAATAAATTATGAAGTTATTCACATGTTTGGTATGTAACCAATAAGTGATACCTCATTTTGTTTCGAGGATTAAGGTTAATATGATTTTGGAAATTTATTGAACTCATCTCAACTAAAATAGATTTTAATATTTTTTTTGTATTGTAAAATTATCCTTTTATGAAATGGTTTATGTCGAACATTAGATGAGGTTCTATATATTAATGTATTTATTCACCATGTTAATGTTTTTCACATATTTTAAATCATGCACTAAAAATTATTTATACTAAAATCTAGTGATCAGAGGAAATATTTATAAACATATTATAAATCGTATGACCCATTAAATGTGAATTATAGTGTATCAAGAATAAAAAAATAAATTTTTTATATTTATTTTCTACAGGAATATATTAATTGTAAATTTATAAAATTATAAAAATAGGGTGAAATTTTTCTTCTGAAATTGAATCATATTGAGTAGTAATATTTTAATATATTCATTGAGAGAAAAATATTTCCTCACATTTAGAAATATGATTTTGAAATAAAAATTATTTATTATAAAACTAATACCTAATAAATCAGATAGTATTTTACATCATCACATATATACAGTTCTAAGGCCCATCATATTCAAATTAATATTAATTTCTTTTTCCTCAATGACCTTTATCACTCTGGATAATTAATTAAGCATTTCATACAAGTCCATATCATTGCATACCACCAGTGTCATCCAATATTGAATCCTAGTTTTATTTTATTCAATATGATCTTATTACAAAACTCCATGTATTTCTAAGAGGATATTTTATTAGTTATTTATATAATGTTGTTATTCATCATAATAATTCTCAAATGCCAAACCCTTGATTTCTATGATCATGTTTCAATTTCGATGAGAAAATTTATTTATGTTTTAGATAATATAAGACCAAAAAATTATAAATTATTAATCATTTATTATATATAATATATAACATTAAAAAATATTTTTAACTAGAATTATGTGAAATGATGAATTTCCTTGGTATCTTTTGTTACCTATAAGACCATGCTTTATAGAAGAAAAATAATCAAATAAAATTATTTTTTAATATGAAATTTATCAAGTATATGCTGTAATCGTTAGTATGAGAATAATTATCAAAATTTTGTATATATATATATTTATTAATATATTTATCTTCAATATATTTAATATAAATAATTTTTGGATCATTTAAAATTAAAAATTCAGGAAAAATTTATTTAAAAAAAGACACGATAGTCCACAATTGCAGATAAAATTTAAACCTATTTTCTACCACATTTATCAAATTTATTTAAATAAATAAACATAATTTTTTAAATATCAATATCAAAATAATATTAAGGTAAAAATTTTGGGGATGTTAAAAGGGGCGTGAGTCTCATAAAGGATAATTCCAATTTAATTTAATTTTTATCTAAATTGGAGTGTTTTTTATAGAGATTTGTTTTTTTCTATTAAAATATTGTTGTTTTTGGCTTACCTTATATCTTGTGGTATTCGTTTAGAATTTAGAATATGTAGATTCCACCTTCTTCAGTGTTTCTCTATTCAATCCACTAGTGTTTTATTATTCAATGTCATGTTTTAGAGTATCTTGATTGATGATGTGGGAATAAGATTTATTTGGTTCAATAAATCGATAGTTTGGATGGATGATTCCTCATACCCATTAAGAAGTAATATATTCTAGTTTTTTGGGTTGTTCATGGGATGGTTTTCTGTATTAATGAAATAGTTAGAGGTTTTCTCTTTTGATTAACCATATTTGATCTTCATAATTTTAGGGAGACACATTCCCGAAAACCATCTCTTTATTGGGTTATGTAACAGTGAGTGTGGTTTTGTTTATATATGATACATTAGACAGATGATTGGAATTAATAGTTAGTATTAGAGACATCATCTTTCCATGCAGTTTCCTTTCAGGGACCTCTTTTTTTTTATCATAGTCTAACTCACCATTCATTGAATTCATTGGGTTGTGGCTTGTTTATTTTACTTCTTTCATGACTAAGTAATTATGGGATAATAATTAGGAATGTAGGGGAGATAATGAAACCCATAGAGTGAAATTAATGTTGGTAAAATTATGGGATATCTTTTCCACAAAAGTTAGATTCTTTTTGGGATGGTTTTGAAAAACATGGGATTTTTTACTGGTTGCATGGTTATAGTGCATGGTTAGAGTAATTTATTATCCTAAGATTTAATCCTCCTAGAGTGGTGATTTGGATATTTATAGTCATGACCCCTCCCATGGGGCCCAGATCTGACAACCTCAAGCCCTAGAAACTGAAAAAATGTAAACTGCTATCACATCTACCATGGAGCTCTACTTGGAGGGTAGTAGTTTGAAGTCGTAAGTTGAAGAAGAGGATCTTGACTACTCATGTTGCAAAAAAGCTCCACAAAGTCCTGATCCACCAACGTCTTCCGTGTAGCATCAATAGTCTTTACTAGACACATAGGATTGGATGGAGCCCATGAAAGGGTGAGTATAAAAAATTAGTAGAGGACCTTGAGACACCCAAAGGTCTCTTTATAATCCACAAAGAAAACCATCACAACAAAATACCTCAAATGTAATATCACAATCATGATCTAAATCATGAATCAAAATGTAAAATAGATAGATCACACTAATGATATAACATAATGATTACTAGGATATGGATGACTAGTCATAAAGCTGGATCATCTTATCCATAGAAAGTCTACTGTAGACCCGTATAGGTCACTATATGCTAACCCGTATTGGTCGCTAGATTTTGACCTGTATTGGTCACTGGTGAAAACCCATGTTAGTCATTAGTGTTGAACCATATTGGTCACTTGTTTTAACCCGTATTGGTTACTGGAACTGACCTTTATTGTTCACTGGTATAGATGTATGGATTATTAGTCATACAGTAAGATCATCCCACTCTGGAGTTTCTAATTTTGACCCATATTGGTTGCTCTTCTTCATCATGTCCCAGCCAAGCACTGGATTCCTGCATGTAGCACGCATGATCTCCCAAATTTTCTGCATTTCAAGACATTGTTCAAATTTCATCTAGTACTAATTCCTTAAAAAATCATACACAAGGGACCTCACTGTCATTGGGGTTCCAATGTGACAAATGAAATGTCGATCGGGCACCCAGTCTATGAGATATGTGCACATTCTAAAAAATGGCCCACTTGGATTTAAGTCTGAACAAATGTAGTTCGCACATCAAACACAGTAAAATATCACTTATATTATCTCCAATGGACTGACTATTCATAAGTGTCCTTATGGCACAGAAGGCGTGTCGATCAGACATTCGTTCAATTAGTTACACCACGTTCCAGGAAATGTGTGTGATCACACCTCGGTCCGACCCGGCTCGGTCTGCCCCCCTAGAATATACCAAAGGGAACAGTTCCCAAAAAGTATCCAAACACCATAGACAACTAGTCAAACTGTCATATGGTTCATCAGATATGGTTGGTTCTTTATTCGTGGGTTGGTTGGGTCTACATCCTGTTCGATTCTGTCGGGTCAGCCCGACGCCATAGGTCCAGGGTTCTACAAAACCCCGCTGAAGACTCACCTGTTAAGGGTCAACCCGAATAACTGGGTCTGGCCCATCGTGTTTGGCCTGGATGGTTCATGGTCCCAAGACGTAGTAGGCCTAGCCCACGGGGTTGGGGTAGGCCCACCGGAGCTAGCCCATAGGGCAGGTCTTCCCCATTCATCTAGCCCGCATCTGGCCATGTTCGCCTGAAGGCGGACCATGCCTCCACCTGGCCCCATGGTTATGGGTTTATTTAATCCACCCGGTTGGGTGATGCCCCACCGTATACAGCGGTCGACCTTGTGGTCGACCAGTCCCCAACCGACATGGCATGGCGTGGGGCCACGTCGCCTCCTCCTACCATGGCCTGCTGGTTGTAGTTGCTTCTGCCAGTGGGGCATTTGGGAACCACCCTTCTCTCATGTGGCCGGCTCTGGTCAAATTCCTCTACCCCATACTATGCGCGGTGACATGCCGCCTTCCCACTGCCCTCGGCCAGTAGCCGTGGGCCTCCTCTGGCTACCCCCAACCACCACCGGCATGGCAGATAGATAGTTCTTTCCATGGGCCAGTAGATGGGCTCCGGTGGTCTGTTCATGGTGGCCTCTGCACCTACGGGTCACCACTACCAATACATGACCCTTATCTCTACACTGTCGTCACTTTTCTAGGCTATGAACAAAAAACACAAGAACAACTAGATCAGTGGATGGTACGAGCTTTGTTTGGATTGGCATGTTCCCTCCACGTTAGCATTTTAACAAGGGGAGTTAACAACAAACAATTTATTTAGAAATAACTCCTGACTTGTAACCCCACGTCAACCAACCATGTTTAAATAATTCTCCATCGATCAACCTGATGGTTGGTTGATCCACATTATTCATATAAATCAAGAATGGGGAAGGAGGAATTTTATAATATCCATAAAAAAACACATACCTAGATGAGACACCTGCTGACAACGACTGACGGAACCTCCTTCATCATCGTCGTTGGTTCGTGATTCGGTGGTGCTTGTCACTGCTCACTAAATACAATCTTGTCAACCAAGTGGATGTTGTCTCATGAGTTCACCATAGTTTCCTCACTTTAAGAAGTCATTCTCAAACCCCACCCTGAGCTTCATTTAAACAGGAGGAAGGAATGGTGAGTAACACGTTGAAAAATTAATGAGGTTCATTAATTAAATTGTTGAACTTATTTTAATTCATAGTAGTAATGTTATGAATTTTATGAGTCAAGCCATTAAATGGCTTGAAAAGTCACCAGTAAGACCACCCAACCTCATCTGGTGGAGAAAAAGAGAATAAAATAACATTTATATTTTATTTAAATTTTCCATAAATAGACCTAAACTATCTTTTTGTCATGACCTAATAATGTCAAAGTGAAGCCTCCCATATGTTAATCATGGATCTTCAGATTCAACGGTGTGCTCAGATTTTTAATTTGACCACTGGTTCAAAAAATAGAATACATATCTCATAGTTAACTGAACATAATTTTAAAAAATTTTGAAAAATCCATTCCTGGAATAAAGGGACTCCTAATAATGTGACTTCAATTTTCATAGCCACCTAATAATCCCAAATATTTAAAAAAAATTACATGGAAAATTACGGGTCATTACATTCACCCAACCATGGGGATTTACATCCCTGAAAGCCAAACAGGGACACGCAAACAAAAAGGGATATAGTGGGCGCATATGATCCCCTCGATCCCATGATCTGTCTTAGAGATTCTTGTGATACCATAGAATGCTCACAAGAGTAATCGACCACCCATGGAGGATCTTCTCTTGTCAATCCTCTATCTCTACTGGGTACTCCACACAAGTCACCCCATTGTCAATCTCCAGCTCACCCTGGTCGATGAAGTGAGATGGGTCATGCATGTTTCTCCTCAGTTGGGATACATGGAATAAGTTGTGCACCCTCTCCTGCTGCGGTGGTAGTGCCAAGTGGTATTTCACCTTTCCAATCCACCAAATTATTAGGAATGGTCTGATAATACTTGGTTAGAGTTTGTTGCCTTTTCCAAATCTCTGTATTCCCCATCGAGTGGAGACACAAAAGAATATGTGGTCCCCCACTAGGGACTCCGTTTGTCTCACTCACCTATCATCATTAGACTTTTGTCTATTTGGTACAATCTTTATCTTCTCATGGATGACTTGCAGCTTCTTAGTGGAAGTATGTACCATCTATGGGCACATGAGTGTTGTCTCTCCTAGATCTATCCATCACAAGGGAGATCTTTATGGTCATCCATACAACTCTTAAAAAGGAATAATACCAATAGTGGAGTGATATATAATGTTTTAAGTGATGTCCACAAAGTTTAGGTGGTCCTTCCAACTTCGACTATAATCTAGGAAACATGCACGAAACATGCCTTCCATGGTATGGATGGTTCACTCAGTATGACCATCTATATGCGAGTGAGAATATGTACTCAAGAGAAGATGAGTCCCGAAAGCCTTCTATAGTCCTTTCAAAAACCAGGATGTGAATCATGAATAACAGTTTGAGACTATCATCAAAGGCACCCCACGAAGTGTCATGATCACTATAATGTAGATATGTCCCATGATCTCTAAAAAACCCTTCTCTCAAATAGAATGGAAGTGGGATGGCTAGGTGAGTCAGTCAGCAGTCACCTAGAAGGTATATTTCTCTTTAGATTTACGTGGTAACAACATCACAAATTCCATCGATATACCTTCCCACATCCACTCTGGTATCTTGAGGGGTTGGTTCAAGCCTGTCGGTAACTGGTTCTCAGCCTTCACTTTCTAGAAAGTGAGGCATCTAGAAACAAACTCCTCCATAGCTTTCTTCATCACTGGACATCAGTATTGATGCCAGATTTCATAATTCATCTTCATCACCCTGAGAAGTACTTCCAAAGGGGATGTATGGAACTCTATCAGCACCTCATCCCATAGCGCCACTAGTACAATTGTACGTCCTCTGAAAATGATAGTGTGATCCCCATCATCAGAATATCTATCAGGTGCACGGCCTGAGGATATATTAGCATGTGTATTATCGTATCTTCTATCTTCAAGTTTTGTCTGCCTAATTCCCTAAACGAGTGGAGGTCCAACTACCAACAACTGGAGGGAGACTATCTCATCTCTATCCACAGAGGATATCCGAAGGAAGGATAACTACACTAAAGCCTTGTTCAGTAGCAGCGCACTCGATATCCGACTAATTTAATCCGCCACAAAATTCCCCTTCCTCAGAGTATAGACTATCTCAGAGTCATAGTATTGGAATCAATCTTGTCAATGTCCATGTCTCGTATTCAGATCTATCTATGTGAATATATATTTGAGGCTCTTGTGGTCTGAGTAAACAATGAAATGCTCACCCATCAATTAGTGTTTCCATATCTTTAGTGTGAAGACTAATTTTGTCAACTCCAAGACATGAGTCACATAATTATACACATATGGCCCCATCTATCAGGAGCTATAAGAAATTACCGCATCGTCCTGCAAAAGAACTCAATAGAGTCCAGTCCCTAATGCATCACACTAAACCACGTAGTCAGTGTCATCCTCGAGAATCCTCTATATGGTAGCACGGGTCAAGGGATGCCTCAACTATTGAAAGCTTTGCTGGAATGTCTCTTACCACAATAACGGTTTCCCGTTCTTCATCAAGGTAGTCATTGGGGCTGCTAATATAGAGAAATCAGATACGAACCTGCGATAATAGACTACTAATCCAAGGAATATCCGCACCTTAGTAACACTCATGGACGACTCTGAAGAAATAACATCCTCGATCTTCAAGGATCTGGAGTAACTCTAGCCTCATATATGATATGTCCCATGAAGTGGAACTTCCATACCAAGAACACACACTTCATATGATTCCCATACAACTCATCCACTTGGAATTTGTCTACATCTATCCTAAAATGTACAACGTTCTCTTCCATGGATGCTAAATTCATCAAGATGTTGTTGATAAAGTCCACCATAAAGAGATCGAGGTATGGAAGAAAGAAACTGTTCATGAGCACCATGAACAATGCTGGAGTGTTAGTCAAGCTGAAAGGAATCACCAAGAGGTTTTAATGGCCATAACATCATCTAAGGGCTTTCTTTGGTAGGCCCTCATCCTGTACCTTTAGCTAATTAATTTCCTAATATGAGGTCTATCTTCAAGAACTACTTCGCCCCTTTGAAATGAACAAACAAATAATCAATCCTTGGAATAGGATACATGTTCATCACAGTCACCTAGTCTGGGCACTAGATATACATGCATATCCTCAAACTATTGTCTACTTTATTGGAAAAAACACTAGGGATGCCCATGGAGAAACACTAGGACTTATGAATCCCTTCCTCTATATGTCCTCAAACTATAACCTCATATCGCATAGCTCCATAAGATCCATCCAATATGATGGTGTTTATATCGGTTTTGTTCCTAGGTACAATTAAATAAAGAAGTCTACCTCTCTATGAGGAGGTTTTCCCGGGACATCTTCTTGAAAGACGTCAACATAATCACCCAACACCACTAGAAACTATGGACCTGACTCATCCACCTTGTAAAATGTCATGAAATCCAGTTTATATGTAATCGGATACACCCTCTTGAGCTCATGTCCATATCGCGATTCTCTATTTTCATTCTCACCAAAAATGGGAAAAATCGCCTTCATCTTTGTGTGTACATCACTTTTTACATATCAAGTAGTCAGTAAATCTGTGAGTGAACTGTTGATAGACATTCCATGTATAGAATGATGTTTTAGGGCTTCCACACCACTAATATAAGATCCCATATAAAAAAACCTCTTTTGAGAGTAAGATAAAACTACTAGAACTTGTGTGTGACAGCTGAATCTCCTCGTGTAGGAGTATCCCAATGAAAAGGTCAAGCTAAAATCTCATTCGGAATCTCATAGTCTTGAACTGTTTCCATGGAAAGGAAAGAATGGATAACATATAAGTCGATAAGCACTACTAAAAATGTATAGAAGATATAGATTGTACCTTTTATAATATTAGGGACGTCAAGATCGTGATCCTCTACTTCCTGTAGATGGGCATGTCCCCTTCCCCAAGCTCCTTGAGCTCTTGGTTGACTGCCTGGGGGTGGTGGTGGAAGTGCCTGGTGACCCTGACCACCTCCTACTACAATTCCTACTCCCCTACCTCATATTCCGCCTGGCTAAAGCTTATGCTCCTACTGATGCCGCTACCTCATCGGACACTACACCGCCTTCAGATCATCCACACTGGGAGTCAGATAATCACGAGGTCTATGGCCCAGTCCCCCATAGGAAAAACATACCATGTCTTGCTGGAGTCTCCCTCAGCCTCTCGAGCCTCACACCTATAACCTGGTGTCTTGGGGTCTCCCTTATGAAGCTCTATCCCCCAAAGCCTTCAGAGTCATATGTCTTCTGTCAACTATAGATGACCCTAATACCATTCATCCATTAAGGGATCTCACTGTCGGTGCCTACTTAGAAAGGAATCTCTCTATCAGAAAAGCTCGATCCCGCACCCCATCCGGTGTTGGGATGCAGAAAGTAATTGTCATAGATCTAATATCTCATCGGATCCCCTTATCAAATTTCGGGCCCATGAGTAAAGGGTCTTGTACGATGTAGGTGGTGTATCGAGAGATGTTAGTAAATCTCTCCGAGTACTGATCCACAGTCTTCCTACCCTGTTGTAGATGGATCAACTCCTGAATATGCACAGAGCGTAGTGTCACTGGCCCAAACTCCACCCTGAAATGGCATTAAATTTCCGGCCAAGTATGGGTCATCTACTCATGCACCTAGAGAGTTGATATCCACCATCATCATTCTTATCCCTAAAGAAGGCTTTATGTGATGATTTCCCATATGCTTGGTGGGTATCTCTAATAAGTGAAAGACTCACAAAAACAATTCCAGCAGGTCCTCACCTGCTTGGGGATCCGTCTCACCTCAAAACCTAAGAGGCCTATGTCTATGAAACTCATGAAACAGACTCAGCCAGCATGTATGATCTATTAGTAGCATCTGTTGCTCAATGAGTAGTGGTGTTTTTGGTACACCACCTGATGGTGCCATCACTGTGAGTGGTCTATGCAACAATGAAAAATTGATCGGTGGCCCACTGTCACGATCTCTAACTGGAATTATAGTAGTATGTCTTCATGGAAGCATCTTGTATGATATAGATTCACCACGTTCAATAAGTTATACCTATCTAAGTGACTCCGATAGATCCAGAAAACTATTCAAAACCCTAGAAACTGGTGTTTTCATGTACCACGTTAGAAAATAGAATTCTGGGTCCTGGTGTATGGATTTGTTGGCCTTTCTACCAACACTAGACTCCTTGTACTGAAAACCTAACTGAAGACACATTACATCATTTTCTCATTAAAAATAGTATCTCAGTTCTTCTTGTATATATAACCTCCCTTTGATAAGACTTGGTAATGACACATCCCATAGGGCCTGGACGTGACTACCCCAAGTCCTAAAAACTGAAATGAATGTAAACAGCTATCAAATCTGCCCTATAACTCTACCTGGATGGTAGTAGTTGTAAATTTAAAGTCAAAGAAGAGGATATCGACTTTTCATTTTACACCAAGCACCACCAAGTTCCAAACCTCCAAAGTCTTCCTCAAAGCATCATTAGTCTTCACCAGACACACACATGCAGGTAGAGCTCATGCATGGGTGAGTATAATAACAATGTAGGGGACGTGAGACCCCTGATGATCTATTAGAAATTCAAAAAATAAAAACATCACAATAAAATAACACAAAGGTAATATCAAAAGACATATCTAAATCATGAATCACAAAAAAGTGGCATCTCACTCTAATGGAATAACATAAAGGTTACTAGGATAGGGATGTCAATTCATAATGCTAGATCATCCTATATTTAGTAACTATACTACTAACCCATTTAGGTCATAATATAATGACTCGTATTGGTCAATATATGCTGATATATATAGGTCGTTGGTGGTGACCCATACTGGTTGTTGGTGTAGACCTGTATTGGTCAATGATGTTGACCCATATTGGTCACTGGTGCTGACCCATATTGGACGATGGTACAGATCTAGGTATGATTAGTCATACAACTACATCAACCCACTCTGTAGTTTCTCATGATGACCCATATGGGTCACTCTTCTTCTTTATGTCACAGACAGCCACAGGATTCCCACACGTAGCATGCCTGATCTCTGGAAGATTATTCTCCTCAAGAAATCAGTCATTTTATAACCATTAAAAAGTCCCATAAAATCATACCCAAGGGACTGCCCAATCATAGAGGACCCAACGTGACAGATGGCATCTTAATTGAATGCCCAGTCTTTGAGATATGGACACGTTTGTAAAATGGACGTTCTTAGATTCAGGTATGATCAAACCCAAGTCACACATCAAACGCTGCCAAAACTCACTGAGTGTGTCTCCAAATAACATCCTTTTCTTAAGAGTTCTTATTCCATAGACGGTGTGTTGACCAGATGATTATTCTGTTAGATACATTTATTTATGTGAAACGGGGGATATTGCACCTCGTTCCGGCCCATCTTGGTCGGGACCACATGAATATGGAAAAGGGATTGATTCCCAAAAAAAAAATTCCCAATTCCATTTGTGGTGTGTCAATGAACAATTGGTTCATCAGTTTTGGGAATTTCTTTTTTCGAGTGCTAGTTGGTTCTGGGCTTAGTCCGACTCAGTCCAGCTGGCCCGACACAATGGATACTGGGGTCTCCCTTACCTCACCTAGGTTCAGCCCGTTAAGGGTTATCCCGGTTCACTAGGTCTGGCTCATCGGGGACGGCCCAGCTAATTCACAGGCCTAGGTCGTGGTTTAACTGGCCATCCAATTGGTTCTTTTCCCACCTGCACTGGCCCATAGGGCCGTATGTCCGGCCCGTTTAGTAGGCTTTCTTCTGGCCCGGTTTGCCTAAAGGCGGACCATGTCTCAAGCAGGCCCAATATGCGGGGGGCCATTTCATCTGGCCAGTGGGGTACTACCCCACTACATGTAATGGACATCCTAGTGACCGATCTGTCCCAAGACAATGCGGTGCGATGTGGGGCTACAACTCCCCCTCCTAGTGTGACATCAAATTGCCTCTACAGCCACAAGCGGCGCTTGCAGGCACTACCCTTCTCCAGCATTTCTGGATCGGGTTAGGCGCTTCTACCCACCGCAGTTCACAATAGTGCTCTGCCTTCCCACTACCCGTGACCGATTACTGTGGGCCCCCTTCGACAACTGCCGTCATGGCATGATGAATGTTCTTTCTGTGGGCAACCATACATGCTCTAGTGGTCTGTTCTTGGTGTCATCTAAACCTACGATACTCTCGGGTCACTGCTGCCACTATGTGACCCCTATCTCTGTTTACCGATAATATTTCGGGGCTGCACATAGATACCACAAGAACAACATGATCGGATCAGGGTATGGGCTTGTTCAAATTTCCTTGATCCCTATGGTTTAGCATTTTAAAAATGGGTGTTAACAACAAATAGTGGATTTAGAAAAAAGACCCGACTTATAACCCCGAATAAACCTCCCATGTTTAAAGAACGATCCACAGATCAGCGCGTTGGATGGTGGATCCACATTCTTCATATAAATCAAGAATAATGAATGATTAATTTTATAATATCAAAAACAAAAACCTCTACCATGATGAGACGTCTGCTGATGACGATCGACATAACCTCCTTCCTCATTATTGTAAGTTTGGGATTCGATGGAGCTTGTCATTACTCATTGAATCTGGTCTCCTCCTCTTGGTGGATATTTCACCATGACTTTTCCAGATTTTCCTCTCTATATGAAGTCATGGAAAAACCCCACCCCATGCTCCATTTAAATAGGAGGGGGTAATGGTGAGTAACACAATTAAGAATTAATGTGGTTTATTAAATAAATTAATGAACCACTTTTAATTCACAGCATTGGAGTTATATAGTTGATGAGTCAATCCATTAAATGGCTTGACATGTCACCGGTCCGTCCACCACCTATCATTCATTGAATAAAAATAAAATAAAATGAAAATTACTTGTTATTTTAAAATTTTTTAACAAGTCATAAAACTATCTTTTTCCCCTAACATACAATAGTAGAAGTGAGGTATAACATATGTGAATCTTGGAACTACGGATTAAACCGTATCTTCATATTTTTAATCTTAGAACAGGTTCAAATAATAAAAAATGTCACCAGCGTGTTTATTGAACGCACCTTAAATAAGTTCAAAAATCTATTTTAGGCACACCAGGACTTGGAATCACACAATGTCAATTTTCAAAGACTCATAATAATACCATATAACTAAAAAAATTACATTTAAATTTTTTTGTCAATATATTTAACACATTATTTGAATGAAAATGTATTTTAACCCTAATACCATTTCAAAAATTGTTATTTTTGTCTTTTTAGCTTATTTTTTGGTGGGGTTTTATCCTTTGACCTCCCCACAAAATTTTCTCTAAAATGGATTCTTCTTATACTCTTATCTCCCTATATAAATATACTAAAATTGGATTTTTATGTTTTTTCTTGGTGATTCTTCCCCCGGTTCAAAAGTCTAGGTTTTATTTCCTCTTATTTTCAGTGTTTCTCACATTTTACCATTACCTTATAACACTAGTGTCCACACATGTAATTTATTCATACCTATTGTTGTTCAAAATTTTATTCTATTTATTTTATGGTGTTTTAAAACTTCATTGAGTTTGTTATTGATGTATTTCATCAACGGTTACATGGTTCCACAACTATATGTAGGTATTTCTATTTCAGTTCCTTTTATTTAAGAGTTCTATAATTTTTTTAAGCTTAAATGTTTTTTACATTTAATTTAATTATGTATCAGACAGATAGGATGGGGTTTTTAATGGGTTTCCTTGCTCGAGTAGGACTTCCTTTAGAAAAATTTTGGTTCTTTTGTTGGTGGAGAGGAATATGGTTATCAAATAGTGTTTTAGGTATCCCACATGTCAGATAAAACAAAAGAGGATTTTCAGTTTGAAATTACCATGTTATTTGGGCTTTATTTCAAATAGGTTTTTCAAAGTACAGTCCCATGCTTTTATAAAGGTTTTACTGGTGTAAAAAATGTAGGTTTGGTTTAATAATGGAAAAATGATGTTTTCCATGACATATATGGTTGTTCTTGGAAGTGTTTAAGAATTATTTTGAAATATGTTTTGAACACAAAACTAGTTAAAATTATATTTTAAAATTTATATAATGTATGTTAAGGCCTGGTAAGAACTTTTGATGTGATATTATTTGTTCACTTTTTTACACCTTCTAATGTTCATGATGTTGTGTTTTCCATGTGATAGTTGGTTTGTTTTTGTAACTGATGTTGTTCTCTGGTGTTGAGACTCCAATTAAGGGATTTGTGGGAGGTGGGACTGACATGACTATGGTGTTATCTATGTGGTAATTGTTATTTTAATCTGATGACATTTTTTGGTAATGTACCCAATCTATTATTATTCCATGGGGAGACCGATGACACTTAGTGGGATGTAGTGAGATATTGTTTAGATAGTTTAGGTTTATCATTATCTATTCCCCCCTCGTTTTTTATGACATATGGTAGGGATATTATCACTGAGGAGAAAATATAAAAAAATATGATTGACCAATGTTGGACTATTAATCTATTAGATATAGTTCAAATTGAACATGTATTGTCTTTTTTAATCCCTATGGTATTTCATAATGATATGTATCAATTATTATTTTTTTATATTGTCAAGTGGGATGATTATTGAATGGAAAAACATGTTGATGTGTTCATTAATTCATATGTTCCCCCAGTTTTTCTAGTTGGATTCATCCATTTATTGGGATTGATTATGTCGTTTTATGGTTGTGTATTCAAATGGTTATCCCTTGTCTACATTTTTAACATTGAGTTGTCTATGTATGATATTTTGAAGGAAGAAGTATAAAATGTTTTTCAATGGATTTCATTTTTGTCAAACTTTTGAAATTTCTGAAACCATTATTTGGTTTATTTTTAAACTAAAATTCATTAAAAAGAAATTTTTTTTGGGTAGGGAATTGTCTTGTGTTTAATTAATCCTTATTTAGGAATTATTTATAAACATCTTGGTTTGTGAAAGAACATGTTTTCAGTCATTTTATTCCAATTCCCTAGAAAGAAAATGAAAAAAATTATTTTTCTACATTTTTTTAAATGTATGTTTTGGTATCTTTTAAAAATGAAATGAATGTGGTCCATGGTGGACTCTTATGAGATAAAACTACCCCCATGTATACTAATTTATATGGGTATGATTCCCTTATGTCTTATACATGTTTTCATAGGATTTGAATCTGGGATGTCTTGGGTTACATCATCCATACGATGTTGATGATCATTGATATGGTGGTGGTTACTTGAGAATCACATGGAGATTCTTATTGGTCCACATATTTCACAAAAACAGTTGGTTTATATTTATTAATGGACTTCTTCGCTTTCCTTTTCATTTTTAATGCCCATTTTTTTTTTTAAAACATGAATAAAATTATCAATTATAAGAAATTTCCTCTACATATTTTCTAGACCTGTTATTTTTATTTCATGTTTGGTTTTATTTTCATTGACATTATGCTTTTGAAAATATCCCAATGAGTATGATAATACCCTTGATTATTTTTTTCAGAATGGGAGTACTGTGGATGATACTTGGGAATTTGGAGAGATGGGTCAAGAATTAGTTGTTTATATTTCCCATGTTTATTTCTAAAACATATGAATTACAGAGTTTGTAGATTTTTTTCCCAAATATGTAATTAATTTTGTAAAATTATATATTTATAAGTGTCTGAATATAAAATAAACATAATCATGTAAATGAATCAATACTATTTTTTAATTTATTTTTTTGTTTAAAATTGAATTTATTATCATTACATGCATGTTAGATAATATTATATGAATATTTAAATATATATTGAATATTTATCTACAAATTTCATTAAAATTAATAATAAATTGTGGTTAATTTAATTTATTAATTAAAAACTTAGTGCTTCGATAAAATCATTTTTTGGAAAAAATAACGTTTTTACATTAAAATGTATTTACCTTTATTCCAAAGAGTTATAAAAATAATGTAATAATAATTATTCATATATTTTCAATAAATTTAATAGAAATAATTAACAGTGATAAAAAATAATTTTTACAAAAAAACATACATAACACAAAAAAAATGACAACTAAATATAAATATGTCTATTAGATATTAAATTATTTTTTTTAGAATTTATTGATTATCTATTAATAATTAATAAACAAATATTAGTTATTTATGACATAAATATATATATATATATATATATAATAACATTTTAATCATATTCATACCCGCTAATCCCATGACTATTTTATAAATGTTATACTATATCATAGTTCTTTTAGACTCGGGGTTTTATGAAAAAAAATAGATTTAATACATTAAAATTAATTTTAATGAAATACATATAAATTGTGGGGGGTTAAATTCATAAACCCTTAAAATGAATTTATCCATTGAAAATTAAATACTACAATTAATACTAATGGAAATTCATTTTCATTCATTTAAACCTCAGGTTCCCACATAGAATCCCGGAATTTGTGAATAATTTAGAGAACATTAATTAGGGGAGTATTGATGTTTCATTGAAATTTATTTATATGGTCAAACATTTTTAATGGTTTAAACTCATAAAAAATATTGTGCTCTATTTTTATAACTTCATGGTTAATTTCATTTTATGTATTAGATATTTTCACCTCAAAATAGATATATGAACACATTATAAACTTGTGTTGTATTTGGTAGAAGCAAAATATTGATAATCAACCATCCATACTTAAACAAGAATTGTGAAGGATATATGAAACTAGGGATCAAAAATCTTTTCATTCAAAATATCATTATCATTTTTCATTGAAAAATTTTCAGAATACATTATGATATCATTTAATTCAATACTGTAGCTATGAATTTCATAATTTTAATTTTTCGACAATGATGAAACTATATGTGATATTGAATGTCTCTTACATTATCTATAATTTTCACTGATAGATTGCATCCTAATAGATTTTTCTCACCATATTTATTTAATAAAATTTTATTACTACATTTCCTCCCATATATGAAACCATAAAGAGATATATAAATACTTCTGTGGAGTGTATTTTTATAATAAAATTTTATAAGAGGTAGGTGTTGATCAAAAACAAATTTTAAAACAACATAATTAGACATGTAAATATCCTGTAAGTATTGAATAGTTTTAGAATACTTAACATTAATTTGATACTGATGATATGTACTAAAACTTAACTCTATATTCAAAGTATATAAAATAATTCTCAGTAACTTCTATGTACTAATTTTAACTTTATCTAATAATAAAGAATACAGTACTCCATATAAATCTATGGCTATCTTTAAGTATATCCATGAAATACGATCAGTAAATAAATATTCTATGATAGGAATAAAAAGTCACGACTCTATAATGTGATCAAATACAACCCCAATAGACTCATTCCCTCTAGTTTTCATGGTTATTCCTATGAATTAATTTACGAGGACGGTTTATAATTTTTTTATAGGTGTTTTTAATGATTACAACATCCTTATATGTCATAATGTTTAACTTTTTCAAGATTAACATTCACAATACATGAATCCAAAAAGAATAAAATATCATAATTAATATGAAGACAGCCTTTTTTAAGACCTGTAATTGTCAAAAACAAATAAAAATATACAATTAAATCAATAGTAGTTAATTCACATTACCAGGGATTCTTTGGGAAATGGGTTCACTTCCCAAACCATCATAGTAGTAATTGATAAATCCTAAGACCATAATAATTGAAAAATTAACTTACTAAACTAGTTTAACTCAAAATTTCATCAATATAAATATCATCTGATAAAAATATTTATCCAAATAATTGGAGTGAAATCATGGAACACCCATAATGTAATCCATAAAGGGCTCACCTGGTGCGCTATGTGTTTCCCATTCATATTAGTTATAATTGGATTAATAGGTATTATTCGTACCACCCCTTCATTTATGTTATAATGTTATAACCCCTCACTATTTGGGCCTCTCTATTATATAAGTTATTTCCATAAATCACATCATGAATAAATTACGATGAGCTTACATTTAATCATAAAACCTATGAAACCAATATTATTTAATAAATTGATTAAATGATGGACATTAAATGGGTTTCATTCCAATATCGTTGAAATGTGATTGATCAAAGGAAAATAAATATTTTTCATAATAATATTGTTGGAACATGATTTCCTAGGGTAAAATAAATGGTCTCTGTTAATATCATGACATCAAAACCAAAGAGGGTAGAGAAATAATAAAAATGTTATGTTTGTATCATAACCCCTAGAAGGAATAGGTAATATCAACTTAAGTCATCATAGATGTAAATATTTCCAAAATTATTATTTAAATCATTTATTGGGGGTAATATACATTCCTGTTTGGAAATAACATTTTAAATCATAAGCAATTTTGTTTTAAAAAAATCTTTGATTATAAAAGATAAAATAAATAAAAGTGTCATTAAAAATCATTTAAAAATATTGTAAACAAATTCAATATTTTAAAAATCATTTTCCATGAATCTTATTATAAAATATCATTTAAAAAAATTGAAAATATTTTTTGAAAGTGTTGTTTAGTACGAAAATAGATTTCTCACCAAAAAGATATATGAAGACATTTTTTCATCTAATCAATTTCTTAATTTTATTAACTACCAAAGAGTGGACAAATTATAAGTTTTTTTGAATATATAATGAATGAAAAATAATAATAAAATTAAAGAGGATTATTGATATATGGAGAATTATATTTCACAAATGATATCATAATCATAAGAATCATGATAAATAATGACAATTTAGTAATAAACTCTTACAACTTTGGAAACTTTTGATCACAAAGTCCAAGAAAGAATAACATAATATGAAAATAAAATATAATTTGGTTGAAAAAATTCATGATATTATATGTCAACATAGATTTATATATACCATGAGAAAGAATAGAGGTGGAAAATGTATCATATGTCTCAAAAAATTCAAACAAAGACCTAAACCCCCTTACCGTGTTGGTATCATTTTAACGATAAACAACAAAAAAGGGGAGACAATCAAATTGATATGTTAATCTTAAAAATTCTCAGAATAATATTAATAAAATAAAACCATGGGAAGTATACACACCATGTAAAAGAAATATGTGAAAATGTTTTGTGTCTAATAGAAAACAAAACATAGAAAAAACTCAGTTACTTAAACTCGTGAATCTCAAAATAGTCATTCGATCCTATTATTTATTTATTATTTGATTATTTTAAATATTCAATATTACTATATTAAAATTTTTAATAAAAATTATTATTTACTTATACATTATATATCATTTTTATTAAAATTTCCAAGCTTATGTAGTGTTTCAGGTAATAGCTACTTTTTTCATATAAGTGTCTACATGTTATTTATGGCACTCTTACAATGATAATGTAATCATAATTTTTGATATTCAAATAAAAATATTTAAATTTCATATCTATTCATTATATTTTTATTTATATAAACCCATAAAATTTACTAATAGAAAACGAAATACATCATTGATAGAGATGGTAGGTTTTAAGTAAACATAAACAATGTTTCCATTTTCTTTTTCATATATAAAAAAAGTATGTTAGTTCTCTATATATTAATATTATAATTACATTAGAAATAATATTTCATATATATCACATATTTTTATTAAAACAATTCTTAATATATTCTTTGTAATGGGTCAATTAATCACATCAGTTCATGAGGTAGTAGTCCTCCAATCATATTAACGAAGTTAGCATATTTCCTCTAAATGGAAATCAAGAAGGTATGTGTTATATAATAATTAAAAAAGTATTAATATAACATAATATCTTATATTTCATATACTAAAAGTATGTGGATCATTTTTTACAACCCTAAATAGAGGTAATTAAAATATTAATGACATTGGCTTGTGAGGCGATAGTCCACCTTACACACAAATGATAATTTCATAACCCACTTTATTGAACTATTTGTGATTGGGGGTCATACCCATAAAATAAAAACAACTTATTATATAGATGATATATCATATATTATATAATAATGATATAAAATTAATTTTGGGGTATGATTAGAAAATAAAACATAAACATTCCTTGATAAACATTAATTCATTTTTAGGCATCACATTGTTGTTTACACAAAACGACCTACATGATTGGATTTATGGAGAAATTAGGGATTCTAAGATGAGTGGAGTGATTTTTGATTTTTTATATCATTTTTTTAATCTAAATTGATTCATTGGTGTGAAGATTTTGGGGGAGTGAATTCCATTTTATAGTGGATGATGTGTTGCATTATTGTAAATACTCACACATATATACAATTGGGAAGTCTCCCTGGACACATGTTCCTCCAAAATAGAAAAACAATGGAGGATACTAATGAATGTTTTTCTAAAAACATCCAAAATAAGAAATAAATATATTTTTTTAAAATTATTCCATATTAGTTAAATTTACTCAATTTTATTTTTCATTATTTTTTTACAAATGTGACTTATACCTTTTTATATACCTTGGTAATTCATCTATTATGATTATAAATAAATATATATTAATTATTTAATTTAGTTTCAATTATTCTTAATATTGCTTCAATTTCAATAAAAAAGAATACTATGTGTGTGTCGGATTAATTTTAATAGAATCACATTAATGTGAAAAAAAATTAACATTAATCAAATTATTAAATTTTAAATGATTTTAATGATCATTATGGAAAAAAGAAGTAAAAATTATCATATAATATTAATAATTCATGATAAAATATGGAATAAAATTTTACCAATTTCATTCATAGATATGTTAGTGTTTAATTTAAAATTCTTCCCCCAAACACGATGACAATGCTTTTTTTTGATATGATCATGTTTAAAATATTACCTTATTTTCATTTCAAATTTCAATACGAAATTTATTTCAATAACCTAAATTTGATTACTAACCTTATAAATGATCTAATTCTACTATAAAATCAATTTAATATATAATTCATCTATTTTAATAATTTTAAAAATAATGAAGTTTTCAATTAAAATTATGTATTTTTCACTTTTTATTAAAAATGATTCTTCTATGAAAAATCAATAATGTCTCCAATTATAATTTTAATGTTCCTCTTTTAAAAATAATTTTAATTTTTCCATTAATAAATTATAAAAATTTCAAACATTGGATTTAAATAATTACGCAATTAAATGGATGTAAAACTACCTTTTAGAAAAATATATTTTTCTATGCTGAACATTGATTTATACTTACCTATTTTCTATAAAATATACAACAAGAATATTCCACTTTTAGTTCAATGTAATATATATATATATATTTACAATTTATAATCAAATTTTTATTTTATTTTTTTGAGATTAAACAACATTGTTCATGGATAAATAATTTATTTATATTAATATTTTCATGATATTCCAATAATTTTTATATTCCATTTAAATTAATTGGTTACCAATAAATTTATTCGATAAAAACTTATAAAATACATTTTCATAATTTATTTAATCATTTCAAAAACATAAATTCCATTTATTATTTGAGATATATAATAGTATTTAAATAATAATATTAATTGTATATTTTAGTTTAGAAAATCCTGTTGGTAAGTGAAGCACAAAATATCATAGAAACTTGATATTGTGTGTAACACATGCTTATCATAGTTTTGGGTGTAGTGTAATTCCTTTTAAAATTAAATTTGCTCAAAAAATAATAATTTATAAAAAATCATGGTGTTACGCTCTTCCTCTTAAAAATTAATTTCTCCCACAACATTTGACTTGGTCATCAATGTTTTAATTCATGAATGTTCATTCCATGTAACCCAATTCATAAAAATGAAGACTAAAAATTATTTTTTGTATGTAATGTTGGAAACATAATATTTACCTAATGTAACTCAGAATGAGGTATCCATATAAGAGTACATAGGCTGGAAGTGCAGATGTGGACATGTTTGAAAAGAACAATTAATTATAGACAGTTACAAAAATAAATTTTAATAAGAATATAAGTGATCAAGATAAGGTTACACATAAGGAAGGATAAATGAAAAATTTTATATTGGACCAACTGATTCAATTGAATTAAATTTACAAGATAACATATTTTATGATTATTTTCCAACATGTTATGAATATTATATAGGATATATTATTTTTATATTTAATTCCTTTTCATATGAAATATACAATCTTTTGGTTGTGCCTTGATCAATTAAAAATTGTAATCTTAATTCAATAAATTATGATGAATTGGTTATCCCTATTGAAATAATGTCTCCTAAGAACCGTATATATAATGATATTTATTATTTTCTATATTTAGTAATCATCAATTAAAAAAAATTAGTACATTTAATATAATATACATAAATATTCATTTGGAAAAATAATCTGTTTTTCACCCCAACACATACTCAATTCCATGAGAATGTGGTAAAAAATTAATTGTTTATAGGTGAAATTCCCATGATTCTAATGGATAAAAATAAATGAAAAGTATTTCAATACAGTTTGGGGAAGATTTTCCCTTTAAAAATAAAACAACCAGAACCAAACAAACAGTATCTGAAACCTATAATGATACATAATGAAAATGGAAGACATGTCAAGTAATTAAAATAGGTATCCAAACCAAGCTACACCATATTAATAAAAAGGTATACTAGAACAACATACCTCAAATACCCCAAATACACAAATCCATAGCTCCCAATAGGCTCTATACCCCATCTCCACAATCCATGCCAATGTATCATAATGTATCACTAATAAAGAGCGGTACATTACCTTCACCCTAGTCTTGATAAAGGTCATCGGAAAATTAATCTTTGTGACCAATTAGGGGTGAGTAATGAAACATAGATGGTTTTCCCTAAATGACGTCCCTACTAATGCTACTAGGGGAGATCATTTTATAACATTTATTTAAAACAATTATATATAAAAATATAATAATTTATATCAGAATAGAAATCAACACCCATACCAAAATAGTTTCCACAAAATAAAAAAAACAATTATTTAAATCATTTCACATTCCTTGTCATTATACTCAAGCAGTCATTTATACAAATATACACCTACATATTTATTTTTCATTGAAAGTACTATACTTTTGGGTGGATTCTCATTAATCCTTTAAGTATTCAAAAATTTTCCAATCTCTATGTGTCTCAATGAGACACACCAGTAATTTATTAGGATTTTCCCTCCACAATATGAGCGAAGGGACAGTGAACTGCCACACCCTTCCTTCATCATGTTTAAAGAGATATAATGACCCCTGATTCCTACCTTAAATATGACCTGGAGTGGTAAATATCACCAAAGGTTTTTAATCTCTGGTAATATTGAATAAATTATCCTTTTTATAGAACAAGATCAAGAGATAATATCATAAATCCCAAACAACTATAAATAATGAAAATAAATGTAATTCGAAAAACTATTTTTCCACATGCATGTTCAAAATATATTGATACAATGTACAAGGAAAACTCTGATGTAAAATACAAACAGATAATAAAAGAAGCAATGAAAACTATCCCGATTCTTGATCTAGTTAGTTATAGCATGGTCCACAAAGTCTTTCCCAAAAAAATGTAGTTTTATATAAAAATGGTGTGTGCACAGGTATACTCAATAGGAAAACCAAAATCTCTCATGCACATGTGGGAAAAAATTCAAATGCCCTATCAGAAAATATCTGTAACCAAAACACTTAGTAAAGAAAACTATCCTCCCAACATCACTAAGGTACCCTCCAAGAATAATGCATGTTTGGTAAACTATAGTAATAGAACATTGATATTTGGGTACCCCATAAAATATTCCAACTAGTTTTCTAGAACATCCTACATATCAGTCCTCCCCAATAAATACCATTGTAGTCCCACTACTACCCCAACAACAACCATATGGGCCATCGTTGCCACACATGTATCCTACCCACAAACACCTTAGCCACTTCAACCATTCCCACACACACCTGGGCCACAACAACCACACATAACCATGCCCACAGAATCATGAACCACAAAAAAGACATATAACCATGCCGGTAGACACTAGGACCCCAAAACCCACTTCCACGCCCAAAGACACCAGCACCTCATCCCAAAGGCAATTGGGAAACAACCTACTGTCGCACAATTGGGCCAACCCCCCAAAGTAAACCATACCCAATGATTCATGGGCTCTAATGAACCTCAAGACATCACAACTTGCTCGAAGAGTCTTGGGATACCTAGGGGAAGGATCCAAAAGAATCTAATAACTATCCACTCATTACAATGTTATGAAAAACACCATCCCCCTGAAATTATGGTTTTCAGAGAAAAATGATCTACATGGTTTGGGAGGATATAAAAAACAAAAGAACAAAATTTTATACATATAGGTAATAAAGCATGAATCCCTTAATAAGGGTCCTGTAACCAACAACCATCCCATAGACAACAACTATTCATGATATCCCTACATGAATAAGTACACAACAAAAACAACCATAGAACAACTCATTTCTGGAAAACTGTTCCCCATTGAACTCATTCTTGTTATTATCTTCATGTGTTTTCATTTAAAAATTACTTCACTACCAGAAAACTAAAAGACATAACCACAATCCAAAGTAACAACTAAAATATAATATCCAATAAAGCCTTTAAGCATTTACTCCCATTTCTGTTGTAAATAACTACATCAAAATGGGATCTATTACATCCCATGAAGTACTCGAGGCAATCCAAACCCCAACTTATGAGGACCATAAAATTTACCACTAGAACCACACTGCCTCAGAATCACAAACCAACAACCTCTTAACTTGTGATTCCATACTCCTCTAAGTCACCCCACATGCATCAAGGATAACAACCATGCATATCACCCGAACAATGTAAGGGTTTTTTCAGATTTATCCAACAGTATTCATTATGTTCCTTCATTTTGTTTTGTTAACCGGTGTGATCACTTTAGGGTTCTTATTCATCAGGCCACTATTTAATAAACCATGTATACATGTTCAATAAATATAAATGTTATAGTCATTCAATCCCAAGATAATCTTGGAAATATAGATTAATTAGTCTTCTAGAAAGAACCACAAATAGTCCCAATTTTTAGTAGGCTTGAGCCCATAAAATTTAAGAGAAAAAAAATAGGATGTAAAATAAATTTAAAAACATAATAATCTTTACCACCCCTTCATTCATTAAAATTACCTTCATTAGCTTTGTTAACTTTGGAGTCAACTACATCACAATGGAACATCATCATAGACACCCCCGAATGATACATAATAAATATAGATGAAGGAAGAACCCTTACTTGGATGATCAAGGAATAATGTTTTCTCCTTGCACCATGAATGGGTGTTGCATGATAAGATACTCTTAGAGGATATCAACAAGAGGGCTCCCATGCAAGCACGACATGTCTTTGGAAGATGGAATCTAAGCATACTAAGGGATAAGAAAGAGGACAAGGAAGAGGAATATTACATTGTGATAAATGGCCAAATACTATAGTTATGGGATGTGCAATATCGATGTTCTTGAAAAGATGATTTTAGTTTGAGCACGTGGTCGGGCGTTTGCACACGTTGGAATTAATTTATATTTAATAATTCTCTTGCGGATAGTGAGATAGATCATATCATAGTGGAGAGTTTAAAAAATACATTTAAATATATAGACACACATAATAGTGGTGTAACTCAAAATGCAGAAAAAGTTGTTGAAATGATTAAAAAGGCCACATGTTTTGGAATGTCATGGGTCACCCCAACATTAGGGGATTTATGATATTCTATACTGACATTAAAATAGTGTTAATCTACAATTAAAGAGGAAATAAAAAATAAAATATACATTATGGGAAAACTCGAGAAATCACCCCAACACCCCTCTATAGAATAATTCAGGTGCAGCACTGATCGGTGGCACCGATAGGTAACAACATGGTGGCACTCTACCACCGACATTGATCCCCTCCCGACTCACTAATAGTGTACAGGTCAGCCCAAACACTTAAATTTCATAAAGTAAGTGACTGAAAGGGTCTTGGCTATTACATTATCTATGGTCACATCCCTTGTATCCTCTAATGGTACACGCCCCTTATTCATGGTCATATCAAAAGCATGAACTCAGACCGAACCATTTATTTCAAAATTGTTTCAAATAAAAAGTTCCAATAAAATTCATTAAAACTATTATTTTAGTGAATAACATTCAAAAAAACCATTTCCATAGTGCAAAAAATCCATATATTAAAACCACAATTTTACAATCAAGAAAACAAAGGACTTTCCACAAGAAAATTTCCAAAAATCCCTAAATAAAAAAACCATCACTAAATAAGGTTTCTACGAGACACTTAACTCTAATTTAATAATAAAATCCATTGATTTTAACAATTTTGAACTTAATTATTCAGGTTATATTAATAGAAGATGATATTGAATCCACCAACCATTGGAATTATGGTGAAAATGATAAATGGTACTAAATTTCCAATAAAACTGTGTTGAGTCCCCAAAAACCAAACATTGACCACTTTAACTAACATCAACATGGCCAAATTTCAGAATTATTAGCCTCTAAAATCCTAGATCGATCCCACCATATCCCATCTATGAATCCGTGATATAGATGACAATAATATCTTATTAAAACATAAAAAATGATGAATTTCTAGGGGAACCAAAATTCAACACACTATGATTTTCCACCAAATCAATTATAAAATGATGGGGAATGACTTTATAGACATCTGGGGGAAGAAAATATGATTTTGGGTTGAAAATAGAGAAAAAAGTGGGTTCATTCTAGGTAAATTAATGAGATCCATTTTTTTATCATCTCACTTTTAAACCATGCATTCTTAATTGCATGGTTACTCAAAATGTTCACTAACTGATCACCAACATCTTCTTCAATGATAATATACCATGAATATCCCATATGGTTAGGAAACCCTTGTTCGAAATTTAAATAATCCCTCTTCACTTCATTAAAAGGTTTCTCCTAGCATTCCACATGGTTTGGAAAAATTGTGAACCTAACCACGCCACATCCATGAAGCCCCTATTTCAAATGGCATAGTGTTGGTAGGTGTTTTATGGTTTCTAATAACCACTATAAAACCTATCAACATTATAAAATACCCAAAAACATTTCAAATGTCGTAGAAATCCTCCCGAAATTCAACAAAACAATTTATACACTTAAAATTATAATGAAAGGTTTATATATCTAAAACCAGTGCTACAACATTATCTCGACAATTTTCCTTCATGTTCCCATAAATTAGAAACAAAAATTTTCCGTAAAACATATTAGGACATTGAATGCTAATTTTTTCACTTATTCCCAAGTTTCTATCTCAACCCGACCATGTTTTCAAAACAAATCGTAGTAGCCTGATACATTAAATTCTCACTACTTTCTCTTGACTACCAAATTTTGTACTGGAACATGCACCCATGAATCATCTGAATCTATCTCAATGTGATCCAATCAAATAAATTGGTAAGGATCATGATGATATTTTTTTAACTGAGAAAATTGAAATCACATTATTCATATCACTCAACCATGGTAGAAATTTCAATTGGTATACCACCTCCCTATATAGTTCAAGTATTACAAAAGTTTATATGTATCTAGGAGATAACATTCCCTACATCCCAAAATGATTATTTTCAAGCATTAGAGAGATCCTCAAGAACACAATATCAATCTCCCCTATTGACAACTACAATCAACGAAAATCCACATATGATTTTTGATGCCTCTTTTATAACTAAAAATGTTTTCAAATCGACTTATTCATCTCCATTATCTCTTTGAAAAGTCTCATCTCAATTAGTAAAGTCTAACCTATTTCCCCCAAAAAATTGGAGAACAACAAGGAATACCATTAAATGAAAAAAGAGGATCCATGTTAATTGAGTCCTAAAAACTATATTTATATGATAATACCACTAATGGTATGTTCTCTTCCCATGATCAACCAAATAAATCAAAAAATATTTCATCATATCTTACAACGTTTTTATCATCCATTCAAATTTTCCATCCATATTAAGATTATATGTTGTAATCATCGTCAAATTTTTTTGAATGGATTTATATATGTGTTTCTAGAAATGATTTTTAAACCTTTGATCTATGTCTCACACTATCAAAACTAGTATGCCATACCACTACCAATTCCTTGTTATAGAATTTAGATAAGTCATCCCTTATATGAGGTCAAAAAATTAAAATGAAATTGTATGATTTTTTGAGCTAGTCCACTATCATCCTTATAGAATATTGATTCCAAACTATTCCTGGGAGATCTCTTATAATATCAATAGCTATTATCTCCAATTTTCAAATATGAATAGTTAATGAGTATAACATACGTGATGGTCGATGATATCCAACCTTATCTTGATAACAATTTGTGTATTTTGAAACAAACTCATCCATAGTAATTTTAAAACTAACCCACCAATGAATTGATTAAAATTTCATATAGATATTCTATATTCCATTTTAAAATTCCCATATTTTTTGGCGGAATCAATGAAGAAGTTTATATTGTGAATCCATAGTTATGACCATCTGATTTCTAAACCCCAAAACTAATCTAATATCAAGAATCCATACTTCAATGGTCTCCCAACCATTGAAGTTTGAATTCCACGAAACATATTTTAAATCGCATGGTTTCCCTCTATAACTATCAATGAAAAGGAACAAAAGAAAACTGAAATAAAACCACACATTCACCACAATCGTCACATTTTATGTGAATTTTGGCTATCACTAATATAAATATCAACTAATCTAATTAAACTTCATATAACTAGAAAAATTAATTCAGCATAATACATATGGAATTAAATTTCCATTACTACAATATAAATCAAATCAAATTTGATCATCTGGAGATACTCCATCCATATTCCTTCGTTTATATTTGATTCCCTTGGTGTGAAATTATATTTCAAGATCTTATGATCCAAAGGACATTAAATTTCACACCAAATATGTAATGACACTATTTCTTCAAAGAATGAAATAAATCAGCTGACTCAAATACATGTTTAGGGTAGTTCTTCATATTTAACATGAACTATCATAGTCCATATAATAACAATGTATCTACCTTCATGAGAACACATCCCAATCTAGATCCAGAAGAATAAAAATACACAATGTACCCTTTTATTCATTCCTATAATATTATGATTGTTTTTTTATGAATGGTGAACATTAATCTATTAGAATGAATTTTTCATTTTTCACTCCATTGGAATGTGAAATTTATCCCTATCAGAACTATCTTGGGTGATGCTAGTTATGAAAAGTCATGAACAATGCATTGATAATAACCATCCAATCCAAGGAAACTATGAATATTGAATATATTCATTAATGTTGCAATAAGATGGAAGCATCTATAAATTGTAGATATCTAGAAACACAATTATCAGTTATTATATGGGGAAGGAAACAAACCACATGTATCAAAAAAATCACTTTCGTAATTTTTCATATAGACGATGGACACACCAGATTCCAAAAAAATTCACCATGTGTTTCTCCTTCTCATACATTTTCATTCATTATGATATTATTTCAGGAAAAAAAACCACCATGTATGATTCAAGATATCTCTGAAATAAATTTTTAATCAATTCAATAAAGGATATTATTGCATCTGAAAGACCCAATGGCATCAAGCCATATTCATAATATCCATGTCTACTTTTGAATGTTGTCTTTAGAACAAACTATTTCTAAACCTTTAATTGTTGATATCGAGATCGCTTGTAAATTTTAAATACCCACTAGGATCCCTTAAATTGATCAAATATATCACCAATTCATGGAATTAGATATAAATTATTTAAATTAAAATTTTCATGTTTATGATAAAATAGACATTTTCTTGGTGTTCTCTCATCATTTTTGATAAAAAAATATCCATGCATCCCATAAAGACGTTGTTGTCTAAATGAACCCTTTACATCATAGATATTTGAACCATTGTTTGATATCTATTATTTTCTTCCATCTGGTAATATAGAATGGAAATATTACTAGTTCCTATAATGCTATCAACAATATGACCAACAAATATTTTGGGCGGTAACGCAGAAATATTTTTTGGAAACACATATTGGAAATAATCTGAAAATGATGGAAACTGATATTAACTATCTTTTCTATTGATGCCAATGTCATTACCTCATGTTTATACAAGATTATTTCATATTCTAGTGCCAATAATACCATTTCACCTTCCTTTAAGTTTTGTTCTTCTCTGATTTTATTCCTAAAACCATCCATATTCTTAAAACAATCCACTTGAGAACAATAGAAAATATGATCCTTGAAGATATTTAAACAATCCATACATATTATTAGGTCATAGAACATCATTTTAAGCATCTATAAATCTCATATAAACTCAAAAACATCAACAATTATACACCAATCTATTAAAATAAAGGATTAACATTCTCTTTTACCAAGAGGTGTTTGATGATTCAAAACTAAATCCATAATGTCAATATTTAAACCCATTAATTGAATAAAATGAGAATAAATAAATGAATGTGATTCTCCCATATAAAATAAATCATTCATAATGTTGGCATACAATATAATCATACAACACACAATATATGGTCTTGACTTGTTATCCAACATGACTTTATCTTATCCATATAATGTTTTACTCGATGAACTTTTTTCTTTATTTTCATTTTGAGATTTTCCTGATTAGGGAGTGACTATATTCCAAGAATCACCATGGATATCTCTATTCTATTGATGTGAATTATTCTATATCCCTCATCATTTTTAAGGATATGACATCTGCAAAACATGAGAAGTGTTCCGAACAACTGTCATCAGAGTACTATGATAATAACACTAATGATTCCCCACATGGTTCCAATTGTGGAATGGTTTAAGATATGTTGCACACTCTCATTTCATGGTTTCAAGAGAACCACATTGGGAAAATCCGGCTATAATCATATGATTTGGTAGAAGATTCACCAATCCATCAATTTGATCCATTTTTATCCCCATACTTTTGAAATTGGTTTCCTTCTTTTACATGATCCCAATAATATAATTCCTACCATTTTCTATCAGTATCAACAAGCATACTCCACCCATATCTCTCGATATGTCCCTTTATTTCACTATATATCTATTAAAAATCATTGTATAATCTATTAGGAGAGAACAAAAATATTTATGCAAACCATATCGTCATCCTTGATTAAAAAATGTGTTCTTTTAAGGATTCAGTTGTAGCAACTTCGGGAAAAATGAGGGAAATTTTTTAAATTTAGATGCATACTTTACCACTGATAGGTACTCGATCTTTATGAAGAAAAGGTTGTTTGTTCTTGTAATCCTAAATATTTGAGGATATAATAATTTTTCAAACAAGTCTCCAAAATCATCCTAATAAATTCATTAGTAAAATTTATCCAGAACTGCTAAATCCTGTTGTTGGCATTCATGACCCTCTATTATATATATATATCTATTTTAACATTATACTCTACTAGTATTCAGTGATAATTGGATATTCTTTTCATGTTATTCATCCAAACTTATACCAAATATATTTCCGAATAACACAAGTTATTGGTGTATTCTACTTATAAAATTTAATTGAATGATAAAAATTCCTTGATTCATCAATTTGGTCCCCCCTATCCATGGTCTAAAATGAATGTACTGTACTCTGAACTAGATTTTGGTTCAGCTATGGCTTTAGAACAACAACACTCTCAGTATCAACTTTATATTTGTTTATGTAACGTCAATTGGGTTCCATTTTCTACAATAAAAAAATTCTCTATGTCTTACTCTCTATAATTCATCCACATCATAGATCATGAAATTTATTTCCACAATTCAAATTTTTTCACATTTTTGTATTCTGTAAAAAATCATCATGTTTTTTAAAATATATTTATTCTCAAAATACCCATGGCATACCATTTAAAAAATCACATTTGAATGGAATTTCAATAATTTTTTAATGTCAACACATTTCAATCATATCATAAATCATTAATCAATAATGAAATATTCACTGTTAGTGGGAATTTAATTACATAAATGTAGGACATGCACTTGTCATTATATACAAATCATGACAATTAGATTAAAACTCCATCATGTTTCACCAAAATACTTATATAACCAACTCCCTGGTAACTAGATGTTCAAAATATGTTAGTTAGATATTCATTTTTTAATCAACATTCTATATGCACAAAATCACACTCCATTCAAAGATCCCCAATTGAGGAAACCCCAGATTGTATATCAACACCAATATTAACAGAATTAAACAATCTAATACCATTTTTATGTTCAGAACCAAACAAGATGATTCCACTTATCACACAAAGATATTCTTACTGAACAAGACTGATTCCACAAGTAACATTATGCCCCTTATCATTGTCTTGATAAACTGGTGTGACAAATCTATTCCATATGCGACGTCACCAATATTCCAAATGCTGGTAATAAATACCTAGGGATTTAGTACAATTTGGGTAAAATTTACCCATTCATTATAGAAAAATGAAAACCAAATATACCATAACCACGAAAACTAAATGATTCATGATAACAATGTAAGGAAACTCATGTAAATAATAATTGATATCAAATCAATGCTACACTAGATTTCCAAAAATCATATTACCAAAATGGAAGATTAAAAAGTCAATAAATATATTCAAACACCATACTCAAAAATTCCTAACATGATCCAAAATCCATTCCACAATCCATTCCCATGTGTCACAAACCCCTAATAATAATGTGTGACAATTTACCTTTACTAATGTCAAAATAAATGACATTTAAGAAATCATCAATGTGTTGATGTCAGGGTGAGTAATAAAACTCAGTAGGATTTCCCCAAATAACTTCCATAGGAAGACCATTATAGATGAACTTGTGGTCACATTTTTATAAAATATAATTTAATTTTTTTAAAAAAATATTATATTAGAATATAATACATTTATTATACCAAATTGTTATCAACGAAACAACTAAATATTTCAATAAACCATTTCACATTATCTAGTTATATAATCAATGTGGGATTCACATACACAAACACACATGTATGCTTCGTTGAAATTTCCATATTCAGAAGAGATTTATCATCCACCCACTAATTCATCAGAAAGAAACCAATATCCTTTGTCCCAATGACAAATGCACCTTATCCAATTTCATTTCCCTTATACTACAATGGTAAATTCCCCATGTTCAATGTCACGTTGAAATCATGAACTAACACCAACACATGTGTACCAAGAACATATAAAATATACCATTTTAATATAATTTACTAACACCATTAGTTTGTTAAAAAATCATTCAAAAAACTCATTTCTATAATCCCAAAAACTCATAATTTAAAAAAAAAATTAATTTTTAAAAAACAAATACCTTTTCAAAATAAAATTTCAAAAAAATACCAAACAAAATAATATATAACTAAATAAGGATTATACCATGAATTTGAAAACAATTTTACAATAAATTTCATGTAAAATATCCCATTTTGAACTAAAAATTAATCTTCTAAATCTTTGAGTCTGGATTGAAGCCACCTTCCATGATAATTAGGTTGAAAATGAAGAAGGCCAATAAATTCTCAACAAAAATGGATTGAATCTTGAAAAAACCATCATAAATTTCATTCCCTAACGTTAATATGAAAGTATCAGCATATTTGGAATCTTCTATTGTAGATATATCCCCAATATTTCATATCAATTAATAAAAGATAGAGAATAGAAGAAGTTCTAAAGAAAACCACAAAAAATAAAGACTTACCAAGGGAGTCAGTCTTAAATAGGACAAGATATTCCACTGCATCACTTCCTGATCAAATGTGGGACAATACCAAGCCTTTGGGAGAAAGAAATATGTTTTAGAGTAAAAAAATTAAAAATGAGAGGTCTAGAGGTTAAAAATAGATATATCCATTTTTTAGGATCTCACTATTAAACTCTGCATACTTAGTTGCACGGTTAGTTAAAACGTGTTCTAATTGTATGTCAACCCCTTTTTAAAGGGGAACCACACATGGTTGGCCTACATGAATACCCAAACCATGCACCACCTATGTGGAATCTTGAATCCTAATTTTCATAGTTTTTCTATAGTGGCCACAAGGTTTGGAAACACTATGGACTAAACTGTGCGCCATCCCAGAAGCCCCTGTTTCACCTTGAATGATTTCTTATTGGATTTTAACATTTATATGAACCATTATCAAACTAAGACTATTAAAAATTCCCCAAAAGCAATAAAAACATATTCAAAACATCCCCAAATTCATCCAAACACTTTAGATAATTAAATAACATAAAGAACGAGTTACTTACATGAAACTAGGTGTGCTGCAATGTTAATCGTCAAAACCACATTTAAATTAAAATATAAAAAATTTCATAAATATATATCCATTAGAACATTCTAAATGATAAAAATATAAAACATTAGAATGAGTGTCCATAAATATCCCAAAATCAGTTTAACATTGATTTCCCATATATCATAATGTTTCTCTTTAATTTCACATATAAAACATGTGAATAACACCATATTATATTCTATTGAAACTTTTCAATAACATGAATTACCATGAATCCTTATAAAAAATACATGATTCCTCATTTCTTACATAAAAATTAGATTTTTATATATTTCCCTTAAATAAAAAATCATATGAAATCCAGACATGATTGTATGATCCACATAATCAAAAAATCATTAATAAGATCCAAGTTAATCAGTATATCATAATTTAATTTATTCAAATCAATCATCTATTTTTATTAGAATAATTGTCTAAACATATGAAACATATTATTAGTCCTATTCCCTTAATAAAAATATTACTTTTATAGTGCATCACTACTATTTAACAAATTCATAAAAATTCATAAATCCAAGGGTCCTCAAACAATAAATATATAATTTTTAATACTTGATTTAAAATAAATATACACATCAATTATTCCACCTAATTATTATTCCATTAACCATCATTCGTTATATTATTCCTTAAATACAATTTCCATTCAAATACAATCGGTATTCTCTTCTTGATCAACAATATAGTGATTACTCATACTTCTTTCAGGTTTAACATCAATTATTTATCTATTAGTACATCCATTTATATAATGATTATAATTTCTACATATTAATCATTCAAAATTGAATAATATGTTAGTTGTCCAATATTAACATCCATTCCATTAACTATACTTTAATTTTACCAATTCAGTTTTTTTTCCAAATTCAACATAATATTTTGTTCATCTAAGACATTCACATGGGAGTTTCTTCCAACATTTTCAACACATAAAAAACTAAAATAATATTTCCTCGATGTTATCTACAACCCTAACTCATAGAAATTTTTTTCACTTTTTTAGAGAGTTTGTGATTTGGTTATGAAATACTTTTTTAATCATGTTATATGTATACTAATTTGGCGTATTAAAAACATACATAACTCTATTAATTATAAAATTTGACAACTCATTATGAAATTTTCCATCTCATTGAATTATAACCCAGTTACTTTTTTTCACTCCATTGTCTAAAACCAAAAATAATATTATGAAAAAAACCAACCATTATGTTAACCTACGTATTAATGAAATGAAACTTATAGGATTTATAAATCATGACACTTTATTCTTTAATCTATGAAACCATACAATAATCCTTGATGAATCATATCAATCATAAATTTAAATTTATCATGATGGTTCATAAATAGTTTTGAATTTACAAATAATATCCTCCTGGAGTGTCCAACCTTGTGTATTAAAAGGAATATTGACATTCCCTAGTTCCCAATCGATTATTGATAAATAAAGTGTTTTTAGGTATGTTTCCCTTATTCATATATGTTCTAGAGAAACATATGTTTGTAGTGTCTAGAAAGGGATTAAATTACTTGAAAATCACTCTTTTAATCCTTTACGAAAATCCTTGGTCATTTTCTGAAACCTTTAAAAATACTTAGACATATCCTACGAAACAAGCATAGGAATATCCATTAATATATAATTTGGGGTATCAGTAATGTTTTTTATTCTTTTTTCCAAAGTATTACTATACCATTCCTTTGATACTAACTACTTTCACGAAGTATTAACAAACATGGATATTAAATCATTTTAAATGAATATTAATTACATTACATAATCCCATTCCCACGTACATTAATAGAATATTAGATTTTAGATCATTGTAAACAATATTCTATCCTAGTTAAAGATCATAAGTATTTCCCAATAATATCTGACCATATAGTATTCATAAATAACATATGTCTACATAGGCCTGGGGAATGAAACATAAGAAATTGTGAGATCTAATTCTCAATATGGTAAATAAACAGGATATGTAAGCATAACATTAAATTATTATTATGATAAGATGTTAATAACATTAAACGGTCAAACCTGACATATCAAATACCATAATCTAGAGTCATGACATAATTAATGATGCTCATAATTGAAAAATTATAAAGAATCAATGATCAAAATCCATTAGAGAATAACATTGGAATAAAACATGAAATTATTAATAGCATGAAAACATATATTATTATTTCTATAATATTCAACAATATTTTTTTTGGATATATTAGAGTAATGGTTTCCCAACATAAACCATCATAAGTGACGCGATTCACTCCCAAAACAAACGTACAAGAAAAATTACCTTATTTAATTAGGTTCACTCTCTATTTCATCCATTTCTATCCCATGAGATATAAATCATCACACAATTCTTTAAATTACTATCTAGTTTCCCTCATCATGTAATGTATGTTGGGGTCACCTTGCATTTACTATGACACATTATCATATAAGATGTAATAGTCTTACAAAAAGATATATGAGACTCTCATTCGTATAATTATTTATGGGATTACATATTGATATCTATGAATCCCTATCATATTGGTTATGTACAAGAAAAATTACACGAATAATGTCAAATAAGTATTCATTTTATGAACAGAAGCTTAAATTGTTTTCTTTCATAACTAGAATAACCAATGGAAAATAAATGGGTTTCTTGTAAATATCATTGATATATGATTTAACCATGGAAAAGAAATGGGTTTTATTAAAATATATTTGGAACATTATTAACCCATGAAAAATAAATGGGTCCCACAAATATCATTCCAACAAAATATAATGAATTCAAATAAACAATATGAATTGTATCCTCAAATCATATCCCTCGTACTGAATAGCTAGATCTGATGTATTCCATATTATATGGAAAATAATTTTTAGTGGATCATTTAAAAAAAATCTTGGGGAATATATGGATTCCTCTTTTATAATTTCATTATGAAACATAAATTTTTTTGAATACCTTATTATTTAAAAACACCCACGAGTACATATAACTTTTTAATTGAAAATAAATTAATTTTTGAAAATAAAAACTAATAATAAATTATTTTCCCTAAAATTGATCTTAAACTATCATTTTAAAACGTTTTTAAAACATTTTTATAAATCATTATTTTCAATGAAAATATATTTCTAACCAAAAATAATAAAAAATGTTGTAATTTATTAAAAAAAATTCATAATTATATACTTTACAAAAAATTTGAAAATAGTACGAATAATTGAAAATGTAATTTGTAATAATAGAATTGGATAATCCATGACAATTCTTTTAGATATCGATCATAAAACTTATTCAATCATAACATAATCATTAACAATATCGATAAAATATGCGATTTTAGTAATAAAATATTCCATATTTGGTACTATAGAATCTTAAAACACATGTATTTCAAGAAAAAGGGAAATTATATAGACTAAAGGGTGGAATATTTATATGTAACCAAACATATGATTCAATGAAAGAGAATTGAGACAAAAAATACCCATATCGTGTTGGTAACATTTTAAGATTAAAATATAAGATATAGAGATCTTAAGAAGGTTATTTAAATAAAAATTATTCTCATAATAATAATCATAAAGTAAATCCATGGGGATTATACGTATCACATATTGGAAATTGTTTTTGAACATGGCTTCTTTCACACGGAGAATTAAAGTGACACAAAAATCTTATACATTAATTATTGACTAGAATCATACTTATTAAATAATCTTATATAATAAATATAAGTTTATTATAAATATAACAAAGAAAAAATTTCATATATGTAATACACATTATTTTTTAATTATTACATTACATTAAACATTTGTAATCTTTGTAATGATAAATTTATGTTTTGGGTAATAACCGCTTTGTTTTTTGTGTAAGTTTCAACATGTAATTTCATGTTCACTTACATTTATACAAATATAGTAATTAAATGAATGTACACCATGATATAAATATAAAATATAGTCATTATATATGTATTTATCTAAACCCATACAATTTAGTGATAGAAAAACAACATACTATGTTCATGGAGATGGTAGGTCATTCATATGCAAGGATATTGATTCATTTTCATGTAATATATAATTAATGAACATAAATGATATATATATATATATAATTATTATATTTTAACATTTATGTCATATATATATTATATTATTATTAAACCAATCCTTAAAATATATCATTTCAAACATGAATGAATCACATAGCTTCACGACAGACTTGTCCTCTATATAGACCAATAATGTTATCATTTTCCAATATAATTGAAATAATAACGATATGTGTTATATTATAATAAAATTAGAATTTTGTATTCATAAATATTTATCATATATATTAAATAAATATTATTTATATCAATATTCCCAATATTGAACGGTCGTAATGTAAAAATGAAAGACTTTGTTTTATGATAATTTAGTTCTCCCTACACAAGAACAATTCTTTCATATCCCATTTTGTGGAAGTGGGTGAAGTTGTAGATAATAATATAAATATAACAAAAAATAATATTGTCAAATATATATAGTATATGATATAAAAATCATATAAATATAATTTTTTGGGTTTTTGGAAGAAATAAAACAAAAATGTTCATTAATGAATATTACATATTCTTCTGCTGCCTTATTTTATATGACAAAAATAGACATCCATGATTTGATATCATCCCAAATTAATTTTCCTTGGTAGATATTATGAAATATGGGAAGTTATTTCAGTAGTTTTTTTGTATATCAAAATGGATTGAATTGTGTGATGAAGTGGGTAGAGCTAATTCATTTTTTATAATGTAAGAGGAGTGAAATTCTGATAAATACCTAAAATAATTCAATTTTAGATGGTATACCTTACCTCATGTCCCTCAAAATTTGAAATAAAATGGAGTTAATGGATGAAATTGATAGTTAATACCTCCACTACACAGAATAAATTAATTTTCTAACATGTTTTTCCTTCTTCTTTTTGGTTTATCAATGTTACCATTATAGTTTGTATAAAGGTGACACGAATCATTTCTTTTCAAAGGTAATTCATTAATTAGGATTTAAATTTCATAGAAATTTATAATATAAAATAGAACTGATAATTGTAAAAAGTATGTTGATTTCATTAAATAAAAATCATATGTGTGGGTAAAATTAAATTTAACACAAACAAATTTAATCCAAAGAACATGAATTTAATGTCAACCATGTTAGTTAATTTGAGATGTTTTCTCTAATAATTATGGTCAAAAAATAATTTCACCATATTATATAATAATAATAATTTGTATTGAAAATATTCAATCCATTTTCTAAATTTCATTAACATAAGTTTCCTAATTTAATATAAAATGGATCTTAGAGACTCGATGGGAAATGTGGTTTTTTATAGTGAAAATGCACCAAAGTTTAAAAATATTTTATGTAATATTTCATTAAGAAATTGATTCCAATGACCTAAAATAGTTTAATATATCTAAAATCAAAATATTTTTTTCTAGAAAATTTATTTAAAATAATATTTAACGATATAAAAATATCACAATTTTTTTTTTCAATTAAAATTTAGTATTTTTAACTATTTATAAAAAATATAAATATTCTAAGAAATAATAGAAATATTCACCATCAAAAAAATTTATGTTTCAATTTATTAGAGTTTTTATAATATCGAATATAAAATATTAAATTTTCGTAATTTCATTTTAAATTAAATGTTCTATTTTGTATGGTTAAAAATACCTTTTAGAAAATAAAAATTTCTATTCATAAATTTATGAGTAATTCACATTTCTTGAATGAAAGACATTTAAGATTAATTTCAGATGGTTTATTGAATAAATTATATGTATATAAGATAAATAATTCATGAAAATGTGTTTGTTTAATTTATTAAGATAAACATGTATGTGCATGAAAACAAATTTTTTCATACCCACCATTCATATTTTTAGTTTATAATAATAATATTATTATAATATTAATATTAATTATATCTGTTAGAACCGTAAACCATGGTTTTTTGTCTAATTAATGTATTCTAAGGGACATGGTATTGTTTGTTTTGAATGCTAAAGTTTGGGTTTTTGTACAAGAAATAATATTTTTTTTAGATTTCAAGGCACTCAATCAAATAATTATAATTAAATGGTAAAAATATTTCAAAATAACATGTGATTTTATATCAATACTCTTAATGTTTAGTTATAAATCATTGTACTTTCAAAATAAATCAATGATTATGATAATGAGATTAATCTCATAGATCATGACTCAATTATTTAATGACAGGGTCTAATGGTCTATTTAAGAAAAATATTATTCAATCATAATCAAGGTTGAACTCAAGAAAATTTCTCACTATATTTTTCACCTCAATATTTTCCTTATACATCACTTTAATATTCAAATGGACTATTGGTTGAATGATAATTTGAGCATGATAGGATTTCTCTACATAAATAAATAGTTAATGTTCTATATCATTTAAATAAAAAAACTATATCTTTTTATTACCTTAATATTGAAAACCTAGTATGATCAATTTAACAAGATACATTATTTACAATATTCTCTTTCAAATGTTTGCAATTTATTGTTAAGTAATAATCATTAATCAAATCCAACAGTATTCTCATGGGAATAATAGTCACATTATTGGGGAATATATACCTTAAAATATTTTCATCAATATATATATCATAAAATTCAACATATAGATAATGAATCCACATTTTTTAGGAAAAATTTCTTATATCTTACTCCAAATCACGAGTCATTTAATTTGTTTTGATGTACCATTGATTTTTTTGTTGAATATGTTTTCACTATATCATTCATCATAAATAAAAAACCGTCCCCCTCATTGATTAATCATGATAAATCAAAATCATTTATCCATTGCATGGTTGTGTGTGTAAAGGTGTTCTAGAAAACCATACATTCGGTGCCTTGAAATGTTATTTGAATTTATTTTCCATAAAGAACCTAACAATCCTCAAAGTTATATAATTGAATATATTAAAAATCCATCAAAAATTCAAAAAAAATGTTTTGATAATATCTATATTGATCAATTAAAAAATATATATCACGATTATAAAGGATGATATGATCCCTTTTTAATGACATATTCTATAAAAGAATCTATTGATATATGTTTTATTGACATTATATGATCTAAAAATTAAACATTGTTATCCAAAATTAATACTTAGTAAATCATACATATAACTTATCCATCTATATAGGATTCAATAAAATTCGCATGTTATCCTAATACAATTCCCTTAACATATATTTTAAAAGAGTTACATTTATTGGTATTTAAACAAATTTATATAGGTGATCAATATATATTGTATTCAATAAATCCATGAATATTATATGTGAATTTGTATGTCCAAATGGAATCAATATAAATTCAGTGTGTCTATACCATTAAAGTTGTTTTTCATTAGTATGTTTTCACATTTTTCACATAATTGATAGAATTTAGAACAAATTCCTTTCATTGATAAGTATAGACCTCGTTGAATTTTATTAATGAAATTACCCATATATGGTATAGGATAATCATTCTCAATCAGAATCTTTTTATGTTTTTGATAATCAATGCACAATCAAATTATTCAATATTTATTCTCAAGAAAAATATCATGTGAAGTCCATGCTGACACATTCCGATGAATGAATCTCTTAATACGATTCCCATAGATTTTCTTCATCAATTTTTACAACACAATTAGAGCCATTTTTTATAGAATCTTGCAAATTTGGGTTGCACCTAGAATGGGATCTATTGAAATCTAAACTTAAATTTTCTGATGCATACATCAAAATTAATCAATAAATTCATCAAAAAATCACATAATATTAATATAATAAATGTTGAGTTTCTATCAAACTATTTGATAGAGATACACCTTATGAATATGAATTAATACCAAAAAATGTAATTAAATTAAATTATAGGCTTATATTCTTCATCATAATAATAAATGTCTACTAGTTCATTCGCAGTTTGAAATGTGACTTCTCGTCCTTTGAAATTAACATTGATTCTATATAATTATAGTAAATTGATTCCAAAAATCACATAAAATTCTATTTGAGGTCTAATAAACAAATTTTCATGAATAATAATCCCAAAATAATATATTATAGAAGGTTAATGTACCCAATTTGTGATCATTTTAGCAATAATATTTATAAATTTTAATTAAAAATACAATCATTATTGTGTTACTCTAATACCCTTAGAAAAAATTTGATATAAATGCGTGTATATAACTATAAAAAAATAATACATAATTAATTATAGATTTCATGTTAAGTGTACCTTTGAGTTTATCATTATTATATCCCACATTTAATATATTTTCATTAGATGATTTCCTCTTTTTATTGATTTAGAGGTTACCAATATCGATCATAACCATTAACCTTTGGATTCACGTATTAGTTATCATAATTCCCATGCTCCTTGTATTCGAAACACAATTGTTTAGGTGCTAGAATCTAGAAATATTTCAAAAATTCATATAATTAATTATCATTTTCTCATCACATTGAAATTTTATTTCATAATTTCCATCCATCCCACAAATAATTCATTTACTATTCCCTTTAATCGAATTATCTCGATTTTTATTTCAACGCATCTAAAATGAATGAAATATCATCTCCTTCTATATTTTTTTATAAGAATATATTTTAAATACTATCTACATATTCTTATCAAAACCATAATATTTCTGGATGATGCTGATCTATATTTGTACCATCAGATTGAATTGAATTATTTCTTCATAGTTATGTTCATATCCCTTTGTTAATTATAGATGAAATATTAATTATAATGAACTAATGAATTGGTCATTCTTGCATTAAAGATGGATGATATTGCTATAAGTCTACCTAAAATATTGTTAATCATTGCTCTTTTGTTCTAATAAATTCAACATCAATAACAACTATCTTATGTAATTCATTTTCCACTCTCATAATATGAATAATATGTATTTAATTATTTAAAAATAAACACATAGACTCATCCAACTCTATATAGTCAATTTCTTCATATTTCATCATGTTCTTGATAATAATGCATTGTTAATATTCTTCTCCTACCATATTAATTATATCATAAATACATTTTTTATTGTACAACAACTAGATAATGGATAATTTATTTTTGGTGGTCTTTATACAAGGAATAATATTTAGTCGATTAGAAGAACCACTATTGAAGCTAGTATTTTTCACTTGAAGGTATCAACAAAATATTTTTCACACTTTTTCTCATATAGAATATGATTATGACTCATAGACTAATAAAGATACATAAACATAGAAACATTATTTTTCATTCTACCGCCATTAAAATATGATTTATCAATTAGAAATTATTTTCATTTTCCAACACATTTATCATTAACCTAATTCCTCTAGTTTTATTTCATTGAATAAAACCAAAAAACACAACCTATGAAAAAATAATCATAGTGAGAAATTTTATATTTAGGAAAAACCCTAAAAATAATTTATAAACCATGACACCTTATTTTAAATCTATGACACCATATTTTTTAACTAGGGCACAGATGGATCTTATATTTTCAAAACCTTTATAGTGTTTCATAATTAAATTAAAATTTAAACCAACTATATCTTCAAGGAGTGTCTATCTAGGAGTTCAGTCATCTGACCACACATTATATACCACTGATAATTGTGATAATACCCAATATTCCCCTTTTATATATTAACACCTAATTGAATTTGTTTCATAATTGTATAAAATTTCATATTTTCAGGTAGAAAACTATATTATAAGAACTACACACACTTTTCGTTACCATAAAATTAGTTTCCATCGAATAAATATGATTATCCAAAGGGTTCTCAAGGATATTTTCTAATTTTAATCTCCATAAAACTAATATAACTTACTATTCTTCAAAAATTTGTGAACCAAACCTCAAATATGTTGATATTAAATAATTTATATTAATATTCAACAAATATCATAAAAATACATAATATATAAGTTTGAAAGATTTATATCATTGGAAACTAAATAGAAAAACATATTATTTTCTTGAAATATCATAATTATATATTATAATGTTCCCCTCAAATTATAAAATTATTATTCATTGCATATATAAAACCATTCTTTACAACCTGGTGAATGGAAGAATAAGAACATGTTACCTCATAAAAAACAATGGTAAATGATGGAGATATTAATCAAGGATCATATTTAATCATTACATAAGAATAAGGATATGATAATTTAATATAAAAATTTCAAAACCATTGAAAAAAATCATATATAATAATCATAGAATAAGTCATTTTAAATTCATAAGAAATGATTCATAAATGGAAAAAATATCAAGATTATGATATAATATCATATTCATAAGAACATTTTATAATTGTAGGAAAGAACAGTGGACATCAATATAATCATAGAAATAAAATGCTAAGGCTACTCACCCTGACATTCATCATATATTAGTCTTAGGATAACAAAATTTGTATGAGGTTTGGGCTTGGGATAACCTATTGTGTCTAATTGATTGGTGTTGGCTAAGAACCTGTGCACCCTCTTTTGGAATAGGTCTAAACTCCCATGGAACCATTGTCTCAAAACCCAAAATTATTAATGAATTAGTTTTAGGGATATAATTTACCCACCCATCACATAAACATAATCCATTTATAGGTTTTCTACAAGGTCATGAAAACATTTATCATTATATTATACCATAACCCATGGAAAATAAAATAAGATTCATTAAGAAATAATTTTTTATAAAATAAATATTTCTAGAATATTATGAAAAACATATTTCCTGAACCTATATAGAGTTCAATACAACATGATATCAAACCCATATTGTGGCATGGCCCCAATGGAATTCTTAATCTCTACATGCTGCTAACAATTCATGGGTATCAACAAATTTTCTATGGGAATGATTTCACCCATTTTCATAGACATAAATAACCAAAATATTTAAAAAAACAAATATAAATAACCAAATCCTATCATGGAATGATAACATCCAAAAATAATAAGTTATAACATTAATCAAAACCCTACATAGTTACATAAAAATGGAAAACACAAATGCATCCAAAAAAATACAAGAAACAAGAGTATAAAAATCCACATGCCATCAACAGAAAAAACCTTTAGAGAGGAAGACTAGCAATAGAAAACACCATCATGATAGAATATGTATTTAACTAAGTCAAAAATAAAAAATTTTACAGACACCCAAAGGTGATTTTGGGATAGAGAAAATTCCTAGTAGGATTCCACCCAATAAATAGATTCCATTACAATACAATATATATAAAATTAACATGTAATTTTAATGGTTGAAAAGATAGAAACATTTTAATAGAAAATAGTGTTAATGAAAGATATTATTTGAATTTTAAATAACCAGTAAATTTCACCACATGCCATTGATAGATATGATATCCCAAAATACCACTAGGTCAGGTTAAATTCCAATATGAACTATCTAAAATGGCACAATAGATACCTAATAGCTCGGTGAAATGTTTCACTATAACCATAATAAAAAAAACATTCTCAATAGTGATCTACTATGAGGAAACATCCCAAATACCAAGTGGTCTCCAATAAATATCGCCATTTAATTAGTGTTGTAATTTTTAATCTTACTACATGAATCCAAAAAAATCAACTTCTGATTCAACTAGAATAATAGTCATAGTCCACCCACCTAGATACCTAGGTTTCTCATTGTGTTCAATTTTTATTTCACAAGTCCCAAATATCACTACATTCATAAAAACCCATGTGAATCAATATAATTATACTTGATAAATCACCAATAAACACAACAAAAATCATTTCAAAATCCAACCCCCACCAAAACCATTTCGAAACATGACTCATGATTCATCCAAAATTTATTAAACCACTTTAACAATTTATTAAAAACCATCATGATTCACAACAAAGGAACACAAAAAATTAACCAATTAACCTTAGAAACCCACATTCATTTCAAATTTATCTTCAATATTTTCAAACCCAAATTTCTCACAACACAGACAATTAATTAAACACATCAAAGGAGTAATGAATGACAATCAAAATCACCTACTAATGTTTTATCAAGGAACCACCTACCTCATCTGAATAAACATACAAATATCAGTGTTAAGCTACAAATAAACCACCATTAGATCCTATTAAGGAAATATTGAACCAAAAACATCATGATTTATCAGTAAAGTGAAATATACAACCCATAAAAGTTCACCGAAACCTTTGGTGATAAGAAAACCCAATAAAGAATAATAAAGAACCCTACAATGTATGAGAACCCATGAATAAGTGAACATACATTAAGATTCATAGAGAAACTATAACAAAATCACCATCAAAATGGAAGCCCAATGGAGAAAGTGGGATGGGGGATGAACCTATGGTGAATAATTCCTAGTGGGGTGGAATATAAATGTTTAGGTTTAAAATAAATGGGAGAAAAGGGATAACCAAAAAAAAATTTAATCACTTTACATACAACTTGTTTTTTTAACACAAGTTTCCCAACCATGTAGTAACTATGTGTCCAAAAGTATCTAAAAGGAACATAATAAATGGTAAGTCATTCATTTTTACAAACCTTAGGATAATCATCCGATTTGACTCATTCCAAAATTGACCCCTTACCCTTGTCTTTCCTTTTCAAGGCACATAGTTTTCCTTAATCGTGCACCAATATTGAAACACCTTATCTTCACCCAAAAACATCTATTTTTACACCAATACCCCCTTCAAAATCATAGAAAATATTTAAGACAAAAAATAAATAGAAAATTATCATGAAATGAATTAATAGAATTGAAAATTCTCCCCACCATGAAAAGATTCCTCCATCAGAATATCATTCTAAATATAGTTCATAAAAAATTGAATATTATTTCTCATCCCATGACTTCCACTACCATGTCTCACGCACATAGTTTCTATGCCAATAAATAAATCTAACTATTATAATTTACTTCCCATGATTTAATTTCTCTTTAGAATCAATGATTCCCTCTTACCTATCAAACACTGGTAAAAATGGATCTATTTCCAACACTCCCCATTTTAGTACCTGAGAATGATTTGGGTTATATTTTTTCATATTGGAAGCACGGAACATGTCATAAATCAAAATTAAATGTGAAGGAATATTAAAAATTTAAACCACCTTGCCAACCTACTTGGTGAAAATGAAAGGTCTGATATACCGTGGCATTAGAATTCCTTGTTTACCCAAGAGAAGATGACCCAAGTGAGGTGCCATTTTAAAAACACCTTCTAAAAAATAAAAAAATCGAAAGCTCGGTTCCACTAATAAACATAATACTTATAAAGACTCTGATTTGTTAAAAACTACTTCCTAATAAGCTAAACTTTATCAAACATCCCTTATAAAAGGCTAAGCCCCAGTAGTAAGGTCTCTCTCACCTCATCCTTTTAGAATGGAGACTGATACATCCACGCCCAAAATAGCCTAAATAGGTGACATTCATATGGATGATTTTTAACAATTATTATAGATAAATTCAACAAAACAAAAATGGTTATTAAATGATCCACTAAACTCCAACACACAGAGTTGGATCATGTATTCCAAAATATAATTTTCTCATTACATTAGAAAATATATTTGTGGATGGTTTATCATGCCCAATTTGACCGATTAACTCATATCCTTTTGAAGGCCATCCCAAAATCGAGGGGCAAAAGGGTCCCCATATTGGATATTTACTGATGGAACTTAATGAATCCGTAGAAACTCATGAACAAATATCATTCCTAACTCATCCACATTAATAAGAAAAATGATTGGAATTAAATAGGAAGATTATTTATATGCCTGATCACTACCCATATAACATTATTTCTTTGATGTTTATGAGGTAATAAAAAAATAAAATCTATAGAGATCTAATCCCACTTGCACATAGTAATTGGTAGAGGCTGTAGTAATCATGAGCATCATCGATGATTGAATTTAACCAATTGATACATATAATAGTGTTGTATAATGTCATCTATATCCTTCCTCAAAACTAGTCACTAGAACTATAAACACATGTAATAAAACATCATGGTATCACTAGTAAGAACAACCCAGTAGTAGTGGTGAATTTCTTAGATTACCACATTTCTAAAAGATAACAGAACTATAAAGACACCCATGAAACATCAAATTCCTTCATTAGACAATGATTAATAACCGGACATCTCTAAAACATGAATTAAGATCATGTAATGATGGCACAAATCATCACAAGGCTGCTTCTCTATAATCCATTCTAGAAGTGTGGGCTTAAAATAAAAATTATACAAGAATTAACCTCCATTATGCTCCTTGGTCTCCAAATGAATTTGAATAAAAGTCCCCATCATGGTCCACTTGTCAGTGTACTCAATCAAGTTATGTACTAGCAATTTTCAACAAATATAATCTATCACAATATTACATTTTCATGGGGTATAAATTATATCAATGTAAACCCCAAAAGGTACTCCATGCATCGATGTTTTCATTTATTTAGATCATTTTAGAAAAAGATGTAGGTTAAGATCTTATGATTATATTTATTAATGAAATTCTCATCCCAAAAGATAATGGTTTCTCATCTTCAAGGCCTGTATTTCCACTTCAATATCAAGGTCATGAGCCTGATAATTTTTTTAATGCAGTTAGAGTTGGTGAGATATATACGCCACCACATAGTCATTATGTATAAAAAACACAAGAGGCTAATACCTAAGGCTTTTCAATAAAGAAGATACACTTTTCTATATTACAGAAAGATCAACATAGGAGGGGTTTTCAATCAATGCTCTAGTTCCTTAGTGGTACTTAGCAGTCTAGGCTACATTCAAACATCACCACAGTTTGGTTGAGTGTCATCAGGGGTAAGGAAAGCTAAGTTAAATCATGAATGAAACACATATAATATCCTTCCCGGACAAAACACGTACTAATCTCAAAATCATTGTTTATATTCTCTCATGACATTAGTACACAAATCTTATAGCGTCCATTGAAACCGCTTATTCTGGGATCACATGACCGAGAAACAACACATGTTTAATCTAAAAGGTGAATTTATAGAACATAACATAAATACGATGATCTTGAAGGGTTCCCAACATGATCCTCAAATTCCTCCAAAAATACTCCTTGGATTCGGAAGAAACTTGGATATATTCTACGAATACCATAATGAAGGAATCATGGTACCGGTGGAATGTCCTATTCATAAGTGACATAAAGTCCTCTAAAGAATTTTTTAACCCTATATATAGGACCAAATTCTTTATATCGACATATATTCCTCGGAACAATGTTTTTTTGATATCCTCCACTCTCAATCTGACTTGGTGATAACCAGAATGATGGTTAATATTAGAATACTCATTTCGTAATTAAGTCTATCCAACGATTAATCATCATGGAGGAAGAGAAACAAGGTCTTGATAGTTACCTTAATAAAAATAAAGTGATCAATAAACAACCGGATATATCCATTTCCCATCACCATTAAAAAGTCATAGGAATACAAAAGATATATTCTTTCGAAAATGAATACTTTGGATTCCAAATATTCTAGCTATACATTTAATTCCATGAACTCTGTTGGACAATATGGTTCAAGTGAAAAGATATAATCTATGTTCCAGACACAAAAATCAATTTAAAATACCACTTAAATCTCTAGAAGAAAACCTAATAAATCTTATGGGAAAACATCAAGGAAAACATCCACCACATGAGGTAATCCACACTTTAGAGAACCACCATTATCCTCCAATGTAATTGAAGATAATTAAAAAATGAGATTAGAAAATACTGGGAGTGCAGGTATAACATGACTTGAAAGGGAATTCAATTCTATAATAAATATGAGGGTACTTACATTAGGTTACACAAAACTCAACCACCATATATTGAAATTGATATGTTTGAGAAAGCTCGCAATCCAATTTATAACTAATATTACGTAGAACAAATCCATTCCTAAAACAAGAAAACCACATTTCAGGTCGACCCTCACATGGTAAGTGAACAAGGAAGACACCTTATACCCTGGTCTGTCTTTTTACCTAAAAACATCACCAGCTTAATCAAATACAGAATCATCTCAGTGAGAAATTTTAATACATTCAGGATATGGGTAGAGTTAAATGATATATGAACACCATTTTCAATAAAAACAACAACCATGTTTCATGTAAAAAAAGAGTACGTAAAACTATCTCAGGACATTCATCGGATCATGTCAGTACCTTGTCCACAATATGAATATGTTTTGATCTTGACTATGCTAGAGAACACCTAATGGAAAATTACTCTTCCCTAAATGGGATCTTTATAATATTGATCTATCCCTTGCGCCACGACCTTTGAATTCAAAACCTGTGGTCCTAGTTGGCTCTGATGTGGCTTAAAGTCCTCTAGATGATGCCTTCCCTGCACTGACATTATAATAAGAAGTCACATTCTACCCTTAAATCCTTATTAGTATCGATAAACTCAAACATATACACTATTTTCTCAAGACACTACATTTTTTCTTAAGGTTGTGTGTTCACTTGGAACGATGGAGGCTTGTTCTTATAGAACTCTCGAGCCTTCCTGATTATAGGTCCTAATAGGGCATCTCTAAAAAATGTATGACCAGGAACCACACACTGTCCCAAGGCATGAACAACACGAACCACAGATTACACTAAAATAAAATCAATTTTTGAGGGAGAAATATATCTATCCTCTTCTCTTTGTTGTACATGAATTAATTGGGGTTGAATTTATTCCCAAGTTGCAATAACCACTTGAATAACTATCGATAAAACTATTTTGAGTTTGTTTGAGAAATTAATGAAAATATAAAAATTCCATAAATCCAAAAAAATAAATTCCATAACAATAACATGATAAAAAATAAACTCTACCTCCACACAATATATTTATATACTCTGCAGCCTATACAACTCACTTACAGGATAAATAAAGAAAAATCCAAACATCACATTGTAACTTGAGATCTGTAATGAGTAGTGTACGCTAAGAATAATACTCATAGCCATATCATCAAGCCCTAATAGACCTAGATCCACTCATTCACAACTCACTCCAGGTAACTTGAACAAAAAATAGAATAACCAAGATTTTGATATATTTTTTTCACAAACCAAGCCATAGTTCCATCCAACAAGACACTTGACCTGGTCTGCAGTATAGTCCGAAGGTGTTCCAGATCCCTATAAACTAGAAACCAATTATTGTGATTCTGAAACATGTCATGGGAATGATTTTTCTAATTTTTATCAACATAAATATCATAAAAAAATTAAACAAATAAACTATAAAAAATATCCTAATAATAAAAAAACATTCTGGTTGACGTGTTTAACTCTTTTTACTGAAACCAAAATAAAAAAAACTATCGACAATAAAACTATAACATAATCTCCAAGAAATAAGCGGTGAAAGAACCCCTTTATATCACCACTAACAGATTAAATTGAGGACAACTAGAAACTAGAACCACGATCACAACACAACTTTCCTTCACAAGAAAAAAGCATAACAAAGTCTACATATACCCAAAGGTGTTTGTAGAGTGCATTCCAAAACACGGTAGGATGACACCCAATAAAGAGACTCCATGCCACAACATTATAAGATAAACTAACATGAAAATTTCTAAGATGAAAATACAGAAAAAGTAAAATAAAAATCATTCTAAAAGAATTATTTGATTTTATTTTGAAATAAACATTAATGTACACCATATGTCGATGGTAGGTATGATATCACAAAATGAGCACTATGCCATTAGAAATTCATATGTTAAAAAACTAAAATATTATACTTGGAACCATATATCTCCATGAAACTTGGTATACCAACCACAACCAATAATTTTCTCTTACACAAGACACTAAAAGGGGCCATCACAGGGACCTAGTTGTCTCCAATCGTCATCATCATCATTTAATTAGTGTTTTAATTATCAATCCTACTAGATGAATCAAGGGTAAACCATTTATAATACAATAGGTTCACTAGTCCTAGTCTACCCACCATGATACCATGTATTCACATCGTTCTCAATAGTAATTTCAAAGAGAAAATATTACTAAATTCACATACACACATGGAAATCAATATAATCATACTTGATAAATAATCATTTCCAAAAAAAAACCTATTTTCTAATCTGAACTCACCCCATAACAAGTTCAAACCATGTTTCACACTATTATAAAAATTTGTTAAACTTCATTAATATTTTATAAAACACCTCAAGAAGCACGAAAAAGGAAAACATAAAAATGAAAAATTACCTTTAGTAATATTACATTGAATACATACAATTCATAAACCATTCAAAAACACATTTACCACCTTATCCACAATTAATATCCAAATTAAATTTCAAAAGAAATAATACCAAAATATAAAAACTATTTTTTAACGTGGAATTACCTACCACATGTGATGAAAAATCCAGAAAAAATTAATAAACCACAACCGCACTTTAATGGGATCATATAATTGAAATATTGAACCAAAAAAATTATGATTTATCCCTATGTAATATTTATTATCCGTAGAAATAGAGATAAACAAAATAATAATGGATCTTACATGAATAATCAATTACAAAACACAACAAAATAACCACAAAATAGAATTCAATAAGAGAAATAGGGTTGGGGGAGGTTATTGAGATGAAGAATCTCAAGTGGGGAGGAATGGTAGTGTTTAGGGTTAAAACATATAGAGAATAGAAGACACCAATCCAACGTTTAATTAACATGATAGGTCGTAAAATTTTCCTACATTGTTTTACAAACAGTGTAACCACTATGTGGTCATAACTATCCACAAGGGTCATGCTGCACTATTAGTCACACGATATAAAAAAGAATTTGATAACTGTGTGATTCATTTATATCAAAAAATGACTCATTTGTTCGTGATTTGCATGTAACGGTGCCTGATTTCCCTTAATAGTGCACGAACAATTCCCTGCCTACTTTTGTCCCCAAAAATCCATTTTTTAACAAAAACCCAAATGAATAATGAATGAAAATATAAGACCAAAAATATATTGAAAATTAAATAGCAATGAAATCAAGGATATGACACATTGACTCTAAAAATGACCATGTAAACATGTAATGGATTATTCCTCATAAATAAAATTTATTATGTTAGGGAAATCCCTTCATGTTGAAATGATTAAAAAGGTTTTATTAACACATTTGTTAAAATTTCCTTTTTCTAAAAATGGAAATAAAGTTTTTTTAAACCATTGTATTAATAGAAAAACATTAGTAAAAATTTATTTAATTAATAGTTTTAAAATATTAGAATCATTAATTTAATATTTATAGAAATCAATGATTTTAATTTCATGTTATTATGTACTAAATAGTGAAATAATGTAATTTTTAATTTAAGACATTATTTCAATATTAATTGTATTTAGAGAGAGAAAAATGAAAGGAAAAATTTTAAAGGATATATATAATCATAGTATAATAAAAGATATTATATTTATGAGAAATACTCTATATAATTTAACTACCATAAATTTAAAAATAAACAATCTTACTAAATAGGGAGATTAAAACAGAAAACACTTACCTCTAGTCTAAATTACTTTTTAAATTAGTTTTACCTCTTATTTAATAAATTTGGATTTATTAATATTATATATAATTAAAGTATATATACTTATAATATCATATATAATAAACTTAGTAAATCATATCATCTTTTCGTTGAAAATATTTTATTATCATCTCCATTCGAGAGGTTATGTGGTGCATTTTTCAAGAATGTTTTTATTCAGTAGTTATGATCCTTCCATATTGATCATGGTTACAACATCTATATAATTTTAATAATTATATAAATATCATATATATATATAATTATATATATATAAATATATTTGTTGTTATTAAGTGAAAAATCAATATTCTTAAAAGAAAAAAAATAATCCATATGATTTTATTGATATTATTATTTAGAAATTTCATATAATTTTATAATGTATCTTTTATAAAATGTATAACAGTAAAATATAATATTTTCCCAAAAAAGTAAAAAAATCATTTATGATTAAAACATATTTTCAATGAAAAAAATGACACTACTAAAAATTTATGTATCATTTATTAAGATTATATCAACATAATTATATTGATTAGGAAATTTAAATATATATTTCAATATTTTATTAATATTATTCATACCAAGAAATTTAATCACTATGTTATCATTTTTATATTTTAAATAATATTATTTATTTATTCATATAAGCACATTTTTTGTTAGGCTTGTATATTATCAAGAATAGAAATATGATTTTTATATCTCACGGTATTATATTCTCACCGACCACATAATAAATTTTATCATTTAAATTTTTACAGTGTCTTAATATTAAATGATTTTACATATAATTATACAATTTTTGACAACCCAAATCATAAAAAAGAGAAATCATCACACTCCCATGATAAGTGAGAAAGGTACGCACGAATGTCATCTAGAATTGTGAATAACATGGTATCCATGTAAGAAAAAATTTATAACTGAATATATGGGCATGGAAGAAAATACAACTCCACAAATGATGAAAGAGCATAACAGAGATCGTTGATCATAAAAATTTAAATGATCAATAGAAATTAAAATTCCAAAAAACATTTACGACCCTATATTTTTATACATAGATATCGAATAATTTCAATATGAATGTTTATTATATTTTATAAATACATTTCCATGAACTGTAGAAGTATATTGTTTTTTAAAATGTGTAAAAGTAAACTTTAGTCCAGAAGCGATATACCTAATCTCCCACTATGTTATTCATAAATAGAACACTTCATAAACATATCATATAAAATTTATATCTTCAAAACCCAGTGAAATGAAACATAATAAAGGTTAATCATAGATTTTATTATGGGAAAATAATTGACATATATAAGTGTTACAAAAGCATAAGGTTGTGAGAAAAAGATCATAAAAATTGTATATTGTAACCTTCATATAAAATATCATAATAATGAGTCATAAAATAATGATAGGAATTTCATAAGTAATGAGTCATTGTATAATCAAATAACATGGCCATGAGATCATAAGGCATTGAACATGTGGCTTACACATGATCATATCAATTAGTTTCCATATTACCCACGGCTCACTTCCAATACCGTCATATATGAAAATTTTATTTCTTGAACCATTTTCACTCCCCATTTGAGCCTCATATTACAAATTCTATTTCACTTCAGGTTTCGTCCCTTTCTTACTAAATAAGTTCCACTCCCCATTAAATTCATGTATATCTAATTATATATAAATCATTTCCCAGTTCATTATAGGGATATATAAGTCTCACCAATCAAATAGTGAAATCATATTTATATGTTTCATAATACAATAAAAATTATTCATATAATAACCCATGAAATAAATTGGTAACCATATTCATTTTCTTATATCCTAACCTATAGAAAAAAATATAGATTATATAACCATTTGATAATGAATTAACATGTAAAAATATGTGGGTTTCATAAGAATTTTATCAAGGCATAAATTGTTGAAGGGAAATTGGATTCATAAATATAGCTCCATGATAAAATAAACTCTTTAGATAAAAATATAATTGTTATCCATGGATCATATTTCTATTAAAGAATAGGTAACACCAATTGTTATCATCATTGATGGAATATAATTTTGAAATATCATTAATTGTTTTCTAGGAAAATATCATTTCAACTTAGATAAAATCCACTTAAAATTGAAAGCATTGTGAATATATTTGTATTTCAAAATAATCTTAATAATATATAAATAAATATTCAATGTAATCGTTATTCATGAAATCGTAAAATTTCATTCCTATAGTATACATTTAAAATAAGGTTCCTTGCAAATTTGTGATAATATACAAACCAAAAATGATTTATAAAATGACCTAAATATTTTATTTAAATAATTGAAAACAAATATAAATTGGGAATAAATATCTTCAAAATATCATTATTTATTACTAAAACAATGATAAAATCATTTTTCTAAAACATAGTTTTTAAGGAAAAAAATTTCTAATCGTTGAGATAAATAAACTGAGATTGTCATAAAATTATTTTATCAATTATCGTTAGTAAGAACAAATGAAATTTTTTAAAAATATAGGATTATATAATGAATAACCATATTATAATAAATTTCATGGAAAATTTTTATTTTTTAATCATTAAATTTCAACAAGATATACTTAATCATAAAAATTATTGTTAAACGATGAGATTATAAGACACCATCATTACCAATTTGGTAATAATGTTTCATAATCCCAATTGAATAATACATAAAATGAATCAAAACAATCATGGTATTAATTAATTAATTATATTATATATAAAATTTTCCTTAAATAAAACTCATAAATTAATATAGGTTCATAATGTAATGTACATCACAAAGATGGAAAATTGAGTCAACATTCCTTTACCTGTTTAGAAACTGTAGACCACTTGAAAGATAGATAATTAAATAAATATATAAATCCATATAATTATAATTATATTAATCATAACATATATAATTTTGAATTAATAACAGCCCATAATATAATTAAATGTTAAACATACATTCTATCTTGTGGAAAATAAAAGTGAGATTGAATTCCCTTACCTCAAGTCTTCATTTTCATCGTAGTTGTTAAAAATTCCTCAATAATAATTATAGTTTTATAATATTTAAATTACAGAATCATAAAATTATATATCACAAAATATATTTTTCTCTAATGACATTTTATTACCGATTTATTAATGATTCCATGTTAATGTTACGTTTTGTGTAAAAAATGCTTTATTTTTCATATATTTTTTTCATTGTATTTTTTTCTAAAAAATTAATCCTGATTTTAAAATATCAATATTTTTAACCATGATATAAATATATTATATATTCATTATATATGTATTTATAATAATCTATATAATATATGAATAGTAATGGAAACAAAATCTTCATTGAGAAAGTTGGTCATATGTATACAGGAACATCGTTTCAATTTTCATGCCGGATTGAAAAATAAAAATATTTATTATATATTGTCATTATTGTATATTATATATATCATATATATCAAATATTTTGTATTAAATGGCTCCTTATTACATTCCATGTAAAGCATCAATGAATCACATCACTTCGTGAGGTGGTACTCCATTTTACACATGAAAGCCAATATTGTATTCCCAAAAATGTAATGCATGAAGGAATGTGTTAGAAAATAATTAAATATTCATAGTACAATAATATATATCACATATAAATAATAAAAACCATTATTACCATCCTTGAATTATGGTATTTGAGAAACGGACGACATTGGTTCTGGATGTGGTAGTCTGTTGAACACACAACTGGGGATTTTCTAACCTATTTGAGGGAAATGGAGAATATTTTAATTCAGGAACTTTTCAAAAAATGTCTTTGAATATGAAATATAAGTATTACAATATAAAATAATGCTATAAAAATAATAAAAGGGGATTGAGTAATAAAAAATGAATAGTGTTTATTGATGAACGTTACCACTTTATTGGGTATCCTCCTTAAGATTGTACTGGATGCCTTCTTATGTTGTATTTATCCCTAATAAATGGATTCTATGATTAAGGAATGTATTTTATGTGGTGATACTGGTTAGTATTTGTCAAACAAAATAGTTATAATATTTTGAATTTGGGTGGATCTTGAGTTCCCTTTTATCTTTGAGGATGAATGTAATTTTGTTAAATATTTTAATAAGAGTTTTCCAACTACATTTTTCATACTTAACAAGTATTCCAAATAGTAAAAATTTGACGATTAAACACTATAATGTCGATACAACAACATAAAATATATTTTGTACATGTTTATGTTTAAATTGGACTGTAATATTTTTATTATAACCACCAGGTAAACAAATTTATACCCTAACCACATTAGTTTATTTTTACTACATTCACTATTTATTTTGGTCAAAAATTATTTTAATATTATTTTACAATATAAATTATTATAATTTCAAATATTGAATGCATTTTTTCAAAATCAAATCCCATTTTTATAAAAGGTAAATTTAAAATTAATCCCATAGACATGTAAAGAAAGGAATTTTCTGATGGGTAAATGAAAAAAATATTACAATGGTTTTAATCCAAAATTCAATTTGTAATTGATTAAAATAACATAAAGTTGATAAATATTTTTATAATTGAACAAATTTTACTTTTGGAAGAATTTAAATTATAATTTAACTTCAATAATAAATTAAATTAAAATACCAATTGCAATTAATATTCAGTATGTTCACTATTCATTGTAATAAACACTTTTTTGAGAATAATACCAAAGTTAACAATTATATAATTTTGAAATTAAGAATTAAAAATTGAATTTAATTTTAGCAATTTCAAACTCTAAAAGAAAAAAAAATATTATTATTCGCTAAAATATATAAATATAATTTTATTGAGAATATAGTATTTCTAAAGTATATAAAAGCATTAAAAAACTAATGAATATTATTTTCAATTACTATTACTTATATAAAACCATTATAAGTATAATTTAAAAATTATTCATTATTATTCACTTTACTAAGGTCATGGATAGTTTATAATGGCCATGTTTAAAAAACTGCATTAATGATGTATAGTTTCTTTGATAAAACTCAATGTTATCAGTCAATCAAGCTAGATGACAATTTTGTGTAGTAAAATATAACCCAAGGTTTCATATAACACAATATTTACTTGGTGTTTCAAGAAACAAAATAAATAAATAAAATTTAATTATTTCAAAACAAATTAACTCTTAAATACATTATGTTTTACATTCTACCACCCCTAAAATTAATTTCCCCATCAAAATTCATCAATATGATAAAACCATGCGGATAATTATACCATATTATATATTCAATTTCCCACATGGATTCCTCAAACTTGTGGTTTTTCTACAAAACATTTACCTTGTGAGTGGCCTTATTTATATATATTTCTCTTTGTAATATAGAATCTCAATTAGATGGTCCACATAGGTAAAGTTCATACTCAAGATATATGACATCTATGTTAAGAACATGTGAACGGTTATATATGTATAACCTATAGAGACATACATGGAACACATAAAAAACAAGAAGTAATATTTCTGTAATCTTAAAGAGATAGTACACCATCAAAATATGATGATGAATTTAAAGGGACTAATATACATTTGGAATATATTCCCTATCATCTGAAATCACATAACCTTATTCCATGGAGAAATTATTACCAACACCATATAACCATATTTAAATTTTTGACCTCTTCAATGATTTTTAGTATAACCTTTCTACCAGCACTATGTGTCCATGATGTTCTTCAAAATCTATATGACCTTATCTTTAATTTCTTCAGCAACACCTTTTCCAAATTGTATTATATCCCCAACATCATTCAGGTAAATTGTTTTCGTATATATATTTACATATAAGGCCTCATAAGGATGCATCAGAATGATTTAGTGAATGTGATTTTTGTATGAAATTCCAAATAGAGGGACGTGTTGATCCCAACCACCATCGTAATCCAAATAAGAGGAGTGGATCATATCCTATTGTATATGAATTTTTATTTAATACTTACTATCCATATGAATATTATAAGATATTTTGAAATAGAATTTTTTATCAATGTATTACTGAATTATTTTTTGGAACGTTGAGGTAAACAATAGATCCAAAGAAGATATAATGGAATTTCATACTCCATACATCCTTAAGACTTTATTTATGTATATCAAGGAATTTTGGTCTCGAGAGATATATTCCATGATAATTATGAAGTGTGTTAAATTGTTATGGTGATAAAATACAACCCATATAGAATTATCCTCTTTAAAGGGTAAGGGTAGTCCAACAAAAAGTTCCCTATTGTTTTTTTCCATTTCAATTCTAGTCTGGGTAAGAGGAGAAACAACCCCTTAAAATGTCTTCCTCATACATAACTTGTAGGTATACAATGAATCCAGATACAAAAACCATGATATTTTAATCAATGCAATAATACTCGAATTATTCATTAAAATATTTATAAATAATCACTCTTAAATTATTTATAGTGAATTACGAACCATGTGATTCCTATAACAAATCTTTCTTTACATATCATTTAGAAGTAACACAAATAATATTCCCCATCCATTCAATTCTATCATGATTAATGTAACGACCCCATGTTTTTCAATAGAAATATCCTTCTTGTTAGTATGCCATATAATCAAATGAAATCACAACATATTAAACTATTAAGGTATATGTGACCTTAAAATATATGTTTGTCCCTTCTATGATTTGAATTTCAATAATTTGACTTATATGGTTGTGATCTGTAAGATATTTGGAGTATAATATGACCAACACAATTTTTGGTGAACAGTATCATACACTTATGAATAGTCATGTTACCCTTTGTAATAGTGATATAAATTTATGAATAGTAACCATACCTATGATAGTATCTAAAAATGATTTATGTGAGAGTGCAATATACCTATATCTTAGAATAAGAAAATAAATGTTTTGAAATCGTTTTTCTCTAGTAAATTTTTTATTTTAATTAAATAATAACTTAATCATATTTATAAAAAAATTGAAAAAAATGACTTCATTTTAGGATTCTATATATAAAAAATGGTTAGGGTGTGGTTTTGTAAATTTTCTATATTACTACATTTTTCGACTGAAATGTAAAAATACAATTATTTCATATAACCACAATATCTTAAATTGCATCATTCATGATGTAATAGTGACATGGACTTTCTAGAACTTTAGATTCAAAAATTTTCGATTCAATTTCATTAATGGATCCTTAAAATGAAATAAACTCAATTTACAAAACTATAAATAACATTCCAAAACCTAATGTCAAAAACTGATTCATTAAAATATATTTCCAATTTATTTTAACATTCTTTTTAATAAATTAAGGAATTAGAATTATAAATATTATTTAAAGAATAATAATATTTATATTATATTAAAATATTATTTATTTTAAAAAAAACTATTATTACACGTCTAACATTTGATATATTATTTTATTTAATTTTTTTATTCTATAAACAACCCCTCCTCACCAATAAATAACCCATCTGCATCACCTTGTACAACCATTCTTCTCATACATTACTAACACTAATATTTTCCCAAATTTTCCCTCTCAAGCATCTTAGAATAATTATGGACGTTTTATATCACTCTAACTCCAATCACAAAGGGAATTATATTTTTCTTGCAAAAAAAGCTACACTGAGGAGAAAGTAAGACTCTATTAATTTTTCTTTCTTTTCTTCTACTTTTTATATTATTTTACCCAATGCCTTTCAGAAAATAATACTAAAAAATTTATGATACAATGATTTAACATTATATTAATGATGTTAACCTATATTAATTATCATATTAATGAAAAATAAAAATGTCAAACTACCCTTTACTGCACTATCGACAACGTCCTGTTAAAGGTCAGTTAACCATCTATGGAGACATTGCCAAGATAATTATTATAAAAACTTTTGTGTATAAAAAATATAAATTATATATAATATATCAATATCAAATCACATGAATACTATTCTTTTCAATCTAATTATACTAATTTTTAAATTAAATTTAATAAAAAGTGAAATTTTCGCAAAATGAGATATTTTTAATTAAATATGATATGAAAACGATTCAATTTAATCAAAAAAATTATAAAATAAAATAAAATAAATATTACTGATAAATATTATTATAAAATGGATATAATTAAAATTGAGTTCTTTTTTTAATAAACAGAAGTTTATTATTCCGGAGGTGTAGAAGAGACGATATTAATCTGAAATTAAATTAAGGGATCCTCTCTATTTCACTTTTATTCAATATTGCACTCCATGTTATGACCTTTTTTGTTTAATTTATAGTGATGGGGTATGATTATGAAACTCTACAATATATTCCTAATGATTTATAAAAGATTATAAATCCCTTTTTTCCACATTAATCTCATTTAAGTACACATTATACCATGTCAATATTACATGAGGGATTCATCCCGGCCCTCATTTATTCATTTGGAATTATTTTTATTTATTTTTACCTAAATGATGTAATATATTATTCTTATTTTCTTCTTATAAATTCTATTTTAATGTTCCAAACCCATGTAACAAGTTACGTTAAACATTCTATTTTAGGGATATCGTAACGTCTCGATTCTGGGATCCGCCATAATGGTTCCTCGTACCTTGTTGGTCACATGGTCTCTATAGTATTTCCACAAATGCCAGAGGTTGTAGATTACCAGTGAAGGACATGGGTGTGATAATGGAGATACTATTACCTCATTTGAAGAGTAACGTACCTGAATAACAATAATATACAAGAAAAAGCAGTAATACTATAAAATAAGTAAAAAATACTGAAGCACATATATAAAGGATTCATTTCACATATGTTTAGGAAAACAGCCGAACATGTCACAATTCTAGAAAACACCATACAAAACCAATCTAAAATTTAAACCTAGTAAACTCTAGCATAATTGCATGCCTAAAATTGATCCCATGCTCTCCACCTTCGCATCAATCATGTACCTGAAGTAGAAGGGATCATGACCTTATCTATATCTGCAAAAATATAATTTTTCTATCTCCAATATCATGACCCAAACAGGGTGTGAGATGAATCCCAGTAGGCAACCATCACATTATCTATTATTAACTGTCCGTGATAATATATATATAGTATGTATAAATGGAAATGTAGCACTAAAACTAGGTGTATGCAAAAAGTAACCAAACCTATATTTTCCATTATATTCATTAAAATTTAATGTTTGACATTTAATCATGAAATAATAACAAAATTGTATATTAAAGGAATACCTATCAGGACTAGATAAAAACTTATGCAATGGTAATGAAGAAGGATCACAAGAATTATATAATTGTATAATCCTTTTGGTTAGTTCACATAGTCTAGACCCTCTGGCCAGATAATGAAATAAGATGAAAAGACACTCTAAAGAATCTCTCATAGTCAATCCACCCTATGGTAATTCCACAATAACTAAATAATCTCTACGGAGGCACTCAACCTCAATTCACCCAAGTAGTATCATAACGTATCTCTAGACACATTTAAGGAGAACTCAGAGTAAATTGACCTATGGTCTTGTAGAAAAAGTTATATGAGACACTATGAGGGAGCACTCATAGTCAATCCCCCCTGTTTCATCATTACGTAACTATAGACACTATGAGGGAGAACTCATAGTTAAACCCCCATATGGTCTAATAATATAACTATGGACACTCTAAGGGAGTACTCATAGTAAACCCCCCCCCACCCCCAATGGTCAAAATACACCAGATTCCCCCAACCCTGTGTAATTCAATTAAGTGTACTTGATAACAAGAATCCTAAATTAATTTAAAATAATATATAGCTAAATGAAAAAATACATATCAAAATAATTTAACATGAAACCAAGAAAAATGGTCTGCCTCATAGGAAACTTGGACCACAAACAAGGAAACACATCCATTAGGTGTTCCCTTAACATGCAATTTCACAAAAGGTAGACCTTCAGTCAAGTTATCACCAATTAATGGTGAGGAAGAAAGATACTACAAAGACTACATTTAGAGTGAGGTATAGACACTATGTGTTAATAGTTACGACCTTAATACTCACGAATGCTCCATATATTTTCATGGATTTAATGCCTAACGTCTATAGAGATTACGTTGAAAAAAAATTTGTAGTCTTTATTGACAATATTATGATATCTTCCATGACCAAGGAGGAACATGAGGAGAATTTGAATACTTTGTTAAAGACATTTAGAATGGAGAAGTTGTATGCATTTTATAATAAATGTGAGTTCTAGATGGATGATGTATCATTATTGGGAAATATTATCATGTGAAAAGGGATATATGTGGACCCTTCTAAGACAATGATGATTGGAGAGTGACCAATGTGAATATCTATAATAGAGATATATATCTTTTTTTGTTTAACATGGTATAATAGATGATTTTTAAATATATTTTAAAAAATTTAAAACCAAATGACCAAACTAACATGGAAGGGAATAATATTTTTTTGGACTCAGGAATGTGAATAAATTTACAAGGAGTTGAAAAAGAGTCTTATCATTGCAGCATTACCAACACTCCCCATGAGTAGAGAACTCATTATGGTGTAAAGTGATGAATCAAAGAAGGTATTAGGATATGTTCTCATGGAAAATTATAGAGTGATATACTATTCCTCAAGGTAGTTGAAAATCTATGAGAAAAACTATCCTACACATGATCTAGAGTTTCCAGTTTTGATCTTTAAGTAAATAATCTCATGAAATAGTCACTATCAATAGAACTGTGTGATATTTACTGATCACAAGAGTTTAAAATGTATATTTATAAAACAATATTTTAATATGAGCCATAAAAAAGGGTAGAGGTTCATGACGAATACAAATGCTAAATCCACTACCATCCCAGTATTGAAAATAAGGTGGATGACCCTCCATTTAGAAACGATATTTCATCTTTTTAAATTATGAGATTTGAAAATGATTTGATCCTCTTAGATTTTTAGAGGACGGTCATGGGAATAATTAAGAGAGGAATATCATCAATAATTTCTCAAACGATTCCTCAATCATCCCTCATGGAGAAAATAATGTATGCTCAATGAAAAGATGTTGAAATTCAGAAAATGGTGGAAGGTATCCAAAATGGTAAATCCTCAGAGTTCATGATTGATGTGGAAGAAGTTGTAATATTTTGGTTAATATTATGTTTATAAAATGATCAAGAGATAAAGAAGGATCTTATGAATGATGTACATAGCACAACCATCTCTATCCACCCAGGGAGCATAAAGATATATCGAGATCACTGAGAAAAAATTTTATGGGACAATATAAAAGGAGAGTTTGATGAATATACATCAATGATCCTAGTATGTCAACAAGTGAAGGATGAGAGGAAAATGTATAAGGGGATGATTCAACCACCACCCATATGAACATTGAAATTGGAGTAAGTCACATGTCACTAGACATTCAATGTTATTCATAAGAAAGAATGTTATAGGGGTCATTATGAATAATATTACGAAGGAAACTCACTTTATCAAAATTTAGGATTAATTCTCTTTAGATAAACATGAATAAATATAAATCAAATAATATATAAGTCTGCATGGAGTACCCCTATAAATTGTATCCGAGCGTGATCCTGGAATACCCTTGATGTTTTAGAAATGTCTTCAACATTTTATAAGCACTGAATTGAACTTCAATACAACCTATCATCCTCAAACTGATATAAAAAATTGTCGAACTATTCAGGAAATACAAGGGAATTTTTGAGCATTTGTTATTGAATTCAATGGAGGATGGGACCAACATCTTCCCCTATTTTAATTATCCTACAGTAAAAGTTCCCACACAAGCATTCGAATGGCTCCATAAGATGCCCTTTATGGGAAATAGTTTAGAGATATAGAATTTTGTGTTGATTTCGATGAGCATAAGGTTCTAGGACATGTAATGGTTGATGAAATGGTGGAGATTATGAAAACCTTTAGTCAACACATCAAGGAATATCAAATTATACACATCATTTTTGAATAAAACTGTCATCAATATCTTGTGTTCGAAGTTTCAGACATTGTATTTTTCCGTGTATCTCTATGGAATAAGGTCATGAGATATTGGAAGAAAGGGAAGACAATTCCTAGGTACATCGGCCCCTTCATGATCTTTGATCAAGTCGGAGCTGTGGAATATTGACAAGAAATACTACATACCATGTACAAACTATACAATTTCGTTTATGTATCCCTCTTATGTAATTACATAACAGGCCCTTCACATGTACTCTCTTTAGAGGTAGTATCGTTGGAGAAATATGTTTCTTATAGGGAGTCGCAAGTGAAGATCTTGGATTGTAGAGATAATGTTTTATGTAACAATACTACTCGACTGGTCATAATACTATGAAATTTTCATAAGTACAATTAGGAAACCTGGGAACTAGTGGAGGAAATGAAGGAAATGTACTAACACCTGTTAATGGCCTAGAATGTAAAACGAAATTTCTAGAGGGAAATTACTTATGGGGGGAAGAATTTAATGACCCATTTTTTAAATATAATGTTTCTTCTTATTATAATTTCATATAATCACATGATATCCTATCATAATGAACTACTATGTTGTATGTTACCTTTAAACATAATTTTATCAGTAATGTGTTTTTATTTTTGAAAAATATGACTTACATAGTTGCGATCAATAAGTTATTTGGAGTCTAATATGACCGACTTAATTTTTGGTGAATAGTTACATAACCTTAGGAATACTAATTTTACCCTTATGAATAGTGACATAACAATATTAATACAAACCATGACGATGATGTTATATAAATAATATTCAAGTGGGATTATAATATACTAATATCTTAGAATATGAATATAAATGTTTAAAACTGTTATTTTTCATGCACATCGTAATTTTAATTAAATATTAAAATAATCATATTTAGAACAATATATTTAAAAAATGGAGGTACTTTTTGGATCTTGCACATTGAAAATTGGTTTGGCTTATTTTTAGGTAATTTTCTGAAATACATCAATTTTTAGGTGAATAGTTGAAATACAGTTTTTTACATAACTGGTTTCTCATAAATTGAATAATTCCTGATGTAATGATGACATATACATTATATAACTTCATATTCATCCATGTTATATTTAATTTCATTAATGGTTCCTTAGTATACAAAAAACTCAATTTACAAACATAAAATGAATTTCCCAAAACCTAAATTCAAAAAGTGATTCCTTACAATATCATTCTCTATTTATTTTCACATTCCTTATAATAAATTAATGAAATCAAATTATGAAGATTCATTCATGTTTAAAAATTTATATTATATTATTATGTGATATATTTTGTTAGAAAATAATATTAAAAGTCTATCATTTTATATATGATTTTGTTAAATATTTTATTATAAAAACACCCCTCCTTATGTAGAAATAATCATTTTCCCTCCCCTTGAAAAACTATTCCTCTTATAAACTAATAAGCCTAATATCAGCCCCAATTCATCGTATCTAGCCTCTTAGAATACTAAGGGGCATTCTGGATCCCTCCATCTCCAATCAGCACAGTAGTTATAGTTTTTTTCAAGATAAGGTACATCGAGAAGAAGGTACGACTATTAAATCTTCTCTCTTTCTTCCTATTTCTTTCTTCATTTATACTATCCCAGTATATATAATTATGATGAAAATTTAATTATATAGTAAAAATAAATTATAATAATTAGTGTAACCAAATTTAATTATCATATTAATGAAAAATATAATTTTTATACTTCTCTTTTCCTACACTATCAACAATGTCCCATTAATGGTAGGTTAACAATTTACGGAGACATTGCCAAGTTAATTATTATAAATCCTTCATTTATAGACAAAATATATTATATATAATATATTAATATCATATATAGGTATTCCATGCTTCTGAAACTAATTATACTAATTTAAAAGTTACATTTCATAAAAAATTAAATTGTTACCTGAAAAGACATTTTTAAGTAAAATATGATATCAAAACACATCCATTTCATCAATGAAAATTATGAAATAAAATCCAATGAATTAAATTTTTTATATATTTTAATAATATGACTATAATTCACATTTAGATAATTATTTTAATAAACAAAAATTTATTATTCAGGAGGCACATATGAGACAAAATTAATCATAAATTAAGGTAATGGCTCCTCTATAATTAACTTTTACTCAAGATTGTACTCCATTGTATTCCATTTTCTGTGTAATTCCAAGTGATGGGTTAATATTACGAACCTCCCCCATACTGTCCTCATGATTTATGAAAGATGATAAATCCATTTGACTTTCATTATGCTATCTTACTTACACATGATACCATGTCGATATTGCATGAGGGATTCAACCCGAACCTCCTTTATTCCATCAAGATTCATTATCATTATTTTTTCCTAAATGAGGATATATATTCTTAATATTTTTAACCTATAAATTCTATCAGAATGTTATAAACCCATGTAACAAATTCCATCCATCATTATTTTTTGAGGATTTACATGTTTTAATTTATTCCCTACTCAAAACAACCCGAAAAGAAAACCTTTTTAGAGGGGGATTCCCGAATTATCTCAAGATTTCAAGTGCAATATCTCTTCTATATTAATCCTCCTTTGTCTTTATAAAATAATTATTTTTATTGTGAAAATATTCCTGGTTCAATTTTGGTATTATATAAAGTATTATTCCCTTTTCTATTTTAAAGGATCTATATTATTATACTTAAAATTACTAAAAATGTTTTAATGCCAAAATTTCATGAATACTATTCATACATGTTTTCACTTCTACTTGACATAAATCTCCATGATAAATATATATTTTTCTCTATGAATGTCCATTTATTCTTTTTTCCCTTCCATCAATGACACATTTAGGGTACATCCAACTATTATGCATTATGACGTGATTGTGGTACCAAATTCTTACCATGGGAAAACCTTATGTTTATGTAAGATTTATTATGTATAATTATTTATGTGGAGAACATATTAATGAAAATATATGATTGGTGTGCCTAGATACCACTCCAATGCCTTTGGTAAAGTTATGTCTCATAAGATATTTTGGGCGACGGTCTTGGGGGTTAGCCTTAGCTTTTGCAACTATGTGGAATGATCATGGTGGTTTGCCTTGACTCATACATATGTAATATTTTATGTTTATACAACATTTAATTTACTCCATGATTATATGATTCCATGTCTATATGTTATGAATCCATATGTTCAATGCTTTTGTTATTATTATCTCATGCATTCTAACCCATGCGTGAAATCGTTATTCCTATGTATACTCTCTTACTAGGATATTTATCTTATACCTTTATTCATGTGTTCCCTAGGGTGCCTTATGAATATTTATAACCATGATGTATTTCAGGGGATCTTTTTGAAAATTAAACAACGATGTGTTTTTTTATCCCATGTTTTAAATTATATGTTCCTTGTCTTCAACGAAATTAGACTTAATGACACATGGTTGGTTCCTAATGTATAATTATGCTGAAATAATGTAATGTTATTTGTAAATGGATAAGGTCTCTATAAGTAATGTTTAACATAGAAACATTCCATAAATTTTTTTAATCTGTACATCTTCATTATGTTTCACTTTACTCTTCCATTAAACTGATGCTTGATCATTAAATTATGATCGATAATATTTTCTCCTTTAATCAATATTTCAAGATCAATACTTTTAAAATATAGAAATTTTTTGTATTTTTTGATCCACATCATAGATAATCTGGGTTAATCCTTTTTATTTAATGAATCAGAAACCTTGTTTTCATTCCAACGGTGGTATTATATTGTGTACTCATAATTTGTAATCCGAAATAACAATATTCATTAGATCTATTTGAACTATTTTTGGGTGAATTTATAATACAAAAATTTATGATCAATATGCATATCACACTTCTCTTTGTAAATATAATGTGTTCTTATCTTTCATAGTAAAATTACCATAGAAAAATTTATTCCTTATGTTTTGTAATTGTTCTCGAAATTATTAATTTTTCATTAGAATTAATCTATAACCATGTCATTTTATTTAAAATACTTCTCTATACCTACTTTGATGTATACCTATAGATTAAAAATCAATCATCACTACAAGGAAATTTAATAAATATTGTGCTGAAAAACCATCTCTTTGGTTCCTTGATATTTTTTCACATTTATATTTCAATAAAAAAATTCGTCCATCTTAGTTAACTAGGTAAGAGAAATGGATATTCATGGGAAATTATCCACAAAAAATTATAATATGTAGGTAACCCATGAAAACTATGTATCACTATCCACCTGGTTAGTATGGGATAAAATTCAATAGCATCCTTCATTAATGGTTCTATAGATATACCATCTCTTGAGATTTTGTGACCTAAAAATGAAACAAATTTTACATATTACACCTATTTTTTATAATATTCCATTCATAGTAATTTTCAATTTAAATCCTTCAATATTTTTTATAAACAGTCTGTAAATTTTCAAAACATATCCCCTACCAGTTTCAAATGAGGTGTGTTGGAATGCCTATTGTCATGAACCAATTCTTGATCGATTCTAGCTCAATCTAGTATTTTTTGGAGTGATAATCATAGGTACATCTATTCTCTATCCACATCCACTTTTATTATCCATAAAGGGATGTATTTCAATGAATCCAATTGTTATATACTTTACCTAAATTCAAAAACATTTTCTTATTAATTGACTCAGCCTTAGAGGTGTCCTTACATGCATATGACATAATTTTTTATGAATATTTATTTCATTAAATACAAACATATATAAGAACTATAATAGTATAATGAATTTGAAAACCTTGAAACATTAAAACTTGTACATTAGTGAATTACATCATCTCCCACCGTGTTATTTATATCTAAAAACCTTATTAGACATATCATACATAATACATATAATCAAACCTTGGAGAAATGAATCATATAAAAGGGTGATATTAGATGCCCAATAGTAGAAAATGGTGGAGATATGCATTCATAACATGATCATAAGGGTATGAAAACGTGAAAAAAAATATTTAAAACCCATAACCTATATATAAAATATCATAATAATGATTCGTGGAATAAATATTGGTAGATCAAAAGTAATGGGTCTAAATAGAATCAGGTAACATGTTCCATGAGAGAATAAGACATGGAATTGTTATTATAAATTGGTGTATATAAATTAATTTTCCAAATTTTTCGATTCCCACTTCCAAGACCGTCAAAGTATGAAATATATATTAATGAACGTGGTTCACTCCCTTTTCTAGCCCTGTTTTATGAAATCATGTTTAATGTTGATCTCTATTCCATATGGATGAACTCAGTTCAGTCCTTATTCTATCCATGTCTATTTCATGGGATACAAATCATCACTTAATGAATTCAAGGGACAAATAGGTTTTAAATGTCATATAATGAAATTATAAAAATGAGTGGTGCAAGATAAATAACTTTCATTATATCATAATCCATGAAATAAATTGGGTGTCAAAAAATTTTCAAAATATCTTAATATCTACAAATAAAGCTGGTTTGGTAATCATTTCATCATGGAAGACCATAAAAAAGATGGAGGATTCATATGTTTTTTATTATGTTATAATCAATGGGAGAGAAATGTGTTTCCAAAAAATAATTCTATCACAATATAAACCATTCCTAGAAAGAATATTAATTTTATTTTTGGATACTATACTAGTAAGGAATATGTTACACAAAAAGATGTCATATTATATGTAAAATAATTTTTAATAGTGATTTAAATTATTTATTATTGAAAATGGTCATTCTATATAAAAAAAATATTTTGAAAACAAAAATAAATTTTCAACACTTTTTTATAATAATATTGAGATATAATAAAGTAATCATTGTGATATGTTGTTCGGGATGTCCGAAAGGTTCATTCATTCATTACATGTTAAAATAAGATTTTCTCTCACATTTGTAGTAAATGAAAACATTCATCGTTTTAGAAAATGAGATAAATATTTTCTCCAAAAAATAAATAAAAAGTAAAAAATAGGTATAAATTTATTTTTTAGAAATAACTTAAGAGTATTGTAAAAAAATTTAAAAAAAATTAAAAAACATTATTTTGATGGAAAATATATTTCTTACTAAATGGATAAATAAAATCATATTTTTATGAAAGAAATTTCAAATTTATCTTAAATAAAAATGAGTGTAAATAAATTACCACTACTTTAAGATATCAAAAATAACTAGTGGAGAGGAAAATTCATTATATTTATTGATAGGTAGGTAATTATATTTCAAAATTAGACACTTTTTTATATTTAATATTAATAAATTAATAATTTGTAATATAAAATTTTTACCATTTCGGTAACATTGATTCATTAGAAAAATCAATAAATAAGATAAAATAAAACATAGAATATCACAAAGTTGAAATAATTCATGTCATTACCTGTAAAAAATACTCTATATAAACCTCATAAAGGAATATAGTTGTATAATATAACATAAGTCTCAAAGAAAGAAAATTGAGAAAAAATTTCCTTACTGATTTGGAAACCATAATCGCTATGTAAAAGAGGTAATAAAATGTTTATACAAATACAAATAATAATTATTATTATAATAATAAAATATATTCATTCTTATGATACATAACACATAAAATAATTTAGTAATGAACATGGCTTGTGTCTAACAAAATATAAAATTGATATTGAAATTAACTTACATCAAGTGTTGAATTCTATTGTACTCACTAAAAACTAATTTAAATTAATTATAAGTTTATTAATAATTTATTACTATATAAAATTAATTTATTTTATTCCAGATAATTTATTATTTTTAATTTTTTCTACAAACTTATAAATGATTCATTGATAAACATATATTTTGAATAATAAACACATTTTTCATTACAGGTTTTGATTTGATATAGATTTCATCCACTTAATTTAAAAATTATTTAATCTACTAATGGATTATAATAATTATATTAATATTATATTTATTTATTTCATATGTATTTATAAGGATATATATAAGACAAAAATATGAAATGAAATACACTTTTCATGGGGACTGTAGGTCATTCATATGCATGAACGATGTTTCCACTTTCATGGAATTTTTTAAAAAAAATATTATATGATATATTAGAATTATAGAATAATATATATTTCATGTATATAATAAATTTTTTGTAAACCCCTCTTTATCAAATTCGATGTAAAACATTAATGAATCACCTTTCTTTGTGGGTCGTTAGTTAGTCGTACAGAAAAAAGGCATTATAAATTTTCCACAAAATGTACACCATGATGATATCAATGATATATAAATTCCAGAATCATTATAACATCATAAATATTATTTATATAATTTATAAATGATAATACCATAATTAAAAAAAATATTAGATATGGTAATGGAAAAATGAATGGCATCGGTTCGTATAGTGGCAGTTCACCATACATAGGAGTAATGATTTCATAAATAATTTGATAGAAGTAAAGATTATTGTAGGAAAGTACCTCATCACAAATAATAATAATTTTATTATTGATACAGAGTTAATTATATAAGGATTACTTAACATAATTAATGGGTTGTGATGAAGAAATTAAAAAAATGTTAGCTAATGAATGCAACCTCTTTATGGGGTATCCTATATAGTGTTGTACGAAAACCCTTCAAATGATGAAATTTTTCAAATTAAATCTTTTGTAATATTATGGAAGTAAATTTTATAGATTTTTTGTTTAGTTATCATCAAAATCATATATATTTTATGTTTTGAGGAATAGTAGACCTTAAGTTGCCTTTTATAGTCAAGGAGTAGTGGATTCTTGTAAATTTTTTAAATTGATAATTCCACCAACATTTCTCATATGTAAAAACTATAAAAAATAGATTAAATTATAACCATATACATTATAAATTCAATATATATCCAAAAAATATTTATTTAAAAAAAATTCGAAAAATTTGACCCTTATTAATTTTTATTAACCTCAAAGTAAACCCATTTTTACATTAACTGTGGTAATCTATTTTTGCTACATTCACTAGTAAATTTAATCAAAAATCAAGTACATATAATAAAAAATTTTATATTATTATGATTATTAATATGATATTCATTTTTGTACTTATTATAACATTTGTTTCAAAAAATTATATTAAAATTAATCTTGCAAACCAGTCAAGAATATCGGTTTTTACGGTGGAAATGACCAAAAGTATACATAGTTTTCACAAAAAAATTCAATGTTAAATATATAAAAATGTGATAAATTGTATTAATATATATAATTTAAATAATTTTTCATTATAACCAATTTCAAATATAATTTATCATTATATACAAATTTAATTAAAAGTGAATTTTTTTAGTTAAAATTTAGTTTTTCCACTATTCAAAAAAAACTAAAATTTTGAGAAAAATTTTCACCCTTGATATTTATAAAATTATGAATTAAAAATTAATTTTTATATTATCAAATTAATTTTATTAAATTTTTAGAAAATAGTTTAATATTTTTTCATAAAAAGGAATAAAAATGAATTTTTTTTATAAAATATTTTTTAAAACATATATAGAAATCAAATAAACTTATGTATTTTTTACCCATATGATCTATTTATATTAATAAATTATATAATATATTTAAAATTATATTTTTATATTAAAGTTACAACATTTATAGCAATGTTATAATAGTTTTTTTAAAATAACTATATTAATAACATATAATTGTTTTGTTGAAACATTGTGTTGTGTGTCACAAAAACTAAACGAGTTTTTCATGTATTGAAATATAAACTTGGGTTTCATATAATGAAATATGGAATTGGGTTAGTTCATTTAAAATTAAATATAATAACTAAATGTGTTAAAAAAAATTAGTTACAAATATCATGGTGTTAAGAAAACCTTAAATGAACGAGGTGTAAAAAAGACTACAATTATAAAAAAAATTGTCCTAATAGGATTCCATTTTAATTTTAAAGATAATATTAATAAATTATAGGGGTACTTTAACCATATTTACAATGAAAATTAAATATAATTACTTGATATGTAAAATTTAATCCTTTAATAAATTTCCCGCACAATATAATTTTATTCCATATGATTTGTATTCAAGATTATATATTGAAATGTAATTAAATAAAATCAAAATATAATTGATACCTTAAACCCTAAATGATAACCATGTATTCTAAATTTTTTAGACGTAAACCACAACAATTTTTTTTGCATAACTTGTGATGTTTCCCAAAATATAAAAACCATAATAAAAAAATTACTTTAATATCTAAATTACAATAGTTATGTAAAAACATTTAACTAATGAATTTCACATATAAAAATCCTTAAAAAAATTCAAAATATTCTTATCAATATTTTTTTACCAAAAATCAGAGGAGTTTGGTCACATATGGTTTTGAGATTGACTTAAATTTTATATTTAAATAACACTAATAACTTTTAAAGTATCATACCAAAAAATTATATCAACAATATAATTAAAATATTCATAATTGATATTAATTACAAAAAATACATAGAAAAAATATAATCAAACCATTATTCCTCAAATAATATCCCATGATGGTCTATTTACATGTTTTATATAAGGTTTCAAAAATCATGAACTTCATCTTTAATATTATTAATCAACACATCACTATATATCATTTCAATATCATGTATATGTATAAGATAAGACATATTCTCCCAAAATCAACTAAATTATTTTATTTTAATACCATTTGAGTGATCATAATTTTTTCATATAATCCAGGGAAACACAAAGGCTAGGGGTTTGATTTGCACCCTTATCATCCTTCATCAGTGGGTTTAAGAACCACATCCTTGTTTTATGTGAAAAAATTTCCTTTATAAACACTATACTAATATAATTATAATATAAATAACATAAATAAGTTAAAAAATTTAAAAATAATCATAATCATCAAAGATAATATAAACCATGAATGTTTCAATAAATTTATCTATTTCCATAAAATATAAAGTAAATTTACCCAGAAATAAAATTTTGAAATGTTAAATTTAATGTTATAAATATATTAAAAATGTATCATAAAACAATAAATGTCTCCTAAATTTCTCCCATAACATAAAACATCGACAAAATATTAATTAAAATAATGCTATAATCATCCATAAATCAACCTCTACATCATAACTATTATATCCACAGAGGAATAATCCTTAATAACTCAACCCTATTTATTATCCACTAACAAGGATTTTCTATTTTATTCCCTTACATATCATTTGTACAAACAAAAAAATATGAATCATGTCCTTAAATTCCACATTTTCAACACATAATCCCAAATATAATCCATACTTTTAATATTTAATCCACGGTTTTCTCAACATCAATATTAATGGAATTACGCATTGCATTCCATTTTTCAGTACAATATTGTTGATAATATTCTTTATATTATCCCTATGGTATTGTGATTTTAATAATTTATAAACACCCCAAATTCAAAAAAAAGTATACTTGCGAATAATTTTATCCCCTTGATAGAGTTAATTGAATACAATATTTTTCCTTGAAATTTTATTGCTTTATCTCCAATTTTATGACATAAAAAATTATATTAATTCTAATATATTATCATTAGAACTTATTCTAACATTCATGGAATATAATTCATTTATGTATTTTTAAATTTTTGATATTTATCACCTTGACTTCAATGGAAACACTTTTTGTACTTGTTTGGTGGGTTATGAAACCAACATCGGTCTACATTTTCAATCATAACTCATTGTAGATGGTTATGAATAATGACAAGAGATTTAAATCCATAATAAATTCATTTAAGTTTATTTTTTCAAAAAAATCATTTGCAATCACATTAATTATTACTTTGGTTACAGATGTATCATGATATTTATTAAAAGAATTAAAGTTAACACGAGTATATCGAATAAATCTTAATAGACCATCTTTTGTAGATAATAAATAATATGATATCTTTCACCATTCCATTATCTATTAAACTATTTTTATTATTCCATGATAATATATTTATCCTTTCCGTACTTCACTTTTAGGTTATATTGAATTTCTAACATAATCTTAAATAACACTCTAACCTATAAAAGATGATTTTTTTTTAAAAAAATATCTCTCACAACATTTTATACATGTCAATAATAATCCCTATGAGTTATTAACATTAGTAAAATATAAAATATCACAAGAATTTATAAATTCATGTTATAATATGTAAAAAATGATTTACTTAAATATTAAAAAATAATATATGTGAATGACATCATATATTTCTCAATGAAAGGAAATTTATATGATGTCCCTTAGCATGAGTCTAACTCATCATTTATGGTCTTTTTCATACTATAAAAATAAACATATGTTAATCATTTAATTTCTTAAGGATTATTTTATTGTTAATTTTTCTTTTATTAACATATAAAATTTTTATATATGATTAGTGAATTAATTAATTGTATATCAAATGTTTCTATGATATTTGGATTATGTGTTCAAAATAATTTTAGTAGGATGACTGTGGTCAAAGAGGTTATTTTTTACCCCTGACCATAATAATTTTAATCAAAAAAAATTATACATATTTTATAATTATAAAAACAACCATGATGGATGGTTGTGATCGATGACCAATGTTAAATTCCTCAAAAGAGATGTCATGTGAACTTGTTTATAAAATTTTACTTTTTTAATGAACATTATAGAAGATGTTTAAGAATTATTTAATCTTTTCAAAATGATAATAACATCATATAAAATTTATATGTTTAGATATATTTATATATATCATAATTTTTTTGGGTGATGAAATAATAATTTCATAACACCATTGACGAGATAATATACATATACACCCGGGAGACATTATCAATTTTCAGTGAGTGGAAAAGTAATAATAAAAATAATATATTATCTTATAATAATAATACATATTTCATGAATATAAAAAAAAATTGTATCAATCATATATATTCATTAAATATATCATTATTACCCTTTATATAATTCATTAGTGAAAAATGAATCACATTTCTTTATAAGGCAGTAGTCCTCAGTACACAAAAGTTCTGATTAATAATAGGGAAAACAGATTATATCACTAAGTGAGGTGGTAGTACACTTAAAACCTGAATAATTGTTTCATTTCCCAGTTGATAGGAGTAGATATCGATTTAGGTTATTACATTAAAAAAATTTATCTATATGGTATATAATAGTATTATAATATCAAAAATATATATGAATAAGTAAAATATTTGGAAGAAGAATGAAAATAAAAATGCACAGCTATGCATGAAACCTCTTATTGAGTATACGAAATTTTGTTAGTACCAAAATCCTTATTCAAATGGAATTACGATAAAATCATGGGGTCTTTATCATTGTGAGTTAATAAAAATATTTATTTTTTCAAGGAATTTCCTAGAGATATGGCATTGATTATGTGAAGGTGAGGGGATATGGGGAGTCCTATTATAATTGAGGTGAGTGGAACACATTTAATTTTTGAAATGAATAAGGTATACCCACGTTTTTGACATTCCACAATGATCCAGAAAATAAAATATCAATTATTATAAATTATAATGTATAGATATATATATCTACTACATTTTAGAAATGTATTTAAGTCATTTTAAATATATATTTTTTATTTTAACACCTTTGTAAACTTGTTTTCACCTTATCCATGGTAAATGATTTTCATCATATTCAATGTTCATTATGAAAAAAAATTAAGATGAACCTTTTATATAATAAAAATTATTATCATTCTAAATATATAATATATTTATGTAAATTCATTAATATAATTAAAAAATAATAATTTTATAATAAAACCCCTATAAGTGATGAAAAAATATTATTTCTTGAAATTATTTTCTTCAGGCACTAGAAGACATTATATTAACTCTATTACTACTAATAATCACTTTAAGAATGTAAATTAATATTTATTTACTTGTAATAAAAAAAATTTATTTAAATGAATCTTTATTTGGGTTTTTTATATTGAATTAAAATTGAGAAATACTATGCCATTTATAATTATAAGAAAAAATTGGTTTTTGATATAATAAAAACTTTTAATCTGAAATCATGTATATTAATGATTAAAATTTTAAAAATTTGATTATATATTACTAAATTTTTCTTATATTACTTTTATATAAATTCATGTAAAATTGAAATTTTAAATTTCCTTATTTATGGAAATTAAAGTACATTTTTAAAATAATTAATATTTTCACGTTTCATTACCAAATTAAGAATTTACATAAAATAAAAAAATCTCACCTTAAGTTGATTTATATATTAATATTTAGATTTTCCTATATTTTTAGGAAATAATTTTTTAAAAATTTTTTTTACAAAATTATAATACATTTTTGAAAAATGTAATAAAATAATTTTTGATGAAAAAATATTTTTATATATGTAAAATGACATTACCAATAATTTATTTCTTATTTATTATGATTTTTTTATTAATTTTTTTTTGCATGAAATTTAAATAAATATTCAATATATTACATTATACTATAGATAACCATCAATTTAATGGTTGGGTTATAATAGTCATTTTAAACCATTTTATTTCTAGGTTTTCTTCAACTCAGAGTTGTATGTCTTGTACACTATCAAGAATATATTTATTTTTTAAATATATGGTTGTTAAATATTTCCATAAATAATGTTTCCTATAGTTTTTATAGAACTAAATTCATTGATATGGGATTCGAAGGTGAAGGGGTAGATTAACCCAAGAGTATCCTCCTATGTTGACCATGTACTGATCTCTAACAAGAAGTATTGAACATTATTGTTGTGAATTGAATAATGAAGAATAATATATGTGGTATTTATAATTATTATAAACTTCCAAAAATTAATTATATATTTAATATGTTGATGGATTCTAATTGGTTCCCTATGATTGAATTAAATTTTATTTATCAAGAATTTTTAGTTTGTGCTTGTAATGTTATCCTTACTACCATGTACATTAGATATAGACATTATGAGTTATAGTTATTCTATTTATAAAGACCATGGCATTACATAGATTTAAATTATGTAAAGTATATGGGCCTTTTCGTATATTACATAAACACGCGCCCAATGTCCATATTAGTTTAGTGCCTTTGGAAACATGGAGTCATAGACACTGGTACATAAGTGATAAAAATTTTAACTCGATAGAATATTCTAAACAGTCACCCTTATTAGACAAAAAAACATCATACATATCATCAAAAAATTAGGGAATTGTTTCATAATAAGGGTAACCTCATATTCATAGTATGGATAAATAAAAAATACATATAAGCCTAATAATGAGCATATGGGTATGAGAACATTATCATGAATATATAATATCAAACCCAATATAAAATATATGATAAATATTAATCCTAGAATAATTCATGGGAGATTATGAGACATGAATCAAAAGGAAATAAAGAACATATTCTATGAAATCATAACATTGGAACAAAGACATGGATTTTGTTATAGACACATAAAAATAAAAAAATTATACCCATATTAGTCAAGTAATAACTACCATGGAGATATTAATATCATATGTACACTCCCCAAAAAATCATGGTATTCATTGTTCACTCTTATGTTCATCTTAGGGTCTTGAGTTCACTCCTCATGCCATCTTGGTAGTCATGGTTCTCTCCACTGCCATCTATGTAGAAAATTTCCACTCACAAGACCATATTAGTTTATTTCATCTGATATAAATTATTACCTAATGCATTAGATGGATATGTAGATCCCACCCATATCAAAATGAAATCATACATACGTGTTCCACAAGATAAAAAATAGCCAAATCATAACCGCTGTAAAAGAAATAGGTTATATAAGTATAATTCCATTATAAACATAATCCAACCATTTGAATAATATTGATAGTATACAGGAATATTATGCCTAATAAATAAGAATTAATTTAAAATAATGTTATCATAAAAAGAAAATTAATTTTTATTTATCACTTAATATTAATTCTTCTGCAATATATCCTTTCCTATTGAAAAAACAATTACATTTCATGAAATTTCATTCAATTTTAAAACAAAACATGTACTTTGAAAATAATCTTGTAATATTATAAAGTATGCTTTAAATAATTAATGAATCAAGAAGTATTAAAATTAATTTAATGTTCTATAAGTTAAAATTCATTCCATTCATACTTATTCAAGAAAAGTCACAAAGTACCTCAATTGGAAAAAAACTATTATTTTAAAACCATGTATTAAAATGATGAAAAATGAAAAATTTACATCAAACATCCATAAAAGAATAGTAAATAAATTTCGGATTATTTTAGAAAACATGGGCATGAAATATAAATATTCCCCAATGGAGACCTAAAATGATGAAATCGATAATATTGATGAAATTGTGAAATAAATACTCATCACATTATAATCCATAAAATAGTATGACCCATGAATGAAGAAATATTATATGTATTTGAAAATACCATAATATTATAGTTAAAACTAATTAAATACATTCATGGGAGATATATACACCATGTAGATGAAATATGTAATGTATATGGAATGTGTGCCAAAGAAAAAGAAGTGTGACCTAAAGACCTTATTAAGTGAATAAAATTAGAATCATGAAAACCATGAATTAATAACATCAATTAATGATTTAAATATCATTAAAGAAAATATTTTAATTATATAAAATTTCATAGGTCTATATATACACCACAAAAAAATGAGAGTGGTGAATGTCGATTTTATCTAACATAAAAAATGTTGATAAATTCCCTTACCATATGTATTATGTCTCTTTGTACACATGAATGAATCATGTATAATAAATATATGTTTATTATTAATATATTATAGAATCAAATTCTTATATATAATACCATATATGATCCATTTATCACTTTATATTAACCATTTATTAACAGTTCTTCATTATTACAATGTTTTTGGTAATAATTTCATTATTTATCAAACACGTTTTGACTCTTTACTCATGATCTTCTTACATATATTATGATTTATAAATATCTATAATTATAACCCAAATAATAATATCCTATATATATTCATCATATAGGTATTCATGTTTATTCTTAGAAGTTTCAGTCATAAAATAAAATACACCACTCATTGAAATGGTGTGTCGTATGTATTCATGAACACTGTTTTCATTTTCCATTCGGGTGAAAAGAAATGTAATTATATGATGTATTATCATTATAGAAAAAATTTATGTCATATGGTACATATATATATATAATTCATCATTGGTACCATATATGTGAAATATGGCTGAATAAATAATCACATCACATCGTGCAGATGGTAAGTCATACATATTCATGAGCGACGTTATCATTTTCAAAACATATTAGATTGTAAAAATGTACAAAAAATATTATAATTCTACAATTATAATTACATCGTAAATATCATTTATATGATATATATTTATAATAACTATTACTCGTAATATATTGTGATATAAAATGAATTATATCACTATGTGGATACGGTAAGATGTATTGTCACACTAGCGATTATTATTATTATTATTATTTAATGGGAAAGTGGATATAAAATGGTTTTTTCACTATCATAACAAAATTTCAGAATATTTGGGATGATAATTTTTTCATTTTATAATATATATCATGTATTTATATAATGTATATAATATTAGAAAAAGGGAATGATTTGTTAGAGTGATTATCACTTATTTAGAACAACTCATTTGAATATCCTATGTAGAACACTATAGATGGAACTTTAAGAATATTAGAATCTCCAGAATGTGGCTAAAAAAGTGTAAAATATAATTCTACATATTTTTTGGGATCCTGAATGCTTTGCGCGTTGAAATTAAATAAGGGGTGGGGTTCTCTTTTATGATTTTGGGGAGTGGAAATTTGGGAAACTCTCAAAATACTAAATTAATAAAAAATAATTTTAACCACTAAAGGGATATAAATTGATTTATTTAAAATATATAATTAATATGAGTCTATATAATCTAAACCAACAATATTTTAAAAAATATTTATATTTCAAATAAAAACGTACTAATTTTATAAATCCTTAGAAATCCTATTTTAATTTTAACTACAATAACAACATTATCATTAATAAAAGTTGAATATTTTTACATCAAAAGTTGAAATTAAAAGATAATGGATAATATATGTCATTTCATACCATAATTTATCCACTTGGTCATTTTTTTAATTTTTTTATTTTAATATAATTTATCACTATATTATTTACCTAAAATATCATTTTTGTCAATTTTGTCATTATAAATCATTTGAATTTTTTTAAAAAAAATTATAATATGATATCCTTGATAACACTCTATTACATCATCGAGTTCATTTAAAATTAATACAAAAAACTCATGGATTGAATTAATTATACAAATATATAGTTATTTTTATATTTTTATTATCATTTATTTGATATTTTCATTAATTAAACAACTAATCCACAATTATTATATAACCCATTAAGTTAATTATTTATTTCCAAAAACATTAAAATAAATTAACATGATAATAGAAAGTATTTTAAATTTATTATGATTATTTATAGTCGAACATATCCACTATATAACCACATATTAAAATTTTATTGTAAAAAAAACAAGTATATGAAATCATTAAATTTTCATTATATAAAATATAGAATATGTCAAACTGTATACCAAGTGTCTTAAAAGGGTTTTAATTCCAAAAAAAATGATGAATTTGTAAAAATTGACTCATCCAATGAAATTAGGACATGTTTTTGTGTAATTTATTTAATATACATAATATTTTTTCAATCTTCATTGCCTTCATTTCCTTTTACCATATTAATAAATAATAATATATGTAACTATTTATAATCCACAAAAATAAAAGAAACATATTTACATAATTTTTAACATATGATTAAAAATAAGGAATCTATGTTTCAAAATTATTAGCCAAAGAGTTAATGTAATTAAATTAAAATTAATCTCATTTATGGGGATAGAAAATATGTTATTAAAGATAAAACATTCAAATGATTAAAGCATTTTTATATATAATTTCATTATAAAATTAATGAAAATAACCTATATTAGATTAAATTAAAATAATTGATATAATTATTATTTAAGACAATTCATAAATATAATTTAACAATACAAATTTTTTTGATAATTAATATAATTTTCAAATGATTTTTTTATTTTACTATTAGTCAAAACATGAAACTTATCATAAAATAAAAAAAATATATACCAAATTAATTTTTTTAATATTTTTTAATATTATAAGTTATTTTTCAAATGGAATATATACAAGAATCATTAATTGGAGTTAAATGGGATCTCTATAAAATGATGACGAAATTACCCTTTTGAAAAATATATGTTTTTACTCCTAAAATTGGATTTTTTTTCTTATTTTATGCCAATAATATATATTGGATGAAAATAAAAAATATATTATTTATTTTATAGCATATATAAATAATTAATTTAATGCAGTTGTTTTAATTATTTTAATTTAATAAGAAAAAATGACTTTGTGAGAATAAAAATAAAACAATTTACATTTTAATAAATTGCAATATATTTTCATTTCTAATTAATTTGTAACAATTTATGTCATATTATAAACCATATATTTTCATAAGTTAGTTAATAATATTCATAAGTTCTAATATAACATTTATATTTTATATTATTATATTAAATAATAATATTATAATTATATAGTATTGTACGGTAGAACTCAATATTGGCTATAATTAAAGAGATCAAAATAACTCGGTGTCATGTGTATCCAAAACAAGAATAATGTTTTTTATAAAAAAAATATCACCTTGGTGTTGCATATTACGTAATAAAAACATAATTTTTTATAAAAATATATATATTTAATAATATGTAAATTTCATTATATTTGAATTATTAAATTAATTAAAAACATTTTTCACAAATCCTTGGGGTATCACACCATTCTTTTTGGTTTTTGTGATGGAGGTGTTTATAGACATGATTAGATGATTATTAAAAATGAAACTGGATTATAGTTTCATTATTGATGATATTCTATTTTACTCTTTTTTTATTTGGTTATCGCTCTCATTGTTTTTCTATTATAATTCTTATGTGTGGTAGGAATTTATTGTAAGTTATTTTCAAAAAATTTAGGTTTTGAATCAGTGTGGTAAGATTTTCAGATATTGTGTCATATAGGGAATAATTATCAATGGACATAGAGAATGATAATGTTATTTTTCATGGAATCGAACGAACAACATTATAAATACTTATAGATCCATGGGTTCGACATGATATTAGAGGATCATTGGCTAGGACATATCCCTTCTAGAAGTTCCTATGATTGCTTTCATGTGGAGATATTGTTTTTATTAAAAACCCTTTTGTTATAGATTTTATAAGTTGAATGGAATATATAAATTTATGTAGATCCTAACCATTTTTTAGTTGTGTATGGATTATACATTATATTACACTTATTCATGAGTTGAGGTCGCAGAAGTTATGTTCCAGGAGGAGTCACTAGTGACTTATCGGTCAAGGTAGTTGAGTGACCATGAAAGGAACTACTCAATTCATTATCTTGATCATTCTATGGTGGTGAACACATAGAAATGTTTCTATAACTAAGTTCAGGAAAAAAAGTTTTGTGGATCATAAATACTATTAAAAATGATTTTATATCATTTCCAAAAGGGTATAGAACTTTTGATAAGGTTGAGGGTCGTGAGATGTAACAAATAATGTTAAAACAATCTCAGAAAGAAAAGATATTGAATCATAATGAATTGATCTAGATTAAGAGGCACACCACTCAACTACTAGAGGGAATACCCAATATCGAGGATGATTGCGCTCAAGATAGAATGCCCTTGATAAATGTTGGTCAAGCTTCTACACACTATTATTGACTCTCCCAACACTGTTTAAAAAAAATCCTTTGTTTCATCTACCATTGTTTAAGTGGTTTGTTCATTTCGACATTGAGGTTTTATTTTACGACAACATCTAATCTTATCAAATTCATCATCATTCTAAACTCCTTCATAGTTTTTCATGATGTGACTCTACATGTTTGGGATTCTATTGGTTTGAGGTTTATCAATATCCTCGTTTTCACTTTCACCCTTCTATGCTCTTACTACCCATACTATAATGATTCACCAAATTTGTGTTCTATATTAGGTTTTTATGTGATTTTTTATGGTTTATTTTTTTATAGAATTAGTTTCGGGGAATCATCTAGGATTTTTGCATCTACATATTTGGATTCCAGATTAATCAGATGGTCCGGGTTGTGTTTTTTTGTTCCATCATTGTTTATTATTTTATCTTTTATCTATTGATAGTTATTTATGATGGAGATGAATCCAATATTTCCATTTTTCTAGATAAAAACTTATTGCTTCTTGAGGGTTTGATGTTTCATGATTTATCATGGCTTGTTGTTGATGACATGTCTAATTTTATGCTGATTTTTATTCTAGGTCCATTTCTCCTTTCTTTGTGCATTGGGTGAGATGGTTTCTGAGAAGGTTTGGGAATGTGTCTATATGCAAGATAGTGTGTTCCAAGAGGCTTGAAAGTTCCAAACATATCTAATTCATTTTGTTCCCTTAGTTTTCGATCTACACATTTTTTTACTTTTGAATTAATGTTGTTATGGATTTTCAATAGTGAAGATGATTATGGTGCGATGTATATTCTCTAGATTTTGGGACTTCTTCTGACCCAAGGGTTTTTAAAATGTGTGATGATTATTCAATTATAGGGGTTATGACATGGAATGAATTTTTTTAGTAACTATGTGTTATTGGTCACATTAGAGATGTTATGGTTGGTTTGATGCTTGATTTCCTATCAACATAGGCAGTTCGAGATGTTTTACTATCCTTAGTTTTGGGATAGTGTACTGTTTTAAATTTTCATTCTAAAAATCTAATCTCTAAATATTGTATATGGTAGAATTTTTTATTTTTTATTTCTTATTCTTTTTGGTTTATGATTTTAATATGGGGTTCAGTCCTCTCTTTTGATGCGTTGTGATTGTGAGGTTCCCACTTAACCAAAATTGGATTATTCAAAAAAAATCGTAAAAGAATTTTTAGGAATATGTGGGTATAGTTACGATATTATTATTATTTCTTGATAGAATATATCATAAGAAAATATAATCGCATAGATAAAGCACTAAATAAGATGTCTTAGGAATAATAATGCACGTGGGTATTTGAGTATGGTGGGTGATATGGATCTTCATTGAAATATGCCTTAACCTTTAGTAGTATCATGGATGATAACCCATAAATTTCATGAGTATATCATCATCTATCATTGGAAGTGTAATATCTTGTTGGTTTTCTAAATCATATTACTTGTGATGAGGGAAAATAAATATGGTAGGGATCCACCGCTATATTGGACCCTAGATTATGATGAAGAACCTATATATTGGTTCGGTTGGTAGTCCATTCAAGAATTCTTTTGTAGGTTATGTGATATTCTCATTCCTACGTATGGGTTTTCACCGATGTAATTTAATGGAGTATCATGACAACTAATGGTGGGATTAGTAACCTGAAAAAAATATGTACATAGTGGGATTTATCTTAGAATGATTCAGATATGAGTAGGTGATAGTCATTAATTAGTAACCCATATTACTTGTTTTGTAATTGACTAGACTTTTGTGGAGATAATATAATGTTACCATATAAATCATAATATTATTTTTTATGGTTTCATGAGGTAGGTATTACAAATAGGTTATTTTGGACCATTTGAGATGTTTTTGACATTTCAATCAAATATATTACAGATATTCGATCGATGAACTCAAAGGATATATGCGTAGGAGATAATGTTTCACCTTGGGCTGCCTAAAATCACTATTTCTAATCAGTATGTATGTTTTAAATAAGGCTTCTGGAGAGGGTTGTTATGTTTTTATGGTTTAAATATAAATTTTAGTATAAACATAAATCCATATAAAAAATTATAATTCAATTTATACCATCTCAATGTTAGATAACATGATATGAGAATGAGTCTAATATTTTGGTTGTCTATTAGAGAACCCTAACATTTATATTGAATTCTCCAATAATAATATTTACTTAGAAAAAATTTATATTGAACCATATGAGTCCTTTTGAAGAAGACTATATCAATTAACTCAGTGTTTGTTAGAGGCAATTGAGTTAGTAATTATCAAGGTGAGTCTCATCTGGTAGAAATAATAGAAAACTAGTTTGATCATGAAGGTTCTATTATTGATTAAAAGATGGAAAGAATCATAACACCCAAAGACTGTGTTATTTGGGGTTTAATATTTGATATAATGTATCCTAAGAGGTGTCAAATATATTTTTTCACTGACATATTTAGACATTGGGAATGTTGGAACTAGTGATCAATGTGATCATTCAAGGTTTTAAGGGGATTAGTAAGTAGGAATTCCAATTAGATCTTATTTTGAGATACATTGTGAAACATGATATATTCCATGTATATCAACATTATATATTCAATCACAACCATATTAAAATTACCATAATTAATTAATTTTATCTAGATACAAATATGTTTTCTAAGGAATGAAAAATTTATATAGTGGATCAGAGTGAAAATAATATTTGTGTGCAGACTGGGCCGATATATTGACTAAAATACTATCATAGACATATCTGATTGTATATACATGATCTAGAGTCCAATATATTGATTTAAAAACTAGATAAGTTGATTTAATGACATTATTAATAACTTATGGTTCCACTTGTGAAAATTTTGGAGGTTCCTGAGCATAACATACATAATTATTAAATCATTTTTATGTATACCATTAATCTTGACAATAATACATCCATCATGATTATAATTATTTTTTCTTATAACGCTAGATACAAAATCCAAATATTCATTGAAATATATTCAACATCACTAAATAATTTTTTTTTCTCATAGTACCCATGTTAGAAATATCCTACATGAAACCATTATTCATAACCAGTAAAATAATAGTAACAAAATAATTAGTGAGCTCGGTTTCTTAGTAGGGTTAAACTAGGGAGATATCAGTAGAAGATGATACTTGACACTAATATATGAATATTTGTATGATAGTATGATGATAACTTATGATTTTCAGACCTAATATCTTATATATATATATATATATATTAAATCATGATTCTTTGAATAAATCATTATCATTTCAAAGTAAAATATTCACCAGAGTGTGGGATCATCATTAATAAATCATGATTTATGAAAGAATTTCATAAGATTAAGAAAAGTTCATAGGAACTAGAAAACATTATTACAAATATAAAATCTTTTTATTAGTCTTGATTCACTTCCAAGCCTATCATTGTGGATGAAATACCATAGAGTATTTAGTTAACTCTATATTCTAACATTTCATTAGTCAGAAATTACTCCTCATACGATCATAGTGGAAAAAGATCATTATTGAAATAGACTTACTCCTCCATCCAAGCCACAATATCTCATGAGATTTAAATCAATTCCCAACTCATTATAGGGTTTTAATTCACCAACCCCTTACATTATGATAAAGATACATTTTTGTGCCACAAGAACAAATAAAATCGATCAATTCATTGTAGCATGACTTGTGGAAATGAAATGGGTTTAGAAAAAAAGTAATCATCACATAATCATAATCCATCCAAATAATTAATTCCAATTCTATCATTATATCATATACCAAGTAAAGTAAAATGAAACATCATTTAATTTTGATAGACCTGAAAAATAATATTAAAAATTCTTTTTAACCTTTCATTAAAAACATGTTTAAATATTATTTAATTTCAAATATTTAAAACTAATAAAATACTGAAAATCTACAAGAAAAAATTACGTTTAAATATCCATGAAAAAATATGATGTAATCATTGAATCAATGAAATATTACAGATGTGATAAAATCCATGTGTACTGTAATGTTTTAAAAAATAATTACATCCCTAATTTTGGTAAAAATTCCAAAAAAAATTCTGCTCAGGATTAGGATAGATTACTAATTTTATTACATTGATAAATAATTCATATATGTTTTAAAATTAATAGAAATAATCACATGATCATAAAATATAAAAAAATTTAAACCATTTCTATTAATATATACAGTGATGAAAGATATTGTCGATTAAATAAAAAATAATGTAGAATATTATTCAAAATATTTCAGATATATTTTTATTTACAAAAATAAAGGAATAAAATGAAAAAATTAAAACAATAAAAATAATAATAGGATAAGAAAATTTAAGGGGGTTTAAAGACATTAATATCATTCAATTCCACCAAAATTGATTCAAAAATCAAAACTTCACTTCTTAAAATATGTGTACTATATAAACCCTTACCTTAGATATTGAATTTTTGAATATGTAATTTTTAGATACTATATATGAAACCGAGATACATTAAAATATATTACTATAACTATAATCATACTTTAATAAGAATATATCACTCTCTCATAATTTTCAGTTACTGATTTATAAACAATTTTTAACTAAAATCATCATTCAAGTGAAAACCAGACTGTTATCTATGATCATGTCATTTTAATGGTTATGAACCATGTACCATGGTCATGGTTTAATATTCTAGATAAAAAAACATGTTATAATTGTAATTAATAATATACACTTATAAAAAATAATTTTTGTATGCAAAAAACCATCACATCAAGGAGATTATAGTTCATATGTACACATGACTAATTCATTCATTTTAAAATTTGTGTAATTATTGAAATATAATTATATATATTCATTTTAAGAATCTCAAGAACATCATTAACATCATTTTTATTTCTTAAATCTATCCATATTACATTCCATGTTTGGATGGCACAAAAAACTAGTCACATATATTTGTAGAGAAAATAGTCTACATGTTCACATAAACAACGTTATCATTTATCATCTAAGGAAAAGGACGTATAATAATGGTCGTAAAATTAACATAAAAATATAAACTTATAAAATATTCTTATTTAGTATGGATACTTTTGTTATAGAATATTTGAATATTGAAGAAGGTGAAATAAACATAATAAGATTCGGTGAAGATGATTACCTCTTATTTTAGGATAAAACCTTGTATCTCCTATTAATGAATATTGGGATGGTATTGTAAAAATAGAAGAATCATTAAAAAGTATATAAGGATTTTTATAAGTGAATTACTGTGGGATTATCTTGTAATCTTACTCATGAAAGTGTGATTATGATATGGTTATAGTTTATCTTGTATAATTGAGGTGGGTGGAAAACTTATAAGAACATTAAAAATTATAATATATTAATGTCATATATATGTGATATTGGGTAAAAGGATATATAAATTAGATGAAAAGATAATGTGGGGTTTTAATATCTATAAAAAATAAAATTTAGAAATGCTTTACTAATATTTTGAACATTAGATTTTATTTTAGAACTCTTGTTAATACTTTTTATCCATAGCTGTGATGAGATTTTTTTTGACATAAATACAATTCCAAAAAATGGTGGAGACTTCATTAAAAATTTAAAAAAAATTAAAATTGTTAAATTATTTAATAAAATTCAATTTCATAAAGTGTCAAATACTTGATTTTACATAAACACACAAAAGCAAGTGAAACCCACTTTTAAAAAATTATATTTTTAAACATACAAAAAAAATTATTCATATTTTATACAACGTAAAAATAGTTAAATGAATAATAATTGTATTATTGAATATATTATTACATATATAATGAGAATAAGTGAACAATATTTTTTAATATAATATAATTATATAAAAACCAATTTAGTGTATAAAAGAATTTTTCCAGAAATACATCTTTTTTACAATCAAATGATTTCATTTTAATTTATATGTAATTTAAAAAAAAGAATTAATTTTTATTATATATAACAAATATTTCAATATTTTTTACAAAACTAAATTATTTTTAAATAAAAATACATTTTCCAAAAATAAATATATTGTAAAAAATACTTCAATATTGTTCTTTATGACCACTATTTTTTCTTAAATGAAATAAAAATTAGTTTTCACTATTATATATAATTTCAATAACATATAATGTATAATAATTATTAAAACATTTTATGGTATTTTAAATTTACAATCGGAAGAATAAATTCATTTATTAAATTGAAATATATTTGAAAATCAAGGAGTGTTACATTCTAACCCCATTTAATAATTTCTCCCTAGAAAGTTTAAAACTCAAGATGAGAAATGGAGGATACATCTATAGTATCACATCATCTAGTTCCTATATAGATTCAGTAAATTATTTATTCTAAAAGAGAACAAAAACCATGTATGTAGTCATTTTAAATACCACTTAATCTATAAGATCCAATGTTTTTATTGGTTTTCTTCATTGGAAATATCAACCATTAATGGTGTAACCATATGATATTATTACCTGTCATGGATTGGGTAGCTGAATTCTCAAAACGTATACATATAACACATCAAGATCTTTGGGGAGATTTAGTGGATGTTATTTTTAATAAGATATAATCACGTTGTGATCATTAATCACATTGGGGCTGATATATCATGGATTCAGCTTATCATTTATTATAAATCTCATAACATTATTTCAATATGATGTTCATTGAAATACCATATCACAAAATTTGTAATCTAAATCTTACTGTATTTCATGGAGTTAGTTTTATGAAAAAATATGCATCACTAATATTATTATTAATGTCTATAACATTCTCATATATTTCTTCTGCAAGATCAAGTCCCAATAGAACTCACTCTCTAACATCATCCAAACATGTTGGAGTCCTAAAAATCCTTATGAGCTTTATAGGGGTCCATCTAGATACTTTTTTTAAATATACCGTTATAAGAAAAATTGATAATAATAAGGTTTTGATATCAGCTCCATTTTATATCCACAATGGAATATTATTTTTTAATTTCAAGGGTTTGAATTTTACCCTTATAATAACATTTATCTAAGGATGATATGTAATAAAAAGATAAAATCCATATTCAAATATTTTTTAAGGCTTCTACAGAACATGAAGGTAAACCTTAGATAATTATCAAATATGAATTATATTGGCACTACATGTAAACATACAACTTTAATAACATATAAAATAGTGATATAGTCATGATAGAAATATTATCTGATAAAAATGAAACATGGGACGTGCATAAGGTGATCTATTCCAACCTATATTTTTTTCCGATTAGATGTCCTATGGAGACCCCTGAATAATTATGCGTTGTGGTTTTCCCATTTACACGTAGGTATGGGGAAGGGTTTTAACATCCCACTCATAAACATGTCCCTCAATCAGATCATTCTTTCATATCATGCACTAAGTTAAAAACATTACGATATTACATATCATGCAATCCCACCCGAAATTATCATTAATATCTCTATCCATCTTCATAATTCCATGATAAATAGAGAGTGATGTAATATAAAGTTTATCTTTAATGTATTTCTTTAATTATTGAATTTTTTTGACATATTTTTTTAAAGTAAAAATTCCATTACTAATAATACAAAACTTTAGAACAATAAATACATTCTTTTTCAGCTCCACATAGTCCTTATAAACTTTTTGATCATTATATATATAGATTTTCGAACATTCATCTAGAAAGGACATGATCATCATCGATAATTTATGATTTCAGGGAATATCCTTTTAAAATACATATGTAATGGATCTCTTCCAATCCTTGTCAAGAAAAAACTAACATGGTCCTTCCAACCGAGAGCTTATTCCACAATTTTTTCCTTCTAAGGGTGGTAAATTGTTGAGAATTAGTATTCATTAATATTATATTACTATCTACACTAATGAATATTCAACTCTTTATATGTTAATATATAATAAATAATTTTATGATCCATATATATGTCACAACTTTAACCATAATTATAATTCCAGTAAATATTAAATGAAAAAAATTAACTATATTAGGTCAAAATCATGATTTTAGTAATTTTCCTCATGAACATTAAATTAAAATTAGGAATAAGAAACTACCATGTCATTATTCATGGGAAAACATCATAAACACTTCATTTATATATCACTATATATCCAAACCCCTTCTCTAATTTAAGGTAGTGTGTCCATGAGTTCACTAAAAGAAACTCTATTCAGTTTAGAAATATTTTCATTACAGTCATCTATCAATAGAAACAAGGATAAATTTATCATCAACATTGTTATTAGATTCAATAATCATGATATATTTGTCACAATACATCTATATCATCCATCTGTCTTAGTAAAAATTAATATTTATATCACTGTGGTTGGTCTGGCCCATTGTTCAACAACAACTATCCTTTTGGAATAAACTCATATACACTATCTTATAGTTATGTGACCCACTAATGATAAATTATTTTTCCATAAATAAATATTACGAAATATTTCATAAATGGTATTTTACCTCAAGTTCATAAAAACTATACACAAATGATATTAATGCTTCTCTTTTTTCATGGAATAAAAAAATAATTTATAAATACTATTAAAAATGTAACAATTTAATCCCTATATACTCTATTAATTGTATATATGATTAAAATTAGTACAATTCTATGTCAAAATGGAATCAAAATAAATTCATAGTGTATATACCATGTATTGAATGATATCTCTATTATGTCCTCCATTTTTACCCTCAACTAATGATATCAAGAATAGATTATATTATTTGAAATGTATTATTATTCTCATTATGTTATTAAAAAATCATCAATAAATGGTTTTGGTTACTTGTATGAGATAATATTTTTTTTCAGTTCTCAAAAATCAATGAAAATAAGCATTAAATCATATATAATCATAACAACAATAAGATGTGTGCAACTTTGTGACACACTTAGAATAATGATTCCCTTATCCTGATTATATATGATTTTAGTCATTAATTCCTATAAATCAACCAGTTGCATTCTATGTGGATACTATAAAATAGGCATATAACTATATATGTGTTGAAGTATTGAAATGTATATTTAGATTGATCAATTATAAGAGGGTGCGAATTTTTGGTTTAAAAACTATTGTTTTTATCCACAAGAAAATATACCTATAACAATGTTAATCAAGATGAATTTACAGAAACACATTATTTATTAATAAAGAAACTAGCATACAAAGGATTTTATATTATGGATCATAAAAAGAAACTTAAGGAATGTATATATAGTGAATTATTCTACCATAATGTGTATAGAATCCTATATATATCAGAGTATAATATAATAATAATGTATTAGAATGTTACACATTCTATCTTTACCAATATGTAGCAGAATGTTTTACAAAATAGGAAAAGTGTAAGAAATATTTTTACCCAAAGATAAGTGTATACACAACCCATTGATAATTTTACATTGATTTATAATTTTAAGAATGTATGTCTTACCCACACTAGATTAAGCCATTGATACTAAGATCAGTATCGGTCATGTTATTCCCAAAAACCCTCGATTAAGAAGGAAATCAGCACTTCTATTATCCTATCACTGAAATCCCATGATTGATTAGAGAAATAATCAGATTTTCAATAGGCATGTTGAACAAGATGTTTTTATCATGAACAAGGTTTTCATAGCATTCAGACAAGGATGTTATGAGTGGTTCTCTTGCAGAGTATCACTTCATTATAGTGTTTAACATGTAAAAATATAGAATTGAGCTCATTCAAAGGGATGGGTTTTTGTAGGAATGGATTCTAATGGTCAGGTTCCTCCTCCAATGGTTATATTTTTCATTAAATTTTACAGGGACCTATACACATGGAACTATGACAATGGTGAAATTAAAATATATTTGATGTCATCATTTTATATATTAAAATATGATAAACATTAAAATTCATTAGAAACAATATTACATTTAGGATCTTATAAAATTAAATGTTAAATTAATGAAATATAATAATGGTAAGAATATTATTTAATAAAATTATTAAGATAATCCAAATATGAGTGTAGAAAAATTTTCCAATCAAATTTTTAAATATTATATAATCTGATTCTAATTTATAACTAAATTAGAGTCATCATTCTGATGAAATCAGAGTTTGATTTAATAATAAATCAGACTCAGATTTTAGATGAAATCAGATTTTGATTTCAGAATAATTTAAAGTCTAATTTTAGGATAAATCAATGTATTCTTTTCGGTGAGTTAGGATTTTAATTTCAGGTCAAATCATAGTCTTCAATCAACAGAAATTGGAGATTAATTTGGTGATAAATTAGAGTATGATTTCAAGAGTAATTAGAGTCTGATTTCAGAAGAAATTTGATTTTAAATTTAGAATATATTAAAGTCTTACATTAGGAGAAATCATAGAATGATTTTAGAAGAAATTAGAGTCTAGTTTTTAGAGAAATAGGTGTGTTAGGAACAATGAGGTTCTGAGTTAGATACATATACTATTTTTTTTAATTTATAAAAATATTATTAGTTTTAGATTGAAAAACATTAGATAAGGCACTGAATATCATGGGTCAAGTCAAACACAAATCATATAGAATAAAACTACCTTATGAAAATGATTCTTAGAGAAAGATAATTTTCCTAGGAAAAAGTGTTTATGAATTTTATAACATAATGGAATGAAATAATCACAAGTAAACTTATTGGCTTAATAATATCCCTCTTGTTGGATATCACTGATAACATTTCATAAAAAATATAAATTACTAAGGATGTTATTTTTTAAATTAAAAAATTACGTATATTCCTATTTTCTATGGCTGATAAGGAATATGACTATCTCCACCTAAGGTTATAAAATCCTTAATGATCTTATTCTTGTCATTCATTAGTGAAATAAATCTTCATTACTTGAGAATTTATTTTTTGTGTCATATCTCCCATACATAGGCCTTACCATCCATTCACATCATATTATTTTAAGTCATTATTTTAGCCCCCAATATAATTTTTAAAAAGGAATGTATGGAAAAAAAATTGTATCTGGATGGTTAGGAAACTGACAGGATTAAACAATGTGAAGACATTCATTTATTAAGAAAAAAATCTTATTACAAAAAAATTGAATTGAGTAAAAAATTAATCATCTATTTTTTCCTCTTTTGGCTATAATTTTTTCATATATGCCTTCAACTTCTTCAATTTCTTATGATCAACTTCAAAGTTCTTAATCAATTATTACTGTTCCTGATTTCAATTTTAAAAAATATGGATTATTTTTCTTGGGACTTGAAAACTTCACCATGATATGTGATAAAACATTCATATTATTTTTGTTATTCAGATACATCTTCCCTAATTTTACATTAAATTTTCTGATTTTGAGGAATAGAATTTATATTCCTATTGAGATGTTTTTATTCTTGAAGGTGAATACCTTTCTCATCATTTGTTTTTCTAAGAAACATGTTAATAGATTATTGATCATATCATCAGTCTTATCAAATATATCTTTGACTGAGTTAGTGAAATCAAAAAAAATATTATGATCATATATAACTAACTTTAAAAACATTTTTATTTATTAGCAAGACCTCCACTAAGAATCATAACTTTTTTGAACGGCCATGAACTTTACTTCATGTTTTATGAACTTTTCTAATAGAATTCTTGTCTAATATAACTTCTAATTTACTATTTCTCAAATAAGCTGACATCTTGAATCAATAGTGGAAAATAAAGGGGTGGAGTTCAGATGATTATTTTATGACTGAACCACAAAATCGCAACCCCATGATCTTTATAACACTATGATAAATTATTTTATTGTAGAGGTTTTCTCATCTTATTATCTCTTAGATATTCCAAAAACATACTTCTTAAATTTTGCAGCACCATATTTCTTAGGAGTGTCGATAGGAGAATATTCATGTTTCCCTTTTATAGATGATTTCTTCTCAAAAACATTCTGAGCCTCATGCTCTGCATAAGAAACATGGATAATTTTATTATATTCATCATCATCATCAACACATTTATCAACTTTTTTGATAATTACATTATAAGGCATATCATAATAATGTTGAAAAATATTATCAATTCTATTTTCATCATCTCAAGGGGATTTATTGACCACATCCTCAGTGAAATCATATTTTTTAATATACTATCCTATAGAAATTATCTTCATGGAGTTAGGTTGGGAATTTATTATTTATTTCTTTTTAGAAGGTTTTCACTTCTTGTCATATTCCTCTACCATTCTTAGCACAACATCACATTCTTCATACTCTTTTTTCTTCTTCTTGATAGATTTTCTCTTCTTTAGTAGTTTGTTTGAAAACATATATATCATTTTTCCTTTAACATCCACGAAAGTCTCATTTTCCATTGGTGTGGAAGGAATCAAGGGTCTTGCAATAATGATTTTGGTACATTTACTTGTTCAGATTTCATCTCGATGCATCATATGAAATCATGAACAATTTCATCTTCTGACATTTTCTTCTTCATTATATTCTCTTTATCAATCCACTATAACTCTTCAGCTGCTTGGATTATTAAGGCCTTAGCCTCAATAGGATGTATCCTAAAAATTGCATCGTGTTCCTTCATCTTTTTTTATCTCTCTCCATTTAATTACAACCACATCATGAAAAGACTATTGATTCTTGGACATGAGTGGAGCAGATACAAGATTACTAGCTGGTGTATGCTCTTGAGGTTCTGGCTCTTTGTATTTTAATTTCATAGGTGTTGGCATAGTGCTTTCTCCAACTTCTCCTTTCGTACTAGTTGCTCGATCAACCTTATCTGAAAGATCAAATAAATCACCTGACTTTTTAATAAAAATATTTTTTGTCCATCTCAAATTTCAAGACATAGATAAATTAAATTCATTGTTTTAGCATTTTTTTGCACTGTCATTTAAAGGATTCTACGCAATATAAAATGATATTTGGTAAGACTGCAGGGTAAATTATAATTTTGTATATGATGGGGCTATTAATAATGTTTATTGTTATAAAAATAAATTACATAATAAGGTTTATTTTTCATACATTCCCCAAGAAGTTAAACATAAACATATCATATATCTTTAATGAATCTGTGTCTCCCTTCATCAGAATTAGAAATGCATTTACCCAAAGATCTAAAAATATGTGGTTTTTTTGAAGGATATGATATCATGGGTTTCTTCACGCTCTTACACTCAAGGAATTCAATAAACATAACCTTATCAAAATAAGCTTCCTTAAAAGATAATCTATATGAGTAACATACTTCTTCTCCTTCATCGGGTATATCCAAGAGACATGAAACCATCTTGCAAGATAAATAGTATGTGTTTCCATAACTATTAAATGAGAACATTTCATATCCACCTTATTCATAAAAAATAACGTTATCATAAAATTATAACTATATCAGTATATACCAGATCATGATCCTTCTTATTGGATATACAGATCCATTCCCATCCATTGATCATGATGATCATAGAAATAATGGAATTATTATTAGTAAATAATTTCGGGTACACTAACCTTACCCGGAAGATTTGAAAACATTGATTTCCTTGTTTGACAACATCTAAGTCTCTGAGGAGACCTCAATAGTAATTTGTATTTAAATGAAAATAGGAAAACTAAACAAATAATTTGATGAGTGGAAGGTCATCGACACATAAGGAATGAGGTAACCATTGTGGGACATGAACTAGAGGTCCTTTATATAGACTTCATGATAACGATTAATCATTCCATTTTAAAACAACAAATGATATTTAAATGATAAAATCTTATGGTTGTTATCAATGCTGGGGAAGAATTTATAGATTCTAATATTCTGAGGTTTTAGGGAAAAATCAGATTTATGGAAAGTGAATTTGATATGGTTTTCCATAAAATAAGATTATAATACAAACAAAAAACAAATAATGATGATATAAATATGGAAGAATTACTAATTTATTGATCAGATAGATTATTTAGTATTTATAGGATTCCACTAATAAAACATAGGTTTTAAAAAAATTAATTAGGGAAGAAAAACGTTTTAGGTTTTGAAAGTTTTAAGTTCTAAAAAAAATTGTAAACAGAAATATAAAATAATAATAATATGTACTCCCCCTATGAAAAAGAGAATCTTAATTTTAAGAGATTTTTTTTAACAAAAAGAAAATAAGGATTATTAACTTACGATATCATTTCTAAATTTTTATTAGTATATTCGAATCTGTCAGATAGTAGAGTATTTGTAAATATCTCCATAAGATTTTCTTACGTCCTGAAAAATTAATGTTTGATATCTCCTTTAACTGTGTGTTACCTAAGAAAGTGATGTTGTAATTCTATATGTTATTCATGATACTGATTTCCATGGTTTTTGGTTAGTGAAATGAAACTATTATTATCACACATTATTTTTATTTGGGTAAAACTCCTGCCAATGTTTGTGAGTGTGCGTTGTATCCACAACCCTTGAGAACAACAACTTATAGCTACTACATATTCAGCTTCAAACTGTGGAAAGTGATACTGAGTGTTGTTTCATGCATTTTCGGGATACAAATGAATCTCTTAAGAACTAAAATGTTCTGAATGTAATTTTCCAACCATTATACATCAACTAAATTCATCATTTGAAAATCATTTTAAAACAAAATCATTTCATGATGAATAAAAAAGTCATAAATCCATGGTTCCCTTTAAATAGGAAAAATTATTTTCACTTATTATAAATGAGATTATTTTGGATTATATTTATATATTATTAATAAGCATACTTAAACCAATAAGACTTGATAAATAGTTTTTAATTAAATAGACTTCCTATCATTCCTCTAAAAGATATTTGGGCTATTAGTGTCCCGACATCATCAAGATCAAGAGTGTTTGAGGTACAGATATGAGTACTTATACATTTTGTTTTTTCATATACATATTTATTAATAATATATACAATATATTTATGTTGATATATAAAACTCCCTTCTAATTTTTGTAATATTTGAAAACCAAGGAAAAATAATAACTCACCCATCATACACATTTCAATCTTAGATTTCAAAATTTTAAAAAATTAATTTATTAAGGATTGATGAGTTGATCCGAATATAATGTCATCATCATAAGTTTGAATAATAAAAACGTGTTTTTGGTATTTTTTTATAAAATGGTTTTGATAAGAAGTTCCCTTAACAAATTTTTTTTTGTAACAAAAATCATGCAAGTCTTTTATACCAGGCTCTATTGGATTTTTTTGAAGTCCATATAATGCTTTGGTATATTTGAAAACATGTTCCGGTTGTCTTGTGTCTTCAAAACCAAGAGTTTGGTTAATATAAAAATTTTATTTAACAAATTAGTTATAAAAATAACACTGCACATCTATTTTAAAAAAATTGAAATTGAAAAATGACTTAAAGTATTGTAGAATACGGAAAAATCCTTGTCCATCAACTAGAGTTTAGGATTCATCATAGTCAATTATTTATTTTTGTTTATAGAAGTTATTAACTAATATTTATTTATTTTCTACAATGATTCCATTTTAATTACATTTATTTCTAAAGACCCACTTAACTTTTATTACTGATGATTCTTTATGTCTTTCAACCATGGTCAAGAGATTGTTCATTTAAAATTAATTTAGATTATCATTCATAGCTTTAATCCAATCACCATCACAGAAATCATCATTTGTACTTAAATGTTATAATTTGGAAATAAATGCACGATTCTATTTTTCATTCATTATTGAATTTTTAATCCTTAATTGTTTATATACATATCTAATGATAATATCACTATGATTATTCTCAAGATATAATTTATTGGGTTTTGTTAAATTAATTCATCAACATAAGGTAGAAAATATTCTAGGGTAAATACATTAGAACATTTTATTAAGTGTTTTCTTTGTTAGAAGAAAATTTCATCAAATTTAGATAATTAGTTTTTGAAAATACATATGTGGATATAGGTTGAGGTTTTTTGAAAACAAATGGTTTAGTTTTATCAAATTTATCTTTTACTCTTCCTTCAATAGAACACAGTTTTTTTATAAAACCTATATAATCCATAGAATATGTGGAATAGCCTGAGAATGTTCCTTCATAAAATTTGGGTTTGAATTTATTTATGTTATCATTGTATTTATGATTAATACTTTGCATCAAAATACATTGAGGTAATAAAGATTAGGTTCTCGAGAAGTCCTTAAATTATAAGGAGTGTCGATAAGAAAAGGGGTTATTAAAAAATTATTTATAGAATAGAAAGTAGTAATAAAAGATTCAGCCCAAAATTTTTTAGTAGTTTAGTATTCACACAACATGGTTCTCATTATCTTTTAAAGAATATGAGTTCTTCATTCAGAATTACCCTTTCATTGAGGAGTTCTAGGACATGGAAATTTATGAGTAATTCATTTAATATTACAAAAAGATTCAAAATCTGAATTTTCAAATTCTCCCCCATGATCCCAATGAATAGTTATCAATAGATGATTTATCCCATTTTTAACGTTTGTAGTAAATTAAATTAAATTAGAAAAATATTCATTTTTATTTTCTTGAAAATAGAAAGATGTGAATTTGATGTAATCATCAACTAAAACAAATATGTAGTATTTTAATTCAATAAATCTTGTTTGTGTAGAACCTAAAATACCCATATGCACAAGTTGAAATTCTTCATATGTTGAGACTTCAGTAATTGATTTGAATCTTGACTTATGTTTCTTACCATGTTCAAAAGGATCACAATGGATTATGGAATCAAATTTATGCACTGGTAGATAGTTATTATTAAATTTTAATTATTATTTTTATATGTTTCTAGGTTTACATTTTCATATTGTTCTATTCAATAACCAAGATTGATCATACATTAAACTATGGAAATATAAGGCATAACTCTTAAGGTCTTCTGAGTTAAGTGTGTCAACATTCCCATGCTTATGGGAAAAAGGAATAAAATCTTTCTGGGAATTGTGTACTACACGTATATCATTCATAAAATTCACAAGTTAAACTTCATTTGATAATTGACTTATGATTATAATTTAGTTCATAATACCTTTAACAATTATGTCATTTGAAATTAATGATTTCCCAAGAAGAACAATTTTACCTATACTGATAATTTATCTTTGAGAATTATCTCCAAAATTTACTTTACCACCATTCATTTTAATAATATTTTCAATGATGTTATTGTCACCAATCATGTGTTCTGAACATCCACTATCCTCATACAACTTTTTGGAACATAATTTTTTTTCATTAACCATAATACGTTGATTTTTAGTAGGAATTCGGGATATGAGAAAAATATTATTTTGTTCAGAATATTCAAAATTATAATATTAATCAGAAGAATCTCTTCCACAAGCACTCAATGTACCATTAAAATTTATTTAATTATTAAAAATTTACATGTAGTACTTCTTATTTTTCATTAATGAATTCATATCATTTCTTTCATTACTCTTGAGAATAGGGATTTCTAGAGGTAAGTCACAACCAATTACCAGCCCTGAGATTCTGCTCGAAGCACACTCATTTTGGGAGTACACCCTCTTCGATTCATTATATAACTAAAGACCATCAAAATGATTTATATCTCATTGTGGAACTACACAAATGAGAACTTATTTTTCAAGTATGATTATGATACAATGACAGGGGATCAAATGTAGTTATTCTTGGGATACCATGAATCACACCTATATATACTGGGTGATACCAAATACACAATCAAGATCAATTTGTTGAATAGGGGATCCATCCCAACAACATAGCGGATACAACATATTTTACACAAAATGCTAGGGGATAATACATATTCTATCGAAGAGTACAATAGGTTGGAGGTCCAGAACACTACTCGTGATGGTTACACAATTACAATGACTCCACTAGTTGTGATAGAATATTGCACTCCAATCATGGGGAGGGATACCTGAATCTATCTGGACCTCAAACTCTAATGGAGATTACAATCCATCGATATGAACATAATACCGTACTAAAATATCTAGAAAAGAAACAAAGGGTATTCTTTCAACATATATTAGTCTAAGATAAAAACTCACCACATTATCTCAAAGGGCCATCTCTACGTCATGGTCCCAATTATGTTTGAGGCTTTACAAAATAACGGATCATTTGAATGTTATAGGGGCTTGATGTTTCAAATGATGGGGGTTCAAAGGGCCCATGGACAGACTGAAAAATCGCGCCCCGAACTATGTCAGTCGACTGCAATGATCAATCCAACCCACATTCGACCGTCTAGATGTCGGCAATGAGACTGCTCTATAGTCGATATGTGAGACAACACTATGGTCAACGTCCAAGGTTGACCATCCATAATCGATCATGGAACCACCCTAGGTTGACCCGTTGTCCAACCCTAGTCTAACTCAGATCAAGAGTGGTATGTTGGGTTGTCCCTGCCCTCTCCTCATAGGTCCGGCCCACTCGGCCTCACTATATTTGTCCAACCCAGCACACTCAACCCATCCTGCTCATCTCAGCATTTCTACACTCCATGTGGTCACCTACCATGAATGGCACCTCCAAATCTAGTCACCCACCACATAACGTATCATGCTCTGTTATGTCTCACGCATCCCCATGTCATGATTCCTCGGTATTCTTGATCCATCACTTCTATATGCCTCATGAAAATTCTATTCCACCACCTTCATTCGTAGCCTTTGATTTCCAAAATGCCCAATCGGACCTACAGGGCACTTTTTCCGACCATCATGGAGGACCCACACTTGTTGTCCCTTCCACAGACAATAAATACACCTCTGATGCCTAAATCTCAAAAGGTCTATAGATCTCGATTTCTCATGTCCAAATTTACGTAGATCTTTTATATTGTGTTTGATTGCCTCCAATATGAGGTTCTAATCATGTTTGAATACTCCCTTCAATTAAAATTGTATTCATTGGGGTCTATTGTAAACAATAAGAAAAACATGGGAGAGAAAATAACAAGAACACCTCGATGAATGAACCTCAACCTCTTTCAGGTCGAAATCAATCCATTCTCATTAGATGAGGAACAAAAAATGGAAAACCAATGTAAGAAAAATCCCAGAAATAAATTCCACGATTATAACCATTGCACAATAATATATTCAGTGATCAAATTATGCATCGATTTAACCGCATTCATTGTCAAAATAAATAATGGGGAATACAAAAAGTAAAAACCGCCCTACCTCTATTTGGAATAGTCACTGATGAAGTATCGTTTTGTTATCATCATTGTCAGTGATATTTCATTTAATCGGTTTCACGTTAATCCATGATCTATCATAATTTGTCGACAGAGTTATTCAACACTTCTCAAATAAATTTTCCAGTACATGGTGATAACCTTGACTTCCTAAAAAAGGCATATAAAAATAAAACACCATTTTGTAAATAATATATTATAATAAAAACAATTTATTTAAAATTTTTTCCTCTATGTATTTTTCAACAGACAAATCGAATCCAAAAAATATTTTATCCTGCTAAATATAAATTCACTTCTCTCAGATTAACAATTACTTGAGTTTTTCTTCAAAAATATTTTAAGAGTTATTCCACTCTTTTTTCGGGCATGATCATGCATGTGCTCTTAAAATATTAATATCTTCCCTAATAGTTTTCTGGGAAATCCAAGCCTCTGAATTACACAATGTCTCTACCCCAAGTCTTGAAATTAATCAGTGTACTTTTAAAAAATAATACATGGGAAAATAAAAGATGTTACATAAACAATTTAAATTGGAGTTTTATTTATTACATAACTCCTCCTTTCTTTATGTTCCTTGATATAGGAGACATAATCCACTAAATCACTTCATCGTCAATTTCATTGTCCTATATTTAACATTTTCCCATTTTCATATATTATGGTTCTCTAAATTTCATATACCTGATGGATATAAAATCCAAACAATAGATAATATATTTTTTATTGTTGGATCATTCCTCAATTCAAATCCAAAAAGAATTTTAATGTATATTCCTATGAGATAAATAATTTTTATTATCTAATATATAAAAATTTTATGTTTAAATATATCTGGAAATTTCCTCATCATTTCTTTAAATTGATAACCCTTATATGATATATTCGAGCCTTCTTAGGTTTCTAGAAATTTAATTTAGTCATGTGTTGTAATCGTTTATAACTTTGTATTTCATCAAATTAATATCATCAAACAATATTCTTCATATTTTTATTTTCACCATTTACTTTTATATTCTAATTGACTATTTTTTATATAATTTCAAAATATTCTGTCATTGTTCTGATACCCATAACTGTCATATAATATTTTTCATAAAATTACATTACAATAGAATAAGGATTTTTTCATCAACCTTTACATTTTTATTAAAATATTTCATAGAATAGTCGTTCTCTATTTGTTATAAACCTAGAGTAGTCCCATAAATCACCACATGGAAATGAGACAAGTGATATGGTTCCATTTTTCTGATACATGATATATTTTTATAATGAAGGTATGAATGACGAAGTAATTTATTATAGTTATATTGATTATATTGAATAATATAATGACATTTTAGAGTGGACCTTCCCGCTCATAGTAATTAAATCCCTCATAATATATATATAATTGAGAATGGGTTTGAATATGTGGTAAAATTTTATAATTTCTTTATTTGAAATTTACAATTTATCTTATTAATGATCCAATGTACAATTTTTTTTACTCCATCTCACTCACATATAAACATTCAAAATAATTTGGGGTACAAATCTCTTTAAAATTTCTGGTATTAATGTGTGTATATATTCCATGGCGTGACAACTACCATAGATCCATGATTATCCGTTATATTATATTTTTTAATGATAATGGACCTACTATAATCATGCATCTTCTATATCATGATAAAATTTATTAACACTTCCAACATGTTACATATTTTTCTTCATGTTTTGTGAAAACAAAAATAAAATATTTGTAAACTAAAAATAATTTTTTTTAGGAAATTTTATTTTGAAATCTATTTTACCAGAAGTTGTGTACCCAAATTATAAACTCCAACTCATTTCAAAATTTGGAAATAACTCATCAACATAATAATTTATATAAATATTTCTTCTTCACTGATGATTATGAAAATTATACATAAATATTTTTACACTCTATTTCTCTATTTATTTTTTTGATATTCTAAAAAAATAAAATGATCATCATCCATTATCATCGAAATACACATAATTATATATTCATTGTAATACTAAAAAATATAAGATACATGATATTTTTACTCCTTTTAATTTTTAGGGCATTAACATCCTGAAAAATTGGAGATATATGAGATCTTATCTCTTTAAAATTTGAATTCTCATTAATCTTGTTGTGTTCCATCAATGATTCTTGAAATATTAGTGGAGACGTAAATCTTCAAAAAAAATATAATGTCACCCCATTATTCTAAAATATATGGTGAAAAATTATTTTTGAGTCTTGAAAATTATATCCAAAATTTTTAACATTGACATTACATTCCATTATTTTAATAATTGTTAGAATTTAAAATAATATGAATTTATTTGGGTATTCATTTGAGGTAGTCAATCAAATACTTCTGTTTCAACTTTCAAAATATCATCTATATTGCGTCATAAAAAATTTCATACTAGAAAATCCTTTCCAAATACCATTCCTTCTTCATCTCATATATATAGATCATTGAATGTAAATAATATATTTTTCCACTTGATTCTAATAATAAAAATATCTTCAAATCCTTCATCATTCTATATCTAGAGAGGAACAAAAATATATTTTAATATTTCCATCTATTTATCCCAAAAATATTCCTCAAGAAATAAGTTTGTTTATTATACTATAATGTTTTTATAAAAAATATCTTTTTGGTTGTCTAATCATGTTACTTTGTATTTTTTCATTGTATATTTATCCATCTCATGACCTTTATCAAATCATCATTACTAAATCTCCCAATAGTGATATGTTTATGTTTTGATGTCCACTGATCATTTAATGTTTATCTGTTTGGTTATATTCACTTTATCCCTCCATTTTATAGATTCAATTTTTTCTCAATCCATTGGGAATAAACAATATTTCTCTAATTTACTAATAAATTTTATTCTCGAATGTTTGTTATGAAAATGTTTTCAATAATAACAATCATCATCTTCTAAAAAGTGTATATGAATTTATCCTTTATAAAACTCACATATCAACATTATATAATGTTAAAAACGTTTTTGGAGACACCTAAATTATCATTTCATTATATTAAAACCATTTTCATGAATCATAATAAAAATTTAATTTCCAAATTTTACCTCATTACATTTCATTTTGACATTCAAAACATGAATCGCTTTTGATCCTCTATCAATGTGTTATAGTGTAATTGAATGGTAATTTCACACTTAGTTGGTTATAAATTACATTAAAAATGAATTATTCGTCTAAAAACCTCTTGTAAAATATATTCTAATGAAATAAATAATTTATTTTTTAATATTGTCCAATATTACTTCAAGATATTTATTTAAAAATCTCAACTCATCTTTTTATCTCCAAAAAAAATTTCATGTTTTTAGATAATAATTATAATATTTAATGAGTAATATTTTACCTATAATAACATTAAATTACATATAGGTTGAAAAAAAGTACAATCTTCTAATTAAAGTAAAAAAATTCATTATCAGCGATGTAGAAAAAGACCTAAACTATTCAAACCATCATCAAAAGAGTAACCATTGATGAAAATATAATACATAAACACTTCTATATATTTATTTCTATAAATTATAAATATAAAAACCATGATTTCTTATAATTAATTTAAATAAATCTATAGATCTATATTTGAAGTTACTCTATGAGAATGCTCCAATGGAGAAAGTCAATGTTAACTTATCGACATTTAATGCCTCAGACCCATGCTCACTGATACTATATTATAAACACATTAATTAAATGATATCTATGATACAAACCATATATTAATGTAAATAAATATACCCTAATTACATGAATTAATCAAAATTATTCTTACATACATTCCCAATTCATTTTAGGCATATTGTTTTAATAATTAGAAGAATAAAACAAATAAATACCATCATGTTTCTCACGTAAAGGATATTTTTTCCTCAATATAATAAAACAAAATAATACATATATTATATTAAAAATACCCCATGATTCTCAAAAAAAAATCTATCTTATTTGACATATTATGTATAATATGTTTCTATATGTACTAGGTAGATGGAAATTTAAGAATGGGATATATCAAATGCTCGGTAAGGTAAAACATACAGCTTATGAAATAATGGAATATAGATAGAATAAATATTATGGAAACAATAAATAATTTTATTAATTTTATAATAAACTAAAATTAACATAATAGTATATCCATGTGTAGAAATGGAAGAAAATAGATAACATGGATAACTATAATTGGTCCCATAGTGATGAATTGAAAATTGTTGGACAACTAATTCTATATCATAATATAATATGTAATTATTTTATACCTCAAGATATTATTAATAAGTAAATATCATTTTCTATTAATGAATATAAAAAAATATAAAACAATACATCTCACATGATACATATCAATGCATGAAGGTGTTGTATAATGTAGAGCATCACCCATCACTTCTTTAGGCCCAATACATTTTCCATGTGACTAAATGAATAAGCAATTCATAATAAAATTTTACAATAATCATGAATATTGAAATAATAACATTTATAATGAAAATAATGATTTCCATGTAAAGAAAACAAATACAATGATGATAACCAATCTATGTGAGAATGGTGGAAGGTAAAATAGTATATATAGAAATTTCCATTAATAATTTATATATGAGTAACAATATAACTAATTAGAATAAATATTTAACGTTTATAAAAGGGCTGACAAGATCATTTCCATATAGGTTAAGAATTTTTTTGGTAAAAAATGATTTATATTATTCCACATTGGAAAAAATAGGTTATACCAATTCCTTTCAAAATATAAATAAATGATTTAACATGATAATAGTCCATCTTAAGAAAAAAGGTATATGGATGCAAAAGTAAATAATAGCTAAACTACTAAACATATGTCAAATAGTTTATGTGGTATGAATTTATATCAAAATAAAATAATTATAAAATAAAAACAAATAAAATAAACTCACATAATTTACCCAACATATATGAAATAATTTCACGAGAATGATCATAATGGAATGAATGAAAATTGAGCCACTAAAAATCATTGCAACTGGGGAAAGAAATACTTCATTATCCAACTAAATAAGGGATAAATATCTGGCTACTAAATCCAATTAAATAAATGTTAATAAATTATAAAATATAAATGGTATAGTAAATAAAATGTAGGCTATATAAATATATCATCATCCATAACATGTTACATGTCTCAATGAATTATAACCGAGATCAAGAAAACTCATATTGATTGAGATATATTTTAATCAAAACCACCTCAATGTGAGGGATATAACTTTAAAAATACTAAATGATTAAAATATAATTCATTATATGGTATCATATATATGATTTGTGTAATGAACAAATTAAAATTGATGTAAAATACAAAACATTTCATAAATAAAATAATTTGAAATGAAAAACACTTACAGATTGACCTGACATGAAAAAACAAACAATAACCCAATTAATATAAAATAGATATATTTTAATTACTTAATTAATAACACTAATAATTTTAATTTTCTTTCATACTCTGTATAAATAGTCATTATATATACTAATTATTTTGAAATTCCACGTCAACTACTTATATTATTAAAAATTTATACTAATTTAATAATTTTAGTGTTGGTATTTAATTTTCATCGTAATTTAATATATATTATGCCATTAATGATACTTTTATAGAATATTTATAAATATTTTATATGTTTCAAATTCCATTCATGATTATTTTTTTCTTTATCCTTGGAGGTGAAATAGGAAAAAAATGTTTCAATGATTCCCCATGATAGAATGGAGTTTCCTTTTTAATGGATTATGTATTAATATAATATATGTAGGGTAAAAAATAAATTTTTACACATTTATATTAAATTATAGAAGTATTTATTTTTTTCATTGTAATTCCTAACATAAACTCAATGTATTGCTGAAGTTGGTAGTTAAAATGACCCAAATATAAAAAAATATTTTTAAGTGGGTTTATTGTAATCTAATTATACTATAATCATAGTGAGATTATTTCATGATTATAATTATGAAGTATAATTATAATAATGGACTTATAATATGATTTTTTGGATAGTAAAATATTACATATTTTGAATAAATAATTATTCATATAGCATGCTTATTTTAAATAATTAAATTATTTATGTTCATTTACTAATCATATTATTAATAGTCTCTTAAATATGTTAAAGAAATATAATAATTAAATTTGTAACATAAAACTCCATCATAAAAACTATTATATGGACCAATAATATTTGGGGGTGATTAAAAATGAATTTTGTTTCTCATCGTGGTTGTAATCTAAGAATAAACATGAATAATGATTTAGTGGGTGGATGTTTTCACTTTTATAAGTGTCAAAAAGAGTATTTTTGGGAGTAACACATGAATTTTCAATAAGGTGTGGTTACAATTAATGTTTCAATAAATAAAATGGGAAAGAAATAAGATAAACTTAGTTTTAATTGAAAAATATAATCAACCACTCATTTTGGAGACATGTTGATTATATTAAGGATTTTTCTTTTAAACATTTTAACATTTAACATAATTTAAATATACATTGGGAATAAATATTTAACCTCATAAAATAATAAAAAAATTAAAAATTACCAATTTACCAAACATGAACATTATGATATTTATATTTGGATGTTATTTTGTCAAATTAATTTTCTTGAGTTTTGAAATTTTTATATTATGACTATTACACATAACATGTATAAACTATATTTAGAATAAAAAATAGGCCTTTAAGGTAAATATTTTTCACCAATACACAGTTTTTAAAATGATGAATTCCAATATAAAATTTTTGTTAATTTCATATAAAAAAATTAATTAATATTTCATGGAAACCCAAAACCATATCTCCTTTATAAAATACATTATTCATAGAAAAGGCTAAAAATAATTTTCAAAAAAATTTCATTTTAATTTTTTTCTAAGAAATTTTGAAATATGATTTATAAGAATATATATATATTCAAAGGAATAGTCTTATTATTTAAATATTTATTTTATTATATATTATTTTATAAAAACATCTTCAATACATTTTTATAATGATAAAAACATAATGAAAATAATTTTCACAATAAATGTATTTTTGACTAAAAATTGTTCAATTGTAAATTTATTCGTAAGATTAATTTGATGTTATAAATAAAAATATTATTTCCAAATGAAAATTTTCAATTTATAAAATTTATAGATTCAATTTATGATTAAAATCATAAAATTAAATTTAATTTGTTTTTGGAAAATGGGAATTTCAAGTATAATTTTTATTATTCTTATTTCATATAATTTACCTACTATATTAATGTTATCCAATTAATCATATTGAACTTAATAAAACATTCTTTTTCAAACATTTCAAAATAATGAAATGCATATCTGAAAAAAAGTAGTTAATATTAAGATGTATTTCTAAAAAATAAATGACTACATGTGTCATATTATGTTAAATAAATTAATTTAATTCATATTATTAACTCTATTATTTTTTTATTACCTATATTTTTTAAATAAGTTTCTCATATTTATTCCCTATAATTAAATTAATATTTTAAAAAAATTGAAATTTTTTCTTTTTTATCTAAATATGACATGATTTCATTTTAGTTTTGATGTTGTTTATGGTGAAATAAATCAAAAGCATTGAATCTTTTTAATGTAACCACTTATTAAAATATTAGTATGTTACATTATCAACACTAAATTAAAATTAATTCCCATTTTATTAAAAATTACTCATTTTGAAGAAATATTTTTTGGTATTGATAACATATTTATCATTCTGGATGTAACCTCTAATATAAAATATACCTTACATTGTTTGGAAATATTATGTGACATATCATTACTCAAACAAATTTATTATATTATAAAATAATATAATAATATATGTATATAACTTTATCATTCATTCATAAAAAAATAAAATTACCCAAACCATTTGAAACTTTCATTTAATAAAACACACTGATGTTATATATTCCAACAAAATATAACTTTATCTCTTACAATGAAATTATATTAGGTAGTTGTTTATAAGGTCCCTCACTAGTCAATATAAATCATAATCTAAAATGTTATATTAACTTCAACACAAATATCTTAAAAACAAATGTATATTAAACCTAAGGGTTATTCATACCTCAATTTGGAGTTCTGTAATAGTTTTTCAAATAAATATAACCATTATATAAAATCAATTTTTGATGACATTAATAAAATTTTTATATATAGTACCATTACATTAAATTATGAAAATATATGAAAACCACTTGTATGATTATTATTATTCATGTGAGTTTTAGAAAATACCATAATATAATGTCTTGAATTTTACATGTATTATATTCAAATATTATATGGATATATTTTGTGACTATATGATGAGACCACATGTGATTCCATGACCTGGTGTACCTGAAATACGTGTTACAAAATATATTAAAATATCATTATTAACTATAAATGAAATTATCCTGAAAAAGTTGAATAAAAACTAAAATGGTACCCATATCAAAAAATTTAGGGAACAATAGCATTCAAAATAGTGACTTTGACATAGGTGTGGAATAACATCAGTCGGAGTTGGTCAGATATGATAGGTAATTTCTATAATTTTAATAGAAATAAAATAGAAATAGGATTAATTTTATTTCACCATATTTTCAATGCAGTGATTCATAGATGATTATTATTTTATGTAAGACTCTATTAAGGGGTCTGTGGTTATGTTCATAACCCATGATATTTTCTAGAGGCTCTGGAACGAAACCCTAGAGAATTTTCTTGGCAGTGACGACATAGACATGGATCAATGTTCATTATTAGAGTATCTCTAAATTGGAAATTGATCTTTAATGCAAGTAATCAAATTCCATTATAAGATGTGTTATTTCGGATTATCATTCCCTATTCTTGAATTCAATGATGAAAATGAACCAACAAAGGAATATATTGACCTGCGTTTCGATCGTTTCTTGCTAAATGGGTTTAACTGTGGGATTTAATGGTTTAGATTATTTGATAATTGATAAGATTTTCTGATCATTATTACGTAAAGGGATCGAGACATTAATGAACAACTACAGAGGTTCGATCCTTTTATTTTTTACGTGTTTTTTTCTCTCCACTTTTTTCTACACATGTTATTAATTATTCAACACATTTATAAACCAATGATTTTATGACTTTTTTCATAGAAAAATTATCCAAAATGGAATATCTGACCTCAGGATGACAAAACAAAGGTGCGCCGGTGACAGATATGGAGGAATCAAAGAGAACCAGAAGAAATCATTCATTGAGCGGTTTGTAAAAATATCAATTTAATAATTTATCCAATAGTATTGAAGGCTTGAAACACATCGATTCAGTGTTAAGGTGATGAAACGAGCCTAGATCTATTGTTTTGAGGTGAAAAGACCACCGAAGGGGAACTATTTATATTGGGAGAAGCATGAGGAGGAAGAACATGACTTTATGTAATGAATTAATTAATATTACCTGTAACTAGGGGTTACATCGTGTGCCAACCCATCTGACATGTATCTAGGGTTTCATAGAATATTTACATATAGAGGAACTTATTACCCCAGTCACACGAAATGTTTTTAATCCACAACGACACATCGTGTCTCTCTAGATATATACAGACAAGTGGTGGAATACATGGGTTTCTTACATGGCATGTACCCATGACAATAATTTTCCTAGACCATGTACATGGACTATTCCATGAACTATTAAATGGGAATAGACGCATTCTATCAACCAAAGATGGATGTACATTGACAATACATTAATTTTTCAGAATACATAATACATTACACTAATAGAATCCAAAATACCATATTAGTTTTGTGACTTTTATATATAAAATCCAATGATTTTAGCTTTGTTGAATGTCTTCAACATCTCTCATAAATATCATCCCCATTAGTTTTCCAAAATAAAACCTTTATTTATATACTGGGAAAAAGATTACTTTATAAGAATGATCTCAAAATAAAATATGAGTTAGTCATGGAGAACAACAAACAAAACATAAATATCAAAAAGTAAAAACAATAAAATCTATTTTTAATATCAATATACTGAGTCATAAAATAAAAATTAGTTGTATGTAATGCATAAATCATAATGTAACATTAAACGTAACAATGACATAAAACATGAAATTTAGAAAACACATTATCATAGAAAAATCATTTCAATGATATCCAAGGCTAATAGACAAGACCATCATAGCATATAAATTTTAATACTAAACCATGTTCAGTCCTCATTCTAGCCTTTTTTTACTAAAAATGATTTAAATTTCGTTTTAGCCATGTATTAATGAACCAGATTTACATTTCAGTCCAGTTATGTCTATCTAATGAGATATAAATCTTTATCCAATGCATTTAAAGGAAATATTTGTCCCACAATATTTCAAAATGATTTCATTCTTATGTGTGCCAGAAACACATAAATCATTCAACCAGCCATAATCAAACTATAAAAATGGGATTTATAAAAATCATTCCATCATAAAATAATCAGCTTATAAAATGAATTAAATAAATAGTATTCCTTCATAAAAATAATAAAATTATAGTATTATGAGTAATAGAAACATAACCCTATTTAATGTATTTCATCTTTTATGGACTGTAATTTTGATATAACACATTAAATTCATTCTTGTTGAAAATACACATTATTTTTCAAATACATTTCCTTTTCATAAAATTTGACAAAATTTTAAAAAGAAAAAATTTATTGGAAAATAAACATGAAAACATGTAAGGGAAGCTTCTTGGAAATAATTAATCAGGAAAACATAAAAATACACTAATGTAGTATATTTTTTAAAAAAATTCATCTCTTAGTTTTTCTGATAAAATCAAAATGTACAACATACCGAAAACAACAAAGAATTAATTTCATTCCATTGATAAAAATTCACTAATGGGTAAAATTGATATTAAACAATTGTAGAAGATTAAAAATAAAATTGCATTTTTACAAAAAATGGATGTGGATGACAAATATTCCCATTTGAATACATATATTAAAAATTATTTGATAACAATGAAATTTAAAAATTATCCCTTAGCTTTTTTCTGATATCATTTGTATGTATATAAACCTTGTCTTTTTTTTCTACTTTTGATGTGCACTAAAATTCTATATATGATGGCTTTCTACCCAAAGTATTTCTTCTAGGAAGACAGGGGTATTTTGGGAGACTATTTGAGCATAATTTGGATTATAAAAGGGGCTTGAGAGGTGTGAGTAAGTTGTTAGATGTGGTGAACTTTTATAAGAGAGAGGAGGGGTACTTTCAGAATGTTTTGAAATAATATTTTATTATATATTTCCATTAAAAATATAATAGCTCAAAAATGATATACTGAGAGGATAATATGATTATACTTTACAATTATTTCATTATATTATTTTTAGACATGTATTCATTTTATTTTAAACCTTATCTTTTCAGTTTACCCTTAATTTCCATCGTTTTATTTTAATTTAGGTAACAAAATTTTAATTATTAAGATTCTATTATGTTTACATAAATGGGATAAATTTTCAATAGATGGAAAATTAATAAGTTTGTATACCTCTTAAAATCCAAATTATAATTTTAAAATAATTTTATTATTTTCAAATAATTTGATAAAATATTATATTAATAAAGTGTCGAGAGTATTTTTTTTACACTATTCAATTCAATGAATATAAATAAAATACAAATAGATATATACCTTTAAATAAAAGAAATTAAAAGTCTTATAATATTTCATTTTCACCTAGAAAAAATATTTATAATATATATTATTTTAAATTATATTTATATTAAAATTTATAATATCATTAAATTGATATTTTTCTTTAGATGTAAACTATTGTATCACTATTGTGTAAATGTTTTTTGAAATTTGTTAATTTATAAAAGTACTAAATAAACTCAAATGTGGTAGAATAAATCATCAAATTTCTAGAGACTATTTATTTTTGATGTTTTATCATATTGTTTTCTATATTAATAATATTATACTTATAAGTAATAAGAGAGTAACATGTTGTCACTTTCTGTTGTTTTAATTAGAATCGTTTCACTTTCCAAGATAAAAGCTTCCTAAATGAACCAATTATGACAAATAGGTTAATTTTCTCTACTTTCATTCAATTAATAGGATTTTATCAGGTGTTGGGATTATTTTATTGTATTTATCATGTTGTCTATTACCATATTTTACATGATTTACCTTTAACTGTGGTAAATAAAAATTACCATAGTCACTATTCAAAATATACAAAAAATAAAAGTAACCTAGTAACATTACATGAAAAAAATGATTCCAAATATGGAATCCATTTTTAATAATTTTAAACACATAAGTTTAAATAATTAATTTAGAATTAATTTCTGATGACAAAGTGCGAAAACACGGTTTTTATAAAGTAAAAACCATCAAAAGAGTTGTGTTTGTTTATATCTTATTTCAATGTGAAATTACATCTAATGAACACAATTGGATTAAATAATAAAAACATAATCTAAATAGTCTTTAGACCCCATTAAAATTATAACCATTCAGTAAAAATAAATCATATGAAAAAGAAGATTTAAATTAAAATCCATTATTATTCATTATTCATATAAAATTGAATATTATCCGAAGAATACCAAAAATTCCACCAAATTATGTTTTTCTGCCTTATTACAAAAAATAAGTTCATTGTGTCCAAAATAACATACATAGGTGTAAAAATTTATATTTTTAATCAGTTCTCCATCAAAAGGCGGTAAAAATTAATTTTTTTGAAATACGCTCATTTTATCTGTAAATTTGACTTTTAGTTATATAATATCTATATAACTTATAAGATCATTATTAAACATTAAATTTATTATATTAAAAATATATTTAACTAATATAATCCTTAAATATTGATTTTATTATTTTATAAACTCACTTATTTTCTTTTATAAAATTTTTTTCTGATACTAATTAACTAAAAGCATGTATAATCAATATTTTCATATATCAATTAATACATTTCATTCCAACCATTTAAGTAGGATGTTTATAAGGAAAAATAATAATATTTTGTCGTTCAATTATAATTGGTCTTGCGTGAAATAAATTATAGTAAAATAACATGAATTTTGGTGTAACACAACCCAAGTATGGTGTTGTGTATACCACAAGATAATATAGAATTGCGTATAATGCAAACTAATATAAGAGTAGTGTAAAAAGCAAGACATAAAATAAAATAAAAATAATCTATCTCATACTATCTGTAGTTATTATAATATTTTTCCCTTAAAATGATTTTCTCCTTCAAAAGATTCCAAAGTTATAAATGGTTTACTACTTGAATGTTTCATACATAGACACTCACATTGTAAAAAAGTATACAAAAATATTATTTTAAAAGTAATATTAAAAAATTATGGTTACCCAATGTAACTCATCCCTAGGTTTCCATATACGAGATAATATGTGGGATGTGAAATCATGCATATGCAATAAAAATATAACCATCAAGTTCTGATGGAGAGTGAGAGAGAGAACAAGGTTATGATAAAGATAACTAGCACAAATACATCAAACTACGTTGAAATAAGGGAACATCTAATTCTCCAGATTAGAAGGTATTAAGATGAATTTTTTTGCAAGATCCTTTAAAAAAATTTAATTAACATGAAAAGAAATACATACATGATTTTTGTGAAATCTCACCACTAGTTGTGACTTGAACAATTTCAAGATAACCTCTTATTCAATGAAATTATGTTGAATTTTTCATTCATGAAGTGTTATAAAATTTTTCTATCCATAAATAGAATCATAGGTCATTCCATCTATATCAAAAAATTTATAATAGGTTATCTCATATGAATATGTATGCCTATAGCGAGATAATACATTAATATAACAAACTTCAACAAGAGTATAACTTATAATATCAATAAATAGGTAACCTTAAAATCATTACAGAAGCTCAAAATATACAACTTTAGAAAGAGGTGAACTAAATCATCATAAAAATTCTCTCCCATAGCTCTTTAGTATGTTCCTGGTTGTCGCATTCTAGACATGTTAATACCTTTATTATTGTTTTTAAACAAGGTAATAACAAAAGTAACCATAAAAAATTATTGAATACATGAAAGTTATAAAAAATATACTCTTTCAACCTACAAAAAATCACAAATACTATATAATCTCAGACCATTATATTACTTCATCTTTTTATCCGTCCTAATGTCGTTAATACAATCAAATAACTCATTATCTCCTTATCCCATCATTATGCACATATCTTGCATTTTCCAAAAAAATATGAATAACTTATCAGGGTTTCTGGTACCATTCAACATTGAAATTCAAATACATAAGGAAAAACAATAACCTAACAATATTTTTATGTTTATTTTTTCCATAATACAATAAAATTACTTATAGAAAATTATTCTTGATAAAAATTTAATTTTTCCAATATCTCCTTAAACCATTTTTTGAGCTTCATTATTTTATTCCTTAACAGTACTTTCATCTCATAAATTATTTTTAGTCTCTTCATCATCAGTAAAATAAAAACTACGCATATGAACATGGTAATTCTATTCATGAGATTTCCCCTTAAGGAAACAATTTGAATAATTCCCATACATTCCACATTTAAAACATTTAATTTCCATTGTTGTCTTTGAAATGCCATTATCCATCTCAATTGTGTTAGCTAAAAAATTTCCTTTTCAATTACTGGGTTTTTGTTCTTCTTTTCTACAACAAAATCATCTTACATTTACATTGAAAAATTTTCCTTGATGCCTCTTTCAGCATGATTTATATGAGGAATATTGAACTTCCTTTCTTCTATGATCACCATTAGACTCTATATTTCTCTTATTATCTAGGTTAAAAAACTCAACAAAGTTGATATTATTGATCATATTCTAAGATTGATATTTACGAATAATAACGATTTTTCACCTTCCAAATCACATTTTGTTTGCTTTCTCAAGAATATTATAATTCCATTGTATATCGTATTCTCTATTAACGTGATTCCTCATATTTTAATCCATTTTTTAAACTAGAGAAGATTAGTATAAGATGAAAAATCATACTAGTAAAACAATATAATCAAGGGGGGTTACATTCAATATATAAAATCATATATTTATTCCATGTTTATTTATGATTGATAACTTAATTATAGAATAGTAACATATAGTAAGACTAATCCTCATGGATATCCAATAACAATTCCTTAAGAATATCTCTAGGGATCTCACCTTGAATACTCATTTTCAATAGTTAACTAAAACATTGGTTGGATAATATCTCTAAAGACCCAAGATTTATGTACAAGGCATTAAATTTCCTTTTTGGAATATATAATACATTACAAGAATAGAATACATTATTCTTAAATAGTTTAGTGTCATTGGATAAATGAATAAAATTCTTCTAGCTTCCAAAAATACTATCAACATCTCTAATAAATATCTTCCCCATTATATTTCCAACATAAAACCTTCCATTATATACTGGGGAAAAGAAAACATAAATAGGGTGATCTCAAATGATCATTAAGGTTAAACATGGGGAAAATAAAAAAACATAAACATATGAATGTAAAAACATGAATATATATTTCGAATATCAAAATCATGAGTCATAAAATAAAACATGGCAACACATATAGTGTAAATGATAATGAATCATTAAACATAACATTGGCGTAAAACATTAACTTATGGCACACACATAATAATAGAAAAATAATTTCCTTATTATCCGAGGCTCATATCCAATACCATTATATCAGAAAAATCACATTACTAAATTGAGTTCACTCCTTGTTCTCATCTAGTATTAATGATCCAAATTTACATATCATTTCATTCATATATTATTGAATTGGATTTACTTGTCGTACCAGTCATGTCTATCTTGTTAGTTATAAATTGTTACCCACTGAATTGGATGGAGATATAGGTCACACCCATCTCATAATGAAATAACTCTTATGTGTTCCACTGAAAAAAAAAAACATTCATCATAGTATAACCCAAGGAATAAAATCGGTTTCCTAAACAACATTCCATCATAACATAATCCATGCAAAAAATGGTTTTCATAAATAGAATTACATCATAAAAAAAATCATAGTATTAATAAGAATATAAAAATATATATATTTAAATTATATCCTTTTAGACTGAATGTAATTTTCATAAAACATATTAAATTAATTATTTAGTAAAATATATTTTCTTCTAAAAATATGTTTTATTTCCTCAAAATTCCATGATATTTTAGAAGAATTTATTTTCGTGAAAATATCCTTGAAAATTTTTAAGGGAAGCTTCATGGAAATAAAGAGTCATGCTGCTGTAAAAATTCATTCATGTTGAATAATTTTAAAAAACAATAATCTCGTACATTTTTGGGAAAAGTGCAAAATTATATCATACTGAAAAGGACAAAATATTTCATTCATACCATTTAATAAAAATTCACCAATTAGAAAAATTTACAATATACAATTGTATAAGAATATAAAAAATGTTACATATTTATGAAACATGGACATGGATTATAAATATTTACATTTAAATACATATGTATAAGTAATCTTGGATAACAATGATATTGTGATATTATCCCCTACATTAGGACCGAAATCCATAATTTGTATCTTATCCTCCCCTTTTTTGAGTATCTACTTTTTATTTTGACAAAAAGAAACCCTATGATGCATTTATGACCAATGTGTGGCCTCTAAGAAGAAGGTAAAGATTTATAAATATTAGTTAAGTAGAATTATGATGATATAAGGATATTGAGAGGTGTGAGTAAGTGGGTAGATGTGGTGACCTTTTATTATATAAAGGAGTGGCACTTTATGAATGTCTTGAAATATAATTTTATTATAAATGTATTTTCAAATTATAATTCCTCCAAAATGATATATTTCCAGTATAATATTAGTATATTTCTAAATATTCTCATCCAATAATTTTTATGCATTTTTTACTTTATTTTATAACTTATTTTTTCATTTTACTATTAATTAGTCACATTTAATTTCACTTGATGTAACAAAATTTATTTATTAGGAGGATATTAACGTTAAATATATTGGGGAAACTTCACATAAGTGAACAATTTATTAACATTTAGTCCTTATCAAATACAATTTTTAATTTTAAATGATTTTTAATATTTATATATAATTCGATTTTTTTAAATATCAATATCGTCAAATTTTACACTATCCATTTAATTGAATTTTAATAATATCGAAAAACATGTATAATATAGAAAAATCATCAAATAGTATTTTAAGATTTCATATTCAAATAGAAAAATCTTGGATGATAAAAATTATTTAATATCATATTTAAGTTATTATTTATAATATCATTTATTTTATATTTCTCATAATGAAATATTAATTGTACCATAGTTGTGTTAATACATAAGGTAATAATTAAATATATAAAAATACTGAATAAATTTAAATTTTCTAGAAAATTTTATTAGAGATCCCTATAATATTTCTTTTCAATGTTTTCTAAACTTTATGAAAACATTAAAAATATTATACCTATAATAGATAAGAGAGTGACATTTTGTCACATTCTTTTGTTTTACTTTTCATTAAATCACATTAATAGAACAAAATCAATTAAATCAATAAACTACGACCCTTTTGTGATAACTGTCAACATTAATTTATACAATAGGACTTTTTAAAATTTTAGTGTAATTTTATTATCTTTATCATATTGTTTGTTTCCCTAATTTACCGAATTTAACTTTAACTATGGGAAAAGAAAATTATGGTAGTTATTATTCATAATATACAAAAAAAATAAAAGTAACCTATTAACATTATTTGGACCCAATGATATGAAATATGGAATCCATTTCATAAAATTAAAAACACATATGCTTTTTTATTTAATTTAAAATTAATTCTCATTGTCAAAGTGAGAGAATGAGGGTGTTTTTTAATGTATAAACAATCAAATGATTGACGTGCGTTTATATCTAAATTCAATGTAAAATTACATCCCATTACCAAAATTGGATTAAATAATAAAATCAAAATCAAAATCTAATTATAATTTAAAAAAATTAAATTTATAAGCTTTTTTTGAAAATATATTAGATGAAAAAGTAGTTTTAAATTTAAATGCAGTATTTATCGTAATTCATTAAAAAACAAATATTTTCAGAAAAATACCAAAAAAATCAATCACAGAATATTTTGGTGTTCCATTATAAAATAATTTTTTTATATGTAAATAAATAACTTATAAAAGTGTGAAAACAAGATTTTAAATGGGTTCTCCAATAAAATGATGTAAAACTGCATTTTTTTTTTGAAAAATACCCATTTTTCTATAAAATTGAATTTGTTCTTTTATCATGTCTATCAAACATATAAGATAAATTTTAAACATTAATTTATATATTTAAAATATATATTTCACTAATAAAATCCAAAAAGGGTGATTTTATTATATTTTAATGTCAATTATATGCAATTACAAATAATTTTCACAAACTAATTAATTAGAAGAATTTATAAAAAATATCTTCATAAATCAATTAATATTGTTCAGTACCAACATTTTTATAGCTAGTATATAAGGTAACATAATAATATTTATTTTTTTAGTTATACTGGGTCTTGTTTGAAAATAATTATATCAAAAGAACTTGAAATTTTTTGTAACACAAGTCTCATATAGTGTTGCATATTCCAAAAGATAATACAGTTATGTATATAGAGAAAAATAATTTGGGTATAACGTACAACTCAAGAAATAAATAAAATTAAAAATAATATATCCCATAAATCCAAGGATAGTTACACACATGGGTTGAAACTATTTTCTAAAACATGGCTAAGGCACCAGGATAGACCCCGAATGGATGGAAATGACATGTGACACCCTCTACATGTTGTATACCAATCTTCTACGAAACATGTTTTCTTTAAAATGGTCTATTGTACACATGCAATACCTAGTTTCAAGTGACATGGCATGTTCCCATACATCAATCCATGTACCGCTTTATACATGGATTGTTTCTCTTTCCCACCATATCAAGGAAAATATTGGTTAGTGTTAGTGCCAATTATAATTTCCCTAATGGTGGGTTTGAATCATTTCCTACTCACTGGGGCATGATCCCTTCAGAAATAAATCACAGATAAGGACATTGGAATCCCTCTGAGTGGCCCAAAGTGAGATCACTTGTTCATTCATTTTGCCTAGGTGAAACCTTTAGTATAGATGTAACCATCATTATAGTGTATTATTCCTCTAATTACTAGGTTAATCTTGATTGAGATATTGGTATCACCACATTGACCTAATTTTTATACTCATCAATGTATTGTGTCTCTCTCTTTCTCCTCAGAAATATCTGGGTATCTATCTCATAATTGTTTTAAATGAATAGTAATTCTCAAACAGATGTCACATGTGCTATTAGACATATGAGTGTGGACTCCCAGATGAGTTCTTTTTGAATTATTCAAGTTGCATCCCTAGTGTTGTTATGTTGTAGTTGTGACTTAAATCTATATTATATGTCTTGGATTGGGTATATCTGGATATTATTAAATGTGTTGTAGACCTATTCTGTTGAAGGGTGGACTTTTCTTTTATTTTTTTATTACTTGGTGATTTTGGGGTAGCCTACAGAGTATTTTTATACTCACCCCTACATGAACATTTCCAAAATTTGTCGTATCTTGTGTCAATAAGGGACCATTTTAGAGAGTCCTTGGAAGACCAGGATCGGACCGTTCTTTGTGAGATTATTAGGGTTGTCTTCTATTCCTACTACTTCAGATAATAGTCCCTATATATTTTCATACATGATGCACATGGAATTATATCCTTTTTTGGTGGGGTAATATTTGGTCTAGTTTCACTTATCATTTAATTCACCTCATTATTTATTGGTTGGGATATAGTGTAATGCATGAAATTTTTATTTAGTGTTTCTTTTATATTTTAGCACTTTTTGGTCTTGTGGATGTATGTGTTAATACATGTACATAGCAAATGACTCCCATGTTAGATATCTACCTATTTGTTTCTTGTCATTAGCCCACATCATATTGGATGAAATATTGGGGAGTCACAACACATGCCCCACTAGGACGGGTTGTGAATGAGTGGTATCAATGGTGTTCAGTTCTACATTAGGACTAGAATTCTATGATATTGGTTTGAGGAAACAGTTTTTAGTGGTTAAATATTTTATTTCATGCTAGAGAGTCCAATATTGGTGTTGTTTGATGATGTATCCATACATCTGAACAATGATAACCCTCTTCCCAACACAGTACATTAGAAAATTTTTTGAATAGAAAATAATGGTACATAAATCTTATATGAATAGTTTTTGGGGTCCATTTCCTTATTAATTCATCTCTCTAGATATACTCGTTAACCATGGTACAAATTTTTTATTATAGGATACCTTTGTTATGCATACTAGCTGCGATTCGGTAGCTTGATCATGAGATTACCCCCTAAATGACAAGGATTCAATATATGGACTAGTTCCATAGTTGTCACATCCTGGTGGTGAACTAGCTATAACCCCACCTATTGTGAAGCATGTGGTACCCCTAATACAAACAGAAGAGGAGCATAGGATGAGCATGATCTGTGAGTTTTAGAGATGGAGACCCCTCAGGTTCTAAGTTTAATATGATCCTCATGTGTCTAAGAACTGGCTTGAGGCGGTACATGAATTTTCTACCTAGTCTGAATGCCAGTAGATCTGGTTGTGGTTCTTACGGTGATCTTTCTACATGGTTCTACTAAGAGATATTGTAGTTTTGATATCAAGACCTGCGAGGAGGATATAATTTCAATTATATAGTTAATGTGACTTCATAGAGAGTATTTCTCACTATTTACTCTATGTGGTGTGCATATACCGAAATATCTTCATATCCACCATGTTAGCCTGACAATGGCTAATTATTCATTGAGGTTCACCAACCATTCCTGGTACTCGATGGATATGGTTAGATATCAATACATCAATTCTTGGACCATCTCACGAGGTATGTGTAGAAACATCCAAAAAAATTATTCGTTAATGAAATAATACTTCTGTTTGGGTTCATGAGTGAGAATTGGTGGTTGAAAGATTCTCGGAAGAGTAGATACAACCAGTGATAGTCAACAATGGATGTGGAGTAAAGACCACATCATAAGGGAGTAAAAATCAGTCCTACGGACCAAGTGGTTTAATAATTTTCATTAGGAGGTCCCAGGACAATGACATATATTTAGAGGCCCATTGGGTGAGACTAGTTATCCCAGGTAGATGAAGTGATCTTCATGTGATGGTGGGGGAAATCTCTCTTGATATTGTCTAACTCACTGTGCTACTACCAGAAAGACTATGGACACACAACTAAGGTCGATATAGAGATAGGATAAGGATGATACGAAGGGTGTCATATATGGTAGAGGAGCTAAGAGAGCAATAAGAGGTGGTCTATGTTTAGACTTATTACCACCACCAGCCCCATGAGGTCTACATTGGGCTCAAGGAGCTAGAGGAAAGGGGAGGGTAGTGATGCATTTAGTCGATGCATATAACCCAATGGATCCAGTAATGATTCAATATATGATCTGATTCATTTAAACACTATATGTAGTATCAATAGGCACATTTTCTAGTCATTCCTTTCTCTCGACATATCTTTTTCAAGACACTGAGTTTCTAGTTGAACAGTTGAGTCAACCCTTATGCTTGGAGACACCAAATGGGTAAGAAATAATGATCACACACATGTGTCAACAGTGTGGCCTATCCCTTGGAGGTGAGAGTTTTGGTTGGAACATCCCAGGGTAAGTGTTGAAGTCGTACGACACAATTCTTAGTATGGATTGGTTATCTAAGTACAATGCCCATATTGATTGTTTTAACCAATGAATGTGGTGTTTTTGATGTAACTAAATGATGTGTTCCTTTTCCAATGAATGGGAATCCAAAAAACACATGATTTACTCATGCATAGAAGGTTTTATTATATTACTTATCATCTACCAAGCCAGGCCCTCAGTGCAAATTATGTTATGAGATTCTAGTTTCAAGTGATAGTGGTGGAGTATAATGACGACTTTTTATGAATTTCTAGGATTACCTCCCGATGGGGAGATTTAATTTTTCATTGATTAAAAAATTTGGAAGTCACCAATACATGTAATATAACATTTCATGGATCCTAAATAGATTAGTGATATGAGGATGTAGTTTTTGGACTGGTAGTAGAACAGATTTTTGAGACCCAATGTTTCACCCTAGGTAGCCCCAGTTTTGTTTTCCAAAATGGTATATGAGAGCTTGATGTTTTGTGAGTACTACATATTCTAAAACTAGGTTTCCATTATGATCATGTACCCACTCGCAACTAGTGATAGCCAATTTGATCAAATTTAAGGGGAACAATGGTTTTCGAAGGATCACCTCAGATTTGGCTATCACTAGTTGTGAGTACAAGAAGAGGATGTACCAAAGATTAATTTTATATGTCACTATGGTAACTATGGGTACTTGTTGTTTCCCATAGGCATAATTAATTCACCATCAGTATTGATGTGACTCATGAACCATATCATTCATCCTTATTAAGAATAGTTTGTGGTAGTCCTCATTGATGATATCCTTAGGTACTCGGTGTCTGCTGAGGAGCACATGAGTCAGATAAGGATGGTTCTTGATGTACGTCAAGAGAATCATATTTATGGGAAACTCTCAATGTTTCTATTCTTGATTATTTATTTCCACACTCATGGATATATTATCTAAGTGGATGGAGTTGTAGTGTACCCATCCATGGTCAAGGAATTGTTAGTATGGGATCCACCTAATAACGTCATGGAGGTGAAAAGAATCATTGAGATTAGAGGATATTATGATACATTCATACATAATTTCTCTAGGATATGAGAACCTATGATAGATTTGATCAAAATAGGTATCCATTTGTGTGGAAAAATAAGTTCCATCATTATTTTACCCAGATTGGATGGAGTTTAACAAGAGCTATGATCTATAGATTTCAAGAGGATGGAGTTAGGTACCTATTATTATGTGATGAATCAGGAATCAGTATTGGTTGTGTACTGATATAGGGGAACGTAGAAATTTATTATATTTAATTCTATTTGACACCACACGAGTAGAACTATGTGACCCATGAACTAGTTTTAGTAGTATTACTATTCTATTTTTAAACGAGGTGATACTTCATGATGGAAGAGAGTTTTATTGTCTACACATTTCACAAGAGTATAAATTATATATTCTTTTATAAGGATATGATTGTTAGTTAGAGATGATGGATAATGTTCTCTTAGGACTATGAATTAGAGATTTTATGTACTCCTGGTAAGGGTGACATGGTCAAATATGCCCTCAAAAGAAGTTCTAAATCTTAGTAGTTGAATGAGGTGTTAGAGAAGGTGGACTCAATTAATTTATCCATTGTGGATATGAATGGATATGTTTACCAAATTTCAATGGTTTACCCTCCACTCGGACAATGAGTTATGGAGTCACATCTTGGGATACCAACTACGATACCACATTTTCTCAGATTTCTATAGGGCATAAATCCAATGGATAATAAATTTTTTTGGGTCTTGTCATTCTTTTAAATGGACTCATAGTAGTACTAGTGGTTTTATGGGAGGAGTTTTTGAGGGAGTTTCCAACAACCCTTTTAGAGTAAATCCTAGGGTGGAAAATATGAATCAAGACATTAAATGTATGTTTTCGAATACAGTGATGATGAAAGGTGTTTTGGAGTTTGTTTCACGATGCATTATTTGTCAGAAAGTAAATTTTGTGCACCAGGTTCCAGTGTGTTTTGATCGACCCCTTATGTTACCTTAGTTAAAAGATGTATGGGTTATCTATGGACATCATGAAGGGTTTATCATGTATTTCCATGGGACATGAAACAATTTGTGTGATTGTTGACCGACTCACAAATTCTTACCAATTCCTAGCAATATGATAGTAGTGATTAGTTGAGGTCATGGGAAAACAATACATTTAGGAGATATCTTGAATCCATGGATTCCCATTGTCAATAATTATTGATTGTTATTCCCATTTTACATTTAATTTTTGTATGCGTCAATAAGAGGCATTTAGGACCCCGTTACTCTTGATCAAGGAGTTTCACCTGTAGACATATTGAACGATGGAGTGGATCATTCATGTCTACGAGGAAATTATATGAACTGGAATGTAAGATGTAAGCTATATTATATAGGTTCACCTCCCACTGGTGGATTTCACCTACAAAAACATCTACCATTCCACCATTGATATGGAACAATTCGAGGCTTTGGACGAGTGACCCTATAGGTTGCAAAATTGTTTGATTGATCAAGGATAATCATCACTCATGGGTTCGAAATTATTGAAGAATACTATAAATAATGTTTATATCATCCACGAGTGGATGAAGATTGTACAGAGCCATCATATATAGTATTCTGATTGGAAACAAATGCCTTCAGAGTACATGGAAGGAGACCACGTGTTTATATGGGTTTCACCACAATGTGGATTATGGATATTTGTCCAGATCAGAATGTTGTCACTAAGGATTATTGGCCCTTTTCAGATAATGCATAATGTTTGTGAGTATGGATACTAATTATCTCTACCTTCATAGTTTCACTAGGTACATGAAATAACACATATGTCACAACTAAGGAGATAAATGAATGACCCATCACACATCATCGAATTGGGCTAGCTGGACATTGATGATAGAGTGAATTTTTCATGATTCCTTGTTGATATCTATGATTCATGTGAGAGGATACTTTTTGGGTGATTAATTACTTTGGTGCGTTTCAAGTGGAAGGATAGGAATATCTAGAGGTGCACATTGGAGCAGGAGGGTCGTTTTCATGCTCAGTACCCTCATCTTTTTAGTGGACTTTTTTTTCCATTTCAATGACATAAATAACTAAGGTGGGAAGAATGTAATGTCCAATATATTCTATTTATTATTTTTATATATTCTATACATTTATTTGTGTGACTTGGTGCTAAGATGGCATGTGATTTTGAGGCCAATAGTTATTGAAATAAATTATCTAATATATATTTAAATATTAAAAATCATGAGCACATAGTTTTCATGAAAAATAATAATTACATCTAAAAGGGTTCCCAGGTCAGTAATATGGGGGCACCATTTCATTTGGAGTAGTGACTTTACCCTAGGTGATTCCTATCATCGACTAGTGTGATTGATCTCGGAAAAGTTCATTCATGGGTTTTAAAATAAATAAAATAAATAAAAGATATATTTTATTTCTCTGTTTCCCTGATGCAGTGATGCTTCAATGCTTATTATTTTTTATAATTCATTAGGAAGTGGTTCATGGTTTTTATCAAAACCCTAGAAATTCCTTGGAGGATCTGTATTGGAACCCTTGAGAATTCTCTCAGTAGTGACGATAAAGGAATGGATCGAAGATAGTTCCTGACGGAAAAATCAGAGCAAAACAGAAGAAACCATTCATGGATAGTTATTATTCATAATCAATTTAATGGTTATTTAGATAATATAATGAAAAAAACACATTGATTCAGTGTTAGGGTGATGAAACCAGATTAGATAGGATGTTTCGAGGTGAACAAACCATTTATGTGGAAACTGAGAGATCAGACGAAGCGTACAGAGAATGAAAGTGTCTTTATGGAAGCCTCTAATGAACATGGCATATATCTCGGGGTTACAAAGTGTGTTTCCCACTCGAAGTTGAATCTATTGTTTTGGGAATAGTAAAAACTCTCACATTAAGTGATTCCATTCAATTAGTTTTCAGGTACTCCCTAGAGACTCGAGATGTATCTTGGAAGATACCTAGACACATGGTGTAGTACATGGGTTTCCTACACAGCAAGTACCCCACCACATAACAAGGACTGGACCAAGTACAGAAACTACTCAGCATACTCATACATGGGAATATGCACATGGTTTGACATCGTGTATTGGTACATGGTCATAGTACAAGGGTGGACCCCAATTGGAAATACACAGTGTGTGACTCCCTCTATAGGTTGGGTACCCATCTTCTACTTGACATGTTCTAACGACACTGTCCATTGTACATGGGTAGTTCACAGGGACAAGGAACACATTGTGTTACCCTAATACATTCCATATACCCCTTTCTATATGGCTAGATTATATTTTCCATAAATTTTTAGGTATGTCTTGTTAATGATTGTTCCCATGATTATTTCCCTAATTGTTTGTGTGAATCGTTTCTTACTCATAAGAGCATGATCCCTTCAGTATGACCTCCTTGATAGGGTTATTAGAATCATTATGAGAGGCCCAAATGGAGATCCTCTATTCATTCATTACACATAGTTACAATCTTTTGAATTAACCTGGCCATACTCACAGGGCACCGATCCTCTAATTATTGTGTTAATCTAGATTCAATTGTTCGTATCACCCCATGGTCATGGTTTGGATCCACATCTGTTTATTGTATCTCTCTCTATCTCTTAAATTTTTTTAGTGATTCTCTCGTGTTCCAGTTCTCGACAAACACTACCTCTTGGAGGTACATCATCAATGCTATCTGTAGAGACCCTAATCTTAACGTACATGGACATTACATAACTTTTGCGGTATACTTAATACATAACAAAAACACACACACAAAGACCGTAATAGTTTAGTGTCTTTGGAAACTCAGAATATAATCTTCTAATCGTGGTGAAAGATATTCAACATCTCTCATAAAGATCTTCCCTTTTTTTACCTAAAACATTTCTTTATATCCTGGGGAAAATAAAACATAAAAGGGTGAGCTCAAATGCTCATTAAGGGTAAACAAAAGAAACATCAATCACATCATATTCATAAGAACATAACATTTTGGAAATCTTAACCTACAAAAGAGATCATAATATCATAACATGGGATAAATCATAGTAGTGAAATGTAAACACAATAATCATAACATAAAACACGAAACATTGTGGCATACACACATAATCATATAGAATCATTTCTTATTAGTCAAGACTGATTTCCAAGACTATCTTAGTGGAAAAAGTCCATTTCTGAACCGAGTTCACTCCTCATTTCAGTCCTGTTTCACTGAACCAGTTTAACCTGTCGTTCGAGCCATGTCTATATCATGAGATATGAAATCATTACCCAATGAATTGGAGGGAGATAATGGTCCCACCCATCTCATAATGATACCATTCTTATGTGTGCCACAAAATCCTAAACCATACATCATATCATAACCCATGTAATAAAAATGGGAATCATTAAACATCGTGACATCATAAAACAATTCATATAAGATAAAAAATTCATAAAAATATTTCCATCACAACATAATCAAATTCATATAATAATAGGGATAGAAACAGAACCCTTTATTATCTTAGATGGAATATAATTTTGATAAAACACTTGAACTCCATTCTTGAGGAAAAAATATCCTTTCTACTTCAAAAACATTTTTCCTTTCTTAACATGTCATACAATTTTAAACTAAAAGAAGTTGATTAAAAATAAACATTAAAACTTGTAATGGAAGATTCTTGGAAATTTTGTTTTAAAAATCCATTCATGCCGTATAATTTAAAAAATCATTCTTCTCGTACTTTTGTCGGAAAAGTCAAAAAGTACCTCGTACGAAAAACGACAAAAGATTCCTTTCATATCTTTTACTAAAAACTCACCGAAGGGTAAAATTGGATTTAAACAATTTTAGGTGGATGGAAATAATATTACATATTGAGGAAACAAGGATGTGGATGATAAAATACACCCAAGTAAATTTCAAAGTATAAACAATGTTGGATAAAAATGAGATTGTGATATTTCCCTTACCTTATGTCTAATTTGCTTCGTAAGTGTCCGAAACTCTTGTATAATGATTTAAATAATGTCAATGAATTATTCCAGAATCATACTAATTGTTATGATATCATATATGGTTCACTTATGACTTTATATTACCCATTCTTTTGTAAATTTCATGTTAAAGAGCATTTGGGGTAAAATCGTTTCATTTGTCATCCATGTTTTGACTTGTAATTATTAATATGCTTACTTAGATCATGATAACTTAATTCCAGAATATAAAACCTGATTTATATATAACATATATTCATAATATATATATATATATATAATAAATCAGTAAATGGAAAGAAATACACCGTTCATGGAGACGGTAGGTCGTACGTACACATGAACGCTGTTTTCATTTCCTTATTGAGTTGAATGGAATTAAGTAGATGACATAAATATATATACACATAAATGCAGTATCATTATTATGTCATATATTTCATGATTACTTATTATATATACTTTATAATCATTCATTAATGGTTAATCATTGAGAATGAATCTCATCGCGTCGTGGAGACGGTATTCCGTACGTACGCACGAGCGATGATATCGTTCCCATGATCTTGGAAGTTTATTAGAGTGTATGTATACTATTAAAGAATCAATATAAATTTAAATTAATCATATAAAGTTATTATTTACACCATTATACCCATCCAAGTAAGGTGGTGGTGGAAAATAGATTACACCACGGCGTGGAGACGGTATTCCGTACGTACACACGCGCTATGATTTCATTTTCTGTAGGATGGATAGATAGTGAAATAGGGTTGTTTCATACTTATAATAACATATCAGTATATTAGTGATACTTACGTTATTACTTCATAATGAAAAAACCTTAGAAGAAGAAGTGGAAGAAGAAATAAAGGTGAAAGAATCGGTAACGGAAATTACCTCTTCTTTGAAGCGCCTCTTTGAGACCTCCTCTTAGGGAACTAAAATTAGTCTTTGAGGAAGACCAGAACCTCTAGGTTGTTTCTAGGGAAGTGTAGAAGAGAATTTGTCAGAGGTTGACCGAGCTTGAAGGATAAATGTGGTGTGAGGAAGAGAGGGAGGGGGTGCCCTTTTATTAGGGATGAGAGGGGCACCTTGGGAATAACTAAAAATATTATTTTATTATAAAGCCAAATTCGGTTTTAAATAGCTCCAAATTGATTTATTTAGAAGCTAAGGTGGGGATGTGTCGAAATATTTCTAATCCAATAGAATTTATACAAGATTAGGTTCCTATTTTAACCTTATCATTTATATTTAACTTTAAGATAGATAATTTTAATTTTACTGTGTCTTCTTGTTTTCTTACACTATAAGGTTAATAATCATACTATATCAAGACAAAAGAACCCCAAGTTGTTTATTATTATTATATATAACATTATCTAATTCATTTGGCCGAACCTTAGATTTTTAGGTATAAAATAACAAATTAATAATATAATATTTGTTTTAAAAACAATTTTATGTCAATTTTGACAGTATTTAGTAATTGATATTTGTGAAAATCATAACAGAATTATTAGTACGAAAAAAGTTAAATAAATACATACTAACATGTAATATTAACCTATAAAATTAGTGTAATTCATGAAAAGTCTCAAATTACATTTACTTGGGTATTTATAACATCAATTATGTCAATATTTCCTTAATAAGATAATTATTGCATCAACTTTGTGTCATAAATAAATTAAATTATTTAATGTCTAAAAATTACAAATAAAATACCATTAAGTAGGAAATCTTTTTATCTTTCTAATAGGTATCTATAGTCTAATTTATCTTATGTATAACTCTATATTAAAAATGATTTACTTATTAAACATTGATTTTAACTATTTTAACCCTTCTTTAAATAAATTAATAATAAATGTACTAATCTAATCCAAGTGGTGCTAAATGATCATATTTTATTCATAAGGTTGTTTTTGGTCGAATTACACTTATCCAATAGAATTAGGACATTGTTAGGGTAATAATTATAACATTTTTACCCTTAATTACCCTATTTACTTGTAACCGTGGTAAAAAAAATAAAAAGTTACTATTCACCAAAAATTATTTTCAACTCATTGAACCACATTTTACTTACTAACATAAACCGTGTCTCTTGGATTTTTGAAATTCCACTCACAGAAGCGGTAATATTAAGTGTTATGAAAAATTCATTTTTTTAACTACCACTTAGTGGTTTCACTATTCATCAAAAAATGAAAGTTTTCAGAAATATACCAAAAATTAGGCCTAAGATATATTTGATTTTATGAACTCAAAAATTATGTCTATTTTACCAAATTCAAACCATATCAGTTTCATTATTTAATTAAAAAATTAATTCCCGTCGTCAAAACAAATAACGTGTTCTTAAGAGATAATAACTATCAAAAGATTGACACTTCTTTATGTTTGGTTTAAATGTAGAATTACATCCAATGACCAACATTGTATTAAATTGTAAAAATATATTCTTAGTATAATTTAAAACCACTCAAATTAATAATTTATCATTATTAATTATTTCGATTAAAAAGGTTGTTTTTAATTAAAATTTAGTAATTTTCACTATGCATCAGAAAAAGAAAGTTATCCGAAAAGGACCAAAATTTCACCCTAAGCTAATTTCAATATTCCGAATCGAATAATGAAGTCCATTTTGAAAAATATAATTTATAAAATTTCAAAAAGTGATTTTTACTATTCATAACGGCTAGTTTTAAGCATATCGTTGTTTAGTGAAACTCGGTATTGCGTACTACACACGCTATCGAGGAAGGTCGTGATTGCGTTTAATGCAAGGCAAGTAAAGGATGTGTGTTGTGAAAGATCCTTTTAGTGTAGCGTACAACACAAGAAATTAATGAAATTAAAACGAATATTTTTCATAAAATCTCGGGGTGTTACATTATACCCCCCTTAAAATGAATTTCTCCCTCAAAATTCGTCGGGGTTATAAATGGTTTACTATTTGAAAGTTTCTTTGATAGAAAACAACATTATAAAAAGGAATACCAAAACCTATCTTTAAAAACAAAAGTATGAAATGTAACAGTTACCCAAATAAACTAATCAATGGGTTTCCACATAGGTGAAAATGTGGATATGGAAGAGAAATCTAACCATCATGTTCTGATGGAGAGTGGTAGAGAACATGGATATGGAAAAGCCAGCAATCACAAAGCCATAAATTTGTGATTATCTAAGGTACCAACCGATATATCAGATATAAGAGCACTAGGACAACATTTTTGGTTTTCAAGATCATTTCCCTAAAGTTGATGAAATTGGAATTAGAAGAAATACTTTCGTGATTTCGGTATAGTCTCACCGTTGGTCATTCTTTGGACAATTTCTACTTCATCTCTTAAAGAAATGAAGATAAATTTCTCATTCGTGATGTGTTAGTAGATCATTTGATAGAATGATGGGTCATTCCATCTGTCTCAAACAAAAGGTTTGAAAAGTTATCAAAAAAATACATAAGTCCATCTACAGTGAGATTAATGATATATGGTTCCTAAAATGGACTTATACTTCATATATCATACTGCTTAATATAATAAATCTAGTTTCTACTAAACAAGGACTTCCTGTAGGCCAGTGGTAGGTGATAAAGCCAGTCGCACTTCAGTTGTGGGTTCGATTCCCACGGCCTTATCCGACACGATGGACTGTCGCCCGTCCTGCAGGTTGTCCTTTTTCTAAAACTATATTACTATAACATCCCATCAATAATATCGAAAAAACTTTTATCCTTAAAAAATAATAACTTATGTCTAACATAATCCATTCCAATATTTAGGCTTATCCATAATACTGCAATCTACTCTCATAATATAGAGAAAACAATTACCAGAGATTTAATACCATCGTTGGTCCCCATATATCATAAGATATGTCTTGTTGGTCACATTCCAAATATTCAAAGGCCTTAATCAAGTATTCTCATGAATACCCATTGAACCTTATTGAAAACATGAATGTAGTTAAAAGTTAACACTTTCCACATACCAAAATCCTCAAAATTCTATATACTCAAACAATGATATCATTTAGTCCTTATATTAATCATGAGCTCATGAATACTGTCAAACATTTCATTTTTTCCTTATCCCTTTGTTATGCGCATATCATCTTTTTTCCAAAAATATATCAATCACTTTCCATGGTTACCTATACCATAAAATTATTGAAAACCACAATAGACCAATACATAAATATTCCAATATTCCACGATACTATATACAACATTATTTTGTAATCCCATTACATAAAAACTTAATCATTCCACCACATCGTTATCATATTCAACATCACCAATGGTGATCGCATGTGACTTCCCTTTGTCCGTGGCCTTAAGTGGTTGCTCATGTCGATCATCACTAACCCTTGTATTAGGGATTTTATTAGCATAATGCCCCATTTCCTTGCACTTGAAGCATTGAAGTGTTGGTGGTGCGTTCTCGGAATTCTTTTCATTATTCACATCATTAGAAACCCTTTTTCCATTACATCGACACTCAACTGCTCGATGACCTTCTTTTCCACACTTAAAACATTTTCTAGTCCCTTTAAGACAATCTCCACCGTGCTTCTTTCCACACTTTGATCATAAGGAAAAATTCATCTTCTTTTCACCATTATTTTGAGATTTCTCCATGAACTCCATCTTTCGTTTCTTTTCAAAACTATGAGATGGATAAGTAACACCAACTTCCATTTCTACCTTGATAGCACAACGCACAATTTTTCATAGCTACTGAAGTCTCTTATAGGTAATTCCCTTCGAAGATTTTGTTTTACGCCACTGAAGAATCGATCAACATTACTTTCAGGTTGGATGATAAATCCAGATTCATACCTTGCAAGCCTTGTAAAATTCGCTTCGTATATACCAACAGATTCATCATCCTTTTGCTTTATTTCAAGAAACTCCTTCTCCATCTTTGTTTGAAGAATACGAGGGAAGTACTTATTTAAAAATAAGTTCTTGAACTCGTCCCATTCCATGGAATCAATTTCATATATTGGCCTTGTATTCTTGATAGGATTCAACCATTGATCAGCATCACCTTCCAAACAATACACTGCTAAGATGAATTTATCATGTTTAGAACATTGAAGAACTGAAAATATCTTTTCAGTAGTACTGATCCATTGTTCGGTAACAAGTGGATTAGAAGACCCACTGAAAGAAGGTGGACGTTGCCTCATGAATGACTCAACAGAATATTGTTCCCTTCTCTGCTCATTTGGAAGTCCATAATGATTCATATCTTTTGTAAGTATAGCAATAATATTTTTCACTCCATCTCCCATAACATTTGTTTGTTCAGGAGGACAATCATTCCATTGTCCATTACATTGATCAACACGGTTCTTTCAGGTTCCAGCCATCGTCTTAAACCCAAAAAGAATAGTGTGAGAGGTATAAATCATAATAAAGGGGAAGTAACTTCAATATCTAACATCTTTGGTTTAATCTAATATCGTTACCATAGTTCTAGGACTATATCCTATACGTATACTTATCCTTAGGGACATCCCTAGTCATACCTTAGAAATATCTCTAGGGATCTCACTAAAGTTCTCGCATCCTAGTTTCCAAAGGTTGAATAAACCTCCCTCTAATACCAACTGTAGAGACTATAATCTTAACATACATGGAAATTACATTACTTTTGCGGAATACTTAATACATAACAAAAACAGACACACAAGGACCGTAATAGTTTAGTGTCTTTGGAAACTCGGAATATATTCTTCTAATCGTGGTGAAAGATCTTTAACATCTCCAATAAAGATATTCCCTTTTTTTAACTAAAACCTTTCATTATATCCTGGGGAAAAGAAAAAATAAAAGGGTGATCTCAAATACTCAGTAAGGTTAAACAAAAGAAACATCAATCACATCATATTCATAAGAACATAACATTTTGGAAATCTTAACCTGCAAAAGAGATCATATTATCATAACATGGGATAAATCATAGCAGTGAAAAGTAATCCCAATTATCATAATTTAAAACATGAAACTTTGTGGAATACACACATAATCATAGAGAATCATTTCTTATTAGTCAAGACTCGTTTCCAAGACTATCTTAGTGGACAAAGTCCATTTTTGAACCGAGTTCACTCCTCGTTTCAGTCCTGTTTCACTGAACCGGTTTAACCTGTCGTTCCAGCCATGTCTATCTCATGAGATATGAAATCTTTACCCAATGCATTGGAGGGAGATATAGGTCCCACCCATCTCACAATGATACCATTCCTATGTGTTCCACAAAATCATAAACCATACATCATTGCATAACCCATGTAATAAAAATGGGAATCTTTAAACATCGTGACATCATAAAACAATTAATATAAGATAAAAAAATTAATAAAAATATTTCCATCACAACATAATCAAATCCATGTAATAATAGGTATATAAATAGAACCCTTTATTATCTTAGATGGAAAATAATTTTGATAAAACACTTGAACTCCATTCTTGAGGAAAATATCCTTTCTACTTCAAAAACATTTTACCTTTCTTAACATGTCATAAAATTTTAAACTAAAATATGTTCATTAAAAATAAACTTGAAAACTTGTAAAGGAAGATTCTTGGGAATTTTTTTCTAAAAATCCATTCATGCTGTATAACTTAAAAAACATTCTTCTCGTACTTTTATCAGAAAAGTCAAAAAGTACTTCGTACGAAAAACGACAAAAGATTCCTTTCATATCTTTTAATAAAAACTCACCGAAGGGTAAAATTTGATTTAAAAAATTTTAGGTGGATGGAAATAATATTAAATATTGAGGAAACATGTATGTGGATGATAAAATACACCCTAGTAAATTTCAAAGTATAAACAATCTCGGATAAAAATGAGATTGTGATATTTCCCTTACCTTGGGTCTGATTTGCTTCGTAAGTGTCCGAACCTTCTTTATAATGATTTAAATAATGTCATTGAATTATTCCAGAATAATACTCATTTTTATTGTATCATATATGGTTCACTTATGACTTTATATTAACCATTCTTTTGTAAATTCCATGTTAAAGAGCGTTTTGGGTAAAATCGTTTCATTTGTCATCCGTGTTTTGACTTGATATTATTCATATGATTACTTAGATCATGATTACATAATTCCAGAATATAAAACATGATTTATATATAACATATATTCATAATATACATATATATAATAAATCAGTAAATGGAAATAAATACACTAATCATGGAGACGGTAGGTCGTACGTACGCATGAACGCTATTTTCGTTTCCTTATTGAGTTGAATGGAATTAAGTAGATGATATACATATATATACACATAAATCCAGTATCATTATTATGTCATATATTTCATGATTACTTATTATATATACTTTATAATCATTCATGAATGGTTAATCATTGAGAATGAATCTCATCGCGTCATGGAGACGGTATTCCGTACGTACGCACGAGCGATGATATCATTCCCAGGATAGTGGAATTTTATTGGAGTGTATGTATTCTATTAAAGAATCAATATCACTTTACAATAATCATATATAGTTATTATTTACACCATTATACCCATCCAAGTAAGGTGGTGGTGGAAAATAGATTACACCACGGCGTGGAGACGGTATTCTGTACGTACGCATGCGCGGTGATTTGATTTTCCGTAGGATGGATAGATGGTGAAATGGGGTTGTTTCATACATATCATAACATATCAGTATTTTATTGATACTGATGTTATTACTTCACAATGAAACAACCTTAGAAGAAGAAATGGAAGAAGAAATAAAAGTGAAAGAATCGGTAAGGGAAATTACCTCTTCTTTGAAGCGCCTCTTTGAGACCTCCTCTTATGGGACTAAAATTGGTCTTTGAGGAAGACCAGAACCTATAGGATGTTTCTAGGGAAGTGGAGAAAAGACTTTTTCGGAGTTTCACCGACCATTAAGGCTCAAAGTGGTGTGAGGATGAGAGGGAGTGGGTGCCCTTTTATAAGGGAGGAGAGGGGCACCTTTAGAATAACTAAAAATATTATTTTATTATAAAGCCAAATTCGGTTTTAAATAGTTCCAAATTAATTTATTTCTAAGATAAGGTGGGGATGGGTCGAAATCCTCTCATAAAATATAATTTAGACAAGTTTAGGTTCCTGTTTTAACCTTATCATTTATATTTAACTTTAAGTTAGATAATTTTAGTTTTACCGTGTCTTCTTGTTTTCTTACACTATAAGGTTAATAAACATACTATATCAAGCCAAAAGAACCCCAAGATGTTTAATATTAACATATATAACCGTATCTAAGTCATTTGGCCGATTCTTAGGTTTTTAGGAATAAAATAACAATTAATAATATAATATTTGTTTTAAAAACTATTTTATGTCAATTTTGACACTATTTAGTAATTGATTTTTTTGAAACTCATAACAGAATGATTAGTTCGAAAAAAGTTAATTAAATCAATACTAATATGTAATATTAACATATAAAATTAGTGTAATTCATAAAAAGTCTCAAATTACATTTATTTGGGTATTTATAACATCAATTATGTCAATATTTCATTAATAAGATAATTACTGCATCATCTTTGTGTCATAAATTAATTAAATTATTTAATGTCTAAAAACTACAAATAAAATACAATTATGTAGGAAATATTTTTATCTTACTAATGAGTATTTATAGTCTAGTTTATCTTATGTATAACCCAATATTAAAATTATTTACTTATTAAACATTGATTTTAACTATTTTAACCATTCTTTAAATAAATTAATAATAAATGTCCTAATCTAATCCAAATGGGCCTAAATGATCATATGTTATTCCTAAGGTTATTTTTGGTCGAATTACACTTATCCAATAGAATTAGGACATGTGTTAGGGTAATAATAATAACATTTTTACCCTTAATTACCCTATTTACTTATAACCGTGGTTAAAAAAAAGTAAAAAGTTACTATTCATCAAAAATTATTTTCATCTCATTGAACCACATTATACTTACTAACATCAACCGTGTGTCTCGGATTTTTGAAATTCTACTCACAGAAGCTGTAAAATTATGTTTTATGAAAAATTCTTTTTTTTAACTACCACTTAGTGGTTTCACTATTTATCAAAAAAAGAATGTTTCCAGAAAAATACCAAAAATTAGGCCTAAGATATATTTGATATTATGAACTCAAAAATGATGTCTATTTTAACAAATTCATAACATATATGTTGCATTAATTAATTTAAAAATTAATTCCTGTCGTCAAAACAAATAGTGTGTTCTTAAGAGATAATAACTATCAAAAGATTGAAACTGGTTTATGTCTGGTTTAAATGTAGAATTACATCCAATGACCAACATTGTATTAAATTGTAAAAATATATTTTAAATATACTTTAAATCCACTCAAATTAATAATTTATCATTATTAATTATTTTGACTAAAAAGGTTGTTTTTAATTAAAATTTAGTAATTTTCACTATTCATCAAGAAATGAAAGTTATCAGAAAAGTACCAAAATTTCACCCTATGCTAATTTTGATATTACGAATCCAAAAATGAATTCCATTTTGAAAATTAAAATTTACAAAATTTCAAAAAGTGGTTATTACTATTCATAATGGCTAGTTTTAAGCATATCGTTGTTTAGTGAAACTCGGTATTGCGTACTACACACGCTATCGAGGAAGGTCATGATTGCGTTTAATGCAAGTCAAGTCCAGGATGCGTGTTGTGCAAGCTCCTTTTGGTGTAGCGTACAACACAAGACATTAATGAAATTAAAAAAAAATATTTTTCATAAAATCTCGGGGTGTTACACTATCAGAGTCAGGTGTGTTTTCTCTTGGATGAGTGCTTCTTGGAATATTCTAACAAGATCCCCCATGCGGGTATGTGGAAGTTGTTACATACCTCTAGACATCTTGACCTGGTTTGAGTATATCTGGATATTCTTATGATTGTTGTAGACATATAATTATGTATAGGTGACCGTGTTTTTCATTTTTAAATTTATTTGTGGTATGGGGGTTTCCTACATTGTATTTTTATAATCAACCTTTTATGGGATTTTCCCACATGTTTCATGTCTTGTGATAATGAGAATACTTTTGAAATAGTACTAGTAAAAATAGGACTAACCAGTTTTTTGTGATATCAGGTGTTTTGATTTTTGTTCCTATGGATATAGAAAATAGTACCCGTACCTTTTATTTTATGTTGGACGTGTGGTTACAGACTTCATTTGGTGGTCTTGTATTTTTCCTAGTTTCACATTAATTTATTTTTTCATCCATTATTGTTTGGGATATATTGTTATGCATGCATTTGTTACATAGTGTATTTTTTACATTTTTTTAATTTGTGGGATTGGAGATGGGTGTGCACATAGGTACAAAGTAAATGTATCACAAGTTATTGAAACACCTTATGGGGGCTAATCAATAGCCCCTAGCATACAAGAGGTGGGCTGGGGGAATAGTGACATGGGCCCCCCAAGTACAGGTTGTGACACTGATTGTCATTGATATATATAACTCACTAATAAATATAGATAGAAGTTTATCGAAAATATCATTCTCACTGCCTTAGTTTAGACTAAGAAACTAATCATTCCTATAAATATATACATCATTAAAAAATTATCAACCTTTTATATATGAATATATGAAAAAAAAAATCTCTAGATACATACCTATATCATCTTCATTTATGTTATCACATTTCTACCAAATATGAAAACATGAATTAGTTGAAAATTAAATAAAATTCAATGATCATATGAATAATAAAACCCATTCATAATATGGCCTCCCTCATCCATTTCATTGGTTGGTTCATGCAGGTCAAAATAATTTTCATTTAGTTAGGTTATGTTATACATAATTTTCTAATCCATTAATTTAGTTGGGAAATAAATAAATCATAGTTGTTCATAATAATAATATGATCAATAAAATCATATCCCTCATGATTTTCAAACCAAATGTTCAGACTTAGGCCACTCATATTCCATCAGAATGATGATTGATTTAATTCTCATTCAACTCTTTATGTAGCTTTTACCACTTGGGGAATCATAGCCATAGCTGTAACCACATAGTAGTGCCAAGATATTTATGTATTTCTAAGATAACTACTTACATAGGATTTGATTAATATTTACTATGTTCATCCTACATAAATACATATATATATATATGATATCTTATAATATTATATTACCATAATCCATAAATAAAATTTTTATTATTACCTTAAAATATGTAATAAAACTTCCCAAAGGTTTAACAAAACCTTTTAAATTTCTATAAAACATAACTTATCAAGCCATAAATTATCCCCAGAAAAAATATTAATATCTAATTTTATCCAAAAACTTATGTGAGAATAACTATGATTCAACCGAATCACGATCCCATATCTTGTTACATAAACATATACATTACATGTTATCTTCAATTTTTATGAGTTATTCCTAAACATAACTATCCCATAACAGAAAAAAAATGTAAAAAATTTCATTATATACATTCCAATGAACTTTTTGGTTTATAGTTTCAGAGAATATAGAAATAAAATAAAACATTATATTCTTTATGAGCTAAATGATATTTTTGTACAGTATAAGAAACCACATAATTGATAACATGTCTTCAAAATTGACTAAAATTAACCATACAAGCCATCTTTTTTGGCACAAAATTTATAATAATTTCTATTATGTCATGGGGAAGTGGAATAATTATAAGGGGTTATCTAAAATTCCTAATAAGGGGAACATATAATTTTATATATCTTTGACTAAAAATGTAATTAATATTATGGAATGATTAAGTAATCCTTATAATTCTATATCCAATTAAATATGAGATAATAATATATATATGAATAGATTTTAATAAAAATATATTACATGGATAGTAATAACTAGTCTCTTTGTGATGAAATACATATTTTCATACTTCATACTATATACCATAATCCAAGACATCATAATCTTATACATCTGGACTTTACCATCAAGTTAATATATGTCTCTATAAATCTACAAAACAAAACAACTAGTTAATTTTGTCTCATGAGACCTAAAGAAAAATTTTGGGGATAATAATATTGAGCCTCACCCTTTTCTAATATATATAAAATTAAATTATAATGTTATAAAATTAATAATGAATTAAAAATAAAATTTTTCTATAATCATATCTATTTGAATAAAAACATACCAAATGATAATAAATTTCCATATGTTATTTAAAGTGATAAACTGATCCTAATTCATCTATACAATGTGGTTCTATGATTAAATAATATATATTAAACATTACAATAATCATCTATATTGGAATAACTACATTTAGGATGTCAATACTTTCGCTTATGTTTGTAATGGGATGACAATATCAGAAATCATCAAGAAGAATTTTTTTTTTCAGTATTTCCAAAAATCATTTGTATTTGAATAATAATATACATTACTCCAATACTTTTCCCTAGGTTAATAAAATTGATAACAAGATCATAACACATCCAATGAAAGAAGTGGAATGTTTATATAACCCATGAATTAAGAGTCATATTTCAGAGGGATTCTGTGGTTGGAATTTATATCCATTGAAAATCATGATAGAACATTAAAATAAAATCAAGGGGACTAATGTACCCAGAATATATTAAATAATTTCAAGATATTTTTTATAACTCAATGAATTAATGTTTATATTCCATAAATATTTACAAATATTGAATTAACGAAATTAAACAAAAATTCAACAATTGGACATGATTTTAAAAATAAATATTATAATATACAAAGAAATATGTTTTGAACATTCAAGGGATATATATTAATAGAAGACCGTAAAAATGCTACATTGATCATAACATGTAACTTGCCACAAAGAATCAAATTTGAGAACAGGATAACCTATAAGGCTTGAAAAACATTATAATAAATATATCTTAAAAGAGAGGATTAGTAATTTGACATCAAATAACATAATTATGTTCCAATTATTTATATAAATTCTCAAATATTACATATTTACAAAACAAATTAAACTATCTTCATATTTCCAAACAAGTCACAAATAGTGGAATTTGAGATAGAAAACCCTTATCTTTAGTCCTAACATCCATAAACGTTTGTTATACCCAATTACCATATATATATATATATATAAATATTTATATATTTATAAATTAATTTATAACCATATTAAAATATATTTTCATTCCTAATATTCATAAATATTCATTCTCAACTACAATTCTTCTGATTTTAATCATTATGTGTTTATAGTATTGATCATTTTTACTGATTCATAATAGGGATTTATATTTTCATTATTTTTCCAAAGATCAAAATTAAAATATCATAAAAGTTATCATTAGTAATTATTTATAATTATTAAGTTTGTTTCAAATTAATTTCATGAGTTCTTCATTCCTTATCCATGATGATGTTGTCGATAAATAGATTTCCTTGATAATTCTAGTCACTCGATCAGTGTTTTCCAAATTAATGAATTGAATATTTATATAATATATACAAATTAAAATAAAAATATTTTCTAAACATTTATAATATATTAAATCATTAAATATGTTCTGATTTTCATTAATGATATAAATACATTGAAATGATTTTGTATGTTATTAAACAACCCAAATTAATAATATATCTTCATTTAATGAATGAATAGGAGGTGGTTTTTTTTAAAAACATATAATATAATTGTAAACATGAAATTTAATATATATTATTGTGATATATAATAATTATGAAGTATGTATTATAATAATAATATCATATAAATGTTTATATAATTTTAATAAAATATTTTCTTCTTCGAACACTTAATTTAAATGAATGAATTAACAAAGATATTTTATTAATCATGTATTCATTACACCATCCAATTACCCATACCATTATATTAATAATAAAATTTACATTATATTTTTTTTCATTATATCTATTTTATAAACCATTAATGAGGTGTGGTGATAGAAAACAAATTTCAATGGATGTTTTGGCAATAGTCCCCACATACACTTGAACAAAGATATCATTTTTCTTAATCAATCAGATTAATAAATAAGATCTTATAAACCCCAAAATATTTTAACATTACTGTATGAAAAAGATATTAATAACAATATATTTGTGTTTTCAGAAATTTTTTTAAAGAATATAATTATGACTAAAAGATAATTCATAGATAATAATCTTGAAAAGGACCTGAATTTTTCTAGGAAGTCACTATAGAAATAATAGAATTTTTAGTTCTAATGATGCAAAAATATTTTTGAATGATGGAGGGTGTTATAGAAGGAGGAAATTTATAATTTTTTATGATAAAATGTAACTGAAATTGAGTTTTGGAGTGGCGGTGATTATACTATTTTTATAGTCTAGGATAATAATAGTTTTGGAATTATCCCTTATATTTTATATGATTTACGGTAATTATTGAATGTTAAATGGAAGAAATATATGATGTTAAACTGATTTTCGTTTTATAATAGACTAATTTAATATTTTGGGATAAAACTTTAGCACATTGGGATTTTAATTTTATTCTTTTTATCTTTTACCTAATATAATTATACTATAGTAGTAAATTTTAAAAATTACTAATTAATATTAACAATATAAAAACAATGTAACATTTACCTAGTATAACCCTTTTAGTTTTAATATTTGTAAATAATTTAATAAAATAAAATTTTTATGTTTTTAGAAGACAATTTTATGATAATCTCACATAACACGTAAAAACTATTTATAAAAAAGTATTGTGTTTTTAAGAATAATATTTTTCTGCATTCAATTATTATCAATATTTTCTAATATGAATAAATAGTAGGTTTAATTCATATAAAATAAAATTTATTATTCTTTCATGTAATAAAAAATGAAATATCACCATGAATATACAAAAAACTATTATTTATAAAACTAATATTTTAATTTACTTCTTCATATATTGGGCATTTTTTTTTATAATATGAAAGAATATGTATATTAAAAAACATAATTTCATTCATTAAAAAATATTGTATTAATAAAAATATTCTTCAAAAAATCTAGGATAACATTACATAATGATAAAATCATGAGAATGATAAATTTTCTTAAACATATATTTTTTTGATTAAAAATATGATTTTTTTAGAAAAACTCCAAAATTTAATCTTATTATAATATTATTATTCTAAATCATAAAAATATTTTAGGATTTTAAAATTAAATTTATATATTTACAAATTCTATTTTTGAATAAAATTAAAATACACAATGAAAATCCTTTTTATTAGAAAATGATATTTTTCCACTATTAACATTGACTATTTTTATTTCATATAATTTTTAAAATAAAATGGTTTTTATAAACTATTAATATAATAATTTATCATATGTAATCCTGTAACTATTGAAATAATAATTTAAATAAAATAAAAAGGTAGGTTTTAGAAAAAAGTGCATTTCTAAACCATTATAAATCTTTTTAGCCCTTTTAGGTAATCAAATTGAATTTAATTCATATCAAATTTATCCATTATTTTCATTATACATATATTTTGTAAGGGGGATTATCCTACACATTACCACTATTTAAAAATATATTTTTTAATTTTTATAAAATAATATTTACATTATATCTAAATATGTCATGGTTTCTTTATGTTAAATATTTTGTGCGGTGAAGAATTTAGAAAACATATACTTGTGTAAAGGTATTAATATTTTAAAATATTTTGGGGCTTCATGTGATCCTTAAAAGAAATATAAATCATAAAATATACAAAATAATTTTTGTGTATAATGGTATAAGATTCCACTATTAATACTTAAAGAATCTTGTTAACTAATGGTAATGGGAAATAGTCTTTCTTCATGTAATAGTTTAGTTAGTAATAGTTTATATAGGGATGCTAGATATTATAGACATAGGTTTGAATTATTTCATCACATTCATTTTGGATTACCATTAGACTAGTTTTCTTTTGAACTATTTGAATAGTAATTTCCTTTTGTTCATTTCATATATGTTAATGTATTCCACAATAAAATATTTTTGGGTAACATTTTTACGAAATTAGGAAGGTTTCTATTCTATTTATATTATTATGGACTCATTTGTTCCACCACATCATTTAATAATATATTATGAATTCAACTCTATTGGATAATATTTTTAATTTAAAATATTATCCTTATCAATAAATTTTTATGTAACATACCGTTACCTTTAAGACCTGTAAATTCTAAACCATGTTTTGGTTTTCCTTTTTGTTGTTTTAGTTGGGTTGAGAAAAAATTGAGAGAACACCTATAATGGTGAAGTCAATGATTTATTATATTCTTAAATTTAGATGATAATTTCAATATCCTTAGAGATATTAATGTGTAGTTTTACAGGGTTACACATTATTTAAATCCTAAAATGAAATAATTTTTTTAAGAAAAATGTGACTTGTTTTTCAGTGGATATGAAATTCATCCATTACACTACATGTAACTATGTTATATGAAGTTTATACCCCTTTTATTTGTTTATAAATGAGAATCATATCTAAAAATATTATTCCACGCATATATGTCTTATTTCCCTTGATCCAATATGATTTCCAAAGACACATTGCAACCTTCATACCCTTCTATGGGGTTTTATTCATCATTTTGACATTCATTCTGTTTTGGAGTAACATATTGGGCATTCTATACATCTCCCTTTCTCAATATATTTTCCTATGAGGGGTTTGTAAGATAATCTGGTAATTGATATATCTAAACTTTGTATTTTCAAATATATTTTTTATGTTGACATCCCTGATCTCCTACACCATTATTTTATTGGTGTCTATGTCACAGGCTTTGTGTAACTATGAGAAAAAGGTATGTGGTTCCATATTGTTTCCTAATTTATATTAAGATAAAATGTATTTTTTAATATCAAATGTTTGTGTTATATTTTTTTTTATTTTTATTAATCTTTATATCAATTGGTCTGTTGGTGAAAACCCAATATCATTGGATTGGGGTTTTGAAATGGTTTTTTTAGATTAAGTAATAAAAAATACACTTCTAGTTAATTGGGATGTTATTATAGAAATTATAAATGTCAAAATTGTTTAATTTGAATTGTGAAATATATTTTCTGTACAAATTTGAGAAACCAAAATTATAGTTATTTGAGGGTTAGTTATTATATTTATAGAATTTATTTTCAATTTAAATAGATGATTTAATTGTGATATTATATTTGGGAAATGGATGAATTTGTTTTAAATTATTGTTTATTAATATCGGATTAAAAATTATTTGATAAAAACCATACAGCTTTATCTTGTTGAAAATTCATGTTTTTGATTAAAATCATTTTTGGGTTTCAATGGAATAATTGGAATAATGGAAATGTAGAATGGGATTAATTTTATTTTAACAACTGTTGAAATAAATTTCCCATTGTTTTTTTATGTGATCACATGAAATCCATTGATAGTAAGTGTGTTATAATTATAATACTTCATGACATACAACATTCTAAAACATAATATCATCACATTACATCCCTTAGGAGATGATGATGAGTATTCATTGGACTGGGTTAAAAGGGGCATATGTACATATTTGTTTTTCACAATGAACTTGGTATCCTTATTATCTGTAACATCCATACCATAATAGGAACAATTCCATTTTGCTCACTTTTTTATTACAAATGTGTATCTTACAATATTGTGAAATGTTTTACATGACTTTTGAATTTATATAAACTATTTTATATAAATTTCTATATATTATCCAATTTTTGAAAAGTACCATTTGATTAATGTAATATTTTATTAAATGAAAATTCCATCATTTTAATTGTGAATCATGAATTACTAAATTATTTCAATCATTTAAAATTTTGAGAATGATTTTTTTTATTTATTCTTGTAATGTCTCAAATTTTCTATGTATTATTTTTAGAAATTATATATAATTATTATGATACCATAACACTCAACGACGTTTGATTTCGAGGTACATAGTTCCTGGAATAAATGTTGGAAATAAATTTAACATTTAAACAGTGTGAATGAGCTATTTTCCTAAAAAAGTGGAGTATCTTTTAAAAAGGTTCCCGGATCAGAAAGCTTATGGCATCGTTGCATTCAGATCAGTGACTATACCTCAAGAAGGGGCCTACGTTTGATCAGTTTGGGTTAGCTGTGAGAGTCAGTTTTTGGAAATTTAATGGAAATAAAATAAAATAATAATTTATGTTAATTAAAAGATTCCTTTTTTGTACAGCACACTAATTCCTCCCTTTTTAAATACATGCCTAAGAAAATTTCATAGGGTTATCCTCATAACCCTGCAAAATTGGATGAGAGACTCTTGAAGAATTATAGGAGAACCCGTAGGAGGACAACAACGACACATCGTTGATCCGATGAGCCTTGACGACGAACATGACGTGACAATTGTTCTTCAACCGGATAAAGTTAGTGGTTGTTATCATGATTCTGCTTTCCCTATATTTAGATTTATAGATGAAAAAAGACTAATCGTGAACATGTTGATCCACAAATTTTCCGTTCTTTCAGGAGGGTGCTATTTTCGATATCATCTATTTAGATCAACGTCATGATGAATGGTGGTGGAGGTTCATTCCCCATTTTTCTTTATTAGATTTCTTCCTCTATTCATCATGTTCATCACGTTCTTCATGGGGTGACAAGCAACGGTTAGATGCACATCCGTTTTACGATGCAACGGTCCCAATTTGAAGATTCGACATCGCAAAAACCTATACGAGGTTCAATGATGATGGAGGACGACGAATCTGATTGGATTAAGAGATACCATTATTCAATTGTTCTTCGCACGGGTGGAGAAACACACATTTTCAAAGCCGATCATAGGTCTGAAAAAAACAAAAACAGCTTTGCGTCATTGGGGTGTCCTAGAATCTAGTGTTTTAGGGTGATTGGATGGACGAATAAAATAACAAAACACCATGGGAGGTGTACTGCTGAGAAGATTCGTTTCTTGGAAATTTCTGCAATACACGGAATGTTTCCTAATGAACACACCATGTGGACCGGCATAGCGGCGTCTAGGGTCTCAGTGTTAGATAGGTAACACACGGTGTGTGACCCTAGTCACACGGTGTGTTGGACCTTCCGCAAAGCTCGACATTTATTCTGGTTAGTACACGGACATGAGATGAACTACACGGCTTCATATAAAATGTGTTTAAACCATACGTGTCATGGAAGATGTGACTATGTGGGACTCGACATGTATCTAGGGGATACAGAGACACGAGGTGGAATACACATCCAGGTGAGTCCAGTAATGCGGGTCACCCCATGTATCGATTACGCGGGTTGTCATACATGGTTTGAGACCATGTACAGGGACATGGCCTACATACACTGGGCAGACCACATATACCTAGACATGACATTTGATCATTTTGACACTCCATGTAGTTTTTTTTATAATACCAGCCTTGCAACATGGGTAATTGTACACAGGCAGTACCTGGGGATTGAAGATGCGGCTTGTAACACATCTACATGCCATGTACATTTTAGAACATGACTAGATCTTTTTTTCCACAATATCTGGGACATGATTCATATGGGTTAGTGATCCTTTATCTCATTCCCCTAAAGATCAGGTATCATTTCCTACTATAAGAGTATGATCCCTTAACCAGGATGTTCGGGGATGGAGTCAGGTCTCCCTCCGAGAGGCCCAAAGAGAGATCCTCTATCCATTCTTGACACTAGGTATTGTCAGGCATCGATGTGACCAACTTCACAGGGTGTCAATCCTCTTCGAAGAAGGTGAATACGAATGAGTCGTTGTATCCTCCAAGACCCTAGTAGTGATCCTCATCTGTGCATCGTGATCTTTCCAACTTAGGATTGTGTTCTCCCAGAATGATTATATATATATCTCCTGACCTTTCACGATAGACATTACTTATTAGATCAATGTCATTAGAGATATCAAACACGTGGAGTGAGTTCTCCCAAACGAGTGTTGTGTGGAATCTCTGAACTAAATCCATGTAGGGGGTAAGCGATTGTGCGACTTTTCACTAGACTGGGGGGTCTGGGTTTGGAGTATATCTGGATATTTATTGTATTCTCCTATTATATTCTCAGTAGGAATATATTGTGTAGAGTTGAATTTACCTTTATTTTGTGTATTGCATTGTGTTTTTCAGGGACCTCTACTGAGTTTTTTTATACTCACCCCTGCATGGACTTTGCCTTCACATTTAATGTCTACTGTAGAGGATCATCCTTTTGATAGTGTCCATATAGTGTGGAAGATTTTGTGATATGTTTGACTTTAAATGTGTTATTTTTATATCATTCATGGTTTATGTATAATGTATTGACATTTCATATGCTAGTTTTAATATAAATGTTTATGTTTTGTTTAATCCTGTTCATATGAGGAATGCATTGGACTTAGTCAGTGACGGGTGGAGCCCGCTATAGCTCCTCGATGCATTGGTAGGTCTCCTGAGATAAACTAATGTCTGGGAACAAGGCCTTGAAAAGATCTTATTAGTAGTCTTGGCACAAGACCTTTACTATGTGGCTATGATAGTCTGGAATTATGCATTCCATCATTATAAAAGTGGTTATTGATATTGAATGTGATTATTTTATTAGTAAAATATCCATGTGAATAAGTAAATGGAATTATTTCGTTTTATTTTTTTATATTATGTTGAAGTTCTAGTTTAAAAGGTTTTTGTTTTAGTAATACACTTCCATAAGTGTTTATGATTATTTATAAAAGTTTCTGCTATATTTTTAACCTTACTGAGCATCTAATATCACCACTTTCAATGATTTATTTTTCCCAGGATATGAAGAAGTCTTTTATGACTGACCTATAGGGATATTCTAATGGGATATGAGTGTGAACTATGGAGACTATGTTGTTGAATTTTTTTCTCATTATCATTTAATGTAAGACTTATGAATGTATTTAGTGTTTCCAAGTCTAATAAACTAATCGGTCTTTCGAGACATGATCATTTTTTATCATGCCTATGTTATGTAATAATGCACCGACTCTGGGTAACTAGGGTCAGGGCATTATATAATGTTTTTATTTTGGGTTGGTTGTAAACTTTTTTTTACCATTTTTACAGTTAAATTATAAACCATTTCATTCTTTTCATTTATCATTATCTTAGTATTGAAAATAAGGAAATTAATGAATACATATAATTTGGAAGGCATAGATTTGTTATATTCTCTGATTTAACCTGAAATTGATAAAACCTTACTGAAATTTAGATTTTTTATAATAGTTCTCTGTTTCATTTAAATCCTAAAATGAAAATAATTCATTTTAAGCAATAGGTGATGGGTTTTAAAGTGGATATGAATATATTCAATTAAATGACATGTAACTAGGTTACAGGCCATCTGTGATGCTACAATTAGTAATTAAATAGTAATCCCAAAATAAAATAGTATTTCTCCTCTCCAAGACATATTCCTTTCAACAATAGAGTAATTCCCATGAAATAATAGAGGCCTTAGGCCCTTCTAGATGCATTCGTTAAACCTTCAAATGTTTCTTTATTTGAGGAGTAACCTACTTGGTAAGTGTTCCCATCGTATCTCTATCTATATCTCTTTTCCTCTTTGGGGTATGATAGATCATCTTGGAAATAATGGATCTAATCATTGTGCTGTCAAATCCAATTTGAAGGATGATTTCCCATTTTTTTCAATCATTTTGTCAGTGGGTACGTCACTGGGATTGTGTTTCTCTAGCTAAAAGGCAGGTGGTTCCATCTTGATACCAAATTTATATTATAATAAAATATCTTTTTTAATTTCAATTTATTGATAAAAATTAAATAATTTTTTTTAAATGATTTCAATTGGATTGTTGAAGAAACTCCTATTTATTTGGAATGGTTTTCGAAATATGTTTTTTGGAAAAAAAATTGGAAAACCTATAATTCAACTTAATTGGAGTGTAGTTTATGATATTATAAAAGATTGAATAGATTAATTTAAATGTTAAAATGTATAGAAAGGAAAAATTATAAAAATTACAAATCCAATGATTTTGGGGTTTGATATGAAATTGAATGAATTTATTTAAAATAAATTGATTAATTTACTTATAATATTTGATTGTGTAATAGAATAAGTTGATATCAAATATTTATCTCTAAAATTTGGGCTAAAATATGTTTGGATAGAAACTATAGGGTTTTATCTAAGTGAAAAGTCGTGTTATTTCATAAATACATTTTTGAAGATAAAATTGGAATATTTATATTAGAGAATTTGATTAACTGTATTTTAAGAAGTCTTAAAAAAATTACCATTTTTGTTGTGTACAAGAGAATATGTTAGCCTTGGGTAGTTGGTGAGCTTTTTGGATGGATCAATATGACTTAAAACTTTCTTAAATGGCGTATTTTCCCAACACATCCCCCTTTAAATATTTATTAGTCAACTTTTGGCTATATTTGATGGGGTGTATATATATATTTTCTGTTTACTTTTACTATCAGATCCTTTTATACTATAACATGCATACCTAATAAAGATAATGATAATATTTATTAGGTTTTTAAAATTAAATGTATATATTCCATTGTTTCAAATATTTTTACATGACTTTTTAATATATATTAATCTTTTTTTATAAAAATACTTATTCAAACAATTTTGGGAAAAATTATATTTGTGTAAAGAACCCTTTTATTGAAGGTAACATCTTTCATTTGAAATGTATATCCATAATTTTAATTGTAAACCATTATTGTTAATATATTTCCAACGTTTAAAATTAAAATCACTAATTGTTTTATTTATGGTCATTGAAATGGGAAACATGTTTATTAAGAAATTGAAAGAACTTTGCATTATTATTTTAATATTGGAAACTATTTTAAATTATATTTTGAAATTCTATTGGAAATTAGATCGCATACTACATGCTTTTTTGTATTGTTTTAGATTATCTTCTTCTAGGTTTGAGTTAGGAAAATGGATCTCTTGGAGGTTGATCTAGTGGTTGAAACTTGTACTAGGTGAGTTGCGTCTGAGTTTTGACTTACACAGATTTCATATTTTTTGTACTTGTTGATGGTACTTGGGATTGTTTACACTTTTTTGAAAATAGTACACTACTATGAGTGGATTTATTTTGATATTAATAATCTCTTTCTTCTTTTAAATCATCTTTGTTAGTGGAAAAATTGTTCCCACTGTCAGTTTTTTATGATTCTAGGTGATAGTCACCGACCTATGGAAATTAAGAATGCCCTTTGGGATATGATCGGTCTGGCTCAGTTATCAGGTTACTAGGGTACTCAGGCTGGTTCATGAAATTTTATACATCATTAATATTATTATCAATTTTAATTAATTCACTGGAGGGTGTTTACTATAAATATTGATAGATATCATGTTTCCATAAAAAACATGAATATTTTAAATTACGAGGAAATGTTTTATGTTCCAATTCATGGAAATTGTGAATTAATGGGAGGAAAAAATAAATAGATATGTGCATGACCACATATAATTTATCAATACAATCATCCTCAGATATGGATTAATCTTTTTTTAGCTAATAAAAATTCATTATGTTCATTATGTCTACTAGGAATAATTAATCATAAATTAATTAACATGAATGGAATTTTTCTGAATCATTATAGTATTAAAAACCAGAATCATTAACTATAATATATATCAATTAGTAAAACATTTGGTTTAGGGTATATAAAATATTTTTCAATGTGTATGAAATGTTTATTTATGAAATTAACTGTGCAATGTGAATTATTACACCCAGTACTCATATTCTTGGGCTATGTTATCCTATACATATTATTTACATACTTTATTGGTACAAAAAATAAAATACCAGATATAAGAATATATGATTATAAAATCACCAATTATTAATTTCTTACCCATATCTTTAAAATCATTTTAGTTTTGATAATTATAGAATTGAGAAAAAAACTTAATATAATAAATCATATGATCTTTTTAAGAAATGGAAAAATTTCAGATTATATATGAAAATGTTTATTCCTTAAGGAGTATTCAATGTATATGAAAAATTATTTATCATGATGTATACTTCTAAAGATGTAACATATACTACATTTCTAAATAGCAGGTTGAAATGGAATCCAAATAGGGGTTGATCTCAAATGCAAAATAATGGAAACATATCTGTAATGAAATCCGGGTATTTACGTGGCATATATATTATCTCAGGAATAAATAACAATATAATTCCAAAAATATGCATATATCTAGTGTCATTTACATACATTAAATAATTAAAAACATTTACATAAACAACTCTAACCTCATATTAATGTCATATATAATTCATGACATAAAAACATGTTTTAAAGGGTAGTTCGAAGATAGTTTATTTTTGGTTGATAGAGTATCAAATATATATTATTGAATTGAGTGGAGATTATCCAAATATCCAATCATTTTTTTTTCTCATGATACACTTTGATTCATCAAGGGGATATATTAATTTTCGCCAAAAATCACATAATTTAGTCAAATGCATTCCCCATAATAGTCAATCAGACTATTTATACAATTAACTAAGGAACCAGTTAATGATTGAAGTCTAGATATTATTATAATTATAAATATAAAATATCAATAATTGATAAACCTATTGTATAAGTAAATAATAATCATAATTTATAACACATTCCCCTATATTAATAGAATAGATAACATGCTCAAAACCCATATAGAGAAAAATGGTGGATGGTCAAACAATACATAGTCAATATGAAAATAATCTTCTCTGTTGGAATAAAAAAAAATAATGCTTATAATTATCCAAATTTATATAGAATATAAAATTTATAGGTTAACATTATTTAGAATTAATTACAAAAAATTGATGTTGACACAATATTGATTGATTTGTGTACAACTCAATCAATAATGAAATAACATTATCATAATTTATCTGGAGAATTCTGTTGGATGGTGTTAAGAAGACGTAACCAATAACGTGTTGACAATATAACATAGGGTATTTATGGTAAGAATTTATATCCTCAAAAAACAATACGATAATATCAATTACTATATAAAGGGGAATAATGTTCCTAACATACATGTTTAAGAGAATAGTCATTACTAATAGAATGAAAGTTGAGTAATGATAAATCATTAATACTAGTGAAACAATTTAATTAGTAGCCAAATGAATTAGAGACTTTTAATTTTTATAAATCCCCTGAAATAAAAAAAATTATGATAAAAATATATTCATGGTGTAACATCCCAGGTAAATAAAGGATAAAAAATTTCAATATTTATTAATATTTAGGAATTAAAAATTAATTTTACTTTAAAGGGGTTGCTATGTTCGATAGCGTACCCGATACACAACAAAGAGTTTCTTTGAAATCTTACGTTGCACACTAGTAATAAAATAAAATTATTTTAAATGGTAGTTAACACATAGACATTGTATTGGCGGGAATGAATATAAATAACTAGAATACGATTATATATGTTTTTTACATGTTTTTACATTTATCGAATAAAATATTAAGGCTTAAAATACGAAAATAATTCAATTTTAGGCATATATACTCTAATATTCACTAAAGGTCCACTTATCGCCTTTTGATGGAGAACCATCATTAAATATAGTTTTTTTCACTATTATACATTCTATTGGACCAAATAAAACTTTTCTTTAGAATCAGGACATCAAAATTTACTTTGTGTAAATTTTTGGTATTTTTCCGATAAAGATTAATTTTTAATGAATAGTGAAAAATGTTGTATTTTAATTCAAATACTCTTTTTAATATAATTTTTTTATATGATTAGATTATCTTTTGAATTTATTTTAATGTGATATTAGCATATATTTTTACCATTTAATCCAATAGTGGTCATTGGAATTAATTTCACATTGAAATTGAACTTAAACTAGTGTCAATCTTTTGATACATTTTGTTTCATAAAAACCAGATATTTGTTTTGACAGCGAGAACTAATTATTAAATTAAATAATGCAAATTATATGTTTTGAATTTTTTAAAATATTCATAATTTTATAATTCAGAATATCAAATATAGCTTAGGGTGAATTTTTGGTATTTTTCTGAAAAACTTCAATTTTTTATGAATAGTGAAACCACTAAGTGGTAATTAAAAAAATGATTTTTCGTTTAAATGAAATTTTACCACCTCAATGTTTAGAATTTCAAAAATATGACATACATGGTTTTCATTATGAAGTAAAATGTAGTTCAATTGGATTAAAATAGTTTTTTGATGAATAGTAACTTTTATGTTTTTAATCGCGATTAGAGGTAATTAGTTTAATTTAAGGTAAAAATAATATTTTAAAAATATGAAATGACCATGAAACATTTACTACCTTTATTTGATGTGTCATGTCCGACCAAGACAATCCATGGGTCAACTTGGGGACCCCATAGAGCAATTTTGGTAGGAAAATGACATTAATAACTTTTTATTTATTGTTAAAATAAAAATGTCACAAACATGAGTTGTTTTACTATAACAATTTTTATACGGGGTCATAAAAGTCATATGTTTTACTATAAATATTAATTTGAAATGTAAAAGTATTTAATACTTCATGATATTTTTTATAATTTTTAGACATTAAATAAATTAAATTATTTATGACACGATGATGATGGAGCGATTACCTCATTATTTAACGATTTAAATAAAATGAAAAGATAATGTAAACTATAAGACCTACATTTGTAAAAAACCTATTGGATGGGTGGATTTCGATCTCTTATCACCTTATGCGTGAAATATATAATTTTGGGACCTTTAAAAACCGAAACTCATTTTATAATAAAGTAACCTTTTATAACATTCCAACAGTGCTCCTCCTATCATCCTATAAAAGGCCCCCACATCTACCACCTTACACACACCTCTCAAGCCTTTGGATTGACCAACCCCATCCCATTTTGTCTCTCCACATCCCTATATTACTCATAGAATCCTAACATTGGGCAGAAGTCTTTCCAAGGACGCCTTTGTGCTCAAATCAAAAAGAGTTACCCGATTTAAAGGTAGTGTCTTCTCTTGTATTCATAGGTTTTATTTTGCTTCTCCAACCCCATAAACTCTTTTTATTCCTTTATTTTGTAACAAAACCGGTATATTAAATATACTAGGATGTTGTTATGAGAAGTATTAGAGCTTCACCTACACACACCTTCGTCTAATGGTTAAAGAACATACTGTTTCTGTGGTTGGCGATTTTCTGCCTCACGAAACGATGATTGTTCAATATTTTTTAACATATTTCATGGTGGCCATTAATATGTCACTATATTTATATATGATATATATTATGTTTATTTTTTTCTTATTCTTCTGTATTTTGCATTTGTGGCATACCTTTATGGTTTCCATTGTGGGTAAACACGATAATTTTATTTTAGGAAGTGTGGACTACCGCCCCCTCAAAGTGATTTGATTCGTCAATGCCATATGTGGGACGTATAAAGGATGGAGATAATGTTATTATATATGATGTTATACTGGAATTATAATATACACTTATATCATAATGATTTCACTTCATTAAATACGAAATAAAAATGAAAGTAGAGTTCATGTGTACGTACGGATTACCGTCTCTATAAACGGTGCATTTCATTACTAACCTCTAAATGTTATTTAATATTATAAATACATGTATATTATGGATATATATTATATATATTATATCCAAATCATGATTATCATTCTGGATATAATGAACCTTTGACCACATAAACAACATGTAATTGTAAGAAGTCCATTTTTGACTTATGTACCAGATATCGACAAAACGAACATTATTAACATAAATGATTACATAACATTTATAACATGGAAATAAGTTATATAAAAGGAATAATAAACTTTAAATTGGTTCTTAAACAAGTAGAAATTAACTTTATTTTATTATTCAGGAGATTAAAGAGCTATCGAGTCACGTCGGACACGAGGTAAGGGACTTCTTCTCAATCTCCTTTCATTGGGGAATATTTTGTTCCAATACAAGGCTTTCATTTATATGGTGTATAAACCCCTTTGACTTTTAATTTTATAAAAAAGTAATCTTTTTCTATGAAGTGTTTTACAAAGAGATAAAAAGGAATGTTTCTTTTAACCTACGCGGTGACAACGACCTTTTCCACCGCCGCGATTATTATTTGGTCTTTGGCTTCCTCAACAGGACATAATGTTTTTAAATTTGAAATAATTACCATATACTCTATTATGTATTTTGGTATTGAAAATGGTTTTCATAATGTATTTTTTATGTCAATATTTTTATGTGATATATTGTGATCAATGTGTGGAAATGTATTCTTTCCATTATATTTGTTTTATGTCTTATGATTTTATAATGGTACTTGGACATTTGATGGATGGTTATGTGATAAACCATATGACGGGTGGTGTCGTGAATACCAGGATAGGTGGTTACGTTATAACCTTCAATGCATTGGGTATGGAATTCAGCTTTATGGCTATTCCATTAAGTGATATGTGTGGAAGTTTACCGTATGGTTATTCCATTTAAGTATTTTTATGTCCCAAGGTAACTTTATATGTTATGTGTTCTTTATATGGGTTTTATGGTAATATTTTGGTTACAAAAGGGTATGTAATGATATTTGATTCAGTGATGAGTTTTTACTACTTCATAAATGTGAAAGGTATTAATTTGATAAAGTATACATGGTTTACTTGTTGTTTTGAAAAACTAACAGTTTTCATTCTTTGTGTATCCCCTACTGAGATTTTTATGCTCACCCCATGTTTTTGAAATATTTTCACAGGGCATAATTTTAAATAGGGTCAAGGATGGGATCAAGGAAAAGTCATGCTATCTAAAACATGGAACTAGGCATGTTTCTTTTTAAGAGTTTTTCATGGAATCTTAGTAGAAGTGTCTACATTGCAATCTTTTGAGATGTAATAGTTACGGAATAATTCTATAAAACTCTAAACCTGAAAAGATCCTCAATGTGAATTATTCATTTAATTCAATATTATGTAAGGTTTAAGGTCAGGGCCTTATAGTTAGTATCAAAGGGAGGTTTAGACAACTTTAGGAGTTAAAATAATATCAAATGATTATCCAAATATATTTTTATGGTCAAATTGAAATGATATAGAATTTAAAGATTACCATGTTTCTTCGCCTAAGATATTCCTGTGTTCAGAATGGTTTTCCATAGAGGAAAAAAAGAAGCTATGTTGGGACGACATCAAAAGGAATACAACCTTCCAAATCAGCAACCTGAGATGGTCAGAATTAGAACTGAATAGTTTGTTGCAGTGATGGTACAATTGAATCATGCAATAAATGGTGGTGGTATCCATGAACGAGATATGCAATATCAACCACAAAGGGACATGTTAGTGGTAGAACATTTCATGAGGCAACATCCCCCATCGTTCAGAGGATCTTCTGACCCTGTTCTAGCTGACGGGTGGATTAAAGCACTGGAGAAGATTTTTGATGTCATTTGGTGTTCAGAACATCAAAAGGTTAGTCTTTCTATTTACCGTTTTTAGGTGAAACAGATCAGTGGTGGTTGATGATGAAAAATATCAAGGATAGTGATGAGATTGACGATCTTCACTGGGACGAATTCAAAGGTATGTTTCTTGAGAAATATTTTCCTAAGGTGGTTCGTCAAAGGATGGAAAATCAATTCCTAGAATTCAGGCAGGAGGATGACTCAGTGGATGCTTATGAAGCAAAGTTCACATGACTGGTAAGGTATGCTCCAAACTTCATACGAGATCTTGATAGTAAAATCAACCATTTTTACTCAGGGTTAAAGACAAAGTATCGAAGGGCTTTAGCTTCTCGTGAGTTCAAAAGTTATAAAAAACTGGTTTGATGTTCGGAGAAGATGAAAATGGAGTTTACTGATGATCATGTGTTCTTTGAAAAACAACATAATAAGAGGTCCAGTTGGTAGGAAAAAGGGAAGAATTCATCAAAGAAGCAAGGAGGTAATAAAACCAAATATCCATCCTGTGAGAAGTGTGGTAAAATGCAACCTGGAGAATGTTTATCCAAGTCTGTAAAGTGCTTTTTGTCTGGTATGTTTGGTCATATTTCTCGTAACTGTAAGGAAGATGATCAAGCATGCAATGAAAAGTTAGTGGTAAGATGTTTTTAGTGTAATGAAATGGGTCATTATGAAAATCAGTGTTTAGAGAATAACTCAACTGGGGGAAATCACCCAGACTACAAGGAGAAAGGGGTGGTGAAATCCTTTGCAACTACTTCATCATATGTTGGTCCATCGAATGAAGTATTATCAGGTACACTATTTGTTTGTTCGGATTATGCCAATGTGTTGTTTGATTCAGGGTCTACACATTCTTTCATTTCTGAGAAGCTTTCTAGTAAATTGGAAATTCCATCTCAAGATATGAATCTTGAACATATGTTAAAAATATCCGGAGGAAACGTTGAGACAAAAATAAATTATAAGAACCTTCTTATCCTCGTGTGTGGAAAGAATATTCCAGGAAACCTTATTTTTTTCCTCTAGTAGAGTTTGATGTTTTTTGGGCATGGATTGGATTTCCGTTTATCATGCTAAGATTGATTGTAGAGTTAAAATGGTTTCTTTTCAAAACGATTTTTAGTTTGTATACAAGAATGAACCCTTGCTTTTGATAACATATCAGGAAGTTGAGAAACTAGTAAAAGATAGAAATCAATGTTATCTTGCACATATTTTTGAAAATAATGGAACTATTCAGATTAATGATGTGCCAGTGGTAAACAAGTATCATGATGTTTTTCTTTATGAGTTTCCTACTATTATTCATGATCGAGAAGTTGAATTTATTGTTCACTCAGTTCCTAATTCTAAGGCAATTTCAAAATCCCCTAATCGAATGGCTCATGATGAACTTTTAGGGTTAAAGAAACAATTGCAGGAGTTATTAGATAAAGGCTTCATTCGACCAAGCACATCACCATGGGGTTCTCCTGTCTTGTTTGTTAAAAAGAAAGATGGTTCAATGAGACTTTTAATTGATTATAGAGCCTTAAATAACATTACTATTAAGAACAAGTATCTTTTGCCTCATATCGATGATTTATTTGATCAGCTCTAGGGATCACAGTATTTTTCGAAGATTGATTTGAGGTCAGGGTACCATCAGTTGATTTATGGACCTTATGAATAGAATATTCAATGAGCTCTTGGATAAGTTTGTGGTTGTTTTCATCGATGATGTTTTGGTGTTTTCTAAAATTAAAGAGGTGTGTGAAAGTCATTTAAGGTTTATCTTGCAAACCTTAAAAGAAAAGAAACTGTATGGAAAATTCATCAAGTGTGAGTTTTGGTTGCAATAATATTCTTTCCTTGGTCACATTGTTTCAAAAATGGTATAACTGTTGATCCTAATAAAACAAAAGTTGTTAAAAAATGGATAATACCCCAAAATGTAACTCAGATATGTATTTTTCATGGTTTGGAAGGTTACTACAGAAGGTTTGTTGAAAATTTTTCATGGTTATCTAGTCTAATGACTAAGCAAACTCGTAAGGGTGTTAATTTTATCTGTACAAAAGAATGTGACGATTGTTTTTAGGAGTTTAAAAGAAGATTGGTGAATGCTCCAGTTTTGGAACTTCCTTCCATGAATGGTGAGTTTGTTATCTATAGTGATGCTTCATTGAAAGGACTTGGCTTCTTCCTAATGCCGAATGATCAGGTAATTGCTTATGCTTCATGTCAGTTGAAAATTCATGAGGTAAATTACCCTACACATGACTTGGAATTAGCTACTATTGTCTTTGCTCTAAAAATTTGGAGGCCTCATTTGTATGGAGTAATGTGTGAAATATATACTGATCAAAAATGTTTATAGTATATATTCACTCAGAAAGAATTGAACATGTGACAGAGGAGATGGCTGGAATTAATCAAGGATTATGATTGTACAATTCATTACCATCCAGAAAAAGAAAATAAAGTGGTTGATGCTTTGAGTCAAAAAAGTAATGCATCATTAACCATGATAAGTTTGGAATGAGATCCTTTGGTTTTTGATTTGATGAACTTTGGCATGAAAGTTGTTAGTGCAGGAAGTTCTTCTCATTTGTTTCAGGTATCAGTGATATCATCCCTATCAGACAGAATTAAGAAAGCGCAGAATAAAGACAGTGGGTTGCAGAAAAAGGTAGAGCTGGTTCAGAAGGGTAAGATGCCTGAATTTAATATTGATAATGATTGTGTTTTGAGGTTTGGGAAGAGATTATGTGTGCCTGGTGATTCACAGTTGAAGAATGAGTTGTTATGTGAGGCTCATAGTTCCCTGTTTTCAGTTCATCCAGGAAATATTAAGATGTAAAGAGATCTGCAGGAGTATTACTGGTGGGATGGAATAAAAAGAGATATTTCTGATTTTATTATGAAGTGTTTGACTTGTCAGCAGGTTATATAAGAGCGGTAGTTACCAAAAGGGATGCTTCAGCCTTTACCATTTCCATAGTGTAAATGGGAAAATATATCCATTGACTTTTTTGTGGGATTTATGAAGACTTCTCGAGGTAAAAATGCAATTTGTGTTATTGTTGATCGCTTGACTAAATCTGCTCATTTCCTTCCTATTCGAGATACTTTCCCTCTAGATCAAATTTCTAGATTGTATATTAAAGAGATAGTCAGGTTTCATGGAGTTCCCCTATTCATTGTATCTGATCGTGATCCCAGGTTTACTTCTAACTTTTGGGAAGGCCTTCAGAAGGCGTTGGGTACTGAATTAAATTTTAGTACATCTTTTCATACTCAATCGAATGGGCAGTCAGAACGAACAATTCAGACTTTGGAGGATATACTATGTGCTTGTTCGATGGATTATCAGGGATGTTGGGACCAACATCTTTCTTTGGTTGAATTTTCATATAATAACAGTTTTCATTCCAGTATACAGATGGAACTGTTTGAGGCATTATATGGGAAGCGGTGTCGAACTCCAGCTTTTTGGGATGAAGTGGGTGAAAGAAAGTTGATGGGACAAGAATTGGTAGAAGAGATGGCAGAAAAAGTTCAGTTGATTTAGAAACACATTAGAACAGCTTAGAATAGATAGAAAAGTTATGCAGACAAGAGGGGGAAGGATCTCTCTTTCGAGGTAGGTGATTATGTTTTTTTTCAAAGTTTCACCATGGAAAAGTGTGATGTGATTTGTTAGAAAGTAAGTCTGAGTCCAAGGATCATTGGACCATATGATATTTTGGAGAGAGTTGGATCAATTTCTTACCGAGTGGCTTTACCTTCGAGTTTATCTTAGGTACACAATGTTTTTCATGTTTCGATGTTGAGAAAGTATATTCCAGATCCATCTCATGTTTTGAGCCCAAATATAGTTCAGTTGGAAGAGAATCTCTCTTATGGAGAACAACCAGTATAGATTCTTGACCGAAGAGAGCAAGTGCTGCGAAATAAGGTAATTCACCAGGTAAAGGTTTTGTGGAAAAACCATATAGTTGAAAAGGCAACATGGGAATCTGAAAATGCTATGAGGGATAAATACCCCCACTTATTTTGATAAGTGAATAAAATTGTGAGGATGCAATTCCCAAAAGGGGGGAAGGATGTAACATCCCAGGTAAATAAAGAATAGAACATTTTCATATTTATTAATATTTATGAATTAAATATTAATTTTACTTTAAAGGGGTTGCTATGTTCGATAGTATACCTGATACGCAACAAATAGTTTCTTTGAAATCTTACGTTGCACACTAGTAATAAAATAATATTATTTTAAATGGTAGTTAAAAAGTAGCCATTGTTTTGGCGAGAATGAATATAAATAACTAGATTATGATTATATATGTTTTTAAATGTTTTTACATCTATCCAATAAAATATTAAGGCTTAAAATAAGAAAAGAATTCAATTTTAGGAATATATACTCTAATATTCACTAAAGGTCCACTTATCGCCTTTTGATGGAAAACTGTCATTAAATATAGTTTTGGTCACTCTTATATATTATAATGGACCAAATAAAACTCTTCTTTAGAATCGTCACATCATAATTTTCTTGTGTAAATTTTTGGTATTTTTCTGATAAAGTTCAATTTTTAATTAATAGTGAAAAATGTTGTATTTTAATTCAAAACCTCTTTTTAATCTAATTTATTTATATGATTAGATAGTATCTTGAATTTGTTTTAAAGTGAAATTAGAATATATTTTTACCATTTAATCTAATAGTGTTCGTTGTAATTAATTTCACTTTGAAATTGGACTTAAACTAGTGTCAATCGTTTGATACATTTTGTTTCGTAAAAACACGCTATTTGTTTTGACAGCGGGAATTAATTATTAAATTAATTAATACAAATTATATGTTTTGAATTTTGTAAAATAGACATCATTTTAGAATTCTGAATATCAAATATATCATAGGGTGAATTTTTGGTATTTTTCTGAAAAACGTCAATTTTTGATGAATAGTGAAACCACTAAGTGGTAATTAAAAAACTGGTTTTTCGTTTAAATTAAATTTTACCACCTCTGTGTTTTGAATTACAAAAATCCTACATACATGGTTTCCATTAGGAAGTAAAATGTTTTTCAATGGGATAAAATAATTTTTTTGGTGAATAGTAACTTTTATGTTTTTAATCGCGATTAGAGGTAATTAGTGTAATTTAAGGTAAAAATAATATTTTAATAATATAAAATGACCTTGACACATGTCCTACACTTATTGGATGTGTCATGGAAGACCCAGACAATCCATGGGTAAACTTGGGGACCCCATGGAGCCATTTTAGTAGGAAAATTACTTTAATAACTTTTTATTTAAATATAAAATAAAAATGTCACAAACATGAGTTGTTTTACTAATATAATTTTTATATGGGGTTATAAAAGTCATATGTTTGACTATAAATATTTAATAGAAATCTAAAAAGATTTCTTACTTCATGATATTTTTTTATAATTTTTAAACATTAAATAAATTAAATTATTTATGACACCATGATGATGCAACGATTACCTCATTATTTAACGATTTTAATAAAATGAAAAGATAATGTAAAATCTAAGACCTACACTTGTCAAAAACCTATTGTATGGGTGGATTTTGAACTCTTATCACCTTATCCTCGAAATATATATTTTTGGGACCTTTAAAAACCAAATATCTTTTAAAAATAAAGTAACCTTTTATAACTTTCCATGAGTGCCCCTCCTCTCCTCTTATAAAAGGCACCCACCTCTACCACCTTACCGAAACCTCTCAAGCCTTTGTCTAGACCAACCCCTGACCATTTCGTCTCTCCGCATACCTATATTACTCCTAGAAGCCTCACATTGGGTAGAAGACTTTCCAATGAAGCCTTTGAGCTCAAATAAAAAAGAGTTACCTGATTTAAAGGTAGTGTCTTCTCTTGTATTCTTATGTTTTATTTTGCCTCTCCATCCCCATAAACTCTTTTTATTCCATTATTTTGTAACAGCAACAGTATATTAAATATACTAGGATATTTTTATGAGAAGTATTATAGCTACACCTACACAAACCTTTGTCTAATGGTTAAAGAACATATCGTTTCTGTGGTTGGTGATTTTCAGCCTCACGAAATGATGATTGTTCAATCTTCTTTTAACACATTTCATGGTGGCCATTAAGATGTCACTATATCTATATAATATATATATTATGTTTATTTTTTTATTATGCTTCTTTATTTTTCATTTTTTTCATACCTTTATGGTTTCCATTGTGGGTAAACACGATAATTCCATTTTAGGAAATGCGGACAACTGCCCCCACAAAGTGATTTGATTCGTTAATGCCATATGTTGGACGTATAAAGGATTGAGTTAATATTATTATATATTATGTTATACTGTAATTATTATATACCCTTATATCATTATGATTTCACTCCATTAAATACAAAATAGAAATGAAAGTAGCGTTCATGCATACGTACGGCTTACCGTCTCCATGAACGGTGCCTTTCATTTCCTACCTCTAAATGTTACGTAATATTATAAATACATGTATATTCTGGATATATATGATATATATGATATCCAAATCATGAATATCATCCTGGATATAATGAACCTTTGACCACACAAACAACATGTTATTGTAAGAAGTCCATTTTTGACTTATGAACCAGATATCGACAAAACGAACATTATTAACTTAAATGATTACATAATGTTTATAACATGGTAATAAGTTATCTAAAAGGAATAATAAACTTGAAAAAGGTTATTAACCAAGTAGAAATTAACTTTAGTTTATTATTCAGGAGATTGAAGAGCAGTCGAGTCACATCGGACATGAGGTAAGGGACTTCGTCTCAATCTCCTTTCATTGGGGCATATTTTGTTCTAATACAAGGCTTTCTTTTATAGGGTGTATAAACCCATTTGACTTTTAATTTTATACAAAAGGAATTTTTTTCTACAAATTTTTTTACAAAACTACAAAAATGAATGTTTCTTTTAACGTACGTGGTGACAACGACCTTTTCTGCCGTCGCGGGTATTATTTGGTCTTTGGCTTCCTCAACAAGCCATAATGTTTTTAAAATGAAATAAATACCATATACTCTTTTATGTATTTTGGTATTGAAAATCGGTTTTATAATAGATATGTTATGTCAATATATTTTTGTGATATATTGTGATCAATGTTTGGAAATGTTTTCTTTCCATTATATTTGTTTTATGTCTTACGATTTTATGATGTTAAATGGACATTTGACGGGTGGTTACGTGATAAGCCATATGATGGGTGGTGCCGTGAATACCAGGACAGGTGGTTACGTTATAACCTCCAATGCATTGGGTATGGAAGTCGGCCGTATGGCTATTCCATTAAGTGATATGTGTGGAATTCGACTTTATGGTTTTTCCATTTAAGTATGATTATGTCCCAAGTTACCTTTATATGTTATGTGTTTTTATATAGGTTTTATGGTAATATTTTGGTTACAAAATGGAATGTAATGATCTTTGATTTAGTGAATAGAGTTTACTGCTTCATAAAGGTGAAAGGCATCACTTTCATAAAGTATACATGGTTTACTTGTTGTTTTGAAAAACTAACAGTTTTCATTCTTTGTGTATCCCTTACTGAGCTTTTTATGCTCACCCCATGTTTTTGAAATGTTTTTCACAGGGCTTAATGTGGAATATGGTCAAGGATGGGATCAAGAAAAAGTCATGCTATTTAAAACATGGAAGTAGACATGTTTCTTTTTAAGAGTTTTTATTTTATGGAAACTTAGTAGAAGTTTCTACTTTGTAATCTTTTGAGATGTAATAGTTATGTCCTAATTCTCTAAAACTCTAAACCTGAAAAGATCCTCAATGTGAATTATTCATTTAATTCAATATTAATTAAGGTTTAAGGACATGGCCTTATACATGGGTAGTGAATACACCAATCTAAGGGAACAAGTTTAACAAAATTTAACATCTATGTAGGAATTAAAAAGGTAACAAAGAAAAACCATATGACATTACAAACTATTGAATCAAAATGCATTGAAATATATGACTTGAAATTGAATTTCCAATAACATATTTAAAATATAATTCACAATATGATATCTAAAATTGAATTTATAATCTCAAAAAATTAAATTATGTGCATAATTAATATCATAATGTAACAGTATATAACATATTATAATATAATTATGTTACAATTTTTATGAAAAAATATAAATATAATAATTAAGAAGAAAAACTAAATATTTTATCATAATCACTTTAGGGACTAAAATTTTATTTGAAAATAACCTTGGAAATTAAGGCCGTATAATAACTATTGGTGATCACATGATTTATAAAATAGGATAGGGCTCTAATAAGATAAAAATTTCATATATTTATGGATAAATTTGAAGGTAATGTGTGTTTGGAAGTGGTGAAGTCGTTTCTTTATTTATGTGAAGGGAATGATATTTTTGGTGTGCCCCTTAAATTTTGAAAAAATTAATGTTTATATTTAAGTGAAATAATCTCACAAAAAATAAAAAAAATAGGAGAGGGAGATGATATTGGATATAAAATAACCTCAACAACTCCTTTTATAAAAAAAATAATGTATTTGAAGGATTTTTATTTTTCCCTTTTTCTTAAAACATACATTTACTTTGGTATTTTATTTTAACAATACATAAAAATATTAACCATTTACAAACATTAATAATAAAAATTTATACTTATGAAATCACATTATAAAAAATTATTATGGTTGGAAAATATATTTTTAAAATAAACAAATCTAATAGCACAAAATAGATTAAATCCATGTTTAATGATTTAAATATTATATATATATATATATTATAATTAACATGGATACTGATACTAATGAATTAAATTGAATAAACATGAAAAATGATATGGTTCATTTCATGAAATTAAAAATATAACTTCCCTTGAATATAAAATATTAAATTATAACATTGAATCCAATTTTCTATTAATGGAACATTTAAATTAGGTGTTGAAGTATTCAATAAAAGATTGATAATATCAGAGATAATTGTAAAAAATTATATTGTAATTTCATTGATTTGTTTTTATTATCTAATTTTTTTATATTATATATCAATCTTATATAATCATAAATTTATAAAATTTCACTTTCAATAAAAATAATATTTTTCAACTACAAACAAAAAATATAAGAAATATTTAAAAAATTCATATTATTTGAAATTTAATATGAGGAATTATCAAATTGATTTCATTTTCATTAATTTAAATTTTATAAATTTATATATTAAATTTTAAAATAAAATAAAAATATATTACGAAACACCATTTTTTTACAATTAACCTTTCCAATTACTAAATGTTATTATTCTTACTTCATATATTTTTAAAACTAAACTAGTGTTAGAAAATAAAAATTTTGAAAAATAATTTATCATTAATAATATGTTTCAAGAAATAGGCTTTCATAGGACGTAAAAATGATGTTTTACAAATTACATTTCTAAATAACAGATATTATTGTTAGTAATATTAGGAAAAACTATTCATCTTTATTCATATTACAAGTTATCTTTATCATTATTATATATATATTCAATAAATAGGTCACTCATACGATTTCAACTTCCAATTTTAATAGTCATTCTAAAAATTATATATTTTTTCTTAATATATCAAAATTTCATTTATGTTTGGTGTTTTGTGTGGTTGAAGCTATTGAAATATTTGACATAAATAATGTTAATAATATATAAATATATCGTGGGGTTACATTCTCCAAGAGCTTCTAAATGAATTTTTTCATAATAAAGTTAAATATGAGTTAATAATAAAATCAATTATGGGAACCTAGATTATAGTTTTAACCAAATATAAATATTGTATAAATTTCATAAATTAATATATTAGTGATGACTAGTAAACACATTTTGTCATCAATAGTTTTAAGAAAAATCATAGATACTTAATTAACTCCTTTCAAAAAAAATTACCTTATAGTTTATGGAGTAAATTTCCAAAGGATATTCATCCTATATATTTGACGTGAAATATATTGAATCACTATTAATTAATCAACTTGGTCTACCAAATTTTATTATATTACATCATTCTCTTCATTGGGGAATTTTTGGATTCAACTATGTTCACATTGAAAATAAGAAATATGGATAACATGGTTATAATAATTATAGTGGTTTCATCATACCTCTCATTATGATCTGTTATTCATTGAGTTAATCTATACATTGTCTTTTACACATATAAATTCTCCTATTTCAACCAATTATTAATAATAATTGTTTTAATAGGAGTAAATACATGTATATGTGAATTATCATAAACATCCATTAGAAGAGATAAAATCTTGATGTGCCACATTATAATACTATATTCTTAACTTATAGTTCTTTCAACTAAACCTGTATCAAACTGGGTTCAACCGATATCACTTTGAATTTAAAATTTCTCATTATTTATTTGTCCTATATTATTTTTTATGGGATATCTCATACATATTAACCTACTCCAGATAATAGTGATCCGAATTTACCAAGAACATTCTTAAAATATTTTGAACAAAATAATAATTGAAATATATCCCCTCAAAATCAAACATAACCTTTCTCAAAAAAGTTCATTATTCCAATAATAATATACTTATAAATTCATATACAATAAATATCATTACATTACAAAATATTATTTCATTATCCATTATATCAAACCATAAACAGATTATATATTCATTAAAAAAGTAAATCAATCATTAACCCTAAAACAGAATTAACCACCAGTTGATATGGTCACAAACTAGAAAATATATATCATATTAAAAAAATTAGATGGTCATATATAAAAATATCATGAATCAAATATTACTTCTTAGGATATCAATTATTTTCTTTGTAACTTATTTGAATTCAAACCATCAAATATTATAGCAACATCATGAGTATATTGAAATATAGTGTTATCTATACCATAATCCTATATTCCAATATAGTTGTCAAAAATATATGAAATTTTTAGAAAATTAAATTTTATAGTTATTAATACCATATTATATATCAATAAATTCCTTTTAAAATAATAAAACTAGAACACCCCAATATTCTAAAGTATGAACACTGTCTTAGATGTTTTGTTTGACAAAAAACAGCAAGCATAGAATAGAATATAACTCTAAAGATATTGTGAAATATATACTATTTTAAATAAATTTATAATATTCCATATCATTAAATTCAAGAAACATTGATTTATCTTTCAATATATAAAAGAATGCCTTTTTCGGTGGCTCTTGTTAGAAAGAATACGAACATTTATGAAATAGAAATAAATTATTAAAATTATTTTATTTAATATATGAATAATAAACATGGAAATTAATTTATTGATTAGGAATATTATTAAATAACTCATGAAAATATATTGTATTTAAAAATATTTAATAAATTCATTTGTAATAAATTTATCTGAAATGAAAATAAAATCTAATTGAATATAAATGAAATGCTTTTATAAAAATATATTTTTATTATACCAAAAGAATTTTTTCATAATATATTAAATTATTGAATGATATTAATGAAATTCAATGTTATATATTCAATAAAATGTTTTATTAACCAATTATTTTACATTCATTGGATAAGAACAAATCCATTTTCACGCATAAAAATATAAATTTTTCAAAAGGTCATTTTTTGTCATTTATAAGAGAATATTTTTTCAAAAATAACATTGGAAACTTATATAAAATTTTATGAAAAAATACTTTATTTTTTAGAAACTAATGTAAAAATTATCTAACGGTGATTTTTTTAATTTTTCTAAGATGTTTAGTTTTTTTATGAATTGTTACAAATTATTAATTTTAATTATAAACTATATTTTCTTATAATATATTAATATAGTAATATAATATTTCAATTTAGTTTTAAAGAATATTTAGTTAAATAATACATCAATTAGGCTAATTTACATCAATAAAATTAATTTGACATTGATATTGGATATAAAAACATTTCAGTCTTTTGAACATTCCTCATTAAAAACTCGATTTTACTTCTCGTCTAAAGGATTAATTTTCAATTGATAAATTCCAATTACATGATTGGGATAATGAAAAATGGGTTCCATATTTTGAATTAGAAAAAAAATTAAATTCTAAATAAGTAATCTGATTTTTTACAAATAATATATGTGAAGGTGATTTAAACTAATTTTAGTGATTAATATTAATACAGGCTTAATAAGGGACCAAAACATAAACCTAATGGACAAAATGACATAAAAACAAGAAAAATACTATTTTATACCCCCTTTTAGAACATATAATTACATTTATCTATCTTTTCATAATTATTATACGCACATGATGTAAGGTAGACCTCCCAATATGGTTTAATTTTTAATATTTACTAGAATGTCACTCCTCCTAAACTATAAAATGAAACTCCCACTCCAACATACTCACACCTCTCAATCCATTAGGATCATCCACCCAATGAGGAAAAAATCTCCCAAAATCCCACCCCTAATCCAACATGCCACACATTGGAATTAAAAAGGCTATAGAAGTCTGTTGGTATTATCCTAAAGGTGTTACACAAATAAGATGTTATGTTCTTCAAGGACCAGTTTTGTTTCATTTACTTCTCCACCATTGAAATTAAACTTTTATAATTCTCATATAGTCAAAATAATTATCTAAAACATAAATAAATGTATTTATTTTAATGGAATGACATACACGGACACACTATTTCATTAAATGTGATACAAAATCATCGTTCTTATGTACATTAGACTACGACCTCGTAAATCGATGTAGTTAAATTATCCATTACAACCATTAAATGACATGAATAATTATGAATATATTGTTTATATATTATCTATTTTATATTTATAAGGTCATTATTCTTCATTAATTTTTTTATAACACATAGGATCATGATTTCAATTTTTTGGCAATACGATAACTTCATTTGTAGACATGTGGACTAATACCCCCTCAAAGTGAGGTTATTCATTCACGCTATACATGGAATGTATAATATACTTTTAACAAATATATGTGATATATGTGAAAGAAATATTATATATTAATTATACTATTCATATATACTATATAAATTTTATTTTTTCAATATGATAAGAAAATGAAAACAACTTTCATGTGTACGTACAACCTCGAGTCTCCATGAAAGTTGAATTTAATTTATATCTCCAAATGATATGGATTATTATAATACATATATAATAAATATATATTGTATATAAATTATTATTTATATTCAATTGATTATAAAATCATGATCGAAATAAGAAAAGAAATAATATGTCAAAACATATTAGAAAATCATGTTAATTAACGCCCAAAATGATGAAAATTATAAAATATAGTTAATATTTGGTTAATAAGATAATATCAGAAGATAATATATGATATTATAAATATTTATATGGCAATTTTATAAGTTAATTACATTATTAAAACCATTATAATTGTTGTTAACGGATTTTTACCCAAAATTAAACACAATGTAAGGGATTTCATCTCAATTTCATTTAGTTGAGGAATAATGTAATGTTATACACCAAGAATCATTTATATGTTTTATATACTACTAATTTGAAATTTGATATCATGAATACATAATTATTCAATTTATTTTGAGTTTCTAGATGAAATGTTTCATCTATGGGGAATTGAAATTAATGTTACAAATTTATACTGGATTTTAATAATTGACTCATTTTCATTGTGTTATATTACTCCCTTGTTATCTATAATATTCATAAATTATCATTTTAATAATTTGTTACTATAAACTAATTTATTTAAAATTTTTTATTTTAATTTATAGAAGATATGCATAACCTATTAATTTATTAATTATCAAATTAATGTTATAGTCCTTTTATCTGTTTATTCCATAATCTCATTCAAATTTACATTTATTATTCTTGAAATTATATTAATGTAATTTATAATATAATTATTTAATAAAAACATTAAATTATTATCCTATGATTGTTAATGGACATTTTGAGTTAATAGTACTATTTTCCACTCTCTAGTACTCTAATGTTCATGGAAAATGTTTTTCAGAAAACAAGAAATCACTTCTTTTTTTGATCAAAATTATTTTTTGATTCAAAACCATGTTTTGGAAAATAATTAAAATATATTTTTCAAAATTTTCAAATGAATATATTAAATATATTTTAATCATTTTGAAATTTTTTTAAGAAAATTAATGGAAATTATACTCTCATTCTAAAAAAGGCAGTGTTTTAACCTTTTTTCAATGACAAAAACAACTTTTTTTACCAATTCCACATGTATAGAATTACCCTATATAGTTTCATTGAATATTTCTTTTAAAATTATCATGCAAATATTTGATTATTGTTTTCATATTATTTTAAAAATAATACTTATTTTCAAAAACGTACAATTGAAAATTATATATTTCTTTTTAGACTATTTATATTCATAATTGAAAAAAAACAATTATTCCTAACAAAACATGGGATATGTTATATTCATACAATCTTTTTTCTTCAAATAGATAGTTTATTAAATTGAAAAATTACAGTATTGAAATTCACAACATTGAATCTTTTTTAGTCCCCTTAAAATATTCATTTTTTTTGTTTGCATGATATTAAATTTCCACTGAATATCCAAATTATTTACCGTGGATATGATTATTACATACACCATATACCAAATTTTTTTATATTTTTTTACTATAATTTTATTTATTTAAATATTTAAATATTGATAAATTTTATCTTTTATTTGATATAGATTTTTTAAAAAGGAAATTGTTTATTAATTAAATTTATTTTTCGATATATGAGTAATTATTTAGACAGGTACGAAACCCATGGGCCCAGTTATTGATATCCCCTCGATGCACCAGTTGTCTCATGTGATGATTCAAATTTATATACATAGATGGTATTTCACCCAGAATGTTTTAAAACGTTTTTGATTGGTCTTGAAGGTAAATGTATCATTTACCTTGAAATAAGGGCATCCAATAATTAAGCATTCCTTTCATTCTGATACATTTTCTATTATCCATGATATTCAAACTATGAAATACTATATGGATGCATTTCATTTCTATTTTATTGACTAAATTTTATTTTTGTTTAGTCACTTAACTTTCTATATTGATTATGAATTATCTATTTAATTAAACGGAATTTATATTCACATATCTACATTTATATATTGATTATTCCTTATAATGTTATTAAAATGGAATATATCTTCAATTATTTACCATAAAATATTTATTATTCCTTATCCAATAATCTAATGGTAATTCATGTTATTTTATATACAAAAATACACAAAAATAAGTTATTAAAGGTGGTTTGGTAGTATTAGTTTTTTTTTCAAAACCCTCGCTAAAACATTTTTTAAAATGGAGACACTTCAACCCACCTCTCCCACACCCAATCCTAAAACCCCCACCACCTCATCCCACAACCCCATAAAAACAAGCCTCTAATGTGAGGAGGTTTAATTTTATGTTTATATATTTATTTTCATTTATAATCATCTAGGTCTCACTAATATATAAATTATTAAACAATTTGAAAATGAGAAATAGAAACATACATCAAATCGATCATAACTGATTTCATCTTCAGATGGTTGGATAAAATATTTATGTTTTTTCCAATTATTTTTTATCAAAATTAATGATCATTATTTTTTTCTGAAATGATATATTTTTTATTTAAAAAATATTAATTCACATATATTATACACATCAGTATGTGACAATGTAAAAAAATTGAGTTCTCTTGTTATGGGTACATGATGGAATCAAAAATATTAACGTGGAAAAGATTTTAACAAACTCCCATTATTAACGTAACTTCATGGAAATTTATAATATCAATTTTTATTTCCAAAAAACATTTATTTGAAATGATTGGTGACTAAGTAGATATCCCATCCTCCTCTAGTATTAAAACATAAAAATTATTATATAATATCATGTTATTCACTCCAAATAAAACATCTTCAAATACACTCTCTTGGAATTTAGTTAATCTATTCGGTAATTTAAAAATCACTATAGTTTGATTAAAATGTACCATCTATAAATAAAAAATTGAAATGTGACATATATAAAGATATTCTCATATATCACCACTATAATTTCTAGGGAAGCATTATGTGACACCCTCTCTAGTGATATATAAGTTAGAAATCAAAATCCATTTCTATGTTGATAGAGAACTAAAAGGATTACCATGACATAGTAACCCTAGTGTGTTTCTACCATAAGGAATATATTAAATTAATTAATTAATTATTTTAATTTTTTTTTATTTTCAATGATATTATCAATGATGTATTTCCTTTATTCAAATTATATTTTTTAGTTTATATGTGAATATTTTAATAACTACTTCTGTTGTGTTTTTTACAGCAATTTACCTCTTTTCATAATTTGTATGATATCTGTGTTTTACTTTTTTTAATAATGTTATCATACTTTTCATTAAGGATAAAAGATAGATCACATTATTGGGGAAAAAATGTTATATTCTAAGCATTTTTAAGTGTTTTTAGAATTTTAAATTTCCAATCAATCCCTTGATGGGTTAATAAAATTTCAATGTCCTGAATGTAAATTTATATTATGGTTGAAGGTTGTTGATGTTTATGAACAATTTATATTGAATACATTCACTTATCAATATTTTTTGGATTTTGAATTAATATTATAACATTACAGAAACTGTGAGCACTGATTTCAATCAATTAAATGAGCTCTCATGTTTTTAGATAGTGGAAAATGGAATATAAATATTCTAAATGATTATTTAGACATTACATGATACCAAAATCAACATCAAATCACATCGGAACATCCAATTGAGGGTGTAACAACTATGAACATTCCATTTTATGATTTTGAGACTCTAGGATAACCAGAAAAAGATTTCATCATATCATTGGATCCCCATATTTATTTTGTGGAGGCAAATCTAATAGAACCCATCCCGGATTATATAGATTTGTTTTATGGTTTAGTTGAAAATGTAACTCAATAGTTTTATAGTTTATATTTTAAATATACCAAATTTTTTTCCTCTTGATGTTGTGCCATATAAAATGCATATATGTAATTATATATAAGGATTGGTCTACGATAATGGAAGATATTTGTGATGCATTTCTTGAATGAATGATCCCTGGTACTTTTATGATATAAAAACATTTGTATACAAGAATTATATGAATGATATAAAATACAAGCCTCTCCAAATGAATGTTTTCTTTTTTGGGGAGAGAATTAAAGAATACATTATTTAAAAAATAGTTCTTATTCTTGATGGTAGTCAATGGGAGATTTTTGAAGATTGAATAAACATACCACTATGAATAAGTATAATAAATGGAACACACCTTCAATGGTTTTTTGGTACATTCATTTAACGACCTGATTTCAATGATTATTTATGTCATCGAGAACATTCAAACACAAGAAGTGGAATTCTATTTTTTAAAACTGATGGGTTAATGGGACATCGAAGAGATTCACAGCCATGGAATACATTTGATTCATTACAACCATATTTTACATCTAATCCTAGGAATGTTCTATTGGGATTGGGTGTAGATGGATTCAATCCATTTGGGAAAATAAGAACTAATTATAGAATTTGTCAAGTTTTTTTGATCCCTTTAAATAAACCTCCATGTTTTTGTGTGCAAAAAACATCCATGAAGGATTGATGACTATTCATAGAAAATGAATTCTTTGAAAAGTAATTGATGTATACTTGTAGCCACTAATTGATGAATTAAAGGAGCAGTGGTGCAGCGGTGTTGGGACATATGATTCATCATCTATAATAATGCTCAAAATGAAATATAATCTAATGTGTACCATTAGAGACTATCCTTGGAATGTAAATTTATACGGCCGGAACACTTACATGGGATTGGATTTTACTATTTTTTACATTTATTTTGAGCCAGATTGACTACCTCAAAGAAGAAAATGGTGCTTCTTGTGTCATCGATTAATACGGGATGAATCTCATAGATTTTGGTTGAACACGTCAAAATTCAATGGTTCTATTGATTGTAGAGCACCTAGAATGTTGATAATAGGTTTTGAAATATTTTCACTGCTTTAAAATATTGAAATATAACATGGGAAGGTTCTTCATTTGAATGATTGTGTGATACAAGCTCAATTTGAAACATACATGAAATTGGAATGCAACAATAGAAGTAAATAAGTATATTCCATAGACATACGTATTATGAATTTAATTTGTTGCAGAATAATATTTATTCCACTCATGTCGATAATAATGTTTTTAAAAAATTGATCTTCACATTCCTTAATGTGAATGAAAAATTGAAGGATCGTATTAAAGCTAAGAGAGACTTACAATAACAGAATATTAAGAATGATCTATGGCTAGATGATAATGTAATGTATGGCCCTATAATTTTTTCAATGATAAATTGGGATAATGATACATTTATTATAACATAAAAATTGGTAAAGGTATTTGATGGGAATTCAAGTAACATATCGTGGTGTTTTGTTTTAATGTATCATCTGTTACTTGGATAGAAATGTCACGATTCACATGTTTTCATACAGTGGTGGAAACCATTGCCATTTTATACAATATTCCATGAAAATGCAATTGATATTGAACTCCAATTTAACAAAATATTTAGGAAACTATTTCAGATAAATCAGCAACCATTTGAGAATGAAAACTATTAGAATATATTTTTATTTACACATTGTGCAATGGGGATGATCACTACTCTGTTGTTTTTCATTAATGATTCATTTAACTGTAAATTTGGTCAAGGATTCTAAATTAATAGTTCAATACATTGTTGATATATGTATCCAATTGAGAGGCATATTATATATAAGTATCAAATTTATGTAAAAAATTCATGGAACTACCTTAAATACACATTTATGATCTTTTAACTTATTTCTCACATATCTTGGGAATTTAAAATCATATGTGAATAATAAAGCTCAACATGAAGGCTCTATTTCTAGTGGCAATTTGGCATAGGAGTGTCTTATCTTTTTTTATAGATACATGGATGATATCTAGACATGTTCAGTCGATTTGGATGTGTCGAAAAAACATGGACTCAATATTGACTATATAAGTGTTTATTTTGATATTGCTTCTTGCTCATGCTCCCCTTGACCTCTATAGCATTGGTCATGTCCACGCCATTGCATCCCCTTCTAGGCCCACTTCAGCCAGGGAGGGAGGACGATGCTATTTCGATGATATCATTTCCCTCTCTCTCCCCGTCCTTTTCCCCTTTTGTGGACCCGTCTTCCCTTCCTAGCTTTCTATCTATCGAAGTGATCCCTAAAGTTCATGACTCGAAGGATGGCGAGCCTTCCCTTCTAATATCTTCGCTGGAGTTCATGAATGCCTCAGCGCTATTATATATCACACTGGTTGCTCACTTTGGGATGCAACGACCCTCCGTTGATGCCTTCGGTATGTTTGTCTTCTTATCTTGGCACATTCAGGACCGGGTGGTTACTGGTCTTCTGGATTCTAGAAAATTTATGTTACTCTTTTCAAACAAGGGGAATCTGATCTATGCTTGGGAAGATGCTCTGCATGCTATGGATGGTTTTCACTTCTACCTCTTTCGGTGGTCATTCGAGTTTCATCTGTAACATGACTCTCCGACCATGGCGATCTGGATCTCCCTCCCTGGTCTCCCGTTACCATTCCAAAATCCATCCATTCTTTAGCTTATTGTAAATATGATTGGTTGGTACCTTTGTTCGGACTCCCGTACCCTCGGGGTTTGCCATTTGTTTTATCCCATAATTTGCATTGAAGTGGATGTCTCGAAGAGACCTTTGGACTCTATAAGCATCGAGATTGAAGAGGAAGTTCACTGGCACTATATGGTCTGCTACGATTATTGGGTTCACTTCTGTTTGAGTCATAATCACTTGGGTCATGAAGCTAGAAGATGTCTTTGGGGCTCCTCTGTTTTACATAGGACAACTTCTCCTCATGTTCAAAAGGAATATGTTGTTGTTGTAGCATGAATGGCCTCTGAGTTGGTTCTGCAGACTACTGGAGAGCCCATATATTCTTCTGTCTCACCGAATGTTTTCAAATCAGTGATGCTTAAGCCAAGAGTGGTGGATGTCATTGATAGAATAAAAAATGATCTGGGTTTAAGTAATGTTGTTCCAAGTGGGAACCATGGGGAATGTGAGGAGAAGATTATAGAAAATTTTGGGGCTCTTTCCTGGGCTCCCTCTTCCATTGCTGTGGTTGTGAAATAGGTAGCCAGTGTTACCCAAGTAAAGGCTATGGAGAATCAAAGGGTTTGGATGGGCGGTGTGACCGTGGAAAATTCCGGAGAGGTCAGATATGTCGATCCACTACCAGCTGGTGAAAAATTAATTCCCATTGGTATTAATTCTCAAAATTGGTTTGTAGTGCTAGGATAAGAGTGGATTTATCTTGAGTAAGGGAATAAAGTGGAGGTTATCCATGAAGAGGAACCCCTTATGAGGGTGGAATCTTCACACGAGCATTCAGATTCTGCCTCAGACTCTCCTACTGAGTCAAAGGAAACGAACATTGCGGAGGATTATCTTAGATCATATTCAATGAAGGGAAAGAATACTATAATAGATTCATATGGATTTATTAAACACACCCAGAGGCTGCAAAGGAGAAAAGACTATTTGGATTTACCTAGTCCTCCTATTACTATATCCTCAAGTAAAGGTAAAATCCCTCGAAAGGCTCCCAAAATTGAATACAATATGTCCTTGAGCAAGTATGAAGGCTCCGGAAAAGAAATCACTAAGGAGTTAGAAACACCTGAAGGGGAATCTTCTATAATTGATCCAATGAATGCGGAGAATAAAGCTGTTGAATCTGAAGTCCTTCCAAGAGTGAGGGAAGTGATGGAATTTGATTATTGGGATCTCATAATCTTTTGCAATAAATAATTCAATGAGAAGGAATTAATGTTCAATGCCACCCAAGAGGAGTTTGATAGGATGGTGGGACGACATATTCCGGTTTACCTTAACAAAGATCTGAGTTTCTGGATCCAAAAACATTTTGTCATATTGGTGCGTGGATATAAAAGAAAGAATATTACAGTGGAAGATTTCATCCAAACTTCCTACAAGATCGCTTACAATATCGAAGACCTCCTCAAAGATGATCCAGACGGAATGGCCAACACTCTACACTGGATTCATCATAGAGGTAATGTTTCTAAAAGTCGTAAACTACAATTTAAATATTCAGTGACTAATTATGATCCTAGTTGATTGTCCATTTTCCGACTTGTATTGTTTCCCAAATTTCCCTTAAAATTGCTTATCTTAATAATAATATATATTTTGGTGGAAAAAATAATGACAACATAAGAAATCTAACATATATCCTTCTATTATCCAATCAGTTGGGAGGATCTTAAAATTTACACAGAGTGAAAGGAATTTATTACACGAACATAGATATGTGATGATGAATAGTGATATTTCAGGTTCATTTATTAAATTTCTGACGTTAAAAAAAATATATGACTGATATTCTTAACACTAAATAAAAAAAATATTAAAAACTCTATTTATTAAGATATTGTAGAATGGTTTTAATGATGTGTAATTTCATAAGTATTGAAATCAATATATAAATATATATTTTAACATATTTATTTTTTAAATAAAATAATTTATATTTCATTATTTAGATCATGAATAATCATACTTGAGCTGAGTTTTAAGATGATTTCATGTCTCTTACTTGTGGTCCTCTAAAATAGGCTTCCAATATCTAATATTATAATGTGAATGGATTTTAATTTCATAATGTTGATAGAGAATAGGGTTTGAAAACAAAAAATAGTGGTATATTTACATTTTTCAAAGTGGAATAATATGAAAAGTTGACTGATATTATCAAATTAAACTACCAAAATAATTTTTCAATTGTTTTATTCAAATTAAATTTGGTCCATATTTTTAGGGGTGTTAGAATATATAACATTTAATTTACTTTTTTGAACATTTTTCAAATTAAATAATTTTGTCACCATGAATTACATGATCTTTATATCTTATCATCACAAAAGAAAATTGTATATTATGTAGAAGATGTAATTGATGTTGGGTGGAGTGTATTTTCTCAAATAAAAAACTAACTTGTATGATATTAGAGATCAAGTGGATGATTTTTACTATGACATTGAATCCCAACAAAAAAATTTATTGAACTAAATTTTCCATTATGATATTGAAAATATTACTCTTTCAATGATGTATGATGTATATGATGTAATGATGGAGCAAGATAATGGCATGATTGAATAATAAAATGATTATATTTACAGTCATACATTCACTTATCATCAACTTATGTAATTTTTTTAGTCATTAATTATAATAATTATGTATAATGTTTTGTCATTAATGTTCACATCGTATCATTGTTAATGATTTTTTCTGAATGATTTTTTTGAAATATATGTTCTGATGTTAATTTTATTAGATTAAATAAAAGGAATTCCAAGGATAAGCATTATACTGAATCAATTCGCCTCTTAGTTAGTCTTCCCTCAACCATAAAAACATATGATGATCTATTGTTCTCCCTCACTATATATTATCTAAGATACAATTGGATTTCCCTCTACACATTATCTCAGACCCTTTATCAACATCTCATCAACAACTTAGCCAACGCCTCCCCATTCAGTGGCCTCAGTAGTGGGGGAGCAGGCCTCTACTAATAGTTCTTTATAGAGATATTATAAGGTGTATATTATTAGAATATATTTTAATATCAATCATGTTATCTCACTTTTTAGTAACACATACATATTTCTCAATCATGTTATCATGTTGTCCCATTTGGGATTATTTGGCTAGATTATAGGCCAACTAGAGGTATAGATGGTTACCCTTCAGATTACATAAGATGATTTGAAGAATGCCTTTATCATGGAAAATGATGTTTTAGATTCATACATAAAGATAAATTTAATATAGTATGGTGTAATTTGAATTCTTTATGTTATTAAAATCTAATATTTTCAAAATAAATTTCTTTTTATTGATGTTTTAACACTTTTTCAATGATGATTTGATAAAATGAAAGAGTAAATTGAAAAATTTGGGCAATAAATGGAATGATTTTAAATGATTATTATGAAACAAATTCAATGATACATCATTGAGTACCCATTAAATGTATAATATGTTACCCAATGAGGTACCTAGAGAGAAATATAATGTTTTTATTGATATCCATCATAATGAGAAGTGCATTGTATATAAATATATATTATTATATCAATATCATTTTATATCAGATAGAGACCGGATATGTTCTGGGGGATACTGCATCAATGACTAGAGGTGAGCTAGGAAATCACACAACCTCAAAATCCATTAGATCAAAAAATTATTTATTTTATTTTTAAATATATATATATATTATTTAATTTTCAATATAATTGTCTTAATGTTGTTGTTAGAAATAAGAAGATATAGAGATGTAGAGAGTGATGAGAAGATTTACTCATTGGGAAGTGATTAGTGGAGAGGGTTTATTCATGTATCGTTTATGGCACAAAGTATTCAAATGAAAATTTAATGATTTCCCATGTTCTAAAATAATAAATACTTTCATATTTTTTATATATATAAATTTATGGTGAAATGTTTCTGTTCTTATAAATTAATATACATTATAAAATATGATTACTTTTTATCATTCATATTTCAAGGGAACATTATGGAATAAAATAGTCAACTAAAATTAAATAAAAATATGTAGAATTATTTTGGGAAACTTCAACTCAGAACAAGCTATCATTAGAACTATAGGTAATTAGAATTTTCTTGTGACCATGTCACCATGGTTATAGGGTACTGTGTAAGTTGAAAAGCGATGTTAAGTGGTATCAAGATTTCAGAAATGATGTGTGTATCCTTGGTTGGTTTCCATAAGTCTATTCTGATATGTGTGAGAGGATTAAAACAAGATTAAAATGGGTGAGGAAAATATATGGAAAAGGATTCATGAGAAACACCCCCATATGTTTTGGATGAGGCTTAATTATCATTATAAGTCGGATGAGCCCTTTTGGATGAGATGATGTGTGATAGATAAGGGTTCAAACTAGGTGGAATGCATAAATATCATCCTTATGATATTGGAAATGGATCCAATGGGTAGGACATGGGGTTTTTTGATTCATGGGATCATGTTTCCATGATTTATAAAGAATTATACCTTTGTAGTAGGAATAGAAGAGATAAGGGACTTCTTTAGTTAGACTAGGACCTGAGGTTTGGGTCTATGAAGATTGTGGGTAGTGGTGTGGGGGATAAGTGAAATGTATGAGATCATATCAATTGGCTTAGATCATGATGGGTATTGGGGATCTAATTAGTGCCCTAGTACAAAATTCATGTTCTCATATGAGGAGATGGGTATCAAGTGACAAGCATGATGAGTTTTTTTGATATTTGTGATTGGATTCATTCAATTTTTTTATTTCATGTGTGTGATTTTCTATTATTATGATAGGCGATGCTCCTAGAAGTGGAGAGTAACCTAAGTTATGTCACTGCTATGAGTGAGATGGATCATTCTAATATACATAGGGTGAGATGGATTCCTTAAGTTTGTGAAGTAGTACCTTTCCCTAAGTAGTAATTTTTTTTGGATTTTAAAAAAATCCATCAGAAAGATTGAGTTATGAATGTGGGAAACATCGAGTGAGAGGGTTGGGTCATTAGAACATTTTATTCCCTGAATAGGCACACTTGTGTGTATACATGCCATAAATTTATTTTTTTGATTTTATAACATAGTATGTGTAGTTAATTAGAATATATCATCATGATAGGTATTTAAAATATGGGTAATGTGTTCTAGGGATTTTAGTTGGACCAATTTGGGATTTTTTATGTTTTTCTTTTATTTTAGATGGAATTAGAAATATTGGTGACTGATGTATGTTCTGTATAACCATGAGTCTGTATCTTGTATTTCATTTGTTATGGAATTATGTTACTAATTTTCACTGGTTAAATAATATTTACATTTTGGAAGAACAATATGGTGGAAAGATCTACTATCTGTATTGTTGTTTTGGGTTTTTTATGTGGATATATATTCTAGGGCTACAGATTCTAATGCTCATTTCATTAATTCATCATTTAGAAGTGCTTCTAAATTCCTCTATATTAAAGAATTTTTTAGGAATTTGTTTAAACATCCACTATATTATCTTTTGTTTTTATTGGTTAATAATGCCAACATATATGACAATCATTTATTTAGCAGCAATTAAATATTATACTAATGTCTCAATATATTCTGATCGCGAACATGCCTCTAAATCACATATCATAACTACTAAATACATGTTCTATTAAACATTTATATAAAACACCAATAGATGGATGGATCCATTTTGTTGTGGATTCTGACACCAATTTTAGTAGTAGTTTTTTGAAACCATCGGAGAACCACATTGTGACAGTTTGAATTGATGATACATGTCGATATCCTTTTTGTTCTTTGCCAAATATGTATGCACTATCTCATATTTATTACATGTAATGTTTGTTTAGTTATTCTCCATTCTATATTTATTATTCTCTATTATTCTTTATAGTTTTTATTTTACATAACCCTTAATGATAATTTTATCTCACCCGTATTTTGTTTATATTCACCAAGAATTCAAGACATTCTCTATGAATGATATACAAGGATTTTAACGAAAGAATAATGATACCCTCAAATGAATAAAAAATCAGTTTTAATTACTGTATTAATTTTTAATACAAGGCAAAGGTATGTATCTGGTTTAAAAAGTCTACTATTATCTTCAATCCTTCGATAATTGATTCCATGTAATAATTATAATTCCATAGTAGTATAAATTAGAAATAGTATTTCTAGGGATAGTTCTCAAAAAAACTAATGAACAATCCTTATATGTTTCAGGTATTCCCCATAACTTTTAGAATTTACCATAATTTCATTAATAAATATCACTCACTAAGAAGCATAGATAATAGTTCCATGATTATTAAAATATCAATCCCACTAAAGAAGGTGATAATTTTGAACTCAAATTTTCCATCATAATAAGACAATAAAGATATTTCCAACCATTTGAGAATGCTGTCTTATTTGGTTATATTACATAGTGGTTTCTATGTAAATACCATTCACATCGTTCTTTTCATGATCAAATTTCAACCAAATTATAAATCTAAAATTTAAATGTTAACATCAAAAAGTTGAAGATGAAAATGTTATTCTTAATATGTCTTTCCTTATTACTATTTTTTTAACATATCATATTTTCAAATTAATGATTAGCTATCCTTGATCAATCATTGGTTATTCATGTTCATTTTTAGATTATGTTATATAATAAAATTTGTTAACATAATTCATAAATCCTCTATAATAGTTGATTATGAAAAGATAATTAACCAATGAATATCCCCTGGGGGTTTCTATCCAGGTGTCTAGTCATATACCTCGTCATCATGCATCAAGGTGATAATTATGTAAATGTTGAATAAACACTTTTTGGATTGATTAAACATAGGTGCATTTGTTCCATAACCACATCGACTAACCAGTATCCATACATTGATATATTTATAATAATAGAACATAATAATTATAGTACCTAAACATCAAGTAGACTTCCAATACCTAAACTAATTCATATGATTTTCACTAAAGATAAATCATTCTAATTCCTAACTAAAAATGGAATTCATGCCTTTATAGTAAATAATATACTATCGCTAAGGGTTATCCATACCATTGAAATTGTGGATAAAAATACCATATTAGACCTTAAATTATACCAAATAAACCTATTAATCCCAAACATTATTTTATAATTTCCTTCGATAAAAACTAGGATTCCCCCAACACGCACTCATAAATCATGCGCTTGTATACACATTCTTAACGTGATTACTTGGATAATATATATTAAAAAATTCTTATAACCTTCTTTATTCCTAAAATCAATAATTATTTTTTCATCCCATATATCCTAAAATAATCATGTTTAAAGCATTAAATAATTTTAATAAATCAAAAACGAACATCTCCCATGTTCTCTACATCAAATGGAAAATTTTATAAATATATATAAAACTATAAAATCCATATTTAGTCATAAATTTATCCATACTATTATTCTATATGTTTTATCCTTAATAACATGTCACATGTACGACTTTTCACCATAGCCAGATGAAAAGGAATCATAATAAGGGGTGAGATAAAAGGCTCGGTAACTAAAATATAAAACTAATCCGATCATTGAATACACATGGAATTATTACTATATAAGTAATATGTAAAATTCATAAATCTATATTCAAAATGAGACTATGATAAGGATATAAGCATACAAATAAATGAATTTATGGATATACAAAAATATTGTTCTCGTATTAATTGAATTTATTTTATCAGTCGTTAAAAACATGTTGTAAAGGGAATGGTCCAAGACACATTAGTTTTTGTGGAGAACACAATCAAGATATATTGTTGAGCTATGGGTAAATACACCAAATAACCAAACATGATTTCTCACATTATACCTATAGAAGACTAAATGGGATATTAATGTTTATACCCACCCATCACAAGATTTCATTGAGGGATTTAACTATAAGAGTTAACATGACTTTTCATTCGATTACCTATGAATCATCTTACTGATTGAAACATATATATCCATGAACTGAGAAATATAAAATATAAATGCATGATCAACATATATTAATTATAAATAAACATCATGAATTTCCAAATTTTAACATATTAATAAATGGTAAAAAATAATCATATATTCTCAAAAGAATGAATTTTTATAATCAAACAATAGATAAGTAACATGATAATAAGAATGTGAGTAGAAATAAAAAAAATGAATAAATAATACATTTACCTATGTTTATAGAATAAAACTATTTCTAGATGAACATAACGAAATATAAACTATGTAAATGTTATTTTCACACTGTATAGATTAATGAGTATATAGATATGTTAGTACAAGAAGAAAATGATCTTAACCCATCCATATAAATCTGGTGGCATCCCGTAAAAGGAAATAACCCACGTGTTGAGGAATATTTGAGTAATTATTTATGTGTAATACATTAAACACCTAAAAAATGAGCTAATTCCACATAATACAATCAAATGGAACAATTAAAAAAATTATGTTCAAATGAACGATCATAACTCAACAAAGGAACATTTAGTTACATAAATGTTATACTGTTATGGGATTATCCAAATAAACAGACACATGAATAAGGTAACATTACTATTATAGTGAATCTAACTAAATAAACTATATATATTAAAAATATATATTTTTACATTTAATTTACCATGTAATGAAAATGTAGTGTACAAATTTAATTATGTCTCAAGAATTTTAATTGAAAACAAGAAAAAAAATACATCTCTAGAAAAATTAGAATCAAAACCCATTGAAAGTGAGGAATTTTAATAGATTTTTAAATACTATTACCAAAATATAATCCATTATTTGATATCTGAAATAGTAATTATATTCCCTACATTAATAAAATTATGTTTATTAAACTAATGTTGTCTAAAAGAGAGGTGTTTCAGATTAAAGGTCTTAACTATTATCATGAATTCCACAAACATAAATTAACCTCATGAATAAAAATAAATACTATATTAATAAGTTAATTAATAACTTTATTCAAATGTATTTTTATTTTACATATTTATAAATTTTCATTCTCTGTATGAATACATCTAATTTTCTTCATTGCATATTTATAGTTTTGAATGTCTGTAATTGTTTTATAATATTGGTTTTTGTGTTCATTCATCATTTTAATTTCATCATTACTATAACATTAAATATTCTATTATTAGTTATGTATATTTCAATATTTTTTTAAACTATTCTTATGGTTTTTTTATTCTTTATCCTTGAATATAAAATAGAAAACAAGTAAGACTCATTAATTTTTTATGATGGAATTGTGTTTTCTAAGATAACAAATGTAATATTGATATAACATATTAAGACCCAAAAAGAATAATTATTTGTTAATTTATATCATATAATATCTTTATTTATGTTCCCATATTCATTCATGATGTAAATTCATTGTGTTGTTGAATTATGTGGTTAAATCGATCGTAACATGAAAATACCCAAATTTAATGAATTATTTTAAAGATGTTTATTATAATATCACTATACCGAAACAATAATGATCTTATTTATTTCATATTAGTGGGAAATATTATATTTTATAAATTTTATTGATAATATAAGTTTTATAAATTTTTTAAATAGAATTAAGAGATGATTTTCATATTTGTTCTCTCATTTTAACGGATTTAAATTATAATGATCATTTTTATAATATAATTAATATGTATCAAAATTTTTCATAAAAACATAACTATATTATATAAATTATTTTTTCTTATACAATCATCCTTATATCCCAACTTTTTTTGAGGTTATTAAAAATAAAACATTTTTTGTTGTGGAGGATATATTCTATACAACACACATACGATAATTTTGATTTTTTTATTATATGTGGTATTTGAATAGTAAATGATTATTCAATTATTATTTTATTATAAAATTATATAAATGTTACAAATACCATTATATTAGTTTTTCTATAATTAATTATGATGTATATAGTTTATTAGAAATTTTTTGTAGTAGATCATACACATGATGGTGAATAATATACTAGAAAATGATGGCCATATACAAACTAATGGTGAATAGATGATTTTAAATATAGAATAGGGTATTAATACGGGAAATTGGGTAATTTTAAAAAATAATTTTTATTGTATTGTGTCTGTTCACATGGTGTGTATTTTACACTATTATAAGTCACGGTAAGGGTATTTTTTGAGTAACCCTAAAATATTAAATCGTATAAGGATACTATTCAAGGGAAAAAAGGCAACAAAATTGAAAAAATGGTAATTGAGAATGAGTGTGGGTAAAAAATCATTAAAAAAACTACATTTGGAGACAAATTTTATTATTTGATGGCCTTTTAGATTTTTCCTTTTATAAAAACATACCTTTATAGTGGAAGTTATTTTTTAAACTGTTGCAATTAATATTAATGTAAAATAATAATTTAAATATTTCCACCTAACCTATTACTATGATTAAAATATTTTAAATTGGTTATAAAATATAATTTATCTTTGGTGTTTTTTTAATATGGACACACAGTATCATGAAAAAGAAATTAGAAAAATAATATTCTTAAGATTTAGGATTATATACAATTGAAATTTATCTTGAATACTAAATTCAATAAAATAATTGATTTATTATAAATCAAAAATAAATTACTTTCTTTCATGAAAATAAAATGCAGAATCCTACTGGAAATACATAATTTAAGGAAATAATTTTAATTTTTTTATTAAAGGAAAATTATAATTAGTCTTAAAAATATTCTATATAGGATTTATAATATCATCTAATATTTTGAAATGTATAATTTATTTATATGTAATCATATATGATCACATATAAGTATTTTAAATATTTAAAATTATTCTTCAATAATTATAAATCAAAAAAAAATTAAAATTTCATTAAAATTATATTTTTTAAATTAAAAAAATCTTTAAGAAAAATAGTCAATGTTTTTTCTCAAATGATAAATTAAAATAATGAATTTCATATTTATTAATTTCATATTTAAAAAATTATAAATCCAATTCTTGTACATAATCAAAATCTATACTAAAATTTGATTTCATAATAAAATGAAATAATCCAACATTAACTGTTCTTATTCTTATTTCATAACATTTACCAAAAAAAAATGGTGTAAAAAATATTAATATCTAAAAACATTATAATTAATCATATGATTCTTGACATATAAATTCATATAACAGAAAAGTGTAATTTTTTTAAATGAAGTTTTCTAAAAAAATTGTCTTATTAGCAATTTTTGTAATATTAATTGATCATCCTTCATATTAAAAGTAGAATTTGTTATCTTCATAAAAATATTTCAAATTTAATTTACTCTTTCTAATTAAATGGGTTGGTTTAATGTGGCATACATAACCATTTATATTTTATCAAAATATATCATGATTTTATTAATATTTGGAGTCCCAAGTGGAGAAATCTATCAAACACATTGACATACAAAATGGTTATTGTACATTATGATCTTGGAGTCATTTTGAATTATCATATGAGGGGTTATTCATATAATTTAATATTAAAATGAGGGAAATTACACCACAGAATCCCCTAATATACTATTTTTTATATTAATTATAATGTTTCAGTTTTTAATTAAAATATTTTACAATGTAATTTGTTTATGTCCAATCATTGAATCATCTTGCATTAAAGGTATATAAATATTAGAATGAAAAATTAGGTCTTGAATTTCCTCAATCAAACTAGTAGGGTGTGTAGTAATTGAGTTTTATATATGTGAAGTTATATTTATAGGCTTCATTTTACCAATCTAAAATAAAGTGAAATTTGTGTGAAGAATCATATTTCATTGGTTATTCAAATCATGTCTGGAATCAAAAAACAAATACTTCCCTATAGTTAATGGAATATAAAATGTTATTAGATCCTTGAATTTTGTTGTATCTATTATATTGATGAACGTTGAGACATTATTCCATAATACAACATTTTTATCACTTTTAATCCACCATTATTTTGTACATGTGCCATTTAGGAACATATCATACTGTAGAATTTACATCATATCAATAATCTAGGGAATACTTATGTGAATATATCGAAATATTTATAATATTTTTGTGTCATGTTTAATTTATTTATCTACATAATTTTTTTATCCAATGTAATAATGAATTATGTAGAGTTTGGAAATGTTTCTCATCAAAATAACTATATTTATGTTAGATTTCGTTCTCATAAGATATGGATTTAAAACATTTTTATCATTAGGGATGATTAGAATGGTGGTTACCCATGGAAGATATTATTATAATATAATTTTTATTTGGATTTTAAATTTATTATAATATAAAAGGGTGATGGGAAAAATTACTTTCTATCTAGGGTTTATTATAGATTTATAAGTTAGTTTTAACAACCCATGAATTTATATTTTCCCCCACTATGTTAGGGAGGTGAACTAAATGTTTGTAATGTATTATATGGTATTCATCATTTTTTCTGGGAATAGAATTTTATTTGTGGATAGTTAGGCCATTATGAATTCTATTCCTAGATCTGGGTTTGGAGGGGGTTCATAGAAATGACATTATATTATATAAGGATACTTGGTTGGTGGTGGAGGATGGCTACCTTACCTGATTTTGTTCTATAAAAACTATAGTTTATAGGGATAAAACTTTGTATATAATATTTCTATTATTCCATTAAAATTTTAAGGGATTATATGTTTCATTCCTAAAGGGTTGGTTGTAGGGATAACATAGGAATAATTCCTCCTAGCTATCATAATGGTCTCTCATTGGTGGTAATTTATCATAAAATGATGAGTCAATAGAACTCACCGAGTAATTAAATAGATGATGATATTTATATTTCCAATGGGAAACTAAGAAAAGATTTAATAGTGTACTTATATCATCAATAAATTTGTCTACTATCCTCTAAGATTAAAATATATTCAGTTTTTGGAATATATAAATATACTGGGATTCAAACCAAACAATTGAGATTTCTATGATAGTATTTTATGAGACAAATTATAGAAATAAATGTATAATATATTAGGTAACCACTAACAAAAAATAATATTATGATCAATAGGAGTTACAACATTATAATAATATTATATAATGTTTTGATCTCAAATTTAGAGTGGTGAACGGCGTAAAAAATATATCTTAATATATTACCCATATATTTGAACTGTTTCTACATTACGTTATTTTAATTTGATTATATCTTTTCTTTTAAAAAAAATTTAGATGCTAGGGATATCTTTTAATTAATAAATCATTCAATGTCTATACAGCTTTAAATTGGGTAGTTAACTATGGTTACCTAATACTTAAACATATTATATTTAAAACTTTTTCAATATATATTTCCAAGAAAAAAATGAGGATATTGATGTATAGGGTCTTTGTAATATTATATACATAAATATGTTATCATTAATTTATAATAAATTTATTCATATAAAATTCCACATATTTGTCATAATTCCCATGGATCTCGTAAAACTGTATATGATGCCTTTGTAAAATACCTATGGAAATGGGAATGATAAAAATCATAGTAAGGGAACAAAAATGACAATAAATAATTACATGAGATTCATGAGAAATGACATAATAAAATAAATAAAAGGAATATAATCTTTAAAACATGACTTAAGGAAATAAAATCATAATATCATTGAATCGTGTTATTTTTGGAGACAACATAATAACTAACATCAAAACCATAATGCAGGGACCACTTTAAAGGAAATCATCATTATGTAAAATTCCCCCTTGGTTTAGTGGCTTTACTCTCCATTTCAGACAACATTATTGACAAACATCAGTGATGAATTTGGTTCACTTCTTAATACCCTAAATAATACCAAACAATATATAAAGATTTTCCCAATGCATTAAAGGGAAATATAATTTCAATCCCACCTCTCAAATAATTAAAATAATTCATATTTGTTCAATGTAAATAAAAAAACAATAAATAATCCAAAAAAATGATAAAAACATAACAAATAACGAGATTTAATTTATAAATTTCAAGAAAAATCAAGTGGAATAATTTTATTTATTTCAAAAATAATAAAGAGTTAAATTAATTCATAGTTTAGGAAGGTACATAGGTCTTCAACATTTTTCTATATTGTATAAAAATAATTATAATGGTATGGAGATTAAATAATAAAAATAATCCACATTAGTGGAATATTTAAGTAATGAATAAAGGATATTTTAAAGAATATGAGTTATTGTTATTTACCATTAAACCATGATGAAACCAAAATGTTTTTCATGAAAATTATGATGGTTTTTAAAATCTATTTATTGTTTAATATTATTTTTTAAATGTGATTATTAACATAAGTCAAGGAATATTAATTTTCTTTTATATTGGGTTGAGTTAATAGTAACAATTTAGAAGGGTACTAAAAACAGGTATAACACCAGAAATTATAATTTATTTAAGTAGGTATATAATAAAGAGTAATATATAAAAAAAATATGGAAAATTCATTTAAATAATATCATTTAAAATGAAGAAATGAAAGATAATTTGAAATTCAAAAGTAGTATTGGTGTTTTGGATATCCACTAGAGATTAAGTAATTTTCTAATAAAACCCATTGAAATTGAAATATATCTTTATATTGGACTCTAAATACCAATAATAAATACATTAAATAATATTATATTTCTAATTGACACTATACCTGAAATTTAAAACTAATAAGGTGTGTAAAATAATAATGGTCTCCATGAATGATATTTTGAGATGAAACCCTTTCCTACTGTTTGAAAGTACTATGCCCATGAACAAAAAATCATGATTAATTATAATATGCACATTATATATATAACTAAGAATATTATTCATTTATATATAATTTTATGGTGATAATATATTAACATTAGTATTTTTTTTACAAATAATTTTTTACATAGGTTACAATTGTATTTTTATTTAATTACATAATAATAATTTCAATTTATTGACTATGATCAATAGAATTAAAAAATAGAATCATCATATTAATATTTTTTTCTCATTTCATTCGTTTATAATTCCATTTGATAAATTCTAATACATTTTCAATGTTTATCCCAAAATATTCCATCTTAATAATGGTTTATTTTTTTGTATATATATGGTTGTTTAACTTATTATAACAGTTGATTATATTTATTACAAATAGATTGTCATATATAATTTATGATCCTATATTTATTTTTTTCTTTGATCATTATGTATTTGGGTAAATCTCAACATCATAGTGTAATTCGTATAATCCATAACAATCAATACATTATATAACACTAGGTTAGTGTTTGTAAAGAGATTGGATGGAAAAGGATAGGTAAATATGATGTGTGGATATAAAAACTAATTCTCTCTATGAATTGTCATTTGCTAACATGAATCATTTCATGTAAACCCAATAAAATTTATATAGGGTATGAAATATTTTATAGGATGAATTATTTGATGATGTGAAATTTTATTCAAGATGTGAACTATAATTTGGGGTTTAAAAGTATAGGTGGTTAGTTTTTTAGAATATATTAATATATGAGGACTTATATATTTTATTGTTAATTCCAAAAATCATTTTTTAATCTTCATTTTCTAAAATTATAATAGATCATTATCAATATTCTCTAAATTTATATTTCTCTATTAGGTGGTTTATAGAGTTTTCTTTTATCAAATACAACATTTATTTTTATATTGGTGTTTTTAGACCATCAGTTTAAAGGTTAAGATCATGGTTTTTATTTCCCTTCTGGAATTTATTGTCATGACCCGACCCAATGGGGCTCAATCCACGACTCCCCAAGCCCGCCTCCAATAGGCCAGGGGCTAGCGACCAGCGCTGATTAGGCTATCACACACATGGGAGGCATTAGCTTAAGGTACCTGTACACACGCACCCACAACACCTCCATGCAATAGTGCAGAGATATAGAAACTGAAAAGTAAATGCATGTATACAATCTATCGCAAACCAGAGTGTGAAAACAAAATTAAAAAAGGGAAAAACAGGGCCCACCAAAAGAAAACTACAAAGCGCGTCCAACCTGCTCTGAAGAAGGGGAACTCTCCCACAAACACCCGCCAGAAAGCTCCCTCGGCACAGCTCGGGTAAACACCCTGATCAACACGGTCACTAAGCTCTACCTGCTCTGGGTCCTCCTGGGACTCCGTCGAAAGGCATGTGGTCCACACATGACACAAACATGTACGGGAAAATCCCGTGCAGGGGTGAGTATAAACATACTCAGTAGGCACCTCAAAAAACCCAAAACCAAAGGGAGCAACTGAAAGGCAACAGTCCGCTCAACCCATCCAGAGGGAACCCAGACGAGAGATAAACTCCATCTTGTGTCCATTCTCAGCTAAACACAACTAGTCAGCTCAGCTCAGGTGTACGCCCATACATACACATTGAACAATCCAGATATACTCAGCTCATGCCACAAAGCCACAAGAGGTACCGACCTCGTCACCAGAATCTATCCACAACCAGGAGAACATGCTCCACGATCACTGTTATTTCATATGACACTCTTCCGAGAGATGCACTCTATCGGGTTTCTCACAAACCTCTGAGACGCTCACCCGAGAGATCACGCTCATCAGATAACATCACTGAGGAAACCTCACTAAAACAACAGAACCACCAAACTTCTCGGAGAGGGGATCGCTCCTAGGGTCCACTAGGGGATACCGGAACCCACTCTAGTATACGAAGCTCATAGATTGGGGATCACTCCCAGGGTCCGATGGGGGATACCACGACCCGATCTGGCATATGTAGTTCTCACAGGTAGAGGATCACACAGGATCCACTAGGGGATACCACAACCCAATCTGGCTCTAGACAGAAGCATGTCACACAGATAGAGGATCATCTCCAATATAAAGGTGGTCATGATGATACCGAAACCCTATCTGGTACAACCCGTGATGTAGGGGATTGAACCGACGATGTCGCAACCCGACTATACACCTCATACTGAGTAAGGGATCGTATACCTGATGATGCCACTACCCTATTGAGCATGGACCACATCATATGGGATCATATTTCTGAAGATTCCACAAACCCTACGGGGTTAACCTGTTAGTTAGGGGATCACCACCCGTGAATAAGCGGTCATAACGTTACCAAGAACCCGATCTAGGGAAAAGATGCTAGAGGATCCCCCTCCGGGCCCACCAGAGGGATGCCATAACTCTAACAGTTTAAACATCCCATTGAGAGGATCACAATCCTATACGAAGGTTGAGATGCCACACGAACCCTCGTGAAAACGAACCAAGGGAGTACCCCTAACCACTACTGCTCCAAAACGTCACTAAACTGAGCGAATCGCGACAACGCCACACTATGCACTTCTAAGCCCAAAACTGATGCCATCATCGCGATATATGCGGAAAAACACACATGATAGGCTGATTACTCGCCCGAAATGGAGCACCGGTGAAAAAGGAACTATTCACCACAGCTAGCTCGTGCGGGGCCCAGACAACGATCTCGAAACCCATCAAGGGAACTATACCACTGCGATCCCCTCGGAAAAACAAGCGGAATCGACTACTCTCTCATCCGAAACGGAACCTGGTAAAAAAGGTACTATTCACCGAAGCCACCTCAAGTGGGGCCCATGCCTCGATTCCGAAACTCATTGAACGGATCACACCATTGCGATCCTCTCGGAAAAACACATAGGATTGACTATTCATCCACCAAAATCGGACTCCTGGTGCGAAAGCTGCGTTTTCTACGCAAACGCCAAAACCTGGCCTCGTGGGGCCTACATCCTGTTCTCAGTCCAAACACTCAGAAACCATCTCAAGAAGTCCATCATACCATCAGGGTCACAATGCCACTGACGGAACGTCAAATGGACTCTCCAGGAAAATGTTACGGTCGGTCAAAGACGAATAATAATTAAAATATTATTATTATTCGACGTTTTGTTCCCCCATGTCATGGACCAAGCCAAAAAAAACCTGAACCTATCCCAATAGATCCATCTCAATCCCAGGGTCGCGTCACCGCAGACGGCGCGCAAATCGGACCTTTGGATTACACAAAACTGGGGTTTTTAGAACCCCCGATCAAAATTCGACCGGACCGGACCCACCTGGCCGGTCCGACCGGCCCGAACCGGCCCACCCCGGCTTGTCCGACCTCTGTCGTACTGTGGCCTGCGCCACTACTGGACCACCTTGCCGCCGCGCTGGGCGGTGCGCCGCCGCAGCCCTGGCGGCCGCCGCCGCCTCCCCGGGCCGACCCGCCGTGGCCGGCCGCCATCAGTCGGCACCGGCGCCGTCGCGCCGGAGCCGCGCCGACGGATCTTCCATGGACCATCGAGAGCTCCCTGGGTGTCCGGTTTTGCGATCTGGAGGCGTCTGCGCGACCCTCGGGACCCGATCTACACTGCTACATCTTCAATTTGCAAGAAAATGCATCAAAAACGGGATCAGGGGTTAAAACTAAAATCCGCCTACCTCGCGGGTGAAACGCCGATGTTATTCCTTAGATCTGTGCTCCAGAGCGTCCGTTTCACGCTCTTGGAACGTCCGTCATCAAATTCCGAGTTTGTGGGTGCTTCGTTTGCTCGATTTGGCGGTTCAGCGGCGAAGAACGCCGAGAGGAACAATAAAGGGAGGGGGTGCTGATATTTAATCATCCGCTCGCTGACGCCAAACCCACCTCGGAACAGACGCCTGATGCGAACAAAGGTAAGGTCACCCCTAGGGTAAACGCGCCGTTCTGAACGCAACGACGGACTCAGATTTGTGGTCTGAGACTCTTTTCAGAAGTTATTCAAGCAGACGCTCCCACACTAACTTCTCCATTTATTTATGAAAATACCCCTGGTGGCGTTTCTCACCGCAGTCCCGCACCCGCAAATTTTATAACTCACCTAGGGTAAACGGTACATTTCGGATGCAACCGTGCCCTCGGATTCCTGATATGAGATACCCTTTAGGAGATATCACACCCCTGTCACGTGCATAGTATAAAAATACTTAATATTTTTATAAAATTAATTCCGGGCACACCGGGCCTCGGAATCACACACCGTCTTCTCTCCAAGCTCTGGAATTACTCGTAGAAATATCCTAAAGTCTAAAAGGGTCAAAAACCCAAGTCGCTACATTTTAGGTATCACTTGAGTTCAATACACCCCTAGTTCAGGAATACCAAACTCAGATCTTGAATTGAAAAATTATTCTAATTGATTTTTGTGGTCTTCATTATAGGGTAGAAGGATGAACATAGTTTAACCTTGGTTGATGAATAATTTAGTAATCCTCCCTACGTTCTGTATGGGTTGTTTAGAAAACATTTCTAATGAATTTTTCATTTTTTTAGTATGTTAAATATTTTTTACAGGGATTGGACATAGTGTTTGTGACCTAACCAAATTTTTCACTCACTTTTTTGATAAAACAATATGCATAGACCTCCCTAAATACAATGCATATGTATTCTTTGAGGCAATGACTAGAGTTCACATACATGGAGATTCATTAACTAAAACAAGGTTAGAATTTGAATATAATTAACCTTGATATGCTTAAATAATTGAAATTAGTTTTTTTTAGTGAATCCATGTGATTAAATGATATATATTTTTTTCAATAGAAGAAAATTGTTGTCATTGTTGAACGATCCATAATTATCTAGGAATTGTGAAAATAGTGTTTTGTGTATCATCATTTTCAACTATAATAAATAATAATGATGATACATCCAAAGGGGTTTCATTTTTGGATGAAGTTAATGGATGTTGAGAGAGATGTGAAATAAGTCCATAGAAAATTAATTAATTTTTTCACTAATAATATGTGCTTATTTTGAATGATTAATATTTAGAATGATATTATATTAATGATTTGACACTCTGTGAGTATTCCAAAAAAACATAGGTCATTCATTCCCAACAATGTAGGGCCAGGACAAAGATATGTGGCATCTATGCTCAACTAAAAGAGAGATATCCCATTTATGATAATCCATGGAAGTAGTTGTGAGAGTAAATTCATAGAGCCCAAAGTGAGTGTGCATTAAGGGTACATGGGTTGAACATATGGTGCACAATTAATGGCTAGAATGACTATGTAATGTGGTATCCTTGCCATGTGGGAGAGTGATGATGTGTGTATGGGTGTTAACCATAATGTCTGATTGGAAGGTTAATGGAACAAAGTTTCTTTTTAAGAAGCATGAATTTGATCAAGGATTATATGTGGAATGAGAGTAAAGCATGATACTCTTCAATCATTAACTGAAACATGTATATTTCATTTCTGTTCGATCTGATAACAGTCATACATCTTATATCCACCATGTTTCAATCATATTACTTAAAATTAAAAAGTACATCATCATATTTGTCTTCATGTATGGATTACCATGATTGATATAGAGGAAATGATGATCATAATGAGCTCAATATGAGGTAGTTTTGAATTTATATCACATTAAACTGTTATGAATGATAACCAAAAGATATATATAATGTATATTCAAAATATACTCAAAAAAACTATGGTTTATAGAGTCTATGAAACGAAACTCCAAACCTAAACAAACCATGGAATTTAATTTTTTAAATATTATAGTTATAACATAGAAATCAAATTGGAGGTTACCAACTAAATTCAACACATTAGGGAAAAAATTATAAGGTCATACAAAATCAAATTTTATTTCTGAATTCTTAGGGAATAAGAACCCAATTTTTAGTAAAGTCTTTTTATTCTTCAAAAATGAATTTCCTTCACAAATGATTTTTATTAAATTTTGTGTGGAAAAAAACAATTAATTTATGAAACAAAAAGATAATTTATTTGATAATATTATCTTCATTTCATGATTTATAACATTAATATTATCTAATAGTTAAAATTTTAAATTTTTCTAAGAAGAATGATTTTCTAGGGAAATGTAAAAAAATCTAATTTTTGTAAAAAATATCATTTCCTTCCAAAAAAATATGAAATTTAAATGACCCATTATTATTTTAATTTGATTTAAACATTAAATAATAATTATTTAGTATTTGGTAATTTTTAAGCATCAAACAAGTTTTTATGATAACTATTTTTAATTATATGATTCTTCCCTATATTGATAAATTAAAATAAAACCTAATGAGGAAATTTTTAAATAAAATAAATAGAATATATAACAACATAAAAAAAAATCAAATCATATAATGATTATTACTAGCCACGTTCTTAATGTAAATTCATTTTATACCTAAAATTTATATATCATGAAAACACCATTTTCAACACATATTATGAGTGTGTTTTTAAAATAATTCCATTACATTATGTGAATAATATATGATAAACTATATTACATATTTTAAATCAGAATACTAATATATGATTTATTTTTTGGTCATGATGAATAGAAAAAACATTTACCAATTTCTAGCGCAATTAAATGGTAAATAGGGTTATCCAAGGTTATATATAATTAATATGGCCACCATTTATCATATTTATTTATATTGGATTATTTTATATATTCCATTATCCTTTATTTCTTATATACAGTTATTTTTGTGACTCTTTTCCAAAAAATTGAACTATTACATTATATAAAAAATAAAAAAGACAAAATTCAAATATCTTTCTTCTAAATATGCCTTACATGTTCATATAGAAATAAAAATATGTGGTGAAATTAAATTAAATTTAGTTTTAAGCATAATTATATTCATGTAATTGTGAAAATTTATTTCTCATTTTTAGTAAGTAATTAGTTACCTTACACCCCAATACTGTGCTGACACATGGCCTATAGAAATTATGGAACACTCAAGGTAATTAATTTTAAAAACATTAAAAAGAAATTTATTTGGGATAATTTATAGTTACAAAATATATTTATATATAATAATGAATTATTATTAATTTTTAGGTGGATTTTATTATGAATACATTATTATCATTATGTATTTATAGTCAAATAAAATGAATAATGTCAAAATTATATTAATGATATTTTTTGAAAAAAAAACAGTAATTTAAATTCTTTAAAAAACAAAAAAAAAATTAAATAAAAAGATTAATATTTTATTTTATTTAAACTATCATCCATTTTCCAATTATAATCTTATTTTTATCTTATATGTAAATTTAAATCCCTTTTAATTTGAAAATGTTGTTTGCATGTTTAAGGATAAAACAAGATTACCAGGGGTTAAACCATGAGTTAAGGGTTAGTTTTAATATTAAACGTGGGTTAATACCATTGGATGTTCATATATAAATCATATCATATCCCAAATTACAATATTATGAAATGTGGATGAATTTTTCATATGATGGATTTTGTCATTTTTTATTCTTTGAGGAAATTTCCATGTGGTCCCCCTCCCCCAATTACACAAGGATACACAACTCCTCACCTATTTACAAATCCATAATATTTTTCTCAACCAATAATCACCCAAATACCTCTCCTAATTTCATTCCAATTTCCAATCATCCTTTAATTGATTATTGAATTATCCAAGGTATGATATTTGTATAAACTTGAAGTAGTTATCTTGAGAAGATGTATTGTTCTTACCATTGAATGTAATTTTATTTCTTCTTAAAATTCCGTCAGATATTATTATGTCATCGTTATATAATGACTTTTTGATAATATATACGATGATATGATATTATTTTAATTTTATGAACAATATCTCTCTCCTCTTCCATCAAATTAGAAACAAAACTTTTTGTTCGTGTGTAGGCTCGACCACAGCCTCACGAACCAATGTAAGTAATTTTTCATGACCTCAACCTATATAAGGTCATAAAAAGTAATTTAATTACTATATAAGATAATCTTTAAATATTTATCATTAATAAAAATATAGTACATTTAATTATTTCCTTTATATAAACTGAAAAATAATAATGGTGTTTGTTCTTGTATGTTGACAACCACCTCAATTAAGCGATGTGATTATTTCATCATCATAAAATCCCATGGTATATATATATATATTATTTTTAATTTAGGATATGATGATAATTCTATAGTGATAAAATAAAACATACCATCTTTCAATAATTATCCATGAAAAATGCAAACATTAATCATGTATACATGAGACCTATAGTCTCCATGATTGTAAAATAGTTAATTTTTCATATCCACCATTCATGGATTGTTTTAAAAAATAAATTATGTATAAGAACTATAATTATTTCATTATTAAAACCATATATATTATTTAAGAATGACCAATTTTACTATAGTCTACTTATCATTGTCATTTTCCACATATCAACTGAATCTTATCAAGACAACTGACATTAATATAATTTATTAGCTATATAAATAAAAAATGGTAATAATTTAAATCAATGGAATAATAACCATTAAAAACCATCATAATAAACTAATTAATCAAAATATTTTAATTACTCATGACGATGATTTATTTCTGTGTCGAGTCAAACATGAGGTAATATATTTCATCTCAATTTCCTTCCTTAATGCATATTTTATTTTTATGAACACAATTAATTTTATATGTTGTATATCCTAAAAATTTTACATATTAAATCTAGAATTAATAATATGTAATTATATATTTACCTTCAATTAATTTTATATCATCCATGTGTATTTAACTCAAAATATATTAATGTGATAAAGTGTTTAGATTAGATTTACTTTTTATTCGAGATTTTTTATCATAACTATTTATTTGGTGGGATCACATATATTCATTTTCATGAAACATATATCTTTTATTATCCTATATTCCTGAATGTGGATTGAATTTTTTTATTACCTTTCCAACCATAACAAATTAAAAATAGAAATAACGTTGTTTGGACATAATAAAAATCTTGTATCATCTATAAAATTTTAAATAATTCTCTTACCTGTCATTATTTTTTAAAAAAATTATAATCTTTTTAGAAAATTATTAATTTATTTATTAAATTAATTGGTATTACGTGTTTTACTTTTTACCAAAAGTTTTTAATGTAATCATTCATTCATTTTTTGAAAATAAAACATTTTAAATTTTTTACAAAGGTGTGAAGAGGAATATGTTCTAATAGCTAATAAAATAAAAATGGAATTTCATTCCCTCATTATTGCTCAACTATTTAAAAATTCCACAACATTTTTGAGTGGTCATTTTATAAAAAATAATCTCTAAAATATTTTGAAATTGGTGATATTTTAAAGGATTTCATTGTGAAAAGTTTATTTTCCTAAATAAATATTCTATGAAAACTTTCAATGTCTTTTTAATCAATGAAGAACACCATCGATGTAATATATTTCATCTATATTTTGTATAAATTTATCTTAGATATATATATATATATCATCATCCATTAAATTTATAGATTAATATATTCCTTAAATTCATTTATATAATTAATTATTTATGAAATGTCATTTCATTACAAAATGAGGCACAATTAAAAAACTCATTTCGATACATTGGTAATTATTATGTCTATAACATTTGATTGATTTACTGTTTGTGGAACACCTAAACATGTACATCATAAGATGGAATATCACAGGTTGTTCTCTACTACATTGAGTAATGTTTTTGGTCTCATGATACATTATGGGCGGGATTAAGGAGTAAACCTTATCCCTTTTGGGACTTAGACCACCATTTGATGTTATTATGGAAGTTATAATTAAATTATGATTATGTAATTTTTTTATCATTATATTTTATTACTTTTTTATGATCTAATAACATAATTTATAATATATCTAAATTTTAAAATAAGAATATGTTTAATAGTGTACAAGATATAAAACACTGATCAGAAATAAACCACAATATATTATAATAACTTTTATAATCAGGCCATTAAATTTTATGGAATGAATAGTATCTATGATTTTTATAAATTTATATGAATTTTATTATCATTAATAATTAATTGATTACCAATTCTGATATATGAACTCAATTTTTTATAAATTAATATTATTCATCAAAATTATATTTTCATTATAAATGTTTTATATTTCACATTATGGTTAATTAATATTATTAATTTATGGAAAAATAATCAATTCTTACTGAAAAATGATATAATATTTGAAATAATAATATCAAAATTATTCTATAATTATATTTTTATATCTTTATAAATTATTGATTTTTCAAAGAATAGTGAAAAATAATGATGTTTTTTGAAAACTATGATATATTATAATGTATTTAAAAAGAAGAATTATATTTTTCATTAATTTAAAAATTTTAATAGTTAATTTTGATGTCAAATAATTCAACTATTGTATGTTCAATTCGTATTATACATTCATTCAGTAAATAAATTATATTTAAAAGGTGATTTTTTAATACTGTTTTCTTCACATTTTACTGATATAATTTCAAATTAAATTCAGACACTTATGTGTTTTGTATTCTAAAAAACGTATTTCATATTTAAAGTCACTGGGTCCAAATTTGTTAAAAGTTTCAATATTATTTTTTCAAATATAAATTGAAAACATAGTAATTTTAGTTACCTTGATTAATGGTAAATGGGGTAATTAACATAAACAAATAAAATTATCAGCACTAGAAAATGATTATATAACATTAAAAAATTTCATATGATGAGTATATTTCATCAATGGGAATCCCATTTTGGAATATATGGCATATTATTTTCAATTCGGAAGTTATTATAACCGCAGTAATATTTTTTTAAAATTAATGTCAAAAATCGCATTCACTTTTATTTAATAACAAAAATAATTTTAGGGATAACTGTACGATATATTCATATATAAATTTTATTTTGAAATATAAATTAGTTTTATTCATAAGGAAAAATTATTTTTAATTTAATGTGATAAAATAAATACCTTAAATGTTCACACAATTTGGACGTAGTAATTATTTAATTAATGTAAATATGAAATAAATGATAATAAAATTGTTAAAAGTGGAATAATTTGATATAATTAATTTCAAAAATTAATTTTAAAATACCACTTGAAATATTGTAGTCTTATTCAGCATTATATTTTAATTCATTATGGTATCTATGTTATTAATGTCTCATTAATTGAAGATTTCTTTAATTGACCTTAATTATATTTTATAATAAAAAAACATATTAAATGATTTAAAATTTAAAAAAAATCACAGATTTGCCCAAATAAATTTTTTTGTGATATATTAAATAAATATCGGTTTATTTATGGGTGTTTTATCAATTTATGTTAGCATTATTAACCCTGAAAGGACATAAATCACTAATATTAAAATATTTTTCATCACGGTTGATAAGGTGTTACAAAAAAAATATCAAGGAAGAAAATGTGATCAAAATTGAAAATTAATATTGAAATATATTTTTTAAAAAATTAATATCATTATATTTCAATATTATATATTTGGATGTAATTTCTAATCACCATTAATTTATATAGAATTAATAATTTAAAATTGTTTAATAATGTTCCTCCACACTCTTAAAAAGGGGAAGAATTCTTGTGATTTCATCACAATTAATAACCCATTTGGTTCATCAAAGACCTACTAAAATACCTTACAATCTTCTATACAGTAATTATTGAGGCCTTTTTTACAATGTAATGAATTAAAAATTTCCATGTACTACTTTTTAAAATTATATGGATTATTATCGACACCATGAGCTAAGATGACATGTAATTATAAGGCTCACTGTGGGATGAATAAAATTTTGAAATATATTAAATATATTATGTATAATGTGCATTTATTTTTCCAAAAAATGTGAAATAACATCAAAATGGGGGACAAGTTAAGAAATATGATGTAACCGTGGTTTTTGGAATATTGGAGTTACCCTAGACATAAAATAACCATGGTTGGCACAGAGTGTTTGTGGAAAATTCATCAAATCCATAAAATAAATAACATTATTTTCTTTTATTTAATTAGCGCATTTATAGAGATATTTTATAAATAAAAAATTATTGGGAATTCCATGTTTTATCCACTAAAACCTAGAGATATAGAAGACGATTAGAGATTCAAGGAATGATATTTCATAGGTGGACAAAGACTAGATTAGAGATCGAGGACTAGGGAAAGATTAATTATAAGAATCCCACCAGCAATCATACTACAACTATTCTATTCATAAATGATCAATCCAATTTGAGGTAGGTTATTTTTTTCATGGTTTTCTTTCTATATTATGGTTTCAATGATAATCACAAATGAATCAACAAACATAATGATTTCTTGAACTTGCATATTTTGATATGTGTTAGACTAATTGGGAATGGGTAGAATTTTATTTTTGAATATTGATTCTTTTCATGTCATTATAATGGAAATTAATTAATTTTTACAATATCATCTACCTAGTTTCATTCACCTTGATTGTTCTCAAGATTTTCTCCCGAAATTCTTTGTTCATCATGGGTGCTCTTCATCGGCCCATGGTTGGACACATCTCAATGAATCAATTCTTCTGAGCCCATTTCTTTGTGAAATAATCCAATATTGTGGATTTAGGATCACGAAGATAATAAGGTTGTGTGATAATGATTTGAAAGTGGATTAGTTGATGTCGCTACCCAGTTTCCATGTTCTAAGGTGTGAGGAAAAGAACACCATTCAGAAGAATTTCCCGAATGTACCAAAGATCTAGTTGATGATGTTTGCTGATTGAAAGAATCTCCCAGCCTATTTCTATTTTATTCTAAGTGAGACATGGCTATAATGGTTGAAAATGAACCATTGTATTCATGTGGAACCTAGATCAAGGAGTCTACAACCTTTTGGAAAAAATGCATGTAATGTGGAGCCATATGCCATGTGGGACCCTCTCTAGTGAGACTAGGGTTTTCAAAAGGAGATAATCATCACATGGAATGTGACCTCTCCTTAGTGTCTTGAAACATAGCTCAATGTTTATACAGACATGGGATGGAGTACCAAGGAATGGGGAGACCATGTACCCTCACACAGACAATGATTTCCCTAGTGTACAAGGATTTACTTACATATTCGTACACAGGTAGGGATCATGGTTAGTAGACATGTCATGTACTATTACATGAACACAGACACGAGACACAATTCCTTTACATGGGAAGGACCCAAGGTTGACATGACATGATGTGTAACCCTACTACTCACTGTTTACTCCTTAAAATATAGGTTAGATACCCATTCATTAGTTTCTTGGAAAAAATATTTGGTTTCACTACACATATACATTACCATAGAGTTAGTATATAATTTTCTCCTTTTTGAAGGACATTGATATATTTAGTAGGAATTATTGGATATGGTTGTTATAATCTTATCATTATGCACAAAATGTGATCCTCTATTAATATTCATTAATTATGTGATGTTCTTGGTATCATCATGACCAATACTAAGTGGTATTTGATCCTCTACATAGAGGGTTAATCAATATTGAGTATATAAGGGCATGTCCTTAAACATTATATATTTTAGTTATTTCAAATATATTTAACTACATTGCATTCTAAAAGATATTTTCGGTTTAGAGTTTTAGAATGATTTTAAATAACTCTTATATATCAACCCACCAGAATACAATGTAGATTTCATTAGTCTAATATCTATTTAATCCATTACATTAAATTTTAACATAAAACAACAACATTGTTTCTTTAAAAATTCTTAATAAAATTTAACATGACTTTCTTATTTGCATTAATAAACACTTTAACCTATTAAATGAATTTAAAAATATGGGATGAGAATTAAAATATCATAAAGGAATTTAAAAATAATGAATGAAACCATTTACCCACGAATATTTATAATCATTTGAAATCATTTTCATGAATACATACTTCTCACCCATAAAGAATCATATAATTACATTCTGAAAAATGATATTTCAAAAAATTATAGAGAAATTAAATAAAGGATAAGTCTTTCTTGGGTAATTACTTACTTAATTTTTTACCCCCACACATACTCCTTATGATTTGTAACCCTCACAACTACCATAAAATATAACCCTCATGGAAGCCTTATAGTGTAACAATCGCAGTAACACTTGGAGTAACCATACAACAGACCTACAATTTAAACAAATCCAATGAATTGGAGTGATATATAGTTCCCAAAATTCATAATAATAAATTCCAAAGAACCATAAAAAATCATAAAACATTTCTAATTTTATAAAAAAAAATTTGAATTTGTAAAAAATTATTTTAAAATATGATTTTTAAAAGAAATTACCTTACAAATATAATATAATTGATGTGATAATTATTATAATGAAAAAGTTATGTGTACAAAATATAAATCCAATTAATATATCATAATATAATATAGTTTAATTATTCAAATAATGTTATTATAACATAATTAATGATGTAGAATTTTAACCCAAAGAATAGAAATTGGGTTACGAAATCCCATACCTTGTGTTTTTATTACAAGAAACTTGTTTAAACCTCATATATAATAGTTAAAAAATTGGTATTGATTTTTCACATAAACTTTTTGATATTTATCACACATTATATGATCATTTTATAACAAAATTCAAACATTATTTAATAATATTGTTTTCAATCCATTATGTCTTGTGTGTTGTTTACATGATTTCCAGGGTTGATTCTTAAAGGATTTCCCCGTCCAATGAGAGTGAAACTTCAGAAGTGGAATGGAAGGTTATTATTATGTTTAAATAATATTAAATGATGCCATAAATTATTTTAGTTATATATTATGATGATGAAACATTAAATAAATTATTAGTAATATCAGTTTAGATCATTTTTGTGGTTGTTTGATAATCACAAACGAGTTTTATTATATAAATTATTATTATGTATATATTCTAACTAAAGAACAAGAAATAGGATATATAATTCACTTTAAAAATAATAAACCTTTATAATAGTTTTATTATAAGTTTTGATGGAAGTAATATAAACTAAAAACACATCTTCCTTGAATTTAGTAAATCGGCACAACACGGATGATGTTTTTATTTTTAGAATAAAATGAAGAGGAAATAAAGTATGATGAATAATTTTTTCCTTAATAAAGATAAAATATAAAATATATATGATATTGGGGATCACATAAATTTTTTATTTGTGTAGGTTATGGTAGTATATGAATATAAAATGAATTGAAAATAAAACCAAAGAAAATGAAAGAGGATTATTACCACATGATCTCTTCTCATTGAGATACTCTTTAAGGAATTATGTTTTAGATTTTTTATTATAAAAAAAGTTTTTGGATGTGGGAAGGGCCATGTGAAGTGGATTTGGTGGAATTTATAAAATTCTCCAATCCTCTATGGTATGATATGAAGAGGGTGAGGGTGGTATTTATAGTGGATGAGATGAGGGGTTTTCCAATATTGTAACCACAAGTTCAATTTTTTTCTCCTGGATTTTAATAGTCTTGATTCATGTGACCCTAAAAATTAAGATATAACATGAGTTCAAAACATGAATTCTTTCCTTAATTGTGATTCTAGGAATTATGTATTTAACTGATAATGTATTTATACTATATATTACTACATTTTTCAATTCATAAAAAATTAAATAATTTCATAAAAATCACTAAAATTCACACTAACCATTTATTAACACGTATAATTTAAAAATGAGCTCCATTTTTTAAAAATAATTTTCTAAATATGATTATTTTAATTTGTAAAGAATATAAATTTTTAATAAAAAACAATTTTAAAACTATAATTCATTTTATATCACCTTTCAAAATTAATCAGGATCACATTATTTAATAACCTGAACAAATTATAATAAGAATATGGTTTACTATCCATATGGTTAATATTAATATTCATATAAATATTCATAATTCTACGTTACTATTCTACAAAAAAATCATGTTGGTTCTATCAGACCTCGAATTACTTACTAATCAAAACTGTAGATGTTTGATTTTTGAAATTGTAATCATAGAAGCAGAATAATTTTGTTTAATGGAATGTTTATAACTATTTAGTTACAAAGATATTTATTATGTAGATATTCATTTTTTATATGTTTTAATTTATTTTAAAAAATGTGGGATGTTACATTCTCCCCACCTTCTAGAGAATTTCATCTTCACAATTTTAGTTACTTATTAATCAAGTGTAGACACCTTTCCCTGATAGAATGTTCAAATTCCCATGTTTCTTATTCTTACATGTGGATTCTCCACAAGACCATTACGTAGTGGATTAACTTATTCTGCAATACTTTTTCTCTTCGATCAAGAATCTGAACATGTTTCAATTCTTAATAATGGCCCTATTCTATCTAAAATACTTATGGGCTGAAAAAAAAAGTGATGAGTCTGCCACATATATTTTGAACATTGAAATATTAAATCATTGTGAAGCTGAGATAAACTGATAGGGTAATATATTTGATAGGTGATTGGTCCCCCATTCCCCAGTATTTTATAGGGTCCATTGAACCATGGACTTAGTTTTCCATTGAAAAAAATACACAATACACTTTTACATGGTGATATTCTATTAAAAACAAGATCACTTCCCTCAAAATTACAGTCTTTCCTCCTATTATATTCATAAATTTTCTACCTTCTTTGAGCTATCCTCCTGTGTTTCCAGATCATCATCACTTTCTCAGCCACATCGTCTATGAACTCTAGTGACATCCACATCATTTACTTAACCTCATCCCAAAATATTGTATTTTGACACTACTTCCCATATAATTATTTAATAGGTGACATCAATATAATGTAATGTAAATGATTTTTATATGAAAATTAAAGTAGATTAATATGTTAATTTTTCTTCTTTGGTAATATGTTTAACAAGATCGAAGAATATCCTCTAAAGTATAAAACATCTATTATGACATACCATCTAATTGAGGATGAAAAGATATACTAAAACTTAATTTTTATCCAAATTAGTTCATATTTCCTTTAAAAAAGTTAGACATGAGCCTGGGATCACTGTCAGATACAATGGAAATAGGAAATCTATGTTACCAAGAAATCTCTTTGAGGTTTTGTTGAGAATATTGGTCCAAATACATAGTATCTCGAATCGGAAGGAAATGAGAAGAGTTAGTTAGTCGATTAAAAATTATCCAAAATTCAATTTTACCTTAATAAGTATTTCGTATCCTCAAAATCAATTCAATATATATTTTTTCCCATTTCAAATCTGGCATTGGTAAATGCTGAAGAATTCCCATTGGAAACTACTTCATTTCTTTAACCTCTTCACCTTGTAAACATTTTACAGTAAAATATATAATATCTTATTTAGTTCAATCCTACCACTAATACTCATGAAGGTCTATGTACATCTTTGTTATTCCAAAGTAATCAAAAAAATGAATAACTATAAGCTTCACACAACAACTCATTTTTAGCATATAATCTCAAGGCACACACAGTATTTCTCCAAATATCAAAACACATTAATTATAAATGTTAAATTCTAGAAACTTACCCAATTAAATGAATACTACATTTTTTCTATAGCTCCCAGTCTTCCTTATGTGCTTGTTATGTCATTATAACAATGATGAATACATTGAAATCTGAAATAATTTAGATTAATTTATTTTATGAAAAACATCTAATCCAAAATTCATTAAATCATTAATCAAGGGTCACGTTCCAATTAGGACATGTTTAATGATTTATGATGTTTTTGACTCATGGTTCCACCACATTGTTTTCTACTCCCTGATGGTAATTGATCTTGAAATCACAATCCATTATCAATTCACGAAATCTTCTCTACCTCATGTTGAGTTTCTTCTGAGTGATTGTATACTTCAGACTTTTATGGTCAATATATATTTCATATATTTCTCTTATAAATGATGCATTAAAAACATCAAAGTAAAAAAAACATGGTTGTTAATTACCAAAAATGTTGGGGATAAATTATCCCATGATATTTTAGTTGTCTTTATGAATAAGAAATTACCAGATCATTCAGCATCAGAAAACAACTTTTCCCCTTCAATGAAGCATCTCTGTATGTGTGGAAGATACCGTTTCTAGATAGCACAAATATAACAAGAGCATTCACCAAAATAATCCACAGTTCCTAAAAAATGAGTCACATTATTATATCTATACAAATTTCACCCCTTTTCCTGTTAACATAATTAGTGGGCTAGATAACCATTAAAATGTATTAACAAACCGTCATTAATAACATTCTAGTCCCTGAAAACTATGAATATATATAACATTTAATGCTCTTGGTAATTCATCAGCCACTTTTTTTTTGATAGGATAAACTGTTATTACATCCATATTTATATTATCACCAGGAAAATATATATGTACAACCAAAATTTACACTTTGGAAATTTTATATAGAGTTTATTTTATTTTAATATTTAAAAATTTACCCTTGGATTTTTTTAATTCTCCTCTTTACTTTTATAATATACAGTAATTTCACCGGTAAACACAACCACAACCTTATCCAATAACTTGTAAAATATTATATAGATATGATCCATGAATATATATGGTGTATTAGATAACAAAAAATGAATGACAACAAATTTGAAATTATCATTTCTATTATGGAACGTAATCTTAGAGATTCCTTCTTCCATTAATATCAACTGATGGTACCCTAACCTTAGTTCAACGTTTAAAATATATTGTTCTCTCTAGAGGTTATCAAACAAATCATGATTTTGGGGAAAAGGATACTAGTATTTTAAAATGATTTTATTTGTGTCTCAAAGGTAAAGTATCAATGCACCATATTTATTTTTAACAAACTAAAATGGTTCTCCCCATGGTGACGTCATAGGATGAATGCAGCCTTCATCAAGAAACTCCTAAAACAGATTTTTTAGTTAAATATGTTCCATTTAATAAATTTGATATGGGGGTTTCCAATTGGATTAGCATTATGAGCTAATTTAACTGTGAATTCACCTTTCCGATCAGGTATAACACTGTATAAATCATTAGCATAAACATCAATGTACTCAATTACCACTCGCTAATCATCAATCCAAACTATTACCTTTTTTTCAAAAATATGAGAAAGATAACATTAATTTTCATCTTTAAATATTTTATTAGTTTCCTGAAATGTTATCAATTATATTGGTTCTTTATTTTATAGGAACTAATACTCTTTCTGAAAAAACAAATTATTTATCCTTATAATTTTCCATTGCATAATAAATAGAAAAATATTCTATACCCAAAATGACATCAATCTCTACGAAGCGAAAAATAACAAATTTTTTATGTAAACACATTCCATAGAATATAATAAAAATATTTTTATAATTCCCCTTTGATGTAATATTTCCCACTACTATTTTAACAATATGTTTTGGTCACATATATTTTCGGTATATTTCAAATTTTAAAAAAATCTAATAATAAAGGAATATATACACTCAATAACAAAATAAATTGAAATATATAACTTAAAAAAAGGTACCTGATACAACATCAATGGATAGCCTTACATCTTCTAATATACTTGCAAAGTAACTCACTAAACCATTATACTTATAGTATATTTTCTTTAAATAATTTATATCTCTTTTTTAGCACTCATTTTCATAATCACATTCTCGCAATAGTTAAAACACATTAGATTATGCGTATCAGGATTAGTCATATGATCACTTTATTTTTAATCTGAAGTCATGTTTCCATGCATACCACATTGAAAATGCTTCCTAAATTTGGTAAGGCATTCCCCATCATGATTTTTACCACACTTTTAAAAAATTGGAAACTGAAATATCGTACCACAAAATTTCGTTGATTGATTTTTATCCATCTCTTTCCATCTGGATATCTTATTTTGTTTTTTAGTTATGTGTGCTCATTAGAAAAAACCATTTCAACCATGTAAACATATAGAACATGTTTATCTTGTCTTCTATACACATGGAAAGACAATTAATTACAATATCTTGTCGTCAATACTGAGTAAAATGGTTGTTTCTTATATCAAGATCTAGAATAATATTTTTAACAAACCTCTCAAGTCAGGTGATGTTTTCTTCATAAAAAATCACTAAATCTTCCCCATTCTACTTTATGTCAATGAATTTCTTAACCAACCTATATTAATCCACCTTTGGAAAATATTTTTCCATGAAAAAACTTTTAAATTCAAACAACTCTAAGGTACCAATCTCTACTATATCCATGATATTCTTGAATGTTTATAAGAAATCATTAGATTCACATAAAAAACAATAAATGTAAATACATCGTTTTCATTATTTGAATATACCATAACATCAAATATCTTTTAAAGAGATTTAATATGTCCTTTAGCTGCGATTGTGTCAAGAGATCCACTAAAAGTAGAAGGGGTAGCCTCATAAAATGTTCCTCTATAATATTTTTTTGTGGTATCTCTGGTCGTACTTGGATGGATTCCATCACTATTTATTTCAAATTTAAACTAATCTATTATAGTCACAAACTCCTTGGTTCCAATACCCACTATTCCCAGTTGCGGATTCACAATTATATTAGCCTCTCGGTTCCTTCAAACTTCTACAACCATGTTTCTTCTACAATGAACCTTCATGAATAGACATATATTTGAGGAAGAAACATGGTAATATTTAAATTATATATCATTTCAGTATCAAAATATAGTAATAATCATTGATGTTGTTTTATTAACACATCTTATCAATTAATGTTATCTAAACTGTTCTCTGATACCAAATATACGGTCATTGCCATAACCATTACAAAATATACTTATTTCTACAAGATTAAACTTCATTACATTTCCATATAAAATTTCACATTATTGTTTTATAAATTTCGTAAATAAATCAATGATATCAACCCTTAATTCTAAAAATTTAGTACCATTTAAATAGTACATATTTCATTAAAATTATAAAACATTAACACAAAAAAACAACCCTATTTCATTGAAAAATATTAATAACATTTAACTTTATTTTTTTCTTTGTCTTATACATCATTATAAAATGTGAAAATAATTAAAAACATGGTATGATCATTAAATCTCTTTTAGGGATATAAAAACAAAAAAATAAACCATTATCCCATGAATACTTATTAACATATGAATTCACTTTCACAAATACATACTTCTCACCCATAAATAATCATATACTTTGTGAGTAATGAGATTTCCATAAATCCTAGAAAACATAAATAGAGAATAAGGGTATATTGGGTCATTACATACATAATTGTATAACACTTATGACTACATTATGATTTTGTTTACCCTCATGACTACCTTACAGTGTAACCCTCATTACAACATTATGGTTTAACCATGGTAGTAACACATGGAGTAATCATATGTCCATCCTCGAACATAAACATACCAAGTGAATTGGTGGTAGCTATAGGTCCAACACTTTGTCATAAAAAATTCCCAAGAACTAGAACATAATCATTAAACATGGTTAGCTTTAGAAAATAATTTCTTTATTATTTTGTGAAAAAGAATTTTAAAAGAGGATTTTTTATGGAAGTCCCATAGAAATATCATATAATTGAAGTAATAATTAATAGAATGTAAGGATTATGTGTATACATAATAAATCCACTTAATAAATTACAATATAAGCAAAATTAACAACAAAAACAATCTTGGTAGTACTTAATAAATGAAGTACAATGTTAACCGAATGATTGGAAAATGGGTTAAAAACTCATTTACCTAAGGTTTGTCTTACTTGAAACTAGATTAAATCTAATTAATAATTCATGAAAGAGTGTTATTAACATTTTTCCAAAACATATTTGTTTTTATAACACCTTATATAGTCATTTTTTAACATAATTTCACCAATTAATTAATTATAATGTTTTCATTTCATTGTTTTGGGTGCGTTCTTTTCATGATATCCAATGTCATCTCGTAAAGGATTTCCTTTCCACATGGATATAGAAATATATAATTTCAATTAAATGGTTTTAAAATGTTTCCATAATATTAATTTATTCCATAAATCATATTTTTTATATGGTATGCGGATGAATCATTAGATAAAAGATTTCTACTATCTGTTTAGATCAATTTCATTGTTCTTGGATAATCATGATCTAATATCCTTATTTAAGATAATATATATACATATATCTATGTTAACTATAGAACATTAAAAAGTTTAAATGATAAAAATTAAAATCATTTTATACATTAAAATGGTTTTATAACATGTTTTGACAGAATTAATGGAAAATGAAAACACATCGGCCACAACATTGGTAAATCGGTACATTGCGGATGGTATTTTTATTTTTAGAATAAGAGAAGGGGAGAGAAAGAATGATGTTTTATTTATTCCATAAACAAGATAATATCCAGAATATTTAATATTCTAAAGATTTCGTGCCTCTTGGATTATGGTCGCGCTCGGCAGCTCACTGGTGACATGCGGTGAGCTTCTCAGCGTCTGATGGTCGTGCTCTTGTGTCGGAATTCTTGGGGTCCCAACCTTCCTCAGGTGAGTGTGGTGGGTTTCATAATGTCTGAAGCAACCGTTTTGGTTGGTGGCGCCGGGATCTTCAGATTCAGGGCGTGGCTTGTGTGGTTGGGTGGTTGCTGGGTTGCTGACCCTTTGGTAATGGCGTTGAAGTTTAAGATGGTGATGGCGTCGGTGGTTGGATCTCGCCGATGATGATGTTGATGGTGTCAGAATTCTAGATCCCGTTGTGTTTCCACCAGTGGTGATTACGTGGTGTTGCCGGAGGGACGTTGGCATTGCGGTGTCGACGGATACCGGAGAAGGCGATGCGGTCTCGCGGCTCGTGATGACGGACGATCTCGTCGCCAGTGAAGGGTGGCATGTGATGGTTGCTCAGGCTGTCACGTGGCCTTTATTTGGCATGTGGATTGACGTCATGGACTGATGTGGCAGGTGCGCGGCACGAGGCCTGTTAGCATAGACGTTGACTCTAGGGTCGCGGCTCGGGGTGAATGGCGGTGAGTGTGATTTTGTGTTTGAAATTTTAAATGGGCTTCGGCTTTGGATGTGGTGAAGTTTTTTTCTGGATGTGATGAAATGATATATGGGTACCGGAAACCCCTTAAACCGGACATATGAAAATGAAAAAAAATGATTTGCATGTGGGTATTTATAGTTGAAGAGATGATGTGGTTTCCATTTACATATTCATTAGTATAATATTTTTTCATAAGACTATAAATAGTATTGATTCATGTGACCCTAAATATTAAATATAACATGTTATTTGAAATCGAGTGGGATTATATTATCCATGATCCTATTACTAGTTTATTTAAATGATTATATATATACGTTATATTACCGAATTTTATTATTCATCAAAAATTCAAGAATTTCCTAAAAATCTCAAAAATTCACACAATCCATTTATGGACATGAAGAATTCAAAATTGAACTCCTAGTTTTGAAAATATATGTTCTAAATATTATTAATTTAATTTTTCAATAAATTCAGATTTTATTCCAGAACTATAATTTAAAATTATAACTATTTTTAAAGAAACTAGCACAATTAATCAATATCTCATTATCTTATAACCAAATGAAAAAAATAATAATATGAGTTACTATTAATAGGTTTCATATTACTATTCATATTACAATTAATAAGGGTATATTATTATTCAAAAAATAAATCAAGTTGGTTCTATCAGACCCAAAATAACTTACTGAATACAACCTTAGATTTATATTTTTCAAAATTCAAATCATAGAAGAGGAATAATTAAGTTTATCAGTTAGTTTATAACAATATACATAAAATAATGTTTCATTATATAGATATTAATTTATTTATTCATTTCAATATATTTTTAAAACCTTGTTGTGTTATATAGTGGTTGGTATAACCCTTGTCCTTCAGTGTGATCTACATAACTGTATCATATATCTCTCAACTTTCAATGTGTATTTCTAATTGAGAGATCTGATGAGAAATACCTCTCAAATGGATTTCATTGGTGTTAGGAGTCTCTATATAGTGTTCTACCAAATAAGTATATTCAAGAACCATTATTATGGAATCCTAGGATGGAATTATAGTTGTGACATAACATTATAATATTTTTCATTATTTAGTATATTCTTATATTATTATTTTATATGATGTAAAAATTTTCTTTTTAGATATGATTATATTAATTTTTATGTATTATGATTTTATGTAGTCCAGGTTGGTATTTTTATAATCACCATTGCTTGATGTTTTCAAGAATATTTCATGTTATGTGTAAATAATTGACATTCTGATAGAGTCCTAGATAGACTAGTACCATATGGTTCATAGTGAACCCATACCAACTGAGGTATGTTCCGGTGGGATCATTAAAAAGTAAATAATTTTACATTCAGGATAAAATTTTTTTCAAACTCTTTTTGATAAGTTGGTATCTTTCCCCATTTAAATTTCTTTACATCTGATTGTACTATTGTTGTGTGATTTAGATGTATGCATTCATGGTTGTTCATTTGTTTTAACGTTTCACCTTTTTTATGATCATGGATATGTGTGTAGGGGTATATGTATATAAGCTCAGGCCTCCCATGAGAGTGATATTCTTAATCTATGTTAATCATAATCCCCTAACCTATTGAGGTTATTATTCTAGAGTCTTTTCATGGTCCGCATTGATACATATCTTGAAAGAGAGGTCTTAGAGTAGTTGGGTCTACCTATGGACTGAAGATTGTGCATTTGGTTTGGGTCAACAATGTTATCTTTTCTGAGATCCAATTTTTCTATAGAGACTCTTTTTTTACTGCGATGAATGATATATCTATGCACCATGACTGTAATTACCAAAATAATTACTTGGTAAATGAGTAATGTGGTTTTAATGATAAAATGGTACACTCATAATATATGAATGGGTAGTTGATTCCATGTCTTTATTGAGTCTTCTCTAAAGATATTCACTTTTATTGTGGTAAATCTTGTTTATAATCAATATTCCTCCATGACATAAGCCATCTAGGATTCTACAACATGACCATGAGGTTTATCCCCTATATGACGAGGCATCGATATATGGACTTGTAATAGAGGGGTTGCCTCTTGGTGGTCCACCAATTATACAACCACTTTTAGAGAATCTGATGGTACCCATATTACCAGTAGATGAGGTGTATAGGATAAGCATACATAATGAGTTCCAGGGATAGACAAACCTTACATTTGGAGGACATCCTAACCCATAGGTGGTTGAGGTCCTACTTGAGGTGGCGACCAATGTTATCCATCTGGTCAGGACACCAATGGATCAAATGGTGGTCCTATATGTAAGCCTTATGTATATCCTAGCGGGACGATGGTGGGGGTTAATGACCTATTCTTAGGGTTAAGAGATTGTCCCATGGCCAGTGTTTGAGTGTCTCTTCATAGAGGACCTATATCATGCGATGATGAGGTCTGTACGTATCCACTATCTACTACAACTCTAGTAGCGTAGCATGGTGGTATCTATGTATTCATCATTTATTACCAACCCCTCAAGATACTAGAGGGAAATGGGTCATGGAATGTTTTTCATGCATCTGGCCATCAAGAAATTTATTTTTAGATGAATCCAATCCATTTTATCTCTCTATACATTCTTACATATGCTGTGGTGATAGAGAGATCTTTGGTGGTTGAAAGTTTCTTAGATTAGCAGACACAGTCGGTTGTTGTAGTTAGTGGGCATACAGGATAATATTCCTCAATAGTTACAGTCGCCATCAGTCTCATTTAAATGGAACTGGGCGATGTTTAAGGATGACCTCCCAGGACATAGTGTATATGGTTTAGGTCTTTCAAGATGGAACATCGATCCTAGAGAGAGGTGGTTCTACTCCGGTGATTGCATGATACAACATGGAATATATTATCCCAAAAATTGTATGATTGATAGAGATATCGTGTATGGAATGTCAATGTAGATGTAGATGAAGGATAAGGCAGGTTCACAAATTGGTAGATGTGGAACAAAGATGGGAGGGCCGCAAGAGGTAGTTGATCCTTCAAATATTACTACCACTACCCATGATTATCAATGCTAGGATTAGGGGTCTAGACGATAGGGGCATGGAAAATTTTTAACATTGAAACATGTACATCAGAGGCTACAAGAATGATATGATTTTTGATTCATATATTTTCAATTATATTTTTAGTAGTGATATTATAATGTTATGACCCTAGTTGGATAGAGATGGTTCTTTATTTTATTTCATTTTCCTGATAACAGGAAGTTTAATCCCAAAATACTGATATGTTTTGTAGACTTGGAAATTCACGACACATGTATATGTATTAAATTACATCATGAAATGAAAAACAACATAGTATCCGCTTTGATAATAGTCTAATTCCATAGACTATCCATGGAAGTCGGTCATAATATACTTCATCGCATCCAGGGGGAATATGAAACAATATAAAAGGGTGAGATTAGGTGCTTAGTAAGGATAAAAAATATAGCGAATGCTATCATAAATAAGTAAAAAAATTGAACAATGATATAAAAATGAAACAAAATCCTTTTAAATATAATCATAAGTATAATATGGCATGAATAAATCGAATAATTCTATTTAAAAATTCATATGGATATTATACTAGTCTAATAATCACATGAAATATCAATAACTAATCTCATAACAAGGATATGAGTAGTACCCTTCATCATAACCATATCATTAAGGCCTCATTCTAGGACAATAAATAACCATACCATCAAGGCCTCATTCAAAGAAAAAAGTTTGTATCATGAGATATAGAGATTCATTTTGGGGATATAGTGGGCCTCACCAATCATTTACTAAGTCAAATAAATTCCTTTAATGAAAGGGGAAAACATGAAATAAACATTCATATTAATACTAAAATATGAAATTTAATACTTTAACCATAAACCAAGAATAGTTTCATAATAGAACAACCAAAATCAAATATATCATAAACCCCTCAATATTGTATGGAAGACTTTATAATAATAAATAAACCTAAATTAAGCATAAATAAATCAAAGTACGTTTACATAGATGAAAATAATCTTATTAAATCATTAAAAATGTTTGAGAGAATCATGCCTTCTTTTACATTGAAATTATTTAAAAGTCACACCATTATAGTGGAATAAATTTTTCATCAAAATATCCATAAAATATTATAAGTGATGCTTCAAAATGGAAATTCCTCATAAATCTATAAGATAATCTCTCATGTTGTTTATGATAGAAAAATATTCATTCCATAATTTGTCAAAAATGGCCATAAAGTGCCTCATTTGGAAAACAATATAAATATTCCAATAAAATAATTTTATAAAATTTCAATCAAGTGTTAAAATTTCATCAATAAATTTTTGTTAATATATTTAAATATTTTCTATGAAATGTGTACAAGGATGATAAAGATGTCCTAGAAGATATGTACGCATAAACAACTCAGATGATAATAAGGTTGTGAAATTAACCCTTACCACAGAATTTCAGTTAGTCAAAGGTGTGTTTAGCTCATGTATAATGATTAAAAAATAATATAAAATTATACTAGAACAATATCTAAGTTTTTTTATCATTTATTATCCTATAATATCATTTTGATAATAATATTTCTCTATTACCATGTTTTTGATTGTTAATTGATTCGTTTCCCTATGCATGTTTTATTACATAATTAATGTTTTTTATGCATATGATGTATTTTATTCGTATCAAGGATGATATAAATTTCATAATACTTATTTTTACTCATAATATAAATTTTATAATCATTCATTAATGGTTAACCTAGTGAATGCATCTTACTATTTTGTATAGATGGTTGGTCGTACATACACACGAGCGAATGTATCATTCCATTAATTGTTTAATGGTATGGAATTGGATGATATATTAATAATAAAAAGTAATTTTAAATTTATATTAATTATTTATTTCAATTATACTCATCATTATACCCATCCAAATAATGTAGTGTTGAATAACAATTTACCCCATGACGTGGACACAGTAAGTTGTACGTTTTCACACAAGGTGATAATGTTATTTGATGTATAGTTAAAGTAGTAATATGGTTGTAACATAATAAAAATAATGTATTGAAATTTTTATTATGCTATGTTTATTAAATTAGTGTGGAAGTAACATAGGAGGATGAAGTTGAAGGAGTAATGTAATTGAATGGAGTTGGTAAAACAATTCCCTCTTCTTTGAGTGTCTCATTTTGATTTTCACAAAAGTACTTCATAAGATGTATTTATGCCTAATTTATGGCCTATATGATGAAATGAGATATTTTTGTTAGATAATTGGTTTCATATAGGCTAATCCAAAGGTCTATATGGTTTTGAATAAAAGAGACGTAAATGTTCCCTTTTATAATAAATGGGTGAGGCACTTTTTGGAACTAAAAAAATTATTTTGTTTTAAATTTATCTTTGGTTTCAAGTAGATCCAAAGTGAGTCATGTATAATATTATATAAGGATGGGTTGAAATACTAATAATAAAATATTTTTATACAATTTCATGTCACAATAGTATCCTTATCTATTGGGTTTAACCGATTAGTTAAACAATTTATCTCTTACCATGTATTCTGTCTTTTTATACAATAGGGTTAATATCGTATCTATAAAATTAAAAACGAACACCAATTGGATCATTTACATCAAATTAAACACTATAATTGTTAGTTTTCCAAAAAAATTATTTTAATTAATTTTTCCACATTTAATAAAATATTATTTATTTTAATGTATCATTTTTTCCATTTTAATACTATTTAATATTTTAATTTATAAAAACATAAACCAACATGATAACTACAAACCAATAAATATAATATATATCAAAATTTATATTTTATCTATTAAATTTATTAATTTCAGTAGTTAATAAAAATTATATTTATTTTTATATTTTTAATATCATTTAATTGATTCTACCTCTAATAATTTATTTTATACAGTATTATTAGGTCACTATTTAAGTTAATATTTTATTTTATAAATTTATAAATAAAAAATAATTATATAGATAAACATTTAATAAATCTAAATAATATTTATAGTCTATAATATCATAAATATTATCATGAATTAAAAATGATATTGTTATTAAAATTTTAATATGACATTTTTAACTATTCATTAAATAAAATATAATATATATCTTAATCATACAAATTTGGAATATAAATAATCATATTTTCATCCAAAAGATTATTTTGGTCTGAAAAGCTTTTCCATTGAAATTATGACAAGTTTAATGGTAATATTATATTATTATAATTATCATTTTACCTTTAATTAACCTATTTACCCTTAACCATGATAAATAAAATCCTAAAGATATTATTTGCCAAAAATTATTTCAATCATATTAGAACACAGTTTTCAAACATATTACAACCATATATGCCCATTTTTTTAAATTAAACTCACATATGTGGTAAAATTATGTTTAATGAAAATCCCATAGATGTGGTTAGAAGGTGGGTGAAAGAGATGCTCAGAAGTTTGATAAAATTTTTTATCTAATTATATAATAAAATAATTCAAATGAACAATATTGTGTTTATATTTGTATTATTTATCTATTGTGACTATAAAAAAATTACATTAAAAAAATTATATAAATGAAAATTTTAGTTTTTAACAACAATGCAGTATTTTTCACTATTCATCAACAATTGAAGCCTTTGAGAAAAATAAAAAACTCACCCTATGATAATTTTCATGTTTCAAATTCAAAAAAATGTAGTATATTTTGAAAACTAAAATTTATAAATTTTCTAATTTGTATAATAATATTCATAACATCTTCTTAAATGACTATTTTGGTACGTCATAGTGCGCTTGAACTTAATGTTGCATGCAGCGCAAGCTATTAAATTATTTAAATAGAATTATACAATGGAAACATGTTGTGTTTAATTCATCTATAAATAAAATAATTTAATCCAAAGAATATATAGAATATAACTTCATAATAATATTTTTATGATTCTTTAACATAAGTTCTTCAGGTTTCCATGTTGTCAGTTCCACTTTATAGTTTTTTCAGAGAGATTTTACCAATCGAGTCATCTGATTTATCAACCCTTTTTATCAAGTGTTATGAATATATATTGGCACTTCATAGTAATACAGATCGGTTTCTATTTATACTTCATCATAGTTTAGTATATGCATTTTACATGGCATGTATTTACTTACCGGTTATGGGTGGAACACATCATGAACATTGGAGAGGCTTAGCAGCATTTCCAAATGGTTATCTACACCTACAATTTCTTTAAGAATTTCAAAAGCTCTAATATACCAAGAAATAAACTTACCCGTCTTACCGAATCGTATGAAATCCTTTAATGGATATACCATCACGAAAACACAATCTCCCACATTCAATTCCAAAACCCTCCTATTGGTTATCAACATGCCTCTTTTTATTTCTTTGAATAATTTTGATATTGGTCCGAATCACCTGTAACTTTTCTACAATTTTCTGAACATGTTCCTGTACTATGAGTATTATTTACCCAACACTATCCAAACAAGTTGTTGTATGACATATCAATCCATATAACTAAACATATGGTTCCATCGAAATACTTGAATAGAAGCTATTGTTATAGGATAAATATACTATAGTAAAAGAATGATCCCACAAACCATAAAAATCAAATGAGAATAATCTCAACATGTATTCTAATGTTTGAATAGTCCATTATTATTTTCCATAAATTTCATGGTCATAGGTAGTGCTCAAATAAATCTCAGTATCTAGTGACTTCAGAATACATTTCTAGAATTTGGATGAAACTGAGGATCACGATCAGAATTAATTCATAAGGGTACACAATAATGTCTAAAAAATCATAAATATATATTATTATTAAAAGTTCAAGTGCTCAATATTATATTACACGCAGAATATGTGCTATATATCTAAGATGATCAATAATAACCAATATTTCATCATTTTTTATGGGTGTATTTGTTATTCTCATAACAAATTCCATTATAATATTATCCCAATTTCAAATTGGTATAGTAATAGGATGCATGAATCCTCTAGGATGTTTTCTCCTATCCTTTACCTGTTTACAAACCAAACATCTCGATACATAAATAAAAATCTACGTCTTTATGATGTCCCACCAAAAATGTTCCCTCATATCTCTATACATCATTATGAATCTCAGGTGTATATAGATATTGAAGCTATCAACATCATCGTATAATTCACTTTTTAGCTCATGTATAGCTAGATCCCAAATCCGCTTCCCAATTTTCAAAATACCATCTCCATATATGAATTCCATCAGTCTTCAATCAATCAAATCTTTAATTTTCTTTTGAAACTCTTCATCATTAGACAATGAAAATTTTATAATTTTTTGTAAATATGTTTTGAAATCCATTTAGAAAAGCGGTGATTTTTCAACTTCCATGATAATTATCATATCCATGTTTAAAATATCCATGAACATAGTATCCCTTTCAAATATCATTTTTTAGAACTTTGTGTTCCTTTCTACTAAAATAATATACCACATCATTTTCCAACCTTGGGTGGTATTGTATTGTTCCATCGTACTATATACGTATTCAAGGATTCACTTTAGTTATGTGTTGAGTTATCTCAATGAGAAATTATGTTTTAAACTCATATGATCAGTTAATATCTCCCTCCAATCACCTTAGTGATAGTGTTTGTATATCATCAGAGCATATATCACTACTACTGTCTCAATATTGTTAGTTGGATAGTTATTTTCTTTAATTTTTATCGTTATTGTTTTTTATGAAAAAATATTATAGTTTTTCATAAGAACACAACCATGTCTATTCCAGGATGAATCATTATAAATCACAAACTCATCATTCCAAATTTGTATAGCCAGGATTAGAGAATTGAAAAATCATCTCTTCCATTATTAAAATAATTATTCAAACTCTTATTCCTAAATTAATTTAACCCCTTTATGTTGGAGCTTGGTTAATGGGTTTTCCAATCGTGAAAAATTATGGAAGAAACAACAATAGTAACCTAATAACCCAATAAAATTGTGTAACTTAATTATACTCATCTGTGATGGCCATTCATGGAATTCCATTTTCATTATAGGATCAACAAAGATTACATATTTGGAAATAATATTTCCAAGAAAAGAAATTTCATGAAACCATAATTCATTGTTTCCCAACCTCCCATATAGTTCATTTATTCAACGAGTCTATAGAACAATCCACAAGTACTTTTCATAATCTACATAGTATTTTTAGTACAAAATGATATCCTCAATAAATATAAAGAAAAACATCCTAAATTGATTCCTTGAACACTCAGATCATTATATCCATGAAAACATATAGTTCATAAGTCCATACACTATAATTACTATAAATTTTTAATGACCATACATTATAGATAATGTTGCATTAGGAATATCGTCCTTTTTTACCAACAATTGATGATATCTAGAATATATTTTAATTTTTTAAAAATATTTATCCATTTAAAGTTGATCAAACAAATCATAAATACGATTTTTGGGATTTTAGTTCATTATTGTAAAAGATATGATTTCTTTATAGTCGATTCAAAACCTCAGTGATTATTATTTACTGTTAACAAAAAGAACAACGGATCCCCACGGAGAAACACAAGGGAAAATAAATCCCCTATTACTCAACTTATATTGTTTTTTATTCAGAAATACCAATTCCACTGTATCCATTCTGTAGGGAGTGTTTTATATTAGCCTTCCATAAGGGACTAAATCAATAGTGAACTCAATTTGTTTCTATTGAGGATTTCCAGTTAAATCATCTAGAAATACATTAATATATTCTAATTAAATAGGTAAAAACTCAATTTTATTATTTATATCTTCATACCAAGATGTTGTTTCATCCTCCTCCACATGAATCACATTTATTAAAGCTACTATGGTGGGCTTGGATAAGTATCAGGTGATGATGTTTCTGTGCTAATGATAATGGATTCAACATTTTCCTCAGAAATCAAACCTTCCTTCTTCATGGAATAAATTTTCATATTATATTTTGATATCAATTCCTTACAAAGCATTTTATGAAAGTCAACAATAGGTATGATAACAAATTTTGTAGATAAAGAAAATTTATTTGACACAATGGGAACTGGCTGACACATATTTGTTCTAATACTAATTCTATTATGGGTTTTCATTGATAACTCCATTATTAATTGTTATTGTAGATATCTAATTTTTAAAAAATCATAGTAAGATATAAGGGAATGAGAAGACCCAAAATCAAATAATTCTTTTGTTAAATTTGGGGAAATGATTAAATTATGATCCACCACTTCCATAATTACATCAAACTACACATTTGTGATTAAAAAATCATCACCTTTCTCCCTTGGAAATTTATGGGAATATTTCCCTAATGTTTAGAAAAATCATTCGAGTAATGTTCCAACTCAATAAAATTGTAGAATTGAACATTGGTAGATTCTTTTATTCCCATATAATCTCTAGAATGGTAGAGTTTTTCTCTACACATGTACCAAACTCCCAACCCTTTTAGGAAAGTACTGGGGTGTTTCTTTCCACAATTTCTACAGGGAGAAATGTTTGGTTTTCTGTTATTGCCCGTGTTCCCTTTTTCAGAATGTTCAGCGACCCTCCTCTTCTCATTCTTTACTTTAATTTCATAAGACTTAGTGAATTTCTTTTTCCATCTTAATAGAACAAGGGACTATATCTTTGTACAATTAGAAAGATTGTGAGGGAAATTCCCTTTGGAGGAACTGTTTTAACCCATCATATAATCGGTCAATCATACTCATGGGTTATATATGTAGTAAGTAGAATTTCATTCTAACCTAGTGATGTTTTCTTCAGACTTTGCAACATTATCATCTGCCTTCTGCCCCAATCTCTGAAATTTCCTCTTCATATTCACTAGTAGATCAGGATGAATGTATTTTTATAGGAATTTTTATTTTGATTACCTCCAATCCATATTTTCTACATCTTCATCCTCATTCTGGTTTTGAATTAATGACCACAATTGGTCTTTATCTTCTGATAAATGATAAACTTCCATAATAACTCTTTCTCTTTCATTAGTCCCCAAAGAAATAAATATTTTATCTAAGGAACATATCACAATTTAGATAAAAGTGATTTTTTGTCCCATTAAATGTTGGAGGTTGTTTCCTCATGAAGTAGTTTATCATTGATCCTCTATCTTGGGGATAATGATGCTCCGTATGGGTAAGTTTATTAATCATAACCTGAGTCGGCTATCCTAGTACAGTTATAAGTTGTTCATCACCAGCTGTATCTCTATCACCACTATAATTATATTAAATAAGATGTAAATCCAAAAATGTTTTACGTGTGTTGACATGGATCCATTACATCCACTAGGCACCATTTCTGAACAACGTCATTCACTAGATCAGGTCAAGAATTATAATGTGTAACATCAAAATACATAATACAAGTTTAAAAAATAATTAAAATTTAGTCTTATAATAATAAACAAGGTATATCTGGGGACATATTTACTCTTAAATATTTCATAGTGGTTCACAATGAAAATGTGAATTATCCGAAGAATATCCCTTGAAAATGTCAATCCAGGTGCATATTACGACTCATTTTCATGTATAGGTTACCCAGAGTTATGCCCGGAACACCTTATCATAGTTTTATTCCTTAGTACATATATTCCAGAACCAAATCAACTTTTAGTATCTATACATGGATTTATTTTCAGAGAATACACACATAATATATAGGTTATAAAAATTCTTGGATATTCTTCTATACTTATCCCCAATGATTTTCTTATGTTAATGTTCCAAAATAATTGTTTCTTTAAATATAGTTTCTTTGTTTTGTAATAAATTTAATTTTATACCAACTATAATGGCCCAAACCCAGTTACCTAGAGTGAGTGAATTATTTTATTACAATTGAAAGATCACAAAAAATGAAATCATGATGGACTAATTAATTAAGTAGTCATGTAAAAACTAAATACATATATTATTTTTTCATTACATCGAGAAATTAAAACAATTTTAGTATATACTTTGGATGTAGTCTAATTACATATAATATACATGGATGTCAGGTCATAATATACATCATTTCATCTAGGGGATAAATGAAACCTTATAAAGGGGTGATATGAAATGATCAATAAGGATAAACAATATATAAGAAGATATCATAAATAATTATAAACATTTTTAATGAAATGTATGAAACTGAAACATGAGACTTTTAAACACCATATTCAGCATAATATAGAAATAATAAATCAATTAATTCAATTAAACATAAACATGGATTTTGTACTAGTTGAATAATCAAATGAAATATCAATAACTAATCCCATAATGAGGAAATGCATAATGTCCAACATCAAAACCATACCGTTAAGACCATATACCAAGACCATAAATACTCATACCATAAAGGATTCATGTGAAGGCACCATTTTGTTAAATGAGAACTTTTGATGCATCGAAGGATTATATAGGGCCCCAACTATCACTAAATATGACCAATTCATTCCTCTAACTAAAGGGTTAAAACATAACATAAACATTTATATTAAATCTAACATAAAAAATTTTAATACTTTAACTATAAACCGTGAATTGTATCCAAATAGAATATCGACAACCAAATATATCATAAATCATTCAAATAAAATATTGATGATTATATCATAATAAATAAACCTTAATTAAACATATAAAACAACAAATTATTTTGACATAGATGAAAATAAACTAATTAAATAATTAAAACTCTTTAATAAAATGTCTATTTGTTTGTTTGAAATCATTTAAAATCTATGCAATTATAAAAAGATTGTTTTTGAAAATAACCTTATAATCATGTCAGGGGTTCAATAAAATGTTATGGCGTTATAATGGTAGAAAATAGAAGCTCGTGTTGTATAAGTTAAAAAAACATTATTTCCTTAAGTTGTAAAAAAATGGTCATAAATGACATCATTTAAAAAAAATAGAAATATTCATTTCAAAAAATTTCATAAAAATTAAAACATGTTTAAAATTTTTTTTCAAAAAATCATTGATAGTATTTTGAAATAAATTGTAAAAATCATGGACATTTATGATAAATATGTCCTAGTATATACATATTTATAAACAACCTCATATAATAATGTGGTTGTGACATTAACCCTTACCATATTCATTACATTAGTTGAGGGTGCATTAACCTCCTGTATATTTGTTAAGACATATTATGAAACAATAATAGAACCATATCCATATTTATTATATCGTATATGATCATATTATATCATTGTTTTAATAATATTTTAGTATTATCATTTTTTAAGTGTTAATTACATTGTTTTCCGTTGCATATTTTGTTGTATAAGTCATATTTGTTTTTTATAAGATGTATTTTATTCATATAAAAAATGATATAAATTAAATAATACTGATTTTTTACTCATCATATAATTTTATAATGGTTCTTGAATGGTTACCATGGAGAATAAATCTCACTACGTCATGGAGACGGTAGGCCACACGTACACACGAGCAAAGGTATCCTTTAATTGATGGTTAAATGGTTTGGAATTGGATTGAATATTAATTATAAAGAATCATTATCATGTTATATTAATTATTTATATACATTTTACTCATCATTATACCCATCCAAATAAATTTTTTGAATAAAAAATTACACTATGGCATAGAGATGGTAAGACATATGTACACACGCATGGTGATATTGTGATTCATTGGATGGATAAATGGGATAATATGGTTTTACCATAATCATAATAAAATATCATCATGTAAATAGTAGTATATTTATTACATTGTTATCTAAAAAATATAGGATGAGTAAGTAAAATAATAAATTATATATAATGGAATTGGTAATACAATTTCCTCTTCCTTGAGCATCTACTTTTGATTTTCAGAAAAGGACTCCATGGGATGGATTTATACTCAATGCATGGCCTATTTATTTATTATAAATTGCTTTTAGGTTTCAAATAGCACCAAAGTCACATATTTATATGATAACATGAATATGGGTTGAAATAACCCAAAATAATTATTTTTATTTTTAAAAAAACATATAAGTAACCTTATCATTTAGGATTATTCCTTAATTAAATAGTTTAACTCTTTCCACATCTTATTGACTTGTTATACTATAGAGTTAATAAAGATAATATGAAATGCGAAAAAACCCCAATGGGCTAATTTATGAAATATGTAACACTATCCATGTTATTTAGAAGAACCATGTATTTTTTATTAAATTTATGATATTGAATATTTTTTTTCTTTTAAAGTATCATTTATGTTAATTTTGATACTATTTAAAATTTTCATTTTTAAAAATTTCAAACCAACATGATAATTGCAATCCAATACTGCCAATATGTCACTAACATATCTATGTTGTCTATAAAATTATTGGATGACATTAATTAAGTCAAATTATATTTATTTTAATATTTTTAATATTATTTAATTGATTCTTCTTTAAATAATTTAATTATTACATTATTATTTTGACATATTTAATTTAAATATTTATTTCCTAAAATTATATTTAAAATTTACATTATGTATAGATACACATTACATTTCTAAATACTATTATTATTGACCATATCACTTATATTAGATCAATTTAAATATGATATATGTACTAAAAGTTTAATATTAGATTTGTATCTCTTTAAATAAAATATAATAAAAGTCCTAATCAAAGTCATGTGGCTTAAAGTGATTATATTATTAACCTTAGGTTGATTTTAATTGAAAATAACTTATCCAAACGAATTATAACATGTTATTTGGTATTATTATATAATTATATAATTATATTAACTTTAATTACTCGATATTTCTTTAACCATGTTAAATAAAATCACATATTTATTATTCACCAAAAATAATCTTGATTCTATTAGACAAAATATTTCATAATAATTAAAACCATATATGTCGATTTTTTTAATCTAATCCACAGAAGTAGAACTATTATGTTTAATGAAAATATCATTGATGTTTCATGAAGGCAGGTAAAAGAGATGTTTTAAAGTCAAATAAATTTTTGTATCTAATAATATTATAAAATGATTCCAGTGAACTATATTGGATTAATATATTTATTATTTATCTATTGTGATGTTAAAAATAAAATTATAGTAAAATAATTATTTAAAATAAAAACTTAATTTTTAAGAATAATGTGGTATTTTTTTACTATTTGTAAAAAAGTGAAACTTTTAAACAAAATAAAACAATTCAGGCTATGTTAATCTTGATGTTCTGATTTAAAAATAAATTATATTTTGAAAAATTAAATTTTTAAATTTTTTAATTTAGTAAAGAATATTCATAACAATCTTTAAAAAGTCTAGTTTGATAGGTTATGGTGCACTCTAACTCAGTGTTCCTTGCAACACAAACTATTAAATTATTTAAAAAAAATTGCAATATGGATTATTGGGGAGTTAAATATAGTTTTACACCCCCAATGTTATGAACTAAGAACATTATATTCAGTAGTGTGTAAAACATGAAACAAAAAATGTAGAAATGAATATAAAAACCCAATATATTATGAAATATTTAATATTTTAAATAAAATTTATATATTATATGTCTTTTAATTCATTTAATACATAGTTATCTTCTGTTTCATGCAAAAAATTACATTCTTCAACAGCTTGTGTTATACACACGGTTGAGTACTACCAGACAATAATATATTATTAAAATGTTTGTTAATATTATATCATATAAACTTGACATGAAATTAGCAGTTATGAATAGTACAAACAAAATGATGAAAATGTAGTTTAAAAAAAATTAAAATCAATTATATTGTTAAAAATCAATTAGAAATGAATAGTGCAACTTATTGAATATAAAGAAAATATATTTAGGCTCAAAAACGTTATTTATCTTATTTAATTTAATTAATTACTTTTATTTAATTATATTAAAGAAATATATATGTTATATATTCAATAAAATATTTTTTAAATTCATCCAATAGATTTTATAAGCATAAGATAAGAAAAAACCCAGTATTATATATAAAAAGATATATTCATGTAACTGCACAGTTAACGCCTATTAATGGATAACCCATATTTAATAATAAAATTTTCTTATTTAATAAATTATCTATGTAAAAATAAACTTCATTTTAAAATATGAATTTAAAAAAAATATAGGGTTTTTTTCTTTTATTTGTTTGAGAATTTTAATTTTTTGATGATTTGTAAAAATTACAGAATTTTAATTCAAAAATAATTTTTTATAGTTTATTTTGAAGGATAAATTATATTAAATATCGTTATTAGTGTTTAATTATATCAATAGTATATAATTTAATATAATTTAGCTTATTATAATAAATTTCACTTATAAATTGGATATAAAAACATAGAATGATTTTGAATGTTTTAACATTACAAACTCGTATTGCCATCATGTCAAAAGGTGTAATTTTTAATTAATTTATGCCACTTATGTGATGTGAATTGTGATAAATTGATACAATTATTTTAATTAGAATAATTTATAGTGTCTATTATGGTAAAATTATTTTTTGACAAAAAAATTGTACTGATGGCAATTAATATTATTTATTGAAATTGAAATGAACAATAACATAATAATTGACTAAATATTAAAATTATGAGCCAAAATGACATATACACTTGTCCAAAATTTAATGGATGTTGGAATTGGGGGCATAAAATAAATTTTATATAATTTTTTTATTATTGGTGCTAAATTACAAGATAATTTCTTTGGTGGAATTCCCTTTTAAAAAATATGCAAGAATTTCACTCCTCCTCCACTATGAAAAGGAAGTCACCCATCCCCATTATTCCCACCATTAAATACCTTTTTATATCACATAATCAGATCAAATAATCTAAAAAACATCACTCTCCTCATTTTAAAACCATCACATAATTCATAATGAAAACCAACGATGTCTATTAGTATATAAAAAATGCAGTTAACAGAATAAGAGGTATCCTTCTTCAGTGATCATATTTCATTTTATTTCTTTCTCCACCCCCATCAACTCTTAGTATTACATTATTACAGAAAACCCCCAGTATTGTAAATATAATATTATTTTGTTATATAACGTGTACATATACACTAAAACACAATTCCATAAAATTGGTAATGATCGTACCATTCATGTAAAGTGAACTATCGCCTCGTGAAATGATGATTGCTCATTATTCCATTACAACCTATCATAGTTTGAATTATTTAGTAAAACTATTATTATATGATAAATATGATAGTTATAATTCATTAATAATTATGTAATTATCATATAGAACATTCCATTTTGTGTTTTGTTTTGTTGGGTTATAATAACATCATTTGTGGAGGTGTGGACTACAACTACCTCAAACCGATGGGATTCATTCACACTATATAAGTAATATATAAAATATAGTTTTAATAAACATATGTGAAATATATTGAATATATATTATACCTTAAATTTTAATCTATATATAAATATATTTAATTTAATTTTCATTTTTTATAATATGACAATAAAATGGATGTAACATTCATGCATACGTATAACCTTCTATCTCCATGAACAGTGAATTTCATTTCCTATATCCAAATATTATGTATTATTCGAAATAATTTTATACTTAATATTTATTATAATTAAATAATGTTTTAAATTTAAGATGTTATTAAATCATTATCTAATTAATATGATCAATAAGTATCAAGTCAAAACACACTCATAAAACATGTTAATTAACATTAGAAATTGAGAAAATAATGAAACATTATAAAAATAATGATAATAATATATTATAAAAATAAACTATATGATATTTTAAGGAGAAGTATGGTTCTGGTATTGGTTATTAACATGTTTAAAACCATTATACATGAATTTTACAGACATTCACATGAATGGGAATGCAATGTATGGGATCCATTTCTCCCTTTTGTATCCATAATGAATATTTGATTTTCACCATGTAATTATTTTTCATAGTGTATCTACTGCAAATTTTTATGTTTTTTATCAATAATTATTTTATCTTCTCGTTTTTTATTATTTCATTTTAATTTAACTCTTTCAAGGGTATTATGATTAATAATTTTCCATCTATTAAGAGTCTTTATCTCAATTTCCATTCTTGGAGATATAATTTATTGTCAAGAACCTAAGTTAATATATATGTTGTTCATTTTTCCACATTGACATATAATATCATGAATTGATGATAATTAAATGTATTTTTAGTTTCAATTTTTATTATTTATTCTATAGGGATTTGAATTAAATGTCACTTAGTGGTAATTAATTTCATCACCCAATTTCATTTCTTTGGCAGTAATACATCCCCATTGTTATTACCATTCTATTATTATGTGTGTAAACACTTTTTACTACTTACTTTTTTGTTTGTTTTTTTTATGTGGATTTAAATTTTACACAAATAATTTATTCATTGATTTATTCTCACATTAGTGATATGGAATTCTAAGGGTTTACATCCCAATATAGTTTTTCTTGGGATTGTATAAAGTAGAGTTTCCATGGGAGGAAATTATATAACCATTTGTTAAAAAAACCATTTAATTTTATTATCCTTTGGTTATTCATTACCTTTTCAAATTAAAGGATTCATTATCCACAATTATTTACTAAAAAAAATTGGAATGTTTTTAAGAAAATATTTTCTCATTTCATTTTTAGTCGGAGAACCAGTTTTCTTTTAAAAACCATGTTTTCAAAGAATGTATTTTTTAACCTTTAAAAAGGCTTTTTAACATTTTTTATATTATCAATTTTTTCAAATAAATCTTCTTATCCCTTATCAGTCAAGTAATTTTCTAATATTTATTCCTTTTAAAATCATTGTTTTTACCTTCTATATCCATTATATATTTTCTTCTTTCATTTATTTGATGTTTCATTTGAATGTATAAATAGTTAGTTTAAAATAAAAATTCAAAACGTGATTTTCAAAAAAATGATTTTCAATATATTTTTTAAAATATAATGTATATTATATTTTAAAATGAACTTTTTGTAGTATTTACTGTCATAAATGTTAACCACACAATATTTTACTAAACTTGGGTTACGTTTTGTAGATGCCATCCTTATTATTCTTGATGAAGGGTTTTTATTCCCTTGAATAAGTATTTTATTGAAATTAACTTTCGTGATTACTTTTTTAGGCCCCTTGAAATATAAAATATATAATGACCATTATAAATTTTATTTCCCTTAATTATCCATATCATTTATAATTTATAAGTTTATTTCTGAAAATAGATATCATTTTTACATAAGGTGTTTGCATTGATATATATTTGATTATATAGTGATAAATTAATAAATATGTATTATATATTCAATAAAAATATTAGATAAGTAATATTTTTAATAAATTAAATATATTACTAGATATGATGAGTTCATTGGACATTTAGGGATGGTTGGGCCTCAAACTATAAATAGACCCTCGATGCATCGACCTGTTCTCATGAGAAAAATTAGGGTTGACAATTAAACAAATTTCTACTTGTATTTTTAAAAATTATGGATGATATATTTTGATAGTGTAGTTTTTAATGTTGGTGAGACATGATCTCTGATAATTAATAATTTCCTTTCTTTTGATTCATTATTTATGATTCTGGATATTTTTACTATGACCTTGTGTATAAGTGATTTTAATCATAAAATTATTGGTAATGTTGAATGAATTTTCTTTTTGATATCATTCCATATTACATACTCATTATCTAGTTAATAAATGGAATATGTTTTCATTTATTTATTTTTCCGTACGACATATTTACTTCCATATCAATATATTGAATACATGGAATGCATGGTTAGTTATTTACCTTTCCATATTGATTATTATCATTAATTAATTATTACTATTGATATACGTTATCCTTGCTGAGCATTTATGCTCAATATTATTTTTTTCCAAGAATCCAAGAAGTGTGCTAGAAAATAAAAAAAGGATAGTCATGATATAATAAAATCAATAAACTATTGAAAAAATTACATATTTTAATATTTTTGTATTCATTTTTCATATTAGACTCTTATTTGTATCTAGTTTACCTAGAATAATTTACTGTCCAATCCTTTGTGGTGATTTAATTGTATATTATGCTAATGTAACTATATAATGACACTAAATATTGGTTTTTAGTGCTTCATCACTAGAGTTGATATTAGAGAATTCTTAGTTTAACCCATGGGAACTAGATTTAAGAAAACATAGATTATATAAAATATCCTTAAAGTAAAATTACAGTATATATATAGAAGAACATACAAATGTTTTTTTTTTGTTATAGATTATGTGTTCTTACTATCAATTCATTAATTTATTTATACTTTAAGTGCATGTGGTTTCAGAAGAGATTTACTTAGGGGTAACAACTCTAAAAATGTGCCTTGAGCCTAACCCTAGCATAACCTGGTGTAAAAAACTGGGTCATATTTTTCACAGGGTTTGACAATCATGGGGATACAATTAATATAGTATAAATCATGATGAATGATTTCAGTAGAAAAATGACAATGAAGAACCAATGATAAATCAAAGAGCAAGGAATTAACAATGATAAAATAAAATTGATGAAGTATTTTAAATTGAGTTTGTATTTAAAACCATATTTATATGGATATTTAGAAATAATTTTTTTTAAAGGATGTTTATAATAGTTATTTTTTGAATTATATTAATATGGTTTTAGATGAGGAAAATTTTTATGTTGGGTGAAAAAATATCAAGTTTGGAAATACTTTGGGACATAAACCAATGACCAAAGGACGATAAGAATTTAATACCAACCCCTGGCCTATGCAATTTCTATGTTAATTTATCATTTTTTATATGAAAAACATTGATCAAGAAATAGTAATGGTGAAACATTAATGTCGCTCTTTTATGTTTAGATATTAATGTTATAATGATATTAGTTATAGATAACAGTTATGAAAAAATGAAAATAATATTCACTCTTTTATAGGCCTTAAGATTCATTAAATGTGTATTTTAGTGCATAATGCATCTTTGTAAATTTTTTGATTTTCATTTCTTGAAGTAATGGAAGAATTATAATTTGATCAATGAAAAACCAAAATATCAAAAAAAAATTATAATGTATCATGTAAGTATATTTCCTTATATTCTTAGGTAGAAAAATATTTATTCAATATAAAAAAAATTATCAAAAAAATTCATATTATCATACTCTTTGTTGAAATGATAGTTTTTTTAATCAACATAGATTTAAAGCTATGAGGCCCTAAAATTTCCATTGATATTTCACCCGATTCAGATTGATAACCTAGATAACATCTTATAATCTTTTTCATTTTTCATCCATTTATGTATCTCCACTTTCCACTATTGTTCGCATACTTATAGACATAGTTATATTTTTATCCATGTGAACATTGCGCTTCTTATTCTATCTTATTAAGTGGATATTTTATTTACTGTTTTCATGATGTGACATTTTAAAAAAGCAATTTTCACATATAAAAACATATATTTCCAATATTGAATTTAAATTTTGAGGATGTAACTTCATTTAGTTGGGTAGAATGTTATGCTGTGTAATTCTAAATTAATAATTTTTTTCGATAACATGTATGACATGAAACACCGAACAAGTAAAAGAATATAACCACTTGAGATTTTTTAATATTTTTAATATTATTAAAATAAATTAATGTATTATAAATTAGGGAATGTGTGAAAAAATGAGTTACCTGGCCTCTCATGCAAAAAAAGGCATCATTGATATCATGTGCTACGGGAAGGCCCCATTTTACAGAAAACCTATATATTTTTAAATTATTATAATTTAATATAAAATGAACCAAGAAATTTAATTAAAAATTATGAATAAAATTAAAAATAATATGAAAATATATATTTTATAAAAAAAATAAAAATTAATTCACTGGTTACCAATTAATTTGAAATGAATATAAAAACAGCTAAATATAAAGAAAATGTTTTCATTCATAAAAGGTATTTTATCAAAATAAATTATATTAATTAATATTAATTTATTATATTAATTAAATATATATTTTATATATTCAATCAAATATTTTTGACAATCATCTAATTTATTTTATAGCCTTAAGATAAAAAAACGTGTATTACACATAAAAATTATATTTTTGTAAAGTCTCTTTTACCTTTATTTAGTAGAGATACTATTTTAAATAACAGTTTTTTGCACAATTATAAATTTTATACATAAAAATAAACATTTATTGAATTATTAATTTCAAAAATACTTTATTTTTAATTTTTAATTTTTCTGAGAAGTTTTATTTTTTTATGAATAGTAAAAAATACAGAATTTAAATGAAAATATCGTTTCGAACTAAATTATTTATAAGGTTAAATTTTATTTTATATCAGTTTAAATGATTAATTAGTTATATAAAATATTAATTAATATAATTTATTTCCTTGAAATAAATTTTATTTCTATAATTTATATAAAAACAGCGATAACTTTTGAATATTTTTATTTTAAAACCCCGCATTGTCATCATGTATATGAGAATAATTTTAAATTAATTACTTCCTCTTCAATGACTGAAATTTGGTAAAATTTATTCCAAATTAGGAAAAAAATAATTTATAATTTCTATACAGTCAAATTAATTTTTACCATAAATATTAGTGAATTTTCATAAAATTAATTAAAGATATTTATAAGAAATTTGGCATTCTATGGGACTAAACCTTAAGAATAATAGAAAAAATGACCAACTATATTTAAAAACAATTATGATCATATTCCAACATTATTAAAAATTTAATTTAATTTGGTATGTTATTGTATCCACATGACATTGGAATAAATTGGGTGGAATTCTATTTTCAACAATATACAATAATGTCACTCCTCTAGTAAATAAAGGCAGTCACCACTCCTCCATATTAACACTTCCCAAGACATTTTTCAAGACCATCATATACTAATATAATATGACAATATATCTCTTAAAATAATATAATCCTCACATTGGTCATAAATAAAGCCATGGAAATATTATTATTTAAACTAAAAGGAGTTACCCGAATAAGAGTTAACCTTCTTCAACGATCATATTTTTTTTTATTTCATCACCCCATGAACTCTTCTAATTAATTGGTTACAACATAACCTAAGTATCATAAATATACTGATATGTTTTATATTATGGTTACTTCCTACACTTTCACAAACTTCCATCAAATGGGTAACAAACATATTATTCATATACAGTAAACTATCATCTCAAGAAATGATGATTGTTCATTCTACCATTAACACCACTCATAGTGGGAATTCTGATGGATATACAATTTTATAATTATATATATTTTATTTAAAATTAATTTATACATATTAAAATCAAATATAACACTTACCTTCATGTGTTCCATTTTTTGGTGATAAGATAACATCATTTTTTGATGTGTGGACTACTGCCTCCTTAACAAAATTTGAGTCCTTCATGCAATAATTGGAATTTATAAATAATGGTTTTAAAAAACCTTTGTGAAAAATATTATATAAATATGACACTATAATTAAAGGTTATATATATATATATAATTTACTATTAATTCTTCTAAATATGACAAGGATATGAAAATAGAATTGTTGTGTACATACATCCTACCATTTGCATGAATGGTGCATTTAATTTCTTATCTCAAAATATAATGGATTGATCTAAATACATATATAATGAATATATATGATAATTTCATCTTTTTTTTCATTCTAGGGATGATTAAATCACGATATTATTAATACGAACAACACTTTATAAGTCAAAACATACTCGATTAACAAGAAAACTAACACCCGAAATAGAGAAATAATGAATGATTATTAAAAAATGTATAATAATATTGTAAGATCACAAACTTTTCTAGAGATCTATCATAATGTTTTACAAGAAATAGTTTTCTAATTTTGAATTTTTTTCAATCCTTAGGTTGCATTTGAGTAAAAAATTGGTAAATTTTGGAGGGGGGAGGCATGTGCATTGTTGGTGCATGATTTTCCCATACCATGCATCCTAACCAATAAATCAATGAAAACCACAAAAATAATGGATTCAAATGGATGGTTGATAGGTTTTCAAATAATTCACCAAAATAGGGGAAACTATGAAACCCCAAGATGTGGTTCATAGATTAGGTTCACTTATAGATTAAATCATGTGACCTAGTAGAAAACCATGATTACATTTTTTTAATTCCCAAAAAAAATATTTTTAATAATTCCTGATCATCCATTTTTAACTAATATTTAGCCCTAACTCGACCCCTAACATGTTTTCATGATTTTTGATCCCCCGATATAGATTCTAAGACAATAATCCATCTATTATAAATTATATGAATCCCAGATCAAATATATTCACTTGTCCATATAAGAGGGTCTAATCCTGTAGGGTGTCTATATTTTATCACATTCATCCCTAATAATTTAGAGTTAAATTCTCTTCTATATATTTTGATATTTAGCTAATATTTTTATACATTGCTCTATTATTTTGAGATCATTACTTTTTTATCATGATTTATGTTTTAACAACAAGTTATCGTTTTACATATTTATTCCATTCAAATTAGGGTATTTAAATTAGAAATATCTTCTAAGAAATTTCATCTAGGTGGTCTATATTCAAATCACTATGTATAAATTTTAATTATCTGTATGTAATTATAAAATTTCTATTGGATGATTATAAATTTTATTTCTAAAATTAAATATACTATGATTGATTAATTAAGTAAAGGATTGTAAAATTGGGGATATTTTGATTATAGATTTGACAAAATATTTGTCCAATTAAATATGGTTTTAATCATACTATGGATTTGATAAATTATTGGTGTTGAATTAATTAATGGGATATTGGGATTTCGGAAATATAATAAATAATTTTTTATTTAATTATCAGATTATTTAGAATTCTGATATTAATAAATTAATTGGTGGATTGATTAGTGGGTTTGATTCGATTAATTAAATGAGAAATTATTTATGAGGATTGATATAATTAAATAAGTTATTAATTATAAATTTAATTTATTTGACTATTTACTAGTGAATTAAATTTATGTGATTGATGTGATTAATTAATTAATTAATTAATAAAATATATTTATGTGATTAATTATTTGGTCAATTAGAAATAAAATTGAAGTATTTAAATAAATTTTCAATTGATTAAGGGAATGATGTGATTGTGAAATTGTTTATATTGATTAATTAATTGGTATGTTATTTTTTGTTATTTTTTTATATATCAAATATTAACATATGAATGGAAATAATGTAATTAAATCATTTATAATGGAATATTAATGGTAACAATTACATTAAATTATGAAATGATGAATGGTAAAAATGTAATTAAGTAATGTATTATGAAATATGTATGAGAAAAATGGCATTAAAATATTAAATTATGTATGGTAATGATGGAATATAGTCTTTTATTATGCAATATTAATTGTAACAATGGAATTAATTTATTAAATAATGAATGTTAACAATAGAATTAAATTATATCTTAAGAAATATGTATTGTAACATTTAAATTCAATTTTGAAATGAAGAATGGTTAAAATGGCATTCAATCTTGTATTATAAAATAAGAATTGTAATAGTGGAATTTAGTTATGATTTATTACTGTTAAAAAAGGATTTTATATATATGATATCATTTGGGTTTCCTCAAGAACATGGTTGTTTATGTGCTAAAATAAAGTGTAATTGAATAAATATAAATTTTTATAATATTAATTGTCTTCATTCACTATAAAATTGCATAAATGATTTTGTTTGACATTGTGTTGTTGTTGGTGGTGGTGGATGACCAATTTTAACTCACACTCTACTCAGGATTAATGATTTATAACCAAATATAATTAATGGTATTAGGATCGGTTAAGAGAATATTCAATGTTTTATACATATGAATTGGGTATGGAGAATGGTTATGGGAACTAGACATAGATTGGGACACTCTTAAGATTTTTCAGTGTCCATATAAATTTAGGTTAGGTCATTTTTACATAAAAAATATACGTTGGTATGGAATATCTTTGGTTCTGTTATGATATTAAACTTATATTTTTATCCATCTTGAGAAAATGGAATTTTCCTGGTTGTGGTTATGTGTTATTCTGTTATTGATTTAAAAATTTTATTCATGTTTACTCTAATAAAGAGGGTATAGTCTCCCCATAATCAATAATAGTCCCTATATCTATGTCATTAGCCTCTACAAAATGGAGATGAACTCTTGTTGTCATGTAGTGGACCGGCTTGGGGCACAGGTGTTTGGAACCAACTTCAGGATGTTAAAAAGTGTTAATAAATCCCAATTTTATTATAATTTATTTTTTCAAACAATTTGGTGAATGTAGATAGGATTCTAGGAAGATTGGTGCCTTTTTTATGATCTCATTAATGGTAGTATCTAACCCATTTATTGGGTAGAACCGTAGTACCTAGTGTAAGATTTTTTTTGTTATTTGTTTTTAAATGGAAATATTATTTCACCTTGGGTGATTATCTTGTTGGGTGACGTGATTAAACTAGTTTAACTTTTCTGAGATTTTAATAATTTCCCATAATAGCACAAGATTCTAGTATGAAATCATACTTATAGTAAATTATGTTTATTTTATGACATAAATTTTTTTATAAATTCCTACGAAAATGTGGTTTTGATAAGTTGTTGAACTTGAAATGTTTTTTCCATTTCCTGTGAAATTGAATTGAAAAAGGTGACTAATGTGTAATTTATATAATTGTAAAATGATTCGTGATTAGAATAAATGGTTTATAATTATAAAATTTAATAATAAGAATGAATTTACCCTTTGTAAACCATGACCTAAAAATATGATTGTTAAGGGTAGTGAAAGGACCTATGTTCTGAATGTGTAGTGGAGTATTTTGAAAAGGATTGTAATGTAATTTTGTAATTTCCTCTTACATAAAAATTATAAAGTGTTTTTATGTTTCTTGAGACATTTGTATAAAATTAATGATAGATTTCTCCAGGATGATACTTGTTGATAAGATGATAGGTGTATATGGATATAGATGTTGTAGAACCTAGTGCACCAATAGTGTATGGTTAGGACGTTAAAATGAAGTTCAAAGAGAAATTTTCTCTCTACTTGTTTTTTTTGAAATAGGCTTAGGGTGGGCTGTGATAATTCTTTCTAATTTTACAAGGGAATTTTAGCTACATCGCCATATTTATTCCACTATTGATGGTGGACCTAAGGTAGAAGAGTTCTAGATTGATTCCATCAAGACAATACTTGTACATTTGGAGACTCCTAATAATAATAGTGTGATTTCGGATTATTATATGCTATGAGGATTAGCAATGCACTGGTAGAAAATTCATGTTTGGACTACACAAGATGAGGATATATTATGGAAGTACTTTTTGGAGATGTTCTTTGAGCTCTTTTATCTAGGGACGCTATGGTAGGAGAATGTTTCTAACATCAAGAGGATCAATTAGGGGATTATGTTTGTGATGTAAAATACTATAAAATTTATAGATATACAATGATTTTTTTCATCATTGGTGGGAGATCAGACTAATATATTGTTGAGTTTTAATGATAGACTTAAATTTTAGATTATTTCCATTGATAAACTATTTCAGTTACATAATGTTTCTTAGGTGGTGGATCATGATCTCATAGTTGAGTGGAACTAAAAAGAAGGATTCTAGTGTTGTACAGGAGGTTTTTTTTGATGATGAGTAGGTTTGTATTCTATGATTTGGAATTGTCACTATGATAGTGTTATCTAGGGGATAACAGGATAAGTGGTCATGGAAATGGAAATGTTACACATGAAATTACCCAGATTATTTGTCACCAGTTCTATAGAGGAATACATATTCAGATAAACTATACTCGACCATCAGTAGTGTGTTGATCATATAGTGGGATGTGACATATACCGAGTTCATGCTAGAACATGTTACTGATAGGTAGTGATATAAAGGCTAGAACATCTTTAGTGATATGAACTATTCTTATAGAATCAATATTATCTACTCCCTTATTCAATTCTTTTTCTTCTCATTGACTTATTTCTAAATAGTTTCATTATAGTTTGAGCTTGGATGGGGAGATCATTATTGCGGTGATGAAGAAAGGCACACTGTTGTGAGTACGATCTGGACACATCTTCTTGTGATAGGTGTGTTCTCTCGATGTTGGAATGTATCATTTTTAATGGGATTTATACATTCTATTTATGTTTAGATTCGACCAAAATATGGGTTTTTAATGATTAATAGAATAATGATCCACCATTAATTTTATCCAACTGATATTTTCTATTACATCTCTTGAGTGTGAAAAATATATTTCACATAGAGAGTTGGATATCTAGGTGGTTTGTGCAAGTCCAATTCCTTAGCATATGGGGTTGATTACCACCCCAGTATCCAATCTATTTTTGGATGATGGAAGAATAAAACATGATGTAATTCTACTTATAGTGGATATATTTCTATATGTGTTTATTAAAGAATTATCTGGGGTGCCATTTGAGAAGGATTTTTATATTACATTTGAACTCATTTTATTAGTGAACATAGTTATATTAGACCATGTAGAATAGAACCAATAGTGAATCACCAACTTAAGAATCATCTACAAGATTTAGTGGATATGTTATTTTACCATCGGAGAAAATCACCTTTGGGTTCACCAGTGTTGTTCCCAAAGAAGGGTGGCAGGAATCTGAACTTGTGTGTTAATTACGGAAAGCTGAATCGAATTCCCATAAAGAATTGGTATACTCTTCTGAAATTTGAATATCTATTTTTACCAATTGAGTAATGATTGTGTATTCTCAGATATTTACTTGAGTTAAGGTTATCATCATTTGAGAATTTGACATTATGATATATTGAGGTCACCTTTCATATGTAGTTATGGCCTATATGATATTTTCATAATGATTTTTGGATTGAAAAATTCACCACCACTGATTATAATCTTGATGAAATTAATCTTACCAATGTACCTATATCATTTTTTTGTACGGTTTTTCGATTAATTCTTAGTGTCCTTCTATACTCAGGAATATCATTACCAACACGTTTTAATATCCTTGAATAAACTTATGGTGCATTAGATACAATAAAAGTTATCATAGTTCCATTTTTGGATTGATTAGGTGCACTTCATGGGTCACAACATCTCAAATTATGGGTTGTTAGTAGAACGATAGAATTATAAACTACTGGTTTCTTTAGAGTATCCAAATAATGATTTTTATATCCATAGATTTATGGGATTTTCTGTATATTATCATCGGTTCATCCATTACATGTCTTGATTGGTAGAAATGATTTTGGGATTGATGATAGTGGATAATGATTGAATGTTTAGAAGCATCTAAGAATACCTTCTATGAGTTAAATAAGAATATGATGTTGGAAAAAATATTGATCCTCCCCCATCTAGGTGAGTTTATATGGTGTATTTTGAAGCAACTGAGATCATAATAAGAGTATTATTTATGAAAATATATCATGTTATGGATTTTGGGTTTTAGTAGTTGAGGCCACAAGAATAGAATTACCCTACTCCTAACCTCAAGATAGTTATAGTTGTTTATGCTTGTATTTTTTGGTGACATTATCTATTGGGTTAAAATTCTATTGTGTGTATGGATCAAAAAAATCCTAAAGTGTATCATTTTGTAACATGGATTGAATATATGAATGTAGATGTTGGTTGAGTATAACTTGTCATTTAATTTGAGCTATCTTTTGTGCACAAAAATAGAAATATTGTGGTTGATTATTTGTGAACGACTACTCGACTCAGGTTGTTCGGGAGTCTAGTGTTGAGTGAAAATTGATGACTTTTATATCATTGATGTATGTGGCATTTTAGTATATTTAGTATTAGATGACTCTCATATCAGATTCAATGGAGTCTACTCTTTTAAGACTGATAAATGATAGATACTATGAGTATATGGAATGATTTACCTTTAAGAAAATCCTTGAAGGTGGGAGACACCTGAATAATAGAGCCTAGATGGAGATTATATCACCTTTTTCCAGAATTAGGTTGTCATACTTTCGAGTATACAAGAGGAGATGATGTGTGGAAATTTTGCATCTGTGTGGGGGTGAATCATTGTGTGAAAAAAATTTACCATGCCATATAATGATATATTATGTATTTGTGCATGAAAATGTAGATATACTGGTTAATGACTTGATTTTACACCATTTAAAAGGTGAAGGACGAGCATAAATAACCAGGTGGTTTACTAAATTTACTAACCATTTAGAAATGGATGTGAGGAGACGTTACCAAAGACATTATAGTGAGTCTCCTGATGTTTCCTTAGATGAATGATGTTATTTTGGTTATTTTGGAATTTCAGAATATGGTATTAAATTTCAGTCATATACGAGATCCCTCTCTATGGTACAGTTGGGATATTTTTACATTCATGAAATAGAATTTTTTCAAAGTGTTCCGCATACTACTATTTCAATATATTATTCAAATTTTACCTTGGGCTTATAGAAGGCCTTATATAAGGTGATATATACACATGTTTTATATTTTGACTTTCCACCCATATACAGATTAATAGTCAGAGCATATTAAACATGTTCTGGGTCATATGTTAAGAACATGTGTCGTTGAAATCATTGGGTCTTTGGAGAAGCACCTAACTATTGAATAGTTTTTCTTTTAAAAATAGTTATCAACAAACTATATATTGGTATAACTACAAGGAATGTTATGGTTGGACATGAAGACCAACTATGTGTTGGATGGCGGCAGGTGAGTCATTATAGTTTGGACTCACTCTTATGCAAGATATGTCGAAGCATGATTATTAGATTTGGAAGTATAAGACTATTGAATAAACTTAACAAAAGTCATGTGATGATAGAAGTCGATGACCCCTATACAATATAAAGGGTGATAATTTATTCCTTTGAGTTCATCTAGGTTGGGTCATCATATTATATAGGTGTAGGGAATGTTTGGGCTGAGGTTTTCTAGAGCATTTGAAGTTGTGGAGAGAATCGTGTCGATGGCATACATATTTTCTCTTCTAAAGAGATACAGTTCTCTGCATGATGATTTCCCTGTGTCCAAACTATAGTGGTATCACCCTAAACCATCTCATGTGATCAATGTGGGTGATATTGAGGTTTTGACTGATGTTCTCTTTAAGGAGGATCTGAAAAATGTGTTGGATCACAATGAGAATGTGCTGAGGTGAAAGGTTATGCTGATAGTTATTATTTGGTGGCATCATGTGAATGTCCAAAAGGAATCATGGGAGAGTGATGAAGATATTAGGGATCAATTGACAAATATTTTCGAATAAGACTCTTATATATTCATGGAAGGAATACTGAATGATGACATGTTATAAGGTGGGGAGATTATAAGTGGTCGACCTTTTTATAAGATGTATCGACTTTGTTTACAGGTACTTTTGTTCTTGATTTCTGTTCTTTTGGTTTGGGTTCATACCATGGGGTTTGTTTGTGGTAAAAATTTATAAATTCAGAAGGGGTAGTGAATGTTCACAGTTGGTGCATAGTTTTCCCAATATGTGTTCCCAAGCTATGGAAATGATGTGAAGCCAAACAGAGGGGATTTATAGGTCAAATGAATTATCTGGAAAACCATGCATCCTAAAAAGAATAAATCGAGAACCCATACTATAATTGGTGCATGTTCATGGTTCATAGAAAGAGGAAATTGTCTGCCCCAACCAAAAACCCATCTATATGAGATTTTAATCCTCTAATAATTAGTTTTAAAATTTCACAATCCCCCATTTTAATCACTATTTAGCCCTAACTCTACCCCTAACGTATTTTAATGGTTTGGGAGCCTATAGGAAAAATTCCAAGCTATTATGTCCTCTATTCGTCTCAATTTTAATCTTAGATTAATGCTCCTTACCCCACCTAGAAAGGGTAACCAATATTGTGTGGGTTCTTTATTCACTCTCGTATCACCATCATCTTTATAGGGTGGTTATCCTCTCCCTTGTTGGATAAAGTTTTTTTATTGATAGATCAAGATGTAGAATTGTGGGATCATTTTTGTTTGATGTTGATTTAGGGTTTAATATCTATATATCATTATATGTTTCCATTTTATTCAAGTGCATGAATTTCTGTTGGATGATCACTCATTAATGAATTAATGTAGGTGGTCTATATTCAAATAAAAAAGCCTAAATTTAAATTTACATTTATTTTATTTTTGAATTTATATTATTTGATTGTATATTGGGTTTGTTAAATTTAATTAATTATGTTGGATGACTATTTAATTAGGTGAATATTAAATTGATGATAAAGGGAATGTGGAATTGAAATAATTAATTATTTGATTAGTTCTGGAAGAATTGGGATTATCAATATATGATAATTAAATGTTGAATTAATTAAATAATTATTGGGATATATGATTTTGATTAATTTAAATATGAATTAATTAAATGGATTGATGTAATAACTTAATTATTTATTTAATTAAGGGTATTGGTGTGATAAACTAAATGTTGAATTAGTAATGAGTTTTTTGTTATTAATGAATTTGTTAATTACTTGATAAGATTAATGGGATTAATTAATTGGTGAATAAATAAGTCGGATTTATATGATAAACTAATTCTTTACATTATCATGAAATCGATGTTTTCTATTAATTTTGAATTAATTAAGGGTTGAAGTGACTATGCAACTATCGAGCATGATTAATTAATTGGTAAATTAATTAGTGTGAATTGTTATATATCCATTATGAAATGATGAATGGTATCAACGGTATCATGTCATGAATTATGAAATATTAATTATAGAAATGAAATTCAATTTTGAAATGATGCATTGTAACAACGACATTTAGACATGTATTATGAAATATTAATGATAACCATGAAATTAAATTATGAAATGATGGATAGTAACAATGAAATTTAGTCATGTATTATGAAATATTAATGATAATAATGGAATTCAATTTTAAAATGATGAATGGTAACGCTATAATTCAATCATTTATTTTGAAATATGAATTGTAACAATGGAATTTAATTATGGAATAATTAATAATAATAATGGAATTTAATCAATTATTACAAAATATTATTGGAAAAAAACTAATTAAGTTATCAGTATTTAATTGTAATAATGGAATTCTTATATATGATATCATTCTGGTATCCTTAGGAAAAAGGTGGTTTATTTTGTCAAAATAATGTTAATTGAATAAATTTAAACTATTTACAGTATGGAATGTATTTATTCTTTATAAAATGTTATCAAATGTTTGGATTGATATTTTTTAGATATAATTTTTATGGAATATTGATTTTTAATCAAACCCTAATCAGGCAGCATGGTCAGTTCCCAAATAGATTTCATGGTAGTATGATATGTTTAGGGAAAATTCCTTGTGTTAGATGACATAAATGGAGATATAGTGTGGATGAGGGAACCAGATGTGGTTGGAGACCCACATTGGAGTTTTTAGGTCCTTTTTTATTTTGGGGTTTTCAAATTGACACTTTAAAATTACTTTGGAATGTAATATGTATTTTTTAGTTATGATTTTATATTTTTATTTTTAGTCTTATTCAGATATTGGTATTGCTCTGGTTTTGGTTATATGTTATTATGTAATTTTTTATTTATTTATGATATTGTATTACTACAATAACGAGGCTATAGTCTCCACAAGATTAATAGTAAAAGATCATTGTTACTTGAATGTCTCTAGAATATGGAGGGGATCCCTTAGGGTCTTGTAGAAGAATGGATAATGGCACTGGTGTGTGACAACAGGGTCCAAACATTACATATATAGTATAAAAAGATCATATATGATATTCTAATTATTAATATAGTTATATTATAAGATAGTATCATGTTTAAATTCGTAATACAAGAAGTTAATAGATGTTCACAAAAAGGAAATACATGGTCATGGATTCTTCCATCACTTTTCATTGAGTTACTCATACACAATTTTCAAGAATGACTTCTTTTATTTATAATATCTACTAACCATTTTTATATATTATGTTGTTTTGTGTTTTATTTTATTTTATTTAATGTTTCATTGAAAAATATATTTGTTCATAGGATTAGGATTCAAAAATTTTGAACTAGTAAGGGACTTCATCTCAATTTCCATTATTCGAGACATACATTATTTTTCTACACCAAATTTCATATATATAGTTTAAAAAATTCCAATTTTATATATTATATAATGATAAATTACATTATAATGGTATTTTGAGTTTCAATTTTAATTATTTTTTCTTAAGGGGATTTCAATTAAAATTTATCTAGTGATGATGAATTTCATAACATGATTCTTTTTCATTATGTGATATTACATCTATGTTTTCTTTAATATTATTAGATTATCATTGTAAAAAAAATTAGTATCTATTGTTTTATTTACAATATTTTTATGTGGACATATAATTTAAATGGATGATATATTCATTGATTGATTCTCACGTCAATGTCATAGTATTTTAATGAGTTTACTTCACAATATAATATTGGTTGGATATTTTTTACACTTGAATTTCAAATAGAGGAAATTATTGGATAATATTTTAATAAACCCTCTAATTTTATTCTCTTTCTATTATTCCTCGCATTTTTCAACTAATTGTACTATTTATCCACACTTGGTAATAAAAAATTTTAAGAAATGTTTTTATGAAAACCCAAATTTATTTCTCTTTCGGTTGAAGAAACCATTTTCAACTAAAAACCATATTTTCTAAAAATGTTTTCAACAATGTTTTATCATTTCCCAAAATATTTTTTACCCTTTTATCTTTTACCAATTTTTTTCAAGGAATCTTATTGTTTCTTTCTAGAGAAATAATTTTTATATATTTTTTACCATGAAAAAGAAATAATATTTTACCTTATATGACATGTATAGATGAACACACCATCATTTATTCAATGAATCCAAATTTATAGAAAAGTTATTTTTAGAATGACATTTTCAAAGAATATAATTTTTAGATTGTTTTTCAAAATATAAATTATTGTCTCCTCAGGATTATTATTAAAATACATTTGTTTAGTATTTTATTTAACTATATATAAAAACAAATTATTTTACTCAACATAGGATATATTGTATTTATACCATACTTATTCATCCTCTAGATGGTTTAAGATTACATTGACCAAGGATAGTATTGAAATTCACTACCTTGATTTCTTTTTCAGTCCTCTAGAAATATTAAACATAATATGATCATTAGACATTGAATTTTCCAAATAATCTATATCATTTATCACTGATATGTTTATTCCCTAACTATATATCATTATTTCATATTGTATTCACATTGAAAGTTCATTGACTATCTCGGGAAATATTGATACAATCTTTCTTCTTATTCAATTTAGACATTTTATATGTCATATTTATTAATAATTAAAACTGATACCCAATATGAGAAATTTCATGGAAAATACTTTATGGGTAAGGACCATATTTTATATATCTTTTTCATGCATTGACAAGACATCTTTATAAAATTAGTTGTACCAGTTAAAATTATTTCTACATGAAGGTTAAACTTTTTGGATGATAAATCTTCATAGTATTGGTTTTCTTGTTCCAAATTCATTACATCTAAATAATTTTTAATTTCCATAATTTTTATTTATGATTAATTATCCATTATATTATCACTATTAAAAAGTCTACAAATGCATTTTATTCTCATTTTATTGATAAATTTATATGTTTTTTCTAAATTTAATTCCTTACCATATTTACTACACCTTATCAAGTTATTTAAATGGAATGTGTTTTAATGTATTTACCCTTCCATAATACATTTTCACTTCCTTCTCAATATATTTATTATAAGGAATATGTGTTCTGTTATTTATCAATCCATAATTATTATTCCCATTGATTCATTATTTTTTCCATTGTAATTTACCGTTTTGATTATTTAGGATCACCTTTATTTTGTTTCATTTCCCAATGAATCCGAAAATTATTATACAATTATATGCAATGATATGATAGATATAATCCTATGAAAAAATATGTGATAATTTTTGTATTCATTTTTAATACAAGACTCATGTATGTATCTAGTTTACCAGAATTACTAAATTTTTTGGTCCTTTGGTATGAAATTTACTTGTATCTTATGACAATGTAATGGTATCACATTCAACTTCTCAGGGATTTCATGATTCTTGTTAGTATATATAGATACATGTGCTAATAATTCCTTTCTTTTCAAATATATTGTTCAGTACATAGAGACTTCAATTGAGCCCTTTTCTCCACTCTTTTTTCAGACCATCATTGTAGAGATGAGTCAACAATCGATCACTTTTGTCGACTGTGTGACTTGAATATAAGTGGTGCGAATTTTTTTCGGATCTCTTTGTATCAATAATGGGGTCTTATGAAATCATCTTAGGCATCGAATGGTTATCAAAATTTCATTCCCAGATTAACTTCTTGAATAAAATGGTGTGGTTTGAATGCTGTGATGGGATATGTTTCTCCATTGTTGGTGAAATGGAAACCCAAAAATCTCATGATGGACCCAAAAAAGGGATTTTAATCTGGATACTCATCGGTTGGATTGGATGACCCATTATCTAGTGGATGGTATAGGTTATCAATTTCATACAATGGTAGAAAAATATGGGGAAAACTTCTAATAGGATGTTCTGCGTTTAACTCCCCACCAAGAGATAGACTTCTTCATTGATCTAAAGGCCGTGATTACACTAATATATAATCCATCATATTAGATTGATCCTAATGAGATTTACGAGCTATGGTTGTTGTTGGTGGCCATGTAGAGGAAGGACACTGTTAGACCTAGTTTTTCACCCTGTGAATCCCTAATGTTATTTTCAAAGAAAGAGGATGGTAGAATAAGGTTATGTATGGACCATGGGAACATGATCCAAGTGATTGTGAAGAACAATCATCCTCTTCTGATGAACAATGTCTTCTTTGATCACTTGAGAGTGGAACAATGGTTCTCGAAGGATGATCACATATCAGGATATCACCAGTTTTGATTGAGGGAGGTGGATATAAAAAAACATTTTTTAGATGTTTCTACAGTCACTATAAGTACTTAGTGATTCTATTTGGTGTGATTAATTCCCCAAAAGTGTACCCAACACATGTGAACTAGATATTTAAACCATCCATATTCCAGTTCATGGTATTCTTGATTTGGAAATATCCTTATATACTCAGAAAATGAGGAGGATCATGTGAGACACTTGTGTATGGTTCTGGATGAACTCTGAGAGAACCAAATTTATGATATTATTTATAATTTCTAGTTCTTGATATATATGGGTCACATTGTGAGAGACATTACTTGAACATATAATGTGGAGGTGGAAACGTTGAAGGTCAATGTAGTGTTATCTTTTGATCCACCCTAGAGATTGATGGATGTGTGTAGATTCCTTGGGATAAAAATATATTACCAGATATTCATCCTTTATTTATCAAATATATTAGAAACCGTGATAGCTTTGACCTAAAAAGGGATGAATTATGTGTGTGAAGATAGGTTCTAGTAATATTTTTTGTTGTGGAGATAGAAATTTTCGAGCACAGAAATCATTATATCTATATAAGAGTCTGTCGAGTATATAGTATTATGTGATACCTAAGGAATAAGTCTTGGTTGTGCTCTAATGTAGAGGAAGTTGATAATTTTATATGATTCATTCAAGTTGTGTTGACAGATCATAACTATGCAACCCATGTCCTTGATAATGTCGTAGTAGTCAGAGCAGTAAGGATGTGAAGACACAACCTGATCGGTGAGTGTTTTGTTGTATATTCTATTCAAAAGAGTATCACGTATATCTTCACCTAGAATGGCCATAACATGATAAAATGGGGATTGATAATGTTCCTCTAGTATTATGAATTTGATATTTTCTCTACACTTGGGAACAATAATGTTGTTCTACATTTTCTCTGTAGGATATCTTGTTCGTAGTTGCTGAATGAGGCATTATAATATTTGACTCCTTGGAGTTATCTATTGTGGATAAATACGTTTCATATTGCCTCAAATTGATGGTTTTCACCCCACCACTCTTACAGAGAGTTAGAGGGGCATATCTATGGGATGTTTACTATAATACCCAACATACATAGATATTCATTGGACATGATTCTAATAAAATTATATAAATAGGATGAGCATGTCGCTCTAATCAAAGGATGCATGATGGTACCAGTGATATTGTGGGATGTGGTTCTGAGAGTGTTTAATAAATCTTATTTGGTGGTACATCCAGGTGTGTAAAAGTTGAAACAGGACCAATGATGTCAGTTATTGTGGCTTGGGATAAAGAAAAGAGTTTCAATGTTTGTCTATTGATGGATTATTTGTTAGCAAGTAAAAGCTGAGAACCATGTCCTAGTGGTTTTATCTCAACCATTAGAGGTACAAGAATGGAATTTTTGTGGGATATATATGGACTCCATTATGTTCATAGCACAATATTCTAGGGGATATGACCCTATCGGGGTGATTATAGACTGGATCACCATGTATTTCTATTACTGAACTATATTAGAGTAGAGTTCAGTAGAAGGATAGGGGTTCATTTATGTGTAGGATGTTGTCTGTCTCTATGGAGTTCCATCAATGATAATTTCTAATAATGATTATCCCTTCACATCCCTATTATGTATGAGATTATTTTAGGCTTTCAAGATAAAGTTATTATCGAGCATAGTGTTTCACCACCCAACTAAGTTCCAAACATAGTGGACCATTCAGGTTCAGGAATACATTCTATAAGCATTCATGCTAGACATTGGTCATATTTGGGAGAATTAGATACCACATGTGGAGTTTTTGTACAATAATAGTTACTATTCGACATTAGGAATGGCACTATGTGATGTTTTTTATGGGAGACCCTATATGTTCAAACATTTATGGGCTAAATCTGGAGATTTTTCACTCATTGTATTAACGTTATTGGGGGAAACGACTAAGAAGGTGCAAGTCATCCATGATTTTATGATAACTAAATCAAGTGTGCCTAAGTAACATTTAAAATTATGAAAGAGGCGTTTGGATTTTGAGGAGGGAGATCATGTGTTCATGTGTGTCTCACCTTGATGTGTATTACGATGATTTGATTAGTACAGAAAACTATCTCTGAGATTTATTTTCCCCTTACAAATAATTAATAATTTTCATGTGGTGGTGTACTATATATCTTTGTCAGTGTTGTTAGACTGGCTTCATAATGACTTCCATGTGTCATAGCTAATGTGGTACGTACATGAACCATACCACCATAACAAATGGGGGGAGATGAACATTGAATATGGGGCTATTTTTTTAAAATACTTGGTAGATATCAAGGATATACATGATAGGATACTACATGGATGAGTTATTTTGTGTGTGTATGTCAAGTGGTAGCATCGGAATCCTTAGGAGAGCATCTACGAGAAGGAGGCATAGATTCGTGCTTTGTACACACATTATTTTTAACCCTTGTTTTGGGTTTCCAGAACATAAATATCATGGGTGGGGAGAATGTAATGACTCAGGTTTACCAAGTATTATTTTTGGTTCTTTTATAGATAAGTTTTGAGGCTAGGATATGAGACTACAGGTGGTTCTAAGGCCTGGTATTCCCAGTAAAAATGTGTGAAATGTATTAAATATATTTAATAGCATGTGTCTGTAGTATTCCTTAAAAAATAGAATTAAATCTAAATGAGTGTCCTCAAATAGAAATATAAGGGAACAATTGAGTTTAGAATATAGGTCTTACCCTAGGTGTGTTGAAACCGTTTTTGGTGTGGAGCAATGGTAAAAAATCATTTTGCACATAAATTAAATAAAATAATAATATAAATTATTTTATTCTATTCTATTGATGTAGTGACCTGATTTCATTTATATGTAATTGGTTCTGAATATATCTATGGTTTATTCACTAAAACCTAGAGATGTAGAGGACCTTTAGGGAGATTATTATTGATATTCCATTGGCATAAAATGACCAGATCTAAGATCGATGACCATAGTGTGACAATCATAGAGGTTCTCTCCAACAATCATGGTGTAACTCAATTATTCATAAAATATCAATCCAATTAGAGTTATGACATTTTTTTACTTTTTAATTTCCAAATTTAGTTTTCTATGAAAAACACAGATCAATCAACCTACATATTGATCAATGGATCGTGTGTATTTTAGTATGGGATAGATTAATTGGGAATTTATAGAATTTAAATCATGATTATTGACTCTTACCATATCAATATAATGATAATGTATCAAGGTCGACATGAACATAGACCAAGGTCTATTTTAATTAATTTTTCATTTGAATTCCATCCATGATTTTATATTCATCACCGGTATTGTTCATTAGATCATGGTTTGACACATCCCAGGGAATTGATCATTGCAGACCTGTTTCTTGGTGAAATGATATTATATTGTTGATTTGGGATCATTAAGACATAATGATGATGTGGCGATAGAATAGAAATGGATCAGATGATGTAGGATCCTAGTTTACTTATTCTTCTGTGTGAAATTAAGAATACTAATAAAAGGAAATTTCTTAAGGAATCAATGATCTATATGACAATTTCCATCAATCACAATGGTTTTCCAACATTGTTCCTTGGTTTTTTGAGTTAGGTACATCCCATGTAGCTTCTAGATACCCAAAATAGACATTCGGAAAATAAATATTGGAAACTATAAATTTTTTGAACTACATGGAATATAACAAAGAGCCACATGATATGTTGGACCCTCTTAGTAGTAGCCAGTGTTTTGGTATGGAAATATGTATCACATGGTGTGTGACACAATCAAATAGTGTCTGAACTCTCTCTATTGTCTCGGTGAGTACCTTGGTGGTCCACAGATATGAACTGGTGTATGTAGGCATTGACACTCCATGTTCTCCCACACAAAACTTGGATATCCTGGTGTACATGGAAATACCAATGTACTAGTACATGGGTAGTGTACATGGTCAGCAGACATGCCATGTACTATTACATGGTCATGGACATGAGACATATTCTCTTTACACGATCTAGATCTAAGGTGAAGGGGACACTGTGTTTATCCCTAATACACACACTGTACTAGTCAAATGTTGTCATTGAGCACATGTTCTTTATATCTTGGACACATTTCATTTGGGTGAGTTCCCCATATCCTTTTGTTGATAGTTACAATGGAATCCCCTCCCTATCATAGGATATTGATCCCCTTATCTTGACTTCTTGGATAGAGTTGTTGGAATCCTTTTATTATTCTCGACGTAAGATCCTCTATTCCTCTTCATTCCCTAGGTGGAGTTATTGGTATCATCAATACCAACAATACATGGGTTTCGATCCCATATATAGCAGGTTAATTCAGAATTAGTTATTGGCATAACCCATGGCCTTGGGTTTGATCCCAATCTTGGTTTCAAGTCTCGATGGACTTTCATTATATACTTCTATTGGTGAGACCCAATGTGTAATACCTCCTAGAAAAATGTCATAAGTATTATCATACTGAAGAGTATGTTCTCCCAGATGAGTAAATTGTGTAACCATTGAGATGGAATCCAAGTGTGTGTCATGGTTGTCACATACCTTTTTACTATGTTTATTTTTTGAAAATATCTAAAAAATATTATTATAGGTGATCTATACATGAACCTATGTAGTGTTAACTAAATTTTTAATTTTTTACATTTTGGTTTCGAGGTGTCATATTGGGTATTTTAATACTCATCCATCCATGGTATTTTATAAATTGTGTTGTTTATTGTACAGACGATTGACCTTTTGACAAATTTCTAGCCTACAAGGACCAGAAAGTGCCTAGTGAGACCAGATAGGCTGACATCAGTTCCAATGATATCTTGATTGCAATCCCTGTTTTACATTCAAGTTGGACATGTTTTCATACTAATTTTGATGGGATTTCATTTTTCCATATATACATTCATTTACGTTCTATGAAACTCTGGATGTGGTGTTTGTATGTATTGATGCATGGATATTCAACTGTTTTTACATTTTATCATTTTATGTGCTTATATGTGTGTCCATGTGTACAAGTTCTTAGGATGAGGCCTCCTTTTTTAGTAATATTCCCACTCATTTCTAGTTTCTAGCCCCTGAACTATTGGTGTTTATCAGGGGGATTCATAGTATGATCCCCCTTATGAGGTTCCATGACATATGATACCAATATTAAAGGGAATATTAATAATAATAAAAGGATAAATTTCATAAAAAATATTTTTTTTGACATCATGATTTAGTTTTATTTCTTCTTCCACCTCATGAAAATATTTTCAAATAATGATGTGAAAATGAAATATGTTTCTATCATATAATGATATTATATTATCTTAATTTCATAACTTATACCATCTATAAAATCGATTAAATTATAATTGAATCTTTCAATTATGTATACATCAGACTATCACCTCACAGACAGATTTACTTTTTCTTTCATTACCGTCATTCACGTATTGTAATAAAAATGGAATTAATGATTACATATTTTATTAATGACATATTAATCATTATGTAATAGTAATTTATCATTTGCTTTCTTAACATTCTATTTACTAAAGAATGATAACATCGTTCCTGTGTACGTGTGGACAACCACCTCCACGAAGTGATGTTATACTTTTTTCATCACCACTTCACATAAATGATATATATAAGTTTGTTTATAAAAATAATTTTATATTTATGATAAATTATAATTATTTAATAATATTATAATACATTCATTCTTTTTATAATTTTCATTTGAAAAAATTAAATTTCATTCATTTTTACGTATCAGAAACTATCTCCATGATTGTAAGGTAGTTTATTTCCCATAATAATCATACATAATTTATTTTTAAAGTATAATTTATGTATCAAATTATAATAATTTCATGATTATTAATTTAAGTTAATTTAAAGTTCACATATTTTACTAAACTCGTCCTACCTAAATCATTTTTGACTTATGAATTGAATTTCATCAATACATCAGATGTGAACTTAAATGATTAAGTAATATTTATAACAAAATATTAATTGAAATAAAAATAATAATAAACATGAAAAATATTCTCATGAATCAAAATTATTTTAAATTTTTTTAATTTCTTATGATAATTAATGTATATAATGATTTTAATTCGATGTAATGGAATTTATTTTAATAATATTATTTTTTTATTTTTCCATTAAGACATTATTTTTCTTCCTTAATAAGTTTTTCTTAAATATTTTATGGATGAATTTATATGAACATAATTGAATTTTAAAGGGATCATTATATTTTTTTAACATTCTTTTATGTTTTTATGATGGAATTTTTGTATATAATTTTTTAACCATAATTACAAAAATATAAAAGGAATGTTATAATTTAGCATTTATAGTAATAAAGACATATCACACCGCCACAATCATTATTAAATTTTTGGAATCTTTTACAACCATTCATGTTTCATAAAAGTAAAAAACCCTCAATCCTTATTTAATATTCATTTAAAAATTGAATTTTGAAATTGTATGGTTATATCAATATCCAAAAAAATTCTCAAGTGTACAAATAACATTTTTATGATCCAATCATTAATATATTTTCATGTGGTTCTTGGGAACTGTTTGTAATTACATGTTCTTATGTTATTATCTTAGGATGTTTGATCCTGTTATTTCTCTCTAATCAATTATTTAATGTTACATAGCTAACCAATTAGGTTTCACTTATGTGATTATGGTAATATATTATGAGGGTTATTTCAATTGTAACATTGATGGTTATTTTATATGAAATAGAAATGGTAATTTAATGTGTGAAATTAAAGCTTATCCTACTTGTTATAGTGATATAAAAATTTTATCCCATTTTATGTACAAGATTTTTGTATTCTTGATATGAGTATTTGTCGAAACCTTCTTATATCACAAAATAAGGGAATTATATGCTACTTCCTATGATTAGAATGTCCGACTTATTGAAAATGTTATTATGAGTACATTAGGATTCCAATAAATCCATTATGAGTATTATTTTTTCAATAACATTTCTTATTAAATTTTTTATCAAAATATTTGGGTAGAAAAGTTGATTTTTTGGGTATGAAAATTGTTACATTAGTTCCAATTTTTATTTTGAAAAGGGGAAATTTCTATATGTATTCATGGACTAATGGTTTATTCTTTTATTTTGTGTATTGTAAAGAGAAATTCAGGCTCTACCATTATTTTAAAATGACTTTTATAGGTTTTAATGATGATTAGGTGAAATAATGTGGTAAACCTCTATGTTTTAAAGATATATAATTTATAGAAGAATTTTTATATTTTAAAATATTTTTTTATAGGGAAAATGGATACAAAGTTAAATTTTCCTCTTTGTAATGTATTGTTTTCTTAGGTAAGGTTTTTTAGAAAAATATATAATACTATGAACTAAAATTATATTTGGGGATGAAAGAAATATAATTCCATATTAAATTCCTGAGAATATGTAATGTATATGGTAAGGCCCTTATAGTTTGTTCTTGAGTAAGGATTATATATCATTATATGTTAGGATGTTATTTGTGCTTATGTAAAAAATATTTAAATAACCATATAGGTTTGAATGTTATATTTAATTGTGGTTATTATTATGGAGACTAGATTTAATATAAATCAACTACGATATAAAGGTATTCAATGATTAGGGTATTATAATATTTCTATGTAATTTTTTTTATCCATTTGTATCTTTTGGTTTTTCATAATTAACATTATGTTTAAATGGTGTTATTTCCAGTATATTATGGATCATTTATTTGAAAAAAACGGAAATAAATTATTAACAAAATTAATAACCCTTCCAGATGATTTGATTATAACTATTAACAAAAAAATTCTTCAGATGATTTAGAAAACTTCATTAGTATTAAAATGACCTTAAAGAAATTTTTTGACATATCTTACACCTTTTAACTTCTCTATAATATTTAAGGTCCACAAAATATATTTTATTTTACTTAAAATTTCAATCTCATACATCTCATTATAAAATAGAAATACCAGAAATGAAATTTTTTTTATTTTCAGAAGATACGCATTTCAAGCTAAAAGAAAAACAAGATCTCAAAAATCAAAAAGGAAGGACCTAATGACAAGAATTATAGTAAGATTTATTATATTTTGATTTATGTACGAATCATGATTGAGTTGATACTAACAACTCATAAAAAAATATTTTATATAATTGAATTGGATAAAAAATCATGGTCATGGGGATTAATAAATAATTTTAATAAATGGTTTGTTTTCTATAATATTCTAATATATTCCTAATATTAAGAGAATTGTGAAACATTCTATAGTATAATTTCTTTTCAATATTTTAAAACACTTGTTACATGAAACTGATTCCACCGAAAAGTGGTAATTCATGTGGAAAATCATTTAATAAAAAATGATTAATGGTTAAATATAACTTTTAGGTAAAATTTAAATGATTTTAATACAATAACATTAAAATAATATTAAATTATATTGTGAAAAATGAGAAATATATAGAAAATCAATGGATATGTTTTTTATGACTACTAATATTTTTGGGTATATTCATCATATTTTTCATATTTTTGTAGAAATTCTATTAATATATCATTATAAAAAAGAGAACCCATGAATCGTGTGATGACACATCACCTCCAGCAAGGTCATGGGCTTGAATCCACAACCAATATGTGATAATGGTGTGGTAACATCCATTACGCTATGTGATTTCCTAGTTAGTGTGACATCATTAGAGGTTTAAAAGAATTTAAATATATTTATTATGTTGATTTCAGGATCATATTTCTTATTCAATAGATAACCATGGTATTGATAATTGTTTTGGTATTTTAAGTATTAAGAATATTTTGGGATAATTTAATTATTTTTGGATCCTAATAAGATTATGATAAAAATAACATTACAAGAATTTAATTAAAGAATAAAGATCAAATTATTTTCCAAAATAATAAATAATTTTATTGTGGATTTATGGAAATTAAACATATTTATTGAAATCATTAGAATATTTTTGAGATTATATGATTTGGGAATATACATTAGGCCTTAGACATTGAGAGTATATAATGTTATTTAGAGATAAATGTAGAATTTATTTCCATTAATATAAAATCAAATCAATTGAAATATTTTGAATTCAATATTACACTATAATATTATTATGAACATTAACTGTAGTTTTGTACTGAACCATTTAGGGGGAAATTTTGGAATTACTATTGATTTTTTGTTATTGAGGTATTATTTTCTCACATGAAGTATTATTATTAATGGAAATTATCTTATCTTATTCTAACCAATTTATTTATTCTTCTCTTATGGAATATTATATTTGCTAGAAGGATGTTTTTGTTCTTTTTTAGAAATAATATCTTCTTCAATACTCAACATTTGAACTATAAGAAGATATTATGGTAGAAATTGTTTAAAAGATGAAAATATACATGTCAGATAGGTATATTTACTTATTTTATCAGATTATATTATAAAGGAATTCTTAAAATCTATGAAATGTATCATGAACTAAAATAATTATCCATTTAATTTTTGTATTGATAAATCAATGGCCATTTAATCAGCCAATGATTTACATTTTTTAGTTAAGATTCTATTTATCATGTTTTCTATCACCTTATTCATCATTGGGTACTAGTTTATATATTCTGTTTCTATAATATAAATTCCCACCTATTTGTTTCAATTTTGAAACCTAGTTATGTTTTATTAAAGTTGATATTCATATTTCATTTTCACTATTTTCAATTATTATTTTTATTAACCCATTTAATGATGTGGGATTTCAACAAAAGTATTTAATTATAGAAACCCTTTGACTTCAGAGGTCATGTTCTAATTTTTAGGGCATAATTTAGTAAATGCTATTAATTTTATATTATTATATTATAATATAATAATATGTTTGATAGAGTATGGTATATGAATCATTGAACTTAAAAACCACAAATAATATTTATAGGAGTTATTATCAAACAGTAAAATTTGTAAGTACAAATAGGATTGAATACAATTTCAAATTTATATAATTTTTTTAATCAATAAAAATTTAATTATAATTTTATAATAAATAATTACAAAATTATTAATAGAGTTATTTTCCAAATCAAAAAAACATTTTACTCAAAAATGTTTTTTTATTTCTATTTTTTGAGATAATAATTTATCTAATTTATTAAAATTTTAGAAATATTATTTTATAAAAATGGTATCAGTTTTTAATAAACCATTTCAAACATACCATATTATTAAATTTTTATATTTTTCTAAAAAATATTTATTTTTCAATTATTGTGCCAAATACATATTTTTATTACGAACAAATTTTCATTTTAAATTATTTAAAATGTAAATGTATATTTTTAATTATTTTTAAAATTTAATCAGTTACTTGGGCTTTGAATGAATATAATAATTATTTTTTAAATGATTTTTATACTAAAATATATTGTAAAAAATGTTTATATTTAAAAATTGTATTTTTCTGGAAAAAAAAATTCATTATGGTTTTTTAATTTAATTTTAACATAAACTATTTATATTATGTGTTTTGGAATAATGAAAATTGATTCTATTTTGGGAATGAGTGGGAATATTTTTTTAAAATAGTTCAATTTTATTTTTCTTCAATATAAATAGAAACCATAATGGTTGTTATATCAATGGTTATGTGTAAATCAGATAAATAATGATTAAAAATAAAATTTCAAGGACTATATAATGACTCAATCTCTTTCCAGAGTTTAATATCATTTGTATCATTAAAATATATTCATCTAAATTTCTAATATATAACTTTTTATCATTTATATGTTTTTATAACGTTTCTAATATATTATTTAAAAAAATTAAAAACATTTCACACACTTCATTTAAATAAATATAATATTTTTATCATAATTATATTGACAGGATATGTTAATTTATAAATATTTACATGATATATAAATTATTTATCTCAATATTTTTAATTTGATTTTAAGTTTTTTAGAAAAATATTAATAAAAGCTTACATAGTGTTGAGACAATAATTTTTCAATTAATAGAAAAATAAAATAATTGATATTAAAATTTAAAAACAATTATATCTTGAAATAATTAATGTGACCTAGAGTTTTTTATATAAGTATGAAATATTATTAAGGTTCATTATAATTGGATTCAAATTCATTTTTCTCCATTAAAATGAATTACTACATAATTGGAAATAATGATATTTTATAACAAATAAGATTTAAACAAATGGTTCAATATTAATATAAAACATAGATTTGAAAAAATTAAATGGATATGGTTAATAAGATAAATAATGGACTATTTCATTAAAAAAATTATTTTATGGTAACATTAATAAACCTTAATGTATAAATATCATTAATATTACGGTGATTGATAAATGGTCTAACAATGGGTTAAAATAGTATAAGTGAAAATTGTGAACCAACCCTGTTAGAATATTATTGGATGAGACTATTTCGAATCAAAATAATATTATCATAGAAAAATATCAATTTGGATCAATTCTTATATCAAGATAAGATTGTATTAAAATAATATGTAATTATATTCTATGAGTGCCCCTCCCCTCTCTTATAAAACAGCCCCACTTCATCCCACTTCATCAAAATTAAAAAAACTTAGTTTGGATGATCCCTATTAATATATATTTATAGAAGACATAAAAAAATTCATGTGTTATTTTTTTTTGGGACAACACAATCCTTATTGTGCTTATGTTATTATGGAAGGACACTTACAAAAGTAGAGGTACAGTTTTAAACTATATGTTGTAGTTTTATTTCTTCATCCACCCCTATAAAATCCTCTCGATCTTTTTGAGATAAAAACCACACTATCTCACATAGAAAATTATGTGATTACGATAATTTGATAACCTATATCCATCTAAAACCATTATAAAATGGTAATTGAATCCATTACATGTGTGTACGGTGGAATACCAGCTTGTAAACAAGTGTATTTTTTGTCATCACCGTCTCTAATATATGGTTATAGTGATTGAATTAATGATTATATATTATATAAATGAAATAATTTTCATTATTTAAATATAATATATAATTTAAATTCATATATTTCCTTTTACTGATGAGTGATAATATCATTCATGTGTCTGTGTGGACTACCATATCTATAATGAAATATTTTACATTTTTCCTAAACACATCACATAGATGATACATAGAAGTATAATTAAGTAAATATTATAACATTTATGATATAATTATAATTCATTAAATAATAAATAATACTTACCATTTTTACATAATGAACATTGAAAAAATCAAAAGTTCTACACGCGTACGTATGACCTATCATATTCACTATTTTAACATTGATCATTTTTCATAAAAATCATATTTTTTTTAAAATAAAAATTGATGTTTGAAAATATAGTTATTTCATTTAAATTATAATAAATATAATGGATTAATGACCTCATTGACAATATTCAACCTACAGAATTCATTTGGTACTTATTAACAAAATATCAACAAAATATCTAATGTGAACTTAAATGATTATGTAATTGTTATATCATTATAATAAGTGAGTCAAAAAAAGATAATTTAAATTGGTTCTTGAGAATGTATATTATTAATAAATTTTTATTATATAGGAACCAAAATATTGTTTGTGAAGATGTAGAATCAAGGTAGGATACTTTATTTTAAGAATATTCTATTAATTTTTCCCTTGAAATGTTCATTTTATTCCATATAATTATTTTTAAAATTAATTAATAGATGTATTTATATGCATATAAATATATTAAAATGTAAATACATATTTCTTTTAAGATTATTTCATAAAAAATTCAGAATGTGACTTTTTTGTATTATTAAAATGTTCATTAAAAAAGAAAAATGTTATCTTTTAACATATAATTTTTCATTGACCATACCCTTCATTATAAGTGTTACATGATTCATGAATAACATTACAAGAATTCTTATTTTATTAAAAGAAAATATTTCCTGACCTTTATTATTGTTATTTAAAAAATGTTTTAAAATTCTAAATAATATATCAATATATGAAAATGTTTTATTTTAGGTAAAAATAACATTTTAATGATGCATCATTTTATGTAATCTTATATGATTCTTGGAAATTATACTTGCTGATAGGTGATTCCAATATAATCAGTGAAATACTGATCCTATTATAGATCTCCAAAAAATTAGTAAAATTGTTATATTTTACTAAGTATGTTTCTATTATGATTTCTTGGGAATATAATCCAATGTTTAATCCAATTTTAATCATGATTATTATATTATTTGTAACCATAAATGTTATTTTATATGAAATAGTTATGGTTATCCATTTCTTAATAGTGATATGATAAAGATTCCACAATATTACTAAATTATTTATCTATGATTTCAATGGGTTTTTATTGAAATAATATGTGTTCACAAGGTAAAGTAATGTATATCCTACATAAAAAACAAGAAAAGTATAACATTATGAAAAAAATATAATGATATTTTTTATTTTAAAGAAAAAAATATGATTTTAACTTTTCCTTGAATATTTATAATAACATTTTTTATGAATATATTTTGAAGTAAAATTGTACTTCTTGGGTATAAAAATGTTTATGTTGGGCATAATGTTTATTCTGATAAAGAAAATTTTCAATAAGTAATCAAGGATGTGCGGTTAATTTCATTAATTTTATGTCCCTTTCTTGCATTATTAACCTCTTACTAAATTTTAAAATTTTTTACAAAGGTTTTAAATATCAGTTCCTCTAATGATGAGGAAAATTAAGAATTTATGAAGACATATCATGAAAATAAAACATGTTATATCTGAAAAAGATTGGTTTAATGAAAATATTGGATACTATGATTGATTGTACACAATATAATATATTTTATATTTATGTTAGAGTTATAACCTAACTCCCTTAAGATATATACCAAAAATATTTTTGGTAATGTAATAAGTATTAGTCTAGTTTAAATTAACTTGAATATGTAATGTATAAGTTTGTGTACTTACACAATGTAATTTTTGTTATGTTTCAATGTTGTAACCCATGAGCCTTCTGGTTAATGTTATCATAAAATACCATTGATCCACATGTTATCTTTCCCACTATTTTATACTCCCATTCTGGGTTTTTATCGTCAACCTCTCTTTTTTTGTATTCCCCTGGTTATCCTTTGTAGTTTTAGGAACTAAAATATATTTAGAAGGCCACTAAGGAGAGTAAAAAATATTCATGTTATTATTTACATATCTCTACGTTTTATTTACCTAGTATTCCAAGGACACTTGGCCAACATATCTCTATATTGTAATTAATGTATTTTTATGTTAGAAAATCATTCATGCCTTCATATAAATGGATTAGTTAAATTAATTTCATATCATTACACTTTCAACTTATTTCCAGTGATTAGTATTAGAGAAAATTAGTAATAATACCATGCTGAGAATTCTACATATAGTATAACACAGTTTATTTTTTCTATGTAAGTGATTATATGGTTTTATTTGGCCAATGAAGTAACCATTTTATATAAATAACTATGTTAAATGTTTTTACATATTCGAATTTGAGAATTATTTTGTATAATTTTTTTTATTAATGGTTTTTACATCATAACAAATACGAAACAACTATTTATTTTCTTAATTTTTAGAAGAATATAATATTTCACAATGGCTCATAGTTATTCAGGTTTTTTGAAAAAATTATTATTATTTAATATTAGCTCATATAGATTTTTAATGAAACAATAAGAATGACTAGTTTTATGTTGAGATATATGATAAATTTATCTTCAACTAATATGTGATAAAATTATTTGAATGATCAGTAGTTAGGAATACTTTATTTAATATAAAGGACAATTATTTCTCAACAAATCTAGGTTAATTATTTGGTGTGATTATTTTGTATTTAGTGTTTAATTTTTTCTTTCATCATGTGATGTTCTAATCATTTTTGTAATTTTATTTCATTGTGCTTTATCTTTTGGTTTTTGTTAATTTCTATAAAATAATAAATATCTTATTATACTTTTACCATACCCTATCATCTTTAAAATTATTTTGGATTGGTTTAATGATGGATTTATTATATATATTTGATATTCATAATGTATTTATCATTCTAAAAAAATAATAGATTATTTAAATTTATAACATTCTATCCACTAAAAAATTAAAACATTATTTATGAATATGTTTGGACTACATCCTCTAAAAAGTGATGTGATCGATTATTCACCACTACATCACATGGATGATATATATATATATATTAATATTAATATAGAAATTTTGGTATTTATTATATGATTATAATTATTAAAAATTAAAATAATACATAAATTCTTTCTATAATGATCATTGGATATGGTAATTTTAGTTATGTGTACATATGTCATACCATCTCCAGGATTGTAAATTAGTTAATTTTTCATATTAATATTGCAAGGATGGTTTTGATATAAAAATTATTTATAAAAATGAGTATTATATGATGAATATTTTTATATATATTATTGAACAATGACTCCTTTTACCGTAGTGGACCAACCAAAATTATTTCTATATGTAAACTGAATATCATCCCAACATACGATGTGACAATAAATAATTACGTAAATAAATATATAATGATAATTACTAAAATAAAATGAATAATAATATTGAAATGGGTTATTTATAAAGTAAATAATTTAAATAATTATATTATTTATTATGATAAAGAAAAAATATGAGTTGTTGAACTCGAGGTATGGGATTTAATCTTATTTTCCCTTCAATGTGTCATGTTTTAAGTTCATTAAACAAAATTATTTCATATAGTCTATATTATGATACTTGTACATATTATTTAATTTATGCTACATATATCATGATATATTAAGATGAAATTATTTGTTACTACACCAATGAGTATTTGATTCATATGATACCAAAGCAATAAAAACATTGTCTTATAATCTATTTTACTTCTAATATTGTTTATTTTCATGGTTACATTTAATTTTAATCAAATAAAATTGTTTTCCTACAATATATATTTTATTATCCTATAATGATGAATTTGGTTGAAATTTTTGGTTTCCATTTCATCCCTTACAGAATAAAGATAATTCATGAATGTTTTTTGTATGTAATTTTGATCTTGTATATTCCTCTAGATCCTAAATCAATCTCTACCATTACTTTAATTTCTGTAAAATATTTTAATGAATATTTCTTATTTTATAAAATTATTTATTAAATAATTTCTAAAAAATATTTAATTCAAAAAAAAATTAAAAGGAATCATTATATCATTTTCCGACTAAGGTACTCTTGAATTTTTGTTATAGAATTCAGAAATGAAGATTTTCTATTAACATATACAACAAGTAAATAATTTCCCACTATCATGATAAATCAATTATTTAATGGTTTATTTTTAATTATCCATGGTTATTCACGATGTAAATTTTTTATATAATAGTTTGGATATTTTTTGATTTTAAAAAGAGGATTTCAAATTAAAATCGGTATTTCCTCATGGACTATTTTATGTGGCCTTTTATATACATTTTAATTAATTAATCAAACATTCATTTTACATATTTCATCTAAATTTTGTATAAATTTATCTTATACACGTACCTTGGTAATTCTAATTTTATATTTATTGGCTAATACATTACTTATGTCCATATATCAAATAGTTTTTTTTAAATCTCTATTGATTATAACATGAGGAAGGATTATTAAACCCATATTCAATAAAGAAATATATCATTTGTTTATAAAATGATTAATTTACATTATTTGGAATATATAATAATGTACATTTTATGATAACTATTCTCAAATACCACTAAAATTCTTGGAATAATGTTTTTTTGTCTCATGATATATTGTATATGGAAATATTGAGTCATACCAGCTCGTTAATGGACCCTTCCCATTGATTCATGTTTTCATTGCACTTAGCCTTGACTTATACACATGTAATGTTATATTTTCTTCATCTCTAATATGATTCTACAATAATAGTATAATTCTTTTATTATGTAATGTTTTTATATAATTTCTCATAACCCTTTTATTTTGTGATATAATGTTATAACATTTCCTAACATGTTATGTTTCCTTATCATTTTTATTCCATTACTGGGATATTTAGCTCATCCTATATTTTAGGTACCCTCTATGTTAACCTATTCATTTTTGGGTGCTCAAAGAGATTTATTTTCTCTCTATGGATAAAAAATAAAGATGTTATTTTTTTTTGATGATTTATGAACCTAGACTTTCAAATACACATGGCCTCACAATCATTCATTTAAAAATAATTCTTATTATATTAAAAAAATTAATATGTGTAAAATTATTGGGTTTCCATATGAAACATTATTATTAAATGGATTTCCATATACATGATTAGGTGTATGAGCCTACATGGAAAACATCTAATCTTTCAATATGTATGTGAGTTCTTCATAGTGTAAGAATGGATTCCATTTTTTCAATTTCATGAAAGATTTGAATGTTTTAAATTTTTTAATATTTAATGATAATAATAATGATTATTATCATGACATGGAATGAAGATAATATATTGTACATTTAGGTGCAATAAGTGATACTCATCTAAAATATATTATGTCAAGGCCATGAATTGAGTTCTTTAATACATGAGATCTTTTTTTAGTATTCAATGGAAAACTGTGAATCATGATTATTTGGTTCTAACAAAGATAAAATATCATGCATGGATTCACTTATGTGAATGAATAAAGATTCCATATATAATATTATGCAAAGATGCAAGGTTCTTTGAGAAACATGACATCATAGTGGAGAGGTTCCGCACACAAACATTCCATGAAGAGGATGTCATGTAACATTCAGGATACATAATGATGAAAACATATTGACCAAACTATAGGCATGAATAGTATTCAAATTCAGTAGAAATAAATTTTTCTATGAAGAATAATACTGTTATGTGATTCACATTTTAAAATAATATGTAAAAATCATTCATGATGAATCAAATTAGTGTTTGATAAGATATTTATAAAAAATCCATATGTGTTGTTTTATTAAATAAAAAAAATTGATTCATGAACTATGGGTTTTTTTAAATTATAAGAAAATAAGATACATTTGGATCTCTTGTGGATGCTCATTCTTTCATTGGATATTAGGATTAATTATTTATTAGAATATATTTTTTATCCAAAATTAAAAATGGGTGAAATTGTAATTCTTTTCATTGGTTATCCATGATAATGAAAGGAATGAATTTTTCATAGGACAAAAACAATAACACATAAGGGAGGTATACATCCATTGAAAAGGTGAACCAAATTAATAATTTTTTTTTTATTAATTAATATTATTAAATTATTATATTTATTGAAAATGTGTTCATTGGTTAAAAGTGTTTAATGGATTTGTGAGAAAAATTATACAGTAATTTTCCACCTACACATCAATTTTTACCACCCTTTTCATGATCCTTTCAATTTGTGTCATATCTATAATCACACTCTAATGTTTCTATCTAGTTGATCATATGGATCAACACAATATTCTTCATAAAAAGGAATTTAATCATTATATTTGAAATGATTTCAATGATACAAAGTGTGAATGGTTTTTTAACAATGCAACCTCAGTCATGATATACATGATTATACACAATAAGGACATATAGTGTTAATAAATACCTCCTAATTATTTTTTAGAATCAATGATATTTATATCAATGAAAATTCTATACATTTATTATTGTTTTCTTTATATGAAAAGGACCTATAAAAAGTTATCACTACAAAATTTTCATTTATATTTTTATAAATCCTCATGTTATTTTTTAAAGAAACAATAATGTAAATTTCTCTAAACATAATATCTGTAGTTAATAGATTTAGGGTTTCAAACTATAATGGGATGTAACTTTTGATTATTTAATCATAAATCTTAATAAAAAATTCACAATTAGTTGATTTATAGAAACCCTTAATGAATCATTAGTTGACAAGAAACATAGAAATATAATACCAAATAAATATGATTAAAAAATATTATCACATAGAGAAGGTGATCTCAAGGAACTAATTATTATTAAAATTAAAATCACATATAAGAAAAAAGAAATTAAAATATGGGTTTCATTGAAAATAAAACTAAAAATCTATACGAATATTTTTTTTACTCCTTCTAAAATTAGAAATCAAAATTGGGGATGATATTTTATAATAAATATGGAGATTTATAAAACATTATTAAAGTAATTTCTCTAAATCTAAAATGATATGTTTATTGATGTTTGTTTAAATTTAACGATTATTTACATGAATCCCAAATTCACATTGTGAATGGGGCATACCTAATATTTATTTTTTTAATTTTCATCCCATGATATTTTCATATAGTTCTCTATATTTTAAATCAAAATAAACACTTTGTTATGATAAATTTTGGACTTATTTTACATACAATTTCAATTTCCAATGAATATTTATGTTTTAGATATTTATATTAAAGGTAAAAATTTGGTTCTTAATATATATATATATATATATATTGTTTCCTTATTTTTCCATATGGTATAACCCAAGTAGTTACTTGTAATCTCATATCGAGTAATGATGTCCTGTGATGATAAAGCCACATGGTTTTATTTTATGTGATGGAAGGAGAAACCCAATTCTACCTTGGCCATTGAGGAATATATTTAAATTATATACTTTTTAGATGAGTTTTCAAAAAAAGATCCACGAATGTCTGATTCATTTTTTTAGAATTTAAAATATGAAAGATTTTATCGACATGTAATTTATGTGACCTAACAAAATTATGATCCAAATTTTTTTATGAAACCGCGTGCATATAACTTTATCATACATGTTGGGTCCTATAAAATTGATACATTGATTTCCAACCACCCATTGGTTATTATAACCCATTACATTATGTTATAATTTTAATGGAATGATCCTAGAGTCTCTTAAACAATGGATCATGGTTATGTTTTATCTAAAAAATTCGAATTGTAATAGAAAGTGAATTGGAATTTATATTAAATGGGAAATCATAATGATTATATTAAGAATATATTAAAGCTCTCAAAATATGTATTCTAGCATATAATTGAAAATTCTCTAAAGGAATCACAAAATAGATATAAATATTTGTTTAGTGTTATTGATTATTAAATGAAATGTTAAATGAAAATAGTCACAATTACTATAATAATTTGTAATATTGATTAATTTGTTAATTTAATTGTATTTTTTATTAGCATGAACTTCATAAACAATGTAAATAGACTAATAATTGGGTAATTGATGTCTTAACTAATAAGTATTTTGATAACTTGTTTGGAATGTTGGAGTCTGGTTATTTTAAATATAATTATTTTAATCATATTATAGAATGAATCATTGGTTACTTAATGATTGAAGATGATATTATGGTCTGGACATAGTGCCCCTCCCTATATGACATTATAGGTTGGACATAGTGTTTATTCATGCCTAAAATAATGTTTTGAAAAGATTATCACTCGGTGTATGCCATTATAGGATGTACATTACATTCATTAATGATTTTTATTATTGGTTGGGAAATGAATTCCTTCATATTATAAATTATATGTTGTATTTGGAATTATGTTTAGGATAGAACTGTATTTTGGATGTGTATTTCCTTCATGGATTATATATCTATGTGAACATGGAGTCCCATAATGGTTTATATATTTGGTTTGACATGGAGTTCCATCCTATATGAAATATTTGGTTTTACTTGGAATTTTTTCCAAGATAAGAGTATGAGTTTGATAAGGTATAATTTATGGCCATTTCACTTTTTTGTAAGGATAATGACATTTGAAATTGCTCTAAAGCTAGTTTGGATGACCTTTGTTGTCAACCCAAATCATGAGGTTCATTGATATTATTTCATTTCTATAATAATTTAGGAATTATTTCCCTTATATATATTACTATGGAATGAATTTTTAATTCATATTATATTTTTTAGACACCTGGGTATCATCCTTCTAATTTGTATACAAACTTTGGTTGGGTTTAATTTTGTACTTGGGTAGATTACACGGATATAGATTTGGACAAGTGAAAGGGGCCTAGTACCTGATTCAATTTATAACACTATGGTATTTTATCATTGATTTGAAAAGTAATAATGGTTTTTGGTATTAGGGATTTTGTTGTGTTTATTTAGATTCTGTTTTAAGTTTACATGTCTGACATTCAACACATCATTTATATTTTCATTTGATATGGTCTGACACTAATTTTTATTATTATTTACATTTCCTTGGTTTTATCCGTTATTATAATTGAGTTTTATGGTTTTTTATTCATAATATTTCCATTATTATTACAACTCTATACCAAACACTATAATCATTATTCCCTCATTTCTAGTCAGTATCCTCTAAAATATAGGGAGGCGCTCCTAATGTCACATAACTTGCCATATTAATCCCAAGGGGGAGAACATGAATAGGAATGTTGGGTATTATAATTAAAAAATATTAATATATTAATAAATAATATTTTTTATAATACATTATCATTTTTATATCATTCATGTATTTTTTTTATGGTAAAATAAATTATGGTATTCCATACAAGCCATTGTATACATGAACACGGATGATGATATCAATTTTTAATGAATGGGAAGCAGGTAAAAAAATAAAAACATAAATATTTAATAATCTTTTACATGTAATAATTAATATATTTTTCATTAAGTGACTCCTTTGAATATAAATGTAAAGGGTTTATATAAAAAAATATATCATTCATGGAGGTATTAGGACACATAATCAAATTATGACTTTCCATTTCGCACATTGAATTTTTGGGAATGATTAACATCAATTTCCCAATACTAGAATAACACTTCATTAGAATGAAAAATATTTTTTATCATTACTTCTTGTATATAAGTTATTTTAGGAGTTTATAAGAAGAAAAGAACAAGAGAAATTAGGTTTAGAGTATTTCATATCCTTTGGATGTTCTACCTTGGGTAACTGCTTAAGGATTCCTAGGTCGATCTTTTTCTAATAATATGGTTTTTTAGGTGTGGGGATATTGATTAATATGCAATAGGGTATAGTTTTGATTAACCCAATGATTTGAAATGGTTTGTTATGTGGGGAGAAGGTGGTCTTCCTTTATAAGTGAAGAAGATGTAGCTTTTGAAAAAAATAAAATTATTTATCAATAATATCAATATATTATTCAGGGATAAATGATCCAAAATAGACAATAATGATGTGAGTAAAGTTATAAGGTCCATAATACCGCCCAAATTCAATCTAAAAAAAATTAATTTTCATGTTCTACCCATTTTTACTATGATAAATCTCTTTTACCCTAATTTACCTTTATATAATTACTCCACATTCACGCTCAAAAACATATATTAATAGTCAAAATTAGAATAAAAATTATTATATAATTTTAAAATGATGATATTTAATATGGATATATTTGTATTAAATAAAATTTCTAACACATATATAAATAAATATTATAACTTGAGAAAATAATGGGTGAAAAATGTATCATAGAAGAAGGCCATTTTGAGGTTTAAATTTATGTGTGGGATTAAATTATATATATTTTTTATTTTCAAGACAAATATTGATTTATAATAAAAAATTAAATTATTTTCTTCTTAAATAACCAAAATATGTTTTTTAACAAAATAATATTTAATAAATGAAAATACCAAAGTGGTTTCTGTAAGAATAATAATATTACATTTTTATCATGTTAAACATATGTTTTATAAATATAAAGAACACTTATTAAAATTAGAAAAAAATAAACAAATACCTATTTTATTAATTATTGGAATTTATGAAACTATAATTTTTTCTTATATTGTTTTTATGTAATAATGTTACAATTTGGGAAAAATATATAATTTCCCTATTCATCTAAAAAATCAATTTTTTTTAAAAAAATATCAAAATTAATCCAAATTTTACTTTTCCATGTTGAATCCAAAATGGTATTGTTTATTATTATTATATATATAATTAATAAAAATTAGTTTTAGATATAATTTCTTAAACATCAATAAAGACATTTTTTTGAAGTTATATATATTAAATTCTAAAATGTAAAATATGGGTTTTTAAATAATAAAATTAAAAATTAAAAATTAACATCTAATATATATATTTTTTGTTAGAAAATTGATTCATAAATTTCTAATTCATAGTTAAATAATAATAATTTCTTTAATATTTTTTTATTTATAAATGTTCTTATTTAACTATTCTCCAAAAATTCAATATTTTAAAACAAGTACCCTAAAATTATTATTAACATAATGTTGAAAAAAAATAAAAAATATGAATATAATTTTTACAAATTAAATTTCTATAAATTTATAGACTTAATTTTTTATTAAATTTGAATATTCAACGAAAAAATGTTTTTAGAGGAAAATACATTTTTTAAATACTAATTTTTCTTTTTCTTAATTCCAGTTAAACATTAATATTTTTTAATTAATAAATCAATTATATATAATTTTAAAATAATCATTTAATAATAATATACTTACTTTTATTTCATAAAATATATAGTGAATAAATAAATAGATTCATAAACACAATGATTAATTGTGTAGATTTGTATAAAATTACCATAATATGAAAATATATATGTTAATGTATTTCAAAACTCAATTAATCGTATTGACACGTCATAATTAAATGGATAGGCTATAATAGTGTCAGATTATCATGGATTAATTTTATATTTATTTTTCATGTAGATAAATCTACCAAAAAAACATGGCATTATTAGAGGTAAACATATATAAAAAACTAGTTTTGTTATATTCTTATAGTAAATCCAATATTTTTTGGGTATTTTATATGGAATTGAAAACACATATGTTTTATAAGTTCCTCTACCACACCTGTAGGTTTTATTTTGATGAAGATAGTGTTTAATTCCATCATGTGTTTTTATGGGACTTAATTTAAAAGGCAATAAAAATGTGACAATAAATGAATTATGTCATATTTTTGTTAGAATTTCCATGATTCGACTTGTATTTTAATATATATAGGTAAAATATTTTCATTAAGAGATGTTATTTGTGATAATTTATTTTATAACATGTTATAATTTATTTTTATTTTCATATTTTCTTATAGAATCATACCATTTTAGATGGTTTTCTATGGTTTTTGTATCCTCGAACAAATATAAGTTATGTGTGTCTCAAGGTTGATTTTGTAGGATCATATCTAGTTTTGGTTAGGCAGGTCATAGTTACCTTAAAGAATAATAATTCACACACAAAAAAAGGATTTATAAAGATAAAATTATATTAAAATATTGAACTGTTGATAATTATTAACTAAATATTTAAGGAATTACACAATATATTTGTAAAAAACACTCTACATATAGGTGGCCCATGTAAATGGTTTCAAAATTTTGAATGAATTTCCATGGTAAATTAAGTTAACTAGTTTCTAAAGATTATTTTTAGAATATGTTGGGTATGATTTTATCTCTCATGTAGTGCATATTGTTTAAGGATATGAATTTTTTAAAATTATTATAACAAAATCTGTTTAATTAAAACATTTTTAAGTATATAAATAAATAAAAGAAATTAATTAAAAAGTGATTTTTGAAAAAGCATTGAGATTCCAGAGAGACATTGGATTAAAATCATAATAAATTTGATAAAAATTTTAGATGATTCACTATTCTTAATATTTAAATAATTTTATGTAATTATTTGTTGCTGGTATAATGTAATCAAGATTTTCCTCATGTCCCTTTAAAATGAAACAATTTGATGTGTGTATTAGCACAATTATCATATAACTAAGGCCCACTAAATATATGAGGTGTGGGACAACAAAAGATCATTAATATATTATACAAATGATATATTTCAGGTTCCATAATGTTTTCTGATGGACATAACACCAATTCCCACAATCAAAACACAAAACAATATATTTTAAGTGGATTAGTGAATTTAAATAATTGTATCAAAACATAATGATTAAAATTGAAATAATTTTTTTATAAAATCTTCTGTAATGATTAAAAACACATATTAGATAAATTATTATGTAATTACGAGTCAGAACACCCTATTCATGTGTGTGTCTCACTTGCAATAATCACCCATCATTTATCTCACCCTCTAGAGAAGGAGGAAGATCATTTCGAAATCAACAATCATCATTGTATATCTAAGAGGATAGGTAGATCTTTAATTACAATTATGATTAAGTTTTTATATTGGATCTTTAAAATGGATGAGTTTCACTACCTTGGATAAATATTTAAATAATTTACCATGTTTATAATTTAAAGGAAATGTGGAACATCATTTAGGGACCCTTTTTTTGAAATACCCATTGGAACCCAATTTTATGTGAGGAGGTATTATCATCCATAATTTGAGAAAAAATACCCTGTTTTTTAAAACAAATATGAAAATATCCAAAATAAATTTTTTAGATATTTGAGGTATTTAATGTGATCTATTATTAAATTATAGAAATTGACTAGTCAATATGAATTGTAAATAATCCATCCAATGTTGTAAAATTTGGCAAAAATATGCACAAAATATGCTTAAATATATTATAAAAAATAGTAGACATTTTATTAGGGATATATGCACTCACATTGATTTGAATAAGTTTTATAGATTATTTGAATTGTGGTTTATATCCCACAGTTGTAATTGGTTCCTGATATATTTTGGTTTTTTTCTTTTAACATTATATTGGGATCTCCAAATCACCTCAACCTGAAATTTATATCTCATAAAAAAATAAATTAATATTTTATTTCTATTTAAAATTATCTAATTGAATCAGATTAAAAGTGAAATATATTATTATATTTTTAATTTATATTTCAAAATAAAATAAAATATAGGTATATGGGTATAATAAAATAGTGAATCATGACTTGATCAGAGCCCATTAACCCAAGTCCCCACTATTGGTTTCCATTCTATCATGTCACCTATTTGGGAACCCATTATCCCAAGTAATCTTTATAGGTTCTCATTCACACCAGTCACCCCCAAGGATTCCTGTCTAGACACCCTATTCCACAAGGTCAGCTATTGGGTGCCCATTTTACCAAGTCACATACCAAAACATATATCCACGTTGATCACATCCATATCCTAATGGGAAACATTATTATGTTATGAATCAATATTAATCCTCTTAATAAGTGTATTCCTTTAATAATGTTATTAGTAATCCCATTTAAAGCTCTTCCTAGAGTTCCTTACCTCTAACAGATAATGACAACATAGTTTTTTCAATCATATATTCCATTGATAACTAAGGCCCAAATAATTAGTATATCGATAAAATCTATCATATTTTAGGATACTCATACTATCCTTGGATTCTTAATCTATATACCTAAAGTTTGTCTTTATATATTTCAAGAATATTGTAAACTTTGTTTTATCATATCGATGAGGTATAGAATTTGGGGGTGAATACAGGTCTCCCACACGATGAATGTACCAACCCTTAACCATTTGGTCTACATTCCCATTGGCCAATTCAGACACCCTCATTTATATACTGATATAAATAAGGTGTGTTTCTATATATGGGCCTCTTAAAAGGTTTAAGCTCCAATCATGTCCTTTGTAATGATCTTATCATTGTTCCCCATTAATGGAAAAACATTCATGTGCCTCTAAACCATTATATTACATATATCAAAATTTTATAGATTTATTTGTAACGATAAACTATAAGGTATAATCAAGAATAAATAGCACTCCCACCATTTTGAGTAACTATTCACCCTGTAGTCATAGTTTCCTCACAATAAAATTTATAACATAGTCTATTCCACATGAATTGTAACCTCCATAACCAAGACCTTTTTATATGAAATTGTATTTCAAGACATCGTAGACCTAGTCGCATTAATAAAAATGATAAATCATTAATCATTATCATGAAACTATATGGCACATCATTGTTCATGATTTAATTACCCTAAAAGGAACCATAAAGGTCCTTGTCACCAAATCCTAAAATATATAATTTAATATATTAATTTTTAACTGACTACATGGTTCAAATTCCCAAAATTTATTTATTGGTGAATCCCCTCTCATGGTCCCAATATTAACTCTAGTAACCCAACATCTTTCATTGATGTGTGTAAATACTAGAGTTATATGATTTTTGGACTTAAACAATAGTACAACCAACTAATAGGATAAATATGGAGAACCATTAATACAAATGGTTGTATTCATCCATGCGTGATAAAAATCAATAACTCTAATAAGAAAGGTAACTGATATAGATACCATTAATGAATTCATTAATACATCTATAATATATATGGGAGTACAAAACTAGTTAATATTACCCAATAAAGGATGAACTAACCTGACATGATCTATAAAAAGGTTATGTAATGTGTTATTGGTTTGTCCATTCTTCCACATACCTTTTTAAATTAGGTCTGAAAACAACATAAAATAAACATGTTTATGTAATATTGGGAAACAAAAATGGTAAATATGACCTGAAATCATTTACTCAAGAAAGATATTGATTGATAATATATTTTACTGTTGGTGTTTTTAACATGTTTCTTTTTATGTTAATTATCATAGTTAATCATCTATCACATACAAATGGAATCATTAAACATACTGTCAAAATTTAATATTCTTTGATATTCTGATGGAAACTATTGGCCACATCATCATACTATGAACCAACTAATAATTCAACAGACATATTTCTTAGTTGGGATGAAGCTGGTGGCCTCGTAATATTGACACACATTTTCATTAACCCAAGACCTATAATTTTATTTAGTGAGGACCATTATAAGGTATTACCATCTCAAATATCTCTGATGAACATAGAGGTGGATAGTGATACCCTATTTGAGATGAATTCAATATGGTGATCCTATTAATGATGGGTCCTAATGAATAATCATTCCCATGTTGTCATATATAGTTACATAGTGATTCTGTCCTAAGAGTATAGAAACTATTAATTTCTTTATCATAGGTAGCTAGAATAAGAATTATTCTACAGCTCTATTTCTTCATCATAGATTCCAATAATGAAAATATCCATTAATTATCAACCCATATACTAGAAGTCTATTTCCCCTAGTGAATACGCTTAAAAGGAAACCATGGAAAAACTAGCCCAAGTTATCAAAACCAATAAACCCATAAAGATAAATTTCATTTGAAGGAATTTTACATAATTTTATGAAAATGATCATACTAAAGATCACCAAATGAAGTCCATTGGTATATCCTGATAGTCATATATCATCCAACTAATAGGGTTCATACTCATGGCGTTTCTTTCTCACACTATGGACCCCCATTATGATCATGATTCCAACCATGGTCACATGGAATAGAAATCTTCAAGGATGAATCACCAATAGGAATATACAACACAGGATTACCAACATCCCCTATGGACACTAATATCCTTGAGGTACCTTTATATATTATAATAATTTTATAAGGCACATCCATAAAATTATCAAAAAATGGGTAATTAGGTGTGGAGATCCTCTCACTGAAACCATGATAAAAAAATATTGAGATCATACCTTGTGATCCAAAAAAAATTCATCTCTAAAATTTGTTATCTTGAAACTCTAGAGTTCCTCCCCAAAGAACCTTATTTGATGTTGTCCAAGAAGTTTATACATATATAATCTTATGTTCATCCCCAAAAAACACATGATGACCATCCTCCCCATCGCTCTATATCAGAATACTCTGGATTCCATCCTTAAGGTGTCCATTATAGGGAACTACCCAATTACACTGAATATATCATTCATGAAGGCCTTCAACACAGTAATAGATATAAGATAATCATCCACAGTGGTCCTCCCAATTGTCAAATGTAACCAGAAATCTCTATAGATCTTCTTTAAAGAACCTTCCATAAAGGTCCTCCCAAATGAAATGTGAAGGTTGGTCATAAAGGTTAATATCATAACACTAGAAAAATATTTATTCTATATAGAATGTATATCGAACAAAAATAAAGAATTCCTCTTACTAATATGTCAATAATATGGTAACCATAGTGCTCTTACACATGGAATCCATGCCTAGAACACTAGAGACCCTAAACATGGTAAATATTACATGTAATAAAGAAAAATTTTGACAAGTATATTCTTTCATTTTATGAAACCAAGAAATATCAATCTATGATTGCTCTCCTCATGAAAAATAATCTAATAATCTGGATGGTCCAATATAAAGAATATGTTGAATAGGCCCTCATATTCCAAATTCATTCATTTTACAAGATAACGCTAATGGTGATAAACAATAAATGGGGTGAATCATATTTAAAAGTGTTTCACAAATACCTCTAAATAAATTTCTTACTACAAACCAATTATCTTAGGATATTAACTACTATAAAAAAATAAATTAACATTATATTGTTATTACTATGTTTTATGTCATTTGAGGATGACTATATTCTTGGTATGTCTTGTTTTTATCCTATGCACACTACTCAACATTTATTATCAAGTAGTACTTGAGAAAAGGGAATAAATTTAGACTTATTACAATGAATGACTCAAACAATTTCAACTACGAAAAGGTGATTTTTAATATCAAATGAATGAATAATCCTCCTCAAGAACTCAAAATGAATATTCTTTGACTCCTCCTAAAAAACCATAACATATCATTGTATGGCCAACATTTAATGTCCTTTTATCCATTTATTATTAAGTAAATTCCCACAGAATAATTCATTCATCAATAATATCACAATTTAATATTCTTCCTCATTTAATCTCCATACTCTCATGATTATTTCGTTGTCTCCTAAAATTATGTTAATCCTTCCATGTTTACTTGATTTAATGAATTATCCTCACATTCTTGCTGGTAATACAAAAAAAAATTATTACTTATGATCTGTGTATCATTCCAAAATAATTTTTCTTTTCCTCCATTGTGTGAATGAGAAACAAGGGGTATGTTCATGAGATTTATAGTATATTATACCTTTGGGAAATCAATATTATAGCTCATAGGTTCTATTATCATATTTTCATATTCAAAAGTATATAGGTCCTCTTAATTGTGTATAATGGAATCACATAACCTCTCCAATATAATGAATCTGACAAGGATTCCGGATACAGTTATTAATGTTAGAAGAATCGTGATGTTTTCTATTTTTCTTGGTTAAATATGAGATATTATAATGTTTTTGTAAAAATCACTAATATTGGATACTTTTTGTATATTCACTATGAAATATCTATCACTCCTCTGTTTTATACTGAATCAAGGGTCTATAAATACTGAAACATCTCATCACAATTTAAGTATGTTTGATACTGATCCTATAAGATTATTCAAACTCATGATATAACTCGATTGACATGAGATCATGAAATAATTGATATCTATGATGGGATATTCTTATATATGCATTTCATAATAGGAATCAATCGGAATATGAAATCAAGGTTGTTCATGAAATACCTTTTTTACTCATGCAATTATTCAATTCATACATTTAGAAATATACAAAGTCCAAATAGATTCATTCAAGTAAGATGATGATGGATTGTATAATATTAGGATGATCAAGTATGAATCACATGGTATTTCTGTCATTTTAATCACTGCATAGGGTTGATTAAATTTTTGAACTGAAATCATGAACAATAAAGATCCCTTTGAAGGCCAGTGGTTGAATATGGACTCTTTATTGATCGGATAGTTTAGATAAAATAAATCATAATGTACTTTTTTAAAAGTATCATTAATTTGTTGGTGAACAATAAATGTGGATAGAGAACCCTTCATCACTATTACTCTCATTTTTTAATCACGTTATAAGTGAAATAATTAATATCACCCTTCAACTGTGAGTAATGGGGTACACTATTTACTTTTGATAGAAAAAACCATCATTGCCACCCCTTCATCATCATCTAACCCCATATTGTGTCCTCACTTTCTAATGTGCGTGTTATGTTTTTTATGTTAGGTCAACCTTTTCCACATGTGCCAACCACTAATGACTAAGGATATCCATTTCAACCTTCCTCCCATGTTTTTATCCAAATTTTATTATGTATTTTTTAGTTGTGCACATGAATGGTTAACTAGAAGCCGTAAGTTTTACAACTATAACAATGAAAAGATTTGGTGACATTGTACCCCACTCTCAATTCCATCTAAACATTATTCTATAAAAATGTAAATATTTTTTTTGATGACCATCATAATAAAAATAATTATGTAATAATGGAATATTTTTTTTATTAATTTAAAATAGTTATTTACCCAAATAATTTATCTTATATTAATTTTTGAATATTCATTTTTTATAAATATTATGCTATCTACAAAAACAATTTTGATTTTTCTTAAACATTAATACATTTTCGATAATATTATAAATTTTTAAATTATATTGAAAAAAATACAACATCATTGTTTTATAAAATCAATAATCTCTTCATTTATATTTTATTTCGAAAAAAATCATTTCACTTATCTTTATTATTTACAAGAAAAATAAAGTGAATGAGTTCATTGTACAATAAATATAGAGAAATGAGTCATTGATTAATCAACTCTATGTTTTCATGGGCTAGTTTAGTGTAGGAAATAATAGTGAAAAACAGTAATATCCATGTTATCCTCAACAAAACTCAACTTAGGATTTTGTTTTTCTTCAAACTCAAATAGGCGAGTAACATGAACTTGTGCTATAGAACTTTTTAATAAAACACTTCTTACAGATATTAGAATAGTTCACAACAAAATTTTACATACATATCCCACTAAAAATGATATCTCCTCAATTAATTAAAAATGAATGAATATAAGAGAAAATTGAAAAACAATAAATACTCAATGATGTTAAGTTGGATGCAATCCCATTAATAGTATGGACATCTCTAAGGAAAAAAATGTGAGTGTCTTGTTTAGGATTCTAGAAATTTTATCCTTAAAATAAATTAATTCTAGTTTTATGATACCTTATTCCACAATATATTTTAATAAATGATACTTGATACCGATGTTGTTGGATCTAGACTATTAAACTGTATTCTTTGATATATTAATAGCACAGTGATTGTCACATTAAATTATTACAGGTAATTTAAATTAAATATTCAGATCATTATGTTATGTCTTTATAAACATTACATGAGTAAGATCCTTTTTACTGAATCTATCCTTATGAAATTTTGTTCAATGTAACTTGCATTTGATTATATGAATCCATAAATATAAGAATTGTTCTCGTCATTAATTCTACACCAAATATAGATTATCTAACCTTAATATCTCCTACCAAGTCAACATATGTATACCATTTTAAATTTTTCTATTTATTTTTCATATACACCAATACGTTACTCTATGTATTTGAGATATATCATAGGATTAACATTAATTACAAGAGAAGTGATTCACTAGGATTAAATTTATATCTTCCATAAATAGTGAAAATATATACCTTATCAAGAATTGATGTTGTTAAGTAAATTTTATATCCAATTAAACTAATAAAAAATAATTAACAACATTTCCTTCATAATTCTTATTTATTTTTATTCCTACCTGAATAAGAGTGGATACAAAAATAAATTTATATCTGTTAAAATTCATCAATAGATCCTTTTAATATTTATCCTGTGAAAAAATTATAATTATCAAGAAAAAAATCCTCTCACTGAGATTTTAAATTTCAAATATAACAATTATATAAATTAACAGTTCTTTAAATAACTCTTCATCATTACAAGAAAATTTCATTTCATTAACTTGAAAAATCACAAAAAGTAATCATGTGTTGGAATTATCTACATAAATTTTTTTGTGGACATGTCAGTTTTATGAATTTTGAGACTCTCATATATTCAAGAACCATAAAATACCGTGTAGATCACTTCCAACCATAAATTTCATTCATCATCTTAAATTCCATGTTTCCATTCAAATTTATAACAAGACCCTATATATGTTCATTGTATAATTCTTCATTATGATCACCATTCAAAAAATGATGACTTTACATCCATTTAAATGTCCTTCAAACTTATCTAATCTGGTAAGGCTAGAAAAATTCATGTGGATTCAAGTATGTCCACTAGAGAAATGGTTTCACCAAAGTCAAACCCTTAATTTTGGGAACTCTATTTGAAAATCAGCCTCATAGGGTTTTTAGACACTTCACCCTTGTCATCTATTATATTCTAGAAAACCCATATTTTTTTATTTATATTTATTTCTATAGTTCTATGAATAAGTTCTCAATATTCATTCATCTCATTTTCATCAAATATTCAATTCATATCTAAAACCCCTCTCTATGTACTCCAATGATTCCTCTCCCATCTAAGTTTCAATATTTGATAACACAATGGTATAGATGATTCCCATAACTATTCTCATTATTTTCACTCCATTATCTTAATCACTGATAATATTCTAAAAAAATTATTATTTTATCTTGTGTTCTCTTTTTTTAATGGATACTTTTCATAATTATCATACGATAATAATGAATAAAAATTTTATATTTAAATTTGTGTACTTTCTCTAATTTCAATGACTAATTCATAACATAAAACTTCATCCCCATCATTACCAATGATATAATTCTATATTTCTTCAAAAAAAATTGAAAACTATGGCATCATAAATATCAAAAAAATTTATCATATTACTTACTATAAAATTTTTATGAAATTTACTTTGGTGTAAATCAAATTATTAATCCATATTAATCATTCTCATGCATTTATTATCTATTTTATAATTTCTTATTTTTCAAAAATTGACTCCCACACATGGAGAAGAGTTTTTTTTCTTGAAATACATATCATAGGGAGTCATATATGAACTTTTACTTAGGAGAAACCTATTTTAAATGATTATATATCTTGTAATATCATATAAAAAGTAGTATCTTGAGGCTTCATGCTCTATAAGAATAGTTATTTCTAGATCTACTAGTATCAGGTTCTCAACATCTATTACTCCATTCTACAAACATATGTATAGGTAACTAAACTCATTTCTGATACCATAATTATCAATAATCCTATTCTACTATCTATTGTAAAACTCACTACTATTATTTTATTTTAACCTCTTCAAGGATAATATTGTTCTCCTCTTATTCTATCATCAGAATGTCTTGAACATGTTTATATCTACAACTTGTGTAACATAGATAGGATACACATTATCCTTTTAAAACATTTATAAAAGAATCAAAATATTTTTTTCTTAATGTTTAGATTTTTGTAATAGTACATCAAATATATGAGTGAATCAGCCCATATGTATTGATGTTTGAATTTAAATCCATTCATATGGTTTATTTACCATTCTTCCCTCAATACAAATTTTATACACTGTATTAGTAACATTTTTTAGAATAGGGATTTCATTATATATTCATTAATGATTATATTCTTCATTTAATTTTATGAATAATGATAACTTCATTTATACCATATGTAATTTTCTATTTTTATTAAATAGTATTGTGTCTTTTCTACTCCAACTTGAAAAAAATAACATGGGGTTCTCGAAAACATTTTATTATAGTCCAATTATTTACTCTCTTGTGTAAAAATCTATTTTTTAAGGAGATAAATTCATTTAAATCATCATAGATTTTTGATAAAGTCAACATATTTTCCATTAGACCATCATGAAAAGGCACTGTTATTACGAATTACATTCCTCCCAATTTTTTTTATTCATACTATTCTAATTTTTAGAAGGTATCTATTCACAAATATCAAATATAATCCCTTATACATATCAATATTTATAATAATGTTCATATATTTTATTATTATATATGATGAAAATCCATTATTCATGATCAAGGTTTATTTATATTTAATAAATTTTAATTCCCATTCCATAATATTTGATTTTTTTATCAAATTCTAATATTTATTATTTTCAATTATTTGAAATAAATTTAATTGAACTATTATAAATGTTATATGTATATCTGATGTATTTTCTTCCTAAAAAATTGTCTACAAAACTCTTACTATGTTTAAAAAAAATTCCCTCTTTAATATTCTTATCAGGTTTTTTATGATTCTATTGTTTTATTTTATTATATTGTTGTCTCTCCCTTGTTTCATGCGCATTTGTGAGGATATGTAAAGAAATTTTGAATTATAATTTTTATTATTTATGGAAAAATATACCGAAACACGAAAATTACAATGAAACAATCTACTATGGAGGAATTATTTATGTTGATGATGTTTTTTTCATACTCAATTTTCAAATATAATTTTGGTTTTTTCTATTATGTTTTCTTATGAATACCCACATTGAAATTCATATAGTAACATTAGTTAATAATCTGAATTATTATTCATCCATTCATGAGTAATTTTTACCATTCCATGATATTTTATAGTAAGATCATCATTTTTACATTTTCATAATTCATTAGTAACTATAGATTTCTTCTTAGGATGATTGAAATGAAACTCTTCATTAGCACTTCCTTGTTTTGTAATTGAGGTTGGATCATATAAACAACTTATTAGAACATTATACAATATTTTTAATATACCCAATTAGATTACTTCTCATGATTTATTTTATCTTATTAGATATATCTATCATGTTCCTCAAATTATTTATTTATGTATTATGAAGAACAATCATAGAAGTGTTGTCTTCAATAATTGTTTTTTCATTCCAATTTATAGATTCATCTTATCAATTTCAATACCAAATTTCCCTTCAAATAAATGAAATACCTTTTTCTATATGAGACTTATTTAAGATATTTTTTTCTTTTATCATTTATTTTATCTCCTTTATATTTATTATTATTTTCATTCTCAAAGTGAATTATTTGGTAGTGTCACCTTTTTCTATATCGTATTCACTATTATATGATGAATCTGGATCTAATGAATTATTTTATTATTCTTTCCATTATAACTCATTATGAGGCTTTAGATAATGTTTATTCATCATCAAATCATTCTTCAATTATTTAAACTCACTGATCAATTGATACAAAATTTATTCTAAATTATATGGTTAAAAACTTATTCTTTCCATCAAATGGGTTTTCATTAGAGATTATATCTTTTGGTCTTCATAATATAATTTATTTCAACTTTATTTTCTACCATAACGTTAATGGGATTGTTAAAAATTGGTCAATAATTTCATAATTATATAACTTTAAAGGAAGTATACATTTATTCACAACTCTGCCACATTTGAATATTTTTTTTACTAGAGAATGAAATTCATGAAATTATACAGAATATCTATTTTCATTAATAAATATATTCTCCTCTTCAATTTTCAAATTCCCAGTATCATCAATGTGAGTAACTATTTCTTTTTCCTTTATATTATTAGTTATTATCTTCTTTTCATTTGATAAATGGGATGTTTACTATAATGTTGACCAAAAATGAAGTCATCTTCATCTCCCTCTTCAAGAAATGAGATTTTTGTTTCCAATTTTTCTACTAATATTATCATCATATTCTTTATGAAAATTAATTAATAAATATATTATTTTATTCTTATAATAGTGTTATCAATATGATTATCCCTTCTGTTGACATCTGAAACTGATTTTATCCATTTAATTATAACAACATCAAACTATATTCTTCTAATATGATTTTTGGATTTGTTCACCTTTTTTCATTAATATGTTCTGTGAATATTATTCAGAATAGAATTTACATTTTTTTGGCCCATAATATATTTTATATCATTTTAATATAAATAATTTATTTAGGACATTCAATATTTTATATCCCTTTTGATATTATTATTATCAGTTACCAGGATGACTTCTCTAGTGGAACTATAAATCCTCATTAAGTATAATTTAGTACATCAAAAGAAAGAGATTGGATATAATGTAAAATTCTATCTATACATAAAAATATAATATTTAATAAAATTCCACAATTTTTTTTTCGTTATCCAAATTATTATAATCCATATGATCCAATTCATGGAAAAATTTTATTGTAGATAAAGTCTGATAGCTATTTAAAAGATCACTTATAGAGGAATACCACATAGAGGTGGCATGAATTAGTGTTTAAACGTATTTAAGCAATCCCCCCTAAGTCTTACTCTTATTCAACATCTCATCTATCTAAATATTAATTAATGTATAAAACTGGGGACCATTATAAATTTTTTTAACAAGTTTCCCTCATTTTTGTATAACTATGTCACATGTATTTCATGTTTTATCCCCCACAAAATGATCCCTTTAAATATCAAGAATACATCATGAAATGTAATAAACATGGACGTAATAGAAATTATAATTAATATAATTATATCTTTTCAGTAGTGATTCATTGTGCACACTAAATGTATGATTCACCACAAGAGATCCAAAGGGTCGTTCATTTCTTAAACCACAAAAAACCATATCTTTTCTTTATATGGTAAATATTTCATGTTCATATCACTCTTTATTATTCTCTATGTTCACACATAATAATTTATTCATTATACACAACACTACATCATATTTATCTTCATTTCATCACAACACTCTCACTTGTATTTCATTTGTTCAAGAAATTATATTTATCGTTTGATGAAAAAATTAATACATGAATCATTCTTGGTTTCCTATTCATGATTACATAGAACTAAATTCCTTATCACAAATGTTTCTTGGTGAAATATTTTGTCTTACTCTACTTTGCATGAATATGAAACATGTGAGATCTTCTTCTACTTCATGATAATCATGGTATTTTTTTCTTCTCCCTTAATGATGCCAAGAATATATACCATGTGTTTTCATAAAATATTTATCAATTCCAAATTTTGAATATATTTTCCAATATTTTCTTCTATTAATGTATCATATTCGTATTCTTATTTCGTTTGAGTCTTGGGGTGAAATCTTCCCCACATAAGAGGAATTGTGAAGATACCTATTTTCCTTGGATAAATAAGAGGACATGTCAAATTCATTTAAGAGTAACTCCTCATCATTTGGGACGGTCGATATTTATTGGCGTGGTGGTCATCACCTCTCTAATGAGTTTCATAATGAGTCTAGGATCCTTAAATTAAAAAATATCTAAGCATAACTCATTGATTTTGAATAGAAAAGTTATTTTCCTTTTCAAACTCATGTTACAACTCAGTGGACATGTGATCATTTGATAGAGATTGTCCATGATAGGGTATTCATATGTACAATTTTAATAATGCAATAAATTATTGATATATTATTGGTTATTTTAATGTGATTCAAATTTTATTTCCATAATTCCTTTATTCATACATTAATCATTTTGTTTAAAAAAATGGATGGATGCCTATAAGTTGAATATTTCATGTATAGAATCAGGATGGTTAAGAATTACTAATATTGTGTTTCTGTAATCTTGGTTAATGGAGTTGGTTGATATTTTATTATATCTAACATTATAAGGGATTAATATCCCTTAAAAGGTGGAAGTATGTATATGATTTCTCTCTTGACTGTGAAGTGAAACAAGATTAGATCAGATACTCCCTATTTTATCCACACCATTAATAATTGGATGAATATTACCTAGGAAGATAGCATCCCACTTCAGTTTTTAACTCATATTAAAATTTATGAATATTTGATCACATTCCATTCACACTTAAACTCTGAATAATGGGGTCTTATATTGGATTTTACTACCACCAATCAATATCAGTGCCCCTCTATTACCACCCCACCTCACAATGTTTCTCCACTTTATCTTATGCATGCTATGTTGTTCATGTTTTTCATTCCTAGTCAACAACATATCACCCCATCCACCCCTAAGTAATACATGTCATCCTAACTATTAGGTGGTTAACCTCGGATACACATATGTGATTAATGAGGGTCTTTGGATATCCTAGGGGTGTTCATATTTATTACTACTCCCTCATAACAATTGTCTATAAAAAACTCAACAATATACAAATTCCATATCAAATTTATTCTCAAAATATATAAATATGTTTTCTAGACATAAAAATATAACTCCTCATATAATAATATAATATTTCATGCTATACTATAAATAATAACTTTATCTAAATAAGGGGTGGTTTATTCACTTTACATTTTTTCCCTATTCAAAAAATTGTTCAATCTCAAAACATAATTTCTACATATATTAAGAATTAATACAATTTTAACCATTGTCATAATTTAAAATATTTTTTGAAAATAAATATAATATAATCCTATCAATGAATAATCATAATCTAGAGTATAGTTCTTCCCCATAACATATATTTAGTAGTCAAACATAGTGGTCCTTCTAATATTGATGTATATCAAGGTCTATATCATAATCAATAACCTTCTAAAAATTAAGGTCCTTAATAATTCTTAGGTATTGCATATTTTACAATGTATCAATAAATATTCAAGGAATTGTGGATACAGACATTGGGTTATTCTAAATTAATAATTGATGCCTCATCATAGTTAAAATATAGTCTTTAGAAATAATCATCATATTCACCACCACTGAACCATTTACCCTTTCAAGTAATTAAGGAGTTTTTGAATGACCCGACTCCTCATGATAAGATAATGGAAAATGAATTTTATGGTAGGATTATGTTGACGTTCCCCTAATAGATGATAAAGGTAACTCTATTTTCATTTGAAAATAATTTTCTATGGACAGAATTTCAGTTAGGTTTTTCCCATGGAAAATAATTAGTTTTCAATTATAGAACCATTAAAATATGAATCCTTAGTTTAAATTTGTTGTAACTTATGGCTGAATCTCTGTCATCTAATGTCTAGATACCCAACATACATGGAGTATGTTATCTGTATAAATGGTTTAAATGAAGTATTCCATAATTTTTACATGGTATCCATTTCACTAGAATGTATACCTATATATATGAAAAATAATGAGTTTCTATAAGATTTTATCACCTCTAAAATTATAAAAGAGTTACTTCAATTTGATTGTGTGTATAACGTGAAACACTGAACATATAACATAATGTAACCTCTAATAAAATTATTGAATATTAAATATTTTAAATAAATTTAATATACTATATATCATTTTATTCATGAAATACAATGTTTTCTTATGTTTTATGGAATAATTATTTTCATTGATATCTTATGTTTCATAGAAGACCTGGTTTTAGAAAACAAAAATATATTAATAAAATGTTCTTATAGTATTATTATAATAAAATATTGAATAGAAATAAAATTATAAATTATGAATAATATTAATAAACATATGAAAATATGTTCTTTATATAAATATATTATTAATTCATTGGTTACCAATTAAATAATATGAAATATAAACCAATTGAATTTAAAGGAAATACTTTAATTTTTATCTCACAAAAACATATTATTGTAATTTTTTAAATTAATTACTATGATTTAATGTAATGAATTAAATATATATTCTATATTTTCGGTAAAATATTTTGTCACATATCTAATAGATTTGATAGAAATATAATAATAATAAGCCCAATTTTACACAAGAAAATAATTTCTTTCTAAGGGAAAATTTGACAACTTTTAATGTCGAAGCATATTTAAAACTAAATTTGGGAAATTTATTAATTTCTAAATCTGAAAATATATTACATTTTTTACATTGAAATATAAAAAATTACTTAGGCTGAATTCTTGGTGTTTTTCTGTGATTTTCATTTTTGATTAATAGTGAAAAATAATGATTTTTAATTCCACAGTTTTTTTCCATATAATTTAATTATAATTTAAAATTTCATTTTGGATTTGTTTTAAATGATTTTTAGATAAATTATAACTTAAATAATACAATTTAGGTAATTTTTTTAAATTTCAATTTAAAATTGGATATAAACACATGGAAAACATTTGTATATATTTATAATAAAAAATAACATTTTCATCTTATCTATGAGATTAATTTTAAATTTATTCCATCTACATGTATGATTTTAATATGTAATCATGGATTAAATTTTTCAAATATTATTAATATATATTTTCTAATATGTTTGAAGTAGTTTATTTCAAAATGTATTAGGGAATGAAATTTAAACTAATTACATTAATTAAGGGAAATTTTAGCATTTCAAGGGACTAAACCTTAATTATAAGGTTGATAATGACATATAAAATTTCATAAAAGAAATATTATTTTAATATTCCAACCCTATAGACCCATGTATCTAATATTTTTCATTATTGGATCCATATAAATTTGGAAAAGAAAGGTGGAATTCCATTTTAAAAAATTTACTAGAATAACACTCCTCCTCAACTATAATTAGACAGCCACCCATGTTACTTATTCATACATATAAAAACATTTTATCATAAAAACACTACTAAAATAAGCTCCAAAAATCCCTCCTATAATCCTAGAAACTTAACCTTGGGAATATATACAACTAATTAATTCTTTGGGTATAAATCAATAGTAGTTTCTTAAAAATGAGGTAACATTCTTCAATGATCAAAATCATTTTATATCCTTCTATACCAACTCAAATATTTTTATTTCTTTATTATATAATATCATATGTATCATAAATATTTAAATGATTTATTTACTATAGTTTTTTAACTTACACTTACATACACTTCCCTATAATTGGTAATTTACTAAGAAATTCATGTGTACCGTAGACTGTGGCCTAATGAATAATGATTGTTCATTCTTTCTTTATAACCTATCATGGTGGATATTATGGTGGATTAACTATTTGTATATATGATATATAGTGTTTATAATGTATTTATACTTAATTAATTAAAATTTAACACATAACTTCAAGATTTTAAATTTTTTGGGATAAATAACATCATTTATTGATATGTGGACTACTGCCTCGTCAGTTTGATGTGATTCCTTCATGCTATAAATGGAATGTATAAAAGATGGTATTTGAAAAAATATGTGAAATTTATGACATAAATATGAAACAAAAGTTATAATATACAAACATATAATTTATTTTTAATTATTTTAATATGTTAGAGAAATAAATGTTCTCGTCATGCATACATACAGCATACCATCTCCATGAACAGTGCATTTCATTTCTTATCTCCAAATATTATGGATTATTATAAATAAAAATATAATAAATTTATAAATAAAAATATAATAAATTTATATGATAATTAAATAATGTTTTAAATCTTAGATATTCTTAAATAATAATCTATATTTGAATAAAAAAATGACAATTCAAAACAAACTAAAAAATTAGGCAATTATGACATGAAATATTGAAAATAATGAAGGATTATTAACAAAGGGTAATGATATATTATAAGAATATAAAATATGATATTAAAATAGAATTATTGTTATTTTTTAAAATATATATATGTTTAAAACTATTATAAAAAGATGTTAATGTATGTTCACCTAAAAGGAAGTGCAAGGTAAGTGATTCTGGTGTCACTATTATTCCCTTGAGGCATACTACATTTTCACCATTTATTTGTTTTGGGTGGTGTATATAATGAACATATTTTATTTTATATCATGAATAAATTAAACTCCATTGTATTTTGAGATTCATTTCTTGTTTTTTATTTCATTGGGATTATAATTAAAATGTTATCATGTAGTAAGGGACTTCATCTCATCTTCTATTCATTGAGGCATACTTTATTATGGTTCTGAAAATTTCTTATATATGATGTACATAATTGAACATTGACTTTTAATATAATTATTATTTCATTATTGATTATATTATGAGTTAAATATTAATCATTTAATCTAAGGGGTTATACACATTAGGTCACCCAAGTGGCCAATATATTTTATAACCCACTTCATTTTCATAGGTTATATTTTATCCTCAATGTCAATAATATTCAATGACCATGTGAATAATAAAATTGAATATATATTGATCTATTTACACATCATTTATTTTTATTTATAATTTATACAAATTCTAAAATCATTGACTAATTTTCACTGAAATTTTATAACTATTTCTAATGTTTGTTTCACAATATCATTCTAATCGAGATTTCATGTTCTATAGATTCTATTAAATGAATTTAAAGAAACATTGTTTTAACAAAAAATTAAATTTTTCTTATCCTTTGGTAAGTAATTCCCCATTTCAAGTAATAGTACCATTTTCACCATTTTCTACAAAATATATTTTTGATAATGTTATTATGAAAACACATCTTCCATTCACATTTTAGTCAGAGAACCGTTTTTCTTATAAAATCTGTGTTTTTTAAAAACTTTTTCAAAAATGTTTTAACCTTAAAAAAATTAATAAAGAAAATTTTACCCAATTTTTATTATAAAATTTATTGAAATAATTCTTTTTGAGTCTTTTCAAACAATGAACTATTTGAACATTTCTAACTTAAAAATTAATATTTTTTACCTTGTACAATATGAACAAATTTAGTAACTATTATTTCATTGAATCATCATTTTAAAGATTTAAATGATATTATTTAAAGAAAATATTTTAACATTTTTTTTTTCAAAGAAATTAATTTTAAAAAAAAAATCTAAAGGAAACTTTTTACTAATAAATAATATATTATAAATATCCTTTTATAGTATTTTAATTAGTCAATAAAAGATCCTTTTATTTTACTCCACTTGGGATATGTTTCATTAATACTATATTTATTGTTCCCCTGAATGGTTTTTGATTGTTATGTAAAATGATAGTATCAATATTTACTACATTGATTCATTTGTTGTAGTCCCCTTAAATTACTTAATTTCTTATGATCATTGAACATTGAATTTCCCCTACTTATTTATATCATTTATCATGGATAAGTTAATTGCCTAAAAAATATTCCATTCTGACATATGGTTTTTAATTTAAAACATATATGTTTTATATGGAAAATATTGTTAAATAGCCATCCATTACTCAATATTTATATTTAATAAGGTGCTTTTTTTTATTAAATTGATTATTAAATATATGAGTAAATATTTGGACAATTTTTGGATTGGTTGGGGAACGTTAAAATTAATCCCCTTAGTGAATTTTTAGTCCCATGAGACAATATGAACTTGTGACAAACCATTCAAGTTTTCTTTTGATGTAGGATAGTTGAGTTTAAAACCAAAAACTTAAACACTCTTGGGAATATATCTTGATATTATAGTGATTCATTTTCCAGATACATGACGTCCAATCATTGATTATTCCCTTTATTTGTATTCAGTATTTAAAATTCATGATATTTTCATAATGACAAAGTCTATAGATTGTTTTAATTGTCATCTCATTGATTAAATGTAATGTGTTTTAGTTACTTTCATCCCTATATTGATTATTCATTATCTAATTATTTATATAGAATGTGTTTTTTGTTATTTAATTCAACATATTGTTTGCACCATTCCATATTAGTTTGTTAACTACAAGGAGAGTCTATTAAATTCTTACCTTGTCTTATTGACTAGTCTAATTAATTCATTATCAATTCTACTATAATTTAAAATCATTGAGAATTTGAACACAATATTATTTTGTTTGATTCCAAAGGACTCCTTGAAGTGTGTTAATAATTTTATGACAGGATATGCATATGGAGTAAAGTTATTCTCCCCAAAAATTATGTTCTAATTAGTATATTTAGTTATAATACACGAATCGTGTATGTATCTTGTTTAAAAATACTACTAAACTATTCAATCATTTGGGATGCGATCTTCATTTATCTTATTCCATGTGATGGTAGAACATACCAGCTCCAGTATACTAGTTTCATTTTTTATACAGTTAGTATCATAGTAGCTATGGTAGAAAACATGAAAACTTGATTTAGGAAAACATAGACTTGATAACATTTCCCTAAGTTAGAAATTGATTTTTTGTATAGTATAACATCCAAGAATTTTGGTAATGTCGATATTATGTAGTTCTTCATATAAATAAATACATATATTTATAATAAAAGTGGATGTGGTTCTAGAAAAAATGTACATAGGGATAACAACTCTAAAAAGGTGAATCATCCATGACTCCAGTGTATCCTAGTAAATATTATTTGTTCATGTTACACACCATCTTTGACACTCTCGGGGGATATACATAGGATAATTCTCATTTTAGTTAAAACCTAGTCTAAATGATATTGACAATGAATGAACTTGGTTAAACCTAATGATTTTTATTTTGTGGATAATGTTTCATAATTTATGAAATCCTAAAAATGATAATGTGGATAAAACCATGATCATGGAAGAGACTATTTGGAAGTAAATGGATGATGTATTTATGTATTAGTCCTGTATTGAATACTATTATTAAAGGGTTATTTATAGATTAAAATTCGATATTGACCATCATTTAAATTTTGGAAATTATAATAATATGGTTTTAGAAAATGACTACATATATGTCAGGTGATAACCCATCATGCATAAAATGGTTGTGGTAATTAAACCTATGACTAAAGAACGATAAATTTTTCATTCCAACCACCGACCTATTCGATGTCTTCATTAATGTGTAATTATATTTTGTTAAAAAATTGAAATATAAATATTAATAATAAATAGGTAAAATCACTTTTTAGTCTTAACTATTATTGGATTAAAAATATTGGTTTTGGAAAATAATAATAAATGAATATAATGACGTGTTTAAGTGTATTAAGAACTGTTAAATGATGTTTTTAGTGATTAAAAAAATGGCTGAATTAAGGATATCATTTTTCCTGGAGTAATAGATTAATATGAATTCATTCAAATAATAACTAAAGGATGATATTTTTTATACATAAATATATCAAGAAGGTATGTTTCATTAAATTATTGGTTATTAAAATAATTCCTCAGAATTATAAAATGTATCTTAGAATAATATTTTTTCTTGAAAATATAATTTATATTGAACCGATTTTCCATTAAATAATCACTCTTTTTTGGATTTTAGGCCCTTAAAATTCCACTAATCATTAACTTGTTTTTCGATTTCTGACCTCAATCACTCAATATTAATATTTATGATTTTCCATTAAGTTTGTATATCAATATTAAACTAGTGATCTCTTATTCAGGGACCTAGTAATATGTATTATCATGTGAACTTCGTATATCTAATTCTATCTTTAATAGAGGATGTTTTTAAAACCATTATCACGATATAAGATTACAAACATAGAAAATATAAAACAATTTATTACCAAGATCGAGATTAGATTTTGTGGAACCAATTTATTTAAGCTACGAGAATGTAATTGGGCATAAATTCTAAAATAGTAACTTTTATCTGGTAGCTTATACGAGACACAACACTATATATAGAAACGAATATAACATTAAAAACAATTTGGTATATTTTAGATTTTAAATAATTTTAATATGTTTTATATCTTCCTATTCATGTAATACATACATAGCTTTTATTTCATGCAATAATGAGTTTCTGTGACATCTTACATTACATGGAAGACCGAGCTTCAAAGAACAACATTATATTATCAAAATATTATCAATATAAGGATTGAAGTAAAAATGAAATTATTGGTTGTGAATACTATTAAATAAATTATCTAAATATATTGTTTAGTAAAATATGAATGAATTCTTCGGATACCAATTAATTAGAAATTAAAATACAAACAAATTGAATATAAATTATGAATTTATTTATTCTCAAAAAAACTTTTCATCGTAATATTTAAAATTAATCTATATTAAGTAATTATGTTAATAAAATATATTTGTTACATATTCAATCAAATATTTGTTTAGTTTATCCAATATATTTGATTACAAAAAAATAAGAACATTCAAAATTTTAGTCATAATAAAGCAATATTTTTCAAATGCCAATTTTGACGCTGTTTAATGGTAGAAAAAATTTAAAAATAAAACTTTCTAAATTTTATAAATTTTCTATTTCTGGATAATTTTTTTTTTAATAAGTAAAAAAATTATCTTTGGATTTTTATTTATTTATCTGTGAAGTTAAATTTTATTGATGATTACTGAAAAATAATTAATTTTATTTCAAAACTACTTTTTCATTTAATTAATTTATACAATTGGATAGGATTTATGGCTATTTTTTATTATTAATTAGATAAATAATACATAAATTGATCCAGTTTAGGTCATTAGAATAGATTTCAGTTTTAATATGGATATAAAATTAGAAAATATTTGAATACTTTTACTTTAAAATCCATCATTCTCATCCCTTATAGGGTATTAATTTTAAATTAATTTCGTCCACTTATGTAATTATTATCTGCAAAATTTACCCCATATTTATAAATATTTTAATTTATAATTTTTAATAATTTCAATATAATTTTTTCCCAAAAATATGAGTATTAATAATTCAAATGAATTGCTGTGATTGAATGAAAAATTAGCCTAACACGGGACAAAAACATAAACATAACGTCAAAAATGGCCGAGAAAAATGCCAAAAATATTTTTTATGTTTATATATATAGTTTAAAAACCCTTGAAAATTGCCTTTTTAATTATTTTAGACACTTTTCATGGGAAATATGTTGTTGGAATTGCCTTTTGAAATATTTAACAAAATGCCACTCCACCTCCATAAAAAAGGTACTCAACCATACCACTTATTCACAATTCTCTAGCCCATTAGATCGGTGAAAAAATTATAAAATATGATCCTAACATACCTGCCTTAATAATATTTTCCTCAACATTTTCATAAATTTAACCAAGGGAGTATTTTTGTATAACCAAAATTGAGTTTCTCGAAAAGGATGTAACATTGTTCAATGATCACATTCATTTTATTTCATTCCCCATCCCATGAAATATTGTAATTAAATTCTTATATAATAACATAATTATAATAAATATAGTTTTTATTTTTTATTATATGTTTTCAATGTACACTAACACACACTCCATCAAAATTCTAATGGACTTGTTGTTCAGGAGTACAGTAGACTATTGCCTCACGAAATAATTATTATCTTCTCTTCCTTTACTAACTCACATGTTGATCATTATGGTCAAAATAATATTTGTATAATTTATGTATAGTATCAATAGTTTCATTATATATTTTTTAATTATTATATAACACATGCCTACATGTGTTCCATTTTGTGGGGACATGATAACATCAATTATGGACATGTGGACTAATGTATCCTAGAAGTGATGTGATTCATTAATTATATAAAATAAATGTATAAAAAGTGATTTTAATAAAAACATATATGAAATATATGGTATAAATATGATAAGTTAGTTAAAATATACATTCATGTCCTTTTATTCCCATTATTTTAAAATAGACAAGAAATGAATTTATCGTTCATGTATATGTATAGCCCAACATCTCAATGAACAATGAATGTAATTTCATATATATAAATATATTGGATTATAATAAATACATATATAATGAATATATAGGATAATTAAATAATTTATTAAATCATAGAGATAATTAAATAATATTCTACATAAGAATAACAAAAAAACAAGTCAAAACAAACATGAAAAACTAGGCATTTATCACCTGAAATAGTGAAAATAATGAATGATTGTTAACAAATGTGTAATGATATTTTATAAGAAAAATTTATATTAGAAAAATAAAATTAATATAGTTATGGTGTAATATAATGAAATATTTAAACCGTTATAAATGAATATAATAAATTTTCACCCAAAAGAAAATGAAAGGTAAGGAATTCTTGTCTCACTTTTATCTCCATGAGGCATACAATGTATTTTCCTATTATTTATTTTTTTTGTGGTGTATATACATACCCTATTTTATTTTATAAGTAGATTAAATTTATCATCAATGAATTTAGATTTCAATTTTATTTAAATTTCTTCAAATGTATTATAATTCACATGTTACCAAGTAGTAAGTGACTTTGTCCCAATATCAATTCTTTGAGGCATACATTATTATTGTGCACCTAATTTCTTATATTATGTTTAAATATAACCACTTTAACATGTATTATAATTATTAATTAAATATTCATGATATTTGGAGTATTAATCTTAATTATTTCATGTTAGGGGATATTGAATTAAGGTTACACATGTTCTAATGAAACATCATAAAAAAATTCATTTTCATTGGATTATATTACTTCTTCGTAGTCATTTATATTCCATGATTATGTGAATTATTACATTAAATATAGATTTATTTATTTACACTTATTTTAATTTTATTTTCATATGATACACATAATAAATTCAATGATTAATTCTTACTACAACATTATGACCATTATAAGGGTTCATTTCACAACCTTATTCTATTCGAGATAGTTTATTCATGAAATTAAATTTATGAAATTTTTATGAAAAATATTCAATAAACCCTATAATTTCATTGTTTTCAACTTATTCAGGAACCTTTTCAATAATTATTATAATTTAACCAATATTTTTGGTACTCAAAATTTTTGAGAAAATATTTTTATGAAAACCAGATATTATTTTCCTTTTTAGTCAAAAAAAAATATTTTATTCTAAAACCATGTTATCTAAATGGGATTATAAGAATGTTTTAACTTTACTATAATGATTTAATAATGAAATATGTACACTTTTTTCTTTTAATTTTAATTAAATGAATATCTTTATTGCATTTCAAATAAGACAATTTTTTATCCTTTTCACCTTAGAAAATGAATATTATTTTTACAATGTACTATATGTATGGAATTACCTTCCATAATTTATTTTATTATTACTATGTATGTCTTAAAGGATAATTTTAAATAAATTATTTTTAAAAGTGGGTTTCAATTAAAAGAAGTTATCAAGATGATTTCAAAATAAAAATTATATTTCCATGAGAATTATTTTAAATTATATTTCTATTGTATTTCCAATCATAAATGACAATAAATAATTATTACTCCAAATAGAATATTAGGTATTAATAGCACTAATATTATTACATTGGATGGTTTTTGACTAATTAGGAAAAGGATTGTGTAGACATTCATATACTTGAACGATTTATTTAGTCCCCTTAAATTATCCAATGTTGTACGGTTATTAATAATTGAATCGAAACTAAATATATATATAATTTAAAATGGATATGTTTATTACCTAAAAAGATTAACATTTATACATAAATCCCTTATTTGTAATTTTATTGTATTCACTATAGAATTATTGATAAATAGGTAACTTTTACTCAATAAAGATATTTGTTAAGGCACATGATTTTTGAATTGAATCAGTTAATGGATATTTGAGTAATGTTTTCGACATAAAAGACATGGGTTGGGGCCTGTAATAATTATTCCCCTGAATTCATCAGTAGTCTCATCAGATGAAATGAATTGGTGAAAACCCCTTTGAGTTTGATTTCAAGAAGAATATACATGTTTTTTATTAGATATAATCAATCTTGAGGGTATATCTTACTAGTATGGTGGTTTTTGTTCTAGATACATGACATCCAATAATTAATAATTTACTTCATTTTTATTCAATATTTATTATACATTATATTTTCAAAATAACCATGTCTATGGATTCATTTATTACTTTTTCATTGATTAAATGGATTTTTTATCAATTATTTTCCTTTCTATATTGATTAAGCCTTATCTAGTTGTTTAAATGGAATGTGTTTTTATTTATTTATCTTAGAATATGGTTTAAACACATCCTTATAATTTTATTTGTTACATGGAATGTGAATTTAGTTTCTACCTTTACATATTGAATTTTATCATTGAATCATAACTACTTCCTCTATAATTGACCCTTATTGAGCATTTTAGAAAACCCTTATTTTTTTTCTTTTACCCAGGATTCCATAATGTGTTCTAATAATGATATGAATTTACACCCTTGATTGAATAAATATATTATCCTCAAAGAAATTTATGTTGTATTTTTTTAATCATTTATAATTTGAGGCATATTCATGTTTCTATATTTCCATGGAAAACTAAATTGTAATGCACATTGGGATAGGAATTACTTGTATCATATGCAATTTGAATGGTAGTATACACATGTTCTATATCCCTGGGGTTGGGGTCGCAACAATAATTCCAACCTTTTTAATAATAATATGATCTAAATTATAGTCATTGACACCCCCACATGATATATGTTTCACTTTTGTCTTATTTCATTCTCCAACCCTTAAATTATTTTTATTTATTTATTATTTCATCACTACAATATACTAAAAATACTGATATGTTTTTATGTTAATGTTTTGATCTAAACCTACAAAAACTAGTATAAAATTTGTAACAAAATTTTTATTTTGATTTATGGAGAATTTCCACCTCGTGATACGATGTCGTTAGTTTTTTATTTACAACCTTGTATGGTTGTGAATTATGATGGAAGTGATTTTTTATATGATATATATGATATTTATAATTTATTCATTCTTCTTGAATTATTTTATAACTTATACCCTCATGCTTTACCTTTTTGGGTATATTATAACATATTTTGTGGACATGTGGACTACCATATCCTCAAATCGATGTGATTCATTCACTATTTACCTGTAATGTATTAATGGTGGGCTTAAACACACACATATGATATAAATGAAATAATAATTATATTCATGAAATAATTATATATTTTTAAATATAACATGGAAAATATTTTATCCATTTGACATACAGAAAAAATGTGATTACATTGTTCGTGAACATATGGATTACAGCCTCCTAAATGCAATGTGATTTTTCCATTTTCACCACCATATAAATATAATGATATAAAATATACAAAATTAAATAATATTTTATTTATGATATAATGTTAATTCTCAAAAATAAACATTACATACCATCTTTCCATAATTATCATTGGAAAAAGGGAATGTTACTAATGTGTATGTTTGGCCTACCGCCTCCTTGATCATCACATTGGTTCATTTTTCTTATCCATCTAACTGGTATGATTTTAAAAGAATAATAAATGTATACTTTTTATTATTATTTGTCGATTAATATTTAGGATAGTGTTTAATAATGAACATATTGACCTTATTCGAACTATCAAATTCATTTTTTACAAATAAACTAAATATGGTCAAAACATCCAACTAAAAAATTATAGATTATTTAATTGAATAAAAAATATTTTAAGTCATATAAAAGTAATAATAAACATTTAAAATGTTTTAAATCATGTAAATAATTTAAATTATTTTATTGTTCATAAAATATACAGGACAATAATGGAAAATCATACTCATGATAACACGTTTCTTCACTTAATTTCCATTCATTGGGTCAACGTTTTATTTAATAGGTTGTATTATGCTTTGAATATACATGAAATTACCTATATTTATATTATGATCTGTATACATATTTATTTATTGTATATAAATTTTTCGCATTTAATTATTTCAATTTTTTACTGTCACTCTAATGATACATTCTTTTTCAAGTATTTTCATCTCTCTTTTCCCATTTGGGTGATAATTCTCATCTTCACTACATACCTATTTTCTGTGTTGTATCTATTTAAATTTTGATATATTTGTAGGATCGAAATAGTGATGTAGATGCTGAAATTACAAGAGGGGGTGAATTTTAAACTTTAAAAATTCCTTTGGAACCTTTAAAGTTAGTTATGAATAACTCTATTTTCCATAAGCAATGGAAAGGGCTAAGTTTAACAAAGTTAAACTAAGAAAATTCACCACACCTCTAACACTAAATGAAAACTTGGAAAGAGATTCTGAAAGTAGGTTCTAGAAATATGGTTCCAGAAATTGAAACTTAACAAAAGGTTGCAATATTAGATTCTACCTTAAAGCGTATAGAATCTAAATGAAACAGAGTACAAGGAAGTATACGAAAGTTATACTTTCCTTATAATACAAAATGCAACAGAATATAAACAAGTAGTAGAACTACTAGTAACAAGATATAAGTCTTTTAACCCAAAGAGAAGGGTATCCAACAACCTTGGATAAAGGTCCCTTGATTTATACTTTCAAGAAAGTCTGTCTTACCCACACCAGGGTAAGCCCTCGATACGAAGATCAGAGTCTCTGTCTTTCTATCCCCGCAAACCCTCAAATTTAAGGTAGTTGGCAACCTATGTCTTCCTCAGCAAGGAAGCCCTCAAACTTCAAGGTAGTCAGCACCTCTGTCTTCCTATCCCCGGAAGCCCTCGAATGTAATCTCCAACATTCGGAGTTGCACAAAGCTTTGAGAGTTAATAAGAGCCTCTCTCTCTAGAAATCACTTCAAGCAGATTAGTCAGCCTTTCAGCGCTTGCAACAACTTTCAGTTTTTTTAACAACACCGAGCTCTTTCAAATGAGCTCCTATTTATAGGTAAGGTCGGCTCCTTCTCCAATGGTCATATTTTCCTTAAAAATTGGAGGGACCTGTACACGTGTCACTTAGACAACGGTTAGTTTATAACAAAATAAATGACATCGTTTTATAAAAAAACAAGTTTAACAGAATGTACGACATCGTTTCAAAATCTAACTCAAAATTTCGGAATGAAAGTTTCGGAGTGAAGGATCGGAGTGTAAGGAAAATAAAAAAGAGTAGAAAAATTATAGAAGTGTAAGGAGAATAAAAGTTCGGAGTTTAACCAAAATATTTTTCGGAGTCTGAATTAATTTAGAATGTATAAAACAAAGATAATCAGAATCTGTTTAATAGGTGAATTCGGAATGAGAATTCGGAATGAGAATTCTTCATCAGAATTCGTAATGAGAATTCTTCATTAGAATTCGTAATGAGAATTCGTTATCGAACTTCATAATAATTCGTATCCTGAATCTGGATTAAAATTTTATCCGGAATTCAGAATGAAACTTTTTTCACAGTTCTCATTCTAGATTTCGGAGTGAAAACTTTATCACAGTTCTTATCCAGAATTTGGATCCTAAAACAGAATACTACATATCAAAGTTTCAGGCAATTTCGACAAGATAGAAATGAATCCGAATATTATACTTAATAAAAATATGAAAGAAAATATAATAAGGATAATTTTACTTATAAAAGCGATTTTCTTTATAAAAGCAATTTTCCTTATAATAGCAATTTTCCTTATAAAAGAAATTTTCCTTATAAAAGAAATTTTCCTAAAGATAAGGTGTTTTTTATTTTCAAAACAAGAAGGAATGGAAAATTCATAAGAAAAACCTTATTGACTCAACAATCTCCCCCTTTTTGGAAAGCACAAACATCCTTACGAAAATGAAATTCTAAGAAGAAAAAGCTTATCTCCCTTTCTTTAAGGAAATTGACGAATACGTCTAAATCCCCCTTAGGCTTTGAAACAATAAGGATCGTATTCTAGATTTACGGAGTGATATTTCATTACGAAAAAGAAAGTCTTCTTTAATGAAAAACTCCCCCTTAGATAGACTCTTATTAGAGGTATTTTCCTTCTCCTCTTTAGATAAACATTAATTAGAGTTCTTCTTTTTCTAAAGGATCTTTTCCTTCTCCACCTTTGTGATTTTCTAAAAGAAATCGAGGGAATGGAAAAAAATAACAAAGTACCTGAAACATTAGAAGCAACAACAAAAGGAACGACAAGCACAAATTTTAATTATGTTTGAAATCTCAGTAACAAAAAAAATTACAACAAAAAGATCGGATTTAGTTATTTCGGATCTTTTTCCTTCGACATGAGCCCCTTAAGGATGGTCTTGATCTTCTTCAGGTCTTTATGATCTTCTTCAGCTTGCTTCTCCAGGACCACTATTCTTGTAGATTGAGCTTCAATTTTTTCTTCCTGGGCTTGAAGCTTTTCTTCCTGAGCTTTGAACTTCTCTTCCTGAGCCTTCAACTTCTCTTCAAACTCAATCCGATGATCTCTTTCAAATTTCCAGTTTTGAGAAACAGAATTCAACTTCCCATTCAGATCTCTGACTTATTGAATTCGGAAGTTCTTTTCATCTGTCAGCTTCTCTTCAAAGGATGAAGTCAGATCATTTATCTTCCTATCCTCAGTCTCAAAGGCATCTTTAACATTATCTTGAAACTCATCAAATAACCTCATCTCTTCAACAGTCTTCTTCAACCAGTTTTTCATCTTCTTGCAAGATTTTCTATGAGCTTCGTAGCCAACAAAAAAAGTTTTGAACTGAGCCTCAATCTCAATGCACATGTCCATAACCATAGACACGGAGTCTGTTTTCTTATTCAAAGCATGTTGGAGCATCTGGAATCTTGAATCAATACTTGAGAAGGTAGGAATGGTTCCCACCAACTTCTTTAAAGACTGGACAACAAAGTCATGCCCCATCGAAGATGACTCTGAATCCGAATCTTTTCTTGGAGAAATTTCTTCTTCAACAAGGTCAAGCTTTCTCTTTGAAGAACTACCAAATTCCTTCCTCTTCCTCAATTCTGAGCTCAGAGTATCAGCAAGAATTTTCTTTCCCTTGTCTTTTTCCGGAATTGAATCATGTTCCGGAGTTTTCTTCTCACTATCAGAAACTTGAACAACATTATCTTCCTCAACAGCAACTTCCTTAACACGAACCCCTACGATTTCCATTTGAGAAACTTCATGTAAAAGTTGTTCTTCCTCTCCATGATAAGTAACTTCTTCTTCTCCTTTCTCTTCTTCCATTACTGGAGTAACTTTCTTCGAAGATTCAACTTCTGAAGTTCGTAGTGATAAGTGTTCTGATGGTGTCCCCTTGTAATAATCTACTTGTTTCAACACATCTCCGGTTTCACCACTTCCTTCAGAACCATATTCTTCCTGTTCCACTTGCTCAACTTGCTCTACTTCCTCATTAGTCTTAGCAACAGCATCTTCCGGAGCAACGAAATTTCTTCTTGGAGTCTCAGGTAGAGATTCCATGGAGAAACATATCGGAACAGAAATAGTTGTTGAAACCATCTCATGGAATTTTAACAAAGCCTCATCTACCTCAGCCTCATACATATTCTTCTTGAGCTTCTTTTCCTTTACTTGTTTTTCAAGCTCATCAGCAGTTCTCTCCTTCAAGGCCTTGGCCTCCGCAGGGTCCAATCCGAACTGCGAATCCCTTTCTTTCCTTTTCTCTTTATCTGCTCTCCACTTTGAAACAACTTCATCAGGATAGTCTTTCTTCTTCTTTGGTTTTAGAGTTTCAGAATGGACTTCCATATACTTGGGATTCTCTTATTCTACTTCCACTTCTTTCACCTTTCTCTTCCTTACTGGCTTAGATGATTCCGGTTCAGCAACCTTCGGAGCCGCTTCTTCTTGATTTGGAAAATCGAAGAACTCACCAGTTTCCTTGTAGAAAGCCACATCCATCCTCTTAAGAGTACCATCGCAGACCAGAATAATCCTGAAAACTCTTGGCATAGATTTGCAAGCCTCCTTGAAAGTCTCAAGGCACTGATCTATCATCTTCGAGAGGATTGCTGGATACATAAGATTCTGAGCTCTCAGATTTCCTTTCTTCAAATTTTCAAGAGTGATAAGAATGTGCTTCATCAAGTTAAACTTCCTTAGATTTATCAGGAATTCTAAGATATAGATCTCACTTTTCTTCAAACTGTCTTTATCACCTTTCCTCGGTATGATAAGCCCTTGCACCCACAACTCTAGAATCCAGAAATTTGTGGATAAACTTGCAATCCTCGGAGCCTAGTCATCAGCCAGTCCGAGAGTTTCTAAGGATTTTTCCTTGTCAAAGATACCCTTAGAGTCCGACAACACATGTGAAATAAATTCGGCTTCTCCTTCATAAGTCATCCCTACCAAGCTTGCTGCCTTGGTGTGAGAAAGCTTGTAAGTCTTTCCATAATACTTAAAAGAAAACTTCTCCCTATTATCTTCCTTAAAGAAGGAAACTGATTCGAAGAACTCAACAAGTAACTCCGAAAAGTCATCGTCTTGATTCCCCAGTTTGGATACAGCAACATCTTCCCAGCCATTCAACTTAATGTTCTTTGAAATAAGAGAATCATAGTTATTGAAGAAATCCGGATGGACTAGCATTTCTCTGTAGACTAACCATTGAGATATTGGCTTAGTGGATGACATATCTTGAGAAGCTAAATCCGCAGACATTCGGATCTGTAATCCTCTGAGAAGTTCGGAACGGAGACAACTGAGGTTCGGAACGGCTTTAAAAATAGAGAGGCAGAGATTCGGGATGCGAGAGCTTGAAATCGATGTGGGACGAGTATTTGGGTCCCCTTTATATAGGCAATGGAACGACGGTTCAACTTCCTTGGTTGATCTAACGGTTGGGATGAGCTGAGATTAGATCTGACAGTTGAAAACTTGAATCTGATCTTTTTGAGGTTTTTATTAAAACAAAGAATTAAGAAAACTATAATTCGAAAACATAATATATGAAAATTTCAGCAAGTTAAATATGACTACGAAAACTTGGGTAATCATACCTTTCGGATTGACTTAGGAGGATTATTCGTAATGGGTAAAAAATAATGACTACGAAAGATCTTTACTTTGAAAAGACAGAGTTCGCAAAAACATTATTACGGAAAACAAACTCAGTACGGAAAACGCATTATGGAAATCTCAGTACGAAAAAGAAATCCAGTAAAAAAAACATACTTCATTAGGAAAAACATAGTACGAATGTTTCAAAAAAATGAAGGATTCAGTACGAAAATCCCATTATGAAAATACCAGTACGAAATTTTCCATTCCGGAAGTTTTTTTTAATACGAACACTTCCATTCCAGAAGTATTCTGTACGAATATTTCCATTCTGGAAAAATTGTAGTTCCAGAAATCTCCATTCCGGAAATCTTCGTTCCGAAAAGTTTGAAAACAAATTTTTTAAAAACTTTTCTATTCTATCAAGCAAATATACACCCCCTATGAAAAGGAGTTTATTGCTGTAAGGATACTTTTTCAATAGAATGTTAATTAAGGAGGATTACCTTAAGGTTATCATCCCTATCTTCTGTTTAATGTATTCAAATCTATCAGAAGGCAATGATTTTGTGAATATATCAGCAAGTTGATCTTGTGTTCTGATAAATTGAAGAATAATATCTTCTTCAAGTGTGTGATCCCTAAGAAAGTGGTGCCTAATATCTATGTGTTTTTCATGGGAGTGATGTGCATGATTCTTACTGAGGGAAATGGCACTTGTTTTATCACACAAAATTTGGTTTTAGTAAACCTCAAGCCATAGTCTATGAGTGTGTGTTGCATCCACAACACTTGAGCACAACAACTTCCAGCTGCTACATATTCAGCTTTAGCAGCGAAAAGTGCTACAGAATGTTTCTTCTTGCAGGACCAAGAAACTAATGAATCTCCTAAGAAATGACAAGTTCTGGATGTACTTTTTCTATCCATTCTACATCCACCAAAGTCAGCATCAGAAAAGCTTTTTAGAACAAAATCATTTCCAGAAGTATAAAATAATCCTACATCCATGGTTCCCTTAAGGTAGCGAAAAAATCTTTTTACCGCCTTTAAGTGAGATTCCTTAGGATTGGATTGATATCTTGCACATAAGCATACTGAAACCATTAAGTCTGGTCGACTAGATGTTAAGTATAGTAGACTTCCTATCATACCTCTAAAAGATGTTTGATCTACTAGTTTTCCAGCTTCATCATGATCTAAAGAGTTTGAGGTACCAATGGGAGTACTTATACTCTTAGTATTGTCATAACCATACTTTTTAAGAAGATCTTTAATATACTTATGTTGAGATATGTAGGTTTCCTTATGGTTTTTGAGAAATTTGAAAACCAAGGAAAAAAGTTAACTCACCCATCATAATCATTTCGAACTCAGATTTCATTAGACTAGAAAAAGAGTCAGTCAAAGATTGCTGATTTGAACCAAATATAATGTCATAAACATAAATTTGAACAATCAAAACATTTTTCTTATCTTTATTTATAAAAAGAGTTGGATCTGCATTTCCCTTAACATAGTTATTTTGAATCAAAAATCCAGTGAGTCTATCATACCATGCTCGTGGGGCTTGTTTAAGGCCATACAAAGCTTTGGTAAGTCTAAAAACTTGATCAGGATGTTTTGTATCTTCAAAGCCATGATGTTGTTCAACAAATACTTCCTTTTGAACATAACCGTTAAGTAAAGCACATTTCACATCCATTTGAAAAAGTTTGAAATTAAAGAATGCTGCAAAAGCAAGTAGAATACGGATAGATTCAAGTATAGCTACTGGAGCATAGGTTTCTTCATAGTCTATTACCTCTTGTTGATTATATCCTTTAGCAACAAGTCTAGATTTTTTTCTAACTATGACTCCATTTTCATCACATTTATTTCTGAACACCCATTTTACTCCAATAACAGAAGTTTCCTTAGGTATTTCAACCAAGGTCCAGACATTATTCCTTTCGAATTAATTTAGTTCATATTGGAAGGCTTTGATCCAATCATCATCACCTAAACCTTCATCAGTGCTTTTTGGTTCTAATTGGGAATGAAATGCTAGATGTTCTACTTAATTTCTTAAGGAACATCTAGTCCTTACAGGTTTATTTACATCACCAATGATACTATCACTGGGATGATTCTTAAGAAACACTTGATTTGGGTTTTGTAAAACCTGTTCATCAACATAGGGTAGAAGGTCTTATGGGGTAAATGTTTCAGAAGTATATTCTTGAACAATTTCCTTATCAGAAGGTTCTTCTATCAAAGGTTGATAATCAGTTTTTGAAAACACATCCGAGGATGTAGGTATGGATGGTTTAAAAACAAAAGGATCTGACTCATAAAATTTCACATGTACTGTTTCCTAAACAGTGCAATTATTTTTATTAAAAACTCCGTAAGCCTTAGAGGTTGTGGAATAGCCTAAGAAAATTCCTTCATCAGATTTTGGTGTAAATTTATGTAAGTTATCTTTATTATTCAAAATGGATACTTTGCAACCAAAAACCTTGAAGTAAGATAGTCTTGTTTTTCTACCATTCCGTAACTCCTAAAGAGTTTTATTAAGAAAAGGTCTAATTAAAACCCGATTTATAGTATAGCAAGAAGTACATACAACTTCAGCCCAGAAATGTCTAGCAATAGAATACTCACTCAACATGGTTCTAGTTATCTTTTGAAGAACTCTATTTCTTCTTTCAACTACACCATTCTGTTGAGGAGTTCTAGGTGCTGAAAAATTGTGAGTAATACCTATCTTACTACAAAAAGTTTCAAAATCAGAATTTTGAAATTCTCCTCTATGATCACTATGGATAGTTTTCAATGGAAGATTTTTCTCATTTTTAACTTGAGCTCTAAAACTTTTGAAATAGGAAAAACGTTCAGATTTCATTGTTAGAAAATAGACCCATGTAAATCTAGTGTAATCATCAACTAGAAAAAACACATAGTACTTGCCTACAATACTTCCAGTTTGTGTTGGACCAAAAAGATCCATGTGCACTAACTGTAATTCATCGGTTGTTGAGACTTCACTGATTGACTTAAAACTAGATTTATGTTGCTTTCCATATTGACAAGGATCGAAAACTTTAGAAGAATCAAATCTAAGCTCGGGTACATCCTTAACTAGTTTCTCTTTAGAGAGTTTACATAGGTTCCTAAGATTACAATGTCCTAGTCTCCTATGCCATAACCAGGAGTGATCTTCCATTGCACTTATGCAAGGAAAATCATGGCTTCTGAGGTTTTCTAGGTTCAAAGTGTAGACATTCTCTTTCCAACTGGCTGAGAGAATAAATTCTTCCTTGGAATTGTGAACTAAACACTTATCATTACTAAAATTAACAAGGTAACCATCATCACATTACTGACTTATGCTAATGAGGTTGTGCTTAAGACCCTTAACAAAAAGAACATTTGAAATCAAGGTTTTACCTAAAAGAACAATATTACCAATACCAACAATCTCTCCCTTAGCATTGTCTCCGAAAGTTACCTAACCTCCTTTCGTTTTGATAATCTTTTCAAAATAGATTTTGTTACCAGTCATGGTCCAGGAACATCCATTATCCATGTACCATGTATTGTTGCTGGTACTTTCTTTATTTTCTTGAAATCAAGAAGAAAATTAGACTTTCGGAATCCAAACTTGTTTGGATCCGAGATTTCCAGACAATAAAATTTTTGGTACCCACATCTTCTAAGAAAAGTAAGCTTTGTGAAATCCTAGAGATTGGGTTTTGTTTAAGGAACAATTCTTTGCCCAGTGACCACCACATTGACACTTGGTACAAAATAGGTCACTTTGAGGAAAAAATTAATTGTTACTAAAAATTGGTTTTGCATGGCTATAACCAAATCTAGATTTATTCTTTAATGGTCGTATTTGGGAATACATCTTATCAAAATTTTCCTTACCATGGGTAAAGTTTGATAAACACTTCTTTAAGGAAAAAATTTCGGACTTGAGTTTTACAGCCAAGTTTTTATCCTCAAAATCATTAGTTTTTGAACTAGAGTTAGGCTCGAAAACATTTTTATTCGAAATTACATTTTCTAATTATTTAGAAAGTTTGTTCTTCTCAGAACTTACTTCCTCAAGATTTTTTGAAATACCTTCAAAATCAGAATTTTTCCTATCAAGATCTTTAGAAAGATCTGATATCTCTTTCGTAAGAATAGAATTCCTAGAGTTTGCCTTATCAAGTTTCTTATTGAGTTTGGAATTCTCAATCTCAAGAAGTTCGGAAAACCTAGAGACTTCTTCATAAGTAGGTAAAGTATTTTCCTCATCAGAAGAAGATTCTTCATCAGAAGAGTTATAATACTTAATATCATTAGAATTTAAAGAAACATTGGCCAATGATTCAGCATTTCGTACCTTATCCTTAAGACAACGATTATCAATAGGTAATCTGGCTTTAAGACCAAGATTCTTCTTTCCTGAAGATTGATAATCAGAAGATTAATCTGAAGAGTCACCACCACTAGCACTCCAGGTGTCATTAGCTTTCGGAACTTTCTTAGCTTTGGATTTATAATACTTCTTTATGTTCCTTTCTGAATTCCTTTCTTTCTTTTATTTCTTTTTGAGAATAGGGCAATCTAGTCTAATATTTCCAGCTCTCTTTCATTCATAACAAGTAACTTGTCCATCTTTCTTATCTTTCCTTTCCTTTTTCTTATACATAGGTTGAAAATTTCTCTGGCCAGCTATCTTGTTCATCCTTTGAGCAAGATTTTCTAACTCATTTTTAGAGACTTCACTCTCACTAGATTCAGATTGGAAAATAACTTTCTTAGACTTGGATCTGGTTACTCTCTCAGGAGTCTTAGATTTCATCTGATTTCAAGTTCTAGTAAAAGCAATAGTACCATTTCCATTCTTCTTCTTGATATTGTCAGCATCTCTCTTCATTCTGGTTTCATGTTGTAGAAGAGTTCCAAAAATCTCATCAAGAGTAATTTGAGTAACCTTCCTTTTCTCATCTATAGCTGTTCTCTTGGACTCCCACTCATTGGGCATAATATACATTATCTTATCCACAAGAGCTTCATCGTCTAGGCCTTTCTCTCCCATAGACTATAGGCTGTTGACAATAGTCATAAATCTCTGGTGAACTTTAAAGATAGGTTCTTTATAAAGAAAATTGAAACCATGATATTCAGCTCTAAGCATAACTCTTCTAGTCTCAATCACCTTAGAAGTTCCAAAGTGTGTAACCTCTATCTTCTTCCATATACAATTAGCTGCTTCACAAGAAGAAATTTGGCTATATATATTTCTGGTCATTGAACACAGTAAAGTATTGCGTACCTTATAGTTGAGTTGATATTCTTGTTTTTCCTGATTAGTAAATGTTTTGACTTCCTTGTCAGGAATTTTATAAACACCAGTAAGCATAACAAAGTTTTCCACTCCAGTATTGATAACAAATGTAGAGACCCGAAACTTGACGTACATGGACATTACATTACTTTTGTGGAATACTTAGTACATAACAAAAACACACACACAAGGACCGTAATAGTTTAGTGTCTTTGGAAACTCGGAACGTAATCTTCTAATCGTGGTGAACGATCCTCAATATCTCCCATAAAGATCTCCCCTTTTTCTTTTTACCTAAAACCATTCCTTATATCCTTGGGAAAAGAAAACATAAAAGGGTGAGCTCAAATGCTCAGTAAGGGTAAACAAAAGAAAATCAATCACATCATATTCATAAGAACATAAATTTTGGAAATCATAACCTGCAAAAGAGAGCATAATTTCATAACATGGGATAAATCATAGAAGTGAAATGTAATCCCAATAATCATAACTTAAAACATGAAACTTTGTGGCATACACACATAATCATAGAGAATCATTTCTTGTTAGTCAAGACTCATTGCCAAGACTATCTTAGTGGACAAAGTCCCTTTCTGAATCGAGTAACCCTCGTTTCAGTCCTGTTTCACTGAACCGGTATAACCTACCGTTCCAGCCCTGTCTATCTCATGAGATATAAAATCTTTACCCAATGTATTGGAGGGAGATATAGGTCCCACCCATCTTATAATGAATCCTTTCTTATGTGTGCCACATAATCACAAATCATACATCATCGCATAACCCATGTAATAAAAATGGGATTCTTGAAACATCATGACATCATAAATCAATTCATATAAGATAAAGGAATTCATAAAAATAATTCCATCACAACATGATCAAATCAATGTAATAATAGGGATAAAAATAGAAACCTTTATTATCTTAGATGGAAAATAATTTTGATAAAACACTTGAACTTCATTCTTGAGGAAAATATCCTTTCTCCTTCAAAAACACTTTTCCTTTCTTAACATGTCATAAAATTTTAAACTAAAAGAAGTTGATTAAAAATAAACTTGAATACTTGTAAAGGAAGCTTCTTGGAAATAATTTTTTAGAAATCCATTCATGCCGTATAAGTTAAAAAAGACATTCTTCGTACTTTTGTCGGAAAAGTCAAAAAATACCTCGTACGAAAAACGACAAAAGATTCATTTCATACATATTACTAAAAACACACCGAAGGGTAAAAATGGATTTAAACAATTGTAGGTGGATGGAAATAATATTACATATTGATGAAACATGGATTTGGATGATAAAATACACCCCAGTAAATACTTACGAATAAACAATCTCGGATAAAAATGAGATTGTGAAATTTCCCTTACCTTAGGTCCGATTTGCTTTGTACGTGTCCGAAGCTCCTGTATAATGGTTTAAATAATGTTATTGACTTATTCCAGAATCATAATCATTGTTATGATATCATATATGGTTCACTTATGACATTATATTACCCGTTCTTTTGTAAATTCCATGTTAAAGAAGCGTTTTGGGTAAAATCGTTTCATTTTATCGTAGGTGTTTTGACTTGTTGTTCTTGACATTATTATTACTTATATCATGATTTACTTACTTCCAGAATATAAAATATGATTTATATATCATATATATTCAGTATATATATATATATAAGATAGATAAATGAAATGAAAAACACCGTTCATGGAGACGGTAGTCCGTACATACGCATGAACGCTGTTTTCCTTTCCTTATTGTCTTGGATGGGAGTAAGTAGATGACATACATATATATATATATATATATATAAAAATCCAGTAGCTTTATAATGTCATATATTTCATTATTATTTCTTATATATACTTTATAATCATTCTTAAATGGTTAACATGGAGAATGAATCTCATCGCGTCGTGGAGACGGTAGTCCGTACGTACGCACGAGCGATGATATCATTTCCATAAATATTGAGTTGAATTGGAGTGGATTATACAATATATCAGAATCAATATGATGTTTTAATAACTATGTATAGTTATTCTTTACACCATTATACCCATCCATGTAAGGTGGTGGTGGAAAATAGATTACACCACGGCATGGAGACGGTATTCCGTACGTACGCACGCGCGGTGATTTCTTTTTCCATAGGATGAATAGATGGTGAAATAGGGTTGTTTCATACTTATAATAACATATCAGTATATGAGTGATACTGATGTTATTACTTCATAATGAAACAACCTAAGAAGAAGAAGTGGAAGAAGAAATAAAGATGAAAGAATTGGTAACGGTAATTACCTCTTCTTTGAAGCGCCTTTTGGAGACCTCCTCTTAGGGAACTAAAATTGGTCTTTGAAGAAGACCAGAACCTCTAGGATGTTTCTAGGGAAGTGGAGAAGAGATTTTGGCATGGGTTGGCCGAGCTTGAGTGCTCAAATTGGTGTGAGGAGGAGGGGGAGGAGGTGTCCTTTTATAAGGGAGGAGAGGGGCACCTTTGGAATACCTCAAAATATTATTTTATATTAATGTCAAAATCGGTTTATAATGGTTCCAAAGGGTCTTATTTTGAAGCTAAAGTGGGGATGGGTCGAAATCCTATCGACCAATAGGATTTATACAAGTTTATGGTATTATTTTAACCTTATCAATTAGATTTAACTCTATGTTAAATAATTTAACTTTTACCGTGTCTTTTTGTTTTCTTTCACTATATGGTTAATACACTTACTATAACTTAACAAACGAACCCCAAATTGTTTATTATTAATATATATATCCTTATCTAGGTCATTTGGTCGAACCTTAGATTTTTAGGAATAAAATAACAATTAATAATATAATATTTGATTTAAAAACTATTTTGTGTCAATTTTGACACTATTTGATATATGATTTTTGTGAAAGTCATAACAGAATTATATGTTCGAACCAAGTTGATTAAATCAACACTAATATATCATAATAACCTATAAAATTAGTGTAATTCATAAAAAGTCTCAAATTACATTCATTTGAGCATTTATAACATCAATTATGTTAATATTTCCTTAAAAAGGGTAATTACTGCATCATTGTTGTGTCATAAATAAATTAATTTATTTAAAGTCTAAAAATTATAAATAAAATATCATTATGTATGAAATAATTTTAGCTTTCTAATGAATATTTAAAATCGAATTTATCTTATGCATAACCTTATATTAAAAATGTTTTAGTAAATAAACTTTGATTTTAACTCTTTTAACTCTTCTTTGAATTAAATAATAATAAATGTCCTAATCTAATCCAAGTGGGCCTAAATGATAATATTTTACACCTAAGGTTGTTTTTGGTCGATATACACTTGTCCAATAGAATTAGGACATGTGTTAGGGTAATATTAATATCATTCTTACCCTTAATTACCTTATTTACTTTTAACCGTGGTAAATAAAAGTAAAAAGTTACTATTCACCAAAAATTATTTTCATCTCATTGAACCACATTTTACTTACTGACATCAACCGTGTCTCTCGGATTTTTGAAATTCCATTCACATAAGCGGTAAAATTAAGTTTTATGAAAAATTCAGTTTTTAACCTACCACTTAGTGGTTTCACTATTCATCAAAAATTGAAAGTTTTCAGAAAAATACCAAAATTTCATCCTAAGCTATATTTCATATTCCGAATTCAAAAATGAAGTCTATTTTACCAAATTCATAACATAGAAGTTGAATTAATTAATTTTATAATTAAATTCCCCTGTTAAAACAAATAGCGTGTTTTTAAGAAATAATATCTACCAAAAGATTGACACTTGATTATGTCTGGTTTAAATGTAAAATTACATCCAATGACCAACAACGTATTAAATTGTAAAAATATATTCTAAATATACTTTAAAACCACTAAAATTAATAATTTATCACTATTAATTATTTCGATTAAAAAAGTTGTTTTTAATTATAATTTAGTAATTTTCACTATTCATCAGAATATGAAAGTTATCCAAAAAGTACCAAAATTTCACCTTAGGCTAAATTCGATACACCGAATCCAAAAATAAAGTCCATTTTGAGATCTAAATTTTCTAAAATTTAAAAAGTGGTTATTACTATTCATAACGGCTAGTTTTAATAATATTTTAATAGCATATCGTTGTTTCGTGAAACTCAGTATTACGTACTACACACGCTATCGAGGAAGGTTGCGATTGCGTGTAATGCAAGGCAAGTCAAGGATGCGTGTTGTGCAAGATCCTTTTTGTGTTGCGTACAACACAAGACATTAATGAAATTAAAAAGAATATTTTTCATAAATTCTTGGGTTGTTACATTCTACCCCCCTTAAAATGAATTTCGCCCTCGAAATTCGTCGGGGTTATAAATGGTTTACTATTCGAAAGTTTCTTTAATAGAAACCCACATCGTAAAAAGGAATACCAAAACCAATCTTTAAAAACGAAAGTATGAAACATAACGGTTACCCAAATAAACTAATCAATGGGTTTCCACATAGGTGAAAATATGGATATGGAAGAAAAATCTAACCATCATGTTCTGATGGAGAGTGGTAGAGAACATGGCTATGGAAAAGCCAGTAATCACAAAGCCATAAAGTTTTGACGATCTAAGGTACCATCTGATTCATCAGATATAAGATCACTAGGACAACATTTTTGGTTTTCAAGATCGTTTCCCTAAAGTTAAAGAATTTGAATTAGAATAAATACTTACTTTATGTTGGTACAACCTCACTGTTGTTCGTGCCTTTAACAATTTCCACTTCATCTCTTAAATAAATGAAGTTGAATTTGTTATTCGTGAAGTGTTAGCAGATCATGTGATAGAATGACGGGTCATTCCATCTGTCTCAAAAGGTTAGCAAAATTTATATACATAAGTCGATCTATAGTGAGATTAATCATATATGGTTCCTAAAATAGACTTATACTTTATATATCATACTGCTTAATATAATAAAACTAGTTTCTACTAAACAGGGACTTCCTGTAGGTCAGTGGAAGGCGATAAAGGCCAGTCGCACTTCGGTTGTGGGTTCGATTCCCACAGCCTTGTCCGACGCGATGGGATGTCGCCCGTCCTGCAGGTTGTCCTTTTTCTAAATCTATTTTACTATAACATCCCATCAATAATACTAACTTATGTCCAACATAAACCATTCCAATCTTTAGGCTTATCCATAATACTGCCGTCCACTCTCAGAGATTTAATACCATCATTGATCCCCATATATCATAAGATATATCTTATTGGTCACATTCCAAACATTCAAAGGCCTTAATCTTGTACTCTCTTGAATACCCATTGAACCATAGTGAAAACTTGAATGCAGTTAAAAGTTAACACTTTCCATATACAAAAATCCTCAAAATTCTATATACTCAAAACCATGATATCACTTAGTCCTTATATCAATCATGAGCTCATGAATACAATCAAACATCTTATTATCTTCTTATCCCTTCATTATGCTCATATCATCTGTTTACCAAAAATGTCTCAATCACTTTTCATGGTTACTGGTACCATAAAATTATTGAAATCCAAAACTATATACAACATTATTTTGGAATCCCATTACATAAACACTGAATCATTCCATCACATCGTTGTCATATTCAACATCGCCAATAGTGATCTAATGTGACTTTCCTTTGTCCTTTTCCTTCAGTGGTTGCTCATGTTGATCATCACTAACCCTTGGATTAGGGAATTTATTAGCATAATGCCCCATTTCTTTGCACTTGAAGCATTGAAGTGTTGGTGGCGCGTTCTCTGCAGTGTTTGCTTTATTCACATCATTAGATTTCCTTTTTCTATTACTTCGACACTCAGCTGCTCGATGACCTTCTTTTCCACACTTAAAAAATTTTCTAGTCCCTTTAAGACAATCTCCACCATGCTTCTTTCCACACTTTGTGCATAAGGAAACATTCATCTTCTTTTCACCATTATTCTGAGATTTCTCCTTGAACTCCATCTTTCGTTTCTTGTCAAAACCATGAGATGGATATGTAACACCAACTTCCATTTCTACCTTGATAGCACAACGCACAATTTCTTCATAGCTACTGAAGTATCTTATAGCTAATGCCCTTCGAAGACTTGGTTTTAAGCCACTGAAAAATCGATCAACTTTACTTTCAAGTTGGATGATAATGCCATATTCATACCTTGCAAGTCTTGTAAAATTCGCTTCGTATATACCAACAGATTCATCATCCTTTTGTTTTAGTTCAAGAAACTCCTTCTCCATCTTTGTTCGAAGAATACGATGGAAGTACTTATTGAAAAATAAGTTCTTGAACTCGTCCCATTCCATGGACTCAATTTCATCCCTTTGCCTCGTATTCTTAATAAGATTCCACCATTGATCAGCATCACCTTCCAAACGATACACTACTAAGATGACTTTGTCATGTTCAGAACATTGAAGAACTGAAAATATCTTTTCAGTGGTACTGATCCATTGTTCAGCCCAAGTGGATCAGAAGACCCACTGAAAGAAGGTGGGTGTTGCCTCATGAAGGACTCAATAGAATATTGTTCCCTTCTCTGCTCATTTGGAAGTCCATAATGATTCATAGCTTGTGTAATTATAGCAATAAGATTTTGCACTCCATCTCCCATAACATTTGTTTGTTCAGGAGGACAATCATTGCATTGTCCATTGCATTGATCAACACGGTTCCTTCGGGTTCCAGCCATCGTCTAAAACCCAAAAAGAATAGTGTGAGAGGCAAAAATCATGCTAGGGAAAACAACATAATAAAAGGGGAGTACCTTTAACATCTTAGTTTTAATTCTATGATCGTTAGCATAGTTCTAGTACTATAACCTATACGTATACTTAACCTTAGGGACATCCCTAGACATACCTTAGAAATATCTCTATGGATTTCACTAACGTTTTCGCATCCTAGTTTCCAAAGGTTGACTAAACCTTTTCTCTGATACCAACTGTAGAGACCCGAAACTTGACGTACATGGACATTACATTACATTTGCGGAATACTTAGTACATAACAAAAACACACACACAAGGACCGTAATAGTTTAATGTCTTTGGAAACTCGGAACGTAATCTTCTAATCGTGGTGAAAGATCCTCAATATCTCCCATAAAGATCTCCCCTTTTTCTTTTTACCTAAAACCATTCCTTATATCCTGGGGAAAAGAAAACATAAAAGGGTGAGCTCAAATGCTCAGTAAGGGTAAACAAAAGAAAATAAATCACATCATATTCATAAGAACATAACTTTTGGAAATCTTAACCTGCAAAAGAGAGCATAATTTCATAACATGGGATAAATCATAGAAGTGAAATGTAATCCCAATAATCATAACTTAAAACATGAAACTTTGTGGCATACACACATAATCATAGAGAATCATTTCTTGTTAGTCAAGACTCATTGCCAAGACTATCTTAGTGGACAAAGTCCCTTTCTGAATCGAGTAACCCTCGTTTCAGTCCTGTTTCACTGAACCGGTATAACCTACCGTTCCAGCCCTGTCTATCTCATGAGATATAAAATCTTTACCCAATTCATTGGAGGGAGATATAGGTCCCACCCATCTTATAATGAATCCTTTCTTATGTGTGCCACATAATCACAAATCATACATCATCGCATAACCCATGTAATAAAAATGGGATTCTTGAAACATCATGACATCATAAATCAATTCATATAAGATAAAGGAATTCATAAAAATAATTCCATCACAACATGATCAAATCAATGTAATAATAGGGATAAAAATAGAAACCTTTATTATCTTAGATGGAAAATAATTTTGATAAAACACTTGAACTTCATTCTTGAGGAAAATATCCTTTCTCCTTCAAAAACACTTTTCCTTTCTTAACATGTCATAAAATTTTAAACTAAAAGAAGTTGATTAAAAATAAACTTGAATACTTGTAAAGGAAGCTTCTTGGAAATAATTTTTTAGAAATCCATTCATGCCGTATAAGTTAAAAAAGACATTCTTCGTACTTTTGTCGGAAAAGTCAAAAAATACCTCGTACGAAAAACGACAAAAGATTCATTTCATACATATTACTAAAAACACACCGAAGGGTAAAAATGGATTTAAACAATTGTAGGTGGATGGAAATAATATTAAATATTGATGAAACATGGATTTGGATGATAAAATACACCCCAGTAAATACTTACGAATAAACAATCTCGGATAAAAATGAGATTGTGAAATTTCCCTTACCTTAGGTCCGATTTGCTTTGTACGTGTCCGAAGCTCCTGTATAATGGTTTAAATAATGTTATTGACTTATTCCAGAATCATAATCATTGTTATGATATCATATATGGTTCACTTATGACATTATATTACCCGTTCTTTTGTAAATTCCATGTTAAAGAAGCGTTTTGGGTAAAATCGTTTCATTTTATCGTAGGTGTTTTGACTTGTTGTTCTTGACATTATTATTACTTATATCATGATTTACTTACTTCCAGAATATAAAATATGATTTATATATCATATATATTCAGTATATATATATATATAAGATAGATAAATGAAATGAAAAACACCGTTCATGGAGACGGTAGTCCGTACATACGCATGAACGCTGTTTTCCTTTCCTTATTGTCTTGGATGGGAGTAAGTAGATGACATACACATATATATATATAAATAAATCCAGTAGCTTTATAATGTCATATATTTCATTATTATTTCTTATATATTCTTTTTAATCATTCTTAAATGGTTAACATGGAGAATGAATCTCATCGTGTCGTGGAGACGGTAGTTCGTACGTACGCACGAGCGATGATATCATTTCCATAAATATTGAGTTGAATTGGAGTGGATTATAAAATATATCAGAATCAATATGATGTTGTAATAACTATGTATAGTTATTCTTTACACCATTATACCCATCCATGTAAGGTGGTGGTGGAAAATAGATTACACCACGGCGTGGAGACGGTATTCCGTACGTACGCACGCGCGGTGATTTCTTTTTCCATAGGATGGATAGATGGTGAAATAGGGTTGTTTCATACTTATAATAACATATCAGTATATGAGTGATACTGATGTTATTACTTCATAATGAAACAACCTAAGAAGAAGAAGTGGAAGAAGAAATAAAGATGAAAGAATTGGTAACGGTAATTACCTCTTCTTTGAAGCGCCTTTTGGAGACCTCCTCTTAGGGAACTAAAATTGGTCTTTGAAGAAGACAAGAACCTATAGGATGTTGCTAGGGAAGTGGAGAAGAGATTTTGGCAGGGGTTGGCCGAGCTTGAGTGCTCAAATTGGTGTGAGGAGGAGGGGGAGGAGGTGTCCTTTTATAAGGGAGGAGAGGGGCACCTTAGGAATACCTCAAAATATTATTTTATATTAATGTCAAAATAGGTTTATAATGGTTCCAAAGGGTCTTATTTCGAAGATAAAGTGGGGATGGGTCGAAATCCTATCAACCAATAGGATTTAGTCAAGTTTATGGTATTATTTTAACCTTATCAATTAGATTTAACTCTAAGTTAAATAATTTAACTTTTACCGTGTCTTTTTGTTTTCTTTCACTATATGGTTAATACACTTACTATAACATGACAAACGAACCCCAAATTGTTTATTATTAATATATATATCCTTATCTAAGTCATGTTGCCGAACCTTATATTTTTAGGAATAAAATAACAATTAATAATATAATATTTGATTTAAAAACTATTTTGTGTCAATTTTGACACTATTTGATATATGATTTTTGTGAAAGTCATAACAGAATTATATGTTCGGAACAAGTTGATTAAATAAACACTAATATATCATAATAACCTAGAAAATTAGTGTAATTCATAAAAAGTATCAAATTACATTGATTTGAGCATTTATAACATCAATTATGTTAATATTTCCTTAAAAAGGGTAATTACTGCATCATCGTTGTGTCATATATAAATTAATTTATTTAAAGTCTAAAAATTATAAATAAAATATAATTATGTAGGAAATCTTTTTATCTTTCTAATAAATATTTACAATCGAATTTATCTTATGCATAACCTTATATTAAAAATGTTTTAGTAAATAAACTTTGATTTTAACACTTTTAACTCTTCTTTGAATTAAATAATAATAAATGTCCTAATCTAATCCAAGTGGGCCTAAATGATAATATTTTACACCTAAGGTTGTTTTTGGTCGAGATACACTTGTCCAATAGAATTAGGACATGTGTTAGGGTAATATTAATATCATTCTTACCCTTAATTACCTTATTTACTTTTAACCGTGGTAAATAAAAGTAAAAAGTTACTATTCACAAAAAATTATTTTCATCTCATTGATCCACATTTTACTTACTGACATCAACTGTGTCTCTCGGATTTTTGAAATTCCATGCACATGAGCGGTAAAATTAAGTTTTATGAAAAATTCAGTTTTTAGCCTACCACTTAGTGGTTTCACTATTCATCAAAAATTGAAAGTTTTCAGAAAAATACCAAAATTTCATCCTAAGATATATTTCATATTCCGAATTCAAAAATGAAGTCTCTTTTACCAAATTCATAACATAGAAGTTGAATTAATTAATTTTATAATTAAATTCCGCTGTTAAAACAAATAGCGTGTTTTTAAGAAATAATATCTACCAAAAGATTGACACTTGATTATGTCTGGTTTAAATGTAAAATTACATCCAATGACCAACAGCGTATTAAATTGTAAAAACATATTCTAAATATACTTTAAAACCACTAAAATTAATAATTTATTACTATTAATTATTTCGATTAAAAAAGTTGTTTTTAATTATAATTTAGTAATTTTCACTATTCATCAGAATATGAAAGTTATCCGAAAAGTACCAAAATTTCACCTTAGGCTAAATTCGATACACCGAATCCAAAAATAAAGTCCATTTTGAGAGCTAAATTTTCTAAAATTTAAAAAGTGGTTATTACTATTCATAACGGCTAGTTTTAATAATATTTTAATAGCATATCGTTGTTTCGTGAAACTCAGTATGACGTACTACACACGCTATCGAGGAAGGTTTCGATTGCGTGTAATGCAAGGCAAGTCAAGGATGCATGTTTTGCAAGATCCTTTTTGTGTTGCGTACAACACAAGACATTAATGAAATTAAAAAGAATATTTTTCATAAATTCTTGGGTTGTTACAACAAAAGTCTTCATACGATCTCTCCAGTATTCATAATCATTACCATCAAAGATTGGTGGTCTTTTAGGATTCATATTATCAATTGAACCAACATTAATTCATGCCATACTAGAAAAATCTTTGTACACACAAACTTGTTATTAGCAAAGAATCGTAATAACAAAGTTCGGAATGAGAATGTTCGGAATGGGAAAATTCTAAATGAAAAAGTGAGAAAGAAAAACTTATTCGTGAGTATAAGTATTTCAGAGACCTCCTCTGATACCAATTATAGGATCGAAATAGTGATGTAGATGCTCAAATTACCAGAGGGGGGTGAATTGTAAACTTTAAAAATTCCTTTGGAACCTTTAAAGTTAGTTATGAATAACTATGTTTTCCTTAAGCAAAGGAAAGGGCTAAGTTTAACAAAGTTAAACTAAGAAAATTCACCACACCTCTAACACCAAATGAAAACTTGGAAAGAGATTCCGAAAGTAGGTTCAGGAAATATGGTTCCAGAAATTGAAACTTAACAAAAGGTTACAATATGAGATTCTACCTTAAAGCGTATAGAATCTAAATGAAACAGAGTACAAGGAAGTATACGAAAGTTATACTTTCCTTATAATACAAAATGCAGCGGAATATAAACAAGTAGTATTACTACTTGTAACAAGATATAAGTCTTTTAACCCAAAGAGAAGGGTATCCAACAACCTTGGATAAAGATCCCTTGATTTATACTTTCATGCAAGTCTGTCTTACCCACACCAGGGGAAGCCCTCGATACGAAGATCGAAGTCTCTGTCTTGCTATCCCCGCAAGCCCTCAACTATAAGGTAGTTGGCAACCTCTGTCTTCCTCAGCAAGGAAGCCCTCGAACTTCAAGGTAGTCGGCACCTCTGTCTTCCTATCCCCGGAAGCCCTCGAATGTAATCACCAACATTCAGAGGTGCATGAAGCATTGAGAGTTAATAAGAGCCTCTCTCTCTAGAAATCACTTCAAGCAGATTAGTCAGCCTTTCAGCGCTTGCAACAGCTTTTAGTATTTTTTAACAGCATCGAGCTCTTACAAATGAGCTCCTATTTATAGGTAAGGTCGGCTCCTTCTCCAACGGTCATATTTTCCTTAAATATCGTAGGGACTTGTACATGTGTCACTTAGACAACGGTTAGTTTATAACAAAATAGACGACATCGTTTTAAAATCTAACTCAAAAGTTCAGAATGTATGTTTCGGAGTGAAGGTTCGGAGTGTAAGAAAAATAATAAAGAGTATAAAAATTATAGAAGTGTAAGAAGAATAAAAGTTCGGAGTCTAACCAAAATATTTTTCGGAGTCTGAATTAATTTAGAATGTATAAAACAAAGATAATCAGATTCTGTTTAATAGGTTAATTCGGAATGTGAATTCGGAATGAGAATTCTTCATCAGAATTCGTAATGAGAATTCTTCATTAGAATTCGTAATGAGAATTCGTTATCGAACTTCATAAGAATTTGTATCTTGAATCTGGATTAAAACTATATCCGAAATTCGGAATGAATCTTTTTTCACAGTTCTCATTCTAGATTTCGGAGTGAAAACTTTATCACAGTTCTTATCCAGAATTCGAATCCTAAAACAGAATACTACATATCAAAGTTTCAGGAAATTCCGAGAAGATATAAATGAAACCGAATCTTATACTTAAAAAAAATATGAAAGAAAATATGATAAGGATAATTTTACTTATAATAGTGATTTTCCTTATAAAAGCGATTTTCCTTATAAAAGAAATTTTCCTTATAAAAGCAATTTTCCTTACAAAATCAATTTTCCTAAAGATAAGGTGTTTGTGATTTTCAAAACAAGAAGGAATGGAGAAGTCATAAGAAAAACCATATTGAATCAAAAATATTATATCCTGAATTGTTTTATCTTATTTATATTTGACTCTTTAATTTGATTATTATTAATTTTTGGGCTTTATATTCATATGTAACTATAATTTTATAGGGATTTTAGGCCCCGTATTGATTTCTGTGAGACTTATTCCATATTAACCACTTGTCTTTTTTTTGTGGGGTATATACAGCCTCATTAGCATTACATATCATTAATTTTTATATTATAATGTTATTTAACTTATTTAATATATTATTTCATCATGAAGCTTATGATCCCGATCGTCTCATTGTGGTATGGGACCGTTAGAATACATAATGATTATTTTTCTCAATAATACTTTTAAAGATTGTCGTAATGCTATATCCCTTCGTCAATGTTAACAACCCTTGTTTTTTAATTCTCCACCAATAGGGTTATTTTTCATTGATTATATCCTCATTATTTCATTACATGGGTTATTATTTTTTCAATGATATTCATAAAGAACACATCTATTTTCCTTGAGTTAGTAATATTTCAATGATGTTTTTAGGGAAGCCATTAAATTTCCATGGGTTAATCATTATTCAATAAAATTTCTATAGAGCCCAATAATTTAAATTGGATAAACATGTTTTGCTAATATTTATATGAAAATTATTTCTTTCCATGGGTAAATTAGGATTCAAATAGATATTTATGGAACTTATCTCTCTTACAAGGGTTAATCGTGCTTCAACTAGATTCAACATAAACCCATTTCATTTTGATGGGTTTATCATGTTCTAAATTATTTATGATTACTTCCTTGTTTTTTATGAGAAATGAATTTCATTATTAATTTGGTACATGTGAATTATTCATAACAAGTTATCCCAATACAATTTATATGAAGAGTTGGACACCATTATAGCTCACATGTGAGTCTGGTATAGCTTATATGAATGGCCAAGAACAATTATATATCATGAAGGAAAATTGAGCATGATATAGTTTATATGAAAGGTGATCCAAGTTATTTCTCTCCAATGGTCTAGTTAATTATAATAATGGATGTTTTTCATATAGTTATTCTAATTAAATGTTTTTTATTGGTTTATTTTTGAAAGGATTTTTAATGTATTATATGAAAATGATGATCTAACTTAACAATGGGGGTTTCATTGATTTTTATGAGTTTATAATGTGTCTAATGATTTATATTGATATCACATAAAGTTTTGTTTTTTGTTTTTATGAATCTTTTATTTTCCATCATTTCTTATTTAATGATCCAGATATTTATTTTTTGGAGTTATTTTTTGTTATCCTCATAAAAATTGACAATTTTATCATACCATTATAGAAACTTATCCTCATCAAGGACATTAATTTTTTAATGATTACATTTTCCCTTATTTAGCATTTGGTCTCACACTTTTTATGTTTCATTTTCTCTATGTTATAAAGAACGTGATTTAATTATTTATGCATATAAAGTATTTTATATGGATGAATTTTTTTAACCTAATGTGATATTATAAATGGTGGGTATAATAGGATATAATGTTCAAAATTATAATAAAGTTGGTTATGACTAAAACATGATGTGATTTTTATGTAAGATTTCTTCATAAATATCTAATAATATAAACCCAAATGGTCATATAGTTTGTAATTGATCCAATTTTTCCATTTTTTTATGGTTTAGATTAAATAATTTGGTCAAAAAATTTTAACATCAACTCAATAAATTTAAAGGTGTGGATTTCAGCATAGGATCTAGGAGTGATAGTTTGGGGATTTTAAAGTTAGTAAAAAAGTCATTTTATTTAATATTTAATATTATGATGTTATTATATGAGGTTATCTTAAGTTTTATGGATACTGTCATAAGACTATAGGGTTACATTCGATTATATGTTTAATTTCTTAAGATACCCCACTTGTGTTTTTTATGTAGTAAATATTTTTAGAATATCAATGATGTTTATGGAGAAATTTTTTGTCATGATGTATATTTAACCCCATGGATCAAAATGAATTTTTTTAGGGTTTTTTTATTTTTTGGATTAAATATGGGGGGCTTATACTGGGTGACAACCTATAAAATTCGGCAAGGTGGAGCGTCTTGATCCCAATATTGAGTGATTATAATGTTTTTCAACACTAAAACATCCCTAAATAATGTTTTATTTAAAAAGAAATTTTTAATAGGTAATGGTTATTTTTATTTTAAAATCATATGTTATTTTTTTTAGGATTAATTTTGGACTTGTATTGGGAAAATATGTGGTAAAATCCATCTAATTGTTGTGTTTCAAACTAAGTGAATAAATGTACAAATAATTTTAAGTGTTTTAATTTTTGGAATGATTTAGTTTGAACATTGGGTATTACATTTAATTTTGAAGAATAATGTATCAAATGTAGGTTTATTCATTTTTGTAATTGTCTTACTATGTGATAACCAATTTTATTTGGTTAATGTCTAAAGATAAATGGAATAGACTAAATATCCCTTTAATGATAATACGGTCATTAAATGTTTCTTTAGTTATGTATTAATTAAATAAAAACATCTTGATTACTAATTGTTTGGTGAAGAAGAATTTATTTTGATTCATATTGATTAAATGATGAAATTATTCTCCGCATGTAAGTATATTTCCTTTTTCATCTTGATCAAAATTGTAAGACAATTGTTTAACTATTCGAAATAGATCATGAAAGAAATATATTATCCTTGCAACATCAATTATAATGAATTGATGGTATTTTTTATTATTATAGTTTTATAATTATCAAGAATATAACATTATATTGATCATACACTTATTTATGATCAGTGGCTGTAATCACTTTCTATTTTTATTTAGTCATTTTCTCTTTCCCACTTTTGTGTTCCCTATATAGAATCTTAGTAATGCACAAATTTTAGTAACTTTTATGTTACCCACATTCCCTTTTTAATAGGTTTATTATTGCCCTTTTTATAAATAGGGTTTCAATGATGGAATTTTTAAATTTTAAATCCCTTGATAACCTACATGAATTTCATGAGAGACATTCATTTTAAGGGGGGTAATATATAACAACTCGAGATTTTAAAAAATATATTCCTTCAAAAAAATTGAAATTCTTTCATAGCTTCTGATACATGAAATTAAAATTTTATCTTATTTTATACACAACAAAAATCATATCTAAAATTTTATGAAATGTTTATTTTCTTTGATAATGTCTCTTACATGAAATAATGAGTTTTATGGAACTACAATATAGTGTTAATATATAATATAATAGTTCTCACCAATACATTGCACTGGAAATAAGGTAAGAGATATATTGAATTATTATAAAATTATATATATATATATAAAATTAATTACTACGATACAAATTAAATGAAAATTTATATAAAAACAATTGAATATAAAGGATGAGTTTTTATGAAAAAAACCATTTTTATGAGCAAAATGGAATTTTAACTTTAAAATTTAAATCAATCACTCCTAGTGAATGATCATAATTTAATATATATTCTATATATTCTATAAAATATTTTTAAATTCATTCATTAATTTTTATAGGCTTACGATAAGAATAAATCATATTTTATGCATTAAAATCTATATTATTCAAAATTGTAGTTTTATAAACTTTTAATGGATAAATTTTTTTATTACAAAATTTTACACCATTAATGAATTTAATTTTTTTAAAAAATCCATTTTTTTAATTCATAATATTAAAATTATATTATGGTTAAATTTTTATATTATTCTTAGAAGAGTCATATTTTTTATGAACAGTGAAAAATACTAGATTTTAATTTAAAATGATTTTTTTCTAAATTATTTATAATGTTAAAATATATATTTTAATTGGTTTTAAGGGATACTTATATTCATTTTATATCGGTTAGTCTAATTTAGTTTAATTTTATTATTTTAATAGTCAATTTAAAAATAAGAAATTAGTATACTTTTGGAATTTTTCACTTCAAATCTCAAATTCTCGTCCCATCTATGAGGTCAATTTTAAATTCCATGTTTCCACTTCATTGAATTTTATTTTGAAAATAGATATATAGAATTTTATTTAGAATATTATATGTAGTCTAATAATTTTAACATATTTTTTACCAAAAATATCAGTAAATGAAATTTAAATTAATTTACTTGATTAAGGATAAAATTAGGGTTTTCACCTTACTAGTGTTTGTGTTGAAATAAATTTTCCACATGGATTGGATTTTTTTAATGTATAGTAAATTATATTTTGAATAATTATTTAAAAATTATATTATAAATATTTTTTAATATTATTATTATATGTTATATTACCTAGATAGATAAAAATATAATAGTTACTATATTAAATACTATAATGTTAAAATTCAGTAAAATAAATCTTAATGAACAATATGATATAAATGATTTAATGTTTGAGTTGTGTATGTTTTTATATTCCATAATTTTCTATTCACTATATTACTTATCAATTTTTTATACACATTATGTAATGGAGACCACCCAATAGTGTTTACCTTTCGATGTTCACAAAATGTCTCTCATACTACACTATAAAAAGGAATAACCCCCCTAAAATATTTACACCTATAAATCCTTTTGGATCACCAAAAACCTACCCAAATAAATATTCAACTTCCCTCCCCATATCATATAATCCTCACTTTGGGAAGAAATAAAATCAACTATGTTTATTGGAACAAACAAAAAGATGTTACCCTAATGAGAGGTAACATTCTTCAACGAGCACTTCTGTTTTATTTTTTTATCCACCCATTTGATTATAATTATTCCATGATTAATTAATAAAAATAGTATCATTAATATACTATGATTTTTTATATTAATGTTTATACCCACACCTTGATACACTCCATTCAAATGGGTAATGAAATCATTAATCATGTATACGGCGAACTACCACCTCACAAAATGATGTCGTTAATTATTCCATTTCCAGCTCTTATGGTTGGGAATTATGATGTAATTGATATTTTTATATGATAAATATTATACTTATAATGTCTTCATAGATTATTAATTATTATATATTCCATACATTCATTCATTCATTCATTCTATTTTGATGGGGTACGATAACATCGGTTGTGGATGTGTGGACTGCGACATCCACAATGCATTGTGATTTGTTCACGATTGTAGGAGATTTTATTAAGTATGCGTAAAAATGTTGATATTTTATAAATGAAATAATTTTATATTCATTAAATAATTCTCTATCCTGACATATAAAATATAATTTTCTTACTTCCATTTCACACACTAAAAAAACATATGATTTCATTTGTGGACAAGTAGACTATCGCCTCCTCGAAGCGATAATATTCTTAATTTTTCATCACCATGTCACAAAATTGATATATATTTATATATAATTAAATTATATATAATTTATTAGATAATCATAATTATTTTAATATAAGAGTTACAAACCTTCTTTCCATAATGATAATTGAGAAATGGGAACATCACTCATGAGGGCATACATCCTATAGTCTCCATAATCGTAACATTGGTACATTTTTTATAACCATATTTCCATTATTAGTTTACAACTATAATTTATTTAAAAATTTAAAATTATTACATTATTATTATTAACTATATTTTTTTAAAAGTGACCTAATTAACCATAGTTGGCCTATCAAACTCATTTTTGACCCAAAAGCCAAAAATGGTTGAAACATACAACATAAACATTATGTATTAAGTAATTTTATATACCCAATATATCAGTTAGTAAATGTAATAATAATCATGTATGTTTTGAATAATAAACTAAATAGTTGTCCTATTTTTATTATTTAGGAAGACATATGGTACGCATGAAAAATATGACTCAATGTTAGGGGTTTCATAACACAACATCCATTCATTAGGTTATGAATCTATGTGATTGGTTATGTTATTCCACAAATATAGGAAAATTGACCTCTTATTATATTATTATATATTTAAATATTTAGTTTCTATCATTTTATTTTTCATATATAATTATTTCATTTATTTATTATAACTCCAATGATATGATCTTTGTATGATATTTAATCTATATTTTTACATATATGGGATAAATGTAATATTCACCTCTTAATTATTTGGTGAGGTGTATCTAGTTCCATTTTGATATGTTATATAATGAATTATTTTATATTTCTAGTGTTTAAATTTTTCATTGGATGATTATTACTTTTGGGGAATACGATTAAGTTGTAACCACTATTGTAAAGATATTTGATGTCTTTTTTAGATTTATACGAGACTTATTTCATAATCACTATTCTTTACTTTCTATGTGTTATATACAGCCCCTTTGAAATATTTTATTATGTTTTATTTATTGTAATTTTATGTTATTTTTTATTAAAATTTATTATTTTATGATTATTTTGAATCAAAATGTTTCAATGTTATGTGGGACACTATAAATGTTTAAAGATAATTTTCATTGAGAATTTTTTTTGTGGTCATTATAATGGTATCTCAATTCATCAATGTCAACATAACATATTGTTAATTATCCCCCATTAGTGATATATTTAATTTATAACATTATTACACTTTATTTGGTGGAATTGTGATTATTTAAATTATATTTTGAAGGAAGTAGTTTATTTTCCTTGTGTTAATCATGTTTCAACGTGATTTTTATATAGAATATTTATTTTCAATAGGTTAATCATGTTTCATTATGATTTTTATAGAACCAATTTTTTCCATGGTATTACCATGTCTTAGTGCTATTTTTGTGGAACCAATTACTTTTCTCTTGGTTATTCATGATTAAAATATATGTTTATGTAAGTAATTTCTTTTCCATGTGTTATTTGTGTTTCATGGATATTGAAATCAAACCCATTTATTTTTAATTGGTTTATTAGTTTATAAATAGGAAATTAATGTTTATTTTAATTTTATGATGCTTTATTATAATTATTTTAATGTTAATTGAGTATTATATGAAATTGGTGTTCCAAACATTGCTTAAACAAAGGTTACAACCCCATTACAACTCCCGTGTGTGCCCATTATAGCTTATACAAATGGTTGATTCCCATTATAGCTCATCAAGAATAGGTGAGCTAGATATATCTCATCTGAGGTTACACCCACATTATATCTCACTAATTCACCTGGTAATGAAAATATGGAAAGTAAAGAGTATACTTCTTCCAATTAAATGGGTTTTGAAATGGGTTTGAAATGTTTTTCAAAAATGTTTTATTAATTTGATGCTACAATTTATCAAAAATAGTTTCAATTTCTTGTTATGAGTTTATAATTATTGTAATTGTCGTGATTGATAGTACATGTATTTTTATTATTGATTTTTATTACTCGTTTACTTCTCCAATTTTCATATTTCATGATTCTACTATTGATTGGGTTGGTTTATTTTATGAATCGATCATTCAATTTTATTATTTTATCATACCCATATGAATTTTTATACTCATTAAAGACATTAATTTGTTAATTATTACATTTTTATCGATTTCATGATATATCCCTTCGTATGATTCCTTTTCCCTATGTTATAAATAATTACATTGAATGATTTATGTCTATAGAGGATTTCACAAAAATGATGTTGATGAATTAATGATAAATAAGAATTGAAATGTAAAACATGATATGATGTTCAACATTATGAATCAATTTTTTATGTGTCCATGTTGATATGAGTTATTTTTGTAATAATTTTTTACAATTCCCAAAAACTGTATAACTAAATTTTCATTGAGGTTATTGGTGATCCCTATTTTCCTTTTTACATTATAAGATCTAGAATAATAATTTGTGCCATATTTATTGATATCAAAACTATAAATGTAATGTTATGGATTTTAGTATATGATCTAAGAGTGTGGGTTCTAGGTTGTAATATTTTTTAACACTTCATCTTATTTTATGTAACAAATCTTGTAATATTTAAACTGTTGTGATGTGTTCAAATAGAATCAAAATTGTACACACCCTATCGCATCAAGTACATGTTTTGTAGTGAAATATTATTCATTAAATATTTTTATTTACAATTACATTTGGTGGAGATCTAAATGAATTTTATATGAATGATTAATATATGTATTTAACTTATCAATATAAGTATTATTTATTAAATTGATAAATTTATATTTATAGATATCTAATTAAAATGATTTTAATATCGTATAAAATTTTATTTATTGTATGGGTAAAATATTTTTACATTAATTAACTTATGTATGGGTTAGCTTTATATTTAATTAAATTATATATTACATGGTTTTTTTAATAAAGATATTATTAATTATAATATTATGATATATGTTTTATCCCAACATTGATATTATATTTTTACCGATGATTCCATTTTTTATTTATGTACACCCAAATCCCAGGCCACCCTCACCTAATGTGAGTAAGATTATATAGATGAAGGATATCAAAAGTGAGAGAAGATGTTTCAACATTACACTGTAGTGAATCCAACCAATCTGATATAAAAGATAAACATGGAATGATGTAACATTATCACATCATGGGTCAAAGGTTTATTCCCATATGGTAATGATTTTGGTTTATCATTCGCTTTAGGAACAAACACGTACTGAAATAACATGATCTTACAAAATGTTTTTTACATTCAATCCATGGTTATATAATTATATATTTATTTTAATGTTTTTTAATGATTATAATTTATTATATAAAATAAATGAAATAATAATCATGAAAAAAATAAAATATATTAAATGAAATATTCATAAATTAATTTTATTAATCACAGATAATTATTTTTTCGAAATTCACATAAAATTAACAATCATTGAAAGGATGAAATAATTAATATTTATCCATAAATATTAAAAAATACCTCTAGAAAATATTAATTTAGAGAAGAATCACATTTCTATAAATTCAATTAAATTAAAGTTTTATGATCTTATCATTTCAATGTCTTGCTACAGTAAATTATTAATGGTCTCTTAATAGAATTAATGATCGAATTAATAATGTTATCATCAAGGGAATATTTTTTAAAAAATAATTTTTATAATATAAGGGAATGTTTTATTGAAATTTGACCCATGGGTTTCAATGTTAGGAATTATACTCAATATAACAATGAAAAACCAAGTAGTTCAGTTTTCAGGAATAAATTAATGAATTCAATAGAAAAAAATTTCAGTCATATGTTTAGATAATGGTAATGTTAATATAAATATTTTTCATAAGAATATCTATGTGATGGGATATTCCAAATATAATACGGTGGGATATTTGGATTTTATAAAATAATAAGTGACTAAATAAATAAAATTTATGACCTTGAATTTTTTTTAATGATAAAATATATAAAATCATTATTTATTTATTTAAGACAATGGAATGTTACTAAACTGTGACACTATAAATGTACTCACAGAAAAGTTATTCATGTCATTCACCATGTAGTTAAGATGATTGGTTGTTTTTAGAATCTTAAAATTCTAGTTTCCAATATACCTAATTAATTATATATATCTCATGATTATCTCACTTCATCAGACATTCCTGGTTTTGTTTATTTCATTTTAATATAAACTACATTTATAATAAACTTCATTATCTAAAAACACTAATTGGCCTAGATGATAAGTACATGAGGATCCAAAAATCATAAATTCATATGGTAAATAAGGGGAAGGACCCATATAATGTCCCCACAAATATCATCATCTAAATTTCAGCTTTTCACCTCCCAAACAATAGTTGTATGATTAATATGTGATCTATGTAGAAATATTTTTTAGTATTTGAATTTTTCATGATGGTCCAGTGGAATAATAATTTCACCTTAAGGACAAATCAATGGGAATATTCAAGTCTATACATTAGGATCTTTAATAATTATATTTCGAAATATTTGGTATAAATACAGCTTACATTTAACAAATTTGTTTCCAAATTCAAGGAAAAAATAAACTAAGAAAGGTTTAAAGGGGTAAGGATGATCTTTAATCCCCTAATGGAGTAAGAATGTCTATACTAGATTTCTATAAATACCATATTACTTTATGAATGTGTCTAATTCTTGTTTTCTAGAATTTTTCTTATCATACCATTATTACAGAAAAAAAAATTTATTTACAGTACACAGTTAGATTTCATCATTTTCATATTCAGAAATAAGATTCCCATATTTTATAAAGATATCGAATGTTATATTATGGAACATCATAATAATTCTATTAAAAAAATGTTATATGAAAAAATGTTCTCGAAATTGATAATTAATCAGGTTTACATGACTCATATACACCCAGTAAAATGGTGATATATAATTTTTCGTTGAAGGGGTGAAATGGTTATATATAATTTATCAGGGTCACCAATACATCTCTTTAGTGGAATGCTTGAAATGGTTATATATAATTTTTTTAGATTATAATGATGTGTGTAGATCCTTCTCAATTGTAGCTAGGGATGAATATTAAAACTCCATAACTTTTATTGATGAATATACTAGATTTTTATTTTTATATATAATGGGGTATTCATTTTATTCAATTATGAATTTTATGTTATTGAAGAATAAAATAGAGGCTAAAATTGGTAATAAAATAAATAAATTCTCTCCAAAAAAGGAAGATAGTATCATAACTAATTGTTTTTCAAATATATATGATATTTTTCAATTTTTTCTTTTCTTATTCCTCCTAATACAACAAAGTGAAAAGGTTTTACTGAAAGGTGGAATAATGTTTTTTTAGACATTGTGATATCAGTGATGTGTCAAATGAATATTATACTAACCTTTTATTAATATACATTATAGATAAATTTTATAAAGAAAATAGAGATCTAAATAAGGGAAAATTTATAAATCTATTTAACTTATAGAGTTAAATAATGAATGTTAGGTCACATATACATACATAATAATAGAGAGTGTTTATTAATAAAATTTTCAAAAAAATCACTCCAAGTAATAAACTATATCTTTATAAAATATTCCATTGAAAAATAGTTATTATAAATAAATCCCAATAGAAAGAGCTTAATAGTATCTTGAAAAGATATACTATTTGAGATGGAGGAAATATCCATTATAAATAGAGTGATAAATATTGAATTCTATGAAGTTGAGTCTCAAGATACACAACTATATGTAGGGGAAATATTCCACCTATCCCCATAGATAGTATTATTATAGATACACAAGTATTAAATAGGAACACCCGATAGGTGAGAAATCAAAAGAGATATTTTTTTAAAGTTATAATTAAAAGGGAATGATTATCAGTTGATAATAATGAACCATTATCCTATAATGAAGAAGTAGGAAACTAAAATCTTGTATGATGTCAAAAATATAAGAATTATAAATAGATTTTATATACATGAAAAACGTATGAGTTTTTGTAGATCAACTAGTGGATGTAAAGAATGTTGAGTGAAAATGGGTCTTAAAGAGGAAACTATAAAAGGATTGTATATTCAAAAACAATAAGTAATAACTTGTTTCTAAAAGATTTATTAAATAATTTCTAGTAATTTCATGTACTGAAAACTTATCTCTGTTTTTATGTTGAATTAAATCATAATTCGTGTTACCATAAAATCTTACCATGGTTATGGAATTGAAAAAATGATTTTAAAAATAATCGTCCTCAATAAAAACCATGTAAAATATTATTTTTTTGTTTCTAATATATGGGTTTATTAATCTAGATGATGATATATGTTATAAAAATTATATAGATAAATATGTGGTATAAATAAATAATAATCAACAAGAAACCTTTATTTTAATGATTTGATAAGACAATTAGATATCATAACTAATAAAAGTGAGCCTTATATATACAATAATTGTAAAGTGATTATAGTCATTTTCCAATGAGTATATGCTGATGATATATTACAGATGGAAAATATGATATCAGTCTTACAGTATATTAATATATTGTTAAACAAATGGTTATATATAAAACACTTAAGTGACGTTTTATATATTCAACATATTAATATTTATCAAGATATATCAGAGCTGTTTTTGACTATGTCAGGGTACATAAAATGAAAATATATAGAATAGATTTAATATGAAATAGACGAAGTGAATATTTCTTCTAGTGTCACAAGTAATACATCATTCCATGAAACACAATTTATCATATATATAATGAGATAGAGGGAGAGATATAGTGATTGGATGAGCATGATTCCTTATGCATTAGCACTAAGATATACCATATATATCATTATATGTTCCATAATTGATGTTTCATATTCCTTCACTATGGTATGAAGTCATCAATAAGACATAATATATCTACAAATGTAATATTATTGAAAAAACAATTAGGTATCTAAGGAATATTAAGGATATTTACCGTATTTGTGGTATAGGTAAGGAATTAGTCATTAGGGGTATATGGACTCTATTTTACTAACATACCATAATTTAATAAAAACAATTTTAGTATAAAAATAATTCTACAACTATGGATAGGTTTTTTAATATATCCAAAAGTAACCAGTGGACTCCAAATATACTATAATGTCTAATGAAATTACAACTTTTGATGTAGCCAAAAGCTGGTCTTGATAAGTGAATTCATATAGAAGCTCAATAGGATTAATTATATTAAATATTTTATTATAAAATATTTGTGATAATATATTATTGGTTTTATTATATAAGAAGTTATGGTCACATCCATAGATTCAGTATATACATTAAAAGCATCAGATGTTGGGAACTTTTTCTTAGGGGGGTGAGGTCATAGTAAGAAGATATCACAAAGAATAAAATGTCTAAAACCCATTGTCTAAATATATATATCTATATAAAGATAAATATTATACAATAATAATATGAATTAAGATTATTTGTAGTTGAAAATAGTGCAAGTGAAATTACTTCAGAGTTTCTTCGTTAGAACCAACTAACATTGTACATTTAATTACACATATGTTCAAATACCTCTTTACTGATATAATTTTTTTCACATATATAGTTTTTTATTTAAAAATATACTACTATAATGTCCTTTGAGTATTTTATTCATTGAAATGTTTTATTAGTTCCCCAGAATAATGAAAATCATGATGTTTTGTGGTAGTATTCTTAAAAATATTTCCTATAGTTTGATGATATATTTTTCAAGGAATGTAGATGATGTTTGATTATTATGTTTTTTATAATCATAATAAATAGAGACTTATTATCATTGTTATCTCACGTGGTAATTTATAATAAGGGTGTTTATGAGGAAAAACCTGCTAATAAAAACAATTCAAGTTTTTTGTGTCTTTGGTTATTCCAGTCATTGTATATGTGTAATAGTTATTCAGCATGATACATTTATAATATTTATTGGAATCATATACATTGATATATTTTAAAATACTATGTTTTAATATCCCTTTTTATAATAATATATTTTGGTTGTTTCCTATGTTTGATGATAATAAATGAATATTCCCTGAAATATTTTTCGCTTCCAATACTAGAATATGTTATCTCAGTCCAATAATTGAAATGAAACTGTGTAATTAAGCCATGGACCTGCAATTTTATCAATGTTTTCATTTTATGTAATCAACTAAATATACATTATGTATATAATTTGATGACAAACTGTTTCCTTCAAACGTTTTGGATGCCAAACCTCACAATGTGGGAACATCTATTTTTCATTTATTTTTTACTGATTAATATATTGTTCACATTTTTTTAAATGAATTTTATTAGTGTTTGGATCTTTATTATGAATGGGATTAATAATTTTTCAATAATAATAAATGTTCATATTACCAATTTCATCTCTAAAGGATATTCCAAGTGGCTCTCACAGTTAGAAAAAACCATGGGCCGACATTATATATAATGGTATTCTATTCATTTTTCAAATATAGTGCTTATTAAGAACTCAAATTGGTCATGAGGATGGGAATTAGAGAATATAAAACCCTTTGGGGGGGGTATTATTACATTCAGTGTTACTCTATTTTGGATTAAAGTTATGTTTTTAAATCTCTCCCAAATCCTGACAGGGAACTAGTTACCCTAATAAAATGAGAGGATGTTGAATCCTTCCATATAAAAAGGGGATCTATTATTGAATTCATCTATATATATGAGGTTTTTCACAATTTTTTTATTAATTATTACCAATTTCTATGAGATTTTTTTTGATTCCATACCACTATGAACTCTTGAGTCCACAACCATTTAGTAAGGTTATTTTTCTTTATATAATGGTATTGATCCTTTAATAGAATTTCTAGGTATCCTATGAGAATTAAAATAAAAATCATCATAGATAAATTCGGTATAAGATTTTTATATTTATGTTATTTTTAAATGAAGAATGTGAGGTCACATTTTAATTGGGTATGGAGGGTTGATCCTTATAATGTTGTACAACATATCCTTATTATAACAAAAACATGATTATCTTTTTTTGGGTTTTCCCAAAACCTGTTGATGAGTTGGGGTATTTAATTCGAACTCATTGTGGTCATTTCCTCAGAGGTAACCAATAGAGAATGGCCTTGGGAACAAACACCAAGGTGGATTCTTATGTATGGAGGAAATTTCATCATAACATTTAATGGAGATTACACACTGATGTTTCCTTAGTTGATGGAATTTATGATTCTAGTGATATGTTAGTTGAAAATCCTTAACCTCACATGATTCGTTCTTGATGTGATAAAAAGAAATATAAAGTAATATGATGCTTTGTATATAGTTATTTAACATATTTATTGGGGTAACCTTAAAGGAGTGTTTGAAATAGAGATTTTCCCTCTAGGAAGGAATCCTATGCATCCTACTTATAGTAGAAATCATATTGCTAATAGTTAATCTAGGTCCATATCCCACTGATGTGTTAATGGTACCAAATAAAATGGTTGGGTATTACACTTAAGAGTATCCCTGAGTATAAGACCACATATTCTCCACTAATTCATGATAATTGTTTATAGACCTATAGGATAGATCTGGTCCCATGAGAGGGAGTTTTTTTAATATGGAGGGACATAAAAAATGGTGGATTCCCATGATATATATTCATACCTTATCCTCTAATAAATAGTGGGTTGGAATTATGAGTTTTATGAAGATATAATTATATAAAATATTGAAGATACCTTTTAAATTATGGGAACTTCCAATGTAAAGTGGGAATTCTTGAAAAAAAAGGTCACCGGTAATCATTCTTCAAGTGAACATGACTTTGTATTCTTATTAGACAAGGATAACATGTCTGGGGGTGTCTGCCTAAAATTTTAAGGTTTCTATCTACAATGTATAGAGTTTCTATATTACATGTCAATATGTGACTACTTTATATTTCTATAGTTTCTTCACATAGTCAAGATGACATGTCTCAAGAAAATCATGAAATCATGCTGACATATCTGATGTTCATCGTATAGCTTGACTAAACTATCCAGAGGGTCTTCCTGACATATTTTACGATGCATTCCTAAGATGGATGTCATTTCCATGGATTTTACTCATAATCAATGATGTCATTTCCTATGTTCATTTTAGGGTTGATGGTGAAAACTATGGAGGAATTCTCCTAATCTATGATGACATATCTAGAGCAATTATCATAATCATGTTGTTATGTCTATATGATATCTTCTGACATGGATGGCTTGTCCAAAGTGTCATCTAGGAATTTCAATGTATTTTTCCACAACAATGAGGACATTTCCATAACACTTCACACAATTTAGATGAAATTTATTGACAAAGTCATGTGACCTAGCTGACACGTCCAAAAGAAGTTATGTGGCTTGGATGACATGTTCATAGGATGTCGTATGATCTAAACAACATGTCCCAAGGTTTTTTCATGATTGATGAATATATGACATGAATAACATGACCCAATTTCGTTTAAATTATTTTATCATTAATTTCATGGAGATTCCGGCATTTTTACCCTTTATGACATATGTTCCTCAATGTTTCTTAGGATATGGCCAATTTAGTCCTCTCATAATCATGTTTACATGAAATAAATCATTAATATTATCTATATAGAATATAAGAAGTCTTTCACCAGAGCTTTGGTGTTATCATGTAAACCATGTAAATATACAATGTAATTCCTTTAGTTATTATCCATTTTTACCTAGTGGAAGACTTTTGATATTGAATACTTCTTATATTAGGAATGTCTTTTCACATTTTTATTCATCTCTTTGGGTGGTTTTTATTTATTAGGGTAATTTGTAGGCATCATCACACTAAATCTACATCTCAAGGAATAGTTATTAAATAACTTATATGATATTGATTTGGTTGAGTGAGTGTCACATGACATGTTCCACATGATCCAACCATGGGCCATCCATATAATGACCCATACTTTACATACATTGTTATTTTGTTAGAATTAAAGCATACTAATTACAGCATATAAAAAAACAATGAAAGGACCATATAGGTATAGTGTCTTTAGAAACAGTAAAACATAAACAACTGGTTAATAAATCATCTACGTTGTCTCCCATTTATTTCATCATATCTAGAGTCGCTTTTAGAATATTCTACATAATACCCTTCTTTCAGACCTGGGGAAAAGAAAACATACAAAATGGTGAGCTCAAATGATTAGTAAGGGGTAAACAAAGGAAATATCAATCATATCATATCCATAAGAACATAACATTTTGAAAATCATAACCTGCAAAAGAGATCATAATATCATGACATGGGATGAATCATAGTAGTGTAAATTAATCCCAAATATTCATAACATATAACATGAATCTTTGATGCATAAACACATAATCAGAGAAAATCATTTCACATTAGTCAAGGCTCATTGCCAAGACCATCATAGTGGAAAAAGTCCATTAATGAACCGAGTTCACTCGTCATTCTAGTCCTGTATCACTGAATCAGATTAACTTGTCATTCCAACCATGTCTATCTCATGAGATATAAATCTTTACCCAGTGCATTGGAGGGATATAGAGGTCCCAACCATCTCATAATTAACCCATTATTATGTGTGCCACAAAATCATAAATCATACATCATAGCATAACCCATGTAATAAAAATTGGATTCTTAATACTATTCATTATGTCTAGTTTATAATATTATAATAATATATCTTTGTTTAGTGAAACTCGGTATTGCGTACTACACAAGCTATCGAGGAAGGTCGTGATTGCGTGTAATGCAAGCCTAGTTAGTGTTTTGTGCAGTGAAAGATTCCTTTGATGTTGTGTATAAATTAAGACATAAAATAAAAAATATATATTTCTCAAATAATTTCAGGGTGTTACATTCTACCCCCCTTAAAATTAATTACTCCCTCGAAATTCGTCACTTCGTAACAAACTGATAAGGATACCTCTCCCTCATTATATCCTCAAGCTCCCATGTAGCTTATTTTAATTGATGGTTCCTCCATAAAACTTTAACCAAGTGAGTGGTCTTGTTTTGTAGAACTTTTTCACTACGATCCAGAATCTCTATCAGCTATTCTTCATAAGAAAGATCTTCCTCCAGCGGTACAGCTTCTGAACATAGTACATGTGAAGGATCGGGTATGTACTTTCTCAGGAGAGATACATGGAACACAACAATAATTTGAGAGAGATTCAGTGGAAGTTCCAATCAGTAAGCTACCTTCCCAACACAATCTAGTATCTCAAAAGGACCGATATACCTAGGGCTCAACTTTCCCATCTTTCCAAATCTCATTACTCTATTCCATGGAGATATTCATAAGAATACTTTATCACCCACTTCAAACTCTAGGTATTTTCTTTGGTTGGCATAATTTTTTTGTCGACTCTGAGCTACTCTTATATGTTGTTGAATAGATCGGATCTTTTCTTCCATCTCATCAACAAGATCAGGTCCTAATAGCTTTCTTTCCCCAACTTCATACCAGCAAGTTGGAGTTTAGCATTTCTTTCCATTGAGAGCTTCATAAGGATCCATCAGAATACTGGAGTGAAAGTTATTATTATAAGAAAATTCCACCAAAGGTAGGTGTTGATTCCAACCACCTTATAAATCCATAGAGCAAACTCTCAACATGTCCTCTAGAGTTTGAATTGTTTTGTAAGACTGCCCATCTGTCTGAGGATGATAAGCAGTGCTGAAACACAACTTTGAATGAAGAGTACACAGAAGACTTTTCCAGAACTTTGAGGTAACCCTCGGATCCTGATCAGATATAATGGAAATTAGTACTATATTCAATCTTACCACTTCCTTTACATATATCATGGAAAGCTGGTCAAGAGAGAAATCCACTCTAATAGAAATGAAGTGGGACGACTACATAAGATGATCAACTATGACCCAGATAGCATTCTTGTCTTTGGATGTTTTAGGAAGTCCAGTGACAAAGTCCATAGTGATGTTTTCCCATTTCCATTTTGGTATGGGTAATGGTTGTAACATCCCCTTTGACTTCTGTCTCTCAGCTTTAACTTGCTGACAACCCAGGCATCGAGATACATATTCCGCAACATCTCTTTTCATTCCATCCCACCAGAAGTACTCTTTCAGGTCCCTATACATCTTCGTGCTTCCAGGATGAATAGAGAATGAAGAACTAGGAGCCTCATCCAGTAGATCCTTCTTTAATTCTGGTATGGGAGGAACACAAACCCGATTCCTGAACCTTATTATCCCATCACAATCAATCTTGAATTCAAGAACATTTCTCACCTTCTTTTGTAACTCTACATCTACTTTTTATGCCTCTTTAATCTTCACAAGTATAGATGGTTGAACATTTATTTGAGAAAAATATGATTTTTCTCCTTCCATTTTATTACCAAGATCCATCCTTTGTAAATCCATAAATATTGGATCTTTTGTGATCCTCACAATGGATAAGCTATCATGGTCTTATCGACTTAATGCATCTACCACCTTGTTTGCTTTCCCAGGGTGACAATGAATTGAGTAGTCTTAGTCCTTAATCAACTCCAACCATCTTCTATTGCGCATATTCAGATCCTTTTGTGTGAAAATATACTTTAAACTTTTATGATTAGTATAAATATCACACCTTTCACCATAAAGATAATGCCTCCAAATATTTAATGAAAAGGATACCGCAGTTAACTCTAAATCATGAGTTGGATAATTTTGCTCATGGATTTTCAACTGTCGTGAGGCATAAGCTATCACCATATCATTTTGCATGAGAACACACCCCAATCCCTTCTTGGATGCATCACTGTAGATCACAAACCTTTCTCCACTACAAGGCAGTGTGACCATAGGTGCACTAGATAACCTTCTTCTCAACTCCTTGAAATTATCTTCACAGTCCTCCGTCCACACGAACATAACTCCTTTTCGAGTCAACCTGGTGATTGGATTAGATAATCATGAAAAATATTTCACAAAAGGTCGATAATATCCATCCAAACCAAGAAAACATCGGATCTCAGTTACTTTTGTTGGTCTCTACCAACATTCAATAACCCATGTCTTTGTTGGATCCATATATATCCCCTTTTTTAAGATTATGTGACCAAAAAATGAAACATTTTGAAGCCAAAATTCACACTTGGTAAATTTGGCATAAATCTTCTCTTTTCATAGGGTTCTTTATACAATTCTCAAGTGATCATCATGTTATTCATTTCCCTTTGAATAGAAAAGAATATATTCTATAAATACCACCACAAACTAATCAAGATAGTATCTAAAGACACTATTATTTTGATCCATGAAGATAGCATGGGCATTAGTATGACCAAATGGAAACACTATAAATTCATAGTGTCCATACCTTGTACGGAAATCCGTATTTGGTATATCCTCTTTTTTGACCCTTAATTGATGATAATTTGAACAAAGATCAATCTTGAAAATGTATTGATCTCTGCGTAGTTGGTCAAATAAGTCATTGATTAGCGGGAGAGGATATTTGTTCTTGATATTGATCTTGTTAAGTTCTCGATAATCAATGCAGAGTCTCATTGATCCATCTTTCTTCTTAACAAATAGAACATGTGCTCCCCAAGGTGACGCACTAGTGCATATGAATACTTTATCAAGATTCTATTGGAGTTACTTCTTCAATTCCTGCAACTCAATTAGGGCCATTCTATATGGTGTCTTTGAAATAGGCATAGCACCCGATATGAGTTCTATTGAAAACTCAACTTCACGATTTGGTGGAAGACCTAGAAATTCTTCCAGAAAGACATCATAAAACTCATGTACAATGGGTATTTTCTTAATCGTGAGTTTCTCTCCAACCATTTGAGATAAATAACCTTCATTTATTGGAAGTAATACCCATAAGATGGAAGAAATTTTCACTAGAAGTTTATATTCATCCTTTCATCGATAGATGATTGTAGATTGATTGGGAATATTAAATGTGATTTCCCTTATTTGGAAATTGATATGAGCTTCGTATAAAGAAAGCCAATCCATGTAATGAATCACTTCAAACTCCACTGAAATAAGGATCAAAAGATTTTCCAGAAGCACTTTCCCACAAACTTTAATTGGAGAAGAATTGTAATATTTTGATGCGACTATTGTGCCATTAGTAGTTGTCACAGCTAACTCAACATCTAATTGTTGAGGTACTATAGTGATACCCCTAGAAAATTTTTCAGAAATAAAATATAGGGTGGATCAAGAATCAAATAAAACATTTGACACTTTAGAGTGGATGGTAAGTGTACCTTCTACCACTTCGTTATCATACTCCAGCTCACTGATAGTAATTGCATGTGACTTTCCTTTGTCTTTGGCCTTAAGAGTTTGTTGACGTCGATCATCATCATCAACCCTCGGATTAGGGAATTGATTGGCATAATGCCCCATCTCCATGCACATGAACCATTGAAGTGTATGATGTGCATTCTGTGTATCCATTTATTTGTTCGCAAAATTAGACATCTTCTTCCCATTATTTCGACATTCATCTACCCGATGACCTTCTTTTCCACACTTAAAACAATTTCTTGTCCCTTTAAGAAAACTCCCTCCATGTTTCTTTCAACATTTTGAGAATAAAAGAAAACTCATCTTCTTTTCAATTTGTTCGTTATATTTTCCATTGAATTACATTTTCCTCCTCTTATCAAACCCATATGATTGATGGTTTACTCCAATCTCCATATCACCCTTGAGAGCACATCGAACAATTTCCACATAGATATTGAAGTCCCATATGGCTAATGCCCTTCTAAAACATGGTTTTTAGCCACTAAAGAATCGATCGATCTTACTCTCAGGTTGGATAATAATTCTTGAAGGAGTACCTTGCAAGTATTTTTAAATTTTCTTCGTAGTTTCCAAGAGATTCATCATCCTTTTTCTTCAGTTCAAGAAACTCCTTCTCCATCTTTGTTTGAAGAATATGAGAAAAGTAGTTATTGAAAAATATGTTCTTGAACTCATCACATTCCATGGAATCAATTTCAACCCATTGCCTCTTATTCTTGATAAGATTCCACCATTGATCAGCTTCACCTTCCAAACGATATACTTCTAAGATGACTTTATCATGCTCAGAACATTGAAGGATTGAAAGTATCATTTCAGTGGTACTAATTCATTGTTCATCCACTAATGAAATAGAAGACCCACTGATTGAAGGTGGACGCTACCTCATGAATGATTCAACAGAATGTTACTCATTCCATTGCTCGTTTAGAAGATCATGTATGATTCATATCTTGAGAAAGCTGTGTGATCATGGATATAAGATTTTGCATTCCAACTCCCATAATGTTTGGTTGCTCTGGGGGACAATCATTTTATTGCCCGTCACTCTCTGCATTAACACAGTTCCTTTGCGTTCCAACCATTGACTATAACCAGGAAGCATAGTGTGAGAAACACTAATCATAATAGGAAACCCACATAATCAAGAATAAAATTTCACACATTAGGTATTATCATAGGTTGTTCATGGCCGTTTCTAAAACACTAAGATTGTGTTATATTCTTAGACATATCCTTAGGGTTCTTACTAAGGCTTTCACATCCTTGTTTCCAATGTTTGACTATACCTTTCCTCTGATACCAACTATAACGACCCATACATTACATACATTGTTGTTACATCAGAATTGAAGCATACTTATTACAACATATAACAAAACCATGAAATGATCATATAGGTATAATGTCTTTAGAAACTAGAAATCATAAGCAACTATTTCATAAATCATCTATGATGTCTCCCATTTATTTCATCATATCTAGAGTCCCTTTTGGCATATTCTACATAATACCCTTCTTCCAGACCTGGGGAAAATAAAACATACAAAAGGGTGAGCTCAAATGCTCAGTATGGGATAAACAAAGGAAATATCAATCATATCATATCCATAAGAACATAACATTTTAAAAATCTTAACCTGCAAACGAGATCATAATATAATGACATGGGATGATTCATAGTAGTTAAAAGTAATCCCAAATAATCATAACATAAAACATGATGAGTTGTAGAATAAACACATAATCATTGAAAATCATTTCATAATAGTCAAGGCTCATTCCCAAGAACATCATAGCGGACAAAGTCCATTACTGAACTGAGTTTACTCCTCGTTCCAGTCCTGTATCACTGAACCAGATTAACTTGTCGTTCCAGCCATGTCTATATCATGAGATATAAATCTTTACCCAATGCATTAGAGGGAGATATAGGGCCCACCCATATCATAATGAAACCATTCTTATGTGTGCCACAAAATCATAAATCATACATTATAGCATAACCCATGTAATAAAAATGGGATTCTTAAACATCATGTGATCATAACATAAACCATATAAGATAAAAGGACATAATTTCATCATAACATAATCAAATAAATGTAAAAATTGGGATAGAAACAGAAGCCTATATTATCATAGAGGGAAAATAATTTTGATAAAACACTTGAACTCCATTCTTGAGGAAAATATCATTTCTACTTCAAAAACATTTTTCCTTTCATAACATGTCATACAATTGTAAACTGAAAGAAGTTTATTAAAAATAAACATGAAAACATGTAAATGAAGATTCCTTGAAATAATGTTCTATGAAATCATAAAAATCCATTCATTCTGTATAAGTTAGAAAACATTCTTCTCCTACTTTGGCTGGAAAAGTCAAAAAGTACCTCGTACTAAAAACGACAAAAGATTTCTTTCATATCTTTTACTAAAAACTCACCAATGGGTAAAATTGGATTTAAAAAATTGTAGGAGGATATTAATAATATTACTTATTTAGGAAACATGGATGTGGATGATAAATATTCCCCAGTAAATACCCAAGTATAAACAATCTCAGATAAAAAATTAGATTGTGAGATTTTCCCTTACCTTCGGTCCGATATGATTTGTATGTATCCAAACCTCTTGTATAAGGATTTAAATAATTTCCTTAACTTATTACAGAATAATATTTATTGTTATGATATCATGTATGATCATATTCTTATATTCTTATTAGTAATATTTCATTGCTACTTGTTATTCGGGTGTTCATTGCTTTATGGTCTTATGCATGTTTTGTCGAATAAATTCTTATTCCTATTTTTAGGTTATAGATTCAACATTTAAATAATGGAATTAATGTAAAATATATCATATTTATTCATTAAATTCATTTATATAATCATTATTCAATGAATATCATGTAGAATGAGTCGCATCACATCGTGGAGACGGTAGGTCGTACGTACACACGAGCGATGATATTGTTCCCATGATCATGGAATTATATTGAAGTGTATGTATACTATTTAAGAATCAATATAATTTTACAATAATCATATATAGTTATTATTTACACCATTATACCCATCCAAGTAAGGTGGTGGTGGAAAACAGATTACAACACAGCGTGGAGAAGGTATTACCTACGTACGCACGCACGGTGATTTCATTTTCTGTAGGATTGATAGAAAGTGAAATAGGGTTTTTACATATTTATAACAAAATATAAGTATATTAGTGATACTGATGTTATTAATTCATACTGAAACAACTAAATAATAAGATGTAGAAGAAGAAATACATTTGAAAGAAACAGTAACTGACATTACCTCTTCTTTGAAGCGCCTATTCTTAACCCCCTCTTATGTCACTAAATATGGTCTTTAAAGAAGACCAAGAACTCTATGATGTTTCTGGGGAAGTTGATAAGGGAAATAATGAGGGTTTTTCTGATCTTGAAGGCTCAAAATGGTGTGAGGAGGAGAGGGAGGAGGTTCCCATTTATAAGGGAGGAGAGGGGGCCCTTTTGAATTATAAGAAATATTAATTTATTCTAAATTCCAACACCACTTAAAAACCTAAAAAATGACTCAAATACGAATATTAGATGATATAAGGTTTTAATCTCATCAACCAATAAAATTTATACAAGTTTGGAATTTATTTTAAACATTACCAACTTGATTTAACCTTATATAATCTATTTAATTTTATTTTTGGTAATAATATTCTAAAATTAAAATCATTATAAATAAGTAATTATATGTTTTTAATTGTCTATATTTGTAATATTTATTACATTTTCGACCATATAATTTTTAGTTTATAATTTTTAAATATTTTTGTGATATTTACAAAATTTTATAATATGTAATTTTTATAAAATAATAATGGTGTCAATTTTGACACTATTCATTTATTTGAATTTAAATAAAATATATGCAGAAGATATGTTCAAACTAAAAGATTTAATAGATTCATAACATGTCATGATTATCTATAAAATTATTAGATCCCATTAAATAGTTCATATAATATTAATGTTAATACCTTTAAAATTATTTTTTGATATTTGAATCAATAAAATAATTTCAACATCAGTATTGTGTCATAATTAATGATAATTATTTAATACTTAAAAATTATAAATAAATTCATATGATGTAGATAATTTTATTATCTTTCTAGGGACTATTTATATCTGAAGTTTTATGATGTTAATCACTAAATTAAAATTATTAAACTTATAAGATTTAAGAGAGTCGCATGTTGTCACTTTATTTGGTTTTAATAATAATTAAATTATTTCATGGTCACAAATCCATGAAATGAATCTAGTTCGACACTTAGGTGAAATGGGTCTACTTTTATTCATCCAATAGGATTTTGGCAAGTGTTAGAGTAATTTTATAATCTTATTTTTACCCTTAATTACCAGATTTACCTCTAACTGTAGTAAATAAAAATTACCATAGTTACTATTCAAAAGTAACTTATTAACATAATTTGGACCCACTGAATTCAAATATGGAATCCATTTTTCAAAATTCACAACACAGAAGTTTCAGAAATGAATTTAAAATTAATCCCGTTGTTAAGAAAACATGTTTTAAAAGTTAAAACATTTCCAAAGATTGAAATGTTTTTACCTATGAATTCAATGTAAAATTAATGGTAATGACATAAATTATATTAAATGGTAAAAATATATTCTATTTATACTTTAAAAAAATTTAATATTATAATTTAACCATATAAATTATTGCGATGAAAAAAGTTGTTTTTAATAAAAAATATAGCGTGTTTTTACTATTCATTAAAATATGAAAGTTATCAGAATTATATGAAAAATTTATCCAATGTAAATTTTTATATCCTGATTCCAAAGAAGAATTTTATATTTTGAAATTTAACTTATTAACATGTCAAAAACTAGATTTAAAGTGGGTGCGCCATCAAAAGGCCTAAAATTGCATTTTTTTAAAAATACTTATTTTACCCGAAAAATTTATTTTGTTCTCATACCATGTTCTAGAAAATATGTAAGATGAATAATAATGTTATAAAATTAAAAAAATAGTTAATACTATTCATTATGTCTAGATTATAATATTATAATAATATATCATTTTTTATTGAAACTCAGAATTGCGTACTACACCCGCTATCGAGGAAGGTTGCGATTGCGTGCATCGCAAGCCAAGCTAGTGTTGTGTGCAGTGAAAGATTCCTTTGATTTTTCATATAACATAATACATTAAAAAAATTCTCATAAAATATCAGGGTGGTACAATCAATCACATCATCTTTTCATCGGATGATAAACTGTAATCGCATGATCACCCCATCATTTCAATATTTATTAAACCCATGTAGGATCATAGGTTATAACATCTTCGAATTGATATATCAAAGGGAATTCAAAATATTGGGATGATATGAATTAGGAAATTCATAAGATCATGCATACATGTTGGTATCCCCTTTTAATGATGATTTGACATGTTATAGATATTTCACATAATTGTTATTCAATGCCAGAAGGTATCAATTTGATTAGTATGCTAATTACGAGAAGTGAATTCCCCCGCTATTTTGGGAAAAGTGTGTAACTATTCTTCTAATATGGGTACCTACATTTAAGCTTTTTTTATAAAGCATGTGTTATTTTTTCATTAGTTTTATATTATGGAATCACAAGATCTACTGGAAATTTTTGATTCCCTCTGAAAAATTAAGTTGATATATCCAATGTCCTTAATGTCAGGAGTTTATCATTTTTGTTTGTATTTTTAATAATCAATGGATCAATAAAGTAGAAATCATCATCAATTCACTGAAAAATCAACATAACTCTCCCAACATGAATCATTAACCTTTTTTAGACTTTATTTTATAAATTTCTTATAAACTTAACTGGTGTTTATCAATTAACACATCACATTATTGAAATAACGCAACTGGAACCATTCATGTAATCATCAGTACATTTTAAAAAGTCTTTACAAGATCAGGTGGTCTTTCTAGAGGGGATTAACATGATCAGATAACATATCATCTGAAGTGAATAACCACATCAGATGAAATTTCGAGGATCATGCAATTCATTTAACCCTTGTTCCTAATTCCCATGTAGTAATTCTTCTCCTTTAATTCACATGGGGAAAAATAATACATCTAATTTATGTATTTCTTTGATTATAAAATTTTCAATTCTCATTTTGAAGCATTAAATAATCCCACCCTAAAAGTATGGTTTTAAAGTAACATGGAATCGGTTTTTAGGAAATTAAATTCCAACCTAACTCCCATGGAATTCAAATGGTTTGTGTTATGAGCTGATTTTGGCCTTCCAGGAGACCATTCTCATACCATGGTATTCTATATATAAATGGATATGGAGGAAATTCATTCACGTTATGATCTATGCTCCTGGATTTCTTTCAATCATTTCTCATACACAATATATTCACAAGGCAACATTATATGAAATCGTAACAAGAACCATTTTCCTGACTCTATCACTTGGTTTTTTCACATGATCTCACTATGTGACAATGTTTTGTAATTTTTTTCATTGCACAATACATAAATGAAAATATAGTGATTGAATTGAGATATTTGGTGAATCCATGGTCTTGGGGATATCTCAGATACTTCGCATGATCTTCATGTTTTTTCTGGTGATCACTGAATCATTATGTGATTCGCGTGAACTTTTTATGGTCACACAATAATGATATTTATAATTTATCATGTTATTTTTACTAGTAGAGGAATGAAATTCAATGTACACTAAAATTATGTGAATCATGTGACCTACTAATGGTTACAAAGTTCATGTGACTCGATATAAATATCAAAACAATGTGAATGTTAATTCATCATGTTATTCGTAGATTTATTCCCAAGTGATGTAACACCATTTTATTTTTTCCTGTATACCAGATCTATTACATCTAATTGAAATTATGTGAATATATTCCATTTCATATTACATAATCTTGATGAGACAAATGAATTATTTTTAGTATACTTGTATTACTGAAATGTTACTGTTTTTAGATTGGACATTGACCATGGTTCCATCTCCTATTCCAACCAATAGGAACTATTATACATGATGGGGTTAAAACATCTAGAATATCCCATATCATACATCATATCCGTTTTTGGGTTGGTCCATAAATATGATAATCAAATTATTTCACTATAGCCAGAGATCATTTCACATTATTGGGTCTTGAGAAACGATAACACCTTCATAGAAAACATATCTCATATAGGAAAATACATTGTTGAGGAAAAACGTTTTAATGGGTATATGATGAATTTTATACAAAAATCATTTATGGAACATTTCTTGATTCCAATTCTGAAATCCATATGTCACGATCAGAAATTTAGAAATATTCCAAGAATAATATCTTCATACGTTTTTTATCTTTGAGGATTGTTTATGAGAGTGTTTTGTAATGGATTGGGGATAGAATTTCTTGGTAAAAATATTAACACAACATTTACTACTAGTTTGATGTGAATTGGAATGTTTGAGGCCACATGGATTTTGAAATAAAAAATGGCTATTGTAACATTTTCATAATAACATAATTAGTTAGTCAATAATGTCCAGACAAAATTATTGTTCAACTAAAACATGGGGGTGGGATCAGTCACTAGGATATAGAGAAAATATATAGTAAACCAATTTTAGTGGACATAAATGATGAATTTCTTTCCCAACTATCATCCTAGGAATATTTAAGGAAGACCCCACACATTTCTAGGAAGTTGATCAAGTTGGATAAATAGACCTTGGGAATTCCCATTTCCTTGGGGGGATATCCAATTTAGGAAATCAGCATGATAATTTATCATAATGGCATTTTTCAAATAAAAATATAAGAATCCAAAGTCATGGACATCAGAATATAATCTAAGTTCCAAAGCTTCTTCTAAGACTAGTTTTGAAGAAGGTTCGTTTAACAACTAGGGGTGTATAGGGACCCAGGCATGACATACATGGATTATAAATATATTGAGATGAATATTCAGTACATTAAAAAATTAAATGACTAATGATTTTAATAGTATATTATCTTTTGAAACTTCAAGTACCTTCTTCTATTTTGGTGAAATATTTTCAACATTTTCATCAAAGATCAACCCCTTTAGTACCCCATTTCTAATCCCATATCCATAACAAGGGAAAAGGAATAATAAAAAAGGGGTGATCTAAAATTATTGTTAAAGGTAAATAAAGGAAATTCAAAACTACAACATGAACATACTGTTTTGAGTACATGATCAAAACATGTAAATATCATACTCTGCATATCCAAGATCATAGTCATGATACGTGGAATACATTTTAGATTTTCGTAATAGATGAATCAAAAGATAATCATAAAAAGGAATGATGTGTTCGTATCATAGGAACTATACAAAAACTTGTATCATAAAAATCATATAAAAACATTCCATACAATTCTAGGCTCACTGCCAAAAAATATCAAGGCACTTCATGGGGACTAAACCTATTGGGAATGGCACGCCACCAACCCCAGTTGTATTCTTTTACGTAAAAGGGATCATATTTATCTATATTCATATATAACTGTAACATCCCAATTAAGTAACGAATAATATATATTATTATCTATGCCTTTTTATGAATTATATAGTGTTTTAGAGGCTTAAAATGAGAATAAATCCAATCTTAAGCATGGAATTCACTGATATTTTTAAAAGATTGTTTTACTGCCTTTTGATGGAAAACCAGTTTTAAATAAAACTTTTGACAATTTTATAAGCTCTATTTGTCAAATTAAACATATTCTTTATTATTGGTACATTGAAATTTACATTGGATATATTTTTGGTATTTTTCTGACAAAGTTCATTTTTTTAATAAATACTGAAAAAATACTGCATTTTACATCAAATCTACTTTTTCATCAAATTTATTTATATGGTTAGATTACATTTCTAATTGGTCTTAAAGTGTAATTTGAATATATGTATACCATTTAATACAATTATGGATATTAGGATTAATTTCACTTTGGAATTGGGCATAAACTAATGCCAAACTTTTCATAGATATTGTTTCAAAAAAACCACTATTTGTTTTGACAATGGGAATTATTTTTAAATTAATTATTGGAATTTCGGTGTTTGAAATTTTCTAAAATGGATTACATATTTGTAATCATATGTTCCAAATTATGTAATCAAGACTCTTTTGTTTTTGGACATTATGAATACTAACGATGGTAATTATCTTTAATTATCTTGACTAATGAGTAATCAGATAGTTAAGGATAATAAAATAATATCATAATAATACAAAAATGACACCAACATATGTCCTAATGCTACTGGCTGTCTCATGGCCGACCATGGGATGCCTTGTGCCAAACTTTGGGACCCCATGGAATCACTTTTGTGTGAAAGTGACTTTTTATCTTTTTTTTAAAAAAAAGTAAATATAACAAAGAATGTATCACCTGAGTAAAACATTTTTAATTTTGTCTACATAGATGATATTTTGGACTATAATTATTCATTGGAAATATAAAACGATTTTATACGTAATAGTATTTTTTTCATAATTTTTAGACATTAAATAAATTAAATTATTTATGCCATCATGATGATGCAGTGATTAACTTATTATTTAACGATTTAAATAAAACAAAACGATAATGTGAAATCTAAGACCTACACTTGTCAAAAACCTATTGTATTAGTATATTTCGAACCCTTATCACATTATACTAGAAATACATCAATTTGGGACCTTTAAAATCTACAACTCATTTGAAAATAAAGTAACATTTTGTAACTTTCCAACAGTGCCCCTCCTCTCCTCTTATAAAAGGCCCCCACCTCTACCTCCTTACCCACACCTCTCAAGCCTTTTTATCAGACATAACTATCTCATTTTGCCTCTCAAAATCCCTCTCTTACTACTAGAATCTTCACTTTCTACAGAAGCCTTCCCAATGATTCATTTGAGCTCAAATCAAAAAGAGTTACTCGTTTTTAAGGCAATGTCTTCACTTGTGTTCTTTTGTTTTATTTTGCTTCTCAAACCCCCTAAACTCTTTTTATTCATTTCTTTTGTAACAAAACCAGTATATTCCATATACTATGATTTTATTATAAGAAGGATTCAAGCTACACTTACACATACCTACATCTAATGGTTAAAGAACATACTGTTTCCGTGGATGGCGAATTTCTGCCTCACGAAACGATGACTGTTCAATATTTTTCTAACACCTTCAAAGGTGGACATTAATATGTCACTATATTTATATTTGATATATAATATGTTTATTTTTTCCTTAATATTATGTATTTTTCATTTAAGGAATACCTTTATGGGTTCCATTATGGGTATACGCGATATTTTCATTTTAGGAAGTGCGGACTACCATCCCCTCAAATTAATTTGATTCGTTAATACCATATGTCGTACGTATAAAGGATATAATTAATGATATTATATATTATACCATACTGTAATTAAAATTCTATTATGTATCATTATTTTTTAATTCCATTAAATATGAAATAGAAATGGAAGTAGCATTCATGCGTACGTACGGCTTACTGTCTCCATGAACAGTGCATTTCATTTCTTACCTCTAAATGTTATGTAATATTATAAATTCATGCATATACTGGATATATATGATATATATTATATCTATATCATGAATAAAATTATGTATATAATGGATATTTCACCACATGAACAACTTGTAATTATAAAGAGTGTATTTTTCACTCAAGTACCAATGATCGTTAAAAAGACCCTTGTTAACATAAATAATAACATAGTGTTCATGACATGGTAATAAGTGATATAAAAGGAATAATGAACTTAAAAAAGGTTCTTAAGAAAGTATAAATTAACTCAAGTTTACTATTCAGGAGATTAAACAACGATCGAGTCAAGTCGGACCCAAGATAAGGGACTTCGTCTCTATCTCCATTCATTGAGGCATATCTTGTTTTATACACAAATTTCTTTTATATGGTGTATAAACCCCTTTTACTTTTACATTTATTCAAAAGGAAACATTTTATACGAAGCTTTTACTAAATGACAAAAAGGGAATGTTTTTTTGTCGTACGTATGCCGCAACAATGACTTCTCCGCTTCCATGACCATTATTTGAGTTTCGGCTTCCTCTACAAGCCATACATTTTTTTTAAATTAAAAATAAATACCATGTTTTACTTTTATTTTATTTTGGTATTGAAAATGGTTTTCATAATGTTTTTATATCAATGTGTTGTATTGATATCTTGTGATTGAAAAGTGGAAATGTTATGTTTCCTTTATGCATGTTTTATGTGATACGATTATGTTATGGTTCTTGGGCATTATTATGAAGACGGGTGGTTCTGTGATAAAATAAGGGCGGGTGAGCCCGATATAGCTCTCCAATGCATTGGGTAATGCGAAGGAGTTAAACGTTATGGTTTCTCCGAAGATATTTAGGGAATATACTGTAATGGGTATTCCAAACATAACCAAGAGGGTTACTCCCTACGTAAGAATGTTATGAATGCCTCAAGTTACCTTTATGTATTATGATTTCTATGATTTATTCATGATTTGATGAGGTATGTGATTATGTTTTATGAGTAATGTATGATTTCATGCATGGACTAATGTTTTCATTTCATATTTTTTATAACCCTTACTGAGCTTTTTATGCTCATCCCAAGTTTTTGAAATGTTTTTCACAGTTCAAGGAAATAGTACATGATATGATGATAGTGTCAAGGAAGTGTCTTGAAAGAACCCATGTTTTATTTTAAATATGTTTCCATTGATGGGAAAAATTAATACTATCTTTTATGTAACCACTTTGTTTAAATGTGGAACATAATGAAAGTTTATGATCTAATTCTCTAAAACTCTAAACCTGAAAAGATCCTCAATGTGTAATCTTGTAATAACTCAAGATTAAGTAAGGTTTAAGGATGGGGCCTTATAGTTGGTATCAAAGGTCGGTTTAGATAACTTTAGGAGTTAGAATTTTATTAAATGATTATCCAAAAATATTTTTTATGGTATGATTGAAATTATATGGAATTTGAAGATTACCATGTTGTTTCATCTAAGACATATTTGTTCAGAATGGTTTTTCGCAGAGGAAACAGGAAAGCAGGGCTAGGAAGGCATACGAAAGGAAATGACCTTCCGAATCAATATCCTGAGATGGTCGGAATTGGAACTGATTAGTTTGTTGCGGTAATGGCGCAATTGACTCAAGTGATAAATTGTGGCGGTATCCATGCACGATATCAGCCAGATCTCCTGTAGAGGAACATGTCAGTGGTGGAACATTTCATAATGCTACATCCCCCATCATTCAGAGGATCATCTGACCCTGTGCTAATGAAGGGTGGATTAAAGAACTGGAAAAGATTTTTGAAGTCATGGGTGTTCAGATAATCAAAAGATTAGTCTTGCTATTTACCGTTTGGAGGGTGAAGCAGATCAGTGGTGGTCGATGGTTAAAAATATCAGGGAAGCTGATGAGATTGATACTCTCGACTGGGATGAATTCAAATGTATGTTTCACAAAAAGTATTTTCCTAAGGCTATTCGACTTAGGATGGAAAAACAATTCTTGGAATTGAGGCAAGAGGAAGAATCTGTGGCTGCCTATGAAGAAATGTTCACTCGATTGGCAAGTAATGCTCCAAATTTTATCCGAGACCTTGATAGTAAAATCAATCATTTTTACTTAGGATTAAAGCCAAAATATCGAAGGGCATTGGATTCTCGTGAGTTTAAAAGTTATTAAAAGCTTGTTCGATGTGCTAAGAATGTGGAAATGGAGTTTTCTGATGATCAAGTTATCTATAACAACCTGTAGAAGAAGATACCAAGGTGATAGGAGAAAGGAATGAATTCTTCAAAAAGTCCTGATGGTAAGAAAACTAAGTTTCCAGTTTGTGATAAATTTGGTAAAAGGCATGCTGGGGAATGTCTTATGAATTCTGGAAAGTGCTATCGATGTGGTAAGATGGTACATAAGGCTCGTGAGTGCACTGAAAAAGATCAGGGTGATGGTAAGACCAAATATGATTTACAGTTCGTGAAATGTTTTAAGTGCAATGAGATGGGTCACTATGTAAACGAGTGTCCGACAAAGAGCTTGAGTGATGGGAAGAATTTAGACTATAAGCATAAAGGTGTGGTGAAATCCTTTGCAACTACTTCAGCAGATGCCGGGCCATCAAATGAAGTTTTATCAGGTACTTTGTTTTTTCAGATTATGCTGATGTGTTGTTTGATTCGGGGTCTACACATTCTTTCATCTCTGAAACCTTTTCTAGTAAACTGGGAATACCATCTCAAGAAATGACTCTAGAACTTTTGGTAAAAATACCTAGGGGAAATGTTGAGGCCAAAAGAATTTATAAGAATCTCCCTATCCTTATCCGTGGAAAGTACCTACTTGCAAACCTTATGGTTTTACCTCTAGTAGAGTTTGATGTTATCCTGGGTATGGATTGACTCTCTATTTACCATGCTAAGATTGAAAATAGAGATAAAGAAGTTTCTTTTCAGAAAGACTTTCAGTTTGTGTACAAGAATAAACCCTTACTGTTGATAACATTTCAAGAGGCTGAGAAACTTGTAAAAGATGGAAATGAATGTCTCCTTGCACACATTGTTTAAAATAAAGGAACTATTCAAATTAATGATGCTCCAGTAGTAAATGAGTATCCTGATGTTTTTACTAATGAGTTTCCTAGAATAATAGCAGATCATGAAGTTGAATTTACTGTTGACTTAGTTCCTGATGATAAGCCAATTTCAAAACCCCCTTATCGAATGGCTCAAATTGAACTTTTAGAGTTGAAGGAGAAATTACATGATTTATTATAAAAATGTTTCATTCGACCTATCACATCACTATGGGGTGCTCCTATTTTATTTCTTAAAAATAAATATGGTTCTATGAGACTTTTCATTGATTATATATCCTTTAATAACTTCACTGTTAAGAACAAATATCCTTTGCCTCATATCGATGATTTGTTTGATCAACTTCAGGGAGCTCAGTTTTTCTCAATGATTGACCTAAGATTGGGGTACCATCAGTTGACGGTAATGGAAAAATATATTCCGAGGACCGCGTTTCGTACATGATATGGCCATTATGAATTTGTAGTAATGCCTTTTGGGATAACCAATGCACCTACTGTATTCATGGACGTAATGAATAGTATTTTCCATGAGTTCTTGGATAATTTTATGGTGGTTTTCATTGATTATATATTGGTGTTTTCTAAAAGAAAAGAGGAGCATGAAAGACATTTAAGGGTTATTTTGCAAACCTTAAAAGAAAAGAAATTTTATGGGAAATTCAAAAAGTGTGAGTTTTGGTTGCAACAAATTTCATTCCTTGGTCACATTGTTTCTAAAGATGGGATAACTGTTGATCCGGAAAAAACAAAGGTTATTGAAGAATGGCCAAGACCCACAAATGTAACTGAGATTCGTAGCTTCCTTGGTTTGGCAGGCTATTACCGAAAGTTTGTTAGAAATTTTTCAAGGTTAGCTAGTACAATGACTAAGCTAACTCGGATGGGTGTTAAGTTTATCTGGATAATATAATGTGATGATTGTTTTCAGGAATTGAAAAGAATATTGGTGAATGCTCCTGTTTTGGCACTACCTTCCAGGAATGGTGAGTTTGCTATCTACAGTGATGCTTCATTGAAAGGACTTGGTTGTGTCCTAATGCAGAATGATCAGGTAATTGCTTATGTTTCACATCAGATGAAAACTAATGAGGTAAATTACCCTACACATGATTTGGAATTAGCTTCTGTTGTTTTCTCTTTAAAACTTTGGAGGCATCATTTGTATGGAGTAAATTGTGAAATATATACTGATCACAAAAGTTTAAAGTATATATTCACTCAGAATGAATTGAACATGAGACATAGGAGATGGCTAGAATTAATCAAGGATTATGATTGTACAATTCATTACTATCCGGAAAAAGTAAATAAAGTGGCTGATGCTTTGAGTTGAAAAAGCAATGTTTCATTAACAATGTTGCGTTTGGAAAATGATCCTTTGCTTATGGATTTGATGAACTTTGGCATAGAAGTTTTTTGTACAGGATGTTCTTCTGTTTTATTTCAGGTATCAGTGAAATCTTCTCTATCAGACAGAATCAATCAAGCACAAAAGAAAGACAGTGAGTTGTAGAAAAAGGTAGAGCTGGTTCAGAAGGGCATGTTGCCTAAATTTAACATTGATAATGATTAGGTTTTGAGATTTGGGAAGAGATTGTGTGTGCCATGTGATTCACAGTTGAATAGAGGGTTGTTATGTAAAGCTCATAGTTCTCCGTTTTTAGTTCATCCTGGTAGTACTAATATGCACAGAGATCTGCGGGAGTATTACTGGTGGGAAGGAATGAAAAGAGATATTGTTGATTTTACAGTGAAGTGTTTGACTTGTCAGCAGGTTAAAGCAGAGCGGTAGTTACCGAATGGGATGATTCGACCTTTACCAGTCCCAGAGTGGAAATGTGAGAATATATCAATGGACTTCAATGTGGGATTTCCGAAGACAATCCGAGGTAATAATGCAATCTGGGTTAATGTTGATCGTTTGACCAAATATTCTCATTTCATTGCTATACGAGATACTTTTTCCCTAGATAAAAATTCTCATTTGTATCTTAAAGAGATAGTCAGGTTACATGGAGTTCCTCTCTCCATTGTATCTGATCGTGATCCCAGGTTCACTTTTAACTTTTCGAAAGTCCTTCAGAAGTCATTGGGTACAGAATTAAATTTTAGTACAAACATTCATCCTCAATCAGATGGGCAGTCAGAACGAACAATTCAGACTTTAGAGGAAATGCTATGTGCTTGTTCGTTGGATTATCAGGGAAGTTGGGACCAACATCTTTCTTTGGTTGAATTTTCATATAATAACAGCTTTCATTCCAGTATACAGTTGGCTCCATTTGAGGCATTATACGGTAAATGGTGTCAAACTCCAGCTTTCTGGGATGAAGTGGGTGAAAGGAAGCTGATCGAACCAGAATTGGTAGAAGAGTTGGCAGAAAAAGTTCAGCTGATACAGAAACACATGAGAATAGCTTAGAGCAGGCAGAAGAGTTTTGCGAACAACAGGAGGAAGGATATCTCTTTTGAGGTAGGTGATCATGTATTCCTCAAAGTATAACCATTGAAAAGTGTGATGCGATTTGGTAAGAAAGGAATGCTAAGTCAAAGGTTCATTGGACCATATGAAATTCTGTAAAGAGAGGGATCAGTTGCATACCGAGTGGCTTTACCTCCGATTTTATCTTAGGTACACAATGTTTTTCATGTTTTAATGTTAAGGAAGTGCATGCTAGATCCATCTCATGTTTTGAGTCCAGAGGTAGTTCCGCTGGAAGAGAACCTATCTTATGAGGAACAACCGGTTCAGATTATTGACCATAGGGAGAAAGTGTTACGGAATAAGTTGATTCATCAGGTAAAGGTTTTGTGAAAAAACCACATGATTGAAGAGGCAACATGACAATCTGAAAATGCAATGAGGGCTAAATACCCCCACTTATTCGATAAGTGAATAAATTGTGGGACACAATTTCCTATAGGGGAGAAGGATGTAACATACCAAGTAACTAATGAATAATATATGTTTTTATCTATTTCTATTTATGAATTAGATAGTGTTTTAGAGGCATAAAATGAGAATAAATCCTATCTTAAGCATTGAATACACTGATATTTTTAAAAGATAGTTTTACTGCCTTTTGATGACAAACCATTTTTAAATAAAACTCTTGACAATTTTATAAGCTCTATTTTTCAAAATAAACATATTCTTTTTTATTGGGACATGGAAATTTACATTGGATAAATTTTTGGAATTTTTTGACAATGTTCATTTTTTAATGAATAGTAAAAAAATACTGCATTTTACATCAAAACTGCTTTTTCATATAATTTAATTATATGGTTATATTGTCTATATAATTGGTATTAAAGTGTAATTTTAATATATTTTTACTATTTAATCCAATGGTGGTCATTAGGATTATTTTCACTTTGTAATTGGGCATAAACTAATGCCAAACTTTTCATAGCTATTATTTCAAAAAACCTGCTATTTGTTTTGACAACGAGAATTATTTTTAAATTAATTATTGAAATTTATATGTATGGAATTTGGTAAAATGGATTACATATTTGGAATCAGAAAGTCCAAATTATGTAACCAAGACTCTTTTGTTTTTGGACATTATGAATAGTAACGACGGTAATTATCATTAATTATCTTGATTAATGAGTAATCGGGTAGTTAAGGATAATAAAATAATATCATAATCATAGAAAATGACACCAACATGTGTCCTAATTCTACTCCTTGTCTCATGGCCGACCAATTGATTCATTATTCCAAACATGGGGACCCCATGGAATCACTTTTGTCTGAAAGTGACTTTTTATCATTTTATTTTTTTAAAGTAAGTAAATATAAAAAAGAATATATCACCTGAGTAAACCATTTTTAATTTTGACTACATAGATGCTATTTCGGACTATAATTATTCATTGTAAAGATAATAATCTTTCATATATCATAGTATTTTTTTTCATAATTTTTAGTCTTTAAATAAATTAAATTATTTATGACATCATGATGATGCAGCGATTACCTCATTATTTAACTATTTAAACAAAATAAAATGATAATGTAAAATCTAAGAACTAAACTTGTCAAAAACCTATTGTATGAGTATATTTCGAACCCTTATCACCTTATCCCAGAAATTAATCAATGTGGGATCTTTAAAATCCGAAACGTATTTGAAAATAAAGTAACATTTGGTAACTTTCCAAGAGTGCCCATCCTCTCCTCTTATAAAAGGCCCCCACCTCTACCTCCTTACCCACACCTCTAAAGCCTTTTTCTCCACCAAACCCATCTCATTTTGTCTCTCCAAATCCCTCTATTACTCCTAGAATCCTCACTTTAGGAAAAAGTCTTCCCAAGGAAGCCTTTGATCTGAAATTAAAAAGAGTTAACCGTTTTTAAGGTAATGTCTTCACTTGTATTCTTATGTTTTATTTTTCTTCTCCAACCCCCTAAACTCTTTTTATTCATTTAATTTATAACAAAAATAGTATCCTCCATATACAAGGATGTTGTTATAATAATTATTCGAGCTACACTTACACACACCTACATCTAATGGTTAAAGAACATACTGTTTCCGTCGATGGCGAATTTCTGCCTCACGAAACAATGATTCTTCAATATTCTTCTAACACCTTCAAAGGTGGCCATTAAGATGTATCTATATTTATATATGATATATAATATGTTTATGTTTTCCTTAAACTTCTGTATTTTTCATTTATGTCATACCTTTATGGATTACATTATGGGTATACGCGATATTTTCATTTTAGGAAGTGCAGGCTACCACCCCCTCAAAGTGATTGGATTCGTTAATACCATATGTGGTACGTATAAAGGATATATTTAATGATATTATATATGATACCATATTTTAATTAAAACTCTATTATGTATAATTATGTTTTAATTCCATTAAATATGAAATAGAAATGGAAGTAGCATTCATGCGTAAGTACGACTTACCGTCTCCATGAACGGTGCATTTCATTTCTTACCTCTAAATGTTATGTAATATTTTAAATGAATACATATACTGGATATATAATATATATATGATATCTACATGATGAATAAAATTCTGGATATAATGGATATTTTACCACATAAACAACTTGTAATTATAGAGAGTTTATTTTTGACTCAAGTACCAATGATAATTAAAACGACTGTTATTAACTTAAATAATAACATAGTGTTCATGAAATGGTAATAAGTGATATAACAGAAATAATGAACTTGAATAAAGTTCTTAATCAAGTAGAAATTAACTCAAGTTTATTATTTAGGAGATTAAACAACGATCTAGTCAAGTCGGACCCGAGGTAAGGGACTTCGTCTCTATCTCCATTCATTGAGGCATATCCTATTTTATACACAACTTTCTTTTATACAGTGTATAAACCCCTTTGAATTTTAAATTTATTCAAAAGGAATCTTTTTATACGAATCTTTTACTAAATGAAAAAAGGGAATGTTTTTTTGTCATACGTATGCGGCGACAATGACTTCTCTGCCACCATGACCATTATTTGAGTTTCGGCTTCCTCTAGAAGCCATACCTTTTTTTAAATGAAAAATAAATACAATGTTTTACTTTTCTTTTCATTTGGTATTGAAAATGGTTTTCATAATGTTTTTATATCAATGTGTTGTATTGATATCTTGTGATTGAAAAGGGGAAATGTTATGTTTCCTTTATGCATGTTTTATGTAATACGATTATGTTATGATTCTTGGGAATTATTATGAAGACGGGTGGTTATGTGATAAACTATGGGTGGGTGAGCCCGACATAGCTCTCCAATTCATTGGGTAATGTGAAGGAGTTAAACGTTAAGGTTTCTCTGAAGAGATTTATGGAATATACTCTGATGGGTATTCCTAATGTAACCAAGAGGGTTACTCCCTACGTAAGAATGTTATAAATGCCTCAAGTTATCATTATGTCTTATGATTTCTATGATTTATTCATGATTTGATGAGGTATGTGATTATGTTTTATGAGTAATTTATGATTTCATGCATGGACTAATGTTTTCATTTCATATTTTTTATAACCTTTACTGAGCTTTTTATGCTCATCCCAAGTTTTTGAATTGTTTTTCACAGGTCAAGGGAATGGTACATGATATGATGATAGTGTCAAGGAAGTGTCAAGAAAGAACCAATGTTTTATTTTAAATATGTTTCCGTTGATGGGAAAGATGAATACTATCTTTTATGTAACCACTTTGTTTAAATGTGGAATGTAATGAAAGTTTTATAATCTAATTCTCTAAAACTCTAAACCTAAAAAGATCCTCAATGTGTAATCTCATAACAACACAGGATTAAGTAAGGTTTAAGGTTGGGGCCTTATAATAACAACACGTTTTTCTGTCATCCCATAGTGGACCAGGATGAAGATATTTCCCTATACAGATTTGGATGTACGTGTTTCCCATTTTGGATTAGGATGCACCTACTTCATATTTTTCGATCAGGCCTGTCGACTTGTTTACCATAATTATCTCATGAGATATAAATCATTACCCAATTCATTGGAGGGAGATAAATTCTCACCCATCACAAAAAGAAATAATACATACATGTTCTATAAAACAGTCATCATATCATGGCCCATACAAATTGATATGTTTTATAAACCTCATATCATAACCCATAAAATGAAATGGGTATCATTATCATTCAATGGTTTCATAACTTATTAAAATTTATATTTTTAATATACATTTAATTGTAAAATAATACAAGACCGTGGAATTTTTCATAATCATGTATCGCAATATTAAATTTTGAAGTGAGACAATATTAATAAACATCAAGACAAGAAAACAAAAATGATATAGAGAGCTAATATTAATGGTATCCTTGGAACGTATACATTTCAAAGTATAAAGTATACCCAATGATATAATCTTAGATGGGAAAGTATTTTCAATGATCAGTTAGAATATATATTTTAATTGAAAATATCTTTTTTAAATTAAATAACATTTTCAAATTCTTTTCTTTGAAAACACTTTGAAAAAGAATATAATTCAATCATAAAAAATCATTTAAAACAATTATTTATTATAATATAATTTATGATTTGAAACCCCATTTTTAAAATAAAATTTATTTTAAAATACTTATTATTTTCAAATATCTTTAAATAATTTTATGAAAATCGTGAGTGTATTTTTAATAACATATTTCTTTAAAAACACCGTGAAAAATCCTAGAGAAATATTGAAACCAATTTGAAATCATATTTCATTCAAAATAATTTGAAAACATTAAATAAATATTGAAATAATTTTGAAATCCATTTTTCATGAAAATGAATTTGAAAACAAATAAATATATTATTAAACCATTGAAATCAATTTCTTTCAATATAACCCATTGATAACAAATAAATGATTCTTTGAAAGTAATATATAACACTTTTTAAGAGTAAAACATTTTAGAAATTGATTTTCATTGATAAGAACATTAAATTAAAAAAATTTATATAATATTAATAAGAAATTGTTAAAAATAATTTTTTATGATTAATAAAGAATCTTTTTGGAAACTATGTTCATGTAATTGGGTATGTCTGTACATTCTGAACATTCCATTTTCACCTTAAAAATTATTGAATAGTGCCTCAATCAGAAAAAGTCTAAAATAATCCATTATATAAAAAACATTTTTTAAAATTTTAAAACATGGATATAAAATACTTTTGAATATCAAAGTAAAATAATAGAAATTTGTTTGTATCATTTTTAGGAAATTTGTTTTTGATGTACCAAAAATATTCGACTGAAGAGGGAGATAAAGTGGGATTTTCATAAAATGACCTTCATAATTAGGATAACATCCAAATAGTGAGAAACATTTTACTAAAAATTAATGATTTAAAGACTAACCATATGAGAAAAAAATTCTTGAGTGTTCTTGAAATATGGATTATAATATTTTTTCAAGGGAAAAATAATCATAAATAATCCTGGTGAGTGATGTGATTATAGAAATAAACTATTACAATTTGTAGCATTGATTTATACTACCCAAGAAAGAAAAATAAACTAAATTAATATCAAAATATTAAAAAATTAATTATATTCATGATTTAACCATAAAATTGGAAGGATATACAGCTGGTAAAAAAATAAAAGCGGGATAACCTAGCCTATCTCTCTTATAATGAAAATTGGGACAAAATTACTTTAGTGATTCAATAAATTCGGAATCCTAAAACCCATGAAAGATATTCATAAATTATATTTTTAAATAAACATAAATTTTTTAATAATAGTCATATATGAATCTATGTTAATTATTCACACACCATATAAGAAGTAGAAGGGGAACATAAAATGTGCCTCATGAAAAATAAAAGTGAGACATGAAAACCCTTATAACTTGAGTGAATTTAAAATCATGATAAAAATATAAGAATAACATAAATTAAATATTATAATATCATTATATAAAGGATATTAATGATATAGAATTCCATAGTTAATTATATACTGCAAAAAAATTAAGTTATTAGTGATTGTTCTATGTATCTCATGAAAATAAAAAGGTGAGTTGAAATTCAGATACCTTATGTCTGGAGTTTTATAATACACATTGAAACATTTAGTATAAAGAATATTTTATTTTAATAAATCTTAAATAGAACCATGTTGTTGTATCTACTAGAATATATGATTTTTATGAATTTTTATTACTCTTTTATTAATAACTCAATGTTTATGTTACATTTTGGGTAATATATACATTGTATTTCATATATGTTTTGTCTTATTATTATTTATACTATAATATATATCATGATTTAATTAATTATATAATGTAAAAATGATATAAATTTAATATATATTAATTGTATAAATATTAATAATAATATAAAAACAATTGAAATGTAAAATTCAATAAACCGTTCAGGGGGATGCTAGGTTGTACATACACATAAATGTTGTTGTTATTTAATTATCATTTTTAATGAAAGTGAGTAAATGAAATATATGTATGTATATATATACTAATTAAAAAGAATTATTAATTAACATATTTCATATATGTATACTATAATCTTCCTTAAGACATTTCATTTAGATCTTGAATGATTCACATCACATTGAGGAAGTGGTAGTCCACACTTCAATAAAATATATTACCATATTTAAAAAATTGAATAGGTGAAGGTATGTTTTATATAAAAATTAAAAAATCAGAAAAATCATAAATATAATATATTTCATATAAAAATATAATGACCATAATAATTCCCAAACATGAAAGGTGGTAAATGAAAAATGAACAATGTGATTTTGGGAGGAGGTAGTTCACCTTACTCAAGAAACATAAGTTCATTACCCATTAGATCAAGGTGAGATTATGTGTGGTTATAAACATTATAATAAGAAAATATTAGTATATTTAGGATTCTGTTTTTGTTATATAAAAATAGAAAAACAATACTTGTGGGGGTTTAGAATTAAAATAAAACAAAGGAGTTTGAGGGATGATGTTACCAATTTTGGGATAACTCTTTTTAGTTTAACCTAAAGGGAATAATTGGATTGATTTATGTGAAAATTTTGGCATCTATGACTATTTAGGTATTTTGGGAGAATCATTGTTTAGGTCTGGTCCAATCAAATGTTTCTTGAGGTATGTGAAGAAGTAAGGGTGTGACTTTCCTTTTATAGAGGAGGAGGGGCATTCTTATAAATATGGAAAAATAAACAATATAGAGAGGTATCCCTTACATCATGTGCCTCTAATAATTGTTAAAATTTAGATAAATGTAGTTAATTGGTAGAAATATTTCTATAAAACTTATTTTTTATATGTTTCTTTGTTTTTTGGCGACATAATATTAAAAATAAACCATTAAGTAATCATGCTTTTACCTTAATTGTTGGGATTAATTTTAATTACATCTACTAATATATATTTTAAAAAACTTACTTAAAAATAATATAAGTTATAAAATATTATTATTCTGAATATAGAAACTATTTTTACAAATTTTAATCACATAGTTGGATGAAATTAATTTAAAATTAATATCCCAGATTGGATGATAAAGTGGGTTTTTAATGTAAAAAAGTTTAAAAGTGGGATACGTTTTTATATATAAATGCAATGTGAAATTATTTTGAATTACCTAAATTTGATTAAATGATATAAAATTGATATAATTATACTTATATAATAATTAAGAAAAATTAATAACTATATAAATTAACTGGTCAAAATCTTGTTTTGATTCAAAATTCATTATTATTCACTATTCATCGAAATATGAACGTTCTCAAAAAAGTCACCCAAAATAATTTTTTATATTTGAATTTCAAGAGTGACCTTTATTTCTATTATAAAAATTAAAAAAATTTATAAATTAAATTTAAAATGGGTCCTCCATTAAAAAAATGTAAAATTGCATTTTAGAAAAATACGTCATTATATTCATAAGATTGAATTTATTATTATCTCATACATAAAAAATCCAATAAATTCGTAGATAAATTATTTATTTATTATTTAATATATATGTTCTATTTAAAAAATTAATTAAAAGTTACTTATTTAAGTCATTTAGATAAAAAAAATTTACATTGGAAAATAGTTTACTTTGAAAATAAATTTTGTTATTTTCAAATAGTTCAGTCATTAAATTCTAATAATTGATAAAAAAATGATTAATTTTAAATACAAGTTTAAATAATATTTTCAAAAAATAGTTATTCTTATTCTTAATGTCCATTCAGAGGGCTAGGTGGTATCCATAATATATTTTAATAATAATATTAAGAGTGTATTTTTCTTTTCTAAAAACATAGACTTGCATGCAATGAAAATTTTCTAAGAGACTCGATACTGTGTCTAATACAAGAAAAAAATACTGTTGTGTGTACTGTGATCTAATCGATATTTTTTATATAGTGAAATATTAACTAGGTGTTTCAAATAACTCATTAAAATTTTAGTGATTTTATATAAAAAAATTATATTAAGTGTTGTGTGAAATGAAAATTATCAAAAATATTACATTAAGTATAAATTAATATTTCACAAAATTGTTGGGTGAAAAATTCTACCCCCCCCCCCCACCTGTAAAATAAATCTCTACATTGAAATGTTTATATATTATTAAAATTTTAATACATCATATCTCTTTTCATAAAAACCCACATCAAAAAAGTGAATAATACAACTTATTTAAAAATAATAAATTTGAAACCATATTTGTTACCCAAATAACTCATTACATTGTTTCGCCATAGGAGAACAAGTATTGGGAGTGAATACTGGATATCGAGAAAATATTAAATAACAACAGAGAGTGATACCGATAATTGATCGTCAATAAGCATATGTTCAATGGAATGTTAATGAAGTCAAAGCCATAGATATGTGATGATTTATAAGACCATTAGTTCAATATATAGTAGGGTATTAGGATAAATATTTTCCAAAATCTTTTTACTAGAGTTGAATAAATTTTCACATGAAAATATACATGTTTGATTTAATTTCATTTATTATTCACAATCTCACCCTTTGGTTGTTCCTTGACTAATTTCCACATTATCTCTCACTCTAGAGAATGAAGGTTATTTTTTCATTCTTAAAGAACAAAAAGATCTTGAGATCCATAAATAGAAGGATAATTCAACCCATAAATCTTAATTTACCGTCAACAGAAGCTGGTAACAACAAGTCATATAATATTTATAAATCCTCACATTGTGAGATAATACATTAATATCACAATCATTATCTCATGATCAACATAAAGTTTTCATAAAATCTTAACCTTACAATACTTTCAAAAGATAGATGTAAAAATATATATAAATAAGGACCCAAAAGAATCTTATCATCAATCACTAATATTTCATACTGTACCACTTAGTATTCACATTCCTATCATTTGAGTACCCACATCATATGCTCTCTTGAAACATCATAATAACATTAATTACCATAAATCCTTATCGAAAACATGAAAGCATCCATATTAACATGTTTAATCGACTTATAAGATCATAATTTAACTAGAAATGAGTTTATTTGGATAAATCATTCCCAATATTCCTTTCTTAGAGTTGAATAATTTTTCACAAAAATATATACTTACTTGATTTAGTTCCATTCCTTAAGCACGATATCACCCTTTAGTTATGCATTGATAAATTTTACCTTCATCTCTTACTCTAGGGAATCAAGGTTAACTTTTCATTCTTTTAGAAAAATCAAATATTAAAATCCATATATCGAAGGATCAATAATTACATCTATATATAGATACAATCAACAAAAACTGATTAGGATTGGTTATCCAATATTCATAAATCCTCACATTATGAGATAATACACTAATATAACAAAATTAATCTGAATTTAAACATAATATTTTTCATTAAATATTATCATTATAAACCTTTTAAAAGGTAGAAGTCAAAAAAATTATAAATAAGGACACTAAATCAGCTTAAAATTGAACAATAATATTTCATAATGTGTCACTTAGTTTTCACATTCCCAACATCAGAATAGCCTCTTTGTATATCCTAATAAAACATGGAAATAACATGAATTTTCATAAATCCTTTTTGATAACATGTGTGCGTCCTTATTATGAATATTACTTGATATATTACATAAAACCAATATGTTTTAAACTTCATCCATGATAGCATCGACAACTTTTTCTACAAGTTTTGTATCAGTTCTGTTGTCTCAATCCTGCCAAGTTTACATTATCTATATCACAATCTCTATACCCATATAGAATATAATATTCAAATACATTGGAACATGTAAAGGGTTAACTATACATACTATAACCATGTAATAAATTAAAAATAGAAAATAAAAACTCTTATAGACAATCTTTATAAACATCATGATTCATATAAAATAATCTATACACTTAAATAATCCAAATTTATTCTAAAACCATTACTCATGCTTCATCAACCAAGTACCTAATATATCTATCATGGAATATAAAATATGAATATTTTCTTACAGTTCCTCAGCCTAATATAATCATGATTCAAACATTTTATGTAAACAATACTAAAAGAATATCCCATACCATTCCCATGTTGTTTTTTTGTCTCCATGTATTCATAAATATATCCAATAATTGTATAACCCTCAAGATTTTCATCATGATATTTCCACATAGGAATTAAATATGTATAATTCCCATACATTCCAACTCAGAATCAGTCAATGTTAAGTGAATTCTTTCAAGTTCACAACATTTGATGAAACTATATAGGATAGTGTAAGAAACACATATAATATTGGAAGCCCATGCATTCATGAAAATTCAATAATATGTTTTCTAAGTCATGAAACTGACATTCTAATCAATGAAACATTGGATATAAACATGGATATTCATATTAATATTATTTTGAAATCATTCATTATTGTTTTTCAGGAGTCTATGAATTTACAAAGATTATCCCCTAGGAGTGTCCAATCTAGTGTCTTGAAAGGCTCATACTCATGAACAAGTTCCTAATCGAGTCATAATCAATATTGTGCTTTCAGATTACCCATATGCACATAAGTGATAGATACAAATCCATATGTAGTATCCAAAAATTGATTTATTTCTAGGAAACCACTCACTCTATCTTTCACCAAAATTCAATGTCACATTAAAAAACATTAATTCATTATTATACTTATCCTTATATTCATGAAAAGATAGATCCCCATAAATATACCAGGGGATCTCAGTAAAGTTTTATAATTTGGGTTCCAAGAAGGCTGACTATACATTTCATTTCATATAAATTATAGTGAACCGAGATTAACATTAATGGATATTATATCATTTGTGATAAATAATTATCAAATTATAAAATTAAATTCTAGAGGACCGTAATAGATTAGAATCTTTAGAAACATGGACACATTCTTCTAGTTTACTGAATGATCTTCAGCATCTCCAATAAATAACATCCCCTTTAGTAACCTACTTAAAACCATTAGTCATAACCTGGGGAAATTATTTATAATAAATAGATGTTATCGAATGAATATCGTGGGTATATAAAGAAAATTTGTATATATAACATTGATATAATTGAATAAAAACATGAGCATAACAATTAATGATCATAAACTACATATTAAAGATCATAATCATTAGATCTATCATAAATATTGGAAGTTTATACGACATGAATCATAAGATAATCAATAACATGAACGATGTATTAAGTTTATAGGAAAAATATATAGAATTATGGAATAAATTGAATTATATAGAAATTTATTCTTATATGTTAAGGATCATTTCCAAAAACATATCATGGGACAACATGGGGACTACAGCTAATTGGAAGGACAGACAACCATCCCATGTTCTAGCCTATTACTTATAATGGATCATGTTTCCCCATTATCCCCTAGAGGATTCAGTTTCTCCATATTTTCATATTTGATCAGGATGCACTTTTGTTTTGGATCAAGTCACACATGTTTCTCATTTTAGATTAGGATGGACTTGTTTCCCATTTTGGATCATGATGCACTTTTTTCCCATTTTGGATCAAGCCCATGGACTTGTTTCTAATAATTTTCTCGTGAGATATAAATCATAACCCAATTAATTTGAAGGAGATATAGGTCTCTCCCATCATATAATGAAATCATAGATACATATTCCAAAAAAACATTCATCATATCAAGACCCATAAAAAGATATTTCATTCAAAAACATCATATCAAAACCTATAAAATCAAATGGGTATCATAAAACATAAATCATTTCATGACCTATGGAACTTATAGAAGTTTTTTAAAAATTTAATCCAACAATAAGACATGAAAAAATGTTGGTTTTAAAAGAATTTAATATGGTATATCCCAATAAAGAAAAATGGGATTCGTTAACATCATTCCGTCAAAACATAAATCATTTAGAGGAATAATATGAATAGTATCCATAGATTATATACTTAGTAAATCAGAAATGATAATAATGGTATCATCTTGGATATGGGTGGATTTTAAAATATCTCTTATAATATAAATTTTCATTGAAAATCACTTTTTTAAAATACATAACATTTTCAAAATCCTTTTCTATGAAAACATATATAAAAATGTATTTAATAGAATCACAAAGAATCATTAATAAACTTTATTGAGAAAAATAGTATTTACTCTTTGGAAAACACTTTTAAAAATTTAATTCATTCTGAAAACCATTTTAATTGAAAATAGTTTTGATGATTTGAAAAAGTAGCTTGAAAATATTTTTACAACCCTTTTTTATAAAAACGCCTTGAAAAATAATAATGAAAACATGATAAAAATTAAAAAAAAAATTCTTAGAAAATACATTAAAAACATAAAAAGATTAATTTAGGCCATTTTGAAAATAATTCTATCAAAAATATTCCTTTTAAATCATGTGATGAAATATTGAAATCCATGAAATAATTTTCATTGATGGTATCCTTTTAAAAAATATAAAGGAAGAATTCAATATCATTTATAATAATTTTTTAAAATAAACCATTATTTAAAGTGTATTTCATTGAATCCAACATCAAATTCAATAAAATTATATATAATTAAATAACAATTTCTTTAAAAATAATAATTTAAACCTACAAATATAGAATCAATGAAATTATAATCAGTACTGTGGGTATATCTATACGTGAAGAAAGATCCTTTTTAGCGTAAAAAGTTTGTAAAAGTTACTTAATTTGAAAATTACTAGAAAATTACATTGTTTAAAACCCGTTTTATTTAAAACATATTAAATGTTCTAAATTTTCATTTAATGATATTGTGATAATAGTGGATCATTTCTGAAAACAATATTTTGAAAATGTGGATTTGTTGGAACACATATTTCTAACCATAGTGGGGGATAAAGTTTTATTTTCCAAATATCACTATCTTAAAAATACTATGTAGCAAAAAGCAGTAAAATAAGTCTAATAACTGATGATGTTAGGACCAACCTTGGTATAAGAAAATCCATGAGTTTTTTTGGCTTAGGGATCATAAGGATTCGTCAAAGAAATAATAATCATAAAAAATCCAAATAAGTGATGAGATTGTTGGAATAAGTTGTTACCATTAGTTTACTTTGTCTTATACACCCCATATAGAAAATTGGCACTACATAAATCATAAAATATCATGGAAATAATTTTATTCCCGATTTAACAATTCAGAGGAAATTTTCGACACCTCATAGAATAATATAGATGAATAATATGGAATGTTTCTGAAAGAATTCTCATTGAGATAAAATTATATTACAAATTTGGTTACTATTGAAACATATACCCCAAGAAAAAAATATCAAAAATGGATTTAAATATACCCATTAATTTAAGTATAATAATCATATAATACCTCCATAAAAATTATAGACACCAAAAATAAGAATTAGGTGGAGGTGTGGCTTGTGTCTCTGAGAAAATAAATGTGATATGATAAAACCATTACTACTTGAGTAACTTTAGAATTATGATACCCAAGAATTAGTAACCTAAATTAAATAATTTAATACCATTAAATAAATTAAATTAATCATTATTTGTGTCATAGGCCTGTATATAAATAACACAAATGAATCAATTGGTAAATATGTCATGTATCTCAAGAAAATAAAATGGTGAGTTTAAATTGCCTTATATTAAGTCATGACATTTTTATACAAGTTAATAATGCCTATAAAATGAATATAAGTTTATTATAAATCTAACAAAGAACCATATAATTATATCTGATACCATATATTATTTTTTGTAACATTATATTGCTTATTTATTAACAACTCCTTGTTAATGTTTGTTTTTAAGTAATATTCCTTCTATTTATTTATATTTTGACTTTTTTTCCAGATACCCATACATAGATCCTGATTTACATATTTAGAGAATGTAAAAAACTATATAAATATCATATATATTAACAATATAAATATTTATAATAATATTTAAAAAATTGAAATATGAAATTGAATACATCGTTCCGTGAGATGCTTGTCCATACATAAGAATAAACAATGTTTCTGTTTAATCATATTTTTGAAAGAAAGAAACTAAATGAAATAAATGTATATATATATATATGTATAATAAATATTATTTAATTATTATTTCATTTATATCATGTAAATTTTATATACCCATCCTTAATAAATTATTTTTAGAGTTTCAATGAATCATATCACTTTGAGAAGTTGGTAGTCCACACATCCATAGAGAAAGTTATCATATTTATAAAAAATGTAAAGAATGATGGTATATTTCATGTAATAATTAAATAATCAAAATAAATCATAAATGTTAATAATATATCTTATAATTTTTTTTCAATCACAATTCCCAACCATGAATTTTTAAAAAAGAAAAATTAAATACATTATTTCATGAAGTCGTAGTTCTCCATACACAAGAACGGTCTCTTTGTTTCCCATTAGATGTAGGTCTGTGTAAGTGTAGGTTAAACACATAAAATAAAAAACATAAGTATATTTATGAAACTTATGTTACTATAAAACCATTTTATATGAAGATTATTGAGGGTGGATAATGAAAATAATATAAAGGATCTCTTGGAATAATGTTACCTCGTCATTGGGTAACTCCTCCTTATTTGTACCAGAGGGATTCATTGGTGTTATTTCTACCCAAATAATGGAATCTAATATTAGTGGATGTATTTTTGGTATTGATATACATAGTATTGTTGAGTCAAAAGTCCTCTTTTGACTTCTATATCATGTTTTGGAAATCACAAATGTATTCTATCATATGTTGGAAATTACAATTGACTTCTATCATGTTTATCGTATCATACAATAATGATCATACTGACCATATCGTATCGTACAATACTGATCGAACTAATCGTACTGACCATGCTGATCATACTTATCATGCTGATCGTAATAATCATACTGATCGTACTGACCATGCTAATCGTACTGATCATGCTGATCATACTGACCATATCGTATCGTACAATATTGATCGTACTTACCATACCAATCGTACAATGCTGATCATATTGAATATGTAATTTTTATTGACTCTGTTACTCATAACTTTTATTACATGCTTGTTTCAATACTTAGTCAAAAACACTTATTACATTTTAATCGTACCCATGTTTTTCATTTCTATATATCTTATGTCCTAAAAAAAATGATGTCGTTGAGTTAGTTACAGACTAATCAGAATGATGTCGTACTTTCTGTTTCAATATGACCGTTGGAGGCAATATGACCGTTGGAACCCGAGGCCTATAAATAGGAAGTCATTTGAAGCTGAGGGGATGATGAAATGAATGAAGAGACTTCGTGAACTATCCAGATTATAGAGAGAGACACCGTGACTTCTCTCATCTGCCTTGTGCGTCCGATCATCGTATCGAGGGCTTCCGGAGATAGGCAGACAGACGTGCCGATCATCATATCGAGAGCTACTGGGGATAGGCAGACAGACGTGCCGATCATTGTATCGAGGGCTCACCAAGGTGTTGGTGAGACAGACCTTTTATCCTAGGTGAAAGGATAACCCTTCTCTTTGGGTTAAAAGAATTGTAATACTTTTACATTTCTGTTGTTACTTGTATTAGAAAGGAATTTGTATTCTTTCCTTTCTTCTTTACATATTTAATTGTAATTTTTTCAATTACAATCATTCTATTTCATATTGTATTGATTGGTTCTATACGCATTAAGGTATAATCATTCATCTCTGTATTACTCTGATCATTGTGTTCATCTTGAATATAATTGTTTTATATTACATTAGTATTACAATACATCATTCTTTTATATTCAATACAATTGTGAATGTTTGTATTTGTATTAGTTTAAGATCATTTAAACTAATCTTTTAAGAGCTAAAACTCTAAGGTTTTTAAACCTACAATTCACCCCCCCCCCCTCTTGTATTGTTCCATCTAATAGACATACATATCTATATATTCGATCCAACAATTGGTATCAGAGGAGGTTTTCCATTGATTTGTATTATTTTCTTTATTTCATTCACATTTTATAAATACTTACTACACTAACGTGTGGAGTGGAAAAGTTTTTTGTAGTATTAGATGGCAGGAATGAACATTGGGTCAATAGACAATCTGAATCCTTCTAGACCACCAATCTTTGATGGAAATGATTATGAGTACTGGAGAGATCGTATGAAGACTTTTGTTATTAATACCGGTGTAGACAATTTTATAATGCTTACTGGAGGTTACAAAATTCCTGATAAAGAAGTCAGTACTTTCACCAACCAAGAGAAGCAAGAATATCAACTGAATTACAAGGAACACAATACTTTATTATTCCCTATGACCAGGAATATATACAGTCAGATATCTTAATGTGAAGTAGCCAACTGTATCTGGAAAAAATTATAAGTCACTCATTTTGGTACATCCAAGGTTATAGAAACAAGGAGAGAAATGCTTCGAGCAGAGTATCATGGATTTGTTTTTCCATATGGAGAGCCAGTATGTAAAGTTCAACAAAGGTTTATAACAATTGTCAACAGCTTACAATCTATGGGAGAAAAAGGTCTTCATGATGAAGCTCTAGTTGATAAGATTATAGTTATAATTCCAAATGAATGGGAGTCAAAAAGGACAGCTATTGATGAAAACAGGAAAGTTTCCCAGATTACTCTTGTTGAACTCTTTGGAACTCTTTTACAGCACGAGACAAGAATGAAGAGAGATGCTGATTTCAACAAAAAGAAGAATGGAAATTGAAGTGTTGCATTTTCATCTAAAGCTAAAACACCTGAAAGGCTTACTAGATCCAAATCCATGAAAGTTGTTATATCTGATTCATGTGATTGAAATCTTTCGGTAATGAGTTAGCCAATCTTGCTCGAAGGATGAACAAGATTGTGGGAAAGAAAGATTTCCAATATTGATTCGAAAATAAATATAGAAAGGATAAGAAAGATTCAGAGGTAACTTTTTATGAATGTAAGAAAGAAGGACATATAAGGCCTGATTGTCCTTTGCTAAAAAGGAAAGACAGAAAAGAGAAATACTCTGAAAGAAACAAGAAAACGTATTACAAGTCAAAGACAAAGAAAGTGTTAAAGGAAAATGATACTTGGAGTGCAAGTGATAGTGATTCTTCAGATGATTCATCAGAATATAAGACATCAGGACAGACGAATATCGGACTCTTAGCCAGATTACCAATTGAAGATCACTGTCTCATGGCTAAGGTACATAACGCTGAAGCTATTCCAAATGTTTCTTTGAATGGAAATTGTACTGATAATAGATATTATGAATCTTCAAATGATTAATATTCATCATCAGAAGATGATACTTTACCTACTTTTGAAGAAGTATCTAGATTTTCTAAATTACTTGAAAATGAAAATTCAAATCTCAAAAAGAAACTTGAGAAAGCAAATTCTAGAATTTCAATCTTGACTAAAGAAGTATCAGATCTTTCTAAATATCTTGATGTGAAAACTTCTGATTTTGAAAGTATTTTAAAAACCCTTGAGAAAGTTAAATCTGATAAGGATAAACTTTCTAAGGATCTTGAAACAATAATTTCAATGAAAAAAATTTTAGAACCTAACTCTAGTTCAAATTCAAATGTTTTGGAAAATAAGAATTTGGTTTTAAAACTAAATTCAGATATTTTATATTTGAAGAAATGTTTGTCAAACTTTACTCATGGAAAAGAAAACTTTGACAGGATGTACTCTCAAATTATACCTTTGAGAAATTGTTCTGGTCATGGTTATACTTATTCCAAACCTATTTTTAGCAATAACTATTTTATTCCTCAAAAAACCATCTTCTGTTATAAGTGTCAATGTGGTGGACACTGGAGAAGAGATTGTTCTCTTAACAAAACTCAATCTTTAAGATTTCATAAAGCTCATTTTGCAAAACAAATGTGGATTCCTAAAATTATTTTATCTAACCTTTCTGAATCCAAACATGTTTTGATTCCGAAAATCTAATTTTTTCTTTTTCAGGAAAATGAGAAATGTACCAATAATAACATTTGGTACATGGATAGTGGTTGTTCTCGACACATGACTGAAAACAAAGATCTCTTTGAAAAGTTCATCAAAACAAAAGGTGGAAAAGTTACCTTAGGAGATAATTCTCAAGGAAAGATTGTTGGTATAGGTAATATCGTTTTTCTTGGTAAAGTTCTTATCTCAAATGTTCTGTTTGTTAAAGGTCTTAGGCACAATCTCATCATCATAATTCAATTATGTGATGAAGGTTACCTTGTGAATTTTAGAAATGATAAGTGTCTAGTACACAATTCCAAGGATGAGTTCATTCTATCTTCCCATAGGAAAGAGAATGTTTACACTATTAACATAGAAGACCTTAGGGTCCAAAACATACCCTGATTAAGTGCAATAGAAGTCCAATCATGGCTATGGCATAGGAGACTAGGACACTTTAATCTAAGAAACCTTTGTAAACTCTCAAATAAAAGACTTGTGAAGGGGCTACCAGACCTTAGAAATGATTCTTCAAAAGTCTGTGATCCTTGTCAATTTGGAAAGCAACATAAAACTAGCTTTAAATAAATTATTGAAGTTTCAACTTCTAATGCATTATAGCTAGTGCATATGGATCTTTTTGGTCCTTCCCAATCTGGAAGCATTGGAGGAAAATACTATGTATTTGTTTTAGTTGATGACTTTACTAGATTTACATGGGTCTACTTTCTCACATAGAAATCTGAAGCCTTTTCCTATTTCAAAACTTTTAGAGCCCAAGTTAACAATGGAAAAAACCTACCATTGATAACTATTCATAGTGATCATGGTGGTGAATTTCAAAATTCAGATTTTGAAACTTTTTGTAGTAAGAAAGGTATTACTCACAATTTCTCAGCTCCAAGAACTCCTCAGCAAAATCGTGTTGTTGAAAGAAGAAATTGTATTCTTCAGGAAATGACTCGAACCATGTTGAGTGAATACTCAATTGCTAATCACTTTTGGGAAGAAGCTGTTAGTACTTCCTGTTATACTATAAATCGTGTTTTAACTAGACCATTTCTTAATAAAACCCCTTATGAGTTATGGACTGGCCGAAAACCAAAAGTCTCATACTTCAAAGTTTTTGGATGAAAAGTATTCATTCTAAATACAAAAGATAATTTACACAAATTTGCACCAAAATATGATGAAGGAATCTTTCTAGGCTATTCTACGACTTCAAAGGCTTATAGAGTTTTCAATAAAAACACTTTTACTGTTGAGGAAACAGTACATGTAAAATTAGATGAAACTAATCATTTTGTTTTCATTCAACCCAATCCTACATCCTTGGATGTGTTTTCAAAAATTGATTATCGGTATTTGATAGAAGATCCTTCTGATAAGGAAAATATTCAAGAAAGTATTCCTGATACATTTACCACAGAAAATATTCTACCATATGTTGATGAACTGGTTTTAAAAAACCCAAATCAATTGTTTCTGAGGAATCATCCCAGTGATAATATCATTGGTGATGGAAATCAACCTGTAAGGACCAGAAATTCCTTAAGAAATGAAATAGAGCATCTTTCTTTTCTATCCCAATTTGAACCTAAAAGTCCAAGTGAGGCCTTAGGTGATGATGATTGGATCAAAGCAATACAAGATGAACTAAATGAATTTGAAAGGAATCAAGTCTGGAATTTAGTTGATAGACCTAAAGAAAAAACTATAATTGGTGTAAAATGGGTTTTCAGAAACAAATGTGATGAAAATGGAATCATTGTAAGAAATAAAGAAAGACTTTTTGCTAAAGTCTATAATCAACAAGAGGGAATAGACTATGAAGAAAAATATGCTCCTGTAGCCAGACTTGAATCTATTCGTATTCTATTAGCCTTTACAGCATATTTCAATTTCAAACTATTTCAAATGGATGTCAAATGTGCGTTTCTAAATGGTTTTGTTCAAGAAGAAGTTTTTTTCGAACAACCTCCTGGTTTTCAAGACCCAAAACATCCTGATCATGTTTTTAAACATACCAAGGCTCTATATGGTCTTAAACAAGCCCCTAGAGCATGGTATGATAGACTTACATGATTTCTTTTACAAAACAATTATACAAAAGGTACATCAGATCCAAGCCTTTTTATAAAAATTGAAAACAAAAATGTTTTGAATGTTCAAATCTATGTTGATGACATCATATTTGGATCAACTCAGAAATCTTTAACTGATTATTTTGCAAATTTAATGAAATCTAAGTTTGAAATGAGTATGATGGGTGAGTTAACATTCCTTTTAGGTTTTCAAATTTCTCAAAAACCAGAAGGAACATATATATCTCAACAGAAGTATATAAAAGATTTACTCAAAATGTATGGATATGACAAAACTAAAAGTATTAGCACTCCAATTGGTACCTCAAATACACTTGATCTTGATCAAATTGGGAAACCAGTAGATCAAACAATCTTTAGAGGTATGATAGGAAGTTTTCTATACTTGACGGCTAGTTGACCCGACATAATGTTTTCTGTATGCTTATGTGCAAGATATCAATCTAATCCAAAAGAGTCTCATTTAATAGACATAAAGAGAATCTTTCAGTATTTAAAAGGCACTATGGATTTAGGTCTTTTTTACTCCTCTGGGAATGATTTTGTTTTAAAAAGTTTTTCAGATGCTGACTTTGGTGGTTGTAGAATGGATGGAAAAAGTATATATGGAACATTTCATTTCTTAGGAGATTCTCTGGTTTCTTGGTCCTGCAAGAAACAAAATTCAGTAGCACTATCCACTGCTGAAGCTGAATATGTAGCAGCTGGAAGTTGATGTGCTCAACTATTGTGGATGCAACATAAACTCACTGACTATGGAATGAGTTTCTCCAAAACTCAAATTCAATGTGATAATACTAGTGCCATAGCTCTTAGTAAGAACCCAGCACATCACTCACGTGAAAAACACATAGATGTTAGGCATCACTTTCTTAGAGATCACACACAAAAAGGAGATATTATTTTACAATTTATCGGAATGCAAGAACAACTTGATGACATTTTTACAAAACCTTTACCTTCCGATAGATTTGAATTTATAAAATAGAAGATAGGAATGATTACATTAAAATAATCATTCATATCTACTTCTGGTTTTACATCTCTCCTTATAGTAAGAAACTCCTCGTAGAAAGGGGGAGAACATTTCTTTCTATGATTCTCACTTTATTTCATCTTATCTTATATTTTTCCCTGATATGTGTTTTCTGTTTATCATATTGATAGTTTTAGTTTTTCTATTTATCATATTGATAGTTTTATCTTTTCGGTTTATCGTATTTTCTTTTCTATCGTATTGACCGATGATTGTAACGAATTTCTTTTCCATCGTATCAACAGATGATGGTATTGATTTTCATTTCCATCGTATCAACTGATGATGGTAATGATTTTATTTTCCATCGTATCGACCGATGATGGTATTGATTTTCTTTTCCATCGTATTGACCGATGATGGTAATTATTTTCTTTTCCATCGTATCGAACGATGATGGTAATGATTTTCTTTTTCATTGTATCGACCGATGATGGTATTGAATTTGTTTTCCATCGGCTTGTCAGTTCATGGTAACGAGATTGTTTTCCATCGGCATGTCGTGTGATACTTCTATTGTATTTTATTTCGTACGATTGTGTTTTCTTTTGAACTACTAAAACCAACAATCACCTTCTGATCTCCGGCAGGTATTTTTTATTTTATTTTTTCTTTCCGCTTTAAATACTAACTGTTGATCTTATTTCCTATAATCTTGACCTTAGAAGATCAAAGGTCACCCCATTATCGCCTATAAATAGCCCCCCCCCCTCCCCAAACCCACATTGGTTTTTCAGGTTTTCAGGCGAAGATCTGCTCCACCAGTTATAAATCATCATACGATCTTTTCATCGGCAGAACCTATATGTCTCAATCCTCTGCTAACACTCCCGCCGAAATGTCTTCAAAGACTTTTACAGAGAAAGACTTTAACAGATAAAGGTTAGTATCTCGGGATTTTTTCGATACGTACGATTCCACAATCAGGAGGATCATTTTATTTCAAGGGTGGGAACATCTATGTGTTGAAAAGCCTGATTCTCATGATATGGTTCTTTTTTATGGAGTCAGTCAATTTTATAAAACCGTATATTTCGATAGAGACATGACTATAAATTTTGATGTGTACGATAGAAAGTTGTATATGTCTGTAAAACAAGCAGCTCATTTTCTGAGTGTCCCAATAGAAGGGGATTCTTTCTGTCCATCTCATAAACTACCAGAGGAAGTTGGTATGTTTAATAGAGAAAGTGCTGAAAAGTATTTTTTTGTTATTAATGAAGAAAATAGAAAAGTGTCTCATCTTTCACCAGACAATCGGTTTGTCACATTATGGATACAAGGTTTTCTTATTCCAAGGAAAGGGGATAGAGAAACTCTGAAAGTTTCTAATATATTTATGCTTGACTATCTTGTGAATATGAGAAAAGTAAATCTCATGGGGTATGTTTTTGAAACCATAAAGAATGTCATGACAGGAGGGATTAAGTCCCAAATGATTATGTATCTATCCATCCTTACAAAGTTCATTCTTGAGAGTGTGACGTTTTGTAACATTCCTTTGAAAGGAAACCCCATAGATTTGAAGCCTTCTTGGATTAGTAAAAGGACTATGAAGAAGTTGAATGTTTGTTTTGATCACAATTCAAAACTTTTTGTCAGAGATGAAGAAGCTAAATTGGATCAGAATCAATCGGAACCTATGCCAGCCAAAGACATTCATTCTACTGGTATTACTCAAAAGTCTGATACGCAAACCAGTTGAAAGCCTAAGAAGAAGCTGAGGTACAGTAAGGAAGTTGTATCCAAATGGATAAAGGATAAAGAACAGAGAAAGGAAGGTGATCCAAAGTTCGGACTTGACCCGGCTGAGGCTTTTGCAGAAAGAATAAGGGTAGAAGAAACTCTTAAGGCTGAAAAGAAAAAGAAAACTATTTTGAAAAGAAAGGCTCAAGACTTTGATATCTCAATTGTTTTGTAAATGGTTGAGGATTCTAGTGCTCAACTAACGGAAGAAGTGCATCAAGAGCCCATCGTACAGAGTCTCCCTCAGAAAAGAAAACGAAAACAATTGATGGAAGAAATAGAAGAATTGGAAGAAGAGGATGGAAATTTTCTTTTAGAATTTCTTCAGAGTTCAATGAAGAGTAAGGAGGAATCAGTTCAAAAGTTGAGTGAAGGTGTTCAACAAAATCCTCATGCCAATCAAGCACGAACTCTGGACAGAATGTCATCTAAAGAAAAGAAAGGTGCTCAATCCTCTCACACAGATAGAGTTGATTTCATTAGTAACAAAGTGGAAGAAGAAAGAAAGCAGAAAGAAAAATCAAAAGGAAAATAGCTAGTTGTAGATTCGAGCCGATCAAATGAACTGGCATCATATGATGAAGATACTGATTCCGAGTATACAATCTCTCTCAAGAAAAGTGATTATATTGTCCATGTTTTGAGAAGGGTTGAGAAGACAATTCCATATTTCCTGAGGCTAGAAGGGAAGATTTATTTTATTAATGATAATCAAAAGAAGAAGTTTGGCACTGTAAAAGAATTAAGAAAGAATGTTTTGTCAGTTGAAGCCGATTTGAAAGTTCTTTCAGAAAGTTCGGTTGCTCATAAGAAAGCCTGCAAAAAAATGACCAAGTGGTCGTTCAAAACATAGAGCTTAATCAATGACCACGAGATAGAAATTGAAGATATAAGGAGGTTGTCAAATGAGCTTGCAATTTCATTCAATAACTTGACATAGAAACGGTTGAAAGGTTGAATCTTTTGTCTTCTCAAAGAGACGATGTTCCTTCAGTGAAAGATTTTCAAGAGAGAATGAATGCTTTCCAATCTGAATTCTCGAAAGTTTCATCTTTCAAGGATGAAATGATTTTATTAAAGAAACAAAATTATGTGTTATCCAAAGATAACAAGAATCTGCCAGACAGAATTGATACCCTTGAAGAAGTAATCAGAGTCCAAGAGGAGACTATCAAGAATCAAGATCAGATTTTGCGGATCAACAAGAGCTTCTCAGAACTCTGGGTGAATCTATTCTTGAAGACAAGAAAAAATCAAAAAGATGAAAGCTATTCTTCATGAGCTCATAATGAAGGAGAAGGAAAGAGAAAACAAATGACTTGTATTTGTTTTCCTTTGAAATCTGTCTTTGTTTTGTAGTGACTTTTATGTTTCTTTTCTTTTATCCATTGTCTTCTGTTTATTTTCTAACTCTTTCAGACAATTCAATATTACCCTTTCTTTTTGTAAATCACAAAGGGGGATAATGTGTCACAAAGGGGGAGAATGTTTAAAAAGGATATTGTTTCATCAAGGGGGAGAATGCTTTACAACATTCTTAAGAAAAATATATGAATACAATCCTTAGGAGAATCCATACCTAAGGGGGAGTTAGTTGTATTCAATTTCTTATTCAGAAGAGTTTTCAATAACTCAGGGGGAGATATGTATTTCTTGATACATTTACTTTGTGTGTTGTGCTTTCCAAAAAGGGGGAGATTACTGAGTCAAAAGTCCTCTTTTGACTTCAATATCATGTTTTAGAAATCACAAATGTATTCTATCATATTTTGGAAATTACAATTGACATCTATCATGTTTATCGTATCGTAAAATAATGATCGTACTGACCATATTGTATCGTACAATACTGATCGAACTGATCGTACTGACCATGATGATCGCAATGATCATGCTGATCGTACTAATCATACTGATCGTACTGACCATGCTGATCGTACTGATCGGGCTGATCGTACTAACCATATCGTATCATACAATACTAACAGTAGTTACCATTCCAATCGTACAATGCTGATCATTCTGAATATGTAATTTGTATTGACTCTATTACTCATAACTTTTATTACATGCTTGTTTCAATACTTAGTCAAAAACACTTATTACATTTTAATCTTACCCATGTTTTTCATTTCTATATATCTTATGTCCTAACAAAAATGATGTCGTTGAGTTAGTTACAAACTAATCAAAACGATGTCGTACTTTCTGTTTCAATATGAACGTTGGAGGAAATATGACTGTTGGAACCCGAGGCCTATAAATAAGAGGTCATTTGAAGCTGAGGGGATGATGAAATGAATGAAGAGACTTCGTGAACTATCAAGATTCTAGAGAGAGACATTGTGACTTCTCTCATATGCCTTGTGCGTCCGATCATCGTATCGAGGGCTGCCGGGGATAGGCAGACAGACGTGCCGATCATCATATCGAGGGCTGTCGGGGATAGGCAGACAGACATGCTGATCATCGTATCGAGGGCTGATGGGGATAGGCAGACAGACGTGCCGATCATCGTATCGAGGGCTCACCAAGGTGTTGGTGAGACAGACCTTTTGTCCTAGGTGAAAGGACAACTCTTCTCTTTGGGTTAAAAGAATTGTAATACTTTTACATTTCCATTATTGCTTGTATTAGAAAGGAATTTGTATTGTTTCCTTTCTTCTTTACATATTCAATTGTAATTGTTTCAATTACAATCATTCTATTACATATTGTATTGATTGGTTCTATACGCTTTAAGGTAGAATCATTCATCTCTGTATTACTCTGATCATTGTGTTCATCTTGAATACAATTGCTTTACATTACATTAGTATTACAATACATCATTATTTTATATTCAATACAATTGTGAGTGTTTGTATTTGTATTAGTTTATGATCATTAAAACTAATCTTTTAAGAGCTAAAACTCTAAGGTTTTTAAACCTACAATTCACCCCCCTCTTTTATTGTTCCATCTAACAGACATACATATCTATATATTCGATCCAACAAGTAATTTTCCATGAAATTGTGGATTTAATTGTGTGAGTAATTTTGGGGGTGAGAAACCTTTGTTAGAGGAGGAGTGTAATTCTTTTAATTATAAAAAGTTGTACACTATAAAGAGGTCTCCCTCACATCATGTGACTCAAATAATTGTTAAATTTTGTCTTAAAATGGTAATTTTATGCAATATTTCAATAAATTACATTTGGAAATGTTTCTAGGTAATTTTTCCTTTTATGATTAATGTTTAAACGTTAAGTAATCTTTTTTTTGCAATGCACTATGAAGTAATCTAAATTTTACCTTAAACACTATAATTAATTTTAAATTAGTTCACTAATATGTTTGGTAAAAAGAAATTTTTAACACATTAAAACTATGAATTATGATGATTCCAAATACAGAATCTATGTTTTTAAATTCAAAACAAATATTTTTTGAAATTAATTTAATTATAATCCTCTATAAGGGAAGAAAAAGTGAGTTTTTAATGTAAAAAAGTTCAAAATTTTCCTAATTTATTATATCGAATTATAATGTGAAATTGAATCCAATGACTTAAAATGTTTTAACTGATATAAAATTATTTTAACTATAAATAAAACTAAATAAATACATTAATTTACTATATAAATAAATTGGATGAAAATGGAGATTTGAACAGACATTCTATATTATTCACTATTCAATAAAATATAATGTTTTCAGAAAGATACAAAAACGTAGTCTAAGGTAAATTTTGATATTTCTATTTCAAAAATAATGTTTATTTTTTCAAATAAAAATTATAAAATTTTGAAATATTATATTTAAAATATATTCTCCATTAAAAGTTAGTAAAATTATCTATTAGGAAAATACAAGATTTTAATCATAAAAATAGACTTATTATTAACATAAACTTATAATAAATATTGGATTAAAATATAAAATATTTCATGAATATATATAATATATATTTAACATAAAACAATAATAAAAAAGGGGACCATTCAACTTACTATGTTAAAATTTGGGTTTGTATATAGAAAAATAATTTTCATAGAAAAGTAAATTCATTATTTTCAATATGTTCCTTCATTACCTTATAATAATTTATAACCAAAAGATTCATTTTTCATAGGTTTGAATTTTTTTTCAATTTATTTAATATTATTGATAACTAAAATTCCAACATCAATGTTTTAGCAATAATATTATTTATATATTTAAATTAATAATATTTTGTAGTTCGGTAAGAACTAGGTCTTGTGTGTAATGAAAGATATCGAAGGGACTATGTACTATGTTTAATACAAGACAAATATAGTGTTCTGTGATCCTCATGCTAATCCAAGTGTTGTGTGTAGTGTAAGGATAACATGGTGTTGCATATAAAAAAAATCCAAACATATTTATTTAATATAAAAACTATATTTAGAGATGTGGGAAATGAAATAAATCTAAAATTTTATTATAATTTGAAAAACCAAATTCATAAAATCTTGTGGTGTTACAAGGTGGGTGGTCATTCTCACTGTTTACCGACTCATTCAATTGTCTAGTTTTCATTAAATGTATCTGGGAGGGTACCTTCTCATAAAAAAAATGTTTTTTAATGGTTTCAACTATATTGATTGTTGTATCCATGTTAGTATTAGGGAATATTGGTTTTTTCATCCAGTGTTGTCCAGACTATACAACCTACTACACCATATTTACAAGGTAATATCCATACACCAAATATCTAGATCCTTATATGTGTTATGGGGTTGGATGGGGGGCCAATTTTTCATTTAGGAATATCTGACGGCCCAGAAATACATTCTATACCATTTTACTCCCTTTCATTGTGAATTAGTGAGGTTAATCCCATCACATTAAAGAACTAGGAAATTTAGAACTTTCGATACTATTATAACATATTCTCTTTCAATACAAATGTGTTTCCAGTTATAAGTATAATGGAAAATGGTGGGTTATATTCAAGGATAGAACATAGATGGTGTAAATATGTGAGGGTGTCTATTCCACCTGTATTTATTATAATATTCAATATGCGAAATATTCACCCTATCATTTATGGTGTCATTATCAATTAATTCAAAAAATGTTCCCTAAACCTCTATATATTTAACATGAAAATCACCAAATAGTGGATCATCAATATAGATTAATAGGTTATATATATAAGGATTTTAATTAGATAGAATTTCATCCCACCAACACTGTGATTCTTCTGTCTAAATGTTATTATATAGCATGGATTCACTCAAAATCAAATGGTACATTTTCCAATTTAGTTTCTGATGTAACAATTTTACCACTAATAGTTGAATCAAATATAATACTTACAAGAATATAGAATCATGTAGACTAACAAAATCAAAGATTAGTCCAAAGATATTATGAATAAAGATTCATTTTTGACCAAGAACGGTTCCAACATGTTAAACCACAATGAGAGCGTCACCAATAAGAGAATTCTCGACCAGGTTTGTATTACCATCTTATTTTTAGAAATGGGAAATTTGGAGGGGGTAACTAATTAACTAAAATATTTGGTTTTTTATGTCAGGTGAGCATAGAATTTACATTAATTTAAAAATAAATTCATTATTGAGAATCACTTTTAAAGATAATCCTACTAAGGTAGAGGCTATCCTTCAAGACCTTGATATGGCATTATAAGGTGTGGAAAGTCCATTCCACTTGTCCCCAAAGGTGAAACAAATTATTTTCCTAGATAAATAATAGATTTTTAAAATGATGGAAACATATTATCCCTAATGAAATAGTAATATTGACTTCTTTTTCATACTCAAATTCCATCATTACTATAAAAACAATGTTTGACATTTCTTATATGACCTAAGGTATGCCATAGGGTTGAAGGGGAATAGTTACTCCTACCATCTCCAAAATATTTCTTAAGGGGTACGGATGCAGGAGTATACTTGGAAGATGACTGTGGGACTGATGATGAGTTCTCTTTTGACTAGATAGATCTAATGAGGATATTGGGTTACATTCTAAAGGCATCAAGATCTATACCTATATCAACACGATCCTTGATACCTTCGGCGTTGAATCCTTCTATAGATCCTTCCTCTAAGAGGAATATAATAAAATGTACTCTAATTAATTATAGTTTTCTCACCAAAAATATAAAATTATGGTGATTTTATATATTTATCCTTATTTTTAAACAAGTTTAGAAGGTTATTTTTATATTTCAAAGGGTTCATACCATCATCGAACCCATTTGGAATAAAAATAATAAATTCCATAAATAATGATGGGATTTATGCAACACTAAAAGAAACCTTTTTTTATAAGTCAACAAAGGAGTTGAAATGGCCGACGATCTATCAAAATAAAATATATCCTCTTTCTCGAATGATCCATCTTTTGTTCTATTTTACCCAGCATATGAAGTTTCAATTTTGGAGGAAGATAATGTTGGTATCTGTTCTGCTACTTATTTATCCATGATTAAGTTGTCTCTACATTTAGCATAATTCTTATTTAAATAAAAAAATTATTTTCCAATTATAATGAAAACACAAAATGCATATTTTCACTAGCACCCTTTCATTTTGGTCCCCAAAATTTTTGAATGGAGAAAACATCATCGATGCCACTAGGTATCTCATTATAAGAGGTCGTCACCTCACCCCCCTTAAAGTGTGATTGGGGTAAAAAATGTATATTGGGAGTCAAGTACGAATCGTTTATTTCAATCATTTATATTGTTAATTAATCATTTTATTCACATACATTCTGATAATAATTTATTCCTCTCATTAGAATACCTTCACCTCAATTCTCAGAGCTAATGGTTTTATCTTCTTTTTAATTCCCCCCAATGAGGTTGAATAACATAGAATCTAGCTATATACCCAACACATCAGATGTCGTGTGTTTTAGTTTCTCACATAGTGACTAATCCCTTGAATATATTGGATTTTTCATAGAGTCAAGTATTGTAGGATAAGAAACATCATCAATATATTTGGTGACAATAATGGGGGATATTTGGACACTAATTTTGAGGGGACCATTGAATCTGGTAAATGGCTAACTAATTAATCTTAGGAATACTTTTAAAATCCTCATCTATTTGGTGTTTTACTATAAGTCTCTACTAGTATTACTGAATGGAGATATTTTCTTGATATGGAAGATGGGGGACATTGAATAGAGGGTAGTTTCAGAGGAGGATTCATCATTATTCAAATGAAGTTGGTAGAATAAAATGAATGAGTCTTCAATGAATTTTGTGGGGGAAATGTATCACCAAAACCTGATCAATGCTGGGAATGATTAGGATTTAAATTATAGTTTTAAATTGATCATCTTCAGTATAATCTCTCATAGTAGTAATATGATCTGCAAGCCACATTGAAAAACATGTAAGAGTAAGAGAGGCTCCACAAATTAGAATAGTAGGCCATACATTATTTTTTTTCTCTATTTTTAAACATTTATTTGGGTTAATGAGGTGAGAACTAAGTCAATTTACCAATTGTGTCATTCCATATCCTCCATGGAATAAAACATGGTGGAATTCAAGGACTCCTTGGTGAAAAAAAAAATTATAGGACTATACTTTATGAGTAAATTCTATTTGATTATTCGCAAGAGTGACTTATGTTATAGATATCCCTCTCTAATCTATACATCATCCATGATCAAACATTTTTGACATTGTATTTTTCATAATTTTCACTTTTATACATATTTTCATTTAATATTATAGACACGATATCATATATAATTTCAATGATAACAATTTTTATAATACCAGGATAACACAAATGTTGATCACAAATACTTATATCATAATAGTCCTTCAACAAGATAATTCCATAAATTATTAAATACAATATGATCCTTATAGACATTACCACTTTAGTTATTCATATATCACTAGTTTAAAGAGACTAATTTGGGTAAAAATGTCTCGTAGAGAAATTTATCAAACTTTTTACTAAGTATGTGTCTTAGAAATCCTAGATTGACTTTTTTTAAGGATAGATAATGGTCCCAAAAATATTTTTACATTTAATTTTATATATTCCTAACATCAATTTAGTTTTCTCTATGAAATCTTTGTAGGAATGGAATTAGCATTTTTTCTTGTCACATTTTATGAGTTTCCAACCTACCAAAGTTTGTGCCTTTTCCATTTCAAAGGTTCTTAATTTTTTCGGAATAAAAAAGTGCATATCTAGAGTGTAGAGACTTAAATTGTATCTAGGGTTACTTTTGTTATTTTTTAACATATATAAAATTGTGTCTATTTAAATTTCTATTTTTAAAGTCATAAAAACATGACCATTATTGTACTTCAGGTTCTTAAATCTCATTACAAATGTTGTTGTTGTTTAGGGAATTTCCACTCAAACCATTTGTTGTTATATTTTTTGGATTTTAGCTTAGACCTTTGATTATTTTAGTCTAGAGTCTTCAGGATCTGAATTTTTATTGTTTTATTTTTGGGTTATCATATTTATAACATATATTGTTATAGTTTATGGTATTATAGAACATAAAATCCATTGTTGTAGTGTAGGGTTCTTTAGCATGTATCCTAGGTTTTTTTGTATGCCTATGGAATAGAATGGATGAATAATTGGTATTCAATAAGGGTTTTGGTACCCCACATCCATAAAAATATAATGAAAATGGTTATTCATGTAGACTTATGAAATCCCACATCCTTTCTAGAATATTGTTTGGTGTATAGGGGTATAATGTTAGGGATTTCAAACCCACATGTATAGTTGTAAAATTGGCTGTATAAATCAAGGGTCGAAGATTTTTAACTAAGGTCGATAGAGTGGGGAAAATTTGATGTTTATGATAAAAAACACTCTAATTTTCCTAATTCCACTATGATGTTTTTTAGGAATAAAAGTATTGGAGATCATTTAAATAAAAGTGTATATGTTTTTAGATGATAAGTTTTTCCCTTATGCAGGTTCAACTCATACGTGGTTAAACATATGGTTCATAGATCTTTTCCAAGGGACATAAAATATTTTAGAAGATTCAAACACATAAATAGTGATGTAGAGTATGTAATAAAGACTATACAAGGTGGGTTCGTGAACCTTGGAGGTAGTTATATTTATGTTATTGAAGCTTGGGGCCTAAAATATGTGGTTTCAGGTCATATAGTAAATGCTATCGAAATGTTTAAGAATTCACTATTCATTCCTACATTGAAAATGGGTGTAATATAAGGTAAAACAACGTCGAGGTTGTGGAATCCTATTAAATAGTATGGTTACGGGGATTTTAATTCATGGTATAAGAACATATGATTCAACAAAAAACATGTAAAAGTAGATAAATCTCCATGATTAGTAATGGTCGAATCAAGTATCACACATATACAATACCACAATTAATAGATTGAGGGGGGACTTTCCTCCAAGACCACAATGACCAATAGTCCCAAGCTCTAAGGTGTTTTGCTATTCACCAGCAAATCCTTTTTGGATCCCTTCAATATAGTTAGTCCTTTTTACCAATACAATATATAAAATGACAAAGAGTAGAAAATCAAGGATATAGTGTTCCATAAGAAGGATATTGACTCCTGGAATTGTTTTTTTCATCTCAAACATCAAATACCTATAGTTTATTTATGGAAATTTCTTTAATCAAGAATGATTAATGAACCCTATAAGTGGTTTCAATTCTTAATGATCATGTTATCATGCCAAGGACGTTGAAAAATCAATACACAAAATTTTCCATTGACCAGAGGATCGAATGAGCATGTCTCATCTTTTATGAGTGCCATAATATTGTCCCCATGTGATTTGTGCCTTATTTTTATATTCTAATACATTTTCCATGACTCTATTGACAATGATTGTAGTAGGTGAAGACATGACTTTTACTCGGACCTCCCTTTTGGGTTTTTATCTTCACATGTTTTATGTCTCTCCCCTATCAATTAAAAGTATTTTTATTTGGATGATCATTGTATAATGTTTACAATAGTATATATTTGAAAAAAAACATTTTGGTTAAGGTTACAATACATGTTGATGTGATATAAGGGTATTGATTTACATAAACATAATTTGGATTCCTAAGGACATAAGTAATCCAACACCTTATCTAGTAGGAAATGATGATATTTTAAATGATGTATCAAGGTTCTTGACTCATGCATTATAGTGTGAGATGGAAAGGATGATGATGGTCGTGTGTAACTCTATTCTGGTAATCTCCACTATGACGAGGTCGGTGCTAAAAAGGTAAAAAATCCCTTTATCCATGGAAATATTCACAACTGATTAACAGTCATAAGTTCAAAAATAGGAACCCTAGAAAAGTTATTCATAGTCATTAAAATGGTTCCTTGAATACAAGTGTCCATTTATAAGGTTAATGTATGGTTATATACAATATAATACACTCATCATATGAATTTTTTTTCAAATATAAGGTTCTTGGAATGATGGTTGAACATCCCTATACATTAGTTGTCTAGGGTCAGGCTCTTGTTGTCCTTTCATAAGGATTGATAGTTTAATATGGTTTTTTTAATTTAACATCAAGCAATGGGGATGAATATATCATGTAGTTTAATATCACGGGGCATGGAAATATTCCATGATGTTTTAATTTCATATAATAAGGATGTAAGAACCAGTGTGAAATTATGAAATATTTCATTAATGATTATTTTCCCTAGTTAGGGGAATCTAGATGAGAGATAAATCTATTATCTTTACATATTATGAAATTGTGGGTAGCCATATGCTAGATATTTTCTTATATATATCAATCTCTTTTGAAAACACTTTGTATGTAGATATAATTCATACATAGTAAATGTATGTCTATATGAATCATCAGTCTATAAGAAGAGGGATGTTTTCTTAGGATTCCCATGGTTTCCCTACGCTTATTATAAGGCCAACAATTATTCCATATTTAGATTTTTTAGGAGATCCCTATGTGTGGATATAAATCTTATGCATATGAGAGTGGAATGTTAATCATTCCATAGTAATATTCAATATCAGGGTCACATATGGGGTCCTCTACATAAATCCAGATCATATATAGAGGAATGTAATTCCCACATTTCATTACTTTGTGGATTGACAATATTCGTCCCCAAAAAATATTTATGGATAGTATAGACATCTCTGAGAAATATTATGTCATATAGGATGTAACATATGTCTTTTAGTTTAATTTCATGTTACATGAACATTGTCATTTAGTTAAACATCATTTGACTGTAACGTTTTCATACTTTTTAACATCATGAAACTAGAACATATAACCAAGAAGAATGAATAATTTTTGGAAATTGGTTCTTCACATGAGATGCATACACTATGATGGACAAGTACAAGAAAATGATATTATAATATTTCATTAAAAATAGGTATTTGGTATAGTTTTATATCATCAATTTTGTCTGAATCTACATTAATTAATAGGATATTGGATGCGTAAATCATAACCCGAGAACATATAAGTCTTTGAAAGGTGGATAATAGTGTGTATAGATGAACCATTAACAATGGTGAAGTACCATATTCCATGAAGTCGAGATAGTAACTCCTAGATTTAAGAGGGGCCTCATATATGATACTAAAATAGCCACTAATGGGATTCTCTGATCTATTTTGTTATTCATGAAAAAATTGTATTGGTTCCGTCTATGGATAAACAAGTTCATATTACTAGTTTTCTATTGGGGAGAAATAGGGGAATGGGATCCCATGGTCCATGTCATACCATGTGATGTATATCAACTTGTGGAATAGGTTGGTATCATCTCATATGTAAATTATATAGCATCATGAATAATGTCCGATTCAAGATGGTTTAAAGAACACTAAAGGCTACACCAACATGTATTGAACACATTTATAGTTGAATGGATAAAACATGTGATTCTTCAATTCAATTTAATTAGCGTGTATGATCTATTATATGTGAATACCACATTCCATTTAGTCTAACATCATGTTTTTAGGATATTGTTTTCAATCATTGGATAGACAAGACGTCAATTACACTGGTCAATGTGTTCTTCAAGGATCCCTAAGATTTAATGAATCACTCATAAAATGAGAAAAAGATATAATTGGAAGGTCGATTGTCCCATTTTAGAGTACATGACATGGAATATTTTGGGGGTAATAACTTTTTGGTGTAAGTGGTAATCCTCATATGATGTTTTTTATCATTCATGAACATAGTTAGGAGTGATAAAAATTCATTATTGGGCTAAACATGTAGGATCTAGCAACCACTACATTTATAATGGTAATAGAAATCATGTCATATGGTGTTCTTATCATAGAATTCCTTGTGTTTGTATAACCCAAATACATGTTATGGGGATTTTTTTTACATTACAGTTAGATCGATGACTCATGATCTGGTCATTAGTAAGTATTATGTGTAATAGAGAATCAAGACACATGTAGTTATTGCAAAGTAAATTCTCCAAACATCTCATGTTATTATGATGGGAGTGAGAGTTTAAATAATATTTTGTTTGGACCCATGATTTGGGATCTGAAAATTACGATATGTCCTATGATAAAAGGAATCAATATACAAATATCTCAAGAGAATTTTTCCAACATAGGTCTTTTCCATATGGAGGGTGCGGTACATTTTTATATTTTGTGGTTGGGCCAACAATTTAGGATCTGTTCATCACTACAAATCCTATGATAATAATAAATCAATCCAAAAATAGAATTCTATTGAAAAATTCCCTACAGAGGTCTCACCCATACATAGTGGGGACCTTTATTTATTTTATATTTTGGATGGACACAATATTTAGAACATGGGAATTACTATGTATTTTGTATAAATAGAAAATAAGAAAAACATATTTATTGAATTTAAAATTCCCCACATCGGTCTGATCTAAATTTATTTTTTCTGAATAATTTCAATTAAATTTTTGTTAGGACCGTGTTTGTAGATATATGAATCACTATATATCTCTTTAGAGTGATAATCATTCCTCATGTGGTTCTTGGAAGGATAAATTATTACACAGGTCTGATATATATGTAGATTTTTGGATTTTTCATTTTATATTGCAGTTCGACCTAGGATTCAGGATCTTAGAATCATTATGTATCATATAGAAACTAAAATCAAGACATGTACAATTTTTTTAAAGGGAAAATTCACTAAATTGGTCTAGACTGTATGTTGGGGAAATTTTTCAATTTTATATTATGGATGAACCTGGTATTTTTAATCTAGGTGTCATTATGGTACATAGAGAAACAATAATCTAGCCACAAATAGTTCTTTAATGGAAACTTTTATTCACATATCTGACCAATATTTAGTGTAGGGTTCATTTTCCATTTATATTATGGTTGGGTCCATGACTTGGGATCTGGGTATCACAATGTTAACTATGATGATAATAATAATTCCACATGTAGTTCCTAGATGGAGAATTCAAAGCACATTTCTAAAAACTATACTAATAGAAGATAATTTTTCCATTATATTAGGGTTAGATCCATTATTTGGGATTTGGGTTCTTATAGGTATCGAATAGTGATATGAATGAATCCACATGTAGTTATTGATAATTACCCTTATATGTATCTTATTTACACATATGAACATGGGTACTTCATTTTATCTAATAAAAAGTCATATATCATGTAAATTGAATCATTTATGATGTAACATCCACTATTGTATTATCATTATTCGGTAAAAACAAATTCTATTTATTTTAATTTAATATGGTAATGATGTGAGAAGTTATTTAGTTTACATCATTCCTACCATAACAAGGTGTGTTGTTTAGTTTTATTCTATTCACCATCAGTTTGAATTCTTTATGGAAGGTATAAAAATTACATATTGATAATCTGTTCTTTATTGGGGCCTATAATGTGATCCACATCCATTTGGATAAAGAGTTAGCTCCATTGGAATAGACATTATATTTTTTATAAGTCTCGTTCAACTTGGGATCCAGTTTGGAGGTTTATTTCATAGTATAATTGGGGTTCTTAGATAAAATACTATATATCCATAATGCAATGAGAAGTGGAAACAACTTTTTTTATAATCATGTAATGTAAACATAACGAACCTCGAGTATATACAGTTTATGAATACATTTATCATTTTATTTTTTCCACTCATACAGCCACTTTTATTATTTTTCTTCATCTAAAATTTATCTACGTATTTCTATTCAGAATGATAGAAATTTGAATTTGATTTGAATCACTAATTTATTACAATAAACAAATGAATGTGGGTTCATTTTCATGTATGTACATGTTGTGCTACGTTAAGACAATAGAGCATGAAAAATCATGTACAGAAAATTACTTATTATCTATGTTATCAATTTTATGTAGTCTATTTTATACTTTATTGTTGAAGTCATCTATCTATCCATGTTTTCTTCATGATAGTGTGATATATGGTTGTACTCGATTTTGTACACTGGGAATATTTTCATCAATGATTTATAATATAATATGGCGGTTTATTCAATTAGTTACATATGAGGGACACTGAATATAGTAATAATTTTGGAATTTATGAATTTGATGATGTACTTATAGTCAACATCCACACGGGGTATAGCCATTTAACATTTGGATAATAATTTGTGTTTTTAAGGATGTACATAAACTTCTAGGATATATTTGTGGAATATAGACCTAGAATATACATTATCAATATGAAAAATAGCATGGAATGCCTAGCTATATATATGAACTATGTGGTTTTTGGATGAAGTATGTTGGATTATTTAATGCATGACAAATACTTAAAAATTCAACATTGTACTACCAAATTTATTCCCATAATAACCAAGCCTCCAAATCTAATTAGAGAGTTTACTTCCTGATTAGTGATTATTAAAGGATCCATCATGAACTTTTTCCCAGAAAATTAAGTCTCTCTTTCTTCCATGAAACCTAGGATGACTCTATCAAAGTATCGTTATTAGATGAATATCTTCTCGTTTTCCAATTCCAATGGGTCAACTTCACCTCTTTTTGTTGAATATGTACTTGTTTGGCCTGATCTGAAAGGAGGGTCTCATTTTGGAGGAAGCTACTATGGGATCAATCCATCCAATGATGGATTTAATTTCATCCTTCTCTCGGGAAGTGATTATTTTATTAATTTCCTACATGGAAAATAAGATGAATGATGAAACCATTGTTTGGTATGAAACTTGGAAAACCACATTGTCTTGACTGGGATTGGACAAGATTGTGACATAATTGTCTACTGCATCATCAAAAAAAAATCATTAATCAAAAAAAAGGAAATGTTGGTTCAAAAGGAAATTATTCTATAAATAAACTATTATAAATGATGATAGGCGTTAATTATTCATTCTTTATAGAATACTCACCATTGATCTATTTTATTAATAGATCTGTTTTCCCTTTTATATTCAAGTATTCTATCGATATATATAGGGATATCATCGAGAAAATGATTTTTTCTTGGTATACTATTCCATTATTAGTATATCCTTCAAATATCGAGAATATATATGGAAAATTTTCTCTTTTCAAGGAAACGTGTTAAAAACCCAGAACAAACACAGTTAAGATTTGGGTGCACCATTATCATACCAAAATGACCTTGTGAGGCATCGTGAAAATACATACACCATTTCCAGTTACCATCATGGCCAAATAAAACTTATTTTTCTAGATGTTTTGTATTTACAGGAATGAATCCTAGAGAGGGATGTGCCGAAAGAAAATCTTTCATTCTCTACCATTTAACTCCCATATATGACACAAATTGGTTTTCATTCTTTTTTAGGATAACATTATATTAGGGTAAATTCCTATTAAAAATATGGTGGAAATATTTGTACTTGAGAGGGAAAAAATGAGAGACCAAATGGACTTTATGATGATATATATAATGACCCAGCGTTTCACTAGGATGATGAGTGTGAGTTAGTTTGTCTCAATATTATAATATCTGGTCTCTATACCAAGAATCATTTGACTATTGTGATAAAGGATATTTCCATTCATCGAATCATTTGTAATTGTGAGCATAGAACTAAAAAATCCTTCCATGGTAGCCACATATAAGATAAGTGTATTTCCTCCAGCCATCACAATGAATACTATTATATGTAGTCAGTACTTCTTGATATTCTACAAATCAACTTTATAATAATCATCCCATTAGTAGGTGACTCCCCTAATCATTAACATAGTGAAGGGGAGGGTTTTTTCAACCAATTTTTCTATTAAATACAAAATATAAGAGGGTTTACTCTAGTTCCCCATCTGTTATGTAAGTATCTATATGGTGAATTTTAAAGGATTTCATAATTATTTTATGAATTGTCCTTGTTGTAATAGTTTCATACTAAAAAGAGACGGAATTACCCTTTAATTACATTGAAAGAACACTTTATATTGTTCAACTTCAAACTGTCATACTTTCATTTTCTTTAGATTGTATGAATATGAGTGTGTAATCATACCTCATTGCTAATAATTACACATAAGAGGAAATAACATATAGTACAAACTTGAATAAAAGTGAAATGGAGAGGATCCCTTACCTATTTTAATAATTCCAGAACCTCTTCTACATTTATAAAATTTATGATCAAATTTTTAATTTCATTTATAACCATTTTTATTGGTTTGGAGGATCAGTTTAATTGGTCAGGTTTGTTTTCTTGCTTGATTTTAAAGTCTGGTTCATGTTCGGATAAACATGTATGATAAATGTGGTTGTCCAGAATTGATGTTATTGTTTATTAATGAACATACAAATGTTTATATGGTTGAAAATATTAATTTTTTACTTTATGTAAAATTGAATCATTATATAAAACGTTATTGACATCCTTTTGGGTTAATTGGTTGTGTTTGACGACAAACAACACATTTTATTTTATAGCCCCAAAAAATGTTTAAAAAGGATTCCAGAACCCTATTTGTGACATAATACATATATTATGGTCTGGTTCAACCATGAAAATTATTTTATGACCATAATTTAACAGGGTTTTGGAAATTGATAACTTATTTTCCTTTATTGTGCTTAATTAACACATCTCAAATGGTGTTTCCATTTTTTTCAAATAAATGATGGGGAAAAGAGAGAGGATAATAAATTATCCCATAAGAATCATATTATTATAGTAAATTTAGGTTACTGGACATATCATACCATTTGGTTGGAGATAGGTGAGAAATTAAACAACAAAAGAAAATAACATAAAATAAATAAATGAATTGGAAAGAGAAATTTACCTCTTGAGTTTAACTCCTTTGAGAGCCACTTAAGAGGAGAGGCTTTAGTATTTTGAAGAGACAAGCGGATGTTGGAAATGGGGAATGATCATGGGAGGATATTTGTTATAATATTGTAAAGGAACATTGATAGATAGTATTGAAGAGAAGAGGGAGTGGGGGAGGGGTTTATAGTGGATGATAGGAGGGTTTTAGTAATTTTTTAATCATTAGTTTATTAATTTTCTACAATACCTGAAATATTTATTATTCTACATAAATTAGTAAATGGTTCATGTGAATTAGAACCAAGGGTGGTGACATCAGGCATGAGGTTAGGAATAGTCTATTTAGATTATAATGTATATGTACGGTAAATTACTATATTTAGTATTCATCCAAAATTCATGTATTTTAAGCAAATCTCAAAAATTCACCCTAACCATTTTCAACATGTAGAATCCCAAAAAAAATCCATTTTTAAAAAATAATTTTCTAAATGGGATTAATTTTTTGTTAAATTAAAATCATAATTTACTCCAAAAATAACAATTCTAAAACATTTATTTTCTTATTCCAAGATATAGGTATATCGTACTCCCATGTCAGTCATATTTATATACTATCATAGGTAAGGATACTATAAATTAGGGTAGGTCACTATTCATAAGGATAATATAACTTTTCATAAGGGTTTTATTCTATTCACCAAAAATTAAGTAGGTCATATTAGACTCCAAATAACTTACTGATCGCAACTGTAAATGTCTTATTTTTGAAATTACAAATTACAGAAGTGACAAACTAATGTCTAATGGTAACATTTCACTTAGTAGTTAACTATGTTTTGATTTCATGTGATTATATGACATAATTATAAGAAGATAATTTCCATTTAAATCATTGTGTCATTGCATTTTTCTTCCTTAAAAAATTTTGTTTTCGAAATTTCTTTTTATAGAAAGTGTCATAAATAGCTGCGGGTACTTTCATTGCCTCCTCCAATTCCTATGTTTCCTCCTCGTACTTATGTTTCCGCTATAGTACCATGACCATGTGACTAGTCTTATTATGTAGAAATTTATCTCTATGATCCACGATCTTCACTGGATGCTCCTCATTAAAAATATCATCCTCCAACTAATCTAACTCTAAAGAAAGTACATGTGAAGTATCTAGTATGTACTTCCATAATAAGAATACATGGAAGAAATTGTGTAGTTTTATAGTATAGGTGGATGTACCAGTCTATAGGCTATAGCTCTGACTCAATCAATGATTCTGAAGGGGATGATGTACCAGGGACATAGATTCCCTTTCCTCCCAAACCTCATGACATCTTCCATGGAGGTATGTGTATAAATACCATGTCTCAAACTTTGACCTCAAGGCCTTGTCTATGATTGTCTATAAAACTATCATGTCGACTTTTGGCTACCTTGATGTCCTATTAATTGGTTTTCACCTTATCCTTTATTTCATTGACCATTTAATGACCTAGTATGTTACACTCACTGAATTCATCCCAGCATGTCAATTTTCTCCACCTTTACCCATAAATGGCTTCATATTGTTTCATTCGGATGCTCGATGGGAATCTTTTGTTATAGGAGAATTAAACCAGTGGAATATGTGGGTCCCATCATCCTTTTAATTCCATATAACATGCTCCCAACATATCATCTAGTGTCTAAATTTTTCTCTTATATTGTCCATCAGTTTGAGAATGATAGGTCCTACTGATGTTCAGTTTAGTTCATAGAGAATTTTAGAGACTATTCCATAACAACGAGGTGAATCTCGGATTACAATAAGATACAATAGATAGTAGAACTCCATGCTACCTTACCACTTCATTGATGTAAATACATGAATTTTGATCCAATGAGAAGTCCTATCAAATTATTATAATGTGAGATATATTCATAAAAAGATCCACAATGACCCATATTGCATTGTTTCCTCTGGAAGTAAATGGATGTCCATTGGCAATGTCCATGGAAAGTTTCTACCACATCCATGATCATATGGGTAGTGGTTCTATCATCCCCTTAGACTTTTTCTTCTCAACCTTCAGTTGCTGACATACCTATAATACATTTATGTATATTCTGTATTATCCCTTTTCATATTGTCCCACCAAATATTTTCTTAGACATATTAATATATCATTGTGATCCCGAGGTTAAGAGAAGGTTGAGCTATGTGAATCATTCAGAAACTCCTTCTTTGTCTCTAGATCACATGGTACTCATGATCGTGACACAAATATTACTACTCCTTCTTTTTCAATCATGAAATCAGAGGATTTCCCATTTGTGAGAGCTTCCACATTTTTTGAATTTCCACAACTTACATTGAGTATCCATTATTTCCTCCATGTGGGATGGTTGAGAAATCATTTGGAAAAGAATTGTGATGTTCCTATCTTAATTATTCCCATTTCAATCCAATTACAATATAAAAAGATCGATTCCATTTCATTTCTCATCATTGATAAAGATGTTGGATTCTTTATACATAGAGCATTTGACACCTTATTTACCTTACATTTATAGTTTTGGATCAAGAGTTCATTGTCATTAATGAGCTTTATGCCTCATTATTGGTTCATATTAAGCTCTTTTTGTGTGAATATATAATTGAGACTCTTCTGTTCAGCATATATATCACACTTCCCCCATAGTGAAAATGCCACCATATTTTCAACACAAATATCATTGCCTCCAACTACATAATATGTGTAGGGTCGTTTTTCTCATGAATTTTTAGCTTCCCTGAGGCGCAATCTATCACATTATCATTTTTTATCAGCACACAGCGTTATCCCTTCTTTGAAAAATCATTGTACACAACAAAGAGTTATCCACTTGTTTGGAGTGTGAGTGTTGTCATAGTGATTAGCCTATTTTTAAAATCCTTAAAACAATATTCACATTCTTGGGTCTAGACAAACATTACTCCCTTACATGTCATCTTGGTCATCGGGTTTGATAATCATTGAATTTTTTTCATAAATCATCAATAATACCCAGCTAGACCCAGAATATTTTGGATCTCCATTACCGATATTTGCCAGGACCACTCTTCAATCACCTTTTTCTTTGAAGTTTCTATAGACATCCCTTTACTAGTGTTAACATTCCACAATAATGATACTTCCTCTATCCGTAAATCATATTTACTCTACATTTCATAAAAATAATCCCTTTAAAAAATCTTTAACACAGTATTCAAATGCTCCTCATGTCCCTCCTTTCCCATGGAGTATGTCAAAATATCATTAATATAGACTACCACATATTTTTCGAGGTAATCTCTAAAGTCATTATTCATTAAATATTTGAAAATTTCTGGATAATTAGTGACTCTGATGGAAATCACTATGAACACATAGTGTCCATACATTGTTTGAAAGGCAGTCTTGGGAATATTTTCTATCATCACATTTAATTGGTAGTATCCCAACCGAAGGACAACCATATAGAAATAAAATTCCACACGAAGCTAATCAAACAAGTCATCTATCCATTCAATGAGATACATGTTCTTTGTCATTATTTTATTGATCTCAAGATACTCAATGCAGAGAGGCATTAATCCATCCTTATTCTTAATTAAGAGGACTATCACACCCCCATGGTAGAGCACTTGGGCGAATAAAACCCTTCTCTAGATTCTCTTGTAACTCCTTCTTCAGATATTCCGGCTCTATGATGGTCATTTTTTTGGTGTCTTTGATATTGGAAGAGGTCAATGAATAAGTTAAATTAAGAAATCAACCTCTTGGTCAGAATAATGACTAGTTTAATCTTCAGGGAATACATTAGTGTAATCATTTATGATGTCCATGTCTTCATTCTTGATTCTCTCCTTAGTCTCAAACATTTGAAATTGATATTCTTAAACATAAGGAAGCAATATCTACACATGAGAGGAGGATTATATAGGTGAGTCGTCTTCGTCCTTATACATGTAATGAATTAGAGGATGCTTCAGGATGTGAAGACTGATATCCTTTTCATGACAGTTGATGTTGTAGTTGTATAAAGATAGCCAATCTATGCCTAATATAGAATCAAACTCTACTAGATAAGTATGATGATATTTGTTTGGAAGTTCAGTCCACAATCTATAACCAGGGATGTGTTATAAATATTAGATTCAATAATTTCCCCATTCATTGTTCTCATTGATAACGTTTCCTCCAAATTTTAAGGCAGTGTTTGAATAGTTCTACTAAACATTCATGATATGAAAGAATTCCTAGAACCATAATCAAATTGTATGTTCACTGTTCATTAATAAATAAGTGGGGGACCTATCACCACATCATTTTCCATCCCCACTATAGTAGTAGTGATAGCATAATCCATTCCTTGTTTATTTAGAGGTTGATGTTGATTTCATCCAATAACCCTTGGCTAAGGAAAATTGTTTACATAATTCCCATGATCCTTGAAGATATAACACTACACCACTATTTGAGTGTTTTTCTGAACCATCCTTTATTCATACACATTAGCAGGATTTTTCATATCGCTTTGGCAGTTCTTTGTCTGATGTCCCAGCTTCCCAAATTTGAATCAATTCCTGGTTCCATTTAGACAATATCCAATATGCTTCTTCCAGCAACTTTTACAATTAGGTTATTTGGTCTTCTTTCCATAATGATATTTGTTTGTTGAACAACCCTGGTTGTTCTCCATTTTTTTCATCTTGTCACTGGGCCCACAAGACCACTAAGAGTCTTTAATCTCCATTTCATCCTTCAAAACACAACATAAAATCTCATCATAACTTTCAATGACTCAGTTCGCCAATAACTTCCATAGTCTCTTATTTATACCTATAATGAAGTCATCAACCTTTATTTCGGTGTTCATGATAAATCCATTGGTGTACCTTAAAAGCCTTGTAATGTTTTCTTTATACTGCCTGATGGACTCATCTTCCTTTTTCATGAGACCGATGAACTCTCTTTCTATCATGAGATGAAGGGTTTGAGGAAAATATTTATTGAAAAAACAACCTCTAAAATTCTACAAATCCATCGAGTCAATTTCTTCTTGGGACATTATATTCTTGATCAATGTCCACCACTGATCAAAATACCCATAAAAATAATAGACCACCTATACAACATTCCCTTATTCTAAGCATTGGAGGATGGAAAATATCTTTTCAATGGAGTTAATACACTATTCCACAAGGAGGGGATCAGAATATCTAGTAAACATGGGAGGCCTTTTTCACATAACAGAATCTATGGAAAATTTCTAATTCCTTGGGGGAGGAGGTTGTTCCACATGATTCATGTTATTATTAATAACATGAACCAACTGAGAAATTATATTCATTATGTTTTGAGAACCCTATCCCATCATATCAGGAATATCATTATTGAAATATTCACATTTCCTATCAAATTATTTTTTTGAACATGTTCTACTATTTCCCGCCATTAATGATGAAAAATAATTTATAATTAGAGATCTTGAATACTTAATTATTGAACATAAAAACACAACATTTAAAGATAAAATGATAAACATGTAAAAAATAAGTATATACTAACTTCTGATTCCATAGGTTTTAATATAGGTTTTCCTCATTTTTTTCTCATGAATTTACCAAAGCATATCTCCCAATAGTGTCAATAGAAAGAGTGTAGCAAGGCCCATTGTCATCTACTAGGATACCCCGGGTCAAGCCTGAAACTCCTTGTTAGAGTTTTCACTCCTAGGTACATCAATTTTAGAGCTGTATCTACATGTTTTTATATAGAAAGGGATGTGTTTTCTTTATAAAAAACGTATGCTATACTTACCAAAATATAGGGGTGTTTTTTCATAATTTGTCTCATCCTTAAGATTCTCACTATGATGCACTATTACTAGTCTCCGAAAAATAAATAGATCATCCTATGATACCAAATATAGTGACCATACCCATTTACATATAACATTACATGATTTTAAACATAATTATACATCAGAATACAATACAAGGATAGTGAATTCTAGTGTCTTGTAAGAATTTTCCTATAAAACTGAAAACATGGAACTAAAAAAACGATTTTATTATTTAGACTTTCTAATGATACCCTAACTTATTTTGTCTCAAACATCATCATATGATATCCTGGGGATAACATGAACAAATGGATTATCTATATTCCATATAAAGGAATAAGAATAAGAATAAATCCTTAGCACATGGGTTAGAAAACAAGACATAAAGAAATAAAAAGTCATGTAACATAATGGATGATAAAATATAAACATCGATTCATATAAACATGGAATCATAGAAATGTGGAAGAAACATAAAGTATTACTTATATGAGTCAAGGAAAAATTCCAATATTGGTTCTTATAGTAGCACAAGCAAAGTCTAACTGCCAAGACCATATCACATAACATCTCATGTGACTTAACATTTCCCAATGCATTAGAGATCTATCATGGATAAACTATATTAAATTTTTCATGAATATTATTTCCACATAAATAATCATATATAATCAATCATACATTGTTGTAAGAGAACCCATGTTGGTAAATGAGTATCACATTCATGATAGAAAGCATAATGAATGACCATATCCCAAAACTGCCTATGAGGGAAAACAGTTAATACATACATGGAAACTAATTACGTAAAATCAGTAAATATAATGGTATGATATGTAAAACATAAGTGACAAAATTTTAGATGATTATTTAGGAAATTCATAGTAATAAAACCGTTTAGTGAGATTTTAAGGAAAACACAATAGATATTTTAAAATAACAAAGGTGGTGGTATTTTATATAAAACCATAAGTTATACAAGAATGTTTAAATAATAAAACTACAGATTTAATAATGAAAATGGTGGCTTAAAGAGTGGATAGAGTTTACTTGAAATTCGGTAAAAATTTGAAAAGTTTCCAAAAAACGAGTTTGCTTACTGGGAAGTATCAGGGAGTGAGTCACTTAAGAACTTGTATACCCCTTATAGAGAATGAGAGGTGGATATTTCAACATTATTTTGGAGCATATAAAAAGAGTTTAAAATTTTTAAATAAAAATAAAATACACCTTTTTTAGGGTTAAAAGAAAGATAGATCAACCTAAATGAATAATTGATGTTTGGGTAAAATTCCTTACGAATTGTCCACATAATATCGGGTGTACTTAAGGAGGTTAAATGAAAAATAAAGGTATTTATCATCTTTTATAAATCATGAAGACAATATGGGGATTTTCATAATCATAACCCATCAAATTTAATTACACGTTAATTTCAAAACATAGAGAACAATTTATAATAAAAGTGGAATGGAGAAGATCTATTACATTGTGTTCGTTGTTGTTATACACTTGTTATTAATGAACTGAATATAAAAATTAAGTTTATTAATTAATAATTAAAAACAATTATACAACAAAATGATTTAGTATAACCTTTTTAAGTTCACTTATAACCATTTTGATTGGTTATGGGATTCAATTTCGTTGTTTGGGTCTATTTGCTTTCTTGATTTTAATGATCTGTTCATGTTCGGATAAACATGTATGATGAAGGTTGTTTTCTAGAATTGTTTTTATATATTAATATTTAACATTAATAAGGTTAAATTGTTTAAAACATAATATGGTTACTTTATGTGACGTTTAATCATTATATAAAACTATAGTGACATCCTTTGAGTTAATTTGCAGTTTTTACCACAAATAACAGATTTTTTTATAACCCACAACCAAGATTACAAAATGATTCCAAAATCATGTATGAGTCATAATACATATATAATGGTATAGTTAAATAATAAAAATGGTCTCATGACCATAATTGAAGACAATAATTTAAATTAATAACCTTCCGTCCGTGATTGTACGAAATTAACAAATCTCAAAGGGAGTTTCCATTTCTTTCAAATAAATGATGTGGAAAATAGAAAGTATAATGAATTATTCTATTAGAATAATTTCATTCTAGTAAATTTATGTAACTGGTGTTATCATACCCTTTGGGTGAATGGAGGTGAGGAAAGAAACAAGAAAAGAGAAGCACTTAAAAGAAATAAATGAATTGGATAGAGGAATTTACCTGTTTAGATTAACTCCTTTGAGATACTTTTAAGAGGAGATTCTTTGGTATTTTTAAGCTATTAAGGGAAATTGAATGTGCGGAAGGATCTTGGGACGAGATTTTGGAAGAATATTTGTAGGATAGAAGACATGACAAGATTAAATAAAAGAGTGAATGAGGGTGGTTTTATAGTAGAAGAGAAGAGGGTTTTCATAATTTTTTAATCATCAGTTTATTAATTCTCCTCAAGACTAGAAATAGTGATGAATACATGAATAAAAATATTTAATGGGTCATGTGAATTTTAACCCGGGGTGGTGACATCATCCATGATTCTAGTAATATTTTATTTATCTTATAATGTTTATATAGGTTAAATTATAGTATTTTACTTTTCATAAAAAACTTCAAGTATTTCAGAAATATCACAATAATTTACCCTAACCAATTTTAGACATATAGAATAAAAAAATTAAATCCATTATTCAGAAATAAATTTCTAAATATGACTACTTTAATATTTAATTAAAATCCTAATTTACTAAAAAACATAATTCTAAAAAATTTATTTCCTTATTCTATGATATAGGTATATCATACTCCCACATGAATATTAATTTTATACTATCATAGGTATGTTTAATATTCATTATGTTAGGTAAATATAAATATGTGTAACATTACTATTCATAAGGGGTTGTTACTAATCACCAATAATTATGTTGGTCATATTTTACCTCATATAACTTACTGATAGAAATTGTGAATATCAAATTTTCAAAATTTCATATCACCAAAGTGTAAAAAATATGTCTAAAAGTCACATAGCACTTATTAGTTCATTGTTTTATGATTTCATGTGATAATATGACATAATTATTAGATGGAAATTTCCATTGAAAATAACTGGGTCATTAGAGATTATCATTCTTACTAGCGCTATTTCCTTTTTTGGGGGAATGGGCCCATATTGGGTTGGGAATCACAGAATGCAGTCTTCTGGGAATTTTTTTTTATGTTAGGATATCTTCTTGGATACATAATTGGGATAAAATTTGATTATGTGTCGCCATAAATATTCTCGTCACAAAGTTACATTAATTTTCCTTACGATAGTGGAATACTGAGTGAGTATGTTAACCCTTACCACATGTTGATGAAGTCAGTAAAACATGTTTTATATTATATAAAAATTTTGTGTTTGAAAATGATCTTTTTCATTCTCATGGAGATAAAATTATAAAGTAATTAATGAAGAAGTTAATCCCATACTATAAGGGAACCGATTGAAAAACTATTATGTCAAATGAAGGCTATAATTATCAATGTTTGTACAAAACATCTCATGTAAAGACCGTAAAATTCAAGGGAAATTTTTTTTTCTTAATTTTCTTTGGATTTTTTACAAGAGCGCGATTTCAGACGGCACCTGATTCCGAGGCCCGGAATGCCCGGAATTAATTTCCGAAGTTTGGCTCGGGTACGTTCAGTGAACGGACGAGCGGGAATTCCTAACTTTTGATCCGGTGCTCGGAATTGAAATCCGAGGGCACCGATGAACTCGCAGCGCCGGTTTTCGCTTAATGAGACCTTTTCGGGAGTTGCGTTTGTTGCGGGTTGAAAGATACGTTTTGGGGTTTTTCAATTAAGTTAAATAAAATTGTGTAAAACAAATTTTATTTTTAACTTATTAAAGAAAACCTACCTAAGGGGGTTGGAAGTGGGACCCACACCCACTTAACCTCCCTTGGGAGGATTAAGTGTGGTGGGGCCCACACGAACCCCTAAGACTTTTCTTTTTCTCTCAACGTTCTTAACCCCCAATTAATTGGCCTACGTTACCCTTATTTAATTAAGGAAGTTAAAGCCCTTTTTGAATTTCAAATTTTGAAATTCTTTTGTGTTGTGTTAATAAAATAAGAGGTAGTCTTATTTTATTTAGGGTTCTTTGTTTGCCTTTGGAGAGCCTTCTCATCTTCAAGCTCTGACGAAGAACGAAGAACGTCTTCATCCTCGACGAAGAACGACAACACTTCGTCAAGGATCATCGACTCAGAGACCTAGTATCTTCGGACCTCTGCTTCCTCTTCGGACCTTCTTCGTCGGCAAACGAAGATCCGCCAACAACGTGTCGCATCGGACGTAAATCTTCGTCAACAGATTTGACGAACGACGACCGCGACGCCTGAATTCCGCGACGCCGTCTTCCGCGGAACGTAGAGGATTTCTTTGAATCTCAAACCCGAGGTAGGGGATGTTTTTATTAATTATTTTATTCCATTCCTGAATCGTGGATTTTAGCATGACTAAACGTGAGACTTTTTAGTTATGTTATTTGTTAACGCGAGGGAAGTCGGACCGCACGAACACGGCCGAAACCCCCTCCTTCGTTCATGTTGATTCATGCGGGTGGAAGCAAGAGGCGTGGTGCCGTCGCACCACGCGGATGAACATGCTAATGATTTCCGCAATACCGTCGCGCTTCGCCGAGGAGAGACTTCAAGACCGCGACGCCGACACGCCGCGTTGGGAGGATTCTTGGCACGGCGAAAGGGGCGCGGTGTCGTCGCACCGCGCCGGACGACGAACACCGCGGCCGGTTCCGGGCCGCGGTGAGACGAGGAGACCGCGGCCGGTTCCGGGCCGCGGCGGAAGGAAAGACCGGCGGCCGTGCCGCCGGCGTCGGGAGTCGAGGGCGGGACCGGAAATTCCGGTCCCGTTGGTAAAAACCGGCCGGCCAGCGGCCGGCCGGATGTCATAAAAGCCGGGGGATTAAACCCCCGGCCGGTTCTTCAAGACCCCCCTCTTAATGAGGGGGGGCGGTTCTTTAAAGGAGGGGGGGGGCAAAGCCCCCCCGGTTCGTTCCAGCCGGCCCCCTTATGTGGGGGGCCGTTTTTTTTTTGGCAAAGGCACGGCCATGAGCCGTGCCGCTTGAGAAAAACGCGGGGGCAATCAAGCCCCCCGCGTGACCACCCCGTGCGGCACCCGCCGCCGCCAGCGCGGCCCGCCGCTGCCGCCGCCACGCGGCCCGCCGCCGCCAGCGCGGCCCGCCGCTGCCGCCGCCGCGCGGCCCGCCGCCGCCAGCGCGGCCCGCCGCTGCCGCCGCCACGCGGCCCGCCGCCACCGCGCCACGCGGCCCGCCGCCGCCACGCGGCCCGCCGCCGCCACGCGGCCCGCCGCCGCCGCGCCGCCGTCGCCGCCGCCGCCGGCCGCCGCGCCGCCGCCGCGCCACCCCCCGGGGGGGGGGGGTCGGGCCGGGTCGGCCCGGACCCGGACCCCCCCGTTTCGGACCAGTTTTGGTTTTTCGCTCATAACTTGAGCCTCGGACCTCCGAATGACGAACCGTCTGCGGCAACGCGATCCTTGGATCGAGACGGTCGTTTCGGTATATCGCACTCAAGGTTTCGGTTTACTTTGAGTTCGGCCGGGTTGGTTCGTTCACGAAACCAACCGGGCCTTCGGAGCGGAAACACTCATATCTTGAGCTACGGACGTCCGATTGACGTGCCGTCAGACGCGTAGTGTTCCTCTTAGTGAGACGGATCTTTTGGCATACTCCGCCCGAGGTTTGGACGCAGGTGGAGTACGGTCGGGTTGGTTTTGCCTTAAAAACCAACCGGGCCCCGGAGACGAAAATGCCAATAACTCTCAGACCGGGCGTCCGATCGACGCGCCGTCTGTTGCGTTGAGTTCCTGTTGACGATACGGAACTTTTGGATACATCAACTTCGGTCTTCGTGACAGTTGATGTATCAGCCTCTCGGCTCGTGGAGCGGACCCTCCGTACGAGCTTGCTGTGTGCGGGAACCCTAGTGCTGGCTGCGACTGTTCTACTGCTACGACTGCTACTGTGACTGCGACGACGACAGTACAGAGATCCTGTGTGGATTCGACGACGACAGTATAGAGATCCTGTGTGGATTCGACGACGACGACTACAGCACTCAGCGATCCTACGTGGATCAGTGCTACAGGTTCTGTGTGAGCCCGATCCTGTGTGGGTCCTTGCGCTCAGCGGTTCTGTGTGAGCCAGCGCCTACAGGTTCTGTGTGAGCCCGATCCTGTGTGGGTCTTGCGGGGGTTAGTTACCTATCGATCCTTCGTGGGTCCGACGACTTAGATGGATCAGTGATCATCTTTATCGTCCCTGAAGAAGTATACCTGTGTGAGCTGAATCCTGTTACTTTCCTTTGTGGAATACGTATACTTTCCTGCGTGGACTGAGTTATACTTGGGCTCGGAGGTTGGAGCGTATTTGAATTGATGACTTAGGTATATGTATGGGCTTATACCTAAGCAGTGTTGGTTGTTACTTCGTGATTGTACTTTGCTTCGTGGTTTATCCTTTGTGGATTTTGAGAGACCTTCAGGGGTCTCGGGGACCCTACTGAGTAGCTTATACTCACCCCTGCACGGGCTTCGCCCGCACTACGTTGTGTTGGTTGCAGACGACGGACAGCGTTGACCTTAGCTGAGGTTTGCGGAGCGGGACGGTACCCGGAGGTGGACCACTGGGCGGGACGAGCACGGAGCGGACGGTGGGACCCGTGGAGCAGAGGAGCTATCTGTACCCACCCTTCAGGTGGGATTTTCCAGTGGACAGCACGGAGTAGCGGCCTTTACTTTTCAGTTGCTGTTTTTCCCTTTTTGAGTTGTACTTTACTTTCAGTTTGGGTTTGTATTCTGGCCCATTTACTTTTCCGCACTTCAGTTGTACTCTGCTTGCTTAGTGTTTACTTTCCGCTTGTTTACTCTGTGGTGTGTGTTTACTTTTCAAAGGCAATGCCTTCCCAATTTGCTGGGATCTACGCCTTGGTGCTAGTCGCCAGCCCCTGGCCTATGGAAGGCGGGCTTGGGGTAGTCACGGCACGGACCCCGAGGGCGGGTCGTGACAAATTGGTATCAGAGGAGTTCGGTTCTACCGCGAACTCTGATCTTTTCTATGTGAAGCAATAATGTTTAGCGTATTGAGTGTGGTTATCAGTCCAGGGAGTCCAGTGTTGGTGCGGCGGCCGACGTATCCACACACCAGGACCCTGACGTCTGATTTCCGACTTAATGCACGAAAACATTGATTGCGTGTGTGTTTCAAAGTTTTCTTTGTGATTACTTATATCAGCTCACCAGGTATACTGTTCTAACCGTGGCGCACCTGTTTCCTTTTCAGGATGGCCCCACGACGGCAGCCAGCTAGGGTTCCGATGGTCGAGCGAGACGACAGCCCACCGAGCGACGAGGCTTCGGTGCAGGGCCCTTTTCCAGTAGTGGCACCGGCGGTAGCTTTACCCGCCGAGCCCCCGATGCTTCCAGCAGCAGCCGCTGACGATGCACGTCGCCTCAGCGCACTGCATGAGTTTCAGCGACAGCGACCGCCCAGGTTTCGCGGGGAGACGGATCCCCAGGCAGCAGAGGACTGGCTGGAGGCAGTGGTTCGAGTGTTTAGGCTAGTGAGGACACCAGCAGACCTCATGGTGATCCTCGCTGCGAGCCTACTACACGCAGCAGCAGGACGATGGTGGAGCCTGATGCTCCAGGTGCACGATGAGGCATCTCTACTCTGGACGGACTTCGAGAGCCTCTTCCGCTCTGAGTTCGTCCCGGCCACCCTTCGAGCGGTGCGTATCCAGGAGCTTCTACAGCTGCGGCAGGGCAGCATGACGGTCGCCCAGTACTCGGCGAGATTTACCGATCTCTCGCGCTACTCGACCGACATGGTACGGGACCCATTCTTCCGGGCCCGGACCTTCGAGCAGGGTTTGAGACACGAGATCAGGGCATCGCTGATCTCCCTCAGCATACCGACTCAGACAGGAGTACTGGAGCGGGCTCTTCTGATCGAGAGCTTCCTTGCTGAGTCTACACCAGCACAGCGACCCACCGCAGGGCGGCACGTGGCAGAGTCATCTGCAGCAGGCAGTCGACGGATGACTCAGGGGTCCAGACAGACCAGACCTTCAGGCCGACGACCTCAGGGCACTGGCTCAGCAGTGCGGGGCACACAGCGCGGAGCCAGTCTTCCGAGAGGCAGACAGTGCTACTCATGCGGCGGACAGGGCCACATGGCTCGTGACTGCCCGACCCGCCGTACCGAGGAGCAGCAGTCAGTAGATGGACCACCGAGGCAGAGGCAGAGGGTCGACCGTGGCGGTCCGCAGGGAGGAGGCGGACGAGGCAGAGGAGCTGGACGAGCAGCTGGTGGTGGCCGACGCTTTGAGGCTTTACCACCACCACCACCAGGAGGTCCACCCCGACCACAGGGAGCTGGCGGGCAGCGACAGGCACAGCTCCAGGCAGCAGAGGCCTACGACCACGGCGCACCCGAGATGATTCGAGGTACTATCTGTGTCTATTCCACCCTTGCTGCAGTTCTTATAGACACAGGAGCGAGTCACTCTTTCATAGCCGCTGCCCTTGTTCGGAGCTCGGAGATTCCGACTGAGCCGTTGGCTCGATCCTTACGGCTAGAGACTCCTACGGGAGCAGACTCGACGATTACGCACTGGTGCCGGCAGTGTGAGCTTACTCTAGGAGGCGAGAGCTTCGGCTGGGATCTTCTTGTAGCAGCGTCGAGGCCTTACGACGTCATCTTGGGCATGGATTGGCTGTCTACGGTCCATGCACAGATTGACTGTTTTAGGCGCAAGGTGCGATGTGTACGCACCGACGGGAGCAGGTTCACCTTCACCGGCGAGAAGGGAGCCTTAGCAGCACAGGATGGATTTCCGCGGAGGAGAGGACAGCCCATCACTCATCAGTTGGCTAGCCTTATCCTTGGGGCAGTTGACGTGCGGAGTCCTGGTTTTCCTGCAGTGGTGGATCAGTATGCGGACGTTTTTCCCGACGATGTTCCAGGGCTACCTCCTCGCAGAGAGGTAGACTTTTATATTGACCTGTACCCCGGGACAGCCCCGATATCCACTCCAGCATATCGGATGGCCCCCGCCGAGCTTAGAGAGCTACGGGTACAGTTGGAGGACTTGCAGGGCAAGGGATTCATCCGACCCAGTGTTTCACCCTGGGCTTCCCCGATATTGTTCGCCAAGAAGGCGGACGGGAGCTTGCGACTTTGTGTTGACTTTCGTCGCCTGAACCAGGTGACAGTGAGGAACAAGTATCCGCTACCGAGGATTGATGACCTCTTTGATCAGCTCAAGGGAGCACGGTGGTTCTCGAAGATAGACCTCAGGTCAGGCTATCATCAGCTCAGAGTCAGAGACGAGGATGTGCAGAAGACGGCCTTCAGATGTCGGTATGGCCACTATGAGTTCTTGGTTATGCCTTTCGGTGTAACCAATGCTCCAGCAGTGTTCATGGCTCTCATGAACAGGATCTTTCAGCCATACCTCGATCGGTTTGTCGTGGTTTTCATCGACGACATTCTGATTTACTCTACGACAGAGGAGGAGCACGCCTATCACTTGCGAGTTGTTCTTGATACACTCCGAGAGCACCAGCTTTATGGTAAGCTCTCGAAGTGCCAGTTCTGGATACGTGAGGTCCACTTTTTGGGACACGTAATCTCTGAGGCGGGAGTTGCAGTGGATCCCGCGAAGATTGAGGCTGTGTTAGCATGGGAGCCACCCAGGAGCGTGACTGAGGTTCGGAGTTTCTTGGGACTAGCTGGATACTATCGGAGATTTGTGCCGAACTTCTCCAGAGTTGCGGCATCACTCACAGCGTTGACGAAGAAGGGGAAACCCTTCGTGTGGTCAGACAGTTGTCAGCAGAGCTTCGAGGAGCTGAGGCAGAGATTGACTAGCGCACCTATCTTGAGGTTGCCTGAGGAGGGAGTATGGTACGTGGTCTACTGCGATGCATCAGGGACCGGACTCGGATGTGTTCTGATGCAGGAGCGGGCAGTGATCGCCTATGGATCACGACAGTTGAGACCGCATGAGCAGAACTACGCTACCCATGACCTGGAGTTAGCAGCAGTGGTCTTCGCTCTGAAGACATGGCGACACTATCTGATGGGCGAGCGCTTTACGGTCTTTTCCGATCATCAGAGCCTCAGGTATATCTTCTCGCAGAAGGACCTGAACCTGAGACAGCGACGATGGCTCGAGTTCCTCCAGGACTATGACTTTGAGATAGTCTATACTCCTGGGAAGGGGAACGTAGTAGCTGATGCCCTCAGCAGGAGGACGGGCATTCAACTACTTGAGGAGGCGACAGAGCAGCTAGCCTCTTTGCAGATATCCTTCGTGGATAGAGATGGAGCAGCCTTTCTACAGTCTCTCACAGTCACTCCTCCACTACTGCAGCGAGTCAGGGAGGCACAGCATGGGGACGCTGACTGTGAGACACGGCGTGCACAGATATCCTCGGGACAGACACCTGATGGTTTCTCCCTTGGAGCAGAGCACGACATCCTTTTCAGAGGACGTACCATGGTACCAGTCGCCTTGCGAGAGGAAGTGCTGAGGGAGTTTCACACTTCTCCTTTAGCGGTACATCCAGGAGTGGCAAAGATGTACCAGGACCTCAGACGACAGCACTGGTGGCCGGGCATGAAGAAAGCTGTAGCAGAGTTCGTTTCTCGATGCCTTACCTGTCAGCAGGTGAAGGCTGAGCATCAGGTACCAGCAGGCTTGGTACAGCCCTTGGAGGTTCCGGAGTGGAAGTGGGATGGCATATCTATGGACTTCGTGACTGGACTTCCACGCACTTCCAGAGGTCACGACTCCATCTGGGTGATTGTTGACCGACTCACCAAGTCGGCACACTTCTTACCCATCAGAGAGCAGGGCTCGGTGGAGAGCTTGGGACGTCTCTACGTTCAGGAGATTGTGCGGCTCCACGGCGTACCATCATCTATCGTTTCCGATCGAGATGCCCGCTTTACTTCCCGGCTTTGGAAGGGGTTACAGGAGGCGTTCGGGACGCAGCTACGTCTTAGCACAGCCTTTCACCCGCAGACGGATGGTCAGACGGAGAGGACCATTCAGACTCTCGAGGACATGCTCCGCGCATGTGTCCTCGACTTTGGTCGTAGCTGGGAGGACCACCTCCCCTTGGTGGAGTTCGCATACAACAACAGCTACCACTCCACCATCGGGATGGCACCGTACGAGGCGTTGTACGGCCGACCATGTAGATCTCCTTTGTGCTGGACAGACCCTGGGGAGTCAGCACTGGTGGGACCGGAAATGGTCCAGGCCACGACAGAGAAGGTCCAGGTCATCCAGGAGCGGATGAGGACAGCTCAGAGCCGGCAGAAGTCATATGCTGACAGGAGGCGGAGACCACTGGAGTTCGAGGATGGCGACCACGTCTTCTTGCGGGTCTCACCTCGACGTGGTATTCGGAGATTTGGCCGAGGCGGCAAGTTATCTCCGCGCTTCATCGGACCTTTTCAGATTCTCAGCAGGATTGGCGAGGTGGCTTATCGCCTGGCTCTACCACCTCAGTTGCACCGGGTGCACGACGTCTTCCACGTATCCCAGCTGAGGAGATACGTGCACGACCCGACGCACATCATTGACCATGGGGAACTTGACGTTGACGATGGGGCGACTTTTGCGGAGGTCCCAGTGGAGATCGAGGATCGACAGGAGCGGGTCCTACGTGGACGGTCGATTCCTCTTGTGCGCATCAGATGGCAGCACGGGAACCTCCAGGAGAGCACTTGGGAGCGGGAGGCTCAGATGCGTGCTCAGTACCCCCATTTGTTTCCCTAGTTTTTGTTGTATCTTTACGGGGACGTAAAGCCCTGAGGTGGGAGTAATGTAAAGACCGTAAAATTCAAGGGAAATTTTTTTTTCTTAATTTTCTTTGGATTTTTTACAAGAGCGCGATTTCAGACGGCACCTGATTCCGAGGCCCGGAATGCCCGGAATTAATTTCCGAAGTTTGGCTCGGGTACGTTCAGTGAACGGACGAGCGGGAATTCCTAACTTTTGATCCGGTGCTCGGAATTGAAATCCGAGGGCACCGATGAACTCGCAGCGCCGGTTTTCGCTTAATGAGACCTTTTCGGGAGTTGCGTTTGTTGCGGGTTGAAAGATACGTTTTGGGGTTTTTCAATTAAGTTAAATAAAATTGTGTAAAACAAATTTTATTTTTAACTTATTAAAGAAAACCTACCTAAGGGGGTTGGAAGTGGGACCCACACCCACTTAACCTCCCTTGGGAGGATTAAGTGTGGTGGGGCCCACACGAACCCCTAAGACTTTTCTTTTTCTCTCAACGTTCTTAACCCCCAATTAATTGGCCTACGTTACCCTTATTTAATTAAGGAAGTTAAAGCCCTTTTTGAATTTCAAATTTTGAAATTCTTTTGTGTTGTGTTAATAAAATAAGAGGTAGTCTTATTTTATTTAGGGTTCTTTGTTTGCCTTTGGAGAGCCTTCTCATCTTCAAGCTCTGACGAAGAACGAAGAACGTCTTCATCCTCGACGAAGAACGACAACACTTCGTCAAGGATCATCGACTCAGAGACCTAGTATCTTCGGACCTCTGCTTCCTCTTCGGACCTTCTTCGTCGGCAAACGAAGATCCGCCAACAACGTGTCGCATCGGACGTAAATCTTCGTCAACGGATTTGACGAACGACGACCGCGACGCCTGAATTCCGCGACGCCGTCTTCCGCGGAACGTAGAGGATTTCTTTGAATCTCAAACCCGAGGTAGGGGATGTTTTTATTAATTATTTTATTCCATTCCTGAATCGTGGATTTTAGCATGACTAAACGTGAGACTTTTTAGTTATGTTATTTGTTAACGCGAGGGAAGTCGGACCGCACGAACACGGCCGAAACCCCCTCCTTCGTTCATGTTGATTCATGCGGGTGGAAGCAAGAGGCGTGGTGCCGTCGCACCACGCGGATGAACATGCTAATGATTTCCGCAATACCGTCGCGCTTCGCCGAGGAGAGACTTCAAGACCGCGACGCCGACACGCCGCGTTGGGAGGATTCTTGGCACGGCGAAAGGGGCGCGGTGTCGTCGCACCGCGCCGGACGACGAACACCGCGGCCGGTTCCGGGCCGCGGTGAGACGAGGAGACCGCGGCCGGTTCCGGGCCGCGGCGGAAGGAAAGACCGGCGGCCGTGCCGCCGGCGTCGGGAGTCGAGGGCGGGACCGGAAATTCCGGTCCCGTTGGTAAAAACCGGCCGGCCAGCGGCCGGCCGGATGTCATAAAAGCCGGGGGATTAAACCCCCGGCCGGTTCTTCAAGACCCCCCTCTTAATGAGGGGGGGCGGTTCTTTAAAGGAGGGGGGGGGCAAAGCCCCCCCGGTTCGTTCCAGCCGGCCCCCTTATGTGGGGGGCCGTTTTTTTTTGGCAAAGGCACGGCCATGAGCCGTGCCGCTTGAGAAAAACGCGGGGGCAATCAAGCCCCCCGCGTGACCACCCCGTGCGGCACCCGCCGCCGCCAGCGCGGCCCGCCGCTGCCGCCGCCACGCGGCCCGCCGCCGCCAGCGCGGCCCGCCGCTGCCGCCGCCGCGCGGCCCGCCGCCGCCAGCGCGGCCCGCCGCTGCCGCCGCCACGCGGCCCGCCGCCACCGCGCCACGCGGCCCGCCGCCGCCACGCGGCCCGCCGCCGCCAAGCGGCCCGCCGCCGCCGCGCCGCCGTCGCCGCCGCCGCCGGCCGCCGCGCCGCCGCCGCGCCACCCCCCGGGGGGGGGGGTCGGGCCGGGTCGGCCCGGACCCGGACCCCCCCGTTTCGGACCAGTTTTGGTTTTTCGCTCATAACTTGAGCCTCGGACCTCCGAATGACGAACCGTCTGCGGCAACGCGATCCTTGGATCGAGACGGTCGTTTCGGTATATCGCACTCAAGGTTTCGGTTTACTTTGAGTTCGGCCGGGTTGGTTCGTTCACGAAACCAACCGGGCCTTCGGAGCGGAAACACTCATATCTTGAGCTACGGACGTCCGATTGACGTGCCGTCAGACGCGTAGTGTTCCTCTTAGTGAGACGGATCTTTTGGCATACTCCGCCCGAGGTTTGGACGCAGGTGGAGTACGGTCGGGTTGGTTTTGCCTTAAAAACCAACCGGGCCCCGGAGACGAAAATGCCAATAACTCTCAGACCGGGCGTCCGATCGACGCGCCGTCTGTTGCGTTGAGTTCCTGTTGACGATACGGAACTTTTGGATACATCAACTTCGGTCTTCGTGACAGTTGATGTATCAGCCTCTCGGCTCGTGGAGCGGACCCTCCGTACGAGCTTGCTGTGTGCGGGAACCCTAGTGCTGGCTGCGACTGTTCTACTGCTACGACTGCTACTGTGACTGCGACGACGACAGTACAGAGATCCTGTGTGGATTCGACGACGACAGTATAGAGATCCTGTGTGGATTCGACGACGACGACTACAGCACTCAGCGATCCTACGTGGATCAGTGCTACAGGTTCTGTGTGAGCCCGATCCTGTGTGGGTCCTTGCGCTCAGCGGTTCTGTGTGAGCCAGCGCCTACAGGTTCTGTGTGAGCCCGATCCTGTGTGGGTCTTGCGGGGGTTAGTTACCTATCGATCCTTCGTGGGTCCGACGACTTAGATGGATCAGTGATCATCTTTATCGTCCCTGAAGAAGTATACCTGTGTGAGCTGAATCCTGTTACTTTCCTTTGTGGAATACGTATACTTTCCTGCGTGGACTGAGTTATACTTGGGCTCGGAGGTTGGAGCGTATTTGAATTGATGACTTAGGTATATGTATGGGCTTATACCTAAGCAGTGTTGGTTGTTACTTCGTGATTGTACTTTGCTTCGTGGTTTATCCTTTGTGGATTTTGAGAGACCTTCAGGGGTCTCGGGGACCCTACTGAGTAGCTTATACTCACCCCTGCACGGGCTTCGCCCGCACTACGTTGTGTTGGTTGCAGACGACGGACAGCGTTGACCTTAGCTGAGGTTTGCGGAGCGGGACGGTACCCGGAGGTGGACCACTGGGCGGGACGAGCACGGAGCGGACGGTGGGACCCGTGGAGCAGAGGAGCTATCTGTACCCACCCTTCAGGTGGGATTTTCCAGTGGACAGCACGGAGTAGCGGCCTTTACTTTTCAGTTGCTGTTTTTCCCTTTTTGAGTTGTACTTTACTTTCAGTTTGGGTTTGTATTCTGGCCCATTTACTTTTCCGCACTTCAGTTGTACTCTGCTTGCTTAGTGTTTACTTTCCGCTTGTTTACTCTGTGGTGTGTGTTTACTTTTCAAAGGCAATGCCTTCCCAATTTGCTGGGATCTACGCCTTGGTGCTAGTCGCCAGCCCCTGGCCTATGGAAGGCGGGCTTGGGGTAATCACGGCACGGACCCCGAGGGCGGGTCGTGACATCTCATTTTAGTTGCCTAATGTTGGTCTCAAGAGACTATATTGGGGATGCAAAAGGAAATGAAGTGTATGAGATAATATTATGGATAAAATGAAGCATAAAAGGTTACAAATTCTATATTTCTAATAATTGGAAGGATAAATAGTGATCCATCCATTAGGGATACATCTTCTTTTGGGTTGATTGAGGGAACACCGCCCTTCTGTGGAATAAATTTTAGAATCCAAGGATGTAATATTGTTGATAAGCTCTAGATGTTTCACTATCTCTAACACCCACTTATACATGGAGTTAGTGTTGTGTTATGGTGTATCTCCTCATTGAAATTACATCGATTCTTTATCCATATTAGGAATGAATTATAACCCTGATGGGGGAGAGTTTGTCTCCATAATAGTCTAAATTCAAGATCATCCCCAACTTCCTAAATTATGTAGATTGGTTCCCATGATCCATAGCTAGGATAATTTTCAAATTCCACTATTATAGAATGATTATCTCCCCCTTTATATATGGGAGAGGGGATATTCATTTTTTGAAGATGATTTCTAATGGGGATATTTTCCATATGTAATTTCTGTTTGAGTTGCCTATGATTTTTTACCTCATTATCATATTGTCCCAATTTTTCAACACTATAGTGGAGTTAATCTCTTTTAGGTGGTGAGTGGGATTTAGTTGCACCATTCCCTTTATCCATGGAATCTTTCCACTAGGGAGGTGTAAATTCACCATTTTATGGTGTCAAGTTCTAGTTACTTCTTTCATTCCAAAAATTTATATCCTCTATTTGAGAATCCAAATCCTCTACCACTCAATGTATAATTTTTCATTGAATCCATCTTTATTTATATAATGGACTTTATCATATACATGATTTATTTTGATGATATTCACTATGGTTTATTGGTAAACAGTGGTTACCCCATCATTCTCTATGCAATGGTGTGGTAATGTAGCAATTACTCCCCTATCAAGGTATACATGAGGCCGATTTAGCTAATCCCTTGTCTTATTGGTAATTCATGGATTATAACCTTTAAAGGGTATTGTTTCAACATATATACATTCCCCCTATATAGGTTTATGAACATTAACCATAATGTAGTATCCAGTTATTCTTTCTAAGTGGAACCCTGATGAAACAGATATATCTCGTGATTGGATGAATTAATGGTATGATGTTTGTCCGAATTTAACTATTAAAATGGAGAATTATGATTACATTTTGGATGATTAGGATGATAAAAATTCTCCCATACTTTTAAAATGGGGTTGACTTGAGGACACTATAAGATCTTTCTAATCCAATTTTCAACGATTTAATGATTTTTGTTGAGGATGTGATAGATCCTATAATGAGAATTAAGATATAAATGCCCCAATCCATATATAATATGGTTTATATTGAACTTTTATAATTTATAAATGACCTACTTGGGGTCTGATGACCTTGGTGCTGGATATTTTAAAAAAATACCCCTAGCACTATGGAATTTTTATTTTTCATAGACACCACCTATAATTTTGGGATACACTTAAGGATTTATTACCCTAGGGGAAGGTAGTGGTAAGAAACTACCCAACACAATTGGGTGTTTTTTCTCTTTCATGGATACTATAGTGAATTCTATTACGATCTGTTATAATTTTTACAATTACATCAATTTTTGGGTCGAGTGAAATTGTTTTTTAGGTTGGAGGTCCCATACATTGGAAAATCATTAAGTTATCCATGAATTCGTCTTCCATTTTTGTTGTGTATTTTTATTTTTTGTGCTCAACCATGGGAGTCTTCTAGAATCACTCTGTCTCAATTCATGATTCCTTTAAAACATCAAATAAAAGTGGTCTCATTGTATTGACCAACTAGTCCACATTTTACCTAGTCCCTTGATCACACCTGTTGCTAAGAAATTATAAGAAGACATATTTGGGGAGCTTTGGATTCCCTAAAACACAAGTAATTGAAACTCTACACACATTCCAAATCCTTAAAATCAAATTCTAACAAGGATCTAGAAATTAGTCACCATATAGATTTCAATATTTGGAAACATACATGCCATTATCTGTGGTTATGAATTTTTTATATTAGGTCCCAGTGTATGGATTACACCAATATATCAATATTAAAATATAGTTTATTTAAGTTTTTAGGTGACCTTCATATCCTTGGTAATGGTGGTGTAAATCCATCAATCTTTTGATGTGTCACCCATATATTCAGGTGTAATTAAGGCATTCACTCTACCTCAAGATCATCTGGTACCTCATTGTCTGAAGTAATAAAGGAACAGAACATTATTGGGAGGTTTTCTATGGGTAAATATCTCAATATATCTATGTCAGACTCTACTTCACCAAGGTTATATGCCTCCACCTCATAGAACCATAGATTTTACCTCTCTGGGTCTCCTACTGACTGATGGGAGTAGTTGTTGATATGTGATGGGGACCCCTAAATGGGTAAACGTGGTGTTTCAATCATCTTTATATATGAATGTGTTTTCTCAATTAGAGGATTTCTTTATCTTGAAGTGATATTATCATGGGGAGGTTTTCCACGCCTGAAATTCTAAGTAGAGACCTTTTGATCCATCTCTACACTACAATGAGGAGGGATATTGAGAAATTTATCACCTTGTTATTAAATTGTAGTGTTCAAGGTCCCTTGGATTGTTCCAGTTTTCAATCACACAACAACAAGGACAGTAGTACTGAGTGGATAATAAATATGATCCTCACTATTTTTCATGGATGGAATATGATGAACAGCCTTTAAGGTTAAGAAGATATGTGGTCCTTTATCATAATGATCATCTGAATTTGTTGATAACTTTCTCTTGTTGTGTAGAGAAGATCCCACTAATATGAGGCTGATGGTGTATTTTAGTGATATTTTATATCATCTGTGGGGATAGAAACACACCTTTTGGTGGTTACTAGAATATTCTAGTCAATCCTAAATTAAGAGGGTGTTTGATCTCGGTCCAAAAATACATTTTTCATTGGAAAATGTTGAACTTTCTCTAAAATTGTATAATGGATATGAGCATCCTTATTTATAGACACTAAAAGTCTATACTGTAGTCATTCATCATCATAATAAGGGATATGATCTTGTCCTCTATATGTTATTGTAATATTCTAGGTTGATTCATCAGAAGGAATATGAGCAATATATGATTTTATTTCCATATTACAATAATAAACCTTCATTGGAGTGGGGGTATAATCTTGGACCTATGGATTTGGAGTAATATAATTGATTTATTTTATGGGAATGTACGCATATCCTAAGGTGTGTTCCCAACTAGGTTATTGATCACTAAAAGGAATGGTAATATGAGTCAGGTCTTATGTATCATTATTTATTAGAATATGATGATAATCTTCTTGGATGGTAGAAATAATGTATTTTTCCCTTGGAGTGGCCATTTTTGTATTGATAATTGGGATACAATACTCTTTCTATTGGGGTAGGGATACCTTTCTTCCCTATATATGTTTTCGTGCCAAAATATGATGGCAAATATATTATTTTATTTAATTAATATAGTTTATATTTAATAGAGTCTATTTCAGAATGTATTACTACAAAACATTTATCTCAATGATATACTAGATGATTTCTTTTATAGATGTTTTGATATAATACCACTCATATACTCTTTTTTCAATCAATATATACTGATGATATTCATGAATGGGGGATGGGATATGTGCCTCCACCATCCATGTTATATAAATATGAATGTAGACTTGATCTGAATGTGTAGGGTTATGAGCCTTCTCACTAGACACTACCAGAATATATTTAAGGGAATCATTTATAGAAGCAGGGATATGAGATCACTCTGATTTATCTTTATCTTGTCTCTATCGATGATTCCTCTTTCGAACCCATGCATGAGTATTTATAGTGTAAAACTATCCGTATTTTTCTTCAGTAGGTATGGTGGGGTACCATAGATATTTTGTTGGTGATATATATTGATAGGATCCCCATTCGGATGCTCATAAACTAGGATGGAGTCATGATTGACTCATTGGTCCAATTTCCTATGGTATAATTGTTTTTTATTGCTGCACTATGAGGATTGGAATCTGAAGATATGGGTGGTGGTGATAGGTATTACATGATTCATTACATATTTCCTTGAATTATACAAATTTGTAGGATTATGTTACTTTACTCCTCTATGAGTGGCCTTGATATTCGGTATTTTACCATGTCTTTTTAATTAATAGACTATCAGGTGATGAATGTGTTGAGTGAGTGATGTTGTTTTGTGACACATGAAGGATTTTTGGTGGATAATGTTATTGATAATTATCATGGTTATTACAAGATCTCATTCCAATGAGGTTATTGTGAGAGAAATATCTGTAGTAGTAATAATAAAAAGGATAAATGTTACCAATCAGTGCATCATTTCATTTTTGGAACATGCTCTTGTAGATTTTCACGGCTAATGAAACTACTCATTCTAGCTTTTTCCCTTTTAATCTTATGAAATTTGAACTGCAATATGCCATATCTCATGGGTACCCAAGTACATTTTTTCTAAATATCTCACTTAGGGAACAACATTTTTTGTGTATATATATAAATACTAAATGGCTTGATATGTGGTCAACCAATCATTTTTATTATTTGATAGATTCATGTTAGCATCAATATTATTTCATTCAAAATGATTGGAGGAAAAATGGATCAACATGTGAAAAAATATTTTTATTTTATTCTTCCTATATTCACATAAAGTTCATCTTTTTTTTCCGAAAAAATTGGGTCTTGATTAATTATTAGGGGGTGATTATTATTTCACAATAATTTATGTCAAGCCTACAATTTTCATCACTCATGAAAACACCTAATGACGGCCACATATGGAATGAATCACGGGCCTTATTTCCAAAGTCTGGTGTTCACTTAGGTTTTCAAAGCCAATTTATCTTAATAACTCACATTTTTCAAGAGTATGGGAGGTCAAGCTCATCACACTATTCTTGGATGAATTACTTCATACTATGGCCACAAATATAGATTTAGGCAATTTTTTTGAATCTATCCTAAATCCCGATCTAATACTGGTTACGCTAATAAAATTATTGGGTGTTGAATGCTACTGTTTGTAATGTGTTTTTTATTAATTTAAGTATCAATATATATCAACAGTTCTCTATATATTTACAATTATTACATTGAATTGGGTAGCTGGTTGTGTTTTGAATCTATAAGACCAGAAACATTAGAGTTTACTATAGTCCAGTAAGGTGATTTGTGTTTTGAGAATGAGATTTCTCCTCCAAGAGGCATCATATATAACTTGTGAGAACATTAATAAATCCCTAAATAGTTCATTTAGGTCCAAGACATGCATTTCCCCATCATACAAAAGAAAGATTACAAGTAAACTTAGGAATTGGGTACAAAACTCGATCCTTAAGAACGAATCTTGTGTATCCTAATTAAAAAAAGAATTAAATCCTTCATGGTTAATTTTCCCTAAATATACTAATTGGAAGGGGAAAATAATTAATAGTCATGAGGGTTATTTCATTTGAATTTACCAATATGGGAATGCCTTCAAGACATACACCAAGGTAGAATCTCATGTAAGTGGAAATGTGTATCATGTTATTGATTGAGGATTTCACACAACAGTTACTTTTATCGGTGGGATTTATGATTTTAGTCATATGATCACTGAAAATCCTTAACATGGAGTGATTAATTCTCAGTGTGATAAATAATTGATAATATGTAATCCAACACACGACATATGGATATAATAATTATGCACCAGGGAAACCATTCTTTTAGTGATTGATATATAGATTGGGCCCTAAGAAGGCATCCTAACTATCCTACATATTGTAGGAATGAGAGACATCGTAGTTCAATTGTGTCTATAACATTTTTATTTGTTTATGGTATTTGAGTGCATGGTTACGAATAAAACTTAAGGGGATACCTAAGTATAATACCACTTTTCATTCTCTTATGGATGAGGAAAAATGATTAAAACATATGACATTATGATTCCCTTAAACTAGATATGATGGGATAAGGATGAAATCACACCAATATGGATTCCCATTAGAGATATTCATCCATTATCCTCTGATGGATAGTGGGTGGGGATTATGAGTGGCATGAGGATCTCAGGATATCATTGTGTTCATAGAATTAGTCTATTGTGGGAACAGCCTATATAAAGGGGGAATTCTCAACTGAAAACTCATGGTGAAGGGTTCAGATGGTTTGAGGAAACATGCCAAGGTATTCTTATTGGACATGGATGACATGTATGTGGGTGTCTACATATCATGTATTGGGTGTCTATCTGACATGTTGGAATTTTCTTTCTATCATGTCCTAAGGTGTCTTCTTTATATGTCCTTATTTTCTTTGTATGATCAAGCTATGATTTCAGGGGGACATCACATGAACCAACTGGAAGGTTTGAGGGTCATTTTATGACTATTATTACATGTCCTGAGTGTCATTCTATCATATCAAAGGATACCATCCCAAAGACAATGAAATTTCAAGGGAGTCTCTTTATAATAAGAGATGGCATGTAAAAGGATCACCTCATGGTTTAAGATGATTGGTCTGGAAGAATTTTCCAATTCAATCTTGACATGTCCATCGGACATGGCATAATCTAGATGTCGTGTATGAAAGAAATCACATGAATTATCTTACATGTCCCATGTATTGGCATAAAAAAATCAAAGGATTTTTTCCTGATACGTTTGAAATTCCCTAAGTAATTCTCATGATCTATATGTCATATCCATAGGTTATCATATAGCCAAGAAGATGTGTTCAAAGGATTTAATTTGACATGGAAGACATGTCTGAAGTACTTCGCATGGCTTGGCTGACATGTATAACGTTCATTTATGTTACATGAATATATAATATATATCACATGACTCTACTATAGGAAAATAATCATATATATCATCTAATGAACCTTCTTTAATTTACATGATTTACTGTATAAGTGCCACAATGTTCACCAGGTTATAGCCTATTGAGACCACATGTGGTCAATATTACACATAATAACTTCATCATGTGATCTGGTCTACATATGGAAATCTTTTGTGTTATTAATGAAGTTCTCATGCGAAGCATATAAACATAATTTGTAATCCTATAAGTCATTCAACGAAATTAACTTGTAGAAAAATCTTTTAATTGTGTAGTTATCCTCTTTGAAAAATCATCTATTGGATATGTATAATCGTGTGTGTGTTTGTATTTGTTTGGGATGATATAATAAATTTTGACTCATATCTATGTATTTTCACATATCTTTTAGAATTTATTAATGATATTGAGTTAGTGGAGTGTGTGTTTCATCGTGCACTTCCTGAGATCTAGCCATAGAAAATCCATGACGTAACCTTTTCATCTCAAGATAACTAGATATCAGTCAATAACACTATAATTAATATATTTATTGATTCCATGGATGATTATAGGGATATCACATACCTAAACTGACATATTAAAGAGGATTCACAAGATCATGTCAACACGACTGAGGCTGTTTTTGAGGACAAGATGGTATGACTAAATCAATTAATTACATTGATTTGGAATGTTGAGAGTAATTTCCATTATTGGGATGACATGGTGTAGGTCCTTCGTGTGATTAGTATACTGATTAAGTGAATTTTATAACCCCTAAACATAATAAAACAATGTAACTCTTCTTCAAAAAAATGTTACCATCTTTATTATCTTTTATTTATGAATCTTATGGCATTATCATGTTAGTTGTGTATCAATGTTTCCCATGGGAATATAAAAACATCTGAATTCCTCAACAAGAAAAATGTGATATGCCTAGGGGAATTTGTTTCAAAAGTATAGAATTTCATGAGACCTTTCTCATTATGAATAGACTAATCATATGGGTAATATCAAACCATTACATGAAAACCTCATAACTCCCTTGGTGTGGGGATTTCACCTTTTTCATATTTTACTTTATAAATAGATTGGTCATTTATTTTTCAAATGTTGACAAACATGTCAAATGTTTTGAATAACACATCTGAAATCCTTCACATAATCACAATCACATATCACGAATCCTTCATGAGATTTGCAGTTCATGTTATATGGGATTCCTATGATCAATGAACATATCACGTAAAGCCTCAAGACCCATTTCATGATTTTCATAGATTCATTCAGTTCATATGATCGATCTTCCAAATCAACATGTAGTCATGTTGCTTCTTTCTATACATTGTTATCAAAAATAATTATTATCGATTAGTAATTTCATCGATCCTAAAATTGTAGATACTCATTTAGTGGGAATAAAAAACTAGTATGAAACCTATTAGATTATAAATTGAGAAAAATTAATTATATCAGACATTAATAATCTGAATGATTTTATTTTAATTTCTCACATTAATGCATTTTTATATGGGTAACCAGATGTGTTTCTATACATTAATCTTCCAATTTTGTAAATACCACCTAATAAAATGAAGTTAGAGGCCTAGAGGTTTACCCACTGTGTGAATCAATAATCATATTTTAATTATATTATAATTTAATATTGGAATTATTATTCATCTCATGATCAAGGAATAATAATTATTCTGGTAATGGTGATCACATAAATTCAATAACAAGTTATTCAAGTTAGTAATATAAGTTACTTTAATATTTAATAAATTAATAATTTTTAGATAGTAATATAATATATTTTAAATTATTAATTGTATAATATAGTTAAATTTTTTTAATATAAATATTTATTACTCAATTTTTTATTAATACTAAGTAGTATTGTTAGGAAAATTTACGATCCTAATGAAAAATATAAATTTTATTTAAAAAAATTTAAATAAATATTGTTTAATTTTTTTAATGTAATAATATTTATATTCTCATTATATAAAACTTTTCATAGAGTAAAATAATAACTTTACTCATGGTGATTTTCACATGCTATCATTAATTGGTATTGGAATACTAATACAGACTTTTAAACTGAGGAAAAATTTTGAAATATGTTTTCTATTATTATAATATAAATGTATAAACATATTAAATACAAATCATTCATATAAAAATATATAAATAAATAAATAAAAAAGAAAAAAAGGACATCAATTATGATTCACTAAAATTAATTTCGTAAATTAACTAATGTTTTACATGAATCTTTATAATATTTTTGAATATTTACTCACATGGTTGATTCAACACAATCTAGTGGATGCATTTTTTCAATCCATTCATCATGTTCATTATTCCCCTGTTTTATAGTCTCATTTATAACCCCCACTTTAAAATGTTTTTCTATTATTTTTCTCTATGATGGGCTCATATTTTCAAATTTTACATTATAAATGTTAACACAATTATTATCCTACTCTTGAGTATCCCACTCCATAAACTATTCATTTGGTTATTCGCTTTCAAACAAATGTATATATCATGATACAATTTCTAATTTATCTTAGATAGTTAATTTTTTGACGATAATTCATTATAATTCCTATTAGTCAATGTTTCCAATCACCTAACCCATAGAGATATAGAAAAGGAAAACAACCTTGGACAATATCTCAACAAAGGATTGTTAAGTGATAAAATCATATGTAATGGACCATGGATAATGAATTAATTGTTTTGAGATGAAATTTTAATTTTTAATTATATTTATTGATATTTTGGGAATTGAGAAAATAATGATATTTAGAGAGATTGAATTCCCATAAATAATTTTTTTGATGGGTGTTGTGGATCAGGTGATGTCATGTATGTCCGAGAGAGATTCAAAGGATGGATGGGTGGTAGGGATATTAAAAAATACCAACAACATCATATTCATGGTTTGAACTATAGTTCATATAATTAAAACATTTCGTAAATTTGGAACACACCCATACCACAATATTTTTTAGGTCATGGAGCACGTAATGGGAGGGCCATTATACAGACTACTTCACTATTATTCCATCCCTTCAATCCCCTATGCTAGCTGATATTTTTATTGATATCCAAGGTATGATCATATATTTTTTTCTAAATTAATTGTTCCCCTAAAATTAAATGACTTCATGATTTTTGTTTCTTCAGTTCTGTTGTCAATTCACTAGATCATGGTTGAATCGACTGAGGATTATTTGGATCTATAATGTTATGAATATAGGAGGACTAGAGATGACAACTATAGGTTGTCAGAAGTATTCTGTTGTTTTTGTGGTAAACCACTACCCAATATTTAAATTGGATAATTTGTAAAATTGTTTGAATTTGATGTTTTTTCCATTGTTATTGGTTAGGTATTTTTCTTAATATATTTTTAGGGATATACCATAGACAATCTAGGGGTGGTTGGTAGATCATTTAGAGTGACATTAGCACACAATGTGTTGTTTTTGGTTAATAATCATTGTTATAAATAAAATAATATTCTATAAATATTAATTATTTATTATTATTGTTTTATGATTTGGGGAAGGATATCAATAGTTGATATATGCTCAGACGAGGAAGTTATAGGATTTGTGACAGTGATATAGAGAGTCTGATAGTTTGTAACTCCTTAAAATTGGTATGTTGTCCCGTTAATAAAAACCATATATATTTTTTCTCATTAATATTTTACTACATGAATGAGCATGGTACTAAGAATATATCTAGGTAATTTGAGTTCATTAGAGACATAGGGTGGTCTTAAGTTGTAAAAATTAACATGTATATAATAGTATTGATTTCCCTAATGTTATCTACATTGAAAATAGATCCTTTATCATAATGATGATAAGTGGTATGGTTTTACATATCATCATTAATGAGTGACACCATTATTAGGGTGTTATAAATTATAAAAATAACAATAATAAAGTTAATTACTTTTATACTATATGGGGTGTTATGGATATTTATTTCCTATGAGTGGTGGGTTTATACATATCTCTTAAGTAGTGTAAAATGGGACCCAGGTGTGAGTCAAGGATGTGATTCATAAATTAGAATTAACATTCCAAGGGGTTTAGAGGAGGTTGTATTCTGGTATCCCCTATGTATATTGACTATGTTTGATTGGGGTCTTAAAATGTTTTCACCACCTCTTTTGGGTTATTTATTGGTGGTACTTCAGGCATTAGTTTCATTGAGAAGTGAAGTGTGGCAGATGGTATTGAAGATCAAATAATGTTACATGTTTGGAGAACCCAATGTGTTTTATTATTATTTTTTTATCATCCCAAGTCAGTAATGAAAAATATATATTTTTATCTATGTCTATTTATGAATTAGATAGAGTTTTAGAGGCTTAAAATGAGAATAAATCCAATCTTAAGCATGGAATACACTAATATTTTTAAAAGATTGTTTTACTGCCTTTTGATGGAAAACCATTTTTAAATCAAAATTTTGACAATTTTATAAGCTATATTTGTCAAAAAAACTTATTATTTATTATTGGGACATTTAAATTTACAATGGATAATTTTTTGGTATTTTTCTGACAATGTTCATTTTTTAATGAATAGTGAAAAATACTGCATTTTACATCAAACATGATTTTTCATCTAATTTAATTATATTGTTAGATTATCATTTTAATTGGTTTTAAAGTGTAAATAGAATATATTTTTACCATTTAATCCGATGGTGGTCATTGGGATTAATTTCACTTTGGAATTGAGCATAAACAAGTGCCAAACTTTTCAAAGATATTGTTTCAAAAAAACCCACTATTTGTTTTGACAACGAGAATTATTTTTAAATTAATTATTTCAATTTATATGTATGGAATTTGGTAAAATGGATTACATATTTGTAATCATAAGGTCCAAATTATGTAATCAGTAATCTTTTGTTTTTGGACATTATGAATAGTAATGACGGTAATTATCTTTAATTATCTTGATTAATGAGTAATCGAGTAGTTAAGGATAATAAAATAATATCATAATAATAAAAAATGACACCAAAATGTGTCCTAATGCTACTGTTTTTCTAATATTCGACCATGGGATTCCTTGTTCCAATCATGGGGACCCCATGGAGTCACTTTTGTGCGAATGTGACTTTTTATCTTTTTATTTTTTAAAGAAAGTAAATATAACAAAGAATGTATCACCTGAGTAAAACATTTTTAATTTTGTCTACATAGATGATATTTTGGAGTATAATTATTCATTTTAAAGATAAAAATATTTCATAAATTATAGTAGTTTTTTCATAATTTTTAGACATTAAATAAATTAAACTATTTATGACATCATGATGAGGCAGCGATTACCTCATTATTTAATGATTTAAATAATATAAAATGATAATGTAAAATCTAAGACCTAAACTTGTAAAAAACCTATTGGATGAGTATATTTCAAACCCTTATCACCTTATCCTTTAAATACATAAATGTGGGACCTTTAAAATCCAAAACGCATTTGAAAATAAAGTAACATTTTGTAACTTTCCAAGAGTGCCCCTCCTCTCCTCTTATAAAAGGCACGCACTTCTACCTCCTTACCAACACCTCCCAAGCATTTGGCTCGGCCAACCCCTCCTCATTTTGTCTCTCCACAACCCTCTCTTACTCTTATAAGCCTCACTTTGGGCAGAAGTCTTCCCAAGTAATCCTTTTAGCTCAAATCAAAGAGAGTTAGCCTATTTTAAAGGTAGTGTCTTCTCTTGTGTCCTTTTGTTTTATTTTTCTTCTCCAACCCCATAAAATATTTTTATTCATTTATTTTGTAACAAATACAGTATATTTAATTTACTAGAATTTTTTTATAAGAAGGATTCGAGCTACACTTACACACACCTACATCTAATGGTTAAAGAGCATACTGTTTCTATGGATGGCGAATTCCTGCCTCACGAAACGATGATTGTTCAATATTCTTCTAACACCTTAAAAGGTGGCCATTATGATGACACTAAATTTATATGTGATATATATTGTGTTTATGTTTTCCTTATGATTCTGTATTTTTCATTTGTGGCATACCTTTATGGTTTCCATTGTGGGTAAACATGATAATTTCATTTTAGGAAGTGCGGACTACAGCCCCCTCAAAGTGATTTGATTCGTTAATACCATAAGTGGTACATATAAAGGATAGAATTAATGATATTATATATGATACAATACTGGAATTATAATACTATTATTTATCATTATGTTTTAATACCATTACATAATAAATAGAAATGGAAGTAGCGTTAATGCGTACGTACGGCTTACCGTCTCCATGAACAGTGCATTTCATTTCTTACCTCTAAATGTAATGTAATATTATAAATGCATGTATATAGTGGATATATATGAAATATATGATATCTAAATCATGAATATAATTCTGGATATAATGGATATTTTACCACATGAAGAACTTGTAATTATAAAGAAATTATTTTTTACTCAAGTACCAATGATCGTTAAAACGACCGTTATTAACTTAAATAATTACATAAAGTTCATGACATGGTAATCATTGACATAAAAGGAATAATGAACTGGAAAAATATTTTCAATTAATTAGAAATTAACTCAAGTTTATTATTCAGGAGATTATAGAACGATCGAGTCATGTCAGACCCAAGGTAATGGACTTTGTCTCAATCTCCTTTCATGGAGGCAGATTTTGTTTTATACACAACATTATTTTATACGGTGTATAAACCCCTTTTAATTTTACGCTTATTCAAAAGAAAACTTTTTTATATGAAGCGTTTTACTAAATGACAAAAGAGAATGTTTTTGTCATACGTATGCGGCGACAACAACTTCTCCACCGCTGTGGCCATTATTTGAGCTTCAGCTTCCACTACAGGCCATAACATTTTTAAAAAAATGAAAAATAAATACCATGTTTTACTTTTCTTTTATTTTGGTATTGAAAATGGTTTTCACAACATTTCTATTATATCAATGTATGGTATTTAAATCTTGTGATTGAAATGTGAAAATGTTATGTTTCTTTTATTCATGTTTTATGTGATACGATTGTGTTATGGTTCTTGGAAATTGTTATAAAGACGGTTGGTTACATGATAAACTAAGGTTGGGTGAGCCCGATATAGATCTCCAATGCATTGGGTAACACGAAGCAGTTAAACATTAAGGTTTCTCCGAAAAGATTTAGGGAATATACTGTGATGGGTATTCCAAATGTAACCAAGAGGGTTACTCCCTACGTAAGAATGTTATGAATGCCTCAAGTTACCTTTATGTCTTATGATTTCTATGATTTATACATGATTTTATGAGGTATGTTAAAGTGATTATGTTTTATGAGTAGAATATGATTTCATTGATTCTTATGTATACATGTACTCATGTTTCCTTTTCCATATTTTTTAGATCCCTTACTGAGCTTTTTATGCTCATCCTAAGTTTTTGAAATGTTTTTCACAGGTCATGGGAAAGGTACATAATGTGATCTAATTCTCTAAAACTCTAAACGTGAAAAGATCCGGAACGTGTGATCTTGGAATAACTCATGATTAAGTAATGTTTAAGGTTGGGGCCTTATAGTTGGTATCAGAGGTCGGTTTAGACAACTTTAGGAGTTAGGAAATTGTTAAATTATAAATTAATTTATGGTATGATTGAAATAATATAGCATTTACAGATTACCATGTTGCTTCACCTAAGATATTTCTGTGTTAAGAGTGGTTTTTCATAGAGGAAACAGAACAGCTTTTCTGGGAAGGCATACAGAGGGAAATGACCTTTCAAATCAGTATCCTGAGATGGCCAGAATCAGAACTAAACAGTTTGTTGCAGTGATGGCTCAGTTGACTCAGGTGAAAAATGTTGCTTGTGTTTATTGATGATATTTTTGTGTTTTCTAAAATTAATGAGGAGCATGAAAGACATTTAAGGGTTGTTTTTGCAAACATTAAAAGAAAATAAATTGTATGGTAAATTCAGCAACTGTGAGTTTTGGTTGCAACAAATTTCTTTCCTTGGTCACATTGTTTCTAAAGATGGGATAACTGTGGATCCTGCAAAAACAAGAGTTGTTGAAGAATGGACATGACCCACAAATTTAACCGAGATCCGTAGTTTTATTGGTTTGGCAGGATATTACCGATGTTTTGTTAGAAATTTTTCACGGTTATCTAGTCCAATGATGAAGCTAACTCGGAAGGGTGTTAGGTTTATCTGGACAAAAGAATGTGATGATTGTTTTTAGGAATTGAAAAGAAGATTGGTGAATGCTCCAGTTTTGGAACCACCTTCCAGGAATGGTAAGTTTGTTACCTACAGTGATGATTCATTGAAAGGACTTGGTTGTATCCTAATGCATAATGATCAGGTAATTGCTTATGTTTCACGATAGTTGAAAACTCATGAGGTAAATTATCCTGTACATGATTTGGAATTAGCTTCTGTTGTTTTCACTTTAAAAATTTTGAGGCATCATTTGTATGGAGTAAAGTATGAAATATATACAGATCACAAAAAATTTAAAGTATATATTTACTCATAAATAATTGAACATGAGACGGAGGAGATGTCTAGAATTAATCAAGGACTATGATTGTACAATTCATTACCTTCCAGGAAAAGAAAATAAAGTGGCTGATGCTTTGAGTCAAAAAAGTAATGCTTCATTAACAATGTTGCGTTTGGAACGTGATCCTTTGGTTAAGGATTTGATGAACATTGGCATAGAATTTCTTGGTGCAGGATGTCTTTGAATTTTGATTTAGGTATCAGTGATATCATCTCTATCAGACAGAATCAAGCAAGCACAAAAGCAAGACAGTGAATTGCAGAAAAAGGTAGAGCTGGTTCAAAAGGGTAAGTTGCATAAACTGAACATTGATAATGACTGTGTTTTTGGGATGTGGGAAGAGATTGTGTTTGCCTTGTGATTCACAATTAAATAGAGAGTTGTTTTGTGAAGCTCATAGTTATTCGTTTTCAGTTCATCCTGGCAGTACTAAGATGTACAGAGATCTGTGGGAGTATTACTGGTGGGATGGAATGAAAAGGGATATTGCTGATTTTACTGTGAAGTGTTTGACTTGTCAGCAGGTTAAAGCAGAGCGGCAGTTACAGAAAGGGATGCTTCAGCCTTTACCAGTGCCAGAGTGGAAATGGGAAAATATATCCAGGGACTTTTTTGTGGGATTACCGAAGACATCTCGAGGTAATAATTCAATCTGGTTTATTGTTGATCACTTGACTAAATCTACTCATTTCTTTGCTATACGAGATAATTTTTCCCTAGATCAAATTTCCCGTTTGTATCTTAAAGAGATAGCCAGGTTACATGGAGTTCATCTCTCTATTGTATCTGACCGTGATCCCAGGTTCACTTCTATCTTTTGGAAAGGCCTTCAGAAGTCGTTGGGTACGGAATTAAAGTTTAGTACAACTTTTCATCCTCAATAAGATGGGAAGTTAGAATGAACAATTCAGACATTGGACGATATGCTGCGTGCTTGTTCGATGGATTATCAGGTAAGTTGGGACCAACATCTTTCTTTGGTTGAATTTTCATATAATAATAGTTTTTATTCCAGTATACAGATGGCTCCATTTGAGGCATTATATGGGAAGCGGTGTCGAACTCCAGCTTTCTTGGATGAAGTGGGTGAATGGAAGCTGATGGGACTAGAATTGGTATAAGAGTTAGTAGAAAAAGTTTAGCTGATACAAGAACACATGAGAACAGCTCAGAGCAGGCATAAGATTTATGCAGACAATAGGAGGAAGGATCTCTCTTTTGAGGTAGGTGATCATGTTTTTCTCAAAGTCTCACCATGGAAAAGTGTGATGCGATTTGGAAAGAAAGGAAATTTGAGTCCAGGGTTCACTAGACCATATGAAATTATGGAGAGAGTTGAATCAGTTGAATACCGAGTGGATTTACCTCCGAGTTTATCTCAGGTACACAATATTTTTCTTGTTTCGATGTTGAGAAAGTATATGCGAGACCCATCTCATGTTTTCAGTCCAGAGGTAGTTTAGCTGGAAGAGATCTTATCTTATGAGGAACAACCGGTCCAGATTCTTAACCACAGGGAGAATGTGTTACGAAATAAGGTGACTCATTAGGTAATGGTTTTGTGGAAAAGCCAAATGATTGAAAATGCAACATGGGAATCTGAAAATGCAATGACGGCTAAATAACCCCACTTATTCGATAAGTAAATAAATTGCGGGGATGCAATTTTCTAAAGGAAGGAAGGATATAACATCCCAAGTAAGTAATGAATAAGTGATATTTTTATCTATGTCTATTTATGAATTAGATAGTGTTTTAGAGGCTTAAAATGAGAATAAATCCAATCTTAAGCTTGGAATACACTAATATTTTTAAAAGATTATTTTACTGCCTTTTGATGGAAAACAATTTTTAAATCAAAATTTTGACAATTATATATGCTCTATTTGTCAAAATAAACTTATGTTTCATGATTGAGACATTTAAATTTACAATGGATAATTTTTTGGTGTTTTTCTGACAATGTTCATTTTTTTAATGAATAGTGAAAAATACTGCATTTTACATCAAAACTGCTTCTTCATCTAATTTAATTATATTGATAGATTATCTTTTTAATTGGTTTTAGAGTTTAAATAGAATAGTTTTTTACCATTTAATCCAATGGTGGTCATTGGGATTAATTTCACTTTGGAATTGGTCATAAACAAGTGCCATACTTTTCATAGATACTGTTTCAAAAAAACCTGCTATTTGTTTTGACAACGGGAATTGTTTTTAAATTAATTATTTCAATTTTTATGATTGTAATTTATTAAAATGGATTACATATTTGTAATCAGAAGGTCCAAATTATGTAATCAATACTCTTTTGTTTTTGGACATTATGAATAGTAACGACAGTAATTATCATTCATTATCTTGATTAATGAGTAATCAGGTAGTTATGGATAATAAAATAATATCATAATAATAAAAACTGACACCAACATGTGTCCTAATTCTACTGGTTGTCTCATGTATGACCATGGTATTCCTTATGACAATCATGGGGACCCCATGTAATCACTTTTTTGGGAAAGTGACTTTTTATCTTTTTATTTTTTAAAGAATGTAAATATAACAAAGAATGTATCACCTAAATAAAGCATTTTTTATTTTGTCTACATAGATGATATTTTCGACTATAATTATTTATTGGAAAGATAAAAATATTTCCTACATCATAGTATTTTTTTCATAATTTTTAGACATTAAATAAATTAAATTATTTATGACATCATGATGATGCAGCGATTACCTCATTATTTAATGATTTAAATAAAATAAAAGAATAATGTAAAATCTAAGACCTACACTTGTAAAAAACCTATTGTATGAGTATATTTCGAACCATTATCACCTTATACTCAAAACACATCAATGTAATACCTTTAAAATCCGAATCTCCTTTGAAAATAAAGTAACATTTTGTAACTTTCCAAGAGTGCCCCTCCTCAACTCTTATAAAAGGCCCCCACCTCTACCTCCTTACCCACACCTCTCAAGCATTTCCTCAGCCAACCCCAGAACATTTTGTCTCTCAACATCCCTCTCTTACTCCTAGAAGCCTCACTTTGGTAAGAAGTCTTCCCAAGGAATCCTTTGAGCTCAAATCAAAGAGTGTTACCAGATTTTAAAGGTAGTGTCTTCTCTTGTGTCCTTTTGTTTTATTTTGATTCTAAAACCCCATAAACTATTTTTATTCGTTTCTTTTGTAACAAATCTATTATATTCAATATACTAGGATGTTTTTATAAGAAGGATTCAAGCTACACTTACACAAACCTAAAACTGATGGTTAAAAAGCATACTATTTCTGTGGATAGCGAATTTCTGCCTCACAAAACGATGATTGTTCTATATTCTTCTAACACATTCAAAGTTGACCATTAAGATGAAACTATATTTATATATGATATATATTATGTTTATGTTTTCCTTATGATTCTGTATTTTTCATTTGTGGCATACCTTTATGGTTTCCATTGTGGGTAAACACGATAATTTCATTTTAGAAAGTGTGGACTACCACCCCCTCAAAGTGATTTGATTCGTTAATACCATATGTGGTACATATAAAGGATATATTTAATGATATTATATGTGATACCATAATGGAATTATAATACTATTATGTATCATTATGTTTTAATTCCATTACATAAGAAATAGAAATGGAAGTCGCGTTCATGCGTACGTACGGCCTACCGTCTCCACGAACGGTGCATTGCATTTCTTACCTCTAAATGTAAGGTACTATTATAAATTCATGTATATAGTGGATATATATTACATATATGATATCTAAATCATGAATATAATTCTTGATATAATAGATATTTTTCCACATGAACAACTTGTAATTATAAAGAGATTATTTTTGACTCAAGTACCAATGATCGTTAAAACGACCGTTATTAACTTAATTAATTGCATAAAGTTCATGACATGGTAATCAGTGATATAAAAGGAATAATTAACTTTAAAATGGTTCTTAAGAAAGTATAAATTAACTCAAGTTTATTATTTAAGATATTAAAGAACGATCGAGTCAAGTCGGACCCGAGGTAAGGGACTTCGTCTCAATCTCCTTTCATTGAGGCAGATTTTGTTTTATACACAAATTTCTATTATACGGTGTATATACCCCTTTTACTTTTACTCGTATTCAAAAGGAATCTTATTTATATGAAGCGTTTTACTACACGACAAAAGGGAATGTTGTTGTCGTATGTATGCGGCGACAACGACTTCTTTTCCGCCGTGACCATTATTTGAGCTTCGGCTTCCTCTACATGCCATAACATTTTTTAAAAATAAAAAATAAATACCATGTTCTACTTTTATTTTATTTTTCTATTGAAAATGGTTTTGACAACATTTATATTATATCAATGTATGGTATTTATATCTTGTGATTGAAATGTGGAAATTTTATGTTTCCTTTTTGCATGTTTTATGTGATACGATTTTGTTATGGTTCCTGGGCATTGTTATGAAGACGGGTGGTTCCGTGATAAAATAAGGGCAGGTGAGCCCGATATAGCTCTCCAATGCATTGGGTAACACAATGGAGTTAAACGTTAAGGTTTCTCCGAAGAGATTTAGGGAATATACTGTGATGGGTATTCCAAACGTAACCAAGAGTGTAACACCTTACGTAAGAATGTTATGAATGCCTCAAGTTACCTTTATGTCTTATGATTTCTATGATTTATTCATGATTTGATGAGGTATGTTAATGTGCTTATGTTTTATGAGTAGAGTATGATTTCATTTATTCTTATGTATACATGTACTCATGTTTCCTTTCCATATTTTTTAGATCCATTACTGAGCTTTTTATTCTCCTCCCATGTTTTTGAAATGTTTTTCACAGGTCATGGGAAAGGTACATGCTGTGATCTAATTCTCTAAAACTCTAATACTGAAAAGATCCTTAACGTGTGATCCTGGAATAACTCAAGATTAAGTAAGGCTTAAGGTCAGGGCCTTATAGTTGGTATCAGAGGTCGGTTTAGACAACTTTAGGAGTTAATAATTTTTTAAATTATAAATTCATTTATGGTATGATTGAAATGATATAGAATTTATAGATTACCATGTTGATTCCCCTAAGATATTTCTGTGTTAACAATGGTTTTTCATAGAGGAAACAAAACAGCTTTTCTGGGAAGGCATATAGAGGGAAATGACCTTTCAAATCAGTATCCTGAGATGGTCAGAATCAGAACTAAATAGTTTGTTGCAGTGATGGCTGAGTTGACTCAGGTGAAAAACGTTGGTTGTGTTTATTGATGATATTTTCGTGTTTTATAAAAGTAAATAGGAGAATGAAAGACATTTAAGGGTTATTTTCTAACCTTAAATGAAAAGAAATTGTATGGGAAATTCAGCAACTGTGGGTTTTGGTTGCAAAAAATTTCTTTCCTTGGTCACATTGTTTTTAAAGATGGGATAACTGTGGATCCTGCAAAAACAAGAGTTGTTGCAGAATGGCCACGACCCACAAATGTAACCGAGATCTGTAGTTTTCTTGGTTTGGCAGGATATTACCGAAGGTTTGTTAGAAATGTTTCATGGTTATCCAGTCCAATGACGAAGCTAACTCGGAAGGGTGTTAAGTTTATCTGGATAAAAGAGTGTGATGATTTTTTTTTGGAATTGAAATGAATATTGGTGAATGCTCCATTTTTGGCACTACCTTCTAGGAATGGCGAGTTTGTTATCTACAGTGATGCTTCATTGAAAGGACTTGGTTTTTTCCTAATGCAGAATGATCAGGTAATTGCTTATGTTTCACGACAGTTGAAAACTCATAAGGTAAATTACCCTACACATGATTTGGAATTAGATGATGTTGTTTTCGCTTTAAAATTTTGGAGGCATCATTTGTATGGAGTAAAGTGTGAAATATATACCGATCACAAAAAATTTAAAGTATATATTCACTCAGAAATAATTGAATATGAGACGGAGGAGATGGATATAATTAATCCAAGATTATGATTGTACAATTCCTTACCATCCAGGAAAATAAAATAAAGTGGTTGATGCTTTGAGTCAAAAAAGTAATGCTTCATTAACAATGTTGTGTTTGGAACATGATCCTTTGGTTAAGGATTTGATGAACATTGGCATAGAAGTTCATGGTGAAGGATTTCCTTCTGTTTTGTTTCAGGTATCTGTGTGATCATCTCTATCAGACAGAATCAAGAATGCACAGAAGCAAGACAATGAGTTGCAGAAAAAGGTAGAGCTGGTTCAGAAGGGTATGTTTCCTGAATTCAACATTGATAATGATTGTGTTTTGAGATTTGGGAAAAGATTGTGTGTGCCTTGTGATTCACAGTTGAAGAGAGAGTTGTAATGTGAAGCACAAAGTTCTCCCTTTTTAGTTCATCCTGGCAGTACTAAGATGTACAGAGATCTGCGGGAGTATTACTGGTGGGATGGAATGAAAAGAGGTATTGGTGATTTTACTATCAAGTGTTTGACTTCTCAGTAGGTTAAAGCAGAGCGAAAGTTACCAAAAGGGATGCTTCGGCCTTTACCAGTGCCAGAGTGGAAATGGGAAAAATATATCCATGGACTTTGAAGTGGGATTACCGAAGACATCTCGAGGTAATAAGGAAATTTGGGTTATTGTTGATCGCTTGACTAAATCTACTCATTTCCTTACTATACAAGATACGTTTTACCTAGATCAGCTTTACCGTTTGTATCTTAAATAGATAGTAAGGTTAAATGGAGTTCCTCTCTCTATTGTATCTGACCGTGATCTCAGGTTCACTTCTAACTATTGGAAAGGCCTTCAGAAGTTTTTTGGTACTGAATTAAATGTTAGTAGAGCTTTTCATCCTCAATTAGATGGGCAGTCAGAATGAACAATTCAGACTTTGGAAGATATGCTCCATGCTTGTTCGATGGATTATCAGGGAAGTTGGGACCAACGTCTTTCTTTTGTTGAATTTTCATATAATAACAGTTTTCATTCCAGTATATAGATGGCTCCATTTGAGGCATTATATGTGAAGCGGTGTCGAACTCCAGCTTTCTGGGATGAAGTGGGTGAAAGGAAGCTGATCGGACCAGAATTGGTAGAAGAGTTGGCAGGAAAAGTTCAACTGATACAGAAACACACGAGAACAGCTCAGAGTAGGCAGAAGTGTTATGAGGACAATAGGAGGAACGATCTCTCTTTTGAGGTAGGTGATCATGTTTTTCTCAAAGTCTCACCATGGAAAAGTGTGATGCGATTTGGTAAGAAAGGAAAGATGAGTCCAAGGATCACTGGACCATATGAAATTCTGGAGAGAGTTGGATCAGTTGCATACCGAGTGGCTTTACCTCCGAGTTTATCTCAGTTACACAATGTTTTTCATGTTTCGATGTTGAGAAAGTATATGCCAGATCCATCTCATGTTTTGAGTCCAGATGTAGTTCAGTTTGAAGAGAACTTATCTTATGAGGAACAACTGGTCTAGATTATTTACCACAGGGAGAAAGTGTTACGAAATAAGGTGACTCATCTGGTAAATGTTTTGTGGAAAAACCACATGATTGAAGAGGCAACATGGGAATCTGAAAATGCAATGAGGGCTAAATACCCCAACTTATTCGATCAGTAAATGAATTATGGGGACACAATTTTCTAAAGGGGGGGAGGATGTAACATCCCAAGTAATTAATGAATAATATATATTTTTATCTATTTCTATTTATGAATTATATAGTGTTTTAGAGTCTTAAAATGAGAATAAATCCAATGTTAAACATGGAATACACTAATATTTTTAAAAGATTGTTTTACTGCCTTTTGATGGCAAACCATTTTTAAATCAAACTGTCGAAAATTTTATAAGTTCTATTTGTCAAAATAAACTTATTATTTATGATTGGGACATTGAAATTTACAATGGATAATTTTTTGGTATTTTTCTGACAATGTTCATTTTTTAATGAATAGTGAAAAAAACTGCATTTTACATCCAAACTACTTTTTCATCTAATTTAATTGTATTGTTAGATTATCTTTTTAATTGGTTTTAATGTCTAAATAGAATATATTTTTACCATTTAATCCAATGGTGGTCATTGGGATTAATTTCACTTTGGAATTGGGCATAAAAAAGTGCCAAACTTTTCATAGATATTGTTTCAAAAAAACCCGCTATTTGTTTTGACAACGGGGATTATTTTTAAATTAATTATTGAAATTTATATGTATGGAATTTGGTAAAATGGATTACATATTTGGAATCAGAAGTTCCAAATTATGTAATCAATACTATTTTGATTTTGGACATTATGAATAGTAATGATGGTAATTGTCTTTAATTATCTTGATTAATGAGTAATCGGGTAGTTAAGGATAATAAAATAATATCAAAATAATAAAAAACGACACCTACATGTGTCCTAATTCTACTGTTTGTCTCATGGCCGACCATGGGATTCCTTGTACCAATCTTGGGGACCCCATGGAATAACTTTTGTGGGAAAGTGACTTTTTATCTTTTTATTTTTTAAAGAAAGTAAATATAACAAATAATGTATCGCCTAAGTAAAAAAAATTAATTTTGTCTAAATAGATTCTGTTTTGGACTATAATTATTTATTGGAATCATAAAAATATTTCCCACGTCATAGTATTTTTTCATAATTTTTAGACGTTAAATAAATTAAATTATTTATGACATCATGATGATGTAGCGATTACCTCATTATTTAACGATTTAAATAAATTAAAAAGATAATGTAAAATCTAAGACCTAAACTTGTCAAAAACCTATTGGATGAGTATATTTCGAACCCTTATTAAATTATCCTCTAAATACATCAATGTGGGACCTTTAAAATCCAGAACTCATTTGAAAATAAGGTAACATTTTGTAACTTTCCAAGAGTGCCCCTCCTCTCCTCTTATAAAATGCCCCCACCTCTACCTCCTTAACCACTCCTCTCAAGAATTTCTCTCGGAAAAACACTAATCATTTATCTCTCCACATCCCTCTCGTACTCCTAGAAGCCTCACTTTGGGCAGAAGTCTTCCCAAGGAATCCTTTGAGCTCAAATCAAAGAGAGTTACCCAATTTTAAAGGTAGTGTCTTATCTTGTGTCCTTTTGTTTTATTTTGCTTCTCCGACCACTAAACTATTTTTATTAATATACTTTGTAACAACTCCAGTATCTTAAATATACTAGGATTTTGTTTTAAGAAGGATTTGATCTACACTTACACACACCTACATCTAATGGTTAAAGAGCATACTGTTTCCGTGGATGGCGAATTTCTGCCTCACGAAACGACGATTGTTCAATATTCTTCTAACACCTTCAATGTTGGCCATTAAGATAACACTATATTTATATATGATATATATTATGTTTATGTTTTTTTTATGATTCTGTATTTTTCATTTGTGGCATACCTTTATGGTTTCCATTGTGGTTAAACACGATAATTTCATTTTATGAAGTGCGGACTACCGCCCCCTCAAAGTGATTTGATTCATTAATACCATATGAGGTACATATAAAGGATAGATTTAATTATATTATATATGATACCATACTGTAATTATAATACTATTATGTATCATTATTTTTTAATTCCATTACATAAGAAATAGACATGGAAGTAGCGTTCATGTGTACGTACGACTTACCGTCTCCATGAACAGTGCATTTCATTTCTTACCTCTAAATGTAATGTAATATTATAAATGCATGTATATATTGGATATATATGAAATATATGATATCTAAATCATGAATATAATTCTGGATATAATGGATATTTTACCACATGAACAACTTGTAATTATAAAGAGATTATTTTTTACTCAAGTACCAATGATCATTAAAACGACCGTTATTAACTTAAATAATTACATAAAGTTCATGACATGGTAATCAGTGATAGAAAAGGAATAATGAACTTGAAAAAGGTTCTTAAGAAAGTAGAAATTAACTCAAGTATATTATTCATGAGATTAAAGAATGATCGAGTCAAGTCGGACCCAAGGTAAGGGACTTTGTCTCAATCTCCTTTCCTTGAGGCAGATTTTGTTTTATACACAAATTTCTTTTATATGGTGTATAAACACCTTTGACTTTTATGCCTAATCAAAATGAATCTTTTTTATATGAAGCGTTTGACTAAATGAGAAAAGGGAATGTTTTTGTCGTACGTATGCGGCGACAACGACTTCTCCGCCGTCGTGACCATTATTTGAGCTTTGGCTTTCTCTATGAGCCATAACTTTTTATTATAATGAAAAATAAATACCATGTTTTACTTCTCTTTTATTTTGGTATTGAAAATGGTTTTCACAACGTTTCTATTATAACAATTTATGGTATTGTTATCTTGTGATTGAAATGTGTAAATGTTATGTTTCTTTTATACATGTTTTATGTGATACGATTGTGTTATGGTTCTTGGGCATTGTTATGAAGACGGGTGGTTCCATGATAAACTAAGGGAAGGTGAGCCTGATATCACTTTCTAATTCATTGGGTAACGTGAAGGAGTTAAACGTTAATGTTTTTCCGAAGTTATTTTGGGAATATACTGTGATGGGTATTCTAAACGTAACCAAGAGGGTTACTCCATATGTAAGAATGTAATGAATGCCTCAAGTTACCTTTATGTCTTATGATTTCTATGATTTATTCATGATTTGATGAGGTATGTTAAAGTTCTTATGTTTTATGAGTAGAGTATGATTTCATTGATTCTTATGTATACATGTACTCATGTTTCCTTTCCATATTTTTTAGATCCCTTACTGAGCTTTTTATGATCATCCCAAGTTTTTGAAATGTTTTTCACAGGTCAAGGAAAGGTATATGATGTGATCTAATTCTCTAAAACTCTAAACCTAAAAATATCCTCAACGTGTGATCTTGGAATAACTCAAGATTAGGTAAGGTTTAAGGCTAGGGCCTTATAGTTGGTATTAGAGTTCGGTTTAGACAACTTTAAGAGTTAGAAAATTGTTAAATTATAAATTAATTTATGATATAATTGAAATGATATAGCATTTACAGATTACCATGTTGCTTCACCTAAGATATTTTTATGTTAATAATGATTTTTCATAGAGGAAATAGAATAGATTTTCTGGGAAGGCATACAGAGGTAAATGACCTTTCAAATCAGTATCCTGAGATGGTCAGAATTAGAACTAAACAGTTTTTTGTAGTGATGGCTCAGTTGACTCAGGTGAAAAATGTTGGTTGTGTTTCTTGATGATATTTTCTTGTTTTCTAAAAGTAAAGAGTAGCATGAAAGACATTTAAGGGTTGTTTTTAAAACCTTAAAAGAAAATAAATTGTATGGGAAATTCCGAAAGTGTGAGTTTTGGTTGCAATAAATTTCATTCCTTGGTCAAATTGTTTCTAAAGATGGGATAACTGTGGATCCTGCAAAAACAAGAGTTGTTGATGAATGGCCAAGACCCACAAATGTAACCGAGATCTGTAGTTTTCTTGGTTTGGCAGGCTATTATGGACGGTTTTTTAGAAATTTTTTCACGGTTATCTAGTCCAATGACGAACCTAACTCGGAAGGGTGTTACGTTTTTTTGGACAAAATAATGTGATGATTGTTTTCAGAAAATGAAAAGAAGATTACTGAATGATCCAGTTTTGGCACTACCTTCCAGGAATGGTGAGTTTTTTATCTACAGTGATGCTTCATTGAAAGGACATGGTTGTGTTCTAATGCATAATGATCAGGTAATTTCTTATGCTTCACGATAGTTGAAAACTCATGCGGTAAATTACCCTACACAGGATTTGGAATTAGCTGTTGTTGTTTTCGCTTTAAAAATTTGGAGGCATCATTTGTATGGAGTAAAGTGTGAAATATATACCGATCACAAAAATATTAAAGTATATATTCACTCAGAAAGAATTGAACATGAGACAGAGGAGATGGCTAGAATTAATCAAGGATTATAATTGTACAATTCATTACCATCCAGAAAAAGAAAATAAAGTGGTTGATGCTTTGAGTCAAAAAAGTAATGCTTCATTAACAATGTTGCGTTTGGAACAGGATCCTTTGGTTAAGGATTTGATGAACTTTGGCATAGAAGTTCTTGGTGCAGGATGTCCTTCTATTTTATTTTAGGTATCAGTGAGATCATCTCTATCAGACAGAATCAAGCATGCATAGAAGAAAGACAGTGAGTTGCAAAAAAAAAAAGGTTGAGCTGGTTCAGAAGGGTAAGTTGCCTGAATTCAACATTGATAATGATTGTGTTTTGAGATTTGGGAAGAGATTGTGTGTGCCTTTTGATTCACAGATGAAGGGAGAGTTGTAATGTGAAGCTTATAGTTCTCCATTTTCAGTTCATCCTGGTAGTACTAAGATGTACAGAGATCTACGGGAGTATTACTGGTGGGATGGAATGAAAAGAGATATTGCTGATTTTACTGTGAAGTGCTTGACTTGTCAGCAGGTTAAAGTAGAGAAGAAGTTACCGAAAGGGATGTTTCAGTCTTTACCAGTGCCAGAGTGGAAATGGGAAAATATATCCATGGACTTTTTTGTAGGATTACCGAAGACATCTCGAGGTAATAATGCAATCTAGGTTATTGTTGATCGATTGACTAAATCTGCTCATTTCCTTTCTATACAAGATACTTTTTCCCTAGATCATCATTACCTTTTGTATCTTAAAGTGATAGTCACGTTAAATGGAGTTCCTCTCTCCATTGTATCTCACCGTGATCCAAGGTTCACTTATAACTTTTGTAAAGGCCTTCAGAATTCGTTGGGTACTGAATTAAATTTTTGTACAGCTTTTCATCCTCAATCAGGTGGGCAGTCAGAATGAACAATTTAGACTTTGGAAGATATGATATGTGCTTGTTCGATGGATTATCAGGGATGTTGGGACCAACATCTTTATTTGGATGAATTTTCATATAATAATAGTTTTCATTCTAGTATATAGATGACCCCATTTGAGGCATTATATGGGAAGTAGTGTTGAACTCCAGCTTTATGAGATGAAGTGGGTGAAACGAAGCTGATGGGACCAGAATTGGTAGAAGAGTTGGTAGAAAAATTTCAGCTGATACAGAAACACATGAGAACAGCTCACAGTAGGCAGAAGAGTTATGCCGACAACAGGAGGAAGGATCTCTCTTTTGAGGTAGGTGATCATTTTTTTCTCAAAGTCTCACCATGGAAAAGTGTGATGTGATTTGGTAAAAAGGGAAAGTTGAGTCCAAGGCTCATTGGACCATATGAAATTTTGGAGAGGGTTGGATCAGTTGCATACTGAGTGGATTTACCTTCGATTTTATCTCAGGTACACAATGTTTTTCATGTTTCGATGTTGAGAAAGTATATGATAGATCCATCTCATGCTTTGAGTCCAGAGGTAGTTCACCTGGAAGTGAACATATCTTATGAGAAACAACCAGTCCAGATTCTTGACCACAGGGAGCAAGTGTTACGAAATAAGGTGATTCATCAGGTAAAGATTTTGTGGAAAAACCCCATGATTTAAGAGGCAACATGGGAATCTGAAAATGCAATGAGGGATAAATACCCCCACTTATTCGATAAGTAAATAAATTACGGGGATTCAATTTTCTAATGGGTGGAAGGATGTATCATCCCAAGTATGTAATGAATAATAGATATTTTTATCTATGTCTATTTATGAATTATATAGTGTTTTAGATGCTTAAGATGAAAATAAATCTAATCTTAAGCATGGAATACACAAATATTTTTAAAAGATTGTTTTACTACCTTTTGATGGAAACCATTTTTAAATAAAACATTTGACAATTATATAAGATCTATTTTTCAAAATACACTTATTATTTATGATTGGGACATTTAAATTTACAATGGATAATTTTTTGGTATTTTTCTGAAAATGTTCATTTTTTACTGAATAGGGAAAAATACTGCATTTTACATCAAAACTGCATTTTCATCTAATTTAATTATATTGTTAGATTATCTTTTTAATTGGTTTTAAAGTTTAAATAGAATATATTTTTACCATTTAATCCAATGGTGGTCATTGGGATTAATTTCACTTTGGAATTGGGCATAAACAAGTGCCAATCTTTTCATAGATATTGTTTCAAAAAACCCGCTCTTTGTTTTGACAACGGGAATTATATTTAAATTAATTATTGAAATTTATATGTTTGGAATTTCGTAAAATGGATTACATATTTGGAATCATAAGGTCCAAATTATATAATCAATACTCTTTTGTTTTTTGGCATTATGAATTGTAATGACGGTAATTATCTTTAATTATCTTGATTAATGAGTAATCAGGTAATTAAGGATAATAAAATAATATCATAATAATAAAAAATGACATCAAAATGTGTCCTAATTATACTGGTTGTCTCATGGCCAACCATGTGATTCCTTGTGCCAATCCTGGGGACCCCATGGAATCACTTTTGTTGGAAAGTGACTTTTTATCTTTTTACTTTTTAAAGAAACTAAATATAACAAAGAATGTATCACCTAAGTATAACATTTTTAATTTTGTCTAAATAGATAATATTTTAAAATATAATTATTAATTAAAAAACTAAAAATATTTCCTACATCATAGTATTTTTTTCATAATTTTTAGACATTAAATAAATTAAATTATTCATCACATCATGATGATGCAGCGATTACCTCAGTATTTAACGATTTAAATAAAATAAAAAAGATAATGCAAAATCTAAGACCTAAAATTGTCAAACACCAACTGGATGAGTATATTTCGAACCATTATCACCTTATCCTCGAAATACATCAATGTGGGACCTTTAAAAGTAGTGTCTTCTCTTGTGTCCTTTTGTATTATTTTGCTTCTCCAAACCCCTAAACTCTTTTTATTAATTTCTTTTGAAAAAACTCCAGTATCTTCAATATACTAGGATGTTTTTATATGAAGGATTTGAGATACACTTACACACACCTATATATCTTATGGTTAAAGAGCATACTGTTTCCGTGGATGGCGAATTTCTGCCTCACGAAACGATGATTGTTCAATATTCTTCTAACACCTTCAAAGGTGGCCATTAAGATGACACTATATTTATATTTGATATATATTATACTTATGTTTTCCTTATGATTCTGTATTTTTCATTTGTGGCATACCTTTATGGTTTCCATTGTAGGTAAACATGATAATTTCATTTTAGGAAGTGCGGACTACCGCCCCCTCAAAGTGATTTGATTCGTTAATACCGTATGTGGTACATATAAAGAATATATTTAATGATATTATATATGATACCATACTAGTATTATAGAACTATTATGTATCATTATGTTTTACTTCCATTACAGAAGAAATTGAAATGGAAGTAGCGTTCATGCGTATGTACGACTTACCGTCTCCATGAACGGTGCATTTCATTTCCTACCTCTAAATGTAATGTAATTTTATAAATGCATGTATAGAGTGGATATATATGACATATATGATATCTAAATCAAGAATATAATTCTGTATATAATGGTTATTTTACCACATGAACAACTTGTAATTATAAAGAGATTATTTTTGACTGAGGTACCAATGATCGTTAAAACAACCGTTATTAACATAAATAATTAAATAAAGTTCATGACATGGTAATCAGTGATATAAAAGGAATAATGAACTTGAAAAAGGTTCTTAAGCAAGTATAAATTAACTCAAGTTTATTATTCAGGAGATTAAACAACGATCGAGTCAAGTCAGACCCGAGGTATGGGACTTCGTCTCAATCTCCTTTCATTGAGGCAGATTTTGTTTTATAAACAACTTTCTTTTATACGGTGTATAAACCCCTTTCACTTTTACAATTATTCAAAAGGAATATTTTTAATATGAGGCATTTTACTACACAAAAAAATGGAATGTTTTTGTTGCACGTATGCGGCGACAACGACTTCTCCACCGCTGTGACCATTATTTGAGCTTCAGCTTCCTCTGCAAGCCATAACTTTTTTTTAAAATGAAAAATAAATACCATGTTTTACTTTTATTTTATTTTGGTATTGAAAATGGTTTTCACAACATTTATATTATATCAATGTATGGTATTGATATCCTGTGATTGAAATGTGGAAATGTTATGTTTCCTTTATGCATGTTTTATGTGATACGATTGTGATATGGTTTTTGGGCATTGTTATGAAGATGGGTGGTTCCGTGATAAACAAATGGAGAGTGAGCCCGATATAGCTCTCCAATGCATTGGGTAATGAAAAGGAGTTATACGTTATGGTTTCTCTGAAGATATTTAGGGAATATACTGTGATTGGTATTCCAAACGTAACCAAGAGGGTTACTCCCTACGTAAGAATGTTATGATTTTCTCAAGTTACCTTTATGTCTTATGATTTATATGATTTATTCATGATTTGATGAGGTATGTTAATGTGAATATGTTTTATGAGTAGAGTATGATTTCATTGATTCTTATGTATATATGTACTCTTGTTTCCCTTCCATATTTTTTAGATCCCTTACGATCTTTTTATGCTCATCCAAAGTTTTTGAAATGTTTTTCACAGGTCAAGGGAAAGGTGCATGATGTTATGATAATGTCAAGGAAGTGTCAAGAAAGAATCCATGTTTTATTTTAAATATGTTTCCATATATGGGAAAAATGAATAATATCTTTTATGTAACCACTTTGTTTAAATGTTTAATGTAATGCATGTTTTATGATCTAATTCTCTAAAACTCTTAACCTGAAAAGATCCTCAACATGTGTTCTTGGAATAACTAAAGATTACGCAAGGTTTAAGGTTGGGGCTTTATAATTTTGGTGAGATGTGATCAGTGAGGTGATTGGTCATAAGGGAATAGCACTCTAGGATCATCTATTGAGTGGTTTGGTGGGATGTAACATTATTTTGTATTCATTTTACTGTTAATCCTTTCCATCATATGCATGTCTTGGTGCTCTTGTTACCAACCCAATGTCTGTGAAGATATATTAGTGTACCTGTCACCACCCATACTCTAGAGTATGTGGGTATGGGTTAGTATGATTTTTAGACAAACCTTTTGTGTACATGGAAGGGTTGGCATTCTAGGTTGGAGTGTTCCTTGGTATTCTTAAGCTGATGTCCACCCAGGGGTTGGGTTATGGTAGTATGTGCGATATAATTGATGATCCTTACCATATGTGAAGAGTAAGTGGTTTAAGATATGGAATATGACCATTAAAATATCATTTAGTTACTAGATAGAGGTTGGGATTTTATTTCTTCCTATTGTTTCTGGGAATGGGAATGGAATCAATATTATAGAATGAGATGATGAGTTGGATTTGAGAATGGTTATAAATGATTTTTTTAGTTATATGGTGGCATGGTTAGAACATAGTGACTAAATGTATACTGAATTATGGTGGTCTAGAATACTAACATCATCCAAGGCACCTGTGTGAAATGGTACATTTATTCTGTATTCATAAAAATGTTTTATTTTGTATGCTAGGGGATCTTGGTGACACCACACTGAGATATATTTCTCAAAAATTTCCTTGGATACTCAGTGTGCTTGTATAGTTTCTATCTAATTTCATGCAACGTACAAGATGTGTAATGGATCAGGAAAGTACAACTATAAGGTTTTGGTCAATGGATGTGTATGTATTATGGATGTAAGTATAACTATTTCTCGTGTGTTTTATTTTTTATTTTTTATTTGCAATCATACAACTAGGTGATTAACTTTTGTATGGTTATATTATTCATTATGATACATTTTTTATAGAATTATATTAATTTATTGATTATGTATACCCTAATTATGTGATGGATTTTTGCTTATATTTTAATTTTTTATGACATTGATTCAAGGGAATAGTCCCCACATCACTTGTATTATGCCTTCACTCATAGTTAGTATCCTCTTGTATTTGGATAGGTACACCTTTGGTCATCTGGTGACCTAGGCCCAGACACTAAGGTGTAGTCGAAAGTAATTTAATGTATTATCATCTAGTTTTTTCTATGTTATGATTTTGGGGATATTAAAGAAAGGTTTTATAGGATTTTTTCAAGGCTTGTGATGGATTACATACTATGGAGTCATAAAAACTGTTCCATTGGGAATTCCTCCATACAAACATAATAGAACTATTGTTCTTGGTTTTCATTTCATTGGATATAATGGTTATTTGATATGATATATTTTCAAGATACATTTTTAGTTATTTTTTTGGTGTAAATTTTGTATGATTTTGTGTTAATGAATCATTTAAGGCATATAGGAGTCACACGAGCTATTTCGGCTTGTGTGTGACTGAACATTCTAATATTAGGGTCCTGTTGTTTAATGTATCAACAATTAATTATGTAGTTGGTTATAATATATAATATTAGTGGTATTATACTAAATTAAACTATTGTATTTTTTTCTAATGGAAGTTCATGTGGATCCTGGTGTAAAAGGTTCTTTGGTACTAGCTATATTTTCTTTATCATGAACTTTCTAATTATAGATGGTGGGGTTATATATGAACTAGATTACAAATGAATTTTGTAACACCCCAGGTAAATAAAGAATATAAAATTTTCACATTTATCCATATTTGTGAATAAAATATTAATATTACTTTAAAGGGAACGCTATGCTCGATGGCGTACCCAATACACAAAAACGAGTTTCTTTGAAATCTTACGTTGCACTCTAATAATAAAATAATATTATTTTAAATAGTAGTTAAGGCCTAGCTGTTGTAATGGCGGGAATGAACAGAACTAACTAAAAAATTATTATATATGTTTTTCAAATATTTTTACTTTTATCCAATAAATGTTCGATGTTTAAAATGCAAATGAATCCAATTTTAAGCATAACTCTTCTAATATTATTCAAAAGGTCGATTAACCGCCTTTTAATGGAGAACCCTTTTTAAATATACTTTTGACAATTTTATATGTTTTATTTGACAAAATAAAATCCTTCTTTATAATCTGGACATCAAAATTTACTTTGTGTAAAATTTTGTTATTTTTCCGATAAAGATCATTTTTATTGAAAATGTTGCATTTTAATTCAAAATCTCATATTAATCTGATTTATTTATATGGATAGATTATATTTTTAATTGATATTAAAGTTTATTTAGAATATATTTTTACCATTTAATCCAATGTTGGACATGGGAATTAATTTCACTTTGAAATTGGACATAAACTACTGTCAATCTTTTAATAGATATTGTTTCTTAAAAACACGCTATTTGTTTTGACAGCGGGAATTAATTATTAAATTAATAAATTCAACTTATATGTTTTTAATTTTTTAAAATATACATCATTTTTGAATTCGGAATATCAAATATAGCTTAGGTTGAATTCTTGGTATTTTTTTGAAAAACATCAATTTTTGATGAATAGTGAAACCACTAAGTGGTAGTTAAAGAAACTGATTTTTTGTTTAAATGAAACTTTGCCACATCTGTGATTTGATTTTCAAAAATTCTACATACATGGTTGTCATTAAGAAGTAAAATTTAGTTCAATGAGATTAAAATATGTTTTGGTGAATAGTAACTTTTAAGTTTTATTAATCGCGATTAAAGGTAATTAGTGTAATTTAAGGTAAAAATAATGTTTTAATCGTATGAAATGCCCTAGACACATGTCTTACCCTCATTTGATGTGTAATTGCCGACCAATTAAATCCTTGGGTCAACTTGGGGACCCCATGGATCCACTTTGGTAGGAAAATGACCTGAATAACGTTTTATTTAAAGTTCAAATAAAAATGTCACAAACTTGAGTTATTTTACTAAAACTATTTTTAAATGGGGTTATAAAAGCCATAGTTTTAACTATAAATATTAATTAGAAAGGTAAAAGGATTTCCAACATCATGATATTTTTTTTATAATTTTTAGACATTAAATAAGTTAAATTATTTATGACACCATGATGATGCAGCGATTACCTCATTATTTAACGATTTAAATAAAATGAAAAGATAATGTAATATCTAAGACCTAAACATGTAAAAAACCTATTGTGTGGTTGTATTTAGAACTCTTATCACCTTATCCTTGAAATATAAAATTTTGGGACCTTTGAATTCCGAAAATCATTTTATAATAAGGTAAAAGATTATAACCTTCAAGAGTGTCCCTCCTCTCCTCTTATAAAAGGCCCCCACCTCTACCACCTTACCCACACCTCTCAAGCCATTGGATCAGCCATCCTCTACTCATTTTGTCTCTCCACATCCCTCTATTACTCCTAGAAGCCTCATATTGGTCATAATCCTTTCCAAGGAAGCCTTTGAGCTCAAATCAAAAAGAGTTACCTGATTTAAAGGTAATGTCTTCCCTAGTGTTCTTTTGTTTTATTTTGCTTCTCCAACCCCCAAAAATCTATGTATTTATTTATTTTGTAAAAACAACAGTATATAAAATATACTAGTATGTTGTTATGAGTAGTGTTCGAGAAACACTAACACACACCTCCGTCTAATGGTTAATGAACATATTGTTTCTGTGGATGGCGAATTACTGCCTCACGAAATGATGATTGTTTTATCTTCTCATACCACCTCTCATGGTGGCCATTATGATGGAACTATATTTATTTATTATATTTATTATATTTATTTCCTCCCTATGCTTCTGTATTGTATTTTTAATATATACCTTTATGCTTTACATGTTGTGCAAATGCGATAATTTCATTTGAGGAAGTGTGGACTACCGCCCCCTCAAGTTGTGCGACTCGTTCATGCAATACATGGAATGTATATAGAATGAAACGGATGAACATATATGACCTATATAACATATATATTATACTGGAATTATAATATATATCTCTTTCAATTATTTTTAATTTTATTAATATGACAAAGAAATGAAAGTAGCGTTCATGTGTACGTACGACCTACTGTCTCCATGAACGGTGCATTTCATTTATTTTTATATCCAAATGTTATGGAGTAGTATAAAATAAATATTTAATGGATATATATGATATTTTAATAATTAATACTATTATAGAGATGACATACTTATAACTACATGGACAATCATTTTCAAACAAGTTCATTTTTGACTCATGTACCAAACATCAACAAAAACCTCTGATATGAAGTCACATTATTAACCAATTATTATAAAATTATAATATGTGATATGAACTGAATAATAATCTTTTAAAGGGGTCCTTAAGCAAATATAAATTGACCAAAGTTTATTATTCAGGAATATGAAGAAAAGAACAAGACAAGTCAGACTTGAGGTAAGGGATCCAACCTCTCTCTTTCTTTTTAAGTACTCTCTTTTATGTCATTTCTTTTAAGCTCATATTTATTATGTTTGTGGATGTTCTTTTATATTCCTCATACTGTAATTTTTATGTTCATATTATGAGAGACCCTTTTTGATCTCATAAATCCATTTTTGAAAGTTTTAAGTGGCGCCGTTAGGCTGCCGAGTTTTCGTAAGGTATTTTTCTTCTCACTTTTATTCCCGTTACATTTATGCTACGTTTGACACAATTTACTTTGAGTGGTGTATGTACTTCCCATTATTATACACTTTTTTTAGTATAATTTCATTTATGTGTATTTACATCTTCATTGTATGACACCTTCCATGGGGTGTACGTTTTGAAAGTTACCCAACTCGGTAAGGGGACCTTTCACCCTCCTGTTTTTAAAAGACTTATTTTGTTATGTCTTTTAATTCACATACTATTATGTTGGGATATGTCATTTTATATCCTTATTTATGTAAATTTTATGTCCAAGTGATGAGATACCATTTTCCCTCTCATCAACTCATTTTCTAAATTTAAAAGGGATGTCGTTAGGCTGCCAAATTTCTCTAAGGGAACTTCTTAACCCACTTTCAATTCTTTGGGATAAACATCTACTACTTGATTTTATTAGGCCAAGATAATATGTGGAATCTCTATGTTGTAATTTCCAAAAAAAATTGTGAGGATATACTATTACTCCACATAATCATCTCATTGATAAATTCTTACGAACTTGTATGGGAAATCATAACTCAATCTCATTTCATTGAGTTAAATATCTATGTCATTGGTTTTGTTTTCCCAAGATTATGTGTGAATGACATCTGATTGTTTCACACATAATATCCAATTATATTGTGTGTATTTATATTTATCATACATAATTATGTGATAGATTTATCCTTAATTTAAGGATACCATCTTTATAATGGATTTCATCTCAATTTACATTTCCATTGAGAATTCATTGTTGTTATGCACCAATTCACTCTTATATGGTGTGTATACTGTCCTTTAGAATATTATATCATGAATCCATTTATTCTCATGATATTATAAAGTTCTGATTAAATGTTATTCCTCAATTATTTGTATTTAAGACTCTCCCATTTTGTTAAAAACTCATTATCAAAAATATTGTTTTAAATGTTTTAAATATTATTTATTCTAAATCTCTATCTTTAATGTCTATGATTTAAAAATGGTTTTCAGTATTTATTTATATGGAGATTAATTTATTAAAATTATAATTCTATTAAAAGCGTCAAAGTGGTATGGGACACTTTGATTCAAAAATCTATTTTAAATGATTTATGAAAATGGATTGATTAATTAAATATCTTGGAATTACTTATTGCGATTACAAATGAAAGTTGTTGTTAAAATGTTTATATTTTCATTATTTTATGTGTAATTATGGTACTTGGAAATTTAACGGGTAGTTACGTGATAAACCATTTGACGGGTGGTGTCGTGAATACCAGGACGGATGGTTACGTTATAACCTCCAATGCATTGAGTATGGAAGTTGGCTTTATGGCTATTCCATTAAGTGATATGTGTGGAAGTCGACTGTATGGTTATTCAATTTAATTATGTTTATGTCCGAAGTTACCTTTATATGTTATGTGTTCTTTATATGGGTTTTATGGTAATATTTTGGTTACAAAAGGGTACGTAATGGTATTTTATTCAGTGAAGAGTTTTTACTACTTAATAAAGGTGAAAAGTATTACTTTGGTAAAGTACTCATGGTTTACTTGTTGTTTTGAAAAACTAACTGTTTTCCTTCTTTGTGTATCCTTTACTGGGATTTTTATGCTCATCCCAAGTTTTTGAAATGTTTTCCACAGGACTTAAAGATGAATAGGGTCAAGGATGGGATCAAGGAAAGACATTATCTCTAAAACATGGAAATAGGCATGTTTCTTTTTAAGAGTTTTTTTATTTTATAGAAACTTAGTAGAAGTGTCTACTATATAATCTTTTGAGATGTAATAGTTATGACATAATTCTCTAAAACTCTAAACCTGAAAAGATCCTCTATGTGAATTATTCATTTAATTCATGATTACGTAATGTTTAAGGCTGGGGCCTTATAGTTGGTACCAAAGTACTATTTAAATAACTTTAGAGGTTACTGTATTCTCTAAGCATAAGTGACATTAACATAATGGTTAGGATTTCAGAAAGAGTCCTAGTTTTAGATAATGTTAATGAGTAAGTATATCTTTGTGTTTATCTTCCTCATTAGTACATGATGGTTTTTTTGATATAATCACACTGACATTTATGTTTTCAGTAAATGGATGAATCTAGCAGGCACCAAAGTGACAATGGGTTTGATGGAAACTATGGTGGTTCTCTGATTAAGAGACTAGATGAAATGGGTGATTCAATGGGGAATCTCATGGTTTTTCTAAACCAACTATCAAGGAGTCATGATCAACCACTTGAACCTTGGTCAATTCTCTAATGCATCATGTACGAGATGACCAACTCGATGTGGAAGTTCAGGTAATAATTATAAAGGTAACCATTAGGGTTTATATGATCCATACTTTTGAGGTAATTATGGGTTACTATATGTTATGATGGAATATGAAAGGCATGAGATAAACTTGAGGTTAAAATATGTTATGATAATTTTTGAATATTTTATCTCGTTTTGGGGAATGTTTTAAGAATTATATAGTTTTGGAAAAAGGACAACATGCAGACCATGTGACAACCCGTCGTGTCGGACAAAGCTGTGGGAATCGAACCCACAACCAAAGTGCGACTGGTATTTATCACCTACCACTGGACTACATAAAGTTTCTGGTTAGTTTGACTAATTCTTTATAGTTATATGATTTTATGAATGAAGAACAAGATTATTTTGGGTTATCTATGGAAATGATTAACCTATCGTGGAGGATATGTGATTAGGTTAATTACTTTTCAATTTGAGACTTTATGAGAAACTAATGTTATTTGGAGATAAATTTTAATTTTTACCTTGGAAGACTATGTGAATAAATCCTTCAAATATTTGGATTTCAGTATTAGTTTGGTTTACTTTGAATAATTTTATGGACAAATTGTTTATTGAATGGTCTTTGTTGAACTTTTGGTATTGTTTGACATATTTTGGAGATTAAGAATAGATATTTTTTATAATGGATTATCCTTTTTGGGTATTATCTGATCTCATACTAACCTTTTTGGTTTTAGTTTTGGTTAAGGTATAAAGACAAGGGAAGTATATATTTCTCTTTTTTGGATTAGGTGATTCTCTAGAAGTTGATTATAGCTCTCTTAATTTAAAGAATTCATCCTAAATACTCATCTTTTGGAGAAAATATGAGTTCGTGTAAGAAATATAGTAACATTTTAAAGTCATCAGGACACGTAAGTATGTTTCCCTATTTTTTAGTTATGCCCATAAATAAATTCCTCAATGAAAAGTAACTTAAAACAAAAATGTTGTCTGTTAATTTTTCCTACTAGGGAATCAAATATCGTTTAACCTATCACCATTTTGTGATTTTCAGGTGGTTAACATTCTCCTAAACATGTTTTCTACCACTCTCCCTCAAGACATGACCCTTTTTTTCATCCATATCCATGTTTTCATACAAGGAATCCTAGTATGGGTTAACTCGGGTGACCTTTGTAATTCTCTTTCTTTATTTTAAAGTAATATTTTTACTGACTCTTATTCCGATGTGGGATTTTCAATGAAGTTTCCAAGACCAATTTTAAAATTGCGAGGATGCAATTCCCAAAAGGGGGGAAGGATGTAACAATCCAGGTAAATAAAGAATATGACATTTTAACATTTATCCATAATTTTGAATAAAATATTAATAAAACTTTAAAGTGAACACTATGCTCGATGGCGTACCCAATACACAACAACGAGTTTTTTTTAAATCTTACATTGCACTCTAATAATAAAATAATATTATTTTAAATGGTAGTTAACGCCTAGCCGTTGTAATGGCTGACTGAACAGAACTAACTACAAAATGATTATATATGTTTTTCCAATATTTTTACTTTTATCCAATAAATGTTAGAGACTTAAAATGCAAATGAATCCAAATTTAAGTATAAATCTTCTAATATTCATTAAAAGGTCGATTAACCGCCTTTTGATGGAGAACCCTTTTTAAATATACTTTTGACAATTTTATATGATGTATATGACAAAATAAAATCCTTCTTTATAATCTGGACATCAAAATTTACTTTGTGTAAATATTTGTTATTTTTTCGATAAAGATCAATTTTTATTGAAAATGTTGCTTTTTAATTCAAAACCTCCTTTTAATATGATTTATTTATATGGATAGATTATATTTCTAATTGATATTAAAGTGTATTTAGAATATATTTTTACCATTTAATCCAATGGTGGACATTGGAATTAATTTCACTTTGAAATTGGACTTAAACTAGTGTCAATCTTTTAATAGATATTGTTTCTTAAAAACACGCTATTTGTTTTGACAGCGGCAATTAATTATTAAATTAATTAATGAAACTTATATGTTTTGACTTTTTTAAAATATACATCATTTTTGAATTCGGAATATCAACTATAGCTTAGGGTGAATTTTTGGTATTTTTCTGAAAAACTTCTATTTTTGATGAATAGTGAAACCACTAAGTGGTAGTTAAAGAATCTGATTTTTCGTTTAAATGAACCTTTGGCACTTCTATGATTTGATTTTAAAAAATCCTACGTACATATTTGTTATTAATATGTAAAATGTGCTTTAATGAGATTAAAATAATTTTTGGTGAATAGTAACTTTTAAGTTTTATTAATCGCGATTAAAGGTAATTAGTGTAATTTAAGGTAAAAATAATGTTTTAATAATATGAAATGAACTAGACACGTGTCCTACACTCATTTTATGTGTCATGGACGAACAAGACAATCCATGGGTCAACTTGGGGACCCCATGGAGCCACTTTGGTAGGAAAATTACATAAATAAATTTTATTTAAAGTTAAAATAAAAATGTCACAAACATGAGTTGTTTTACTAAAAAAAATTAAATGGTGTTATAAAAGTCATATTATTAACTACATATATTCATTAGAAATATAAAAATATTTGCTACATCATGATTTTTTTTATAATTTTTAGACATTAAATAAATTAAATTAATTATGACACCATGATGATGCAGCGATTACCTCATTATTTAACTATTTATATAAAATGAAAAGATAATGTAAAATCTAAGACCTACACATGTAAAAAACCTATTGGATGGTCTGATTTCTAACTCTTATCACATTATCCTTGAAATATATAATTTTCCGACCTTTAAAATCCGAAAATCATTTTATAATAAAGTAAAAGTTTATAACCTTCCAAGAGTGACCCTCCTCTCCTCTTATAAAAAGCCCCCACCTCTCAAGCCATTGTCTCGGACAACCACTGCTCATTTTGTCTCTCCACATACCTTGATTACTCCTAGAAGCCTCACATTGGTCAGAGTCATTTTCGAGGAATCCTTTGAACTCAAATCAAAAAGAGTTACCCGATTTAAAGGTAATGTCTTCCCTAGTGTTCTTTTGTTTTATTTTGCTTCTCCAACCCCCTAAAATCTTTTTTATTTATTTATTTTGTAACAACACCAGTATCCAAAATATAGTAGGATGTTTTTATGAGGATTATTCGAGCTACACTAACACACACCTTCATCTAATGGTTAAAGAACATATTGTTTCTGTGGATGGCGAATTACTGCCTCACAAAACGATGATTGTTCTATCTTCTGATACCACCTCTCATGGTGGCCCTTATGATAGAACTATCTTTATTTAAGATATATATTATATTTATTTCCTCTCTATGCTACTGTATTTTATATTTAATACATACCTTTATGCTCTTCATTTGTGCAAATGCGATAATTTTATTTGTGGAAGTGTGGATTACCGCCCCCTCAAGTGATTGACTCATTCATGCAACACATGGAATGTATTAAGAATGAAACTGATGAACATATGTGACCTATATAACATATATATTATACTGGAATTATAATATATATATATATATATCTCTCTCAATTATTTTTAATTCCATTAATATGGCAATGAAATGAAAGTAGCGTTCATGCGTATGTACGGCCTACCGTCTCCATGAACGGTGAATTTCATTTCTTTTTATCTCAAAATGTTATGGAGTAGTATAAAATGAATATGTACTGGATATATATGATATTTAAATCATTAATAATATTCTGGAGATGATTTACTTATAACTACGTGAACAATCATTTTCAAACATGTTCATTTTTGACTCATGTACCAATCATCTACAAAAACGTCTGCTATGAACTCACATTATTAACCAATTATTATAACATTATAATATGTGATATGAACTGAATAATAATCTTTAATAAATTTCCTTAAGAAATTATAAATTTACCAAAGTTTATTATTTAGGAATATAAAGAAATGAACAAGACAAGTCAGACGTGATGTAAGGGATCCAACCTCTCTCTTTCTTTTTAAGTACTCTCTTTTATGTCATTTATTTTAAGCTCATATTTATTATGTTTGGGGATGTTATTTTCTATTACTAATACTTTAATTTTTATGTTCATATTATGATAGACCCTATTTGTCTCATAAATCCATTTTTGGATGTTTTAAGTGGCATCGTTAGGCTGCCGAGTTTTCGTAAGGGATTTTTCTTCTCACTTTTATTCCTGTGAAATTTATGTTACGTTTGACACTATTTCCATTGATTGGTGTATGTACTTCCCATTATTATACACTTTGTGTCATATAATTTCATTTATGGGTATTTACATCTTCATTGTATGACCCTTCTTCCATGGGGTGTATGTTTCGAAAGTTACCCAACTCGATAAGGGGACCTCTCACCCTCCTCTTTTTAAAAGACATCTTTTGTTATGTCTTTTAATTCACATACTATTATGTTGGTATATGTTCTTTAATATCCTTATTTATGTAAATATTATGTCCAAGGGATGAGATACCATTTTCTCTCCCATCAACTCATTTTCTGAATTTTAAAGTGACGTCGTTAGGCTGTCGGATTTCTGTAAGGAAACTTCTTAACCCACTTTCAATTATTTGGGTTAAACCTATACTTAATGATTTTATTATGCCAAGATTATGAGTGGAATATCTATGTTGTAATTTCCACAAACCTTTGTGAGGATATACTATTTCTACACATAATCATCTCATTGATAAATTCTTACGAACTTGTATGGGAAATCATAACTCAATCTCATTTCATTGAGTTAAATATCTATGTCATTGGTTTTGTTTTTCCAAGATTATGTGTGAATGACCTCTTATTGTTTCACACTTAATATCCAATTATATTGGGTGTATTTATATTTCTCACACATAATTATGTGATATATTTATCTTTAATGTAAAGATACCATCTTTATAATGGATTTCATCTCAATTTACATTTCCATTGAGACATCATTGTTGTTATGCACCAATTCACTCTTATATGGTGTGTATACTGTCCTTTGGCATATTATATCATGAATCCATTTATTCTCATGATATTATAAAGTTTGGATTAAATGTTATTCCGCAACTATTTGTTTTCAAGACTCTCTCATTTTGTTAAGAACTCTTTAACAAAAATATCGTTTTAAATGTTTTAAAGATTCATTCTTCTAAGTATTTATCTTTAATGTCCATGTTTTCAAAAAAAAATTCAGTATTTATTTATAAGTAAATTAATATTTTAAAATTTTAATTCCTTTAAAAGCATCAATGTGGTATGGGACACTTTTATTCAAAAGTCTCTTTTAAATGATTTCTGAAAATGGATTGATTAATTCAATATCTTGGAATTACTTATTGTGATTGAAAATAAAATTTTGTTGTTGAAATATTTATATTTTCAATATTTTATGTGTAATGATGGTACATGGACATTTTACAGGTGGTTACGTGATAAACCATATGACAGGTGGTGTCGTGAATACCAGGACGGGTGATTACGTTATAACCTCCAATGCATTGGGTATGGAAGTCGGCCATATGGCTATTATATTAAGTGATATGTGTGGAAGTCGACCGTATGGTTATTCCATTTTAGTATGTTTATGTCCCAAGTAACCTTTATATGTTATGTGTTCTTTATATGGGGTTTATATTAATCTTTTGGTTACTAAAGGGTAAGTAATGGTCTTTTATTCAGTGAAGAGTTTTTACTACTTCATAAAGGTGAAAAGTATTACTTTGGTAAAGTACTGATGGTTTACTTGTTGTTTTGAAAAACTAATAGTTTCCCTTTATTGTGTATCCTTTACTGGGCTTTTTATTCTCATCCCTAGTTTTTAAAATGTTTTCCACATGACTTAAAGATGAATAGGGTCAAGGATGAGATCAAGGAAATACATTCTATCTAAAACATGGAACTACGCATGTTTCTTTTTAAATGTTTTTTTATTTTATGGAAACTTAGTAGAAGTGTCTACTATGTAATCTTTTGAGATTTAATAGTTATGACCTAATTCTATAAAACACTAAACCTAAAAAGATCCTCTATGTGAATTATTCATTTAATTCATGATTATGTAATTTTTAAGGCTGGGGCCTTATAAATTTTATGGTTATAGGCATGGATTTAACTAAGAATATAGATCCCTAGTGGGTTATAAATTTTTTTGGATACTTATTATTTAAAAAATACTATGTGGTGTTTTCTCAAATAGATTCTTGTTTGAGATACACATAACTAAACCTTATGTTATTGGAAAACATTATTGTGTTTTAGAGAATTTAATGTGGATTTCATGTTATTAGTATAAATGGGGTGTTATATATAAGTACTAGTTATATGTATGGCCCTATAGTTTTCTTGGTGTTCTTTTGCATAGTGTGGTTTTAGCATGGGTAGATGTTCATGTTTTGGAACAGCAGTCATGTGATGGGAAATTAAACAATAATACATAACATAGGTGAGCTGCCTTATGTAGTAGGGTTTGATTGAAATGTGTCTGGGGAAATGATTTCGGGTTAGTAATGTTATCCTATGTTAGATAGGATGTGAATCTGGGGAGCATGATTCAATCATACAATCTATTTTTAGGGTAGCATCAAATATTTGGGTTCTGGTGTGACCAATTAAAATTTTGGGTATGAAAATATGATAATATTTTCAATGAATCACTTGGTTAGGAAACCCAAACACACACACCCAAGTCTTTTTCTAAAGTAACATGCCTTAAAAATGATTTGATACCATGTTAGAAGATCCAATAAAAATATATCTGTATTTTACATTATTTTGATGAATAAAACAATATATAAAAAAATAACTACATAACCTCCAGAAAGGTCAGTTTAGTATCTTTGATGATAATATTAATAAGCATCTTATTTTATAATACTTATAATCATTTTTACATAATTGAACCACATTATTCCCCTTTCTATTTACCACATATTTTATACTGATCCTCATTACAAAAGGAATTGAAATATAAGAAATGGGTGGGATTAAACACTTTGTAAAGGAATAACTCATAAATATTTTTTCAAGCGTAGATCATAGGAATTTTTTAAATGATTAGAATTAGAGAAATACCTTATGGAAAAGTTCAATGAACAATACTAATTTTTCTCGCTCATTATACATGTATATGTAATGAAAAATGATAAAAGATATACCATGGAAAAAATATTTTGAGATAACAATCATTATCTCTAGAATATAATAATATTCATATTTAATTGAATATATAATAATAAAATAATAAGAATCATAATATAGTGTATTGGGAATAACATCATATTTTCCTTCATCGAATGGGGATCGAAACCTATTCCCCATTATCAATTAGGTATTACAACCTATTTTCCTAAGTATACTAGGATCTGAATATTTTTTCTCATTGTTTATTATTCATTAATTCTTGTTTCCCGTAAAAGATCATGAATTGATTCATTTTTCTCTATGTAGATCGAGCATCATTAATTATTTCCTTTTATTATATCATTAGATAAAAAATATTAATCCACTACATTTGAGGTAAAAATAGGCCTTTGACCTATATAGTAATAATCATATATTCATATATATTACTATAGAACATGAAATATCTCAAACATCAAACATTAATCAACTAACCCTTTTAAAAGATATAAATCAATTAGAAACATTTCATAGAACCTTCCATAATTGATCCTATTAATGAATTTGTATGGTGGCATATAAATACCCCATGAGTATCATAAGAGGAATCATGTAAATTTTAATAGATTAAAATTATCTTCTTAATATCACTGGAAATACCACTTGAAAAAAGAGAAGAAATTCCTCTTTTTCAAAGGTTTGAAAACTCCTTAAAAATAATTTCTTTAAAATAAAACACATTTCTCTTTATAAAATTTATCCGTTAAAAAAAATAATGGAAATTTTGAGAATTTTTTTTAAAAACAGTATTTTATAACACATAGAAATACATAATATTTTTTTCTTAAAAATATAATCCATTATAAACAATTTAAACCCAATAATTCTTTTAAGAAATCATGCATTTTCAGATCAAAAATATATGAATGTTATCTTTTATTATAACAATCATAATTATCTAAATAAATTTGGAAAACCATTTTAAAACATAGAAGGAAGGCAATATAATGTATAATTCACATACATAGGTGAAAATGGGGAAAGATATTTTTTTTAAAAAAATTTACCAAACAAATAAAATATTATTTTTTGGTTCACAATAAAAAGTCATTTAAAAAATAATAAGTGAAGAAATTTTAAAACACTTACATTAGAAATTGATATTGAAAAATGGATCCTTTAAATATATATTAGGTTTTTAGAAGAAATATTAATTGGATCAAAAAAATTATTCTCTTGAAAGTAAAGACTATTGAATATATTAAAATATCTTTATTGAAACTCTGCATACTAAAAATGGTTTATGAAAATTACTGAAAAGGATATTTTTCATAAAAAATATATACAATTTGAGAATGAAAATTTTCAAGATAAAGTATTTCAATGATAAATTTATCATTCCAAAGATATAGAAATAATTATAGTATAATATATAAAATTGTAAAACCATCTTGTAAATCCATGGTCCAATAAAATTAATTGTGACTCACAAAAATATTTTGTGTCAAGGAAACTATATAACATTAATTAGAAATAGCCGAATGTTATCCAACATATTGTAGAGAAAATAACTATCTTAATAACGAATTTCATAACCATATTCATACCTATAAACCATTATAAACATTATTTATACACTTACCATAAAAAGATATTACTTATCTATATTTTTCATCATTTTATGTATTTATATTCTATTATTTCTATACTACAAGTTTTATAGTGGTGCTATAGATTAATGTGTGTAGATTCAAATTTCATCATCCCATGAAAATTATATTTAATATAATAGATGTTTTATAATCATTTGAAATCTTAAAATTAAACTTGATAAGTAATTTAGTTATGAATCAGGGTATCCATGTTTTCATCAAGATTTTCTTGTTAATTTTTAATGAACAAAAGGGTGGTATAATAATAATATCTTAATTATTAATATTAATTTTCAATAAATTAGTCAAGAAATTATTTTATGATCACTATCTAATAAAAAATTTATATTATTTTCCATAGTTATCCATCATATAAATTTAATGAATTATTTAATAAGGGGGTTATACTGACCGAAACAAGAATTACTAGCAATCTATTAGTGTGTATATTTTACAAAGTGGTTAATTTTTTAATAATAAAATTAACAAATATATATTGAGATAATATTTCAGTGATATTTTAGTTGTAAATATTATTATAATAAAGTTTAATTCAGAATAGAATCCATGATAAATAATTGAAATATGTCACTTTCTTGAAAATGGATGTCTTATCTTGTGCACGAGAAACACATTAATTATACATAAATCAAAAAGAATATTGATAATGTTATATAATTTAATAATATTAATAATGTTATAAATATCATATAAATATTTTTATCGTATTTCATAACTATCCATGTAAGTTGGTGATGAAAATTCAAGAATGGAGTTCATCGATACTATAGACTGTACATTCTCATGATGATGTGTTCATTTTTTGAATGGTTTTGGAGGAACGTTGGAAGTGGATATTAAATTATAATAATTAAATTTAATGATATTATTAAAAATTATTTTATCACACATTAATTGGTATAATATTTTTTATGGGTAAAATAATTATATAATTAAGAGTGCTCAATTGATAATATTGCCTCACCTTTTAGATGTTCTCCATTAGGATACGCTATAAGGCACTTTTGTATGGTATTTTGGAAATTATTATGTTTCTTCAATATGAGATAATGTTGAAGAGATAATAGAAAATATTTTTAGTGAAGCTTATGTTTTATAATTTGCGATTAAATGGGGATGTTGTTATCTACAATTATAGTTGAAAAAAATCATATTTTTTAATATAACATTTTAAAAAAAGGAAATAAGTTTTAATTTTAAAACAAATTTAAGATGGAATATATTTTACTATTGTGTTGTAAACTTTTTATAATACCTCAACAACTGGTTTTCAAAAAATTTCTATCTCTTTCACACCAATATTTTTCATTTCTTTCCATTTTTTTAATATGGTAACTAATTTTTACCTAAGAATATTACTTTTAATGAAGAATAATAAAATGAGACTATTTAATTAATTTTTTCCTAATGATTTTAAAAATGGATTGCATTTTTTAATATATAATTTTTAGGGTTGATAAAAAAATAATTTCAATATTATTACATAGAATGCCTATAACCCATTTTTAGAAAAGTCATATCATTACGCCAAAAAAACAATGATTAATATAAAATAATAAATTTTGATGATTTAAATGAAATTAATTACTTTATTATTAACTATTTATGAGTAATTTGTCTTTAAAAACAATCTAAATCATAATGACACTCGGTGGATACATAGATAAAACAAACAGACTAAAAACGGTTCTTATTAATGTAATATATTACATGAGTTTTTGAAATGTTAAATGTGGATTTTACAAATTAAAAGTTTTATTTTTAAATTACATAATTTAATTTAATAATATATGTCTTTTATAAAATATGATTCATAAACGTTAAAATCAATATTTTGTTCCGATAATTTTCATAATGTTACATTTTTTTCAAAATCATTATTTTAACACTATTCACCCTGAATTTAAAATGAATTAGAAAATTTTGAATTTCATCTAAACTTTTTTGGACATGATGAATTTGTAAATGATTATCATTTTATGGAATTAAAATTCTAATTTAAAAAATATAGTGTTTTTCCAATGATAATATCATATATAAAAAAATATTTTTATTGAAAAATGAAATTCTTTTGTATTGTTAATATTATTCCATATCTATTTCTATTTTAATTAATGTTAATATATAATTTAATATATATTAATATTTTAAATGTGTTCATTATATGCTATTAATTTAAAATATACAAGACATTAATAAATTAGATAATGAAAATTCCATTTAAAATTAAACCATATTAAATATCTAACATCTAAATGGATAAAATTTTAATTGAGTAGTATCATACTATATGTTTTATTATTATTATTATTATTTTGGTTAATATTATTAATATGATTAGGCTTGGAATATTCACATTTCGAATTGTATGTGGAAGAATACATTGAACATGGTACTAATTTAAGGAAAAATTATATTCCAAAATCTGGAGGTGTAATATCCCCCCCCCCCCCTCGACCAAAATAAATTACATCCTCATAACATTAATTATTAAATACCAAATAAAATAAATAATGGTATCTATAAGAAATAAATGTCGGAAGATATAATTTAAAGAGATATATAAAAATTAAATATTACAAAATATATCTTACATCCTAAAAAATATATAATCCTAATAAAAAGTTTCACTAATCACATAGATAAACATCACTCATGATTATGGATAACAAATCCTATAATATAAATTTTTTTTCCAAGAGTGATCATATTCATCCCATATTTTATTGATTATGATAGTTGTGTTTGAAATATGAAATGTTATTTCATTATATTAATTTGATTGTCATGGATTCTATAGGAAGATTGGAAATATATTTCTATAATGAATTTTATTTCAATCAAATGATAATAAGGTTCATATTCTGATACTATTTAAGTTGATATGTATTAATCAAACAAAAATATGTGTTAATTAGTAATTTCATATGCACTCATCAGGTACTGATTTGATGCTTTCATAAAGAATTCTAGGTATAAATGATTTGGTTGAACTAGAATCAAATATGAAACTCACTATTCTATTGCGGTTGATCATTACACCGACACCAATTCATTTATCAGAGAAAATACAGTATTTTATTACATATGATTTCCCTTATTTACAAGGATTATCATGTTTTGGATTTTGATTATATACATCATCTCCAATATGGGTGCACTGATTGGAATAATTCCAACACTCCTTGTAAGTGAGTCATTGGAGGGTCGGTGTCACATCATCTGGAAACATAATTTCTTTCACTATACTAGATATCATCTTAATCACCTTTCTAAAACAAATATAATAATGGATATCCCATCAAAACTTGAGGTACCTTTTATTCTATATTCAAAAATGCCATTAGTGATTCCTCCCACACATATGGAGTAAAGGATGTTGATCCCCCAAAAATACTTTTCATTTATGTCAATATTAAAATATATCATTAGTTTTTTCTATAAGCGAATAAAAATAACGAATTAATATTTCCTCCATAAGATAAAAAATAATCTCTTCATATCTATGAATTAAACATTTTTTAAAATGTATTTAAAATTCAACGTTTTTGATTAAAATTAATTATTTGATGGTACTTTTTGGGATAGTAATAAAACTAGAGGATAAACATAAGAGTCTCCTAATGATAGAATAATTATTAGTAATGCATTGATCCTCCCTTTTATTAATCTCAATTAATTATCTTGGAATTTTAATGAACCAAAAATTTGTGAAATATATATTAAATTATTTTTTCTTCAACATCTCACATTCGATTAATCCTACTTCTTCCATTTCTATTGTATTATTAGTGGCATTACCAGAAATTTTGTCCCATACAATAGATTAATATCAAGAAAAAACATCTAATTTTTTGACCACTAGTGAATCTAATATATGATTTCCATTTTATTGATATATTTCTAAATAAAAAGTGGATCAGAAGAGAAACTGTAGTAGGGTATATATTGACACTGAAGGCTTGATAAAAATTTTCTCCTTCATATGTGTGTTCAAGATATAAAAATATCCATTTTTATTCTTTATATATTAATATAGGTGAGTGATACTCACTATTGTATTCTATAACCCATCTTTAATTTTATTTATTTTCACACTGGTATAATCATTTAATTTCTTATTACAACATTTATAACTTGATATCTCCTACTCAATCCATTAATAACACAATATATAGTTAATATGAATGATGAATAGTTAACATAATTAATGATCTATCAAAAAATATCATAAAAACCAACCCAATAATTTCTTACTAAATAAAACCTTCTCATTTTCTTTTACTTCAATGAGAATAACCTTTTGTTCAATCTATATTTCTGTATGTTTGGTTCTATCATACTCCTAAACTTAATTCCATGTCATAACTTATTCCTCATAATTGATTGTAATCAAAATTTGATTCATTATGAAATATATCAAGGGAGTATCTATACTGTTGTATAGTCTTAGGCCAACTCATCTGGCATAGATTGAAAATCAACTTGATTGAAAACTATCCATTTTTTAGTGATTACCCCTTGTTGAATCTATTCCGAAACTAAATCCACATTCTATTATCTTGATAGGGATTAAATAACATTGAAACTACTAAATCTCAGATTTAGAAAAATTATAAGATGTTTTCTTATACAAAGAATTATGCTTTTTGGTATTCTCTAATGTTCTATTATCATAGCAGCCATAATTCACAATTCCAATCCAAACAAATTACTATCCTATAATCTAATACCAATTGATATTCCCAAGACCTAAAATCCCATGGATATTTCAAAACCCCATACATTACATATAATATTTTATAACAATTTATTTGATCTGTAAACAACATATCATTATGTTATATAATTTACATAAGTCAAACATTTTATCTCACAATAAACAGAAAATCATAGGAATAAATGGCTTAGTTTTTTTAAAATTATCTATGTATGAATCATATTTTTTTTATACTTTCAAAAATTTCTCCCAATCAAACAACACTAGACCCACCCCCACTATAATTATCATAATTTTTAATCTAAATTATATAATAGGTAATCGAAACATAAAACTGGTTGAGCTCAAACAATCAGACATTATAAAATACAACAACATTTCTTTTAGTTTGCATTATAATGATATGAGAAATCTTGATCATGGGAAAAATATTTTCTTGAAAAAATCATGGAATAATAAGGGTTATAGATAAGTTAGGATATGATGATATATATTTCCCAATGAATAAATAAATAAAATTATAAAAGTGTATGAGATGAAAAACATGATCTATGGATTATAATCATTCACATATAACCTGGAAACTTCCATCAAAAAAAGCATATGTATCATAACATAGTGGATCTGAGATCATATATAATCTCTCATAGTGTACTAGGCATCACTACCTATTTTCTAGTATGGATCTACAATTACATAAGGATTACCATACTAGATAAATAATTAATTCATGTTTCCCATAGTGTATTATGTGTTACTTCGTGTTTCCTATATTAGATCATGCATTACATCCTGTATTTTCTAGTGGATTGGTGATTACTACCTTTTTTGTATAGTGGATCGAGCATCATTAATCATTTCCCATTATTATCTCATGAGATATAAATCATTATCTAATTAAACATAGACGTATATAAAAACTATAATTTTAAAATAATAATTGTATATATGAATTTTTATTAGTCTAACGTGAAAACATTGATACATCATACCTTACTTAATTAACTCTTAAAGAATACCAGGGTTTCAACAGAAAAAATCCTAGAACATTTCGTTGTCCCTAAATATATATAATATTGATTATGGAAAAATAATAACCCATTATAACATAAGGAGATTTATGTATGATTAAATGGATGAAAAGTGAATGCTCAGGATCATATTATAAATTAATAAAAAAAAGTATTAATTTACCTTTTGTAGTGTCTTAAAAACTCCCTAAAATCTTTTCATTAGAATAAAATACATGTATCTTAATAAAAATTATCCCTTAGAACGAAAAAATTACATTAATAATTTTTTTTAAAATAGACATACTTTTAAAATAAATCTCTATAAAAACATAGAAAAATATAATGATTAATTCATAAAAACACAATCCTCAAAAATAATTTTTAAATTTAATATTTCTATTTACAAATAAATCTTTTAAATCCAAAATATATATTAAAATTTAATATTTATTTTTAAAATAATAAACAGTTAAAATAATTTGGATTTTTATTTTATAATCTTGAAAGGACATTTCATGAATAATAAATCTCATATGATGAGAGAAAAAATATTTAAAAAAAACATTTTTTAACAAACAGGTAAATGTTGATGTAATGAGTCCCATTTAATGGTTATTTTTAAAAATTGGATGGAACATTTTGTAAAATATTAATTCTTTATATTTTATTCAATAATGAATTTTTAAAAAATAGATAAATGTTCTTACAGGAAATTTCAAGGAGAAGATAAACAATATCTTCATAAAGGAAGAAAATTAATATTTTAAAATTATTTAATTGAAACCCAGTATTATAAAAATGGTTTATTAAATATAAATTTTAAAATATGAGAAATTAATGATGAATTTTGGAGATATAACACATATTTATGTTTCTATATAGTTTTTAAAAAAATCCATATGAAAAAATATGGGAATGGAAGAGAAATTATAGGTAAAGTGGTCTGGAATTATTCCTAACAAAGTTATACTATTGAAGAAAAAAATTAATCTAGGTAAACTATTTTAATTATAAATTAAACTTTTAATAATAAGAAATGTATATATAGTTTTATCAAAGATTTGAAGAAAACCAACTACTAATACTATGTTGAAATAGGAGTAATTATGACTCAAGAAAATAAGTTGAGTCAGGAAAATAATATTAACATTAATCTCATTTATCATAAATTTGCCTATCCTACTGTATAATAGAAATAAAAGTCAATATAACCAATTAAGAAAACTTATACGTACCGATTACATTTTATAATACTCATATAAAATAATTTATTAAAAATATATTAGTTTTTTTTTCACCATCAGATGATAATTTCATTGACTGTTTGTCTAATAATAGTTTCATAGTAGTGGTGTAAATTATTATTCATGTACTATAATTTCATAATTAAAATATAATTATTGGTATTATAATATATATTTTTTATAATAATATATAGTTTCATTGTTTCATTTCATTATTATTTTAGTGTTGATTCATGATGATTGGGTTGATGATGAGTGTGTTTTATTAAATTGTAATCAACAAATTGGTGGTGAATTAATAATTAGCTAAATTTAAATATAAAATTTCTATAATAATAAACAAAACACTATTTTATAACTAATATATAATAACACATTTTTTTATTTTTCTATAGTAATCTATGATATAAATTTCAACCATATTTGAGTAGTTGGTTAAACTAACCCAAACGAGAACAAGATATAATATAGGGGTTAGTGTGGTTAAGAATCTAATTATATTGTGATAATAACATTATTTTAGAATAAAAAGTATATCATTTATATTTTATTAATATGTATAACAATTTTATTAAATAAATTATGGTGTATGAAAATAAAATATTGAAAAAAAACATCACTTTTATTGAGGTAGTAATCTATAAATATACATAGAAAATATGATCGTTTTCCATAGATTGGGAGAATGATATTGTATTGTTTAGAATTTAATGGTCACAAAAAATTTAAAAAAATTATATTAATCCATTAAATCATGATTAAAAACCATCCATGTGGGATGGTGAAAAGAATCAGGCATATCGTTCATTGGGGATATAGTTTGGATATATGGATGAAGATGTATTATTATTTAGAATGGTTTCAGAGGATGGTAGAAAATGGTTATTATATTATTAAAACAATACTAATGAATATAATTAATTCTTATATAATTATACATTCACAGATAAAATATATTGAACATGGTATAATAATAAAGCGATTAATTGTGCTCGTTTGATAATGATACCACACCCTTTGGATTCCCTCCCATCGGTAACACCTTCACACTTCTCATCATGTTATGTTGGATTAGAAAATAATTTTATTAAATATGGAGTCATTTTAGGATATAATATGATAGATTTTAAGGAAATATAATTCTTTATAATGTGTTAAGAGGTGCTGTTGATATGAGCTCCTTTTATAGGTGATGGAAATGAAATTTTCTAATATATTACATGTTAAAATAAATAGAGAATTTTTTCACATTGAATGGGACTCCAATATAAAAATAATAGATTAAACATGATTTCTAGTCATTAATATTTCACCCACTAATATTCCCACAATTATTAAATATGTTTTTTAGTTTCTTACTGTGAGATTTTTCATTTTTACCATTTAAGGTTTTTACAATGGTAATTAAATGTTACCTTAGTAGTTCACATAAAATACAAAAATAATTAAATGATTCATATTTAAAATAACTTCATTATTCCAATTTGGAAATAAATTTTTTAATATTAAATTTCTATGGATGATAAGAAAAATTAATATTACCACAGATAATGCATTGAAACCATTTTTTTAAAAAGGTCATTGTTATGCAAAAAAAATTATGATTATGATATAATTATTTGTGTTTTGGTTTATATTAAATTAATTGGTTAATTATTGAAAATATAATAGAATCTTTTCTTTAAAAAAATCCAAATCTTAATTCCACTTTCTGGATAATTAAATAAAATAAACACACCATGAAATTTGTTTTAAACTAAAATATTAAGTATTATTAAGAAAATGGTGAACATCAGTTTTATGAATTCAAAATTATATTTTAAATTATTTATTTTAGTTTATAAATTTATATTTTTTATATGAAAAAAGTTTCTTCAAAATCCAAATTTACCTTGTGTAATGGTATTTTCACAAAGTGACTAAATTTACAAAATCGGTTTTTTTCAAAATACACCGTAAAATTGAATTTTCTCAAAAAATATTAAAATATAATAATAATGTAATATTTACATTCAAAAATAAAAATATACATTTCAATTTATAAAATTAAAATTTTAATATACCAAAAAAAATTAATGAAAATAGAAAATTTGAAGAAATGTATTTTTATTAAAAAATGATGTTATTATATGTTGTTAAAAACATTAGTATAAAATATTAAAAAAATATAATTATTATATTAGTTCATATTTATTGATTTTTTAAAATTTTATAGATTAATTTGTTATAATTAAATAAAAAACACTGAAATAGGTTATTTTTTAAGGAACAATCCAATTTAATATTATATCATATTATTATTTATCCTTTAAATGTAAAATATTCTTGTTGATTAAAAATAATTATTACTTGAGGATTTGTAATTAATTTTATTTCTTGATAATATAAATTCAATTTTTCCCAACTCATTTTAGTATAGTTTTGTATGGTGAGAAATCCATCATTTATAGTATTCATTTAGAGAAATGAATATATTCCAAAATCTTTGGGAGTTATACTCTGACTTTGAGAGAAGAGTATGTTTTGATGTGGATTTTCTAAGAAAAATCATAGTGTTAAAGGGACAGTTTACATTGTGTAATTTTGGTTCCCATTTGTGATTTTAATTAGATAATTGTTTATGTGTGGTTCTGTTGATAATTTTTCATGGTGTGTATGATCCCAAAAATCTTTGAAGTTATTGTTTGTTAGAGTGGCTCCCATAAGAATAATAGCCTGAAGTTTGGTACGATTGGAGAGTTCCCACAATAGTGGGAGGTGAAATTAGTTAAAGATATGATTATGATAGTATGATCGACCTAAATCATTACATAACTCGGATCATCATAGAGGTATGGTGTCATAGGATGATGGATGGTGAGTGTGTCTTAGCAGGAGGGACACACATGTGGTGTTAATACCCATTGGGGTATGTTCCTAAGGATCAATATAAGGGAAGATATGTTGTTTGGATCACACCATTAGCTATTGTAATATTTTATTCTAGGTAGGTTAGGATGGTCATCTCAGGTCCTTTATGTGGTATTTAATGGATAAAGGGTCATACATTTTGGCTTACATCTTGCATGTGACGATCATGATACCCCCATAGTGGGGTGAATCGTACTTATCATGGACGAATGATCCTCATGTTGGAAGGGTCATGTGGGTAGTTACTCTATCTAATGGGCAGTTTAGGTGTTGTGGGGATATTAGTGTGTGTAAATATCCAATATGACAAGGTTCATTAGATAATAGTAAATTTGATATTTTGATATGCTGTTCCATGGATTCATTGAATAATTATTGGTTTATTGGTGGGTTTGGTTTTATATAATTTTGAGATATATTGGGGATGGTTTGGTTCTCGATGTTGTGAGATAATGTGGTCATAGTGTGATATATAGGGTAAAACATGATTCAGAAAATGATTTGGGAGGTGAATCACTATTCATGATGTAATTATAATGGTTAACCACACTTATTCATGTGACTTTGTGGGTATATTAGGCTTTTTAACATAATTTATGGAGTGGATCATAAAGATATTTATCACAATAGTGTGTGTTTGGAATAATGTTCTTGTGGAAGGAAGTAATGTGGGAGTCATGGTTTCGAGTTTTTGAAGGACCTAATTTGTGGGTGTTAGTAAAAATATTATGTTATAGGTATTTTTTTATTTTGTAGACACATTAGTGTGAGTGGCTATTAATTTTGTGAAATTTTGGCAAGAGGAGGTTCAATGTCTTCCATTTTCAATAGTTGAATATTGTGACATTGAAACAATATTAGAAGTTTCATCAAAGATTCATTAGTGGTGGTTTAAGGATCACAGTGGAAAAATTTGAGAGAAAACACAATGATATTGGATTGGTGAATGATATTACATATTTGAAGAACTTTTCGAATTTGGAATAAGAAAATTTGGGGTTCATGATAAATTGGCTATTAATGTAGGTCAGGACACACTATTCAAAGACTACCACAAATTCGTGGGGATGAGAACTATTATGGTGGGATATTAGAATGACAAACCAATTTTTTGTTTAATAATTTGAATTTAAATTTGAGCTTATCTTATAGAGGTTGGTTTCTTTTTTGATCTAGGACTCTTAGTATGAATTCAATAACTTGAATTCCCATAATCGTTGTTTTTGGATGGTGTTTGAATAATGAGTAGTGTCATAGGTATTCATGAGAGCATTACAGAAATTAGGGGCGGTCTATATGCCAAAAACTAGTAACAAAATCCTATTATTAATGTAAACTAGTGTTAAAACTATCAAAATATCAAGGGTAGAGTATAATCAACCATACCTAGGTGGTTGATTAAATGAACTTACAATTCACAGGGAGTATGTTTTGTTAGTGATATTAAAAAAATGGGGGTGATACTGCAAATCAATTTGGTTAATGAGACCACATGTAGATGGTTTTCATCCACCAACACCCCTCTTCTTCTTTCACATCCACCAATAGGGTATGTGATGTTTTTTACCATTATTCTATGTAATATATTATATTTTTCATTTGTTCATTATCCCCTATATATCCACTAATTTCATAATTGTTTTAGGAATGGTATTTGTATCTATTACCCTTAAGAATGTCGGAATCGGCTGAGGATGGTTGGGATTTTTTTTAATATTGTGGCCTGAGGAAGACCCCAGATGATATTTTCACATTGTAGTAATTAGTTTTTATTGAGTAAAGACCATACTTTAATTTCATTACGTTTTTCTGTAAAATTGGTTTTATTTAAGATTTTTGGGTCTTATTTGTTATGTATTTGGATTGGAATTGTGCAAGGGGTATGACATAGGCCTTCCCAAAGCTATTTTCCATGGATTCAGCATGATATTAGTTCTTATTGACATATTCATCATTTAGGAATTTTTTAAATTAAATAAATTAATTTTAATTTTTTTTAAATTATTTCAATAGGTTGTATGTTGTGAGTCCTGATCTTGGGAGTTGATACGAGCACAGATGAGGAAAGAACGGGATTTTTATAAGTGATATGGAAAATGACTTTTGTGTTAACTCCTTGAATGATGTAGGTGATCCCATTATTAAAAATCCATATTATTTTTTATGTATTCAATCCATTTTTTAAGCATATGCATGTGACTTAGTAGTTATATATGTAATGATATGGACTTGAAAAAAGATATATTTGATGGTGTTCCACCTCTAATGTTAAGGATGAGTGTTGTTTACCACATTGGTGATATTAATTCAATAGGATACTATGGCGCTAAGGGGATATATTGGGGAATATAATGACGGGTGTCCTCGAGTAGTCTTGGGATTCCCTAAATAATGATTGTATCTTATGTAGGGTTTCCCTATAGATAGTTATAATAATGATAGAGGCATCAAACTAGTGATGACAGTATAAAGAGTTTTACATCCCATCCTTAGTGAGTCACACCTTCTTGAGGGTGTTATGATGCATGGAAAGAATAATAATCTAGAGGAGTCCTTTGGAACTAGATGGGTGTTATATAGAGGGGTATCTTCTATGTGATAGGATGATACATTTTCCTTAATATATATGAAATATTACCCAAGTGATAGTTAATGATGTACTTCGAAACATGTCTTTATGGTTCCATGGGGTAGAAAGTCGTTTGGGTTGGTACGATCCCGAGATAGTGGAACCAGTAGTGCTAAATGGTCATAAATAGGTTTTTATAAAATTTGAACTATAGGTTATGGTTGGCCTTCATGAATTTTTTTCACTAATGAGTGATGTATGGGAGTTTTTATCAAGGATTAGAGTCCATTACGGGACTAGTGGACTCATCAAATTCCCTAAGAGGTGGGGTGAGATGTGATCGGTTAAGGATTGGTATTAAGAATATAGGGTCACGAGATTATATGGTGAGATATCTGGTTGTATGGATTCATATGTGTTTGTCATGTTCTTGTTAGACCAATCGTTTAAATGATTGGTTTGGGGTCTCTGCGATCTCCCTAGAGTCCATGGGGACAATTTGGTGTTCTAGATTCCACCCAAGATTTAGTGACAATTGTTTTGTGTGATTATATTTCCTACCTTGAGTTTATGTAAATGGATCACTGTGTTAGGTTATATGATTATTTCGTATTAAATGGTCAATGACCTCCCTATAATCTAAATCATGGTATGATGCACCAACTGAACGATTGACCCTTCCTTGAGATATATTAACGAGGGTTGAGATGTGGATGTATAATTATAACCATTTCATTTGGGTAATGAGTAATGTATTGGACACTACCCTACCAGAAGTCTCCATGGATGGGAAAAGAATTGATATTATGGAATGAGATGATAATAAGATGATGTAGAAACACATGTGGTAGTAAATTATGCTTGGTCAATTATTATGGAGTTCGGTTAAGCACGTTGTGTCTTGATACATTAGTACTTGTGATGGATTTGATATTACATGACATCCAAGGATCATGTGTGAAACAATAATTTTATTTTTTATTCATACATGTATGTGTCGATGTATAATACCAGAACATGGTGGGTCCCTAATGAGATGTTTCTCCCAAACCCTACATGGGAACCTCATTTTGTGTGTGTGATGAATTTAGTACTATTTTTAGATTTAGTATTGGATGTGTAGGGGATCAGGTTAGTACATCTTAAGGATATTAGAGATAGTTTGAGTGAGTTTTGGTGATCGTATTAGGGCCACTATACATTCGTTGTATTTTGTTTTAATTTTTATTTAGGATATTCCATGTTGGGAATCAGTATATGTCTGATTGTGTGCTTCCAAAGGATTCATTTGATTTATATTGTTTTTATTTGTTTATAATGTGTACTCTAAAATTTTAATGAGTTTTTTAGTTATTTTTTCATTAGATAATGAATATGATTCGAGGGTATAGTTTCACCATTCCATGGATTATTCCCTCAAAACTACTATACAACCTCTAGTGTATGTGGAGGAATGACTATGGCCTTCTGGTAATAACAACTTTGAAACTATCAAGTGAACTGGGGTGGGGTGTTTTAGCATTGATATTTTTTATTCCATTTTATGTGTAATTTAGTTCAGTGTTGAAACTTCAACACTTGAGGTCACATTATCTTCTATATTTAGGGTGTATTCAAAGATAATATTTCTTATTATAGATGTTTGGTAAATTGATGAAGAGGTTATCATACTTGATCTATTGTACTAATTATTAATATATTCCCTATATATAGATGTTTGATCATCATGGATGTTATGAACATATAAATAAACAAACACTTTTATTTGTGTTGTGTGAGAGTATTTATATGAATGATCATAATCTATATTTTCATGATCAATGGTTGGGGTATCTTATTCATTAGTCATGGAATCCAGTTTGATGACGCTTTATCCCTACACTATATACTCCTGGACTTCCTCCTTATCTTGGAAATGTGGTTTTCATGTTCATATTGTATCTCCTCTCATCATTTCGAATCGATAACATTTGTTTCATAAGTATTCATACATCAAGGGTAGAAAAAAATTGATAATTGGTAAGTGGAAGAAAAATTTATGAAATTGTATGGTTCTGTAGAAAATTCAACTATTATTGACATAGAACAATAGGATGTTAATCAACATAAACATTTTGATAAGATGTTAAGATCATATTTTATACACATCATAATGGGATTCATAATTGAAATGGAATAAAAGGATCATAGATAGAGACTATAATAACCCACATTATAAGAACTACATCGTACAAATATAGTCTATATGATATAGTGTCATTATAACTAGTAATATCTACCACAAATTTCTTGACAAGACCCTCATAAGAAGTGAATCAGAATTGTTAGTTACACACTATGACATGATTCATGAAGATAGAATCTATAAATATTGGACATGTTCCCAAATGGTCTAGTATAATAGTCATATAAATGAATTTAGAAGCCAAAATCACGTTTCATAGGACACATCTTCTGATTTGTTCCATTATTCAAACATTTAGAAATCGGATTGCACTCTTGGTCCTATGGAGAGTTTCACCCCCAATGAATGTGACCCAAAACATTGTAGATTCTTACCAACATTGGAATGATAATATTTACTCATCTACCAAATTTTAAATACAGCTCCTTCCAAATGTTGTTATCCATTAACCAAGTGTGATAATATCATGGGGGTTATTTTAATTTTTTGATAAATATCCCAATATGGCTTTTGAACAAATGATATAGGTTTAAATCTGACCTGATATGATAACCCCATATTTTTCATTCACCACCATCAATAATGTTTAAGTATGTGTTATGAATCCGAAAAGAATTCATTGTTAGACAGGTCATCGGCATATTTTTTTATGGTTTCAATTTAATGGAACATATAAAAATAATGATCTAGAAACTAATAAAGATTTCAGGATACGAATGGATGAGCTTAATTATTTATCTTATCATTTTCAAGATTGAATAAATACCTTACCAAAATGAATGTTCATTCAATATTCTCCCATGAAATATGGAATAAGAGAAACTCATCATATATATCACTAATATAAGAATGTTCCTAGTATTATGAAAGCCTCATATACATATGAAAAAACCTCACATGTTCTATATTAATGGATTTGGTTTAAAAACCCTACTAACTAACCAACATTGTGATGAAATCATGATGATTATAGACTAATAATTGTGAATCCTATTTGGTTTTTTTATATTACAACATATCTTAATTGGTTCTCAAACACAATATAGAATTAACTCACCCAGTTTGACTATGACCATAATTTAGAGACGTTTTTGACATGGTGAAGCTCCCACTGAAGGCTCTATCATTTCCATAGGATCTATTCAAAGATTCAATTGATGTTCTACTTTTCATGTCAAACATAGTTATATAATTCAATAAAGACTCAGAAATTCCATGTAATTTTTTTTAATTAAATAGTAAATTTACAATTCTGTGAAAATTAACGGCGTATGATTCTGAGGCCCAAAGTGCCCAAAATGAATTTATGAACTTTTTTTCAGGTATGTTCAGCAAACGTGCAACTGGGTTTTAGTTACTTTTGAACCAGTGCTCGGAATTAATTTATGAGGACACTGTTGAACTCACAGCGTCATTTTTCACATTTGGAGACCTTCACCTCCACCACAGTAGGTTGAGGGTGAATGTTATATTTTGGGTTATTCAGGGAAGAATAAAATAAAAAAACTGTTTAACATTTTTAGTTTTTTTGAAACCTCCCATGTTGATGTTATAAAGGTGGGGACCACCTAAACTAAATCCTCTGACATGGGTTATGGTTGTGGGGACCACCCGAGCCTAAACCCCAAAATTTGAATTCAATGGCGGGGACCACGCGACCCTTGAACCTCCCACTTAAATGTGGGAAGTCTCTTGAACTTCCCCACATTAATTGTGCCACACCAACTGATTAATTGTTCCAATTAAATGTTTCTAACATAATGGTGCCAATAATTAAAATGTTAAATCAAATTTTATGTTGGCACCTCAACCTTTAAGAGAGGATTTTTGTGTTAGAAAATGAGAGTGGAGAAATTTTGGAAGAGATTCTCCAATGAAGAATGCCAATGAATAACTCTTCTCCTTCGATGAATCTTTCTCCAAACTCAGTAGAAGGATCTCCAAGGATGAATAAACCGACCATCAGGGAAACGCTGACATCACCGAAGTCCGTCTATCCCCAATGAATTTGTATCTTTCGTCGCGACCTATTTCAACAAAACTCCAAGGTAGGGGTTTTCTTATGTGTGATTATTTTTTCCCATGTTCTTCCCTTATAAAACAAAGAACACTGATCAACTATCTAACTAGTTGATCGGTGGATGATTCCATTAGCGGGTTTTGGAATAATCAATTACAGGAGGTTTTAGATTTTAATGTTCTTCATTCAAGTTTTTATTGAGCCGCTTGTTTCCATTATAACGCCGAGGGTGTGGGCCAAACAAATATGGCTTGACCCCTCCACTGTTCTTCTTGAATATTATGTTCTTCACAATGGAATAAAGTGGCTTTGTGCCACAACAACGAATGGATGTGGCCGCCGCTACATCACCAACAGTGATGAATGCAATTTACCCACATAGTCACCGCCTCGCGGCCCACGGCGGAGCCCCATGAACTCACCGCCTTATGACCCTCTGGGCTACCCCATGGCCCTATGCGCCGCCCTGGGCCCTCGCCGCCCCACGACCCTCCACGCCACCCTGCGGCCGCGCCGCCCCACGGCCCTCTGGGCTGCCACATGGACATATGTGCCATTCTGCGGCCTCGCTGCCCCGCGGCCTCACCGACCCATGACCAACGTGGCCCCTGCGGACTCGTGCTGCACTCGCAGCCTTTGTGGCCCACTTGGACTCCGCGACCCCCATGGCCTCTGCTGCCCTGCGGCCTTCGCCGCACTCACGGGCTCCAAAACACACTCGCTTCCTCGCACCACTCAGCAGCCCCCACGCCACCCATCATGATCTGGCCTATATCCAACGGTCCGTGTCAACCCAAACCAGTTTGGGTTGGCCCTGGCCGGGTCGGTCCGATCGGGTCGGACCGGACCCAGGCCTGCTACGATTTGTTCGCTCTATCTGCCATAACTTTGGCACCATGCGTTCATTTGACAAACCGTCAGTGGTGCTGTAAGCATTAGAGTGAGACAGTACCTTTGGAATACCCCCATTGGAGTATTTGGTAAATTTGGGATACGGTCGGGTTGGATCGACCACAAATCCAATCGGGCCCTCGAGAGTAAAAGATTAATAACTTACAAACCGGGCATCCCATTGATGCAACATCTATTGCATTGAGACCTCTAGGACATGGAGGTACTTTGAGATACTTATTCATGGCAATTTTATGATGTTGGAGAATCAACCAGTGGATTTAAGAGAGAACCCTCGCGGAGACGAGCAACATTAGTGCGGGAACCCATTAGCTGGTTGTGATGTGAATAATGAATAGAGATCATGTGTGGGTCAATACCTAGCAATTCTATTTGGGTCAGCACTAAGTGATCACGTGTGGGCCAGCACCGAGTGATCCTGTTTGGGTCTGCACCGAGCGATCCTGTGAGAGTCAGCACCGAGCGTTCCTTTGTGGGTTATCAACTAGCGATCATGTGTGGGTAAACCCCTAGCGATCAAGTGTGGGTCGGCACCAAGAGATCCTATGTGGGATAGTACCGAGCGATCCTATGTGGGTCAACAACAGTGCCTCATAATAGAGTAAGATGATTCAGTAGTTACATCTCATCATCTCTACTACAATACCAAAGTTATACCTGGTGTGAGCTAAGTTCGTACATGAGCGGTACTTTCCATTGTTGTAATACCTTTGTGGTATTCTTTTGTTTGGTGTACCTATATGGTACTTATGTTCTTTGAATTTCATCTTTTATTAAACAGATGCGCTTTGGGATTTTGAGTTGGACTCTGTGTTTCCTCATGATTGAGATGGGTATATTTGATAACATTGGTATATTTATGGGCATATACCTATGTTGGGTTTTCAGTTGATTTCATACTTTTTGATTTATCCTTTGTGGATTTTTTGTGACATTGAGGGTCTCGGGGTCCCTACTATGTATCGTTACACTCACCCCTACATGGTCTATGCCCACTCCTTGTTGTGTTTGGTGCAGACGACGAACAATGTGGATTGAGGATGAGGGTACTAGAGCTTGACGTGGCATGGAGGAGGACCATACGGAATAACAGTACATAAAGGAGATAGGTAGATGTGGAGTGCTGAGGAGGCGATCTATACCTACCCATATGGTAGGAACCTTAGAGGAAGACCCAGTAGCTTCATGTCTTTTTCTTCAGTGGTATTATATTTCAGTTGTACCGGTACCATTACTATTGGTCTTATATTCCGGCCCCTTTTTACTTTAAGAACTATTTTTTCTATACAGTTGACTTGTGTACGTATCTTGTTGTGTGCCTGGTTGCGTGTGTTTACATGATATAAATGAAATGTCTTCCTGGTTTTAGGGAATATGCCATTCGGTGCTAGTCGCCAGCCCTGGCCTATAGAAGGCGGGCTTGGGGTTGTCACAGCATGGCCCCTGGGGGATGGGTCGTGACAAATTGGTATTAGAGGAGTCGGTTCTACCATAGAACAAAAAACTCTAATATTTTTAAAAAAAATAGTGTTAAGTGTATTGAGCGTGGTTATCAATTTAGGGAATCCATTGTTGGTGTGGAGGTTGACGTATCCATACACATGGACCCTGACTTCTGATTTCTGACTCAGTGCACGAAAACACAGATTGCATGTGTGTTTTGAAGAGTTTCCTTTGTGATGTCATTGAGTTAGATCACCAGGTATAACTTTATAACCATTTTGCACCTTTTTATTTTTAGGATGCCACCACATAGACATCCAGCTAGGGTTTTGGATATAGTATGCACTTATAGCCCACCGAGCAATGAGGCCTCGGTGTAGGGACCTCTTATAGTAGACGCACCAGCGGAGGCACCAGCGGTACCATTATCCGCCGGTCCACCGATGCCACCCGCCCTGGCAGCAGAGAGTGCACCCCGCATGAGTGTGTTTCATGAGTTCATGCACCAGTGTCTACCTAGGATCAGGGGAGAGACGGACCCACAGGCGGCTGAGGATTGGCTGGAGTCCATGGTGAGAGTCTTCCGACTGTTATGGACCCCAACTGATCTCATGGTGATAATTTCCACTAGCCTTCTACATGGAGTAGAATGCTGATGGTGGATCATGATGTTCTCGATTCATGATGAGGGGATGCTTCTCTGGGTAGACATTGAGAGCCTATTTTGGGAAGAGTTTGTTCTAGTGACTCTTCATGCAGTGCGCATACAAGATCTGCTTCATCTATAGCAGGGGAGCATGACTGTGGCTTAGTACTAAATGAGGTTCAATGACCTCTCACGGTACTCCAATGATATGGTGTCAGAACCATTCTTCAAGGCTCAGACCTTCGAACAGGGCTCAGGTGAGTGATCAGAGCTTCGATGATTTCTCTTAGCATCCCGACGTAGGCAGTGGTGTTAGAGAGAGCCCTCTTAGTAGAGAGTTTCATTACTGAGAAGTCACTAGTAGCGAGACCCACCACCAAACATCACATTGTAGAGGCTTCTATAGCGGGCAGTAGACAGATGTTACAGAGGTCCAAGAGGACCAGACCTACATGAGGATGACCGCATGATTCAGGGTCCGTTGTGTGGGGAACCCGAGGCAGATCTATTCATTCCATGAGCGGGTAGTGTTACGAGTGCGGTGGGCTGGGTCACAAGGCCCGTGACTCTACGACTCTCCAAACGGATGATCAGCAGAAGGTCGAAGGATTTCCTAGGCATAGAATGAGGTTTGACCGAGGAGGTCCGTAGGGAGAAAGAGTACGTGGTAGAGGAGCTATCCATGCAGTTGGCGGGGGCCAACGATTTGAGATGTTATCGCCACAACCCCCAGGTGGTCCACTCTGACCACAGGGAGCAGGAAGACAGGGGCGATCTTAGCTCCATGCAGTTGAGGCCTATGATCACGATGCACCAGAGATGATACTAGGTGAGATCTATGTCTACTCCACCATAGATTTAGTACTTATAGACACAGATTCTAGTCATTCTTTTATTTCCACAGAACTCTTTTAGAGCTCAGAGTTTCTGATGGAGCCGTTGATTCGTTCTTTGCATCTAAAGACTCTTACAGGATCCAATTCAATGATTACGCACTGGTGCTGGTAGTGCGTGCTTACTCAAGGAGGCGATATCTTCGGTTGGGATATCATAGTAGAGGCATCGTGGCCTTACAACGTCATCTTGGTTATGGACTAATTATCTACAGTCCATTCTCAGATTTACTGTATTAGGAGCAAGGTGTAGTGTCTCCACATGGATGAAATCAGGTTTACCTTCACTGGTGAGAGGGAAGCCTTTGCATCATAGGATGGACTTACCCGGAGGAGGGTGTAGCCGATCACTCATCAGTTGGCTAACCTTAAACTCATTGAGGTAGATGTAGAGAGTCAGAGTTATCCTAGAGTGGTGGACTAGTACGCAGATGTCTTCCCAAATGATATTTTGGGTATATGTCCTCAAAGATAGGTGGAATTTTACATTGACATATACTACAAGATGGTACCAATATCTAAGTCAGCGTATCAGATGGCTCTTGAGAATCTTCGTGAGCTTTGGGTACAGCTTGAGGACTTGTAGGGGATGGTATTCATTCAGCCTAGTTTTTCACCTTGGGCAGCCCCGATTTCTTTCTCCAAGAATGTTAATGGGAGCTTGAGGCTTCATTTTGATTATTGGCTCCTAAACCAGGTGACCGGGATGATAAAGTACCCAGTTTTGAGGATTGACGACCTCTTTGATCAGCTGAAGGGGGCATGGTGATTCTCAAAGATAGACCTTAGATCAGGCTGTCACCAGATTATAGTGTGAGACGAGGATGTTTAGAAGACAACATTCAGGTGTCGATACAACCATTACGAGTTCCTGGTTATGTAACTCAGTGTGACCAATGATCCAGCAGTGTTTATGGGACTCCAGAACATGATCTTTCAGCCAGACCTTGATCAAATTGTAGTATTCTTCATCGATGACATTCTAATCTACTTGACTACTAAAGAGAAGAAATCTTATCACTTGCTGGTAGTACTTGACACACTTCCAGAGCACCATATTTATGGTAAGCTCTCAAAGTGTTAGTTCTAGATGCAATAGGATTACCTTCTGGGACATGTAATCTCATAGGTAGGTGTTGTAGTGAATCAAGCGATGATTGAGACAGTATTTTATTAGGAGCCACCTAGGAGTGTGACAGAGGTAGACAGTTTCCGGGGATTGGCCAGATAGTTCAAGAGATTTGTGCCGGATTTTTCCTGAGTTGCAACACCAATATCAGCATTGAAAAAGAAAGGGAAAACCTTCGTGTTGTTGGAGAAATGTCATCAAAGTTTTCAAGAGTTCAGACAGAGGCTGACTAGTGCCACCATCTTCAGGCCACTGAAGGAGGGTGTATGGTACGTAGTCTACTACGACGCATCAGGGACTGGGCTCGGATGTTTCATGATGTAGGAGTTAGCATTTTTCGCATATGGTTCTCGATAGCTGTGACATCATAAACAGAACTATGCTACCTAAGACCTGGAGTTAGCAGCAGTGGTCTTCTCCTTGAAGATGTGGTGACACTATCTGATGGGAGAACATTTTACAGTCTTCTCTGATCATAAGAGTCTCAGGTATATCTTCTCTAAAAAGGACATGAACCTGAGAAATTGATAATGGCTTGAGTTCCTCTATGACTTTTACTTTGAGATAGTTGATACTCCTTAAAAGGGGAACATTATAGAAGATGCACTTAGCAAGAGATCTAGTATACAGCTGCTCGGTAAGGTGACAGAGAAGCTAGTCGTTTTGCAGATATCCTTTGTGGATTGAGATGGGGCAGCATTCCTTTAGTCTCTTATAATCAGTCCCCCACTGCCTCGGGGAGTCAGGTTGGCATAATGGGGAGACATTGACTATGAGGCTCGACGTGCTCAGATATCCACACGACATGCAACTGATGGATTTTCTAAAGGTAGGGAGCACGTAATACTATTCCGAGGACATGCCATGGTACCAGTATCACTTCGGGTGGAAGTGTTGAGGGAGTTCCACACATCCCCTATAGAGGTACATCCAGGAGTGGGGAAGATATACCAGGATCTACGATGGCGGCGCTGGTGGCCAGGAATGAAGAAAATAGATGCAGATTTTGTCTCTCGGTGTGTCACTTGTTAGTAAATGATGGCGTAGCATCGGGTACCAATAGGCTTGGTTCTATCTTTTGAGGTTCCAGAGTGGAATTGGGATGGGATATCCATGGACTTTATGACAGGGCATCCACGTACATCCAGGTGACATGACTCGATTTGGGTGACTATCAACCGACTCATCATGTCGGCCCACTTCCTATTGATCAAAGAGCAGGGTTCAGTAGAGAGTGTAGGATGCCTTTTTGTGCATGAGATTGTGTGGCTACTTGGATTATCCTCAACAATTTTCTCAGATCATGATGCATATTTTACTTCAAGGCTATGGGTGGGGTTGAAGGAGTCTTTCAGGATGCTACTTTGTTTGAGCACCACTTTCCATCCACAGACGGATGGCCAGACTGAGCGAACCATTCATACCCTCAAGGAAATGTTGTGTTCTTGCATCCTAGACTTCAATCGCAGTTGGGAAGATCACTTTCCTTTATTGGAGTTTTCATACAACAACATCTATCACTCCACCATTGGGATGGCACCTTTTAAGACGTTGTACGGGAGACCTTGCAGGTCACCTTTGTGCTGGACTGACCCAGGTGATTCAGCACTTGTGGGACTAGTGATGGTACGGGCTACCACATAGAAAGTGGAGATCGTCCAAAAGTAAATGAAGATTGCACAGAGCAGGCATAAGTCTTAATATCGTAGGTTACAAAGACCTCCAGAGTTCATGGATAGTGACCACATTTTTTAACGGGTCTCAACCTGACAACGTTTTCAGAGATTTGGCCAAGGTGGCATGTTATCTATCAGGTTCATCGGACCCTTATAGGTCGTCAGATGATTTTACGGGGTGGCCTACCGTTTAGAAAATCAACCTCAATTTCATCGGGTGCACGATGTCTTCCATGTATCCTAGATGAGGAGATACGTACACAACACATCCCACGTCATCAACCATGGTGAGCTAGAAATCGATGATAGGGTGACGATTTCAGAGGTTCCAGTTGAGATTGAGCATCGATAGTAGTAGGCCCTTAGTGGATGGTTGATACCTCTGGTATGTGTTTGCTGGAAGCATGGGAACCTCCACGAGAGGACATGGGAGTGGGAGGATCATGTTTGTGCTCAGTACCCCCACCTGTTTTCCAAGATATGTGATGCGTCTTTCGGGAACTCAAAGCCCTAAGGCGGGGAGAATGTAAAGACCTAGAATCTCCATGTATTTTTTTAATTAAATGGGAATTATACCAGTCCTTGAAAATTGAAGGCACGTGATTCAGAGGCTTAGAATTCTGGGAATAAATTTCTGAACTTTATTTCAGGCACGTTCATTAAACGTGCGAGCATTTTTTTGTAACTTTTTAAATGGTTCTCATAATTGAAATACGAGGACACCGTTGAACTAGCAGCGCCAGTTTTCGTTTAAGGAGACCTTCAACTCAACCACGGTAGGTTGAGGGTGAAAGATAGATTTTGGTTAATTCATGGAAGAATAATATAAATTTAAATTGTTTAACATTTTTATTTTTGTTGAAACCACCAATAAGGTTGTTATAAAGGTGGGGACCACCTAAAAAAGCCTCCCACATGGGTTATGGTGGGGGGGACCACCCAATCCTAAACCCCTCAAATTTGAATTCAAAGGTGGGGACCACCAGACTCTTGACCGTCCAACTTAAATGTGGGGAAGTCTCTTGAACTTCCCCACGTTAATTAGGCCACACCCTCTGATTACTTGTTCCAATTAAATGATGCCAACATAAAGGTTCTAATATTTAAAATGTTAAAACATATTTTATGTTGGAACCTCATCCTTTAAGAGAGGATTTTTGGGATTGCAAAGGAGAGGGGGGAACTTGTGTAAGAGCTTCTCTAATGAAGAACACCAATGAAGAACTCTTATCCTTTGACAAATATTTCTCGAAACTTCGTCTAAAGATCTCCAACGACGAATGAACCAACAATTGGGGAAATGCTGACATCACAGACGTACATCTATCCCTAAAAACTTTTTCTCTTTCCACACTACCTCCATCGACAAATCGCTGAGGTAGAGGTTTAATTATGTGTGATTATTGTTTCCCATGTTCTTCCCTACAAAAACAAAGAACGTGGATCAACTCTCTAACTATTTTATCAGCATATTATTTCTATTTCGGGTTTGGAAATAATAATTCCAGGTGGTTTTTGGGTTTGATGTTATACATTTAAGTTATTGTTGAGCTACTTGTGACTACTTTAACATAGAGGGTTCGGTCCAAACAAACATGGCACGACCCCTCCATTGTTCTTCTTGAATGGTGTATTATTTGTGATGGATGAAAGTGGCTTTTTTCTATGGCGATGAACGAATGTGGTGGCCATCACATCGCTGACTGTGAAAAAGGTAGAGGTCCCACGAACTCACCACCCCATAGCCTCATTTCACCCTCACATCCTATGAGGCCCTCTATGGCCCCCACAGACCCCATGGAATCCCCTTCCCCACGACCTCTATGGCCCCTACGGCCTTCACTGCCATCGTAGCCACTACACCACCCTCACTGCCTCCACACTGCCCTTGCGGCCTTGCGCTGCTCCACAGCCCCCATGCCGTCCATTGCGTTCTGGGTCAGACCTAGTGGGCCAAATCGACCCAAACTAGGTCAGGTCGGCCCAATCCAGGTTGGGTCGCGTCAGTCCGACTAGGTGGGACCATACCCGGACCAACTATGAGCTTTTCACTCTATCGACCATAACATTGGCACAAGGCGTCCGTTTGAAAAACTGTCAACGGTGTCGTAAACCTTGGAGCGGGACTGTCCCTTTCGTATACCCCCACTAGATTTTTGGGTAAATATGGGATACGGTCGGGTTGGATAGATCATGAATCCAGCCAGGCCCTCTGGACCAAAATACTAATAACTTGAAGACCGAGCATCCGATTAATGCACCGTCTATTATGTTGAGACTCCTATGACGTGGCGGTCCTGTTGAGATATTTCCTCACTGGACTTTGTGGCAGTTGGAGTATCGACTAGTGGCATGATGAGAGGACCCTCCTGGAGATGAGCAAGCATAGTGCAGGAACCCAGTAGTTGGTTATTATGTGAATAATTAATAGTGATATTATGTGGGTCAGCACCTAGCGATCCTGTGTGGGTCAGCGTCGAGCGATCTTATGTGGGTCACCACCAATCGATCCTGTGTGGGTTTGAACCAAGTGTTCATGTGAGGGTCAACCCCGAGTGATCGCGTGTGGGTCAGCATTGAGCGATCCTATGGAGGTCTGCACCGAGCGATCCTATGTGGGTCAGCACTAAATGATCCTATGTGGGTCAGCATCGAGCTATCATGTGTTTGTCAGCAGTAATGCCTCATAACAGAGTAAGATGATTTAGTAATTACATATAATCATCTATAATAATGTACCTATGTTATACCTAGTGTGAGCTGAGTCTGTACCTTAGCTGTATTTTCCTTTGTGGTAAAACCTTGGTGGTATTCTTCTGTGTGGCTTACCTCTGTGGTACTTACCTTTGTGGAATTATTTCATTTGTGAAACATTTGAGCTTTGGGATTTTGAGTGGGACACCATGTTTCCTCCTGATTGAGATGGGTATACTTGATAACTAGGATATATATATAGGAATATACCTAAGTTGGGTTGTCAGATGATTTCATACTTTGTGGATTATTCTTTGTTGATTTTTTGGGACCTTGAGGGTCTCGAGGTCCCTAATGAGTATTGTTATACTCATCCCTACATGGGATATACCTAGACCTTGTTGTATTTGGTTCCGATGATGGATATCGTTGATCAACGCTGAGGGTACCAGGGCTAGTCAGGGCCCAGAGGTTGACCATATGGCATAATGGTATGCAGAGGAGACATGCGTATGTTGAGTGCTGAGAAGGCGATCTGTACCTACCATTTAGGTAGAAACCATGGAGGATTACCCAATCGCTGCCTTTCTTTTTCTTCAGTTGTATTATATTTCAATTGTACATATACCATTACTATTGGGCTTGTTTTATGGCCCCTTTTTTCTTTCAACACTCTTTTCTTCTATACAGTTGACTTCTACATGTATCATTTAGTGTGCTTGGTTGTTTGTATTTACAGGTTATGAAGCCAATGCCTTGCCGGTTTTAGGGAATACACTTTTAGATGCTTGTCACCAGCCCCTGGCCTATGGAAGGCAGGCTTAGGGTAGTCACGGCACAGGGCCGAAGGGGATGGATCGTGACAACTTCCATCCCATTATTCATCATTTATAAGGAATTATTATAAGGTATGAATCCTAATTTCCCAATTCATAAATGAATTTTATATTAAGGAAAATATGTTTTAGGGATTATAACTCTCTATATTTTAGGAATGAATCAAAATTTGTGAATTATAATTCAAAAAAACAGAAATATTATATCTATTAAATGATATATTTATTCGAGTGATACCTCATGATGAAATGATTCATAGAAAAAAAATAGCATCTAATTAGGGATATCGATTGTCAACTAAATATCCAAAACCATTGAGAAAAAAATCCTATTTTATGAAGGATAGTGGAGAGGAGATACTCTAATAATATTTCCATTTGATTGATGTTATGGTTTGATAGGAGTTCTTGAACATTTTTCAATTCTATTTTTCCATTTAATCTATTTGAGTAATTAGTACTCAAGGATAAATAATATTTGAATATCTACCCATTTATTTTAATATAATTGTGTGAAGATAGATTAATTGATAAATGATAAGAATACAATGGGATGAAAGTATGAAGAAAATGATATATGGAACAAAAATAATTGGTACAAATTTTTAATAAGTAATATTTCTTACCTAACTTTACGTTCTCAGGTCAAGATTCCCAAATTGTCAAACATTATTTTTCATGCTCAAAACATTCTGGAATGAACTCAATGTCAAGTATTATGTGTTTATTTGGATAAAAAATGAAGCATTTTCAAATACATCCCCTATCATGTTCACCCTAAACGCATTATTAGTTACTTATTCAAAGCCATGGCAGGAAAGTGGCACCCAAGACATACCGACCGTAGAACAATAATTGAGATAAATGAAAGTTTAAAACCTTTAGGATTCTATAAATTATTTTTTAGTAATTTATATAGTTGGTATCATTACATTTATAAATATCATTTCATCCAAAATTATGCATAGAATATATAAAAATGTATGAAATTTCACATTGGATAGAGTGAAAATCATCGAAGTGTGAGACCAACTTTCACATGAGTGAGAACCCTAAGCTCAACTGATACCATACATATATTTATCCCTAAATATGATACAATAAAAGAGGATTAGATCCCATTGGTAGTGGGTTAGAATTTCATGGTTCTTTAATTTTTTGAAAACTAAATTATAACTCAATCATTTCTCTATAAAATTCATAAAAATTATGTGTAACACACTACGAGTTTGTGAAATATATTTTTCTGAATTAATTTACTCATTTTTTAAATTTTTCATTTCACACAACACTGAAAATAGTTTTTTTATATTAAATCCTGATCTATATCTTGTGTAATATTTAACATAAATTTCAACATGCACTACATGAGACATAAATTTTAGGTTTCCCTACACATAACACTAAGGATAGCTTACATTATGCAGAAGACTGAATTTTCATCACATCTTTTATAACACACAAGACTGAGTGTTACCCAACAATAATTCCGGAATAATTATTATTATTTAATAGGATTTAACATGGCTATTAAATTTAAGATTATAGGATTAACTATATTATGAATATATGTATGTGAATTATTTGGGTACCCATTAATTAGAAAATAATATATAAAACAGGTGAATATTAAGGGACAGATTTTATAAAAGTCTATCTCTATGTAAATAAATAAGATTTATATTAATAAGTTTATTTTATTACGAATAGTTAATTATATTAATTAAATTTATATGTTATATATCAAAACAAATATTTTTTATAATAATCTAATATATTTCATCAATATAAGATAACAAAAATCCTACTTTATACATAAAAACTTATATTTTTATAAAGGTTGTTTTAACGCCTTTTAATGGAAAACATAATTTTAATCATAATTTTGGAATTTTTATAGATTTAATTTGTCAAAATAAACACTATAATGTAAATAAAACCTAAAAATAATGTTATGTTATATTTTTGGTATTTTCCTGCATGATTTTATTTTTTAATGAATAGTTAAAAATACTATATTTTAATTCCAAATTTTTTTTCATCTAAATAATTTATAAGGATAAATTATATTTTAAATTTGTTATAATGTTTATTTAGATAATAAATTTATAAATTAATCCACTTTGTTTCATTTTAATCATTTTCACTAGGAAATTTGGTACCAAAACAAAGAAAACATTTGGCTGTTTTTACATTAAAACCACTTCAATGTCGTTTATTCAACGGGGTTATTTTTAAATACATTTCTATGAAATAAATGAATAGATTTTGGAAATTCGATTACATATTTTTAATCAAGATAATTTATAATTTAAAATAATATAAACTTTTTTGAGCAAAAATATTAGTGAAAGTGAGTAAAATTAATTACACAGATTTAGAGAAAGATTAGGTTACCAAATGACTAAACCATAAACATTCGGCCCAAATTAACCTTAAATCTTTTCAAAAACGTATTGTATGGTCATATTTAGAATAATACCCATTCAAATGCCAATAATGGTCTATTGGACAATTTTTTAAAAAGTAATAATTTGGGAACACACAATTTTCTTCAAAAATACTAAGTATGCCCTTTCCCACCACTATAAAATGACCTCCTCTCCTCCCACATCCTCACCCATATAAATCCACTAATTTTATTCCTATATATTCCCAATAAACATTCCAATATACCTAAATTCCTTTTACAATCCTCCCCTTGGGTAGAATATAATTCAAGGAAGCCTTTTGGTATCAACAAAAAGGTAAGACCAAATTAAGAGTTAATGTCTTCTCTGAAGCTCCATTCTTCTATTTTCATTCACCACTCACCAAACTCTTCTAGTTACATGATTATAGAAAAAAAATATATTTAATATAATATTATGTTTTTATGATAATATTTATCTCTACTAATACACACACTTCCATCTAATGGCTAATGAACTTACTATTTATGCGTAATGTGAACTACTGCCTCACTAAATGATAGTTGTTCATTTTTCGTTTAACACCTCTCATAGTTGACATTATAAGGAACACTATATTAATAAATTTCAAATATTAAAATTATTATATATTTAATATTATTAATTTATTTTGCCAAAAATATATTTTTTACTTTATATTTGGGGTAAATATGATAATTTCATTTGAGAAAGTGTGGACTATCATCCCTTCAAAGCGATGATATTCATTGACACACTACAAGGAATATATTAATAATGGGTTTAGTTAAATTATATGATATATATTATATTATAATTTTTATTGAATAATTATATATATATATATATGCATTTATTCCATTTTATTTTATTCTCTGAATGTGATATTAAAAATCGAAATAGTGTTCATGTGTATGTACGACTTACTCTCTCCATGAATGTTGTATTCCGATTAAAACATTTATATTAAAAAATTATTACAGTACATATTAAAAAATATATGTGATATTTATATCATGGTTTAAATTTTTTATTTCATGATATATTAATAATGACCAAATATATAACAAAATAATACACAAGAGAAAAAACAAGGAGAATATTACGTGAACAGTAACCTTAACATGGAATTTTTAACATGTGGGTTATATAAACACATAATAAAACAATATAATGTTTTAGATATAATAATTTAGTTCAATGATACATTTTTAAAATATTATATTTATTATATATGAGGTATGAACATGTACGGTGAGAGTCAAGACACAAGGTAAGGTAAAATTTATATAACCTTGTATATTCGTGAGATACATGCCATGTTCACCACTATTTTCTTTTGATTGGTGTATATACATCCCATAAATTTATTATAAGATTAATATATATAAATTAATTTTTATTTTCATATTCATTATATTACATTTATTTTATGGGGTTTGTGTTTCATAATTTACCAAATTGCTAATGTAATTTTGTATCAGTTATCATTCTTTGAGACAGATTACATGTTAGAAAACTATATTTTTCCTTGAGGGTATATATTGACACTGAAGAATTTTATCATTAATTTCATTATTTTTAAGATATTATAAATTTCATGTAATTTCATTTTCTTACATGGGGTGTATGATTCAACATTACAATGTGGAAAGAGTTTATTTAAACCATCTAATCTATTATCGGGATTCTTTATGATTATACATCCTTTGGTGAAATATAATGATACATATCATAATAAAATTACTAAATTTTCTTATCCTATGGTTATTCATGAAATATTCATGTATTGGTACCATTTTTTTTACAATTTGTTACATAAGATAGTTAAGAAATAGTTTTTATGAAATCCTTACTTAACCCTCTCTTTAGTTGGAAATCAATATTCGTTGAAAACAATGTTTTATAAAAAGGTTTTCAAAAAAATTCAAGAATTATTTTTATGTAATCAATTTTTCATATTATGAATTGGTTTAAAAGCATTTTAACGTTTCTTATATAAATTTTTGACGTATTTCTAATGAAATGGTTTAAAAAAATTTCAACCATTCATTATAAGTATTAAAAGTGTTCTTTAAATATATTGGTTTTAAAATATTTTGATGCTTATTTTATTTTTTTCAATAAAAATGGGTTTCAATATGATTTCATGATTTGTTTTATAATTTTTTGGGGAATTTTTTTAAAAAAATTATATTTAATCCTTCTTTATAATTTTTATATGTACTTTTTATGAAAAAGGTTTTCAAAAGGTGTTATGTTTTAAAAATCCTTTTTTCAAAGAAGAAATGATATTTTCCACAAGAAGTGATTTTAAAATATAAATGAAAATTACTTCACGTCTAATATGTTATCATGTGGTATTAATCATGTGTTTATGGGGAAATGATTCAATCCATCCATTCATATTTATTCTATGAATGATCAATGTTTTGATGGAATGATGCTCAAGAAACTCATTTCACTTTCTCATGTTATATTCTATTGAAACCCGCTTCAATTTCATGGGTTATATATCTAAAAAACTCGCTTAGTTTCAAGTTTTATATTTTAATTAAATAATTATGAAAACTATTTCTTTTCCAACATGTTTAGGTATGATTTCATGATTATGAAACCCATTTCATTTTATTGGTTATGATATGAGAGTTTATGATTTTATGGAATATGTATGTATGAATTGATTATGATATGGATGAGACCTATATCTACCTCTAATGTATTGGGTAATAAAAACATTTTTATAAGATCAAATCGTACGTGGGAGGAAATCCTAATAACAAAACAAGAGGGTTCACTAGAGTATATCACATGCCCAAAACAAGTGTGTTACCAGAGGGATTCCCACACCCAAGGTAGGTATATGGGTTCTTATCCCAATCCTAACATGTTACAAAGGTCTTGGTAGGTAGCCTATACATATGGTTTTATAACCTAATGTGAATTTCAAAATTTTATTTTTTATTCCTACGTTATGATTTCATTGATTATATTCATTATTTCTATTTGATTAAGGTCTTATAAACTACCATGATTTATCCCAGGATTCATGTTGATGATATTTTATATGCATGGTATGATCTTATATTTTAATGATCTTGTTCGCATACCCTAAATCCTGCGATTATGCTTACATATCTACCTTTTTTACCATTATTGTTCACCTGATATAACCACTTTTTATGCTTCCTTCCCCCATGTTATAATGAAATTTATTTTGTTTGATGTTTTTATAAATAGTGATAATCAGGAAGAACCTAGTTGGAGATGATATAGCTCATTTATGCAATGGTTTTTTAGTTCCATATTTTAAAAGGAACTATACTAGTTTGATCTTTGAGATTTTCTGTGTAATTTTTTATGTATTACAGCAAATTTATTTAATTTTACTTTAATAAATGCCAATGTTGCTATATAAGGGGTGTGAAAACTAGTGAGGTGCCCAATTAATCTCACACTCGGTTCTACGAGGTTCATGTTCACTATTAACATTTGTAAAATACACACTAATTATTCCTAAACAGAGTTTCTTATAATAATAACTTCTCTTTTTATTCACAGTTTTTGTGTCCTACTCAAAATATTAGAGCACCCTGAGTGGTTATCATTAGTTATTTTTTGGAAATATCCTAATTCGAAAAATAATCCACTTATACCCAAAATTATTAAACCAAGGTTGGGGAGTATTAACTAAGCATAATGAAAAAACCTAATAATCTGTTGAGGGAAATAAGTATTTTCCCATCCCTTCCGTGCTCCCATTTAGGTGATTTTTGAATCAACGTATCGGGAAAAGGAAAGAATTGAATGGAATTTGTTTATTATAATGAGTACATTCATTCAAAGGATACATCATATTGGTCATCACCAAGACCTATGAAAATTATTCTTCTTAAAATATAAACCCAACGAACCAATCCACACCATAAATGCTCCATATCCATCCTATAATGGGTGGTTCTTGTGTTTCCTTAATGTACCACACCCAATTCTCAGAGGCTAAAAAATTGAGATCCCATTCACTTATGCCTATAATTTCAAATGTTTTTTAGCCTTTGAGCACTCATTTTCATGGTTTCATTTTTTTTACTAGGTGCAACCAAACCAATTTCATCCTTAATAGAGTTCTACTAAATTAATATATCTTCAATCGGCTTCACCCATGTCAATTATTTGGATACCCATTTTCCCAGATCACATATCCAGTTTCTTACTCACTACGATCACATTCCCAGGAACCTATACACCTAGGTAATTTATATAGGTTACCATTAACCTATTTAAGCTATATGAGGGCCAATTTTGCTTGGCTAACTATCTAGGAACCCATTAATCGGGTTCACCTATCTCAGTGCCCTATTCTCCTTGGTCACCTATTTGGGAGCCCATTTTTTCCAAGTCACCAACATGGGAACCTATTTAATCTAGCCTCCATCACGGCCACCTAAGTAACCTAATTTCATTATCCTTGGATTTTATCTCCCATTAAATCATGTATTATTATAATTATGGGAATTAATAATCATAATAGAATACTTTATTCAATTTTAACCCTAATTGATAGGACCCTCAATGATTCAACACCCATTTCTTCTCTTGATAATGAGAGTCACTGTTGAATGACACAATTGAAACCTAACCTCCCTAAAAATTCTCATTCATGAATTGGATGGTCATATGTGAATTTTTAGAGTGATCTCCATAGATTTCAATTATTCATTCTATTTCATTATATCCAATCAATGAGCCAAATATACAAAGATGTATATGGACAACCAGACATTCATAAGTCATAAATATGTCTCAATATTTCATATCAAATATGATTACATTCTTCCTTCCACACCTAGTTACCAACATATATGTGGTGGAAGTACATATACATGCCTTCTTCTAGGTGTACGGCCCAACCATTCCATCATTTATAATCCCATACTTTTACCCCATTAATTTGAGATAAATACCACAAGCCTCAAACCCAATGTAAACACAAAAAAATCCTTCAACTAAGACTTCCACCTACTAAAACAGAACTGATCACCCAAAAATAATTCACTCTATATTCGTTTATAGTATCTATTCTCATTGTAGTGAAAACTCCATGAATTTAGAATATATACTATAGAGTTTATTCTTCTTGAAATTAAACTATTCATATTAAGTCATAGTCATCTGACATCAAACTAATAGATATCATTGAACTATAAAAACGAATATATAATTAACATCATTATTCATTGAATCATAGGATTTAAATTCAAATCATCATTCATGTTTCAAGGCCTTAGAAGAAACACCAATGTTATTTGTTACTCATCCTTAAAAGGTATGTCATGTCCCATTATGTTTCACCAAACTATTAGGTTTTTGTTTCACATTATAAATATATAAAATAATACCCATTCATGTTCATTATCCCAACTCCTCAACACCTACCACGTCCATATATTGTGATATTTTCTAGAGTACTCAGTTTTTTGTACTTAATACAAAGTGAAACAAACCAACAAGAAATATATGGAGAAAATTTGAAATATATATATATATATATTCACTGATAAATGGAAATAATATATCACTATTATGATCACGGTAATTAGTATGGTTACTATGAATGATTTCAAGAATACATGTTAAATTTATAAGATAATAAATAACTAGGAAAAATAACTCTTAAGTGATGAGTTCGACTAGAATCATATCAAACAACACACAATTCAGAGTGCCATTTTTATCCGAGTTGCCTCATAACATTGTATAACATATCTATAAAAAATATAAAACTCAAAATCATGGACAACATGGAGTAAAAATAATATAGTCATATAAAATAAATTAATCAGTACTAAGTTTGACCTTTTATTTTATAGATAATAAAGGAATTATGAAATAAATATTTTTTACTATAATGTCTTTATAAATGAATCAATAAGGCCTCAAGACCTAAATAGAGCTACTCCAGCTTCTCCCCTATCATATAGAACATGACCTAGACTATATACCAATAATATAGTCTATATTTCCACCTATTTGTAGATATAGTGTATCATTAAAAAACTATATAGTCCAACACTATAGGTGTCCCTGACCTAATCAATTATATATATATATCTGTGTGTGTGTGTGTGAATGGATGATATAAAATGATATGAATTTGTATAAAAGGTAAGATAATAATCTATAACACATTAAAATATATTTAAAAATTCCTACTCAAAAATAATTATATTGGTTTTGGTTTCCCACATTCTTATGAAGATACAATGTAAATCCACCTTACAGACTTTGATCCTTGATTGGAATATTACTTGTATAAACACACCAAAAAATAAATATTTTGACACAAACCCATATAATATACAGAATAAAATTATTAAATTCCCTTATCCATACCCTTCAGTGAGAACATCTAAAAATATAATGTAAAAATCATGATAAAAATATCGAGAAATTGAGATAAACTATTGAGTTCCCAAGGAATCCTTGTCTAGTTTTTAATAATCACCATCCTGAAATACCATTCTCTTTGAAATCATTAATTTGGGACATAATTTACTCAAAATAATATTATCATTGTAGTATACTAGTTATAACTAAAATCAAACCAATTTTAATTTATCAATATTTAATAAAAAATTATATTAATAAAAAAAATTAAAAGAAAAATACATTCCCCATTGTATATCAAGAAACACTACTTTTATATCCATATAATCCAGGGAAGTCATATAATAAAAAATAGGTTAAACTATATTTACATGTAATAACATACAATTACTAAATATTAAAACTATAATACTAAATGTACATACCCATTTATTTCAAATATCTTTATGAATAGTTAAAATTCCTTTAAAAATGTCTTATACCATTTCCATAACCAAACTTAATAGGAAACAAATATCCTAATCCCCACTTTGGAAAATTGTAACTCAAGGGACAATAAGAAATCATAACACATTTTCCTAGAAACATCACTCAAATATTCTATTCAACACACTGATGAACTCACTTTAAACTATGGTCCATCACCCTGATTTAATATATTACATAATGATGACTAAATTATTTATGAAATGTTAGATATCAGAAATCTAAATTTACAAGGCTATTAAAGACATTAATCATAGTGTAACATCATTTTTTATTTATATTTAAAACCTTAGTACAAAATAACACATTGATATAAATGAGGTGTATTTATAAAAAATATGCAACACATAGGGAACTTTTTTTATAGTTCTATGTATCCTCACTAAACCACAAATGAACAATCCATTCCATGAACACCTTTTTCTTGTCAACTACACAAATTTATCAAAGATTCAGAACATATATTCAATAAAAACACATATGAAATAATATTATATGAAAGGGACAACTTATCTTATATTTTCAATAGAGCAGATAACAATTATCATCAGTTTAATCACACTAACTCGACTCAAATAAATAAATATGTTAAAAACTCCATATTTATGGATTTTTTAAAAATATAAAAGAGTGGAAATGTAAATATATAAATAATCAGTGAGAAGTAATAGAATCAATACTAGTTGGTCACATTTTCTAATATATTATTGATAATTTTATATTTAATAATGTTATATCATAGAGGATAATGGGTAAGAAGAAAAGAGATCCTTATCCCTAGGCTGAAATTGTGTTAAATATAGTAGAAGGTGAGGGATAAATTATTTTAAAAATTAATTTAATGTTAAATAATATCATACCCAGTGTCCTCACGTCCCATTTATTAACCAACAAGTATCTAGTGGACCACCATACCCCCATTATACATTACATGAATAAAGTTCCTTGCATATATCATCGAGTACCTATTGATCCCCTACCAGGTACCTGATGGCATCATCCTATCCTGATTCTAAACACACTTTATCCTAGTTTTGTATTAATTGTCTAGGTCCACCAATTTGTTTTGAAATTGGTCCCTATAAAATCTCCTCAATATGATTTCCTAAACAAGATACGTATCCTTGTGTATTTATCATATTTCATTAATCCACTTGAATTAAATACGAAAATATATCCCCGATTTTCAAATTATACCAACATGTCCATTGTTTTGTCTAGGTAATTACTTTTCTTCAAAAACACTCTCACTAATCCTTAAAAATAATTAATCAACTCCCAAGTGATTCAAAAAAAACACAAATCATATCATCTTGAGGATAAATTATTGAAAAGGGTCAACTAACATATTAACACATCAGGTTTACCTTAATTTAATAATCATATATTCATTGTAATGACTAAAAAATACGATATTTTATAGTAGTGATTCTGGGAACCCAGTTACATCCATAAATAGTAAATAATCAATTTTAAACATAAAATTTGAAATATCTCTAGCCAATAAAAAATTATGGGTCATATAGAATGCATCTGAGTTTTTTATGTTCATATATACTTGAATATAGATCTTTTAATTGAGTCTGTTATCACACTCCAATGGAAAGAAAATAAAATCCCTATTGGAAAAATTTCATATTCTTGATTATAAAATTCATCCCAGGGTAGTTAGAAAATATATTATCATTAATTTTAAAATTCTTGATCTATACCCAATATTGGTATCATTAATGAATAAATAAAATCTATAAAAATTTTGTATTTTACGAATCCTCTATCATATTTTTCAAAATATATTTTAATGTTATGTGACATCATGTAAGCACAAAAAATCACAAGTTTATATCAATAGTTTTAATATTTCTATGTTTAACAGTCCATATTTTATCAATATCCATGGTAAAAACACTCATATGACTATAAGGTCTTCTCATTCCATGGAACATGGTATTTTATGAGACTCAATCAATTTTAATTTTTGTATTATCGAACAATCATTGCATTTCTCACCAAAATTTAATTAATAATACCTCTTTCCTCCAAATAAGCTAATTAATTTGAAAGTTATAAATAGTGAGGAACTGTAGATCATGATTTGTTGTTATAATATCCCAAATAAACATCCTTTTCAGTCCTCACTCTATATTTGAGGTTTTTTATAGCTCTTCGCTAATGCATATCAAGTAATAACAACAATTAAAACCCCTCTATACTATTTTATGGATACATAAAACCTGTATCCACTATTATGAAAACTATTTTGAACATGAATCACTATTATTTGATCATGGATCTTATATATATTACTAAAATGGAGTTCACCCATATTTCATACTTCCATATAGGATACCCAAAGATTTTCTGATTAATCTAGTCTGACGATCATTACACCAACCACATTAGTCGATACAATCTCAGACATCACAAATACCTTCTTCAAACATCCACCAGATAACATCCACTAATTATCTATTTATAGTATTTAGAGGTAATGAAACCTCCACTTACACCAATTTAACATGTTTAACTACCATAATAAAGAACTATACTTACACTTATCCAATTATTAAGTCCATTTTCAAAATAGCAGGCTTAATGAATTAATTTCCTTATAACATATTTTTGAGGTAGAATGTTATTTCAATTTTTTTACATCATTTTCATCTAATAAACAAATATGGAAAAGATATATTTTTTATAAAACATACATTGATATATATTACCTTTAGAAAATACCTCCTAAATTATATAATATAAATTCATAAAATATGATCTTCCTCTACTTATTTCTATCTCTAAGGAAATATATTATTTTCATGTATTACATTCTATTTCAATAACTAACAAATCCTCATGTCACTTCCAAGGATAAAAAATTAATTTGAATATGAATTGCATATTCTTAAATTTGTGAGACCCTAAAAAACTACCCATGATAAGGCTAACGTTTCTTCATAGAATAATAGATCTCCAAACATAACACTTTATATAATATTATCAATATTTTATAAAGGGTTAAAAGAATCACATATGTCTCTCTTCAAAAGTTACATCTCTTGGATTACCTTTATACTCATCCCAAATTTCAATTATGTCCTATGAATAATTGACCATGTACCTAACACTCACACTTACTCAATCAGGATAAATATATTATATTTTAATTTTATAAAACCTATATCATATAAAAAACATGCACTCTTGTGATATCTAACTACATAATCAACTCATACAACTATAAAACTCACCACATTGGCTCAAGACTAATATAATTAATAAAACCTAATAAATAAAATTTGAGTTAGGAAATTCTTCACAACTAGGAAAATTTTGAATCAAATTATGTTGAATGAAATAATTAATTGAAATCACAAAATAAAATTAATTATTAAGTAATCATTACATTACATTCCAAAGTAGTAGTATATGAACCATAAAAAAATCGGTGCATAACGTATAAATATGCATCAATGAAAGGAAATTGATAGATAATCTTTGACCTTATGCTTTAGTTTAGTTTTAAATTATTTAACCTCTTATATAGTGGTTTTAAAAAAATTCATTAAATTATTTGAGAAATATATAAATATTTATAATATCTTGTATGATACTTTTATAACTTCTTTTCACTGTTTGTTTAATAATTATGATTTTTTTCATTATTTCATTTGTTAATTGTCTAGTCCTCTCGAGCATGTTTTGTTAAGAAATATTTGGTTTCCTTGCATATTATATACTTCTATAATCTAAAAATAAAAATGGAATATTTATCACATTTATACATAATTTATACTTTAAACCAATCATGAATGAAGTTTTTGAGAAATGAAAAATGGCACAATCATGGAAATCGTAGGCCAAACGTATGCGTGAGTAACATTTCTATTTTTTAATTATGATTGTGGAAAAGAGGGTAGTAATATATTATAATTCAATAATTATCTTAATATTATAAACAAAATATTTTTTCTTTAAATATATTTATATATATCATCCATTTTATGCGTAATGAAAAGACAATGACATCACTACATAATGGTGGGTTCCACAAATACATAAATGATATTATCATCATTTAGTGAAAGAAAAGGGAAGAAATGAAATGATATATTTTAATTTCATAATGATATATTTGTAATGAATATAATAATTATTTTTTATATCACAAATATTCATTCACTTTATCTTAATTACCTTACCTAAAAAGCATTAATAAAAAAATGAATCACATTACTTAGGAATGAAGGAGTCCACCATAGAAATGAATGATTCCATCATTTCTTTTATGGTGTAGAAAGTAAAAAAATTGTATATATGATATAATTAATAAATAAGTTTAATTATTTCATATATATATATATATAATGTATAGTTCTTATCAATCATCATAACCAGTCATTATAACATGTAATGGAATTGAAAATAGCATCGGTTCGTGATAATGTTATTGGTCATACACATAAATGATGATTTCATAAGACATTTGATGGAAGTGGATGTGGTTTTAGGATATTAAATTTAAAAAATTTAAAGATGATATTGGTTTTTAATATGATCATTTTTTAATAATAATTCAAATATACTGAGGATTAAAAAAATAAACATTCTCACTGAAGAATGTTACCACTTATTTGTGTATCCTACTTAAGATTTCACCAAAGCCCTTCCTAGTATGGATTTTATCACAAATTGAGTATTATAGGGTGAGTGTAGGTATGTTGTTAAGTGATTTTGGTAGGTATTTTGCAAGACAAATGGCTTGATATGCGTGAAGAATGGATGGAAATGACTTCTCTTTTATAATATAGGAGGTGTGGGATTTTTAAAAATAACATAATATATTCAATAATGGGAAGTCAATATCACCTCATGTGGCTGAAAAATTGTTAAATAATTTACTTTAGGGAAGATATGCTATGTAAAAATCTTCAAAAAATAAAATAACACTTGTTTTAAATGTATCATTCCATATCCTTTAATATTACTCTCTTTTTAACCCTTTAGATTCCATATTGGTAATTATATTTTTTGCCTATGTAATTGAATATTTATTGCTCTAATAAAATAGTTATTATTAGATATTTTTTAACTACTTATAATAACTGTGATATTTAATTTTTAAATAAAATTAAAATGTGTAATTAAAATTCATTTTAACACAATCACTTGAAATGTGTTAAACACTTCTTTTAACCTTAACCACAATAAATAATTCAGATTGAATATACTAATTGATGGGACAAAAAAATTAATTTTAAAATATTAAAAAATATAAATTATAATAATTCAGTATTTTCAATAAAATATCTATACTCAATTCAAATAAATGAAAATTTTTAAATAAAAAATAATCCAATAGACATGATGACAAATCAGGTTTTTAACGAGAAAATGATCAAAATTTTATAGTGTTATCATGTCAAATATCAATATAAAAATATTTTCAATGCAATAAATTTGATTAATATATATATATATATATCAAATAAATTTATCTTAAAAAATTTAAAAATATAATTTCACATTGTCTATTTTTTAAAAAAAATGCATATTTCAATGAAAAATCTTTACTTTTCAAAATTTATCAAAAAATATTAATTTATAGAAAAATCTGAAAAATTAACCATATGATAATTTTGAAATGATTAAATCAAAAATAATGTTCATATTATCTAATAAATATTCTTATAAATGGAAAAATTATATTTTAAACTATATCTGTAAACTGAAACTAATTTTTCATCATGGAAAATAATGTTTTTTCTGAAAATAATGCTTTTTATTTTAAATTATTAATATTTTATATTTAATTATAAGAAACCATAATTTTCATAATTTAGTTATTACTATTCCAACACATCAATTTAATATCTAGTTTATATTGATATACTATATTATTATTTATTTATACTTGGGTTTGAGTGTTCTGCAAGCTATCAAAGTGATTAAATTTTACAGAAAAGAATTTAATGGTTGGCTAATATCGATGTTATGTTTCTCATACTCAATATAAAACCGATTTATTATTTTATAATTAAATTATTTTATATTCTCCCAACCTAAAATAATTTTTTTTCTCTAAAATTAAACTTAATAACGGTAACCGAGGGTTTTATATTTGAAAATTATTTTGTTGAAAACCCACATCATAAAAAATTTAAAAAATATACTTTTAATAAGGTGGGAAGAATATTAAAAAGGACATATAGACAAATGTATAACTAAGTTTCTATGTTAGAGAACATTGGTGGAAAGGTATGATATAGAAACGGAGGGAAATCATAAATAATTATGGTGATTAATCGAGTTCATTGATTACATGAAAATGATTGATCAATGGAAAGTTAAGGGCATGAAGGCCAAAAATTTATGATAATATATAAAATAACTGATTCATCAAATATAAATGTAATATTATTTTTTTCAAGATCCCTTTTCTAATGTTGAGGATTTTTTTTACTATTTATGAATATATGGAAATTTAGTTACATGATATGATTATTTTTCTTAAGAACCGAGTGATATTTTGTTTTATAATTAATCAATATCATATTCAAATATTACTCTATGAAATTAATTAATAAAGATGAATTTTTGATGCCAAAATCCCAAAAATTAACTTTTAAAAAATTATAATACATATAAAAGATTGAAAATTCTTTCCATATTTCTCTATCTATTTTCTGAAACTAGTAATATTATCATATGTTATCCAATATATTAATCTCTAAATATCGAAATTAGTACTACTATTTCATCATTAATATTTATTTTCATTCATAATTTTATTAACTAAAAATAATGAAATATTAATTACTACATCACCTAGGGTACTAGTGGGAATTATAACCATATAACTATTTGTTCGTGGTTTTAAGCCTTGTTTCCATTCCAAACGTGATGATTTTTTACACAACATGAATTTTTTTATTTTTAATAATTATACCAAAATATATGATAGCCACCCGTGAAATAAAATTAATCATTGAATAACCATTTTAATAATGTTTTCAATATAATTTTTTTATAATGTCTAATAATATTACCTTACTATTATTACAATTTCATTAATTTACCCTAAAGTTTATCAACACCTTGAAACTTGTGTTTGTAAGATGGAAGGTAATTATTACTCAAAAATAATCAATTCAAACATAAAAATTCTATAAAAAGATCCCAAAATAGTTATAATCATCAGAATCTTCAGTAATATAAAACCCGAAAAAAGTGTTTTAAAAATTAAACTTATAATAAATATTAACATTTTAATCCATGATGGTATCAATAACTATAGTTTTAATTAGGAATCATATGCATCTATAATTTGACACTATCTATTGATGTATCTTGATTATTTTAACCAAAATACAATTGGTAAAAAAATACCTCAATAATTTAATTCTGTAATACCAATAAATAAATACATCATCCATTTTTTCCTCATAGGCCCTTCTATTTTCATGGTTTTTTATTCATAATAGCGAATTAGCTTAGATATTACAAAATTTGTCCACATTTAAGATAACTAACTATAAATGGATTCCTTGTAAGAGAATTATATCATTCCATACTACACATTATTTTTCCTCATAAATTATTTGATTTCATCTCTTCATTTCAACAAATAAATCATTTTATTATTACACTAAGACACTTTTCATGGTATCTCACTAGTGAAAAAAACATATATAGGTAATTTATTCAGTTTTTTCAGATCATTTTTATTGTGAAACTGTTGAAGTTGATGTAGAAAATCCTATTTTAAAATTGGTTATATTAATCGATGTTAAAAAAATATTATTTTGGATATTTTTCACAACGGTTATTTAATAACTGACTAGAAAGATGCTTCGGTAAAGGTTTTTTTACCTCAGCTACATAATTAACCGATTTAAAAAACATAGTACCATGTTGGATATATAAAAATCTATGTGGAAAAAACCCTATCCCGACACATTTTTCATGTTGGTTAGTCAATAACATATGTCAAAAATATGTTGTTCAGATCAGTTATTAAAGAATCAATGTAAAAAACTAGCTACCACACCGGTTATAAAAAATGCGACTTCGAAAATTGATTTTTTTATGTTTTTTGTTTGGTGAATAAATAACCGACGTCAAAACTAATTTTTTTAAAAAAAATTATTGAAACCCTACCTCTCTACTACAGATCTGGACCTGAAACAACCAAAACCAGACTATAAACTAGACCATAAACAATAACAAACAAACCAAAAACAAGAAAAACTTAAATCAAAATTACATTTCACATTTTCCACATTCATAAATTATAACATTAACTAAAAAACAAAAATCCAACCAGAACAACTACTAAATACACATTTATAATTTCAAAATTAAAAATTGAAATATTTACTAAAAACAATTTAAAATCCAATCAAACCTATAAAATAATTTGACCATTACACTTGTATGTGTTTTACCTCTTGTTCATTAAGAGTTTGGCGGTCATAAAATAGATAGAAATTAAAGAAAAATTAGTTTACAAGTATAATTTGTAAAACCAAATAAATTTTAATGAAAGATTTATAAATAAATATAACCTTTCCAAACATCAAAATTACTATAGTTGAAATTATTTAGTACATAAATCTTAAAATATAATATCTGAATTCGATAACACCTTTTTGTATTTGAAAACTCTTTTTAATTTACATTTAAACTAAAACTATCATTTTTATATAATCCAAAATGTTCTTATTATAAATTGATATTAACTATTACTTATATATATATTTTATCTTGGTACACTTATTATCTTTCGATATTTGAAATAAACCTCATACCCTGTTATAACATAATATAAGAGAAATAAAATTAAAATTAATTATAATATAAACAGCTATTAAGATATTAAAGCATACATTTTTGACTTGTTTTTAATATTTCCTCACACATCACCACTGACAGAGAATATCCAATAATATTTTTTCTCTCATGGACAAAAAATACATTACATCCAATAATCGCTGATATAAAATATAATTAAATGATAGTGGTTATTATGTTAAATGATAAATAATAATTTGTGAGACGTATGTTTCATACCTCTCAACAAAAGGAAACATCCAAAACTGTGTAGTTATATTCTATTTATGTCTGTCTTCTATATAAACAAACTTTTTATCTTTATCCAATTGTTCCCCTTTAGGTGAAATAATCTATGGTCCCATCAACCCATATAGATATGTTTTCTCATTCATCTCTTAGACTTTTTAAATATACCCAATACAAAATAGATATGTATAAATTTTCAATAATTTAAACATTTGGAAGGATTTTTGTTATTTCGTACATGGAAAATATGGGCACCACATTGATTCCAAACGTATCTCTAGTAACACGTTATATGATATAAATTTTTAGAATCCCCACATCTATTGTACTTCCACAAACTTGTGCTTCCGTTGGAAACATATAATGACTAGCCAACAAATATGAATATCTTTATAATCTGTCATGAGTACAAGAATCTGAATCTAATTTCATTTACCATTGTCTTTTTTCCCTATATTGTTTTTTATTACATTTTTCATATTCTTGTAATTAAAAAAAATATATATTTACTATCAAATGTTAAAAAAAATAATAGGAAAATAAAATAAAAGATATAACATAAACATAGCTCTATGGTAATGGGTCACAAGAGTCTATATCGACACACTAAAAAGTGTCCAATACTTTTTCCAACTATCATCACCACATCTATTGGTAATGGTAGTTTATCTAATATATCAATAATGTCATGTATAGTGACCCTATGCGGCTCTACATCTTACTATTTATGATTAATTGTATCTCTTATACAATATATCATCCTATATGCAACCATATGATAGTGAGGATCAAAAATATATGACGCATAATAACTAGGATGTTGTGGAGGAGGGGTGTAAGAGTAGGATAAAAATGGGTTCTAAAACCGGAGGTGGAGGATAAATAATGAGGTCTTTAGGTAGAGGTTGAGGATAAATAATGGTGTATGCTGGTTGAGGTGGGGGAGTGGGAGTAGCTAGCGGTGCTGGAGCAGTAGTTGTAGTCTGAAATTGCCATTGTGTGTCTATAAACATAGATTAAACCAATTATCTGATCTTTTACTCCATTGTCACATTAATATTATGAACATTAGCCTCCAAAGATGCTATTTTTTTATGCAAACCCTCTATAGAAGATGATAAGAATGTGGTAACATATTTCTTATCAAAAAACCTATTGGGTATCCTTGTACACAACCTAGGTGTTCAGGATTTCCCAATGTTGTGTTTAAAATATAATGCCTCCCATAATCTTTATATTCCCAATATGTGATCTACCTCTCAAGATAATCTTATATTAATTATTTGATAAATTATTTAATTATTCAATGTATATAAATAATTTAATTGACATAAATAAATAAAATAAACAACATACAATCCTCTCATCTATAACCCTCAATTCTTCTGTAATATATTTCCCATTTATTTCATCTGATCCCTCTTCAATTCTTCATGTTTAGACAGAGGGGATTGAGGGGAAACCTCTCCAGAGCTGAAAGACTCAGGTCTATGTTTTTTGTTATTTTTTAGCTATCATTTTTTCTTCTAATAATGTATACCCTCCCCATGATAAAATATGAGGCTATACATTTCTAGATTGTATCTCTTAATGATATCTCCTTGATTATTTTAAATTAGGAATAATAAATCATTAATAAGTCATTAATAAGAAAATTTATATAAGAAATATTCTAAAATATTACACTCCACATACCAAAAATTCTTCTTGTCTTCTACATTCAGAAAAAAAATTCCATGTTTCATCACCAATAAAAGTATATATGTGACATGGATTTTCATGTTTACTATCACAAAAAATGAAATCAGATGTGAGGGCGGATTTGAAATCCGTACATCTCCTAGTATCCATCGATAAACATTTCCTCACAACTTTTAAAGTTCCATGTATATAAAATTTCATATATTAATGAAGAGGAAAAAAATATTATAGGATAAAAATTTCATGATTAGTCAAACAAAAAAAAGACCTTAACAAAATAGTCTCCCACAACTGATTTAGTGATATTTTATCAACACTTCTCCAATTATTAAGAAGAATTATGAAATTGCATTTACCACAAGATGATTCAAAAATCATGAACTATTTTTCATTAGGACCTCTTTGAACATCATTCTCATAAATTTCAACAACTATCCTCTGGTCATGGCTAAGATAAAGTGATATTTTTGGAAATCATTTTCTTCCATGCTTACCAACCCTGAACTCTTCTTTTCAGTTGTGGGATTACATGAAGAAGATTGAGTAACATCAAGAGAAGCATGTGGATGTTCCTCCCCAGAGGCATGAATGTGATGCTCATCTCTAGATGTTTTGTTTTTATTACCTAATTCATCTATCATTATCCTTGAAATCAAAAAAAAACCAACATTTAGTACACATAATATACAAATTCACATATTATAATAATAATGTAAACAAAAACAAAAAAAATTATGAAACGAAAAAGTAAAATAAAACTTAACATATTATAATTCATATATTTTATAGTTTACTAAAATAAATACAATAGTATTCTTATAAGAAATTTCATGTAAATAAATAAAAATAAATCCAAAATTGGTATAGGATGATTAAAAATGGTTTAACCTAATAAATCTTTTTTCCCCAAAAAATAATTTTTTTAACATTTAGATTTAAATGAAATATCATTCAAAAAAATCAATACATATATATGTAAAGTAATGGTAATCATGGAAGAATAAACAAAACTAAACCAAAATAAAAAAACAATTTCTGCTTATTCATTTTAATAAGTGTTTTAATAATGAAAAAAATACAGTATCACACATTTTATGAAATTACTAATATTAAATGAGTAATAAAAATATGAAACTTGTAATATTATTAATGTACTAATGGATTCTTTACCCAAATTCTTTCATCATGATCATTCCGTATGGAACAAACCGTGTCTACAAAAAGCTCATTATTTTTATTTTTTATTATTTTTAAGGAAGTAGGTATCTCACATAAATCAGTATCATCATCAAGTTGATCATCGGCATCATATTGATTGTTTTCTTTTAAATCCATATAATGATGTGTATCAGATTGATCAAGAATAAAATAAATTTGTTTTTCATGTGGTTCCATTATAAAATAATCTATTTTGTCTGATAATCTATTCGTAATACCAATTTTCATTCCAAATATATCTTGTTTGGCACTTCATTTACTAATAAACAATTTGAAGTTAAACACATGAACATTAATTTTAATGTAATCAACCTCCCATTTTTCTTCAATGACTCCATAGTATAAACATAATGCATAAATCTAGTGTTTTTCATTAGAACTCAAAAAGTGCATTTCATATTCTAACACTAATAAACAACTATTATAAACTGCACTTCTACTGTCTTGAGCATTCATATAAAATTTGTAGCCTATAATTTCATACCAGGACCATGTTATCACATTTAATCATGGACCACAAAATATACAAATTAATGTCTCTAATTCATCTGATTTGCAAAACATGATCTTTTTAATCTAGGTAAAAAAGGTTTTGTTAGCGCATTCAGAATCCACATTTCTCTCTTCTTTGGATGATATTGTTTTTAAATCATTGATATGAAATGTTATATATGGTTGAGCATCATCAATGTTATTCATGATGTATAAATGTACCTTATTCATCTGTTCACCTAAAAATGATTTGGATTTCAAGGAATGAATCCTCTTTCCAAAATTATTAACTCGTTCATGGTGTGATAGAGGAAAACCAATGTGCTCTCCACAGACAAGTAGCTCATACAATACTCCACAACCTTCTAAGAAATATATTTTTCAAAAATGGAGTATTCAACTTGATATAGATTCTTAACATACCCCTTCAATATATTCACATTCCTTTCAAATGGATACATCCGTTTTAGATATACAGTTCCACAATTAATTATTTCTCAAACCTAATGAACCATTAAATGCGCAATTATAAAAAAAAGTTGTTGAAAAATAAATTTCCAATTGATAATGTATAGAAATTACTTCATTTTCCAAAATTTTCAAAGAATCCAAATCATTTTCCCTATTAAAAAATGAATTAAAAAATAATACTCCTTCATGAATATATTTATGACACTGATGGGAAATATTCCTCCAAATGGAACTTGTAGAATTTTTTGCATCATGATATGAAAATCATGAGATTTCATACCTACCAACTTAAAATCCTTCAATGAGACAAAAATTATACACTTTAAAATTAATCATGCGGTACTATGAAATCATGATGATACTGAAAAAAAACTAATTTTCTAGCACTTGGATAAATTATGACAAGTTTTAGAAAGAAATGATTGTCTTCTATCATGTGTGGGTGATAACTCAAAACATATTCCCATTGATAGTATGTATAATCAGTCATTAAACCCATATTTAGTCTATCCTTAAATATCTATCAATGTTCCAATCAAAATATTACATATATTATTCCCTGCGTTTATGGAATCAATGTTATGTTTCACTCTATGATATCTCTAATATGGTAGCTCTATATTTATAAACTATTTCATCCAAATATGTAAATCATTACCAAATTTTAGTTTCTTTCCCAATGTCACTATAACATTTTGAACCCTATCCAAATACTCATCATTGGATAATGGTTTTTTGAGTAATATCAAATTCTTATGAGCCATTTAATGGCTTTTTTAATCTTATATAAGATTGATCCATAAAAAAACTTATGAAGAACCATGTATAATATTTTTCTCCCATGATGAAATTGACAATATGGAGTCATTTGTTTCAAATTATCCACACATTATTCACATTAATGATGTATGCAGACAAATTTCCATACACTGGGAATTCATTTATAGGGAACATAAAAACATCATGAAATTAACAATATTCCATTTTATAATAACCATACAACCAAATACCATCCTCCTATAATAGTTTCAAATCATTAATTAATGGTGGTATAAAAACATCTATATCATTTCTGGGTTGCTTCGGTGTATAGATCATTAAACTCAACATGACATATTTACACTTCATTCAAAATTTTGGAGATAGTTTATAAATTACCAATAAAATAGGTAATGAACTATGTGTGATACTAAGGAATTGATATAGATTCATTCCATCCATGAATAACCCAAGTCTGGGATATTTATCTTTATTTTATATTTTTGGATACTTCTCATCATTTGTTTTCTATTGTGGACAATCTGCTAGATAACGTATTTTTATAGAACATAACAACTCATCATCATGCCATCTTATCCTTTTTATGTTTTTTGAATTAGAAAATATATATTTCAGTAAAGAATTATAGGAAGATACCAAAATACCTTGGTAGGTATATCTGTACTCTCAATATCAGCCTCTGATTTTGTATTCAACTTATACAGTGATGTCCCAAATTTAAGACACTCTAATAGATGTCCATATTCCTTCATAAATATCACATATTCATTCGGACATGCATGTATTTTATTTTATCCCAATCTCATCAGGCATAATATTTTCTTGGCCATATAATGTGAATATATAATATCATTATATTTAGAAAGAATTTATTTCAACAATTATTCTAGTTCTGTAAAACATTGGTCACTTTATCCATACATCGCCTTCAATTTAATCAATCATATCACCAACGAAAAAATCTTTAAATCTATAAAAATAGGATACAATGGTTTTTCTACATCACTATATTATTTCTCAATTGTTGGTTCTTTCTCAATTTTTTCCGATTCAATATCATGGATCATTTATTCAATTTCATAAATGTTACAATATTACAAAGCATTAGCATCAGTATATCTAATATTCTTCCCCATTTCACAATAAAATATCAAAGGGTTGTAACTTTTATTAAAAAAATGAAAAATTATTTTATATTTGATCAGTCTATTTTTCAACTTCTTTATATTTAAATATTTCAGGAATGAAAAAAAATTTCATTATTTATAACATTTTTTTAGAAAATTTCCAAAAAGTATCAACACCTTCCTAATATTAATCTCTCATTTTATGTGTCATAATACATCTTTGACTCATTTTTACCTATATAAAATGTTAAAATTATACATCTTATTAAGATAATTCAATTTAATATTAATTCAAAATATTTCATTTTTTGTATGTAACATTATTTTTAAATATAAAAAATTTACTCATATTTGAGAAATATAAATAAAAACACTAAAAATAATGGAATATTAGTTTAAATATAAATTATAAAACTAAAAAACATATTCATGAAATTAATTATAAAAATAATATATAGTTAGATTTTATATTTATCAGAAATAATCCATAATTTTAATGTAACACAATTTTGAAATATAAAATAGATATACACTTATTTGGAAGTTATAATGATTTTGTTTTTGAGAAATAAGAAATAAAACAATAAATTAAAAAAAACATCATTCACTACTATGATATATTATTTAACCTTCACAGCATGAGTTTTTTTACATTATTTTTTAACAAATTATCTAAAATAGTAGCCTAATTGGTCTTAAGATTTAATTGAACTGAAATATTTTCCTTATATTATATAATTTTGATGGTCACAATTATGGGTTTTAAATTTCTTCTTGAGTTTCTTATTGACACTAGTATTGTTGAAAAATGTCTTGTGAAAAATGACTTATGAGAAAACATCTTGTGGATCATATTATTGTGGAAAAATGTCTTCTGTATAGGCCTATAAAGGAATATCGACTATCTTAGGAAGGTGGATCAAATATAACTTAAGCCTAATAAGTTATAATTAATTCATTATCAATATGTACAAGTGTCATCTAGTATCTTAATGATCATCTCATCTTTTAAAAAACACCAGGATAAATAATAAATGTAGATTGGATGGCATGGTAAGCCTATCTAAATGAAAATATATATTTGATTTTATCTCTCTAAGAAACACATTGTAAATATGGTAAGTAACTAAAAGGTAATCATCATTAAATAAAAATTAAAAGATATTAATGATAAAACAATATCAGGATACTAAATAGCCTTCAACAATTAATAGTGAAAGATATAATGAATGAAATTATGATATCATCACTAATTCCCTTAATAACCCCTTTTCAAATCAACCACATCACAATTTATAATAAAATAAATCCACATTAGGGACTAAAATTCATATCAAGTGTAAAAAAAATTATTAGGTCTCGAAAAGAGTCTCATCATAAATAATAAAATTCTCTTATAATGTTCAAAATTAGACTTTACCAAAACAAACTCGAAATTTCAATTCATTCCCATCATTTAAGATCCCAATTTTATATTTTTCACAAAAATAAATCCATGGATATCACATATAAAACCAAATAAAGTGTAAATCATATTAAATTTAAATAATTTTTAAAATCCATTCATTTTTTTATTTTAAAAAAAATCCAAGAAAACTGTAAATTTTTTATTCCAATAACAAAATTGAGTTTAAACTATTAAAAACAGAAATATCATTTACAGAAAATCATTTTAAACACTGTTACAATCACATTTAATTTCAAATAACTCTGTATAAACAAGAAAATAATTAAAATTTGATTATACCACATGATAAAAATAGTAACAATATAATGAAATTCATTTGGACTAGCATATGTTTTTTCAATTTGACAAACCTGCAATTATAAAACATATATAGTTAAATGACATGTATACTAAAATAGTTATTCCAAACCCCCAACCTATATCAAGTAGAAATAAGGATATATAAATCCTTTTACAATTATGAAGCTCAATAAATAAAATAAGATTCATATATAATTCCAAAACACCAAAAAACCCAAATTAGAAACATACATATACCCTATTCTTATTTATATATCCACTATGGTTTATAGGGTTATACATTCCAAGAATGAATGGGAGTATGAAAGATTATAGATGATGAAAAATAATAAAAGGGAGATTGACCTTACTAATCTACTTAAGAGTTGAAAGTCAAGAAAATAGAGGTGTTTTGGAAAAACATGAGGAAAAATGCTTTTAAATTTTTTTTGGGGCCATGGGATTGAATATTTGAATTTAGGGTTTCTACTTAAGAGATACCAAGTCACTGTCACCTGAAAAAAAACAACGGAATTACACGAACTAGGACTTCATAAAAACATTAAAATATTTATCATGTCAGTTATTATATAAGAGATAGGAGAAATATATTTTTACATTTATCGCATTTTTTATTATTTAACTAACATGATAAAATGAATTATAACCTTGGTTATATAATAACTAATGTGATAAAGGGCTTTATCATCTCAGCTATCATATAATCGACACCATAAATTGGATTTATAAAGTTAGTTATAAAATAACCAAATTGTTTAATCCAATATCTGACTTTATCACATCCGTTATTTTATAACTGATAAGATAAGTCAAGAAAATTATGTTTTTAAAAAAATAATTGTATAACTGACGTGATAAGTCAATCTTTTCTACTTTTTACATCTCTTATTTATAACCGATGTAAAAAAATTTGATTTTGTAAATACTTTTTGTAATAGTGTTCCCATAAAAATTTTTCCATGATGGAAATTGATTCGTCATTCCTATAAGGTCTCCATCACTCTAAATCTTAGTGATCTTTATCCTTGTCTTGTTTTGTGAGTCTGGGAGTTGGTTAAGGTATAGGATGATATAAATATTTTGGGAAAACTAATTATTCATAATCATGAAATATTTCACTCCTTTAAACATTCCATTGGGTTTTTCATAGTCCCAAAATTATACATCACGTCCAATGTAAATTTTATTACTTCAAGTTCCATCCATTTTTTGAAACCAAAAATCATAGTTTGAGAAACTATAATCAGATTTGTAAAACCATATAATAATTTAAAGGGTGTTCAAATCATGGAATGTTTTTTTCACAATAAGACACCTTAGGATTAACCTATTTCATTCATTATAATTAATTATTTGAATCATCTATAATCAATTTTAAATAAAATTTTAATTATCCAAACTATATCCCTATATAGTGTAAACTTCAGTACATTGTTATCCAATTATCAAGTATCAAGTGGCAATCAGGTCATGTGAAATGCGCCCATTTTGGATTTTTTACTTATAGGTACATCTATTTTAGAACCTCATCCACATTTTTTATTCATAAAGGGATGTATTTCAATGAAAACCCACATAATATAATCCATAAAAAATATATTATGGTTTTTTATACACTTGTCCTCAATGTCTATAAAAGGTTCATGTTCCATAATGAATTTTCTCCTTAGTCTAATTCATATAGTATCTACTAAAGATCCTTTAATACTAACTGTGGTGAACCCAACTCTAGTATCCTACAACCAGCTTATACATTATTACATTTTCATAAAATTCAAGGAATCACATCACAAAGGACCAAATAATTTAGTAATATTGGTAAAATAAACACATATTTAAGTCTTACATTACATTGGAATACAAAATTTACAATATAGTTTTTTTGAAATATCATTATTCCGTATAGAATTATCTTGCATATAAAATTTATTAAACTTAATTCATTCATGTGAAAGGAAAAATTAATAGTGATATATAATTATTAATAAGATTTAAATATAGTGGATGTTGTCATGAATCAATCAGCATAATCAACATGGAAAGGTAAATAACTAAACACACATCCCATTCAAATAATTCAACATAAATAATCAATAAGAAAAGGTAAATAACGGTAACCACATTCCATTGAATCAATAATATGACTATCATAATCAGATAATCTATAATCTATATGGAAATGTAAATAAATGAAAAAATTCCATTCAATTAATAAACTAAGAATAAAATTCATCTAGATATATTGTAACTATAAATATCTCATGGATAGTAAAAAATAAATTTTGAATGAATTTAATTCATACTTATAGGACATCATATAATGACTCATACCTTAAAAACATAGATATTAATTCAAAAGTTAGGAATATTCAATACAATATATAACAAAGCAACGATACGACCATATAAGAATAGTGTGTTTAGACACTAGAAAATATAAATAACTGGATCGTAAGACAACTATATTTTTTCCTGCATATTCCTTCATAACTAGACCCATTTTGGAAATATCATACTTAATACACTTTTTCATGACTAATGGAAAATAAACACGATAAAGGGTGAGATCAAATGCATTACAAGGGTATAAAAGGGATATATCAATAATACCATAAAAATAATACAGAAGAACATAACATTTGAATATATTATCCTGTATATGAATAATCAAGATATCATTTCCAGGGATAAATCATAAAAGTTTATAAAGAATCAATAAACATATTCCCAAAAGGCTTAACATAAAACATGGAATTTTTATCATACAAATAAGAATAGAAAATAATTTCAACATTAGAGAATTCTCAATTCCAAGATAATCATATTGGAAAAATACCTTTACTGAATTATGTTCACTCTTAGTTCTAGACCTATATTATTGAATCAGGTTTACATATCATTCCAATCCTATATTAATGAACATAGATCATTTAACCTTCTTGTCATGTCTATCTCATGATATATAAATATTTATCCAATTCATTGGAGGATGATATAGGTCCCACCAATATCATTATTAAATAATTCTCTGGTGTTTCACAGAAATATATAGCATTCAACATAGCGTAATTCAATTTATAGAAATGGGTCACATAAAAATAATTCTATAATACCTAATCCATTTAAAAAAAGAGATTTCATAAATATAATTTCATCATAAATAAAATAAACCATAAGAATAATTTGGATACTATACAAAGAATACATCCCTAATAAAATTGTCACAAAAGATAGAAAATAATTAAGATAAAACAATTTACATTAATTCTTGAGGATGATATCATTTTTTCTAAAAACCAATATATTTTCAAAAAAATAAATGAAATTTTAATAGAGAAAAACCTAATTGAAAAAATAATTTTCTAAGGGAATCTTCTTGAAAAAAATATGTTATGAAATCATAAAAAAAATACATGTTGGATAAGTTAATATAAAACATTCATCTAGTAAATTTTTCTGATAACTCAAAAAGTACAACATATAGAAAATAAAAAATGATATTGTTCATAGAGTTTAGTAATAACTCACCGAAGGGTAAAATTAACTTTAAATAATTTTATATGAATATAAATAATATTTTCTTAAACATATTTTGGAAACATGGACTTGGGTGATAAATATACTATATTAAATATTTATTTGTAAATAATCTTGAATAATAATGACATTGTGAAATTATCTATTAACATATAAATGTTATCATTTATTTGTGTTAGAACATCCTTTATAATAATTTATATTATTTCATTAAATTATTATAGAATTATATTCATTTTTTTAATATCATATATGATCATATTATCATCTGTTTACTAATAACATTTCATTATTACTCGTTATTCAGGTATTAACTACTTCATTTTATTATTATTTTTTTGTCAAATTTGTTACATTTACCCTTATTAAGTCATATTTATATCATTAAAATGATATTAATATAATATATATCAAATTTATTCATTATATACCTCTATATAATAATTTTTTAACAGATATAATGTAGAATGAATCATATCACATTGTGAAGATGATAGGCTGTGCATACAAAAAAGTGATGACATCATTTCTTTAATTATTAAATGGTATAGAAGTGGATGGTATATATGTTGTTCCCCAATACATATCATGTTTTATTAATCATATATAGTTATCATTTCCATCAGTATATACATCCTTGTAAGATGGTTTTGAAAAACAGATCACAGTAAGGCGTGGATATAGTAATTTGTACGTATGCACACATTGTGATTTCCTTATTTTGAGTATGAATAGATGGTGGAATATGGTCATTACATAACAATAACAAATACACATATTATAATTTATAATTTATTTAACACTTTGGAATAGAAATGACTCATGTAGAGGAAGTAAATGAAGAAATAATTTGAATGAATCGTTATAAGATGTTACATATTCTTCAATGTGATCCCTCTAAATCTTCTCTTAAAGAACTAGAGTTAGTCTTTTGAGAAGACCATATCCCATTTAACATGACTAAATAATTTTAGAATGTAAATGGGTAGGTTATGATCAAACATAAGGGATTAATATGAATTGAAGAGGTGAGGAAGGAGTTTCTCTTTCATAATTGAGGCAACATGCATTTTTAGGATCTCCAATAGGTATTAATTTATAATAAAATAAAACCCCATAAAAAATAAATATGCCTTAATTTATAATATCAGATGATTTGATGTTGTAATATCATCATACAATAAATTTTAGACCATTCTTTCTATCAATTAAAACATTATCATTTTAACTAAAACTTATTTATTCTATTTTATTTTAATTAAGGTAAAAAATATTTATATATTAAAAGGGTGAAATATTTACTTATTTGATATCAAATAGACCATAAATAAATAATTTATAACATTTTATACCATACAATAATTATTTTATATTTTTTAAAAAAACATATTTTTAAAATATTTATTAAAATATTATTTTGATAAACATACACTATTGTAAATTTCTATACCATTAAACACATTGATTTTTAACAATATTAAGACAACAAGTTAACCAAAAAAAATATTTTATTATATACATAATAGGTGTGTATCATCTATACAATTATTTGGAAATATTAACTAGCTCAGATTGATTTTATTTTAATATACTTAATAACATTTATTTGATATCTCACATAATAAAATAATTACAACATCAGTTTCTAGTAGTTATTTAATACAATAAATTTTAATAAAAACTAAAAATAAAATACTATGATGAAGATAAATCATCTATATTGAAGGTGAATAATTTTAGTAAAATACATAATCTACAAAATCCACCAATAAAAATGTTATAGTTACTAAAACATGAATGTGACATGTTTAAAATCTCTTTAAATAAAATAATATAATTTGCATACTATCTTCTATAAGTATCGAAATGAAAAATAACATGGCCCTTGGATTATTATGGCCTAAATATACTAGAAAATATGATTTTTCAAGTTATTTTTTATTTTATTTGATATTATCATTTTAATAAAAATCATTTTATTAATCAATTAAATAATTTATACATACTCAATATATAAACCTTTAAGGTAATTATTTTTTTCTTAAAAATTTCTAATAAATTAACATGATAATGTAAAAATATTATAATACAAAAGATTATTTATAATATTATTTATATTATGTATATTCTTATATTAATAATTATTTTTTATTAATATTTGATTGAGAAATATTTATCTTTTCTTCAAATAAAATAAATTAAATGTCCTAAAATTATCCAAGTAGATTTTATTAGATTCCATTTCCACCCAATGATGATTTAGGTTGAAACCAAATCATAAAATGTTATTATCAAAAGTTTTAGGTTAATTTTATAATATTATTCTTTCTATTAATTTCCCAATTTTTCGGTTTACCGCATTAATAAAAATTGTAGAATTTTCTATTAATAATAGAAAAAAGATAATAAATAAATTTTAATAATTTATACCTAACGATTCAAAATATGGAATCCATTTTTTAAAATTTAAAACACCGAAGATGCAACACATATTTTTGTGTTGATCACATTGATAAAATGATAATCTGCACTTAAATGTTAAAATATTACAAAATATTGAAATTTTTTTACATCAAAATTCATGGTAAAATTAATTACAATGACATATGTTAAATTAAATGGAAAAAATATGTTATATTAAATTTTTTAAACCATTCAATAATATAATTTAACCACAAATATAATTTTGAAGTAAAATTTTTTTTCAATTAAAATTTTTTATATCTATTCTATTCATCAAAACTCAAAAAATATCAAAAATAATATATAAAATTATTAAAAAGTAGATTTTTATGTCAATATTTTAAATAAGAAGTTTATTTTTCTAAATAGAATATATAAAATTATGGAAACTAGATTCAAAATGTCTACTCCATCAAAAGGTGGAAAAACTGCATTTTTTAAAAATACTTTTTTATCTGAAAATTTTAATTAGTTCATATAAAATGTTTTGAAACATATAATAATAAATTTACACATTATATTTAATATATTAAATTAATAAAATCCATTAAGATTTATTTTATTATTTTACAAAACTCAATAATTTTCATTTAATTGGTTTTTTCAGAAGAAAGATAATAGTGTTCATAACTTCCATTACAATGACTTGGATATAATGTAAAATAATAGTATTTTGTTATTAAATTAAACTCAAACATGTGTGAAATTAATTATATAAAATTAACATGAAAGATTGTGTTAAACAATCCAAGCATAGTGTTGTGTATATCGCAAGCTAAACCAGTGTTTTGTATAGGGAAATATTATTTTTCTGGAGCGTACAATAAAAAATATCGAAGAAATTAATTAAAAAACCTATCTCATTAAAATATCATGGTGTTACATTATACCCTTGTTAAAATGAATTTATCCCACAAAATTAATTGAAGATATAACAGGTTTAACACTTGAATGTTTCTTTAATCTACACCCACATCGTCAAAAAAGTATTAAAACATCATTATAAAAAATGAAATTTAGAAAGATAATGGTTACCCCAAGTATAATCACATCCTTTCCTTGTCCCTTGATCAATTTTCACATAACCTCTTATTCAATGAAATGATGTTTAATTTTTCTTCCCAAAGTTTTAAAGATCATGTGATCCATAAATTGAATGTTATTTAAATCAATATTTCTAAAAAATGATAGTATAAGTTATCAAATATGTATATGTCCACTTATAGTGATGTATTACCTTATTCTAAGAAACTTTATCTGAAGATTAACGTAAAATTTCCAAAAATTTATAACCTTATAATCATTCTTAAATAAAAAAAGAATCATTAGAAATTTGTTCACTAAATCTTCTTAACATTTATCCGTCATATATCATACAATATCTCTTTTTGGTAAAATTAAAAACATGTTAACACATTCATTATGTATTCTTCTTGAGTCGTGGTAATAAATTGAATTCTTATAGAACCTTAGTGAAAACATATATACATTCAAAAATCAAGCCTTTCCAAATACCATAAAAAATCAATTTTATTAATCTGTGATATAATAAATCACTTTTTCATTATATTAGTCCTGAAGTCATAAATACTATCAAACTTTTCTTTATTTGTTTATCCCAACCTTATTCATATATTAATGGATATCCTTAATTTAATTTTTTTCAAAAAAAAGGAATCACTTTTTATGGTTATCGATACCATTCAAAATATACACTTAAATACATATATAAAACCCACAATACACCAATAGATTTTTCATTATTTAATAATTCCATAAACATGATTTTACAAAATTATTACTGAATCCCATTACATAAACACTCAATCATTCCACTACTTCATTGTCGTAATATACATCTCCAATAGTAATCACATGAGATTTTCCTTCATCATTGTCCTTAATAGCATGCATATTTTGATCATAATTGATAACCCTTGGATTAGGGCATTGGATGGAATAGTTTCCTATATCTTTACACATGTTGAATCACACCCCAAACTTGTTGATAAATTTATTTTAATTAATTTAACTATTATTTAGAGTTTTGGAACCCAGTCACTATTGCGTTATCAGCCTTCACGGTTAAGAGTAACCATGTATTGTCTGTGTGGGTTCCCAGGTGGGTATGAGTTAGGGTGTACATTTTGGGTAAGGTTTGTTAGACATTTCACCAAGTGTGCATCTCAGTTTTATTGTGGGAAAAGTTAGGTTGCATAGTTTGAGTTTAGTTTTCTCAACCGCACATCTAGACTCAGGTGAAAAATGTAGTTGACCAATATTTTAAATAAATAAATTCAATGAAGATGAGATGAGAAAAAATAAAAAGATACAGAAAAAATAAAAATTTAGAGGGTGTTTTGATAATAATAAGAAATATATTATTATTATTATTATCAGTATTATTATTATTATTCAAATTGTTATTAATTTTATTATTCTGGGAAATAAAATAAAACATGAATGAAATAATAAATTATAAGAATGTTAATTGTTAATAAAAATGTTCACATAATATAATGAATAGTAATATTATTAGTTTCTTTTATTTTGTACTTATTCTTAGTATTATATTAAATTAGGTTTAAAAAATGGGAAAACTATCCCAAGTTTGTGTTTCACCCTTCTCCCCCCCCCATACCGATTCATGACCGCCATCCATGTAGTGCCTCTTCACCCCCAACTAGTCCTTCCGTCTCCCCAACACTGTACTCTTTCACCCTCATTCAACCATCCGGCTTCGTTGTGACTTGATCCCCTTCCTCGTGGACCTCCATTAAATGTTCTTTGTTCTGGTTTATGCACTTGTGGCCAAACCAACCTTCTCCAGCCATATTTCCTTCCTAGCACACCATACTTTTGGTGACCTCATCTTTGGCGGTCGTCCCTTCTTGAAACACGACCGACCTTCCCAATTATTCTTTTTGAAAGTATCCCTTATTTTGAGGGATTTTCATAAAGGTTATAATATGAGGTAAAATCCTAATGCATGAATTTATTGTCTTAGGTTGTATTCCTCTTGGTTTAGAGTGTGTGAATCATATTCCGGGCTCAATTCTTACCTCCATCGAAGTTTCATCATGTTCTCAGTCCATTCAGGTTAGAAAACCCCATGTTGTTTCTTTCCAAAACATTCCATTGACACTTTCATCCATCCAATTATATTATTTATTCTATTATGAGCATTTTTATACAATTAATTGTTCTTTTATAGTGGTCTTAAATTTTTAAAGTTGTTAAAAATAGTTTTTAATATGTTTTATTGAATATAATCATATGAAATAATGCACAGAGTGTTATATTAACCTCCAATTTTGATTTAATAAATATTTATATGAGGTTCATTTTTTGATAAATCTTATGTATACATTATTATGGTGTTTATGGTAATTATTTTTGATAAAATACCATTGTTATTATAGAGTTAAAATAGTGGTTTTTATGAAGTGATTCGTTTTAATTATTTTGTGTTGGTAATTTCTTGTTTGTGAACATTGTTTAGTGTGTATGGTTTGACAATTATATAACATGGAAATTGTGTTTAAATGTTTTTAAAAGTGTTTTATATATTTAAGGGGATTTTTTTCTGTTTTCTAAAAAATTTGGAGGGTTGGATTATGGTTTAAAACCATTAGTGTTTTTTTGGAAATGGTTTGAGTGTCTTTTTGGATGTTTGATGTGCCATTGGATGTCGGCACATCCATGGGTGCACCGGGTGCACCCATGGATGTGACCTCAAATGAAGATGGTTCATTATATTGTTATTTCTATTGAAATCTTAGTATTTTAATACTGTTTTTTCTAAATGTATTTTGTCTATTTGTGTGGGTTTCTAAAATAGTTTGAAATTATATTTTTGAGAATGTTTACATTTGTCTTTTAGTGTATGCTTTTTTGGGTTCATGTATTATGGTGTTGTTTGGTTATTTTTTAAAAATTGTACATTACTGTAGTGTTATGAAAGAATTTAATAATAATTCTTTGGAATCCTGGAACCTATAGGCCCATTTTTCACTTCAAACATAAAATAGGTATTTGATGTTTCGTTGGATAGAGTTTTGGGTATAATCATTAAGAATTAATTTGATTAGGTAAAAATAATGGCCCGTTTGGGATATTGAAATGTTTTTACGAAATTATTTATGAGCATATGTTAAGTGATATCTCAATTGGAAATTTTGATAAAATTATGTTTTTTATGTATATAGTTATAGTGGGAACACCTATCTTGGTTTTCTCTTTATGTTTTATTATAAATGTTGCATCTATGTCTAGGGTATGAAAGTGCAGTGATTGAAGGTATGGTGAGTCATGTGTGTAGGGCATCCTACTTACATAGTATTACTATCACAATATGTTCTTGGGATTCTTTTAGATGATCGAGTGATGGTTGGTTGCTAGCACTGATTATTTGGGTTAGTACACTCATGGAGCTATAGATTGGAAATATGTTATTCTCTACTAATGAGGATAGGTTTGGGTAGATAGTTAGTTATTAACTTGGGGGATTCAGCATACACATATAGGAGGATCCAAACAAGTATGTTCTAGGGACTTCTAAGTATGTTTAGTATCACCCATGGATTCAATCTATGCCACTTAGTTACATTATTTATTTTTCTATAGGTATGTCACTACACTGTTTTTTGTTCACCAAGTATATTTATTTTTAGGAAAAACCTAGTATCTTTTGGTTTGAGTTTTATATATATAATGGTAGTTTTTTTAAATGGAAGGCAGAATGTGTTGGTTTTTAAATATGTAATTCTATTGGATGATTATTAAAATTGAAGAAAACTCATATTTATTAATATATTTCAAAACAGTTTTAATGGAATGTATTTGGAATGGAATACACATGGATTATATGGTAACATCTTACTAAGAATTTTTTTGCTCACCCAAACTTTATCTTTTTAGTTTCAGGTTACCTTATTTTTGGATCACTTTTACAGCGAGTGTGGTTCTATGTTTGGTTGGGACCCATGAGGTCACTTCGTGGTTCATTTAGCTTCAGAAAATTATTTTATTTCAACTATAAGTGATATATATGTGTTTATTTATGTTTATTTATTCTTTTTTGTAGTCCAAATCATTTCAAATTTTTTAGTTTTTATTCTCGTCACTAGTTTCCATCTCATGGGGATCGGGAATGCCGCTTAGGCCAAGTCGCAGTTCGGTTCAGGTGACCTTTCATGGTTGAACCAAGATAGTTCATGATGGATGGTATCAAAGGAGGCCCTTGTTGTTTGGGGTGTCTGGTAGATGGAGATTAGGACTATCAGGACTCGGAATTTTAGTGTGGGAACAACATCACAAACTCTTGCTCAGACAAATCCTAGAGTTACTAGGGGTAGTCTGGGATTCGAGTCTTTTCTCCTTGTTTTGGATGGAGGGATGACAATAGAGGAGATACTGTGTCACATTCTAATGAAACATGGAGTAGTGACCCATGTGGAGTCCTAGTGTATGGTTCAAGTCCCTCTTATAGTTATGACATACTTGGGGAATGGTCTATTACCATGTCACTGAGTAGGGAACTAATACTACTCCCTTCTTCCAATAATTATGTGTGAGTTGTGAATTATCTTGGTTTTGGTTGGTGTAAGTGGGATTTTGAAAGATAAAATATTTTTGAAATTTAAATTCTCCTTCCAAATGAAATTAAATTTGTAATTTGGGTTTTAAAATTTAAATGAAAAGGGGGTGTTTGAAATGATGATTATCTCTTTTATATGTCTTGGTGAAACCTTAAAATTCGTTATAGATTATTGAACATGTGAGGGTATGTGTATGGAATTTAGGTGGTTAAAAAAGGATTATTTTTTATGTTTTTATATTTTTTAAATATTTGATCCAGTTTTTTATGATGTTTCTTTTATTTATGTTGATTCGGATTGATATTGGATTTGGCACGGTGTTCTATAAACGATTTAGAAAATGCCACCCAGAATAGTCTCTGAGGTTACCAATGATTCTTTCCCATCTTTTTTCCTTCTAAGAAGTTACCTATTCATTGTGCTTTTAGATTTCCATTAGAGGATATGGAGTGTAATGATAAGGTTTAACATCTCTTCAAAATATTGGAAACTCCTGAGCCTATTATAGTTTGTGTTGTTCTATAATTGATTGAGGGTATATTTTTGGGCTACAGAAAGTTGGTTTCCCCATCTGTGTTACAAATTGGGATGAAATGGGAATTATTTAAGGCCACAATCATCCGAGGGGTCTTACCTGAGGATGTGAAATTGAAGAAAGTAATAGAGTTGTGATATGTTCGGTGAGGCCAATGATCAGTACAATCTTACAATGACGTCATTAAAGTACATGTTTTCTATTATTTCAAGGTAGCATTATAAGATCAAATGAAAGATCCTCATTTCATTTGGGGTTATCATCCTATGATTTCATATAAATTTATCTCATTAGGTGAAACATGTTTCATGAAGTTAGTGGATGGTGAATTTTTAATTACTATAGTTCTTGGCATGTATTCCATGGTGGTGAGATCTCATGAAGGTTCCTCACCAGGTGAGAAACACATATCAGAAGGACCTGTTTCTAAAGACTAATAAGCAGTGGTTATGGGTTCCTTCTCAACAGACCTTTCAGTGGTGTTCCATTAGTGTGAATGATTAGGGAATTCAAATCCATCTTATTATGACACACAGAAGATGAGTCATTGATGTGGATGTCTATGTCACTAGGAGAATTTTTTTAGGAAGTTTTTCATAAAGAAGACTTTCTAATCAAAGGATGCTAATTCATGACAATGAGGTTAGAGATTCTTCAACCATCAGATCCCCAGCCTTAGGTCTTAGGGTGAATCTTGATAATAGTCAAAAATTTGGGGGGGGGGGGGTTGAAGCCTTGGTTATTGTTTTTTGTTCCTTGTAAGGATTGGAGCATTTTAATATTTTTCATTATTGTTGTTTTTTGTTATTGTTTTCTTCACCATTGTAAGTCTATACATTTTTTGGAGATAATGATGTACTTGTTTTATTTTAATCCAAACAGTAATGTTTTTTTGATTGTGTCTTTTAGAATATATTGTTTTTTATGTATGTTTATTATTATTTGGGATGGTTACAGTTTAGTAGTGCTCATTTTGTAATGCCAGTAATTTTGAAAAAAAATAAATGTTTATAATTTTTTTGAGTTTGGTGTCTGGTTTAATATTCTTTCTGTGGTTATAATCTATCATGGTATCGAATGCTTTGGATCTTTTGGAAGGTCCCCGCTCCTCCCAGGGTGGTATGTTTTGGTTTTATTTTATGTGCTAGTAGAATCCGTGTAGTGGGGAGAATCCCCTCATATTCTCCCCTTGATTTTGGTTGTAGTTTAATCTAGATAGGTCACTTGTGTCTTGGGGGATAAATAGGTACACTAGAAACTCATAGTTTCTTATAGTTCTATTCAAGAATGGTCCCAATTTTTTAAAAACTATATGCTTTGAAACTTTCTCAAGGAAGACAGTTTTGTTTAGGGGATAATTTTCATACCCAAATCTTGCTGATTAATTATTTTCATTAATTTAACAATTATTTTTGAGTTTCATAAGCTTTTAACTATTTCATGGTATGCACACACGGTTAGGAATAATTTTTTGGTACCGGTGTGGTTATCCAGGTGGGTCTGAGTTTGGGTGCACATTTTTCACATGGTTCGTTAGACTGTGTGACAAGTGTGTGGCCCATCCCTATAGTGGGAAGTGTCAGGTGACTGGGTTTGACTGCAGTTTTATCAACCACATGACTTTACACAAGCGAACCATGTAGTCTCTTAGTATTTTAAATAAATAAATTCAATCAAGATGATATAAGAATAAAATAAAAAGATAAAGGAGAAATATAAATTTAGAGGATGTTTTGATAATAATAATAATAAATATATTATTATTATTATTATATCTATTATAATTAATAATATTTAAATTTCTAGTAATATTATTATTATTTGAAATAAAACATTAATGAAATAATAAATTAAAATAATCCTTATAATAATAATAATTTTATATATAATTATGAATAGTAATATTTTTATTTTCTTTTATGTTATTATTATTATTAGTTTAATGTATGTTTAAAAAATGGGGGAAACTATCCCTCAGGTGTGTTTCCCCTTCTCCCCTGCCCCCTTCCTCAGCCATGTCCCCCATCCATGCAGTGCCTCCCACTCTTTCTAGCTGCTCCCTATCCCTTGTGCCACCCTCCTTTCACTGTCCTCTGACTAGCCAGCTTCAGCACGACCCAATCCCCTTCACCACATGCCTCTTGTGAACACTCCCTACTCTGGCATGTGTACCACTATCCAACCTAGCCTTCTATGGATAGCTTTCCTTCTCGGCACACCCTACATCCAGCAAGATCATCTCTGGTGGCCATCTTTCCTTGAGACGTTGCTGACATTCTCTCGTCCTCCTTTAGTATGCATCCTTTATTTTGATGATTTTCATTTGATGATTTTTTATGCTATCAAACCCAAATGGTTGGATTTAATTAAGTGGTTTTATTTCCTCTTAATCTAGGGTGTGAAAATTTTATGTCAGACTCAATTCCTACTTCTATAGAAGTTTCATCATGTATGCACACCATTGAGGTAGGTAAACTCATGTTTTTATTTTTCAACACATTCCATTGAATATTTCATCATTCTTATTATTTCATTTACATGATTCACAACTTTATTATACCCATAATTGGTCTCCTATTGTGTTATTAAAATTTTAATATTTGCTAAAAATAATATTTAATACATTTTTTAATATTCTCATATGCGTACATGTTAAGGATGTTTCATTAATGCCCAATTTTGTTTCAATAAATTTTTTCTGTTTTTCATTTTTATAATTCTTAAGGATACTTTATTGGGGTGTTTTTTTGTAATTTAGTTTAATAAGATACCATTTTTCTTCTAGATTGAAATTAGAGGTTTTATGAACTATTTAGTTAAAATTATGTTGTTTTGGTAATATTATATATGTGAAAATAGTTTTTAGTGTATGGTTTGAAAATTTTAGAACATGTTAATTGTGATAAATTGTTTTAAAAAAGGATTTTTGGACTTAAGGGGGTTGTTTTGTGTTTTCTAAATTTTGGGGAGGGTTCGATTTAGTTTTAAAACAATTTTTGTTTTGTGTAAATGGTTTGAGTATCCCTTTAGAGGTATGACATTCTATTGGATGTTAGAATATATGTGGTGCACAAGGTGAACACATGGATATGCCCTCAAATAAACTTGGTGATTTTAATTGGAATTTTTATCAAAACCATTTTCTTTGAAGCGGTTTTTTTAGTTTTTGTTAGTCTCTTCTAGTGGATTTTTTAAATAGTTTGAAATGAAATCCCTGAGCATGTTCTTGTTAATATTTTGGTGTATGTTTTGTTGAATGTGTGGATTAAAGATACATTTGGTTGTTTTAAAAAAAATTACCACTACTCTAGTGTTATGAAATAAATTTTTGGTAATTCTATAGAAACATTAATTATAAAGGCATTTTTGAAACTTCAAAAATAAAATAGGTACTCAGTGTTACGTTGGATAGAGTTTCAGGAATATTTTTTGGAAAAGCATTTGATAATGTAAAACGATATTAACAATTGGAATTTTGAACGATTTTTAGTAAATGATTAATGAGATTATGTGAAGTGGTAATCCGGTTAAAACATTTTATAAAATGGCCTACATGTATATATAAGGATGTAGTGGTCACACTAATCTAAGGATTCCCATTATGGATTATCATATAGGTGGTGTCCATGTCTAGGGTAGGCATGTGTGGTGATAGTAGGTGAGGTGATTCATGTGTGTGTGGGGGGGGGCCTCCTACTAAGATAGTATTTCTACCACTGTGGGTTCTTGGGAATCATTTGAATGATTGAGTGATTGTTGGCATATACCATAGATTAGATGGGTTTGTACCCTCTAGAAGTTTTATATAATAAATGAGGGATGTGCCAATAGTGAGGAGAGGTTAGGGTTGCTGGTTGGTTATTTAATTAGGGTTTTAACCATATGCTGATAGGTGGTGATGAACTGAGTACATCTAGGGGTATTCTAAAAATGATTAGGATTAATAATGGTTATAATTTAGGATTCTTGGTTCTATTCATTATTTTCATGTTGGTATTCCACTGTAGTTAGTTTTTTTTTACCATATCTATTTATTTTCAGCACATCTATAGTGTCTTTTAGTTTGAGTTTATTTTTAAAATGTTAGTTTGTTTTCAAAATGGAAGGTGGCATGTGTTGTTTTTCAACGATGGAAAGGTATTGGTTGTTTATTAAAATTGTAGAAAAAATCTTTTTTATTAATTTATTTCTAAATAGTCTTAATGGACTTTGTTGGTAAGGGAAAAAACATACATTGTGTGGTAACTTCCTACGAAGAATTTTAATTCTCACCACTACATTATCTTTTCAGTTTCATGATCCCCTATTTTAAAATGATTCTATAGTGAGTGATGTTCTATGTCAAGTGGTGACCCACGATGTCATATTGAGTTCTGATTGGCTATATGACTTTATTTTTTCAATTATTTGTGTTTTCTATTTCTTCCAGAAATTTTTATTTATTTTTTTATTGCCCATGTCATACCCAGTTTTTTATATTGGATACCCCATACTAGTTACTGGCCAGCGGGGAACGGGAATGCCCCTCGGCCCATGCCACGTGTTGGCTTGGGTGACTGGTTCAGGGTCAACCCAGGATGGTTCATAACATATATCATTGAAGTATCGGTGGTTCATTGTATATATTTTTTCCCTATATGAATAATTATCCATTTTCCCCATTACATAACAACTCAACTTCCCGATACACTTTTTTTACACACATAAAGAATTTACTAATCCTTTAATGAAATATCCACCATGCTTATATCTAGACATCAAGAATAAGGAAACACTAATCTTCTTTTCATCATTATTTTGAATGTTTTCCTTAATCTCTATATTCTAGTTCATGTCAAAATAATACGATTGGTATGCAACCCCCACATCCATTTCTATATTTATATCACAAAGAAAAAAATCTTCATAGTCAAAAAAGTACCTTGGGGATAATTTTCTTTCGAAGACATAATTTTAAGACACTGAAGAGCCTATGGAATTTACTTTCAGGTTATATGATAAATCAAAAAGCGTACCTCACACATCTTCTAAAATTTGCCTCATATATACCAATAGATTAATCGTCCTTTTTTAAGCTCAAGTAACTCATTTTTCTTCTTCATACAAAGTATATGAGGAATGTACTTATCATAAAATAAGATCATGAACTCTTCCTTGGTGCCTCATATTCTTAATGAGAGTCCACTAGTTTTCCTTTTTTCCTACTAAATGATAAACAAACAAATTAAATATATAATGTTCCAAAGAATGAAGTATATACAATATATTTTCAATGGTACTGATCCATTGTTCATAAAAAAGTGGATTAGGAGGCCCCCTAAATGAATGTGGATATTACTTCTGGAAAGACTCAACAAAATTTTGCTCCCTTATCTACTCATTTTGATTTCCCCAATGATTTATATCTTGGGTAAGTATAGAGAAATTATTTTTTATTCTATCTCATATGACATTTGGGTTTTTAGGGGGATAGTCATTGAATATTCCATTACATCGAACACGGTTCCTTCAGATTCCACCCATTATCTAAAACCAAAAATGAATAGTGTGATAGAAAAAAATCATACATAGAAAATAAAATAATAAAGGAGATAACATTCAATCTCAAATATCAAAGGTTGTGTCCAATGTTTTAGTCCTAGGATACCCAATATCATTACCAAAATTATAGGATTCAACATATAAGTTTTCTTATCCTTAAGTAAATACCGAGACCTACATTTTAAATATGTCAGAGGCTCTGACTAATGTTTTCTCATCCTAGTTTCTAATGGTGAACTATATCCTCACTTTGATACCAACTATAGAAACCCATACATTACATACATATATATTACATCAAAATTGATGAATATTCATTAAAAATTATAATAAGGCCACAACATGAACGTATATATATAGTGTCTTTAGAAACTTTAAAAAATAAACTTCTAGTTCATAAGGCCTCTACATTATCTCCTACTTATTATTTCATAATAAGACCCATTTTTTAAATATAATATTTAATACTGTTCTTCATGAACGGGTGGAAATAAACATAAGAATGGGTGAGCTCGGATGCTCAGTATGGGTATAAAAGGGGGATATCTATTATATCATAATCATAATACAAAATAACTTAACATTTGAAAATATAATCATGCAAATGATTTATTAGGATATAATGTCATGGGATAAATCATAAAATTTCATAAATATTAAATGAACATATTTTTAATAGTCATAACCTAACACATGGGATTTTTTTCATACACCTAATCAAAGAGAATAATTTTCTTATTAGAGGATTCTTATTTCAAAGTCCATAATAGTGGATAATGTACTTCAATAAACTGACTTCACTTCTTATTCCAACCCAATATTGTTGAACTAGGTTTACAAATCATTCCTGCCAGGTATTACTGAACTGTGATCATTTACTCTTCCAGTCTATTATATCTCATGAAATATAAATCATTATCCAACACATAAGAGGTATTTATAGGTACCACCCATCTCATAATGATATCCTTCTTAAATGTTCCACAAAAAATGTAAATCATGCATCATGGTATAACCTATGGATTAAAAATGGGATTCTAAACAATCATTTCATCATAACATAATACTTCTAGAACAATTGGATTTCATAAATAGCATTCTATAAAAACATATAATCAACAATAAGAATAATATGGTTAAAATACTTCAAACACATCCTTAATAAGAATGGTATCTTTGATAAAAAATAATTTTTTGTAGAACATTTTACATTAATTATAGAAGAAAATATCATTTCTTCATAAAAAATAATATCTCAAAATACAATAAAATATTAATAGAAAAAAATTATTTAAAAATAAGTAGGAAATATTTTGAAGTACTCTTAGTTGAAATAAGATGTTATAAAAACTTAAAAATATGTATATTTTGTATATCGTAAAAGAAAACATTCTTCATATAATTTTTCAGATAAATAAAAAATTAGAATTATCAAAAATGAAAAAAAATATTTACTTCATAGCATTTTAGAAAAACTCACAAATGGGTAGAATCAGCTAAAAATTATTGTATATGAATTTAAATAATGTTTTATAATTAATATTTTGGAAACATGGACATTGATAATAAGTATACCCTAGTAAATACTTATGTATATACAATTTTAGAAAATAATGAGATTGTGAAGTTATCCATTACCAAAGGTCTGATATCCTTTTTATGTATCCAAACCTCCCATATAATAATATAAATAACATTTTTAACTTATCCAATAATAATAGTATTTTTTCTAACATCATATATATTTATATAATTAGTATCATGTTAATAACATTTCATTATTATACGTTATTCAATTATTAATTGCTTCAGTTTCTTAAGTATGTTCTACCAAAAGAGTTCGGATTGTCCATAATTGGAAATAGTTATATCATTAAAAATGATATTAACATAATAAATATCATATTAATTCAATCTATGAATTTTTATAATAATTTTTAATGGATATCATGTAGAAATAATTTTATCGCATCGGGGAGATGGTAGGTCGTACGTACGCATGAACAATGATATCACTCCTTTAATTATGAAATTTTATAGAAGTGGATTGTATTTTTTCATGAATCCATAAAATTTTATAAAAATAATGTATTTTTATTATTTCAATCAGTTTATCAAACCATGTAATATTTTGCGGAAAACATATTACACCACAGCGTAGAGATAGTAATATATATGTACACACATTTGGTGATTTCGTTTTTTTAGGATGGGTAGAAGGTTGAATATGGTGGTCACATAACCATAATAGGATATCATAATATATTCTATATTAAATTTATTAGTTTATAATAGAAACTACACTTGAAGAGGATGTAGAAGAAGAAAATATTTGAAAAATCAGTAGAAGAGATTACCTTTTATTTCACATTCTCTACCTATATCTTCTCTTCAAGCACTAGAGTTGGTCTTTTTAGAAAACCAAAACCTCTAGATTGTGATAAGGAAGTTTATAAGGAAAATTATCTGGGTATTTTCGAGCATGAAGGAACTATGTGAAGTAAATAGATGAGGGAGGATGTTCCCATTTATAATTGAAGTTGGGGCACTTTTGGGATCTCAAAAATATTAATTTATAATAAAATAAAATTTACTCCAAAAAATACCAAAATTTTATAATTTAGATGATGATATTAGGTTTTAATATAATCATCTAATAAATTTTATAAAAGTTTTCGGATCAATTTAGATCTTACCATTTTAATTAATACTTAGTTATTCTATTTAATTTTAATTAAGATAAAAAATATTTCAATATTAAAAGGGTAAAATATTTACTTATTTGATTTCAATTAGACTATAAATAAATAATTTTGAACATTTTATACCACATCATATTTATTATATATATTTTAGAAGGTTTTTTTTAAATAACTAAATAAATATTATTTTTATAAACAAACAATAGTTTCTATTTTTACACTATTCAATTAATTGAAATTTAAAAATATTATGATAAAAAGTTAACTATGAACAAACAATTTTATTATATTACTATTATTTCATGTTCATCTATAAAATTAATTGTACATATTAATTTGATCAAATTATATTTATTTTAATTTTTTTAATAACAATTGTTTCACAATTTCCTTAATAAAATAATTACAACATTAGTTTTTTTTAATTATTTAATAAACATATTTTTTGAATAAAAATTAAAATTAATGTAAAATGAGGAAGATAAATATAAAATATTTTTTTAACAACACCAATAGTCAAATCCATATTCTGGGAAATCCAACCATAAGAATGTTATACTTATTAAAACATGAATGTGACTAGTTTAACTTCACTTTAAGTAAAATAATATAATTGTCATAATCTCTTCTATAAGGATAAAATGGTCATTAACTCGACCATTACATGACTATTGTTGATATATACTTGACCAATAATATTTGGCAATGTGTTTTTGTTTTTTCATGGTTGATATCTTTTTACAAAAAAAAATTAATTTATGGATCAATTGAATAATTTATACATCATCAAAATATAAATATTTAAAGTAATTATTTATTTAAAAAAAATTAAAAATAAATTATCTTGATAAATAAAAAAAATTCATTAAAATTATTATTTATAATATAATTTATCTTCTATATAACCTTATATTAAAAATTATTTAGTTATTAAAATTTCAATGTGACATATTTAGCTTTTCATTAAATAAATAAATTAAAAAATTTAATCATATCCAAGTGGATTCTAATAGATTCCATTTTGATCCAAGGATGATTTAGTTTGAAACCTGCTCATCCAATGATATTAAGAGAGGTGTTATAGTAATTTTATAATATTATTTTTATGCATAATTACCTGATTTACCCATTAATCATATTAATAAAAATTACAAAACAGACTATTCATAAAACCTGAAAATAAAATAAATCTATTTACATAATCTGGAACTACTAATTCCAAATTTTGAATCCATTTTTCAATACTCGGAACACTGAAGTTGAAATAATTAATTTAAAAGTAATCATGTTGTTGGAATGAAAAACTGGTTTTAAATGTAAAAATGTTGTCAATTATTGAAATGTTTTTACATCAAAATTCAAGGTAAAATTAATTCCAAGGAATAAAATTATATTAAAATATAAAAATATATTCTATTTAAAATTTAAAACCATTAAATAATATAATTTCTCAATATTAATTATTTTGGTGAAAATTATTGTTTTCAATTAATATTTAGTATAATTTTACTATTCTTCAAAACATACTAGACAAATATTAAGAATTCAACCAAAGTAAATTTTTATATACCTATTATGAATGAACAGTTTCCTTTATTAAATATAATATATAAAAGATTCAAAAACTATATTTAAAGATGGTGTGCCATTGAATGTTTACAAAATTGAATATTTATAAAATATTTCTTTTTTGTGAAAAAATGAATTTGATTTTATATCTTGTATAAAGAACATATTATATTAATTTAATAAATTTAATTTCAAATATTAAATGTTTATTAACCTAATAAAATCAATATAGTTTGATTTTATTAGACTATAAACTCAATTAATTGCATTTAAATAGTTTTTTAGAAGAAAGTAAAAATTATTCAATCCCACCATTATAATGGTTGTGTTATATGGTTAAATAATAATATTTAGTTTTTCACATAAAATATTATTTTATTTTAATTAGTCCTATCAAAATAAATTGAAATTGTGTGTAACACAAGCCAAGAATAGTGTTTTGTATTCTGTAAGCTATATGGGTTTCTAATATAACACAAGCTTATATTGGTGTATCATACAATACAAGATATAAAAAAATTAATTTATTAAATATAACTTATAAAAATATTAGGGTTTTACATATCATATTTTTTAATCACATGATACCTCAATCATCATGATCAATCCTTAATAAAATTTATTACTAATAGATAGAAAGATATTTATCTAAATCTAGACAACAAATGGATATTATGATATGACCAATGTATCAAGGGGAAAAATATCATTGTTCCCCTGCCCATATCATTGATTTTCAGAAATTTACTCTTATATTGAATAATAGATTCAATTAATAAACATTGTTAATTTTTATTAAATATTGTTATTGTGTAAAGAATATATATTTATTAACATTTCTCCATATAAACAAACAAAATTAAAATAAGAAAACTATATATAGAAATGATATGTGGTTTATAAATAAATATATACATTATAAATAATGTGTATATTTAGAGTAAATTTAATGTCCCCAAGATAGTGAATAATTAAAGGGAAATTTAATGATAAGAAAAATTAGTCAAGTTAGATAATTTCAATACATTCTTTGTTCAATATGAACATAAACCATCAATATAATGAATAAAGATGGTATAAATACACCATATACCCATTTTAATAATATTAAAGTGTTTTTAATTGATTAATTGAAATATCATAAAAATATTTTTAAAAAAATTCTTACAAAAAATATCTGCTTAATTTTGAAAATCACTCTAAAAAAAGTTTTCCAAAAAAATTATTATATTTTTAATTAAAAATATTTTTTGAATTATATATATTAATATTTAAAACATTTGAGTAATTATGATTACATAAAATTCTATTCACACCATAATCATTAAAAATGATTCCTTTCACTTTTTAGTAAAATCCATATTGTTGTTATTATGAAAAGGACATGAATATTTCTTTAAAAAATATATAAAAATAAATTTTATAAAATTTTCATTACTAAATAATTTTAAAAAGTTTAAAAACATTTTTAAAACATTTTTTTATAATATATGTTTGGAATAAAACCGATATCTGACTGAAGAGATAAATGAGGTCGTCTTTTCATAAAAACATTTTCTTAAATTTATTGTATTAATGTGTGAAAAAAGTAAATTATTACCTGAAAATATCATGAATAACCAGAGGAGGTGAAAATTTTATGTTTTTTTAGATAATGTTCACATAATTTCCTTCATATAAATTTTAGGAATAAACCATCTTGATGAGAATTAGACAATGAAATATACCCTTACAATGATCCTAACATTGAAATGAAAATTATTCAATGTAAAAATTTTGTGTATCAAATTCAAATACAAATAAAAAATTTATTTAAAAAATAATATATTTAATATTCATTGCCCATATAATCTTATAATATTAATCCTAATAAAAAAAATAACCCAATCAAACAAAATTAATTTGTGAAATTCATTGCCAATTAGAAAAATATAAATCAATTTCCCAAAGATGAAATAACAATAATTGAAACTAAAAAACATTAATTGTTATTGAATCATATATTTTAGTGGTTAATTATATAAAAAATAAAAAAATTAACTGTTGCACAACATACATATGTGCTTCAATGAATGGAAATTGATATTAAAACCCTTACTTTATGCTTCTTTTTTGTAAACATGATTAAACATCCTTTATATAGGTTTCAAACATGTTATTAACGTATTAAAGAGAAATATAAATATTTATAAAATTATATATGATATTTTTATAACATCTTATCACACTTTTGGTTAATAATCATTCATTATTTTCATTATTTCATGTGTTAATTTCATTTATTTCTCATGCATGTTTCCTCATAGAAAATGAAGTTATTTTTCATATTATAGTTCAATAATCCCAAAAATTATAATCATGACAAAATTATAATATTTATAAATTATTTATATTTTTATGACTAATCATGAAATAATTTTTTAATGAATAAATTATTTTGCGATCATGGAGAAGGTATGTCATATGTACACATAATTATTGTTTCCATTTTTCAAAAATAAATAATGAAAAGAAGTTAGTTATATTTTAACTTTTAATAATAATGATAAAATCATAAATAAAATATTTATTTTTTATATAAAATTATATATATCATCTATTTGATGTGTTTGTGAAAATACGGTTACATTGATTCATGAAGGCAGTAGTCCATACAAAAAAATGATGCTATCATCATTAAATAATTAAAAAGGTAAGAAAAAAAAGTGATATAATTTATTTTAAGAATTATAAATAGTTCATTAATATTATAATTATTTAATTTAAATCACATTTACACATTAACATTTTATTTACTACATTCTATTTAATATATAAGTGAAAAACAAATCACATCAATTCATGAGGTGGTAGTCCACCGTACAAATGATCGACGTTTTCATATCTCATATATAGTGTAAATTAAAATGTTTTATACTATATAATTACTGATGGGGAATAATTATGTTGAAAAGATTATATATGTACTTCAGATACATTTTCATACCCCACTGTGAGAGGACGTAATGTAAAAAAATTAATGATGTTGGTTTATGAGGTAGTAGTTTTCCATTAAAACAAATGATGATCTTCTAACCCATTTGATGGAACTGTTATTGTTGGTAGGTAATTATATTACTAAATAAAATCATAAAATGGAAGATACTAATATTATTATATCATCCCTATTAAATAATAACTGAATTACATAGAGGAAGAAATAATATAAAGATGCTTGTTGAATATTTTTACATCTTCATCATGTATCATCCTTAGGTTTTCCCAAAGGACTTTTTATATTGAATTTATGAGAATAATAAGGTTTCTAGTATTAATGGATATATGTTCTTATGTAATCAAGGTAGTTACTATACATGGAAAATTATTTGATATGTGTGAATAAGTGAGGGGATTTTGTGCCCTTTTATAATTTAGTATGAGAGGCATTTTTTTAAATACCCATAAATATTCAATAATTGGAGACCACACACACATCATGTGGATCCAAAATTCACCAATAATTGAGGTTATAGATTATAAGGACTATAAACACCTCAAACACATAAAATAAAATATTTTTTAAATAGTTGATTCCTTATCCTTTACGAATACTCCCTTTAAACCACTTCAGTTTCCAACATAGTAATTATTTTTTTAACCTATGTAATTATATCATTAATTATAAAATAAAATGCATATTATTATATATTTAATAATAAATAATAATAAATAATTTTTATAATTTTTCAAATAAATCAGTCTTCTAAAAAATAATTTCTACTCAAACACAAGTATTGTTCAAAAATTTCAGGGTTATCATGAAATGTGTTAATTAACTTTCATTGTTTGTAAAAAATTATTATGGAACAAATTAATTTGAAAATATTATAAAATATAAATCAATATTAATACAAATATAGAATCAATTAATAAAAATTTAATTAATATAAATGGAAAAATGTAATTTAAAAATCCAGTGAACACAATGATAATGTGGGGTTTTAAAAAAGATTATTCAAAAGTGTTCATGGTTTTTATAACATAAATAAATATTAAATTTACTCGAATGAACTATATTATATTATATGATTTAAAATAGAAAAAAAATAATTTAAAACCAATAAAAAATAAAACTTATAATTAGAAATTTTATAAACAGAAAAAAATATTTCAATTAAAATTCAGTATTGTCAATATTTATCAAGAAATAATTTTTTTTAGAAAAATATCTAAAATTCACTATAAGATAATTTTGATATGAGGATATTGAAAATTGATATATATTTTTAAAATTCATTTCAATATTAATAATTAATTTTAAATGATGTTTTCACATCAATATTAATCCATCTTTTAGAAAAATATTTTTTTCATAAAACAATAATTTTTCTTTTAAAATATTATTATTTTATTTCTTCCAAAAATATAATCATAATTTTCAAATTATAGTTTTTATTATTAATAAAAATAAATTTTACAATGATTTTATAATTCTATCTTATATTATGGTCTATTTAGACTGAGGTCTTCGTATTCTGGTAGTTATCTAAGATATTATAATTAATGATATGTATTATGTGTGTTATTTAAGCTCGATGTTGCATGTTATGAATGATATCGAATAAAATGATATCATTTTAGAATTTTGGGGTTTTAAAATGAAGGATTGATGATATCATTTGGATATAATATACCCTCTATATCATGGAATTTTATGTTATATAAATAAATTGAAAATACAATATCAAAAAAATAATCAGAGTATAATGTTTATTTATTGTCGATGGTATATTAGGATGTATAAATAATCAACACACAATAAAATAGAAATCCATAATTTCAGGTATCTTTAATATAAAAAATAGATAACTTAATAGGGTTATCATAACAAGAATAAATAGTAAAATAATTAAATAGTAAGGGGTAACTACAACAGTGTCCTTTGATTTATCTTAGTGCTATTTCAATACCCCCTTTGGGATACATTAACTCCTCTAACATCTTAAGGATCATTACCCATATTTTATGAAAAATATTGTGTATTCATGAATATAAAGTGCCACATAATGTTTGTGAGTACATGACTCTGTACGATACCTCGTAAATGTATCAAACAAAATCCATTTTTTATATTTTTGTAAATTCATGATAAAGAATGAAACAAATTTTAAACATACAGTTATAAGATGATTAATTACTACCATAAATCAATTTAATAATTGTTTTTAAAAATAATTAAACATATACCTTTTATATTGCTTTCACACATTATTCCCAATCAATCATGTTAACTTCCTATACATTCACTGAGACTTACATAGAATCTAGTTGGTATAAACATGTGAAACTAATTGATTTCCCTTTGTTATTCACATAATGACTGAGATAATTATATAGTGTTTTTTCATGAATAACCATATTGAGAAAGGGATCAATATTTCATGTTCTATCATGTACACTTATATTGGGAAGGGGGAATTAATGGAGTGATCTAGGAACCCTTGTATTCTTTTTATTGGAACCCTCAACAACAATTGGTCTATTATGAACTATTAATCATGAGACTACTTATGTAATTCATAACACAATGTTTTCATTATTTTTTAAAGTCTAATATTTTTATCTCTTTTTAAAAATAAAATTAATTAGTACAAAAAATCGATAACAAACTCAAACAAAAAAAATGTTGGAATCATTAGAATTATAAAATGGCATACATATTTCATTTAATAATTTGAAAAGTAAAATATCATCATGGAATCATGTATAAAAAATAATTCCATTTAAATCTCAAGATATCACATTTTTACATCCACATAATCCTTGAAACACATACAATGGGGAACATGTTACCTTCCCTTAATAGATCTTCACTCACCAACTTTAAAGGCTATCACCAACATCATTCCAAAACTCAGACATTCTATATAATCAATAACCCAATCCAAACTATGAAAAATTTACATTCATGGGAGAACATGGCTACATAACACATTTTCCTAGAAATGATACTAAAGACTGCATGTCACCACATAAAAACTCACATTAAACCAAGTACCTAAAAGACAACCTAATACATTACATATGGGTGACTCACCACTATCGATGTAATTTCAAATAACACTCTTTCATAATAGGAAAAAAATTAAGACATATCTCATAAATGAATAAACTTTTTTGTTTTTATTTCATACTCTATTAAATTATAAATCAAATACATTCAATATTTTAATAGGGAAAATCAACATAGAATATATTTGGTACATTTTTATAGTTCAAAGGATTTATTCTTAACCTCATGTGACACTTATAAGAAAAATGACTCAATTGTCGACAACACACACTAGTATACCAAATATTTCTAATATATCATCCATTAAAATGAATGGAAAATAATATAATACAAATATAATCACATATCCCATATTATAAAGATCAATCCATACGATTTGCTAATATTATATCACACTTAATCACCTATAATTAAAAAATTAGAGGTAATCTCGCCAAATTTATGGATTTAAGTAAAATAATTTAGGAGAAATGAAATAAATTGAGAAATAATTCAGTGTGAGAGATTAGATATATCATTAGGATTCCATGTCCATTTATAAATTTTCTATCAAAGAATATCCATTAAATTTATATAATGGATAATGATGAGGGAAAATATTAGAGATAAACCTCACTAGAATCAAATTAAACAAAATAAGATAAAGTGGTATGGTATTTACATAAAATAAAAAATTTTATTAAAATAAAAATTGATGAAATAATCTATCATGGGGAAACTATGTATTTGGTGGAAACCATCAGGTATCCAGTAGACTCCCCTAGTGTACTACCCCATAAATTTGTCACTTGGATTTTTTAAGACCCCATTAGGTATCGAGTGGCATCACCTGTACTTCACTACATATACCACATCCTATGATCCTATACCAAACCCCAAGTCTTCTACTAAACAATTATATTATTATAAATACATCATAAATTCAATATTTAGTTTCAAAATAATTTTTTTATCAAAATATGTAAAACACACATGGATTCAAAATAGATAATTCTTACAATTCAATTATTTATCATGCTTCACTAACAAAAACAAGTATAAATCCTTAAAGAAATTTTGAGTAAATAAAATTTAAATCCTTGTAATAATAGTAATAATAATAAATGTGAAATTATAATTATATTTTTATGTCACCCAATAAGTTAATAAAATGTTTTTTGAAGACCTGTGTGTGGTACATAAAACACTTTCTTGATAAATGAGTCTTAATGTTATAATTTCTATAATGTAATGAAACCTATATAAAACAATGATCCAAGAAATTTGAGTCCATACAATAATGTGTAAATTTTAGTTTAACACCTTTCAAGAGGAATGAGTGCCAAATATTTTGGGACTTTCAAAATAATACATTACTATACTATTTAAGGTCATGTGATGAAGACCATAATAGTAAGTTACTTCTTGAGGATGATATTAGAGTGGTATTTATATATGATCAGCTATAAATTGAACTAAAAAATTTATAAAATAATTCAATAGGATTTCATGTTAGGATACGACTATATGAAATGTAACCTTAGGTATGTAGAAATATCATTATGATGGGAAACCAATGTTGTCACATAGGTATCATGTAAACAATTGGTGACATCTTTTTAATTGTAGACCAAAGTATCCATCACATATTCAATGGGTGACCATCATACTAAGGTCAATATTGCGGATAAAATCACTAATATATGGATGTTTTATGAATAATAAAACTATTTTATAAAACTTTTATCAAATTTTTATTCATCACGTGAGTGTTTTTAAATCATAACCAACTCGATGAATTGATCACAATAAATTACCTTTTAAAAGGCATATTATAATTAATCTTATGTGATGTGGGTTCTAGAAAAACACAATATATTGGGTCATACACAAAGATATTAGTCTCACTAATGTATACCTTTGAATCTATAAATTCTCCTATGTGAATTTTATTATCCTTGAGTTCCTGTAAAATTGTTTCAAAAAAATGGAAACCTAAATATAACTCAATGAATTTTTGTTCGTCTTGACTTTTATATTTAAAGGAACTATTTGGTGTTTCATTATTATTTAAAATCATATTTAATAATAGTAATTAAGATCGTGGTTTATTTAAGTTGTGTGATAATAGTGATTTCAAGTTATAACATTACTCATTACATCACATTTGGATCAATATTATTATTTAATTTTAAATTCATTGAAAACATTTTTAAATTTTTCATGATGTATTTTCGTCTTTTTTGTGTCTATAATTATTTTTCTATTCATATAGAGATTGTTTTTTTCTTAAATGGAATAAAATCATGCACTATATATCAATTTTTTATGATTATTTTTAGATTATATTCTATATCTCATTCTACTGTAATAAAATTTATTATTTCCAAAATTGTAATAATAAAAAATATTCCCAATAAATTATTTTATACTTAATTATTATGTATTGATTTTTTCCCAAATTATTTTTTATAATCACTTGTTTTTATTGGAATATCCTTTTATTTATGATATGTCATAATTTGAACCAATTAGTAAAAATATATTATATTTTTTAATTTAAAAAGATTCTCACTCTTCATCAAAATTTCATATAAATAGAAATCTGTTTTTTTGAATACTGACCCTAAACTTTTCAAATATCTCTATTATATTTTTATTTCCTTCCATGATATATAATTAATATATACAACGAAGCCCACTATTTCCAATTTAAAATGGTATTTTATTGCTCTAACATTACTCAATGTTTTATAAATCTTCATTAGATTTTTCATTTTTTATCACAATATTGTTTTTCATAAACTATAATTATACTAAATATTTACTCAATTTCTTTTTCATTAATCCAAATATATTAGTGATTCTATTCACAAATAATCAACATTTTTTCTAATTATTTTTTCCAACTTAATTAATTATTTTACAGATGAATCAATTGAATCCTTTACTTGTACAAATCCAAATGTCTTCCAACTTTTAAAATTACACTTAAATTTTATCCTATATAACTATATTAACTCCTTAAGATGTATTTGAAACTTTATTCTATATTTATTAATATATTTTGAAACATATTACCTAAATGTAGATTGGTTTTAAAAAAGGAACCAAATAAATAATCTTAAGCATTTATATTAACCTTCAATACCTTATTATCTAATTATTTCAAATAAATAATTTTCATATTACTAATTTATGTTCCACGTATTATTATAGACAAAATTTCAAAGACATGTGTTAAAAAATATCATCTTATTTAGTTCTTTCATATTTATTAATCCACGCCATCAATTATTGGTTATACTTTTCTAAACACATCATTCTCTGATATAGACATTCATACATTGATCTTCTTTAACTAAGTGATTCAACATGAATGGTCCTTTTAAAATATATAAACATTTTTTCCCCAATATCAGGAACAACATTATAGGATGTTAACCATGGTGTTATGTTTATCACTAAATTACTTAATGAGAATCATGTTCCCTTATAATAAAGAACAATGAATCTTTTAAACATACCAAGAAGATATATTAACAATACCAAAATATGTAATGTACATGAATATAATTATATTACATGATTTAAATAGTAGTTCATATTTAATGAGAATACACCTGGTGAAATTTAGGGTATAAAGGATTGATAGAATTAATATTTCACATTAAAATATTATGTAATGATTATTTATTGAGACTTATGGAAACCCCTGTTTAAGTGTAAAGCTATTTTCTTTCCTAAAAGAACAATTTATAACAAAGTTAGTGAGAGAAGTTTATGTGTGAGAGTATTAGTCTTGTATAGTGAAAATGTCAATTGGAATTTCATAAAATAAAATTTTGGGAGGTTGTGGATGATAAACTAAATTTATAGATCAAGTTGGTCAGCGGAGTGTTAATTTCTACAATATCAATAATTATATCAGTAAAACTGAATGAAACAGTAACCATTAATGAAGGAATATACATGGAATATTTTTTATTTGTTTTTAATAGTGATTTGAAATATATTTAAAAAATATTTTATAAATAGGTGATGCCTTTGGTTATTGTGGTAGATGATTATCTATCTAATAAAGTGTTGATTAGTGATGTCACTAATTACTCAAGAGAATATATATAGTCTCAGTTTATAAAATTTTAGTGTCTATTCAACGATATAGGATATATATAAATATTGAACCAATATAAATTATATATTTTATGGTGTATTAGGTGTGTGGATCACCAGTTGTTCAGTTATTTTTTAACTATTTCTTATTGTGATCTAGTTTGGTGGATACTATGCATGGTGATTAGTTTATAGCTCACATATATCACTCTCAATTCCCATATCATATTCAAAAATTACTTAAAATCATATTTTATGGATACAATAATTGGTATTTGAGCTGATAATTGGTATAAAATAATCAACTAGTCCAAATGTTTTATCTTGTCTTAGAAAACTAAAACTATTATTGGTAAGTGGTTATTTTAAAATTTTGAAGGAATGTCTTTGATATATATATTTCTAAGAAATAAATATAAATATATAAATGCATTATGATATATTGTTTTGTTTTTAGAAGATATAAACAAAATAAATTAAATTATAGAAATCAAGTATCTACCACATTCCGTAATTAATCCAAAGATGTTGGTAAAAGTTAAATGGGATAAGTTTGACCAAAAAGATCATAGAGTTGATTAAATTTTATGTAAGGGAATGTTGTTTAAAATATTTGGTGTATGAGAACGACTAATAACTTAATTTTTATACTCACAGGAATATATTATAATTGTATAATAATAAATAAGATTTTTTTTAATATAGACAATGTTTAGTTTAAATATAATTGAAGGGAATATGTGGATAATCATGTGAACAAATTTAATTTTCTAATACGCTACATATAATCTATAAAAGTGATATTTGAAAATGGATTGTGTACATTGATTTTTTTATCATCATTTTCAATGACATGGGACTTGATGGTTACCACTAAGAAAGTGTCATGCATAAGTCTATTGAAGTGCTTGAGAATATTTTTGATCTGATTATAAATATTGATATTAGAAATAATATTTCTATAATACTATTGTAATAATATATAGTGTTGAGGTAAGATTACATTTATCTAAGAAATATTATATAAAAAATGGAATGGATAAAAGGACCCATTAATAATCATCAAATCTTTGTCCATTATACATTATGAGTGGAATGAAATGACTTTTAAATATTACCATCGAATATATGGTTATATAATTTAATTTTTAATGAAAATATAATTCGATGGAATTTTATATGTTTACCATAATATTAAATAGTGTGTAGGGTTAAGTAAAATCACATCAAAAAAGAATTTTGGGAAAAAAGTAGATAGAGATAAATAAGATGAGGAAAATTTACTTGTATACATCAAACATGCTTGAAGTAGGGGATGAATTGAAATTTGGATAAATGTTTCAATAATTATTTTATAAATTTTATCAGTTAATCTATAAATATTGAGGTTGGTAAAGGTTAAAGTAGTTCATTTTTTTAATGTCAGTGATCAATCATAGTAATGAATTATAAACTATGAATTACACTTTCACTATACATAAGAGATTTTCTGTATGAATAATAATGTATATGAATGGATTGGTAATATCTATATTTCATATAATGAATCTATTGATATTATAGGAAAAAATGTTGATGATTTTTGTATATATTATGTATGTTTATTGATGGTTTAAGGAGTCCAACAAATATTAGGATTAGGGAAGAATAAAACTTTTGTATATCATTTTTGATATGTAAGTTTGTACAAAACCTTTTTGGATAATGTATGAAACATAATAAAGGGTACCATAGTGGTAGTTAGTGGTCAAAGGGATGGAATATTGTTTCTTACTTGAATGTTATATCAGATAATGGTGATTGGTTTAATTACCATATATAAATACTTCTCACATCGCCAACATTTTCAAATGTGTTTGAATGGAATGAAATTATTTGATCCTAATGAAACAGTTTAACTCATTGGTTGGGGAATGGAATATGTGAACAATTATTTATTGAAACATTTTCGATATTTTTATTTATATATAATGATAAGAACCTTTTTATCTTAATCTATAACTTGTGTACAATAACCTATGTGGACCAACACCAGTATATTCTCTTGGTGGATCCCTATAATATGAAACATTTATTAACAATGTTACAAATAATTTACCAAGGATTTTTTGGAGATCATTTCAAAATTATTCAAAATATTCTTGAGATAATGTTCCATGGTATGAAATTCAACTAATTTAATGTTAAAATATATGATGTCTAACAAAATTGTTGATTATAATATAAAATGATACAAAATATAAAACAAATGGTAGAGAATAAGGTTTGAGGAGAAACAATCTAGGACACCACAAAAAATTATGTAGTTTATTGGATAAATATGATAATATTTGAGACAACATAGAGTATATTTTTGAGTTTTAGTATACTAAAATATATTTGGGAAAAGAATGTGAATTTTATAGATTATATGCGCTATAAGATAATATTTATACCAATGGGGATTATATTTCATAAATAAAATTGTCCCATTATATTTTTGGGTTTTCAAAAATAAAAGTATTTGTAATCATATCCTATGTCTATGTTAGTTATAGTCAAAGGGAAAATTTTGAATCAAAGTCAAATGCATGATTTTTTGGTATAGTGATAGAGAATATAAATTTTTTATTTGGTATAATGATCAATTTAAATCCAATAAATGTTGTAATTTCATATTCAATTATGGGATATTTTACAATTATCTATAGTTCAATGAAGAAATAATTAAAAATAAATAAGTAATAGATCATAACAAGGTGAAACAAAAATGATATTCTAGAAACTCTTGTTAGTTTATGGTGCACTTATTTTTTAGTGGCTCTAGAATGTCTTGAATGATTATAAAGTGGTCATATCAATAAGGTAACTATAATATAATATATGATGAAATTTTTTATTACTATTTTATAATTTATAGGTTTTTAAAATAAAGAAGTTTATATGTTTTTTCAATAGAAAATATTGTCTAGAATTAAATTTTCAATGTAGAGATTGAATTAAACATACACAATTTTTTCCTAATTGATGGTAGAGATAATTAAAACTTATACTGGGTGGAAATTTTAAAACACTCAAAATAATTTGTGTTATCAACAAAGAAAGATGTTATTTACTTTCTTGATAATAGGTCATGGGATATGATAAGCATATAACTTGTGAATAAATCACTAAAAACAATTTGTTCTAATGGTTTATGGAATAATCTTGTAGATATAATTAATACAAGGTGTGGTTGGTTGAAAAATTAATTCAATGAAATGAATGGATTGATTTCACAAAAATAGTTTCTTTATTGTTTAAGAATATAAATATCTTTTAAATTCATGAAATAGATTCTTTAGACGGTATACATATTGAATAATTTGATGTGAATACGAAATTCCTTCATGAGCAATTGGATAATGAAATTTAAATTGGTAAACTAGTATATTTCGATTAATTTGGTAATAAGAATCTAGTGTTTAGGATCAAGTAGGTTTTCATCGCTTGAAATCGGCACCTATAGAATTGAATAAGAGATTTTACTCTTTGCTACTAGAGAAAATACCTACATATATATTTATTTCTATGGGAATTAGAGTCACAACAAAGGAGGTATCTTTTATCCCTGACCAAATGGGTTGTATCCACTATCTCTATAAAAATAGTTTTATGGACATGGTCTAATCAAGATCGTAGATAATAGTTTATAGCCATAGGTGGTATAATTCCTAAAAACTATATTAACAAGTTTTTACCATGAATATTAACTTTCATCCATATTCTATTACTATGGTTAATGGAATTCTTCCAAGTACATCCCCTAAGGTTTTATGCCTTTATCTATTTTAATTTACTATGATGTTTTTCCTTTATCCCCGACCAATCAACATTATTATAGATTCCAACATTATTTAAAAAACATAATTAATCTCTATGTAAATAATAATTGAATCTTTTTCCAAAAAAATAAAAAAAGTAAAATATAAAAATATAAAAATACAATATCTAACTAAAAAATCCATCAATTTAATTAAAATTAAAAATATTGTGATCTTATATATTTTCATTATCAAATATGATCATAATAGTCAATCTTAGTACTATCATTTCCCATATAAAATCCCAGTGACCCCCTAATGACATTATTGTTTCCACCACAACCACTGTCAATAGAAAAATCCCCACAATCAAGAGCACCAACACATAAACCCATGATGTGAGAAGTGAAATAATTACTTATCATACTGATCATATAAATTAGAACATATAGTTAGAATAGATGAATCACTGAAAAAATATTACATCCTCACCAAATAATCATTAACCATCTCTACGTATTCTAAATAAATTTAAGAATAAATAATCGATATTGATTGGATAAACAAACTTTCCATTTTATTTTGTTATTATTTTTATTTTTATTCAACTCATCATATTTCCTTTTTGATAGGAACGTAAAATTAATCTTATGTATTAATAATATGTTGGGTTCTAGAAGAATCACTTCTAGGATATTTCATGTTTCTTTTTATGATATGGAAAACATTCTCCTTAAAAAGATAATAAATATATTTCTTGGTTGTTTTTTCTTTTTATTTCTTTCTCATTTATTATATAAATAGAAATATATTTATAAATTAATGAACTGTTATAATAGAAAAAAATTATTCACATTTTAAAAAAATAATTATACATATAAATACATATAAATTTAAAAGTATTTTGATACATAGTCATATCTATGTACTATAAAACTAGACATACATCAAGTATTTTATACCATAATGTTCATTATTTCTTCTACATTCCAATCCAATGTAAAAGTTGAACATGTCAACTCCCTACATTTATGTTAATTTATGTATCCATGTAGAATATTCACTCAATCCATCAAGGATATTTCATTAAACATACATTGAAAAAAAATAGTTGACATAATATTATAAATCAGTATACTTATATTTTAAAAATAATAGTAACTTATATCCCAGCACATGCATACATCATTATTTTTCTTTCAACTTATAATCATTGTATTTGTTACAAAAAATAACATTATATTTTTTTGTAATTGTTCAAATAAATAATTTTTATTTTTTTATATTAATTTATATTTCATTATAAAAAATCCCCTTTTCACTATAATAAAAAAATATTTTTATTTGTTTATTCTACATATCAGAATTCTTTTTATGATATTGGAATTTTTTGGTAGAACAAAATAATTAATGAAAATTAATTTCTAAAAAAATAAATTTATATAAATTTAATTTATATTTTTATGATTAAAATATAAAAACATTACAAAAAAAGGAAAATTTAAATTCCTATAATTTTTTTCTTAGAACTATATGAGGTTAAATTATCATGTATAAAAAATTGTTGGATAAAAATTTGCTGACTATTCTACGCATTCACTGCAGAATAATAAAGTTGTGCAGTGGTAAAAATAAGAGTAATACCCTATATAAATAATGGTGGATATCAATATTTTGGTGGAATGGATAATGGATCAATACCTTATATGAAAAACAGTGGGTAATTATAATATGAAAGGTTAAAATGAGTTAGATTACTACAATAAAAGGTTTTGGGATGAAGGGGATAAGGAAACGGACTAGTTAATACTATATGCTGGTAAAATGTGAAAAAATAAATGGTGCTGATGTCCTAAAAAGTGGTTTGGTATATAATTTGGTGAAGTGTAAAAGTAGGGATTGTTATAGGTAAACAATGAGAATTATATGTAATCTACTACTCTAAAGTGTCTTCCCAATCCTACACAATCTTATAAAAATAGTTTTCCCATTTTTGAATATACCGAAAAAAATTATAAATAAAAAAAATTTATTTTACATATATAATATATATAGATAAATAGATATGAACTTCTACTCATAGAGATATTATCATATGATTTATCCTTGAGTCTCACTTATATCTTTCATTTCTCAACATTATTCTCCTATAAACGAATTTGCAAACATACATGGTGATGTAAAAATAATAAAACATAATTTATAATAGTTATAGATGTCAAAAAAATAAAATAAATTTAATGTATGATATAAAATTACAATGAAAAAATAGATTAAAAAATTTGTACAGTGAATTTTTATTAGAGGAATGAAAAAAATTATTAAAAAAATTATTTTAATGAATTGTAAAATCAATATAAAAACAATTTAAATCCAATTTTTATGATAGATGTAATATATAAATAGTTATTTTAATGACTTATAGTTTTTGGGAATTTTTATATATTCCCTTATTAAATTCCTTCATAAGAATGTTTTATAATGTAAAAAAAATTGAACAATTTTATCCTAGCTCTTATAGTGAAAACGATAAATCACAAACAATGTTAGATTTCTATATTAAATATGTGACTAAATACATTATAATCATATGATATTATTGAGAACATATTTTTCAAAAATAATATATATAATCTAAATGAACCTATATAATTTTTAATTTATGGTGGACTACTTCCATGGATAAACAAATATATAAAAAATACAGATTCCTATTCATTATTATAGATTCCCTTCTAAAATTTATGGTTAATAATATAATATAATATTCGAATCATCTATTTTATCATATTATCTAGTTGAGTTAATATTAATGGGTTCACCTAAAACCATGCCATAATATATTGCTTCATAAATATTATTTAATGTAATAACATAAAAAATAATAACAAATTTTTTTTAACTTGTCTGTTTCATTGAATAATTAAATAATTTTTTTCAAAATTCATGTCTCATAAATATGAAGTTGATTATTTTTGTTAATCATCATAAATCTGTAACTATTTATATGAAATACCATCATTTTAAATAAATCAAACCACCTACATTACATCTTTGTCACTCGACCATCTAAATATTAATATAATGAGATTATTTTCTTGAAAAAGATATAATAAGTTAAATTTTATGATTGAGATTACATGTATGATTTAATAGATTTAGAAAATATTATTTTATATAAAATTAAATCATCTTGTTTTCTTAAATATTTTATATGTAGTTATTTAAAATGAATTTAAATTAATTAATGACCAATAATTTACAAAGTTGTGCAATATCATTTGACCCAAATGATGACACTGTGATCCCAAGAAATACAACTTAATGGTGTCACCTTACTATTCAAATTATCATTCCTCGTAATTAATAAAAAAAATTGACTTATATTTATAATTTCCATATCTTCCATGTCAATTTTAAAATATTAAGATTCATGAATTTATATAAAATATTATAGGATGGATAAAAATATATTAAATTTAATTATATTATATAAACACTGACCACACCCATGTGGAACAATGTTTTTTAATAATCCATTACTTAGTCCTTAGAGATCAAACTAAATAATGAATATGATTATTATATCCCTGCTAATTAGGATAGGGATGGAAATGTCGAGGTAATAGGATCATATTTCACATATTTAGCTCTCAATGAGTTATTATATATTATAGTGGAAAATATAACATTAATTTGAAGGTAAATATAAATATGAATCATACATGTGGAAAATGATAGAGGAAAAAAATTATGCTCACACTGATTAATTTCACATTTCTCACATATTTGGAAAACACTCAATCTCAACCTTTTATCCCCAATATCTCAATAAATGTGACATAAGAGAATCATAGTGACCCTCATATTTTTTGAGAAAATATGATAGCTTTTTATTGGGTTTAAATCTTATAAAAAGACAGGATATATTTGGTATTTATTGTATTTTAGTCCAATATCTATTCTATACACCCATTTTAATTTATTAGTATAAATATATTATTGAAGCATATGATTTTTTAGAAAAGGAATAAATTGATTCCATATATTTTTTTATTTTAAAAATAATAATAGGGAACATTCCACTGATTTTTACCAATGAAATTTGTATTAATTAAATCCTTTAAGCCCTGATTAATTAGTTTATAATGTATGATTAAATTATATTGTTCCCTTAAATTAAAAGTAAAAAAGTTAAATTTCACACATTCTTTCATATATATGTGTTATATCTAAAAAAATTTATAACATATTTAATAGAGAATATGATAAATAAATAATTATAATTTTATTTATCAAATTAATTTCCTAACTACAAGAGATATCACATTTATTTATTGAATTAATTTCTGTACTTTTTGAGGAAAAATTAAAACAATAAAGTTCATCAATGATATTATACCCTTAAAAAACATGAGGTGACTCCTAATTTTCTAAAACATTATAAAGGTATCAATGATATTTTCTTTATAGATGATACTTCGATTAAAATTGGTGATACCTAATGAATATTACATATCATGAAACTTTTAATCTTCTAGAATATATAAATTTCATACAATTCAGACAAGGAAATTTACACTTTATAGTCCAAAAACAACATTATATATGATACAAAATGAATTATTATCCATAATAAAGTTACATGAATCATGAATTATCCTTTTATAGATGCATCATATTCTTCAAAATAGATATTTCACAACCACACCAACTCATTTATTAATGGTTACAAGTATATTTCAATATAATTTCTAGGATCAGTAGGATAAATATCTATCTAATCATAATAGTAAATGGACTTTTCATACATATCAAATGTAAAATTTTAAAAAGGTGAATAAAAACAGGACACATATTGTTTTAAATATCTATTTATTAAATAAAATAAATTTATCAAATGACAATCCCCATCTAAAAATTGAGTGGTCAAAATGTAAAATCATAAATTTTCATCTTTCTTTTCTAGAATAACAATCCAACTGAGGGATTTTTTATACCATACTTTTTCTTTTTTATGTTCATAAAATCACATATTTTTTTAAATTTTTTGATTCCATTTTATTTTTTAAATGTTCAAAATAAAAGGAAAGCTACACAATACATTTTATATTATATGAGATTGGGTTCTATATTTATTAGACATTTATATTTATGTACCAAACTATTTTAACTAAACCAATCCTTGTAACATCTCATGATTTTACAACATGTTTTCCCTTGAAATAAATATTGTGTTGGATAGATTAGTTCACATGTAAAAACAAACTACTACAAATCGTGATACTTATGTTTAAGATACAATTACATAGTATATTTTATAATATATATTTTTATTTAGATGTTATAATAAGTTTTATCATCAATATATAATTTATGAGAAGTAATTGATTCTTGAAATGGATCTATTAGTTTTCAAGTTCATTTCTATGGGCTTAGAACACAGGTAGTGTCAATAGGTTTTTATAAAGACCAAACCCCAGGTAAAATAAAGTATATTCAACTATATTGAATTTATAAATGAGATAATTATTTCCCACATAAATTATTATGATATTTATGATAGTTCAATCACAACCCATGAATATCACAAGTAATCATCTTTCCCTTAGATCTCATACGACGATCACGATGGGTTTTGTAAGTATAAATTTGGATGATATAAAGGTATAATTATAAATGAAATGAAATATATTTTTATATCCTATGTATATTTCGTATTTTTGAAGAAAAAATTTATTTTCAATAATCATGTACTTATAAAATTCAATTAATTACATTAAATAACAAGTAAAACAACATTTAGTAAAAACATATATTTTAAAAGATTTACTTATTGTGTGGTGTGAATTTTTATTTTAGGAAATGAAATATATGATTATAAAATGATTATTTTAACAAAATATATTATTTATATGAATAAAATATTAGCAGTCATCTTTTAATTTCAGTAAAAAAATAGTTATCATATTACGCATTTAAACAAGGTAAAAAATGGTAAATTAAAGTGGCATAAATTTTTTAAAAGTAAAAAAGATTAAAACACATTATATATTATATTTTTTAAAAATTAATTTCTTTCTCAAGGGCCTCACTATCAATTATTAACATAACTCTCATGTGATTAAATTTTTACCCTTATCCTAAATTTATATTCCAATTACATTCTTCACTTTTAAATTACAAAATGAGTTAAAACCACTAACTCCATGCCACACTTGACCATAAAAATTCTTTTGAATCTCACCCAATTTTACAAATCCATGAGTCTTATTCAAATTTTAGAAATATGTGGGCTACCACCCATATAATATTGGGAAACTTGAAAACATTACTGCCCATGTCATCAAGTTGAACAATTCTTTTTGGGATCCAACTAGATTAAAACATCATTACAAATAATTCCTTTCCTAGAGTAGATTCCATATGGGGAACTCATAGTAACTTTCCATGTGTGTATATGATTGTGGAATAATCACACTAAAATAACTTGGTTTGGCCTTTGGGGAATTCATTATTCTATTGAATGACCTCAGTAGGTAATATTATTTTGTGTATTCTGAAGGGACCTAATGAATTATAGGGTTCTAATGGGTTCATATGACTAGTTTCATGGACCAAGGAGTTTTATAATATAAAATTGTATTATAGATAATATATATATGGGAGTGCAGTGGAATATCAAGGGTTTGAGTTTTGAGGTCATAATAAGGGTGTTTTTCTTTAATGGTGGAACTATAACACCCCTATAAAAGTGATTATTAAATGTCTAAATATTACTACCCATGTAATAATGGTGAAACATTATTTTAAATATTATAATTTATTAGTGAGTAATAGTGTATTATTCTTTGGATGGAGTAGTTTTAGGGTGGGTGACTACCCAGTACGTTACCTATGTTGTGGGTTAATGAGAACAAATCACATTGAAAGAGCATGTCTTAGCCTATGGGGATTGTCATTAGTCTAATATGTTACCACGATTGGTTATATTGTATTGTGTTTTGGGATGTTAACCAGTTTATTATTGGAGAAACATGGTGTAATTTGATGATTTTCATGACCAATGAAGGTTTTATTATGACATATTTTACAAATAAGGAATCTCAAATCATACATTTTCATGTGGACGTCCATGAGAAGATTCAAGCCCAGATTGTGAGTATTATCTAGTATTTATCCCTTTATTCTCTATAATTTTAATATAAATCTTCAATTATATACCTCATAACCTTAACAAATTCTATAAAATATCATTATAATTCTGTTATAATTATATAATTACAAAAAACTCACTTTTTTACTTATACTCATTCCTAGATTATAAAATTTTTGATCAGGTTGGTTTAACCAACTATATGAACAAATATTTTATACCATTGATGATATTGGAGGCCAAATTATTTTTTATATTATATTTTAATAATTAAATAATTATTTTTTTATAAAATGGTAGTATTTATATTAATCTCATGATTAATATAAAACTATCGTACATTGAAATTTAACAAAAAAAATCTTGTTATTGATTTTATCATTTGGAATCACATTAAATCACTAATAAATTGAAATTAAAATTTAATAACTCATTATGAAATTATATTTTATTTCCTTGAATGATATTTTAATAATGTACTTTGTATCAAATTACTGGGACTATAATAAACATTACAAAGCATATGAGAAATAATTCAAATCACTAATATCAGGTGATGAAAATAAACAAAAACAACTGACACACATATCATGGATTATTATGATTGAAAAAAATATATTTTAATATTTGTGAAATATAATTTTAAATAATTTTCAATATTTTATGTCTTATTATAATTGATGTTAATGAACTTTTATTGAATTAAACATAATAGGTATGGATTTTTATTTACTATACTCCATTTCATTGAGTTATAATATATTTTCCTGAAATTCATAATATATTTTTTGTTTCATTCACAAAAATATTTTTTATATTATATTTCCTTCCAAATTTATATTTATTTATATTTCTTTCTAAAATTTTTTTTTAAATGATTCATACTTCTTGAATTATTTTTTCTATTAGGGGTAGCTTGACTAAACTCTTTTCCACGACCCATAATCATGAGTATTTGACTATAATACTATGATATTGATTTATTCTATCCTATTGTGATATTATATAGAATTTAATTCTAATTTACAATGGAATTTATTTTTTTACACCAATATATTCTTCATTTAAAAATTTAATTCTTTATAAAAATAAAATGTAGTTAATAATAATTTTCATAATTTCAAATGAATTATTCTATTACATGTATGTGTTATTTCTTTATATATATATTAACCATTTATATTTTGAATCCAAAATTTTTATTATCTCATGTGATCTTCATACCTCTCTTTACTAATTTTTTAATAGATTCTTTACTATTTTATTAATGATGTGGGTTTCCATAAGAATGTTTTGAAATATAAAAATATATTTTTTTCATGTATATATCATTTACCATCCACTCCAAATTTATTGAATTAAACATTATTTAATTTAAAGCCCCCATTATTAATAATTATTTTTATTTAATTTTAGAAAGGGATTCCTATAACATTCTAATAAATGAATTATTAAATTGACTTGTCACTTCATCTTTTTATGATAATGTTTTCAAAATTTATGAAATACCTTATTTTGAAATTTTTTTACTTTCCTCTCTATGTCCAAAATATCTATCCTATGATGTTTTAATTTCCAATCCATCAACCTCTACATATTCATATGAATAATACTTCTTGATGAATTAAATTTTGGTATTAATCAATCCAATTGTCAAGGTCATTTAATGTGATACCATTTTGGAATGATAAAAACCAATTTTATTTCTATGGGTTCTTGTTGATATGATATATTATTGGCTTCATATGGGACACATGGGTATGTATCATCATTGTGAAATGGAATGGGTATTTTTTATCCCTACAATTTAATTATAATTTGTTTATATATCATAAAAATAATGTAATGGAGGGACTTATTTATATTTTGGCATGATCACAATTCTATGTGTATACCTGATTTCATGTCCCTAACATTATGTGTTGACCTATAAGTATTTTAAATTCCCAAAATTATTTTATATATGTGTGTGTCTGTGTGTGGAATTTATATGATATATTATTGTTTTATTATCTTTGGATAAAGATTATTTTCTCTCATGCTCCTCAACTCTTATCCCATGTGATATGTTTGATGTTTTGAGGTGATATGTCCTTTCATTTTTCTATTTGAAATTTTTTTAGTTTTACATATTATTTTTAATAATATATTTCTCCCATGAATATTTTTTCTCAGATTCTTGTTATTGAGCTATTTATTATATGTTGATAATTTTTTCCCTTGGTGGGCATTTTAGCTCACCATTTATTGTGTTTCCCTTTTCCTCAGTGAATGATATGCACAACTATATTTATAACGAAGTCTTATTTAGAGATAATTGTGTTAAATGTTTAATAAATAAATTGAAATAATATTTTTATATAGCTAATCATGAAAAAAACTGTTCCTTTTTGTTTGGGGATTTCATGTTTATTTGTATCATTTTTTATTGGGGTTTTGATTGGGTTTGTCGAGGGAACTATAAAAACATAGTAGCTCGCAAATATATTGTCAAGACCTGACCCACTGGAGGTTGGCTGGAAGGTAGAGGGTCAGAACACAACTACCCAAGCCTTCCTCCATAGACCAAGGTCTGGTGAAAAGATCTAAAAGGTATACAAAATTTGGTAGGTCTTTTTCTAATGTACCTGTACATATGTACCCCACTGTCTCAATGAAAAAAAATTGAAAAGTAATAAATATAAAATATAGTGACATATAGAGTAACAACCATTCGTGTTTCAACCTCTGGATAATACAAAATTATGAAAAAATTAATCTAAAATTAAAATTAATGATAAAAACTCCCAAATAGAAAGATGTACCAACCTAAAAATAGTTGGAAAAGTAAATTCTGAGAGAGACAAACTCTTGATCTCCAAGATCAGAGCACCATTTATGGTCTAATGCACATGGGTGTCACAATGATCTTTTGTTATCTATTCCAACAACTTCATCATCTTCATAAGCTATGTCACATGTGGAAAATTCCCATGCATGGGTTAGTACATACATACCCAGTAGGATTCAATGAAAGCTGTAGGTATAAGAATAGAATAAATTATAGAAATAAATAGCTGAAATCATAGAAGAAAAAAATCTAACATAAATGAAATATATATATATATATATATAATTATATTATCACGAAATAAACCTAGATGAGATATAAATATGATATCCATCTCATATCCCCTTCCAAGAATCTAGTATTCAATCAATTACAAGTGGTTCCATCATCGATGTCATGCATCTCACATCTCTATACAAAGAGTTATCATATAATGCCACACCTCACCAATATGCCCCATAATCTTGGTTCCATAATCTCTAGATAGAGGTTCTATTCCATGGTGTGATATGATCTTTCCACTCAATAGTTTGATATATGTCACACTCCCTATTCAATCTAGTTGGTTACACATTATATGTAGAGGGTCCATCCCTTATCTCGGTAGGAGTGTTCTTTTCTATTAGTAGATAGAGTACTCACACATAAATCTTTATGGGAGGTTCCACACTATGTATAGATATAGGACCCAGTACCTAGTCTGTAAAGGGTATTCCACTCTGTTGGTAGATAATGGACCAATGCTATGTCCCCGTAGGAGGGTTACACTTAGTTGATTGATAGAGGACCCATGTCTCATCCTAGTGGTGGGATTTCACTCAGTAAATAGATTGTGGACCGTTTACCTATCCTAGTTAGAGGGTTTCACTCTATGGATAAAGGACCTGTGCCTTATCCCATTAGGAGTTTTCCACTCTAATGATAATGGTCAATAACGTCCATCTTCGTGAAATAATTAATGAAATTTTACACATGGAAAATGTTTCATTGTATGTCAAATTACAAAATTAAGGCCACAAACATGTTCTGTATAGAAAAAACAGGATATGGTACTTGTGGGCCAAAATCTAATCCAAACTAAAGGAGATAATAGGGTTATAACTTTGATCTAAAATAAAAATACATGGCATGTAAGGGGTTATCATGTTATGTGGCCCCACACCACTACCTAGTTGTTTCCTTTCCATCACATGACTTATTGGACATATACAAGTACATAGTGTGTAATTCTCTCATATGACATGGATTTGTTTTCTAGAGTTGAGTTGTATTCACCTTGACCATGCTCGGTACACTGGCAATGTACAAGTACACAACAGGTTCTTGTATTTTCCCTATTTCCATGTACTCTTATAGTACATGGATGGTTCCATTACCAGCACACATGGTTTCATGGGGTCCCAAATAGTGTGTGACATTTCTCTAACTCAGAAACCCTAGTAGTAGAAAATGGGTAACTAAATGGGGTGTGTTCATCCAATTACACAATATGTACCCTAGATTATCACAGAAAGATACATATAGTCAAATATTTATAAATCTATATCTACGAAAACAAAATATAACTGATTCTACAAGGAATCCCACCAAAACTATAGATAATTCAAGTCATCTAATAATGTTTTTCCCTCTACTATTCAAAAATCAGAATCTAGTCCTTCCACTCAAAGACACAACACACTATGTAAACCTCTTATTCCTCTTTATTCTCAATCACGTTTCCCAAATCTAGGGGATACATCATCATCATTCTGCAATAATCCCAATCCATCCTAAGGTCACCAATCCACTCATCGCATGCAAATATTACCCAAATCCAGGGGTTTGTTCATGCTTGAACATGCCTAAAAATTTCTAATAGTTATCCATTATGCCAATGGTAAATAATCATGAAAAAATATGGTGAAAATTATTGAATAATGATTAAAAAAATCATTATTCATGTTTTATTATAAATAAATATAGATTAAAAATATCTAAGGTGAGAAATATGGCCTAAATAGAATAAAAGGAATAAATAATTTAACTCAATCATATGGAGTAATGAAAATGTTTTATTACTCACATATCAAAAAAATAATATTAAAAAAATATTTACAAAATTAATAAATGGTTTAGAAACAAACAATAATGAATACTATCATGCTTCAAGTAAATATTTGGTGAAGAAAACGACTTGAAATTATGGGGAAGATCTATTATCTTCACTACACCTTGATTTTTTTTTATCTGGTTGTTGTTTGACACCCAATCTTAATCTTGTAATGATATGTGGTGGATCCTCCATTAAATGGTCATAGGGTTATGCTTCTAACCCTATAGATTCTCAATAATATATTTTCTATAAAGGAAAACCATTTTAGTTAATTTAATCAATTAATGGAATTAATTAACTAAATGTACCAACCGAAGTTTTCCTTATTTAAACACCCCATGAATACTAAATTTAGATGCATATTAGTTAAATATCACACCCTGTATTCAACCATGGTCTTAGAACATCGATTCTTTACACAGTTTAGGTGATATTCCATTAATTATAAAAAATTTGCATTCTTTTTTTAATATATATAATATTTTTATAAAGTTAATTCGGGGTGAACATAGCCTTAGAACAATTTGTAGTGATAGAACATGGAACCAAATATTTTCCTTGATAATTTCAAAGTCCTACAAGGAAAAAATGGATCCTATGAATTATTGAATGATTCAATCTTTTTATCCTAAAAAACATTAATAAAATGAAAAGATAGGTATATGGAGCTCACATTTGGATCCCATACTCCATGGAGCTCTCATGCATGCTCCCATACTGTAACAACAACAAAAAATTGAATGCCCCATCTATGTAGGATCCTATTCTTCTGATCCTCAATCCCCATTAGGTTATTCATGATGGTAGATGCATCCTCAGTGTATATCTCATCCCAGTCAATAATGTTTGAGGGATCATGCATGTATCTTCTCATCTACAATATATGGAAGACATCATGAAACTTATTCTAATGTTGGAGTAAGGTGAGGTGATAAGAATACTTTTCAACTCTCTGTATGATCTTGAGTTTCCTGATGAACCTCTTGTATAACTATTTTCCCAATTAGAATCACTTCAATACACTTCATTGGTACACTCTTCCGAAATAATTATATCTCTGATCAGACTCTAAGGGACTATGATGTTGATCTATGTAATATTTCTAACTACTCTAAGAAGTCCTCATCAACACATAAATCACCTAAAACTTCTCTATCATAACTTCCACCAACTATAGCAACATAAGAGATTCCTCAAAAATCTTAGTCCATTATAAGGGTGATCTGCATAGTATCTTGTACATGGCCTAAAAAATTTCGTTGTCTATATTAGAGTGATATAAATTATTTTAAGAAAATTATACCAAGGATATATTATCCTCTGAACTATATATGATTTCAATAAAATAATCCCACATATTATATCCCAACTCCTGGATAGTGTGCTCGGTCTACCCATCCATCATGGGATCAAAATCCTATACGATTCCTCATATGGGTCCTAAATACCTCATATGTTCACTCCACAACCATTATATAAATTGTGCATCAACATTTGACATAATAATCAAGAATACCCTATTATGATGGATGATCTCTCACATGTAAATCTTCCCCAAACTCTCGAATGATCCCTTCTCTTTAACAGTAAGGAAGTGTGTTGACTTCGTATGACATTCAACTATCACCTAGATGGCTTCATGTCATCTCATTGTCTATATAAGACCTTTCACAAAGTTAATGGATATGTATTAACATTTCCACTATGGGATCTCAAGGGGATACAATAAATCATCCAGAACCTTGTTCTCATCCTTAACCTACTGAAATGTAAGGCATTAACAGATAAAATCATTCAGGTTTTGACTCATTCCATCCCATCGGACACTCCATTTAAGGTCTCAGTAGATCCTCTATACACAATAATGTGTGTCAAATGAATAAGTTTTATAGTCTCACATCACCACCTCTCACATCATGACTAGGACCACCATCCATCCATGGATTATGATTAAATTATTCACTCCTTCATAAAATCCATCTCTTGTATCTCCTGATGATATTTAATAATTTTTGACCTCATCGTCAATGTCTGTAAAATCCTACTCCCCCACACACTAAAAAAGTGGATGGTTCGATAGCATCAACTGAAGTATATATTCACCCTCCTCTTCACCAATGCTCAGCTGCAAGGAATTCAACTACTCTGACGCATCTTCCACCAAATGAAACTATGACCTCTTAATAATGCAATCTTCCACCATATTTTCCATATTAAGAATATAGACTGTCACAAATTCATTGTCCTAGAGGAACTTAAATAAGTGTCTCTATCTTAGGTTCATGCATCTCTTCAATAATAAATACTTATGAATCAAATGGTATGAGTAAATTTAAATAATATCTCCAATATGAAAGTGTCTCTATATCATTGGGGTGAAGACTATCCCTACTAACTCTCTATCATGAGTTGGGTAGTTCTTATCATGGGGTCTCAACATCCTTGAACCATTTGTGATCCCTTCCAACTTTGTCATCAATACACTATCATGACCAAATATAGAGACATTACAATAAACTAAATACTGCATGACCTCCTCCATTAGTCTCAAAATAAGAGCACTCATAAACCTCATCCTCAACTCCTCAAAGGATCTTTGGTACTTTTCAATATAGGTAAAAAATATCCCTTTTAGATTAAAGGAATTCATTATTGATTCAATCATAGAGAAGTACTTTGAAAACCTCTTATAGTAACCCTCCAAGATAAGAAAACTTTAACCACTAACACACTTTTGGGTAGATCCAATGTAAGAACAACATCAATCATTTTTTGTCCACAACTTATCCATACATAGAAATGATATACCTGAGAAATTGAACCAAAATGATATAAAACTAAAAATTCACGAGAATAAAATAAATCTTAGGCTCCCAAATCATGGTTAGGGACGTCCTTATGTTCTCTGTATTCCCATACTCCAATATAGAATATATGAGCATGACATAAATGGGCATAAAATAAAATTATTCTTTGTATGGCTGTAATATATTGTTATTAAAATCCATAAACCCGGTGATGGAATTCATCACGCCAAAAGGCATAATGCAGAACTAGTAGTGTCCAAACTAATAGTACAATTATACCATAATAATAACATCCTCACAAACTATCAACTAGTTTTAGTTAGACCTAAGATATATATTTAAGAACCTTATTGATACTTGAAACTAATAAAAAATGTTCTCAATCATCATAATGGAGTACATTTTATTTAACTCAACCTATTTTAGGAGAATATAATCAAAATAAATTTATAAGATCCCATATTCATTTTCATGAAAAATAAACTAGATATTCCCAAGGGGACACACAAAGAATGACAAATCCCTTCTCTCTATGGTCCTCTAACTGTAAAAACATCTATTAGGGCTCATTAGGGGCCATATGATATATGTTAGAAGATATTGGAATTTTATTATTTTGAATGTAAATGAAACCATTAATATCCCACATTTGATGTGGTCCTAGAACATCCATATGGAATACTACCATAAAATACACCATGAGTAAATTAAATCCATAATCAAGAATACTATGCTATACCAATGGAATAAATCCACAAATTAGGGTTAATGGGCTACAAATTCCTTATAGAAAAACCAACTTTCTTCACTGTAAGATCACTCTATCCCATAATGGAGACCTCATCCCATGAATATGAAGGAATATAACTCATTTTTGGTGATATTAAATCTATTCTAGGATCATATACAACCATTATATACAAAAGATGATGTCATAAGGTCTCATCTGGATGTACAAAACACCCCATGATTATTACTCTCTTATATGAGATAGATCGCACTACCAACGGATAAAGGAAATCCAATAATCATTCCTTATACAAACCACAAGGAAGATATACTAGTAAAAAGTCTCAACTGAGATCTCTAGATCTCAGGCCAGGAGTAAACATATGAAGGAATAACTCACACCTATGTATTCTAGTACTGAAGGAGGAGTGGAATAATGAAATATCATACCTCTAATCATCTCTTGAGCAGCCGGGTCATAAGCCTCTATAGTCTTCTGCTTCCCACTACCCTGACCACCAACTCCCTAAGACTAACATGGACAACTAGGTAGTGATGGAGGAAGTATATCATGACCTCATCCATGACCTACACCTCCTCCTCCTGGGGCCTCACCTACCCTTCTATCAGCTCCGCATCTCAAGGGGCCACCCTGCCCTCGCTTAGGAGAACCATGATCATGGTTTTCCATCTCCCATGGTATCTTATCTACTATATGTTTATCCTCTTTTCCATGTCAGGATAGGAAATCACATACCGTGTGGCCTTTCCTAACACATGTATAACATCACCCATGTCTATGATTCACATCTCCTCTCTATGTTCCCAAAGCCACATGACCATCTATCTAAGTCTTTTCATTATAATATTTCCTTTTCCCACATTCTTAGGACTAGATTTTTCTATCTACAGTAGAGGACTTTGACTTATGACACCCACTACCATCTCCTGCTTCATTGAATCCCTCTTATAGGAATATCACTTTCATAGGTTCCCTCTTTCACACTACAATATACATGGGAATAAATATGGGTTCCATACTCGAATGGATGACTCTGCAGAGATCCTGCCCAAACATTCAAACCTAGAAGTATCCACCTTGAATCATATTGATGGAGTATCATTTAAGGCCACTGAGCCTAATGACATACCCAAAAACATTCACCCCTCGTTATTGCTACTCTAGAAGATCATGACTATGAACTTGGAACAAGAATGGGGGTAATTCTTCAACAAATTATCTTCTAGAATTTATCCTATTAGAGCATGAACTCATCATGAATCTTTGATAGTAATTTCTACTAGTGCGCAGTTTCTCCATGGAAATGCCTCTTTTACAATAGAACCTCATGATAATTCATTGTTCAGATATCTTGAAAACCCTATATCACCTACCCTAATCAATCATCTACCAACAAGGGAACTTCTTTACCCAAGAACCTATGTGGCCACTAGAACATGAATTCATGGGGTTCTCTAATACTGTGCACATCCTCATATAACATTTTAAATATAATCTTCAACTCAACAATTGGTGTGGTTGCTACTTTCCAATATAAAAGAATGATCACATGTGGTGTCCTCTGAACTAAGGCCTCATAACTCATTTGATCATCATCGCGGTCATGAATTGGTAACCTAGCTGGAATTCTTTATAGTGGAATCATGAAAATTTAATCAAGGCATACCATAGCTAGATATGAATATGTGTGTGTGTGTTTGTGTGTGTTTGTGTCTGTGTGTGTGTCTGTAGAGATGACATAATAAGTAAAATCAATGGAATCAATACTATAAGATTTATGTACTATTATTCCCTAAAAAATGTCTCAGTATGTCAGGTTTACAAGAAGGTAGTAAGAGTACTGATGAATTGATAGGTCTTCTACCATACCCAAAATCAGTTTCCAGTCCTAAAGGACACATGCGACATTTTGATGTTTTTCCCTACATTCACAACAATCCTCATAAGGGGACATAACCACAACAATTTTCTTTATGTTGAACCACCTTTGATACAAATCTATCAGGACCCTACACAATGGATACCACCTTGTCGAAAGAGAGATGATCTAAAACTACCCCAATACCACCTCATAGGCTTGGGGACAGTGACATATGCTGATAGAAATAAATAATATGGGATTCCATGTCCTATTGTACCTATATGTACACACATAACTATCTCCATACCAAAATGAACTGACATATGTATAAATTTTGTATCCTCTAGGGTGACAACCATGCATCTATCAATCTCTAGGGAAAAAATAATATTAGAGTGTGATCTAAAAATTAAAGGGGGGAATACACACACAACCAAAAAAATGCCCCATTGTGAAAGTGATAGGAAAAGTAAATAAATAGAGAGTTCATCCCTAGATAACCATTCCCCAAGAACCATACATGGTATAATGCACTAGGGTATCCCTATGATTATCTATACTCCTCATCATCTTTTCCTCCATTTTTGAAATCCACGACACATTCAAAAAACCCCAATTATGGATTGGTATATAATATCCTTAATGAAACCTAGAAATATAAAAGGGAATAAATAGGAGACAGAATAGAAGTATGAATCTCAACCCATAGTAGGAAAAAAAATCCCACGAAAAGGATGAGTATATATATGACCATAAAAGAATCCCCTATGAGAGGAAAATGGGACCTATATATCATAAAATATCCCATGAAAAGAGTATTCCATTAATTCCAAAGACGAATATCATCAAAGACCATATTGATATGTCTTTATGAAGAGTAATTGTGTGTGGAAAAACCTCACCATTGTGCCACACAATCAATGTGTAATGATCTCAAGATAGAGGACCCATTCTGATGTATAACTACAATGTTCTACTGAGTATATCAATAGAGGACACACACCCTAGTCAGTGAGGTTTCCACTATGTAGGTAGAGGACCCAATCCATATTGAACAAGAGGAATCCACTATATAGGTGGATAGAGGACCCACATCCTAATAATTTAGTAGGTTCCCACTTTTGGATATATAGATAAAGAAGGCCCCCTTCCATCAGAGGGGTTCCACTCTATAGGTTGATAGAGTACCCATGCACAGTCCTAGTAGGGGGTTTCATATAGTCAATAGATATAAGAATCATTTCTTGTCCAAATAGTAGGGTTCCACTGAGTAGATAGATATAGGAAATATTTCTTATCGTAGTATGTGGTCTCAACACTATAGATACAGAACCCATGACCTATCCCAGCATGATGGTTCCACTCTGATGATTCTGCCTATTCACTACCATCATCATGCACCACCTAAATAAGGGTCAAATAGATATTTACTTTCATCATATCTCAAAATACAATAAAAAGCTCACCATTGTATTCTATGTAAAAAATATAATAGAGGCTACGTGTGAGAAAAACCCAAATCCCACAAAAGGAAAACAAAGAGGTAGAGGTTTCCTAAAAAGGAAAAACAAACAGTGTGTATCAGGGTCCGCACAGCGTGTGGCCGTACTACTCTTCATGGTTGTGTCCTCACCATCCCATGGCTCACTATACATATAGTTGTATACTAAGTGTGGTGATATCACTTGGAATGTATCATTATCCTGGGAAAGATCAATTTTCTCCATGTTCATGCTCCTGAGCATTGGCCATGTTCCAGTATAAAATAAGTTCCTGGTCATTCCTGTCTCCATGTATGTATAGAGTACACATAGTGTTGAAAACACCAAATCACATTAAGTGTGGGGTTCTCTCATAGCTCTTTATATTTAAATCACCCAGAAATCCTAGCCATCATATTTGGGTCACAATATGGAATGTTTTTATCCTACTACATTTAGTGTAGTTGGTATTTTCATAGAAAGTTATATCTACATTGTGTGTTCCAGATACACTGCTCCAACTACCAAATCTGATTGATTCTACATTTATTGCCACAAAAACTATATATAGTCACATTGGTCATCATTTTCACATCCACGAGTCTCTAGAAAATTGAATATGATCCTTCTTCTTGATGAAACAATACACCCCATGAACCTCCCATGAAACTTCCATCTTAATCCTAGATCCCAAATCCATAGGAAATGCCACCAACATCCCGTGAAAATCCCAATCCATTCTCACTTCTTCAATATATTCATCACAAATTAACCAAAAATGGATCTTGATGATCGATCACTCTCAAACTCATCATAAATGTAAAATGTGGCCCTATAGGCTAGTGGTGAAGAATCATAAAGAATTATGGTGAAAATTAATAATAACAAGGGTGAAACAATATTTGGTAAATATTTATATAAAAACTATAAAATAGTGATATTATAGGTGGACAATATATCATAAATTGGATTAATTGAATATTTAATTTCATTTAGTCAAATGGGATCATGTATTGGTTTCATTTTTCATAGATATAATCGAGAAGATAAAAAAAAGATTTAAATATATAAAAAAAATATCTGGAATCCAAAATTTATTATTCTTACCTAGATTCATTTTGATATTTGGTGCAGAATACAACTTCCAATGACAGTTAAGAACTATTTCATTTGTTGCACCTTAATTCTCCTGGATTTCATTGTCATTCAACCTCCTCATCACAATCCACCGTTGAATAATGGTCGATCCACCTCTCAATGGTCCTTGGGTTATCCATATAATCCTAGATATTCTCCATAATAGTATATTTATGGAGGGAATTAATTTTAGGTCATTTAATGAAATAATTAATTTAACTAATTAATTTATCCAACAAACATACCTGCTAACGGTCACTTTATCTTAATTTCATACACCGACTGACATTAGATCATTCCATGTAAAAAACTCATGCATGGAATTAATCTGTGGTCTCATATTATTTACTCATGGATTTTTTATTAGATATTCCATTATTTATGAAAAAATTCATGTGTTTGATATAAAAAATATATAATATTTTAATAAAATTCCTTCTCAGCACACTAAGCCTCAGAATAGAATGTCTTATAAGTTAAAAGATCTAAAAATATTCTTTCATATATTACAATTTCTTATAGGGATAAAACAGGGTTTCTACATATATGAAAATAGAAAGCATGAAGAACCTAATTTCAAAATATGGATGTTAATTACCATTTTTGGAATGTGAAACTTTTTGATGTGTGTTGGTCGAGAGGATGGGGGTTGTTCCAAACCCACCTTTTAGAGGATAATTATTAACATCTTTGGCACTCACTTATATATTTAATTTGTTTTTCATGAGTCCTTCCCAAATTCACCTAACTGGTCTAGTTTTCTATTATTCAAATGACTGATTGTTGACATATATGGATGTGAACATATTCATGAGTTATATTTTCTCCATAAAAATTCACTTATTAATGGTTATTAACATATTAAAATTTGGTTTAAATCATCATATTTGGTCACGCTAACGTTTATTTTAATCAAATTAGATGATGTTTTTTATGATATTAGAATTAAACCATTGAAAACATTTTCCTACGTATCCTTGTGAAACGAATCATAACTCACGTAGTTTGATTCCTCTTAATTGGAAATGTTATTCCATTTAATTTCATGAGATAAGGACTAACCCTAGTAGTTTGGAATCATGTAGTGAGGGAAATTATATGAAAAACACATATAAATTTTTAGTGTGTGAATTATGTATCTAAATCCCTTATATCTCAACAAAGAAAATATGATGGAACATTAATATAATATAGAACCCTATTTGGGGAATTTTTTTACTATGTATATCACATGATGAAGTGAATTTATTTAGAATATATCCCTAGATAAAGGGATTTCTATGAATGAGGTAATAAGTCCTAGAGATGGAAGGACGTAGATGATCCCATGCAAAATGTGGGCCCGTGAGAATGGTTTCTACTGAATATTGACCTAGTGAAGAGAGCATAAAACATAATGGGAATGTGTCCCTCAAAGATGGATTGTGATTTTATTGGTAATATATCCTAATAAATATATTTTCTGAAGGATGTTTTCCGAATAAAATGATTTTTTGGTTCATTGTTATATGTCTTGCAAATAGAATCGTGTAAATGATATTGTGAGAAATATGGCTCTGTGAGGATAGAAATGGAATGTTGAGGATTTTATGTTTCAACCTATGGAAGGATACATGCATATCATGGTTGATAATAATCAAATACCACATTTTTATTATAAAATAGTTTATGATCATGTGATGGGGCCATACCATTAAATTTAATGTTATGATACAAGGATGTTAAACATCCAATTTAACATCATACAATAGGGACATATACAACATGGAAGGTGTGAAAATACAGGGTTTATTGGGGATATTCATATTAATATGACTTTTTTTACCCACATTCAACCCATTCCGATGTGGTAATTGATAAGGAAAAGAACGGTTTGGGTATTATGTTTTAGGATGCTTATTGGATAAGATTTCTTTTGTTTATGATAATATAATAATAAAAATAAATCTCTAAGACCATGTGATTCAAGCTCAGTGTGAGAAATAAGAGATAATAAAATAACATGGAGAATTCGTGATAGTAAAAAATATTATTTAAATAGAGTATAAGAAGGTAGGTTTCCTATTATAAGTATCATATACTAGTAGGTGACATCACCAAATAGAACCAACATGGGTATTATTAATAAAGGGGGATCCCTTCAATCTGTTTTCTTGTTTTGTATTGGTGAGGTAAGTTCATAGTTTTAGGAGCATGTAATCATGTAAAAACATAATAGGGTATAAAATGTGGAGGGATTCCCTATCTCAACTGCCTCATTGAATTGAGAAGAAATCCATTAATGGGTCAGGATAGAACACTCTGGTGACTTCCTGATATGGACCATAGTATTCATGGGAATGAATGATTTTTACCCCACTAATGGTTATATCAATCATGGATGATAACTCAAAGCAACATTTTATCAATCTAATATATGATCAAAGGGGTGGATGATGGTGAGAATTACCTGATCATATGTATCGAGTGGCCATGTGGAAGGAGTGATGTTGTTTCTTTTAGATATTTTACACTAAAGAAAAGAATATATATACCTAATTTTGGTTTCCATCATCTTTAGATATAGAATTAATGAATTTTCAGACATGAGGGAAGTATCTTAATTAAATTTTTTAGGATATAGTGTAAACCAATGTGGATATCATAGTATTTCCTAAATGTATGTGTTCTTAGGGTAGTATACTACGTGCATGGTATGTTTTACTTAATCCCATTCACATATCTCGCTATTTATTTCAAATGGACTTAGAGTAGACATAAAATCCTCAAAGGGTTTAGGGGGGAAGGAGTCGTGAACACATGTGGGGTTCACCTCTCTTATGGTATTTTGTTTAGTGAAATTGTCATATTATGGTTCAATTGACGTAGTTTTCATAATGAATTATTCTTACTACCATTCTCATACCCATATTATCATAGTGATGAATACATTTGAATGTCTTTTTAGGCCAAAAATTGTATTCATATATTTATTTAAAAACCTCTCAGTGTGTCATTGTTTTTGTATTGAAGGATTAGTCCTGATATAAATAGGAAATGTTGGGTTATCTATATAATAAGGTAAGAGGTTTCACAAAAGATTCATATGTGTATAGTCATTTAATCACATATTATATTTGATTTATGTGGTGGTATTAATGGGTTCACATTCCGGGAGGTATCCATCGATGTATCGCTTTTATAGATTCAGGAAATTTACAAGGACTTAATTATTCTTAATCATAAATAAAACATGTGATTTATCATCTTTCATCTATGATGTTCCAAAAAGGTATCATGTATCCTAGATCAATATTGTACTAATCTGGGTGGTATTATCATGGGAAATAGAGAAGAATTATAGAATTCATGATACCCACAAATCGCTTGCTTGATTTTATTAGACCTAGGATATTCCATCAATAGATCAAGTACATGGTGGTATAATCACATACCAATGTAGCTTACATCATATACCTAGATTGGAAAAACCATTAGGTAATTAACTAAAACTGATGTTGCTTTATTGATTAGATGACTATTTGGATAATTGGGCTTCAAATGAGGACTTCAATCATAGTTTCACATAACCAAACCTGGTCACATTCCTAGAAAATCCAGCATGTATGGTTCTTTGTTGAACATTTATGGTTGAGTTTTTATTCACCAAACTTTTTTAGTCTTCATACCAAAATAAATTTTATATTAAAGTAGCCATATGTTTGGATTTTAGTGTCTTTCTGGGATCAAAGAGCAGTCAAATCAATACCTTTAAGGAACATTATTCCTCTTACTCTAGATTTTTGCATCTGTGAGGTTTTTTATGAGGAAAACTGTTCCCAAATGGCTTTCAAAATATTTTTTTTAATTTAACAACCATGTTATCTGTAATTGATGAAATATATGATCTACTTCGATGGAGGGGTTCTCCCAACCATTTTACTCCACTAGAAAATTGATTCTTTGAATCTATGTCCCTCATTTTGTGTGAAGATATACAGTAAATAGAAATCCTATATTATTATAATTGGGATAGGTTGTTATATTTATATTAATACATGACCCTTATTCTCATAGAGAGAAATAAATCATTTATTTTTCATAAAATATCACTGAATGAATATTTCTAAATGTAATTAGATATTAAATATTTAAATAAAAATATGATATGCAAGCAATGAATATTTTTTTGTTTTATTAGTTAGTATCAATGTAAGTAATTAATGTTGTTTTTTAGAAATATACTCGATACTGTTTGTTTAGGGTTCTTCATGTCAAAATATTCAATCCAAAAATTTAAACACATAAATTAAATTTCATAACACATATTAATATTCTATAATACAGTAATCATCATATAGAATGTCTATAAAAATTTAATTAATCAATAAATCCTAGTATAAGTAAATCAATTCATATATTCTATGATATATTCACATTAAAATCCCATCTATTTTCATTCAACAAGAATATTGATATACTAAAATCATTTCATCATCCATAAACTTTCAATTCCCTCAAAATATTTATTATGATCAACAGATATAAATTCTACACCAATATTTAGTTCCTCTTACACTATTCTAAATTTATTTTCCTCATAAGAAATAAATGTAAACTGATTATATATATAATTATCATTATAAATCTCTTCGGTGAATTCATTATCATTAACTACATGCACATTTTCATTATTATAATATGAAAAATGATAATTACCTTATTATGTTCTTGTTATACGGTACCTTAGAAATTTATCAGTTAACGGTCTTCTAATATATTACTAGTAAGGGCATCAAATCATTCCACCATTTAGGGAAAATTGAATGAAAAATCTAATAATAATTGCATCTTATTTTTAAAAAAAATTGAGATCTAGTCAGTATTATACATATAAATTTCATCAATTATTATATAAAAATGAAAATTTTTATTTAATATGAGAAGTCTAAATAAATTAATAATATCATAAGAAATGATAATACATACCTTAATAAAATATATATAATCACAAACCATCCGGAATAATATAGTCAATAGTAAAAAAATTGTATAACCATATTCAAGCTGATCATAAACCATCCAAATAAAGAGTAATTATTATATCAATCTAATATATCCCAATTGGATCATAGGTAATTTAATGTAATCATGAAATCGATGAATAGAAATACTATAAAAATTTCATTAAAAATATTCTTCAGATAAATATTATTTTGTGCTTTAAAAATGATGTTTTTTTAAAAGTTCACAAAATATTTTGAAAATATGTTTAATTGAAAATGAAATTTGATAAAATTTAAAATAATATTTAAAGAATTTATTTTTCATCTTTGTGGAAAATTTCATTCATATTGTACATGTTAAAACAAATATTCCCTTCACATTTTCAATAAAAGACAAATGGGCCTTGTATCAAAAAGGATATGAAGATTAATTTAAAAGAAATTTCACAAAGTAAAAATGGGTGAAAATATTTTAAAAATCATTTTAGAAAAATATAAAATCATTCTTTGAAGCCTTTTTATGAAACAAGAATTTTGATGAAAAATTATTTTCTTCTGAATATAGAAATAAAGATAGAATTTCATAAAAATAATTATCAACCATTTTATGTACCATGTTGTGGTAAAATGGTACTATCACATGAAAAAGTTCATGAATAACTATATTATAATAAAATATATTTATTTTATGGTATAAATATCAAATAATTCTCCCACTGTGGAAGTATATAAAAAATACAAAATAAATATGAGATTGTCAAATAAATCCTTTCTACTTTGGTAATATTTGAATTATATGCCCCATTGAAATAATTAATCATAAAATTAAACATTAAGTTACTTAAAGATAAAATTATTAATGATTTAACATTTCCTAATTGTATTATATAATTCACAAAAAGGAATAATTTTTTAATATGGAATATGTCTCAAATAATTAGAAGTGATATGAGACACTCTTACATCATGTTCAACATCAATCACATGTGTCTGAACGTCTTGTATAATAATGATAGGATTAGTATAAATACCTAATAAAAAATTAATAATATATTTCATAACGTATATTATTTACTAATATACTTTTATAACCCATTTATTAACAATTATTTGATAAAATCATTGTTTCGTGTCATAATTGATTAATTTTTCATGTATGATTTAGATCCGAAATTTTGTTCGATATAATATGATTGGGGTTAAGACATATATATAATTTTAACCATAATATATATATATATAATATATTCATTGTATATGTACTTATATTAATATATTTAAATTATAGATGTGAAATGTGTTAAGAAATTCATGGAGATGGTAGGCCGAACGTATGAAAGAACATTATTTCTATTTTTTAGAACATATGTAAAGAAGGGAAAATAAATTCTAATTAATCATTCTACAATAATTATTATTTCATATAAATCATTTATTCTTATCATATAATTATTTTTTAAAATCTATATATAAAATAAAAGGAGAATCATTTCACATCACTACATGGAGGTGGTGGTCCACCCATACACACGAGCGACATTATTCTATCCCAAATGACTGGGTGGAATGAAGTTAGATTTTATATTACATTTCCATAAGTAGCTTTAGTTCATAAATATCACATATATTCATTAATTTTAACCTTACTACTTTTTATTTATAGTTTAATCAAAAAACGAACCACACTGATTCATAACATGGTAGTCCACAATACACACAAGCAATGTTTTTATATCACCCACGAATTGGAAAGAAATAAGATATATGTTTTTTATAATTACATAATTATAATAATGTCACAAATCATATAAATATGTTAAATACATAATTATATCCAAAAAATAGAGGTGGTTATGGAAAAAGAATTAAATATTTTTGTGGGGCAGTAGTACGCTTTACACAAGATCGAAAGTTTTGTTTCTAATTTGATAAAAGTGTAGATAAATATAAGTTATTCCTTTAATATAATAAAAATTAAGTGTATATGGGATATTTTTATACTAAATTATAATTGATTAATAATATTATATTGATCTAAAAGAAGAAGTAAAATGATAACACATAATTAAAAACATTACCTCTTCTTTAGAAAATCTCTTAAGGTTTAATCAGAGAAACCCCTCTTGGCATCTCTACTCCTAGAATCATTTCCCAAACCTAATTATGTTGGACACCCCTCCTACCCACATTTGAGTGTGTATGCTTTAAATATTCCTTCTTCTAAGGCTCGAACATTCTATTTTACCACATTCTCAAGCCCTAATTATCTCATGAATTTTGCATCCATCTTAGTAAGACAGATGGTAACATATCTCCATAAGTGTTCACCTCAAATATCTAATTTTCATTCATAATTCAATAAATCCATGGTTATTATTAATATGATGTTTTTTATCAATTATGGTCTCTTTATCCTTTAATTCATACATTCTAAAGGTCAGTGTTTGGATTTTGGGGTTTAAAGTAATTCGCAATCATAGACCTCCAGGATAAGGGTTATATCATAGACCATTTTTTAATGAATGATGAAATAATTATAGAATGGTAAAAAAATTATATGTATTTACATTTGAAACCATTTCTACCATTTTTTGGTTTTATCACTTTCATATAAAAAGAGACTCTCTTACCACAACTATATCAGAAAGCCTCCCTTTACAACTGTGGTCATTTCAAAATCCCTCAATTATCTGTTTATTGGGATACCTAGTATATTTTAATTTATATTAGAATATAATAATCATCTTGGTACTACACTATATTTTCCTCAACCGTTTTGTCATAGTGGATTCATCAAACTTAATGATGCAATGGGCTTCGATCAATATTGGGGAGGAGTTTGGATGCAAAGAAGACATTATTTTTGAATCCTTTATGGACAATTATATGTTGTGAATGTGTTTGGATCACCATCCTTAATCATTTAATATAGGGAATAAATAGGGTCATGGCGATCCAAATTTAAGTAAATATGGATCTAATAAGGAAACCAATATAATAATAGAACAATTTAATCTTGGTGGGAATATTCCAACATAGGTGGAGGTCAGGACTTGGAATTTTAATATAATGATTTTATATATATTCAACAACTTGGGAAATGATTTGGTCATACCAAACCTAGTTCAAGATCATATGGTGCCGGTTGAAATTATAACAGTGGGGTTTTCCTTAAAACATAGACTTAATTCTCCAAAGTCTTTATCGTGTGTGGGGAAAGTTTGCTCTGAGAGTTCCCATATGCAGAGAAATGCATTCCATGTGTCCAAAATGAAAACTTATTTTGGATGTGATGTTATGTAGAATAAATTAGAAGTCTCAAAGGGGTGTGTAGAAGTTGTGGAAGGGTCCATTTCCATAATAAGGATTTTAGTCTTAATTCATGGTAACTGGATTGATACCTTGGGAACTAAAAGGGATCCTTGAATAATAGTGATCCTAATCGGGAAGAGATCCTAAATGAGGGTAAAGGTTTTCTAGGGGATAATTCATGTGATGAGGTCTGAAGTATTTTTTCTTGTATTGAGTGAGGAGTAATAACACATCATATTTATTTATATCTCATTTAGATAAAATTGGAGTGAGGGTTTTTGAGACACGTGAAGAAACATTCTTGTTAAGGAGAATATTATTAATGGGAGGAAGGATTAATCCTACCATCCAGACCTGATAGAGACCTAATTATCCTCTCTATTGAGAATCAAGAATAAGATGGGTACCTTTAATTAAACATTGAATTTTACCAAATGTTATTTCCCAATCGAAATTGGGAATAAAAGTGAAATAAAGTATATGGTTTGTCTTTCTATTGGTAATGAAAAAATAAATCATATCCTTAGAGAAGTAGACCCTGAGAATAGAGAATATATGCTTAAAAATAATTCCCCCTCAACAGTGACTTGAAAGGATAATATTCAGAGATAGGTGTAAAAGATGCTATAAATTAGAAAACACTTGAATTTATTATATATTTAGATAAAAAATGGTGGAAGAGTATCTTCAAATTAATGTCATACAAGGTAAAGCTGAAAATGATAGATATTTTGATACACATTGATATGAATAATGATTAGTTTTCATGGATCAATAAGAAAGATCATATACTAATAATAGTATTAAATTAAGGTAATATAAATATATAGGAGTACCTGTAGACATCAGAACAGTTGGCATATTAGTTTAAAGACCTTATAAAGGGCGATCTCAAAACATAGGTAACAATTCTCTATTGAAAATTATATAGTTAGAATGATTCTAATAGGATTAAGGTCTTTTCAATGATTTTGGGATATATTCTGGTTTTTCCAACTTGGTTAAACATTTATGGTTTCTCAGTTTTTTTATAAGAAGTTTTTTTATAACAAAAAACATATTTTTCAATCAATCATCCTAAAGGATTAATCTAAATGCACTATATAGTGTCTTTATGACCAAATTAAGGACTCTAGTATTTTTGTACGGATGCAATAAAAATATTTTTTTAGGTATTTTCTGATGTAAATGGTTTTTCTAATTATGAATAATGGAGTATATTAGGTGGATGTTTATAAGTAGGTAGAGGACACACATGAAATGTTTTAATAGACAATGCAATACCCTTGTATTTTATATTCCAAACGTCTCAAAATGGGTCTTTATCAAACCTTATATATAATGGGGGGAAACAACGCCCTTAAAATAGAGGATATACAATTTTTTAGGTTATTTTAGCCTTTATCTTCTTAGTCTAACCCCCGCCCCCGGTGATCCCATTTTTACCTTAACTTTGATAATTAATTTTTTACTTTTTCACTATTTATCATTGTCAAATATTACGTTGACCTCATTTTATAATATAAATTATTATGATTCCAAATATTGAATCCATTTTTGTAAATTAAATTCATATAAGTTGAATAATTAAATTTATCATTCAATTATAGGCGTGATGAAAGTGTAGTTTTCCTAGGGGAAAATTCTACTTAGTATAAAATATTTTGATATCAAAATTCAAAAGAAAATTGATTACAATTACCAAATTTAGATATATTTTAATATAAATTAATTAGATTTACATTGAACATAATATAAAATACCATTTATCATTGTAAAAAATTTAATCAAAAAAGGAAATTTTTCATTAAAAATCATGATTTGTTGCTGTTCATCAAAATAAATAATCATTGGAGAAAATTATAACAAAATAACAAAAAGATAATTTTTGACATATATGTTTTAAAAAAATATATTTTTTAAATTATATTTTTTAAATATTTTTAATATTAATTTTAAATTATGTGGTCAAAGAGAAACTAGTCATCCTTTAAGGAATAATATAATTTATTATAAAACCTTTCTTTATCTTAAAATTGTTCTAATTTTCAATATAATAAATAGATAACCATTTAATTTATTTTATAAATTTCTAAGCCATATAATTTTAGTAATTTATATTTTTTTATTCATACATTCCATGTAAACATATTATTTATAATGTTCATGTTTATAAAACAAAATTCTTAATAAGGTTTCAATATTCATTCAAACTTAGTGTTGCAAGCATTACAAAATATCAATGAAATTGAATTTAATTAAATATAAATATTTCGTAACTTATTAGTATGTTAAATTCTCTTCTTATAATTGTGTTTGTGTTCTTTTATGCTTTCAATTATATTTTTTCTCTTTTTAAATCTCATGGTGTTGCATTGGATGCAAGCCATCAACTATTGGAACATTGTTTTCATGAATTTGGCCATGAAAGAATACTCATTCTGAGTTTAGCGATTTTTCCTTGATGGATTAAATTGACTAATTAATTGAAATTTTTTATAATTATTTACTATGTATTATGGTGTAAAATAAGGTTTCAGGATTGTGGTGAAAAATTATGTTAGTCTTCTTCACGGATTAGAGTGCATTGATTTTGATGGTAACACAATATTTTGATGTTAATGGTATATATAATACATTATCATATGTGTTTGTGCATGTCCATTTCATGTTTTCTCTCATTTTTTAATCAATGAAGTGTTCTATATGAGTCTAGAATTATTGGATAATATTAGTTAATCCTATAAGATGGGAATTGAATGTTTCACACCTCTCTTATAAATATGAATCCACTCAGAGGGTATTCTTTCAAGGGGTGAAACCCCTAGAACGGATTTAGGGATCCCAAAGTGGTATTCACAAGTTTTTTATAAAATTAAGGGTAGAAGTTAATATAATTTAGTCTTATATGAATGTTTAGTTGGTGGGGATCCTTTGTATTGTTCCGAATTGGTGTTGAACCATGGGAATTGAAGATGATAATCTAGTTAATTTCAAGATGGCCTTGATACACCTTGAGTGAGACATGTAGTGTATAATAATGGGACTAATATCCCATATTAATTTATTATCAATGTGATAATCGAATTATTCCACCATATGAGAGGGTGTTCACTCCCATTGGGCATTCATTGTTTGAATTGATGTCTGTAATTAAAAGAAATTTCTCCCTTTGTCATAGTTCTCCTAATGGAACATGATTTATATGTGTAATTGATAAGTATAACAAGTGTAAATCCATTTATGAGTTGCCATGTGTTTATGGGGTGTATTTCATGGGTGGAATGAGTTGTATGTTTTGTATTTATTTTATGTACATTATGTAGGGAAGTGTTGAGGAAGGAGTTCAATGGTCTAGTGGGATACTTCATTGTGAGTTTGGGTACTATAATTTTTTTAGGTTTGTGGGATAATGTTGGTTTGTGTTTTTGAGATGCTCAATGTGGTACTTCACAGACTAAGTCAGAGGTAAAGTCATCATTGTGGATATGTATGATGTATGTGTCTGACTGATGAGATATTATAGCCTAAGTATGTGTGATGACTACAGGTATTATGTATTTATTAATTCTGGTTTTTGTAAATGATTTAAATAATAATAAATTATTATGAGGATGAGCTATATACATTACCATCAATTAGAGAGATAAGTGGGAATAGGTGTTTGTCTTGATGATGGCTAGTTCATAAGCTATATATTCCTTGTTTTTACTTTCTATTATTCTCTAATCATGTGGGGGTGTAGTCATGTAGTAAAAAACAAGATAGGGTATGATTTCTCAACCCAAATTAGAGGGTGACGGTATACTAAGTATTATGTAAAATGGTGTTTCTACCATTTAACATGCCAACACGAGAACCAATAAATTGTGCCCCGAGTTGGTGGGCCACATAGCCTCATGCACCCCTCCCCATATGCTAATGGATGATGACTATCAATGAGATTTAAAGGCAGTATTGTGGGGGGAAAATACCCTCAGAATCATAGTGTATCACATCATTGTAATCGCATCAATAAATAATGTAATCATATCAAATAACCGAATATTAGTAAATAACATCCACAAGAAATCAATAATTAGAATGAAATCCCGAGGGTAATATCATATATAAAGAATTAATTTCGAGTCTCTTTACAAAATGGAACTCAATGCATGGAATCAAAAATCTAGTAAAATACAAGTTTCAAAATACAAAAATACCAAAATAACTATCTCCTGATAGAAACATGATCATAACTAACTCCAATGATCCCCTCCTATTAATAATAATTAATCAAGAATAAAAAATACGGTGGTTTCAATGCTATGTACCTTCATCAATGAAGTATTTTTGGGAACCCAACGACTGTAATACAAAGTGTGAGATAACACTCAGTAGGTCACCACCAACAGTGACTGTAACAAATCCATTCTTGATAATATAATTAGAAGCTATGTGAAATATAAAATATAATATAAATAAATAAGGATGGGTGATACATTTAACTATGATATTTTCAATCCTACAAAGAATCAATGTAAATAATAAATCATAAATATAGGCTAACATTAAATAATGATAAACATCCACTGAATCATTTACTAATTAATATAGTGTTAAGACTACATGGGCCTTGTCAAAGGAGTAAAAATGACTATGGCATCCTCAACAACCTATTCTGTGTCATCAGGTGTCAATACCAATGGCTAGATCCATGTATTATTAATGTCCATAGAATCTAATTTAATCTGGATCCATTTATTAGAAATTACCTTGTAATATAATAAAATTTCGAATTTATTGGGTATAAATTTCCATGTATTTATTTTATTTTTTTGATTCCATGAAGTATGAATTTTGGTGGAATTCAATATAATATAAAAATATAATCCAAGAAATCACTCATAAACATGATCACATAATGAAAACAATGGACATTCCAAAACGATAATCTTTATCAATTATATCATTTCATAATCCATTTCATTATCATACACTAGCCACAAGTTCATCCAACTCATTTCACATTTCTACATAAAACATTTAATCAATTTAATTTCATGTAGTCACATTGAAAATATGTTTTAATACCCATTTAGTTATCTCATTTAATTCATTAATCCTACAACTAAAGGAGATATCACACACAAACACTAGGGTAATAAATCTAGGGTTATATAAATAGACATACCTCTCAGGTGGTCTAGGATGAGGTTGAAAACCTCTAACTATAACATCGTCTAATATGGTAAACCTATCACAGTTCCAATAATTTTATCAAGGAATTCAATTTATTTTTTTGTGAAATTACTAGAATGACTAGCATGGGGACCAACATCAACTATCAATAAAATTACATTACATTAAAAGAAAAAAGTATAGATAACCTATCATATACCCCTAGTAGAACACTCATCTAGTATCGACTATTAACATAACCAAGATCGGAGGAAAGTGGATGAATGATCGAATACCCTAGGAATAAGGATAATTAATTTTTACTGAAATATCTCTATTTATATGAAGACAAAAAAATAAATGTGTTATAGGAACATAGAACATACTAGTGACGATCCAATGAGATGAATGACTCTAGAATCAAACATCATATAGAGAAATAAAATTATATCCTACCTTGAAGGATTGAAGAAATCACCAATTGTAGAAGAAGACTATCTGTTAGAATGAGGATAAAAAAATAACTTATGTTCTAGTAATTACTAAAATAAAATGGTATGTTTTCCCAACTAAAAGGGTTCGTATGGTTTGGCAGCATAGTTAGCTAAATTGTGCAACAATTGATCATCCTTCACTAACTGAAAAGGGAACCTACACGGTTCATGTGTAGAGTTAGAGAAATAATGAAAAAACTATGTGGTTTTCATATTCTAAAAATTGATGGTTTTTTTCCTGGTCATGTGACCCAAAATACATGGTTTCATCAAACTGTGTAGATATGGGTAGATCCATAGACCAACACACGTGGTTAAGAGTAACTTTTCAGCCTAGTGTTCCAGATTTCTACTAATCATGTGGACCAATTACATTTTCTAAAAATAAATTCTTTGGATTTTGAAAAATCCATGAACACCCCTACCCCATAAACATCAGTAGTTTCATTTGTGACTCATAATATGTAAAAATAAATTATTAAAACAGAAATTCAATAGATTCTTACCTCAAATAAACACTCATGATCTTATAATACCCCCCTCCAAGAAATTGATACCAAGATTTCACTTCCATGGATAGACAACCATTGACTGATAATAATTCCAGCAATTAGGAATGTACATCGGATCCCTCTCCTAGGTCTCATCCTATACACAGATGTGTTTCCATATCATTTGTAACAGAGAAACAAACCAGCCACAAAGATCTATTTTGGTTCGATCAACTAAAAATATATGATTCTCCTCAATATACCCATCTACTTGTAACTCAATCTAATCTGGATATAGTTTATGAGATGTGTTTGAGTCGTAACAACAAAATTGAGATACAAGTAAGATTACATGAATTGATCAGTACAGGTGAGGTAACTTCTATCAATATTCTACTATCCTGATGCTCTCAAGAATCTCAAGAGGCATGACATTTCATGTTGAAATATTACACTATCTCAAAATATATTTTCCCCATCCATAGAGATATATATGAATAGTCATGATACCTCATCTCTAACTCTAGAGGAATTAGATACTAAATGTCAATGGATTTATATGTAGGTTAGGTAGTAGACACCAATTTTTTGGTCAATTAGACCTTTAACGAACTCTCCTACAAAAGATGTTTTCTGATCTACACTGCCTCTCCAGCCAATAACCATGAAAAATTGTATCGACCTAGAATAATATACAACTACTTATAATATTCCCTATGTATTTTAACTAGATGTCTATTGTTTTTGGTGAATTAAACTATGAATATATTCTTCTACAAAGAGAACCCAAAATCAAGGATTCGTTCTCCACGTATGATCTCTAAAACCTATATTGTGCACTCTAACCGACCTTACTTTGAGGGTAGTAGGTCGTGATAAAAATCACCTGTACACCCAACACATTGTATAATCATTTACAAAATAAATATGTAATGTATCAATCTGAATCTGATACAATATTTTGTGGAACCCTATGAAGATATAAAATCTAATGGTTATAAATCCTCTAAATCTAATCTATTGATAAGTTCTCCCAAATCAGCAAGAATAGGGCGACCTTTATCATCCTATCCACAACAACTCATAAAAATTATCTACCTCAATGGTACCTCGGTAAATCTAACATGAAATTAACAGAAAAATCATCCCAAATCTACATCGGAATGGAAAACTACTGTAAAATCCTAGATGGTCATTGGTTTTTTTTTCACCTTCTGGTAGGTGGAACACCTCATGAAAAAACTAGTTGCATCAAGTTTTATACCTGACCCTCAGTACAATAGGTGTAAATATCAATACATGTTAGAGAGTCTAGGATGTATTTCCATATCATAGGCATGAAATTCCCACATAATATATTCTTTTATATCGACTCGAATAAAAAAACACAATTTATATATATAATTCATCCTCTCGGATGGTCAAACTAGGAGGTGGGTCCTCACCTACTGCACTCTCCCATAGGACTAGTCCCTCACAATCAAACATCTGACTCATAATCACATTATCCTAGTGAGGGGATGACACTTCCATATATGAGAGAAAATTATTCCCAATACTATTCTAAACCTTTATGTTCATATCAAAACAAGGGATATAAGCAACCACTCACTACTGGTTTCATGACCTTTTGATATTTGAGTCCTCGTGTTGAGTGGAGATGCAACTTCATTTCCCTTTTTGGGTGTGTAAGAAAGCTCTAAGTCAGAATCTGGTAGGTATTCCACCATCTTTCATTGCATAATGATAATTCAAAGATTTTAATATCTATAACTGAGCCATTTTTGTTATTTTCACACAATAAAACATCCTCCTAGTAAATAATGTCTTTAGCAGTGAAATTCATGAACAACAACATCTAACTCGATATCATGTGTCTGGTAATTCCAATTATGTGGCCTCAAAAATTGAGTCATGTATGCCATAACTCCCTCCTTTGACATCCTAACTACTAAAATCCCTATACTAGATGCATCACAATACACAAAGTCACATTTACTCATATCAGGAAAAATTTGGGTGGGTAATGAAAAAAGATTCCCTTTCAACTCCTAAAAGGATTTTTCAAATGTATTTTCCCATAAAAATATTACACCCTTCCTAATAATGACTAAAAATTGTGTTTATAAGTTTTATTTTTCCTATATGAAATTCTTGTAATAATCAGATGTCCCCATAGAACATTTTTTTCAATGATGTTCTTGGGGTGATCTTAAGAAACTACACCTCTCACCATCTCTAGGACAACTGAAACTCTTACCTCGGTGATAATATGACCCATGAAGTGAATCATATACATCCAAAAGTTTCACTTTATAGGATTATAATATAAATAATTCTCTCTTAGTATATCAAAAAAGATTTAATAATGTTGTTCTGGTCATTTCTATTGCAACCCATGATTCTCAAACCTAGTTATGACATCATTTTATATGTATATTCATTACATTACAAATGTACATGTCTAAGAACTATAATATTTTAGTGTCTATGGAAAAATACAACATAATATCCAAACATGGTGAAAGATCATAATTGTTTCCCAAACATATATTCCCATTTATTACTCAAACATTAAACCTTTCTTCATAGCCTTGGGAAAAGGAACAAAAGAAAGGGTGATCTCAGATGGATGATAAGGTTAAATAAAAGAGATATTTAATCCTAACATGAATATAAGGATATGGGAACATGAGAATAATATTTTTAGATCACACGTGGAATATCAAATTTCATACACATCTGTCACAACATAAAAAATAGAATATCATAATACAAAAATCATAAAAAAAATATTGAGAATAATCCTTGAGAGAATAACATCAGAATAACATGTGGAATATAAGAATACACATAAAAATATAAAATGATTTTCATAGATGTCAAGTCTTACTGCCAAAACAATCCTAGATGAATTGGTTCACTACCAAAACAAACATATTAGGTAATGTTCAATTCGAATACCATCTTCGTATTACAGGTTCACTCTAAATACGGTCTTAGTAGTCAAGGATCCCTCACAATACCACATTAGTTAAAAAATTACATTACTAATTTTAGTTAACTCCCCATTCCAGTCATATTTGTGTCATCGGATAAAAATATTTATAGAATTATTTGGAGACAGACAGTGATCCCACCATTCACATAATGAAATCATAAATATGAGTGCCCCAATAAAATAAAGAATCAATCTTATCATGAACCATAAAATAGATGGGTTTTATAAAAATCATACCAAAACCCAGTAAATGAAATGGGTATCATAAAAATTTTATAATATCATAAGATGTGGAAAATAGATAGGTTTTAATATAATTACTTCAAGGAATAACTCGTGAAAGGAAACTCGTTTCATAAGCATATTTTCATGGTATAACCTATGTAAGTGAAATAGGTTTCATTGAAAACATGTCATCATAATTATAAAACATTCATGTAATGAATAATGATGGTTTCTAGGGATCATATACAGTAAAAATAATAAACTACATAAAATTATTTCATCATATATTGAAAACAAATTTGAAAAATAACATTTAATATTTCTTAATGAAATTGACCATTCATTGAAAATAATTTGTTAAGACATAATACATTTTCAAAATCCATTTATTTCAAAAACACAATGAAAAAATATTATGTAAGATTTTAAAATAATTGAAAACATTTCTTGATAAATTTATCCTTTCTATGTTGAATAATTATTTTTTAATCATAAATCAATTTGAAATCCTGTTTCTTTGAAAATATCATTAAAAACATATAAAGTATTGAAAACCATATGAATGATTTTTTAAGACATAAAATAATAGAAATTTTTTTCCCTGAAAATTATTTCAAAATTTATAGAAAATAATTTTTAGAAAATAGGGTTGTGGACTAAAATAGATTTATGACCGAAGAGAGAAACAGGTATGGATTTTCCTAAAAACAATTTATTAATTTTATTAGGTACTAAATAGTGTAAAATTTGTACCATTAAATAAATTAATCATAATTGTACATATTAGAATAAAATTCATGAGAATTATTGAGATATTAATATGAATATTTAATCAATTGATTTTTAAACAAAAAAAATCTCGATAAATGATGATATTATAGCAAACAAATCGTACCACTTTGGAAAAATTAAATTAAAATACCAATGAAAGAATAAAATTAAATGATGATTATAATATCAAATAAATATTGAGGTTTTAAATATAACATGTCAAATAAGAATTATATAAACATTGTAAAATAATATTGGTTCATATGATAACATGTGTATCAATGAAGTAAAATGGAGACAAAATTCTCTTACCACTTGGGTAATAGTGAAACAATTACCCCATGAAAGTGAGAACATAAAATTTGTTATAAAATAAAAAAAACATATTTATAATAATCATAAACTAAATTTATTCTCAATATATTCACCACATGGAATAAATATCCAATGAATATAGCATGTGTCTTAAAAAATTAAAAATTGATACATAAATACATAACCTTAAGTCTTGGATCTTGTCATACATGTTCGAACATCCAATTTAAAAAATATAATTTAATTGTAAATATATCATAGAACCATATTCATATATATATATATATATATTATTTACTTGTGACATTATGATACCTTTTTTTAAATAATTCTATGTTAAAGTTAAGTTTCGAGTAATAACCGCTATGTTTTTCGTGCATGTATTGACATGTTATTCTTGTTCCTCTTACTTATATCATTATTTCATCTTATATAGAATGATAATAATGATATAATTATCATATATACTCATTATATATGTATTTATATTAACAAAAAAATTATTGATAGAAAATACAATATAAAGTCAATAGAGATGGTAGGTCATACGTATGCATGAACATTGTTTCCATTTGCTTGTCGCATTGAACGAATAAAAATTAAATTATATATACATACATAAATATATCTATATATATATTATAATTATAGATCAATTTTTATGTTATATATATCAAAAATTTCAATTAAACCCATCTTTAATACATTCCATGTAATTTGTGAACGATTCACACAGCTTCGTAAGGTGGTAGTCCACCGTTCACCAAAATGATGTTATCATGTTCCCAAAAATTAGAAATAATGAAGGAATGTGTTATATAAAATTTTTATATTCATAATAAAATCATAAAAAAAATATATAAATGTTATTTCAATGATTTTTCCTACCATTATATGTGGTAATGGATTAATAAATGACATCAGTTCATGAGGTGATATTCCACTATACACAAGGGTGATGATTTCGTCACCCACTTGGTTGAAGTGTGTGTGGATTTAGTTCATAACCATAAAATAAAAACAAATAGGAATATTTATGATACTATGGTTACTATATAATTATGATAAAAATAATAATTTATTTGGTTTAAGGAAGAAATTAAATAAAAGTTATTTGTTGATGAATGTTACATTTTTTTATGGTATATCATTTTACGTTTCAAAAAAGGAATTCACAAGTTAGATTTTTTCCTAAATTAATTAACCGTAGATGATATTAAATAATTTTAGATGTTATTTTGGTTGGGTTTGGTTGAGCTAAATTGTTTTAGTGGTTTGAAGAATTGGGGAGAGTTAATGCCCTTTTATAATGAAGTAGGAATGTAATTATTTTAAATATACCAAAGTTTTCACTATTGGGATGTTCCGAAAAATAGTACATTAATATAGGGTAGGAAATAATTAGTTTATAAGTACCTCTACCACAATAAATAAATAAATTTTTAATCAATATATTTCTTAGTCTTTAATTTTACTCAATTTTATCATAATATTTTTTTACCAACGTGACCTATATTCTTTTATTTTCCAAATTAATTTATCCATTAAAATTATAATTAAAAATATATTTATTCTATAATTTCCACCCATGGATTCTAAATATTAAATATTATTCATTGAATAATAATTCCTTGTTTTTATAAAATTAATTTTAATTCAAACGCATTTAATGTTCTAATACCTATTTTAACCTTAAACATATTAATTTATAAAAACTATTTCTAGTAATCATTTTAGTAAATATTTATGTTTTTCTTATAGTAAGATACAAATTATTTTGATTTTAAATATGGAATCCATTTTTCCAAATTCCATTCACATAAGTGACAAAATTTAATTTATAATTAATTATACATATATGAAGAGGAATAAGGATTTTAAAGTGAATGTGTTCAAATGTTTACTATGTTTTTACATGTATATTTAATATAAAAAGAATCCATTGAGATAAATTTTATTAATAGATGTCAAATTTAACTAATTTTACTTTAAGACCAATTCATAATATAATTTAATATTTTAAATTTTTAGTTGAAAATATGTTTTTAAATAAAATCCAGTATTATTCAATATTCATCAAAAAATTAAGCATTTTAGAAATAACCAAAAATTAAACAAAGATAATTTTGGCGTTACAAATTCAAACTAATTATTATTTGTAAAATATAATTTATAAAAGTTTTTAAATCTATATTTACAATAATTGTTCCATTAAAAGGTGATAAAACTACCTTTTAAAAGAAAACAATCATTTAATACATAAAATTTGATTTATTCTTATCTCTAGTCTTGAAATCACATTTTTTTTAATGTTAGATAGTTTTTTTTCAATATAATACATATATATTTATATATATATCAATGATATATTTCATCAATTATTTTTTGATGAATTTAATGGGATAATATATATTTTTACTTTGAAAAATATTTTTTTCATAAAAGGAAATTCACTATATTAAATTGTTTCTGCTTTCATTTCATATTAACTTGTTACCAATAAAATCGTTTGGTAAACATTAAGATAAATAATTTGTAATTTTGTTATTACATTTCCATTCCATCTACTCTAATTTTTATATAAAAAATATTAAAATATTTCAATAATAATAATAATAATATATTGTATATTATTAAAACATTGTCATTCAGGTTACAAAATCTATTAGAGGAACTCAATATTGTGTATACCGTAATCAAATATTAGTGTTATATATACCCCAATCCTTAATTGGTATGGAATTAAATTAAATTTATTAATAAATGTTAATTTATTCAAATTTTCACAATACATAAAACATTAGGGAGTTACATTCACCCCCCCCCCCAAATGAATTTGAGCTTAGAAATTTGTCTGGGTCTTCGATGTTTTAATAATTGAAGGTTCCTTTCATAGAAACCCACATCATATAAATTATTACTAAATTTTTATTTAAATTGGAAATATGGAATCATAATGGTTATCAAATGTAACTAATAATTAGTTTTATACATAGAATAACATAAATGGGAAGTGTATATTTGGATATCAAATAAATGCATAAATAATTATTGATTGTGATTGAGATCGTAGATCACTAGAATGTGGGTGATCCATATAAATCAATTTATTAAAAACCCATAAATATATGATTATATAAGGGACCATTTGATTCATCCAAAATGATTTTAATGGGATAAATTAATTATCCTAATATTATCTTCAAAAAGATGATAAATATTAACAAGGAGATAGACATGAATTATTTCATTCAATTTCATATGCATAATCTCATAATTTTGTTCTGCCTTGATCAATTTCAACATTACCACTTACTCCAATAAATAATGGTGAATTTAACTTTGAAGCAATAATAGGTCATATTATACTTAGGTAGAATTATAATTCATTCCATCTATATTAAGTTGTCATCAAAGTAAAATGTTTAGAACAAGTTATCTTATATGCATAAATATTTTTTTGGAAAAATAATTTTTTATCCTCTAAAACAACATTAAAATTACAACATAATCCATTTCACAATGTTTAAACATTTCACCCATCTAAAATATGAAAATCCAACTGATTATAATGAAGGTCACTCAATTTATCAAAATCAGTTTAACATTGATCCCACATATATTATAAAATAACTATTGATTATTACTTATAAAACATGTTAATAACTTCATCATGTATTCTCTTGATGCATGATAATAAACACAATTTCCATAAAACCTTCTGTAAAGTATATAATTCCTCATTTCTTATATTAAACATTGATTATTGGATATTTTCATTAAATTTAAAAAAGTTCTAAACATTATTTGTCGATTTATTAACCACTTTGTAAACAAATCATAAATCAATTCCAAGGTCAGCAGTAAAATACATTTAATTTATTCACGTATAAAATATATTTATCCTAAAATATTTATATCAAAATATGAAACATATTAAGGGTCATATTCCCTTTTTTAAGATATCATTTTTCTTCTCCATAAGTACATATTAACAAATTGTTAACAATCCATAATTCCAAGCTTCCACAATAAATTCCCATATATTTCTTAATTAATGAATTAAAATACTTAAACAATTTAATTATTCAACTTAACACTCAATCTATTAATAGGGCTACATAATATTATTCCTTAATTCAACGTTCATTTAGTATACCATTTTTAGCCTTATTATTGTTCTTAATAACATCATTACTCATACCTCCTTGATGATTCTCTTCACATATTTTCCATTTACAACATTTATTATCATAATTTCTATACATTCCCAATTTAATGAATTTAATAGTCAAGGATATATTTGGGAGGAAAAGACTCACATAATTCTTTTATCATAACTTTTCATTTTCCCTTTGCAGCTAATTGCTTTGTGTGCTTCTTTTCCACAATCGATTCATCCTCCCATTCCTCTGATACGTTCACTTGGGTGTTTATTCCCTTACTACCAACACATAAGAAACTAAATCTTCTTTCCTCTGCAGTATTCTCTACTTGAACCATTACTGAACTCCTTTCTCTTCTTCAGTGAGTCTGAGTATTTTTTATGGTATATATTGTTTTTCATGTTCTATGAATAATTATATACCATAATCCGGATATCCTTCACTCGAGTCATTATCTCATTTAACATCTCATCAACAAATTCTTTTTCACCTTCATAATTATCCCCATTAATTATGGTTTATTACATTGACAAAAACTATAAATAATAGTGTGAGAACCACTAATAATACAATTAAACATCATAATCATGAAATGTTACTTATAAGATGCCTAAATAATGGATCATTATTCCTTAATCTAAAAAAATTGGTTTATCCTAGGTTATTCGTATTAATATTATATTTAAATATCTTTGGGTGGTTCATAAAGTCTTTTTTTTATTTCCAATGCTTATCCCCTATGAGTGTCAAACCAGGTTTACAGAAAGACCATTTTTCGTGCACTAGTTCCCGATTGATTCTAACTCAATATGGTGTTTTGGGGTTGTTATCCATATGTAAATTAGTTCCCGATCCATGTCTTCATGTAGTATCCAGACAGGGAAGTGTTTCTAGGATGACACATGCTCTACCCTTTACCAAAATTCATTAAAATCTACCAATAGTTTAGCTCATCTATATACATATTATTAGAGAAATCACAAGAAATATCATTAAAAATATACCAAGTGGTCTCAATAATGTTTTATCATAATATTTTTAAATAGTTGAATAAATGTTCACATTGAGACCAAAAAAAAGAACCAGGTTTCTCATACAAGGATATTAAATCATTTTGGATGAATATTCTACACATTACAGAAGTACAGTCCCATGGACAATAACATTTTAATGTCTTTGAAAACATCAAACAAAATCCACTTTCTTCATAAATGATCTTAAATGTTTCTCAAAAATATCTTCACTTTTAGTACATCTACTTAATACCATTCATCATAACATGGGGAAGGGTGAACTAAGATTCTCATTAAGGGTAAATAAAGGTGATATGTATGTTTTATATGAACATAATTGTATGATAACATGACTATAAAAATATATGATCATAACTTGTATATATCAAAGATCATAGACAAGAATTATGGAAAAAGTATTACCTGATAATAAGACATTAATAATAATGGAATCAATGGTATAATCCATGAGGTGAAAAAGAAAATGAATATGATATGGAATTTTTGAAAACACTTAGACATATAGAATTATTTCCTTGTAATTCAAGGGTTTCTTCCATGGAAGTCATAGTAGAATGGGGTGCCTCCCCAAACCAACATAGTAGTCAAGGATCACTCCTAAGATAATCATTTCTAAAAAAGATTCTTAATGAAACGTTTTCACTTCCTATTAAACCCAGGTAGATCTCATTGTATATAAACAATTACATAATTCATTTGTGGTATATATATTTTCTACCAATCACATTATGAAATTATACATATGTGGGCCATAGATAATAAATTATTCATCATATCATAACCAATGAAAATATATGAGTTTCAAAAACATAATATCATAGCCAATGAAATGAAATGGGTATGATTAACCATCCATCATATAACAACCTTTAAAAAATATATGGGTTTCATAATCATTTCATCATAGAATTACTCGTGAAAGGTATTGGGGTTCATAGGCATTTTATCATGGTTTAACATGTGGAAGAGAAACATGTTTCACAAACAAATTTCCATCACAAATATAGAACATTCAAATAAAAAAAATAATGGTTTACATGAATCATATCCCTAGTAAAGAATAAAATATACCAATAAATGTCAACATAGATGGAGAATATTTTTGAAATATGACTTGGAGAATTTCTTATAGAAAATAGTATTTCTTTGAAAATAATATTTTTAGACATAAAACATATTCAAAATAATTTATTTTAAAACCTATTTTAATAAATATTAAGTGGTTTTTAAAAACAATTAAAAAAGTATCCTTTTTCCTTTGAAATGTTATTTGTAAATCATGAAAAATTTTGAAAATATTTTTTGCTGAAAATTACATTGAAATCTAATAAAGGTTTATTTCAAAACCATTTTAAAAACTTTTTAAAACATAAAAAAATTAAAATACATTTCCTTGTAATTGATATTAATATTAAATTTAATTATATTTTTTAAAACCTTTTTAGAAATCATTGTTTATGAATAACATATATTTTCAAGTTGAGAGACAAATAAGTTCATATTTTATTAAAATGTTTTTATTTATCATAACTACCATAGTGTAAAAATGGTAAATTTATTTTAATATATCATGAATTACAATAATATAATAAAATTTATTAGAATTATTGGGAGGCGGATCATATGATTTCATCAATGTAAGAATAATCATAAGCAATCCCAATAAACAGTGTGATTATAGCAATAACCTCTTACAAATTTAGTGACATTCAATCAAAATCCCCATGGAATAATAAAATTATATGATTATTATAATATTATTAAAATAAATAGATCCAAGATATAACTTATAAAAGGGTAATTATATACACCATGTAAAATAATATAGGTGCATACCATAACATGTGTCTTAAAGAACTCAAATTGATACAAATTCTATTACCCTAGTAATATTGAAATTGTAACTACATGAATAATACATAATAAATCTGGATTGTAAATACTAAAAATTTTATCTATAATAATAATAAATTGCATTCATTGGTAGTATATTCACCACATTGATGAAATATGTGGTTAATATTTCATTTGTCTCCTAAAATTTAAAAGTGAAAAGTAAATCCATTACCTTAAGTATTGATACTCATCGTACTTATTCATAACTCTTGTATAATAGATATAAGATTATTATAAATCTATCAAAAACTATATTCTTATATATAATACCATATATGATTTACTTATGAAATTATATTACCTGTTTATTAACAATTCCATGTCAAAGTTAAGTTTCTTGTAATAACTGTTTTAATTTTCATTAATGTTTTCATATTTATTATTGGTACTATTATATAGATCATGATTTAATAATTTATAGAAAGATAAAATTTATATAAATATCATATATATTCTATATATATGTATTTATACTAATGCATAAATTTTTTTAAAATGAAATTAAATACACAGTTTATAGATATGGTTGGCCTTACATATGCATGAACATTATTTCCATTTTATTATCATATTGATAGAATGAAAATTGAGTTATATATATATTTATATATTACCATACTAGTATAATTTTTATTTTATTCATATTATTTATTTCTACTAATCCAATTATTAATACATTCTATATAAATTGTGAAAAAAACAATTCACTTCATAAAGTGGTAGTCCTCCATACTCATGAATGATGTTATTGTATTCCCAAAATATGAAAATCATGAAATAATGGGTTATATAAAAATTATGCAATCAAAATAAAAATAATAATAAACCGAAATATAAGATATAAAAATTATTACCATCATTATTTCCTACCTTGAAATGTGGTAATTAAAAAGTGAACAACATTGGTTTGTCAGCCATGATTCTTACGTACACTTGAATGATGATTTCATAACCCATTTGATGAAATTTTGAATATTTATCGGTATTAACCTTAAAATAAAAACATATAAATACATTGATGATAATTTGGTTATAACATTATAATGATATAAAAATAATTGAATTGTTTTTAGGAGGAAATAAAACAAAAATGATTTTGGGGTATATTTTCTCTTCTTCAGATGTATCCTTTTGGTTTTCACTAATGGAATTAATTTTTTGGAATTATACCCAAATTTATGATTCCATGATGAGATGAATAAATTTTTAAATATATATTTGTAGGTTTATTTTCAGCCAAATTTCTTTAGAGGTGTCAAGAAGTGGGGAGGGTGAATTCTCTTTTATAATGGAGGAAAAGTAGCATTCATGTAAATACCCAAATGTATTCACCATGGGGGATCCCTTTCCTCATGGGACGTTAAAATAAAATGATATTGGAGTTGATGGAATAATTGGTCTGTAAATACTTCTAACACACCAAATTAATACATTTTACATCATTTTATTTCTTAGTTGTTATGTTTACTAATTTTTTTCATTATATTTTTTACCAAGATGACTTGTATCTTTTTATTTACCTAGGTAATTTAACCATTAATATTATAATATAATATGGAATTATGAGATAAGTTAGAACAACTAATTTTAAATATTCATTACAATTATGTAATCATATGCCATATGTATGTATGAAATTAATTTTAATACAAAATCATATAATGTAAAAACCCATGTTATAAATTTAATAGAATTAATTATTTTTAGATTTTTTTGACTCATAATAATGGTAGAAATTTAATGATACCTTATTATAGTATATAAATTATTATTATTAGAAATATGGAATACATTTTTCCAAATTCCATTCAAATAAGTCAAAAAGTATTTAAAACTAATATTTCCTACTAGATGAGAAAGTGTGTTTTTAAAGTGAAAATTTTCAAAATTATAATATGTCATTATATCTAAATGTAATATAAAAAAGCTTCAAGAGACTAAATTGGAATAATATATTTATAATTTAGACCAATTTTCATTAAAATAAATTAGAAATATAATTAAGCGTTATTTTTTAGTTGAAAAGTATGTTTTTAATTAAAAATATACAATTTTAACTATTCATCAAAAAATTAAACGTCTCACCAAAAAAAGCACCCCAATATAATTTTTATGTTTCTACTCTGAAATAAAATTTTATTCTATCAAATAAATTATATATAAATTTCAAAATATTGTTTTAAAATAAGTGTTCTGTCAATAGTTGGTAGAATTACCTTTTAGAAAAATAATTCTTTTAATGTGTAAATCTTAATTTTTTATTTCCTCATGTCTATAAAAAATATAAGATGAATTTTAAATAGTTTTTTAGTATAATATATATATATATATCAATAAAATCATTAATAAAAAATTTTTTGTTTCATTTAATGACAAAAAAATTGGTTTTTTCATGGAAAATAGTTTTTTAGGAAAGGAATATCATTATTTTGAAATAGTTATTACATTCATTTCTAAATATTTAGTCACCAAAGAGTTAAATTTTAGCAAATTAATATTTAAAATTTTCATGACATTGTTAAATCATATCATACCATCCATTCCAATGGTTTTGTGATAACTATAATAATATTTTAATAATATTATTTATAGTATATTATAGTTTGGTAAAAGTTAGTATTGTGTGTAACACAAGCAATTGAAAGAAATAAGAATTACGTTTTCCATAACATAAGTTCATTTTTGTGTGGCACAATCTTAAAATTTTGTAGATCCCTACACAATCTATTAATGAATTTTAATTTAGGAAAAAAAGATTTATAAAAACTAATGGTGTTACAATGTCTGTTGTTAGAATACTCCAACATATAATCCTCAAATACTACCACAAACAATTCTAGATATGAATAGAATACATGGTTCACATGTCCTTAAAAAAATTGTAGCATATTAATGAGACTGAAAGTAATAACTAGATACTCATATAGATCAAACCAACTATGGAAATTTGTAAAAGGTCTATCTGAATATCAAACATGCACCTGATGATAACCCCACATCAGATCAATCATTGAGAATACCCGAGCTCGTTGGATCTAGTTGAAGAGGTCATTTATCCACAACAAGGGATCATAATTATTAACTATCAAATAGTTTAGTTTCTAGTAATACAAACATAGTCTAAGGATTATGTCTACATTTTTCACAAAAAAAATCCAATGAACCCCATGGAGAGGTACTTGGTCATATGAACCCATTCGGTATAAAATCCTCTAGAAACTATAGAAGCTCATAAAACTCTTTAACAACCAATCTATAACGATTAATGAATACTAATACAGCTCCTTGAACTATATCGATAAAGAACTCCAACTCTCCCTCATGATTAATATCAGAAATTTCATATGAAATGAAATCCCTGTAATGATCGACTATTAGAGCGTAATATTCTTATCACTTTCCATAATCATCTAAATATAATATATAAGTATTGGTTATCATCACACATAACTCATGATGGTTGGGTTTAGATCTACATTCCTTTACATAATATTCAACATTCTTAATAATAACCCTTTCCTCCGGTGATGTGAAGGTTTCACTCCTGTGACATAAATCAACGAATGCATGAAAGGAAACCAACTAATATATCCCAAGAATTAATTTAAATCCTATAATCTTATGACAAAAAGGTATCATATGATATGGCACCCACCTATCTCAATGTGGAAATACTTGTTCTAGAATATAATCTCTAATTGAATCCCCATTATGGAGTCGAGTCTCATAACACCATCAGAAAACTATACGTTGAGCCCAATTCTCTCCAAAATAGGTAATTATATGAAATAATGTGAAGAACCGATATAAAAAAACTAGATGATAATAGAGTAGAATCAACTAATATCAAATATCTCATTATAGATGGTTCAGAAAACTACTATTTGAGTATAGGTTATACTAAATACATCTATCCTAAAACATAGCCCTATGAAGAAACATGACTACCCTGGGTAGGCCCACTCTGGTTTCAGAAGGTTAGTTCTATATAGATCCCCCAACCATAACCACCTTCTCACCCTGAATGAACAACAGTATTCCATATTCTAGATGAATGCATATCTATAATATCTACTCTTGAACCTAGATTTAGTGTCAACCCCCTCTCACTGGATTCTAGAGTGGAGGTCCGGTGGAAATATTGTTGATTTTCTATCCTACCACAAGCTCAACACTTGATGAGGTCTCTATAACACTAGATACTCATGTGTCCTTCCATCCATAATGATGATAGAAGACATGACTACCAAAACACACACATTGGCTGTTATTCCCCCCATAAAAAACCTCAAAACGATGCTTCCTTTTACCAATCAATGAAACACTATGTAAAGAAGTTGTACTAACCTAATCTGGGACCCTGACTTCTAAAAAATTACGCTTTGTATCCAGTTCCCAATTCACTCTCTCAGATATATTGTTCAACTGAATTACATCCACCTTTGATATAATGGAATTCTTGAGGTATTCCATGAATCATCTCACCGTATATTACTCATTGACAAAATTATCATTAATAAAATGTTGATGATATAAGAAAAATTATGAGTATTCTAAAAAAGTCATCACAACCTTATCTAAACACATAAAATCACTAGAACATTCATATTTCAAAGTCACATGAAATAAGTAATCATTACAACTATATTGAAAATAACTTCATTCCATATCTTAAAGCATGTCACAATTTTTCAGGATTTCCCACCAACTCTTGGAGGGTACACAAATCATATACATCATTAGATTTACTCTCCACTCTCGAGGAGTCTCTAAAGTTATAAATATTAGAAACATAGTCCTAGGACACAACATTACTACCTGTGGACTTCCATACCCAAAAAAAGACTGAATACTACTTCAAGAACACATGTGTTAGCTATAAAATAGGGGTGGAAAACATTGGGGAACCTTAAATGGTCTCTATAAATCATAGGAATCCCACGTGGAACTGAAAATCAACACACATATCTAGAAGAAAAGGTAGTTTCACAAGAGTCACTATTAGAGGTTCTACTTGTCGCTCTTAGACCACCACCAGCAATGTATAGTCATCTCCACTCTCTAGGTGCATGACTAGAGTTATTTATGGGGAAAAATCGCTATAAATTACAATAATCACCTTATGAAACATTCAACGACAACCAAATAACATATATATACATAGGATAGGTGAAAGGCATCCTATAAAGAAATAAACAAGAAAACGTGCTCCTAAAACAAGGACTTGATAATATAAACAAATTTAAATATTGCTAAAGACATTTCCTTCTTCCCATTCTAAATTTGGTTCCGATTTAGGCTCTCTATTTCACAACATATTCCCAGTTTATAGACTATCAATTTCTATTTGAAAATATATTTAAGGGAATCTTTTCTATTTAAAATTTTGAATTTCATTTAAATTCAGAAAATATTATTCTTTAGATTGTTGAACTAAATTACTCACCACATCCAATATATAAGGGTCAATAAACATTATAAATAAATATTTGGCCCCTATTTATTCCCCAACATAACATGTTCCAGTCCATGAGAGTAATAGTCTGTGACTCAATGTTTCATAACTGAATTCCTAGGTTGTTTGTTTTAGCCTATACAAAAAACACTATTTTTGATACAAAGTAACTCTAAATACCAATTATGTTTCTCAATCCCCTATAATATATGTCTATCAAAAAAATATCATATATAAAACATAATAAATTTCATGTATTTATGAAATGAATCCTAAATGGCATAGAATCTGAATTTCACGGGAATCCTATAAGTTCCTCAAATGATTCTTGATCCATACTTACTTTCCAAATCAAGACAAGGATAAATTAAAATTCATCAATCATGAAAATAATAACATCACATATCATGTGATTCAGAAAATGGTGGAATAAAACCAATTATTATAGGTAAAATATTGGACAATAATTCCACATTCTAGGAAATTTGAAATTTTCCTATGGCATTGCTTATCCCATGTATAATTCATTTCTATATTCCATTTCATACCTAATACCCTGTCTATTTCCACAATATAGTTATGAAAAAATAAATTCTATAATACCACTTTGTAATATATCGACTAGGGATCCACTAAATAGAGCTTCTAGTTGGTCGGTCACATGGCCTCAAGTGCACCTACCATACATAAATGAATTTAGACTAGTGATGAGGTTATATGATAGTGTAGTGGGGATACTATATCCTCATAATTAGAGTGTATAGTAGTGGTGTAATCACATCAATCAATAGTCAAAGAATATAAATTAACTAAATAGCATTAGAGAACATCCACATAAAAAATTAATAATAATTATATCCCAAGAATAATATAATAAAAAAAATGACACCAATCAAGTCCTCATAAATAACATAATGCAATACACAGAAGTAGGCATCTTGTATAATAAATGTATTGAAATAAAAAAAATTAACAAAATAACTACCTCGTGATAGTATAACGAGCTTGGCTCTATTCTGTTCTCCCCTGCTCCTTAGAATAATCAATCATGCATCATAAAGATGGTTCTTACCCCAATCCCTACATACATCCATGAAGTATTTTAGAGAACCCTACATCTTGCAGAATATTCTTTGAGTTAAAACTCAGTAGTTAACCACTAATGGTTTCTATAACAATTCCAGTCTATGTTATATAAGATGACATAGTATTTAAAAGTTACATAAATAAATATGTAGGAATGTCACAACACATTCAATATGGGTCTATTCCCTGACTCCCCAAGCCCACCTCTAATAGGCCATGGGCTCGTGACTACCACCAAGACGGAATATCACTAACATGGGAGGCATTGCCTATGTACATATATGCCAGAACACGTATTCAATCCCAAAAAATTAAGTCACTAAATGAACCATGAATTCCACTATGAAAACCACTGAGAGTAACAATATAAAACTGAAATCATAGTGGGCTTGTATACTAGCCCAAAAAATGAAAAGCTTTAAACATTAAATTACACAATTCACTGGAAACTAATTAGGAGAAAGACAAACCTGAAGGATATGTGAAGGGAAGCTGCCTATGGACATAATACTACGCCTCATCTATTTGATCTCACCATGCACTACCTGGTCCTAGACCACCTAGGTATCTATCAAAATACCGATTTTCTACACAAGACACAACATGTGAGGTAAAAGCCTATGTAGGGGTGAGTAAAATGGTTCTCATTAGGACACCCTAAATACACAATGTAATGACCCCAAAGAAAATTACACATGAATTATTTTCAACTCAAATAGGTATAAATCTATGACACTAAAATTATGATTATCAGATATAGTCCACAAAAAATGAAGTATCAATGAGACACTTCATCTCGATGAGACTCTCAGTCCCGAGGAGACAATAAGTCTCAGTGGGACACCGAGTCTCGAATAGTCACATAGCTTCATGGTCACGTAGTTTACAAGTCACGTAGTCTTCTGGTCACATATTCTTCACGTCACTTCCATCCACAAGATTCTTCTCATAGTACGCTTGATCTGGGAGAACCTACACCTCAATCCAATAGTATTAAGTCAATTTCCACAAAAACGAACATATAGTACCACAAAAGGACAGCCTCATAGTGATGGTCCCAACAATACAAACATATCATCAAACGAACATGCAGTTTGGATGTTATAATCATTTTAATAAAATGGGGTAGGGTGGGTTCGGGTATGGTCTGACCTAGTTGGATAGACCCGACCCGAGGTCTGCATACCAAACACATTGGTTCCAACCCCACCCTCCTAGTCTGACTCGACCGGTTGTGCCCCACTTGTCCCCACCCACTAGTCTCGCCCTCTTTTTCCAGCCTATCCCACTGCTAGCTCATCTAGCTTCCAACCCCTCCAGCCATCTCCAACCCTCCCTACCCAATATAGGAAGATTTGGTCTACAAGGATGCGGTGGATTCCACATCTCACATCATTGGGTGTGTTCTCTTAAAAAATATATCATGTGATGGCTCCAGTAGAGGGTGTATATAGTGGGAGGAATGAAATATTATGGTACCGCAAAATCCCCACAAACTATAAATTTCTTGTTTTGATGGTCTGAAACCAAGCCTTATCGGCCGACAACCACGTGAGGAATAACAAAAATTTTATGGATTCTTAGTGTCTCTGTTATAAGATTCACAACGATGAATCCAACATTCATATATTTTTTATGGTGATTGGGCTGCATCTATTTGGACTGATCTAGGTGGGACCTTCAGGATGGGATCTCAAGGACCCAATTGTCTCTCATTTTTCCACACTTGGTTTTCAGGTACTAAAAATGAATCTTCTATCAGGAAGATGAGGATGGTTTTTTATGGAGGTTTATTAGAGCATTTTCACTATGAAGAACCAAAGCCACCCTGGGGGCATGTCGTGATCATCCTTGGTCATGGTGGCTCAAACTAGATTCATTGTGGCTAAACATATCTTTATGTTCAAATGGTTGACGGATTCTTCTTCGCCGAGATAGATCCTATTTAGTTCTTCTACAACAGCCACTGGACAGACTGGTCAAGGTAGTTGGGTGTAATGGAACCCACAGACCAACATATTCAAACTCAGCATTGATGGATCATGCCAGTTGGGGTCATGTGGGGAGGAGGGGTCTTACAATATCATCAAGGGGTGTTGTTCTTGGCCATTATTTCTTCCTTTGGAGAGGTGGATTCCCTCATGGGAGAGGATTGTGAAATTCTAAGGGGCATTGAATTGTGCAACTATCGTGACATTATGCGGGAGTCGGGTAAAAATAACTTTTATATACTTCATGGATCTATGAAAGGGAAAATAAAAATATCATGATCCATTACATATATCATCCGTAAATGAAAAATGATTCTGGAATCATAGGTGTACCTCAGTCATACGCATTGCAATGGGAATGTGGTTACAAAATTTTTTTCCACTAAAGTTGTTGATGAAGATCGTAGTGTCTTATTTTCCAATTTGGGGTCTCCCCTTCAAGCATGTCGTAATCTTATAAGGTGGACTCAATCGATACTTATTATTTTATACCGCCATATTTTTGTTCAGACCTCGGCATGATCCATTTTTTGAAATAAAAAAGTTAACATTTTATGGATGGTTAGAAAAAAATAAAAATGAAAAAAATTTAAATAATATTATCCAACATTTTAGAGAGTTATTTTTTATAATATTATAGTTAAACATGATGTATATAAATGATTGATTTATATTGATAATACCAATATTCTATTTATTATATTAAAATCAATCATAAATTATGTGTTTTGAAAAAAATTCAACATGTTGATCTTGAGTTTTCAAAAAATATAAAATAATATCCCATTGTTTTGTAATCCTAATGGTTGTGTTATATTATTTATATGTGATTTTATAATCAGTGATGTTCTAGGATCTTAAAAAGATATCAAACTTCTGTTATGATACAAAATTTGAGTTATAATAAAACACATGCCTATATAATTGGGTTTGTGTTGTATCCACAACACCTGAGTTAAAAAATATCAAACTGATATATAGTCTGATTTATCTATGGATAGTGATACTAGGAATTTTTTCATACAATTACAATAAAAAAATCAAAACCTAGAGGATACAAAATTCCATATGTTATTTTCCTATTAATTTTTCATCCTCTAAATCATGCATCTATAAAAAATCCATTAAGAATTATCTCTATAAAAAAATAATACATATCCAATGTTCCTTTAAGGTAATGAAAATAAACTACATCTTTAAAATGAGATTATTTTAGATATAATTGAAATCTCAAATATAAATATATATAGAACATTATTTCCATTTGACTAGTAGAATGATATAATAAACTACCAATCATTTCCCTAAAACGATTATTATTTACTTTTCTCCTAGATAAATTATGATCTAATTTTTTTTATGTTCCAATAAGAGTACATATAAATTTGGAATTCACATAACTAAATATATTAATTAAATTCATGTATACATTTTTTTATATAAAATTTTTCCTTATAGTTTTTGAGAAATTTGAAAACAAAATAAAAACATTAGGATACCCATCATGCTCATCTAAAACTCATATTTGATAAGTTCTTTAAATTAATTAGAAAGATAATTTTGAGTAGATCCAAATATGTTGTCATTAATATAAATTTTATCAATTTTGGTTTCTGTAAAAACCATCATAACAAAAAGGGTTTAATCAATATCTCTCTTAAAAATGTTGTGTTTAAGTAAACCTTTGGAATGTATATCATTCTAGGATCTTGGTGATTATATTAGTCTATAGATTTCCTTAGTGAGTTTATAAACATTTTATGGGTAATATTTATTTTTGTAAATGGGTTATTTCTACATAATCTTACACCTGTACAGATTTATAATGAAAATTACACTTAACATCCATTTTATAAAGATTAAAATTTAAGAATACTTTAATATATAGTATAATGTAGATATATTCAATTGTATCTACTAGAGAAAAATTTTATTCCTAATATATTCTATCTTTTTTAATATATCCCTTAGAAAAATTTATAACTAATTTTTTTAATATTATTATATTTTTATCACATTAGTTTAATAAATCACATTTAAATCCAATCATAATAAAATAATTAAGATGTTATACCAGAGTTCTAGATATTTTCCCTTAAAATTATCTAATACATAATGTATTTTCCTTATCCAATCATTATCACCTAAATTCTATTTAGGTGTTTTTGGATCAAAATATGATAAGAATAAATAATGTTCACATTAATTTCTTAAGGAACTATGATATTTTACTAATTAATATATATAACTAATGAAACTATCTTTGGGACGATTCCTTAAGATCATCTAATTTTTTGGGTTTTTTAAAATTTTATTCCTTAAAAAATTTACAAATTTATTCTCGACGTACAACTTTATAAAATAATTTTTTATTTTTTCTTCTATCTGAAGAATTTACAACAGGGATTGAAAATAAGTTTTAAAAACATCACCCAAATATATGATTTTGATATTTATGGAAACAATATGAACGCTGATATTAAATTTATCGTGTATTTTTTTTCTAAATAATGTCATTTCAATTAAATACAAAATAAACCTTAACTGTTGTAGAATAAATCAGGAAAATTATTCCATTATATTTTTGAGAAAATTTCTATAAATAATCATTATTATTTCTGATGATTACTTTAAATTCAAAAATTCTGAAGTAATAATGTTGTTTCTTTCTTCATACACACATCTCATAAAATGTTTTATTAAGAAAATGTCTAAGTACAACATTATTTATTATATTGAAATTAGTAATAATAGCTTCATCCCAAAAAATATATATTGAGTATTCATTCAACATAGTTATATTAATCTTCTAAATAATTATATATCTTTATAAAAATAAACCATTTTTCTAATGGGTTTTGGGTGCTTATAAGTTTTTTATAATATCTCTCTTACTGATTTTTTTTATTAAATTATTTCAAATTATATATCAATATGACTATTAATAAAAACCAAATATATTTTTTCCCATTTCATAGATGAGCTAAAAAAATATTTAAAAAAATATCTTCTCACATTTTCGATACAAATATACAAATGTATATCAACTCTAGACATTAATGAAGATATATTAATAGTATTTTCTTTCAGTTATTCTAGCTTTTGTTGGATAACATAAATCCATATGAACTAATTTAAATTATTCCAATGATTGTTATTCAATAATAGATTTAATTTGTGACTTCTGTTTCTTTCTATGTTTAGGTGGGTCACAAACATTATAATAATTAAACTTAAGGTCTAGTATATCTGTAACCAGTTCATTATTAGAATTTTTAGCAAAGGATTGTAAATGATAGTGTCCACAAATTATATGATGAATCCAAAATTGAAGATCCATTTCACATAGAAAAGTATATCTTGGATTATAGTAATTTATATGATTATAGTGTCAAACATTTCATTCCTATTAGAAGAAAGAATAAATTTTCCTCTTAATAATTAAATAGTTCATTTATAATTTTTAAAGCTCACAACATGGCATTCATCACATAATTGGATAATCTTAATGAGGTTGTGCTAGTGTAATAAAACTTTATAAATATTTTAAACTAAATTATTACAAATAATTTTTATATCACATATATAATATATTTCCTGTTTATTATTATCTCTATAATTTACATTTATTTCAATCTTCTTAATAACATTCTAAATGATATTTTTTTCAAATAAAATGTCTTAAATAATTTTACCTATTTATCATATGTTTTGGCTGTTATTACATAGACTTTACCTAAAAAATAAAAATAAAAATATTTATTTACCCAAATAAAATTTAGTCCTAAAAATTTTAGAAAATAAAACATTTGAAATCCACGTTTGAGAATATTTTTTATGTTAAACAACTACCATCTCATTTCCGGTATATTCTTCATAAAATCTAAATGATTGAATTTTATTTTACGAACATGGATTTTTCTAATGTCCATCACTTTGACACTTTTTACAAAATGATTCAGTCTCTAGAGAATAATAGTTAGTCTAAAAAATTTGTTTTACTAAGGTAAACCATATTCAAGGTGTATTTTAATGTGGTTTCAACTATTTATAAAGGTTATCAAAAAAATTCTTCCATGAACCAAATTTTGGAAAAAAATAATTAGTTTAGGTATATCATAATATTATTTTAAAAATAATTTTTTTTCATCTTTATTTGAATAATAATTATATTTTTTCCTATATCAAAATAAAATTAAAAATATGTCATGTATATTTTAATGTTCTAGAATTTTCTTTAGAAAGTTATAAATTGGAACATTCATATCCTATCAAAAAATTATTATTCATTTTTATCTAGAAACATATCATATCTTCTAACGTATTAAAATCAAGGTAATTAATTCTCGTCATCAAATGTAACAATATTTTATTCCTTGAAATAAATAATACAATATTAATCATTATAATTGGGAAAATAAACATTAAATGTTATGTTTTTAAGTGATTCTAAAAAATCCATTTCCATGTAGCATTTATTATTCATTCAAATTTCCACATATAAATCTAAATCAATTTAGAAATAATTATTAATATTAGAAAAAATATCTAAATTAGTATTTCCTCCATTATCACCCTATGTGTCTAAGGATTTTAAAGTCTTCTTCACTTTACACTTTTAATACATTTCCAACACTTTCTCTTTCTTCTTCAAACTCCTACAATATGACCTTATATTCCCTAGTTTCCTAAGAATATAATGAATCATCTTAAAATAATCATTCTTATATCCTCTATATTTTAAATTTTTCTTACACTTCTAATGAAATAATTTCTTTCAAAATAGCATGTTCATCCTTTTAGTTAATTGAGTGCTTGAGTTATGAAATTACTTTGATAAAATAGAAACTAATTGCACAGTTACTTTCTTCTTAACGAAAAAGTATTTAAAAAAAATCTCAATAGATATAAATTTCATAGATATAGTTAAAGATGTTGAATAAAAATTAACCCCCTTCATTTTTATTTTCTTTTAATTTTTTCATCAAGGTTTATCCTACAATCATATTGTATGGGTTTTCTAATATAATCATCCAAACTCAACATCATTATATTCTTAGTACCAACTATAAATATTTTATTAGATTTCTCTTTGGTATAATATCAATATTATTTTCAACTGAATACTCATTAAAAACACTTTTTCCCTATAAGATTGTATTGTTTTATCAATTCTCACAAAATGATGATACATTTGAGTGAATAATTCAAAAGTTCAAAAATCAATCATCTGTTAATCAACCTGAAACATAGTAATTTTAGTTTCCAAAGCCTTATAACTTTGATATATTTTAGCATACATATTTTTCTATATATATTTATCGGTTTTTTAGTATGATATATTTCGAAAAAAATTATTATATTGACACTAATAAATGTATTTCTGATATGATAACTTGGTTGATATTCTATTTTCCCTCTATGTTACAATTTCTAAAATCCTTATATTGAATATTTTAACTTCTTATAATTAAAAAAATATTATCATAACTAGAATTAACAAAATAAATCTATCATTATTTCATTCTAGTACTCATAGTCATCCAAATAAAATATTGGTGTCTTATGAGGATTATTCATCTAAAGAGTCCCAATGTATAAACATATAATTTAAAAAGAAAATACCCTTTTCTAAAAAAAATTTAATATTAAAATGTATATATAACGAAACCTAATCTGATAAAATTTTTGGTCAAATAAGATTATAAATTTCCTCTATAATATGATTAATATTTTTACTTTATAAAAACAAAATCATACCATTTTACTAACTACATTATGAAATTTTATTGAAAAAATATATGTACCAATATAGTTTTGTAAACCATGAAACAAAAAATTTATACAAAACTATATAAAATTTCAAAATCATAAAAAATTGAAATAATAAAACATGTTTAAAAAATTAGAAAAATGCAATATAACATTATAATGGCTGTAACAAAATTTATAAAAACATTACAATGAATTGTATTCTAATTAAACTCAAATTATAAAGAAATCTGTTGATATGACATTAAGTATGAATGACTTATCATAACCTAATGATAGTATTCCACGAAACGGAATCCATCAATCAGAATGATCATACAAACTATGCTCCCTATCCCTAGGAATCCATGATCCAGATGCTTGGGAAAACTCTATCTCTCAATCCCCAGGATCCTCCAATCCACTATATTTTAAAAATAATAACTACAATAATAAATTTGAAGGAATTTATAATGTAATTCTTATAAGTGATTCGTTATGAAGTCTTTCTAATGATTATAAGGATGATTTCTTATTAATAAGATATTATAACACTTTTGTTGAAAATTTAGATATTTTATATAAGAAATCATGTAAAATATTATTCTCACTATAGTTTGTGGTCCTATTTTGTTATGAAAATCACTTTTTGGATTTTACTCTTATTGGGACCATTGATAATGGAAATTGAATGATATCTTCTTCAACATGATAAGTTTATTGAAGCATCATTTTTTTTGGTTGTTATGTATTGAAATAGTATATTTTATCAAAAAATATGTCTAGATGAAATGAAGAACTTCACATAGTATACATTGTATGTCTTCATCAAATTGGATTAATAAATATTTTCAATAATACTTATATGTCTCATTATAGTAAATTCCATCTATTGATCATTGTATAAATATTTCCAATGAATATCATAAGCCTTTCATCCAATATATTTTGGTTATATAAGTCTAGTGTACAATGTAAATGTCCATATACTATAATTAGTATATATTCATCTAATGGAACTATTATTCTTTTTTTGTTATAAATGAATAATTTCCTACTAAAAACATTAAAACTTTGAAAATTTAATGTTTGAAATATGTATACATATAAATTGTGAATCATTATGATCAAAATCATGGATATAATAAGGTACTTAAACTTAATGGGGGTTAAGTATTAAAATTATAAATGAAAAGAGAAATTGGGATAGTTATTTGAGAAAATAGTATAGGTAAACATGTTAAAGATGTTTTAATAAATGAAGTTAAAATATGATCACGAGTAATATTGAAGAGTAAAATATATTGTGAAAATATGCAAAACATCTGGATATTCAAGGCCAATAAAATCTATGATTAAATACATTGAACAATTTTTTGAATTGATTCAATATTATGAGAATGGTTGGAGTTTTATTGATGAAATCCCAATGTAATTTAGAGTGAAGTGTAAAATATTGAGAAGATTTTATGTCTTCCTCATCATAATACTTCGATCTAAGATAATAAATAGAAAATGCATTGAGAACACGACTTTCACTTTGGAGCATCAAATTTTGGAGTAGTGTATGAATTTAGCATCAGGATTTGTGATAAAGGTATTCAAACATATGTTTAAATCATATGACTCAAAGTCATTATATGACTTATTTATAGGACTTGTATGTTACATGTATTCATCATAAGAATTCATAGAAATACTTTAGCATTTAAATTTGTAAATTCAGGTGTACATTATCAAGACCATTTTATGGTATCACTATATTCTATATGAATTTAATGTCATATGAAGTAGAGTCACCTATTGGTTGAACATTTAACATCAAAAGATCGTATCGCATTCAATGTTTTATGATAAAACAAAAAAATATTGGTAAGCCAGATTTCGGTATTCAAATGAAATGGTGAATAAAATAAAATAATAATTCCAATAAAATCATTTTGGATTCAACATTATGATTATAGATGGATCAGGATTCAAGATGACATTAAAAATAACCCTTACCTGAAATAAGTTGATATTGTGAATATGTGTTCCTTTTTCAAAGAGTAAGTCTATGTGGAAAAAAAGAAGGATTTTATGCATGTGTAGTTTTTGAAGGAACTAATAATAGTATAATTCCTATTTAATAAAAATAAGGAAACACATAAATGTTTATGGTGTTTTAATATTTATTATTTCTGAGTTTTCAATAGAATAAAATAATAGAGATTAAAATAAAAATAGATTTATGATTTATGTTGAAAATATAGGAATCATTTCAGTACCTATTGTTAAATAGTGTGAAAACTATGGTAGTTTAATCGACTGAAAATACAATATTTTTAGAGAAAATATGAATATATAATAAATATATAATCATTGAGGTCAGGATTTTAGGGATAATTTTTTTTTTGAAAATATATCCAATTTAAAAAAAATGTCCATGATTTATAGAGTTTCAGAAAACAATTTTTGGGGTAAAATATATATATTATTGTGTGAATATATGATCTACATGATTTAGGAAAAAAAATTTGTGAGTACATTCATAATAGTTAAATATATTCATATACTAAGGAACATGGGAGAAGAGAAATTATGTATTGATGGTGAAGAAAAAGGAACATTTAAGAAATAGTTATGCATCGACAAAATAAGATATGATTTTGATTCCATTAACACATCAATGTATATCATAAAAGGGAGAAGGTGACTAGTTCTATAATTTATTTTCTTGAGTGAGTAATGTGATGATATCATAAAATAATATTGAGTAGATGAATACTAGAAAATAAACATGGATGATGTACACTACACCAAATGATAGTGTTTTTGAAGACATGTTCCTGGAGAAGTTATTATAAAGATCCCACCATGAGGCATTAAGTATATTTTCAGGATATAGATTCAATTGGTGGTATTTCTGTATAATGAACCAATCAAGGGGTTTTTTATGTGATTACATGAAGACCAGAATTTTTTTGATATTTTATTAATAGTTTATTTCAATAAATTATGCATAATTAATTTTAGAATATATCATATACATTTTAATCATGTGATTTATAGTAGATAACCTAGTTCTTAAAACACATCCCTAACATTTAAAAAGTTTTCATCCAAGGAAGAACCTTATAATTCCTTATTCCTTTTGCTATTTACATTATTCATATTAAAGTAAGTATTAGAGACATCAAGAGAATTGGACGAAAACATCAAACATCTATATAGTTTAAATTAATTACTAATTATTATAAAAATAAATAGGATAAGTGATTCCCATTCTCTTCATCTTAGTGATCTCACCAAACATAGGCACCATTAGTTTTATAAATTCAAGGACCACATGGAAAGATTGAAATAAAGGAAGAATAATAGAGTATCTCAATTCATTCAACATATTATGATTATATAATTTTTAAGGAAATACTTTTCATGAATATAAGAATAGGGTTATCCCATATCTACTTTCAAAAGTTCTTAAAGTTAGTGGTGTGGTAATACTGGGATTTCAACCACTTAAAATAGATTCTCCCATGATATATTATGATAATAGAAATAATTAATCATATGGTAAAGTTATAAATTTTATCCATTCATCTATATCTAATTATTTATAGAATAAGTCAGTGGGATTTAAATCTACCACATAGATGTGGGAAATGGTTAAGAATGTAAATGAACAAAATGTAAATATTAAGGAAGAAATAATATTTGGTGATAAATGATTGAATACTTTTAAATGGATGATTATGATGGTATTAGTATGTATTTTACAAGTTTAAATGAAATTGTATGACACATTTGGGGATTCGGCAATGCTTTGTAATATTCAACTATTGTAATAAACCTGATGATCAATTTACCTGATATATTTGATCTAATGATATCTATATTGAAATAAATTGGTGGATTTCCACTTGATGAGTTACCTACAACACTCCTAAATTATTTTTTTAGGAAATTCCTATTAAACAAAAATAAATAAAATAAATTGAATTAAAATCCTTGAAAACATTCATTCCAAAGGGGAAGATAAATAAAAAAAATTAAATTTTTTATAAAGATTAGTAAAGTGGTACAAAAGAGTTTATGGGACTAAAAAGGGAATTTATTTCATCTCTAAAAACATTATAATATGATACGTAAAATAAAATAGTATTGTTCAAATTAAAATTATTGTTTGTGTAGGTGTTTCAAATATATAAATTGATTATGTAATGAATAATAAATCTGATGAATCTAAATTCGAAGAGGGATAAGAGTAAATTTCTAAATGGAGATCTAAGAAAAATCTAAAAATATAACTATGGAAAGAAGAATAAGTTATCAAGGATTTATTGAAGAAACATGATGATAAATGAAAAGAGTGAGAACTCTTTTACATCCATCAACTCAAATTATGATATAATCACTACAAATCAAAGACCATTCAATCTTACAGTTAAATTTAAATAAAAAATTTCATATTCTGAGGTAGAATAATGGGGAGATGGTTACTCTAAATATATAATAATAATTTAATTGGTTTCAAAAATTGATAAAAATTTTAATAAAGAATTACATTTAAACTATTTTAAGATATATAAATATTAAGTATATGATGGAAAGTGATCTCATTACAAAGATCAAAATTTTATAGGTGAAAATTATATTAATTGAAAAAATTCTTAATGATTTTATTTCATAACTAAATATTATGTAATACTAACATGATGTGGAAAAATATAGGTATATTAAAGATAAAAAAATTATGAACCTTAGTAAAGATAGTGACAAAGTAGGTTTGATTCAAGAAAACCCATCTCAGGTTGTAGAGAAATCTAAACCATGAAAAATTTATAAATTATTACTAAAATATCAAGTGATATTAATTCAGTTTCCTTTAATTATATATATTCTAAAACATAATATGGATATATTTGAGATGAATAATGTTGTAAAAAATTATTCTTTCCATAAGGATGGGTGAAGATGAGTGGATAAATAAAATACCTCTATGGTAAATGAAAAACAAAGGCTAGATCCCTTAAAAAAATATTTTTTTAAAGGACACATCAAAATTATGAAAGATAAAAATTGAAGAAATTATACTATTTTTTTTAGTTAGTAGGAAAAAATACTATATTTATAGGTACAATATTTCCCTCCCCTAGAACTATTATCAAGAAAGGGTAAACCCAAAAACAATTACCTATGTGAGAAGAATAAACAATCTCACAGTGAAACATATAAAACTAATAATTTAGAATTGAAGACACCACATAAAAAACGTTTTGAATAATCAAACATGGTCATTAAAACCTATCCATAATTGTTCTAATTAAAGTGGATAGCTGAGAAAATCACATTTAAGTTCCCTTAAAAGGGAATACAAGATGTTCAAGAGAAGTTGTGTGGAAGATAAAAATACTTTTGTCATCACGAAAAGTATTTCATGAAAATCCAATAATGAGAATATGGAATATAGAATCTATATAAGAGTACGGATTCATTACACTAAAAAAATGGGAAATCCTATTAAGGAAAGTGAAGTAAGGAATGGAAGTTCTTGGTTAAGATGAAACTATTTAATATACTCCATATTCTAAGAGATAAAGGATAACCCCCAACCCTGATTCTTCTTTTAAGAAATTAATAATAACCCCCATATGTATTCCCAAATTTTCGTTCCTATATTCTAACATGAATAGAATCAGATAAAATAAAATTTTGGGGGATCAGAATGAGGCTATCATAGATAGAGGGAAATTTCAATCAATCACTATAAAGTATGTTGACTAACATGATTGAAAAAATTTGATTTCATCCATCAAATAGGAGGAAAACATGAAGGAATAATTCAAAATATAAATTTTTATTAATTTTGGAAATCTAGATAGCCCAAAAAATGTTGAATGTTAAATTATTATAATCACACATTTCCTTGTTTTTTAATTATTTACACTACATTTAAAATGTGGAAGAGTTTTTTATATATTTTTTGAAATAAATGTGGCATAATATGTATTTCATTTGATATTTTATGATTTCTTTTCTATATCGATTATATGATATATAATAATTCATAAATATGTTGAAAAACCCTATATTAATATATTTTTAAGTAGTGTCACATACTGAATTCATAATCGACATCCTTGAGGTATTGGGGAAATATATTTTATTCACTACGTCAAGTGTTCTCATATATATTTATAGTATAATAACTAATTCTTTTGGATTATGTTGTGTTTGGTTCCATACTTCACTCTCAAGAATGTTTGGATAAAATTCATATTTTCTATTGGAGAATAATTTTTTATGGGAACCCCTTTTCTCAATAATAATAAGTATAAAATGTTCGATATACAACCCTTATATTACATTTTCAATTATTGTTAATAAGGTGGGGAATAAATATATTTGAATAACACATATTGATATGGATGATTAATCTTAATACTAATAAATACAATGGAAAAAGATTAAATATTCAATGTGTATGACTATATTTAGTATCAATAAGTAAGTTTAGTGATGTAAGGATAATGTTAAAAATTATTGAGTGGTCCATATAACGAAGGATATGATGGTGTACTTCTATTATATATGGAAAACGAAATTAGGAAAAAACATAGAGAAACTAGGATAGGTAAATATAATCAAGAAGATTTAATAATCGATGTCTAAATCCAATTGTATGTATTATTGATGATTTAAAGCTACAGATAAAACATCAAATGGTTCTTAACATTAATTTTTATTGAGATCTATGTTCAATTTATTTAGATTAAGTTTTAAATAAATTTATAACTGTAATAATGGTTGTCTTTTTATTGAATAAAACTAAATTATTTTAGAGTGATTCATTTAATGATGAGTAGATCATATGATTTCATCATTATTTAACTTTGATAGGTATGAATCAATCATGGAAATATGGTGGTATGAAATTCTAGTTTTTGGTTTTTGAAAAGTGTGTTAATAAGAACCCTATAGAATTTCATAACAATACCGAGAAGTGTTTTTGATGTGGTATGTTAGGACATATGGCCCGATATTGTAACAAAGATGATCTTATGATCAATTTTGATAAGAAAATTTTAATGTGATTCAAATTTGGTGAGATGGGAAATTTTGAAAATTTCAACCCAATGAATGATCTATGTGATAGAAAATTACCAGACTATAAGAAGAAGGTGTATTGAGAAATTTTGTGACTATGCTATTAGATGTCAGGCCATCCAATGAAGTTGTATTAGGTACATTGTTTTTTTACATAGATTTTTCTAATATCTGGTTTGATATGGGGTCTACGAATTCCATTATTTCTGGGATATATTTTAGTAAATTGGAAATTTTACACCAAGGAATGAGACTAGAAATTGTGGTTAAAACCCCAGGGGGAAATGTTACAGAAAAAAGTATTTTAAGAATCATTTTATTGTTATCTGTTGAAAGAAATTACTTGCAAACATTTTTTTCCTTTATTAGAGTTTTATGTCATTCTAGAAATGTATTGGGTTTTTATTTATCATGAAATGATAGATTGTAGATATAAAGAAGTTGTTTTTTCAGAAAGAGTTTTATTTTCTATTCAAGAACCAACCCAAACAATTGAGAACATATCCGAAAGATGAGAAATAGTTGATTGATGCAAATGAATGTCTTCTTCCTCGTATTGTTGAATATAAGGGAAATTTTCTAATAAATGATGTGTTAGTGTTAAATTATCTCCTTAATGTTTTTATGACGAATTACTCGGTGTTATACCTGATCGGTAACTTGAATTCACAATTGAATTTGTTCCTAATGCTAAGCTAAATTCAAAACCCCCTTATTAAATGGATCAATTGGATCTTTGTGAATTGAAAAATCCATTGCAAGAGTTGCTTGATAAAAGATTAATTTGTCCTAGAACTACACCATGGGGAGCTCATGTTTTTTCATTAAAAATAAATATGATTCCATGAGACTTTTTGTTTATCATATAAATTCTAATGACAATAATATTTAGAATTAGTATCATTTTCCTCACATTAATGACTTGTTTGACCAACTCTAGGGATCTCAGTATTTTTTCAGGATTGAATTGAGATCCGAGTGACATAAGCTGAAGGTGAAGGAGGATAACCTACCAAAAATAGCTTTTCGAACTAGATATATTCGTAATGAATTTTATTTTATTCTATTTGGGTTAAATAATTCACCTATTGTATTGGATATTTTGAATAAAATATTTCATGAGTTCTTGGAATAGTTTGTGGTATTTCTTATTGATTATTTTAGGTAATATTATAAAATTAAATAAGATCATGATAAATATATAAGGTTTGTTTTTCAAACATTATTAGAGAAGATACTATATGGAAAAGTCAGCAAGTGTAAATCTTGGTTGCAACAAATTTGTTTACATGGTCACAATGTTTTTAAATATGGCATAAATGTAACACCCTAAGGATTAAAAAATTAATTTTAATTCATAAAAAATTGTTTTAATTGAATATTTATAAACTATCCATTAAAAATAATTTTACATTTTCTCTGATTTGGATTTCAAAAAACGGGCATCTGTGGTTGTGATCAGTAAGTTATTTGGAGTCTGATAGAACTAACATATTTTTTTGATAAAATGTAACATACCCTTATACATAGTAATATAAATATTAATATGACCCTTATGAATATTAAATGATATTATTACTTTATTATTTTATGTTCATAAGATAATGAGATCTTGATTAACTTTTCTAGGTGATATAAAATGAGTTATAGTTTTAAAATTGTCATTTTTGAAATAAATTATGATTTTATTAATAAATTAAATTAGTCATATTTCGAAATTTATTTTTTAAAAAATGTACTCAATTTTTTAATTATATAAATCAAAAATTGTTTGGGGTAAATTTTTCAGATTTTTTTATGAAATACATTAAATTTTGGTGAATAGTTAAATTCAATAATTTACAAAAAAAATGTTAAATAAATGAATTTCTTCAACATGCGTGAGTAATGGATGATGTAAATGGCCATTAGTTCGAACACATATTCACCTATTACTATTTTCTGGTCACATGAATCAAGAATATTCAAATTATTGATAAAAATATTAAACTAACGAATATAATAATGGAAACCCCCTATTCTCCTCCACTATAAATACCACCCTCACCCACCACATCCCCTCACACCTCTCAAGCTTTGATAATTGACAATGTTTTACCCAATCCCATTAAGAATTCTATTAGCCACATCCTAGACCTTCTGGTCTCACCAAAAGGCCGAAACCAAGGGCCTTAAAGTGGATCCCAAAGAAATGATATCCAGAGGTATAGATCATTTTTTATTTTCTTGTGTTTTCTTTCCAATTCCTTTCCTTTATTAAACTCTCTTCTACTACACATATACAAGAATAATGAGAGCTCCAAAATATTATATATTATGTATTTTTTACATTTTTATGAAAACATTCATTATAATTCTCTCTCTTCTATTCATTTTATTCTAAAATTAAAAACACTGTCTATGATGTGATGATTTATCAAAATCATGGATGATGACATTTCAATTTTCATTAGTTCTAAAAAACTGGTTATAAAATCAATTAAATGGCAGAAAAAAATCTAAATTTTATAATATATCTTATTTTATGTTCTTTAGTTAACATATATACTTAATAATATGTTATATAACTAAACTAGTTCATGATTATCGAAGAACCACCAAAATCATCTAAATGGATATCATTAATGATTTATCCAATGATTCATCCCCATACCATATGACCTCAATGATTTATGTAATCATTAAATATTTTGGACACATATTAATACCATCTCATTAAAATTATGGTATTTCACTTCTATTCGATTTGGAAATCCATTATGATCTGACCATAAAAATCATGTAATGAATCTAACTGAAAAAATAAAAAGAAAAAAATATTAACAATTAATCGGAAAAATGATGTTATAAAATGACCATATAAGGTGTTATAAAAGTGAATAATTTTTTAGATTTAAATAACACTTTTTTAGCCATTATACAGTAGTTTTAAACATGTTTTGAGTAAGACGAACTTGAGGTTAGGGAATTCTTAACCCAACCTCCATTCTTTGGGATAACCTTCTACATTATTAATTATGTGATACTGAGATTAATTTTTTGTAATTAATTTTTTTTATATTATATTATATTATGTGAATTTATAGTTTATACACATATTCCACTCATTCTATTTGATTCTCATATCATTTATATGTTATTTTTAACGGAATTTTCTTATATAATCTTATTTTAAACATCTAGTTTGAAAAAAATAAAAGTGAATGTTTTTACAAGTATTATTATTTGATTATAATTTTATGGTTCATGGGAAATATTTAGGATGAAGTGTGGGGCCAATATATCCATCCTATTCATTTTTTGTGTATGTTGGAGGTCATCCATGTGGTTACTCTATGTGTAACGGTTATGGTTACACCATATGATAGTAGTGAGGGTAATATTTTAAGGTAACTTCCGGGTTACAAATCATAAGGTAATCCCGAGGGTTACTAAATTTAGTAAGTAATGTTCAAGGATACCATTATTCTCTATTTATGTTTTCTATAATTTATAGAAATATCATGTTTCAAAAGTAATTATAAGATTCTTTATAGGTGAGAAGTATTTTATTGTGAAAATGATTTCATATGTTTATTAGTATTCATAGACTATTAATTTCACTTCTTCTTTTTATATCCATTACAGAGATTTTTTACTCATACCATGTTTGAAATTGTTTTTCATAGGGAGTAAGGATGGGTAAGATAAAATTAGAATCCCAAATGAATGTTGTGATGAATTTTCATGAAAATATTTCATGTTTTATTAAAAACATTTGTATTTTGAAATAAATGGATATTGTTTTATTTTTACACACATTATATGCTTGTTGGTTGATATGTAAGATTTATGTCCTAACATTTTGAAACACTAAACTGAAAATAACATGGTGAATTTAAAGAAGTAGAATCTAGTTGAATTAATTAGATTATGTAATGTTTAAGGATGGGTCTTTATATTTGGTATCAATGCATGGTTTAGATATATTTGGGAGTTACTATGATGTTAATAAAATACCAAAAATGATTTTTACCTTAGGTTTCTTCTGAAATCATATATAATTTAAATATTACCATGTTCATTCATATATGATATGTGTATTCATAATTGTTTTCCATAGAATAAATAGGGAATATGAAGTTGGAATGAACCAAGAGGTTGATATATTTTTGAATATGCAACCGGGAATGGTGGTAATTAGAACTGTGTAGTTTGGGATAGTAATGGCTCAGCTGATACAGGTAATAAATTTTGGCGGCATCCATGAAAAATTACGTCCAGAGCCACCACAAAGGTACATTATGATAGTTGAAAATTTCATGAGGAAACAACCTCTTATATTCAATGGAATTTCTATCCCAATATAGGTTGAATGATGGATTAAATCCCTTTAAAATATATTTTAGGTTATGGGATATTTAAATAATCAAAATCTAAGCCTATAATTTATCATTTTGAAGGTGAATCTGATCATTAGTGGTCAATTGTCCAGAATATCAATGATATAATAGATATTGATTTGGTAGAGTGGGATAAAATTAAAAGTATTTTCCTTGAAAAATGTTTTCCAAAAGAGGTTCAATTTCTTATTGATAAGAAATTAATTGAATTGATGTAAAATGAGAAATATTTAGTCACCATGTATGAAGAAAGCATCACCTAACATGAGAGGTATGCTACAAATCTTATACTAGATCATGATATCAAAATCAACGATTTTTACTCAGGATTAAAGCCAAGATATCAAAGGGAATTGGCTTCCTATGAGTTCAGAAGCTATTAAAACATGTATGATATGTTGAGAGTGTAGAAAAAGAGTTTTATGATTACCACATGTACCCCAAGAACAAAAAATTAAGAGGTCCACATGGCATGTGAGGGATAAAAATTAATCAAAGAAATATGATGATAGAAAATTTCACATTCCAGTTGTAACACCCCGACCCCAGTTACCCAAATTCGGTTCATTATTTGAATACATTGGCATGATTACAAGGAATCAAGTCCTGAAGGATCAATTGGTTTAGCAGTCTTGGAAAATATATTACATACAAGAATGTTACATTACACTTTATAACATACAAAACAATATAAATAATCCTTTATGAATTCCATTATTCCCTTGGTTTAACCCTGTATATCAATCACAATACACTTCTTCAAATCCTAGGAAAAATAAAACATAGAAAGGGGTGAACTCAATTTCTCAGTAAGGATAACAATATAGTGGAAACATTCATAAATAAGAATAAACATTTAAGGTAATGTATAACTAAAACAAAATCCATTTAAACTTGAATTTCAGCATAATATGGAAAAAATAAAATTAAGTATTTACATTTACATATTCACATGGATATTCTACTAGTCGAATAATCACATGCAATATCACTAGCCACTTTCATAATGATGGAATTCATAATGCAAGACTATCATATCCACATATTCAAGGCCTTGTGCCAAGTCTACAAATATGATTTGGTCAAGGCTGTGTCCCAAGATACTAGTTTGTCTCATGATACCTACCGATGCATCAAGGAGCTATAGCAGGCTGCACCCTTCAATTACTAATTCCAATGCATTCCTCATATGAAAAGGTTTAAACATAACATAAACATTCATATTAAAACTAGTATATGAAATGTCAATACATTACCCCTAAACCATGAATGGTATAAAAATAACACATCCATAGTCAAACATATCAAATAACCTTCAACAAAACATGGTAGATTTGAATTATAATAAATCAACCTCAGTCAAAAATAATATCCAGTAAATGATGATGACATAGTTGAAAATGATTTGTAAAACTTTTTGAGTGAAATATCCTTTTTATAAAATCATTTATAAGTAAAACATTTATAAAGAAATTAATTTAAAAGAGATTTTTTCAATCAAAGTATCTAATACCACTTAGAAACTTTTAAAAATAATAATCATTTCAAAACATTCATGTCCATATAAATAAATCCTTAAAATCATTTTTTAAAACATGGACATTAATTAAAAAGTTGTATAAAGATAAATCTTTAAAATATTTAAAATTATGAACCCGATACGGAGTAATTTTTACAAATCCTTAAAATATTCATTTTGAAATCAATTTTATGAAAATAGAAATGGATGATAAAAATGTCCCAGTAAATACTTACACATAAAGATTCTCAAATAATAATTAGATAGAGGAATTAACCCTTACCAATTTGGTAACTTACAAAACATACACACCATGAAAGAGGTATCATACAATTAATATGTAAATACACATAAATTGAAGTGTATTTCATAAATAATACAATTATTTTCAGTACAAACACCACAAAAAATGTAATAGTGTCAATATGGCACGAATCTCATGGGAATAAAGAGTGAGATGAAAACCACTTACCATGCACTTTCCTTTAGTAGAGGGTAGGTTTAAACTTCTGTATGAACACTATAGTATGTTAATAAATTATACCAGAACCATATTAATATTTATGATATCATTCATTATTCATTTATGACTTTATACTACCCATTTAATAATAATTTCCATGTAATATTAATATGTCGGGTAATAATCGCTTTCTTTATCGTGCGTGTTTTAACCTGTTACTCTTGATTGTATCACATAGATCATGATTTAAATACATCCAGAATATAAATCATGATTTATATATCATATATATTTAGAATATAAATATGTATAATAGAAATATATATGAAATGGAAAAAACCGTTTATGGAGACGATAGTCTATAGGTACGCATAAACGTTGTTTATGTTTTCATATAGTACTGAACAGAAGTAAGTGAATAAGATATATGAAAGTACATAAATAATTATATATATATATATAGTAGAATTATTATTTCATATATTACATACTTATTATAAATATATATTTTTATAATCGTCAATGAATCGTGAACTTGGAAATGAGTCTCATCGCATCGTGGAGACAGTAATCCATACATTCGCACGAGTGAAAATATCATTATTTTGATATTAAAATAATATATAATTGGATGGTATATCATATATAAAGAATCCTTATCATGTTATATTTATTATTTACATTAAATACACATCATTGTTATACCCATCAAAATAATAATTTATTGAATAACAATTACACCACGACGTGGAGACCGTAAGTCGTACGTACGCACATATGGTGACATATCATTCAATGGGTGGATATAATAATGAATTTGGTTGTACCATAATTATAATAACATCACAGTATATATAGGATAATTTATTTATTATTTTATAATATAAAAAACAAAGAAATAGGAAGTGGAAGAAGAAAGGAATTTAAAAGATGGTGGTAAAATCATTACCACTTCTTCGGGTTCTTCCTTTTGATTTGATCAAAAGGGCTCCATAGGTTGGTTTTATGATCAAACTATGTCCTCTAGGTTAGAAGTAGGATAGTTTAGAGGGTATTTGGGTATGTTTTGGCCGATCCAAATGGATTAGAAGGTGTGAATTAGATTGAATGAAGAGTGCCCTTTTATAAGAGGGGTGGGGGAACCTTAGGAAAAACATAAAATATTATTTTATAATAAATTAACATTCGGTCTATAATGGCTCCAAATTGATTTATTTTGAGTCTAAGGTGGGGATGGGTCGTCATCCACTCAACCAATTTGTTTTAGACAGGTTTGGGTCACTTTATTAACCTTATATTTAAGTTTTAACTCTTAGTTAATTAGTTTGACATTTACCATGCCTCTTTGTATTTTTATATTATATGGTTTACAAACTTACTAAAAAATTACAATAGACTCCAAAGTGGTCCATTAATTATACACCTATCATGATATAATTCTTTTGGTAGAACCTTATATTTTTAGGAATATATTATTATTTAATAATATTATATTTGTTTTAAAAACAATTTTATGTCAATTTTGACACTATTGGGTATTTTGTTTTTGATAAATTCATAAAATCATTATTACATCAAACACAATTCATATAACCAATACTAATATGTCATATTAACCTAGAAAATTATTTCATTTCATAAAAAGTCTCAAATTACATTTATTTGAGTAATTGTAATATCCATTATTTTAATCTTTCATTAATACGGTAATTACTGTGTCATCATTGTGTCCTAAATAAATTAAAATATAAAATGTCAAAAAATTATAAATAAAATTCAATTATGTATGAATTTTTTTTAGATTTTTAATGAATATTTATAATCAAATTTATCTTATGTATAATCCTGTATTAAATATGTTTTAGTTGTTAAACTTTGATTTTAACTCTTTTAACTATTCTTTGAATTAAATAATAATAAATGTCCTAATCTAATCCAGGTGGACCTAAATGATAATATTTTATTCCTAAGTTTGTTTTTTTCGAGATACACATATAATATAGAATTAGAACATGTGTTAGGGTAATATTAATATAATTTTTAACATTAATTTCCCTATTTACTTTTAACTGTGGTAAATAAAAGTAAAAAGTTGCTATTCACCAAAAATTATTTTTATCTTATTGAACCTCATTTTATTCCACGATATTAACTGTGTCTCTTGGATTTTCAAAATTCAATTCACAGAAGTGGTAAAATTAAGTTTTATGTGAATTTACAAATTCCCCTATGAGGTGGGTAAAAGACGGTGAAAAGTTCAATAAAATTTTTATATATCTAAAATTACTATAAACTGAATTCAAAGAATTAAATTGAACATATATAGGTATTATATATATATTTTGAGATAAAATAAATTTGAATAAAATAAATAATTATTTAAATAAAAATTCAGTTTTAAACTATATCTTAGTGTTTTCAATATTCATCAAAAATTAAAAGTTTTCAAAAAAATAACAAAAACTCACCCTAAGATAATTTTGATATTATGAATTCAATAATGAATTATATTTTACCAAATTCAAAACATAGACGTTTTATTAATTAATTTAAAATTAATTCCCGCTGTCAAAACTAAAAGGCGTCTTTTTAAAAATAATAACTATCAAAAGTTTAACACTTGTTTATGTCTAATTTCAAAGTGAAATTAATTCCAATGACCAACATTGAATTAAAGGATAAAAATATAATATAATTATAATTCCATAACATTAAAATGTATAATTCAACACTATAAATTATTTTGATTAAAAAAGTTGTTTTCAGTTAAAATATAGTATTTTTCACTATTCACCCCAATATGAAAGTTATCAGAAAAACGCAAAAAAAAAAATTGTTGAAACAAAATTCTTATGTCCCGATTATAAAGAAGATGTTTACTTTTTCAAATTTAATATATAAAATATTCAAATATTGGATTTAAAAAGGGTTCTCCATTAAAAGGTGGTAAAATTTCATTTTTAAAAAAAATATTCATTTATTTGAAATAAAAATGAATTTGTTCTTACATTATGTATAATAAACTCATTATATGGATAATAAAATTATAAGGATTATATAATGTTCAAAATTCAGTTAATACTATTCATAACGGCTTTTTAACGGCTAGTTTAGTATGACGTGATGTGCTTGAACTTAGTGTTGCGTGTAGTGCAAGATATTGCATTAGTTTGAAAAAATAATGTACTATGAAATCTTGGGGTGTTACATTCTTCCATCCTTCAAAAAATTTCATCCTCACAATTTGAAATTGATCTTCGAAAATATAAGGTTGAAAATAGAAAATACCTTTGTGGGAAAACCCACATCAGAAATTCGGTTAATAAAATTTATTCTTTAGAAGAGTAAATGGGAAATGAAAGGGTCACCTCCAAATTAGAATCTCCATTAGGAGAACATTTGTGGAAATTAGAGACATATAATTGGAGGAAAAATGTAAATATTTATAATTAGTGGTTGAGGTCATCAATCACAAACCAGTGTAAAATTGAGGGCCTTCAATTCATCAATCTATGATGATTTAAAATACCATCAGTTCAACAAAAAATATTGTATTAGGATAACACCTTTTTGGTTTTAATATCCCTTCACTAAAGTAAATTAATTTCTTCATATAATAAGAGAAGAAGACAAATCTTTTCTTGACAATTAGAGTCCCATCCTTTAACTAATTTCTACCACAAACTCATCTTTCACTCTAAAAGATAATAGAACATAAAAATAATATTATATTTATCCCATTCGTATAGGGTTAAAAAAATGAATTTATAATTCATCTACCGGATTTTTTTAAAAATACTACATTATTCAATCCAGGACATCACGTGGTCCAGTGGTAGGTGATACACCCTTGTCGCCCTTTGGTTGTGGGTTCAAGTCTCACGGCCTTGCCGGACACGATGGGTTTTTTCCCGACCTCCGGGATGTCCTTTTATGGAAATCCTAGAATAATCTCAAACTATAATTATCCAAAATACTTCTTTCCAAGATCATAGTCCAAAATTTATAAAGAAGGTAAACATAATAAAGATCATTTTTTCTGTGTAATAACATTTGAATACCTTCTTCATGTATCCTTTTAAAACACTGCAACATCCTGAATTACCATAAAACCTTATTGATTACATTCATGATCCCTTATTCCTTATAGAATACTGGATATACTACTTCTATCCAAAAAATTTGTAAACTCCAACAATTATGGAATATACAAATCATTAATGAGTTTCATGGTAGTAATGAATATCCAATATAATTTATCTAAATCAATCATGTATTATTCCAAAATCACTACCTTAGTATCAGAACCATATTATGGTTTATCATTCCCTCAAACATATATTTTCCAAAAAAATTAACCTTCTATTAAGTCACTTTTCTTGGTTCCACACAATCTCAAGTCCTTAATGAAATATTATTGTAGTACAATCCTTACATACTCCATAATTATTATAACCAGTACATTATTGATACAACACTCAAATGACCTAATTCTCTAATAACAACATTAGAACACTAATCATTCCTCCTCAAATTTGGTAGTATCATAACATGATTATTATAAAATAGCATCATTTGGGGCATAATCTGATGATTTGGACAATGGTTCGTGTAGTGTCCCAACTCCTTGCAGATGAAAAATTGTACATTTGAAGTATTTTTCATACCCTTGGAGTCACGTACATGGTGTACTTTTTCTCCACACTTATAACAAACTCTCATTACCTTCAGGCTATTTCCAGGGTGTTTCTTACCACTGTTATCACATATGGGAAAATTATTCTTTTCACTCTTCCCTTTATCCATCTTTCTCTCTTACATCCTTTTCTTCTCTTCCTTTCTTTCAAATCCATATGACTCAGAGAATTATTTACGTATCTTATTAACACATGATACTATTTCTTCATATGTTGAGAATACATGGGAGACTATTTCTCTTCTAAATTTTGGCTTAATACCATGAAATATACGATCCTTCTTAATCTTTACGTCTTTTGTATTTCTAAAGTTCACATTCCTTCTACTGGGTTCCATTTCTATACAATAGCATAAACTTGGTCAGTTTATGAATTTCAATGAAAAATTACAAACATGTAAAATACCTAACATAAATTGAATGGTTTATAGATATAATCCATAATCATAAATATGTTTTAATTAAGGAATTATTTACTCATAATCCCTTCATAATTATTTGTAAAGAAAATGAGAATTGTCCTGAGCATATTCCCCGGGAGTTTTGTAACCAAGAGGGAAGCAAGGCCCGTTGTCGTGCATCAGTTCCCATTTGAGTCAAACTCAATGCGGTGTTTTTGGGTTTTACCCCTAGATATATTTGTTCCAGAGCTGCCTCTACCTGCTTGTATCCAGACAGGGGTGTATTGCTCAGAAAACTCACAAAATCTATACAATACCAATATTCTTGGAAATTCTTCTATACTAATCCTCAATGTCTATCTTAGGGATATGTGCTCTAAACAGAGTTTATCTAAATCAAGTTTCTAAGGTTATATCTAACTTTCCTCTGATACCAGCTGTAATGCCCCGACACTAGTTACCCAAAGTTAGTGCATTATTTTAATACATTGGCATGAATAAAAGGAATCAAGTCCTGAATGACCGATCGGTTTAGAGGTCTTGGAAATTATATTACATACATGAATATTACATTACACTTTATAACATACAAAACAACATAAATAATTATTTTTTAAATCCATTATTCCCTTGGATTAACCCTTCATATCAATCACAATACACTTCTTCGAATCCTGGGAAAAATAAAACAAAAAAAGTGGTGAGCTCAAATGCTCAGTAAGGATAAAAATACAGTGGAAACTTTCATAAATAAGCATAAACATTTAAGGTAATGTATAAATAAAACAAAATCCATTTAAACTTGAATTTCTGCATAATATGGAAAAAATAAAATTAATGATTTCCATTTACTTATTCACATGGATATTCTACTAGTCGAATAATCACATGCAATATCACTAACCACTTTCATAATGGTGGAATGCATTATTCCAGACTATCATAACAACATATTCAAGGCCTTGTGCCAAGACTACAAATATGATTTTGTCAAGTCCTTGTTCCAAGATACTAGTTTGTCTCATGAGACCAACCGATGCATCAAGGAGCTATAGCAGGCTCCACCCGTCACTTACTAATTCCAATGCATTCCTCATATGAAAAGGATTAAACATAACATAAAAATTTGTATTAAAACTAGCATACGAAATGTCAATACTTTACCCAAAAACCGTGAATGGTATAAAAATAACACATCCATAGTCAAACATATCAAAAAAGCTTCAATAAAACATGGAATATTTGTATTATAATAAATCATCCTCAGTCAAAAATGATATCCTGTAAAGGATGATGACATAGTTGAAAATGATTTGTAAAAATTTTTGAGAGAAATATCCTTTTTGTAAAATCATTTAAAAGTAAAACATTTATAAAGGAAGTAATTTAAAAGTGATTATTTCAATAAACATTTCTCATACTACTTCGAAACTTTTAAAAATAATTATCATTTCAAAACATTCATGTCCATATAAATAAATCATTAAAATCGTTTTTAAAAACATAGACATTAATTAAAAAGGTGTAGAAAGATAAATATTTAAAAAATTTAAAATTATGATCTTGATAAAGAGTAATTTTAAAAAATCCTTAAAATATTCATTTTGAAATCAATTTTATGAAAATAGACATGGATGATAAAAATGTCCCAGTAAATACTTGCACATAAAGAATCTCAAATAATAATGAGATTGAAGAATTAACCCTTACCAATTTCATAACTTACGAAACATACACCCCATGAAAGTGGTATCACACAATGAATATGTAAATACACATAAATTGAAGTTTACTACATAAATAATACAATTATGGGTAGTAAAATCACCACACAAAAGGTAATAGTGGCAATATGGCACGAATCTCTTGGGAATAAGGAGTGAGATGAAAACCCCTTACGTTGCACTTTCCTTTAGTCAAGGGTATGTTTGACCTTCTATAAAAAGACTATAGTGTGTTATTAAATTATACCAGAACCATATTAATATTAACTATTTCATACATTATTCATTTATGACTTTATACTACCCATTTAATAATAATTTCCATGTTATATTAATATTTCGGGCAATAATCGCTTTCTTTATCGTACGTGTTTTAAATTATTACTCTTGATTGTATCACTAAGATCATGATTTAAATACTTCCAGAATATAAAACATTATTTATACATCATATATATTTAGAATATAAATATGTATAATATACATATATATGAAATGGAAAACACCGTTTATGGAGATGATAGTCCGTACGTACGCATAAATGTTGTTTCCGTTTTCATATAGTATTGAATGGAAGTAAGTGAATAAGATATATGTAAGTACATAAATACTTATATATATATAAATATATATATCTAGTAGAATTATTATGACATATATTACATACTTATTATAAATATATATTTTTATAATCTTCTATTAATGGTGAACTTGGAAATGAATCTCATCGCGTCGTGGAGACGGTAATCCGTACATACGCACGAGCGAAAATATCATTCTTTTGATATTAAAATTATATATAATTGGATGTTATATCATATATACATAATCCGTATCATGTTATATTTATTTTATAAATTAAATACACATCATTATTATACCCATCCAAATAATAATTTATTGAATAACAATTACACCACGACGTGGAGACGGTAAGCTGTATGTACGCACGTAAGGTGAAATGTCATTCAAAGGGTGGATAGAATAAAGAATTTTGTTGTACCATTATTATAATCACATCATAGTATATATATGATACTATATTTATTATTTTATAATGGAAACAGCAAAGAAAACGGAAGTGGAAGAAGAAAGGAACGTGAAAGAGGGTGGTGAAATCATTACCTCTTCTTCGGGTTCTTCTATTTGATTTGATCAAAAGGGATCCTTAAGTTGGGTTTATGATCAAACTAAGGCCTCTAGGTTGAAGGAACAGTGTATTTGTGTAGGGGTTGGATGAGAAAAATGTCTTAGAAGGTTTGAATTAGAGTGAAAGAGGAGTGCCCTTTTATAAGAGGGGTGAGGGGCACCTTAGGAAAAACATAAAATATTTTTTTATAATAAATTATTATTCGGTTTATAATGGCTCCAAATTAATTTATTTAAAGGATAAGGTGGGTATGGGTCGAAATAAACTCAACCAATAGGTTTTAGAATGTTTTGGGTCACTTTATTAACCTTATCTTTTAGGTTTAACTCTTAGTTAGTTAGTTTGACAATTACCATGCATCTTTGTATTTTTATATTATATGGTTAATAAACTTACTATAAACATCAAATAGACTCCCAAGTGATACGTTAATTATACAACTATTATGATATAAGTCCTTTGTATGAACCTTATATTTTTAGGAATAGAATATTAATTAATAATATAATATTTTTTTTAAAACTCTTTTATGTCAATTTTGACACTATTGGGTATTTTGTTTCTGATAAATTCATTAGAGCATTATTACATCGAAATAAAATTCATATAACCAATCCTAATATGTCATATTAACATATAAAATTATTGGATTTCATAAAAAGTCTGAAATTACATTTATTTGGGTATTTTTAATATCAATTATCATAATCATTCATTAATACGGTAATTACTACATCATCATTGTGTTATAAATAACATAAATTATTTAATGTCTAAAAATTCTAAATAAAATACCATTTTGTATGAAATATTTTTATCTTTATAATTAATATTTATAATCTAATTTATCTTATATATATCTTTATATTAAAAATGTTTTAGTTCTTAATCATTGATTTTAACTATTTTAACTCTTCTTTTAATTAAATAATAATAAATGACCTAATCTAATCCAAGTGGACCTAAATGATAATATATTATCCCTAAGGTTGTTTTTGGTCAAGATAAACTTGTACAATTGAATTAGGACTTGTGTTAGAGTGAGATTAATATCATTTTTAACCTTAATTACACTATTAACTTTTAACCATGTTAAAGAAAAGTAAAAAGATATTATTCCCCAAAAACTATTTTTATCTTATTGAACCACATTTTACTCCTTCATATTAACTGTGTCTCTTGGATTTTAGATATTCAATTCACCGAAGCAGTAAACTTATGTTTTATGTGAATTTACTAATTCTCCTAGGAGGTGGGTAAAAGACGATGAAAAGTTAAATAAAATTTTTATATATCTAAAATTATTATAAACTGGATCAAATGAATTACATTGAACTTATATATTTATTATGTATCTATTTTGAGATAAAATAATTATAAATAAAATAAATAATTATTTAAATAAAAATTCGGTTTTAAACTATAACTCAGTGTTTTCACAATTCATCCAAAATTAAAAGTTTTCATAAAAATACCAAAAATTCACCCTTAGCTAATTTTGATATTCTGAATTAAATATATAAAACTATTTTACCAAATTTAAAACATATAAGTTTAATTTATTAATTTAAAATTAATTCCTGCTGTCAAAACCAAAAGATGTATTTTTAAAAAATAATAACTATCAAAAGTTTGACACTTGTTTATGTCCAATATCAAAGTGAAATTAATTCCAATAACCAACATTGAATTAAAGGGTAAAAATATAATCTAATTATTCTTCCAAAACATTAAATTTTATAATTAAACACTATAAATTATTTTGATTAAAAAAGTTGTTTTCAGTTAAAATATAGTATTTTTTCACTATTCACCCAAATATGAAAGTTATCATAAAAACACAAAAAAAATTATTGAAACTAAATTCTTATGTCCCAATTCTAAAGAAAAAGTCTATTTTTTAAAATTTAATGTATAAAATCTTCAAATATTGGACTTGAAAAGGGTTATCCATTAAAAGGTGGTAAAATTGCATTTTTTTAAAAATAATTATTTTATCTGAAAAAAATGAATTTGTTCATACATTATGTCTAAGAAACTCATTATACGGATTATAAAATTATAAGTATTATATAATGTTCAAAATTCAGTTAATACTATTCATACCTGCTTTTGAACAGCTAGTTTAGTATGTCGTAATGCGCTTGAACTCAGTGTTGCATGTAGTGCAAGTTATTGCATTATTTTTATGAAATAACATACTTGGAAATCTTGGGGTATTACACCAGTTTTTGAAAATTGTTGTAAAAATAACACAAGGGAATTCCTTACCAAAATCGAGAAGTGTTTTTTATGTGTAATTCTTGAACATATGCCCCAAGATTGTATTAAAAATAATCCTATGACTAATCATGATAAGAAAACTGTAATGATTTTAAAATGTGGTGCGATTAGGCATTATGAAAATGCCTACCCAAAGAAAGATATGAATGATGCAATGAAACTAATTTATAAGAAAAAGGTGTAGTAAGATACTTTTGGAATACGTCAGCAGATGTATATCCATCTAATGATGTGGTATCAGGTACATTGTTTTTTTACTCAAGTTTTTCTAAAGTCGTGATTGATATAGGGTCTATACATTACATTATTTCTAAGAAATTTTTTGGCGAATGGGAAATATCACCTAAACAAATGAGATTTCAACATATTATTAAATCATTAAGGGGAAATACTACAAAAAATATGAATTATTATAATATTTATATTATTGTCTATGGATATACTTTACCTACAAACCATGTTGTACTTCAATTTTTTGAGTGATGTGTCATTTTTAGTATGGATTGGATCCCTGTTTATCTTCTTAAGATTATTTGTAGAGATAAATAATTTAATTTTTTGAAATAGTTTCATTTTTTAAACAATAATGAACCCATACAATAGAAAACATATCTGGAAGCTGAGAAATGGTTGAAGGATTGAAATGAATGGTATCTTGTTCATATGGATGAAAATAAGGGAACTATTCATATTAATGATGTTCCAATGGTAAAGGAATGTCTTGATGTCTTTACTAAGGTGTTACCTGGTGTTATTCCCAATTGGAATGTTGAACTTACTATTTAATTGGTTCCTGATGTTTAGCCAATTTGAAAACCCCATTATTAAATGGTTTATATGTAACTTTTAGAAGTTAGAAAAAAGTTTTCACAAGTTATTAGATAAAGGCTTCATCTGAACCACCACTTCACCATGGTGTTCTTTTATATTTTTTGTTAAAAAGAAAGACGATTCAATGAGAACTTTCATTGATTATGGAGACTTGAATAACTTCACTATTAAAAACAAGTATCCATTGCCTCATATTGATGATAAGATTGATCATATCAATAGAGTAAAATATTTTTCAATGATTGAGATCAGGTCGGGGTACGATTATTTGAGTGTAAAAGAAGTACTCATTGTGAAGACTATGTTCCATACAAGGCATGTACATTATGAATTTTTTGTTATGTCGTTTGGGTTGACTAACACACTTGTTGTATTCATGGATCTTATAAATAGAATATTTCATGATTTTTTTGATAATTTTTTTGTTGTGTTTATTAATAAAATTATGGTATAATCTAATAATAAAGAGGATCATAAAAAACATATAAGGGTTGTTTTGAAACCAAAAAAAATAAGAAACTATATGGAAAATTCATCACGTGTGAGTTTTAGTTGCAATGTATTTCTTTTCATGGGAATATTGTAAATAAATATGGAATAAAAGTTGATCCTTCCAAAAAAAGTGGTTGAGTAATGGACAATTTCTAAAAATTTTGCAGAGATTGGTAGTGTTCATGGGTTATAAGGTTACTACTGGTGGTTTATTAAATTCGTTGAATTTTTATCTATCCCACTAACTATATTAACACAATTAGGGGATAAATTTGTTTGGATAGAATAATGTGTTTTTTGTTTTCATGAATTGAAGAAGTGATTGGTGAATGATCTAGTTTTGGGCATGGGTTCCAAAAATGGTGATTTTGTCATGTACAGTGATGCTTAATTAAAGTTACTTGGTTGTATTTTGATATAAAATGATTAGGTAATTTCTTGTGATTCAATACAAATGAAGTCAATATAGTTCAATTATCTCTCAAATCATTTGGACTTAACAACTATGGTTTAGGATTTGAAAATTTGAAGCGTTATTTATACGAAGCCAAATGTGAAATATATACTAACCTTAGAAATCTAAAGTTTATATTCACTCATAAGTAATTAAACATGAGGTAGAGATTTTGGGTAGAATTGAAAAAGTATTATTAATTTATGATCAATTACCATCTAAAAAAACAATGTGGCACATGCCTTGAGTCAAAAAAATCATGAATCATTAACCATGTTATTATTGGAACATGACCCCCTGATTAATTATTTGATTAATGTTTTCTTGAAGTTATTGGTGCAAGAAATTCCCCTATTTTTTTTAGGTTTCAGTGCAATAATCTTTCTTATACAGAACTAAGAATGAGTAGAAGGAAGATAATGAGTTTCAAAAAATAGTAGAATTGTTTAAAATTGTTATGTTTCCATAATTTATCTTTAATAAAGATTATATTTTGAGGAATGTAAAAATATTATGTGTACTGCATGATTTTCTACTGATGAAATAATTATTGTGTAAATCATGTATTTCTCTATTTTTAGTTCATCCTGGTAGTAATAAGATATACAAAGACCTTTGGGAGTATTACTGGTGGGATGGAATGAAAATATATATTTCAGATTTTATCATGAAATTTTTGACATGTCGATACTTTAATATAGAGTGAAAATTACTGAAATGGATACATCATCCTTTTTCAGTTCCTAAGTGGAAACTGGAAAACAAATCCATGGACTTTGTGGTGGGACTACCAAATACTTCTCTAAGTAATAATGTGATTTCAGTTATTGTTGGTCGAATGAAAACATCTGCACATTTTCTTCTTATTTGAGATATTATGTTGTTGGATTAGATTTCTCAATTGTACCATAAAGTGGGTGTTAGGTTACATGGAGTTCCTATTTCTATTATATCTGATCATGATCCCAGGTTCACTTCTAACATTTCGAAAGGCCTTCATATGTCATTGGGAATAGAATTAAATTTTATCAATTCTTTTAATTTTCAATATGATAGATAGACCAAGAGAAAATTCATACATTGGAGGATATTCTTTTAGTTTGTTATGTATAAAACTATGAAAGTTTGGATCTTCATATTTCATAAGTTGAGTTTTCTTATAATAAAATATTTCATTCGAGTATGCAGATGATAGCATTTGATACATTTCATGGGATTCAGGGTTGAACTCCAGCAATTTTGGATGACGTCAGCGAAAGTAAGTTGATGGGACCAGAATTAGTAGAGTATGTGGCTGAGAATGTGAAAATGATCTAGTAACACATGATGACTGCTCAAATAAGAAAGAAAAGATATGTAGATAACATGATGAAAGACTTTTCATTTGAGGTAGGTGATTATGTTTTTCTTTGAATCTCACCATTGAAAAGTGTAATTCATTTTGGTAAGAAAGGAGAGGTAAGTACACGGTTCATTGGACCTGATAAAATCTTAGACAAAGATGGATGAGTTTCCTATTGAGTATCTTTGCCTCTATTTTTATCTCAAGAACACAATGTTTTTTATGTCTTGATGTTAAAAAATTATATTCCAGATTCATATCATTTTTTGTTCCAGAAGCAGTTATGATGGAAAATAAACTTTCCTAGGAAGAGAATCCTATTCAGATTCTTGATTGAAGAGAAAAATTATTATGGAATAAGGTAATCCTCCAAGTAATTTTTTTGGAGAAACCACATGGTTGAAGAAGCAACATGGGAATACAAAAATGTAATGAGGGAAAGGTACCCTCACTTGTTTAATAAATAAATAAAATTATGAGGATGAAATTTCTAGAGGTTGGGGATAATTCATCACCACATGATTTTAAAAAAATAAAAATGCATAAATTTTTTTTACGGGTATATTTATAAACTAGTTGTTAAACATAATTTTTTCTATGATTTGACATTCAAAAAATGATCATCTATGGTTGTAATTAGTAAGTTATTTGGAGTATGATAAAACCAATTTTTTTTGATGAATTGTCACATAACCTTTTGAATAATAATATGACAGTTATTTATATTAAATCCTATGGTTATTTTTTTATGGTTATAAGATAGTGAGATATTTATTAATTTTTTAAGGTGATCTAAAATGAGTTATTGTTTTAAAATTGTTCTTTTTCTAATAAATTAGGATCTTATTTAAAAAATTAAATTAATAATATTTAAAAAAAATAAAAATGGACTTTATTTTTTAATTCCACATATTAAAAAATGGTCGGGGTAAATTTTTTGGATTTTTCTGAAATATTTGAATTATTGTGAATAGTTATATTTGATAATTTACAAAAACTAACTAAATAAATGAATTTTGGAATAAAGCTTCAGTCATGGATGATGTAAATGGAAATTGGTTGGAACTCACAAGTAATTATTTTTATTTCGGGTAACATGAATCAAGAATATTCATAGTGTTGAGAAAAAATATTAAATTAATGATTATAATAATGGAACCCCCCCCCCCTTACTATAAATAGAAACCTCCCCCCACCCCTTATTTCTATCACACATATAATGCATTAAATATTGTCTAAATTTTTCCCAATCTTCTTCCCAAATATCTTCCCCACATAGAATACCTTATGGTCTTTCCAAAAGGCCAAAACCAAGAGCCTTAACGATGATCTCAATGAAAATAGATCAAGAGGTAATAATCCTTTTTAATTTTCTTGTGTTTTCTTTTGAATTCCTTTTCTATTATTATAATCTCTTCCCCTACCGTTATACAAGAGGCATTGTTGTTTTAAAATATTATATATGATCTATTTTAACATGTTTATGGAAAAAATCATCATCAATATCACTGTCTAATTCCTCTAATTCTAAAAATAAAAACTGCATCTGTGATGTGCAGATTTATCAAAATCGTGGATGATGTGTTTTCAATTTTATTTAATTGCATAAAAAATTCTTAAAACCATTTTAATGGTTTAAAAATATTTTAATATGTATTATATATCCTATTTTTTGTTTTATAGTTAACAGATATACATAATATTATGTTATAGAACCAAACTAGTTCATAATTATTAAAGAACTGCCGAAATGGTCTAAATGGATATCACTATTGATTTAAATAATGATTAATCCTCATACCATATAACCAAAGAACATTTATGTAATCATAAAAAGTTATGGAAACATATTAATACCAGTTCATTTCACCTCATTCATTTCACTTCCATTTGACAAGGAAATTCTTTACGAACGTACTATGGAAATCATGTAAGGAACGCACCCGAAACAATGAAATAAAAAAATATTTACAATTAATGGCTGAAATAATGTAACAAAATGAGAATATAAGGTGTTATAAACAAGAATATATTTTTTTAATATATTAATTAAACTTTTTCAACAACAATACATAATTTTTAAACAATTTTTATGTAAGACAAACCTACGGTAAAGGGAATTATTAACCCAATTTTTTTCTTGGTGTTAACCTTAAACATTATTAATTATATACTAATAAGATTATTTTTTTTATTAATTTTATTTATATTTTGTTATATTATTTTTATTTATAGTTTATACACATATTCCATTCATTATATTTGATATTCATATCAATGTTATGCTATTTTAAGGGACTTTTCTTATAAAATCTTCTTTTAAACATCCAGTTTTACAAAAATCAAAGTGAATTTTTATGAAATTATTCTTGTTTGATGATTATGTTAATGTTCTTGGATTTTGTTAATGATGAAGGGTATGAAAAATATCACCCTTCAAAACATTGGGTATGTGTAATTTGGAGGTCTCATGTATGGTAACTCCAAATCTAATTTTGATGGTTATATCATAAGGTACTCATGAGGCTTACATTGTAGGGTATCTATAAGGCTTATAAATCACAAGTTATCCATAAGGGTTTCCAAATTTTTTATTTAATTTCCCAAGAAATTCATATGATCTATTTATGTTTTCAATGATTTACTGAAATCTCATTTTTCACCATTAAGTATATTATTATTTATGGGTGATAAGTATGTATTTTCGAAAATGATTTCATATGTTTATATACATTCATGGACAAACAGTTTCTATCCATATTTTTACATCCTTACTGATATTTTATGCCCATACCATGTTTTAAAATGTTTTTCACATGGAATAATTATGGGTAAGAATAATGTAGAAGTCAAGATGAATGTTTTAAAAAAAATCATTGAACAATTTCTGGTTTTATAAATAATTATTATGTTTTGAAATAAATGGATATTGTTTTAGTTGCACCCACTTTGTATTCTATGGGGTTGATATGTACAATTTGTTTCTAAACATTCCAAAACTATAATCCAAACAGATATTTAGGAATGTATATAAGTGGTATATTTTTTAATTAACTTGATTAAGTAATGTTTGAGGCCGGTTCCTTAAAAAAAATTTGACCGTGTTAAAAATAATGATGTTGAAGAATGGACAAGACCCACAAGTATAATCAATATTCGTAGTTTTAAGGGTATGGATGGCTATTACCAAGGTTTTGTTGAAAAATTTTCATGGTTATCAAGTCCACTGACTAAGTTAACACGAAAAAGGAAATTCATCTAAAAATAATAATTTGTTGATTGCTTTTTGGAACTGATAAGAATATGGGTGAATGGTCCAGTTTTGACCCTACCTTCATGAAATTGTGATTTTTTATCTTCAGTGATGCTTCATTAAAGAGTCTTGGTTTTGTTCTAATGTAGCATTACCTAGTAATTGCATATGCTTTCAAACAAAATTAAAACCTCATGAGTTAAATTATCCCATGAATTGTTTTGAATTACTAGCCGTGGTATTCTCTATAAAAATATAGAGGCATCATTTATATAGATCCAAATTTAAAATATATACAAACCAAAAAAGGTTGAAGCATATATTCACTTGAAAAGTATTAAACATATAAGGACTCGTCCGTAAAACATTACATAATCTTGAATTAAATTAATAATTCACATTGAGGATCTTTTCAGGTTTAGAGTTTTAGAGAATTAGTTCATAACTATTACATTATATCCCAAACAATACAAAGTATACACTTCTACTTAGTTCCCATATTTTTCACAAAATAAAAACTTTTGAAAAAAATTCATGTCAAGTTCCATCTTTTAGACAGCATGACTTTTCCTTGATACCATCCTTGTCCCACTTCCACTTTATGTCCAGTGAAAAATATTTCAAAAAATTGGGATGAGGATTAAAATATGAGTAAGTGATGCACAAAGATGTAAAATTGTTAGTTTTTTTAAAACAAAAAGTAAACCATGAATACTTTATCAAAAGTAATACTTTTTATCTTTATGAAGTAGTAAATACACTCCACTTAATAAAAGATAATTTATTACCCTTTTGTATCCAAAATATTTCCATAAACCCACATAAAAAAAATAATATATATAGGTAACTTGGGACATGAACAAACTTAAATGGAATAACCATACAGTCGACTTCTATACATATCACTAAATTGAATAGCCATACAACCAACTTCCATACCCAATGATTTGGAGGTTATAATGTTAACACCTATCCTGGTTTATCACAAAACCACTCTTCATTTGGTTTATCATGTAACCACCCATCAAATGTCCAAGTACCATTATAAAAACATAACACACACAATAAATATAATGTAATGAAAAAATTTCCACATTTCAATCACATTATATCACATAAATACGTCGATATAAAAAATCTATTATCAAAACCATTTTCAATTCCATAATACATAAAAGATTATATTGTATTTATTTTCCTTTTAAAAACATTACGTCTTGTTAAAGAATCTAATGATAAAATAATATTCGTAGTGGCAGAAAGGTCATTGTCAAAGCATACGTTAAAAGAAAAATTCCTTTTTGTCGTTTATTTAAATGCTTCATTGAAAAATATTCCCTTTAAATGAAATGAAAAGTCAAATGTGTTTATACTTGAAATAACATAACATCATGTATTAAAGTAAAATATTTTTCAATGAAAGGAGATTCAGACGAAGTCCCTTACCCTGCATTCGACTTGACCCGTTCATTATTTAATATCCAGATAATAATATAATGTTAGTTTATACTTGATTAAGATATTATTTAAATTATATTATTCCTTTTATATCACTTATTACAATGTCGTAAACATTATGTAATAATTTATGTTAATAACGGTCGTTTTGTTGATATTTGGTACTTGTGTCAAAAATGTACTTCTAATAATTACAGTTGCTTCATGTGGTAAAAAATCCAAAATATACAGAATTATATTCATTATTTAGATATCATAAATATCATATATATCCAGTATATACATGTATTTATAACATTACATATCCTTTAGAGGTAAGAAATGAAATGCACTGTTCATGGAGACGGTAAGTCGTACGTATGCATGAACGCTACTTCCATTCCAATTTCTTATTTTAATGGAATTAAAACATAATGATACATAGGTATATTAAAATTTCAGTATAATATCATATATATTATCATTAACTCTATCATTTATATGTCCCTTATTTGTCATTAATGAGTCATATCACTTTGAGGGGGCGGTAGTCCGCACTTCCTCAAATGAAATTATCACATTTAAAAATAATGGAATCCATAATGATATGATATAAATGAAAAATATTGAAGCATAAAGATAAAATAAACAAAATATATATAATATATATATATATATATATATATAGTTCCATCATAATGGTCACCATTCGTGGTTGTTGGAGATATTTGAACAATCATCGTTTCATGAGGTAGTAGAACGTCGTCCTCATAAACAATATGTTCTTTACCCATTACACAGAGGTGTGTGTAAGTGTAGTTAGAATCCTTATCATAAAAAAATTATAGTATACTGAGGATACTATTTATTTTATAAAATTAAGTAATAAAAATATTTTTTGGGTTATAGAAGTAAAATAGATGAAAATAAGTTCAGAGAAACTGTTACCTTTAATTTGGGAAACTCCCTTTGGTTTGAACCAAAAGGACTTCTTGAAGTTCTTTGTGCCTAAGGAAATGATTCTAGGAGTAGTAGATGGATAATTAGTGATTATTTAGGTAGGTTTTGGAAGATTAAAAGGGCTTGATAGGTGTGAGTAATGAGTTATAAGTGAGGGTTTTTTATAAGGGAGAGGAGGGGCTCTTTAGGAAATTATGAAAATATTATTTTATTATATACTGATTTTAGGTTTATAAGGGTACAAAACTAATTAAATTTAATGATAAGATTACTCCTGGTCTATATAAAAACCTCTAATAATAATTGGATAGGTTTTGGAAATTATTTTAATCTTTATAATATTATTTATTAAATTCATTTCTTAATTAGGTAAACACTGCATAATTATTGTGTCATAAATAATTTAATTCATATGATGTCTAAACATTATAAAATAAATACCATGATATTGGAAATATTTTCAGATTTATGAATAATATTTATATTTAAAATGATAACTTATATAACCCTATGTAAATAATAATTTACTAAATGATATTTGTTAAGGTTATTTTTGTCTTTGCATTAAGTTAATTAAAATAAAGTGTCATTATAACACTTAAGTGGCCCCATGGGGTCCCAAAATCGACCCAAAGATTCCCATGGTCAGATATGTATCAACCAATAGGATTAGGACACATGATAGGGTAATTTTTTATTATTATAATAATATTTATTTACCCTTATTTAACTGATTTACCCTTTAACCATGGTAAATAAAATTTTACCTGAAGTAAATATAAATAATGTCTAAAAATAAAAGTTAATTATTTACACAATTTGGACCTATTTATTCTAAATATGGAATCCATTTTTCCAAATTCAAAACACAAAAGTGGAAGAAATTAATTTAAAATTAATTCCCATTGTCAAAACAAAAAACGTGTTTTTAGAAATATTAACTATCAAAATATTGACACTTATTTATGCCCAATTTCAATGTGAAATTAATTCAAATGACCATAATTGTATTAAATGGTAAAAATATATTTTTATTACACGTTAAAACCAATTAAAATGATAATACAACCATATAAATAAATTAGATTAAAATGATGTTTTGAATTAAAATATAGTATATTTAACTATGCATTAAAAATGAACTTTATCAGAAAAATACCAAAATCTCATCCAAAGTAAATTTTGATTTCCCTATTCTAAAGAAGAATTAATTTTATCAAATAGAACATATAAAAGTTATCATAACTAGATTTAAATAGGGTTCACCATTAAATGGCAGTAAAACAACCTTTTAAGGTAAATTATCCTTAACATTATATTCATTTACATTTTAAGCCTCTACAATTTATTGGATAAATGTTGAAACATTTAAAAAACATGTATAATCATATTGTAACAAGTTATCTTCATTCCCACCAATACAAAATCTATACGTTAACTATAATTTTAAATAATAATATTATATTTTTAGTGTGCAACGTAAGATTTCAAAGAAACTCGTTGTTGTGTATCGGGTACACCATCGATCATAGAACCCCCTTTTAAGGTAAAATTAATATTTACTTCACAAAATATTAATTAAAAAGAAAAATTATTATTTCTTTATTTACCTAGGATGTTACATCCTTACCCCCTTTTGTAAATTGCATCCTCACAATTTTTTAACTTGTCAAATAAGTGGGGGTATTTATCCGTCATAGAATTTTTAGATTCCCATGTTGCCTCTTCAACCATATGGTTTTTACACAAAATCTTTACCTAGTGAATTACCTTATTCCGCAACACATGTTCTGTAAGGTCAATAATATGGACTGGTTGTTCTTCATAAGAGAGATTTTCTTCTAACTAAACTACCTCTATACTTAAAAATGAGATGGATCTGGCATATACATTCAGAAAATTAAAACATGAAAAACATTGTGTACCTTGGACAAACTCGGGGGGTAAAGACACTCTGTACGCAACTAATCCAACTATCTACAGGATTTCATAAGGTCCAATAAACCTCAGACTCAACATTACTTTCTTACCAAAATGCATCACAGTTTTCTATGAAGTAACATTGAGAAAAACATGTTCACCTACCTCAAAAGAGAGATCCATCCTCTAGTTATCCGCATAAATTTTCTTCCTGTTCTGAGTTGTTCTCATGTACTTTTGAATCAACTGAACTTTCTCTTCCATCTATTCTACCAATTCTAGTCCCATTATCTTCCTTTCACCTATTTCATCCCAAAAAGATAGATTTTTACAACGCTTTCCATATAATGCTTCAAATGGAGACATCTATATACTATAATGAAAAATATTATTATAATAAAATTCAACCAATGAAAGATGTTGGTCCCAACTTCCCTGGTAATCCATCAAGCAAGAACATAACATATCCTACAAGTTCTGAATGGTTCATTCTGACTTCCCATTAGATTGTGGATGAAAAGTTGTACTAAAATTAAATTCAGTACCCAACAACTTCGGTAGACCTTTCCAAAAGTTAGAAGTAAGCCTGGGATCGTGATCAGATACAATGGACAGAAGAACACCATGCAACCTGAATATCTATTTAACATACAACCATGAAAGCTGATCTAGAGACAAAGTATCTCGAATAGGAAGGAAATGTGCATATTTAGTAAATCGAACCACAATAACCCAGATTTCATTGTTACCTCGGGATGTATTTGGAAATCCCACGATGAATTCCATGGATATATTTTCTCATTTCCTCTCTAGCACCGATAAATACTAAAGCATCCATTTCGGTAACTGTCACTCTGCTTTAACCTGCTAACAAGTCAAACACTTCATTGAAAAATCAGAAATATCCCTTTTCATTCCATCCCACTAGTAATACACCTGAAGATCACTATTTATCTTAGTACATCTAGTATGAATTGAAAATATTTAACTATGAGCTTCACATAACAACTCAGTCTTCAACTATGAATCAAAAGGCACACATAATCTCCTTCCAAATCTCAAAACACAATCACTTTCAATGTTAAAATCCGGCAACATACCGTTCTAATCCAACTCTACCTTTTTTTACAACTCATATTCTTCCTTTTACGCTTGCCTTATTCTATGTGATAGAGATGATTTCACTGACACCTAAAACAAAACTGAAGAATTTACTTCACCAACAACTTCATTTCCAAAGTTCAACTAATAAAAAATTTAAGGATCTCATTCCAAACGTATCATGGTTAATGAAGTATTACTTTTTTGACACAAAGCATCAACCACTTTATTCACATTTCACTACTGGTAAAGGATCGTGCCATCATAGTCCTTGATTATTTCCACCCATCTCCTCTGCCTCATGTTCAATTATTTTTTGTGAATATATTCTTTAAAATTTTGTGGTCAATTTAAATTTCACATTTTCCTCTATACAAATGATGCCTCAAAATTTTTAAACCATAAAAAATATCAGCTAATTTCAAATCATGTGTATGGTAATTTAACTCATGAGGTTTCAACTGACTTGAATCATAAGAAATTACCTGATCATTATTCATAAGGACACAACCAAGTCCTTTCAACGAAGAATCACTGTAAATAAAAAACTCACCATTTTTGGAAGGTGGTGCCAAAACTGGGGCATTCACCAATATTCATTTCAATTCTTGAAAACAATCATCACATTTCATTGTACAAATAAACTTAACGCCTTTTGAGTTAATATAGTTGTTGGGCTAGATATCCATGGAAAATTATCAACAAACCTCCAGTAATAACCTTCCAACCCAAGAAAACTACATATCTCGGTTATATTTGAGGGCCATTGCCATTCTTCAACAACTTTTGATTTATCAGGATCAACAGTTATGCCATCTTTTGAAACAATGTAACAATTGAATGAAATTTGTTGTAACCAAAACTCACACTTGCTGAATTTCCAAAATAGTTTCTTTTCTTTTAATGTTTGAAAGACAAACATTAAATGACTTTTCCTACTCCTATTTACTTTTAGAATAAACCAAAACATCATCAATGAACACAACAACAAATTTATCCATGAACTCATGGAAAATTATATTAATAAGAACCATGAATACAACAGGTGCATTGGTTAAACCAAAAGTCAAATCTAGAAATTCATAATGGCCATATCTAGTATGAAATATGGTCCTAAAAATGTATACTTTTTTACTTTTAACTGATGGTAACCCGACCTGAAGTCAATCATCTAAAAATACTGAGCTCCATGGAGCTAACCAAACACATCATCGTTATGAGGAAAAGGATACTTGTTCATAACAGTGATTTGATTCAATGATATATAATCAATGCAAAGTATCATTGAACCATCATTATTTCTGACAAACAAGACAGCATCACACCATAGTGATGTGCTAAGTTGAATGAAACCTTTATCTAATAACTCTTGCAATTTCTTATTAAACTCTAAAAGTTCAATTTGAACCATTAGATAAGGGGGTTTTGAAATTGTCTTAGCATTAGGAACTAAGTCAAAAGTAAATTCATCTTATCGATCAGGTATAATACCAGGAAATGCCTCCGTAAAAACATCAAGATACTCATTTACCCCTGGAATATAATTTATCTGAACAGTTCATTTGTTTTCAAAAAAATGTGCAAGGTAACATTCATTTCCATGTTTTAATAGTTTCTCAACGTCCTGATATGTTGTCAAATGTAAGGTCTCGTTCTTGTACGCAAACTGAAAATCATCTTGAAAATAAACCTCTATACCTATGTATCCAATCTCAGCATGATAAACAAACAGCCAATCCATGCCCAAAATAACACCAAAATCTACTAGAGGAAAAACAAAAATATTTAAAGGTAGATTATTTCCGCACACAAGGATAAGAAGGTTCTTATAATTTCTTTTTGTTTCAACATTTCCTCTGGGTGTTTTTACCATAATTTCAGGATTCATATCTTGAGATGGATCTCCCAATTTACTATAAAACTTATCTGAAATAAACTAATGTGTAGAACCTAATTCAAACAACACACTGGCATAATCTGAACAAACAAATAGTGTACATGATACTACATCATTTGATGTCCCAACATCTTCTAAAGTAGTTGAAAAGGACTTCACCACCCCTTTCTGCCTGTAGTCTAGTTTCTTTCCCTCGGTTCAGTTCTTCAATGCACACTCGTTTTCATAATGACCCATTTCATTTCACTTAAGGAATCTTACTGATAGATTTTCATTGCCTGCTTGATCATCTTCCATATAGTTATGAGCAATATGACCAGACTTACCTCACCAAAAGCACTATATAGACTGTGATAAACATTCTCCAGGATGCTTTTTACCACTCTTCTCACAAGACGGATATTTAGTTTTCTTACCTCTAGGATTCTTTGATGAATTCTTTCACTTTTCCTGCCAACTATTCCTCTTATTATGTCATTTGTCAAAGAACACTTGATCATCAAAAAACTCTATTTCAGCCTTCTCCACATGTCGAACATGTTTTTAATAACTTTTGAACTCACAAGAGGCTAATTATCTTCGATATCACGACTTCATTTTTGAGTAAAATAGATTTATATTACTATCAAGATCTCAGATGAAATTTGAAGTATAAATTTCTAGTCGAGTGAACTTTCATTCAAAAGTTTCCACTGATTTGTACTCCTACCTCAATTCCCATAATTGTTTTCCATCCTAAGTCGAACCACCTTAAGAAATTATTTCTCAAGAAACAAACCTTTGAATTCAACCCAATCAAAAGAATAAATCTCATCACTCTCCCTAATATTTTTTTCCATCGAACACCACCGATCAACTTCACCTTCAATATGATAAATAGGGAGACTAACCTTTTGATGTTCTGAACACCCCATGATATCATAAAAAAATCAAGTGTTTTCTTCCATCCTTCTACTAGCACAGGGTCAGATGATCCTAAGAATAATAGGGGTTGTTGACTCATGAAATGCTCTAATATTGTCATGTTCCTCTATGGTTGATCTGGCTGATCTCATGCAGGGATACCACCACCATTTATAGACTGAGTCAACTATGTCATCACTGCAACAAACTTTTCAGTTTTGATTCCAACTATATCATGTTGCTGATTTGGAAGTTTGTCTTCCTCTTGATGTCGTCCCAACATAGCTACCCTATTTCCAATGCGGAAAAACATTCTGAACACATAAATTCTTTAGGCGAAGCAACCTGGTAATCTGGAAATGCTATATCATTTCAATATTAACATAAATTATTTTATGGATATTAATTTAACAATACCCTAACTTCTAAAATTTTTTAAACAGACATGTGATACCAACTATAACGACATGACCATAAAACATTACATAATCGTAAAATTAAATGAATAATTCACATATAGGATCTTTTCAAGTTTATATTTTTAGAGAATTAGGTCATAACGGTTACATTATATCAACAAATTTTCAAATTAGACACTTCTACTCAAATCCCATATTTTTTACAAAATATAAATTTTTGATAAAAAATTCATGTCTAGTTCAATATTTTAGATAGAAAAAATTTTTATAGATCCCATCCTTGTCCATTTTCCACTTTATGTCTTGTGAAAAATATTTCAAAAACATGGGATGAGAATAAAGTGGTCAGTAAGGGATACACAAAGAAGGATAACTGTTAGTTTTTTTAAATGAACAAGTAAACCATGAATACGTTATCATAAGTAATACTTCTCACCTTTTTGAAGTTTTAAATAAACATCACTAAATAAAAGATCATTTTTTACCCTTTTGTAACCAAAATATTACCATAAAAACCATATAAAGAAAACACAACATATATAGGTAACTTGGGTCATAAAGATACCTAAATGGAATAATCATAGTCTACTTCCATACAAATCACTAAATGGAATAGCCATACGGATGACTTCCATACCCAATGAATTGGATATTATATCGTAACCACCTATCCTTGTTTAACATGGTACCACCCACCATTTGGTTTATCACATAACCACCCATCAAATTTACAAGTACCATTATTAAATCATAACACATTCAACAAATATAAACGAAAGAAAACATTTCCAAACATAAATCACAGTATATCACTTAAATATATTATCATATAAAATCCATTATCAAAACCATTTTCAATACCAAAATATATGAAAGAGTATATGGTATTTATTTTCCTTTTCAAAACATTACATCTTGTTAAGGAAGCCAAATATCCAATAATACTAGCGGTGGAAAAAAGGTGGTTGTCACTACTTACGTTGAAGGAAACATTCCTTTTTGTTGTTTAGTAAAATTCTTCATTGAAAAAGATTCCATTTGAATTAAATGAAAAGTAAAAGATGTTTATACAGCATATAAAAATAATTTCTGTATTAAAACAAAATATGGCTCAATGAAAGGAGACTGAGATGAAGTCCCTTACATTGTCTTCGACTTGACCCGTTCGTTCTTTTATCTCATGGATAATAAAATAAAGTTTATTTCTAAATTATTAAGATCATTTTTCATTATTATTATTCATTTTATATCACTAATTACAATTTTTTAAACATTATGTAATCATTTATGTTAATAACGGTCGTTTTTTCGATATTTGGTACGTGAGTCAAAAATGTACTTCCTAAAATTAAAATTTGTTCATGTGGTTAAATATAAATTATATCTAGAATGATATTCATGATTTAGATATAATATATATAATATATATCCATTATTTACATTTATTTATAAAATTACATAACATTTGGTGGTAAGAAAGGAAATGCACCGTTCATGGAGCTGGTAAATCGTACGTACGCATGAATGCTACTTCATTTCTATTTTTTATTTTAATGGAATTAAAACATAATGATACATAGGTATATTATAATTCCATTATAATATATAATATAATGTCATTAACTCCATCCATTATATGTCCCACATATGGCATTAATGAGTCCTATCACTTTGAGGGGCAGTAGTACGCACTAACTCAAATGAAATTATCACGTTTACCCATAATGGAAACCATAAAGATATGATATAAATGAAAAATACAGAAGAATAAAGAAAACATAAACATAATATATATCATATATTAATATAGTTTCATCATAATGGCCACCATGATAGGCAGTTGGAGATATTTCAACAATCATCATTTCGTGAGGCAGTAGTTCTCCATCCACAGAAATAGTATGTTCTTAACCCCTTAGATGGAGGTGTTTTTAAGTGTAGTTAGAATCCTTCTCCTAAAAACATCCTAGTATATTGAATATTCTGGGTTTGTTATAAAATAAATGAATTAAAAGAGTTTAGTGGTTGTAGAATTAATATAAAAGAAAATGAGTAAAGAGAAATAGTTACCTTTAATTTCGGAAGCTCCCTTTTGTTTGAACCAAAAAGACTTCTTGAAGTGCCCTATGCATAAGGTAAGTCTTCTAAGAGGGGGATAAAAATCTTAAGAGATTATTTGGGTAGGTTTTGGATGAGATAAATGGCTTGAGAGGTTTGATTAATGAGTTAGAATTGAGGGATTTTTATATGGGAGAGGAGAGGCTCTTTTGGAATGTGTTAAAATATTATTTTATTATATACTAATTTTTGGTTTCTAAAAGTCCAAAACTGAATAAAGTCGAATATCATATGACTAATGGTATAAATAAAATCATCCCATAATAAATGGACAGGTTTTGGATATTATTTTAATCTTTTTAAACTTATTTATTTAAATCATTTATTAATGAGGTAAACATTGCATCATTATTGTGTCATAAATAATTTAATATATATGATGTCTAAAAATTATAAAATAATACCATGATGTAGGAAATATTTTTATCCTTCCAAATAATATTTATAGACTTAAAGATAACTTGTATAACCATATGTAAAAATTAATTTACTAAAACATATTTGTTAAAGCATTTTTTTGTCTTTACTTTAAGTTAATTAAAATAAAGTGTCATTGTCACTCTTAAGTGGCCCCATGGGGTCCCAAAATCAACCCAAAGATGAACATGGTTAGATATATATCCAAAAAATGAATTAAGACACGTGTTAGGTTAATTTTAAATTATTATAATAATATTTGTTTACCCTTATTTACTAGATTTACCCTTTAACGATGGTAAATAAAATATATACTCAAATAAATATTCTTAATGTCTGAAAATAAATGTTTCTTATTTACTCAATTTGGACCTCATGATTCCAAATATGAAAACTGTTTTTCCGTATTCCAAACATAGAAGTGATAGAAATTAATTTAAAATTAATTCTTGCAGTCAAAACCAAAAGCCTGTTTTTAGTAATATAATCTATCAGAATCTTGACACTTGTTTATGTCCAATTTCAAAGTAATATTATTTAAAATGACCAACATTGGATTAAATGGTAAAAATATATTCTAATTAAACTTTAAAACCAATTAAAAGGATAATCCAACCATATAAATAAATTAGATTAAAATGTAGTTTTGAATTAAAGTACATTATTTTTCACTATTCATTAAAATTTAACTTTATCCGAAAAATACCAAAATTTCATCCAAATTAAATTTTGATTTACCTGTTCTAAAGAAAAATTTTAATTTGATAAACAGAACATCTAAAAGTGACCAAAACTATATTTAAAGAGGTTTCTCCATTAAAAGGTGGTAAATCATCCTTTTGATGTAAATTATTCTAAAAATTAGATTCCTTCACATTTTAAGCCTATATCTTCTATTGGATAAATATTAAAACATTTAACAAACATGTATAATCATATTTTAGTTAGTTCGGTTCATTCCCGCCAATAAAAAATCTACGAATTAACTACCATTTAAAATAATAATATTATATTATTTGTATGCAACGTAAGATTTCAAAGAAACATATTGTTGTGTATCGAGTACGCCATAGAACATAGAAGCCCTTATAAGGTAAAATAAATATTTAATTCCCAAAATATTAATTAAAAAGAAAATGTATTATTTCTTTATTTACATGGGATGTTAAAAAACATGTGGCATAGAGGATGTATTGAATTAATAAAAGATTATGATTTCATGATCAATTACCATCCTGGAAAAGAAAACAAAGTCCAAGATTCCTTGTGTCGAAAACATCACGAATCATTAACTGTGTTATGGATAGAAAAATACCATTTGATTAATGATTTGATGAATTTTGGATTGTATGTTTTTAGTGAAAGAAAATCCTTTGTTTTTTTATGGTTTTAGTGAAGTATCTTTTTCAAATAGAATTCTGAAAGTGTTGAAGTTAGATAGAGAGCTACATTAAAATATTGAATTAGTGAAAATGGGTATGTTTCCAAAATTTGACGTTGATAATGATAGGGTTTTTATATTTGGAAAAATATTGTATTTGACTTGTGTTTCCCAATTGAAGAAATAATAGATATGTGAATCTTATTGTTCACCATTTTTAGTTTATCCTGGAAGCATAAAGATGTACATAGAAATTTGGGAATATTACTTCAGTGGATAGAATACAAATAGATATTTTAGATTTCATTGTGAAATGTTTGACATGTCAACAGGTTAATTTATTGTGGTAGTTACGGAAGGGGATGCTTCAGCCTTTATCAATGGTAAAGTGGAAATGAGAGAATATATCCTTGGACTTCATTATGGGACTTCCAAATACTTCTCAAGGTAAAAATGCAATTTTTTTATTGTCGATTTACTAACTAAATCTTCTCATTTACTTTCTATATGACATAACATGTATATGGATTATCTTTATAGATTGTACCATTTTGATATTGTTAGTGTAATTCCACAAACCAGAAGCCATGATCAAGTGCATTATTTTAATTCAATGGAAGGATTACAATGAATCATGTCCCGAAGGACCTATCAGTTTAGCAGTCTAGTAAAATAGATTACAAACATGAACTTAACATTACAATTTCTAACATAAAAATAAAACATAGATATATATTTGATAATTACATAATTCTCCTAGCTTAAACCTGCATGAAAAACATAATTCACTTATTGGCATCCTGGGAAAATAAAAAATAAGAAAGAGGTGTGCTCAGATTCTTAGTAAGGATAAACAATATAGTGGAAGCTATCATAAATAATCATAAACTTTTATGTCATGCTGTAAAATTGAAACACAAGACCTTTAAAAATAAACTTTAGTATAATATGTCAGAGATAAATCAAATAATTCCATTCAGATATACACATGGATATTATACTTGTTGAATAATCACATGTAACATTAATAACTAATTTCATAATGATGGAATGCATAATTTCAGACATCTTAACCACAATGTCAAGGACTCGTGCCAAGACTCTAAATGTATATTTTTTTATGTCCTTGTGCCACGACAAAACTTTGTCTCTTGAGACCTACCGATGCATTGAGGGGATATAGAGTTCCCCGCTCATCACATACTATGTCCAATTAAATCATCATATGAAAATATTGAAACATAACATAAAAAATCATATTAAAACATACATCCAAATTGTCAATAGATTAACCATAAACCATGAATGGTATAGAAATAGCACATCCACATTCAAACATATCATAACTCATTCAATACAATATTGAAGATTTTATTATAATAAATCAACCACAATCAAGAATAATATCCAGTAAAGGATGTTGACATAGTTGAAAATGATTAGTAAAACTCTTTGATAGAAATATCCCTTTTTGTGAAATCTTTTAAAAGTCACACATTTATAAAGGAAGTCCATTAAAATAGATTTTTGAATCAATCTTTCCCGTAGAAATTTCAAACTTTTGAATGGAATAAACATTCTAAAACAATCTTGTCCAAATAAATAAATCTTTAAATCAATTTGAAAACAAGGACATTCATTAAAAAGATTTATAAAATAAATCATTAAAACATTTAGAATAATGATATTTTTAAACTGTCCCTTCCAAAAACCCATAAAATATTCTTTATGAAAATATTTTTATGGAACATGAACTAGTTTGATAAATATGTCCTAGTAAATACTTACACATAAACAATCTCCGATAATAACGAGATTTAGGGATTAACCCTTACCTTGTACTTTCCTTTAGTTGAGAGTACGTTTAACCTCTTTTATAATTACCATAGTATGTTATTATATTACACCAAAACCATATTCATATTTATGATATCATGTATGATTCATTTATGACATTATACTACCCATTTAATAATAATTTCTATGTTAGAGAAACATTTCGGGTAATAGTCACTTTCTTTATCGTATGGGTATTAACATGATATTTTTTATAGTATTTCTTGGATAATTATTAACATAATTACAATATATAAAACATTATTTATATATGAAATATTTTCAGAATATAAATATGTATAATAGATATATATGTGAAATAGAAACACCGTTCATGGAGACGGTAGTCCGTACGTACACATAAACGTTATTTTTGTTTTTTTATCGTATAGTATAGAAGTAAGTAAACAATATATATTTATCAAATTAAATCTATATTATTACTGTACAAATATTATCTCATATACCTCATAAATAATAAATATATATATTTTTATAAAAAATCTTGAAGGTTGATCGTTGAAGATGAATCTCATCGCGTCATGGAGACGGTAAAACTTACGTACGCATGAGCGATAATATCATTATATTTATGGTGAAATAATGATTAATTGGATTTTATATTACATATAAATAATAATTAACATGTTATATTCATTATTTAAATTAATTATACTCGTTATTTTACCCATCTAAATAATGTAGTGTAAAATAACAAACTACACCACGACGTGGAGATGGTAAGTTGTACGTACGCACGTATGGTAAATTTTTCATTCATTTGATGGATAGAATAAAAAACATGGTAGTACCATATTTATAATAAAATCTCATAATTTATAATGTACTGAAGTTTTTATTTTATTATGGTAACAATAATGAAAAAATAAGTAGAAGAAAAAAGAACTTTGAAAGATATGAAAAAATAATTACCTCTTCTTTGGGTGTTTCCTATTTATTTGAATAAAATGGCAGTTTGTATGGATTTATAATCAAGTTAAGTCCTCTAATATGAATTTAGAGAATTCGGTATGAGATTTTAATAGGGTTTGGTTTAACCAAATAGATTTTTTGGTGTGAATATGAGAGAAGGGGAAGTACTCTTTTATTTGAGAGGTGAGGGGCACTTTATGAAGAGCTTAAAATATTAATTAATTATAAAATAATTTTTGGTTCCTAATAGTTTAAAATGGACTTATTTCTAGGATAAGGTGTTGATGGGTCTATATACTCTCAAACAATAGGTTTTAGACGAATTTAGGTCTCCATACTAACCTTATCTTTTGGATTTTACTCTTAGTTAAATAGTTTAACATTTACCTTGTCTTCCGATATTTTTATATTACATGGTTAATAAACATACTATAAAAGGACAAGAGTACCTCAGGTGGTTAATTAATGAAATATCATACCTTAATTTTGTCCTTTGGACAAATCTAATATTATTTGAAATATTATATCCTTTAATAAAATTGTATTTTTTTAAACACATGTTTTTCAATTTTGACACTATTTAGAATTTAGTTTTTGAGAAAGTCCTAAAAACTAAATTACTTAGAAAAAAATAATTCTAATAAACTCTAACATTTAATATTCATCATGATGATTATTTTATGTCATCAAAACATTCAGATTATATTTATATAATATTTATAATTATCTTTATTTTATTCATTCATTACTAAGGAAAATACTCCATCATTATTGTGTCATAAATAAATATATTTATTTTATATCTAAAAATTAAAAATAGAATACCACAATGTATGATATAGTTTTAGTTTTCTAATTAAGATTAATAATCAAAATTATCAATTATATAACCACATATAAATTTTTTTTTACTAAAACATATATGTTTTGGGTACATTTTCCTTTACAATAAATTAATTTTTATAAAGCGTCATTTTCACTTAAAAGTGGATCCATGTGGTCCCAAAATTGACCCAAGGATTCCCATGGTTAGAAATGTATCTGAAAATAGGGTTAGGACATGTGTCAGGGTAATTTATGTTTATTAGAATATTATTTTTACCCTTATTTAACTGATTTACCCTTTAACCATGGTAAATAAAATATTTACTAAAGTTACTATCCAAAATGTCTAAAAATAAACGTTACCTATTTAAAAAATTTAGAACTCATGATTCCAAATATTGAATCCATTTTTCAATATTCAAAATACATGAGTTGAAGAAATTAATTTAAAATTAATTCTCATTGTCAAAACCCAAAAGTGGGTTTTTAAGAAGTAAAAACTATCAAAATGTTGACATGTGTTTATGTACAATTTAAAGGAGAAATTACATAAAACAACCTATAATATATTAATTGATAAAAATATAATCTTTTTATACTTTAAAAATCCTTCCATGAATAATTTTATAACAGAAATTATTTCTATTAAAAAAGTTTATTTTAATTAAAATTGTGAATTTTTCACTATTCATCAAAATATGAAAGTTAACCGAAAAGTACCAAAAACTCACTGTAAGAGACTTTTGATATTATGGAATAACAATGAAGTCTATTTTACCAAATTAAAATTTTAGGGTTGTCTAAAATTTATTTTATTATTGTTCATAAAATGACATAAAAAAGTAGTTCTTTTAAAAAAAAGTTTTCCTAAATATATAACTATTCTAACAAAACCTATAAATTCCAATATAAATATGATTTCATTATGTGAAATCATTATAAATAAAATTTAATGTTTTTTTTACTATTAAAATTATAATATTTAATTGATAAATAAATATATCATTTAAATATTGTAATACTAATGTGTTTTACCGAAACTAAATTTTCCAAACAACGCAAGACAAGTCGGTTATACAAGAAATATAAGCTCTTAAATTACATTAAAGAGATAATATAATATGAAATTTTGGGGTGTTACAGTCAGGTTACATTGAGCTCCACTTTTCATTGTGTCTGACCGTAATCCCAACATCACTTATAACGTTTGTAAAGTCCTTCAGAAGTTGTTGGGAATAGAATAAAATTTTAGTACATCATTTCATACTCAATCAGATGGGCTTTCTGAAAGGATGGTTCAAAATTTAGAGGATATTCTTGTATTATGGTCAATGGATTACATGGGAAGTTTTGATCAACATATTTATTTAGTTGGATTTTCATATAATAACAGTTTTCATTCTAGTATACAGATGCATCATTTTGAAGAATTATATTGGAATCGATTTCAAAATCGATCATTTTGGGATGATATTGGGGAAAGGAGGTTGATGGGACAATAATTCATAGAGAAAGTGAATATGATCAAAAACACCATGAGGATATCTTAGAGAAGGCAGAAACATTATGCATATAACAGGAGGAAAGACTTTTATTCTGAGGTAGGTGATCATGTTTTTCAAATAATCTCACCATTTAAAAATCTTATGAATTTTGTTAAGAATGGAAATATAAGAAAATGGTTCATTATAAATTATGAAATTATATATAATGTTGTATTGGTTTCCAATCTACTAGCATTGCCTTAGTGTTTATCACAAGCCCGCAATTTTTTCAAGTTTCAATGTTGAGAAAGAATGTTCCGTATTCATTTCTTGTTTTGAGCTGAGAAGTAGTTCAAATAGAAAGAAACATTCTTAAGAAGATAAACATGTTTAGATTCAGGATCGAAGGGATCAAGTATTGCGGAATAAGGTAATCCACCAAGTAATGTTTTTATGGAGAACCAACGTGGTTGAAGAAGCAACATGGGAATCTTCAAATGGTATGAGAGAAAGGTACCCTAACTTGTTTCATAAGTAAATAAAATTGTGAGGACATTGTTTCAAGTATGTGGGGAGAAATCAACCACCAAGGTTTTAAAAATAAATTGAAATGAATAAAATGTAGATTCTATACATAAGGACTCTATTATTAAGGAGATAGTAATTAACTAGACACTACACATAATTATTCTACATCTATGATTTGAATTTCGAAAAACAGACATCTACGTCGGGGATTCGTAAGTTGTTTGGAGTATCATAAAACCAACTGGTTTTTTGGTGACTATAAACATAAAAATATGAATATTAATATGGATAGTAATGTTATAATTTGAATAGAAAATTTTATTATTATTTTATTTCTTAAGGTAATAAGATAATGAGATCTTGATTCATTTTTCAAGGTGATATAAAATTAGTTATAGTTTTAAAAAAATGGAAGGAATTGTGATTTTATTTATAAAATAAAATAATCATATTTAGAAATTTATTTTCAAGAAATGGATTTTATTTTTTAATTCTGCACATAAAAAAATGGTAAGGTTGATGTTTTGGGATTTTTCTAAAATACATGAATTTTTTGTGAAGAGTTAAATTCGAAAATTTACAAAAAAAAGGTAAATAAGTGAATTTCTTCATCATTCTTGAGTCATGGTTCATTTAAATGGTCATTGGCCCAAACTCAAATTCAATTATTACTTTTTTTCGTCACATGAGTTATGACTATTCACAGTCTTGATAATAAATAATAAACTAATCATTAAAATAATAGAATCCCCCTCTCCTCCACTATAAATACAGCCCTCACCCTCCTCTTCCTATCACACCTCTCAAACCTTTATAATTGTCTATTTTCTTCACAATGCCCTTCCCAAATAACTCCCCCACGTATACGACCTGTTTTTCTTATTAAAGTCCAAAACCAAAGGCCTTAAGGAGGATATCAAGGAGAAGAGACAAAGTGTTAAAGACTCATTTTTATTTTCTTTGGTTTTCTTTTCAATTATTTTCTTTTCTTATACTCTCTTCCCGTATCCATATATAAGAGCTACGAAAGATCCATAATATTATATATTATTAATTTTATCATGCTTATGGAAATACTCATCAATGTCCTTCTACCCCTCCCATCTCTTATTCTAAAAATAAAAACACAATCTGTGATATGTCGATTTACCAAAATTGTGGACAATGTGGTTTGAATTTCCATTAATTCCTCTATAGATGTTTGTAAAACCATTTCAACGCTTGAAATATATTTTAATGTGTCATATATGACAACTCTTATGTTCTATAATTATTTAAAAAGCATAATATTAAACTTATAGGATGAAACAAGTTTGTGATTATCGAAAACCCTCAAAATGATCATATAAAGTGTTATAAACATGAATATATTTCTGTAAAATATGAATGAAACAATTTTAAAAATTATATAGGAAGGTTAATCACATTTGAAGTGACATTAACCCAATGTAGTGGAATTCATAACCAAATTTCCATTATTTTGGATAACCTTCTAATTCATTAATTATATGGTTATAAGATTATTTGTGTGATGGATTGTTGTTTATATTATGTTGTATTATATGTATTTACATGGTATACACATATACTTCTCATTATATTAATTTTTCACTTCAATTATATGATATTATTAATGAAAATTACTTTTAAAATCTTCCATTAAATTTCAATTTTATAAAAATCAAATGTAATTTTTTATGCAATTATTAAAATTTTATGATTATGTTCTATTTCTTGGGAATTGATTATGATGAAGGGTAAGAACTATATATACCTCCAATTCATTGGGTATTTGTATGTTGTAGGTCAGTATTATGGTTACTTCATGTGTAAATATTATGGTTACACAATAAGGTAGTCGTGATGGTTACATTATAAGGTAGCCATGAGAGTTACAAATCATAAGGTATCCCTGAGGGTTACAATTATAATGAACCAACCCGGGTTGACTGTGGACCGATTACCTGATTTTGACTGCGACATTCTTGAGGGGCATTCCCAATCCTGTTAGGATGGATACTAGGGTTGGGAATTAAATCATAGACTTTGGGAATGACTTTGGCCCAAAAAAACAAAGATCATAATGAATAAAGGACCAAGAAAACTGCAAGAGCTAATAGCTAAAATATATAAATATAGAAATTAAACAGCTGGTCAAAAAACAAAATATTAATAGAAAGAAAAAAATTAAAAAACAAGAGCACGATCTCAGGATCTTTTTCTGACCCTTTGGTGACCTCCAGCAACAAGCACAAAACTGATCCAATATGAGAAGCTTCTAAAGAAAAAAACACAACAATAGCTAAACCTACAACTGAAATGATAGAATAGGCATGAGCAAATAAATTCTCAGTAGGGATTCCCAGTGATATCCATTGAATCCAAGTGTTTCAATACCAATAGATATCCAATGACACTAGTTTGAGAAAAATCGAACTATAAAATAATGTTTTTCCACATTTTACATAACAACAGACAAAAAATCTCTTTTTCAAAACCAAAATCCATTTGGTATTAAGATTCCATATTTGGAAAACTAGGGAAGTGCTATAGAAAAATAAACAAACAATTATGGCACAAAAAAAATTGAACCAAATAAATAAAACAAACAATACAGTTAATAATGGTAACTAGGGGTTATCCAAAATATCCCTATACAACCCATGGATGTACTCAGTTCAGAACCACCTATCGGTGTATTGTGAATCCCCATAGTCTATAACCCATTGATCACCCTCACAATAAAACTAGTGTAAATTCACACCTGGCCTCCCTATCTACCTGGGGGAACAAACCTGTATAATCGAGGCTGGAAAAAAATCATCACTCGGTCATCTACAAGATTCACATGAACCCATGGTGGTTATAGTCATATTGTGTATGTAGGAGGCCAACGCACACATGTATCAGCCTATCTATCGAACTAAACTTGCCTACCCCAAACATAGACACCAATATACGATAACACCTAAGGGATATTGCTGTTATAAAGGTCTCCCGTATAAATATACATACATTTCATATCACGCAATGGTTCTAATTGGGTCACTATAACACATGAACATTTAAATCATTTCACAAACACTTACGGTTTCCAATTGTGCACACATTTTTTCAAAAAAATTCCTTTTAAAATGTTGAAACAGACATGAAATTGAGTTGGATGTTCCAAATGGCCCTTTACCCTTTCCAAAATCACACTAAACCATTTCCATAAAAAAATTCATAATTCTAGAGTGTAGCACAAATTTAATAAAACAGACCAAATGGCCTCGTAATCTACATATCCACCAAAACACACCCAAAATCCAGATGAGAATATGCTCAAATATTTTCTTTCTATCCATTTTAAAGAACCCCATCAAGATAAGAAGAATGTATTGAAAACAATAACCATTTAAAAATAAAGGTTTCCATGCAACGAAAAATTTAAAGCACCGCCTTCATTTCAGGGCACATCCATGCGTGCACCTAGTGCACCCATGGACATATCGACATCTAATTTTACCTTAAATATTCAAAGGGTTTTCAAAAAACCATTTCCATAAAACACCTTTTTCCATAATACCATCTCCACCCACAGACTTTATTTTAAAAGAAATCAAACCAAAATATTAAAGAAATTAAATCTTTACCAAAGTGTTTTAAAACAATAAGCAAGACATAACATAGCCAAATAATATGCACCAAACCATCTTCATTGACAAACAGTGTCATTGAAACCTACTAATGGTTATACATTTCAAAAAATAACCAATTACTCATTATAATAACAATGGAAATTCAAATAATCTTCCAAGGTACCATAACTATAGGTAATTTACACAAAACTCATTTAAAACCTATTTTTATCAAACCAAATCAATTCCAAAGTACAATAATATGTTTTAAAAGGGTTAGAAAATGTTGAGTATCAACTTAATATATTTATCTAATATTTTAATATTCAAAGGAAAGGCTTTATGAAGAAAATTTTGGAAACCCCTACTGAATACTTGTGTGATTGGAATTAAACTTCAAGGATTGGGAGATATAATCCCTGAGAATGATCCACATGCCATATCAATAAGAAAAACGAACCACTTCATCCAACCCTAGTCCTAGGGTTTGACCAAGGTATGATTCCCAAATGGAAAGAAATAAATAGAGAGAGGAAAGAGAGTATAAGACTTAATAGATAGAATTGATGGAGAAACCATGAAGAATCACCAACTTTTCTTGAAAAATAGTCCAAAAAGTGGTACAAAATGAAGAAGGAAGGAGGGGGTGACCTATGGTCGATATCAATAGTTATGGATTCATTTGGGAGGTGGGATTACCCCAAAATTCTTTTTTGGTTAAAATTTATTTAGCCCGTAATAGGATGCACATTTTTTCTACACATTTTTTTATACCATGAGAAAACTGTTCAACTACTACTTGAAATGTTCTGAATACCTTCACATATGAGTTTCACACCTTGGAAAAATTGATCTAAAACCATGAAACATGAAAAAATTCCAAAAACCCTAAAATGAAACTCTAAACACTAGGGAATCCCCCCCCCAATGATTCCCAAATGTTTTAAACCCAATGTAGTGACACCATTGGTGTCACAAACTCCCCAACATGCAATTTCTCCCAAAAAAAAATTCATAACAACCATTAGTTGGGTTAGAAGAAAAAAAAATACCACAAAAACACAGATACTTTTATTAGAAATCCAAACTGAACCTCGTCAAAAATATCCAACATCAAGAAATAATTAAAAATAAGTAGTATCTAAGGTCGGGGTGTAATAATTCTCCCCATCAAAAACTCTTCCAGAAAGTCACCACTCCAATAACTGATAAATATTTGAGTCTATGCCCCAACAAAACTGATGAAAACTAATAATCCTATGATGACCCTACTCTCTGTAGGTCACACCCCAACGATTCCAGAAGAAACTAAAGCCCAATATTGAGAGAGAACATGAGAGGTTTCTCCCCACCACAAAAACTCAACTTGCATGAAAACCTCAAAACCCCAACACACCACCCCTGGGGGCATTGTGGGAACTCCAGACTAATTATTACCACACATATTGAATGAAAAAAATCCACCATAAGGACCCAGACAGAGAACCTACTATATAAAAATCCTGCATATCAGGCACCTAAATAGGATAACCCCAACAAGAGTTGACAACCATCAATACATTGGTGATCAAAAAAACCACCGGAACTCAAAACAATTATCCACAACATCCAATATTCCTCCAACATTGGGGAATACTAATGAGAATAGTTCAAAATAAAATTAAACAGTGGATCAACCCCACCACTCATCCTCTTACCAACACCTAGGCATTTATCAAATCAGAATCAAAGAGATCAAAACCAAAACCAATTAAAATCATATATCCATAGTTGAATAAACCATAGGGGAAAACTGATTCCAAAATCCAAATTTAAAATAAACAAAGACATTTACATTGAGTAGGAAAATTTTGTCACAACATTACAGAAATAGACAAAAATAAAACAATAGAACAGAAATAGTTAGAAGATAGAACATTAGGGCCAAGATTCTAGTACCCTAGAAAATTTCTGACTGTGCACGAGCTTCACCCTAAGAACTGTTGTTGGGGAACTGATGGCTGAAGCATCTCCTACCTCATATACATGAAATACATACTCCAATCAATACTTTCATTTTACAACAATGCTTCATGTAGAACTTCTCTGAATCTCCCAGACATCCACAATAGCGGAAAGTATTTGGAGGAATATGAAAATACGAACATGAGTGACAAAACCGGCTTCACAGGAAACATACAAGCAAATGGTCTGAGGAACTAGAAACTGGAGCCGAAAAAAGATTTTTTTTCGAAACTATTTCCTCTACAACACCCTACTCACTAGATGGGGGGCCTTCATGAAAACCAAAAAACAAAAAACTACACCCCAAAAAACTAGATCAACAATGAATTCCTCATCCACAAACCTCTCAAAATAGGTTTCACCAGATGAGGGAACTTTCCCCGTAATTTCAAGATGATGACCCCAAACAAAAGAACGGGTTTTTATTTGGTCCTATGTGGATAGTTCCAAAGAATATGGAACTAGCCCCTTGAAATGGTTAACATAAGACCCTACTGACTACTGACCCTACAGAACAGTTTGTAGCTCTTCCACCTTCCTCAACTTCACCTCCTCTCGTATAAACTATTGGGAAAAGGTGTCCTTAAACACCTCCCACTTCATCTCACCTTACATTGATGATGGGAAAACAAACTCCCCCTAGTCCAAGGCTATAACCTCAAACAACCTCTGAACTGTACATAATCTAATAGTTTTTTGAGTTCCCAACAACCTAAGAACAATCTTTACTTCTTCAGTCCACTCCACATCATCATGAAGGCATTGATTATAAGGAAAAAAATGAAACACTTGAGAAGGACCAAGAACTATGAAAGAATCATTAAAGACCTTAGGGACATTTATGGGTGGCATTTCCTAAGTGACATGAAAAATACAAACCAAATGCCATATCAAATAGAGTCACAAATAAATAATTTTTTTCTTAAACAAAAACCTACATCCAAATAAGGAATAATCAAGAAGAATACCTTCAGCCAAAACAACTAGCTTAGTGGCCAACCAATTGTAAACAACACAAAAAAAATATTTTTTAAAAAACTATTGTTTTCCAAGAAAACCGATTTCCTCATTCCAATCCACTATTGGAAAATAATTCCAAACCATTGATTTCAAAAACCAACCAATGGCATCTTATAAACTATTACATTTGCATCCATCTAATTCCCTACTCATGTTCCCACACTCACATTCCACACATACCCACACACATGTCATCATCAATAATGACTACCAAGGGCTACTTCCATTCAACATTCTCTTACACAAAACACTTTCAATGTTTCAAAACCCACATCACTAATTTGAAACCATTTTTTGAAAAACACTTTAGTTTTTAAATCCATTTTCATTTCAAAATGCACATTCATTTTCAACATACAACTACACCAACTGAAACCAAAACAAAACACAATCAATAATTAACTATCAGAATGAGGCACCAGTGTTTGTGCATATCCCAGAGACATTGTGGTGGGTCATACACTATGTAAGTCATAACACTTGGAGGAATTTGAACGGATCTCTTGGACTCCACATGGGTAACCACCCCAGGTGGGGATGCAACATGAATTGACTCACCTCAATTGTCTCCCCTAAATCCAAAACAACCCAAAACAAAAGACTAAAATCCCCAAATACCTTTGGTGAATCTAATATTAGAAAGAGAAACGGTGTGTGGTGCCCTTCCCAAATCAACCCCCTGAGTACCAACATCCCTAATCTTTATCTACCAGTCACTATAAATAACATGAACCTACTATGTTACAATTTTATCAAATCCAACCTGGGTTGACCTAGAACCGGCCACCCAATCCAGTCTGAAATATGCCCCAAAAGGCGTTTTTAATCCCCCCCAGGATGGAAACTAGTGCTGGGAATCCAAAAATACAATTTGGGAATTATTACAGCCAAAAAACCCAAGATCATAATGAATAAATGGCCATGAAAACTACAAGATCTAACAAATTAAATATACATAGAAATAAAACAGTTGGTCAAAAAAAATACGACTAAAAATAAACAAATCTAAAAACAAGTCATGGATCCCAAAATCGTTATGTGACCCTTTGGTCACTTCGAACCACCGTCCCAAAATTTCTCCCACGCGATCAACCATAGAGGAAAAACAAGAAAAATAGATGAACCTATAATTTAAATCATAGAATATGTTTTATAACAAAAATGCATAGTAGGGATGCCAAGTGATATCCACTATATCCATGTGTTTCCATGCCCAAAGTTTTCCAATGACACTAGTTTGAACAAAATACAACTATTAAAGTTGGGTTTCCAACATCTGATAAAACAACACACAATACATCTCATTTTCTAATCCAAAATCCATTTTTTATTGAAATGTAAAAGTAAGGAAAACCAGGGTAGTACTAAAGATAAATTGGAAAATAAAGGTAGCACAAAAATCTATTACAACAAAAAAGAAAACAAATAGTACTAATAATAATGGTAATCAGGGGTGATCTGTAACATCTGTAGACAAGCTCTGGACATACTCGGTTTGGTACCACCTACTGGAATATAGTGAAGCCCCATAGTCTATAACCCACAGACCTCCCCCTTGAAAAAAACTAGCAGTAATTCCCACCTAGACTCTCTATATACTAAGGGCACCAACCCATCTAATTTGGGCTGGTAAGCAACCATCACTCAATCATCTATAAGATGCCTAGTAACCCGTGGTGGTAACAATCATATTGAGTAAGTAAGAGTCCAACACACGCGTTATTGAGCTCAACTATTAACATTGTAGTTGGATATCCCAATCATGCACCCCAATATACGATAACTCATAAGGGATGTCTCTCTCATAAAGGTTCCCTATATAAATATACATAAATTTATTATCACATGATGGATCCAACCGGGCTGTAATAACATACAAGAATTTAAATCATTTCACTGACACATAAGGTGTCCAATCATGCACACATTTTTTCAAATGGAATCCTTTATAAATGTTGACACTAATATCACCTTCAGTTTGATGTTCCAAATGGTCCTTTACCCTTCCCAAACTCACAATAAATATTTTCTATAAAAGTATTTCATAATTATAGAGTGTTTCATAATATTATAAAACAAACGAAATTCCCCCTCAATCCACACTTCCACAAAAACACACCCAAAATTAAAACAAGCATATTGTCAAAGATTTACATTCTAGAAATTTTAAAGAACCACACAATGTGATGAAAAATATTTGGAAAACAAGAACAATTTATGAAATCATGATTTCAAAAAAAACAAAAATTTAAAGAACTACCTTCATTTGAGGGAAAATCCATGTGTGCACCTAGTACACCATTGGATGTGTCCACATCAAATGGTATCTTACACATTCATAGGGATACCCAAAAACCATTTCTATAAAATATCCATTTCCTTAAAACCATATCCACTCACCCACTTTATTTTTAAATAACAAAAACCAAAACATTGAATCCCAAAGTGTTTTAACACAATAACCAAACGATAGCATAACAAATCAAACGCCAAAAACCAAAGTTCATTAATTAAAAATTCTATTTCAACATAATAATGTATATTAATTACATAAAATACCAAATTACACATTAAAAGAACAATGTAAATTGAAACAAGCTTCAAAGGTACCACAATCCTATACAAGTTACACAAAACTCATTTAAATCTTATTTTTAACAAACCAAATCAATTCAAAAATACCACAATATAATTAAAATGGATTCTATAGAGTATAAAATTAACGTCATAAATTTATTTCAAATTATAAGTATCAAAGGAATGGATTTAAGAAATAAAATCTTGGAAAAACCTACTAAAACATTGGGTGATTGGAATAAAACATCATGGAGAGGGAGGTCTAAGCCCAAAAAATGATATTCATACACTGGACACAAAAAAATAACCACATGATCCAACCCTAATAGTAGAATTTTTTCAAGGTAGGAAATACAAAAAAACCATGAAATAAATATATTGAAGATAGTTTAAGAGGAACATGATGAAATTGATGGGGGAAAACATGAAGAATCACAAACAATTCATAATAAATCATCTCAATAGTTTTCCAAAATGAAGTAGGAAGAAGGATGTGTTCCATCTAGTTGAACGCCAATAGATAAGTCTTCATTTGTGAGTGGAATCAACCCAAAATGATATTTATGTTAAAATTTATTAGCTCGTAATGGGATGCATGATTTTGTAAACCGTGCAAGAAACATAAAAATGCTTCTAGAAACGATTTAAAAAACATAGGTATGAATTTCACAGTTTTGGAAAACCCTGATAAAACTGTTCACCCTAAAAATTTCCAAAAATACCTCAATTGAAACCCCAAACACTATGGAATCCCACCCAATGATCCATGAAGGTTTTAAAACCAAAGTAGTGTCATTGTGGGTGTCACAAATTCCCCAACATGGAACACTCTCCCAAAAACATTCACAAAAACTATAAGTCAGGTTAAAAGGAAAAAAGACCACCAAAACACAAGGGCTTTTATTGGAAACCCAAGCTGAAGATCAAAATAATGATCCAAAATCTGAAAATAAAAAAAAATGAAGGAGTATCCAATGTTGGGGTGTGACAATTATCCCCACCACGGACACGTTCTATCCCCATAAATTCACCAAGAAAAAATCAAATGATGGTTCGTGTCCATTCACAAAAAAACCAAGGAATACTAAGAATAACGGGATGTTCTAACTGTCTATAGGTCACACCTAAATAATTCAAAAAAAAACTGAAGCACATGACTAGGGGAGAATACGAGAGGGTTCTCCGACCATAAAAACTCAGCTAGTTTGAAATCATAAAAACCCAAACCCACCACCCCATGGGGCACTGTGAGGCCTCTAGAATAAGATTTACCAAACTTATAGGATAATGAAAACAACGTCACCCCAAGGACCAAGATAGAGAAACTGCTACCGATAAAGCTGTCATACCAGGTTCCTGAAAGGGAATACCCAAACAAGAGTCGACAACCTTCAGTACTAGTGTGATAAACAACACCACCATAACTCAAAAAAATCCTCAACACCTTCCAATAATCCTCTAACATTAGGGAATACTCACATGAATATATCAAACCAAAACTTAAAATTGGATCAACCCTACCACTCATCCTCCTCTCAAAACAAATTTATTTCCCAAATCTATGTCAAGGAGGCCAAAAGCCAAACCAATGAAACTCATATATCCATAGGTCAAAAAACATTAGGGAAACGAATGATTCCAAAATCCACATTTAAAATAAAAGAAGAAACTTACAATGTTTTTGGACATGTCTATCACACCATCATAACAATATATTAACATAAAACAATAGAAGAACAATAGTTTGGAAATAGAAGACTAGACCTAAACTTCTAGTATATCAGGAAACTCTTGAATCTGCACGAGCTTGATCCTGAGACGTGCGGTTGGAACTTTGACGGATGAAGCATCTCACACTCAAAATCAAGAATCATATCCTCTATTCAACACTTCATTTTCAGACTACACTTCCTATCAGAATTCTTCAAATGGCCCAAATGACCACAATAGTGGAACGTCTTTGGAGGAATATGGAAAGACGTACTTGAGTGACCAAACCGGCCGTAGTAGAAATATATATGTGAACATTCTGATGAATTAGTAGTCATACCAAAAAATGATGTTTTTTAGAAATTATTTCATCTAGAACACCCCGTTATCCAAATGGTCCACCTTCATGAGAACCAACAACTCTTGAAAGATACCCAAAACCATATCATCCATAAATTCTTCATCCACCAACCTCTCAAGAAAGCTTTCACCGGATGAGAGTATATTCCCCTCAATATCCGGATGAATAACCTAGAAAAAAATAAAGTGGGGATTTCATTTGATCATCTGAGGCAACTTCCAATGAATATGGAACGAGCTCCTTGAAATAGTCAACATAAGACCCTACTGACAACTGACCCTACCGAACATTCCGAAACTCTGCCACCTTCCTCAACTTTACCTCTTCCAGTATATACAATTGGAAAAAACTAGCCTTAAAAACACCCCATGTCATCTCACCTTCCATTAATGATTGGGAAGCCAAATCCCACCGGTCCAAGGATGGACCCTCAAACAACCTCTAAACTACATAGACTCTGACAAATTTGAGAGTTCCCAATAACTTGAAAACACTCCAAACTTCTTCTAGAGACTCAACATCCTTATGAAGAACTCAATCACCATGAAAAATAGGAAACACTAGAGAAGGAACAGGAACTAGGCATGACTCGTTAGAGACCATGTAGACCATTCTGTGTGGAATTATTTGAGCAACACAAAAAATAAAAACCAAGTCCAACATCAAACTGAGGATCAAGGAAAAAGGGATTTCCTCAAACTAAAACAAACATCAAACTAATATATAATCAAGAACAATACCTTGATCCAAAACCACTGGCTTAGAGGTCAACCAAATTTAAACACCACCATAACAAAAATTTTCAAGAAATAAATATATTCCAAGAAATCCCATTTCTAAAAACCATTTATTCATTCCAATATTCTTTAGGAAAACCATGCCTAACATTTGTTTTCAAAACACAACTAATGGAATCTTATAAAACGTTACATCTAAACCCATCCATTTTACCTCCTCCTGTTCCCATAAGCATGTTCCACACGTACACACACACTTGTTAATGTATGTATAAAATACCAAGGGATCATTCTAATACATATTCTCCAAACCAAAATACTATCAATGTTTCAAAACCCATGTTTCTCAGTTAAAACTATTTGAGGAAAAACACTTATGTTTTCAAATCCATTTTCATTTCAAAATCCTCTATCATTTTCATCAAACACCTACACCTACCGAAAAAAAACAATACACAACCAATAATTAACTAATGAAATGAGGGACCAATGACTATGCATGTATCAGTTGTATAGTTGTGGGTCATTCCCCAAATAAGGCATAATAATATGAGGAATTTGAACTGGGAACTTGGAGTCCACATGGGTCACCACCCCAGTTGAAGCTGCAACATGAACCAGATCACCTCCTTTGCCACCACTCAATCTAAAATAACACTAAAAAAGAATCAAATCCCAAACTACCCATGGGGACTAGAGTTTTAGAACGATCAAGAGTTCATGATTCCCTTCCCAATCCTACCTCTCGAGTCTCGATAGTCCCAATCCCCATCTACCAGACACCCTAAATTAAAATAACCTCCTCTAATGCCATTTTTTCAAAAACTAACCATGGTCAACCCTAAAACGGTCACCCAAGATAGTCTATGGCATGTCTTTAGTGGAAGTATTTATCCCCCAGGGATGGGAAGTAGTGTAGGGAATCAAATAATAAACATGGGAAATGATTTCTGCCCATGAGAACAAAGATTAGAATGAATAATGGGCCCAGATAACTACATGATCTTACTAAATACATATACATATAAATTAAATAGGTGGTCAAATAACGAAACATGAATAAAATTTTTTGGAAACAAGACCCCAATCATGTAATCTATAGGTGACCCTTTGTTCACCTCCAACCATGATCCCAAAATTGCTCCCTCATGAGAAACCTCTAAGGAATAACTTGAAATGTAGATGAACCTGCAACTGAAATTATAGAATAGGTGTGATAAAAAAAATGCTTAGTAGGGATGCTATGAGATAACCATTGAATCCTTGTGTTTTCTTTCCCAATGTTTTCCAATGACATTATTTTGAAAAAAATACTACCATAAAACTAGGGTTTCCTTCATTTTACAAAGAAACTCACAACACTTCTCAATTTTGAAACCAAATTCCATTTTCTATTAAAATTCCAAATTAAGGAATTCCAGGGCAGTGCTAAAGAGAAATAGACAAACAAAACTAACACGGAAAACTGGTACAATGTATTGAAAAAAACAATGCATATATTAAATTTATCCATTGGTGAACCTAAACATCCCTAGACAACACCTGGATGTACATGGTTCCGAACCATGTGCCAGCGTATAGTAAAGCCACATCGTCTATAACCCATTGATCTCCCTTGCGACCAAACTAGAGATAATTAACACCTTTACTTAATATTTTCCAGGTTCATCGAACTATCTAATATGGTCTTGTCAGAAAACGTCACTCGATCATCTATAAGACACCCAAGAACCCATTGTGGTTATAATCATACTGTGTAAGTATGAGGCCAACGTAAATGTTACTTAGCTCGATTATCCCCACTACACATGACTACCCCAAACACAGACACTAATATATGATAAACCCTAAGTTATATACCTCCTATAAAGGTTCCCAATATAAATATACATACATTTGAAATCACACTAAGGTGAAAAATTTTCCGCAATAACATACAAAATTTTAAATCCTATCATAAACACTTATTGTTTCCAATCAGGCATTCATTTTTCAAAACACAATCCATTCTAAATGTAAAAAAAACATCACCTTGAGATGGATGTTCCAAATGGGCCTTTACCCTTTCCAACAACACCCCAAATAATTTCCATAATATTATTTCATAATTATATATTTTTTCATAATTTTATAAAACAATCCAAATGGACCCTCAAGCCACACATCCACCAAAAGACACCCAAAATCCAAACAAGAATATGCTTAAATTTTTCCTTCCAAACCATTTTAAAAAACCACATGAGGAGACAAAAAATTATTGGAAAACAAGAACCCTTTAAAAAATAATGTTCTCCATGAAAACAAAAATTTAAAGAACCACCTTCATTTGAGGTCACATACATGTGTGAACCGATTGCACCCAGAGATGATTCAACATCTAATGGAACCTCACACATTCAATGGGTTAAAGAAAAATCACTTCCATAAAACATCACATGCCTTAAAACCATCTCCACTCCCCCAAATTATTTTTAAAGAACACAAATCAAAACATTGAATCCATTAAATCTTTACCAAAGTGATTTAAAACAATAAAAAGTCTATAACATAACCAAATCATAAACACCAAACTAATTTACTTAACAGAAAATTTCTTTATTACATAATAATGGTTATATACTTGATAAAAGACCCAATTCCTCATAAGAATAAAATAATTCAGTTCAAACAAGCTTCCTAGGTACCACAAACCAAGAATATTTACACAAAACTCATTTAAAACCTATATCTAACAAACCAAATCAATTCCAAAATACCAAAATATGTTTAATAAAGGTACCATATAAGTGAAAATCTGTATAATAAATTTATTTAAAATGAAAATCATCAATGTAATGGCTTCAGGAAATAAAATGTTGGAAACACCTACTGAGACATTGTGTGATTATATTAAAACATCATGGAGAGGGATATCTAAACCCCACTATTGATCCATATACCCTAGCCAGAAGAAAAATAAACAACATGTTACAAACCTGACCCTAGGTTTCATCCATGGTAGGAAACCCAAAATAAAACAAAGAAATAGGGAGAGGGAAGAGAGTAGATGAGGAAATGGACAGACTTGATAGAGACAGCATGAAGAATCACAAACCTTTCTTGAGAAATCATCCCAAAAGTGCTCTAAAATGAAAACATAATAATGGGGATCTCATTGGTAGATAGCCAATATATACTGATTTGGTTAAAATTTATTAAATCCATAATGGGTTTCAAAGTTTTCCAGAATGGTTTTGTAAACCGTACACAAACAGTTCAACTACTACTGTAAATGTTTTTAAAAAAATGTTATTATGAGTTTCACAGTTTAGAAAAACCATTTTAAAACCACGCAACATAAAAAATTTCAAAAAACCCTCAAATTAATCTCCAAACACTAGGGAATCCCACCCAATGATCCTTTATTGTTTTAAACCAAATTAGTTACATTGTGGGTGTCACAAACTCTCCAATATGAAATGTTAACCCAACAAAATTCAAAACAACCAATAGTGGGGTTAAAAAAACAAATACTACCAAAACATAAAGACTTATATTAGACGCCCAAACCAAACCTCATTCAAAATAACCAACGTCGAGATATAAATAAATTGAAGGAGTATCTATGGTAGGGGTGTAACAAAAATATAAGTAAGTGATTCACTAAGATACAATTATAGTTTTATATATGTTCTTTAATGTTTTATGTAAATATCATGTTTCCCAAAGTAAGTATGTATGGGTGAGAAGTATGTCTTTGTGGAAATAATTTCATATGTTTTTTAAGTATTCAAGGTATTATGGTTTCATTACTTATTTATATATACCTTAGAGATCTTTTTATGCTCATCCAATGTTTTTAAATAATTTTCAATGATTATAAGGATGTTTAAGAGAAATAAGGAGCTCATGTTAATTGTTATGATGTTTTGGCAAAGAAATCATGTTTTCATTTTGTTTTTTTGGAAGAAATGGATATTATATTAATGATTCATACATTGTATGTGTGTGGGTTGATATGTATGTGTATTTTTTACCATTCTAAAACTCTACACTGAAAATATCTTTGGGATTGTAAAGAAGTGAAATCTAGTTGAAATATCAAAATTATGTAATGTTTAAGGCTGGGTATTTATAAAAGGGAAAGAAATTGGGTGACATATTAATTTTTACCAATCCTTATCTTTTCATATATAAAACATGTATTTATTAGATTTATCTTTTTTACATTCCATGTAAAGAATAGTTTAAAAAATAATCACATTACTTTGAGAGGTGATGGTCTTCCACACACAGAGGTGACATTATCATATGTTTAATGGAAGGGATAGTAAGATTATATAAGTGATATTATAATTTCATAAGTCTAATAATATCATAAATATTATATATATATACATAAAATAAATAATTAAACTACCTCATTAGATGTCCTACTAGAAAATCTTTTACATTTGTTCATGAGGATGTAGTCCATCATAAAAATGATCAATAAATTTATTTCATAGTTAAAAGAGGGGGAGATGGATAAATACTGTTACATAAGCATAATAAAATCTCATTATAAGTTTGATACATATGTTATTATATTTTTAGTGTTAATAAATATTTTATTCAGAAAAAAATGAGAAATAGAATGACAGATCATTGTGAAGACAAAAACCTAATCTAAGAGAAACATCCTTTTGATCTAATATTAAAAACCATAGGTTGGTATGTTGAGAATAAATAAAGAACTATAATGAAAATAAGGATTTTGGAAAATATTTTCTTAGTTTTCTTAGTCTAATGGATGGAGATGTGTGATGAATTGAAGGGAGGGTCTGGCTTTTTATAAGTGGTAGAGAGGATGCACATTGAATTTCTAAAATGAAAAACAATTAACAATGTTTTTCACATAAAAAAGACTAAAAATTGTCTATTAATGATCCTAAGAGATGATATGGTCTATATATAGCCATAAAATTTCGTTTTTATGAGATCTAGGTCATTTAGAACCCTTGTATTCATAGTTTAATCCCTAATGAACCAATTTTTTACTTAACCATGATAATTATTTTTTCCTGGTTTCCAGATTAATTAGGGTTCAAAACTATGTTTAAAATATTATATAAAAATAATTATGATGATTAAAAATATTTTATCCATTTTTGCGAATTATGTTTATAGAAGTGGTGAAATTCAAATTCAAATTAAACCCACACACACATTGAAAAAAAAATTCTAAATATATCATTCAAAAGATTAAAAAGTTTTTATATCATAATTAAATATGAAATTTATTAAATTTCCATAATGTAGTTATATTTTAAAATAATAAAACTAATTTTAATTTAAATCCTATTTAACAAATAAATTAAATTTTTCAATAATTTAAACGGAAAAGAATATTTTAATAAAAATTGGTATTTTCAAAATTCATCAAAAATAATTCTTTTTAAATAAACATCAAAAATTAACACAAACCTAATTTTGAAATGAATATTTCAGAAATGAATTTTAATTTTTCAAAAAAAAATCCAAAAATTAGGTAAAAACTAATTTCAAATTGTGTTCGTAAAGCGCGACAAAACTGCCTTCTAAAAAAAATAAATTTTATCATAAAACAATTCCTTTCATTTAAAAGGATTCTTATTTTATTTCTAATAGATAAATAAAAATAATGTTTTTATAATTTTGTAAACAATATACTATTTATAATTTAGTTAGTAATATTTGTAAATACCAATTTAATGTATAGTTTATAGCATTTTACTATATTATAGTTATTTTAGACTAAGTGTCGTGTGTTTTTCTAGTTATCAAAGAGATATAATTAAAAACAATCAACATATAATAATGTATTTTGGTGTTAAATTCGCTTATAAGATCATTTCTCATGTCCCATCTGGAATTATATCCTATTTTCTTCTTTTAAAATATCTCGGTGTTATATTCTCCCTATGCTCGAAATATTCTTTCCTAATAATTTTAACTTCTACTCTGATTTCAATGGATTTATATTTATAAATTAATTGTTAAAAAACCCACATCATAAAAAAGGTGACCAAAATTTACTCTAAAAATATAGAAAGTGAAATATGAATGGTTAACTAGAATAAAAAATTACATGGTTTCCAGGTAGGAAAACATGGGTGGGAAGTAAATATATACAAATAGAAGAAAACCATAATGCCCAAATAATGTTTGGTGGTGATAGAGGTCATTGAACATAGGAATATGAATGATTTAGAGAACGTAAAAAAATCACTAAATCATGAATATATAATGAGTCAATAGCCAATTGATTCATCATATATGAAGGTATTAGGATAACATTATTTCATGATCCTTTTCAAAAATTGGGGGAATTATTTTACTGTCTAAGAATATAAGAAAATATTATTACTTTATATCATTATATTTCATAAGATAAATTTCATCAGGTGGTTATCCTTCCATCAACATACTCTTCATCTCTTACTCAATGAAATGAATATCCAAAATTAATAATTATACTTGAATCACTAAAATTATCTTTTTATGGATTTTAAGATCCATTAAATTTTGATGAGTCTTACTTTTTCAAAATATTTTCCAAAAAAAATATGGTCAGCACATGTTATCAAATATAATACATTAATATCCAAACCTTGATAGTAACACCACTAGTTCATTATTAATATTTACTCATAAATTTTATAAATTAAAAAAACAAAAACATATTAATCAAAACATCATATAGGTTTGTGGTATTTTTAATCCATTATCATCCTTTAATTTTGTGTTCAAAGCCTACAACACTATCGAGATGTATCAAATTTTCCTTTCTCCAAAACTATATTGATATAATTAGTATGATGTTCCCAAATTGTAATGACCCATAATTACTATTTCATAAAAAAATAAACCTTAAAGGTTGATAATACTTTTAATCATAAGTGTTACAACCCCGACACTAGTAAATTAGAGTGAGTGTCAAATTTATTATATTGGAAAAGGATACAAGGAATCTCATCCCAAGGGACTGAATTGTTTAGTATTATTGGTAATATTTATATATAATTGAGTCTTTAATTAAAATTTAATATAAAAAATACAATATATTTTTTTTAATAATAATATTATTCTATATAGAATACAATTTCATATCATTTATAGTACACACCCTGGATTCCAGGGAAAGGAAAAAAGAGTAAGTGTGAGCTCATATACTCAATAAGAGTTAAATAATTTGGGTTTTATATTGATTAAATGAATAATATTAAATATAGAATAATCATTAAAGCTATAAAAATATCTAAAAACCCATTCCATATAACAAATTGATTGAAAATCGTGATTTACAAAGGAATAATCACTATATAATAGTAAACAACTAAACACACATGCCATTTAATTAACTTGAATTACATTAATAGATTAGGAATAATCAATTTAGGAAGGAATATAACTAATCACATATTTCATTTAAATAATTTCACTATCATGAATAGACAATGCATAATCAATACAGAGCAGTAAATAATTGAACACACATGTCATTTAAATAAGATTAATATCATGAATAAATACGGAATAATCAATATGAATATTTAAATAACTGAACACTCATGAAACATAAATAACTTCACTATCATGAATAGGTGAGGCATAATAAATATTGAAATATAATTAAGTGAAAACGCATTCCATTTAATAAATAAATAAGAATATAATTCATCCAATGATTATATAATTAAAAAATATCATCGATAATAGTAACTGAATTACTAGAGTAGGAAAATCCTAATTGTTGGTCATCATGAACTCATGCATCATAATACCTCAACCATCATGAACATTCATAATATGATGTAAAAATATAGGTAAACCCCTGTTTAATTATAGATTATCGACACACATTATGATAATGATGATGCATCAAGGGGTGTATAATTCAAGACCGTGCACTTTACTACATGCACAAAGCATTTGTAATATATTGAGTAATCTATTTAACTCATGAATAATGGGACTTATCGTCAAATATCTGTATTGAATAAAGAATAAATATTTATCAATATTTCCACAAATAATCTAATAACTTTTAATATTGAACATCATATGTAAGAATGATATAAAATTTCTTGAATAATAATTTCCACAAAAAATAATATGGATATTTATGGAAAATTTATTCTCTAATTACCACATAAAAGTGAATATTTAAAGGGGAAATTCTTAAAATGAAAAATGAATCAGAAAAGTGAATTCCAATACTTTACTTCTTCCAAATGTTCATAAAAATTCCATATGAATAATTAGTATGGTATTAATAAAATTTATATTCAATCAATTATAGTTGAAATAAAGGGTTGTTGTCATTGATGAATAGAGATACCATAAAAAGGTTATTATAATCATTCAGGAGGAAAATATCATTTTTTCATTGAAAATAATTTAAAAAATAAATATTCATAAAACATTTTTATGTAAATTTATTTCAAAATAAGCTTTATATTTTATAAATTAATATTAAAAACATGGAGTGGTCTTGATTTTGAGAAATTATGTACATGTTGGTCATGTTATAACAATTATTCTTTTCATATTTTTTGTTAAATAATAATAGGAATTTATTGGAAATGGAAATGAAGATTACTTTAAAAAAATTCTAAAGAAGTCAACATAATAAAATAATTCTTTAATAAATAGTTTTTAATGTTAAAAATATTTTTGAATGCATTTTTGGATAATTTAGATTTGGAAGAAAAACGTTTTTCTACCAAATAGAGAAATGAAGTCATATTTTTTAAATCACTTTGTCAATAATTTTTTTACAAAAGAGTTGAAAACTTTTACATTTACATGATTAATTCATGAATAATAATATTAAAGGAAAATTAAATTGTTTTATTATACACTTATAAAATAATTCCCTTCAATAGATATTCATGAATTAAGAAACACTATTAAAATGAGATAGTAAAATAAGACCTCATAGTGATCATAAAATTAATGTGAGAATTATTCAATGAATAGATTATGTGTATCAAATTTAAATACTTATAAAAACACTATATACAATGTATTATAATAGAAATTTATTTTACATATAATATTTTGATTCCAATGACAATGAAAATGTAATATAACTGAATGAATGGAAATTGAGTTATGAAATTCTTTACCACTTCATAAATTTCAAGTCAAATCTCATAGGATGATATAAGTCCAATTTAATTATAAAATACCATGAATTATTAATGTATCAAGATATTACACATAATTGAGGTAATATATACACCATATCAAAATAAATTGTGTGCACAACATTACAATATTCATCAATGAATGGAAATTAAGATGAACTCCCTTACCTCACACTTCCTTTTGTTTAATTATTTTTTATCCTCTCATATAATGGTTTAAATAATATTATTAATTTATTTCAAAACAATATTTGAATTTATAATATCTTATGTGAACATTTTATACCATTTTATCGTCTTTTTTTAGTTTCCTTTTATTAATACTATTTTATCGAGTGATAACTACCTTTTTTCCCATGCCTATTTTAATTTGAATATTCTGGTTCTTGAGATTATTATATATTTAAATAATCTCTAGGGTGATATTACATTTATTAATGTCGTTTTTTTCATTATAAAAAAAATGTAATCATTATTTAATATTAAACATTTATAATGTATCACATTGCTTCATACATATGGTATGTCATGCGTTTTCATGAGGGATGTTATCATTTAATTAACGGATGAAAGGGTAATAAAGTATGTGATTTTTTAATTATAATGAATAAATTTTATGAGACATATATCAAATATATTAATTATATTTATCTTCATTATATTCCATTGAATCGTTAATAAAAATGAATTGTATTGCTTCGTGAGGTGGTAGGTCGTCATAAACACAAGAAACGTTATCATATACTAAACATCATCAAAAATAAAAAGGTATATGTGAAATTATAATTAAAGAAGTATAATATTATCATATATATCATATATATTTGTTAAATCTATCATCATATCTATCCTTGACTAGTGGTGATGGAAAACTAATTACATCGGTTCATGAGGCTCTAGTCTTCCATACAAGATTAACAGTTTTGTTGTCCATTTAATAGAATTTAATATGGATATAGGTCATGAAAATAAAAAAAATAACTTAGTAAATTCAAAATAGCAATTTTAATATATAGGCGTGTTTTAATAATATTTTATACAGGTGGAAGAAGAATAATATAAAAAATAAAATTTAGGTATGTTACTTATTTTCAAACAATTTCTTTGGGTTTTAAACAAAATATTTACTAGGATGTATTTATGATCATACTAATGGAAATATGATATTGTTAGGTGATTAAGGAAGTTATTTTAGTAGGTATTGGCTTCAAAAATGTCTTCGTATGTGTGTATAGTAGAGGAGAGGGGTGGCCATTTATTTGTGGTGGAGATGATACGCATGAATATTTTGATGATAATCAATTACACTAACACTTTTATCATTCTAAAATTCTATAAAATTTGTCATTACCAAAACATAGTTTTCATAAGATCTAAATACGGCCATAAAATTCATTTTATACAAGTTTTTATATTATTTTAACCCTTATCGCCTTAGTTCATCCCCACTATAATTCAATTTTACATTCAGCGTATAAATTAATTTTTACTATTTTCATAAATCATTATGGAAAAAAATTAGATTTAACTTCTTAGAAAAAAATAAATTTTCTAATTCCAAATATGGAATAAATTTTTCCAAATTAAATTGACAGAATTGGCATAAAAAAATTAAAATTATACCCATAGACGCGATAGAAAAATATGTTTCGAATAGAAAATTCGTATAAGTAAAGAGGGTCTTAATATCAAAATTTGACATAAAATTTATTAAAATAGAATAAATTAGTTATATTTTAATATATTTGAAATATTTTTACTTTAAAAATAATTTCATATATAATGAAACGATGATAATAATTTAAATGAAAATGTAATTTAAATAAAATTTAGTACTTTTCACTATTGATCAAAAATAAAACACTTCATAAAATACCAAAAATTCACCATAAATTAGCTGTATAATATTATATAAAATTTTAAATTAATTTAATGAAATACATCTTGTGAAATTTGTAAAGTTTAATTCTAAATTATGTGTGAAAAGAAGGACTAAACCATCTTTTCGAGTTGTATTTTTCTTTAAAAACATTTCTATTTATTTCAAATGATTCATATTTTATTACTAATAAATATATAACAAATGAATTAGTTTATAAATGTGTAAACCGTGTAAATTTAATAATAAAATTTTTAATATTTTTATCCTCCATTTTAAAGGCTAGGTTATAATTATATAACATATTACTAGTCATTGAAACTCATGGATTCATTTTTTTAAACTACTGATAAGATTGAATATTTAAAAAAATACATAATAAATTATTGGGGTGGTATCTTCTCATTTAATTTAAGTGTTTCATGTAATATATTCTATCAAATTTAATTTTATAATTTTAAAATCATAGAGTGTTACATTATCACCATCTTCAATAAATTTAATCCTCACAATTTAAACATAATATTTAAAATATAGGGTTTTACATTTAGAAATACCATTTTTTAAAACCCCACATTGTAAGAGGGATAATAAAACATCCTCTTGATAAGATAGAAATTTAAATACGTAGTTCCCCTCAAAAAAAAAATTAAATGGTTTCCAAATTGTAAAACATATGTTTTAATTGAAGATATATCATCGGAAAAACATAAATAATTATATAGGGTGATATAGGTCATGGATCATGAGAATTTAAATGATCAAGATAAAGTGAAAAACATCAAACCCAAAAATAAATAATGGATTTAATTACCATATTAGTTGTGTTTTATTATGACAATAAGATAAAATTTCTATTTCATCATCCTTTTCATAATGTTTAGGAATTCCATTACTCTCTTAGAATATAAGTAAATATAATTAATTGATATATTTCATTTTCAAACCCGAAATTACATCCCTTATTTGTACATTAATTAATTCCCAATCCATCTCTTTGTCCATTAAATGTATATCCAAACATATATTTTTTAACCTAAAGCACTAAAATTCACTCCTAATAGATTCTATGATCCATAAGAGAGTGACATGAATTTCTTTCTATACCTAAATATTTTGAAAATTCAATTTTGTGAAAAACCAATAATTAATCTCTAAACCTAAATAATATGACCACTACTTCATCATTAATATTTATTTTTGAAAACATTTAAGTAAGAACATTAACATGCGAACCAGAATATCATCTGGGATAGTGGTAGTTGTTTAACCAATATCGTACATTATTTGTGGTTTTAAGCCGTTAACCCTCCCTAAATATGATAGGTTATCACTCGAAATGTGGGATGTCCCATTTCTAAAATCATATTACAATAAATCCAATAACATTTCGAAATTTTTATGACCCATAATTACTACAACAGAAAAATAAGATAAACCGTAAAAGGTAATAAAAATTAATTTTTAATTCAAAAAAAAATATAAGGTTATTCATCATGAAATATATTTTTCATATACTAAACCAATAGGCATTATTCCAATGAATTGTTTCAAAAAAATATCCTTAACTATTGCATAATCTCACCACATAAATCCTAAAGAGGAGTGGTGAAGGATTTCAACTTTTTAGCAATTATATACTCATAAACCCATGATGGTTTCCATAAGTTATATGTTATTGAAGATATATGTTAGTCTAATATTTTAAACAACAAATAGATGATTCAAGATACTTATAACCAAAATTCCAATGGTAAAAAAAAATACAATATAATTATTGATTCCCAATACATAAGTACTTTTATAATTTTATTTCAACACAGGTCCTTCCTTTATATAGGAGTAAACATTTAAAAAAGGTCATTGATTTGTATAATTTATAGGTTCCTCGCATTTATGATAATAAACTATAACTATACCCCTATGATGATATTTGTTTCCTTTCTTTTTACCCTTCATTTTTTATGTGTAATTCATTTCATTATGCCTTTGTTTTCCACATATAAACATTTTCATATTCCATTGGGGAAATTGCCTTTTTATATCATTATACATTCCTTACATTATGGAAATAAAAAATTCATTTCTATATTGTATTGACCACTTAGGCTCATATTGAACAAAAAAATTCACTAATTTTTTGATTCCAAAAGTTGGTTAAGTTATATATTGTTAATCCTATTTAAGGATAATTGATTATGCATAATAATTATATATTTCTTTCTTTCCATCACCATATTTGTTCTCACAAAGTCATCAAATTTTCCATAAAATTCAATGCTAATAATATTCATTTAGGTTCCATAAATTGAACAAAACTATAAGTATAGTGTGAGAAACAATAATCATATTGGAAAAAACATATAATAAATTATTAGATGACAAAATATTGAATCCTTATCATCAGTTTTGACACATTAGAATTAACCAATAAAATTCATTGTCAAAATATATTCAAATACTTCATATTATTATGTTAAAAATGTGTATTATCTAAATCATATCCCCTGGTAATGTCAAACTATATACACAGTAAGGACTGTTTTCAAGCACCATCCAATGCTCATGTCAAGTCGAACATGACTTGTTAGGAGTTATTACCCCTAGGTATATTTTTTATATAACAACATCCAATTGTATTATCCGTATATGGATGTGTTTTTAGGAAATTACATAAAATATATATCTTACCAAAACATTATGATGTTATTTCTATACGTTCCCCACATAAAAAAATTATACGGTTGTAATCCCTAATCTATGTTTTCAAAAATCTAGTTATCATGGTTTCTAATAAACATTATCTTATACCAACTGTAAATATCCCAACTCTAGTAACATGGAGGTAATGAATACAATATTACACTGTCATAAGATACAAGGAATCATATCCTGAAGAACCATATAGTTATTTACTCATAGTAAACTAGATATATACATGAGTCTTTCATTTCATTAGCATTCATATATTACGACATAATTTTTTTTAGGAATATCATTATCCCTTATAGAATATCCATGAATATTATTCATAGTACACTTATTATATTCCTAGGAATAGAATAAAATATTGGGTGAGATCAGATGCTCTATAAGAGTAACATAAATTGGATAAAATAATGAGTTATTTAAGAATAATAAAAATCATACAATCAGCATGGAAACTTAATTAACTAAACACACATTCCATTTAAAGAATTGTTTTACTATACTAATTAGATAAGGAATATTGAATGTGTCAAGGTAAATAACTATACACACATTCAATTTAAATATCCCTACTATCAAGAATAAATAAATAATAATCAATGTGGAAATGTAAATTTGTTGACACACATTTTATTTATGTATCTTGTCTACTATGAATAAATAAGGCATAATCATGAATGGAAAGGAAAATATATAATTGTGATTTATATATAATAAATATCTTGACTATAATTATTATATAAAGAATAATAAATATGGAAAGGTAAATAACATAACTCACATGGCATTTAAATAAAATTACAATCATGTATAGATAATGCATAATCAATATGGAAAGGTAAATAATTTAAAACGCATTCCATTTAATAAATAACTGAGAATTAAAAAAATCCAAAGATAATTACATTTTGTAGAAAACATTGATAATATTAACTAATTTCTTAGTAAATTAAATACTTAATTATTAAACATCATGATCTCAAGAATCATTATACCTATACCATCATGACCATTAATATGATTGTTTAACACTACAAAGGGCCAACTCACTAATTCAACTCATGAGATAACTAATTTACAAAGGGCCAATATAATTCATATTCCAACCTGTCACAACATATAAATAGTATTCCTTGTCTATTAATAACTAAATTTAATTCATTTCAAAATGTTTCTAATCATCAAATATTTGTATTGAGAAAAGAATTTGGATTTATAATTACTTGCCCAAATAATCTAATAACATTCAATATAGAAACCATTATATAGAAATGATATATAATTTAATAAATAAATGTACCCATGATAAATAATATGGATATTTAAGGGAAATTTAATATCCATTGATCACAGGAATGTAAATATTTCAGTATAACGTTTATGACTAAAAGAGCCCAGTCGAAGTAATGTGTCACTGAGAGGGGGATGGGTGAATTAGTGATACTCATTTCTTTTCTATTTCTTTTCAATTGAAAAAAAAAATCACCTCCTGTTAGAGATTTAAATTCACTTTTTTAAAAAAATCAACACATATCCACCAGAACAAAAAGATTTACATGTTTTATTATTCAATAATAATGGCTATGTCCTTAGTATAGTTTGGAAATTATCTAATGCTATGCAATCCACAATGAAAACAATCCTTAGATTACAATTTTTAGTAATTACCCATACACTCATGTATCACTATGAAATAATACAACTAGTGCATGTGCATTATATTAGCACTATATGTTAACACAATTGAATTGTAAAAACTCATGTTACCCACTCTTATTTTCCGTTCATCAATTTCTTGCCTAGAAGAAAGGTAAAAACTACCTAGACATTGTTCGGAAACACTGAGTTTGATCTTTTATGAGTCTAATTATTCTGATTCTGATTCTTACAAAACAATACTCCCAGTGTGATTTTCTGATAGAAAACAACAGAGAAAAGTCAACACCACTTTAATTCCTCAATATAATTATCATGCTAAATAGAATACGAACGAATCGGTACCACCAAAAATAGTTTTCAATCAAAATAGAATTGATCTCATCTCATCTATAGAAACCTATAGATTATCTCTCTTCTATAGTGAACAGAGTGAACCATCCACCAAGTATAATGTACTTATTTTCCTTCAATAGGTGACCCCAAAAAAATAGGTGGAAATCCCAAATTGTTTCCCACTCACAAAAAGTCACCTACATTTGAATTTCACCTAAAATTATGGAGAAATTATGGATTATTTAATTCTTATCAATTTTTCTTGAATCTTATACAATATTCTTCTCTTTTTTTACAATATCCCATTTAAAATTTCAATATGATTAAAATTTATGAGAAATACATGGGTCGGATCATCTGAATCTGATTCTTTCATGCTTATTTTTTCAAATCAATGTTTGATACCATAAGAATTGAATGTGTCTGAATAAATTACCTTCTCCACTTGCGATATAATCACTCTTTAAATGAAAAGCTCCTCCTTGAAAATTCATTCATCAATATCCACTTTCTTTTATTTTCTCTTGGCCCACATGAGAAAACACATCATCAAATAAAAATCCTATTATTGAATCATGACTTCCTTCATGACTTTAAATGCATTTAGGATCAGCTTTAGCATCATATGAAATAAATTTGAAATTATTGTAGCTTTCCATTTATTAATACTTATATCATTTTCATCTCATCCCATCCATGATCTTTTCTGAATATAAATGGATTGGATATGATCATCTGGAATATGATCATTATAGATACAATCAGTTATGGTTACGATTATTCTGGTTACGATGGTTGGGTATGATCATTTTGGTTAAGATTGATGGGTACAATCATATACAATCTGGAAATGATGATCTACCAAGATATGTTACAATCATAAAAAATGATATCCCCATATATGATAAAATATGAAAACAATGATCTTCCCAGATACATTACAATACATTTTGAATATGATTCCTTTGTGAATGGTATCACCGCTTCACTTTTACTCAGATCTAATCAATAACAATCTGAATATGATTCATTCTCAATAAACACCATATATTTCTGTTTGTTCTACCCAAATATGATTGTTTTGAAAAATAATCAGTGTTTCAACTTCTATCAGCATCACCTCTTCTATTATTTCTACATCAATTAAAACTAGTTTTCATCGGGTTCACCTTTCCACATAGGCATCACCCTTTTCATTAGAACCTCCCTTTTCATCGGCACCACCATTTCCATCGGCACCACCATCATCCATCACAACCACATCGATCAGCACCATATTCTATCGACATCACCTTTCTAATCGGTATCACCCTTTTCATCAGCACCAATTTTTCAATTAGCACCACCATCATCGATACTAGAAATTTTAATTCTACTCAGTATCCAAATATTTTAAAAGTCTATCGATACAATCCAGAAAATATTATTTTGAAAAACAATTGTTACAATATGGATACGATTCATTTTTGATTATTTTGAAAAAAATTAGTACCAATTCTTTCTCCCTACCTTATAAATATGAATATGATTATTTTATGATTATTTTCAAAATAATATGAATATGATTCTTTTCTGATTATTTTAAAAAAAACAATTTCTTCTACTTCTTTCTCTCTATGATCTAGATCTGAATATGATTCTTTTCAAATTGTTTTGAAAAGAAATCTAAATGAAATTTTTTTCTGATGGTTTTGAAAATCAATCGGAATATGATTCCTTTCTGATTGGTAGCATCTCTTTCACTCTCCATTCCTTTTATCAATATTGCATCACTGGTTATAAATAAAACTCATGATTTATATCACATACCAACCAGAAAATCATTGTCACAATTGAAACACAAGATTCACATCAATTACAATGTGAAACTGATGGAAATTCATTTCCCACATGATACATTCTATTTTTAAATAGATTCTTCTTGAAACTGGACATTAATTATATAAAAAAATATCCAAACAATTGTTTCCAAAACAAATTAATGTGATTTATTTTCTTCAAAACTAACCTTTACAATAAAATAAAACTCTCAAAACATTCATCACTTTCATCATTAGATTGGTCCCAACAATATCCCCCTTTGGATTTTGTAGTCAAAAAAGTTTCATAAATCACTAAACTCTATAACCTCATGAAATAGATTACGTATCAACAATTTTAAGCCTACGTGAGATGACTCATTGTAAGAAACGAGACTCATTAATAGCTAAACCCTACTATTCCAAAAAAAAATCATTACACCTCTTTCTTTTCTCTTTATTTTCTTCATTCTACCTAGAAAAGAATTCAATTTCTTTCTTATAACCACTCCAACAAATAGTTATAATAGTTCACAAAATAAACAATGTTGAATTCTGAGCTTACCGACAAATCTATCATTTGTGAAATATATTTATGAAACAAAACAATTCTCTTGCTTGAAAAAAAAATCCAAAGGTAAGATAAGAGAGGGGACATATACACATTCCTCAACCTTGAAGATAAAGAGGTTGGAATCCCATGTTCATCCTCATTTTTTATAATGATTTATTTTGATAAAGTTTTGGTGAAAATATCAACAACTTGTTCAAATGTTGGAACATACCCTAGATTCAATTCAATCATCTCCCCATACTCATTGAAGAAATGATATTTGATATCAATATGTTTTGAGCGAGAATGTTGCACTGAATTCCAGATGAGATTGATTGTACTTTGATTTTCACAACCAAAGAGCAAGGGTAACTTCACTTATACAAGTAAATCGTATAATTATGTTTTCATATACATAAGTTGAGTAGAGGCTTGACTAGAAGCAATATACTTAGCTTCAGCCTTACTAAGAGTTACTGAATTTTGTTTCTTTGAATTCCACCTAACACAACACATGCTTAGAATGAGTACCCCACCAAGTGTGGATATTATTTCATCAATATTTCCTTCCCAATCTTCATTAGAATACCCAATTAAATCAATATTATCTGAGTAGCAATACCTGATTCCAAATTATATTATGCCTCTTATGTATCTGAGAATTCTTTTTCAAGTAATAATATGTGATTATCTTAGAGAACTGTGGAATCTTCCACATTAGGTAACAATATAAACAATGTCAGGTCTTTAGGTAGTCAAATACAATAGACATCCAATCATCTTTTGAAACTTTTTTTGAACCACTTCTTTCCGACTCTATATTTACTCAGCTACGTTGCCCATGAAATGGGTGTTAAAATAGGTTTTTAATTTTCCATGACAAACATGTTGAGAAGTTCTTTTCCATACATTTATTAGGAGAGTAGAATTTATTCTTTATTTTTTTGTATTTATAACCCAAGAAATTATTTCATTTCACCCAGAATGTAAATTTCAAATAAATTCTTCATTTCCTCAACAAATATTTCACATCATCCTTAATCATTCCTATAGAAGATAATATAATCAACATAATAATTAAAATGAGGGAATATTCTTGACTTTCTCTGATGAAAATATTTATAACCACTCTTCCTTTGTTAAAATTAATCTTTCTTAAGAATGTATCCAATTTGAAATATCAGGCACTATGATATTGTTTTAGGCTATAAAATGACTTTTTCTATCTGTACACATAACCATTATATTTTATAATAACAAAGCCACAAGGTTGTTCAATATAAATCACTTCTTCAAGATCAACATTTAAGAATGTAGATTTAATACCCATTTCAATGATCTGGTATCCTCCTTGTGTTGTAATATCAAGAATGATTCCAATTGATTCAATTCTTGCCAGTGGATCTAAAGTATCATCAAAATCAATGCCCTCAATCTCTGAATACCCTTTTCAAACAAATCCAACTTTTTTTCTTATAACTTCACCATTTTCATTCATCTTATTTTGGGAACCCCATTTTCAACCAATGATGTTTTTTTAGGCCTGGGTATGAGTCACTATATATTATTCTTTTCAATCTAATCCAATTCATCATTCATGGATTGAACCCATTTTGGATGCTCAAAATCTTCTTTTATATCAATCGGTTCCACTTTTGAATACAAAGAAGTGTGTATAATGTAATTGGTTGTTATTCTTATTTGAAATTTCTGATATAGATCACAAATTATATTTTTTTCTTCCATATGTTTCTTCATACTTTGAAAAGATTTTCAATTTTCTTCCTCATCATTGGAAATATCTGAGTTTGATTCTTCACCTTTATTAAGATTACAATCATTTGTATTTTTATCGGAATTATCTTCTTCAAACTGGTCAACATCTTTGTCTGCTTGGACATGAATACCTTTTCTCAATTAATTCAATAACATTTACATATATTTTATCAAAAATTCTTCCTTCTTTGTTTTTAAATCATCAATATCATCTTTCTTCCATAGTGTATCCAAGAATGATTAAATCCTCACCATTCTGCTCAAACATACTATAGTTTCCACCTTTCTTCTTTATAATAAAAGGACTCTTTAAACATTAAAGTGCTTCAAACATGGGGTTTTTCTATTAAACAATTCGAAATGGCATCATCCCTGATTTAGGATTATAAAAACAATGGTCTTGAATACTACCAGATGTACTCATGGATTGCCTCCAAAAGTAATGTGAATGTCCATGCTCAAGTAACTTGGTTCTTCCCATTTCCACCAGGCTTCTAATTTTTCTTTTGGAAACCCATTTTTGTGGAAAGTGTCTGGAGAGTATACTCATGTAGAATTACATGCTTCTCAGTATAGTCATCAAACTCTTCAAATATATATTCACCACCATTATTAGTTCTCAACTTCTTCACAAAATTATAACATTCCTTTTCATCTTTTCTTCTGAAACATTTCTATATTTTCAAACCTTTTAATTTTTGTATCAAATACATCAAACAAATAATGCGAGTAAAATCATGAATTAATATAATGTAGTACTTATCTACATGGGTTGATTGTTTTCTCATTAGACCATATATACCATAATGGATCATCTCCAGGGTTTTTTTTGATAAATATCAATTTTATATTGCATATCATATGTAATTTTATCTTTCTATAAGATAGTCCAACATCAATCACTTTGTCTTAGAAAATCAATAATTTCATGAACACGGTCTCTTTTAGATAACATTCTCATGTTTCTATGAAACATATGTCCAATTATTTTATTCCCTAAGTAATTCTCTTCCACCATTGTCGTGTAACAAGGCTTTTGTAAATCACCAACCAGGAAAAAAATTCCTTTCGTACATTGGCCTCTTGTAACAATCTTTACATTTCTTCACTCTTTACAAAATTCCATCTTTCTAGAATATATCTGTGTTACACTCTTCACAAAATTGTGAGACACTTAGGAGGATGTGTTTAAGCCCATTAATATACAATGTTTTCTTTGAATTCATCTTTTCTTTTCAAAAAATAGATGACCCAACACCTATGATTTTCAAAGATTCATCGTAGAAAAATGTCACTGTGACTTCTTTATAATCATTCACATCCTTCAAGAATTTCATGTCTCCTGTAATGTGAGAATAACACAAACTATAAAGTATCCAGGGCTGTTCTCATGTCATGAATTTTAATGCAGTTTCAACAACAAGAACCTTTTCTCCATTCTTTTCCTTCTCCACTTTTGACTTTTGAGAAATAAGAATCTTTTATTGAGTCGGTAACAAAACAAGTCATACTTTTACAAGTTTTCCAGGTTGGTCAAATCGTTCACAAATATTTTTCGAGGGTTGGAACATATATTCAATCTTTACTTCATTATTTTTAGATTTCATCAAGACAACCTTCTCATTTTTCATTCATTGAGGAGATTGAATCCCCCTCATTCTCTACCTTTCATAACCTATGGGTCAATAGTAATGTTTTTTATGGAACCAACACATACTTGATTTGAGCCCAAATCCCCCACAATGCCAGCAATACCCATAGAAAGAGTATTTTCCATTGAAACCTCCCAACTAATCAGAATTGTGAAGGCATTTCTCAACCATCTTCTTCTTCTTTTCAACAATGATAGTATCAGATGTATTTAGAATGATTTTGAAGCAAGGATTTTTTGAAATATTTTAGGATTTAGGTTTACATAAGACTTTAGAACTTCGAGCATTCTTATTTGCAGAAATAACATCAATATTCTTCTCAAACATCTCATGTTTTTCATTATAAGAACATTCACCATGTTCTGTGATAGATTTTTAGAAACATTTGTTTTTATTTTCAGTTTCAGAGTTTTTTTGTTGGATAAGTTCCAACTATTTTTATTTTACATTTATCTTCAGCTATAAATACTCATTATGATTCTCTTCTTCTTCAAAAGATTTCTTCAAGTCATCAATCTCATTAAACATTTTTTCTTTCTCACCAAGAAAAACATTCTTGGTTCCTTGAAAATTCATCTTTCAACTTTTTTTTGATTTGCACGCCTTCTGATCTTTCTCATACTTTCTTTCAACTCTTCTTTAAAATTCATTTCAATATTATTTTCTTGTAGTTCAAAACTACTACTTTCTAATTTCTCATCATTCACTATTGAAATGAAACTATTATCATTTCCATACTCAATGTATTTTTTGGATTCATCATTAATCTATTCTAATTCAACATATTTGGAAAAGAAGCTTCTTCTTTTTTATTTGACGAATTTATTTTCTTTTCTTTTGTCTCCCTTTTTCTTCCACGATCTTCTAATATTTTTTTCTTCCATATCACTACCCTTTACATTATTCTTTCAAGGAAAATTAGCTAAAAAGTGACCAACACCTCCATATTCAAAAAAATCAAGAGAAGTTTCCCTTTGAATTGCTTTTCACCTCTTTGGACATTGTTAGAATACCAATATAGAATTTCCTTGAGATTTTAAGATACATCATTTTTAGAGTTAGAATCACAATGTTTATCTTCATTGATAATATTCATTGACTTTTCTTTCTTCATAAAACTAAAATACATTTCCCTATAAAACTTTGATTTTCTATTCATAGAATTCTCTCTTCTCATTTCATAATTTATAATATTTCTATGTAAATTATCAAGAGATAATGTTTTAGGATCTCTATCTTCCAATGAAGATAATTTTTTATTGAATTTTTCAGGTTGGATTATCAAGATATTTTTAAAAACTATAGACTATTTTTTATTTTCACTAATACATCTAATAGTACTAACAATTTCATTCACCTAGGTAAAAAATTCCCCAACAGATTCTATCTCACCCATCTTCAAATCAACATGAATTAATATCTATATTTGAAACTTTTTCTTCTTTAGATTTTTATTTCTTTCATATAGGTTTTTCAATTTATCTTAGATACCATTATCTATGGAAATAACATTTAAATCAAGAATTATATTTTAGAAAGTGATGATAATATAGAATTCTTGTCACTTCCATCATTCACAAAAAACTTCTTTTCAACAGGTGTAAGTGGAGATATATCATCAATTGGAGGAAACCAAATTGTTTTATATTCAAGAACATCATAAAATATAGACATAAGATATGGAAACAGTCTATATTTCCAGATATGATAGTTCATTCCATCAAAGAATGGAATACATTTAATATTCACATAGTTCATGTTCTCTACAGTCAAGGAATAGAGAAGGAAACCTGTTATGATTCCACTTGAAAGTGCCCAGTCAAAGTAATGTATCACTGAGAGGGGGAGGGGTTAAATCTGTTATTCTCTTTTCTTTTATGTTTCTTTTCAATTGAAACAACATTTGCATCCTGTTATATATTTCAATTCTCTACTGAAAAAAAAACTCAATACACATCCATAGGAACAAAAATATTTACAATGTTCAATATTCAATAGGAATAGTTACATCCTTGGTATGGTTTGGAAATGATCCAATATCATAAAATTAACTAAGAAAACAATACATGGATTAAAATGAGTACGAAGTGCCCTTACACTCATGTAGCACAATAAAACAATAAAACTAGTGCATGAGAATACTCTTAGCACAATAAGGAAGTAAAATTGTTTTGTAAAAACTCATGTTGCCTATGATTCATTTCAATTAAACAAATATATTCAATTTGTAACACAATTAATCAATTATTTACCCATAGTATAGGTACAAACCACAAGGAATTTGTTATGGAAAACTGAGGGTGATATTTTCTGATTATGATTCCTCCAAGTATGATTCTTACAAAACAATACTACCATTCTGATAGTCTTATATAAAACAATGAAGAAGAAATGAAAACACTTCATTTCTTGAATACAATTGTCAAGCCGAATAAAATATGAATGAATCATCCCCATCAAAAAAATTGTCAATCCAAACTGAATTGATCTCTTCTTCTCTCGTGAAATCTGGAGATTCTCTCTCTTCTATAGTGAATAGTAGAAATCATTCACCAAGTACAATGTACTTGTTTCCCATTTATAGGTAACCCAAACAAAGTTTATCCAGGAATCCCACAATGTTTCTTGCTCACACAAATTCACCGGCATTTTAACTTTGCCTGAATTATCAGAGAAATTATGAATTAGTCCACACTTATCGATTCTTCTTGAAACATATACAATATTCATCTCTTCCATTCCAGAAACCCATTTCTAATGTCAATACTATTATAATTTATGATCATTACATGGGTCAGATAATCTGAATCCGATTCATTCATGATGATTTCTCCAAAACAATGCTTGATACCATACCAATTGAATGGGTTTGAAGAAGTGAAATTATTCACTTGAGATACAATAGTTATTTTAAATGACTGTATCCCCCATTAAAATTAATTCATCAAGATCCACATTCATTTATTTCTTCTTGACCCACCTGAGGAAACACATCATCACATTCAAAACTTTTGCTGGAATCATGACTTCATTCATGAAATTGAATGCATTAAGGATCGGCTTTGGAATTGCCTAAATTCAATTTGAATGTATTGTAAATTTCAATTAATTCCTACTTATTTCTTTTTATCTCAACCCTAGCATGATATTTTATGAAAACAAATGGTCTAGATACGATCATCTTGAATACAATCATTCTGGATAAAATTATTTATCATTACAATCATTCTGGTTACGATTGCTGGGTTTGATAATTCTAGTTACGATTGTTGGGTACGATCAAATACAATATGAAAAAAAAATCTACATAGATATGATACTATCATAAAATAATGATCTTCTTGGATACAATAGATTCAGAAAAAATGTTCTTCCCATATATGATACAATACAATCTGAATATAGTTACTTTTTGAAGATATCAAAACTTCTCTTTTACCCAGATCAGATAAATTACAATCTGAATATGATTCATTCTCAATCAAAAACATCTCTTTCCATTTCTTCTACCTAAATATGACTGTTTTGATAAAAAAAAATTGTCTCATCATTTATAGGCATCACCTCTTTCATCGGCACTATTTCGATAAGAACCAATTTCCATCGGCATCACCTTTCCCATCGGCATCACCCTTTTCAGTGGCACCTCTCTTTTCATCAGCATCTCTATTTCCATCGGCATTAACATCATTCATTATCACCTTGTCAATCGGAACCAATTTCTATCAGCATCACCTTTCTAATCGGTATCACCCTTTTCATCAGCACCTCTTTTTCCATCAGCACCACCTTCATCGGTAAAAGATATTTAACTTCCACTAAAAATCCAATTTTTTTGAAAGATAGTCAATACAATCTGGATACGATTTTTAAAAAAACCATCAATATATTCTAGATACAATTTTTTTACTATTTTGACAAAAAATCAGTACCACTTCTTTCTCTCTTCATCTTTATCGGATATATTATTCTTTTTTGAATGTTTTGAAAAACCATTTGAATACGATTTTTTCTGATTTTTTTCAAAAACAATCAGTACTGATTTTTTCTTTATTCTATCAGGATCTAAATATGATTCTTTTCTTATTATTCTAAAAAAATTTAAATACAATTTTTTCTTTTTTTTTAAAAAAACTGAATTTGATTCTTTTCTGATGGGCATCATATCTCTCACTTCCTTTTCCATATATCAAGAATACATCACAATTTCTCAATAAAACTCTTGATTTATATAAAATAAAAACCTATAAATCATCATCACAATTGAAACAAAAGTTTGGCATTATATCCAATTTGAAACTTATAACAATTCACTGCCAATATGATACATTCTCCTGTGAAACTGATTCTTCCTAAACCTGATAAATTCCTTTATAATACAAAATCACAGAAAAATTGTTTCCAAAAAAGTGAAGTGTATTATTTTCTTCAAAACCAACCTTGACAACAAAAGATAACTCTTGAAATAATCATCACCTTCATCATCATCTTGGTCCCAACAATTACTACAAAAATGAATCAAGAAAATGTATTTCAATACATTTCTAGGTCAAATTATCATAAACCATCAATATAATTAATAAGTATTTTATAACCACCACATATACCTATTTAAATATAAGTAATATAATGGGTTTTTTTCATTGATGAATGAGAATACCAATAAAATGACATTAAAATAATTCTTGGGAAAGATATTATTTTTTATTTAAAAATAGTTTTAAAACTAAATAATTAAAAAATATTATGAAAACCATTTATTTGATGAAAAAAATTGAAACATTTAAATTATGATTTCAAAAATTTAGTAGTCTTAAAAGTATGAAATTTTCATTATGTTGTACAGGGTAAAAGAAATATTCTTTATACGTTTTTTATAAAAATCCAAACAAGGCTTATTTGGAAAACGACATGAATATTCCTTTGAAATTTTTTTTATTAAAATCTAAAAATGGGTAAAATTTTCTTTAATAACACTTTTTTATAATGTTATAACATTTTTTATATAATTTTTTGAAATCATGGATTTGGATGAAAAAATGGTTTTCAACTGAAGATATCAATTAAGTTAGATTATACTAAATATATTTTATCAATAATATTAAGACCAAACGAGTTCAAAATGTTACTATTACATTAAAAATTAATCAATAAACAATTTACAATATAATAAAATGGCTTTATTATACAATTAGTAAATAATTTCCTCTAATGAAAATTCAAGCAAAAACAATCGCAATTATAATGATAGTATGAAATAAAACATCCCAATGATTATAATATAAAAGTGAAAATTATTCAACAAATCAATTATGTGTACCAAATTTCTGTAAAAATAAAAAATTTAAAATAAAACATAAAATAATAAAAATTCATTTCCCACATAATCCTATAATATTAAATACAAAAATTAAGTAATATAACCCAATAAAATGTAATAATGTTATCCATTCTGTGCCACTTAAAAATTTTCAAGTAAAATTCCATATGATGAAATAATTCAAATTAAAACCTTAAATAACATTTATTATTGAGGAATAATGATATTACATTTCAAAGGGTATATATATATAACATATAAATGAAATTATGTGTAAAATATTACAATATGCCTCAATGGAGTAAAATAATGACAATGTCCCTTAACATACTCTTCCTTTTGGTTGAACATGATTTAACCTAAAATATAATGGTATAAATAGTGTCATTAATTTATTCCATAACTTTATTAATATTTATAATATAATATATGATCCTTTTATAACATCTTATCACCATTTAGTTAATAATCTTTCTTTATTACTGTTATTTTGAGTGGAAACTACCTTGTTTCTCATGCATGTTGTAACATGAAAATTTTGGTTATTTGAATATTATTTGGTTTCATAATATGTATTATTATATTGAAGTAATAAATATAATTGTTTTCATTAAATATAATTTAAAAATCATTATTTATATTTGAACATTGATAATGGATCACATTACTTCGTAGAGATGGTAGGTCGTACTTATGCATAATGGACATTATCATTTCTTTCATAGGTGAATGGGTAAATAATTATCTGCTATATTATTATAAAAATATATTTCATTTCATATAATTCAGATATATTAATTTAATTTATATTTATCACATTTCATGAGAAGGGTAAGTTAAAATGATTCATATTTCTTCAAGAGGAAGTAGTCTTCCATACGCACGAGTGACGTAAATGAATTTTAAGTGTCATGTAAATTATGAATTTCTGTTTGATATTATAATTATATAAGTATAATTTAATCAAAAATATAATATACATATGTTAAACCCATCATTAAATCCATCAGTGAATGGTAGTGATGGAAAAAACCTTACTTCAGTTTGTGAGGTGGTATTATGTCCTACGCACGATCGATTTTTTTTTTCATTTGATGGAAGAGGAGATGGATATATGTAACAAACATAACATAATAAAATAAAAATATATAAAATATACTAATTTTATTATATAATAATTTTTATAATAATATTTTAATGAGTTGGAAGAAGAAACAAAATCAAAATGCTTGTTTAAGAATGCTATTTTTTTTAGAAAACAACTTTTGGGATACCCCAAATCCCATACTAAGATAGATTTATGATTATAAAATTGGATATATAATGATAGTCTATAATTAAAGAGTTTATTTGGGTAGTTATTTTCCAAAAAAAATTTATTTAATGTTTGAATAGGGAAGGAAAGAGGGTGTCCTTTTATAAGTGGGGCAGAGGACGCATATTGAAGTTTTGAAAAAAAATAAATTATGCCCACATTATTAACGTAAAAAACATAAAATATGAGTCATTTTTTATCTTTATAGGTTATAAGGTAATAATATTTCCATAAAATTCATTTTTTACAAGTTTTAGGACATTTTAAATTTTATGTTCTTAGTTTAACCCCCTAGTAAATAAAGTTTTACCATAAATATGGTAATTAGTTTTTTTTATTTTCATATATCATTATGTAAAAAAATAATTTTATATTTTGATATTATATATATTGTTTTAATTCCAAATATGAAATTATTTTTTTTCAAAAATTAATTCACATAATTGGAATAATTCAATTAAAATAGTACTCGAAGACACGATGAGAATGTGAGTTTCCATAGAGAAAATTCTCATAATTATAAAAGGTTTTACAATTAAAATTTTGTATTAAATTGATTCTGGTGACATAAATTAGTTAAGTTTTAATATAATTGAACTAATTTTACTTTAAATTAAACTTAAAATATAATTTAACTATTTATATAATTTAAACAAGACAGTTAATATTCAATAGTATTCACTATTTTTTTCTATTCATAAAAAAATGAAACATGTTGGAAAATTCCCAAATATACCCAAATTTAATATTTACATAATGAATTAAAAATATAATTTAATAAAAATAAATTTTATAGAATTTTTATTAATTAATTTAAAATTATGTTTGCAAGTCATGACTGAATCGTCTTTTAAAATAATATAGATTCTCAGTAATCAATTATTTTTATTTCAAATGATTCTTATTTGATTTCTAATCAGTAAATAACAAATGACTTTGTATTTAGATGTGTAAAACATTTTAATTTCATATTTTAATTATTAGTATTCATATCCACTATTTAACATCTAGGTTTTAATGATATATTATATTACAATTCATTTAGTTTTGGGGTTATGTGTTTTATAAGGAATTGAAGAGATAAAATTTATTTAGAAATCAATATATCATAAATTCTTAAGGTGATATAATGTCATATAATACTCGATTTGTGTGTTATGGTAATTATAAAATAAATCGTTCTTAATTTTAAATTTCATGTTTTTAAATTATCTTCAAAAAATTGAAAGGCATTATTCCTCAATTAACTCATTCATATACTAACCAAATGGGTTCTGTTCGCATAAATGTTTCCTAAAAATATATTTAATCGTTGTATACTCACATCACATAATAAATAATAAATAGTTTTTACAAAACTAAACATTTGATCAATATTGAAATCATAAACCCTAAATTATATCGATATGACTTATGTAAATGAAGATATATATTATTCTAAAATTTAACATAGAAATTAGATATTTCATGATTCTTCTAACCAAAACAACATTTCTAAAAAAGTTATAAAATTTAATTATTTAATTCTAAAACATAATTAATTTATTCATTTTATTTCAATAGGTCCTTCCTTGTTGTATAGTTAAAAATTTAAGATATGAAATTGACTCCGATAATAAAAAAGTTCCCCACATTTAAGGAGATAAACTATAAATTGATCTGTATAATTAAATTTATTTCCTTCCATTGTAATCTTCATTTTTTTCTCAATAGTTTATTTCTTTATTCGCTCATTTACCAAACATAAAACATTTTACAATTACTTTGATAAAAATTACTAGTTTGCTTATTCCATATTTATAACTTGAAGTGAATTGAGCCTTTTTTCCTCCTTTGACTTCATTACTCGAGCTCTTTAAAAGATCCAACATCATCTTTTGGTTCTGTCTGATAGATGGTAATAGTACATGTTGATATTAATATTTCATGATAACTAATTTGAAATTTTAATTATATCTTTAACTTTAGTAATAAACTAACACGGTTTCTCATTATCACTAAATTTTCCTTCATATTAAATTCTAACATGATTCTTTCAGGTTTCTTCCACTGACTAAAACCAAAAAAAAAATATTATAAGCGACAATAATCATTATGGGAAACCACATAATTTGGAAAAATAACTCATAGGATTTTGAAATCATAACACCATCATTTTCATACAATACACCTTAGATTTATCCAAGTTCATTCATTGTCATCAACTATTTAAATCCTTCATATTGGATTGTAATGAAAAGTAAATTATCCAAAGAATATCTTATAGGAGTGTCAAACCAGGTGTATAGTAAGGGTCATTTTCATGTACCATGTAATGATCTATTCATTATACACATGTATTTTTCAGACATATTACCACTAAGTACATATGTTTTAGAACCATATCCACTTTTAGTATCAAAATAGTGATTTATTGATAGTGAAAACCACAAAATAACATTCTGGACAATACTTTAGGATGTTCTTATATACTTATCTTCAAATTATATTATAGGATTATACTCCTTAATATATGCTTTCCGAAATATATTCCCCAATTTTTCTAATAAACATTCTATGAGATCAACTATAGTGACCCCGTCCCCAATAACCTATAGTAAGTGTCCACTTTTTTACATTGGCACTAGATAAAAGTGAGTGTATCTCGAAGCACTAAATGGTTTAGTTGTCTTGGTAAACTAGATATATACATGATTCCCCTAATTAATTTTAATATAATAATTATATCTTAATTTATTTATGATTATATCATAATTCCTTCTGTTATATTCATGTATATATTTTATAGTACACTTCATAGATTCTTGGGAAAGGGAAAAAATATGGGTGAGATTAAGTGCTCCATAAGTGTTACATACAACAAAAGAAATCCTGAGTAAATAAATCATGATTAATAAGAATTAATCAATAAGTAAATTTAAATATATGAACACACATTCCATATAATCATTATCATTACTATTAGTATTTGATAAGTCATAATCAATATGAAAAGGTAAATAACTGAAAAAGCATGAAATTTAATCAATAAACTGAAAAGGAAATTCATTCAGAGAAAATATTATAGTGAAGATATTGTGGATAATAATAAATGAATTATTAGTGAAGTAAATTCTTAATTATTTTATGTCATGACCTCAAAAATCATGATTCCTCTTCTATCCAGTCCTTCTTGAAGGATGTTTAAAACTAATGGGTTTGTATATTCCATAAACACATTTATCTAAGGTTAGTCGACTGATTCATCTCATGTTGTAACAAATGCATCAAGGGAATTTATAATTATATGTTCCTACCATTATTAAATTTTCAAATAATTCCTCAAATACTGTATAATTTATTTAATATATGAATTATCTTCATTTTCATAAAATATTCATAGTGATTATAGAGTACAGATTTTTCAATTTTTCCCCAATTAATAAAATGAATTTTAAATTAATCACTATGAATAAAAATGGTATATGGTTTAAGAAATAATCATATAAATTATATAAATAATATGTATATTTAAAATAATTATTATACCTTATTAATGATAAAGATTTTGATTCCTTCTACAATAGTAAAAAAATCCCAAAAGAAAGTGAGACTCTGAAATAGATTATTTCCATTTTGGTACCATTCAAATTATAAATAATTGAAAAAAATAAACTTGTATTGAAAAATTTAACATAATTAATAAATAAGTATTCATATTAAATAATTAAAATTAGAATTATATACACAACATAAATTTTAATAGGTTCATATTAAAAGATATATCTCAACGAAATGGAAATTGATAAGAAACACATACAAGGATAAAACTGTTGAAGTGAGGATTAATCAATTTATTTGTTACGTGTACTAAATTTAATTACACTTGAAAGTTCAAAATACATCATAAAATAATCAAAATATGTTCCATACATAATCTTAGAATACCAAATACAAATGATATTTAATATATCTCAATGAAAAGAAACTAACATTTAAAATTCATTTCGGGTTGGTAAATTACAATCCAAATCCCCTTGGTTGAAATAATCCAAAATAAAACACATATTTAATGAAACATGAATTATTAATGACATTATAGGTAAAAGGTGATTTATTTACACCATATTAATTAAATTTAGTGCACACTATTAAAATATTCCTTGATGAAGGGAAATTGAGATGAAGTCCCTTACCACATAATTCTATTTTGTTTTACATACTTTATCCTTGTCTATAATTTTTATAATAATGATTTTAATTTATACCAAAACAATATTAATATTTATAATATCATATGTGATACCCTTATAACATTTTACCCCCTGTTTGTTAATAATAAATAATTATTACTGTTTTTTTTGGTTGATATCCTTGTTTTCTTAGGATTGATTTTTCATGAATGTTCTAGTTCTTGAATATAGGATATATATTCAACAACACTGGATTGTATTATGTTTATAAATATTATTTTTACCCATTAGATACATTTTTATAATCAGTGTTCAAGTTTAGACATTAAAAATCAATTGCATTGCTTTTTAGAGACAAGAGGTTATTCACATGCATGAGTGCTGATATAATTCCATTAATGAGTGAAGGGGTTGGTAATTTGGTTATATATTGATTTTATATAATCAATATCATTTATTATATAAAACATATTTTCAATAAATTTAACCTTATAACTTTCTATTTAAATCATGAGTGAAAAATGAATAGCGTTGATTCATAATGTGGTAATATTCCATACAAATTATCGGCACTATAAATTTAATATTTACTAATTAGAATCATTTTTCTAATAATTCTTTATGTATTGATATGGGAAAAATGCATAACTTTGTGGAGATGGTAGGCCATATGTTAGTATTAGTGATGATATCATTCCATTAATGAGTTAAAGGGTAAGTAAGTAAATGATATATTAATTTTACTGAATAAATATCATGTTATGTATATAAAATATATTCATTAAATATATCATTAATAATTTCCATGTAATTTATAAGTGAATAATGAATCACATCGCTTCGTATGGAAGTAGTCCCTTGTACACATGAGAAACATTATCATATTTTAAACAGCATGGAAAGTGATAAGTTATATGTGATTTTATATTTAAAAACATATAATAATATCATAAATGTTATATATATATATATATTAAATTAATCATCATATACAATATCGAAATGTATTGATTGAAAATGAGTAACATCGGTTCATGAGGTTATAGTTCATCATACAAACTATCGACTATTTCATTTATTATTTGATAGAGGAGGTAGATAAATATTATTCAAAAAATAATAACTTATAAATATATGTAAGATATATTGTTATTAAATATGAATTTTCAATATATAATATAAGGTAAAAAAATAAGAAACAAAATGTTGGGGCTTTGTTTAGATAATTACCTTCTTGTAGAGAAACCTCTATCGGATCTACTCTTAAGACCCTAGATTAATAATATTGGGTATACTAGTATCTCTAGAATATGTCAAAATATTTTTGGTATAAATTTTAGTAGTTTTATTTTATCCAAATTTCTTGATAGGTTTGAACAAGTGAAGTGAGGGAGTGTCCTTTTAATAGTAGTAGAGAAGACACATATAGAATTTTTGAAAAGAATAAGGTTTAAGAAAGCTATTCACATGCCACCCAGATCAAAAATATAACATTATATAAAATTAATGTTAATAATCTTGAAATATGGATATAAAATTTATTTCAAATAACTTTTAGATCATTTTTACACTTTTCTTCTATGTTTAACCCCTACTAAACCCATTTTTACCTTATCCATGGTTATTAATTATTAATATTTTCACTAATCATTATGATAAATAATTATGTAGAACATATTATATAATTTAAAATTTTCAAATTGAAAATTCGGAATCCATTTTACAAAATTCAATTCATAGTGCTTTAAAATTCAATTTAAAATTAATCCTGTAAACACATTGAGAAAACATTTTTTCTTAAGAAAACTTTTAAAATATTAAAATGTTTTCATATAATAATTGAATATGAAATTGAAAAAATTATACAAATGAATTATATTTTAATATAATTTAACTAGTGATACATTAAAAATATTTAATATAATTTAACTTTTTAAATAATTTAAATGTCATGACCCGCCTTCACTATGATGAGGGAAGGGACAGCAGATTTCCAAACCCTTCCTTCTTCAAGTTGAAGGAGAGATAATGACCCCCAAGACCCGCCTTCGATAGGCTCTGGAGTGGTGACTAGAAAAAAGGGTATATAATCACACACAAGATGGAAGGCATTAACCTTTTTCTTTATTAGGATCAGGAGATAATATAGTAAATCCTAAAAACACAGAAATTGGGGGGGTAGAAGTAAAGACAAAGAAAACCAATCCCATATGCATGTTACAAAATTAGATGCCACAAAGTACAAGGAGACTTTAAAGGTAATGTATGAAAGAAAAGAAAAACAGAAACTGCAATTGTCCCAATGTCTGAGCTAGTACGACCCTACACGATCCCTTAAGTCCTCCTGGAATCATGAAAGAAGTTTTATATAAGTAGGGTGAGTATACAAGTATACTCAGTAGGTAAAACCAAAGACTCTTGTGCACAAGTGGGGAGGCATTCTAATTCCCTGTGAGAAAAGAAATAACCAAAGCACCATGCAAGGAAAACTATCCACCCATGCCTCACCAAGGAACACTCCCCAAATAACACAAGTCAAGTATTGTATAGTAATATCACATCGATGTCTGGGTACCCCGTTCCTCTTTCCCATAGGTTATTGAAGACATCCTATGCATCAACCCAATCCTTCCATTCTCACCACAGTCCCACTACCACACCCTGCCCACACACACCTGGGCTACAACCACCATGTGTAACCATGCCAGCAAACACCTAGGCCATAACAACTACTACCACGCCCGATGACACTTGGGCCTTATCCCGAAGACTCTTGGGAAACAACCTGCCTGCACACACCTGGGCCAACCACCACAACTACACTGCCTGAAGAATCTTGGTCTATAATGGACCTCAGGCCGTCACAGCCAGCCCGAAAAGTCTTGGGATATTCGGGAAAGGGAGCAGAAAAGGAGCTCATAACCAGCCACTCATAAGAGTGTTGGAAAAAACACACTCCCCCATGAAATGGGGGTGTTCGGCACTAAGTTCTCAACTTGGGTGGGGCGTGAATAAAAAAATATATAAACAATAGATATATCTATAAGTAACAAGCACTCATACCAAACTAGGGTTTCCAAATCCAACATAATCACAACACCCTTATTACTATTAATTCATAAAAGAAGGCACAACACTCCTGGACAAGTCACAACTCATTTCCAAAACCAATTCCCCATTTAACCCATTATCGGTTTCATGTTAATGTAATCCCATTTAAATAAATTCTGCACTACTAAGAAACTAACAGGAATAACCACAAGCCAGGGAAAGAGAAACTGCTAAACAGCAATTTAAGCATTCACACCAGGTTCTCTTTTAAAGTCACAAAAATAAAGGGATCAGTGAGATCCCTCAAAGTACCGGAACCAAACCAAGCCTCAAGATACAACCCCACACCGCTTCAGATTCACAACTAACAACTGTGCCACAACAGAGGAACCCATCCACACCCACATCACCCCATAAACATCAAACAGTACAACAAACCTACTTCCAAAACACAGTAGGGAAACATCCAGGTTCGAGCACATCATTCACTAAGTTTTCTTCTTTCTGTTTGGTTAACCGAGGTGATCACACAAGGTTTTTTGTTCACTGGACATTCATTTAATTGGCCGAGTTTACTTAATTAACCAAATTACCATGTTGGAGCGATTCAATTATAACAGAAGACAAGGGTTCATTAGTGTGCAAGGAAAGACCACCAACGGCCATGATTTTCAGTGAGCATATCCCACACAGTTCAAAACATATAGAAATTATAAAAGAGTATCAAAGAATTGTCAAAATCACCCCATCATTCTTTAAAAGTATGTTTATTATCTTTGTTAAGGTCTGGTATCGTCCATACCTATAGAAACAGTAGCTTACCCACCCCACATTATACACAGTAAAGGGTAACAAAGAAAAATCTCTACCTAGATGATCAAGGATCGAAGTTCTTCTCTCCATTCCAAGAACGGGGGATGCGCGACTTGTAGGGATGGAATGTAGGGGACTCCAAGGGTGAGCAGAAAAGCATCAGTATAGGAACACCACTTGCCTCGGGAAGGGGAACTCCAAACACACTAGGACGAAAGGAGAGGAAAAGTCGAAGAAAAAGAAGAAAATCATGTGCGATATAAGGATGAGATCCAGTAGTCATGAGATATGGAATTTTTAACGTCTATAAGGTTGGATCGTGGTTTTATCACTTTGTTGGGTGGTTATACATGACTGAATTAATTTTTAATTTAATAACTCTCATCGGGAAAAGGTGGTAACAACTATGACATTGATGGATTTTATACCAACATAGGGGAAACATTACGAGGACACACAGCTGGGTCCGTTGAGGGTCTCCCCACTCTTAGGAATTAAAATATTGATTATGGGGCTAAAAACGGCCTTGAACCACTTCCCAAAAGGTTAAAAGGGCTTAAAAGTGGAGTTAGAGGAAAATCTGTAGAAGAAAAACTCGAAAAGGCTGTGTGACACCGATCGGTGACACACCGATCAGTGTGATCGATTCGGGACACACTGATCGGTCGCATCGATCGGCGACACACCGATCGATCGCACCGATCGGCAACACATCGATCAGTCGCACCTATTGGTGACACACTGACCACTCGCACCGATCGGTGACACACCGATCGGTCGCACCAATCAACAACCATGCAATATTAAAGGGTCATGTTTTCCATTCATATGGGTTGGGGAGTTTCTTCATCCATGTCAAGATATCATCCGCTTTGGTTGGCACTATCTCGCCCGTACGGGATTAATCGCATCCACCTTAATGTGTCCTGGTTAGGGATCAGGTCCTCCCCACCCCACAGTCAGGACATTTCACATGCATCTAGATAATAAGTAAAACCATACATTCCATAGTTAACAAGGTAAAGTGTTACATCTCAATCAAGTATAACATAATAAAACTCAAATTAGCTCTGGGTATTGGGCGCACATCTGTGCCTCCCATTCCCAGGTACTCTTTTCTGCCCACCTTGTCTCCACAACACACGAACTAAAGGAATGGTCCATCCATGGAGCACCTTTTCCCCATGATCCTCGATCCTTACTGGCCTTTCCACAAAAGTCACGCTGACCTCGATTTCCAGCTTTCCCCAGTCGAGGAAGTGTGAATCGTCTTGTAGATACCATTGGAGTTGTGACACATGGAAGATTTCATGTATTCTCAGTAGTGGCGGTGGTAGCGCTAGGTGAAAATCCACTTCTCCCACCTGCTACAGCACTTGGAATGGTCCGATGAACCTTAGAGAGAGCTTACTCCCCCTGTCGAACCTCAGTTTCCCACGCTGAGGGGAGAACTTCAAGAATATGTGGTCTATGACCCCAAACTCCAATGGTCTCCTCCGATTATCAGCATATGACTTCTTCCTATCTTGGGCCACCTTCATCCTCTCTCGAATAAGCTGAACCTTCTCCGTCGTGCTCTGCGCCACTTCCGTGCCCAGAACACATGTTTTCCCAACCTCGGTCTAGCACACGGGTGAGCGACATGGCCTTCTATACAAGGCTTCGAACGGATCCATGCCAATGGTAGTGCGATAGCTATTATTGTAGAAAAACTCTACTAGAGGCAATTGTCGCACCCACAATCCCCCAAAATTTAGAATACATGCATGTAGCATGTCCTCCATTGTCTGGATGGTGCGCTCTCTTTTTCCATCTTTCTTGGGGTGGAATGCAGTACTAAGACATGGCTGGGTGCCAAAATCATGATGCAATCCTCTCCATACATGTGAGGTAAACCGTGCATCCCTATCTGATACTATGGACCTCGGAACTCCATGCAACCGCACCACCTTATCCATGTATCTCTATGCTAAGGAATCCACTACACCTGACTCATTGATCACCAGAAAGTGAGCCTATTTCGTCAACAGGTCCACCACTTCCCAGATAGCATCGCATCCTCCTTGAACCTTGGGTAGACCTGTGATGAAATCCATCGAGTTTTCATACCACATCCACTTGGGGATGTCTAAAGGCTGCAACAAACCTCCGGGAAAATGGTGTTCAGCCTTCTCCTGCTGAAACACTAGCCACCTAGCCACCTAGCCATGAACTCTACCACTACCCGCATTACCCCGGGCCACCAGAACTGACCCCTCAAGCCCCAGTACTTTTTGGAAACTCTTGGGTGCACTTCTATGGGTTAGTTATAGAAATCACCAAGAACCCTCTCGCGCATAGCCTCTAGAACAGACAACTTTCTTCAGAAAAGCATCTGATTCTGACCATCCTCCATCAACCATTCGAGAGGATCGCTTTGGTTAACCCAATCATGCATAACTTCACCCTCTATGTCTCCCCACTGAGACTCTTCCACCTGCCGTAGTAGAGAAGATTGCATTTTCATCTGATACAGGAAACCTCTACCACCATACATCCTTACAACCAGGTGTAGGGAAGCTAACTCCTCCATCGCCTTCCAAGCATCTACCGACTCTCGAGCCGCATCCTTCTGCGACTTCCTACTTAGAGCATCGGCTACCACATTCCCTTTTCCTCAGGTGTAGTAATTATCAAAGTTGTAGTCTTGAAGGAACTCCATCCACCTTCACTGTCATAAGTTCAGGTCCCGCTGGGAGAAGATATACTTCAAGATTTTTTGATCTGTAAAGACCACGAAGCGCCCCCTGATGAGGTAATTCCGCCACAACTTTAGAGCGAAAATGACCAATGTAAGCACCAGGTTGTAGGTGGCATAATTATGGTCATGAGTATGTAACTTTGTAGACCCATAAGTCATCACCCCTTATTGTTACATCAGCACACACATGAGGCCTTGTCATGAAGAATCACAGAATACTTCATACATCGCCCCTTCTTCTAGCAACCTCAGCACTGGGGCACTTACCAACTTCTCCTTCAGATATCTAAAGGCTGCCTTGTATTTCCCATTCCACACGAAATCCTGGTCCTTCTTGGTCATAACTGTCAAAGGTGTTGCAACTTGAGAGAATTTGGGCACGGTCCTCTGATAGTAACCTGCCAGTCCAAGGAAACTACGAACCTCTACCACGTTCTTGGGTGTTTCCCAAGAAACAACCACCTCGACCTTGGATGGGCCCACCGCTATTCCCTGATAGGACACCACGTGCCCATGGAAGTTCACTTCTCAAATCCAGAACGTGCACTTGGACAACTTCCAATAGGGTTGGTGTTGTCGGAAGACCTATAAAACCATTCTCAGGTGCTCAACATGATCCTCCTCTGATCCTAAGTAGATCAGGATGTCGTCAATAAACACGACTACAAACCGATCCATGTATTCCCAAAAGACGGAGTTCATGATCCCCATGAACATAGCTGTAGCATTCGTAACACCGAAAGGCATGACCACAAACTCAAAGTGCTCATATCTGTATCGGAAGGCAGTCTTCGACATGTCACCCTCCTTCACCCTTAGTTGGTGAAATCCCGACCGCAGGTCAATCTTGGAGAACCACCTTACCCCTTTTAACTAGTAGAAATGGTCGTATATCCTCGAGAGAGGGTAATGGTTCTTGATCGTTTGCTGATTTAGTCTCCGGTAGTCTATGCACAGCCTGAGACCACCATCTTCCTTCTTTGAAAATAAGACTGGAGCACCGCATGGTGACACACTTGGTCAGAAAAAAACCCTTCTTCATCAGATCATCAATTTGAATTCGCAACTCCCGTAACTAAGAAAAATCCATATGGTAGGGAGCCATTGAAATCAGACAGGCACTAGGTTTCAAGTCTATCCCAAACTCAACATCACACTGAGGGGGTAGAGGTTCCACCTCCTCAGAGAATACATCCATAAACTCACTGACATTCCATGGGACATCGACCATTTCTGCATCCACCGACTCTACTGATAGCTCATAAAACAAGGAAAGGAGGGGCTCCTCTAACCTGCTTCTTTTCTGGAAACCCCGCTCCCCGATGAAAGTTACACGTCGGCTGCCCAAATCTGGAAACACACCCTTCCTCGGAAGCAGTCAATGATGGAACATATAGAAAAAAGCCATTCAATGCCTAGGATTACATCGTATGGTTGTATATGCAATAGTAGAAGATCCCTAATAGAATGATGTGGCCGTATCATCATTTTACACCCTCAGCAAACATAAAACAAGTCGGTCTGACCTCCGACTACTGTGCTCAGCACTAGGGGCACTGGAAGTTTCCCAGTGTATAAACCCAGAGAACAGGCCAGACTGGGAGAAACAAAAGAGTGTGAAGCTCCTGTATCGAACAAGGCGTAGGCAAGAGTACTAAACAAGCTGATCGTACCTCGAACAACTTCTGGCCCTGCTGGAACTGTAGCCTCTGCCGCGTGCAACTGCCCACACCTAGTTCCTCTGCCTCTCGGCTGTCGGTCACCTCCTCGACCATGCCCTGGTAAAGTTCCTTGAGGAGCGCCCTGAGGTTGGCCTCCTCCTACGATGCCTTCCCTCGGAGGAGCGGGAGCTCACTGCCCCTGCCGCTGCTGCTGAAAGGGTTTAAGCGTCTTCTACCACTGATCATCCTCTTCCTCTCGGTCTGCCCTCTGTCGATCATCCAAGAAAACCTCCTGGGCCTCGATCACCCGCACTACTCGTGGTCATCTCCCAGGCCTCATAGCTGCAAGGTAAACAAGGAATGCCTAAGCCCGAGTCGTGTAGATTATTTTTATTTTGTTTTCATAGACTTATTATTCATTTTAAATCCCAAAAATACCCATGAAACATAAGAACACAAGTCATTACCTGGCACGTTCCTTACCTAGGTTCTCTACCCCATAATTAGTGCAGCCTCACTTGGTCATTTTGTAGGCCTAGAGTCCTTGCATCGGATCACAGGGGCCCTAAAATCCCATGTCCTATCCGGTCTTCTCTGACCTATTTCACACACCAAGATCACCCAACAGTGTCACCCCACCATCCCATGCAATACTCACTATGCCTAACCCCGGACTTCATCATATCTCTCGACCCTCCACTTATACAATTCTGTCACGAACCGCCTACACCAAGATGAGGGAAAGGACAGAAAATTTCCAAATGCTTCCTTCATCAAGTTGAAGGAGAGATAATGACCCCCAAGACACACCTTCAATAGGCCCCGGAGTGGTGACTAGCACCAAGGGAATAGAATCAAACACAAGATGGAAGGCATTACCCTTTTTTATTAGGATCGGGGGATAAGGTAGTAAATCCTAACAACACTAAAACTGGGGGGTATAATTAAATCCAAATAAATCATTCCCATATGCATTTTACAAATGTAAATGCCACAAAGTACAAGGAGACTGAAAAGGTAATGTACCAACAAAAAGAAAAACACCAACTGCAACTGTCCCAATGTCCGAGCTAGTACAACCCTACATGATCCCTGAAGTCCTCCTGGAAACCTAAAATCAATTTTATATTCGTAGGGTGAGCATACAAGTATACTCAGTAGGGAAAACCAAAGACTCTCGTGCACAAGTGTGGAGGTATTATAATTCCCTATGAGAAAAGAAATAACAAAAGCACCTACCAAGGAAAACTATCCACCCAAGCCTCACCAAGGCACACTCCCTAAATAACTCAAGTCAAGTAATGTATAGTAATAGTACATCGATGTTTGGGTACCCCGCGCCACTTTCCCACTGGTTATTGAAGCCATCCTACGCATCGAACAAATCCCGCCATTCTCACCGTAGTCCCACTGCCACACCCCACCCGCACACACCTGGGCCACAACCACACATCCCACCCACAAACACCTGGGCCACAACCACCACGTGTAACCATGCCCAAAAATACCTAGGCCACAAAAACTAAGGCCACGCCTGAAGACACCTAGGCCTCATCCCGAAGTCTCTTGGGAAACAACCTGCCCGCACACACCTGGTCCAACCACTACAACTACCATGCCCGAAGAATCTTGGGATACAATAGAGATCAGGATATCACAGCCTGCCTGAAGAGTCTTGGGCTATTCGAGAAGGGGAGATGAAAAAGAGATAATAACAGCCACTCATAGAATTGTTGGGAAAAACACCCTCCCCCCTGAAATGGGGGTGTTCGGCACTAAGTGCTCAACTTGGGTGGGGCACGAATAAGAAACATAAAAACTACAGATATATGTAAAATAATAAGAAATCATCCCAACCTAGGGTTTCCAAAGACAACCTAAGAACAACACCCTTGTTACTATTCATTTAGAAAAGAAGTCACAACACTCACATCCAATTCACAACTCATTCCCAAAACCAATTCCCCATTTAACCCATTATTGGTTTCATGTTCAAGTGATCCCATTTAAGTAAATTATAAACTACTGGGAAACTAACAGGAATAACCAAAATCCAGGGAAATAGAAATAGCCAAACAGAAATATAATAATTCACGCCTGGATCTCTTTTAATATCACAATAACAAAGGGATCAGTGAGATCCCTGAAAGTACTGGAACCAAACCAAGCCTCGAGATACAGCCCCACACCACTTTAGATTCACACCCAACAACCATTCCACAACAGAGGACCCCATACTCACCGACATCACCCAATAAGAATCAAATAGTACAACACACGTACTACCAAAACATTGTAGGGAAGCTTCCAAGTTCAAGCACATCATTCACTATTTTTTTTCTTTCTGTTTGGTTAACCAGGGTGATCACACAAGGTTTGTTGTTCACTGGACATTCATTTAATCGCTTGAGTTTATGTAATTAACCAAATTCCCCTGTTGGAGCCATTCAATTATCAAAGAAGGAAAGGGTTCATTAGTGCACAAGGAAAGACCACCCATGACCATGATTTTCAATTAGTATAGTCCATAAATTTCACAACATATAGAAATTATAAAATAATACAGAAGAATTGTCAAACACAACCCATCGTTCTTTAATAGTCTATTTATTATCTTTGTTAAGGTCTGGTATCATCCATCCCCATAGAAATAGTAGCGTACCCACCCCGCATGATAGACAGTAAAGAGAGACGAAGGAAAATCCCTACTTGGATTATCAAGGATCGAAGTTCTTCTCCACGCGCCAGGAATGGGGGATGCGCGAATTTCAGGTGAGGAACGTTGAGGACTCCAAGGGTGAGAAGAAAAGATTTGGAATATATGCACCACTTTCCTCGGGAAGGGGAAATAAAAACACACCAGGAAGAAAGGAGAGGAAAAGTGGAAGAAGAAGAAGAAATTCTGGTGAAATATAAGGATGAGATCTGGTTGTCACGGGATATGGAATTTTGAATGGCTATAAGGTTGGATCAGGGTTTCACCACATGGTTGGGTGGTTACACATGACTGAATTAATTTTTTATTTAATAACTCTCATTGGGGAAAGGTGGTAACAACTGTGACATTGAATGATTTTATATAAACATAGGGGAAACGTTACACGAACTCATAGCTGGGTCTGTTGAGGGTCGCCCCACTCTTAGGAATACAAATATTGATTATGGGGCTAAAAATGGCCTTGAACCACTTCCCAAAAGGTAAAAAGGGATTATAATTTGTGTTATGGGAAAATTTGTAGAAGAAAAACTTGAGAAGGCTTGGTGACACCAATCGGTCGCACTGATCGGGAACACACCGATCGGTCGCGCCGATCGGCGACACACCGATCGATCGCACCGATCGTGTCTCGTCAGTCGGTCGCACACCGAAATGATGCCCTACCACCGAGGAACCACCCTTAGGATCCAAAATTTGGCAACGAGATAGTCCATGAGGGTATGGGCCATTACATTAAATGTAACGGAAGTTTTCAATAAAGTAAATTAATTACCACTATTCGTCAAAAAGTTAATATTTTCAAAACAAATCTCAATAAAATTACCAAAATTTAATTTGTATAAATTTATTTCAAAAATTAATTTTATATTGTCAAAATAATTTAATTAAATTGGTACGAAAAAAATACTTAATTTATACAATGCACAACTAAACTTCCTTTTAGAGAATGATAAAGTTTTTATAAAACATTTAATTTTATTTAAAACGATTCATTTTTAATATCAAATAAATATATAACAAATGAATTTTTTGAAAAAAAAATTAAACTGTATACTTTTATTGATTTATATATTATTTCTCAAAGCCAAAAATTTAAAGGCTAGGTTAAAAAGGTAAAATATATTGCTTTTCATTTAAACTTAGGGTTGCGTGTTACGAAAGATGTCAAAGAGATAGAATGTATTTAAAAAGAAATATATCATAAATACTCATCATGATATATTATTTTATATTACTAGTGTTTTGTTTCACATACACTATCAAATACAATATTCTTCTTTTATAATTTCATGGTGATACACATAATATCAAAAGTGACTTCCCTACATTGGAAAATAATATGGAATCTATATATGAATAACCAATCCATGCCCAATATCACATAAAATTTAACTCAAGGGAGGATAACATGATTTAAATAATCTCATTCCCATAAACATATATCATAGAGGATTTTAATAATAGATATATTGATCTTACTACTAGATGTTTTGTATTTATAATTAAACATTTAATCATCGAGGTGGTGATTCAATAATACTTAGGAATGGTTTGAACCACGGATAATAGGGGTTGAATTGATGGCTCACTTTTTAAAAATTTCACTAACATAATATTAATATCAAATAAATATATATGTTTTTATATGTTCATGTAAAAAGACTCAATATAACCACATGAATTAATGTAAAAAATATTTTAATGAAGATAGATTTTACAATGTTTTATCCCCATATGCGATCCCACTCATTTCTACACACAAAATATCTAAGACACAGATTTGACACTAAGATTAATAAACAAATTATAGTGGTATGGTAAGAGATAAACCTTTACCCAATATTCTACCAAATACATGAATCTCTTAACTAAAATATTATTAATTTCCCCACTTTATACAATGATTGGTTTATTCTTCGAGCTTTCTGATTAGTAATGATGATTCTTAACACAAACAATGTCATCTAGAAATTCATCATCCATAACATTATACTTACAATTCATACATTTATTCTATATATAACTCTAAAATATCCATCTTCCAATGAATTTACATAGAATTCTTAGTGATCCTCTTCACTCAAATTTGATCAATATAATTGGTTTAAATTATTTCCCAAATAACCAAAAAATCCATGAATAATTTACCCCCAATAATATAACTAAAATTTCTTGGATAAATGTGGGTAACACAAGGTCTCTAATTTTAAAGTATTTTATAAATGAAATCTTTGGTTAATGTTAATAAATACATCTGAAGATATCATATTTTTCACTTTTTCAATTTCTCTAGAAAACAGTGTATAAAATATTCAACTCTCCCACAAAAAATTTCTTGAATAAAAAAATATTCACAAATATTTATCATTATTTTTATATATTATCGTAATAAAATTGGTTGTGAATTCAAAATAATTATATGAAGTCACTCGCAAACTTCTAGGGAATACACTTATTTTGAATGTACATCTTGTGAATGTGTAACTTCCCAGGTAAATAAATAATAATACATTTTCATATTTATTAAAATTTTATAAATTAAATATTTATTTTAATTTAAGTGGGATTTTATTTTCTATGGCATACCTGATACGCTACAACGGGTTTCTTTGAAATCTTATATTTCACACAATGTTGAGTCATACTGAAAAATAAAAATATAATATTATTTTAAATGGTAGTTAATTTTACTACTTTTATAAATTAAAATTTGAAAATATGACATACATATTTGTTATTTGTAAGTAAAATTTGGTTCAATATGTGAAAAATTATTTTCGGTGAATGGTAACTTTTGACGTTTATTTTCCATAGTTAAAGGTAAATAGGGTAATTCAATGTTAGAAAATATTATAACAATAAAAATTTAACTTAACACTTGTCGTAACCTTATTTTATGGGTCATGTCTAGCCATGGGCATCCTTGGGTAAATTTTGGGATGTCGTGGAGCAACATAAGAGTGATAATTACAGATTATATTTATTAATTTAATATAAAGACAAAAATTACATAAATATATATCTTTTAGTAAATTAATATTATATGGGGTTATATGAGTTAAAAATTTGAATATAAATATTCATTTGAAAGATAAAAACATTTCCAACATCATTGTATTTTTTTTATAATTTTTAAACATCATATAAATAAAATAATTTATGACACAATAATGATGCAGTGTTTACCACATTAATGAATGGTTTAAATAAATAAGATTATAAAGATTAAAACAATATTAAAAACATATCCAATTCTTAAGGGATGATTTTATTTCGAACATGAGTCTTATTATATTTGAATTTAATGACTTTTGGACCTTTATATACTGAATATAATTATATAATAAAATAATATTTTCAAACTTTCGTAAAGAGCCCCTCCGAACCTTATAAAAATCGCTCACCTCTAACTCATTACTCACACCTCTCAAGGCCCTTGGATCATCCAAAATCTACCCAATTAATATACCTACATCCTTATATTCCACCTATAATCCTTACCTTAAGCATATGAAACTTCAAGAAATCCATTAGTTTCAAACCAAAGGGAGTTACCCGATTTTAAGGCAACATCTTCTCTTAAGTTCTTTTGTTTTATTTTCTTTCTCCAACCCCCTAAACTATTTTTATTACTTTATTTTATTGAAACACCTGTATAATAAATATACTAGGTTTTTTTATGATAAGTATTTGAACTACACTTTCACACACATCCATCAAATGGGTAAAGAACATATTGTCTCTGTGGATACTGAACTACTGCCTCATGAAATGATGATTGCTCAATTTTCTCCAACCACCTTTCATGGTGGTAATTATGATGGAAATGTATTTATATGGGATATATATTATATTTATAGCATCTCTATTCTTTTTTATTTTTCTTTTATATCATACCTTTATGCATTCCATAATAGGTAAATGTGATAATTTCATTTGAGGAAGTGTGGACTACCGCCCCTCCAAGTGATATGACTCATTCATTCCATACGTGTGATGTATAAAGTATGGAGTTAATAAAATTATATATGATATTATAATGTAATTATAATATTACATGGTGTAATTATGTTTTCATTCCATTAAAATATGATATAGAAATGAAAGTAGCATTCATGCGTACGTATGACTTACCATCTCCCTGAATGGTGCATTTCATTTCATATCTCTAAAAGTGATGTACTATTAAAAATACTTATTTATATGAAATATATGATATCTAAATCATTAATATCATGTGGTATATAATGTAATATTTACCACATGAACAACTTGTAATTATAATAATTTTATTTTTAACTCATGTTCCGAACATTGACAAAATGTCAGATATTAACTCAAATAATTAACTAATTGTTATAGATATGTAATAAGTGATATAAAAGGAATAATAAAAATGAAAATGGTTCTTATGAAAGTATAAATTAACTTAAGTTTATTATTCAAGAAATTAAAGAACAAATGGGTCTAGTTGGACATGTGGTGATGAACTTCTTCTCAATCTCCTTTCATTGAGGCACATTTTGCTTCATACATGACATTATTTTATACGGTGTATAAACACATTTTACTTTTCATTAAATTCAAAGGGAATATTTTTTTATGAATTGTTTTACTAAATGAAAAAAGGAATTTTTTAGAGTTTGCGGTGACAATGACCTCTCTGCTGCTGTAATTGATATTTGGATTCCTATTTAAGCCTTAATGTTTTTAAGAGGAAAAGAAATCCCTTATTATGTTTTTGGGTGTTTTGGGATTTGTAAATGGTTTCTAAAATGGATTTATTATTTTAATATATTTATATTATTTCTTGTGATTTCAAATTAAATGTTATTAGTGAGATGTTTATATTTTCAACATTTTATGTGTTATGATTTTATAATGGTACTTAAACATTTGATAGGCGGTTATGTGATAAAGAAAATGATGGGTGGTGTCGTGATAAACTAGGATGGGTGGTTACATTATAACCTCAAATGCATTGGTTATGGAAGTTGGTCGTTTGGCAATTCCAATTAGTGATATGTGTGGAAGTCGACAGTATGGTTATTCCATTTAAGTATATTTATGTCCCAATTTACCTTTATATGTTATGTGTTCTTTCTACGTGTTTTATGGTAATATTTTGGTTACAAAAGGGTAAGAAATGATCTTTTATTCAGTGATGAGTAACTACTACTTGGTAATGATGAAAATTATTACTTATGATAAGGTATTCATGGTTTACGTGTTTTTTTGAAAAAATAATAGTTTTCCTTCTTTGGGTATACCTTATTGATCTTATTATGCTCATCCCAAGATTTTGAAATGTTTTTCTCAGGACATAAAGTGGAATAGGGTCAAGGATGGAATCAAGTAAAATTCATGCTATCTAAAACATGGAACTTCACACGACTCTTTTTTTCAAAGAGTTTTTATTTTTTTTAAATGGATACTGAGTAAAAGTGTCTATATTTAATATTCAAGTTGTTATGTACATGTTATGACATAATTCTCTAATTCTCTAAACCTGAAAAAAAATCCTCAATGTGAATTATTAACTTAATTCAAGATTATGTAATGTTTAAGGCTGGATCCTTATAGTTAGTATCCGAGGTCAGTTTAGAAATATTTGGGAGTTAGAATATTGTTAAATCAATGTCCACAATATAATTTATGGCAATAATAAAATGATATAGCACTTAATAATTACCATGTTTCTTCGCCTAAGATATTTCTGTGCTTAGAAAGGATTTTCATAGATGAAACGGGGCAGTTGTGGTGGGAAGGAATATAGTGGGAAATGACCTTCAATATCAGCATCCTGAGATGGTCAAAATCAAAATTGAATAGTTTTTTGCAGTGATAGATCAGTTAACTCAAATGATAAATGGTGTTTGGGTTTATAGATGATATTTTGGTTTATTCTAAAATTAATAAGGAGGATGAAAGTCATTTAAGGGTTGTCTATCATAGCATAAAAGAAAAGAAATCGTTTGGGAAATTCAAAAAGTGTGAGTTTTGATTACAACAAGTTTCTTTCCATGCACACATTATTTCATAATATTGCATAAATATTGATCCTGCTAAAATAAAAGCTGTTGAATAATGGAAAAGACCCACAAAAATAACTGAGATCGATAGTTTTATTAGTTTAGAAGGTTATTACAGGACGTTTGTTGAAAAAATTTCACGGTTATCTAGCCAATGAATAAGTTAAATTGGAATGGTGTAAAGTTCATTTAGACAAAAAAAAGTGATGATTGTTTTCCAGAATTGAAAAGAAGATTGGTGAATGTTATAGTTTTGGCACTACCATTCACAGATGGTGAGTTTTTTATCTACAGTGATGCTTCATTGAAAATACTTGGTTGTGTACTTACATAGAATTATTAGTTAATTGATTATTCATTATATCAGTTGTAACCTCCGCAGTGAAGTTACCCTACACTTTATTTGGAATTAGCTGCATTTTTTTTCTTTAAAACTTTTGAGGCATCATCTATATGGATTAAAATGTGAAATATATATTTTCCACATATGATAGAAGTATATATTCACATGGAAAGAATTAAACATGGGACAGAGGAGATGGTTAGAATTAATCAAGTATTATGATTGCACGATTCATTACCATCCAGGAAAAGAAAATAAAGTGGTTGATGCTTTGAGTCGAAAGAGTAATGCTACATTAACGATGTTAAATTTGGAATAAGATAATTTGATTAATGATTTTATGAACGTTGGAATGGATGTTGATGGGGTATGAAATTCCTCTATTTTGTTTCAGGTGTCAGTGAAATCATCTCTATCAAAAATAATTAATCAAATGCAAAAGGAAGACAGTGAGTTAAATAAAATGTTAATGATGGTTCAAAAGGGTAATTTACCTGAATTTAACCTTGATAATGACATTTTTTGAGGTTTGTAAAAAGATTATGTGTGCCTTGTAATTCCTAGTTGAAGGAAGAATTATTATGTGAAGATCATAGATCTTTGTTTTCAGTTCAACTTGGCAATACATAGATGTACAAAGATCTTTGAGAGTATTACTGGTGGGATGGAATGAAGAAAGATATTGCTGATTTTACTGTGAAGTTTTTGACTTGTCTAAAGGTTAAATTAGAGTGGAAGTTACCAAAAGGTATGATTCAGTATTTACCGGTGCTAGAGTGGAAATGGGTAAATATATCCATGGACTTTTTTGAGGGATTACCAAAGAAATCTTGAGGAAAAAATGAAATCTTGGTTATTGTTGATCGATTGGATAAACATACTCATTTCATTCCTATTTGAGATAATTTTTATCTAGATCAAATTTATCGATTGTATGTTTAAGAGAGTTTTAGTGTGTATAGAGTTCCCCTTACCGTTGTATCTGATTGTGATCCTGTGTTTACTTCTAATTTTTGGAAAGGCCTTTAGAATTTTATGGGTTATGAATTAAATTTTAGTACATATTTTTATCCTCAGTCAGATGGGAAGTCAGAAGGAACAATTCAGGCTTGGAGGATATGTTACGTTCTTGCTTGATGGATAATCAGGGAGGTGGGTACCAATATATTTCTTTGGTTGAATTTTATTATATTATCAGTTTTCATTCCTATATACATATGGCTCCATTTGAGGAATTATTTCGGAATCGATGTCGAACTCTAGCTTTTTGGGATAAAGTAGGTGGAATGAAGATGATTGGACCATAATTGGTAGAAGAGATGGCAGGAAAGGTTCAGTTGATTTAAAAGAAAATGAGAATAACTCAGAGTAGGTATAAAATTTATGTGGATAACTGGAGGAAGGATCTTTCATTTGGGGTAGGTGATCAGTTCTTTCTCGAAGTTTCTCCATGGAAAAATGTGATGTGTTTTGGTAAGAAGGGAAAGTTGAGTTCGAGGTTCATTGGAACTTATGAAATTTTGGGGAAAGTTGGATCAATTACCTACAGAGTGGATTTACCTCTATTTTTATCCAAGTTACACAATGTTTTTCATGATTCAATGTTGAGAAAGAATGTTCTAGATTCATCTTATGTTTTGAGCCCAGAGGTAGTTCAATTGAAAAATAATCTCTCTTATGAAGAAAAACCAGTCCAGATTCTTAACTGAAGACAAAAAGTGTAGCAGAATAAGGTAATTCATCATATAAATGTTTTATGAAAAAACCATATGGTTTAAGAGGCAATACTGTAATTTGAAAATGCTATGAGGGATAAATACCCTCATTTATTTGAAAAGTGATTAAAATTTTGATGATCCAATTTCTTGAAGAGTGGAAGGATGTAACATACCAAGTAAATAAAGAATAATTCATTTTCATATTTATTAAAAATTTTAAATTAAATATTAATTTTTCTTTAAAGGGGATTCTATGTTTGATGGCGTACCGGATACACAATAACGGGTTTCTTTGAAATATTTTGTTGCACACAATGCTGAGTCATAATAAAAAATAGTAATATAATATTGTTTTAAATGGTAGCAAACACCTAGGAATTGTATTAGAATAAATGAATGAAAATAACTACAATATGATTATACATGTTTGTTAATTGTTTTTACATTTATTCAATAAAAGTTAGAGGCTTAAAATTTGAATGAATATAATTTTAATCACAAATAGTCTAATATCCATTAAAAGGTCAATTTACTACCTTTTGATGGAGAACCCTCTTTAAATCTAGTTTATGTCACTTTTATATGTTATATTTGACAATATAATATTCTTCTTTAGAATCAGGACACCAAAATTTACATTGGGTAATTTTTTTTTATTTTTCTGATAAAATTCATTTTAAGGAATAGTGAAAAATATTGTATTTTAATTAAAAACAAATTTATAATATAATTTATTTATATATATATATTATATTTTTATTTTTATTTAAAGTGTAATTATATTATATTTTTTATATTTAATCCAATTTTGTTCATTGGATGTAATTTCACTTTGAAATTGGACATAAACAAGTGTCCATTTTTTAAAAGTTATTGTTTCTTAAAAGCAAGATTTTTTTGACAACAGGAATTAATTTAAAATTAATTAATCCATATTATAGGTTTTTAATTCAGTAAAATAGACATATTTTTTAATTTGGAATATATAATATAGCTTAGTCTAATTTTTTTTTTCTAAAAACCTTCTATTTTTTATGAGTAGTGAAAACACTAAGTAGTTGTTAAAAAAGTAGAATTTTTCCTTTAAAAGAAATTTTACTGTATCTATGTATTTAATTTAAAAAATCTGACATACTAGGTTGTTATTATTAACTAAAATGTGGTTTAATATGTTAAAAAAATTGGTGAATAGTATTGTTTGACTTTTATTTATCGCGATTAATGGAAAATAGGGTAATTCAAGGTAAAAAGAATATTATAATAATTCAAACATAACATAACATTTGTCCGAACCTTATTGGATGAGTCATGTTTGACCATGGGCATATAGGTCAATTTTGGGACCACATGGAGCCACTTAAGAGAGATAATGACAAATTATATTAATTAATTTAATGTAATGACAAAATTGACTTAAATATATATCTTTTAGTAAATCAATTTTATACGGGGTTATATATGTTATCTATTAGAATATAAATATTAATTTAAAATATATAATTTTTTCCTATGTTATGGTATTTTTTATTATTTTTGGAAATCAAATAAATAAAATTATTTATGACATAATAATGATGCATTGTTTACCTCATTAATGAATGATTTAAATATATAAGATTATGAAGATTAAAATAATATCCAAAACCTATCCAATTCTTATTGGATGATTTTATTTCGAACATGAGCTAACTTATATTATCCATTAATGAGTTTTGGACTTTTTGAGACTTAAAATCATTATATAATAAAATAATATTTTCAAACATTCCTAAAGAGACCCTCATCCCCATTATAAAATCCTTCACCTCTAACTCATTACTCAAACCCCTAAAGCCCATTTTATCATCCATCCTCTACCAAATTAAGTTCTTACATCCATTTATTCCCCTTAGAATCCTTACCTTATTCGTAAGGCACTTCGAGAAATCATTTTGGTTTAAAATAAAGGGAGTTACCTGATTTAAAGGTAACGTCTTCTCTTAAGTACTTTTGAATTATTTTCCTTCTCCAACCCCCTAAACTCTATTTATTTCATTTATTTTATATAATCACTGGTATCTTAAATATACTAATTTGTTTTTATGATAAGGATTCTAACTACAATTATGCACACCTCCATCTAATGGTTAAAGAACCTACTGTTTCTGTGGGCGGCGATCTACTGCCTAACGAAATGATGATTGTTCAATTATCTCCAACCACCTCTCATAGAGGCCATTATGATGTAACTATATTTATATGTGATATATATTATATTTATATTGTCTCAATGTTTTAGTATTATTCATTTATTTCATACATTTATGGTTTCCATTATAGGTAAATGCGATAATTTTGTTTGAGGAAGTGTGGACTACCGCCCCCCTCAATGTCATATGACTTGTACATGCCATATGTGGGACGTATAAAGGAATGAATTAATGAAATTATATATGAAATTATAATATAATCTTAGCATACTTATTTATTATTATGTTTTCATTCCATTAAAATAATAAATAGAAATGAAAGTAGCATTCATGTGTACGCACGATTTACCGTCTCCAGGAACCGTGCATTTCATTTCTTATCAAAAAATGTTTTTTATAGTTATATATATATATATATGATATAAAAATCATGAATATCATTCTAGATATAATGTAATTTTGACCATATGAAGAACTTTTAATTATAATAAGTTCATTTTTACTCAAGTTCTAAACAACAACAATATGTCTGATATGAACTCAAATAAATAACTAATTATTATAGAAAGTTAATAATTGATATAAAATAAATAATAAAATTGAATATGGATCTTAATAAATTATAAATTAACTTATGTTTATTATTAAAGAAATTAAAGAATGAATAGTTCATATCAGACATTATGTAAGGGACTCCATCTCAATCTCCTTTCATTAAGGAGTATTTTTCATTATACACGACTTTCTTTTATACGATGTAAAAACTCCTTTTACTTTTCATTTCATTCAATGAGAATTCTTATATTATGAATTGTTTTACATAATGACAAAAGGAATGTTTTTAACATTTGCAGTGACAAGGACCTCTCCTCCGCTATAATCGTTATTTGGGATCCTCTATAAGCCTTAATGTTTTTAAAAGGAAAATAAATCCTTTTTTATTTTTTGGGTGTTTTGATATTGAGAATGGTTTTTGATATGGATTTATTATTTCAATATCATAAAATGATTTCATTTTATTTCAAATTAAATGTTATTAGTGTGAATTTTATATTTATGATATTTTATGTGTCATGATTTTATAATGGTACTTGGACATTTGATGGGTGGTTAAGTGATAAACTAAATGATGTGTGGGGTCATGATAAACCATAATGGGTGGTTATGTTATAACATTTAATTCATTGGGTATGAAAGTAGGACGTATATCTATTCCATTTAGTGATATGTGTGGAAGTCGACCGTATGGTTATTCCGTTTATGTATGTTTATGTACCATGTTACCTTTATATGTTAGGTGTTATTTCTATTGGTTTTATAGTAATATTTTGGTTAAAAAAGTGTAAGAAATGATCTTTTATTCAATAAAGAGTATTTAATTCTTCATATTAGTTAAAATTATTATTTATGATAAGGTATTCTTGGTTTACTTGTTATTTTGAAAAACTAGCATTTTTTCTTATTTGTGTATCCCTTATTGATATTTTTATGCACATCCAACTTTTTTGAAATTTTTTTCATAGGATAAAAAGTGGAATAGGGGCAAGTACGGTATCACAGAAAAGTCATGTTGTCTAAATCATGGAACTAGACATGATTATTTTTTTCAAAGAGGTTTTATTTTATAAAAATATGGATACTGAGTAGAAGTTTCAACATATAATATTTAAGTTGTTATGTGTTGTTATGACCTAATTCTTTAAATATATAATCCTGAAAAGATCCTTAATGTGAATTATTAACTTAATTCAAGATTATGTAATGCTTATGGCTAGGTCGTCATATATTTTACTTCTCGTGAACTTAATTCCATTTAATGTATATATGGTGAACATACTTATGATTAACTACTTATATTAAATGTTATTGAAATTAATTTACTTATGAGGAATCCCTATATTCAACTCAGCTCATACTCATCTATCTATTAAATTTATGGTAATATCTTATTAAAAGATCTGTATCTATTAGTTTAAAAATTATCACAAAAAATTGAGTTTGAAAATATGATTGTAGAATCATATTTTAATCAACTCTTACATTGGAATACTATGAATCCATCTTCTACATCTTAATTCATTGTTATACTGTATTGGATCTTAATAAATTATTTCACCCTTAGGGGGATGAGGTGAATCAGACTATATGAGTTACATATAATTTCCCCTTGATTATGGATCTTACTCCCTCAACTTGATGAATAACTAAATCACTCACTTTCATTCTCTTGGGAGTGATTAGTATGAAATAACATATATGATTTTACTTTTCTCGCATGTAAAGGGTACATCCAAATCTTCTGAATGATAATTTTCCTATTCATAAATCCCTACAAATCTCAATGTTTCAATGTTTTATATGTTTTAAGTGGCCTCAAAGTCTCCCTGGATTCACTAATACGAATAATTATAGAAATCATTTCTCTCCTACACCAAGGAAAAAAAATTATTCCATTGATGTGATATTATTCATAAATAATTATATTCTAAATAAACCCCTTGGTGGATGTTTTTTCTTCATCACTAGTAAATCAAACTTCTAAAGGGATAATGTAACTCTCAGATCACTCCTTTCCCAAATGTTAACATTAAAAAAGATAATTTTTGTACACTTCTGCCTCTCTATCGAATCATGGAGTTCTCCTTCCATATTTCTTTTTTAATAACTATTCATAGTCCCTTGCTTCATCCCAAAATGAATATACCTTAAAATACCATTACATCATGTGCCTCCAGCTACCATCAATGAATTGTGCTATAATTAGTAATTAATATTTCTCTATAACCAACCAAGAATTGATGGTTACAACTCCCTTATAGGACAATTTATATTTCATCACATTTTCGGAATATTTTCATACACTAATGTCAAAAAAATTAACAAGGACTTGTGATATGGACTTTTTATTTTCATCAAATTCCTAAAACAAACCAAACTTCGGAAATTTGGACTCTTTGAAAACATTATTACAGTGGAATAACATACAGGGGATCAAATCATTAAGGATTGAAACACTTTGTAGAATTAATTAAAGAGATACTTAAATAATTTTTTTTTCTATTGGGTATAAAACATATAACATAAAAAATAAAATTTTATTAATACTTGACAATCATTTAAAAACTGATCCTTCAAATCCTCAGAAAGGAAAATAAATAAGGGTGATCTCAAAAACTCAATAAGTATAATTAAAAATCGATCTATCATTATTAGATAAAAAGATTAATCAAAATGGATGGAAAAAAACATAAATCACATGAAATTTAATCAATAACTTGACCCCAAAATGAATACTTGGATCATATCAACACATTAATCTGATGGATAGTAATAACTAAATTTTCAATAAAGGAGATTATTAATGTTGGATGTCAAGATTTCATACATAATCATATATTTAACTTATTGGAATTCCTTCATGATATTTTAATTTATGGGTAGGTAAACACTAATAACCCCATTTAATATGTTGGGCCAAATGGGTTCTCTCGTGAGACATGATGAGGCATCAAGGAACAATATTATTCTTGGCCCCACCGGTCACTGCATGTCTAATGCATTCCATATAAATTGAATGATCAACTTAATTCATGAATAGAATTACATATAAAAAATATATTTATTTAATAAATATATTGATATTAAAATATTTTCCATATAAATAAAATAATTTTCATGGAAAAACATTCTACGTAGAAATTGTATATGACATAGCAAAATATTATATTAATCATTCAAATAATATAAATATTTAAGGTAAATTTAATTTCCTTTGAAAAATGATCTTAATAAAGTGAAATTATTAGGACATATTTAATATCTAAAAAATTATTAATAGATAAAATATAACCATTTATTCATCAGAAATTTATTTTTTTTATTAAAACCATATCAATTTCAAAATTAAATAAAATGGAATCAAAAACATTAAAATAATTTATTGAAAAATAGTTTTATATGTAAAACCATTGAATAATTATAGAATAATATAAATAGTAAAAAAATTATATGGAGGTGGGAAATTACATTAACACCATATACATTAAAATGAAAACATTCCTTTTTAATTTTTATAAATAAAGTATAAAATGACCCTTTTATAGAAAATTAGAAATATTTTTTTCAAACTATGTAAAAATTCAAGGATAAATCAAAATTTCATTACTAAATAATTTTTTTAAGAAATAAACTTTTTATAAAACATCTTTGATAAATATGAACATGTAATGAAATTATTTTGAAAAAATAAATAAGATTGTCTTTTCTATAAAGAGTTTATTTTCATTAATTAGTTTCAAAAAAGATGAAAAGTTAGAATAAAATGGGATATAATTAAATATAAGAAGCATAAAATGATATAAAAAATTTTAAAAATCAAAATTACATAAATTTTTTCATATATATTCATTATTTCTATTATTATGACAAGATGTGTGAGGTAGTGATAGAAAACAAATTTCATCGATTCTTGAGGAGGTAGTATGCCTTACCCATGAGAAAATGTTTGGTTTCCAATATTATTAAGAAGAAGATTTATAAATATTATTCTATAATCATAATAGCATCTCATTATAATTCAAATGGTTTTTTATGATATTTTAATATTTATTACATAATTAAGGGTGGTAAAGTATGAGGTAAAAAAAGAAAGAGTAGAGTGAAGATGACTACATTCTCTTATAAAAAACGCCTTTGGATATATTATTAAAAACCATGGGGTTAGACTTTTGGAAGGAAATGAATCTAAAGTACAGTGATAAGTATATTAGGGTGTGATTTTGGAATGGATTTTTTGAGTTAAATGGCTCAAAATGTATGAATAATTGATGGAAGGAAGATCCCTTTTATAATTGAGGGGAATGGAATATTTTTACTTTTTCAAAGTTTTAAAATATAATTAAGTCAATTTCTTAGAAAAATTTCTAAAAAAATACTTTTATTAAAACATTAGAATGATAATTTCCCAATAAATTCAAACAATTATTTTTAATAAACTCTTTAGATCACTTTAGTCCATATCTTTTTTGATTAACCCCCAAAAAATATGTTTTATCCTTAACTATAGAAATAAATGTTTATTATTTTTAATATAAATTATGAAAAAAAATTGTGTTTGGAATATTATGAAATATTAATTATGTTAATTAAAAATATTCAATCAAATGTTTCAAAATAAATTCATATTATTTCAGGGTTTTAATTTAAAAATAATCCTGTAAAATAAAATGAAAAGTGATTTCCCAAATAAATATCTTCTTATGTATAAAACAATTATATACCAAATTCAAGAATTAAATTGATTAAAATGAACATAATTTGATTATTAAAAATATAAATGATCTAATTATAATTTTATACCATTTTAAAATAATGTTTAACTTTTAAAATTATTGAAATGAAAACCAAATTTTCAATAAAAATTGGTATTTTTCACACTACATTTAAAAAATTAATTTTCCCAAAGAACTATTAAAATTTATTATGAAGATAATTTCTATTGAGCCCTCTGGGAGAATTGGTTGAACTTATATTTTGATAATCTCAACTATGATCGATTATATTATGATAATCCCAACTATGCTAAATCATATTTTAACTATGCTCAATTATATTTTGATAATCTCAATTATGTTCAAGTTCCTGTATGAATTAATGATTAATTACTTATTTCATTATTTATGTACACCATGCACATATTCATATATTACAATATTTATATTATTTTCAAAGAATTTGGTTACTAAATGGATATATATTCTAACTTGACCCATTCTTCCAATAGAATGCTTAAACAGAGAAGTGGTCACCGTTATATCAAGCCTACCGATACGTGAAGGTCACAGTTACATCAAGCCTACCGATACGTGAAGGTCACCATTATATCAAGTCTACCGATACGTGAAGGTCACCCTTATATCAAGCCTACCAATACGTGAAGGTCACCGTTATATCAAGTCTACCAATATGTGAAGGTCACTGTTATGCAATGCCTACCGATATCTAAAAGTCACTGATACAGACAAGTCACCGGTAAATCAAGTTTACCATTATGCAAGCCTGCCGGTACATCAAGACTACCGATACAGACAAGCCTACCGTTACAGACAAGTTTCCGAAGGAAGTCTACCGTTACACGAAAGGTCACCGGTACATTAAGTCTACCAACAGACATGAAGTCTACCGATAGAAAGGCTACCGTTAAACCAGAGTCTACCGATACAAAGCCTACCGTTACTCAAGGCTACCGATATCCAAAGCTATCGTTCTATAGAATACAATACTGCTTTAATTTCTTTATCTTTATTTAATCTAACCAAAGGTCATATTAGGTATATTTTAATTCTCTTTCATTTATTTAATGAAGGTTGTTGGATGTCAGGGAACCGTACCTCGTACCTGCAAAAATAAATCATTTCTTTTGTCGAAGCTCGTGCTATAAAAGTCCCTATTGCTGCCCAAGAGAAAAAGAGACGACACATATAAAAGACACTAAGAACATAAAAGTGAGATACATAGCTCATACAAATAATCATGTATGATCAAGAAGACACAAAAAAAGCTCATACACATTCACGAGGATTTTGAAGATCTTCATCGACTACATTTCACTATCTCTGAACCTGAATGTCAAGCAGACGACATTCTGTTTTTCAGAAAAAACCAGAAGAGCACTCAGAACCATTTATGATCAAATTCTAAGAAGTCTAGAGCTACACTGCAATCACTAGAGCCATTCTAAACTCTATATCTTGCTCAGTGATTTATAATTTACATTACGAGTAGTGTGTATCATCTAGTTTAATTTTTACACACACTGTCTCCTGAACCATAACTGGAGGATCTGTAAATCCTCATTCAAACTATTTATATCTCTTTTTCCCACTGTGGATAGTGGTAGAGGTCGTGTGTGACCTGGACAGTTTTATTTTTAGTTGTTTTGTTTCCCACGTAGAACTGTGGTAGAGGTATTTGACCTGGACAGTTGTAAATTGTTGTGAACCCTGATCCAGGGTGTGGATCCAATTTATATAAATTGTTGAGAGAACTAAGTCTCGTCTTGAGACTGAACCTCTTGGTTATATATGTTGTGCTTTATTTAGTTTTATCTCAAACCTTTTATTCTGCTTCTAACTGCTTTAAAACTCAAACAGTTTTTCAAAGTTACTCTAATAATTGAATTATAAAGTGTTTGCATTAGTTGTAAATCATTAGGTTAGTTTCAAATGCTAATCTGATCTTCTGATTAGATTAACTGGGAACTAATCAATCCCTTGAGAACCTAACTGAAAGTTTTCTTTAGTTCAAATTCACTAAATTCAATTTGTATTCTAAAATTGGGGGAATTTGGTAAAGGATTTTAAAACAGAAATTTTAATTGGAACTCAATTCACCCACCTCTTGAGTATCCACTCCAACCAACATTTGGTATCAGAGGTTGTTAAAATATTTTCTGAAATACTCTATTTTTTCAACTCTGATTTTAGTTGTATTTTAAAGTTCTTAAAATTTCTGTTATTTCTAAATTTGTATCTCTTTAAAAAAAAATTCAACCTAGTTATCATTGATAATAGAATTGAAGGTGTTTCTACTAATAGACCACCATTTTTCAATGGAAACAACTATTCTCATTGGAAGATTAAGATGAACATTCATTTAGAGAGCATGGGTTTTGATATTTGGACTTCCATAGAATCAGAATATAAAATTCCTACTACTGTTAGATCTACATAGAATGAAGCTTCTAAGACAGATTACAATAATAATTACAAAGCTATGAATGCTCTGTATTGTGCTCTAGGAGATTAGAAATGTAATAGAATATCTTCTTGTAATACTGCATATGAAATTTGGGATACATTAAGTGTTTCTCATGAAAGAACAACTAACGTTAAGGAAATGAGATTGAACCACTATACTATTAAATATGATAATTTTAAGATGAAGCCTGATGAACCCATTTCTGATATGTATCTCAGGTTTAATGAAATTTTCAATAAAATGATCCCACTGGGGAAGGACGTTCTATCAAAGGAGAAAATAATGAGAATTTTAATATGCCTACCTGAAATATGGAGGGGCACTTCTGTTTCAATTAGAGAATCTTGTGATATTGGTCAACTTTTAGTCAAGGAACTTATCGGTAAGTTGATGATGTATGAAGAAGAACTTAAAGTAAACAAAGAAGAAGAAGAAGAACCAAATAGGAAGTCAGTTTCCTTCAAGACATCTACTTCAAGGAATAAGGATATGGAGAAACTTCAAGCTATGAGTGATAGCTCAAGATGTGAAGAAATTGAAGGTGCATCTGACAGTGATGCAGAAATGGCTCACACAGCCATAAGATTTAAGAAGTTTTATAGTAAGAATAAGTTTTTCAAAAAATCAAATTACAAAGGTAAGTATGACAACAAGGGACACTGGAAAAAGGACTGGAAAAAATCTGACAACTCTGATGAAGTTGTCTGCTATGAAAGAAAAAGAAAAGAACATATAAAAGCAGACTATCCAAAGCTGAAATACAAAAAGAAGTATGAGTAAAAGGACAATATGTATAAGAAATACATGAAGGCTACTTGGAGTGCTTCTGAGGATAGTTACAGTGAATCTAAAGCTTCTGAGACTAAAAACAGAAATATGGAAAACTTGTGTTTTATTACAAACACTTCTGAGGAAACATCTGAAACTCCTTCTTTAAATACATATTATTCTGGAGATGATTCTGAATCTGAAAATTTTTCAAAATATGAACTGTTTGAATACAGTGATATGTTAGAAGAAACCTGTAATGAGCTGAAAGACAAATACAGAAGTTTAAAGATACAATATTCTTTAACTGTTAAACATAAATCTGGTATTGACATAGAAATAGAGAAGAATTATCAGTTACATAGAGAAAACACTGAACTGAAATTGTCAAATGAGGAACTTATGAAGGATTTATAAAAGATTACAAATGGAAAATACACTCTTACTCAAATTCTGGGTAAGCAGATTTCACCTAGATATACTACTGGTATAGGATACCAACCTGGACAAAGAAAAATTACCAAAACTAGATTTATTCCTAAATCTGGACAGAATGTAGATAGTTATAGTTCTGGAAGCTCATATGATTCAACTAGTTATATTAATAGTTACGGATCTAACAAGGTTTATCTTTCAAAATATTCTGATTCTATATACTTTATGAGACCCATAAGACAGGTTTGGGTACCTAAAGTTTTATTGGCCAACCTGTCTGGACCCAAGAAAATCGGGGTACCAAAATAATTTCATATCTAAATCAATTTTGTAGGGAACCTGCTTAAAGAGCTCCTGTAGAAAGACTTGGTACTTGGATAGTGGATGCTCAAGACATAAGTCCGGAGACTTCTCATGTTTTAAAATATTAGTCATAGTTGATGGAGGCTTTGTCACTTTTGGTGATAATTCTAAAGGTAAAATCATCGGCTTAGGCCAGATTGGTAACCCTGACTCAGTATTAATTTCTAAAGTTCTATTGTTTGATGGACTTAAGTATAATTTACTAAGTATTTCTCAGTTATGTGATGATGGTTTCAATGTTAAATTTGAAAATTATTCTTGCAATGTTTTTAATTCTAAAAATGATTTAGTATTTTCTGCCTTGCGAAATGAAAATGTCTATGATGTTGACTTAAACTCTTTAGCTGTGCAAAATATTACTTGTTTAAATGATTTTCATAAAGATTCATGGCTCTGGAACAAAAGATTAGGACACTGCAATGTACATTCACTTAGAAAACTTACTAGGAAGAGCTTAGTTAGAGACCTACCAAAACATGAATTCCCAATAGATAAAGCTTGTAATCCCTGTCAAAAGGGGAAGCAACATAAAGTTTCTTTCAAATCAAAGAATGAAGTGTCAACTTCTCAACCTCTCGAGTTGGTTCACATGGATTTTTCTAGACCTTCCAGAGTTTATAGCTTAAATGGGAAGCATTATGTCTATGTTCTAGTAGATGACTATTCTTGGTATATTTGGGTATATTTTCTAGCTCACAAAAGTGAAGCTTGTTCTTACTTTGTTAAATATTCCAAGTCTGTAGAGAACCTTAGTGGACTTAAGATTAAAACCTTGAGAAGTGATCATGGTCGTGAGTTTGAAAATCATGAGTTTGAATCCTACTGCTCACACAATGGCTATAGTCACAATTTCTCTACCCCTAGGACACCTCAGCAAAATGGTGTAGTAGAAAGGAGGAATAGTACCCTACAAGAAATTGCCAAAACCATGCTCAATGAGTATGACCTACCTGTTTATTTTTGGGTTGAAGCTATCAATACAGCCTGTTATATTATCAATAGAGTCTTGATTAGACATGTTCTTAAGAGGACCCCTTATGAGTTGTGGAACCATAAGAAACCTAAGGTTAACTACTTTAGAGTTTTTGGTTGCAAAGTCTTTATTCTTAATACCAAAGATAATCTTGACAAGTTTGCATCCAAGAGTGATGAAGGAATTTTCCTAGGTTACTCTATTTCTAGTAATGCCTATAGAGTTTTCAATAAGATAACCAAATGTGTGGAGGAATCTGTTCACATCAAATTTGATGAAACTGATCCACATGAAACTAAGACCTCTCTTGAAAATATTGAAGATGATCTCTCTGTTTTGAACCTTAATGATAAAGGCAGTGGACCTATAGTTAAAACATCCAGTTCTGGAAATTTTCCAAAACCTGCTTCTGTTGACTCCCAACCTGTTGATGAACCTGAAATCTTTAGCCCTACCTTTTCGAGACCAACTCGGATCTTAAAGAACCATCTTTTAGTTGCTGTTGTAGGTAATATAGATAGAGGAACACAGATTAAAGCTTCTCTAAGAAATCAGGTTGAACATCAAGATTTTCTTTCACAGTTATATCCTAAAGATATCAATGATGCTATCAATGATGAATTTTGGGTAATGGCTATGCAAGAAGAACTAAATCAATTTGAAATAAATAAAGTCTGGGAATTAGTAGAAAGACCTAAGGACACTTTAACCATAGGCATAAAGTGGGTGTTTAGAAACAAAGTTGATGAATCTAGAAACATCATTAGAAAAAAAGCTAGACTATTTGCATGAGGTTATAATCAAGAAGAAGGAATTGACTTTGAGGAAACCTTTGCACTTGTAACTAGATTAGAGGAAAATAGGATCTTACTTGCCTTTCCATCAAATCTGAATTTCAAGTTATATCAAATGGATGTGAAAAGTTATTTTCTAAATGATTTTATGGTTGAAGATGTTTTTGTAGAACAACCACCTTGTTTTTCAAATCCTCACTTTCAAAATCATGTTTTTAAACTTTCTAAAGCTTTATATGGTTTAAAACAAGCTCCAAGAGCTTGGTATGAAAGACTCACAAATTTTCTTATTTAAAAGTATTTACAAAAGGAATTGTTGATCCCACTCTTTTTATAAAAATATTTTCAAAAGATGTTTTAATAGTACAAATATATGCTGATGATATTATTTTTGGATCTTCTAAAAATTGTTTATGTACTGATTTTTTGAAAGTTATGCAAAATGAGTTTGAAATGAGCTTAATGGGAGAGCTTAAGTACTTTCTTGGATTTTAAATCTTTCAAACTAAATATGGTATTATTTTAAATCAAAGTAAATATACTAAGGATTTATTAAAACGTTTTGTCTTGGATAGGGTTAAAGGAAGTGATACACCTATGAGTACCACCTGTAAATTAGACATTGATGAAACTGGGAAACCAGTATATCAAACAAATTATAGAGTTATGATTGGGAGAGAGTTTACTTTATATTACTGCTAGTTGACCTGATATTATGTTTAGTGTATGTATGTGTGCTAGATTTCAAGCTAGCCCTAAAGAGTCACACATAATTGCTGTTAAAAAGATTTTCAAATATCTTAAAAATACTGTCAATTTGGGACTGTTTTACCCAAAAGGACAATCATTTGACATAATAAGTTATTCAGATGCTGACTTTACTGGATGCAAGTTAGATAGAAAGAGCACATCTGGAACAAGTCATTTACTTGGAAAGTCCCTAGTATCATGGTGTAGTAAGAAACAGAATTCAGTTGCATTATCTACTGTTGAAGTAGAGTATATAGCTGCGGGAAGTTATTGTGCACAGATTTTGTGGATGAAACACAATTTATTAGACTATGGATTTGATTTTAAACATGTTTCAATTAACTGTGATAACACTAGTGCGATCAACATATCAAAGAACCCTATGTCTCACTGTAGAACTAAACACATTGATGTTAGACACCACTTTCTAAGAGATCATTATCAAAGAGTTGATATAACTCTTGAATTTATAGGCACTAAACTCCAATTAGATGATATTTTCACTAAGACATTAAGTTCAGAAGGATTAAGTTTCATTAGACACGAATTAAGAATGATAATTTACTCATAAACTGTTAGATAAACCTCACCGTTAGGATGAACCTCACTGTTAGGATAACCACACCGTTAGATATACCTCACCGTTAGATAAACCTCACTATTAGGATGAACCTCACCATTAGGATAACCTCACCATTAGATAAAAATCACCGTTAAGATGAACCTCACCGTTAGGATAACCTCACCATTAGATAAACCTCACCTTTAGGATAGACCTCACCTTTAGGACACCTCACCGGTACATCTCTCGCGCTATTTTTAAATTTTCGTATTAAGGTCGAGACTCTAAATTCCTTTTTAATATAAGATTTATTTTATATGTGAATCCTAAATGATATTAAACCTGAATCTAGACATCACTAAATCACCTCGAACCTGTCTGTTCGAATCCCTTTTACCTAAACCTCTCAAGCTCGCAAAACCCTAAGCCTCAGAATCTGAAATGGCTCGGGTGAAGCGAACCTCAGTAGATGAAGGAAGTGATGCGCTGTAAGCTAAGAAGCACAAAGTAATGAATGATGGTGTCAGTGTAAGCAGTAGATATACTATTCGAAGAAATCCCGTCAATCCACATTTATCGAAGCGAGAAATTATAGTGGAAAAGGAATTATGTGCGGAATGGAAGCTGGTAAGCAAGTCCTTGATTATAAAGGGTTTACAAGAACAAGGATGGCTCAAATGCTTCATGAACAATAATGTACCATACTATCCAGCTCTGGTAAAAGAGTTCTATGAGTTTGTCTGTTTTGAGACATCAGAAGAGGAGAATAGAATGATTTCCTACGTAAATCGTCAAACGATTTTTTTTCATCTGTTGAATGGGCTGAGAACCTTAGAGTTCCTCATGAAGGTGATTATGTATTTTAGTCAAAATCCATACCGACTGCTAGTGACTTTTTCAATTATGAGGATTCCTTGTTAGAGTTGACAGGAGATGGAACTCCTAGAAAGGTCATTGCTGCAGAGATGGCAGGGGAGGACAAACTTCTTGTCAAGTTCATTCAGCATGTGATTAGTCCAAGGAGAGGAGATTTTTCTACCCTCAGATTTCAAGACATCTATTTGTTGTATATGTTAAAACATGGAGTAAAGGTGAACTTGTGTCGATTGCTAATGATTCAGATTGAAGAGATGACTAGAATGAAGTCTAAGTCCAATGCACTTTTCTTTTCTAAGTTAATTTCAATTTTTTTTGAAAGGAAAGGAGGTATCTGGACCTCAAGATGGAACTGTTGTGGTTAAGGATAATTTTTGTCTCACCAGGACTGTGTGTAAGTTTATGAAAGTAAGCTTGAACCCTTGGAATAAATCATGTGTTAATGATGATGGAAAAATCTATGACAAGTACACTCCTGCGGATCATTCTTCAAGACCAAAGGATGTGAGGGATCCTGGTCTTGGACCAGATGAGCCAGAACTAGTCTACAGTAATGATGATGCTAAGGAGGAAGAGACATCAGTTGAGGAAGGAGGAGACCCTGATTTACCTCCTAGTCCTATGCCTCAAAAATTTTCTTATGGAGCAGCTAGCCCTCCAAAAGAACTACCAAGGAGAGAAACTATTTTGAAGGACAATGATACTGAGACTGAGGAAGAATAAGAAGAATCACATCAGATTGTTGTCAAAGACACCTCTGAAGAGGATGAGGCAACCGAATTCAATCGTGTTATTAATGGAGAAAAGAAGGCTGCTGGTGAAGCAGATGCTGAGGAAAATGAAGAGGAAGAGCTCAGTTTGAGCCCTCTGATAGACAGTACAGTCATGACAGTGCCTGATCAGGAAGCAAAAGCTTCATCTGTTGATGAGATATTCATTGATGAATCATAATCAAATGGTTATTTAATCTGCTGTAGTTGTAGAAGAAGTTGTAGAATTACACCAAGAAGAACAGTTGGAGAAGATTCCTCAGGAGAATGTTCTATGTGTGGGGGAGCATCTCTGTTCAGTATCAGTGTTGTATGACATTGAAGGTTGGACATCAGATACAGGATATATGGTTCTTGGACTTTCCTATGGAGATTCGGATGAGGAAGACCAGTCACAAAGGGAATTAGTTATCCTACATGCAGTGGCTGAAAATGTGGCAACCAAGGAGGTCCTTGAGTCCTTAAAGGATGAATTGAAAGAAACACTGAGAGAATTAGTGGAAGGCTTGAAGCAAAGTCTGGTTGATGAAATGAGAAGTGTGGAGAAATCCTTGGAGCTATCTCTATGATGTATTGTTTCTAGCCCAGTAAAGGAAATGATGGATGTTGTTAAGGTGTGCCATACTCAAATTGGGAGTTGGACAGGAGCTGTAGTTTCTCTTAGACAATCAATTGCTTCATTGACTGCCATGAACAGCTCTCAAACCCAAGTGAATATTGATATCATATATATCAAAGAGGTATTCGAATAGTTTGTGGAAGTTTTTGAATCTTTTATGAAATCAGTCAAGGAACATTTGAACAGTCAATATGAACTTGTTCAAAAGGTGGTTAGTAATATGACACAATCTTTCAAGGAGACAGTAGCTTTCTCAGTTAAACCCCTTCTCTCATCCATCTCCACTATCAACCTTGACCAGATCAGATCTGTTTTTCATGAAGAGTTGGCAAAGGCCAGTACCAGTGGTACCTCAGATACTCAGATACTTGCTACCACTAGGGAAGTTAGTAGTTTTTTGTGATCACCTATGAGCAGCTACTGCCTCTCAAGAGGCAATTAAGAATAAAGTGGATGCTTACTTTGAGAAGGTCTATACCATGCATCAAATGACCAATAATTTCAAGCTTTTGATGGAGAATATGAAGTTGCCTACACTGACTGATGCTTTCCGAGAACAGGTTAGTAAGCTCGGGGAGCTTACTCTTGATTTGGATAAATTCATTAAAAATCGAGATTATTTTGTGTCAGTAATGGAGAGAGGAGGCAGTATTATTAAGGATTTCAGGATATTGTTTCTACCATTCTTGCATGTGGATGCCAGAACTATGATTGTAACTCCTACCCTTCCTGCCTCTGCCTCTGTAAGTACACCTCAGATGATTCCAGTTCAGGATATTTGAAGCTTAACTCCTATGATCACACAGAGAATCACAGATTTCAGATCCGGTACAGTTAGTGTGGCTGATCCTCCAGTTGTTTTTTCAGCTATTCCCAAGCCATCTACTCAATCTGAACCTGCATCCTCTTCTGACCCTAAGGGAAAGACTTATGTTAAGAGGATGATTGAGTGATTCTAGATGTTTTTTATGGGATTCACTTGTATTTATTTTTGTAATCCTGACTTTCTCAGTTTGTACCTTTTGTACTTTAATGGACATTTACTCTTACATTCTCCACATTACTATGTTTATGTTTCCGTGCCTTCTGATCTTTCTCCAGTTCTAACCTTCTTTTTGTTAATCACAATGGGGGAGAAAAATGAAATATAGGGGAGAAAATGAGAACTGTAAGTGCAATTAACAGGGGGAGAAAAATGAGAACTATGTTTTACAGTAATGCGTTTTTTATTATTAGTAAATTTTTCCTCTAACACTATCTTAATTTTCTTAATACCTTTTCATAAGTTGTGATAAGTTGTGATTATCAAAAAGGGGGATATTGTTGAGCCCTCTGTGAGAATTATTTGTACTTATATTTTTATAATCCCAACTATGCTCGATTATAATATGATAATCCCAACTATGCTCAATCATATTTTAACTATGCTCAATTATATTTTGATAATCTCAATTATGTTCAAGTTCCAATATTAATTAATTATTAATTACTTATTTCATTATTTATGTACACCATGCACATATTCATATATTACAATATTTATATTATTTTTAGAGAATTCGGTTACTAAATGGATATATATTCTAACTTGACCCATTATGCCAATAGAATGCTTAAACAGAGAAGTGGTCACCTTTATATCAAGCCTAAAGATATGTGAAGGTCATCATTACATCAAGCCTACCGATATGTGAAGGTCACCGTTATATCAATTCTACTGATACGTGAAGGTCATTGTTATATCAAGCCTACCGATACGTGAAGGTCACTGTTATATCAAGTCTACCGATATGTGAAGGTCACCGTTATGCAAAGCCTACCGATATCTGAAAGTCACCGATATAGACAAGTCACCGATACAGACAAGTCATCGGTACAACAAGTCTACCATTATGCAAGCCTGCCGGTACATCAAGCCTACCGATATAGACAAGCCTACTGTTACAGACATGTTACTGAAGGAAGTCTACTGTTACACGAAAGGTCACCAGTACATTAAGTCTACTGACAGACATGAAGTCTACCAATAGAATGGCTACCTTTACACAAGAGTCTACTGATACAAATCCTACCGTTACTCAAGGATACCGATATCCAAAGCTACCGTTCTAGAGAATCCAACGCTGCTTTAATTTCTTTATCTTTATTTAATTTAACCAACAGTCATATTAGGTATATTTTAATGCTCTTTCATTTATTTAATGAAGGTTGTTGGATGTTAGGGAATCGTACCTCATACCTGCAAAAAGAAATCATTTATTTTTCAGAGCTCGTGCTATAAAAGTCCATGTTGCTGCACAAGAGAAAAAGAGACGACATATAAACAAGACACTAATAACGTACAAGGGAGATACAGAGCTCATACAAATATTCATTCACAATCAAGAAGACACAAAAAAAGCTCATACACATTCACGAGGATTTTTAAGAGCTTCATCGACTACATTTCACTATCTCTGAACCTGAATGTCAAGCAGACGACACTCTGTTTTTCAAAAAAAACAGAAGAGGACTCAAAAAAATTTCTGATCAAATTCGAAGGAGTCCAGAGATACACTACAATCCCTAGAGCCATTTTAAACCCTATATCTTGCACAGTGATTTATAATTTACATTACGATCAGTGTGTATCATCTAGTTTAATTTTTACGCACACTGTCTCCTGAACCATAACTGGAGGATCTGTAAATCCTCATTCAAACTCTTTACATCTCTTCTTCCCACTGTGGAAAGTGGTAGAGGTCGTGTGTGACCTGGACAGCTTTATTTGCTGTTGTTTTGTTTCCCACGTAGAACTGTGGTAGAGGTCTTTGACCTGGATAGTTGTCAACTGTTGTGAACCCCGATCAAGGGTGTGGATCCAATTTATATAAATTGTTGAGAGGACTAAGTCTTGACTTGAGACTGAACCTCTTGGTTATATCTTATGTTCTTTATTTAGTTTTATCTAAAACCTTTTATTCTGCTACTAAGTGCTTTAAAACTAAATCAGTTTTTCAAATTTACTCTGATAATTGAATTAGCAAGTGTTTTCATTAGTTGTAAATCATTAGGTTAGTTTCAAAAGCTAATCTAATCTTATGATTATATTAACTGGGAACTAATCAATCCCTTGAGAACCTAACTGAAAGTTTTCTTTAGTTCAAATTCACTACAATTCAATTTGTATTTTTAAATTGGGGGAATTTGGTAAAGGATTTTAAAACAGAAATTTTAATTGGAACTCAATTCACCCCCTCTTGAGTATCCACTCCCACCAACAATTTTGACATCATTCATTCAAATATTAAGTTTATTTTTTAAAATAAATTTTCTAAATGTGACAAAAAATAATTTTAAAATTTTCTCCCAAAGATAAATAAAAACCATTTATTATAAGAAAATTTTTTTCATGTATAAAATGACATTAATAAATATTGAGTCCTTATTTCTTTATAATTAATAAATAAAATTTTATTGTTAATTGACTTTATAAATATATTTTATAATTCATTTACTAATATTAATAATTTCCAATTTAGTGACTAGGTTTTAATATAGAGACCTCTCTTTTTAAGACATTAACATTTCATAACATTTTTGAAATACTTAAACCTTATACAATCAAATGCACAAAGGAAATCTTAGTTATAGTTCCATTGGATACATAAATATGTAAACACTAGTACATGACAGAGATAAATTATCTCCCCTTAGTTCTATAATAATTTTAACCCTCTTTGAAATATCATAAAAATATATATCCTCATAACCTAGTGAAGGAAACAATAAAAGGGGTGATCTTTGATTCTTAGTAAGTATAGACAAGGGAGTCTTGTAAGCACATTAATGAGCATAAGGGTATGAGAACATTATTTTTTTAAAAAATGATTTTTACATGCATGTTAAAGATTATAAACATTAATCATGCAATAAATATTATTAGTTTCTAACACATGAATCATAATGAAATAAAGAGAATAAGCCATGAAAGAATATAATTGGAATAAAAAATGGAATTTTGGCAGGTTCATAAGCATATAATATGGTTTCTATAATATCCAAGGAATTACTACCAAGATCATCTTAATATTTTTTATTCACTCCCCATTCCAAATTGGTATTCATTGTTCACTCCCATGTCCATATTAGTAGAATGAGTTCACTCCTCACACCATGTTGGTAGTCATAGTCAACACTCATGGCCATCTTAGTATCAAGTTTTCATTACAATGACCAGATTAGTCTATCATAGGAGATATAAATCATTACCCAATGTATTGGAGGAAGATGTAGCTCTTAACCATCTCATAATGAAATCATACATACATGTGCCACAATATCATTAAAAATAAAATCATAACCACTGTAATGAAATGATTATTATAAACAGGTAAACATTCCATAACCTGGGGAAAAAGAATTGGTTTCATAATCATTTCATCAAAATCATAACCCGAGAAAGAAAAATGGATTTCATACACATATTACTCATGAAGGAGAAAGTTATATCATAAGTACCATGAAATTTATCATAACTCATTCATATAAAAGATATGAATCTAACTCATAGATCATTTCGTATAAGGGCATGAGTAACATAAAGTGATGTCATCTTAGATGGAAAATAATTTTGAAGTCTCTTACAAAAATATATCTTGATAAAAATATCCTTTATTATTTGAAGAATTATTTTTAATACAAGAAACCATTTATAAATCATTTTCATAGAAAATACCTTCAGTACTTATAAAGAAGACCTTAAATCATTTTGAAAACCTTTTTCCTTGTAGACTTTTAAAATAAGATTCAAAATATTTTAAAAAACATATTTTAAAACACTTTAAAAATTTTTAAATAACCGTTGAAAATGTTTTGAAAACCTTTTTACCAGAAAAAAGTCCTAAAAATGTATTAAAATATATTTTTTAAAAAAATACATTGAAAACCTATGATTATGGCTTGAAACAATTTTGAAAAAAAAATTACTTGAAATTTTATAAAATAAGTTATAAGAAATTTTGAAAAACAAAATTCCTTAAAAATTACTTTTAAAAAACATTTTCATAAATATTTATATTTTAGAATTCATTTTAGCTTCAAAGAAATAATGGCGGGTAAATCTCTACATGTCGTATGAGGTAAAAATAACATTTCTTTTGTGCGGTAAAAAGTTTAGAAAAAAATTTTGATAGGAAAAAAACAAGAATAATCAATTTTAGATATTTTTAAAAGCCAAAAAATGGTAAAAATTTCATTTGGATGTTATAGGAGAAGGGTATAATATTCCAAGAAACCCTTTTTGGAAAACATATATTTCTGACTGAAGGGAGTGTAAAGTTGGTATTTCATAAATGCACGTTATTGAAAATTATATATAAAAAAATATATAAAAATGGTACCAATATAGGAATAAATAATTAATAACTAGATAATAATGAATTTTCATGAGGGATGTATCATAAAATTTAATTAAAGGGAGCATAAACATAAGGAATCTCAAAAAGTGATTAGATTGCCTTAATAAACTCTTATAACTTGGTCACTTGGAGTCATACACTCTATATAAGAAAATTAAATTACATGGAACATAAAATATCATGAAAATAATTAAATTTATTCTATAACACATAAAATTTAAGTTTATACTCCATGAGATAGAATTTAGTTTCATAACAAAACATGAGTACAAAAGAAAGAAAATTATAAAAAAACTATTTCACCAATATGGTAACTTTTGAAAAATAGTAACCATGAAATAAATATCTTGAAATGGAAAAATTAATAACCATAAATTTAGGTATAATATATATAAAATAAAATAATTTTCAGTACATACACCACACAAAAGACAAAGTGGTGAACAAAACATTTGTCTTATGGAAATTAAAAGTGAGATGAAATCCCTTTAACTTTCCTCTTGACTCTCTTCATACTCATAAAAGCCTCCTGAATAACGAATATATGTTTATTATACATATTTTAAATAATAATATTCTTATATATAATACCATATATGGTGTAGTATGACATTATATTTCTTGATTAGTAACAATCATATGTTATGGTTTCACTTTGGGAAATATTCGCTTCATTCTTTGCGTGTGTCATAATTTATTATATCACTGTTCCTTATACCTATATCATGATTCCTTAATATTTACAATTATATAAATATAAATTATATAAATTATATTTTTATTATAATAATCCATATAATATAGGTGTACGAAATCGAATACACCATTCATGGATATGATAAGTCAAATGTATGTATTAACCCTCTTTCCATTTTTATTATCATATTGAAAGAATGAAGGAAAATGACATATATTCATATGTATGTAATCTCATTAAATAATAATTATAATTTTATTTATATCATATATGTTCACTAAACCCATCCTTAATACAATTCATGTAGTGTGTGAATGAATCAAACCGTTATGAGGTGGCGGTAGTCCACACTTCCCCAAATGAAATTATCTTAAATACACCAAATTGAAAGTAAAAAAATATATTTTTTGTAAAAATAATAGGTATAATTAATTAAATAATAAATAAAATTAATGACATATATATATATATATTCCATCATAATTTCCACTATAATAGGCATTAAATGAGAAATGAATAATAATTGTTTAGTGAGGTGGAAGTTCGTCATACACATAAACTGTTTTTTCAATATCCATTATATAGAGGTATCTGTAAGTTTAGGTAAAACATTAGAAAAAAATCCTACTATATTGAGAATATGGGTTTTTTCATTCAATAATAGAATAAAGATATTTTAAGTGTCGAGAAAGAAAATAAAGAAAATGATCTTGACAAAAGTTGTTACCTTTTTATCGAGTAACTCCTTCTGGATTGTGCCAAAAGGATTCCATAATATTACATCTTCCGAAGGGAAGGAATGTATGAGTAAGGGATTAAAAATGGGAGATAATTTATTTTTTTATGGGAAATACATTTTGATTAAGAGGTTTAAGTATGTGGGTATATGTGGTGGCCTTTTACAGGGAAGGTAAAGGATAGACTTGTCTTTTTTGAAAAGAAGTTACGTGTACCTACATTTTAACTTAAAAAAGTCATAAAAAACAAAAAATATCAATATTTTAATGTTAATTTCCGAATAATGTATATACAATGGGTTTTTGACCATTCTCTATGTCTTTTTATGTCTTATATTTATGGTTTTGTACATCATTAGCCTTATTTTTCTCTTCACCGATGTCAATAATTTTAATCACCTTCACTAATCTTTTTGGTCACAAAAAAATTTGAACAAATTAAAAATTATAAATTATGATTATTTGAAATATGGAATCCATTTTCCAAATTATAATCATATAAGTGGTAGAAATTAACTTAAAATTAATCCTGCTCATGGGAGGAAACTGTGGTTTTTTAACATAAAAACGTACACAAGTTTACCATGTTTTTATCTCCAATTTCAATATGGAATTTTTTACAATGACCTGAAAAGAATTAAATGATAAAATTATTATTTAAATAAACTATCAAACCAATTAAAAATATAATTTAACAATATAAAAAAATTAGACGGAAAATCATTTTTGAATTAAAATCTAGTATTTTATTTATTCTTTAAAAGATGAAACCTTACATAAAAATACCAAAAATTTATACTAACATTATTTTTAAGTTTATATTCCAATGATAAAGTTTAATTTTACATACTAAATCCATAAAAGTTATAAAAATTATATTTAAAAAAATTTCTCTGTTAAAGGAGGTAAACATGCATTAATAAAAATATTGGGTTTTAAACATAAAATTTAGTTTGTTTTTATATAATGTATATCAAATATAATGGATGAATATCAAAAATATTTTCATTGGATATATATAACTATTTACATTAATATTACTCTCTATTTATAATTAATTGAATATACTAGGATAAAATATCTTTGTGACTATAATAAAATTTTCCTCTATATTTAATCATTTTTCAAATGTGTTTATAATTAATTTGTAACCTATGAATTATTTTTATATTTGTGTAAACAAAATACTTTCATAATTTAGTTAATAATATTAAAATCCATCAATTTAACTTCTACTTTATCTTTCATTATAATAATATTTTTAGTAATATATTAATGTGTTAATTCTCGGTCTTGTTTGTTACGCAAGCCATTGAGGAAGGTCAATATTGTGTGTAATGTACGCTAACCTTATTGATCCATGTAATGTAAACCATGTTGGTGTTTCATGTAATGTACACCAAGTTGATTCCTTATGAAAGGACTATTTGACTTAGTGAAAAACAATTTTCATTGTTTCACAAAATGAAAAATATCAGAAAAATAATTTATTTTGAAAAAACCCCAAAATATTACAATGTTACATAAAATGGTCATATTTAAATAATATTATTTAATTTTTTAATTAAAATCATTGTTGTGGGTGGTGTACACTATCAAAAATAGTATTATTTTTAGAGGAATCAAAAATATTTGGTTGTTATATTCTCTCGTAATTATAGAAATTCATTCCCCCCAATTTTATTTTATCTTTAAAAAATTCATATATATTATATACATATGTATATTATCATGAGATTTAGTTTTCAGGGTCATGTATTTGAAACATATTTTTCAAGTACCTATGAAATAATAATACTCTCAAATGAGTTATTTAAAATTTACATTAGTATTCTTCAAATTTATACATAATATTTGATAGATTTATCTCCATATTATGTTTGAGAAATTTATTCATCCAGAATGAAAATATTATAATTTTACAAATTATATTTATTATCATTATATAAGAATCATTTATACCTTTAATTTGAATCATCATAAATATGATGAATTTATCATTACTGAGTAACTAATATAAACCCTCAATTTACAATAATTTTCAAAAAAACGATGTAAAGTTAGTCTACCCATTTAAAAATGAAATTATTAGTATAAGTTAAGGGAATAAATAATATGTATAATCCTTTTTCTAAAGGAGTAACACATTTCTTATCAAAATGTGAGATAAAACTGTAATAACATAAGAAAATTTAATAATTAATTTCAATTCTTATTAGTATTCATGAATTGGATTTTATATTCATTTATTCATTATGTGAACATTATGTAGTTTATTACAATAAAAATTAAACCGTAAAATTACCATTAATCCCCATTTATTATAATGTTTTTTATATGTTAAATTATAAATTTTAGAACTATAATTTGATAAAGTAATATAAATTCTTTTGATAATAATTTCAATTGTATATTGGTTCAAATGTTTGGTATTTTTTCTGAAAAGATAGACTTTTCAATGATTAGTGAAAATACTGATTTTGGTAAAGCTATTTTACTTTTCATAAAATTAATTAATTCATTATTCATAGTATTCATTTAAATTGATTTAATAGTAAAATAAAAAATATTTAGATATATATAATATAATTAATTACACTAGAATCATATTTATACCCAATTATGGTATATGTTCATTTTGGGGTGTAAAACAGTATTTAAAAAATTTTGTTTTTTTAGAATTTGGTGTATTCGTCTAAAATTAATTTATTCCATTTATATAAATTGAACTTAAATAAATGGATTGTATATTTGGAATAAGGAGTTTGAAATTTAGTAATTATTCCCCTTTTATTTTTTATTAATATGAATAGTATCTTTGGTAAATAGTTATCACCTTGGTAAGGGTGAAAGAGATAAAAATTGGATATAATGATGGCATAAGGAATAAAAATTTATCTTACACTTACTTATATCCAATTGGATGAGTTTAATTTTTCCATTTCAATCCAATACTCAAATATATGGCCTTATTTTTTTATCTTTGTTTTGTTTTGAAATTAATAATATTTTTATTAAAAATATAGTAAAAAAGGTCACTCCCTTGTTTCTAATATATATAATGTTTTTTGAAAGTGAAAAAAACAATATATGTTTGGTTCTAAATAGTTTTTATAATATGACTAAATTTTTAAGAATTTTTATTTTTTTATAATTTTTAGTCATGAAATAATTATCTTAAATTCTTACATAGCACTGAAATTGTATTTATTCAACTAAAGGAAAAATAAATAAAATGATTTTAACATTTTACAAATTAATATATCTTAAAATAATTATTGTGTTCATATAATTTTTTAAATAAATATATCATATTTTGTATGTGTGAATTTATTGGATTATAATTCCTTTTATATCAGGATGTTTTAAAAATAAAATTAAATGAATAGTATCAAAAAATGACATTAATGATATTTTATAATACAAACTTTTTTAATAAATTATTTTAAATTCATAAAAAGGTTTTCCCTAACCAAGTAGATTTTATATAGTTTATGATATTATCCATGGTCTATTTATGAGACATTGGATATTAAATAGTTATTTCTTGTCTTCCATAGTATAAAAACCATTGATACCATGATAATAAAAGGGTAAGCTGTGGGTTAAAACAAAAATATAAGAGAGAAAACATCACCTAACCATGTACAAATATTTTTTGTTGATATTTTTTGGATCATCATTATCCAATATTTTAATTTTTTCAATTTCAATTCAGCTTTAATTAAAATTAATTTATATTAATTTAAAATTTTATGAAATTCTAAGAGTTCCACTCCTATCACTTTTAGAATGGAAAATCCTCCCCTCACTTAATCAAACCACTTTATCGCTCTACTATAACTAATTTGTTCCCATGTCTCATACCAACATTACTCTCAGTGACTTAGAGGCCATGGTTTGAATCTCCCTAAATTTGTGGTACATCATCATTTTATGAGATTTAATTTAAATTTGTAGTCTTTTAGATAATTAAATGGATGCTATTGTATGTATGACGAGGAAAACCCTGAAGAAATATTCATGTCGTAAATTGTGTTATCATGATGTAAATCATCATGGGAATTTTTCATGATTTTTCTTCGTAGTTTTAATTTTATGGGTGATAGGATTAGACATTTCAATATGTAAAATAAATTCATTCTATGAATTAGCTTTTCTGAAGAAATAAATAAATTGAGGTGATGTGTATTTTCTAATAAATTACCCCTTGATGAATTAATAATGTGAATTAACAATTCCATCCATGAATCATTCAATTCTAGATATATTTCAATAGTATGCAGTTGTAAATAATCACACATTGTTGTCTCATCCCCAATCAACATTGAGGTTTCTCGTTGGTGATTTTCATTACTCTTGAATATACACCCTCATTTTTTAATGAATCATTATTCTTTTTATTTTGGAATAAATTTTTAATATCTTCTTCATTCTTATCATCTTGGATCTTCCTAATTTGTCTTGTGTGGAACCATGGACTAGTGTGGTACTGCCCAGATCTATAATGTTGATGTTTTGTTTATGAGAAATTCATGGGTTATATGAAATGATCCATATGAAGATGGTTGATCAATGTAATATCCTCATATTATTTTTGAAAACAATTTAATGTAGGCCAATTATCTAAGTATTTACTATTCTAGAACAATTTGTCTTGAGTTTTGATAAATTATACCTACGGTTTATAGTAAATTTATTTTGAAGTTTATTATAAAACCCTAGTTTTATGTGATTTTAAAAGGATTGGTTTTGAAATATGCACATTTATGTTAAGAAAATATTTGAAATTTTTGGATGGGAATAATTGTTCTTGTGTGGGATCTTGTTATTTTAATGTGGGTAATGATCAAAAGTACCACCATCAATTATTGATAAATTGAGGATGGATCATTAATATAATTTCCACTATAAATTTATAATAATTTTCTATGGATAATTTTTAGAATTACCATCATCATATTTGGGTCACCTAGTGATGACATGGTGACCGGATAACTCACCACTCTAGGTTATAGTGTAATCCATTGTTGATCATGAATGTTTGTGTGTGTTTGGTGTTTAACATGGGTTAGTTATTCCATGTGTTATATAATAGAAGAATTTATTTTTTAATTTTTTCTCATAAATATTTTTTATATGGTTTTGGTATAAATTGTTCAACTTCTGGTAAATTTTATTATATAAAATATGCTAACTTTTTATTTTTCACGTGTTGTGTGTTTCTAAGTTCCAAAATACTTCCTACTAAAGTTATATAATCACCACCTTATTAGGAACATTTTTATGTTTCCAAATTACATCTATCATGATACAAAAAAGGTTAGTTTTTCATACATCACTAGTATTGTTCTGTGATGTCTTTGACATGGTTGTTGGAGCAACTATTGTGGAGTGTATGTGTCGTGGTCTAGAGAGCTTCCACTATGATTAAACTATTATTTTTTCATTGATTCTTATCATTACACTTTTATTTATAATTCTATTGTTACTCAAATATGTTTTTATACTTTCATTTCATTGGTTTTTTTGTTTTAGTTATCATGCATCATATTGTGGTATTATATACTTTATCTTCCTTGAATGATTTTTTTTAATTAGTGAAAATCCACTTAGAATATTTTATTAATCCATTGGATTTTATTTAAAACCTTAAATGTCTTATTCATGTCAGTTGATCTTATTTGAATCTCCACCTCTTCCTAATCTAATGGGTGATGGAAAGGATGTTACAAATTGTATTATTCTTCTTCAGTCCTTCAGTTAGGTTGGTGTCATTAAGATATGACTATTGGAACTTGAAATGTATAGATTAGAAATTGATAGATAACATTTTTTGTTGAAATTCATGTTATTATGGTTGTTTGGGTAAAAAATCAACCGAACTTATAGGTAAATTGGATTCTCATCTTCATGGGTTAAGTTTCAAAGTACATCTTATCATGCATTTTTACAGTGACATCCCACTAAGACGGCATTTTTAATGTTTTGTTTTTTTAAATCAGGCTCAAATTAGTGATTTTTTAAATTATAATTTCAATGATGATTGTTTATGATAATTTTAATTTTTTTAGCCTTTGGTACTTACAGAATAATGGCTAGATGGTTATTTATTTTGGTTGTAGAAAATGGAAATAGGAAGCCACTATAGAAACCACTTGGAAGAAAATATAGAAAATGTAGTTTCACATAATCCATGGGCGAGCTACAAATTTTTATAGACTATTATGAAATAATTTAATGTCATTGATAGAGGAAATCAAAATGATGAATGAAGGAAATTAGATCACTCGTTATAGTTTCAAGAGAAGAATCCACCTATGTGTTTAGGAGATTCCAAAAATAAAAAAATAATAAACGTGGATAAATTGAATAAATTGAATCTTAGATTTTCTTGGTGCACTATATGCGATTAAGGATATGTTAGAAAACTTTATGTGGGATGATCTTAAATTCCAATGGTGGGACTTAGTTTTCCAAGATATATCCAACCAAAAGATTATGTGGGATGTTTTTTTTAATTCATCAATAAACAATTTTATCCATATATAATTAATATATAAAGGACAACAGATATCATATTTTTTATGTATAAAATCACTTTATGATAGACTATGAAGCTTATTTAATGAACTTGGTTTGTTTCCCTAGAAGTAGTTGTTATTTCCTTATTAAAGTTGTATATCATTGAATGAATATTTTGACCAAATATTTGATCTAAGATACTTTCCATTTATATAATAGATTATATAGATATGAAAAATAGAGAAACATAGGATGAAACTTAGCTTTTTTAGAGACTTTTTAGAGGTAGTATGTTTTTTCTATTAGGTCAAGATTCAAATCAAATACAAGGATTAGCCAAAATAGGGATATCAATTCTCATGGAGGTAGAACACCTCAAACTCATGCTAAAAATTATTTAATTATCCACCGTGATATGAAAACAAATAGATTATCTTCATTGTGGTTTGGTGATGTATTGTGATAAAAAATGTATTTCTTCATAGAGAAATTCCCACCACTGTAGAAATAAGGTCCATGTTAAGAATTATTATCATAATAAATTAGAAAAATATTTAGAAAATGATCAAATTATACTCAGATTTTATATAATCAGATTGAATAGTCCCATTATACTACTTCTCAACCACATATATAGGTTATCTCAGATGATTCCACAAATACTTCAATTTTTCAATCGACACCTTAGTAGTGAAGAAAGAGTTATCATGTGATAGCTAAGAGGAAATTTTTTGGCATATAGTAGGTTATCAAAAGAAATAAATGGGGTCCCTATATAGTTCAATGTACCATTCTTCTTAACATAAATCTTATTCATTTTTTATTTGATACTAGTTCATTGAATTCATTCCTTAGTCATTAAATATTTAAATAATTGGGACAACACATGGAGATGATGCATCATGTCAGGAGTCTCAAGACACCCCTTGGATGGTGGGATTTAGTTATCATATTACCTATTTTTTCCTATATGTAATATTTTCATCCCTAGATGGAGTTCTTTACCAATTCAAGGGGGATTTGGATATAAATAAAGGTATATTGTAAACTTTAGTTAAAGTGGAATGAACCCTCCCTGACTAGATAGTATTAATGACATTGGAGGATGATGATGAAATTAAAAATGGTGATCTTCATGAAATGGTTTATCGATACATAAATATATTTATAAATTATTTCCTTGTATTACCAATAATAGAGGAAATTAAATTTTACATTGACCTACTCCAGGGCGCAAGCCCTATATCATTACTATTTTAATGAATAGATCTGATAGATTTTCTATAAGTAAAGGCTTGTCTATAGAAGTTTAAAATTAATGGATTTATCATACCTGGATTATCACCTTTTATTCTCTCATTTTTATTCATTAATAATATATATGGTACACTCTGGATACGTTTTGACTCATATAAGTTGAATCATGTTAGGATTAAAAATTTGTATGCCCTTCCTCAAATCAATGATTTGTTCAATCAATTTAATATATCCAAATTATTATATAAAATTGATCTACAGTAATGATACCATCAACTTAGAGTCAAAAGATATGATATTATAAAGATAACATCTCTAAGTCTTTAAGGTCATTATTAATATTCCATATTGAACTTTTTTCTAATGAATCCACCTTCAATTTATAATACATTGATGAAACATATCTCTTATAGGTACCTTGATTATTTTTTCATGGTATTCCTTGATGATATTTTTTCATACTCTCATACTAAAAATAACCATGAGTAACACTTGGCAATTTTTCTGATTATATTTTGGAAACATCGATTTTATACAAAATTATCTATGTATGACATTTGGGTCCAAGAATTTGTTTTTCCTTGAGCATGAAATTTTTAGAGAAGTAATGTGAGTTGATCATGGGAAGATAAAGGTATTACTATCTTGGTAAAACCCAAAGATTTACTTTTGAGGTACACTATTTTTTAGATTATGATGATATCATTGCTATTATGTTTAGGGATTTTCAGTGATTTTTTCTCCAATTTTCACTTTTAAAAAAATTTTAATCAATTCATATAGTCTGATGAATTTCATATATGTTTCTAAGAGATTAAAAATTGTCTCACATCAACACCAATACATATATTTCTAGAACCAGGAAATGATAATGTGTTATAATGAGATGCATCTAGATCTGGTATTGTTTATGTTCTTATACTGGGAGACTATGTAGTGGCCTATAGTTCAAGTCAGTTTTGAGTGAACGAGAAGAAATATCCTATACATGAACTAAAATTATATAGAGTATTATGTTTCTTATATACATGGAGGAATTATATTTTTAGACAAAGATTCACATTTTTCACTAACCATAAGTGTTTAATGTGAATCCATTCCAAGTAGGACTTGAGAATGAGTAAGTGGATATGGATATAGTACCTTCATATATTATATTATAAATTTCGATAATCGTCAGGTTTTGGTAATTCAATATAAGATGTGTTGATCAAAATATTGTATAGTGAATCAGTCCAAAAAGATATGACCAATGGTAGGTGATGATCATGATTACAAAATATGAATTTGTATTTTTATACACCATATGACTATTCATTTTTCTTTCTTGTAAGATTTTTTCCAAGGTTGATGAATAAAGTAAAAAAGTCCCAGACATAAAATCCACATTTTATCACCATTAGGTAAAACCTAAATACTAGGGTGGATTCTGATGACTCTATAGAATATAAAAACTATTTTTTACTCTTATAGAATCGAATTGTTTTCCCTAAATCATGTTAGGAATTTATACTTTTAGTGTACCACTATTAGAATTGATATATTCTTCTAAGTGATTAAAAAATTTACAAGTTTTTGAAAGTAAGATGGTGAGAAATAAAAGAATTAAGACTATATGGTAAAAAGAAAAAAATCAATAGGTAGAGGTTGAGAAACAATGGCCATATGGAAGGTTGTAGTCTATTCTTATACATATATCTAAGTGGAAGTATCTTACTGTTGATTTTATCATAGTCATATCGATAACATTTTAGAAGAATGATGCAACATAGGTTATTTTTTATTTATATTCCATGTCAAAAAAAACTATAACAATCAGATATTCAAATATGATAGAGGACTAGGAATGGTGTTATATATGAGACGTGGTAAGGTAACACAGAGTTCTATTTTTGATTATATTTGGTAGGGATCCTGGATTCACTTCCAAATTTTTTTATCATTATATTAGTCTCTCAAAATTTAGCTGACCAAGACAATTTTATATCATCCATAGATAGATTGTTAGTCAAAATACACAATTCTATCTTTGGGATATATGATCATAGTGTCTGTCATGGACATTGATGGATCATGGGAGAATCATATGGATTTTTTTAAATTATATTATAATAATATTTATCGCAAAACAATACAAATATCCCAATTTGAGGTATCTTATGGTCATCCTGGTCATTCTCCTCTTTTTGTGAAAATATGAGAGACATCTTTGATTAGACTGAGTATTTTCCATGAGACTATGGAGAAAATCATAATGATCCAAAATTAGATTTATAATGCCCAATGAAAATTAAAATTAAATGTATATATATATCAATAAAAACTATCCATTGATTTTGGTGACCACATTTTCTTAAAAGTGTCACTAAGACATGGTCATTGATTTGTGGGGAAACAAGGGAAGTAAGTACCACGATATGTGGGATCATTCAATATTGGGGAATGGATTGGAATTATTTCATACCATCTAGATTTACATCCATTTTTTACTATTTATTATAATGTCTTCAATGTTTCTCAACTAAAGAAGTATCACTTGGATACACATCAAGTGATCATTTGTGATCATGTCATGCTTATACCTAATGTGACTTTTATCTTTGAAATAGAGTGGTTTATAGACAGAAAAATATGGAACCTTCAAGGGAGATAAATTTCTTTGATGAGATTTTAATTATATAATTGTTATGTTCAAGAAAATGTGTTTAAATAGGAAAATAATATTCAAGAGTAATGACTAGATTCTTTCCTGGAAATATTGACATCAAACTTCCCTTGGATAGAAATCTCAATGGTGAGGATAATTTAGCACAACTAGTTTGAGGCTAGTAATTTTTTATGAGTTTTCTTTTAGTTATGGATTCATCCAGCTAATTAACAGGATGAGGTTGGATATATAGAGAGGAAAACTAATAGAAAATTATATATGAATTATTCAAGTCATGAATTGTTTTTCACAATGTGAATCTCCATGGACATATATTATGAGTTTGCTACATGGCGTCAAAGGTGTCACTAGGTGAGAATATTAGATATTTTAATACATGAATTCCATTTATGATGTAAATTGTTTTCTAGAAAAAAAAACAAAATGAAGCGATGAGAATTTTGGTATAAGTGACCCATCGATGAATTCATGATGTGAATTCCCAATTCACATAGTGAATCATTTAGTTCCTACCAATTTTACTATTTTATGTGGTTTTAAATACTCATATAGTATTATTTCAACCCCCCCCCCCCAACTTTTAGGGATCTCATATATGATTTTTGATTGTCTTCATCATTTATACTTATTTTTTAAAGCATCATTGAGCATTTGAGTGTCTAATATATGGTTATTATCTCCATATTACTTATCATATTTCAAATAATTTGTTTATTTTATTTAGATCCCTATACTACTTTGTTAATACCCAAATCTATATAGTTGATTTTCTATCCAAGAGATCTCTTTGCATTTCACTAACGGATCAAAAGGAAGATGTTTGATCGACGGAATAACCATTGATCCTTTTTAAAAACAATTAGATGAAGGTGGATCTCAACAAATATATTATTGTGGATATTATTTGAAATATTTTTGAAAAAAAAATTATATATTATTTGAAATATCATGTGAAATTGATTTTTAAACCCTTTTTTTATGTGATTTCAAAAGGGTATGTTTTGAAATATGTAAATTTATGTTGAAGAAAATGTTGTAAATTGTTGTGTCTCCTTAGTCATGTTGGTGTAAGTTAATGATTATGTGGGATAGCTAATATTCATAATTACCACTATAAAGTAAGGATAAACTTGGGAAAAATCATGGTTGGGATTAAAACCACCATGTAATAGTAATTTTGGAAGGATCATGGTCAGAAGTATTGATGTAAAACAAAGGTTCTGTAATGATGACACGGTGACAGGATAAATCACTACTAATGAATATAGGATGATCTATGTTAAATCATGCCTGTTTAGGGTATTTTTCAACATGGGTTTCTTATTCCAAGTTATAATAAATAGTGTAAATAATCATTTATTTTTTTCATATATATAACTTTTTTGGAGTTATGATATAAAATGTTTAACATCCTCTCAGCTATTTTATATAAAATGTTCTAAATTTTTCGTTTCCTACATAGGGAATTTTTTTGTGAAAATTCATTGTATCATGATATAGGGATGGGACAGATTTCTTGTGCCACTAAAAATTTTCATTGATGTATTTGACTTGGATTTTAGAACCACTTTGATGGAGTGTCCCCATCATGGTATAGAGTGGTTTCTCTATGATTACAATATCTTTTCTTCTTGGAGTTTTATCCTTTACCCTTTATTTATTTTTTCATTACAACTCTAATATTATTCCATAATAAAAATTTATTGAGTTATAAAGTCCATTTCTCATGCCTCACGTCCATCTCTTTGTTGGTTTATCTTCCTTGAAAGGTTGTTTGTGCTTTAGGTAAAATCATCCCCAAATATTTCACTATTACCTTAGAATTTATTTTCAGCCTTGGGAGTCCTGAGGACATCACATAAAATTAGTAAAGCCCATGAAACATCCAAATCTAGTGATTCATGGTTTTTATGGTTCATTTCATGATTATAAAACCATACATAAAAGTCTTTTGTTGTAAACCTAAAGCAGTTTGTCACGACCCGTCCACGGGGCCCGTGCCGTGACTACCCCAAGCCCGCCTTCCATAGGCCAGGGGCTGGTGACTAGCACCAAAGGTGTAAATCCTGATAACTGGGAAGGCATTGCCTTTATAAAAGTAAACAAACACCACATAGAACAAGAAGAAGTAAACACTATGTACAAAGAGAAAGTGCTAAAAAGTAATTGGTCCAGAATACAAACCCAAAAGAAAGTACAACTACAACTGAACGAAAGTACAACAGAAAAAGACAAACAGCTGGAGGAAGGAAGCAGCTCTTGGGTCGTCCTCCTCGGATCCTACCTGAAGGGTAGGTACAGATAGCGCAGCTCCTGGATCGTCCGCCACGGATCCTACCTGAAGGGTAGGTACAGATAGCCTCCTCAACGCTCTCGTCCGTCAACCTCCTTCGTGTGTCGTCTCATCGTGCAGTCCACCTCAGGGTACTGACTCGTCGTGTAGTCCACCTCCGGGTACCGTCCAGTCCTCGAACACTTGGCCTCCGTTAGCACTGCCTATCGTCTGCAACCAACACAACGAGGTGCGGGCATAGCCCGTGCAGGGGTGAGTATAACGATACTCAATAGGGACCCCGAGACCCTCAAGGTCTCACTAAACCAACAAGGATAACCACAAGAAGATCTCAACAGATAACCTCTACTTAGATATATGCCCATACATATACCTAAGTTATCAAGTAACCCGTCTCAATCAGGTGGAAACACAAGGATTGAGAAATCAACGGATAACCACTACCCAGGTATATGCCCATACATATACCTAAGTTATCAAGTAACCCATCTCAATCATGAGGTAAACACAAAGGTCAAAAGTCTCAGCTCAAAACAGGATTTCTATTATCGAAACTGTAACTGCTGAAGAGCTCCGTCTCTAGAGTGTACAGTGGTCCTGTCACGACTCCAAGGTACTTCTCACTAACCTAAGGCTGTTGTAGAACTCCACCTATCGAGTACTGCAGGCCAGCTGCTACAACCAAGCGCTCTCTCGTCGTGGGTCTGTCGCTACAACCAAGCGCTCCCATGTGCCACTACAACCAAACGCACCTCTGTCGTGGGTCTGCCGCTACAACCAAGCGCTCCCATGTGCCGCTACAACCAAGCGCACCTCTGTCGTGGGTCTGCCTCTACAACCAAGCGCTCACATGTGCCGCTAAAACCAAGCGCACCTCTGTCGTGGGTCTGCCGCTACAACCAAGCGCTCTCATGTGCTGCTACAACCAAGCGCACCTCTGTAACACACTGAGTCGTTCGATCAGCAGTCGTCGGTTCTCAGTCAGCTACATGGTCTCTGTACTCCGTACGCTCGTCTCTAGGAGGGTCCGCTCCACGAGCCACAGGTCGATACTCCAAGTATCACGAAGTCCCACGAAGAAGTATCTCAAAGGACCGCCTCGTCATAGGGGTCTCAACGCAACAGAGGACGCGTCAATCGGACGCTCGGTCTATGAGTTACTAGACTTTTCGTCCCAGGCGCCCGGTTGGTTTCGTGAGCGAACCAAACCCGGCCATAATCCAACTATGCCCAAAACTCGGGCGTGGTATGCCAAAAGTTCCGTCTCATCAAGAGTAATTAAACGAAACAGACGGCGCGTCAATTGGACGCCCGTTCTGTTAGTTATTGGCCTCTCCGTCTCACACCTACCCTGGGAAACTTCCCAGGAGGTCACCCATCATGATCACTACACTAGGCCAAGCACGCTTATCTATTGTGTTTTACCCACGTAGTCTCCCAAAAAAGAAGTTTCACCTTGAGTATAGTATACCTAAATGACCGGCTCGATCCAATGATCGCTACGCAACTGACGGTTCGTCGATCGGATGTCTGCAGCCCAAGTTATGGGCATTTGAACCAATCATGTCCGAAGACGGGGGGTCTGGGCCCTGTCCGACCCGGCCCAGTACCCCCTGGGCCGGCCTGAACCGGGTCGACCCGGCCCGACTGGCGGCCCGACCCGGCTGCTCGGCCCAGCCAGCGGCGCGGCGGCGCGGTGGCGCGATGGCTCGGTGGCTCGGCGGCGCGGCGGATCGACGGCACGGCGGCTCGGCCAGCGCGGCGCACTAAAGGGAGGGGGCATTGCCCCCCTTTAATTTTTAAAACGGCGGCCCCTTTAAGGGGCCGCACCATGTGTATTTCCGGGGGGTTACACCCCCGGCCTCCCCCCTGTAACGGCCGTCCAGCGCGGGGCCGGCCGGGTTCTTGCCGCGGGACCCCGCGGTCCCGCTCCTTCCGGTGCCGGCGGCCGGATTTCCAGCCGCCTCCTTCGATTTCTCCGGCAGCCGGTTTTTCCGGCCGCCACTTCCAAGATAAACGTGAATCCATTCGACGCGGTGTGACGACGCCGCGTCCTTCCGCCGCGGTCCGACTCCGGCCGCGGCCTCGTTTGAAACCTACCGTGCGACACGATGGCGCCGCGTTCCTTCGTCGCAGCCCGCTCCGGCAGTGTTTTCTTTTGTTCCTGCACGGTGCGACGACACCGCGCTGTCTTCGCTAAATCAACCCCAAAGATTAGAAGGGGGAGGATAATCGGCCGTGTTCGTGCGGTCCGGTCTCCTACCGTTATAACGATAACAGTCGGCCAATCATAAAAACACAACGATGAACTTTTCACAATTTTTAATAAAATTTGGAACAACGTCCAACAGATTATTCTTTCATGTTCGAGGGAAAGAAACACGTAATTTGAAAAAAAGACAAAACCCCTACCTCGGATTCGAAGTTCATTCATCGCCGATGCGGAAATCGGTGTCGCGGAAGACATCCTCGCGGAACGTGCCTCCGTAATCGTCATTGACGATGTCACGGATCTAAGCGGTGCCGGTTCGTTGACGTCGGGAAACGTTCGAAGATGAAGAGGCATCGATGTTCCTTGCAGACGATGCCCATTCATTTAACACGGAAGGAGGTCGTGGAAAGGAAGAAGAAGTGTCGTCTTTCTGCTTTGGAAAAAGGCGTTCTTCATTGGAGAACTCTAATTCTTCCAAGTGTTGGGTGTCGCGGTACTTTACCAGCGTTCCGTCGCTTGGTGAAGCCGTCCCCCAAACCCTCTCCCAAGATCCCTATATATAGGTGAGGGGGAGAGGTATGTAACCATTGTGGTTACATAATTGTTTTTTAAAAAAAGGGGGTCGGGTGAAATAAATTGCGTTGACGCAATTAAAGAGGTATGTTGGCACCACTTAAGAGGGGAGGGTGCCAAGGAGTTTCTCCCCATTTAATGGGGTGTTGAGGAATTAAGAGGCTCTCCCTCATTAATGAGGGAGAGTTGGGAGGTTTCCTCTTCTCCCATTAATTGGGGGGTTAAGCCCCGTGTGGTCCCCACCAGAATAAACCACCCATGGGAGGTTTAGTTTGGGTGGGACCCACCACCATAACCTCTCAAGGGAGGTTAAGATGTGGTGGCCCCACCTCCAAACTCCATGAGGAGGTTTCAACCACCTCACTCCCAATGGTGGCTGAAATAAAATAAAGTGCAACATGGCACGTTATTTTATTATTACACTTTTAAAGAAAACCAAAAAAAACAATCCTCTGCTCTCAATAAAACGCAACTACGGAACAAGTCTCCTTAAGCAAATATCGGCGTTGCGATTTTATCGGTGCCCTCAGATTTCAATTCTGAGCACCGGTTCAAAAGATAGAAAATCTCGCTCGTTCGTTCACTGAACGTACCTGAGCTAAACTTCAGAAATTGATTCTGGGCACACCGGGCCTCGGAATCAGGCACCGTCGGAAACTGCGTTCTTGTAAAATTCCAAAGAAAATTTAGGAAAAAAAATTTCCCTTGATATTTCCGGGTCTTTACATTACTCCCACCTTAGGGTTTTACGTCCTCATAAAGCTTTATCACAACTAAGGTCACTAAAGCGGTAGAAAGCACACATCTGAGCCTTTCGCTCCCATGTGCTCACCTGGAGGTTCCCGTACTCTCAAAGAAAGTGCACCCAAGGAATCGATCGTCCCCATAGGACCACCCCTGTCGATCCTCGATCCCCACTAGAACCTTCGTGCTTGTCTCCCTATCACCATCGTCCAGCTCCTCATGGTCGATGATATGCGAAGGGTCGAGCACGTATCTCCTCAGTTGAGATACGTGGAAGTCATCGTGCACCAGGTGCAACTAAGGTGGATGGTTCAAGTGGTAAACCACCACGCCTACCTAGTTGAGGACCTAAGAAGGTCCGCTGAACCTTGGAGATAACTTGCAGCTTCGGCCACATCTCCGTAAACCTCGTTGAGGTGAGACCCGTAAGAATACGTGGTCGTCATCCTCGAACTCCAGAGGTCTCCATTTTCTGTTAGAACTGAAACTCAAAAGACCGCTTCCACGAGGGTATGGTTGAATGACTCAAGAGTGATCAGTCGCACCCTCCTGTGAAAGAGTTTATCTCGTGCTGCCTGTGGTTTCCTTTTCGCCGACCAAGGAAATCTCATCCCGACGTTTACCTAAAACCGTCAATTTGAGTATGAACAGTTGTTGCTCATTCCATACTCAAACTAACGTCGTAAGGCCTCGACGCTGCCACTAAGAGATTCCAACCAGAACTCTCCCCTCGAGGATCTGACCACACTGTCGGCGTAAGTGTGATTATCGAGTCTCCTCACAAGGCATCTCCAGACGTGAGGGTCAAGTCCACGGCTTACCGGAAACTCTAGGTCTGGAATAAAATTTTGAAAGCGAGGAATGATTCATATCGATGTCTGTTACTACAACAGCTAGTAGTGGACATAGACTGTCCCTTGAATCATTTTTAGAGCCATTGGGTCACACTCCTTGACCGCATGCAGCCGCACTCTTCCTCCGCCCTCCATCTCCCTGAGCCTGGTGGGGATAACTAAGGCGGGTGGTTGTAGCATGTTAAGATTTACACCACCTCAAACTGCTCTCCTAGCTCTGCCTCCACGTCTTCCGCTTCTCAGAATCAACTCTATTTAAAGCTTCCACTTATTTAAACATTTAACATACCTGAGTCTCTTAGACTGGCACCAGTCTTCTGTTTCTTACTACACTGTGCAGTCTTCACCCACTCCTGGATTAACTGCACCTCCTTTGCATACGATCTGGAAGAGCTGCTAAACTTTCTCCTTTTCCGAAAATAGAAACCTGGTCTCATCCCCTGGATGAACCACATTCATTGCCTAATACAGTCAATCCCAACATGAATGACGCATTCATGTCATGTATGACGTCGTAAGGCCTCGACGTAACTACCAAGATATCCAACTGTCACTCTCGCCTCCAAGGTTCGAGTCACACAGTTGGCATCAGTGTGAGGTCACTGGGTCTCCTCCAGTAGAAATCTCGAAAGTGAGGGTCAAGTCAACAGTTTTAACCGGGACCACTCAGCATCAACCAAACAAAGGATAGGAAAGCAAACAAAGATAAGTGTCTTTTTATTATTGCAGATCATACTACAAAGACACGAATACAACAGAAACATGGAACTAGAAGTACAAGGGACGTATCCACTAGTTCTGCTCCTGTCCACCTGCTCCCGGAGCTCTACTGCCTTGTCCACTGCTCGGCTATTTCTCAAGCACCAGCCGCTGCTTCTGTCTCGGTGGCTCCTCCAACACCCGCTGATCAATCGTACGAGGATTCAGACAGTCACGTGCCAGGTGACCCTTTCTTCCGCCAGAGTAACACAACCTACTTCTAGCACGCCTAGCTCTGTTCCCACCCCGGGTGCCCCGCACCAACGGTCCTAAAACCCGATATCGTCCAACTGCTGTTCTAGTCCTCCTGGACCTCTGCATCATCTGTCTACTGCCCACAAATGACTCGGCAACTGATCGAAACCCCTGCGGCAAAGGCAAAAGCTCCTGTACACGCTCGGGGTGTAGAGCTACTGGCACAAACTCCACCCTAAAGAAGGTCTCGAATTCTTCCCATGCGAAGGTCATACCGTCGCAAAACTGGAACAAGTGACTCCAACACCTGCCTACTGGTGCCTGAAGGAGGCTGGCAGCAAAGATCACCACGAAGTCTGTCGGTGTCCCTACTAGCCTGAAGACTCTCACCACAGCCTTCAGCCAATCCTTAGCTTCCTGCGGGTCTATCCCTCCCTGGAACCTGGGTGGACTCTGGTGCTGGAACTCGTGCAGCGCACTCAAGTAGCGTGTGTCGCCTACTGTTGGGGCTGGTGGCATCGGTGGCCCAACGTATGGTAGTACCGCCGGTGCCTCCGATGGTGCCTGAACTGCAAGAGGGCCCTGTACCGAAGCCTCATCACTCGACAGGCTGTCAGCACGCACATCCCTCTTGGCTCTAGCTGGTCATCCGAGAAAAGGCATCCTGAAAGCAACAACGTAACACGGTCAAATGATTATACCTGGTGAGCTGACCTGGTTTGAGCTGTTTTAATGGGAAACCTTTGAAAACACACACGCAATCAGTGTTTTTGTGCACAAAGCCGGAAATCAGTTGTCAGGGTCCTGGTGTATGGATACGTCGGCCGCCCGCACCAACACTGGACTCCCTGAACTGGAAACCACACTCGGTACTCTCTACACTATTGATTCACAGAAGAAACATCAGAGTTACAAGTTCTGCGGTAGAACCGAACTCCTCTGATACCAATTTGTCACGACCCGTCCTCGGGGCCCGTGTCGTGACTACCCTGAGCCCGCCTTCCATAGGTCAGGGGCTGGCGACTAGCACCAAAGGCGTAAATCCTGATAATTGGGAAGGCATTGCCTTTATAAAAGTAAACAAACACCACAGAGAACAAGAGGAAGTAAAACCTAAGTACAAATAGAAAGTGCTGAAAAGTAAATGGGCCAGAATACAAACCCAAAAGAAAGTACAACTACAACTGAACGAAAGTACAACAGAAAATGACAAACAGCTGGAGGAAGGAAGCAGCTCCTGGGTCGTCCTCCTCGGATCCTACCTGAAGGGTAGGTACAGATAGCGCAACTCCTGGTTTGTCCGCCACGGATCCTACCTGAAGGGTAGGTACAGATAGCCTCCTCAAGGCTCTCGTCCGTCAACCTCCTCCGTGTTTCGTCTCGTCGTGTAGTCCACCTCAGGGTACTGACTCGTCATGTAGTCCACCTCTAGGTACCATCCAGTCCTCGAACACTCGGCCTCCGTCAGCACTTACTATCGTCTGCAACCAACACAACGAGGTGCGGGCATAGCCCGTGCAGGGGTGAGTATAACGATACTCAATATGGACCCCAAGACCCTCAAGGTCTCACTAAACCAACAAGGATAACCACAAGAAGATCTCAACAGATAACCTCTACTTAGATATATGCCCATACATATACCTAAGTTATCAAGTAACCCATCTCAATAATGAGGAAACACAAGGATTGTGAAATCAACGGATAACCACTACCCATGTATATGCCCATACATATACCTAAGTTATCAAGTGACCCATCTCAATCATGAGGTAAACACAAAGGTCAAAAGTCTCAGCTCAAACCAGGATTTCTATTATAGAAACCGTAACTGCTGAAGAGCTCCATCTCTGGAGTGTACAGTGGTCCTGTCACGACTCCGAGGTACTGCTCACTAACCTAAGACTGCTGTAGAACTCCACCTATCGAGTACTGCGGGCCAGCTTCTACAACCAAGCGCTCTCTCATCGTGGGTCTGCTGCTACAACCAAGCGCTCCCATGTGCCACTACAACCAAGCGCACCTCTGTCGTGGGTCTGCCGCTACAACCAAGCACTCCCATGTGCCGCTACAACCAAGCGCACCTCTGTCCTGGGTCTGCCAGTACAACCAAGCGCTCCCATGTGCCTCTACAACCAAGCGCACCTCTGTCGTGGGTCTGCCGCTACAACCAAGTGCTCTCATGTGCCGCTAAAACTAAGCGCTCTCATGTGCCGCTACAACCAAGCGCACCTCTGTAACACAACGAGTCATTCGATCAGCAGTCTTCGGGTCTCAGTCAGCTACAAGGTCTCCGTACTCTGTATGCTCGTCTCTAGGAGGGTCCACTCCACGAGCCACAAGTCGATACTCCAAGTATCATGAAGTCCCATGAATAAGTATCTCAAAGGATCGCCTCGTCATAGGGGTCTCAACACAACAGATGTCGCGTCAATCGGACGCCCGGTCTATGAGTTACTAGCCTTTTCATCCCAGGGGCCCGATTGGTTTCGTGAGCGAACCAAACCCGGCCATAATCCAACTACGTCCAAAACTCGGGCAGATTATGCCAAAAGTTCTGTATCATCAAGATAAATTCAATGAAACAGACGGCGCGTCAATCGGATGCCCGGTCTGTTAGTTATTGGGCTTTCCGTCTCACACCTACCCTGGGAAACTTCCTAGGAGGTCACCCATCCTGATCACTACTCTAGGCCAAGCATGCTTAACTATGGATATTTAACCATGTAGGCTCCCAAAAAGGAAGGTTCACCTTGAGTATAGTATACAGAAACGACCGTCTCGATCCATGGATCGCTACGCAACTGACGGTTCGTCGATCGGATGTCTGCAGCCCAAGTTATGGGCATTTGAACCAATCCTGTTCGAAGATGGGGGGGTCTGGGCCCGGTCCGACCCGGCCTAGTACCCCCTGGGCCGGCCCAACCCGGCGGCTCGGCCCGGCCAGCGGCTAGTCCCGACCAGCGGCGCGGCGGCGCGGTGGCGCGACGGCTCGGCGGCTCGGCGGCGCGGCGGCTCGACGGCACGGCGGCTCGGCCAGCGCGGCGCACTAAAGGGGTGGGGCATTGCCCCCCTTTAATTTTTAAAACAGCGGCCCCTTTAAGGGGCCGCGCCATGTGTATTTCCAGGGGGGTTACACCCCCGGGCTCCCCCCCCCCTGTAACGGCCGGCCAGCGCGGGGTCGGCCGGGTTCTCGCCGCGGGACCCCGCGGTCCTGCACCTTTCGGCATCGGCGGCCGGATTTCCAGCCGCCTCCTTCGAGTTCTCCGGTGGCCGGTTTTTCTGGCCGCCACTTCCAAGATGAACATGAATCCGTTCGACGCGGCGTGAGGATGCCACGTCCTTCCGCCGCGGTCCGACTCCGGCCGCGGCCTCGTTTGAAACCTACGGCGCGACACGATGGCGCCGCGTTCCTTCGTCACAGCCCGCTCCGGAAGTGTTTTCTTTTGTTCCTGCGCGGTGCGACGACACCGCGCTGTCTTCGCTATATCAACACCAAAGATTAGAAGGGGGAGGAGAATCGTCCGTGTTCGTGCGGTCCGGTCTCCTCCCGTTATAACGATAACAGTCGGCCAATCATAAAAACACAACGATGAACTTTCCACAATTTTTAATAAAATTTGGTACAACGTCCAACAGATTATTCTTTCATGTTTGAGGGAATGAAACACGTAATTTGAAAAAAAAAAGGACAAAACCCCTACCTCGGATTCGAAGTTCATTCGTCGCCGATGCGGAAATCGGTGTCGCGGAAGACATCCTCGCGGAACGTGCCTCCGTAATCGTCATTGACGAAGTCACGGATCTAAGCAGTGCCGGTTTGTTGACGTCGGGAACCGTTCGAAGATGAAGATTCATCGATGTTCATTACAGATGATGCCCATTCATTCAACACGGAATGATGTTGTAGAAAGGAAGAAGAAGTGTCGTCATTCTTCTTTGGAAAAAGGCATTCTTCGTTGGAGAACTCTAATTCTCCCAAGTGTTGGGCGTCGCGGTACTTTACCAGCATTCCGTCGCTTGGTGAAGCCGTCCCCCAAACCCTCTCCCAAGATCCCTATATATATGTGTGGGGGAGAGGTATGTAACTATCGTGGTTACATAATTTAAAAAAAAAGGGGGGGTCGGGTGAAATAAATTGCGTTGACGTAATTAAAGAGGTCTGTTGGCACCACTTAAGAGGGGAGGGTGCCAAGGAGTTTCTCCCCATTTAATGGGGAGTTGAGGAATTAAGAGGCTCTCCCTCATTAATGAGGGAGAGTTGGGAGGTTTCCTCTCCTCCCATTAATTGGGGGGTTAAGCCCCGTGTGGTCCCCACCACAATAAACCACCCATGGGAGGATTAGTTTGGGTGGGCCCCACCACCATAACCTCTCAAGGGAGGTTAAGGTGTGGTGTCCCACCTCCAACCTCCATGAGGAGGTTTCAACCACCTCACTCCCAATGGCGGCTAAAATAAAATAAAGTGCATCATGTCACGTTATTTTATTATTACACTTTTAAAGAAAACTCAAAAAAACAAACCTCCGCTCTCAATAAAATGAAACTACGGAAAAAGTCTCCTTAAGAAAATACAGGTGTTGCGAGTCCATCGGTACCCTCAGATTTCAATTCCGAGCACCAGTTCAAAAGATAGAAAATCTCGCTCGTTCGTTCACTGAACGTACCTGAGCTAAACTTCGGAAATTGATTCTAGGCACACCAGGCCTCGGAATCAGGTGCCTTCAGAAACTGCGTTCTTGTAAAATTCCAAATAAAATTTAGGAAAAAGAATTTCTCTTGAAATTTCCGGGTCTTTACACGGTTACCCAATGAAAAGGTTTATTTCTTAACCAGTAATTTCTGATTTAATTATTCTTCTACCTCAATAAAATTATATTTAAACACACTGAAATAATAACACTGGTATCATTCATATAATAATATGTTATTATGTTAATTTATTAATCTATATACATCTCACATTCCATCAAATGGGGAACAAAAACATCATTCTTCAACACATTTGGACCACCACCTCCATGAAGTGATGAGTTTCTTTTCCATAACTACCTATCATGTCTAGTTATACTATGAATATAGTGTATATATATGATAATAATGATCTATTTTTCATTCTATAAATTTTATATATCATCAAATTTCATACCTTTCCATCCATTGAAAAATTATGACGTCGATAATGTGATTGTGTGTATTACCACCACCACAATGTGATGTGACTCATTTTTAATAACCACATCACATAAATGGTATATATAAGTCTATTTAAAAAATAATATGTTATTTATGATATAATCATCATTATAGAATGTTAAAATAAAAATTACCTTGTTTTCATCATGATCGTTCAAAAATTGAAATTCTACTCACGCGTCTGTATGACCTACCATATCCATGATTGTAACATAGTTCATTTTTCATAAAAATAATTCATAATTGATTTTAAAATCATAATATATGTATATAAATGATCATTATTACCTTATTATTATTCTATAGATGTGAAATAATGACCTAATTGACTATATTTAGCCTACTGATGTCATTTTGGGCATATGATCTCAATATCCTAAAAATATCTGATGGTAAATTTATTGAATATGTAATTGAATATGAAATTGTATTAAATAAAATAAAAGGAATTATGAACCTTAAAATTGTTTATATTTAAAAAATTAATTATTATGATTTTATTATTATGGAATTTAAAGAACATATGTGATGATTCAAACTCAAGGTAAGGGATACTTTAACATAAAACATCATTTTGGCATGTCTTAATGATTTGTCTTCTAAATATTTTTATTCGATTTCCATATAATTAAAAAAAATTAAATGTATATATATGAATAAAAATAAATTATAAATGATGTTAGATGCTACTTTTTTACTTTCCAATATGTTTTTTAAAAGGACTCTTTTTGTGTATTTTATTAATAATGTTTTGACATTCATTAAAAAGGATTCAAGGATTGTTCTAGTTTAACATATATAATGTAAAAAAAATTCCCACTACCATAAAAATTATTTAATGTCTGGATTCCAATATATATTTTCTTATTTTATTCAAATTAAAACCATATTTCAATTATTTCTTCTTATATTATAATTGATTTTTATAAATGATAGTGTATTTTAGTATTTAAAAATGTTTTTCATATGGGTTAAAAATAATTTATCAAGTATTTTATATTGAAAAATTACAACCATAAAATTTATTTCTTATTTATATGATACTTTATAATTATTAATGATGGTTTTTTTAGTTTTAAATAACTTATATGTGAAAGGTGAACAAATACAACATATAAAAAAGGGTGACACTAATATATCATGCCAAGACATTGGTAAATGTTCCTTTTCTTCAAATTCCAGGTGGGAGAAAATCGAATAAGTTTATCTTATGGATTTAACTATTATATAGTTATTTCTAACATAGGTTATGAATGTAAATCTCAAATTCACCTATAAAATATTCTATTTTGTTTTTATGGGTTTCAATGGTTTCGTTGAAAAATGTTTTTATTTATGTGGTTATGATTGATTTTTTATGATTAATGAATATTTTCATAAAGGTAAATATTTTATAGTTTCCATGTTTTTTAATAGACTATTTTTATTTTTTATGTCCCTTAGCGATATTTTGTGAACCTACCAAATTTTTCAAATGCTTTGAACATGGTTTTTATAGATTAATAGGGGAAATGATTAGGCCAATAGGAAAATGATAAATATTGTTCATGAGAAAAATGTATTTCTTTTTAAAAATAAAATATTATGGGAAAATGGACAAAGAGTAAAATTTTCCCTTTTTTAACATATGTGCTCATTATATAATTTTGTAACCTAATTCTAAAAAAATATAAATCATAAACATACTTGAAATGGAAGATACCAATTTATTGACTATAAATCAAGATTATTATTTTCTAGTTCATGACCATTTAGTTTTTATCGAAAGAAATTCTTAGATAACATATGAATTTATGAAAATTTTAACTAAATAAATTTAAAAGATTTTACAATATGTTTTAGTTGAAATGATAAAAAATTTCAATATTACCATGTTTTTTCAACTAATATATTTCAATTAAGAATGATTTTATGTAGTGGAAATAGGTAAGCTTAAGTATTAAGGTATCAAGACAAATATATCCATCCAAATCAGTATCTTAGAATGGATTAAATTGGAACTAAAAAATTTATTAAATTAAAGACACAATTTATAAAGGATTTAAATGGTGTATGAATATATCTTATAGAGAGGCCATATTTAAAATAATGGAACATGTTGAATGTTTAACAAAATATGAAATAGAGCCCTCTATATTGTTATAGAACATCATACTTATTGGTAGTCAAATTATGGATCAATTATCTGGAAAATATATGTGAAGTCATGGGATATTTTGAATATTGAAAGGTAACCCTATCCATTAATCATTTTGATGGATAAGTTAATTAGTGGTAGCCAATGGTTTAGAATACCAATGAGATAGAAGATCTTGATTCCATGGAATGGGATACATTTAAGAATATTTTTGAGAAAAATATTTCCTTATTTTATTTAAAATTAGAATTGGGAAAGAATTCATGTAATTGAGGTAAAATTTGGCGGATTCGGTAGTCACATGTGAGTAAAATTTTACAATATTGGTAGTTATTCACCATATTTTATTTCATCCAATGATATTAAAATTTATAGATTTTAATTAGGATTGAAATAATGTTTTTGAATTGATTTGACCTCATGATAATTCAAATGTTAAAACAAATTTTTTCATTATGATGAGAAAGTTAAGATGGATTTTTCTAACGCATGTGTTCCCTATAATTAAAAGAGTAAGAATAAGACAAGGTGGAAAATATTGGGGAAGAAGTAAACTAAGAAATTTAGATGAAATCCCCCAACATGTTTCATGTGTGGTGAAAGAGTTTTATTTGAATGTTTTATAAGATTTTAATGGTTTTATCAATTTGGTATGTTGGACATAGTGATCTTGATTGTAAATAAAATAGTTGTGGATAGTCCAAGAATGGGGTAAAAGATATCCAACAAAAGTTATGATATTTTAATTTAACTAAGTTAGGGAAATATGTTAATGTGTTTCTGATGTTAATTATTTATGGTCAAAATATTCAATATTGAATGAAAAATGGTGTTGAAAAATAATTTTCTACTAATATGATTGATGTTGGCCCATCTAATGAAGTGTTAAGATGTATTTTTCTTTTTTATTTGTATTATTGCAATGGAATATCTCTGTCTAGGTCTTTTCATTACATTATTTTTTATATTATTGAATGTAAAATGATAATATCACATCATGAAATAAATATATAATTTTTTTTAAAAACTTCATGTAAAAATATTAAAGAAACTAGTATTTTTAGAAGTCTTCCTATTGTCATCAGTGGGATGGCCTTTCAAGAAAATCATTCTTGAAATTCCCATAATAGATTTCTATATTATTTTCGATATGGATTGGATTTAAAATTATAATAATAAAATAGATTTAAAATATAATAAATTAATATTCAATGATCTCATATATTTTTATACCAACCAAGAATCTACAAAATTGATTAGAGATACTAATGAAATTTACCTAGCTCTTATTATAGAAAATAAATATTTTTTATAGATTATTTATATTCTAGTTGTGAATGAATTTATGGGTATATTTCCCAATATTTCCATGTTATCCTTACTAGTCCAGAGTATGATTTTACTATTTAATTATTGTCTGATTATAATCCTATTTCAAATCTATCTTATCGAATGGCTCATATAGAACTTTTGGGATTGAAAAATATAGTGGCATGAGTTTCATGGTTGAGGATTCATTCATCGATGAATTTCATCATGGGGTTATCCTAATTTTTTGTAAAAAATAAATATGGATGAATGTGATAGTATATTTATTGTAGAGCCTTAATTAACATCACAATTAATAACAATTATAATTTTCCTTTTAATAATGATTTGTTTGATATGCTCTAGGGTGCTCTTTACCTTTAAATGATTTATTTTAGTTTAGGCTATCATATTTTGACTGTGAGGGAGAAATATATTTTGAATACATATTTTCAAACTAGATAGCAGTTTTATGATTTTTCATTTATTCCCTTTTGGTTGTCTTATACTCAATTCATAATAGTATATATTATGAAGAAAGTTTTATAGACCTATTTATATTAGTTTGTGTTTGTGTTTAATGATGATATATTAGTATGTTATAAAATTTATTATGATCTTGAATGACATATTAGAATTATTTTACCAACCATAAAATAAAATAATCAATATATAAAATTCAATGATTTTGATTTTTTTGCAACAAATTTCATTCTTTTGGAATACTATTTCAGAAGATGGCATAACAGGTGACCTTGTTAAAACTAATGTTGTCGAAGATTGACCAAAGACAAAATAATTCAAAATAATTCATATTTTTCATAGATTTGTGGGGTAATACTAGATGTTTTTATAACTTTTGTAAATTACCAATCACGTCGTATACTTTAACTCAAAAATGGTTTAAATTCATCCTGAAAAATAGTGTCATGATTATTTCATATAAAAGAAAAGAATATTGTTTGACGCTCCAGTTTTATCTATTCCAACTAAAAAACTTGAATTTTTCAACTACAATAATTCTTTATTAAAGGTTCTTGGTTTTTTATGGATTTATAATGATCATTGGACTATTTATTAATAATATTAATTGAAATTTCATGAGTCATATTCTCCTTCACATCGTCATAAATTAGCTGTTGTGGTTTTTTTTTTGAAAAAATTATAGGAATAATTAATATATAGTGAAGTGTGATATATATAATAATAATAAATATTTTAATTATATATTCACTCATAAATAGTTGAATATGATGAAAATAAGATTGTTGAAACTAATTAAGGGTTATTCATGCATGATACATTTCCATTGTACAAATGAAAATAATGTTTCGATTGTAACATGAACCTTTGGTTAATGATATGATGAATTTTTTTCTAGAAATTGTGTATGCAGGAACTTCATATGTTTTGATTCAGTTTTCATTGAAATTGAATTTTTCATATAGAAAGAAGCATGATCAAAATGAAGTTCATTATTTACAACGTAATTTGGAACTTTTAAGAAATTTTATGTCTCCTAAATTTTGCATTGATTAGTGTGGTGTTTAGATATTCTAAAAGTTGTTCTGAGTGCCACATGATTCCAATTTGAAGGGAAATTTTTTATGTGAATCTCATAGTTCCTCATTTTCCATTCATCAAAGAAACACTACGATGAAAAGAGACCTTTTGATTTATTATTGGTGGTATGGGGGGAAAATAAATAATACTTATTTTACCATGAAATGTTTTACCTTTTTATAGTTTAAGGAAGAATAAAAATTACCAAAAGGGATGCATCATAATTTTACCATGATGAAGTAAAATGGGAAAATATATCCCTGTATTTAATAATGGGTTTAAAAAGTCCTTCTTAGGGTAATAATGTAATTTGTGTAATTTTTTTATAGATTAAATAAATTTTACCATTTTATTCTTTTTAGATATACTATATCTTAAAATAATATTCCTCGAAAATAACTCATGTTATAATTTGGTTACTTAGAGTTACTCGCTCTATTATATCTGACCATTATCACAGGTTCACTAAAAAATTATAATAGCCTTCAGAAGTTATGGGGAACCAAATTAAATTTCAATACAGCTTAACATCCTCAATTTAGTGAACAGTTAATAGAATCATTCATGCCATTGTAGAAATGATTTCTTATTATTGAATTTTTAACCAGGGAATTTGGGATCATAAAATTTCATTAGTTTATTTATCATATAATAACATTTCCAGTTCTAGTATACCTGTGGAAGCTTTAGAGTTGTTTTATGAAAATTTGTGTTAGATGCCAACATATTGGGATAATTTCAAAAAAATGTGCTTGATGGGACCATATTTGGTAGAATAAATAGTATATAATATAAAAATGATTTATAAATATATGAGGATGAATATAGGTGGGTAGAGAATTTATGCATATAACCAAAATAATGGCATCTCTTTTGAGGTAAGAGATCATATTTTTCGAAAAGTATCTCCATGAAAATTTAAAAAACCTAAGCCTTGTACACTTATTATTTCTTAATTATTAACAGAAATACACATTAATTAAACCACAATGATCATCGGAAAATGTGTATTGGGAATACTGGGTTCATAATACATCATGCTGATAAAAAAATTAAACTTCTTTACTTTATTCTCCAAAATCAACTCCTTAATCCTTTTGATCTCCTAAAACTACATGGGATAACCCGGGGAATACATAGACAAAAATCATGATATACACATCCTAGTAAGGGATTAAACATGATAAATAAGTATAGTCTGTGATTCAAAGCTATATCATAATATCATTAAAGAGAGGTTAGATGAGTAATCACATGATAGAATAACATAAAATACGTGGTATCATAAGATCATGTCATAATAAGAAGAGTGGTAGTAATATATTACATTATATAGACATGACTCAAGTGTAACTACATAAATAATATCACATGGTGTAAGAAGTACCATAATGTATTAGTTTTACTCTCTAATCCCATATATGACAGCTAATGAGACTATAGATTTACCCAATGTATTGGACTGCTATCTAGTCACACCCATCATAACATGTTCATGATTTATGCATAACACAAAAATTAAATCAGTAATAAGGAAAAAAATATAATACTTACACAGAGATGTAATATGGGTTTCATAATCTTACCTCATATTATATTAAAAAGAAATTTATTAATGAACTAATTTGAGAAACAATCATAAAGAATGTATTACCTGATAAAAGGAAGGTATATTAAGTTATGTATCTAAGTGAGAGACATATATAAAAAATTTAAAATCATTTCATAACAAAAAAATTCATGTTTCTGCAAATAACTAAACCCATCAAGCATCTATGTGGTGTCTACTACCATTACATTGGCTTAAGATAAATGTAAATTCAATCATAAAGGACAGAAAAGTTTAGTAGTCTTGGTAAAAAATATATATACACGACTCCAATAAACTACTTAATTTTTTTTCTTTTCCAGATAATAACTCTATTACATCTATAATATCCTTTCATATCTTTCTCAGTACACTTTAGGGAATCCTGGGGAATGGGATCATAATAAGTTAGAGCTAAAATTCAAAATAAGGTAAAAGTATAGTATAATCAATAATGAATCAATTATAATAATCAATATTTCAAGGTAAATAACTACTAAAACATTATATATAATAAATAACTAAGAAGTAAGTTAGGAAATAATATAGAAAGGTAAATAACTGAAAACACACGACATTTAATCAGTGAACTAATAATGAAATTACTACATAGATAATGTTACAGAAAAAATATCATGAAGAAAAGTAACTGAATCTTAAATAAAAATATGCTTAATTATTGGACGACATCCTTCCTAGGTATATGATACCTTTACCGTAAAACCCTTTCACAAGATGATTTAGCATGTCATGTAAAAACCCATCTAACGCTAGCCAACTAACTCATCACATGATACTACCAATACATTAAGGGGCTATCTTTAACTGGTCCCACCTATATCATACCTATCCAAATCATTCCTCATATATAAAATAATTTATTTTAAAATTCGCCTTCTAAAATATACTTATGGAGTAAAAGATATACATTTTTTAATATTTCCCTAATTAATCAAATAACTTTCAAGTACTCACCAAATGTAAAAATTAATTTTTTTTAGTAAATAATTATATCCATGATAAAAGAGATGGTTATTTTGGGGAAACATAATCTTCAATGGTCACTGGAAATTGAATATTTTAATGGGACTAAAAAGAATAAAGGAAGTGAATATCAATACTAAACTTTGTCAAATAAATCAACGACCATAATGAAAAATAATAAAGAAGGTATGAACAAAAAATATACCAAGTGGATAAAAAATAATGTTTTTTAATTTATGAATATAAATACTAAAAAATATATATTAAAAAAATTATTTAATTAAATATCCTTTTTATTTTGAAAATATTTTTTGAAGATACTTTTCTTTTAAAATAAATTTTTAAATCATTTTATGTAACAATTTTAATTTCTAAACATGAAGAGGAATCTTCATAGGAGTGACGGTGTGTAAATATTTGTATTACATATAGGTCAAAAGAAAATTCCTTTTTCATGGTAAACAGGCTAGAAAAGTGACATGTTCTGAAAGAGATAAGATGATTCCATTGAAAAAATTTGTAAAAGGAAAAACATGGTAAAAATTTATTTAATACATTATTTATAAAGGGTAAAAAATTAAAAACATTTTTACAAAAATGGTTTTTTAGATTTAAATGGGTTCTCCAACCAAGGTGAGAGAAGAAGTTTGGTTTTCACCAAAACATTTTCTAAAAAAATTTGACTACCAGAAAAAATGTACTTTGAATTGAAAAATGGAATGAATAAAAAAAGTAGAATAAAATTAAAGGGTTTACTAACTATTTATCCAATAATTCTCCCTTATTAAAATTCATGTGTAAAAAATACTAAAGAAATTGATATTTTGAATTAAACCCTTGAAAGGATTAAAAAGATGAAGTGACAATCTTTCAATGAGTATAATATGTTCATCAACTATAAAATACAAATAATATTTTTAAAATAAAAAAAATAGATTGGTAAAATTTATTACAATAATAATATTAAAATATTAAGGAATGTGAGAAATTAATATAACCCAATGATAAGAAATTGTATTACGAAATTTTTTTTTCACTTTGTAACTTTTAACTCAAATCCCATTAGATGAAATAGTTCAAATTAAAACTAACCCAACTTGAATTAATGAATCATGATATTTTATGCCATATTTTTAGTATGTTAAGAATATATACAAAATTAGGTTCATAAAAATAAATTATGTCTCTAATAATGGAAATTCCATTAAAAGTATTCTAGATGAAAATAGTCATTAAACATTACAAAGTGTCTCATACCAAATTGAAATATTTTTATAATAATATCCATTAAAGAGTAAAATTAAATTAAATTTATAATATCATGATTATAAGTATATTCATGATATAAAATTTAAATGGGTGGTATATACACCACACAAAATATGTAAGTCGTGAATATGACATTTATCGCACATATGTAAAAAGAGAGATGAAAATCCCTTACCTTGTGTTTCATTTCAATTGAAAATCCTTTAAATTCATGTAAAATGGTTTTATAAATATAAATAACTAAAAAAATAACCATAATAATATTTATAATATAATATATTATCTTCTTATAATATCTTATTACCAATTTGTAAAACATATTTCATTATTTTTACTTTTTTGGGTGTTAATTTCAAATTCTTTCGAGTATGTGTTGACTTGTTTTTTGTTGTCATTATTACATAGATCATGATTTAATTATATAAATGATATAAAACATGATTTAATTATTATATATATTCAATATATATTTATTTAAAATAATATATAATTTTTTGAGAAACAAAAGGAAATGCATCATCCATGGAGACGATGGGTCGTACGTATGTGTGAACACTACTATAATTTCATTACCATATTAAAAGAATGAAAATTAAATTATAAATATGTATATCATAATTTAAATATCACATATATTTCATTTATGTCAGATATTTTTATTAAAACCATCCTTTATATATTCCACGTATAGTAGGAATGAATCATATTGCTTTAGAGAGGTTGTAGTCAAGACTTCCACAGATTATGTCATCATACACCTGCAATATAGAAAGCATGGTGGTATGTGTTATATAGTAATTAAATAATAATACATACATTATAAATATTATATATATAATATATAAATATATTTTCCATCATAATTACCAACAATTAGAGGTGGTAATGTAAAAAAACGACGTCATTTTGTGAGGTAGTATTTCATTGTACACATATACAGTCTGTTTCTTACCCATTAGATGGAAGTGTGTGTAATTGTAGCTATAACCCATTTAATTAAAATTTATAGATATATATATTATAATTTTTCTATTTTATCATCATTTAATAAGAATAATTTAGGGGGTGGATAAATAAAATGAGATAAAAGAGATTTAGAAAGAAGTTTTTATCTTGTTCAGCTAGCTCCTTTTGGTTTTCACCAAAGGGATTCCATGGATGTGTTTATGGAGTAGTTAATTATTATAGGTATATATTAGGGATTTTTAGGATATATTTGGTATTAAATTTTTAGATAAAAATTCTCTTAATTGGTGTGCGAAAGTGGGGAGGTGTAGTGCCTTTTCTGTGGAAGAGTGGTATTCTTGTAAATATTGAAAAAGGGAATTCTACATTTGTTTTTACTATGAAAAGTGGATCTGATAATGATATATGGTCAATAAAAATAATTATATAGTATAAATATGAACATTAAATAACTTTTTGAAATTTTTATAGGTCATTATAGCTCTTAAGTTCAAGGTTTGGTCCCTAGTTAAGAGAATTTTTCTCTTAATTGTTATAATTAATTTTATTCACATTACTAAAATTTTTAATCCAAAATGTATTTTACTTTATTATAAATTATAAATTATTCTTATTAAAAATATTTAATCCATTTTTAAAAATTATAATCACATAATTGGCTGATAATAATTTAAATTTAATCCCGCATGCGGGATGAACATGCGGGTTTTTAGATAAATATGTTCAAAATTTTGCTATGTTTTTATATCCAATTTCATCGTGAAATTGATTTCAATGAACTAAATGAGAATAATATATATATATAATTTATCTAATTAATATTTATATCCAATGAAAAATATTATTAAACATTATAAATAAATTAGATGAAAATGTAGTTTTTAATTAAAGTTTAGTATTTTCACTATGCATTAAAAAATGAAACATCACTGAGAAAATAAAAAAAAATTATCTTAAGATAATTTTTATCATCGACATTAAAAGATTTAGTTTTTAACATAAATAAATCTTCAAAATTTCCAATAATGTGATTTAAAATTGGGTTTCCATTAAAAAGTGATAAAAGTGCCTTTCAAAATATATATGTCTTTTTTGTGTAATTATTTTTCATTCTTATCTTATCCTTATAAAACCTGTTATATGAATATAAAAAATATATTATTTAATATAATATATATATATATATTAAATTATTATCACTAAATAATTATAATTAATTTAATTTATTATGTAAAAATAGTTCTATTATCATAAAAATAGTTTTCTATAAAAACATTACCTTTATATTCAATTGGTTGTTATATTGATTTATAAATAATTAGTAACCACTTAATTAATTTCATATTTTTGTAAACCATATATTTTAATATTTTAGTAAATTTTGTTCATAATCTCTAATTTAATGTCTAGTTTATGTCTTATATATTAAATAATGTTATTTTAATTGTAGAGACCCGAAGCCTGACTTACATGGACTTTACATTACTTTTGTGGAATACTTAGTACATAACAAAAACACACACACAAGGATCGTAATAGTTTAATGTCTTTGGAAACTCGGAATAAAATATTCTAATCGTGGTGAAAGATCTTCAACATCTCCCATAAAGATCTTCCTTTTTTACCTAAAACCTTTCTTTATATCCTGGGGAGAAGAAAACATAAAAGGGTGAGCTCAAATGCTCAGTAAGGGTAAACAAAAGAAATATCAATCACATCGTATTCATAAGAACATAACATTTTGGAAATCATAACCTGCAAAAGAGAGAATAATTTCATAACATGGGATAAATCATGGTAGTGAAATGTAATCACAATAATCATACCTTAAAACATGAAACTTTGTGGCATTCACACATAATCATAGAGAATCATTTCTTGTTAGTCAAGACTCATTGCCAAGACTATCTTAGTGGACAAAGTCCCTTTCTGAATCGAGTAACCCTCGTTTCAGTCCTGTTTCACTGAACCGGTATAACCTACCATTCCATCCATGTCTATCTCATGAGATATAAAATCTTTACCCAATGCATTGGAGAGAGATATAGGTCCCACCCATCTTATAATGAATCCTTTCTTATGTGTGCCACATAATCATAAACCATACATCATAGCGTAACCCATGTAATAAAAATGGGATTCTTAAACAACATGACATCATAAAACAATTCATATAAGATAAAGGAATTCATAAAAAATATTTCCATCACAACATAATAAAATCCATGTAATAATAGGGATAAAAACAGAACCCTTTTTATTATCTTAGATGGAAAATAATTTTGATAAAATACTTGAACTTCATTCTTGAAGAAAATATCCTTTCTACTTCAAAAACATTTTTCCTTTCATAACATGTCATACAACTTTAAAATAAAAGAAGTTGATTAAAAATAAACTTGAAAACTTGTAAAGGAAGCTTCTTGGAAATAATGTTTTAAAAATCCATTCATGCCGTATAAGTTAAAAAAACATTCTTCTCGTACTTTTGTCGGAAAAGTTAAAAAAGTACCTCGTACGAAAAACGACAAAAGATTCCTTTCATATCTTTTACTAAAAACACACCGAAGGGTAAAATAGGATTTAAACAATTGTAGGTGAATGAAAATAATATTACATATTGAGGAAACATGGATGTGGATGATAAAATACACCCCAGTAAATACCAAAGTATAAACAATCTCGGATAAAAATGAGATTGTGATATTTCCCTTACATAAGGTCCGATTTGCTTCGTATGTGTCCGAACCTCCTGTATAATGATTTAAATAATGTCATTGACTTATTAAAAAATCATATTCATTGTTATGATATCATATATGGTTCACTTATGACATTATATTACCCGTTCTTTTGTAAATTCCATGTTAAAGAAGCGTTTTGGTTTAAATCGTTTCATTTATCGTAGGTGTTTTGACTTGTTGTTCTTGACATTATTATTACTTATATCATGATTTACTTACTTCCAGAATATAAAATATGATTTATATATCATATATATTCAGTATATATATATATATATATATAATAGATAGATAAATGAAATGAAAAACACCGTTCATGGAGACGGTAGTCCGTACGTACGCATGAACGCTGTTTTCCTTTCCTTATTGTCTAGAATGGAAGTAAGTAGATGACATAAATATATATATATATATATAAATCCAGTAGCTTTATAATGTCATATATTTCATTATTATTTATTTTATATACTTTATAATCATTCTTAAATGGTTAACGTGGAGAATGAATCTCATCGCGTCGTGGAGACGGTAGTCCGTACGTACGCACAAGCGATGATATCATTCTCATGGTCATGGAATTGTGTTGAAGTGTATGTATACTATTTCAGTATCAATATCACATTATAATAATCATATATAGTTACTCATTAAACCATTATACCCATCCAATTAAGGTGGTGGCGGAAAATAGATTACACCACGGCGTGGAGACGGTATTCCGTACGTATGCACGCGCGGTGATTTCCTTTTTCCGTAGGATGGATAGAAGGCTAATTAGAGTTGCTTCATATTTATAATAACATATCAGTATATAATAAATACTTATGTTATTAATTTATCATGAAACAACTAAAGAAGAAGAAGTTGAAGAAGAAAGAAATTGAAAAAGATCGGTAATGGATATTACCTCTTTTTGATGTGCCTTCACTTATCCTCCACTTAAAGAACTAAGGATGGTCTTTGAAGAATACCAGGACCTCTAGGATGATACTAGGGAAGTGGAGAAGAGATTTTGGCAGGGGTTGGACGAGCTTGAGTGCTCAATTTGGTGTGAGGAGGAGGGGAGGAGATGTCCCTTTATAAGGGAGGAGAGGGGCACCTTAGGAATACCTCAAAATATTATTTTATATTAATGTCAAAATCGGTTTATAATGGTTCCAAAGGGTCTTATTTCGAAGATAAAGTGGGTATGGGTCGAAATCCTATCAACCAATAGTATTTAAACAAGTTTAGGGTATTATTTTAACCTTATCAATTAGATTTAACTCTAAGTTAAATAATTTAACTTTTACCGTGTCTTTTTGTTTTCTTTCACTATATGGTTAATACACTTACTATAACATGCCAAAAGAACCCCAAATTGTATATTATTAATACATATATCCTTATCTAAGTCATTTGGCCGATCCTTAGATTTTTAGGAATAAAATAACAATTAATAATATAATATTTGATTTAAAAACTATTTTTTGTCAATTTTGACACTATTTGATATATGATTTTTTTTTAAAGTCATAACAGAATTATATGTTCGAACCAAATTGATTAAATCAACACTAATATATCATAGTAACCTATAAAATTAGTTTAATTCATAAAAAGTCTCAAATTACATTCATTTGAGCATTTATAACTTCAATTATGTTAATATTTCTTTAAAAGGGTAATTACTGCATCATCGTTGTGTCATAAATAAATTAATTTATTTAAGGTCTAAAAATTATAAATAAACTATCACTATGTAGGAAATCGTTTTAGCTTTCTAATTAATATTTATAGTCGAATTTATCTTATGTATAACCCCATATTAAAAATGATTTACTTATTAAACTTTGATTTTAACTATTTTAACCCTTCTTTAAATAAATTAATAATAAATGTCCTAATCTAACCCAAGTGGGCCTAAATGGTCATATTATATTCATAAGGTTGTTTTTGGTCGAATTACACTTATCTAATAGAATTAGGACATGTTTTAGGGTAATAGTAATATCATATTTACCCTTAGTTACCCTATTTACTATTAACTGTGGTAAATAAAAGTAAAAAGTTACTATTCACCAAAAATTATTTTCTTCTCATTGAACCACATTTTACTTACTGACATCAACCGTGTCTCTCTGATTTTTGAAATTCCATTCACAGAAGCGGTAAAATTAAGTTTTATGCAAAATTCAGTTTTTCACCTACCACTCAGTGGTTTCACTATTCATCAAAAATTGAAAGTTTTCAGAAAAATGCCAAAATTTCATCCTAAGCTATATTTCATATTCCAAATTCAAAAATGAATTCTATTTTACCAAATTAATAACATAGAAATTTCATTAATTAATTTTATAATTAAATCCCGCTGTTAAAACAAATAGCGTGTTTTTAAGAAACAATATCTATCAAATGATTGAAACTTGATTATGTCTGGTTTAAATGTGAAATTACATCCAATGAACAACATTGTATTAAATTGTAAAAATATATTCTAAATATACTTTAAAACCACTCAAATTAATGATTTATCACTATTAATTATTTCGATTAAAAAAGTTGTTTTTAATTATAATTTAGTAATTTTTACTATTCATCAGAATATGAAAGTTATCCGAAAAGTACCAAAATTTCACCTTAGGCTAAATTCGATACTCCGAATCCAAAAATGAAGTCCATTTTGAGAGCTAAAATTTCTAAAATTTAAAAATTGGTTATTACTATTCAAAACGGCTATTTTTAATAATATTTTAATAGCATATCGTTTTTTCGTGAAACTCAGTATTGCGTACTACACACGCTATCGAGGAAGATTGTGATTGCGTGTAATGCAAGGCAAGTCAAGGATGTGTGTTTTGCAAGCTCCTTTTGGTGTAGCGTACAACACAAGACATTAGTGAATTAAAGAATATTTTTCATAAAATCTCAGGCTGTTACATTCTACCCCCCTTAAAATGAATTTCGCCCTCGAAATTCGTCGGGGTTATAAATGGTTTACTATTCGAAAGTTTCTTTAATAGAAACCCACATCGTAAAAATGAATACCAAAACTTGGCTTTAAAAACTAAAGTATGAAATGTAACGATTACCCAAATAAACTAATCACTGGGTTTCCACATAGGTGAAAATATGGATATGGAAGAGAAATATAACCATCATGTTCTGATGGAGAGTGGTAGAGAACATGGCTATGGAAAATCCAGTAATCACAAATCCATAAATTTGTGATGATCTAAGGTACCATCTGATTCATCGGGTATAAGATCACTAGGACAACATTTTTGGTTTTCAAGATCATTTCCCTAAAGTTGAAAATTTGAATTAGAATAAATACTTTCTTTATTTTGGTACAATCTCACTGTTGTTCATGCCTTGAACAATTTCCACTTCATCTCTTAAATAAATGAAGTTGAATTTGTTATTCGTGAAGTGTTAGCAGATCACGTGATAGAATGACGGGTCATTCCATCTGTCTCAAAAGGTTAGCAAAATTTATATACATAAGTCGATCTATAGTGGGATTAGTCATATATGGTTCCTAAAATGGGCTTATACTTCATATATCATACTGCTTAATGTAATAAAACTACTTTCTACTAAACAGGGACTTCCTGTAGGCCAGTGGTAGGCAATAAAGGCCAGTCAACTTTAGTTGTGGGTTCGATTCCCACAGCCTTGTCCGACGTGATGGGTTGTCGCCCGTCCTGCAGGTTGTCCTTTTTCTAAAGCTATTTTACTATAACATCCCATCAATAATATTGAAAAAAAACTTCTATCCTTAAACAATACTAACTTATGTCTAACAGAATCCATTGTAATCTTTAGGCTTATCCATAATACTGCAGTCCACTCTCATAATATAGTGAAAACGATTACCAGAGATTTAATACTGTCGTTGATCCCCATATATCATAAGATATGTCTTGTTGGTCACATTCCAAACATTCAAAGGCCTTAATCATGTATTCTCTTGAAGAATGAATACCCATTGGACCTTAGTGAAATCATGAATACTGTTAAAATTTAACACTTTCCACATACCAAAATCCAAAAACTCTATATACTCAAACCATAATATAACCTTCTCCTTATATCAGTCATGAGCTCATGAATACTATCAAACATTTAATTTTCTCCTTATCCCTACATTATGCGCATATCATCTACATTCCAAAAATATCTGAATAACCTTCCATGGATACTGGTAACATTAATCATACACTTTCAAAACTCAAGGAAAGACAATAGTGTAACAATCCTTGGATGTCTCGTTATTCCAACATTACACATGATAAACATGTAATCATTCCACTACATTCTTAAACCATTGACCGAGCTTCAACAATTCATTCATCTCACATATCATTTGTAGTCTCTTCATCATCATCAACATAAATACTTCCCATACGACCATACTGATTATCTTCATGAGACTTTCCCTTAGGGAATTGGTTTGCATAATGCCCGTACATTCCACATTTAAAACATATAACCATTGTTGATGTCGTAGCAATACCATTATCCTCATCCATGGTGTTAACTGAACCTTTTCCTTTGCACTTACTTGCTTTGTGTCCTTCTTTTCCACACCCAAATCATCTTCCAGTTCCTTTGAAACATTCTCCTTGATGCCTCTTCCCACATGATTTACATAGGGGAAATTTAACTTTCTTTCCTCTATGATCATCATGAAACTCCATCTTTCTCTTATTAGCCGAGTCAGGAAAATTACCAAATTTTACTTTATTGATCATATTATGAGATTGTTGATTCGGAATAATAATGATGTTTGGACTTCCAAATCCCATTTCATTAAGAAGAATATCATTCCATTGTCCATCATATCCTCCATTATCGTGAATCATCTTGTTTCCAGCCATTTTCTAAAACCCAAAAAAAGAATAGTGTGAGAGGCAAAAATCATGCTAGGGAAAACAACATAATAAAGGTGGAGTATCCTCAATATCTTAGGTTAAATTCTATGATCGTTACCGTAGTTCTAGGTGTGTATCCTATACGTATACTTATCCTTAGGGACATCCCTAGACATACCTTATAAATATCTCTAGGGATCTCACTAAAGTTCTCGTATCCTAGTTTCCAAAGGTTGACTAAACCTTTCCTCTGATACCAACTGTAGAGACCCGAAGCCTGACTTACATGGACTTTACATTACTTTTGTGGAATACTTGGTACATAACAAAAACACACACACAAAGATCGTAATAGTTTAGTGTCTTTGGAAACTCGGAATAAAATCTTCTAATCGTGGTGAAAGATCTTCAACATCTCCCATAACGATCTTCCTTTTTTTTACCTAAAACCTTTCTTTATATCCTGGGGAGAAGAAAACATAAAAGGGTGAGCTCAAATGCTCAGTAAGGGTAAAAAAAAGAAATATCAATCACATCGTATTCATAAGAACATAACATTTTGGAAATCATAACCTGCAAAAGAGAGCATAATTTCATAACATGGGATAAATCATGGTAGTGAAATGTAATCACAATAATCATAACATAAAACATGAAACTTTGTGGCATTCACACATAATCATAGAGAATCATTTCTTGTTAGTCAAGACTCATTGCCAAGACTATCTTAGTGGACAAAGTCCCTTTCTGAATCGAGTAACCCTCGTTTCAGTCTTGTTTCACTGAACCGGTATAACCTACCATTCCAGCCATGTCTATCTCATGAGATATAAAATCTTTACCCAATGCATTGTAGGGAGATATAGGTCCCACCCATCTTATAATGAATCATTTCTTATGTGTGCCACATAATCATAAACCATACATCATAGCGTAACCCATGTAATAAAAATGGGATTCTTAAACAACATGACTTCATAAAACAATTCATATAAGATAAAGGAATTCATAAAAATATTTCCATCACAACATAATAAAATCCATGTAATAATAGGGATAAAAACAGAACCCTTTTTATTATCTTATATGGAAAATAATTTTGATAAAATACTTGAACTTCCTTCTTGAGGAAAATTTCCTTTCTACTTCAAAAACATTTTTCCTTTCATAACATGTCATACAACTTTAAAATAAAAGAAGTTGATTAAAAATAAACTTGAAAACTTGTAAAGGAAGCTTCTTGGAAATAATGTTTTAAAAATCCATTCATGCCGTATAAGTTAAAAAAACATTCTTCTCGTACTTTTGTCGGAAAAGTTAAAAAAGTACCTCGTACGAAAAATGACAAAAGATTCCTTTCATATCTTTTATTAAAAACACACCGAAGGGTAAAATAGGATTTAAACAATTGTAGGTGAATGAAAATAATATTACATATTGAGGAAACATGGATGTGGATGATAAAATACACCCCAGTAAATACCAAAGTATAAACAATCTCGGATAAAAATGAGATTGTGATATTTCCCTTAACTAAGGTCCGATTTGCTTCGTATGTGTCCGAACCTCCTGTATAATGATTCAAATAATGTCATTGACTTATTACAAAATCATATTCATTGTTATGATATCATATATGGTTCACTTATGACATTATATTACCCGTTATTTTGTAAATTCCATGTTAAAGAAGCGTTTTGGGTAAAATCGTTTCATTTATCGTAGGTGTTTTGACTTGTTGTTCTTGACATTATTATTACTTATATCATGATTTACTTACTTCCAGAATATAAAATATGATTTATATATCATATATATTCAGTATATATATATATATATATAATAGATAGATAAATGAAATGAAAAACACCGTTCATGGAGATGGTAGTCCGTACGTACGCATGAACGCTGTTTTCCTTTCCTTATTGTCTTGAATGGAAGTAAGTAGATGACATACATATATATATATATACATAAATCCAGTAGCTTTATAATGTCATATATTTCATTATTATTTCTTTTATATACTTTATAATCATTCTTAAATGGTTAACGTGGAGAATGAATCTCATCGCGTCGTGGAGACGGTAGTCCGTACGTACGCACAAGCGATGATATCGTTCTCATGGTCATGGAATTGTGTTGAAGTGTATGTATACTATTTCAGTATCAATATCACTTTATAATAATCATATATAGTTACTCATTAAACCATTATACCCATCCAATTAAGGTGGTGGCAGAAAATAGATTACACCACGGCGTGGAGACGGTATTCCGTACGTACGCACGCGCGGTGATTTCCTTTTTCCGTAGGATGGATAGAAGGATAATTAGAGTTGTTTCATATTTATAATAACATATCAGTATATAATAAATACTGATGTTATTACTTTATCATGAAACAACTAATGAAGAAGAAGTTGAAGAAGAAAGAAATTGAAAAAGATCGGTAATGGATATTACCTCTTTTTGATGTGCCTTCACTTATCCTCCACTTAAAGAACTAAGGATGGTCTTTGAAGAAGACCAGGACCTCTAGGATGATACTAGGGAAGTGTAGAAGAGATTTTGGCAGGGGTTGGACGAGCTTGAATGCTCAATTTGGTGTGAGGAGGAGGGGTAGGAGGTGTCCCTTTATAAGGGAGGAGAGGGGCACCTTATGAATACCTCAAAATATTATTTTATATTAATGTCAAAATCGGTTTATAATGGTTCCAAAGGGTATTATTTCGAAGCTAAAGTGGGGATGGGTCGAAATCCTATCAACCAATAGGATTTAGACAAGTTTAGGGTATTATTTTAACCTTATCAATTAGATTTAACTCTAAGTTCAATAATTTAACTTTTACCGTGTCTTTTTGTTTTCTTTCACTATATGGTTAATACACTTACTATAACGTGCCAAACGAACCCCAAATTGTATATTATTAATACATATATCCTTATATAAGTCATTTGGGCGAACCTTATATTTTTAGGAATAAAATAACAATTAATAATATAATATTTGATTTAAAAACTATTTTGTGTCAATTTTGACACTATTTGATATATGATTTTTTTTTAAAGTCATAACAGAATTATATGTTCGAACCAAATTGATTAAATAAACACTAATATATCATAGTAACCTATAAAATTAGTTTAATTCATAAAAAGTCTCAAATTACATTCATTTGAGCATTTATAACATCAATTATGTTAATATTTCCTTAAAAGGGTAATTACTGCATCATCGTTGTGTCATAAATAAATTAATTTATTTAAGGTATAAAAATTATAAATAAACTATAAATATGTAGGAAATCTTTTTATCTTTCTAATGAATATTTATAGTCGAATTTATCTTATGTATAACCCCATATTAAAAATGATTTACTTATTAAACATTGGTTTTAACTATTTTAACCCTTCTTTAAATAAATTAATAATAAATGTCCTAATCTAACCCAAGTGGGCCTAAATGGTCATATTATATTCATAAGGTTGTTTTTGGTCGAATTACACTTATCCAATAGAATTAGGACATGTGTTAGGGTAATAGTAATATCATATTTACCCTTAGTTACCCTATTTACTATTAACCGTGGTAAATAAAAGTAAAAAGTTACTATTCACCAAAAATTATTTTAATCTCATTGAACCACATTTTACTTACTGACATCAACCGTGTCTCTCTGATTTTTGAAATTCCATTCACAGAAGCGGTAAAATTAAGTTTTATGCAAAATTCAGTTTTTCACCTACCACTCAGTGGTTTCACTATTCATCAAAAATTGAAGGTTTTCAGAAAAATGCCAAAATTTCATCCTAAGATATATTTCATATTCCAAATTGAAAAATGAAGTCTATTTTACCAAATTCATAACATAAAAATTGCATTAATTAATTTTATAATTAAATCCCGATGTTAAAACAAATATCGTGTTTTTAAGAAACAATATCTATCAAAAGATTGAAACTTGATTATGTCTGGTTTAAATGTGAAATTACATCCAATGAACAACATTGTATTCAATTGTAAAAATATATTCTAAATATACTTCAAAACCACTCAAATTAATGATTTATCACTATTAATTATTTCGATTAAAAAAGTTGTTTTTAATTATAATTTAGTAATTTTCACTATTCATCAGAATATGAAAGTTATCCAAAAAGTACCAAAATTTCACCTTAGGCTAAATTCGATACTCCGAATCCAAAAATGAAGTCCATTTTGAGAGCTAAAATTTCTAAAATTTAAAAGGTTGTTATTACTATTCAAAACGGCTAGTTTTAATAATATTTTAATAGCATATCGTTTTTTCGTGAAACTCAGTATTGCGTACTACACACGCTATCGAGGAAGGTTGTGATTGCGTGTAATGCAAGGCAAGTCAAGGATGTGTGTTGTGAAAGCTCCTTTTGGTGTAGCGTACAACACAAGACATTAGTGAATTAAAGAATATTTTTCATAAAATCTCGGGTTGTTACATTCTACCCCCCTTAAAATGAATTTCGCCCTCGAAATTCGTCGGGGTTATAAATGGTTTACTATTCGAAAGTTTCTTTAATAGAAACCCACATCGTAAAAAGGAATACCAAAACTTGTCTTTAAAAACTAAAGTATGAAATGTAACGATTACCCAAATAAACTAATCACTGGGTTTCCACATAGGTGAAAATATGGATATGGAAGAGAAATCTAACCATCATGTTCTGATGGAGAGTGGTAGAGAACATGGATATGGAAAATCAAGTAATCACAAATCCATAAATTTGTGACGATCTAAGGTAACATCTGATTCATCAGGTATAAGATCACTAGGACAACATTTTTGGTTTTCAAGATCATTTCCCTAAAGTTGAAAATTTGAATTAGAATAAATACTTTCTTTATTTTGGTACAATCTCACTTTTGTTCATGCCTTGAACAATTTCCACTTCATCTCTTAAATAAATGAAGTTGAATTTGTTATTCGTGAAGTGTTAGAAGATCATGTGATAGAATGACGGGTCATTCCATCTGTCTCAAAAGGTTAGCAAAATTTATATACATAAGTCGATCTATAGTGGGATTAATCATATATGGTTCCTAAAATGGGCTTATACTTCATATATCATACTGCTTAATGTAATAAAACTACTTTCTACTAAACAGGGACTTCCTGTAGGCCAGTGGTAGGCAATAAAGGCCAGTCGCACTTCAGTTGTGGGTTCGATTCCCACAGCCTTGTCCGACGCGATGGGCTGTCGCCCGTCCTGCAGGTTGTTCTTTTTCTAAAGATATTTTACTATAACATCCCATCAATAATATCGAAAAAAAACTTCAATCCTTAAACAATACTAACTTATGTCTAACAGAATCCATTGTAATCTTTAGGCTTATCCATAATACTGCAGTCCACTCTCATAATATAGTGAAAACGATTACCAGAGATTTAATACTGTCGTTGATCCCCATATATCATAAGATATGTCTTGTTGGTCACATTCCAAACATTCAAAGTCCTTAATCATGTATTCTCTTGAAGAATGAATACCCATTGAACCTTAGTGAAATCATGAATACTGTTAAAAGTTAACACTTTCCACATACCAAAATCCAAAAACTCTATATACTCAAACCATAATATAACCTTCTCCTTATATCAGTCATGAGCTCATGAATACTATCAAACATTTAATTTTCTCCTTATCCCTACATTATGTGCATATCATCTACATTCCAAAAATATCTGAATAACCTTCCATGGATACTGGTAACATTAATCATACACTTTCAAAACTCAAGGAAAGACAATAGTGTAACAATCCTTGGATGTCTCGTTATTCCAACATTACACATGATAAACATGTAATCATTCCACTACATTCTTAAACCATTGACCGAGCTTCAACAATTCTTTCATCTCACATATCATTTGTAGTCTCTTCATCATCATCAACATAAATACTTCCCATACGACCATACTGATTATCTTCATGAGACTTTCCCTTAGGGCATTGGTTTTCATAATGCCCGTACATTCCACATTTAAAACATCTAACCATTGTTGATGTCGTAGTAATACCATTATCCTCATCCATGGTGTTAACTGAACCTTTTCCTTTGCACTTACTTGCTTTGTGTCCTTCTTTTCCACACCCAAAGCATCTTCCAGTTCCTTTGAAACATTCTCCTTGATGCCTCTTCCCACATGATTTACATAGGGGAAAGTGAACTTTCTTTCCTCTATGATCATCATGAAACTCCATCTTTCTCTTATTAGCCGAGTCAGGAAACTTCCCAAATTTTACTTTATTGATCATATTATGAGATTGTTGATTCGGCATAATAATGATGTTTGGACTTCCAAATCCCATTTCATTATGAAGAATATCATTCCATTGTCCATCATATCCTCCATTATCGTGAATCATCTTGTTTCCATCCATTTTCTAAAACCCAAAAAAAGAATAGTGTGAGAGGCAAAAATCATGCTAGGGAAAACAACATAATAAAGGTGGAGTATCCCCAATATCTTAGGTTAAATTCTATGATCGTTACCGTAGTTCTATGTGTGTATCCTATATGTATACTTATCCTTAGGGACATCCCTAGACATACCTTATAAATATCTCTAGGGATCTCACTAAAGTTCTCGCATCCTAGTTTCCAAAGGTTGAATAAACCTTTCCTCTGATACCAACTGTAGAGACCCAAAGCCTGACTTACATGGACTTTAAATTACTTTTGTGGAATACTTAGTACATAACAAAAACACACACACAAGGATCGTAATAGTTTAGTGTCTTTGGAAACTCGGAATAAAATCTTCTAATCGTGGTGAAAGATCTTCAACATCTCCCATAAAGATCTTCCTTTTTTTACCTAAAACCTTTCTTTATATCCTGGGGAGAAGAAAACATAAAAGGGTGAGCTCAAATGCTCAGTAAGGGTAAACAAAAGAAATATCAATCACATCGTATTCATAAGAACATAACATTTTGGAAATCATAACCTGCAAAAGAGAGTATAAGTTCATAACATGGGATAAATCATGGTTGTGAAATGTAATCACAATAATCATAACTTAAAACATGAAACTTTGTGGCATTCACACATAATCATAGAGAATCATTTATTGTTAGTCAAGACTCATTTCCAAGACTATCTTAGTGGACAAAGTCCCTTTCTGAATCGAGTAACCCTCGTTTCAGTCCTGTTTCACTGAACCGGTATAACCTACCATTCCAGCCATGTCTATCTCATGAGATATAAAATCTTTACCCAATGCATTGGAGGGAGATATAGGTCCCACCCATCTTATAATGAATCCTTTCTTATGTGTGCCACATAATCATAAACCATACATCATAGCGTAACCCATGTAATAAAAATGGGATTCTTAAACAACATGACATCATAAAACAATTCATATAAGATAAAGGAATTCATAAAAATATTTCCATCACAACATAATAGAATCCATGTAATAATAGGGATAAAAACAGAACCCTTTTTATTATCTTAGATGGAAAATAATTTTGATAAAATACTTGAACTTCATTCTTGAGGAAAATATCCTTTCTACTTCAAAAACATTTTTCCTTTCATAACATGTCAGACAACTTTAAAATAAAAGAAGTTGATTAAAAATAAACTTGAAAACTTGTAAAGGAAGCTTCTTGGAAATAATGTTTTAAAAATACATTCATGTCGTATAAGTAAAAAAAACATTCTTCTCGTACTTTTGTTGGAAAAGTTAAAAAAGTACCTCGTACGAAAAACGACAAAAGATTCCTTTAATATCTTTTACTAAAAACACACCGAAGGGTAAAATAGGATTTAAACAATTGTAGTTGAATGAAAATAATATTACATATTGAGGAAACATGGATGTGGATGATAAAATACACCCCAGTAAATACCAAAGTATAAACAATCTCGGATAAAAATGAGATTGTGATATTTCCCTTACCTTAGGTCCGATTTGCTTCGTATGTGTCCGAACCTCCTGTATAATGATTTAAATAATGTCATTGACTTATTACAAAATCATATTCATTGTTATGATATCATATATGGTTCACTTATGACATTATATTACACGTTCTTTTGTAAATTCCATGTTAAAGAAGCGTTTTGGGTAAAATCGTTTCATTTATCGTAGGTGTTTTGACTTGTTGTTCTTGACATTATTATTACTTATATCATGATTTACATACTTCCAGAATATAAAATATGATTTATATATCATATATATTCAGTATATATATATATAATAGATAGATAAATGAAATGAAAAACACCGTTCATGGAGACGGTAGTCCATACGTGCGCATGAACGCTGTTTTCCTTTCCTTATTGTCTTGAATGGAAGTAAGTAGATGACATACATATATATATATATATACATAAATCCAGTAGCTTTATAATGTAATAAATTTCATTATTATTTCTTTTATATACTTTATAATCATTCTTAAATGGTTAACATGGAGAATGAATCTCATCGCGTCGTGGAGACGGTAGTCCGTACGTACGCACAAGTGATGATATCGTTCTCATGGTCATGGAATTGTGTTGAAGTGTATGTATACTATTTTAGTATCAATATCACTTTATAATAATCATATCTAGTTACTCATTAAACCATTATACCCATCCAATTAAGGTGGTGGCGGAAAATAGATTACACCATGGCGTGGAGACGGTATTCCGTACGTACGCACGCGCGGTGATTTCCTTTTTCCATAGGATGGATAGAAGGATAATTAGAGTTGTTTCATATTTATAATAACATATAAGTATATAATAAATACTGATGTTATTACTTTATCATGAAACAACTAAAGAAGAAGAAGTTGAAGAAGAAAGAAATTGAAAAAGATCGGTAATGGATATTACCTCTTTTTGATGTGCCTTCACTTATCCTCCACTTAAAGAACTAAGGATGGTCTTTGAAGAAGACCAGGACCTCTAGGATGATACTAGGGAAGTGGAGAAGAGATTTTGGCAGGGTTTGGACGAGCTTGAGTGCTCAATTTGGTGTGAGGAGGAGGGGGAGGAGGTGTCCCTTTATAAGGTAGGAGAGGGGCACCTTAGGAATACCTCAAAATATTATTTTATATTAATGTCAAAATCGGTTTATAATGGTTCCAAAGGGTCTTATTTCGAAGCTAAAGTGGGGATGGGTCGAAATCCTATCAACAAATAGGATTTAGACAAGTTTAGGGTATTATTTTAACCTTATCAATTAGATTTAACGCTAAGTTTAATAATTTAACTTTTACCGTGTCTTTTTGTTTTCTTTCACTATATGGTTAATACACTTACTATAACATGCCAAACGAACCCCAAATTGTATATTATTAATACATATATCCATATCTAAGTCATTTGGCCGAACCTTATATTTTTAGGAATAAAATAACAATTAATAATATAAAATTTGATTTAAAAACTATTTTGTGTCAATTTTGACACTATTTTATATATGATTTTTTTTGAAAGTCATAACAGAAATATATGTTCGAACCAAATTGATTAAATCAACACTAATATATCATAGTAACCTATAAAATTAGTGGAATTCATAAAAAGTCTCAAATTACATTCATTTGAGCATTTATAACATCAATTATGTTAATATTTTCTTTAAAAGGGTAATTACTGCATCATCGTTGTGTCATAAATAAATTAATTTATTTAAGTTCTAAAAATTATAAATAAACTATCACTATGTAGGAAATCTTTTTAGCTTTCTAATTAATATTTATAGTCGAATTTATCTTATGTATAACCCCATATTAAAAATGATTTACTTATTAAACTTTGGTTTTAACTATTTTAACCCTTCTTTAAATAAATTAATAATAATTGTCCTAATCTAACCCAAGTGGGCCTAAATGGTAATATTATATTCATAAGGTTGTTTTTGGTCGAATTACACTTATCCAATAGAATTAGGACATGTTTTAGGGTAATAGTAATATCATATTTACCCTTAGTTACCCTATTTACTATTAACCGTGGTAAATAAAAGTAAAAAGTTACTATTTACCAAAAATTATTTTCATCTCATTGAACCACATTTTACTTACTGACATCAACCGTGTCTCTCTGATTTTTGAAATTCCATTCACAGAAGCGGTAAAATTAAGTTTTATGCAAAATTCAGTTTTTCACCTACCACTCAGTGGTTTCACTATTCATCAAAAATTGAAAGCTTTCAGAAAAATGCCAAAATTTCATCCTAAGCTATATTTCATATTCCAAATTAAAAAATGAAGTCTATTTTACCAAATTCATAACATAGAAATTGCATTAATTAATTTTATAATTAAATCCCGCTGTTAAAACAAATATCGTGTTTTTAAGAAACAATATCTATCAAAAGATTGAAACTTGATTATGTCTGGTTTAAATGTGAAATTACATCTAATGAACAACATTGTATTAAATTGTAAAAATATATTCTAAATATACTTTAAAACCACTCAAATTAATGATTTATCACTATTAATTATTTCGATTAAAAAAGTTGGTTTTAATTATAATTTAGTAATTTTCACTATTCATCAGAATATAAAAGTTATCCAAAAAGTACCAAAATTTCACCTTAGGCTAAATTCGATACTCCGAATCCAAAAATGAAGTCCATTTTGAGAGCTAAAATTTCTAAAATTTAAAAATTGGTTATTACTATTCAAAACGGCTAGTTTTAATAATATTTTAATAGCATATCGTTTTTTCGTGAAACTCAGTATTGCGTACTACACACGCTATCGAGGAAGGTTGTGATTGCGTGTAATGCAAGGCAAGTCAAGGATGCGTGTTTTTCAAGCTCCTTTTGGTGTAGCGTACAACACAAGACATTAGTGAATTAAAGAATATTTTTCATAAAATCTCGGGTTGTTACATTAATAATATATTATTGTTTGGTAAAACTTGGCCTTGCATTTAATTAAACCAATTGAAAAAACTAATTGGTTCATTTGATGCATGGTAATTTTGTATAATGGTCATTTCTAGATATATCATAAAGTCTAAGGTTATTATATTCCCTTATTTGATAGGTTTTGTGGGGCATACACGCTATCAAAAACAATGTTATTAATTTTTTTATTTCAGGGTGTTACATTATCCCCACTTTAAGCAAATTTCATCCTAGAAATTTAATCTCAATAATTTTAATAGATTTTTTTATATTTCCTATGTTGAAATAATACATCATTAGTAGGGTTCATAAAATATATCTTATAAAAAGAATTGGATGTACAAAGTAGACATTAACTAAAATATTATTAGGCTTCTATGTAGGAGAACATTAGTAGAAAGTAAAGATATGATCTTGGAAGGGAAAAATAAATATTTATATTGGATTTTGAGGTCATTGATTGTAAATAAGTTAATTATTAATGGAAATTTGAGGGTCTCAAAGTCATAAATCTTTGATGATTTAAAAGACATTAGGTTCAAAATAAATTAATGTATTAGGAAAAACTTTTATTTTTACGTTATTTTCCTAACATTAAGGAATTATTTAATTGACTAAGAATATAATAAATTATACCTAATTGGTATATTTTTATAAAAAATTACCCTTTGATTTTTCTTTAATAAATTTCCAATTCATACATTTATATATGAAATGGATATCTAAAAATTAAATTTGATGTCTAAATCACTATAATACATTTTCAATATATCTTAAGGCCCATAAAAGTGTGACATGTATAAAATGTTTATCTCAAAATATTCTCCAAAACCAATATGGTTAGGAAATAAATTTATAAACCAAAACAATTACACTATGGTTTCATCATTTGTTTTTATTTTTCATATTTCTTATCTAAATACAGTGATAAATTAACGAAGACATCGTTTCAATTAGTGGTTGGTGTGAAGCCCTTATCATCCTTCAGTCATGGCTCCAAATATCACAACCATTATGAACCTGGTGGTTTATCACCCGGGATAGAGGTTTCCCTTTTCTAAAACCGTATTAATATAATTTCCCAAACTAATAATATAAACATATTTAAAATATGGTTAATACCCAAGTATACTTTTATCTATGGATTTAAATGAAACCTCAATAAATATATACTTCTTTTATTTTATGTCAACATAGGACCTTCCTTATTCTTAGTTTTAACCTAGGTCCTTAATTTTCATTATATATTCAAATCCAACATAATGGTTTGTAAATAAAATTTGAATTATCTTAAGGATAACCACTAGGAGTGTCAAACCAAGTGCATAGAAAGGCTTGTTGTCATTTACCAGATAATGCAGAGTCATGCATGACACACCTTGTTGGAGTTCTTACCCCTAGGTACATATGTTCCAAAACCACATCCACTTTTTAAATCCCAATGGTGATGTATTTCTAGAAATACCTATATAATATCTACCTTACCGAAATTCTAGGATCTTCTTATATATATAGCCTCAAATTCTACCTTAGGATTACATTTTATAATCTATGTTTCCCTAAATCTAGTTTCCACGGTTGATTTTAAACTTTCATAGATACAAAATGTATCAACCCTCCCATATAAATCCTAGAGCTTATGTCTACTACTGTTACATTGGAAAAATATACAATTAAATCACATCCCAACGGACAGAAAAATTTAGTAGTCTTGGTAAACTGGATACATACATGAGTCAAAATTACAAAATATTTTATTAATTTTAGGATAATAACTTTATTCCATATTGTGTAACCATCCATTTTATTCTATGTAAAATTCTGAGAATCCTGGGGAAACAAAACATAATAAGGGTGTGGTCAAATTATCTGTAAGGGAAAATTATAGTGGAAACAATAATGAATAAATAAGAATCATCAATAAGGTCGGGTAAATAGATGAGAACGCATCATATATAATCAATAACTGAGAAGTAAGTGAGTAAATTATTTGGAAAATTAAATAACTAAAAACACATTCTATTTAATCAATAAACTATGAATCAAAATGCATCCATAGATAATGTTAAATAAAAAATATCATGTATAATAACAATTGAATCTAAATGAACAAAATTCCTAATTATTGGATGCCATGATTCTTATGTAAATGGTATATTTGCCATCCAGACGTTTCAAAATATGGTTTATCATATCTGGTAAAATGACATCTATATATAGGTAACTAAATCATCCTATGAAATTATTGAAGCATTCAAGAAAATATATATATGGTCCCCACCAAAGTCATATACATCTTAAAAATTACTCATATATCAAAAAATTGATTTAACAATTTTCCCTTCCAAATATCTATATTCAGTAGAAAAAATTGATTTATCAATATTTCCTCAATTAATCAAATAACTATCAAGTTAGAACCGGATTTAAAAATGGTATATTTTATAGGAAATAATTATATGCATGATAAATGATATGGATATTTATGGGAAACATAATGTTCAATGATCACTGGAAATTTAATATTTCAAGGGGACTAAAAGGATTCGAAGACGTGAATGTCAATTCAATACTTGGTAAAAGAAAATTTAACCCATACAAAGATATAATAAGGATGATATCAACAAAAAATATCCCATGTGGATTAAAATTAAGGGTTGTTTTCATAGATTAATAGAAATACTAAACCATATATTTTGGAATACATTCTTGATGAAAATATACATTTTATTTTTAAAATCATTTCAAAAATTCTTTTTTTTTAAATAACTTAAAAAAATTAAAAAAAATGACCTTTTGAACATGAAAATGATGCTTTAAAGGAATATGGTGGAAAAATATGTATATTTCATATAGGGTAAAAAGGACATTTATTTTGTGTGGTAAAAAGTTTAGAAAAGTGACTTGTTCATAAAGAAACCAGAATATTCCTTTGAAAATAATTATAAAAGAAAAAAAGTGTAAAAAATTATTCAATAAATGATTATTTAATTGTTAAAAACTTATTTGAAACCGTTTTTATAAAACTAAGTTTTCCGAAAAAATAGGTTATCCAACCAAAGGGAGAAATAATGTTGGGTTTTATTTAAAAAAAATACTAAAACATTTTGTCTACCAATGAATGGAAAATTATACAATTATTTGAAAAATGTGATTAATAAATAGAGTGGGATAAAATTAAATGGTTTAATGAAAAATTATCCAATAATTTCATCTAATGTAAATTCAAGTGTAAATAATCCCAAAAAAATAGATTCTGAAGTAAACCCTTGAAAATAATATAATGATGATTTGATAATAATTCAATGGTATATTATGTGTATCAAGTGTAAATCCACATAAAAGTGGTGTAAATACAAAGATATTTAGTAAAAATTTTATTTTCACCATAATCTTAGAATATTAATGATAATGATGATGTAATATAACCCAATGAATAGTAATTAGTTTATGTAATTCTTTTCCACATGGTAACTTTTAGATCAAATCCTCTTAGATGAAATAATTAAAATTGAAAATAAAAATATAGTGAATAATGAATGAATCGTGATATTATATATCAAAGTGGTAGTATTTAAAGCCTACGTATGAAATTATATTCACAATAATAAATTATGTATCAAATAATGGAAATACTATTAAAATTATTCTGGTTGAAAATAATATTTCAACATTCCAAAGTGTCTCAAACCTCTATGAAACATTTGAATCATAAAATAAATTATTTAATAACATTAAATAAAATATTTATTATTATTAAAATATATATATTCCTGATATAACATGTCAAAGGTTATTAGATACACCACACAAGAGAAGTAATTGGTGAATATGATATTTATCTCACATAAATAAATAGTGATATGAAAACTCATTATCATACATTTCCTTTCAATTGAACATCCTTTAAATTATTTTATAATGGTTTTAAACTTTTAAATAACAAATAAAAGAACCATTCTCATTTATATAATATCATATATTATCGTCATATAAAATATTATTACCTGTTTGTTAACAGTCATTCATTATTGTCACTATTTTGGGTTTTAATTGCCTAGACTTTCGAATATGTTTTCACTTATTACATTTTTTTATAATACATATATCATAATTTAATAATATCAAAGATGTATAAAAATATTTAATTATCATATAAATTAAGTATATATGTATTTATAATAATCTATAATATTTTTATTTGTGAAATTAAGTGCATCGCTCATGGAGATGGTAGATTGTATATACACATGAATGCTAATTTCCATTCTTTATTGTATTAAAAGATTAAAAATTATATGATATATAAGTATATTTTAATAAAATTATAATATTTATTTCATTTAATTCACATAGTTTTATAAAAATAAACCTTTATACATTCCATGTAGAGCATGAAAAAATCACATCACTTTGAGTAGGGGTAGTCAAACTTTGACAAAACTCTGTTATCGTACTCTAACAAGATGAAAAGTATAATGGTATCTGTAATATATAATTAAATAAAAATAAATAGATTATAAATATTTTATATATCATATATAAACATAGTGTATATTTTAATTCCCTACCATGAGAGGTGGTAATGAAAAAAACAAAAGATATCATTTTGCAAGGCGGTAGTTCTCCCTACACATAAATGGTATGTTCATTACACATTATATGAAAGTGTTTGTATTTTTAGATAGTACCATTTGAATAAAAAAATATCATTATATTAATCATGATTTTTTTATATACTATTTTAATAATAATAATAATTTAGTGGTATATAATGAAAATAAAATAAAAGTGCTTATGGAATTATTTTACCTCTTATTTGAGTAAATCATTTTTATTTTCACCAAAGGGATTCCATGGATAGATTTATTCTCAAGGTGAGTCATATATGTTGAGGGGAAGGATGTTTGGGATCTGTTTTGTCTGATTTTTATCAAGCCAAATTAGATTTAGAGTTGTGAGGAAGTGGGAGTGTTCAGTGTAGTTTTATAGTAGAGCGGGAGTGACATTATTTTAAATTGTGGAAATGGAAATTCCACCCATGTTTCCCTATAAAACCTAGCTCCAATAATGGTCCAAATAGATAAAAGTAAGTATAGAGTATAAATATAAATATAAAATGGATATTTGAAAATTTTCTAGGTCATTTTGGCTCATAAGATAAAGGTTTATTCCCATTTTATACTAATTTGTTTTTTAGTAATTGTAATTAATTTTAATCACATTTTGTAATATTTTTTTGACAAAAACTTGTTTTACCTTATTAGAAATTATAAAATATTTTGATTCCAAATAAAGAATTTATTTTTCCAAATTCTATACCCATATGTGGCGGAACAAAATGTGAATATAATTCCACAGATGGAAAGAAAATGCGCGTTTTTAAAGTAAAAACGTTCAAACACTTGATATGTTTTTATATCTATAATCAAATTGAAATTGATTAAAATGAACTAAATTGTATTCATATATATAAAATTTATCTATTTAATATTTAAAACTAATAAAAAAATACTTTAACCTTTTAATTAAATTAGATTACAATGAAGTTTGGAAATAAAATTTAGTATTTTTCACAATTCATTTAAAAAAACATCACAGAAAAATAGAAAAAAATTACCCTAAGATAATTATAAATTAATATATGAAATATAAAATTTATTATATATAAAAAATCTATAAATGCTCCATAAATTTTATTTAAAATATGTTCTCTATTAAAAGGTATTAAAAGTGTCTTTATAAAAAAATATAGGGTTTTTATGTGTAAAATTTGGTTCACTCGTATATTATGCCTATAAAATCTATTTGATGAATATAAAAAAAAATTGAATATAAAATATATATATATATATATATATTACATTATTATCACTCAATAATTATTATTAATTTCATTTATTAGGATAAAATAGCTTTGTGAGCATAAAAAATTCTATTAAAACATTCCCTTTATATTATATTAGTTATAATATAAATTTATAATTAATTATTAACCAATTAATTCATTTCATATTTAATTAGAATATATATTTTCATATGTTAGTTAATTTTACTATTAACCTGTAATTTATCAGCTACTTTATATCGTATTATATTAAATATTAATATTTTACTAATATAATGTTGTTTGGTAAAACTCGGTCTCACATGTAAAGTAATCCATTGAAAAATTTATTATTGGGTTCGATGAAGGATAATTTAGTATCTCTTTCATTGAAAGATATATCATCGATTTCATTTATTTAAAATATTAAATATTTTGTATTGACTCGGGATATTATATTCCCTTATACGCTTGGTGTTTTATTTTATCCACTCAATTGAATAAAATGATCTTACTTTATAATTTTAGGGTGTTTCAAACATTGATGAAAACTTCTTCAAATTATTATATGGAATATTTCATAGGGAAAATACACCATTTCACTTTTAAATTACTTCACAATAATCAAACATATTACAATATATTATAGAAAAAACTTATTTACAAAAACAACCTTTGAAACTTATAAAGGAGTCTTCAAATAATTTATTGGTCATCATAGTGACTAATTCATTACATGTCCTATGAGATAAAAAATTGTCCCTTACACATTGTTATATAAATTTTAGAAATTACCTCATTCATAAAATGAAAATAAATTTACTTTCAAACCTATTAATAAAATTTAAAACCCCGGAAAAAATATATTTAATAAATCATATAAATAATGTTAAAAAATTCAATAATTTTTTTTGTTAAAATAGATATGGATAAAAAATTAATTTTGACAGAAGAGAAAACTGAAGTCGGAATTTTTTAAAAACATTTCCTAAATCATTTTAAGTACCAAAGAGAGAAATGGTAATATTAATTGAAAATTTCATGAATAATCAGTGGATAAAAAATTCATGTTTTTTATACTAAAATTATCGAATAATTTTATACAATGTGAATTACATCATAAAAAATCATGATTAAAATAATATTCAAAGATAAACCCTTACCGCTTTTATAACTTTTGAATCATTAATCACATGAATAAAGTTAATGAATTGTAACATAAAATATCATGAATTTTTAAGGATTCATGATATTATATGTAAAGGGGATATATATACAATATTTATAATAAATTAGGTACATAAAATAACATGTGTCTCAAATAATAATGTTTTGAGACGAAACCCTTACCTCGAGTCCAATATTTTTTCTTTTATGTCTTTTATCTCAGTTATAATTTATGTGGCCTTAATTTTATTCATTTTTTTCATTTTTTTATACTTTATAATGTATATTTTCTACTAAAATAACTTTATTTTAGTTAATAATAACTTTATCAGTGATATAAAGTTTTAATAAAAATTTAACGGATTTTATATTATTAATTTTTTTTTTATTATTTACTAATAAATTTTTTTATTAATTAACAATGTTATTTTATTTATTAAATGATTATTTTTATGTTTTATTATTTCATTGAATAAAATTTAATTTACTCTTATGTGTGATTAATTTTTATTAATTAATTAGTATAATATTTAACGTAATTTTCTTTTTTAGTATTTAATTTTATATTGGTTAAATAATTTAAAAAGTTCTTGGGAATTTATATTAATCTAGAATTAGTTCATTTTAGTGTATTTTTTCTTCTTTGTGTAGGGAGTAAGATAAATTCATCTGTTTGTAGTAATGAGTAACATAAAATTTTACTAAAAAATAATTCTATTCCGCACAATTAATAATTGAAGAATACATAAAAAGATAAATTCTATGAGGTTGAGATCATAATATGATATTCATAAGAGTATGCAAGATTAATATCTCATTTTATATTTATTCTTACTCGATGTCATTGTTGAGAATTATATACTAGAACTAAAGGGGGATGTTTGAACCAACCCAATATTTAACATAGAAGAATCTAGATGAGGGCTGAGCTTGGAACACCAATATAAATCCTAAGTTCCATGGTTGGTGATTTGATGTAGGCCAGACAAAATCCAATCTTGGAATAGGTTATAAATAGCAACGTGGTAATGGATTTGACTTAAACCAAGACAGATTCTACTCGACTTGGATCCATAAGTTGAAATGAACCTGTATAATCGGCCGAAAGAGAAATGGATAATTTTATTCCTTTTTTTGTTAATTATCAATGAAGAACCCTAGATGAAATGGTGGATCATGAAGGAAATCGAAGAGATATTAAGCTGACCTGGTAGAAAACTGAGTGAGAAAATATGGACCCATTTTGAGTATCAAGATCTCGAGATGATGGATTGATGATGATAATGAGGTTTCCACTATAGGTGATCACGAGTTCTTCATTCACATTGTGGCAGATATTAATGAGTTTTAATATTCCTACACCACCCAAGGGTGATGATCCAAACCCTGAAGATGATGAAACTTCTAAACACTAAGAATTAGTCATATTACATCTGTATTTAAGGATTATTTTGATGTTTAGCCACAAATTATTGATTATCTGAACAGCTAAGTTCCAAGAGAAAACCTTTATCCTCAATTAATGATGGAAATATTTTTTTTCAAAAATAATATCTGCCTCTATGAAGAATATATCAAATATGATTAATTATCCAAGGTGTTAAAAATAAGGGATTTGAGGATAAATTGATCAATGGATCTTGTTTCTTCATGTTTGATGTTAAACCCTAGCATTCTTAATATAGATGAAACATGAAATATACTTTTTGAGGATGGATTATATCATTTGAAGCTGATATGAATCTATTTTTGGACACCGAATGAACTAAGGCCGAATCAATATTATGTGCACTGATTTAGCTGTTCTTGATCTTATTGAAAATAAACATTGTCAGTGGCTTTGATTTTAATAAATGATAAAAGATCATGTCACTGAAGAACCCAACTTAATATCAATAAATATGGTTAATTTTTAATCCCATTTCTATTGGGTTGAAGTTTTTTTCATGCTAATTTACTAGGTTAATAATAGAGTAAAGTACATCACTACTACACACGGATGAGGGTGTGTTCTGTGAAGGTGTATGTAGCAGGTGTTTAGTCAAGTGTTTTTATGTGAAATTTAATCTTCATTTGATAAGGTGTTCATTTTTGTAATTAGTTTTACCAAATGGTGGTGAAGGAGTGGTTTGGAGATTTAAATCTCAAATAAATCATATAGGAGTTCAATTTATGTGATTCTGTTTAAATAAGGGAGTACAATGGGACATAACATTTTATTAATCATCTGAGCATGTCACAGAGTTGATTTCAATTAATTATTAAAGTCACATGGTTGTGACAAAAGTATTAATAGAAAAATACTATCATTGAAAAAAGTCACATTAATTAAGAAAAAGAATTATGTTCACTAATTTGGTATGTAGCTTAAATATATAAAGAGTATATGTGATGAAAAAAGGGAATCAACCATTATTTTAAAGTCACTTTTTAATATTATGGGACAGATGATCCATAGAGAGAGAAGATTTATTCTTTGGGAGCACGAGCAAGCGCTTCATCAAATGATAGAGACGTATCTAAAGAAAAGAGAGACTGACATCGAATCAACTGATTATATTTCTTCTCTATTTACGTTTTACTTTCTTTTTGTATCGCAATTCCATGAGATCCTATTTTTGTTTTGTTAAAAAAAATGCATTGTGTTTAATTAAGAAGATATCTTTTTTGGTTTCATTCCATATTATATTCTTTATTTGTGAGATATTTACCAAAAAAAATTCAAATTCTTGATTTTATTAATCAAATGAGATCTATATGTGATGAACTATAAAATTAGGCAATTTCTGGATAATATTTTGGGCAAATATTTTGACCATATTTTTTATAATTTTGATTTTGATTATTAATTTGAAATTGAAAAATTACAATTAGTGGACAATTGATTCCCTATTTATATTCTTTTTTTATCTTCTATTTATTCTAGTTAGTTTTAAAAAAGTTAATTCATTGTTTTATTCATCATCATTTGCACATATTTTCACCTTTTTTCATCACTTTCTTTCTTATAGATCCATAGATTATGAAATTTAATAAATCCTTAGGGAAATCACCAGACTTCCAAGTGGATCAACCCTTCTTATCATTATTGAGTAGTTATTATGAGTATATAAATTTGTCATTTTATTGGGTTTCTAATGAATATACTATGATCAAATTTCGGCACCATTTCTGGTGAGGGATTTCACTGAATTCAATTGGGTAAAAAACAAATAAATATTGAATTACCAAATTTTTTAAAAAATATATGCTTTATAAAAATCAGCAACATGTTCTTTTTTCAATTTTCTACTGCCTATTGTTTATATTCTACTTTAAAATAAAAAGTGTTGCTCTCTTCTTTTTTCAATTATTTAAACCATTAAATTTTTTAGTAATTTTTTTTTGGGTTTTGTGAAACCATTATTGTGGTTTTTGTTTTTCATTTTTTTTTAAAAATGGAACATCAATGGGGTTTGTCTCAACAAAATGATAATTTTTGTAGCTATTATAAGAAAACTTTTTGGTAATGTGTTTATAACATTCCATAAAAACCATATCATTATGAAGAAAACCTTGACATTTATAAACTAGAACACAAGGATTACTCAAAACTAGACTAAATGATGTCTAAAATTGATGCTGAATTTGATGAACATGATGAAGCCCTTGAAGACAGAATAAAGAGTATATAAATTAAAAAATTATAGTTACAACTATCAATGAAAAAAATTGAAATAAAAAATCATGTTAATATTTTAGGAGAATTTGGGAAAAACATGAGTAGGGGAGTGGGGATAAAAATAAATGACAGTCATTTTATTTGTTGAAATATGAATCTCAATAATAAAAATATATGCAAAAACAACTCATTAAATGAATAAAATAAAACTAATGAATGTGTTAATAATTAAAAGGGAATCCCTTCGGAAAATTTTTAAATTCAACTGATAGAGATTGAAGATCAATGCCCTATTCTATACATGATTCGTAGTTTTTAAAAAGGTCATTATTTCAGATGTTTTGAAAATGTGGTTACTAAATTTGAGGATAATACGAATAAAGAGAATATTAATGTAAAACACTTCACCCAATTTCTATAAAATTCTGAGTAATGAACTTGAATGTGTAATGGGGGATAATTTTGAAGAAAACAACCAAAAAATTAATGATTCTGACAGTTTTGAACCTGATTTTAAAATTGCCTTCCTTGATTTTAAATTGTAAACCCAACTATCATTAAACTATTGTCTGATGAAAAATATGATGGTAAATTCTGTGAAGAAAAAATACTTAATCAATATCCATTTCCTTGTTTACTCACTTTTGAATCCACTAATGATTTCTTTAATGAAATCTTAAACAGTGTTGACCAACCTAGGGAAAATTTTCTAAATATGAAAGTATTTGAATGTTATTTTCAAAGAAATAAATTGAACAAATATCCTTATAAAATTTAATTATAATACTCAATTGAAATTTATCTAGTTAAATAAATCGTGGTATTATATCTTTAAGAAATGGTTTAGCACACACTTGATTGTATAATAGGAAATAAAATTTCAAAAAAAGTTGTATATAATTTTCTCTTTTCATATGAGAAACATTTGGAAGAGATTTATAATATAGTAAAACATTATTTTTTTATGATAAAAAATTAAATTCCTTATTTTTCACACCATTCGTTAACTAAGTCCAGTGTGGAATGTCATTTTTAAGATGAATGTAGTTTGGAAGAGGAATATTTTATAATTTTTAATTCAAAAACTACTCAATTTTCTTTTGAAGATCCTTTTTCTGAATCTAAAACTATATTGTCATCTATTTTTACATCTGATATCATGGTTTTAGGACTAATTTTGAGTAAATATGTTGTTATGATAATATATTACCTCTACTAGCACCAATGTTATTGATGTATCTTTAAAAAAATTATTTTTTAAATTTGATCTTAATATAGAAGTGGACATCACTATTTCCAAGAGTTATTTTGAAAACAATTTTTCTATTGATGAGCTTCAAATATTCTTGGTAGAGCTTTAAAGGGAACCTTATTTTTCACTTCTGCCTATATGTCTTGAAAACACTATGAATGTAAGCTTGGTTGATGTGTTTTATTATCTAATTATAGACATCTTTGATAATACCCTTTATGTTTTTTGGTGTATCACAGGGAAATATTCCACTGTTTAGAGAGTGGAGAGAATTTTTGGAGGTTTAGTTACCCTTAAAAGTAAAATAAAAATTAAAAATTCATTAGTGAAGCACATATAGTGGTTCCTACTTTTGAAATCCCACACTTATAAATACTATAGTTAGACTCTAGTCATATTTTTCTTGATACATTAAATATATCATTTCATGGGCTGCAACCCATGATTTAATAAAATATTGTTTGTTTATTTTTTAGAAATAAATAATTCCTCATGAACATGATTAATTAATTATCAAATACTTTGGATTCTCTATTAGTATTGTGTTTACTAGAACACTCTCTCTTTTTCTTGTTTCTTCTTTTTAAGTTTTAATGTGTTGATTTAATATATTTTCAATTTTACTTATGAAGGTACATTCATGGGAGAGGTTAAGTATCCCTTGAAATGCTTATATAGAGTGGTTTTTTATCCAATCTGTGAAATATCCAAGAAAACCTTTTCTGGGAAGTTCTTCCTCCCATTTTTTCAGTATTATTAATCATTAAAAACATATCTTTCTTCCATGAAAAGTAATTTTTAATATGATAATTTTGTAAATCTTTCCTAATTAGTAATTAAGTGTTGGGGAATGTTTACTTATAAGAAATTATTTTTTGTGTCTGTGTGAAAACATTATTTTTATAACATGCTTGTATCATATTTGTTTAAAAAAACATTGAAAATAAATTGACACTTTTCTAGGAACTATTTAAATACCTTTGGACACAAATTTATTAAAAATATTTAGTATTTTCCAAAAAGATTTAATTAATATAAATTTTCATTTTTTTTGAGTGGTAGAGTCTGTTGAAAAGAATTTTACAACTTTTTAAAGAATAATTTCAATGTCACTAAAATATCTATGGAAGATGGTAGTTGAAAGAAACCTGGATCAACCACCCTAAACATTTTCTCTGGTTTTTACTTATTTTGATCTTAATATTATTTTTTTTTTACCTGTATAAGATAGAAATTTTTACCAAGGATGACTTACTCTTGTTGAAAAATTAAGATTTATTTTAATGAATCTTTAGTGATAAAGCATCAAACCATGGGAGTAAAAAAATTGAAGTTCTACAAAATTGGATTTTTTATTGATCAAAAATTGTGGTGCATTCATTTTAGGGTGTTATAAATTAAGGTAGAGTTTTTTTTGAAAAACTTTTTTCACTTTAAAAAGATTTCTTTTAATATGATTATTACTTGTACATGTTTTACTACATTTTTTGCTGAAAAATTAGTGACCAAGATTATTTTAACAAAATTATAAAAATTTATCAACATTAAATGATATCATGAATAAACATTTGAAACCATGTATTTGTTTTTATGTAGTTAATGTAGTAACTAGTTGGTTCATTTTTTTCAATGGTTCTTTTATTGTAAAAATATAATTTTTGAGTTGTTCCATGATTCTTTTATATTATTTTTAACTACATAATTAAAAATTTCTTATACATAAACAATATTATTAATATTATCTCTCACTTAATATTCATCTTTGAGTAAATGTAAGAGTTTTCAGTTTCGGGATATGGTCTTCTTAAATGTGCTAAACATTTTTTAATGAAAAAATGATCAAAATACCTTAAAATTTTCAAAAATTGTGTGTTTTCAAATCATTTATTTAATACAATATTAATGGGTCAAATTTTTCCTACAGTTAATGGATTTTGATTCCACTTTGAGGAAATTAATTTGTATTAATCCATTTATTTGATTGAGAACATATTTTTTATTTCGTTTCTGAAAAAATTTGTTAAGAGTAAACTTTTGGTGGAATTTTTTACATTTTTCATTGGCTTAGATGATTTTGGTAGAATTAAACTCATAAGATATGCACCCAAATGGATTATGAAATGAAAATAATATTCTTATTTAAGACTTAATTTATTATTTCTTTCATCCCTCATTCATTGAGATGTTGGATGGTTCTTATCATGGTTTTAATTATTAAGCCATCTCATCCAAGAAGTTTACTTATTTTTATGACATTTAATTTCGTGTGTTGGCTCACCTTGAGGTAAAGAGAAGGTTGTAGTTCAAGTTTTATATAATTTAACATGTTTTTAATTATTTTTAAAAAATTTGACTTCATTTACCTTTCTAAATCAAGGAACCAAATTTTCACAGAACATGTTTTATTTTAAGGGTAAATTAATTTTTTAACATAATATATTTCATAAAGGAAAATATTTTCATAAACTAATTCTCTGTGGAATACTAGTTTTTCATTCTCAAGAATTGTTTATATCCACTAAATTTGAGTAAATAATTTCATGAGTATATTCAATTCTTATGTGTGGGGGAATTTGATGTGGCCTTCATTTGATGCATTTTTAAACATAATTTTTGTCCTTTTGAATTAATATTTAATGCTAAAAGGATTTTAATTTATTTCATATTAACATTATAGGTAATTTAAATTGTTATAAAAAACATAATGTTTATTATATTAATTGTTTTTTACATTTAGTGATTCAATTATTCATTATTTGTACTGATTAATAATATTTTTTAATTATTATGTGAATAAATTTTTTATTTTTTTATTTATTTAAGTTATATTTAATTTTTTCCTTATGTGTACTTATCTTTTATTAATTAATAAGTATATTATTTCAGAAAATTTTATTTTTAGAATTTAATTTTATATTGATAAAATAATTTAAGTAGTTATTATTAATTATTTTTAATCTATCACTTGTTTATTTTAGTTTATATTTTTTTCTCTACTGGGAGTGAGATAAATTCTTAAGTTTGTAGTAGTGATTAACATTGAATATTACCATATATCATAATTCTATTTCTCACATTGGATAATTAAGGCACACAATGGAATATAAATTTACATGAGTTTGAGATCTTAAGATGATTTTCATATGATTGTGTAAGATAAATATATCAATTGATAGTTATTCTTAAGTGATTTTGTTGTTGAGAACTAAAAACCTAAATTAAGGGAGGTTTTTTGAACCACCTTAATCTATAGTATGGATGAACCCAAATGAAGGGTGAGCTTGGAACACCCATACAGAGCCTTAGTTTCACAGTTAGCCATTCAAAGTATTCCAGACCCAAGCAGATATAGGATTTGGGTTATAAACTAGATATCGGTAATGGATTTGAATCCAACCAAGACTGATTCCATTGGAATTAGATTTATAGGTTGAAGAAGAACCAATATTAAAGTACGAAAAAAATGATGAATTTGGTCCCCATTTTATTCAAAAACAATTTAGAATCCTAGATGAACTTGTGGATCATGAAAACAATCGAATAAATCCTAGGCTAACTAAGAAGAAGTTGGAGCAAGAAAATGTCATTACATTCTGATTATTGAGATCTGGATCTGACAAATTGATGATTCCAATGATTATTCTAGCATAGGTGATCATAAGTTTATCATTCACCTCGTGGAAAAAGGTAATGATTTCATATATTCTTGCTCCAACCAGGGTTGATAAACCAAACCATGAAGATGATGAGCAAGGAAATGTCATGCCATTATTTTTGTATTTCTTTTCACTTTAACCTAGTTAGTTTTAACAAAATTAATTCATTGTTTTCTTCGTCACTATTTTCAAATATGTTTACCTATTCCTTAACCACTTTCTTTTCGAAATATTCATATTTCAGAAATTTAATAAATCTTTATTACATTTACTAGCCTTCCTAGTGGATTGGCCCTTCTTGAAGCTATCTAGTAGTGAGTAGGAGTATATAAATTTGTAATTTCACCGGTATGTCAATGGCCACACCACAATATATAATAAACATATATAAATTATAATTTTTGAAAGAAACTTTTATAGGTTTAATCCATTATACTTAAACCATTTAAATCATTTATTTTAAATACTTATTTAATTACATAATCTCTTTTGTCTTTCTTATGTGTTTTGAGGGTGTATAACTTATAGTTTTAAAATAGCATCAATGTGTTGACAATGGTTGAAATTATCATTGCTCCATAATGTATAGAGTAATAACAATTAAATAATTATAATTTTTAAACATAAATAATTCTTTTAATAATTACCATGAATTATGGTTTGGAATAATTAACTATGTTTCAATCAAGGAGATTGTAGGCCATACATATGCATATATAGCGTTTCTATTTTTCATCATTCGTGACGGAAAGAAGATAAGTGTTATTTTATCATTATATAATGATAAATAAATTACAAATATATTATTATTTATTAAAATTTATTTACTTATATCATACATGTTATGTTGTAATAAAATAATAATCATATCTCTTTGTGAGGTTGTAGTCTAACTTACACATGAACGAAGTTATCATTTCACATTGGATTATATCGTAAAATGTATAGTATATGTTAATTTTATAGAGTGATTAATGTGTTTTTAATATCATATATAAACATTAAATCTATCACTATGGACATTCATGAGTGGCGATGATGGAAAATAAATTTCATTTGTTCACAACACATTAGTCTGATGTGGGCACTAATGATGGTTATGTTTCCAGTTTGATGGAAGAGGGAATGGATAAGTATTATGACATAAACATAATTACATATTATTATATAAGAGATATTGGTGTTATTATATAGTAATTTTTAAGAATAATTTTGTGTTTTAAAAATAAGATTTAATAAATCAATGATCACGGTGAAGAAGATTACCTTCACTTAGAAGAATGTTAATTAGTTGTCATATTAAGGACCCTTTGTTGGTATTTTTGTAATATGAAAAGCAATAAATTGTGTATAAGGATAATATGGAGATATTCTTTAAGGGTTTTTTATGTAAATTTTTATAGAGGTCTGAATAAGGGAGTGGAGTTGTTCCATTTCATAAATGTTGATTGTCATTTTTTTTTGAATAACCAAAACTATTCAATAATAGGAAGTCACTCTAAAGCCATGTGCATATAACATTGATAAATAATAAATAGTGTAATTGATGGGTGATATGGTATATACCCACATCCATAATTAAAAAATGCTTATTTTTGAAACATGTCATTCCATTTACCTCGAAGGATACTCATATTACCATTTTAGTTTCTCATTACGGTATCTAGTTTTTTTACTGTTTTTAATATTTGTTGAGACAAAAATTAGTTTTTCTATATTAACTCAAATTAATTATCCTTATTAAAAATATTTAATCCATTTTATTAAATTAAAATCATAAAATTGGTAGTATTGAATTTAAAATTAACCCTAAAAATGTGTCAAGTCCCATTTTTCAATAAATACATTTTTCAAGAAATATATGATCAAATATTATATTTTAGACTATAAAGAATAATTATATAAATTTAAATTTATATAAATAGATTTAAAATATTTTAATTTATTTTAAATATTTATTTAATAGTTTTTACATTAATAAATTAAAATATATAAACATTATTCATTTATGAACAATTTAGAGAAAACCGTGTTTTTAGTTATATACCTAAACTTATACCAAAATAATGAAAATTGATTATTAAAATGAAATTAATTATATTATTTTAAATCAAATGGATTTTATTTAAATTTATTTTTTTATCCAAAATATAATTTTACTTTTAAAGTACTTTATTTTATGGAAATAAAGGAAAGTATTTGAAAATCCATAATTTTAAATATTTAATCAAAAATCAAATAATTTAGAAAAATCTCAAAATTTAACCCCATGTTATGTTTAATATTATGATTTCAATAATTTTTTTAGTTTTATAAAATGAAATTTCTAGATGTTCAATAATTTAATTATAATAATTTCTCAAAAAATATAATAAAAAGATTTTTAGAAAAAAGCATATTTTTTACAAAATAAAATAATTTAATTAAAATTTGAGTGCTTATTTATTAATAATTTTCAATAAATTTATATTTAATAAGGACTCTAGATATATATTTAATAAATTTTTTAATACTATTATTAACAGAAAAAATTAATGGATAGGTTATATCAGTCACATTTGAATAATAATATTTTAATCTTTTAAGGTGTTTCATTTAAACTTCGTGTTTTCTATTTTATGTATTGTTGAACAAAGTTTGTGAATCTTAGGTTGTTAAATTCTACCTCCCATTAATAATTTTCCCTTAATAATTATTACTTAATCTCATAAATAAAGGGTTTTACATTCAAAATTTATTTTGTGGAAAACCCACATAATAAAATGGATTAATAAAAAATCCACTTAATAAAAGAAAAAAGAAAAATAAAGGTAATAAGAAAACTATATTTCCAAATAGTTTAAAAATTGAGGGAATTTGAAATAAGTATTTGGAAAGAATATTAATTTTTTAGAAAGTGTTATAAATTTTTAGAGAAAACTGACCATCAATATATCATAAATTAATGGCATTTTTATTTCAATTTAATTTTCATAATGTTGAGGGATCCCTTTACGATGCAGAATAAGAACATAAAGAAATTTACATACTTGAAGTGTATAATTTTAGCCTTTATTCATATTTCATAATATTCTCATCAATTTCTCTAAATGATGAGTATCCCAGATGAATTGTTTTTATAAAGCACTAAAATTAACTTCTAACAAATCACATAATTCCTAAAAATGATATCAAGATATTCATTTTTTTATTAGACATTAACTAAATATATAAATGGTTCAAATAAGGTTATTTAATTAACAAAATTTATATAACTTCATATTAATCTCTGAATCCAAAGTTTAGTATAAGACATTCCTTTAATAAATAACCTTGAATCCTAAATAAAATTAATATTCAAGGTTTTAATTGTTTTATTCACAAATATACTTTCATGTCACATCACATGTTATACCTAAGGGTCACATGTAATTAAAGCCAATGGAAAATTTCCCAAAATACCATTAGCAACCTCAAAATACTAAAAAATAAAAAAGATTTGAACATAAAAAATGATTCCCAAAATCAACTTAATATTTATGCAAAAAAAAATCTTATATAAAAAAATCACTCTAACCAGTACATATTGTTGGATAATTCAAGGTATTTCACCCTTATCACCCTTTGGTTGTGGGTTCAATCACTGAGGCCCTACCGGCTATGATGGGTTGTCACCCGATGCACAACTTTTCCCTTTTCTAAAACTATAATAATATAATTCCTATAAAAACATAAAACAATATGATGAATTTCCTCAAAATAAAAATAATCATAAAATCAGTTTTTAACAACTAAATACTTCTATAAAAAAAAATTTTCAAAAATTCAAATAATCATAACTAAATATAATTTTTTCCATAAAAATCACATATATACGATTATATTTTCCTCATTCATGTGATTTTCCAAAAAAACGTCACTTTACTATTAAATAAAATTTCTATATATTTAGTAATATTAAACATATACTTCAAAAAACTTGTAAAAAAATTACTACAGAACAATACATGGAAGTTTCATGACTCCTATAACCAGCATACTATTGATAAAAATACTTCAATAATATGATTCACAAATTCAAACACCAAACACCTAAATCATTCTAGTTTATTAATTTTAATATAATAAAAATTTATGAATTAATCCTTGGATTATGGATTAACACAAATAATGAAATAGTTATCATCATCTATGAAATTAAACTATTATTGGTGCATTGGGTTGAACATTATTTCCATACGTATTATTAATTTCAGAGGTCATTTTTCTTTGGTAGTTTGTTTCATTGTGACCTCATTTTCAACACATAAAGAATCATTATGTTCTTTTAAGTCATGTTATGTAGTTCCTCTCCCATCATTTTTTTATACATAAAATTTAATCTTCTTTTCTTTATCATATTAAATTTTTTAACTTCAATGAGATGACATCATTCTCTTCTTTGATCATTTTGGAAATTCAATTATTTTCTAGTTGACAATAATAATTAGAGATAGATCATTTTTCATGATCATAAGATTTATAACTTATATTCCCCTTTGTTTATAAATATCATTAGGTAAATCATTATATTTCCCATCACATATGTTTTTTTCAAGATTTCTCATATTTCCTATCATTAACTAAAAAGATAAAAATCAAGAAGATGGTAATTCATTAACATATAAAATGGGAAATATACAAAACTATAATGAATCACTTATTAATTATAAGTATATACTAAATTTTTTGTCTCTAAGTCCTCTATAGTAACATTTACTAGTTGTTTATCTGACCTAACAATTTGTTTAAGTACACTATAATGGTTCATAAAGAGTTTGGGAATTTTTAAAACATATCTCCTAAGAGTTTCCAGCCAGATATGTTGCAAGGAACATTATCTTGCACTAAGTAATTATCATGTAAAATACCAATGAACCCTTTTCAGAGTTATTATACATAGGTACAACTATTTAAGAGCCACATAGAGTTGTAGTATCTAGACAGGGATGTAAATTTAAGGAAACCACTTAGTTTAAACTTCGCTAAAATTCAAATATAATTTCAAATACTTATTTTCGTACTCATAATTATCCTTAGGGTTCTCACTAAATTATTATAGTCCAAATCCAAAAAAATTAGACCTTTATATGATACTCATTATATCAACCTGAGCAATTCACAGATATTATTTCAGAACTTTTGACATAAATTTCCATTAATTACAGCCTACAAATTTCGAGGCCTATTATTTTTGGAGGATAAGGTTCATAATATATAAATGTGACACTAGAATAAAAATTAATTATTTTATTCTCTATAATGAGATCTCAAAATACATTTAATATCCAAAAACATCCTGTGATAACCTATAAAATACATAGAAAAAATGGGTTCACTAAAAATCCCAATAATGTAATAAAAATAGAAAATAAAATAACATTTGAGTCATAGGTATAACATGGTATAATAAAATACATGTAACAAAAGTAATCATATGGGAGCATAATAAAAATAACATGGTATCATAAGATTATGTAATTATAGTTTATGTGAAATTAATATATATGATGACATAAACATGCGGCATGAATAACTTCATAGATAGTTTCATAAGGTATAAAAATTTCAATAATGGATTGGGTTTACTCCCATGTCCCATACATTATTCCTCATGACACTAATGATTTAACCAATTAATTTGAGTGCCCTCTAGGTGCAGTCATCATAAAATATTTACGATTTATGTGTAAAAAATGTAATCAATAATAATGCATAAAAAGAAAAACATTTCCATGGAAATAAAAAGGGTTTCGTAATATTGCCTCATATCATAATCCAAGTAAATTTAATAAATAAGTCTTCTGAGAAATGAATATAAGTAATGTATTACCCCATTAAAGTATAGGATAATAATATAGGAATATATTTCATTGAAATATTAAAAAAAATTATAAGAATTGGATATCGTCATTATTTTTTATTGTTTATGAAATATTAAATAAAATATTACATAGATGATCTCATAAATAAAATACACCATTTCACATTGAAATCAATTATTCGAAATCTAAAAATTTCCAAATTATAATTGAAAAATAAATAATTTTCCAAAACATAAAAATTTAAAATTTAAAATGATTCTTCAATGGATTGAGTGTTCATGACAAAAATCAATTCCATACATGTCACATAAGTTAAAAAAAATTCCTTTTATTTTTTGGTAAAAAGGTTAAAAAGGGCCCCATTCGAAAAATGAAATGAAGATTGATTTCGACCACATTAATAAAAAGTAAAACATGGGTAAAAATATATTAAATTAATCATTTGTATAATGTGAAACAAAATTTCCTGAAAATATTTTTAAAAAACATGGATATTAAAGAAAAAGTATTTTTGACTGAAGATATAAATGAATTCATATTTTCTTATAAATGTTATCATTAATTTTAAGTACCTATGATTGGAAACTAATTAAATTACATGAAAATTTCATAAATTTATATAGGATAGAAACTTGAGGTTTTTATTTTATAATGATCCAATAATTTCCTAAAAATTAAATTCAAGTGTGAACAACTCTGAAAAAAATTGATTAAAACATAAACCCTTACCTATTTGGTAACTTTTAATTCATAACTCTGATAAATTTAGTAAATAAATTGAAACCAAAAATATCATAAATTAATAAGTATTAATTATATATTTTTTAAAGGGAAATTATATACCCTATTTAAAATATTTTAGGAGATTAAAAGAACATGTAACTCAAAGAAGGATTTTTTGAGGTGAAACCCTTACCTCGAGTACAAACATTATCATGTTTTTATTCTAACTATTGTATAATAAAATTATATAAATTATTTGTTTCCCCAATAAGACTTTATAGGATTAATAAATTATAAATAAACCATTTAAATAAATTATTTTAATAATGTATTTAATTACTTAATCAGTTATTTCTATGTTGGCTGTTTTGTGGACGTTGAGATCATAATTTCAAAATAGCATCGATGTGTTGACTGTAGTCAAATTGATAATTATTACATAATCTATAGAATAATAATCACAATATAAATATAATTTTAATACATTGATTATATTTCTAAAAATAACCCTGAATTATGATTATGAGAAATGAACTATTTTTCAATCATGGAGATAGATGGTTATATGTACACATGTGTAATGTTTCTATTTTTCCATAATCATGTTGGAATTAAAGTAAGTGTTATACAAAATTTAATTATTTATAACTATATAATAAATTTAATACTATTTCATTAAATACAATTCAATATAGCATCCATGTAATGTGGTAATAAAAAATGTATCACATCGCTTCGCGAGGTGGTAGTCCAACTTACACATGGAAGATGTAATCATTTTTAGTGGATGGTAAGGTAAGAAAGTATATGATTAGTTAGTTTCACATAATGAATAAAATTTCACGAATATAATATATATACATTAAATCCATCATCATTAATAGTTTTTTGTGGTGATTATGTGAAACGACTTACATCGGTTTACGAGGTGGTAGTCCGTTGTACTCAGAAATGGTGGTTTTTTACCATTTCATGGAAGATGGGATGTTTAAATTTTATTAAATAAAAATAATAATATATAATAACATATGAGATATATATTTTTTATATTTTAATTTTTTAGACATTATGGAACATTTATGAAGAATAATGGATACATATAGAGATCAGTGTGTACGATTACCTTCTCTTACAAGAACCTCCTTCGGATTACTTATTATAGATCCAAGTTTTATTATTTTGGGAATAAAAAAAGATCTATAATTTTTATAAGGATGTTTGGGAGAAATTTTTTTGTCATTTTGTGGATAAAAATGTACTGAGGTTTCTGAAAAAATAAGAGAGGGGGTTCCCTTTTATAATTGAGGTAGAGTGACATTTTTGTAAATACCCAAAACTATTCAATAAATGGAATACACTATCAATAAAAGTGCCTCCAATTTTGATAAATATTGGATTTTCCAGTTTATTTGGTAACTAAAACCCTCAAAAATAAAATAATACACATGTTTTAAAAAAATTATTTCATTTACCTCCATGGTTACTCACTTTTACTATTTTAATTTTCACCATAGTAACTAGTTTTTTTTTTGGATTTTAATATTCATTATGACCAAAATTAAGTTGAACTTATTACATAATATAAATTTTTCTGATAATATTATAAAATAACTTTTATGAAATTCAAATCACAAAAGTTGAGGAATTTAATTTAAAATAAGTCCCGCAAAATGTGTGCAAAACTGGTTTTTCAAAAAATGCATTTCTCATGCAATAGATGGTATTATATTAACTTTATCACTTGGGCTAATCGTTATATGAATTTCAATACATATTAATAGAACTATAATATATGGTTTTTATATAAATAATTTTTTAATATGGGTTATTTTAATTAATTAAAATGGATTGAATTTATTCATTTAAAGATAGTTTTTAGAAAACATCATTTTTAAGAATAAAAATAATTTAATACCAAAATCATGAAAATCAATGATTCAGATGAAATTAAATATATTATTATAAATAAAAGTTTCATATTACAATTTTAAACTATGTCAAATATATAATATAACTTTTAAATTATTTGATTTACTAAAACAAAATTCTTTAATTTAGAAAATATGTAATTTTCACTATTTAATGAAAAAGCTAAATTATTTTAAAAAAAAACCGCTATAAGTTAATTTTGATATTATATTTTCAAAAACTATGTTCATTTAATAAATTAAATTTTCTAAATTTTCTATTAATTAATTATAAACTTTTCTCACAAAAAATCATGATTATTTTTTAAGGAATTTTATTTTTCATAGAATAAAATAGCTTTATTAAAAGTTGAGTACTTATTTGTGAGGATTTTATCAATAGATTTATATTGAGTAAGAAAAATATATATATTCCATAATGTTCTTAATAATATTCATACCCACCAATTTAATGGATAACATATATCAGTGTCATTTAAGAAATTATATTTTATTATTATAACGCAGTTTATTTAAATTCAGTGTTCTGTATTTTAGATGCTATCGAACATAGTTTTATATTAAAATGTTTGGGTGTTACAAAAATGTTAATAATTTTTGAAAAACTGGAAAGATAAGTACATGGTTCATTAGAAAAAATTATTTCCAAGAGAGAGTTTGACTAATTTCATACTTAGTGGCCATACATCCAAGTATATCTCAGGTATATTTTGTATTTCATGTTTCAAAATTAAGAAAATAAGTTCAATATTAGTCTCATGTTTTGCTCCCTAAAGTAGTCTAGTTAGAAGATAACCTTTAATGTGAGGAATATCCATTATATATTCTTGTCTGTATAGATATTGTGTTGTATAAAATGGTAATTCACCATGTGAATGTTTTTTTTGGAATAGTTGAAGAAGCAACAAGGGACTCTAAAAAATAAATGAGGGAAAGATATCCCCACTTTTTTAACAAATGAATTAAATTGAGAGGAATCAATTTTAAAATTGGGAGACAAATGTAACAATGTATGTAAATTTAATGATCAATTACATTCCTTTCTAGTATTCATGAATTATATTTTATGTCGTTATATTCATCATATTAATATTATGTTGTTTTTTCAAAAAAACATTAAATGAAATAATTGTATTCTTATGAAACCCTATATCCAATAAGATTTAATTTAAAAAAATTAATTTATTGATTTTATATTTTAATTTTGAAAAAATGGAATTTATTTTTGGTATTATTATATCAAATTTATCTTTTGGTTAAATTTAAGTATTTTTCTAAAATGATTGATTTTTCAGTGAATAGTGAAAAATACCCATTTTTGTAAAAATGAAATTTATTTTCATTCAATTAAGATATTTAAAATTCCAATTGTTCATTCAGTTTTATTTAAAATTAAAATTATTAAACATTAGTTTTAATCTAATTAATTACATTTGAATCATATTTATACCATATTTTGGTATAAGTTTATTTTTTACTGTAAAACTCATTTTCCAACTAATTGTTTTTCATTTTATTTTATATTTTATTCCTAAATTAATTTCATTCACTTTTAGAAATTTAATCATGAAAAATTGATTATTTATTTTTTATGAGGAGTTCCATGTTTTTTAAATAGGCCCATTTTTGTTTACTATGAATAGTAACCCTGGTAAATAGTTATCACCAAGGTAAGGGTAAAATAGGTAAAAAGGGTTAAGATTTTCAGATAGGGAATTGAAATTTCAATAACACTTTGATTCATCATATTTTATGTGTTTTAGTCATAAATTTCCATCTAATTTCCAAATATATGTCCACATGGTGTCATTTGTCTTTGAATTTTAGAATTATAATATTTTAGGTAAACATAAAGTTAAAAATGTCACTATTTAGCATTTAATATCTATAAAATTTTCGGAAATGGATAAAAGAAACTTATTTTTTGTTCTAAAAAGATCATTTAAAGATTATAAAAATTATCATGGTAATTTATTAATAATTTTAGTGATAAAATAATTACCTAAAATGCTTACGCAACACCGATATGGTATTTTTTATATTAATGGAATGATAAAATAAATGATTTTAAAAAATATTTAAAGTACTATAATTTGAATTAATTTTTAAATTCCCAAAAAGATTACATAACTATGACATATAATGGATGCTTTAATGGATTATATTAGAATAATTTTCTTGTCATGTTGTTTTTAAAGTCAAATTAAATGAATATTTCAAAAATGACATCATTACTATTTAATAATAAATAATTATTTATTAAATAATTTAAATTTCGTAAAAATAATATATTTTTACAAAAAAATTGGTCGTGTTTGATTATATCATTCATTTTCCATTTATTTTTCACCCTTAATTTTAAAGTATCTTTCTGAACCAAGTTAGTGTAAAAACATTGATATCATGATAATCAAGAGAAGGGTTAAATAATTGTTAAAACCAAACTATAAGGGTGGAAAATCAAAAAAACATATCCCAATTTTATTTTAAGATATTATTTATACTAATAATAACACAATATTTTAATTATATTAGTTTGGAGTTTTTTTCCTTAAAATTTAATTTATATTAATTTCATATTTTAAGTGGTATTATGAGTTCCCCACCTCTCACCAATAAATGAAATCTCCTCTACTATATTTATCACACCATTTAGCACTATTGTTTTAATAATTCATTGAAAATCATCTCCCAAACATCGCTAACCCTGACCTAGTTTCCTAGGTTTGATTATCAAACCGTCTTAGGAGGTATTTTTGTGTAAACCTAAAACAGTTGTCCAAATAATATATATAGATCTTAACCATGTTTTTTTAACTCATTTTATATTCTTACTCCTTAAAACCTTATTCAACTTGGATGAAAAAAATATATATATTACATATATTGAGATATAATTTGGTTAATATGATAACCTATACCCATCTCTTTTACCATCAAATGGGAAATGAAAACACCGTTCATGTGTACATGTGAACTACCACCTTCACGAAGTGAGGCATTTAATTTTCCATCACCAACCCTCATAACTAGTCATAATGATATATTTAGTGTATTTATATGATATTAATTAAATATTTGTCTTTATATAATGATAATATTTCATTTAATTTCTTACCATTCCACCCATTGATAATGATATTTTCATTCGTGAACACGTGCGATTTACCACCACCACAAAGCAGTGTGATTGATTTTTCATACTTACATCTCATAGATGTTATATATTAGAATATTCAGAGAAATAATATGATATTATCGATATAATCATCAATATTGAAAATAATATAATTCATACATTATTTCCATCATGATCATTGAAAAATGTAAATGTTTTTCATTAATTTGTTTGGCCTAACGTCTCCATTATAATAACGTAGTCCATTTTTCATAACTATCAATCTTGGTTTTTTTAATGTATAATTTATTTATAAAATTTTAATTAATTAATTCATTATTATTATTTATATTATTGAATAATGACCACATTGACCATATTTAATCTATAGACATCATTTTGTACATATGATCTAAAATCATCAAACCATCTGAAGAGAAATTAATTTTTAAGTAATTTAATATTAGAAGCTATTAAATTAAATAAAATATAACAATTACATTGTGTTATTTTCTTAATAAATTAAAATATAACATTTTTTTATTATAATAGATTATAATTAATTTATGTGATGATTCAGACTCGATGTATGGGATACTTTACTTAGAACATCATTTTAGATTTTTTAAATATTTTTTTCTAAATATGTTTCTTCCTTTTACATATTATTAAAATTATTTGATAAATTTATTTATGTAAACATAAATGAATTATAATAGAAATTTTATGTTTCATTTTTCTTTTCTTCAATGTTTTCCTAAATTCATATTTTTCATATTTTATATGGAAAATTTTGACTTTCTGTACAAATGATAGAAATAATGTTCTATTTTAATGTATAGAGAATTAATGAATATTACCTCCATTATAAAAATTATTTTTTCCTTGGAGACATTTATAATAATTCATGTTTTATTTAAATAAAAACCCACTTTATATGTTTTCTTGTTATTTTGTTTATAAAAATGGGTTTTTAAAATGAAATGGTATTTCGATAAGAAAAATATGTTTTCTATTTGGGTTAAAAAGATTTTTTCAATGATTTTATAAAGATAAATTAAATGATAAAATAATTATCATGATATGATTCTTGAAAATTATATTTTAAGGTTGGTTATGATTGATAGAGCATATATAAGTATATTATTCTGATAAACTATATATGAGTGGGTGATCATGATACAACATATATGAATGGGTGATTCTAATATATCTAAGATGAGTGGGTGAGTTTGATAAGGATCTCCAATGCATTGGGTTATTTTACTTATCTTTAGTAGAAAGAAGATGGGAGTTAACCTAAGATGTTTTCTCTAATGTATTTAACTGGGATCTAGTAATATTTGACATAGGATATGAATATAATGCACTATATCACCTATAAGGGTTTCTATTTTCATACTATGGTTATAATGTTATTTTTCGAAAAAAAAAATTTATTTCTTTTATGATTTATTTCATATTGTAAAATAATACTTTTATAAACATAAAAAAATTTATAATATTTCATTTTTTTCACTAAACTAAAGGATTATAATATATTTTATGTGTCATTCTGATATTTTATGCTCATCCCACATTTTTAAATGTTTTTTATGGGGTTTTTAAGGATATATAGTGAAAAGGATGAGTTCAAGATGAAAATTGTGAAGATATTTCATAAAAAAAATATTTATTTCTTTTAAAACGTATTGTATTTTTGAAAAAATAGATACTCAATAGAATTTTTAACTATGTAATATATGGGTTTTCTTTTTAATGTTATAAACTAATTCTATAAAACACAGATCTGTAAAGATACCTAAAATGTAAGAAAGTGTTTTATTGAATAATACTAGAGATTATGTTATGCTTTAAGGCTCGAACCTTATAAATATTCCAAAATATTAACTTTAATGCTTCTATAAATATTTGATCTCTAAAATTCCCCAAATGATTCTTATTCGAATTGGTATACAAAATTCTAAAAAATCAATCAAATTGATTCAGAGTTTATCCCTAAAAAACATAATATAACTCATAATTTTTATAATAAAAATTATACAACAATATTTTTACAGGCTCCAAAATATTCAAATAATTTCTTAAATGACCCGAATTAACATGTCACCAAAAAACATATATTCTTACTAAAATTTACATAATCCTTATTCCTCAAAATTTTTAACCATTTAGCTGTAAAATCACATTTTGACTAGGAGATAAAATAGGGAAATGGTGGGTTTTGTTCCCTTGTCTCATTTCAGTTTTAGGTTTGGGCATCACTATTATGTCAAATGTGATGGGTTATCATTCGGCACACAATATTCTCTTTTTATTAAAATCATTTAAATAATATTTTATAATAAATATAAAGTACATAACTATGACATTAATATGATCATAATTTTCTGTGATCGTGTAATATTCCCAAAACAATAATGAACATCTTCCAAAATAACTTTTATTTCCAAAATACTTTTCAACATCCATGGTTATCTATATATTTTAATTCATTTTTCCAAAAAAATTTAGGTGTCACATTAATTACCACAATATAAAATGATGTAATAATGCTAACAGTTATTTGTACTATTCTACATATATTCCAATAACTCGTATTTTCTAATCCATATATAAAACATCATTAGGTTAAATATCAGTAAAATTATCCTTGGATGTAAAAATACTACCAATAAATACCAATATATCATAATCTTCAATTCCCAATACATAGGTACATCAAACATTCAACTTACTTCATAAAATTATAATTAATTATTGTTGTTTTATTCTATAATAAATCCTTCTTATAATTAGAAATATGAATAATATCTGAAATTTCATCAATATATTTATAATAAAATTTAATTTTATGGATAAGTACTAAAACAATTTGTACCTATTACATGTAACTCGTTGATTATTCATCTTAGAATTTATGGAATATTAAATTTCTAATCCATTATTATTATAACCATAATGATCTCCCTCCCAAAAATTCAACCTGGGAACTTTTCAATGGTAATTTTATTGCTCATTTCCTACATTATCCATGTATAAAACATTTTCTTGTCCCTTTAAGGAAAATTCATAACTACCCATTCTATATTTCGTAACATGTAAGACATTGAATTATATTCTTCACACAGTTTTTATCAACTAAAATTACATGAAACCATATCTTTATTTTATTTTATGAACATGGAAATGTACTCAATTTGAGATTTTTAATTGTGAGAAAAGAATTTTAGTTTGTAATAATAACAATCTTTCACATTCCATCTCCCACAACATTTCATTTCATGGGAGTATAATCATTATATTGTTCATCATATTCATCATTAACATGGTTTATTATATTTACATCCTTTTAATGAATCCAAAAAATATATAATGATAAATAATAATCATATTAGTAAATCATATAACCATGAGAATCATTAATTGGATTCCTAAATAATTACACATTCTTTTCGATATATGACATCGTAGGTTTAACAGAAGTCATCCATTGTAATTTTATATTCTTATAATTCCTTATGGTTCATAAATAAAATTTTAATTTACATAACAATATTCACTACTAGAAATATAGTTTTTCCCAACAGTTTGAATAAACCATTGGTATACTGTAAAAAAACAGGATTTCCCAATGGTTTATTCAAACCGTTAGGATTGTGTTATTATAAATAATATTTACCAACTATTTGAGAAAACCATTGGGAAATATATAATTTATCTAATCAATACCAATGGTTTATTAATACTGTTGGTAAAGAGAAGATTTCTTAAAGGTTTTTAAAAACTATTGGGAAGGTTTTTTCCCAAATGCACAACAGCCCATCTCACACTCCACCTGATTTCATACCCTAATCTGATCCTCATCCAAAAGGTTTATCTTTACCCTAGGATATGAAACTAATTTCACCCATAGATCCATATTCAATCATGCAATTTTTTATTTCTACACTAAAAATTAGTAATTGTTACTTTATTTTTAATGTTCTACATCTATTTTTTTATTTTTTAAGTTTTTATTTGGTTAAATCATAGTTCTTATGGTCTATGGAATACAGATGACTTTGATTTGTTTTTAGTTCTACACATCAAATATGGTAAAGGGTTTGTTTATTCATATATTCTTGAGGTGGGTAATAGATATAATTATGATCAATGTGAAGGGATTGGGGATGGTTGGGGTAATGGTGTAGCTAGATTTTTCATTTTTTTAGTGTGGGTGATGTGGTAGTTTCTATGGACAACCCCCACCCCTAGACACCCCCACCCCTGGACACCACCCCCACCCCCCTGGACACCCCCACCCCCTTGGTCCACCCCTCCCCCCCTGGACACCCCCAACCCCACTAGATAGCCCACCCCCCTGAACACCCCCCATTGGACCGCCCCCCACCACCTACACTCCCCCATCCCCTTGGACAGCCCCCTCCCCCCAAACACCCCCTGGACCCCCCCCCCCCCCCCCACCACCACCACCACCACCACAACCCCCTGGCCACCGCCCACCCCCTAGACACCCCCCAAACACCCCCACCCTCTAGACACCCTCCACCCCCCTTGGACAGCCCCCACCCCCTAAGACAGAACCCCCTTGACAACACCACACCTATTGGACACCACTACACCTCTTATGTTCTTGGACCATTTTTTTTAATTGCAATTAACAATGTAGGTTATTTCCCCATTCCCCAAAATAATTTCATATGTGACCCATAGAGCCTTATAAATTGAATTTTTCATGTTTTGATAAATTTAATTTATTATGTTTTTATAAATTGAATTTGTCATGTTTTGATATATTTAATGGTTGTTTGGAATGAAACGGCTAATGTATGATGGTTTTCCTTTATTAACAAATAAAATGGTTTTAAATAAAATTACCCTATGGGGGTATAGGGGAGTAAAGGGCATCTAAGTGTGGGGGGGGATATCTAGGTGGGGGTGGGTTTTCTATGTGTGGGTGTTGTAGGGGGTAAGGGGCTACAGAGGTGTGGGGAGGGGGTATAGGCTGCCAAAAGAGGGGTTTGGGCTATCTAGGGGTGTCAGGGTGGGGTGTTCGGGTGGGGGAGGGGGTCTGAGCTGTCCTAGGTGTGTGTTGTCCAGGGGGTGGGGTGGATTGTCCAAGTGGGGGAGGGGTGTGGGCTATCCAAGGGGGTGGGTTGTATTGGTGGGGGAGGGGTGTGGGTTGTCCAGGGGGCTATCCAGGTGGGGTGGGGGCTGTCCAGGTGGGGGTGGGTTGTCCCAGTGGAGGGTGGGGGCTATCCAGTTGGGGGTGGGGTGGGGGGATGTCCATGTGGGGGGTGGGCGTTGTCTAGGGGGCTTTAAGAGTTTAGGGGTTTTAGGGTAGAGGTGTGGGTTGTCCAGAGATGGGTGGGATATATAGGGGTGGGCTATCTAGGTGGGGGATGGGTTTCTAAGGAGGGGGCTGTCCAGGTGGGGGTGGGGTTTATCCCGTTGGAGGTGTGGGTGGGCTATCTAGGGGTCTGGGATATGTAGGGGTTGTATGGGTGTAGTTTATGTAGGGGATGGAGTGTGGGATGTCCCCGGAGAGGGTGGGCTATCCAGGGGTTATTTAGGTGGGGGAGGGGTGTGGGTGTCAAGAGGGGTGGGTTATCTAAGGGGGTGGGGTTGGGCTTTCCAAGTGGGGGAGGGGGTGTGAGTTGTTTAGGGAGGAGGGGTGAGTTTTCCAAGTGGGGTGGGGGCTATCCAGGTGGGTGGGGAGGCTATTTAGTCGGGTTTGTAGAGGTAAGGGGTTTTAGGGGTGTGGGGGTGGGTTGTCCACTCTGATAATCTATAAAAAAATTATAATTACACATAACCTATGTGTAGTTTCTTTCACAAGTTAAGACATTTCTTAAAGTTCCATACCCACGCTCACTCTTACCCTTCCATGAAGAAGTGATCTCTGCAAAGAAATATCACTCAGGTTCTTATCCACTATCCATATTGATCTCATAAAAATTTATCATTCGTAAAACTCCATAACACCTTATGATATATCAAGTATCATACTCTCAAAAGTATTGTCCCATCCAAACATGGATCATATGCTCAAACAACATACATAGGATCATATTTGGCACACACACAAATTTTTTTAAACATATGCCTTGTATTACAACCTGGAATTAGCTCTAAGATAGCCTCTCAAGGCATCAATAATCCACATACATATCTCTAAATTTAGAGGTTTTTTTACAATTAGGTTCATTTTTTTAAATTCATGTATGATATTTAGAGGGGAAGATAAAATCTGATCTACGTGTGATCTTTGGAGGTGTGTTTACAATTAGGTTTGTTATGATTTATATGTATGATATTCATGGTTTAAACCTATAGCCTTCTGGGTCATCATTAATAGGCATGAAATCATGCAACAATTGGATCGAGATTGGATTTTACAACCCTATTTTGGGGTTGGACACCCCCCCAACCCCCTAGGCACACCACCCCCTAAAAACCCTGACACCCCGATGGAAATCCCCACATCCCACTAGACAGCCCACCACCTCCCCTAGAAACCCCCACCCACACCCATGGACAACCCCCTAGACACCAACCCACCACATGGATAACCCCACCCCCTAGACACCCACCCCGCCCTGGATAGCTCCACCCCCATGGACAACCCCATCCCCTAGAGGCCCACCCACCCCTATGGACACCCCCACCCATGGACAACCCCCACCCCATGGGCACCCCCACCCCCATGGATAGCCCTCTGGAGACCACCCCACCCCCTGGACACCCCCATGCCCTTGGATACCCCCCCCCCCCACCCCCCGGGACAGCCCCCACCCCTGTAAAACCGTTGGATACCCCCACCCCCTTCAGCAGTATATTTGATCACTCAGATAATCTACTAAAATATAAAATTTTGTCAATATAAAACTTACTCAACTCTGAAATAATTCTCCTCCACAATGGTACATGATCATTTACAATCATTTATAGTTCTTCAAAGATATTTTGTTATAAATATAGTATTTTATTGTCTTTTATATTATGATTATTAGTGTTTCATTTATGGTTTCATATAAAGTAAACAATTCTCATTTAAATAAATATATTTTTGATGGATCTTCAATTTTATTGAATTTCTTTTGATGAAATGAAATATAAAAAATTATAGAATGGATAGAAGTTGTATGTATGAAATTTATCAGATCTCAATTGATTTACAAAATAATTTGGAGATAATTTTAGATTTTTTATTTCACAATGCTTCAGATAGTTGTCACATACACTGCCCCTGTTACAATTTTGTTGGAAGTCTGTGGTTGAGCCATGAAGAAGTTAGCTACTACATAACCAAATATTGTTTTCAAGAAAACTAACCTGTGTGGTATCACAATGGGGATAAAATGAAATCTCAAATTGCTAATGATCCAAATGAGAGGATTGTATTAGAGAATTTGTTATATGATCGGTTTCCATTTATTTTTATTCATGAATGAGAAAGGATTATGACCTAAGTAGTGGTATATATGGGCACACATGAAGAATCTAATGAAAATGATGATGTTTTCAGGGTGAAAAAATTGAAAGAAGCTATCATGACTCCTGTATATCGAAATTGAGGTAAAATGAAAAGGCGATAATTTTCTATCTGATTTTTATTGGGAAAACCTTGTATGGGATTTTTAATACTACCATTGATTAAATTCTTCTCTTATTGAAGGAACTACTTCTGGATGATGCATATATTACCTCAAACCACTATACGGAATGGAAGTTAGTTAAGGAATATGGATTTTTAAGAAACAAAATTCATTCTTGGCCAAAATATTACAGTTTATTCTGAGAGTAAACCACTGAACAAAATGATTAAATAAAATGTGGCACATCCTACTGGACACCTAAACCTGATGGAACACCATCCTTTGTGCCATAGAAGGTAATGTGACACGTTCCATTGATCCGAAAACTCTATAATCTCTTTTTTTTGTCTGATTAAATATCAATAAAAATTTGAAGGAATGATATCGATAGAAAGTCAACTAATGATGAGTTGGTTCACCCGGCAGATTAAATTTCATGGATGAGATTTGATGCTTGATATCCTGATTTTTCAACTGATGTGTGTAACATGAGGTTGGGTATTTCATGTGATTGTTTTAATCTGTTTGGGAATATGCTTACTTCACACAGCACATGGCCGGTTTTTTACACATTTATAACCTTCCTCTATGGTTTTGTTTCAAAAAACATTTCACTTTAATGAGTATTCTCATATCTAGAACTTCTTATCCTGGCTATGATATAGACATATACATTAAACCATTAATAAAAGAGTTTAGACAAATTTTTTATGTGGGTGTGCGCACATATGATTCATGTTCGAAAGACATATTTTAGATGTGTGTTGCGCTTATGTGGAAGATCAAGGATTTTCCTGCTTATGCAATGATGTCTGGATGGGGAATGAAAGGAAAACTATCGTGTCTAGTTTCTATAAAAAATACATAATCCAGAACACTAAAAAATTTATGTAGTTTCATTTTTATGGGGTATAGATGATTCCTTCCAATGGACCATCAATATAGAAATACTCATCGAATATTTTACAATACCATGGAGACCGATAATCTTCCTTATCAAATTTCTGGAAATGATGTTCTTAATGAATTGAAATATTTTATCTTTTCATTCAGGAAGGGTCAAATGAAATCTAGAAAACGAATTAATGTTTCCACTAAAACCCATTACAATTGGAAGAAGAGAAGTATCTTCTTTTATTTACCTTATTAGTCAACGAATTTGTTAAGTCATTTATTAGAAATAATTCACATTGGAAAAAATATATGTGAAATGTTTCTTTCCATTCTTCTAAATGTTAATGGGAATAAAAAAGATGATTTACGGTCTCATTGTGACTTGGTCGATTGAGGCATCAGACCAAAATTGCATGATGAGCATATCAGTAAAAATAAATGGAATGTTTCTTGTGATTCTTATATGATGAAACCAATAGAAAAAAAAAATTTATAAGTACTAGATAATATTAATGTTTCTAATGGATATTCAAGCAACATGTCTAAATGGGTCATTAGACGATAGTTGAAGTTGAAATCTTTGAAGACATGTGATTATCACATCCTTCTACGTGAGCTTATTCCTATAGCAATCTTTCATCTTTTGGGAAATAATGTAAGGGTGGTTGTAATTAATTTGTTCCCTTTTTTTAGTTATATTTATGCTAAGAAGTTTTCCATGTATTTATTTCAAAAAATGTTTGCAGATGCCCCATTAATTTTTTGTGTGTTAGAGAAAATAGTTACTCCATCATTTTTTAGATGCATGTTGCATCTGATTATCCACATTCAAACTAAAATACTTCATCGTGGACCTATTTCTTTTCATAGGATATATTCAACAGAATGAAATATAGACTCATTAAAGTCTTATGTCTGAATCATAAATCATCTTGAAGGTTCTATCGTGAAAGATTACTTGGATCAAGAATGAATGGATTTATGCTCTATGTATTTATTTTATCTTACTACCAAAATGAACAGGGCAATGTGAAACAAAAAAGAACCATATGATCAAATTAAACCCAGTTTTCTATCACTTCCTCAAATAAGAGGAATTCTTGGATCGTATGCCTTAATGTCATTAAGCCTTGAAGAGAGGGAGATGGCACATCACATAGTTTTGTTCAACTATGAATTTATCGATGACTAAATCATGTAAGTAAATTGAATATTTATATCTTATATATATATATATATGTTAAACAATTCCTATTTTTATCTATATATAATATAAAGCAATGATAAATAGAAATCATCGTTTTTATCTTTGTGAAGGAGGTAGACTTTTCATATAAAAGATTTTTTTTCTTTGTCAAAATTGAAGGTAATAATATTAATATTTAAAATAATTAAAACTATATTTAATTAAGTTTAATATTCATTTATATTTTAGGTGTTGAGTTTTCATACAAACTTTGTCTCTGAAGAAATAAGAGATTTGTCATTTTGTTATATTTTCATGGTTTGTGACTGTAAATCAATCATTATCAATGGGTATGTATTTATTATCACTGAATGAGAAAATAACATGAGAATAAAACATGGTGTTTTTAGGGTTTCTACCACAATAGATTTTTATTCATGTACATCATATAGTAGACTGTGATTTCAAAATATAGGTAATTATAGATTCTTTGAAAAAACAATAATATTGTATTATTACTCTCATGGACGAGTCATGATGATGATATGCCAGTGGTTTGATTCAATGAAAAGTTCTAGCACATTTATCAATGACTGTGGATTTATAGTAATTGATATGAATCACACTCTTTCTACCGATAAACCATATATATTGGTGTCAATGTAGAAACAAGTTTTGTATGTCAAAGACCATCTTCGACTTGAATTTGGGGTCATTATTGATGTAATTCCAAAACATAATTTTTATGACGGTGATGATGGAATTAAAACCCTCCCTACATCCATTTGTAATGATCCATTTAATAATTTTGATGAATCAAATAGATCAATTGTCAAAGTTGAATGTGAACCTAAAGTTGTGGTCAGAAATATATAGAATCATCCATCCATGTTCTCAATTATTTTCGTTTCACTCGACATAGGTTGCTAATATTGGTAATATTAAAATTGATTTAATATTTATTACAAAAATTTTGTATCCAATCTAACTATTATGTGATTTCTCAATGATTATCGGTTGTAATTTTATTTTAATTGCATTATCTAATTTGGAATTGAATTATATATAACACTAAGAAACCAACATTTATAACTTTTTGAACATTTAAAAGCTTTATTGACCATGTATAAAATTAGTATAACTCTAATACCTCCCTTTAACCTTTCACAAGATAATGAACACCATGGTTTGTCTTCTTCTGTAAAACATGTATTGAAACATTCATCATCTACCGGGGCTAAAGAAATTAAACTTTTTCTTAATTTTGACAAGTATTTTACCCCTTATGAATCTAGTAGATATATTTTCCTTTTTCATATGCTTATATCATCATTTCCAACAATCTTAAGGGTTTAATAATTCTTAATATATAGACTATTGACACTTGGTAAATAACCATCCTACTCAAAATTAAATTTGTTTATTAAATCTTTTATACTTTATTGAATTCATTATATATCCATTAAATCCCACCTAAAACAATGGATAGTTAAATTATCCTTGAATCCACCTATTCCCTCTCATATATTTTGTTTTTTCATTAAAAATTATTTATCCTTTTATAATTACTTTCATATTTGTTTTGAAATTTAGGAAAAGTAACTAATTGAAGAGAGGGGAAAGAAAAAGATGATAGACAATAATTGTCACATGGATGAGATTGGAATTCCACCACTAGTGCATCTAGTTAGTATTTTAAGTCAAATATATATATTTAAATAATTTATAATGTCATGTGATTAATTTTTTCAAAACAGTTTTCGAGGATCCACCTCCTAGGTGACAATTATTTGAAGAGCATCCTAGTAGTGGTTTTGATACTCAGGGTGTTCGTACGAGGAGGGTGGTATGACAGCTAGTTGATCTAGTCCGCATACCAGATTAGACCATGCCCCTCCCACTAACATTCCATTAATCCCACATTCTGATCTTGTTGTGTCATTAAGGAAACACAGGATATTTATTCCTCTAATTTTTTCACCACCTTTTACATTTGAGCCTTCTCACACGTCTTTTCCATGTCTGTTGATGATTTTCACTCCCCATTCAGCATTTGGATAGCCATTTGTGTGAGTTCCTTTTGCTTATGTTTCTTTCTCTCTGAGGTTTTATATTCTATCTTCTTCAACCCCTGCCCTACCGGAGTCTATCCATATGGAGCATACATTGGGACCCACTCCACTTATACAGGGTGATCCTTCAGTTTCTGTGAATCTAGCGACGCCCATTGATCAGACTACCGCAGGTATATTTATACCACCGTAACAAATTTTTATACGATTATTTATTTTCTTTATAACATGTATTGAAAAAATATTAGTTTTTCTTTCATAAAAAATAAATCTACTAATAAGATGCATGGGAGGGGGTGTATAGGAATGTGTGCAGTTTGGAACCGCCGTATGCAGTTGATGGTGGAATACTATAAAGACATATAAATGAATGAAAAAACAAGGCCACAATGTAGGAGTTTTTTGGCAAGGCATTCCAAATACTCGAAAATAATTCCTGTCATCCTACTCTCATGGAAACAATTTCAAAATAAATTCAAAGATAATGCTTGGGCAAAGATATGGGTAAAAAATATGTTGTATTTAATAAAATATATTATTTTTTATTTATTTATAGGAATTAATATTTTGGTGTCATCTTCAGTTTAATTTCCTCGATGGTGAGGGTGCACGAACAGCATATCTAAAGGATTTATGTGATATTTAGAGAGCCTATATGCACGATTTTTATGATGGATGGTGTGTGAGAGTTGGAATAAAGTTAGAGGTGTTCCCTATCGTTGATCATTGTCTATTAGAAAAGTATCAGAAGATTATTACTCATCGGATGACTACCCAATTTAAGGTATTAATCACATTTGAGGTATTTAAATGAAAATTTTCATGTTTTGTGTTAATAATATCTTTTTTATTATTTAATTTTATTTAGTAATCATCTAGAAGAAATAAAAAAACATTGATGCTAAAAAATACCTCCACACATTAGGACGTACTATGATGCCAGATCATGAGAGGAAGATGGTATAACAGTTGTTTATATAATTTTAGTTATAAAATTAATTATTGGTAACATATTTTTATTTATGATTTCCTATATTCAATGTCATTTTAGATGAAAAATTTGAATATTGAAGGATGTTTGCCTCGAGAAAAACAGTTTTTCTCGAGTAGTCAAAAGAAATATGGAAGTACGGTTAATGAGCTAACTCAGCGGCAGATTGTAAGTTTTACATTGTTGATTTCAAATTTTAATATATATTCTCTAACTTAATAACATATTAATATTTGTAATAGGATACTTTAGACTCCCTTGATTCCCAGGAACCTGACAATTTTAGGCCAAACAATCATTTACATCAGGCTATTGGGAGGTGGGCACCCTAGAAGAGAACATTGTTGACCTGGGTAGAGTATAGTCTTAATGAGGTATTGGACCTCAGGTACGAGTTGTACTAACAATGAGTTCCATCAGTTTAAGGAACATGTATAATGGGATGAAAAAAGGTCCACAAAGACGGTTGAACAATCTTCTAGGGAAAGCACCGCAATTATGAAACTGATGGAAGTTTTAGGTCCAGCACTTCCCCAAAAGGCCATAACAGCTTTTGATTAATATATTTCGTTGATGTGTTCTATATATTGTGCGTGCACAAGGTGTCAGTTATATTGGTTGATGAGATGAGGGTGAGGAAGATGGATAGGTGGAGGATGAAGAGGGCGAGAACGAGGTCGAGGCGGAGTATGAGGGAAAGGAGGATGGTGTTGAGGATGTAGGGGAAAATGATGGGGACAATGTTGAAGATGGGGTGAGGCTAATAATGATGGTGATGAAAGTGATGGTGATGAGGGACATATTCATCCATTACTTCTTTTACTGATATTACTGACATTTGATGTTTAATTATTTGTTGTTCTTGAATGTATGTGTGATTTGGTAGGTCACATTATCTTGATTTTTTGTCTACAAATAAAAAAAATGACAATATTATTTGATATGACTGATTCACCCATCCCCTAGACACCCCCATCCCCTTGGGCAGTCCCAACACCCCCCCCCCTGGGCAGCCCGCTAACCCCCCCCCCCCCCAACACCCTTTCCCCCTTGGACAACCACCCAACCCGCCTGGACACCCCCACCCCATGGATAGCTCCCCCACCCCCAAGACACTCCCTACCCTTGGAACCCCCCTCCACCCCTAGAAACCCCCACCCATTCGACAACCCCACAGCCACATGGATAGCCTACCCACCCCTCATGGACATCCCCCCTGGACACCACCACCCCCATGGATAGCACCCCCCCCACCCCCACCCCCACCACACTTGACCCCCCCCCCCCCCCCCGGGACACCACCCCACCCCTGGACACCCCCACGCCCTGGACACCCCCACCCCCTAGACACCCCCCCCCCCCCCCCGGGCACCCCCTACACCCATGACCAGACCCTCCATCCCCCTTGGACACCCCACCCCAACCCCAGGAAACCCCCCACCCCACCCCCTGGACACCACCACCCAAATGGACACCCCCCCCCCGGATATCCCATTCCCCTTATGACACACCCCCAACCCCCAGGATAGTCCCCACACCCCATGGGAACCACCCCTCTCCCTCGACACCCCCCACCCCTTTGGGCAGCCCCCACACCCCATGGACACCACCCCACCCCCTAGACACCCCCACCCCTTGGACACCCCCACCCCCATAGACACCCCCCACAGAGCACCCCCTACCCCATTCGACAACCCCACACCCCGGTGGATATCTCGCCCACCCCTCATGGACACCCCCACCCCCTGGACACCCTAGGCCTCCCTGGACAGCCTCCCAACACCCCTAGACATCCCCCTCCCCTGGACACCAACACACCCTGTCCAGCCCCCCACCCCCCTCACCCCCCCCTGGACACCCCCACCACCTGGACAGCCCCCCAACCCCCTGAACAACCACCCCCACCCCCCAGACACCCCCTACCCCCATGGATAGCCCCCCAACCCACTGAATAGCCCCAAAATCACCTTGGACACCACCCCACCCCTAGACACCCCCACCACCCCTGACACCCCCACCCCCATGGACAACAACCGCCCATTGGACATCCCCCCCCCCACCCCTCGGACACCCCCTACCCCGTTGGACACCCCCCTCCACCACTCCTGGACACCCCCCATCCCCCCGGACACCCCCACCCCCTAGACACCCCTACCCCCTTGGATAGCCTCCATCCCCCTAGACCCCCCCCCCCCACACACACACACACCACCTGGAAAACCCCCCACCCCCTGGACACCCCTACCCCCTTGGACAGACCCCCAACCTCCTGGGCATCCCCCTACCCCCTATGTCACATTACCCCTTACTACAACATGTCCTACCACATTATCCAAAAAATATTATCTCATCCGAAGTCACCCGTGCTTATGAATAGAAATTCCCTATTTAATACCCGAAACATGATTTTTATATATACGAGTTATTACATTCTGAATTCTAAATTCAATTTTGTATGTGTTATAGATAATTCAATATTGTATGTATTCAATTGATAATTTTTTATTTCACAGTGTAATCGACTTCCGAATTATGAAATGAATTCTGTATATATTGATTGTTATTTAACATATGAATTACGAATTATGAATTCTGTATGTGTGTAATTAAATATATAATTGTAGGTATTGAGAATTATCTCTTGTATGAATTATGAATGAATTTTTACAGAATTATATATTTATTCACAAGGTATTGATAATTCTATATGAATTCTAATCATAGGGGGAGGCAGACCTGCTAGTGGAAGTGTTTCTAAGGCATAAGGGGGATGCAAGCTTGCTGCATGTGTATAAATTATATTCCGACAATTGTAAACATTTGGCATATGTACATTTCTAAACAGAACATATACCAACGGTTTCATTTAAATCGTTGTGAAATGTATATACCAATGGTTTAAAAACCATTGGTATAGAACATTTTAATTCACTTTTACCAATGGTTTGTGGGAAACCGTTGGCTAAAGTCTATACCAACGGTTTTCAAACCATTATTATAGACATGATGTTTGATATTTCCAATGGCTTTAAATAGTTGGTAAAGATTTATACCAATGGTTACGTTCAACTGTTGGTATTTAATCCATTTTCCTTCCATATCCCAACAGTTCTCATAAATCCATTGGTATATATCTATCCCCATGGATCCACGACCAACGTTTTGGAAAACCGTTGTTATAGTTCCTACCAATGATTGTACAGCCTTTACCAATGGTTTGAAACCGTTGGTAAAGGATAAAGTCCAGTAGTGATCCCTTGGGAGTGTCAAAACTTGTGTTCTCAAAAAGAATTGTCACCTTGCACTATAATTATTGTCTAGATATACTCGACCAAATCATTTCAAGGTTATTACCCATGGATTCGTATGTTCCAAAACCATGTCTACATGTACTATCTATATTAAGATGTTTTTTTTGGAAAAAGACATAATATCTATCTTAAAAAAACTTTTATGATATTATCAAACATTAAAACATATCCTCAATGACTCTCATGGGGTTACGTTCCCTAAACTATGTTTTAAAAAATTATGTCTTTAGGGTGTCTACTAAACTTCCACTAATATCAACTGTAAAACCCCTAACTCCATCAACCAAGATATGGTGTCTAAATTATAATATTTAAAAAAGATAAAAGGGATTATATCACTAAATAATGATCATTTTAGTTATATTGTGAACCAGATACTTACATTATTCCAATTTTTATTGGAAATAAAACATAGATACAAACAAAATTAAACTAATACTTTAAAATCATGAAAATATTTTTTCATGATATCATGGAGAAAGGAAAATAAATAAGGGTGATATAAAATTTTTATTAAGGTTTATGTAAAATGGAAGATACTATGGGTAAATAAGGTATAATAATTATCATAAGGTTAATAACTAATGAAACATTCCATTTAATAGATATCTTGAAAAAAAAATATGGTGAATATCAATACAGTAATCTCACGGATAATAATTACTAAATTCTCAATTAAAGAAATGATTAATTTTGGACATCGTGATTTTAGACGTCGTGATATCTCTACCATCAGGATTATGTGCCATGATCATTAAATCGATTGATAGGTATAAACCAAAAATAATTTAATAAATTTTCTCAACTAGTTTGACTAATGACACCAGCCAATTCATTGATGTTCTATATAATACCAGTCCCCACTGATTATTTTATGTCTAATGAATTCCTTATATATTTAATAATCAATTTAATTCAAGAAAAATATGTTATATCAACAAATATCTATCTCAATTAAATAATATGATAGATCATTATTTCCCTAGTCTATAAAATAATAGTTATGATAAAACATTGTACCTATAAATGGTATAAGTTTTAAGAAATAAAATATCCATGATACATATAATATCGGTATTTTAGATAAATTTAATTTCCAATTAAATTTGATCATAACAAAGTGAATGTCTAAAGAGAAATCTAATTACCGAAAATTGATAAGAGATAAAATCTAAACATCAATTCATTATAAATATAATTTTTTTATTGAAATAATATCCTTTTGAAAAATAATAAAAATGTAATAGAAATATTAAAGTATGTTTTTATTAAATACTTCAATTTTTAACACCGCTGAAAACATGTTGAAGAATCTAATTATCATAAAATGGTAATAGTGATTTGAATGTATGTTAACCTCATATATTTTATAAAGAAAAAATTCCTTTTGATTTTTTATAAAGAAATAAAATAATGAAACTTTCAAAAAAACATCAGAAATACTCCCTTTAAAATTTTTAAAAGGTATAAGATAACTTGAAATTCCATTATTAAATAATTTTTTTAATAAATGAATTTTAAAAAATTTATACATAGAATAAAAATGTACCTAATTGAAATGAGAAATGAAATAAGATTTTATTTTAAATATTTTTTTCATAATTTAGTTCACAAATTGAGAAAAACTTAGAAGAAAACATTTAAACTCATTAAATGTCACATCAATATGAAAATTGATAGTGTTTTCTAATGTTATATTATAATATTTTTTCAATGAAAATTATAATAAAACCCAAAAATTAGATTGTAAAATGAATTCATACCTCTTTGGTATCATTTAAATTACAAATCCTTGAAATAGCATACATGAATTATAACATTAAACATAAATAATAAATATATATTCCTATTAAAAACATTAAATAGGTAGTATTTATGCCACATATAATTAAAGAGGTATATACTACTAAATATGTATTAATAGAGTGGAAATTGAGATGAAATCCCTTACAAATATCATATGAATGAACTGATAATTAGTCAATTATGTGATTAGGTGTGATGAATTCAAATCCAATAACAAAAAATTTAAATAAAACATAATTAAAATATATTTAATTCCATATATAATCATATCTTTACATATTCAGGGAATTAAAATTATAACACAATGAATATAAATTGAGCTAAGAAACCCCTCACTTCATGTTACCCCTTTGTTGAACTTGTTTTAACATCACATATAATGGTATTAAACATATTATTAATTTATAATATAATATATTATCCTCTTATTATAACAACTTAATTTATTAAAATATATTTATTTATAAAAAATTCAATCTCTTTAATAGCTTTCGATACATGCAAGAGCGAGTTTAACAAAAACCCAATACTCTAAAAAAATATTATTATTTAAACCTGGCCATTATAACCTAGCTATCATATGGGAAGATATGAATAGCACTAACTAAATTATGAAAATTATATGGTTTACACATGTATAAAATAAATTAAATGGTAATCTATTGATTATAAATAGAATAAGAACAATCTGAATGATAAATAAATGTCTTGTAAACCCCATATTTTTTTAAAAGTTTGTTTAGTCACACTTTGGTAAGATAATTAAAAATTAATTTTTAAAACATTTATCAATTTTATTTGATACAATAAACATTATTTTTGACATATACATTTCAAAATTATATTTTTTTCAAATTCTTTAGAATTTCTAAAAAGATTACTTTTTTATGAATATAAAAAATATTTATTTTTGTCCAAAATATATTTGTTATTTAAATTAATTTCAACATAAAATTATATTTTAAAGATTTTTTAGTAAAATCATTTCAATTATATTAATGTTTAACTTCTTTCTATCATTTTAATAAATTCCACATTTAATTATGACATAAAAACATTTTTTGAACTTTTAAAATTTTCTCTTTGGAAAACACATTTTTTATGCGTCTGTGTGTCTAATTTTAAATTGAATTCTTCCACTTATGTGAATTAAATTTGTGAATTTTTTTTCTATATTATTAATCATAATTATTTTTAATATATAATAAATTCAAATTAGTTTCTTCATAATTAGTTGTAAAAATGTAAAAATCATTTATTGTTGTTGGGGTTTAAACAGGTTTTCCAAGGTTTAACATAGAATATAAGGGTTAAAAATTACCCAAAAAATTATAAAAAATATGTTAAGGAAATATTTATAATTGAAATATTCTATGGTTATATAATTTCCCATTTGGGAAGATTTTGGCATGAATAAAAATTGTGTATCATTTTTCTTATTTAAGATTTCTAAGTGTGTACTTTCCCCCACTTTTAAAAGGCCTCCCACTCACCTATCGACATAAAAATATCAAAGGAATTATGTTTGGTAAAATAAATGTCCAAATATATTCTATAAATTCATAAAATATAATATAGGTCTTGTTTGGATCATAATTTCAATCTATGCTATATTTTGGTGCAAACCTAAAGAAGTTGTCTGTAGAGGAGGTAATATTATTAAATGGGCATTTTTATATTATTTCTTATTTAACCTCCATAAAATATTATTAAAGAAATATAATATAATAAAAAATTTATTTAAATATAATTATATGTTATTATGTTAATGTTATAATCTAAATCTATCTCCTCTTCCATCAAATGGGAAACGAAACCGCACATCATGTGTGCGACAGACCACCACCAGATGAATTGATGTAAAAATTTCCATAACCATCTATCTCGATTAGATATATTGATTTATTTGACATATTTATGTGATATTCATGAAATATATATACATATATAATTATAATATAACATATACATTCTTATATTCAATTCTGTTATAAAATAATAATATCGCCCGTGTTTACGATAGACTACCACCTTACAAACTGATGTGATGTGTCTTTCCCATTTCAATTTAACATTGATTGTAATAATGATACATTAAATAAATATATGAGATATTTTAATACAAATTAAAATTAATCATTTATTATATCACATATACCTACTTAATTTCCATTCAATGGGTAAAATGTTAATGTCGCTCCTGTGTACGTTAGACTACAGCTTCGCAAAGCGATGTGACTCATTTTTCACTAAAATATTACATGGTAGGTAATAAAGAAAACATTAATCACTATAAGTGATATATATGGAATAATTATTATTATTTAAATGTTATATATTATTTACCTTCTTTAAATCCATTCATTGAGAAAAATGGAAACTATATTGATGCGTACGTACATCCTGCCGTCTCTATAAATAATGTAATCCATTTTCAATCAATAAATATTATAAATAACTATAAATAAAAATATAATGAATATATTTTATATTTATATCATTTTTATAATTATATATATAATTTTACCATGATAAATTTACTAATTCTGGGTTTATCGAAGCAAAATATGCACAAAAAAGAACGAAAATATCACCCAAACCCATTATTTTAGCAAAGAATTGTTGATAAATGGGTGATAATAGAATAAATTTATATAATATATGGTGAAATATATATAAATATGGTTCTATAATATATTTATAAGGATCATATATTTTTTATATAAGAGGTTTAGACACATATGAAGGAATTTAAACCATAGGTAAGTGTTTCTCGACTCAAATTTACTTATGTGATACATATTCCATAATCATATCTAATTCATTTATGTGATGTATATAAATCCATTTTTAAAATGTTATATCATGAATCTATTTCTAATAATGATATTTAAATTTTCATTTAACTAATTTCATTCATGGGGCTTATGATTCAAAACTTACCAAAGTGTTAAGAGTTCACTTCACAATCACTTCCTTATTCAAGATTGTGTATGTTTATGTCCTTATTGGGTGAATTATTTTTTATTTATTTCAAAAAACAAATATATTTAATTATATTATTATTATTCTGAAATTGTCATGTAATATTAACGTTTTTATCTCCTTGTTATGTAAAATAATTGATAAAATATTGTTAAGAAAAGCTTACTTCGTATTTCTCTCCAGATAAATGTGTTTTTTCTTCAGAAACCCATATTTTATAAAACTCTTTTCAAATTTTTATGAAATATTATATTAATTATTTATTAAATAAATTCTTACCCATGTTTTAATTTTTGATAAATTTTTTTAAAGGAATATTCATTTAATTTTTTGAAAGAGGTACTTTTTACCCTCTTTAGAATAGTGTGAATGGAATGTTTTTTAAATTATAATATATGTAATGAAGTTCCCACTGACATGACCGATCAATGATTCAATGATTATTTTAAAATATTTCAATTTTATTTTCAAGTAAAATTATTTTCAATCTTTTCAACTTTTAATTTTAATGGGTGATTTTCAAATTCTAATGATTATTCTCCTCAAGAATGTTTTTCAGGATCATATCATAAAATTTCTTTTCATCTATCACAAAAAAAACATATTCTACATATCCTATATTATAGATATGTTATACTAAAACCATCCTTATTATTTATCAGTATTTTAGTAATAATTTTGATTTTGGATGTACTATTTTTTTACCATTCACCATATTAATCTCAATGGTTTGTAATTATTGATTGGTGTATGTGTTAACATTTTATGTGTTTGTTTTTTAATAATAATTTTCTTGTTTACTATGTTTCATCGCTTTAATATGAGGAATATAGTACTCTTATTAGTTGATTGTGGGGTCTAAAATTACATAGAACTTCAATGCATTGTTAGGTCTCATGATACAAATTATTTGGACAAACTAAATGAGTTTCTACCCATAGTTTCTAACTGTGTTGTGAAAGTTATTGATAGTATATTTATGATGTCCATCATTATTCATTCCCTCATTATGATATTATTTACTAATATCCCTGTGATTATATTTTTAGTTAGAATATTCATGGATAAGTTTTAAGCTCATGTGGTTATTTATATGAATTTATTTCATCATCCTTTATTCCTATAATATTATTCTTAAGATATTGTTTAATAAGAATGTGGTTTATTTTTTTACCATCACATATTGATTATGCTTATTTATTCATAACAAATTCTACTTTATGCATACCCTTACTGAGCAATAGAGCTTACCCCGTTCTAATGTTTTATTTTCGCCAAGATACTTGGAATTCTTATATGATTGATATTTAGGGATATGAGAAAGAGAATAATTTATTTCCCAAAAAAACTCATTTATACTATTTTATTTTTAACATTTAATTTCAATTGATAGTATGTGTCTAGTTTATTAAAACTACTAAACTTTTTTTCCAGAAGGAATATAATTGCTTTTATCTAGTTCAAATGTCACAAATAAACAACTGGCCTAGGGATACATAGTTTAGTGTATTTATATTTGGTATCTGAGAAATTTTAGTAAAACCCAAGGGAACAAGATTTATGAAAACATGGATTAGATAATATAACCCAATGACTAACTTTGAGGATAATTCTAAATATTGGATAACAACTTAAAATCATAGTAAGGTAGAGACTATGTTTTTTCCTAAAAATATATCTATATCTAGATAATATAAGTGTACATAATTTTATCATGTGTATTTTTAACACCACAATACTTAACAATATATTCCTTTTAGAGTAAATCTAATTTCTTTGATAGCTTGTGATATACTCGACACCATGTTTAAAAGAGATACAATTCTATATTAAAATATTATTATTATAACATGATCATTATAACCTATATGATAATGTTTGACTAAATAATTAAAAGTAAATTTTTTTCAAAATTTATGAAATAAATACAATGGTTATCTATTTATTGTAAATAATGTAAAAAATAATTTTTAAGAAAAAATGATTGTTTTCTAAAGAAAACATTTTTTTTCTCACAAAAATTTTAGTCTTGATTTGTGCACATAATTTTAAATTAATTTTTAATAGTTATAGATAATGTATTATAAAAATTGAAATAATTTTTAGAATCCTAATATATAAATATTATTTGGGTTAATTTCTCAAATGTTTTTGAAAAGATTCATTTTTCAATGAATAGTAAAAATCTGATTTTTATTAGAAATTGTCTTTCTTTTTAAAGCATTTATAGGCCCCATTTTATATTAATATGTTTTAAAAAATAGTTAAATTATATTTTTATTAATCCAAATTAGTTTAATTTAAATCAATCTCATATTTAATTTTTATATAAATACTTTTTAAACATTTGAATGTTTTTTAAATTACAAAACTACTTTTTTATTGCGTCTATGGGTTTAAATTTAAATTAAATTATACCACTTGTATTTATTGAATTTGTAAAATTAGATTTCATATTTTTAATTTTATTAATTTATATTATCTAATAATGTAAACTTAATTTTTACCCATAATGAAATGAGAAAAGAGTAAAAATTAATTACCACATTGAAGGTGAAAAAGAGTTTATCGAGGGTTAAACTAAGGCGATAAGAGTTAAAATGACCTAAATCATTTACAAAACCCATTTTATGGCCATATATAGACCTTATCACCTATAATTTTTCCTAATTTTTCTTTGTGGATACTATATCCATTTGAAAAATGAGGTTATCACTTTTTTATTTCAAAAATTCCAAAAGTTATTTCCTCCTCAATTATAAAAGGGAACTCCCTCAATTAATATATTCAAACCAATAATGAAATTTGTATCACAAAAACCTATAAAAATACATCCAAAAAACATATCCACATTATATATTTTTTTTATTCCAAAAAGAAAAACCCCAGTTTTCTTAAATGGATATCCATAGGAGGATTCTCTAAGAGAAGATAATCATCTTAACAAATTCCTTTCATATTATTTATTATTTCTGCACATTAAATTATGTATTAAACCTTACAAAATAATAAAAAAAAATTATCTAAATTTTCTGATATTTTATTATGCTAATTCTAAAAACATATATCTATATTCTCTCCCATAAAATGGGAAACAAAATCACCAATCGTGTGTACGGTAGACGATCGCCTCACGAATCAATGTAACGTTTTTCTATCAACACATCTCATGATTATATATAATGACGAATTTAATGCATATATAAAATATTCATGATATTTTTATACTTATTTAGTAATAATATCACATATGAATTCATAATTTTCTTATTATATAGAATACAATAATGTATCTCTTAGGTATTATGGACTACCTCCTCATGAAGTAATGTGTTCTTTTTTAACTTATAATTTACATAGAATGTAATAATGATAAATTAAATAAATATATTTGATATATATGACATGATATTTATTGTTAAAAATTAATATATTATAAAATTCCTTATCCTTTCATTCATTAATGGAATGATATTGTTGCTCGTGTGTGCGTACGACCTACCATATCTAGGAAGCGATGTGATTCATTTTTCATGTCCAAACATCAAGAATTATTATAAAAATAAATATAATGAGTAAATTTGAATTTTATAATATTTATATCATTATATAGATGGTGTATCTGTATAATATACATAATAATCGAAACTTTTTAGAAAAAACATGGGAAAACAATGCAATTAACACCCAAGACAATGAAAATAATGAAATATTATTAACAAATTTGTCTCGAAATGTTACAATAAAATAATATATTTTATTATATATATTAATATGGTAATTTTATATATTATTTACATTCTTGAAACTATTATATAGGATCTTAAATCATTTATGAATCTGATCATATTTTATATAATAATGTGCATATAATAAAACATTGATGTATTTAACAAGAATTCATATTTATTAATGATTTTATTGTAAAATCCTGTATTCCCAATAATTTGATGGTCACCTCTTATTTTTTGTTTAATTTTTGGAGTTTTCTCTTTCTATTGAGATATTAACTTTTTTATGATCATTTTTTATTGGAAATTAAATTTATCTTAAATGTTTATATTAATTATATCACGGATATGATTATTTCTTAAACAGTATACCACCAGTAAATATGGTTCTTAATTTTAATGTTAATTATTTATATGGGTAAATAATTATAAATCAGAATTCTTTACTTAGTATAGATATTTGTTGATAAGGAACATTATTCATGATGAAAATTTATTATTTGACCTATGATGAATGATTTGGACCTATAGTGATGGGTAGGGATCAGTTATAAATATCCCCCATAATGCATCTATAGTCTCATGACAATAATCAATAAGATAGTAGTTGATGGGTTTTTTCCGATAGTTTTATACTATCTAGTGAGTGATCTAGATTGTAGAGGTATCATTATGCCTAAGAATAGGACATCCAATAATTAATAATCTTTTCATTTGGTGTTCGGTTATTATTAATATCCATGGTATATCAATATTGATATTATCTCTAGATTTATTTTATTCTTCATTTATTAATTAAATGGAATGTGGGTTTAGTTATTCACTATACCATATTTATCATGAATTATTGATTTATGATCATTTTTGTTGTGCATAACCCTTACTAAGAATTTGAGATCACCCTTATTTTTTTCATTTCCACAGGATATGAAGATGAATTCATTGAATGATATCAAGAATGACTACTATTTTCTATTACTATGATTTTTATATTATTGCCAATTTAAAATTGATATCATGTATGTATTTCGTTCTTTAAGACTACTAAAGTGATTAATCCAAAGTTATGTTATCCCTTATATCTTGTGATAATTTAATAAAGCAGCAAGTTTCTTCGTGTTACTATAGTTTGGGTTATTACAGTTGGTATCAGATTATGTTTAGTAGAAACATTGGGAAATAGATTAAAAAATATATAGATTAGGTAATATTAACCTATGATAATCATTGAGGATATATGTAGAATAACATCCTAATGTTTTGTTAAGGTAGTGATTACATGGTTTTTCCTAGAAATAAATCCATATCAAGATACTATAAGTAGATTTTGTTCTAGAATAAAGGTACTTATGGGTAATACCTCTAACAACGGTAGATCAGGATTGACTCACGCATTACCTGTTACATGATAATGAGCCTTAATACATATGTAGTTTGACACTCACACTAGATATACATAGGATATTTCACATTTTCTTTACAAACCACTATGAAGGATTTTAAAATGAATATATCCACCAATAAACATAGTTTTAGATTAATTGATTAAAAATGCATAAATTTTTTACTTATGTTATTTGTTAAATCATATGAAGATATATAAAATATGATTTAACCCAACATATTTAATTTTTTAGACATGGAAGCTATAATAAATAAGGGTTTTAATGCTCATAGACAATGTAGAGATTCCATTGTTGAGCAAGCCAATAAAACTAGTTTTGTCACTAAGTAGATCATGGATATATTGAGCATCATAATCAATTTATGATAAATAAACTTTCTCAAATGGATAACGATGTTATTCCATAATTTTAATACCTTGTATTGGATTTATTAATGTGGTATATGCCCCCATCATTTATTAGAACTGTTATTCCAGTGGTATATAAGAAACAGATTAAATACCTTCAGAAGATATTTATGGACTTAGGATTTTATGAAATGGGAAAGATTGTACTATAATTATTCTATCTCAAGGGAGATTCTGATCAATGGTATTCATTGATTGAGAATAATTTGTAGGAATATGAAATTGAAAAAATAGACTGCAGTGCTTTTAAGGATACATTTTTCAAAAATATTTCCCATGTGATCGATGAACTGAAATTAAGAGAAATTTTCGTGGCTTAAAGAAAAAAGTATGAACAAAGTGTTTCAAAGTATGGATCTACCCTTACATGACTGGCCATAAATGATATGAATTATATATACAATACATAATGAATGATCAAACATTTATTTAAAGGGAATAATCTGAGTCACCTATAGGTGCTACTATATCAAACATTTTAATTATAGGATAATATAGTTTTATGAACTATCAAAACGGAGAAGGATTTTTCTAGATCCAATATGTTCAAGTAAAATTAACAAAATACATGGTCATCTTAGAACAAATAAATAAGGAATTTTTCAAAGAAGAAGATAAGAATGAAGAAATTTACATCTTGTGAAAACTATGGAAAGAATCACCCTAGAAAATTCTTGAAGATAATGGGAGTTAGTTATCAGTATCGAGATAGGATTCATCTAGCTCTTGAATTAAATGGGAAGAAACAAATCAGTGATATATAGTGATTCAGTTGTAAATAAATGGGGTATTTTTTAAACTAATGTCCCAAGAAGTAGTGGAATATACCATAGAAGATTCCAACTGAAGAAGGGCTTATGTGATCATTATAGCTAAGATGAAGTACCAAATGATGTGGTGGTAGATACATTATTCATAGCCTAAAATTTAACAAATTATTTATTTGATTTTGGATCTTCCAACACTTTTATGTTATTTATGTTTTATATGAAAATTTAAAACATCCCTAGCACCTTGTTAAGGGATTTTTTAGTAAAAAATTCTAGAGTAAGTCACACTTAAATAGGGATGTGTCAGGAAGTCCCCACTATGACACATAAATGTGTATTATTTGTTGAATTTTTTGTCATACCTATGGTTGAATTTGATATAATCCTCTGTATGGACTGGATTTAATAATATTATTTAAATATTTATTAAAAGAAGAATAAAATTACGACTTTCGATAAAGATGTGGAACTCTTTATCATTATAGTGGAGGCTTCATTATTGGATTCATATCTAGATCAACACTTAATATCTATTCTAAATGTTATTATTAGGGAATAAGAAAAAACAAAATATTTGGATGGAGAATGTAGACTTCAATTTGAGGATGTATATATTTTATAAGAATAAATTAAAGTATTTCATTAAGAATTACTTGGATAACCACCAATGTGTGGATTTGAATTTTCCATCAATTTAATCCCTAATAAAATACTAATATCATGAAATCCAAATAGAATAAACATAGTAGAATTAGTGAAATTAAAGAAAAAACTATATGGGTGTGTGATTAGTTATTTATTCTCTATAGTGTTTCACTTGGAGGATCCCATGTTCTCTTCACTTATATGAATGATGGAATCATGAGGATACACAATAATTATAGAGATATAAATTCCATTATGATAAAGATCATGTAACGACTCAGATTATTCTCTAATTTTTTTTAATAAACTAATTGGGAAAATACTTAGACCACACGTTGGGACGGCACGAGATTATGAGGCCTAGTGTGCCTGGCATAAATTTTTTAATATGGTTCTATTTTTTATATTAAAAACACCTTGAGGATAACATTGTTTTTTGTCACTCTCAAATGTGTTCCCAGATCAAAAATATAAGGTCATAGATACATTATTAACATTGGATTTCCCTTAGGTGGTTCCTAACATCATCCTGCACAAGCCAGATGAAAAACATAGATTTTATTCATAACCGTAATTAAAAAAATTAATATGAATATTTTGTTTGTGCAGAGAATATTTTTTTTCCTTTTTATTAAACTTAGAGGTAAGGGTATTGGTTTACAATTCATAACATTGAGCTCACTCGTGAGAGCTCTGGTGAGAGGAATTCTAGAGAGGAGGCGTTGGCAAGAAAAAATGAGGATTCAAGGATCAGGATCACTCTAAAATGGATCAACGAACGACGTACACAAAAATTGGTCATCAATTGATCCAAACCATAGGTAGGGCGTTTGTTTGATTCAATTTATATTTCACCGTTTTTAAATATCCATGATGAGTGTGAATCAATTGACAAACAAATTGATTCACAGATCACCCGTACTATTGTGGTATGATATTGATTTTGGGATATTCATTGGATATTGGATCTACACTGAACCTATGATTAGAATTGTTTTTTTATAGTCATCCCAAAATTCTAAAGTGGATGGATCAGGGATGACATGAACAAGGCCTAATCCTTCCACCTCAGGTGTTCATGGAAAAATATTCCTCCCCTGTTCTTCGATTTCTATATCTTCATCACCACAAAAATCCAGGAAATAATTCAAGATCACAGGGGCGAGGATAGACCGTAGGCTGACAGGCGGCGGTGGTGGCGTACTGATTCTATGGTATGAGGATGCAATGCTAGAGGGTTATGGTTCGAGGGTCATAGCACTACGAGAGGTGTCTTGCACTAGTGGAATGCCGCAGTGATGGCAGAGGCTTGCAACAAATTCTCACGAGTGGCGCACGGAGGAGTCATGTCTTGACAACCCCGGTCGTGTGTGAGGCGGCAAGCTGTAGTGACGAACATGGGATACAGGCAATATCTAGTAGTGGTCTTCGGCGAATGTGTCTCATTGTCGCGTCATGCAGCAGGAGACCATTGTCCAACTTGATAGCAGAGGTGACTCATAGATAATTCCATGGTTAGATCGAAGACATGGCCCCACCACATCTCAGACGAAGCAGACCGGCCTTCTCTAGTGGGCCATGTCGAATAGGTAGGTCGGACATAGGTCAGGATGCTCCAGTGGGTCGGGCCGACCTCAGGTCGATCAGCTCCAAAAAGTCGAGCCAACATATCTGACTGGACTAGGCCGATCCTGGCCAAGTCAACCAAGCTGGTTGGGTTAGAGGCGGAATACCATGTTGGGTTGACCGACCATGGGCTGGGTCAGGTTGGTCCAGACCTAGACCCCAGTAGCACTATTTTAGAAAAGGGTCATAACATTCAAACCATAAGTCCGATTGACAAGCCTTTGGCGGTGCTGGGACCATCGTAATGAGGAGAAGATTTTGAGATGGCTTGTTCAGTTGTTAGAAAAGACAAGTATAGTTGTGGACTTCCCCTTTGGTTCTTCCCTCGAGTGTTTGGTACAAAATTTCTTGGAAATACCCTCAAGATACAAGTCCCATATAGAGTTATAAATCTTCTATAGTATTGGATTGATACTCTATCAAACTGGATAGAGTTTATTGGGTATTGATATGACCTCTGGTTGTAGGTCATTAATCATCAATCTAGTGGCCATATCATAGGGTTCATTATATTCTTTGGAATCCTCTACATTATGTGTTGCACTATACGTTTCATGGAATTATCAGAGATTCTCCTATGATGTGGGGTAATACAAATTGGGTTCAAGGTATTCTTCCGAATCCCCCATCTATATACCATAACTTCTTACCAGTGTTTCATCTTTGGTTGGTGCCTATGTTAGCGGAGTCTTGTGACTAAAGTTTGACTATGTCATACCTTCTCTTTCCTTATAGCTACTAATGAGTATATTCTGGTATCTTGGTTTTTGTATGGGTGTATACCCATGTAGATATGATTGTATATTCTTTTTTGTATTTATTTTTGTTTTTTGGGTGTCCTACTGAGTATTGTTTCACTCACCCATGAACGGGAATTTCGCACAGGTGTTGTGTCATGTGCGGACGACCGATGCTTTGATGGAGTCCTAGGTAGAGAAGGACTAGGGCTAGGACCAGATGGTTCCTTGTGAGATTAGATGGGCCGAGGCGTTTCAAAAAACATTCTACTACATCTTCATTACCCTCATTTGCAGGTTAGTCTTTGTAAGTGTATTTCTTTTTGGGATTGAATTCCAGCACCGGTTATTATTACTGCACATTACATTCTCGTTTCACTCAGGTTGTATTAATTTTACATTTTTTTTGTTTTCATGCATGGTGGTTTGTGTTTCCCTTTCCATTTACCTTTTTGGGATTGGGGATATGTGTTTTGGTACAGGTACTTAGGATAAGGCTTCCCATTTGTGAGATATTCCTACTCAGTGCTAGTCACCAGCCATTGTCATATTGATGTCGGGGTTAGGGTGGTCACGTTATAGGCCCCATCGATATGGGTTGTGAAAAATTGGTATCATACGGAAATATTTGGTTCCAATATGGGATCTAGAGTCAGTGATATTGTTTTTGGGTAATAGTGTTAAGTGTTTTGAGTTAGGCATTCTGGCCAAGGAAAATAGTGTTGGTGCGGCAGCTAATGTTTCCATACACCAGAACTCCCGGAACTAACTTTCCAACTCGATACATGAAAACACTAATTGTAGGGAAATTAATGGCACATGCATAATATAGGAATGAGTTGTGTTTTCCATTACTTCTTGAGTCATCTCTCCAGATATACTCTTTTGACTATGGTTTATCTTTAACTATTTTAGGATGCTTCCATGCATACATCCATATAGGATCCCATAGTTTTATCATGAGGATGGTCCTATTAGCAATGAGGTGTTAATGTAGGGGAATATGCAAGACATGGAACTCCCTTGCGGTCTACCTGTGGAATTACCACCCATTGACAAGTAGTTTTGACTAGCGCTACTGGTAGAGGATACACGAATGCCCTGTGCATTTCATGAGTTCCAGAGGCAGTGACCTCCTAGGTTCAAGGGTGAGAGAGCCCCACAGATAGCTAAGGATTGGCTGGATGTTGTTATTAATGTCTTACACCTTGTGAGGACATCACCTTATCATATAGAAATATTAGTGACAGTCCTTATATGGGGATCAATAGAACAGTTGTGGGGCTTAATGATCATGATTCATGACGAGATGACCCTCTCTTAGGCTGACTTCGAGCACCATTTTAGGGAGGAGTTATTTCCAGCGACCTTTCTCTCAGTACGTATCCAATAGCTCCTACAGCTACAGCAGGGCAGAGTAGTGGTAGTTGAGTACTCAGTGATGTTTACCAAGCTAACTCTCTACTCCGTAAACATAGTGCGAGATCCATTTTTCAGGGAACATAATTTTGTTTAGGGAATATATTAGTAAATAAGCGTGTTCATTTTATCTCTCTACATCTACACTCAGGCTGATGTTTTCGAGTGAGCTCTGATCATGGAGTGTTTCCTTGTAGAGAAAGAACCAGCGATGTGAGATTCCAGCAAGCATCAGGTGGTGAACTCTTCAACAGTGGGTGGTAGGAAATAGAATAAGGGACATAGGAGGGTTGGGTCATTCAGAAGAAATTTCCGGGATGTGGGTAGTATGATATAGAAGAAGGGACCCAAGTGGGTCAGGTCCTTCCAGATATAGTCTCAGGATGTGGGATCATCGTTGAGATGCTCTCGGAGTAGAGCGGGACAGCTGAAAGAATGATTTTGTATCACTTCCGGTGGGCATTTGAGGGACCTTTGAGGTAGAGACAAAGGTTCAGATAGGGTGGACCACATGGTGGAGGTGGGCGTGGAAGGGGAATAGGTAGAGGAGAGGGTGGTGGGCAGAGAATCAATGTACTACCACCACAACCCTGAAGTGTTCCACCTTGGTATTCGGAGCCGGTGGACAGGGCAGAGGGTAGCTTCAGGTTATGGAGTCTTATGACCTTAGCACTCAATAAATGATTATAGGTGTGATCTATGCCTTCTCCACCCTATATATAGTTATTATAGACATAGGTATCAGTCACTCCTTCCTTGGTATGGACCTTGTTCATAGCTCATAGATTATGGTGGAGCTGATAGCTCGATCATTATGTTTATAGACTCTTATGGGAAGGGATTCGACAATTACCCACGAGTTCTGGTAGTGTGAAATTACTCTGTGAAACGATAGCTTCCTCTAGGATCTTCAAGTAGCGGGATCAAATACATGTGATGTCATTAAGGGTATATACTGGTTATCCATAGACCATGCTACGACTGGCCATTTTAGGCGTAGAGTGCGGTGTGTCTGTAGGGAAGGGAATATGTTTTCCTCTACTAGATAAAAGGAAATGCATGCAGCATGTGAGATACATTCTTAGAGGATGATAAAACCAAACTCACCAGTTGGATAGCCTCACCCTTAGTGTGGTAGATAATGGAAGTCCCCAATTTCCTATAATGGTGGACAAGTATGAGGAAAAATTACCTAATGATGTACCGTGATTTCCTCCCCACATGGAGGTGTATTATTCATTGACTTGTACCCTAAGACGAAATAGATATCTACTCCTGTGTATCGTATGGCTTATGTGGAGGTTCATGAGTTGAGGGTATAGCTAGAGGATCTGTAAAGGAAGGGATTTGTGAGGCATAGTGTTTCACCTTTAGAGGCCCCAATTTTTTTCCAACAAGGAAGATGGAGGCATGAGGCTATGTTTGGACTACTGGTTCCTGAACTACGTGATTGTGAAGAATGAATATCCACATCTAAGAATTGATGACCTCTTCGATCAACTGAAGGGAGTGAGGTGGTTCTCGAAGATATACCTTAGGTCTGGATATCATCATCTTCATGTATGGGGTGAGTATGTACCTAAGACAGCCTTCAGATGTCATTATGGCCACTATAAGTACTTGGTAATTTTGTTTGATGTAACCAATGCACCATCCATGTTCATGGGACACATGAACATGATCATCTATCCATAAATTGACCGATTAGTCATGGTAATCATTAATAACATTCTATTGTAATCAGTAACTGAGGAGGAACATGTGATACACTTTTTGTTGGTCTTGGATACACTCTAAGAGAACCGTATTTTTGGGAAGCTCTGTAGGTTTCATTTATGGATCCATGAGTTCCACTTTCTAGGACATGTCTTTTTGGAGGCTTGGGTGGTGGTGGACCAGGAGACGATTGAGGCAGTGCTTCCTTGGGTCCCACCTAACAGTGGGATCATGGTAAAGAGTATCTTGGGTTTGGTTGGGTATTATGAGTGGTCTTTGCCCAACTTTTCCAGGGTGTTAGTGCCCTTGACGGCCTTGACACGAAACAGAAAACCATTTATGTGGATAGAGAAGTTCTAGTTGTATTTTAAGGAATAGAGATGGAGGTAGAAAAGCACTCCCATATTTAGGCCACCTAAGGAGGGAGTTGGGTATGTGGTATTCTAAGACACATTAGAGACTAGACTCATATGTGTCCTGATGTAGGGTAAAGCGGTGATTTCTTATGGTTCGCATAAGCAAAGATTGTATGAGGAGAACTACGTGACCCATGATCTTGAACTGGAAGTTGTCGTATTCACTTTGAAGATGTGGGAGAATTACTTGATGGGTGTGTTTTACAATCTAATTAGACCACAAGAACCTCAAGTATATCTTTTCTCCTAGGAAACTGAATTTTACATAGATGTGGTGGATAGTGTTTCTTTAAGATTATTGTTTCTGATGATTTCACTGGGGTGGGTGTGTCTGTCTACTTGAAGAAGAAAGGTGTGGTTTGTTTTCCCTGCATTCCCACTTTCCAAATGTGGGCCTAATACACTCCCTATTTAGGGACGTTTTCTCCTTAATCAAAATGGGATGATGGGATGTCGGTTCTTATTTCCTTGGATTCCTCCTCGTAACTCATCACCTAGTCCGGGTCTCCGTTACATATTTACAACGTTGTTCATAAAACTATTCCTAGTGTCATATCTTCATGGACACCAATTAATTACACTGCTTCTGTCAGGACATTCTGAGGGGTTCGGTCAGGGTAGAAACCTTCAGTCATGGGATTAGTCACGTTGGACATCACTGGTGTGTCTGGGCGTTGGGACACCAGTGCATCTAGGTTTCTTCCCCTTATTATGGGGCTTCTCAAGGGCATGGAAGCCCAAGGAATCCCACATCAAATGTGGGGAATCATATTCCATAGGCATGTATATGAGGTTTTCCTTAGCTTCCCATGTTTAACATAGGGTATGCCGCATGTATAACGTCCAACGGAGATGGATCGATCTAATCAGAATACTGACTATAGTGCATCAGATGGGAGAAAACCCTATAGAGAACATCGATATTGGGGAAAACATGTGGTTGGATTTGCGAATTCTATTAAATGGAATGGAGAATGGGGTGGCATGATCCCATCGGGATGTGGTAGACCAGGTAAGAATCAAGATGGATTATGGATGGTTCTGTGAAGTGGATGGGGAATGGGATGGAACCCTCTTGTAGATGATGATGGTTTTGGGCTTGAGCTTCGAAGAGGCTTCCAACGTATCCTCGTGGTAGGGAATGAAAGTCTATGTAGTTCATCTGATGACTGATTACCACCAATTGGGGTTTTCAACTGCTTGATGATGGATGGGGTCTCAATGGTTTACCGTTGGATAAGTATGTCAAGGCTTACCGCTGAATAGGGTTACAATGTCTTACCGCTGATTGAGGTCACAACGGCTTACCGCTGATTGAGGTCACAACAACTTACCGCTGATTCAGGTCACAACGATATAACATTGGATGGGGTTGAGCAGACGTGAATGGGGACCTGGGGCTCAAATAGATGGTGGGGCTTGACCCTCGGGGAGGCTTCCTATATACCCTGCCTTGGCATGGATCAACAGCCTTGTATTTTAGGTGGTGGGAACCAATGTGAAGATGGTCGGGATGACCGGTGGGTGGTGGGATGGAACCTAAGGGAGGATTCCTACATACCCTGCCTTGGCAAGGATTAAAGACCTCATAGTTAGGAGGGTGTGGTGGGATTCCAATCATGGATACTAAGGGTGTTGGTGAACCAACGTGAATGGGGCCAAAACGACTGGGTGAATGGTGGACTTGATCCTCATGGAGGCTTTCTACATACCCTGCCTTGGCAAGAATCAAAGACCATGTAGTTCATGTAAAAAAGGGATGTGTGAAATATCTTACTGCTGACTAGGGAAACAACAGCTTTCCGATGATTGGGGTCCATAGTTTTACATCATGTAGGATGGGGGCTAAACAACTTGAAGGTGGTCGTAGTGACCAAGTGTTGGGCTTGAACCTCTTGGAGGCCTCCTACGTACCTCGCCCTGGCATGGATCAAAGACCTCGTAGTTCCATACAGTGTTTGGTTCACCGACGTGAAGGTGGTTTAGCCCAATGGGTGGTGGGCTTGAACCTCATGGAGGCTTCCTACATACCATTCCATGGAAAGGATAAAAACCTCATAGTTCAGGTTATAGGGGCATTTGGGGGTTACACTCTAAGGCGGACCAAGGTGTTGGTGAACCGACATGAAGGGGGTCAGAGCGACCAATGGATGGTGGGATTGAACCTCGTGAAGGATTACTACATAACTTGACTTAGTAAGGATCAAAAGAAATCATAGTTAAGGTGGTGTGGGGCTTACACACTAGGCTTCCCAGAGAGGATGTCATGGTTAGTGCTTTCTTTAAGCCCACAGGAGTCATTCTCGGTGTGAGAAACAAGAGACAACAAAGACATGACGATCACATCATGGAAGGTGCTTCCTTAGGTAATGGAGTGAGGCTTACATGTGATCACAACCCAAAGAGGAAACAGGGTCTTATGCGCGGTTTATAGATCAAAGAGGTTGGGACTTACTCCAGGATGGAGGCCTGGTGATAGCAAAGCCCAGTGGGAGAGGGATTTTGCACCGAAGAAATGAGGGGTAGGGATGCTTCCTCCTGCAAGAAAATCTTGGGGCTTACACCAGAGTGGTTTCCCTTTCCCTATATAGGATGCATGGGGGGAAGTCATAGTTTAACATCATGTACTGAGGATAACGGTGCTTGGCAGCTTAACTTCCTATAGCTTAGATGAGGTGGGTTTACTCCGCACCCCTAGGACTTACATAAAGGGGTCCCTCTGCACCTTAGTGAAGGGAATGCACAGGCATTGTTGGGGTTGGGGGTGTCATGAGGTGATCCAACTGGGGGTCCATGTTAGCATGGCTATTCAAAGAATAAACAGCCATTAGCGTGCCCATGTGATGAAGCATGAGGCGAAGCAACACAACAGGAAGTGTCGTCCAAGGGACTTTGAAATTGCATTGTGTGAACCTAGGAGGTTGGATGGGAGAGGGAGGCATAGAGCACAGGGTTTTATGAGTAGAGTAATCATAGAGCTCTGGTGCTCTTTGAAATGGAATGTTATTTTGAAGGTGCGTACTTCGCGAAATGTAGTGGCCTAGGCTTGGCATAGGAAATAGGTGCATACAACAGGTGCTTCATGAATTGGAAGGGCTTTCTCTATGAAAATACCTACAAAGCATGGGTGCCTCGTGAAGCAAGGTCATGTGAAGAAATGTGCTTCGTGAGGCACAGTGACTCTGCCCTAGCCTTTGAGTCACATGTGCATAGGGGTGATTTGCGAAGCATAAATGATTTGTGATGACCTGAGTCCCCGTGAGGATCTCCTTCCTTCAAAAAGGTATGTGGGCTTCCTGAAAGGTATCCCTCTCTAAAGAGGGGTGAAAACAAGTAAAAGGAGAGGCACTTCGCCGAGAAAAAGTACCATGAGAAGCTCATGGTTTACAGAGCAGAAAGTGCTTCATGATTTGAGATCGGAGAAGGTGAAAGGTCAAAGAATCCCACCTCCTCGCTTCGTGGAGGGCTTGTGAACGTCGACAGGGCCCATGGAGAATCTCGCATCTTCACTTCATGGTGGGCTCACGGATGTCGAATCGGCTCACAGAGCATCCCGCCTCCTCACTTTGCGGCGGGCTTGTGAACGTTAAAGAGGATCGCGGACCATCCAGCCTCCTCGCTTCATGGAGGGCACATGAATGTCAAATCAGCTCACGGAGAATTCCGCCTCCACGATTCATAGCGGGCTCAAAAACGTCAAATCGGATCGCAGAGCATCCCACCTCCTCGTTTCGTGGCAGGCACAGGGCCATGGCACTCCATGAAAGGTCTTTGCGATTCATCTTTGGATACTTTCTTATTATCCTTCTCCCTTATAATTTTTTGGCACCAACAAATTCCCCCTCTCAGACATGGAGATGAGGAGAAATCAAGGGTCAAAGTATGAGGGCCAATCGCAAAAATTCCTTGGTCGTTCGCAATGTTGTCTCGCGAAGGAGGATCGCCGAGTGGGAAAGCAACAGGTCGGCTGGGCGCGCTTTGAAACTCATCGTGGTTGAGACACGCCTTGAAGCTGTAAGGGTTGTATTTTATAAATAGAGGGGATAAATTTTTTTTTCCTTTCTCTCCTTTTGAGATTTTGTATTTTAGCACTCTCAATTCCAGAAGCTCTACGTACTTCATGATTGCTCTCCATGAATTGGGATTTCAGCTTCGCAGTTCATAGCGATTCTTTGACTTTGCATTTGTGTTCTTCATGACACTGCATATGGAGTTCGAGGTAGGGCTCCACGAACAAACATCGTGAACGCACTTTGTGCATGAGATTTGCGAACGAAACCAAAAATCACCCCAACCTAAAAGACTGAATGGCTCATCAAGAAGATTCCTAGGGGGTCCTTGTGGATGCTTCCCAAAGGGATGAGATGGCGAATAGTCTGGGTTTAGAAGAGATAATTTGGAGCCACTCTGACATTGGTTCTTTGGGGGTGATGTTATAGGAGATCCATAGGAACTACCCGTTATGTAATAGGTTGCCTTTTTATGGATTAGGGCTGAGATATAACATCTTTATCCCAGAAAGAAGTCAGGATGAACCGTCTTAATGGTTCAAGAGCATGGTGTGCCATCGTCGATGGTTCAAGGAGCCTGGCGGCCATTCCCCGGAGGACTTCACACCCATCATTTTTTACTACATATACAACCACCTGAATAATGTTTATGGTAAGGAGTTACAGCTGGAGATGTATCCCCCTTTGCATTAGACAATATTGAAGGCAACTTTGGGGAACTTGGAGAAGGGGTGGTCTGAAGAGTGGGACCTGCACCAAGGCGGAAACATCACAGATGATTAGGGCTAGGCCTACAAGGTAGGCGCCTCATGTGAGAGGTTTAGGGAAGAGTTGAGAAGAGTGGTAATGTATGAGATAGCTTGGGCCTCTCAATTTTACATCAACTAGCCGAAGCAGCTGATGTCAGAGCTGTTTAGTAGGTGGTCATCGAGGACCAATACATTCCATCTTCACCATGGGGATGTCAGCACCAGCTTGTGGGAGGTCCACTAGATCTCGGGGGTCCCGATACTGGGGGATATGTATGGAGAATTCCTCCTTGTCATGATTGCATGGGAGGACCTAGAGAAAATGTCACTACTGGCAATGGCATTGATGGATCTTGGCTGGGAGAGGACAAGGAGTCGGTGAGGTACGTCCATTTCAGGCAGTGGTTCAAACAGTTCATGAACTTCCTGGAGGACAGATAGTTTCCGATGAGGCCTCAAACTTTCCCGAAGGGGGCCCGGTGTAAGGAGCACTCATACTGATGTCTTTTGGAGGAAAACTAGGTGAAGAAGTGGGGATTTAGTGTCATCACCGAACAACAACTGATAGTCAAGCTGGCAGCATTCATCGTGGATCTCATCTATGGTTGGATCCTACCAGTGAGGGACACCAACATGGGAGGGTGACCAAGCACATGTATTATGGCGTCCGTGTCAGTGATTGGAGGGCGGGTCAACCTCGGGATCCCAATGCTTTCCAATCTGTATAAGATACTGTAGAACATTAGTGAGAGAAAGAGGCCATAGAGAATATGCGGGTTATTACACCTTTTGTATGGGTGGATAGCGGCACACGTTAGGGGGTTTACAAATACCCAAACCATATTTCCCCTCCGGAATCGAACTTCCGCCGATCCATCTTGAATTTTTTCATGAGCTTTCCAGCCAAGATGGCCACACCGTCAGTTCTGAACTGATTGTGGAAGTTGGAGGAGTTCAATTTTCACATGTTTTTTTCACCAATGGGGGTATTCACTGATGATGGTTGGGGGATGGAGGAGCAATGTGCCTACCTCCTGGCCTTTCAAGGTTTAGTTTTGGTATAAAGGGTGGATCGTGATCCTCTCTATGGGTCGTACACCCCACATCGATTTTCTCGGAAATTCTGGTGCATGCAATGACTGACCCCACAGGTCTATTTGGGGGTGCAATATGAGGAACACCTATGTCTGATGAGGAAGATGTGGCTCATTTTCACACGGGGAGATAGGAAAATGTGGAACCAGCTGCCTCTATGGACTGTTGTCATCAGGTTTGTGAAAGAATATGCCTAGAGTTGGGAGGCGGCCTACCCGGGGAAAATGCTAAAGTAACCAACCATTCGAGTTGATGATGGCATGCCTCCAAAACCTTGGGTCTGAGGTCAAAAGGTGGCAAGGGAATCTCAAGGCGGCAAGGCTATTGTAGCGGCGAGGCCCACACTAGTTGAGGGAGAGGAAGCAGTGCAAACAGACCCTATGGTCTTATAAGAGTAGATCTATTCTGAGGGGAGGCCACTTAGAGGGTTCCATAGAATATCCACTCAGGCTCTAGGGAATAGGTTGCGCCACATTGATATGCTAGAGAATTTTGTCTTCCCAGAGGCCTGGGACATCTGGGAAGGTAACCAGAAATTCCTTGACCTGTCAGAGATGTGTCAACATATGTACCATATAGGGATAGATTTTCTGGGGATAGGCCCTTTCAGGGTTGGCTTTTTGGTATCCCAGGCTGATTCGGATCAATAGTTGACAGAGCTGAAGGACTTTGTGCACTCCCAGGGTACCCCGTATCCGATGATGGATCATGTCAAGGTGTTTCTCGATCGCACCAATCCCCTGCAGTTGTCGGCAGCTGACAAAAGGGAATAGTTCCCTCTATCAAAACAATTTGATTAATCATCTAGGGGAGATGAGTCCGGGAGAGGGAACTCGTTGGAGGAGGGTGAAGTAAGGGATCATGACTCAGATCATGAAGAGTTTGTCGAGGCCCTTGAGGAAAATATTCTAAACCACATCTTCAAGGCCCACATTCAAGTAATTCTGGACTCCTTTCTAACATCTAAATTGTGCAGGAGGGCCTTGTGCACAGATCTCATTCTCACTCTTCAAGAGATACAGATGCGGGACCTTCGGGGTCCACGCCTACTACTGGCGAGATCAGCTTGTCTTGTGGGTCCGGAATACCCGAAGTGGCTCTCGAACCTTTATAGATTTAAATAATATATGTAGGGCAATGCATCGGGGTCCCAATGACATTAAACCAAGGATGAGACCAAGAATTTGATCTTTGTAAGTCTCCTCTTCCAAATTAATGATTATCATCCATCGACCATGTTAACTGACGTGCATGCTCCCTTTTTGGTACGCATAGTCCACAAAATGGAATTAGTTGCCTTGGAGAGGTCATTTGATACCCTTGGTAGTGCCTTTACCTAGGGAATGCTGGTGAAAATGGAGTTGGAGGACTAGATTGATCGAATAGTGGCTCTCCCTATCACCAGTGGGACCGTCAGGGAGGCTGACCCAGAGATCATCGAGGTGGGGTCCGATGATGAGGATCGGTCGGATAGCCCAATTCCCACCATACCTGATCAAGCACCGGATGCAGACCCGTATGATGAGTTCCTGGGGGAATTACCTACATTTGAGCTTGCCAACCACGCTGACTGGGATGAGATATCCTCTGATGAACAGGACAGCAGAATAGTCCATCACTGATTGGGGAAGCGGATCAAGAGATTCATTAATGACACCCCCCAATCACTATGGCTGGATGAGATGGACAGACTTTTCTCGCGACTGTGTGAACTATGTGTTGGGGGAGTGGATTCCCAACATCCTCATGTGCTTGTCTGAGAAATTATAGTGGATATGATTCAGAAGCATGATTGTGGACTCTATGTGGGTTGGCAGCAGAGGAAAGTGGTGAACATCAAGTGGCTCCAGGAGGCTGAAGATGAGGTCCAGCGGTACCAGAGTTGGGAAAATGAGAAATCGAACTCCCTCAATGCATAATCTGAGATTATATTGACATTGAAGTCCCATCTGGAAGAGGCTAAAGAGGGCATGAAGCAAGCCTCTGACGAAATGATCATCATCTGGACCGGCGTGGAGCGGGCCCAGATTGAGGCTGATGAATTGCACCCCATCACTGCCAAGGAGGAGTGGGAATTGGAGAGGCAGCCGCAAATCCTTGACGCCACTAGCCATAGGGTGGCGGAGCTGCTACGCTCTTTTGATGATGTTCCCCCGACTATGGAAGGGGTTGATCCTAGGTTGTTGTGATTCCTATAACATTTGAATGCACTTTCATGCTTGGATTATCTTATGCCAACAACATGCATGAGTTCCGTTATTTGTGTTGGTTAATTGCATTCATGTGACATTTATGGAGCATCCAGTAGTCAATCCCTAAGCTCATGTGGGTCAATCCCAATGTGAGAATTAATGGACGACCACCTAATTATTTTTTTTCAAATGTGGGAGTGTATACCCAGCATTAAGAATTTGGGGGATTGAACAACCAATCTGAATTTCTGAGAAGAGAAGGGAGAGGCCCGATCAGAGAACGAGGACCTATGAAAAAACGACAAGCCGTATTCTAAATGTGCTCTAGTGCACGAGTGGGGTAACACCAGGGGATTTGGATGCCCATCCATACATAAGGGAATAGAAAGTGTGAATTACAATACCACAAATTCGGAACACTGTGGGGTTGGCAGGATAATAAAAGATAACTGTTGACCACATTCGAAACACAACCTATATATTATGATAGCCTGAAATGGGGATGACAAATGAGGTTTGACAGCTGACCAAGTTCGAAACACAGGGCCTGACTCAGAATGTCATCAATTAGCCTTCCAGATCGTTGGCCCAGGATATTAGGTGAGCCATAGGCAAAGAATCCATACTATTAGGGGGTTCCTTTAGACATGAAAGGGGATGAGGGTCTGAATAACAGGCTCACGAAGCTTGTACATAGAACAAGGGGAATGTCCCTGTGAAATTCCACACTTCGGGCTCTTTTTCAAAATGCATCTGAATATGACGATAAGGTGTATCAGATAGAGGGAGTCAAGTACCTTCCCAAGGACAAGGTTCATAGGGTCAGACTCTTTCAACCTAAGGTACGAGGGTGGACCATTAAGGGGGAATTGATTTAATGGACTATGCTTAGGGTGGAGAAACAGCCAAACATGACGCGCAGTTCCCATAGGGATATCTTAGTTTCAGATCAGAGAACTCAAACCACACTGAGAAAAGATATGTGAAGCACATGGTGCAGCTATTGAAAGAACCAACATGAATGAGAACCTAAGGGGTACTCACCACCCCACATATTCCAAGATGATTTCGGGATAAGGGGCCGAAAATGAAGGGACTTGATTTGTAGATTCCTAGGGCTGGACCGAGAGACAAAAAATTCCTGGGAATTCCTACATATCCCATGAGGATGGGAATCAAGCCATACGTAGTTCTGGAAAATGTCGTGCAGTTTAGCGTCTTGTAGAATGGGAATGGACTGGTCTTAGTTTATGGTCATAGAGCTCTGACCAAGGATGGTAGGAAACGTGGGAGACACATGGTGGGGTAATCATAAAACCAGACATGAATGAGGATTCAGATTCTAGATTACCATATGTTCCTTGGGGAAGCGTTCAGGTCTAGGGACCCAACAAGAAAGTTTAGTTGGGCCCATAGAGAAGTGTCCAGGAATTCCTACGTATCTCATGAGAATGATAATCAATCTAAACATAGTTCTGAGTGGTGGAATAGTAAGGTACCAGTGTCGGGGATAAAAGGGGTGTGGGGGTCTGGCCCTCGAACCAAAAGAAGTGGAATTTGATAGGTATTGTTTTTCCTTTGGTGAATGGATGTGTTTTTTTATGAATTGATGGGCCTATAATAGGGAATACAGGAATTAAAACAATAATCAAGACAATGGAAGTCATTTATAAATGGTATGGGGTTTGACTGATACCAAACATGATGTCCCTTGAGAGAGGACATCACAATGCAGTGCCTTTTTTCATCGTGTGGCTGGGATGATATTGTCTCAGTTTAGGGTCAAATGATTGGACCATCCATCCATCTTCACATCATGCGTCACAGACATAGTAGAGAAGCGGATAAAGGGGGAATGTGCATGGTTCAATAAAGCATACCCAACGTGAATGAGGATGAGGTCCACACCACACCGTTCATGATTCTGAGAAAGAAACCTCAGGACAAGGGGCCAAAAAGAGGTAAGAGGGTACGAAGTACGAGTGACTGGCTCTCAACTAAACTGGACCCATAGAAGAGGCATCTGGGTTTCCCTATGTCTCCCATGGAATGGGAATCAAGTTGTATATATTTCTACAAATGGGAAATGTGAAACGATATCAGTTTAAGGTCATAGAACTTGGGCTATGGAAAAGTGGGACTATTCCAAGTAAGTACGGACCTTAATCTGATCACTAAGCCTATGTGAATCAAACTCGGTGTAGGAAACAAGGGCGGATAAGGTATTTTCAATATGTGAAATACATGCAAAGGGGAAATTAGTGGAGCCTCAAATGATTTCCTTATCCTGAATGTTTCCTCCTAACGTGCAAATGCGCACTAAGGAATAGTACCAAGAGATTTGAAGCTCTGCATAGACATGATGAGGTGGAGAAGGATGTGAGTCATGTAACCAAAAATTTGGGTTTAATGGGGTTGGTGTGACGATGGAGGATAACTATTGACCGTGTTCGAAACATAGCATCCATATTGCGTTGGCCTAAAATGGGTAAAAATAAATGAGCGTTGACCGCTAACCATATTCTTAACACAGGACTTGTATCAATTTGTTATGTGAAACCCTCAAGGACATTGGCCCGTAAAAGTTGGAGAGTCCTTAGGCCTAGCATCCATGCCATTTGGGGGTCCCTTTGTGTGTGAAAGGTGACGGAAGCCCTAATGAAGGGGAACAAAAAGCCTGAGAAATGGCTGAAATCGTGTCCGGGTAGAATCTGACATTCAAGGTGCTAAACCAGCATACCCTTGGGCACATTAGTGAGTCACCAAAGAGGACCAAGGGTCACATCTTGAGAGAGGCAGATTTAAAAAGATGAGTATAGAACTAGGGGATGAAAAACTCTCAGTAGGAGGAGGTAAATGGCGTGGTTGTTTCCAAACCCGGCGTGAATGAAGACACAATCCCATACCACACCATATATTCTTCTCTCTAGGGGAATGCAGGCCAAGGGGCCAAGATGTGGTTGATAATTATAATAGATGGGGCTGGACCCGAAGTCTAGACGTTCGGGCATTCCTACGTATCCCATGTGGATGGGAATCAAGCCACATGCAGTTCTTGAAGTGACTAATGTGCATTTTATTGTCATACAGTAAGGATGAAAATAGTAAGATACCCCACATACAGCATGTGTATGGTACGAAAAGTAACCCGATGTGAATGGGGACATAATCCCATGCCACATAGTACAACCCTAATTGTAAACCTAGATCGGGGTCCCGAAAAAGCCGAGGGGCTTGAGGCTAGGCCATGGACGGAAAGGCTCATCCATTTTATAGTTTATGGTCTTATAGTGAGGACACAGAAAGGGGTAAGATACCCCAAACAAGGGAGGTGTATAGCGCGATGAGTAACCCAACTTGAATGAGGACCTAATCCCATACCACACCATACAATTCCGTAAGAGAGAACCTAGTATGGGGGCCTGAAAAGTATGAGGGGCTGAGGATGGGCCTCAAAAGTAAATACCCAGCTAGTTTGCAGTTTAACATCTTGCAGTGAGGACGCAGAAAGGGGTAAGATACCCCAAAAAAGGGAGGTGTATGGCACAGTGAGTAACCCGACGTGAATGAGGACCTAATCTCATGCCACATCATAATATCACGTAAGAGAGAACCTGGGCCGGGGTCCCAAAAAGGCTGAGGGGCCTAAGGATGGGCCTCATATGGAAATCCCCGACCAATTTGTAGTTTAACATCTTGCAGTGAGGACTTAGAAATGGGTAAGATACCCCAAACAAGGGAGGTGTAGGGAGCAGCGAGTAACCCGACGTGAATGAGGACCTAATATCATACCACACCATGCAATCCCTTATGAGTGAACCTGGGCTGAGGGACTGAAAAGGCCGAGGGGCCTAAGGGTTGGCCTCGGAAGGAAAGTCCCGACCATTTTTCAGTTTAACGTCTTGTAGTGAGGACCCAAAAAAGGGTAAGATACCCCAAATAACGGTGGTGTACAGCGCGGCGAGTAACCCGATGTGAATGAGGACCTAATCCTATACCACACCATACAATCCTGTAAGAGTTAAGACTTTGGCCGGGGGACCAATATTGGGCACGTGAAGCACGGCAAGGCCTTTTCTCATGGTATGGACGATAAATGATGGGAGTGATATCTCAAGGGGATATGTGTGGCATAGCAAAATAGCCTGATGTGAATGAGGACATAAGTTCGCTCCATACCACAAAACCCTAAATGAGAACATGGGCCAGGGGCCAAAAAAGGCCACGAGGCTAGAAAAGGACAAGGGGCCTGAGGCTGGTCATCCCAGCCAATGGTAGCCATATGACCTCTTGAGTGGTTACCGCCTCATCATATCTCTTAAGCCCATGTGAGTAGTGCTCGGTGAGGGAAACAAGCAGTCGATCTCGGGTCTCCCTGTCATATAGGTGTCTAATAGCTGGCATCACCCGAAGGGAGTTCATCGCTTGGAGATAAAATGTGCCAAAATGAACCAATATACTCAATGTTTGGGACTTCTTGGGGTGGATCTAACTACAAAGGATAGCTATTGACCATGTTCAAAACATATCATCCCTATAGTGTCCTGGACTAGGAATAACAAATGATCATCGACCGCTGACTATATTCACAACGCGGGACTTGTATCATTTTGTTTCTCAACATCCTCGAGGGTGTTGGCATGAAGCGGTAGGAGATCCCTTAGGCCTAGCGTCCCTACTATTCGGGGGCCCTTATGGATGGGAAAGATGGTGGAGTCCCAATCAAAGAAGTGGGTGAGGCATAGTTGTACCCATATGTGAAAGAGGCGAACACCTCCAGGGAGTGGGATGTATAGCGGGATCAAGATGAGATCGATGTGAATTAGGGAAAAATTCGGCACCACACCATATGTCTTGACCTGAGGGAAGATTTTGGCATTTGGTCTGGTCCAAAAAATGAAATGTCAGGGCATTCCTACGTATCCCATGAGGATGTGAATCAATCCGTACGTAGTTCTTGAAGGCCATGTAGTTTAGCGTCGTATGGTGAGGATGTGGGAGGATAAAAGAACGAGGAGAGGGCACATGGTGTGATCGTCGTAATCTTGACATGAGTGGGGCTAAGGAAGCCCATAAAATATCATGGAAGGACCCTTCAAGAGAACTATACCCAGGAGGGATAGTCAAAGAGAAGAGTTTGGGGGATGGGATCAAGACGAAATTATTGAGCATTTTTACGTATCCCATGCAGATGGGAATCAAGCCACATGTAGTTCAAAGGGTTCAGTTTAACATCTTCCAGGATGAAATATAGTATAACATAATGCAGGACATTTTACAGTTTACATTCATGTAGGACCAAGGAGTTTAAGGTCATGCTGGACCGAACAGTTTTGGGTCATGTCAAACCATCATGCAGTTTAGGGTCATGCGGGACGGTCTAGTTTAAGGTCATGCAGGACAATCAGGCTCAGGAAAAGTATTTCTTGACGAAATTGGCATTGGTGGGAGGAGTCATATTCTCACCATCCATGGACACTAGGGAGTATATACCATTGGGGTAAACCCTACAAATTATGTAAGGACCTTCCCATTTTGTCTCCGGCTTGGGTGGTTTCCTTCCATGGATCATTAGTGTCTGGAGGGCCAATACCTAGTCACCTTTCAGGAAAGAGCAGAGGTGAGCCTTCTTGTTGAAAGCTCTAGCTATCATATTATGATGTCTTTCCAGATTGTGCAGGGAATGAAGCATATTCTCACCACGTTCTTCCTATTCAGCCAGACGAATTTAGGCTACCTTATCTGGCACTTGTTGTTCATAAATTGTTGTGTGTTACAAAGGTAGTTGGATCTCGATGGGCAGGACAACATCATCTCTGTACACTAGGGAATATGTGGTCACCTGGTTGGAATTACGATCTGTCATTCGATAAGCCCAGAGGGCGTTGGGGAGCTTGTCTGGACAACTCTTCTTATTCTGACCAACAATTTTCTTCAGATTGTTAGAGAGGGTTTTTTTTAATGCCTCGATCTATCCATTTTTATGTGTGTGATGACAATATGTATGGTTCTAATGGATGTTGTACTTGAAATACAACTTCTTCAAATCAGCTACTAGGAATTTGGTGCCACATTGATGAGGACGGTGCGAGGGACTCCAAATGGGTTGGTGATGTTTGAGCACACGAAGTCAGTGATAGAACGGGCCTTGAACTCCTTGAGGAGAACTTCCTCTGCCCACTTGGAAAAGATATTCGTACCGGTCAGGATGAACGTGCACTGGTGAGTTATCCCCAGTTGATATGGTCCAACAACATCAATCCCCCACGCCACAAATGTCCAAGAGTACTTGGTGGAGTGGAGAGGTTCTGGCAGCTGATGCATAAATTTAGCATTAATTTGGCATGTGTGACACCGTTTGGTGAACTCGATGCATTCATGGATCATGGAGGTCCAAAATTACCCCAGTCTCCGGACCTGATGAGATAGCATCAGCCCAGTCTGGTGGGTGTCAAAGGAACCAGCATGAACCTCCTACATGACCAGAGAAATCTTGACTCCTTGGATGCAATGGAGGAGAACACCTTCAAACTCATGCTCATAGAGGATCTTCTCATAATTGGGACCACTATAGAGGGTAAAATCTAGTTCACGATGTCGGATTCGCTCGCACTTGGCCAGATCTACTACGAGGTAACCATTTTGGAGATACTCAATAAAGGGGGCTCCCCAGTCAAGATTCAGTTCAACCACTGCATCCGAGGGACCTGGGGGTCCTGACGTGGAGGCTCTAGTGGTAATATGTCTTACCTGCAGGTTGTCTCCATCATCTAGGGTGGATGGAGAAACGACTCTCTAATGTGAAACATTTATAATCAGGTCATCCTACTCGGGTTCTGCAACTAATGCAGCCAGGCCGGCCAGGGCATCATCTCGACCATTCTGAGATTGAGGGACATGAGTAACTTCCAGCCGATAAGGGAACACATCCATTAGATGGAGAGTGCTCTCCAATAATGGTATGATATCTATCTTTTAGATGACTTAGTCATCGTAGATTTTTTTGTTGACTATCTTGGAATCCCCTTTCACATGAAAAAGGGGCACATTGATCTCGAGGGCCAGCTCGAGGCCAGTGATAAGAGCTTGATATTCTGCCTCATTGTTGGTGTAGCCTTCTGACAATAGGAACGAGTACAATAGAATGGATTGTGTTGGGGTAATATAGACAATACCCAGGCCCACCCTGTTGATCATTGGATCATTGAGCCTCCTACCAGTGGGACTCTGGGAGGTGTCATCGAAGTGTATTTTCCAACACAGGATGGCAAGATCTACCGAGAGGATTGCCTCGTCCAGAAAATCCAGGTCCAGGGAATAGACCATTGGGGGTTGGATGGGAAACAAGAAAATATGCCATTTCTTATCCCTTAATAGCTTTCTAGGGGACAAACCTGATATAGAAATGCTGATGAATCACTGTCCACCGTGTTAGATGGTCAGTCAACATGGGGTGGTTTAGAATGTAATTTATTGGGTCAACCAGAGACACCAAATGTACCTCGTTGTGCTACAAGTAATGTCGCAACTTCTGCACAAAAAATATGAGTGGAAGGAAGATTTTCTCTATAGGGGAGTATCTGGTCTCTGTATCGATGAGCATGCGACTGAGGTAGTAAAGGTTGTTCTTCATCCCCTCATTATTCTTTTGGGTGAGAAGGGCATCAAGAGATCGATCTAGGGTGGTCACATAAAGGATCAGTTTTTTTTCTAGAGATGGGTGGCATCAAGACCGGAGGCTAAAGAAGATACTTCTTGATTTTCTCAAACATGGTCTAGCACTCTTCATCCTATTCATAGGTGGTTCCCTTCTTCATGATCCGAGAAAAGGGCTTACACTAGCCGGCCAGATTCACAATAAATCAGCATATATAGGCTAATTGGCCTTGGAAACCTCAAATCCCCTAAATATTTTTGGGGGAGGCATCTGGATGATTTCCTTGATCTTCACTAGGTTGATCTCAATTTCCCTATGTCGGACAATGAAGCCAAGAAATTTTCCGGAGGTGACTCATATAGCACACTTCAACGCATTCATATTAAGGTGGTATGAATGGAGGAAGCTGGACACTTTCTCAAGATCCTTGAGATGGTCCTGAAGCTAGAGGTATTTGACCACCAGATCATCCACATAACATTCTACCAATGTCCTGAGGATTGGCTTAAATATACGGTGCATGGCCAGCTGATAGGTGGCACCTACATTCTTTAAGCTGAGGGGCATGACCTGGTAACAAAATATACCTTGTGGCGCCCAGAAAGCTGTGTACTCCTCGTCCTCGGGGGCTATTCAGATCTGATTGTATCCGGTGTAACCATCCTTGATGGAGTGGTCTTGGAACCCAGCTATTGCTTCGGTCATCAATTCCATCATGTGAAGGGGAAAATCATCCTTCGGACAGTGACAGTTGAGATCCCGTAATTTAAGGCAGACTCTGATATGTCTGTTCTTCTTTCTGACTGGTACGGTGTTGGCCATCTATTTGGGGTATTCTTCCTCCTTTACGAAGTTGGCCCTCATGATCTTTGCAACTTCGGCCTCGACCATGGCACTGTGAGAAGGGTACATCTTTCTCGGAGGCTGACTGAACCCGTGATGATTTTCCGGGAGACCGAGATGGTGGATGACTATCGGAGGATCTAGGCCTGATATCTCATCATATCTCCAGGAGATAATGTCACAATGTTGCTCCAAGATGTCTATGTACCGCTGCTTCTCTTCAAGAGACATGGCACCACTGATCAATGTGGGTCTCGGATCAACCTCACTACCAAGGTTCAACTATACCAGTTCATCGACCGTGGCAGAGACACCCTCTTCAAAGGCTGGGGGAGCATCCTCCAAATCCCCTTATTCTCTTTCAGAGGAGGTATCCCTAGTTGGAGGATACTCTTTTGGGTTGGAAGATCCCGAAGAGAAGATGATACCAACATGAGCGGTAGTTTCCATTACATCAGGAGATTCTTGTGCTGTCAAGACCATAGCAATGAAGGTTTTTGACCCAATCCCATCTGTTTTTCGACCCAAGGGGCCACGCTTGATGATATCAAATCAATAATGGTGTGTCGTCTTGAACCAGTTGATTCCATATCCATGAAACAGGCACGTACAACATTATGTTGTTTCCATGGGGTGGACATCCCGATAACTTAGGGGGTAGGAGTATTTGAGATCACTTGGGCCTGACTTATGTAGGATTACGAGGTGATTTTCCATTGTCACTTGGACTTTGGAATATGCTTATCCCTTGTACCAGAGACAAAAAAACATTGTCCCATTTCAGGGGTCGTGGCCTCCAATTGATGGATCGGGAAGATGTAGGCATCATCCAGACCTGCCCAGGGGTTAGCTGCAACCGCAATGGGTTCAACCTCACTGGCCTAAATCTGCTTTTCCTTTCTCTTGTAATAGTCGGCATCCAAGAAACGGGCTTCACAAGAGGTTAAAAAAGATGTGTCACCTTGTATCATTCCTACTCGACCATTGAGGGAGTACTTGAGGCACTTTTGATATGACGAGGGGACCGCCGCGTGCAGGTGGAGCCATGGTTTGCCCATAAATGCATTGTACACGGTGTCTTGGGAGACAAACATAAACTCGGTGTTGGAAACTAGGCCAAAAAACTGGGTCTTCAAACGGATCTTACCAACTAGGGTCTGATCTATACTGTCGTATCCCTAGATTCTTAAATCGGAGTGAGTTAGGTCATCTTCGGACAACCCCAGCTTCCATAGTTTTCGTGTTGGGATAAGTTTAATCCTGGAGTCGGTGTCAACAAGACAGCAGTGAACCTCCATGCCTTTAAATAGTCTGATGATGTATAGTGGGAAGATGTGCCCCTATATGTGAGAGCCTTCATCTTCTCTATAGAACGAAATGATGGCCTGAAATTCAGTGTTCTCGACCGCTTCAACATGAAAGGCTTCTACAGCTACTACCTCTATCTCAAACTGGAGGAGGATTCTTAAAGCCTCAGCGAGGGCCTCACGCATATATGACAATAGGTGAAGGGCCTCGAGGATGGAAAGCCTTGATGGGATGATTGTAAGGTTCTTGATAACATCATACATCCACACAAGGCGTGAACCTCTGCATGCAGAAGGCTGCTCTATGACAGGAGGCATTGCAGGCCATGCAAACTAGGCCTGCAGTTGACTGGTGATGGGCATATCATTCTTCCGACTAGTCGAAGCCCACAAATTAGCTACTGAATGAGGGTCGGATGACTAATACTGGCCTATAGTAGGGCGAGGCTGATCGCAACATGGTCGATGAGGCTCTTCCTGATCTAGTAGCAGAAACGGCAGTGGAGGCAGGCCTGACGACACTGGATGAAGAGGCTATGTGTGTTGAGTTCTACAATGGGATTGTTGTCTGGTCATAGTGACATGCATGACCTGGCTTGAGGTGCCAACTAATGTGCCCCTATGACCCATATGGAAACATCTCCACCGACATTGGCATCAGCTGGGGAAGTTCGGTAGGTTCACCTGTCACTCCCCATCGTCCGGAGTCATATAGGGATTTACCAAATCCACGGTATTATCTAAAGCGTACCCTTGACTATCACATGAAGATTCATCCATTACTAGGTGGATTCTGAGAGGAATCCCCATCTCTGGAGGCATGAATTCACTGAGAGTGAAGGACGATTATGGAATTGGGGGTGCATTGCTTTCCCTTGCACCGTTGATGCATGCTCTTCTAGGAAGAGGTCTGCTGAGTTGATGATGCAGTGGTTGTAGATTTTGAGGAATCCAGATGATTCAGGCATGCACAAATGATACCATGTTCAAGAGAAACCATTTTTGTGATCCATCCAGTTGTCATACTTCTGGGACTCACAGTTAGAAACCTGCTACCACTCACCTTCACTGTCGTTGTTGTTGTATTGCCTTACGACGACACATGTCAATTGTGTAGGGGTTGAGCCTAGCCAGACTATGTTGTTATCAACCAGGTCTTGAAGCCAGTCTTTGAATACATATCACTTCTTGAGGGTGTTCCCCAGGATCCGGTGATAGGGGCAGTAGTTGGGGAGATTAGTGAGGTTTTCCTCTTCTGGTCTTATACATTAAGGAAAACGCACAATCTCTTATTCCAAGGAACATCAGAATTTGTCGGGGACCTGATTCTCATTGACCGAGTAGGTCTAGTTTTCTTTGTCTAGAAAGGGGGGCCATGGAGACAAGGCATGATGAGGAGATTGAGGATCCTGTCAAGAATGCGGGGCCCAGTTGTCCCACCTAGGCAGTGGCGATGCATTTTGCGGGGGCACCTGCCGATTCTAAGGAAGCCACTGCTGGGATGGAGGCTACGCCTATGGTAGCGGGCCTCTACGAGGCTGGGGAAGAGGCTTCACTAGTAATAATTCCATATGTATGGTTGCCTCTATTTGGGACACTATGTTAGGATCGGCTCTGATTTCCCTTATTGAGGGAATTGTAGGAGGAAACAGACTTGTCTGGATGGCCTGTTGCAGGGCTTCTTCTAGGCACTAGGCCTTATCGGAGAAGTCTCAAAATCCCATGGGGGTAGTTCTGAATTATCAGAGAAGGAACCGGTTCCATTCTGAAATTTCCTACACATATAATCAGTAATTACTCTTGAGTCATTGGAATGTCAAGAGAATATGTAAGACCTTTCTACCAGGCACTAAAGTCTGTGACATGCTCCTCAAGACTTTTTTTGAACTTGAAGAGGTATGTCATGCTTTTTTTCCACGTGGTGGAGCTGAACTTGTAGAGGAATTTCTTGTGAAGTTCCTCCCAACTAGTTATGGATCTGATGGGAATATGGCTGCACCAAATGAATGCAGGCCCCTCTAATGTCTTAATAAGGAATAAGAGTTTGGTAGCCTCTTGGTGAGATAGAGTCCCTAACATGGGCCCACACCTTTAGTTGAAGTGGGTCAAGTGATGTGCATGCCCCTCATCCCATTAAAGGGGGAGAAGGTGGGATTCTTGAAACCCTGAGCTTTCGGCATATCATCCACCCATGCTAGATTTGTCTTTCCATCAGGCAGGGTTTCCACCTTTCATGTTTCCAATTCCTCAAGGCGGGCAATGAGTGCCGCCATTGGATCATCTGGGCAGGGGTCCCTATCTTCACAGGGATCCCTAACCATGAGCGTGTTGGTGGGGTCTTCAACATGGTACGCAAGCCCAGTGGCTCGTGAAGTAGCTAGTGGCATGACCCTCGAGGTAGCTAGGGGAGCTTGAGATGGGTCCCTTGGATTATTGTGTCGTTCGGGAGGGTTTGGTGAGACATACCATGCCCTCTTGTTGTATGTTCCGTTCTAAACCTTGTCTAAGTTGTTCCTACCCCTACTGGTCTGGCCTAGGATCACCGTAGTCTGGTTATTGCTTTGCATCACATTCAACCAAGAGGTTATCGACCAACTACTTCTTCTCGGTAAGTTACTGGCACAATGTGGCCTTCTCAGAGTCTTCATCTGTCTTCTGCACTAAGGCGGATGGGTCGGAGTGCATGGCAGCTCTGACGTGCCATTAACCCTTACCCGAATTCTAACTGAGTACTAATGACTTAGTGGGCCAGGGAGACCTAGTAGGTTCCTCTAATGGTGAGTAACCTTCCCTGATGGGTCCAATATTGGTGGAACGCCCTCATGGTGTAAGTCCCCATCATGAAGCTCCAACTCATCCTCCTCGTCCACTATGTCGTCCATGTTGACAGTGACCCTTCCTGTGGAAATGTCCTCAATATCACCTAGCAAGTCAGGATGCCACCAGATATAACTAAACAGGAGGGCATCATACTAACCCCAGCCATGGATTTTCACATGGGGGATGCCTCCTTGATGATCTTGTGGAGTATCTTGAAACTCTGAATGCATTGCTCTTGGAGAACCTTACGGCGGCCTGGTGACTCCGGGCACTGGGCCATAGGGAGCGTAGCTAGAGAAAATAGATGGAATTTCTCTCCAATGTCTTCAAAATTCACTTGACTTCTGGGATAAACCACTCCTTAATGAAGAAGGAGAAATTCCATCGCCTAGAGGGTTTGGCGGAATCATTCAATCTCCTCTGGGGTGAGGGATTTCGGAGTGTGAAAATTTGGTGCTACCATGGGCCATAACATCTCAGGGAAGTGGTATGCAATGAGGATGTTCTATAAACTCCTCGGCTTGGATTCAGGGTCTAGCCCTTGATTTACCCATTCATCAACTGGGGGTGGCTGAGGAACTGGCAGTGGTACTGAGCCAGATCTTTGGGATGGAAAGCTAGCCGGTGGAGAGTACAACGAGCGGGCTGACTGGACACCGAATCTCGGGATGTCCTCCGAAGAGTGTAGCGACCTAGTTTCTATGTCGTAATCAAATGGGCTGCTGACCATAGTTCCTGGCTCAGGGTCTAGGGCCACTGGTGAAAGGTTGTGTTGCTGCTTTCCTGCCATTGGTCCCCCTAATAGTTCTCTATGATCTCTTGTCGAGGTAGAAAATGCTTCTGGTGACAATGGTGGTGATTACACGATTGTAACCTGTGGGGAATCCATATGTTTATCTTCTTGGATATACCAATGGAGGGTGGAAGGAATCTAATAGACCTCTCATTTCGGGAGTACTAGGCCGATGTGCCTTGTTCCTTCCCTAGCCCTTGATTCGGATGAGCGAGAGGAGGGTTCCCGTGCTGAGTCGTACTCCTCTTTAGAGTCTGAGAAGTAGAATGGTTTAATCTCTATCCACGACCTTCCTTTAATTCTTTTTATGGTAGTGATGTCCTTCCATACTACCCCTGGGTGGATCCTTGGGATAGGGCAGATTTCAGACACGGGTTTCTTCGGCTGCACTGGTGCTGAAGTGGACAATGTTTCCACCTGAGTAAGCCAGGATGCGAGGAGCACAGGGAAAAATGTCAAAGGGTAAAAGGGTAGGACCTACATGAATAAGGCTTGAGTGGGTAAGACCTCTTCTAGAACTGTCAGGATCATGCGGAGGACCTCCTTGCTTGTTTCCCCTGGTGACCTCAGTATGAGGAGGCTCCTTGTACCGATCTAGCTGAACACGGGTAGGACCTCTGTGTTGGGTGCTAGTGAGGTGAGTCTGGCCCTCACCCCTCTGTTTTCCAAGGCAAGTAGGACCTTCACCAGCAGCTAAGAGGACACGGGGAGGATCGCCACATTGAAGAGAAACCGGATGTTGAATGTCCCTACACCGGTGGGCGGGGGCAGGAGGAATGACTCCATACCCAGTGTAATGGGCACGGGAGAGACTTCTGTACCGAGTGTCACCTCCATGGGGAAGACCCTCATTTGTATTGTGGGTGGCATGGGGTGGACCACCATGATAAGCTTTGATGCGGGGAAGGCACGCGCTCTTTGTGGTAGTGGTACGAGGAGGACCTCTATACTAGGAGGCATCGACGTAAGTTAGTTCGCAGCAGCCACTACTTGTGCAGGCGACCAAGAGAGTCGACCAAGCCTGCATGTGGGGTGGTTGGGGCCTCAATCCTGGTCAGGCGTATAATTTCCCCTACTCAGTGTATACGTTGAACTGATGATATGTGTCAGCAGTGGCTCGGGCCATAGTAGCCTTCGACATTGACACTCCTTGGCGGGAATCCTTCTTCAGCTTGCGTTTGATGCTGGCGTTGGGTCTGACGAACCTGATCTGATGGTGCAGGTACGTGTCTTACCTGCTCCTCATACAGTAAGACCAGGTAGTGGTTCTGATTTACTCGGGTGGGAGCCCTCACTGGGAGCCCCTAGAATGGGACTTTGACTTGTCTGGGTCAGACGTCACATACCTCGGCAGCATAAGGCATGGAGTCGTCAAATCGTTTAGGGGAGAGGCTCATGAAATGGTTATATTTCGATGTGGGGAGCAGTGTCTCATTGGAATCCCTCAGGGGCAGCGTTGACGACGAGGTGCAAACACCTCCAAATCCAATCGGTCCATATCCCGCGTAGGGATGACCCCCTCCTCCTCGTAACGGCACATTAGTTCATTTATTACCCTTCGTTGGATAACCCCAGATGGGGAGATATGGCATGGATTCCCTACGACCAAGGGTGTTGAGGCCTTCGTGGAAGTAGTGGAACCACGTGGGACTATCGTGTTCGTGCTGCCCCTACCCCTACGTCGGTGTGCAGGTGGTGATCGTGTTCCGGGTGTAGTAACCTGATTTCTAGAAGCATGGAGATTAACTCGTCAGTGCTGAAAGAAAAATTAATCGACGACCAAATCCCCAATTCCATTCCATCTTCAATTACTGGTAAGAGGGATCCATGACGACAACGTCACAGAACAAGATGTCCAACATTCTATTAACCCAACATCTGGTGAGTTTCTCGCCAGGCCTGCTATTTGCTTTGCGGGACCCGGCTCCAGATAACTGGATCTGGTGACACATCAATACATTTATGCCTCGAGCACTACTAATCTCTATATTTAGGAGAATAAATTCATGTCAACTTCACTATTTCTATTTCTGACACTTTCACCAGGGCGTGCACATCCATCTACTTGAGGACGAAAGGCGCGGTTTCGTTTCCCCGCATTCCCGTTTTCCAAAGGCGGGCAACATCCACTCCTTGTTCAGGGATGTTTTCTCCTTGATAGAAATGGGATGATGGAAAGTCGGTTCTTCCTTCCATGGATTCCTCCTCATAACTCATACCCTAGTCTGGGTATCCCTTATAGATTTAAGATGTTTTTCGTGAAACTCTTCCTAATGCTATATCTTCATGGACACCAGTTAATTATATTGCTTTGGTCATGACATTCCAAGGGGTCCAATCAGGGTAGCAATGTTCGGTCATGGGTGTAGTCACATTGGACATCACTGACATGTATGGGCATTGGAACACTAGCGCTTCTAGGTTTCTTCACATTATTATAGGGCTTTTCAAGGGCGCGGAAGCCCAAAGCATCCCACATCGAACATGGGGAATCATATTCCATGGGCTTGTATCTGAGCTTTTCCTCAGCTTCCCATGATTAACATAGGGTATTCCTCAAGTTTAACGTCCAGCGGAGAAGAATCGGAAAAATAAGAACACTAAATAGATTGGATCATATGGGTGAAACCCTTGGATGTAACACCGATTTTGGGGAAAACATTTGGTTGGCTTCCCGAATGCTGTTAAATGGAAAGGAGAATGGGGTGGCATGATCCCACCAGGAAGTGGTGGCAAGGTTAAGAATCAGGATGGATGATGGAAGGTTCCATTAAGTGGATGAAGAATGGGATGGAACCATCATGAGAAGGATGATGGTTTTGGGATTGAGCCTCGAAGAGGCTTCCTACGCATCCTTGTGGTAGGGAATCAAAGTCCACGTAGTTGATCTGACAACAGATTACCGCCGATTGGGGTTTTCAATGGATTACCGCTGGATGGGGTCACAACGTCTTACCGCTACATAAAGATGTCAATGGCTTACCCCTAAATTGGGTTACAACAGCTTACCCATGAATAGGGTCACAATGGCTTATCGCTGATTGAGGTCACAATGGCTTACTGCTGATTGAGGTCACAACAGCTTACCACTGATTGAGTTCACAACAGCTTACCACATGATGGGGTCAAACCGACGTGAATCGGGACCTGGGGCCCAAATAGATGGTGGGGATTGAACCTCGTGGAGGCTTCCTACATACCCTACCTTGGAAAAGATCAAAGACCTCGTTGTTTAGGTAGTGGGAACCGACATGAAGATGGTTGGGAAGACCGGTGGGTGGTAGGATTGAACCTCAGGGAGGCTTCATACAAACCCTGCCTTGGCAAGGATCAATGACCACGTAGTTCATGAGGGTGTGTGGGGCTTACACTCTAAGAAGCCAAGGGTGTTGGTGAACCGACGTGAATGGGGCTGAAATGACTAGGTGAATTGTGAGCTTGAACCTCGGGGAGGATTCCTACATACCTTGCCTTGGAAAGGATCAAATACCACGTAGTTCATGTAAAAAGGGCGGTGTGCAATGTCTTAACGCTGACTGGGGAATCAAAGGCTTATCGCTGATTGGGGTCTACAGTTTAACTTCATGCAGGATGGGGGTGAACCAATGTGAAGGTGGTCAGAGCGACCGAGTGTTGGGCTTGAACCTCTTGTAGGCTTCCTACTTACCTCTCCTTGGCAAAGATCAAAGACCTCATAGTTCCAGATAGATTTTGGTTCTCCGACCTGAAGGAGGTCGAGACCAATGGGTGGTGTGCTTGAAACTCGTGGTGGATTCCTACATACCTTTACATGGCAAGGATTGAAGACCTTGTAGTTCAGGTTATAGGGGAATTTGGGGATTACGCTCTGAGGAGACCCAAGGTGTTGGTGAACAGATGTGAAGTGGTCCGGAGTGACCAATGGATGGTGGGATTGAACCTTAGGGAGGCTTCCAACGTACCTTTCCATAGCAAGGATCAAAGACCTCGTAGTTCAGGTGGTGTGGGGATTACACTCTAGGCTACCCAGAGAGTATTTCATGGTAGTTGCTTGCTCTAAGACCACGTGATTTATGCTCTGTGTGAGAAATAAGAGACAACAAAGACCTAAACATCACATCATGAAAGGTGCGCTCATGGGGAATGGAGTGGGGCTTACACATGATCACAGCCCAAAGAAGAAACAGGGGATTATGCATTGTTAGCAGCCTGAAGAGGTTGGGAATTAATCCAGGATGGAGGCCCGGTGATGGAAAAGCCTAGCCGAAGAAGGATTTTGCACCGAATAAAGGATTGGTAAGGACACAACCTCTTATAAGAAAATCTAGGGGCCTACACTAGAGTGGTTTCCCTTTCCCCACGTAGGATGCATGGGGAGATGTAACATTTTAACAACATGTAATGAGGATGACGGTGCTTGGTAGTTTAACGTCCTGCAGCTCGGACGAGGTGAGTTTACTCCGCACCACTAGAACTTATATAATCGGTACCCACTACACCTTGGTGATGTTAATGCACCAGCAATGTCGTGGTTGGGGGTGTCATGAGGTGATTCCATTGGGGGTCCATGTTAGTGTGGCTATATGAAGAAGAAATATATGTTAGTGTGCCTATGTAAAGAAGCATGATCTAAAGAAATGCAATGCGTAGTGTCGTCCAAGGGACTTTGAAATTGCTTCGTGTGAACCAAGGAGATTTCACAGAAGAGGGAGTTGTAGAGAAAAGGGGTTTTTGAGTAGAGGCCTCGTAGAGCTCTGGTGCTCCTTGAAATGAGAGGGATTCAAGAAGGTGTGAGCTTCGTGAAGTGAATTGGCCAAGCCTAGGAATATGGAATAGGTGAATACAAGAGGTGTTTCACCAAGTGGAAGGGTATTCACGAAGAAAAACCTCTGAAGCATGGGTGCCACGCGAAGGAAGGTCATGTGAAGAACTGTGCTTTGCGAGGCACATTGAATCTGCCTTTTCATTTGAGTCATGTGTGCATGGGGGGAACTTCACAAAGCATAAATGATCTGTGATGACCTGAGTCCCCATGAGGATATCCTTCCTTCATGAAGTCTTGTGGGCTTTGCGAAAGGAATACCTCTCAAAATAGGGGTGAAAACAAGGCAAAGGGGAGGCACTTCATAGAGAAAAAGTACCTTGAGTAGCTCATGGTTCATAGAGTAGAAAGTGATTTGTGATTTGAGAACTAAGAGGGTGAAAGATATGATGATCTGTCCTTTGGGACTGGGGGCCAGTACTTATAGGTAAGAGGTGTCGCGAAGTAGAGCTTGCTCAGCATGACGATGGATTCCACTCCGCGGTAGGCTCGCGGACTTCAAAGGGGCTCACGGAGCATCCTGCCTCCTCACTTCACGGCGGTCTCGCGAATTTCAATGGGGCTCGTGGAGCATCCCGCCACCTCACTTTGCAGTGGGCTTGCGAATGTCAACGGGGATCACGGGGCATCTCTCCTCCTTGCTTCACGGTGGCCTCGTGAACATCAAATCAGCTTGTATAGAATCCTGCCTCCTCGCTTCGTAGGGGGCTCTCGAACGTCAAAGGGGCTCATGGAGCATCCCACCACCTTGCTTCGCGGTGGGCTCACGAACGTCAAATCGACTCATGGAGAATCCCACATCCTCGCTTCTCATCAGGCTCGCGAACATCATATCGTCTCATGGAGAATCTGACCTCCTCACTTCATGGCGGGAGCAGGGCCATGGCGCCCCGCAAAAGGTTTTCACGAGGTAGCTTCGAAAACATTCTTATTATCCTTCTCCCTTATGATTTTTTGGAACAAAAAATAATGAAATCGAGATTGTCTATAATCCTGTGAAGGGGAATGTAGTGGTGGGCGCGCTGAGCAGGAGTTCCAGCTTGTAGTTACCAATTAAGGTGTCAGAGCAATTAGATGTGATGTAGATATACTTTGTAGATGATGATGGAGAAATTTTCCATTAGTTGATAGATGTCTCCTCTCCAATCTTAAATTGATTCATGGAGTCATAACTTGGTGAAGTCGACTGAAAGAGCCAACGTGAACATTTATCCTCAGGGCAGGCCCCTGATGGATATTCAATATATTTGAAGAATTTCATTCTTTTTAGATATTCCTAATTTGTGTCGGTGGTGTTTCAGGAGGAGTTCCTGAGGGAGTTTCACATTCCCCCCTTGGTGGTATATCTGGGAGTGGAAAAGATGCACCAGGACCTCTGATGTCAGTTCTAGTGGCCAGGGATGGTGAAGGAAGTGGTGGAGTTCATTTATTAATGCCTCACTTGTCAGCAAGTGAAATTAGAGCACCAGGTTCTAGAACGATTGACTCAGCCACTCAAGGTTTTAAGGATGAAGTGGGATGCGATATCAATGGATTTCATGATGAGTTTAACACACACATATAGGGGAAACGATACCATCTAGTTTATTGTTGATCGACTCACCAAGTCTTCCCACTTCTGACCTATTATGGTGTAGATTTCTATAGACGGGTCGAGATTCCTCTACATCATTGAGATAGTTTGACTTCATAGGGTACATATTATTATCATTTCAGATAGTGATTCTTGTTTCACTTTACAATTATGGGGGGTTTATAGGATAATTTTGGGACCGAGTTGCGATGGATAAGAGATTTTCAGCCCCATACAGATGGTTATATAGAGAGGACCATTCAGGTCCAAGAGGACATGTTACAAGCTTGTATCATGGACTTTAGTCACAGTTGAGAGGACCACCTACCATTGGAAGATTTTGTGTACAGAAAATTCTACCACTCCACCATTGGAATCACACTATTTGAGGCCCTATACGGATGAACTTGAATATCACCATTATGATGACCTAACCTAGGGGAGTCAGCACTTATGGGATTATAGTCGGTGTGATCTACCACTGAGAATGTATAGATCATCCAGGAGAAAATAGGGACTGCATATAGAAGAAAAAAAATCTTATGCAGATAGAAGATGGAGGCCCATGAAGTTTGAGGAGGGAGACCATGTCTTCTTCCAAGTCTCACCTCGATGCGGCTTCCAAATATTTGGAAGGGGAACCAAATTATCTATGAGGTTAATCAGCCCCTTTTAGATTCTAAGGAGATTTTGAGAGGTAGAATTCCACCTAGATTTACCCCCATAGTTGCACCAGGATCATGATGTCTTTCACATGTAACAACTGATGAGGTACATGGATGACCCGTTGCACGTTATTGACTAGAGAAATCAGGTAATTGATAACGAGGTAGCTTTTGTGGAGTACCCAGTGTTGATCAAGGATCAATAAGAGTGGGTCCTTCATGGAATTTTGATCCCTCTAGTGTATGTTCTGCAGAATAATGGGAATATCTAGGAGATCACTTAGGAGCGGGAGGATCATATGCGTGTACAACACCCTCTTTTTTTGTATCCATTATTTTGGATTTCATGTACATAAATTCCTTAGGTGGGAGAATATAACGAATTTGATTTTTCCCTAATTTATTTTAATAAATTAAATGAGAAAATACTGAAACCATGCACTAAGATGACATGACATTCTGAGGCCTGGTGTGCCCGGAATAAAATTTTGAATTGGGTTCAATTTTTTAAATTAAAAACACTTGAGATGTAAAATTGAATTATTATAACTCCAAAAAGGGTTCTCAAATCAAATATCTAAGGGTACCATTGCATACGGAACTGTGGATTTACCTTAGGCTGTGCGTAACAAAATCTGTCATGGGCCAGTTGAAAAAGTTATATTTTGGAGATAATCGTCATTAAAAATATTTTAATAAAAATATTTTTTTACTGTAGTAAAGATTTTGTGTACTTATTATTACACCCATAAGAAGTTTCCTAGGGTTACAATTCATAACCCTGAGATCTTTCTTGAGATATTTGGTGAGAGGGAATCTTTGGAGGAGGCATTGTCAAGAAATGAATGAAGATTCTAGGATTGGGATCGCTTGACGATGGATCAACGAACATGAATGTTCATCATCGATCAATCAACCCAAAGGTGGGGCGTTTTTTTGATTCAATTTATATTTCCTTGTTTTTAAATATCCATGACAAACATGAATCAATCAAAAAATGGATTGATTCTAGGATCGTGCGAATTATTGCGGTATGGGTTTGATTTGGGGATAATCATTGGGAAATTGGATCTATGTTTAACCTATGATTAGAATTTATTTTTTTGTAGTAGTCCCAAAATTATATTATGGACGGATCAAGGATGACATGAAAAAGGCATTATCTATCCACATCATGTGTTCAGGTAAAATTATTCCTCCATTGTTATTTGATTTCCTGATCTTCATCATTGCAAAAAATCTAGGAAAGAATCTAAGATCACAACAGGGAGAAGAGACCACTGCCTGATGGGAGGTGGCGGTAGACTGATATTAGGATAGGTGTCCATGATGGTAGAGGGCCATGTATAATGACCATGGTGGCACAGAAGGTGGCGTGCACTTGTGGCGCACCACGGGGGAAGATGAGGCCTATGGTAGGAGGTTGTGTGTCGCATGGGGGTGGGGGGATCGATAGTTGTTGTGGTGCAGGGGCGGTGCACCATGGCAGAAGAAGAGGCCCCTGGATATGACATAGGTGGAAAACATGGGCATCTAGCAATTATCAGTTTTATATGAGGATCGTTGTCGTGCAACGTGGCTAGAGACCATTGTCCAGCCGGACCGTGGAGGTGACCTACGGCTCTGCCATGGGTGGTTTGGAGATGTTGTGCTTGCCATGTATTGGGTGGAGTATTCTGGATTTCTCTAATGGGATAGTTTGAAAAGGCCGGTCGGGTCTGAATAGCAGACTAGACTGGGTCAACCTGGTGGGTTGGGTCAGTGGCCTTAGGTCAGGTCGATCCGACTAGGTCAGACTGGACCCAGACCCAACTGGACCCTTTTTACAAAAAGAGTTATAACTTTCAAAACGTTAGTCTGATTGACGATATGTTTTCAGAATTGGTACCCTAGTGAGGAGGCAGCCATTTGGAGATGTTTTGTTAGGTTTTTAAAAAAATACAAGTATTGGTATGGAGTTCCCCCGTGGTTCTTCCCTTGAGGGATAGGTATGGAATTTCATGGAAATCCCCTTGAGAGACGAATCCCAGATAGAGTTTTAAATCCTCCTTGGGACTGTAGTGATACTCTGTCACCCAGGATAGAGTTCATTGCTTATTGATGTGCCCTCCGAGATCATGGCGTTAATCATCCATCTAGTTGGTCGTATTTTAGGGTTTGTAGTTTTCTTTATAATTCCCTACATTATGAGCTACACTGTATGGTTTGTGGTATTTTTATAGAATCCCCTACTATGTGGGGTAATAATTATTGGTTTCACAGTATTCCTCAGAATCCCCTATATGTATACCATTACCACTATCTGGCATTTCCTCTTTGGGAAGGGCCCAAGTTAGTGGAGTATTATTACTGATATTTGGCTGTGACTTACCTTCTCATTCCTTGTGGTTTCTCATGAGTATATCTAGGTATCCTGATATATATATGGGAGTATACCTATGTAGATATAGCTTTACTTTATACTATGTCTTTTCTTTGGGTTTTTTCTGGGTTCCCCTATGGAGTATTGTTTTACTCACCCTCGCACGATATTTTCTCACATGTGTCATGTCTTGTGAAGATGATCGATGTATTGAATGAGTCCTTGGTGTATTAGAACCAGGGCTAGGACAAGACGATGCCTTGTGATATTAGATGGGCCAAGTCATTTATGATATCATTCTACTACATCTTCATTAACCTCGATAGACGGTCAGTCTTTGTTGTTGTCTTTATTTTTGGGCTTGTATTCTAGCCTTGGTTTGCAGTACTACACTTTGCATTCTGGTTTCAATCTAGTTGTATTACTTTTAATTTTAGTGTTTTCCATGCATGTTGATTGGTTTTCCCCTTTAATTTTATCTTTTTGGGCTTGGGGATGCGTGCGTGTGTACAGATACTTAGGATATGGACTCCCATGTGTGGGATATGCCTAATCAGTTCTAGTCTCCAACCCTTATCCTATTAAAGGGGGGTTGGGGTGGTCCCAGCATGGGTCCCATTGGGATGAGTCATGATAGGACATGTATCATCTTCCTCTCTTTGATAAGTTATTCAATAAGCTTCAAGAAAGTTAATATTTAAAAATATTTACATTTTTTTAAGGTATCATCAATTGTGATTAAAGAAGGAAGAAATTCTAAATATTACTTTCTAAATGATGAATTGTCATTATAAGTTAACAGTAAATCTATTTGGTTTGACTACATTAATCTCTACTTTTATTGGTTTAATGAAGATAGTATTTAAGGAAAATCTTGATGACTTTATTATGGTATTAATTGGTAATATCTTGGTGTTCAAAGGTCTACAATGACCGTGAGAATCATGTTCATATATTATTGAGACTCTTAGAAGAAAAAAATTATACATAAAGCTTAGAAATTTGATTTCTAACATCAAGATGTTTATTTTTTTCATTTTGTATCCATCTAAGGAATACCATTTGAACCAGCAAAGGAAAAGGAACTTAAATAATGGACTGCACCAATGAACATAATTGATGTTTATATTTTCATTGATTTTATAGGTTATTATCAATCTTTCATTTATAATTTTTCCTAATTGGGTAACCCATTATCTATAATTGCATGTAAAGGTTTCATGTTCATAGAGATAGAGGAATTTGAATAAAGTTTTGATGAATAACATTATAGAGTGTTCAATGATCTAATTTTTTAATATATAATCAGGAAATGATGGGTTTATGATATATATATATATACAGTGATGCATCAAATAAGGGATTGTATTATGGACTTATAAAAGATGAAAAAATAATTTCATATGCATCAATGTAGTTTAAGACCCACAAAAAACTATATTACCCAAGATCATGATTTGGAGGCCTTAATAATTTCTTTAAAGATATGAATCCATTATCTCTATGATGAGATATGTGAGAAAGACATAGACCATAAGATATTAAAATATATAATTTCACAAAAATATATCAACATGAGTAAAAGATGATGGCCCAAGTTACTCAAGGATTATTATTGTTCTATACACTACCACCTAGGTAAGGTAAATAAGGTAGAGGATGCATTATGTAGAAAAGATCATGGAGTTCTAACCCAAATGATGATTGAGAGGGATCATATGGTCATGGATATATTAAATATAGGTATGGAAATTATTAAGGGATTGAAAATACCACTCCAATAATTATGGAACTATATTTATAAAAAAAAATATAAAAAATTATCAATCTTTTTATGAGAGTTCAAAAAAATCAAAGTCGTATCTAATGGTAAGTTGGTATAATTTTTGTGTAAATATGGAGAAATGATGTTTATAATGAGAATATGTGTTCCATATATAACTGATCAGAAAAGGGAGTTATTATATGATTCTCATTTCTTAAATTTCTTTATACACCCTAGTAGACTAATATGTATTTGGATTTTAGGGGAAAATAGGTGGGATAACATGAAGTCATAAATTGCTGATTATGTGTTTAGATATATTGTTTTTCAGTAAATGAAATCTAAGAGATAGAATTTTAGAGGATTCATGAAACCTATTTATGTTATTCTATGGAAATTGGATGAAATTACATTGGAATCTATCATATAACTACCAAATACTCCTATAAATAATGATGCAATAAATGTTATTGTTGATCAGTTATCCAAATCTACACATTTCAACAATATAAGGGAAGATTAACCTATTAACCACCTACTGAGGATCTATATTAATGAATTTTTATAATTTCATGGTGAACCACTTTTTGTTATCTATAATTGTGTCTGATTGTGATCTCATTTTTATATCAATATTTGGCAAGAGACTTTAGATGTCTCTTGATACAAAGATTCATTTGAGAACCACCCACTATCCTCAAACTGATAGATAGTTCGAAAGGACTATTCCACCATTGGAAACATGTTGAGGATTTTCTCAATTGAATTTCAAGGAATGTGGTATCAGTATTTACATTTGGTAAACTTTTCCTATAACAATAGTTTCTATTCATGTATTCAAATGACACTATATAAAGCATTATATGGAAAGAGATGTAATAATCCAAATTTTGGATTAAGTTGGTGAAGAAGAAACTTTTAAGACACAAACATGTTTAAGAGACAATAATAGAGGTAAATATTATTCAATATCATCAAGAATCATCTCCAATAAGGAAAAATATTTGTGGTGGAAATTGGAGGAAGGATAGAGATTCTATGTGGTAAAAAAAAATTCTTTAAAGTATCTCTGTGGAAGGGTTTAATAAGGTTCCCTAATAGGGGAAATATGATCCCCATATACATCAGAACCTTTGAGATTCCATAATGTATTGGATCTATGTATTATTATATGGAAATTCCTCCAAGCCTTATTAAATTACATGATGTGTTCCATATGTCATGGTTAATGAAGTACATGCAAGTCCCAATTCATGTGCTCACCTCTAAAGAGATAGAATAAAACTTGATCTATCTTAATATGAAGGACACATTATTTATACGAGAGATAAAGTACTGGGAAATAATACAACATGATTAGTAAAGTCACTTTGGACAAATCATAAAATGAAGGAAGTAATGTAAGAACCAGAGGATGTTATGAAGAATAACTAACCTCATTTTAAAAAGAATAAAATAACGAAATTTTAAGAAAAAAATTACGTGTGTAGAATTTAACACCCCAAGACTTTATAATATAATATTTTTATGATAAATTTAATTTCATTGATAACCTGAGATATAGGCAACACTAAGTTTAAACAAAACACAATACTAATAAAATATTATTATTTAAAAATGATAGTTATAACCCAGCAGTTAAGTGCCAACTAAATTCAAAAAAATTATATGGTTTAAACATGTAAAAAAAATCAATGGTTATATATTTATTTTAAATAAAATTATAATCATTCTAAATAATAAGGTATTTTTTTCTAAAAAAAACACTATTTTTTCAAAAAGTTGATTAAGTCATGCTTTGCGCACAAAATTTAAAATTAATTTTACTAATTTTTTAATATTTATTTTAAAAAGTTTACTCCATTTCTAGAATCATCACATCAAAATCATCATATGGATAATTTTTCATATTTTTTGGAAAAGTTTCATTTTTTGATGAATAATAAAAAAATAATTTTAATTAAAAACTGCCTTTTCGTTTAAATAATTTACAATAACCATTTTTTAATATTGTTTAAAAAGTAAAATTAGTAAAATTATATATTTATAACTCAAAAATTAATAATTGGAATGAATTTCAAATTCAATTTTTATATTAAAACTTTTTAAACTTTTATAGGTTTTTAATTTGGAAACCCGCTTTTTCTTCGCGTTTTAAAGATTAATTTTAAATTTAATTCTTCCAGTTCTATGCATTGAATTTTGAAAATTAGATCAACTATTATTAATTAGAATAATTTATAGTATAGAGTAATTTTACTTTAAATTTTTACTATAATTAATAGTGACAATGTAATAATTAATTGCAATGATTATGTTGAAAATGATCTTTTTAGAGGTTAAACTAAAAAGATAACAGTTAAAAATGACCTAATGTTTTCCAAAACCCATTAAATGGCCATATTTATACATTATAGCCTAAATGGTTCTGTAATTTCCTATTTTATATAATTTTTTCATTTGAAAAAAATGGGTATCACTTATTATTTTCAACAATTCCATGTGTGTTCTCCTCCTCAATTATAAATGGGCACTCCCTCCCTTAACTAATTCACACCTATTAAGACCTTTTTATGGATTAAACCATCAAAAAATATCTCCAAATATTTTTTAGACACATTATATATATTCTAGTTTTGCAAAAATGCCAACCCCAGTCTTCTTAAGAGAATATTCAAAGGATTTCTCACTAAGAGAATGTAATCATCATAACGAAGCCCTTTCATTTTCATTCTTATTTTACCAAATTCAATTATGTATTAACATCTATAATATAATAAAACCAGTATCTCACTTATATTTAGGTATTACAATTTAAATTAATAACCTATATTCATGTCCTTTTTCATGAAATGGGAAACGAAATCATTTATCACGTGTACAACAGTCTACCACCCCGCGAACCGATGTAACTCATTTTCCATCAACACATATCATGATTGTATATAATAATATATATAATGTATATATATTATATTTAAAATATTATTATGGTTATGTGATTATAATATCACATAAACCTTATTAATGCATATGATGTTTAAAATACGACAAAATCGCTCATGTGTACAACGGACTACCGCCTCACGAAATAATGTGATTTGTTTTACACTTACGATTTACATGGAAGGTAATAAGGATAACTTTAATGAATATATTTTATATATATGAGAATATTATGATTATCTAAAAATAATATATAAACTAATTACTTCCCCTTTATACATTTGTGGAATCTTATTGTCGATCGTGCTTACGTAAGATATACCATCTCCACAAAGCGATGTAATTCATTTTCTATGTCCATGCATCATTAATTATTATAAGTATATAAATATATATATATAAGGATTAAATATTATATTTTTAACCAAAATATCATTATATATTTTATTTATATATATAATATATAAATGAAATTGAACATTGATGAAAAAAACCCATAAAAATTCAAGTAAATTAACACCTCACACAACCAAAATAATGTAATATTATTAACAAATCGGGGGGGGGGGGGGAAATGTTATAAGAAGTCCATATATGATATTATAAATATGAATATGGTTTTTTTAATAAATTAATAAAATTATTAAAACCATTATATAATAGAATAAATCATGTTCAACAAAAAGGAAGAGTAAGGTAAGAGATTTCGTCGCAATTTCTATTTTATTGATACATATTGGTTAATATGGACATATTCACATTTATGAGGTGTATATAATCACACATTGATGTATTTAACATGGATTCATATTTAATCATTATCTTATTTTTTTAAAAACTATATTCCCATTGAATTGATGGTTACCACTCATTTCTTTTTTAATTCTAATATTTTTAACAATCTCTTTAGACAATCTAATTATTACGATCATTTTTTTATTGGAAATTATATTTATCATAAATATATATATTATTTATATATTGGATATTATTAGTGATAAAAATTTAAACTAATTTTTAATATGGTAATTATATTGAAATTTATTTGATTATCTGTGGAAATATTTAAAAATCTATATTCTTTAATCAACACTAATATTTTATGATAAAGAGGATTATTCATGAATTAAATCTATAATTCAATACATAGGGAATAATTTGGGCAAGAAGTTATGGGTGGGTCCCAGTTATAGATAAACCATTGATTCATAAGTAGTCTCATGAGGTAAATTAGTAATCTATCATTAAAAATGATTTTACATATAGTTTTAAACTATCTTGTAAAATGTATTGATAGTAGAGATACCATGATGTCCAAGATCATGATTCCCAATAATTAAGAATTTTATTCATTTAGACTTAATTAATTTTTATTATCCAATTGATTTTCTCATTGATATTATATCTAGTTCAATTTAATCATCAGTTAATTAAATAATTTTCATATAAGTTTACTTATTTACTCTTTTATATTTATATGCCTTACCTAATACTGATAGTCAAGTTATTTATTAAATGGAATGTGTGTTAAATTATTTACCTTATCATATTTGTTATTCTATATTAATTAATGATGGATTCTATATTGTGTATCCCTTAATAAACATTTGAGATAAACTTTATTTTATTACTCTTCCCTTGGATATGAAGAATAATTCATTGAATGAGTTCAAGGAAACAGATTTTCTTAAATTACTATGATTTATATTATATTACCAATGTAAAATGGGTATCTTGTATATATTAAGTTCTAAAAAACTACTAAACTGATCATTCTATAGTGATTTGATACCTTGTATCTTATGTCAATGTTATCAATTAGACATTGGATCTAGGTGGCAGTTGTTGGGGTTATTAATGAGATAAATTGGGATAAAAAATCTGAAAATTTAATGTTGAGATTAACTCGAGAGTTACTAGGTACACGAAATAATACCTTACTATTCACTATGTTTAAATCTAATAGGGATATTATTGGTTTAATTTGAATTTTATTTGCAAACCATATTGAAATATTTGAAAATAATTTTTTGACTTAAAAATATTTTGATATAAACCATGTTTAAGATTATGAGATTAACTATGCATAAATTTTAAAATTTATTTTATGTGTTTCACTAGTTTTGGGATTGTACATTATGTTTCTTAATGTTATGAACTATTGTAGGGTATTCCATTATTTATAAATGACTCCTAGTTGAATTAATGGAAACAATATTAGTTAACATACCACATAAAGGGATTTCCATCCTGGGAATGATAATGAGATGGAGATAGAGTTGTAGTTAGAAATAATCAAATTATAACCACATTGGGGCAGCTAACTCAGGTTATAAGAAATAACATTTCCAATATATATCAAACTAGTAATAAATAACATGGTTTAAAAATTTTAAAATTCTTTAGGTGTCAGAAACCTTCATCATTTAATATGAAAAAAAATCATTTGTTGCGGAGAAATGGATAAGTTCCTTAGAAAACATATTAATTTATTTTGGAAGAAATTAAAGGGATAATTTTTTTATCAACTTTTATCTTCTCTCGGAATATTTGGATCAATTTTTGCAATTGATTCAAAATAGAAATGTTTAATATCAAATAAAAACATGGAATGGAATAATTTTATGGTTCTCTTTGTGTGGAAATTTTTTTTTATCACATGCAACAAGAAGATATAGATATTCAATTCCTATTTCTATAAAAAAGGATGATTAAAACTTTACTATGTTTGAATATAATTTTACAAGGTTATCATAACATGATACAAACTATGTATATAATCCAAAGTGCATGATGGATTATTTCATTGATGGAATTAAGACAATTCATCAATGGCCACTAGTCTCCCAAACAATTTCATGATATAAAGACATAATATTATGTGGTATCAAGATATAGAAATAATTTTCCATGTACTATTTCTTTTAAGGGGAACAATAGAACAATATAATTATATAGAAAAAGAAAAATGAAGGGAATAAGGGAATGAATTATTTCTACATGTTATAATTGTGGAAGGAACCACCATAGTGAAATATTTAATGGAATTTAAGTTTACTAAAACTATAGAGAGAATGGACACCATACCCATGATTTAAAAGGAATAAAATAAGCTTTTAATTTTCAGTTCTTCTACTATAATGACATGGGGCATTCAGAAATGAATGTCCAAATCACCAATTGAATATAAGGGGTCAAGATAATTCATATGTTATTACTATGGATAAAGTGTAATTATTATAGTGATTGAGTGTTTTTATTTTATAAATATGTTTTAGAAGTACTTTATCATAAAATTATCATTATAAGAATCATAAAATGATTAAGGTTTGTACATAAGTATTTTTTTCAATGATTATTTTAATACATATATTTAATGGTACCAACGACCATGTAGAGTGATATAGTGGAAACTTGATCTTTTCATAAAACACATGATTGAGGGAAGATGAACCTTAGTATAAGACTGGTGTTGAGATAATAATGATAATGGCTATATACGGGATAGTTTTAGTGATCTTGAAATTATTGTGTGATTGGATGTTTTATGTTATGTTTGAGGGAGTTTACTACATTTTTGGAATAGTGGGAAAAGACTTAATAATATTTTATTTTATTTAAGAAGTAAAGAGAAAAATAATTTTTAGAAGCATGCATGTTTTCATTAAGTTTTTAAGGGGATAATGGAATTCACGTAATTTGAATGTGAAATTAAGAACTAGCCTATATTGTTTCGAGAATCTTATGTTACGTTGATTTTAAATCTTTAGTGACCTTCCCTCTAAATTTTTGGACTTTGAAATTTAATAGACATATTTTGGATGATTCTTAAGGTTAAATATTTATGAAATGGATTAAGTTGAGCTTTGGGGTTACTATTGAGGTTTGAGAAATTAATGTATTATTAGATAAATCATAGTAATAATATTTTCTTAGAAGATATCTCAAGATAATGTGAATGACATGATATTATTTTATGGATATTATGATTAATTAAAAGTACTTTGAGCATGAAAAATTCATATTTAATACTCATTATTTAAATAAATAGATGATGATGCAAATATTCCTACGAAATGGAATTAAGTCAAGTAAGTTTATTTTTATTTTTTTCCATTATATATGGTAAATGAATTAATAAACACTTGAAAAAGTATCTTTAAAAAATAGGTTATTCAATTACCTTCATTTATGATGAATCAAATGGTCTTTTAACTCATTATATACTTATGTCTTTGTGGTCATTACATTTTCTAGATCATTCATTATATGGTGATCAATAATCTCTATCACTCTCCATGATTATTTATGATTTTATTCCATTCCATATATCCACCTTCCACAAATGTTTTTGTACTTGTAAACCGAAATATTTGTTCTTATAGATGACCATATCACTTCCATTTCCCTCTTTTCAAGAGGATGGTTTATTAACCCTTTTTACGGTGTGGGTTTTTAAAAAAGGTAATATCAAATGTAAAACCCTTGATTTCCAAGATAAAGATTAAATTATGAGGATTAATGTTAATTAACATGTTATAAATAAATAACATGAAACATTATGATATATTTATTTTAGAATAAATTCAATTTATTTCTATATCTTTTTATACATAAAACACTTGGTTTAAATGATGTGTGATACTCTATTAGAATATAATTATTTAAACATTACCACTATAACATATCCATTAAGTATGTGGGTATGAATAAGAATAATGTAATTATGAAGAATATATGTTTTAAAAATGTATAAAATAAATTCATTGGTTATATTTTGATTATAAATTAAAATTTATCCTTTGAAAGGAAAAGAAATGATTTTTGAAAACTATATTTTTCTAAAATAATTTTTAGTTGTGCTTCTCCCACATAATTTAAAATTAATTTTTACTAATTTTATAAAATTTATTTCACTAATTAAAAATTATTTTATATATATATATTTCAAAATTATTTTTCAGGATTTTTATAGTTTTTTTTGAAAAGATTAAATATTTTATGAATAATGAATAATACTGATTTTTGAAGAAAACATTGATTTATTTTAAATTATTTAAAAACATCAATTTGATTTTAAATTGGTTTAAAAGTAAAATTAATTCAATAATATTTAAATTTATCAAATTAGGTCATTGCAATCAATTTGATGTTGAATTTTTATATAAAATCATTTTTAAAACTTTTGAATGTTTTTCTTTGGAAACTCTGTTTTTCAACGCATCTATTAGTTTAATTATAAATTTAAAATTACAATTATATAAATTTAATTTTGAAAATTTTATTTTATATTTTTTATCAATATAATTTATATTATCAAATATGTTCAACATAATCATTTTCAATATTATTAACAAAAATAGTAAAAATTATTTTCTATGGTTTGGTTTAAAACGTTTTTACCAACAAAATGGAAAAAATGACCCAAATAATGTATAAATCCTATTTTATTGAAATATTTAGACCTTAAATACTCAATGGATTGATAATTAACCATTTAAGAGTCTTATTTCATGAGTAAAATGTTGGTATCACATATCTTTTCAAAAATTCCACGTGTTTCATGTCCCCAACTTATAAAAGGAAACACTCTATCCTCTCCTCTTCTGACTCAAAAATCCCTTTATTTTCGACCCACCATATCCCAATATCATAATTTAATACCTATAAATATACTATATGAAATTTTTTTATCACAAATCCAACCTAGGAATTCTTTTTATGCAACACTAATGAAGCTGTCTAAAAAAGTGGTAATGTTCTTAAATGAGATTTTTTTTCTTCTTAAAAATACATAATATATTATTAAACCATGATTATATAATAAAATAAAGATATAAAATATTATATTATTTTATTTTTTAATTTAATTACCTATATCAATCTTCTCTCCCATCAACTGGTAAATGAAAATGTCAATCGGGTGTACAGAAGACTACCGCCTCGCGAACCAATGTAAATCATTTTCCATAACCGCCTCTTACATTTGGATATAATGATGGTTTTAAAATATTTATAATATAATTAAGACATTAATATACTTATTTAAAGATAATATATCATATAAATTATAACCTTATCACCCATTGTAAAACAATAACGTCGCTCGTGTGTACGGCAGACTACCGCCTCATGACCCTATATGATGTGTTTTTTCCATTTCTAATTTACTTTTATGGTAATAAGGATATATTAAATTATTTAATATTAAATTTATAAGATAAATATATCTATTTAAATATTATATCACATATAAATTTCTATCTTTTCATTCTATAGGGGATACTATTGTGTCCCTCGTGTGTAGGGTAGACTTCCACCTCCCAAAGTGATGTGACTTTTTTTCTACTAACGCTTAATATGGAAGGTAATAAGTATAAATTTAATTAATATATGGGATATATATTAGACATAATAATGAAATTGTAAATTTTTATGTATTATTTACCTTCCTCCCAATCCATCCGTTGAGAAAAATGGAAACAGTGTTCATGCACACTCTTACCCTATTTGTGGACAGTGTGATACATAAACTTCTAAAAAATTATAGATTACACTAAATATGTAACACCCCAGGTAAATAAAGAATATGACATTTCATATTTATCCATATTTGTGAATAAAATATTTAAATTACTTTAAAGGGGACGCTATGCTCGATGGTGTACCCAACACGCAACAACGAGTTTCTTGAGAATCTTACGTTGCACTCTAATAATAAAATAATATTATTTTAAATGGTAGTTAATATGTAGCCGTTGTAATGGCGGGAATGGATATAAATAAATAAAATATGATTATATATGTTTTTAAATGTTTTTACATTTATCCAATAAAGGATAGACGCTTAAAATACGGAAAGAATTCAATTTTAGGCATATATGCCCTAGTTTTCACTAAAGGTTCACTTATCTCCTTTTGATGGCAAACCGTCATTAAATATAGTTTCTTTCACTCTTATAAATTCTATTAGACCAAATAAAACTCTTCTTAATAATCGGGACATCAAAATTTACTTTGTGTAAATTTTTGGTATCTTTCCGATAATGTTCATTTTTTTAATGAATAGTGTAAAATGTTGTATTTTAATTCAAAACCTCTTTTTAATCTAATTTATTTATATGATTAGATTATATTTTTAATTGGTTTTAAAGTGAAATTAGAAAATATTTTTACCATTAAATACAATAGTGGTCTTTAGAATTAATTTCACTTTGAAATCAGACTTAAACTAGTGTCAATCTTTTAATACTTATTGTTTTATAAAAACACGCTATTTGCTCTGACAGCGGGAATTAATTATTAAATTAATTAATGTGACTAATATGTTTTGAATTTTGTAAAACGGACTTCATTATTGAATTCAGAATATCAAATATTGCTTAGGGTGAAGTTTTGGGATTTTTCTGAAAAACTTCAATTTTTGATGAATAGTGAAACCACTAAGTGGTACTTATAAAAACTGATTTTCCGTTTAAATGAAATTTTTCCATCATTGTGTTTTGATTTTCAAAAATCCGACATACATGGTTGTCATTAAGAAGTAAAATGTGGTTCAATGAGATTAAAATAATTTTTTGGTGAATAGTAACTTATTAAGTTTTTAATCGCGATTAGAGGTAATTAGTGTAGTTTAAGGTAAAAATGATATTATAAGAATGTGAAAACACCATGAAACTTGTCCTACACCTATTGGTTGTATCATGGCCGACCAAGACAAGCCATGGGTCAACTTGGGGACCCCATGGATCCACTTTGGTTGGGAAATGACATAAATAACATTTTATTTAATGTAAAAGTAAAATTGACACAAACATGATATGTTTTACTAAAACAATTTTTAAGTGGGGTTATACAAGTAATCTTTTTGATTATAAATATTCATTGGAAAGAAAAAAATATTTCCTACATCATAGTATTTTTTTATAATTTTTAGACATTAAATAAATTAAATTATTTATGACATAATAATGATGCAGCGATGACATCATTATTTGACGATTTAAATAAAATGGAAAGATAGTGTAAAATCTATGCACTACACATGTCCAAAACTTATTGGATGAGTGTATTTAAAAGCCTTATCACCTTATCCACTAACTATATCAATTTGGGACCTTTTGAAACCGAAAAACATTTTCAAATAAAGTAATATTTCTTTACTTTCCAAAAGTGCCCCTCCTCTCCTCTTATAAAACGCCCCCACCTCTACCTCATTTAACACACTCCTCAAGCCTTTGGCTCGGCCAACCCCTGCCCATTTACTCTCTCCACATCCCTCTCCTCATCCTGGAGGATTCCCTTTGGGCATAATCCTTTCAAAGGAAGCCTTTAGGCTCAAATCAAAAGGAGTTACACTTTTAAAGGTAATTCATTCTCTCATGTTCATTTGTTTTATTTTGCTTCTCCAACCCCCTAAACTCTTTTTATTTACTTCTTTTGTAACAACACCAGTATATTCAATATACTAGGATGTTGTTATAAGATTTATTCGAGCTACACTCTCGCACAACTACATAAAATGGTTAAAGAACATACGGTTTCCGTGGATGGTGAAATTCTGCCTCCCGAAACGATGATTGTTCAATACTCATTTAACACCTTCAACGGTGGCCATTATGATGTCACTATTTTTATATATGATATATAATATGTTTATGTTTTATTTATGCTTCTGTATTTTTCATTTTTGTCTTACCTTTATGGCTTCCATTATGGGTATACGTGATATCTTCATTTAAGGAAGTGCGGACTACCGCCCCCTCAAAGTGATTTGATTCGTTAAATACAATATGTGGGATGTATAAAGGATGGAAATATGATATTATATATGATATTATACTGGAATTATAATATACCTTTATATCATTATTATTCCATTCTATAAAATACGAAATAGAAATGAAAGTAGCGTTCATGCATACGTACGGCTTACCGTCTCCATGAACGGTGCATTTCATTTCTTACCTCTAAATGATTATGTAATGTTATAAATGCATGCATGTACTGGATATATATGACATATATGATATCTACATAATGAATACAATTCTGGATATAATAAACATTTGGCCACACGAACAACATGTAATTGTAAGAAGTCCACTTTCGACTTAAGAACCAAATATCGGCAAAACAAATATTATTAACTTAAATGATTACATAATGTTTATGACATGGTAATAAGTGGTATAAAAGTAATAATGAACTTGAAAAAGGTTCTTAAGCAATTATAAATTAACTCAAGTTTACTATTCAGGAGATTAAATAACGATCGAGTCAAGTCGGACCCGAGGTAAGGGATCCTACAACTCTCTTTCTTTTTAAGTACACTCTTTTATGTCATTTCTTTTAAGCTCATATTTCTTATTATTGGGATGTTCTTTTATATTACTCCTACTGTAATTTTTATGTTCATGTGATGAGAGACCCTATTCTCTCTCATCAATCCATTTTGGAAGTTTTGAGTGGTGTCGTTAGGCTGTCGGACTTTCGTAAGAGATCTAACCTCTCTCTTTCTTTTTAAGTACTCTCCTTTATGTCACTTCTTTTAAACTCCTCCTTGCAATGTTGGGGGATTTTATTTTATATTACACTTTCTGTAAATTCTATTGTAATATGATGGGATACTCTATTTGATCTCATCAATCCATATTAGGAAGTTTTATGTGGCGCCGTTAGGCTGCTGAGTTTTCGTAAGGGATTTTTCATCTCACTTTTATTCCCGTGAGATTTATGCTACATTTGCCACAAATTCCATTGAGTGGTGTATGTACTGCCCATTATTCTACTCTTTGTGTAATATACTTTCGTTTATGAGTATTTACATCAATGACCTATTGTCTTTCTTCATGGGGTGTATGTTTTGAAAGATACCCAAGTCGGTAAGGGAACCATTCACCCTCCTCTTTTTTAAAAGACTTCTTTTATTGGGTCTTTTAATTTACATATTTTTATGTTGGGATATGTTCTCATACATCCTTATTGAAGTAAATTTTATGTCCAAGTGATGAGATACACTTTTTATCTCTCATCAACTCATTTTGATGTGATGTCGTTAGGCTGTCAAGGGAACTTTTTAACCCAATTTTGATTTCTTTGGGTTCAACTTGTAGTCATTGAATATGTCATCCATTGAATATGTGTGAATGACCTTTTATTTGGTTTACACTTAATATCCACTTATATTGGGTGTATATATATTTGTCACAAATATTTTTGAGATTTATTTGTCCTTAATTTAAGGATACCTTCTTTATAAGGGATTTCATCACATTTGACATTTCTATTGAGGGTTTATTGTTGTTATGAACCAATTCACTCTTATATGGTGTATATACTGTCCTTTGGAGTATTATATCATGAATCCTTTTATTCTCATGATATTATAAAGTTCTAACTAAATGTTATTCCTCGATTATTGTATTCAAGTGTCTCTAATTTTGGTAAAACCCCTTTAACCAAAATATCGATTTAAATGTTTTAATTATTTGTTCTTATTAATATCAATGTTTTCAAAATGGTTTTAAGGATTTATTTATATGGATATTAATGGATTAAAATTTTAAAATCTTCAAGGTGGTATGGGAAACTTTGATTCAAAAATCTCTTTATTAAATGTTTTAAATGGTTTTGGAAATGGTTTCTTTTTGAATGGATTCATTATTTCAATATCCTAAAATGTTATATTGTGATTGAAACGTGGAAATGTTATGTTTCCTTTATTCATGTTTATGTGATACGATTACGTTATGGTTCTTGGGCATTGTTATGAAGAACGGGTGGTTTCATGATAAACTAAGGGCGGGTGAGCCCGATATAGCTCTCCAATGCATTGGGTAACGCGAAGGAGTGAAACGTTAAGGTTTCTCCGAAGAGATTTAGGGAATATACTGTAATGGGTATTCCAAACGTAACTAAGAGGGTTACTCCCCACGTAATAATGTTATGAATGCCTCAAGTTACCTCTATGTCTTATGTTTTCTATGATTTATTCATGGTTTGATGAGGTATGTTAAAGTGCCTATGTTTTATGGGTAAAGTATGATTTCATTCTTATGTATATATGAACTCATGTTTCCATTCCATATTTTTATAACCCTTACGGAGCTTTTTATGCTCATCCCAAGTTTTTGAAATGTTTTTCACAGGTCAAGGGAAAGGTACATGATGTGATGATAGTTTCAAGGATGTTTCAAGAAAGAATCTATGTTATATTTTAAATATGTTTCCGTTGATGGGAAGAATGAATACTGTCTTTTATGTAACCACTTTGTTTAAATGTGGAATGTAATGCAAGTTTCATGATCTAATTCTCTAAAACTCTAAACCTGAAAAGATCCTCAATGTGTAATCTTGTAATAACTCAAGATTAAGTAAGGTTTAAGGCTGGGGCCTTATAGTTGGTATCAAAGGTCGGTTTAGATAACTTTAGAGGTTAGGGTATTCTTTAAGCATAAGTGGCATTACCATAATGGTTAGGATTTCAGAAAGAGTCCTAGTTTTAGATAAAGTGAATGAGTAAGTATATCTTAGTGTTTACCTTCCTCGTTAGTACATGATGGTTTTGTTGATATACTCACACTGACCTTTTTGGTTTTAGTAAATGGTTGGATCTAGCAGGCACCAAAGTGACAATGGGTTTGAAGGAAACTGTGGTGGTTCTCTGATTAAGATACTCGATGAGATGGGGGATTCAATGAGGAATATCATGGTTTTTCTAAACCAACTATCAAGGAGTCATGATCAACCACTTGAACCTTGGTGAGTTCTCTAATGCATCATGTACGAGATGGCCAACTCGATGTGGAAATTCAGGTAATAATTATTAAGGTAACCATTAGGGTTTATATGATCCTTACTTTTGAGGTAATTATGGGTTATTATATGATATGATAGAAAATGAAGGGCATGAGATAAAATTGAGGTTAAAATATGTTATGATTATTCTTGAAGATTTTATCTCATTTTGGGGAATGTTTTAAGACTTATATAGTTTTGTAAAAAGGACAACACGCAGACCGTGTGACATCCCGTCGCGTCGAACAAAGCTGCGGGAATCGAACCCACAACCAAAGTGCGACTGGTATTTATCACCTACCACTGGACTACGTGAAGTCCCTGGTTAGTTTGACTGATTCTTTTTAGTTATATGATTTTATGAATTAAGAGTAAGTTGATTTTGGAGGATATGTGATTAGGATAATTACTTTTCAATGTGAGACTTTAGGAGCAACTGATGTTGTTTGGAGATAAATGTTACGATTTAACATGGTAGACTATGTGACTAAATCCTTCAAATATTTGGGTTTTAATCTTAGTTTGGTTTACTTTGAATAATTTTATGGACAAATGGTCCTCGTTGAACTTTGGGTTTTGTTGGACAAATTTTGGAGATTAAGAATAGATTTTATTTTTATAAAGGGTTATCCTTTTCTGGATTATCTGATCTTGTAATAACCTTTTTGGTTTTGGTTTTGGTTAAATTCTAAATACATGGGATGTATATAGTTCTCTTTTGGGGATTAGGTGATTCTCTAGAAGTTGATTATAGTACTCTTAATGTGAACAAGTCTTCCTAAATACTCGTATTTTGGAGAAAATATGAGTTTGTGTAAGGAATCTAATAAAAGTTGAAAGTCAATATGATAAGTGATTATGTTTCCTTATGAATAAATTCCTCAATAAAAAGTAACTTAAAACAAAAATTTTGTCTATTAACTTTTCCTACTGGGGAATCAAATACCGTTTAACCCATCACAAGTTTGTGATTTTCTCGTGGTTAACTTTCTCCTAAACATGTTTTCTATCACTCTCCATCAGAACATGACCCTTTGTTTTTTCCTCCATGTCCATATTTTCATACTTGGAATCCTAGTATGGGTTAACTCGGGTGACCTTTGTACTTATCTTTCTTTATTATAAAGTGTTTGTTTTACCGACATTTGTTCCGATGTGGGAATTTCAAGGATGTTTCCAAGCGCAATTTTAAAATTGCGAGGACGCAATTCCCAAAAGTGGGGAAGGATGTAACACCCCAGGTAAATAAAGAATATGAAATTTCATATTTATCCATATTTGTGAATAAAATATTTAAATTACTTTAAAGGGGACGCTATGCTCGATGGTGTACCCAACACGTAACAACATGTTTCTTGGGAATCTTACGTTGCACTCTAATAATAAAATAACATTATTTTAAATGGTAGTTAACATGTAGCCATTTTAATGGCGGGAATGGATATAAATAACTAAAATATGATTATATATGTTTTTGAATGTTTTTACATTTATCCAATAAAGGATAGAGGCTTAAAATACGGAAAGAATTCAATTTTAGGCATATATGCCCTAGTTTTCACTAAAGGTTCACTTATCTCCTTTTGATGGCGAACCATCATTAAATATAGTTTTGTTCACTCTTATAAATTATATTGGACCAAATAAAACTCTTCTTAATAATCGGGACATCAAAATTTACTTTGTGTAAATTTTTGGTATCTTTCCGATAATGTTCATTTTTTTAATGAATAGTGTAAAATGTTGTATTTTAATTCAAAACCTCTTTTTAATCTAATTTATTTATATGATTAGATTATATTTTTAATTGGTTTTAAAGTGAAATTAGAAAATATTTTTACCATTAAATACAATAGTGGTCGTTGGAATTAATTTCACTTTGAAATCAGACTTAAACTAGTGTCAATCTTTTGATACTTATTGTTTTATAAAAACACGCTATTTGCTCTGACAGCGGGAATTAATTATTAAATTAATTAATGTGACTAATATGTTTTGAATTTTGTAAAACGGAATTCATTTTTGAATTCGGAATATCAAATATAGCTTAGGGTGAATTTTTGGGATTTTTCTGAAAAACTTCAATTTTTGATGAATAGTGAAACCACTAAGTGGTACTTATAAAAACTGATTTTCCGTTTAAATGAAATTTTTCCATCATTGTGTTTTGATTTTCAAAAATCCGACATACATGGTTGTCATTAATAAGTAAAATGTGGTTCAATGAGATTAAAATAATTTTTTGGTGAATAGTAACTTATTAAGTTTTTAATCGCGATTAGAGGTAATTAGTGTATTTTAAGGTAAAAATGATATTATAAGAATGTGAAAACACCATGACACTTGTCCTACACCTATTTGTTGTATCATGGCCGACCAAGAAAATCCATGGGTCAACTTGGGGACGCCATGGATCCACTTTGGTTGGGAAATGACATAAATAACATTTTATTTAATGTAAAAGTAAAATTGACACAAACATGATATGTTTTACTAAAACAATTTTTAAGTGGGGTTATACAAGTAATAATTTTGATTATAAATATTCATTGGAAAGATAAAAAGATTTCCTACATCATAGTATTTTTTTTTAAATTTTTAGACATTAAATAAATTAAATTATTTATGACATAATAATGATGCAGCGATGACATCATTATTTGACGATTTAAATAAAATGGAAAGATAATGTAAACTCTATGAACTAAACATGTCCAAAACTTGTTGGATGAGTGGATTTCGAAGCCTTATCACCTTATCCACGAATTATATCAATGTGGGACCTTTTGAAACCGAAACACATTTTCAAATAAAGTAATATTTCTTTACTTTCCAAAAGTGCCCCTCCTCTCCTCTTATAAAAGGCCCCCACCTATACCTCATTTAACACACTCCTCAAGCCTTTGTCTCGGCCAACCCCTGCCCATTTACTCTCTCCACATCCCTCTCCTAATCCTAGAGGATTCCCTTTGGGCATAATCCTTTCAAAGGAAGCCTTTAGGCTCAAATCAAAAGAAGTTACACTTTTAAAGGTAATTCATTCTCTCATGTTCATTTGTTTTATTTTGCTTCTCCAACCCCATAAACTATTTTTATTTACTTCTTTTGTAACAACACCAGTATCTTCAATATACTAGGATGTTGTTATAAGATTTATTCGAGCTACACTCTCACAAAACTACATCAAATGGTTAAATAACATACGGTTTCCGTGGATGGTGAAATTCTGCCTCCCGAAACGATGATTGTTCAATACTCATTTAACACCTTCAACGGTGGCCATTATGATGTCACTATTTTTATATATGATATATAATATGTTTATGTTTTATTTATGCTTCTGTATTTTTCATTTTTGTCTTACCTTTATGGATTCCATTATGGGTATACGTGATATCTTCATTTAAGGAAGTGCGGACTACCGCCCCCTCAAAGTGATTTGATTCGTTAAATACCATATGTGGGATGTATAAAGGATGGAAATATGATATTATATATGATATTATACTGGAATTATAATTTATCTTTATATAATTATTATTCCATTCTATAAAATATGAAATATAAATGAAAGTAGCGTTCATGCGTACGTACGGCTTACCGTCTCCATGAACGGTGCATTTCATTTCTTACCTCTAAATGATTATGTAATGTTATAAATGCATGCATGTACTGGATATATATGACATATATGATATCTACATAATGAATACAATTCTGGATGTAATAAACATTTGGCCACACGAACAACATGTAATTGTAAGAAGTCCACTTTCGACTTAAGAACCAAATATCGGCAAAACAAATATTATTAACTTAAATGATTACATAATGTTTATGACAAGGTAATAAGTGGTATAAAAGTAATAATGAACTTGAAAAATGTTCTTAAGAAATTATAAATTAACTCAAGTTTACTATTCAGGAGATTAAAGAATGATCGAGTCAAGTTGGACCCGAGGTAAGGGATCCTACAACTCTCTTTCTTTTTAAGTACACTCTTTTATGTCATTTCTTTTAAACTCATCTTTCTTATGATTGGGATGTTCTTTTATATTACTCCTACTGTAATTTTTATGTTCATGTGATGAGAGACCCTATTCTCTCTCATCAATCCATTTGGAAGTTTTGAGTGGCGCCGTTAGGCTGCCGGACTTTCGTAAGAGATCTAACCTCTCTCTTTCTTTTTAAGTACTCTCCTTTATGTCACTTCTTTTAAACACCTCCTTGCAATGTTGGGGGATTTTATTTTATATTACACTTTCTGTAAATTCTATTGTAATATTATGGGATACTCTATTTGATCTCATCAATCCATATTAGGAAGTTTTATATGGCGTTGTTAGGCTGCTGAGTTTTCGTAAGGGATTTTTCATCTCACTTTTATTCCCGTGAGATTTATGCTACATTTGCCACAAATTCCATTGAGTGGTGTATGTACTTACCATTATTCTACTCTTTGTGTAATATACTTTCGTTTATGAGTATTTACATCAATGACCTATTGTCTTTCTTCATGGGGTGTATGTTTTGAAAGATACCCAAGTCGGTAAGGGAACCTTTCACCCTCCTCTTTTTTAAAAGACTTCTTTTATTGGGTCTTTTAATTTACATATTTTTATGTTGAGATATGTTCTCATACATCCTTATTGAAGTAAATTTTATGTCCAAGTGATGAGATACACTTTTTATCTCTCATCAACTCATTTTGATGTGATGCCATTAGGCTGTCAAGGGAACTTTTTAACCCAATTTCGATTTCTTTGGGTTCAACTTGTAGTCATTGAATATGTCATCCATTGAATATGTGTGAATGACCTTTTATTTGGTTTACACTTAATATCCACTTATATTGGGTGTATATATATTTGTCACACATATTTTTGAGATTTATTTGTCCTTAATTTAAGGATACCTTCTTTATAAGGGATTTCATCACATTTGACATTTCTATTGAGGTTTCATTGTTGTTATGCACCAATTCACTCTTATATGGTGTATATATTGTCCTTTGGAGTATTATATCATGAATCCTTTTATTCTCATGATATTATAAAGTTCTAACTAAATGTTATTCCTCGATTATTGTATTCAAGTGTCTCTAATTTTGGTAAAACCCCTTTAACCAAAATATCGTTTTAAATGTTTTAATTATTTGTTCTTATTAATATCCATGTTTTCAAAATGGTTTTAAGGATTTATTTATATGGATATTAATGGTTTAAAATGTTAAAAGCTTCAAGGTGGTATGGGACACTTTGATTCAAAAATCTCTTTATTAAATGTTTTAAATGGTTTTGGAAATGGTTTCTTTTTGAATGGATTCATTATTTCAATATCCTAAAATGTTATATTGTGATTGAAATGTGGAAATGTTATGTTTCCTTTATTCATGTTTATGTGATACGATTACGTTATGGTTCTTGGGCATTGTTATGAAGAACGGGTGGTTCCGTGATAAACTAAGGGCGGGTGAGCCCGATATAGCTCTCCAATGCATTGGGTAACGCGAAGGAGTGAAACGTTAAGGTTTCTCCGAAGAGATTTAGGGAATATACTGTGATGGGTATTCCAAACGTAACCAAGAGGGTTACTCCCCACGTAAGAATGTTATGAATGCCTCAAGTTACCTTTATGTCTTATGTTTTCTATGATTTATTCATGGTTTGATGAGGTATGTTAAAGTGCCTATGTTTTATGGGTAAAGTATGATTTCATTCTTATGTATATATGAACTCATGTTTACTTTCCATATTTTTATAACCCTTACTGAGCTTTTTATGCTCATCCCAAGTTTTTGAAATGTTTTTCACAGGTCAAGGGAAAGGTACATGATGTGATGATAGTGTCAAGGATGTTTCAAGAAAGAATCCGTGTTATATTTTAAATATGTTTCCGTTGATGGGAAGAATGAATACTGTCTTTTATGTAACCACTTTGTTTAAATGTGGAATGTAATGCAAGTTTCATGATCTAATTCTCTAAAACTCTAAACCTGAAAAGATCCTCAATGTGTAATCTTGTAATAACTCAAGATTAAGTAAGGTTTAAGGCTGGGGCCTTATAAAATACATATAAAATGAATATATAGGAAATTAATATATTTTTTAGAAATTCTGGGTAATATTTTGATGATAATTAATTTAATATTTTAGAAATTATCATACCAAAACAAACATGAAAAAATAATCAATTATCACCCAAAATAATGATTTTAACATAGAATTATTAATAGAAATGTGAGAAAATACTATAAGTAAATAATATATGTTATTATATATATGATAATGTTTCTTTAATATATTTTTAATATAACTACATTTATTAAATTGGATTTTGGTCACATACAATGTAAGTCGAACCTGAGGTAAGTGTTTTTCATCTTACTCTTACCTCCGTGAGACATATGCCATATTCCCCACTTATTCTTTTAAGTTGTTTATATATTTAAATTTATTATGTAATATAACTAATATTTTATCTTCATGGTATTTAAAGTTTTATTTGATGTTATTTCTTTCATGGGGCTTATGATTTAAAATATTTTAAAGTGGTAAGAATTTATTTCACAATCTCATCATTATTCAGGGTTATTTATTTTGAAGTCTCCCTTAGGTGAATAGATTTTTTATTTCTATATATATACTAATATATATCCTTATCCTATTGTTATAAAATAAATTTTAAACTTATAGTATAATTTCTCTTCTCGTTGGTACTTAAAATTATTGAGAAAATCTTTTTATGAAAATATGACATTATTTCTCTCTTTAGTCGAAAATCTTTTTCTTCCAAAACCATGTTTCTTAAAAATGATTTCAAATTTATTTTATCATTGTCAAAATTATTTATTAAGTAAATTTTTACCCATTTGTGAATTTTTTTCATAATATATTTAAAGTAATATTCTTATCATTTTCTAAAAAATGTACTTTTTACCCTTTTTGAAATAGTGTGAATGGAATGTTTGTTTAGATTATACAGAATGTATGGAATTTCCTATCATCATGAACTATTTATGTTTTAAATATTATTTTACATGTTTAAAAGGTTATTTTTTAAGAAAATTATTTTAATTTTTTTTTTGATCTTTTAGTATTAAAAGGTGATTTTTAATGTTCATAGGTTATTTTCCTCATGAATATAACTAATGGTTTTTTGTGAAATTTCTATTCAACAATGACCACAAACCTTATTCTATATATTCACCACTGAGGATATGTTTTAATGAAACCATCCTTATTATTTATTTAGATTGATAATGATAATTTTACTATGAATGTAATAATTTTTTATTATTCGCCATATTACTTTTGGATGGTTTATTATTATTGATAAGGGTATATATTATTATTTTATATGTTAGTTTTTCAATATAATTGTTTATTTTTATTATATTTAACCCATTTAATATTAGAAATAAATTAGACTTATTAAGTGATAGGTGGGGCCTAGAATTTCATAGACACTTGATGCATCGATAAGTATCATTAGAAAATTTTGTTTTCCAAATTAAATCATTTTTAACCATATTTTTTAATTTTCTTGTGAAGGATATATAAAATATCATTATGATGTCTGAAATTATGAACACCCTTATTATGAAATTAGTTGTTTATATCCATGTAATTATTCAATTAGTTAGATATCCATCAATAAGTTTTAATCTTATGTGATTATTTATATGAATTTATTTGATCATTCTAAATTGTTTCAATATTATTCTCATCTTAGAGATTAAATGAAATGTATTTTATTTATTTTCCATTCCATATTGGTTATTTTAGTTTATTCATTATTTCTTCTATTGTACGCATATCATTACTGATGTTCATAAATCACCCCTTTATTATGTTTTATTTTCCCTAAGATAACATGATGTGTTTTTTATTAATTTTCAATGATATTATAAGGGTAATAATGTAATTATCAATTATAAACTTTGTGTATTTTATGTTTTTAAAATGTAATGGGAATTTCAAGTGTATTTATAGATGAATAAGACTACTAAATAATTAGGCCCTTTTATATGTGATTTCTTATATCTGTTGCTAATTTAATAAATTAAACACTGGGTCTAAGATATAAGGGTATGGGTATTTACACTTATGACATCTTATCTCCACTTTTTAACAATATTTCATTATAATCATTGTCTTTGGTTTCAACTTATTCACATTATCATGCATGTTTTTTCACATATGTTTGGGTAATTTTGAATAGGATATAGTTTCAAACTATCCTGAATGATATTACTATTAAATAATTAATATTTATACATTTGTAAAATTTTTAGAAACATTCTTAAAAGGTGGAGATGTAAAATGAATCTTGTCGCTTTATAGAGATGGTCTGTGGTATATATGCATAAGCGACATTATCATTTTTTAATCGGTGAAAGGGTAAAGAAGTATGTTATATATTAAAGTTCAAAGATAATTATTATTTCATAATTATCATATGCAACAAACATGAAGTCTATTAGGGTACTGATCAGGTAGCCTAAGTAGGGTGCTAGTACAAATCAGTAGGTCACCACCTACATCATCTAAAACAATATCAAGTCAATAACAATGTATTCGGTTCTATAAATAATAAAGTACAATTCGTTATTAAAATTGATATCATATTTCATTATTTTTTAATCAACCACATAATTTCCCTGGTTCATGAAGAAACCTAACCCATCAATACCCACTTCTCCCATACCGAAGTAGGAACTATACCAAAGGGATATCGTATATCACCTAGAGAATCAAAATTATTTATCACATGGTCTTTCATTACCCATTTAATTTAAATTTATATCATGACTATTTATATCCATAGTATAAAAAAATATCAAGGGTGTAGAATGTTTTTTTAAGCACCCTATGTGTATTTGGGGCATCATTTTGTGTCCCACACCCCATGGATATTTAAAGAATAAATCCCTCTCACATTCAATAATAATCACATTCATAAATTGGGGTTTAAAACATCATGTCTAGAACCTCATGGGTATTTGGATCAATAGTATGTGTCTCATACCCCATTTCTCAATCATTAATATATATCTCATTTCATAAGGAAAATAGTCATTAAACCACTCTACAATTTTTCACATATTGGTATACCATTTCAATTATCAAAATAATCATGGATAACCACTTTAATCCCATGGAATATTATGAATAATTCACAGTTGATCCATTTTTCAATATTTAATCAATTAACTCGTTAACCCTTAAAGGTTAATAAAAACACCCATGTATTCCCTTTATCATTAAATTCCATATATTAATAATTTAACCAATTATAAAATCCCATTTAATTTACTAATTTCATCATCATAATACCTCCATCAATTTAATAATCACAAATCAATAAAATTCAACTTCCCTAAATTTCACCCAATTCATTATCACATGCAAATAAAATTTAATCAATTAAATATCTAATGTAATTTACCTATAATGGAAATTTAAAGTAAAAAATTACATACATGTAATTAAATCATGAATATGAGATTTTCAATTTAGATCACATACCTCAAAATTGTTGATGGATGTTCACCCATAGAAATACCCAAATTGAAGCGGAACATTCAATTGCACAATGAAGAATAAGATATAGATCAAAAAACTAGATCCAAGGTTAAATGGATTAGATCCATGAAAAAATAAATCTATATAATCCCCAATGGAGGAAATAAAACCTTAAAATTATTATATAAAGACAAGAGAAAGGGAGAAATCCAATCAGGATGATAATCTCTTACTAGGAGAGGTGTGTATTCTTCGATCCAACGATTGATTCTTCACGAAAAAAGTTTGATAACCATTGGAATCTATCTGTAAGAATCCAAAAATGATAGAAAGTCTTTATGGTCTAGTTGGGTCAAATTATGGGTAAGTTCAGGGGGTTATGTAATTTTAAAACAAATTTTCGTAGGATTAAATCATGCATGCACTGTTTCTTAAGAAGGGATGCACAGTTTTCCAAACTCTTTGCACTAATTGTGTTCCTCTCCTAAGGGGGTTCATGGTTACACCTAATATAGTATATGGTTTAAAGACAATATTCCAACTATGCAGTTCCTCCCTCTATGGGGTTTCATGGTTTTCTAGGGTAGGTCGCACGGTTTGGGAAAATCATACACCAATTGTAAACTACCCAAAACCCCTCAAAAAAATGAAATTTTCACTTAAATAAACCCAATACAAGCCTAAAAAAAATTATATCCCAAATAAGCCAAATTAATACCTGAATAATATTAATAAATATCCAAAAAAAAATTAGGATCATATAATCTCTCCACCTTATAATATCTCATCCTCGAACTGTACTCCCAAGCATCATTAAGATTTAGAGGTTAAAAAAATGTCGGCACTGAGCCCAAAAATCCACTTATCTACCACATGTCTCCTCCTGAACACGGCCATGTCTCCTCCTGAACATGGCCATGTTTCCCAAATTTATATACATTTATCGTGTACTTTTCTTCATAACACCTTCTAATTGTGATCTAACACACATATCAGATGATTATAAAAGGATGAATCGGTCTTAAGGTCAACACCATCCATATTGGTCACATGAGAAGGGTAAGGGTGATACAGCTAAATTTGTGACACATGAAAAACATCATGGATAGAACTATACATCTATAAAATATATAATTAGTATATCCACAGTCCATTTATCTCCACAAACACAAATAGTCCAACAAACCTAGGAACCATCTTTCCCTGACTCTTAATCCTATTATGACCTAATATATGTGACAACTGGCAGAATACATGATCTCTATATGTAAACTCTAGGGATCATCGACATCTATCTGTATATGAATTTTTCCTAATTTGATCCATATTTATGTTGTTCTAAATCAACTGAAACTACACTAATATCTTCTATATGAGACTCATTCCTAATATCTCAGACTCACCTACCTCCATCCAAAATAGAGGAGATATGTATATACTACCATATAAATCCTTGTTTGGTTCTATTTGTATAGTTTCTTGATAACTATTATTATAGGTTCACTCCAAATGTAATAATTGTGTATCCAATGAACCGCCAAATTCCAGAATGCATTTCTGAATCATATCCTCGTGTATATATATAATACACTCAGACTACCCATATGTTTGTGGGTAGAAATTTGTACTCATCAGTACTTGTTTACCAAGATCCTTCTACATGAATTTCCTAAATTGTGAAGTTAATAATGAGTCATTGTCTTATACAATACTATATAGAACACCCTGAAAATAGATTTTCTCCTAAATATAAAATTATCACAACTGATCCACATAAAAATTATCATGTAAATGAAATCAATGTGCTACCATTTTTAAATTGTCCACTACCACACAAATTTCATCATTCTTATGATATTTCTTTAGGAGGCCCACCATATAGTCCATGGTAGTGGCATCCCACTTTCATTCTGGAATGAGAAATATATATAGTAAACCATGAGGTCATTGATGCTTGAATTTCACCTATTGATAGGTGTATAATCATTTCATTAACCTTGAAATCTCTTTTTCCATGCTCTTCCTCCAATACTGTTGATATAGGTCATGAGGCATTTTGGTCAAACTCAGATGCACCACCCACTTTAAGGAATTTAATTCATGCATAAACTTATCCCCTGGCTGGGGTAGGATCAAGATTGGAGTGTTATTCAAATGCTTATACAACTCATGGAAAGTATTATCACATGATCTAGACCATTCATGCATTATCCCCTTCTTTTTCAAGCTCTAAATAGGAGTTTCGAAGAGGTAATTCCTAGATAAACCTCTAATAATAATATTCTAACCCCAAAAATCTACGGATATCAAAACAAATTATCGGGATTATCCCCAGAAACAACTTCCTCAACATTCTCTAGGTCTACTGACACACTTTCCTATGAGATTTTGTGACACAAAAAATATGGTTGATTTATCTAGAATATTCACTATGATAGATTGAATTATAGTTGATGTTATCCTAGTGTACTCGGGAAAATGTTAAGATATATGCTGTGATTTTCATGAGTCATGGAGTACACATATATGTCATCCACAAACACTACCACAAACTGTTCTAGGTATGGGTGGATGATATGGTTAGTTAAGGCCATAAACACTACTGAAGTGTTCATCAACCTAAATGGAATGAAAATGAACTCATAAAGTCCAAACCTAATTTTTTGTGTCTTCCAAATAATTATGCTTGTCACAATATTGCTTAAGTGACTATATTGATGAATTCATACACAAGTCACAATCCACATCGGGCCATGAGTCGAAGATCATAAAATATTAGAAAAAATCATATCACATAACACATTCATCACTCAAGGTGTAATAATATCCAACAATAAAAATATGTATTAGTTACAAGAAACCACCTTGGGGTACTTGGGATTTCCCCCGTACATGGGTTAAAAACTCTCATGCATGAGTTCATGTCAAAATCCAAACTCTTCTTAATCTCCTTTATACCTATTCCAAATGGTAAGATAAAATAAAACCTCCATCTGATGCCATTTTTTAGTGTTCAGACTTGGGTTCTACGCACCGGTTCCCCAAGTTAGTCGGTCACATGACCACATTCACGCCTCCCCACATGCAACAGTCTTATGATTAGTAGTGGGGGGTCCAATATATCAACATGGGGAGACTATACCCTCTTTATCAAAGTAGTACAATACTGTAAATAAATATACAAAAATCAACTGATCATAACCAACAACCATAACAACATAATAACAAGTTTCACATGAGTACCAATAGTGAAATGCAATATCCAAACCAGAGCAACAGATATGTTATCCTAAATACATGTCAAGTGTGAAATGAAAAACCAAAATAATGACACAATGAAACTCCCAAGAAAGTCCTAACACCATCTATGGTTCCCTTGTCAATGTTACATCGCGACTCAGCTATCTAACATAGGGTTATTTTCCTTATCATGTCTTGAAAACATGAAGTGTATTTAGGTACTTATTAGGTATCCTGAGTTAGGTGTGACGAACACTTAATAGGAACCACAAGTTCCATATAAAACAATATTTATTCAATAAAAGTTTATGAAGTTATATAAAGAATAAATTCTAATGCGTAGTGTAAACAGCTATCAAATTTCATTTTTCTTTACATAACCTTATAATTTCTTAGGTTCACAAAGACACTAAACCCATCAATACCAAATTTGTCCCATTCCAAATTCGAAACTATCACTAAGAGATATCATATATCACATAGAGATTCAATATTATTTATCACATGGTCTTTCATAATTCATTTAATTTCAATTCATATCACAGATATTTGGAACTATATTTCAAATCCAATCTGATGGGTGTAGAACATCATGTATAGAACCTCATGGGTATTTGAAGCATAAAACTATATCCCACGCCCCATGGGAATTGGTAGCATCATTCCCTATCCCATAAAATAATAATCACATGCATGAATTTTCATCTAGAACATCATGGATAGCGCCCTGTGGGTATTTGGTTCATTATTCTATAACCCAGACCCCATTTCTCAATCATTCATAGATATCAAATTTTACAAGTTTAATCATCATTAACCCTCTCACAAACTTTTCATATTATACTATACTATTTAAATAATCAAAAAAAAATTATGGATAATCATTTTAATCAGATGTATTAATATTATAAATTTACTATTAAACCATTTTTCAACATTTAATCAATTATCTCATCAACCCTTCAAGGTTAATCCAAACATTAATTTATTCCCTATATTAATCAATTTTATATCTTAAAATTTTAACCATTTATACAATAACATTTAATTTACCAATTTATTCCTCTCAATACTCTATCAATTTCATAATCACAAATCAACCAATTTCAATTTCCCCAAATTTAACCAAATTCATTATCACATGGAAATTTTATTTAATTAATTCAATCTCTAATGTAATATCCCAATAATGGAGATTGAAATTTCAAAATCATGTACACATAATTAAATCAAGTCTATTAGATTTTCAATTTATACCACCTACTTCATAATCAATAATAGATGCTCACAAACATAATTCCCTAAATTGAAGAGAAAATTTCAGTTACATAGTGAATAATAAGACCTTAACCAAAAACCCATATCATTGTTTGAATAGATTAGATAAATGAAAAATAAGATCTAATCCATAATAAATGGAGGATATCATCCCATCAAAATATAAGAAAAATATGGGAGAGTGGGAAAACCAATTGGGATGATAATCTCTTACTAGGTAGGTGTATATTCTTCAATCTGGTATTTGATTCATCATTAATGGAATTCATATCCCTTTGAATCCATTTTTATGCCTAAAAAATCCATATAATACTTTGAGGGTCTACTTGGGTAAAATTAAGATGAAGGATGTGGGGATGGGAAATTTTAATACTAATTTTCACAGGATTAAATCAAATGTGCATGGTTTCTTATGTAGGGGCACACAATTTTCCAACCTATACACCCAAACCTTGAACCTCTCATAAGAGTGAGATGGTTACTCTTAACAGGGAACATGGTTTGAATTCTAATCTTGCAATCCATCTCTGTTTAGGGTTACATTGTTTTCTATGGAAGGGTGTATGCTTTGGGAAAAGTCTGTGCCAACTGTGTACTGCCCAAAACCTCTAAAAAACATCCAAATTTCACTCTACATGCCTCTGACAAACCTTAAGCAAATTACAACCAAAAAAATGAAACCTAATAACTAAAAATGAGCTTGATATATATCTGTAAAAAAAATCAAATTAAATGTGTATAACGTAAGATTGAAATGGTGTTTCATGTAATGAAATCTATCAAAGAAATTTAATTTATTCAAAAAAATCATAAACACTCAGGCTGCTACATTATACCACCTTAAAATGAATTTATCTATAAAAATTCATCACTCTGATACAAGAAAATTTGAATAATTCTACATCATCATATCCTCAAGTTCCCACAAAACTTCCTTAAATTGGTCATTTCACCACAAAGCAGTAACCAAGTAAGTTATCTTGTTTCATAAAACATTTTTTTTCAATCCAGAATCTCTATCGGTTATTCCTCATAAGAAATATCATGATTCAATGATACTGCCTATGAGTTTAATACACATGATGGATCAAGTATATACTTTCTTAGGAGTGATACATCGAACACATTTTAAACCTAATATAGGTTTAGTGGAAGTGATAAAAGATAATCTATTATCCTGATACAATCAATTATTTTAATCAGACTGATATACCTAGGTCTTATTTTTCCATCCTATATTCCATGGAAAAATATTTAGAAATATCGTCTCACCAACTTCAAATTATATTTCACATCGATGATTATCATTATAACATATCTATAAAAAAATTTGTCCTTATATATTTTTTAATGGATTTAAAATTATCTTTCATCATAATAGATTTATCATGTACAAAAAACATTATTTTTGTAACTTCATTCCAGTACATTGGAGTTATACACTTACATCTAAAAAACAATATCATAAAGATCCTTATGAATTCTCAAGTGAAATATCTAATTGTAATACAACTCAAACTAAGGAAGGTTTTGATCTGAACTACTTTTAAAATCCACATGACAAGATATTATATTATCTTTTCATCATATGTCCACAGGTTGTAAAGGCATTCCACCTTAAATAAATTTTTCACCACATACGATACCAATGGGTTTCATTTCCATAAGTTTCTCTTAAAATATCATTTAACTTGATATACTCCAATCCTATAAAACCACCAAATTTTTATAAAAAAAACTATGCAATTATGATCAATATTGAACTATTAAACCCATGAAAGTATTCATAACTCTTAAGTTAATCATTCCTAGAGGAATATAAATTTCTAAAATTTAATTCACACTTTATTCCCTAAATAACCTCTCATCTTATACAAAAACATTTTCATTGGAATATTAGGTTTTTCCTTGTAATGATCGAATTTCAAATGTGATTTAAATATCGCATATTCATAGTAGAGGGAGAAAATAAATTGAAATTATAATAATATTTGCATAGGGATCATTCATAAAAAAACCAGACATGAAATTCTCAACTAAGGAAGGAGGGAGTGTGCCCTAATTATCCAGATTTAATTTATCCATTATGAATTTATATGATTTATCTTTATCATTTTACTTTAGTTGTTGCTGTGGAATATCATCCACATTAGCCCTTAGATTAGGGTATTGATTTGAGTAATTCCCAAACTCATAACACTCAAAACAATGGAGTGTGGGTGGTTCATTTTGTCTATCTTTCTCTATATTTTCATAATTGTATAACTTTTTATTATCACTTCAGTAATCAAATTACCTATGACCTTCCCTTACACATTTAAAAATTCTAATTATCCCCATAAGACATTTTCTTCCATGATTCATCCCATACATTAATCAAAAAGGAAATATCATATTGTTATATCCATGGTTCTTATATTTTTATTTGAATTCCTTCCTCCTTTTATTTTCAAAACAATGAGATTGATATGAAAATGAAACCTCTATTTCTACCTTGATAGTTCATTGAACAATCTCTTCATAGCTATTGATGTCACTTATGGCTAACACAATTTAGATACTTGGTTTTAATCCACTAAATAATTGATCTACCATTCATCTAGGTTAGATGGTAATACCAGAATCATACCACATAAGTCGTGTAAAATTTTCCTCATATGTACAAATAGATACATTATCATTTTTCTTTACCTCATGGAACTCATTCTCCATCTTTATATGGAGAATATAAGGAATGTACTTATTTAAAAATATTTTCTTGAATGCATATCAATCCATGGAGTCAATTTCATCTTGTTGCCTCGTATTATTGATAATATTCAACCATCGATATGATTTACCTTCCAAATTGTAGATATCCAAAATCACTTTTTCTTGTTCTGAACACTAGAGAACCTAAAATATCTTTTCAGTGATACTGATCCATTAATCAGAAACTTTTGGATCAATGGATCTGCTGATGGAATGTGGGAATTAACTAATGAATACTCAACATAATATTGTTCCCTCATTTGTTCGTTTGAAATTATAGAAAGATTCATAGCATGAGAAAATTTTCTGATCCAAAAAATAATATTTTTCATTCTAGATCGTAGAACATTTGGATTCTCAAGAGGATAACCATTAAATTTTCTAAATTACTATACATTAACATCGTTCCTTTGGAATCCATCCATTGACTAAAAAATGTATAGTGTGAGAAAAACTAATAAAATTAAGAAACCAAATAATTAGAAAAAATATATTTTATGAAGTATAAATCATGACAACTTCATTAATTTATGATATTTTTTTCATTCATAGTCATCACCTGTTTAAATACTTCATGATGGTTCATAAAGTACTTTTGAATTTCTGAAGCATATCCCCTGGGAGTGTCAAACCAGTTGTAGGGCATGGTCTATTATTATACACTGGCTCCTAATCAATTCCATCTCAGTACAGTGTTTTCAGTGTTATTACCCCTAGGTATATTTGTGTCAGAGCCACATCTACCTTTAGTATCCATAAAGGGATATAATTTCATAGAAACCACTTTCTCTATACTTTACCAAAATTCAATGACATGTTCTTATAATTTTACTCATCCTTAAAATTTTCCTTAGATATGTACTTATTTATCTCAATAAGGTTTTCTCCTCCTAGTTTCCAAATGATAACTAAACATTTACTCTAATACTAATTATAGTGACCTAGGCTTCTCATATATGGATATTATTTCATTTTAGATGAATATTCAATACATTTTACAAACACATGCCTGAGGATCATTAAATTTTAGTCCCATTGGATACTTGGAGAAAAATATTCTATTATATTGAAATATCTCCATTGTTTCCCACAACGATCATACCATTTAGTAATCCTCATAGAAATATGCTATATAAAACCTTTATTCATAACATATGGAATGGTATCATAATAAAAGGTTATCTTAGATTCTCATTAATTGTAAACATAAGAGATATAAATCTATGATCATATGAAATAATAAGATAAAAATAAGTGTATTTGATAATGAATGTAACATATGATGTTCATAACCAACAAATCATAGATCTTAAACATGATACATAGAATAATGATTGGCAGTTCATAATACATGAATCATAATGGAATAAAATAACATGATCCTTGTGAGTATAAAATTATAATAAGACATGAAATTTGTTTCATACACATAAGAATAGATAATCATATACCAATCATACTAACCAAGACATTCATAAAATGTTAGGCTTGGGATAAACACCCATGTATTTTCTTTAGGAATGGGATACCTTTTATCTAACCTCTTCTTGGATTGCTATAATGACCCAAGTACCATTCTTTTTGGGCTTCGGCTAACCAATCATGTACCCTCATTTTTAGTATTTTTCTAACCACTCATGTTCCCTCTGAGATCAGAGAACATGTATCATTACCTAGTTCATTGGATGGAGATATAGGTCCCACTCATCACATAATGAAAATCATACATATGTGTGTCACAAGTGCATAAAACATTCTTTATATCATAATCAATAAAATTAAAAAGGGTTTTATAAACATTTATACATATCACAACCTATGTAAAAAATAAAGGTTTCATAATCATTTCATCATTTTATCATTTCATCATATCATAACCTACGAAAGGAAGAGAGTTTTATAGTAGTTCTATCATTGTATAACCTATGGCAGAGAAACAGGTTTCATAAACAGCATTTCATTATATACATAAACCATTATGATAAAGAAAAAAATGGTACCCTTCATTCATATCCCTAGTAAAATGTACAGTATATCAAATTATGTAATCATATATAGATGGGGATTTAGAAATATCACTTCGAACATTTATTAATGAAAATAAAATTTCCTTTAAAATCAGATTTTAAAACACAAAGAATTTTGAAAATCCTTTTATTTGAAAATAGCCTTAAAATCATATAAAGAAAACAATAAAAATAATATAAAAATTTCTTGATGAAAAAATAATTTTATAATTGGAATAAAATAAAGACATTTTGGAAACCATTTTTATAAGACATGTTTTAAATGAAAATGAGTTTTCGACCAAATAGATGATTTTTCATAAAAAAAATCTTTTAAACTCTTGAGTATATAAAGAGATTAAAATGAAGGGATAAAATTTACACTCATTACATGAAAAAAATATTATAAATTTCTGGAGTTTTAAGATAGATATATCATAATATTTCTTCATTGGTAGCATAATCATAAACAACCCTGACAAACTATGAGATTATAATATAAAGCACTTACCACTTTGGTAATTTTTAATCATAATCTATATGAAATAATATCATTAAATGAAACTTAAATACCATGAAAATAATTATATTCAAGATGTAAAATGTAAATAGGGAATTATATAGACCTCATAAAAGAGGATAGGTGCTTAACATAACTTATGTCCCCACTACAAGAAAACCGTCGCTAAATGTTTTTGGGGCCGCAATTTCACGGTGGTTTTGTCACGGTGGTTTAAAAACCCTCGCGAAATGTCTTAAATTTTTTTATTTATTTTTTTAATTTATTTTAAAAAAAATTTCTAGGATTAACGGCGTTTATTAAGAAAAAAAACCACCGCGAAATAGCCGCGGTTTGGGTAAAACTGCGACGAAATGAAAGGAAAAAAATAAAAAAACATGAAAAACCCCGAAATCACTAAAATGACCATAACTTTTGATCAGGGCATCCATTGGAGCACCACAACCAGTCAAATCAAAGCTCATTAAGAGATCTAGAGGCATGTATAATCAAAACTGTTAGACAGTCTAAGGTAAGGAAGATATGAGAGTTATTAGAAAGTTAAAAAAAGTTCTCCAAATTCAAACGACCATAATTTTTGGTCCTGGTGTCCGTTTGGGCTCTACCACATATCAAATCAAATCCAGCGAAGAGAGCTATGCAATAATTTGAAAGAAGAAAGTTTGTATTGTGTTTTTCAACCACATAAACCCCTCTGAAGGCCTCCGAAACCCCGTTTCTATCACCGGTGTCCCGTCGAACCTGTCTTCAAACAGACCTACCTTTCAATCTGTATGTCAGTTCAGACTCCTCCACATGCCAGATCGTAGTTTCTTCCATGATCTTTAGTTCGACTAGTTGCGACACCCACATGGACTCCTAGATCATAAGTTATGGACTTTTTAGTGGGTATCGGGTTTGTTAAATTTCTTGATGCCTCATTTCTAGCACCCGTTCCCCATCAGTTTTTTTAAATGGTCGTAACTCTTGATCCGACAGTCCATTAGGTCTCTTTCACCTATCAGCTCGAAGATCATTTTAGGATCTTTTATTTGACTGGTCGCGGATCTGAAACAGACTCTCGAATCATAAGTTATCTCTTCTGATGTGAGTGCAATGTTTTTGTCACTTTATAACCGTTTTCATGGGTTTTAACAGTTGCTCCATTTATTACTATTTATTTGGGTTTCCATGACTTGTTATCTTAATCAAAAGTTTTTTGTGGGTTATTATGATGATTATGTTGAATTCTTAAGGGGTTTTCCAGAGTTTTCATGAGTTGTTATGCGTTCTCATGCTTTTTAATGCTTCCTACTTTATGCTTCTCCATCTGTTTTCATGTGTTTTCATTATTTTTCATCCCTTATCACGCATTTTCGTACTTTTTCATGTGTTTCATTTATTATTTATTATTTATTATTTATTTTTATTTTTTATTTATATTTATTTATTATTTATTATTTATTATTTATTATTTATTATTTATTATTTATTATTTATTATTTATTATTATTAGTTATAATATTTTTTACTGGTTATTTATTATTTATTATATATTATTTATTATTTATTATTTATTATTTTTTATTTATTATTATTATTATTATTATTATTTATTATATATTATATATTATATATTATATATTATTTTTTATTTTTTATTTTTTATTTTTTATGTCTTATTATTTATTGTTTATTATTTATTATTTATTACTTATTACTTATTATTTATTATTATTTATTTATTTATTTATTTATAAATATTTATTATGTATTATGTATTATTATTGTTATTATTTATTTATTATTTATTGTTTATTATTATTATTATTTATTATTATTATTTATTATTATTATTATTTATTATTATTTATTATTATTATTTATTATTTATTATTTATTAGTTATTTTTTATTTTTTATTTTTTTTTTAATATTTAGTTTTTATTTTTTATTTTTTATGATTTATTATTTCTTATTTATTATTTATTATTTGTTATTATTTGTTATTATTTATTAATATTTATTATTTATTATTTATTATTTATTATTTATTATTTATTATTATCTATTATTTATTATTTGTTGTTTATTGTTTATTATTTGTTTATTATTATTTATTATTTCTTATTTATTATTCATTATTATTTATTATTTGTTATTTATTATTTTTTATTTTTTATTTTTTATTTATTATTCTTTTTTATTTTTTTTATTTTTTTTATTATTTATTATTTATTATTTATTATTTATTATTTATTATTATTTATTATTATTTATTATTTATTTCTTATTATTTCTTATTATTTCTTATTTGTTATTTATTATTATATATAGTTTTTTATTTATTATTTATTATTTTTTATTATTATTTTTTATTATTTTTTATTTTTTATTTTTTACTTATTATTTATTATTTATTATTTATTATTTATTATTTATTATTAATCATTTATTTATTATTATTTATTATTTATTATTATTTTTTATATATTATATATTATTTATTATTTATTATTTATTATTCATTATTTATTATTTATTATTTATTATTTATTGTTTATTATTTATTATTATTATTTATTATTTATTATTATTTATTATTTATTATTTATTATTATTTATTATTTATTATTTATTATTATTTATTATTTGTTATTTGTTATTTATTATTATTTATAGTTTGTTATTTATTATTTATTATTTATTATTTATTATTTATTATTTATAATTTACTATTTGTTTATTATTATTTATTATTTTTTATTTATTGTTTATCATTTATTGTTTTTTATTTATTTATTTTTATTTATTATTTATTATTTATCATTTATTATTTATTATTTATTCTTTATTCTTTATTCTTTATTCTTTATTCTTTATTCTTTATTCTTTATTCTTTATTATTTATTCTTTATTCTTTATTCTTTATTCTTTATTCTTTATTCTTTATTCTTTTAATTTCATAATTTTATTATTTTATTATTTTATTATTTTATTATTTTATTTTCATAATTTTATAATTTATGTAAATATTATTATAATTTATTTGTTATTTATTATAATAAACAGTAAATGACAATAAATAACTCAATAAATAACTAATAAATAAATAATTATTAATTATTAATTATTGGTTATTAATTATTGATTATTGATTATTGATTATGGTTTAATTATTATTGAGTTTATACCTATTAGTTATGTATTATTTGTTTTTCAATTAGTATATATAAGTATATTAAATTCTATTTATTAACAACATGACGAGCTAGATGGAGTGGTAATGTCTTTGGAAAATATGTAAGAGGTTAGGGGTTCAAATCTCACCAAATGTAGTATTTCTTTATGTTTCATGTGCATATGCATCAGCATGAGCATGCATGCATGGATAAAGTAAATAAAGTAATACGAATTAAATGAAATAAACAAAATAACTATGAAATAAATAAAATAAATACAAAATAAATAAAATAAATATGAATTAAATAATATTAATATGAAATAAATAAATAAAATACAAAATAAATAAATAAATACAAAATAAATGAATAAAATACGAAATAAATAAATAAAATATGAAATAAATAAATAAAATACGAAATAAATAAATAAAATATGAAATAAATAAATAAAATATAAAATAACTAAATAAAATATGAAATAAATAAATAAAATATGAAATAAATAAAGAAAATAAATACAAATAAATAAATAAAATATGAAATAAATAAATAAAATAAATATGAACTAAATAAAATAAATAAAATAAATAAGAAATAAATAAAATAAATACGATATAAATAAAATAAATATGAAATAAAGAAAATAAATAAGAAATAAAGAATATAAAGAAAATAAACAAAATAAATAAAATAAAATAAAATTAATACGAAATAAATATGAAATAAATAAAATAAACAAAATAAACAAAATAAATAAATAAAATAAATAAATAAAAAATAATTTAAAAAATTCAAATAATTCAAAAAACCGCCGCGAAACATTCTACGATGGTTTTGAAAACTGTTGTCAATAGTTTCCTGATGCACAATTTAGCGGCGGTTCTTCAAAAACCATCGCCAATTGATTTGGCGGCGGTTTAAACGGCCGCTAAATCCGCATTTTTCCGTACTTCCCTAAGAAAAATAATTATGACAAAAATCCCCTATCAATTTCATAACTTTTCAACCATGAGCCCCATAAAAGATAAGTCTTAAAATGGATATGTAAATTCATAAAAAATAAATTATTAGAATCCTAAAATGAATTAATGGTTAGTACATAAACTATAAATATTAAATATGTGGTGAATTTGGAAATTATCTCATATAAGTGAAAAGTGAGATACAAATCCCTTACATTAAGTCTTGACTTATATCATTCTTGTTAAAATTTACTTTATAATAAATATAAGTTTATTATAAATATATTAACGAAACATATTCAAATATATAATACAATATATTATATTATTATTACCTTTTATTTCCTTTTTATTAACAATTTCATATTAATGTTACGTTTTGGGTATAAACTGCTTTTTTTCATGATTGTTTTGATTTTTAATAATTTTTTCAATATTACTTTGATCATGGATTCATAATATATATAATTTAAAACAAGATATATATATATATATATATCATTTATATTCTTCATAAATATATATATATATATAGTTATCCATAATAATTGGCGATAGAAAATTAAAAGATTTGTTCAAGGAGACTATAGGTCGTATATAAACATGAACTTTGTTTCCATTTTCTTGTTGTATTGAAATAATTAAAATTAAATAATAAATATATTATCATCAAAAAATAATTTTTATGTAATATATATCACATATTATTTTTAAAACCAAGATTAATACATTTTATGTAAAGCATGAATGAATCACATCACTTCGTAAGGCGATAATCTGTTGTACGCTGGAGGAACATTATTATATTACCATAATATGGAGAGTATAAATATTTGTGTGATATAATAATTAAATAAAAAAAAATATCATATATAAATATAAAATTCATCTTATAACCAGCCTTGATAGGTGGTGATGGAAAAACGAATAATATTCGTTGGTGGGAGGGTATTCTTCCCAACACACGAACGATGATTTCATAACAAATTTGATGGAAAGGAGAATTGATTCAGGTAATTACCTTATCAAAAAAAATATCATTATATGTATTATACTTAGATAATTTTATAATAATGGTAACAAATTAATTGAAGAGTGTTTAGGAAGAAATAAATTAAAAACGCTTATCAAAGAACATTACCTCTTCTTTGGGTACCCTCCTTAGGTTTTCACTAAAGACCTCCTAGGGAGGAATTATGCTGAATAAAAGTATTCTAGAATTATATTATGGATGTCTTGAAGTTATTTTGGTAGGTTTTGTATGAACCAAAAAAATTTAAGGTGTTAATAAGTGAGGATATTTATTTCACTTTTATAGTTGAGGAGTTGGGAAATTTTTTGTAAATATCAAAAAGTATTCACTATTATGAGGTCAATCTTGCCTCAAGTCACTAAAAAATTTATTATTAATGGTTTTTATGGAATATTTATTTTATTAAATACAATAAAAAACTGAAATACATTTTTTGAACATTTTTTCATTAAATTAAATGTTTCATTATTTTTACTATTTTAGTTTTTCACTATTGTAACTAGTCTTTTTAACTAATATAAATTACCCATTATGACTAAATTAAAATAATACATATTATATAATTAAGACCTGTATATTATAAATATTAAATCAAATTTATAAAATAAAAAATATATGTTTTTTTAACATTAATTGTAACACAAACTCATGTAACATGTAGAAACTTTGTTTTAACCATATCCACGCTATCTGGGTTTTTACTATTTAGCAGTAATATAATCATTATAAAATAACAATTAGTCCATTAATAAAACATAGTTTAAATTTATTTTCATTTAAAATCGCTTGGAATTATATATGTTTTTTATTAATTTTAAATTATTTAATAAAATATAATTAATCTTAAAATAACATTATTGTCACTTTTGATGTTATTTATTTAAATAGAATTTAAAAAACCTATAAATTAAATGATGAAATTGGGATATAATGTTTTTACTTATTTTTATCATGATATATTCATCTAAAAAATATTGTTAGATAGTAATTTATTCTAATTACATCACTTTTAATATTTTTACTATCATTTCTTTTATTTAATTATTAACCAAATAATTATTGTGTTATTGTTTCTTAAAAAGTTAATGTAATTTTTTCAACCCTAAAAATTTAAAATAATATATCATAGTAAAAAATTCATTTAAAATTAAAAATAATATTTATATCCAAACATATATTTTTTTGTCTCTATCCCAAATCATTATATATATTTAAAGCACGGAAAGTTTGTTTTTTGTCTTTTTATTTACTCAAATTTTTATATAGGTAAAATTCATGTAAAATTGTCCTAAAAACACAAAAAACCAAGCCTAAATTCATAAATATCTAAATATGTATAGATTCTTGGTTTTTCACAAATTTGTACGTCATTTTAACCCATAGGTTCTTAATTTCACCTCTAGAAAACTCATTTTTACCGTAACTGTGGTCATTAATTTTTATTGCATTCACTATTCATTTTTTCAAAAATTATGTTGAAATTATTACATATTTTAATTTATGGTTATATAAAATAGGGAATTCATTTTTATAAATTTAATTCATATAATTGGAAAATATTTATTTAAAATTAATCTTGTATATGTAATGAGAAAGCGGGGTTTTAAAGAAAAACTTTTCAAATGTTTACAATGTTTTAATATCCATTTTAAAAATTAAATTGATTCAAATGACATGAATTAGATTAAAATAGGTATAATTTATTTAATTATACCTTAAAACTAATGTAAAATATAATTTAACTTTATAAATAAATTAAGGACAAATGTTATTTACCATTGAAATTCATTATTTTTCATTATTCATCCAAAAATGTAACTTTTCGAAAGAATAAAAAAATACCTCTAACAAAATATTGACATTCAGAATTAATAAAATATATATTTTTATTTTATCAAATTAATTTTCTAAAATATTATAAAAGGATTCTTATTATTGTTTACAGAAAGAAAAAAACACTTTTTGATAAAACTGTATTTTTGAAACATATAAAGACTTTATCATAAGAAATTATATTTTTATCAGTCTTTTTTGTTTTATATAAATCCATTGTACATAATAAAATGGTATTTATTACAATTTTTATCACTATTCTTAATGTATAGGTTACAATGGTCACCTTTAAATGGAAAAATTAATAATATGTCATGGTTTTTTTAAAACTTGGTGCTGTGTGTAGCGCATGATAAGCCAATGTTGCATATAGTGAAATATTAATTTATTTTTTCTTATAATGAAATCTCAACTTGGTGTTTCATGTAATTCAAGTAATAAAATAAATCTAATTTAATGAAAAAAAATCATAAAAACTCATTGTGTTACACATCCCATTTTTCTTCTCATTGGAACAATCACTACATTTCCCATCATGCCCATTGTTAACCTAATTCATCCTTAATCAAGCCATTATATTAAAAAAATTAAAATGTGTAATAAAAAATTAAATCTTAATATAACCAATCTAAATAACCATATAAAATGTCTACCTCATTATTTCTGACTCTCTAACACATTCTTTTTATCCTATGATACATTTAGTTCAATCTAAGTTGATTTATGTTGGGTTATCTTATTATTATTAATTTAATCCAAAAATAAATTAATATATCATGATTTGATACAAAATATTTCTTCATGATCATAAAATTCATGTATTTTACATAATTTCATTAATTTAAACATTACATCTCTTAAATAAATTCATAATACCAAAAAACAAAGGATTAGTTTCATTAGAGATAAGCTATATAAATATTTCATTACCCATTATTGACTCAAAATTTACCATAAAACTCTCTATATAATAATGATCTGTATACATAATCATGTGTGTAATTTTATAAGGAAATTTTGAAAATAAGGTGTTATCTAAAATTCTTATTAATTTAATAACTTATAACAGTCATAGAGAGGTAGATCCTAAGAATATGAAAAAAGAGCATGGGAGTAATATATAATTAAAAAGAACACGGAATCACAAGTGTTATCCACAAGGAATAATAAAAGGATATATAACCACAAAAATTCAAATATATATACCATGGAATAAAAATATAGAGACATGAGAAAACAACCATAACCCATAGATCATAACATAATCATGTGGAATAGCACAAAAATATAGCACAAGAATTAGAAGAATAAATCATGACATAGGGAACATAGATATCCAATATCATGTTCATACATAATGTTTTTAAAATAATTAACCATAACCATACCCATGTATAAATATTTTCACATAACTACCCAAAATCATCCCCACGCATGAGATTATTATATAATGATATGTAAAGCTTAATCCAATGCATTGGAGTGTTATATCATAACTACCCATTAAAAAATGATAAACCATATATTTTTTCCATGTCAAACCTATCATACATCTTCTCCTGAAGAAACCCATGTAAAAAATATGGTTTAAATAACATTTTCGATTTGTATTTCATTATAATTCCTCAAGAATTGGATATATTAATACCAAAAAATCAATTTCACAGAATAATTATTCCTCAATAGATTTCAAATGGTTAACATAAACATTACTTTATAAAACATCTTATTGTAACAAAGATTAAAATAAAGACATAAAACATAAAATGTTTTTTCTTAAATAATTTTAATCATTATTGTAAAATGTAAAAGTTATATGTCACTTTTAATAAATATTGTGTTGGTGAAAATAAAAAAATATAAATTAAAAATAATATCCAATAATTTAACTTGAAAAATAAATAAATTTTAAATAAATAAAATATTTTTTTTACATATAAAATGTATAAATATGAAATAAAATTCCCTTTTAATATTTTTAGGTATTTTTTAGGAAAAAAATCAATAAAAGAGTAGAAAAACAATTTTATAAAGAGATAAAAGGATATATAAAATTTAAATAATATGGTATATAATTGGATTTTGAAAATAAGAAAACAAAATTTTACGGGTAATAAGAATATGGTTATAGAGGAGAAAGAGATATTATAAAGGATGATAATTATTCTAAATAATTTTATATTTTTATAATGTAAGAAATCCCAAAAAAATATGATATTGCATGAAAATCTAATTTCCTCAAATTAAAAAAGAACAAAATATTAAATAAATAAATATATGAATATAAAAAAACAAAGAAAATGTATTTAAGGGACAATGTTTGTGCCCGAATGAAATGAAAACTGAGTCAAGAAAACACTCACCTTGTATTCCCGCTTGGTTATCAGTTCTTTATCCCCTAATATAATCATATTAATTTTATTATATATCAATATAAAAAACATATTTATAATTATTTTAATTTATATAATTCATTCATAATTACCTATTATACAATTTCTATTCATTTTTGTTTTTATTAAAATTAAAATGTTTGTATTAATTGTCCTGCCTATTCTATACTAGCTTAGGAATAACATTTCTGATCCTTAATCCTTTTATATGTGTTGATAACCTCTAGAAGGGCCTTGGAGAATAAATATGTGTCTTTAATATATTTCTTAAGTTCAACGTTCATTTTATGAAATTTATGGTGATGGTTTATAAAGAGTAGTTAAAATCCATTATTATATTTTTTGATTAAATACAAACTATAATTTTTATTAATAAATAAAATTAAATATATTTAAATTCTTGAATTAAGGATACAATATTAAATTTATAAATATTATATAATATTTTCATTATTTATTATTTCTTAATCATTTACGATATAAATTTAATGGAATCATTCATGTTAGAAGTAAAACCGACCCAGATGGGAACACACTAAAATAAATAAATAAATAAAGACATGTTGTTTTAAGTCCTAAATATCACTATTCAAGAAAAATAGTTATTTAAAAATAATATTTTTAAATTGATTAATTAGATAAGAAATAAGGTTAATAAAGAAATAGAGAATTAATTTTTACTGATTGTCTTGTACTTACACTGATGACTTGAGTCTTCACCTAAAGAGACTGTTGGAAATAAAGGATCTAGTACTCCTTTTTGTGGTCATAGGTATTCCAATGTGGAAAAATACATTTGGAAGACAAAAATATGCATATATTAAATTTATAATCTAAGTATATTAGTGAATTTGAGTGGTTGTAACATAGATCCATTTATAGCTGATAGTAAGGGATATTTCTTTGGAAACTTAAGTAAAGTAAAGGGAAAAGATAAAATCTATTGGGAGTTAGGTGAGTTAGGAAAATAAATTCTAGGGAGAGATCAACGATTTAATTCTTCACCAAATAGAGGACTTATATAATGTTTAAAAATTGTGTTAATTACACAAAAAATCGAACTGTGAAAATTTACCTCTTTTTACCCCTTTTTTGTTGTTAAATTATTTACTATGGTAATTATTTTTTTACTACAAATATTATTTGATCCTTGATATATAATATTTATGTGATGATTTTAAATTTTCACCCTATTTAATCTAATTTTATTTTTAAATATTATACAATTATATTTTAAAATAATACATAAGATATATATAAAATAGTTTTTATAGAAAAATGAATTTTAAAACATTTAGGTTTCTTAATTTTAATTCATTTAAATTAAAATTTAAATTAGAGTTAATATATATATATATATATACATAATATTTTATTAAAATCATCATTTGACCCCAATACATTTAGTTTGGTAAATTAAGAAATATATAGCGTAAAAAAAATTAGTAACATGTTTTTTTGAACATTAAATGATTTTATTCTTATTTACAATAAATATCTAATAAATTAATAATGTTTTATTAAATTATTTATATTTATTATCAATACACTATTATAAAATACATCCTTGTAAATTTAATTAAGTTATTTTTTTAAAAGTAGAGTTTTAAAAAAATTATTAATGTGTAAAAATGCATGTAATAATGAAAATATATATATAATTTATTAGATTAAAAATTAAATTTTAAAATAATTCTAGATTATACTTTAAAACCCCATAATTGTAACACCCAAGGTTTTAAGACCCACTTTCATTCCATGAATTATATTTTTATAAATCAATAGTAGGTTTTTTTATTCATTCCAAACAATTAATATTAATTACAAATTGAGTTATAAAACATATGAATCAAGTTAAAAAATACTTATTAATTCATAATAGAAAATTAAAAAATATACATTAAACCATATATTACATACTAAAGTTTTTTTCATCCATTAAATTTTCATATGTTAAAATGGGACAATGAAAAAAAATATATCTACACAATTATAAAATCCCTTGAATCAACTACACCCTTGAGAATCACCATTAGTAGAAATAAACCTACAATTTGGAATAAATCATTAAAGAATAAATCATTATGAAAAATTCATAATGGAAATTTGTAGAATGAGAAGTGTGCTTTTTGATGTGAGAATGGACTGAATTTATAGGATTAGAAATTTTAGTAAGGCTATATATAGTAATGAAATATGATAGTTATAAAAATAGTGGTTGGAAATATGGTTGTTGGAAATATGATCATTAGAAATATGGTCATTGGATATAAATTTATCCAATAGGTATAAAAATATATTATTCTTAATAAATTTAAATAATATATGACATAAAAAATAAAATTTAATAAAAAATAAAATTTAATAAAAAGAAGTTATTATAAACCTATTTTTTGTGTTTCGTATTATTAATCTGATAAAATTAAAAGAAAAATTTTAATATAAATAAATTGATAAAATTAATTAATTATAATAAAATTATAAATTTTTAATGGTATATTTGTTAAGATAATTTAATATAAAAATGAATTTTTAAAGAACTAATTTTTTAAGAGAGTTTTTTATTTTTACCTTAATAAAAAAATAACTCATAAAATTGGTTTTAATGATATATATTTAGTATATAAATAAGGTAAAAATAATAACTATATAGTTATTATCAGGTAATTAATAAGAATAAATTCATTTTGTGCCAAAAACACATTTTTTAATGAAATTTTTTTTAAACGTTATGTGCACTTATATAAAAAGTATTTTTTTGTCTCCACTTGAAATTTAATGTGGTAAAATGGTTTCAATATTTTTGGATTAGCATGTTAAAGTATGTTGATAAGGGAAATTTCCTTTTTTAGGCCTTAAAATCAGTTACTTAGGTTAAAGTAAATTACACGGTAATTCTAAAGGGTATGTTTTCAAAGAATTATTTTCTTAGGTGTCACATATTTTTATGTTAAGAAATTAAATTGAACCATTCTAAAAAAAATATCTAATGTAATGTTCTAAATATGTATACAATTAAATTATTTCTAATTTAATAAGTAATTTCAAATAAAATATGAATAAGAAAGTTTAATATTAAAATAATTTTTATCTACTAAGAACTATTTTTTATATTTTTTTTAAATTTAAAAGGTAATTTTATTCACATTATCATCAAAAAAGCATCATGAAACAAATTTTAAAATCTAATTATTTTATTTTTAAATCATTAATATAATAATAATTTGATACTACTATTATATTATTTCATACTCTTTCTCTTTTTTTATTGTAACACATTCTTCTATGGGTCTGTTAAACCACCAACATGAATGATGTTTTAATATTTTCACAATATCCATCATAAATGATCACAAGGACATTAATACTATAAAATATTATATATTAAATGGTAATTTATGTTATTCATATGATTTTTTAAGGGTACCTTAAAAAATAATGATCCAAATAAAGTATCTCATTGTTATCAACCAATTATCCAAAACGTGCATGTCATAGATTCCATTCACAAAAACCATATTAATTACTTATTTAAACTAAAAATGGAAATCATAAATAATTTAAACACAAAGATTCCACCATCTATAAAAATGTATTAATAATGAACATTTTTCTAATAAATTAGAATCAACGTCACTGTTACAAAACATGTACGAAAGAAACCAAATTACTAATATCGGATGATGAAAATAAACTATAAGTAACACATATAGGTGTACTAAATGATTATAAATGGAGAGTAAATTAGATAAAAAATTGAATATTTTTTAAAATAATTTATTATTATGGTTCAGTTTAATATACAAGAGGTTAGATCATGCCTGACCTAACGGGAATACATGGTAAGGGTTTTCATCTCAATTTTCATTCATTGAGTGATATTTTCCTTTAATGTTGATATTATAATTACCATAAAATTGGATTATATTGTAATTATTAAAAAATTTCATGATATCTAAAAGTATTGTCATGTTACTTACTCTATATTATTTTGGTTCATTTTATACGAAACTCGTAATATTTTTTTAACTCAATGTCCCCTAATATAATGTTTCTTCTTGAACTCTATTATTCTTAGTTTGTTTCATTATATCTTTAGATTGTATTATGTTTTATTTACACATATTTTTATGGTTATTTACATTTCAATCACATAAAATCACTTTCAAAATATTCTTACTATAACGAACCGACTCGGGTCGACCCTAAACCGATCACCCGAGCCGGTTGACGACATGGACAAAGAGGCATTCTTGATCCGCTCGGGCTAGAGACAAGCTCCAAGGCATCAACAGAGGCTGTGGGAATGATTTCTCCCAATAAAAATAAATAATCCTGTAGAAATAATATAGAGGAGTACAGAATAAATAAACCGAATAAAATTAATAAATAGGAACAAAAGAAAAATAAATCCAACCAAACTCATCGTCTGACCTAACTCCGTGTGACCTCACGAGTCACTCTCCAACTCAACGATCAAGCGTCGCCCAAGTTGAGAATACTCAAGTTATAGCCTGCACAAACACTCAAAATAGAAAATAACTATAGGCGTGAGTATTAAAACTCTTTAGGCTAGCCTGATATCTATTCCCAATGCACTACCTTTAAAATAAAAGAAGCATCATTTCAAGTTTTAACTACAATTTATAAAAGTATGTTTCTATAAATTTTTTACTTAAAATCAAAGTATGAACCATTTCCATTAACCATCTTCAAATCTAGTTCCATTTCATTAGTGTCAATGGAATTTTGGAATGGGAATGTGTTGTTTATATTTTCAAATTTTTACAAAGGGGATTCAATCCTTTCATTTGAAAACCATTTTTTGAAACCTAATCAAAACCATTTTACCGTTTTCCAAGGAATATCATATAAAGAAATGCACAAAATATATCACACAGTAAGGGAAATGTAGGTATACATATAAGCATCATAATCACTACTGCAAGCCACAATAGCTGAATAGACATGGGTGAACCTAGGAGATCAAGAATAAACCTAAAGACACCAATACATGAGACCTTATCCCTGTCGACATGTCGCACATGATGAAATAAAAATGCCCAATACACTTGACCATCCTTTCTCAGGTAGGCTAAGGGTAAATACCATTGTAATAAACCTAATAGATCCACATACTATGGGCCACTGGTCAGTACCATAACCTACTAGTGCAGTAATCATTCTTAGAAAATTCTCTCAATATGCCATATTCCCATGTCTCAAGTTTTAAAAAAAGGGGTGAGCCAACTGATGACATCCAAGAATCTGATCACACACACACACACACACATATATATATATATATAATAATGCACAATAGGCATCACCCCTAGCCACTCCAAGGACTAATCTCATTCCATTTATCAATGAACATAAAGATTCCAACATTAGACACTCTCATAATGGATCATGAGGATTCCTTATTAAGGATATCCCATCCATTATACACACACATGTATGGCATGAGAAACATCCAGGTAGGTTTTCATAATAAACAAATTTTCACTAATTTTTACAAAGTGGCCAAACATGCCTTAAACCATTTCTTTGTCATAAACCGATATTTATCATTAACACAAACTCTATATTATTTAAAGAGGGAACACATTTTTATAAAAGTTTCAAATGATCGTTAATCAACAATTCATTTTGAAATACCCTAAAACTCAACACCCATTTATTTATAAAATCAAAACCCAGTTTGGAAACCAAATACAAACTTCATTTAAACATAAAATAACTTGAAACACTTTTACAAAACCCAAAATCACTATTTCCAAAGTAAAATATTTACTAACAAGTCCAAACTAACCTTTTCATGATAAGCAATGAAATAGAGGATTATACTTCCATATTTAAAAATTAAACAAGGTGCGGAAAGCATGAAATAAATGAATCTTGAATTTAAATGGAAGTTCAAAGGGAAAACCTACTTTGAGTTCAAAGCGTGATGACAACACAACCTCGGAACCAAGGGGAAATGACAACGCTCACTCAAAAACACCTCTAGCGGGTCCTAAAAATCCAAACCGACCCAAAACATCACATAATTAATAAAAACCCTAGTCCAAAAATGGTAATATATATATATATATATATCAAATTTAAATATCAAAGGAGTATAAAAAAATTGGGTATACCAATGGGGGGTTGAGACTGCAAACAGACCGCCGGAGGGCTGGTTAGGGCAGCGCTACCAGGATGTGGGTGTTCCAATAGGGCAACACCGGAAAGGTAGGTTGCTACGCTCATAAGAAGTGGGTGAGACGGCAAGGTACACACCATCAGGGGGCGCGCTCTAGTAAGGAATTAATCTATCAGTCTGCTGGAGAAGCTGTTGCGCACCAAATGGAAGGTCTGGGGTGGTTGCAAGTCGCCTGGAGAGGGGATGTGGACAAGGTCTACGTGGCTGAATGTGGTCTAACCCAAGGCTTTGGGTGAGGTCCACCAGAGAGAAGTGTTGTGAAGCAGCTGATTGGCAGGGTATGGGTGAGCCGAGTAGTAACAGGCAGCGAGCGGGTGAGCCGGAGAGCAGCGGGGGATAGTAGAGAGGAATGGAGGTTTACTGGAGCCGGCGGCACAGTGTGTGATGGGGAGGGCGGAGGTACTTGGTGTTATCTAGGTTTCCGTGTTGGGGTGAGGATGGAATGAGGATCATGCCTGGTGTGTGGTGCAGCATGCACAGAGGATTCTAAGGGGCACGCCAAATGAGTGCGGAGTAGGGAGTGATGGCTCTGTCAAGCAAAGAAGGGAGGTCGTAAAGAGATGAGGCACCAGGCTCTGGCTGCTACTGCAAGATGCAGGAGGCTGGAGCAGGAACTATGGATGAGAAGTAAGGAATAAGAGGAGATATCTCGACTGGAGACTGAGTGTGCCGGCTGAGAGAAGGCAGAACTAGGGTTGGGGACTGCAGGAGGAGTGAGGCGGCAGGGGCGCTAGTTGGAGAAAGAACGAGCGATTGGAGGCAGGTCTCACTACTACTGGGTCACGCCAAGCCAAGGGGGTGTGAATCAGGTAGTAGGGGAGATGGGGGATGGTGCTGACTAGGTGTGGTGGTGAACAGAGGAGGGGTACAGCTGGTCTGGTTCACAGTGCAGTGCAAGGATGGACTAGGACAGCCTGGCGCACCGCATGTAGGGGGCACAGGTGGTGGGCTTCCAAGCTGAGGTGGAACATCTGAATCAAGGAGTAGGGTGTGGGGGTTGTGTGTGTTGTAGATGAGGATATGGGTTGCTGCACAGTGTGAGGGGAACACCCACGTGGAAGGAGTAAAAATAATGAAGAAAAGAAAAAGGTTATGAAGAAATCAAAATAAAATAAAAGTAAAATAAAATAAAATAAAGAATAATAACACTAATAATAATAATAATAATTATAATTATAACCTAAATAATAAATGAATTCATATCATTTTAATAATAATAAAATTAATGAAAATTCCATGCAGTTTCATGGGCAAAGCCACACGGCATTGTGCTCCGCCTATGCGTCCAACGACGTCAAACCCAAAACACACACTATTATCGAAAACTCAGAAACCTCATATTTGACTCAACCCAGAACCCAGAAAAATAAAATTAAAGGTAGAAAAATGATTAAATAAATTAAACGCAGAGGTCGGGGTGTGAAAATTCCCCCCACCATAATGCTTTCTGTCCTCGGAACGCCACGATACCATCCAGCTGATCAACCAACACTTAAGGATTCCACACAACATGATCCAACCTCTTAACACATGGTAATTCCATCGACCACCAATGGGACTTAACTATATCCCCCGAAACAAATTACCAATAGAGAAGAGGCCTGAATAGACTCCCTGCCAAAAAAATCATCTAGTATCTGAACGGGGCCTTACTCATGCTATAAAGAACACAACAAAAAGATTTAAACCATTTACTCTCATTTGAAAGGAATAAGATATGGACTAAAAACCCCATACAAACCAAAAACCCTAACCTTATGGGTGGGGAGGGAGGTCCTAAGGATTGGATCAATGAAACTATGATGTACAACTACTCATGACTCATCACCTCGGGATTTCCACAAACAGAAGCCGCAACTGTTTTCCATGGGTGGTCCACACAAGATCACAAGTTGGAAAATCGAATACAAAAAGGATCAATTATTGACATTTCATGAGGGATAAGTCCATCACAATTTTATTGAAAATATGATAATTAAAATGACTAATAACCCACAAAATACATGCTAAAACTGCCTCACCGCAATGATAGAGGCACAACCTTATCCAAGATTCTTAAAATTCACCAGGGTTCTTGAATATGTGTCGGCTTCACTCCGATGACTTTTGGAAGGAGCTCTGATATATGAAGTGTATCCTGCATTGTATTCAAGTTCTTATAATCTCAATAAAAACATACACCTTTTTACTTGACAAAACAATGGACATGTTTTTAAAATGAAAAACATACTGGCATTGAAAATAAAATTTCATCAAAAGACCCACGACATCCCATACATTTCAAAACCCAAAACACCATCATTACACTACAATGAAAAGAGATCCCTTACCCTGGAAGGAATCATACACAAGAACATTTAAACAAAAACCCAACACACGTCACTTTTGAGAACTTCCCCTATGATTTTTTCTAGTAATTTCCCGATAGAATTTTTGTAAGTGACCCAAATGTCTGCAAGCATGACAAGGATTTAGAGTACTTGGGAACAACGGATTCTTGTGACCAAAATTTACACACTGATAACACATGAGGACCTATCACTCCAAAGGGGTTGATGAAAATATCATGAGGAATTTTGATTCCATGAATTTCTATATCCACATTCAATCGCTTCCTCATCTACTTTCCATAATCTTCACCACTACTCATAGAAATCGAAGGAGGGAGGAATAATTCGATTACTCCTACCATCATAGCTTCAACCTGAAAAGACTATCTCACCACATCAGAAAATGAAGTTAAGTTGGACTCTGACATCTTCGAATGTAGATCAGGGTGGAGGCCTTCCTTGAATTGTCGATGCTTTATGCAGTCAACTGGGACATACCCTGAATCATAAGGGACTATCTCTACAAAGCACTGGAAATATTCCAACATGGATCCATCGCCATGCTACAGACAACACATCTTCATCCCCTTTCTCACCCTTTCATCCTCAGAGAAATACTGACGAATGAACAACATCTTGAAAAAATCCCATGTAAGCTCTTGATGGGGCTTGTTCTGAGACACCGACTTCCACCACATCCACGGTGAACATTCAAGCCTGATGGTTGTAAACATGACCATCAATGACATAGTCAACTCAATGAGGCTAAAGTTCCTTTCAATATTCCTCATCCACTCCTCTGCTATAGAAGGGCCTATTTGACCATAAAAGAGAGGTGGATCTTACTTCCAAAACTCAATCATAAAATCCTTAGCTTGATCAACCTCACTAGGATCACCCATCGAAGCTTCAAGGGTATAACCGATGGACAAGAAAAGTTAAAAACTCAATCAAGGACAACTTAATAAGTAAAATCCTCAAAATAAAACACTTCATAAGTGACAATCTCTAAACATAATGAAACATTCTATCATAACATCAAAACATTCCTTTTGAAATCATTTTTAATTTAGAACAAGATTGGTGGGTTAAACACTCACCATTAGTATTCCATAGATTCTCACTCACATGCATGTACTTGTGCCTCCCTGGGAAACCATCCACCATACCAGAAATCTGTTCCTTTTCCAACATGCCATTATGCATGTGAGAACCCATCGGAACACCAAGGCCAAAACAAAACAACCTCATTTTAAAAAAAACAATTCATTCACCCCATTTCCTTTAAAATAATCCACAAATCAAACATGTCATTTAAAACAACCATTTTTCAAAGCCTATTTTTTAATTCAAACCACTTTCATACGTTAGAGGAAACCCAAAAAACCATCATGGAACTAGTGTCAGTGAGTGAATTGACCATATGGTGGGCGGCCATATTACAAACACGTCACTAACAAAGAGATCCTTTTATAACCATGTCCCTATCTCCACATGGCTTGCCAGGCCATGCGGCTTAGGAGGACTATTAGCCCAACTCTATTTTTCATATCCCAATAAAAAACGCTCTATAAATACCCAAAGAAACTAATTAAACCAGATTTCATGTAGAATCTTGAGGATCAGAACGAGCAAGAGTTTTTGATGCTCTTTCCCCACCAACCCCTTGAGTCCCAAAAATCCTACTCCATCTACATTGACTTCCCAAATAACAATGTGTACTCTAAAAAGTTCGGTCCCCTAATAGATGAACCTCCTCTGATACCATTTTGTCACGAATGAACTAGGGTCGATCCTGAACCGATCAACCAAGTCGGTCTGTGACATGGCCTGAGAGGCATTCCCAATCCTCTGGGGCTGGTGAAAAGCGCCACGGAATCAACGGAGGCTATGGGAACAATTTCTGCCAATAAAAACAAATAAAGCAGCAAAAATAATACAAATCAGTGAAGAATAAATAAACCAAATAAAATGACTAAACAGGAACAAAAGAAAAATAAATCTAACTGAACTTGTCGTTGGAACTAACTTTATGTCACCCCATGGGTCACTCTTCGACTCAACGATGAAGTGTCACCTAGGGTGAGTGCACTCAAGTTGTAGCCCACAAAATCACTAGAAACAGAAAAAAAAAACTATAAGCGTGAGTATTAAAACTTAATAGGTTAGCCATATATCTATTCTCAATGCACTAAATTTAAAATAAAAGATGCATCATTTCTAGTTTGTACTAGAATTTATAAAAGTATGTTGTCTAAATATTTTACTTAAAATCAATGTTTGAACAATTTCCCTTAACCATTTTCAAATCTAGTTTCGTTTCATTAGTGTCAATGGCATTTTAGAATGGGAAAGTGATTTTTATATTTTCATATTTTTACATGGAGGATTAAACACATTCATTTGAAACCCATTTTTAGAAACCTAATTAATACCATTTTACCATTTTCGAAGACAAAAAATATACAGAAATACACAAAAGAAATCACACAAAAAATTTAATGTAGGTATACATATAATCATCATAATCACTACTGCAAGCAACAATAGTCAAATAGACAAAGGTGAACCTAGGAGATCAATAATAAACCAGAAGACAACAATACATGAGAGCTCATCCCCATTGACATGTCACACATGATGAAATCAAAACATCCAATACGCTCCACCATCCTTTATCAGGTAGGCCGAGGGAAAATACCATAGTAACAAACCCAATATATCCACCTATAATGGGCCACTGGTCAGTACCATAACCTACCAATGTAGAAATAATTCTTAGAATATTCTCTCAATATTCCATATTCCCATGTCTTAAGTATTTTGGAAAGGGTTGAGCCAACCGATGCCAACCGAGCATCCAATAACATATATATAATGCACAATAGGCATCACCCCAAGCCACTCCAGGGACTGATCTCATACCATTTTTCAAAGAACATAAGGATTCCAACATTATACACTCTCATAATGGATCACGAGGATTCCTTAGTAAGGATATCCCATCCATTATACACAAGAAAGTATGGCATGAGAAACATCCATGGAGGTTTTCATAATAAACAAATTTTCACTAATTTTCACAAAGTGGCCAAATAGACCATAGAACATTTCTTTTTCATAAAACGAAATTTATCATTAACACAAAACCAATATTATTTGAAGAGGGAACACATTTTTATAAATGTGTAAAATGATCATTAATCGACAACACATTTTTAAACACCCTAAAAATCAAATCCCATTTATTTATAAAACCAAAACCCACTTTGGAAACCAAATACACACTTAATTTAAACATAAAACTTCTTGAAACACTTTCACAAAACCCACGAGAACTATTTCTTATGTAAAATATTTATTAACAATTCCAAACCAACATTTTCATGCTAAACAGTGAAACCAAGGATTATACGTCAATATTTATAAATTAAACAAGGTGCGGAAAAAATGAAATAAATGAATATTTAATTAAAAGGGAAGTGTAAAGGGAAACCTACTTTGAGTTCAAAGTGCAATGACAATGCAACCTCAGAAAAAAGGCGCAACGACAATGCTCACTCAAAAACGCCTCACGCGGGTCCTAAAAAGTCAAACTGACCAAAAACAACACTTAATTAATAAAACCCTAAATCAAACCAATGTAACATGTATATATATATATCAAATGTAAATATCAAAGTAGCGTAAAATAAATGGGTATACCGATGGGGGGTTACAACTTGAAACAGACCACCGAAAGGCTGGTCGGGGCAGCGCAGGTAGGATGCAGGCATTGAAACAAGGCAACGTCGGCAAGGTGGGTTGTTGTGCTTACAAGAAGAGGGTGCGCTAGTAGGATACGTGCCACCAGGGGGTGCACTATGGCTAGGTAGAAGGTTTCGGTCATCCAAAGAAGTTGTTGCGCACCAAACAGAAGGTCTAGGGGAGGTTATGGGTCAGCCGGAGAGGGGTTACAAACAAGGTCAGTGTGGATGAATGCAGTTCGATCAGGGACTACGAGTGAGGGCCACCAGACAGAAGTGGAGCGAGGTGGACGATGGGTAGGGTGAGGGTGAGTCGGGTAGTGGCGGGTAGTAAGCGGGTGTGCCAGAGAGTATCTGGGGACAACAGAGAGGAAGGAAGGATTTCTGGGGACAGTGGCATGGCGTTTGATGGGGAGGGTGGAGGTGCTCGATGATGGGCTACCACGCTGGGGTGTTTTTGGAATGAGAAGCGCACCAGGGGGGCGATCCCACACATACAGAATATGCTAGAGGGCGCATCAGCCGAGTGCGGAGTAGGGGGTGATGGGTCTACCGAGTGAAGAAGGGAGGCCGCAATGATCCAGGGCGTTAGGCAGTGGTTGCTGCTGTAAAGATCTAGAGGCTGGAGCAGGCGTGGAAGATGCGGCAACACATAGTAGGAGGAGAGATATCTACCAAAGCTGAGTGTGTCGATGGGTAGAAGGCAGGACTGGGGTTGCGGACTACAGGAGGATGGAGGTGGCATGGGCATTGGTCAGGGAAGGACAGCACGACCAGAGGCAGGCCGCACTATTTCACGGTCGCGCCAAGCTGAGGGGGGTGTGTGCCGGGTAGCAGGGGAGTCGGGGGTCTACGCTGGTTAGGTGTGGCGGCGAATAGAGGAGGGGTGTGGCTGGTCTAGTTCGTTGCACAGTGCAAGGAGGGACCAGGACGGGGAGGCACACCGCATGGAGGGGGTGCCAACGACAGGCTTCCATTTTGAGGAGGCTAATTCAGAGCAAGAATCAGGGTGCAGGGGCTTTGCGCACTGGAGACTAGGAGATGGGTCGCTACGCAGCATGCGGGGAACACCCGCATGGAAGGAGTAAAAGAGAAAGAAGAAGAGAAAAAGGAGAAGAAGAAATCAAAATAAAATAAAAGTAAAATTAAATAAAATAAAGATAAATAATACTACTAATAATAATCAACATAATAATAAATAAAAACAATAAATGAATTCATATCATTTTAATAATAAAAAAATTAATGAAAAGGTCACACAGTTATATGGGCGAAGCCACGCGACATCGTGATCCACCCATGCGTCCAATGACGTCGAACCCAAAACACGCACTTTTATTGAAAACTCGGAAACCTCATCCAGGACACACTCTAGACCCCAGAATAAAAAATAAATGTAGAAAAGTAATTAAATAAATTAAACTCATAGGTCGGGGTGTGACACTTACATCAAAAATTATGATGTCTGTAAAGGGATTTCATAACTCAACTCTTTTCTATGAATCGTAGCCATTCCTATTTGACTATAGTCTTTAAATATTGATTTATTATATCTTGTGATGATATTATATTTTTTCCTCTTTATTTTCTAAGTAATTTAAATTATTATATCAAAATCATCTTCTTTGATGGATTTATTTCTTCATGAAAACATAATATTGTTAATATGAGATTTCATAACATTTAGTGGATCTTCTTCCCCTATTCCCATATTATTTTTTTACTAAAAACTCTAATTTATTTCTAAATATTAATATTTTTCATATTTATTACTCTTCATGTTTCATTTTTTTTTAAATTAATTTTTATAGATTTTTCATCAATGTAGGTTTTTCTCTAAAAATTATGAAAAAAATAAAAATGAATTTAATTTTAATTTATATAGTTTTATATCTTACATTTTACATTCACTAACTTTAAATTTATTTATTTTCAATGTCCCATTGTTGGGGAATTTTAAAACATAATTTTTATAAAAATTCATCTTCTATATTTTTCAAAAAAAATTAAAGGGACTTATAAATTAGTCTATTTATTACAATATTGAAAATATGTTATGATAATTATTTTTATGATTTTTATTCCATATTTGTATATATATATAAAATATGATTCCCTATAATCACCCAATAAGTGATTTTATGATATACTTCTTTTGAGATATTTAATTTTAGTAAAATCTAATCTCACTATTGATATGTTTTTATATTATACCATTCAAAAAAGTCATGAAATTCATTTTCTCTTCATGGTTTGTTAATAATATTATGTATAATTTATTTTTTGCTTCCCACATAGTTATGGGTTATTATTTTCAGAGTAGTGGGGTCCTATATATCTTTTTGATTCACTAGTTAATGTTTTATACACATGAGATACAAATGGTGTGCGTGGACATTATTTTTGTTTAGATATATTCACAAACTTGTTCATGGAGATGATTTTTCAGATATATTCATAACCATTTGTGTTGAGATGTTTTATTTTTATCTATGTTCACAACCTTCAAAATGATAATGATTTATTTTTAGTTAGGTAAAAAACATTGTACATGGACATGATTGTTATTTATTAATATTTACAATATTGGGAGTAGAAATAATTTCTATTTAGATATGACTATAAAATTATGGGTGGACCTATTGGTATTTAGTCATGTTCATAATGTTATGATTTAAAACACTTGTGATGCATTTCTAGTTATATACATATGTTATGATCCAAGGATTATGATTATTGTCCCTCATGTTTCCCCACTCTTACCTTGTGGTATTTGATTGATCTTATGAGTTTATATGTCTATCTACTATTACATATAGAAATATATTATTATTTTTAGTTTATTTTATTATGATATTTCTCCCATGTTCATGTTTTCTCACATTCTTACCATATAACCCTTAATTACATGTTGATAAATTTTTCTGTTACTATATGTTTAATCTCACCCCTTCTTTTATTTCCCTTTTTCAATAGAGAATTATATATAGGAAAATATTTTGAAGTAATTAATTGGTAGTGATCATTTTTGGGATATGCAGAAGAAATATTATGAAATAATTTTTTTAATTATCTAATCATCAGGTATAGTAAAGCGTTATCTTCCATGATTTTATATTTATTTACAAGATGTAATGTTTAAATAATAAGATGATATGTAAAATTATACAAGCATTTTTTGGGTCATCTCAGTCTATATTAAAATTAGTAATTTAATTATATATTTTTAGAATTCAACTCGAGAGTGTTGGTATAGTGCATCTTAGTTTGTATGAGAGATAGGTCTATTAATGTTTTAGATTAGGAATATAAATAATTAATGAAGACATGATAAATAAGCCTAAATATAGAATAATATCCTAAACTTTTATGTAAATTATTGATTTTCTAACACCCTTTAATTACATCTTTAACTATATAAAAATAAGTGGATATAGAATCTAGAAAAATTCCCCTATGGGTAATAATACTTGAAAATGTTTGACTGGGTATCAACTCAGTCTTCAGTCAGTGCATAAAAATTATTCCTAACTGCAATCCTAGTTTGACACTTCTAGGGGATTTTATTTGTTTGATTCCCTTGATATTTATTGTCTATTTGAAGGATTTGTAAATATCATCATTGAATTAGTTGACTTAATATACAACTAGTAAGATTATAAAATCTAACAGGAAATTTATTGTGGATGGACCGTATTAAAACCTAGAGATTGATATGTTACGGAAAAAACATCATTTATGATTTAATTTATGTAATTTAATATTTTTATTCTAAATATTTATTAATTTAATTATTATTATACATCAAAATTTCTTTATTTAGTGTAATAGATAGATCCAAAATGAACCAATTTAATAATATTTTTGATGGAAAATGTGGTGATTATGAAAATAAGATAAAAACGAGATAGAAGTTTGAGTGAAAAATACTTTTTTATTCCTAACCAATTATCACGATTTATAATAAAAAAATTAAACATAGATAAACATATAAACACAAAAAGAAAAAAAATTAGTGTCAATGAATTTTAGATGATAAAGACCATATAGGAAAGAATATTCAACTTTATAGAAGATGATAATGTGGAAAAAATAACTTAAGGGAATTTCTTTAGGGAATGGGAAGAGGATTTATGTGTGGAAAAAGAGGGAATAGAGAAATTCAATGTCATGGAAAATGAAGAGTTACATTAACATAATGGAGGAAATAAATTTCTTCCTATGATATCAATTGCTATTAATTTTTTTAAAGGTGATTAGTAGGGGAATTATGTATGTCATTGCCTAAATCCATAGGATAATGTGGATAATAGCCCATAATAAACTTCTAGATCATGGTAGTAAGGAAGGAACTATTCAATCACTACCATTGATGGAGAACATGATAATGGTGCACATATTCTCCACTTTGTGTCTATAAATTTAATATTTGATTCTAGATCTTCAATCTCTATCATATCAAGCAGTTTTTCCAAGAATTTTGATTCACCCCCTCATACATTGGATATTGAATTGTTAGTGAGAACACCAGATGGTGAGATGATTATATCCAAGGTATAAAACTCTTTATCAATCGTGTTTTGAGGGAAGATGCATACTCTAAATCTAGTAATTATTCCATTGTTATAATTCTATGTGATATTGGGCATGGATTGACTCTCCCTACATAAATACTATATTAATTATAGAAATAAATAAATATTACTTCATTCCCCATATAATCTCATTATCAAATTTCAAAGGAAGGATTATTATAAACTCTATTTTTAAAAGAACTACCTTAATATGGGTCATAATACCTATTGATGAGGGGTATTTATCTCAAATTCGTATGTTGAAACTTAATATTTAGATATTATTATTATGAATAAATAGATATTATTACCAAAATAATGTACTTTGATATTATATGTAGAGCCTCATAAATCTTATGGATACTGTTAACTATATTCATTAGTAAGTAATAATTAAATTTATGTGGTTGAAATTTATTTGAGAGGGTATAATGTAACAACCCATGTTTCAAGACCCATTTTCATTCCATGAATTATATTTTTATAATCCTAATACGTTTTTTTATATTCTTTCAAAAAAAATTGGGAAATGCATCATATAATATCTTAATAAAACTAACAACAATTTATTCACTCATAATAGAATATTACAATAAAGGTAAATGAAACCACTTATTATATATCATGGATGATTGTATCCTTTAATGTTCATAACTTAAAATGGGGTAATAGGAATAAAGGAATAATTTCCTCAATATTAGAAAATCTCTTAGATCATTTTCACATTATGAATCACTATTAGTAAATTTAAACCAACAATGTGAAATAAAATAATTAAATCAGATACCATTATGAAAAATATTTAACAGAAACTTATTAAATGTGAAGTGTGGTTCTTAATTTGATAATGGAATGAATTTATAATATTAATCGTTTCAAAAAATCTATATAGAGGAATGATATTCGGCCATTATAAATAAAGTCATTGGGAAAATGTTCATTAAGAATATGTCCATTGTAGATATGGTCGTCTTATATAAATGTATCAAATAGGTATACTAATATTCTGTATTATTAGTAGAAAATTTAAAATAATATAACACAAAAATAATAAAATAAATCAAAATATAATATTTATATAAAATATATTCTTATGTGTTACATATTATTATTAAATAATGATGTGATAATATTAAAAAAATATTTTAATATCAATGTATTAATAAAAATAAATCATTAGAATAGAGGTAAATCATTTTAATGGTACTTGATTTAAGTTCATTTAATATAAAATAGTTATTTGTATAAAGAAAAGTTTTTCTAAATTTGTTATGGTTTTCTATCTTAATTAACCCAATCACTATTAAAGAATAATTTTAATAAAATGTATTTATAGTATATATAAATAAATAAATTAGTAATTATCCAATAGTGATTACTAGGTATTTAATATCCATAAATTTATTTTATTCCTAAATATATATTTTTTTCTAAAAAATATCTGTATATTTTATGTGCATTAAAGTAAATTTTCATCACCTCTAGAAATTGAATCTGATAAAATGGTTTTCATATTTTGAATCAGCTTGTTCAAATTAAATAATAATATAAATTTTAATTTTAATTATAAAAATAAAATACCAAGGTTGAATTTAATTAAAATGGTAATGGTAAATGGTTGTTTTCAAAGAATTTTTTTAGGCATCTTGTATTTTTATAATAAAAAATTTAATTTATCTATTTTAAATAATCACTCTATTTTATTTTTAAATATATATATATATATATAATAGATGATCAATAATTAAATTAGTAAATTGATATGTAATAATAATAAGAAAAGTTAATACTTAATAAATAACCACATGTATCACCTAAATTTATTTACCTAACTCAAAAAATCACATGTAATTCTATATTTACCCCTCACCTAACATTAATTTCCATGGATACATCCCTCATTTTCACCAATAAGAAGGGATCACTTATAAACACATAAAATCACTATATTACTTAGTTTTTCAAATTAAAACCATCCCATTTTACTTTTTCTATAATAATATTTCATGTTTTTAATCTCATAGTCAAAATAAAACTGATTAAGTTCTTCATTTTGAGGGAATTTGTCATGCGAAGAACCGGTTTTTTCAATGTAGATAACAAGTTTTCGCCAGTATTTTCATTTAATTTATCATCAAGACTCATAATAAAATAAATAATCCACCATAATTATATTATATTAACATCATTATTCTTATTAGTGAGTGATATTGTAATTATATAAATTCATACTATTTATCATTATCTATTATAACAAGTTCTTTAATGGTAGGTTTAACCACCTAGATGAATAATGTTATACTAACTTCACCATATCCATAATAAATTATCAGAAAGATATTAATAATTGTAATATATTATATTAAATTTTAATCTATGTTATGAATATATTTTTTTAATTTTAAAAAAAATTAAATGGTCAAAATAATGACATATATTATTATCAATAAATAATCCAAAACAAGAAAGTCATGGATTTCATTATCAAAATCCATACTCATTCATTCCATCAAATTAAAATTTATGTTCATAAATAATTAAACCCAAATTATTATAATATCTTTAATAATCTTGTAATAATGAACTTTTTAACAATAAATTATTACAAACATCACCATTAGAAAACTATTATGAAACAAAATAAACTGCTAACATATTATAATGAAAATCAGCTATAACAAACTAATATGGTTGCAGTAAATGGTTATAAATTATGAGTGTAAAGGATAAAATAAATTAATAATTTTATTAAATAATTTAACAATTAGGTTATGTCTATTATACAATATGTTAGATAACCCACAACCTAGCGTGAAACCTTAGTTACAGTTTTCATATCAATTCCCCTTCAATGAAGCATATTTTTATGTTATGCTCCAATTATACTTGGATATTTAATGATTAATAATCCATTTTATTATATTATATTTATTAATGTTTCTTTCATGATATCTATAAAACTTTTTATTATCTATCCAACATATTAATCTGATTCATTTACTACCAAAGTCATAAGAGTTTTTTCTTGACTAAATTTCATTTCACAGAGTTATAATGTTTATTATTAAACTCATAAATTATAAGTTGAGTTAATATTACCCTATTATTTAATTGTGTTTTATTTCCAATTATTTTGTTGATATTTATATTTATTTCACATAAACTCTATTTGAATAAATTTTTACTTAAAATTTGTGTTTAAAAGGGGTTTTCTTGACTCAACAATTTTCCTTGTGTCATAATTATTCAACTATGACTATAGTATTAAAATATTGATTTATTATATCCTATTATGATATTATATTGTTTTTAAACATTATATTTTGGTCAATTTTCATTTTTTCAACAAATTTTTCTTCTTTGATTGATTTATTTCCTCATGAAAATATATTGTTTTTAAGAATTATTCTCATATTTTATAGCAGATATTTCTCCTCCATGCCCTCAAATATCATTCCAAAAATATTTTCATATATTATTTTTAAATATAAATATAAATCATCATATGTATTCTTCATATTTATTTTTATCTCTATACAAAAAGTAATTTTTAATTTTTTCCATTGATATGGGTTTCTTATTTAAAAATGTATATAATGATTAAAAAATAATTTCATTTCACTTTTTAAAATTTTTTATCATTAACCTCAAATTTAAAAAATTTACCTCTATTTCTTTTCAAGGTCCCTTTATTGGGGATTTTTTGAAAAAAAATTCCAAAACTAGTATTCTATCTTTCTCAATTAGTATTTCTGAAAGTGACTTGTAACATAAACTTTTTACCAAAATATAGAAAATTATTTATGAAAATTATTTTTATTATTTGTATTCCATTTTCTTCTCTAAAAAATATACATTCTTATTATCACCCTAAAATTTATTTTATAATATACATATTTTGGGAAATTTAATCTTGGTATCAGCTAATATAAATCAAGATGTCATTTCATATGATTCTATTTCAAAATGTTATGAAACACATTTTCCTTTCATGTGTTCTTTATGATATGTTGTGTGATTAATTTATTTTGGAATAAATATGTATGGTTTATCATTTTTTTTTTTGATTATCGGGGTCCTATATAACCTTGAAATGTATCAGCTAATATTTTATATATCATGAGATAAAGATATTATGTGTGAAAATAATTGTTGTTTAGGTATGTTCACAACATTGTGCATATAACTGATTCTTTTTTATTTATGTTAGCAATAATTTTCATGAAAATTTTCGATGTTTAGTATGTATAGTAACTTTTTCATGGTTATGGAAATTTTTTAGCTATTCATATAACTTTATTTCCATGAAATATTTATAGTTATCTGTGTTCACAACCTTATGCATGGACATGTTTTCTTTTTGTTCCATGTCCATTAATTAATGTATAAACCTATTGGTATTAGACATGTTCTTAATGTTGTAATTTAAAAAATTCATGACACATTTCTGTTTTATATTCAAATTTCATTATAGTGAACTTAGGCTTAACAAACATATATATTAAATCATTTTAGATAAATATTTATCACGTTTCAAAAATACATGCCCAAGGACCATAATAGTTTAGTGTATTTGGAAACTTGGAACACATTATTCGAGTTTGGTGAAAGGTCTTTAACATCTACCTTAAAGATTGTCCCCTTTATTAGTCCTACTTAAAACCTTTCTTTATAATCTAGGGAAAGGAAAAATAAGAATGGTGTGAGCTCAGGTAGTTAGTAAGGGTAAACAAGGGAGATATGTAATAATAACATGAGCATATGAGTATGAGAACATGATCATAACATTAGAATATCATACCATTTAGATCTAATATTATAAACATTAATCATGGAATAAATATTCACTATTCATAAGACATGAATCATAAGAAAATCATGAACATGAACCAAGTTACCATATTAAGTCATAATAAATACAATTTGCGGAGGACTCATAAACATGTAACATCATTCCCTATATTTCATGGATCATTTCCAAAATCTTATCAAATAACTTCATGGGGTCTACACCTACAAGATAGGACACACCACTATCCCCAGTCACATTCCTATAATTAAAAAGGATCTATTTTTCACATCCCCCCATAGGGGATCAGGTATCCCCATATTCTCATATTGGATTGGGTTTCCCCATCTTCCTGTAGTGGATAAGATTTTCCCATTTTTTCCATAGTGGATTTGGACAAACATGTTTCCCATTTTGGATAAAGATGCACCTTTTTTTCCATTATGGATCAATCCCATTGGCTTATTTCCGATCAGTATCTCATGATATTTAAATATTTACCCAATTCATTGGATGGATATATAAGTCGCACCCTTCACATAATAAAATCATAAATAAATGTTCCATATGATAATAAAACATGTATCATATCATGACTCATAAAAATAAATGGTTTTTATAAATATCATATAATAACCCATGCAATGAAATGGGTATCCTAAAATTTTCATCATATCATTACCTATATAAAATATATAGGTCTCATAGTCATTTTTTCAAAGAATAAGCTGTGAAATGAAGCAGGTTTCAAAAGAATATAACCCATGGAATTGAAACGGGTTTCATAAACATCCATCCATAAAAACATAAAACATTCAAGAATGGGTATGAATGGTATTATTGGATAATATCCTCCTTAAATAATAGACTATAAAAAATTATTTCATCTTATATGGAGAAGGATTTTGAAAGATCATTAGGAACATTTCTAATAGAAATCTATCTTTATTTTAATATCACTTTTTAAAGAAATAAAAATTTTCAATATCAATTTATTAGAAAACAACTTTCAAATTCATATTATTAAATCTTTTTAAAACCTCTAAAATATTTACTCATAAAAATTTCATTAATTATTAGAGAAAATATTTTTAATACATTAGACCTTTTGAAAACCATTTTCTTCAAAAATAATAATGAAAACATATAAAGGATTATTAAAAACCCTGGTAAAACATGTTTCCTTGAAAACTTATAAAATGTTATTTAAAAAAATTCTAAAAAATCATGTGAAACATATAAAATAATATTGAAGCATTTTGAGAACCATATTCCTTGAAAACTTATAAAACAAGTTTGAAAATATTTGGAAAACAATTCCATATGAAAACATATAGAATAAGATTGAAAAAAATTTCAAACCCATTTTCCATAAAAACTTATAAAATAATATAGAAGGCATTTTGAAACCCATTTTCCATGAAAACATATAAAATAATCTTGAAACCATTTTAAAACCCATTTCCCTTGAAAACTTTTAAAATAAGCTGGAAATCATTTTGAAAAACATTTTCTCTGAAATTTTATAAAATAAGTATGAAAAAATTTAAAAATGAATCCTTGAAAATGTATAAAATAAGATTGAAAACAATTAAAAAACCTTTTAAACATATAAATTTTTTGGATTTCGTTTTTGAAAAAATGTTTTTTACAGAACACATATTTCTGATCGAAGAGAGAGATAAATTCTGGTTTTATTAAAAACACATTCTTAAATATATTAAGTAACAAAGAGTGGTAAAATTTTATAAATACATAAATATATCAAGAATAAATAGAGTATAATAAAAATCATAACTGCTATTGAGATATATATCATAATATATCATCAATGGTAGCATAATACTAAACAATTCTGATAAATGATGTGATTGTAGTAATAAATTATTACCAATTAGGTAACTTCAAATCATAATTCTCTTGAGATAATAACATTAAATGATTCATAAAATATAATTAAAATAACTATATTCATGATATAACATGTAAAATGGTTGTTTATATACCCCATAGAAAAATATAGGTTCATAGCATGGCATATATCTCGAGGAAGGAAAATTGATACAAAATTACTTTACCGATTCGGTAACTTTTGAACCATGAACACCAAGAAATAAAGATCAAGATATATATATTTAAATATCCCTAAATTTATTTATAAGAATTATAGGAACTATTCTTGTTTATAATATACACCACACAAAATAAATGAGGGGTGAAGAAGGCATATGTCTCATAGAAATAAAACTGAGATTAGAAAACACTTACTACTTGAGTAACATTAGAATCATGATCCCCATGAAATAATAACATCTATTAATTCTTTAAATTTTAATAAATAAATTAAATTAATTATAAAAATTGTTATATTAAATTATATACGCCACACAAAAGAATCAAGTGGTCAATATGGCATGTATCTCATAGAAATAAAAAGTGAGATAAAATTCCCTTCACTTAAATATTGAATTTCGTCATAAATGTTCAAACACCATGTATAATAGATATAATTTTATTATAAATATACCACATAACCATTTTATTTTATTTAATACTTTATAATTATTTATCATTACAATATGTTACCAATTTATTAACAACTCCATGTTAATATTACGTTTAGTGTAAGATTTACTTCATTTTTTGTATATATTTTGGCTTATTATTCTTAATCCTATTACTGTGATTATGATTTACTTAATTACACAATTTAATTAATGATATACATATCACATATATTCTGTATATATGTATTTATAATATTATACAAAGTTTATATATATGAAATGGAATACAACATTCATGGGGATGGTAGGTCGTACGTACGCATGAACGTTAATTCTGTATTACTATCGTATTGAAAGAAAAGTAAATGAAATATATGCATGTTTATATATAAAAAATGACTATATTTGAATTATTATTATTTATATATCATATAAATTTACTAAATCCATGCTTTATACATTCCATATTGAGTGTGATTGAATCATATCGGTTTGAGTAGGCAGTAGTCCACACTTCCACAAAGGAAGTTATCGAATTTACACAAAATGGAAATAAGTAAGACATGTATTATATTAAAATAACAAGATAATAAACAAATATATATAACATATAAAAATATAGTTTCCATCCTAATTCACAACTATGAGAGGTTGTAATGAAAAAATGAACAACATCATTTCGTGAGGCGGCAGTTCACCGTACACAAGAATGGAACGTTTGATACATATTTGATGTAATTGTGTATAATTTAATTTGTAAAAATTATAATAACAAAATATCATAATATTTATGATACTTAGGATATTATATAATCATGTAATAATAATATTTTAGGGGGTGGAGAATGAAATCCAAATAAAGGAGCTTGAGGAAGGATGTTACCTCTTCTTTGGCTAAATCTTATTGGTTGGAACCAAATGGATTACTTGTATGTATTTATTCCCATTTTATGATTATATGATGAGTTTAGGTATATTGGGAGACTAATGGGATTTTTTTTTACGAGTCAAAGTTTATTGAGAGTTTTTAGGAACGGGAAGAGTGACTTCATTTTTATAATGCAGGGGAAACAAAATACTTCTAAATACCAAATAGTATACAGTATTATGAAGTCTCCCTTAAAAAATGTTCCTAGAATGTAAAATAATTAATTAAATGGTTTTTATGGTCTTTAAAAACCTCCACCGCATAAAAAATAAGTTCATTTTTTTAATTTTGTTCCTTAACTTTTAAGTTTCACCAATTTTATCATTTCGGTTTTTATTATAGTCACTAGTTTTATAACCTATATAATTAACCATTAAGACTAAATTAAATTTAGATTTATTATAAAACAAATATTTGATGAATTATAAATATTATATATCATTTACGGAATATAAATCCTATGTGTGTTAGAAATTAATTTTAAAATAAGTTCATGTAACGCCTAAAAGCACTTCTTTAACCCAGACCATGGTAACATTGTTTTATTCAATCTATAGGTCAATATACTAATTATAAAAGGTAAATTCGTCAATTAATGGACCATATTTTCAATTTACTAACACTTAAAATTCACTTGGAAGAATATATGATTTTTATTAATTTAATAAAATATCATTTATGGTAAAATAACATTAAGGTAAATTTTGATATTATTTATTTAATTTTAATTAATGAATATAAAAAAAATATTTTAATTATGATATATTAAGTTAAAATATTTTTGAAATGATATATTTATCTAAAAAAATAATGTAACATAATAATTAATTAAATTTACTATTCATTAAATAATTTTTACATCGTTTATCTTATTTAATTATTAACTAAATATTTCTTGTGTTAGAATTTGTTAAGTGTTTACTGTAAAATATTCAACTCTAAAAATTATAGTTATATTATAATGATATATTAATTCATTTCACTTTAGAAATATTTTTTATAAATGAATATATGTAGATTCCTCCATATAATAAATCATTATAAATGTTAAAGGTAAAGAAGGTTCTTTTTTTGTCTTTTTTTTACTTAACTAGTTACGTGGGTCAATTTTATGAACATGTGTCTCACTAACTCAAAAAATTTAAAAAAAGAGGGGATACAGTTGAAATATTTGTATAAAATGGATTTTGGGCAATTTTCAATGACATATGGCACTTATGTTTAACGTTTAGTCCCTTATGAATTGTAATTTTATTGTAATCACTATAATTAATTTTAATTACATTCTCTAATATTTTTGGTCAAAAAATAAATTGATATTGTTAGACTATAAATGTTAATCATATTATAACTATTTATGTTTTTTCCTAAATTCTATTCATAGAAGTGGCTGGATTATATTTAATGCTAATCTCACAGATGTGGAGAAAAGGATTGTTTTTTAATGTGAAAGGTTGAGAATTTCATTAAGTATTTATATATAAATTAAATATAAAATTATTATAATCACCTAAATTATATTAATAGATATATTATATATCTATTTTGAATTTATAAAAAATTAAAATATAATTTATCATTAATAATTATTTAAACAAAAATGATGCTTTTAACTAAAATGCAGTATTTTTTACTATTAATAAAAAATGAAATTCTCCAAAAAGTACCAAAAAATCATCCTAAGATAATTTTGAAATTAAAATTTTAAAAATGAAGCTTTTTAAAAAAAAATAACTTATATAAGTGTCAAAATTTAGTTTTAAAATAGGTTCTCCTAAAAAACTTGTAAAAATCTATCTTCCATTTAACACAAACTCACTCAGTGTTTTGTGTGGTATAGGCTAAACATTGTTTCATGTATAATGAAATCTAAACAGAGTGTTTCTATATAAAAAAATTAAATTCAGTGTCACATGAAATTAAATATATTAAAAATACTAAATTAATTCAGAAAAATATAATTAAAAAAATATCTTTGTGTTACATTCTACACCCCCCACCACCCACTTTAAAATGGATTTCACCATCAAAATTCATCTGAGTTATAATTTTATTAATACCTAAAAGTTACTTTCTTATAACCCACATTGAAAAAAAATACTATAACTTCTTTTAAAAATGGAATGTTTGAATCATAATGGTTACCCAAAGTAACTCATAACTATGTTTCAACTTGGGAGAACATTGGGATAAAGTGAAAACACAACCATGTAAGAGAAATATAACCATTATGTTCTGATAGAGAGTGATAGAGAACAATTTCATTGGGAAGTTAATAATTGAAAATCCATAATTATTTGATTTTCTAAGGTTCCATTTAATTCATCGGATATGAATGTACTAGGATAACCTATTTTGTTTCAAGATATTTTCCCTAGATTTGAATAGTTTTTAGGAGAATATGCACTTACTTGATTTAGTACAATCTCACCCATTGTTGTGCCATTATCAATTTTCAATTCACATATTTCTCTAAAAGGAAGGTAAATTATTTTCCCCCGAAGAACTAATAGACCACGAGATACATGTTAATCTATCCCATGTGTCTTTATTTAACATCCCAAAAAATGGTTAGCATATGTTATCCAATATGCATAAATCCTCATTTTGTGATAAAATAATTTAATCTCTAAAACCTCATCATATATTATAAATAAATAATTCCAAACATGATTAACCTTTTAACCCTTAAAAAGATGAAAATACAAAACATTAGAGTGAATTTCGCTAATTCAACTTAACATTTATCCCCCATATATCATGAAGTGGATCATTGTTGTCACATTTCAAATATTTTAATATCATCATCATATATTCTTTTGAAACATGGTAATATCTAGAATTACAATAAATAATTTTCTAAAAAAAGTATTCTTCCTTATCCCAATGATAACTGGATATATTTGTTATATCCAAGAAGTTGAAAACTTAACCCATGATAACATAAACCACTTTTCAACAAATCTTTTACCAGTTCTAAAGTCATAAATACTATAAAATTTACATTATCCATGTCACCACCTTTTTAACCATATAGAATATCATTTTATTATCCACAGAAACATGTTAGCGGTTACCTTCCCTTATTGTAACCTTTTCCTTAAATCAAATTACTCAAATAAAAACTTAAAAAAATAATCCTTATATACTTCATGATTCTTGTAATATAATCTATACACTTAAATAATCTAATATTATTCTTAAACCATTACTCTGGATTCATCAAATTATTCCATAATACCCCTTTAATACAATATACTATATGAATCATCTATTAAGGTTCCTTAACCTCATTCTAATCATTATTCATTCCTTTTATGTAAAAAAGAATATTAGAACATCCCATACCTTTCTCACGTTGTTCATGATCTCGTTATCTTTTGTAGTATAACCAATATTAATATCACCTTTCTAAATATCTTCATGAGATTTCCAATTATGAAATTGATTTAAATAATGTAAATACTATCCACATCTGAAACATTCAATGTTATCCATGTTCTTTCTAGTTATCATCAATGACTAAAAATTAAAGGCATAGTCTGGGAAACATTTAACATAATGGAAAACCACATAATCAAGAGAAAATCACTTATATGATGTCTAAATCGTTGATAATACTTCATTAATATATAACACCAAATATTTATCCTATGTTATTCATAATCATATTATACTTTAAATATTCATCACAGTCCGTAAAGAGTTTGTGAATTATTAAGGCATAACTTCTAGGAGTGTCAAACCAGGTGTGCTTCAAGGCATGTTATCATGTACCATGTTTTGATTGAGTTAGGACTAATACACCTTTTCATAGTTGTTACCACTATGTATATTTATGTTAAAGACACATCAAATTGTATTACCTATAAAGGGATGTAATTCTAGGAAAATGCTCACTTTATCCTTAACCAAAATTATAGGACATTTTCCTATAATTTTCCTTATCCTTAAACTTATTCTTAGAGAAATACCTATATATATCCTTATAAATATTACCAGGCATCTCAAAAAAGTTTTCTAATACTATTATTCAAAGTATGACTAATCCTTTCCATTGATACCAACTATAAAAACCCAGACTCAACATATATGGATATTACATCATTTTAGATAAATAATCATCGCATCACAAAAATACATGGCCAAGGACCATAGTAGTTTAGTGTATATGGAAACATAGAACACGTACTTCTAGTTTAATTAAAGATCTTAAACATATCCTTAAATATATTTCAATGTTTTATTCCTACTTAAAACATTTCATCATATCCTGGGGATAGGAAACAAAAGAAATTCATGAGATCAGATTCTCAGTAACGGTAAATAAAGAAGATATATAAGCACAACAAAATTATAATTATATGAGAATGTTATAATAACATTATAATATCATACCCTACATATCAAAAAACATAAAAATGAATAATGGAATAAATATTGGTAGTTTATAAGACATAAATCATAAAATAATAACTCACATGATCCATTTGAGCATATTAAGGAAAATGACATAGAATTTGCCATAGATGCATAAACATTTAACCCAATTCCATACATGTCAAGGATCATTTCTAAAATATTATTAGGTCACTTCCTGGGGAATACAACTACTGGGTGGGACACACCACCATCCAAAGTTATAGTCATTTCTTTATAACGTATTGGGTTTCCCTATCTTCCTATAGTGGATTGGATTTCTCATCATCCCTTAGTGAATACGGTTTTCCCATCTTCCCATAGTGGATTGGGTTTTCCCATATTCCCATAGTGTATTAGGTTTATCCATCTTTCTATAGGGGATTAGGACACACCTATTCCCCATTTTGGATCCGGATGCACATGTTTTCCATTATGGATCAATCCTGTCATATTGTTTCCCATAATTATCTAATGAGATATAAATATTTACCCATTTAATTGGAAGGAGATATAGGTCCCACCTCTAAAATAATAATATCATACATATATGTTTCATAAGATAATAAAAATTTCATCATATCATGACCCATAAAAAGTGATGGTATTCATAAACATCATATAATAACCCATGAAATTAAAGTGGTATCATAACCTTTTGATCATATTATTACCTCTGGAAAATATACAGGTATCATAATCATTTTATCAAATTATAAACTATGAAAAGAAGTGGGTTTCAATAGAATATAATTCAAGGAAGAGAAATGGGTATCATAAACATCACTCCATCAAAAAATAAATTATTCTAAAAATAATATGAATGGTATTCCTGGATCATATATCCAATAAAGTATAAAATATAACAAAGTATGTAATTTTATATGGATAATGGTTTTAAAATATTTCTTGTAACATTTATAAAGGAAAATAATATTTCTTCGAAGATCCAATTTTAAAACCTGAAACATTTTCCAACCCCATTTCTTTAAAACCCACTTTTAAAAAATTATATTGAAATATTTTAAAACCCACAAAAACATTTCTTTAGAAAAATATAATTTATTCTTTGAAAATAATTTTTAAATATTTATTCCTTTTGAAAACCATTTACATTGAAAATAACATTAAAAACATATCAATTAAGACTCAAAAAATTTTGAAAATGTTTTTCCTTGAAAACAAATAAAAGAAGCTTGAAAAAAAATTAAAAAAAATATTTTACTTGAAAACTTATAAAATAATATCGAATATGTTTTTAAAAAAATCTTTCAAAATTTATAAAAGAATATTTATAACATTTTGAGAAACATTTTCCTTAAAAACTTATAAAATAATCTTGAAACCATTTTGAAATCTATTTTCCATGAAAACTTATAAAAGAAGATTGAAAAAAAAAATTCAGAAAATATTCCTTGAAAAATTATAAAATAATATTGAGGATATTATGAAAACCATTTTCCATGAAATATTATAAAATAATCCTGAAAACCATTTGAAAACAATTTTCCTTGAAAACATATAAAATATGCTTCAAAATATTTTGAAAACCATTTTCCATGAAAACTTATTAAATAATCTTGAGAAATATTTGATATCCAATTTCTATTAAAATGGTAAAATAATATTGAAAAATTTTAATTAAATAATTAAAATTCAAAAAATTTGAAAACCTTTTTATAAACCACAATTTTGAAAGAATACAGATTTCTAACCAAAGAGAGAGATAAAGTCAAGTATTCTTAAAAACATTGTTAATTATATTAAGTACCAGAGATTTTAATAGTGTTACCAATACAAGAATATATCATTAATAAATCATTAATATGAAAATTAATGAGTTTTATTGAAATATTAATCATAATATTTCATTAGTGGAAGAAAAATCCTTAACAATCCTGATAAATGATGAGATTGTAGCAAAAAGCTATTACATTTATGTAACTCTGTATCATAATTACCATGAGAAAATAATATTATAGGAAGCATAAAATATCATTAAAAGAACCATATTCTTGATATAACATGTAAGAAGGGTAATATATACACCCTATAGAAAAATATTGGTATATAACATGGCATGTATCTAATTTAAAGACAATTGATAGAAAATTAATTTACCGATTTGTTAACATTTAAAACATAAACACCATGAAATAAATATATAAAATTGTATATTTAAATACCCATATATTTATTTATAAGAACCATAGAATACATTCAGGGTCAGTATATATACCACATAATATAAATGAGTGGGGAATAAAAAATAAGTTTTATAGAAATAAAAATGAGACAAGAAAACCCTTTACTACTTGAGTAACTTTAGAATCATGATCCCCATGAAATAATTTAATAGTTTAAAGATTTTAATTTCATTAAATAAATAAAATTAACTATATAAAATGTCATAGGAAATTATATACACCACACAAAATAATCATGTGGTGAATATGGCATATATCTCATGGAAATAAAAAGTGAAATGAAATTACCTTACCCAAAATATTAACATTCTTCATACATGTTAAAAACTCCTATATAATAACTATATGTTTATCATAAACATATAACATAACCATATTTTTATATATAATACCATATATTATTTGGATATGACTTTATAGTACCCATTTATTAACATCTCCAAATAAACGTTATGTTTCGGGTAATATCTGCTTTGTTTTTCATATATATTTTGGATTGTTATTCTTGATCCTATTAATTAGATCATGATTTAATTATTTATATAATATAAATAATGATATAAATATCATATAAATTCATTATATATGTATTTATAATAATGTATAATATATTGATTTATGAAATGTAAAACACCATTCATAGATATGGTTGGCCACATGTATGGATGAATGATGCTTCCGTTTTATTAAAATATTGAAAGAAGATTAAATGAAATATGTATATATATAATAAAAATAATAATTTCATCAGAATTATTATGCCATATATATCATATACATTTACAAAAATCACCATTGATACATTTCATGTAGTGTGTGAATGAATCACATCGCTTTGAGGAGGCGGTAGTCCACAATTCCGCAAACAAAGTTATCATATTTTCAAAAAAAAGGAAATAATGAAGGTATTTTTTATATAAGAATTAAATAAGACTAAATAAATTATAAATATAATTTATATCTTATAAAACTTTTTTTCCATCATTATCACCAACCGTGAGTGGTGGTAATGGAAAAAACAAACAATATCATTTCATGAGGCGGTAGTTCTCCATACACAAGAATAATATATTTTTTACCCATTAGATTAATGTGTTTATAATTGTATGATGAAACGTTAAAATCAAAAATAATATTATATTTATTATAATGTGTTAATTTTATAATCATGTAATAATAATAATTGATGGGGTGGGTAATGAAAACAAAACAAAGGAGCTAGAGGAAGGATGTTACCTCTTTTTTGCGTAACTCCTCTTGGATTGCACCAAAGGGATTCCTTGGATGGATTTATAACCAAAGGGAGGATTATATGTATAGTTTATAGATTTCTATAGTCTATTTGGGTAGAGGATTTTTGATTCAAATTGTGTTGATTGGTTTTAGGAAGGGGAAGAGTGAATTTCTATTTATAATGGAGGGGTAGTGTCATTCTTATAAATACCAAAAGGTATACACTATTGGGTGGTCTAACTTACCTCATGTTACTAAAAATAGAAAAATAAGGTATTAAATGGGATTTATGGTCAAGAAAAACTTACAAAACTCAAAAATAAGTGCATTTTTATAATTTTGTTCCTTAACTTCTATGATTCCCCAATTTTATCATTTTTGTGTTTATTATAGTTACTAGTTTTATAAGAGAATTAATTTAACATTAAGACTAAATTAAATTTAAATTTATTAGAAAATATATATCTGATGAATTATAAATATGATATCTAATTTAGAAAATATAAAACCTATGTGTGTTGGAAATTACTTTTAAAACTTGTGATTGTAACACACAAAAACAATACTTTAACGCGGGTTGTTCTAACAAGGTTTTTATAAAATATGGGTCAATATAATAATTAGAAAATTAAAATTGGTCCATTAATGTACCATATTTTATATTTATTAATGCTTAAAATTCAATTTTCTGAAGACAAGATTTTTATTAATTTTATAAAATTTCATTTATTTTAAAATAACATTTATGTCAATTTTTATATTATTAATTTAATTTTAATTTAAAAAATATATCAAAACCTAATTGGTATTATAATCCATGTAGTTAAAATATCTTTAACAAGATATGTTTATCTAAAAATAATAATGGAACCCAATAATTCATTATTTTACAGTACTTTTAATGTTTTTAGCATCGTTTATCTTATTTAATTATTAACTAAATAATCCATGTGTTAGATTATTTTAATCATTTAATGTAACTAATTCATAAATAAAAATTATAGTTATATTATCAAGAAAAAAATCCATTTAGTATTTAAAAAAATTATAATTGAAACAATGTTGCTTCATCCATAATCTAACGCTTTATAAAGGTTAAAGGTAAGGAAGGTTCCATTTTTTATTTTTCCATACTTAACTTATTATATGGGTCACTTCCATCAAAATGTGTCCCACTAACTAATAAAATTCAAAAAAAATGTTATATGGTCTAAATATTGGCATCCAATTGATTTTTACATGTTTCTAGGTCATTTGATGCTTATGATTGAGGATTAGTCCCTTATTAATATTAATTTTACCTTAATTGATGTAATTAAATTCAATTACATTCACTAATATTTTTGTTCAAAAACTATGATTTTATTATTATAAAATAAATATTATACTAATTAAAACCATGTATGTATAATTTTTCAAATTAAATTCACATAAGTGGATAGATTAAATTTAAATCTAATATCGTAAACCTAGTTAGAATGCATGGTTTTTAATGTGAAACGTTCAAAAGTTCATTACGTATTTATAATGAAATTAAATATAAAATGATTTTGATGAACTAAATTGGATTCATGTATACATTATTAGAATATTTTGTCTTTAAAACAAATTAAAAATATAATTTAGCATTAATAATTATTTAAATATAAATGATTTTTTAACTAAAATGCAGTGTTCTTCACTACTCATCAAAACAAATGAAACTTCTCAAAAAAATAAAAAAAATAAGCCTAAGAAAATATTGAAATTATTAATTCAAAAGTGAAGTTTTTTCAAAAATAAAATTTATATAAGGGTCAAATTTCAGTTTGAAAATAAGTGTTCCATCAAATGCCAGTAAAACTCAGTCTTAAATGCAATGCAATCTAACACAATGTTTTGTTTTGTGTAAGCTTAACATGGTGTTGTGTATAATTCAATACAAAAATATTTTTTACATATATAAACTCTATATTAAATGTCATATTAAATAAAAATTATTAAAAATAATAAGCTAATTTAAAAAATCAATTCACAAAATATGGTGGTGTTACAGTTATGCTCCATTTATTTTGATTATTTTCTCTTATGTTTTCACACTCCTATCTGATGGATACATATCTTATTTTTTGAGTTGATATGTAATTATATTATTCATTATAATTAACTCCTATTGTAACACGTTCTTTTCAAACATATTTTTCTCCCTTGATCATTTTTTCTCAAATTATTATGATTTATTCCTTGATGAAATTTTGATATGTTTTTTTCCTATTTGAGTGTTTGATATCACTCCTTTTGTTTCCATTTTTTGAAATTGTATTATTTTCAGTATGTTTTTTAGAAATAAGTATTTTATAATATTTATTTTTGGGAGATGTTATCAAAATAATGTGAAATAATATTTTTACATAGATAATATCTAAATTCAACAAGCATTGGGTTTTATGATTTTATACTCATTTATGAGATGTAATGTTTAAATACAAAGATGATGTGTAAAATGATGTAAACTTTTTTGGTTCATCTCATTTGGTATCAATGTTTTTAATTTATGTATTTTTTTAGAATTGTTCCCTAGATTATAGGTTTGGGGTGCTTCATTAATACTTCAATAGGAGGCTTAATAATAATCTATGAAATTGTCATAATGAAAAGTAGTGAATTAGTTAGAATGGATATTTTAGTTATTTCCATGATATTTAAATACTCTAATAAATGATATTTTTCAATCCATACTTGTTTAATTTTTAATTTGTATGGGTCTATTTAAAACACTATTGATTATATCTCATTGTCAATCATGTACAAATAATCCTCATAAAAAATAATTATACTACTTAATTTCACCACTTCAAAATTTCTACAAATATTTGTTAATGTGGTTTGTGACACTATTATATTTTATTATATATTTCTCTCCAAATTTTTTTATTTCCTTGATATATTATGATACACGTATCCTAGAGTCTAAATTAATCGTAATATAGTATAACGTTATAACCTATAAATTAAGTTCAATGATTGAATAATTTTAACCACATTTTTTAAAATATTTTTAAATTTTTTATATAAATAAAATAGAATTACAAATAAGTACTCAATTTTAAGTAGTTGTTATTAGCAAAAAAAATATATCGTTTCCTAAAAAATGGAATTTATTGTTTTTAATAAAAAAATAACATTATTAATTTTAATCAAATTTATAAAATTAATTTTAAAATTATAACTTATGTTTTGAAATAATAATTTCAAAATTATCTTATTCTAAATTTTTAATAATTTTCAGAAAATATTTATTTTTCAATGAATAGTGACAAATTTTAAGTTTTATTGAAAACTGTATTTTCATTTAAAGTATTTAAAAAATTTAAATTTTATTTTAAAATGGGTTTAAAAGTAAAATTAGATCATTTGTATTATTAGTAATTCAATTAAGGTAATTAGATTTTCTTTATGTCGAATTTTGGGATTAAAATGACTTATACTTTTGAAAACAATATTATTGGAAAACTGTTTTTTGACACATTTTATGAGTTTCATTTTAAATTAAATTTTTCAAAATAGGTAAAATTAATTTGATAAAATGGATTACATATTTTTAATATAAAAATTAATTTATTTAATAATTTCATATAAATTTTTTGATATATTGAATAATAAAAACAGTAAAAATATGTTTCGATTTTAATTGTTAAAACGGGATTACTGGGGGTTAAACCAAGAGATAAAGATAATATTTCAAAAAAAACTTGTCTAAATCCTATTTTGTTCACATATTTAAACATCATAACATCTCAAATGTGAAATATATCCCTTTATAATCATTATGATTGTGTATGACAATATTATATATTAATTTACTGAGAAATAACAAGTGTATCCTCTTCCCCACTTATAAAAGGCCACCCCACCTTTCTCTTATTTACTCCACATTAAGACATATATATCAACCAGAAACTACCCAATTCTCTCATAAATTTCCATTTCAATGAATTATATGTTTTTTACTTCTTAAAGTACCATTCCATGGGTCCTTAAGAATTGATCTAAGTGAGGTATATTGAATAATAGAAAATCATCCTACCTTACCTCTTTCAATTTTGTTGGTGAAAAATTTTTGTTCAACAAAATTGATCTAAAATGAGTTCATATAAGAAAAAAAATATTTTCATCATGTATCTTTTCATCCTTTCTATGTACCTCTAGGTACACTTCCTTGAGTGAGTCACGTAGTGGGAATTCACCCTTGAGCTCCCTCCCAATCTCCTAAATTTTATCTTCATAATATTCATGTACAACATCAAATTATAGCATATCAGGTTCTATAATATATTTATGTTCATCTTGGGTATCCTATTTTAGTACAACTATCAAATCCTACCACTCTTATTCATGTTCAATTTACAACCTTATTTCTTCATATTCATAGTCATTATAATGTCAATCTCTGGCCCTTCAAAAAAACTGTAACTGGATAGAGTTGTGCTCTCTATATAGCTTCTAGTCTATGAAAAAAAGATTCCATTCCAGTTACTCCTAAATGAGATCCTCAAAACATGAAGTCCGTCGGTCAAAGACCATAATGTAATCCGCCATATTGATCTTCCCTTCATTAATATGATGAAACAAAATAATATATTGAATATAACCCCATTGTTTTTTTCCTTGTTGATTTTGAAACAGAATCTGATATTGACTATAACTCCATTTCTTTTTGTACTTGTAGACTTTGAAATGAATATTTATTTCATAATATTAATTTTTTTCCTAATTATTAAATAAATAAATCATTTTCCACTTTATCTTCTATAGAGTTGAGCATCAAATCCAACACCAATGATCATCCAGCCTCTACTTATATCCTCTATGTGCTCCCTCTATTAACAATTATCATTCAATCTTCCAAGGAAATATAAACTTCAATAGGGACCTCATCAATAGACTTTCTCCATTTTTCTTGTTCATTAATCCATTTATATTCCCTTTCTGACTCAATTTTACTCCTTAACATCACTTACTTTCCAGAATCCTCAAACACTTCCATTGTTCACATATTTTCCTTATGAAAACTCATTTGATTCTTACCCATTGTTTTCAAGATTTGTTGGCTTATCTATAGATCTAGTCACTATTGGTTTTGGCAAGAATGAGTACTCTTTACAAATTCTAGTTTTCTTACTATTGTTTATGGAATAATTTCCTCATCATGGATCTCATTCTTTATTTCATTCATTTTATATCGATAAAGGTCTATGGTATGTAAATATTCTTCATTTTCTGATGAAATCAAAAGGTAATATTCAGCAGATGATCCATTCTCTAAATAGGAAATCTCTTCTACTATAAGTTTACCAACTTTATTTTTGTTGGAGAGCCTATATCCCAGACCTTTTCCTTTTTCCTGTATTTCACCTACTCTATTCTCTATAATCATGATCTAGGTATAAAACTTAATGATTTCAGAACCTATTATTGAGCCTTAAAAGTGAAAGATTATGATTGAATCCTACTTTCCTATTTGTAGTAGACAGGTCAGAATGTGACACTATCTTCCAAGTATAAGTATAACACATTTTGTACCTACTACCAAGCATTTTATCTTGAATCATTTAGTCTATATTCCCGTATATGCCTCATGAAGAATATTCTCAAGCACATGATCCTCCCTTACACTAATGCCAATAGAAATGTTTGTAGATATAGTTATAGGATGAGAAACATGCACCCTAGGAGTCCAATTAGGATCTTGAATAGGACGCCCAACATTGGAATATGAAATCCATATAAATTAATAAACTTCCTTCAGAGATAAACCCACAATACTTAAATATTATACCAATGATTCCGCCCACATATTCAAAGAGGATGGTCCTCCATGTAATGAAATTCTTAGGGTAGTTATAGTCGACTGCTCCAAAATCAACAGCTCACTACTAACTAGAATACCAGTAGCAACAATTTGGGAAATAGATAATGCATGCTTCTTAGTAGAAGCACAACAAAAATCATGAATTAGGTGGCCTAACCTCTTGTAGGAAGAATAATAATCACTCTGTGATTCAAAGTGCACCACTTGATATCACATTAATACCTCAATAACCTCATAACACCTAGATTCAACTGTTTGCTTATATATATCAACCTCGACAAAAATACATGGATTAATGGGATGAAACATGACTTTCATCCTACTATTCAAGCTTAATAAGTGACTGAATAGATTACCAAGAATACACAATATAGATGGTTTTTGAAAGTATGGCAAAAAATAGGGAAACCATACCCATATCAATATATATCAGGGGTCCCACCTCATATGAAAATTTTAGGACTAATGAAAAATAAAGACCTGAAATCCATCAAACAATTATTTACCTTCGAAATAAGAAAGAGAGAGATTGTATTCGTGAGAAGGACCAACCATAAAATGTTTCAAATTGAGAAACCCTACCATTATACTAGATTTCAAACCCCAACATTTGTTGATGAATCTGTTAAAAGAATCAATATGTGGTCGGTAATGATCAAAGAAAGCCACCAGATAGTAATTATGAAGGTTTAAGGCTTCCGTGGATTCCAAGGTACATATCACTCATTTCATAACTTTATTTTAAAATCCAGGGACCCTAAAACTTAAGTAGATACAAAGAAAAATCAAAATTGATCGGATACCATTGAAATGGAAATCCCTAGGATGAGAATAATGTGATGTTTACAAGGGTACACCCTCCCACAACGAAGTGGGAGGGGATGAAAAAACAAGCTCTTTCAAATTATTTCTTATTATAACTTCTATAAATCCTTGGTATTCATCATAAAATAATAAATTTAGTGTAATAATTATAATAAAATTTTATTATTATTATGGAACCACCTTTATTAACCCTATTTCCCTTCAAATTGGTTGTGAAAGTATCGCTCATACATATATGTGGACATCATCCTCCATATAGTGATACAATTCATTTTACATAACCATATTTCATGGATAGTTATTATGATGTGTTTAATTTTTATATATTTTTTATGATATAATCATTCTTTGATAATATTAATATTATAAATTCTTTATTACCTTACTTTTCCTTGCAAAATTATAATATTACTCATGTGTACATGTGGGCCACCGCCACCGCGAAGCGATGTGATTCATTTTTTTTATTCTTCATTAAATGGATTGTAATAATGATATATTTAATAAATATATATTATATATATTATATAATAATTATTTTTAATTCTTAATTATTATTTTCCATTTTTTTCCTTCCCTTGAAACCTAAAAATAGCATTAATGTGTACGTACAATGTACCTTCTCCATGAACAATGTGATTCATTTTTCTATCTCTAACATTTATGGATGAGTCCAAATATATATATATATAATGAATATATATTATATTTATATAATGAATAAAATTTTCCATATTATGTAAGCATAATCATAGAAGATGGACCAGAACAAATGAATAGAAATTATCATGAAAAATGAAATAGTTAAGACCCTCAAATGATGCTTTTGATAAGGAATTGAAAATAAATGTGTATTTAAATTTTATAAGTGGATAATATATGATATTATAAGTATGTACATGATTCTAGAATATAATTATAATATATTTAAATTTATTATACAATAGTTCCGAGTAATTCTAATGTTATTCAAAATTTAGGTAAGGGAATTATGTTACAATCTCATTGTTTATCCAGGTTGTTTATGGTTTTGTTCCCACTGATGATATTTTATGACATATCTCTCAAAAAACCCATTAATTTTACTCTAATAAGGTTATTTATACAAATTACTTGTTTTCCTTTAATTTTACACTATTTAAGAACTCAAGAGCCTGAAATAATGTTTTTACTAAAAACGATCTTATTTCTCTCTTCGGTCAGAAAATATTTTTTATTCCATATCGATTTTTCCTAAAAAATAAATAATATTTTTAATATTATCATATTATTGTTAAAAAAAATTTACCCATTATTTAATTTTTACAAAATGGTTTAAAATTAATCTTCTTTTCATTTTCTAAACAATGAACTTTTGTCTTTTTACCAAAAATGTGAAAGGAATATTTGTTTCCATGTACATGGAATGAATATAATTCCTTATTTTCATGACTGCTTAATGATTTAAAGAGTCCTTTTCATGTTTTAAATCGTCTTTTCAAACAAATTGTTTCCTTGATATTTTTGAAATTAATAGATTTTAAATATATGATGTCAAAGTTAGAAGGGTATTTTCCTCAATAAATGATTCATTAATCTTTTATCAGTATTTTATATCTATGATAACAACATCTTATGTTACTTATTCTTTACAATGGATATTATCCCATGATAGAATCCACTATAATTATTTATAAAGTTTAGTATAATGATTATTTAAGTATGATTCTATAAACCTTATTTTTTTCTCACGGTTAAATTGATTTATAGTGAAATATTTATGAAACACATTTCTTTTCCAAAAGTTATGCAGTGATGAAATTATGAAATTTGGATAAAACTTATTTCTATTCAACAGGTTATTTTAAGATTAATTTTTAATGATCTTTTGGACCACATATGTATTATTTTAATTATGTGGTGGGTGGGCCCATAATTATATATTTGTCCAATGAATTTGGTAAATATCGATATCTCATGAGATAATAAAGACTGAAATGGGGAGTGAACCCAGTTCAGAAAGAGTCTCTATGCACTTTTATAGTCTTGGTGATAAACCTTGACTAAATATATTATAGAATGGGGAATGAACCCAATAATATATTATAGTATTGGTAGTGATATTTAACTAAGGAAATTATTTTCTATGTTTATGGGTAGGCTATAAATATATGTCTTCTACCAATGTTATGCACTAATGGATCATCTTTGTTAGTACCTATGTGATTCTTATCCTAAAAACTACCAAGATATATTCCATGACACAAAATTATGATCTATGATATGTTTGGTACATTTTTAAAATGTTAATCTCATGTTATTATACCATTATACTCATGTTATGCTCATGTGATAGTTGATATCTCCCTTGTTTACTCTTAGTGATCATCTGAGATCACCCTTCTTGTGTTTCCTTTCTATATGTTATAAAGAATTTTTTTAGTTTGGTATGTTTAAGAAACATTTTTTTCTGAATAACTAAGTGTTATATTTTATAGATATTTTAAGAATATGTTTTTTATGTAATGATGTTTCCAATGAAACTAAACCAATGTGATTCTAGGATGAATTTTTATGTTATATATTGAACATTCATCTAATAAGATGTAATATTTATGAATTAAAAGTATGGTTCTCTACAGTTTGTGTTTGAGAACATTTTTGTTAACCTTTGTGAAATATGATGAGAAAAATTTAATGATAACCCTTATGATAATCATATATAAAGGATAATATCTTATGTTTTGGTAAATAAAGGTGTGTGGTTTTCTTAGAAATACATATTTATTTAGATACTACAGGTGGATATGGTTTTTCAATAGACTCTTCGTAGGGTAATAACTCTAAAAATATTTTTTTGAGCATATCCCGACCATCATTCTAGTGAAGATTGATTGTTCCCTTCATATGCACCTAGTTTGAAACATTCAAGAGACATTCTTAGGTTAATTCATATTTTTTTATGAATCGTTTTAAAGGATTTGAAAATATTATGAACATGGATGAACTAGGTTAAACCAATGGTGTCATAGATTTGGAATAAGGTATCAAGATTTAGATATACTATAAATTATTTTCCGGTTTATATTATTAATCACTCTGATTAACAATGTTACACAGTCACAAAAATAATTTTAGTTTTAGTAAGGTATCAAAGATATAATGATGAATTTGACGTCATAATAGGTATTATCAAATATTAATGTACCCTTTTTTAGGTTTAGTTATATTAATTGATTTATTTAAAAAAAGTTTCAATGAATTTAAATTCATATCCTAGATTATTAGATATTTAATTAATAGCAAAAACCCCAAATGGTGGGATGATCGCATATCAGGTCTATATTTCTTATCTAATTGATGTTTGGATATATTTCTGTCATAAAAATATCATTATTATTAATCTAGTGGATTTTCAGGATATCTTATGCTTGGATTGGGTTTATTTACATAGATCATACATCAGTTATCGAGGAAGGGAAGTCATGTTTGATATTTTAAACAATCCTATGATCAAATTTCAGTGTGATGATAAATATGAAATTCCACGGGATATTACATCTAGTATATTGGTCTTTATTCCTATTCAAAATGGGTTTTGGCTCAAATGTTTGGGGAAAACTCAACATCAAAGATACTTATATTTTATTAGAGTTTTTGGATTCTTTTCTGAAATACATTCTTAGTAATACTAAAAATAATGAAGTTGATTTTTCAATAGAAATCATAATTGGTGATAAACCTATTTTAAAGACTCCATATAAAATATCCCATATTCAGTTATAATAATTGAGGGAAAAAATCCATAATAATATTGATAGGGGATTAATTTGACCTTGTGTGTCACAATGGGGTGCACCTATTCTTTTTGTTATGAAGAAAGATGGATTAATGAATCTTTATATTGATTATAGGGAACTGAAAAAGATCATAATAGATAATATGTATTCTCTTTTCTTTATTGGTGATTTATTTGATCAATTAGGAGGAGCTTAATATTTTAAAAAGATTGATCATTAGTATAGATATTATTAATTGATGATCAAAAGTGAATACATATCTAAGCCATACATTGATGAAAGGTATGGACTCTTTGAATTTATAGTGATGAAATTTGGTCTTACTAATTCCCCCTCTATATTCTTGGATTTAATGAATAGAGCCTTTATAGATAACCATAATCATTTTGCGGTAGTATTTATAGATGAAATTATTATATATTCTAAGAGTAATGAAAATCATAAATGTCACTTAAGGATTGTAATAAAGACTCTAAAAAGGATATTTTGTATGAAAAATTTACCACTATAAATTTAAAAAAAAAGATTCATTTTTGGTTATATATTTTCAAGAGATGGTATATATGTTGATCCATAAAATATAGAAGCTATTAACCATTGGAACAGTCTAACCACTATGAATGAGATCTATAGATTCCTTGGTTTTGATGGATATAATAAGTTTCATTTGGATAATTTTGCATAGCTATCAAATTCACTCCCCAATTTTACTCTGAAGGTGTCCAAGTTCTTTTGGCAATATAATTGTGAGGAAAATTTCAATGAACTTAAGCAAAGGTTAGTCATTGAACCTATACTTAAACTACCTTATAGTATATAAGGGTTAGTGATTTATATTAATGCATCAATGAAGGTACTAGGATGCATCCTCATGTAGAATAATATTTTACAAGATTATGATTCACATCATTTGAAGCTTCATGATAAAAATTACCCAACTATTTAATTGGATTTTTCTATGCCAATTTTTGAATTAAATAATTGGAGGAATAAGCTGGAAGATAATATGAGTCAAAAGGATCATGTAACATTATCTATAATGAATATCACAAAATATTTCATATTTATTTATTTGAAAATGATTTATATAGAAATATTTTTGGAGGGGATAAATTATTTTATTACTCAAATCAGTTTTTATCTATCTATTCATATGATGATTAAAGAGGAATGGAAGGAGGATATGGACTTCCAATAGAATGTAAGATATTTTTATGCATTCAAACTTCATTGTGATGGATTGTTAAGGTTCAAGAGTCATTTATGTGTACCATCCATAACATATCTGAATATTAACTTTTGGGATTTAGCTTATAGTTCATCATTCTCTATTCATCATGGAAGTATGATTATTTATAGATATATAAAAGATTATATCTCATGGGAAAACATGAAGTGATATATTAAATATTATGGATCTCAATTCTTGGTTTGTAAACAAGTTAAGGCTGGGAGATATAAGTCTAAGGTGATGTTACAACCATTTTCCAAACAATAATGTAAATTTTAAAATATAACCATGGATTTTTTTCATCAGACTCCTCAAAACATCTAAATATCATAATACTATTTCATTTGTAGTAGACCCCCTTATGAAGTTTTCACATTTCATTTCTGTTAGAGAATATTTCTCTCCTAGTCATATTTCCATAATATACCTTAATGAAGTTTTAAGATTTCTAAGAGTACCAAATTATATTATATCTTATTTGGATTTGAGGTTCGCCATATTTTTCTAGTGAAGTCTTCAATAATGTATGGATTGATACTTTTGTTTCAATAATAATTAACATCCTTAGAAATATGGATTCTCTATGAGAACCATTCATGTCCATGATGATATTTTGAGGAATTTATCTATGGATTTCAAAGGTGTTTGGGATCAAAACATTCCTATAGTCAATTCTTCATACAACAATAGATTTCAAATAAGAATATAGGTGGCCCCTTATGAATCCCTATATAAAAGGGTGTATAGATTTAGGAACCCATTTATTCCTTTGAGGTGCAGGTCTTTTTTTGGATGTTTTTTAGAAAAGGGAGAATAAGCCATGTATTGGATTCAAAACTATTACCCGACTTGGCTTAGGGTTCCAAACTATGTAATCCTCTGTACATGCCAGGTAGTGTGGTCATGTTTGATGGTCATACATGGAATGTCGGGATGTCAACAAGGAAGAGATGAAAACCCATGTACACGCCATGTACTCCTAGTACACGACATGTAGTCATGTTAGTAGGACTTTTTAATGACCTAGGAAGTAAGTTGGTGAAACTGGCCACATTACCCATATACGTGGTGTGTGTATATATATAGTACAAATCTTGTACATTCTAATTTTGGTTTAAAATGGTATGTTTCCTCATTTAATGGAATAGAGTAAGTAGATATCACCTATGTTCATGAACTAGTCAACTGAGACAAATTTATTCTCCCAATCCTTCATCTAAACTCCGATTTGAACAGCGTCATATCAATTCGAACCCCTTTGGTATGCTCTTGATTCCTCTTGAGTTTTTCTTCATGATTTCGCTTCTAGGACTATTTTTTGGACCTTGAATGTTTATGGTTGTTTTTTAGATATATCTCTTTATATAATTAATTAGAGTCTGACGTTGGGTAAGAAGTGTCATACGTGTATGAGGTAGGTGGTGCAAAACATGTTTTTTGTTTCTTCGGACTTTTGGGTGGTGCATACTTTATCATTTATTTGGGTATTTTGAGAAATACCCAATTATAATTATTGTTTAATATTTAATTTATTGTTAAACCCATGGGATGTTTTTTGGATTTCCCTATACCTGAATTATTTGAGAGAGTTTGGGAGAGAGGACATTTCCCATTGTGAAATTTTTTTCGGGGTGTGGAAATAGTTTTAAATGATTTGTTATGTTTTAAATAGGTATGTTTAAATTATTTAAGTTTGATTAAACTATTAAAGGGAATTCAAGACCTCAGTGTTGTTATGTTATAGTTGTTAGTTAGTGTAATTCAATCTACGTAAATTAAATTACTTGTTTAATGTGTTTTAATGTGATTATATATATGTAATGTTTGGGATTACATGTGTTGAGACCCTTGGGGTTGTGAATGGATTGACCCGAGGTTGGGATTTCTTGGCTATCTGTATTGAGTGATAATGGCCACTGGTTGGTCTTGGCCCGAATTTTAATGGATGGTTTTGACCATGGGATTCGGCGTCATGAAATCGGTATAAGGCAGTGTGACTGTAAGGTTGGGCATGGCCTAGGATACATGGATGGTATGGTCGTCGATTTTAGTGACATGGTAGTAGGGGTGCAAGGTGCTAGTGATGTTGATGATTAGGTTCTTATTTGGGGATTACTGCTCACCCATTATAGCCAAATCATAAATTGAGTCATGTTCACAAAGTTAGACTCTGTGATGAGGTGGGTTTTACCACTCAGGTAGATAGAGGGCACTGATAGTTGTGGTTTAGGGAATTGTGGTTTGGGGGTGCTAGCCATAGAAAGCCACAAATAAGGTGATGTTCCTTCATTTTATAGTGATGAGGCTATTAGTTTGGGGGTTGACGCCTGTCGTGAGTGTGGTCTTTCCCCAAGATATATATTTATTTTAAGAAAGGAATCATTGTTCATTCAGTTGTCATTCCATGGTCTGACTTGATATTTTGAGCATGGGTCCATGGGACTGGGACACTATTGTTTGGGTGTACCTTAGAGACATTATTACTTTGAGACACGAGGTTTCAGAAGGCACATGGTGTGGAATTATGTTATTGAGGTGAAACCTGAGGGTACACTAGGAATTTGTGACTATAAGAATGCCTTAGGACATGGGCCAAGCATGCTTCTTCTTTCTGACATTTTAGTGTTGGCTGAAGTAGGTGACGCTCCCCTGTGGTTTTTGAACACTAGGGGAGGTGGTATTTATTATTTCATTGAAACTTTTACCTTTATTAGTGTTACATTCTACTTAAACACTTATTCTTGGTGCACACCATTGGGTGGTATCCTACTGAGATTCATCTCATACCCTATACAGGCCCTTAGGGACTTTTTTAGACATTATGGTTTTTTTTACAAGTGAGGGATCATCCTATAGAGTTGGATCATAGTATTTTTGGCATGAATATTAGTATATACCTTGAGTTTATACCTAGAAAGAGTTTTAATTTTGTTTATTTTAATTTTAAGTATTAGCATTCTTATTTTTTATGTAGCAATAGTGGTTATCCATGGGGTCCCTTTTGTATATTTACATGTTTGACCTACTATGGATACATGACTTGTTGTTTTGGTTATGGTTACAAGTGGTGTTTAGCATTCTGTTCTTTTTACTTTCCTCTATAGTTGTTTCTATATTTCTTATAATCTTTTTTGATATTGGATATGATTCCACTCTACGGGTCATATTCAAGTTCACTGAGTCATTTATTTCCACTATATGTGTTACTATTATACCCAAACTAGTGCCTTATCTTATTCCCATAGGGTATAAACTCCCCACTATACCTGTTTACCCCCTCTCTGCTATTCAGCATCATTTGGAGTTATGGGAGGTGTTCCTAAGGTCAGTGAAACCTAACCAGATAGCAATGTTTGGGTGGCTATTTCGGTGTGGGACATTACAAAATGGTATCAGAGAAGTTTCTTTTTCCCCTTTTCTCAGTATTACTGTTTAGGATTATGGTAGAATGGAGACAGTTTGTTGTCGAAACTAGATTTTGAACTCATTATTGGGTTCTTTAATCCCCACATATGAGGGGTGAATTGAGTTACCTTAGGTAGGTAATGTTGTTTTTTTCTCAGATTATAGTTTACATGATTTCCAACTTGGTGGCTCAATGAGTTTGTGATTGTTATTGTTTGTGATATGGGACAATTGACCTGGTGTAGTAAGGGTGAATTGGACCTTGGAATGGTGATTAAAGGCATGGTTTTTTGGTATTTGATAGGAACATTTTTTGGGTATTTGAATTTCATATATTCACATATGCTTTTTAAAGTGATAATACCATGTGAATAATATCAAATACCATGTGAAAAGGGGGATATTTCTAATAGAATTGATTTTTTTTATTGCAATGTTATATTCCATGCTTTAAATTTATTTGAAATTTTATGAGGTAGTGAACTTGGGACTGAATCTTATACGAGCTGGCTGATATTATGGCTTAGGTGATTTTCATCACCAGGATTCGGCAACTTGGTCATCAGTTTTAGGAAACGTTCGTTGTCAAGACAGTCATTTACCATGGATTTTGTGATATTTGGATTTGTTTAGGGTATGTACGGAGACCATGAGGCTGGGATTTCTTGGGAATGGGTATAGTGGGGGAGAGTAAGGGTAGTTTGTATATGATTCCTTTTTACTTATTTTCCTATTTTTGTTGAATATATTTTGATATATATGGGTTCTATGACCATTTATGGTATTCAGCGGGTTCTTCCATGAAGACTCCATGGAGTGTAAGGCGTGTGATGATACAGTTATGTAGGATCATGATCATGTTCATACCCTTAAGGGGCAGATAGAGAATGAGTTTTAGGTATAGGCTTAGGGTAAAGATCTTGCTTAGGATCCAGTGTTGGAAGGACAACTGGTGGGTTTGACGGAATTTGGGTTGTGGCTCGACGAGCAACTCTGATCTAGTTTGTTATGTGATTTGAAGTGGATTGAAATAAGTTCTTAGGTAACATATAACTCTATGGATTACCTTACTTGGAAGTTCCAATCGTAGAACCCACTACTTTTTTAGGTGAGGGTGGTCCACAAGCATAAAAAACGGGATAGATAGCATATTGATGATATTCGAGAAGCTCAAGGAGCCTTTAAGGTGGAGGGTCAAGATATAGACATATATTCTCAGTGGATCAGAGAAGTGCTAGTGGGATATGAAGGTTCATGCTCAAAGACACAAGGTATTATCCTAGAAGGACTTCAAGGAAATATTCATCAAAAACTTTTTTCAAAGATGTTGATGGAAGAGAGAGTTGGAGAGTTCTTGAGCCTTCAGTAGTGTGACATGATCATCATGTACTATACATATACTTTCACTATGTTGTCTCACTTCGCACCTGGTATGGTATGTGATGAAACATCGAGGGTGAGGAACTTAAAATATGGATTACAACATGCCATAGATGTGTATGTAAACATCTTTAGGCAGTCCTCATTCTCAGAGGTGGGGAATCAGGTGCTCGTAACTAAGGGAAACCTGATGGAATGGTATCCCTTGGTTCAGGTGAAGAATATAGGTGATGGTTCAAATTGAAGGGAACTAGGCCAGGATGAGTTTCAGTAGGAATTTTATGCAAGGAATCAACTATACCACCTTGTGGTTGCTCAGTGGTGGTTTTCTTTCAGTGTGGGCAGTCATGGAATGTCCAAACCCTGTGTGATTGGCCTCCAAAGGATTGACAGGAATGTGTATAGGTCAGTCATCTTGAGAATTACTTTTGTCATTCTTCTCATCCAGTTGGAAGGTAGGGACTAATACAGGAACAAGATTTATAGATCAATTCAGGATCGGTACCATGTGAGGGTAGCTGAGGTTCAGTTGCACACAGGGGACATGGTAGAGATAGTGGGACCCAGCTATGGGGTCTGTGGCTAGTGAAAAGTGCAACACTATAGGGAGGATAAGCCTAAGGATACAGTGTGTTAGGCTAGGTAAAATCTGTGGAGCTACCAGGGGATGAGTAGGTCGGTGAGCTAATGATTGTCAGAGGTACGCTATTGGTGTGGCCATGATTTTACTTTTGCTTCTATATGTAATGGCCTACTGAGGCATGTCCATTTTGAGTGAATTAGGTGGATAAGATGTATATGGACTTACCATACACATGTCAGTGGTTTGTAACAATCTCGAGTGCATGATTGTATATATGTATGAGGTTCTTGGCATCAGTAGCATCGTTGGATTCATGTTTTGAGGTGCCTTGGGAATCGAGGAATCCATGGGATGTGGTTTACATGAGGTGCTCATGCATAGAGATTTTGAGGACGTGGTTGTGATTAAGGTTCAAGGCACTAGGTTTTTTTAGCATCCATGGGATGTGGGACCTCTTTGTTCTATAGTTTCCATGGGCTCAAGGCAAACACTGATGTGGTGCGGGATATGATCATGTGGTGGATGTGACATGGGAGCACCTATTGAGGTGCAAGGGTGATGAAGCATCATAATAAGACCATTGTTCTAGAAGTAGTTAGATAAACCTTTTATTGATTTCATTTTTTGGCCGAAGTTTATCTAGACTATTTTCTTCACCACCCTTGTAAGGGAAATTCAGGGATAAATTTCTTGAAGGGGGAAAGTTTGAAAGAACCCAGTTCTTCCTTTGTTGTACGCGTCTTCTTTCGGATTTTTTTTAAGAAAAAGGGATAAATAGGCCAAGTACAAGCTGTAAAAATGTTACACGACATGGATTTGGGTTACACACTATGTAATCCTAAGTAAACACCATGTAGTGTGGCTGTGTGTAAAGGTCGTACATGGCATGTAGGGATGTTGGAAAGGAAGAGAGGATCAACCATTTAGAGGTTTTGTACTCATAGTACATGCCATGTAGTCACGTCGGCGTGACATTTTAATGACCTGGAAAGTAATTTAGTTAAACTGGCCACATCACCCATATACACAACATGTATATATACAATGTGTCTCATGTACTAACTATTTTTTTAAATGGGAAGTAGCCTCTTTTATGGAAGAGAGGCAGTAGGGCCCACCTGGGTTGGAAAACTAGTTGGCCGAGACTTGTTTTTTCACCCAATCCTGCATCTGAATCCTGATTTGAACATCATCATATCCATTTGAACCCCTTTGGTATGATCTTGATTCTTCTTGATTCATTCTTCATGATTTCACTTCATGGCCTAGTTATTGGACCTTGATAATTTATGGTCATTTTGTTGATCTATCCCATTCTAGACAGAATTAGAGGATGACACTGGACAAGGAGTGTTGTACATGAATGAGGTATGAGGTACATACCTTATTTTTTGTTTTTCTTGACTTTTGGGTGGAGCGGCCCTTGGCCTGTCTTCATGTATTTTGAGCAATACCCTATTATAACTATTGTTTCATATTGAATTGATTATTACACCCATGAGATGTCATTAGGGATTCCCTTTACCTAAATTGATTGAGCGAGGCCAGGCAAGAGGTCGTTTCTCATTGGGACATTTTTTTGGGGGTGCCGAAATGGTTTTAAATGATTTTTTTTGTTTTAAATAGGTATGTTTAAATTTTTTATGTTTGACTAAACAGTTTAGAGTTATTAACAACCTCAGTGCTACTATGTTATAATTTTTATATGGTGTAATTTAATTTTCCTAAATTGAATTACTTGTTTAAATTGTTTTAATGTGATTATATATATGTAATGTTTGGTATTACATGTTTTTAGACCCTTGGGGTTCTGACAGGCTTGACCTGAGGTTCAGATGGCATGGCCATTAGGATTGAGTTTTGATGATCCCTAGTTGGGATTGGATGGGATTTTATTGGGTGGTATAAACCATGGCATTGGGCATCAAGGACGTTAGTTTGAGGAAGTGTGACTACCAGATTAGGCATGGCCCATGATATATGGATGTAATGGTCATTGGATTTGAGTGACATCATCATAGGGAATGAGGTGTCAGTGATGTTGTGTATTAGGTTCTTATTTGGTGATTGTTGCTCACCCATGATGGCCAATGTTCCAATTGAGTCATGTGCACATGGGTAGACTATATGATGAGGTGGTTTTGAATACTCTTGTGGGTAGAGTCCCCTGATAGTTTCATTTGAGGTGTTTTCTGTTTGGGGGTGCTTGTTGCTGAAATCCACATAGAATGGGAGGAGCCTTCAGTAGATAGATATGAGGATTTTAGGTTGGGGTGAGGCTCGTTGTGAGTGAGTCAGTGGGCCATGATATATATTTATTTGAGGATAGGCATTGATGTTCCTCTGGTTTACATGCCATAGGCCGAAATGAGCTTTCGAGATGGGGTTTATGGGATCGGGACACTATTTTTTAGGTGTGCCTTCTGGATGTCAATACATTGAGACATGAAGTATTAGGATGAACGTGATGTCTGGCTATTTGATTGAGTTAGAACCAAAGGGTTCACCAAGACTTTGTGACTATATGATTACCTTGGTCCATGGGCCAAGGACTCTCCTTGCTTCTCATATTCTGGCATTGGTCGAAGCAAGGGACACTCTATGGTGGATACTGAGCAAAAGGGGAGGTGGTATTTATTATTTCATTGAACTATTTAGCATTCATAGTGTTGTTTCCTATATAAAAACTTATGCTTGGTATACACTATTGGGTGGTATAATACTAATATTCTTCACACACCCTACATGGGCCCTTCGAGACACATGTAGAATTTATGGATTTACATAAAGGTAAGGGATTGGCCTCAGGATCTAGATCATAGTACTATTTGGAATGGAGATTGTCATAGACCTTGAGGTTTTTCCTAGTTGGAGTTTTACTTTTGTTTAGTTTTGTTTTCAGTAAAAGTATGCTTATTTTGTATGCAACTAATTTGGTTAGCCATGTGCTCCCTTTTATATTGACATGTATGACCTACTATGGATTCATCATTTTTTATTTTTGTAGTGGTTACAAGTGGTGTTTAGAATTTTGTTCTGTTTACATTCTTCTGTAGTTGTTTCTATATTGCTTCCACTGCTTATTGATATTGGATTAACTTCCACTCTCTAGTTTGAGTATTATGAGTCATTTCTTTCAACTATGTGTTTTAATATTATACTTGGACTAGTGACTTATCTTATTCCTATAGGTTATATCCTCCCCACTAAACCTATTTACACCCTCGCTGCTAGTCGGCTTCCTTTAGAGTTTAGGGTGGTGCACCTAACGTCAGTGACACCCAGCCTGATAGCACTGTTTGGGTGGTTGTTTGGGTCTGGGATGTTACACTAAAACTTCAATGCACTAAGATAAATTTTTATAAAGAATACTATTTGGACCTGATTTATTTAATGAAATGGAGAATAAGGTTAGGTACATTCACTAGCACATCAAGCCATCTCATATTCGGTAGAATATTTGTACTGATAATCATCGGTGATATCCATAATTTGAAGTTAGAAGGAACGTATTTCTATGATTTTCCCCAAGGAATAAATTTTATGAGATTCATAAAAAAAGTTATATCTACGCCCTTGGTAGATTGTACCTTACAAGGTTCATGATCAAGAAGGGATAGTGGTTTAACTTTTGGTCGTTCTATTGAACCTCTATCAAGTTAATAATGTTTTCCAGGTATCTCCCTAACAAAGTACATAACTAATCCATAAAATGTACTAAAATTATAGGTTTTATCAACAAATCAAGATATTTTCTATTAATAATAGTTAGTAGAAATCTTGGATGAGAGGGATAAAGTGATATAGAACAAGAAAACTTGTTTGGTTAAAGTTCTGTAGTCGAAATAGAAATTCAATGAAAATATTTGGTTACTTGAGGATATAATGAGACAAATATATCCATATTTTTTTATAGAAGTGGTTAAAATTATATTGTGAAATTCATTCTAAAGGGAGGTATAATGTAACACTCTAATATTTTTTGTTATATATTTTTTCAAATAAATTTAATTTCCTCGATAGATTGTGATACATGCAACCCTGAATCTAAATGAACCATAATATAGTATATCATTATATCATAGCCATTATGTTTTCATAGAGAATATGAATAACCAAATTTTTAAAAATAATTTTAATGGTTTTAGGTATAGTAAACATATTGATAAATAAATGTTCAATTTTTGGTAAAGTCATTATATGCTTAAAAAATACATATTTTCCTCAAAAATGGTTTTCATTACTTTTGTGAGTCTATAATATTGAAAATTTTTTATAGTTTTCAACAATTTATTTGAGAAAATGAAATTAGTTTTTTAAATCATCATTTAAAAATTAGATTAGAGTGAATTTTTGTGAATTTTTTGAATAGATTTATTTTCAATGAATGGTTAAAAATACAAATTTTTATTGAAAATTGTATTAGATTAAATCATTTAAAAAGTTAAATTTTGTTTTAAAAAGGTTATAAAATCAAAAAAAATCATTTATATCAATTAAGTTCATTATAGTTAATATTATTTGGGATTTTAGTAGAAATACATTTTACACTTGAGAAAACATTTTTCATAAAAAATGGTTGTTCATCGCATTTTGTGGGTGTAATTTTAAATTTAGATATTCTTTTTTAGAGAATTGAATTTATTAAAATGTATTAAATATTTATAATTAGAATAATTAATATTATTTAATAAGATAAAATTAATTTTTTGTAATAATGAGTAGTAAAAATAATAAAAATATATTACCATGGTTTAGGTTAAAACTGGTTTTCTTGAGGTTAAACCAATAGATAAGGGTATGTTTGCCAATTAAACTTGTATAAATCCTATTAAATGTCTATATTTAAAACTCATCATATCACATAACATAATATCTATCAATTTTTAATCATTTTTCATGATTAGGAAAATATTATATTTTACCATTTTAAGAAATTCCAAGTGTGTCCTCTCCCCCACAAATAAAATTCTACCCCACCTTTTTATTATTTGATCCACATTAAGCCATATATATTTAATAAAACCTAAATAATTATCCTATAAAAATCCTTATAATTTAATTATATTTTTTTTACTCTTAAAATGCCCTTCTAGGGGTTCTCAATAAGGGATCTAAAAGAGGTCTATCGAAGAAGAGGTAATAATCCCACACAACATCTTTCAATTTATTACTTCTTATACACCCTATAAATATAGGGTATTCATGATAAAATAATAAATTCAATATTCTCAATATACCTAAATTTTACTATGAATTCAGGATCTTTTCTATCAAATGGTAAGTGAAAGTATTGCTCATGAATATGTGTGATCTACCACCTTTACATAGCTATTAAATTCATTTTCCATAACCAACTATGATGGATGGTTATTATGATGGGTTAATGTTTATATATTATATTTATAAACTAATTATTTTTATTTAATTATAATATAATATATTCTTTCTTATCTTCCCATCTATTGTAAAATGAAAAAGTCACTTGGGGTTAAGTGTGGACAACGACCTCTACGAAGTGATGTGATTCGTTTTCCTGTTAAGCTTTCTATATATTGTAATAAGGATATTTTTAATTAATATATATGATATATATGATATAAATTTGATACTAGAAAGGATAATTATAATTTACCTTTTTCTTCTATTTCTCATAAAGTTAAAAGAGCATACATGTGTTTGTACGACCTACCATCTCCATAAACGATGTAATTTACTTTTATATATCTACCTATTATCGATAGATCAATATATATATATATATAATGAATAATTACGATATTTATATCTTCAATAAAATTATTTATATTATTTAACCATGATCAAAGTACAAGTACAGGATCTACCGAACTGAAATTATCCTGTAAAATGAAATAGTTAACACCTAGAAATGACGATTTAAGTAAGAAATTATTAATAAATTAATTTTGAAATGTTATAAATAGATAATATATGATATTATAAATATTTTAAAGATTATATTATATACTTATAGTAAATTTATTGTTATTATAAATTAAATTATTGTTCTTTCAAAGAAATTCAAACGTGAGGTAATGGATTTATATAGTAATCTCATTCTTTATCAAGATTTTTTATGATTAAGTTTCTGATCAATAAATTTTATGGTCCATATCTCAATAATATAATAAAATTTATTATCCTTGGTTTAATTATTTATAATACATGTTTTACTTTCATTTTACACTCTTTAATAACTAAAAAGACAAAAATAATGTATTTAATGAAAACCAACTTTATTTTTCTCTTCGGTCAATTTTTTTTCCTTTTATATCCTTATTTTCTATAAAGTTCTACTGTATTTTTTTAATATTATACTAATATTTTTAAATTTTATTTTTTACCATTATTCAATTTTAATAGAATGGTTTTAAGGGAATATTCATATAATTTTTTGAACAAGGTGATTTTGAATTTTTAAGGAAAATGTGAAATTAATATTTATTTTAACATACATGACATGAGAAGAATTACCATCCTTCATAAAAAATAAATGATTTAAAAATTTATTTATAAATTTATAAGTTTTTTTAAAATGAAAATTATCTGTTAAAAATTTGATAAATTTTTATATTTTAAATTATTTCAAAGTGAAAAAGGTATTTTCCTCAATTAATGTTCTTGGGATATTTAAATGTATTTTTTATTTTTGATATCTTCAATTTATGCTACATATATTTTAATAGGGATATGATCCAATGATACCATACACCTTTATTCTTTTTATTTCTTATTATTATGATGAGTTAGGGATGATTCTATGAAACTCATTTCTTTACAATGGGTTAATTAAGTTATGATGAAACCTTTATGAAACACATTTCTATTACATGGTTTATGTTATGATAAAATGATTAAATTTATATAAAAATAATTTCATTTACATGGGATATGATATATTAAATATTTTGTGATCTTATGGCACACATATCTATTATTTTCATTATGTAGCAAGTGAGTTCGTGATTGCATTTCAATCTAATGCATTGGGTAAAGATTGATATCTCATGAGATAATAAGTAATATAATGGGGAGTGAACACAATTAAATAATGGATTGTGTTCACTATGATTGTATTGGAGAGATTTTTCACGACCCGAACCTACCCGGGCTCTAGCCGCAACTACCCCAAGCTCGCCTCCATAGGCCAGGGGCTGGCGACCAGCGTCGAAGGCACAACAACTCGGAGAGGCATTTTCCTAAGTACATGTACACACACATGCAGTCCACTCAATGCAGAAGTGCAAAGTAAAACGAAGAGACAGGTAAAGTGAAGTGGAAACTACGATATATAAACCACAAAAGTGCATCGACCTCTAACAGTACAAAGAAAGTGCTGAAGGTAAACTAAAAAGAAAAGGGGAAAAATATGCACCCAACCAGAAAAGTGCCACAACCCAGCAACAGGTAAATAAAAGAAAACTTCTTGAAGGGTCCCCCACATGGAACCCAACTCCGACCACCGCACACGGTCCAATCTCCCAAACTCCTAAGCTCTACTGATGTCACGACCAACCTGTCTGTCATCTACAAGGGCACACCAAGTGCGGGCAAAGCCCATGCAGGAGTGAGTATAAAAATACTCAATAGGATACCCTGAAGTCTCGAGGGAGCAACAAAGGAGGTACCGAAGGGTGAGCAGTAGATCGAATAGGGAAAGTAGAGGAGTACAACCGAGAGTCCAGTAAGATTAATAGTAGAGAGTCCAACTCAACCCAACAAGAGAAAATAGGTAGACTCATCCAGACACAAGGAGCTAGAAACGGTGTGAAGATGAACTTCCCGTCGAGACTTAGCTACTTATAGCAGGAGAGTAGAATCATCCAACCACGAGAAGCTAGACCCGGAAAGCACGTGGCATACCCTGCGCGTCTTCGCGTCTCCTGGAAGAAGAGTAACCAAACCCAAGAAGTGGGTACTGGAATAAGGTATATACATATACATATGCTCAACAAGAAGCCCGAACAAGGTCGTAAGGGGACCTCCATCCCGTAGCTCAGTCCAAGAAAGTGAGTTTCCAACAATCCCAGAAGTAAACACCATCGTTGCCCAGCATCCCGCACGTCTGCCCCAAACTGAAAGTCAAAGGATCAAATCACCGCACCTTGACACTATCTGCTTTGGATAGCACTGACTCGCCCGCATGGTTTTAGGTCGTGTCACAAGGACGCGTCTCAGTGGGGAAAGTGCCCCTCGTACTTGAGAGTTCTGGGGGAACATCAAGCCACACCTTGTCACTACCCTGTAGTCGAGATGTCTCCTAAAAGTCGACAGGCGACCCCCTGCCCAGCCCTGCTAGAGGGTAATCCCTGGAAGTCGACGGGTTCCCACTGGAGGGAGACCCGGCAAGAGTCGACGCGTGCTACTCTACCCAGTCCTGTAATAGGGTAATCCACTGTAGGGTGACCCGGCTAAAGTCGTCGAGGAGTCCCAATTCCCAGTCCCGTAAAAGGGTACTCCACTGGAGGGAGGCTCTGAACCATCATGGAGGACCACTTCCCAGCCTAGCTGGAGGTAAACTTGGCATCAAGGACCACTTACCAGCCCAGCTGATGGCAAACCCGGCATCGGGAACCACTTCCCAACCCCGCTGGAGGTAAACCCAGAACTGCTCTGGCCATCCCTATTGGATGGTACTGCTCGGTGAACACTGTTGTACTGGCCATCCCTGCTGGATGGTAACCCACTGGCCATCCCTGCTGGATGGTACAACTGGCGAGCCCTGCACAAAACAACCTCATCCATGCTGCTAAAAACCTCAACCCTGCTGGATAAAACCTTAGCCCTGCTGGAAATAACCTCCTAGGTAGAGGATCGGTGCCCGCGTAAAGTGTTGGTCACACCGATTCCACAAGAACTCCACCAGGGAAACACGCATGAATGGGAGAAACTCATCGGGCCTCCCAGGGCGATCACGCTCCAATCTGTTGAGTCACTGTCGAAGAGAACTGAGACAAATCATCCTAGAAGTGGGAAAACACCCACGTTGTACGAGCACACGTAGTCGCAAACGGTGCCGCAATCTGGTGAAAAGGGCATGGTACTGAAACCCCTCACAACTGAACAAACAGAGGAACAAAACCATCTCTGCCGGCCAAATGAGAACAAAACCAGGAAAAACTCAACCTTGCTGGTCAACAAACGAGAACAGGACCAGGGGAAAACTCAACCCTGATGGTCAATAAACGAGAACAGGGGGAACCCTCTACGTCACGAGAGGTCAAAAGTACATAAAGCAGAACATGTCACGCACATGGGGCCCACACGACGTGTGACACCAAGTCAACCCCATCCAAGCACACAAACATTATCAGATACAAACAACCACATTTACCTCCAAGCATTCTCGTATACTCTTAGGTTATACCACATTTCTATCCCAAAGTCTATCGTGCACATAGCACCCAATGTCATCGCGAAGGTGTAATGTAACAACTCCAACTTTCCACCTCAACGGCTGAGGCACACCCAATCCACATCTCTTTAAACACCAAAATCACTCTCCTAGGAGTTAACATTATCACATGCCAAAGGTTCCCTACAAACATCGTAGGTAGAACCACCACCAGTACACCTTTCATGCTTCCACATTTAATAAGATCACATAAGAGGCTCTGCTTTCCTGAACATATTAGACCGTCGTAATCCTCACAGAATAACATGGGAGACAGACTAACTACTCGTCTCAAACGGATATCCGACAGAACATTCTCCAACACCGCTTTACGCCCGGACGGCGTCCCGTAATCCTGAGCCTCGGCCCCGAAAACAGTCGGGCACATTGCACCATTGCGATCCCCTCGGGAAAACAAGTCAAAAGGACTGCTCAATTGAGTGGAACGGATAGCCTGAGAAAAAGATGCATTCCGGCACACCTCACACAAGCGGTGTTATGTGGGACCCACATCCCCATCCTGAAAACAATAAAAGGATCGCACCGTTGCGATCCTCTCGAAGAAGTACACAAGTTCAACTAATCACTTGTCCGAAACAGACACCCAGTGATAAAGAAGAAATTTATTGTCAACACCCAAACCGGCCCTCAGGGGGCCCGCACCAGTATGATAAATTAAAACATGTGTATTGCACCATTGAAAAGCCCTCATAAAAACACCCAAAAATGACTGCTCGCACGCCCCGAACGGACGACCGAAGAGGAAGTCGCTAAACGCTGCTCACAGCTCAACAGACGGGCCGTAGGGCCCATGCCTCATTTCTAGTTTCAATGCCCGAAACCACAATGGAAAACTCTGCCTCGGCACCAAGGTCCTAATTCTTCTTACGGCGCTCAAAATGGAATTCGGACGTGTTCGCACCGTCCAAAACAAGATCCCCCAGAAAAACGTCAATTCACTTAAAGAGGCGTCGCACCACCGAGGCCTCCGTCCCGGGATTCAAAAATCCTCGATACCATCTCAAAAGGTTCTCCTTGACGCAAGGTCTTCGCTGCCACAGACGTCACGTGAAATGGACGTCCGTAGCAAAAGATACGGGCGTCCGAATTTTTAAGTAGGGGGGGAACCCCTTTGGGCTGGACCGGCCCGGTCCATCCGGTCCGCCTCGCCCGGGCCAGCCCACACCAACTGGCCCACTCCGCAGCCCGGCCCACATCTCAGCATCGTGGTGCGGCCCATCTCCACCGATCGGTCGACACGACCAGTCCCCTTTTCCACGGAGACCCGCGGGACGCGGGTCTCGGTCCGCCGACGGGGTCCCGCCGTGACCCCGCTCGCCGCGCCCTATCGGCGCCCTCGGCCTGTAGCCGCCGAGCCGAAGGCTGCCGCCTCCTACTGTCCTATGAATCTTCCTCTATCCCGTAGTCGTCGCTGCTGTCCAGAAGCCACCGCCACCGCCTGGAGCCGTCAGAAACCACCGGATGCCGAAAAAAACCCCAAAATCCCACAGAACATCGGCGGATGATTGCGATCACCTCGGAGCTCGGAATTCAATTCTGGAAGAAGCATCAAAAAGATCAGAACATACTATGCACGACTATAGGCTTGGATCAAAGATCAGGCAGCAATTCGACACTAAAATTCCAGTTCAATGTAGGTGTGGGAATTTAAAAACGGGAACAAAACCTCCTACCTCGTGGGCGTAGACCGACGCTTCGCCATCGACCCGCCGGAGTGGTCGCGCCTCACCGGAGATACATCGGTGGAGTGGAGGAGGAGAGATAGGGGGATTCCACCTTCCACTATCCATGTGAAGAAGAAGAAGAATAAGAAGAGGGAGGGGGTGTGTTTAAGTTAAAAACACTTAAACCCCCCGCCCGGCACGCCCCCGACTCCGCTCCCGACGCAGACAAAAAAGAGGGTGCCCATTGGGTAAACAGGACACTCCAAGCGGAAACTTGGTCTCATAATTTTAATCTGAGGCCCCGTTCAAAAGTTGTAAAATTTATCGACTGAGGCCGCTAAATAACGAAAATGCCCCTAGGGCCATTTTTCACTGACGGCCTGTGCCCGAAAAAACTTACACCCCCTAGGGTAAATGGCACGATCCGAACTCAACTGTTCCCTAGGTTTTTCAATTTGATCCATTGATTAAGAGATACTTGAGTTAAGTCATTAAACCGATAAATTAATTATTTAATTTATCTATTTCACATTCCGATAGCGAGCGAGAGGGTCCAAACGTCCCGCGCCAACATGTTTTATGACGTTCCTAGGGTAAACACCCCATTATGAACCCATCTGTGCTCTCAGATCTCTAATCCAAGACACCGTTTAGGATTTATCTTATTTATTTGGCATTATCAGTGTGAACACACTGATAACTTAATTTCGGCCACACCGAGGGCTCGGAATCGCACGCCGTCTGAAGGAGATACTCTTTAATAACATCAAGAATATTCCAAAGTCTTTTATAGACAAAATCGGGTTCTTACATCATTCCCTCCTTCAAGATTTTCATCCCAGAAAATCAAAACAAGGGAACAACCCAGGGAACTAAGCCCATACCTGGCTCTCCAGTACCCAGAAGAACTATTGCACAATTCTGCGCCACTGCACACAGACCAAAGAATTTGATCTATTCACGCGAGGTCTTCCCTCACCGATGACGTGCATAAGAGCACACACACACTTCTTCTCAGGTAAGCCACGCGGGAGACGTCGTGCACCCACTCTAGGCTTTGGGGTTAGGAAAAGGCATTAGGGAAACTCGTCATCCCTTCGCACGGTCTCAAATGGACCGAAGGCTCTCGGGGGTAGCTCACCTCACCGACCAAACCCCTACGTCGCAAGATGTAACTGGAATCACCGCCCGCACCTGGAACAAGGCCCGGTGATTCCCTCCTTCAGAATATCTATATGTTGAAACACCCAAGGATATCTAGTCACGCAAGGTTACATAGTCTATGTCTCGCAACCAAGGCTCTCATACACGCTCAAAAGGCGAAGGAGTCGACACCATCGACTAAAGAAAAAGGTCTCACGCCTTTTTACCTAACCAACACAGGGTTACACCGACGCCTCACGCCACCCTGGTAACACTTCAAGCAAGGAGCAGGGAGAAAATCATTCCACACCCAAAGTCTAACAATTATACTACAAAAAGTAGAAGAGCTGTAGAGCGCACCTCTTATCACATCATGCTCTGCATGATCGTAGACATCCAAAGCTCGCGGCTGGCCATGGTCCCAAATGTCAGCTCCCGGAGCCTAACGCGGCCCGCCTAGTGGTGATGGGAAGACCTCGTAACGTCATCCCCCACTACCAGCTCCTACCGCTCCTATGCTAGAACCACCTCTCTGGGCGCTACTCCGATCACGGTGTTGCCTCTGTCGTGGTGGTGCACCCGCTGCCTGCCCGAGGCTCTCTGCATGCCTGGTCGGGCAGTCCTGTTCTAGGTGACCTCTCCCATCACAATCATAGCACCGACTATCTTTGGGATACACTGGTGCCCTCTGGTGCCACTGTGGTGTACGACCACGCCCCTAAGTCAAATTATCGGAAATCCACCTACGTCGAGGTTCTTCTTGTCGACGCCCTCTAGCTGCAAGAGATGTCTCAGCTCCAATGTGCCTGCTTCCACCACTGACTGTAGAATGTGACAGGAAGCCCTCTATCACCAGTGCCTGCTCTAGAACCCTGGCATATGTGGAAATTCCCAAGGGTACTATGACAGGATGAATCTCTCTGTGGAGATCCCGCTCAAACTTCTGCGCTCGGAACTTATCATCATGGACCAAGTCTGGGTAAAAGTGTGTACAGTCTGTGAAACTAGTCGCGTACTTGGCCACTGTCATCCCTCCCTGCTGAAATTGCAAGATCTCCTGAATCCAAACGGAGCGCAAGCAGGAGGGAAAAAACTCCTCATGAAACAATAACTGAAAGTCTCCCCATTGAACCGACGACTCGTCAAGAAACTGAGTCACCAAACTCCACCAACTCCAAGCTGCTCCATGAAAAAAGTTTGCTGCCAAATCCACTCTATGATCTGTTGGTGTCTGCACAAGCCTAAAAAGGAAATCCACTATCTCTAGCCAAACCTCTGCTACCTGAGGGTCTGGCTCACCACTGAACCTCAGCGGTCTCTGACGTTGGAACTTACAGAGCACGCTCAACCTACGCTCAAGCTTAGCCTGCTCTGTTAAAGCTTTCTGTTTCTCAACAGGTGGGGGTTCTACTATCTACCCACCCGGAGAAAGGGGCTCGCATGATGGGTCCTATAATGAGGCCTCCTAGCTCATAGGGTCATCGTCATGAACCAAAGTCGGTATCCTAGCTGGCTGGCTTCACGGAGACATCCTGAATATTATCAAGGAGTGTCGCAGTCAAATGAGGATATATGTATATAACAACAACAACAACAATGATGGGGAGCTGACTCAATATGGATAGTCAAGACTCAATCCTATGTGATGCACGAAACAATTTTCCCTGTAACGAGTGTCTCAGCATGCCGAGTCAACAAGCGGGTTATCAAGGTCCTGGTGAATGGGTACGCCGGCCGTCGCACTATCACTAGACTCCCTGGCCTGAGAGATGCTCTCAAGACATGTTAACATTGTTTCCCTAAATCCCAACCAATTCCTTTTTAGGGACGTCCGAAAAACATCCTAAGGAACGAACCACCTCTGATACCACTTTTTCATGACCCGACCCTACCCGGGCTCGAGCCGCAACCACCCCAAGCCCACCTCCATAGGCCAGGGGCTGGCGACCAGTGCTGAAGGCAGAAAAACTCGGGGAGGCCTTTGCTTAAGTACCTGTACACACACATGCAGCCCACTCAATGCAGAAGTGCAGAGTAAAAAAGAAAAGACATGTAAAGTGAAAGGGATACTACGATATATAAACCAAAAAAGTTTATCGACCTCTAACAGTACAAAGAAAGTGCTAAAGGTAAACTGAAATGAAAAGGGGAAAACACACACCCAACCAGAAAAGTGCCACAACCCATCCACAAGTAAACAAAAGAAAACACCTGGAAGGGTCCCCCACCTGGAACCTGACTCTGACCACCACACGTGGTCCAATCTCCCAAACTCCTAAGCTCCACTGAAGTCACGACCAACCTGTCAGTCATCTACAAGGGAACACCAAGTGCGGGAAAAGCCCAAGCAGTGGTGAGTATAAAAATAATCAGTAGGATACCCCGAAGGCTCGAGGGAGGAACAAAGGAGGTAATAAAGGGTGAGCAGTAGATTGAATAGGGAAAGTAGTGGAGTACAACCGAGAGTGCAGTAAGAGTAAGAGTAGAGATTCCATCTCAACCCAACAAGAGAAAATAGGTAGACTCGTCCAGACACAAGGAGCTGGAAATGGTGAGAACATGAACTTCCTGTTGAGTCTTCACTACCTATAGCAGGAGAGTAGACTCATCCAACCATGAGAAGCTAGACACGGAAATCATGTGGCATACCTCGCATATCTTTGCCTCTCCTGGAAAGAGAGTAACCAAACCCAAGAAGTGGCTACTGGAACAAGGTATATACATATACATATGCTCAACAAGAAGCCTGAACAAGGTCATAAGGGGATCTCCATCCCGTAGCTCTGCCCAATAAAGTGAGTCGCCAACAGTCCCATAAGTAAACACCATTGATGCCTAGCATCCCGCACGTCTGTCCCAAACTGCAAGTCAAGGGCTCAAATCACCGCACCTTGACACTATCTGCTTTGGGAGGCACTGACTCACCTGCACGGTTTTAGGTCGCGTCGCAAGGATGTGTCTCAGTGGGGAAAGTGCCACTCGTACTTAAGAGTTCTGGGGGAACGTCAAGCCACACCTCGTCACTACCCCATAGTCGACAGGTCTCCTCAAAGTTGACAGGTGACCCCCTGCCCAGCCCCGCTGGAGGGTAATCCCTGGAAGTTGATTGGTTCATACTGGAGGGAGATCCGGCAAGAGTCGATAGGTTCCACACTGCCTAGTCTCGTAATAGGGTAATCCACTGGGGGGAGACCCAACTAAAGTCATCAACGAGTCCCAATTCCCAGTCCTGTAAAAGGGTAATCCACTGGAGGGAGGCTCAGAACCGTCATCGAGGACCACTTCCCAGCCAATCTGGAGGTAAACCCGGCATCGGGGACCACTTCCTAGCCCATCTGGAGGAAAACCCGGCATCGGGGACCACTTTCCAGCCATGCTGGAGGAAAACCCAGAACTGCTCTGGCCATCCCTGCTGGATGGTACTGCTCGGTGAACACTGTTTTACTGGCCATCCCTGCTGGATGGTAACCCACAGGTCATCCCTGCTGGATGGTACAACTAGTGAGCCCTACTCAAAACAACATCATCCCTGCTGGTAACAACCTCAGCCCTGCTGGAAACAACCTCATCCCTACTGAAAACAACCTCTTGGGTAGAGGATCGGTGCCATCGTAAAGTGTTGGTCACACCGATTCCACAAGAACTCTACCAGGGAAACATAAAGGAATGGGAGAAACTCCACGGGCCCCTCAGGGCGATCACGCTCCAATCCTCTGAGTCACGGTCGAAGCGGACTAAGACAAATCATCCCAGAAAGTGGGAAAACACCCATGTTGTATGAGCACACGTAGTAGCAAATGGTGCCGCTGTCCGGTGAAAAGGGCACGGTACTGAAACCCCGCACAGCTGAAGAAACAGAGGAACCAAACCATCTCTGTCGGACAGACGAGAACAGAACCAGGGGAAAACTCAACCCTGCTGTTCAATAAACAAGAACAGAACCAGGGGAAAACTCAGCCCTGCTGGTCAACAAACGAGAACAGGAGGAACCCTCTACGTCGCGAGAGGTCAAAAGTACGTAAAGCAGAACACGACATGCACATGGGGCCCACACGACATGTGAAACCAAGTCAACCCCAACCAAGTGCACAAAAATTCTCAGGTACAAACAACCACATGTACCTCTAAGCATTCCCATATACTCCCAGAGCATACCACATTTCCATCCAAAAGGCTATCGTACACATGGAACCCAACGTTATCGCAAAGGAGTAACATAACAATTCCAACTTTCCACCTCAACGGCTGAGGCACAGCCAATCAAAATCCCTTTAAACACAAACATCACTCTCCCAGGAGTGAACACGATCACACGCCAAAGGTTCCCTACAAACACCGTAGGAAGAACCACCACCGGTACACCTTTCGTGCTTCCACATTTAATAAGATTGTGTAAGAGGATCTGCTCAACTGAAAAGATTACATCACTGTAATCCTCATGGAAAATGACGTGAGATATACTACCAAATCGCCTCAAATGGATATCCAATGGAAAAGTCGCCAACACCGCTTTACGCCCGGATGGCGTCTCGTGATCCTGAGCCTCGGTCCCGAAAACAGTCGGGTACATCACACCATTGCAATACCCTCAGGAAAACTCATCAAAAGGACTGATCACTTGAGAGGAACGAATATCCGGAGAAAAAGATGCATTCCGGTGCACCACACATGAGCGGTGCTACATGGGACCCACATTCCGGTCCGGAAACACAATGAATGGATCACACCGTTGCAATCATCTCGAAAAAGTACACAAGTTCGACTAATCACTTGTCTAAAATGGACACCCAGTGAAGGAGAATAAATTCATCGTCAACACCCAAACTGGCCCTCGTGGGGCCCTCACTAGTGTGATAAATTAAAACGGGCGGATTGCGCCATTGCAATGCCCTTAGAAAAACACCCAAAAACGACTGCTCGCATGCCCTAAAAGGATGACCAAAGAGGAAGTCGCTAAATGCTGCTCGCAGCTCAAAATACGGGCCATGGGGCCCATGCCACATTTCTAGTTTCAACTCCCAAAATCACACTTGAAAACTCTGCCTCCGCACCAGGGTCCAAATGCCGCTGACGGCGCTCAAAACGGACGTCGGACGCGTCCGCGCCATCCAAAACAAGATCCCCCAAAAAACGTCAATTCACTTAAAGACGTGTCACGCCTCCGAGGCCTCCATCCCAGGATTCAAAAATACTCAAGACCATCTCAAAAGGTTCTCCTGGATTCGAAGTTCGCATTGTCGTAGATGGCACGCGAAACAGACGGTCGTAGCAAAAGATAAGGGTGTCCGAATTTTTAAGTGGGGGGGACCCCTTTGGGCCGGACCGCCTGGTCCGGCCGGTCCGCCTTGCTCAGGCCAACCGGCAGGCTCTGCAATGCCAATCCATGGCCCCGACGTGTGGTGCTGCCTGCCTCCACTGACCGGCTGACATGGCCGGTCCCCTTTTCCACGGAGACCGGCAGGACGCGGGTCTCGGTCCGCCACAGGGGTCGCGCCGCGACCCCGCTCGCCGCGCCCTCGGCCTGTCGCCACCGAGCCGAAGGCCACTTCCGCCTGCCATCCTCCGAATCTACTGCCATCCCAGAGCCGCTGCTTCCATCCCAAAGCCTCCGCCACCGCCTGGAGTCACCGGAAACCGCCGGACGCCGAAAAAAAACCCAAAATCCCGCAGAACTTCGGCGGACGATTGCGATTACCTCAGAGCTCTAAATTCAATTCCTGAAGAAGCATCAGAAAGATCATAACATACTCTACGTGACTATGATCTTGGATCGAATATCGGGAAGAAATTAGGCACTAAAATCCTAGTTTAATGTAGGTGTGATAATTTAAAAACGGGAACAAAACCTCCTACCTCATGGGCGTAGCCCGACGCTTCGTCGTCGACCCGCCGGAGTGGCCGTGCCTCGCCAAAGATGCCTCACCAGAGTGGAGGACGAGAGATAGGGGGGTTTCCACCTACTGCTGTCTAGGAAAAGAAGAAGAAGAAAAAGAGGGAGGGGGTGTTTAAGTAGAAAACACTTAAACCCCCAGCCCGACACGCCCCCGACTCCACTCCCGACGCAGACAAAAAAGAGGGCGCCCCTGGGGTAAAAACGATACTCCGAGTGCAAAGGTGGTCTTAGAATTTTAATCTGAGTCCCCATTCAAATGTTATAAAATTTAATGACTGAGGCCGCTAAATTACGAAAACGCCCCTGGGGCCTTTTTTCACTGACGGCCCACGCCCGAATAACTTACACCCCTCCTAGGGTAAACGACACACTCTGAACTCAATGGTACCCTTGGTTTTCCAATCCGAGCCACCATTTAAGAGATACTTGAGTTAAGATGTTAAATGAATAAATTAATTATTTAATTTATCTATTTCACGTTCTGATAGCGAGCGAGGGGTCCAAACGTCCCGCGCCGACATGTTTTATGTCGTTCCAAGGGTAAACATTCCATTCTGAACCCATCCGTGCACTCAGATCTCTAATCTGAATCACCATTTAGGTGTAAATCTCATTTATTTTGCATTCTCAGTGCGAACGCACTGAAAACTTAATTCCAGCCACATTGGGGCTCGGAATCGCACGCCGTCTGAAGGCGCTGCTCTAGAATAAAATCAAGAATATTCCAAATTCTTTTATAGCCAAAAACCGGGTTATTACATGATTTTTTCACTAAGGATCTGATGGAATGGGGACTGAACGCAATCCACTATGATAATCGTCGAAGTGATCCTTGACTATGGAAATTATTTTCTACACTTATATAAATGCTGAAAATTATCTCTTATGCCAATTTTATGCTCTCATATCTCATGTTATTTTATTACTTTATGATTCATTTCTTATAAACTACCTGTATTTATTCCATGGATTAAGATTATGATATATGAAATGATAGGTATGGGTTTCAAATGTAAATCTCATTTTCCCATTCCATAATTCTCTTGTTATTATTATATAATCATTGATATCTCCCTTTTTTACCATTACTAAGCATCTGAGCTCACCGTTTATTATTTTTCCTTTCCCCATGTTATGATTAAAGGTTTTAAGTATGTTATTTCTAAGAAGGGTCTTATTTGTGAGGAAATATGTGGGAGATGATTTGGATATCTTTTGAATAATTTTTTTAAGTATCTATGTTTCCAAAAACAATAAACCTATAAGATTTTAGAATTGATCATTATATTATGTATTGAATTTTCATATAATAATATGTAATATTTGTGTATGAAAGGTATGGGTCGCAATATTTATACTTTAATTTATTCTTTCCAATTCAATGTCTATGTTACAACATTAATATTTTAATGAAATACTATTTATAATTTATCTGACTAAACATTCATATTCCTACTAATGGAGTCATTATCCAAATAAGTCCAATGTCCATATAATCCCAATGGTCATATAATACCAGCAACTATATAATCCCAATAGTCACATATAATGGTCATATTAAATTTTTATATATAATCACACATGCAACCCTGTATTCATACATTCTATTCATTTACATCATTCCTCAAATCTATAATATTTTGAAAAAAAAAGTCTAATTTTTATAGTTATAATTAGAGGTATGATCTTTATAAAAACCCATAAGGATAATGATTTCAAGTTCATTGTAATTTTATTTACTTTTGGTTTCATTACTCATGTAATATTCTTAATGATGTTATATATTGTATTCCATTAATTTTTTAATTATTATTTTGTACTATCATATTTTATATTAATGATATATATCATGGATATTTTAGGTTGGTGTTTCTTGTAAAAATGATATCATAATATTAAAGGAAAATTTATTTTTTAACGTTTATTTTGTTATAGATAATATTTAATTGAAGGTACCTGATGAAACTAATGTGGGAGTAGATTAGTTGTGAATCTATGGATCTATTAATAGTGATATTAATAAGAGGTGGTGATGTCAGGTGTGTGAGTTTATTGGAAAGTGAATTGATGATTTTTTTTTATAGTGTGGTTCCACTAGTTTGTAATGGATTAAGGATAATGTCTTTTTTGGGATGAATGGGGAAATTGGAAGATCTAGCTAAGCTATCCATGGTAGATTTTCATATAATATCCAATGTTTTAAGAAATGTGGGATAAAAGCAATGTGATGTTGGAATAGGATTAGTTTGGTTTTGAGGGTGTTTTGGAGTTCCCTTGGAGATTGGTGATGATAATTAGTTAGTAGTGTGGACTAACGGTTAGTCAGGTTGAGTAAGAACTATTCAGAGTAGTTTGGTTCTATAGAATTTGGAATTAGGGTTTTTGAGTCATGATTGTATGGTTTTGCGGATAAAGGATCAGATGAAGAAAATATATATTATATTTTTTTCTATAGTTTGGTTGTATCATTAGAATAACTATAGTTACAATCATGTAGTTGGAATAATCAATCTGATTTTTGGTAGGCGACCCTCACGTTGGATGGGATGTGATCAAAATTTGGGTCTATAGGGATGCCATTTGTGACTGGTATGTGAGTGATTTTAAGTGTCTTATTCTAAATCAACAATATATTTGGATAACATTCTATGCTTTTCAGTTCCATCGGTATGTTTGGTAACTAAATATGAGTATTTTCTAGTGAATGGGATAGGTGGATCACATGTATTGGATGATATCGTTTGGTTTTAAGAATCACATATGGATAAAAAGATGGTAACATAGTATTCTAGTGTCTATTTTGAGTAAATCAATATATAGAGGATCTGATGGACACTTTTGGGTGTAACTGAGCATAGAAAATATGTTTTGGAACCATATATATGGTTTGTATTATAATTTACACATGTTTATTTTTAGTCTAATTGGTTTCAAAGAAAAAATTATAGGGCTGGATTGGGAATCGATTTAGAAGATTGATAACCAATTGGAATCGATAATTAATAGTTCAATAATATTTTTATTATTAGATCAGGTATCAAGGGTTAATTTTGTATTCTTTTCGAGGATGATAAGTTCTACAGTGGGGAGTTTCTAATGGAATATTTCATTTCAGATGAGGGATTATTTTAGGTAATTTGAATTTTCAAACTCTATATTGAGGAAATTTTTAGAATCACTATTTGGATTGCATTGAGAGTTAGGATATCCCTATAGATATGTTTACATGATTTTATGTGTTTGATTTGTTCTTTGGAGAAACAATAAATGGTTTAAGAAGTATTGGGGTACTTCTCTAAGAATGAGACCCACTAGAGAACTATTCAGGGTAAAGATGGTACCTAGTGAGACACCCAAAATCCAAGATTTCCAAGAGGGCCAATAAGTACCTAGTAGCCTCTAACCAAGTACCTGATAGGGATTAATATGATTTTATTATGATTGGGAATATTTGTTATTGTTTCCTTCACCTTTTCAATCCTTTATAAGGTTCTCATTTCCCTGGTCATTTAAACTAATGGGGTTGAGCCCACTCCCCTCCTCCTCTCAATCCCTTTAACTCAATGAACTGGGGATTCTTTGAGCTTATTTCTCCATTATAAATAGATGTAAGTATTCCTCATTTTTTTCCATTAATATTTTTCCTTGTTCTCTTATGTTTCTTATTTTTTATGATAGTTTTTTATGAATATTCCACTAGAACATGGAGTAATTTTTCTAATATGATGGGGATTCATGGTGTGGTGACTTATGGGTGTCGAAAGAGTAGGAATTCCTCCTATTGATCATAATTACATTATAGGTATGGATATTTGTGTATTTTAAATGTCTTACTAGTGAGTTAGCCCAAAATTAGTGACTAATTTAGCTTATAAAGATGTAGAGTTGGTTTAAAGGTTTTCCCGAAGAATTCCATGAGCTGTTGGCATGTAATTTTTCACAGATCTATACAGGGGAGGAAATTCAATGAAATTTTATAAATTATACCTCAATATATTAAATTGATTAAATAATTATAAATTTTCATAATTAATTATTTTGGATTATGGTGTGGGATAGGGTATCAGGATCTTGGTGAAACTAATTCTGGGTTAGGTTTAATGATGGGTGATAATGGTATGGGATAGTAACCAAATTTTTATAGGTAGTTGGTTATTTTAATTCTTAACCATATAAATTTTGTTATCTCCATTACATATGTGGTCCTTGATTTTGGGTTTGAAAATATATAAAGAGGCTTTATTGAGTCTTGAGTTTTTTTTATATTCTTAAGTTAAGAATTCAAGTGGTGACTTAAAAGTATCCTTAATGGGTCATAAATCCAATATTTTATAACAATATTTTCAACCAAGTTGTTCAATTCTTATAAATTATTAGGTACCCTAAAGTGGTATTTGTGAGTTTTGTAAATTATTATAGGTCTAGGTTAAGATAAGTTGGTGGATAGTAAACCTTTATATAGTAAATACCTTGGGTATAGTGCCCAATATTATTATGACCTTGGGAATTTTATGGGATGGTCTAGGTAATAGACTTACGACCATGATACTCCACAAGTAAGAGAAGTAGGGTGTAGGAATTGGACTTCTGACACATGGTAAGATTTTAGGTGTGGAATAATCATAGTTTTAGATTTTGGGAGAGGGTAGTCACTCCCTTTTAGCATGCCCAATGTCACATTAATATTATAAAGAGAAGGAATGGTTTCCCTTTTATGTTAGGCTCCCAATGATGAAGAATGAGAACATGATATGCCACGGTATAACGAGTAAAACATTATGTAATGTTTAATTTGTTGTTATATGGGGTATTTCATGGGAAAATCGAGTGAGATGTTAGGTAGTCCTCATGTGGACTTAGTTAAGTGAACTTTTAAGGAAGAGGTTTGATCATTATATATGATTTCTCAATATGTGGTTGGGTATAAAAATTTAATAGGGTTGGGAATTAATGTTGTTATTATTTTGATAATCACTATGGGGTAGTGCATTGCTTAAGAGAGTGTTTTAGTGTTTAGTATGTGACCTTATAAATTATGGATCTGGACTATAATCTTGAATAGTCTAAGGTTAGGGTAAGATTTTGGGTTCTATATAGCTTAGGTGATTTTAGTATGATATGATACAAGGAATTAGACCTCAACAAGAATTAGGTGATGATGGTATTGGATGTGGTATGATATATGGTATGATATCTCCCCCTAAGAGGGATGGTGATGGTATGGGATAAGGTCTGTTGTGTATTATGAGACCATACCCTAAGTTAAAGGGTTATGGTATGGGATTTGTTGTGTGATGTGGCATGATACTACACCCTGATTGAGATGATAGTGGTATGAGAATTGGTGTATGATTAGGAATGATACCCCAACCAAGATGAGAGGGTTATTATATTAAAAATGGAATGATATTTGGCATTTTACCTCACACTATATGATATGGTGTTGGTATGAGAATTGATATGATATTAGGACATGGTACAAGACCCTACCTTATATGATAGGGTAATGATCCAATGTTTTTTGTAGGCCCCTGTCCTAATGGAAGGGTATGGGATAAGGTTGTAAATAATGGTGAATTCTCCACAATCATTAACTGAAGTAGGTTAGGTCGAGTATCATGGTGGCCTAGTTGGCACATGAGGACCTGACTCAATTTATTTTATGTTATATTTTTTATTATAATTTATTTTTATATATATCCATACATTATAAATGATATCATATATAAGGGACATATTTTTTGATATATATTTATTTTTATGATCACTCCCTAAACTGTAACTCTATATTATTTTCATTCCTTGTGATTAGAATTTATGTGGAAGGTTATATAAGGGATATAATGGGTGTAACTGGGTGGATGTGGTGTGAATGGACTAAGGGGAGGCCTGACTTCATAAACATGTATCCACCAATATTTATATTTATTTATTTATTTATTTCATACTTATTAACTCAGTGGATGGTCCTTGATTAGTGTGTATCTGTATAGCATGGTTCACATTCATATATCATTTTTATATTTATATAATATTTATGTTTGGCCCATATATCTTATTCATTGTTCATTCACTAATTTTCTATATGATTCTTCTATTATTGACTATTATTTTGTATTATGGAAAAAAATTATTGTCCCCTAATGTTTCTTAAATTCTCTCACTATAAGTTGACAACCAATGATGTATGGGGAGGAATGCCTATGGTCTTTTGTAACTCGAGATAAGTTATTGTATGGTAGATTTTATCAAGGTATTTACACTTTTCATGTTCTTAGAGGATGTGGGTAATCTATTTAGACCTTTCTTCTTCCTTTCTACAATAGTGATATGAGTCTAGTAGCTTTGAGACAAAGTGTCTATTAAAAATACTTGAATAATATTTTTAGAAATTTTCATTATCATGGAAAAGGATTAGAATTTTAGAAATTAAATAGTTAAATAACCTTGTAGGTTTTATTCTTAGATATTTTTATTTTTCATGATTTTATATTTTCCATTTGTTTTGGTTTTCTATTTTTTTTCTTATTTCGGTCATGAATTTTTAGTAGTTTTGGACTATTTTTTATTCTCTTTTTTTCATTTGTTCTTACAGAATTTCTAGAAATTTTCATTATCATCACTTACTTTCTTTAAGGGAACTAGTATTTTAGATAAAGTTGGGTTGTTTTGAGATTCTCATATATATGTGATTCAAATAGTGAATTATAGATCTAGTTCCCAAGGATTATTGAATAGGACAAGACAACAATGATGGTGAATAGTTTTCATGAATATTTTGGTTCTATATTATAATCCTTATTGTGTTTTTATTTGTCATTATTTATGTTTTATCATCAGATATTTTTCTTTAGGGATATTTCAAATCTTATCCTAGTTTGGGTTTTTATTTATTACCACACCTCTACTCGGTATGCATATACGTTTTTTCCTTGGAAAATATCACTTTCATTATAGTGGATATTGATTTGTCTCCATCGGTATTTTAAATAATACTATAATTAAGTGGATTCATTGGTTAATATGTTTTTTTGTTGGTTATGGAGGCCCTATAGTCTATTCTTGTCTTCTTGGAATTTTTATGGGACTTTGTATTATGTAATACATAGAGAAAAACTAATTGTAAATTTATCCCAAAAAAATTATTTTATACTTGTTTAGGTCATTATGTCTATCCGGTAAAATAAATGATCATAATTTTCAAATTTTGTTTATAAGATATATTTCTCATTACAAAAATTTCAATATTTTAACATTTAAGTATTATAGGTAATTTTTTATAAAAACATATTATTAAAAAATATTATGATAGTATCATGAAAATATATTAAAAAATACTTATTATGTATCATTATAAAATTATGAAAATAAAATTGTAAATAACCTATAAAAAATAAAATATAATGATATTAAAAATTCATTACAATAGAAATTTTATTTTCAATAATTTATATACTAAAATATCAAACACATAAATCTTGTTTTAGTTATAATTAAAACTTCATAGCCATCAAATACTTGTATCATAAATCAAGTAAACCATACCATTTAAATTAAATTTAAAAAAATCATGTATTCACACATTCCCATATTATATTAAAAACACCATTTAAAATTATCTCGTATATTTTATTTAATTTAATCATTTTAATCATTGTAATATAAATTGAATCATTATATGCATAATAGTAATTATTAAATTTTCAAAAATTGTTCAAATTAATTCCCCATATCACATTACATAACACATTATATATTTTTGTTTCATTTTTATTACATGGATAATCCATTATACAAGGAAATTAATATTATTTCCTAAATAATTATATCTCTTTTATCACCTTAGCATACCATAGCAATATCATTACAATATCAAAATATTTGATAATCACTACATATTAAAAATTTATATAAATTTGTAATTAGTTTAATTTATCTATTTTTTACAAAATAGTTAGCACAACTAGATATACTAGAACTCATAATTGATAAAAATTTAATACCAATAATAAAAAAAGAGGGTGTGGGATAGTTCATTTTTCGAAGAGGGGTATGTCGTAATTGGGTTTCAAGGGAGGTTTAGTAGTTGAAGATGGATTTAAGGAGGAGTAATAATGATTTTTTGAAACTATAGATGAGAAGAAACAATCCTGGTATGATTGATGATATATTAAAGGGTAAAATCATTAGTGACACAAGGTATTATGTTGGAGGATGATGGTTCAGAAGATTGGATAAAATAATAATTGATTATATTTTCATGGGTAATTAAAATCATATAAAGAGGCCACCCTAGAGTTACGATTGAAATGTTTTATGTCTATATGATGACCTATGGAATAGGACTTGTGGAACATGGTTATAGTACAAATAAGGAATGAGTATATCCATGTTCACTAGTGAATTGTGGCTATATAAATATCTATGATCATGATCCATGTAGACTGTGGAAATAATTCCATGATTATACTCTATTTTCTAGTAGTTCTTTTAAGGAAGAAAAATATTTCACCCAGTTTTATGTTGATAATTTATATTACATTAGGGTGTTTGATGAAAATTAGTTAATGATAATTCTAATTTATTTTCCTGATATACGCATGGTAAGTCCCAATACGAACTAGATATTAATGCATAAGAATGAGATATCGAAAACATTCAAGATTAAAGATCTTGAAATAAAAAAATGATATTGGTTAAGGGGATCGGTAGAGACCATAATTAAAAAAAATTGAAGTTATCTCAATCTAATTACATTATGAAATTTTTTAAGACGGTTCAATATGTCTCAATCAACACCTGTTTCAGCCCCATTGGTTATCAATTTCCTATTTTCTAAAGACAAGGTACTCAGGATGGATGATGAAACTAACTACATGATGAGGGTTCTATATGAATTAGTGGTATTTTAATAAACCGTGTCATTAATGTTTGTAATTTATTTTAATATTCAGTAAATTATTTATTAATCAACTTAATTTTGTGTTTATGGTGGTTTATGTAAGTAATAGATAAAAGAAGGGAATGAAATAGTGTTTTGATGCATAAAGAATACTAAGTAATCATTAGCAGGGAATCGATTACCTGGTGATATCTAGTGAGAGTTTCAAAACAAATAGTTTTTAATATAATTCCTTAAGTGTTACTATCACATGTACATATTTTCCATAATGTGTTTAGTGGGTCTTAAAAGGTACTCAATTTTTTCTAGGAATGTTTTTTAAAACATGGTAAAAAATTTATTTTACTTTAAATTAAAATTTTAATAGAGGTGTACCTTCATAATTCTTCCAAGAAATAAACATGGCCCTCTTTAAGGTGATATCATCCATCATATACTCTTCTATGTTGGGTCTTTTATAAAGGTTGATATGATCCTTCACCATGCTATTGGAGAAGATTTATTTTGGGAAGACTATCAGTAGTCATTTCGTTCTTCACATCATTTATACTACTCTATTAGGTAAAGAATAAAATTCATAAATTACCCTATTCTTTTAGACTTTACAAATCCATAAATTGGGGGTATATCTTCTTAATTTTTATTTTATAATAATAATCATCAATTTAATCTGTGGGTGAGCCCTCCGCACTAACACATTATTATAGTGTGATGGTTTTTAATGACTTGGGGTATTATAAAGATCATTATAAAATGAATTTTATATCTAAATAATTTTTTTTTATAATTATGATTTATTAGGAAGTTTATTAACATAAGTTTATTATTTTCTATGTTATGTTTCATTAATTTTTTTTATTCATTTTTTTATGCTTCTATTTATTGTAATTGTTTATCTACTTTTGGTTTAAATAGATATTTTTATTCTTGTTATACATATGATTTATAGATGTTCAATATAGTTAATAGAGATAGAGATGTTGTTATTATTATTGGTTATTATTATTCCTATTATGTAATTTTTGTCTTAATATTCTATGTTGGTAAGAGGAAATGATAGATTATTAATATTTTCATGCGGGTTACTAAGGTATTTAATGAAGGGTTTTATAGAGATCTATATAGAACATGATTTTAATTCCTTTCTAAATAAGGATGTGATACTTTAATCTTCCCCTAAACCAATGTGCCTATGAAATAGTTTTATTCTTCACCCTTTTAGAAGGATGATATTATATAGACAGGGTTATATTACATTATATAGAAGATGTATGGTTTCCTTCAACATGGATTCCAATCTCATCTTAAATCGAGTATGTTTGGTTTTCACAAAAACATGGTATGTTATTTGAAACACACTCCTTAGGTAACTAATTTTATTTAGTACATCACATAAATAATAAAATGATTAATTTTATATTTTTATTAATTTTCCACTTTATGTTAGTATGGAATTCACATCTTTTTATATTTGATAGGTAGGGGTCAGTTTTTGACCTCATACTTGGAACAATATACTCATACCAACATGTCCCCCCTATGATGCATGTGGATCATGTTGTATATGATCCATGTAATGGAATCGTAGAGACACAATAGGGTTCCTAAGACATGGATTAAGGATAATTGATAGAATTTTTTGCATCTTATAGGTGATGGATAAGTGGGTGTTGATTGATCTGTTTTGTTTTTCTTTTTATTCATTGTATATGTGGGCTTTTCTTTACACATTAAAATTTTAAATTTTCTTTCCTTTCATTAATTGTGAGTTTTAACAGCAACTTTGGGTATTAATTCATTGAAAATAACATGAATATTTTTAAAATTTTAATTTATATATTTTGAATAGTTTCTTTTATGGATTAGTTAACATGTTGAAAGAAAAAATTTCTTGACCTTATCCTAATTATCCCATGGCGTTTACACTTTCATTTTTATATTGAGAATTATGCCTAAGATCTTATTAAAATGAAACAATAATAATGATATCATATTTGGGTCATTATAATATGGTATCAAAGCATGTATATGGTTTGTAGGTCTAGGATAACCTAGAGATAATATTTTCTGGACAAAAAAGTAATCTATAAATGTTCTTATCAAATATAAATTTGGTGGAATCTTGTGTTCTAGTGGTGATATTGGTTTTATTTTGATTCCCTTTTGATTTAGATTTATTACATGGAGTCTCAATCTTCATTATTAGGCACATATATCTAGACATTTATAAGGAAACATTATTTTATGTTCTTTATTGTTCATGGTTAGTTTATATTTATAATAATTTGTAGATTTATATTACATAAAACATTTAAAATAAAAAAATATCATTTTCTAATTATTTATTAATAATTATTTTATTAATATAAAATTTTAAGTGGTTCATTTTATTATGAAATTTATTTTATTATCATAGTTAACTAGATATCTATGTTTACACTTGAAATGATTATTTTGAAAACATTTGATTTAACATTTTTAAAGTGAATAATAATGTGATAAATGAGAATAAAATAGATATGGATATGAGTTTCAAAATGATTTGAGATATATCCTTTCAAATAAGTCATTATGGACGTTCTTCTTATTTTCCTAGCTCTAAGAGATCATTAATTTTTCACTATCATTTTAGATTCTGAAGACATACCAGACATAATTGTCCCTCTAAGTCAAAGAAGTTTCTTCAATGTGTCCATTATTACTATATATTGATATTTTTTCATCTAAATAGTTTATAGATCATTTTTAAATGATCCTAATGGACATATACAAACCACACTAAGTTATATGAATATTCAAAAAGAGAATTCAAACACTCATAGGAAAATATAGTTGAGGTAATATGATATATGGATATAGATATTTTTTTTGGATTAACCTATAAGGAAAGGAACATAGTAATAGGGCCATTAAAATGTAATAGGTAGATAATTTGTATTTGGGTAGTCTGTTGATGATAAGACTGAAATTCATTTTATTGTGATATGTACTATTTTAGATTAATTTACAATTTCATGAAATTTGTTTAATGCAAAAGTTTATAATTCCTTTTTCCCTGATCAATGGTGTCTCTTCTAGGATTGAGGGTCAAGGTTAATTTTAAGCCAATGAGTATTGATACTCCTTTGAGAAAATATTTTTAAAGGAATATTAAATTTTAATCTAGTGCTATAATGGTGGAAAAATGTTGAAATCATGGGAATTTATTCATCATTGACATGAAATATTTAATGTTATCATAGATGTTGCTTGATTAAACTAGATTTTAATATCACATTGATTGTTATTAAATGTGAGTTTATTTTTCATATCCATCTTGTATTTATTATACTCTTGTATTTATTATACTATTGTATTATAATTAGAATTTAAGTAGCCTGGGAAGGTTCATATCAAGAGGAATTTGAATCTATCACTATTTAAATGGATAGTTTGATTCCCAAGGAAGATGAAGATGAAAAAAAGTTGTTGTTTTCTCCAAATATATACCTCTTTATTTATGTTTTTTCTAAAATTTCTTAGTGTAGAATCCTAAATGAGATGTGGAGTTATTGATTGAGTTTTACTCAAGAATGGTTTTGATCTCAATTACACCTTATCAAATGGACTTAAAATAACTAAGAGGATTAAAAATTAATATTTAGGAGTTCATGGATAAGGGATTAATCATACCAAGAATGTAACCATGGGGGTCCCTTGTTCCTTATTAAAATAAATAAAAAATGATCCTATAGTTATGAATGAAATATTATAAATTAAATTAGTTGAATACCAAGAATATTTATCCATCATATCAAATTTATGAATTATTTTTTAATCTAAAAGTGGATAAGTGATTTTTATATATTGTCTTAATAGAAGAGGATATTCCATATATGGATTTATTAATATATTATCATCAATTTAAATACGTATTAATGCCATTTATATTGACTAATTCACCTGATTATTTCACTCACTTCATTGATTGGATCTTCCATGAATTATTAGGATTCTATGGCGTTGTCTTTGTTGATAATAGTTTTTTAAATTCATGATCCATGTAAGATAATTCAAGTCACCTATGGATTGTATTAGAGTTATTACATGAGTTTTATCTTTACACTAATCTTTCCAAATTGTCATTCTCGATCTGTTGGGATATATTTATTGGGTTTTGGTGTCCTAATTTCAAAATTTGGAAGATTTAATATAGTTGGGTGTGATAATTACATAAAAATTATGAATCAATTTTTTTTCAATATTTAATGTTTATTCATATTTTTCATATATTATAATCACTTCATTTGGTGTTTCTCTTATATAGATACTCCTATGATGAATTTGAAAAGAAATGGACTAGATTTAATTTGTTTTGATCAATGTGAAGAATCATTTTTCAAAATAATGAAGATTCTAAAAACAATTATTATCTTAATTCAACCAATATTGGTTAATGGGTTTGAATTCTACTATGAATCCTTTATAGTCAGCCTTTTTTGTGTATTTATCCAAGATCATCAAATGGTGATCTAGGGTTGTAGTTAACTTTAGATACATATAAATAACTCTCTAATACATGATCTAGAAATTTTCACTAGAGTGAATTATCAATGTTGTTGGAAACATTATTTTTTATAGTTGTTTGTAGTATAGACCAATTATAAAATCCAAAATTATAAATTTATTTAATGGAATTTTAATCTAAGGAAACAATGATGGGTTGAATACCATTAATAATTTTATTTTGATCTTATTTACACACATAAAAATGTATTTTTATTTTTGATTCTATTGGTATAATTTTTTAATTATATTTTTTTAGAAGATAAAGTACTAATGGAAATTAATTTTAAATACTTTTGTTTTTATGGGTTGTAAATTTCATGGGAATTTGAGTTTTTTTATTTTAATGATATGTTTATTTTGAGAATTGAGATTCATGTTAGAAATTTTAAAGGTTGAACATCTAAAGTAGATTCTTTGGGATATTAATCAAGGACTAGATGGTTTCTCAGGTTCTCATGTGTGTATTGGGAACATCAATCCATAGTTTTAAAATTTTGAATGTTTTTACCCTATTCAATATTTTCACATGGTTAGGGAAAACATTGAGGGAAACCCGTTCATTTTTGTTTTGTATTATGGTATGGTTTATTGTTTGTGCATGGTTTAATTAAAACCATTCATATCCTATAATTTAGGTTCATATGTGAATCTAATTGTTAGTTTATTGTTTGATGAATTGGGTACTTTATCCTGGAAGTGTGTGTTTTCTTAGATAGTGAAGGATTCATAGTTGTCGTTTTTTGAAAAATTGTGTGGCTAAACCATCTGAAGGTGATATATTATGATGGCTCCAACCACATGATCGGTGCACGACTTGGAAAATATTATGGATGTAAAGATTTTAATTAAAAATGGAAAATGTATCATTTTTTCATCCATGATTTTAATCTATAATCCACCTCCTTACTACTCACATTTTCATGTTCCCTAGGGGATCAATCATCGAATTCCTTATTTTAATCCCATTTTTTGGGTAGGGTTTTTGTGTAATTTCATTATCATTTTGAGGTAAGTTTTTCTTTTCTTACTCCTTTATAACTGTTCATTTTTTTCTATTTTAATTAAAAATATTTGTCTTAGTTTTTGGATATTAATTACACCATAACATAGTGTAAATCATTATAGATAAGGGGAATTTTTCTCAGCATAGATTGGTGAAATCCCAAGATGATTTCTATACATCATTCCTCACCATTTTGATAAAGGTACATTGCCTATAAAATTTTAGAGGGATTTAGTTTTAATAAAATGAAAATGGATATTTAATTATTTTCATTTCAATGAATTTTTATTAGGATGGGTTTATGAGTACACCACAGACCTTCCATGGGTGTTTTAGAAATGGTTACAATGTGATAGGATGACTTGGTTGTATTTTAGGTGTTATTCCTATTTAAATTAAATTGAAAAATTAATTCTAAACTACTTGATAAATTATAAATTGTTATAATAAATTTATTTTGATGTGTTGTCCTAGGAATGGTACTCCTATTAATTTGTGATGTCTAGATGTACATGGATGATCATGGGAGGGAATCATTGGTCTATTCTTAATGGGAGTAAATTCATGATTAAGGTAGGTTATCTTTGAACATACCCCTTTGGTACAAGCATTTTGTTCATTTTAATGTGATTTTAATTCTCACAATTTAAGGATGTTGGCCATTAATTTAAATTATTTTTTAAAAATAAAATTCACATAGATTAAAAAGAATTATAAGGGCCATGATGAACCCTTGGAAACTCGTTGATGCCATGGTTTTTTGTTGTCAAATTTGTGATTAAGAATCAGTTCTATGTGATATAAGAACCATAGAGGGTTATATATGAACCAAATGAGTTATAGTGAACCTTGTTTGGTACCCCTTGATTCCCATTAGTAGGGATAAGTAAGTAATTTTAATGTAAGGCATAAGTAGGCTGTGATAGAAAATTTAAATTCCTTAATGCTTTCAGGATAGTTTAATTGATAATGGGTTCAGTGTTCCTCCCCCATTCTAATATGATTACCTCAGTGGAAAAGCTCCGAGTAGACCTATGATATGTTTGGAGAGTGGGTCTACCTATGATGAATTAAGATATAAGATGGAAATTATGCCATATCTTGAGATCAGTGCTAGTAAGGATTTCCTTATAAGGCCAGGGAAGCTGTGACATAATTATAATGATAACTTTGAGGGATGTTATTCCCTCTAAGTGTCTGTATTAGACATGATCAATGAAAATGGTATCTTGGATCACATGTAGTGTATCTAGGCTATGATGTGGCTTGGGATACCTTTATGGGTCCCGAATGAGATATTGACCCTTGAGAGGGTGAATGTGAGTAATGGGTATTAATGATATTGGGTGTCATTGTGGGAAATGATTCATTTATTGATCCAAATATAGTTGTAGTGATGATGATAAGTAATGTTATTTTGGGGAAGTACCTTTTTGTGTGAAAAGTTTGGGAGGATGGATAAACTAATTTATGATTATAAGAGTTATTTGTGGGGTGGATTCACTACACATTGAGATGTACATATATTTTTTGAATTTCGAAAGATCTCATCAATGATTAAACTATTCCCTATTATATATGTAATTCTAATTTGGTTTCCTTGGATTTAACCATTATTTATATATGTAATGGATAGGTTTTTATACTTAGGATTCATTATTTGGAACTATGTGGATTTTATGGGTGGTTATCTAGTATTTTTATTATAGGTCACTATGTATTTCTTGGGTGGTTATCTAAGAATTAGCCTTTTAATGTATATGGTTTTTATAGGAGTATAACTTGTAATCATCTTTATTTACAATCTACAATTCCTAGGATGTTGGAATTTGGTCTATAGGGATATTTGGATTGTCTGGGTGGTTACCTTGGTATTTTCTTACTGTTTTATCAGGATTTCCTATTGGGTTTCCTAGGAATAGAATTTTATTCTTACTATATTTCTTACTATTACTTCCCAATAATAACCTTTTTCACCTACTATGATATATCCATTGGTACTAGAATAATTTCTCATGTTTATGTAATGTATTTAGAAACACTCTAACACTAGATGAAGTAGGTGTGGTTGACCACATGTGTTAGGTTAGTTTCTAAGCATTGATTTGGGAAAGATATATACGCTTCTATAGTTTATTTATTCATTCATCCAAGAATATTTTACATGCATAAACTACTTTTCCAGTTATGTATGGGACCATATTTGTGGTTCCCTACTAGTCTGTACTCACATCCTACTCAAGAATCTATGGAGATTAGGTACCTAATCAGATCTCATTATTATTAGGTCTAGGTATGAAAAAGTCTCAGAGTTACATGATTGGGTATGATGTCTTGGATGGAGTTTAGAGAAAATTATGAGTTGGGGATATATGATGGAATAAGATCCTATAGTTTAATTTATTAATTTTTTAATTTTTCTTATATATGATTGTCTTAGTTGGAGGTTTGTCTTGTTTTCTAGTATGACTCCGAGTAAGAATGGTTGTGTTCTTCCACATTAATTTTTATTTATTCCTATTTATGGATTATGTGTTATTTGATGGATTTATATTATTATTTGATGATTTTTTATTATTTTTATTATTTATCACTCTAATATAGTTGTATAGTCGCCCCATGGTACCACCTTTGACCTCTGTTTCTAGTCAAAATCCTCTAATGTATGGGTAGCACCTAAGGTCATGTGGCACCACCTGTCCAAGCACCATTTGAGTGGATCAGGGCAGAGGAATGTCTCAAAGTGATATCAAAGTGTTTGTTTTTTTCTTACTATTTGGAGATAATATATATGTGTGATATATAAATTTGTCCAATATTATGATGAACCTCGTACTTGTTCCACATAAGCACCTTTTCCAATGAACATCCCAGGTTACCAAGGATATGATACTTGTTTTATTTATATTATCTTTTATAGTTTTATAATTTCAAATTATGTGACACTCAGGGTTTTTTATTTATGATTTGTGATTTATGATTTATGATTTATGATATATGGGTTATTTATCTCTTAGCTCATTATTAATAGTCTAGTGTAAAAGTATCATGTTTGGAACAAAATAATCACATTACATTTTCTTGATTTTGGGTGTTTCATATCAATGATGATTCAGCTTTAATCGACAATAGTGTTTAAAAACCTATATGATGTTTCCTCATATAAATTTTGGGTTTAATTTTACTTGGTTTTTTTAGGAGGGTGGTGCCTCAGTCAAAGACCAAGGCACAATTTATTTAATAGATAAAAAAGAGGATTACTTGAGTCTGAATGAAGGAATCTTATTAAAGTATTTCTCAAAAAGTGGAACCAAATCACCAAGAAAATCATCCTTCCATGTAATGACCTGGTTGACTCCCTTATTGGAAAGACCGTCTGCAACCATATTCGCTTCATGGAAAGCATGCGTAACAATGTAGTTGGTTTCTAAACGTAAAGCGATATAATTAATCCAACGGGAATTAAGAAGCCAAGAAAGATGCACCACACCCTTCGATATAGCCTATCCAATAGTGGTTGAATCACTTTCAATCCAAATATTGTTACAACCTTTTCCTTTAGGAAATTCAATAGCATGAATAACCCCCATCATTTCCGCTCCAAGAGACAAGGTCATACCATATCCACCAAAAATAAATCTGAGACATTGTCTAAGATGATCTCTAAAAATAGCACCACATCCAGTAAGTCCTGGGTTTCCTTTGGAGGCACCATCGACATTCACTTTGAAATAATTTTACTTGGTTGATCCATAGTATATTTTATCTAATAATAGGTCATGTGGATCTTACAAAGTGGAATTCCTTGATTGAGACTATGAAGTCCCTCTAATAAGAGATATATAGTGACCCTTGGTAGGTTGTTGTAGGTATTTTATACCTAGATGATCCTCCCCTTGTGGGTAGTTATGATACTGGTTATGGATAGACTAATTGGTTTAGCTAGTGTTAAAAAAACCTATATGGTGTTTTCTAGTATATCTTCTAGGTAGAATTATAATTAAATTAACCATATAAATATGGTATAATATTAATTAATAATCATAATATAACGTCCCTATATACATATTCTTGATCATGGGTGAGATTATTCTTTTCAAGGTTAGGATCATTGGAATAATGGATTATGATATTATATGTTTAGATCAAGGATAGGTAGATAATTGGAATATAATTTTGATTTTGGAACATATCCTGGGTGGTCAGTGATCATTTGATAATCCTTGGCATAGGTGAGATGTCATGTTTGTTGGAATATAAGCATCAAGGTACTTATAGAAAGGTAATATTAACATGTTCTAGGAACCATAGTTAGTGATTAATGGGAATTAACCTATGTTTGGTGGTGTATGACTAGTGGGGTAATTTTTCAAGTTCTGCTACCTATTTTTATAGGAGACTACATAGTTGGTTTTATATGATATTGATGTAGTACACACTAATTACATATCATACCATTCAACTATGAATTGGTGATAATCAATGTTAATGTAAATAATCGATTGTTTTTTATGGAATTATTAAAGGCTTGGTTTATATTGTTTCTATGATAATGATTTATTCCCCATGATTGTGAGATGTAAATTTTGAATTAGATCGCAGTATGGTTCCATGGTTAATCTGAGCAGGGTTTACAAGATGGATGATTATGTATCGGTAGGAGTGGAACATGTAGAATGATTTAACTTATTGATAATACACTCAAAGAGTAGGATAAGGGAATCCATATAGTTAGTAGTTTACAATTTTCCATTGGATTGTGTAACCCTCATCAAATATGGAAATCAGGTAGATGTTAAGGATGATGTTCCACCAAAGCTAAAAACGAGCTATGGTTGATGTTCCATGTTGGAAATCATGTATTATAACGATGGTAATTTCCAAATATTATGTCTTGTAATATATAAATCATGGTCCATAGAAATATATTTTTGATTTAGTGGAGTGAAGATAAATACACCAATACGGTAAGGAGTATTTAATAAGTCGCGGATGTTTGTCCCTTATGAGCGAAGAGACATAGATTTAATAAGACTGGTTATTGGATAGTTGATATGGAAATTGGATATATTTATTGTTATGGATCAATTTTTATCATATATTTCATTAAATAGTATATTTCTAATTTAGATGTGGAATTGGTTGGATTTTTTGTGGTGGCATCGATCTCAGGATAGTTATATATGATCTGAGGGTGTGTCATATTAGATATGTTCTAATGCTCAAGGTTAGAACATAACAGTGGTTTTTTGTTTGAAAATCGACCCATAAAATTACACTAATTTTTGGATAAAAACATTATTGTGGGTATTTTTATGACATTGATATGAATTTAGTATTTAGTCAACTTTGATCGGGCAATGAGATAGTGTGTAAGTGGGTGTGGTGGATTATTTTTTAGAATAGTTACACATATGATATTTTCCTAGTGTTTCCATGCATAATTAGGTGTGGTTTTATAGAAACTACACTAATAATTTTTTGGAATATGCTAAATTTGTTATGGTAAGATATTATGATGCTGGTAGAACCATGGCTCAGAATTGGCCTTTACAAGTATAGATACATATTTTGGAGCACCTTAAGTCTCACACCCCAATATTTTGTGAAATTAATTTCAAATAAATATAATCTTTTTTATATTTTCCATTAAATTCAACATTGTGTTTAAATTTTATTACATGAAACACTGATTTTCTCTTGTGTTACACATAACACTTAGTTTATCTTGTGTTACACGCAACATCGAATTTAAATGAAACATGACATACTATTAAAATATTTTTATTTAATGTGATAGTCATCACCTAGAATTCGGAATGGTGGGTATGAATAGAATTAACTAAATTAATAAAATATATGGTTTAAAATTTTATATAAAATGTATCACCCCAAGACATTACAATATTTTCCATTATAATTTCATGATAGTTTTGTAATACACACAACACCCGATGTAAAAAAATAATACTTATTCACATTTTTCATAGTAAATAAAATTATAACATTTTTAGAGAGTTTATATAGTAAATAAATATATTATATATCCAAAAATATATATTTATATCCATAAAATATATTTTATGTATACATAAGATAAGAATAAACTGAATATTACACATAAAATACTATATATGTATTAAAACAAGTTTTTTCGTATTTTGAGGGAGAACCCATTTTAAATCCGAATTTTAACTCTTTTATAAATTTAATATGTCAAAATAAACTTCATATTTGTATGATAAACATAAAAATAAGATTAAGGTGATTTTTTATAATTTTCCAATTAAAATTCATTTTTAATGAATAGTTAAAAATATTAAATTTTAGTTCAAAACTATTTTATAATTTAATTTATTTATATGGTTAAATTATGTTTTATATTGGTTTTAAATTTTAATTAGATATTATGTTTTCAAATTAAAACAATTTTTGTGATTGGGATCAATTTTACATTGAAATTGAATTTAAAAACATATCAAACATTCAGATGTTTTTACTCTGAAAACATGCATTATCGTCCCACCTGTGTGATGAATTTTAAATTAATTTATGACACTTAAGTGATTTTGATTTGGTAAAATGTTTTATATATTTGTAATAATAATAATATATAATGTATCATAAGTTCAACTTAGTTTTCACCAAAAATATTTGTGAAAGTAACTAAAATAAATTACAATTATTAAGAAAAAATTAAGCTTAATAAAGAACTAAGCATTTAACATAAGAGTCCAATTACCTAGAAACTTGTCCAATATCGATTTTATGGAAATATATCTTCCAAAAAAATTAAATTATTTATTTTGTTTTGTTTGGTATGAATTTTTCTAGGTAATAACTTGTGTTACCCTTAACTTCTTTTCAAATATACCAGGTGAGTCTATTTACATCCCTAAAAAAGGCCACCAACTCTCCCACTTCTTCACACCTATAAATCCACCTAGGATAGAACAATATCTGTCCAAATATCTTCTAAAAATCTATTCCCCCAACCTTTAATCCTACCTTTTTTCATAAATCCTTCCATGTAATGATTTTTCTATAAGCCAAAATATGTTACCTAATTAAGAGGTAATATCTTCACTCAATATTTTTAGTATAATTTTAATTATACACTCATTATAATCTTATTATTATAAGGTTAAATAAAAACACCAGTATACTAAATAGTGAAGGATGTTTTATGTTAATATTTATTCTCATAATTTCACACAACTCCATCAAATGGGTAACGAACATACTATTTCTGTGTATAGAGAATTACTACCTCACGAAATGATGATTGTTTATTTTTCCCTTACTACTGATCGTAGAGGACATTATGATATAAAATATATTTATATATGATATACATGATATTTATAAAATCATTATTCTTCTATAATTTTAATTTAGATCATTCTTGTTTGCCTTTCATATTGGGTAAATATGATAATTTTGTTTGAGGAAGTGTGGACTACCGCCCCCTCAAAGAGATATGACTCGTTCATGCCATACATGGAATGTATAAAGTATGGTTTTAATAAAACTATATAAAATATATAGAATATATATGGTACTTTAATTATAATATATATATTTTTCATTTATTTTTCATTCTTTTAGTACAATAAAGAAATGAAAGTAGTATTCATGTGTATGTAGGACATATCGTCTCCATGAACAATGTACTTCATTTCTAATCTCCAAATATTATGGACAACTCTAAAAAAATATGTTCTAAATATATAAGATAATTCAGTAAAGTTTTAATTTCATGATATTTTTAAATCATGATCTAATAAATAGGAACAACAAGTAACAAGTCAAAACACACTTTAGAAAACCAGGTAATTAAAACCTGAAATAGTAAAAATAATTAAAGAGTTTAAACAAAAGGTTAATAAAATATTTTTAGAAGTTAATATATTATATTATAAAAATGATTATTGTTATGGTATAAGTTGGTATCATGTTTTAAACCACTATACAGGATCTTAAATATTACACAACAAATTTATGGTTAAGGTTAGTGAATTTCATCTCAAATTACATTCCATTAAGACTTATTTATTATGAACCAATTCACTTTTATTTAGAGTATATACAACATTTGACTTGTTATATCATAAATCCCATTATTATAATGATATTATAAGATTCATTTAATATCATAAATTCTGGATATTTTGATTCGAATGTTTCAAATTGGTGTGGGATACTTTAGAATGTTTAATGATTATTATCCTAAAAAATGTTCTTTATGATAATATTTTAAATCTCAATTCATTTTATAATAATTTTTCATTATAATTTTACTTTATTATCCATATATTTATATTATTTATATTATTATTTCCTAAAATTTATATCAATTCACATTTGGTGTTTACTTTGACCATTATTTGATGAACTGTGGAATTATTGATAAATTTGTATCTTTTATTCAATACAGATATTTGATAAGTCATATTGTCTATTGATTAAATTTATAATTTTATATGAGTAATGATTTAGACATGAAATAATGGGTGGACACAAAAATTTATATAGCTTCTCAATGCATCAAAATGTTCTCATGAGATGATTAAGTTGGCCAAATTAAACAGGTTTCTACCTATAGTTTTAAACTGTCTGGAGGATGGATCATGACATTATAGGTCCTCATGTGCCTAAGACATGAAATCCAATAATTAAGCATTTAAGTAATAGATATTTTATTTATTATTCATCCATGAGATTTTTCTTCAACATATCTATGGATATGTTTCATTTCTATTCATTGATTAAATGGAATGTGTATCGGCTTCTTACATTTCCATATTGAATTTTCTTAATCTAGTTATTTGAAATGCATGTGTAATCAGTTATTTTCCTTTCCATGTTAATTTATTCCTATTGATTTTATTATTTATTCCTCATTAAATTAACTTACTAATCATGTTATCTTTACCTTATTATATTGCATTCCCCAGGTTATGAAGAAGACAACTTTGAATAAGATTTCAATGATGCAGTTTATTTCAGTTTATTATGTCGCATGTTTTATTTTGTTTTCCCAATGTATTGTGGGTATAATGTATTTAATAATGATTTTTAATATTAATAAAATTATAATTCCTTCAAGATTTTATTCCTTATAATAATGCTAATGTAATAAAATAATACACTGGAACCTGGCTTCTGGCGTCTTGGGTCAAGGCATTGCAATTGGTATAAATGAAATTTTAGAAATAACCTTAGAAACTAGATTTAGAAAACAAATATTCTAGAGAACAGCCCTAATATAGACATTGAGGATAATTATAGAATAACATCTTATAATTTTTTGATGGTATAAATTTTTTGGGTATTACTATCAATACATCCTTGTTTGGATACTACAAGTGGATGTGGTTCTCAAATAGATATTCCTAGGAGGAATAATTCCAACAAGGTGTTTCGGGCCTGACTCGGGGTAACCTACTACAAAAAAATGGGACCCACTTTTCACCTATTTTGACACTCCCAGAAGATATTCTTAAGATAATTCATATTTTATTTACCTACCAGTATGAAGGATTTAAAAGTAGAAATTTCTCCAAAGTAATAAAAGATTATAATTCTAAGATTTATGATGCATAAATTTATATTATGGGCTATACCATAATTGTAATTATATATTATGATCTAATACAATGTATTACATTTATTACAAAAGGTACCTATAATAATGAATGGTATTAATACTCTTGAAAAATGAATGGATTTACCTCTTGATAAAACAAATACAACTGGTATTAGAATGAAGAAAAACAATGTTATATTAGATAAACTTAATCAGTTTATGATGAATAGCCTTGAACAAATAGAGAAACCTATTATATAGAGATAATATAATATGTTTTATAACTTAATGTGGAAACAATACTCATCCTTTAGTGGGAATACTGATCCAATTTTAACTAATTAATGGATTAAGTCTCAAAAGAAGAAATTTATAGCCTTAGAATGTAGCGAAAATGAAAAGGTTACACTTATGGTCTATTGTATACAAGGTTATGTAGAGAAGTGGTGGTATCTAATCAATAGTATAAGGGAGTAATAATAAATTTAACTCAAGAAATAGAGGACTTTAAATGAGATGTTATTTGAGAAATACTTCCCTCATGGTCAAAAAATTGATATGAAGAGAAAGTTCTTAAGATTAAAGCATAAGGAAGAAGAGAGTTTTACATATTATGAAGACACCTTTATAAAGTTATCTAGATATTCTAAGGATTATATATGAAACACAAAGTTATATATTAACCACTTCTTTGAAGATCTTGATCCACATCTTCGAAGGGCATTGGTTTCAAATAATTTTACATCATATGAAGAGATAATGTTATGTTCTATCAAGATAGATAAGGAATTTTCTAGAATAAATATATTCAAGGGAAATTAAGAGAAGAAGAGGTTTTCTAATCATCATGAAAATGGAATTCATATAATAATAATAATAAAACTAAACTTTTTCCATATTTTAAAAGCTGTGTAAAGAAGCACCCTGGGAAATGTTTGAAGGGAATGGGAGTTTGTTATAAGTGTAGGGATAGGGGTCACCTGGAACATGAGTTCAAGGGAAGGAAGGAACACCCAGTTGCCCAATTATTCAACTATAGAGAGTTGGGGCACTATGAAAATTAATTCCCAAAGCTCTACGGTAATCTACCATAGAAGAGGCCAAGGGAAATGGACAAGCTTATGTTATCACTGAAGTGGAGGTAGAAGTACCAATTGACGTGGTATAAGGTACATTAATCCTTTATTCAAATTTATCCAAGGCATTTTTTGATACTAGATCATCACACACATTTATATATACTTAATTTTGAAATAAAATTATACATTTTCATTTTTATTTAATAAGATATTTGTTGTTAAAAACTCCTAACACAAGTATCATTGCAGTAAAGATGTTTTGTTCAGTCCCAATTATGACACATTAACGTGCCTTATGTTATGACCTTGTTTTCATACCAATGGTTTACTTTGATATTATACTTGGTATGGAATGAATCACTAAATATTATAAAAAATTATTGTAATAGAAAGGAAATTATGATTTTTTAAGAAGATGTAGAACCCATCATCTTTATAGAAAAATCTCCCTCACCTAATTCTTATTTAGATCCACCTTCAGTAGCTCTATTGAATGAAATTCAAGTTGAATAAGAGGAAGAAATATCTATTTAAGAAGAAGGAAATTTCCAAATCAAGGATGTACCAATTTTATAGGAATACAATGATTTATTTTTTAAGGATTTACCTAGATATCCCCCATAATGTGAGGTTTAATTCTCTATTAATTTAATCCTTAATTCAAGGCCAATGTCAAATACATATTATAGAATGGACATTAAGGAATTGGTAGAGTTGAAGAGATAACTAAATGATTTGTGTAATAAGGGGTTTATTGACCCTAATGTTTTTACATGGGGAGAACCTATTCTCTTTGTTAAAAAGAAATATGGATCCTTGAGATTATGTTATTGTTATAGGGAAATAAATTCCATTAAAAAAAAGAACAAGTATCTTAAACCCTGCATTGATGACTTGTTTGATCAACTTCACAGAGCCCAATATTTTATAAATATCGATCTTCATTCTGGTTATCACCAAATATAATTGACGAAGGAAGACATTACGAAGAAAAATTTTTGGATCAGATATGGAAATTATGAGTTTATAGTAATTCCATTTGGATTGACTAATTCACCCTTTATTTTTGTGTACTAAACAAACATAGTATTCAAGTAATATCTTGGTGATTTTTGATATTAAGGTTCACTATAAAACCTATGAGGACCATGAGAATCACATGTGGGTTATCATTAAAACTCTTAGAAGGGTAGAGTTATATGGGAAATTCAGTAAATATGATTTCTACCTTCATGGAGTCTCTTTTTGGGGTCATTTGTCTCCAAATATGAAATTTCAGTTGATCCTGCATAGAAAATGGTAGTAAGAGAATGGCCTACACTGACAATAATAACTGAGGTATGTAGTTTCATTTGTTTTTTAGGCTACTGTCTGCAATGTTTACATAATATTTCTATATTAGCTAACCCATTAAGCAATATTACATGTAAAGGGGTAATGTTTTTCTAGAAAAAGGAATGTGAAGAATAAATTGATGAACTAAAGGAAAAATTAGTCAATGATCTGATTTTGACACTAATATCAGGGAGTGATGTGTTTTTCATATATAATGATGCATCAAAAAAGGGACTTGGTTGTGTCTTAATAAAAAATTATAAAGCTATTACATATGCATCCATGAAATTAAAGAATCACAAACAGAACTACCCTACCCATGATCTGGAGTTAGCGGATGTAATATATTTTTCTAATATATGGAGGCATTATCTCTATGGATACATATTTGAGATATACACGGATCATAAAATCCTGAAATACATATTCTCATAGAAATACCTCAATATGTGACAAAGGTTAGGGCTCTAACTACTCAAAGATTATGATTTCCCAATACATTACAACCCAGGAAAAGAAAATAATGTGGTGGATTCATTGAGTAGGAAGGATCATGGAGTTATAACCCAAATAAAGATTGTGAAGGATCATATATTCATGGATCTAGTAAATATTTATAGGGGATTTTATAAGGAAAGGGAGACATATATCATATTTTAAATTATTGAAAATACATCTTTATTATAGAGGATAAACAATTATCAATCTAATGATGGGTAATTTCAAAAGAAAATTAGTGGTGAAAATGAAGGGAAATTAGTAGACACTGTTTGTGAATATGGTGTTTTAAAATTTGGAAAAAGGCTTTGTATTCCATATATACCTGAGATAAAAATATAATTGTTGGATGATTCTCATAGCTCAAATTTTTCTATACACCTTGGTGGCACAAATATGTATAGGGAATTGAAGTTAAACTTTTTATAGGATAACATGAAGTGGGAAATTTTAGATTATGTGTCCAGGTGTTTGTTTTTCGAACAAGTGAAATCTACAAGGAAGCATCCTAAAAGAGTTCTATAACCCCTTATTATTAATTTTTGTAAATGGGATGAAATTACTATAGAATTTTTCATGGGACTTCCAAAGACTCCAAGAATGAATGATTAAATATGGGTTATTATTCATATCCTAACCAAATATACACATTTTCTCGCTATAAAAGAATAAATTCCTCTTGAGTGCCCCTCTAGGCTTTATAATAATAAATTTTTAAGACTTCATGGTGGACCTATGCCTATTGTCCCAGATCGAGACCCCCTTTTTACATCAAAATTCGAGAAGATTTTTCATAAGTCTTTCAACTCTGACATTAATTTGAGCACTACCTATCATCCAAAAACTGATGGATAGCCTAAATGAACAATTCAAACAATTTAATACATGTTTAAATCGTGATAACTCAACTTTATAGGTGTGTGGGATCAACACTTACCTTTGGTAGAGTTTTCCAATTATAATAGTTTTCATTCAAGTATTAAAATGGAAATGTATACAGTATTATATAGAAAGATATGTATCACTAAAACATATTGGGATGAAGTTGGTGAAAGTAAACTCATAGTCCTATAACATTTTGAAGAGACAATGAAAAAGGTTAAGTCTATTCAGGCTCATAAAAAATGGATCAAATTAAGAAAAAGTGTTATGCTGATAATTAGATAAAGATTTTGAATTCCAAGTTTGAGATCTTGTATTCCTAAATTTATTTTCATGAAAGGATGTTATTAGATTTGGTAAGAAGGGATAAATGAGTCCTTGGAACATTTAAACCGTCAAAATTATTGAAAGGTTTGGAGTTATTTCTTATCATTTAGCATTGTCACCAAATCTATCAAAGGTACACAATGTGTTCCATATATCTATGCTAAAGACATACATGCCTGAACCAACACATGTTATCAGCTCTAATAAGATATAATTGGAACCTGACCTTCCATATTGTGAAGAAACCATCTGTATTTTTTATTCCAGAGATCAGGTATTGATAAATAGAACAACTCATCTAGTAAAGTTACTCTGGATAAATCACAAAATAGTGGAAGCAACATGGTAACCAAAGGATTCTATAAATGAGAACTACCCAAATCCATTTGAAGGTAATACCCCTAAAATTTTGAGGAATTAATTTTTTTAGGAGGTAAGATTTTTTTCACCCTAATACTTTACCATATTTTCATTTTTATTTTTTTGATAGTTTTGTAATATACCCAACACCCGATTTAAACAAAAAAAATACTTAGTCACATTTTGCATAGTCAATAAAATTATAAAACTTTTAGAGAGTTTATATAGTAAACGTATATACTATATATCCAAAAAGTTATTTTTAAACCCATATAATTTATTTTTTATGGCAATAACATAATAACAAACCCAATATTACACATAAAATACTATATTTGTATTAAAAGTATTTTTCTCACCTTTTGATGGAGAACCAATTTTAAATAAAAATTTTGAACATTTTATAAATATAATATGTCAAAATAAACTTTATCTTTGTAATAAAAACATAAAAATCATCTTAGGGTGATTTGTTTGTATTTTTTAATGAGGATTCATTTTTTAATAAATATTGAAAAATAATAAATTTTAGTTCAAATGTCTTTTTCATCTTATTTATTTATAAAAATAAATATTGTTTTATATTGTTTTAAAAGATTAATTTTATAATATTTTTATCAGTTAAAATAATTATTGTGATTTAGATCAATTTCACTTTGAAATTTAATATCAAAACTTTTCAATCTTTTGGATGTTTTTACTTTAAAAACTCGGATTGGCGTCCCACTTGTGGGATGAATTTTAAATTAATTTATACTAATTATTTGATTTTGAATTTGGAAAAATAGATTTCATATTTGGAATCATAATAATTTATAATGTATAATAAGGTTGAATTATTTTTCTACCAAAAAAATTTGTGAAAATAATTAAAATTAATTACAATTATTATGGAACAATTAAGCTTAATAAAGGACTAAACCATTAACATAAGGTCCCATATGACCTATCCACTAGTCCAACACTTATTTTGTGCTCATATCACGTCCATAAACCTTAAATTATTGAGTTTTTTTTTTCTTTTTTAAGATTTTTTATGTAATAACATGTGTTTACCTAACTTCTTTTCAAATGTACCAATTGAGTCCATTTCCTTTCCTGTAAAAGGCCATCAACTCTCCCACTTCTTCACAACTATCAAACTACCTAGGTTAGGACAATATATGGCCAAATATATTCCAAAAATCCCTCCCCTAGACCATTAATCCAACCTTTGGGCTGAAATCCTTCCAATGAAGTCATTTAATATAAACCAAAAGAAGTTACATGATTAATAGGTAACCTCTTCTCCCAATATTTTTAGTTTCATTTCCATTCTCCACTTCCTATACTCTTCTTATTCCATGATTGAATAAAAAACTCTTATACTCAATATAATAGTTTTTTAATGTTAATATTTCTACCTACACTTACACGCATCCCATCTAATTGGTAATGAACATATTTTCCAGTGTACGGTGAACTACTACCTCACAAAATGACGATTGTTCATTTTTCCCTTAAAACCTATCATGGTGGCCATTATTATAGAAAATATGTTTATATATGATATATATTATTTATAATTTCTTTGTGATTCTATAATTTTTATTTTGAACATTATTTTATGCCTTGCATCTTGTGAAAACATGATAATTTTGTTTGAAGAAGTGTGGACTATCACCACATCAAAGAGATATGGCTCGTTCATTCTATAAATTGAATGAATAAAAGATGGTTTTTATAAAACTATGTAACATATATATACTATATATGATACATGAATTATAATATACAAATTTTTAATTTATTTTTAATTCTTTTAATACAAAAAAGAAATGAAGGTAGTGTTCATGCGTACGTATGGTCTACCGTCTCCAAGAATAATGCAATTCCTTTCTAATATCCAAATATTATGGACTATTCTAAATACATACATACTGAATATTTAATATAATTAAGTCATATTTTACATTATTTATATGATTAAATCCTTATATAATAAATAGGAACAATAATTAACAAGTCAAAATATACTTGTTAAAACTAGGCAATTAACACCTAAAATAGTAAAAATAATGAAAGAGTGTTAATAAAAGGGTAATAAAATATTTTAGGAAGTTAATATATGATATTATAAAAATTATTATGGTTATATTATAAGTTATTAACATATTTTAAACCACTATACATGAGGATAAATACAACACAACAAAAGTAAGGTTTAGGTAAGGTAATTTCATCTCAAATTACATTCTATTGAGACTTATTTATTATGTGCCAATTCACATTTAATTGGTTTATATACTACCTTTTTAATATCATATCTTTAATCCTATTATTATAATGATATTATAAATCTCATTTAACATCATATTATGATTCAAATGTTTCAAAGTGGTATAGAACACTTTAGAGTGTTTAAAGATTATTCTCCTAAAGAATGTTCTTAATGATAATATTTCCAATCTAACTTAATTTGGTAATCATTTTTCATAGTAAATTTATTTGAGTATCCATGTTTTTATGTGATGGATATTATTATTTCCTAAACTATATAACATTTCACAAACAGTGTTTACTTTGAAAATTATTTTATGAACTGGATAATTATTGATAAATATGTATCATTTATTCAATACAGATATTTGATAAGGAAAATTTTCTATTGACTAAATTTATAATTTGATATGAGGAATGATTTGGACATTAAATGATGGTTGGAGCATAGACTTTAAATATATCCTCGGTGCATCAATAGGTTCTCATTATATGATTATGTTGGAAAAATTAAACAGGTTTCTACCAGTAGTTTTAAACTATCTGATGGATGGATCTTGACATTATAGGTCCTCATGTGACTAAGACAAGATGTATAATAATTAAGAATTTACTTCATAGATATTTTAGTTATTATTCATCCATGATATTTTCCATCCACATATTTATGGATACATTTAATTTCATTTCATTTATTAAATGGAACGTGTACCAATTTCTTACATTTTCATATTGAATTTTCCTTATTAAGTTGTTTTAATGGTTTAGAGACCCAAGAATGACATAAATGGAAACTACATTACTTTTGAAAAATACTTAAACTTAAAAAAAATAGACACCGAAGGACCTTAATAGTTTAGTGTCTTTAGAATCTCAGAATATAATCTTCTAATAATGGTGAAAGATCTTCAATATCTCCCATAAAGATCTTCCCCTTTTGTTTTCTTACCTAAAAACTTTATTTATATACTGTGGAAAATAAAACATAAAAAGTGTTGGCTCAATTTCTTAGTAAGTGTAAATATGGAGAAAATAAAACAAACCATATATATTTGAACTTAAAAACATGATCATAATGTTTAAACATAAAAATCTTGTGTTGTGAAATAAATATTGGAAGTACGTAAGGCATAGATCATAAAGGAAAATTAATCATGATAAAATAGCATGGGAATAAAACATGTAATTGTGTCATCCATTAAGAAAATTTTATTATTTCTATAGTAGCCAAGGAATTGCGTCCAAGACCATCATAGTGGATAAAGTCCATTACTGAACCGGGTTTACTTGCCATTTCATCGTTGTATTACTAAACTGGATTCATTTTCCATTCCATCCATGTCTATCTCATGAGATATAAATATTTACCCAATTCATTTGAGGCAGATATAGATCCCACCAATCTCATAATGAAATCATTCTTTCATGTGCCACAAAATAAACAAAAATAATTAATCATAACCAAATGAATAAATGGGTTTCATAAACATCATCCCATTAAAACATAATCCATTTATAATAAATGGATATCATTTCATCATAAGAAAAATGAAACCATGTAAATAATATATACATTATACTTGAAAAATAAACATATTAAACAATGTCATCTTATATGGTAAATAGATTTGATAAAACACTTGAAATGAATTCTTGAGGAAAATATCCTTTCCTCTTCAAAATCATTTTCTTTTCTCAAAATGCCATGAAATTTTAAAATAAAAGGATTTTTTTGAAAATAATCATAAAATATTGTATAGTAAGCTTCATGGAAATAAGGAATTATTAAACCGTAAAAATCCATTTATTCCTTAGAAGTTAAAAAATATACTTCTCATACTTTTTCTAGAAAAGTCAAAAAGTACCTCGTATGGTAAACAAAAGAAAGATTCATTCCATACTACATAGTAAAAGTTGAAAAGAGGTAAACACAACTTTAAACATGCATGAAATAATAGTAAAAACTTTATGAAAAGTTTTTTTTATAAAACATGGACGGAAATGATAAATATAACCCCAGTAAATACTTACAAATAAACAATATCAGATAAGAACGAGATTGGAATAATTATCCCTTACCTTATGTACAATTTCATCTGTATATGTCTGAGACTCTTGTATAGTGGGTTTAAACATATTATTAACTTGTAATAGAACCATAATAATATTTATGTTATCATATATGATTTACTTATGACTTTATATTACCCATTCATTTTCCGATTCCTTGTTAAAGTAGTGTTTTGGGTAAAATCATTTCATTTGTCGTACGTGTTTTGACTTCTAATTATTCATATGATTACTTAGATAATGATTAATTACTTAAAAAATATAAAACTTGATTTATATATAATATATATTCAGAATATTATATATATATATATATATATAATAGATCGATAAATGGAATGAAATACACCGTTCATGGAGACGGTAGGTCGTACATACCCATGAACGCTGTTTTCATTTCCTTATTAAATTGAATGAAAATAAATAATAACATATAAATAAATCCAGTATCATTATTATGTAATATATTTCATGATTTTTTATTATATATACTTTATAATCATTCTTGAATGGTTAACATGGAGAATGAATCTCATCGCTTCGTGGAGACGGTAATCTGTATGTACGCACGAGCGATGATATCATTCCATAATTATTGAATGGAATTGGAGTGGAAGATATAATATATCAGAATAAGTATGATATTATAATAATAATATATTGTTATTATTTCCACCATTATACCCATCCAAGTATGGTGGTGGTGGAAAAACATATTACACCACGGCGTCGAGACGGTAAGTCGTACGTACGCACGCGCAGTGATTTCATTTTTCGTATGATGGATATAAGGTTAAATATTGTTGTTTTATATTTATAATAACATATATTTATATTAGTGATACTTATATTATTAATTTATAATGAAATAACTAAATAATAAAGAATTAGAAGAAGAAAGAAACTTGAAAGAATCGGTAGAAGAGATTTCCTCTTCCTCTACGTGCCTCTTTTAAACTTCTTCTTAGCGTAATAGAGTTGGTCTTTTGAGAAGTCTAGAACCTCTATAATATTACTATAGAGGTTGAGAATAGGAATTATCAGGGTTTTTCCAAGCATGAAGGCTTAAAATGGAGTGAAGAGAATAGGGAAGGGGGTGCCCTTATATAAGAGAGGAGAGGAGCACTTTTGGAAACCTCAAAAATATTAATTAATAATAAAATAAAACCTCACTTAAAAACCTCTAAAAAACCGCAATTCAAAGATGATATGAGATAGGGTGGTAATATCATCAACCAATAATATTTAGACATGTTTTATGTTTATTTTAAACCTTATCATTTTGATTTATCCTTATTTAGTTTATTTAATGTTATTTTCAATAATATTATTCTAATTATAAAATCGTTGTAAATACTTACTTATGTGTTGTGAATTTTCCATAATTATATACATTATTACATTTTAGACTATATAATTTTTAATTTTTAATTTTTAAATATTTTGGTGATTTTTAAACAATATAATAATATGTTATTTTTATAAAATATCAATAGTGTCAATTTTGACACTATTAAATTATTTGAATTTAAATAAAATTAACACCAATGATATATTCAAAAAGAATATTTAATAGATTCATAATATATCATATTAATATAAAAAATTCATGGAGAACATTAATTTTTGATATAGTATTTATTTTATTATTTTTAAAACCGTTTATTTGATATTTCTCTTAATAAAATTATTACTGCAACATTTTTTTTATAATTATTTAATATAATTATTTGTTGCATAAAAATTAAGAATAAAATACTATGATGAATATAAATCTAATAAATTTCATAAGAATACTTTTAATCTAATTTATCATCTTAAAATCACAACATTTAAATTGTTATATTCATTAAATTATGAAGGTGACAACTTTGACATCATTTAAAATAAAATAATACAAATGTCCTAATCTATTGTACAAGGCTCCAAATGGACCACAAGTCAACACTTGGATGTTTATGGTGTATATATACTCTACCAATAAGTTTTGGTCAAGTTTTTGGGTCTTTTGGTTGGTATTATTATTTTAATAAAAACTATATTATTGATTTTTTAGTAAATAAATAATTTTTGCAACATTAACGTATAAGTTATTAACATAATTATATATTTCATAAAAATTACAAATAAATTACTATGATGAAGAAAAAAATTATATTTCAAATGAGTATTTATAATCAAATTTATATTTTGTATAACCTTATATTAAAAATAATTTAATTAATAAAGTTTGAATGAGACATATTTCACTTTCCTTTAAATAAAATAAATTAAAAATCTCATCCAAGTGGGTTAAAATAGATTCCATTTCTACCCAAGTATATTATAGAGAGAAATATAATAAACCAATTATATCAATACAAGTGTTAGTGTAATTTTATAATATTATTTTTCCTCATAATTACCCGATTTACCTTTAACTGTGGGAAATAAAATTTACCGTAGTTATTATTCATAATGCCCAAAAATAAGAAGTATGCTATTAACATAATTTGAACCTAATAATTCCAAATATGGAATCCAGTTTTCCAAATTCAATACACAGAAGTTTTAGTACTTAATTTAAAATTAATTCTGCTATTGAAAAAAAAAGTTAAAACATTACAAAAGATTGAAATGTTTTTACCTATGAATTCAATGTATCATCCATTATAATGACTTATATTATATTAAATGGTAAAAATATATTCTATTTATACTTTAAACCCATTAAATATTATAAATAACCATATAAATTATCTCGATCAAAAAAGTTTTTTTTATTAAAATTTAGCTTATTTTTTACTATTCATCAAAATTTGAAGGTTATCAGACTAAGGTCAAAAATTTATCCAATGTAATTTTTTATATCCTGATTCAAAATAAGAAGTTTTCTTTGTCAAATTGAACTTATTAACATGTCAAAATTTTGATGTAAAATGGGTGCAGCACAAAAAGACGACAAAACTGCATTTTTTTAAAAATACTTCCTTTATACGAAAAATTGATTTTGTTCTCATACCATGTTCTAGAAAATGTGTAATATGAATTATAATGTTATAAAATTCAAAATGTGTTTAATACTATTCATAACATCTAGTCCATAATAATATTATAATAATATATCCTTGTTTAGTAAAACTCGGTTTTTCTTACAACTCACCCTATTGAGGAAGGTCGCTTTTGCGTGCAACACAAGCCCAAGATAGTGTTGCGTATACTACAAGATAATATGGTGTTTCGTATTGTAAAATCTAATCTTTGTGTATATTACCACATAAGAAATCAGAGAAATTAAAAAGATTATTTCTCATAAAATCTCAGGGTGTTACAAATGGCATGTGTTATCAGTTATTTGTCTTTCTGTGTAAATTTATTCTTATTGATTCATTATTGATTTCATATTACATACCCTTAATGAAAATTCGAACTCACCCTTATTATTTTTCTTTTCCCAGGTTATGAAGAAGATAAATTTAAATAATCTTTCAAGTAGACAGTTAATTTTACTTTATTGTGTAGCATGTTTTATTTTGTTTTCCCAATGTATTATGGGTATCATGTATATTATTTGGCTTTCCAACACAGCTAAATTGATGAGCCCTTTGGGATATTATTCCTTTAATCATTCCAATGTAAAAAAATAATGCACTAGATTTGGGCTTATGGGGTTGGTGAATTACATAAAATTAATTATTTTGTGACAAATTAATTTGAAATAAAATTAAAAACTATTTTAAAAAAATGAAATGTTTTTCTGAAAAAATATTTCTTTGCACACCATTTTATTTTACCTCAATAAATTAAATAAATACGTTTTGATGAATTATACTAATAAAATTTATATATTATATATTCAATCAAAATTTTAACATTCATATTATTTGATTTTTAGATACTATATAATTATAAATCCAATTTTATACTTAAAATAGTATTTTTCTTAAAAATGATTTTATTAACTTTTGTGCACTTATTTCTAAAATTAATTTTTTCCAATTTTTTAAAATTTATATGAAAAAATAAACATAATTTTTTAAATAATATTTTAAAAATTATCTTGGAGTGAATTGTTTATAATTTTCTTAAAAGATAAAATTTTTAATGAACCGTAAAAATTACTTGTTTTTATTTGGAATTGTAATTTATTTTAAAGAATTTAAAAAATTAAAAAATATTTTAAGATTTTTTGAAAAGTAAAATTAGTTTAATTATGTATGTATATATATATATATATTAATCCAATTTATGTTATTTTAATCAACTTCATATTTAATTTTTATAGAAAAACTTTTTAAACATTTTAAAATTTCTTCTTCATAAAACCTCTTTTTTTGTCACGTCTATAGGGCTTATTTTATATTAAATTTATTGAATTTTGAAAATATAATTTCAAAAAATGGATTAAATATTTTTAATAATTATTTTTTATATTATATTATAAGTTCAAATTAATCTTTTATTGAAATTAATAGTAATAATAGTAAAAAATGATTATCATGCTTAATGTTAAAACGAGGGGTTAAACTAAAACATATAAGGGGTAAAATGACATATAAAATTCTCCGACACCAATTTTATGGCCATATTTCGACTATATAAACTCTAAGTCTCTATTATTTGTTATTTTGGATCCTTTTTTGATGAAAACATATTTACATCTTTATCTTTTCAAAAATTTCAACTGTGTCACTCACCTCACTTATAAAAGGTCAACCCATCTCCTATACTATTCACAATTCCAAAACCACTGGGTTTAGAAAATACATACCCATATTCCTTAAATAAAACCCAAATATCATCCCATAATCCTTATTTTTTCATAAATACATCCTAGGAGGCATTTAAGGAAAACCAATGGAAGTTGTCTGATGGAGAGGTAACATCCCTCACCGATCATTTTATTTTATTTATTCCAAAACCTTCATAATTTATTATTCAATCATTATGATAAAATAAAGTATTCATACTTAATATATTTATATTTTTTATGTTATTTTAATTACATAAAAACACCTCCTCCTACCTCAAATAGAAAACAAAATCGTTGGTCGTGTGTACGACAGACTACCGCCTCACAAACTGACGTAATTCTTTTTTCATCACCGCTTTTCATGGATGTTTATAATGAAGTATATAAAATTTATATCATATATTTATTATATAATTATACTTCTGGATTTATAATATAATATATAAATTCATTATTTCTATTCCATAGAGAATACGATAATGTCATTCATGTGTACAGCGGACAACCACCTCACAAAGCGACGTGATTTATTTTTCAATAAGGCATTTCATGGAAGGTAATTAGGGTAAATTTAATAAAAATATGTGGTAAATATATTAAATAAAATTTATTATTTAAATTAAATATATTATTTAACTTTATTTTATTTCATCATTCATTAAATGGAAACAGTGTTCATGTGTCCATACAACATACCATCTCCATGAACGGTGTATATTGTTTTTTATTTATAACATTAAAGGATTACAAAAATTACATGTATAATAAATATATGTGATATTTATATCATGGTTTAAAATTTTGAGATTATGGATCCATGATCAAATTAATAGGATCAAAAATAAAAAATAAAAAACATACACGAAAAACAAAGTTGTTATTGCCCAAAATGTGATTTTAAAAAAGAATTTCTAATAAACAAGTAATAAAAGAAAATATGTAATTAATTTATGATATAATATATATAATTATGGTTATTTAAATGATTTATAATGAACATATATTTAATATATAGTATTTTATAAAATTTATTAAGGATTTTATGACTTATGTTAATGGATTTTTCTCTCACGTTTTACTTCTATGACAAACATGCCATATTAACAATGTGTTTCTCTTATGTGGTGTATATACTTCCTATTAATTTATTTTTTTATTTTTATCATGAAATTTATTTGTATTTAAGTATACATTTTATTATCACTCTTTCTTTGGATTTACAGTACAAACAATACCAAAGCATAGGGTATTTTTTTCTCAATTTGTCTTTTGGGGGATAGACATTATTTTATGCACCTATATTATTTCTTAATGTGTATATATATCCCCATATAAATTAAGTATCATAAATTAATTTATTTTATTTATATTTTCATTATTATTTAATTTCGTTCTATCATGGGTCTTACGATTCAAAGTTACCAAAGTTGTAAGGGTTTTAAGATACAATCTCATCATTTATTGGGTTTGTTTATGTTTATGTTTTTTAGGATGAAATATTATGAACTATATCTCAATAAACTCGTGAATTTTATTATCATTTGGTTATTTATTGAGAATAAATGTTTTCCATTAATTTTCCTCTATTCATGTACTAAATATTCAGAAATAATTGTTTTATAAAAAATATGGTTTTTTTTCTCATTGGATGAAAATATTTTTTCTTCCAAAATAATTATTTCTAATAATGTCTATAAATTGTTTTTCAAAATACAAAAAATGATTTTTTAAATACATTTTTACCCATGTTTTATTTCTTAAAAAATGTTTTGAAATGAATCTTGATTTTTTTTAAATATTACCTATTTAGATTTTACTAAAAATGTAAGAGGAGTATTTCTTTTAATGTGAACTTCATGAAAGGAACATTACACCATCATAACCAACAAATTGTTTTTAAAAAATAATCTATATGTTTCTAAGGATATTTTAAATGTAAAATAATTTGAAAAAAAATTGTTTTAAAAAGTCTTTTTCAAGGTAGAAAAGATATTTTCTTCAAGAAATATTTTAACTTATATTTAAATATTCCTTTATAAGTTTCCAATGTTATGTTAAAAAAACATTGTAAAAATATTTTATCTATTAAAAACTATTTTCTAAAATTATAAAGGATATTTTCCTCAAGAAATGTTTTAAATGATATTTAAATATTCCGTTATATGTTTCCATGGTTAATTTCAAATAAAATTATTTTGAAAATAGTTATGTCTTAAAAAGTAGTTTTTAGAGTAGTGAGGAAATTATCCCCAAGAAATGTCCCATGTGATCCTTAAAATTCATGTTCCATCTAAGAAAAAATATATGCATGTTACTTATGATTTATTAGGGATATGATCCAAGGGTACCATTCTTATTATTTCTCTAGATGGTTTATGTTTATGAAGACATGATGTTTATGAGACTCATTTCTCCACCATGTGTTATGTCATGATTAAATTTTTATTAAAACTACTTCTTATTCCATGGGTTACGATTTCACAAAATGATGAAATGATTATGAAACCTTTTTCTTTTATATAGGTTATTCAATGATGAAATGATTATGAAACCCATTTATTTAAATGGGTTCACGTATGATGAATTTTTTGTGATCTTTTAGAACACTTCTGTATTATTTTCAATAAGTGATAGCTGGGACCTATATATCACTCTAATTAAATGGGTAAATATTGATATCTCATGATAAAAATAGGACTAGAATGGGCAGTGAACCCAGTTTAGTAAGGGAATTATTCCACTATTATGCTCTTGGGAGTGAACCTTGAATACTATAATGATTTGGGCAGTGAACACATTACAATATGATAGTTTTCGAAATGAGCCTTCACTACAGAGTAAATTAATTTCTATACTTATGTGTATGAGTAAAATATATGTATTATATAAATTTTATTCTCTCATGGAATTTTTTTTTCCATTATAAAACATGTCTTATAAACATCTAATATTTATTCTAGGACTTGTGTTCATGATCTATGATATGAAAGGTTTTTAAATGTTATTCTCAAATTATTATATCATTTTTCTCATGATATGTTGATATATCTATTTTTACCCTTATTGAATATCTTATATCCCCATTTATTATATTTCCTTTACCCAAGTTATCATTAAAGGTATTATTTATATGTCAAAGAATGGTTCTAATTATGAAGAATATAGTGGGAGATGGTGTAGATCATTTATGGACCATTTCTTTATGAGTAAAAGTTTAAAAATGAACTAGACCTAAACAATTATAGTGTGGATCATTGTGTTATACTGTAAATATTCATATATTAAGATTTAATATTTTTGTATAAGTAGTTTGGTTCACAATAGTTGGTATTAGAGAAAGGTCTAGTTAAACATTGGAAATTTGGATGAGAAAACCTTAGTGAGATCCCTACAAATATTTATAAGTATGTGTCTAGGTATATTTCTAAGGATAATTATAAGGATGATTTAAATTATAGGTAATTTTAGTGTATTTTTTGTAAAGGATTGATTGAGTGTTTTCTAAGAAATTACAACCCTATCTGAATACGATAAGTGTATATGGATCATGCACAGATGTACCTAAGGTAAATTAACTCTAAAAAGTCAAAATTGAGTTATACATGATCATCACCTAGTATATGAAAATGGTTCTTTTTTAACACCTTTTTTGACACTCCCATGGGTTATGCTTTGGAAATTCACTAACACTTTATGAACTATCGTGAATTAATTTGAATAATTACTCTAAATGAACTAGGATAAGCTTATTATTTCATAGATTAAAAATAATTTGTAATTATTAGGAATGTTATAAGTTATTTTTCATGATTATGTGGTTTCCCCACTATTATTACATTTCCTCACACAATGATTTTTTTTGTTTTTTGTTAATTCATGGAACCAAAAGGAATCATGTTAACGCCAAATATGATGGAAAATTTGGTGACTATGAGCAAAAAAATTGGATTATGATTGGATATATAGATACCATGATTATACCTAATTATTTATTGTGATATATGACTAAAAATGTGAACTTTTTAGAGATTATTATATCCTAAAATATAACGAATTGGATCTTTTAGGAATGTTCATGTGGTAATTAATAGAGATGAATAAAGATTCAACATCCTACATATCAAGAAGGTGGGAAGAATCACCTGTAAAATATCTCAAATGGATTGTAAAATGTTATCTATGTAGAAAATAAAGTCATAGAGTGAAAATTGTTAAGGAAATGTATTATGTGTGGGGAACAAAAGAATTGTCAAATTTAATTACCGTACCCAAGAATTGACTTCTAGAACAAGTAAATAACAATTCAATGTCAATCATTGAATTAGGGGTATTGATGTATTTATTTATTGGTATTCAAGAATTATGATCTTGAAGTATTTTTTCCAATGGTATTTAGGTTGTAAAAATCATGAAACATCAAAGTATTATGTTAATTTTTATAATAATATATGTATCCATGTATTATTAATGTAAGATTAATGGATACTAGCATGGGTTTATGTTTTTACTTTTTATCATAACTTCAATTTATTATAAAAATATTGAGGTATTATGGGATGGGATTTAATCAAGATTGATGATATTTTTTTGATACATTTATGGTAGTACAAACCATTGGTTTTCTATATGTTTTAGTAAAAAAATATTTGAGGAGGAATTCATTTACATTTTTTGGGAATATGATAAATGTATTGGTAGCCATAAGGGTTTATCATATATTTGATGTTAAGTAAATTATGAGCTATTTCTATTTCTAGATTTTTTAGAAACTATGGTAATGTAGTTTTGGAAGAAGCATAACCTTCATTCGGGGTGACAACATGTTCCATCTATAAAGGTCATGAGCCCTGAACTCACAACTGAATGAAGAAAAGTGTATAGTGACTACCATTGGCCTATGTGAAAGATTTTTTTTGTTGGGACACCATGAAGAGGGAAATTTATGAGTGTATTTATGAGTACTTGGAATGTCATAAAATTAAGTATAGGAGATAAAATTCAAATTGGATGTTATATCTACTATTAAAACAAGAACAGTAATGAGAAAACACCACCCTGTATTTTGTCATTGGACTCCACAAAATATCTAAAGGATATAATGTTATATGGTTTATATTTGATAGTATTTCAAAGTTATCACACCTCATCACTATCATAATATATATATATATATATCTATATAATATTTCCAAAATATACATTAATCAGATGGTAAGATTTCATTGTGTACCACATTTAATTATACCTAATCAGGGTTTGAATTTTTTGACAAAGTTTTTATGAAGTAATAAGAAATATCTTGATATAGAGTCGGGTTTCTTCCATGTGTATCATCCTTAGAAATATGTTCAGTGTGAAAGAATAATTCAAACCCTAGAATATATGATAAGATCTAGTTAAATTGATTTCAATGGTGGTTTATATCAACACCTTCCTCAAGTTGAGTTTTCATACAATAATATCTTTCACTCGAGCATTCAAACAGATCCTTATAAATCCATTTATATAATGAATTTTCAAAATGAAACATACTAGAATGAATTTACAGATACAAAGCTATTGGGACCTGAGCAATATGATAAAATGGAAGATAAGTTTATATCCATTAAGTAACAAGTAATTCCAGCACAAATTTCACTTAAATTTCATGGTGATAATCATTGAAGAAATCTATAATTTGATGTTTGTGAGAATGTGTTTCTATAAATTTATTCATGGAAGAAAGAAGTGGAAACTAAGACCAAGTTACATCAATCCCTTTAAAATAATTGATCACATAAGGACAATATATTATCCCTTTGAACTTCCAATAACCATGTATTAGGTTCGCAATGTGTTCCATGAACCACTCTAGATGAATTATATAAATGATCCATCATATATACTGAACTCATAGGTTATACCATTATGGAATGATCTTTATTATCAGGAACAACTGGTGAAGATATATATCATATAAATAATATCCTACAAAACAAAACCACTCAACTAGTGATTTTTCTATTGAAAACTCACCAGCTTGAGGAAGTTACATGGGAACCTAAGGATGTAATGTGGCAGAATTATTCTCAATTTTTGGTACAAAAGTGATGAATTTCATAGGTAAAATTAATTTTAAATGGGGTAAAATGTGACACTCTAAGGATTTGTGAAAAAAAATAAAATAAATTTAATTTTATAAAAAATTTATGCTGTATGAAACACCAGTTTTATCTTATGGTATATGTAACACTAGGTTTATCATTCATTACATTCAACACTAAATTTAGCTTCCTTTACATGAAAAATAAATTTTAAATGAAATGTGACATACTATTAAAATATTATTATTTAATATAATTGGTTTCCCTTATCCATTGGAATGGTGTGTGTGAATATGATTAACTAGATTATGAAAATATATTGTTTATACATGTATATAAAATCAATTATTTGGTGACCAATTAATTATAAATCAATATAAAAACTTTTTCAAAGTATATGAAATATTTTAAAAAACTATTTTTATGAACACAACACGTTTTACCTCAATAAATTAAAAAAAAGTCACTTTTAGTGAACTATTATATTAATATTTTTATATTATATATTCAATAAAATGATTAAAATTCATTTTATATGTTTTCTATATAGTAGATATGAATAAATAAAATTTTACATAATAAAATAGTATTTTTATAAAAAGTAGTTTTATCACCTTTTTGAAACTTATTTTAAAGTTAATTTTTCAAATTTTATAATATTAATTTGAAAAATGAATATTCATTTTTTAATTCATCATTTTAATTTTTTCTTGGATTTAATTACAAATAATTTTTAGAAAAGATAATTTTTTTGATTGATTTTGAAAAATTCAAGTTTTTATTAAGAAGTTTAATTTATTTTATATCATTTAAAATCATCCTAATTATTTTAATATTGATTAAAAAGTAAAATTAGTTAAATTATAAATATAAAAATAAAATTTAGGTAATTTTAATAGATTTTATATTGAATTGTTATATAATAACTTTTAAAACTTTTTAAGCTTTTATCTATAGAAAACTATTTTTTGTCACATATGTTGGAATAATTTTAAATTAATTTTCTCAATTATGATAATTTAATTTTTAAAATGGATTAAATTTTTTTAATAAAAATAATTTATATTATGTAACAAGTTTAAATTAATTTTTTACCATAATTAATATTAAACATAGTACAAATTGATTACTACGGTTAAGGTTAAAACCGGTTTACTGGGGGATAAAATAAAAAGATAAGGGGTAAAATGACCTAGAAACTTTTCAAAACACATTTTCTTTGAATATATCAAACTTATCTCCTATAAGTTTCTTTAAAGACCCATTCTAGAGCCTATTTCATGTGAAAAATCTGGGTAAACATTTTTCTTTTCAAAAATTACAAGTGTTCCGCTAACCTCACTTGTAAAAGGTCAACATGTATCCTCTTTTATTAAAAATTGAAAAATCAATTTTTTTATTTGAAACTATCACAGATAAATAAATTACTTAGATACTCTTATATTATAAGAATTATTTTTTCAGAAGTATAAACTATGATGGGTTTTGATGCAAACTAAAAGAAGTTTTTCAAAAAATAGGTAACGTCCTTAACCGATCAATTTATTTTATTTCTTCCTCCACCTAATTAAATTATTATTAAAACATTCTGATATGAAAACCTCAAAATATTAAATATAAATATGTGTTTCTATGTTAAATTCATGACCTAAAACCATCTCCTCCTCTCTCTAACAGTAAATGAAACTGTTGATCATGTGTACTTCGGACTACCACCTCATGAATTGATATAATTGATTTTCAATAACTGCTTTTCATGGCTCAATATAATGAATTATAAAATGTTTAAATTTTATATTTATGATATAATAATAATTATTTAATTATAATATCATATATACCTTCTTACATTTCATTCCCTATATAATATGATAATGTCGTTTGTGTATACAACAGATTATAGCTTTCTGAAGCGATGTGATTCATTTTTTACAAACGATTTTAATGGATGTTAATTAGGGTAAATATAATGAATATATGTGATATATATATAATAATATAGATTTTATAAAGTTAATATATTATTTACTTTCCTTTCATTCCATCTTTCAGGGAAAATGGAAACAATGTTCTTGTATAAATACAACCTACCATCTCCATGAATAGTGTATTTCATTTTAAATATCTAACATTTATGGATTTATATAAATACATATATAGTAAACATATATGATTTTTTATCATTTTTAATATTCTGGTTTGATTTAACCTTGATAAAATTTGGAATTTTGGAAATAAAAAATCAAAACATACACAAAAAAACAAGCAATTATTCCTTGAAACATGATTTCAACAAGGATTTGTTAATAAATTGAAAAAAAAGTTAATAATAAAATAATATATTGTATGATATGTATAATTTTGGTTCTTTAATAGATTTATACAAAAATAATAGTTATTATAAATGATGTTCTAATGTGTACAAAGGAAGTCGAAACTTATGGTAAGAGATTTTGATCTCAGATTTTACTCTAGCATGACACATGCCATATTCACCATGTGTTTATTTCATGTGGGGTGTATACTTCCCATGAATGTGTTTTATTATGATTCTCATTAAAATTATGGGTATTTACATATCCATTTTACTATATCTCTTTCATGGGGTTTACGGTTCAAATGTTACCAAACTAGTAAGGGACTTTGTCTCAACTAGTCTTCTTTAGCATATATGTTATTTTACAAACTTATATTATTTTATGAGGTGTATATAGATACCATATGACAATTAATATAATTAATTTTTTAATTTTCATGATATTTAATCTTTCAAATAATTGTATCCCTTCAAGGGGATCATTATCCAAAGTTACAAAAGTGGTAAGGGTTTTAAGATTGAATCTCAACATTTTTCAAGATTGGATTTTATGCTTACAATTATGATTTATTATAACATATATCCTAATAAAATCATAAATTTTATTCTACATTTATCATTTCATCATAATACATTTTTCCTTCATTTTCCTCACTTGATATACTCAAAAATTGAAAATTTTTCTTTCTTCAGTAGAAAATACTTTTTCCTCAAAAACAATGTTTTATAAAAAATTTAAAAATGTTTTTAAAATTATTATAATGATTTATTAAAGAAATTTTTAACCAATTTTTAAATCTTCATGTATTTTTTCAAACAATTCTTTATATCTTTTTATCAAAAATTTCAATGAATATTTTTTTAAAATGTAAGGCACAAATGTTATTTTCCTTTATCATGGCACACTAATTGTTTTTAAATATTCCTTTATATGTTTACAGGGTCATTTTTCAATGAAATGGAATTTGGAAAAAAATTATTTAAAAAAATCATAGTGGAAAGCCTATTTTCGTTAATAAATTTTTTAAATGGTCTTCAAAGGTTCCTTTATAAGTTTTCAATGTCATTTTCAATGAAAATTATTTTGGAAATGTTTTATATATAATAAAGTGTTTTTAAAAGTGCAAAGGATATATTCATCAAGAAATGTTTAAAATTATCTTTAAATCTTCTTTTATAAGTTTCCAAGGTTATTTTTAAATAAAAAATATTTTAACATCTTTTATGAATTAAAAATTTGTTTTCCCATTAGGAAGACAATTTTCCCCAAAAAAATGTCCCATTTGATCTTTTAAATTCATTTTCCACCTAATATAACATCATTTTATATTCATTTATTTTGAATATGTTCCAAGTATACCATTATTATTCTTTCTCTAAATGTTTTTTCTTTGTACTAACATGATTTTTATAAAACCTATTTCTTTTCCACCAATTATAAAATGATTAAATTATTATTAAATCCTCTTCTTTTGTCATGAGTTATGTGATTATGAAATGATGAAATGATTGTGAAGCCTATTTATTTTCCACATATTATTTTATAATAATTTTTTATGAAAACCATATATTTTCATTGTGTTTTTATATGATGAATTCTTTATGACCATGTGGAATGTGTATGTAAAATTTTCATTATGTGAGGGGTGGGACCAATATCTTCCTCCAATGAATTGGGTAAATATTGATATCCCATAAGATAAATAAAACTAGAATTGGGAGTGAACCCACCTCAGTAAGTGAATGTTTCTACTATAATAGTCTAGGGAGCGAACCTTGACTACTATAATGGTTTCGGGAGTGAACCCTATCAACTATGATTGTTTTGGAAATGAACCTGGACTAATAAAGAAAATTAATGTTATGCTTATGTGTATGCCAAAAATCTAAGTCTTATACTAATGTTATTCTCTCATCGCTTATGGTCCTTTATTACATTATGATTTATGTCTTATAAACTTACAATATTTTTTCCATGACTCAATTTTATGATATATGATACAAAGGGTATTTTTTTCAAATGTTATTCTCATGTTTTTATACCCTTATACTCATGATATGTTGATATCATCCTTATATACCCATAACAATCATCTATGATCATCATTTATTATGTTTCCTTTCACCAATTGATGATGAAATATGATATGTATTATATTTATAAGAAAGGTGATAGTTTTAAAAACATAGTGGGAGATGATGTAGCTCACATATAAACTAGTGTTTTTATTTTTCCAAGTTTCTAAAGGCATTAAACCTAAATTTTCTTTCATATAGGTTTATGTTATGTAATGAATATTCTCCAATTAAAGTGTAATATTTATGTATGAGAAGTTTTGGTCTCTATATTATTCTTATATATTAATCATTAGACAACACATAGATTTTTGAAGATGGATGAGTATTATAGATCATTGTATTTGTGTTTCTGTTATAGTGCCAAGTGGTATGTTGGCTATCAATAAATATTGTGCATCATGTTTGTAGTTACACAAAATAATCTCAAACATCATTATAAAGTATAACATGATGATCTAATCATTAATTGATGACAGATATATATATAATAATTATGTAAAATTATGGATGGGACTTCTTGGGGTGAGAAGTGTTATAGTGGGGAGTTAATAAAAACTCATGTCTTTATGGTTCTTGAATTTTATGAAGATTTTTGGTGTTGGGGTTATTGTGAGAATTGAGAATCATGTTATAATTTTGGTAGTTTTATTGTCATGGTTAAATGTTTATGGATATATATTGAGGTTCAAAAGGTGTCTCTCATTCTTAAGTGATTATTAAGAGCTTCGGGATGGTGTTTTAAAATTTTGGAACTGTTTTTTCCTATGCACAATTGTTAAATGGTTGGGGAAATCATGTTGTAAAACTATTCTGGTTGATTTTGGATGGGGGTTGGGTCCATGCAATTTTCACGGTTTCAAACAAGTTATACAAAACATTCAATATATTTTCATAGGGGAATCCCACGGTTGGTACATGGTTTCGTAAAACGTAAATCCAATTTTTGTAGTGTGTGTGTGTACTTGGTTAGTGAAGTGCACCCTATTAGTACACATTATGGACAACCATAAGGCCAACTATGTGAAGTTTATGGCCTGAGATAGTACTAATAGAATAATTGGTACATGGTTAGCCAAATTGTGTAACCAGACAATGAATCCAAACATGTTTTCTATAAAATAGTAAATTACCCTTTTCCCCTATATTTTTTAGCCAACAACACCCCCCTTCTTCTTCCTTGTGTGTGTGGACTGAGGGATCAACCTCACCCTCCCAATCTTCAATATATGTGCTTTGTAGTAGGTATTTAATAGAATTACATTGAATATTCAATGTGATAATTCCTCTTCTCCCTCAATTATTCATTCTTCTTGTTCCCAATTCTGATTTCTCACATTTAGATTACTATTTTGTGATTATTTTTGAAATATCTTAGTGGAAATCATCTTGTATTATGGGGGTTTTCCCTACAATAATATGGGGTTTTCTGAGATGATGTATACAAATTGTTGCTCTCTATTTTGACAAAGTTATGTCACCTGGTAAATTTTATAGTGTTTTTGTATAAATTAAACAAAAATTGACTATAGAATCAGTGTAAATTATTAGTCATTTTTAATAGAATGGTGTCGAGATTACAAAATATACCTTTCACAATTGGTAGGTCATAGTTTCAGTGTGAATAGATGGATTGGTGATATTTTATCAATTATTACTCTTGAAATTATATTTTAAAATTAAATATAATTTTTTAATTAATTATAAAAGATTGTATTTAATTTATTGTTATGTGTTGTCTTGGGAAAATTCATCATATTTACAGGTTAAGTCTGGTTGGACATGGATGATCTTATGAGAGAGTAGTTAAGATGCACTTAATGAGATTAACCCCATGATAGTGGTAAGTGGTCCTTGAGCATAACCCTTTATGTTATTAATTTTTTTCCTATCCAAGTGATATGTGGTCTTGCCATTGAGAATAATTATCCTTTTTTTAAATGATTTTTTGTTAAAATAAGATTCTTGTAGATTAAAAAAAATTCAAGGGACAAGATGAACCCTTGGACACTCATTGTTTCCACAATGGTCAATGGTTGAGGCTATGATTATAAATGACTTCCATGTGATACAAGGAACTTTTAGTAGTATAAATGAATTGAATGGGATGTAATGGACCCAAATAAGTTCTACTTGTATCCCTTGAGAAATGATAATTGATTAATTGGAATTGAGTACCTGAGTAGGTTGTGACAGAACCTTAAAATTCTTTAAATCCTTTAAGAGATTTTAGATTATAATAGGGTGGGTGCACTTCCCCCACTGCGAAATGATTACCTGGGTTGGTATTCCCTGGGTATACTGATGATAAGTTGGGTGAGTAGACCAACCTAGGATGACATGATATATAGGATGTGATTTATGCCTTCTCTTTAGACCAAATATAGTGAGTCTTTTCTTATCATTCCGGGGATATTGTGATGTTATATTGATGAAAAGTTTGAGTAACACTATACTCTATGAGTGATGGTCTGGACCCAAGAATTATAAATTGGATCAAGGAACCCATTTAAGGTGTTCATACTATGATGAGACCTTGGGTATTAGTGGGATACCTAGTGAGATATTGAACCTTGAGAGGGTGCATGTGGGAAATGGGTATTGATTATATAAATTTTAACCTTGAACCCTAAGTCATTCTTGTAATCTTGATATAGATTTTGTGATGATGATAGGTCATGTGATTCAGAGGTAGACCCTGAAGTTCCCAGTCAGGATCCAAGTATCACTGAGAGGGGGAGGGGGTGAATCAGTGATATCTTTTTCTTTTAAATTTTCCCCTTTTTGAAACAACCTTTGCCTCCTGTTAAAGAGTTTCTTCCCTAGTGAACACACACAACCACAGGAACACAATATTTACAAGGTTCACTACACAATAAGAGTGGTTACGTACTTGGTATGGTACGAAAACAATCCAGTACCACACAATCCACTAGAAAACAATCCTTTGAGGTGGAATACAATGAGTAGGATATAACCTTACACTCATGCAGCACTTTGAAAACAATCCAATAGTGTGTGTGCTCCCTCTTAGCACAAATTGGGTAACACAATGTTTCAGTGCTTCTTTACAATTGAACAGATGTATTCTATGAGGTACAAATCTTCACTTTCTTACCCAAAAGCCGGTAAGAACTCTCTTACGCACTACTAAATACATGCGAAGACCCCAAATATTTCGCGCAGCCTTTAGGGTGCCTTGAACGCAATTCAAATGGTTTGCACGTAAAAATTCCTTTTTGGCGCGGAAATCATTTTCACGCAACTTCCCTTTTTCACGCAAAGTTTCACTTTTCACGCAGCTTCCATATTTTTCACGAAACTTTCTTTATTTCATGAAAACCTCTTTCTTTTCACACACCTCACTTAGCGTAAGATTTTACGCGCACCAGAGCTCGGAGTTTCTTCTATGTGTCAAGCAGAAACAAATGAGAAGGGTTAGCCTCATATTTTTAGGCATTTTTTACCCCGCATGAAAAACACTAATCCGCCCATAAAAACTCCTTCATGAACATAAAAACTCTTTTAGGAAATTATATATTTCACACCATGATTCAATATTTCACACACCTCATTCCTTCTCCATTTTTCATCCTTCTAAGCATGAAGCACCAATTGCACGCAAAATTCCACACCGCATTCCATATTGCGCACAAACTCATCCTTTCACGCGACATTGTATTTCGCGCAATGATCCAATTTTTCGCACAGCTCATGCCTTTGAAATTTTTTGAGCTTCTGATCTCAAAACATCTTCTGCGTGAAAAACATAATTCCTCTATTTCGCACATCCCGTAGATATTTCGCGCAACCTGCTACTATTTCGCACACCACTTTATTTTTTCGTGCAACCTGCCTAAATTTCCGCGCACTCCATGATTTGGTCATTTTTCGATGTTCTGACCTTGAATCATGCATTTCATGCAAAAATATAAACCATCTTCAATATTTCATGCTCCATCCATTCCCAAACACATTTCTTTATATCCCGATTTCCAGGCCCTAAAATTTGGAAAACACTGGAAAACGGCGCCACCTTAAACTTTTCTTTTATGTCATCCCCAGATTGTCCATTGCTTTGTCATTTTCTCTCTTCACTGCTTCCCATAACCATTCTTATACTCTTATCATGAATCCCACTATCATGATATTTATCCTTTGATAGATCAGCTTTAGCATTGTCAGAGTTGCAATGGGAACTGAAACTTCCCTATCCTCTAGCAGTATCATTCCTTCCAATCAAAACTTTATATGACTGGCATCATTATTTCTCCCCCTTTCCTTCATAAGGTTTGCATCACAAGTTCTCCTAACTCATGATATGTGTTAAATACATACCAGAAATGCATCATATGATTTTTGATCCTTCTACAAAGTGAATTTATTTATCTTCTTTGACAACAAAATATAACACTCTGCAAAGGATAACTCTTCAAACTTTCTTCTCCATTCAACTTGGTCCCAACAAACCCTTTTTATGGGTGTTAAGTATGGGCATATGGACAACCTTTAGTATAGTTAGAATATTTATTTCCACAACAGAATAACTTACCTCTGAATATAAATATATATTATATTTCTTATTATGTTACCTAAGAATCTGAAGTTTCATATTTTATGTGGAATTCCAAGATTTTTAACTTAGATTCGGCCTTCGGGTCTTTGTAAAATTCCTTGGTTTGGATACTTCACATTTGGCCTATATGTCTATGAATATATCATTGGTGTTTATCCAAGATTTATTGTATGGGATTTTCTAGATTTCATTGATGGTTATCCAAGAAATTAACTTTACATCTACATGGATTTCATAGGTGGTTATCATAGAATCATATTTCATTCCTATCCAAAATACCAAAGACATTGGGATTCACCCTATGAGTATATTTAGATTATTAGGGTGGGTAACTGAGAATATTTCTATCCGTCTATATAGATATCCTATGTGGTTACCTAATAATATATCAACTAACATATCCAAATAACCTTGGTGGTTACCCCATAATTGGTTTCTAATCCTACTGGACTATCTAGGATTGCCTCTTAGGAATTAGTTCATCCATAGATTATGACATGGTTGTTGTTCCTAGTATGATTTGGCATATTCATGTCACCTTCTTATAGAAATCCCTACTGTAATGTTATATCCAAATCCATTTGGATGAAGTTGGTTCAACTGCTTGTGTCCTATATTATACACTAGACCAAAACTTTAGTGGTTCAACCTCAACGGTGAGGTCTCTTTTGGTTACAAGGGGCATCTCACCCCTAGTCAAAAGTTCAAGGGTAGAAGTCTCCTGAATTTTTTTTTGAATTTCTTTATGAATTCTAGCTATCTATAGAAATATAGTATTACACATGGTATTGTAGCATCATGTGAAAGGAGACATTGATAGGGTACTATTTCTATGTGTACCTCGTATCACCATTATTACAGTATAGTGGACTTAGTATGTAGATATTGATATTGTATAAATATGGTTTAATATAGCACTGAATTACTTTATGATATCATTTTCGAGCTAGGGTTTTTGTAACTCTAGGAATTTTCCTATAATTCTATTCGAAAATAGTGATGTGTTCTACCACTCTATGAATGTAATTATTATTCCTAAGATAAATAAATTTTTTTGACTTAATGTATTCTTCTTTTTATTTTTTTATCATTTTTTATTCATATTATAGAAAATAATTTATCGTTGTAGATCTTTATATTTTAAAAAAACTTAGGCACTGATTAATGTATGTATGGTCGATCACGGGTGTCATGTTATAACTTGAGGATCAACAAGGGTTATTTAAATTGTCTTCTATAGTTTATTTACTAATTCAATTTGGGATATCATAAGTAAATACACTAATTTATTCATTTTTTATGGGACCCCATTAGGGACTCTCTACTATTTTATACACACACCTTTCTCAAGAAACTATGGTACTCGGGTTCCCTAGTAGATCTCATTGCAAACAAGTTTAGGTGTGGGAAATCCCTATCATTTTATGATTGAGTGGGATAGCTCAGATGTATTTTTTATACTTGGATCAAGTAAGGTGTGTTTATGGTAGTAAATATTCAATGAAATTTGATTTTTTTGAATATGTGATTGGATGGAAGGTTGGTTTGTGTTTTAATATGGTTTAAAAGTAAGTATGTGTGGTTTTTTATTCTACATTAATTATAATTAATTATTTTTTACTGTTTTTTTATAATGTTTGTATATTATTATTTTATTGTGTTTCATTATTTATTACCTTTTTCACTCTAGTCTCCTCATGGTACCACCCATTACCCTCTGTATTATTCATCAACCTATAGGGTATTGGAAGGTGCACCAAAGGTCACATGGAACCGTTGTTCAATACACTACTAGAGTGGTCCTAAAGGTATAAGTAGTTAATATATGATAAAATTTAACTCCTCTATTATGGATGTTCACACAGGTGTATATAACATGTATTTTGATATTCACTGGAAATTTTGGTGGTCATACATGGAAGGGAAAATATCTAATCTCATTTATTAATATATTATTTTCTAACAGGAGAAAATTTAACACCAATAATCTATAAGTGAATTAATTCCACTCCCTCTACCAATGTATAAATAGGTTTAAATCATGATGTATTTCGTGACTAGACTATGTAGATCCTTCATACATTATTATATTGTTTGAGTGAATATGTACTAATTGACTTGAACTTGTTATTTATTTCTTATAAATGAGTTTTCATTTATAGATGAGTTGGGTATGTAATATGTGTGGGACATAGTGAAATTTAATCAGGTTCCAATGAGTATTATCTATGATAATAACCTAAGGTTCACTATTAATTTTTTGTCAAGGTTATAGAAATATCTTTCTACCCATGTAAAAATATGCATGGATTATCAATCCATATTGATGGATAATCAACAAGTACCATTTATATATTGGAATATGTTGTTTAGGTCAGTATCCAATATTTTAGTTTCTCATGGGAATATTTTCTACCTTTAATAGTGTTTTCCTATAATATTATTTATCATACATTTATTCATATAAATAATTTTAAATTTCTCTTAGGTTATACTTTCCATTCTCTAGTGTTGTAGATAGATATTGATGAATCATTCTTAATTAAAGAAAAAATAGTTTAACAGATGACTGAAAAAAAGTGAAATTGATTTGGAAATGGTTGATTACTTCTCAAAGCCATGAGAAATTATATGTAAATCATAGGTGATAACATATTAAATTATACATCATTTATCTCATGTTTCTCTAAGTTTATCTATTATTAAGTTTGAAAATGTGTATGAAAAGGGAAATTGGATCCTTGGTTTGTTGATCCATCTAAAATCATGGTGTTTATTATAGAAACATTTCATATACTATCCATAACACATAATTTCAAATCCATGTGTAATATATTTCATGTGTGTCAACTAAGAAGATATATTAATCCAGATCATGTTCTTTGGACTGATAATATAGAGGTGAAATATGGTGTTTATTATGTGGAATGAAAAATCCACATTATTCATCAGAGTGAGGAAGTTCTTTGAGGGGTAGGACATTCCTCATGTATGGGTGGAGGGGAAACATAAAATACTTCATGATGGAACGTAGGAGTTGGAGGCTAGGGTTAAATATTAATAACCTTGTTTTCTCCCATTATAATATCAATGGTTTGTCTTGAAGATGAAAATATTTTTGGTATGGAATTTATAATGACCCATTTCGTTATGGATAAAAACTTATTTTAATTTTTAGTTATTTATCTATTACATAGATGTATTGGGAATTTATAGTGGTTTAAGGAAGGAATATAATTGATAATAGAGGAAAATGGGTTTTTGGTACTAAGTGGTTTTTTCTTTCAAAATATGTGGTGGTCTGGGTTTGGGAGATAAGATTCATGATGCATATAGTGATTTATTTATTCTTTCATTACATTCTTTCATGTCGGGTTCACCGTTTCTGTTTCCTATTTGAGGAATGGAAGTCATGATTGATTTTGGGGGGTTCACATATGGTTTTAAAATAATTCATAATGGGTTTACCATTTTACTCTATTATGAAAAATCTCAACTACTACCACATCTATAACAAGTTTTAGTCTTTATTTCCAAAGGCAGGCATCCATTTTCGACTTCAGACCCAATAGCACTTAGTAACTCATGTTGGTTAAGATGATGGGAGGATGGGCTCATTGAACCTTTTTGGGGAGAATTATTACCTATTCTGGGACTCTGTTATATATTTATGATATGTTCATTAATCTCTTCTAAATCACGATAAAATAATGTTTACCATAATAAAACGATCTTGCATTGAATCATTATTTATGTAAAGGGGTTTACATGGATGAGACCATCTATATGTATTACAGGTCCACTATCTTTTTCCCATTATTAATTAAGAATGGGTATCTTCTTATATTTTTATGCCATATAATTGGGCACTGTAGAGTTTACTACCATCCATGTATGTGATTGGTGTTTCGAGTATGGGATTGTATCTTTAGGAAACATCATATATACCATATTTATAAAAGGAATCGATACCCACTTAGTTCGTTTAAATTAAAGTCATGCATATTAATCTCATGTGTAAAGGACATATATGAAGGAACATAGGTTATGTGTATGGAGATAGAACACTAGATGGTGTCCTATATACACTGTTTATAATAGGAATAAGAGTCATAAAAGTTTGATTTTCCCTTAACCTATTGATAGTTAGTGACATATAATTAAAAACTGTGAGGTTTGGGTCCCAAGGGTTTAAAAATATGAGAATTCCATCATAACTTATACTGAAGTGGATTCCCTTTTATGGTGGAAATCACTTCATTTTAGGGATAATACAATGAGGGTTCCCTATACTGGGTAAATTTATGGTGCTAATGGTAAGATCATTTCAAATCCACTACCCCACGTGTGTCATGATAAGTGTTAATAAATATGGATAGAAATTGATTTCACTCATGACATAAGGATATAGAACTTATGAAATGGGTTGGATATGCTAGGGAATTCAATATGGATCTTGGTTCTTATAAAGGCCTCATACATGTCCTTCTTATAGAAAGAATCAGAGTCCTCATAGTACAATTTTTTCCTCAATCTGCTAATAGATGATGAAGAATGATAAACCCATAGAAGAGTTTCGCTCCCATGGGATAGAGTTTCTTAATTATGGAGGGTTTTACCCCAATTTGGATGCCCAATTAGAGCTCTACCCTTATTAAGGAATCCAACGTATCCTATTTGGTCATGAATTAGAGTCCTCATAGTTCAATTAGTGAATTCACATGTTTTTATGTTAGACAAGGTTATTATGTCCTGAGGTGTTTTTCTAAAACTCTTGACATGTTAGAAGGAATATTCCTAACATATTTGACATATTAGGGATGTATTGTGGACATGTCCTACTTTTCTACCTAACATATATAAGGATGTATGATGGATGTGCCTAAGGTGTCTATCACATGATCTAGTTCACTTGTCCAGGTTCTACTACATGGAAAAGGTGTACATGTCGAAGGTGCTTCACATGATTGAAGAAGACATGTTAGAGGTTTTCCACATGATTAAACTAACTTATCTAGAGAAAAGTTTCATGATCAATATAGAAAAATCTAATAGTTTCGTGTGAACAAGGTTGAAATTTCAAAGGGCTACAGAATGATCTGGTGAACATGTGTGGATGACTTCATGTGGCTTCATCAATATGATGGGAGGACTTAATGTGCCTCAAATTTCATGTTTGGATGCCTTTTTAGGATATTTTTGACACATCTTGGTGCTTTTTCCTGGTCTGGATAGCATGTCTATGTGTTTTATCATGGTCTATCTGATATTCCTAGGTGTTGTTTCATGATATGGTTGGCATGTCTAGGAATTCACACATGATCTGGGAAGATCATGAAAAGTTTCTGGTTCCTTCATATGAAAATAATTAAATTCATCTTCTCATAAAGATTCAATATTTTGAGATATTATTTCATAAATTTATTATTGTTTTTCAGGAATTGGCTTTTTGAGTCTTTTCATGATCATGTTGACATGCAGAAAATTCTTCATATAATCTAGTCGTTTAACTGGAAGTCCTTATCATGATCAATGGGTGATCATGTTAAGAACATATACATGTTGGGTAATCCAATAAGTTTTTCTTTAGATTTACCTGGTAGAATACCTTTGTGATTACATGGATTTACACTCGGAGAAATCCTCTCTCACTTTTGTGCTTCTAGGTGTCTCATATGCCTCATTTGTGTGTGTGTTTTTTACTAAGGGGGAGAAATTTATAGGCATCATAACCCCAGTTCTATGCTTCCTTTCATGTAATCTATATCATATATGTGGGATTGATTTTGTAGAGGTTTTATTACATCACATTCTTCACATGATACGGCCATGGTTCAGTTATAGCGTCATCTTCATGTCACATGATAAATAGAGAACATGAGATCACTCAATCATCATCATATTTATTAGACATATGACTTGTCAAAGGGGATTTTTATGAACAATTAGACATGTAAAATATCCTTAAAAGACCAATATGACATGTTTTTTGAGTCTTTTTAAGAAAAGGACACCTATCAAATAATCCTTTCAAGATCAAGGGTGACTCAACTTGGGTCCTTCACAAGATCAAGAAGGCTTGATGATGGAATTTTTTGTGTTTGAGATGGAATTTTGAATGGACTTTGTGTTATCAATGGTGATCATATAAGCTGCATAACTTCTTTACATGAAAATCATATTAACTTCCATTCACAATAGGCTTTCTCCTTTTCCATCTTTTATTTTTTTTATTTTATAATACTTTTGGCCTTTTCCCATTGATTGTCCATCAGTGTAATGCCTCAGACCTAGTTACCTAGAGTCGGTGCATTATTACATAACATTGTCCTGGTCACAATATATCAAATACCAAAAGAACAATCAGTTTAGTATCCTTGGATGTAATAGATACATACATAAGTTTTAAATTACATTATTAAATGAAAAAAAAACATTGTGTCTCCTTTAAACACACCCATATCCCTTAGCCTTTCCATGCAAGTTAGTCATAGTATACTTCTTCACATCCAGGGAAACATAAAATATAAGAAAGGGGTGAGATAAAATGCTTAGTATGGATTTATATAGCAGAAACTAACATAAAGAAGCATAGATATTTAAACCAATGTATAAAACTAAAACAGAAGACTTTTAAACATAAAATTCAGCATAATATGGAAAAGATAAATAAAATAATTACATTTAATTATTCATGTGGATATTCTATTAGATGAATAATCACATGAAATATCAATACCTAATCTCATAATGATGGAATTCATAATGTCAGAAATCATAACCACATAGTTATGGCCTCATCCCAATACTATAAATAATAATATTGTCAAGGCCTTGTTCCAAGACACTAGTTTTTCTTGTGAGACCTACCGATGTATCGAGTGGATATAGCGGTCCATTCCCCTCACTTACTATGTCCAATTCATTCCTTATATGAAAAGGGTGAAATGTAACATAAACATTCATATTAAACTAGTATACCAAATGTTAACAATTTTACCATAAATCATGGATGACATCTAAATAGCACATCCATAGTAAAACATATCCTAAAACTATCAATACAATATGGAATATTTTATCATAATAAATTAAATTCAATTAAACATAAAATCCAACAATATATGTTGACGTAGATGGAATCAATCCAAAAAAATATTTGAGAGAAATATCTCTTTCTAATTTGAAATAATTTAATAGTCACATAATTTAAAAAGAAAACATTTATTTTGAAAATATTATTATAAGATTTTAAGGGAATCTTTTAAGGTTTTATAATGGAAGAAAATATATGCACCCTCCATATAATTTTAAAAAAATATTCTTACCTTAATTTGTTGAAAAGGTCATAAAGTACCTTTTTTGGAAAATGGTGGAAATATTCCTTTCAATACATTTTTTAAAATTCAAAAAAAATGTTATAAATTACTTTAACCCATATTCTAGGAAATAGTACAAAAAATTTGAAATATATTTGTAAGAAACACATATTTGGATGATAAATATTTCCTAGTAGATAATTACATATAAACTACCTCATATAATAAAGATATTTTAAAATTAACTTTTACCTTATACTTTTCCTTAGTAGAGGGTAAATTAAACTCCTATATAATGGTTAGATAATTTTTATCAAATTATACAAGAACCATATACATAAATATGAAATCATATATGATCCTATAATATTTCTTTTTTAATAATATTTCAGTAGTATTATTGTATCGGGTGTTAAATGATTCATTTTTCCTTTATATGTTTTGTTACATAAGTCAAGTTTTTTATGGATAGGATGTATTTGATTCATATCCAGAATAATAATAAGTTCTTAAAAATTATTTTTTAATCATCAAATGAAAATTATTCTTTAATGGTTACGATGGGGAATGAAATCTCATCGTGTCGTGGAGACGGTAAGTTGTACATACACACGAGCGACAATATCATTATATTGATGGTGAAATCGTATGTAATTGGGTGTTATATTATATATAAATATTAATTAAAATTTAATATTTATTATTTACATCAATTATACTCATTATTATACCCATCCAAATAATGAAACGTTGAATGAGAAACTACACCACGAGGTAGAGACGGTAAGTCGTACGTACGCACGTATGGGGACTTTTTCATTCATATGATGGATAGAATAATGAATATCGTTGTACCATATTTATAATAAATCAAATTATGTATATGGTACTGGATTTATTATTTTATTATGGAGACAACAAATAAAGATGAAGTGTATGAAAAAAATAACATTGAAAGAGGTGATAAAATAATCACCTCTTCTTCGGGTGCTACCTTTCAATTTGAAAAAAAGGGCTCCTTCAGTTGGATTTATGCTCAAATTAAGGACACTAAAATTAATTTAGGGTAGTTTGGGAGGATATTTAAGTAGGTTTTTTCCGATACAAATGGCTTTGGAGGTCTGAATTTAATAGAAGGGGAAGTACCCTTTTATAAGAGAGGTTATGGTCACTTTAGTAAAATCTTGAAATATAAATTGATTATAAAATTATTTTAGGTTTCTAATAACTCCAAATGGATTTTTTTTATAGGATAAGGTGGGTACGGGTAAAATTATTCTCATAAAATAGGTTTCAGACATGTTTAGGCCACCATATTAACCATATATTTTTTATTTAACCCGTAGTTAAATAGATTAACTTTCACCATGTCTTTTTGTAATATTATACTACATGGTTAAAATAGTTGCTATAAAATTTAAAGGGAACCTTAAGTGGTTCATTAATGAAATATGTAACATTATCAAAGTCATTTGGCCGAATATTATATTTTTAGGACTATAATATAATTTAATAAAATACTGTTTGTTTTAACAACTCATTTATGTCACTTTTGATACTATTTAGTATTTGGTTTTTGTTAAAGTCATCACAACATGATTAATTATAAAATAAATACTTTCAATAAACCCTAATATTTCATATTCACCTAGAAAATTTTTTTATGGCATCAAAATATTAAATTTACATTTATTTTAATATTTATTATATCAATTATTTTAATCTTTCATTAATAAGGTAATTGATGCATCATCATTGTGTCATAAATAAATTTAATTATTTAATGTATAAAAATTATGAATAAAATACCATGATTTAGGATATATTTTTATATTTCAAATGAAAATTTATAGTCAAATTTATCTTATGTATAAGCCTATATTAAAAATGGTTAGTTTTAAAAGTTTGAATTTAACACTTTTAACTCTTCTATAAATAAAATATAATAAATGACCTAATCTAATAGAAGTGGTTGAAAAGGGAACATTTTTTTATAAGGTTTATTTTGGTCGAAATACACTTATCCAATATAATTAGGACATGTGTTGGGGTAATTTTATATTATTATAATATTATTTTTACCTTTAATTGCCCAATTTACTTTTAACCTTGGTAAATAAAATTCAAAAGTTACTATTCACCAAAAATTATTTCCATCCTATTGAACCACATTTTACTTAATGATGAAAATAATTTTTTCTGTATTTTTGAGATTCAATTCACTGAAGTGGAAAAATTGTGTTTTATGCAAATTTTCAAATGTGCCAAGAAGGTGGGTAAAAGACGTTAAAAAGTTCGATAAAATTTTATATATCTAATATTATTATAAAAATGACTCCAATGAATTAAATTGGAATAATATAGGTATTATGTATCAATTTTGACATTAAAATAAATTTAAATTAAATATAATTATTTTGGTTTTAAACAATAATGCAGTGTTTATCACTATTCATCAAAAATTGAAGGTATTTAGAAAAATACCAAAAAATCACCCTATGCTAATTTTCATATTCCAAAGTCAAAAATGAAGTTCATTTTGAAAAATAAAATTTATCAATTTTTGAAAAGTGGGCATTACTATTCATAACTACTTTTTAAATGTCTAGTTAGATTGGTCATGGTGTGCTAGAACTCGGAGTTGCGTAGAATGCAAGCTATTGTATTATTCAAAGAGAAGCATACCATGGAAGCTTGGGGTGTTACAATCTGGGAATCACATGATTGATAATTGATCTTACAATGGAATGTGATAACTATCATGGATAGTCTCTCTTTATATCTATGGTTCCTCACATGACTATTGATGAATCTTTTGATAGTGTATGATCATTTCCATGGTAATTTACCCCAATATTATGTGGTGAGTTACATGATCCAATAGATATCTTAATTTTATACAATCATTTTCCCAAGAATTCATCCCGCTTTTTTGTGGTGCATCACATGGTCAAATGGGTGGGTCCAATATCCTTCATGTGATGAAGGTGGCATACCCAAACGATTTTGTACATCATGGTTGATATGTTGATGGGGATCTTATGTGTTATTTGAAATAATAATATTATTCATGTGAAAATCAATATAAATTTAATTGAATAGAGATTCTTCTTTTGTTCAGCTTTTATTTCCTAAGGGGTTTTTGGGAGATTTTCATGCATCTATAGATTAACATGTAAATATAGGTGGAACTTGTCTATAAGAATTGATATATTCATAAATTATTATTGGAAAGGATTTGCGTGATGAATAGGGATATCTGGTGGGGATCTATATGATCATAAGGACTCACTGAAGGGGCTTCGAATGATCATTATCAGATCATTTAGAGCGAACGATCTAGCCATTTGAAATTCTTAAATTCTTGTGATCACATGTCCTTCTGATGATTATGAGATCTTCATAACCCAACCACTTTATAATCATGTAGTTATGTTTCTCCTACCTTACTTTTTTAGAGAAAATAATACATATTATTTTATTATTTATTTAGTCCTAAAATTTCCAATGCTCATTTTTTGGGCATCAATAAGCCTCCCCCTTAATGAGCAAGGTCCATAGGGAAAAGGAATCGGTTTTGAGGAAATTAATGTCTTCTTGAGTCTCTGAAGCTTTCACTAATTGGTGTCCCAATATGCTTTTTATCTTATGGAGGGAAATTTTTATTCAGCGAGGTGTCCTATAAATAGGGTAGAGAGGGATATTCTCATTCCACGGGAAACTCAAACTTGAAAATCTTTTTCAATCTCACATCTCAAATTCCTTCTTTCCAAGACCACTATGCAAGAACTATTTCACAATACATCTTCAGGATATTTTATCACATTATATTGACGTGTAATCTCATCATCTTAACAACTTGATTAATTCATATGTGACTTAATAAACAGTAATTTGGTTGAATTGTGATGTATTTTTTGGGTATAAGGCCACTTCGCATGCTTTGTATGGCATTGGGGATTGTCACGTGATCACTTGATCATTATATGATTTACATGACCTTCATATGGTCACACAGACACTTGTTTTTTATTAGATTAGGTGATCATATAATGTTACAAGGGTCACAAACCTCGCAATACCTATAAGAGGTTTGGTGATCGAAAAACCTTAAATGGGTCATATTATTTATATGATGTTACTCGATCTTTGAGCCTCATTTACATTTTTTTCTTATTTTTCTCACCCATATGACATATGTTTTTTCTTTGTATATATGGATTCTAATTCTAATACATCTGCTAATGTGTCTATCCAAAGGGCTATGATTTTCAGGAATCACAATGCTAACCCTTGGAACCAAGTGTCCTTCAATAATTTGGTTTGGAAGGGGCTTCTCATGAGTGAACATCATAACTAGCCTCTTTCACATATAATCCTTTATATGGATTTTTTATTAAAGATTATACTCCCATACCTTCTCCTAAATATAATCTTTCATCTCAGTAGTTGTCGTCTTCTCTTGGTTGTATTCAAACAATGATTAATAAAGATAACTAATTGGTTTTGGAACCACTCCAGGGGTTATCCCATATTTTGGATAACTCCCATTAGGTCCTAGATGGTTGTGATCTCTCCCATAAGTAATTGGTAATAGCTACTCCGTTATACATGTCTCATCATTGAATAATCCAAGAAGTAGTTGTAGACAGAAGTGCGACTTATGACATTTAAAACATCTCTAATAAATGGGCATGGTCATTCTGGTTCATGTAGATTTTATCAAAATTCACTAATCTATTGCATGTTATTCGTATTTATGAGGTGTTATGGACTTCTAAATTTATCATGTACCATTGATCGGAACTCCTTAGTGAGAATATTAGAAGTTGGTTCCCTAGTACTAACTCGTTTCATATATTCCATAGTGAAGTAGGGACCAGCCCTTGGGATACGTTCTAATTTGGAGTAATACCTCCACATTGGGAGATGTATGATGAATTCTTTCATGCTACGGAAATTTTCGATAACCCCGCACAAACTCCAACTTTTTCAAGGGACATTCTCACCATCAAAAATGAGATGCTAAAGAAGGATATCCACCTATGCTCTCTCATTTCACTCAAGGATTGGAAAAAAAATCCATTTCCATAGTGGGGATAGTCCAATTTCTATATTACCTCATCAATATCCTTCTCAACAAGTATGAGAAAGCATTGTGTCTTATTGTTCCATTCTCGAAGATGAATATAACACCTCATGACGTTTCTTGGAGAGTCCATAGGTATCCCCAAGCCTTCAATTATTATGTTTTCTAGCCATGTATTTTAATGGATGGTTATTCCCAATCATGGACACATTCTTGGGAACTCAAGTAGGTAAATTGGATATGGCATCATGATTTGAATAGGGGTGGACTCTTAATATTGTAATGTCTAATCTTCCACTTCTTTTTCATCTTCTTTTTTATATCTAACAAGGAAAAATACCCTATCGAATTGTAATCCCTTTATAATTCTTATTTGGATTGATATGAAAGAATTTATAGTGTTAAAAATATGAAAACATTATTGATATTCCTCAAGCTTCATTCTATCCTAGGCCATCGAACATTTATGGGGTCGAGGAGATTCCATTAGTTACCAATGTGGTTATCAGTATATTGAGTTGGGTTGATCATTTACACTTCATTCACTATCTTGTACTATCCTAGATAATTGCTGATAATGAAAGTGGGTCTCTCAACCATAGTTTATATAAAATCTCTCTTTGAGATGGGGTTCTTAAATCTCACATGGAAAAGATTATTATTTTCGAGCCAGATATCCCTTACTAATTTTCATTCTAGATTTTTGTATTCATATGGTTTCCCCTATTCCCTAAGATATCATGTGGGTTGAATGAAATCTTGGGATCAATCACAAATTTTTTCTCATATTGTATTGTAAAGATATAAATGTTGAGATTATTATTCCACCTGTTGATGGCACTATCTTTAGGTCTTACTACTATTCCCATTCATGGGTGGAATCTTATTCGAGTGGTGTATTGAATTGACCATAAATCAAGTATAAAATCCTTTTGCTTCACTGAACCCCTTTTTTATAGGATAAATAAAGATGATTTTGGACTTGGGGGATCCTCCAAGAAATCACTCTCATCATAGTGACAAACATACCATTATTGGGAAAGAGTTTGTGAAGGAGTCTAGAACTTTGATACTGGAAAAATATGATGCACTAAATGAGAGGATAGTATATGAGACTTCTTGTCTGGCTTCTTTATCAGATAATCCAATCATTCCTTTAATAAATTTGATGTCTGAATACCATGCATCCACCATTACTCCATCTAACATATCCCCACTAGGTGTTGTAGAAAATTGGGTACTATAAAGGATACTCTAGAGGAAAATACATTCCTTGATCATTGAGACTCCCTTGTATGAGTTTCATGAACTAGATGAACTCATTATCCATCTATTTTGAAATTTATGGGTGGGTTGATTTGATTGTCAGACATTATACAATATCATGTTACATATTTTTGTGGCACAAAAACAACTTTCTAGTAGTTATAAGGACTTGTGTAGAATTGATGAAAAAATCACTCTAACCTAATAAATTAGGATTTTTTAAAGGAGTCTTAGTAGATACATCAAAACGAATCTCAGCTATAAACTCATATGGATTTCTTTACCAAGGAAATATAAAAATACGAATCAAGTATAATAAGCATGAGATATCATCTTATGAAATTTTCATCATTATTATTGAATAATCATTATTAAGCAGAATATCTAACCTCTTTATCTGAGAATCTTCACCCTCAGAAAAAAAAAATAAACAAAACGGGAAACACTTCAGTGCCCAATTGATACCTCTTGTAAAAATTTGGCTGAATCAAAAAATGAAACTAATGATATTTAATTATTATGTGTATATGTAAATATACATCGTATCTCTTTATGCTTTCTAAATATTTATGAGAGACCCCAGATTGTGGGGAATCGTCCTACTTTTACACATTATCAATGAAAACCCCTTTTCAAACGTTTCACGTCACTTCTAAGATTTCTTTTATTCCTGAAATTATTGAAATTTAATTTATTTTATATCATTTGTATAATTAAATATAATTTTTCTTTATATAATACCATGTAAACCCAAATTTATATATTTTAATTCTTGAATCACAATATATTTCTCTTGATAATTTCTCGAGAATACAAACTAATATGATATTCCTCATTAATGTATCTACTATGGTTGTCCTGGGATCACTAGAATTAAAAGGATATCAAGGGTAAACATATCTTGGATAGAAGGTGCTCAAATTTTTTCCTTAGTTAGGGGATTTTGTGAGAATATATTTTTTTAGGGATAGATAATGATCCCAAAAGTCATTGTATTTTTTTTAAAATTTCACTATCTTTTTTCAATGTTTCATATAGATAAATCTTAGTGGGTGTGGACTTTAGATTTTTCTGAAGCCTCATTACTTGTTTTCATCATAAGATTTCTATATTCCATTTCCTTTTTAGAAATTCTAAATATTTCCTATACTATATAAAGTACATGTCCACCAGTATATACTCGAATTTTTCCCAACGTTCCTTTTTCAGGTTATCATTCTAGCGAGTATTGCGTCTCTTTCAATTTTCTATTTTAAGGTCTTTAAATCTATACCATTTTTATTGTTTAGGGTATTATAGATTGGACCTTTTGTTTTTTTTAGTTTAAAGAATTATATCTCAAACCATTTATTGTTGTAGTTTACGGTCTTCTAGCTCAGACCAATTGTTGTTATAGTTTTAGGTATTCTGTCTCAGAACACTTAATATTGTAGTTTAAGGTCTTATATTTTATACCAACTATTTTTTTTCATTAAATTATTCTATCTTGTACCATTTATTGTTTAATTTTAAGGCATTCTATCATAGATAAACTATTGTTGTGGTTTAAAGACTTATAGATTGCACCATTTATTACAAGTAGTGAATGATGGGTATTCATGAAGGGTTAGAGAACACTGAATCCTTGATGGGATTCTAAATAATGAATGTCCATGGAGATTTATAATACCTTGCATTCTTAATTCATATTTTGAAGAATGAATGTTCATGGAGGGTTCTGGAACCCTATGTTCTTATGAAAAACATGAAGGATGAATGTCCATGAAGGGTTGTAGAACCCTACATACTTAACATAAAAGGTATTGATATATGGTAAAATATAATGGATGTCATGTCCACATATATATATGAAATATGGGTTGTTTGATTCCTAACCCAGAATTTTTAACAGATGAATATGGTAAGGGGAAGACATACTAGGGATGACTGAAAAACACTATAATGTGTTGAATTATGTTGTGTAATTTTCGTGGATCATGGGTATTAGAGGTCATTTACTTTAAGTATGATACACCTCTAGTTGGTGGGTAAAATTCCCTTATGCATGGTCCCAAAGAGAATACAACATATCCAAGAAATGGGGATCCCCTCTCTCTTCCAATGGTCCTGAAAGATTTGTAAATATTTAAACATTTGGATGATGAAGAGGGTCATAGAATGAAGGTTATCCAAGCAGGATTATGGAACCCTAACACATTTTAGTTATTTTTTTGGAATCTTAGTCCCTACAACCTGTGGTTTTGAGTCACCTAGTGTGGGTAACCAAATGTTTTGAGAGTGAAATATTGCATTCCTTCATTGATAAATGGTACAACACACTATAACATAATTTTGAGGACATCGAATCCACTTGAATGGTCTAGTTATAGGGATTTTAAATCATGATATACGAATTTTTTAGTTTACTGGAGGTAGAAACAGGTGGGTACAGGTCAACCATTAGTAATGACAGAATCCCATATCCCATGCGATCAGTACAATAACTCATAGATTTAAGGGGGCATCTTCTCTGGGAATTATCCTCTAGGAAATAGATATTTGGTATGGTTTCAATTCTCTAATGAATACTATTGGGATTCATATATATTAGATTGTCCCTATTATAATCTTCTCTAAGGAAGAACCGGGAACAAGGGATTCCAAGGTCTATGTGGTCCCAAAGAAAGCATATCAACTCAAGGAATTGGTTTTATGATCTCAAAATTCAAATACATGAAGGTGTTTTAGGGAAATCATAAGATTGAAGAAGTTTTAGATCACCCTAATTGTTTTTTTCACTTAATGAGCGTGTTATCAGGGTGAGTAGATATGAAAAAAATTACTATAACTTTATTCTAGACCAAGGGGTTCAGCAATCATGGGCCATCCCTTACTAGGGATACAAAATGGATTCTATGAGATTTATGACTTGTTTATTTACACACTAAATTTTTACTAAACTCTAAATATGAATATTTTAGGGATTTGAGACTTGATTTTTTCTCATACCTCCCTTTTTGGGTTTTTAGCCTTACTAGTTTTATGAATCTCTCACTTATAGTTTAGGTTATTGTGATTAGGACCATTAAAGGCTAAAGTTAATGTTCATACAGCTTTAACCAAATCCCATGAAATTTAAAGTATGGTCCTTTTATGAGGTTAATGTTACATGATATCCTAATTATTATACCTAGGGTCAAGAGTACTCCAGTATATTTTATATTGGGTGATGAAAATGTTGTAACTCAAGCATAAAGGTTCTTGGGTCATGAGTAATGGTGTGTGAAAATCAAGAAGAAAATTATTCAGAATCAATTGAAGGTGATCATCTTGAATATTATAATGTCATAGATAGAAGTACCATAATTCCCTTCTTATAGTTCCAAGATGCCTATTTTTGGTGGGTCTAAGGCCATAATGTAGATCTACCTCAAGCATGGTCAAGTAGAGAGAACCTTTCTCCATTTTAGGATCTATGAAAGGTTTATAGAAACTTGAGTTACTCAATACATGATGTGTGATTTGTGGTTTGAATTTCTATTAAAGTTTATCGAAGAACCCTAAAACCTCTTTGATCGAGTTTGGGTTCTTGTGGTCCTTTGAGAAGGAATGATGATGGGGGATGGACTACACATTTTAACCTCATGTAGTGTCGATATATCTCTCATGCAGTTTGACTTCATGTGACAGGGATATATTCCTTATTGTTGAATTTAATTTAGTAAGTGAATATCTATTATGTAGTTTAACATCATTTGATATGGATTTTTTCTTTGTAGTTTAACATCATGAGGTAAAGTTGTATGAATTGATGTGAAATTGTGAATGATATCCTTTGGGAAAATTTTCACTAGTTTGGAGAATTTAAATCTAGGAAACATTTTATCCATGAATATGAATATTTATGGGTATCCATGTGATATATTCATTCCTTTATATATTTATTTCATGATCAAGCAAGTCTTATATATATTTTACTCACACGTAGGAAGAGTGATTCTATATGACTTGGACCTATTTAAAAAAATATACATGAAATTTTTATGGCTGGGAATCATGAGAATTACCTATTAATATTTTAAGGTAAGGAATCATTACATAATCATTACCTTTATGGAGATACCTCTGAATAGATCTGAATCCTATACAGGGGAGAGTGGCATTCTGTTTTCTCCGTTTAATGAGTCTCTACATCAAGATCATCTAACGGGTCCACTACATATATCAGGATTATTTTTAAGGATAGTGAATATCCATATTTCATTCTAGTATGGAGGTGAAAAATACATACCTAGAATATATTCATGGATAGGATGGCCAACTTTAAGAAATTTTAGGGTTTGGAGGATGGACCCAATGTCATTTAGTTTAATTTCAGGTAAATTGGATGTTGAAGTTCATTTTGACATCATGTGGATATGTGATTTTCATGTACTTTAACATCATGTGACTAAGACATGGTTTCATTTCCAAGAAAAGTATCTTTTACGATAGATAGATAAACTTTCCATATTCCCTAAGATCACATTTGTAATTCTCAGTGTGAGAAACAAGGTCTTATTAGGCATTTGATTAAGCCATGTGAGAGTAGGTTCCATGTACTGCATAGGTCCAAACCATATGCAATGTGGGGTAAATTTTTATCATTTTATATGTTATGGATAGACCTAATATTTTGTATCTGTGTCACTATGTATCCTATTGTAATAGGAATCAATCCACACATAGTTATTGAATAGAAAACACTTTATGCAGGTCTGACCCATACACGGGGGGGTCACATTTCGTATTTATATTATAGATGGGCCTAGTATTTTAGATAACAGCATCACATTTTATCCTCCAAAGGAATAAATAAATCCACATATAGTTCTTGAATAGAAAACTCTCCACATAGGTCTAACCCATATGATGAGGGGAAATTTTTTCAATTTATATTGCAACTAGACTTAGGATTTTAGACCTGGGTACCACTATGTATCCTATTATGGAAGGAATCAAGACAATGTAGTTCTTTAATAGAGGTGTGGTGGGAGACCAACACTAAAGTTAGGGGCTCTCTGGAGAGAATTCCATAGAAATGCATTGGTATATTTCATGCATGGGATGTTAACAATACAATTTGACATCATCTGGTAAAGATGTTTTGAATGCCTTTTACTATATTTCATTCAGGATCATGATAACCATAATGTAAACTGATGAATCTCTATCAGGAGGGTAATCCTTTAAAAAAATTATTAATCCCATGTGAGATATTATCGGTGTGAGAAACAATGAATAGGAGAGGATTCCTTTACCGCATAGGGGTGATTAATAGAAAGGATATGAAAACATTTATCATGTGGTGGTTAGTCCATGATATATAATCTAGGCATCACTACTTGTCTCACTGAGATGAGAATCAAGCCACACATAGTTCTTGAATGGAAAACTCTCCACGTAAGTCTGACCCATAGGCATAGCGGTATATTTTTTCTATTTATACTATAGCTAGACATGGGATTTTGGATCTAAGAATCACTATATATCCTATGATGGTAAGAATCAAGCAACATGTAGTTATTTATATTGGATATTCCTTATGTGCATCTGACTCATGTACAAGGACGTGATCACTTCATCTTTTTTTTTGAAGGATCTAGATCATGTGAAGTGATCTATCTATGAAGTAATGTTTTATATAAATTTTAACATTATGTGGTAAAGTTTTATTCCATGTAGTTTAATGTCAGGTGGTGAGGATGAATTTTTTTAGTTTAACATCATGAAGTAAGATCAAAGATGTTATGTAGTTTAAAGTATTCCTTATAGGACTTAGGACATTATGGAGTTTAAATTCATGTTTCTCATACTTATTTTATGTAGTTTAACATCACATTGTAAGGACATAATATGCATGATGGAATATATGTAATATAATTCTTGAGAAACCTTTAATTGGGGGGGCTTAATGTGTTCCCCCATCCATTGTGGCGAATGAGTAATCTCCATTAAAATTGACTTTATGTATGATGAAAGAACTACCCATTTGGATTCTATCTTTGAAGGTTACTTTAATGGTATCATTGGGGTTATGAAATCCAAAAAGAGTTTACCTTGAAGGAATTAGTAGAGTATAACCTTTTAATTTAAATTTAGTGTGATATGATTCTGATGAACATTGATATTGTGCAGTGTACACAACATTTTTTCATTGATCTATTCCAACTCATCCATCTACTTTTACGATTGTTAACCATATGAATGTTTTATGTAGATATATTTTTAGAGTTATAAAAATTGGACTTAAATGGTAAACACAACCTCATTTCAATACACTAATTAATATGGGGTCTCTTGTGTGTTCGTACATTTGGTGGTACAGTGGGCCAATAAAGCATGATGGAGCTTGTTTGGTCAGGAAAACTTATCCTTATACACCATTTTTTGTAGTTTATTTGATATAGTCTTATCAAAGGCCTCTATTTTTTCATTTATCATGGAATTATGGAGATATTAATGGTTTTATTTTATTTTTTAATCTTAGAACAATTTCATAAATTTGGTAGAAAAGAAGTTATAGTTGTTTTCCATCAATAACGTGTGAGGGACAGTGAATCTAGTGATGATATTGGACTTTAGGAAGTTAATGATATTCATTATACCAACTTCCTTAAGGGTTATTTCCTCATACCTCTTTGAAAATAAGTCAGTAGAAATAATAATATACTTAAACTACCTAGTTGTGGTTGGGGGATTTTTCCCCATAAGGTTCATTCCAAATACAAAAAACATCCAAGAATATTTAGCTATATGTAGTAACTCTGGGGGGTAGATGGATGAATTTTTTAAGAAATTTCTTAGTGAATTCCACACCATCCTATATCATTGTTTTCTAATAGTAATCTATCCCACTTATTTGTTCGAAGAGTCTAGTCCCAGATTGATGAGCCCCAAATGAGCATATATGTACGTCTTATATGATTCGGTGAATCTCTCCTTCAGTTATGTATCCAAGGAGGATTCCATCAAACCCACGTTTTAGGATGGTTTTTTCTCATTTGGACTATCATGAAGGGTAGAATTCACTACTCAATGTCCATTATTCTACCTTTTAAATTAATCTAATAGGGGGATACCATTTTAGAGATAATCGAAAATGGACTCCATCTATTCAGGGGTTGATATCGGTTTATAAAACTCTGAGATAGTGTTGACCTGATTGATTTCCCCCATGTCACAGATGATAATTGATGATAAAATCCTTTGGTGAATGATTTTAAAAACAAAGTCATCCTAATCATGGTCATCCAATATTATGCATGCATTATCTAATTCATCGGCATGAGAATTTTGTGATTGAGGTACATGATGAAATGTTGGTTTAAAAGGGAATTCTTCCATCAATCAACTAACATAACTGATGAGTGGGGATAATTATTCTATATTCTTATAATATTAGAAGTTTATTTTTTTATCACTATATAATAATCCCCTTTTATGTTCAGATAGAAAATTAACAGTAGTGTGGCTAGTTCTAAGATGACAATGAGGGCTTGGTATTCTTTCTCATTATTAGTGTAGCCATTAGATATTAAGAAAGAGTATAAAAATTTTATTTTTATAGGGAAACAAAAACAATCCCTAGGAAAACCTATTTTATATTTGGTTTTTTCATCCTATTTACAATACGAATTTGGGAGGAACTTTCAATGTACATATTCAATGATTAGGGAGTGTCATGGGCATAGAAATCCTTTTTTCTGGAAGATCGGTGTCCACTGATGTTCTTTTGGGGTGGGATTTTCTATAAGAAAATCATCCAGGTCCTTGCCTTTAACTAACTTCTATGACAAGAACTGGATTTCATATTGTTACAAAATAACCACCCATCGGGCCAAATACCTTGTCAACATAAGGGCATCTAAGTATTTACTTGAGTGGGTCAATTGGAGAGACCATGTGAAATTTTTGATTCTACAAGTGATGTATCATCTTATTCACTATAAATATGAGTCTGATTAAGTTCTCATTGATATTATAATATTTATTCTTAGTACCAAACATCATTCAATTGAGTTAGTAGATGTTGTTTTCATTCCTTGCATCATTTTTCTATATGAGGAGAGCACCAAGTGATCGTTCTATGGTGTTCACATGTAAGATAATCATTTTTACTTCTACCAGAGGTATCATTACCAATGGGTGTAGTAAATATTTCTTAATATTATAAAATCCTTATTGGTAGTCCCCAACCCAATGATATGGGACTCCTTTCATCATTAGCTTAGTAAAGGGGTATTTTTCCAAGCTAGGTTAGTAATGAAATGCAGAATGTAAGTGATTTTTCCTTTTATACCCATTGGTTATTTAATATTATTAGGGGTGATATTTCTAGTGTTATAGTAGTCTTTTTTGAGTCGACCTCGACACCACGATGGCATACCAAAGATCCATGTAATTTCCCTAATGTTACCCCAAAAGAGCACTTCCTCAGATTCATCTTCAAACTTTTCCACCATAACTTTTTGAATATTTTTTTAAGATCCATGAAGTGATCACATCTCTATTAATATTTTACTGACATGAAGTTGAAATTTAATTCTATTATTCGACCTAATAAATGGATAATTATATGATTCCTGGATCATTGGTAAGTAGAACCAATGTTATTTAATCCAAAGGGCATGACCTAGTAGCAAAATATCCCCTCAGATGATCTAAAGGTAGTGGATTCTTCATCATTCAGGGACATATTTTTCCTAATTATACCTTGAATAACCTTCCATGAATAAAGTTCATAGAAACCATTAGTCACTTTGATCAAAAGTTATGTGATTAGCAATAGGAAATCATCCTTTAGAAATAGTCTATTAAGGACTCTAAAATCGTTGTGGACCCTAATCTGCCTATTCTTTTTCTTGATAGGGACGATGTTGGTGAGACATTTTGGGTACTTTGCTTGATAGAAAAAGTTGTATTTAATCAATTTTTCAACATTCAATTTTACATTAGTATCATCATATGCATTCATTCTCTTGGATGTCTTCCTGAAACCACAATGTTCATTGGGTAATCCCAGGTGGTTCCTAGCCACATCATGGTACATCCTGGGAATTTCTATATAATTCATTGTGAACACATATCGATGTTGGATTATCAATGAAATATTTATCTCATGCTCCTCGGGAAGAATTTTAGAACTAATAAATTTTTCTCACAGGTCTTCTTATATTACCATATTCACCTACTCAAGCTCATTGATGGTAGTGGAGAAACCTTCCTCAAATGTAGGAGCAGTGTTCCTGAGGTCATTATCTTATTATTCTTCCATCTCTGAGTCTGTGCAGGAATTTTTAGAGATGGTGAGAAATTCATGAAAGCCTCTATCACAATCAATGTAAGAGAGTCCATGGGAAGATACATTGTCATCCTGAACTCTTGGAGTCACCATAGAGAGGTTTTGGATCTTCGTGTTTTATTTTAAGCTGACACCATGGAAAGGATGATATTTTATATCTATGATTTATCATGTTGTCTCAATAAATTTTAAGGGTAGCAAAAAATCATTTTCAAGCACACTTCTGTGATTCATAGGGGAAGTCCCCAATCCTTTTGGGGCTGTAACTTTCATATTTTCATCCTCAATTGGTTGTTATCCTTCCTTCATATAGAAACTTTATTCAACATATATGGCTTCATAAGACTCTAAGGAAGAACTATCACCATGTAGTATGCTAACATTCCCACTGATAGGGTATTTCAAACATTGATGAAATGTTGAAGGTACCACTACATGGATATGAATCCAAGGGATTTCAATTAAGACAATATATGTTGTGTCTTGATGGATAACTATGAACTAAAAATTAGATGTGAGATCACTAAATGGATCCTTGATCATGATCTTCCTTAGAGGCCTTGTCTCTCTTTTATTGTACACATGATGGTTTATCTTTGTTCAAGAAAAAACCCTCACACTATATACCAAACATCGGAGGGTATGACTCAATATAATGTTTATCCTCGAACAATTTTTAAATATATCATTTCAGAAGTCAAAATTAATGATTTTTTTTGAAACAGAAAAGGGTCTGATATATCCCTAAATAAAATCTTCCTGGTCCTATTCCAAGAATATGATGTTGATATGGAAATCTGATGGAATAGTCTCCAGTCAGTAATTATCAGTTGCAGAGACTTTTATATTGAACTTCTATGGACTCTAGAGGGACTCTATGAGTGCATCTCTAGGTTATTTTGAAATATAAAAGGCATCAGTGATTGGGATCTTCGAGGGAAAACAGCCAACTATTTTAAAATTTCATATTTTTGTACCAAAGGTCTACACTTACTGTAACAGCCCGATATTTTATGAAAAATATTCTTTTTATATTTATTAATGTCTTGTGTTGTACGCTACACCAAAAGGAGCTTGCACAACACGCATCCTTGACTTGCCTTGCATTACACGCAATCGCAACCTTCCTCGATAGCGTGTGTAGTATGGAATACTGAGTTTCACGAAACAACGATATGCTATTAAAATATTATTGAAACTAACCGTTATGAATAGTAATAACCACTTTTTAAATTTTAGAAATTTTATCTCTCAGAATGGACTTCATTTTTGGATTCGGAGTATCGAATTTAGCCTAAGGTGAAATTTTGGTACTTTTCGGATAACTTTCATATTCTGATGAATAGTGAAAATTACTAAATTATAATTAAAAACAACTTTTTTAATCAAAATTATTAATAGTGATAAATTATTAATTTGAGTGGTTTTAAAGTATATTTAGAATATATTTTTACAATTCAATACAATGTTGGTCATTGAATGTAATTTCACATTTAAACCAGACATAATCAAGTGTCAATCTTTTGATAGATATTGTCTCTTAAAAACACGCTCTTTGTTTTAACAGCGGGATTTAATTATAAAATTAATTAATGCAACTTCTATGATATGAATTTGGAAAAATAGACATCATTTTTGTATTCGGAATATGAAATATAGCTTAGGATGGAATTTTGGCATTTTTCTGAAAACTTTCAATTTTTGATGAATAGTGAAACCACTGAGTGGTAGGTTAAAAACTGAATTTTGCATAAAACTTGATTTTACCGCTTCTGTGAATGGAATTTCAAAAATCCGAGAGACACGGTTGATGTCAGTAAGTAAAATGTGGTTCAATGAGATGAAAATAATTTTTGGTGAATAGTAACTTTTTACTTTTATTTACCACGGTTAATAGTAAATAGGGTAACTAAGGGTAAATATGATATTACTATTACCCTAACACATGTCCTAATTCTATTGGATAAGTGTAATTCGACCAAAAACAACCTTATGAATATAATATGACCATTTAGGTCCACTTGGATTAGATTATGACATTTAATATTATTTTATTTAATGAATAGTTAAAATAGTTAAAATCAAAGTTTAATAACTTAAACATTTTTAATATGGGGTTATACATAAGATAAATTCGACTATAAATATTCATTAGAAAGCTAAAAAGATTTCCTACATAATGATATTTTATTTATAATTTTTAGACCTTAAATAAATTAATTTATTTATGACACAACGATGATGCAGTAATTACCCTTTTAAGGAAATATTAACATAATTGATGTTATAAATGCTCAAATGAATGTAATTTGAGACTTTTTATGAATTCCACTAATTTTCTAGGTTACTATGATATATTAGTGTTTATTTAATCAACTTGGTTCGAACATATAATTCTGTTATGACTTTCACAAAAATCATATATCAAATAGTGTCAAAATTGACACAAGCTAGTTTTTAAATCAAATATTATATTATTAATTGTTATTTTATTCCTTAAAATCTAAGGTTCGGCCAAATGACTTAGATAAGGATATATATATTATTAATAAACAATTTGGGGTTCGTTTGGCATGTTATAGTAAGTGTATTAACCATATAGTGAAAGAAAACAAAAAGACAAGGTAAAAGTTAAATTATTTAACTTAGAGTTAAATCTAATTGATAAGGTTAAAATAATAACATAAACTTGTCTAAATCTTATTGGTTGATAGGATTTCGACCCATCTCCACTTTATATTCGAAATAAGACCCTTTGGAACCATTATAAACCGATTTTGACATTAATATAAAATAATATTTTGAGGTATTCTTAAGGTGCCCCTCTCCTCCCTTATAAAAGGACACCTCCTCCCCCTCCTCCTCACACCAATTTGAGCACTCAAGCTCGGCCAACCCCTGCCAAAATCTCTTCTCCACTTCCATAGCAACATCCTAGAGGTTCTGGTCTTCCTCAAAGACCAATTTTAGTGCCCTAAGAGGAGGTCTCAAAGAGGCGCTTCAAAGAAGAGGTAATTACCGTTACCAATTCTTTCATCTTTATTTCTTCTTCCACTTCTTCTTATTAGGTTGTTTCATTATGAAGTAATAACATCAGTATCACTCATATAATGATATGTTATTATAAGTATGAAACAAACCTATTTCACCATCTATCCATCCTACGGAAAAAGAAATCACCGCGCGTGCGTACGTACGGAATACCGTCTCCACGCCGTGGTGTAATCTATTTTCCACCACCACCTTACATGGATGGGTATAATGGTGTAAAGAATAACTATACATAGTTATTAAAACATCATATTGATTCTGATATATTGTATAATCCACTCCAATTCAATTCAATATTTATGGAAATGATATCATCGCTCGTGCGTACGTACGAACTACCGTCTCCACGACGCGATGAGATTCATTCTCCATGTTAACCATTTAAGAATGATTATAAAGTATATATAAGAATTAATAATGAAATATATGACATTATAAAGCTACTGGATTTATGTATATATATATATATGTATGTCATCTACTTACTTCCATTCAAGACAATAAGGAAAGGAAAACAGCGTTCATGCGTACGTACGGACTACCGTCTCCATGAACGGTGTTTTTGATTTCATTTATCTATCTATTATATATATATATATACTGAATATATATGATATATAAATCATATTTTATATTCTGTAAGTAAGTAAATCATGATATAAGTAATAATAATGTCAATAACAACAAGTCAAAACACCTACGATAAATGAAACGATTTTACCCAAAACGCTTCTTTAACATGGAATTTACAAAAGAACGGGTAATATAATGTCATAAGTGAACCATATATGATATCATAACAATGAATATGATTATGTAATAAGTCAATGACATTATTGAAATCATTATACAGGAGGTTCGGACATATACGAAGCAAATCGGACCTAAGGTAAGGGAAATATCACAATCTCATTTTTATCCGAGATTGTTTATTCGTAAGTATTTACTGGGGTGTATTTTATCATCCACATCCATGTTTCCTCAATATGTAATATTATTTCCATCCACCTAAAATTTTTTAAATACAATTTTACCCTTCGGTGAGTTTTTAGTAAAGGATATGAAAGGAATCTTTTTTCGTTTTTTTTCATACGAGGTACTTTTTGACTTTCCGACAAAAGTACGAGAAGAATGTTTTTTTAACTTATACGGCACGAACGGATTTTTACGGTTTTATAAAGCCTTATTTTCATGAACCTTCCTCCAAAATATTTCATGAAAATTTTCAATAAAATATCTTTCTTTTAAAATTGCATGATGTTTTGTGAAAAGAAATTGATTTTGAAGAAGAAAGGATATTTTCCTCAAGAATTCAATTCAAGTGTTTTATCAAAATTATTTTCCATCTAAGATAATAATGGGTTCTGTTTCTATCCATATTTTTACATTGATTTGACTATGTTGTGATGGAATTATGTTTATGAATTCCTTTATCTTATATGAATGGTTTTATGATGTCATGTTGTTTAAGAATCCCATTTTTATTACATGGGTTATGCAATGATGTATGATTTATGATTTTGTGGCACACATAAGAATGGTATCATTTTGAGATGGGTGGGACCTATATCTCCTTCCAATGCATTGGGTAAAGATTTTATATCTCATGAGATAGACATGGCTGGAATGGTAGGTTATACCGGTTCAGTGAAACAGGACTGAAACGAGGGTGACTCGATTCAGAAAGGGACTTTGTCCACTAAGATAGTCTTGGCAATGAGTCATGACTAACAAGAAATGATTCTCTATGATTATGTGTGTATGCCACAAAGTTTCATGTTTTATGTTATGCTTATTGGGATTTCATTTCACTACTATGATTTATCCCATGTTATGAAATTATGCTCTCTTTTGCAGGTTAAGATTTCCAAAAGTTATGTTCTTATGAATATGATGTGATTGATTTTTCTTTTGTTTACCCTTACTGAGCATTTGAGCTCACCCTTTTATGTTTTCCTTTCCCCAGGATATAAAGAAAGGTTTTAGGTAAAAAAAAGGGAAGATCTTTATGGGAGATATTGAAGATCTTTCACCACGATTAGAAGATTACGTTCCGAGTTTCCAAAGACACTAAACTATTACGATCCTTGTGTGTGTGTTTTTGTTATGTACTAAGTATTCCGCAAAAGTAATGTAATGTCCATGTAAGTCAGGCTTCGGGTCTTTACAGTTGGTATCAGAGGAATGTTTTAGTCAACCTTTGGAAACTAGGATGCGAAAACGTTAGTGAGATCCCTAGAGATATTTCTAAGGTATGTCTAGGGATGTCCCTAAAGATAAGTATACGTATAGGATAAATTCCTATAACTACGGTAACGATCTTAGAATTTAACCTAAGAAGTTAGATATTGAGGATACTCCCCCTTTATATTGTTGTTTTCCCTAGCATGATTTTTTCCTCTCACACTATTCTTTTTGGGTTTTAGAAAATGGCTGGAAACAAGGTGATTCACGATAATGGAGGATATGATGGACAATGGAATGATATTCTTCATGAGAAACCAAATGAAATGGGATTTGGAAGTCCAAACATCATTATTATGCCGAATCAGAAATCTCATAATATGATCAATAAAGTAAAATTTGGTAAGTTTCCTGACTCGGCTAATAAGAGAAAGATGGAGTTTCATGATGATCATAGAGGAAAGAAAGTTCAATTCCCCCTATGTAAATCATTTGGGAAGAGGCATCAAGGAGAATGTTTCAAAGGAACTGGAATATGCTTTGGGTGTGGAAAAGAAGGACACAAAGCAATTCAGTGCAAAGGAAAAGGTTCAGTTAATGCCATGGATGAGGATAATGGTATTGCTATGACATCAACAATGGTTAAATGTTTTAAATGTGGAATGTACGGGCATTATGCAAACCAATGACCTAAGGGAAAGTCTCATGAAGAGAATCAGTATGGTCGTATGTGTATTATTTATGTTGATGATGATGAAGAGACTACAAATGATATGTGAGATGAAAGAATTGTTGAAGCTCGGTCAATGGTTTAAGAATGTAGTAGAATGATTACATGTTTATCAAGTATAATGTTGTATAAGTAATCTCATGGTACTATGGGATAAAGAGACATCTAAGGATTGTTACATTGGTGTTTTTTCTTAAGTTTTGAAAGTATGTGATGAATGGTACCAGTATTTTTGGAAAGTAGATGATATGAGCATAATGAAGGGATAAGACGATAATGAGATGTTTGATTGTATGCATGAGCTCATGATTGATATAAGGACTAAGTGATATCATGGTTTGAGTATATAAAATTTTGAGGATTTTGGTATGTGAAAAGTGTTAACTTTTAACTGCATTCATGTTTTCACTATGGTTCAATGGGTATTCAAGAGAATACATTATTAAGGACATTGAATGTTTGTAATGTGACCAACAAAACATATCTTATGATATATGGGGATCGACGATGGTGTTAAATCTCTGGTAATCGTTTTCACTATGTTATGAGAGTGGACTGCAGTATATGGATAAGCCTAAAGATTGGAATGGATTATGTTGGACATAAGTTAGTATTGTCTAAGGATAGAAGTTTTCTCGATATTATTGATGGGATGTTATAGTAATATAGTTTTAGAAAAAGGACAACCTGCAGGACGGGCGATAGCCCATCGCGTCGGACAAGGATGTGGGAATCGAACCCACAACCGAAGTGCGACTGGCCTTTATCGCCTACCACTGGCCTACAGGAAGTCCCTGTTTATTAGAAACTAGTTTTATTATATTAAGCAGTATGATATATGAAGTATAAAGTCCATTTTAGGAACCATATATGATTAATCTCACTATAGATCAACTTATGTATATAATTTTTGCTAACCTTTTGTTTGAGACAGATGGAATGACCCGTCATTCTATCACATGATCTGCTAACACTTCACGAATAACAAATTCAACTTCATTTATTTAAGAGATGAAGTGGAAATTGTTCAAGGCACGAACAACAGTGAGATTGTACCAAAATAAATTAAGTATTTATTCTAATTCAAAATTTTCAACTTTAGGGAAATGATCTTGAAAACCAAAAATGTTGTCCTAGTGATCTTGTACCTGATGAATCAGATGGTACCTTAGATCGTCACAAATTTATGGATTTGTGATTTCTGGCTTTTCCATAGCCATGTTCTCTACCAATCACTATCAGAACATGATGGTTATATTTCTCTTCCATATCAATATTTTCACCTATGTGGAAACCCAGTGATTAGTTTATTTGGGTAACCATTAAGTTTCATACTTTTGTTTTTAAATATTGGTTTTGGTATTCCTTTTTACGATGTGGGTTTCTATTAAAGAAACTTTCGAATAGTAAACCATTTATAACCCCGACGAATTTCGAGGGCGAAATTCATTTTAAGGGGGGTAGAATGTAACAGCCCGAGATTTTATGAAAAATATTCTTTTTATTTTTATTAATGTCTTCTGTTGTACGCTACACCAAAAGGAGCTTGCACAACACGCATCCTTGACTTGCCTTGCATTACACGCAATCGCAACCTTCCTCGATAGCGTGTGTAGTACGCAATACTGAGTTTCACGAAACAACGATATGCTATTAAAATATTATTAAAACTAACCGTTATGAATAGTAATAACCACTTTTTAAATTTTAGAAATTTTAGCTCTCAGAATGGACTTCATTTTTGGATTCGGAGTATCGAATTTAGCCTAAGGTGAAATTTTGGTACTTTTCGGATAACTTTCATATTCTGATGAATAGTGAAAATTAATAAATTATAATTAAAAACAACATTTTTAATCAAAATTATTAATAGTGATAAATTATTAATTTGAGTGCTTTTAAAGTATATTTAGAATATATTTTTACAATTCAATACAATGTTGGTCATTGAATGTAATTTCACATTTAAACCAGACATAATCAAGTGTCAATCTTTTGATAGATATTGTCTCTTAAAAACACGCTCTTTGTTTTAACAGCGGGATTTAATTATAAAATTAATTAATGAAACTTCTATGATATGAATTTGGTAAAATAGACATCATTTTTGTATTCGGAATATGAAATATAGCTTAGGATGAAATTATGGCATTTTTCTGAAAACTTTCAATTTTTGATGAATAGTGAAACCACTGAGTGGTAGGTTAAAAACTGAATTTTGCATAAAACTTGATTTTACCGCTTCTGTGAATGGAATTTCAAAAATCTGAGAGACACGGTTGATGTCAGTAAGTAAAATGTGGTTCAATGAGATGAAAATAATTTTTGGTGAATAGTAACTTTTTACTTTTATTTACCACTGTTAATAGTAAATAGGGTAACTAAGGGTAAATATGATATTACTATTACCCTAACACATGTCCTAATTCTATTGGATAAGTGTAATTCGACCAAAAACAACCTTATGAATATAATATGACCATTTAGGTCCACTTGGATTAGATTATGACATTTAATATTATTTTATTTAATGAATAGTTAAAATTGTTAAAATCAAAGTTTAATAACTTAAACATTTTTAATATGGGGTTATAAATAAGATAAATTCGACTATAAATATTCACTAGAAAGCTAAAAAGATTTCCTACATAATCTTATTTTATTTATAATTTTTAGACCTTAAATAAATTAATTTATTTATGACACAACGATGATGCAGTAATTACCCTTTTAAGGAAATATTAACATAATTGATGTTATAAATGCTCAAATGAATGTAATTTGAGACTTTTTATGAATTCCACTAATTTTCTAGGTTACTATGATATATTAGTGTTGATTTAATCAACTTTTTTCGAACATATAATTCTGTTATGACTTTCACAAAAATCATATATCAAATAGTGTCAAAATTGACACAAAATAGTTTTTAAATCAAATATTATATTATTAATTGTTATTTTATTCTTAAAAATCTAAGGTTCGGCCAAATGACTTAGATAAGGATATAAATATTATTAATAAACAATTTGGGGTTCGTTTGGCATGTTATAGTAAGTGTATTAACCATATAGTGAAAGAAAACAAAAAGACAAGGTAAAAGTTAAATTATTTAACTTAGAGTTAAATCTAATTGATAAGGTTAACATAATAACCTAAACTTGTCTAAATCTTATTGGTTGATAGGATGTCGACCCATCCCCACTCTAGCTTCGAAATAAGACCCTTTGGAACCATTATAAACCGATTTTGACATTAATATAAAATAATAGTTTGAGGTATTCCTAAGGTGCCCCTCTCCTCCCTTATAAAAGGACACCTCCTCCCCCTCCTCCTCACACCAATTTGAGCACTTATCTCGGCCAAACCCTACAAAAATCTCTTCTACACTTCCCTAGAAACATCCTAGAGGTTCTGGTATTCCTCAAAGACCAATTTTAGTGCCCTAAGAGGAGGTCTCAAAGAGGCGCTTCAAAGAAGAGGTAATTACCATTACCAATTCTTTCATCTTTATTTCTTCTTCCACTTCTTCTTCTTAGGTTGTTTCATTATGAAGTAATAACATCAGTATCACTCATATACTGATATGTTATTATAAGTATGAAACAACCCTATTTCACCATCTATCCATCCTACGGAAAAAGAAATCACAGCGCGTGCGTACGTACGGAATATCGTCTCCACGCCGTGGTGTAATCTATTTTCCACCACCACCTTACATGGATGGGTATAATGGTGTAAAGAATAACTATACATAGTTATTACAACATCATATTGATTCTGATATATTTTATAATCCACTCCAATTCAATTCAATATTTATGGAAATGATATCATCGCTCGTGCGTACGTACGGACTACCGTCTCCACGACGCGATGAGATTCATTCTCCATGTTAACCATTTAAGAATGATTATAAAGTATATATAAGAAATAATAATTAAATATATGACATTATAAATCTACTGGATTTATGTATATATATATATATGTATGTCATCTACTTACTTCCATTCAAGACAATAAGGAAAGGAAAACAGCGTTCATGCGTACGTACGGACTACCGTCTCCATGAACGGTGTTTTTCATTTCATTTATCTATCTATTATATATATATATATACTGAATATATATGATATATAAATCATATTTTATATTCTGGAAGTAAGTAAATCATGATATAAGTAATAATAATGTCAAGAACAACAATTCAAAACACCTACGATAAATGAAACGATTTTACCCAAAACGCTTCTTTAACATGGAATTTACAAAAGAACGGGTAATATAATGTCATAAGTGAACCATATATGATATCATAACAATGAATATGATTCTGTAATAAGTCAATGCCATTATTGAAATCATTATACAGGATGTTCGGACACATACGAAGCAAATCAGACCTAAGGTAAGGGAAATATCACAATCTCATTTTTATCCGAGATTGTTTATTCGTAAGTATTTACTGGGGTGTATTTTATCATCCACATCCATGTTTCCTCAATATGTAATATTATTTCCATCCACCTACAATTTTTTAAATACAATTTTACCCTTCGGTGAGTTTTTAGTAAAGGATATGAAAGGAATCTTTTTTCGTTTTTTTTCATACGAGGTACTTTTTGACTTTCCGACAAAAGTACGAGAAGAATGTTTTTTTAACTTATACGGCACGAACGGATTTTTACGGTTTTATAAAGCCTTATTTTCATGAACCTTCCTCCAAAATATTTCATGACTATTTTCAATAAAATACATTTCTTTTAAAATTGCATGATGTTTTGTGAAAAGAAATTGATTTTGAAGAAGAAATGATATTTTCCTCAAGAATTCAATTCAAGTGTTTTATCAAAATTATTTTCCATCTAAGATAATAAAGGGTTCTGTTTCTATCCATATGTTTACATTGATTTGACTATGTTGTGATGGAATTATGTTTATGAATTCCTTTATCTTATATGAATGGTTTTATGATGTCATGTTGTTTAAGAATCCCATTTTTATTACATGGGTTATGCAATGATGTATGATTTATGATTTTGTGGCACAAATAAGAATGGTATCATTATGAGATGGGTGGGACCTATATCTCCTTACAATACATTGGGTAAAGATTTTATATCTCATGAGATAGACATGGCTGGAATGGTAGGTTATACCGGTTCAGTGAAACAGGACTGAAACGAGGGTGACTCGATTCAGAAAGGGACTTTGTCCACTAAGATAGTCTTGGCATGAGTCATGACCAACAAGAAATGATTCTCTATGATTATGTGTGTATGCCACAAAGTTTCATGTTTTATGTTATGCTTATTGGGATTTCATTTCACTACTATTATTTATCCCATGTTATGAAATTATGCTCTCTTTTGCAGGTTAAGATTTCCAAAAGTTATGTTCTTATGAATATGATGCGATTGATTTTTCTTTTGTTTACCCTTACTGAGCATTTGAGCTCACCCTTTTATGTTTTCCTTTCCCCAGGATATAAATAAAGGTTTTAGGTAAAAAAAAAGGGAAGATCTTTATGGGAGATATTGAAGATCTTTCACCACGATTAGAAGATTACGTTCCGAGTTTCCAAAGACACTAAACTATTACGATCCTTGTGTGTGTGTTTTTTTTATGTACTAAGTATTCCGCAAAAGTAATGTAATGTCCATGTACGTCAAGCTTCAGGTCTCTACACTTACCAAGGTGGGTTTTCACCCTATTATTTGGCTCATGAGTTTTTTTGTCCTAGGTGGATGGAATTTGTGATTGATAGGGGTTTTAAGGATCATCTACTGCTACTGTGGTAGCTTTCACCTACCTCCACCATTGTTTGGGATGATCATACAATTGCACCTCTACTAGTTGTTCATGTAAGACGAATGGGCATGGATGACCACATGAGGGATCTGAGGCATCCCCATGTATATTTTTGGATTGTTTGAAAAATCACCCCTAGTTCTTGGCTGGATATATGGCCTATGTGGGGATGTGACCAAAATATTGGGTTCAACCAGAATCATGTCACCTCATGTATCCTCAGCTTATATATCCTATGCCTCTATCTCCCCAGTCAGGTATGGGGAACTCATACATGGATTCATATTCCTCATTTAAGAATGGATATATTTAGTGAACTACAACAATAGAACCAAAATGATATATTCATCTGATGAGTGTTCCTTTTGGTGGGTCGGTTCCTATTCTCTATATGTTTAAGGAAAGAAGTCTACAAAAGTCATAGCTCGTGTGGGATTTTCATATAACTTTTTCACTTCTATATTTTACTATTTCCAATCACATATACCTTTTGGGGTGTATTAAATAATGCCTGTATAGTTATCAATATCATTTTTATCTTGAAAATCTATGATCTCAACATTCTATGAGCTCGGTCAACTATCATTCAAGTCATCCAGTTATCAAACTTCTATCCATGCCTAGCCAGAACTTCTTTCCTGTCACCCCCTTCTTCTAGTTGGGAAATGGTTACATAATTAACCTATTTAGAAGAATTTAATAGCATCACCTATCTAGAATCAACCATGATTTAGATAATGTCTTTGAATAAAAATAAATCGTGGATGGTGTGACCTAGACTCAAATGGGAAGGGATATAGTCAGTAAAATCAATGAGGTTGGACTCATATGGTTTCCTTGGAAATAGTATATTGAATATGTTATTTTCCATGGATTCAAGTAAATAACCATGGACCTATTAATTTTGTAAGTAATATGATTTATTCATCCATTACTCAATTCACAGGTGATCTTGATCTCTCTTTCCTTATAGACAAGGGATATTTTGTTGTTTATGCATCTTTATAGGAGGTATTGGACAATTCAAGCCCTACATGGGTTTTATTATGGGAAATACTTTTGGTTTTTTGGTAATAGAAGAAATATTTTGTTTACCAAGCCCTTTCCATGTGTCGAGAAAATGGTCCATGATTTAGATTAGGTATGCTAAATGGAATCTTCTAATAATTGTGTGGTTTTTGAAAACTCCAAGAATACTCCTAGATAATATGTTTGGATCAAAGGTGTTTTTAGCTCATCCCAATTATTTTTGGTATATAGTTCTAGTAATTTATCTTATGAGATAAGGATTATGATTTAATAGATTAAACCTTTCCATCATGTGATGAAGTTAGAAACCCTATCATTTTCATGTTTTTTCAATATATCAGGTTGATTATTGTCAAATTCCTTATTGTAGAGGTAAATTGGTAATTTAATTGATGAATAATGTCTTCTAATCCCCCAACATATCCAACTATAATGTTGTTGTATTGAATGAAATTTGGCCATATCAGAGTTTGTACAAAACATCTCAATTTCGTCACCACCTACTGATCTTAAGGACCCATCATCGGGCTTCATTGGTGCATGAAGTGTGTGAGATGCTATTATAGATATTCCATGATATAAAAGGTTCAAAGGAAAGGATTTATGAAATATAGTGGGTGAAAAATTTTATCCACTCATTTGGTATAAGGCTTTATTTCAGGTTTCACGGGTGCACACCTCCCTTCTATAGATTCCATTTGAGTATCCAGGGATTCAATGGTGTTGAGGTGTTTTGCAAGTATTTAAATATGGACTTTCACTCACATAAAAGGAGTTGATGAGGCTTACTGAGGTGTCCCCATTTTCATTTCCTATTGATTCTCGATTTGTGCTATGACTTAATGATTTCCTTGATAGAGGAGATGTTGTCAATGTAATTTAGGAAATTCATAATCACCCTCGACATCCACATTTATGTAGACCGGTTTCTTAGATCTAGAGCCACCCTAACCTTCAAATTATACTCTTGAAGATGGATTAAAACTCTCATTATGTATGGGAGTATGTATGTTTGTCTCTATTTGAAGATGATACCCTATGGGAATGTTTCCCCTAACTAGTTGATCATTAACCTATTACTAATTTTTTATCTCATTATCAAATTATTCTCGTCATTCCTCCATAGAGAGAATTTAATATCATATTATTGTAAAGTGGGATGTAGCTACACCTTTCTCATTATCCATGATAGTTTTCCTCTATAGAGCTTTAAATTCATCAGTAGTAGGTTCCATGTATTGTCTGTTTCTCAAATTCTGCATATGTTTAGCCTTAGTTAGTGCATCTGGATCACCTTCTTCTCGAGGTATGGATTCTTTATCCTAACCCTCTCTATTTTTGTCTTGGTCTACATAATTTTTTTTATGGTAATAACATTCACTAAAGTGTATCACAAAATGGTATTTCTCCCATTACTCTCAATAGAAAAGGGTGATTCTTTACCGCATACTCCTCCTTCAAGTGTTTCATCAGGTTTATTTCTCTTACCATTGAAAATTTTTGACCATTTTGGATTATGAAACTTTTGGGGTTTGATCATATTTTCAATACATTCCTCCCATATTATCCTATGAATAGTGAATATAAAGGAGTTTTGTGTCTTTCTTGTCAAACATTCTCTGAATAGAAAAGTAGTGTCTCGCATCAGGAGGAATGAATGGGATGTGGACCATCTATCTTTACCTCCAAAATTATATAAGACATATTTCTTTCATGGTAATGATAATGATAAAAATTCCCCCATCCCTATGGGATATATATGATTTGGGGCCTCTATTAGCACTTTCTTATCCTTCTATTAAGGACTTGATTATTCTAGTTGAGAATTTTATGGCCCCTGAGAGAGAAATTGAGATATAAATCCCCCAAATCCTATGGGATAGGGTTGTTTAGGGACCATTGAGGATTTCTCTAGGACCCTCTCAGGGTGTAATGAACCTAGTGATGGAAATTTTGATAAAAATGCACTCATACCTATAGGTATGGGTTAATATTTAACTATCACCAATGTTTTCTAGATCATATCAGGGTTTGATAAACCAAGGGGTATAGGTGGTGGTAAAAATGATCCTAACCTTGTGGATTGGGTTCACATCTGGATGGATACTATGGATTCTCTTATTGCAATCCATTTGAATTGGTAAAATTATCCTCTTGTATAAGTTTGTTGAGATGGATGCCTATAATGGGAGATGTATTTTATAGGGAGTCTTCAGTTCATCCACAACATTGGTTTATATGCCTGTAATGTGTTACAATTTTTTTAGAGGTGCAGCTTATGAATATTTATTTAGTTCTATCCCATTGTTCACAACATCTTTATACATTCAAAGTGGGGGAGTCTAACTTTATTACATAACTATACCATGAATTTCCCAATACCTTGATTTATAATGTAATTATGACATTACAATATTCCATATATACTATGTTTTAATATTATGGGGATTCAGTGAATTGATATTAACCATACATTCCCCATCCTCATATAAAAATATCTTATGGGGCATCAATGATCAGTTATTGAAGTGTAGGGTTGTAATGGTGGAAAATGTACTATATATTTTCATTATTCTTTTCCATTTTTGGGTCCCAAGACATAAAGATAACATCAAGATCCATTTTATAATAGATCATGTGAATGATATAAAGGTGACACTCATATCTTGGATAGGAGAGGTGTGTATACTTCAACCTCTAATGATTATCCCACATGTTTTGGAATAGTTAAGGCATTAACTCCTTCTCTAGCTCATCTATGATCTCATAGTAAGAATTGGTGATGGGCCAAAGCATGGTGAGGAGGTTTTTTCCAACTAACTCTTTCCATATATCCATTTTTGACTCTTCATAATCAAATTTATACACTTTCACCTCGCTAAGACATAGAGTATTCATCTACATGTCTCCTACTAAACATGGTAAAGTATTACTAATAGTTGATGGGTCTCTATATACATTTAACTCTAGTGTTTCAATTACTTATCTATATAAAGGTGACTGTGAAAGGGGATAATTTCCTTTTCCAATAGAGTTATCACTATGGGGAGGTTGATGATAGTGCATTTCAAGAGTACAATCCATGAAATCAATCTTTTTACTCCTCCAAGAAGGAATATTGAAGTATTAATCGCCTTCATCTTTGGTTGAAGAGTCAACAGACCATTCATATGTTCTATATATGAATTGAATAGCCTCATGGACACTAAAATTAGGTAGATCATGGATATGAGACTCATTCTAGATCGTTACTGGAACATTTTGACCTACCTTTTGGGGTTGATCATGGATATGATCTTACTTCATAACAGTTTTCATATTAATTTGATAACTATTTAGTGTAGTGTCAACATGATCCCACTACTGAGAAGCTTCTAGAATATGCTTATGAGCTTCTATATTATTGTTAGGAATATAAGTATACATGTAAGTGGTTTATAGAATAATTTTTTCAATCCTATATGAATCAAGGATATGATCCTGGTTCAAATATCCATTCCCTATTAGAATATGTTGAAGGACCTCTAGAATTTGAGAAAGGATATTATCCTTTCCATGTATTTCCTCTAAGGGATTTTGGTGTAATCATTTATAGTAGGAAGTAGGGATATGAATATAGATTATGTGAGTTTCCAAAATATATTGAGAATCTTCATTGGCAGGTTCATGAACCTACTCAGATGTGATTCTGATATTATACTAAAAAACATCAATTGGACTAGGGATATGAGCTCAGTCCTGTTCCTTTAGAGTATTCAACTGGTCTTCTTCAATAATAATTTTCACACATACCAAGGAATGTGCTAAAATGAGTAGGTAATACTGAGTTGGATTGAGGATATGATCCTAGTTTTGTTCATTTAGACTATTCCACTTTTCTTTTTTGATAATAATTTGCACCTATCTCTAGACATGTTCCAAACTAAGTTGGTGAGTCCCAATCTTAATGAGGATATGTTCTTGTTCATGTTCCTCATACTTTTCTACAATATGTTGATAATCCTCCCAGACATGATCAATAGTATGTGATTACTCTAAAATAGCCACATATTCATACTAATTATGGTGATATGCTTATCTGGATTCCGAGATAATAATATCTTCATGTCCCTTTATTTGTACCAGTGTCGAAATATGCTAGTAGAGATCTTATTCTATTATTTAAATGTAGTCACATTTTAGAAATGTGCTTTTAGGAATGTAGGCCTTCACATTTTCAATATCTATGAAACACTGGAAGATTTATCTAGTTGAAATAGGTTTACAATCCCACTCCTCTAACCCTTGTTTCATTATAATATTTCTATGTAATTCATGCATGGGGAAAGGGATATGCATCTCCCCCATTATTTCTACAAGAATATGAATACATAACTGATCTGAGTGAGTAGGGATGTGATCTCTCCACTAGCTACATCTAGAATATGCCAACGGGCTTGGTTAGAAGAAGTATGGATATGATCCCCCTCCAGTTTATCCATAGGTTTTCATACCCAGTGATACCTCCTTTATACCCATACATGGGTGTCTAGGGTGGCAATTTTTCAGGTGGTTTTCTTAGCAAGTGACTAAGGGGAAATAATGGGATGATTATGGTGATGTTGGTTGATAGGAGACCTTCAAGGAATATTCTAATCCAAGATGAATTTGTAGTTGACTCCTTGATCAACCATCCTAATATATGGAAGGTGAACATCATCATGCACCAGGGGTAATCTTCTGAAGTGATTAGTGGTGGAAATAGATGACCCTTGTTTCACTTAATATTTCCCTAAATGAGATGGAGTTACTGAATTTAGTGTATAGATACATATACATGCATCCTTAAGTGTTTGAAACCTACCATGTCATCTATATTCTTGAATCATCATGTCCTCCACCTGATGTTTATGGTGTCTAGTGGATGAGGTTATTTTTCCACCTGCAAAGGTTTCTATTTTAGATGGGGTTTCAATAAATTCTCTTGATGAAGTCATTATCATGGGTAACGATGTTTTTAAGAGTAGTTTCTATAGTCACAAAGACAATAAGAAACAAGTTCGTTGATTAATGCATCATCATAAGGGTGAAACATGCTCAATATTCTTTGCATGGGTAACACAACTTTCATTTCTTGTTTGAGTTTTGTCTAATTTTCTCAAGTGAAATTATCGTGGTGTGAATTGAATTATTTCATCAGAACCCCAGTTACATTTTATTATTAAAGGATTTTACATCAGTTAAAACATTTTTATTTCCATGTGAGATTAAAAAAATGGTTCAATGCATGATCAATAAATAATTTTTTTTATTTGATAGTTCAAGTATGGTTCACCATTTTGTTTCCTTTTAAGGATTATGGAAGTAAATATATTGGTTTTAGGAGACATGGTAACCAATTCCTATAATGATTTACTTATTATTTCATTACACGCATTCATGTTGGCTTCACCATTTTGATTCCTTCAACAGATTTGGTCATCCAGGGTTGAGAGACAAGATGCATTATGCTTATAATTATTCAGTTAGTCTGTAATTACATGGTTTCACACAAATTTCACCATTCTTGTTTCCCATTTTAGGGTTGGGGTGACGATTAAATGTGGGGGTTTCATGTATGGTTTCACAATCATTCACACCAGGTTCATTATTTTCATCTCTTATGAAAACTCCCAATGACTCCCACATACATAAGAAGGTACAGACTACTATTCCAAAGGAAGATAGTCATTTTGGGTTTCACACCCAATGACATATAGGTAGTCACATTGGTCAATAGGATGGGATGTTGCGAACATCACTCCCATTTTGGGGGATATTATTTCATTTTCCTGGACTCTCGTATAGACTTAAGATATGTTTTTTAATATCTTCTATATCATGATACATGACTAGTTACCCTAATAAAATGGTTTGGTGTTGCTTTTTTCTTCATATAAATGGGTTATATTGATGTGACCATATATATGTATCTAAGGTTCTTTATTTTTTTTGTTATTTCTTAAAAATGGGTATATTCTTATAATTTTAATCCATATAACTAGGAACTCTAAAGTTTACTACCATCCAGGGAGGTATTGGTGTTTTGTGGATGGGAGTGAGCCTTTATGTGGAATCTTATATATCATATTTAAAAAATGAAAAAAAACCCACATAGTTTATTTAAACTTGATACATTAAATATAACTTCATATTGAAATGAAATATATGAGGGTACTTAGGTACCATGTATAAAGCTTAATACTTGTGAAAAAATCCAACGTATCCTACTTATTAATGGAATCAGAGTCTTCAGAGTTTCATTTTCCCTCAACCCGCTAATGGGAATTGAAATATAATTAATACTTGTGAGGGTTATTACCCTAAGGTTTTAAAAAATAGGAATTCCTTTAGTAATTATACTAAAGTTTACTCCCTTTTATGGGGAAAATCTCATCATTTTGGGGCTGACACACTAAGGTTTCCCTAACTGGATAAAATTTATGATAACAGTGATATGATTATTGCAAATCCCTAAGACCACATGAGTCATGATTGGTGTGAGAAACATGGGATAGAAAGTAATCATACATTTTTCATATGGATATAAGAATTATACATTAGGGAGGCCCTACTAGGGTGCTTGATATAGAGCTCCGACCTTAGAAATGTTTCCAGCATATCCTGATTATAGCAAGAATCAAAGTCCTCATAGTTCAACTAACTCCTCAATCCGTTAATGGATGAGAAAGAATGATAAACCCATGGAAGAGTTTTTATCCCAATATCTATAGTTTTTTAATTATGTAGGGGTTTACACCATGGTGGGTGACCAATTGGATATTTTTCCTTAGGAAGGAATCTTACATATCTTGTTTGGATCGAAATCAGAGTCCTCGTAGTTCAATTAGTGCATGTCCAAGTCTATATTCGGGATAAGTTTATTGTATCCCATGGTGTTTTCTTGACACTCATGGCATGTTGGAGGGTCTATCCCTGACATGGTTAACACATCATGGATTGTCTACTAATAATTTCATTGATTCCTACCTGACATGTCTAAGGATGTCTGATGGATATGTCTTATTTATCTTTCACGGGATCTTACTAACTTGTCCAAGGGGTGCCAAATGATAAGAATTATATGTCCAATAATCTTCTCATGATATAAGAGGACTAGTAAGAGGGATTTTACATGATTCATCTCACTTGGTTGAAGAAATTTTACGTAATCATCACAGGTACATCCATGGCTATTGTGTGATCGTGGTTGATATGTTTGAGAGTTTCCACATGATCTAATAGAAATGTCTGGAGGTCATCGTGTGGCATTCTGATATTATTAGGGGACTTCAAATAACTCTAATAACATGTATGGAGGCCTTCATGTTACTTTCGTGACATGTCTTTGAACTATCTCATGATCTGGATGGCATTTTTGGGTGTTGTCACATGAACTTACAAACATGATTGGATGTTGTCACATGATCTAGCTTGCATGTCTCGGTGCTATCTCATGATCCAGATAGATCATACTATGGTCATGATTTATTCACCTGAAAATCAATTTATCCATCTTTCTTAAATGATTCTCTCTTTTCACCATTTATTTTATAAAATCCGCAATGTTCTACATGAATTTTTCTGTTGAGGATACACATGATCAAGTTAACACGTAGAAACTCGATGTAATTTTGTTGGTACATGAAAATTCCTCCACGTGATCAATATTTAAATAATGAAAATCACTTATACATTTCATATAATAACTTAATTCATTTTCAAGATTTACCTTTGAAATAACCTTGAAATTTTATGGCTTTATGCTTCAATAATTCTACTCTAGCTTCTATGCTCCCATGTGTCTGCTCTACCTCGTGTTTGTGAGTTTTGTGTTGAGGGGGGGGGGGATTTATAGGCCTCACTACCCTGGTTCTACACTGCCTTTCATGGTGAGTATATCACATATATAGTCTTGATTTAGTGGAGGGATTATCAATCACATACTTCATGTGATCCTATCACGGGTCATCTATAGTGTCATCCTCATGTCACATGATAAACATAAACTATGAGATCACTCTATCGTCATCATATTTATTGGACCCATAAATTTATAAAGGGACTTTGTATTATCAAAGAGACATGTTAAATGGCCTTTTGAAGCAGGATATGACTTGTTTGGGAGTATTTATGAGACTAGGATGTCTGTTGAAGTGACTTTCACATGATCAAGGGAGACACATATGGTCCCCTTTGTGAGATCGTTCTAGCATATCGAAGGACCTTCAGGTGATTGATTTGGAACATCAAAGAGCCTTATCATGATCAATGGTGATCATGAGAGGTGTATAACCTCTTAATATAAAAAATACCATAAATTAATTTTGTAAGAGGATTCCATCTTTTTATGATATTATTCTTTATTTTATAGGAATTTTAGCCTTTTACCATTGATTATCTCTCAGGGAGTCGCATGATCCAAAATGAATCTTGGGTTGATGTGTGTGAGTTGTCCCAGATGGTAACTCTTATTTTCATTAGTGTGTCACATGACTAGTGATGGATCTTGTTACAATGTATGAGTATTGTCATGGGTACTTTCCCCACATGTTTTTTGGTGTGTCACATGATCAAATATATCTTGAAACAATATATGAACATTTGCATGGGAACTCACCATGTATATATATGGTGTGTCACAAGATCAAATAGACATTTCTAATGGATTTCAAATGATCAATGTTGAATACCTAAAAGCTTTCAGGTGGAATGGTTGATATTCCACTAGGTACCCCGCATGATCAATGAACTGATCAAGACCTTCATGTGAAAATCAATGTAACTTCCACCACATGAAGATTCTTCTATTGTTCAGATTTTATTTCATAACGTTACATTGGTTTATTGTTAGGAATATATCAATTGACATGGCATGGGATCAAAGAAACTCATCTAGAATACTTTATATGATCTTGAACTCTTGTCAAAAAGGCTTCACATGACAAAGTGAACTGTCTGATGGAAATTATTATGATTAGAAGGACTCGTCGAATGGCTTCACTTGATCATTATCAGATCATGTGAAGTGTATGATTTGACCATTTAAAATACCTAATTTCATGTGATTGTGTGTCCTATTGAGGCTTGTGTGACCCCGCCAAACCCATATATCTTATCTTCATGTAGCTATGTTGCTCCTCCCTTCCTTTTTATGAGAAAATAATACCTCTTATTTGGGTATTTCTTAGAACCTAAAATTAACAATTCTCATTTGGTGGGCATTAGTAGTTGTATCTAGTGGAAGTTTCAAAACCTACTAGTTCAAATAACATTTACTTTTACACCATATAATATGTACCTTGTAGCCATTGGATGGGCAGTGGTCCCCTCTAAGTACTCAGTAAGTGCGAAATGTGTTTTTTAAACATAGACAAGTTCTTTATTTTACAAACAATCCTAAATATAATAAATGTATCCCTTTGAGATTCTTAGTAAAAAATAAACATGTAACCCTCTCTAAGTTTAGCTCCTCCTACAAGTTAGATCCTTCATCATAGTTAATCTAATCAGTAACAAATCTCCCAAAAAATCAATCTTTTAGTGAGACTAAGGAAAGGTTGTACTATATTCTCCCCATTTCTACAACTCTCCTAATCAATAATTAAATCCTTATATCCCCATTTATTTTAGGTTTATAAAATATATAAATTGTTGGAATTTCATCTTCATTCATCTTCATAAATAGGACTCAAAATGATAATTGATAGGTAACTGCTCCTCTCTCACATATCATTGGTGTGTGATGGTTGGAAGTGGTATATTGATTGAGGCTCAACAAAAAAAGGTTTTTTTTCTAAATAATCTTTTTATCAATTATTATTTCTCTTGAAAATTATTTAATTAAGTGAATTATTTTCCATGATATTTTTTATGACTTATTTGTTTTGAAAAACAAATTTTACCCATGATAATTATTGATATAGTAGTTATACATGTTCCCTCCAAACATTTTAAGGTCATTAAAATCCTGTAGTTCAATTGGTTATTATTATTTCAATTATATTCATGTGGTCTTGTAGGTTATGCTTGTTCTTGATATGCATATGCTATCTCAATATTCTATATAGGTAATATGTATGGAGATATTGTTATTATTATTTTTGTTATTTATTCCTTTTATGCATATGTTATGTTAATTTTATATGAATTTGAGAAGAAAGGGGACACTATTATAATTTTCATAAAGTTTCCTTAGGTCTTTTATGAAGGTTCCTATAGTGATATATATTTATAAGGTTATGTCTCATAATATGTTTCTATCATTTACCCTATACAGATGTACCAATAGAACAAGATATGATTTCCCCCTTTATTCTATATAGATGTGTTTATGATACATTACTTTTCATCCTTACTAAATAAGGATATGATTTTTTCCCATTCCCCTATATGAATATACCTATGGTAAATGATTATTCATATATCCTAAGTGAATAAATAATTATATGTGTATGGTTATATTCCAATAGACAAAGGATGCCTATTTACCACCACTATGTATTCCATGCATGGGTCGTATCAGGTATAGTTAGTTTCTATGTTCAGGTGGTTAGCATGTGGAAATGGACTCCCTTGGTGAAATTATTTTATTTAGTTTAGAGAATAAGTGATAAAATGACCAATTTTATGTTTTTATTACTCTCGTAATTTATGATTATATTATATAGTCTTGTCCTTATGGTATATAGATTGGATTTTGGACTTAATCACCAAGTAATTATGATTTAATCACACATTATATGTATCCCCTATTATGCTTATAAATTTTATTATCCACTATCAATTAAAGGGAAAGGTTCCAACACATGAAAATTCCTAGTAAATGTATTTAGGAGTAGTGATCAAAATTTTAAGATCTAGTGGGGGATTTTTAATAACATATAGATAAGGATATATTATTTTTATTTTTTCTCATTTTGTATATGGTATTTAATTTTTACAAGTATAATGAATTTCTACTTTCTTATTATCATTTGTGGGTGTTATATGAAAAATCGGGGCATGAGTTTATTAATTATGACATGTATATTTTGTACTTTTTTCTTGCATGTATTTCAAATGTTGTATCTTATATGGATTGGTATTAAAAGTTTATATAAAACTTATTCATACCTTTTCCCAATAATCTGTTTGTGTTTCTACCATTATCTAGTGATCAAAAAGTGAACTTGAGGTCTTGTGATGATTCATTTTGGACCATGGGATTCATATAAGTTCATTACAAGTAGAAATATTGATGTATTCCATGGTTTGTATGAATTTTAAAACTACTTATGTAAATAGTATTCTTAAATATGTTTATGTTAAATCTAGGGAAATAGAAATAGGAATCTATGTGAGAGAACAAATTAGGATATGTGTGATCATTGTGAGTGGGTGATTTATTAGTCGGGTCTTTTTTATGCATTCCATTTTTAACACAACCTTCACCTATAGCTAAAGATAAATTACTCTTATGAATAACAACTGACAAACCCACCAACAAGAATAATAGAATTTACATGGTTTACTCTCAAAAATTGTACTTAGTCCTTGGCATGATCTGGAAACAATCTGAGATCACACAGTCCACTAAAAAATAATCCTTCTTGTTTATAAAAGGAAAGGTGTATCCATCACTTTCATTACACTATAGTCTTATCATAGTTCATGTGATCCACACGTAGATAATATAGAAAAACAGATTTTCAAAAATATAATGAACCTTCAAAATAGGTTTTAATACATCATCATTGTGCTACTTGAATTCATCACAATTGGATTTCTAAAAGTCAATATTATTTTTCTTCAATCTCTTATAGAATATAGAGGAAGAACCTCTTCCTCTAATTTTCCCTATTTATTATTCTTACTTACCACATGAAATTAGTTATCAATATGTAAAAACTATGAATTATATATCATGAATCATAGGTTGAATATTCTCTTTATTTATTGTTCATATATTTATGAAATTTTATAAATAATTTTGAATTCAAGTTACCAAAATTCTTGGATATGTTATTCATAATTACTTCCAAAAAAACAACTTCAATAACTAATTTTAACTGTATAGAATAATGTAAAAATATCATTAGCTCTATATTAACCACTTAAACCTACATTTATTCAATAGTAAATCCATGTTCATTCATCAATACCTGAATGGTATAGTGAAATAATCATTCCAACTTCAATCTTGGAATTATCCCTCATAAATACCATTGAAATCATGCACTCTACTTTCTATGATAATTGAAAAATTCATCATATAGAGTTAACATTCATATATGAATGAATTTAATATAATTTGTTATCCTTTATTCATGATGAAATATTTAAAGTGATGCCTTATTTCACTTTCCCTTCAAATAGTATTCAATACCACTTCTTAAATGATAGAATCATGACCAACTCAACTAATATTTCTTCTTCTTCCTATGAAAACATATATGCCTATCATAGTTTTATCTTCCTCTTTTCTTAAGTTCCCTAAAATAGTTTCACTGGATCCCTCTTATATATTTGACCTTTTATCTTTCTCCAAAATCTCCTTTTCCATAATCATGATTTTCATTATCATGATGTTTAAATGTTAGTATATCATCTTACATTTCATCTCTATATTTTATTATCCAATTATTTGATCGATCTTCAAGTCATATTTCATGTGACAATCTTGCTCTTCCCTCCTACCATGTTACACAATATTTATCATTCACTCATGGAAGGTATATGCATAGTTTTTTCTTAAACACATAGAATATTTATACTCATGGATAATCTATGATGCTTCTCATATAACATTAAAACTCAAAAAAATTGAATAAAATATTCTCTTCACATAATCTTTATTCTATTGAATTTTATTAATATTGAGTCTCCTGTCAATAGAATCTCACTTCTTAAAAATCTCCTCTCCATAGAATCTCTATTCAATAAAAGCTCTATTCCGTGGAAACTCTATTCCATATAAGATCATTTCAATGTAATATTATCCCAGTGAAGAATAATCCACAGAAGAATAGAAGCATTAATATTTTTTTATAATCATTATTCATGAAATATAATTACATCAAATATTATTCAATATAATATCAGTGATCTTATTATGTAATAACTCAAACTCTCTTCCTATAAAGATGATTTCTATGTTGAATGAAAAATCTAACACCATGATATTTCTCCCTACTTGTTCATTATATTCTTCATCAATCAAAAAATAACAACCCCAAACATCTTGGTCTTAAAAATATCCCCCTTTGGATTTTTTTCAAACATGGAACAAAAATCACTAATTCTATGAATCTCAATATGTGGATCACTATAAAACAATACTAAGACAACATGAGATAGCTCGGTGTAGGGAAAAAAGAATCATATAATAATTAGTCCATATTTTCCATATAAAAAAATAAATAAAAATCATTATAAACTTCTTTCTTCATCAATTATTCTCAACATAAACTGACTTTGACCTATAAGAAAAACATACTCCATCAACTATATCAAACATCAAAAATATATTAAAAAATATACAAAACACACATATTGACATCACAACATACCTCTTTTGAGAACTCCTCCTAAATATATTCTCTTCCTAAATATGTAAAGTGCATATAAAGGGATTGATTTATGTTTTAATATTTCTAACCCAATGAAAATAGTATAAAAAACATGAGAGATTGGATATTAAATAACATACCATAGTATTAAATAGGGTGAGTTTGAACTCAAACTATCTATCTAAATTTCTAAAAGGTGTCATTTGGTAGTGGGTTGGTGAAAATTTCAGCCACATACTCCCCCATTGGTAAAAACTATATATTTAGTTCATTTCATTCTATAATTTAATTTGTGAAGTGATATTTAGTATCAATGAATTTTGATCATGAATGCCACACCATATTCTTTGTGATATTGTTAGAACTTTAATTATTAAACCCCTACAGTACTGAAAGATTCACATCAGACAATAACTCTTCCAATATTGTCTTCATACACATTAATTTTATTGTATATTAAGTGGGAGTTACAAAATTATCTGATACAATATATAGAGTCATTAAACTTTTCTTATTCGTATTCAAAATCACACATCTTTTTCCAAGAAGTAAATACACACCAGATACGGATCTCTCTCATATTCACAACCTTCCCAATCTCCATTTATATAGATAAACATATTCAAGGATTGATTTTTTTTAATATTGTTCCCCATAATTTAAGGTTCCTCTAATGTATCTAAGAATTATTTTTCTAGCCAAAAATATGATATTTTAGGTGTACTATAAAATCTAGAACATAGGGAAACAACATAAAATAGGTCTGGTCCAGAGGTTGTTAAATATAGTAGGCTTCTAATCAACTTCCAAAAATATTTTTAATCAATCCCTACCAACTTCATCCTTAAACATATTTTTCCCTCTATCATAGAAGTGGAAACTTGTTTTGAATCATCTATTCCAAATATTTTTTAATTACTTCCTTGGAATATTATTATTGTTATATGAAAATGTGATCCTTCTCTTGATAAATTTGATATTGAAAAAATTATATCATTTAACCAAGAATATAAATTTCAAACAACATATTCAATTATTAGGAAAAACCTTCACAATATTCTTTATTTTTCACTATAAATATGATATTATCAATATAAAAAACCATTTTGTGAGAAACCTCTTGATTTTATTTTATGTTTTGGTTTTTATATACTCTTCATTTTTTAAAGATAATATTATTTAAACAAGATTATTGATTATAATACCATTATCTTGGTGAATTCTTTAGCCAATATATATCCTTCTTCAACTAACATATGAAATTATCTTCATTCCTATAAAGAAACCACTTGTATGATCAATATATACATCTATTTATATATCCTAATTGAGAAAATAATACTTGAAATAAATTTTCAAAATATTATATTTCATTTATATTGTAATTTCAAGATATATTCTGATGGATTCAAGTCTTTAAAGAAGGGAAAATGTCACATAAAAATAAATTCATTTAACTTATGAGTATTACTTACAAACCAATATTACATTGTTTCTTATCACTTCACCTATTTAAGTCAATATGATATGGAAAACCCACTTCTATCTAATCACATTTTTATTTTTAGTTTTGGTAATGAATCCCAGGTCTTATTTTTCTCAATATAATCCAATTCCTCATTCATGGAATCAATACACTCTTGATGTTCTAATACTTTTTAAATATCTCTCGTCTCAACCTATGAAAAAAATAGGTATGTGATCATATACTCATTGTTATTCTAGTTTGAATTTATTATTCTTAATCCCCATTAATATTTTAGACCTCTACTTACTTCTTTAGACTTTGATGAGATGTACACAATTATCCCTCATCACGTGAAACTTTAGAATCAATATCTTCATCTTGTATAGATTATACAATATCACATCTATTAAAAAAATTATCATTATGTATGATATAAATAACTTCATCTTTACTTCCTCCTATTTTTGCAGTTTGTTGAGGAACCTTTCTTATTGAATGTCCCATAACATTCACATTATTATAATAATAAATCTTTTGGTTATTAAGTTATATAATTTGTATCAAATACAATTAAGAGTGTATCCAAGGAAGATCCCATCAACACCTATTTGATCAAACTTCCCTAGATTCTATGCTTTAACTTTAATAATATGGGGGCTTCCAAAAACCCTTAAATACTTCAAAATTTTGGTTTTCATATAATAAATCTCATATGGATAAATTTCATAATTTATTTTATAAAAGTAATTGTCTTAATTGTATATTTATATGATAATAAATAGTCTGAAAAATAACCAAGAAGTATCATATTCAATAAATATGGTTTGATCCATCTCAACCAACCTTATACTCTTTCTTTCAACCACACAATTTGTTGAGGTGTGTATATTTCACTAATATCATTATTGTAACACCCTGAGATTTTATGAGATATATTATTTTTAATTTCATTGATGTCTTATATTATACACTAAAGAAATATTAGCTTGTACTATACACAACACTGTATTATCTTGCAATATACGCAACACTATTCTTGGCTCGTGTTACACACAATTTCAAGTTCGTTTTGTGGAAATTATTCTACGCAACGTTAAGTATAGATTTTGTTTAATGTATAAATAAAATATGTTTTGATTATGTTATATGAAACACCAAACGGATATTTCACTACATGCAGCCCTAACTTTGCTTGCATTACACGCAATCAAGACCTTCCTCGATAGCGTGTGTAGTACGCAATACTGAGTTTCACTAAACAAGATATTATTATAATATTATTATGAACTAGCCGTTATGAATAGTAATAACAAATTTTTGAAATTTTATAAATTTTATCATTCAAAATGGACTTCATTTTTAGATTCGGAATATCGAAATTATCCTAGGGTGAATTTTTGGTATTTTTCTGAAAACTTTCAATTTTTGATGAATAGTGAAAACACTGGGTTACTATTTAAAACCCGGCTTTTATTTAAATGATTACTTATTTTATTTAATTTTATTTTAGGTATAAATTGATACATAATCCTATATAATTTCAATTTAATTCATTGGAGTCATTTTATAATAATTTTATATATATAAAAATTTTATTGAACTTTTCACCGTCTTTTACCCACCTCCTAGGAGAATTTGAAAATTTACATAAAACATAATTTTACCGCTTCTGTGAGTGGAATTTTGAAAATTAGAGAGACCCAGTTAATATAAAGGAGTAAAATGTGGTTCAATAAGATAAAAATAATTTGTGAAAAATAGTAACTTTTTACTTTTATTTACCATGGTTAAAAGTAAATAGGGTAATTAAGGGTAAAAATGATATTAATATTACCCTAAAACATGTCCTAATTCTATTTTACAAGTTTATCTCAAACAAAAACAACCTCAGGAATAAAATATTGTCATTTAGGTCCACTTGGATTAAATAAAAACATTTATTATTTTTTAATTCAAATAAGAGTTAAGAGAGATAAAATCAATGTTTAATAACTAAAACATTTTTAATATGGGGTTATAAAAAAGATAAATTCGATTATAAATATTCATTATAAAATTAAAAATATTTCCTACATAATGGTATTTTATTTATAATTTTTATACATTAAATAATTTAATTTATTTATGACACAATGGTGATGTAGTAATTACCTAAATAATGAAATATTAAAATAATTGATATTATAAATACCCAAATAAATATAATTTGAGACTTTTTATGAATTAAACTAATTTTAATGGTTATTATGACATGTTATTAGTGATTTAATTAATTGTTTTCGAACTAATCATTCTGATATGATTTTTACAAAAATGAATTACCAAATAGTCTCAAAATTGACATAAAATAGTTTTTAAAACAAATATTATATTATTAATTGTTATAATATTTTTAGAAATCTAAGGTTTAACCAAATGACTTATATAAAGTTATATATATTAATAATGAACCACTTGGGGTTCGTTTGGATTGTTATAGTAAGTTTATTAACCATATAGTGTAAGAAAATAAGAAGAAATGGTAAAAGTTAAATTATTTAACATAGAGTTAAATATAAAGGATAAGGTAAAAATAGTAACCTAAACTTGTCTAAAACCTATTTCTTGAGCTTATTTCGACCCATCCGCACTTTATATTTGAAATAAACCAATTTGGAGCTATTATAAACTGAATATGACTTTATTATAAAATAATATTTTATGTTTTTTCAAAGATGCCCCTCTCCTCCCTTAAAAAAAGGGCACCCCTTCCCTATTCTATTCACACCCTTTTGAGCCTTGAATCCCAGCCAAAACCAGACCATTTCCCTTATAATCTTCCCTAGAATCATTATATAGGTTCTGGTCTCCTCAAAAGATGAACCCTAGTTCCTTAAGAGGAGGTTAAGAAGAGGAGCGTCAAAGAAGAGGTAATATCTTTTACCGATTCTTTCCAATTTATTTCTTCTTCTACTTATTATTATTTATTTCTTTCATAATAAATTAATAACATAAGTATCAGTAATATACTGATATGTTATTATAAATATGAAACAACCAAATTTTATCTTCTATCCATCCTATGAAAAATGAAATCACTGCGCATGCATATGTACGGAATACCGTCTCCACGCTGTGGTGTAATCTTTTTTCCACCACCACCTTACTTGGATGGGTATAATGGTGTAAATAAATAACTATATATTATTACTGTAAAGTGATATTGATTCATAAATATTATACATACACTTCAATACAATTCCACGATCATGGGAATGATATCACCGCTCGTGTGTACGTACAGACTACCATCTCTACGAACGCGATGAGATTTATTTTCCATGATTTAGCATTAAAGTATGATAATAAAGTATATATAATAAATAATCATGAAATATATTTCATAATAATGATACTGGATTTATGTACATATATTTTTCATTTACTTAATTCCATTTAATTCAATAAGGAAACGAAAACAGTGTTCATGCGTACGTACGACCTACCGTCTCCATGAACGGTGTATTTAATTTCATTTATATATCTATTATATATATATTCTGAATATATATATGATATATAAATCATTATTTACATTATTTAAGTAATTAAATCAATATATAATTAATAATAATATCAATAACAACAAGTCCAAACACGTACGATAAATAAAACGATTTTACCCAAAATGCTTATTTAACATGGAACTTACAAAAGAACGGGTAATATAAAGTCATAAGTGAACCATATATGATATCATAACAATTAATATGATTATGTAATAAGTAAATGACATTATTTAAATCATTAAACAGGAGGTTCGGATATATACGAATCATATCTGACATAAGGTAAGGGATAACTTTTCCAATCTAATTTTTATCTGAGATTGTTTATTCGTAAGTATTTGCTAGGGTTATTGTTATCATACATGCCCATGTTTTCTAAAAATGTTTTCATGTATTTTTAAAGTCATTTTTACCCATTTTTTAAATTTACCACATGTTATGAAAGGAATATTACTTTTTCTTACCACATGAGGAACTTTTTGACTTTTCTGACAAAAATGCGAGGAGAATGTTTTTTTAACTTATACGACATGAATAGGTTTTTACGGTTTCATAACGCCTTATTTTCATGAAGTTTACTCTACATAATTTCATGGTTATTTTCAAAAAAATCCTTTTCTTTAAAAATTGAGTGTCATTTTTTAACAGAAAATTATTTTTAAGAAGAAAGGATATTTTACTCAAGAATTCTTTTCAAGTGTTTTATCAAAACCATTTTCCATCTAAAATTACATTATTTCATATGTGTATGTTTCATGTATAATTTCTCTATGATTTAAATGGTTTCACTTTTCTTATGACGAAATGATATCCATTTGTTTTATATGGATTATGTTATAATGGGATGATGTTTATGAAACCCATTTTTATTCTTTGGTTTATGATGAATGATTTATTTTTATGTTGTGGCACAAGTAATAATGATTTCATTATGAGATGGGTGGGACCTATATCTCCCTCCAATGAATTGGGTAAAGATTTATATCTCATGATATAGGCATGGCCAAAATAGTAAGTTAATTCGGTTCAGTGATACAGGACTGGAATGAGGAGTGAACTCGATTCAGAAAGGGACTTTGTCCACTAAGATGGTCTTTGCAGAAACTCCTTGGCTACTATGGAAATCATAACATGTGATTAATGGTTTACCAAAATTACCTGTTTTATTCCCAGGCTATTTTATCATGATTTATGTTCCATTATGATCTATGCCTTACGTACTTCCTTGTTTTATGTCATTGCTCAAGATTTTGGTGTTTAAATATTATGTTCATGTTTTGAAGTTCAAATGTATATGGTTTGTTTTATTTTCTTCATGCTTATCCTTACTGAGCATTTGAGCTCTCCCTTTATATGTTTTCTTTTCCCCAGGATATAAAGAAAGGTTTTAGGTAAGAAAAAAAAGGAATATCTTTATGGGAGTTTTTGAAGATCTTTCACCAAGATTATAAGATTATATTCCGAGTTTCCAAAGACACTAAACTATTACAGTCCTTTGGTGTTTGTTTTTTGTTATGTATTAGATATTCTGAAAAAGTAATGTAATGTCTATGTACGTCAAACATTGGGTCTCTACAGTTGGTATTAGAGGAAAGGTTTAGTTAACCATTGGAAACTAGGATTCGAAAACATTAGTGAGATATCTAGAGATATTTCTATGTTATGTCTAGGGATATTCCTAAGGTTATGTATAAGTATAGGTTATAGTCCTAGAATTATGATAACAATCGTGAATAACCTATGATTAAACCTAAGATGTTAGAGATTGAAAGTACTTCCATTGATTATGTTGTTTTCCTAGTATGATTTTTTCCTCTCACACTATTCTTTTTGGGTTTTAGAAAATGGATGGAAATAGGAAGATTCACGATAATGGAGGATATAATGGATAATGGAATGATACTCTTCATGATAAACCAAATGAAATGGTATTTGGAAGTCCAAACATCGTTATTATGCCTAATCATCAGTCTCATAATATGATCAATAATATCAACTTTGGTATGTTTCCTGACTCAGCTAATAAGAGAAAGATGGAGTTTCATGATGATCATAGAGGAAAGAAAGTTCAATTTCCATCATGTAAATCATGTGGTAAGAGGCATTAGGGAGAATGTTTCAAAGGAACTGGAAGATGCTTTGGGTGTGTAAAAGAAGGATACAAAGCCAGTAATTGTAATGGAAAAGGTTCAGTTAACACCATGGACAAGGAGAATGGTATTGCTAAGACATCAACAGTGGTTAAATGTTTAAAAAGTGTAATGTTCAAGCATTATGCAAACCAATTATCTAAGGGAATATTTCATGAATAGAATCAGCATGGTCGCATGGGTAGTATTTATGTTGATGATGATGATGAGACTACAAATGTTTATGAGATGAAATAAATGATAAAGCTCGGTCAGTGGTTTAAGAAGGTAGTGCAATGATTGTATGTTTATCAAGAATAATGTATGGTACTATGGAATAAAGAAAAATCGAAGGGTTGTTACACTGTTGTCTTTCCATGAGTTTTTGAAAGTATATGATGAATGGTACTGGTAACCATGAAAGGTTATTCAAATATTTTTTGAATTTAGATGAAATGTGCATAAAGAATGGATAAGGAGATAATGAAATGTTTGATAGTATTAATGAACTCATAACTGATATAAGGACAAAGTGATATCATGGTCTGAGTATATAGAATTTTTGGGATTTTGGTATGTGGAAAGAGTTACCTTTTTATAACATTCATGTTTTCACTATGGTTCTATGATAATTTATGTTTCAAGAGAATACATGATTAAGGTATTCACATGTTTGGAATGTGACCAACAAGATATATCGTATGATATATAGGGGATAAACGATGGTATTCACATTCTTGTTATATGACCTTTCAAGTAATTGTTTCTTTATACTATGAGCTTGGACCGAGGTATTTTGGATAAGCCTAAATATTGGAATAAATTATGTTAGACATAAGATAGTATTGTTTAAGGCTATAACTATTTTCGATATTATTGCAGGAATGTTATAAAAGTATAGTTTTAGAAAAAGGACAACTCGTAGGACGAGCGACAACCCGTTCCGTCGGACAAGGATGTGAGAATCGAACCCACAACCAAAGTGTGACAGGCCTTTATCACCTATCACTAGCCTACAGGAAGTCCCTGGTTAGTAGAAACTAGTTTTATTATATTAAGCAGTATGATATATGAAGTATAAGTCCATTTTAGGAACCATATATTATTAATCTCACTATAGATGGACTTATGTATTTTTGATAACTTTTTCTAACCTTTTGTTTGAGACAGATGGAATGACCCATCATTCTATCACATGATCTACTAACACTTCACGAATGAAAAATTCAACTTCATTTATTTAAGAGATGAAGTGGAAATTGTCCAAGGAATGACCAATAGTGAGATTGTACCAAAATCAAGGAAGTATTTCTTTTAATTCAACAATTCTTCAACTTTAGGGAAATGATCTTGAAAACAAAAAAAATGTTTTCCTAGTGTCTTTATATCTGATGAATTAGATGGTACCTTAGATCATCACAATTTTATGGCTTTGTGACTATTGGATTTTTCATAGCCCTGTTCTCTACCACTCTCCATCAGAACATGAATGTTAGATTTCTCTTCCATATCCATATTTTCACCTATGATCTCCTATATGGGAACCCAAGTGATGAGTTACATTGGGTATCCATTTTGTTTCTAATGTTCATTTTTTAAAAGTAAGTTTTAGTATTCCTTTTTACGATGTGGGTTCATATGAATGAAACTTTCAAGTAGTAAACCATTTATTACCCCGACGAATTTTGAGGGTGAAATTCATTTTAAGGGGGTAGAATGTAACACCCTGATATTTTATGAGATATATTATTTTTAATTTCTTTGATGTCTTCTATTATACACTACACCAAGATTAGATTGTACTATACGCAACACCGTATTAGCTTATAGTATATGCAACACTATTCTTGGCTCGTGTTACCCACAATTTCAAGTTCGTTTTGTGGAAATTATTCTACGCAACATTAAGTATAGATTTTGTTTAATATATAATTGAAATATGTTTTGATTATTTTATACAAAACACCAAACGGAGCTTTCACTGCACGCATCCCTGACTTGTCTTGCATTACATGCAATCAAGGCCTTCCTTGATAGCATGTGTAATACGCAATACCGAGTTTCACTAAACAAGATATTATTATAATATTATTATGAACTATCCATTATGAATAGTAATAACCACTTTTTGAAATTTTATAAATTTTATCTTTCAAAATGGACATCATTTTTAGATCTAGAATATCGAAATTAGCCTAGGGTGAATTTTTGGTATTTTTCTGAAAACTTTCAATTTTTGATTAATAGTCTAAACACTGGGTTACTATTTAAAAACCGAATTTTATTTAAATAATTATTTAATTTATTTAAATTTATTTTAGGTCATACTTGATACATAATACCTATATAATTTCAATGTATGTCATTGGAGTCATTTTATAATAATTTTAGATATATAAAAATTTTATTGAACTTTTCACCGTCTTTTACCCACCTCCTAGGAGAATTTGAAAAAATACATAAAACTAAATTTTACCGCTTCTGTGAGTGGAATTTTGAAAATCCAAGAGACACAGTTAATATCAAGGAGTAAAATTTCGTTCAATTAGATAAAAATATTTTTTGGCGAATATTAACTTTTTACTTTTATTTACCATAGTTAAAAGTAATTAGGGTAATTAAGGGTAAAAATGATATTAATATTACCCTAACACATGTACTAATTCTATTGGACAAGTGTATCTCAAACAAAAACAACCTTAGGAATAAAATATTATCATTTAGGTCCACTTGGATTAAATTAGGACATTTATTATTATTTAATTCAAAGAAGAGTTAAAAGAGATAAAATCAAAGTTTAATAACTAAAACATTTTTAATATAGGGTTATAAAAAAGATAAATTAGATTATAAATATTAATTAGAAATCTAAAAATATTTCCTACATATTTTTATTTTATTTATAATTTTTAGACATTAAATAATTTAATTTATTTATGACACAATGGTGATGGAGTAATTACCTAAATAATGAAATATTAAAATAATTGATATTATAAATACCCAAATAAATGTAATTTGAGACTTTTTATGAATTAAAATAATTTTAAAGGTTACTATGGAAAGTTATTATTGATTTAATTAACCTTTTTCTAACTAATCATGCTGATATGATTTTCACAAAAATCAATTACCAAATAGTGTCAAAATTGACATAAAATAGTTTTTAAAAAAAATATTATATTATTAATTGTTATAATATTTCTAAAAATATAAGGTTCGTCCAAATGACCTAGATAAGGTTATATATATTAATAATGAACCACTTGGGGTTTGTTTGGCTTGTTATAGTAAGTTTATTAACCATATAGTGTAAGAAAACAATAAGACACGGTAAAAGTTAAATTATTTAACTTAGAGTTAAATCTAAATGATAAGGTAAAAATAGTAACCTAAACTTGTCTAAAACATATTGTTTGAGATTATTTAGACCCATACCCACTTTATCATCGAAATAAAACAATTTAACGTTATTGTAAACCGAATATGACTTTATTATAAAATAATATTTTAAGTTTTTCCAAAGGTGCCCCTCTCCTCCCTTATAAAAAGGGAACCCCTTCCCTCTTCTCTTCACACCCTTTTGAGCCTTGAAGCTCGGAAAAACCCTACCCATTTCTCTTATCATTTCCGTAGAAACATTATAGAGATTCTGGTCTCCTCAAAATACCAACCCTAGTGCCTTAAGAGGAGGTTAAGAAGAGGAGCGTCAAAGAAGAGGTAATATCCGTTACCGATTCTTTCCAATTTATTTCTTCTTGTACTTATTCTTATTTATTTGTTTCATCATAAATAAAAAACATCAATATCACTCATATACTGATATGTTATTATAAATATGGAACAACCCAATTTCATCTTCTATCCATCCTACGGAAAATGAAATCATTGTGCGTGCGTACATACGGAATACCGTCTCCACGCCGTGGTGTAATCTGTTTTCCACCACCACCTTACTTGGATGGGTATAATGGTGTAAATAAATAACTATATATTATTATTATAAATTTATACTAATTCTTATCATCTTCTTCAGCTTCTTCTTCCTCTGTCTCTTCCATGGATTCTCCTAGGGTTTATCCCCCTGTTTTCTTCACAGCTAGCCCACTACCAGTTTACCTTAGTTCCGCTCCTCACTTCGGCTTCAGAGAAGACACTTCGGTTTTACCCTTGGACGTCGCTACCATGATCTGACCTTGAGTTCCATTACTCCTCTCCAGGTCGGATATGGAGCGATGGAATCACATAGGTTTTGGGATTGAGGTTCGGCAGCTGGGTCTACTCGGTGTATTCTCCATTTCACCCCTCTTTTCTTTGATTTTCTCTCGGTTTGGGTTTCATCTCTATTTCTTTTGGGTTATTCCCCATTATCCTTTTGCTTGTGTTTTATCTAGGGTTTCATTCCAATTTTTTATCTTTCTCTTTCGTTTCATTTTTTCTGTCTTTTTTGTGTTCTCCTGCTTTTTTGGGTGTGAATTCTGGGTCTTTTGGGAAGGTGTGTTCGTCAGGGTTTTGAAGTTGAGTTTCATCGAGGTCTCTTCCCTCCCGCCCTGCTCTAGATCTATATTACCTCCACTCTATCCGAGGAGGTTTTTCATGGTGGTCTTCCTGGGCTTTCTGAGGTGGTTTCGAGCAGCAGCTGGTATCTCATGGTGGATTCGTCTTCATAAGCTCTGGGAGGGTGATGGTGTTGGCTTCATTGGTTCTGCTCATTGATCAGAGGGTTCTTTCGGTCGTTCTTCGCGGAGGTTGTCGATGGAGGTGTGTTGTGGTCTTCAGGTGAACTGCTGGTTTTCCGTGGATCGTTTACCTCCGTGGGTGATTCTCGATGGTGATGGAGGGTTCTGGTGGTTTTTTTATGTCACCGGTGGGTTTGCTGGCTTGGTGCTGACGGCGATGGTGCGTCAGGGTGTGCTGCCTGAGACTCTCTGCATGTTTCTTCTGATGGCCTTCTTCAATGGCGTTGCATCAAAGAGCATCTCAATGGCTGCAACAGTGTTGGCTTTCTTTGGTTATCCACTCCGGTGGGGTGGACGACAGCATCGATGGGCCTGTCGACGGTGGTTGTGCGACATGTCTGGTTTTCTCGGCTCGAGTGCGATGGTGCCGATTTCTCGGCTCGATGATCTATGACGTTCTTCAGTTTACTGGTGTTTTGTTTGTTTTATTCCAATGACTGTGGAACCGTTTTGGTGTCAATTACAGTGAAAATGATAATACAGAACTCTGAGACATCGATGACGTCGATGGGGATTCTGGTAGGTCTAGCCAGTGTGGTGGTGATGGGAGAGGCGAAAGGACAATATGTTTGAGGCGATAGGTGTGCGACTCAAGGAAGGTGTGTGACTCGAGATTCACGTTGGGTGATGATGGTTTTTTTTTCTTTAAAGTTTTTATTTGTCATTTTAATTTGTGGACTGGCGTAACTTTTGAACTTCAAAATGTGATCTTTTAAAATGTAAGGTTTTCTGCTAACCCTGAAAGCAGCTTTTGAAAATGGAAAAAAATTTATTTGGAGGATATTGATTATGAAATATTATACATACACTTCAATACAATTACACAATCATGGGAATGATATCACCGCTCGTGCGTACATACGGACTACCGTCTCCACGAACGCGATGATATTCATTTTCCATGATTAACCATTCAAGTATGATTATAAAGTATATATAACAAATAATCATGAAAGATATTACAAAATAATTATAGTGGGTTTATGTATATATATTTTTCATTTACTTAATTCCATTTAATTCAATACACTACTGGGAAGCAGGGTTTTCCCAACTCTTGTATGCCAATGGTTCAAGAGAACTGTTGGTATAGGGGTATAAAACAAGTATTTCTCAACGGTTTGAAGAAACTGTTGGGAAATCTAAATTTTTTTTCTCCATTTCCCAACAATTTTTACAAACCGTTGGTAAAGGCCATGACTTAGGAAGGCTTTCCCAATGGTTTGTGTAAACCATTGGTAAAGCTCACCTTTCCCAGTAGTTTTTTAAAACCGTTGGAAAAGTTTTCCCCTAAAATCCCAGCAAACCTGATATCCCATCCACGTGATTCAACTGGTAAACTTGAGACCTAAGATCTCTCTCACTTGTAAAATCATTCCACCAGATCCATATTCAATCACAAAGTTGTTTTGTTCTACACTTCAAATCTGTAAGTAGTACGTTATGTTTAATGTTTTGCATCTAATTTTTTTCTTTTCTGTTTTGATTTGGATTAAACCTAAGGTTTGTGCGGTATGTTATACCAAACAATTTCAATTTGATTTGTTATTTGTTTTCTGTTTTTGTTCTGGTGTCATGTGTGAATCAATTTTTTGTTCTGTTTTTGTTTTCTGTTTTTGTTCTGGTGGGAGGTACTGGGGGTGCAGTAGGTGGGGGGAGGGGATGTGCTGGTGGGGTGTTGAGGTGGGGGGTTGTACAGGTGGGGGTGGGGGTGGGTTGTGCAGGTGGGGGTGGGGGTGGGTTGTGCAGGTGGGGGTGGGGGAGGGGTGGGTTGTGCAGGTGGGGGTCTAAGTGGAGTGGGGTTGTTGTGCAAGTGGGTTGGGGGAGGGGAGTGTGCAGGTCGGGGGGTGGGCTGGGCAGGTCAGAGTCTGTTGGGGGGGTGATGTGGGGGTGGTACAAGTGGGGGGTGGGGGAGGGGGGATGTTCAAGTGGTGGGTAAAAGTGGAGGGGGGTGATGTGCAAGTAGGTGGGGGGAGGGGAGTGTGAAGGTTGGGGGGGTGGGGGGTGGGCTGGGCGGGTGGGAGTCTATTGGGGGTGGGGTGGGGGTGGGGTGTACAGGTGGTGGTGGGGGGAGGGGGCTGTGTGGGTGGGGGTAGGGGGGGTTGTGCAAGTGGGGGAGTGTAGGTGGGAGTGGGTGTGCAAGTGGGTGGGGGGGAGTGTGTAGGTTGGGGTGGGCTGGGCGAGTGGGAGTATGTTGGGGGGTGAGTTGGGGGTGTACAAGTGGGGTAGGGTGGGGTGGGGGGAGGGGTTGTGTAGGTGGGGTGGTGTGTAGTGGGTGGATGGGAAGGGGCTGTGCAGGTGGGGGTGGGGGAGGGGTGTTGTGCATGTGGGGGTACAGGTGGGGGGGGGGGGGTTGTGCAGTTGGTGGATGAGAGGGGGGTTGTGCAGGGGGAGTCTGTTGGGGGTGAGGTGGGGAGGGGGTTGTGCAGGTGGGAAGTCATCACTTCCATAGTTCACCAATGAGCACGGGGAATTCATAACTTCTAGAGATTTGGATAGTTTTGAGGCCTCTTTGGTTTTGGTTCTTGTCTAGTCATCTTGATGAGTAAGGAATCACATGATCTAAAAGTGAAATCAACTATAAAGGATGAATTCCTTCTCCCACAACACATTTTTCTAGAAATAATATATCCTTGGAAGGTTGAGTGAGCCTTTCATAATCCAAATCCCCAACATTTTCCCAATTGCAAACTTGATACCATCATGTTATCAAGTCACTAATCCTACCAAATTGGATTTTAACTAAAAAATACTATTCTAATTCTTAACACCCATATTTGTTTTTCATAACATGAATGAAAACCCAACTAAATCTCATAGCTCTCATTCACACCCCTGTGGACAGCTCGCCCACCCCCCTGGACACCCCCTACCCTCTGGACAGCCCGGCCACCCTCGTGGACAGTCCGCCCACCCCCTTGGACACCTTGTACCCCCTGGACAACCCCGCCACCCCCGTGGACAGTCCTCCCATCCCTTGGACACCGTGTACCCCCTGGACAACCCCTCCATACCCTTGGAAAGCCTACCCACCCCCTGGACACCCCCTACTCCATGGACATCCACCAACCCCATGGACAGCCCACCCACCCCCTGGACACTCCCCCCCCCCCCGAACACCCCCACCCCCTGGGCAGCTTGTACCCCCTGGAAAGCCCCCCCCCCCCCACCCTCGTGGATAGCCCTCCCACCCCCCCTGGACACCCCCTCCCCCCTAGACAGCCCCGCCAACCTCGGGGATAGCCAGCCCACCCCCCTGGACACCCCGTACCCCCTGGACAACCCCGGCACCCTCGTGGATAGCCCGCCCCCGATTACACAGAAGCAAATAACTCTGCATTCCCCCTGATTTCCAGAAGCCCCGGCGCAGGTGAACCCTAACCTGAGGTCTTCCATCTGATCGGTTGCAACTCCCCCATCCAGGTTAGACTCCTTCAACCTCTTCCCAGATATAGACATAGAATCCCTCATTGAGGTAATTAACATGGTTGGGGTAGTGTGGTAGGTGGTTTTCCTTTTTTTAGTGGGGTGATATGGTACTTTCTGTGGACTTTAGTTTGGGTGATATGAAATGTACTAACTTTTCACAATATTTCCATTTTTTAGAATCAATAACTTATTTAAAAATCTATATTTACACATTCTGCATCTTTCATGAAAAGCCTTCACTTTGTAATATCTTGAACAATGTTTTATTAGGTCTATGGTGTCTTCTTGGTATGTGATAAATGAAAAAATTACAAAACACATCTCACCTCAAATCTAGGCATACATAACTGAATTAATTAGTATATCTTTACATTGTTTTAATAGTTCACTACATCAACTAGAAACTCCTTCCTTTATCATTTACTTAAATTTATTTTCTATTAAAGTTCAATCCTATTGAATTGTTTATGACAAAATGACTTATATAAATTCTTTTTACAGAATAGACAGAAGTTGGATGTATGAAACCGATTGGATCTCAAGCGATTTTCAAAAACATTTGGAGAGCTTTATAGATTTTTCATTTCACAATGCTTCAGATAGTGGTCGCATACACTGACCATGTTCCAATTATGTTGGTAGAGCTTGGTTGAGATATGAAGAAGTCAGCTACCACAAAACCAAAAATGGTTTTCAAGCAAACTACTTTGTGTGGTATCACAATGGGGAGAAAATGAAATCTGAAATTGGTGATGATCAAAATGAAAGTACTGGAATGGAGAATTTGTTAGATGATCGGTTTTTGTTTATTCGTCATCATGAAAAAAAAGGATTTCGACTCAAGAAGACTTCGATATGAGGTCATCTGATGCATCTAGTGAAAATGATGATATTGATAGGGTGAAAAAATTGACTGATGCTGCCACGACTCTAGTATATCGGCAATGGATTAAAATGAAAAATCTGGAATTTTTTATCTAATTGTTTCATTGGAAAACCATGTATGGGATTTCTAATACAGCAATTGATTACATTCTTACCCTCTTGAAGGATTTACTTCCATATGATGCAGATATTCCCTCAAACCACTATATGGCATGGAAGTTAGTTGAGGAACATGGATTTTCAAGAAACAAAATTCATGCTTTCCCGAAAGATTGCAGTTTATTCTGGGTGGAAACTACTGAACGAAATTATTGTATAAAATGTGGCACATCCCGCTGGAAGTCAAAATCTGATGGAACACCATCCCGCGTTCCACAAAGAGTAATGTGGCACTTTCCATTAATCCCCAGACTCTATAATCTTTTTATGTCTGATGACATATAAATAAAAATGAGATGGTATGATACCGATAGAAAGAAGACTAATGATGAGTTGGTTCATCCTGCAGATGGATTTTCATGGCAGAGATTTGATGCTCGACATCCTGATTTTGCAGCTGACATGCGTAACGTGAGGCTGGGTCTTTCTTGCGATGGTTTTAATCCGTTTGGGCAGATTCTTACTTCGCACATCACATGGCCAGTTTTTATACACATTTATAATCTTCCCCCATGGTTGTGTATGAAAAAACCTTTCACTTTCATATGTATACTCATATTTGGTCCTTCTGACCCCGGCATTGATATTGATGTCTACATGAAACCTTTAATAAAAGAGTTGAAACTTCTTGGGTATGTGGGTGTGCGCACATATGATGCATGTTGGAAAGAAATATTTTAGATGCGTGTTGCGCTTATGTGGATGATCAATGATTTTCCGGATTATGGAATGATGTCTGGATGGAGCACGAAGGGAAAATTTTCATGTCCAATTTGTATGAAGAATACATGATTCAGAAGACTGAAACATCACTGTAGTTTCAGTTTTATGGGACATCGACGATTCCGGCCAAAGGATCATCTATATAGAATGAATCGTTGAAGATTTGATAATACCATAGAGACCGATGATCCACCTCAGCGTATGTCTGGAACTGACATGCTTAATGAATTGGAAGATTTCAGTTTTTCATTCAGGAAGGGTCAAATGAAATCTGGAACGAGAAAGAATGTTTCTACTGAAACCTGTTACAATTGGAGGAAGAGGAGTATCTTTTTTTATTTACCTTATTGGTCAACCAATTTGTTACATCATTTCTTAGACATAATGAATATTAAAAAGAATATATGAAAAATGTTGCATTCAGTTCTTCTAAATGTCAATGGGAAGACAAAAGATGATTTATGATCTCGGCGTGACTTGGTGGATTGGGGCATCTGACCAGAATTACATCCTGTGTGTATCAGTGAAAAAAAATGGAAACTTCTATGTGCTTCGTATGTGATGAAACCTATGGAAAAAAACAATTTTTGGAAGTATTAGAGACTATTAGAGTTCCTGATGGCTTTTGAAGCAACATATCTAAACTGGTCAACAGAAGATAGTTGAAGCTAAAATATTTGAAGACTCATGATTATCATGTTATACTGCATGAGTTTCTTCCAATAGAAATCTGTCATATTTATTCCAATAATGTAAGGGTGGCTGTTATTCGGTTGTACCATTTGTTTAGAGATCTTTGTGTTAAGAAGTTGTCCAAATCCTTCTTGAAAAAAATGTTGACAGATGCCCCATTAATTTTGTGTGAGTTGGAGAAAATATTTACTCCATTATTTTTCACATGCATGCTGCATCTGACTGTCCATATTCCCACTGAAATACTTCTCGGAGGACCGGTTTCTTTTCATTGGATGTATCCAACTGAAAGAAATATGTTCACATTAAATTCTTCTGTCCGAAATAGAAATCATCCTGAAGGATCTATCGTGAACGGTTACTTGTCTCAAGAATGTATGGATTTCTGCTCGATGTATTTGTATGATCTTACTATAAGATTGAACAGACCAATGAGAAATGAAGAAGAGTAGTATGAGAAAATTGAACCTAGTTTTCCATCACTTCCTCAAATAGAGGGAATTCCCGGATCATATACATTGAAGACATTAAGCCATGAAGAACGGGAGATGGCACATCGCACAGTTTTGTTCAACTGTGATTTGTTCGATGACTATATCAGGTAACTAAATTGATTAAGTATATCTTACATATATATCTGTTAAAATATTCATATTTTTTATCTACAGGGAACATAAAATAATGATAAATAGGAATCATTGTTCTTTATCTTTGATAAGGAGAGAGACTTTGCATAGCAAAAAGTTTTCTGCTTGGTTAAAATTGAAGGTATAAAAATATTAATGTTTAAAATAATTATATCAATATTTAATTAAGTTTAATAGTCATTTATATTGCAGGTATTGAGTTTTTCTACTGACTCTGTCTCTGAGGAAATAAGATCTTTGGATTTTGGTCCTAATACCATGGTCCATGACTGTAAATCAATTGTTATCAATGGGTACAAATTTATTATCACTGAACGAGAAAAGAACATGAGAACACAACATGATGGTGTTATGGTTACTGCCATAACAAATTGTTATGCCAGTGCATCAGATAGTAGACCGTGATTTGAAAATGTGGGTTATTATGGAGTTGTTGAGAAAATAATAATATTGGATTATTACTCTCCTGGATGAGTCACAATGATGAAATTCCATTGGTTTGATTCGATGACGATACATGACACATTTATTGATGATTGCGGATTTCGAGTAATTATTATGAATCACACTCTTGCTACCGAAGAACCATATGTGTTGGCATCAATGGCTAACCAAGTTTTTTATGTCAAAGACCAACTTCGACCTGAATTTGGTGTCATAGTTGAAGTAATTCCAAGACATATTTTTTATTATGGTGATGATGGAATTGACACTGTCCCTAGTGCCATTGGAACCAATTTATTTATTTCTTTTGATGAATCAAATAGCTCAATTGTCAGAGTTGATTGTGAACCTGAAGTTGTGGTTGAAAATATATAGAATTATTCATCGATGTTCTCAATTCTTTTGGTTTACCTCGAGTTGGGTTGTTAAGGTTGGTAATATTCAAATTGATTTAGTATTGATCACAAATATGTTTTAGCTGAATTGACAGTTATGTGAATTTTCAATGTTTATTGGTTGCAGTTTTATTTGAATTTCATTTTCTAATTTGGAATTGAACTGTATTCAAACATAGTCAAACAATATTTCTAACTTGGTGAAAATTACAACTTGTATGATTTATTAAATCCATTCAAGCTCTTCTAAAACAATTAATAGATGAATTAACCGTTATGTGAATTTTCAATGTTTATTGGTTTCAGTTTTTTTTTGAATTGCATTTTCTAATTTGGAATTGAACTGTATTCAAATATAGTCAAACAATATATCTAACTTGGTGAACATTACAACTTGTATGATTTATTAAATTCATTCAATCTCTTTTAAAACAATTGATAGCTGACTTGACCATTATGTGAATTTTCAATGTTTATTGGTTACAGTTTTATTTGAATTTCATTTTCTAATTTGGAATTGAACTATATTCAAACATAGTCAAACAATATTTCTAACTTGTTGAACATTACAACTTGTATTATTTATTAAATCCATTCAAGCTCTTCTAAAACAATTGATAGCTGACTTGACCATTATGTGAATTTTCAATGTTTATTGGTTGCAGTTTTATTTGAATTGCATTTTCTAATTTAGAATTGAACTGTATTCAAACATATTCAAACAATATTTCTAACTTGGTGAACATTACAACTTGTATGATTTATTAAATCCATTCAAACTCTTATAAAACAATTTATAGCTAAATTACCAATGAATCCCCCTATTCCCTCATATATTTAGTTTTCTGGGCTACACATTAGTTTTCTTTTTCTAATTAACTACATATTTGTTTTCAAAAGAAGGAAATGAATACAATTGAAGAGAGACAAAGGGAAAAATGATGGAGAACAATTGTCGAATGAGGGAGTTGGGAATTCCATCATTAGTGCCTGTAGTGAGTACTTTATTTCAAAATGATATATTTAAAGAATATATAATATCATGTGATTAATTTTTTTGTAAAAATTTTTGTAGGATCTACCTATATGTCGATAGTTATTCGACGAGGAGCCTAGTAGTGGTCCTAGTACTTAGGTCGGTGGTATGAGGAGGGTTTGTACCAGAGGTGGAAGAGCAACTGCGTGTACTCGACTAGACCCTGCCCCTCCCACTGACATGTCATCCTTCCCACATTCTGATCTTGGTGTGTTGTTAGGGACACACGGGATATTTAGGCCTCCCATGTTTTCGCTACCTTCTGCATCTTCTGGCCCATCATTTTCAAATCCCATGATGATTACCACTCCCCAGTCAGCATCCGGTCAGACAGTTGTCCCATCTTCTTTTCCTTCTACTTCTATCTCTCTGAGCTTCTATATTCCATCGTCTTCGACTCCTGTTCCACCACAGGGTGTTCCATCAGTTTCTGTGGATCCAGCGGCGCTCATCGATCAGACCGGAAAAAGTATATTTATAGAACCCTAACAAATTTTTATAGAAATATTTATTTTCATTATAACATGTTTTCAAAAAATATTTGTTTTTCTTTCATGACAGATACATCTACTGACAGGAGGCGTGGGCGGGGGCGTACACACATGCGTTCGGTGTTGAACCGCCGCACATAGGTTATGGTGGATTATAATGAAGACAACCAAATGGTTGAGAAAATAGGGCAGCAATGTCGAAGTTTTTTGGATACTCTTTCCAAATACTCCGACATCATTCCCGTTAGCCCGCTATCGTGGAGACATTTTCCACATGAGGTCAAGGATAGAGCTTGGGAAGAGATATGGGTAAAAAAATATGTTTTATTTAATGCCATGAATTATTTTTGTATTTCTATGAATTAATATTTTGATTTCAACTTCGATTTAATTTTCCTGATGGTGAGGGTGCACGACCGGAACGTCTAAAGTATTTAGGCAAGCTTTGGAGAGCCTATAAGCATGAGTTGTATATTGGCTGGGTTTCTAGAGTTGGCACTGAGTTAGAGGCAGTACCAGCGGTGGATGATTGTCTTATAGAGTAGTATTGTCAGATGATGACTCATTGGACGAGTACCCAGTTTAAGATATTAATAACATTTGAGGTATTTAAATAATAACTTTCATGTTTTGCATTAATACTATCTGTTGCATTTTGGAATTTTATTTAGGAATTATCTGGAAAAACTAAAAAGAACATTGATGCAAAAAAATACCTCCACACACTGGGACGCACTATGATGCATGATCATGAGAGGAAGCTGGTATGACAATTGTTTATAAGTTTTCTTTACGACTTACACATTCTTTTGTTTCCTCAATTATTTAATAGTTTGCTAAATTTTTCATATAAATTTAGTTTTCAATGTCATTGTAGAGGCAAATACAAAATATTGAGGGATGTGTGCCTCGAGCAAAACTGTTTTTCTCGAGTAGACGGAAAAAGGATGGAAGTGTCGTCAATGAAGTGACTCAGCAGCAGATTGTAAGTTTTAATCTGTTGAATTTATATTTTAATATCTATTTTGTAACTTAATGATATATTTATATTTGTAACAAGATACTTTAAAGGCCCTCCATGCCCAAGAACCAGACAATTTTGGGCCAACAGATCACTTACATCATGTGTTGGGAGAGGAGCATTCTGGCAGAGTACATTGCCGACCTAGGATAGCCCCGATGAGGTATTGGCCCTCCTCAGGTATGATCTGTAGTGCCACCGAGCTACATAAATTTAGGGCATAGGCAGAACAGGCTGAGAAAAGGGCCAGAGAGATGGCAGAACAGTCTGCTAGGGCGAACAGTGCGTTTAGGAAATTTATTGAAGTTTTACATCCTACACATCCAGCAGAGGCCAGCCTAGCTTTTGATGAGTATATGTCATCGATACATTCTATATACGGTGCACCAAGTGGCAGTTCTAGTGGTGGTCAGGATGATGTCTAGCTTGACGACGATGATGGAGAGGAGTTTGATGCGGAAGAGGAGGGAGAGGAGGAGGGCGAGGTGGGTGGCGAGGGCGAGGAGGAGGGTGAGGATGAGGAGGAGGGAGAGGGAGAGGAGGGCAAGGACGATGATGGGGATGAGGACGAGGGTGATGATGATGGTGATTATGGTGATGGTGATGTGGGACAAGTTGATCCATTAAATTTTTGACTGATATTACTGAGATTTGATATTTAATCTATTCTAGTTGTTGGTTTTATCTAGACTCATAGTATAGTATTGGAGTTGAGTTATTTTTATATATTATCTGTTTTTATGGTTGTTTTTGTCTTTTAGTGGTTGTGTGTTTGGGAACCCCCCTCTTTCCTGGACCCTGGACAACCCCCCACCCTCTTCCCTGGACCCCGGACAGCCCCGTCGGACAACCCCCCAGACAGCCCCCCCCCCCCACCCTCTTTCTCGGACCCCGGAAAACCCCCCAAACACCCCCCAGACAGCCCCCGGATAGCCCCCCAAACAGCCCCCCGGACAGCCCCCCCACCATCCTCCTTGGACCTCGGACAGCCCCCTGGACTGCCCCCCAGACAGCCCCCCACCCTCTTCCTTGGACCCCGAACAACCCCCCGAACACCTACGTACAGCCCCTGAACAGCCCCCCAGACAGCCCCCCCCCCCCACCCTCTTCCCTGGACCCTGGACAACCCCCCGGACAGCCCCCCGGACAGCCCCCCCCCCCCCCCCACCCCCACCCACTTCCATGGACCCCGGACAACCCCCCGAACACCCCCGGACAGCCGCCAGATATCCCCCCAAACAGCCCCCCAGATAGCCCTCCCCACCCTCCTCCCTGGACCCTAGACAGCCCCCCTGACATCCCCCAAGACAGCCCCCAGACAACCCCCCCACCCTCCTCCTTGTACCCCAGACAACCCATCAAACACCCCCCCCCCCCCCGACAGCCCCCCGCACAGCCCCCCCCACCCTCCTCCCTAGACCCCGGACAGCCCCCCGGACTTCCCCCCAGACAGCCCCCCACCCTCTTCCTTGGACCCCGGACAACCCCCCGCACAGCCCCCCACCCTCCTCCTTGGTCCCCGGACAGCCCCACCAGATAGCCCCCCCCCCCCCCAACCTCCTTGATTTCATTTAATACTAGAAAATTTATAATATATATTTTATTTATTTTCATCATGATAATCAATGTAAATCACATTTACACATATAATCAATATCATAGATTCTTGGTATGTTATAAAAGAGATGTATTCATTGGGCATGACATTGTTAGCTCTGAAATGTTTCATAGCATTATAAACTAAAATCTAATTCATACTAAAAATGATATAAAAATATTTTATATAAATATCCACAAGATTTTAAGTAAATACCATTCCACTAATAGACACATGAGGATTCTCATAAAATGGACAACATTTTAAGTACATATGGAAAACCGACCAAACGCATTTGGGTTCTATTGAAACTTTAGGAGAATGATCCATGGGTCATATGTGATGTGTACAAATCAACCCCGCCTCAATTCGAGGTGTGGTGTGGCCGCCACCACTCAAAGTGTCTGCCTTTTGTTTCAAAAGGACGTCATTTTAATTGAAAAACATCAACTGGAATACAGAAAACTGACCTAACGCATTCGTATTGTGTCGATACTTTAGAAAAATTATCAATGGGTCATATGTTACGTGTACGAGTCGACCCCGCCTCAATCAGAGGCGCGGTGTGGCCGCCACCACTCAATGTGTGTCTTTTGTTTCAAAAGGACGTCATTTTAAGTGAAAAACATCAACTGACATACGGAAAACCGACCAAACGCATTCGTATTGTGTCGATACTTTAGCACAATGATCCATGGGTCATATGTGATGTGTACAAGTCAAACCCACCATAATATGGTGCTGGGGTGTGGCCGGAATCACTCTAAGTGTCTCTCTTTTTCTTAAAATGGACAACATTTTAAGTATATAGGGAAAACTGACCAAACGCATTCGGTTTTCGTTGAAAATTTAGGAGAACAATTCATGGTTCATATGTGACGTGTATGAATCAACCCCGCCTCAATCTGAGACGCGTTGTGGCCGACACCACTCAAAGTGTCTGCCTTTTGTTTCAAAAGGATGTCATTTTAATTGAAAAACATCAACTGGCATACGAAAAACTGACCAAACGCATTCAGATTGTGTCGATACTTTAGCACAAAGATCCATGGGTCATATGTAACATGTACGAGTCAACCCCACCTCAATCTGAGGTGCATTGTGTCCCCCACCACTCAAAGTTTCTTCCTTTTGTTTCAAAAGGGTGTCATTTTAATTGAAAAACATCAACCGGCATACGGAAAACCGACCAAACGCATTAGGATTGTGTTGATACTTTAGAACAACGATCCATGGGTCATATTTGACGTGTACAAGTCAACCCCCGCCTCAATCTGAGGTCCAGTTCGGTCGGTACAACTCAAAGTGTTAGTCTTAGTTTTCAAAACGACTTCATTTTAATTGAAAAACATCAATTGGCATACGGAAAACCGAGAAAACGCATTCGGAATGTGTCGATACATTAGAAAAACGATCCATGGGTCATATGTGACATTTACGAGTCAACCTCGCCTCAATCCGAGGTGCGGTGTGGCTTCCACCACTCAAAGTGTCTGCCTTTTGTTTCAAAAGGACGTCGTTTTAATTGATAAACATCAACTGGCATACGAAAAACTGACAAATGCATTCAGATTGTGTCAATACTTTAGAACAACGATCCATGGGTCATATGTGACATGTACGAGTCAACACTGCTTCAATCCGAGGCACGGTTTGGCCGCCACCACTCAAAGTGTCTGTCTTTTGTTTCAAAAGGACGTCATTTTAAGTGAAAAATATCAACTGGCATACGAAAAAGAGACCAAACGTATTCGGATTGTGTCGATACTTTAGCACAACTATCCATGGGTCATATTTGATGTGTACGAGTCAACCGACCCTTAATCTGAGGCATTATGTGGCTGAAATCACTCTAAGTGGCTCTCTTTTGTTCAAAATGGACAACATTTTAAGTACATACGAAAAACCGACCAAACGAATTCGGTTTCCATTGACACTTTAGTAGAATGATCCATGGGTCATATGTGATGTGTACGAGTCAACCCCACCTCAATCTGAAGTGTGTTGTAGCCGGCACCATTCAATGTGCCTGCCTTCTGTTTCAAAAGGACGTCATTTTAATTGAAAAACATCAACTGGCATACAGAAAACAGACCAAATGCAATTGGATTGTGTCGATACATTAGCAAAACTATCCATGGGTCATATGTGACATGTAAAAGTCAACCCCATCTCAATCTGAGGTGCGGTGTGGCTGCCACCACTCAAAGTGTCTGCCTTTTGATTCCAAAGGTCATCATTTTAATTCAAAAACATCAATTGGCATAAGGAAACCAACCAAACGCATTAGGATTATGTTGATACTTTAGCACAACGATACATTGGTCATATGTGACATGTACGAGTAATACCAACCTTAATATGAGGCACGGTGTGGCCGGAATCAATCTAAGTGGCTCTCTTTTGCTTAAAATGGACAACATTTTAAGTACATACAGAAAACCGACCAAACGCATTTGGTTTCTGTTGAAACTTTAGGAGAATGATTCATGGGTCATATGTGACGTGTACTAATAAACCTTGCCTCAATCGGAGAAATGGTGTGGCCGGCACCACTCAAAGTGTCTGCCTTTTGTTTCAAAAGGACCTCATTTTAATTGAAAACATCAACTGGAATACGGAAAACTGACAAAACACATTCGGTGTGTGTTGATACTGTAGAACAACGATACATGGGTCATATGTGATGTGTACGAGTAAACCCCGCCTCAATCCGAGGTGCGGTGTGGCTTCCACTACTCAAAGTGTCGGCCTTTTGTTTCAAAAGGACGTCATTTGAATTGAAAAACATCAACTGGCATATGGAAAACTGACCAAACTCATTCGGATTGTGTCGATACTTTATCACAACGATCCATGGGTCATATGTAATGTGTATGAGTCAACCCTGCCTCAATCCAAGGTGCGGTGTGGACGCCATGGCTCAAAGTTTCGGCCTTTTGTTTCAAAAAGACGTCATTTTAATTGAAAAACATCAACTGGAATACGGAAAACTAACCAAAAGCATTAGGATTGTGTTGATACTTTAGAACAACGATCCATGCGTCATATGTGACGTGTACGAGTCAACCCCGCCTCAATCTGAGGCCTAGTGTGGTCGGAACCACTCAAAGTGTTTGTCTTCTATTTCAAAACGACAACATTTTAATTGAAAAACATCAACTGGCATACGGAAAACCAAACAAATGCATTCAGATTATGTCGATACTTTATCACAACGATCCATGTGTCATATGTGATGTGTACGAGTCAGCCCAACCTCAATCTGAGGCGTGGTATGGCCGCCACCACTCAAAGTGTCTGCCTTTTGTTTCAAAAGGACGTCATTTTAATTGAAAAACATCAACTGGCATACAGAAAACCCAACAAATGCATTTTTATTGTGTCAATACTTTATCACAATAGTTCATGGGTCATATGTGATGTGTAATTGTCAACCCCACCTTAATATGAGGCACGGTGTGGCCGGAATCACTCTAAGTGACACTCGTTTTCTTAAAATGGACAACATTTTAAGTACATATGGAAAACCAACCAAACGCATTCAGTTTCCGTTGAAACATTATGAGAACGATTCATGGGTCATATGTGATGTCTACGAATCAACCCCACCTCAATCTGAGACGCGGTGTGGCCGGTACCACTCAAAGTGTCTGCCTTTTGTTTCAGACTGACGTCATTTTAATTGAAAAACATCAACTGGAATACGGAAAACCGAACAAACGCATTCAGATTGTGTCGATACATTATCACAACTATCCATGGGTCATATGTGACGTGTACGAGTCAATCCCGCCTCAATTAGAGGTTCAGTGTGGTCTCCACCTCTCAAAGTGTCGGCCTTTTGTTTCAAAAGGATGTCATTTTAATTGAAAAACATCAACTGGCATACGGAAAACCGACCAAACGCATTCGGATTGTGTCGATACTTTAGCAAAACGATCCATGGGTCATATGTTACATGTACATGTCAACCCCGCCACAATCTGAGGCGCAGTGTGGCCGCCACAACTCAAAGTGTCTGTCTTCTGTTTCAAAACGACATCATTTTAATTGAAAAACATCAACTGGCATACGGAAAACCGACCAAACTTATTCGGATTGTGTCGATACATTAGAAAAATGATACATGGGTCATATATGACGTGTACGGTCAACCTCGCCTCAATCCAAGGTGCGGTGTGGCTGCCACCACTCAAAGTGTCTGTCTTTTGTTTCAAAAGGATATCATTTAAATTGAAAAACATCAACTGGCATACGGAAAACTGACAAACGCATTCAGATTGTGTCGATACTTTAGAAAAATGATCCATGGGTCATATGTGACGTGTACAAGTCAACCCCGCCTCAATCTGATGTGCAATGTGTCCACCACCACTCAAAGTGTCTATCTTTTATTTCAAAAGGACGTTATTTTAAGTGTAAAATATCAACTGGCATACGGAAAAGCGACCAAACATGTTCTGATTGTGTCAATACTTTAGAACAATGATACATGGGTCATATGTGATGTGTACGAGTCAATACCGCCTTAATCTGAGGCACGGTGTGGCCGGAATCACTCTAAGTGGCTCTCTTTTGTTTAAAATGGACAACATTTTAAGTATATACGGAAAACCGACCAAACGCATTCAGTTTCTATTGAAACTTTTGGAGAATGATCCATGTGTCATATGTGATGTGTACGAGTCAACCCCACCTCAACCCGAGATGCGGTGTGGCCGCCACCACTCAAAGTGTCTACCTTTTGTTTCAAAAGGATGTCATTTTAATTGAAAAACATCAACAGGCATACGAAAAACTGACAAACGCATTTGGATTGTGTCGATACTTTAGGAAAAAGATACATGGGTCATATGTGACGTGTACGAGTCAACCTCGTCTCAATCCGAGGAACAGTGTGTCCACCACCACTCAAAGTGTCTGTCTTTTGCTTCAAAAGGACGTCATTTTAAGTGAAAAATATCAATTGGCATACGGAAAAGCAACCAAACGCATTCAGATTGTGTCAATACTTTATTAAAATGATCCATAGGTCATATGTGACGTGTATGAGTCAACCCCGCCTTAATTTGAGGCATGGTGTGGCCGGAATCACTTTAAGTGGCTCTCTTTTGTTTAAAATGGACAACATTTTAAGTACATACGGAAAAATAACCAAACGCATTCGTTTTCCATTGAAACTTTAGGAGAATGATCCATGGGTCATATGTGTCATGTACAAGTCAACCCCGCCTCAATCTGAGGTGCGGTGTAGCCGGCACAACTCAAAGTGTGTATCTTCTATTTCAAAAGGACGTCGTTTTAACTGAAAAACATCAAGTGGCATACATAAAACTGACCAAATGCATTCGGATTGTGTTGATACTTTAGAACAACGATCCATGGGTCATATGTGACATGTACAAGTCAACCCTACTTCAATATGAGGCGCGTTGTGGCTGCCACCACTCAAAGTGTTTGCCTTTTGTTTCAAAGGGATGTCATTTTAATTGGAAAACATCAACTGGCATACGGAAAACCGACCAAATGCATTCAGATTGTGTTGATAATTTAGCACAATGATCCATGGGTCATATCTGACGTGTAAGAGTCAACCTTGCATCAATCTGTGGCGCGGTGTAGCTGCCACCACTCAAAGTGTCGGTCTTTTGTTTCAAAAGGACATCATTTGAAGTGAAAAACATCAACTGGCATACGGAAAACCGACCAAACGCATTCGGATTGTGTTGATACTTTAGAAAAATGATACATGGGTCATATGTGATGTGTATGAGTTAACCCCCTCCTAAATCTGAGGCGCGGTGTGGCTGCCACCACTCAAAGTGTCTATCTTTTGTTTCAAAAGGACGTCATTTTAACTGAAAAATATCAACTGGCATACGGAAAAATGACCAAACGCATTCGTATCGTGTCAATACTTTAGAACAACGATACATGGGTCATATGTGACGTGTACGAGTCAACCATTCCTTAATCTGAGGCACGGTGTGGCCATAATCACTCTAAGTGGCTCTCTTTTTTTTAAAATGGACAACATTTTAAGTACATACGGAAAACCGATCAAACGCATTCGGTTTCCATTGAAACTTTACGAGAATTATCTATGGATCATATGTTACGTGTACGAGTCAACCCCGCCTCAATCCGTGGTGCGGTGTGGCCGCCACCACTCAAAGTTTCTGCCTTTTGTTTCAAAAGGACGTCATTTTAATTGAAAAACATCAACTGGCATACGGAAAACTGACAAACGCATTTGGATTGTTTCAATACTTTAGCAAAACAATCCATGGGTCATATGTGATGTGTACGAGTCAACCTTGCCTCAATACGAGGCACGGTGTGGCCATAACCACTCAAAGTGTCTGTCTTTTGTTTCCAAAAGACATCATTTTAAGTGAAAAATATCAACTGGCATACGGAAAAGCGACCAAACGCATTCGGATTGTGTTGATATTTTAGAACAATGATCCATAGGTCATATGTGATGTGTAAGAGTCAACCCCACCTTAATCTGAGGCACGGTGTAGCTGGAATCACTCTAAGTGGCTCTCTTTTGTTTAAAATGGACAACATTTTAAGTACATACGGAAAACCGACCAAACGCATTAGGTTTCCATTGATACTTTAGGAGAACGATCCATGGGTCATATGTGACGTGTACGAGTCAACCCCGCCTCAATCCGAGGCATGTTGTGGCCGGAACCACACAAATTGTCTGTCTTCTGTTTCAAAAGGACGTCATTTTAATTGAAAAACATCAACTGGCATACAGAAAACCGACCAAATGCATTCGGATTGTGCCGATACTTTAGAACAACAATCCATGTGTCATATGTGACGTGTACAAGTCATCCTCGCCTCAATCCGAGGTGCATTGTGGCCTCCACCACTCAACGTGTCAGCCTTTTGTTTCAAAAGGACGTCATTTTAATTGAAAAACATCAACTAGCACACGGAAAACCAACCAAACGCATTCTGATTGTGTCGATAATTTAGAAAAATGATCCATGGGTCATATGTGACGTGTAAGAGTCAACCCCATCTCAATCTGAGGTGTGTTGTGGCTGCCACCACTCAAAGTGTCTGTCTTTTGTTTCAAAAGGATGTCATTTGAAGTGAAAAACATCAACTGGCATACGGAAAACCGACCAAACGCATTCATATTGTGTCGATACTTTAGCACAACGATCCATGGGTCATATGTGACGTGTATGAGTCAACCCCAACTCAATCCGAGGAGCGGTGTGGCCGTCACCACTCAAAGTGTCTGTCTTTTGTTTCAAAAGGACGTTATTTTAAGTGAAAAATATCAACTGGCATACAGAAAAGTGACCAAACGCATTCTTATTGTATCGATACTTTTTAACAATGATCTATGGGACATATGTGACGTGTACGAGTTAACCCCGCCTTAATCTGAGCCACGGTGTTGCCGGAATCACTCTAAGTGGCTCTCTTTTGTTTAAAATGGACAACATTTTAAGTACATACGAAAAACCGACCAAACGCATTTGTTTTCCATTGAAACTTTAGGAGAACGATTAATGGGTCATATGTGACGTGTACAAATCAATCCCTCCTCAATCTGAGACGTGGTGTGGCCGCCACCAGTCAAAGTGTATGCCTTTTGTTTCAAAAGGACGTCATTTTAATTGAAAAACATCAACTGGCATACGAAAAACTGACCAAACGCATTCAGATTGTGTCGATACTTTAGAAAAACGATACATGGGTCATATGTGACATGTACGAGTCAACTCTGCCTCAATATGAGGCACGGTGTGGCTTCCACCACTCAAAGTGTCTGTCTTTTGTTTCAAAATGACGTCATTTTAAGTTAAAAACATCAACTGGCATACGGAAAACTAACCAAACGCATTCGGATTATGTCGATACTTTAGAACAACGATCCATGTGTCATATGTGACATGTACGAGTCAACCTCGCCTTAATATGAGGCACGGTGTGGCTGGAATCACTCTAAGTGGCTCTCTTTTGTTTAAAATGGACAATATTTTAAGTAAATACGGAAAACCGACCAAATGCATTCGGTTTCTGTTGAAAATTTAGGAGAACGATTCATGGGTCATATGTGACGTGTACAAATCAACCCTGCCTCAATCTGAGATGCAGTGTGGCCGGTACCACTCAAAGTTTCTGCCTTTTGTTTCAAAAGGACGTCATTTTAATTTAAAAACATCAACTGGCATACGGAAAACTGACCAAACACATTCAGATTGTGTCGATACTTTAGCACAATGATTCATGGGTCATATGTGACGTGTATGAGTCAACCTTTCCTCAATCCAAGGCATGGTGTGTCCTCCACCACTCAAAGTGTCTATCTTTTTTTCAAAAGGACGTCATTTTAAGTGAAAAACATTAACTGACATATGGAAAACTGACGAAACGCATTCAGATTGTGTTGATACTTTAGCACAACGATCCATGGGTCATATGTGAATTTTATGAGTCAACCCCGCCTTAATCAGAGGCATGGTGTGACCAGAATCACTCTAAGTGGATCTCTTTTATTTAAAATGGACAGCATTTTAAGTACATACGGAAAACCAACCAAACGCATTCGGTTTCCATTGAAACATTAGGAGAACGATCCATGGGTCATATGTAACCTGTACGAATCAACCCCGCCTCAATCTGAGATGCAGTGTGGACAGCAAAACTCAAAGTGTCTGCCTTTTGTTTCAAAAAGACGTCATTTTAATTGAAAAACATCAACTGGTATATGGAAAACCGACCAAACGCATTCGGATTGTGTCGATACATTAGAACAACGATCCATGGGTCATATGTGACGAGTACAAGTCAACCCCACCTCAATATGGGGTGCGGTGTGGCCGATAGCACTCTAGGTGTATGTATTTTGTTTAAAATGGACATCATTTCAAGTAAAAATATATGGTATACAAAAAACCGATCAAATTATGAATTCACTTCCGGATTCCACATATAACTGTCATCTATGTTTTAAATTGAATTCTAAATGAATAATGTATGTTTATAATTACGTTATGAATTCTAATTTAATTATGGATGTGTATAGTTCCAGAATTATATGTTAAATGTTTATGAATTTGTTCTCTATATGTAAGTGTTAGTGTGTTATTGTAGGTACAATAATTGTATATGTATGTGTTATTTTATTGCAGGTACAATAATTGGATTGAAAATAAGAGGGAACCCACAAAATGAGACCTGGTGGGCAAATTGCAGAGCTGCTGGGCAAATTGCAAAGCTTCTGTGCAATTTTCCCCAACATAGGCTATGCCAACGGTTTGAAACTGTTGGTATAGCATGTCTGGGTTTTGTTTTACCAATGGTTCATAGAACCGTTAGTAAAACAATTTTCCCAACGATTTAAAAACCGTTGGGAAAGAGAAGAACTTGGGTTTTTTCCAATGGTTTGGCCAAACCATTGGGAAAAACTTGGTATTTTTCTCCACTCTATCCCAACAGTTGTAAACCCTTGGGAAAAAGCTTTCCCAATGGTTTTCCAGAACCGTTGGGATAGGGTAATTTTTCTCCACCCTATCCCAACGATTCTCTGTAAACCATTGGGAAAAGATTTCCCAATGGCTTACTTCCCTACAGTTAGCAGAACCGTTGGTATCACATATACCAATGGTTCTGCAGCCTTTCCCAACAGTTCTAAACTGTTGGGAAATCTTGTATTTCCAGTAGTGATAAGAAAACAAAAACAGCGTTAATGCGTACGTATAGCCTACCGTCTCCATGAACGGTGTATTTCATTTCATTTATATATATATATTATATATATATACTAAATATATATATGATATATAAATCATGATTTACATTCTGAAAGTAATTAAATCAAGATATAAGTAATAATAATATCAAGAACAACAAGTCCAAACACGTACGATAAATAAAACAATTTTACCCAAAACGCTTCTTTAACATGGAACTTACAAAATAACGGGTAATATAATGTCATAAGTGAACCATATATGATATCATAACAACGAATATGATTATGTAATAATTCAATGACATTATTTAAATCATTATACAGGAGGTTTGGATACATACGAAGCATATCAGACATAAGGTAAGGGATAACTTTTCCAATCTCGTTTTGATCCGAGATTGTTTATTCGTAAGTATTTGCTGGGGTTATTGTTATCATTAATGCCCATGTTTTATAAAAATGTTTTCATGTATGTTTAAAGTCCTTTTTCCTATTTTTTAAATTTACTACATTTTATGAAAGGAATCTTACTTTTGTTTACCACATGAGGAACATTTTGACTTTTCTGACAAAAATACGTGGAGAATGTTTTTTTAACTTATATGGCATGAACGGGTTTTTACGGTTTCATAATGCCTTATTTTCATGAAGTTTACTCTAAAATATTTCATGTTTATTTTAAATAAAATCCTTTTCTTTAAAAATTGAGTGTCATTTTGTGAAAATAAAATGATTTTTTAGAAGAAAGGATATTTTCCTCAAGAATTATTTTCAAGTGTTTTATCAAAACCATTTTCCATCTAAAATGACATTATTTAATATGTGTATGTTTCAAGTACAATGTCTCTATGATTTACATGGTTTCAATTTTCTTATGATGAAATGATATCCATTTGTTTTATATGGATTATGTTATGATGGGATGATTCTTATGAAACCCATTTTTATTCTTTGGGTTATGATGAATGAATTATGTTTATGTTGTGGAACAAGTAAGAATGATTTCATTATGAGATGGGTGGGACCTATATCTCCCTCCAATGCATTGGGTAAATATTTATATCTCATGATATAGACATGGCTGGAATGGTAAGTTAATCCGGTTTAGTGACACAATACTGGAACGAGGAGTGAACTCGATTCAGAAAGGGACTTTGTCCACTAAGATGGTCTTTGCAGCAATGCCTTGGCTACTATGGAAATCATAACATGTGCTTAATGGTTTTCCACAATTATATGTTTTATTCCCATTCTATTTTATCATGATTTTTGTTCCATTATGATCTATGCCTTATGTACTGCCATGTTTTATGTCATTGCTCAAGATTTTGATGTTTAAATATTATGTTCATGTTTTGAAGTTCAAATGTATATGGTTTGTTTTATTTTCTCCATTCTTACCCTTACTGAGCATTTGAGCTCACCCTTTATATGTTTTCTTTTCCTGAGGATATAAAGAAAGGTTTTTGGTAAGAAAAAGAAAAGTAAGATCTTTATTGGAGATGTTAAAGATCTTTCACCAAGATTAGAAGATTATATTCTGAGTTTCCAAAGACACTAAACTATTACGGTCCTTTGGTGTCCGTTTTTGTTATGTATTAGATATTCTGCAAAATTAATGTAATGTATGTGTATGTCAAGCTTTGGGTATCTATAATTATGAATACCATTCTTCTCAAGATAACCTTAAAATTTCCCATATTTTTATTCAACACAATTATCTACTTAGATCATCTTTATCGAGTAGCCACATTCCTTTTCGTCACTTCTCCTAAAACTTTTGAACATATTTAGAGCCTCCTATTTGAATTTTGGAAACATAATACATATAATATGAGTGAATTAATCAATAAGTAAAATAAAATAGATGTATCCATTTGATTATTTATTATACATAGTTCCACATATGTCATAATTAATAAGTTACAAGGGCTTATAAGTTTGTATCTCAACCATCTTGTATAAAGAATTTGTAAATTTTCCCTTCTGAAATATAAAAAACACCAGTCTCTACTTCTTATCAATTTTGGGACAACACAAACACGCCTTTGGTATATTAAATTGTTCATTTTTTTCTAGCACATATGTCCAAGATTCTATTATATAATTTATTTTTTGACTTTATAAATGAATTTTGTGAAACTCTTACCTATAAAAAGTTTTTATGTGTTTGTTGTCCTCTGATCATGGCCTCCCCATCTCCAACCCTTTTCATAAAAAATTTCCCTTATAAAGATAAGTGAATTTAATATATCAGAAAGTTATCAAATAACCAATGGATTTTTTTAGTCCTATATAAAATTAGGTACTTCACAATTTCAACTTTTATTTTCCAATAATATCTCATTCAATGCCTTTGATTCGGAGAGACATATCATTTCCAAAAGTCATCATTACGTATTTTTATTCTATTACTTCCTTTAATATATTCAAATCTATATAAATGTGTAAAGAACACATGAAATATCCTATCACCCACTTTCAGATACTTAAATTCCTTTGACATCATCTTCTATCATTCATAATATTTATCAAATTTATTTTGGGAACTTTTCTAAATTTTTGGAAGTTTTTGGGACTTTTCATGGTTGGAGTAAAATTATATAAAAACATATAGGTCTAACCAGGAAATTATTCACCTTTTTTGGAGTTTTATATGGGGTAACATGGTTAGTACTAATTGTATGGCCAAACCTAACAAATCATTCAACATGGGATAGTGGGATTATGAATAGTTGATGCATGTTTTGTCAAAACATGTTTCAAAAATGTGTATCTCTTCCCGTAGTTCATAAAGGGGCATATGGTTGGAACATGGTTCGGAAAACCATGAATTCAAACTATGTAACCTGAATTTAATAGTCTAAATATTAATTTTTATACATTATTTTCCTCATTCTCTATGAGTTGGAATATTATCTCGACCAAGGTGGTTCCAATTTTATATTTTAGAGATTTATTTCCTCTTAATGGTTGATTTAGATGGATCATTGATTGTTATATTGAGTTATTCAATGTTATAATATCATTTATTATTTTTATTCATTGATATTCTAGATCCACCCTTATTTCCTTAAATGAAACCATTGATCAATGTTTTTTAAGTTAAATATATGGTTTGTGTATTGATCTAATTGGGTTTCTTATAGATCAGTCATGGTTTTTAGATTTTTTATTTGGATATCCATTGGTTCTTCCGATTTATTCAGGGATAATAGAGTTATGTATTTTATCTCCCTTCCATTGTTCTATAAATTTTTAATTTGGTATTATTATATGATAATTTTGGTTCTAGTATTCTCCCTTGATCGTTTTATCAATTTAATCTCTATTGTTGGATCCATATTTGGGTATAAATAAGATTTTGATTTAGTTAGTTGGTTTTGTAAGTCATTTCCTCTCAATTGAAACCATTGATTTGTATTTATTTTTAGTTTTATTTATAAATGATATCTATATCTTGGATTGAGATCCATTGATAAATAATTTTTAATAGGAATAGTGTGTGTGTGTGTGTCTGGTGAAATGTATTTGAAACTAGAATTAAAAGTAAAGTTTGTATTTATAGAAAATGAACTTGATTCAAAATAATGATTTGAAGAATGATTTGATGATGAATTTTGAGATTAAAATTCATGAAATGTTTTTATGATTTAAAATAGAATATTTGGATTTGGAATGAATTATTTTTTATTAAAACCATTTATGTTGGTTTTTGAAATGAAATAGTAATGTTGGGAACATGAACGTGGGGCCAATTTTAAATTATTAGTTTCACGATTTGAGATGTAAGGAAACAATTTATAGACCCTTATATATTTGATTCATTCCATGAAACACATTTTATCTATGGTAGTTAGGTTAGAGGAATACATGCTAGTATTGGATGATCTCTACCTAGAAATGGATTGATGATAAAAATGATAATTAAACTATAATGAGGGTGGGGGTTTTATTAGTTGGGATTTCTTATATTCCCTATAGGATTTTGAATCTAGGGAAGTGTGTTCAAAATGGGAGTATGATACTCATGTTGTCTTGATAAGTTTTAAGTGGATATCCTTAATTATTCAGAAGATTTTCTTAGAATAGTATCTTGATTTTGATTATCAAGGCATCAGGGATTCTTTATATGGTGGGGAGACCATTGGAGAATGGTGTCATCTTCAATGGGTATCCTTTTCTTTTAGAACCAGTTTTTTGCTATGTTGCCTATGAGGAAATATGGAATGGGGATTTCCATCATTCTCAGTGGATGTTATACCTTGGCACAAAAAAGAACTTTTATGATATGGTGTGGAACTTTTAGTGGCCTTGAATGAAATAAAACATTTCTTCTTTTGTTTTTTATTATTATACTTGTCATTAGATTATGGTTGGGTATTAGAACCCTTTTTTCCTAGTTTGTTCACTTATATACCGACTTGGAACTGGTATGATATATTGAAAGACTTTATGGTTGGTTTTACATGTACACATCAAGGAAATAACTCTATTTGTGTGGTGATTGACTGATTGAACAAATTGGATCGCATTACTCTCATTCATCATATGACCAAAGTTAAGGACTTTGGAAATATATAAGTGAAAAAGATTTCCAGATTGTATGTAGTTTTTTCTTCCATAGTTTCTGATAAGGATCCTTGGTTCACTTATCATTTTAGTAAATTCCTCCATTAGGTGATGGTATCCAACGTAAATCTGATTATAGAATACCATCCTCATAAATATGGTTAGATGGAATGAGTTTTACATATTCTTGAGGACATAATTTGATCTTTTGTCCTTTTCTCTATAGGAGATTGGGATTTTCACTTGGGATCAGTTGATTTTTCATGTAGTAATATTTTTTATCCATCTATCAATTTGTAACCATTTGATAAATTTTATGGTTCAATTTGTAAATATCCACATTGTTCGTCGGAGATTGTTCAAGCTTTACCGGTTAGACCTAGTCTACTATAAGAGACAATGAAAAACAATCAATTGATTAAAAATAGAATTTTAAAAGATTAAATACATTATAAATACTATTTTGATCATATTCGATTCTCTTTGGAGTTATAATTTAGTGACCTGGTGTTTTTGGTAGTTTCACCTTGGTTGGGTCACCGATAGCTACTCTAATACGTCAAATTATCAATGAGATATGTGGGACCATTTGAATTTGTTGAGAAGATTATCAAGGTGCCTTACCATTTTTTATTTACACCACATATGAAATTGATCTATAACATGTTTCACATATCACAACTCAACAAGTATCTTTTTGACTCATCTCTTATCCTCAGTTGGGATAAGCTTGATGTTAAACTAGATATGACCTGATTGAACAACCACTTCATATTATCAATTATCATATAAATGATATTCATGTAATGTTAATACCATTGTTTTGGGTTCTTTGGAATCATGATTCAAATTCCCATGAAATGGGGAGTATGAGGCATTTATGAGAAAACAATGGACTCATATCATTACTATATAATCTTCTTGACAAGATTTATAGGGGTATAAATCATTTATCGTGAGAAAATTGTAATGTCTTGATGCCCAACTTTAGGTACAAGGATTACATTGATTTTATCATTTATCATTTGGAACTTTTGTCAAGTTTATTTCCATGAATTTTGGAAATTTTTGGAAGTTTCTGGTCTTATTCGTGGTTGGATCATGGTTAGAAAAAATATATAGGTATGCCCAATAAACCGTGTACCTTTTTTTGGAGTTCAAGAGGAGGGTGCATGGTTTGGTGCATCGATATTACAAACCATATGACCAACCCTGGGAAAATTTTAAATGTGGGATAGTGGGGTTGTGCATGGTTGGTGCATGTTTTGTCAAATCATGTATCCAAAATATTCATCACTTCTAGTAGAATATAATGGGGAACATGGTTTGGAAAACTATGTCTCCAAACCTTGTAATATGAATTTATTATTTCAATTTTTAATTTTTTTACCTGTTAATCACCTAAGAAACCTCATCCTTCTCAGTTTGGAATAGACTCTCAACTGAAGAGGTTCTTCTTAGAGATTTTGGGGATTCCTTACTTCCTGGTGGTTTATTTATGTTGATATTTGATTGTTTGAAGTATTTTTTGCAAAGGTATGTTCCAATTTCTCATAATTATTTATTGATATTCAAGATCCACCCTGCATTTATTGAATGAAACCATTGATTAGGTTTTTTTATCCTTCATCTATGGATTTTTTTTGATCTATTTGGTTTTCTTATAAATCTATATTGGTTTTAGGATTTATCTTCCATATCTCAATTGGTTGTTGTGTTTTCTTTGGGAATCATTGTGGTATGTGTTTTCTCTCTCTTACATTATTCTAGAAACTTTGAATTTTAGATTCCTATATGATTATTGTGGTTCTAGAATTATATATCTATCATTCAAGCCATTGGATCTTCATTGGTGGATCCCTTTTTAGGTGTTGAAGAGATTGGGAATTGAGGTAGGTGGTTTCATAAGGAATTTCTTATCCATTGAAGCATTTGATTCTTTTTTACTTTTAATTGGATTTATAAATGATTTTTATATATTATATTGATATCCTTTGATAAATAATTTTTAAATGCAATGTTGTGGGTGTGTGTGATGAAATATATTTAACAATATATTTTGAAATAAATTATAGATTTTCAGAAAATTATATTGATTGAAAATAGGGATTCAAAACATGATTTGACGATAAATTTTGAGAACAAAAGGCATTAATTTTTTTGATTTTAAATATAATAGTTTTATTTATAAGTAAATGTTTTTTATAAAAAACATTAATGTTGGTTTTTGAAATGAAATGGAATTTCTTAGAACATGAAATTGGGGATGATATGAAATGATTTATTTTATTATTTGAGATTGAATAAAATGATTGATAGACCCTTGTATGTTTGATTTATTCCTTGAAGCGCATAGGTGTATGGGTAGCTAAATGGGAATAACATACACTAGGAATCCATTACCTCTAACTAAAATGGATTTATAATGAAAATTATAACTAAATTATGAAGAGAGAATAGATTTTATTATTTAGGTTGTACTCATATCTTCTATAGTCTTGTTGATATATTGAAGTTTTTGCACACCAGGAGCCATATTTTATTATGATGTGTGAGAATCCCTATACCGAAAAACCCTGCGAGTCTTAACCACAATTTTATGATATTAAAAGTTTTTTAAATTCTAGTGTTTGATTCAAATATTTATCAATTCATATTTTGATAGAAATTATTATTCTTCTCTGTTTAAAAAAATATTATTTTATATACATGATTGAATTAAAATGAAATTTTATTCTTATTTTATTCTATTTATTTAAGAATTTTTAAAATAATTTCTATACTTGTATTATAAAAATAATTCCATTATATTTTTAAAATTTTTGAGTATGTTTGGTTAATTTGATATAGAAATTATTAGTGGAATTGAAAAGGGATTTTTTTCTCATCCCCTACCTTTTTATTTTAAAAATTTTATTTTTCTTATACTAGGTCTAGGGAAACTAAAGGTATATATTGGAGGTGGTTGATATTCCTGATTAGTGTGACCTTGGGAGTTAATGGTTACCATTGGATCGTGTGATCCACTTACTATATGAAGATATTGATGTTGTCCTGAATGGTTTGTTGTGAGTACATTGGGATTATGGTATATTTTTAGACATTTATTTATCTACTTTTTGACCATTTCCCTAAGGATTATTTGGCATATTGACAATTTATTTTTTTTATCTTTTACTTTGCCTTGATGAGTTATTCTTGTAGAGAAATTATTCCCTCTTTTTTTTAATGACTAGAAATTAGTTTCTATCCTGTGGGGATCAGGAACTATAAAAAACCAGAAAAATATAAAATAAATCACTTTCATGTATATTTATATAATTATATTCATTATAAAAATATTAAGTACTTTTAAAATCAAAGAGGAAATAACTTTAATTATACACTTTTATTATAAGATTTTATTTAAAAGTTAAACTTATAAATTATTTAATTTAAAGTATTGAAAATGTATTTCATTTATGAAATCATCATTTAAAATTTTACTTTGGGTGAAATTTTTGAGATTTTTCATAAAATATTGATTTTTTAGGGAATAGTGAAAATACTGATTTTTGTAGAAAAAAAGTCTTTTCTTTTCAATAAATTAAGTAATATAGAATTATAAATATGATTTAAATATGATTTAATGTAAAATAAGTATTATTCAGTAGTATTTAATCCCCTTAATTAGTTTTTCATCAATTTTATATTATATTTTAGTATAGGTTGGTTATGGGGTTTAAAATGGAATTTTTCTGGAAACTATTTTAAAATGAATAATGGTTCCCCATTTTAACTATTTAAGATAATACCTAATGGAAATTTTTTTATATAAAATTTATAGATTATATATCAATAAATATTTATTTATATTCATAAGATTATTATTATTAATCATATAGTTAGTATAAAATCATCTTTTTCTTGAAAAATATACTTCATGAAAACTCGCTTTTTCATCGCGTCTTTGGGGTTTGTTTTAAATTTAATTTTAAACTTTTTATAAAATGAATTTAGTAAAATTAATTCCATATTTTTAATAAAATTTATTTATATTTTCTAATAATTTTAACTTAATTTTTGACCATAATGAGTGGTGAAAAAATTAAATAAATAATCACCATGGTTATGGTAAAAATGGTTTTAACAAGGGATTAATCTAAAAATATAAAATTTAAAATGACATTAAAACTTTTAAAAATCTATTTTATGTTTATATTTATACCATATAATTTCAAATAATCTATAATAATCCATTTTTTACCCTTTTTCCAATTGAAAAACATGGGTACACCTTTTTATTTTTAAAAATTACAATTGTGTCGCTCACCTCAATTATAAAATGACACCCACTATCCTCTCTTCTACATGCTTTCAAACCCTTTTGGTTTGGAAAAAAACTAAAAAAATAAATTAAAAAAATTCCATCCCCTCATCCAAGAATCCTTTTTTAGTCAAAAATCTATTCTTGTATTACATTAGGTATAATACTAAATAGGTGATCCGAGAAGTGGTAAAATTCAAAACTATGTGTTTTGTTTTATTTATTCTTCTATTTATTTAAAATTTTATTCATTTATCATGATATAATAATAAAAATATCTCTGATATACATATATTTCATTATTTTAAGTTCACTAACTATATCAATATCCTCTTCCCTCAAATGGTAATTGATAGTGTCACTTGTGTATATGGAGGACTACAGCCTCACGAACCAATGTAACACGTTTCCATCCACACCCATCATAGTTGGGGTTTGATAATGTTTGTAAATTATATATATTATATTCAAAAACATATTATACCTATTTATTCATTATATCATATATAACTTTTTTACTTTTGATTCTTTAGAGGATATGATAATGTCACTTGTGTGTCGGTGGACTACCACATCGTGAAGTGATGTGATTCCTTTTTCAGAAACACTTTATATGGAAGGTAATACGGAATATTTTAATTGATATATGTGATATAAATTAAATAATTATGATGTTAATTACATATCTATCATTATTTATTATAATATATCATTTTATTTCTTATATTTTTTATTTACTGAAAAATGATAACATCGTCTGGGTACGTGTGGACTACCACCTTCACAAAGTAATGTGAATCACTTTTGATCACCAAACCACAAGGATTTTATAAATAGGTATGTTTAAATATATAATATGTTATATATGATATTATTATAATTAATTAAATACAAAATATTCCTTACCATATTTACATAATTATCATTCGAAAATAGCAATGTTTCTCATGCATACGTATGACCTACCATCTCCAAGATCGCAACGTACTTCATTTCCCAAAACCATCTTTAATTATTGGTCATAAAAGTATAATTGATGTATAAATATTATATTTATTTACGTATTATTATTATTAAATATATTTTTAAATAATGACCTCTTTGACTATATTCAACCTACCAAAGTCATTTTTTACACATAAGCCAAATATCGTTGAAACATCTGATATAAACTTAATTGATTAAGTAATCATATATGACTTGGTAATAAGTGAAATAAAAGGAATAATTAACTTTAAAATTTTTATTAATCATATAAATAATAAACTTTTCTAAAGATTCAAGGATATAAATAATTTACATGATGCATCAGACACATGGTAAGGTACTTCATCTCAATTTCCATCTATTGAGAAATATTTTGATGTTATGCACCTATATTATCTTACAATGTGTATATAAATCCCATTTGACATGTTATATCATTAATTTCTGTATTCTCATGGTATTTAATGTTTTCGTTAATTTTTTCCTTTCATGAGGATGATGATTTACATTTTTTTAAGTAGTAAAAGACTTTATTTTAAAAAAAATCTTCGTTTAAATTTTTCCTTCTAACAATTTTTCTTCCATTCCAATGTTTTTAAACTGATTTTATAAAAGTTTTTATATGGATATAAAATATTTTTTAAGTACAATTTATGTATATTTTTAATTTATTTCAAAGGATTTCAAAAATAATCTATTTATTTATTTTATATAGAACATTTTGAGAAATGACAAAAAAGAATATCCTATTATTAACATGTACGGTGACAATAAATTTTCCTACCACCATAACTATTATTTTATTTGTAGATTCATTTACAAGAATTCGTGTTTTCTTAAATTAAAACACATATTTCACTTTTTAGGGTTATTTTTCTATTGAATATTGGTTTTTAGAATAAAGGGTATTTTTATACCAAATATGAGTTTTCATGTGGGTTAAAAAGTTTTTTTCAAACAATTTTTATGATGAAAAGTTACAAGATAAAAATGTATTATTAATTATATATTCCTTAGATATTTTTTACAATGGGTTTTCCTAGATAGCATCAAGTTATCCCATTATATATTATATAATGAGTACTAACATATAGTACCCCAATGAATTAGCAAATTATTATATTATCCGAAGAATTATATTGGGAGTTGGTTGTATGGTTATTCCAATTTTTATGGTTCTGTAAGGGTTCTATGAAATTATTTCTCAAAGAACCTACATGAATTTTATATTTATAGTAGTGATTATTAATATAAATAATTTTTTTAAAAGGTATGATAAATTATATTTTTAAAATAATGATAATTCCATTTCTAGGTAAAATGTTATGTATATAAGAAAATTATTTTAATGGGTGTTCATGTTTTACACTAGAATAAAGTTTTTTATTATTTTTTGAGCACCTTAATAATATTTATATACTCATACCATGTTTTTAAAATGTTCTTCATAGGTTTTTATGATGTTTATGGGAAATGAAGAGGTTAAGTTGAATGGCGTGAATATTTTACATTAAAATAAACCATGTTTTGTTTTAAAAAATTTAAATGTTAGGAAAAATTGATACTGATCAAATGTGTGAACTTTTTATTATATAGTTTTGTTACGTATGAGTTATGACCTAATTCTATAAAACTATAAACCTAAAAATAATCTTATATGTAAGATCATAAATTTCTAAATTAAAACTCAATATTATGCAATGTTTAAGGCTCTGTCCTTACAGTTGGTATCATAAGACGGTTTAGATAACTTTAGAGGTTAGGATAATGTTAATAAAATACCCTTGAAATATTTTAATTTATGGTTAATTTGAAATTATATAGAATTTAAATATTTCCATGTTTATTAACCTAAAACATGTCTATTCTGAACGGTTTTCCAAAAAGGAAATAGGGAAGTTGTAGTGGGATGGTACCGATAGGAAAATATCCTTCCAAATCATTTTCCTGATATAGTTATAATTTGAATAGATTAGTTTGTTGTGGTGATGGTTTGATTGAAATAAGATATAAATGATGGGGAATATAATCCAGATAGAAACCCGATCTAACATGAAGGAACGTGTCTATAATAGAGTATTTTCTTAGGAAACATCCCCCATAGTGGATCATATGACCTTATAGTAGCTAAAGGATATATCAATGATCTAGAGAATATATTTGAAGTCATGGGATGTATGGAATGTCAAAAGATAACTCTTTTTATTTATGACTTTAATGGTGAAGCTTATTGATGGTGGTATTTGGTTATGAATTCCATTGAAAAATATGATATTGATTACATGGAATGGGAAACATTTAGGGATATTATCCTTGAGAAATATGTATTTATGGTTTTTTGATAATGGATGGGAAAATGTATTCCTTGAATTGAGGTAAAAATTTGAAGATTTGATGGCCATGTATGATTACAATTTTAAAAGACTGTCTAGGTACATACTATATTTTTTTTGGTACATTGATATTAAAATTAAGAGATTTTAATCAAGTTTGAAACTAATTCTATGAACAGTTTTGACTACCTGATAATTTAAATACTCTGGGAAAGTTTTTTGTTGTGTTGAAAATTTTGATATGGATATTTCTTACAGTTATATTCCTCATGATGGTGAAACAAAGAATCTATTGGGATGGAAGATGATGGGGAAACATATACCAAATAAATATGGAGGTAAAAAATAATTTCCCATCTAGTGGTAAGTGTGGTAAAAATAACCTAGTATAATTTATTATGAAATTAGGGATGTTTTATTAATGTGGAATATTTTTCTATATGTCACATGATTGTAAGGAAAATAATCCTGAAAAATCAAATAATGGGGTAAACAATAGTCACCCAATGGTGAGGTGTTTTAGTTTCAATTAGTTGGGTAATTATGATAACGTGCTCCAAAATTTAGTAAATCTGGTTTAAAAACATCAAGATTAGAAGAAAAAGGGCGTGGAGAAAGATTTTTATACGATTACGGTTGATGTTGGGTCATAAAATGAAGTGTTGAAAGGTATGTTACTTTTGTATTCATTTTATTACAATTCCTTGTTTGACTCTACATCTTCTCATTCTTTCATTTCTAATAAATTTTCACATAAATTGGAAACATCACCTCGTGAAATTAGGATATATATTTTGGTGAAAAATATAGGTATAAGTATTTAAGAAACCAAATTTATAGGAATATTCCAATTGTTATTAGTGGGATGGTTTGTCTTGAAACTCTTGTTGAACTGGAAATAGTAGAGTTTGATATCATTTTAGGAATAGATTGTATTTCATTTTATCATTATAAGATATATTTTATATCCAGGAATGTTTTATTAAATGAAATCATGCCTCTGATAACATACCAAGAAGTTGAGAAATTGATTTGAGTTGGTAGTGAAAGTTTCCTAGAACATATTATTGAAAATAAATAAACTATTAAAATAAGTGATGTTTCAGTAGTAAATGAACACATGGATGTATTTATTGATTATTGTTTTGTGTCCTTTTATAATCATTTGGTTTAATTTATATTTGAGTTAGTACTTAATGCTAAGCTGATATCTAAACCCCATTATCGAAAGGATTTAGTGGAAATTTTATAACTGAATAATAAATTGTAAGAGTGGTTAAAAATGGTTTCTTTAACCCTAACACTTTACCATGGGGTGGTCCTAATTTTTTTAAAAAGAAATATGGTTTAATGATAGTTTTCATTGATTACAGAGCCTTAAATTACATAACTGTTAATAAAACATACCCTTTGAATCATATTGATGATTTATTTGATCATCTCTAGGAACCATAGTATTCTTATAAGGTTAACCTAAGGTTCAGGTATAATCAGTTGAAGGTGAAGGGGGATTAAATTCTGAAGACTATATTTCAAACTAAAAATGGGAATTATGATTCTGTAATTATGACCTTTGTGTTATCCAATTCACCTACTATATTTATGGACTATATGAAACTACTACAAAAATGGACTTTAACAATTCTAGAAATGGCCTTTATCAATGCTAGAAAAGTACTAAAAATGTGAGAGAAATTAAAAGCACATGACTTTTATTAGTACTAAAAAAGTGAAAAAAGGGTTAATTTATCAGTGTTAAAAAAGCACTGCTAAATAGGACCTTTATCAGTTCATTAATTTAGCTATTCTAGAGGAACCCTTTATCGATTATTATAAAAGCACTGATAAAGAAATTTAATCAGTGATTTCAAAAGTGCGGATAAATGTGTTTTTATTAGCACTAATAAAGGGTCATACTATAGTCTACTGTTATAGAACACTATAGCACAAGAATCACATCATATATAGAAAAACAACCCCCAATATATAATTTAAATGAAATGAAATTTACAACACAAATACCTAAAAAACGCTATATTATAGACATTTCAAACACTGGTTTTTATAATTACATAAATAAAAAATATTACATACATTCAAAAATAATTATAATTGCCAATGTTACCATGATTTCCAATGACTTTCTCTATCGAACTACCAACATTTCATGAGTAGTTTCAAACAAACCACCTCAACTCAAACAAAATAATCCACCTATATAGGAAAATATTTATTAGGATAAATACTAAAGAGAAATAAATTAAACATAAATATTAAATAATACATTAATTATATATAAAATTATTTTACTTTTAAAATATTTAGATTTATTTTATGATTGAGTAGTAAAGGGAACTTGAAATAAAGTGATAAATGTAAATACTATAGGATTGAAAGGTTTTGTGAGAGAATAAGTCTATAGATGTTTTGGTGTAGAAATGGATAAAAGATGAAAAGACCACCCAAACTCAAATAAAATAATCCACATGTATAAGAAAACAATTATTATATGAGTAATGCTAAAAAGATATATATTAAACATACATATGAAACAATGTATTAATTCTATGGAAAATTTTTTTACTGTGAAAATATCAAGATTTCCTCTTTAATTGAGATTATATAGTGTCGTTTATCTTCCTATAAAGGCATTAGAGGTAAATTTAAGTAAAGTGATAAATGTGCCACGGTAAAGGTGAAATAGTTTTAAGGGAGAAGGAGCATGAAAGTTGGGAAGAGCACTCTCATCTCGAATAAAATAATACACCTATATAAGAAAACAATTATTATGTGAGTAATACTAAAAATAAATAAATAAAACATACATATTAATCAATAAATTAATTCCATGGACAATGGTTTTACTATTAAAACATCAATATTACCTCTATAATTGAGTAGAGGCAGCATTTTTTCTCTTCCTAGAAAGGTATTAAAGGTAACTTGAAAGAATGGGATAAATTAACCATTACAAGGGTGAAAAAATTTTAAGGAATAAGAAGCATGAAAGTTGGACAGAGAATCCCTAACTCAAACAAAAGAATCCACCTATATAAAAAGCAATTATTATGATAGTAATACTAAAAATAAATAAATTAAACATAAATATGAAACAATACATTAATTCTATGGATTATGATTTTACTATGAAAACATTAATATTACCTCTATGATTGAGCAGAGACAACATCATTTCTCTTCTTGAAAATTTATGACACATGGGCATAAATCTTCTAAAATAAATGAACTCTATATGGAATAATTAAAATTAAATCAATGTTCTATTATATAATTTAGCATTAAAATAGAGAAATTATATTGTAACATTACTATTTCATCTATCCAATTGGTTTCCTTTATTATATTTTGTTCTTCCAGGGGATTGGTAACATCATCATGTGCATAAGTCATTGTCTTCATGAGTAGTAAAAGATTTAATTTATATTATGTTAAGGTATTAGAGAACATGTAATATTATGAGTAAAAACATAATATATTAAAAACATGTTTACCTTCTCACTGAACTCTCTTTATTTTTTTAAAGGTTTCAAGGATTTGGTTTCTCTTTTGAGAATCCAAATCCCCTATTTATGGTCCCCTCTAAAGCACAAGACATTGTCTTTAGTGGTATCAGCATGAAATTATTGTGATGTATCAATAAATGGGTCATCCTCGATTGAATTTTCATCTAAATCAACATTTTCTTTAGTTTCCAGTAGGACAATCGACCAATTCTTGTCTATTGGATCAGAGACATAAAATAATTTCACTACTTGTGATTCCATTATGATTGAATCATCTTTTTCCCATTATACAATGAAATTAACCTTCAAAAAGACCACTTAGTCAAATTTCTGTCCATTGATATTATCAAACCGTTTGCAATGGAAAATAGGAAATTGAAATGTTGTATAATCCAACCCATATATCTATTTGATAATTCCAAAATATACCATATTTTTATAAATTGGATTTCTATACTATGAATCAGAAATGTGAGTCCCTTCATCCCCAAGCATAACACCACTATTTTTCATCGTATTGAAGTCATCGTGTTCTTTTTTATAGAAAATATAACCATCGATTACAAACCCATTTTATGATATAAAATTTTCATTTGATCCTATGGATATCCATTAAAGTCTTCCATTAATTGAATTCATATTTTTAGATGACTCTTTATTAATTTGATCTCTAAACCATCCTATAAACTATTGATTATGTGTATCTGATATCCAAATTTTAGCCCTTGATGGATTAAAATCTATAAGAATTTATTTGTGGGCTTCAATGTATGGATCAACATCTTCACTATTATGTAATATGTAAATACATTCATGATCTTTCTCTGTCAAGGTAATTTTAACATTATCTCTTCTAAAAATTTCTTCCCCCATAAGGCATTCACTATAACGAGACTTTGGGAGACTGATACTTTCAGCATCGGATAGGTAATCAGTATAAAATTAAATATATTATTTAACTATATATCATCCTACAATACAACCTTCATGCTGACCTTGATTTTTTGCATACCCTTTCAAAATCTTAATATACTGTTCAATGGGGTATATCTATCTATAATGGAAAGGACCACATGGTTGAACTTATCAAACCAATTGAACTATCAGGTGGACTATTATATCAAAGAATGATGTTGGGAAGAACAATTCTAATTCACATAATATGATTGAAATATTCTTATTCATGTTGGGAATCTTTGTTAGGTCTACAAATTTACTGCATATGGATTTAAAAACGAATCTGATTATGGTTATTGTATGTCGTACATTTTGAGGAAGAATGCAATGGAAAGAAATAGGCATTAAATATTTCATCAAAAGATGAATGTTGTGTGATTTTATTCCATGTAAATTCAAATTAGTCATTAAAACAACATTCTTGATATTTTATGAATAATCCTGTGGAACTTTTACACTTGTAAGTAAAAGGAAAAATGGAAATTTTTTCTATTTGGATAGAGTGTAAGCTGGTGGAGGAAGAAAATACCACATTTTACCCTTCACTGGTGCCAACTATTCCATTATCCCCATTTCAATCAAGTACAACCTAGCCTTGATTCCATCTTTTAGTTTTCCAGGAACATTAGGTAACATTCCAATAACACTGTAAAATGAATTTTTCTATATGCATGACATCAATAAAATGTGTGACATAAAAACAATTCCAATACTATAATTCAAATAAAATTTTTCTCTTCTTCCAAACTTATTTTTTAAGGTTTTTCAAAAATGGTTTATTGAAAACAGTGTCAATATTTTTTATTTTTTTGTACAGTTGATCGACCGTTGCTGGAGATAGTGTTATACCTTGTTTGATATTCCCATAGAATGTTGTCGTCTAGGATTGGTATTTATGTCATTGTCGTAAAAAAATTCTATGTCCTAAAAACACAATCTTTTAGAAATGTTTCAACTGAACTATGCATGTGCATTCTTCACAAGTGGGACACCCCATCATGACATTAATTCTATAGCCTGATAAATTTTTATAAGTGGGAAAGTCATTTATCGTCCCATACAATATGGAACTCAATGTGAATTCATCACTTATATGAGTACCATATATTATAACACTTATATCCCACATCAATTTCAAATCTTCAATCAATGGATCCAAATAGAGATCAATATAATTACTGGATTTCATAGGTCCAGATATAAGTAGAGACAACATGACGTATTTTTTCTTCATGCATAACCATGGTGGAAAGTTATAATTTACCAACATGACGGGATATATTCAGTGAGTACAACTCTATAAACCAAAAGGATTTATTAAATATATATAAAACGCAAAACAAATTTTTCTCAGATCATCTCCAAATTTAGGAATCTTATAAACAATTTTCTTCCACTTAGGAGAATCTACTAGATAATATAAGTTCCCATATTTAATTCATTTATCTAAATATAATGTTGATTTTTTTGAGGTTTCACAATATCCATATAGTCTTTTAAACCATGGAATGATATGAAAGTACCATAAAAATATCAAACTAATGGATTTATTTTTCTTGTATTGATATGGTCCACACTTAGGTCATTTGATGAGTGATTCATAGTCCTTTCAAAACAATATGTAATCATTTATAGAATCAGGTATTTTTTAGAAATCATTTCCATTGAACGTAACATTCGTTTAGCATCATCTATTCATTATGGTAGTTCATTTTCTTCTAGTAACATATCTTTTAGAATACCACGTAGTTTTTTAAATTTGGTGTCACTCCATTAGTTTCAAGCTTTCAAACTATATAGCATCAATAAAACTGACAATGTTGTGTATTTAGTACAACTGGTATACAATGATTTCTTGGAACAGCTATTTAACTCTTCAAAAAACATTAAACAATCATGAAGGTCATATTTAATTTCCATTGTCATTTCTTCCATTCAATCTCCATCATATTTTACAAAAGTATTCATATCAAATGATTTATAAATTGTAGTATCATCTCAATCGATGTCCACATTTAGTTTTACCCCATGTTTAGTCCAAATTTTATAGCTTTGATCTATTTTGTGACAAATCAAAAGTTCTTCAAACTCTTCCAGAATAATTTTTCTTGAATAAAAACAATGTAAACAATGAAAAAGGATTTTAGAGGGGTATTCTAGATGCTCTCTTGAAAACATGATGAACTCCTGAACTCCATATTTATATTAATTTTTCAAACGATTAGCGTGCATCCATTTTCTATTCATATCCATCCTATTGGGTTCATAAAAGATTATTTTTATAAAATATATAAATAAATAAACATTATATAATCATTATCAAAAGTGAATGTTATAGGCAATTCAAATAAAGTAAATATGGATCATTTATACTAGAATATATGAGAACCTATATATTCCAAATACAATAATAAGGGATGTTGGAATTTGAAGAAACAGAGGGAGATAAAGGGATAGAATAAATGATATTATCACTAAGCATTATAGGTGTAAACTGTAAGATGGGTAGTGTAATGAACCTAGCCTAAATTACCCAAACAACACCAGGTCATATCATATTATGAACTCTAACAAACTTTTAAAGTCACTAAATGTTGGTTTAAGCTTTTGGTATAAAAATACATGTATGGGAGGTGGTACCCCCCCCCCAATAGAAAAAATTAGAACCAGAGGTCTTAAAAAATTCTAACATGACCGTTGGGGTCAATGGACATGTAGACCCAAAATCATCATTACTAGATATAGGCATACATGTTAGACAAACAACTATAGGAATAAATGATAAAATAGCTATATGGCCACACATGCATGTCATTCCAGTATAAAAACTCAATCACTTATTCTCTATAAGAAATATAAAATAGATAAAAACATGATATCCAAACATAACATGAATTAAAGGCACCATAATGATTCAAAAATTGAAGGCATGATATGAAAAACCCTCATGATCTTGACTAGGGATGGACCCTTTGAATCTACTCCATAAGAAAACTAAGGACCATAGTGAATTATAAGAGGAACTATATCATGTGATACATATAACCAATAGAGGAACATAAATCACTTCATTAACTTGGTTCCTAAAAAATAGCATATGAAGTTGCATGTCCACTAAGGTGTCCATAAAAGGTGTCAGCAAATATATAATCATTAGGGAACCACCAATGTGACCCAAATCAATAGTCAATAAACAAGAACATATATGAAAATTTTTACACATTTATATATATATATATATATGAAAAAATTATTTAGTAAGAAGATATATAACATAGCAGTAAAATAACAATGAATAAATCCAAGGTTCAATGTCTGATATAAACAATGGATCATAAACAAATCATAGAAGAAGAAATCAAAAATGAAATCAAAAATACACAAAGAAAATTGAAAGGACTACCTCGCTAGGTTAAAGATATTCTAAGACCCTCTTTGGATGTCTGACGAGATGTTCGAATAAAGTCCAGTGGTGTGATCCACCCTTCAATTCACCGACGAGGAGCAATTCGACCTTCGATTAACTGAGGAGGAGCGCCAGCAGCGGCTGGCCTCCATGGAAAGCTTATATATCTTGATAGGTTTGAAAATGGTTAGGGTTTTTAAAATATATCGGGACACTTTTATCAGCACTAAACTTATAGTGCTAATAAATGTTCATTTATCATCACTTTATTTAGCGCTGATAAATGTTCATTTATCAGCGCTAAAAAAAGTGTTGATAAATATTCTTTTATCAGTGCTTATTACAAAATAACTATTAAAGGATTTATATTTATAATTATAAATAAAAACATTATAAATATTTATAAATAATTAATAAATAAATAAATATATATATATAGTAAATATATTAAGTTTAAAATATATTTATTATAATGTTATAATTATCTATTTATATTTATAGAAATATTCAAAAAATTATAATTTATATCATTATAAATATTTAAATAATTATATATTTATATATATTTATATATATATATATATATTTAATATATATATAAATATAAATATAGTAAATATATTAATAATTTAAGTAAATTAATAATAAATTTAATAATTATTTAAATATACATGATTATTTATTTAAAATTATAAAAATATTTGAAAAAAATATTTATTTATTTATAATTATAATTATATAATTGTATAAATATTGAATGTACATTTATAAATATATTTATTATAAATATATTTACCTGTATTTTTTTACAAATATATTTTTAACATTTTTAATGAATATCTAATTTTGGGTGCATTTATATATATATATGAGTGAAATTGAATAAATTAGGAATATAGGTACACTTTAACAATATTGAAAACATAGATAAGTTCTATGTGTGTGCATATTATATATAAAAATGCATTAATTATACGTATATGTGAAATCCATGAAACACACATTTTATATATATTAAATTGAAAAATCAAACAACGTTCGACTCTATGTCGAGTACTATAAAATTAGTAAATATTTTTAATTCATATTAATTTTTAATTATATACCATTATTTAATAAATATATGACAATTTAATTTAAATCGCATAAATATTTTTTAATATTTAAATCATATTTATATGCATTAATATATAACTATAAATTTAATATATACAATTTAATAACATTAATTATAATAATTATTTAATTAATAAAATGTTAAATATTTAATAATGTATAATCAATCAATTCATTTTTATCTATAATTATATAATTAATAAAAAATGTAATAATTTTTTTATGAAAACATTTTTTTATTTAATTATTTCATTTTATCAGCGCTAAAAATGTGTTGATGAATGAAATATTTATCAACGCTAAACATAAAGTGTTGATAAAGCGTACCCTTTATCAACACTAAAAATAGAGAACTGATAAAGGATACCCTTTATCAGTGATAAAAATAAAGTGATGATAAAGGTCTACTTTATTTGTGTTAAAATAATAGCACTGATAAAATTTTAAATTTATCAACGCTTTATTTAGCATTGATAAATATTCCATTTATCAGCATTTTCTTCTAGTGCTGATAAATAACATCTTTGTTAAAGCCCTATTTTCTAGTAGTGTGAATAGAGTTTTTCTTGAGTTCTTGGGAAAGTTTGGGGTAATATTTATTGAAGAAATTTTATTATATTATATATTTTATGAGAAACATTAAAGACATCTATGTATTGTTTTTAAAATTTTAAAATAAAATAAAGTATATTAAAATTTTAGTAAGTTTTCATTTTGGTTTTAATAAATTAATTTAGTGGGAAATTTTGTTTCTAAACATGGCATAACTATTAACCCTTCAAAAAAAGTTGTTGAATAATGGAAAATACCCAAAAATATCACATAGATCCATAATTTTCATGGATTAGTGGGTTACTACTAGCGATTTGTTGAAAACTTCATTCGATTGTCTATCTCACTGACTAAGTTAACTCAAATAGAGTTAAATTCCTTTGTTCAAAAGAATGTGATGATTCATTTAATAAACTAAAAATGAGATTGGTTAATGATCCTATTTTTCCCTACCTTCTAGAAATAGTGAATTTTGCATCTATAGTGATGCTTCTTTGAAATGAAATAATTAATACCTAAAGCATAATGATAAGGTAATTGAGTATGTTTCATGTCTGTTGTAACCTCAAGAGTTAAATTAACCTTCACATGATCTGGAATAAACTATTGTGGTTTTTCCTTAAAAAAATTTGAGGCATCATTTATATTTATTAATTTTTTAAATAAATATTGATCACAAAATATTTAAGTATATATTCACTTAGAAAGAATTTAACATGTGATAGAGAAGTTGGCTAGAACTGATCAAGGATTATGATTATACGATTCATTACAATCCGAGATAGAAAAAAAATTGGTTGATTATTTGATTTATTAAAATAATTCTACATTAACTCTGGCATGTTTGGAATCTGGCCCTTTGGTTAATGATTTAATAAATTTTGGCCAATAAGTGGTCTATGCATGACATCCTCTTTTATTAGGTTTTAGTGAAGATGAATTTTTTAGAAATAATTAAGAAAGCTCATAATAAAGATAATGATTTAAATGAAAAGGATGAATCTATTGAGAAGGGTAATTTTCATGATTTTAATATTGATGAAGAAGGTGTTTTGTGATTTGGAGAAAAGATTATGTGTGCCTTATGATTCCCAATTCAAGAAAGAGTTGTTGAGTGAAGTTCTTAGTTATCCATTTTTCGTCCATCTAGGAAACACTATAATGTACAGATACCTTTGTGAGAATTACTAGTTGGATGGAATAAAAATATATATTGATAAATTTACCATAATTTTTTTGATGTATTATTATGTTAATTTATAATGACCATTACCAAAGGAAATACTTCAACATTTTTCCAGTTCCAAAGTGTAAATAAGAAAATATATCCATGGATTTTGAGGTGGGATTACTAATGACTCTATGTGGTATGATATAACTAATATTTTAAATAAATTTACTTTTATGTACAATTTTTTTAATCCTAAAAAAATTATTTTAAGAAAAACTATCACATTTTATGATTTTAGTTGTATTTTGAGATTAATAGGTAGAATGACATATTTTGGATTTTAACTGTTTTAAATTATTTATGTATTTAGCCTTCAAAATTTTCTATATTTATCAAAATTATGTAATTATTTATTTTTATTATTATATTCATCATGGGATTTATTTCATTCTTCTAGACCCAAAACTAAATCCACTATTTGGAAGTTAAGAACCAACTCAAAAGTTGGGTATTTAAAAGTGTTAACATATCTGGATATTTTTTATGGTGGGGCCATATCTTCTTATTATACATCCCAAATACACTGCAATTTGGAGTGGAAACACAAAATACATTTCTAAAAAACTTTTATGAAAGCCTCCATGTGTGAATTGGCCTTTTTAAGGCCATTAATGCATGGGAAACTAAAGACATGGAATATAGACATTATATCTAGGAAGAATAAATTCTCTGAGTAAAATGAACATAACTCTCAATAAACATGGAAAATTACTTTTAAATTTGGATTGGAGACACAAAATAAATTTTTTAACAAGGTTTATGAATTATTCCACACATTAATCGTCCATTTAATAGCTTTAACACATGAAAAATTTAAAGGGGAAATTATGGCCCAGAAAAGGAGGATAGATCCTCCTTCACAAATCATTCCAATCCATCCCACTTTTCCTGGGGCAACAAGGAGGAGATCACCACTAAGGGAGGTTGGCTACTTTATCATCTTATTCATCCCCATTTTCTTTTTCTTAATTTTTTAATGCCTTCTTATTCCCTATTCATCTCAATTACCCTTACCATGGTGGGGTAAAAATTTGATTGATTGGGGAAGGGTTGTTTTTTTATTTTCTAATGCTTGAGTTCTTAGACTTAATCAAATAAAGTATCTTTCTCTCTTATGCAATTTTGTTTTAAATTTTATATAGCGGTTTTTATCATCAAGTACGATCGTATTTATTTTTCAATTATGTTATTTATTTTTTCTTTGGTTAATGATCATTATATCCATCCCCAAGGTTATAATTTTTATGTGTTGGAATAAACTAAGGCTTTGTGTTGAAGTACTCGATGATCGTTAGTATGAGTGAAAGGTTTGGAGGATGTTCCTAATTGTTTAGGGTAAACAAGACCCAATATAGTATTTCATAATTAATTTTAGGATATTAATTGCAACTCTATTACACAAGGTATGAGAGTGGACCAAACTAAGATCCTGGTAAGGTTTTCTCTCACTATCACCATTCAACCAAGGCAGTGAGATGAAACGATCATGGAATCTCACTTTAATCAACTTATTAGAGGAGGATTGAATTAAATAGAAAAATGATATCATTTCATTTGGAAAACTGACCATAACCTCATCACCCTTCTCGTATCATAGTTATCAATCAATTGAGATTCCAATTCCATGTCAATCACTTTTTTATCGAATTTCTTTTATTTCATTTCATTCAATACCAAACAATTTTTAAAATACTAAATTTTTCCTCTAATTAAGAAAAGGATAAATTTTGTTTTATATGCACTCCTATTCAAGATAATACCTAAGGTTGATCACTATACTACACTTAGGTAATATAAAATATTTTTTTAATGCCCCGTAATAGGCATGCGTCAAACTTTGAACCATTATTGGGGAGGGAGTGCAAGTTAAACAACAACAAAAATATTTTTTTCTATCCAAAATGACCCACAGTTTAACTAACCATTTAAATAAATTTGATCCTAAGATTGAAAGAATATTAACCAAACTAAGAAAAAAAATTCAAACTAGTTTTGAGGAAATAAACCCCTCTGATTCAAGTGATACTTTAAGTTTTCACTCTGAACCCAAAATCATGGCTAACAATCCCAACCAAACCTTACTTGATTTACACACACCTTGATTTTATAATAAAAATAACCAACTAATTTCACCTACTACCCCAAATGATTTATAATTACATGTCAATATGATTCCTATGATTCTAAATTTTCATGCTCTTTCATGAGAAGACCCTAATTACAACATACAAGAATTCAGCTTCACTTAATCAAGCTACATACCAAGAGGAGCACCTAAAGACCAATTTAAATGGAGGGTATTCTCCTTCTCAATTAATGGATTAGCTAAATAATGGTTGTAAAATCTACAACCCTGGAAGATCAGTGATTGGGAGGATTCAAAAATATTCTTCATATAGATATACTTTCCCACATCCATTAAAACTTCTATCAAATAGGATATTCATGTCATATGGAAATAAATTGGAGAAACCCTCTATGAGTACTAAGTGTGTTTTAAGAAGCTGTGTTCTAGCTTCCCACATTAAGAAATGGAGGACCACCAATTCCTTGTATTCTTCTACCAAGGCCTTCTCAAGAATGATCGAAATATGCTAGATGCCTCTTATGGAGGATCCATGTTTGATATGTCACCTGCAAATTTTAGAGGTATGATTAATAAGATTGTGTAGAACTCGTAACAATTTGGAATGATAGGTACAGGCACCAGGGGATACATGAGTTAAAAAAATGGATTCTTTTATGTTGATTGAAACCAAATTTGATGACCTCACAAGGTTAGTCCATCAAATAGTTATAACCCAATCAAATGGAAAATAAGATTCATCTTAGGTATATGGTTTATTTTCTTCTACTCATTATACTGGCTAGTGTCCTAAGATACTGGGGATAGAATACTGCACTATTGACTTTAGCTAAGAGAATTCTAGAAGAATTAACCACATTAACCCCATGTCCAGCAAGGATAAAGAAACCAACAAAACCATATGAGGTCATTCAATCCTAACCAGTACCCCAATAAAACTATCTATAAATAACAATAATATTAGTACCCACACCATTCCAACAGCACTAAAAATAGCCATACAAACATTAAAAAATTCAACCACCAACATTCCAAATACCATATGAACAACTATCCACCAATGAAAAACCTATAATTTAAGCTCAATAGCAGCAATATGATATTGAGGTGATGAAATAAATTGTAAAATAATTTCCCAAAAAATTCAATAGTCTTGCAGAAATTCTAAAAAATCATCAAGTAATAATCCCTTCCTAAAAAATAACAAACCCAACGGAGGATTTAAACATGATACAAAAATAAGTAGAAAATAACTCCCACCTCTATCCAATATTGAACATAAAATAATCCCACCTTTTTTGAGTGGGAATGAAGATGATAATTTTTAAAATTATTTGAAAATTCACCAAGACTAAGAAAATAAAAATGAGGATAAGAAGGATAGGTTGGGGAGGAAAAAACACCATTTAAAAGACAACAAAGGGATAAAAAAGACATACATCCCCTATTTTCATCAAGGATGATTGAATCAAAGACATTATAGAAATATGTTCTTTAAAAAAGAAATTTTGAACACCTTTTAGAAAATGTAAATTAATATACCCCTACTTGAATCAGTCAAACAAATTTCAAGGTATGAAAAAATTTGGAATGATATTTTCTCCAAGAAGATAATACATTAAGGTAATGAGATTATAAACTTTGGAAGAAGTGTATCAACCCTTATCACACCACAATTTCCTACAAAATTTCAAGATCTAAAGAAGTTTTCCATTCCATGAACCATTGGATATTTAAATTTTTATAATTATTTATGTGATCTTTGTGATTCAATTAATGTATTTCCTCACTCAGTATACACTTCTCTGCCAATGGGAGATTTAAATCTCATAAGAGTGGTAGTCCAACTTGCAAATCGATCCATCGTTTTCCCAACAGGAGTTCTAGAATATGTCCTTGTTAAATTCCAAGATATATTATTCTCATAATAATTATATGTGATAAATATGGAATAAGATATAAAACCATCACGCTCACCCATCATTTTGGGTAGACATTTCTTAAAAATATCCAAAACTATCATCAATGTCCATAAAGGGATTCCCACCATGGAGTTTAGAGATTGAACTATCCAATTCAATATTTTTGAATCCATGAGGTACCCATTGGATGGACATTAATAGTTTTCACTCTCCCATGAAGTTGGTGTCGAAAAAATTGAAGAATCGGGTATGTGCCATGAATTATTAGACATATGAGAGATGTTTTACATTGAAAATGTCACTGAACGTGTGAATTATGAAAACACTAGAAAATATGATTTCATGTGAGAAGAAAAGGTAAAATCAAATTTCTTTGATGATTTTCTAAATGATGAAGAAGATGATATGATTTCTTGTAAGAAATAGGTCTATCATTTTTAAATAGGGAACCTTGATTTAATCTTATCTCTTGAGAATACCCCAAATCTAGAATTAAAACCACTCCCCACTATTTTGAAATATTTGTGCCTCATGGAGAGGGATAAATTACCAGTGATAATTGCTAATAATTTTCTTTAATCCTAAGAAGAAGAATTTATTGATTTTTTTGAGAGATAATTTAAATGAAATATAATGTATTTTAGTTGATATACCTAGAACAAACCCATAAATATGCTCACATTGAATTCATCTTGAGGGAGTTTCCAAACTTATCAGACAGTACCAAAAGAGGTTGGATCCCACATTAATGGAAGTTGTGAAGAAGGAGATTGAGAAGCTCTTAGAAGATGGGATCATCTATCTCATTTAAAATTCACAGTGGGTTATCCCCATTCATGTAGTTCCAAAAAAACTAGTATGACCATTGTGAGGAATGAAAAGAATGAATTAATCCCTATGAGAATTAAAAATATCTATAGAGTATACATAGACTTTAGGAACTTGAATGAGGTCACTCGGAAAGATCATTTCCTCATCCCATTCATTGACCCGATGTTAGATATATTGGCATGGAGAACTCATTATTGCTTTTTGGTTGTATTTTTATGTTATTTCTAGGTTCCCATTGCTCCTAAAGATCAAGATAATACTACCTTTATATGTCCTTTTGAAAAAATTTCATATAAAAGGATGTCATTTGGATTATGTAATACTCTAGGTATATTTCATAGTTTCATGGTAAGTATATTTTTTGTTCAAATTGAATGTTTCTTAGAAGTTTTCTAAGATGATTTCATAGTTTTTGAGGTTCTCTTGATGATTTTTTTAAAAATTGGAAAATGTTTTGAAATCCTACATTGAAAAGAATGTTGTTTTAAATTTTAAAAAGTTTAATTTTACATTTGAGAGTGGAATTTTCCTTGGAAATAATATTTCAAAAAAATGAATTAAATTTGGTAAATCAAAAATTGAATTCATCAATTTATTTCCTAACCCAAGTTGTGTAAAACATGATAGATCATTGTTTGGACATGTAGGATTCTACAAGAGTTTTATCAAAGATTTAAGTAAGATTTATCTCACTCTATCTAGATTACATTTGAAAAATTTTGATTTTGATTTCCATGGATCATGTAGGTAATCCTTTTATGAGTTGGATATAAGATTGATTTAACCACACATGATGCAGCCACCAAATTGAGAAGAACTATTCGAGATACTTTATGATACTTAAAACTAAGAATTTAGAGAAGTCCTTTCTCAGTGAATTGAGGGTAGGCCACAAGTTATTTAATATTCCTTGAAAACATTAGATGTGATCCAATTCAATTACATGACCATGAAAAAGTGTTTTCATCAGTTTTTTTCTTTATAAATATTTAGATCATATTTACTTGCGGCTAAAATAATTTTTGTTTTTTATCACGTGGCTCTTAGTTACTTGATGAGGAAGGATTATGCTAAACCAAGGCTAGTGAGATGGATGATATTGTTTCATGATTTTAATATTGAAATCAAATACAATAAGGGAGGTAATAACTAAGTGGATGATCACTTAAGTAGAATTACAAACACCACTGAAACTGAAATTCCAAAAAAAGACCCACTAAATGATCAAATTCTAAGAGAATAGTTGTACTTGATTTAAGCAGATGTTTCTTATTATGCTAACATAGTAAATTATATAGTAACATATCAGGTCGCATTTCATTTAAATACACACCTAATTCAAAAACTAAATTCAAATCCAAATATTACTTTTGGGAAGATCCATTTCTTTGGAATATTTTCAATGATCAAGTGATTATAAGATGTTTTATAGAATGTTAAATTGAATATGTATTTTATTTTTAACACAATTTAGCTTGTAGAGTACATTTTGGACCTCAAATGATAGAAATTAAGGTTTTATAACCTAGAATTTATTATCCCAACTTTTTAAATATCCTCATGAATTTTATAAAATGTATAAAAATTTCAGTTTTCTAGAAATATTTCAAAGAGAAAAGAAGTGTATCAAAAGACACTAAACCTTTGTGAGATTTTAGGTGTTTGGGGGATAGATTTAATGGGTCATTTACCAATGTCAATTATAGATTCTTATATCCTACTTTCAGTTGATTATGCTTCGAAATGAGTGGAGGAAAAATCCACCAAGACTGAGGATTTTAACACCACAAGCTTCCACGATACGCTTCTCTTTCAAAAATGCAATAGCTTGCATTGTACGCAAGTTTGAGATTCTAACGCACCACAACCAATCAAAGTAGCCGTTGTGAATCGTAATACCCACTTTTTGAAATTATATATATTTTATATTTCAAAATGGACTTCATTTGTGGATTTGGAATATAGAAATTAGCCTATGTTGAATTTTTGGTATTTTTCTAAGAACTTACAATTTTTTATGAATAATGAAAAATACATAAAAACAACTTTTTTAATAAAAATAAATTATAGTGATAAATTATACTATAGAGTGGTTTTAAAGTATAATTAGAATATATTTTTACCATTTTATCCAATGGTGGTCATTATAATTAATTTCACTTTGAAATTGGACATAAACAATTGTCGATCTTTTGATATATATTATTTCTTAAAAACACGTTATTTGTTGTGATAGTGGGAATTAATTATAAAATAAATTAATGAAACTTATATGTTTGGAATTTTTTAAAATATAAATCATTTTTTAATTTGGAATATCAATTATATCTTAGGGTGAAATTTTGGCATTGTTCTGAAAAACATCAATTTTTTATGAATAGTGAAACCACTAAGTGGTAGTTAAAAAACTGATTTTTCGTTTAAATGAAACATTACAACTTATGTGATTTGATTTTCAAAAATCTGACAAACATGGTTGTCATTATGAAGTAAAATGTGGTTCAATGGGATTAAAATAATTTTTTGGTGAATAGTAACTGTTTAGTTTAATTAATGGTGATTAAAGGTAATTAGTGGAATTTATGGTAAAAATGATATTATAAAAATTTGAAAATACCTTTACACATGTCCTAACCCTATTTTATGAGTAATTGAAGACCAAGACAATCCATGGGTCAACTCGGGGACCCCATGGAGCAACTTTGGTAGGAAAATGACAATAAAAACTTTTTATTTAATGTTAAAATAAAAATGTCACAAACATGAGTTATTTTACTAAAACAATTTTAAATGGGGTTATACAAGTCATATTTTTTACTATAAATATTCATTAGAAACATAAAAATATTTCCTACATCATGAATATTTTTTTGAATTTTTATACATTAAATAAATTAAATTATTTATGACACCATGATGATGAAATGATTACCTCATTAATTAACGATTTAAATAAAATAAAAAGATAATGTAAAATCTAAGACTTACACTTGTCAAAAACCAATTGGATGAGTATATTTAGATCCCTGATCACCTTATCCTCGAAATATATATGTTTGGGAGCATTATAATACGAAACTCAATATATAATAAAGTAATATTTCATGACTTTCCAAGAGTGCCCCTCCTCTCCTCTTATAAAAGGCCCCCACCACTACCACGTTACTCACACCTTCAAAGACTTTTGGCTCAGCCAAACTCTGCCCAAATACTCTATCAACTTACCTCTATTACTCCTAGAATCCTCACATTGGTCATAACTCTTCCCAAGGAAGCATTTGGCTCAAATCAAAAAGAGTACCCGATTTAAAGGTAATGTCTTCTCTTACGTTGTTTTGTTTTATTTTGCTTCTCCAACCCCCTAAACTCTTTTTATTATTTTCTTTTGTAACAACACAAGTATCCTAAATATACTAGGATGTTTTAATGATAAGTATTTTATTTACACTTACACACACCTTCGTCTAATGTTTAAAGAACATACTGTTTCTGTGGGTGGCGAAATACTGCCTCACGAAACGATGATTGTTCAATATTCTTTTAACACCTCTAATGGTGGCCATTTTGATGACACTATTTTCATATATGATATATATATTATGTTTATGTTTTACTTATTCTTATGTATTTCTCATTTATGAAATACTTTATGAATTCCATTATGGGTAAACGCAATAATTTCATTTTAGGAAGTGCGGACTACCGCCCCCTCAAAGTGATTTGAATCGTTAATGCCATATGTGGGATGTATAAAGTATGGAGTAAATGATATTATATATTATATTATACTGGAATTATAATACACCTTTATATAATTATGATTTCATTCCATAAAATATGAAATAGAAATGAAAGTAGCGTTCATGCGTACGTACGGCTTACCGTCTCCATGAACGGTGCATTTCATTTCTTACCTCTAAATGTTATGTAATATTATAAATGAATGTATATGATATATATGATATATAAATAATTAATATAATTCTGGATATAATGTATATTTCACCACATAAACAACTTGTAATTATAAGTAGTTTATTTTTTACTCAAGTACCAAAGATCGACAAAATGATCGTTATTAACTTAAATAATTACATAATGTTCATAACATGGTAATAAGTGATATAAAAGGAATAATGAACATGGAAAAGGTTATTAAGAAAATAGAAATTAACTCTAGTTTATTATTCAGGAGGTTAAATAACGATCGAGTCAAGTCGGACACGAGGTAAGGGAACTTCTTAACCCAATTTCCATTCTTTGGGTTAATCTCCTACTTTCAAATTATGTCATGATATTATTATGTCTTATCTTGTATTTGTACATTCTTTATGTGTACATATAATAAATAAAAATAATAGATCTATTTTATTATAAAAATGATCTTTGTAAGGACTTCGTCTCAATCTCCTTTCATTGAGGCATATTTGGTTTTATACACAACTTTCATTTATACGGTGTATAAACCCCTTTTAATTTTACTTTTATTCAAAAGGAATATTTTTATTCGAAAAGTTTTTTCTAAACGACAAAAGGAATGTTTTTTCTTACGTATGCGGCAACAACGACTTCTCCGCCGCTGTGACTATTATTTGAGTTTCGGCTTCCTCTATAAGCCATAACTTTTTAAAAAAAAAGAAAAATAAATACCATGTTTTAATTTTCTTTTATTTTGGTATTGAAAATGGTTTTGATAAAGTTTGTATTATATCAATGTGTTGTATTGATGTCTTGTGATTGAAGTGTGGAAATCTTATGTTTCCTTTATGCATGTTTTATGTGATACAATTATGTTATGGTTTATGATATGTTTAAACCTGTTCATATGATGAATGCATTGGACTTAATAAGTGACGGGTGGAGCCCGCTATAGCTCCTCGATGTATCGGTAGGTCTCATGAGACAAACTAGTGTCTTGGCACGAGGCCTTGAAAAAATCTTATTTGTGGTCTTGGCACGAGGCCTTGGCTACATGGTTATAATAGTCTGGCATTATGCATTCCATCATTATGAAAGTGGTTATTGATATTGCATCTAATTATTCGACCAGTAGAATATCCATGTGAATAAGTAAATGGAATTATCTCATTTTAATTTTTCCATATTATGTTGAAGTTTATGTTTAAAAGGCTTTTGTTTTAGTCATACATTGCCTTAAATGTTTATGTTTATTTATGAAAGTTCTGCTATATTGTCATCCCTACTGAGCATCTGAGCTCACCCCTTCCAATGTTTTAATTTTTCCAGGATGTGAAGAAATATATTATGAATGACCTGTAGGGATAGTATGAGGGGATATTAAGACAAGATGTTGTTGTAGTTTTTTTTTACTTTATCATGTAATGTAAGACTTATGAATGTATCTAGTGTTTCCAAGGCTACTAAACTAATCAGTCTTTCGAGACTTGATCTTTTGGGATCATTCCAATGTTATGAAATAATGCACCGACTCTGGGTAGCTAGGGTCGGGGCACTACAGTTGGTATTAGAGGCAGTTTAGTACTAACCTTGGAAGCTAGATTTAGATAAACTCTGATTAGGGCACATAGCCCTAAGATAGACTTTGAGGATTAGTATAGAAGAACTTCCTAGAATTTTGGTATTATAGTGATTTTGTGAGTTTTCCGAGCAATACATCCCTGTCTGGATACGAGCAGGTAGAGGCGGCTCTGGCACAGATGTACCTAGGGGTAAAACCCGAAAACAACACTTTGAGATAGACTCAAACGGGAACTGGTGCACGACAACAGGCCCTGCTGCACTCTTGGTTACGACACTCCTGGGGGATATGCTTAGGATAATTATCATTTTCTATACAAACCATTATCAAGGGTTTATGAGTATATACTTACTTAAAAAAACATTTCTTTTTATGATTATGTATTATATCCATAAATCGTTCAATTTATGTTAAGTGTTTTACAAGTATGGAATTATGTATTTTGATTCATAAACTAATATAGTTTATACCATTGTTTAGAAATGGCGCCTAGTGGGAGGAATGGAAATCGTATCAATGCACGCACTCCATGTTGGGATTTCCCTCCTACTCAAGACAATTATTGTGGAGATGGAGATACAACTGGTGCTGATCACCTTATCACCATACTGGGACAACTCACTCAGGTTATGAATAATAACCTTACTCGTATGGAGCACCCTGATCCACAACGTGGAGGATCAATTTTAGACTGCTTCATGAGGCAAAAACCACCAACATTTAATGTGGGTACAAATCCATTAGTATATGAGCAATGGATAAACTCCTTAGAGAAAATATTACATGACTTGGGGAGTAGAAAAACGGAGAAGGTCATCATGGCAGTTTACCGCCTCACTGGAGATGCCGATCAATGGTGGTCGCTGATTCAAAACACAAAAGAAGATGATGAAGTATCAAATATGGAATGGAGGGATTTCAAAGAGATTTTCTTAGAAAAATACTTTCCTCGTGACCATCGAGTAGATATGGAAAGGCAATTTCTAAGTCTCGGACAAAAGGAGGATGAGAATGTCGCAAAGTATAAGGCCAACTTTACAAGGTTACCAAGGTATGCTGAAGATTATATACATAACCCAAGAAGTAAGATTGATCGTTTCTTTGATGGGTTAAAACCATTTCTCTGTCGAAATTTAGTATCACAATCGTTCTCATCGTACGAAGATATTGTCTCGTGTGCTATCAAGACAGAAAAGGAATTCTCTAAGTCTTATGACAACAAAGTAAAGCAAGAGAAGTGAAGAATGGTGGAACTAGAGAAAGATAAAGGGAAAAAGGGAAGGAAGGATTTTCCATTATGTGATAATTGTGGGAAGAATCACCCCGGTACTTGCCTAAAATGAATGGTAGTTTGTTATAAATGTGGAGAAAAAGGTCACCAGGATCGTGATGGCAAGGGAAAGAAAGAGGCTATCAATGTTGAATGATACAATTGTAGAGAAATGGGGAATTATGAAAATGAATGTCCTAAGAATCAGGGAAACATACCTCCAAAAAGGCCAAGGGATCAAGGATAGTCTTATGTTGTTACTACAGTTGAAGTAGAATAATTAATGTATTGGTGCTTTTGGACTCATGGATTATATTATGGTTATAAGAATAATGTGATATATATATAAGGATTGTACTGCAGTACTTGTTGTTTTCATTAAGGTTTTAATATGATGAAGGTAATCATATTTTTAGTATGTGGCAATAAGAGAAACTTTACCTTGTTTGGGGAATCTGATGTTACAATTGATTTTAGAAATTAGAGACCTTTTACAGAAAGTTTGGACAGAGGTATTTTGGATAACTATAAAGGTTGGAATGGATTAAGTTGAACTTTGGATAGTATTTTTTATGGTTAAAACATTTCTGAAGATTATTTTTGGAATATTATAATACTATAGTTTTAGGAGAAGGACAACCTGAAGGTTGGGGGATAACCCATTGCGTCGGACAAAGCTGCAGGAATCGAACCCACAACCATAGTGTGATAGGCCTTTATTACCTACCACTAGCCTACAGGAAGTCCCTGGTTATTACAAAAAAAGTTTTCCTAATCTAAATGGTATATGTTAATATTTGGAACCTTATACAATTAAGATAAATAGAATATTTTTAAGTTCTGTTACCATTTGGAGTGGAAGATGGGTTCGTGGTAAAAATTTATTAAAGAGTGAAAGCCTACATGACAAGTAAGTATATTTCCTTACGTTCTTAGTAAATCTCTTAAATAAATTCCTCAACTTTATGAAAGGTAACTTAAAACAAAAACGTTGTCGGTTAACTTTTCCAACTGGGATTTAATGACGATTTAACCAATCACAAGTTTGTGATTTTCTTATGGTTAACTTTCTCCTAATCCTGTTTTCTACAACTCTCCATCAGACCTTGATGGTTTGTTTTTCTTCCATATCTATATTTTCATAGAATCCTAGTATGGGCTATCTCGGGTGACCTTTGTACTTATCATTCATTCTTTTAAAGTTATGTTTTTATTAACCTTATTTCCGATGTGGGTTTCCCACAAAGGTATTTTCTATTTTCAACCATTTATTTTCAAATAAAAATGTCAAATTGCGAGGACTCAATTTATTTATGGAGGGTAGAATGTAACACCCCGAGCTTCGACGATACGCTTCTCTTTCAAAAATGCAATAGCTTGCATTGTACGCAAGTTCGAGATTCTAACGCACCACAACCAATCAAAGTAGCTGTTGTGAATAGTAATACCCACTTTTAGAAATTATATATATTTTATATTTCAAAATGGACTTCATTTTTGTATTCGTAATATAGAAATTATCCTATGTTGAATTTTGGTATTTTTCTGAGAACTTACAATTTTTTATGAATAGTTAAAAATACTTAAATACAACTTTTTTAATCAAAATAAATTATAGTGATAAATTATAATATAGAGTGGTTTTAAAGTATAATTAGAATATATTTTTACCATTTTATCCAATGGTGGTCATTATAATTAATTTCACTTTGAAATTGGACATAAACAATTGTCAATCTTTTGATATATATTGTTTCTTCAAAACACGTTATTTGTTGTGATAGTGGGAATTAATTATAAAATTAATTAATGAAACTTAAATTTTTGGAATTTTGTAAAAAAGACATCATTTTTGAATTCAGAATATCAATTATATCTTAGGGTGAAATTTTGGCATTGTTCTGAAAAACTTCAATTTTTGATGAATAGTGAAACCACTAAGTGGTAGTTAAAAAACTGATTTTTTGTTTAAATGAAACATTACCACTTCTGTGATTTGATTTTCAAAAATCCAACATACATGGTTTTCATTAGGAAGTAAAATTTTGTTCAATGGGATTAAAATAATTTTTTGGTGAATAGTTACTTTTTAGTTTAATTAATCGCGATTAAAGGTAATTAGTGGAATTTAAGGTAAAAATGATATTATAAAATTTTCAAAATACCTTTACACTTGTCCTACCCCTATTGGATGATTCATGGAAGACCAAGACAATCCATGGGTCAACTTGGGGACCCCATGGAGCAGCTTTGGTAGGAAAATGACATTAAAAACTTTTTATTTAATGTTAAAATAAAAATGTCACAAACATGAGTTGTTTAACTAAAACAATTTTTAAATGGGGTAATACAAGTCATATTTTTGACTATAAATATTAATTAGAAAGATAAAAATATTTCCTACATCATGATAGTTTTTTTATAATTTTTAGACATTAAATAAATTAAATTATTTATGACACCATGATGATGGAGTGATTACCTCATTAATTAACGATTTAAATAAAATAAACATATAATGTAAAATATAAGACTTAAACTTGTCAAAAACCTATTGGATGAGTATATTTCGAACCCTTATCACCTTATCCTCTAAATATATAAGTTTTGGACCTTTAAAATCCGAAACTCATTATATAATAAAGTAACATTTCATGACTTTCCAAGAGTGTCCCTCCTCTCCTCTTATAAAAGGCCCCCACCACTACCACCTTACTCACACCTTCAAAGCCTTTTGGCTCAGCCAACCTCTGCCCAAATACTCTCTCAACTTCCCTCTCTTACTCTTAGAAGCCTCAAATTGGGCATAAGTCTTCCCAAGTAAGCCTTTGGCTCAAATCAAAAAGAGTTACCCGATTTAAATGTAATGTCTTCTCTTACGTTGTTTTGTTTTATTTTGCTTCTCCAACACCCTAAACTCTTTTTATTCTTTTTTTGTAACAAAACTAGTATAATCAATATAATAGGATGATTTTATGATAATTATTTGATTTACACTTACACACACCTTCTTCTAATGGTTAAAGAACATATTATTTCTGTGGGTGGAGAAATACTGCCTCATGAAACGATGATTGTTTAATATTCTTTTAACACCTCTAATGGTGGCCATTTTGATGACACTATTTTCATATATGATATATATATTATGTTTATTTTTTTCTTATGCTTCTTTATTTCTCATTTATGGAATAATTTATGATTTCCATTATGGGTAAACGCGATAATTTCTTTTTAGGAAGTGCGGACTATCGCCCCCTCAAAGTGATTTGAATCGTTAATGCCATATGTGGGATGTATAAAGTATGGATTAAATGATATTATATATTATATTATACTGGAATTATAATAAACCTTTATATCATTATGATTTCATTCCATAAAATACAAAATATAAATGAAAGTAGCGTTCATGCGTACGTACGGCTTACCGTCTCCATGAACGGTGCATTTCATTTCTTACCTCTAAATGTTATGTAATATTATAAATGCATGTATATGATATATATGATATCTAAATCAGGAATATAATTCTGGATATAATGGATATTTCACCACATGAACAACTTGTAATTATAAGTAGTTTATTTTTTACTCAAGTATCAAAGATCGACAAAATGACTGTTATTAACTTAAATATTTACATAATGTTCATAACATGTTAATAAGTGATATAAAAGGAATAATGAACATGTAAAAGGTTCTTAAGAAAATATAAATTAACTCTATTTTATTATTCAGGAGTTTAAATAATGATCGAGTCAAGTCGAACACGAGGTAAGGGAACTTCTTAACCCAATTTCCATTCTTTGGGTTAATCTCCTACATTCAAATTATGTCATGATATTATTATGTCCTATCTTGTATTTGTACATTCTTTATGTGTACTTATAATAAATACACATAATAGATCTATTTTATTTTAAAAATGATCTTTTTAAGGACTTCGTCTCAATCTCCTTTCATTGAGGCATATTTGGTTTTATACACAACTTTCATTTATACAGTGTATAAACCCCTTTGACTTTTACTTTTATTCAAAAGGAATATTTTTATACAAAGCATTTTTACTAAACGAAAAAAGGAATATTTTTTTCTTACGTATGTGGCGACAATGACTTCTCCGCCGCTGTGACTATTATTTGAGTTTCGGCTTCCTCTATAAGCCATAACTTTTTTTTAAAAGAAAAATAAATACCATGTTTTAATTTTATTTTATTTTGGTATTGAAAATGGTTTTGATAAAGTTTTTATTATATCAATGTGTTGTATTGATATCTTGTGATTGAAGTGTGGAAATATTATGTTTCTTTTATGCATGTTTTATTTGATACAATTATGTTATGGTTTATGATATGTTTAAACCTGTTCATATGAGGAATTCATTGGACTTAATAAGTGATGGGTGGAGCCCGCTATAGCTTCTCGATGCATCGGTAGGTCTCATGAGACAAACTAGTGTCTTGGCACGAGGCCTTGAAAAAATCTTTTTTGTTGTCTTGGCATGAGTCCTTGGCTATGTGGTTTTGATAGTCTGGCATTATGCATTCCATCATTATGAAAGTGGTTATTGATATTGCATGTGATTATTCGACCAGTAGAATATCCATGTGAATAAGTAAATGGAATTATCTCATTTTACTTTTGCCATATTATGTTTATGTTCATGTTTAAAAGGCTTTTGTTTCAGTCATACATTGCCTTAAATGTTTTTGTTTATTTATGAAATCTTCTGTTATATTGTCATCCTTACTGAGCATCTGATCTCACCCCTTCCAATGTTTTAATTTTTCCAGGATGTGAAGAAGTATATTATGAATAACATGCAGGGATAGTATGAGGGGATATGAAGACAAGATGTTGTTGTAGTTTTGTTTTACTTTATGATGTAAGGTAAGACTTATGAATGTATCTCGTGTTTCCAAGGCTACTAAACTAATCGGTCTTTAGAGACTTAATATTTTGTGATCATGCCAATGTTACGAAATAATGCACTGACTCTGGGTAGCTGGGGTCAGGGAACTACAATGATGCTACAATTGTTTGTGATTTTTTCTGGGATAACATATTTTGTAGTTTTTGAGTGCCCAGTTCCATCAACAGTGATCAAAGGACTCACTTTTTCAATAGTATAATGGATTCCATTCTGAAAAATTATGAGGTGAATCATAAATCATAAAATCTTTATTATCCATAAACTAATAGAGAGGCTGAAGTGTCTAATAGGGAAATCAAAGGAATTTTGGAAAAGAATATTAATCCAAACATGAAATATTAGATCCCAAACCTGTAGGATACATGATGGTCTTATAGAATATCCTACAAAAACCCAATATTAATGAGTCCATATATGTTTATTTATGGGAAAATATACCACATTCCTGGGTAATTAGATCATCAAGCATATTGGGTTATGAGAAAGATGTAATTGAATCTTGAAAGTGAAAGAAAAGAGATAATATTGTAGTTACAAGAGTTGGATGAAATTAGAAGGGAATATTTTTAAAATTAAATGATTTACAAAGATATAACAATATTATATCATTACATGATGATCTAACCAAAATTCTTCATCCTAGAATCAAACTGTTGTTATTTAACTCAAGACTCAAGCTAATTCCCTGTAAACTTTATTCTAGATGGGAAGGTCCATTTATAGTTACTCATGTATATCCTTTCAGACCTGTGAACATTTTTAAGGATAAAGAGATATATCCTATCATTGTTAATGGACATATTCTAAATAAATTTCAGGTGAACCTTCCCTCAAATCCAGTGTAGTAGTATACACTCCAGCATCCAGTTTATCAATAAAATCCATCAAATTGTACCTCTTTATAACACTTTTATGTTTTATATGATCAAATTTAAAATAAAAATACAAGATAAAATATACTTGAATGAATTAAGGAAATTTCATAAATTAATTGTGGGGGAGTAAATATTGTGGTTAAGGATTTTTTAAATTTTTTCAATTTTTGACTCAATCCAACGACATTAAACAAAGATGATTTTAAGATGCAACCCGTATTTTTTCCCCTTAGTCCACTCTTCCACTCGGTCATATTCAAACAAGATTAAATAGGCAAAAATTATCATCATTTTATTCTTAAATTTTAGGTCCATTAATGAAGATGATGTAACACTAAATAAATGAGATACTTACATCTTGAAAGTGATGCAAAACAAAACTGAAGTAATAGGACATGCACCACCTGAATGAAGAATCATTGTTAAAGGTATAATTCTTTTACATTAAATATTATTTTAAATTCTTATATTTTTGTTTTAAAATATTTTATTTTGATCTTTAAACTAAAATCACATGCCCACACTGGAAAACTATACTTTATTTTACTTATCAAGAAGACACGAGTTTCTTAGAAATCCAGTGATGTCATGTTTTAGATTTAAATGTTAATTTAATTGAATGATTAAAATTCAAAATTATATTTTTAAATTGAATAATGGATACTAAAATGCGGACTCATGATTTGAGGGAATTAATTTATTTATGTAAATGTAATTTCCCAAAAAAATCATGCTTTGAATTTCTGAAATTCAGGTGAACTAATTTGTTATTATTATTCATTCCTTGAGTGATTATCCAATGTTTTAATCCTCATTAATGTGATTATTTATATACCAATTACTTCCTATTTATTCTTAATCACATTTCTTGAGTGATCATGGTATATTTCACCCACATGAAGTTGAATTTGAACTTATCAAAGCTATGCCTATGAAAAAACACATTTAAAATGATTTAGAAATATTTTGAAAACTACTTAAATATCACCTTCAAATCAATAATTCTTTATACCATAGACACCATGAATTACCTTTATAAGACTGATCCATGTTTCAAGAAATTTTTATCCATTTCTACCCTTCTCTTAGTATTTTTATGATATTTTAAAATAGAAGTGTATGGGTCATAGGAGTCATGGTGGAAGGGATAAAACACATTATATGTAAAAAAAAGTCTGGTGGTTATTATTGTGTTAAATTAATGTTGTAAATTCATTTATGATACTTCATTTTTTCGTCCCCTTGAAATAAAAAAATGGAAAACAAATTATATAAAATATAATAATCAGGTTCTAACTTAGAAGATTCAAAATTCATCGTCACTAGACTGATGGTTTTTATTATATGTGGTTAGGTAGTAGATTTGAGATTTATTATACAAATAACATTCAAAAAAAGAGAAAAAAGAAAAAAAATATAAAATTAGAGAAAAATTCAAGAAGGTGCACAAATCATTAATCATGCTTTACTTTGATTATGACTTTATTTTGAGTTTTGGGGGAAATAAGAGTTTCTACATTGAATAGGATAATTTCATTACACATTTATTTTTGATATCATGCATTGTACTTAAAATACAAACTTCTTACTTGAGTCTTAATTTTAAAACATAAATTTGTACCAACCTTAATCCTTAGAGTCCTTTGAACCTTTAATGAAATCCTTCAAAATTTTAGGTTACTTTTATCTTTATAAAGTGGAGAAATTAGTTCATTTAAAAAAATATGGATAATGATAATTTATTCATGATATCATAATAACTCTACTTGAAATTTATTATGAGTAATGAGAGAATATATTTAAAATTGAGGTAATTAATGATTTGGCATGTTTAATAATAAGGAATTGAGTAACTTGAATGAATTAGAATAGAAGATCCACAATTTTAAAAAGGAATAATGTGAAATGTATGATTTATTTCATTGAAAAATGGGAAATTGAATTGATATTTTATGTGACATTTTATAATCTTATTTGAAATTGAAAATTGTTTTATTTTGTTGTTTTGGAATTTAAATATTAGTAATATTGGGGCCCTTTGAATTCCATGTTGAGATTTTATGCTTAAGGAAAATAATGATTTAATTGTGGTGGAATTTACATAACTAATATTTTAAATAGTTTTAATTTTAATTTTAATGTTTTTAATCCCAAAAAAGGTTTTATTTTAAGGGAAAATGTAAAATTTTATAATTTTAGTGGTATTTTGAGCATAATCAAGAAAATTGCCTATTTTGGATTTTAATTGTTTTAAATTATTTTGGTATTTAGGCCATAACATTTTTTATACTTATCTAAATCGTTAAATTTATTCTTTTTATGATTCTATACACCCTGGTATTCATTTCATTATTTCGGACCGAAAGCTAAATCCACCATTTGAAATATGGAAACTAGCTCACAAGTTGGGCCTACAAAACTACTCATAGATCTGCTGATTTTTTATGGTTGGACCATATATCTTGATTGGAATACCCAAATATACTCGAATTTAGAGTTGAAATGCATATACCATTTCTTAAAAACTTTTAGGATGGTGTCCATGTGTGAATTTTCCATTTTCAAGGCCATTAATGCATGGGAATCCAGAGACATAGAATATGGAGAGTCTATTTGGTATAATAATGTCTCAAAGTAAAATGGGAATAATTATCGCTACATATGGCCAAATACATTTCAATTTTTAGGGGAGATGTGCAATATATTTTTTAACAACATTCATGAAGAATAACACATGTTAATCATCCATTTAATGTGCCTAACACACAGCAACTTTCAAGGGGAAATTTGGGCATATAAAAGAAGGGGATATCCTCCTTCCCAAATCATTTCAATTCATATCATTACATCTAGGGCACCAAGAAGGATATCTACACCAAGGGAGGTCATCTACTCCACCATCTACCTCCTCCCCCTTTTCTTCTATTTAATTTTTTAATTTATTCTTATTCCACATTCATTTTGATTACCCTTACCATGGTTGGGTAAATATTTTAGTTATTGGGGAAGGGTTGATATTATATTTTGTAATTCTTGAGTTCTTATACTTAGTCAAATGAAATATATTTCTCTCTTATATGATGTTTTTTTCAATTTTATATAGTTATTTTTATTATCAAGTATGATTGTATTTTGTTTTCAATTCCATTATTTATTATTCCTTTGGGAATTAATCATTATCTCCCTCCATTACGTTCTAGTTTATATATTATGGAATAGACTAGGGATTAGTGGTGAAGTTCTCAATGATCATCAATATGGGTGAATGGGGAAGTAGATGTTTTTTAGTTTTTAGGATAAACAATACTTGATAGGGTATTTCCCAAGTCATTTTAATATATTCATAGCAACTCAATTACGCAAGGAAAGAGAGTAGACAAAACCATGATCTTGGTAATTTTTTCTCTCACCATCACCATTTGACCAAGGGAGTGATATGAAAAGATCGTAGAATCTCACTTTAATCAACTTAGCGGAATATGATTGAATTAAACATAATAATGAAAGAATTTCAATTGGAAAACGGACCCCTACCTGATCACCCTTCTTATATCATAGTTATAAGTCATTTGATATTCCAATTTTATTTTATTAGTTTTATTAATTTATTTATTTTATTTCTTTTCATTAAAAAGAAAACAATTTTTAAAATACTATATGTTTCCTATAATTAAAATAATTACAAGTTGTTTTGTGTGCACTCCTCTTTGAGATACTACCTAGGGTTAATCACTATAAAATATTTAGGTAATATAAAATATTGTTTTGTGACACCCCACTACAAGTGTGAATTAAAATAACAATATGATTTGGGTTATTATTAAGAGATTAAATAAATTTGTACATTTACTTCCTATTTGAGATACTATGTCATTAGATCAACTTTATCGATTGTATCTAAAGAATATAGTTAGGCTGTAGAGAGTTTATCCCTCCACTATATCAGACCATGATCTGAGGTTCACATTTAATTTTTAGAGAGAATGTCAGAAATAATTGGGTAATAAATTAAATTTCAATATAGATTTTCATCATCAAATTTATGATCAGTCTGAGAAGATGATTCATACCTTATAATATATTCTTTTTTCTTTCTCAAAGGATACCTAGAATATGGGATCAATATCTTTCTTTGGTTGAGTTTTCTAAAAACAAAAATTTTCATTAATGTATACATATTCCACCATTTGAAGAATTATAGGGAAAGATGCATAAAACATGATATTTTTTTTATAAATTAGGATAAATGAATTTTATTGGACCAGATTTAGTAGAGAAAATTTCTGAGAATGTGTAGTTGATTCAGCAATATATGAGAATATATCAAAATAAGTATAAAAATTATTTTGATAATCAAAGGAAATATATTTATTATGAGTTAGGTGATCATGTTTTTTTAAATTATATCTACGGATAAATGTTATGAATTTTGGTAAAATGAAAATCTAAGTCTGTTTTTCAATATTCTACATGAAATTCTTAACAATGTTTGACCAGTTTCCTACCAAGTGGCTTTGCCAATGTATTTATCTTAGGTACACAACATATTTCATAGTTAAATATTAAGAAAATATATGATAGATTCATGTTTTTATCCCTAAAGTATATTATTTAGAAGATAATATTTATTATGATTAAAATATACTTCTAATTATTAACCATAGATAACAAGTTTTGTGGAATAAGTTGATTCTACATGTTATGTTTTTATAGAAAAAACCATATAGTTGAAAAGGCGACATGGCAATCAAAAAATGTTTTGAGTTAAATATATACCCACTTGTTTAATAAGTGAATTAAATTTTAAAGAAAAATTTACAAAATGGGATAAGAATTTGAAAACCTAGGTAAAGATATAGTAAATAACTTTCATATATATTAGGTGCTTGGGGGTACAACTACATTCAAACACACATAACTCATGTCTGTGAGTTTTGTTTTAAATTTAATTTTTCTACTTCTATGAATCTAATCTGGTAATATGAATTCCATATTTTTAATAATCACAATTTAAATTTTCTAATATGGACAACTTAATTTTTTGCCATAATGAATAGTGAAAACAGTAAAGGTAATAATGGGTTTACTAGGTGTTAAACTAAAAATATAAGGGCTAAAATGACCTAAAAACTTGTCTAAAATCTATTTCCTGGACAAATTTAGATCTTATAATCTAAAATACTATATAATACTTCATTTTTTACCCTTTTTCATGTTAAAAACGTGGGTATGCATATTTATGTTTAAAAATTATAAGTGCGACACACACTTCAATTATAAACGTCCACCCCCTCTCACCTTTAATTCACACATTCAAACCATTATGGTTTATCCGATCCCTAAAAAAATAAATTTAAAAATTGAATCCCCTCATCCTATAATCCTTGGTTTATTCATAAATCCATTCTAGTAATACTTTAGGTATAATCCTAAAGAGTTTTTCTAAGAAGTGGTAAAATTCATAACAATGAATTTTTGTTTTATTTATTCCTCCACCTCCTTGAAATTTTATTCATTTATGATGATATAATGATAAAAATTATCTACCATACACTGATATTTTATTATATTAATATAATTACCTATATCTATTTCCTCTTCCCTAAAATGGGTAGTGACAAGGTTGCTCTTGTGTACGAAGGACTACCGCTACACGAACCGGTGTGACACATTTTCCATCAAAACCAATCACATTTTGTTATAATGATGGATAAAAAGTATATTTATGATATTCATTACATAATTATATATACGGATTAATTATATTATATATAAATTTATACTTTTCCATTCTATATGGGATACGGTAAGTTTGCACGTCTGTATAGCAGACTACCACCTCAGAAAGTGATGTGATTCTTTTTTCAGTAATGCTTTACATAGAAAGGTAATAAGGATAAAATTAATGGATATATATAATATACATGATATTATTATTATATTAATTACATATTAATCATTCTGAATATATAATGTATCTTTTTCTTTCTTACCTCTTCACTCACTGAAAAATGATAACATCGTTCGTGTACGTGTGAACTTTAGCCTTCATGAAGCGATGTGACTCTATTTTAATTACCATGTCACTTGAATGATATATATATATATAAGTATATTTAAAGAGATAATATTGTATATATATTATATTATAATCATTTTATAAATACAAAATATTTCTTACCTTCTTTCTATAATTATTGTTGAAAAATGGAAACGTTACTCATGCGTGCGTACGACTTTAGTTATCCATGATCATAATGTACTTCATTTATCAAAAACAACTATAATAATTGGTTTTAAAAGTATAATTTAAGTATAATTATTATAATTATTTCATGATTATAATTATTTATATGTTTAAATAATAACCTCTCTGACCATAGTTAAACTACCAAAATAATTTGCAACATATAATCAAAATATCATTGAAACATCCAACATAAACTTAATTGACTAAGTATTCATATATAACATGGTAATAAGGTAAATAAAAGGAATAATAAAATTGAAAATTATTTTGAAGAAATTAAATAATTAATATAATTTTATTATTTAGGAAGATAAAGAATTTATTTGACAAGTAGGAATCAAGGTAAGGTACTTCGTCTCAATTTACTTTTGTTGAGGCATATTTTGATGTTATGCACTTATATTATTTTACATGGAGTATATACAATCCCTTTGACATATTATTTCATAAATTTATCTATTATCATGGTATTTATTATTTTCTTTAATTTAATAATTTCATTGGTATTAATATTCTAGTGTTGTTAAAGTGGTAAAGGACTCTTTTAAAAAAATCCTCTTTTAAAGTTTTCTTTCCAACATTTTCTCTTAAATGTCCATATTTTTTTGGAATAATTTTAGGAAAGTTTTTATATGAAAAAAAATTATAAATTATTTTTTATTTCCCTTTTTACTTTAGTTCAAAGGTTTTCAAAAGGAATCTATTTATGTCTTTTATATGGAACTTTTTTAGAAAAAGTAAAATGGATGTCCTATTTTTAACATATATGGTGACAATATATTTTACTTCCACCATGAGTGTCATTTTATTTCTAGATTACTTTAAAATATTTTATGTTTTCTTAAATTTAAAAACTTTTTTCCTTTTTTGGGTATTCAGGTATTGAAAGTAGTTTTTTAAAATAAATGTTATTTTGATATCCAAAAAGGGTTTTCATATGGGTTAAAAAGTGATTTTTAAAGGGTTTAATGATGAAAATTTGAAATATTAAAATGTTTTATTCATGATATGGACTTTGGAAATTTTTTATGATGAGTTAACCCTAATAATGTTGGAAGAATATGTTATATATTAAATAATGGGTGTGTCCATTTAGTTCTCTAATCCATTGGGTAATGATTGTGTTCTTTGTCAAATTATATTAGAAGTTTGATGCATGGTTATTCCAATTTGTAAGGGTTAAATAACGGTTCTATGAGATTATTTCCCAAGGAACCTATCTGAATTTTCTATACTTGCTAATGAGTTTTTATGGAAATAATTTTTTTAAATGCTATGATAAATAGTCATTTTAAAATAATGATAATTCCATCTCTGGGTAAAATGTTATGTTTTTAAGAAAAGTTTTTTCAAGGGTTTTAATTTATTCACTTGAATAATAGTTTTACTCTTTTTATATACCTTACTAATCTTTTATGCTCATTACAGAATTTTTTTAAAAATCATTGGTTTTTATGGTGGATAAGGTAAATAAAGAGGTAAATTTGAAAGTCATGGATATTTTTCTTAAAAATAAATCATTCTTTTTTTAAATGTTTTATATGGAGGGAAAATAGATATTGATAAGAACTGTCCACTTTGTATTATATGGTTTTCTAATGTATGATTTATGACTTAATTCTATAAAATACTAATCCTAAAAATATCTTTAATTGTAATAGAATTAATTCAAGACTTAAAACTATAGATTATTTAATATTTAAGGATGTTTCCTTATAGAAATGCCCTTTGGGATGTGTCATAACTGATTTAGGTACTATTTAGGTGGGTTATCTAGGTTGGTTCATAATAACATCCATTATCTAAGATCTAATGTTGGTTTTATTTTATAGCCTTGATTAAAATTTCAAATACAAGAGATTTATATTTTTCATTTTCTTCATTCATATGTTGTTTTTGAGTTTTTTCAAAAAAAAATCCTTTTTGGTGTTGAAGTATTATAGAAACCCTTTTCTAATATTCCCATTCTAATCACACATCCCAAAAAATGTTTCAAGAGGTTAGAATATGTTCTAAATATTCAAAGTGTATTTTCCATATTTGTTTTAAGTTTGTCTTTTTTGAGTGGGAATAATACCCCTAAAACTTTACCACCAATTGATCTTGGATACATTGTAGTTTTGATGTCTAAACAATAACATCTTCACTATATTCTCAAATCCTCCATAGCACAAAAAATATCTAAAAAATCCATATTTTCCTTTGAAAATTTCATGTTTTCTAAAATGTTGTATTATTTTTATGACATCTTCAAAACCATCAATCATAAATTATTTATTTAAACCAAAATTTTTGAAAAAAAACTATCACATTGTTATTTATATTAGACTTATTATCATCCTTATCAGAGTCTCTTTTTGTAGTATTTTTTACATTAAATCTTGATTTCTTATAAATTATATAACTTTGGAATTAATTTTTTTAGATATATACATAACCTTTTTGACTTTATTCTTATCCTTATACCCTCTCCCAAAATCTTCATCTTGTAACTAACTTTTAAAGATGGCATTTTATGATATTTTTGAAACTCTCCCTCCTTAAATATTTCATGAACATCCAAAATTGAATTTTGGAAGTTGGATTTTCCTAATCTAGTTTTAACCAGATTCTATTGTACAAAGTAAAAATCATTATCCTTTTCTCTCATATTTTCTTCAAGATTTATATTGGGTATTTTATATCCATCAAGTAACTTTCTTAAGTTTTCAATATCTTTTGAAAATTTAGATTTTTCTCCTCTATGCATTGTTTTGTGATTATTAAGTTAACTATATTTCTGTAACTTCTTATTATCTTTCTCTAGACTTTGAATCATTAAGATACATTATTTAAATTATGTTTTTAACATGAATTGCAGATATTATTACTATAATTATCCTTCATATTTTTCACTTTCATTGATAATAAAACTGTCATTAACTAACATTTCAATACAAAAATTATAAACACATTCATCACTAGAATTTCTACCATCAACTTATTCTTCACTATTATAATCTTCCTCATATTTGGAAAATAATTTTATCTTTTATCATTTATAGAACACAATATTCCTTACTTATGAACAATACTTTGATTTGTCTGCCTTCTTCTTTGGTGTTCTTATCATACTTTTATCTTCTTCGTCTCTATCTTCGTCTTCCATTAATCTTGAAAAAATTTATATGAATTTTACAATTGCTCCACAGTTAAAGAAATTTTTTTTTAACATTCCTTTATAATTAATGGTGAAAATTTTAACATTTCTAGAAAATAAAGAAATTAATTCATCAAACATAAAAGTCACTTTATCTTATGAATTATAACCACTACATTATTTCTCAATAACAAAAATATTTAAATTTTCTTTATTAGTTTCTTTTAAATATATTTCATGATCATCATTTGACTTTATTTTGAAATAATTATCTTTTATCATATCATATATATAGATAATACTATAAAAATAATCCAATGAGATTATTTCATGATCTCTATCTTCCAATGATGAAACTTTGGGGACAGATCTGTCAAGAATAATTCTTAATATTTCTTCAAATACTATTTTTTGTTTTAATTTTATCTAATAATTATTAAGTTTCTTAAAATATAATTAACCCTTTAGAAGAAATTTCCAACATATTCTACATCTCCCATTTTAAAATATTTATATTTCAATATCTAAACTTATATATTAACTTCATTCACTTTCATGTTCCCTTTATAAATATTATTCAATATATCCTAGATACATTTATGTGTTTCAATTACATTAAATGGTAGGAATTAACTTTATGAGAGATAGGAAATAATATAACTTCTTTCTAATCAGTCATTATATAGATTTATATTGTATGTATATATTAATGGATCGCGTTATATTAAGGAGTGAAACCATTTATAGTATATTCCATAACATTAAAACCAATATATAATAGATAGGGTAGCATTATATCCTTCTAGATATTATAATTTTTTCCATTAAAGATAGTAATACCCTTATAATTAACTGCTTTATAAACATCCATGGAATTATTCTTATATTTTAAGATTTAAATAGAAAATATTTAGTGAAGTAACCTCTCTTTGATACCAATTGAGATGATGAGTTAGAATATGTTTTTAAAATAAGTGGGGGTGAATTAGTGGTTGATTGTTTTTTTCCATTTCAATACAACCTTTACCTATGGTTAAATAAAAATTAATACTTTTAACCATAGTAAACAATCACACTCATAAGAACACAACAATTTACAAATATCACTACTCGATAAGAGTATCTAATTCTTGGTATTATATAGAAACAATCTGAGGCCACATAGTCCACTAAAAAAATTCTTTTTGTTTACAAAAATCAGAGTATATCTATCGCATGAATTGAACTATATTCCTTTGATCGTGCACGTTCTCATTTAATAGAAAATATGATAAAAATTTATTAATGGAATGAACCTTTCCCAAATAAACAACAAAATTTCATCATTTTACTTCTTGAATTCTTCACACTTTCTCCTCTATCAGTAAAATCAGATTCTTCTTTAATTTATTTAATATAAGTTAGAATAACCTTTTATTATGATTGTTCAATCTAAATTATTCTTCTACACCAAACACGCTTCTTTCTAGATTAATAAAAACTATAAATTATATATCATAAAAGATTAGTTACTTATTCTATTTCTTCTTTATTCAAATATTTACAACACCATATAAATACTTTTTAATTAAAATAACTATAATTATTGAATCTATTCTCCACAATAATGTCCAAAATAAAACACTTATTTGAATTATTGTAACTACTTATCAACATATAGAAATATCCTGGCCTCTTAAATATCCTCTTAAATAATTATTTCTTCCTTATTCAATCCATTTTCATGCATCAATACAGGTATGGTACAGTGAAAGGATCACGAAAAAGTATATGCTTTCATTATTCATTATAAATAACATCAAAATAATACCTTATTATTTACATGATAATTGTAGGTTCATCATATGCATTAAACATCTCTATATGCATTCATAAATAATTTTTCCAATATATCTTCTTCTTCCTAGGAAAATAAATATGAACAACACATTATATCTTCTTTTTTTCTTAATTATACTGAAAAAATTTGTATCTATATATTCACTTGTACCATTAGTCTTCATCCAAAAACACCTTTATAAGAATCCTGATATTTGAACATTAGTATATCACCTTAATCTTCATCTCCATATTTTCTTCACTTTTTTGGTCCTCCTATTGTGAAACTCGTGGTCAATCCTTATTCACTCATATAAATTCCATGAATAAATTTTTCTTAAATATATTAAAGATTCATACTTAAGAAAGATCCACGATGATACTCATAGAAGAGATGAAACTCAATGTAGATATCTTCCATATAATCTCCTATTAAAAGAATCTTTATTATATGGGTTCTTCTTTTTATAGAATATCAATTCCCAAGAAGATCTTTTCCATGGAATCTCCCCTTTACAGATTCACTATTCCATATAATATTTTTTCCATATAAGATATATTCCAAATAGGCACTTTTCAAAAGAATTTTATCCCATAAAATCATAGTATAAGAATAATATTTTATGGAATAATATATTACATCATATAGTCAATCTTCATTTCTCACAGAATCTCATTACATGAAATATTATTCTTTGGATTCTTAGTGATATTCTAATAAAATGAACCAAAAACTCTTAAAGTAATTTATGTTTATATATTGGCAAAAAAATATGACACAATGATCATTCCCACTACTTTTTCATCATCTTCTTCATCAATCCAACAATCACAACTCCAAATATATTGGTCCCAACAATATAACCCTTGGAATTTGTTTTCTAACCAAGTATCATAAATCAATTAATCTCAAAAACTCAATCTATAGATCACTATCTAATAATTTTAAGCCTCTATGAGATATCTCAGTGCAAAAAATAAGAATCATTGAACAATAATTCCATGTTGAAGATAAAACAATGATCAAAAAACATTCCAAATGTATTTCTTCATCACATCACCATAACAAAAGTTATCTTTAACCTATAAAAAATAGCTCCTACACACACTTCAATAAACATCAAAAAACTATAAAAATAGTTTATAAAAACACACATAATGACATCAAAGCATACTCCTTTTAAAAACTCCCTCAAAATATATGATCTCCATAAAGAGGTAAATAAAATATCAATAGATAGAATTATATTTTTCATATTTATACCCCTTTTAAAATAATATCTAAAGAAAAGGTGAGAGAGGGGACGGAAAAATACATACCTTATCCTTGAAGAGGGTTAGGTTAAACTACCACTATCAGCCTCAACTTCTAAAAATTTTCCTTTGGTAGTGGTTTGGTGAAAATATCAACCACCTGCTCCATAACTGGTAAAAACTCCAACTTTACTTCATTTCATTCAAAATATACTTGATGAAGTGATATTTAAAATTGATGTTCTTTGATCTTTAATATTACATTGGATTCTTGTTGATATTAATATCACTTTTATTATCACAACCAAAGAGTAGTGTAAGATTCACATTAACCAATAAGTCTTTCAATTATGTCCTCGTCTATATTAATTAGGTTGTAAATTGAGTGGTATCTACATACATAGAAACTACATTACTAATAATCATTAAAATTTTCCTCTTTGTATGCCAACCTACACATTTTCTCCCAAAAAGAAAGCTCTACTATGCGTGGTCCTTTTATCATCGACACAACATACCATGTCTGTACCTATATAGACAAATATATTACAGGTTTAATTTCTTTCATACTTTGTTCCATAATTTTATGTTTACTTAATGTATTTGATAATTATTTTTTAAATCCAAAAAACGTTAAATTTTAGGTAGATTTTGAAATATGGTGCATAGGGAAACAATATAAACCAGGTATGGTATAGAGGTTTTTAAATATATAAAGCCTTAAATAAACTTTATAAATTAATTGGAATCAATATACCAATCAAATTAATCTTTAAATAGATGTTTTCTCACTAAGAGAGGTATAGAAAAAAAATTAATATTACATAACAAATATTTTAAGTAATTCCTTAGAATGTTTTTATTTTTATAAGAAAATGTAATGATTCTCTTGAGAAATTTTTAATCTAAGAAAAAACCTCATTTCTCCAACTATAGAAATTTAAAATATTATATTAATTTCCTTACAAAATTATTCACAATATAATTCATTATTCAATTAAAATATGATATCATCAACATAAACAACCACAATGTGAGAAGCCTCTTTATTTTATTTTATGTAGAGGTTATTATCCACTCTTCCTTTCTTGATGTTAAGATCCTTTAAAAAGGATCCAACTTTTAATACTAATATATTACTACATTCTTTAACCCATAAAAATCTTTTTTCAACTTATACACATAATTATCTTGTTTTATTAGTAAAAAACCACTTGGATTCTCAATATAGACTTTTTATTCCACATATTCATTAAGAAAATAATACTTCACAACCATTTGGAAAATATTATATTTAATTTGTACAGAAATAGAAAGAAATATTTTGATTTTTTCAAGTCTAGAAATAATAGTAAAGGTGTTTTAAAATCAATTTAATCAATATATGAACAGCCTTTACAAACCAGTCTTTTCTTGTTTCATAGAATTGGACCTCTTTCATTCAATTTTTTCCTAAAAATCACTTTATTCCAATCAATTTTTAATTTTCAAGTTTATGTACTAGATACCATGTCTAATTTTTTCTCAATTTGATCTAACTATTTATTCATGATTGCAATCCACTCTTGGTGTTTCAATTCTTCTATAACATATCTAGGCTCAACCTATAAAAAAATAGGTATGGGAGCATATCCTCAATGTTATTCTAGTTTTAGCCTATTATTCTTGGTCCTAAATGATATTTTGGATCTATATTTTCTTCCTCATCCTTGGATGAGATGAATTTAATTTTACTTCATCACTTGAAATATATGAATCAATATCTTTATCCTATATATCCTCTACATCATCACTTCTATTAGAAACTTATAATTATGTTTAAGATAAATAACTTCATCTTCACTTACTCTTATATCTACAGTTGACTGTTTTGCCTTTAATTATAAATGTTTTAGCAGTTTAACATTAGAAGAATTAAAAATTATTCTAGTTTCCATTTTATAGAATTTATATCCTCTTAAATTTGGAGTGTATCCAAGGAATATACCATCAATACCTCTTTGATCAAACTTCCCAAGATTCCCACTTTTAATATTGATAATACATGGGCTTCTAAACACCCTTAAGTGCTTAGAACATGGGGTCTTCTTATAATAAGTATCATATAGAGATATGTGTGGATTATGTCTATAAAATCAATGATTTTTAATTTGAACTATTTCAAAAATATCTTATCCTAAAAACAACCAATAAGTGACATACTCACTCAATATAGTTCAATCCATCTCAACCAAGATTTTATTATCCAATCCAGAAATAATTTTTTTGTGTTTTTATAGTTCACTAATTTTATTATGAATACCATGATTTTTAAGATAACCTTAAATCTTTCCATTTGTGTATTCAATGCCAATATCTATTTAGATCTTCTTTATAGAGTATCCATATTAATTTTTAGCACTTCTCCTAAAACTTTTTGAAATATTGGGATCCATTGATTTATTGTTTTTAAAATATAATACTTATAATAAAATTTGTATCATCAATAAAGGAAATAAAATAATTATCTCCATTTTTTTAATTTTTTCCTCATAGGTCTAGATATTTTATGATAAATAAGTTCCAGGGGATGAGATGTATGTATCTTGTCATTATTGTGAGAAAAAATTGTAAATTTACCATTTTGGAAAATAAAACAACACCAATATTTTCTTCTTATCAATTTTGGGATACCAAAAATTCCTATTCTATCTGTTATCTTGTTAATGTTTCTTGGGAACATATTCCCAATCCTTTTATTACATAATTAATTTTCCTCATTCATACTCAGATAACATGAATTATGTGCATCTCAAATCTTGAAAAAGTTACCCTTGGTTTTTTTCCCTCATGTCCCAACAATATCATATTCAATACCATTCACAATATCTTCATATGTTATAAATATAACATAATTTACTTTATTAAAAAGCTATGAAACACTCAATATATTGTTTTTTAATCCCTAAAAAAATAAAGAACTTATGGATTTAAACTTTACTTTTATAATAATAGAAAATAAAATGCCTTTGATTCTAATAGAAACAAAATTTCCAAAATTCAATGTTATTTATTTTAAGTCTTTAACATTATAAAAAAACTTTAAATATCTAGTCATGTGTGAAGAATACCCATTTTCCAAGATTCAATTTCATTCTCATTTTATAGTCATAATTGTAGTTTCGACTACAAGGACCTCTTCTTTATGTTATTCTTCCTTCACTAGAACCTTTTGAATTTTTTTCATCAAAACCTTATTGGGATTGTAGAATTACAAGAAAACATTTCAATATTATCACAAATCTCACATAGAGTTTTAAGAGGATGGAATCTATTATTAATATTCAAATTTGATTTTTAAGATTGATTTTTATTCTATTTTCTTTGAGTGTATTTAATCCCCCTCAAAATATTATTCAAATACCTCCTAGATCCATTATAGTGTCTGTGATTAAAAAAACACATCATCTATGTATGTCTAAATCCTACACAACACCAGTGATATCTATAAAATTCATATTTTATTTCAAAACATATATGTTTCACATAACTATGTATATGTTTTCCAGCATCATTAAAACCATCAATCGTGGATCCTTTTCTTGAAACAACATTTTTTGTAGACTAATATTGTCTTCTTATTCAAATTAAACATTTTATCATCCTTATTAAAGTCTCCAACTGTGTTAGTTTTTCCTTTATATTTTTATTTTACCGAAATTATAGAATTTTTGTATTCACTTTTTGGATATATAAATGATTATTTTGATATTATTCTACCCCTAAAACCATTTCAATAGATATTATACCTTTTTAATAAAATTTTAGGATTCTATTTTAAGATATTTTTAATATTCAAATTTCTTATTCCTTTCACTAACATCCAAAATTGAATGTTAGAAGTTAAATATTCCTTGTCCAACTACAACCTATTTATATGGTACAAGGTAAAATTATTTCTCCTTCTACCTCATATTTTATTCAATATTTATGTTGATTATTTTATCCTAATTAATTAACTTCCTCGTGTTGATAAAAAAAATTAACAACCTTTATGTTTCTTATTCATTCATTGTTTCTTAATTGTTAAAAAGTTAACTATATTTCTTTAACATCATCTAATCTTTCTCAATATTTTTAATATTCAAGATGGATTATTTCAATTATCTTTTAACATGAATTTAAAATGGTATTACACTTATTCTCTTTCAGATATTCTACTTTTTTCACTAATAAAACACTCACAACTCGCCTTTACAATAAGAATCTTCTCAGCACCTTTATCACTAAAATTCTCATATTCCACTTATTCTTATCTTTCATCATCTTCCCCACAATTGAACAACAAATTATCTTTTTATATTTAGATAAATTAGTATTATTTACTTTTTAATAAGATGTTGATTTTTCTTCCTTCTAATTCAGTAGACTTCTTGACCTTCCATCTTTTTAATAATTATCTTTATCTTCCTTTAGATTTGGACAATTTACTAAAAAAATTCTAATGAATATACAGTCAAATATCGTCAATGGTAACTTTCCTTTAAATATCATAGTGATTCTTTTTACGTATCTATAAAATAAAGACATTTATTTGTCAAAATTATTACTCACTTCATCTTTTGAATTACAATCACCAACCTATTTTCCTATGTCAACTTCATACATAGTGGATTTAAAATAGATTTCATGGTCATACATTCATTTTATTTTTATATAATTCTATTTTATCATATTATATGTAATCATAATACTATTAAAATAATCTATAGTTTGTTTGAGGCTATATGTCTTCCAATGATGAAATGTTAACATCGAATATGTTATAAATAGTTATCAATATATTTCAGAAATTTTTGAGTGTTCTAATTTCTCTACAAGACTTATTTAGGAGTTTACAATATCATTAACCCTTATTAAGAACTCAAAAATAGATTTATCATCGACTATTAAATCATTATATTTAAATCTCAATATTTTTAACTTAGATTTTTTTACTTTCTATTTCTCTTGATAATAATTATTATACTTATCTCATATTAATCATCTTCTATAAATCTCTAGATTCCTATTGTATTTAGCTATTAAGGGATCACTCTCAGCATGAGGAGTGAAACCATATTTATCATCTTCTAGTACATCATAGACAATTGATAATGGATAAGGTAGCATTTTTTCCTTCTAGATATGATAAGTCTTCCTATCAAATATAGGAATACCTTTACTATTAACTGAGTTTGAAAAATACATGGTGGCCTTTTTATTATTAAACCATAAAACCAAGTAGATTAAATAAAGAAACCTCCATTTGATACTAAATGATATTACTATACAAGATCTTTGTGACCATTTAGTGGGGGGGTAAATCAATGATCATCACTTTTTTTATTTTTCCATTTTTAATACAACCTTCACTTATGGTTAATGATAATTGTCTATGTTTAATCACAATGTACAAGAAAACCCATAAGAACTTAATAATTTATAATTTTCACTACTAAATAAGTTTATATATTCCTTGGAATTATTTTGAAACAATCTGATATAACACAGTCCATAATAAAACAATCCTTTGTGGATCACAGTAAGTAGGTTATATCCATCACTTTTGTTTCAAAGTAGTCCTTCCATAGTTCATGTGATCCTCACATATATAATATGATAAAATAAATTTTAAAACTATAAAATAAACCTTTACCAATAGGATTCAATGCATCATCCATGTTCTACTTTAATTCTTTACACTTGTGCTAATATAAGTCAGATCTTCTTCTTCTTCTTTGATTTCGTGAACATAAGTAAGAAATAACCACTACATCAACTTTTTTATCTCAATTATTCTTCCACACCAAATAAAATTCATTATGAATCTAAAACAACTATAAAATATATATTAGGAATCACTGAATACTTCTTATTTTTATTCTTTATGAAAATATTTATAGCACTATGCAAATACTTTTGATTTCAAATTACCAGAATTATTAGATCTGGTCTTCACAATAACTTCCATAAGAAAACCCTTCCATAATTTATTATAACTACATGTAAACCTGTAGAAATATCATGGACTATTCATTATCTAATTGTACATTCTTTTTTATATTAAATCCCCACACAGGTTTCAATACTTTCATTGTATAGTGATGGGCTCTTTCAAACTTCAATCTTTGAATTATTTTCATAAATACCATCACAACAATATCATCTTCATTTAATGATAATATAAAAATTTATCATATGTAGTTAAAATTTTCATATACATTCACAAAATATGAAATTTTATCCTTTATTCATGTTATTAGTATTTCTGTGATCCCATCTTCCACTTTTCCTTCAAACAGTATCTAAGAAATCTTCTTGAATGATAAATTCACAGACAAATCTTCTAATATTTCTTCTTATTAGTGTGAAAATATATATGAACGACACATTTTTCACTTTATATTATATTAAGTTCACTGAAAAAGTTTCACTAGATATATCTTACCCCTTATACCCTACAATGACCTAGAATTTTCATACATAGATATTACATCTTTTTAGATTAATATTCAATACATTAAACCAACACATTCCAAAGGAAAATAATAGTTTATTGTATTTGGATAATAGGTACACAATTTTCTAATTTGGTGAAAGGTCTTAAAAATCTCCAAGAAATATCTTACCCTTTATTACTATTCATAGAAATACCATACTTAAAACTTTTCATCATAACCTGGGGAAAGGATACATACGAAAGAGAGAGCTCATATGCTCATTAAGGGTAAAAAAGGGAGACACATAAGTATAACAATAACATAATGGTATGATAACATGATCATAACATGTTAAACCCCATACCCTATATATCAAATATCATAATTATGAGTGATAAAATAAAGATTAGTAGTTTATAAGACATAGATCAAAAGGGAATTAAAGAACATAAGATGGGAGAGAATAAAATTTTCATAAGACAAATAATTGTTTTCATACACATAATTATAAAAAATCATCCACGTATTAGTTAGAGATAATGGTCAAGGCTATCATGGTAGAATGAGTTCACTTCCTAAACCATTATAGTAGTTAAGGTTAACTCCCAAGACCATAATAGCAGAAAAAGTCCCTTACTGAACTGAGTTCACTCCCCATTCTAATCATGTCTATCTCATGAAATATAAATTTTTACCAAATACATTGGAGGTAGGTATAGGTTATACCCATCACATAATTAAAATAATATATATGTGTGACACAAGATAATAAAAAATTATTCATATCACAACCCATGAAATAAAATGGGTTTCATAAATATTTCATCATATCATAACCTATGGAAAAAACATGTTTCACAATAATTTCATCATTTCATAACCCATTAAGAAATAATTGTGTTTCATAATACTTTTATCATGGTATAAACTGCAGAAGAGAAATGGGTTTTAAAAATATTTTTTCATTATAAAACATTCATAGAAATAATTAGAATGGTATCATTGGTTAATATTCCAAAAAAATAATAAGTTTCCTCAAATGATGTCATATTATGTGGAAAATTATTTTGAAAGATAAATCACTTGGAACGTTTCTTGAGGAAGATAAATTTTCTTTGAAAATCACTTTTTTAAAACTAAAAAACTGTAAAATATTTTGGAATTACTTTTCTTTGAAAAAAACATGAAACCTTATAAAATAATCTTTAAAAATAATTTCAAATATTTCTTGAGGAAAATATTCATTCCACTTTGAAAAATACTTTTTAAAACATAAAACATTTAAAAATACTATTCTTTGGAAATAGAATTTAAAGATAGTTTAAAAAAATTGAGGAAAATGTCCTTTATACTTTAAGAATACTTTTTAAAACATAAAAAATTACAAAAAAAATGAAAATAATAGTTTAAACATTGAATAGTAATAATGGTATAAAATATTATTTATGTTGTAATATTTAAAACCAATATTCCTTTCACATTTTTTATAAAATCCAAATGGTAATTGTTTAGAAAATTAAAAGAAGATTCCATTCAAAAAAAATTGTAAAAATTTAAACATGGGGAAAATTTTCTTAAATAAATATTTTAAATAATTTAGAAAAAAAAGTAAATGTTTTTATAAAACATGGTTTTGGAAGAAAAATTATTTTCGACCAAGGAGAGAAACAAAGATGATTTTTCTTAAAAACATCATTCCATACTCTAGAGTACATAAGGATATTAAATTGAAGGTAAACCATTTATATCCATAAATAACCATAGGATAATAAAATAAATGATTTTGTTGAGAGATATATCATATTATTTCATCATTTTTAACATAATCATGGGTAATCCCGATAAACAATGAGATTGTAGTATAAAACTCTCACTAATTTGGTAACTTTCAATCACAATCCCCACAAAAAAATAAAATTAAATAAAACTTAAAATATGATTATAATAAATAAATTAAAGATATTAAATGTCTAAGGGGATTCTTATATACCTCATAAAAGAATATAGGTGCACAACATGAAATAAGTCTCAAAAAAAGAAAATCTGAGACAAAAATACCTTACCGCATTAGTAACTTTGAAACAATAAAAGTCATGAAAGATAGATCCTAAAATGGATATTTAAATCCCCATAATTTTCAATATAAGTTTCATAAAATAAAATCATGGGATTTATATACACTACACAAACTTAACAAGTGGGGAATTCTCATATGTCTCTTAGAAATAAAAGAGAGACTGTAAATCCCTTACCTTCAATCACAACTTTCTTCATACACATTAGAACCTCCTAGATAATAAATATAATTTTATTATAAATATATTAAGTAACCATAATTATATATATTATACCATATATTATTTACTTATGACCATTCATTACCCTTCTGTTACCAATTCCTTATTAAAATCAGGTTTTGTGTAATATTCACTCTATTTTTCATATATGCTTCGATATATTATTTTCTATCCACTTACATTGATCATGGATCCATAATATAAAAAAATAATAATCCTAAAATAATTATAATATTTATACTTAAACTATACTTTTATTAACAATCATGAAATATGGTTTTGAGAAATGATGTATGACACGATCATAGAGAAGGTAGGTCCTATATACGCAATATTAACATTTCCATTTTTCACCAATCATTATGGAAATAGGTAAGTAATATATTATATTTATAGAATGGTAATAATATCATTAAAAAAAATTATTTCTTTAAATATAATTATATATATCATCTATTTTTTGATGATTAAAATAGAGAGTCACATCTCTTCGTGAAGGCGATTGTCCACATGTACATAAGCAACTTTATCATCTTTTAGTGGGTTAAAAGTTAAAAAATAAATTGTATATTATATTTTCATAATTATATATATGTAGATAATATCATAATTATGTCATTTACATCCCATATTTTCATTTAAATTATTTTTATTACCTTCAATGTAAAGTGTTAGTTATAATGAATCACATCGTTTGGTGAGGCGATAATATGTCATATACACGAGTGACATTAGCTTACCCCCACAGAATGAAGTAAAAAAGGTTAAAAGTGAGATTATATTTCTATACTTCAAATTATGTATTAAATATCATATAAATATACTTAATTCATCATTAAACCCAACCGTGATATATGGTGATGGAAAATGAATTATGTGGGTTTTTGAGGCGGTGGTCTGTCATACGCATGCTCAATGGTTCTTCTTCCCATTTGATTGAAGTAAAGATGGATATAGGTTATTAAATAAAAATTATAAAATATAATTACATAGGATATAATTTTTTTATTATATTAAGAGTTTTAACACATAATTATAGGTGGTAAAAGAATAAATAAAATAGGGGATCTTAGTGAAGACAATTACATTCACTTAGAAACACCCCCTTTGGATCTCTTATTAAAGACCTAAGTGTTTCTCTTTTAGGAGGACAATAATCTCAATAACATTGATAGGTTTATTGGGAAGTTATATTTTTATGATTTTTCAGACCTAGATATCTTGATTGGTGTGAATAAGTGTAGGGTGGTGGTGGCCTTTTATAAGTGGGGGAAAAGAACCCACTTAAAACTACTTGGAAATTTCCTAAAGGAATAAAAAATAAACAAGCCAATTCCAGGAAAAAATATTCTAAATGAACATATTTTCTAACAATGTAATAATAATATTTAAATATTTATATCAAATATGAATTTTACAAGTTTTATAGTAATTTTGACACTTTTATTCTTAGTTTAATCCCCATGTAAACCCCATTTTTACCTTAACCATAGTAGTTAATTGTTTACTATTTTCACAATTAATTTTCTTCAAAAATTAAGTTGAAATTATTATATAATATAATTTATTATTTTCCAAATATTTATTCCATTTTTTCAAATTTAATCAAATAATTATCAAATTTTAATTTAAAATTAATTCTATAGCCTCGGTGAGAAAGTCAGTTTTCAGAAAGAAAATAATTAAAAGTTTACAAAGTTTTTAAGACAAAATTTAAAATAAAAACTCTTATAATGACCCAAATTATATTAATAGATATATAATTGAACATATTTTTCTTTAAAAACAAATTAAAATATAATTAACTTTAAAAATAATTTAAACAAAAAGGCAATTCTCAATTAGAATTCCGAATTTTCACTATTTATCAAAAAATTAATCTTTTTAGAAAATTTTCAAATATTTACCGTGAGATAATTTAGATATTATTATTTAAAAATTTAACTCTATTTTTTAAAAAAATTATAAAACTATCAAAAATAATTTTTAAAAAATGTAAAAAAATGTGACAAAACTGCTTTTAAGAAAAATAAAATTTTTAAGCATAAAATTGTATTTATTATGATCTCTTATATATAAAATAAATAATATTACTATCAAATAGTTGATTAAATATATAAAATTTAACTTTTATTCAAATCATTCAAAAAAAAGTTTTTTTTAGTTTATTAAGATAAAATGTGTTTTTATATATAACAAAATTATTTCATATAAATATTTCCTTTATTTGTAAATAGTTTTTATATACAAATCTATCGTGTCATTTAGAGCTGAAACTTGTAATATGTGAGGGTTCTCACTCTCCCTTAAAAGTGTTTGGAAAATAAAAAATTTAACGTTGGATGGAAATAATAATATTTTAATAGAATATCATGTTTTTTTAAACTTGTTGTTATGTGTAACACAAGATAAACTTAGTGTTGCATTAAACACCAGATAAAAATTGTGTTTCATGTATTGAAAAATATAAAAAATATTAAACTTATTTGAAAACAAAATATTTTGAATAATATTAAGGTATTGAATTCTACCCCTATTAAAATTAATTTCTTCATCGAAATTTATCACCTTGGTAACAAAAAATGAGGATACTTATTCATAATTACATCCTCAAGTTCCCATATATCTTCCCTAAACTAGTGGTTTCACTATAAAATATTTACCAGATTGGTGTTCTTTTTTTATAAAACATTCTCTCTTTAATCTGGAATATTCTGTTTATTTCACAAAAGAAATATAATTGTCCATTAGTGAAACCTAAGAGTTTATTATATATGAAATATCATGAATAAAGTTCCTATAGAGATGTACATGGAAGAAATATTGAACTTGATAGAGGTTTTGTGGAAGCTTCAAATTATAAGCAACTATCATGATATGATCAATTATTTTGAAGGGACTGATATACTTAGGGATTAGTTTTCCCTTATTTCTTTTATGGAAAAATTCATAGAAATACCATATAACTAACTTCAAATTATATATCACATTGATGATTATAAAAGAAACTTTTTTATAAATGTTTTCTTGTCCTTACATGTTGTTTAGTGTCTCTACCCTTCTCCACCATCTCATCAACTTTCTCAAGACCCAATAGCTTTCTTTCTATGACATCATTCCATTAAATTACATCAAGTAACTTCTTTACATAAAGTAATTCATAAAGAGACATATGAATGCTTGATTGAAATCTATTATTGCAAGAAAACTCAACTTAATGAATTTGTTAATAACAAACACCGTTAAAATCCATAGAAAAATATATTAGAATATCCTCTAGCGTTTTAATTTTTCTCTCAGATTGATCATCTATCTAAGGATGATATGCAATTTTAAAACTAAACTCTACATAAATATCTTATCAAAGACATCACAAAAACATTGAAGTAAACAGTAGATCCTGATTAGATACAATATAATATTTTACTCCATGCAATACATAACATGTCATTAATATATATCCTAGAAAGCTTATCCAAAGAGAAATATTCTCCAATAGAGATAAATTGTGCTTAATTCATAAATATATCAACTATAACCAATATAAAATTATTCCCTTTATATTTTCTAGGGGAGTTCAATGACAAAATACACAGTGAAGCCTTCTCATTTCTTTTCAGTGTGGATAATGGTTATAACATCCTTTTAGTCCATTGTTAATTATCCTTGACTATCTAACATACTAAGCATTGAGATACTTACTCATAAATATATCACTTTATTTTTTCCCACCAAAAATAATCTTTCATGTAGACCATTTTTAGGTGTTATACCATTGTCTCACTTATGTTATGGGTTCAATCCACATGACCTTATTGGAAGTAACATGTTGTCTTTCAGCTTGTGAGTTTTTATTTTTCCAAAACTATATTAATAAAAATGTTACAAAATTACAATAAACCATAATTACCTTATCATTAAATATAATATAAACCCTAATGTTTACCAATACCTCTATTCATATGTCTAAAAAAAATCATTCCTCCTCAAAACAAAAAGGTTTTATTTCTATAAATGTATTTCAAAATATCTTTAATCTTGTTAAAATTCCAACACATAAAATCTAAAATTTGTTTTCTTAGTCCTTGAAATTATGATCGACCTCAAAATCATAAACCCATGATTTAATCCATAACTCATAAGTAAATATTTCATGGATACATATATGCTTCCAAAAATAATAAAATACTTAGATGTTTCATGGTTCATATAACCAAAATACCATTGGTAAATTATTTCTAAAACTTAATTATTGAATCCAAATACATTAATAATTCAGTCCATACAATTAAAATATTTCCATTGAGTTGGTCCTTCCTTGGTTTATAATTTAATTCTTGGGTAAGGTCATTGAGATGGATAATTCTCATGTTCCCTAACACATATGACATTTAACTCATCAAAAAAATTACTCTATGACCTTCATTTCCACATAGAAAACATCTTATCCAATATTTAAGATATTCCTCTAGTTTCTTCTTCCCTACTTCTTGACTTATAGGAACTTGAATCTTCTTTCCTCTGTTCATTACCACATGAAATTTCATAAAATTTTATTTTTATATTATTCAATGTGTTAAAAATATTACTGAAGTTCATGTTGTTAATCATATTTTGTGATAGCTGATTAGGAATAGACACAATATTTTTCTTTCCTATTATCATAAAATTTGGTAACTCATTGTCACTGAATTTTCCATCAAATTCAATTTTAAAATGATTTCTTATCGTTCCAACAATTGAATAAAACCAAAAATCATTATTTTTAAAAAACTAATCATAGTGGAAAAACACATAATCATGAAAAATAAATTATAGGATGTCTAAATAAGGAAAAACCATTTTAAATATATTAAACCTTAACATTAACCTAGGTCATCCATTATCATCATCTATTTAAATCCATCATAATTGTCTATAAATATTTTTTTGTATTTCCAAATAATATCCCTTGTGAGTGCCAAACGATGTGTATAGGAAGGCCCATTTTCATGCACCAGGTGATGATCTATTCAATACCAATGTTCCATTTTTATATTTTTACCCATAAGTTACACTATTCCAGACCTAGATCTACTTATAGTATCTAGATAAGGATGTAATTTCTTGGAACCCACTTTTAGTATCCTTTATCAAAATTCCAATACATTTTCATATACAATGACTCATTCTTTGACTTATCATTAGACATGTACATAGTGATATCACAAAATTTTTATCATCCTAGTTTCAAAATATTAAATAATACTATCCTATGATACCAATTATAGTGACCCATGATTTTCATATATAAATATTTCATATTTTTATAAAAATATTCAATACATTACTCAAACACATGACTGAGGACCATAATAGTTTAGTATATTTGCAGACTGAGTACACAATACTCTAATTTAGTGAAATATCTTTAGCATCTACCATAAATATATTCCCCTTCAATAGACTTCACAAACATACCCTAAATAAAACATTTCTTCAAAACCTAGGAAAAGTAAAAATAAGAAAGGGTGTTCTCATATGCTTGGTAAGGGTAAACATGGGAGATATGTAAGAATAACATGAAAATAAGGGTCTCAAAACATGAGCATAACATGTGAAAAAAAATTCCCTACATATCAAAGATCATAATCTTAAGTCATGGATTAAATATTGTAAGTTTATAATACATGGATCACAATGTAATCAAAGAACATGTTCCATGAGAACATAAAAATTGAATAAGACATAGAATTTTTGCATACACAAAAGCATAGAAAATCCTTCCCATAGTAGTGAAGGATCACTAACAATGATATCATAGTGAAATTTTTTTTCACTCCCCAAACCATCACAGTATCCAAGGTTCACAACCAAGACCATCATAGCATAAAAATTACATTACTGATTTGGGTTCACTCCCCATTTCATTCTTTTCTATCTCATGAGATATAAGTCTTTACCCAATTCATTGGAAGGATCTATTGGTCCCACCAATCACATAATGAAAATAATACATATGTCTTCTATAAGATTATAAAACATTCATCGTATCATAACCCATTAAATGAAATGGGTTTCATAAAAATTTTGTCATATTATAAACAATGGAAAGGTTATAAGTTTTATAATCATTTCATCATTTCATAAACCATGGATAAATAAGTGGGATTTATAAAAATGTTATCATGGTATAGCCTATGGAATATAAAAAAATTCATAAACATATTATCTTCATAAAAAATTAAGAGAAAAAATAGTAATGTTATCATTGGTTTGTCACAATAAAAGAATAAATTACATTAGATTATTTCACCTAGGATAGAAAATGATTTTGAATGATAAATCACCTAGAAAGTTTCTTGAGGAAGAAAGTTTTCTTTGAAAATATCAATTTTAAAACAAAAAAATTATAAAACATTTTAGAAAATTTTTTATGTGAAAATAAAAATAAAAACTTATAAATGAAGATTTAAAAATAATTTAAAACATTTATTGAGGAAAATATATAATCCACTTTTAAAAAACACTTTTTAAACATAAAACATTTTAGAAATACTTTTATTTGAAAATAGCTTTAAAGATCATTTAAAAACAATTATTGAGAAAAATATCCTTTCTATATTCAAAAAAAATTAAAACATAAAACATTTTCAAAATAATTTTCCTAAAAACTAATTGTTAAAATATTTATTGTTGGTGATAGAATAAAATACTGTTTATATTATGCACTTTAAAACAATTATTCCATTCACCTTTTTGGTAAAATCAAAATGAGCATTGTTTGGAAAATGAAAAAAAGAGTCCTTTATAAAAATTATATAAAAAGCTAAAAAATGGTAAAAAAATATTTGATAAATAATTTTAATAATGGTAAAAACATTTTTTAAAATACTTTTAGAAAACATGGTTTTCGAAGAAAATTCATTTTCAACTGAAGAGAAAACAAAGATTGCTTTCATTAAAAACATCATTTTAAAATAATGAGTACATAATGAGATGAAAATGAAGTTAAAACATGTATTATCCAAAAATAACCATAGTATAATAAAATACATGATTTTATTGAGAGATATATCATATTATTTCATCATATGAAACATAATCATGAGAAATCTTGATAAATGATGAGATTGCAACATAAAACACTTACCACTTTGGTAACTTTCAATTATAAACACCATGAAAGAATAACAATAAATGAAACTTAAAATATCATTATAATAATTAAATTAATGATATTAAATGTAAAATGGTTTGTATGTACACCTCATAAAATATGATAGGTGCATAATATGACATGAGTCTCAAATAAGGCTATTTGAGACAAAAATCTCTTAACGCATTAGTAACTCCAAAATTATAAACCCCGTGAAACAAATTCCTTAAATAGATTTTCAAATACATATAAATTTCAGGAGAATAATCATAAAATAATTTCATCCTAATTATATACACCAAATAAAATAAAATATTGGTGAATTTTCATATCTCCTAGAAATAAAAGAGACTAGAAATCCCTTACCATAAGTATTGACTTCATTCATACATATTTAAACCTCCTTTATAATAAATATTATTTTATTATACTTATATTATAGAACCATAATTATATATATTAAACCATATATTATTTACTTCTTACCATTCACTACCCTTTTATTAAAAATTCTTTGTTAAAATCATGTTTTGAGTAATTACCGCTTTGTTTTTCGTAAATGTTTCAATTTTTTATTTTTGGACCTCTTACTTTGATCATGGTTCAATAATATAAAAATGATAATAATGAAATAATTATTATATTTATAAATCAACTATAATTTTATGACTAATCATGATAGATGATTTTTAGAAATAAAGTATATTATGATCATTGAGATGGATGGTCGTGCGTGTGCGTGAGTAACGTTTCCATTTTTCAATGATCATTATGGAAATGAGTTAAGTAATATTTTATCTTTACATAATTATCATAATATCATAAATAACATATAATTTATTTAAATATACTTATATATGTCATCTATGTGATGTGTTAATGAAAATATAGAGTCACATCAATTTGTGAGGGTAGCAGTCCACTCGTACACGAACGATATTATCATATTTTAGAGATTGAAAATGTAAAAAATAAAATGATATATTAAGTTTTAAGAATGATAAATATTTCATTAATATAATAATTATGTTATTTATATCACATGTGTTCATTAAAACCATCTGTATTACCTTCTATGTAAAGCATTAATGATAACGAATCACATTACTTCTTGATATGGTAGTCCGTTGTACACACGAGCAAGATTAGTGTATACCTTAAGGAATGGAAAGTAAAAAATGGATCATGTGATATTATATTTATATAAGTAAAATTATATTACAAATATCATATAAATATACTAAATCTATAATTACACTCAACCGTGAGAGGTGGTGATGGAAAATGAATTATGTTGGGTTGCGTGGTAGTAATCTGTCATACACATGATCAATGGTTTGGTTTCCCATTTAATGGAAGTAGATATGGATATAGGTTATTATATTAATATATAACATATAATTAAAAATTAAAAATTTTTATTGTATTATTATTGTTAATGAAAAATTTAATGTGTAAAAATAAAATTGTAAAAGAAGAAGCTCAGTGAAGGCAATTACCTTTGCTTAGAATCATCTTGTTTAGATCTCTTAATAAGGACCCTACTATTTATCTTTTGAGAGGAAAAAAATATCTAGAAAAAGGATAAATATTTTGGGGAGGAATTTATTCAGGTTTTTTCTAAACTATATGGATTAATGGGTGTGAATAAGTGGAGGTTGGTTCTCACCTTTTATAAGTGGGGAAAATAAACACACTTGAAAACAACTTGGAAATTTCCCAAAAGAATCCAAGATAAAATGGTCATTCACAAGAAAAAATATTCAAAATGGCCATATATTATAAATTGGGAAGGATAATACTTAAATATATCCATTAAAAAGTAATTTTACTAGTGAAATATTATTTTTACCCTTATCTTCTTAGTTTAACCTTGGTAAACCCGTTTTTACCTTAACTGTGATAATTAATTTAATATTGTTTTCACTATTCATTTTGGTCAGAAATTAAGTTAAAATTAGTATAGAATAAAAATTATTATATTGAAAATTATTTATTCGATTTTTTTAAATTTAATTTACAGAATTGGAAAATTAAAATTTATAATCAATCTCACAGACGTGACGAGAAAGTGGGTTTTTAAAGAGAAGATTTTCAAAAGATTAAAAAGTTTTATATCAACATTAAACATGAAAAATATTAAAATGACCCAAATTTAATTAATATATATTTACTTGAAATAATTTTAATTTAAACCCCAAGTAAAATATAATTCAAATTTATAAATAATTTAAACTAAATTGTGGTTTTCAAATAAAATTCATATTTTTCACTATTTATCAAAAAAATAGACTTTTAAAAAATATTATTTACAATTCACCCTAAGATAATTTTGATATGATAATTTAAAAAATGAAATTGTTTGTTTTAAAAAAATCTACTAATTTTTTTAAAAAAAATCTTAAAATAAGTGTCAAAATAGTGACAAAATTAATTTTTAGAAAAATATGGATTTAAGTGTAAAATTCAATTTATTCTTACATATTTTATAAAAAACAAATAATATGAATTTTTAACAGATGATTAAATATATTCTATATAAATTTAATTAAAATAATTCACAAAAATTGGATTGTTTAATTTATTGAGGTAAAATATGTTTATTTTCATATAAATAGTTTTGAGAAAAAGATTTCCCTTATTTTTAAATGGTTGTTATTTACATTTTTAATTAATTGGTTACAAAATAATTCATTTTATATACATTTTTATGCCATTTTATTCATAATTTATTTTATATTATTCATAACCACTATTCAAATGCTTAGGTGACAAATATCATATTAAATAATCATCATTTAATAGTATGTCACATTACGTTTAAACTACGGGTTTCATGTAACATAAGAAACACTTAGTGTTTCATGTAATGTATGCTAAACTCAGACTTGTGTGTAACACAAAATATCAAAAAGATTAAATTTATTACAAAAATATATATATCAAAAAATCTTAGGGTAATATATACCTTATGTATTTATCCAAAGTCTCCTTTTTAAGAATGATGATAGTCATTATAATGATGTTTAAAATTTAGTAGATCACCAAAATTTGAATCTCTAGATTTTCTTCCCTTGTTCTACAATCAACCTATAAGTATCCATCAATTTGAAACTCAGTGTAGGTTCTCCTTCCATGTGAATCATTTTCACTCCGTATTTACTCGTGGAAGGTCCATGTAAATTTGTTTCTCAAACACACCAAACATTCTTACTCTTGGAAGATCTATGAGGATTCTCAAAAAATCACTAAAACTCGTGGAAGATCTATTCTATAGAAGTTAATCTTCATAGAAGCTTCATTCAAGGGATTATCTTTTTGGAAGCTATAATCCATGAAATCCCCTTTCTATAGAAGGTCATCTTCATGGAATACTCTATTCCATAGAAACTTCATTATATGGAATCTATTTTATATAGAATATTATTCCATATAATCATATTCCACAGAAGCATAGTCTATGAAGGCATGAAATCCTTCATGCAATCAATAATCATTAGTCTTTTAAGATCATTTCATAGAATATTATTCCATGTAATCTTAGTGATATTCCTATGGAAGGACTGAAAAACTATTCATGTAAATTGGATTTATCACTACAACAATCAATAAATTTCCACCAATTGGGAACCAATAATCCCATCTCATTCCCAAGTATCTGATCACCTATATGGATCTCAGTAAACATTCATATCCATTTTTTGTTTTTTTCACCTATTGGGACTCTCTCTGGTTTTTTTAGTGTACACCCTTAGGGACTCCCCTCACTAAAACATGTATCAACTGTGTATTTTTTCACCCATGAGGACACTCATTATATTACCAAGTTTACTCCCTCAAACAATCCCCCCCCCAAATATATGACATCACCATATCAAAGCACATATCCACAATATTTATTCATATCATCCATGTTATCATCACCATTATTCTCTTCAACATCATTATAATATTATCATTACATATCAAAAACCACTACCATAAAAATAGTCACAATTTACTCATCACTCTCATCTATCAAAAACGGATTTCATCACCCATCATCCATTTATTCTCCCATCTAGTCCATTACACACAAAAAATGTTCATAGAAATATAATCACACCTTATAAATATATTAAACCCCAACCTAGTTCCACCATCATAAGATCCTAAGGATTAATTTAGTGTATCATTAGTATTACTCATGTCCTAGGAACATATATGTCATAAAACTATCACACAAACAATATATTAGACCATACCCCTTTCAACCAAGCCACATCATCTGGTATACCTTTTCACATTTCTATCTTCATATATTATCATTGGAGATGTTATCTTGGGGTTTATAATATATTCATTTTCTACCACTACAATCAAGACAATCCATAATTATCTCTCCCCCATAATTATTTGGCTTCCTGGGCCCACTATATTTTGAATTTCCCCATGTTAAGGTGGCATGGGCATGTTATTTCACACATCCCTTTGTAATTTACTGCTAAAAATTCTGGGGAACTTCAGTATGTATGGAGATATACATTAGGTGTTGAAGAAACTTCAATGAGAGTTTTTGATCCATGAAGTAACCACGAAATTTAGGTTTTATATCTTTATTCATGTGATAATGGAACATCAATGAATGGGGCATAGGCTTTGTGAGTGAACATTAGTGGTAAAGTATTTAATCATCAGATGAGGGAGGAATAAGAGTGTCAACTAAGAGAGTGTCAGGAATTTTAGATGTGCAATGACAATATGGGAATGGTAAAATAAAAGTAAATATAGTCTCACACTAATTATATTCAAATAAAATCAAATATTGTACCTGAGTTCATGAATTCACCCATATCACATCAAAAATTATTTTTTATATTATTTTAGCTTTTTTCGCTTGAAATTCAATATAGAGAATTAATAAATACATCATGAATATTCATAAATAATATTAAACACTTATTTACACCATAAATAACTTATAAACTAATTTATAAATGAATTATAAAAAATATTCAACATTAATTAACTAATTTTATGGTTTAAGATATTTTTCGCTTTTTATTTATTTGTCACATGTATCAATAATTATATAATCCTTAATTTTACCACCATAAATCAAAAAAAGTTATATTATATTATCATAGAATTATAATTAAAATCCATCCTTATATCTTAATTACACCATTCATTGATTCCAATAATAATCCATTGATTCATATATATTATCATTTCAATTAATCATTAAGAATAATTACTCCATTAATTTCAATTTACTATATATTTATTTTGTTGGATTATTATGAATTAATTGCCATACATAAAAAATAAACAACATGGTAGATTCATAAGTATTATATGATATTTAATAATTTTGATTAACCTAGATCTATTCAACATTTAATGCAAGTCTCGATCTTGAAGGTTTTGGTGCACAATAAAAGTATTCAATGGGTGCCCAATTTAGATTTTTCATCGATTTAAATGGATAATATAGGAATAATGTGAATAATGAAACCCTAAAATCTCCTATTGTGTAACTTTCACCCATAATTTATAATAAATTTAAAATAATAATTACCTCAAGCATGAAAATATTATCAACTGATTTTTATTTTTGGTCTTGTTGTGTTGTTTTTACGATGGATACTCTAAGTGAGTCTCAATTTAGGTGTATCCACATGTTCTCCATTAATCTCTTGATAAAATTATTCAAATTGTAAGTTCCAACATAGAGGAACCTAATTAATCACGTCATTATTCATTTATTGCAACAAAGAGTTCCCTTGTTCTCTTTATGTTCTTGACATGGATGATTATAGGATTATTCTCAATAGGGATAAATTTAATTTTAGAGAGTTTCCAGTCATGCACAAAAAGTATCTATTTTCTCTAAAGTGATATAATATGGGTTTTATAAATAGCGTTAAAATAATTTATTATTGCACACAAGTCGTTATTCATATATTTAATACTAAAAAACCCCATGTAAAATAATAATAATAAAAATGTGTTTATTATATCAAATTTAATGTTCATATTTATATATAATTTACATTAGAATATTTACTTTATACATTAATCCACCCATTCAATTTCTTTAACGTCGAATCATAAAATCATTATTCAAATAAATACCATTTGTTCTCTAAATAAGTATATATTAAATTAAATTAACTCAAAAATAAATATTTATTTTTAGATCATTATAAGTTAATAAATATTTATATATTAATCTATTCACTAAACTAGTGAATAAATATTTATTTATTTATTACCTTATTAATAATAAACAATAGATAAAATTCAACTCACATATTCTAAACTCAAATATTACATGATTGAATTTATACAATAAATTTTACTTAAATAATTATCATTACTCATTCCAAGAATATTATTTATTCTTAATAACTAGTTAAATAAAATTTAATAATATTCTAGATATACTAAGGGTTTTTCCCCTAGGACTATTTCTTAGTTTCATTAAAATTACTTAACTAAATTAAAAGATCAGTTTCTGGAAATACATAAAGAATTCATATAGAAATAAGTTAATATTGAAAATGCAATGACCTACCCATGAATGATATTATCTAATATAGTCTCTTTGTATACTGATATTTCATAAAGTCGGATTCATGCTATAATCATCACCTTATATGCTAGATTTATCATTCTTTTACTTTATAAAATTTACTCATCGATGAACTAGAATGTCCATATATTTACTAAAATAGTTACATTTCAATCAATGGTCCAGATATATCTTATTCCATTAATATAATAGGGGAATCCTTTATTTACTTATTTAATTAATTCCATATTACTTATGACACGCCCAAGGAGTTTTTTCTCCCTAGAAGCATATGTTATCATTGTTCTCATCCATGCATAAAATTACGTGATTCATGATACACACTAAAAGTGATCTTAATTATAAGAACCAATATGTATATTCACATATAAAAATATCTTATGATATATTAAACTTATGGAATTTCTATTGGTGGTTCTAATATCACGACCTCCCATATTGGAGGTTACTAAATGAGAAATTCAATAGAATAAGTCTCAATATATTATAATCCTCTAGAACCTAATAATAAAGAATCATCATTTTACCATTAAATAAATGTTATCTAGAAAATAGGTCCAGTTTTTAAGAATACCAGTATAGTATCTTTAGGTTCTTATTGTAGTAGGGAACTGATAAAACCTTTAGATGTAAAAAAACTCAAAGTACATTATCACATTAATATAAAATATAATAAAAAAATTATTTTATAATATATTTAAAATCCTTTGTTTAAGTTAATTATTTATTTTATTTTATATTATTAGATATGGAACAAATGGGTTTTGGCATAGGATATTTCAGGATGGTGTTTGAATGTTTTTTAGTGGTTTTTTAGGGTGACCCATTTGAGCATGGTTAAGGGAAACCATGTGGATTACCAATAAAACTATAAAAGTTAAGGATATAATATATATATATATATGTACACGGTTGGAAAATATTTTTTCCAAACCATGTGGTAACTGTGTGACTCAAGAAATTTTGAGGTAGCGGGAATTCACAAGGTTAATGCATGGTTTTCAAAACTGTTTGGATTAATCATGTGATCAGATTAATTAGATCAAAATTGGTTTTTTAAACTAAAAACTCACCTAAAATAATAATTATTTATCCATTGTATTCGGATATAAAAATATGGCCCTACTCTAGGTGATTTTGTTAACCTTCTTCCTTCTAGAGCTTGATTCCAATGAGTCTTTGACCATTGGATCTATGAAATCAATGGTAAGAAACCAATTACTCTTTCTTATTCTAGATATACTCATTTATTCTCAAATATAAATCCATACCATGGTTGGAATGAATATATATAGGGTTTTTATTGGGTTTTTATGAGAGGTCATTTTGATTCATTAAAGAAAATAAAGGAGGAAGCCAGATCTATGAAGATCATTGTGAGATTCTTCATGAATAGAAACAATTTTAGATGGGTGTATTTTCTCTCTCTCTTCACTTCCTCTTAGAACATAAAAGTTTTTTATTTTAAAATAAATTTTTATTCTTTTTTATGTAAAACCTTTTTGAATATCTTGTTAGAAAATTAAACCCTTTCTTGTTTCATTGATTTAAATTTTCAATCATGGGTCATTCCCACAATGTGATTGATTTAATGCTAAAAAGGAAGATTGATTTATTTATTAAATTTTGGGTGTAATAATTTTGAATACAAATGGGTTTTGTGAGTTCATATTGCATATACATGGGACATTATTGGTTTATAAGGAAGAGCTTTCTGCTCACAAGTTGGGACAATTCTAGGGAAGGTTACATGCATGGGTTTGTGAGTTACGGACTTAGTATTCAATATAGAATGAATTATTGATACTAATTTTTTCATTGAATTTTTTGGTAAAAATAAATTCATATTATTTATTCTTTTTTTTATAAAACTATGAGATAACTTATTCTTGTCTTAGTGGAATGTGTGGGAAGTCAAGGGGATATTATACTAAGTCAGTATAGAAAACTTCTTTATATAAAATTTGGTGTCTATGTATACTTTTTTTATCATGATATATGTAAGGGGAATATTTCTTACCTCACTAGTACAATTTCAAGATATGGATGTCATGGACATTTTGTGATGGAGCTTTAGATTCAATAAAGTCTTTGAATCTCGAGTGGTACCACCTTGATACTTTCATGTCATTGGTTTTTTGGTGTCCTGTTTTTTATTATCCACTACTAATATTCTAAAAAATTTCAGTCATTTTGTATATTTAGTTTTATTGGTTTACATTCATGCATCATATAGTGTTTTGTATTTATTTTTACGGTTTTATTTTACAAGTTGTTTATGTAAGGGAAAATATTCACCCATGATTTAGTAAATCCCTTGGTATTTCTTACCAACCTTTGGTATCTAAGGTACGTTACCAAAGGTAAGTTTCACCTTGTCCCTTTCTAACAAAATGTTTTGGGTTTATGTTATTACAAGATTTTTTTTAATATACTGGTATTAAAAATTAAAAAAATTAGTTGAATCTAGGGAATCAACTTTAACAGACTCCTTGTTTTACAAGATCCACTTAGTAACATTTAACAACATGTTATCTTTCACATGATAATCGTGCATCAATTGACGTATGTTTATAATCATTGGTCATGTGACATTATTTTATTAATAATCTACTTTTTATTACTTAATTTCTATGATAAAATCTCATAAGATAAGATATAAATGTGTATTTTTATTTTATCATCTGTCATAAACATGAAATCTTTGTAAATTACATATTCATAAGTTTAGAATAATATATATTATGATAATTATTTACTATCTTGGTAAAATTACAAAATATAAAACAAATCATTATATGGTTTATATTACTTATAATACTTACTATGATATATAATATCAAATTGATTTGAAGTAAGACTCATTTTTTTATCCCCTTTATAACTCATACTTCTATATCTCTATGTTCTAGGAACTTATCCTTCACACTTTATCAAGTACTATTATATATTTAAGATTTCCACCTTATATAATTATCTTGGTTCTGATTGATATTTTTTTATTATTATTTACACATAAACCGTATCAAATATTGAAACATATCATGGAATAAGTTATAGATCCAATCACTTAAGAATATACAATTCTATTCATAATAATATTATTAAATTATTCCTTAACATGTCATCTCAAAGATATTTTACTCTATGTAGCCTAAGAAACAATTCACTATTTAATTATTCTATATTTTATTTTTTTAATAATATTTATTGTTTATATTATCACTTAATATGAAACCTCATAGTTCTATTTTATTTGATATTGTTTCCTAGAACATGGGTTGCTACTTTAATTCCTTATTAAAGAAATAATTTTATCAATGTCTTGACTAACTATAATACTTGACACCTTTTTTATATTTTGATAACATATCTAACTGGGAAAACTACATTACTCTCACTAAAATCTTTTAGACATAATTCTCACATTCACTATTAATAAATTAAAACTCTCTTATAGATTCTTCAAGATGAAAAATCTATGATTATAATGTTTATTTCAACCATAAATGGATCTCTATAACTTTCATCCCTTATTCACATTCTTTGGTTTCACCAACCCTTCCGGTTGTGTCATATAAGAATCTTCGACAAGTTTTCTATTAAAGAAGTTTTAATTGAAATTCATTTTCAAATTTCATGAATATAGAAGGTTTTAATGAAAAGTATAATTCTAATGGATTGTATCATAATGATTGGTGAAAAATACTTCATCATAGACTATGCCTACAAGTCAATTGAAACCTTAACAACAAATAATGCCTTATAGCTATCAACTTTATCATCCATGTCCATTTTCTTCATGGATACCCACCAATGGAATTATATCAAGTAGAGAAACCACCAAAATATAAAGTTATATTTTGGTACATGGAATCTATTTTTAGTTTATATCAACCTGAAAATTCTATCTTTACTCCATTTACTTCTTACTTATTGGATTAATTATTATTTTTGAAAAATATAACATCTAACTTTGTGAATGTAAAACAACATTGTTGACTTTAACTTTCCTACATAGTATGTGTCTCTTGAATAACTCCTCTCACTATGACTTGTAGAGTTTAATGTACTTATTCTAACTCATGGTCATATGGAGACTTGATTTTAATAAAGTACAGCTTTCTCCCAATATATAAAAATATAACAACTTACCTATTATTGAAATATAGGCAATGACTAATACCTTCATATCTTAGGGATAGTTATATCCTAAGTAAACTTTAAGATAATTAACTAATATACACTTAGTATTTAATTGAAGCAAGTTTACTAATAAAATAAGACTTAACAAATACTTTGCATATAAACACATGAATCAATGGCATAATGGATTTTTTTTATACTAATACCTATATTATACTCATCTATCAATATATTTTTCATATAGTTAAGTCTTTAATCCTATTATTTCAAAAACATATCCTTAAAGAAAAAATATAAGACTTGTAATAATTATTAATCTCACCATCAATCCGTTTTTTGTTACCATCATCACTCTCATGCTTATAAGGTAATCATATTTTTATAATATCACTACTCTACATTTTAATAATTGATAAATGCTTAGATAGGATATTCTACAAGTAACACTCCTAAAGTATATTATATATTTGAACAATTATATTCATTATTCCATTTTAAATTCAAAAAATATATTAAAGTAATCACATTAATTATAATAATTTACCTCTAGATTATCATCAGGGTAGATTACATATATATTTCAAAACTATTTCTAGAAGAATTGTGGAAATAAAACATTTAATGTCTAAAGTTTTTTTTTCTTAAAACTTTAAAAGTAATCATGTCAAAATACATAAGGTTATTAGATCAAAAGATTTTAAGCAACCCTTCTAGGAATATACTTGAAATCTACTTCTAGTTTTACATGAAAAATAATTATCATTCCAAAATAAGTACTAATTTTGGCTTATATTTTATCTTCAACAATAAATATAGATATTGTGAATTTTTTATTCAGTGATTATTAAACAATTAATTATGTATAATATACCATAACAACATTCATTTAAAATATTAAACAATTTTTCATAGTTTCGAGAACTAGACATTGAGAAAAATTATTTAGTAATACTCAATATGGATCAATTGTTTTTCTAGAATCAATCCACATTGAATTATAAAAGTAATGATCTTCTTTATCTAATGTATGATTCAATAACTATTAAAAACTAGAATATTCACCTTACTTATTATAATTTTTCTATTATTCTTTGGTTCCCATATTTGGATAAAACTATGTTAATAACATATAATATTTAATTCACAAGAATAGAATTTGAAATATTACAAACAAAATGGGAAATGTGCCTAAATAATTAACATTTTATTTTTTATTCTTCAATTAATTTCAATTACTTTTCAGTGGCCTTTATTTTCATATTTGAAATATATAGGCTCCTACTCATTGATATTCCTCTAAATCATTTTTATTATTGAAATTTGTTGTGAAAAAACCATCAAATTTGAACTTTTCATATTGTTTTCAACATTGACCCTTAGTTTCGTCATCATAAGGGGTGAGAAACCATGTCCCAATTAATACTTATCTACTTAGATAACTATAGTCAAAATATTCTTTTATCTTCTCTATATAGTTCATTATATATTTATTACTAAATATATATAATATAGGTGGTAAGGATGATAATATGAGATTAATTGATAATTTATTATGCATATTAAAGCCTATATTTTCTAACTGGTTGATATACTTCAACATTTTTAGTACATAATCACTAGTTTGGTACCCTTCTTCTATTTAACACTTATACAAATTACACTACTATAAATCGGGCCTTTAACATCACTATAGAAGCACTGATAATGTAAGTGATTTTAAAGGGTTAGCTTTAATAGCGCTCATAAAAAGCACTAATAATGGGCCCCTTTTACAGTGCTAAAAATGATGATGAAGGCCTTGCTGAAAAAGTGTATAAAATGTTTTTTCACCCCCCCCCCCTCCCCCCCATCAGCGCATCCCCCACCTCTTTATTCGCTCTTTAGATAATATCACCCCTAACGTGCGCCCCTACCCCCATTTTATACACCAGCACCTTGTCCACTCCCCTACACTATTTTGTTTTCAATTTTATGATATATATATATATATATATATATATATATATTATATTTTTTTATCCATATATTAATATATATGTTTATATATATATATATTTATATATATTTTTAAATACATATTAATTTATATTTTTTTTAATGGATAGTAATTTTTATGTAGATAAGGTTTATATATAGATAAATATATTTTATATGTAAATATGTTTAATTATTTATTTATAAAATTAATTTTTTATGTGCAAATATATAAAAAATATGTATATATTGTTATATATTTGATTATAAATAATAGTACTTATGAAAAATGATAAAATTATAAAATCCATAATATCAATATGAATTTAATATCTGGGAGTAAATTCAATCCTCATTGAGAAAGGGTAAAAATACACCCTTAAACGAGGCTTAAAATCCATCAAATGTTAAAAAAATTGGGATATAGAGGAAAAATAATTAATTTTGGAGGCCATATAGGACTTTTTGGACATAAAAGAGCTTATTTGTGGATCCCATGGATCACCTAGGTGTATATGTCATCTTAATATTTTATTTGATAAGTAGTACGGCCCAAAAAAACTCCTAGAGAAGAAGTTATGGTGGTTTTAAGGGACATAAAATTTGAAAAAATCAAGGTATGGTGACTGTAAACTCATTTTTTCCTCAATGAAGGCTATTGGGGGTTCATGTGAGTTACCAGGGAATATATATCATTTCAATATTTGATTTTATAAGTGGTATAGGCCAAATAGACACCTGGATTAGAAGTTATAACCGTTTTAATTTTAAAAAATTGGAGTACCACGACTAAAAACTTAGTTTTGAAGGCCTTATAGTCTTTTTGGAGGTTAAAAACAATATATATCTTTTATATCTTATTCCATCCATTTGATTCGTATATATCTTTTCAGGCTTCGATTTGATATGTGTTGGAGCTCAAATGGACACCTAGGTAAAAATTTATAGTCTCTTGAAGTTCGGGTTCGATTTCCAAATTTTTTAAAACTCTAATATATTTTATTCCTTTGATGATCACACAATTTAAATATCATTTTGTTTTATCTCGTATCTTAATGTTGTTGTGGGTTTTAAGGGTTTCTATATTTATTATTGTTTTTTCTGGGTTTTTTTGTTTTGTAGGTATTTTCTAGAGTTATAATCCATTTTCACTAAATATCTTATATATTATGTGTAAATTTTTATTTAACCTTATCTATAAATATATTGTAATATATATATATATATTATTTATATCAATGTAAATATATTTATATATTAATATATTAATATATTATTTTTTTTAAAATATAATTTTTTTGAAACATACCTTTTATCAGCACTTGTTTACAAGCACTGATAAATAAGGGCATTTTTCAATTCTTTGTTACAAGTGCTGATAAAGGTCCCCCCCCCCTTATAGAAATTTTTTATCACAGTTAAAGACCCTCTTTAACAGTGCTAAAAAGTGTTGTTAAATACCCCCTTTAACCACATTTTTCTAGTGTAGATAAAGGGGATTTTTGAAGAGATTTTAGCTAGTGATATTAAAACCCTAGCATTAGATAAACCTAGTTTTTTAGTAGTGGTAGTAACAATATTGTTTATCTATATCAAGACTTTCTCTTTTTCACATTTTTTGAGATGGTTTATCATGGTGTATGTATCCAAGTCCTTGTGTTGCATCCTCATATCTATATAAATAGCTTATGATATGATGTAATAATCATATAAAGTATCATTTATGTATCTCTTATAAGTATCCTTCTTACCCTCACTATCTAAGGTTTCTAATCACTAATAGGGGATTCCAATACATGAAAAAAACATCCAATATAATTTCAATGCATAAGCACTTATAACACTCTTAAAAGTATTTTCTAGTGAGGAAATATTGATTAGTCCAATACCAATCATAGTGTCTTTATATTTAAATTTACCATTTTATATAATAAATAAAATTATATTAGTAGTGATTTATCTTGATTTACAATTATGAATTAATTAATGAATTCATTAGTCTCCCACTATTTTGTCAAATTCCAATATCCCATACTATTAGATTTGGAATATTAATTCACTCAAATATTTTAGTGGAAATGATCAATATTCCCCTTCAAATAACCCAAAATATTTATTTGAAAATTACTCAATTAAATTTAGGTAGGCTTTACTTTCAATTTTTATTAATAAGAAACTCCTTGATCTAATGAGTGGAATCTCTAATCTTGAAATCCTATATTAATATTTCTACAATGATTTTCTCCATATTCTATTAATTTGACAATATTATTTTCCATAAATACAAATTTGGATAATTCATCCAATTATATTTTTTAAGACTCCTTAGTAATTGAAAGTGTCTAAGACTATGGGAAAACCAATGGTTGCATATTAACTCAGAAGATAGATGGTTTTATCTAACTTAATATTTTTATTGAGGGATTTATGTTTAACTTATAAATAAAAATTATTTATTTTATATTTCACATGATGGTTAATATTAATTGTAATTTATATAATTAATTAGCCATGTATGATAAAATAATTTATGGACAATAATTTTATTTTATTTATTTTAAAAATTCATGTTAATTTATTTACCTTATGAAATCATGTATAATCATCCATTAAACCATGTATTTCCTAAATAAATAAATAAATATTTTCTTACAAAACAAATATGTCATATGATCATGAGATTTTAACTACTAGTTGGATTATCAAGAGGTGATAAAACAACCTTGTCCCTAGGGTAAATAACTAATTGAGCCTATGTTTTGATTTAGTTAAAACATTTATCTATTATTCTCTATATCTTCTTGGTTGGATTCAAATCAACTCAAGTCATGAACTATCTCCTCTCTCTAGGAGATCTACCCTATATGAATGTTTTCTCACACATAGGTGAGACATTTTGGGATTTTAGGGTTACATAAAATAATACATGGAAACTCAAGTTTATACATATTAAATAATGGATAGATGATCTATAGATCACCATATATAATTTAATAAAATTATCACATAAAAATATTAAACAAATAATTAAATTAAATAAATAAATCAAACACATACTCTATTTTGTGAATATGCTAATCAATCATGGCATGAAAAAACTATGAATTTATACTTTCTAGAATTCATTTAAATTCATTTTGATTAAGATAAATTTATTTTATTTTATGATTTAAAAAATTAATTTATTTATTAATTTATTATCTTAATAATTTGTCTTAATGGTCCTTGATATATAATAAGATTCACGTCCTATGTAATTTTAAATAAATTTAATTAAATTTTAATTTTTAAAAATTTATGTGTATGATAAGTTCATAGGAGGCCATATAGCTTGTACCTTTTATATATGATCAAATCCATTTATAGTATCTAATTTTTATATTATGTGTACTACAACTCAATATTTTGTGTGATTCGGGATACATATGGTCCTTTTCATGTACTATGTATTTACATGGAATGTATTCCGACATGGTTTTTTACAATATACAAGGAGGGTAGTTTTTTTGGGTTAATATTTATAGTCTTCATGGCATGTATGACCACACAGAATTCCATAATATACACATCATGTACCGCCGGAAATGCACATGAAGTGCACAATGTGTACAATGACCATTATATGTCATGTAGTATCATATTTTACGCAACATATAATTTTAATAATGTGGTCACCAAAAACATGATTATATTCTAAAAGCATATACCTAATGTAGATAACTCATGAAACCTAGTTTATAGAGACATCTACACATCTTTTATTCATGTGTCACTTTTAATTACTCCACGTGTTGACCCACATTACGCACCTAAAATCACAATGTATACCTTTTGTGGTTTGAAATGTGTTATATGGAATGTACATGAAATATAGGCACTATATAGTCTGTATCTAGCTACATCACTTCCCTTGAAGTCAATATGTGGCATGTAATGATACAAATTAATGACCAAATGTAATTTCAAAATTTACATGGGGTCAAAATTGTGTGGTGTTGACCATATGTAGTGTTGGCACTCAATATACAACATATAATATTGCCACATTCCAAAACATGTGATGATACAAGATTTATATAGCTCACTACTTGTGTGATTTGACTATAGGTACATATCATGTAATTTCTCATTACACGTCATGTATCTATCTCATGAAACCAATGACCTTAGCGTCTTCAGTTTGGATCTTTGAGCATTATTTATGGATTCTTTAACTATTATTTCCCATATAAACTTGGATGAATTTTTTGTCTTTACTTTTTTATTTTGAACATAATTATGGATATGAAAGACATGAAAATCAACATATAAAATTGATCAAATAAATTAAAAAAAATAAAAATTGGATTGTGACTCTTTTGATACCACTTGAAGGTTTGGGGCACAAAAAACTGGTGGGATGGTTCCCAATTTCTATTTTCATTGATTTAAATGGATAATATAAAAATAACTTAAAACATTTAACCTAAAAATATCCTTGAGAGTATCCTTCACATTTAATTTATAAAACATTTAAAACAATAATTCCTACAAAAGTGATAATCCACTTAATCAATTTTAGTTGTCTCTCTTTTTCAGTTTTTGTTGATATAAAGAATCCAATTGAGGATTATTGTAGGTGTAAGAACAAATAATCCATGAATATATAGATATAATTCATTTAAATTCAAGTGATAGTATTTAGGGACCTACTACTTCACATCATTCGTCACTGATTTTAGTAAATATTTATCTTGTACTCTCTACATTCTTAAGTGAGAATATAAGAAGATTATTCTCTTAGGGGATTAAGATAATTTTATAGATATTTTTATTGTTAAAAATAAGTCTTTACTCTCCCTTAAAGGATATAATATTTATTTTACACTTAGGGTAATGATAATTGATAATTGTGCGCAGACCCTTATCAATCTAATTGATCCAAGTAATTCTGAATTTCTAAAAACAATATTATTATTATTATTATTATTATTATTATTACATCAGATGACATGTTCATATTTAAATATAATTTATTAAATAAATAAATTATTATTTATTTAATGGGTATTAAATAAAATAAATAATTTCAATTGATTCATTAACTCAACCAATTAATCAATCCACAAAATTTATTGATCCATGAATAATAAATGTTTTATTTAAATAAATATTATTCCTTCAACAAATAAATAAATATTATATTCACTAAACACAAGAATAAATATTTAACTTAATATTCATGAAACTAAATTAAAATTTAAATATTAATATATTTGCTAAATTGGGGATGGTGTTGCACTCCCTAGGGTAATACCTCTCACGTGGTTGTCTCTATCTCTAGGTTTTCCTAGAAATATTATCTAATGATGAAGATGTTGTGGTTTTTTCTATTACCACATTAAGTTTGGGGATCCTTCTTGGCTCAGCTTCCACTCCATCACTTCTCCTTCACGGTACTTTGATTTCTAAGAAGCTATAGTGGATTTTGAGTTCAGGGTGCATGAGGTTGGCATCAAGCCTAGATGGGGTTGTCATTTTGGTGTATTGGTGTTCACAAACTCATGGGGTGGTGAAAACCCCTAGTGGAAATTTTAGATGGTGGCTCAAATTCTTGTGGCGAGATGTGGGGTGTGACCACACCAAGTACTGGTGATACTCTAGATGCCAGAAACCACCAAAATAGGGGTGATTGCAGGAAAATATGAGCATTTTTGAGTTGTTAATGTTCTGTTGGGACCCTTTCTTTTCATAGGCATGGGTTATGATAGATTCATGATTTCCCATGAAATGATAACGGTGATGAAGAGATAATATCACACCATTCATCTCTTCTTTTCAATTTAGACCCTATTTAATTCTGAATTTGGATCCTTTTTTTACCAAGATTAGATATACTTGTTATTCTTCCCCTCTAACATTTCATCCAAATCCATTGCATATTCACGCACTTTGGTCTGGTTTAATGAAGTCCCTAGAATTTTGGGTTGTGTTGGTTGTTCTGTGATGGTGTATCGGCTTGGGGTTCTTATTTTTTTGTTGGTTCTTTTTTGGTGGTGTGGCATCTGAATCATTCATCTCTATGGTTTGATGTGTTCCCCATTGTGGAAATTTCAATCAAGGATAAAAGGAGGCCCTTATTTCTAGTTAAGGACCTCACTTATTTGAAACTAAGATAGAATCTAATTTTAATTAAAAATCTATAATCTTTTTGTTCCCTAATTAGATTTTTCAATGTTTTTTGACCCAAATTGGCATTAACTGTCTATTTTAGTCCTATATTGTCATTTTATCATTCCTCATTGGTGTTTACCCCATTGTTATTATATATTGTCCTCAGTTTTCATCAATGGTGTTTGGAAATAAGGTGTGTGTAGATCATGTTTGGTGATGTCAGTGGCACGGTGGTCTTAAGGTGATGGGAATGGTTCTTAGGTAATCATAAATATGGAAATGGGATAGGTGATAGGTGGTCTATATCTTAACATATGAGTATTGGTAGGTTCATCATTTTTATCATTCTCATGGGGTCGGTTTTCTCTATTGTACATGCATCGGGTAGGGTTTTGGTTTTAGGTTGGGATTTTTTGATCAGTCCATCTATTTGAGTTTCCCCCTCTTCCTATTTAAAAGGGGGTCTATTTGGTTCTCACTTTTCCTAAAAGTCATTTTATATCAAAATTTAAAAAAAATGTGGTATTTAGTAAATGAGTGATTAAATATATATTTCTTATTACATTTTGAATAATAAACAAGAGATAAAATTCAATTTACATATTATAAACTATGATATATTATGACTGAACTTATACGATCAACTTTACTTCAATAATTATCATCCCACAATCTATGAATAATATTTACTCATAACATTAAATTTAATAGAATTTAATGTTATTTTGGTGCATTTGTGTGTGAACCTCCAGGAATTTCCCCAATTTTATTACATAATCTTACCTCAAGTCTATGTTCATAATCTAGAAACACATCATGGTACCCATAGAGAAATAAGTTAATGTGTCTATGAAAACAACCTTCTTATGAATGTTTATGTGTAATATAATCCCTTTATTTACTAATATCTCAATAAGAAGGATGTATAATTGTGTTATTAACTTATATTATTGATTTATATTTCTATGAATTTACGAAATGAAATTTTTGTTGAACTACCTTATTCATTGATTTAAGACAAGTGTCAGTGGGAACCCTTTTGTGCACAATACACCAAACTAGCATGAATCTTGAGGGCTTTAACCATAATAATTTTCTTCAATAAATCTATTGTTTTGGTATTTGACCAAGACATCACTTTAAAAAAAGGGATAGATATATATTCTTCAATTAATATGAAAGGGAAAAATCATTTCTTGATTTATTCAATTAATTCCATATCACTTATAACGCGTGCAATAATTTATACCTCACTGTGATCATACTATTCAAACAATTTCATCTATATATAATGTACATGATTTATGATAGACATAAATAGTTATCACAAGTATAAGGACAAATACACATGTCTTTAGATATGAATGTCCAATAATAAATAAAAAATTGAATTATTAATTTAGAATTCTATCCTCATGGCCTCCCTTCTTAGAGATCACCAAGTGTGAACATTCTGAGAATAAGTATCAGTGTCTTAGGAGCCTCTGGCACCACATAATCAAATATCATCTATATACCATTAGAAATATTTTATCTAGAATATAAGATATATGTTTGTGAATATTGTTATATCATATCTAGTATATCACTATAGTAGGGGGCTATTATAACCTTTTGATGTGACAAATACACAAAGTAGATTATGACAGTAATGTTATAAAAAAGAACAATACTTATGTGGAAAGATACTTATTAATATATGGGTAATCAATATTATAGATTCAATTGGTTTTATGGAACCAACTTCTAAAAATCATATCATTGTAGCCATCAATCATTCATTAAAAACAATTCTTCATTCTTTTTTATCCTAATCCACCATGGCACTATCACAAAGGATCCCTCCCCTGAGAGAATAGAGGAAATTGAAAATCTATAAGAAATTTCATCAATCCAAAATATTTCCCCTCTATTTAATTCCTTTAACCATTTCCCTATAATCCTATACATAACCACTAATTAAATATTCTATTGTATTCCATTCAATCCTACTTGTCAAAACATTCTTTCAATATCTCAAAATTAACATGCCCACCATATAAAATATATAATTCCAGAATGTCCTCAAATATATTTGCATTATTAACACTTCCAAAATTACCTTACACCACATATTATTTATTTTATTAAAATATTCAATTAAATATGGTTTACTTAAATAAATAATATTAAATTATTTTTCTACTTATCATATGTAAGATAAATCAATCATCAGAAAAATTAACAAATTACCACCCTATTATAAAAAACACATCCAAAATTCAATGACATGCTTATAATTAAATTATCATAATTAAAAAATTACTATTTTACACATATTAGCTAAAAATATATAAAATTTCACAATATTTAAAAATTAAATTTTTCTGGTTTGTACATTACTCACTTGTTTAAAACTTTTCATCCTCAAAAATCTACAAAAATAATAATAATAATTGAAATAAGAAAAAAATTAATTTATCTTTTATCATTTTAATAAAATATTACATCAAAATACAACAATGAAAAAACTTAAAATAATTCAGTATATTGATCTCACATTTGTGATTCCCTCTCCCAAGTGTTTTTCTCTATGCCACCATGACACCAAATAAATTTCACATAGGGGATAACTCTTCAATGTAGATTTGTCCCTTTATGATCTTTAATTTCCACCAAATATTTCATAAGTCTCACATCTTCCAGGATATCTACATCTCTCAAATCAATAAAATATAATGAATCATGATAGTACTTCAAAATATAAAACATATAAAACATGTCATGGACCTTTTCCATTAGCTAAACACAAACTAATAAGTTACCTCTCCAACTCACACCAACAACTCAAAAGGACTAATAAATATATTAAAAAACATGAATCCCCTTCCAAACATTTAGTACTCACACTAAATATAAACTTACAAAAACAGAATATGTCTAATTAAAAACTCTAATAGTCACCTCCTATAATCCATATAGTATTTATAACTACTCTAATAATTACTTATAAAATTTGAAAAAACCTATACTTTCTCTACCATATCCCATACCATATTTTACCCAACCATGGTTAACTCACTAATTTCAACCTAATATGGTATCAAAAAACACAATCACCCATAAAAGGCTTCATATGGTTCCATATTAATGGAAGAATGGATTTTTTTCTAAGAAAACTTGAAAAATGAAAAATGATCATGATCCTAAAAAATAAAAAATATAGGCTCTCAATATATCCTCTTAGGTCTATATATTCAACTCTCTTTATCAATAAATATGCAATAGAAACATTGGGAAAAAGAAAAACTAGTCGCTGAAATAATATTATAAACCCTTTCAAATATTTTGTGTATACTGAGAATCATAATTATAAATAATCATATTTGGGACTATGAATCATCACCACCTCCATTATATAAATATTTTACAAACTATCCACTATGTTTTATTCATTAACTTGTAATAAATAAACTGATTTTTTAAATTGATTCGTTATAACCTAAATGGAATCAATCCTTTTCATGTTATGAGAAAATACCATAATGAAATACATAGAACTGTCCTCTCACTTCCACTATGAAATTTATAAATGATTCAACAACCCCATTGAAACATGACATTAATCTATCACCTTTTAGGGCACAATACATTGAGAAACAAACTCAACTACCTCTCTATTTGTCCTAGTCCACAAAAAATTGTCTCTTCAAGTATGAAAAATATCCACACTTTAATTCAATACCAAGTATAAAATATGTAATTCATTAAAAAAAATTATTGAAAAATCAAGGGAACAAATAGCTTTCCATGGAACAACACCTCATTTCCCTTGTCCATAAACTAACCATCCCAACCGTCACAATTCATAATATGTTCTCTTCAAATATTAATTTCATAATCTTATAGTTGATATTGTGATACATATCAGACTAATGAATATGCCACTTAAATTTGATTGGGACATTCTCTCCCATTAATCTTCTATATCCAAGGTGATGGGATTATAAAAACTTCATCACATTACATTCTCTCGTCTACTGACCATCCTCACTATAAAAATTCAAAAACAATGCATCATCAACCTATTACCCTCTCCTAGAGTACATATAATATCAAAATCATGATCTTGGAAAAATTTATCCCACTTTTTCTTTTATAAATTAAAATACTTTTGATAATAAATATATATATATATATATATCTTATTATATAAATAAACCATAAATCATTCTCCAATTAAATAATGTCCCTAAAGCTTAAGAACAATCACCATATCCACAAGATCTAAAACTTGGGTATCATTATTATATTCATGGGGATATAAAAACCTTAAACCCTAAGAAATTATTATTCCATATTTAATTATGACATAACTAAAATCCTAATGGGATGAATCATAATAGACATCATAAGGAATACCCTATTTATGTAAATAAAGAGTTAGATAACTTTTCCACTTCTCCTTTAAAATATGAAAATTATCTTGACACAATTCCATATAAAAAAATTCATTTCCATTATTAGTAAAAAAATGGAAATGGAGTCATGATATGATAAAATATGTCTAGAAACCTCCTGTAAAAATTATCTAAGCCTAAGAAAATCCTTACTTTGGAATAATTTTTCACATAATACATGAGTGACAACCTAAATCATAACTTCTCATATATTTTATTATCCCTATAGAACTCCAACACTATCCTGAGATGATCTTAAAAATATTCCTATAGCTTTGAATGAACCAAAATATCATCAATTAATACAACTATAAAATCAATAAGATAGTTTAAAACCCTTATCATAATACCTATAAGAACAACTAGTGTATTTGTAACTTCGAACAATATTACCACAAACTCAAGATGTTTACACTAACGATAATGGTTATCTTAGGAATACCATTATAGTTAACCACCATCTAGTGATATCAGTATCATAAATTGATCATATAAAATCAACCTTCTCATTTCAATAAATCAAATAAATCATCTATCTTATATAGAGGATAGATATTCTTTACAATCACTTTATTTAACCTCCAATAATCTATACACAACCTCAAACTTTCATCAAATATCTTTTCAAATAACATTGTATTTTTACATGGTGGAACATTATAATAAATAAACCTCACAAAAACTACTACTAAATTTAAATCCTCATCTCCTAAATATTTATTATAACTATACAAAAATCCTCCATATAAATAGAAAAAACGCCTGAATATAGATCAATCACAGACTCAATCCCTAACCTTAGAGGTAAAAACATAACATCCTATGGGAAAAAAATCACTGTAATCTCTCACAAATTAATAAATATTATCCTTATTTACATTGGATGCATAAATAATCAATCTCACCAACTGAGATATAATATTTAGTGGCTCAATCCACCTCTGTCACGAACCACCCCGGGTCGACCCTGAACCGGTCACCCGAGCCGGCCCGCGACATGGCCCTAGGGGAATTCTCGATCCCCACGGGCTGGAAACTAGTGCCAGGCATCAAAACTAAACAATTGGGAATGATTTGGCCCATAAAGATAAATAAATAAACAACAATAAACAGAAAAAAGAAACATAAATAAACATCAGGAAAAAATCACCAAGACACGACTAACCTATCCAAGACTAAGACTCCACATAACCCCGTGGGTTACTATCCGATACCGAATCCAAACATATCCCAAGGAAATATGAACCAAATATGGAACCTACAAGAGAAACTAAAAACAAGAAAACACTATATGCATGAGTATTAAAACTCAGTAGGTAGGCCCAAATAATATAATCCCAATGCACATTCTTTAAATAAAAAAAACATTGATTTCAGGTTTGAAATACAATCTATAAATATAGAATTTTCTAAACTTTTCATTTTTAAGGTAAACAAATCACAATCATAACCCATTTCCCTCAAGTTTTAAAATAAGTTGCAAGAGGAAGAAAGAAAAGGAGACCAAAAAGGAATCATTCATTTTTCAGAAAAGTGTCGAAAGAAAGAGTGATTGTTCATTTGAAACATTTTTCTTGAAAATATCTTTAGCAACCACACACTTACAATTTTACAAGAAAACACCAAAACTAATAACAATGCATATCACTATATATAGGGAGGGAAATGGTACTAACTATACTAGTGTCAAAGGAACGCGAGAAAACCTAGGAACTCAGAGGAAGACCAGGACATACCATACATGTGACTCATCCTAAAGGCATGCCCTACTCAATGACATGATAACGCCCTAACGCCCGACCGCCTCCCTATCTGGCCTGGTCGAGGGGCCCAATCCCATAGCAATAAAAACAAACCATCCACCTACTATGGGGAACTAGCATTACATACCCAAATTAGTGCAGCAATCATTCTTGGTAAACCTCTTTGCTATGCTAGATTCCTATGTACATTTCACAAAGGGGTGTGCCATGAAATTAAAATAACAAGCCACATATATATAACTGAACATACCACCCAACTCAGAACCACCCTATCCACCTCAAGGGTATTCTTTTCCTTAATATAATAATTATACAAGGAAGGTCCCATACCGGGGACTCTCTCATCTCATGATCGAACGATGAGGCAAGAGACCCAACCCAAGAGGGGTTTTCCCCAAATAACTATTCAAAAGTACCAATTGGTCCTTTACCTATGCAACACTCTAACATTTGTCTAATAATTTAGAAAACAATTTCTAGAGAAAAGGAAATTTTCATTTTTCATAAACCATGCCAAATGGTTCTGAAACAATCATTTAACAGTAAATAATTTCCAGATGAAACAACACATGCCATTACCTTAAAAACCAAAGGCACTTGGAAACCCATCTAAGAAACTCAATTCACCACTTTAAATACAAAGATATTTTTCAAGGGCCAAAGGGGAATTTCATAAAACACTTAGTAAGAAAATTTTATAAAACAACTTCATGCAATTCAAATAGAAAGTGTCTTGCTTTATTTCACAACAAACAGCTATTCTTAAGTCTCTAAATTACTAACAAGAATTTAATAAAAGTGAAAAAAACAAGAAATCGATAATTCTTTAATTTAAAGGCTAATTCATAGGGAAACCTACTAGGAATTCATGGCGCAAGGACAATGCACACTCGAAAGCACGTAGTAATTCCCAACGCACTTGGAACCAAGGCGTAAAGATGACACCGACCCGAAACCGATGAGAATCTTCATTTGCACCTCAACCGCACCTTTACGGGTCAAGAATCAACTATAATCATAGGAATCGAATAAAAATACTCAAACACAAACTCCAAAACAAAGTAATAAGATAAATAAGGGTGCCATAGAGATATGAATAATATTTGAGAGAAATTGAAAGCATGCAAGTGCTAAGGAATTAATCTGGATGGGAAAAGTTGTATTCACCTACTTGAAACCAAACGCCGATGCAGCAACACTCCAGTGGAAGGAAGAATAACCTCTCTTGCATGAATTGCATGACTAAAACAACGAGGAAAGTGTGAAAATAAACACCCGAGTTGTTGGGACTTGACTAAAATAAATAAAAACACGAAAAGGTATAAAATAAAAACACCCAACCACCAAACAAACAACCAAAACTATTTTTATCATGTTATAATAATCCGTAAACATAATAATACCCCAAAATAAATAAAATTCAGTCAAAAAAAGAACCCATATACGATGAAAAAACCCATGAAACTTTTAAGAAAGGTGATGTTAAAAGACAACACTATTTTTAAAGTAAGTAGTTATAAACGGGTCTATAAGTATTGCACACCCCGAAAGCATTTACCAAAAGAACTTCAAAAGCCTTTTCTTCCAAAAAATGTGAAATATCATTTTCACTACGCATTTACAAGAAATTAACTCTTTTCCACACACACCAAAATCATTTCAAAACACACTTCACATTTCTTAAAAAATTCATAAAATACTTTCAAAAAAGAACCATAATAGCACACAATCAAAACATAGTCATTATCCCTTATAAAATTCATCTTCATTACTTAATCATACCAAAACACTTTCATAACACACAATAAAACCATGGAACTCATTTATAAATTCACCCAAGAATATTAAGAACATCTAAATAAAATAAGCCATGAAACACCTACTGATTGAGTGAAAAAGCAATAAAGTCTCACCAGAAGGGATCACAACACCCCAAAAACTATCTGCAATCCCTAAAATCCCAAGAAAATGACTCAAGCATCAAACAGGGATTTAGGGTCCAACTAAATTGAAGAAAACCACAAAATTTTTTAAAAAAAATAAAAAAAAACATTAGAAGAGGAGGATACCGGCGAGGGAGACGCGGCCGGAGCAATGGAGTGGGAGAGGTGGCACCAATGGAAGGAGATGCAGCGGCCAGGTGCATCGCTGGAGGAAGGCACGGTGAGGAGGAGGGTCTTGCGGGTGATAGGAGGGGTGATGGGAGGGCTAGAGTTGGCATGGCTAGGTGTTGTGGGTGGTGGTAGCCGGGATCCACGGTGAGGAGAGGCAAGGCGGCTGGTCGGAGGCAGGGTGGGGCGAGGCAGCCAGCTAAAGGCGCAGTGGGGTGAGGCAGCAAACCAGAGGCATGGCGGATGTGGAAGGAGGATTTTGGGAGGCCAGGTGCGCCAATAGAAAAAAAAACTAGGGGGGATGGTTCGCGGACGGGGAAAGGGGGGGCGGGATTAGTTTGGGTTAACCCTCTTTTTGTTATTCTATTATAATAATATTATTATTACAATAATAAAAATAAATATAAAATAATAATAATAATATAAATAATAATAGTAATACAAATAATAATAATAATAATATAAATAATAATAATAATAATTTATAAAGAATAATAATAATATCATTAATAATTTTAATTTTCATAATAATAATCATAATAATAATAATAATAACAACAACATAGTATTATTATGCGCCTCAACCCAAACCACTTGGCATCCGCACAAACACCTAGGGCAATCACGTGACTACTGCTCATCAGGCGGTGACCGCGCATGGGTCCAAAACCCACTAAAATATTAAATGACAGAAAAAAAAATTAATCTGGGACCCTGCCCAAACATTGGCGTGGGGACCTGGAGCCATGAATTAGTAAAATAAAAATAAATCAAAAACTCATGGTGTGAAAACTCTCCCCACCACAGACACTTTCTATCCCTAGAAAGTCACCCAATCAGACAATAGAAAAAACAAGAACCCATCATCGATTGAAACCAAAAGAAACCACAATACAAGAGATCAGGAGAACACGAGAGGGTTCTCCCCACCAAAAGAGCTGAATTAGTGGGGAATATTTAACACCAAAACATACCACCCCAGAAGGGGGACCAACGCGGAAACTATCAATCAATCCAAACTAACTTCTATAGCGCAGGCAAAACAAGACCTCCACTGAAACTTGGAACTCTTGACCCAGACCAAGAACCTCAAATACTAGAGAAAACCTCCAAGAAAATCATGATCCCAGCGGTAAAACCAAGCATAACTGCAAGCCTTGACTCCTCCACAGGAACTTACATATCCAAATAAACACCGCTAAACCAAGATCAACTCATACCAGGGTCAATCACACTCTTAAGAAAAGATCATGATTCAAAAAGCCCTAATCAGACAACCTAAACTGTTTGGATTACAATAGAACATGTTCATCCTAACCCCATGATAAAAAAATGAACTTACAATTTCAAAACTTTAACAGTAGAAAGGAAAAAAATAAACAATAATGGAAAGACTTTTAATGTTCCATCACTAACACGGAACACAAAACCTGAACTGAGGCCTCACACCCCCGATAACTCCTAACTACACACGAGCTTCACCCCAAGTCCTGTGGTTGGGGATCTGATGGCTAAAGTATCTCCTAACTCACATTCAGGCACTGAAATCCTTTAGTCACAGTGTCTTATTTAGGCGACGCTTCCTGTAGAACTTCTCTAGATGACCCAGATATCTGCAACGATAGCATGTCTTCGGAGGGATGCGACACGAAGACTTCACATGCCCATAACAGCCACACTAGTGGAACACCACGTAATGGTTCGACGAACTGGAAGCCAAAACCACTACAGAGGAATCCTTATAAATAGGTCCCTCTAGCACACCTTTCTCTCCAGATAGGGAACCTTTATGTGCAACTGGGTAAGCTGGATTTCCAACCATCAATGCTCCTGAGACCAACTCAGCTAAAAAAATATCATCCAACAACTTCTCAAAATAATGATCCCTAGAATGGATCACCTGCTCCATGATCTTTGGAAGAAGACCCCCAATGAAGAGGGAAATCTTTATCGATTCTCGCTATGCTACTTCTAGAGAAAATGACACAAACGCATTGAAATAGTCAACATATGCCTTCACCATCCATTGGCCTTGTTGAATATGCATGAGATCTTCCATTTTCTTCATCTTCACTTCTTTAGGTATAAACTATCGGATGAAGATGGATCTAAAGACATCCCACGTCATCCCAACTTGCATTGACGGTGGGGCGAACAACTCCCATTCATCCAAAGCTGGACCCTCAAATAATCCCAGGACTGCTCGAAATCTAACTGAATGGAGTTCCCAATATCCTAAAATCACACTCAACCTCTTCAAACCACATAACTACCTTTAACGGACCCCGATCACCGTTAAGTACAAACAATGTCTGAGAAGGACCAAAAATCGGGCATGACTTATCAGAAACCTTGGGGGCTTTTCTGGGTGGCATTTTCTGAACGGCATATAAAACACAAAGTCAAAACCAATATCAAACTAAAGCAACATTAACGAAATTGGTTTCATCCAAAAACATCCAACTCAAAAACCAAACAAATACAAACATGAGACAAAATTCCTTATTTCCATTTTAGATTTCAAAACCGTCTTCTTTTAAATCCATTTTCCAAATACCAAACCCAATATTCAAACAATATTCAACTTTCAAAAAATCATTTCCCTTTTTCATTTTAAAAACACGCTTACATCAATCCAAGTTAAAACAAAACCCAACTTACAACAAACCATCGGGATAAGGAAATATCAGTTATGCTTAAATTGGTGACATGGTAGTGTGACACACCCCAAGAAAGGGTAAACGACTAGGAGAAGCTCAACCGTGCAATCGGAATCCAGGTGGATCACTACTCTATGTGAGGTCATGACATGACACTAGTTTGCCTCCATTGTCATTCCTCAATCCCAAAACAAAAGCAAAATACTCAAAACCCGGACTACCTATGGAAACATGAGGTTCGGAATGGGAGAGGGTTCATGATGTCCTTATTGTACCTACCTCTTGAGTCCTGACAGTCATAATCTCTATCTACCGAACACCCCAAATAATAATAGCATGCCTCTGATAAAAAATTCTCATGAACCACCCCAGGTCGACCCTGAACCGGTCACCCGAGATGGCCCGCAACATGGCCCAAGGGGCGTTCTTGATCCCCACGGGCTGGCAACTAGTTCCAGGAATTAAAACTAAATAAGTGGGAACGATTTGGCCTATAATGATAAATAAATAAACAAGAATAAACATAACAAAGCAATATAAATAAACTTCAAGAAAAAAATGACCAAGACATGACAAACCTGTCCAAGAATAAGACTCCACATAACCTCGTGGGTTACTCTCTAATACCGAATCCAAACATCTCCCAAGGTGATCCGAACCAGAGATGGAACCTGCAAGAGAAACTAAAAAAAACATTATTGGCATTATTATTAAAACTCAGTAGGTATGCCCAACTAATCTATTCCCAATGCACATTCTTTAAATAAAGAAAACATTTATTTCAAGTTTGAAATACAATCTATAAATATAGAATTTTCTACAATTTTAATTTTTAAGGTAAGCAAATCACAATCATAATCCATTACCCTCAAGTTTTAAAAAAAGGTGAAAGAGGAAGAAAGAAAAGGATACCAAAAAGGAATCATTCATTTTTCATAAAAGTGTTGAAAGAAAGAGTGATTGGTCATTTAAAACATTTTTCATGAAAATATCTTTAAAAACCACACACTTACAATTTTACAAGAAAACACCAAATCTATGAACAATGGGTATCACTACATATAGCGAGGGAAACGATACTAACTATACTAGTGTAAAAGGAACTAAAGAAAATCTAGGAACTCAGAGGAAGACCAGAACATACTATACATGTGACTCATCCTGAAGGCATGCCTTACGCAATGACATCATAACACCCTAATGTCTGACCGTCACCCTACCTGGCCTAGTAGAGGGGCCCAATCCCATAACAATAAAATAAAACCATCCAGCTTATATGGGGCACTAGAAGTATATACCCAAACTAGTGCAGCAATCATTCTTGGTAAACCTAGTTGCTATGGTAGATTCCCATGTATATTTCACAAAGGGTTGTGCCATGCAATTCAAATAACAAGACACATATATATAACTAAACACACCACACAAATCAGCACCACCCCGACCACCTCAAGGGTAGTCTTTGCCTTAATATAATAATTATACAAGGAAGTTCCCATACCAAGGACGCTCTCATCTCATGATCGAATGATGAGGCAAGAGACCCAACCCAAGAGGGGTTTTCCCCAAATAACCATTAAAAAGTGCCAACCGGGACTTTACCTGTGCAACACTCTAACATTTTTTCAATCAATTATAAAACCATTTCCAGAGAAAAGGAAAACTTCATTTTACATAAACCTAGCCAAACGGGTTTGAAACAATCATTTAACACTAAATCATTTCCAGATGAAACAACAAATGCCATTACTTTAAAAACCAAACTCACTTGGAAACCCATCTAAGAAACTCAATTCACCACTTTAAATCCGAAGTGCATTTTCAAGGTCCAAAGTGGAATTTCATCAAACACTTAGTAAGCATATTTTATAAAACAACTTCATGTAATTCAAATAGAAAGTGTCTTACTTTATTTCACAACAAACTGATATTCTTAAACCCTTAAATTACTAACAAGAATTTAATAAAATTGCCAAAAACAAGAAATCAATGATTCTTTAATTTAAAGCCTAGTGCATAGGGAAACCAACTTGGAAGTCGTGGAGCAAGGACAACGCACACCCTAAAAAACACAGTAATGCTCAACGCACTTGGAACCAAGGTGGAAAGATGACGCCAACCCGAAACTGATGAGAATATTTTTTCACACCTCAACTGCACCTTTTCGGGTCAAGAAACAACTATAATCATAGGAATCTAATGAAAGGACTCAGAACCAAACTCCAAAACAAAGTAATAAGATAACTAAGGGTTCCATGGAGGTACGAATAATATTTGAGAGAAATTGAAAGCATGTAAGTGGCAAGGAATTAATCTAGAATGGAAAAGTTAGATTCTCCTACCTCAAACCAAATGTGGATGTATCAACACTCTTTTGGAAGGAAGAATAACCTCTCGTTCACCAATCGCCTGACTAAAACAATGAGGAAAGCGTGTGAATCAACACTTGAGGTGTGGGGACTTGGCCAAAATAAATAAAAACTCAAAAAGGTAGAAAATAAAAACACCCAACCACAAAAAGAACAACCAAAACTATTTTTTTCATGCTATAATAATCCATAAACATAATAATACCAAAAAAGAAATAAAATTAAGTCAAAAAACCCATATACGATACAAAAATTCACGAAACTTTTAAGAAATATAATGTTAAAAGACAAAACTATTTTTAAAGTAAGTCATTCCAAACAGGTCTATAAGTATTGCACACCCTAAAATCATTTACCAAAAGCACTTCAAAACCCATTTTTTCCAAACAATGTGAAATCTGCTTTTCACTAAGCATTACCAAGAATCCAACTCTTTTCCACACACACAAAAATCCTTTCAAAACACACTTCACATTTCTTGGAAAATTCATCAAATACTTTCAGAAAAATAACCACAATAAAACACAATCAAAACATATTCATTATCCCTTATAAAATCCATCTTCATTACTTAAGCATGCCAAAACACTTTCGTAACACACAATAAAACCATGGAACACATTTATAAATTCACCCAAGTATATTAAGAATATATAAATAAAATAATCCATGAAACACCTACAGATTGAGTGCAAAAGTAACAAAGTCTCACCGGAAGGGAGGACAACACCCCGAAAACTATCTGAAATCCCTAAAATATGAATAAAATGAGTCACGAATCAAACATGGATTTAGGTTCTGACTAAATTGAAGAAAACCACAAAAGGTTTAAAACAAAATAATAAAAAAACATTAGAATAGGAGGATACCGGTGAGGGAGGCGTGGCCGGAGCAATGGAGGGGGAGAGGTGGCACCGCTGGGAGGAGATGCAACGGTCAGGTGCATCGTTGGAGGAATTCACAACAAGGAGGAGGGTCCTTCAGGCGAGAGGAGGGGTGATGGGAGGGCCAGAGTCAACCTGGATAGGTGTTGAGGGCGATGGTAGCCGGGATCCACGGTGAGGCAAGCTAAGGAGGCTAGCCGGAGGCACAGCAGGGCGAGGCGGCTAGCTGGAGGTGCAGCGGGGCAAGGCGGCCAGCCGGAGGTGCAGCGGATGTTGGAGGAGGATGCTGGGAGGACAGTTGCGCCGACAGAAAAAAAAACGAGGGGGTCTATTTCACAGACGGGGAAAGGGGGGAGTGGGATTAGGTTAGGTTAACCCTTTTTTATTATTCTTTTATAATAATATTATTATTACAATAATAAAAATAAATATAAAATAATAATAGTAGTAGTAGTAATAATAAAAATAATAATAATAATACAAATAATTATTATTATTATTATTTATAAAGAATAATAATAATATCATTAATATTATTAATTTTCTTAACAATAATCATAATAATAATAAAAATTACAACATAATTTTATTATCATTATTGAACATTCTTTTCTTTTAAATTTTAATCCGTTTATTTATCTTATTCTAAATATCGGGTCACTGCGCGCTCATCGCACGGCTTAATAAATCATGCGCAAGTTGTGCGCCTCAACCCAGACCACTTGGAATTTGTACAAACACCTAGGGAAATCACGCGGCTACTAGTCATTGTGTGGTGACAGCGCACGAGTCCAAAACCCACTAAAATATTAAACGACAAAAAAAATTAATCCATGACCCTGCTCGAACCATGGCGTGAGGACTCAGAGCAATGAATTAGTAAAATAAAAATAAATCAAAAACTCGGGGTGTGACAACCTCAACCCTGAATAAAAATATTATTCCCCAAAAAATACAATATAATAACCAACCAAACAACTGAAAATCAAACTCTGTTGATAAAAATCAGCACAATATCATATGGATTAAAATCAATACATCCCATGTATAAAATCATATTTTTTGTATATTTAACAAAACTATATCCTATAATAATCATTCTCACCCAAAAACTATCACAAAACTACACAACTCAACCACCTTCAATTGACCTTTCTTTAGAGAAATAAACTCTAATGGACACTAAATCTTCACCATTGGATGCTTTAACCCATTATCTAGGTATGGAGTGATAAAATGATATGATGTGTTAGAATCCATCAAAACATAAGAAAGAGTAAATCCAATAAGAATCATACCTCAAAATATATTTAGTCCATTTCCTTCTTAAATGTTTATGGTCTATGTTTTCCCACTACTAACTCCTCCATGCCGTCGTTTTAATTTTCTAGCTCTTCCCCACTCTAGACAACTTTTACTACGATACACAATGATTTCCTCTTCAAACGCCACTTTTTATTGGTGGTCTAAATAGTCTTATATCATGTTTATACTATTAAAACTAGTACTTAATATTTTAATGAACCTAACAGGATGGTTCATTAACTATCACACTTTTATCATGCCTCTTATAACTAACATAGAAATATGGCCACACAATATTGAGATGGACCATAATTAAATAATAAAAACATTGAAAATCTATGGTTCCTACCAAATGGATGAGTACCACTCACACTAGAAAAGTGAGATTACAATGGTAGTTAACTCTTATAGAACTGATTAATCATTGATTTCTTTAAAAAATGAGAACATCCACATCTAACTCCACTTTAACCTATAACTTTATGACTGCATCCAAGAAAATATAAAATCCTCACCACTAAATTCTCAATATTAAATATTTATAATATTTTTTTAAAGGAACTCATAGAAAATATCACTAACTACCTATGAATATCATGCCTCAAATCACATTAGAAATATAAATATCTCAAATTTTTATTAATCATAAAATCAATAGAATATCAAATAAACATTATAAACTATAATCAGAAATCCTAAATGTTATAAATCACCCATTACATCACCAATATCTCATACCACCTCTAGAACCTAAAAATATCTAAAAATAACCCTTTCTTGGAAAATTATTAAAGATGATTCTATATCATAATAGTAACATATATTTGGGATCTTATGACATTAAACACTAAAAATTATACCATTATAATTTCAATCATGAAAAGGGAATCAAAATAAACTTCCAAGGCTAAAAGAAACTCATGACTTCAGTGTACCAGAACATAGGAATTGAATACACACCATAAATCACAAAATGAAGTTGATAATCCTCCCAAAACCCAAATAAATTTTTATTTTTATTTTTATAAAAAAATTTAAGGTTTATTTTGAACCTTACAAATATTTAGGAACCAAAATACAATCACCCCAAAAGTAAGATATCCCACAAGAAAACAAAAAAAAACTCCTAGAAACAAAACAATAAAGTATAAAAATAATGTAAGTAAAGGAAAATGATGATTTATATTGTTTGAATGTTATTCCTACATCTATTTTAGAACACTACTACACATTTTTAATTTATCATAATTTACAAGATTATAATAATTATTGAAAAATTGGTAATTTATATCACTAATCACAAGACACATATGAAAGTTTTCCCACCTCAACATATAGTGGTGTCTATCTAATCAATATATTCCACCAACCCATTATATTTTTAGGGGACCCACTATTTACCTTGGATAAATTCAATATCTCATAGGTTTTTCTTTCTTGATCACCAACATTTAGCATAACAGCAAGTTACTATTAAATTCCAATTTACTAAATTTTACATATCGTTCTTTTTTGTAAAATTATAAAGGGAGAAACCTGAAATCAACCATCTAAAAAGAATAATATAGTAAATCATTAATTCCAAACGTCCATATTCTATACCTATGACCATATATATACCCATTTATAGAACATAAATTTGGGTTTCTTATCTTCACTAGAATTTCACTACCCCAAGTTTGATCATCAGGTCAAAAAGTATCTTTTAGTGATTATCCTTCTCAATTTATTAATAAGAATTGAATGAGACTTGAAATTTCCTAAAAATATCCCAATAGAATACTAATTAAAAGAAATCCATGATAACCTCCAACACTTTATAAAAAATAATTATTTTTTCTTATGCTACAACAAAAAGTGTCTCCAATGCCTTTGGCCACCCTGGTCCCACTAAGGAATAATAATACCTTATAATTCCCTAAAGTAAAACCTTGATGAACATGTTTATTATATTTTTAATCCCACTAATCTTTCATGAATTTATCATTCCATATTCCAGAATCTTCCAAATGAATTGATATTTCTGGTCAGTGTGTTTTGTCTATGAGTGGGACACCATATTATTTTTCAAATTATTTTCACTCTGATTGTCATAATAATGAAACCAAATTTATTAACTCTTGAGATTATCTAAAAAACTATAATAATATCAATTCTTTCCCTACTTCTAGGATGTAAAAATATTCAAATTTCATTGTGGATAATGATACCACCAGATTCAACATATACATACAACTTATTCTTGTTCCTGTGAGAGTAAACACATATCATGTGGGGTTATCTAATTGGCCTATATCACCTTAAAATTATATATAAATATAACAAAAAAAGGATCATCTAATCCAAATCACTAATTTATATCTTATGATTCTTTGAGATAACAAATAATCCACTTCATAACTTCTTAGTGTTTTTTCTAGGATTATCTGTAAACTAACTAACAACACCCATAATAAATTTAATGTCCAACCTTATAAATTTAATTTAATACATCAAAAAACCTAGAAATGATGAAAATTAAACTTTAACCATGTTCTTAGCCACGTTATTGGTTTTTAGTACTAAACCTTTGGATAATTTAAAGTGTCCGGCTAATGGGGCTTAAATTTTCTTACATCTGATCATTAAAAATTTCTAGATATCCTTATAGATGTAACCATTATAAGATAAAACTGAAATTCTGGTTTTTCCACCTCTCTAAATCCACATTACAAATATTTTCTTTTCTTATATGAAATTTTCCATCTTAAATATTCTAAAAAATCATCTTCACCTCCTAAATCCATTTAATGTTTGAACCCTCCAAGTGTATGTTACCCACCTAAAATAGAAGGATATAAAGTTATCATCCTTGAATACCCATCGATAATAACAATGATTTGTGTTGATCCAAAAAACACATTATTATCCATTAAGGCATAAATACTCCATTATATTTCCTTAGTGCATGTTTCAAGCGATAAAAATATATCTTTACCTTAAAAACAATTCCCAATTTTATTTTTCCACAAAACCATATACTTTATTCATGTAAATTTCCTCTTTAAAATCAACATAGTGAAATGACATTTTTAAATCCATCCTTTCTACATATAATATTTCAAAATAAACCAAACTCAAAATTATATTAATGGTATTATGTTTAAATAATATTGGTAAAATTTTAAATAAATCCACTCCTATTATCTACTAAAAACCTATCACAATTAGACTGGCCATGTACCTCCGTATACAATTAACTACATCTTTCAAATAGAATACCAATTTATTCTACAGTTATTTATTTCCCTATGGTGGTTCTGTTAGATATCATGATCTATTTTTATCCAATGAATCCATCTCATCTTTTAATTTACCTCCTGATTTTTAAAATCGTTGATACTACCCGCTTATTATAAGTTCTTTTACATTCATAAGAAGTAAGTAATGAAAGCTATTTTCTAGCCTCTACACCAGTAATTTAACTCTAATAGATCGAAAAACATCAATATACTACTCTTTTAATTATAGAATGACAACATCTATAACTTTAACTTCTATAACTTTTACCCAAACCTCTAAAGTTCTTGATTATTTTGGTACATATTCCACTAGACTAGTTGAAATATCTGTACATTTGATACCCCATAATAGTTTTTGGAACATAAGCCCTTATAGAACATTAGTTCATATTAACATAGATCTATTCAGTTGATTCTTTATTCTCAACATCCTTTTCCACCAACCTCTATCTTTCTATTATACCTTCTCATTGAAGATACCATTCTATATTCTGATTATCATAATATTATCATCATCTTAAAGAAATAAACCAATGTTCCCAAATCCATATCCATCAAAGAAACATGCATGGGACTTGGATTTTATTTTTTTCTGAAACCTTGGAATATACATGGACATATGTTAAAACTTTAAAAAACATTGAGGTGTTAAATTATCTTGTTTTATTGTTCCACAGACATTCCAAGATTTCATGCCCCATAAGGGTATAATGATTCCTATTAACAAGGTACATTGTTCAATTTATTGCTTCCTCCAAAATCCCCTTAGAAATTATAGATTATAGCCTCATTCTATATTCATTTTTAGTTAACATATTATTTATCTACTATAAAATATCATTTTTCTCTAGTGTTCTAGGTAAAAAAAATTCAAATTTGATTCTTTTCTTTCAACAAAAATTCTAGAAAACATCACTACTCTATTCACCACTATTATTAGACCTTAAGAATCTAAATTCATTCATGTTATCCTTTTCATGAATGTTCATCCATCAAAAAAACACTATGAAAACCTTATATTTTTATTAGGGAATTAAAAAAATAATTTCCATATTGAATCATTGATGAATGCCACAAAATAAATTTACTGAAAATGAGGGTGTATTGGATTTATTCCCTAAAAAATTTCATATAAAAACTCAAACTTATGAGAATTTTACATTATTCTATTCAAATTGAACAACACCTTTCACTACTATATGAGTATAAAAATATCACAACTTCCAAACTCTATGTGATCAAGTTTTATAACAACATTTTATTCTATAACTTGCTTTTTCTTCTCTATAAGATTCCCAAGAAAACAATGTCACAACTTCAAATATTTATAATCTTTCTTTCTATTAACTATTGCTTCATCAAAACATCCCAATATATATAATGTCCAATATTTTACACATATAGACACAACTATGGAAATCTTAGTAATCTTCTATAATATATCCATGAATCTATTTCTCAATACTATTTTATATATTTGACTAATATAAATTAAGTTCTTTCATTTACCCAGTATGTTTCAAAATCCTTTTAAGTTCACGTAACTTTCACTTGACATCAAAACTTTTTTATCACCCTTCCAAATAATCTTAAGAGATTCATCATCAACTAAATAAACCTTGTTGAAACTTCTAGATACATGATTTTTCATTCCACCCTTCTTAGTTGTAGAGTTGAGTGAATCCCTAGAATTAAGGATCTATGATTCCAATGGACTATTGATACATGGAAATAAACTACTACTGCCTATAACTATAAAATTCACAAAACATGAAATTCTATAATATTTCATTATGGAATTGTCCTTAAGATCCCTATAATATATATTTAGAACTCCCTTATTCCTATATTACTAACATTAAGGTCCAATCCCACTCAATTATCCTCAAATTCTCTCCATTGATCTAAATTTTGATTATTTTTTTAACCAATCTGATGAGAAGAACATTATCTTCCTTTCTCATTGAGTATGATTCTGATAGGTTCCTTGACTTATCTCTATTTAATCTCTTCATTCAGAATGAGATTTTTAACATCATCAAACACTGTATTTCTCTTCCCAAAAGAGGTTCTAATGAGAGTTACCATCATTTCCCATGACTCTAGTAGTGATCAAAATAACAGTAATTCCCACACCTCTTTTTCAAACAATAATTTAACTGATTTTAGCTAACTCTAAATCATATTAAAATAATTCACATGATTGTCCACTAGTCTTACATCCAACGTATACATGTTGAATAAACTCTAAATTATTAACACCATTTTCATAATTGTTCTCTTGTCATACATGTCTTCCATATCATCTATAATCTCCACTATGGTATTAATCTCTTGAATATTAAAATAAATGTTTGGTTATGATAAAATCTAAATTAATACAAGTGTCTTTATGTCCATTTTTTCATTTCATTTTTTCCATTTCCTTTGGTTTTTTCCATTTGGTGAAACCTCATGGTCATTCTAAATTAGATAGTCTTTCATATAAATTCTTTTGAAATCAAAATGTGTATCATTTGATTTATCTATTTAGAAAATTTATTATTTTGATTCCATTACTTATAAATCGATTAATCCCACTAAATATAATAATTTCAATAAAATAATGTTACATGATTCTACAAATAACATTGATGCTAGTATTTGTTAAACCAAAAACTCAAATACCACTTGTTGTGTATCACAGAACATTGATCACTAGATGTTAAACCTAGAAAAACATCAAGAGTAGAACAAGTCACCAGAAACTTCTTGGGCTAGCAAAAACTCATTCCTTTAATGTTTGAAAAATTAAAAAGTCGACTCGCGCCCTAAATCACTACACTGAGTAGACACTCTTAATAAGCTCAAAACAAAAAAAATAATAGAGACAAAAAAATTTGGATAAAATAAAAATATAAATGATAGTAAGGATTTACATGGTTTTGAAGTTAGTAATACATCCTTGAGAAATCACTGTTATAATTTTTATATTTATCAAAATTTACAACATTACAATAGTTGTTGAAAAATCAACCAATTAGATCATGAATCATAATACACGTGTGCAAGTATACCCACCCCACATTATAATGGGGTATATATAGTAAAATTGTTCCACAATACTCCTCTATTTGTAGGGACCCACTATTTTCATTGGCCATCTACGATTGACTGCAAGTGCTATTTTCCTGACCACCAACATCTGATAAAAGTGGAATTTACTCTTATGATCCAATATAATATCCCTCAGATATTATCATATACTAAAAAATACAAAGGGAAGCACTTATGTAACCCATCATAAAAAAATACATAATAAACAATAACTTCTAAAATTATATCTTTTGGACCTCAAACCATATGTACTCCTAGTTCAGGAACATAACTTCCAAAATTCTTTCCTTTTCAAGAATTATAATATCACTAGTGTAAATATGAGGCCAAATGTATCTTATAGAGTTTCTTTTTATGAATATTTATATCATAAACTGAAATAATATTTTTATTTCCTAGCAACATCATGATCTATTAATCATAGTTTTCACCAATAATACATTGACTCCCATAATAAACTCCCCACCTAATGGAAATGATTCTCATATTCCATTTGGATCAACTAAAATTCTATTTGAACCTCCTTTAACCAATTTCAATCTCATGACTAGAAATATACCCCTCGTACTTAAAAAAATCCAAAATTCACTCGAGGATATTTTTCAAGCTTTCCCAACCTCCAGTTTTTCTCTCCAACGTACATCCATAGTGATTGTTACACCTCCTCTTATTAAATATTATATAGGTTTCATACCACCAGAATAAATATAAACAGATAACCCAACCTCTACCCAAGTATATATATATGAATAATTTATAACCACAATATCACATTATTCATTCCTAAATGGGAAATCATTCTAATAATAACACATATACAATCATCATGAATTAAAACAACAAGATGCATTAATCCACACCTATAAATATTTCATAAAGTCGGTATCCAATTTCGTGAGTACTGATATGTATATTATAGAGTCCTATCATATATAATAGTGGTAAATTTTATGTCATGTGGGTTTATCTAGTCTAATTCACATATAAATATTAAGTAAAATTACTTCCTTACTACCCATGAAATCCTCACCAGCTCCTACTCTAATTTTCATCTAAAAAATAACACTTGGATTCTATTTTTTCATGACCTCTCCCATTGTGACTCCAAATAAGTGAAAACGAGTTAGATTATAACCCAAGAATCTTGTCTTTACTAGGAAATGGGTTAGATACATTCATCAAGGGTATGTTATCACAGAAATATTTCATTAATTACCCTTTATAAATGAAAATTATACATCACCGTGAAGAATAAAAATCATTCCCAACATAAGTTATTGAAAATTGTATATCAATGAATGTCATTTTATTAAATTCTAGACCAAAAATGAAAAGTCAAATAAAAACTCTAATAACTTATCTATACGATAATCATAGTATTATAAAATTTTCCTCTACTAACAAGTCTCGTGTGTCCATATATAATCTTTCTTGACACCACATATAACTTTATCATTATATTATGAAATATGGTATATATAAATTTGGGGTGAGTATATATATATCCAATATCTTCCACCCAATAACTCTCATGTTTCCATGTTAAGGAATTATACTAATTCATCCTTTTATAGGATAAATAAAACAAAAAAACAAGAAAAAAATATCTAATAAGAATCAATCATTCAACAACTTCCATTATATAACACAAAATCATCACTCTTTAACCAGTCACATTCCATATCTCATTCCACCAAATAACCACCAATATAATGATAACCACTAATCTATATCCCAAACCAAGTATTTTACCACTTCTAGGGACCTCACTATAATATTTTACAGTATTTTTTCACCTATATGGACCATAATATTACATCCCAACTATAACTAAATAGTTATTAACTCCGAGAATTTGTTCAATATCTCTAAATAAACTAGTATATATTTACCAATAGGGGACTCATTAAATATCAACATCCATTGGTTAGTATATTATCCACTCAAATAAATTCTCATTGGTTTTTTAAGTGTCAATACTTTGGGAATCTATGCACTACAACCCACATTAATTGGGCAGTTGACCACCCTCAGGGACTCTAGTTGTATTACTTAATATCCATACTCAATAACTCTCCCCACAAAAAACTACATAATCACCACATCACATTATATATCCACCATGGTTCACCATATCATTGACATTATCATTGCCATAATTCTCATCATCATTATCATCACCATCACGTATCAAAAACCACAAACACAAAACTAGTCACAAGTCTATATCACTACCATGTATCATGAATGTATTTGGACCCTCACCATATATTTACTCTCCCACAAAACCCACCACATATGTAATAGTCCTAGGAATTATAATCACACCATATACATATATCATACTCCCATATAGGTCCACCACTATAATATTCTAGGAAATAATTAACCATGTCACTAGAATTCATCATATCCTGGGAATATAAATGTCACAACCTCATCACACAACCAAAACATCACACCATAATATGATCTTTCCAAGGGTTGGTTGTCAAAATATGCATTTTAACTCTTGTTTAAGTGGAGGTATAAGAACAATTTGAATATTCATTCCCACCATAATATGTTGATGAACCTATAGAATGGAAGAAAGAATATTAGAATCCACATGTATAGACTCTAAAGGATGGTGGTGAAGACTTTAATTGATGGAATAAGTAATATTCTCTTATATCCTATAAGCTACTAGAATATACTAAGTAGATTTTATGGAAGGGATATGAGCATACCCTAAGATGAATTTTAAACATGGTTGATGATCCTCAATCAAAATGGGAATATGGTCCTGGTCATGTGCCTTTGAAGTATATTTCCAGCCTTATTCAATATGAACATGTGCCTATCCTTTGGTGATTGGAAAAATGGGTTGATGAACCCTAGTTGAAATGTGAATATGAGCCTGGTCTTGTGCCCCATTATTTTTTGGAATATTCCGATAATCCTCTTAGACAAGAGTAAGAATATATTTTTTCTCTAGAGTAGTCTACTATGAATATTGATAATGATGATATACTAATATGGATATTGGGATAGAAATATGTGATTGTCCATATATCATATATATAATATGTTGAAGAATCTCCTCCATCATTTTCATAATTTATTGAAACTACAGAAGAGTATGTGCAGGAACATATGAATACATGTTCTCCATTTCTAGGATATACCAATAGATATATTTGATTTAAGTAGGTATATATACCCAATTATACGCAAATAATTACATTGTAATATGCTAGTGTGATTCAGGCATGGGGGAAGGAATATTTTTCTTACCCATGCTTGTTATTGGGATACGATGGTAGACTATGTTTGGGTGAGCATGGATATGGGCCTACTCATTGGTTATCGCTAAAATATTACATTGGACTTCACTAATGGATATAGGAATATGGGCCCACTCTCTATGATTCATAGCATGTTTCACCTGAATATATCCCCTTAGTGCTTGGATCTATGTGTCAAAGGGGGAAACCTTTTGGGTAGTGTCATCAACAAGAAATTGAGGTGAATTGGACAGATGTTTCCAGTGGAAAAGATTGATAGGATCCCTCTATGAAGCTTCTAAAATGAGATGGAGTTGTGGTTTAATCCTCTATCCACCTTTATAAGGTAATAAAGGTGTTGAATATCATGCATTAGGGAAAGTCTCTTAATGTAGTTTTATTTGTAGATAGGTGTCACTAGTTTCACCATATCCTTCCTTGATCAAGGTGGTCTCATAAACTTTAGTTCCTGAAGACCCCTATGTGAAACCTCTAGGGTTATGATCAAACCCTATAGGTGGTACTTTTTGAACATCATGTTTTCCACCTAATACTAGAGGCGTTGAGAAGGTTATTTTTTTCTTCTACTAAGGTTTGAAACATTTGATCAATGATGTCATAGCCTAGGGTTAAGGTGGATATTTGATAGAATAGTATATATAGTTACAAGGACAATAAGAAACAATATTTTTTATCATTTCATCATCTCAAGTATAAAACATTCTCAATTATTTATTTATGGAAAAAAAAAATTTCATTATTGTTGTCAGTTTGGACAGTTTCTTGTGTTGGATGAGCATAAAAATGTCTAACTTCATGGGAAACTCGGTAATGATTTATTATTGAAAGATTCACTTTGGGTTCACTATTTTTTTTGGCCAAATTCTTTGGGTTTATGGTTGATTTGGGGGGGGGGTTAGAATCTTTCACAATCATTCACATTAGTAAGGTTTATTCATAGAAACACCCAATGGATCCCATATCGGTGACCTACTTTCCAAAGGTAGAATGTCATTTTGTTATCCTAACAACAACAATTTTGAACTCACATTGCTCAATGTGATACTATTTTGGGATCATCACATCCTATTGGGTGGAATTATTACCTACTCTATAAATCTCTTATAGATTTAAGATATGTTCATGGTTATTTCCTAGATTCTAATGCAGGACATGGTTACCCTAATAATATTATCGCTTATTGAATACTTATACATGAAAGAGGGAGTCATATCAATGGAACCATCTATATGTATCTAAGTTTCTCTATATTTTTTCCATTATTAAATAATAATGAGGGGATGATGAAGTTTTAAATCCATGTGACTGGGAACTGTGGAGTTTATTATAGTCCAGGGAGGAAATTAGTGTTTTGGAGTTAAGATTGAGCCTTGAGGAGGCATCCTATATATCTTGGGAAAATAGAAATCCAAATCCATCTAATACATACAATATAATTTAAATTCATATGACATAAAGACACCATGTAGTTTAACATCATTAAAAAAGTATGAACATGAGGAAATTTGAATATTGATTATATGGATCGATCCTTGGATATGAATTCAACGTATCCTATTGTGATTCGAATTATAGTCCACATACTTCTGATTAAGTGTATGTGTTATAAAGGGTGTGAGAAAATAGGTTTGAATGAGGCTTATGCATATAAGGGATTCCCTAATATATTTAATTGGGAATATATCCCTATTAAGGAAGATAATATGTAATTAAACTTACATATGAAAGGAGGCCAATGTTTGGGACATCCACGTCATTCTACTGGTATAATCACCATACATATCTAAGCTCATGTGATTCATGATCGGTGTGATAAATAAGATATTTAAGAATATAAAACACATTTAATGCGACCATAGGATCAATTTGTATGAGAATTATGAATTGAGGATGTCCTGAGATGCTTCATTGGGAGTATGTCACTTTGAAGAAGATGGAGATATTTTCATGTCTTACACTTAAGGAAGATATCCATTTCAGGGATATCTTAGTATGGGGATTACACACTGAGGTTTCCCTAATACTCGAGCGAGTCATAAAAACTGAGGTCTCCTAGATATTTGAGTGAGGTTTACACACTAAGTTCTCTTTGATATTAGTCTAATTTGGAATATGTCCCTTTGAGTAAAAGGGTATGATCGGTCCTTACACCTAGAAAGATGCCCATGTAGGGTAATTTTTATTATTCTAATTACATTATCATACCAAGTCTCTAAGACTGTGAGAGTTGGGATTGGTGGGAGAAATAATATATAGTTAGAGATTATATTCTTTGTATATAGGTATAGTAATTTTACATTGGTGTCACCCTAATGTTTGAATAGGGATTAAACAATGATGTCTCCATGGGGAAGATTTTTTTTATATGGAGGTCATGCCTTATGAAGGAATCCTACATATCATGTTTAGAAAGGAATTATTGTCCTTGGAGTTTACAAGTCCTTTTCCTATTTATGAGAAAGGATTCATGGATAAGAATATAGAGATCCTGAACCATTGAGTTAGGGGTGTTGGAGGATATTCAAAGGAATATGTACTTTATTATAGGATGAGGGATTAGAATAGTGTGACTAAAACCCTAGGGATTTAGGAACTCATGAAGTCTTGCAGGTGTTATTGGGTGATGTACTTCACATGAAAGAAGGGTGGTCACATGCTTCATGTGATCCCTTTAGAGTTACATGATTAGGAAAAGGCATGAGGGATTATAACTCACATGATGTATTTAGGGCCATGTAGGTGTTCTATGTCATGGGGTATGAAATCGTGAAAATGTGATGTAGTCATGAAATTCATATGAATTATTTGCAGTCATGTGGGTGTGAAAGGATGTCAAGTCCTGGAAATCACACAACTGATAGGGATCAGGTAATCACATAAACTCGTTTCATGACCAATAGGTCATCTCATGATCTCATGTTCATCCCATGACTAAGAGGTGATCTAATGAAGGCAATATCATCACATGATCAAAGAATTGTCATGTGATCACATAACTTGGGACTATCATATGATTATCCCTTGTATAACATATTCTCCTTCTATTTTTCTTAAGTTACTCACCATGATTTTTTAAGTGGAAGACTCTTGTAGTCGTAGGATTAATATGCTTAGAAAATTTGACTCCCATGTGGGTATCTATTTTTCCATTTCAATGGGATTTTATAGTCATCACTACCCTTGTATCTATGATACTTGGTATAGTGATCAAGACACATTCCTTGGATTATGTCAGTGGAATTATCATTTATATAAATTAGAGACATCTATTGTTCTTCGTGTGATCAAGTAACACGTCATAGGTGAAATCCTTCACTTATCATGTGATAAACAATGAACGCTTGATTAGATTATCATTACCATATTTCTTAGTCACATATGCCTCTTTCATGACCTAATTTCCATATCCTTGATTATGATATTTTGATGGGAATATCATGGTCAGTTCCAGGTCAAGTGATGTCATGAAGACCGTGTCAGGGGTAGCTGCTCTGCATGTCCTTGTACTTTAACGGGAATCATGTGAAGAGATCAACCGCATGATCAACCCATAATTAACATATTACTCAGTCACATAATCCTCTAGTGTGACCAAATATCCATGGAATCAATAGATATATTTTGATCGGATTCTCATGATGTTCAAAGATAAAATTTTTAATGGTTTTCTTATGATCAAGCTGATATATCCAAGGGCCATCGCGTTATTATGATGACATGTCAAAGTGAATTTAAAAGATCAGGCTAACATATCCAAGGGATATAATGTGATCAAGATAATATTTCCATTGGATCTTGCATGACCAATCCTTCATGTTCAGGGAATTTATCATAATCCAGCAGATATGTCCTCGGGATCTTGTATGATTAATTCAACATGTCCTGGGGATTTCTTATGATCAATAAATGAACCAAAAAAACATATAATCCTTTCACATGAAAAACATCATAACTTAATTTTTTTTAAATATATCATTAATTACAACCTCAATAACATTAATACTTTGGCATCATCAAGAGTATGCCCACTGGTTGTCAATGGTGGCATCACATGATCAATAATTTAGTCCTAAAAATTTCATTATCACTTTATAATGAATTGATTGTCATGTATTTTATAATGAGGATCTAAAGGTAATCATGTGATCAAACATGGATTGTGAATTAGTGTGTAACCCTTACCAAAGACAAACATGCCACTTTTCCTTTATTTATCACATGATGTTTATAGTGATTACATGATTGTGAGTCTCACCAAGGGTTACACAATTGAATAATCATTTCACTTGATCCTCATATGGTCATTATTTCTTCTTTTTCCTTTGTGGGAACATGATACTTTTGTTTAATGTATTTTTTAGCCTTGATTTTTCCAATTTTCATTTTTTAGGTTTCAAATTCCCCCTAGAAGTGAAGTCTGAATGAAAGATCAAGGAATCTATTATAAGGAAGTAAATTCCCACCTGAGTCCCATGGGATTCATCCCATTGTCCTTTAGGGTGACTATTAGTCTTCTGAGAGGCCTTTTTTATTCCATGATACTCCATATGAAGAGGAGGGTGATAGTCCAACCACTTCACTTTCAAAATAGACCTTTGATTCACTCGAATTTTTCTCTAATCTTTGTTTCCTTTGTGATATCATGTTTTGTAACCCCGTCATGAGAACTGATCACATCATCTGATCACATGAACTCCTCATGTAAACATATTATTTATAAAAATTGTATAACTCAGATTCTAATAAATCAATAGTAATTCATTTATTACCATGTCATGCATCCTTAGCTACAAGTTTGATTTGCATGGTTTACAAGGGGTGTCACATAATTTGAGCAATTCTTGTGACCTTCTTATAGTCATGGAATATGTGTGATATTCTAATTTTCAGGTAATCAAGTGACCCAAAATGGGTTACGTGCTTCAACGTGATGTCATACAAGTCATAAACTTTTTTTAGTAACTCTATTCCATTTCAATATTTCAAATATTTATTCTAATACTAAATTAATATTTTATCTTTTTTCATATGTCTTTAAGAAAGGATGTTTTGGAAGTAGTGGATCATCGTAATTCCATGACAGCAAGCATGAACGCTGACCAGTTATTCACTATCCATTCATTACAAAAGAAGATAGTAATATTAATGGTGACCAACCTTTTAGAGTGTCCTTTGTTATATTTCTGACCTTTTTATGGGATTTTCTACAAGAATGATATTATCATCCTAGAACCAAAATTAGGGGTCGTATTTGCTTCCTAGAGTCTGAAGACCCACAACACCTTTAGAGAAAAAAAAAATCACATAGTACACCTCATTTTCAAGGATGAATTCTCTAATGGGTCAATTTTGAAGTTTATGCCAAAATATTTTAAAGTAATTATTCGTTTTTCTGATCATTACATCCATATGTATTGGGTGATAATGAAAAAATTTCGATGGTTTTCTAACCAGGATATGAGGTCGAGGGGAAGATTCATGATGGACTAGGGATAGCCTTTCTGGGTATAGTGTACCATCATAAAATTCAATACTAATTTGAAAAAAATCATGGATAAAGTTATTTGGATTTCCTAGTCTCTCGTTTATTATAACAAGGATCTAGAAAAGATTTATCAATCCAATAGAGACTATATATGAACAAATTACATTTGATGCACAGTGAGGTCAGCATCAATCTTTGGGATGTTGAGAAAATTTTTAGTGTGCTTATCCTAAGAGATATGTATGATGATTTTCTTCCCCCAATATCTTCTTGGGATGAGGTATAATGGAACCTCCCTATTTTTCCAAGAAGGCCCTTGGGAGGGACGCATTTCAAAGAGTTTAAATCCAATTTATGAGATGTGTTGAGCTCATTATTAAGAAAATACATGTAAAAACTTTGATAAAGAAGACCAAGGCCTTCTTGTCATGATATTCTCATGTGGAAGAGGGTGCCTACTTGCCAATAGTCAAGTAAGGACTCTTCAACTGCTGGGGGTGGGTGGTCACATCCCATTTTTAATAACAAGTTCAACTGGAGGGCTTCTAATAGTGTTATTGAGAGGGTACATTTTACCATTCAAGGAAAGGGGTGGATTTAGGGTCTCTACCTGTGTGATGGTGGAGGATATGGTAGGGGGAAGACATATTATTTTGTTTATTCTTGTAATGTCGAAGTTATATGGTTCATTGTACCATATCTATATGGGAAACCCCCCATATAGGATCTTTGGTCCCTTGCAAGTTCTATAGGGATGTATGGGGCCCACCTAGGTTTATTTGAGTATCTCATTTACTAGAACATCCACAATTCTGGATTCAACCCATTTTCAATGCATTACTGGTGTCATGTTTGCCATGTTAAAGATTTGGGAAATAAGTAGACACCAAAATTTCTATGATCATTTCACCTTCATGTTGTATATGGAACCCATTGGAAATATAAGTAATAATGTAAAAGTAACACCTAAGGCTTGAGATTATCTTATTTCTATTCATAAGGTCTTCCTCTTTGGTATGGACCTAAGTGATCTTTCCACTAACTGGTACGGATGTCGATCTCTCTAAATCCTACATCAATGCTTGGTTTTATTCATACCTGAATGGAAAACTAGACATATTGGTGAAAAATACAATGGGTTTACTACCGATGATCAGAAGTGAAACTAATCCAAGACATTGAAAATATCCTTCTATTAGAAGACCAACATCACTAGGGATTCCTTGAAAGTTAGTGAGATGTTTTTCATCAATTTTATCATCAGGAAAGGTGTTAATTGATACTTCCATAATGAAAGGGTCTCATGTTGGAAAGGCCACCACCATGATTTAATTCCTTACTTAATGTCATCAGTGTAATGATTAGATAAAATAGAACTCATTTGATGAATCCTAGATTGTTTTTACCTTGTAAAAGTTGGATTTGAAGTGTTTTTCCAATTTCACCACTCCTTAAGGAATTTCATTCAAGTATCATCCCACTAAGATTAGTGAATTCCTCCATGACCTCTATAAAGAAACTCAAAGTGTAAAGGGTCAAATATATTACCCACCATAGGTGTGATAAATGATGATTCCTAGTATGGTAGCGATTACTGATGATAGGGGAGGTCATAAAATCCTAATGAAGTAGTAAAACTAACTTCATTTCTATCCTCATAGTCTCAAATTATTATCATGATTTTGATAATAATTCTCTATAACCTAAGTTATTAAAGGATACTAAAGAGATTGAGTCACCTCCCATATCTTTTGTATATTCTCCAAGGGGTGTGGTGGCTACGTCTACTTGGGTTTTGATTCAGAGACCCAGGATGGTAGATCCCATTGTCTGAAGAAACTAACAAAGGTACTGATTGTAGGCCTTGGTGTTGCAAGATCCACACCTCTATTGGTGAAATCCTCAAAAAACACAATATCACCCCCTTTTATAAATCCTTAATTATATGATTCAATGAGGAAAAATTAGGATGAATCATTGATGAAATCCCAAATGTAATCAACAAGTAATATTTTAACTTTATAGAATTCCTTTTTTTTCCTTTATCTAAAGAATGCTTTAGTAGCTTTTCTTAACCCGCCTGATTGTGAAAGGCCTTTCTGAATCCACATGGTATTATAGGAACATGTACCTAAGGATAAATTCATTCCTTCTAATCCTCCAATAAAACCTTTGATATTGGACACCATTCATGGGGAGGTAGAGGTGGTAAGGTTCTGAGATGGATCATACTTGGTATCTACTACTAATACATTATTGTTTGTTTCTTTCAACCTAAAAGGAGTGAGTTCTATATTGGTAGATTATGATGCTAAAATATACTCGACTACTAACTTGGATATGATAGATTCATCACTAATAAATTGTAATCGATTTTTTAGAAAAAAAAAGTGCATCATTGAATCTATGTTGTATCATTTAGATCTTCTTTGAATATACAGTTCTTCAAGGTGGTGAAAAGACAACATCGGTAGAAGAGGAGTCAGTGGGACCATAAGATCATCCATCATAATAAGGTGTTGTCATTACCCCTAAAAGTTTAGTTGAGATGGAAGAGGTTACCAGTGGCATGGATGAGAAGGTTATTTTTCATCTCTAATCATTATTTTTTATTTTATTATGGTAATTCATTGCTTATTTATTGGTTAACAATATCTTAGATGATTCATCCTGGTAGGTTTTCCTAAGAGATCAGGAGATCGAGATCCTTCTACTTTATGATCCCTCTCCACTACGATGATTAGAATAAAGAGTATCTTCACACCAAGCCTATCAAGAGATGTGAGTATGATTTCTTTTATTAGTTAATTGGTTTTGGAATATGCCTCTATTATTTCATTAAGTTGTATTCGAGGATTGGAGTGCAAAACATTTCATTTGAATCTTTAGAAACAATTATGGGGGTAAATTTAGATTTTATTCACAGAGGGCCCCTTAAAGGAGTTAAAGGACTAATTGGGATACATAAGGTACATGTTCAATACCCTTTTATATGGTGTGTTAAACTATCAAGGTCTTCATGAAAAGGTAAAGGGGGTATTTTCTATTAGGGAATAAAAATATATCCCTTGAATAGATAATATCAGTGGTGGAGGCCTCATTTTACACAAAAAAATGTCGAGATGATGATCTAAATGAGGATTACCATCATGAAATTGACATAATAGATCACAAAAATTTATTTAATGTTGTGAAGAGTGAGACTAATGGGATCCATCCTAAGATTTACAAGCTCCAATAATATTTTTCCCATATGAAATATACCCTAAAATACATAGATAAAATTTTGGTGGTTCAATAAATGATCTTTAACATGGTGAAAATCCTAGACTTGATTTTGTTTCTAGGAAGGAGGAATTATTATAAGAAATAGTGGATAAATTGAGTCAGTCGATCAATTGTACCAATCCATAGCTTACCTACACCAGAATTTGGAAAATCTCAAATAATCCTCTGATAAGATACTATAATGGGTCTATATATTATTTTATATCCTCATTTTATGTTTGGGGGATTATGGTAGAGACACAAGGTTAGAAATTCCTCCCTTATTTTGTACTTATCAATGAAAGTAATTTATCAAACTCTTTGTTTTGTTATTTATCCTCTTATATTCTCACCATATACATGAAATTTAAATGGATTAATATCATATAGATCACTAAAAACACCAATATATCCATAATTCTGAGAAAACCCCAAACTCAAACTCAAACACTAAAGTCATAATGGACTTATTTCAATAATAGATTGTGAATGAAAATAAGCACAAAAAACATTATTGATTCTTAGGTTAATACTTTTTTAAATCATTTAGTTAAAATGGATTTCCTTAGGTGGATGTGCTTCATAGTGAGAGTGATTTATACTTTACATAGACCAGAGGCCTAGTGAGCACAATTTGACTATTTTTAGGGCCATATGGTGGGATCTACAATTATTTATGTCTCTTTTATATAATATATTTATTAAATTATCAATTTTTCTTATAGAAAATAAATAATGTTTCTATTGAGAAGATATTAAACTTTTTCCTAGACCGACCTTTGTGGGTTTTTAGTCTGACTAGTATTATGCCTATTTAAACTGAAAGTTTGAGGTCTTTCAAATCAGTCCAATGAGGTTCTATTGTTTTAGTTCAAACAGTTAAGACCCTATGTTACAGTATTTTATGGTTATATTTCTTGGACCTTATATTTATATATTATAGGTTTTTATATATCAAAACTTCTATTTTTGTAGTTTAGTTTCATAAATCTTGGTCCTTCTATAAATTCATATGCTTAATACATGGAACATATTATGAAGGATCGGTATTCATAAAGGGTCCTTCCACCCTAAATATTTGAAGGTATTATGAAGGATGTATATTTAATAAGGGTTCTAACACCCTATATCTTTATTTGGAATATGAATTATGGGTATTCATGAAGGTTTCTAATACCCTACATCCTTATTTTAAAGGTCCTTGATAGATTATGAAATAATTTCAAGGATATCAAATCAACTTGGATAACTAGTATATGAGTTTTTTAAATCATGTCCCAAATAGTTTGAACTGAATATAATGATATGGGGTAGATTATCCATGGTTAATCATAGAAAACATTAAGGTGAAAAGTTCTTTTTTTATGTCTCTAGGGCTCATAGGGATTTTAGTTCCTTTCTTATAAGGAAAATATTCCATTGGTTGATAGGTCAAGGATACTTATGCAAGATCCAATATATAATTACATCCATGTTAATGTTGTGGGGTACTCACTCCATTCCAAGGGTGGTGGAAGATTTAAAAATATTAAAACACTTGTGAAATGAAATAGGTAATGAAGGAAAGACTATCCAATGAGGGTTTGGTAACCCTGGGGTAGTTCAGTTTATGTTCATGAAGCACGGGCCCTGTATCTTTCAGTTAAGGGTCTCATAATGAGGACCATCAAAAGATTCTAGAAAGAAGTACCATATTTAATTTTCAAAAATAGGTATAATACATGGTGACATAAATTTGAGGATGTTGAATCCACTTGAATAGTTTAGTCATGGGAATTTAAAATCATAACCCAAGAATATCTGTGTCAACGGGGGGTGGAGACCATTAGGTTTAGGTTTACCATTAGTAATAGTGTAATTTTTTATCATGTAAAGTCCAGACAATAGCTCTTCAATTTAAAGGATACCTCTTCTCTCAGACTAAAATATCTCCTAAGAACAATATGTTATGAATTGTGTTATTCACCAGTGAAACCTAGTGGGTTTCATTCAGATTAGTCATCATTTTTGGGTATCAAATTAGACTTTAAAGAAGTAAAGGTGGTTTATAGAAAATGTAATATTCAATAAGAGTTCAAACACCCTAAAATTTTTTTCTACACATACTGAACATATCATCATGGTGATGGGAAGTGGTAAATAATCTCTCTAAATTTTCCATTGACTATAAGGGTCTAGTTAAAATGTATTGACTTTTAATAGGGTCATTAGATGGCCCTATGATGTTTCTAACTTTTTTATTTATGCTCTATATTTTTTATAATCTTTAGAGATGAAGATATTAGTGAGAATAGACTTAATGTTTTATCATACATACCTTTATAGGTTTTTTATCTAATAAGTTTTATATTTATTCAACAATAGTTTAGGTTATTGTGATTTGGACCAGTTGTCATGTGTTTTAACATCATGTGGATAGGATGTAGGTGTCTTAGAGTTTAAGGTCATACAAAGAGGACATTAATGCTATATAGTTTAAAATCTTCCCACCATGAGCTTAATAACCAAAGTGAAAATTATTCAACATGTCTTTAGATACCCCTTACATCTATCAAGGGTATTTAAATGTGGAATACATATTTTTTCCTTGCATAAGATTTGGGTAGATATCCATATATTTTGGCCTCTTTTATATATATCTATCTTATGTGAATGATATTTATATATATATATATATCTGATTCAGAATTACATGAAACAAGTCTATATAATTTGATAGTTCTTAATCATTTTAAGGTATTTCAAGGTAGACTATCAGTGAAACACACCTTTGGTCATGATACCACTAGACACATCAAATATTTTAGTCCAATCCTCTAAGATCACATGAGTCACACTCAGTGTGAGAAATAAGTGCTAAATGGAGGATAACCCACACCATACTAGATAGAGGTTTGTGAAATTTCTATTCCTGGGATTTCATTAGGTTTCCATATGCATCTTGTAAGGGTATGAATCAATCCATATATAACTCCTTAAAATAGAATCCTCCATGAAGATCTGAACATATGTAGAATGGAATTAGGGAATCCTTTTTGTTTGATTATATAGTTGGGCCTAGGATTGAAGGATCTGAGCATCACTATGTATCCTATAACAATAGTAATCAATCCACACATATTTATTATATGTCTCCTCACACATATTGAACTCTTATGTGGAGAGGGAGTAGTTTATTTCGAACACAGGTTCCCATAAAAAGGAATATGTGTCCAAATAACTTGTGTGGATCTGACGCATATATTAAATTGAAGGTATGTTCTACTTTAAATGAAAATTCACCCACTATCATATAGGTTCAATTCCTATAACTATTTATGATACTGTTAAGGGGAAGGGATCTCATATTGGGAGTGGATTTCACTAGTGGGAGAATATTTACAACCTTGCGTAAAAACAAGGATGAAAACTTTCAATATGGACCAAGAATTAGGTCAGGTTATGAGAGTGGAAAACCTATGGTTGGACCCAGGACAATACACTCAGGCATCACTACACATCCTAGTAGGTCAGGAATCAAGCCACATGTATTTACTATAAGGGTAAGGTTGCCTGCATAGATCAGGCTCATGGGAAGGGGTGGGGGATTTATTATTTTAAATATTAGGTATAGGCCTTGGATTGGGGGACTCAAGAATCTCTATGTATCCTAAAAGTTCAGAAATAAATTTAAACATGGTTCTCAAAAATATGGTTCCCCAAATAGATATGAATCACGTATGTGTGTAAGTCATATTACTTTCTCTCGGTATTATAGATGGGAATTAGATTCAGGGGTTCAAGAATCATTATGTATCCTTTGATAATAAGAATAAAAACACACTTAGTTCTTATATAGAAAATTTAATGAATAGATATGGCTCATGTGTAAGGAATAGAGGACATTGATGATCTCTTTCATTGACTTAACATGTGATAATAACTCCTGCATAGATCTAGATCTTATATAGATGACTAAGGGGACATGTGGAATAGGCCACTCTAAGCAGTTTAGATTCATGTATAATGGAATTTCCTTTTTTATTTTAATGTCATGTGGTTGGGATTATGACCATAGAATTTAACATCATGAGGTAGGGATGTGTAGCTTAATATGACTCTTATCCTCATGTGAATTTTGAGGACTTCATCTCTTTTTAGTGAAGGTTTAAACATCAAGACAAGGCAGGGGAATTTTGAATTTTGGTGTAAAGTGGGAGCCACTTCATTATGTATTATTTTCTGAATTTGTGTTCAGTCCTAGGTAATAATGTTCAAACATTTCTATGTATCTCAAAAGAATGATAATTATGCCACACATATTTCTTTGAAAATAAATTCATCATATTGATCTATTTTATGTATGAGTATAGGGAATTTCTCTTGAATAGATTTGGATTTCATGTCATCTCTAGGCCCCATGGGGTGGCTCAATATTAAGTAGTTTAGGGTCTTGTGGGATAGACCATATATTGTGTATTTTAACATCTTGTGACCAGTACATTTTTGTACAGTTTAACATCATTAATCTAGGACTTTGTTCCATATCCTTGAATGAAACACATCTCAATAATACTACTCATAGTGGATTTCTAAGTTATCTATGCTCACTTGAGTCATACTTGGAATGAGAAACAAGAGATGATTGGGTTAATTTATTTGTATGAGAGTGTATAATAGGGAACATGTGATAGAATTCAAATTTTAATGTGAGTAAGAATATCTACATATATCTGACTCTCATGGAGGGAAATGCTGAAAATTCATGGCTATGAATTAAATATATGATCTAGGAAAGTTTGTGTATGAGCTTTGAAATGGGACATCCAGGTGTCACTTCATATCCTATGGTATGGGAATCAAGACACACATAATTATTATAAAAAAATCCCATATATATAAAGCTCATATGTAGGTAGGGGGTATCTTTTATATTATCTTGGTGATCCTTCACATCATATTCACCTAAAGGTACCTCTATATAGATTGATATTATATATAGGTAAAGGTAATTTCTATATCTTATCTTGGTGTGGGGATGAAACATTCAAACCTATAACAGACTTGTGGATAGGGTCCATGTACCCTTTCATAGATCTACATCTCATGTAGGTCATGGATCTTATAGGATTTCTTTCTCTAAGTAGTTTTATGCCTTATAGGATGGACCAAATGGGATTTATGAGAGGAATAACTAACTTAAGGAATTTATACCTTCACATGAAACAAATACTTAAAAATTAAAGGGTACCAAAATAAAAATTCATAATATTTATTTGAAAATGAGTACAAATAAAAGATGTGTAACATTGAAGGTTTCTGAATCTTCTTGAATAGTTCATCACAAAAGGTTTAAATCATAACCTAAGAACATATGATCCAATGGGAGGTGACGATCAGTGGGTATAGTTAGACTACAAGTAATGGTGGAAGCCTATATCACATGTCGATAGGAAAATTACCCTGGATTTATGGGGGGCTCTTTTCTAGGACCATAATATCCCCTAGGTACATGATCTTATACATTTTGTTATTAACCAGTGAATCCTAGAGATACCCCTTCAGATCATCTAGTCCTTTATACCAAACTTCCATAGGGGAGAACGAAGTCTATGTGATCTCAAGGTCCATGGGTTTTAAGATATGTGTATAAACTCAACTAATTGGATGGTATTAAATTAGATATGGAAGGTAATAAGTTTGATCGTGGAGAAAATAATATTGAAGAAGGTTTCAAGCACCCTAAATGCTACAACATTATGTATTGAACATTTTTTGGGTTGAATGGATAATACATGTGATTATTTAGTACACAATCATCATAGGTGGGGATCTATTCAATATGAATACACTGTATCATGAATTTTAATATCATACAACAAGAACATTGTTTTTACTCTTTTAATATGAGGAATTTGAATTGTGTTAGTTAGAGTAACTTTCTTAGTTCCCTAATCTCACATGAGTGATTCTTTGTGTGAGAAACTTGATACAATCCTAAAATCAATTAAACATCACTATAGTTCATGATAGGGGACATGAGGTGTCATCCACATTTTGATGTGAGCATGAATCCACACAAAGATTTTCTTCACATTAAGGAACACATTTGAAAGTAAGTTATATCTAAGTTTTTTTCTAAAATAGATGACTCAGGCATCAATACATATCCCATTAATATTGGAATCAAGAAACATGTAGTTCTTATAGGAAATTACTTGAAAAATTTTGACCTATATGCAAGGAGAAGTCATTTTTTATAATCTTCCCTAGACCAAGATTTTATACCAGTAATGGGACACATGGGGTATCCCACTTTAATAAGTATAATTTGTAATAGGATAGACCATATGTAACATAGTTTAACTTTATGTGACTTGGAAATTATTGTGAATTTTAACATCATGTGACTAGGATGTATTTTTCCTTTAGTTTAAGGTCATGAAAAGAGGACCTCAATGCTATGCAGTTTAGAGAATTGCCACAAGGAATTGGTTATAAAGGAATAATACACTGAGAAATTATTCATCCCTCTTGGATGTGGGAAAATAAATGAAATAAATTGTGTATTTAAATTCATATATCAAGGATTATTTTTTGAATATTGGTGGAATAAATGTTTCATTGTTATCAAAATAGATCATGGAGTTAATGGGGGACCTTTCCTCTAGGTCAGAAACTTTATCTATGCACATGCTTTGAGGCATTTTTCTATTCAACATTGAATCTTAGTATGTTTACTTCAGGTACTAAATCATCCTCTGTGTACAATCTCAGAGGTATTGAGTTATTCACCAAAGAATCCTAGTGGAATCCATTCAAATCAATCATTCCCTACTACTAATATTCTATAAATGGGGAACCAATAGGATGTGGGATCAAGGTTCATAAAATACTAAGATAATATAAAATCAAGTAAATATATGATTTATACGTGAAAATGGGAATGATGTTTGTTTCATGGAAAAGGGGGTGTCTAATAGGATTTATAAACATAGGTAAATTGGGTCTTCACATGAGATACATACCCTGAAATGAATGGGTATAAGAATACAATGTTATAATATTTATTTGACAATGATTATGATGAATAGATGTTTAACATTGAGGGTGTATGAGTTATCTTTAATATTTGGTTTATGGGAAGTTTAAATCGTAACCTAAGAATATATAAATAAATAGGAGGTGGAGACTGGTGGGTACATGTCAACCATTAGTAAGGGAGGAAGCCCATATTACACATCATTAAGAAAATAGTTCCTAGATTTAATGGGTACCTCCCCTCTGAGACCATAACACCCTCTAGGAATGAGCACTTAGGTATTGTTTTATTCACTAGTGAATCCAAGTGGGATCCCTTGAGATCATCTGATCCCTATTACCAATGTTCTATAGGGTAGAACCAAGAGTATGTGGGCCCAAGGTCCATGGGATTTCAAGATAAGTGTATCAACTCAAGGAATTGGTTGTTATTAACTCATATATCATAGGTATGAATTTGGTTCATGGATAATGTAATATTCAAGAAGGGTTTCAGCACCCTAAAGGTTTTTCTAGTGTGTATTGAACATATTTTGAGGGAAAATATATAATACATATGATTCTTGATTACTCAATGATAAAAGGGGATAATTTGTTATTATGAAGACTTTATGTTGTGAATTTTAATATTATGTGATAAGAACATGGTTTCCTTCGATTGAATAAGATTCATCTTTATTATTCTAATTCGAGTGACTTTCTAGGCTGCCTAATTTCACAAGATTCATTCTTAGAATGAGAAACAAGAGACTAGTAGGAAATAAACTAAACCAAACAAGAGTGCATGACAGAGGACATGAGGGGGAATACACATTTCTATGTGATCAAAAATCCTCACAAAAAATTTGTTCTTATTAAGGAATGATGTTATAGGTAACTCATATATATAGTTATCCATGAAATAGATTATCCAAGAATCACTATGTTTCCAAAAAATATGGTAATCAAGCCACATGTATTTTTATAAGAAAACTGCCCAAACATATCCAACTCATGCCAAGGGAAGGGAGAAATATTTACCTTAGGAATAGGCTAACCATTTTCTAAAGAATTCTATATAGATCTAGTTTTTATGTAGGTGAGAAAAGTTGGTTTCAAGGAGTGTCCCATTTTGATCAGTTTAATATCTTGCAAGATGGACTCCCACTATAGCAGCCCCCCTTTTCATACTTATTTTATTAGATAATTTTAAAGAAAAATGACATAAAATCATTACACAATTAGGATAAAAAGTTTTAGTGTATTGGGAAAATTAAAACCACTCATAAAATTTAAAAAATATACATAAACCTTTATTTAATTTCTTCTTCTCTAGCTTCATATTATCCCTTGAATTATCCTTAGTACAAGTAATCACCTCAGGATGTATATAAAAAGGGGGTGATATAAAAGACCAGTAAGAGGTAAGATAATAACATGAAACAATATAACATATAGTGCTCATAATCATCATCATCAAAACATAGGAATAATATCATAATCATGATAGGAATCATTAATTAAAGGCATGGAATGTGGAAACGTATAAAAATGACACATCATGCCTTAGTGGTCAACTACCACACATAGTTCTGAACAAAACTAGAATCATTTTCACACATAATTCACTTTTATAATGAGATAAATCTCATTACCCAATTCATTGGAGCTCTATATAATTTAGAGTTCACCTGTCATATCATAACATTTACATTGCACTATATAATTTTGGGTGCACCAATCACATCACAACATTTACATTATTATGCATGCCACATAGAACATATATCAATATTGAACATAAAATAACCCATGGAAACGAATGGGTTTAATTTAATAATCATAAATTTTTAAAATTTAGTTCCCAAATTAAAGAGTAATTAATATACTTGATATAAGAATCAATAACCATGAGTGAAGAAGAAAAAATCTCACGAAGTAAAAGTTGTGTTTTTTTAAAGAAGAGTTATTTTGGAAAACATTATGTCTATCATAAAACAAAGTATAAAATAATTATATACCATAAAATGGAATATAATTATGAATAAATTATATTTAAGGAATTTCCATACTAAAAATGGGGTGAAATAATGGAAACCCTGAGGAAAGAGAGTTGGGTTCGAGAATTCCCCTTACATTGTGTCTGAATGCATTCTTCAATTTAGTGTCATGTATAATGAAATTATATTTAATAATTAACAATTAAAACCTTTTATAAATGAATATGATTCATTATGGTTTTATTAAGTTCATTTATGGTCCTTTTTATGAGTTATGGAGTTTAATTTCATTGTTTGGGAGCATTTGTTTTCTTAGTTTTCACGATCGGTTCACATGTATTCATGAATGGAAGTTCATGTAAAATGTGGATAAATATCCAAAAATTTTATTATATGTTATTAATTATATTCCATATGTTTAAATTATCTTATCAAGAATTTTTTATATATCATGAGGATAAATCATTAGTTAATGATGATCATTTTAGGTTAATTTTGGCAGTTTTTCTATCACAACGAACTCGTTTTGTTTTATCATTTAGTATTATGTGAAAATGTTAGTTACAGAACATAAATAGGGTTGTATCATAAAAATTATAATCTATTTTAAACCATTTAATTATTTTATTAACATACTTTAAGGCATTTAATGAAAATTAATGCGCATCACCCATGTTGTTGGTAAATTGACACATCACGGGTGACGATTTCATTTTTATAATAAAAGAGTGAGAGGGGGGATTTTAATGATGTATATTCCATTAACATGATATAATTATATTATATGTAAGTTAATAGACTTATCATTCCATTTGTATGAAGGTATATGAGGAGATAATAAGAAAATAAATGAAAATGAAAGTAAATTAAAAGAGAGAGAGAGAGAGGATTTACCTCTTGAATTTATCCTCCTTGAGAACTTCCTTAGGGAAAGGTTTCTAGTAATTTTTTGAGAACAAGAGATCCTGGAAGTATGGAATAGACTAGGAAGATTATTTTCCAGAATTTAGGTAAGGATAAAATCTTTAGAGGTCTGAGGAGAAGAGGGGATGATGGGTGGTATTTATAGTGGAGGAGAGAGGTGTTTTCTCAATATTATATTCATTAGTTTATTATTTTTTATAAATATTATAAAAATTTTGAGAATTATCTCTAAATTTATTAAAATAATGAATTATGGTTCAATATTAAGGTACTTACATCAGCCTTACATCAACAATGACTCAAAAATTCATGTATTTAACATTTATCGAAAATTATTGTATTTCATTATTCATCAAAAATTAAATAATTTCAGAAAAATCCCAAAAAAATCACCCTAAACATTTTTAGATGTGTATAATTGAAAAAATTAACACCGTTTTATGAAAATAATTTTTTAAATTTGAGTGATTAAATTTTTAATTAAAATCATCATTTACTTGGAAAATACAGATTTTAAAATTATAACTGATTTTATAAAACATTGAAAAATTACTTAAGGTCTCATAAAATTATCTTATAATCATTAGAAATCAAAATATTAATTTAAGAAAACATTTTATGAAAATAAATTTCATTTTAAATTAATAAATTGAACATAAAATTCTAATTAAAAATTTGTGACTTATAAAAATACCAAAACTTAATTAATAATTTTTAAAATATTTTCTTACTTATACTATGATCTAGTTATATCATATTTTCACTTATAATATGCCTACATTTTATATATAATATCATGGGTGAGGCTATTATTCATTTGGTTAGTTTACTATTCATAATAGTTATGTTACTATTCTTAAGGTCATGTTACTAGTTCATCAGTATTGGTTAACTTGAAGAAATACTTCTTATTTCATTAATTATTCATCTATAATGTTTTTAGTATGGTCTATAATTGATTTTATGTGATTTATACTATATTAAATTACTATAATAAGGGATAAATTCAACTGATAATATTTTTTGTCCTTACATTCTTCCCCCCTTTCGAAATTTTTCCCTCAAAATTCCATTTTACATAAACAGGTGAGGGTACTTCTCCTTCATCACATCCTTTTGTTACCAAGTTTATTCTTCATACGTGTGGTTACTCGATAATACTTTAACAAGGTGGGTTGTCTTGTTGCATATAACCTTATCTTTCCAATCCAAAATCTTTACTGGATGCTCCTCATAAGAGATATCATCTTCCAGTTGTACCACCTCTGAGTTCAGTACATGTGATGGATCTGGTATATACTTTCTCAGAAGTGATATGTGAAACACATAATGAACTAGAGCCATATTTGGTGTAACTTAAAGACAATATTCCACAAATTTTATGTGATCATGGATCTCAAAGGTTCCAATGTACCCTGGGATTAGCTTCCCTTTCTCTTCAAACTGCATGACTCTCTTCCATGGCGATATTTGAAGGAAGACTTTATCTCAAACATTGAACTCCAAGTCCCTTTGATGATTGTCATCATAGATCTTCTACCAAGATCTGAGAAGATTTTATGTGTTGTTGGATGGATTGAACCTTCACTGTCATATCTTTCACAATATCAGGTCAAAGTATCTTTCATTCACTAACTTCATAACAATAGGATGGAGTTGTAAATCACTTTCCATACAGAGCTTCACATGGAGCCATCTGAATACTCAAGTGGAATCTATTGTTGTATGAGAACTCATCCAATGGGGTATGTTGATCCCATCCTCATTTTAATTCTAAAGAGCATGCTCTTAGCATATCTTCAAGCATCTCAATAGTCCTTTCATATTGTCCATCAGTTTGGGGGTGATAGGTCGTGATGAAATATAATTCAATACTCAAATCATGTTGAATACTCTTCTTTAATTTTTATGTGAACCTAGTATTACAATCAAAGACAAATTGAGAGTGGAACTCCATGAAGTCTCGCCACTTCCTTCACATATATCTTAGAAATTTTTTCAAGTGAGATATCTTCCCAAATAGAGATAAAGTGGGCATCCTTGGTGAGTCTGTCCCCCACAACCCATATCGCATTATTTCTTTTGGATGTATTTGGAAAACCCATAACAAAATCCATAGTGACATTCTCCCATTTCCACATGGGTATAGGCAATGGTTACATCATCCCTTTGTACTTATTTCTCTCTGCTTTAACTTTCTAACATATCAAGCACATTGAGATATATTCCACAATCTCCTTCTTCATGTTGTCCTGCCATAAGTGTTCTTGGAGATCACGGTACATCTTGGTACTCTATGGGTTGATAAAGAAAGTTGAGCTATGTGAATTTTCCAATAGATCCTTCTTTATCCTATGGGATGAAGGAACACAAAGTCTCATTCCAAACTTAATTACACCATCATCATCGATATGGAACTCTTGTAGCTTCCATTCCTTAAAAACATTCACCTTCTTTTGTAACTCTAGATCATCCCTTTGTGCCTCCTTAATCTTCTCTTGGATAGATGGTTGGTAAATCATTTGGGAAAGGTAGGATTTATTCCCTTATATTATGATTTCCAAATCCATCCTTTTCATATCCATGAAGATAGTGTCTTTTTCAATCTATAACCTTGATAGAGTTGTAGATTCTTTTCTGCTAATAGCATCAGTTACCTTGTTTTCCTTACCAAGATGATAGTGAGTAGATAAATCGTAGTATTTGAATAGCTCTAACCATCTCCTTTGATGCATGTTGAGCTATTTTTGTGTTAATATATACTTTTGTCTCTTTTGATCAGTATATATGTCACACTTCTCACTATAGAGGTAGTGCCAGCTGATTTTTGAGGAAAAATCACATATTGTAGCACCAGATCATGTGTCGAGTAGTTCTGCTCATGGATCCTCAATTTACATGAGGTGTAGGCTATCACATTATCATTTTCCATGAGTAAAAAACCAAAGACATTATTTGAACCATTAATTGTTATGACAAAACTTTCTTTGTATTTTTTTAAATGTGAGTACAGGTCCAGTGATCAGACTTATCTTTAGCTCCTTGAAGCTTTCCTCACATTATTCTGTCCAAACATACTTTACCTCTTTCCTTGTTAATTTAGTTATCGGGCTTGACAATCATGAGAAATTTATCGAAAAATGTCTGTAGTACCCAGCTAATCCAAGAAAAAATGTAGATTTTCATGACACTAGAGCATCCGTTCCATTCCCCAATTGCCTTTTTTTAAGGGTCCACAGATATTCCCTCACTTGTGATCATATTTCCCAAGAATGTGACTTGTTGCATCTAAAACTCACACTTTTTGAACTTTTCTTACAACTTATACTTCCTTAATGTCACCAAAAAAACTTTATAAGTTCTTGATGTTCCTCCTACATCTTGTAGTACATGAGAATATCATTGATAAACATTACAAAAAATTTCTTAAGGTAATGTCTAAAGACACTATTCATCAAATCCATGATGATTTTAGGGGAATTAGTAAGTATAAAGGGCATCACCAGAAACTCATAGTGCCCATACCCTATATGAAAGGCAGTCTTATGAATATATTACTTATTCACCTTTAGTTGATGATATCCAGAATGAAGATCCACATTTTATAAGTACTGAACTCCTCACAACTGATCAAAAAAATCGTCAATCCTTGGAAAAGGATAAATTTTATTTATAGTAATCTCGTTGAGTTCCTGATAATCGATACACAGCCACATTGATCCATACTTCTTCTTAAAAAATATCATTGACGAACCCTAAGGTGATTCACTAGGGTGTATGAACCCTCTATCCAAATGATCTTGTAGCTACTTATTTAACTCCTCCAGTTTGAGAGGATCCATCCTATTGGGACACATTGAGATATGAGTATCTCCTAATATTAGTTCTATTGATAAATCTACATTGAGATCTAGGGGAAGTCTAGCTAACTCTTTGGGAAATGAATCACTGTATTCACTCATGATGGTAATTTCCCCTATGTTGATAAATTCCTTTGACTAAACCATTTAAGTGAGGTATGCTTCTTCATATGGAATGAACAACCACACCATTGAAGGATTTTTAAAAGGAGATTCATAATCTTCCTTGAATTTTTATAGAATTATTAGATGGTTTAAAATATTAAAGGATATTTCCTTTTCCTAAAAATTGATATGTTCTCTATATAACTAGAGCCAATACATCCCCAGTATAGCATCAAATTCCACCAAGGGAAGTATTACAGGATTCTCTAGAAGAATTTCCCACAAATGCCAACAAGAGAAGAGTCCAACACTTGGGTTGAAATGATTTCATGACTTTGTGTTTTTATGGATATATATACTTCAATGTTCCAAGGATTTGTTTCAATAGTTCTATAAAACATTCAATATATAAATAAATTCATATAACTAGAATCAAATAATAATTTTCCATTCTTGAGTGAATAGGTTGTGTACCTTTTACAACTTCATTTTCCTGATCCACTTCCAAATTAGTGATGGAATAAGCCTTCCATTTATCCTTTGGATTTGGTGGATGATGACACTTATTACCCTTAATAACTCAATATTTAGTGCAATGGATTGCACAGTTACCTTTCTCCCTACAGTTGTAGCATTTGACCATGGGTGGTGCTCTCCTTTCCTCCACCACATTTTCCAGTTTCCTCATGTATTTTCGACATTCATGAGCTTGGTTGACTTCTCTCCCACACTTGAATCAATTCCACATAACTTTGATGTAGTTCCCATGATGCCTCTTACCACATCTTTGACATGTGCATGGTTGATTCTTCTTTTAACCTTTCTCATTAGATCATCTGGCTTGAAACTCCATCTTCTATTTCTTATCACCATAACCGTGGGACTATTCTTCAAACCCCATATCCACTTTGAGAGCTTATTGAGAAACTTCTTCATTACTCCCAAAGTATCAAATTGAAAGATCCTTTCGAATGTATGGTTTTAAACCACTAAATAATATATCAATTTTTCTATCATTATTAATAAATAAATACAAAGCATACCTTGCAAACCTTGTGAAATTTGGTTTGTAGGTCGTGATAGATTCACCTTATTTTTTCTTTAGCTCTATGAATTCTATCTCCATATTTGTATGAAGGGTTCAAGTGAAATACTTGTTAAGAAACATTAAATTAAAGTATTCCCAATCTATCTCTTCGATTTCATTCTTCATCTTGGTGTTATTAATAAAATCCCATTATTGATCAGCCTCTCCATCTAGATGATAAATAGTGAGATTTACCTTCTCCATCAAGGAATAGTGAAGAACAGAAAACACCTTCTTCATTGAGTTGACCCACTATTCTGAAACTAGTTGATCCAAAGATCCACTAAATGTCGGTGTTCATTGCTTCATAAAACACTCAATATCCAGTTTCTCCCTCTTAGGTGAAGGAAGATGTTTCACTTTATTCAGTTTATTGTTCATAACCTGAGAAAGCTAGGTATACATCGCTATGAAATTTTAAAATCCACCTCCCAAATCATTGGGGATTTCATTCGTTCAATCACTACATTGTCCCTTTCATGAGTTGTTGGCATGATTTCTCATGGTTCCCACCATTTTATAAAATAAAAAATGTTAGAACAAAACATAGGTCAAAAATTCATGAATAAATAATTTATTCCTTTATTCAAATAAGTCTAAAGTTGTATCTTGTGTGATTATTATGTTTATAATTTTCTAAAACAAAGATTATTGGGTGATTACTTATACTCAGTCTCATACTATGGGTTTTCACTAAGGTTATCTAATTCTAATTCCCAAATAAACTAAACCATCCTCTGATACCAACAATAGAGACCCTTCTTTTCATACATATTTTATTACATCATTTCAAAGAAAAATTACATAAAATCATTACACAATAAGGATCCAAAGGTTTAGTGTTTTTGGAAAATTAGGAACACTCATGACATTTACAAAATAAAGCATAAATATTTATTTAATTTCTTTTTCTCTATATTCTTATTGGCCCTTGAATTCTCCTTAATACAAGCAATCACCTGAGGATATACATCAAAAGGGGGTGAGATAAAAGCCTGGTAAGAAGATAGATAATAATATGAAACAATATAACATGGGACGAGCATAATAATTATCATCATAACATAGTAATAGGATCATAATCATGAGAGGTATCATTAATAAAAGGCATGGAATTTGGAAATATATAAAAATGAAATAACATGTATTAGTGGTCAACTACCACACATAGTTGGGGACAAAGCTAGAATCATTTTCACACATATTTCACTTTTCTCATGAGATAAATCTCATTATAAAATTCATTTGATCTCTATATAATTCTAGGCTCACCAATCACATAACAACATTTATATAGCACTATATAATTCTGGGCCCACCTGTCACATCACAACATTTATATTATCATGCATGCCACAGAGAAAATATATAAATATTGAATATAAAATAACCCATGTAAAGGAATGGATTTTATTTAATAAGAATACATTCTTAAAATTCAGTTCCCAAATAAAAGAGGAAATAGAATTCCTGAAATAAGACTCAATAACCTTGAGTGAAGAAGAAACAATCTTAAGAAATAAAAGGTGTGTTTTTTTTAAATAAGTCTTCCTTTTGAAAACATTGTGTCTATCTTAAAATAATGTAGAAAAAAAATTTATACCAAAAAGGGAATAAAATTATGGATAAATTATATTTAAGTAATATCCATATTGAAAATAGGGTGAAAGAGGGAAACCCCAAAGAAAGAGAGTTGGGTTTGAGAATACCCCTTACCATGTGTCTGAATTATTTTTTCTATTTAATGTACTATATAATTAAATTATATTAATTAATTAACAATTACAGAACATTTTATACATGAATATGATTCATTATGGTTTTATTAAGTTAATTTATGGTCCTTTTAATGAGTTATGGAGTTTTATTTCATTGTTCGAGAGCATTCATTTTCTTAGTTTTCATGATCGGTTCACATGTATTCATGAATGGAAGTTCATGTAAAATATGGATAAATATAAAGAATTTTTATTATATTTTATTAATTATATTTCATAATTTTTAATGATATTATAAATAATTTGTTTATATGTCATAAGGATGAATCATTAGTTAACTATGAACATTTTATGTTAATTTTGGCAGTTTTTCAATCACAACAAACTCATTTTGCTTTATCATTTAGTATTATTTATAAATTTTAGTTCCAGAACATAAAGAGGGTTATATCATAAACATTAAAATATATTTTAAACAATTTAATTTTTTTATTAATATCCTTGAAGGTTATTGTGGAAAATGAAATTGCATATCCCACGATGTCAGTAAATTAACACATCACTGGAATAATTTAATTTTTATAATAAAAGAGTGAGAGGGATGAGTATAATGTTGTATCTTACATTAACATTATATAAACCCAGTATATGTAATGAAATGGAGTTATAATTCCATTTGTCTGAAGTGATATGATGAGATAATAAGAAAATAAATGAAATTTAATGGAAATTAAAAGAGAGAGAGAGTATTTACCTGTTGAATTTATCATCCTTGAGAACCTCATTAGGGAAAGGTTTTTGATATTTTTATGAGACCAAGAGATCTTAAAAGTAAGGGAGGGACTAAGTAAGAGTATTGGATACAATTTAGGCAAGGATCAAATCTTGAGAGGTGTTAGGAGAATATGGGGTGAGGGGGTATTTATAGTGATGGAGAGGTGTTTTTTTCAATATTATATTCATTGGTTTATTATTTTGGCTCAAAACTATGAATAATTTGAGAATTATATCTAAATATATTAAAATAATGAAGGATGGTTTGAGATTATTGTGCTTACATAAGCCTCACATCAACAATGACTAAAAAAATCATGTATTTATCATTTATCAAAAATTATCATATTTTATTATTCATCTAAAATTCAAGAATTTCATAAAAATCCCAAAATTTTACCCTAATCATTTTTTGATGTGTAGAATTAAAAAATGAACTCTAGTTTGTGAAAAAGATCTGAGGTTTCTGGATGAATTTTACATTTACCTGAAATTCATGGAATTTCATAGGGAACTCCACACAATCTTATATCATCACTGGTCAGAAATAACCTATACTCCTTATTGAGTGGGAGATCCCAGTTCCAAATTGGTGAGCACTGCAGGAGACTACATGAACCTCTTTCATAATGGTGGTGGTATCTCCTTCTACAATGCATATAAGCATGGCTCTATTAAAACCTCATTTATAAAGAAATTTTTATTCATTTGGACCATTACGAAGTGAAAAGTTCAATGTATGTCATCAGATCTATTCCTTTTTTGTTGGATCTGATGGGTGGGTCCAATATTAAAGGTGATCTATTGGGGGTTTCATCCATCATGGACTAAATTCCGGTCCATTTTTTCCTATATAATCATTGATATTATTTATTTCCTCAATACCATAGATGATGACTAGTGAGACTACCCTTCGGAGTGTGACATGGAATAATACTTCATCCTAGTAATGATTGGCCAGGAATGTGGTTTCATTACCTAGTGTTTCAGAACGATCATTTTGTAATCCAGGGATATGATGCAGCATTAGTTTAAAATGGAACTCTGACATTTTTCCTCTTATACAGTATATGAGAGGGGTCAACTCTTCCTTCTTGATGGTATATTAACCATTTATTACTTGATTACTAGCACTGAGTCACCTTTAATATTTATATAGGATATCAGAATTTATAGGGATAGATCCATAGCTATAATAGGGGCTTGGTATTCCACCTAATTATTAGTGAATCCTTTAGATAGTGAGAAGGAGTGGGAAAAAAATTCCTTGTCTAGGTAAACAAATAAAATCCCTAGACTAACCCATATGAGATTTTATTCTTCTATTTCCTCATTAGAAATCATGAGGACCCATCACAATAAGACTCCCACATTCTAGAGGTTTCATGAGAATAGAAAACCTTCTCATCCAGAAGTTTTGTATTTAGAGGAATTATTTTTGGGGTAAAATGTTTCATGAGTAAATTATCTATATCTTACCCATTGAATTACTTATACAATAAAAATTGGATATTGTACTATTATAGGATAACTTCCCATCAGGAAAAGAACCCAATTTTCATAGGGTGGTTAAGAATATACTTGAGTGGGGCAGTATGAGAGACTAAGTAGGATTCTTTATGTTACATGTAATGCCTCAAATTTTTCACTGTGAAGATAAGTGTGAGGCATTTTTTCTCGATATCAAAGTATCAACTTCTAATAAAAAGAATAGTTCATTTGAGATAGTAGACACTGTTTTGATTCCCTGTATAATTTTTTCACAAGGATGGTACTAAGTGATTATTCCATGTTATCCATACATAGGATGGGTGGTTTTCCTTATATCGTTGGCATTAAGACCATTGGATGTAGTATCTACCACTTTAGATTCTCATAATTTTCATGGAAGTCCTCATACCACTAGTAGGAGACCCCCTTTCTCATTATCATAGTGAAGGGTGAGAATCTACAGGCCATGTTGGCTGTGAAATTCCTGATATAAACAAGTCACCCATGGAGCCCTATTAACTCTTTATGATTCTGAGGAGGCATCATTTCTAGGATTTCACTAGTATTTTATAAATCAAACTCGATACCATATTATCATATCATAAAGGTTAGTAGTTTTCCTAAATTTACCCTGAAATCACACTTCAGGTGATTCATCTTCAAAATTTGATTCCATAATTTTCCAAGGACTGTTTTAGGATTAGATAGTTGATTGGAATATTTCCAATATTTGACCACATGGTCATCAATGTAGCACTCCAAGATTCATCACAATAATTCTTTGAAAATATGATTAATAGTGTGTTGGTAAGTGGTACTTTCATTCTTTAAGCCGAAGGGAATGACCTAGTAACAGAATATTCCTTGAGGTACATTGAAGGAAGTGTCTTCCTAATATTTAGGGTCCATCCTGATCTAATTATTCCCTAGATAACCATCCTTAAAGAAAAGTTTTTGTAATCCTTCATTCTTATCAATCAGAAGTTTTGTGATTGGTACTGAGAAATAATCCATTGGGTAGTTTTGATTAAGATCCATGAAATTGATGCATACCCTAATCGATCTATTCTTCTTCTTAATGGGAATAATATTGGAAATTTATTTTTGGTACTATACCTCTTTATTAATGTTGTATCTAATAAACTTTTCAACTTTAGATTCTTCTATGGTAGTGTGAGAGGGGTAAATTCTCCTGGATTCCTACTAAAAAATAAATGGTTATCTAGAAGGACCAAGTAATGAGCAGTTTCATTGGGTTCTATCCCAAGAATATCTTTATAATTCTAGGAAAAATTATATTGATTCTTCTTCAAAAAGTAAATATACATCTTTTCCTCTTCGATTGGCATGGAAGAACATATTAATGTAGGTCATGGGTCCTATTATATTTCCATATTTATCTACCTGATCTCATGGATGGTGGTGTAGATTCCCCCCTTAAATGTTATAGGGGAGTCCCTTAGATCATCCTCTTCTTCCATCTTTATGTTAGAAGGATCATGTTCTGGAATAGTAGACAATATAGGGGGATATCTATCTTCGAAAAAGGATGAGAGGATATAATAAAAAACATTGATGTCCTGAACTACCATGGGTTTTATGAGGTTATTTTTTATATTCTTGATTCCCTTAATACTATCACCAGGGGTGGTAGAGGTATAGAAATCATGACTTGTAGGGAATTTCATTGGGGGTTTTCAATTTCAACTAATGGTGAATGATAATTTTCTGATCCTAATAGATAATTAGTCTTAAAATCCATTAACAAACCCACTTCATTAGGAAAATCATTATCACATAAAAATGGATTAGTGAAGTTCATGGTTTGCAATAGCCTGTTGGGACTAAATCTATAGCCATTATAAGATCTATAGATAATAGTTAGTAACTACTAATCAAGATCTAAGGGATCAAAGGGGTGGTTCCCAAGCTGTTGGGATCAAAAAACTACATGTCAAACTCTATCATTTTTCATTTTCCTTCTCTCTAATATAAACTCACCTCGGCATATCGGGATTCACAAGATTCAAAGGGGGCGTTATCGCCACATATTATGTCAACTTTTCCATTAATGGGGTATTTCAATCATTGATGGAGTTTCGATGGCACTATTACATAGCTATAAATATAGGGTCTCTCGAGTAGGAAATAATACATCATGTATTTCTAGATAACCATGAACTTATTATTAGACATGAGGCCCCTAAATTGGTGTTTTAGTTTGATCTTTCTATGGGGATTTTGATCTCTCTTTTCATACCATTGAATGGTCAACTTCATTAGAGATAAATCATCCTTGTTTTATCCCATGAATCATAAGGTATAGAATAGGATGAAATTAATCCTAGAACCATTTTCAACTAGATACCATTGAATGTAAACATTATTGAGATTTTTAGAGAAATATAAGGGTCTGATATTTCCCAGAAGATATTCTTCAGGATATTTATCTTTGAATGAAATGGTGGCCTGACATTATATGAAAGTATTTTTGGACTAATAAACCTTGGATGTAAAAACTTTTGTCCCAAAATCTTGGGGTAATTTAAGGGATTTCATAATTTCCTCCCTAAGAATTTTTTATCGATAAAGGGAATCCAGGATTGAGAGTTTGGAAAGGATAGTCACCAACTATTTTATGATTTCATACTTCTATATAGGAGGTTGGAACTTCCCATTACAATTTTGTTCCTTAGCATGTGGATTTGGGGATGAATTGATTAAGATAGATGGAAATGGTTCTTAGACAGAGGTTTATGATGCATCTATCACCAATGGCATGGGCTGCACTAGTCGACCCCTTTGTTTGGGATGATCAAATAGTTGAACACCCACAAACTAGTCATCCAAAATAATTATATCTGGATGATCATGGAAAGTATTTTAATCATATTTATGCTTCTATTGGGATTGATGAAGTTCTATCTCATGGGTTTTAGGAACATATACGGATTTTTTGGGGATGTGTCTAGAATATTGGGTTTGGAAACAACCACATCGTCCATTGTTCCCTCAGCTTATGCAGCCTCATCCTCTGGCTCCCTATTTAGGTAGGTAGATTCATGTTCATATGTATATTCATAATTAGATAAAGTGTATTCTAATTGGATAACATTAACAGAGATGAAAATGACCTCATCATGTAATGAGGGTTCCATTTGGTGGGTGATTCCCACTCTCCATATGATGAGGGAAATAAGTATTAAAGGGTTACATCCAATATGGGAGTTAGATTATACTCTTCTTCTTATTCCCTTTCCTTCTTCTAATGATTGTGTTTCCTTATGGTAGGTGATTTTAATAGTGAACCCTAAGGTGCTAGAATCATGAATGGATTAAAAATCTGTTCTCTATTGATGATGTGACCTCATTCAACTAGATTTCAGTTCATCCAGTTATCAAAATTTTATTCATACCTTGTCCAAACTTCTTTCCAATCACTTTCTTCATCTAGTTGAGTGGTGGTAACATAGGCCACTTGTACCAAGTCTTTTCCTAGTATCAACTATCTAAAATCAATAATACCCTAGAGGATGTATTTAAAGACAATGAATTCCTAGATTGTGTGACTTTTCCTCATGTGAAAATGGAAACAGTTCAAACTATCACTATGTCTAACCTCATTAGGTTTCTTAGGATCATGTATCTTTGGGATTCTGTTTTCCATGGTTTCAAGGAAATAACTAAAATATATTAATTTTAGAAGGAATATACATTATTAATCTATACCTTAAATCATAGGAAACCTCAATAGCACTTTACCTCTATTCAATGGTAGTTTTTTTCTTCTTCTACTTAGTGGGAGGTGTCAAGTGATATAGGGAATTCTTGGGTGTCTAGATTGGTTCCATTACTATCTTGAGCATGATAGCAATAGTTTCCACCCTTCCAATACTTTTATCTTATGCTTCCAAAATGGGAATATATTTGGTCCAATTTTTTTAATGAAGTATTCTAGGTAATTTGGTTTTTTCTACAAACTCTCATAATTCATTAGGGTATTTCATTAGCATCAAAGGTGTTTGGATCTCATCATAGTGGTTCTCAGCACAAAGTTCCAACAACTACTTCTATGATAGTGAGATAATTATTGAGTATGGATAACCTTTACATATAGTAATAAAGTTAGAGACTCTCTCATTTTCATGCTTCTTGTAATCTATAAGGTTATCCATCATCATTTTCCTTATCGTGGAGCTAAATTCATAAAAGAATTGACATTTAAGGTCTTCCTAGCCTGTAAAGAATCTTGATGGGAGGCTTCTATACCAAAAAAATGATTCTCCCACCATATTTTGTACAAATCATATCAGTTTCATTATTTCTTATTAGTATTCTAGGGGCCATCATAGGGTTTCATCGGGACACAAAGTGCATGTCATGTTGTTTTGGATCCCCTCTATTATCGATGGTTGAAAAGTTAGAATCATAGAAATTGGAAAGGGGTAAAGTGGAATAAATTCATTCAGGTTACATCTTCTTCTCTAGATATAAGGAGGTCAATCTCCCCTCCATGGATTACATTAGAGCAGCTATATGCTCAATAGTATTGAGGATTTATAGGGGTACTATTCTCTAGACTACCCCCTAAGCATGGGTAGCAAGTGAGGATTGACCTGATTCCACCACTTTTTGATCCTACTATTTTCCTGATCATATCAAGACTGGATGATCACCCTGATAAGGATAATTTTGTCATTATGACAAGGTAAAATCATGGATTTCCTTAATTATCTTGTTTGTGCAAGTTGTTTTTCTAGATCCAGAGTGATCTTGATGCTCACATTCCATACGCATAGGATTATTAGCTCCCTCTTGATGGGTGGAAAATGGATATACATTTCCACTTGAATGAGTTACCTAGTGGTGATATTTAACCCAAGTAATTCCTCATTGAGTCATCTGAGGTTGTATATATCACCTTTGTATTATGCTAGTCATTCCTCTATAGAGGGAATTTTATCCCTTTTAGGTGGTGAGTGGGATGAAACCACATTTTTTCTTTTATCTTTAGTGTAATTTCAAACAATAGGTGGAAACTCATCATTCTAAGGTGTTAGGTTTTGGTTCCTCCTATAATTCCACATACGTAAAACCTTGGTTTATGTAATAACATCACCCACTTATCGAGGTACCATTTCTGTATTATTATCCTAATTGCCTATTTATTGGTTTATACCATTTTTTATATTTATTGTGATAATTTTTACTATGTAATACCGATATATAGTGGTTACCCTATCATTAACCAAGTAATAAGGCAATTTTATACCACATGTTTACCTATAGAGTGTTACAATGGGGTCTTCCCTCTAGCCCTTCATTTTCTTGGAACATTTTGGATTATGACCCTTGTGCGATTAGATTTTCCTAGCCAACTACTCTCCTAGTTTCAGCTTATTAATATTGACCCTAAGGGAGTATTTTACCACACTTTTGGAATGATCTCAAAATGAAATGGTTGTATCTCATGGCGGGATGAATGGTTGGGATGTCATTTATTGGCAGTAACTGCCTAACCTATAAATGTTTAATCTTCTTAGTAAAGTGGATAAAAATTACCCCATCCCTATATGTTGGGATTGATTTAAGTTCATAATTAGTACATTATGTTCTGTTTATTGATGATATGATTATTCAAGGGATGGTGACTGTGATAAAGCATCCCCCGTACTTGTGGTACACGGTGTATTTTGAGTTGTCACTAATTATTTTGGGACCCTACTAGGATTTTATAACCCTAGGGGTGGAGGTGGTAGTAAAAATGCCCCTATAAATGTGGCCTAGGTATGATAATGGATGGATTCCATGGAATTTTATATATCAATTTCCATCATTTGGTGTATTTTTACTCACACATGGTTCTGGTGTAGCGCATTCTCATGATGGGAGTCTCTTATTACAGGGATCTATCAGGAAGTGTGAGAATTGGATTGCCACATTTGAAAGAAGCTCCAATTTTATTGAGAGGAATATATTAGGATCATATTGGTATCCCTCTCTCTTTAATATTAGTACTTTTACATTCTCAAAGTGGAGGAGTCTTGTAGGACTGACCAATTGGATCATACACTCTTTGGTCTTATGATCACTCCTACTGCTATGAAATTATAGGATTCCTCACCTAGGATGTCCTACTATTCTAGGTATGGGGTGAATTGTAATGTTGCATACTCTTCCCATCCATAAATATAAACTTCATATAGGAATTTAATGATTAATTTCCAGAGATATATTAGGATTTTAAGGTAAGGTTGCCACAGGATTTTACTACGCCTTTCTAATATCAGATCTCAAGCTATAGATAAAGAAACCAGGTATATTTGATAGTAGAGTGTGTTTATAGCCTAGAGATGATGCTCATATTCATAATAAGTAATGTTTCTAGAATTTAACCATTTAAGGGTTTCCCATATATTCTTGTGATAGTAAGGCATGTAACCTTTCTTTAGATCATTTGGGACTTCATAATTGGAAGTGGATATGGTCCAAAAATATGGTTCGAAAGTTGTTTTCATCCAACTATTTCCATATATCCATTATAGGCTATTCTTTTTTAGTGGTATATTCCTCCACATGGTCTTATCATAGAGGAATACTCTTCAGTCGCCTGATTACCAAGGTGAGGTTTTGCTAGTGGTTGATGGGGAACTATATAATGTTAACCCCAGTGTTTTGAGAACATATCTATATGAATGTGTTTTTATAAGGGGATGATGTCTTTTTATGAGTGATATATCACATCATGGAGTTATTATATGGAGGATTTTAGGGGTATCATCCACGTAATCTATCTATATACTACCGTAAGGAGGAAAATCATGGTATTTGTAACATTATTCTTCAGATAAAGTGTCATAGAACCATTGAGGTGTTTCAGATATGTGTTTTATTGCATCAATTATATAGGAATCGAGAAGGTTAGGAATATTAGCCTCATCCTAATTCAAGGACAGAATATATTGATCCAACTTTTGGGGTTGATCAGTATTATGGGCCTACTTCATAGTGGTCATTGTAATAAGTTGATTATCATTTATTGTTTTGAGAATATGATCTCACTACCAAAAAATTATTGGAGTATACTAGTGAGATTATAAATTGTTAGTGGGAATATAAGACCACTGTTGTGTGGTTGTTGGAATATGTCGATGAACTTTGGTTGAATCGAGGTTATAATCATGATTCAAATATTCATTCCATGCTAAAATATATAGAAGAACCTTCATAATGGAAGAAGGAATATGATCATCCTATTATAAATCCACTGAAGGATAGTGGTGAAGTATTTAATCGGTGGGAGTAGATTACTCTCATGGATCCTATAAGCTACTGGAATATTCGTAGTAGATTTTCTAGTATGGATATGATCATACCTTATGATTATTTCCAAACTTGGTTGGTGAAACTCAGTTGGAATAGGAATATGATCTATTTATTTTACTTTTAGAGTATATCGTTAGCTTTATTAAATAGGAATATGTACCAATCCTAAATTGATTTCCAAATTTTGTTGATGAACCCTTATCAGAATGGGAATATGATCTTCGTCCTATACCATTTCCTTTTACAGAATATGTTACTAATCCTTCATATGGGAGAAAGAAAATGTGATTTCTATAGAGTAGTCATCCATTCAGGTTAACCAAGTTGATATGATACTCTGGATATTCTGATAAGAATATGTGTCTTCATCGGTATCATCACTATAATATGTCATCAAAGATCCTTAGTCACTGATAGATTGTATTGGAACTATAGAAGATTATGTGGAGGAACATATGTGTACACTTTCTCTATTTCCATGACATATCAGAAGACATATTTAATTTAAGTGTGTATATATACCCACTCTTATCTCCATTGTTCCAGTGGAATATACCAATGGGATTCATGTATGGGGGTAAGAATATGTACCTTCCCCATGCTCACTATCAGGATATGCTGGAAAGTTGTGTTTTCACAAGAAGATATATAGGCCTACTCACTAGTTTCTGTGTAAATATATCAGTGTACTTAATCAGTGAAAGAAGTAATATGGGCCTACTCCCTATTCTTTTTATCATTTCACGCTCTGTGATATATCTGTTGTGCCTATATTTGACTATCCAAAGAAGTGGCATGTTCATTAGTGTCCTCGATAGGCGACTGGGGGGAATTAAAAAGATAGAATTGGTGGTGAAGATTGATTGGATCCCTCCTATAAGGCTTCTAAGCTGATATACAGCTATGGTTGACTCCTTGATCCATATTTATAATGTAAGGATGGTGTTTATTGTCATGCTCTAAGTATAGTATCCCAAAGTTGTTTTCAGTTGAAATAGGTGTCCCTAGTTTTTCTGTATCCTTACTTGAGAGAGGTGGGATTGCATACTATAGTGCCTGAATACCCCTCCATGTAGCCTTAAGGGTCTATATCATATCATGTTAGTGGTATCACTTAACCATCACATTTCACACTTGATGTAGGAGGTGTCGAGTATGTGATGTTGTTGGTTTAAAGAAGGTTCCAAAAAAATATGGATGATGTTGTGGCCTTGGGTTAAGCTGGACATTTGAGAAAATAGTCTTTGTAGTCACAGGGACAATAATAAATAAGGTATCCAATCATTTCATCATCGCAAGTATGAAACATGTTCAATTACCTATTTTTAATTCTTTTAATCAGTTTGGACATTTTCTATCATGGGATGTACATATAAAAAATGGATAGTTTCATGGGAAATTTGATAATATTTAATTATTGAAATATTCACATCAGATTCACTATTTTTGTTTCAACTAGATTCTTTAAGTTGATGGCTGATTGTGGGGGGATTAGTATAGTTCAAAATCATTCACATTGGTAGGGTTTATCTATAAAAACACCCAATGGCTCTCACATTTGTAACAAACTATGGGTTGAATTTCTAAAAGAAGAATATTATTGGGGTTTCTTACCAACAATACTTTTGAACTCACATTCGTTGAGAGGATGGTAGGTTAGGCTCACCACACCCTATTGGAGGAAATTATTACCTTCTTCAAGCTCTCTTATAGACTTAGTGTATGTTCATGTATCTTCCCAAGATCTTGATGTGGGACTGGTTACCCTAAAATAAAATCATTTTTTGAATCCCTATATATATATGAGGTAATCTTATCAATGCAACCATCTGTATGTATCTAGGTTTCTCCATATTATTTCCTATTATTAATTAATAATGAGGTTTTTATTATGTTTTAAATCCATAATACTGGGAGCTCTAGAGTTTATTTCCATCTAGGGACATAATTATTTTTTTGGAGTTTTGTTTGAGCCTTGAAGAGGATTCCCACTTATCCTGTGAAAATAGAAATCAAAACTCACTTAGTTTTTATGATACAGTTTAAATTCATATGATAGGATTTCACCATACATTTTAATGTCATGTGGAAAGAACGTATATGATGGAATTTTAATATTAATTATAGGGATCGGGCCTTGGAGTGTAATCCTACACATCCTATTAAGATAGGAATCAGATCCCATCTAGTTCTAATTAGGTTTTTATGCTGTAAAACCTATTACAATAGAGGTTTGAATGGGACTTATGCATATGGAGGCTACCCTGAGATATTCTAATGGGAATATAGACCTCTGAAGGAAGAGAACATGTAATCATAATTATATCTAAAAGTAGTTCCATGTTTGGGTAATCCGAATCAAATTATGGGTACAATCATTGTCTATATCTAAGCTCGTATGAGTCATGCTTGGTGTGAGAAACAAGAGATAAAAAAAGATTGAACACATTGTATAAGATCATATGATCAAATTGTATAGCCCTTATGTAATGAGGATTCCCTAATGTGATTCATTGGGAATGTTTCACTTTAAAGAAAATTTTGATAATTATAGAGATTATAGCTAAGGATGATTCCTATTTTGGGGATATCGTGGTACGAGGCTTAAAAACTGAGGTTTCATGGATACTTGAGCAGGGATTATGAATTGATATCACCCTGATATTTGAGTGGGGATTACACACTGAGTTCACCCTGATATTCATATTATCAAGAATATGGACCTTCAAGGAAAAGGGTATGATTGAGGCTTACACCTATAAAGGATTCCCATATTGGGGGAATTTTATTATCCTAACGACAATATCATATCAAGTCATTAATCCCAAGTGAGTCAAGATCAGTGTGAGAAACAATAGATAGTTGGAGATCATATTCATTGCATATATGTATAGGATTTATGCTCTAGGCATTCCATAATATTTTAATAGGGATTAAACACTAAATTTACCTTGGTGAATATATGTCTGATATGGAGCTCTATCCTTGAGAAGGCATCTTATGTGTCCTACTTAGGAAGGATTCAGAGTCCTTGTAGTTCACAATTCATTTTCCAATAATGATCATGAAGTCATGGTTGGGAATAAAAAGATCATTGATCTATGATTCAGTTTGTGTTGGAGGATATTTAAAGTAATTTGGACTTTATGAGAGGAGGAGGACTTAGGATATCATGAGTAACACCTCAGGGAGTCATGTACACATACAGGCGCTATATAGTCCCATGGGTGATATGGGTTCATACCCTATATGTGAAGGGTTGTCACACAATTCACATAATCCCTTTAGATTCATGAGAATCAGAAATGGAATGAGTTCATATGCCTCATGTGAATGATTTGGATCCATGTATATTCTCTATGTCATGGGGTATGCAATTATGTAAAGTCGGGGTAGTCTTGGGATTTGCGTGAAGTATTTGGAGTCTCGTGGGTGCATAAGGATGTAAATTCCAGGAAATCGTGTAACTAATAGGGATCAGGAAACCACATGACCAATATTACATCTCATGATTTCATGTTTATTTCATGACCAAGAGGCCATATCATGATGGAATTCCCATCACATGATCAAATGATTTTCATGTGATCACATGAATAGGGACTATCAAGAAACTGGCCCTCAAGCAACTCGTTCTCATTCTATTTTTTTAAGTTACTCATTAAGATTTATTAAGAAAAATACTCTTTTTATTGCATGATTCCTATACTATGGAAAGTTATCCTTTGTATGGATCTCTATTTTTTCTTTACCAGAGGGTTATAGGCATCGCCGCCCCTATATTTATGCCACTTTTTACAGTGATAAAGCCACATACCACATCTTAAGTTTGTGGAAGGAATGTATACATGAATTAGTGATATATCATTTTCTTTTGGTGATCATGTTAAACATCATTAGAGACATACTCTTCTTATCACTTGATAAAAAATGATCGTGTTATGGGTATGTCATTACCATCTTCCTTGTTCATACAAGCCTCTTGCATGACCTGATTGTTATGGAGTCAATAGAAAGACTATTATAGGAGTCTCATGATCACTTCTAGATCCTGTAATGGAATGCACACTTTGTCAGGTATAGACACACTAATTTTCCTTGTGATTTAAGGGGTGCCAAATGAAGAATAGCAACTACATGATCATCCCATCATTACTAGCTTCCTCAGTCATGTAAGCCTCTAACATGAACTGCTTATCATAGTGTCGATCATGAGACTCTGAGGGAAATATCATGATGTTCAAGGGTAACATATTCAAAAAAAATTACATGATCAAGATGAAATGTCCAAGGTCCTTCACATGATTAGGCTCACATGTCTGAGGGCCTTCGCATGACCAAGATGACAGGTCCAAGGGTTCTCACGTGATCAAGTTTATATGTTTAGTGTCTCTCACATGATAAAGATGACATGTCTATTGACTTTCACGTGATCAATATGACATATCCAGGGGATATCACATGATAAATCCAACATTTATAGGGGATTTCACGTGATCAATAAATTTATCTCACAAACTTTATAATCCCTTCATGTGAATAACAGTTTAACTTCCATCACATAAAGATCCTATCATTTAGATCCTCCATCATGTGAATACTTTGGTATCTTCAAGCATTTTTATACTAATTGTCCACTGAGGTGTCATGTGATTATAAATCCAATCACACAAATCACATAATCCCTTTCATTTGAAATTATTTTCAGGGCATTGATCATAGGGATCTGAAGGGTGTCATGTGATCAAACATGGATCATGTGTTGATTCATATCCCTTTCTATGGAAAAACAATCCTCTTTTCCTTAATGTATCTCATGATGTTTCAAGTGATTACATGATCATGAGTCTCACCGAGGGTTATGAGATCACATTATATAGTCTCTTGATCTCCATAGTTTTGTGATTTATTCTTCTTACTTTACAAGAAGATGATACTTGTGTTTTGGGTATTTTTTAACAACGATTTTTCCAATGCCCATTTGGTGGGCATCAAAAAATATCTAAAAATAAACATGACAAACACATAAAATATGTAACTCAAAAATACCCTTTATTAAATCCACATCATCAACACCATATAAAATATCTCACATGTTATATTATTTATTTTATAAAAACAATCCATAAAATTTTAATTACTTTTATAAATAATTGATAAATAAATTTTATGACTAGTCAACATCTACAGGGTAAATAAAACATCATAAAAATTTACCAAATTACCACTATAAGGTAAAAATAATATCCTAAATTACTCGATGTGCTGAAATTTTCATTTCACAAAATAAAAAAAAATTACCATTTTACCCTTCTTGGTTGAAAATCTATAAAATTTTATAATTTTTGAAAATTAAAATTATTGGTCACTATATAAAACATATGTTGATGAAAAATTTTAAGGAGATATAGAAATAAAAATGTTTACCATATTATATATGATCACTTATTGAAGAATGAAAGTCAAGTGAATGTTTTGACTACAATTAGTAATGGAACTATCAACCATAGAAGAAAAGTATATGACAGTAATAGTGGTTTGTAAGAGGATAATTTGCTTGAAGGGTCTATCAGAGGAAATCAAAAGAATGTATAAGAATTAAATATTATTTTATGATAGTTAGAGTGGAATATATCATGTAAAGTAACACGTGTTTGATTAAAGGACAATTCATATTATGTTGAAATGTCACTTAACAAAAAAATATTTAAGATAGATTGAAAGAACAATGAAAGGTTAGTGGGAGTAAAAATTTGGAAGAAATTTTAACAAACCATATCATCTAGAGAAGTATGGGGTGATGTTGTACCTCTTTGAGACTTGGATGATGGAAGATGACCAAAAGATAATTGCTATAATGAAAGTTATATAGAGAGATTTTTTAGATGATAATTGAATGAAAACCCATGAAACTATTTTAATGTGGGTGATTATTGAGGTTTGAGTCTAGTTTCTCATAATGTAGTATTGTTCAATCAAGTTTCTATGGGAGCATCTGAAATGTGATTGGATTAGATAGAAATGGTTAACTATTTTTAATCGGGTGATCAATAAATGGGTTTTTTTATGTGGTGGAGTAAAATATAATAAATGGTCGGATACAGATAGAAAGTGGAGTTCTGGTTTCTAAAATATTAGCATGTATATCAGTGAAACTAGAAGAAATAGTGACCAGTGATAAATAAAATTTTATAAAATATTTGGTAGACAAGTTTAATACTGATTGGATAGAGGTTATAAGGTTTTCCTATAAATTGGTTGTCCTTATAGGTATAATAGATGATTATATTTCTATTCATTTAGTGATTAGTGAGATCAGTTATAATTCATGATTTTTCTCTCCTCTCTCATTAGTGGATTTTAGTGTTTCTCTATGGATGTAGGGTATATCCTAAACCTTGTTAAATTACATGTGTTCAAGTTTTGTGTGGGTGTGGCTCTCACTATTTGATTTTTATCTTTTAATCATTGATCCATTATCATGGTTATAAAAACCATGATAATGGGTATCTATTTCCATAGTTACCAAAAATTGTAACAATATCTCTTATATTGTTATGATTTTATGGAACAATAATACTAGGATAACAACTATTATGGTTTTTATTTTACCATGAATGTAAAGGGAATATTTATATATTATGAAAAATTGTAGCAATGGAGTTAAAATTTTAATATATGACTAAATCCACACCATGCTTCAATCTCATTATTTCTCCCTCTATCAAATCACTTCCCACACCCTCCAACGCTTCCACACCCATCTATGAGGGCATACCTCTGATCTCCCCCCACATCATCACCCTACTATTTTCACACCATTCAGCATCATTCTGACTATCACCATAAAATTTCACCATCCCCTTCCCTTTGAAATTTTATATTTTAAGAATAGATCCCACCTTCTCAGTTCAAATTTAAATCAATAATATTTTATTATTATGTCATTTGTTTTTTTAAATTGATTTCTATTATCACATGTTTTGATTAGTGTTTCATAGTTGGTTTATGATTCATTGTTATTATTAGAAGTTTTTGAAAACAATTATTTGAATATTGGAGGTTTTTGAGAATTTAATTATGGTTTTTATTTTTTTATTAATATTAATAAATACTTTTATAAATTTATAAATATTAACTATTATAAATTTAAAATTTTCAAAAAATTACTTCTTTATTTTTATAATTTTATATAGACTTTTTGTACTTATATATACTTTTATAAATTATATAATATATCGTATTGTGCTTATATAATTTATATATAAACTTTTATAAATTATTCTAGTATTATAGTTTTATACATTTATAAATTTATATTCTTTTATAAACTTATATGTAGTTATAATTAAAATTTTTATATGGGTATACTTTTATAAATCTCTCAATATTTTTACACTTGTATACTTTCATAAATGTTATTTCTATAAATTATACTTTTATAATTTTATAAAACTATATACTTTTATAAATTATGTTTACATTGATACATTATATATAATTTTATAAAATATATACAATTATATAATTTTACATTCATTTATAAATTTATATACATTTATAAATTATATATATTTTTATAAAATATATTGGACTATAAATTATATATAATTTTATATAATTTTATATTAATTTATATAAATTTATATAAAAATATACATTTATATAAATTTATATTTTATAATATTATACTTTTATACTTTTATAAATTTATATTTTTTTATATTTTTATACTTGAATAAATTTTAATTTAATAAATTTTCTTTATATACTTTTATAAAACTATACAATTTTATAAATTATATATACTATACATTATATATAATTTGTAAAATATATATACTTTTTATACTTTTATAATACTATATACTTATAAACCTTTATAAATTATATGTTTTGTTAACTATTTATAAATTTTTATACTTATATAAATTATATACTATATACTTTTATAAATTTATTAATTTAAATACTTGTGTCATGTGATTATTATTTATTAAAATCATTTGAGTAATTAAGAGTTATTTTATTTTATATAGTATTATATTTTTTAAATCATAGTAGATTAAAAGTGGAGGTATGCTCTTAATCGAGGGTCAAATGAGTTTTAAAATAATCTTAAAATATTTTTTGATTTTTCATTCAATGATGCATTTGATGGGGAATATATCTGATGCATTTGATAAAACTACATCTATAGACTATGGTTAACACATGAATAAGTGAGTAATTATATCACTAGAGTTGGATTTCAAACCAATCTAGAACTCAAATGATGTGGATAAAAGGTTAGTTGGAAGACAATAATGTTTAAATTGAAAACCCAATGAAAATTTTCTATGATAATCAAAGTGAAAATAATATTTCAAATAACTCTATTCAATACTATATTTAAAAACTAATTGTTATTAGTTTATATTTTATCAAAGAGAAATATACTAAAATAGAAGTTAAGTTAGATCATATTTCAATAAGTGATCAAATTACTAATATTTTTACAAAATTTATCTTAAGGGAACGGTTTGAGGAACTAAGGTCCAAACTTCATGTTCTTCATTCTCCTTTAACTTAAAGAAAATTATGGAATAATAATCTCACTATTCCTTAGATTATATTGACAAAAGGCAAGATGATTATTACACTTTTTCTATAAGGAGAGGTAAAACCTTTTTTATCGTCTATTGATATGAGGTTGGATTTCTTGTAAAAATGGGATAAATTTTAAAGGGGATGAACTAAGGTTGGTTCATCAAAATGACATGGAAAAAAAATTCACCAAGAGATGAAATTATATAAAAAACAATTTTTTTTGCAGTAGTGTGGTGTTGGAATTTTTTATCCTAGAGAAAAGCAATGATTATAAGGAAAATAAAATGTTGAGGTCTGAAAAATAGTTTTGTTTCAAAAAATAAAAATGGGAGATTTAATGTGTTTTATTTATTTTCAACACCATTTGGAATAATATTTTTGTGTTGGGTTGTAAGGTCTGTAATTCTGGAGAAATATGCATGATTATTTTCAAAAGTTCATTGTAAGTTCATGTAAGGCATCAAATAGTAGTAGGTTAACTGTAGGTAGATCAGTAAAATTAGTCCTATGAATATATGTTATTATTAAAATATAATAACATAAATTTTTCATAAGAACAATAGTTATTGTTTATTTTTTTAGATGTTTTATCGACTTTAAAAAAAGTTGATATCATAGAAGAATAAAAAATTCAATATTCTCTTTTTCCATAAGATAGAGTAATGAATGTCCAAAGAATGATTTGATGAAAATTAAATTATTCTATCCAAATTTTTAATTAATTTTATTTTTGATGGTTTGACCACTAGTAGCACTGGTTCTTTTCAGATATGTTTGAAGTATTGAATGTTGAAGAAAGGTAAGATTAGAAAAATATGTACATTTACGCTAGCATGTTCACTATAAGTATATTCACCAAATGATTTTGAGTCACTTTATATAAAAATTGTGAAATTACATTCATTATAATTATGTTTAGATACTCATGTAAAGTATGAGTTTTCATGAATAAAATTTCATGATTCAAACTAAGATCCATAGTTTATTTGAATACTATTGATTCCAATTATTGAAAAGGATTTGAAAAAGTCAAAACATTTAAATATTATGAGGTTATTATAATTTTTGACCAAATATGTGAAGTGAGGTGGAGTTTCAAATCAAATACCATGTATTCCATGCTTTTATCAGAGAAATTATACTTATAAAGGTGGAACAACATTTGAGAAATATTTTTTTATTATAGTTTCATATCATATTGATCCATTAGGTAAAGAAGGTTATCATGTGTCTTACCTATATTCATTATAAGATACTATTATTCAAATAAGTATCTCATGAGGTTGAATTTCATAGAATATAATGTACAAGAAGAAAAAATTTCAAAATGATAAAAATCTATAAAGAAACTTTATAAGAATAAGATTATTTTCTATTAAAGAGGCTCAGATGATAACAAAAACATTGTAACTTATGGGAACCCATATAATAATTTTTTCTAGATACTTCTTTTTGGGATTCACTTTTGGGGGAATTCTAACCACTACCTATTTTTGATTGATTATAGTGAATAATATTGACTCAAACATCTTGAGTGTAGAAAAGAGTATATTCCTTCATTAGGGGTAAACATTATTAAATCCATATACATTTATTTAACTTTTTTATTAATGACAAGTGGTGATAGTATACCTTTTAATTGATTAAATCATCACCTTATCAACTTGTGGAGGTTAACTTAAAGTTACTTAAAGTTTCAAAAATTAACTATTGATTCACCCCCCTATAGTGGTTTAACCCATTCCTAAGTATCAAAAAAAATAGAATTTCAAAAAAAAGAATATTAATTTGATATAATGAACTTAATTTTTAATTAATCATGTTAAAATTATCTTAGTGTGACTATTTATTATTTTTCTAATATAGATTATTTTTAAGACAATAATGAAAAATATTATTTTTAAAAATATCATAACTTTTATAAAATTATGATGACGTAAGAATGAATTAAAAATATATGAAAAATTTTTATAGAACAAATATATATTTAAGGAGTAATATGAATAATTTAAAAAAAATTATGTTGAATTTGGAAACTCATGCTTAATATTTTTGAACATAAGTAATATTTAATTCTAATAAAACCTATTTTTATTTTTTATTTTTATTAAGTATTAATAAAGATACATTCATTTTTACCACGATTTTAAATTAATAAAAATATTATTTGATTGATTATAAACCTATAAATTTCATGGTAATTGATACTATAGATTATTTTTGTGTAAATTAATTTTTATGCTTAAAAGTTCTAAAACTATTTTTATTATGTTATGTGTACTAATATTAAAATTACTTTTTACCACCTAAATAAATATAATCTTGTAAATTTATTTTTATATTAATAATAATTATATTAAAATTAGATAATAAGCTTCATTTAATTTTTTTGTCATAAAAATAAGTTATCATGGTAAAAGTTATGTCGTCATGATTAAGGTTAAAATGGGTTCAAAGGGGTAAAAACTAAGGGTTAATGCTTAAAATATCAAAAAAATCATATATTTATTTTATTGGATGAGTGAATTTTTACCTCCCATGCATTATATATTAATTTTGTCTAAATAGGATCCAATTTACATTAGAATTAAATTTATTAATGTAAAATTCATATATATTAACAAGGGTGGCACTCCTCTCACTTTTAAAAGGATACCTTCACCCATCACTTCTCCACACACATTGATCACATTATATTAAAACATATTAAACAATATCAATAAAAAACCCCTTATACATGACCTAGAGGTTATAATCTTACAAATATACCAATCTAATATGGCTTAAGTGGAAATCCAAAGGAGGATATCCAAAGAAGAGGTAATTGTCTTAACCGAGTTCTTTCAAGTTTCATTCTTATTTTAATTCCTCCAAATATATTATAATAATATTAATATAATTAAATCAGTATAAAAAGTTTACTTAAATTATATTATTTTTATGAAACATCCATTATATACCTCCCTTCCATCCATTGGAGAATTAAAACATCTCCCATGTATATGTGCAGATTATCACCTCCATGGATAACATATTTAATTTTCCATCACTACCTTTCATGGTTAGTTCTATAAATGTATTTAATGAGTATATATTATATTTATAAAATTATCAAGTCTCTATAAAATTTATATTATCATTATATGGTAGCATTTTTTACTCACTTGGTTCTTATAAGATACTCATATTTTGGTCAGTTTTACCACCTACATGAACAACGTTGTGATGTTTACATCATGAATGACTAACTAATGTTATATACTAGTAATAATATGTAATAATGATATATTTAATATGTTTAAATTATTTTTAAATTTTTATAGAAATATTTTTATACACTAATAAAATCAATTCTTTTATGGAATATAAATTTCTAAAAAATGATATTTTTATACATTATATGAAAATAATCACTATAAATTCCATTAAATAACCTTAAGACTCTATAAATATATCCAAAATATACTATAAAACTTCATGAATATTTATAAATGTTTCATCCATAATCAATATGAAATAAAAAAAATGGCCAAATTCGAACATGCATAGAAAACTAAATTATTAAAATAAAAATATTGATTTTAACACATAATTATTACTAAGTGGGTAAAAATAAATTATAAGTTAATTATATATATAAATATTAATATTAATATATTTATGATTTATATTTATAATAAATCTAAATTTATTATATATTATTTTAGATCATTTCTTTCCAAGAGAAAGTTTGAGGTTAGGGTTTTTCTTCTCAATTTCACTTTATTGTGATGTGTTCTACATTCAGTGTCTACTTTATTTTATGTGGTGTATATATTATGAATGACTATATTTTATGAAAAATTTACTGAAATATTTATGTATTTGAAAATAAATCTAAGGCTCTCACTTTCATGATATTTTGATTCAAAGGATACCAAATCGATAAGTAATTTTACTTAAAACCATTGCTTTAAAAGTTATAAAGTATTCTACCCAACTCTTTCTCTTCCATATCCATATTCTATATAATATTTCAATAATGTTATTCTATATATTTAAATAATTATTTAAATTAATTTTCAAATGTTTTTGACTTTCTTTAAAAAAATAAAGTAATCTTGTAAACATTTTCTAGATGATTTATTTTGACTTCTTTTACAAAACTGTGAAAAATAATGTTTTTCAATATTTACTATATGACCAGATTTTTTTCCCATCATGAATATTATTTTTTATCAATATTCCTTTCATTTTTTTCATTTTTTTCATTTTTTTCAAATAAAATCATTTTACCATTATTTTGTGAATTTTTTTAATGGTTTTCAAAATAATGGATCATTATTCTTATTTTTAAAAACATATTTCAAATGATTTTATAAAAGAATTTTTCATCTATTCCAACATAATTTAACTATTTTTATAATTAAATAAGGATATTATCTAATTATTTCATTCAAATTATTTATATCGAAGGATTATGATGATTTTGTCAGTAAATTTTCATACAACCCATTTCTTTCTATAGGTTAATTACCCTATTTAGGAATGAAGAATGCTCATATGTTCTTGTGAAATACATATGTATGGTTTTTTATTATATGATAAGTGAATTATTTATATCCCTATAATTAGTTGGTTAAAGCATTTTATATCATGAGATAACATGTAAGGTACTGGGAGTTAACCCAATCCACTAAGGGACTTCATCCACCAAGGTTTAAAGGGATTAGGGAGTGAAACCAATCCACTATAGGACTCTATCCACTATGAAATTATATTCTTGGTAGTGATACCTTGAAAAGGAAATTATTTTATATGCTTATATAAATGATAAACATTTTATTCTATGTTCTTATACCTATTTTGTGCTCTTGTGGATCAATATTGAGTGATGTTTCAACACTCTTATGAATATTGCATTATTTTATGCCAAATCCTTATTCCATGACTCATGATTTATGATATATGACTTGTTAGGTATGATTTTTATATGTTATGATTGTGTATCTTAATTATTATATCATACCCTTATGATCATCTTATGTTAACTTATGATCTTATATTTTTGAACCAAATGTTTACCCTTATTGAGAATCTGGTCTCACACCTTCTTGTGTCTCCATTTCATAAAGTTATGAATAATGGTGTTAAGTATGATATGTTAGTAAGGGTACCATGTATGAAGATTATTGATTGAAAATATTTATTTTCATATATGAAATAAAAGTTTTATGTATCTAATATTCAAATACACTAAGACTTTATGTTATGGGGTGTAAATTTTTTGGATATGTATTAAATATTTATCTAAAATAATTAATATGGGTTTAAATAGGATATAAACTATAAAAACCTATGATAAACCAAAAGTGATATAGGATAAAACAAAAATTTATGGGTAAAAAGAAGGTATCATAATTTAGTACATATTAGGAATGATTTACCTTATCATATAATTAATCATTGTAATTATTAATTTTTAATACTCATATTAAAAAAATTTGGTTTTTTTAAATTATTGGAACTAAAATTAATTGTGTTAACAACAATTGTGATGGCCAATATAATGATCATTCACATGTGAAACTAAATGTAATGGGAGATGAAATGAAAAATCTTGTGGATTTTCATACCCAACTCTCTCAAGATATGAAAAATAATGTGAATAATTTTTGAACTTATAAATGACAAAAAAGAAAGAAAAAAATCACCATTGTTTATTTCATTTTTCAATGTCCACATTCCTTCAATAAGTATTCTATACAATAATTTATAATAAGTGGATTAGTAATATGGAAAAAAATATTTTCCATTCTCCAGTCCTCAGATCAGGAAATGTTTTATTTATTTATTTATCATTTAGATGGTGAAGAAAATAAATGGTGTACTCTTATCAATAATATGATGAAAGAGAAAGAAATTGAATCCATTAAATGATATTTTATGTAGGTATTTTTTTAATTTTCCCAAAAAATTTCACACTAAAATAAAGAGATAATTCCTAGAGTTAAAGAATAAGGATGACGAATCTATTAGTATCTATGAAGAAAACTTTACAATACATACATGATACACTTATAGTTTAATAATTGACCTTAAAATAAAAAAAAATATACTTTATTTAGTGGATTAAAACCAAGTATCTAAAATTCATTGGCTATAAGTGAATTTAGTGGCAATAAATAAATTTTTTGGTTTGCTATTAAGGTATAAATTAAGACTATGAACTCCCTTTATTCTTTTGATTCTCGGGATAAGAAGATAAATATGTGGTTTCAAGGAAACTCTTCGAATAAAACTCATATAGGGAATTAAATCAATATTACTTCCTATCAAAAATTTAGATAGAATCATAGGGGATATTTCTTTAAGGTGATAGGTAAATTAATAAAGAGTGTAAAAATAACCATCAAGAATTAGAATTCTGAATAGATATGATTATGACAACCAATGAAATGAATAGAGATAAATATCAACCAATTTCACCACCCACACTTCAATTCATCAATTGTAAGGAGTATATAAATTATTTCAACATGTGGTTGAATCCAAGGGCTGACAATGACAATCAATGTCAATGAATTCTTAAAATAAGGGACAAGGGGAAATATTATTCAACATAAACCACTAAAGTGGGGAATGAGAATGAAATGGTGAAAGTTTAACTTATCATTCACTCATGAACTACTAATTTTAGGTTTAATTATTGTTCAAATGTTATTTTATATCTGGATAATTTCATAAGGGTGTCACAAAAACCCCTAAACTATTAAATTATTAGTAAAAACTCAAAATGGCATGATTATTCCATATCTAGCCTATAACTCCTCTCTAATAGAATTTTTTGGAAATATTTTTCCAATAAAAATTATTATTCTCCCTATAGTTGAATATGATTTGATTTTGGGAATTTATTGGATCTCTCGATAAATATATACCATTATTATTCTAGTTAAGAAGGTATAAGGTATAAAGGGGGTGAATAGACCTACTTTAAAATTTTAAGAGTTGGATAAAATCTATAAATTAATATCAAATTTATTTATCATGAACATGAAAAAATAATAAGAAATGGAAAATTAAAGAGAGAACATGGATACTCTTTATAGTTGTTTAGTTCAAAGTGAACCTAAATCTACTCTTCATGTCCCTCTACTCTTTGAGATGTATGGTATATAATAAGGACCTTATTTTTTAAAGGGTAATAATAACAAAATTATAACCTACCTTTTCTAGTGGAGGTATTACCAAAAGACACATAACTTTTAATAAGGAGTCACAACCCATTATAACATTTACTTTAGAAACCGAGAGTCATAACCTAAAAATATTGAATTTAAAATCTGGGGGGTCACAATCCAAATAAAAACAATGATTTTTATGGTAAAAGCATAAACAAAACAATGTAAGCATGTGTGAGAGTGATAGAAAGAATTAATGCATACTCAAATACAACCTCATAGGATAATTCTATATAGAAAGATGAAGCACAGTCACTAGTTCTTTAGTAATGGATTAGTATGTCTCTTTAAGTATGTTATATTCTTAGAAGATTTGGTTCCCCTTATATGTTTCTCTAACATATGAGAATAATTAGAAAATATTCAATTTAATATTCATAGTAAGAAACATCACATTGAATTAGTATCTCATATATCTCATGTATTGAGATTTTCTCATTAGTACAGTGGTATAGGATCACCCCCACTTGAATGTGTCTTGGTCCACTTTAAATTAAACTAAAAAACTTGATAATAATTAAGAAATCCATTATATAATTTAATTAATAATTTAGAATTATCAAAGAGAGATATATATATTATCATTCCAAAGTAATCATTTATATTTTAAAAAAAATAATTTTTAAAACCAATATGAATTCATTATTATACAGTTCAAAATATATCTTTAATAATTGGTCAAAAAAATCCCATAAATAACTCAAAATAGTTCTTTAACAATATTCAAATTTAAATTTTGAAAAACATTACATATAAATTCATGTATATATGTCATAGAAATATAAATTCAATAAAACTACATTAAATACTATAAATAATTTTTAATGTGTTTTTTATCATTATAAATACATTAAAAATAAATAAAATCTTTCATAATAATTAAATTTAAAATTTTATAACTTCATGTTGTAGGTTCATTTATTTATGAAAAAAATATAAATATTTATTTAAATATATTTATGAATTTCTAAAAACACTTATAAAAGTTTCTATATGATTAATATAAATTATAGTAATCAATAAATCAATTAAAACAACCAATACAAAATGTAGTAAATAAAAATATCAAAATACATGAAAAAATTAGTATTCTGGAATTTCTAGAGAAAAAAATTACATCTAACAACCATTGGTAAAAACTAGACATATAGATCAACCATGAGGATCAAATCTATTGTGAATTTCAACTTACCCAGAGGTTCAACTTATTATAAATATCAACTTATTGTGAGGAGCATTCAACCATGTAAACAAATAACTAGTCACAAGAAGCTACTGACCTCATGAATAAATGACTAACCATAAGTAGCTATTTACCATATTAAAAAATTATGGATCAACCACAAGAAAAAATGAATAACCACAAGAATAATCAATCCACCATGAGAATCATAATCAATTGTGAGTGGGTCAAGTTATTGTGATACATAAAATATACTAAACAAATATGTCGATAGTGACTATAGAATCCTTTATCAAAAAATCACATATAAAAACCGAAACAAAATATAAGATACAAATTAGGTATATTATAACGTGAAAATTTATAATTACCCAATTATTGAGGTATTTTTAATATTCAAAAAAAACATAAAATATAAACAAACGACAACACTATAATTCCTAACAAACTCAAATAACTGATAAACTCTCCCTTTTAAAATTTTAAAAAAAACTAAAAAAAGGATTTCCAAATTTCTTAAACTTTTTTAAATTTATTAAAATTAATTAAAATGAATAAGAAATGAGAAATTTAAAGAAAAATTATGAAAAAAAATCTTTAAAAATCAGAAAAACTCCCCCTTAATAAATATATATTATATAAAATAAACAAAATCAAACAAAAACTCAATCATTCCAAGACAAAAAATTATTTCCTAAAAACTTGAAATATAAAATTATTTAGAAAAGATATAAGAAATCTTTATTTATTTTCAAAATATACTATAATAATATCACCTTTATTAACATTATCTAATAAATTGAAATTTCATTTCAATATGATTTTTTAGAGAATTTATTAAAGGATTTTTAAAAATTGAAATAGCATAACAATTTTCACAATAAATATAAATCATTTCAAAATTAAAAAAAATATTCATAAAATGTATTTTAATCCATAATGATTGAGAACAACATGATACGGTATAAATATAAACAATTTTTATACTAGATACAGAAATTTTATTTTTTCTTTAAAATCTAATATACTAAACTTTTACTGAGAAAATAACACTTACCTGAAGTACTTTTTCTATCAAGTATGCATCCCCTAAAATGAGAATCAAAATAAATCATAAAATTAAATAATTTTTGTCTCTAATTAAATAGTCCATATTTTAAAATTCCATTAACATATCTTATAATTTTTTAATATCTTTTAAGTGAGATTCCTTAGGATCGGATTAAAATCATGTACATAAAAAACATTAAACATAATATTAGGCCTAGAAGAAGTGAAGTATAATAAACTAACAATCATATCTATGAACATTTTACAATCAATAAATTTTCTATAATTTTCTAAATTTAACTTCAATTTAGTTCGCATAGGTTTTCTAAAAGTTTTGGAAGAATATAAACCAAACCTCCAAACAAAATCTTTAGTATATTTAATTTTAATCAAAAATATTCCCTCATTTATTTTAAAACATTAATCAAAAAAATAATTTATTTTCATATATTAAACTCATATAAAATTAACTTTCCATCAAGTAAGAATATTATTTAGAAATAAATAATCTTGAAGATCCAAAAAAATATCATCAACATAAATTTTAAAAATCAAAATATTATTTGAAATAATTTTAATAAATAAGGCATGATCAGCTTTATATTTATTAAAATCATTATTCAATAATGATTAAGTTATTTTAGCATACCAAGAATTAGGTTCTTACTTAAGACCATGTAAATCATTTGATTATTGAAAAAATTAATAGGAAACGTTTTTATTTTCAAAACCAAGTGTTTGATTAACATAAACTTATTCAAAAATAAAATCGTTTAAAAAAACTTGTATCATCCATCTGAAATAATTTAAAACCTTGAAAATCCCCAAAACTTAAAAAAAATTATAATAGATTCAATCCAAGAAATAAGTGAAATGTTTTATCAAATTTTATACCTTATTCGTGAAAATAACCTTGAGTTACAAATCAAGCTTTATTTTAACCAATTTCACCAGATTCGTCCATTGTATTCCTAAAAATCTATTTAATTCCAATAATTTTTTTATCTTTGGGGGTTAAACTAAAACCCAAAACTTATTTATTAGAAATTTAATAAGTCCATATTGTATAAAAAATATCCAATTTGTATCATTAAAAGAATCAAAAAAATTATTATTCACACATTTAGAAATAAAAGTATAATTTTCATAAAAATTCAAAAGAGAATTTCTAAATTTAATTCAAGAATTAGAATTTCCAATTATGTTATCAATAGGTTGGTATTTATTTATTTTATAATATTTAGGATCAAAATTATTAGTATGGCCCCCCTCAATAATTATAATATTATCTTGATGGTTTTCATCATCAAATTAATGTATTTAAATTATTATTGAAAATACTATAAATCTGAATTCTTTTTCAAATTATCTTCATCAAACTAAACAGGAATATATTCTTCTATAATCATATTTATTTTATTATATAATCTAATATTTATTTTTATTTTAATTCCCAACTCCTTTATAAATTTTAGATACAAATTTATCTAAATTATCCGTAGTACTACAATAAAAACATTACGCCCAATAACTTTAAAATAACCAACATCATGTTTATTAACTCTATACAATTCATAATGAGTTTTCTTTAGAAAAAAATTCCAACTAAAAATATATTTAAAATATAAAAAAATATTAACATATTCATCCTATAAATATTTAGGAAAATTATATACATTTAATATAGTTCTAACCATTTATAAAATAGTTCTATTTTTCTATTTAAAAACACCGTTCTTTTGTGCTATTTTGGGAGGAAAAAAATTTTGAAAATGTAAATTTTATTCCAAAAATTATTCAAAAATAAGATTAAAAATATCACTTTAATTATTAATTTGGTTAAAAAAATTAAATAAACATTTTTATTTTTAATCATTTTAAAAAAATTAAAAAAGTTATATGATTTTTCACCTTTATTAAAAATAAATGAATTCCAAAGAAATCTACTAAAATAATTATCAATCATAAAAACATATTTATTTCATCTTAAACTATAAATATGTTTATAACTAACTAAAAATAAATGTATAAGTTATAATGATATTGTATTTTTAACTTCATTGAGATATATAAATCTTATTCTATGTTGTTTACCTTTTAAATAAGAATCAAAAATAAAATTCTTATTGATTTTCAAATTGCATAGATGTTTCACATGCACTTTATTTGAAAGTTTTTGTAACAGCTAAAAGTTCACAGGTTTGAGTATATGATTCCATAATATATCATATATTTATATAGAATTAATAAAGTTAAAATTCTAGTTATTTAACTCATAAAATTCAAAATAAAAAATATTCTCTTTCTTGTTAGCATAAAATAAACATATACATTTTTAAAAACAAAACATTTATTACATTCAAATTTAAAACTCATTTCATCGTTAAATAATTGTGAAATACTAATTAAATTAGGTTTTAATCCTTTAATATATAATTATTAAGAAATTAAAACAATGTTAGATATACTTACTTCACCAAATCCCTTAAACTTTCATTTTAATTTTTTGTCTAATGTCACAAAGCCACCATCACATTTATTATAATAAAAAACTTCAATTGATCTATAGTCTTGTGTCTAGGGAAGATTTATTTTATTTACCATGTATCTTTGAAAATCCTAAATAATTTTTCATGAAATATATATTAATTAGTTTAATATTTTGATATTATAACAGTTTTTGCCCTCTCAGTATATTAATTTTCCATTTTTGGTTGTTGGAGGCATTTAGAGGAGGCTATGTAGAGTTTGGAGAAGTTCGGTTTCTAAAATCTAGAAGAAAGAGGATTGCGTGTTGTGTAACTAAATTACATGACATGAAGTTTGGTTTCACTGCTTGTCTTAGTGGTTCCATGATGTGAAAACATTTTACATGTTGTGAAAGAGGGTTTCACGTCGTTAAATGTTTCAGGGTCTAAAAAAAATAAAATAAATTGAGAGGTGATGGGTGTTTCGGCAGAAGTCAACCTTGGGAAATTACATAGCAAGAAAGGGTATTACACATTGTTTAATACCACAATGTTGTAACTTTTGAGTTTTTTTATCCTATTGGGTTGTCAAACCATATGGTTATAGTGACCCTTCCTCGACCCCAAGCGACCCGAAGACCCCTCTTCAGTGTTTCAAGGATTCCTTCATAGAGTATTTATTCCTAGTTTCCCTAATTCGATCCATAGCAATTGATATTAAATATAAGTTTTTTTTCCACTGTTATTCTGGTTTAATCTCTTTCCCCTCCTGTTTCTTCTTTCCATGTGATGGTGGTTGATCTCCCATGGTTTGAAATGGGATTCTCTTTGGTTTTTGTTGGTGTGGTGATACCACAGCATCCTTGGATGGATGTAGATCTTGTAGGATAGGTGATTCGAGATCTATTTTATGTCCCGTTCTTGTGTTAGGATCATTCAAACCCTTTCGAGGTATGTTTTACTTCATTTCTATTAATTGTGCATCATGTAGGATGGGTTTTATTTTGTTTACCTGTTGATTTTGGTTGTTCCCAATTGATTAAAGATAAGAATCGATTAAATGAAATTTAAAGGGGTAGAGGAATTATTTTTTCATGCCCTTGCAGTTTTGATATTATGATTGTGATATTGTGACTATACAAGATAAACTCCCCACTGAAAATTGTGGTTTTTCGTGGCTTTGGTTGCATTGGTTATGTGTGTGGTGGTTATTGTTTGATCACAGTTTTTTAGTATCACCCAAAAATGTAAATTGGTTAATCATGTATATCTGGATAATGAATGGATTCACAATGATCGTATAGTAATGTGATAACCCCTGAATTAAAAAAGTGGAATTAAATAATGGATTCCTTGTCGAATCTAGAATTTTGTTTTTCCTTGGTACATAGGGTGATGTGATGTGTGGGTTTTCTCTAGTTTGTGTTGTAGTATAGTTGTGATCATGGTTGTGAGATGTGGGATGGCTTGTGTGGTGTAATGGAATCTCAGGTTAATATATTGATTGATTGTGGAATGGAAGAGTAGTGTATTGTAGTGGGGATATGAAACTGGTTGTGAGGTAATGTGTTATCAGTTAGTTTTTTGAGTTGGGGGGTTGGTTTTGTTGGTATGTGACCAGAGCGGGATGAGTTTGAAGGAGTAAAGTAGTGATTGGTGTGGAAAATTCACCTAGAGTTTTTCCATGAGTAACATACCGAAAGCTTCACCCCATATCCAAAGATAGATATATGATATATCATGAATGGGTGTTAAAAGAAGAGGACATGTGATGTCCCTTTAATTTATCAGGTCTCTTCACCTTCTAAGAACTTTTTTTCTTATTTTTGTTGTGCTTAGTATTTTCCTAGGTAGTGGTCGAATGGATAGATGACTTGTTTAAAAAATAATGAATTTGGTTAAATAAATTGGTTGGGAATGTGAATTAGGTTTTGTGGCTTGTTGTATGGTGTTGTGCATTTAGATGTGGTAGTAAAGGTGGTAGTTGTGAGATGTTCTCTGTTTGGGAACCCATAGGTTGGGCTTGAATGTTTGGTATCATATATGGATATACTTGTATTTTCCTTGTGAATTATATATATACCCGACCCTAGTTGACAACGAGGAGTTGAACACCCCCATCATCTTGGGGGAGGGTGTCGTTCCCAAAAATCCCAGTGGGGGGATGGATGGTTGGCCACCCGCTCTTCCTTGTACCCTCTTCCAGGAAATGATAGCCCAAGATTCTTCAGGCAGGTTGTGGTTTGTGAGACCCAATTCTGTGTGGGTGATTTGTTCTTTCCCATGTGTATTTGGGATTATATATGTTAATATTTCCCACGTGTCCTCAGTATGAGGTGTGTTCTATGGCCCAGGTGTCTGCGGGTGGGATGTGATGTGGTTTGTGGAACAGGTGTCTACGGGAGGGATTTGATGTGGTTTGTGGACCAGGTGTCTATAGGTGGGATGTGATGTGGTTTTTGTCCCAGGTGACTACAGGCGGGATGTGTTGTGGTTTGTGGACCAGGTGTGTGCAGGCGGGTTCTGGCGTGGTACTTTTGGAAGAGGTGGGATTGCCTGGATGTTTTTCATTAGGAAAGAGTAGTTAATTAGTGGGAAGTGGTGAGGGGTACCCTATCATTTATGTGCATTATATTATATTAATTGACATTCATTATTTTGTGAGCGTGCCTTAGTGAGGTTGGGATGGTTAGTATAATTGTTAGGTTCTATTTGGTTTTGTTGTTTTCTCGCAGGGGAATTACTATGATTCAATCACATGTGCATGACAGACTTTGGTTTTCCTACTAATTATACCTATTTTATCACCCTACATATATAAAACTTTTTTTAGGTTTCTAAGAATATTTCATATACTATACTTGACCTTACTAGTTTGGGATTGGTAGAGTTGTTGTGTCACTACTTAGCTTTACTTTTGGTATTTACTTAGAGACTTTTTTACTTGTGACAGTTCTATTTTAAAACATTCATGTGGTACCTTTTTTGAATTTCTTCTATAAATGTATTGGAGGTTCTTTTTTAATGATCCATCGTATCTCCTGGTATTTTTTTAAAAAAAAGGCAATGCATCCCATATTGTGATATCTATATACCCTTGGTACTAGTCTCCAACTCGGGGCCTATTGAAGGTGGGACTTGAGGGTCATTATCTCTCTTTCTTCATTTCTATCATAGGAGGGGAATATTTTGAGGGAGGGGTCATGATAGAATGCTATTAGAGGCCGATGGTTGAGAGATAGGATGGATTTGGTGTTAGGCATAGTGAGGGTGTCATGGGTTGGTAGGGAAACTGTGTCGGGTCATCTTGGTGTGTGACATAGTGCAAGAAAGACCAGATAGGATAAGGGATTTTAGGGCCCCTGGTGATCTGATGTGAGGACTCTAAGCCTACTTAATGGACAAATGAGGCTACACCATTCGTAGGGTAGAGACCCAAGGAAAGGTACATGTATCATAATGACTTGTGTTCTTGTTTGAATTGGGTTGTTTTGGGAAATTTGGGATGCATAAAAAATGATTTAAATGATTTAAAATGAATCTTCAATAAAAATTCCATACTACTCGAGCTTAGTAACTCTTTGTTTACTTGTCATCTATGAATCCTAGTCATCATATTCATGTTTATTGGGTAGTTTATTTACAGCAGGAAAATCTAATTTATTGAAGGAGGGTTGATCCAGTTGAGGGGGATAACCAGTGACAGAAGAAGTTGTGTTCTTTCTAGTGGAAGTCTTTGTGAATGTAATAGGGGAATGTTTTAGAAATAGAGATAGAAATATATCTTGAGGATCTTGAGATCACCTTCAATTTAATCTAGTCCCCAATGGAGTACTGGGTTCCTTTGTTTTTCATCCATATGTGAGGATCTATGCATCAGTGTTGGATGCTTTATTTAGGGGAGAGGAAGGAAGCAGATGTTTTGGGGGTTGAATTTGAGAATAAATTCCAAGAAGAGTTCCTTTCATTGACCATAAATACTGATAAGAGTCCAGAGTTACTCTCCCTTCAGTAGGATAGTAAGTTAGTTTGGGATCTTAGGATCATTTTAAAGAACCACCTTTGTTTTTCACCAGATCTCTTTCGATATGAGGAGTCTCGTGCAAGACGTCATGAGGAGGTGCTCTATTCTTCAATCCAGTACGTGGTTACTCTTTTTACATTTCTAACATACTTGGAGGTTCAGAAAAAGGATGAGGTGATCAAGTATCTACACACATGAGGGGTTCTACTATAATAGGGTAGTCAGTAGAGTTCTTCAAGAGGCAAGGTTACCTACAGCAGGTATCAGGCACTGGGACCTTTGAGGTTTCGATTAGTAGGGAGTTGACCACAAAAGTTCCCTTCTCAACCTTTCGTTCCTTATTCCCTTTCTATGGGATTGGGGCTAAGGTGTTTCTTTTTTGGAGTTCACAACCATATTCATAACTAGTGTCCATTTTCTGTTTGATCTTAGTTTAGTGTAGGTGGATAGGTTCAGTACCAGCCTCAGCGGTAGTTTTCGGTGAGACCGTTTTAGTAGTAGGGGAAGAATGTTTTTTCTCTATTGAGGGGATATGGAGAAAGTTGAGGCTGACCTCAGGATGTTCCTAATGTTCAAGGTATTTGACTTAGGATTCATTGTGTAGGTGTTTGTTAATAGAGAGTTAGGGGAGTTGATCATGGTTTGTTGCATGCAGCAGAGGTGGCAGTTCTAGTAGGGCTAGAGATCATCAGAGGTACAATTAGTTTTTTTAGTACCCTTTTTTTATTTTTTTACTTCATGAGATTCAAAATCCTTTTTTACACCCACTCTAGACCATTCTATGTTACTAGAAATAGATATTATTCTCATTCCACTGGTGTTGAGTATGCCAGTCAGAGGCCATACCAGTTTGTTTGATGTGTAACAGGGATGTAGAAAGATGATGGGACCACATCAGTACCATGGGGATCTCTTCTTGCTACAGATTCATCCATATGATGTCATCCTCAGCATCAACTGGTTGTATTATGTGCGTGTTGTTATCGATTGTTTCTGAAGTAGATTCATGTTTTTGGATATAGATGGCCAGCATGTAGTTTTCATTAGATATCAGAGTTATCAAGTGGGTAGTCAGCGTATGGAGCCTCTTATTTACTTATTGGTTGATATGTCATTGGAATCTTTGTACTTTGAGATTTTAGAGGTTCCTAGGGTCATTGGGGAGTTCATGTATGTTTTTCCGGAGTTTGTGATGTTACCCCTTCAATTTTATGTTGATTTTGGGATAGACTTACAGCCTGGTGCTTCTCTGATTTTGATGTCCCATTATCATATGGCACCTTCTGAGATACTAGAGTTGAGGATTAAGATATATGATCTGATTTTGAAGGATTTTATCCATCCCAATGTGTCATTCTGGGGTGATCTTTTGTTGTTCTCTAAAAATGTGTATGGTAGTCTGGGGCTGTGTATAGACTACTGAAGGTTGAATCAGGTAACAGTCAAGAACTGTTAGCCTCTTCTAAGGATAGATTATCTTTTTGAATAGATGAGAGGGGTGAGTTGGTTTTCCAAGATCAATATATGGTTTGGATATCACCAGTTTAGGGTGAAGAAGAGAGATTTCATGAAGACTACCTTCAGGTGTAGGTATGGGCACTTTGAGTTTGTATTCTTTTTATTATGTGTTACTAATGCACTAGTTATGTTCATGGGGAATATGAACTATGTGTTCTGTGAGTTCCTTGATCATCTCATCATCGTGTTCATAGATGATATCTTAATCTACTAAAAGTTAGAGTAGGATCCCTCTGAGCATCTCAAAATTATCTTGAAGGTTCTTTGACACCACTAGCTCTATAGAATGTTGTCCAGGTGTAAGTTCTGAACATGAGAGGTGTATTTCCTTAGGGATTTAGTGTCCCGGAATGGTGTAGTAGTATACCCATCAAAGGTTGAAGTTTTTTTTCTTGGGAATCACCCTGGAATGTGGAAGAGGTTCATAGTTTCCTTAATCTTTCAAGCCATTATCTGGGGTTTGTACCCAATTTTTCTCAGTTTTTAGCCCCGTTAATAAATTTAACCTGAAAGGACCAAGATTTTGTGTGGAGTGACAAATGTCAAGAAGCATTTGGATACCTGAAGGGGAAGTTGTTTAGTTCTCTAGTAACCCATTTTTCTGTGGAAGGGGTGATGTTTGAGGTGTTCTGTAATGCTTCTCATCTGGGGTTGGGATGCATCTTGATGCAGCAGCAAGAAGTGAAATATTATGGTTCTAGGAAGTTATGTCCTCGTGATCGTAATTATGCCAACCATGATCTGGATCTACTATAAGTCATGTTTTAGTTGAAGTTGTGGGGTATTACCTCATTGGGGATCACTTTTTGGTCTTCACAGTTCACAAGAGTTTGAGGTATATCTTTTCCTAGTGAGATCTGAACTTGTGATAGTGGAGGTGGATGGAGTTTCTTGAGGACTTGAATTTTGAGATATCCTATATTTTAGTGAATGGTAATGTATTGGTTGATTCCTTAAGTAGGAAGTCACAGAATGAGGTTGTTTGGGAATCTATTGATTCTTAGAGAGTGGTGGAGGAGTTATCAGCTTTTCACTTGGATATAGAAGTTGATGGAGGTAGAGGATGTTAGTTTTAGATAATAGTGAAATCTTAAATTATGTAATAGGTGGAGGATTCTCAGTGGAAAGACTCAGAGGAAAAGGTATTATGTGATCGTGTTGGTTATGGTGATGCTCTAGAGGGATAGTCGTAGGATGGAAATAATTAGATGTTGTTCCATGGGAAGTTGTTTGTTCTTGTGGTGATACATGTGGGAGTCCTTCGTTAGTTTCATATCTCATCTTTATAAGTACACTTCGGAGTTTCTAAGATGTATCATGGCTTGAGGATATGTTTTTGTGTCTTATAGTGAAGTGTATAGTGGCATAGTTTGTGGGAAAGTGCTTAGTATTCTAGAATGTAAAATTTAAGCATCGTGTTCCTAGTGGTTTCCTGCAACCCTTGGATGTTCTTGAGTGAAAATAGGATGAAATATCGATGGATTTCATCATAGGGACTCCTAGAGCTCAGGGAATATCTAATGCTATCTGGGTATTAGGGGATTGACGGAAGAAATCAGATCACTTCTTAATGATCATGGAGTTAGGTGCAGTGGATGCCTTAGCAAAAAGATATATGGATGAGATAGTGCAGCTACATAGAGTTTTGAGATCCATTGTCTCAGATTGAGACATGTGCTTTACCTTGCATGTCTAGAGGGGATTACAGCATGATTTTGGAACCCAGTTATGCCTCATCACTACTTTCCACCCCCAGACAGATGAGAAGATAGATCGGACTATCCTAACATTGGAGGATATGATGCGAGCATGTGTCTTGTACTTTGGAAGATCTTGGGTATGATACTTTCCCTTTATAAGGTTCTCTTGTAATAATATCTATCATTCTTCGATTGTGCTCAAAATATTAAGATTCCAATATCCTTTGATATCATTTTATTTATACTAAATCCTCATTATATGATTATAGGCTCATTATCCATGTGTTATTGGGTATGAATTCTATATTTTATATTCATTTCCTCCTCTTATATTCTCATACCCATATGTTTATATTATGCTCACTTATGATCCTTAATTTTTATCGCTTATGCTTATTCTTACTAAGTGTTTGAGTTCACCCCTTATTATGTTTCCTTTTCCCTGGGTAAATATATAAATTAATATGTTTGGTATTCTAGAATATTATATTGTGTACAAATTTTTTTCTAGATTTTGAAAACATTTTATGGATTAAGTATTATCTTATATAGAAAATTAATTTTTGTTGGTAAAAAAATAAATTGTTTTTTAGTTAATGTTTTTTCCTAATTCTATAAAACTATAAACATAAAATATATTCAGTATATATTATAATAAAAAAATTATTTAAGTCATATAATTGGACTATCATTTCCTTGGGGCTTCATAATTGGTATAAATAAGGGTTTAGATAAATATAGAGTTTATGTTGTTAGTTAAGGATAATTTATGGTTTGATAGGCTAATTTGGATCATAATTTCAAAGGTATAAATAAGTATTTAGGTTGTTTGAGGTAATATTGAATATTTTGTTGATTAGTCTGAGGGAAAATTAGTGAAAACCTTAGGGATAAATATAAGTATAGTATAACATCTTGAAATTTTTTCCATTTTTTGAGTATTTGGTTTTCCTAGAAATGGAATCCATGTATGGACACTACATGTGGATACAGGCTCTAACACTAATGTACCTAGGCTTAATAACCCCAAAAATGGTGGATTGGGTATTAACTCAATCATCTCTCAATGCATGAAAAATAGGACTAACTGGACACCTATTTTGACACTCCTAAGGGATAATATTTGGTTAATCATGTTCTCTTTTTAAACCATCATGAAGGATATATTCCCAAGTTATTTTAAGGTATTAGTTTAATAAGTATGATAAAACTCAACTTAAATTAACGTAGGTTCAATAAAAATGATAAAGGTGGAACTAAGAGTGATATAGGTTAAACAAAAATAACTATAGGTTAACATGGTAATATCATAAAATAGTACATCTTGTTGTTAAATTTCCCATGGATATTTTTGATAATAATATTACAATGTTAATTTTTCATCACTCATGTTAACCAATTTTGGTTTTAGTAAATGTTGGAACTGTAAGAAACTATTGGTGTGAGGGATAATGTGGAGATTACTTCAATGAATAACTGATTGTAATGGGATCTAGAATGAGAAACCTTGTGATTATTCCAAACTATATATCATAGAATATGATTAATAATGTGAACATATTTAATGTCCCAAAAATACTAAATAAAATAAGGATATAATCTTTTGGAATTTCATGGGATAATGATAATGTTGGAAAGAATATTTAATTCCCTACATGTCATAAATGTGGAAAGAGGCATGGGTAAATTTCATTAAATGTATGGGTAGATGATATAAATATGAAGATGAAGGACATTAAACTCAAAATTCAGAGGGAATTACTTCAATTTTATGGAAATTGGGAATTATTCAAATAAATTCCCTAATATAAGGGATAATGAGGAAAATAGATACTAATAACACTTAGGCTAATGGAACAAATAAAATCCTATGCAACAAGTTTAATTGAAGTATAAAGTGATTTTTCAATCTATATTTGAGTATCTCTTATATAGTGTAAGTTTTAAACTATTAGATATTGAATTATAAATAAAAAATTAGTGGTATGATTATTATATCCATATTAAAAGGATCATCTTCAAGGTTTGTGGGAGTTACTTCTAAATAGGATTATATTAGAAACATATTATCTCTTTTTACAAAGGGATCGTATCAAATTACATATAAGGAAATATCACTATGAATCTAAAATCAACCCATAATTAACTACTAGTGTATGGTTAATTATTATATACCTATAGAAATTACTCCGATTGTATGATTTTTAACATTTTTTAGAAGAAATATTTCAAGGGGGGAGAATGTAACAACCCAAGATTTTACTAAGTATTTTCCTTAAATAAATACTATGTAAATATATTTTTCTATATGAAAAATTTAAATAAAATAAAACTATGATCTAATAAAATAATATATTACCATTATAATATAGACATTAAATTATTGGGTATAAAAGGGAGTAACCATATTACAAAATCTATGAAGGAAAGAAATGGAATCAAGTAGAAAAATTCTTCTATATGAATCTAATTTTTCCAAGATCAGAATGGAAGTATCATTTTTAAGGTTTTCTCTAGACCAATCTAAATCCAAACTTAGATAAGTATGGTATGAGAAAAATCATATGCAAGAGAAATTCAAACTTGTGGAAATTTCCATGACATCTATGCTAGTGAAATCACCACCCTCAACTCCCGTCAAAGCATACCATACTCTTAGATCATATGTAGAGATATTGAGGGGATAGTTAACTGTAAATTGAGATGTTATAGACAAGTAATTATTAATTTCAATAGTTATTTATTGCATTTATTTTTCATATTTTTCAATTTTAATTTTAATGAAAAGGGAAGTTTATTTTCTATAAAACATTATATTTCATAATTAAAAACTAAATTTATAAATTTTAGAGCCTAAATCAGGAAAAAAACTATTTTTATTTTATGATTTTTAATTTCAAATTTTTCTTAGTTTGATTTTTTAGAATTTTTCTGAAAGGATTGGTTTTTAAGTGAATAGTTATAGAATACTGATATTTTTAAAATCATCACTTTTATGATATTATAATAATAAAAGAATGAATTAATTATTTTTGAGACCTTTTTATATAAAATATTTACATTTATAAGTAAAATAAATCATTTAAAATTACTATTTTGTACTTATAAAACCCATGTATATCGTTTTGGAAACATAAGTAATATTTTACTATAAAAACTAATTTGTCCGCTTCTATTAAAAATCTAGTTTTCATCACTTATAGAAATTAAATTTAAAAAATGTATTTTATATTTTAGATCAACGTGATCAAGTTATTTAATAAGGTCAATTTTACTTTTGTGAATAAAAGAATGATTACTAATATTAAAGTTAATAACCTTCATATTGGTAAAACTATTATTTTCAAATAATTGGTATATTAATATTGTATAATTTTAATATAATTAAAAATTTTAATATATTCTAAAATGTGAATTTAATATATTTTTTATGCCTATATTTAAATAAATTATCACTAATTTAATTGGTAAATAATATTAAACAAGATTATGAACACTTAATGGTGAAAAAAATTCCATCCAGTTTTATTTTATTGTTATTTCAAAAAAACCACTTTTATGATGATGAAGTGGGAAACCATATAGCCAATTACACCCTAAAAATAGAGAATATTATCAAATAAAATTTAAACAAAATTTAAAATTTTCAAAAATCAAAAAACAAAATACTAAACACACCACAATGGATGTATCACTGCATCGAGTTTAGCACCACACCAAGCCTGATACCACCTGCATCATTTCCTCAAGCTATCTAGAACTGATGTAGACCTTCCTCCCAATCACCATCATTAATAAAAACTATAAGAAAGAGTTAAATAGACCATCATAAATATATCATGAAATTAGTCTCTGTTGTAAACCTAACATTAGTGAGACACCATCAAATCACCTCACCACCAAAAACCAATAATGACATTAATAGACAAACCCAAATCTGTAACTATAATGTCATGAAGAAGATGTCCAACATGCAATAAACATCACACAAACCATATCACTGCCACAATTATTGAAACCTTCACCATTAGAACCATCATTTATGACCCAAAAAATAAATGTAGGGATATCACCAGACCATAGCATCCAGAAGATATAAAGAACAAACACAAAAATAACCAGATAAGCTAGCATCTTCACTATCACTTTGAACCGCTCCAACCCAAAACAAAACAACAACAAAAATCCATACTGGAAAATATTAGATTCATATAATATATATTTATAATGTTTCACTTGATTAATATATCACTTGAACCATCACCACCATAGGATATTGAAAAACAAAGTAGAAAGGAGACCAGCCACAGGTCACACTCCAAGGACACCAATGATGGCTCAACCATCACAACTCAAACCACCCCAAAGAAACGAGGGCATTAGAACAATATGGGGTTAAAAAATTGGTAATCAATTAAGTAATCAATAGATATCTACATCTTCATAAGAAATCCATGAAAAAAATTGAAAAAAATCCGGCCCCTAGACCTCTTACCATCCCAATCTACCATAATAACCTTCATGCCATACCATGGAAAGTGTCTAGTGAAAAGGTAAGGGAAAAAAGATAAGATGGTAACAAAGGGTTGTGGAATTAAAAACCACGGATAAGAACCAAATAAGATAATGGAAGTGAAACTTCATCAGTGCAAGGAAAAGAAAGAGAACCAGTGAAGTAGGTCCATTAAAAGGGAGAAATAAGGAGTGACGAGGGAGGAAAGGGGGAGATGGTGAAAAAGAATAAATTATCAGACATCCCCCCCCCAATAGAATAAAAATAGAGAAAATCCATAGATCTATATGGTTAATGAGGTTATTACACTCATGAGTTTATTTCTTTAATGGTGAGAACAACATTCTTCTACAAAAGACTTTTTTATATATAATATGTTTTAATTTTAATTTTAATTTTAAATTAATTAGAAATTTAATTATATTAGATTTAGGTTCAACAACCCAAAATTTGTTAATAGGGGTTATGTTATATGTTTAGTAGAAAAACAAGTTACTTGGTTAAAAACTAGTTACCCTAGTAAAAATAAAAAAAAGTAAAAGTAAAAATATAAGAACAAATGACTTTCAGCATGTTTAATAAATTTGTGTAAATTCTTGGTTGAGTATTTCTCAACCCAAGATCACACCCACACTCTATTTATAAACTTTTTAGTCCTTTACCCTTCAATAGTGTTATAATATCATTGAATAAGTAAAGTGTATTCAAAGAAGTTTCATTTTATTCACTTATAAAAGGGGACACTTCCACCCCTTCATGACATATCCATTAATTATCATTACTTCTTAAAACTATTCCGTTTTTCCTCTTATAATATTATATAAATTTCATAATCATATGGCCTCAATTATCTATCCTATGATATTCATTTCCTATGATACTTTAAAAAGAAATTTCAAGTTACCAAAGTGAATATTACTTACTCCTTACCTTTTGTTCTTAATCTTTAGCTTCCAAAAATAACCTAACCATGGTATTATAATGATAATGGTAACATTATTATAATTAATTGTTATTATATTAATGTAAAAACCATTACTTACTACTTTTTATTCACTTATAAAAACAAAATAACATTAACCATGCAATGCATGGACTGCTACCTCCACAAAGTAACATTTTTCATTTTTCATCTTGATTTTAATTATTTATCCAAACAACATAAAATATGATTTGAAAACTTAAAAATAACAAAATAATATCATTATTATTCTATTATAATGATATTATACACTCTTATAACCATACTAACTCATCGAGATATAGCATGTTCATGCTTGGGTTGGTTTAACCCCTTGCTTGAATAATGTTATACAACTCTATCATGGATAACTATGGGAACATAAATAAAAAATTACTATAATTTAATTTATTTATTTTTTGGTTATTTAATGATCATATTAAATATTTAACCTATTATTAAAAAATCATATTCAATATCTAAAATTTCGGAAATAATCTAACACCAATTCATTTTTCATGCAAACATAGGAAAAAATATAATAAATATATAGAATATGATAATAAATGGGACATATTAAATTAAATATAGAAGAATAAGTTTCCTAAAAAATTATCTAATAAACTTAATTTTATTATTTTGGAATTTATGTGAACATACGAAAATAAATCAGGAACAAGGTAAGATTTTGTGATAAATCAATTTTCTTTCATTCAGTTACAAACTTCCTTATTGAACTCCATTGTTCCAGGTTTTATTTATTATACCTAATGAATAATTTTTATTTTATCTCATGATTATTTTATGAGGTTTTAAAATTATTTCGTATATCCTCATTTTCAAATGATTCATACCTAAAATATTATGTTACTTTTAAGGGTTTCATGTCTCAATTTTCACCCCCTGAGACATATTTATTATTATACATCATATTTTATTTGGATTGGTGTATTTAATTATTATAATATTTTTAAAACATGATTCTATTATATTTAAATATATTCAATTTTCTAATCAAATTATTTTCTCTCATGGGGTCTTGACTCAAAAGATTTAAAAGTGGTAAGGGTTTCTGTACCTATCACCCTTTATTAAAGAATTTTTTGATATTATTTACAAATAATATTTTATATATTAAAACTATTACCCATTTAATTGTAAAATCATACATTATGATTTATCATAGAATTTTCACTTCTATTCATTCTCTTCCTTTCTTCATACTATGATTGATATCTTCTATAAAATATAAGGTGTTTTTTCTAACTTGACCTACTTTATTATATTATAATGTTTCACCTTGAATTTCATATTTATTTTATACATTGTTCCCAATTTATATATTTGGAAATAATTTTTTTTCAAAATCATCCTTATTTATGAATACAATTCCTTCTTTAAAAAGAAATTATGTTAAGAATAATTCGTATCCTCTTAATTGATGATTTATCATCCATGTACTTTTTTCATATACACACTAATGTTTTCCCTTAATATTTATAATATAAAGCACGTTTTATTTCCAACTATATTTATAATTATCCTTAACCTATTTCAAAAATATTAGTTTTTATTTTTTTCAAGATGTGGATTTTCAATAAATGTATAAATAAGGGGATTTTCTTCCAATTTTTAATCAAAGATTTCTCTTCCACTATAAAATTCCTCAAGATAAACCTTTATGTAGATTTTAAGTATCCATTTTTTATTTTTATTTTTAAAATAAATTGTTATAAATGATATCACTTTACCATTTTGAAAATTATATTTGTAAATAACCCATAATATCGTATTTTATGGCAATGTTAAAAAATTTATAAAAACTCTTTTGAATTTCTATGCCCAAATTTCCTTTCCATTTTCTAAATAAATTAACAATATGGGTTTTATGATTCATAATTTACCCTCTAATTTACATTATATTTTTTTTTTTAGTATTTAAATGCATGGTGTCAAATGACCCCAATTATTAATTTCTTATGTGGTACTGTTTGAGGAATTATTTTTTCAAGGGTGTTTTTACATTTTTTCTCCAATATCCTTTTATGTTTCTTTTGTTAACTAGGGATATGTTATTTTTAACCCATATACATTACTCCTCTATATGATATATGGTCATGTTTTATATAAATAATGTTGAAACCCATTTCTTTCTTGAAGTGATATTTCTTTGATGAAATTATGAATGTTTCTTTGTGGAACACTTATGCATGTACATAATATGATGTGATGGGTGGTCCAGGAATTATATATCCCTCAAATTTATTGGGTAAATCTTTATATCTCATGAGATGTTATGTATGGGATTAGGAATTAAATCCAATTCACCACGGTACTTTTTCCACTTTATGATGATGTCCTTGTGAGTTAACCTTGAATTATGTTAAAGATGTCATGAATTGTGTTTTGGTCATGATCTTAAGATTCCAAATGTTATTGGGTATGAATTATATATTTTATGTTCATATACCCTACTTACATTATCATAACCATATTTTTATATTATGATCACTTAAAATCCTTAATTATTATCACTTATGATTACCCTTACTGAGTGTTTGAGATTACCCATTCTTATATATCCTTTTACATGGGTAATTAGTAAAGTAATAATTTTTTATTTATATAAGATTATATTTTGTGGAAATTTTTTGTATATGTTTAATATTTGTTGTGGATTAATAATTCCCTTATATAGTGTGAAAAATGTATATTAGTTGAAAAAACATGGGTTTTATTAGTTAATTTTTTAATTTTAATTCTATAAAATTATAAACCTAAATAATATTTGGTATATATTTTAATTAATATTTTATTTAAGTTATATAATTTTATGGTCACATATTTAGGGAATCATAAAGATCTAAAAGGAAGGTAGATATGACATTCTACTATTGTGGAATATTAGGTCACACTATGACTGTGTGACAAGAAGATTGAGGGATTAAAATAGGAATAAGGAATTTTGTATCTAATTATACACTAATAATAGACTACTTAACATATTATTTTAATGATAATTGTTTCATACATTCTTAACATGGAAATATGTTAAAGAATTTCTACAAGAAAGTATCTAAAAGATTCATTATTAATTCCTCCATTCCTATGAAAACCGGAAGTGGGTTTACACTAAAAGAAAATTTGTTAAGATAGAAAATAGATATACTAAATTGGAAGAAAATAATATATCTTAATGAAAGGTTTACCAAGAAAAAATTATGGAACAAAAATAGTTTCCATTGTGGATAAAAAGAAAAAAAATCTAGAAGAAAAAAATGAAGTTACCCTAGTTATGAGAAAGATAATGGAATATGTCAAGAAAGACTCACCAATTATGAATTAGTATAAGGTGACTCTAATATAAATATAATAGCATAGACATGAGGAATTTCTTAGTGGTTTCAAAAATCCTTCCAAAAGGAAAGAGATAAAATTTTAGTGGAATATCACCCTTATGGAAGAGGAGTCATGTTAAAGGATGCAAGAAAAATACATTATTAGAGAAAATGTACAAAATTTGTATTAGTATCACAATTTATATAGAACCCAAGCCAAGAAATATTAAAAAAACCCATATATATCATCTAAGATAAAAAAATTACAAGTGGTATTTCAAGAATAAAAAACTAATAAGGATTGGAATGAATTTAGAAGAAAATGTTTGGTTTAGCTTGACCAACCAAATTCCTTAACTTGAGGAAGTTAGATATTCCCCAATACATAAATTTTAAATGTTTCTATTAACTATTGGAAGTGGTATAGTCTTAAAGGGGAGATATTATAAAAGATTTTTATTTGATAAAATAAAAAATATGTATAAGTTGTAAGGATACTATATTGAAAGAAGATATGTTTTAATAATTGAAGAAAATTGGTTTGAGCTGGAAAAAAATAAATACAAATATAGTAGTTATAAGTATTGGAGTTTTGAATAGGTATCAAGACTAAATAAAAATTTAAATGGTATCATGTCCCTAAATTGACTCTATAAGTGGTATCAAGCAACCACTTTGGATTTTAATGGTAGAATTTGCAATTTTTATACTATAATGAAGAAGAGAAAATGATATATACCATAGTATAGAGTTAAAGAGATATAAAAGTAATATATGAAAGTTATAGAATTATCAAAATGCTATTGGAGATCATAAAATTACATTAGGCCATTTCTTAAGTGTCATCGGACTACTACAAGATGTAGATAAATCTAGATTAAAAGAAGAAACATTTATGATTTTATGTTTATTTGTAATTTACTAACAAATGTGGTATCACGTGACTATTTTTAGATAAAAAAATTGTTTTAAGAAAATTTAAGAACAAATAAATGGGTTCCCCATGATAAATATTATCTCAATACTTAGAGGAAAAATTGAAATCATTTAGGGGTGGTTTATAACCCCCCCCCCCCCCCCCGTTTCAAGTAATTAACCCTTTTTTTATGTATTTTATGTATGTAAAGTGTTTGGTGAAGTTTGGGAGGTTTTATAAGACTTTTAAAAAGTTTTTGGGGATTTTCCAAAGTTTCATGGTTTGATAATGTTTAGTGAAAATTGTGAAACTTATACAGGAAATCATTCAAGGTGAAACGGGGGATTCTGGGAAGGCCCACAATTAGGTGCACAGTTTGGAAAAACCATAATGACACCTATGAGTTACCCTAAAATTAAAGTTATATAGTTATTAACATTTTTTTCATGATTTGTATAACTATTTTATCTAACCATGTGAGGTACTCCATGAGGCATAGGTTGGAACATGGTTGGTGCACGGTTTTCATAACCGTGTGAGCCAACTGTGCACGATTTAAAATTAGATCCTAAAAAAGTTTATATCATTCATTTTCAACTCTAAAACTCTCATTTTTTTACTATTTTATCCTCTAAGTCATTTTTTATTACTTATAATGGAATTGGAGACTCTCCCCTTCGATCAAGAAGTTATCTGGTAGCAATTCTTATTGCATTGAAGTCAGATTCCTTGGTAAGTCTTCATTTTTGGTAGTTTTCCATAGATCTACTTCTCTTACCTATCTTTTATTCATAGATATAATCCATTGAGGATATATATATGATATTTTATTCCAATCATGATAATATTTGTCTGTTTTTGTTTTAGTTAACAACATCTAAGGTGGTTTTTTAGTGATTCAACCTAGTTTTTTTTGAAGAATTAGTTACATTATTTGTTTTTTCCATAATTTTTGAGGTGGGTGGCTTAAATATTGACTCCTCTGCAAAGAAATTGAATTATTATTTTAAAATTATTTTAATTTCATGAATTTTTTTGTGAAATTGATTTACAAATCATGGTAGAAACCCACTTTTGTGATGGTTTGTGGTTTCATAGAAATTGGTTGTTGTGCAAAGTGTTTTTTTATGAATTTTAAAATATTGATTTTAAAATATTGATTTATTTTATATACAGAAAAAAAAATTATGGATTATTTTTAAATAAAAGTGATTTTTTATTGAAATGGATTTAAATGGTTGTTTGGGAATGGTTTCAGAATAAATAGATTGGTGTGAGTTTGGGCTATCAATGTGACCCTGAATAAGGTGTGTGTACCATTGGGGAACAAACAGACGTGACCCAGGATAAGGGGTGTGTGTCATTGGGGTATAAATATATTGTCCACTTAGTGATGACTTAGTAAATTTATGAGAAACCACTCATGATTATGGAACTATCACCTGGTCATGCATGTGTGGATATGTGGATTTGTAGAATGGAATTGGTATGCCAAAATGGAAGTGTAAGAAATGGTTTTAAAGTATTGTTTGGTTGCTTTCCTTGGAAACAATTTTGGGTTGGAAATTGTTTTATATTATGATATAAACTAAATTAAATTTTTTTATATTAATTTTTGTTATATAAATGTGATACCATGTTATATCCTTATGGAATAATTAGGGAATACATTTGAGTAAATACTACTGAGTTTCATTTCTAATCCCTTATTTGGAAATTTAGTTCTTTGTTAGATATTTTCTATCTATATACAGGTAAAGGGAAGGTATCAAATTCCTTTAGTGATGATTTTTGATACATTGGGTAGTATGGTGGACTTGCAGCATAGAGAATGTTGGGAAATGTGGAGTAGTTCCTCTAGATTCTCTTGAGATTTGTATGGTTTTTTCTTATGCTTTGTAGTTAGTTTTGATCATGGTTTACACTTGGTAATCTAGTATATTTGGTTTTATTGGTTACAAATTTAGTTGTCTTACATTTTTATTATTCTTCATATAGTGGTTTTGGTTGTGGTATGTTTGGTTGTGGTTGTTTTATTTCTAAAGGGAAAATCATCCCCTAACTATATTGAATCCCTTGGCATTTATTTCCATCCTTTGGAATCTTTGTAATGTCACTTAATACCGAGTATAAATTATACCTTGACTAAATCCAATTAATAGGGGTGGGATATTACAAGTGGTATCATCTTGTTTAGTCCTTTACTTACAAAATTGAATCGATTTTTTTGATTTGTGGTCATTATTTTTGTTAGTCTTGGAGTTTAAATTCATTCTCTGTTGGTTCTTCAGTTATGATAATATAAAGGATTAGGATTGTTGGGACTTGAAATTTAGATCATAAAAATGCATATCTAACCTTTTTATGTTGAACTTCAAGTTACTAGGTAGTTAGGTACAAAAAGTGTTTTGGATACACTTATAAGAAATTTATTCTCATTTTCAAGGGTGTTTCTAATGAGAAGAGTATTACATGAATTATATAAATTAATTCCCACTAGGGGTGAATATTTCATTTTGAGTAATGATTTTTGATTTGGTGAAAAAATTTTTATTTTTTAAAAGTGTTGAAATTGTTTTCAAATGTTGGATTTTGATAAAAAAAAGTCATGATAGTAGTATTTTAAAAATGGGTTAATTTTCAAAAGCATAGTTTAATTTTCAAAAATATTTAGAAGAATAAAATTGTTGAATTTTTGAAAGCCTTATTGTGATATATGTGATTTGGTATAATTTTAAATTGTTAAGTCTTCAGTTTCTAGGGAGTGAGACTTGTGGAATTTTTTGTTTTTTAAAAAATGGAATATGATGGGAGTAAAAGAAACCAACTAGAAGTGGATACTAAGAATGTGTTTGTACTAGAGCCATAGGTGAACCAATAGTTGGTTCATAGTATAGTCCAATATTTTCATGTTGTGGATAGAGGGAATTAAAGTAATGAACCAAGGAAAATGGATAATTCCATTCCGTCCTAGAATAAAAATACACTCATATTTTGGGGCGATTCAGAAATAGAGAAGGTAGAGGTGTGGCTGAATAGGATGAATCAAATCTTCAATTTCCTTAGCACACCTTTAGATTTAAAAGTAAAGTTAGTGATTTATATGTTGTAGGATCATGTATTCTAATGGTGGGATTTAACAGTTTTGGCTAAATTGGACCAAGGCATTACATGGGAATATTTTTAAGAATTATTAAACAAACAATTCTATCCTCACACATTAAGGATTTCAATAAGGACATACTTTATCATTTTGAAGTAGGGGAACATCTCCGTGAAATAATATGTTACTAAATTTAGGAATTTAGTTCTCTTTTCACTTGAAGTTGCTGCTAGGGCATTCTTGAAGGCGTGAATTTTTGAATCGGGGCTAAGGAAGTAAATTCCCTCAAACATCATTGTGATCTGTATAATAAATTATACAAAGATGGTTAATATATAAATAGTGATAAAAATGGAAATATCAAGAATGATGGGTGGAGGAAGCATGTTGATACCTATGGTAAATGATGGGAACTCTAATACTAGGAGAAAGCAGAAGAGGGACACCTATTTCCAAGGTATGAGGATGACTCTGAATCAGATGGTAGGATCAGTGAATCATTCTAAAAGGAACGATTGTGAATATATATGTTTTCAAGGTGGTTCTTTAGACCACATGAAGTGAGAGTGTACAACACCACCTAGAGAATTCCACAATTGTAACTATATAGGGGATCTTCAATGCTACTATTGTGGTGCTCCAAGGTCGGGTATTCGGGACACTTCTTATGTGCCAAAGACATCATATGATTTGATAGGATGAGGGTAGAAAAATATTTATTATCAATAGAATTGATCTAGCTATGGTGATTCCAGTAATAAGATGACACCTCAGGAAGAACAATCTCAATAGGGCAATAAATAACAAAGTGTAGTGAGTAAGAAATTATATGGAGATGAGAAAGTTATTATAGATGATCAGTCTAGACCATTGATGGTGATGGGTACAATTCTTTTGAATTATACCCTTATGCAAGCTTTTTTTAATACGGGTTCATCCCATTCTTATATTACTTCTTTTGAGATTTACCTACTAGGTTTAAATGTTGTGATGATAACTTTAATTTTGAAAATGGAAACTCCTCTTGTTCAAAGAGAATGTTGAGATTTCATGTGTAAATCACACTATATAACTATTGATGGAGCTGATTTGATATGGTATTTATCAGTTCTAGAGATTGATTTTTTTGATATAATCCTGAGTATGGATTGGTGGACTATGTTCAAGGCTCACATCGACAGTTATACTAGAAGGGTTGGTTTTACTACTAAGGATGGTGTCAATAATCTCTTTAGAGGAGACTAGAATGTAAAGGCAAGTTCAATGGGGTTGTTAGAACCAGAAGTTGGAATGATCTCATACCATTTGGAAGCATTAAACTTAGAATTAATGTAAGATATAAATAATTGTATTTTTCTAATGGTTGTTGATCATTTTCAAGCTGTTTTTACTGATAATTTCTCAAGGTTTCCACCCATAACAGAAGTGTAGTTTATGATTGATCTCCTCCTAGGGATCAATCCTATCTAATTTCCATATTATTGAATTTAATCAACCGAGTTAAGGGAAATGAAAGTGTAGTTGGAAGAGCTGGAAAAAAAGGGTTCATTTAGCTTAGCACATCTTTGTGTGCAACATCGGTCTTGTTCGTCAAAAAGGCATATGGAACTCTAAGATTGTGTGTTTATTATCCTAATATTAACCAATTTATGATCAGTAATCAGTATCCACTTCCATGCATTGATGATATGTTTGATCAATTGAGGGGACCCAGTTATTCTCTAAAATTGAATTCTAATTAGGATACCACCAATTGAAAGTTCGGAAAAGGGATATTACAAAGACATATTTCAGAAGTAGATATGGCCATTATGAATATGTGTTTATTATTTTCTGTCTACTAATTCACCATTATTCTTCATGGAATATATTAATTAGATATTTCATAGATATATGGATTATTTTTTGTTGGTGTTTGTAGATGACATATTGGTGTATTCAAGGATAAGGGATGAGCATGAGAAAAACTTGGCAATAGTGTTTGGGATATTGTAGGATTATCTTTTGTATGCCAAATTATCAAAGTATGATTTTTGGATACAAGAGTTTTGTTTCCTTGTCCATGTAATCTATAAAATAGGTGTTTTTTTGGATCCATAAAATATTTAACCAGTTATCTCTTGGAAACCTCCAAATAATGTCTTCAATATATGAAGTTTCCTTGGTCTATCTAGTTATTAATAGTGTTTTGTTTATGAATTATCATTACTAGATTCAACATTCACAGTTTTTATAAGGAAATATTTTCTATTCCAATGGAATTTTTAATGTTATAAGTCTTTTCAAGAGATTAAAGTTCACCTTACATCATCATCGGTCTTGATATTTCTAAAATTAGAACAAGGGTATATGGTGTGTTGTGATTCTTTGGGATATGGGTTAGGATTTGTTCTCAAAAAGGGAGATCATTTGGTTTCTTATGGCTCAAATAAGTTATAGATGCATGATAATATCTACCCAACACATGATTTGAAGTTAGATTTTGTAGTCTATGATTTTAATACTTGGATTAATTACCACTTTAGTGATAAATTTATAGTGTTTACTTATAATAAGATCTTGAAACATATCTTCTCAAAAAGGGAACTAAATATGAGATAAATAATATGGATGGAGTATCTCTAAATGTATTAATTTTACTTGATGTATACACTGGGTAAATGAAATTTGGTGGTAGATGCATTAAGAAGAAATTCATATGCTTAGTTGAAAAAAGATGTTTTAGACCAGTGTTAGTTGATGTCATTAATAGCTAACATGCACTTGGAGTGTGAAGATATAGGTTATTTTGGGGTTTTATTTCTTGTATCATTTGTTCCTAATTCATTTGATGCAATTAAAGATCCACAGACATCCTATTCCAAATGTGTTGCTACGATGTAAAATATCAATGGTGGGGAGACTATTGAGGGATAGAGGTTGGATGGGAGTTCTGTGTTATCATTTCAAAATCAGATGGGCGTACTTATGGATTATCAAGAACAACTTCTTCATGATACCTATAATTCGAGATGGTTTGTTCATCCTGGAATAAAGAATATGTATAAGTCATTGAAAGCATATATTTTTGGGTTTCCATGAAAAGGATTATGGTTGAGTTTGTTTTGAGATACTTAACTTGTCATTAGGTTAAATAAGATCATTAATCACCAGTAGGTATGTTTTTTTATTTACTTATTCCTATTTAAAAATGAGAGCAGATAGCCATGTATTTTTTGACAGGTCTCCCAAGAACAGTTTGGAAACATGATTCCATATGGGTGATAGTGGATCAGCTCAAAAAGTCATCACATTTCATCTCTATTCATGAATAAAATATGGTAGAGTAATTGTCAAAAATATATATCTGAGAAGTGGTAAAGAGGCATGGAATACCAGTTTTTGATAGTATTGGACCAAGATCCATGGTTTACACCATGTTTCTAAAAATCATTACAGCAATCCCTTGGGACTCAGTTGACCATGAGCATGACATATCATCCTCAGATTGATGGACAATCCAAAAGATCAATAAAAACATTAGAATACATATTGTGGGATTTTTTAATGGCTTTTGGTGGTTCATGGGAGGTACATTTACCATTAGTGGAGTTCTTGTTTAAAAACAATTATCAATCATTAATACGTATGACTCATTTTGAATCATTGTATGGGAATCCTCTTTTTTCTCCACTTTTTTGGGTGGAAATATTTGAGACCTCACTAGTTGGTATGAGCCTCATCCAAGAGACAATGGAGAATATTTAGTTGATTAGGAAAATAATGGATATGGCTCAGAGTCATCATAAGTCACATGAAGATCATCATCGATGGTCATTTTCATTTTAGGTGAGTGATCAAGTGTTCTTGATAATCTCTCAAAGGCTTTGGCATCATTGTTTTGGGAACCAGGTCAAGTTATCTCTTCAATACATAGTGTAACACCCCAAGCTTCCATGGTACACTTCTCTTTGAATAATAGAGCAGCGTGTGTTGTACGCAACTTTGAGATTCTAACACACTACGACCAACCAAAGTAGCCGTTATGAATAGTAATACCCACTTTTTGAAATTATATAAATTTTATATTTCAAAATGGACTTCATTTTTGGATTCAGAATCTTGAAATTAGCCTATGTTGAATTTTTGGTATTTTTCAGAGAACTTCCAATTTTCGATGAATAGTGAAAATACTTATAAACAAAATTTTTAATAAAAATAATTCATAGTGATAAATTATACTATTGAGTGGTTTTAAAGTATAATTAGAATATAATCTTACCATTTTATATAATGTTGGTCATTATAATTAATTTCACTATGAAATTGGACATAAACAATTGTCAATCTTTTGATTGATATTGTTTCTTAAAAACACGCTATTTGTTTTGACAATGGGAATTAATTATAAAACTAATTAATAAAACTTATATGTTTGTAATTTTTTAAAATATAAATCATTTTTGAATTTGGAATATCAAATATATCTTAGGGTTAATTTTTGGTATTTTTCTGAAAAACTTCAATTTTTGATGAATAGTGAAACCACTAAGTGGTAGTTAAAAAACTGATTTTTCGTTTAAATGAAATTTTACCGTTTCTGTGAATTTAATTTCAAAAATACAAAATACATGGTTTTAATTAGAAAGTAAAATTTGGTTCAATGGGATGAAAATAATTTTTTGGTGAATAGTAACTTTTAAGTTTTATTAATTGCGATTAAAGGTAATTAGTGTAATTTAAGGTAAATATAATGTTATAATAATATGAAATTACCTTTACACTTGTCCTACCCTTATTTTATGAGTCATGGATGACCAAGAAAATCCATGGGTCAACTTGGGGACCCCATGGAGCCACTTGGGTAAGAAAATGACATTAATAACTTTTTATTTAAAGTAAAAATAAACTTGTCACAAACATGTGTTGTTTTACTAAAACAATTATTACATGGGGTTATGTAAGTTAAATTTTCGACTATAAATATTCATTGGAAAGATAAAAATATTTCCTACATCATGGTAGTTTTTTTATAATTTTTAGACATTAAATAAATTAAATTTGTTATGACACCATGATGATGCAGCGATTACCTCATTAATTAACGATTTAAATAAAATGAAAATATAATGTAAAATCTAAGACTTACACTTGTCAAAAACCTATTGAATGAGTATATTTAGAACCCTTATCACATTATACACTAAATATATAATTTTTGGACCTTTAATATCCGAAACTCATTATATAATAAAGTAACATTTCTTGACTTTCCAAGAGTGCCCCTCCTCTCCTCTTATAAAAGGCCCCCACCTCTACCACCTTATTCACACATTCAAATCCATTTGGCTCGGAAAAACTCTGCCCAAATACTCTCTTAACTTCCCTCTCTTACTCTTAGAAGCCTAAATTTGGTCAGAAGTCTTCCCAAGGAATCCTTTTTCTCAAATCAAAAAGAGTTACCCGATTTTAAGGTAATGTCTTCTCTTATGTTCTTTTGTTTTATTTTGCTTATCCAACCCCTTAAACTATTTTTATTCCATTATTTTGTATAAAAAAACCTGTATATTAAATATACTATGATGTTTTTATGAGAATTATTTGATTTACACTTACACACACCTTCGTCTAATGGTTAAAGAACATATTGTTTCTGTGGGTGGTGAATTACTACCTCACGAAATGATGATTGTTCAATATTTTTTTTAACACATCTCATGGTGGCCATTATGATGATACTATTTTTGTATATGATATATATTATGTTTATTTTTTCTTTATGCTTCTATATTTTCTATTTATGGCATACCTTTATGATTTTCATTATGGGTAAACGTGATAATTTCATTTTAGGAAGTGAGGACTAATGCCCCCTCAAAGTGATTTGAATCGTTAATGCCATATGTGGGATTTATAAAGGATAGAGTAAATGATATTATATATGATATTATACTGTAATTATAATATACCTTCATATCATTATGATTTCATTCCATTAAATACGAAATATAAATGAAAGTAGTGTTCATGTGTACGTACGGATTACCGTCTCCATGAACGGTGTTTTTCATTTCTTACCTCTAAATGTTATGTAATATTATAAATGCATTTATAAACTGGATATATATGATATATATGATATCTTTATCAGTAATATAATTCTTGATATAATGGATATTTTACCACATGAACAACTTGTAATTATAAGAAGTTTATTTTTGACTCAAGTACCAAAGATCAACAAAACAACCATTATTAACTTAAATAATTACATAATGTTCATAACATGGTAATAAGTGATATAAAAGGAATAATGAACTTGAAAAATGTTCTTAATCAATTATAAGTTAACTCTATTTTATTATTCAGGAGATTAAATAATGATCAAGTCAAGTCAGAAATGAGGTAAGGGACTTGGTCTCAATCTCCTTTCATTGAGGCATATTTTGTTTTATACACAAATTTCTTTTATACGGTGTATAAAACCCTTTTACTTTTACTTTTATTCAAAATGAATCTTTTTGTACGAAGTGTTTTACTAAAAGAAGAAAGGAATGTTTTTGTCTTACGTATGTGGCGACAATGAATTCTTCACCGTCGTGACCATTATTTGTGTTTTGGATTCCTCTACAAGCCATAACTTTTTTTAAAATGAAAAATAAATACCATGTTTTTCTTTTATTTTGGTATTGAAAATGGTTTTATATAAAGGTGTTGTATTGATATCTTGTGATTAAAATGTGGAAATGTTATGTTTCCTTTATGCATGTTTTATGTGATATGATTATGTTATGGTTTATGATATGTTTAAACCTTTTCATATAAGGAATGCATTGGACTTAGTAAGTGACGGGTGGAGACCGCTATAGCTCCTCGATACATCGGTAGGTCTCATGAGAAAAACTAGTGTCTTGGCATGAGGCCTTGACAAAATCTTATTTTTAGTCTTGACACAAGGCCTTGGCTATGTGGTTATGATAGTCTGGCATTATGCATTCTATCATTATGAAAGTGGTTATTGATATTGCATGTGATTATTCAACTAGTAGGATATCCATGTGAATAAGTAAATGGAATTATTTCATTTTATTTTTTGCCATATTATGCTGAAGTTCAAGTTTAAAAGGCTTTTGTTTTAGTTATATGTTTCCTTAAATGTTTATGTTTATTTATGAAAGTTTCCGCTATATTGTTATCCTTACTAAGCATCTGAGCTCACCCCTTTCAATGTTTTAATTTTTCCCAGGATGTGAAGAAGTATTTTATGAATAACCTGCAGGGATAGTATGAGGAGATATGAAGACAGGATGCTGTTGTAGTTTTTTTTTTGCTTTATGATGTAATGTAAGACTTATGAATATATCTAGTGTTTCCAAGGCTACTAAACTAATTGGTCTTTTGAGGCTTGATCTTTTGTGATCATGCCAATGTTACGTAATAATGCACCGACTCTGGGTAACTAGGGTTGGGGCATTACACATAGGACCTTTTGATATACATGAATGGGTTGGTGAGTTGGTGTATCAGTTGGATTTTTTACCATGTTCCAGTGCAGTGTATAATGTGTTTCTTGTAACTTAGTTGAAAAAGTATAATCCTGATCCTGAACAAGTTATTTGATGGGATCATGTTGACCTAGAGTCGGATGCTTCATTGGTACATGTCTTGGTACATATTGTGGATAGAAAAGAGAAAGTATCATATGGTAAAAGTATTAGTATAGTGCGGGATATATAGCAACATAGTTAGATTCAGAAAGAGATTTGGGAACGGGAGAAGGAAATGATCACGCAATGTCCAGAACTTTTTTAGGTAAATGTGGGTTTTATACTTTGTATGGATGAAAATACCAATGGTGGTGATAATGTAGTACCCCCAGTTTCAAGTAATTAACACTTTTTTTATTTTAAGTATTTAAAGTGTTTTCATAAAGTTTTGGAGGGTTTTGAATTATTTTATAAATTTTTTGGGGATTTTCATATGGTGAATTTTTTTATCATGGTTAGTGAAAATCTTGAAACTCCTACAGTAAATCATGCAAGGTGGAACATGGGCTTCTGAGTAGGTCCAGGGTTAAGAACATGGTTTTTCCCAATTGTGAGGCCACCTAGCAGTAACTGTGCAATGTGAGGTATAGGTATTATGCATGGTTGGCGCATGTTTTGTCTAATAGTATCACTCGACCATGTGAGGTACTCCTTGATATAGAGGTTGGGGCACAATCTTACAAATCGTGAGAGCCAACTATGCATGGTTTAAAATTAGATACTAATAAAGTGGATCTCACTCATTTTTATCTCTAGGACACTTTTTCAATAGTTTCTACACAAACTCAGTTTATCTTCCTTCCAAAGGCTTTTTAGACTTTCTTATTCGATTCGGAAGTGATCTGGTGGAAATTCTTGGTGCATTGGAGCCCAATTCCCTTTGTAAGTCTTCATTTTTAGTAGTTTTCCTTAGATCTACTTCTCTTACCTATCTTGGATTTATAGATATGATCTATTTGGGATGGATCTATGATCTTGGATGCCAATAATGATAATATTTGGTTGTGTTGGTGTTAGGGAACAAAATATAAGGTGGGTTTTTAGAGATTTGACCTAGTTTTGTTGAAAAATTAGTGTTTTCTTCATTTACTCCATAACTTCTGAGGTATGTGGCTTCACTCTCGACTCTTATTATTATAAATTGAAAGATTAGTTTCAAAGTTTTTGAATTTTATGATTTTTTTTTGAAATTGATGTAAAAATAATGTCATAAACCCTCTGTAGTGATTTTTTATGGTTTTGTAGAAATTGGTTGTTGTAAAAAGTGTTTTGTTTATGAATTTTAAAATGATCATTTTAAAATGTGGATTTATTCAATTTATAAAAAATTATTTTTAGAAAGTATTTCAATAAAAGTGATTTTTTATTAAAATGTATTGAAATGGTTATTTTGGAATGGTTTTTGGATACATGGGTTGGTGTGAGTTCATGCTTTTGACATGAATCCAAATAAGGGGTGTGTACCATCAGTGTAAAAAGGGATGTGGCCCTGGATAAGGGGTGTGTTTAATTGGGAAACAAAGAGATTTCCCACTTAGTGATGACTTAGTTAATATTGAGTCAATAAGGTTTCCTTATGAATTTTCCATTCCTTCATGTTTGGGGGAGATTTTTGAGTCAATAAGGTTTCCTTATGACCTTTTCATTCCTTTATGTTTTGAAAATCACAAACACCCTATCTTAAGGAAAACTTCATTTTCCCTAAGATTTCCATTAGTAAGTAAAATTTTCCTTCCCCAAGGAAATTTTATCCTTACCATGTTTTCATTGTTCATAATCTAACTCATTTTATTTCTAAGTGTAAAATTTATTTTCACATCTAAAACCTCTAAATCCTATAATTACTTAGATATAGAGCATTCTGTTTTCAGGATCCGAATTCAGGTTCCGAACTCTCTAAGTTCAGACTCTGATCTTTCTAAGTTCAGACACTAAATTATCTGAATTCAGACTCCGAATTCTTCTGAATTCAGACTTCGAATACTTATGAAATTCAGATTCTGAATTCCTTAAAATTCAGACTCTGAATTCTTTAGAATTTAGGTTCTGAATTCATCAGAATTCAGACTCTGAATTCTATTTTTCCTTAGAATCTGAAAGATGAATTTGGTTGATCAAACATATTTTTACTTACATTTGTTATAAGTATAAAATGATGTCATGCATTATGTTATTTACTAACCATTGTTTGAGTGACACATATACAGGTCCCTCTGAAATTCAAGGAAAAATATGATCGTTGCAAGAAGGAGCCAACCATTGGAGATGCACCTATAAATAGGAGCTCATTTGAATGAGATCAATATATAGAAGAACAGTTCTGCGACTCTAGGAATTACATGTTGTTGAAGTGATTTCTAGAGAGAGAGACTTTCAAGCTTTGTGCGTACTGAACATCTTGTTCCAAATTGCTTCGTGCGACTCTAAATATTGTTGAGTACATTCAAGGGATTCCTACGATAGGAAGACAGCGGTGTCGACTAACTTGAAGTTCAAGGGCTTGTGGGGATTGAAAGATAGACTCTGATATTCATATCAAGGGCTTACCCTTGTGTGGGTAAGACAGACTTTCTTGAAAGTATAAATCAAGGAACCTTTATCTAAGGTTGTTGGATACCCTACTCTTTGGGTTAAAAGATTTACTACTTTTTAATTGTATTGTTTAAATTTTTTTCCACTTCAATTTTTTTGATAAGGAAAGTAAAATTATATTATACTTTCTTATACTTTTACTCTGAATAGATAATATTCTATATGCTTTAAGGTAGAATCTTTGTTTTTCTAAACTCTTGTTAAGTATCATTTCTGGAACCACATTTATGGAATCAAGTAAGTTTGTAGAAATGGTTTCATTTCCAAAACCACATTTCCAGAATTTCATTTTCGGAACTATATTTCTGGAATCAAGCAAGTTTTTAGAACTTAGAGGTCTTGTGAATTTACCTTGTTTAACTTTTTTAAACATAAAAGTTTTTAACTAACTTTAAAGGTTCCAAAGGAATTTTTAAAGTATACAATTCACCCCCCCCCCCCACCCTCTTGTATATTGAGCATCTACATCATTATTTCGATACAGAAATTAGTATCAGCAATCCTACAATTGGTATCAGAGGACTAGTCTATGAAATACATATATTCACATATAAGTTTTATTGCTCAAGTTTTTAATTGTTCTATATTTTCCTTGAATATTAATTTTTATCCTTTTTTACAAACTTTTATTACTAATAAGTTTGTGTGGAAAGTTTTTTTAATATTGCAGGAATGAATGTTGGTTCAATTGAAAATTTTAATCCTACTAGACCACCTATATTTGATGAGAATGATTATGAATATTGGAGAGATCGTATGAAGACTTTTTTTATTAATACTAGAGTGGATAGCTTTTTTATGCTTACTGGAGATTACAAGATTCCTGATAAGGAAGTCAGAACTTTTACTAATCAAGAGAAGTCATAATATCAACTAAACTATAAGTTACTAAATACTTTATTGTGTTACATGACCAGGAATATATATAGCAAAATTTCTTCTTGTGAAGATGCAAATTTTATTTGGAAGAAGCATGAAGTAACTCATTTTGGAACTTCCAAAGTTATTAAAACTAGAAGAGCTATGCTTAGAGCTGAGTACCATGGATTTTTCTTTTCTTATGGAGAACCTATATGTAAGGTACAACAGAGATTCATGACTATTTTCAATAGCTTAGAATCCATGGATGAAAAAGGTTTGGATGATGAGGCACTTATATAAAAGATTATAGACATCATGTCAAATGATTGGGAATCAAAGAGAACAGTTATTGATGAGAATAGGAAAGTCTCACAGATTACTCTTGATGAGATTTTTGGAACTCTTCTTCAACATGAGACTAGAATGAAGAGAGATTCTAACAATGTTAAGAATAATAATGGGAATTGAGGTGTTTCTTATACAACTACTTCAAAACATATGAAATCCAAGACTCCTGAGAAAGTCACAAGATCTAAATCCAAGAAGGTTGTTGTTCAATCTAAATCTAGTTAAAGTGAAACTTTAGAAAATGAATTAGTCAATATTTCTCAAAGGATGAACAAGATAGTTGGGCATAAGAACTTTCAATATAGATACAAAAATATTTATGGAAAAGATAAGAAAGATGGAGAAGTAACATTCTATGAATATAGAAGAAATGGTCATATCAGACCTGATTGTCCCTTACTTAATAAAAGAGACAAGAATGATAGGAATTTTGAGAGAAACAAGAAGAAGTTCTACAAATAAAAACATATGAAAGTCTTAAAATCCAATGAAACTTGGAGTGCCAGTGGTGGATATTCTTTTGACAATTCATTAGATGATGAATCTTCTGAGCGAAATAATATTGGTTTAATAGCCCGAGCTCTATTTCAAAATCAAAGTCTTATGGTTAAGGTATGAACTACTGAATTCTTAACCAATATGTCTTTGAGTGAAAATTTTCCTGATACATATTTTTATTCAGATAATGAATCTTATTTATCAGATAATAATAATTATTTTCCTTCCAATGGGGAAGTTTCTAGGTTTTCTAAGTTTCTAGAGATAAGAAATTGTAAAGTTTCTAAGAAACTCAAAAAAGAAAATTCTAGAGAATTTATTTTAACAAAAGAAATAACAGATCATACCAAAGATCTTGATAAGAGAAATGATTTTTTAGAAAATATTTCTAAGAAACTTGAGGTAGCTAATTTTTAGAAAGATAATCTTTCTAAGGATCTTAAAAACTATTTTTAGAAAAAGATGTTTTGGAGGATAAACTTAACTCTAAGTCTATTATTCCAGGGGATAGGAATTTAGTCCTTAGACTAAAGTCTGAAATTTTTTCTTTAAAGAAACTTCTTGAAAATTTTACTTCTAGTAAGGACAATTTTGACAAGATATATTCTCAGATTCGACCTCATGGGAATAATCAAGGATTAGGTTATTCTCATGAAAAAAACCTGTTTTTAGAAATAATTATTTTGTTCCTCCTAGAGAAAATTTTTGTACTAAATTTCAAAGTAGTGGTAATTTTAAGAATAATTGTTCTTTAAATAATGTTCAATCCCTTGTGTTTCATAAAGATTACTTTTCTAAACAAATGTGTATACCCAAAATTTTATTGTCTAACAATTTCGGGTCCAAGAAAGTTTTGATTCCAAAAGTCTAACACTCTTATTTTCAGGAAAATAAAGATAGTACCAACAAAAATACATGGTACATGGATAGTGGATGTTCCCGGTATATGACTGGTAAAAAAAACTTCTTTGAAAATATTATCAAGACGAAAGGAGGAAAAGTAACATTCGGAGATAATTTTAAGGGATAAATTATTGGTATAGGTAACATTGTTCTTCTTGGAAAAACTTTGATTTCAAATGTTTTATTTGTTAAGGGTCTTAAGAACAACCTCATTAGCATAATTCTATTATGTAACAAAGGTTACCTTGTGAATTTTAGGAATGAAAAGTGCTTAGTACACAATTCCAAGGAAGAGTTTATTCTTTCTACCAATAGGCAGGAGAATATTTACACACTAAACTTAGAAGACCTTAGAAGCCAAGATCTACCTTGTATTAGTGCAATGGAAGATCATTCTTGGTTGTGGCATAGGAGGTTAGGACACTGTAACCTTAGGAAATTATGAAAACTCTCTAAGAAAATAATAGTTAAGGATCTAACAGAGCTTATATTTGATTCTTCAAAAGTTTTTTATCCTTGTCAATATAGAAAGAAACATAAATCAGGTTTTAAATCAATCAGTGAAGTCTCAACTACTAATGCATTACAGTTAGTACATATGGATATTTTTGGTTCAATACAAACTGGAAGCATTAGAGGCAAATATTATGTATTTGTCTTAGTTGATGATTACACTAGATTTACATGGGTCTATTTTCTAGTAAAGAAATCTGAAGCTTTTTCTTATTTCAAAAATTTTAGAGCCCAAGTTAAAAATGAGAAAAACCTTTCTTTGATAACTATTCATAGTGATAATGGAGGTGAATTTAAAAATTCTAATTTTGAAACTTTTTTTGGTAGAAAATACATTACTCATAACTTCCCAGCACCAAGAACACCTCAAAAAAATGGTTTTGTTGAAAGAAGAAATAGAATTCTCCAAGAGATAACAAGAACCACATTGAATGAATATTCTATAGCCAAACATTTTTGGGTTGAATCTGTAAGTACTGCTTGTTATACTATAAATCGAGTTTTGATTAGACGTTTTCTTAAAAAAACTCTTTATGAGTTATGTAATGGTAGAAAACCAAGACTTTCCTACTTCATGGTTTTTGGTTGCAAGGTATTCATTATGAATACTAAATACAATCTACAAAAATTCTCCCCAAAATATGATGAAGGAATTTTCTTAGGCTACTCCACAACTTCTAAGTCTTATAGAGTTTTCAATAAAAATACTTGTACTGTTGAAGAAACAGTACATGTCAAATTTGATTGAACTGATCCATTTGTTTTTAAACATCCTCAACCTACATCCTCGTATTTGTTTTCAAAAAATGATTATCAACCCTTGATAGAAGATCCTTCTGATAAGGAAAATGTTCAAGAAGGTATTTCTGAAAAATTTACCCCAGACGATTTCCTACCCTATGTTGATGAACAGGTTTTACAAAACCTAAATCAGTTTTTTCTTAAAAATCATCCCACTGATAGTATCATTGGTGATTTAAATCAATCTGTAAGGACTAGAAGTTCCTTAAGAAATGGAGTAGAACATCTATCATTCCTTTCCCAATTAGAACCAAAAATCACTGATAAATCTTTAGGTGATGACGATTGGATAAAAGCTGTGCAAGTTTAGCTTAATGAATTTGAAAGGAATAGAGTTTGGATCTTAGTTGAAAGACCTAAGGAAACTTCTGTTATTAGAGTAAAATGGGTCTTCAAAAATAAGTGTGATGAAAATGTAATCATTGTAAGAAATAAAGCTAGATTGGTTTATAAAGGCTATAATCAACAAGAATAAATAGACTACAAAGAAACCTAAGCTCTAGTAGCTAGACTTGAATCTATTCGTATTCTACTTGCCTTTGTTGCATTCTTCAATTTCAAACATTTTAAAATGGATGTGAAATTTTCTTTTCTTAATGGTTATGTTCAAGAGGAAGTTTTTGTTGAACAACCTCCTGGTTTTGAAGATACAAAACATCCTGAACATGTTTTCAAACTTACCAAAGCTTTATATGGACTCAGAAATCCCCTCGAGCCTGGTATGATAGACTTACAGGTTTTTTGATTCAAACTAATTATGTTAAGGGAAATGTTGATCCAACCCTTTTATTAATAAATATAAGAAAAATGTTTTAATTATTAAAATTTATGTTGATGACATTATATTTGGTTAAAATCATCAATCTTTAACTGATTCCTTTGAAGATCTAATGAAATCTAAGTTTGAAATGAGTATGATGGGTGAGTTAACATTTTTCCATGGTTTTCAAATTTCTCAAAAACTAGAAGGAATATATATATCCCAACATTAGTATATTAAATATCTACTTAAAAAGTATGGATATGACAACACTAAGAGTATAAGTACTCCCATTGGTACCTCAAATTCACTTGATCTTGATGAAGTTGGGAAACCAGTAGATCAAACATCTTTTAGAGGTATGATAGGAAGTCTACTTTACTTGATATCTAGTCATCCAGACTTAATGTTTTCAGTATGCTTATATGCGAGATATCAATCCAATACTAAGGAATCTCATTTAAAGGTAGTGAAAAGGATTTTTTCTACTAAAAGGGAACCATGGATCTAGGACTCTTTTACACTTCTGGAAATGATTTTGTTTTAAAAAGTTTTTAGAATTATGACTTTGGTGGATAAAGAATGGATAGGAAAAGTGCATTCGGAACTTTTCATTTATTAGGAGATTCATTAGTTTCTTGGTCATGAAAAAATCAACACTCAGTAGCACTTTCCACTGTTGAAGCTGAATATGTAGCAGCTGGATGTTGTTGTGCTCAACTATTGTGGATGTAACACACACTCATAGATTATGGTATGAGTTTTACCAAAACAAAAATATTTTATGATAATACTAGAGCCATTTCTTTAATTAAAAACCCTACACATCACTCTCGTGTAAAAAAAATAGATATTACACATCACTTTCTTAGGGATCACACACAAAAAAGGAGATATCATTCTTCAATTTATCATAATACAAGATCAAGCTACTGATATTTTCACAAAATATTTACCATATGATAGATTTCAATACATTAAATAGAAGTTCGTAATTATAATCGTAAGGTAATATTCCATGTTAACTTCATTTTAAAATCAATCTCCATATAGTAAGGAACTCCTTTTCATAGGGGGGGTACATTTGTTTGTTAGAATTTAAAAAAAATCATAGTCTAAAAATGTTTCATAGTCTAAAATATTTTCTATAGTCTAAAATTTTTTCCATAGTCTAAATTTTTTTTCCGTAGTCTAAAATATTTTCATAGTCCAAAATTTTCATAATAAATATTTTCGTAGTCAAAGTTTTTGTAATCAATATTTTTAGAATCTAAAGTTCTTCCATAAGAATTTTCCTCATTATGAATAATCTTCCTAGAAATATGGAAGGTATATTTCCTTTCTTAAATTTTCATAATCATCTTTTACTTGTTGGTATTTTCATTTTGTTTTAAATTTTTTGGATTCACTTTTCCTTAAATCCGAATGTTTTTTCTTATAAAAAACCTCAAAAGATCAGATTCAATCAATATCCTTCTTCGGCTATCATTTCAACCGTCAGGTCTTTTCAATAAGCTTTCAACCATTGGATCAATCATGGGAGATAAACCTTCACCAAAATTGCCTATATAAAGGAACCCCCTGATGGTTGTACCACATCAAACTCAAGCCTTTACGTGTTGAATCTCTACCCCTCTTACATAAGCTCGTTATGAACTTCTCAGAACTTCCTTACTTTCGAATGTCTGCTGAATTCTCTTCCCAGAAATAAATGTCGACGGTCAATCCAATCTCTGAATGGCAGATATACAGATAAAGGTTAGTTTATCCAAAGCTTTATGCCAAATATGACTCTATCATTTCCAATAATATCAAGCTCAATGGCTGGGAGAGTATATGTATTTCAAAACCAAAATCTCGGGATTTGGTATATCCAGAGTTGTTAATATAGTTCTATGAGTTAGTGACTTTCTTTAAGGAAGAAGGTGGGAGTAAGTTTTCTTTCAAGTGTTATGGAAAGACATATTCATATTCCTACACCAAGGCTGCAATCTTGGTTGGTATTCCTTACGAAGGGGAAACTGAGTTCTGAAATCACAAGCTACCTGTTGTTCAAGGAAGTTTTGTTAAGGAAAAATTCATGGCTTGTCTTGGTCTTTCAGAAGTAAAGACTCTGAAGATTCTTCACATGTCTACAAACATTCAGATTCTTGAATCGTGGGTTCAAGGACTCATTATTCCGAGAAAAGGTGATAAGGATACTCTAAAGAAGAGTGACATCTATATTTTGGATTTCTTAGTGAATCTAAGGAAGATAAATTTGGTTAAGTACATTTTTATTACGATTGAGAATATCAAGAATGGGAATTTAAAATCTCAAATTATTATGTATACAGCCATTCTATCAAAAATTATTGTTCGGTGTTTAGAATCCTCCAAAATTCCTTATAGTTCTAAGTCAAGGAATTGCAAAGCCATGTTATTGAGTGATGATACTTTGAGAAGGATGAAAATTGGTTTTTCCAAAGAATCCAAAGAATTTTATGATTTTATTGAAGAGGAAGTTGAAATTATTTCAAAGAAATAGGAGGTATCTGAAACCTCTAAGTAGGGAGGAAGGAAGAGGAAGGTGAAGGAAGTGGAAGAGAAGGAAAAAACTCCAATGGCAAAGGAAATTCAGTTATCACCCCCAAAGACAAAGAAATAAAAATTGTATCCTGATGAAGTAGTAGAAAAGTAGAGATAAGACATGAAAAAATAGAAAGAAGGGGAGTCTAAGTTTGGATTAGACCCTACTGAGACAAAATATTTGAAGGAAAAGGCAGATGAAGAGCTTGAGAAGCAAGAGAAAAAGAAGAAGTAGAAGAAAAAGTTGTCTGAGGTAGATATTTTTCAATCACTTCTGAAGGCTGGTGAGAAAGCATCCGAGAATATTCCTGTACCAAAATCCTTTTTGATAAAACCCTTACCAGAGACTTTGGAATGAAATTTGTGACTCTATAAAAAGTTCAACAAAAATAAGTGGATGAAGAAGAAAAAGAAGGGAGTTGTGATACTGAAGATTTGATAATGCAAGTTGAGTATTTTCATGAGAAGGAAATCCCTTCTGAAAAATTATCATTCCAAACCTCTGAAGCTGAGTCTTCAAAACTTTCTACCCCAGAGAAATTTGATAAGAGTGGAGAAGAAGTGAACAAAGTGTCTGAAGAAGAAAGCTCCAACCATGATTTCATTCAGCCAAAGGATGTTGAGGTGGAAGTTGATAAGGAAGAGATAGATGAAGATAAAATTGTTCAACTATCTGATAGTGAGCACAAATCACCCAATCAAGAAGAATTCATTCTGAAAGCTGATAAGGGAAAATAGTTGGTTTTTGATACACCTAGAAGAGTAGTGGTGAAGAATAAAGAAGTGGGTGCTTCATCGAAGAGAAAATCTGGTGATATAGAAAAAGAATCATTACCAAGTAAAATCTCTGATTTGGAATCATCCTATTTTGTACATGATTTTGTAGTCTAGTCTTTGAAAAATCTTGTTGGAACTATCCCTCTATTTCCAAGCATGGACTCCAGATTCCAGATGCTTCATCATACCTTAAATCCAAAATCAGACTCATTATCCATGGTGATGGATAAGTGTATCAAACTTGAAGCTGATTTCAAAATCTTTTTCCTAAACTACGAAGCCCACAAAATATCTTGCAAGAGGATGACTAGATGGTCAAAGAAAACTATGGAAGACATGAAAATTATTGATGATTTTTAAGATAATTTCAATGATTTATTTGAAACCTAAGATAATAAGTTAAAATATCTCACCAAGTCTTTTGAAGAAAAGTTATCTCTTGAAGAAAATACTCAGAAGCAAGAAGTGAATGATCTGAATGGGAAGTTATTTTCAGTTTCTCAGAGTTGGAAAAGAGAAATGGATCTTAGGATTGAGATATAAGAGAAGCTTTCTAAGCAGGAAGAAGCCTTGAAGGCTCAGGCAAATGTTATTAAGGCTCAGGATGAAATAATCAAAGTCTTAGAAAGGAAAACAGAAGATCAGGATCAGCTTTTCAAATGTACAGGGGAGGATCACAAGGAACTCAAAAAGCTGAAGACTATTATGAAGAACCTGATTCCAAATGAGAAGGAAGAATAATTTCATTCTAAATCCGATATTTTTTTGTATTCTCTTTTTTGTACATATTCTTCCGATCTTAATGAAAATTGTGGATGTTCTTTATTTTTGGTTATCTAGTACTAATATTTCAGATACCATATTTCTTTTTCCATTCCCTGTATTTCGTTTTTAAAATCACAAATGGTGACAAAGTAATGTCAAAAATAATATTAAGAAATGAATAAATTTCCCTAAGTAAGGGGGAGTTCATCTAAGGGGGGTTTTTCATCATGAAGATTTTTGTATGCAAGAAAATGGAAAATCACATTCAAGAAATTTATAAAAAATCCTTAGAGTTTCCAAGGCCTAAGGGGGAGTTAGTCATATTCACTTTTATCTATAAGTAAAGGGAGATAATTTTTATTTACAAGTCCATAAATTTTCTAAGTCTTTATATTCTTTTTCATAAGGATGTTTTTGCTTTCCAAAAAGTGGGAGATTGTTGAGTCAATAGTGTTTCCTTGTGAATTTTCCATTCCTTCATGTTTGGAGGAGATTGTTGAGTGAATAAGGTTTCCTTATAAATTTTCCATTCCTTTATGTTTTGAAAATCACAAACACCTTATCTTAAGGAAAACTTCATTTTCCCTAATATTTCCCTTAATAAGGAGAATTTTACTTCCCTAAGGAAATTTTATCCTTATCATGTTTTCATTGTTCATAATCTAACCCATTTTATTTATAAGTTTAAAATTTGGTTTCACATCTAAAACCTCAGAATCTTATAAATACATAGATATAGAGCATTCTGTTTCCAGGATTCGAATTCAGGTTCCGAACTCTCTAATTTCAGACTCTGAACTTTCTAAGTTCAGACTCCAAATTCTCTAAATTCAGACTTCGAATTCTTATGAATTCAGACTCCAAATACTTATGAAATTCAGATTCTGAATTCCTTAGAATTCAGACTCCGAATTCTTTATAATTTAGGTTCCCAATTTCTCAGAATTCATACTCCAAATTCTATTTTTCCTTAGACTCTGAAAAATTAATTTGGTTGAGCAACCATATTTTTACTTACCTTTGGTATAATTATAAAATGATGTCGTGCATTCTGTTATTTACTAACCATTGTTTGAGTGACACGTATTCAGGTCCCTCCAAAATTCAAGGAAAAATATGATCGTTGGAGGAGGGAGTCGACCGTTGGACATGTTTCTATAAATAGGATCTCATTTGAACGAGCTCAATATATAGAAGAAAAGTTCTATGACTCTAGAGATTACATGCCATTGAATTGATTTCTAGATAGAGATACTTTCATGCTTTGTGTGTACTGAACATCTTGTTTAGAATTGTTTCGTGCGACTCTGAATGCTAATGAGTACATTCGAGGGCTTCTGGGGATAGGAAGACAGAGGTGCTGACTACCTTGAAGTTCAAGGGCTTGCGGGGATAGCAATACAGACTCTGATATTTGTATTGAGGGCTTACCCAGGTGTGGGTGAGACATACTTTCTTGAAATTATAAATCAAGGTACCTTTATCTAAGGTTGTTGGATACCATACTCTTTGGGTTAAAAGATTTATTACTTGTTACTTGTATTGTTTCAATTTTTTTCCGCTGCATTTTTTTTGATAAGGAAAGTATAACTATCTTATAATTTCTTATACATGTACTCTGATTAGATAAGATTCTATACGCTTTAAGGTAGAATCTTTTTTTTCTAAACTCTTGTTAAGTTTCATTTCCAGAACCACGTTTCTGGAATCAAGTAAATTTGTAGAACTAGTTTCATTTCCATAACCACATTTCCAGAATTTCATTTTCAGAACTATATTTCTATAATCAATCAAGTTTGTAGAACTTAGAGGTCTTGTGAATTTACCTTGTTTAACTGTGTTAAACATAAAAGGTTTTAACCAACTTTAAAGGTTTCAAAGTAATTTTTAAAGTATACAATTCACCCACCCCCCCCCCCCCCCTCTATTGTATATTGAGCATCTACATCATTTTTTCGAAACTACAATCAGTATCAGCGATCCTACAGTGAATAGATGAGAAAATTCTAATAATAATGGAACTGTCACCTAGGAATGCATGTATGGGTATGTGGATATGTGTAATGGAATGGGTATGCCAAAACAGAAGTTTAGGAAATGGTTTTAAAGTATTTTTTAGTCTATTTCCTTAAAAACTAATTTGTGTTGTGAATTATTTTATATTCTTATTTAAACGGTTTTCAATTTTTTTATATAAATTGGTTTATATAAATGTGCTAATATATTCTATCCTAGTGACATGATTAGGGAAGTCGTTTGGGAAAATCCTGTTGAGTTTCATTACTCATCCCTTCTTGGGGTCATTAGAGATTTTTTAAATTTTGTCTATATGGATATAGTTAAATGGAAGGTATCTCATTTCTTTAGGGGTGCTTCATAATACTTTAGGTTGGATAGTGGAGTTGGAGCTCATAGCATTTTGGGAACTCTAGAGTAGTGTCTTTGGAGTCTCTTGAGCTTTTTCTGGTTTTGTATTCCACTTTATAGTTATTGTCACTCTGATATAGTTGGTTTTATTGGTTATACATTGAGTTATTTTACAATGTTATCATGCATCATATAGTGTTTTTTGTTATGGTGTGTTCAGTTTTGGTTGTTTTATTTCCAAAGTAAAAACCATCCCCCAATTATATTGAAGCTCTTGGAATTTATTTCTAGCCTTGGGCATCTTGTGGGCATCGCTTAAGGCCAAGTAGCAATTCTAACTCGACTCAAACCAATGAGGTGGGGTGTGATGTTACACGAAGTGGTGTTGATTATTTTGAGATTGTTTATCCTCATCTAAAAAATAGTAATACCTATGAATATTGAATGAGTATGGATATCAAGTGCTATCATAATATTATCATAAAAAAGTGATATTAGTTGGATTAATTTTTGGTATGTATCACATAATTCTAATTTATTATTTTATTACTGATGGTTTTATATTAGTGTGATTGATATAATAGTATGTGTTAAAGATAATAAAAATTTCAATCTAATAGCATTTTTTTAAGTAAGTTTGTGACATAGAAATATTTGGTATTATTGACTTAAACTCTTACTTCTAAAATGGAGTTCTGATTCAGTAGGCTTATAGAATTTTTCAATGACTTGTTTTTAAGTCATAAATTCACTCATTAAAAATAATTGATAAAAATGTAGTTGAAGAAGAAAAATTTTCTCAAAGAATAAAAGGTATAAATATGTAATTACTCTATTTAACAATTGGTTAGGATGATAAAGTATAAAACTATAACTTTTTTATCCAACAAAGTCGAATCTAGGATCAAGTGCATAAATTGGATTTTTTCTTCCAACAAGAAATACCAATAAGTGGAATCATCATGTGGTTTGAAGGCTGAGATATGGATATCCATCATTAGAAAAAACATACAAATGTTTGATCAACAATTGGTTGGGAGAAACTATAGGATTGAAGGTGGTGAATGGAGAAAATAGATCAAGATCTAGAACTATATTTTTAATTTGTTTGAAATAGCTCAATATTTTAAATGTATAATTTCTAGTGGTTGAAAAAGATAGTAATAGTGTATGTTAACTTGTAGTTTTAACTATATTGGGAATAATTTTATAAAAAATGGAGAGAATAATCTATCAATCTAAATATAAAAATTAGAATATAATCAGATTGACCCAATAATTCCTTTATCGAGATCACTAAAAATATATAGTATGTATTTTATGGATGAAGGATGTGTGGAGATGAGGAGGTATCCCCTTTTAATTATGTAAATAAGGGGGATTGTATGAAAAGAAAAATTTTGGTGAAAAGAAACTTTTCATCATTATTAATAAATGGGGAGTGAATATTTTAGAAATGGTACTTTTCATTTTAATTTCAAATGGGGAGAAAATCAAGGGATCATATAAAACCATTACCTTGGAAGATATTTAAAGGAGAATGGATTTATTATATTATTGAAAAAAAATAAAAATGTGGATAATATTGGAACCAAAAAATGAGTTTGGTATTGGATTTTTTATAATTCAATAGAATCATGAAGAAAATATTTTGAGTATAAGTATAAATTAAATACTTGGTGATGTGAGGATGTCTTGGAAGATTTAGAAAAAGGTGAAAATGGTTGCACTATTTTTGACATGAAAATATAAACCTTTATATGTTTATATATTAAGTCCATGGATGTGTAAGTGGTTTGCAGTTGTTTGAAGATGGTTAAGGTTAAAATGATAATGCTAGGTCACATTCTATAAATTATATACAAAAACTATGGTGTGAGAATAATCTCCATGCCATGGTTGGAGTTTAAAAAATTTATTCAACTGTTGTATATATATATGTTTTTATTTACAATTATATAATTTTTTGGAAAGGATGTGTAATATTTTAATTGGTCTTGAATTGTGGAAAAGGGAATATAGTTCTTTTAATTCATAATATATTTTTAGAAAAAAATTATGGTTTTTTTGGTTTTATAAGGTTTAATAATTATAAATTTTAAGGAAAAGAGTTTTCCAGACCATGGGGTTTACGTCCATGTTGTGATTAGTTTTTCAATTTGTAAAATGGAAGGGTATTAGTTGGTTTAAGTTTTATATCCATGCATAATATCTTTAATACATATATAATATTTTATCTTTTATCATTTTTAGGATTAAAACAATTGGTCGTTTTAATATATGAATAGCTACTCACTGAAGAAGACATAGGATAGTTTCATTGGTACTACTATTTTGGAGGTTCCCATTATATGGAAGAATTCTCACGCCATAATAAGTTTGGATATGGAGATGATAACATCATGATTTGTGTTAGGCATCACAGCAAGATTAAGTATATCAAAGATATTTTAGGACTAAACTACAATGTATTGGTTGTTACATACAAGATGTGTTTTTCTATAATGTAAGCAGTTTGAGTTTTCTATGACTATAGGTCTTTTCATCATAAAGCAATAAACCATTTCATGATAAGTTTAAAGGTTGAGAATGATTAAATAATAACACCAAGATTTTCAATGAATTAAAAGGTATATATTTTGAAAATAACAATGGATCTAATTTTTGACACAAACAATGTCATAGTAAAGAATACCACACCATAAAATGGATACTAAAGTCAGGAAAACCATGATGTGAGGAATGTTATCACACCATGAATAGATTGTTAACAAATTATTAATGAATTTTAGATGGAATTTAAAAGGATGATATCTTCTTGATATTTTAGTGATTTATTCAATGTAATTGGAATGTTTATGACCACATTAAATCATGTGGTACATCTAGCATGATTAGATATTATTAGGAGGATATGGACTGATCCCATCCCTCGAATCAAAGGGGTTGTTTCTAGAAGCTTATATAACTACTCATAACTGTTTAAGAAAGACATTGGGGAATATTGAATATTTTATTATGAAGAAGTACAAAATAGATCGTGATAATATTAACATATTTGATTTTGTAAAGAATAAAGGTAATATCCATGTAATATTTTTATTACTAATCTAGTTTTGTTTGATAGATAAGGTTTGAATAAGGAGGTATTGTGTTGCAGTATTTTGTTGGAGTGTACTAAGATAATACCAATTTGGAATTATCTTCATGTGGAAAAAGGATTTATTACTATTATGATATCTTGGATGAAAAAGACTCAAACCATGCTTTGAGGCATTAATATCATCAAGAATTAAATAAGTGTAACATAGTAAAGTGAAGTTCAATAGAGAATGAAATAAATATTTATGATGCAAGTGAAGTTTCATGATGAATAAAAACATACCCTCATGTATATAAACTATTGAAGAATACTTGAAATTTTATAAACTATCTAAGACTTATCTTTGAGTAGTACATAAAAACATAATAAGGAGTTCCCCAGGATCGATAATGCATATTTATTAAACATTTGAAACAAATAAAATTAATAATGTTATCTTCTTATATATTGTCACAATGTCAATGTATGTTCCTTGGATAAGTGAACCAAGTAAATTCCCTATGTTCTATGTGCTTTACATTTTGTATCTATTTTTATCATTTTTCATGATCATCAAGAGTAAAAATGATAGATTGAATATGTTCCTACTAATATAGGAAAAAGATATGAATAGCCTAGGAAGTATAAATAAAAGGAAATATTTTAAATGGTATACACCCTAATTCACCCACCCCCCCCCCCCTCCCTCAGAAAAATATCATTTTTTATTAATTAAAGCTATTAGTTCAATAAAATAGTTGTATTCCAAAACAATTTCAAGAATTCTGTTTTAATTATGTTAAATTAATTATTTAATTATAGATGTTTTTTTACTTAAAAATGAAATGCATATAGGATGGTGTGTATTATAATGACTCAAGATTATTAATATATATTTGATATTATTTCTTTTCTAGTCCTACGGTGTGAGTGAAAAGTTATTAATTACTTTATTTATATAATTATTTGTATGGATACATGGTTGTATTAAATCCCATCTTTTATTCTATGTTTTTGATTTTCTAGAAATTTAAAATTTTATATATGATATAGTTTTTCCAATAATACAAACCAATGATATTGTCAGGATTTATACTAAAAAATTATATTTAAATAATGATTTTGAGTTTTTTTGGGTATGAAGATTTTGATTATTTCTTTTCTATGAATGTTTTATGAGAGATTTAAGGTTAATTTTTAATGTTTAATATTTACATTTAGTTTTATTTAGAGTAAATTGGTTATTTTAAATTCAAAATATTTGTTAAATTCCTTTACAGATATGGTTATGTTGTTTTATTATTTTGTCTTTTATTCTAGAGCCATATATCTACTTTTTAATCCTTTTTTTAAATGTTATCAATAAATTTCTTGAAACTTTTTAAATGAATATTATCATGATATTAAACTATATTGATTACAAAAAAAAATATTTTTAAACTATAAGTTGTTTATAGGATTTATAGTGATTTAATAGTTAGCTTCATGGCTGAAAAGTTGAAAATTTTTGTAATTATAGTTTTGAATATAGTATTTTAAAATATTATGGTTGTTTAATCATATAAATTTTATTATTTTATTTAATTTTACATTTAATACTACCATTTCCAAGAAATGTGTTTTGAATATATATTATTATAAGAGTAACATGTATTTTTATGAGTGTATATATGTATAATTGTAGGTGTATCATGTGTGTTTGTATGGTTTATTTTTATTGTACCATGTATCTTTATATATGTATATATATTAAATTTTATATAAGTATGAATTGTACTGAGTTTTTTATGTTATTGATTTAGTTTTTATATTCTAGGTGTAACATTTTTTCCATATGAGTGTGTTTCTATCAAAAATTATATCTATGGATGAATTGAAATGATTTCAAAAGTAGTTATAAATGTAAATTTTTGTATTATTTTATTTTTAATTGGAAATATATTTTTTTTGAGTATTGGTATGTATTATGAAGTTGATTTTATTTGATAGTGGTGATTTTTTTTTTATTTAATTAATATTGGATAATTTTTTAATGGGTTTAGAAGCTATTTGGCTACTCTAATTTTTTAAAATAAACATCAACCTATAGTCACAGTTTTAAAAATTGTGATTATATCCTTCCTAATATCATATTTTTTTTAAAAACTATAATTTTATCTTAAAAATAGTCATAGTTTTAAAAAACATGACTATATATCAAATATACACTCATATAGATATGTTTTTAAAAAACCAGTATTATATATGGTCTACAGTCATAGTTTATTTTTTAATAGTGATTATAGTTTTATCATAATGTTGAATATATCCTAAGTTCACAAAATTGTCTTTATAACTTATAGAAATAGTTTTCAACCTTATAGTAGCAATTTTTAACCATGGATATAGAAAAAATATGTAGTAGTGTTATCCATTATTCCCCTTCAATTATTTTATTTCATATTGGATTCTATTCTGGTTGAAATATATTGTGGTGAGAGGTTTATCACTAAAATAATCTACTATTAAGTTTTTTAGGGTCATTTATATTTGTAATAGTGATTTGGGTTGGTTATTTAATTGATTGAGTGAATGGGGACCCTTTAGAGGTTTTAGGGTGTTGGTATAGGTTAGTGAATGAGTCTCAAGAATTGGTTAGGGCCCAAGGGTTAAATTATTTTTCAAATGATTTTTATTATAGATTTTAATGATATCTACAATTTTTGTGTGTTTTGGGCATGGAATTATTAAATTTAAGGTCTAAAGGTATTTTGGGATGATTTTAGAGAATACTTGAAAAAACTATGTTATGTATTATAGTAAGGATTTATATTACACATGAAAAAAAATATTACACATGAGAAAATTTAGTTAAGGGATAACATGCATAATATATTTGAGTCTGGAATCAATAAAATCAGCTAAGTGTTGAATTCTACTGTATACATAAGGTTTTTGGTACAAGTATAAGTCTTTTTATCAAGGTCCTGCTAAATTGTGGCTATGTAAAAAACCTTACATTAGGGGAAAAATATATTACTTATGGGTTTTTAACTATAAGTCAAAAAACCCAACATGAGGGAAAATATATTATGTATAATATTTTTCCCAAATGAAAATATATTACATATGAACAATATATTTTTCATAGTATTTTGGTTAAGGAAAAAATCATTGGGAATAAAAACTTACACATGATGGAAATATATTAGGTATTAGATATTTATCTAAGGAAATATATTAATTAATGGAAATAAAAGATTGTATAGAGGATGAAAACATAATTTATAAAATTCTATGTAAATAAAATGTATTATGTATGAAAACTATATTACATATAGAGATACATAATATAATTTCTGATTGAAAATTTGGTAATGTGTTGAACCACATTGTGATAAATAATTTTTTTATAAATATAATAATTATGATTCTATAGGGGTGGTGATATGTATGTTTTTTAGGAATTCCAAAGTATTCCAAAATTTTATATTTATGGTTTTTTCCATATTTTTACCAAAATTTCTAAAATGATAAAATAATAGGGAAATATGATTATAAAAGGGGAAATAATATTTTCATGACCAGAAATTATAGATAAGTTCTAGAGAATATCTTTCGGTCTTCTCTTCTTCTCTGAGTGAGATTATATCCAAATATTATCAATTCTTTATATGTTTTAAAGTAAGGATTTTACATGGGTAAAGCTACCAATATGTTTGCATCATATATTTGTATTTCTTTATAGTACCACATATATTTTATAAACCTCCTAATTTTAGGTATTTTTATAATTTCTTTAAGATTATAATTAAAATTATATCATCTAGAGTTTTTTTCTAGTGGTGTGCTATATACTCCAGGTAGGTGGTACCCAACTATCTCATTAGTTATAAAATTGTTAAGCAACATGAAATAAATAAGTATGGGTAGCTTTTTGTATGTGATACAAGGAATGGAATCACTTGGGGTTTTTATTATATATAAGAGGCACCCCTTGGTAGTATCACAAGGGAAATGTTGGATATGATCTGGTATGTCTTACTTACATAATATTAGGGTTTCAAGACATGATAAACTTAATTTTATGTCTTGTAAAGTGGTGGTTCTTATTTTTTTTTAAAGGTTGGGGTCGAAGCCTCGTTTTTAATATTAAATCAAAGCAAAGTCCTCTTTTAACTGGGTAGAGGGAAACTCATTACATAGCCCGAAGGCCCAGTGGGCTTGTAGCCCATTACATAGCCCGTAGGCCCAAATTCTAAGGCCAATTCACATTCTGTGAATAGTAACCTGCTGCTACAGTCCCGCACAGTATCGACGCCGCTACAGTGCCCTGTCACCGCTATAGTACCCGCTGATGAACAGTACCGCCACTGCTACAGTACTGCTACAGTAACCTGCACCCCATGGGTTTTGAACCCCCATTTTCCATGTAGTGTTACGGGGTGCTTACCACTAAGACAAACCCCAACTACAGTAAAGTGGTGGTTCTTATGTTTTGATGATTAATGTGGTTACCTGGGAACATGTTTTTTATATACCATGTGATTGTGGATGATGTTGATCACTATGAATTGAACGATTAGGTTCATTGGTGACATAAAAATGGTGTTGACCATTTCCAAAGGTGGTAATGGAGGTTCACATGGTTATGGTTGTAAGAGTTTTTCAATTTTTCACACCAAGTATATTTAGGCCATTGGGGTCTTATCACCATAGTATAGGGACCATGAGTTGGTTTAGTCCACTTGTTGTGGGTGTTGACCATCAATGAATAGTAGGCACATCTTCTAGTTAGCCACAGTTGGTGGTAGTTGAGGCCATGGAATGGAGTGTGGTTCTTACCATTCTCTTGGGTACAATGGTCAAGGTTTGATAAAGATGGATGTATTTGTGCCTTGGGTTTATTTGGATATTGAGAGAATCAGTGATAAAGGATGAGAATTCAATGGGACTGGTCCCTTGATTTATGGACGTGTCATTGGGGTATCTTGGTTGACTTGTAAATTTGATGCCAAATGGTATGGGAATGATTGGAAGGCAGAGGTAACTTATGTTATTACATATTATAGATGTATCATTCTACACTAGCACCTATCATTGTAGATAAGGTCTCACTTACTGTTGGTTGAGCATGAGTGGAGTGAGTTGTGTAATTTATTTGGATGTTGTGTATTGTTATTTGTATAAAATAGTATATATATGGATATTGGTTGGGTAAACCATTGTTGGGGGCCTAATTAGTTCAAACATACACCCTACATAGGCCCTCTAGGAATCATAATGACTTTATGACTCATGGTATAACAAAGGGAAAATATATAATGTATGGATTTTAGTGGATGGGGGTGAAGATGGTGCATGATATGGATGGGATGATTTTGTGGATGGGAGACATAGTTCCTAAGTGTTTTGTTGATAGTTTATTGAGTTAGTTTTATACATGTAAATATATGATCAGCCTATGTGAAATCTTGTTTACTCATGTATAACTAGCATGATATTGTAGATTTTTATTAAATTGACTATATGTATATTTGGTTTATTGTTCAAATTTATTCTATTATGTTTTTTTATTATTATTATCATTTATAATAAAAGGGTATAGTCTCCCCACACTACAAATAAAATGTAATTTATTTATGTTTTTTTAGGGATGGTTTTAAAAACGTCACTAAATTAATGACGTTTCTTGTAAACGTCACTAAATTAATGATGTTTCCTAAAAACATCACTAATTTAGCAAATATTCTTAAAAAATTCACTAATTTAGCGACATTTCCTGAAAAATTTCACTAATTTAGCGATGTTTCCTAAAAAAGTTTATAATTTAGTGACGTTTACAAAAAAAACTTTGCTAATTTAGCAATGTTTCTTACAAAATGTCACCAATTTAGTGATATTTCTTGAAAAATGTCACTAATTTAATGATGTTTCCTAAAAACGTCACTAATTTAGTGTTGTTTTGTGAAAATAATTTCTAAATTAACGAATTTTCCTAAAAAAAATCACTAATTTAGTCTTGTTTCCTGAAAATGTCACTAAAAATATATATACTTATACAGCTCATTTCCCCAAATAAAAGTAAATATATATATATATATATATATATATATATATTAACACACACACACACACACATATATATATATATATGTATATAAATACACACACACACATATAAATATGTATATACACATATATTTATATTTAAAAAATATATATTTTTAATTTAATCATTTTTTTAATAAACTGTGGCTAATTTAGTGATATTTTCTTAAAAAGGTCATTAAATTGGTGATGTTTTCACAAAAACATCATTAAATTAGCAATGTTTTTAATACATGTCGCTAAAATAGAGATGTTTTTCATGAAGAGTCACTAATATATATATATATATATATAGTTTCCCCACATCGATATAAATATATATATATATATATAAACACATACATGTCCTCCCTGTGGTCGGCTGGGGTGGTGTGGGTGGGTTACGGTTTGGGACACGGTTATGGGGTTGAGTCCCCAAGACAGCGATTTATTTACATTTTTCTTTGTAGCATTATGTATCGCACTTACGGTTGTACTGAACCTATATAAACACAGACACACATATATAAACATATATATTTATATATATATAAACACACACACATAGACATATATATATGTATATGGATAATTATATATATATATATATTAATATAAACGTATAATTTAGAAACGTTTTCAGAAAACATTGCTCATATATATATTTAGTCAATTCCCCCGAATCGATGTAAGTATATATTTAGATATATATATATATATATATATATATATATATATATATATATAAACACACACACACATATATATACATATATTAAAAACACACATATATTTTAAATTTAGACACATTTTTAAGAAAACATGACTAACTATATATGTGTGTGAGTGTGTTTTATACATACATATATATATATAACTCAATAACTGTACATATATATAAAAATTAAAATTTCTAATTATAACCATATATGTATACATACATGTATATATTTATATCTAAACACAAAAAAACACACACACACACACATGAATATATATAAACAAACACACACACATAAATATATATAAACACACACACAGACATACAAACAAACACACACACACATGTATATATATAAACACACACACAGATATAAATTTATATATATATATATAATTATAATTCAATTAATGTACATATATATATATATATATATTTATAATTATAACTATATATGTATACATACACATAAATATTTAAATATAAGCACACACACAAATATATATATATATATATATATCCAAATTTTTAAATGTGACTATTGTCATGTTTTTTACAAAACATCATTAAATTAGCCATGTTTTTAACAAAACGTTGCTAAATTATCCATGTGTTCGATTAAATTAACTATTTAATATTATTTTTGTGTATTTTTAAGTTTTATGAAATTTTGGTTGGTGGGTTTTAAATTCTTAATTTTATATAAATATAATTTTAGTAAGTAGTAAATATTTTTTATACAAGTCAAAATAAAACTAATAATAAATGAAATAATAAAAATAATAATGGGTATAATAAATGAAATAAATAAAAAATATTAACCCCCCCCCCCATTTTCCCCACCCCCACCCTAACCCTCTTCTACGGTCCTCCCTCACACAGCCCACGCCAGCAGCATTCCTCATATTTGCAACGCGCACTGGTCTACACTCCTCCCATCTACAGTGCATGTCAGTCCGTACTCTTCTCGTCTATAGTGCATGCATCAAAAGTCTTCTCTCATCCATCATCCACAATTTTTCATCACCATCCTCCATTCACATTTTTTCAGTGTCCCCTCTGATGCCCCCCACCCCCTTGTGTAGTGAACCCACCTCTTCTCTATCGTGTGGCACACACAAAGATGACCCCAATGGTACTCCTCCCCTCCTTCAGTCTGGTTTGGTAAGGACTCTAATTTTCTAATCTCTCCTTTCACGATTTACCTCATAGCATGGTTTAGAAAAACCATAGATTTGATATTGGTTGGTTTTATTGATTCATTGGTTATGCATCTATTATTCAAGTTCGGTTGATTCTGTATTGGAAGTTCCTGCTAGATTTCCAATTGATTGGGTTAACTTTTCTCATTTATAAATATTTTAATTTCAGAATTGTGTATTGATTAGTTGTTTGATATTATTTTAATTTTGATTTATCTTATGATATTATTTATATTCTGATTTTTTTGGACCTACCATCTCAGTCTTCCAGTCCATTTTAAGTTGTAAATAAATTTTTATTATATAATTTAAATTCAAATATTTTATATTCAATTTTTTTATTTTTGTTGGTTAATGGTGATTTAATTTGTAAACTTTTCATTAAGTTAGTTATTTAAGAAAACCCAGTTAAAATTAAATATTGATTCTACATCCAAAAAATCTATTTTATTTTATCATTGAATAGTTTTCATTTTGATAGATTTTAGTTGAACAGTACTTTTTCATTCAAATATTAAATCTCATATGTATCAAATAAGAATCTTGAAGTTGAACTTGTTTGATTAAAGACACAAGTGAATGCGATGATGCAATTTTTAATGCAGAATCACCAGGGACAACTTCCTTCATATTTCTCTTTGTTTTTGACATCAGTATTATAATTGATGAATTAAATATGTTTTTTTATAAAAATTTTAGATTTTTGATGTACATTATAGTAGTTTTTATTTTTCAAACAGCTGATCAAGAAAGTATAAAAAAATTCCATCTGTTAATAAGTATGAAAACGATGCTCATTCATCTTGATTATAATGATGATTTATGAATTTAATACTTGTACATGTGCATTTTTTAGTGTTGGTATACAATTTTAGTCATTATTTTTTATTTTAATTTTTTAGTGTTAGTATATAATTTTGGTCATTATTTTTTATTTTTTATTTGCAGTAGAGTTCCACGAGGGGGTTCTACTATTGATGTAGGACTTCAAAGGGTTCAAAGTGGAGTTTATTGATGACTTATAGCTATTACGATATGTTTTTATTAACAAAACGTGGGTCATTGTGTGTGGATTTATTAAAAAATTTAATGGGGGTTTGCACATTTATTTTGATAGGTGGATTATATTTTTTCATCTTAATTAATTTTAACTTTCAATAAAAAAAAATTAACGACATTTCCTAAAAAGCATTGCTAACTTAGCTACGTTTCATAAAAAGGTCATTAATTTAGCAATGTTTACTAAAAAATATATATATAAATATTTATATTTATATATATATATAAACACACATATATAAATATATACATATATTAACCATATATATTTTAAATTTAGTAACGTTTTTAAAAAAATGTGACTATTTTAGTGACATTTTTACTAGTATTTTAAAACATGACTAATGATATATATAATATAAATTATAATCATATATATAATATAAAATATAAACATATATGTAAAATATAAATACAGAGATATATATATATATAACATACACTTATATATATAAACATAAAATAAAAAATATAAACATATATATATATATATTAATATATGTATATTAATTTTTTAAATACTGAAATCTATTTATATATATATAAATATAACAAAATTAATTGTTATATTAATAATTGGAATAGGTGAGTTGGTAAGGTATTTGAAAATAATCTTACAGGTTGTTGGTTCAAGTTCTTCTAGATGCAGAATTATTCTTTAGCATGCAAGGCAAGGAGGGGTGGGGGTTTGTGTGGGGTTGATCCGGGTTAGGTTAGGGGTGGCGGGGTGGGGTAAGAGTGTGGGGTGGGGGAGGGTGAGTTAAATTAAAATATATTATATATTTTTATTGTAAAAAACATAATAAAATAAAAAATATTTAATATATTTTAATTTTTTAATCTAAAAATATATATTTACCCACATTTCCTAGAAACGTCAGTAAATGAGTTTAATTTACCGACAATTTATAGAAAATTTAAGTAAATTATGTTTTACTAAATAGAGGTGTTTATTTACTGATGTTTCTAAAAAAATTGGTAAATGAGGTGTCACTAAATACTGACTTTTCTAAACGTCGCTAATTGGTGATGTTTCTAAACGTTGCTAAATTAGTGACACATCATTTAGAGACGTTTTTTAGAAAATTTGGTAAATGAATTAGTGATGTTTTAAATTTTCAATAAATTAATTAGTGACGTTTTAAAATGTATCTAATGAAAAACAAAATGTCGATAATTAGTGTTTTTTTATAGTGCCACTATCACCCAATAAACCCTCACTTCTAGTCAACAACATCTTCCATACAAGGAGGCATTCATAAGGTCTAGTAAAACTCTAATATAGTTATTATTGAGTGAACCAGAATAGTCTATTACAAAGTGGTATCAAAGAAAGGTTTTCATGATATTAGGGTTATAGAATAATTGAGTTAAAGGAATGTGTTGGATCTTATTATGCATGTCAGGCTATATGCCTAACTAGCTCACGTATGGGTTGAATTTAAAGTTATTAGGGGAAGGGATTGTTGTTTTTGTTTTTATGGTTATAGTTGGATTATTTTTTTTGGATAAATTAGTATTTATGTTATCAATTTATAGTTTATAACCTTGTCCCTGAGATATAAGAGGTAAGACTCATGTATCATTTTAGGCATGTATAGATCACATGACATGTGTTTGCTTCTTGTGATTTATAATTTTGTTTTTGAATGGATATAGGGTTTGGATACTTAAAGTATAAACAATAGGATATAAAGTTATTTTCTATATATTATCTTGGTGTAATTCTAATCAAATAAACCAATAAGTGTTGAAATTTCAAATTTAGTTTCAGAATAGAAGGGGGTATCCTGTTTAAAGTGTCAGAACAATTTATACTATGTTTTTACCATATATCTTCTTGTTGGAATTATACTCATCCATCATGGACATGTGATTCATGGTATGAAAATTTAAGTGAATCATACAAGTGTATGATGCGTGTGGTACCTGAACCTAACTTGGGTTAGTTGGTATATGAGTCCAGATGATATGGGACTTAGGTATGGTAGGGAATTTTAAGGTATATTAGTTCATGTTTCCTATTATAGATTTCCCTATTTATGATATATGGATTATTACATGTGTATTAAGCATGGAATTTTATTCTTAGTAAGATGCAATCTAGATGGCTTCTATTGGAGTGTCAAGAGGGTGGATACATGATACTAATGAGAAGTGAAACATATGAGTCCCCTGAGGGCAAAGGTGAGCATGATCTATAGTTAGAGGATTCAAGTTAGGTAGGTCAATCACTGTAACCAGAGGATTTTTGATAGTGGTAGGTGAGCGGCTCTAAGAGAGACTAATATAGGTTATATGGAGTATTGATTGAAGATCATATGGAGCTAAACCATCCATGGAAAACTTTATATGGGAGTTCTAATCACAAAATACTTATTTTTTTTTAAGGAGAGGGTGGAACCCAAGCAAAAAAAATAGTTTATTGAGTCAACACATACTATTTTTTATTAGATTGATATTCTACCAGATCGAAGAGTGAAATTGGACATGTATATACTCTGGAGACCAATGAAATTTTGGTGGGTTGTATAGGTTCCTTCAAGTAGACATGAGAGGTTAAAATGGAATTGCTTTGAGGCAATGTGTTTTGAGTGATTCTTTTCAAAATATGTTGATGGTGGAGAGAGCCTTGGAGTTTATACACTTGGTGTAGAGAGATAATCAAGAATGCATTACGCTAAAAAATTATAGATTTTTTTTGGTTTTCACCAACACTAGAAGGAGATAATTCCTTCAAGGTGCAGTGATTTGAGAATCTATTAAGGTAAAAGTAAAAAAATATTCTAGTTGACCTCATTATTAGAGGTGGTGAAATAGGTTTTGATAGAAGAGAAGAACCTAGTGGATGGGAGTATACAAGTTGAATAATGGTTTTGGATGAGAGAGGTAGTGGATTTATGGGTAGCTAAAAGCGGTGTTGTGATATGACTCATTAGGGTAGTCGAACTAGATACTTAATGATACTACAAAGGAGTGTATAATCAATGAAATGTTTCTTTTTTTGGTCATATAAGTTATGTTTGAGCCTAGTGTGATCAACCACAAAAATAATATCAAGAATGTGACTAAATGGGATATCTAGAGTAATTTTTTTAGAGGACCTTATAGTCAACTGGGTTTCATGGATTAGAACATACTAAAGAGTCTGAGATAGGACTATGAACCATGCTAGGAGATGGTATCTAGGATATGACTACATATACATGACATGTAAGTGGATGGAACACTTAGAAGTGAGAAAAATGGTCACCTATGAGTGCAGTTTCATAGGGAGTAAATGCATCAGGTGGATGGGATTTGGGTCAGTTGTATGTGGTAGATCCAAAAAAATCATAGTTTTTTAGAGATCCATAAACCGTTATAGGTATAATGTGAGTGATTGAATATGGTTTTTTCTTATGGATACTAATTCACAAGTTGAATATATGATAAATGAATTAATCAGATGTTGATTAATATGTGGGAATTAGATATGGTGAAATATTATTTCAGGATGCATTGGAATCGGGGATAAAATTGGTCATTGAGAGTGATGTTGCTTAAAATTGGGAATCATCAGTGATACTGGATAAAAATGGCCATCGATATGATGTGGGATTATGTTAATTGATGATTAGTAAATATGTATGGATATAAAGTGTGTGTAGGAATATGGGATGATGGAAGGGTTGATACTATATTTATTTCAGGTGTTTTTTTGATATGATACCATGTAGGTGATTCCTATGGTTTCTAGTTCCCATAAAAGTAATTAGCATGTTTGATTTAGTTAGTCGGAGTAGTTCGGGAATATGGGGAGGAGACAGATGTGTTCAGTATCATCTTGGTTTTTTTACAAATATATTGAGTGAGGTACTTATATTTGAGTAAGATATTATAAATATGTGACTCGAGATATCTTATTGATAAGATATCATATAGTGGATAGGTTGTATAGTATCAAGTATTTTCGAATAGTGATTCAGGTCAAGATCGTAGATAATTCTGGAAAAATTAAACCCTCTATAGTTGTTCAGGGTGTCAGTGCAAACTGTGAAAAAAGTATTAGGAATTGGATTGGGTTCAGGGATTGAATTATTATTAAATGATTTTTTTAAATAGGTCTGTAGAATTTGGGTATTTTTGGGCATGGAATTATAAAAATTTTGGTTATGAGGTATTTTGGTATGATTTGGGGTATTTTTGGAAGTTTCAGATATTTTCTAAAAACTAGTTTAGTCTTGAAAAAAAATATTGTGTATTATAGTGGAGAAATATATATTATTCATGAAAAAAAAAATTCACATGAATAAATGTATCTAAGATATAGCGTGTGTAATATATTTGAGTCAAGAATTTGGAAAATAAGTTAAGTATTGAAGTTTTTTATATGTTTAATTTTTTGTGTGTGAGCACAAGTTTTCATTATTAAGGGTATGTTAAAATGTGTATAATTCAAAAACATTACATTTGTTTAAAAATATCTTACATATGGTTTTTTGAGTCTAAGTCAAAAAAATTACATAAGGAAAATTATATATGTATAATATTTTTTATAAAGGACAATATATTATATATGGAGAATATATTATGCATAGGTTTTTGGATAAAGAAAAAACCTTATAAAAGGAAGAAAAAAAATTTATAAATGAAATACCCTACATATTAGATATTTCTCTAAGGAAATATATTACATATGAGAAATAAAATATGATGCAGTTGAAGAAAATATTATGTGTGAAATTTTGTCGATGAAAAATATATTATTTCAAAAAAAAATTATATATGGAGACACAAAATATATTTTCTGATTGAAATTTTGTTAAAGTATTTAATAACATTGAGATATAAAAATTTTTTATAAATATATTCAATATGGGTCTCTAGGGAGTGATATACGTGTGCTTTTTTAGGAATTCTAGAGTTTACCAAATTTTTATATTTATATTTTTTACATATTTTTTCAAAAATGTATAAAATGATAAATTAAATTATAATATGATGAAAAAGGAAGAAATATGGTCTAAATTAACATAAATCGTGGATAAGGTTTGGATAATCTCTTTCATTCCTCTCTTATTCTCTAAGTGGGATTCCAACCAAATCTTATCAGTTATTAATGTGGTTTGAAGCAGTGAATAGTCAAAGATAATTCTATCAGTATATGTGTATATAATATTTAAATTTATCATTATTATCACATCTTTTTGGGAAAAACATTAATTTCTTGGATTTTTTTATATTTTTGTGAATCTTATGACTGAAATAGGATCGAATAGAGTTTATTGGCTAGTAGATTACTATATACTCTAGGTAGTTGGTTTTAAACTATCTCATTAGTTATATATGTGTTATGTGATATGTAATAAATATATTTATGTAGGGTTTTGTATGTAAAAATGATAAAATAACAACTTGGGGTTTCTATGGTTTGTAAGAGACACCCTTGGGTAGTCTCTCATGGAAAATGGTGAATATAATCTAGTATCATATGTGTGACTATTATTTTGGGGTATAATCCATGGTGGGATTGATTTTATGTGTTTTAATGTGTGATTGTTATGTTATTGTAACACTCCCAAGATTTTATGGTATGTATTTTCTAAATTTAACATCTTCGATATCTTATATTTCATGAAACACTGAGATTAAACGAACCATGATATACTATTAAATATTACCATAACTATTGGAATAGTGATGTGACTATTATAAATTATAATATGGAAATAAGAATAATAAAATAACCTAATAAAGTATAAATATAATTTAGTTACCACATAAATGAAAATATGATATATTTATATCATGGAATAAATAAATAAATTTATTAAAAATAAAAAATTAAGTTTTGGTATTTTTGTGAAGCATAAATGTTTATTTACAATTTTATAATTAATATAATGTTTTATAAGAATTTTTTTCCATAAAATGGATTCATTATTTGATATTTTGTTTTATTATAATTATATGATAAATTTATGAGACCATAATTAATTTTTCAAAGGTTCATAAAATCTGTTATAATATTAAAATCAGTATTTTTAGAATAAATGGTTATTTTATTTAATAATTAAATTTATCACTTTAGAAAATTATTTTCATAAAATGGAGTCCATTTTTTAAATCTATACATTGAAAAATTATTATGGTAAATTTTTGGGACTGCTAAAATAGTTGATTTTTTATGAATAGTGAAATATGGTAATTTACAGTGTTTAACATTATAAGTAAATAAATGAATTTTTGAGTCACGGTTGAGTAATGGATGATTTAAGTGGCCATTACCTCGAAATCACATGCTTGTGTTACTATAATTAGTCATAATAATCAATACAATTTATATTCTTGAGCCAAAATAATAAACTAATAAATAAAATAATCAAAAAACGTCCTTCACCTCCACTATAAATACCACCCACCCCCCCCCCCCACCCCCCTCACCCCTTTTCCTCACACCTTCTAAGATTTGGAGATTTTTTATATTCTACCCAATTACTCTCCCAAGCCTCTTCCCCACATTCAGATCTTTTTGGTCTTGTGGAAAACCAATCCCAAGTGCCTTTTGAAGGTTCTCAAGGAGACGCTATACAAGTGGTAAAATCCTCTTTTATTTTATTTTAATTTATTTTCTTTTCCTATATTATCCTTATATAATCTATCAAAAAATTCATGATAACTCTAGTATATTATATATAATGTGATTTTATTATGTTAATTGAATATTCATCATCAAACCCCTTCTCCTCCCTTTTATTCTAAAAATGAAAACATTGTCCATGATGTGTCAATTTATTATCATCTTGGAGAATGTGTTTTCATTACCACCATAAAGTCTGGTCATAAAACTATTATTATAGTTAAATAATATTTTATTATATATATTAAAAGTTATATAATGTTCTGGAACCAATATATAAACATGATAATAAATAAAATGATATAAGTTTGTGATGGTCGTAAATGTCACCAAAATAAATTAAATCATTTTCATTAATGTTTTATAAAATGAATCATTCTCATACCATATAACCAAATGATATATAAGATCATTTAAAATTATTGAAGTTAATTAATAATATATATTTTCAATTCTGGATAACTATTCTCATTTTACATTAACTTTCATACTTTTATATAAGTGAACTGGTCATCAAAACCCAAGAAAATGAATACTCACATAATAAAGAAATTGAATCTTATAAATCATAAAAAAGGACATAAATTAAGATAATAAAATTATAATAAATAAAATATATGTTGAATAGGTTCTGAATTAAGTAATTTATGAATCTAATTTGATTATCCAAGACATTAATCATAAATGAAAAATGATTTCAGACATAAGGTAATGAATTCTCCCATAACCTCCATTTTTCCTTCAGGTTACACTTTCTCTATCTTTACCACAATGTAATTCTTAATTATTATTAATTACTTCCCATATATTTTTTTATATTCCAAAAATATGTACCTTTCTCAATTATTCTTTATTTGATAGGTAATTATATGTTTTATAAGGTTCTCATTTCAATTCTTCCCAATAAGCAAGCCCGATATGAGGGAACTTCCCAATTTCTTACCCATTTTCAAGTACACTCTTAATATTTTTTAATCTACCAATATTTTTATAAAATCTATTTTTTATTATGAAAAACTAAATCCTTTCATATTTTTTTATGCAAACATTATGTCTTTTTCCTCTTTAATGACTCTTGTATTTTCCCTTAAACCGCACTGAAGTGGCTTATTTATAAAGTTTCTTAAGCACTATTTTTACATGTTTTCGCTTCATTTGGACATCAATTATGATTATATGTGCCTATTTTCTCTTATTAATGTCTATTTATGATTTAAATAAATTCTATCATAGACACTATTATGATACTCTGATTTTTTATGTCGTATGACATGATTACGATACTCATTTCTTTACATAGGTAACCTTTATGTTAATTTCTTATGCTAAATTGATGTTTAATTATTATGATACCATCTACCATATTTTATTGATTGTTTTATGATCATTTTGACTGGGGATGTACTATCTTGATACCATTCTCTATATTACTCTATATAGTTTATGATTGTGTTTATTGATTGGGGAAATTATTTACATTTCATATACTAGTTTAAATATGAATGTATATATTGATTATGTTTCACCCCTTTCATATAATGAATTCATTGGACTTAGTAAGTGTCAAGAGGTGCCCACTATAGACCCTCGATGCATCAGTAGGTCTCATGAGACAAACTAGACGGGGGTTTTGGCCGAGGCCTTACCCATTTATGTAAACATTTTGGTTGAGGCTTTGATGGTATATTTATGATGTCCTGTATTATTCATTCCCTCATTATGAGATTAGTTGTTGATAGTCCATGTGATTATTAGATGAGTAGAATATATATGGTTAAGTATATTTCTCATGTTATTATTTATATAGAATCATTTAATCGTCTTCTATTCCTACCAAATTATACTCATGGTTATATTTTATTGTAATTTTTTTAGTTATTCACCTTTCCTTATTTTTTATGTTTATTTATGATATCTTCCACTGTATTGATTACCCTTACTAAGCATCTGAGATCACCTATTTTCTATGTTTTGTTTTCCCCTAGGATTACAAGATGTATATTATGATTGACATATAGGGGTAATCTAGGAGAATAAGTATGTTTCCAAAGAAGTTTATATTTTGTATTTCATTTCAAGTTGTAATGTAACAATTATGTTTATATCTGGTTTTCCAAATCTTCTAAACTATTCAGAACATCAGGATTAAACTTCCTTGTTTAATATTCCAGTGTAATAAAGTAAGTCATTGGATTTCGGCTATTGGGATTGGGATATTTATAGTTGGTATTTGAGTAAATTTTAGTATAAACTTTGGAAACTAGATTTAGGAATACATATATTAGGGAAATATAACATTATAACATACTTTGGGAATATTCCCAAAGTAACCATGCTTCTGATTTAGAGATTAGTTATACCTAAATTTTTAATTTACATTAAGCTTTTCACTAGTTTTATATTATACATTATGTTTCATAATTTTATGATCTAATATAATGTATGTAATTATTTAGAAATGGAACCTAGTGGAAGGAATATAACCCATATCAATCTGAATAATCCATGTAGGTATTTCCCACTTATTCCAGATAATTATGCTAGATATAGAACAACATATGGAGCTAAACAAATTATAATTGTACTATGAAAACGGACTCAGGTTATGAGAAATAACCATACCCATATGGATTAGTCTGATCCACAATGTGGTGTAACAATGTTAGACCTCTTCATGAGACAACAACCTCCATTATTCAATGGGATTAAAAATCTATTTGTAGTTGAACAATGAATAAGTTACTTATAGAAAATATTTCTATCTTTGGGAAATAATGAATTGGAAAAGGTTATCATGAAATTTTATTATCTCTCAGATGATACAGATCAACGGCTGTCATTGATTCAAAACAATAAGGAGGAAAGAGAAATTTAAAACATGTAATATAAGGATTTAAAGGAAATTTTATAGAAAAGATATTTTCCTATAGAAAAATGAGCATATATAGAGATACAATTATTGAGTTTAAGGCAGAAGGAAGAAGAAAATTTTTCTAAGTATGAAGCTAACTTTACAAGGTTATCTAGGCATGCTACAAATTATGATGTATTACAAAGATTAAGATTTGCCATTTATTTGATGGGATTAAATCAATCCTTAAAAGAGAACTAGTCTCCCAAATATTCTCATCATATGAGAATATAATATCTTTTATTGTCAAGATAGAGAAATAATTCTCCAAGTCTTATGGTCTTGAATGTAAATAAGAGAATAGTAGGATTAAAGAGAAAAAAATGGATAAGAAGAATAAAATAAACAAGTATTTTTTTCATAATTTATAATTGTGGGAAGAAACACCATGGTGTTTTCTTGAAGGGAATAGCAGTTTTCTAAAAATTTGGAGAGAAATTCCACCAGTATCATGATTTAATGGGAAGGAAATAGGTTTCCTATATCTAATTCTTCAACTGTAAGAAGATGGGGTACTATGAAAATGAATGTCCCAAGCATCAAGGGAATATAGATTATAAAAATCAAAGGGATCAAGGTCAGGATTATGATTTTACTATAGTCAAAGTGGACTAATTAAAGAATTTTTGAATTCAAGAATTATATTATGATATTTTGGTTATAAGAATCATGATATATATAAGGATTGTACTGTAGTACATCTTCTTTAAGAAATTCGAAACATGTGATAAATAGAACCAGTAATCAAGAGAATTGAATCTGTTGTAAGTTGATTTTTTTGAAAACACATGACCTAGTAAATATATCCCTTAATATGTGCTTGATATTGAGATAATAATAAATAGATGTTCATGGGATGGTATTGGTTATATGAAGGTGGTTAGTGATTCGATGGTTTATGTTATGTTATAATTATTAGATGTATGGATTTAAGGAATATATTCAACAACCTGAAATTTTACTATTGGAAGAATGAATGTTTCATAAAGGTTTAAAGGAGATTAAGTTATTCATATATCTGGTATGTGATAATACAGGCTACATTATTTGGGGAAATCTTATGTTAAGTTGATTTTGGAAATTTAGTGACCTTTCTTTTAAATGTTTGGTCTTTGAATTTGGACAGACATATTTTGGATGATTCTTAAGGTTAACTACTTATGGAATGGATTAAGTATATTGTTGATTAAGATTAAAATATTATTTATCATATTGGATAACATTTTCTAACCATTTTGGTTTCAGTAATAATTTAAAGGTTGAAGGAATGACTTATGGATCTTATAATTCATAAAAGTGATTCAGGCATAAAAAAATTCTTGAATATTCATCTCCAGATTTAAGGAATGAAGTGAGGATAGATCAAAGAACAATAAAAGGATGAGATTATGACATGGAAAGGAATCAAGTAATTTTATTTTCTCAAGTGATTCTCTGGATAGTAAAATAAACCCTCAACTCTAGGAAATGGATTTTGGAACAAAAATGTTAAATTTTTACTTTTCATACTGATAAATAAATATTCTTTTAAAAGATCACAAATTTATGGTTTTGTAATGGTTAAATTTCTTATGATCATGTTCTCTATAACTATCTAGTAGAACTTGATAGTTATGTTCTTCTTCCATGTCCATATTTTCACTTCCCGCTAAGTTTATCCTATTAGAAAGCTTAATTTTGTGATGACCTTTTCATTTCCCTTTCTCTATTATTAATAGGATGTTTTTATTAACCTTATTTATGATGTGGGTTTCCAAAAAAAGTAATTTACAAGTATTGAACTTTTATTATTGAAGTGAAATTTCAAATTGAGAGGATGTAATTTATTGAAGGAGGGGAGAATGTAACACCCCAATATTTTATGGTTTGTCTTTTTAAAATTTAACAACTTTGATAGGTTATGTTGTTTGAAACACCAAGATTAAATGAACCATGATATGCTCTTAAATATTAACATAACCATTGGAATTGAGATGTGACCATTATAAATTTTAATCTTGATATTAGAATAATATTTTCACCTATGAATGTATAAATATAATTTAGGTATTTAATGAATGAAAATATGATATAATTATATCATGGAATATGTAAATAAATATTTTAAAAATGATATATTAAGTGATGGAATTTTTGTGAAGTGTAAATGTTTATTTACAATTTTATAATTAATATGATAATTTAAAATAAAATTTATTTTCATAAAATAAATTCATAAATTAATATATTTTTTTATTATAATTATAAGATAATTTTATGAGACCATAATTAATTTTTCAAAGTGTCGTATAATCAAATATAATATTAACATTGGTATTTTTCAAATAAATGATGATTTTATTTAAAAATTAAATTTATCATATTTAGAAAATTATTTTCATAAAATGGAGTAAATTTTTTAAATCTTCACAATTTTTGGGTTTTTCTAAAATAGTTTAATTTTTGTGAATATTGAAATATAATACATTTTGGTATTTAACATTATAAGTAAATAAATGAATTTTTGACTCATGTTTGATTCATGGATGATTTAAGTAGTAATTATCTCGAACTCATGTAATTTGTTTACTATAATTAGTCATAATAATCAATAATATTGATAGTCTTGATCCAAAATAATAAACTAATAAATAAAATAATAATAAAAAACAACCCTCTACACCACTATAAATACCACCCCTTCTCCTAACACCTCTAGGCTTCATAGAATGATTATATTCTTCCCAATTATTATATAAAATCTTCTCCCCACGTTCTAGTCTTTCTATTCCCACCAAAAGACCAATCCCAAGTTGTTTAAGGAGGTTCTCAAGGAGACACTATACCAGAGGGAAAATCCTCTTTCATTTTCTTTTAATTTATTTTAATTTATTTTATTTTCTTATCCTCTCATTAACTCCTCTATACAAGTAGGAATTATAAATCCAGTATCTTATATATACTGTAATTTTATTATGTTAATAGAATTTTAACCATAAAATCCTTTCTCCTCTCCCTTTTATTCTAAAAATCAAAACATCATTTGTGATGTGACGATTTAAAGCCATTGTGCACGATGTTTTTTTATTACTGCCTTCATGGCTGGTCATAAAACCATTATTATGGTTAAATAAAATTTTATTATTCATATTATAAGCAATATAATGTTTTTAAACCAATATATAAATATTATATTAAATAAAATGATATAAGTTTGTGATGCTCGTAAAAACTGCTAAAAAATTAAATCATTTTCATTAATGTTTTATCTAATGAATCATTCACATTCCATATAACCAAAGGATATATAATATCATTTAAACTTTTAGAATTTCATTAATAAAATATAATTTTAATTCTACAAAACTATTTCTATTTTACATTAACTTCTATACTTGTATACAAGTGAACCGATTATGAAAAACGAAGAAAATGAATACTCCCATAATGATGAAATTGGATCTTATAACTCATCCAAAAGGCCATTCATGAACTTAATAAAATTATAATAAATAAAATATATGTTTAATAGGTTATTAATTAAGTAATTAATGAATCTAATTTTATTATCTTATACATTAATCATAAATTCATGATGCTTTCATACATAAGGTAAGGGACTCTCTCTGAACCTCTATTTTTCCTTCAGGTTACACTTTCCCTCTCATTACCAAAATGTAATTATTAATTATTATTATTTAATCCACCTAAATTCTATGTTTATGTTCCAAACATATGTACATATATCAATTATTATTTCTTTGATAGTGAAATATATTTTTTATGAGGTCCCATTTCAATTCCTCCTGATAAGCAATCCCAATTTAAGGGAACTTCCCAATTTCTTACCCATATTCTAATTCACTCCATAATATGTTTTAAGACACCAATATTTTTCATAAATAACTATTTTTATCATTAAAAACTAACATTTTTTATTTCTAGTTTCATGAAAAAATTATTTTTTTTGTCCTCTTTAAAGTCTCTTTTATATTTTCCCTTAAACCGCACTAGAGTGGCTCACTTCTAAAGTTTTTTAAACTCTATTTTTACATGTTTTCACTTCATTTGGGAATAAATTATCCTGATATATTTCCATTTTCCCTTATTAATATCTATTTATTATTTAAATCTATTATTTCCTGGATACCATTATGATATGGTGATTTGTTATGCCTGATGAAATGATTATGATGCCCATTTCTTTCCATGGGTAACCCTTGTGTTAATTTCTTATGCTTAATTGAGTTTGATTTCTTATGATACCATCTAACATATTTTAATGAATGGTTTATGATCATTTTTATGGGGGTGTACTATCTTGATACCATTCTCTATATTACTCTATATAGTTTATGATTATGCTTATTGATTGGGTAAATTATTTTCATTTCATATGCTAGTTTCAATATGAATGTATATGTTGATTCTGTTTTATGGATTTCATATGAATAATGCATTTGACTAAGTAAGTGTTGGGAGGGACCCAATATAGCCCCTTGATGCATCTATAGGTCTCATGATACAAACTATATTGGGTTTTTGGCTAAGGCCTTACCCATTTATGTATACTTATTGGTTGAGACCTTGATGGTATGTTTATGATGTTATGAATTATGTATTTTCCCATTATAATATTATTTATTGATAATCCATGTGATTATTCAACTAGTAGAATATTTTTGGTAAAGTATCTTTATCATGTTATTATTTATATGGTGTTATTTAATCATATTTCATTCCTGCTATATTATGCTCAAGACTATGTTTTAATGGCATGTTTTTTTAGTTATTTACCTTTCCTTATGGTTTTTGTTTATTTATGATAGCTTCCACTGTATTTATTACCCTTAATGAGCATCTAAGATCACCCCTTTCTTATGTTTTATTTTTTCCCAGGATTCCAAGATGTATATTATGATTGACATGCATGGATAATATAATATAATTGGGGTGTTTTTAAATAGGTTTATATATTTTATTTCATTACTATTTATAATGTAACAATTACGTTTATATATGGTTTTATAAAAATACTAAATGATTTGGTCCTTCATAATTTTAATTCCTTGTTTATTATTCTAATGTAATAAAGTAAAGTACTATATTTAGGCTATTGGGGTTGGGGTATTTACAGTTATGATGATTTATGTTGTTCTTTAAGAATGTTTTGGGTGTATCCCATGTGATTGCGGGTTATATTGATCATTGGGAATGGGGTGGTGATGTTTTCCCATGAGATAATAATGGTGTTAATTATTTCCGTGAGTGGTAATGGAGGTTCACTAGGTTATGAATGTATGAGTTTTTTAATACTACTCACTATATTAGTTGAGGTTTTTAGGGTTGTGTGTACATGTTATAGGACCCATGGGGTGGTTTAATCCACTCATTATGGGTGGTGACCTCTGTATATTAAGCGGAAGAGGGTATGGGGTTAACCTTCGATATAGATGATGTTCACATAATAGTTGGCCATAATAATAGGAAATCAAGGCCATCATATGGGAGTGGTATTCCCACCATTATGTTGGATTTGATGAGTCTAGTTTGTTAAGGATGGATATATATTTTTCATGGGTTTGTTAGATTTTTTAATCTATTGGTGATAAAGGATGAAAATTATATGGGACTTGTTATGTGATTTATGGATATGTCATTGAGGTGTCCTGGTTGACTTGGAAATTTGATTCTAAATAGCATGGGATTGGTTGGAAGGCTAAGAGAAATTCTGGTATGAAAAAATTTAGATGTATAATTCCCCTATGATACTAAATGAGGAAAATAATGGATCACTTAGGTATGTTTGAGTGATTGGATTAAGTTGTCTAATTTTTTGTCTACTAGTTTTTTAAACTTCATAAACCGGTATATGTATTAATGGTTATTGGGGACACCATTGGTGGTGGCCAATTGAGTCCATACTTACACCCTTCATGAACCCTCCAAGACATGTAAAATATTTATATCTTATGGTACTAGTAAAGGAAAGGAGTCGAACTCTATATTTTAGTGAATCGAGGTGCATATAGTACATGATCTAGATGGAATGGTTTTACATATAGTCCTATTGGTTCCTCAATAAAAGGATAATAGTTTTTTTAGTTACTTTTATACATGTACATGTGTGATAATATTATGGGTGATCTTTTTTACTCAGGTATGTTTGGTATGACATGGTATATGTTTATCAAATTAACAATATGTATGTTTGGTTTACTATTAAAATTAAATTTGTTGTGTTTTATTATTATTATTATTATTTATCTTTATAAGGTATAGTCTCCCCAAATCACATGATAAAATCTCACTACTATCTTGTATCCTTTGGTATGTTGGAAGGCACATCTAAGGTCCAATGACACTCTAATGTGGTTATTATGGAGTGAACTATGATAGGGAGTTATAAAGTGTTATAGATGAAATTTTGTCTTTATATTTAGTTTTTGGTATAATGAATGTATAGTAATGTATAGGAGCTTTTGATGGATGTTGTTCTATGTTCCTAGCAAGAAAAAGTGTGGGAAAAAGTCCAAGTTACTAGGGGAATTGGAATTGTTGTTTTGGTTTTTGTGGATACAGTTGGGTTATTTTTTGGATGAATTTGTATTTTATGTTATTGATTTATGTTTTGTACACTTGGACCTGAGTGTAAATATTTATTACACATTTATCATTTTAAATATGTAGGGATTTCATGACATGTGTGTGCTTCTTGTGATTTATAATTTGGTTCTATAATGGAATGTGGGTTTAATTGTTTAAAGTTTCAATAGTAGGATAATATTTGTTTTCTTACATAGTCACTTGGTATCACTTTACTTAAATAAACTAGGAAGGGTATGAAAATAATATATTTTTTTCTAGGATGGAAAGGGCTTGGCTATTTAAAGTGTGATAAATAACCTATATGGTGTTTTCTCATAGATTTTCTTGGTGTAGTTCTACTCAGCCAACCTAGTGATGTAATTAATGGTATAATAAAGTAATAGGATATTTTTTATGTATGAAGTTTCTAGTAACAGACCCTAACATGGGGATTTGGGACTATGAGGCCATATTGTATAGGAATTGGGTGTGGTAAGGATGTCTAATAGATATTGGGTTGCACTATCTGTTATAGATTTCCCTATTTACAATATCTGGATGGTTATATGTATATTAATCATGATATTTTATTCTCAATGATATGTTACCTATAAAGCCTCTTTTGAAGTGTTAGGAGGGATGATACATTGTACAACCAAGGAATACATCATATGAGTCCCCTAATAGAGAAGGTGAGCATGATCCATAGGTAGAGATTGTGGGGTAGGAAGGTAATCCACCATAGATAGAGGAGTTTGGGAAGTTGTTGTAAGAGTATATTTTGGTGATCTTAGTGTGGTTTATATATAATATTTATCAAGTAACATAGGGATTTGAGTAATCTATGGAATAATTGAAATGGTATTTATAGTCATAACATCCTCCTTCATATTAGGGAGAGGGTAGACCCTAGGTAGTAATGTAATAGATTATTTCAGTAAAAAATATTTTTTATTTGATCGATATTCCACCAAGGTAGAGAGTGAAATTTTACATATATATACTCATGGGACCCGTGAAACACTGGTGGGATGTATATTTATAGGAAAGTAAATATTAAGGGTTAACATGGAAGGACTTTGAGGTGATGTTTTATGAGAAGTTATTTCCTAATACATTGGTAAAAGAGAGAGCCTATGAGTTTATGAACATGTATTAGGGAGATACTTCCATCATGGATTATGCTTAAAAGTTTACATATTTGCTATAGTTTTCACTTAAACTAGTAGGAAATGATATCTCCTAGGAGAAGTGATTTGAGGATAGTTTATGGTATACAATTAAGGTACAGGTAAACATATTCTGGTTAATATCATTCTCAAAGGTAATGAAACTAAAATTGATAACAGAGAAAACCCTAAAATATGGGGGTGTACCAAGATAGATAGTAGTGTCAGGTGAGATGGGTAGTGGAGATCGGGGTAGCCAAAATTGGGGCTATGAGAAGACCTAACAAAGTAGTCAATGTTGAGGATCGATGATTCCACCTTATAATGGATCATCAATTACATGTTTTCAGTGTTGGAAAACAAGGAATATTTGATCCCAATATATTAATTATATATAATAGTGTTGGGAATACAACCATATGGGATATTTTTCAGGGTTTTATCAAAGTAAATCATATTTAGTTGGGGTTATGGATCGGGATAGATTTATGTGTTTGAGATAGGACCAGAAGTAGAACCAAGAGCCAGTAGCTGGGATATGACTCCACATGTGGGATATGGCAGTGGATAGTATAATTAGTAGTTTATAAAGTTTCTATATGTGTGTTTGGACCCATAAGGAGTATATAAATTGGGGTTTTTTGGATTTGTCTCAACTTCATGCAATCAAGCCGACACATTCATAGCAGGCTAGGTATTCTTCAATAGTTATAAGTACATCATCAGCATATAACTATTATTTTTTATGATGGGTAATGACACTCTATGTTTTCATATGATAAATGAATTAACCTAGTAATGTTAATATGTGGGAATTATATGTGGTTCATGATAAGTGTGGGGTGTGTTGGCATCAGGGATAAAAGTATTCATCATGAGTGATTCAAGGTAAAAGTAGGCATCATGGGTTATATGGGATAAAAATGGGAATTGAGAGAATAGGGATCATGTTAATTAATTTCTAGGGGATATTTATATATAGATAGGGCATTAGGGAATACAATATGATAGATGGGTTGGTTATATAGTTGCATTGGGTGGTTTTGATGAGATTAGATTACATTGGTGATTCTTATGGTGTTGATTTCCCATGAAAGGAATTGGCTTATTTGAGTAGGTTAGTCAGGGTAGTCTAGGTATATGAGGATGATACAAATGTTTTCAATATTATCCTAGTGTTTTGAAAATAAAGGGATTTAGGCACATGGGTTTTGGTAAGAAATGGTTAATATGTCCCAGGATATCTCTGAGATGAGCTAATATATAGTGGGGAGGTTATAAGGACTTTGGTGTTTATAATAGTGATTCGGTTTGCATCTTGAATCGACCAAGTGAATTTGGATCCTCTAGAGGTATATGGGATGTCAGTATAGGCTAGAAAATGTGTCTCAGGAATTATCTTAGGCTTAGGAGTAAAATAATTATTAAATACTATTGTTGTTTTTTTTCAATATGTTTTTATTTTTGGGTGTTTTGGGAATGGAATTCAAAAATTTCAAGTCTTGAGGTATTTTACGGTAATTTTTGTGCATTTTTCAAATTTGGAGTGATTTTCTGAAAATTGGATAAGTCTTGAAAAAAAAATACATTCATTATTATAGGGATAAATATATATTATTCATGAAAAAATGTTCCATGTGAATAAATTTATCTAAGTCATGGAATGCATTATATATTTGAGTCTAGAATTATGAAAATCGGTTAAGTGTTGAAGTCCCATATATATATAGGGTTTTTGGTGTGAGAATAAGTTGTGTTTATCAAGGTCCTTCTAAAATGAGGATAATTCAAAAATATTACATTTTGGTAAAAATATATTACATATTCTATTTTTTACAGAGGAAAATATGTTAAATATGAACAATATATATCATATAGGATTTTCTCTAAGGTAAAAACCTTACGTAGGGAATAAAAACATACACATGAAGAAAATATACTATGTATTGGAAATTTTACTATGTAAATATATTATATATGAGAAATAAAATATTATGCATAGGAAGAAAATGTTACATGTGAAATTATGTCTTAGGAAAATATATTATGTATGGAAAATATACTACATATGGAGATGTGTAATATATTTTCTAATAGAATATTTGGTAAAGTGTTAAACTACATAATTATATGTAATATTTTTATAAATATATTATATATGGGTATTTAGGGGATGATATGTATGTTATTTTTGGAATTATAGAGTTTTAAAAAATTCAATATTTTTAGTTTTTTTTCTATATTTCCCAAAAATGTATAAAATGATAAATTAAATGGGAAATGTGATTATCAAGAGGGAAATGTGTTTTTCATGACCAAAACTCATAGATAGGTTCTGTAGAATCTCTCTTGTTCTTATCTTATTTTCTGAGTGAGATTCTTTATAAATCATTTTGGTTCTCTGGGTGTTCTAAAGAGGGGGAGTATCTATGAGTGAGGCTAGAAGTCAATGCATGTCTGATATTCAGATTTCTCATCATTACCTAATCTTTTACTGAAACTCCTTATTTTAGAGTTTTTTTAAAAAAAATTAGGTGAATATTTAATATGAATCTAGATAGAATGGATTTTTATGGTTAGTGTAGTCCTGAATGCTCTAGGTAAGTGATTACTAATTATATCCTTTGTTAAAAATGTGTTATGTGATATGTAATAAATAGGTGTGGGTAGGTTTGTGTATGTGAAATTGAAAAACCGCATGGGGTTTCTATTATTCATAAGAGACAACCTAGGATAGGCCTTCATGGGAAATGGTAAATATTATATTATATTCCTTTCTTTCCCAATATTTGAGCTTCAAGACATAACTAGCCTGATGTTATGTGTTGTATAGTTGTGGTTCTTATGTTTTGATGATCTATGTGGTTCCTTGGGAATGTATTGGGTGTAGCCCATGTGAATTTGGGTGATTTTGATCACTAGTAATTGGAAGATGAGGTTTTTCAATGAGATGTGGATGGTGTTTTCCATTGTCATGGGTGGTGATAGAGGCTTTTTAGGTTGTAAATAGATGAGGTTGGTGATATTTCTCATCATGAGGACTAAGACTGTTGAAGTTGGGTGCACATAGGATATGTCCCATGAGATGGTTTAGTCAACTTGGTATGAGAGGTGACCTTTCTAGATTAAGTAGCATAAGGGATGTGTTAGTCCCTTGATAGGGAAGAGGTGAATACCGTGGTCAGACACAGTTGGTGGTGGTTGAGGTTTTCGAATGAAAACGGGATGCCAGTAGTTATATTGTGGATGGTGATCTAATTTTTCCAAGGATAGATGTAGTTGTCCCTTGGGTTCTTCAGTTTTTTGATTCAACAGGTGATAAACAATATAAAATCCACGGTATAGGATATATGATTTATGTATGTGTCTTTGGGTAATCTTATTTGACTTGTAAATGTGATTTTAAATGGAATGGGACTAGTTGGAAGGTTGAGGGAACTTCTCATATGACATAATATGGATGTATCATTCCACTCTATCACTATTTGAGGTAGGTAAAGGCTCACTTAGGGATATTTGATCATGATTAAAGAGAGTTTTGTAATTGATTTAGTTATTATCTATTTATATTTGCATACACTAGTATATATATGGATGTTAGTTAGGGACACCATTGGTGGTGGACTACTGAGTTCATACTCACACCCCACATAGGCCCTTCAGGACATGTGCAGATGTTACATATCATGGTATAGTCAATGGAAAGGAGATGGTTTCTGGAGTTTAGTGGATGGAGGTATTGATTGTATATGATTTGTATGGCATGGTTTTGTTAACAGGATGGGTAGTTCCTCAGTGTCTAGATGAAATTTTATTTAGTTAATTTTTTACATGTACATATATTATTGACATATGGGAAAAAATTCTTTTTTATGACTATAATGGCATGGTATATATCTATCAAATTGATAGTGTGTATATTTGTTTTTTCAATTAAATTACTTCCAATATATTGTGTTATTATTGTTATTATTTATATTTAGAAGGTATATTATTTCCACAATCACCCATTAAACCCTCGCTACTAGTTAGAAGACTTTTTCATATGGGGAGGCATACATAAGGTCCAGTGACACTCTATTCTGGTTACTATAGAGTGAATCAAGATAGAGTGTTACAAGTTTCTTCAAATATATACTCTTTGTTTCATGTTTTTAAGTCCAGAGAGTGGATCTATATTGAGGACATAACAAATCCCACTTTTTATCTCTCTACATATGGTTTTAAAAAATTAATACAATCAGGATTGGAATGTATACCATTATAATTAAATGGATAACTATAATAAATACATTAATTAGTATTTTTTCACTTTAAATCTATGTTTTCATAAACAATGTGTTCTTTTCCTCTATTTCTCAAGATATTTAATTTAACATGATGTATCCAAATGTATCACAATATTATCTTTGATCTCTCTTTCTATTTCTATATTTTTTATTACACTTTTTTTCTTATCATTAATTCCATATTAATCTAGTGAACTCATATAATCTTGTAAATATGGGATAAATATTATCTATCTAGTTTTCATGATTCATACACATTGAATTTTAATAAAAAAATATCCATAATAGTCAAACCATATATCCCAAAATAATTTCTAATCATTACAAAATCAAATGAAATATGAAAATTTTTATTTTCCATATTCTCTGTAAAACCATGGCATGATCCTCCTCCACCATGGGTATATTTCACTCAATCAATGCATTTAATCCATGATCCATTATAAATATGTCTTATTTACTGGGATTTTTGTTCATTTTAATATATCAAATAATTTTCGTGTCAAATTCACCATGATTTTATTGTGGTGGAAACACCATGTTTCCCATGATTAATTTTTCTAGTACTTTGGTTCAAGTAAACACTTGGTTTTCAAAAAATTTATTGGTCTTTTTACTATAAAATGACCAAGTTTCATGGTTTTTCCCTTAAATTAATTTAAGATAGTGAATTTTTTATCACGTCATTTGGAAACACCTTCAACCATTACATGATATTTAGTTCTCCTTGTTTCAGGAAGTATCTCTCACTTTAGCTTACTTCGACCATGGCCAGCTCCACAACATGGTTCCATTGAATAGTTATTTTGAGATAATATATTTTATTTAGCCTATTTTTTAAATAATAAAAAACATGATGTTATTTATTCAACCATATAATGGTTACCAAAACCATGATGTGGTTTTATAAGTAATTTTAAATAGACTCATTAAGATGTTTCGTGTAGATGAACCACAACCACTAAAATAGTCATCATCATGACATAGTTTAATCCATCCTCTAAAATTCACCATATTTTATCTCTTTTAAATTTCTAAACTCATTCCTTATATTTAAAATAAAATTCATTCATGTAATATCTCTATAACAAGACATGAATTTTTAAAAAAACATCATATGTATTCTCATTTGGGTAAACATTTTAATTCAAACATTCTATACCATTATCCAAAGGTTCCAATAATACTCAAATAACTTAAAGTATCTCTAAACTTTTCAACTTCAACTATAAGTGGTAAATGATATATATTATAGATTTTTATATATTATTGAATAATTTCATACCATTCCCAGAAGAATATGGCCTCAAATTAGAATATTATAATATTATATAAAAATATGATTACATTATATTATTAATCCTAGTTTTATTTTATGACATTCAGTCACACTTACCATTTTTTCTATATTATATAAGAAGTTTTAGTTCAATTTTCAAACTTTTTATACTTTTATAATATGTTATTAAGCTTTATTATATTATATTTTAATGAAAAATCTTTATTTTCCATTTTTAAACTACAAATTACTCCTATAGGTGGTATATTTCAGGTTCAAACGTATCTAAACATATTCAATGGAAATTTAACTCATCAAATAACTTATTTATAAACTAAAAATATATTGAAAATAATTTTTATCACCAATAACACCTTCATCATATAAATATTTATATATTTTATATATTCATAGAAAGTACTCTAATAATGGTATATAAAAAATCTAACATCACATAATCAATGGATATAATAATAACTTTTCATGTTGAATTTTTCTATAGTAAATCCCATATTATGTGTGAAAATCCACCAAGTATAATGTATTATAGAAAAATAGTGTTTGACCACCATAAATAAAGAAGGGTGAGTTAAATATTCTTAACAAACACTAGAAATTAGTGGATACAACACATTAATTTATAGTGGATTTAGTTCCCTAGAACCAAATACTTTGTAATTTTTATTACCTTTATATTCAATATCATGAATATTAATATAAATAATTTCACTTTATGAGTTTTATTCTATGTAAAATTTATTTTGATATCATCCATAGAGTATTTTTCACATCGAAAGGTCATAGTAGTTCCCCACTATAATGAGAACCTTGAAGTGCTATAAAAATATACAAAAATATATGTTATATGGATATATAAACCTATTTTATGGTATATGTATGGTGTTGGATATTAGATTTATGTGTCTTATAAGACATATATACTTGTTCTCATTAAGTTCAAACTTTGTAATCTCTAATATAGGAGGTTATTAGAACATACACATCCCTAGAAATTCTGAATTTTTCATGTCTTATTGGATATTCTTATATAATAATGTATGTATTAGTCTCTAGACGTGATATTATTATTAATTTATATCATTAGATGTGTACTTTGATGTATTTATGAAGACTGGGATGACATATACTCACAATGAAGTATGATATGTCGGGCATGTCACAAATGATATGAAATTAATTAATAACTCAATAATGGATTTTTACCTTCCCAATTAATGGAAGTATATATCCCATATCATTTGATTAAAATGGATGTGTCTAATTAATTTCATTATCATGGAGGTTTTATTGAAAATTTTATTTCAAGAAAGTCAAATAAATATTTATCAATAATATAGGTTGATGAAACAAGTATGTAACTTTCTTGATATGATATCGATATAAAGGGATAATATCACACTGTGAGTGTTCCTGGGAGTTTTCTTTCATTGAAACATTAAGACATTTCTCTATGGGTACCTTGATATTTTACTAGATGTTGATCTTGGACTTTAGGCTAGTTAACCTAATTCCAATGTGAAAGAGGCCTAGAGGGTTACACACTAAATTCATCTAAAACCTCACTTAAATTATATTTGAATTTAATATTAGAATAAATATTATTCTCTAATTTTTAGGAATAATGTTTATTCATGTTAATTATATTATAAAAAAATTATTGAGTGAATATTATAGTGATATTTATTTATTTAAATAAATAGTTATTATTCAAGGTTTGATAAATTTCATGGAGGAATGATGGGTCGAGTTAAATGGTTCCATATAAATGATATAATTAATATCATTTAAATAAATAAATGATTTTTAAATATTCATGAGTTTTTCACAATTCAAGGAAATGATACTATTATTATCATTTTTGTTGTTTTTATTATTAGATATGGGATTTATTTAAAATTCAGAGATTTTTTAAGTTATTTTATGAAATAACTAATTCTCTATCCTAAGTATATAAATCATGTTATAACATTTCTTTAAAAATAGATTATTTGTACACAACATCTCTCTATGGAGAATTTTCTCAAGACTAAAGAGAACTTTAACTAAAATTATCCCAATAAAAGAGAGCATCAATCCTCATACTCCCTCTCTACTCCTCGAGATAACCATATAGAATAATTATAGTCTTGAATGAGTTATATTTTTAATCAATGGAAAAAATTTAAGTCTATCATTGTGTTAGCATGAAAATATCCCTATATGGAATTTCAAAGTTTTTGGAATACATGTGTATACCTCTAGAGGGATTCTACACTTAAATATTTTATCATAATAATGGTATGAAAAGAGTATTAAACTAATTCAATAATGAATAAAGAATTATGAGACAAGTGGTAATTATTATTTATAATTTAATTATAAATTATATGTGAAAGGTCCACTCTTGAGGATTTTGTGATTTCTATTCATCCATTTCTAAAGTTAAATCTAAAGAAACTCTTGAAAAACAATTTTGGGCATGGGATCGATCACTTCCACTATGGAATGTGATCATCAAGTGGTATTATATTGGTTCACATATTAATTTATAGTCATTTATTAATAAATTAATAATTTACACATTCGATGTTAATTTTCATTTCAAGATAATTTTTTATTAAATATGAATGTCTATAAAATTTGTTTGTACATTTCATAGGACAAAGATAATGGAAATAACATATGAAAAAAAAAATAGAAATACCATCAGAAGGTTTCGAATATTCTATAAGTAGTGCATGGTTACAAAAAAATTTACTAAAAATGTAAACATCATGTAATCCAGTCAACCACACTAGGATATTCTTTCATTAATCAGGGATCACAGTGTGTGTAATGACCCGCATCATTATAGGTTTTGGAAATTATGAGAAATTTAAAAAAATTGTTCCTAGGGGTTTATCAAGGTAAAAATAGTAATTTATACTATCATGTGATCTTAAATAATTTTTTCTACTACTCCGTTAGTCCAGAAATAGTGTTTTTACCCTAGGACAAGAGTTTGGTTGAATTATAAACCATTCGGTTTTTTGGTGAAATGTTAATATTTAATTAATTAGATATTATTTATTTTTTTCATTTTTATATGATGATATATATTAAACAAAGCATCATATTAATATTTTGACTTTGTGATTGAGTTCAAAATTGTGATTTTTTCCTGGGTGAGGAATAAACCCATCACGGGTGTCGCGGTCATGCCTAGGGCCCTTTTTCTTTTCTTTTTTACTTTTTATTTATTTTATTTTTTTACAATTTTATTATATTACTCTACTATACGGATCAACACATATGATACCCATATGGTTTTTACTTGTTTGATATAGAGATGGAGGGAGAAAATAAGGAGAGGATATTACATCAGGGAGTTTGTTGGGACCTGAATCAGAGATTGTTGGTTACATCTCATGAATTCGATGTGGAGATTTGGTGATTTTTAAACCGAGGTAAGTCAGTTTTGGGGTTTTTTATACATGATATTTTTATATTTATAAATTTTTATTTTAAAATCTCTATATTTCTTTTATGGATCCCTAGATGGTCTATTTTCTGTTTTTTTGGGAGAAATGAGGGTTTAAGGCTGATTGTAGGGGTTTTTATTTGGGAAAAACCAACTACACAATGTGAAGTTTAGATAAAATATGTTGTGTGTTCTAATATTTTTGAATACAGTGGAATATTAGGACTACATGGATGTGTGGTTTTGGGACATGTCGTGTTGAGGCAACTCGGGGTGGGGATGGGTACTCAGCCAGACACCTAATATCGGGCCACTTGGTCATGTAGAGTGTGTTACTTGACCCCATGTGAGGACATGGATAGTGGTCATGTACAATAGTTGGACATACCCCATGGGGGTACCTATCTAGGCACATGACTGGGAAGCCCATGTGGGATACACACCATATGGTGGTAGTACACATTGTGTACTTACAGAAGTACACATTGGGTTATTCAGTGGTACACGAAATGGTTTGATGTTTATAGGTACATATAATGTACATTAGGTTCATTCCATGTAATTTCCCTTTTTAGTAACTTTTCTTGTTTTCTTACCATGGATTAATAATTGGACCTATTAGTAATCAATTCAAAATGTTTTCCACAAAGATTACGATTGTGGAATCCTTTCGGCATAGAGAGGCAAACTAGATGGTGTTTTGTATTGGAAAAGTTTTAGTGGGAGTATTTCATTAAGATTTGTATTTACAATGCTCTTACATATTAGTATGTGAAATTTAAGGCTCGAGTGGGGATTGTGAGCTTGTTGAATAACTTGTATTGTGGACACTAAGTTTATTTTGTTTAAGGTTCTTTCAGATGATTCCTAGAAGGTGGGATTGAGTAGTATCTTGAGGAAATCTTGGATAGTCCTTAGATGTAGAGACCAGTTTCTCATGTTTATAGTAGTTTTGGTTTAGATCCTATGTTTGAGGATCAGATTGGTTGGGGAATTTGGGTTTGGTTGACATCATGGGATGGTGGGTACAGTCAGGTGTCATCGAGAAAATACTGAGAAGATTCTGAGGGAATCTCGAGGATTTCCTTGTGGGTGCGTTTATGGTCAATGATAAATAGATGTTATAGTTGGATATTGGGAATTCCCTTTTAGGAAAGATTATTCTTTTTTATTCCCTTGTGGGATCACTATTGATAGGGGATCAGTGGATGGTTATTGAGGGCCACTTAGATATGTTTCTCATGTTATGATTGCCCCATGGTTTGGATACGATAGAGGACCCCATCTTAGGGTGTCCTATTTTATATTTGTGTATTCTCTTGGGTGTGAGTTAATGGTCATTTTTGGGTTGGGTGTTGAGCTATTAGTTGAGCATTCTTGTATTAATTGTGGCCCATGTTTTGTGATAGATGTGATCCGAGGTACTATAGTAGCCATATATTTTATTGACCCTAAGTTAGGGTAACTATTTTTTCATATTTGAAAATGTTGGGTGTCACCTTATAAACTATATATTGGTGGTTTTATACCTTAGTGGATGTTTTGGTGATATAGAAGACCATGGGAGCCCTAATATTTTCTAATCATGATATGGTTGATAATAATGATTCAGAATTTTGGATTATGGGTGAATTCATTAACTGGACCTTGTTTTTATGTCCTATACTCGAGATGTTTGAGGAAACCTAAACTCAGTATTGGGTATAGGATAATACCTTTGGGATATCTCTGGATAGGGAATTGGCCCCAGTATTTATATGATTCTCTCATACCTTGGTTGGTTGTTGTTATATAGTTCTAGGGAGATAATGTAAGATCTAGATAAGTGAATCCCTTCCTAAAGATATTGTATGTTTTACTCTATAGAGAGGTTGGGTGTCAATGGTCCCAGATATTTTGATGGAACCAAGTTGTAGGCTATTCCATTTTTTGACTTTATGTTAATTAAATTGCATGCATACAATTTTATATATTAAACTTGTTTATTTCTTAATTATATTGTTAATTCTTACTAGATATTAAATGTTTCTTGTATTTTATGTAAGGTTACATTTTTATAATATTAAAAGTAGAAAATAGGAAAATCGGGATATAATTAATGATGAAAATGATGATTTGGGACCTAGGATAAGTCATGGGTTAACTCTAAGGCTCATAATTGATGATTTGCATGAAGAAAGATCCAAAAAATCTAGAATAAAAATATTCACATTATGAATATATAATTCATGATGTCAAATTATGATGGGGAAAGAAGGAGTAAATGGATCCATGAAAAAACAAATCATGGGGGCAAGACCTAAAAATTCATTGTGTGATATATAGTTTCATGCCATGACCTATCCCCATCCTGAGAATTAATTACTGATGATCTGTTAATTTCAATATATATTCACATCTTAATGTCTAGGCTAGGGGATAGCTTCAAACTAATGTATCAGATACCGAAGCTCTAGTTTGAGGTGATGTGCATAGTAGAGTCCTCCATAGATCTGAATCTTCCATTTCTTTATCATTTAAATTTATTTAGTTTTTTCTCACCCTCTCATGGTTAGAATGATAGAAAAATTTTGATAACCTATCAAGATTCATTGATTCCTATGGGGGTTATGAATTTAAAATTTTAAAAACATGAACATTAATTCAATAATTCTATAATTAACTAGTATAGGATATTTTAAGTCTGATGTTGATCTCATGAATATAGGTTTGGTGAAAATAATTTAATTTAATGAAATATACCTAAATTAGTTAATTATTGAACTAATTTAAATTTATTATACAAAGAATGTGGATTTTGAAAAGGTGAGAGAATAAAATTTAAAAAATGGTGTCAGGTAATTCAAAAATCTAGGTTTATGAAATAATAAAATATTAAATATTAAACAAACAATTATATGGTCATTGAAATTTAGTCTAAGTGAATCCATTGGTTTGGGTAGACACTATCCATCTCAAGACTCTCTTTTTCCCAATGGTCATGATACTTTGGAAAATCAAAAGACAAGTAACTCAAAAAAAATTAATATAAAATGAAATTAACTCAATGATCATGGTAGAATCATCACTTTCATTTAATCATTAAAAATAACTTCCTTTTCTATAGATAATATAATGGTGATGATTTAAATAAGGAGAGATAAATAGATATAGAAATTTTTTTGAATGAAAATATCCAAAAATAAATTATTTATTCAAAATAAAATAATTATTACAGAAACCCCACTTCATTGAAATTACATGTAACAAAAAAATAAACCTCTCATGATAACAATAAGAAGGTGAGAAAAAATAAATTAATTAAAAGGATAATGAAATGTTAGAGTAGGCCTGGTGGAGAACTTAGATGTGCACAACACATCATCATATAGCTTTGGTCTCCAATCTAATATTTTGAAGCTTTCCCCTATCCAAAGCATTAATTAATGGGTCTCCATTGAAATTTACGCATCATAGAAAATTACTAGGCATGTTGGGTATGTGTCATGGCGTGACACTTTATGTCACACCCTGACTTTTCAAGTCTTACCACCAAACTCCATCTTTTCATGGCTTTATTCATTCCTTATTTCCCTATTGTAATTTCATGTTTTGAATTACATATTCACAACATGAATCTTTATATTATAAAATTTTTGGCTTCTTCTTCACTTGAATCATCAATTTTGATCCACTAACATGACCCTTGACCTTTCCCAAGTCTCGGATCATCATTTTCATCGTGAATTACATCCTTTTTTTTCTTATTTTATCCTTTGAATATTTTAAAGATGTAACCTTCCATAAAATACATAAACAATTAATATCCAGTGAGAATTAATAATTTAATTACAAAATCAGTAAATTTAATATTTAAAATGTATACATGAAATGTAATTATCAGTTTATATTTTAGGGAGTTGGTTAGTTTTTTGCAGAACTACTGTGATGTGGATAGGTTCTCTAAGTGTTATTAAAGTCACTATCACCAGTTTGGATCATTCCATTAGAGTCCTAGAGCTTGGTAGTGGTGTCTATTGTGGTTTTGGACACCAAGGATGAGATCCTATGGTCTGTAATTAATTCCTATTATGTTTCAAATATCTTGGATCTACTGTGTATATATAAAAGATGCACCTAATTTTTTTCTCTAGGTGATCCATGTGTAATAATTCCTTCTGATTAGGCCCGAGTAGGGGTATATTTACCTTTAGTGTCAAGTTAGAATATAAGGTTTTCTTATTTATTTTTTTGGATTCTATTATTTATGCAATTTTTTATTTTATGATAGCTATTATTCATTTTAGACTAGGATGGTTATATCATGTATGCATGAACTTGTATATGAAAGTATATTATAGGTTTACTATTGGGGATGGTCTACTGAGATTTATTTCACACCCCTATACATGTACATTGGTGTGCATGTAGACCCACATGTATACTTATAGGTTTATCACAAGATTCATGGTAGATAGGTTTGTGGACCTATGTTACTTGATCAAGTAGGACCACTTGTGTGGAGTCTAATGTTCGGGCTAGAGTAACTCGACGATTGCAGAGCTGGGGTATGTGTTTCATCTTGGTGTTTCTAGTAGAGCATGATGTATTTATTTTTATTTTTATTTTATTTTTAATATGTGATCATCCTAGTGGATTATTGATTCTTATATGTTATAGCATGATTGTGTGTCTGTATGATTCATTTAATTTATTAATAATTATGATATTTATTTATTTCATACTTTGAAGTTTATTTTTTGGATGTGATTGTTTTATTTCTATGTCTTTTACACTCTGATTCAAGGGTGTAGTATTCCTACATTATAATTTTAGACCATTTCCACTAGTCAACAACCTTGGGCATATAGGGAGGCATGTTTGAGGCCTTTTGGTGAATTGAATCAAGAAATATAACAAGTCGACCTAGAATAGTTTGTTAAAAAAATGTATCATAGATATCCAGTTTTATGATTTGAGGAGTTGGTAGAAAAGTGGCTAGGGATGTAATGGAAATTATGAAGGATATTGGTCAAGTATGTCAGGAACAGCATTTTCGATAGGAATTCCAAGTTTCTAGGGAATGGGATTATTTTTCTTAGTTTCTATTTTTACAGTTGTATTCACCTTGGGTGATGAACATGGGTTTGTGTATTTATGTTTTATTATGGTCATTGACCCTTGGATTAATGGAAACAGGCTAGTTTTCATGCACCATTCTCATCATGTAGGATTCACATGACATATTCTTGTTTGTATGTGATTTCAATAACTATATAGATTTATTTGTGTAACATTTCAACATCAACTTATATATAATTTTCAAATATATATTCTTGGTGTAATTATACTAAACTAAGTTGTAGTTGTTTTCTTATGATGATAGGAAATGTGGATATTATGGAGAGGTTCTCATTGATGATGAAAATTTCATCCCAATGATGAGGGATGAATTAATATCCTTGTGTATTGGTATGGGCATTGGATTTCTTATTTCTACTTGTTTTGAATTAATGAGGGAAAGGATGCCCAAGATATACTTGGATCAAGATTATATTTCCTTGAAGATATGGTTTCTCTGAAGTATCCTTTTGAGTTTCTAAGGAGGGATCATTTTTTCCATGTGTTGTATACCAGGTCTTATGGGGGGGTTTGTGTACCTTTTATCACTATAGGATTTAGTGGGTGTGGAATATCATCATTTTGGTGGGGATCGTGAGGGTGTTCTATCACTAAGGGGTAATTTTATAAAAAGTTTTCCTTAAGGAAGCCCGGTGTTTGATAAGTGGAGTACTGGAAGTGCTCCCAGTTTTGGGGTTGTCTTGAAATGACATATATTTTTGGATTCTTGGACCTTTTAATTTCTAGTTTCACTTTTGGATGTTGTGGTGGGAATGTGATTAGATTCTAATGGATTTAGAATGATGCTCGGGTGGAGGGTGGTCATGTGGTTGATCTTGGTATAAGGGAGATGCCTCAATTTTGAAGAGGATCACTAAGGGTACTTAGGATTATTATAACTAACCTATATGAGGATCATGGTCAGTGATTTTAGGAGTTTTAGCTAAGGTTCATTGGATCATGGATTCTGTGATCATGAGATACAATGAGAGGCTCATAGATAATCACTCTACCTTGAGAAGGAGAGTGGTTGGAATGGATTTTTGGGGTAAAACCATATTGCATGAGGGAATGTGTGCTCAAGTTATGTGTAGTTTCATTTGGTTTATAAATAAATGGAATGGACCATGTGTGAGAATTTATTTAGGTTTTATCAAGACTTTGAAGGACCTGAGTGGTGTTTTCACAATGTAACAATTGATTTTGGTGCTCTATTAGAGGTTTAAGGAAAGAATTGTGGTGGGAGAACACAATAGGACATTAGAGGAAGTTATGCTCATTTTTAAGTGGGTTGTTGAGCATAGAGGATGTTTTTCCTGGTGATCCATCGATAGATAACAGTTGTTATTTCTATGTTGTAATTCAAGAATGAGTGGGTTGGACATGTATAATCATTGAATTCAGTAATAGAAGAATCATGGGTTATATAGGATATATTTTTTATTATACGGAGATGATAAGGATAATCATAAGGTGGTAAGAATTTGATCAGTCATGGTTGAATGTATTTCATGTTAAGAGAGTTATGGGAATTTTGGGACCACTCATTGGACAATCAAGACATCATGTGTTACGTTAGTTATTAGGGTGATAGAATGGTGGCTAGTTTACCACCAAGGATTCTCAAGGGAGGAAAGCTTTATTGTGGGGAGTTTAAAATGACCTACATCATTACAAGTAGTAAAAATCATGAGAAATTATAATTTTTTTCTCCCATGAGTGTATTAGGGTAAAGTAGTAATTTATCTTATCAAATGATCTTAGATAATTTTTTTGATCACTCTTTTGGTCTCATAAAAGGGTGTGAACCCTAGGATGTGTTTTTGGTTTAATTTATTACTATTTGAATATTTGGTGAAATGTTAACTTTTAATAAATTATATATTAATTATTTTTTCATGTTATATTGGGGATATCTCTTGAACAGTTCATTTGATTGAGATTCTAACATTGTGGTTGATTTTGGAATTGGGGTCTTGTCCTGGGTGAAGTATAAACCCATCACAGGCACTGGGACCAAGCCTATACCACTTTTTCTTTTATTTTTTCTTTTTTATCTCTTTTTATTCTTTTTTATTTTTCTTTTAATCCTCCCTAGTGTGTATTCTCACATACAACCCCCACCCCCTATGGGTTAAGCTCAGCTAAGATATAGAGGGGGGAATGGGGATATATATAGGTGATCACACTAGGGATCTCGTTAGGACCTAGATCAGAGCTTGATTATTTAATCTTATAGATCCAATGTGAAGCTTCAACAATTTTCATACCAGGGTAGGTTTGTTTTTTTTTTCTATCCTTGATCCTTGTATAGTTGAATCTTTTAAATTTTAAATCTCTGTATGAGTTTTTATGGACCCCTATATGGTCACCTTATGGTTGTTTTAGAAGAAATGAGGGTTTCAAGTGGATTATATGGGTTTTTATTTAGGAAAACCCATCTACAAAGAGTATAGTTAAGATAAATCATGTTGTGTGTTCCTATTTTTGGGTAGATCATTGATGATGAGGACTAAATGGTGTGTGTGTTCTTAACATGCCATGTAAAGGAAACTCAGGGTGTGGATGGGTCTTGGATAAACACCCCATATCTGGGAACTTGGATGAGTAGAGTAAATAGCCCAACCCTATGTAAGGTACATGGATAGTGTTCATGTATAGTAGTTGGAAATACCCTGTGTGGGGTACATGTCCAAGAATATGGCTGCCCAACCCATGTGGGTGAAACATCGTATGGAATTAGTATATGTAGTGTAATTAGGTAAGTACATAGGGTGTTGGCTAGAGGTGCATGGCCTTGGTTGATGTTTATAGGTATATGTTTTTTTCATGTGGTGCATTCCATATACTTCCCCATTTTAGGAATTTTTCTTGTTTTCTCATCCTAGATTATAAATTGGGCTTATGATTCCATTATAAATTTTTTCCCACATAGATTGTGATAGTGGAATCCTTTTGGTGTGAAGAGGTATTATGGATGGTGTTTTGTATTAGGAAAGTTTTGGTGGGAGTATTTCTTTTATAATTGTGTTTAAAATCATCCTAGGGTTATTATACGCAATGCAAGGACCTAATGGTGTTGTGATCTTGTTGTATGAATTGGATTGTGGATGCCAATTGGTTTTTATTTGAGGTTCTTTCAGATGATTCCTAAAATATGGGATCAATTAGTATCTCTGAGGAGATCTTGGATGGTCCTTGTATGTCAAGACTATTTTCTTAAGGTTAGAGAATTTGGGTTTTAGATATTTTTTTAGGATCGTATTGGTTGGGGCCTCTGAGATATATTGACACCATAGGATGGTGGGTATGGTCAGGTGTCAATGAGTATATATTGAGAAGAGTTTGAGGGATTCTCAAGGATTCCCTTATGGGAGGTTTTTTTGTTGATGATCAGTGGATGTCATACTTAACTATTGGGAATTAAATTTTGGTAGAGGTAATGATTTTGGATTCCCTTGTGGGGTCGTTGTTGATCAAGGACTAGTGGGTGGCCATTGAGGTCTTCTTGGATGTGTTTCTCGTGTCTAGATTTTCCCATGGTCTGGATGTAATAGAGGATCCCTTTATATTTCATCATGTTCTATATTTGTGTATAACCTTATGGGTGAGTTATTGGTCATGGTTCAGTTGCATTTTAAACTACCGGTTGATCCTTCTTGTGTAATTCCCCAGCCTAGGAGCTACTATAATGGGTGCCCTGAGCCAGAGTAGTGCATAACCTCAAGCACACCTCTCTGTATGCCAGAGGCTTCCAACTAGTAGTGAGGGTATAATAGATCTTGTGCAAAGACTATACCCTATTTACCATAGTAAACCAATAGCATAAATATAGATCAACATCAACATGAAATAATAATAAAAACCAAAAAATCACATGCCACATTATCAAACTAGAGAATTATCCACAAACCAATACAGTAAAATATGACATGTCATGATATTATATAGTTGTATAATTAAATCAAAATAAGACACTGAATAAAATCACTAAATTAGGTCCCATTATCAAGTTTGTCCCCCTCATCCATGCTCTTTCCCATATCCCACATCAACCATCCAGCATAGGGCCTTTTCCCTTTATCCTAACCTACAACTATGAAGTTTTATTAGGTACCTAGTGAAGGCCTGATCAGGGTGTAATTAAAAATAAGTAATCTGCCACCAATGGTGTCTATAATAATATCCAGTCTAAAAAACATTGTATAAAAAATTATAGATAAGAAAGTCAAGGAAGTAATTAGAATATTTTCCATTATTTAATATTAATTAATGTAACCGCACTTGTTCATAGTTCCCAAAGTCACCCATATTCATCAGACCTACTTCGACCCAATTTTGATCATTTGAACCATGTGTCAAAGGGGTCATAGGTTAGAAAAAAAGGATCGTCATCCAAGTATCCAATCTGGATTTGAAACTCCATGTTCAACTATACCAACCATGATATTGAATGCCATGTCTATACCCTTTGAGTTAGGAGAATCGGTCCTTTCTCTGAAATTTAATATGCATAGGGAACTTGTAGCATCAATCCAACCCATCTAAGGGAGAGTAAAATTAGTCCAACATACCAACCAGCCATTTGTTCATCTTTTCAGAGGCTCGTCATCATTAACCTTTTTATCAAACAAATACAACACAGGTGCACCATTTCATGTATAAAAATTCCATGGTTCATTAAATTCAACATATTACTAATTCAAATAGTTATTCTATTTCACCCTTTAGACACCATTATAATGTTTTATCACCCCTTTAAATCCAGTTAACCACATGCTCCAACCCCTTTAACCATTTCTCACATTTACCCATTTACTAGCCATAACTCATTTAAACTATTCAAGTCAATCCAAACACCCATTTATTTCATTCCAATCTTCTTACAAAAATTAAAATTAGTTTATTATATTAAATCCTTCAATTTAACATTTAATAATTCAATTCTCATGTTCATGGAAGTGACACACCCCATGGGTGACCATAGGTACGATCTAATCAACCTCAACGAATACAATGGGATATTATGGGGTTCAACACACCATTTACACACCGATTTTATCATTTCTTGCCAAGGATTCAAATTCACAACACAACATCCCAAAAGAACAACCAAAAACACATAAATTAAACATCAATGCTATGGGATATAACGTATAAACCATCTACCTCAAGTTTTTAAATGAATAATCACTCAAAAATGTCCCTTGATTCAATCCTAGAAAACCCTCAATACCAAAAATAAGAATCTATTATAAAATAATGGTTTTAAGGATTTAGAAGGAGAAGAAAAATTATACATTGTCTCTTCTAGAAAATAGAATAAATATGAATGGTAGACTCGCCCAAAGCTTCAATTCACAACCAATGTCGCTTCAAACGATTCAAAATTGAGGTAGAACAATCCTTGGAAGAGTATGGATCCCTTGGTTTGTCACTCTAGCTACTAGAGGTGGAAGGAGGAGAAAATCATTTAAGAACAAATAAATTTTGAGGGGGGTAATAGGAAATTACCCCACTTTAATGAGGCATGTTTTTTTGTCACATGGTTGACCAAATCATGCACTACCCTTTGTCCAAGAGGGATTCTAAGTTGTATGGTCCCTTAGGGAGCTCGCATGGTTTTCCAAACCATTTAGAGGACATGAGTTTCGATCTATCAAAATACACATGGTTTCCAATCTCCCCTTTCATGATTTTTCAAACATTCACCCTCCACCTATATGTTTCATGGTTAAGGCACATTGTTAGTACTAATCATGTGCCTACCATGCACTCTACATAGTATAGCCTCTTTTCTTCATTTTCATGTACCAAACCCTTATAAAACTCTTGAGTTCCGTAATATTCTCAAAAAAATCATTAACCATTTTAAGGGAGTTAACTCAAAAAATTAAACAAGAATGTACCTCTTCGAAAGGTTGGGATCTTACAATCTCTCCACCTTATAATAACTCATCCTCGAGCTGCACTCCCAAGCATCGCTAAGCCTACAAGGTAAAAAGTTCAATCCAATGGGGTCCCATATCCACCACATTCTCCCAATTTTACTCATAAAAATTACCATACTTCCATAGCACTTGGACCAATAGCACAGTATTACCCCGCAAAACTTTCTCACTACAATCCACAATATTAACCGGATGCTCGTCAAAGGATGCATCGACCTCAATCTCAACATCATCAATATCAATCACATGATAAGGTTTGGGGTAATACTTTTTATGTTGTGAAACATGAAAAACATCATGAATGAAACTATACTACTATGGAAGATACAATCAGTGTGCCACTAATTTGATCCTCTCCATAATCTCAAACATACCCACATACATGGGTGCCAACTTTCTTTATTTTTGAATCTGATGGTGACCCAAACTCGGTGACACCCAAATGAATAAATGGTCACCCACTTTAAACTCAATAGGTCAGTTTTATCAATTATAATAATACTTTTTTCTACTCTTTCTCATATCTATATACTTCTAAATCAACTTAACCTGATCTGATGTCTTCTGCGTGAGACTCAGTCCCAATGAATATGATTCCCCTACTTCCATCCAACATAGACATGGCCTATAATAGAGTGGCTCAAATAGTTTCATATGATTATTCACATGATAAATATTTTTATAGGAAAACTCAATTAGTTATAAGTGTTTCTCCCAAGATCCACCAAATTCTAGGATACATTCTCTCAAAATTTCCTCTAGCATCTGAATAGTATGTTTTAATTTCCCTTCTATCTGAGGGTAAAAATACACACTCAAAAATACCTAGGTACCCAAAACCTTATGTAAACCTTTAAATAAGTGTAAATTAAAATTTGTATCATGATATGAAACAATAATATGAGTTACCTCATACAAAGGTATTATCTCTCGGATATACAAGTCACTCAACTAGTCAATGGTAAAAGTCTCCTAAAGCGGTAATAAATGGGATAAATTATTTAAATGATCTAAAATTTCCCAAATTGAATCATTGTTATGATTCATAATTGGAATACCTACCATAAAATACATGGTAACATAATAACACTTACATTTTTTAATGGAAAATGGCTATAACAAACCACCAAGTCACTGATGTGTGGCCTTCACCTACTGGTAGGTGTGGAAACATGTCATGAAGCCTTAAATCTAATTTCTCATTATTGAACACCAATTTTATATATGAATATCTTGGTATGTCTTGGTAAAACTAGGGTTCACCACCCCCTTTTAAGTATGAAAATAAAGCATCATATCTTCCCTTATATAAGTAAGCACAACCACACAACCATGAACATGAATAATCTCATCATCATCAATAGTCCAATCGGAAGGTGTCACCCCACCTTTAAAAATATATCTCAAATCTTGATATCAAGAATAATAATACTATATTCTATTAACATGGTTCAAAATAGATTTATTAAATGATATAAAAATGAATTTTATTATCTCGTGATTCTCCTGAACACCTAGATGCAGTTCAGCAATCAAAGCTATCATCTTCCTCTCAAAACTAGACTCTCAAACCGCCTGAGTCTATGTCTTCCAACTCAATGAATTTGAAACACTATTTCCCTTACATGGTTTGTAAGATAACTTTAAATTTAACTACTGTATCTACTCAACCCATTTATGTTATCGAATATTCAAATCATTCTTGGAAAATATGGACTTAAGGCTCTTATAATTAGTATAGGAAAAAATATTATCACCAAAAAGATAATGTTGGAAATATTTCAAGTCATAGACCACTGCATAAAATTTGAGATTGTGCATAGGATAGTTCTGTTCATGTGGCCTCAACTACCATGATCCAAATTCCATGACTCGATTTCCCTACATCAACACTACCCCAAGTCCAATTCCAGATTCATCAAAAAGAAAAGTATACTCCTTACCTAGATCAGGTAAGATAAATATTGATGAAATGGTAAAATTTTTCTTTAGATTCTAAAAAACATTCTCACATGCTTCATACCACTCAAAAATTACATCCTTCTTGGTTAGTCCTAAAATCAGTGCTTTTAAAAGTGGAAAGTATTTAATAAAATAATGTATTAACCTGATAAACCCAAAATTATTTGAATATCAAAAAAAATTGGGATGCTCCCAAGAAACCACCACTTGAAACTTCTCTAGGTCCACTAAAACACCTTTCTCTGAGATAATGTGACCTAATAAATGTACCTTGTTGACCTAGAAGTGACACCTTGATAACTTGGTGTATAGTCGATGCTCTCTCAATGTACACAAGATGATGTAAAGATTATAGGAATGAATATTATGAGTATGGGAGTACACCAAGATATAATCCAAAAAAAATTAAAAATGATCTAGGAACAGGTGAACTATTTGGTTCATTAAATCCATAAACACAACAGAATATTTCTTCAACCCGAGTGCTATTATGACGAACTCATATTAACCATACCTTCTTATAAAAGTATTCTATGATATATCATATGAAATCACCCTTATTTGGTGATACTTTAACCTCAAATTGATCATGTAGAACACAAAATCACCCTTTATCTAGTCAAAGAAATAATTTATATGTATAAAAGGATATTGGTTCTTAACCATCATCTAATTCAAGTTTTGGTAATTGACACACAACTGAAATGTTCTGTCAGCCTTTTTAGAAAATAAAATTGGTGAATCCCATAGTGATGTAATCATATGGATAAATCCTTTATTATCCAAATACTCTAACTAAGTTTCAAGTTCATGGAGTTCTACAGGTTCCATTCTATAAGGTGAAATGGAAATGGTCTCAACTCTAGGAATAATCTCAATCGTGAACTCAAACTCTCTCTTAGGTTGAAGCCCTAAGAATTCCTCAATAAACATGTCCTGATATTGATCCACCATAGGAGGAAAAAAATTATGATCCAATCACTCATCATCCAAAAAAGACTCAAAATATATAATGTGAGATCACCCAGTTACAGAAGAACAATCCATACATAACCTTCCAGGATATCCCATTCTCCATTGTGAACATAAGTGCCGTCCTTAAGAGAGTGAATATCACACTCCTATGGCAATAATAAATGTGGGATTGGTACAAAACCAACCACTCCATCCCTAGTATCAAGTAAAAACCTGAAATCTCAAGAATATACAAGTCCTAAAGAATACAGTACCCACCAACTTCAAGGGCACACTCCTTGCATTATCGGATAATTTTTTATTGTACTCCTAACAGTTTTTTAATCAATATAACCCCTCACATATATTACACTAATATACCCAAAACATTCAAAAACCAATAATATATAAAATAATTTGAATCCCCTATATAAAATAAAGAAATAGAAGGCATTAAAGATATAAAAAACATACATAGAATAGTTGATGGTTCAACCTTGCCACCACCAGGTGCTGACTGAACTACATTGAGCTGACATACCCCTCTACCCTAGAATCTAGTCTGAGTTTATGATGATTCACTTCCCTATTGATAGGGATGATCTTGTCTTTAATTGTAACATCCCATTACTATACTGATACGGCTGGTGTAACTCTAACTTCTTCACTGATATGGGGTAACCGACCCCCTACTAGTGCTCTGTATCAGCCTATATATTCTACCATTTCCCACCTACTTTGGGTTCCTACAGAAACTCTATATGTGACCCATCCTCCTCATGATTAGAATTACAATGGTGGTCAAGGAAACTAACATCACATGTGGCCTAATCTTCCACACTAATAGAAGATGACTGAACTACCTCCCTGAGAGGCAGTTCTTATTCTATGACCACTTTGTCCACCACCTCCCTGGTGGAAATTCTCATTACAGTACTTCCTAATATCATAATATATACAACTATATTTCATAACTAAAATTTTATGTACACCACTGAAATAATAATTCATATTCCTTTCATATAAGATATCATGATCAACTTCCTTATAAAACCTCCTTAAACAAAGAATATTTACCTGGGAATTTATCTCACATCAAATTACATATTGAAAACATCTAGACATAGCTCCTTATATCTTGTCAATGTTGGGGGAAAACACAGCAAGTTTATGAAGTGTCTAGAATAATCCATTATCATCATACTTCCCTAGGTTAATCACATAAAATCTATAGCTCTACTATGCCTCAGGGTCTCCATGTAAAAAATTTCTAGGAACTTCTTCTAGATTTCCCTCCATGAAATGCCCTCTGTCAACTCATCCTAATCCTATATATCCCACCAGTTCTTCACTTGTACTTGTAACATATAATCTTCTAGCTTAAATATTTTCTCAAAATGGGTATCTAAGTGATCTATAATCATCTGGATATGTTCAATCCAGAAATTGATTGCCTCTGTTCCACCCTCTCTAGAAAATGTTTAAGGGTGATGCAGTTGAAACTCTCTAGTTAGGTCAAACATATTTGGTGCATCCTACCTAGGTATCCCTCCATAAACTACATAAAACTATAAAAGTTCTCATGGAACTTCTATTCCCTCCTATTATCTAGAACCAATAGGGGTTCTTTCCCCACTAATGGGGAATCATTCTCAGTGATGTCCTCCTGTCACCCAATCAGTACACATCATTATGGTGGTTTCTTTCTATAATAATAAAGAAACATCTCAAAACACATAACATAAGGTTACCACATTTATGAAAAAGGAGTCTCACATCTAGTCATAAAAAATTTCACTAAATACACTATCCTAATGGGTAAAAGCACTACACAATCACTTCCCTCAATAATCCCTATCTTGGTCCATGGTCAACGTTGGGTAAATCAAACTTACATAATCAAAAACCTTTCATTAGACACCCTTTTAAACATTTCACTTTCAAAAACTTAAATATTTATCATTTAGGAACTATTTTTATCATTTCAATTCAGAAATTCACAATTAAAACCATTTAAATATTATTATTAGGTACTATTTTAACCATTTACTTTTTAACACCTTTCAAATTTAAACAGCTAAACCATTTTTATTAGGCACCAATTATTTAAAACCCCAATAGAGACCAAGTTCATTTTTAAATCCCCTAACCCAACCATAACCAGCTTTCTATGTGTTCCTAACATGATTTATGTCACATATATCCCTAATTTCTTAAAATTATGCATGCGTACACAAACCTCATGCCATATTGGCCCATGAGAAATGTATTGAAAAATAATAACACCACACTACATGTGGATCACCCAATGTGAAATGACATACAACTATAATAAGTGAACATCAAGAAAAATAATCCCACCCTAAGTACTTGGGTTTTCCCTTGAAAATGGGCTTAATACTTCTATACTTGAGATAATTTACAAGGATAGATACATCCTAATCACCCATATAACATTCCCAATTAGTAAAGAAACAAAAAATAAATAAAGGGCTCTAATACCACTTTGTAATGTCCCATACTGAGATCCACTATAACTAGTTCACTGATAAAAATTGGTATAATACCTCAAGCATGCCTCCCCATATTTTAGAGGCTTCTGACAAGCAGTGAGGTTCTAATGGATATTGGGGGGGAGAATATACTCACTTAACCAGAGTAAACCAATAGTGGAAATCAAGATAAACATCAACATGAAATAATAATAAATACCAATAGCATCACATACCACATTCCCAAACTGAAGAAGTACTCACAAACCAATACAGTAAAATATGAAATGTCATGATAGTCAAAATTTCCAAAAGTAAATCAAAATAAGACACTAAAAACCATACCAAATCAAGTCTCGATAACAATTTTAGTCCTCTCATCCATAATTTACCCCATATCCCACATCAATTATCTAGAATATGTCCTTTTCCCTTATCTTGACCTATAACCATGAAGTCTCCATGGGTACCTAGTGGAAGCCTGAGAAGGGTGTAAGTACAACTCCGTAATCCACCACCAACGGTGTCTACAATAATATCCAGTATAATCATAGTGTATGTAGAAGTAATGATAAGGAAGGCAGGGAAATAATTAGAATAGTTTTTATTATTTAAAACTATTTAAACTAACCACTCTTGTTTATAGTTACCAGAATCACCCATATTCATCAAGCCTGCTTTAGCCTAATCTTGGTTGTCTGAACTATGTGTCAAAGGAGATGAATGTTGGAAAATAAGGATTATCAGTCCAAGTATCCAATCAGGATTTGAAATTCCTTGTCTGACCATCTCAGATATGATATGGAATTTCATGTCCATACACTTGGATTATAGAGTGTCATTCATTTCTCTAAAACTTATTATGCATAGGGGCACCAAGAGCATCAGTCTAGCCTACCTAAGAGAGATTAACATTAGTAAAACATTCCAACCAACCATTTTTTCACCTCTTCAAAGAATATTTAACCTTTTATCAAAAAAATACAACATAGGTGCACCATTTCATTTATCACAATTCCATGGTTAATTACATTTAACATGTTCTTAATTCCCATGGTTGGGATATTTCACCCTTAAAGTACCATTACAACCATTTATCACCCCTTTCAATATAGCTAACTGCATAGACCAACCCCTTTAACCATTTATCAAATTTACCCATTTACTAGACATATCACATTTAACTTATTCAAGTCAAGAAAAACACACATTTATTCTATTCCAACATTATTACCATAATTATAATTGTTTTATTCTATTAAACCCTTAAATTCATAATTTAACAAGTCAATTATCATGTTCATAGAAGTGAAAACCCCCATAGGTGATCATAGGCCTAGTTTAATAAACCTTAATGACTCCAACAGGAATCTGGAGGGGTTCAGCACACTATTTACACACCCATTTTATCATTTCTTCCCAATTATTCAAATATTCAACACAACAACACAAAATCAAAACCACACACACATAAATTAAACATAAATACTATAGGATATAACTTTTATAACACTGACCTCAAGTTCATAGATGAAAACTCACTCAAACACATCCCTTGATTCAATCCCAAATAGCCATCAATGCCCAATATAATAATTTATTGGAAAAAAAGGGTTTTAAGGATCCAAAATGGGAATAAAAATTATACAAGGAATATTCTAGAAAATAGAATAAAGATAATTGTTAGACTCACCTAGAGATTTTATTATCAAACAACAATACTTTAAATGAATCAAAATCAGGGGATAACAATCCTTTGAAGAGAAGGGAGGCCTGGTTTCATCACTCTAGATTATGGAGGTGGTAAGAGGAGAAAAATCATGTAAGAAATCATAAATAACAAGGGCGAAATGGTAAATTACCCCCTATTTATTGATGCACATGGTTTAGTCGCACGGTTGGCCAAACCATGCCCCAACCGTGCACCACCCTCTGTCTAAGAGGGATATGGGTCGCACAGTCTCTTTGGGAGCTCACATATATTTCCTAAACTGAGCAGATTCCAAGTGTTTGTATCTTTAAAAAGTTTCATGATTTATAGGTTCCCCTTTCATGGTTTTTCAACCGTGTACCCTCCCCTTATAGGATGCATAGTTGAGGTGCATGGTTTTTACTAACAATGCGCTCAATACAGTATTGCCTCTTTTCTTCCTTTTTCATTATCCAAACCCCTAAGAAACCCCCAAGTTCCATTATATTCTCAAAAACATTTACTTAACAATTTTAAGGGTGTTAACTTAAAATTTTAAACAAGATCATACCTCCCCAAAAGTTTGGGATCTTACATATTATATTGGTTGTAGCCCACATTTTGAGATGGATGTTATACAGGGACCTATGGGAGCCATATGTTTTATTGGACCAGAGTGTGGGTCTTTTTGTTATATAATTAATGACATTGGGTGACACCTTATAACATAGGGATTAGTAGTTTGAGCCTCTAGTGGAAGTTTTGGTTATTCATGGGCCTTTGGGAGCCCTGAGCTTTGTTGAACATGAGATGTTCAGTATTGATGATTCAATTTTTTGATGATGGGTGTTGGTGTTACCTAAATCTTGTTGTTATATCCTATAGAATGGATGTTTGAGCTAGTTTCTACATAGGATTAGATGTAGGATGACACATTTAGGATATCATTGGACTGGGCATCAGCCCTGAGAATTATTTGGTTCTCTTATACCTTGGAAGGTTGTTGTTAGATTGGTCTAGGGAGATAATGGATGATCTAGAAGAGTGCATCCCTCCCCTAGACCAGTGGAGACTTTACTCCATCTATGGGATAGGCGTTTGTTCTCCCATATGTTTTGATGGACCTAGTTTTGGGGATATTCTCTTCTCTAACCATATATTTTATGGATTTGATTGGTTCTACAAGACTATTATGTTTTGGATAATTCCTCTTAGTGTTAGTAAAGTTTCCATTTCTAGTTCAAATCATTCCATTGGAGTCATAGAGCATGGTAGTGGTGTGTATTTTGGTCTTAGACACCCAGAATGAGTTCCTAGGGTCTATAATTCATTATTTTTTCATTCTAGATGTATATAAGATCCTTTTTTGATCTGGAAGATGTTCCTAGTGTTATGTGGTTGGGTAATCCATGTGCTATAATTCCTCTATCATGGTTAGGAGTAGGGGTAGATTTACCACAGGTTTTTGGATAAAACCATAGTTTTTATACTTTATTTATTTTTTCAACCCCCTTTTATTTATAAATTTTATTATATTATATATTAATATTTTTTAACTTGTCTTGGAATATCATGTGTGAATTCACTTTTATAAGATAGAAGATGATAGGTTTACCCTTTGGGGTGGCCTAATGAGATGTATTTCTCACCCCTTATACATGAAATATGGTGTGCGCATGGAACCATGTGTCTTCTTTCAGGTTTATCATAGGATTCATGGTAGATAGGTTGAGGGCTCAGTATTTCTTAATTGAGTGGGACCACTCATGCAGAATCTGATGCTCAAGCTGGAGAAGCTCGATAGTTTTGGAGACTAGGTATGTGGTTTGGATCAATGTTGGACATAGATACTAATGTATTTATTTTTAGTTTTATTTATTAGGTATATGTGATCGACCTGGTGGGTGATCAATTGTTGTATATTATATCATGATCATGAGTATTTATGCTTCATTTCACTTATTATATCATGATATTTTTTATTTATTGTGTACTCTGATGTTTATGTCATTGTTTTTATTGGTTTAATTCTATTTATTTTTCACTTTGATTAGAGGGTATATTGTTCCCACTTTATCATTTTAGACCCTCACCACTATTCAGTAACCTCTGGCATATAGGGAGGCACACTTGGGTCCTTCTGAAGAATTAGATCAGGTGATTTGTCAGGTCAAACTAGGTTGGTTCATTATAGTGTGAGAGAATAGTATGTGGCATCATTACATGTCTCATATTAACCAGCTAGATGGTACACAACTTGATAGGTTATATGGAATATAGCTAGCATAAATTCCATGTAACCCCACATAGTTTGGCCCATGTTAATCATGAAAACCATGTGATCAAAGTACATGGAATGTATTAACTACACACCATGCATTGACTAAAAGTTGAGAAAACATTCCAATTTTGATTTCATAGTTTTTAGTTGGCATGAATGTCATGTAGCACATTAATTCCCATCTGGATTACATGCTGAGTCACGATGCATTTTTTAGGAGTCCAAATAAAGGATTACATATCTTGTAGTGGGATATACATGTTAGGTAACTCAAAACCTTTCACATGGAGTACACGTTGATGCAATTTGTACAACATGTGAATTAATTATACAAGATGGAAATTAATTATATAATTAATTATAGTATTAAATGCTTAAATTAATTAATCTTAACAAAAATTTTGAACTACATGATGTGTATAGTCATCATATATGTCATGTAACTCATGATAATTTCAAGAGGTACAAGTATTGTATATTCAAGGTGTGTTATGTAGTCATAAATATTGTGTAGAATACATGGATTGACTCGTGAAACTACATGTAATGAAATATCGAGACACTTCTTGTATGCTACATGTCATGTAAGTATGTGGTGTATTCCTAGGATCATAAAAAGCATAGTCACACACCATGTGAGTTCTATTATATTCCATGTAGATTGTAAGGGTATACTCTATATTGAATCCAGTATATGTCATATTAAATTTGAGATGGAATTTAAGACTAGCTAGATGGGAGAACATTGTGTGCCCTATCAGTAAACACCTTATATGAATTAATTTTAAATTAATTGAATTTATTGAATTTATTTAAATTTATAGTTTATGGGAATCTCCATGGATATTCATATGGAAAAATTAATATAAATTAATTAGTTAATTAATAATCGAATTTATTTATTAATTCAAGAAATTTATCTTAATAAATGATGAATATAAATAAATGATAACTAGTTTATTAAATGTGTAGTCATTACATGCATGGATGGTCATGATCTTTACTAAACAATGTATGTGTTGGTTTACGTTTAATTAAATATATATTTCATGGGTTTTTAATGTGATAAAATTTTTATTAAATTAAATATGATGGCATGTGATTCATCCCTCTAAAATTTATTTTGTAGGACTTGCAATTCTAGGAGTTAATTTATGTAACCGCATACTCCTGGTTCCCATCACCTATGTGTGAATAAATACAAGTAATAAATAGAGCTCTAATGATATGATGTATTTATGAACTTGAGTAGAGGTGAAACCAACCAAGGAGATACATAGTTGAATATGTGGAATACTATAACTCGAACCAAGCTTAGTTCAAGGAGTAATTCCCCTAAGGTCAAGGGTTAGTTTATCATCTACTCGATAATCTTACCAATATTAAAGCTCATGATTATGCCACATATTTATTTTATTTATGTCCATTTCAGGGTTAATTAATTATTTTTATTTAATTTTTAAATAATATCACTTAAAATAAAAAAGATAACAAGCATGCAATATAGAATAAAATAAATGGATTATACATAAAAAAAATTTATCGATACATGATAAATTAATTTTATAAAATATAAAAAAAAATTAAAATCATATAAAAGGATAAAATAATGAATATTTATGTATAAGATAAAATAAATTAAATAAATATTAAGTCTGAAAATCCTTCCATTACTTTAGATATAAATGAAACCATAGTTCAAAGTACTTTTCTATTCCAATTCAGGGTGCTTTCAATTATTCTAGATTTATTACTAAATTTTTAGGTTTAATTAACCAATTTAGCATCAAGGGTTGACTTACCAAGAAAGAATTGGTGTAATTTGGAGAAAAGTGTTGGGGAAATCCAAGTCCAATATTTTAGGGTTGGATAATCCACTCAATGGATCAAGGAGTGTGAGTTAATTTAATTCGAAAGACTGGCTACATAAATACCTTGGAATAATTTTTTTTGGCCAAAATATGGATTATGAGAATGGAAATAAGGACATATTCCACTAAAATATCTATGTAAAGGGATATTTTTATTCCAATGGTAAGGGATATTGGGACTTAATAAAATAGTGTGAGACTAATAAGATGATAAAATTATTATGTCTTGTATATTTTGGTAATAAAGATAATGTAATAAAATATTCTTTTATTTTGTGATAGAAAATGGAAATTAACATGTCCTCAACATTATCATTATGATATGTATTGGATAAAGAAAATATATGTGCTGATAACTTCTAGGAGTGGTATAAGTTCATGTGCTTCATATTATGTAAATTAAGGAAGTATTACATGCTAGGGTCCCCTATTCTTGATGATCCATCTAAGGAGGTGATTGAGGAAGATCTAATTATCTACATGAGACACCTAAATGATGCACTAGATTTTTAGTGCTTGATGATATTATCCATGTATATTGATCTATAGAAGCATCATGAAAACATTGATGTATATGCTATATTGGCTCACCTCTATGCTCTTTATTTGGATAAGAATGTATAGGAGTGGTATGAGATCTCCAAGGAACTCTTTATATGTAATCATGGAGATTTTGTGCCATATTTTCCTTATATAATCAATATTATTACCTATATTTAGTGACTAGATATTCTAGGTTTTAATATACCTAGTGAATTATGCATGGATATCATACTTACTTCAATCCCTCATGTATTCTATAGTTTTTTTGTGAATTTTAATATAAAAATATTGATAAATTTCCCCTAAAATTCATTACTCTAATTCACCAAGTGGATAAGTAAATGAAGCATAAAAAAACCTATAGTCCTTATGGTGAATAAGAGGAACTGAAAGGAAAAGGTCTCCAAAACTAACTCCAAGTATAAGGCTCCTATACACCACCTATCCAAGAGGTGTAGGATTCAAAGGTAGGATAAGGAAAAGGTTCCAAACTGTTTTTCATATGGCAAGAAAGGCCACTAGAAAAACCACTTCACCATAATTAAGAGGCATGGAGATGTTTCAAGTGTGTTTATTATCGAATATAACATTTCCATTTGTACTATTTTGGTATTCAATATAGCATTTTGTTCTCAAATTTGTATCTAAATATAGGATCCAAGTAGATATAGGAAGGTTTTAGGAGTCAAGGTTGATCTTTGGTCTAGAAACATAGTAATACTACCTACCTTGGATATAGGAGACTACCACCTTACTTTTCTGATATGAATGATTTTAATTTTGCTAAATTTTTATTATGTGCCTAGTGTTACCAAAAACATTTTATTTATGTACAATTTAGGTATATATGGATTTATATTCAAATTTGTGAATAAAATATGCTACTTTTATCAAGATAGTATTTTTATGGTATGAAAAATCTTTGTTAATAGTCTTTATGTATTATAATAATAAAACCATGTTTTAGAGATCAATAATGAATCAAGTTCACATGACTCATATAATTCCTAGTTCAGGCATCACCAACTTGTTCATGTAAATGAGAAATGCTTGAAAATATATATTTAAATGGTTTTTTTATTCCTTTTAACTAAAACCAGTTGCTATGTTTCACTCTCATTTTCAAGGAAAGATGATCAAAACTCTATTTAAAGAAAATTATGAAAGGTCTATAGAGATTACTGAATTAGTTATCATATATATGTGTTTACCTTTTATAGTTGAATCTCGAGGTTGATACTCCTACTTCATAACTTTTACACACTGATTTAGTATATATGGATATGATTATTTAATGAGGTATAAGTTTGAATCCTTTAAAAATTTTAAGGAATTCAATAATGAGGTATAGAATCATATTATTAATAAGATAAAGAAACTTCATTAAAATATAGTTGTGTAATATCTTAACCAAAATTTCATTGACTATCTAAAGGAGTTTGGGATTTTATATCAACTTACTCCTCCTTATACACCATAATGGAATGGTGTCTGTGAAAGGATTCTCACCTTATTGGACATGGTGAGGTCAATGATGAGTCATACAAGTATTTCATTATCCTTTTGGGGATATGAATTATATAATATGGTGTATACAATAAATTTTGATCCAAATATTTTAGAAAATTTAATTCCATTCAAGTTCTAGAATGTAAAGAAAGGATTCCCATTATTCTTTACACATCAGTGATGAGATCAATCATGTATACCATACTATGTACCAGACGTGCTATTTTCTATAACTTAAGAATGGGAGGAAGATATCAATAATATCCAGGGGACCTTCATTGGATAGTTTTCAAGATTATCATAATGTATATTAGGCATACTAAGGATATATTATAGGTTTATAAAAGAGGTGAGGATCTAGTCATCAAAAGGTATACATATAATTGTTTCAAAAAAATCAACATAATATAAAATCATAGCTAGGATATGCCTTCACCCTCAATGGAGGAGCTATGAACTAGAATATCTCAAATAATCTAGTGGTCACCGATTATACAATAGAGTACAAGTATATTCTAGCTTCTGATGTAGTTAAAGAAGAAATGTGATACATAAATATTTTTAGGATCTTGGTGTGGTTCCAATAATTAATGAACCTATCACATTTTATTGTGATAATAATATAGAGGTGTCCCTCACCAAGGATATAAGGTCACATCAATAAATAAAGAATTTAATTTGAAAGTATCACCTCTTGAGATATTTTTCTCAAAAGGGAAATATTATCATAATCAGGGTCTCTACATAGTATAACATAGAATACCCATTAACTAAATCATTATCTTAGTATAAGAATAAATATTATGTGAGATATAGTGGACTGAAATTAGTTATCAATTGTGTTTATTCCAAATTGGGGTTTATTGGATTTGGTTCCATAGAACCAACTACTTTGTACTTTTGATTATTAGTATATTCAAATTATTTAATATTAATAAATATATTATCTCATAATGAGTGTTATTATGCATATAATTAATGTGATAATGAGTATTTTTTACATCGAAATGTTATAGAATTTCTTTTCTATGACGTAAACCTTGAAGTGTTATGATAATATTATTAAATATATATTATATAAATAGATATAAACTATCTAACAAGACATAGATAATGCATATTATTAGGTGTAGTTGGATCGTAAGACATTAATAATTCTTCTTATAAAGTTCACACTTAGTAATATCCTAGAGGGGGGTTATGAGAATAAACCCACCCATAAGAATTCCACATGTTACATGTTTCATAAAAAATTCCTATCTATGGATGTGTGTATTGTTATTTATACTTTAGAGTATTATTAATTTATATTATTAGTCATTTACATTAATGTATTGATAAAATTTGTGATAACATATACCTACGGTGAAGTAGGATATATTGGGGGGAATCATGAATAATATAACATTAATGAATAGGTTAATAAAGGATTTTTCCCTTATGAGTTAATGGAAATAGATATATTAGGTTATTTTATTAGAATATAATTATCAGATTAAGTCTATGTAAATTTTGGTTTTATCAATGAGTTCATTTAATTGAATTCAAATAAATATTTATCAAGTATATAAGTTGATAACACAAATATGAAACTTTTTTTATGAGATATTAAGAAAAATATATTATATTACATGATGAGCATCCATAGGAGGTTGTTTTCTTTTTTACATTAACATATTTCTCTAAGGTTTTCTTAATGTGTTGTTAGATTAGTATCCTGGACTTTAGTATTATTAACCTAATTATACTAAGAAAGTGTCCTAGTGGATTACACTCTAATTATATCTAGAAAATTAGTTAAATTATATTTTAATTTAATATTAGAATAAATATTATTCTATATTTTTTAAGAATAATATTTATTCTGGTTATGTTTATCAAATAAATAATTATCGGATGAATAATATAGTGATATTTATTTATTTAAATAAATATTTATTATTAAAGGTTTGATAAATTCCATGGAGGATCGATGGACCAAGTTAAAGGGTATAGTATAAATGATATATTTAATATCATTAAAATAAATAAATGGTGTTTAAATATTTTAAATTTTGTGTACATCAAGGAAATAAAAATATTATTATTATTATTATTATTATTATTATTCAATGTGGAGTTTTTCTTAGAATTAATAGATTGGTTAAGGGATTTTATTAAATAACTAATTCTTTGATTTAAGCATATAAATCTTGCTTTATCATTTCTTAGGAGATAAAGTAGTTATGCACAATATAAATCACAATATAGTTCTATAAATCTTAAAGAGAACTTTCTTTAGAACACTCTCAAGAACAGAGAGAATCGGCCCTCTTCCTACCTCTCAAGACTGAGAAATAGATAGATTCCTTCTAGCCTATAAGGAATTATATTTTTCATCAATGGGGGAAATGAAAGGAAATAATTATTCAATCCTAGAACTCAAATATTCATCTATAACATTCCAAGGTTCTTAAAACACATGTGTACACTGCTAGAGGGATTTTATACTTAAATCTTTTATCATAATAATGATACAGTAGTAGTGTTCAATTGATTAAATAATAAATAATGAATTCTAAGATAATATTTAATTCTTATTTATAAATTAATTATAAATTATATGTGAATGGTTTTTTCTTGAGGATTTTGGGGGTTTTGTTTATCCGGTTATAAGGAGAAACATAATGAAACCAATGAAAAAATCATTATTGGGGATGAGCACGACCACTTCCATTATGCCCCAAGATCTTTAACATAATGGTATCTATGAGTATGTGTGGAATCTATAATTTTAAGAAATTTTTGTATAAAAATTTTGATTAATAATATGTATTTCATGTTCAGCATAATTTCTACATGTTTATTTATTTAAATTTGATTTATTTTTACAATATAAATGTTTAAATCATGAGATACCTTTATTTATGAAAATTATCTTCCAAGTTTTTTTATTGATCTTTAAGATAAAAAAATGTTTCTCTAAAATATTTTTAAAAAAATGGGATTGTTGAAAATTATTTATTAAATAAAATTTTAATATTTTTTGAAATATTTTTTTTATTTTTATAAGAGGATGAATATTGATTATTTTCAATGGAAATTTATTCCCACATAAAAATTTGAGAATCATTTGAGAGTGGTTTGCAGCATTTAAAAAATAGATAAAATGGGAGAAATCATGTGTGGGGTTCTTTATATCACCATTCATATGAACATATATATTCATATGATCACTAACATGAGGTAGAATGTGGTTTATTAATTGTACACTTTTCACTTTCACTTTGAATGATACACTAACATAGGGTGTAATGATATTCCTAAAATTTTATTAATTATATTAATAGATCTTGATCATAAATAAATAAAATTACATAGAGTGCACAATAGATTATTATTGGATTTAGTTATATCAGTTCAAACCCTATTTAGAATGGGTTAAATTATCTTAGGGATCTTAACACGTAACATAGTTCCAAAATCGATGTTATTTTTGTAACACCCTTATCCTAGTTTACACTAAATAGTAATTGGATCGGGTCACCATATGACCTCAAACATGCCTCCCTATATTCCAGAGGTTTCCAACTAGAATCAGGGGAGACTATACCCTCGTATCAGAGTGAAACAAAAGAAAAAATAACATATATCATCCATCAGAGTGTGTAGAATAAGAAAACATGAATAATGAATAATAATAATAATAATCAATTCAAAATAATGCTTTTATAAAAACTCATGGTAATTCCATCATACAATGACTTATCACCCACTGGCCCAATTTAAATAAACTAAATGAAATAAATCATGTGAATGTATATGAGGCTCCACTATTATACTTAATAAGTACCTCATCCATCACTAAGATATCCAGCTGAATGATCCAAACCCATGCCTCTACCCAACATAAATGTGTGACCATTAAAGAGCACTCAGGAACCAAAGTTTCATATCCACCCAAGAAGGGTGTGAGTACAACTTGTAATGAAACCTCTAACACAGTCTCGTACCTAACTAGTAAATGTATTGTATGTTCACTGGTGATATACTTAGAATATTATAAATATAGAAGCATAAATAAATAAAAACCATCAATCCTTAGGTTATAACGTGGCCCTTGGGATCGACTATACCTATTTTGGCCAATGTAGATATGTCTCTAATAATAACCCTCCTTTGGAACCTAGGGGAAGATTCTCCCTACACAGAAAAATATATCATCTAAAAACTTTGAGGTGTGTATGCACCCTGTGGAGGAAGTAATTCATCTGAGAATTCATGTGTGTTTCTTAACCCTTATAGGGAATAAATTCATCTAAAAACTCATTGGTGTATCCATTCCTTATTGGGTAATAATGTCATCTAGAAACTCAGGGTGAATTCACCCCTATAGGGGAAGCAATTCATCCAGAAACTTTGGGTCATATCTACACCCTATCAGGGAAGCAATTCATCTAGAAACTCATGGGTGTATCTACACCCTATTAGGGATGTAATTCATTCAAAAACTCATGGTCTAATCTAAACCATATCAAGGAAGAAATTAATTCAAAAATCGTGGGTGTATCCACATCCTATCAGGGAAGAAAGTCATCTAGAAACTTAAAAAGTATCTACACCCTATTGGGGAAGTAAGTCATCTAGAGACATAGGGGCGTATCTATACCCTTCCTAGAAATCAATTAATATGGAAACTAAGTGGTGTATCTAAACCCTTTTGAGGAATAAATTCATATTGTTTAAGGAAAAATGTCTGAATACAAGGATAACATTCATGTAATCACATATATCTACATATATCACAATGGGTAGTGTGTCTTACCCAAATCCTCTCTTATAATGAATCTTGATGGGTTCACTACCCATTCTCGATCACACCCTTTTAGGGGTCGTTATATCACTACGACACCCATCAGGGTCTCAGAGGTCTCATATCTACTAATAAACCCTTCATAGGATCCTCTATCCCATTTCCATAACTAGGGTCCAAGACCACCACTTAGAATTCATAGATCCCATATGCATCGAGAATATATCATCAATTCCTCATTAGCCTCCTATGGAAGTCCACACTATAACCACTTTGTAGAGATGGTAAAATTCTTGCCTCGCATCCAAGTTCATTACATGGTCGGTCCTCATGCACCCAACCCATCCAAATCTTACCCAAGGCACACCTATCCACGTTTTCACATATCAAGGGGAGAAACACTTACCCCATGCTTGTTGTTCTAGCCCAATAGATCTAAGTAATCTTAAGTCCACTGAGGCCTATTAAGATCATCTGTTTTCATCCCATCATATATCCATACTAAATGGGTCTAAGTAAACCTATATAGGTTCACCAAAATCACTAAGTTAATTTAAATTATACCCTTCATGTTTCTAGTATAACAAGGAACGTCATCATAATTAAGGCCTAGGCCATCGGCATCCGGTGTATCAAGTCAGTGCATAAGGGTCCATTGTGTCCCTTGGAACTTTGTTCATTCCATTCACATTCATTCAATTTTATTTAAACAATTTATTTATTTAAATAAGATGATCGCTTCAATGGTGAGGCTTCATATCACATTATATATAGATAAAATCCATTTATAAAAAGGGTTGTGTTTTAGGGACCACCTGTAAAGATCCGGAATTTCCATGTAATTTTTTTTAATTAAATTGGAATTTTACAAGTTTGAGAAAATTGGCGGCGCATGATTCTGAGGCCTAGAGTGACCGGAGTGAATTTATGAACTTTTTTCGGGTATGTTCAGTAAACATGTGAGTGCTTTTTTTACTTTTGAACCGTTTCTCAGAATTGAAATATGAGGACACCATTGAACTCGAAGCACCGGTATTCTCTTAAAGAGACTTTCACCTCGACGGCAGTTGGTCGAGGGTGAAAGTTGGATTTTGGGTTTTTTATGGAAGAATAAAATAAAATAATAATGTTTAACATTTTTATTTTTGTTGTAACTTCCCATGTGGATGTTATAAAGGTGGAGACCACCTGAACTAAAGCCTCCCACATGGGTTATGGTGGTGGGGACCACCCGAGGCTAAACCCCCCAAATTTGAATTCAAAGGTGGGGACCACCTGACCCTTGAACCTCCCACTTAAATGTGGGGAAGTCTCTTGAACTTCCCACACTTTAATTGTGCCACACCCTCTGATTAATTGTTCCAATTAAATGATTCCAAATTAATGGTGCCAACAATTAAAATGTTAAATCATATTTTATTTTGTTACCTCATCTATTGAGAGAGTATTTTTGGGTTGGAAAAGGAGAGGGGAGAACTTGTGGAAGAGCTTCTCCAATGAAGAATGACAACGAAGAACTCTTGTCCTTCAATGAATATTTCTTCAAACTCTGTTGAAGGATATCCAACGGTGAATGAACCGGCGATCGAGGAAACGTCATTGTCACCAACTTCATATTTTTCCTCTCCTCACCGACGTCGTTGGAGGAGATTTGTTTTGGGATCAAAAAATGCCAATCTGTCTTAATCGCGGACAATCTTCAACTGAACCATCGAGGTAGGTGTTTAATTTTATCTGATTAATATTTCTCATGTTCAAACCTTATAAACAAAGAACATAGATGAACTCTCTCTAACTAGTTGATTCGTGAATGTTTTCTTTTGTGGGTTTGGGAATATTGGTTGACAGAGGTTGTAGGGTGGTTGTTTAAATTTTTTCCCCTTACCCGTTCTTGATAATTCATTGTAAAATCAGGAAGAGATTATAGTCGCTTGCTACCACTCTACTACGGATGGTGCGGGACAAACAAACATGGACTGAACCCTCCGTCATTCTTCATTTTTGTTGTGTTCTTTGCGATGGAGGAGGACGAAAACCAACCTCAATGGGGCATGAGAATAGCGGTAGGCACCACCGCCGGTCGCGAAAAAGGCGACGACACAACGGTGCTGCCCCGTAGCCATCGTACCAGCCGCGGCCTCCGCCACCCGCAGCCACTGTGCCACCTGTGGCCTCCACTGCCCTGCGACCTCCATCACCCCACATCCTCATGCCGTTTGCGGTCTCCATTGCCCCGCAGCCTCACGCCGGTCGCGGCCTCCACCGCCTGTGGCCCTCTATGCCACCCCACGGCCTCACCGCCCCGGGGCCTTCGCACCGTTCTATGGACTCGCCACCCCGTGGACCTCCGTGCCACCTCGCGGCCTACCCACCCTGCGTCCCTCCGTGCCACCCTGCGGCATCACCGCCCCGGGACCCTCCACGCCGCCTCGCGGCTCTCTGCGCTGCTCTGTGTCCTTGCGCTGCCCTCGCGACCTCCGCGCTGCCCTCATGGCCTCGCGTTGCTCTGCGGGCCCCACACCACCTAGCGTGGGCCATGCCGGACCCAGCGGGCCAGGCTCAAACCAGCGGGCCGAGTCGACCCAAATCGGGTTGGGTCGGCCTAGGCCGGGTTGGACCGGACCTGGACCACCTATGATCTTTCCGCTCTATCGGCCATAACTTTGGCACCAGGCGTCCGTTTGACAAACCTTCAATGGCATTGTAAACCTTGTAGTGATACGGTCCCTTTGTTATACCCACACAAGAGTTTTGGATAAATCTGGGATACAGTCGGGTTGGATCGATCATGAATCCAACCAGTCCCTATGGACTAAATGGATAATACCTTACAGACCGGGCGTCTGATTGATGCACTGTCTGTTACGTTGAGACCCCTATAACATGGAGTTCCTTTGGGATACTTCTTCATGGGACTTTTGGGAATTTGTAGTATCGACTAGTGGATTGAGGGGCGGACCCTCCCGGAGATGAACAAGCTTAGTGTGGGAACCCAGTATCTAGTTGTGATGTGAAGAATGAATAGAGATCCTGTGTGGGTCAACACCGAGTGATCCTATGTTGGTCAATACCTAGAAATACTATGTGGGTCACCATCGAGCGATCCTATATGGGTCAGCACCTAGAAATCCTGTGTGGGTCAGCACTGAGCGATCCTGTGTGGGCTAGCACTGAGCGATCCTGTGTGGGTCAGCACCAAGAGATCCTATGTGGGTCTGACGACGTACTGGCGATGTACTAGGATCCTTCGTGGGTCTACTTCTTAATAGATTAATATGATTCAGTAGTTACATCTAATCATCTATACTACTGTACCTAAGAAATACTTGGTGTGATATGAGTCAGTACCTTTGTGGTATTCTTCTATGTGGCATGCCTGTGTGGTACTTACCTTCATAGTGTTCCTCCCTTTGTGGAACAGTTGAGCTTTGGGCTTTTGATTTGGAATCTATTTTTCCTCATGATTGAGATGGGTATACTTGATAACTTAGGTATATATATGGGAATATACCTAATTAGGGTTTTCAGTTGATTTCATGCTTTGTGGTTTATCCTTTGTGAATTTTGTAAGGCTTTGAGGGTCTCAGGGTCCCTACTGAGTATCATTATACTCACCCCTGCACGGGCTATGCCCACAATTTGTTGTGTTTGGTGTAGAAGACGAACAACATTGATTTAGGATGAGAGTATCGGGACTAGAGGTAGCTTGGAGGTGGACCTTAGACGAGGCGTACCACAGAGATGACCGATCGAGAGCTGTACCTACCCTTCATGTAGGATCCTTGGTAGGTGTTCACCGGGGCTATTCCAGTTTACTTGTACTTTCAGTTTCTTGTACTTTCTAGTTGGGCTTGTATTCTGACCCCTTTATGTACTGCACTCACTCTGTTTACTATTCAGTTTACTTGAGTTTGTATCTTGTTGTGTACTTGTTTGCATGTGCTTAAAGGTTATAAAGGCAATGCCTTCCCAATTTTAAGGAATATGCCTTCGGTGCTAGTCTTCAGCCCCTAGCCTATAGAAGACTGGCTTAGGGTAGTCACGGTACGGGCCCCGGGGGACGGGTCATGACAAATTGGTATCAGAGGAGTCGGTTCTACCGTAGAACATAGGACTCTGGTCTTTCTTTTTAATGGCAATAGTGTTAATTGTAGTGAGTGTGGTTATCAGTTTAGGGAATCCAGTGTTGGTGAGGCAGTCGACGTATCCATACACTAGGACCTTGACTTCTGATTTCTAACTCAGTGCACAAAAACACTTATTGCATGTGTGTTTTGAAGATTTTTCTTTGTGATATCTTTGAGTTGTCTCACCAGGTATAACTTTTTGAATGTGGCGCACCTGTTTCTTTTCAGGATGTCTCCACGTAGACAGCCAAATAGGGTTCTGGATATAGTACAAACTGATAGCCCACCAAGTGACGAGGCCTCAGTGTAGGTCCCTCATCCAGCGGAGGCACCAACAGTACCATTACTCGTTGGGCCACTGATTCCACCAGCCCCAGTAGTAGAGGTTGCACATCGCTTGAGCACATTGCATGAGTTCCATTGTCAGAGGCCACCCAGGTTCTGGGGAGAGACGGACCCATAGGAAGCTGAGGATTGGATGGAGGCTATGGTGAGAGTCTTCTGACTGGTAGGGACACCATCTGATCTCATGGTGATCCTTTCCGCCAGCCTTCTACAGGCAGAAGTAGAAGATGGTGGAGCTTGATGCTCTAAGTTCACGATGAGTTGACACTTCTCTAGGAATACTTCGAGAGCCTATTTCAGGAAAAGTTTGTTCCAGTGACTCTTCACGCAGTGCGCATATAGGAGCTACTTCATCTACAGCAGGGCAGCATGATTGTGGCTCAGTACTCAACGAGGTTCATTGACCTCTCATGCTACTCCACTAATATGGTGCAGGACCCATTCTTCAGGGCCCAGAACTTTGAGTAGGGACTCAGATGGGAGATCAGGTATTTGATGATTTCTCTTAGCATCCCGTCGCAGGCGGGGGTGTTAGAGAGATCCCTCTTAGTGGAGAGTTTCCTTTCTGAGTATTCACCAGTAGTGAGACCCACCACTAGACATCACGTAGCAGAGTCTTCTGCAGCTGGCAGCATACAGATGTCATAGAGGTCCAAGAGGACCAGACCTACAGGTGGGTGACCGCAGGATTCGGGGTCGGTTGTGCAGGGAACCCGACACAGTGCCAGTCATGCCAGGAGCGGGTAGTGTTACGTATGCAGCAGGCAAGGTCACATGGCTTGTGACTGTCCAACCTGTCATACGAATGATCAGCAGATAGTCAAGGGACCTCCCAAGCAGAGACATAGGTTCGACCGAGGAGGTCCGCATCAAGTAGTCAGACGTGGCAGAGGGGCTGGTCGTGCATCTGGTGGTGGGAAACGATTTGAGATGTTACTGCCACCACCACCAGGTGGTCCACCCCGACCACAGGTAGCAGGAGGATAGGGGAGAGCTCAGCTCCAGGCAGTTGAGGCCTACGACCATGGAGCTCTAGAGATGATACGAGGTATGATATGTGTCTACTCCTCCTTAGTTGTAGTACTTATAGATGCAGGTTCCAGTCATTCTTTTATTTCTACTACCCTCATTCAGAGCTCGGAGATTCCGAAGGAGTCGTTGGCTCAATCCTTACGGCTAGAGACTCATACGGGAGTGGATTCGACAATTATGCACTAGTGATGGTAGTGCGGGCTTACTCTAGGAGGCGAGATCTTGGGATCTCCTAGTAGCAGCGTCGAGGCCTTACGACGTCATCTTGGGTATGGACTGGTTATCTACTGTCAATGCTTAGATTGAATATATTAGGTGCAAAGTGCGGTGTGTCCACATGAATGGGACCAGGTTTACCTTCACCGTTGAGATGGGTGCCTTTACAGCACAGGATAGACTAACTCGGAGGAGATTGTATCCAATCACTCATCATTTGACTAGCCGTACCCTTGGATCAGTTGATGTGGAGATTCTGATTTATCCTGTAGTGGTGGACTAGTACATGGATGTCTTCCCTGATGATGTTTCAGGTCTACCACCTCACATAGAGGTGGACTTTTACATTTACTTATACCCCAAGATGGAACTGATATCTACACTAGTGTATCGGATGGATCCTGTGGAGATTCGTGAGCTGTGGGTACAGCTGGAGGACTTACAGGGGAAAGGGTTCATTTGGCCCAGTGTTTCTCCATGGGTATCCCCGATTTTGTGCACCAAGAAGGAGGATGGGAGCGTGAGGCTTTATGTTGACTATCGGCGCCTGAACCAGGTGACTGTGAAGAACAAGTACCCACTTATGAGGATTGATGACCTATTTGATCATCTGAAAAAATCACGGTGGTTCTCGAAGATAGACCTCAGATCAGGCTATCACCAGCTCAGAGTACGAGATGATGATGTGTAGAATATGTCTTTTAGATATTGGTACGGCCATTATGAGTTCTTGGTTATTCCATTCGGTGTGACCAACACTCCAACAGTGTTTATACGACTCATGAATAGGATATTTCAGCCATACCTTGATCACTTTGTAGTAGTCTTCATCGACAACATTTTGATCTACTCGAATACTGAGTAGAAGCATGCCTATCATTTTCAGGTAGTATTGGACACACTATGAGAGAACCAGCTTTATGGTAAGCTCTCGAAGTTCCAGTTTTGGATCTGAGAGGTTCACTTTCTGGGACACGTCATCTTAGAGGCTAGAGTTGCAGTAGATCCAATGAAGATTGAGGCAGTACTTTCTTGGGAGCCACCCAAGACTGTGATAGAGATACAGAGTTTCCTAGGTTTTGCTGGATACTACCAGATATTTGTTCCAGATTTCTCTAGAGTTGCAGCACCTTTATCAGCATTGATGAAGAAGGGGCAACCCTTCGTGTGGTCGGAGAGATGCCAGCAGAGTTTTCAGGAGATGAGGCAGAGGCTGACTAGTGCCCCCATCTTGAGGCTTCCAGAGGAGGGTATAGGGTACGTAGTCTACTGTGATGCATCAGGGACCAGACTCGGATATGTCCTGATGCATGAGCGAGCATTGATCGCATATTGTTCTTGAAAACTGATACAGCATGAGAAGAACTATGCTACCCATGACCTGGAGTTAGAATCAGTGGTATTCACCTTGAAGATGTGGCCACATTACTTGATGGTAGAACATTTTATAGTGTACTTTGGCCACAAGAGTCTCAGGTATATCTTCTCTCAGAAGTACATGAACCTGAGATAGTGACGTTGGCTTGAGTTCCTCCAGGACTATGACTTTGAGATAGTCTATACTCTTGGGAAGGGGAACGTTGTAGCAGATGCACTCAGCAGGAGATCTGGTATACAACTGCTAGGTGAGGCGACAGAGCAACTTTCTGCTTTATAGATATCCTTTGTGGATCGAAATGGAGAAAATTTCCTCCAGTATCTTACAGTCACTCCCCCGCTTCTTCAGTGATTCAGGGAGGCGCAGTGTGGTGACATTGACTGTGAGGCTCGACGTGCTCAGATATCTATAGGACAGGCACCTGATGGATTTTCTGAAGTTGGGGAGCACGTCATCCTCTTCAGAGGACATACCATGATACCAGTGCCGCTTTGGGAGTAAGTGATGAGGGATTTTAACACATCCCCTCTAGCGGTACATCCAGGAGTGGCGAAGATGTACCAGGATCTCCAACGACATCACTAGTGGCCAGGAATAAAGAAAGTAGTTGCAGAGTTTGTATCTCGGTGCCTCAATTGTTAGCAAGTGAAGGCGGACCATCAGGTACTAGCAGGCTTGGTTCATCCTTTGGAGGTCCCATAGTGGAAGTGGGATGGGATATCCATGGACTTCATGATAGGACTTCCATGTACATCCAGGTTTCATGACTCGATTTAGATGATCGTCGACTGATTTACCAATTCGGCCCACTTCCAACCGATCATAGAGCAGTGTTTAGTAGAGAGTTTGGGATGCCTCTATGTGCAAGAGATTGTGCAGCTACATGGAGTACCCTGGAAAATTGTCTTTGATTGTGATGCACGTTTTACTTTCCAGCTATGGAAGGGGTTGCAGGAGGCTTTTGACACACAACTTTTTTTGAGCACCACCTTTCATCCTCAAAAGGATGGCTAGACTGAGCGGACCATTCAGACCCTTGAGGACATGTTGCGTGCTTTCATCCTTGACTTCGGTCACAGCTGGGAGGATCACTTTCCTTTGGTGGAGTTTTCATACAACAACAGTTATCACTCCACCATTGGGATGGCACCTTTTAAGGTGTTTTACGGGCGACCTTGTAGATCACCTTTGTGCTGGACTGACCCAGGGGAGTCAGCACTAGTGGGACCAGAGTTGGTATGAGCTACCACAGAGAAAGTGCATAACATCTAGAAGCAGATGAAGACTGCACAGAGCAGGAAGAAGTCTTATGATGATAGGATACAGAGACCTCTAGAGTTCGAGGATAGTGACCACATCTTTCTACAGGTCTCACCCCGATGAGGTTTGCGGAGATTTGTCCAAGGTGGAAAGTTATCTCTAAGGTTCATCAGACCTTTTCAGGTACTCAGTAGATTTGGTGAGGTGGCTTATCGCTTAGCTCTTCCCCCTCAGTTGCACCAGGTGCACGACATCTTCCACGTATCCTAGCTGAGGAGATACATGCACGACCCTTCTCACATCATCGACCATGGAGAGCTGGATATTGATGATGGGGAAACTTTTATGGAGGTTCTAGTATAGATTGAGGATCGATAGGACCGAGTCCTTCATGGGTGGCCAGTACCTCTGGTGTGCATTCGTTGGCAGCACGAGAACCTCCAGGAGAGCACATTGGAGCGGGAGTCTCAGATACGTGCTCAATACCCCCAATTGTTTTCCTAGTTTTGTGATGTGGTTTTTGGGGATGAAAAGCCCTAATGTGGGGAGAATTTAAAGACCCGTAATTTCTATGTAATTTTTTTTAATTAAATTGGAATTTTACAAGTCCGCGAAAATTGACGGCACGTGATTATGAGGCCCGGAGTTCCTAGAAAGAATTTCTGAACTTTTTTTCAGGTACGTTCAGTAAATGTGCGAGTGGGTTTTTGTAACTTTTAAACTAGTGCTTGGAATTGAAATCTGAGGACACCATTGAACTCATAGTTCCGGTATTCACTTAAGGAAACTTTAACCTCGAAGGTAGTTGGTCGAGGGTGAAATTTAGATTTTGGGTTTTTCTTGGAAGAATAAAATAAAATAAAAATGTGTAACATTTTTATTTTTGTTGAAACATCCCATGTGGATGTTATAAAGGTGGGTACCACCTGAACTAAAGCCTCCCACATGGGTTGTGGTGGTGGGGACCACCTGAGCCTAAACCCCCCAAATTTGAATCCAAAGGTGGGGACCACCCGACTCTTGAACATCCCACTTAAATGTCACAAAGTCTCTTGAACTTACGCCACTTTAATTGTGCCACACCCTCTAATTAATTCTTCCAATTAAATGATGCCAACTTAATGGTGCCAAAAAATAAAATGTTAAATAATATTTTTTGTTGGAACCTCATCCTTTGAGAGAGGATTTTTGGGTTGGAAAAGGAGAGGGGAGAACTTGTGGAAGAGATTCTCTAATGAATAACACCAACAAAGAACTCTTCTCCTTCGATGAATCTTTCTCCAAACTCTGTCGAAGGATCTCCAATGATGAACGAACCGAAGATTGAGGAAATTTTGCCGTTACCAACTTTATCTTTTTCCTCTCCTCACTAACATTGTTGGAGGAGATTTGTTTTGGGATCGACAAACACCAATCCATCTCAACCATGGACAATCATCAATCTAACCATTGAGGTAGGGGTTTAATTATAGGTGATTAATATTTCCCATGTTCTACCCTTCTGAACAAAGAATGCGGATCAACTCTCTCAAACTAGTCGATCCGTAGATGTCTTCTTTTGTAGGTTGGGGAATAGTTATTGATGGAGGTTGTAGGGTGGTTGTTTAAATTTATTCCCCTTACCCATTCTTGATAATTCATCGTAAAATCAGGAAGAGATTATAGCTACTTGCTACCGCTCTAACGCGGAGGGTGCGGGCCAAACAAACATGGCCCAACCCCTCTGTCGTTCTTCATTTTTTTTGTGTTCTTTGTAATGGAGGAGGATGGAAACCAACCTCGGTGGGGCACGAGAATGGCAACCATCACCACCGCCGGTCGTGATAAAGAAGAAGGTGCAACGGTGTCGCCCCACGGCCACCGCACCGCTCGCGGCCTCTGTCGCCCCGCGGCCACCGCGCCGCATGTGGCCTCCGCTGCCTGTGGCCTCCGCCGCCCTTCGGCCTCGTGTCGTCTGAGGCCTCTGTTTCCCAGCGGCCCCGCGGTCTCCACCACCCCGCGGCCTCCATCACCCATGGCCCTCCGCGTCACCTCGTGTCCTCTTGCTGCCCTCACGGCCTCTGTGCCTGCCTCATGGCCTCTGCGCCGCCCTCACGGCCTCACGCCGCTCCGCAGCCCCCATGCCGCCCAGGGCGGGCTGAGCCAGACCTAGTGGGTCGGGCTGGACCCATTGGGCCAAGCCGGACCCAGCATACCAATCCGAAACCAGTGGTCCGGGTCGACCCAAATCGGGTCGGTTCGGCCCAGGCCGGGTTGGGCTGGGTCGGACCAGACCCGGACTAGCTACGAGCTTTTCGCTCTATCGGCCATAACTTTGGTACCAGGTGTCCGTTTGACAAACCGTCAACGGCACTATAAACCTTGGAGCAAGACGGTCCCTTTGGTATACCCCCACTGGAGTTTTGGATAAAGTTGGGATACAATCAGGTTGGATCAATCACGAATCCAATCGGGCCCTCGAGACTAAAAGGCTAATAACTTACAGACCAGGAATCCGATTGAAACATCGTCTATTGAATTGAGACCCCTATGACATGTCAGTCCTTTGGGATACTTTTTCGTGGGACTTCATGGTAGTTGGAGTATTGACCAGTGGCTTGAGGAGTGTACCCTCTCGAAGACGATCAAGCTTAGTGCAGGAACCCAATACCTGGTTGTGACGTGAAGAATGAATAGTGATCCTATGTGGGTCAACACCAAGCGATCCGGTGTGGGTCAGCACCTAGAGATCCTATGTGGGTCAACACCAAGCGATCTTATGTGGGTCAGCACTGAACGATATTGTGTGCGTCAGCACCGAGCGATCTCGTGTGGGTCAGCACCAAGAGATCCTATATAGGTCTGATGAAGTACTGGCGATGTACTAGGATCCTTTGTGGGTCTACCACTTAACAGATTAAGATGATTCAGTAGCTATATTTAATCATCTTTACTATTGTACCTAAGAAATACCTAGTGTGAGATGAGTCAGTACCTTTGTGGTATTCTTCTATGGGGAGTACCTATGTGGTACTTACCTTTGTGGTGTTCCTCCCTTAGTGGAACAGTTGAACTTTGCGCTTTTGAGTTGGACTCTGTGTTTCCTCATGATTGAGATGGGTATACTTGATAACTTAGGTATATGTATAGGCATATACCTAAGTAGGGTTGTCAGTTGATTTCATGATTTTTGGTTTATCCTTTGTGGATTTTGTGATACTTTGAGGGTCTTCGGGTCCCTACTGAGTATCGTTATACTCACCCATGCACGGGTTATGCCCGCACTTCGTTGTGTTTGGTGCAGACGATGGACAATGTTGACTAAGGACGAGAGTACTAGGACTGGAGGTAGCTCGGAGGTGGAACTTAGACGAGGCTTACTGTAGAGAAAATCGATCGAGATCTGTACCCACCCTTCACGTAGGATCCTTGGTGGGTGTTCAGAGCAGTTGTTCCAATTTACTTATACTTTCAATTTCTTGTACTTTCCAGTTGGGCTTTTATTATGGTCCCTTGACTTACTACACTCACTTTGTTTACTATTCAGTTTACTTGATTTCGTATCTTGTTATGTGCTAGGTTGGGTGTGCTTACATGTTATAAAGGCAATGTCTTCCCAGTTTTAGGGAATACACCTTCGGTGCTAGTCACTAGCCCCGAGCCTATGGAAGGTGGGCTTGGGGTAGTCACAGCATGGGCCCTGGGGGACGGTTCGTGACACCACCAACCTCAATTATAGATTTATTTCCTTTATATTTGAAGCTAGACTACCCTCATCAAATATCATCTAATTCCAAAAAATCATTATCCATCAACATGAGGCTCTAACCAAATTTATAAAATACTAATTAATTGATAAAAAAATTATAAATTAATTTATAATTAGTTTCATAATTAATTTAAATGGAGTAACTGATAAATTATTCACCCTAAAAACACATTTTAAACTAAAAAATAATACTATAGGAAAATTGAGAAAACCCCTATATTGATAAAAAAATTAAAAATAAAGGGTACCCCTATATAAGGGGGGATACCTGAGTAATAGTAAAACTAGTTACCCTTACACATGACCCTGTGTAAGGGTAACAAGTCCTTACCCTTATATTTCCCTTCCTGCATAAGGGTGGAAGGAAATTACCCATAAGCATCATTACCTACATATGGAAACTCATTGTTACCCTTATATTGGTTTCCTATGTAATGGTAACATAAGGTTACCCTTACATAGATACTCTTATGTAAAGGTAACACAAGGTTACATTTACACAGGCCCTTGTATAACAGTAACATGATTTACCTTTATGTATGGGGGAACCTTGCATTAAGTTAGCCTATAACCTAAAAAATCTTGTTCTTACTCTTCTTCTCCTTCACAGAATAAAACAACCTCAGAAATTCCCACTTGAAGAATTTTAAAAAAACTCAACAACAAATGAAATGCATAAAATATACCCCGAATTCACTAATAAATCACTCCTTTAATCACATAAATCATGATAAAAATTAAAAATAATGATTAAAATGGGGAAAACAGTAAAAGAATTATTTATCTTACCTCATGGTGAACTTACAAAGCTTCAATCTTATACCCAAACTTTATAGACAATGCACACAGATTCATCTCTAATCAAACTCCCAGTGAAGATCATACCCTCTCCCTCTTTCCCTATCTTAGCTTGAATGGATTCCAGGGGAAACCTCCATGTACCCTTATGTGAAAACGATGAATGTAATATAAGGGATGGAATATATAATTAATTAATTTAATTTAATTTTTTTTATTTAATTTAATTTAAATAACCATTTAAATAGCATGAACCTGATCATGGAACCTAATTCAAGATTATACCTTGCCTAGGTAAAACCCCTAGTTTTAGACTCACCCATAAAGTCATGATTCCATTATGGGACTCCACTTAAGAGATATAAACATTTTCATAAATGAAATAATTAATATTTATTTAAAAATATTAATATATTCCTAAAAAACTATTATCTTGGAATCTCACTGAATTTCATCCCTAGGGTAAACACCCCATGATGTGATCATAGAATCTATAAAAAAATATTTCAGAGGTCGTTTAGTTGGAAAAATTATCATCTCTCCCCTCACAAGAATCTAGAACCAAAAATTAAAATTTACCCTCATTTTAATATCCCAAAAAAAATTAGGTCTTTACTACCTACCCATTATAGAACTTATCATCCCCAAGAAACCTTGGTGATCTTTCAAACATCAACTCAACATTTCAAGATTGTCAATTCCTGATAAAATATGCATGTTTTACTTTAAAACAACAACTGAGGTTCCATTTTGCAACTTCAAAGACAAGGCACAATATTCATAAAAAATTCAATTCATCACTCATCACCATCACTGAAATATAGAGGTAGTTCTTACCCACACTCTTCTATATTAAGATTCTAAGGTTTCATCGATAAATTTATCCATAGGCTTCTTATTCTCCCCACCATAATTCTCAACTCATATGAGATGATTTCAGGCCATGATGCTTCCCAACTTCTAAAACACCTATTAGAATGAATTTATAATGACCTTATAACCCTCTTGGTATGTTTCCATCTCATCAAACCCAATTATAAAGAAAACATAGTCTATTTCTCTTTTCTGGCCATTCTCAAAAACACTTGGCTACACCCACCAATGTGCTACCTCATCACTCACTTATGTTGCCTTAACTCACTAAGGCATCCCAAAATTATCCAATAACCCACAAAAAATTCTAAACTTGAAACTTGGTGTAATTCTATAGTTAAATACTCAACCAACTAAATCATTTTTCATAGTCTCACCTGAGTATCAATGCACCATCGATCTGAATCATGCTCAAATTTCATAAATTCAATATCAATATTAATTCTATTTCTTGTACTTCGTGCAAAATTATATCCAATTTATACATCTATAATCTACCAAGGAACCCAAATAAATTGAAATGCATTTATCTATTAGTATCCAAATTCCAAATCAGTCATACAACGACCTATCTCATCATACCCATGACCCTTACAGCATGAAGTTCATACCTCTACAACTGATTTGATACCCCTACCATGGTAGTATCCTTATCATAACTCTATGAAACCAATTCATAATCACTTTGACCCATGATCATTCCATTATATTACAAAATTATTGAATGTGGTTTTTCCAATCACTACTGAGTGATAACTTGAATGTAAAATATATTGATCCCACTATGTGTGAGTTGTATTTGTTGTAAAGGAATTAATTTCAAGGCATTTAAATATGTTCATGAAGAATTATCATCTCTTATGTTGAATTAAAATAGTTATGATGATGTATTTATGATAAGGAATCCAATTTTGTTGAAGTAGTTGAAGTTCCATCTATATGTATTGGATGATGTGTAATGATAATGGGAATTAGAATGAAGTGTTTGTGAGAATCATGGTAGCTAAAGTGAATGTGGGAGATTCATGGTAGGATAATCAGCCACATGAAGAAGGTGATAGTAGAGAAAATAGTTTGTTTATAATAAGTAAAGGGATATCAAGTGTTGTAGTAGATAAGGTGGAAGAAGAAAATATGAGATGGATTGAATCATATATGAAGATGAACATAAATATGAGGAGAGTTAATTATTATGATGAAAATTAAGGTGTTCATCTAAGGTTCAAATATCATGATATTGGTTATCTTGATTCCTATGAAAAGTTTTTTATGAATTTTGAAATAAGGCTGAAGTTTGAAAAGGGTAAAATGGTGAAGTTTGGGAAGTTTCTTGAAGAAGTGAAAACACTTGTATGAAAATTTTCATATGTGCTCTGTGTAAGGGAATATAAATGTGTATGTTTTCTAATATAGGTGAATCTATGTAGCCAAATTAACTCTTTTGTATCTGAATGTTCACAAAATCATATGTCCATGTATAAAAAAATGGATTTTTGAATGGTCATGTAGGAGAATTGGTTACATAGAAGAATATTAATCTAGGTTAATTTGGATGCATATTTGACCATGTAGAAAAATCATCTATGTATGAAGAATTTGGATACATGATGGGACACATAGGTAAATATTCATACCTAAATGTTCTACTATGTATAAAAATAAACCACATATATGAATTATCCATGGATAAGAATTGGATATGTATAAGAATGTGTATAAAAAGAATGATGTATTCAAATTGTCCACATATGAAAATTATATCATGTATGTGGAGGGTTTCTCTATTAATTATAAAGAGGAAATGGAAGATATGTTCATATAGAAGCATTATTCCATGATAAGAATATTTCAGATGGTACATTATAAATTAAACTCTGGTGATATTAACATCATGATATAGATTATTTTGATCCTTTATTATTGAAGTTAGAACCAAGATTCAGAATATTTTAGGTAAATATGAATTAAATGAGAATATATTTCATGATAAATATCATCATGATATGTGATATTTTATGAAATAAATTTAAGAGATATTTTTTGGAGAAATATCACTGCAAATGAAGGATAATTGATTCGAACAGTTTAATGAAGGAATGGAAATGAAGAACTGTGAGTTCTGTTGCATGAAGTAAGGGATTAAAGAGCATAAAAAATGAATATTTAAATATTTATACATGAATATAGTTTAGATATTTATATTTTTTGGAGTTCATGTTGCATGAAATTCTATATATCATGGAAACAAAAGAAGAAGTAAAATGGAGACTTTAGCTAAGACTTTAAGGAATGTTTGAAATATATAAAATATAGAAAATATTGAAGAATGTGGGGTTTTAAAGATAAAGTATCTTGAGATTTTTGAATTACCAAGAATGTTAATAATTCAAATATATGAACCCATGTGGTATTGTGAATATTTAATAGATAGGAGAAAGAGAATAAGTGACTGGTGCTACTGGATATTTTTATATATATTGGAGTTCGAGGAATAATATGTGAGAGTGGATGTTTAATAAAATTATTCAATATAGAGTATTTTCTATATAAAAAAAATATAATACCCAAAATCATGATATTTTGAATAATTTTTGAGTTTTTAAGAACAAGAGAAGAAAGTAAAACCAATACAGGTTGTATGAACTAAAGAAAAAGAATATAAGAATAAGGCATTGTGCATATTTGTTTTCATAATAAGAATAAGAAAAAGAATTTGTTGTTAATTAAAGTTTGAACATATTAAAGATAGGTCATTCAGTCAGTGTAATAAAATAACAAAAGTAGAAAAATATTTCTTTCACCTATGCAAGAAAAAATCATTCCAGCTATTGATGTAAAGAGGGAAAAGGTTGTGTGCACTGTTGTGCATACAAGGTAAGAAGAAGTGGAGTTGATTTCATGTTTCTATGAAAGTAAGAGAAGATTAAGAATACAAGGAAGTACTATGATATGAAATATAAGTCTAAAATAGTGGAGTACTTTATTATTGTTGTAAAGAAATTGAAGATTGTCTATAAATGTAGTATAAATATCCATTCGAATCTATATGTGGACTAGGGTATCACTTATCCAAGGAATCAAAAAAAATTTATATATGCTCATAAAGTGTAGGGAACCACAATTGGGTTCAATATTGTTTCCAATCCAAATAATTGTAATTAGTACCTTGTTATATTTTAAAAAAAAATTATCAGTCCTCACCATACACAATAAGGACATCTAATCATTCTATGTAGTGAACCTTGTAAAATATCTTATTCTTTAATCTATTTTATTTTTATTCTTTTATATGATAAGGAAGATATAATAAGATAATTAGGATCTTAAATGGTCAAATAGGTAAAGGGATAAAATTTTCAATTGGAAGAAAACTACACCAACATTAGCCCACTACCCCCTCCTCCCCCTCACACTCACCCCTCACTATCAGTGTTGAGTATATCCCAATTGGTCCTATCAATTGGTATCAGATGGAAGGTTAACCTATCATTAAATTATATGCATTTAGAGTTATTATATTTTTAATATTTAAAGTTTATTTCCTATTTTATAATGAATTATAGTTTTTGTGAATTTATCTCATATCATAATTCAGTTTATACTAATATTTTGATGAACAGGAGAAATAAACAGAAGATGGAGATGAGAAATACATATCTCTTTCCTAAAGAAGAAGTTACCTCAATCCATATAATTGAAGATGATATATATGGACTTGATATATAATAATAGGTTCTTTAAATTTTCACTAAGGATAAAGACAACACTATTACCTCAAGTGGATCATGGAAGTCAAGTGATCATGAGGTATTTGAAAATTCTTGGAAAAATTTTCCATAGGAATAAAAACCAAGTGAAAGTGATCATACATTTTCATATTCACAAGATATATTTTTGAAACATTAAAAGATATTTCTTACTCTTTTCTCCAATAACTATTTTCTTTTATTTATGGAATTTTTGAAATTCATCGAGAAGATATCACCCATATTTAAGGCTAAGATGATAACATGGATAAGGCATTGCAAGAGAATGTGTCAAAATCTGTAAATCTCTCCAAATAGGTTGGTGTCTTTAATAAAATTTGTATGGATCTTGAAATAATTTCCTCAAAATTTTAAAATAAATATCGCAAATAAGCTCAAGAGAAATATAAATTTATGAATACTCATTAAGTTAAGATCCATGCATTAGAAGTTAATCATAAAAAATAACATTGATCTTAAAGATTTACAATTGGATGTTAAACCCAAGAAAATAAAGGAGATTGACACATTGTTACTTGATAAGTTTAAAATTAATTAAGTAGAAGATGAAAGGATAAGGAATAATTGTGAATATGAAGTGGAATTTATTGAATATCAAAATAATTTTATCAATATGAAATTTTTAGAATTGGAAATTAAACTGGATAACCTTAAGAACAAACATATTGATTTTTTTTCAATTGAAGATTAATGGAGTTACTACTATAGGTTGATCTAAAGAATATTCCTATGTCAAAACACCTCTATCAAGTAGAAATAATATCGATACATCTTCAACTAATCATTATCAAGTAGGCTCAAATAAAGAGGTTCATCCATACCAATTTCTAATGATTTTTCTAAATTTGTTTCTTTGGACAGTGTAGGTTTGAATATATATATATATATATATATATATTTATGGGTGTGAAGAAATGGTGAGAAGTATATCACCATATCTATGGTGAAGAGAAGAAAGAGTATGAAAGATGGTTCCCTAAGAATTGCTCAACCAGTGGTGGATATTGTTCAAAAATAGAATGTTTTAACTTTTCACAACAATAAGTTTTTAAAAGAAAATCAAGTATTGTTGGGACATGTTGGTGCTGAAATAGGTTTAGTCACTATTTAATGGATTTTTGGATCAATCCTTTAAATTATAAATAACAAATCAATCCCATATCTAAGGGATAAAGTCAAAGAAAATGTAACAACCATAGATAAATAATAAAAATATGTCAAGTTCCGTCATATTTGAGGTACTTGGAGATCCATATGGTGTTTTTATGCTGGTGGTCACAACAATGGTGCATACTCATATAAACATGTATGAAATATAAATAAGCAGAGAAGACCACATGAGAATAATGAATAATCAAACTTGGGAAAGAATATTAAGATTTATGAAAACAAGTATTCTCACAAGAATATATCAAATAAAATATATGGGAGATCCTTGGAAAATAATAATAAACAAAATTAGATCCAAAAAAATTCCAATAAGTTCAAGAAGAGTGCATCATCTAATAGGAATGATGTAAATAAAGGCACTCATGAGGATCCATGTGTATACTCCAATCATGTTTTCAATATTCCCAAATACATTTTGGTAATTTTTCTAGCAGATTTGGAAAGAGATAATAAGATAGAAGAAGCATATGAAAAATAAAGTGTTAAAGGAAATGATAATATTCCACATGTATATTCTAAATTTCATGAGTGGTTGTCAATAAAGGATAAATATTATGATAAATAAGTATTGTGTGTGAGGTTAAATATGGTTATACACACTCCTACAGATTTATCAACAATAATTCCTATATAAGAAGAGTTTATAAAGAAGATAAAAGTTTCACCAGGTGCTAAAAGCTTCATAAAGACTCTTAAAAATATAAATTCAACACGTGAATAAATTAAATAATTGGTGAGATCCCTGATTCCAATAGTTAAACCATATTTGAAAAATATTTATGTAGTCATAAAGAGTGAAGAGACATGGTTAAGATAATCCTCTCAACTTTTTTTTACATTAATGAATAGGAAGACCCACCTTATTCACTAAAATGTTCTGTTTTTTATTTTTAATTTTAATATAGTGAATTTAAGGAGAACTAATTTCTTAGGTGGATAACTTGAGTAGGAGTGATAGATATCAATTATGGTTATCCTAAATGAAGAAGTACCCATATAATATTGATCTCTCAAATGATATTTTGGATAATATAATTATATGATCATCTTCTATGAAGCTAAAATAAGTTATTTTTGTAAACACATAATAGAAAACTAAAGATGATTCCATCTTAGTTTGATTTTAAATTTATAATTCTAAAGGAATATATTATAGAAGATCACCCTTAATGATAATGTGGAAGTTGTATATTTTGGAAATCCACATAGAGAAGATTAATTTTTTTGTTTTCTCAATATAAAACATCATATGATACATAATTTTAATTAATAAACTTTATTAAGATCATTAGGATTGTATCCTTGAGGAGGATATTGGTGAATAATGTTAAAGAAGCTACCAGAATTATTATCTCATTAAAATATTATTATTATGGAAAGTTCTTTAAGAACATGTCAATGAATATGTAAGTATTAATTATCTATCATGTGTGTAAACAAGAATAAAATCCTAATATTATGGATGATAAATTGATTTAAATAAATGAAATTAAAGTTGAATTTTTAAATAAGATTCAAAATTATTCATATAACATCAATATTGTAGTGCACTTGAAATTTTTTTACTAGTTAGATAAAGTGAATATAAGAATTTTAAGTTGATTTACTTTATTAATAAACTCATAAAAAAATTGGTATTAGTTATATAACTCAAAATGGAAATAGATAGACAAGTATGAGGATGGTAAAAAGTTTTCTTTAATTTGGTATCAATTTCAATTTAGAATGGACATCTTTGTTACAGGAATAAAATCTTCCTATTTTCTAAACCTTGTATGGATCATATATACTTAGAGTGATATTATTGTTGGAATGTTTCTTAAGAATGAATGGATACCCTTTTACAAATTATTTTTTATTTCTTGTCAATAAGGGTGAGATAAAGTGAAATAAAGGATTGATGAGAAAGGGGGAGAGTAGAAATGAAGACAGAACATATTGACACATAATTTAGATGGTATTTACAACAAATAAAAATGGGGATATTGTTGAGCTCACTATTTTTGATTTGTATTTGTTTTCAAGGAATTATTTTCAAGGAATTTCAATATGTTGAATAAGAATAAGCATCTTGGATGTTGAATGAAGATGGTGATGATAGAGTATTGATGATAAGGAATCCAAGTATTTTGAAGCAACTGAATTTCCATCAATATGCATCGGATGAATTTTTATGATGATGGTAATTATAAGGAATTGTTCATGAGAATCATGGTAGATAAAATACCATCGTATATGCATGGTAGGATAATCATCCACATGAAGAAGTTGATGGTTGAAAAAATGTTGTGTCTATAATTAGTGAACAGACCAAAAGTGTGGTAGTAGATCAAGTGAAATAATAACAAGATATGATATGTATCAAATCATATATAAAGATAAACATAAAGATAAGGAGATTTAATTATGAAAATGGAAATTAAGGTGTCCTTATAAGGTTTAAATATCATGATATTGGTTATCATGATTCTTGTGATAATTTTTGGATGAAGTTCAAAAGAAGGAAGAAGGTTAAAAAAGGGAAAAGGATAAAGTTTGATAAGTATCTTGAAGAAGTGAAGAACCATGTATGTGAATTTTCCTATGTTCTCTACATAAGGTAATATCCATGTATGGGTTTTCCTGTGTGAAATAATCTACATATCTAAATTCACTAATGAATATTCAAATTTATATAGAATAATATCTCCATGTATGAATAATTGGATATGTGATGGGTCACGTGGGTGAATTGGTTACATTAAATAATGTTCACATAAGTAAATTTAAATACATTTTGGACCACATAGGAAAATGGTCTGTGTATTAAGAATTTGGATATGTGATAGGTTATGTAGGTGAATCTGCATACCCAATTATTCTGCTTTGTATATAAATAAAACATGTATAAAAATTATACATAGATGAGAATTAGATATATCTATGTATAAAAATTATACTTATATGAGAATTATCTATATTTAGGAATGTTTATAAAAATAAAAATGTATGAAAATTTTCCACGTTTGAAAATTTCATCATGTATACAAAGAGGTTCTCTATGCATTATGAAGAGGAAATGGAAGAGATGTTCATGATGAAGATTTGTGTCATAATAAGAATATTTCATACAGTTCATTATGAACTGAACTCTATTGATATTAATATCAATTATATAGATTATCTTGATCCTTTATTATTGATTTTGAAACTAATATTTAGAATATTCCAGGTAAACAAGAATTTAATGAAAATATATATCACAATAATTCTCATCATGATATTGGCTATTTTAAAAAAGTGTTAGGAGAGATATTATAGTTAAATCTTAGAAAAAATGAAGGATAGTTAATTCAGGTAGTTTAATGAAGTAATAATAATTAAGAACCATTGTATGTGTTCCATAAATCAAAGGATATATGACCATAAATAATTTATATTTAAATATGCATACAGGAATATTTTTTGAATATATAGATTTTTTAGAGTGAAGGTTTCAAAATAATTCCATATATCATGGAAATAAAATAAGAATGAATAAATGAGTCATTAGATGAGTCTTTTGGGAATGTTTGAAATATATTAAATACTATAAATACTAAATAATATATAGTTTTTAATGAACAGATATCTTGTAATTTTTTAATTACCAAAAATCTTGGTAATTTAAAGTATTGAATTACCATTGTAGTGTAAATATGAAATAGAGAGAAGAAAGAAAATAAATAAATTATTATATAGGGTATTATTATATATATTTCAGATCTAAGAATAATAATATGTGATATTGGATGTTCAAAACAATTATCCAATAGAGATTATTTTCTATGTTCCAAGAAAGATAATACCTAGCATCATGATATTATGAATAATTTTTGAGTGTCATAGAACAAGATAATAAAGTAGAACCAGTTCAGGTTGTATACACTAAAGAATAAGAAGAAGAAGAGAATAATAAGTCATTGTGCATATTTTTTTATATAGGAAGAAGAAGAAGAAGAAGAAGAATTGGCCGAGTTGGTCATAAGGTTCATAATAAGAAGAAGGTTATGTGCATTCCAGGTTTTGAAAATTGAGGAGAGGTATTTTAGTAAGTGAAATATAAGAACAATAGGAGAATAATAGGTCTTTAAATTTTTCAATAAAAGTATCATTTTATTCTTATTTTTTCAAAAGGAATAATTTTTTGTGAACAGTTTTTCATATAATGGAACATGAAGAGGAGTTTCTTACATGTTGTTTTGAAAGTATGAGAAGAGGAAGAAGATAAGGTAGAACTATGAAATTGAAATAAAATTCACTACTGGTGGAGTACTTTCTTGGTATTGTAAAGAAATTTAATAAATTTAAGATTTTTTATACAGATGGTATAACGATCCAACAGAAGTTGCATGTGGACCAGGATATCACCAATCTAAGGAATTAGAATTTTTTTATCCCCCTCCTAAATTGTTGGGAACCACTCTTCTATTTAGGATTTTTGAGCCAAACCACTATAATTTGTACCTAATTATGGTCGATAATATATTTATTAGTCATCACCAAACACAGTAAGGACTGGCTACTCATTCTGAGTAGTGAACCATATAAAAATATTGTGTGTCTTACTCTACTTACTTTATCTACTATCATATAATAAGGAAGATGCAATAGGAGAATCAATATCTTAACTATTCAATGAAGTAAATGGATATAATTTTTTTTGGAAAAAAACTATACCAACACTAATTCATCCCCCCTCTCAATATTGAGTATATCCCAAGTGGTTATATAAAACCATTAACTATTCCCAAATCACCAAGAACGTCATCCTTGAAACCCTATAAATTTATATCCATAATTAGGGTCACTCCCTAAAATTGATAATGGTGAACTCCTTACCATATGGATTACATTACACCACTCCATGATCACAAACTCAACAAGTTTCATCGTTACATGTGTGTCTCTCCTATAGATCTACACTCACCCATCTTGTTAATACTAACACCATCTATCCATGGTATCATAATCACCACATAAGATACACTCCTCATTATCACCAAAACCTTATACCTCTATGCTTGTAGGTGATAAATCAATTCCATAAACCCTCGTCCCACACATTACCACTCACCGATTCATAATTCAAATAGTGTTGCATGTAACCAATGCACACTACCTCAATAACATCATATTCCAACAAGAATACACTTCAATACAACCCAAATACAGATTCTGTATCACACTATCATTATCCATATGAAATGAAATCCTAGTCTCATGTGACTAAAAACTAATCATGGTCATATAAATTTCAATATCATCTAACAAAAAGAACTCTTAGTGCTTCTCTTCAAAATCAATCATCTCACTCATTCCATGGTCAATCGTATAATCACTCACCAACTGGGCATCATTATAAAATCATAATCATATACCCACACTCATATTTCATGTATGAAAGTGAATCTATAATCAAAATGGTCAACCATATTATCTATCCTACCCTCAAAACCAAACTTTGATACCAAAATCACCTCAAGTGATTTTCATAAGACATCAATGTGCCTATACCACATACTTGGTAGCACCTCACATACACTTATCTCATAACTTGAAGCATCCACCAATTATTACCACATATAAGGAATTCCCAATATTGATATAACCCCTCATTAGGTTTACCTTTATATATCACATCTAACCTCAACAATAGAACTTGGCTCTAAAACATCTTGAGCCACATCTCTAAGAAACATCTTACCCCACCTAGCCCATAAATCATGTATCACATAGGTCACAACTCATAGGAAACACTTATTTATTCCTATTTCCAATATCACAAGGTTACTCATTCCAAACACCCACTCTAGGGCATCAAATATACATAATAGGCATCATGTTCCAAGTCATAAACCTACTAGGGTACTAATACTCATCAGGTATATATATATATGAGACTACCCCCTCAAGGACCAACATCCCATCCAGGTATGTATATGTGTGTGTATATATAATGGAATCACCCCATCATGATCTATGTTGAGTATACTATAACCATATGGTTTGGTTAAATATAATTCTACCAAGAAGCTATGTGTTAAAACAATATATAGGGTGATGTTGACACTTTAAATAACCAGACATTTTTTCTCTATCCAAAATTAGTACCATTATCACCCACTAGGGGTTCATCACTAAGGAATCATATGTCTATATCGACCTACTAGAATCACTATACACTTTTTACATAGATGGATTTCATAGTTGTTGAGGATCATCTCATCATAGATCCACATGACCTATCATTATAGAAAATATATTATGGTTTATTTAAAGATAATGGAAATAATAATTTATATGATAAAACATTGTATAAGCTGTTTTTTAAACATTATATAGTTAAACCCTCATTATTGGCGATATCAATCGCATACAAAAACATGTATGCCTTGTGAATCTTATATGTCAAACATGATGCATCAATATTTTCCTCATATCAATAAGCCAAGATCCAAAATCCAAAAAATCACAAAATCAAAACCCAAGTGCATTATTCTAATTGAAATCAAGTAACTATAAAATAAAAAACCAATAAAAACAATCTTATTACCCTACTAACCTAGACTTCCATCAAAAAGGGTGTTTGTGATGCATCAGTATAAGGCCTATCTTAATCCCCAATACATTCATATGTCACAAGTTTACCATCTCCCCAAATAATAATACTAATAAAAAATCTCATACACTTTACGATATTAGTCACAAGTATATGATACCACTTTGTAATTTCCCCATCCTAGTTCACTCTAAATAATGATTGGACTGGGTCACCATGTGACATTAAGAATGTATCCCCATATGTGAGAAGCTTCTAACTAGTGGCGAGGGTCTAGGGTGTTACCATGGGGAAACTATACCTTCATATCAGAGTTAAATTATAGTAGAAATATAATAAATCATCTATATGAGTATGTAGAGGAATAAAAAATGAATCATCAATAATAATAATGAATGAGAAATTATACAGTCATACAGACTCATGGTCATGCTAGTATACAATGATTGATCATCTAATGGGTCGATCGCAATAAACTAAATGAAATAAATAAAGTGAATATACATTGGGATCCACTAACATCCCTAATTAATACCTCATACATATCCTAATTTCATTTAAAATATCTATCTTAATGATCCAAACCCAAGCTTATTCCCAACCTAAACCAATGAATAGTGATTATTGTACAAGTATGAAATTTTCATGGTGTCTTGAGTAGATTATGATTAAAACTCAATATCACACCACCAACACACTCCCATAAATAACTAATAAATTTAATTTACTTTTATAGGTGATATTATCAAAATAATAAAATAATTTTAGAATCATAAACAAATAAACATTATTAATCCTTCAGTTCTAACATGACACCCGAGATCGACTATACCCACTTCAGCCAGTTTCATTATGTCACTGAGAATATACCCTCATCTGGAACTTAGAGTTGGATACTCCCTACCAAGGAAAATATATCATAATGAAACTTAGGGGGATACTCAAACCCTTATAGGGAATAAAGTCATCTAAAAACTCTGGGGAATATTCACACCCTTCCGGGGAAGAAATTCATCCAAAAACTTGGGGAGTATCTATACCCTATCGGGGAATAAATTCATCCAAAAAATCAGGGGTGTATCCACACACTTCCAGGGAAGAAATTCATATATAAAATAAGGGGTGTATCTTCACCCTTCTAGGGATTCAAGTCATCTGTAAACTCAGGAAGTATCTTCACCCTATCGGGGAAGTAATTCATCCTAAAACTCAGGGGTGTAACTTCACCCTAATGAGGAAGAAATTAATCTAAAAATTCAAGGTAGTATTTTCACCCTACTAGGTAATTAATTCATATTATATCAAACATGAAGTCTGGATCCAAGAAAAACATATAAGTCATCCCATGTATCTACATACATATCAATGGTTAGTGTGTCCCACCCAGATCCTCTCTTAGAAAGAATCTTGATGGGGTCTTCCATCTGCTACAACTTGTCCCACATAATATAGTTTGGCATCTCAAGTTCATGTCCTATCATTGAAACATTTCTTTATAAGGATCACGTAATTTATTTTGGGTTCTAAGGTGATAAACAAAATCATCACTACCCATTTCTATTTTCACCCTATTAGGGGTTTTTATACCACTAGGTCATCCACTGGGTTCACCTAGGTCACATCACTACCGAGACACCATTCTCAGGTTCCTCTATCCAATTTCCATCACTCAAATCCAAGACCATCACTCAAAGGGCATAGCATCCCTTAGCATTGTCATTATCTCATCAAGGCCTCATTACCCTCCTAAGAAAATCCAAACTTTCACCACTCTATGGAGATAACATAAAGCTCATCTCATATCCCAAGTCACTACTAGGTTAGTCCTCATGCACCCAACCCATCCAAATATTAATCAAGTCACACCTACCTAGATGGTAACATCCCAAGGGTGAAGAAGCACTCACCTCATCCTCATCATGCTATACTAACATATCTAAGGTATCTCAAGTCCACTAAGGTCTGGGGCCATTAGTTATTAGCCTATCACATATCCCTACTCAAGGGGTATAAGGGTGACTATATAGGTTCTCTAGAGTCACTAAGTTCATTTAAATTTTACCCCTTGGGTTCTGAGTATCACAAGGAACATTATCATAATCAAGTCCTCATCCATCGGCATTTGAGGCATCAATATAGTTCCCAAGGGTCCATCATGTCCCTTTACACTTTGTTTATTCCATTCATAGGCATTTAATTTTATTTAAAAAATTTATTTAATTTAAAAAGTCTAATCACTATAACAGAGATATCACATATAAAGTTTCATATAAATAAATTGAACTTATAAAATAGGGTATGTTCAAGGGACTATATACCTCAGTTATGGAGTTATTCCCTTCATATGTAAAGCTTGACCACCCTCATTGAAGCCCATCCAAGTATAAAACATTCACCATCTATCAAAATGAGCCCATAACCGTATTCATAAAACAGTAATTAATTTTAAAAATATTTTATAAAATATTTTATAATTAATTTTAAAAAATAATTTAAATGGAATAATTAATAAATTATCTTCCCTAAAAACCCCTTTATATACCAAAAAATAATCCTCTAAGAAAACTGGACAAAACCCTTTTTAAAATTTATAACAATTATTAGTATCCTAACAAAAGGGGGTACCTATGTAAGGGTAAAATTGGTTAACATTACACAGACCCCCTGCATAAGGGTAACACCTTGCATAAGGGTGACATGGGATTATCCTTATTCAACCCTACCTACATAAGGGTTGAAGGATATTACCCTCACATAGCCTTCCATGTGTGAGGGTAACTCATGGTTACCCTTATAGTGGTCCTCATACATAATAGTAATGCATGGTTTCCTTTATGTGGGACCATCTATAAAGGAAAAACAATTTACCTTTACACACATGGGATCCCTTTTGTGAATATAGATGACAACCTAAAAACCCCATTTTCTTCCTCTTCTTCTCCTTCTTCAAAGAATATAACAAACCCTTAAAAACCCCACTTGTAGAATTCTTCAAAAAAACAAAAATAAATGAAATTCATAAAACCTTCCCTTGATTCACCTATAAATCAATACTCTAATCACATCAACCATAATAAAAATTTAAATTGAATATTAAAATTGGGAAATGGAAATATTAAAAATATATTTCCTACATTACAGTGAACTATCGATGCTTCGAGTTCATACTCATGCTTCATGGCCAACGCACCCATATCCAACATTTATTGAACTCCTGGTGAAGATCATACCCTATCTCACTCTTTACCTCTATCAGATTGAATGGATTCCATGTAAAACCTCCATTTACCCTCACATAAAAAATGGAATAGAACATTAGGGGTACGGGATATAATTAATTAATTTAAACTAATATGACTAATTTGATTTGATTTTATTTAAATAGATATTTAAATTTCCTAACCCTAGTCCCTAAACTCAAGACAAGTTTATTCCTCTCCTAGTTAAAACCCCTCATTCCAGACTCACCTATGAAGTCAAAATTCCATTTCAGGACTTAGTTCAAGAGATATCAGTGTTTTCATAAACATAATAATTATTATTTATTTAATAAATATTAAAATATTCTAAAAAATACCATTAGCCTAAAATCTCACCAAATTATATCCCTTGGGTAAACACTCCATTTAGAGATCAATATATCTGTCATAAAATATTTTAGAGGCCATTTACTAAGATAAATTACCATCTTTCCCATCATGAGCATCTAGGATGAAAAATTCATATTTACCCTCATTTTCACAACCCTAAAAATGTGTGGGTATTTACATCTTTTTCATTAATCTAATACCAATATGATATGGTTTATTTAATTTAATTTAATTTTGTTTCATTTGATTGTTTTGATCTATATCATCATGTTATTTGGAATGTTTATCTAAAGAAAGATACCCTTAACCAATAGTGATTGGGATGATTAATTCAGTCAAATGTGAACTGATGCTCAAAATTCACCTAGATAAGGTTTCATGCTTGGTAATGGGAGAAATATCTAAAAATATAAGGTTCCAAACCACAAATACTCAAATTTATAGCAACCCAATCCTTAAACATGTTTTATTTCAGGATTTTTAACATAGTTTTCCAATAAATACAATCCAAGGATCGAGAGGTCTTGTATCTTTGGAATATTAGACTCATAAATACATAATAATTATTTAAAAATATATATAGTTCTCCTAAATCTCATAAGACTTATAAAATTTCATATAATACCTTAGATAAATATAAAGGAAAAGGGTGAGCTAGAAATCCTAGTAAGGGAATAATCAGAGTAAATCATGATAGTGAGACAACACATATAAGTTATAAATCCTAACATGATATCATAAAGATAATGGTCATAGGAATGAAAACATGGCATAATAAAATGATATCTTAAGATCATGGAATCATAAATATGTGGAAATAATATAAAACATGACATCATAAGCATAAGTCAAGGCTCACTGCTAAGACAACATAACATCGTGTCATTGGCTAACTACCTGTGCACCATACATGGTATCTCATGAGATGAAAACATTACTCAATTTATTGGAGAGATATATAATTATAGGATCACATATTATATCATAATATATACATGAATATGTTTTCCCCATGAGGAAAGTAATCTATATATAAATCATAATCATGATCAACCCCATTAGAATGAACTGGGTTTCATAATCTTATCTCACAGCATAACCAAAAGCTATATCATAATGATTCCCAGTAGAAGAAGTAATGAAATGATTTTTTACATTCATTTTTTAAAGAATAAATGGTCTTTAACATGGATTTATAATGTATAAAAAACATTATTAGAATTGGAGAAGTAAGAATAAAAACTAGCCACTTAGGTTAGGCTTTATAAAATGAGTAAATGATATTTTAAAGCGGGAAAGAGATTATCATTTTCATTTAAAAATGAACTAGGATGGTTTTATATAAAATTTTTATGGTTTTAATAATAAATTTATTATTATAAATATTTTATGGGGGTGTTCTATGACATAAAATAATAAATAGGTAAGTTCCATTAAATCAGGTTTACTTAAAAGAGGGAATTATAAAGGGAAACTAAAAATGTATAAACTCATAAAGTAAACATACTTTAAATAAGGCATATATTAAAGGAAAATATATTAAAAAATATAATAATTACATTGGAATAATATTTAGGAAATGTATAAAAAGAAAGTTAATGTGTAACATGAAATTAATTAAGGTTATTCCGGAGATCCCTTACCTCGGGTTCTGATTCTCTCTAAGAATGTTCTTAACTACCTAAAAAATAAAATTAATTTTATTAAAATATTATTATTTTTCATCTATATTTAATTTTTAAGTTCTATTTATTATCATGTGTTTTTCATTTATTAAATAGTTATTGCTTATATTGGTTACTTGAGGTAATTTGGTCAATTTCTATGAAACTTCATTGGTATATTGATTGTGGTAAAATGTGTTGTAAAATAGATTCATAATCTCTATAATTATATATTTTTATGTGTTTTACTATTCCATTAGAAAAAATTTTATAAAATTTCTTAGTTTTTTACAAAATGAAATTAAATTTAGAAAGGTTCCTTGACATGTTCATTTAAGGAAGTTAAATTTACTAAGATAATTTATTGTTAATATAACTTATAAAATGTCTAATGTTAAAATTAAAAATATTAATAGTAATATAAATATCATGTTTATAAATTATTATATTTTTAAATTTACCCATGTTAGGCAGTAATGAAAAAAAGAACACACCATTCATAGAGGTGATAATATGTACATACGCATTGTGATATCTTCATTTTTAGAATGGATTTGGGGGAAGGTATAAAATGGATATTACAATAGTATAATAAAATTTTATCATATTGATAATACTAAATTTATCATAATTTCATGGATATAAAATATTTTATGGGGTGGAATAATGAATAAATTAAGGGAGATCTATTATGAACATTACATCTCCCTTTGGATGTTCTCCCTTGGGTAACAATTTAAGGCTCCTTAGCTTGGTATTTTGGAAATAAAAAGGCTTCTAAAACATGGGAAGAGGGTTTAGAAGATACTAGGGAATATTTTTGGCTGATATTGTTCTTTATAATTAGTGGATATATGGGGTAGAGGTGAGTTTCTTTTATAGATGAGGGAAATGGAATTTTTCTAAATTAAATTTTAATATAAAAAGGAACACATGATTCACATGGAATGTGGATAAAAATTAGAAAATAATGGAGTGGGGAAGGTTTAGAGTCCATAATACCTCATCCATTTATTTTTACACATGTGTTAAAAAAAATTATGTCTTTAACTCTTTGAATTATTACTTTTACCATTTTAACTTTTACTATGGTAACAGGTATTTACCTAGGTAATTTATTTTTTATGCTTAAAAATAAAAATTTACTTATTAAATAAATAAGAAATAATGATTTAAAATATTAAATTCGTTTTATTTTAATTTATTTATAAAAGTGATAAAATTAAATTCTAATGTAATAATTTTATATCGCAATAAAAATAGTTTTTAGAAAAATATATTTTTAAGTATAAAATTAGTTTAGGATAAAATTATGAATATTTTTAATTTTCAATAAATTAATTAGTTTATTATTAACAAAATAATATTTATTTTTCTTTTAAAATAATCCAAAATAAAAACCCACCTTATGAAAACTTAATTAAAAGAAAAAGACTAAAAATAGTTTTTATTATAATAAAATATTACTTAATTTCCAAAATGTTAGTCATGGATTTCCTAAATTAAAAAAAGTATTATTTTACTCCATAAATATATTTTTGGTCATTAAAATTTTTTTATAATATTTTAAATTATACTTAATTCATGATAAAGTAATAAACGCAATAATATTAGTAAAACCGTAATTTTTACTATTTTTCTAAAAATAAATTATTTTAGAGAAATCCCAAAAAATAATCATAAGATAATTTTGACATAATGAATATAAAATTTAATTTATTATTATTATTATTATTATTATTATTATTATTATTATTATATTTAATTTATATGAGTGATAAAAATTAATTTTAATTGTAAGTTCACAAAATGAAATAAAAATAATTTTTAGATAAGTATATTTTAAATCATGAAATGAATTTATTAATATTACTATACCTTAAGTTTATTTTCTATTATAATGGTCAGGATACTATTCAAATGGTCATATTATTTCCATGTAAAGTTATTAATTAATGAAAAAAATCAATAGTTTTTATTATCTATATTACTTAATATGACACATATATATACTCTGAAGGGAAATATCTATATATAATTCTTGGTTCATTACATTATTCATCCCTTAAGAAATTTTACCCTATAAATTTAATTTCATACACTAAGGTGAAAAAAATGAGGGTAATTGTATTTCATTTTCTCTTCAAGTTTCCATATTTCCACTTTATACTTATGGTTTTTTCAAAGTTCTTTGACAAGGTGAGTTGTCTTATTATGTAGAAATTTGTCTCTACAATCCCTAATCTACACCAAATTCTCCTTGTAAGAGATACCATTATCCAAATTTACCACCTCTAGATTTAGTATGTGTAAGTTATATGGTATATACTTCCCCAATAGGGAAACATGGAATTCATCATACACTTTATATAGGTTTTTTGGGAGCTTTAATTGATATTCCACAACTTTGATGAGATCAAGAATCTCAAAGGGGTCAATGTATCTAGGACTTAGATTCCCCTTATTCTAAAATCTCAAGAATATCTTCCATGGAGATATATAGTGGAAAATTTTATCATTAACCTCTAATTCCAATTCTCAATGATGGTTATCATTATAACTCTTCTATCGACTCTATGCCATTCTGATATGTTGTTGAATGTATTTAACCTTCTCTATAATTTCATCAACCAATTATGATTTAAGTATATTATGTTCACCAGCATCATCCTAATATGTGGGATTTATACATTTCTTCCCATATTTAAATTTATATGGGTCCATTTGAATTCTTGAGTATAACTTTTTATTGTATGAGAACTCAACCAAAGGAATAATTTGGTCCCAACCTCTCTTAAAGTCCATAGAACAATCTATCAACATATCCTCAAATTTTTTGTAAAAAATTTGTTCATATTGGTCATCAGTATGGGGTTGGTAGGTTATATTAAAGTTAAAAAATGTATTTAATGCATGATTAATGCTTTTCTGGAACATTGAAATTAACCTCAGATCTCAATCAAATACAATTGATAGTGGTGTTCCATAAAATCTCACCACTTATTTAATGTATATACTTATAAGGTGATCGAGTGAGAAGTCCTCTTGAATATAAATAAAGTTAGAAGTCATTGTAAGATGGTCCACCACAACCCATATAGAATTATTCCCTTTGTATTTATTTAGAATACTCATAAAAAATCCATATTGATGTTCTCTCATTTCTATGTGGGTATAGGTAGTGATTTCATCATCCCTTCAGAATTTGAGTTCTCTTCCTTAACCTGCTGAAACACTAGGCACCTTGATGTATATTCAACAATATCCTTCTTAATATTGTCCCATAATAGTGTTCTCAGAGATGTCTATACATCTACGTTCTCCCTAGGTGGATGGAGAATGTTGATCTATGAGTATCATTCATTAGGTGCTTCTTTATTTCTATCTCTGATGTAATGTATAGTCATTTTGTAAATCCTATAACTCCTTTTCCATCAATGTTGAACTTTGAGGATTTTACCTTTATCATGGAATCCACCTTATTCGGTATATTTACATAATTCCTTTAAAATTTATTAATTTTATTCAAAAGGTATGGTTAAGAAATCATTTGTGTAATGTACCGACTTGGGTGCCACATACCAATGCCCTGAGTTAGTTCATTATGTGACCTTAGGCACGCCTCCCCTTACACCAAATGCTAACGACTAGTAGTGAGGGTCTAATATGTAATGTGGTTAAACTATACCCTATTTATCAAATTAGAACAATAGTATAAATCAATATAAAAATAACCAAGATAATACTATGAATAATAATCAACCATAAGCAATATAAGACCAAGCACCACATGATGAATCCAAAATAGGAAAAATGACTATAAATCAAAGCAGTAAGTATTTCATGTCATAAAAGTGTCGAGGAAAAACCCAAAAATAAAGACACTTTGAAATCTCCAAAGAGGGTTCCAATATAGTCCGGTTCCCCCATCCATGCTCTATCTAAATCCCAAATCATTCATCTAACATAGGGATCTTTCCCTTATCCTATCCTGTAAACTTAAATTATATTTGGGTACCGATCAGGAAACCTGATTAGGGTGTGAGTACAACTCGATAGGCCACCACAAATGGTGTATAAAGTAATATCATGTCTATAATATTCTATGTAGTTTTATAAATAATAAATAACAATTGAAAAAAATAATCATATGTCACATTTATTTTTCTTTAGTCAACCCCATCAGACCTACTTTGGCCCATGCCAAAGTCTAAACCATACACCATATGGATACCACAATTCATTATTTCATGGTATTCCATTATTCATTTAATTATAATTTCATTTCTAGTATCTTGGATCACCAGTCTAGGTAAAAATATATTGGGGGGTTGGAGCATCAATCTGACGTCCCATGGGTATTTGGAGCATCAGTCCCAGACCCAAACCTCATTGTTCACATGAAGTCATTAAGGACCAGGAGCATCATTTTGGTAGCCCATGGGTATTTAGAGAATCATTACCTAACCCACACCTCATTGTTCAATCATTCAAAAATAGCACATATATCATATACATATCAAGGTTCAACATCATTAACCTTCTTATCAAACATTCACATCATGGTGAACTATTTCATTTATCAATCCCAATGATGGTTCTTTACATTAATCACATGGAATAACATGAATAATTCACCACTAATTCATTTATCATAAATTATTCACATCTCATTAACACTTCATGGTTAATTCAAAAAACCCTTTAAATCCCATTATCACCATGAAATAAGGATTTAGTTCAATTACATTAACCCATTATTCCCCTTTTTACAATTGATAAATCATTATTTTAAATGTATTGGCACACCCCATGAGTCTCTATTAATTATGGTCTCATAATCTCCAATGGTCCCAACGGGATCCATGAAGGGTTTCTTAATTCCAAGGTAATTAATTCACTATTTCAATTTAAAATAAAATTTCCCAATGTGGAAATGTATAAATACAACTATAACATAAGATCATGATCAAGACTATGGGAATTAGTAATTAGACCACCTACATCAAGATTTTTTATGAACACTCACCAACCTGTAACCCTCAATTTAATGTAGAGTAGTCAAATTCACAACAGAGGAAGAGATCTAGGATCAAAACCTAGGACCAATATCTAATGAAACAAGATTCTTCAAAATCTAGATCTAAAACATTGACAACAAAGGAAAAAATCATCCCTCTCAAAGGGGAGATAAATATAAGAGAGGTACATATAGAGAAATATAAATGATAAGAGATCGCATACTGGAAAAGAGGTCGATTATTTCACCAGATCTTTGATTCGCATCAGAACAGGTTCTAGGATCCTTGGGATCCTATTAGGAGCTTCAAAAAACAATTAAAGTCATATTAGGTTAAAATAGAATGATTTTGGATATGAAACAGGTGTTTGGGAATTTTTAAATAAAATTTCAGGGGTTTAAAATCTCATGTGCATGGTTTCCTTGATAGGTCACTAAGTTTTCCCAACCATGCACCTTAACCATGTTCCCCCACTATATAGGGTGCACGATTACTCCTATTTGGGTGAAAAGTTTGACAAACCATGCACCAACCATGAAAATACCCTCTATTTGAGGGTTCATGGTTTGGGGATAGTGGTTTCATGGTTTGTTCAAACTATGTGCTACCTCGTATGGCTCAAAAAGGGGTTCAAGGTTTCTTGTTGAAAACTATATGGTTTTCCTTAATCGTGTGCCAACCATGCATAGCCCCATGGGATTCCAAAATTCTCTAAATTCACCCGAAACAACCCCAAAGAAAAACCCAACCAAGGTATGATAAAAAAAGGGTAAAATAATACCTAAAAATGAGTACAATATATCTCTATAAAGGTTGAGATCTTAAAATCTCTCAACCTTTTAACAACACGTCATCGAGTAGAAATCATAAGAATCACTAAGCCTCCAAGGTAAAAAGTATGGGCCACTAGTCCCACATATCTACTTTACTATCCCATTTTTCCTCCTAAACATGCCTATTATTCCACATCACTCAGACTATCAACATGGTCTTTCCCTAAATAACTTTCTCACTAAAATCCACAACATAAATCAGATGCTTCTCAAAGGATGAATCGGTCTCAAACTCAACATCATCAACATTGATCACATGAGAAGGTTTGGGGTGATACTGATGAAGTTGTGACATGTGAAAAACATCATGCATAGAAATAAACTTCTATAGAAGATCCAATTGATATGCCACCAGTTTGATTCTCTCTATAATCACAAAAGGTCCTACAAACCTGATTTCCAACTTTAACTACCTTTGAATCCTATAGTGACCCAATCTTAGTGAAACCTGACGAAATTCATGGTCTCCCACTATAAAATCAAGAGGTCGATGAAATAAATCAGAATAAGACTTCTATAAACTTTTCGTTTCATCCATATGTTTTCGAATCAACTGAACCTATTCCTATATCACCTGCATGATACTTAGTCCTAATAACTCAGACTCACCTACTTCCATCCAACATAGAGGTAATCTATATATACTACCATAAAGTGCCTCATATGGTTCCATATGAACATTCACCTAGTAACTATTGTTATAGGAAAACTCAACAAGCTCTAAGTTATTCTATCAAGTTCCAACAAAATCAAGGATGTGTGATCTCAAAAATTTCTTGAGAAACTGGTTAGTATTCTCTGATTTCCCATCTTTCTTTGGGTGGAAATCCATACTCAAAAACACCTAGGTACCCAACACCTTTTGTAATTTTTTAAAGAGGCATGAAGTAAATCCTGAATCATGGTCTGAAACTATTCTTCACGGCACCCCATGAAAACATACTATCTCTTGAACATACATATCCCTCAACTGATCAACTATGAAAGTATCCCAAATATGCAAGAAACAGGCTACTTTTGTCAAATGGTCCATAATCTCCCATATCATGTAATTCTTATGAGGTATCATCAGAAGATCTACCACAAAATTTACGGTAACATCATCCCGTTTCCATTTTAGAATGGGACACAGTTGTATAAAACCACTAGGTCTTTGATTCTCCACCTTCACATGTTGACAGGTGTAGAATCATGTCACAAAACCTAAAATTTCCCCCTTCATTCATGACCACCAATACTTTTGATGTAGGTCATGGTATATTTTGGTCAAATTGGGATGCACCACCCACTTTGAGTCATGAAACTCACATATCATCTCCTTACGCATACATGTAGGTATAACAACATTGTTCTAGACATAGATGATATCATCCTCATCTATAGTCTAATCGTAAGGTGACTCCCCACCTTCAAGGATTCCCCTCAAGGACAAACACTCTAGATCCTCATATTTCCTCTCCTTGATCCGAATCAAAAGTGTGGACTCAACTGATAAGTATAAGAGCTTCATATACTCCTAGACCTATTAAACCTCAATATGCATCTCAACAATCAAGTTCATCATCTTCCACTTAGAACTAGACTCTTGAACCACTTGAGTTTGTGTCTTCCTACTCAAAGTGTCAGCAACACTATTTCCATTCCTAGGCATATAGGCTAGATAAAAGTAAAAAAATCATATAATCAACCCATCTCCAATTTCTAAGGTTCAAATATCACTGTGGGAATATGTACTTTAAGCTTTTTTGATTGGTACACACAGAAATATTTTTCCCCAATAGGTAATAATGCCAACACTTTAAGGCATAAACCACCATGGATAACTTGAGATCATGCATAGGGTAATTTTGTTCATTTGGATTCAAATGTCACAACCTATACACCACAACTCAGTCCCCCTACATCAACACTACTCCAAGTTCAACTTCAGATGCATCACAAAACATGGTATACTCCTCACTTGACTTGGGTAGGATCAAAATCAATGTGGTGGTCAAATGATTCTTCAACTCTTAGAAGGAATTCTCACATGCTCCATACCATTAAAAATTGATACCCTTATTGGTCATGCCTAAAATTGGTGCTTCTAAATGAGAAATTCATGGATGAATCTTTGATAATAACCCTCTAGGCCCAAAAATCTTCAGATAATAAAAACATTCTTAGGCTAATCCTAAGAAACAACTGCTTGAACTTTCTCTGGGTCAACTAGCACACCATCCTCAAAGATTATGTGACCTAATAAATTCACCATATTAGTCTATAATTGGAACTTATATAGCTTTAATTATAGAAGATTTTATCTCAGTGTACTTGGGATAATGTCATTATGTTGGGAATGGACATCATGAGTCTTAGAGTACACCAAGATTTCATTAAAAAAACACGCACAAACTAATCTAGGTATGGGTGAAATATTTGTTTCATTAAGTACATAGACACATATAGATCATTCTTTATCCCAAATTCTATTATGAATTACTCATATAGGCTATACCTACTTCTAAAATCATTCAACAGTATATCAAAAGGTATCACTCTCAACTGATGATACCCTGGTCTCAAGTAAAACTTAAAGAACACACATGCACCCCTCAATTGGTTAAAGAGATCATCGATACATGGAAGAGAATACCAGTTATTAAATGTCATATAGTTAAACTTTCATTAATCAACACACAAATTCAATGTCTCGTCATCCTTATTAGAAAAAAACTAGTGAACCCCAAGGTAACGTACTCGGGTGGATAAATCCATTATCTATCAATTATTATAGTTAGTTCTTAAGCTCTTGAATCTATATTGTTCTTATTCAGTAAGGTGGGATAGAAAATGGTTCATCTCTAGGAATGAGTTCAATTTTTAACTTAACATCTCTCTTAGGTGGAAACCCTGAGAAGTCTTTAGGAAACACATCTCAAAATAGGTCCACTATAGTTGGAAAGACACTTTACGTCACACCCCTTTCATCCAATAAATATGTCACATCTTGGGTAGTGATATCCAACAATTGCAGAAGTATTATTCCTACTTATCCTGCATAGATATCCCATTCTCTATGATGAACATAAATTTCACCCTCATGTGATGTAAAAGGTCACTCTCCTATGGTACCAATTTATGTGGTCTTGGTACGATGCAAACCATTACATACCCAAAATAAAGTCAAAAGCTAAAATGTAAATTATTTAAAGATCCTAAAGGAAATGAAACTCAAAAACCTCAAGAGAACACCCCTTGCATAAATAAATGTCCCATGAATTCACTCCCAATAGTGTGTTGATTGTCATAACCCCTCTCAAAAACTCTACCATCAAACTCAAACTATTCACAAGTTGATGAGATATAAAATAATCCCAATATCCTATATCAAATAAATTACTAGCAATCATAGAAGATACAAGAATACTACCTCTAAATATCAATGGCCCAGCCTCTCTATCCACAAGTACAGGCTGAACTGCATGAAATTTTCCTATCCCTTTACCCTGTGCTACACTACTCTGTTGATATTGGTGCTCCTACCCTAAAGTACCATGTCCATTTCCTTGACTAGAATATCAATTAGTACTCCAACTACAAAACTGTTATAATGTAGAAGACCCCCTTACCATACTTTGGTTTGGTCTATACCCTCCATCACTATCCATCTATCATGGGTTTCTGAAGAACCATTGTAGATACCTCATGCTTTTGCAAGCTCGGCACTCCACCGGTGGTTGGGGGAACTGTATACAAAAGTGACCTGGCCAACCTCACTAATTGAAAATCTCTCAGGTATTGTCCTAAGTAAGTGATCCTTTCCCCTAGAAACTTTTGTTTCCACTAATATGGTTAACATTATTATAGTGAATCTTCCTACTCTCGAAAGACGTACCTCCTGTCCATCCAGCAAAAACCACATATCCTCCACTAGAAGCCTCCTTCAGGTTCCCCTCAGAAATGATAGGTTTATTATTCACCTCAAAAAACATCTTCAACTTAAATATATTAACTTGGGACTTAATATCATATTTAATTCCATCCTAAAAACATTTTGTTGTGTTAATATCATCTCATACCAACTCTATAACAAAGTGATTCAAATCAATGAAGTGGCTAGCATAGTCCATCACGGACATACTCCCTTAGATTAACCATATAAACTCTACTCCTCTCTCCTACCTAATCATATCTAGGTAAAAGTACTCTAGGAAATTATCTTAGAATTATTTCCATGCCATGTTCTCCATCTATTCATCCTAATCCTTTATATTTCACTAGTACTTTACTAATTTTTGCAACATATAAGAAGTAAATTTGAATCTATTTTTCACAAGATTCCCAAAATGGTCAATAATTTTCTGGTTATACTCAATCCAAAACTCAGCTACCTTAGGTACACCCTCTCTGGTGAAGGTTGAAGGGTTTTAAAACTAGAAATATTATGTTAGGTCAAACAAATTTTGCACAACCTATCATGGTACTCTCTCCATAAACTACATAAGTGAGAAAATTTCACATGGAACTACTCTCATTCCCCTTCACCTGGAACTATTGCGGCCTCTGGTTTCATTTTTGGAGGATTATTTCTAGCTATGTCCTCTTGTCATCCTACCAACAAATGGAATCATGGAGGCATGTATCTATAATGATAAAAACATGTATTAAGAAACATAACACAATCATTAACACATTTAAAATATTTTTTTACATAAATCTATAACAATTCATCCCTCATACACCTCAACATAGTCAAAACCAAGGCACTATCACTACCCTCAACCATCCTTAATCTAGGTTGTGGTTAATATGGGGTAAATAACTTTCCATATTTCAATTTTCTCATTAGAATCCCATTTTATCCATTTAAAATTACCACATTTATCATCATTTTAACCATTTAAATTCATCATTATGAACCATTTCTTTTAAATTACACAAATAATGAAAATCATTTTCATTTCAATAACTCACCCAAAACCTTCTTTTCTATGCGTGCCTAAAATTATGCATGTCACATAAAATCATGAGTGCCTAGAATGATGAATTTATATTCAACTCATGTTTCATGTCATTCCATGAGAAAAATATTAAAAATAATAATAACATCACACAACAAGTGCATCACCTAAGGTGAAATAATTTCCAACTGTAATAGAAAACATCAAGAAAAACAATCCCACCCTAATTACTTAGTTTTTCCCCTGTACATGGGTTATCTAATCCCATGCATGAGATCATGACCAAGGCTTGACTCATCCTAGTCTCCTATCTACCTTTACCAAATATTAAGACAACTAAAAAGAAAATAAAACCCCTTTGATAGAACTTTGTAACATCCCAACCTGGGTTCCACATATCGGTGCCCCGAGCTAGTTTTTTATGCGACCTCAAGTGCACCTCCCCATATACAAGATATTATTGACTAGTAGCTAGGGTTTAATATGTAATGTTGGGAGACCATACCCTCTTTATAAAATTAATACAATAATGGAAATAAATATGAAAATAACGAATATAATATAATGACTAATAATAAAACATAAAAAATATATGACCAAGCATCACATGATGAATCCTAAACAAAAAAAAATGACCATAAGATAAACTAGTAAATATTTCATGCCATGAAAGTGGCAAGTGTATAAGGAAAACCCCAAAAATAAAGACACATCGACATCTCCCAAGTGTTTCCTGACATAGTATCATTCCCTTATCCATTCTCCATCATAAATCCCAACTCATCCATCTAAAATAGGGATCTTTCCCTTATCTTATCCCACAAACATGAAGTCAATTCGGGTACCGAGAAGTATGGGTAGGGTGTGAGTAGAACTTATTAGGCCACCACCAATGGTGTCTAGAGAAATATTTAGTATATAATAGTTTATGCAGTTGTATAAATAATAAAGAACAATTAAAAAAAGTAAACATGTTTTACATTTATTATTCTTTAGCCTTCCAAATCATACCTGCTTTGGAATGTGTTGAAGTCTAAACCAAACACTATAGTAATGTCATAATTAATTCTTTCATGGGATTTCATTTTTCATTTAATTAAAATTTCATTTCCATTATCTTAGAGCTTCAATCCATGTACCAATATCTCGGGGTCCTAGAGCACTAGTTTGGCACCCCATGGGTATTTGGATCATTAGTCCCTGGCCCAAATATCATTGTTCACATTCATGCTTCAGGATCCTTGAGCATCATTTAGGCACCCCATGGGTATTTATAGCATCATTCCCTAAACCACACTACATTGTTCAATCATTCAAAAATATCACATATATCATATAGATATCAAGGTTCAATATCGTTAAACTTTTTATCAAACATTCGCTTCATGGTGCACCATTTCATTTATCAATAAAAATCAAGGTTCTTTACTTTATTCGCATGGAATAACATGAAAAATTATCCATTAATTCATTTATCATCAATTATTCACATCTCATTAACCCTTCATGGTTAATCTAAAAACCCCATTAAATCCTATTATCACTGTGAAATAAGGATTTCGTTCAATTCTATTTATTTGTTATTCCCATTTTTACAATTCATAAATCATCATTTCAAATTTATTGGCACACCCCATGGGTTTACATCAAGTCTGACCTCATAATCTCTAATGGGTCCAATGGAATCCATGAAGGTTTCCCAATTCCAAGGGAATAAATTCATTATTTCAATTTAAAATGTAATTACCCAATGTGCTAAAATAGTGATACAACTAAAACATGAGATCATGATCAAGACTATAGGAATTAGTGATTATACTACATACCTCAAGATTGTTGATGAATTATCGCCAACCCATAACCCTAAATTTGATGTAGAATGGTCAAATTCACAACTATGGAAGTGATCTTGGATCAAAACCTAGGAACAAGTTACAAAGAAATAAGATTCATCAAAACCTAGATCTAAACCATTGAAAATGGATGAAAATCATCCCTCTCAATGGGGAGAGAAATAAGGGAGAGATATAGATCTAAATGAGAATAGCTCACATACTAGAAGAGAGGTCGATTCTTCCATCAGATCTTCAATTTTCACCAGAAGTGGTTTGAGGAGCCTTGGAATCCTCTCAGGGGCCTCCAGAAATGATAGAAATTTTATAAAGTCGAAATAAAGGGTAAATAAAGCATATAAATTGGGGGTTTCGGTATTTTTAAATAAAATTTTGTGGGTTTAAAATCCCACATGTACGTTTTCCTGGGTGAGGTTCATGGTTTGCAAAATTGTGTTCCCCTACTATCCGGGTTGAATGGTTACTCCTATGTGGGCACACAGTTTGACAAACCATACACCAATAATAAAAATCCTCTCTATTTTAGGGAACACTATTTTTGGAGGGTGGCCACATAGTTTGTTTAAAACTTGTTCCACTTTATATGGATCAAAAAGGGAGCATGGTTTCCTGGGGAAAACTACATGGTTTACCCTAACTATGCTCCAACCATGCATATCTCCATGGGCTTCCAAAATTCTATAAATTCACCCCAAAAAACCTCAAATAAAAAATAAATCAAGTATGATAAAAAATGTTAAAATAATACCTAAAAATGATTATAATATATCTCTAGAAAGGTCAGGATCTTACAATTTGAGAGAGGTAGGATGATGTTCCTTTATAACTCCCATGTCCATTATTTACATGTCTAAGAATATTGGATTCTTCTCAATCTTCATCATAGATAAGTTTGCATGATCCTTTTTATTCATAGCATCTACCACTTTATTTACCATCCCGGGATGGTAGTGGATTGAGAAATCATAATCATTGATCATCTCTAACCATCTATGTTGGTGGATGTTGAGATCCTTCTATGTGAATATATAATTTCGACTCTTATGGTCTGTATATGTATCATACTTATCTCCATATATAAAATGAATCCAAATATTCAATGAAAAAATTATTTCAACCAATTCCTATTAATGCATTAGATAATTATATTCATGATAATTTAAATATTTTTAGATATAGGCTATCACTTTATCATTTTTCATTAGTACGCATCTCAATCCCTTCTTTGAAGAATCAGAATAATCACAAATCCTTCCCTGAATATGGGTAGTGTGAGTACTAGTGTTGTAGTTATCCTCTTCTATAGATCAATGAATATCTCTTCACATTTATCTGTCCATACATACTTAACTTCTTTCTAAGTCATCTTGGTTAGTGTATTTTCTAGTCATTATAAGTTTCTCACAAATCACCGATAATAACCATCTAATTTGAGGAAACTATGGGTCTATATTATAGATATCGGTCTAGATCATTCTTTAATCACATTCATCTTTTAAGGATACACATATATCCCCTTACTAATTATAACATTCCCCATGAATGTTATTTTCTCCATACAAAACAAAAATTTACTATATTTTAATATAACTTCTCCTTTTTCAATTTCATAAGCACAGTATTTAAATTATCTTCATGTTACTACATTATTTTATAGTATTTAATAATATTATCTATATAGACTACAAAAAAATTATCAAATTAATATCTAAAATCACTATTTATTAGGGCTATAAAGATTACTAGATCATTAATGAGTCTTAATGGCATGACTATATACTTATAGTTCTCATACCTTGTATGAAATTTGATCTTGGGAACATCCTCCTTCTTCACCCTTAACTAATGATATCCTGAATCAAGATCCACTTTATTTAAGTAATATACCCCTAGTAAGTGATCAAAAAAGTCATTAATATATGGTAGGGGATAATTTTTATTTATCATGATCTTTTTGAGTTCATGATAATCAATATAGGGATACATCAATCCATATTTATTTTGGAAAAAGAGGATCGGTGCACCCCAAGGTGAAGCACTCAAAAATATGAAACCCTTATCCATATTCTCTTGTAGTTTATTATTTAGATATTCTATTTTAATAGGGTAAATTATATAAGGATTCTTGGGTATTTTAAGTGATTTTGGTGTAATTTAAAATGATAAATCAACCTCTCAATTAGGAGGAAGACTAAGAAACTTTTTGGGAAATACATCATCATATTCCCTTATAATGGGAATGTATTCGAGAGTGGTCATCTAATTTGTTTCAATAATTTTATCAAGATATGATTTATTATAAGGAAAAAATATCCATTATTGTGAATAATATTCCAAATGAGATTCATCCTCCTCTATACACTTGTACAAAATTGAAGGATAATTTGGGATATAGAAAGTGGTTTCCTTCTCCTAAAAGTCGATGTGGGATATATATAGAGACAATCAATCTATTACCAGTATATAATATAATTTCACTAATGGGGTTATGATAAGGTTTTTTGGTATATTCATCCCACAAAGGTTCATTAGGGAGGAGTTATATACTTGATATGAAACAATTTCACCCTTTGTTGTTTTCATTGATAATTAAACATCTATGTTTTGTGGTGGTTCTTGAATGGTTCAACTAAACTTTCATGATATTAAAGAATACATAGAACTGTAATCAAATAGTAAATTCTCTATTTTTGAATGAATAAATAGCTTACATGTCACCATTTCATTGTCTTGATCTAACTTAGTAGTGGTAAAATCATAAGGTCTCCCTTACCCTCTTTTACTTGTAGGTTGTTTTCATTCGTTATCTTAGATAGCCCTTGGATTAGTGTATTTTTTTTCAAATTTTCTATGTTCTTTATAGCTGAAACATTAGACCACAGGATGAGGATTTATTGGGAAATTCCTTCCCTCCAGCCTATTGGTAGGATTATTCATCACTCTTCTATAGTCATTGGCTTTATGTACCTTCTTTACACACTTGAAACATTTCTTAGTCCCCTGGAGATAGTTTCCAGGATTCTTCTTCCCACATTTTTGACATATGTGATATTGGATATTCTTTTAACCATGAGATTTACATAGTGATCCCCCATAATAAAACTCTATTCTTTGATTCTTATATCTGGTCCCTTGAGACCATTTAGAATCTCCAATATCTCCCTCAATTTTTAAGGAACATTGGAAAACTTCATAATATCTATTGAAGTCACGAATTGATAAAAATATTTATAGAATTTGATTTATCCCACTAAATAAGAAGTTGATTTTATATTTGGTATTAATGAAAAAAACATAGGCTTATCATGTAAGCCTTGTGAATTTCTCCTTATAATACCCAATATATTAATCCTATTTTTTAATGAGTGTAAGTAATTTCCAATCCATTTTAAGGTGAATAGTAAAAGTAAAATATTTTTTGATAAATATCATTTAAATCCATCCCACTCTATAGCTTTTATGTCCTCCTTGTGCTTTTTATTTTTTATTAGTGTCAACCACTGATTTTATTCTACCTCAAGATGATAAATGGCTAGTATGAACTTCTATTTCTCAAAGAATTTAAGGATAGATTATATCTTCTTAATGAATTTAATCCATTGTTTCATGATTATAAGATCAGATTATCCAATAAAAATTATAAGACTCTATCACATAAAGTACTCAATCATAACTTCCTCCTTCTTATAATAATGAGTGCGTTCAACATGATTCAAGTTATTATTCATAACTTGAGTGAGTTTTTTCAGTACTGCCTTGAATTTCTTGACTCCTACTCCCATAATGTTTAGAAATTAATTAGTTAAATCATCACATTTCCCATTGTCTAAGTTTTTGGCACGATTCCTCCTATTTCTAGCCATTTTCTAGAATAATGGAAATTTAGAGATGAAAGTATTCAAACAAATAATCATATAAAAGGGAAACTATAATATTAGATAGAATAGCCCATAAAAGAAATATATACCCTATATTATGAATTTATAAGTTTAAATATAAGTTATCCATGTTCTAATTCCTATTAAGTTCTCTAACCTAACATTATATTCAAATATTTTATAATGGTTTGTGATGAGAATATAAATTATCCAAAGAATATCCCTTGGGAATGGTTATACATGTGTTTAGTCTTCATCCCACTCATTAGAAACCAAGTAATGATCAAGTTGATACTCAAATATCCCTTTTTAAGGTGATTTCCTCTAAGTGTATCAATTACACACCCACATTCACTTTCTAATATTCAAATAGGGATGTAATTTCTAGGAAACCACATACTCTATACTTCACCAAAACTTTCAGATCATTTATTTAAAATTATTCCTAGGTTTTTCTATATATAATCTTAATTCCCAAAAATAAATAGATATTTATATAATACTAAATATGGTAACCCAGTACTTCAATACATTTTATTTTATGATTTTTAACATAGTTGTCCAACAAATAAAATCCTAGTGTAGATATTTCTAGTGTATTTGTGATATTAAACACATAAATAAATCATATTAAACATAAATTAAATCATATTTATTTAAAGATATATATAGTTATCTTAACTCTCATAGGTAGTCTAAAACTATAAATGATACCCTAGGTAAATACGTAAAGTAAATGGTGATCTAGAAATTCCGGTAAGGGAATAATCAAAGTGAAGCATGATGGTGAGATAACACATATAAGTTAGGAGGCATAACATGATATCATAAATATAATGATCATAAGTATGAAAAATATTTCCAAATTAAATGATATCATAAGATCATGGAATCATGATCATGTTTCAATAATATAAAACAAGACATTGTAAGCATAATTCAAGACTCGCTGCTAAGAAAACATAACATAATGTACAAGGCTAACTGCTCGTGCACCATATATAGTATCTCATGAGATGAAAATATTACCCAATGAATTATAGGGATATATAATTATAGTACCACCCATAATATTATAATATTTACATGCATATTTGTTCCTCATAAGGAAAATAACCCATATATAAATCATAATAATGATCAAACCCAGGAGAAGGAAGTGGGCTTCATAACTTGGTCTCAAAGCATGATAAAAGGATATATAGTAAATATTCCCAAGAGAAAAGGGAATTAAATCATTTTGGTTGTTCATATTTTAAATAATAAATGATAATAAACATGGATTTACATTTTATAAAAAACATGAGAATTATTGGAGAAGTAAAAATAAAAAACAATTCACATAAGTGATGATTTATGAAATGAGTACAGGATATTTTAAAGAAGGAAAATTCTCATCATTTTCATTTAAAAAAAATTTAATTAGGATTTTTCTCCCAAAAATAATTAGGGTTTTAAAAATCTATTTATTTTTAAAATTATTTACTTTACATGAAATAATAAATAAGAAAGTTCCCTTAAATTGGGTTTACTTAAAAGAGGGAATAACTACGGGAACTTAAAACATGTATAACCCCATAAAGGAAAGAGACATTAAACTATGTATATATATATAATAAACATATAAAAAATAAAATAATTAAATGGTAATAATATTTAGTAAAATGGATAAAAAGAAAGAGAATGTGTAACCTCAAAGAAACAAGGGTGGTTTGGGAGATAAATTACATCGGGTCCTAATTCACACTGCATATACAGTTTAATTTCTGAACAATAAAATTAAGTTAATTGAAAATTTATTAAGAAACTTTTTCATTTATATTTAATTTTATATGTTCTATTTATTTTCATGTGTTATTAATTTATTAAATAGTTTTCACTTATGTCGGTTACTTGAGGTGGCTTGGTCAATTTCTCGGAAACTTACTCGATGTATTTATCATGGTCAATATGTTCTAAAATAGCTTTTTAATCTCAATAATTGTATATTTTTTTAATTTTATTATTCTATTAGAACAAAAATTATATATTTTATTAGGTTTTCCAAAAATGGACACTAATTAAGAAATGTGTCTTGATATGTTCATTTAAGGAAAATAAATTTACTAAAACCAATTATTTGTAATAACACTTATAGAATGCCCAATATTATCATTCCATTATATTAATCATATCATAAATAGAATTTTTATAACTTAAATATATTTTTAAATTCATCCATGTTATGTGGTGATAAAAAATATAACACATAGTTCATGAAGGCGGTAGTTCACAGGTACACATGATGATGTCTTCATCATTTGAATGGTTTTGGGTGAAGGTATAAAATGGATATTCCATTAGTAAAATAACATTAAAAAATATTAATAATAATTATGTTATCAAAATTTTATAGATAAAAAATATTTTATGGGTAGAAGAATAAAAGAATTAGTAGAGTGTGGTTGAGAGAACATTACCTTTCCCTTAAGATGTTCTCCCTTGGGTAACACTTTAAGGCTCCTAAGCTTGGTATTTTGGAAAATACCAAGATTTCTAATACATGGGGAAAGGGTTAAGAAGATACTGAGGAATATTTTTTGTGAATAAAATGTTTTAAAATGAGTGGATAAATGGGGTTTATGTGAGATCCTTTTATAGGTGAAGGAAATAGAATTTTTGTAAATATAAATTCTTAAAATAAAAAAGAACACATGTTTCAAATGGAATGTGGATACAAAGTAGAAAATAATGGAGTGGTGGAAGGAGTAAGGTCGATAATCCCTTAACCATTCATTTTCACAAATGTTTTAAACTTTTTTTAGTTCTTTTACTCTTTGATTTATTACTATTGTTATTTTAGCTTTTATATTGGTGTCTAGTTTTTACCTAAGTAATTTATTTTTTATGATCAAAAAAGGATCTTGTTACATAATTTGGACTAAATTATTTTAAATATGAAATAAATGTTATTTTATTTTATTTCTAAAAGTGAAAAAATTAAATTTTAAATTAATGATTATATATCACATTAAAATTTGTTTTTATAAGAAAAAAATATGTTTTTAACCATAGAATTTGGTTTAGGATAAAATTATAAATGTTATTTATTTTCATGAAATTAATTAGTTTATTATTAACCAAATAAGATATATTTGGATTTAAAAATAATCTAAAACCAAAACCCACATTATGAAAACTTAATTAAAAGAAAAGGACTAAAAATAATTTTTATTAGAATTAAATATTACTTAATTACCAAAATTTTAATCATGGGTTTCCTAAATTCAAAATAGTATTATTTTAATCCATAAATATATTTTCATTATGAAAAAAATATAATATTTTAAATTATACTTACTTAATGATAAATTCATAAGCATATTAATATTAGTAAAACTAGTATTTTTTACTATTTATCTAAAAATAATTATTTCAAAAAAGTCCCAAAAAATCATCCTAAGATAATTATTACATGATGAATCCAAAAATGAATTTAATTTTATTATATTCAATTTAAATGAGTGATAAAAATTACTTTTAAGTGTAAGTGTACAAAACGTAATAAAAACAAAATTTACAAAAATGTATTTTAGAGCATTAAATGAATTTATTACCATTACTATACAATAAGTTAGATTGTTATTATAATGGTATTGATACTATCTTGATGTTCATATTATTTCCATGTAAATTTTTTAATTAATGATAAAATTTCATTATTTTTCATTATCTATATTATCTAATATGACACACATATATACTTAGAAGGGAAATATATGTATATAATTTCTAAACCGTTACAAAGGGGGGTCCTAATTTTATCCCAATTTAGGATGTCCTAAACCCAGTTCACTCATAGGTAACTAAACCCAGTTGTCTACATGGCCTCAAGTGCAGCTCCCCATATGTTAGAGGATTCCGACTAATAGTGAAAGATTGGGGTATGTCTGTGGGGAGATTATTCCCCCTATTTAGAGTGTAGAAAAGTGGGATAATAATGAATAGATAAACAAAGGAAGAATTATAATGACCAACCAGATAATCAGAAGAGATAAAAAACTAGATAAGATAAATTTACTCAATAATAATAATTATCATTGTATGCAAAATGATTTCAATGTCATAATGTTATACAAAATAAATGGGCATACATGGAAATAGGAATACATACAATACATGGGTATAAAAAAGATAAAAATACCAAAAACTATCTCTTATATCATCATGAACCTTATCAAAATCCAATGATCCAAGCTCCCATACTATAAGCAAGAAATCATCCAAGAACGAGCGCTTAACCTTGTCCCTACCGGCATCTAGGCAGTATGTCTGGGTACCAATCGGCGACTCGAATAGGGTGTGAGATATAATTAGTAGGCCATCACCAATGGTGTCTATAATAATTATAGTTTGTGAATATAAATGCAATAGTTTATATGTATTATAATATTAAATGTATAAAAAATGCATGAAGTAAAATCCATGTCAAGCTTGGGCTACTCATAGGATGCTTGACCGGCCATTCCTGTTTTAGGATAAGATGAATGTGTTTGAACGGGTGACTTATAAATGGTCAGGGTATAAATAATATAACCAAGGTGTCCGAGTATAATCAATATATAAAGTAGGACCCAATATATAACCAATTATTCCAATTAGTGATAATAGGATGGTAGGAGTCCAGGAGAAACCAAGGAGTATTTGACCTTATAAGGTTGATACAGTTCATAAAAATAAATCATACTACCTATATATAGGGGTATAAGTGTAATCCAAAGGGTAAACCTGAGACATTATACTAGAAAAGTATCTAACTAGTTCCATGGATAATTTCCATAGTAAATCTCCTACTAATAATAAATGGGGACCAAGGGAAGAATCCAAGGTGCATCCTGTCTGAGGACATCAAGTTGGATCCAAGGATTGTTTCCAAGGAATTAAAATTTCTGAATATGAATCAAGTGAATCATTGGTACTAGGCTAAGGAATTCACATAATAACAATACAAAGACTTATTTTCAAGGTGTTTATCTTCCTTCGAAACCATATTAATGAATTATGGTGGAATCCTCTTAGTGAAGAACCATCATCTAGTGTCAGCTTCTGATTTGGGCTAGGATGGAAGAAAACTGATAAATAGAACAAATCTATGAAAATAGGGCATATTATCCTGAATGGAAATAACTATTAAGATGGTGAGATAAACCAATAATGTATGATATCATATTGAATCACTTATCATTGGCTAACCAACATGATAGATGACAGTCCGATCAGATCTTTGATGAAGGAGTGGCTTCAATGCCTAGGTTGAGGAAGAAGGAGGAGTGCCAACAGAGGCAGGATATACGCATGGATAAGAAATAAAAGGAGGTTTAAAGTTATAAAATATTAATTTAAAAAGGTTAATTTTACCCATTTTTAAGGGGGAAATGTTTTGGTCACACAGTTTGGCCAAACCATGTGTAAACCATGAGGGCTTACTTCCTAAGTGGCACTACCCGTGCTGGCTAGGCGCATAGTTTGAAAAAATGTGTGTAGATTGTGTAAGTACCCTATGTAATTCATATAATATTTTTAACATGGTTATGAATCCCACTATGTATGTTTAAACTATCCATTCACCTCCTCTTATAGGGTCTCATGGTTGATCCACACGGTTACTAATAACTGTGCACCAACCATGCGCCTTAGACAGTTTCATCAAAAATTGGATCTCCAACTTCAAACAATCCTAGAACACTATAAAAACCATTATAACCTCATTATGAATTTCCATAAGGATAAAAATAAAGATTAAAACTGAAATTTTATGGATTATTACCTCTAAGAAAAAATAGGATATTACAACCTCCCCCACTTAAGACAACTCATCCCTGAGTTTCCCTCTGAGGGTATTAAAGAAAAATTTGAGAATAACTTCTACCAAGAAGCACGTACATTGGCCTCCCTCTCCAAGGTATCATACTATATGTGGTGATGCTATAATAGTACACATACTAGAGTAACTGACCTTCCTTAGATATCCTTTGTGCTCTGATCAATGATACGTATAATATTATCCTCATAGGACACATCTACCTACAACTCACCTCATCAAGATGAATAATATGAGACAGTTTCGAGTGATAACAATTTAATTGAGACACATTGAATATATCATTAATGGATTTTTACCTATTAGGTAACTTCAACCTATAGTAAATTGGCATGATTCACAAAAAAACTCTAAGGGCCCAACATAACAAGGTGAAAGCTTACCCTCTCTCTGAATCTTTATATTCCCTGGTCGATGTGAAACATGAAATAATATCTAATTAATGACATTAAACTCCATAAATAATCAATAACAACTATAATAATACTTTTCCCTAGACTGAGCTGATACCATGCACTTTCTGATAATCTATACTAGCTCTGATGTCTGCTAAATGAGATTAGGTTTCAGTAGCACTGCCTCTCCTACCTCTAACCAGTACAGGGGTGAACGGCATGGCCTACTATACAAGTACTTATAAGGATCCATCTATATTGTCTCCTAAAACCTGTTATTGTAAGTGAATTAAAAAATAAGTATGTGATTTTCCCAAGAACCACCAAATTCAAGGACATATTCTCTAATAATTTCCTATAATAACTGTATTTTATGATCAGACTTCCCATCAGTTAAAGGGTGGCATGTTGTACTCAAAAGTACATGTGAACTCGATGCCTTTTGCAATCCATACCAGAACTGAGAAGTAAAATGAGTGTCTCTATCAAATACAACAATCTGTGGGACTCCATGAAGTCGTATAATCTCTCAAACATAAATCCTCCCAAACTCTTCCACTAAAAATGTCTCCCTAATAGGTTGATTAACTTGTTGATGATCACCCACACCACATCACTACCTTGAGGTGATTTCGGTAATCCATTCACAAAATCCATGGTGAAATCATCCCATTTCCACTCCAAAATTATAAATGGATGTAAAATACCTTCTAGTCCTTGGTGTTTCTCCTTCACCTACTAATATGTGGAATTCCTAGTGTAAATCCATTTATCTTCCTTTTTATCCCCATCCACCGATATCGATGGCATAAATCATGGTATATATTTGTAAGCCCAAGGTGTACCTCCCAACTAGAATCATGATATTCTCACATAAATTCCTATCAAACATCTTTAGAAACCCAGAAACATCCATAAATATTCAATATGTTATCCCCATCAATGATACAGCTCATCAGTGGGTCCTCTCCTGAAATACTCTCCCTTATAACTAAGCCCTTAGGGTCTGAAAGTTTCCTCATATTCACTCTATCCATAAGTAAATAGGTCACTACTAAATCTATAAGGATAGGCTTACCATGATTCTTATGGACCTCTAAGAACATCTCATAAAATAGTTTCATTAATAGCCACTCACCACCTACATCTTGAACTACATGTTTCTAAGTCCTCCGAATCAGAGAATCATCCATATCATTACCCTTACCAGGAATATAAGAAAGATCAAAATATAAGGAATTTAAGTATTCATCCCACCTTATCTATCAAATATTTAATCCATGCTATGTAAATATATATTTTAGGCTCTTGTGGTCTATATACACCACAAACAGCTCTTCTGGTAGATAGTGCCTCCAATAACACAGGTAATATACTATAATTAATAGCTTGATATCATGTGTTGGGTAATTGTGCTCATGAGGCATCAACTGACATGACATATATGCAACAAATTGATCATCCTGCATCAAGGATTCTCATATCCCAATGTTTGATGCATCATAATAAACTGTATAGATTCTGTCCGGATTTGGTAGAATCGGGATTCTAATGAAGTCAGTCATCTTTTAAAATCTTGAAAATATATTTCATAGGCTTTATACTATAAAAACTTAACACCCTTTTTATTAAATCCCATAATAGGTGCTACTGGGTATAAAAATTACTAAATAAAAATCCTCTAATATCTAGCTAACCCCAAGAAACTATGTATGTCAAAGACATTCTTAGGTTTATCTTAAGAAACCACTGCACTCACCTTATCTGGGTCCACAAATACTTTTTTCTCTGATATCATGTGACCCAAAAAGTTAACCTTATCAATCTAAAAGTGTAATTTTGTGAGCTTGGAAAATAGTCGGTTCTCTCTCACTGTTGTAAAAATGATATCAAGATATTGGGCATGTTCATGTCAAGTATGAGAGTGAACCAATATTTTTTCCATGAAGACTACCACAAATGAATCTAGATACAAGTGTAAAACTCGATTAATTGGAGGCATAAAAATTATGGGCATGTTCATCAAATCAAAAAATATAAGAAGATACTCATAAAGGTTATACTTTCTTTGAAATGTTGTATTGGGTATATCTAAAGACCTAACTCATGTTTGATGATAGCCTGGACTCAAAACGGTCATTAAGAAAACCCAAGCTCCTCAAATCTAGTAGAAGAGGTTGTCTATATGAGGTAAAGGATACTTGTTCTTGACCATAAGCTTATTCAATTTTTGGTAATCCAATCAAATCCTAGAACCATCTCAATAGTAAACTCTATCTATCGCTTATGAGGTAGTCTAGAAAAGTCTTCAGGAAAGATATACCTGAATCACTCCACAATTTGGAGGGAATTTAGTGCATCGCATTCCCCAACCATATAGAAATATACTAGCAATTTGGGACATCACTCCTCTCAGACCATGATGATCAGGTCCAACTCGACTGGGCTAGACATCCCATTCACCCTTATACACATAGCTACCACCCTAGGGTGATGAGAAAGACACCCTATGATGATAACAGTCAATATGGTCATGATTGGTAACCAAACTATCTATCCTGAAAATGATATCAAAGACCATCAACTTGAGGATGAAGAGATTCTATGGGATGGGATAATATCCAATCTTGAGGGGGGACTATCTTATTTGGAATACACTTTCTAATCATACTCCTAAAAGAGTATCTAGAGTCATAACACCATATCAATAATGAATCTCAAGCCTATGTATTTCCATGATAGTCATGGGGATAAAATAATGTGAAGCGCTTGCATAAAAAAGGGAAGATACTAAAGTAGAGGTTAACGAGATCATACTGTATGATTTAGATGGTCTAGAACCAGGATCCTCAGGCATAGTTTACTGGGTATATCTGGCCTAACCCATGGCACTGAGTTGCAACATAACTACCCAGAGTGGGTCCACTCAGCTGGTTCTATATATCCTGAGTCTAGCCTCCTCGACCACGTCCACCTCCTCAACCTGTACGGCCAGTGGTATTCCAGCTTCTGTCTTAACACGGAGCTACCAATCCTATTCTAGAAGCTGGAGGTAGTGTAGTTCCTCTTTCACTAGGAATAGATGTAAAGGTGTAGAAAAAACTCTAAATGCTCTCTATTTTTCCATAGGTTTGGCATACAATTGGGTCATGGTAATACTGAGGATTTATATGACATTTTCATCTACACTGATGCCATTTTAAAAAATTACTAGGGAAAATACTCTAGCTTCCACTATTCCAATAATAACCCTCTAAATGGCATTTTCTACCACTTGATGAACTACCACCCTATATTGGTGTTGAACCATCATTCCCTATACCATCAAATTCCCTCAAATTGTGCTCAGTGATCGTAATCACTGAAATTTTATTCAAATGAAAGACATTTACCCTAGATCGGATGGAATATCATAGCCCGTCCTCATAGCGTCTCACTATTGAAATATCATCACCAGGTAAGTAAGGTGAAAAATGTTTAATATCATTAAAATGGTCTGAATAGTCCATAACTGATAGGGATCCTTACTCCAGGTGCATTAATTCCCTATCTTGTTCATCTCTCAGTATCTCTAAAAATAAATAGTCATAGAAGGAATCTTATAAGTATCTACATACCATGTTCTGATGATGTTCTTCTTGAGTAATAATGTACCACCAACACTTAGTAGAACCAAGAATCATATAAGTATCTAGTTTGACCCTATTCTCTAGAGGCATCTCCAGATGCTCAAAGATGAATATCATGGCCTCTAGCCATGTCTCAGCTACCTGGGGACCACCATAATTTGAAAAACTAAGTGGATGTTACTAATATAACTCTTGCATCAACTCCTCCATGGTAGAGTTAGGTCATGGGTATCACTAAATGGTCTACATAATTCATAGTAAAACCTCTCAAAATTGGGTTTTGACACCCAAGTTGGGCATAACTAAAAGTTATGTGGGTGGAACTACTAGAGGGTTTGGTCCCATCACCTTAGGATAATGGTCTTTTCCACCTTCCTGGTGCTCTACCTAAGGCCTTTATGGAGGCATATATCTATAATTTCCAAGCGCACACCTCAGAACTTGATAAAAGAAAAATGAATATCTCATGGTATAAGGATAATCATAAGTGATCACTACCCAAAACATAATAACCCAACTACCCAAGGTCTAAGGTTATGGTATTGGTTAGATTCCAAGTTTTAATCAAGTTTTCTAGCATATGAAGTGTTAATTAAAAGTTATAGAGGAAAAATATCTTTAAGTTGTAATTAACATATCCATTTTATGGAAACCAATTCTATTTAACATTTAGAACTCAAAAAATCATAAGTGTGTCTATATGTATATATATATATCAAGGTCTAGTTAGATTCATATATTATTCCCAATTTATAAAGTCCTACTATTTATAAGTTATAAATAGTACTACATGTAACTACAACTAGGATTTTACAATGGTTTAATTATATGGATCACCATTATCAATTTATATAGGTATTCGCACTCTTTAAATTTTAATTGGAACCCATGTAATTGTAAATAACTAATGTTTCGGCTTGTATAACCAATGTTCCATTCCTCAAACACGCTATAATTGGATAATTAAGGTTCCACCATCAATCTATATGGGAAAACATCATTTAGGTTGATTTAGTAACTTTAATTAATCCAATTAGTTATCTCATTTATCAATAAAAACGTTAGTTAGATAGTAGATATAGCACTCAATGAACCACAGCAAGTTTCGGGTAATGCACACGGTAAAGTAGATATGTCATGTAATATTAATGACGTGTTAATCTTCAAGTGCCTATAATGATTCATGATACACTTCCTTCTTTCCATGCTGATCCAAGGGTAAAGATAAAATAAATAATAGTAATAAATTTCACAATTAATGTGTGTCTGTCAACAATGAAATCAATAAAACTGTAATAGGAACAATCTATAACAACAATTCCCTTCCTAGGTAATTTATATTTTTTCCCATATGTGAGTTAGTTACTCCTAATAATAGGCTCGTAATAAAATTCTAATAATTTCTTAGCCTCCTATCTACCAATCTAAAACATTAATACCAAAGAAAACGAAGGCTCTGATACAACTTTTTGATGTCATGAACCTAGTTCACTCATAAGTAACTGAACCATGTTTGCCACATGGCCTCAAGAGTGCCTCCCCATGTGCCAAAGGCTTCCAACTAGCAGTGGGGACCTAGGGTATGTCTGTGGGGAGACTATACCATTTGTTTAGAGTATAGCATGACATGATAATAATTAATAGATAAAAATTTAAAGCATAATAATGATCAGCTAGTGAAATGGAAGATATAAACATCCAGATAATATAAATTGACTGAATAATAATAATCATCATTATATAAAAAATGATGTCAATGTCATGATTCTATACAAAATAAATGTGAATTCATGGAAATAGGAATATATAAAATACATTATTATCAAAAATAAAAAAAGACCAAAACTATCTATAATATCATCATGAGCCTCAACTCGGCCCTATGCTCCAAGATCCCATGCTATAAACAATCAAGCATCCAGGACTGGATGCTTGCCCTTGTCCCTACCAGTATCCATGAAGTCTGTTTGGGTACCAATAGATGGACCGAATAGGGTGTGAGATATAATCAGTAGGCCACCACTAATAGTGTCTATAAAAATTATAGTCTATGAATATAAATTCAATAGTGTTCACTATAAGAATAATTAATGGATAAAAATGTGTGAAATAAAATCCATGTTGGGCTCGGGCTCCTCATAGGATGCTCAACTGACCATACATGCTTTGGCCTAAGTCGGATGCATCTAAAAAAGTGACCCATAAATGGTTGGGTTCTAAATAATATATCCAAGGTTTCCAAGTAGAATAAACATATAAACTAATAACCAAGCTATTATCAAGGCATCCAAGAAATGATAATAGTATGGTGGGACCTAAGGTGAAACCAAGGAATTCTTGACCTTAGAATGCTGATCTAACTCAAAATAATAAACTTTTCATCCTAACTATAGGGGTATAAGTGTAATAAAATGGGTATTTCCTATGAATTCCACTATAAAAGTATCTAACCAAGTCCATGGAGTGTGTCCATGGTATATCTCAGGCTAAGCATGATTAGGCCCTAAGGGAAGAATCCAAGGAACCTCTTTTCTGAGGAAATCAAGCTGAATCCAAGGAGTGTATTTAAGGAATTCTAATTTATGGATATGAATCAAGTGGATCATCAATACTAGGTCAAGGAATTCACATACTAATAATACAAAGACCAAATTCCAAGGTGGGTATCTCCCTTGGAAACTGTCTCAATGAATCGGGGTGGAATCCTTTAAGGGATCAAGGAATTCCCTCAGGACCAAGGCTAGCTCAAGTTTGACCACTCCTTTAATAGAAAAAAATTATACGGTAACTATAGGAACCTTAAATTTATAAACATTCAATTTTTATGTGAAAACCATGCCATTTCATTCACTTTATTTAATCCAAGTTGTTTTCTTTTAATTCAAAAAAGAAAAAGGGTTATATGAGGTGTCAAACCATTAAAAATTTCATTATAAATTAATAAGAGCCATGTGAATCATACTTTCCCAATTATAAATTATCAGTTCATCTATTTAAATAAATTTAATCCCTTTTAAATGTCAAACCAAACACACCATAGGGTTTTTGGTTAATAATATTCAAAAGTTCATATAGCCATATACATTGTACAGCCATGGGGTAGATCACATTGATTTTGTTAACCTCCAATGATGGAAAGGGGGTCTATTGGTGTATTTAGATTCTATTCTAGGAAAGAAATTTAATATAGGTTAATTTTAGGAGTAATGCGTGATGAAACTGGCATGTAACAAAACAGCGAAAAATATAAATGATGAGATTTTGAGGGAAAATCTATAGACCACCTACCTTATGGAAATAGATGAACCTTCATCCAATATCAACTTCTGATTTGGGATAGGATAGAATAAAATAGAGAAATAAAAAAATACCTAAAAATAGTACATGTTAGCCTATATGGAAATAATGATAAAGATTCTATGATAAACTAATAAAGAAAGTAATAGATTGAATCACTTACCGTTGGATAACCAATGTGACAAATGGTGGTCTGATCAGAGCTCATATGAGGGAGAGGATTCAATGCCTAGGTTAAGAAAGAAGGAGGAGCTCCAACATAGGTAAGAGATGTGTATGGATAAGAAATAAAAGGATGGATAAAGTTATAAATTCTTAAGGTAAAAAAATTTATTTTACCCATTTTTAAGGTGGTTCACAGTTTGGCTGCATGGTTTGGAAAAACCATACACAAATTGTGTAGTCTTACTACCTGAGTGGAACTACCCATGAAAGCTATGAAAATAGGTTATAAATCCATGTTCAGTCCATGTGAGCCCCTTATAAAATTCCTTTATAGTTTTATGCATGTTCATGAATCCTACTATGCATGATTAAACTAACCATGAACCTCCTCATATAGGGCGTCATGGTTGAGTCACATGGTTACAACTAATCATTCCCCAACAGTGTGCCTCAGATAGTTTTTTCAAAAACTAGATCTCCAGGATCTGAAAAAGTTCTAAATTCTCTTGGAACCACCATAACCTCATTAGTCATTTCCATAAGGATAAATCTAAACATTAAAACTAAAATTTAAGGGATATATACCTCTGATAAAAATTGGTTTCTAACATAAACATTAGGATTTATTTTATCCTCTTCTCATTCATCCAATGGCCCGAAGGCCTTCAAATATTTTTATTTATTGATAAATCCCCCTTTTAAGGGAAGAAGGGGGGAGAACCCAAAGGAATTCATAGACTTAGGATAATCACACCTGAAGAAAAGAAAAGTGAAACCAAACTGAAAATCAGAGCATCCCATTCCCAGCATAAAAAGATGTTTAAGTACTCCAACATTGTGATGAAATCGGCAAGCAAGTGTCATGTGTCAAAGCACAGGCCCAATATGATGGCTGATGCCATACCCTCTCAAACAACCAAATCTGAAAAGCACTACAACGATGAAATGACATCTCTGAATCCCCCTTTGGGCTTGTTCCAAGTGATCGAGTCTAGTTGCACTAGCTTTCCACCTCCAAGATCAAACAAAAACTTCCACCAAACACATCAAATAAAGAATCTATCAATGTTGAGATCCATAAATCACCCAAATTCAAATCACTAGAAAAAACCAGAAGACAAGCCAAAGGGTAGAGAAAAGTCGGGCTCTCCCACATCAATCACCACTAGAACCGAAACAAGAAGAACCTCATCTCGACCTCAAGGTACCCTTTGAAAACATCCACAGCAACCCAAAAAGGAGGAAAAACCAAATAGATGAATCCAAATCTTCGTCACCCAGGACTGGAAGATCTAGCAACACATCAATGGATTATCGCCGATAAGGGGAGTCGAGCAGGTCTGAGCAAACAACTCCACTCTGGGCTGGAGCCGAACAGAACCATAACGCGGAGGAACCCCACCGACTTCCAAAACGGTCGAGCCACAGGATCAAGAAGAGACCAGAGAGGGAGATAGGGGCCCATCCCACAACTCCACCACCGCAAGAACACCACCAGTGCATCAAAATCAAAACAAACTAAGCACACCATACCTCCCCCCTCTGAATCGCATCGGAGTAGTTTCAGAGCCGCACCGGAACACACCTGGAGCCGAAGGACAGTCGAGACTAGATCCAGAGTCCAGAATCCATCACCAAGCCATGATGATTCGCACCGAAGCCAAGCCATACCCCGAATTTGGAAATCTAGCCGCGCGACGCCGATCCAAAATCAATGGAAACCTATGTCGAGCTCCGAACCATGAGAGTCCGCCGTGGCGAGATCCAGACCATGCCGATGTCAAACCTAGAACCTGTCTTTGGACCACTCCAATGCTCAACTGAAATCCCAAGAGACAGCGCCAAGATAACCAAACGCTTCAGAGGGGGAAGGGGAGGAGAACCAGGTGAAACCCTAGACGTGCGGCTGGATGGGCGGAGACGCCGCTCAGAGGCCCACATATTACATTCCTCTTCTCATTCATGTTTCTTCAAAGTATTATTGTTAAAAAGAATATATTGTATGCTGGATTTGTTGAAAATGACCAAAAAGATTTGGTATGGTGACAATAACCAAGAAGATGTTGTATGATGCATTTTTTATTATTATTAAAGACTTGTGACAACAACCAAGAGAAGGATGTATGTTGATTGTAACTAAAGAGGTTTTTTTCTTGAGTATGGATGGATATTGAATTCATAAGGATGATGAATGAGATGAATATATAAAATCTTATGGACAGTTATTTATAGACACTTTGGTATCTCAATATATATCATGGACTTGTCTTTGGTATTCTGGGAATAGAGTTTGGTACTCCTATTATAGATGTTTGATGAAAGAATATCCTTGAAATTTGTGAAGGTGATAACTAGAGCTTGATGATGATTAATATACCTATTCAAGTATAACCTAGATTTAAATATAGTTGGATCTTATATTGAATCACTTAGAGTTGATTAAGATTTATGTTTAGATGAATGAAGGAGATTCTATAAGTTCCAAGAAAAGGGAAGTTCATGTTGTGAGTTAATACATTGCATCATGAGGATTTATTTTGTATCATTCACATTGTGATCACAGAGGTCATGTAATGAAGGAAGTTTTTGTAAGTTTGTTCACCCAAGATCATATGGTTGTGTACTTTTTCATATTTTTATATTTTTGTTACATATCGTGACATAATTGGTCATGGAAAGAAGGGTATTTATGAGAATTTCAATGGTTATAGAAATCTGGTGCTCATATTGTGGAATATAAGACACGCTATGACATGATATAAGAATAATTAAATATTATTTTCTATTTTAGTGTTGTTCTATGAATAAAATACAACACCATGAAGAGGATGAGACTATAGTGCAACTTTCAGTCATGAAAATCCTACAGGATCATGATTCTTAGAGCTTCATATAGTTTATCATTAAAATGATGTATTCACTTTGAAGCCTTGATACAAACCACATGATTATCCACTAAAATAGGATAATATTGATATTTTATATTTTAATATTCATGTGTTTAGATGTCTATAAACACCAGTTTTAGTGCATTTTATTATTTGAACCTCATTTCACAACATTGTGCAATTCATGTTTAAAGTGGTTCGATATGGGCCCAATTAAACATCGTCTTGTGGAATTAATAATTATGATTATTTTAATTTTATATTGTGGTATATTATTGATCACTTTGAGTGTAAAATTTTTTATTTTAGGATAAATGGATGAATCATGGGGGAATATGGACATTTTTTTCCATGGATGCAGAAAATTATGATCAAAGCATAATGGGACTTAGGCCCATAAAATAAATGTGGAGCCCAAAATTCAAGCCAAATGAAGCTTAAATTTTAACTAGAGATATATAAAAGTATAGGGAAAATTTCATTCAACTTTTTATAGATCTAATTCTAAATTTTTTAAGGAGATACTGGGATCCCAAGTTGGGGATTAAAGTATGGGACAAGTTTCAAGGCCCATAAATTCATCCCACCATTTCGAGTATAAAATCAGAATGGTAGATCCAATTGGAATTAAATTTTAAAATATATTATAGGAAACCTAGACTAAAATATTTTTATTATCTGACCATCCCAAAATTAGATGAATTCAAAGTAAAATTTTCATATCAACATGGGGAATGAACCTTGATTCGATTTTTTTGGTCAACATTGAAAAGTCAACTTTCCCTTTTTTCCCACCCACATTTTACTATCCAAATTAAATAGGATAGAATTTATTAATGGGGGATAAAACTTAGGTTCCTAATATTCCTATTTAATTTGGTTGTGGAGAATTAATTAAGGTATTTTTTTATTCTTCCAATTATATTGTTACTCTTTCATTTTGTAATTGTGTGTTTATTTTTTCTTATGTATGTTTTTCATTAACCTTAATTTCTTAATAAAATTTATTATTATTTTTTATTAATTTATTATATCATTTTTTTAACATGTTGATAATTTTGAATCAAGGTTTGAATTTATTCACACCAACAATTGTGAAATTCCTCACACAACGGTGGAGTGTTTGTTTTTTTTTTCTTATTCAATTCTACCCTAATGATCCTACTTACCACTTCTTCTGAGAGAATAGAATCAATAAAGGGATAAAATTATTATTGTTTGATCTAATGGAGTATTAAGGGGATGGATTTGATGTTATTTTTTACTCTATAAATGTTTAATAATTTTTTTATTTTATTTTTTCATTTAATGATTTTATTTATTCCTCTTCCTTATTGAATTTTATCACCACACTTTTCATATGCTAATAATATACTTTAGATTAGAGTAATAATGAAAATTATCCTCCAAGTTTATAATTGATTATAATGTATATTTGAAGGTGTTAAATGAGTAAGTGATTAGTTTATTTTAATTTCATTGAATGAATTCTTCTCATGTTAATGAGATTGAAATAATTTAAAATGGAATTCATCCAATCCACCCCAAGAAATAACCTAGGGTAAACTCATTATCTTAAATTGAATTCACTTAATTATTTAAAATTATTCAATAATACACTCGATACAAACCCAAGTTTTCCACTTAATAGTCAAATCACCCCCATAGAATTTATATTTCTTAGTTTTATTCTTAGGTATCTAAGGATTTTATAACCCAAGTCATACTACAAGAGACTAGTTTAACCATATAACTTGTGTAAATTTGGGAATAACCAAGCTTTGGTATAGTTTTTAGGGACCTAATTAATTTATCTTATACACTATAATTTTTTTCACATCCCACTTCTCTATTCTCACCCCAAATTCTCTTTCCATACCCTAATTTTCCTTTTCTTCACTCTAAAACATAATTTCAATCTACTCCAATGGAGTGTTATCAACATTAACCCATTATAAACCTAGGTTGGAATAAAATGGGAAATCTATTTTGGGAATCCCCTAACATAGGTAATTTCTTTGATCACCCCTTTAATGATTACCACAAACCCTATGACATGTACAATCATTGGTATGATGAATGTTTAAAGGATAAATTTCCATACCTCTTAAAAATGGTTAAAGAGATCAATCTTAGGGAAGTACATGATGTCCAAAATCCTATCTAGCCTAATCCCCAGTGACTTCTTAAAAAAATTTGTGAAAAATAAATAAAATTAATTCTGAAGTTTCATTATTGAGATTATAACAACAAATTATTTAAACAATTATGGAACCCATGCCCACTCAGGTTTCCCTTTCTTCGACATCGAAAGAAGAATATTGTTACACAAAAATATCTTATGAAAAAATACAAGTTTTGACTATTTCCAAGAGTGGTAAATCTAATGAAAATATTGAACCATTTATTCTAAAACCATTAGAGGAATCAAAATCACAAGAACGTACTAAAGGACCAACTTTAGAATCTAAGAAATTAAATCTGGAAAATGAAGTAATTTTTTTTGGGAATATTGAAAGTCAACTTGAGGAACTAGGGGGAACTATTGAAGGGTGTCTAAATCATGATGAAATTTATTTTCTATATTCACATGAGGGAAACTTGTATCTATGGATTAAATATATTTTATATGGATCCAACAGTGATTTTTCAAGATCACCACTGAATGGAACCTTGGTGGAAATCACAAACTTTGAGTCCATACCCATTCCTGACACCCATCTGGATAATTTAGTGTCTGAAATTCTATTCAAAAGGAACCAAATCTATTTAGAAATTTTAAAAATTAAATTGAGTTCAAATCTAAGTCTCAACCTATGTCTGAATGTGTTATTCAACCTAAGCTCAAATTTAATTTCCATACACCCTCTCTCAAGTCTTCTATTATAGGGGATTATCAAAAAAAATCATCATTTCATCATATCTTGAAGATAATAAATATAAAATCATCCTTGATGTCTTATGAAATATAAGGAAATCAATTAGATTGAACTATTTTGATATCCATGGAATTATCTCATTCACTAAATCTTGTATTATTTTTATTAAATCAGTTTTAAAATCTTACTTCAAAACCCAAGGGAGACTCAATCTCAATCTAGTGGAAGTGGTGAAAAATTAAATCATTAAAATGTTAAAAGTTTGTATTGGGTAAATTGGGGGGTCTAAGTCGAGATAATTAATTTAAACTAAGTGCTTACTAGGAGGCAACCTAACTTCTGTGTTGATTTTATATTTTCATTTTATTTTGTTTGTTTTTGTGTTTTTTTTAAGGAATCCCATTGGTGTTTATAATGTGATATAATGTCTATTTTTGTGTGATTTAATATTTTAAGAAATTTAGTCTTTTCAAATGAAATTCATTCCTTTTAGATTTCAAACCTAACCTTTAATTATCCCTGGGGATTCTACTTGTGACATAAATCCAATGTGATCAATTTCTTATTGATGGGTTATCAACTTCATACTAGGATATTTTGTTCCATGATTTCATTTAAAATCACCATCCCCCCCCCCCATTTCTTATAAATTATAAAATCAATCTTATCTTCTCTTTCAAACACTGAGGGTAGTGTCATTCGAAGTTGGGGAGAGTAAAAATAGATTTTAAAAAATGGTATTTTATGAAAAATTTCAATTCATTATTTTTTCATGTGTTAATTTACATTATGAAGCATGAAAAATGAATATGAAATGATTTTTAATGACTTAATTATGATTTTAATTCATGTTAATTTTCATGACAATATTTTTTTGAAAAGTTTGGTTATCCATTGTGATTTGTTAAGGTTTACATTTTAATCCTTTTAATCAAAATTTCACAATTCACATCCATTGGATTTTGGGTGTAAGTTTGAGTTATCGAGTCCCTTCCATCATAGTATAGTGTCTAGGGACACTTTAAATTTAATTTGAGTATCTAATAAAAAATGAAAAAAAACACAGCATGGAGAAATTTTTTTCCAAATTTTTGGTATTTAGAACTTAGGAATCATAGATCCATAGTTTTATTTCTCAGATTTAGGCTTTACATATCTATTTTATATTATGTAATTAAAAATATGTGTGGAATTCGGCACTTGGGGATCATGACTCCATAGTTTTTTCCCAGATTTAGTCTTTCCATCTCTATTATTGTTCATAAAAAGGAAAAAAAGGAAAAAAAATATTGGATACTCATATTAAGGTTTGATGTGATTTCATCATATAGCTTCTAGTTATTTTTCCCTTGAATAAGAAAATGGACCCCATGTGTTTTATGATTCACAACACATCATCATACTTAATTGAAATTGGATGAAATGTGACAATTAATTTGAAAAAAAGGAATGGGTTTGGGCTTGGAATATTCTTGTGAACCTATCTTGTGTTAAATTATTTTGATAGGTTTAATTATTTTTTTGTAAATATTTCTTTTGATGATCATTGTAAGTTAAAATGTTTTTGAAAATGGGAATTCAATTTCATATCTTTGAGAAAAATATTTCTCGAGAATATCAAAACTCAATTTGGGGGTATGATTATCCACTAAAAGTGGATAATATTCATTATTTTTATTTTAATATTCATATGTTTCAATTTCTATAAACACCAGTTTTAGTGCATTTTATTATTTGAACCTCATTTCACAACATTGTGCAATTCATGTTTAAAGTGGTTCGATGTGGGCCCAATTAAAAGTCAGCTTGTGGGATTCATAATTATGATTATTTTAATTTTATATTATGGTATATTATTGATCAATTTGAGTGTAAATTTTTTTATTTTAGTATCAATGTATGAATCATAGTGTAATATGGAAATTTTCTCCATAGATGCATAACTTTATGACTAGATCATAATGGGTCTTAAGCCCATCAAATAAATTTAGAGCCCACAATTCAATCCCAATGAAGATCAAATTTTAACTGGATATAGAGAAAATTATTTGGAATATTTCATTCAACTGTGTTCAGATCTAATTATGAATTTTTCAAGGAGATGATGGGATCCCAAGTTGAGGATTAAATTATGGGATAGATTTCAAGGACCATAAAGTCATCCCACCATTTCAAGCATAAAATCCAAATGGAAGATCCAATTGGAATGAAATTTTGAAATATATTATATGAAACCTATAAAAAATATTTTTCATCTATGAACATCCCCAAATTTGATGAATTCAAAGTCAAATTTTTGTATCAACATGGGGAATGAATCTTGATCTGATTTTTTTGGTCAACATTGAAAATTCAACTTTCCCTTTTTCCCACCCACCTTTTACAATAATAATTAAATGGGATGGAATTGATTGATGGGGAATCTAAAATAGGATCCTAATATTCCTATTTAAAGTGGTGTTGATTAAGTAATTAATGGATATTTTTATGCTTTTAATTGTAATGTTATGCTTTCATTATGTAATTGCATGTTCATTTTTTCTCATGTAAGTTTTTCATTCAAATTTGTTTCATAAAAAAAGTTATTCTTCTTATTCTTCATTTATTCTATCATTTTTTTAACATGTTTATTTCTTTGAATCTAGGTGTGAATTTATTCACATAAAAAATTGTGAAATTCCTCACACAATGGTGGAGTGTTAGTTATTTCTTTATTTTTATTCTTCAATTATTCCCTCATGGGCCTATTTACCACTTCCATTAAGATTATAGAATCAACAGAGGTATAAAAATATTATGGGTTGATCTAAGGGAGTAGTAAGGGGTTGGATTGAATGTTATTTTTTACTCTATAAATGTTTAATAATTTCTTTTATTTTAGTTTTTCATTCATTGATTTTCTTTCTTCCTGTTCCTTATTTAATTTTATCTTCACACTTTTGATATTCTAGTAAGATCCATTACCTTTGAGTTCTCATGAAAATTATCTTACAAGTGTATAGGTGATTAGAATGTGTATGTAATGGTTTTAAACCCTTAATTTATGAGGTTATATTGATTTCATTGAATGAATTCTTATCGAGTTAATGAAATTTAAATAATTTAAAAATGAATTCATCCAATTCACCCCAAGTGATAACCTAAGATCAACTCATTCTATTAAATTGAATTTACATAATTATTTAAAACTATTTAATAATCCACTAAATTTGAACCCAATTTACTCACTTTATATCCAAATCACCCCCATTTAATTTATGTTTCTTTAGGTTTATTCTTAGGTATCTAAGTATTTAATAACCCAAGTTGTACAACAAGTGACCACTTTAACCATATAACTTGGGTAAATTTTGGAAGTCTCACCATGACTAATCAAGTATTTTAGGTGATTTAAAGGAAAACAATTGATCGGTTATGTCATGAGGAGGTATGTCATTCCATGATTTCTATAAACTTGAGGATTAAAATAGAATTAATGATTTGGAAAACTCTGGGATGGTTGGTGGTTTTGGTATATCCATTAACTATCCATTCGAATATTAATGGTGGAGATCTATTTAATGAATATCCAGAGGATGGATTTAAATTATAGAAATTTATAAGTTAAATTAGATTTTAATTTCAAATTTTAATTTAAAATTATTCTAAGATAAAGAATAATTTTTTGTGTATATTTAAATTAAGTGAATAGAGAAAGAAGAAAGTATACAGGAGAAGTAATTGTTTGTTATGAGATAAGAGAATAGGGGTAGAAACATGATCCTTGTAGCATATCTAAGATAGATAAAAAGGGATTATGTTGTACAAAAATATATCAAAGATAAATTTTAAAAAGTAAGAGTTGTTGAGCACATCATTTAATATCAGGTTTCTACTGATCATATTCTTGAATATCATGAAGAAAATAATTCTAATTATAGAATTATTCTATATGAGTTTTTGTTGATGTCCCTAAAATTGGGAGAAATATTTGGTATTCACTAGACATTATCATCTGAAATTATGATGAAGATTTCAATTGTTAAGTTTGGAGTGAATTTCATTTCATTAAACTAAAAAGTGGACCTACAAGTCTATAAATTGGTATCTTCTAGAGTAGTACACAAAGAAGGATAAATTTAGTGGTCCTTGGGAGGAAGTGATCATATCCTTACACTAATAAATAGGTAGTGATCCTTAGTGAAGAGTTACCTTGCATAAACTGATACAAGTAGTGAGCCTTAGTGAAGAGCGACTTCACCTAAATCTTGTATCCACACAAACTATGAGTTATATTGGATTATTGGTACACTGGAACAATGTTGAGTGCATGTTTCTTGGATGTAGCCTGGTGTAGATGAAACAAGTAAAATCTCATTGTGTGTCTGCCTTGTTACATTTTTGGGATTAACTGATGAAATAATAGAAGGTTAGATAAGTGTTCCTTTTATAAAGGGAAAAGATCCTCAGGAAAGAGTGTAGAATAAAAGTTTAAATCTAATAACACCCTGATTCACCCTCATACCACCACCTATAGGTGTCCTAGCTTCCTATAAGTGGTATAAAACCAAATCAGGTATCTAGTGGATTTGGAATGTGCCTATCATGGGGTGTGACAAAAAACAAATATTTCCTAAGTTAAAATGAATTATAGTGGGTAATCTATGTTTTCTCCAGAGAGGATCACTAAACAATCACATTTGTCACTTGGAATTAAAGAAAGAAGTGAGATTATTTTTGAAATTGTTTGTTTTTAAAAATAAAGTAAGAAATTGAAATGATATTGAACCCAAGGTAATGAAGAGAGTGATGGGGTTAGGGTAGCATCACCTTTTTCAATTTCATCATGGTCATAAAAACATTCATGCTCTCTTATTATTGAATGATAAATAAAAGACTCCTTGATTGAGTTTTCAGTCACCCTTGGTTGAAGGATGCAATGGAAACCATCCCTGTGTGTATGAAAATTGATAAACCATTCCCAAATGACTAAGGAAAGTCCTGATCAGAAATTGTTGATCCCTATAAATCTAGAAACAATTCACTTATTCCACATACATTTCAATGATCGCTAGACACTCACCACCTAGCACAATCTACTTGATCGAGAAAAACTGTACTAGGAAGAGGGATTTTAAAGATCTTAAACTGAAGCTATAAATAATGAATGATACCAAAACCCAAAATAGGATCGCATTAAGATAATTGGGAACCACTAAAAATATAAATCATTTAATAAAAACATAGATATTTACATTAAATCATAAGACTCGAATATTAAAAAAGGAAAACTTCCCCTTCCCTGGTCACTCAAAATCATTACCCCTCTATGTGAAGGGTAATATAGTTGAAGGGGGAAGAAGAGAGAATTATGAAACTAAGAAAATAGAAAAGAGAAAATTAAAATCATCTCAAGACTCAAATACTCAATCACATCCCCTCTTTCTCCTTCTTCAATCCCCTTTAATGGAAGTGGGCACTCATATATATAAGGTTGAGAGGGGGAAATTTTCCTCCACATTCATTCCATAAAAATTTTGAGTTCAATTTTCATATTAAATAGCTGAATATTGGGAATTTTTCTTCATAAAAGTTGTTCCCATATCCCTTTTTCATTATCCCACAAACTCTAAACTTATTTGGACAAGTATAAAAAACTTTATGCTTGAATTACTGAAGAATACTTTTTATGTTCGAGTAGACTTCTCAACTCCCTCCACTTTGGTGAATTAAATGGATGCCTTAATGAGAGAATTTCTTCATTAAATTTAATTTGAAAATTATGATATGAGTATTTTTTATAATACATCTATAATTACTTCATTTTTATGTCTCTAAACCGATATATACCCCAATTATTGATGTGGGGTCTATTCTATTGGCTAACAAAATTTCTACACTTTATTTATTTTTCTGGTCCAGTGTGTTTCGAATTGGATCTGGGTACAGAAGACAAAGTTGAATACCATGAACAAAGGAACCCTAAAAATATAATCACTCGAATTGGATAAAAATTGTAAAATATATTCTCGAAATACAAAAGATTCTATAAAACTATTAAATTTCCAGAATTAAGCAATTTTCACAATTAAGCACAAAATTCACCAAAAATACTAAAATGATGAAAATAAGGTCAAATTTATTAATTTATAAGGATTAAATCATTGAAAAAAAATATAAATAATTATGAAAATATTGTCTCTATCAATTCCCCTACACTTAGTACTTGGACTCCTGGACAAGTAAACATCAAAATTAACTCAAAGAAAATTCAAAATACAGTCCCATGAGATCCACTAATTCCAAACCAAGAAACAAAATATATCATGCATCATAAAAAAATATTTCAAGTTATCAATTTATATCATTCAATATATTTCCTCTTCATTTCTCCTCCCATGTGCACAATACACCTAACTCAATAAATTTTCTCTCATCTCACAAATATCAACTTTTAATAAGGACTCTCTCATCCAAACCAATGAAAGTGTCACAATAGGATTGATAAATTCCTATTTATCCACCCAATATGATTCAAGGACATGTTTTTATTGTGATGAATTTTCACGGTTGTTATGTGGCTTTTGGTTTGTAGGATGATATGTTAAAAAAAATTAGGATGAATGAGGAGGGTTTGGTTCTTTTTGAAGAAAAAATGTAAGATTATAATTTTCAATCAAGTATGGTATCCTTATAACTCCTCATATTAGAAAATAAAATCCATAATCATAAAAACTGAATGAATTTTCACACCATTCATCATTTTAGCAGCAACAATTTCAATCATCTTAAACATAATTTTTCCTCAAAGATCCAGAAAAGGCACAGCTTTCTTTCTCCATTGGAAGATTTAGAACGGCACATCTTTTCTTATCATGAAATCTATATAAAAGGTATATATTTCAATAAGAATTATTTTTTTTCAACATATCTTAATCATTTTATTTTCCACCCAAATTATCACCAAATGATGTAGCACAAAAAAAATCAGATTCCCCCCAAAAATAAGTTCAACTAGATCATGCAATTTCACTTCAAGAGCGATCTGGAAAGAGAAAATTGGATTGTAATGTGGCTAAACTAAAATTTTGTTCATGTATTATAAGAGTTACGAGGATTAAATGTACAAGTAATTCCATAATGAAAATATTCTTTTGAAGGTGGGGATTTAAATCCAAAGAAATTCCTTAATCATTTAAAGCACAACTACCTAAAACCCTCAAGTTTTGACAGGAATAGATCCAATTATGGTTAAATAAATAATGGTTTATTTCTCTCAATAATTGAGGTGAATGTGAAGAATATGGAAAAAATGGTACAAAAGCCTCACCGAAAAGTAATTTCAAAGATAAATACAGTGTGATGTTATACAGGATTCAAAATTCAGAGTACTTTTCATGAAATTTCCAAAGAATTGAACTTGAAAAAAGTCATTTTTAGCATTCATTTAAGATCATTTTCATGGAATAAATTGTTTCAATAATTTAAATGGGTTTAAAAAATGTAAATTATAGTCATTTTAGCTCAAAATTTTCAAAAACACAAAAAAAAGATGAAAAATAATCACACAAAAAATTGAAAAATGCATTTTTTTTTTAAAAAAAAAACAATAAATGAAAATACTAAACTAAAAAGGTTACATCCCCCAAACTTAAATAATGTGGTTTTCTCAATACATTTAAATATATTTTAACATGTAAGAAGATTTTAAAATGAATCATAGTAATCAAGAAAGTGTAAAGGAGAGATACGACCTGCTGAATTTTATTGATAAATTGGTTGGAGGAGTGTGATCTCCTCCACTAAATCTGATGAAATGGTCCCATGGAATTTCTTTAGCCTGTGTCAATTAATGTTTAATGGATCTTTATATTAATCCTTATCAATATACACATCACCAAAAGTATATACATGAGTAACTATAAATAGACTTTCCCATCTAGAATGAAGTTTACCTACCATCAACTTGAGTCTTGAGTTAAATAACAACACTTTGTCTCTAGGATGGAAGTTTTTCAGTTAGAACATATTTTCATGAGACACTATTGTTATATATTTTTAAATCCTATAATTTTTCAATTCTTCCCTTCTAAATTACTCTAGCTCCTGCAACTAAAATATTTTCTCTTTCTCAGTGCTTTTAAGATCCAAATTTATCTTCTTTGTAGCCCAATATGCCTTATGCTTAAATTCGGTAGGTAGGTGATAGATTTTCCCATAAATAATACTATATGGATTCATTAAAATTGGGGTTTTATAGGATTTCTTATAATCCCATAATTTTTCTTCCAAACTTTGGCTTCAATCCTTCCTGTTTGAATGAACAGTCTTTTCCAAAATTCCTTTGATTTCTCTATTGGAAACTTCATCTTTCCCATTAGTCTATGGATGATAGGTAGTTGATTTTTTATGATTCACCCCATACTTATTCAGTAAATCCTTCATTCTACTATTTCAAAAGTGATTCCCCTGATCACTAATGATAGCTCTAGGCACTCCAAACCTACAAAATGTATCATCCCTGAAGAAATCACAAACAACTTTAGCATCATCAGTCATGGTGGATTTTGCTTCCACCCATTTTAAAACATAATCAACTACAAGTGATATATAATAATTTTCAAGTGATATTTGGAAAGGACCCATAAAATATATTCCCTATAATTCAAAATTTTCACGAAAAATAAGTGGATTTCGGGTTATTTCTTGTCTCTTTGAAATGTTTCCATAAAATTGACATTTTTCACATCATTTACAAAATTTGTGAGAATATTTAAGAATTTTTGGCCAATAAAGTCTAAATTATAAAACCGTAATTGTTGTCCTTTTAGGTAAAAAGTGACCTCCACAAGATAATGTGTGAAAAAACTCAGAGTTAAAACTAATTTTAATCTTAAGAAAATATCTTATTATCACTTGGTCATTGCAAATCTTCCAAAGAAATACATAATACCAAATATAATATTTAGATTAAAATTTCTGTTTATGAATTTGGTTGGAAATGAAATGATATGGGACCTGAGATGTTACTATATAATTGACCATGTTAGCATACCAGGGCATTTCTCCTTCAATCAAGTACAACATATCTCCTGGAAAGTGATCATTCAATGGTTATTTTTCTATAATTTCAACTTCAATAATGTTGGGAAATATGATTAAATTACCATCCAATTATTTTGAATATCCCTTATTGTATTTTATTTCTATGTTTAACTCCTTAAGTAGAAACATCCATCTCACTAACCTTGGTTTATCTTCATCCTTCTTCATCAAGTACCTAAGAGCTGTATGATTAGAAAAAATAGTGACTTTAGTTCTAATCAAATATGATCTAAATATTTCAAAAGAAAAAAACAACTAATAAAAACTCTTTTTCTATGGTTGTGTAATTTAATTGAACCACATATAAGGTTCTAAAGTCATATGAAATAACTTGTGGACTTCCCTCAATTCACTAAGAAAGTACTGCTCTAACTTCTTGGTTAGAAGCATCATAAAGTAACTCAAATGGTTCTTCCTAGTTTGGTGGATGCATCATTAGTGGTGTAATAAATCTCCTATTTATCTCATCAAATTATTTCATACAGGAATCATCTAAATCAAAATAAAAATCTTTCAAAATAAATCTAGATATAGGGAGTTCAATCTTACTAAAATATTTGATAGACATCCTATAGAATTCTGCATGTCCTAAAAATGATCAAACATGCTTCACACAAGTTGGGTAAGGTAAGGAATTTATCAGTTCAATTTTTGATTTATCCACTACAATTAATTTTTTTAAAATGACATTACCAAGTATAATTCCTCTCTCAACCATGAAATGACACTTTTCCAAATTTAAAACAAGATTATTTTCAATGCATGTTTTCAAAACGTTTTCTAGATTTTTCAAACAATGGTCAAAGGAATTTTCAAAAACTGCAAAATCATCTAAGAAACCCTCCAAGAAATATTAAATGTGATCAAAAAAATAATTACCATACACCTATGAAATATACTTGGAGCATTACATAATCAAAATGGAATCTTTTTATATGAAAATTTACCAAAAGGACAAGTAAAGGTTGTCTTCTCTTGATCCTTAGGGGAAATAGGTTCCTAAAAATCCATCCAAAAAGTAATAATAAGTTCTCCCTACCAATATCTCTAACATCTGGTCAATGAAGGTGATAGGGAAATGATATTTCTAGGTGACTTGATTCAACTTCCTAAAATCAATGCACACTCTCTAGCTATTCTGAATTCTCATGGGGATTAATTCATTATTTTCATTCCTCACACTAGTTAGGCCAGTTTTTTTAGAACTACATGAATGGGGATAACCAATTTTGAATCTATGAGGTGATAGATGATTCTATATTCCAATAAATTATTAATCTCCTTCTTCATAACCTCAATCAAGGCGGGATTCAGCCTCCATTGGGGGCTGTCTGATAGGTTTTGAATATCCCTCAAGAATAATTCTATGTGAGAATATTTTTGGGTTTATTCTTGGGATATCACCTAATATCCACCATATTTCTTGTAAATTATCTCTAAAAATATCAATAAATGATTTTTCATAGGGTTTATATAGATTATTATAAATTATCATTGGTAATTCCTCTCCCACTATAAGGTACACATATTTCAAATCAGTGGGGAATGGTTTTAATTACATATCAAGGGGATTCTCAAGGGATGAAATTAAACTAACATGCCACACTTCCAAAGTTTGGACCTACTACACACACAAAAACCATTTCACCCTTTTCATAATTTAACAAATCATTAAAGAAATCATATTTTACCTTTTCTTCCCACATGAAATCAGAATCTTCATCATTTTAGGAATCCACATGTTCAGTGATATTTTCAATAGAAAAAATATCTCCTAAGGATAATAATTCATGGAACATACCTCATTATTCAATGGGTTCAGTACCAACTTCATGGGAGAGTAAAAATAGTGAGTGATCATCTGATGGTTTCCTCATGGATTCAAAAATATTAAAGTTGACAGTGATGTCTCTAAACTCCATAGTGAGTGTCTCTTCATGGAAATTTATGATGTTTTTATCCATATTCAAGAAAGGTATCCCAAAAACTATGGGTGAGTGTTATGGGATCCTATATTCTTCCATATTTAGCACATAGAAGTCGGCTAGGAATAAGTGATCTTTGACTTTCAAAAGGGCATCCTCTAGAAATCTTGCTTGGAAGACTTTGGATTTGTTTGTAAGTTAGACCACCACTATTATGGGATTCAAGTATCCCATCTAAAAATAAGTATAAAATTAGTTAGGAAATAATTTAATTTAATCACCTAGATTAAAAAAATAATTAGATAAATTTAAATAATCAATGGTACATGAAATAGAAAATGTCCCTAGATCTTAAAATTTGGTTGGAAAGTGTGGTGTGATAAGGGTTGAGACACTTCTTCCCAATTTTATCATCTCATTACCTTGAAGTCTTATCTACTTGGTGAAAATATCCTTCAAAATTTTATAATACTTTGGAAAAAAATTAGTGCTTCAAGAAGGAGGATATTAATGTCCACTTTTTAGAAGGTGTCTAGAATTTCTTTTTGAAGTGCTTCTTCCTGAAATATCTTTGATTCAATAATCCATGATGGAAATAGTGGGGGTAAGTCTTTCTTCTACATTTTTAAAAAATTTAGTGGTGTTTATTTTAGATTCCTCCTTGTCCTTTCCTTATCCTCCTCCCCTTTCCTTTCTTCTTCTTAGTGCATTTTCACATAATTTTCATAGTTTCCAACTTCATTATCCCTTAGCTCAAGTGGTCTTATTTTAGGATCATGGGTTACTAATGGTGAAATTTATTTTAAACTTCTTGTTTTTATCATTCTGACATTATATTTTGGAATTGGGATTTTTTGGGAATGTATTTTCCCAATATTTTTGGTTAGGAAGTCCATGAGACTTTCGAACTTGTTGGAAAAATATTTTACAGCGTCTTTCAACCCCTCAATTTTATATATATGTTGTTGGTTCTAAATTGGGGGTTTGGTAATTTTGTATGGTTTCTCATAGGGTCCTTGTAAAGTGGTTGTTTATTTTTAATAAGTATGGTTATAGGATTTCTTTTGTTGAAATGGTGGTAGATTTTGGAATTGTTGCTGGAATGGGGGTTAGTTTTTGAACTAGTTTTGATATGGGGGTTTAGATTGATTATGATGATTTCCAAATCCATATTTAACTTGGTTAGGCTATCTCTATAATTGAATTTGTTTTCATTTCTTAGGCTGAAAGGTTTTTTCAAAAGTATATTCCCTATATTTCAGCACATTAGTCAGTGAAATGATCAGGTGATGAGCGTAAACCACATACCTTAGTCAGTTATTTTTGGTCACCCAATTATTTCAAGGCCATATATCTCACTACACTGGCTAACTCATCAATATTAGTTTCCCATAAAGGTGTTGGATAATATTTTCTTACCATATGAATAAATCTTGTGCCAGAACCTCTTGTACCAAACTATTGTGAGTTCTGATAGATATTCTCAATCAAGCCCTTAGCTTATTCTGGTGACTTTTAAATCAATGCACCTCCAGATGATGCATCTATAAGTTTTATATCATTGTCCATTAAGCCTGAGAAAAGGAAGACAAGAAAGTGGTTCTCCTTAATTTCTTAATGTGGGAATTTGGAAAAACTATTTTTAAACCTTTCCCAGTACTCATAAAGGGTTTCTCCAGATGACTATCTGATGGAATAGATTTCCTTATTAATAGATTTTATTCTAGAGGTGGGGAAGAATATTTGCATGAATCATATCAATAATTCATTCCAATCATTCAAATCTCCTATTTGTAGGTTATAAAACCATTCTTTTTCATCTCCTTTCAATGAAAATGGTAATTCCATCCACTTTACCTAATCCTTAGCTACTTCTCGAGGTCTAAAAGTATAGAATACATGTGTTAACTCTTTAATATGTTTGTTTGGTTTTTATCCTACCAAGCCATGAAATTTTGGGATTAGTGTAATCATGTTAGGTTTCATCTCAAAATCATTTTGTAACACTATCATGGCAAGTTGATTTCTTTTGATTAAGTAATTGTGGTGCATATAGGTCTCTAAGGGTTGGGTTATGATTTCCATCCATAATGATAGGCTCGAAGTCAATACTTGAATTTTAACTCAAGTATTCAAGATAAATTTACTCAAATTCATATTTAAAATTAAGTTTTATAAGTCTATTCAAAAAGTTTATTTCAATTTCATAATCTAATGGGAAAGGTTTAGTGTTTTTGGTTCTAGTTATGCAATTTCAAAGAGAAAATAAGAAAATAAAAGAAAAAAATTTTGGTTCCACATCCCAAGAAATGGCGCCAAGTTTTGACATGTGCCTATCATTGGGTGTGACAAAAAAAATTCTAAGTTAAAATGCATTATATTGGGTAACCTAGGTAGTATCCAAAGAGGAGAACTCAATAATCATGTTTGTCACTTGAAATTAGATAAATAAGTGAGATTTTTTTTAAATTGTTTGTTTTTAAAAATAAAGAAAGAAATTGAAATGATATTAAACCCAAGGTAATGAAGAGGGTGATGGGTATAGGGTAGGATTAAATTTTTCAATGTCATCATGGTCATAAAAATCATTCCTTTTCTCTTACTATTTAATGATAAATGAAAGACTCCTTGGTCAAGTTGGCAATCAACCTTGGTTAAAGGATGCAATGGAAACCACTCCAGTGCACATGAAAATTCATAAACCATTACCAAAAAACTAAGTAAGGTCCTGATTATGAATTTTTTATCCTTATAAATATAGACACAATTCACTTATTCTGCACATGTTCTAATGATCACTAAACACTAACCACCTAGCACAGTCTACTTGATCGAGACAAACTACACTGGCCGGAGGGAGTGTAAAGATCTTAAACCAAAGATATAAATAATTAATGACACAAAAACTCAAAACATGATCAAATTAACAGGATTTTTCACTATTAAAAATAGAAATCATTCAATAGAAAAAGATAGTTTTATATAAAATCACAAGAATCTGACATTACAAAAGGAAAACGTCTCCTTCCCTGATCACTCAAAATCATTACCCCTTCATGTGAAGGGTAATAGATTTGAAGGGGGAAGAAGAGATCATTATGAAACTAATAAAATTGAAAAGATAAAATCCACATCACTTAAAGCTTTCAATCCTATAGAACATCTCCTATTTCACCTTCTTCAACCCACTTTAATGGAAGTGGACACTCAAATATATAGGTTTGAGAGGTGGAAATTTTCCTTCTGGATTCATTCCACTAAAATTTTCAGTTCAATTATCATATTAAATGGCCTAATATTGGGAATTTTTATTCATAAAATTTGTTACCCTATCTCTTTTTCATGTTACCACAAAATCTCATCTTATTTGGACAAGTGGAAAAAATGTTATGCTCAAATTACTGAAGACTAATTTTTATGTTCGAGTGGACTTCTCAACTCCCCCCACTTTGGCACATTAAATAGATGCCTTAATGAGAGAATTTATTTATGAAATTTCATTTTGAAATGATTATAGAATTCTTATTTATAATACATCTGGAATAAAATCATTTGTATCTTTCTAGATGGAGATATACCCTAATTATTGATGTGGGGCTTATTCTATCAGCCAGTAAAATTTCGCCAATTGATTGATTTTTTTTGGGCCAGTGTGTTTTGAATTGGATATGGGTCTAGAAGAAAAAGTAGGATCCAATGAAAAAAGGAATACTAAAAAACAATCACTCAAATAGGATCAAAATTGTAAAATATATGCCCAAAATATAGAAGATCCAGAAAACTGTTAAATTTCCAGAATTGAGCAATTATCACAATTAAGTCCAAAATTCACCAAAAATACTAAAATGATGAAAATAATATTAAATTGATTAATTGAAAGGGATTAAATCATTTAAAAACATGTGAATGATTATGAAAATGTTATCTCTATCAGGATTAAAGTTCTTTTTTATTTAGGTTTTAGAAATTAGGTAATTTTAAAAATAATATAGAGTTTTGTATATTTGTTAAAATAGGTCGAAATATGCTTGAACCTCATTCATGAATATTCCTTAGATGAGGAAGCATGAATATATTTAATGATTATTTTTTCACTATAATGGAATCATTAACCCTATTCAGTCTTCCTGTGCAACTTGCAAACATGAGGCGTAAACAGAGTTCACGCTTCCTACAGAAAAAAATTATAAATTGGCCACCACCCCCCCCCCTCTAATTTCACCCCTTATCCCCTCTAAATTTTAGAAAATATTTGATGAATTTATTTCTATCTTTCACAATATATTATTTGTGGCCTTTGGGAAGGTAAATTTTTTTTAAAAAAATTAGTTTTCTAATTGTTTAATTTATTTTGTTTGCATGATTTATTTATTTAAATTTTTTGATTGTATGAATGTATGATTTAATTTATATTTTCTTTATATGATTTAGATTGTTTTGAATGATTTGGTAAATTTAAATATGATTTTAGGATAATTTAAATTTTGTTAAATTATGAGTAATTAGGTATAAAATAATATTATTTATATTTAGGAAAATATAATTTCTTACAAAAATATATGTGTATAATTATAATTTGGAATATTAATAATTATATTTGAATATATTTATATGTAAATATAATATTCTATATTATATTTAAATTAAAATAAATTGATAAAATATTATTGGATAAATAAAATTATTCTACCAAAATACATTTTAAAATTTAGATTACAATAATATTTTACAAAAAATATTGTTCACTTTATTTGAATATAATTATGTATATGTTATATTATTTATCATATTTAAATTTAATTAAATTTAAAATATAGTATTCTATATATATATATATATAATATTATTGTCATTAATGAAGTTAAAAAATTACTATTAATAATATATTTTAAAAAATATTAATTATGAATAATAAATGTTATGAGTAATTATATATAAAATAAAAGTATTTATATTTTGGAAAATATGATTACTTACAAAAAAGTATATATATATATATATATAATTTAATTTAAAATAAGGTGATAATATATTATTTGTTGTATAAATTTAAATAATATTATTTTCTTTAATTACATTAAAAAATACTATTAATAATGATTTTATAAAAAATTATTATATACATATAATATTATCAGTAATTATGTATAAAATAATAATATTTTTATTTAAGAAAATATAATTGGTTACAAAAATGTATTTTTATAATTATAATTTAGAATATTAATAATTTAATTTGAACATATTTATATGTATATATAATATTATAGATTATATTTAAATTAAAATAAATTTATAATGCATTATTGGATAAATAGATAAATAAAATTATTCCAACTAAATATTTTTTAAAAATTATATTATTAATGATATTTTATAAAAATGATATTAACCTTGTTTGAATATGATTATATATATATATATATTATAAAAATTTATCATATTTAAATTTAAAATAGAATGTTAATTAAATAATATATATATATAGAATTAATTGCATAGTTTTTTAGTAATGTGATAGGAGATAATGTGGGTGAGGAAGATGTGGCCAATGAACCTTCTGAGGTTCCTTTTATAGATAGGAAAGAACCAGTGAGTGGTAACTAACCTCTCTTATTAACCTCCTTAGTGGAGGGAATGTTGCATGCACATGAGTTTATTGAGGTGTTATTATACTAAGTATTGAATTCCTAGGAATGTTAGATAAAAAATTTGTTATAGTTGGTAACACCTTGTATGTTGGATAATAATTTGAAACTAAAATTTCATTGAAAAATGTTTTTAATAAATACCACATAGTGTGGAATTTTTCATTTGTGGTTGATGACTCTAATTAGGAAAAATACATCATTCGATGTCTCAAATATGGGTATGAATATAAATTTCTCTTGTGTGAAATATGTGATAAAAATTTTTCATGATGGAAGATAACTAAGCTGGAAGTCCCACAAACTTTTGTGCCCCCAAATCTATCATAGGATCGTTCCACACTAGATGTAGATATTATACCAAATATTATTGTTGAGATGATGCGAACATGTCAGGATGTTCTTATGTCACTCATTTAGGAATATGTGCAGTAGTTGTTCAAATAGAGGATTTATTATGCAAAATCTTGGATGGAAAAATAGAAATCAATTTTAAAAGTATACGGTCATTGGGATGAATCATATAATATTTCACTATAGCTACTGGGATTTTTTCTCTCAAAAATCAGTTTGCTTTTCATCTTGACACTATTGAGTATTTCTCTCATGATAATCAAGTTGATCAAACAAAGGTAAATTTCTATAGGATATTCTAGGCATTCAGGTCATATATCAATGCATTTTATTATTTCAAGCAATTCATTAATATTGATGGAACTTTTTTATGTAAATTATATAGGTTTATTACTCATTTTTTTTCACAATATTTTTAATTGAGCCCCTATCCCACTAACATTTACTATTATTGAAAAGGAGAACTTCAAATCATGGAGTTAGTTCTTGGCATATATATGTATTCATGTTATGCAAATACAAGAAGTTTTATTGATATCTTATAATAATCAAGAGGTGGTAGAGTTTGTTAAAAGTGATGGGTTTTCATGGAAAGAACCCAATCGTTATCATTGATATTGCATTAGATATATTTTCAATAATGTCCATAAGTATTTTAAATATGAAAAAATAAATAATTTGATCATAAAATTGGGTATGTTTCTGTAAAATAATTTATATGTGAGTAATATTTTTATCCTTTTAAGTGAAATAATGTCTTCTTCTTTCAACATAAAAACAAAAATAGGGAAAATTTTATGAGTATAAGGAATAAATTTAAAGGTCTAATTGATATGTCTATTACTATATGATGTGGAGTTGGAATGGAAAATGTTATTGGAATATGATGGTGGTATAAGATATGTCCATATGACCATTAATATTATGGAGTGCATTAATGGCATCTTAAAGGGTGTTCTTAAACTACCAATCGCAGGCTTAGTATAGGAGACATTCTATCATTGTGTTAAGTACTTTATCAAATTCCCCTAATAGGATTATCAGGGGATGTAATAAGAAATTCAATTTGGTCATTAGTTCTAAAGAGACATTGATAAGATATTAAAAGACAAATCATCATTTCATGTTTGAAGATTTGATTGGGTATGAAGCCTCTTTAAGGTAACTAAGTGCCACGACCCACTCATAGGAAATAGTGGTTGAGTGCTAGTGGTATTATGGGAGAATGGGTGTTATGATTATGGTTCTTTATGAGCATTGAGGTATCCCCATGAACATGTAATTTCATCTTGGAAATCGGTGATCTTATCTTGGGAACCCTTTATCAATATAGTATATCACTTGAGAACTATAGTTGACTACTATAGTGCGTCTTGGATGCTTGTTGGTGATTTTTATTATTTTACATTGCCTGCTAATCATCCAAATTTGGTCCCTGATATTACCAGGTTTCATCATTGGGGGAGGCCAAAGTCTACTCGTATTAGAAATGATATGGATTGTCCTTAAGAATGGGGAGTGATACTATGATGTAATATATGTCGCATTGCAGGTCATGCTCATAATACATTTCCCAATGTATCAAGATGGATATTTACTTCACATCATTTTTGACCATTTCTATAGTGACATGGGCTTAAAATACATGGATATTACATAATTTTATATGAATATTCAAAACATTACAAAAATACATGCCTGAGGACCACATTAGTTTAGTTTCTTTGGAAACTTGGAACAAAATATTCTAACTTGGTGAAAGATCTTCAATGTTTCCCAAAAATATCCTCCCCTTTATTACTTCTACTTAAAACCTTTCTTCATAACCTAGGGAAAACATAATAAAGGGGTGATCTCTATTGATCATCAAGGGTAAACAAAATAGATACACAAGAATAACATGATCATTAGGGTATGAGAACATGAGAATAACATTTGAAGATCATACCTTGCATCTCAAAGTTCATATACATGATTCATGGCATAAATATTGGTAGTTTATAAGACATGAATCATAAGGGAATAAAGAGCATAATCCATGAAACCATAACATAGGAATAAGATATAGAATTTTTTTTAGATGCATAAGCATATAAAATTATTTCCATAGTAGTCAAGGCATCACTTCCAAGACCATATTAGTAGTATGGGTTCACTCTCTATACCATATTTGTAGTAGTGGTTCACTCCCATGACCATATTAGTAGTTAAGGATCACTCCTCAAACCATATTAGTAGACAAATTCCATTACTAAACTGAGTTAACTTTCCGTTCCAGTCATATCTATCTCATGAGATATAAATATTTATGCAACACATTAGAGTGAGATATAGGTCTCACCCCTCTCATAATTAAATCAAACATATGTGTTCCATAAGATCATAATCAATCATATCATAACCCATGAAATGAAATGGCTATCATAAACATTTAATCATATCATAAAAAAACTGATAGTTGTTTAAACCCTGAAGGAGGTTCCTTCAGCTCCTTTGGATCCTTCGACTCGACCATGACCTAAGTGGCGATGGCCACCGCTTCTGCCCCTCCCCCATCAGTGGGGATGGGATGTCCTTACTCATCAAATCCTCCTCCCTCTTTTATACCATTATCTAACCCTGATTTCATCCCTCCTTTCCTTGAAATCACTCTTTTCCCTAAAGTTACGGACCTCTGTGATAGCCTCCCTCAGCTCGAGATTTCATCCTCTGAGTTAACCTATGCCTCTTCTCTCTTGAATTAGACCTTGTTGGATCGATTCAGCTCATGGTACCCATCAGTTGACACATTCAACAGGTTTGTATTTGGATCTTGGGGACTCCTGGAGTGGGCGATGGTTGGGATCCTTAGCAAATGGAATATCATGGTTCGCTTTTTATCCTCAGAATATTTGATCACAATGTGGTCCAGAGCTCCTCAGTATTGCAATGTTTTACATTTCCACCTTCTCATATGGTCCTTCAATTTTCTCATGAAGTGGGATGCCCCAACAATGGCTCTGTGGGTAATCTTTCCTAAGCTCCCTCTTCCATTTCAAAACCCTTCTATAATCTGAATTCTAGGGAATTTGGTTAGTATTTTTCTATGTTTGGATTCCAAAACTAGTTCTTTTGTCATTTAATTTCCCCATGTATTTGTGTTGAAGTATACATTTCAAAACCTTAGGTTTAGTGGGTGTGGATCTCAGTTAGGGAGGAATTCTTTTGGAAACAACTGGTGGGGTTTGATTCCTGGACTGATTTCTGCTCATCTTGCCTATGTCTGGGGCATCTTTACTCTTCATTCTAGTGAGGAAGAAGGGAAATTATAGGAGATTTCATTTCCCCCAGGCTGAGAGGTCCTGGTATCATTTCCCCCTCAGTTGATCTTACAGATGGCAGGGAGGCTGCCCATGTTTTTTTTCTTTACAGAAATTCATGTCTACGGTGAGTGTTGAACTGAAGGTAGTAGAAATATTTGATGTATTTAAACATGATTTGGGTGTCTATAATGTGACATATAAGGCCCTAGGTGATTATTTTTTGCCCTCTTCACTGATTTTCTTTGCTATTGTAGTTCGAGTTGTGAGGCTGGTTACTGGGCAGGAGCTCTCTTCGCTCTGCATGAATATGGTCCCTCCAAGGTAGATGTCCCCTAGTAAATAAGGCTTTCCTCAGACATTACAGATCTAGAACCAATTATCATATTTGGGTGGGGGTGATAAGGAAAATGTTTATCTAGAATGGTGTATTTTTATTCCAAAATAGAAAAATAAATAGGTTAGATCAAGTCCCTTGGAGAATTCAGATACGAGTGATAAGGAATTGGACTGGAAAACTTTTTTAGACAATGAGTAGGACCCTCACATTACGATGAAGGTTGTGAATGGATCAAGGAAAGTAAAGTAGGGAAATATACTCTATAGTAATTTCATAGTTAGCAAAGTGAAGAAATCAATGCCTCATAAAGACTACTCCTCCTTACCAAGAACTGTGGTTACTAGATCTTCAGGTAAAGCTAAAAATCATGTGTCAAAGTCAAGGCAAGTTGGACAAGCACATGTTGATGCTATATCTCAATAGCTCAGTATACAGGTTAATTTAGTTCCAACCTCCACTGTTAGGGTTGAAGAGGATCACAGTGATAGGATCTTGAAATCAGAAGCCTTGAGGGGATCTCGGGCTGATAGGGATCTCACCCTAGTGCCTAACCTGGCCTCAAATATTATTTTTCCAAGGGAGGCCGATAAAGAGGTTGCTAAAGAAGTAGTGGTTTGGGAGATTCTCCTTCATTCCAATGAAAAAATGATTGAGGAATATTTCATGATCAATTTTTCTGAGGAGGATGCACATTTAATGTTTGAAAGACCGCTTCAGGTCAATTTGAGTGAAGAACAACTCTCCTAGATTGACAAGCAAAATCGAATTTTGATATGTGGCTTCAACGAGGGGAAGACCAACTGAGAGGAACATGTATGGTCATGGGAATAGATGGCCATTCAATTTTAGGAGCTCATCAAGATCAATAAAGACCTGGAGATATCTTCTATATGATGGTAACTATATAGACTAAGTCCTTACAACTCCTTTAATTTTATCTAGAATGAATAGGATTTTCCCTTTGAGGTTTTATTTCCCATTGTTTATGTGTACTTGGTTTCCCACTTTTCCTTAAATTTATTCCTTGAATAAAATTTTAAATTTAGTATTAATAAACATATAATAAACTATCAAAAAGAGATAGGTTTAATAATCATTTCATCAAAGCATAGCTTGTGAAAATAAGCATGTTTCATAAATATATAACATGTGAAAGGTAAATGGGTTTCATAAACATATAACCCATGAAAGAGAAATGGGTTTAATAAACATATAACCTATGAAAGAGAAATAGGTTTCATAAACATCATGCCATCAAAACATAAACCATTTAGAGAAAGAATATGAATGGAAGCTTTGGATAATTTCCTAGAAAGGCATGAGTAAAATCAACAAAAGTCATATTAGAAGGAAAATAATTTTGAAATATCTTTTAAAAACATTTCTTGAGAAAAATATCCTTTCTTCTTTGAAAAATGATTTTTAAATCATAAAACATTTTTAAAAACATTTTCTTTGAAAATAGTTTAAAAAATTATAAATAAATATTAAAACCATTTTTAAAACCTTTTTCCTTTAAAACTTATAAAATATTCTTTAAAACTATTTTCCTTGAAAACTTATTAAAGAAGCTTAAAATACCCTAAAACTTATAAAGAAATATTGAAAACATTTTAAAAACCTTTTTGATTGAGAATACTTTAAAAACTTATAAAAGAAACATTTATATCATTTAAATCCTTTTCATTGAAAATAACCTTTTGAAAATATATAAAGTAATCATTTATAATTTTTAAAATTCTTTTTAAACATAAAAAAAATTGAAAATATTTTTCTTTGAAAATCACTTTAAAAAAATGAATGTCTATAATATTAGGAAAAAAAATTCTTAAAAATTAATCTTTTAAACTTGAAAATAAAGCTTCAAATTAAGTATGTTCATGGTAGTGTATTAATTTTGTACATGTCGAACATTCCTTTTGCACCGTAAAAAGTTTAGAAGAGTTCCTCGATCATAAAATGATAAGAAGATTCCATTTTAAAAAAAAATTAAGTTAAAACATGGGTAAAAATTTATTTTAAAGATTATAGGATAATGGTATAATATTTTTGAAAACATTTTTAGAAAATTTGGATTTGAAGAAACACGGATTTCTAACTGAAAGGAGAAATAAAGTCATATTTTTATAAAAACATTTTCTTAATTATCCTAAGTACTAAAGAGTGTAAAATAATAAAATTCCTTGGATATAACATTTTTAAATAGAGGTTAATAAAACTCATGTGATTTATTGATATATGTATCATAATATTTCATCAATGGAATTCATAATCATAAACAATATTGATAAACGATGAGATTGTAGCAAGAAACTATTACCACTTTAGTAACTTTGAATCACAATAAGATGGAAATAATAACATTAAATGAAGTGTAAAATATCATTAAAATAATAATATTAATGATATAATATTTCAAAGTCAGTATATACACCTCATAGAAAAATATAGGTGCATAACATGGCATGTGTCTCAAAGAAGGCAAATTGAGACAAAATTACTTTACCAATTTGGTAACTTTTGAAACATAAACCTTGTGAAATAAAGGTCATAAAATGAATATGTAAATACCAATAAATTTAATTATAATAATAATATAATAAATAAAAGGTCATTATACACACCACATATACTAAATATAAGGTTAACATGGCTTGTGTCTCATGAAAAATAAAAGTGAGATGAGAAAACTCTTATCCTACATCTTGACTTTCTTTGTACACGTTAAAACCTCTTGTATAATTAATATAAGTTTTTATAAATCTAACACAGAACCATATTATTATATCTAATACCATGTACTATTTCTTTATGACTTTATATTACCCTTTTATTAACAACTCTATGTTAATGTTGCGTTTTGAGTAATATCCGCTTTGTTTTTCATATATGTTTTGGCTTGTTATTCTTGATCCTATTAATTAGATAATAATATAATTAATTAAAGAATATAAAACAAGATATAAATATAATAATTTAGTTATTATATATTTATTTATAATAATCTATAAAATATAGAAATATTAAATGAAGTACACCGTTCATGGAGACGGTAGGTCGTATGTATGCATGAACGTCATTTCCGTTTTATTATTGTATTGAAAGAAAGTAAGTAAATGAAATACATGTATATGTATATATAATATCATCATAGTTTAATTATTATTTCATGTATATAATATAATTTCACTAAACTCGTCCTTAATACATTCCATGTAGAGTGTGAACGAATCACATCGCTTTGAGGGGGTGGTAGTCCACACATACACAAACAAAGTTATCGTATTTATAAAAATAAAAAGCATGAAGGTATGTTTTATATAATAATTACATAAGATTAAATAAATCATAAATATAATATATATCATATAAAAATATAGTTTCCATCATAATTCCCAACCATGAGAGGTGGTAAAGGAAAAACGAACAACATCGTTTTGTGAGGCAGTAGTTTGTCGTACACAAGAACAGTAAGTTCATTACCCATTAGATGTATTTGTGTGTAAGTATAGGTAAAACCCTTATAATAACTAAATATAAGTATATTTATGATACTATTTTTATTATATAATCATGTAATAATAATATTTTATTGGTTGGAGAATAAAAATAAAACAAAAGAGCTTGAGTAAGAATGTTACCTCTTCTTTGGATAACTCCTTTTAGTTTCCACAAAAGGGCTTCCTTGGTTGGTATTATTACAAAAAGGAGGATTATAGAATAAAGTGAGCGATTTTTTAAGCTTATTTGAGAATATTTTTTGTGATAAAAATGGCTTGAAAGATGTGAATAAGTGGGAGGAGTGAGTGTCTTTTTATAGTGGAGGAGTGGCATTCTTGTAAATTTTTGAAAAGGGAATTCCACCTAAGTTTTTCCCATGTCAAGTGGCTCTAATAATAATCAAAAATTTATAAAATCTAGGATATGGTCTAAATATTCCCATAAAATTTATTTTTTATAAGTTTATAGGTCATTTTTTCCCTTAAGTTTAAGGTTTAGTCTTTCGTTAATCTAATTTTTCTCTTAATCGTTGTAATTAATTTTAATCACTTTCGCTAATATTTTTGGTAAAAAACTAATTTTACCTTATTATACATTATAAATTTTTCTGATTCCAAATATGGAATATGTTTTTACAAATTATAATCACAAAACCGGTATAAATTAATTTAAATTTATTCCTATAGGCAGGACGACAAAGTGGGTTTTTTAAGTAAATATGTTCAAAAGTTTGAAATGTTTTTATATCCAATTTTAATGTGAAATTGGTTCCAATGACCTAAATTGGATTAATTTATGTAAAATTTATCTAATTAAACTTTAAAAAAATTAAAACACAATTTAACTATATAAATAAATTAGATGAAAACGGTTTTGAATTAAAATTCAATGTTTTTCACTATTCATCAAAAAATGAAACTTCTCATAAAAATACCAAAAATTCACCCAAAGTAAAATTTTATATTCTAATTTCAAAATGAAGTTTATTTTTTCAAATAAAAATTATAAAATTTTCAAAATTGGATTTAAAATGGGTTCTCAATTAAAAGGCAATAAAATTACCTTTTAGAAAAATACATCTTTTTATTCATCAAATTGGATGTATTCTTATCTTATACATATGAAATCTATTATATGTGTATCAAAAATATTGATAGAATATGTAACATATAAATTTTATTTAAAATATTAATCAAAAGTTATTTGCTTAATTTATTGAGATAAAATTATGTTTGTACATAGTAAAGTAGTTTTCTTAGAAAAGTAATTTCTTTATTTTAAAATAGTTATTTCATTAACTTATACTAATTTATAACCAAAGGATTAATTTTATATCCATGTATAATTCATATTTCTATAATTTTTTTAATCTTATTCATGAATTATATTCCAATTTATAGGTGGTAGCTGTTATAATATTTTAATAATAATATTAAAAGTATATTGTAGTTTGGTAAAACTCGGCCTTGCATTTTATAAAAGCTATTAAAGGGACTCGGTATTGTGTGTAATAAAATCCAAACATAGTGTTGTGTGTACTGAAATCTAATCAAAGTGTTGTGTGTGGTTCAAGATTAACTTGGTGTTACGTATAATGCAAGACAAACTTAGTGCTTTATATATATAAAAATCTATATTCAGTGTTTCGTGAAATGAAAAATATTAGAAAGGTTAAACTAACTCAAAAAAATATTTCAAAAAATATCAGGGTGTTACATTCTACCCCCTTAAAATGAATTTAACCCTCAAAATTATTCTAGGTTATCAAAGGTTTAATACTTATAAGTTACTTTCATAGAAACTCACATCGTAAAAATGAATACTAAAACTTATTTTAAAAGGGGAAAGTTGGAAACATAATGGTTACCCAAAGTAACACATAACTAGGTTTTCACATAGGAGAACAATGGTGGAAAGAGAAAACATAGACATGTAAGAGAAATATAACTATTAAGTTCTGATTGATATTGATAGAGAACATAGTTAGGAGAAAGTTAACAATCACAAAGCCATAATTATATGGTGATATGAGGGTCCATTTGATTCCTCAAAAATGAAGGTACTAGAATAACATTTTTGGTTTCAAGATCCTTTTTCCTAAATTTGAATAGTTTTCAGGAAAATATATACTTATATGATTTTAGGAAAACCTTACCATTTATTGTACCTTGATCAACTTCCACTTCATATCTCATTCTAAGAAATGAAGGTGAATTTTTCATTCCTAAAGCTTTAACAAATCATGAGGTCCTTGTATAAAATGGAAGGTCATTCCATCTATTTTTATCACAAAAAAATGTTAGCAAAAGTTATCCAATATGTATAAATACTCATATAGATAGATATTACTATAATCTCTAAAACCTCATCCAAAGTTTAACATAAACCATTCCATAAATGGTTAACCTTTTATCCCTTTTAAAAGATAAAAATACAAAACTTTATAAAAAAGGTTGCTAAATCAGTTTAACATTGATCCCCCATATATCATAAAGTTGATCTTGGTTGATGCATACCAAACATGTGAATACCTTTATCATGTATTCTCTTAACACATGGTAATAACCTAAATTACCAAAAATACTTATTGAAAACATGCATGTTTCCTTATTCCAATATTTATTGGATATGTTCCTTAAATCCAAAAATGTTGCAAACTCCATCAATGATATCATAAACAACTTGTCAACAAGTCCTTAATTAGTTCCAAGGTAATCAGTACCATCCAATTTACTTATTCATATCCAACATATCTTTATCCAAACAACATTATCCTAACATAAGGAACATATTAAGGGTTATCTTTCCCTTAATCATGTGTTTTCCATAAACATCACATTTCCATTAAATTGTTTTTCTATTCCATCGTAACCATTCAATGCATTCTTGTAAATACTTAGTGAGAAAAACATAAACTGAACAATCCTTATATATTTTACCATTCATATAACATAATTATTGAATCCAAATACAAAAAAACATCAATTATTCCACTTCATACTTAATCCATAAGAAGGATACCTCAACCTATTACATAATACCTCTTTCCTTTCACATTTCATTTGTAGTATCATCATTATCAACAATATAACCATTAATCCTACTACCTTTCTAAATTTTTTTAGGAGCTTTCCACTTAGGAAATTGATTTTCATAATGACCATTAATTCAATAATTAAAGAACTTAACCTTTGATGATGTCTTAGAGAGGCCAATATTATCATCCATTGTGTTAACTAAACTCTTCATTTTTCCTTTGTATTTAATTGATTTGTGTCCTTCTTTTCCATAATAAAAACATCTTTTTGTTCCTCTAATACATTCACTTGGGTGATTCTTTCCACATTCTTAACACAAAGAAAATTGAATCTTATTTCTTCCATGGTCTCTATTACCCAAACTCTCATTGAACTCATTTCTTATCTTCCTTGGTGAGTCCAAGAGTTGGTTAAGGTATACGTTTATAATCATGTTTTGTGAAAAATAATTAGGCATGATCACATTATCCTTCACTCCAGTGATCATCCCAATTGACTGTTCATTAGAAAATTTTCCATCACATTAAATGTTAAATCAATTCTTTCTAGTTCCCTACATTGACTAAAACCATAAAGCATAGTGTGATAATCACTCATCATAGAGAAAAAACACATAATCATGACAAACCACTTCTAGGATTTCTAACTTCTAACACCTTCTTTTAAATCTAAGACACCTTAGGCTTATCGTTAGATACATCCCTAGACATATCCTTAGAAATATCCCTAGGGATATCAATAAATTGTTATCATCATAGTTTCTAAATGTTGACTAAACCTTTCCTTTAATATCAACTATAGCGACCCAGGCTTAACATATGTGGATATTACATCATTTTAGATGAATATTCAGCACATTACAAAAATACATGCCTAAGGACCATAATAGTTTAGTGCCTTTTTAATCTCAAAACAAAATCTTATAACTTGGTGAAAGATATTCAATATTTCCCGCAAAGATTCTCTCCTATAGTACTCTTACTTAAAATCATTCTTTATAACCTGGGGAAAGGAAACATGAGAAAGGGGTGAGCTCAGATGCTCAGTAAGGGTAAACAAAAGAGATGCATAATCATAACATGAAAATAAGGGTATGAGAACATGATAATTACATTTTAATATCATACCCTTCATATCAAAGTTTATATACATTATTCATGGAATAATTATTGTTAGTTCATAAGACATGCATCATAAGGTAATCAAGAGCATAATCCATAAAACCATAATATAGGAATAAGACATAGAATTTGTGGCAGACACATAATCATATAAAATTATTTTCATAGTATTCAATGAATCGGTACCAAGGTCATATTAGAAGTATGGTTTCACTCTTCATACCAAATTGGTAGTCATGGTTCACTTCCATGATCATCTTAGTAATAAATTTTCACTCCCTAGACCATCATAGCATAAAAATTACTTTACTGAACCGAGTTCACTCCCTATTCCATCCATGTCTATCTCATGAGATATAAATATTTACTCAACATATTAGAGGGAGATATAGTTATCAACCATCTCATAATGAAATCATATATATGTGTGCCACAAGATTATAAGTAATCATATCATAACCCATGAAACAAAATGGGTATCATAAACATGTAATCATGTCATAACCTATTGAAAATAGATAGGTTTCATAATCATTTCATCAAATCATAACCCATGAAAAGAAGTGGGTTTAATAAAAATATAACCCATGAAAGGGAAATGGGTTTCATAAACATATAACCCTTGAAAGAGAAACGGGTTTCATAAACATATAACCCGTGAGAGAGAAACAGGTTTCACAAACATAATGTCATTAAAACATAAACCATTTAGAGAAAGAATATGAATGGATCCTTTGGATCATTTCCCATAAAATAATGATTAACATCAATAGATGTCATATTTTATGGAAAATAATTTTTAAATATCTTTTAAAAACATTTCTTGAGGAAAATATCCTTTCTTCTTTGAAAAATTATTTTTAAAACATAAAACCTTTTGAAAACCATTTTCTTTAAAAATAATTTGAAAACATATAAATAAGGCTTGAAACCATTTTGAAAAAAAATACTTGAAAACTTATAAAATATGATTGAAAACATTTTGAAAGTTTTTTCCCTTGAAAACTTATAAAAGAAGCATGAAAACATTTTGAAAACCATTTTCCTTGAAAATTCCCTGAAACATATAAAGAAACCTTGAAACATTTTGAAAACCTTTTTCAATGAGAATACTTTTAAAACTTATAAAATAATATTTTAAATCATTTAAATCATTTTCTTTGAAAAAAACCATTTGAAAACATATAAAAAAGCATTATAGGTCATTTAAAACACTTTTTAAACATAATTTTTTTTTTGAAAATATTTTCTGTTGAAAATAACTTTAAAAACAAAGAATGTCCAGAATATTAAGAAAAAAATTCTTAAAAATTAATCTTTTAAACTTTAAAATGAATATTCAAAGGAAGGATGTTCATGATTATAGATAAATTCATACATGTCGAACATTCCTTTTGCACCGTAAAAAGTTTAAAAAAGTGTCTCAATTAGAAAACGATAAGAAGATTTATTTTTTTAACCCATTTTTTGTTTAAAAGGTAAAACATGGGTAAAAATTTATTTTAAACATCATGTTATAATGGTATAACATTTTTTAAAACATTTTTATAAAACATGGTTTTGAAGAAAGACAAATTTTCAACCAAAAGGAGAAATAAAGTTGAATTTTCATAAAAAAAATCTGAATTATCTTAAGTACCAAATAGTGAAAAAAAAATAGCACCATTACTTGGATATAACATGAATAATTAGATGGTAAATAAATTCATGAGATTTCTTGAGAGATGGGTCATGAACCATCCCTCGGGGCCTGAGTCGTGACTACCTCGAGCCTGCCTTCCATAGGCCAGGGGTTGGCGACTAGCATCAGAAAGGTGTATCCCTAAAACGGGAAGGCATTACCTTTAAACTTGTACAAACACACGGTCCAAGAACACAACAAGATGTAACCATAAAGTAAAACTATAGTAGTAGACGTTTGTACTGAAAGTAAAGGGTATATAATACAGGACCAACTGAGAAGATACAACTACAAATGAAAATAGAAAATATCTCCTAAGATCGTCCACTGAGGATCCTACCTGAAGGGTAGGTACAGCTTGTCTCCACAACACTCCATGTAAACTGTCACCTCTGTACACCTTTAGGTCCTAGATCCTCGATTCTCAATCAAGGCTTCCCATCATCTACACAAGACACAACAAGGTGCGGGTGAAGCCCATGCAGGGGTGACCTAGTAGGGACCCCAAGACCCTCGTAGGTCTCTTAGAATTCCAAAAAGGAATACCAAAAGGCATGATCTCAAAAACAAATCACAAAGAAAAATATTCAGCTCAAAACCTAGTATAACTAAATTACATAAGTGCATATGATTAGTCATAAAGCTTGATCATCTTATTCTATCAAGTGGCACTGCTGCTGACTGTACGGAGTCTGTCCCACACAGTATCGATAGATACTAACCCCCACTGACCCACACAGGATCTGACCTGCCCAAGATCGATAGGTACTAACCCCTACTAGCCCACACAGGATCCAACCCACCCAGGATCGATAGGTACTAACCCCCGCAAGACCCACACAGGATCGATAGGTGCTGATATACATAGGATCGCTAGGTTCTGATCAACAAAAGATTGTTAGGTGTTGATCCACATAGGGTCGCTAACTGATGATCCACATAGGGTCACTAGATGCTGATCCACACAGGGTCTCTAGGTGCTGATCCACATAAGATTTCTAGGTGCTTATCCACATAGGATTTATAGGTGTTAATCCACACAATATCTCTAGGTGTTGGCCCACACAAGATCACTTGGTACTAACCTCCTTATGATTTGTCTCCAACCTCCATCTCACAATCAGCCATTGGATTCCCGCTTATAGCACGCTTGATTCCAGGTGAAACTGCTCCTCAATCCATCAGTATTTTTTCAACTGGCATGAAGTCCCACGAAGAAGTTACCCAAATATTTGTTACGTTATAAGGGTTCTAATGCAACAGACGGCGCATCAACCGAATGCCCGGTCTGTAAGTTATTGGCATTTTAGTACCGAGGGCCCGTTTGGATTTGGGGTCAATCCAACCCATTTGTACTCTAATTTTTTTCATAACTCTCATGGAGTATCTCAAAATTATCATCTCTCTCCAAGGATCCCAGCACCACAGACGGTTAGTCAAACGGATGTCTGGTTCACAAGATACGGCCTTTTGAGCGTATCAGGGCTCGAGGGGGTGCAGGTCCAGTCCGACCTGGTTCGGCTCAACATCGGCCCGGTTGGTATGGGCTGCATCGATCTTGTCCCGCACCAACTAGGCTGGGCCATGGTGGCTCGGCTTACCGGCTGGCGCGAACTGCATAGTCTGCCTCCCGAACGTCTCAAAGAGTCGTTCGGCTCTTTTAAATGGAAACACCAAGTTGCGCCGCCTCATCACCTGCGGGACCCACAGGGAGCAGGTCCTCTCCTTCATCGTGGCTTCATAGCTGTAGCCTACTCATTGTGGCACATGATGGCACGCCACCTCCCGCCTCCACGGTCAGCCGAGAGTTAGTCATCTGTCTGTCTGCCGTGATGCCAAGCGGCGCCGCCTCCTTCCACGGTTGGCAAGCACCGGTGGGACTTCCAAAGGCCACTGGGTGGGCTTCGGTGGTGCGTTCTTCCTTTTGAATGCACCTAAGGGCCTCTTGAGATGTTTTCATCATTGTGTGCCTCCCAGTTTCTGCAATCTAAAGAAATGGAAATTTGTACCCTAAAGAATGCAACATGAACGAAGCGGTGGAGGGTTCGGCCTTGTTCGTTTGGCCTGCGTCCTCCACGTTAGCATTATAACAAGAAAGAGATTATTCAATTCATCAAAGATAGTCTTTAATAAATAAACCCCCTACCTCATATTTTGTTGGAGATGTCGCGGTGGTGGAAAGAGAATTCACGCTTGATGAAGCCACCGGTGTTCGTCGTTCCCGATTCGATTCCTCTGACGTTTCCATATAAGCTTCCATTCCTCAGTGGAAGTCTCCACAACAATTCAACATAGGTTCTTCACCTTTGTGCCAAAATCCCACACCTGAGCTTTTATTAAATAGACGGAGGATCCAAAAATTTTGCATGACATTAATGCGGTTCATTTATGAACCACATTTAATGTTACAACGTCAAGGTTACAAAATAGAAGAGTCAAGTCATTAAATGGATTGACAAGTCATAGTTCTCTCCACCACCGCTCAATAGTTATAGAAAATAAATAAAATAACTTTGTTAAGTTATTATATTTTATTTTGTAAAGTCCAAAATTTATCTTTTTCTTCCGACCTACTACGGTCAAAGTGAAGCTTCCCTTAAGCGAATCTTAGCGTTGTAGATTCAATGGTGCTCTCATATTTCAATTCTGAGCATCGGTTCAAAATTTAGAAAATGTCGCTCGTACATTTACTGAATGTACCTTAAAAAAGTTAAAAATTCCATTCTGGGCACACCGGGCCTCAGAATCACGTGCCATTAATTTTTGCATACTCGTAATAATCCTAAATAATTTAAAAAAATACATGTAATTTATGAGTCTTTAAATTCTCCCCACCTTAGGGATTTTTTTCCCCAAAAGCTACAACAAAACTAGGGAAAAAATGGGGGTACTGGTCACGTATCTGAGCCTCCCGCTCCTATGTTCTCTCCTGGAGATTTCCATGCTGCCAACAAACTTGTACCATAGGAATTGACTGCCCATGAAGGACCCGCTCTTGTCGATCCTCTATCTCCATCGGGAACTATGAAAACGTCACCCCATCATCGATGTCCAGCTCTCCCCAGTCGATCACGTGCGATGGATCATGAACATATCTCCTCAGTTGCAACACATGGAAAACATTATGCACCCAGTGCATTTGTTGGGGAAGATCTAGATGGTACACCACCTCGCCTATTCTACTAAGGATCTGGAAAGTTCTGATGAATCTTAGAGATAGCTTGTCACCCCGGCCAAACGTCCATAATCCTCATCGGGGTGAGACCCAAAGGAATACATGTTCTCCCTCCTCAAACTCCAAGGGTCTCCGTCTCCTGTCGGCATAATACTTATTCCAGCTCTGGGCATTCTTCATCTGCTCCTGGATGATCTTCACCTTCTTTGTGGTTTCCTGTACCAACTCTGGACCCATAAGTGTTAACTCCCCTGGGTCTGTCTAGAAAAGAGGTGATCTACATGGTCATCTGTACAAGGCATTAAATGGAGTCATGTTAATGGTGGAGTGATAACTGTTGTTGTATGCGAACTCCACCAGGGGAAGGTGGTCCTCCCAACTGCGGCCATAATTGAGAACAAAAGCACGAAGCATGTCCTCAATTTTTTGTATGGTCCGCTACATCTGACCATCTGTTTGAGTATGGAAGTCAGTGTAGGTTCCGGGCGCAGCGGAAGCACATTGGTGGGTTTTCCCAACTTTAATTTTAGCATTAAACAACGTTCAAACCGAGATCCTTCACGATATAAAACGTCGGATCTTCGGAATAGAACGAAGAATGAAAAACAAAAGAGGGAATACCAGAACCATAGATATAGGATCATAATATTTTGGTTATAATTAATTTAATTAATTCACAAGAATTACCTTGGTGGAATTATTTCTTTGTTGATGTGTTAGGTCACGATTTGGTGATCTTTCATTGCGTCGTAGAATCCAAGTGTAGGATTCCTCTAGTGGTAATCCACACATGTGCCACATATCTCCGGACATCACCGAAGGGATCTCTAGGTGCTAGCGCAGAAGAACCTTCGCTTGCGATGTCCGCCTTCGATCGCCTTGATCTCTCGGTCTTGAGAGCGTTCTTGGAGGAAGGAGTTCTTATAGGCTTGAAAGAATTCTTCAGAATTTTTGTGCACAACGATTCTATTATGGAAAAGTGTTTGGGTTGTGAGGATATTTATAATCGGGTTTGAGGTTATAGAGTTATGACAATAAATAAACGCGTTACGCATTTTATTTATTTCATTAACTCTTATTGAAAACCCCCATGTAGAATTATTAATTCCTTGACATGCGCACACGTTGAATATAATAAATATCATTTAATAAAACAATATTATATCCTCAAAATCCCAACTGGAAAAACTACACGGCATGTAATCATTAATACACGGCGTATACTCATTTTCTATAAAACTACACGACGTGTATATTTAATATACACGATGTGTACTTTTATTTTCTACTTTCCTTTATTTCTTCCACCACATTTATTATTCCTTGAGTAATGGATATTTATTTCTTAAATAAATTTAACTGCATTACTCGCTAATAAATGTATTATTTCGCCCACAATATATTCTCTCGAATAACTAGTGTCGAAATAAATGAAATCAGGCATCCTTAAATAATTATTAAACCACATTCGGGAATAATATTTATTTAACTTGTTAAATTAATATTTAACTGAGATACATGTATATACTTAGTGTGTGACCCTCTAGGCCCCTTTCTCAGTGGAATTAGGCAGAGCTTACCTAAAGTCCAAGGTTAGCATCTAGCAACATGCTAAGGCACCCATAGAGAAATAAGTTAACACCGCAATGATGTGTCACCTCATACGAACGCTTACCGTGTAATATAATCCCTTTCCCTTGATATCTCTAATCAAGTGGGTTGCATGCTAGTGACATCAACCCATGTGCTCAATTATTCTTTATTTGACTTTCCGGAATTGAACTCGCCCATACTTTACCATGGACATGGATTTATTTAGGCTATATCAATTCCATCAAAGGGCCTGAGATATCTACTTATGTTATGGAACAGAAGGGACAAATCCTTTCTCGCATTATCTATTAATGTAGTATTACTCGTGACGCACCCAACATATCCTACCTCACTGCGAACAGTGTGTCGTCATAGTTTTCGTCAATACATCTAAGTGTGTGAGTTGTAATACCCATTAATAATAATATTAAAGTCTAAGGACCAATACACATGTCCACGGATAGGAATATCCAATGACACTATGAAATATGGATTTCCTACTGGCAGGTCTCATTCTCATAATATCCTCCTGGATACTACCAAGGGCGCACACTATATAAGGTGCCTCAAAGTTTTATGAGTCCTCACCCCTAATGGACTATATTATTTTTGTCCCTCAAATAACATCATCCGACTATAGAACATATATTCAAGAACAGTGTTATGGCACTTCCGGGTTCTCATCATAGCAGGGATCCGCTATGACCAATTAATGCAACAGCTGTCCTTAGGATATTATCACATGAATTTTCACGCAGAAGAACAATCAAGATGTGATAAGGATTTTATTAATGAATAAAGTACAAAGTAGTTGGTTCTAGGCCACCAACTCTAACAGACTCCCACTTGGACTAGAGCCAACTACTAACAACCTTTAACCTGTTAGCTCTCACATGATATTCATGATTCTGCTGAGATAGGCCTTTAGTCATGGGGTCCACCACATTCTCTTCCATGGACACTCTTCTCACTGCAACTTCACCCCTTTTATAGAAATCCCTCAAGAGGTGATACTTTCGGAGTATGTTCTTTGTCCGTTGGTGTGGCCTTGGTTCTTTTGCAAGATCCACCACTGTAGTATTATCACAATACAATATAATGAGATCTTTACTGTTAGAAACCACATCAAGCTCCTGGAAAAAGTTCTGAATCCAGACGGATTCCTTGGCTACATCAGAAGACGCTATATATTCAGACTCTACTGTAGAATCGGTGAGAACTGGCTGATTTGAACTCTTCCAGCTCACAGCTCCTACATTGAGATAGAAAACATATCCAGATTGTGACTTCAGATCGTTCTGATCTGTCTGAAAACCAGCATCAGTATACCCTCTGATGACAAGCTCCTCATATCCTCCATACACCAGGAACATATCCTTGGTTCTTCTCAGATACTTAAGGATAGTCTTAACAGCAATCCAATGTTGTTCTCCTAGATCTGCTTGATATCTGCCTACCATGCTCAGTGCATAGGCAACATCAAGTCTGGTACATAACATGGCATACATGATGGATCCTATAGCCGAAGCGTATGGAATCTTACTCATTCTATCTTTCTCTTGTTGTGTTTGAGGACACATTTTCTTAGAAAGATGTAGGCCATGTGACACTGGAACTAATCCCCTCTTGGATTGTTCCATACTAAATATATTTAGTATCTGGTCAATGTATGTACCCTGACTTAGTCCAAGAAGCCTCTTGGATCTATCACAAATGATCTTGATCCCTAGAATTTAGGCTGCTTCTCCTAAGTCCTTCATGGAAAAACACTTGTTCAACCATTACTTAACTGATTGTAAGACTGGTACATCATTTCCAATAAGTAATATGTCGTCAATATATACTACTAGGATAACAATTGCAAACCCATTAAACCACTTATAAACACATGGCTCACATTCGTTCTTAATGAAACCAAATTCTGTTATGGCTTCATCAAATCAAATGTTCCATGACCTGGATGCTTGATTCAATCCATAAATGGATTTCTGCAACTTGCAAACCCGTTTGGATTCACCTGGTGTCACAAACCCTTCTGGTTGTGTCATATAGACATCTTCCTGAAGGTTCCTATTAAGGAATTTTGTTTTGACATCCATTTTATAAATCTTGTAGTCATGGTAAGTTGCTATGGAAAGTATGATTCTTATGGATTTAAACATGGAAATTGGCGAGAAGGTTTCATCATAGTCAATTCCTTAACGCTATCTGAATCCTTTAGCCACTAGTCTTGCTTTATAGGTGCTAACTTGACCTTCCATGTCCAATTTTCTCTTGAATACCCATTTTCATCCAATAGGATTTACATTAATTGGCTCATCGACCAGAACCCAGACTTGGTTTTGATACATGGAATCCATCTTAGAATTCATAGATTCTAGCCATCTTACAGCTTTTGATCTTTCTACTTCTTCCTTGTAGGAGATAGATTCATCATTTTCCAACAATAATGATTCACCATCCTTGGTGACTAGAAAACCAAATCTTTCTAGTTCTCTTACCTCTCTTGAGCTCCTACGTAGTACTTGTGTTTCTGGAACCTCTTCCATGGGGACCTGTGGAACTTATTCCTATACCAACTCTTGTGTATCTTGAGCATTAACTTCGTCGAAGTCAATATTTCTCCCACTATCCCTTTTGAGTATGTGCTCCCTCTCAAGAAAGACGGCTTGTCTAGCGACAGTCACTTTCTTTTCTTGAGGGTTATATAGGTAATATCCTTTTGTTTCCTTAGGATATCCTATAAAGATACACTTCGTGCCCTGAGGTTCTATTTTGTTGCCTAAGGAGTCCTTAACAAACGCCTACCATCCCCATACACGTGTGTCAGACAAAATGGGTTTCTTTCCATTCCATAGCTCGGAGGGAATTCCATTTTCCGCCTTAGTTGGTACTCGGTTTAATGTGTATACTGTAGTTTGTAATGCATATCCCCAAAAGTATAATGGAAGATCTGCATGACTCATCATCGACCTCACCATGTCCAACAAGGTGTGGTTCCTCCTTTCACTAACACCATTCCACTGTGGTGTATAAGGATGAGTGAGCTGAGATAGAATCTCAGACTCTCGTAGAAGATCGATGAACTCTTGGTTCAGATATTATCCACCTCGATCCGATTGAAGTTTCTTTATCTTCTTACCAAGATAATTCTCTACTTCATTCTTGAATTCCTTAAATTTCTCTAAGGCCTCTGACTTATACCTCATTAAGTAGACATAGCCATATCTACTAAAATCATCAGTAAAAGTAATGAAGTAAGAATATCCACCTCTAGATTCTACTGGAAATGGTCCACACACATCCGTGTGTACCAATCCTAGAAGCTTTGTGGCCCTTTCACCATGTCCACCAAAAGGTGTCTTGGTCATTTTTCCTTATAAACAAGCATCACATCTATCAAGTGGTTTTAGCTCAGTAGAGTCTAAATAGCCATCTTGTCAGAGCTTTTTCAAGTGCTTCTCGTTCACATGAAAGAGATGGTGATTACACAACTGGGTGATATATGAGTCATTTGAGTTTGTTTCGTTATCGATTTCCAACACTTGGTTTTCGTAATTTAATACATACAAACCATTATTTAAATGTTCCATACCATAATATACATTGTTCTTATAAAAGAGACAGCCCTTATTTTCAAATTTGAAAACAAATCCATCCATATCCAAAAAAGATACAAAAATTATGTTTCTAGTAACACTAGGCACATAATAACAGTTATGTGAAACTAAAATCATCCCAGTCGGTAGTGAGAGGTGGTAATCGCCAATAGCCAACGCAGCCAGCCTTGCGCCATTGGCAGCTCAAAGATCCACCTCTCCTCTGGAAATATTTCTAAATATACTTGGTTCCTACATTTGAATATAGATGTGAGCCCCAAAAGCTGTATCTAATACCCAATGTATAGAAATAGAAAGATTACACTCGATAACGAATGCACCTTTAGCATCCCCACACTTCTAGGTGCAGTTCCTCTTCCAGTGGCCCTGCTTGCCACATGAAAAACACACCGCCTCCCATTCCTTATCCTGCCTCTGGATCTTCCCCTTCTTGGAGGGATGGTGCTTGGGGACTTCATACCGTTTATAAGTCTTTGGCCCCTTTGCATTATCCTTCCTTTTCTTGTTCACCATAAGGATTGTGGGTTTGTCATGTCCCATGTCCTTGTCTACCTAGAGAATCAAGGTCAGAAGCTCTGATAGACTCTTCTCATTACCTCTCATGATATAATTGACAATGAAGCTAGATAAGGTCTTGGGAAGTGATGATGGGATGAGATCTGTACGAAACTCATCCGGGAATTTAATCCCTAAGATGTCCAGGAGTTCAATGTAGCCAATAAGCTTGACTAGATGAGGCCCAGTTGGCACAGACTCTCCAAGATTAGTCGTAAACAAAGCATTGGAGATCTCATACCTCTCCTGTATCACCTTCTCTTGGTAGATATCCTTAAGGTGAGACATCATGTTATACGTGTCCATATTTTCATGTTTCTTTAAGAGCTCATTGGACATGGACGATAGCATGAAACACTAGACATCTGAGGAATCATCCATGTGTTTCATATAGAGAGATAATTCCTCATCACTGGCCTCTTTCCCAGGCACAACTAGAATAGGCTCTTCCAGCATATACAATTTTCTATCGTGGCGAAGGATGACACGTAAACGCCTCTACCACTCTTGGAAATTGGTGCCGGTGAGAAGGTTTTCCTTCTCGGGTATGGTTCGCAATGATATGTTTGAAGCCATTTTCTTTCCATTTCTACAAATTAAGATGAGCAAAGGTTTAGTACTTTATTACAAAACTGAGACAAATAAATAAATTAATACTTATTAGTCTCCCACTATTTTATCGAAATCCAATAGCCCTCACCATTGACTTCAGAATATTCTGTTGCCTGAATATTCTAGTAGTAAGGATCCATATTACCCTTTGAATTACCCCAACTAGGGTTTTTCAAGCAACTTGAAGGGTTTTAGGTAGGCATTCCAAATTCCAACTGCATTAACTCGCAGCTCCTTGATCCGCTGAGTGGACTCCCCAATCCTGAAATTCTTTTATTTTGGATTTCCTCAACCTTTGCCTCTTGGTCACACCAAGTCCTATTGTAGTAGTCAATACTTGATGTGAACCAATTCAAGTCAACCCAAAACCTTGAATTATAATTCTCCAATAATTGAAATCACCCCAACTAGGGTTGGTCAATCACTTTGAACTATGGTTTGGTTCTAACCAAGATTATGGAAGGCTATACCGACTTAATATTTCTTTTGAGTGATTTTATCCTTATACATAAATTTTCATTTTATTATCTTTGATTACATGCTTGTTAATATTAAGTGGGATATACTTAAGTGATTAACCATGTCTAAGATAATATTTATGCATAAGCCAGTTTTTATTTTAGTTCCATCGTGTATGCTTGTTTAATTCATTAATTGTGTGATCGTGACAACACACCCACAATAAATAAACCATGAAACTGATAGAAATAAAATAAATGGTATGATCATGAGATTTTCTATTAGTTAGTTTATCTAGCGGTTGATAAACTAACCCAAGACCTAGGGGATAAACACCTTGAACCTTTGGGGTTCGTGTTTACAGCTTTCCACATGTCCATCTTTGTATCTCCTTGGATTGGTTTCACCTTGGATCCTGACTTGAGATGCCTCCACTAGCTTGGGAGCTCCATCTATTACATATGCATTTATATCACACGTAGGTGAGGGTTAAAAAGGGGTTTTTACATAAAAGAATCCTTGGGTGCTCAGGCCCTACATATTAATGAGGAGAAGGATCGAAAGCCAACAAATTTAAATAAATAAATAAATAAAAAAGAAACCATTCACATACAGAGGTCTTAGTCTAGATCATGATCATCCATACATGCAATAATATTTATGCATAAATAAAACTAGCATTCAATTCTTTAATCATTCTTGCTTAATATAAATCACGCTCGAATCAATTAATTATCTTTAATTAATCAATCCTTTTATCTTAAATCCTTTTCTGAATTTCCTTAATATTATCATCCATCATAATTTTAAACAAATAAATTCATTTAAAATTATCCTTGTACGTAACTCGTACCTTGGAGGCAACCCAGTGAATTCCCATTTATTACGCAGATGTTAAATTAAACACATATATATAAAACACCTATAACGTTTTGTGCCTCAACTTTACACCTGCACTATGGTACACGTCTCAAGGGTTTGTATAATATAATAATAAATTTTAATAAATCTACGTAATTTGGGTGAGTACAAAGTGTGTAGTTCTGACTACACGGCGTGTAATTTTCTTCACCGTCCATCCGAATTACAAGCTTGGGGACATGGCGTGTTAATTTACTTCGGAAATTTTCAGAGTACACAGCATGTATAGTGGGATACACACCGTGTAGTTTCCGCGTTACATGGTTTCCAGCCGGGCAAGCCGTGTACGAGGTATACGGTCTAACCCTAAACTGAAGGGACTACACATCGGGTTCTGTTGGACCACATGGCGTGTAATCCGGAAACCATGTGCCACCTGTTCCGGGTCAACACATGGTGTCATAAATGACTTAGATAGGATCAATACATGGCCTGATTTAGTGGACCAGTCTGATGCATGAACCTAGACTACATGGCGTGTAATTCTAAATACACGCCGTGTATTTTGGTGTTGTACGGACAGAAATGTTTGGATCCTCCAGATGAGTTCCTCTATTTTATTTTAATAAAAAAATAAAATAAAATGTTGTTTTTGTATGGTGAACGAGAAAAGATAGAGGAGGAACAGATCTCGAGATTCAGATTTAAATAACGATTAACTTGAATTGAAACAACTAAATTATTTAATGCGTATATCACTAACAAAAAACTAAATAATTATAATCAATGATATGACTGATCGGATACCACTTGTAGGTTCTGAGCACAGTGGAAGCACATTGGTGAGTTTTCCCAACTTTAATTTTAGCTTTAAACAATGTTCAAACCAAGATCTGTCATGATATAAAACGTCGGATCTTCAGAATAGAACGAAGAACGAAAAACAAAAGAGGGAATACCAGAACCATAGAGATAGGATCATCATATGTTGGTTATAATTAATTTAATTAATTCACAAGAATTACCTTGGTGGAATTCTTTCTTTGTTGATGTGTCTGGTCACGATTCAGTGATTCGTCGTTGTGTCGTAGAATCCAAGTGTAGTATTCCTCTAGCGGTGATCCACACATGTTCCATGTATCTCCGTATGTCGCTAAAGGGATCTCTAGGTTCTAGCACGGAAGAACCTTCATTTGCGATGTCCGTCTTCGATCGCCTTGATCTCTCGGTCTTGAGAGCATTCTTGGAGGAAGGAGTTCTTTCGATCTTGAAAGAATTCTTCAGAATTATTGTGCACAACGATTCTCTTATGGAAAAGTGTTGGGGTTGTGAGGATATTTATAATCGGGTTTGAGGTTATAGAGTTATGACAATAAATAAACGTGTTACGCATTTTATTTATTTCATTAACTCTTATTGAAAACCCCCATGTCCAATTATTAATTCCTTGACATGCGCCCATGCTGATTATAATAAATATAATTTAATAAAACAATATTATATCCTCAAAATATCAACTGGAAAAATTACACGGCATGTAATCATTAATACACGGCGTATACTCATTTTCTATAAAACTACACGACGTGTATATTTAATATACACGGTGTGTACTTTTATTTTCCACTTTCCTTTATTTCCTCCACCACATTTATTAGTCCTTGAGTAATGGCTATTTATTTCTTAAATAAATGTAACTGCATTACTCGCTAATAAATGTATTATTTTTCCCACAATATATTCTCTCGAATAACTATTGTTGAAATAAATGCAATCAGGTATCCTTAAATAATTATTAAACCACAGTCGGGAATAATATTTATTTAACTTGTTAAATTAATATTTAACTGAGATACATGGACACACTTAGTGTGTGACCCTCTAGGCCTTTTTCTTAGTGGCATTAGGTGGAGCCTGCCTAATGTCCAAGGTTAGCGTCTAGCAACACGCCAAGGAACCCATAGAGAAAGAAGTTAACACCACAATGATGTGTCACCTCATACGAATGCTTACCGTGTAATATAATCCCTTTTCCTCAATATCTCTAATCAAGTGGGTTGCATGCTAGTGCCATCAACCCATGTGCTCGATTATTCTTTCTTTGACTTTCCAGAATTGAACTCGCCCATACTTTACCATGGCCATGGATTTATTTAGGCTATATCAATTCCATCAAAGGGCCTGAGATATCTACTTCCGTTATGGAATAGAAAGGACAAATCATTTCTCGCATTATCTATTAATGTAGTATTACTCGTGATGCACTCAACGTATCTTACCTCGCTGCAAACAGTGTGTCGTCACAGTTTTCATCAATACATCTAAGTGCGTGAGTTGTAATACCCATTAATAATAATCTTAAAGTCTAAGGACCAATACACACATCCGCAGATAGGAGCATCCACTGACACTATGAAATGTGGATTTCCTAATGGTGGGTCTCGTTCTCATAATATCCTCCTGGATACTACCAAGGGTACACACCATGAGAAGGTGCCTCAAAGTTTTATGAGTCCTCACCCCTAATGTCCTGTATTATTTGTGTCCCTCAAATAACATCATCCGGCTATAGAACATATATTCAAGAACAGTGCTATGGAACTTTCAGGTTCTCATCATAGCATGGATCTGATATGACCCATTAATGCAACAGCTGTCCTTAGGACATTATCATATGCATTGTCACTCAGAAGAACAATCAAGATGTGATAAGGATTTTTTTAATGAATAAAGTACAAAGTAGTTGGTTTTAGGCCACCAACTCTAATAGGCAGTGCTCAAGAATAGTTGAGTCTTGAACACCTCCTGAAATACCTTCCACAAGCGGGATGTAAAATGTGTGTCACGATCCGAGATAATCGTTGATGGTACCCCGTGTAGTCGCACAATCTCTTTCACGTAGAGGTGTTCCAAGCCCTCTACTAATCCCTGGTCTCAGATGGGTAGGAAGTGGGCCGACTTGGTGAGTCAGTCAACGATCACCCAGATATAATCGTGGCCCCTGGACATATATGGTAGCCCTATCATGAATTCCATGGAGATACCATCCCACTTCCACTCTGGTACCTCAAGTGGCTGAGCTAAGCCCGCCGGTACCTGATTCTTGGCCTTCACCTACTGACAAGTGATGCATCGGGATACAAACTCTGCCACTACTTTCTTCATCCATGGACACCAGTACTGATGTCAGAGGTCCTGGTACATATTATCCACTCCAGGATGTACCGCTAAAGTGGATGTATGGAACTCCCTCAACACCTTTTCTCATAGAATCACCGGTACCATGGTGCATCCTATGAAGAGGATTATGTGCTCCCCACCTTCAGAAAATACTTTAGAAGCCTTTCCTGAGAATATATGAGCACGTAGGGCCTCACAGTCAATGACCCCAAGTTGTGCCTCCCAATATCGTTGTAGAAGTGGGGAGTGACAGTCATAGACTAGAGGTAAGTTGTTCCATCTCTATCCACAAAGGATTTCTACAACGTGACTAGCTACTATGTCGCCTCACTCAGCAGTTGTAGACCAGACCTCCTACTGAGTGTGTCTTATACTACGTTCCCCATCCTATGAGTATAGACTATCTCAAAGTCATAGTCTTGGAGGAACTATAGTCGTCATCGTTATCTCAGGTTCAGCTTCTTTTGTGAGAAGATATACCTGAGACTCTTATGATCAGAGTAAATAGTAAACTTTTCACCCATCAAGTAGTGTCGCCACATCTTCAGCACAAATACCACTGTTTCTAACTCTAGGTCATGGGTAGTGTAGTTCTGCTCATGTTTTATCAACTATCGTGAGTTGTAGGCAATCATCACTCACTCCTGGATCAGGACACAACCTAGTCGAATCCCTAATGTGTCTCAGTAGACTACATACCCAACGCCCTCTTCTGGTAGCCTCAATATGGGGGCACTTGTCAGTCTCTGTCTCATCTCCTGAAAACTCTACTGGCACTACTTCATCCACAATAAATGATTCCCCTTCTTTATCAAGGCTGACAAGGGTGCCGCTACCCTGGAGAAGTTAGGTACAAATCTTCAGTAGTACGCAACCAATCCCAGGAAACTCCACACCTCGGTCACACTCCTAGGTGTCTCCAAAGAAAGCACTGCCTCTATATTTTTTGGATCCACTACAACTCTAGCCTATGAGATAACGTTCCCTAATAAGTGGTCTTCCCGTATCCATAACTAGCACTTAGAGAGCTTGCTATAAAGATGGTGCTTTCAGAGTGTATCCAGAACTATCTGCAGGTGTGTGTTGTGCTCCTCCTCTGATGCCGAGTTTATCAAGATGTCGTTAATGAAGACCACCATGAAGCGATCTAGGTATGGCTGGAAGATCCTATTCATGATCCCCATAAACACTTCTAGAGCATCGGTCACACCGAAAGGAATCACCAAGAGCTCGTAATGGCCATACTGACATCTGAAGGTTGTCTTCGGTACGTCCTTGTCATGTACCCTGAGTTGGAGATAGCTTGATATGAGGTCTATCTTCAAAAACCAACGAGCTCCCTTTAGCTGGTCGAAGAGATCCTCGATCCTCGGCAGAGGATACTTGTTCTTCACAGTCATCTAGTTCAGGCACCAATAGTCCACACAAAGCCTTAGACTCCCATCTACCTTCTTGGCAAACAATATTGGGGATGCCCATGGAGAAAAAATGGGCCTTACGAACCCCTTTCTCTACAAGTCCTCCAACTGTACCCTCAGCTCATGAAGCTCCATGGGAGCCATCCGATTTTCTAGTGTAGATATTGGTGTCGTCCCGGGGTATAGGTTGATGTGAAAGTCTACCTCTATGTGAGGAGGTAGTCCTAGAACATTATCATGGAAGACATCAGCATACCGGTCCACCACTACAGGATAACTTGGACACCTCACATCAACTGCTCTGAGGGTGAGGTTGGCCAACTGATGAGTAATCATCTGCACCCTCATCTGAGATAGTCCATCCTATGCTGCAAAGGTTTCCTCCTCATTGGTGAAGGTAAACTTGATCCCATCCTCGCAGACACACCACACTTTGGGCCTAAAACAGTTGATATAATCATGGAATGTGGATAGCTAGTCTATACCCAAGATGACGTCGTAAGGCCTTGAAGATGCTACTAGGAAATCACAGTCAAAGATATCACCTGAAAGAGTGAGCTCACACTGCCTTCACTAGTGTATAATCATCGAATCTTCTCCCATATGAGTCTCTAATCGCAAGGATCGATCCAACGGATTCATCGGAATCTCCGATCTCCGAACGAGTGTTGTGGAAATGAAATAGTGACTAGCACCTATGTCTATAAGTACTATAGCTAGGATTGAGTAGACATAAATTGTACATATAATCATCTATAGAGTGTTGTGGTCATAGGATTCTGTTACCTATAGTTGTGCTCGCCCATGTCCACCTGCTCCCTGTGCTTGGGGTGGACCACCTAGTGGTGGTGGCGGTAGAACCTCAAATTGTCATCCACCACCTACTGCACGGCCTGCTCCTCTACCATGCCCGCTACCCTACAGACCTCCTCACTCGAATCTCTTCCTCTGCCTCGGTGGTCCCTCAACCGTCTGTTGATCATCGGTACAATGGGTCGGGAAGTCACGAGCCATGTGGCCCTGTTCGCCACACGTGAAGCACACTCTGCCTCCCAGCTGACCTCCTCTACCTCGCGAGCTTCGCACCTCCGACCCTGCATCCTGGGGTTGTTCATCGAAGGGTCTGGCCCACTTGGACCTCTACATCATCTGTCTATTCCCTATTGTAGATAACTTGGCTACCTATCATCTAGTGGTGTCTCTAACCATCAGTGCCTGCTCAACTAAGAATCTCTCCACCAACAATGCTTTCTCGAGCACTCCAACCTGTGTCGGGATATTCAGCGATATCATCAACACTCTGATCTCTCTCCAGAGACCCTGCATAAAGGTCTGGGCCCTGAAGAATGGGTCTCGTACCATATTAGTGGAGTAGCACGAGAGGTCAGTGAATATTGTCGAGTACTGGGCTACTGTCAGGTTGCCCTGCTATAAGTGCAGCAGCTCTTGAATACGCACAGAGAATAGTGTTTCTAGGATGAACTCTGCCTTGAAGAGGTTCTCAAAGTCCATCCAAGTGAGGGTCGCCTCATCATGTAACTGGAGAATCAGGCTCCACCATCTTCCTATCATTCCTAGGAAAAGGCTAGCAGCTAGGATCACCATCTGCTCTGCTGGTGTCCCAACCAAGTGAAAAACTCATGCCACAGCCTCCAGTCAGTCCTCAGCTGTCAGGGGATCTGTCTCAACTCGAAACCTCAGAGGCCTTTGCCGCTGAAACTTGTGAGATGTGCTTAGTCAGTGTGCACCATTCACTAGTGGGGCTGGTGGTAATTACTGCCTAATGGGTGTTGGTGTTGCCGATGCACCACCCGAAGGTTATAACACAGTAAGAGGGCCCTACACCAAAGCCTTGTCGCTCGGTGGGCCGTCATCGTGTACTCTCTTAGGAATCCTGGATGGATGTCTACGTGGCGGAATCCTGAAAAGAAAAAGGTGTGCCATAGTCAATAAGTTATACCTGGTGGGCTGGCTCAAAAGAGATCAAAGTAAAAACATTTCCAAAACACACGCAATCAGTGTTTTTGTGCACCGAGTTAGAAATTAGAATTCAGGGTCCTGGTGTATGGATACATCGGCCGCCACACCAACACTAGAATCCCCGAACTGAAAACCACACTCAAAAAACTTGACACTATTGCTCCATTTGAAATATTAGAGTCCTAGTTATTCGGTAGAACCGACTCCTATGATACCACTTTGTCACGGCCCATCCCCCATGGCCAGAGCCGTGACTAACCCAAGCCCGCCTTCCACAGGCCAGAGGTTGATGACTAGCACCAGAAAGGCATATCCCTAAAACAGGAAGGCATTGCCTTTAAAACTATACAAACACATAGTCCATGAACACAACAAGATGTAACCATGAAGTAAAACTGCAGTAGTAAACGTGTGTGCTAAAAGTAAAGGGGTCGGAATACAAACTCAACTGAAAAGATACAACTACAACTGAAAATAGAAAACAGTTTCTGAGATCATCCACTGAGGATCCTACCTAAAGGGTAGATACAGCTCATCCTCATAGCTCTTCACATTAACCGTCATCACTGTCCACCTTCGGGTCCTAGATCCTCGAGTCTCAGTCAAGGTTGCCCGTCGTCTGCACAAGACACAACAAGATGCGGGCGAAGATCATTCAGGGATGAGTATAACAATACCCAGTAGGGACCCCGAGACCCCTGAAGGTCTCTTATAATTACACAAAGGAAAACCACAAAGCATGATCTCAAATACAAATCACAAAGAAAAAGACTCAACTCAAAACCATGTATAACTAAAGTACAGAAGTACATATGATTAGACGTAAAACTTGATCATCTTATTCTGTCAAGAGGCACTACTGCTGACCATACAGAGTCTGACCCACACAGGATCGATAGGTACTAACCCTCACTGACCCACACAGGATCCGACCTTCCCAGGATCGATAGGTACTAACCCCTGCTGACCCGCACATGATCCAAACCACCCAGGATCGATAGGTATTAACCCTCGAAAGACCCACATAGGATCGATAGGTGTTGATCCACATAGGATCACTAGGTGCGGATCCACACAGGATCTCTAGGTGCTGATCCACATAGGGTCGCTAGCTGCTGATCTATACAGGGTCGCTAGATGTCGATCCACACAGGGTCGCTAGGTGCTGATCCACATAGGCTCGCTAGGTGTTGATCCACACAGGATCGCTAGGTGCTGACCCACACAGGATCGCTAGGTGCCGACCCACACAAGATCGCTCAGTACTAACCTCCGTATGATCTGTCTCCAACCTCCATCTCACAGTCATCCATTGGATTCCCGCTCATAGCATGCTTGATTCCAGGATAAACTGCTCCTCAATCCATCGGTCATTTTTTAACCGGCACGAAGTCCCATTAAAAAGTTACCCAAAGATCCATCGCGTTATAAGGGTTCCAACGCAATAGACGGCGCGTCAACCGGGTGCTCAACCTATAAGTTATTGGCATTTTAGTGCCGAGGGCCCAGTTGGATTCAAGGTCAATCCAACCTGGCTATACTCCAATTTTCTCCATAACTCTCGTGGAGTACATCAAAAGGATCGTCTCACCCCAAGGATCCAAGCACCGCAGAAGGTTCGTCAAACAGGCGTTCGGTTCGCAAGATACGACCTTTTGAGCGTATCAGGGCCTGAGAGGGGTCTGGGTCCAGTCCGACCCAACCCATTCTGGGTCGACCCGACCCGGTCTGGGTCTGACCTGGCCCGGTTGGGCTGGGACGCAGCGGCTCGGCCCGCCGGCTGGAGTGACCCGTGCAGGGGTCGCGCGGGCCGCCTCCCAAACGGCTTAAAGAGTCGTTCGACTCTTTTAAATGGCGGCGCCAGGTGGTACCGCCTCATCACCCGCGGGACCCACAAGGAGCGGGTCCCCTCCTTCACTGAGGCTTTGTGGTTGCGGCCTACTCACCGTGGCGTGTGATGGCGCGCCGCCTCCCGCCTCTGCGGTCGCACTATGGGAAAAATAGCTTTTTTGCAACAGACTATTTGCGACGGAAATAATTCTCATTGCAAATAGTCCGTACTAGAGGTTATTTGCGATGGGAGGTTCGACCCGTCGCAAATAATTGGTTATTTGTGGCGGGATTTGGGGTCCCGCCGCAAAAATTAAGGCACGGTTTGGTGCAGTTTGCGTGCCAAACTGCGGGAAGGTTATTTGCAACAGGGTGATTCCCCCATCGCAAATAGTGCGTCGGTCGGAGGGTATTTGCGACAGGACCCGTCACAAATACCAGTGACGGTAAATAGGTTTTTGCGACGGGATGTTGTCCTGTCGCAAAAAGTGTGTCGGCAGGCAACTATTTGCGATGGGGCCCATCGCAAATACTCTTTTAACCGCCGACAGTAATTAATGCGGGCAAAGGTATTTGCGACGGGATACCCATCGCAAATAGTATTGTCGCAACTAATCTAACCTATATATACCACCATCTGTTTTTCCTACTCTTCCCCTCAATTCTCACTTCCACTCTCTATCTAAACTCTATTTTTAGTGTGAAAATTTCTTCGTGTTAGTTTTTTTTTACGAAGAAGTTGTGAATTTGTCTACACCAATAGGAGATCAAGTTTACAGGTATTTATATTTTATTTAATTTATTATTTTTTTCATTTTTTATGTTAATTTTAATTATTGTTGATTAGTTGTAATTAAATTAGATTTAAATTGATTTGTTATCGGTATTTATTTGTAATAATAAATTGAAATTATTAGTACTAATTCTTAATAATTAGTAATAATTGATAATTATTAACGATAATTAGTATTGTATATTAATAATTAGCGATAATTAATAATTAGCGATAATTAGTCATTAGTAGCTGTAATTTGTAGTTATTAATAATAATTAAGGCTAATTCGTAATAATTAGGGGTAATTAGTAATAATTAGGGGTAATTAGTAATAACTAGGGGTAATTAGTAATAATTGGGGGTAATTGGTAATAAATAGGACTAAATAGGAATAAATAGGAATAAATATCAATATATAGTAATAAATAGTAATAATTGGTAATAATTGGTAATAATTTGTAATAATTGGTAATAATTGGTAATAATTTGTAATAATTGGTAATAATTGGTAATAAATAATAATAAATAGTAATAATTGGTAATAATTGGTAATAAACAGTAATGATTGGTAATAAATAGTAATAATTGGTAATAAATAGTAATAATTAGTAATAAAAAGTAATAATAGGTAATAAATAGTAATAAATAGTAATAATTTGTAATAAATAGTATTAATTAGTAATAATTAGTAATAATTAGTAATAATTAGTAATAATTAGTAATAAATTGTAATAAATTGTAATAAATTGTAATAAATGGTAATGAATAGTAATAAATAGTAATCAATAGTAATCAATAGTAATCAATAGTAATCAATAGTAATAAATAGTAATAAATAGTAATAATAAATAGTAATAATAAATAGTAGTAATAAATAGTAGTAATAAATAGTAGTAATAAATAGTATTAATAAATAGTAATAATAAATAGTACTAATAAATAGTACTAATAAATAGTAATAAATAGTAATAACTAGTAATAACTAGTAATAATTTGTAATAATTTGTAATAATTTGTAATAATTTGTAATAAATAATAATAAATATTAATAATTTGTAATAAATAGTAATAAATAGTAATAGTTTGTAAAAAATAGTAATAATTTGTAATAAATAGTAATAAATAATAATAATTTGTAATAATTTTCAATAATTTGTAATAATTTGTAATAATTTGTAATAATTTGTAATAATTTGTAATAATTTGTAATAATTTGTAATAATTTGTAATAATTTGTAATAAATAGTAATAATTTGTAATAATTTGTAATAAATAGTAATATTTAGTAATATTTAGTAATAATTAGTAATAATTAGTAATAAATAGTAATAAATAGTAATAATTAGTAATAATTAGTAATAAATAGTAATAAATAGTAATAAATAGTAATGAATAGTAATAATTAGTAATAATTAGTAACAATTAGGAACAATTAGAAATAATTAGTAAGAAATAGAAAAAATTAGTAAGAAATATGAACAATTAAGAACAATTAGGAACAAAATCAATTGTAATAAATTGTAATAACTTGTAATAAATTGGCACAATTTCCAATGGATTAGCGGCACTCCTTTTGCTCGATGAATCTTCTCTTTTCAACTTTCACCAACTCAAAACATTATGAAAAGTCTGCTTCTACGTATGCATATCCAATCTTGCATTCACAAGTTTGAATATGCATTCGTAGGACCACATTTTTCATAATGTTTTCAGGCGGTGACAATTGCAAGAAGATGATTCATCGACGAAAAGGGGGCTCTTTTGTCCGACGGCTCATTTACTTGCAAATTTCTCACACTGAAATCACAATGAAGAATCTTCTTGGAGGTACGCTTATACATTCTCATATGCACGATAATGAATATGTGTACCTTTAAGAAGATTCTTCATTATGATTTCATTGTGAGAAAGTTGCAAGTAAATGAGCTGTCGGACAAAAGAGTAGTCGTCAATCCACTGGAAATTGTGCCGCCTGTAAATAATGGTAATTATCAAGAAGTAATTGTAATTATTTATCTTTTTTTTAGATAGTGTTTTTATAATTTCAAATTATTCAAAATTTGAAATGATTTTATATTTTATAGAAAAATATGGAACAAGGAAGTCAAAAACAGTCATTATTAGATGATCACGCTTGGATAAATCAGTACAAAAATCTAAAAATTTCTAGTTTAAATCCTATATATATTGAGGGTGTTGAAGATTTCTTATCATTTGCGTTATCAAGACCAAAATATGTTTTAGAAGGCACAATAAAGTGTCCTTGTAAAAAATGTTCTCTGGGAATTTTTGACACATTTGACAAGGTTTGGGGACATCTCTTGCGGTTTGGTTTTCAACCAGATTATGTTTTTTGTTATCAACACGGTGAACGTAGTTCCATAGAATATACTAATAACTTGATTCCATATCCATCACGGTTTCAAAATTTAGTACATGATGTTGTAGGTCCATCTGTTCAACAAACTGAAACTCAAGATGATATTGATTTAACTTCTGAGTTAGCACCATCTGAATTTTATGAGTTGTTGAGGTCTACTGAGGATTCATTATATCCTGGTTTCAAGATAAGCAAATTAGAAGCGGTTGCAAAAATTAATGCTATTAAATCAGATAATGCAATGTCAAACAACTGTTTTGATCAGATGTTTTCTTTGGTTAAAACATTGTTACCTAAAGAAAATGTGTTGCCTGCAAATTACTATGAGAGTAAGAGGATGGTTTGTAATTTGGGCATTAGTTATCAGAAGATTCATGCATATACAAATGATTGAATCTTATATTATATTGAAAATGAGTCGTTGGATATTTTTCCCGCATATGGACAATCGAGGTATAAAGAAGCTCAACCAGTGAAGTCTGGATCGATTCCTGTAAAACAGCTGAGATATTTCTCCCTTACACCTAGGTTTTAGCATTTATTTATGTCTTAGAACACAACGTCAATTATGTCATGGCACAAAACCAAGATTTCAACTGATAAAATATTGAATCATTCATCTGATGGTGATTCGTGGAAACATTTTGACCGTCTGCATCCGTCTTTTTATTTAGAAGCCCGAAATGTGTGATTGGGTCTTTCTACTGATGGTTTATGTCTGTTTGGTTCTTATGGTATTCAGTATTCAGGTTGGTCTGTCTTTATAACTCTGTGCAATTTACCTCCATGGATGTTGATAAAGGATCCCTATATCTTTTTTACCTTATTAATCTTAGGACATCTGAAAAAAAATATTGATGTTTATTTGAAACCATTGATTGATGAGTTAAATGAATTGTGGGGTAATAGTGTTAATACATATGATGTTTCTGTGAAACAAAATTTCATATTAAAAGCTCCATTGATGTGGAAAATTAGTGACTTTCCGACATATGACATGTTATCTGGATGGAGTACACATGGTCCGAAATCATGTCCTTACTGTATGAAAGACAAAAAATCCTTTATGCTCGTCAATGGAAAAAAAACCTTGCTATTTTGATAGTCATCGCATATTTCTTCCAACCGATCATTATTTTTAGAGGAACAAATCTCATTTCAAAAGAGGCACAATTGAAAGGGATGAACCTCAAAAAATGATCTCAGGTACAGAGTTAAAATCAGTTGTATTTTCATTACCTCCCATCACATTTGGGCCAACAGTAAACCAACAAAAAATTCATGGCTTTGGAAAAGAACATAATTGGATAAAATGGAGCATTTTTTGGGATCTTCCATATTGGTCTGATTTGTTGGTCTGCCACATGTTGGATTTCATGCATATTGAGAAGAACTGTTTTGATAATTTATTTCATAACGTTTTGGATACACCAAGTAAGACCAAAGATACTGTAAAGGCACGATTAGATCTTGCCCAAATTTGCAAGCAACCAGAACTTGAACTATTTGAAAATGTCAGATCACAGAGGTTAATGAAGCCAAAAGTAGCTTATACACTGTCCAAAAAGAGTTTCTTGTTATTTTTTCAGTGGATTGAATATTTAAGACTTCTAGATGGATATGATTCTAATTTGGGTAGATGTGTTAAGAATGGTTATATTACCGGATTAAAAAGTCATGATTGTCATGTTATAATGGAAAGACTTATACCGATTGGATTCAGAGGTTTGTTGAATTCTATGATTTGGGATTCGATAATAGACATGTCATATATTTTTTTGAGACATTTGTGCAGTGACAAAAGACTACGATGTGCTAAGAAAACTGGAAGAAGATGTTGCTGTAATTATATGTAAACTGGAGAAAAATCTTTATGTCGACTTTATTTGACTTAATGGAACATATGATATTACATTTTCCAGATGAAGATAAATGTGGAGGTCCAGTATAGTTTCGATGGATGTACCCATTCGAGAGATACATGCAAAAATTGAAGAAAAAATTACGTAACAAATCATCAGTTGAAGGCTCAATTGTTGAAGTTTATATACAAGTGGAAATTACTTTTTTCTTCTCTCATTATTTTGAATCTGAATATCCCTCAAAACACAATCGTATGTGATGGAATGAGAGGAATGTTAATGTTGAAATGGAAAATAAATTATCAGTTTTTAATCATCCAAATCTTGGCTTCAGTGGAGTTCATGAACGATGGATTTCTGATAATGAACATCACAGAGCTCATACATATGTTTTACTCAACTGTGAAGAAATGACATCATTTGTAATGTGAGTGCTTCTATCACTTATTCTATAATTAAAGTTATAGTATGTAAACTTATTTTATTTGTAGTTTATATGATAATCATATTGAGAAACAACTTCCACAAATTACAGTAGCTGCTCTTGAAGAACACGGACAAAAAAAATTCAATGGTTTCAAAAACTAGTAACATAAATTATTGATGGTTTAATATCAATTCAGTTTATTATTTATTATATTGATAATTGTTTTACAAATTTTTCAGGTGTCTCAACATGCTGATAAAATTGATAAGAGACTATGTATACTGAGTAACCCACCATCAAAAATAGTTAAATCTTATAATGTATATGTGGTGAATAGTTTTAGATTTCATACACGTGCATATGGGGAATCAAAAAAACAATGAACAGTGGGGTTTTCTTGAGAGGATCGCATCATAGAGAAACTGAAGTTGACTTTTATGGAATTCTAGATGAAATTATTGCGCTGTGTTATCTAGGACAGAATTACATTTTGAAGTTTAAATGTCTGTAGTTAGATACTGAGAGAGGCTTGCATGTTCATCTGACTCATGGAATCGTCAATATTAAATATAAAAGTCTTCTTGTAGTAAATGAACCATTTTTATTGGCTCAACAGACACATCAAATTTATTACGCAAAGTACTATGCTACTTCAAGAGACATGAGTGATTGGTGGAGCATAATAAAAATGAAATCTCAGGAAAATCATTTTACTCAAACTGAATGTGGTTCTGCTGAAGTGGAAGGAAAATTGAAATTTTTCAAGCGCCAACTCAAAATCCATCTTTTTCATAAAGATATGTGATTATCGATGACGAAACCACACAATTAAGGGTCGATGGTGATAAAGATATTAATGATGTTATAAATAAATTTTAAATTACAAGAGATGGTGAAACTGAAACTCATGTGGATATTGATGATGTCGAGGAGGAATATGAAAACATTGACATCATCATATATGAAGATGATTATGAAGGTGAAAATTGACATATTTAAATGTTGGTTATAATCATAACTAATATATATCGATATATAATAGTTATTTTCAACTATATGCTAACAAAAATTATTTTTTGTTTCAGATGGACCCTAATCTATTTCGTGAGTTGGAGGAGGTTGTGCTACCTTTGGATGAAGGGGATTTTGGATCATTTGAACCTCATCCTACTGGTGGTTCAGGGGTTACGTGGAGGGGGCATGGTCTTGCGTGACTGATGATTCCTGACCCTATCCCCGAGCGATGTCTGCATCTTTACTTCGATCCACGCACCCAGAGGTATGGTAACCTTTATATTTTAGTTATCTTTCATTAATTTATTTATATATATACTAATTTTTTGATTATTTATTCTTTTTTCATAGTTTTGAGCATGTAGCTATTGGACAGGAGAGCACTATCTTGTGCAATTATTTTTCTCAGTCATGGATCACAAGAGAACAGATTCTCATTGATGTGTGGATCGACATGTTCAATCGTTGGATAATATGTAAATAAATAATATTTATTTTGAAATTTATTTTATTAATAACTTGATATTATAAATTATTTGTAGGTTTTATGGTATCCCATCGATGATAACATGCGTGATGCTATCCACGTGGCATGGGAGGTGTCTATGGGTGACCGTTTCTGACAGTTTTTGCACAATTTGAGAAGGATGACCATTAAGAAAGAAGGAGTGACAGAATTTGATGAGTAGTGTAGATCTCATATACTAGAGTACATTTCATCTCACATTTGGAATAAATTATGTTTACATTGGTTGGGTGGTGGATTTCAGAGGAGATCTTCAGTGGGTCGGTAGAACCGGGGGAGACAGGAGGTGACGCATCGAGATGGTAGTCGTACATTCAATATGCATAGAGAGCATATGGTAAGTATCTTTTTTAAATATTTTATATAAATTTAAATATAAATATTTTATTTTATATTTCTATAGTAATTCAAGCATCCCGATATTACAGAGTACGATGTTTATCGGAGGATGTACAGTGATCCAGCCACTGGAGAGATTATAGGTGATCGCCAAGATAGAATTTTGGTTAGTATTATTTTTTCAGTTTGAAAATTAACTTCATATAATATTTTCACAATTTTAATTTCAAATTGAAATTGAAGGAGTCATATGAGGCTGCGACCTCTTAGGCACAGGCTGAGAGTTAGGACGGGACGACTAATCAGACCAGTGCCCACCATTTTGATGAGGCGGCATGGGTGCAGGCGACTCAGTATGACTTTGAGAAGGGCCGAGTAGTTGGTATCTGCTCTCATTTGACTCCTGATACTTATTATGGTACTACTGCGATGTCAGCGTCCATCTTGAGAGGAGCTCATGGAGAGGCATCATCTTCTGCCTCACAGTATCAGGAGCAGTTGCGAACTCAAACTGAGCTTATTAAGAGTTTGTAGAAGCAGGATGAAGAGATGTGTCAGTAGTAGCAGCAACAGCAGTAGTATGATGTGGTAGTGTTTTCATGCTCTTTTCCACATACCATTTTATATTTGTGTTTACTTTTTAATATCAAACCATTTTATTTTGTGTAATATTTACCAATTTTTGTATTTTGTAAATTACATTATGAAAAATGTGTTTATGTATTAAAAGTGTGTTTTTGTTTATTTTTTTATTTTTTTCAATAATAAAATTAAGTTTTAATTTTATTTAATTAATTCTTTTTGTTATTAGTTTCAATAATTTTTAATTCATTAATTAAATTAATTAATTATTTATTATTTAAATTGTAAATAAATAACTCATTTTAGTTGTTAGTCTTTTAATAATTTAATTAGTTCTAACAATTTAATATTATTCAATTAATATTTTTATTTTTTTATTTAATTAATTCTTTGATTAGTTAATTCGTTAATTAATTTAAGCAAGCGACTTTTGTTATTTTAGTTTGTTTTAAATTAATTTGTTTATAATTTTTAATGCAAATAAATTCATTATTTTAAATAAAACACAATTAATTTTATTATTTAACTTTGTTTTATTTATTTAGTTTTTAATTCTATTTAATTTATTTTATTAATTGATTAATATTTTTTTAGTTTTATTAAATTAGTTATTTATTTAATTTTTTGTTGTGTTTATTTTGCAGGTGTTGTTGCGTGTCGTGGTTTCTTCATAGTCACGGTGGCACCGTATCGCCTTGCTATCCCACCTCACGGTGAGACCGTGAGCAGCCTTCATGGTGCCACCAGTTTCCCCCACACACCGTGTTTCCTCACTATCTCGCTGTTTTCTCATCACTCTCACGGTCTCACTGTGAACATCACTCACCGCTTCCTCACATCTCACAGCATCCCCTTCAAACGGTGGCACTGTTTCACAATATTTCTTCTACCTTTACGGTGCCACCATCCCTGCTTCTTCTCTATCATCCATTGCACAGCAGCATCCCAACTCCAGCAACACACAAAAAAAATTAAAATCTCTGCAGCAATCAATGCAGCACAGAATAACAAATTGCACAGCACCAAGATCACTTATCAATTTTCAACACAACAGATCAAAAGAATCGAAGAATTCCAAGAATGAATCAGTTGTATAAATCAAAATTTGAACCCAAAAATTCTTTCACCTAGAAATTCCGGATCTGAAGCCGCCGCGCCCAGTCCTACTCTCTGTCTTCGTCCTCCACGAAAACCCCACCACACTACCGTAATTCCCAAGTCAAAAAACCCCTCGTCGGCCTTGCCTCCACCGTCCACGCTTCCCCACGAGCAACCCGAAGCCAGCCTCGCCTTGCTCCTGCTTCACACCTTCCCCTCTGCCTCGAACCAGCAACCGCACTCAAACCCTGTTGTCCAGCTCCGGCCACCCGCCTTCCTGCTTTTCCGTTGTAGCCACGTACCCCTACCCTCACCGTGATGCCTTCACTCCGCACAGACCGCCTGCACCACCCTCTCCTTCCTGCCCCGAAGCGAGCCATCATTGTGATCACCATTCCATCGTGTTGCATCTCCCATGCGTTGAACCCTCCTCCCCCTTTATCTATTCTCTTTTCTTTTTTATTTTATTAGTTTGTTTTATATAATAATCATTATATATATAATACATTATATAATATGCATAACATATAATACTTATATATATATAATATTAATTACTTTTGTTTTATAATAAGTATAATATTAATAAAAATAATTATTATATTTACATATAATAGTAATGATAATATTAAGTATTATATATATATATATCAATAAGTATTTTTATTAACTAATTTAATTAATAATATTAATATATAGTTTTTTTTAGTTTCGTTTTATTTGTTTAACTTGTTTTTTTATGTTGTTCTGTGCAGGGGGAGCTACTTGTAGAAGCAAGGATAAAAAGAAATAGTTTGTGGGAAAGGCGTGAGAATATTCGCGAGGTAGTTGCAGGGGAATTGGGTATACTCACTGAGAGTTAACAAAAAGGCTGGTGACGTGAAAATAAAAGCATGCCATGTGGATTTACTTCTTGTCAGTTTGCCTCTATTTTTTAGTTGAGTTTTTTAGAATAAAAGAGGGGGCGTGACTCCTCTCTTTTGGGATAAGAGCCAAGGCTAGAACAGGGTCGGGGGAGGGCACCATTCCACAGTGGGGGGAGGAGACTCCACCACCGTTCACGCACCATTCCATACCACTTCACCGGATTGGAACTCATCTTCGACCTGGAGACGGGTTCTCGCTCCTCTATTTCATCCATCCCCCTGTTGCTCTGTTTTAGTTTTAATTTCAATTATGTATGTAAATACTTGTGTTGCATGTTTTGTAATTAGAATTGTGATGTTTGTTTCATTTTTCTTGTGTTGTTCATTCATCCTCGTTTTGTGTTCATGATCTCAAATCTCCAGAAATGGAGATCTAACTTGTTGGGTTAGATCCAATTTATGAAAACCGACACGATCTGGAGATCCGCACATTAATGTGATCACGTTCTTTTTATTTGCCTTGGTAGATCACGGCTGCGAGTTAGATTGAGAGAGAGTGAGATCTTGCACAGGATGATCGGCTACTTTCTTGTTTAATTTCTTCTCCCCTTCCTGTCTTGATTTCTCAAACTAAGAATCAATATTGGTTGTGACAATCTTAGCAGGATCATTTCGCCGAGTGACAATCTTTGGCTGGAATGATCTTGCTGAGTGAATCACTTGTAGTTCGGAGGAACACTTGAGTATCGCAGAACTTCGATGCTTGAGTGTTTAATTTCTCGGCGAGATTGGTGTGTGATCTGAGACATCGGTCATACACTGAGCGAAGTTGGGAATTTTTGATTAATCTTAAGTTGATCTAGGATAGGGAGTAGAGGGTGAATTAACCTGGGTCCAGCCTTGTTCATAGTAACTTTTTTCTTCTGTGTCTTGGTGTTATCTAATTGTTCTGTATCTTGTGTTGTGTCTGTGCCTGCTTTCTTTTCTTGGTTTTGTCATGTGTCTCTTTATTTTTGCACTTTTCCATCTATGTTTCTCCTATATCCATTCATTGTTCCACATCCACTGTGCTCTTCAACACTGATTAGTGATTTCTTTGGAGTTTTTTTTTTCTGTTTTCAAAATATTTAAAAAATACAAAAAGATCTTCTGAATGACCAATAGGCTCTCGACACTTCTTTCTTGAGAGTGACTCTGAGGTTAGCCATTGTGCTATATCTTGGGTCTTTATAAATATAAACTTGATCGTCCTAACAATAAGGACGCGCGTCACAGTACGAGGAGGATATGTGTTGATGGCAGCAGCAGTAGTAGTAGCATCACGAGCAGATGGAGTGCATGTGATGTCTGACTAGTAGTTTAGGGATAAAGTTTCATCCACCATCTCTTGCAGCTCCTCCACCTCCTCCAGAAGATGACCCCCCCAGTGATTTTTTTTTATGTTAAAAATATTTGAATTCAAGATTTGTTGTAATATGAACTATTTACAGTTTCTGTCTTTTATATTGGTGCGAATATTGCATAATTTAATTTTTTTTATTTTTAATATTTTATTATTTATTATTAGTATTATATTTTTTAATTTTTGTTTATTTTAATAATAATAATAATAATAATAATAATAATAATAATTTATGATTTTTTTATATTTTTTTGTGAATATTGAGAATTTCAATATTTTTTTATTTTTTATTATTTTAATAATAATATTATTATTTTTTCATTAATCATAATTTTATTAAATATATTTTTTTAGTATTATATTTTTTAATGTTTGTTTATTTTACTAATAATAATAATAATAATAATAATAATTGATGATTTTTTATATTTTTTTGAGAATATTGAGAATTTTAATTTTTTTTATTTTTTTTATTTTAATAATATTTATATTATTTTTTCATTAATTATAATTTTATTAAATATATTTTTTAACTTTGTTTATTATTTGCGACGGGACCTATTGTGACGGGCTCTCGTCACAAATAGTTTAAATATATATTTTTAAAATATTATTTGTGATGGACTCATCACAAAAGGTTTATTTATATATAATGTATATAATCAGAGGATTATTTGCGACGGGAAACTTCCCCGTCGCAAAAACTATTTTTTGTGATGGGCCTGTCGCAAAAGGTTTATTTATATATATATATAATGTATATAATCAGAGACTTATTTGCGACAGTGAAGTTCCCTGTCGCAAATACTATTTTTTGCGATGAACCCGTCGCAATTTGCGACGCCGTTTTCTACAATGGGCTATTTGCGATAGGACCTCATTGCTAAATCTTATTTACGACGGGATCCCGTCGCAATTAGCCTGTTGCAAATACCTCAAATTCCAGTTGTGTTGGTCGAGATTCGGCCGCCTATCCGTCTGTCGCGGTGTCTAACGGCTTCGCCTCCTTCTGCAGCCGGCGAGCACCGGCGGGACTTTCGCGGGCCATCGAGTGGGCTCTGATGGTCCGTTCTTCCTTCCGGACGCGCCTATGGGCCTCCTAGGATGCTTTCGTCGTTGGATGCCTCCCGGTTTCCACTTTTCGTTGAGTTAAAAATTTGTCCCCCGAAGAACGCAACATGAATGAAGCGGTGGAGGGTCTGACCTTGTTCGTTTGGCCCGCACCCTCTGTGTTAGCATTATAACAAGTGAGATATTATTCAATTCATCAAAGATAATCTTTAATAAATAAACCCCCTACCTTGGATTTCGTTGGAGATGTCACAGTGGTGGAAGGAGAATTTGCAGTTGACGAAGCCGTCAGCGCTCATCGTTTCCAATTCGATTCCTCCGACGTTGCCGTCCAAGATTCTATTCCTCAGTGGAAGTCGCCGCAACACTTTTTCATAGGTTCCTCACCTTCATTCCAAAAGCACACGCCCGAGATTCTATTAAATAGACGGAGGATCCAAACGTATTGCATGACATTAATGTGGTTCATTTAAGAATCACATTTAATGTTACAACGTTGAGGTTACAAAACAGAAGAGTCAAGCCATTAAATGGCTTGACAATTCATGGGTCCTGCCACCACCGCTCAACAATTATAGAAAAAAATAAAATAACTTTGTTAAGTTATTTTTTTTGTAAAGTCCAAAATTTATCTTTTTCTCCCGACCTACTACGGTCAAAGTGAAGCTTCCCTTAGGCGAATCTCTGCATTTTGGATTCAACGGTGCTCTCATATTTCAATTTCGAGCACTAGTTTGAAAGTTAGAAAATGTCGACTGTACGTTTACTAGACGTACCTTAAAAAAATCTCAAAATTTCATTCCAGGAACACCGGGCCTCGGAATCACACACCATTAATTTTCACAGACTCATAATAATCCCAAATAATTTAAAAAAATCACATGGACTTTACGGGTCTTTACAATATGGATCATAATATTTCATCAATGGAAGCATAATCATTAACAATCTCGATAAATGATGAGATTGTAGCAACAAAATATTACTGTAAAGACCCGTAAATTTCAAGGGAAATTTTTTCTTAATTTCTTTGGGATTTTACGAGTACGCAATTTCTGACGGCACCTGATTCTGAGCCCCGGTGTGCCCGGAATCAATTTATGAAGTTTAGCTCGGGTACGTTCAGTGAACGAACGAGCGGGTTTTCCTAACTTTTGAACCGATGCTCAGAATCAAAATCTGAGGGGACCGATGAAACCGCAGCACCGGTAATTTCTTAGGAAGACCTTTTCTGGATTTGCGTTTGCTCGGGAGGTGTTGTTAAATAAATGAGTTAACTGAAGAGTGAAATAAAATTAGCACTACAATTTTATTTCTATTCTAAGTAATTATAACCTATGTGTAGAAGTTGGGGTGGGACCCACTACATTCTAACTCCACTTAGAAGGATATTAGTGAGGTGGGGCCCACACGAGCCCCACCCCTTCAATTCCCCTAAACCCCCTCTTAAATTTTGGCAACCCCCCTTAAAATTATAACTCTTCCACATTAATGCATGCCAATTAAACACCTAATTAATTTGACAACACATGTTTAATTAATTAGGTGAATTTAAGTTTTGAATTTTGAAAAATGTTGGCATGAGTAATAAAATAAGGCAAAAGCCTTATTTTATTATTGTTGTATCGTTGTGTGGAGTTCTTGGGAGAGAATTCTCTAAGTTTGAAGAACGTGAAAAACGCCAAGGCTTCGACGAAGAACGCCATCTCCGCAAGGAGAGATCGACGAGCCATCTCATCTTCTCTCCGCAGCCGGTGTGTGCCGACGTTCCCTTCTTCGACGCACCTTCCTTCATTCTTCTTCCCGCATCAAAGAAAGGGAAACACCGTTTCTTCCTCGGACGAACTCTTTCATCGTATACGGAGCCTTCCCCCGCGACGCCGTCTTCCGCGACGCAAGATTCCGTGAATTATTCTCTGAGGTAGGGGTTTGATTTTACATTCGTGGTTATTTCTGGTGTTCATCGTTAAATAGCCGCTTGTTATCAAATCAATGGGAGGAGGTCGGACCGCACAAACACGGTCGACCCTCCTCCCCTTTGTTGTTGTACTTCATTATGGATTGGAACGGAGGCGACGTGGTGCTGTCGCACCGCGCGGAAACGAAGGAACCGTGGCCGGTGCAGACCGCGGCAGAGGGGCGCGGCACCGTCGCGCCGTGCCGGAGCTTCATGGAGGGTCGTGGCGGAGGGGCGCGGCGCTGTCGCGCCGCGCCGGTCGAACAAGGGTCGCAGCCTAAGGCTGCGGCGGTGCAGAGGGCGGCGGCCAGAACCGCCGGCTGCTGGTGCTATAGGAGGCGGGACCAACAAGTCCCGCGCGGCACAACCGGTCGGCTGTTACGGCCGGTCGGATCCGGGAAAACTGGGGGTTTGAACCCCCGGCCAGCGCATCAAGGGCGGACCCCCTGCAGGTCCGCTGTTCAGTTCGAAGGGGGCGGCGGTCTCCGCCCCTTCTGCATCCGCTCAGCACGCGGGCGCCCGCACCGGGCCGAACCGGCCTGGCCGGGCCGGACCGCCTGCGCCGTGTCGGGCCGCCCGCGCCGGGCCGGACCCCCGCGTCGGGCCGGGCCGCGCCGGCTGGGCCGGGCCAGGCCGCGCCCAACTGGGCCGGACCCGGACCCGGGTCAGGTCGACCCGGTTGTGGCCGACCCAAGGGTATCGGGTCGGGTCGGACCGGGCCCGAACCCCATGTTTTCGGACAGATCCGTTCAAACGCTCATAACTTGGGCTACGGATCTCCGATCGACGCACCGTCAATTGAGATGCGATCATTGGATCGAGATGATCGTTTCGGTATATTACACTCAAGGTTTCAGTGAACTTTGGGTATGGCCGGGTTGGTTCGAACATGAAACCAACCGGGCCCTCAGAGCGGAAACGCTTATAACTTGAGCTCTGTACGTCCGATTGATGTGCCGTCAACTTTGTTGGATTACTATTAGTGAGACGGATATTTTGTCTTAATCTGATTGAGGTTTGGACACAGTTGGAGTATGGTCGGGTTGGTTTTGACTTAAAAACCAACCGGGCCCCTGGGACGAAAAAGCCAATAACTCTCAGACCGGGCGTCCGATTGACGCGCCGTTTGTCATGTTGAGTTCCTATTGACGAGACGGAACTTTGGGATACATCAACTTCGGACTTAGTGTCAGTTGATGTATCGACCCCCTTGGCTCGTGGAGCGGACCCTCCCGGAAACGAGCTTGTTGTGTGCGGGAACCCTAGAGCTGGCTGCGACTGCGACGACGACGACTGTACTAAAATCCTCTATGGGTTCGACAGCGACGACTACCGTACTGGTATCCTCTGTGGGTTCGACGACGATGACTACCTTACTGGGATCCTTCGTGGGTTCGACGAGGACGACTACCGTACTGGGATCCTTTGTGGGTTCGACGAGGACGACTACCATACTGGGATCCTCTGTGGGTTCGACGAGGATGACTACCGTACTAGGATCCTCCGTGGGTTCGACGAGGATGACTACCGTACTAGGATCCTCTGTGGGTTCGACGAGGACGACTATTATACTAGGATCCTCCGTGGGTTCGACTACCGTGATGGGATCCTCCGTGGGTTTGACGAAGATGACTACTATACTTGGATCCTCCGTGGGTTCGGCAGCGATGACTACTAAACTTGGATCCTCCGTGGGTTCGGCAGTGACGACTACTAAACTTGGATCCTACATGGGTTCGGCAAAGGAGATGATTCAGAGGCTACATCTAATCATCTCCACCCCTCTTCGAAAATGGATACTTGTGTGAGATGAGTCTTGACTTTCAATCATTATCATTGATATGATTGTTGTGCTTTCCTGTGTGGATTGGGTTGTGAATTCCTATGTGGAATGGGTTATGTTTTCCTGTGTGGACTGGGTTGTACTTGGGCTCGTGTACTAGAGCTGAGCTGGAATTGATGACTTAGGTATATGTATGGGCATATACCTAAGTAGAGTTGGTTGTTACTTCGTGATTGTATTTTTTCCTTTGTGGATTATCCTTCTTGGAATCTGAGATACCTTCGGTGGTCTCGGGGTCCCTACTGAGTAGCGTATACTCACCCATGCACGGGCTATGCCCGCACTACATTGTGTTGGATGAAAACGACAGACAGCGCTGATCGAGGTGGGAGCTCATGGAACTGGACGGTACCAGGAGGTGGATCACTGGACGGGAAGTACTCGGAGCAGATGGATGGAGCCGTGGAGCAGAGGTGACTATCTGTACCCACCCTTCAGGTGGGATTACCAGAGGATGTCTCGGAGTTGCTGCTTTACTTTTCTGCTGCTGTACTTTCTTTTCAGTTGTACTTTACTTCAATTGGGTTTGTATTCTGACCCATTTACTTTTCCAACACTTACTTTTGTAGCTCAGTTTACTTAGTGTTTACTTCAGTTTGTGTACTCTGTGGTGATTGTTACTTTATAAATTCAATGTCTTCCCTTTTATCGGGATTTACGCCTTTGGTGCTAGTCGCCAGCCCCTGGCCTATGGAAGGCGGGCTTGGGGTAGTCACGGCACGGGCCCTGAGGACGGGTCGTGACAATTACCACTTTGGTAACTTTGAATCATAATATGATGGAAATAATAACATTAAATAAAGCTTAAAATATTATGAAAATAAGTATATTCATGATATAACATGTCAAAGGTAGTATATACACCTCATAGAAAAATATAACTGCATAACATGGCATGTGCCTCAAAGAAGGAAAATTGAGACAAAATTACTTTACCGATTTGGTAACTTTTGAAACATAAACCCCATGAAAGAAAGATCATAAAATTAATATTTAAATAATCATAAATTTAAGTATAAAAATCATAGAATACATCCATGGGCATTATACATACCACATATAAGAAATAGTAGGTGAACATGGATTGTGTCTCATGGAAAATAAAAGTGAGATGAGAAAACCATTACCTTAAGTCTTGACTTTATTTGTACATGTTCAAACCTCGTGTATAATAAATATAATTTTATTATAAATATACCACAGAACCATATTATTATATCTAATACCATATATGATTTTTTTTATGACTTTATATTATCTTTTTATTAATAAATCCATGTTAATGTTATGTTTTGGGTAATAAGCGTTTTGTTTTCATATATGTTTTGGCTTGTTATTCTTGATCCTCTTACTTAGATCATTATTTTCTTATTTCAAGAATTAAAAACATGATATAAATATAATATTTATTCATTTTATATTTATTTATAATAATCTATAAAATATAGAAATATGAAATGGAGTACACCGTTCATGGAGACGGTAAGTCATACGTACGCATGAACGTTGTTTCTATTTTATTATCATATTGAAAGAAAAAAAGTAAATGAAATATATATATATATATAAAATATCATTCCATTAGAATTATTATGTCATATATATCATATAATTTCACTAAACCCATCTTTAATACATTCCTTATAGAGTGTGAATGAATCGCATCGCTTTAAAGAGATGGTAGTCCACACATCCACAAACGAAGTTATAGTATTTACAAAAAATGGAAAGCATGAATGTATGTTTTATACAATAATTAAATAAGCTTAAATACATCATAAATATCATATATATCATAAAAATATATTTTCCATCATAATTTCCAACCATGAGAGGTGGTAAAGGAAAAACAAACAACATCGTTTCATGCGGTGGTAGTTCACCGTACACAATAACGGTAAGTTCGTTACCTATTAGATAGAAGTGTGTATAAGTGTAGGTCGAAACCTTATAATAAAAACATATAAATATATTGAGGATACTGATGTTATTATATAATCATGTAATAATAATATTTTAGGGGGCGTAGAATGAAAATAAAACAAAAGAGCTTGAGGAAGGATGTTACCTCTTCTTTGGGTAACTCCTTTTGGTTTGCACCAAAGGGCTTCCTTGGTTGGAATTATATCCAAAGGGAGGATTCTAGGATGAAGGTAGAGATTTTGGGAGATTATTTGAGCAGATTTTGGGAAATAAAAAGGTCTTTAGATGTGTGAATAAGCGGGAAAGGTGAGTTCCTTTTTATAGTGGAAGAGGAGTGACATTCTTGTAAATTTTTTAAAAGAGAATTCCACCCATGTTTTCCCCAAGTCAAGTGGTACAATAATGGTCAAAATTCTATCCAATTGAGGATAGGGTCTAAATATGTCTATAAAATGGATTTTGGATAAGTTTCTAGGTCATTTTTTCCCTTAAGTTTAAGGTTTAGTTTTTTTAAGCTAATTTTTCTCTTAATCGTTGTAATTAATTTTAATCACTTTCACTAATATTTTTAGTCAAAAACTAAGTTGACCTTATAAGACATTATAAATTATGTTTATTTGAAATATGGAATCCATTTTTTCAAATTATAATCTTATAATTGGCTGAAATTATTTTAAATTTAATCCTGCTGATGGGACAACAAAACGGGTTTTTTAAGTAAAAATGTTCAAAAGTTTGAAATATTTTTATATCCAATTTTAATGTAAAATTGATTAGAATGACCTAAATTGGATTAAATTATTTGAAATTGATCTAATTAAAATTTAAAACCAAATTAAAATATAATTTAACTATATAAATAAATTAGATGAAAAATCGGTTTTGAATTAAAATTCAATGTTTTTCACTATTCATTGAAAAATGAAACTTCTCATAAAAATCCCAAAAATTCACCCAAAGTAAATTTTGATATTTCAATTTCAAAAATGAAGTTTATTTTTTCAAATAAAAATTATTAAAGTGTCAAAATCATATTTAAAATGGGATCGCCATTAAAAGGTAGTAAAATTACCTTTTAAAAAAATACATCTTTTTATTCATAAAATTGTATTTATTCTTATCTTATACCTATCAAATCTATTGGATGAGTAAAAAAAGTATTTATTGAATATATAACATATAAATTTTATTGAAATCATTAATCAAAAGTGGTTTGTTTAATTTATTGAGATAAAATTGTGTTTGTACATAGTAAAATGGTTTTCTTAGAAAAGTAATTTATTTATTTTCAAATAGTTCTTTCATTCACTTATACTAATTTATAATCAAAGGATTCATTTTATATCCATGCATAAATCCTATTTTTAAAATTTAGTTAATCTTATTCATGGCTTCCATTCCAACGGATAAGTGGTAGTTATAATAATATTTTAATAATAATATTAATAGTATATTATAGTTCGGTAAAACTCAATCTTGTGTGATATGAAATATATTGAAGGGACTTGATATTGTGTGTAATAAAAGTCAAACATAGTGTTGCGTGTATCGCAAGCTAATCTAAGTGTTGCATGTGGTGCAAGATTAACTTGGTGATGCGTATAATTCAATTCAATCCAAACTTAGTGCTTTTATATATAAAAAGGCTATATTTAGTGTTTTGTGAAATGAAAAATATCAAAAATGTTAAATTAAATCGAAAAAACTATTTCATAAAATCTTAGGGTGTTGCAGTTTCTATGTATTTTATCATTGTCGTGTAAAAATATTATTGTACATTGGCTTGTTTCATGTGCGATGTCCCAAAAATGTTATTTTGTACCATTTTGCAACCAAAATGTATTTTAGTATTTCATGATAGTTTATTATTTGAGATGTGATTGAGTCATTTTAGAATATTCAAGAATAGTATATATATTTGTTTTATAAATCAATAAAATAGTTTAAACATATCATATAGGAGTACAAAAAATTGAAATATCAAAATTTTATTGAAAGAGGGCATCAGAATTCATTTTTAAAATACAAAGAAGATCACGTAAAGGTGGAGCTTAGTTTATATAAAGGTAAACGTCAAATTCGATAAGCTACGTGTAGTAAAAATAAACTTGAATAAAGATAATATTTGCCTTTATAAAGGTGAAATATGTAAACATAAAGGTAAAAATAAATTATCAAATAAACATAAAAACTTAAGATTCACATATTTAAAACACAAACAAGTTTGTGTTATTTCAACTTTGAAGACCATCTTGAGCATCGACATGTTCATGTGTGCATTATTCTTGAGAATACAAAAAATTCCTTTTCTTCATCAAAAAAACACTACTTGTTCATTGGCTTGAATCTCATGCACTTTCAATGTTTGAGACATTTCAGGACTTTCAAAAACTACTTTGGTATCATCGTAAAATTTACTAGATTTATTACATAAAATAGATCAATTTATCATCACTTTTTATCTGATAAATTTTCTTCATCATGTTTCATTACAAATGTTAACTGTTTCCATCATTTTCTTACTTTTATTTACTAAAAAAGTATTTTACAAAATGTATTACACTAACCATAAATAGTAATAACTATATCAAATGTAGATATGGTTGGCGCTCATTTTCTCACCTTCTAAGACCGACATATTTCTCGTCTTGTCTTAGAGGGGTGTCATGATCCTACTCTGAGCATACAAAGGTCACACCACTTCTATCATATTTCACCTCCTCCTGCCATTGTCCTGCATCTTCGATGTGCAGGGTTTTATGGTGTAGCGATGTGTGATTTCACCTTCATCGATCACCAGCTCATTGGAGTCCTTGTAGAGAGATGGAGGCCATAGACACATATTGTAACACCCCAAGCTTTCACGGTACGCTTCTCTTTGAATAATACAATAGCGTGTGTTGTACGCAACTTTGAGTTTTAACACACACCACAACCAATCAAACTAGCCATTATGATTAGTAATACTCACTTTTTAAAATTTTATAAATTTTATCTTTCAAAATGGATTTCATTTTTGGATTCAGAATATCAAAATTAGCCTAGGGTGAATTTTTGGTATTTTTCTGAGAACTTCCAATTTTTTGATGAATAGTGAAAAATACTAAACTTTAATTAAAAACAACTTTTTTAATCCAAATAATTTATAGTGATAAATTATATTATTGAGTGGTTTTAAAGTATAGTTAGAATATATTTTTACCATTTAATCCAATTTTGGTCATTGGACGTAATTTCACATTTAAACTAGACATAAAAAAGTGTCAATCTTTTGATAGTTATTATTTCTTAAAAAACATGCTTTTTGTTTTGACAACGGGAATTAATTTTAAATTAATTTCTGCCACTTCTGTGTTTTGAATTTAGAAAAATGGATTCCATATTTAGAATCATGAGGTCCAAATTGTGTAAATAGGTATGTTTTATTTTTAGACATTTTGAATAATTACTTCGGTAAATATTTTATTTATCATGGTTAAATGGTAAATCCGGTAAATAAGGGTAAAAAAATATTATAATAATATTAAATTACCCTAACACATGTCCTAACCCTATTGGATGATACATGTCCGACCATGAGCATATTTAGGTCGATTTTGAGACCCCATGGAGCCACTTGTAAGTGATAATGACACTTTATATTAATTAAGTTAAAGTAAATACAAAAATGACATAAGCATATATCTTTTAGCAAAACAATTTTTACATAGGGTTATATATGTTATCTTTTTTACTATAAATATTCATTAGAAATCTAAAAATATTTCATATATAATGGTATTTTATTTATAATTTTTAGACATTGAATAATTAAATTTATTTATGACACAATAATGATGCAGTATTTTCCTTATTAATGAAAGAATCAAATAAATTGTATTATAAATGTTACAATAAATACAATTTGAAAGTTTTGATGCCATCCACGAATTTTTTTGGTTAATATGACATGTTAGGATTGATTAAATAAATTTATTTTGAATTAATAAAGTTGTTATGACTTTAAAAAAATTAATTATTAAATAGTGTTAAAATTGACATAAAAGAGTTTTTAAAACAAATATTATATTATTAATTGATATAATGTCCCTAAAAATCTAAGATTCGGCCAAAGGTCTTATATGATGATAGGTATGTCATTAATGAACCACTTGGGGTTCTCTTGGCAGTTTATAGTAAGTTTATTAACCAAATAATATAAAAATACAAAGAGACATGGTAAATGTCAAACTAATTAACTAAGAGTTAAATCTAAAAGATATGGTTAATATAGTGACCCAAACCTGTCTAAAACTTATTGGTTGAGTGGATTTCGACCCATCCCCACCTTATCCTCGAAATAAATCAGTTTAGAGTCATTAGAAACCGAATAGTAATTTATTATAAAATAATATTTTTAGTTTTTCCTAAGGTGCCTCTCACCCCTCTTATAAAAGGGCACTCCCCCTTCTCTCAAATCCATACCATCAAATCCTTTTGGTTCGGCCAACCCCTGCCCAAATACCCTCTCAACTATCCTCCCTTCATCATAGAGGCCCTCCTTTAGTCAGAAATTCAACTTAAGGAGCCCTTTTGATCAAATCAAAAGGAAGAACCCGAAAAAGAGGTAAATATCTCACCACCTCTTTCAAGTTCCTTTCTTCTTCCACTTCCTTTCTCTTTGTTGTTTTCTTTCTAAAATAATAACTCTAGTATCTTCTATATACTATGATTTTATTATAAATATGGTACAACCAAATTCATTATTCTATCCATCCTTTGGATGACATGTCACCATACGTGCGTACGTATGGCTTACCGTCTCCACATCGTGGTGTAATTGTTATTCAATACATTATTATTTGTATGGGTATAATAATGATGTGTAATTGATGTAAATAATAAATATAACATGATAATTATTCTGTATATATGATATACCATCCAATTATAAATTATTTTAATATCAAAATAATGATATTGTCGCTCGTGCGTACGTACGGATTACCGTCTCCACGAACGCGATGAGATTCATTCCCCATCATATCCATTCAAGACTAATTTTCATTTGATGATTAAATGTAATATTTAAAGACATGATATCATTATGAATATGAATAATATACATCCCATCCATAACAAATATGACTCACAAAACAAAGAATATAAAGTAAAACGAATCTGTTAACACCCGAAACAACGATAATACTAAGATATTATTAACGAAGCAATGTTAAAAGATCATATATGATATCATATTAATGTATATGATTCTTGTATAATTTAATAACAATTATTTCACCATTATACATGAGGTTAACCAACCCTCGACCAAGAAAAAGTACAAGGTAAGGGTTTATTTCACAATCTCTTCATTATCTGAGGTTGTTTATACGTAATTATCTACTGGGACCTCTATCATCCACATCCATGTTTCTTAAAAATGTATTTCAAAACATTCTTACTATTTTATAAAATATGGGTTAAAGTCATTTATACCCTTGTTTTAATTTTTATAAAATTTTTATAAATGAATCTTTCCGTCGTTTTCCAAACAAGGTCCTTTTTAACCTTTTCGACAAAATTAAGGTACGAATGTCTTTTTTTAACTTATACGGCGGGTGCGGCTATTTTCCGCCGTTATAAAATTGTCGAAGCTTCCCTTACAAGCTTATAATAATATTTTCAAAGTAAATGTTTTATTTTATAATTATGTGACTTTTAAATGATTTCAAAAAAAGAGATATTTCTCTCAAATAGTTTTGATTTCATCTATGTCAACATCCTTTGGTGGATTTTAAGCTTATTTGAAGTTGATTTATTATGATACAAAACTTCCATATTGTATTGAAGGTTTTGTGATATGTTTGACTGTGGATGTGTTATTTTTATACCATTCATGATTTATGGATAAAGTATTGACATTTCGTATGCTAGTTTTAATACGAATGTTTATGTTATGTTTAAACTTGTTCATATGAGGAATGCATTGGACTTAGTAAGTGGCGGGTGGAGCCCGCTATAGCTCCTTGATGCATCGGTAGGTCTCATGAGACAAACTAGTGTCTTGGCACAAGGCCTTGACAAAATCTTATTTGTAGTCTTGGAACAAGGTCTTGACTATGTGGTTATGATAGTCTGACATTATGCATTCCATCATTATAAAAAAGGTTATTGGTATTACATGTGATTATTTGACTAGTATAATATCTATGTGAATAAGTAAATGACATTATTTCATTTTATTTTTGCCATATTATGCTGAAGTTTAAGTTTAAAAGGCTTTTGTTTTAGTTATACATTGCCTTAAATGTTTATGCTTATTTATGGATGTTTCCGCTATATTGTTATCCTTACTGAGCATCTGAGCTCACCCCTTTCTATGTTTTATTTTTCTCAGGATGTGAAGAAGTATTTTATGACTGACCTGCAGGGATAGTCTGAGGGGATATGAGTGTGGACTATGGATACTATGTTGTTGTAGTTTTCACTTTATGATGTAATGTAAGACTTATGAATGTATCTAGTGTTTCCAAGGCTACTAAACTAATCGGTCTTTCGAGACTTGATCTTTTGTGATCATGTCAATGTTATGTAATAATGCACCGACTCTGGGTAACTGGGGTCGGGGCATTACACATACTTTTCATCTAATAGTGGGGGAGATGATGATTACCCTCAAGGATGTCTCCCTTATGTCAGGTCTTCCTATTGAGGGTGCAGATGTGACAAGTTGAGTTGGTGGTGATTGATTTGATTTAGTTCAGAGACTACCGGGCATTGAGCTCCAAGACAATGATAGGTTTGTCGTCGGCAGTCGGCTACACATGTCATGGATAGATGAGCACTTCACTCATTTAGTCAATGATGCTAACGAGATCATTGTACTGAGATTTGTACGCGCATATATTCTGGGACTTATTAGTGGCACGATCTTCGTCGACCAGTCTACTATATTTGTTCATCTGATGTATTTATCATTACTTGATGACTTGGACTAGACAAGGCAGTACAATTGGGGGTTTGCATGTCTTTCTTATACATGCAGAGCACTATGTAGTGCAAGTTGCATCGATAAGATGTGAATTATAGAATGTGTTATTCTTATCCAGATGTGGGTATGGGAGTGCATCTCTCGCTTTACTCCACATGTGTGAACACAGTTGCTTGCCAACATTTTACAAGACGCTCCGCATGGACAATGGTATGTTTTTCTCTATGTGAAAATCAAATCTATAAATTTGTATAACGAAACTATAACTACAAAAATGTTATCTGCAGGTGGAGTCAAACTCATCGACATTCAGATACCGCCAGACATGATATGCACGCTTAGAGACTTATGTTGGATAGTCTTCGACCAGATGACGTATGTGATTATTAATTATATACTAAAATTTTAATTGTGTTGTGCATTATTTCATTTATTAATTACATATTCATTTTTTTGATATTCTAGGTTTCATGGACCTCGTATATTGGGTATGCCCTCCAGAGTCTTCCGCCTTACTGTATGGGGATGTTTGATGTGACCACATGTGTTGTACTACTTATTCATTTTCACATTGTTGAGTGGCACCACGTTGATAGAGTTATGAAACAATTCGGCTTTCATCAGCTCATCCTCACTTCACCCAGTCAGTTGTTTTCGCTTCATTACCTGAAGATGTCAGGGAAGCGAAACTTTGACTGAATGCAATGTCATGCACACTATATTGTGATGTGAGACATATGTCATAAGTCCCAATTACAAGGGTCAGGCATGGTATGCATGCATTTATCAGATCAGTTGGATTATGAGTCCCGATATCGTGTGACTTCATTGATATATCTAACGTGGCAAGGACGAGGTTATCATCGGTTGTTAATAATTCATCATTCCACTTTTGAACATCTTTTTTATTAACTTTAATTAACAACATAATTTGTTTTTACAAGATGATTGTATCGCACACCAAATTCACATATCGAATACCGTGAAAGGAGTCATGTTTGATCATACCTATTTTTACGGAGCAATGTCAGAGTTGCTTATTCTCATAAATGAGATTTATCATGAGATTTTTTCTGATCTGTCAGGCGATGCTGAGGGTGATGAGATTGATATAAATGTGTCACAGGATGACAAACCTGTTATGGATGAGTCACATGATGATGTGGCACAGGAAGAGCATGTACACCATGATCAACCGGATGCTCCTCTACTTCCTATCGCAGACGAACCACAACCATGGGCTATCCCTACAGAGGTCTACGTCGCATCTGCTAGTGATTCTGGTTCACAGTTCCTTACATTTTCAAATTATGTTGCGGTTCTTACTAGCGACTAGAGTGTTTTTTAGTCACATTTTTCGTCGGTAAAGAGATACTCATTACACATCAATCTTCTTCCTATGTGGGAGATAACTGCTTTCCTTCCAGTCAAGACAGGGTATAGGTGAGGAGACTTTGAGACAGGGTATAGGTGAGGAGACTTTGAATTCACCACCTATTACACATAATGATGTGAGTCAAACATGGTGTGAACACATCATCTATACACAGATTGTCATGATGATGTGAGCCAAACATGGTGTGAACACATCATCTATACATACATTGTTAGAGCGTACAAATCAACAAACATTATATGAACACATTATCTGTACACAAGTTGTTGCACTAAAAAACATATGAAACGATGATGCAAACCAGATTGATACATTTCTCGTTTAACTGAGATCAATGTTACATGTTTTTTTAATTATCAGTTATAATTGTATTATAATTAGTTAACACAATTAAATTTCATCTTAATCTGGAGCATTTTTCACAGTGCATCATTTAAAGTGTGGATAATCGAAGGACACATCATATAAGGCTAAAAGATCTAACCAGTATTTCATCCAACCTTGGGAACAACAAGCCAACCCAACTACCAAAAATTTAAAAGCCTCCCCCATCACATTTCCTACACATCAGCCACCACATAAATTAACCATGGCGGAACAGCTGTCGCGCCGAGTTCGCGCTACCTAGCAACCATTCGCAACCCCATTCGGAACCATCTTCGGAACCGCTTCACCATCACCAATGACCAAAGATCCCATCTTCTCAGCCACCTCAACTGCTTCACCCCCTTCACCTGTCTTTGAAGATTTGGATTCGCTGTTTGCTGTTTCCTTAACCTTGTTATCTTCCCATGCCTGCATTCTCTGTTTTGTGTACTGCTGCTGCTTTGCCTTCTTCTCCTTTATGGTCTTCTGCCGCACCACGTAAAACTCAAAATCATCCAAGATGCAGGTCACAGAACTGTACTCTTTGAAGATTTTGAGCATCTCAAGCCCCTGCTCAAGCATCACCTGCAACAAACCAGTGACAGAATCAACCATTTCAGAACCTAGAGGAAATGCACTAATGATCCATCCTACCTCTTGTGTATCCCTGCTGTTGGTGACTGGCTTACTTTCATTGTTCTCAAGAATAATGTGCTTCAACAGACTGTTGGGCACGTCCTTCACAATGTGCCACTTCACAGGGAAGCACCCATTCCACTTGTCCTGCTGCCAGTACTCCAAGTTTCTCTCAAAATCGACAGGTCCCACCATCTCCGCCACACCAACGAACTGCCCGCTGGTATTGACCTGGGGAAGACAAACAACCAAATCAAAATTACAACAAAAAAAGCGCAATAACACCACAAAATGATGGTGAGGCTCACCGAGAAGAAGAGGAACACTGGGCAGCCGCTAGTTCTCTGCTGAGCCGCCTCCTGGTAGGCAGCATCAAGCTTCTTATTCCCATTTGGAGTGCTGGCCCAAACATTATACTTTACGCTTTTGTGCACGTCATCTTCACTGTATGACTTTATAATAAAGAACTTCGCATCATCATACTTTATAGGGAAATCTGCTCGATTATACTTCTCCTCATCATTAGTACTACCATCCTGCCCCTTGGCCACTGATGCCACGGGTGCAGCCCCCTTCGGGTTCTTGGTGCTTTTAGCCCGAGGACCCCGACTGAGCTCATTCAGCCCATCCATGTCATCATTTCCACTGCCAAAGAAATCATTGTTTCGCCCTCTCAGCTTGTACTTGTTATCCACGCCTGGCCACGCTCGGCCACCGATTTGGGAATCACACCCGTTCAATCCAAACGCATGACCGTATCTGAAAGCATTCCCACACTGCCTGTACATGTCATTTGGATAAATCTGGTTTATACACCCATTAGCTGCAGCTGTTCCAGGCATTGACCCCACAGGGGGCGAACCCTGTAAAACATATCACAATTGGAATTGATACGAGTCAGCGGCATCCCAGCCATCTGTCAAGATCATCATAATTGACACAAAAAAGAAAAATAATAACTGTAAAAAGGCTAGCATACCATGAAATGAGTGTGTGAATGGAGATTCCGATTCCCTGGTGCAGCACTGTTCAAATTCGGAGTGCTCATGAAAGGCTGAGGTTGCATATCAGGAAATAATGGGCCATCTAACCATGGGACCGGAGAGTGCAGCCCATCAAAAGCATACCTCGGATCCTGAAAACCCAGAATACCCCCTGGTAATGCACCCCTTGCATAAGAGATGTTTGTATTATAAAAGGGGGTTGGGTGGTTTGCTGTTTTTATAGCAGAACTCCTTTTTCCCTTCAAAATTCCACCATTAGAGTTTCCATTAGCAGTCTCGCCACGGAACTGAGCCTGCTCAGTACGTGCAGATGGGGAAACTTCCGATTTTGAAGGGACGGGTGGGCTTGGACTGTATGATCCACTGGTTGGGTTTGGAGCTTGGAAATATGGGCTCAGGTATTGGTAGTGGTGAGGTCCATATAATTGGCCATCGTGCACTACGGCTGGAACAGGAGAACCGGCCGGCTGGTATGGGGCATACGGTCCGTATCCATAACCATGATACATGAGAGAACCATTATCTCCATAAACTCCCTGAAGACAAGCAAAGAAAAACATTACCCAGAGCTTGTGATCATATCTATGGAAGAAAAAATTTCCACAAAAGGCACCTCTGCTCCATCAGGATTTCCGTATCTGAGGTGGTCATCCCATTCATTGGCCATCCCATCATAACCTGCCATTAAAATGCAGGCGGGAAGAAGATCATGGGAATGGACAATGTGATGATTCAGAATGTAAATTCTTGGGACACACAACATAATCATAAATCCAATAAAAATTATAATCACAGACTTGGTGAGTCGATTTGAAGAAATCAGATAACATAAATCAGCAGGACGGAATTTGGCAGATAAATCTACCTCCATAATAATAACCAGTGGATGGATATACATTCGGGAGATAGCATACTGACGGTTCCATGAAATCTTGAAGTATTGGTGTCATGGACCGTTCATAAGGCTGGGTCAGGCCGTTCACTGCATCGGTAGAGTCTGCAGCACCATACTGAGTGACCGAAGCCTGAAAGTTGAAAAGAAGCTCCACGTGTAATTTTTTTTCCCGGTTTGAAGTTGACAGGAAACCTAACCAGGGAGATTTTGATATAACAGGTCAACGCAAAGAGAGAGGAATTCATGAAACCTTGGATTACCTTATTGGTTGGCCCGTGAAGCTCGAGGCTCTTAGCTTGAGAATCTAATGGCAATTTCTGCATCAAATCTGTGGCTTCTGCAAAAGCAACGATTAAGGAATGCGTTTTATTCCGGAGTAAACTCCATTCAGTGAAACTCAAAACTCAGATCTCGAAGCAGAAAAGTTACGAGTGCCTATGCAACGACCCAGTTGACTGTCTGTCAATAGACAAACCGCTGAATTGCAAATGGCCTTATAAACAAGAGGAACAGGAAGAAAAAAAAGGCAAGAAAACAAAAAAGAAATGATAAGAGAAAAGCAACGCGGCAATAAATTTTCAATTCATCTCGCAAACTAAAACACAGCTCAACAGCATGCTTGCGATTCCCAGGCCAACAAAAACTTTGTCAAAGCAGCGAACATAAAACCCTAAACATCCGGAAAAGATGAGCATCAAATCTCAACCCGATCAAGTGAAAAGGCAGTCACAGGGACTCAGATCGGATGAAGAGGAATTAAGTATCGGATCACACTAGTCGCCGAGGAAGGAAGATGTTAAGGATACTGTCAGCAGGAGGAGCCACTGTCGCCATAACCAGTACTTCAGCAGGAGCAGCGCTGTATAGGCGAGCAAATCCTTCTTAGGGTTTCTTCAAGGCTCGCGGGGCAGCGAGAAGGATAGATTTTCTTCCCTAATTAGGAAAAAACGAGAGGGAGAGAGGGGCTCTGGGACCAAAACAGAGGGGAGTGGAGGAGGGGGGCACGGGGCCGGAAAGATGGGCTCGGCAAGAGAAGAATTTGAAGGATCCAAAAGCGGCGATTCAAATAATGCCACTGTTCTGCCCCCTCCACCGCATCGCCCCTCCCACAGAAAACTCAAAATGACGACTATGCCCCTCATGCCCCATACATATTTCGCCCTGTTGCCCCCCTCTGCGCTCGTGGCCTAGCCTTCTATGCATGAAAGAAAAGTCGAGCATACTTGGCTATTAAGAAAACTTGAAGGAAAACAAAAAATAAAAAAACATCAAGAAAACGGCCCCTTTTCCACCCAATCACAATTCAAAAATAAATATATGTGATTAATTAATACGTGGATATCATAATTTTCAATATTTAATTATTCTCATGTATATCATGATGATTAGATTTACTTCGGGACTATGAAATGATTGGACCAGTTGACTATACTTTCATGCACTCTTCCTATATAATGACACTAGTACCCAACTAGTGCACATTTGCATGACATTATCTTAATTTATGCGTCCATGATTTGGAGTTACTGAAACCTTTAGACAGATTCAATATAGAAGAGAAAGAAACTTAAGAGTAGATAATAATTGATACATCAAACAAAACCTAATCACAAATCAATAGTTGAACATAGTAATTAATTTTTGGTTGGTCTATTCAATTTTTCTTTTCAACTTGCATTGATCTTCATTGATCTGCATTTTATGATCATCTACAGTTGGACTGTTTCTACTGAATTCAGTATTAACTTCCTCAATTGTATCAAATATTTCTGGATCGAATTCATGTTCTAAATATTTTTGCAAATAAAAATAAAATGTCAGAAAAATTTGAGAGATTAAAATCTGAGTGTGCACAGGTGTAATCGCAACAATGGAAGAAAAATACACAAACAGATGTACCAATAGTAAATGGAATCATTAAAAACAACCAAATGAAACACCATTTGTATACTATGGACAATCACATGTAAATTGTATGCGAGGGATCGTTGTTTTCAGATGTGTGGGGTCAATATTTTCAAATAGAATCAATATGTAACAACTATTTTATAATTTTCCAAATAATTTATATTTTTAGTTGATTCCTCATGTACCTTGATTTAAATAATTGAGCTGATTATTTGAAGAACGCTTGTAATCTCAAGGTATATGCACATTAATGTACACAAATGTATTTTATAAATGGAATACAATCTATAGAAAATGGCACAATAAGTGGAATTGAAACTAAATTTAAAATTGAAATAGTTGTAAAATGCATAATGGTATTGTCTACTATAAAAATATGATCAGTTGTTATCATATACAGTAAAAGTATGCATATTGGAGTACACTGTTAAACTATGCATAATGATTCATATTGTATGCATACAATTGGAAGTACTTTGAAACAATTGTATGCATACTATATGCGTAGAGCGTGTTTAAATTGATGTATGTGATACCTGTTCCAGCAAGACAGTAAAATCCTAGCCACGGCTGAATAAAATGACGTCTGTTATATTATTGTGCATCATGTGCAGTCTATGACAATCTCGTATTGATTTACAATTATCTTTATAAGACTTTCAAAACCAAACCAATCAAATTGGATTACAAAGAGAAGGATGAAACTTTGATGTTTTTCTAGTGCTACGAGCCACACCTCATCATTAAAGGATGTCTATAGAAGCACTTACAATAAAAGAGGAGGTCGCGATTGTAAGATCCCGACCTTTTCTGGAGTTGTCTCAGATTTGTTTACAGGTACTCTTTTGTTTAATTTTGAGTACTTTTCGTTTGGCTTGTACTTTGGGATGTGTTTGGGTGAAAAAAATTGAGAAAAAAGGGTTGTGCGCAGTTGGCGCACGGTTAGAGCAAACTATGCGCCCCAACCAAGCAAACCATACAACCCTGGACTGTGGGGATTTGTACGGCTGACACACGGTTTTTCAAACCATGCACCACCATAATAGAGGCGCATGGTTAGGCGCATGATTAGGAGAAATCATGCGCCCCTGCCCATCAAACCGTACGTGGGAATTAAATTCACCAAAAAAATAGATTTTAAATCACCCAAACCCCTGAAATTCACCCCATTCGACCCCCATTTGACCCTAGACTCTCTTTCACAGTTTTGGCTCTCTCTGAATAGACTCCAAGCCTTCCCGACCTCCATTCTTCGCGGTTCGAAGCCCGGATCGAAGATCTGTACCCCTCCTGGTAAGAGAATCCTATCCCGCTTGGTCTCCCATTCTTCTTCCTTCATTCTCCAATTCTTTTGGCGTTTGTTCCTCCTGTTTTGGATTAAATCTAGACCTAATATTGTGGATCTACATCTAGGATTGTAGATTTAGATCTAGATTAGAGAGATATTGATTTAATTGATCTTGATTTAGGGTTTTTTGATCCAAATCTCATTCTACGTCGTTGTGCTGCTCAAATTTTGGGGATTTCCGTTGGGCGGTCATTCGTCAACAAATTAAGGTAGGTGGTCTAATATTCAAATCTCATAGTCGTGATCTTTATTATGTATATGCAAGTTGTAGAATTGCTAGAATTGTTTAACAATTGAAATTCATAAATTGAATTAATTAATGTGGTCAATTAATTAATTGTTGAATTAGATAATTAATTTGGGGAATTGATTATGATATTTAGGGATTGTTGAATTAGATAATTAATTGGGGAATTAATTATGAGATATTGAGATTGTGAATTGAATAATTAATTGATTAATTAATTATAGAATATTGAGATTGTGAGTTGCATAATTAATTGACGAATTAATTATAGAATATTGAGATTTTTAGTTGAATAATTAATGGATGAATTAATTATAAAATAATAAGATTGTGAGTTGAAAAATTAATTGATGAATTAATTATGGAATATTGAGATTGTGAGTTGGATAATTAATTGATGAATTAATTGTGGGATTATTGGGATGGTAGATTTTGATTAATTAATTGGAAGATTAATTAAGGAAATTGATGTGTTGAATTAATTGTTGAATTAATTAATGAAAATGAGAAGATTAATTAATTGTTGAGTTAATTAATAGAATATAGATGATTAATTAACTATTCAGTTAATTAATGAGAATGGGAAAATTAATTAATTATTGAGTTAATTAATGAGGATGAGATGATTAATTAATCATTGAGTTAATTAATGAGAATGCGAAGATTAATTAATTTCTAGGTTAATTAATGAGAATGAGATGATTAATTAATTGTTGAATTAATTAATGTGATAATGAATAGTAATAATGACATTCATATGAGAATTCAGATCTAGAATGATAACAATGGTATTCTGAGATTGAGATGAGATATAGAATGATAATAGTGGCATTCTAGAATATGATATCCCTTGGGGATAGTTTAGACTCCGATGTGGACCGAAACAGGTATTGAGTTTCAGGTGTCCTCAGAAACCTGAGGAGTTTATGTCGTTAAATAAATAATAAATTGATAACATGATAACTATTTATTTATGCATTATGCTCATTTCTATATACAACCGCATACACTGTTATTGACTAGATATTGTTTTAAATGTCATTGGTGGTGACCTACTGAGTGGTACTCACACTCTACCCAGGCTACCTGAATGGTACCCGAATAGACTTTATTGTTGGAGGACAACTTAAGGGCAAAGACCCCATGTTAGATGACTGATTTGGGGATGCAACATGGATGAGGGTACTAGACAGGTTCATGACCCACTTGAGATTTGTTAGTGTCTTTACTTTGAGTTGCATTTTGACACTAAAACGTATTTTGGAATGACATATCTAATATTTAGTTTTGATATTGCATTTCTAGTTTTGGTTATCTTGTTACACTGTTATTGTTTTGGTTATGATATCATTTAATTATTTATTTGTTATTGTTTATTTATTTCTGCTAGTGTCTTACTCTAATTACAATGAGGTTATAGTCTCCCCATGATTGATATTATACCCTTTTTGCTAGTAGGTAGACTTTGGTGTATGGGGAGGCGTGTCTGAGGTCACGTGGCGAACTAGCTCGAGGCACCGGTGCGTGGCACCTGAGCCAAGATGTTACAAAGTGGTATTAGAGGCCAATTTTATTTTCTTTTTCTTTTGTCTTATTGTTTGGAAAATGTATACATGAAACTAGGAAGAGTCAGGCCTTGGTCATGAGATCGTGCATGGGAGTTGCAAACCCATGTATAGGGGAAAACCCAAGTACCCAGGGTGGGATTGTTGTCATTACTGTTTGTTGTTACAGTTGAATATTATTTCACCTTAGGTGACACACTTGTGGTGTGATGTGATTTTTTTAGACTTTCTAAGTTTTTACTCATGGACCAGTATGAAATAAGAGTTAAGTTTTCATGCATTATTCTAGGCACTCAAGATTATTGTGACTTGCATTATTTTAGCCACACATAGAAAAATGAGTTATGGGTAAGTTGTTGAACTGTTTTTCTTTGCTTGTGAAATTGAATTGAAAATGGTGCCTAATATGAAATTGAGAAAGATTGTAAAATGATGCGAGATGAGAATAATTGGGTGTATAAATGAGAAACTTGAATAAGGAAAGTTAGTTACCCTTTGTTAACCTTGACCTAGGTGTAGGATGGTTAAGGGCAGTGTTAGCACCTCAGTTTTAACCATGTGGCGGGGTTGGAGAAAAAGATTTGTTGAGCCTTGTTATAGTTTCTTGTAAATGTGTTAATATTGAGAAAAATATCCTAAGGCGTGTGATTGTCTTGCAGAGTTATGCCTCTATGATGACACATGTTGAGAGGAAAATAGTGGAACCCAAGGCACCAATTGTGTTTGGCGTGGAATTTGGAGAAAAGTGTTAGGATAACTTTGCTCAATTCATGCAGTTCATGGAGAGAGACCTAGGGCGGGTTTTGAAGAGCATGTCAGACTTGATAAGGGAGCTTCAGTTGCAGCACCCTCCAAATTTTGCTGGAGAGGGTGGACTTGAGGAAGTTGAGTTTTGGATTGAGTCTATCCAGAATATACATGACCACTTGGAGACTCCTACTGAGAAGAGGATCAAGCTGGCTGCTTATATGCTATGAGTACCAGTAAAATGTTGGTGGAACATTCAGACTCTGACTAGAAAAGCTGATGGTATGTTATGGAAGGACTTCTTGGAATGGTTCTTAGAGAACTTATATCTAGAGACACTGAGGTAGGAGAGAGTAGCTGGGTTAATGAGGTTGAATTAGGGGAGTATATTTTTAATGGACTATGTAGGACACTTTACAGATTTGCAGTGCTTTTCTCCAGTATTGGCAGCGGATGAGACCACATCAACAAAACTTTTTCAGGAAGGACTTAAGTGAGAAATTAAGTCCCAAGTGAACATCTTCAGGATGAAGAGGTTTTCAGAAGTGGTGAATCAGGCTCTCATAAATGAGGGGGGACCTAAAGGAGGCTTCCAGTGCAGGACAACTAGTTGCAATTGAATGAGCAGGAGGTATATCTTTAGAGAGCAGGAAGTGTTGTTATGAGAACTTTAGCCAGAGCAATGGGAAACAGAGTGGTCGGGGGGAAAGTTTGGTTACATAGGACCTTTATCTAGTGATTTTTCACTAGTTTGGTAGGCTAGGACAACATCGTAGACACTATCCTTGACTACCAGTGGAGTTCCAATCTTACGGAAATATGGGACATCTACAGAAGTTCTACAGGAACCCATGATAGATGGGTAATGATGGGGAAGTTAGTCAGAATCATATTGTAGGAAGGAGATATTCTACACCATATCAAGATGCAATTTGGAGTTATATTCATCATGGTAATAGAGACAAAGAATGTGGTACTACTGAGAAAGAGCACCTGTATCAACAGGGTGGTACATCTCAGGGGAGTCGGACTACATCATAGGGAAAAGGGGTAGGACAATTGTATGCGGTGAAACCTACACTGGTGGATAGAGAGGCTGGACCATCGATAGTGAGAGGTACTATTCTTGTAGCTTTTATATCAACCAATGCCTTATTTGATACTGGTGCCTCTCATTCCTTTATTTCTGCACAACTTGTTAATGGTTCGAGCCTGACGGTAGAGTTTATGAGTGGGGTTATGATTATAGATACACCGTTGGGAGTATGGTCTAGAGACATCTTCTTGTGCAAGGAATGTTCTCTCAAATTTGGTGAGTATCGTTTTCTTTGGGATATTTATATTCTAGATATGGTAGGATTCGACATAATTCTGGGTACGAAATGGTTAGTAGCGTATCGAGCCCATATTGATTGTTACCAGAGGATAGTAACTTTTATGTCTCATAAGGGTGACAATTATATTCACTGTGGAGGGTGGGATATCAAGGCAAGCTAAGTAAGGCCAATTGCTCAGCAACTGGGAGAGCTCACAGCCTAGGTTTCTAGTTTGTTGTTGGATGATGGAGAGGAAAAGTATAATGTATTTCCACACATAGTGGAAAGGTTACAAGATGTATTTCTTGAAGACTTATTAGGGTTTCCACTCGAGATAGATGTGTAATTTACTATTGAGTTCATGCTAGGAGCAGAACTAGTTTCTATTCCACCATACAGAATGACACCAATATAGCTTCAAGAACTCAAGACTCGGATGGAGGAGTTAATGGATAAGTTATTTATCTATCCAAGTATGTTTCCTTAGGGATCACATATGTTGTTTTCAAAGAAGTATGATGAGAGTTTTCACTTGTGTGTCGATTACTGGAAGTTGAACCGAATGACAGTGAAGAACCGACATCCTCTTCCGAGAATCAATGAACTTTTTGACTAGTTGATAGAAGTTTGTGTCTTTTCCAAGATTGACTTGAGATCAGGGTATCATCAATTGAGAGTTAGGACTTATGATATACCAAGGACTACTTTCAGAAGTAGGTATGACCTATATGAGTTCATCTTAATGATTTTTAGGTTGACGAACACACCAATAATGTTTATGGATTTGATAAACAAGATCTTCTATTCATACCTAGATCAGTTTGTGGTAGTGTTTGTGGATGACATCTTGGTGTACTCCAAGACCCATGATGATCATGCCCAACATCTTGACATCATCCTGAGTGCAATGAGAGAACATAGGCTATACTCCAAGATATATAAGTTTCAGTCTTGGATCAATCAGGTACACTTATTGGGACACATAATCTCAAATAAAGTTGTGTCTATGGACCCAGGGAAGGTTTAGGTAGTAGTTTCTTGGGAGAATCCAAAGAATGTTTTCAATATCCATAGATTTCTGGGGTTAGCTAGATATTATCAGAGATTCATCCAGGACTTTTCCTGAATGGAAGCACTGCTTTCGGGCTTGACCAAAAAGGAGATAAAGTTTGACTTGTCTAAATCATGTGAGGATACTTTCTAGGAGCTGAATAAGAGTTTGACAACAAAACTAATCTTGATCCTACCTGAGCTAGGTGAGGAGTAAAAAATATATTGTGACACTTCTGGGATTGGACTTAGATCTGTGTTGATGCAAGGAGATTGAGTTGTGGCATATATTTCTCAACAGTTGAGGCCAAATGAACGAAACTACCCTACACACGACCTCGAGTTTGCAATATTATTTTATACTTTAAAGTGTTGATGACATTATCTACTGGGTGATAAGTTTATAGTGTTTACCAATCATAAGAGCTTAAGGTATATCTTCTCACAATGAGATTTGAATCGTAGGTAGCAAAGATGTGTTGAGTATATGCAGTCATTTGATTTTGAGCTAGCATATATGCCTGGGAAAGGAAACAATGTGGTCAATGCTTTGAGAAGGAAAAATTAAACTCAGGTAGTTCAGGAGTCTAGTTATGAGTGGAAGATTATGACTATACTAGCTGAAATGCATGTGGTGGTTCAAGAAAGTTAGGAGAAGATGGCTATGGTATCAGTTTTAGTAGAGTATACACTTCTGAGATGGATCAGGGATAAGTAGTATGAGGATCTAGAATATTTATCTTTGAGGGAAGGCCTTGAAGGCATGGATAAAACTCTATAATGGTTAATATATGAGGATGAGATCATCTATGTTAAGAATTGGTTTGTTGTGACAATGAGTATGTAGAAGGAGTTGATGTGGGAATTTCATGCCTCAAAGTGGGCGGTGCATCCAGGTGTGACCAAAATCCATGATGCATGACAACAGTTTTGGGGGCTGAGTATGAAAAAGGAGATAGCAGGGTTTGTGACATAATGTTACACTTGTCAGCAGGTGAAGGCCAAACATCAACGACCCAGAGGTTTTCAGTAGCCATTGTCCATTATGGAATGAAAGTGGGATGAAGTTACCATGGATTTTATGGTGGGTTTCCTAAGGACACCTCAAAAGAATGATGCTATTTGGGTTGTTGTGGACAAACTTACAAAGGTAGTGTATTTCTTGAGAACTGTATATTCGGGAGATAGTCCGTCTGCACGGGGTACCATGGAATATTATTTCAGATTGTGACTCATGCTTTACTTCGCACTTCTAGAAGGAATTATAGAAGGAACTTGGTACATATGTTTTTTTGAGTATGATTTTCCACCCACAAACAGATGGATAATTAGAGCGCACTATACAAGTGCTTGAGGATATGCTTCAGGTGTGTGTCATAAACTTCGGTGGATCTTGGGAGAAGCACATAGCTTTAGTAGAGTTCTCATATAAAAACAGTTATCAGGAAACTATTCAGACGACACCACATGAGTTTCTTTATGATAGGCCATACAAATCACCTCTATGCTAGATGGAGGCAGGTGAGTCAGAGTTTTTGGGACTGAGTCTCATGTAGGAGACATCGGAGCGGGAACAACTAATATGGAAATGTATGGATACAACTTAGAGTAATTTTTTTTTATATTGATAGATAACGAAGTTATATAGAGTTTTCTGAGGGATATCATGTATTTCTGAGTTTCACTTAGGTTGGGTCACCGTAGGATACATAAGCAGGGAAAGTTGGCACCCATGTTTATTGGACTGTTTGAGATTGGAAAGAATCGGGCCAGTGGCATACCGATCGAATCTTCCACAAAGATATAGTGTTATGTATAATGGTTTCCATGTGTCTTAACTATGATGGTATCATCCCAACCCTTATCATGTCATTGATGTGGATGATTTTGAGCTTGACATAGATGAATCCTTTTAGGAGCATTCGATAGGTGTGCTAGATTGCAGTAATAAAGTGTTGCGGGAAAAGACCGTGCTGATAGTTTGTGTATTGTGTAAAAATGGCCATATTCAATAGGAGACATGGTAAAGGAAAGTAGATATATAGGCTCAGTGGATCGATCTTTTTGACTCTAAATCTTAGAGAATCTTGTGAGTACAGCTAGAGGACGAGCTGTTATAAGGTGGATAGATTGTATGATCCCGAACTTTTATAGAGTCGTCTCAGACTTGTTTATAGGTACAATTTTGCTTTATTTTGAGTAATTTTCATTTGTATTGTACTTTTGGGTGTATTTGAAAGAAAAAAATGGAGAAAAATGGAAGGAAAAGGGGCTGTGCATGGTTGGAGCACGGTTAGAGAAAACTGTGCACCCCAGCCCAGCAAATCGTGCAACCCTGGACAGTGGGGATTTGCATGGTTGGCATATGATTTTTCAAACCGTACACCCTCTTAGGATAAACCATGAACCCCTATAATAGAAGTGCATGGTTAGACACACGGTTAGGGGAAACCATGTGACCCTTCCCAACAAACCATGCGTGAGAATTAAAGTCACCCAAAAATTAGATTTTAAATAATTTGAACCACCGAAACTCACCCTATCACGACCCGTCCTTGGGACCCGTGCCGTGACTACCCCAAGCCCGCCTTCCATAGGCCAGTGGCTGATGACTAGCACCAAAGGCGTAAATCCCGATAAAAAGGGAAGGCATTGCCTTTATAAAGTAAACAAACACCACAAAGTAAGCAAGCTGAAGTAAACACTAAGTAAACTGGGTACAACTGTAAGTGCTGGAAAGTAAATGGGCAAGAATACAAACCCAACTGAAGTAAAGTGCAACTGAAAAGAAAGTACAACAACTGAAAAGTAAAGCAGCAATACTGAGCCATCCACTGAAAATCCCACCTGAAGGGTGGGTACAGATAGCCTCCTCAACTCCTCGGGTCCAGCCGTCTGCTCTGTGTATGCCCCGCCCAGTGGTCCGCCTCCAGGTACCGACTTGCTCCACAAGCCTCAACCACGATCAGTGTTGTCCGTCGTCTGCATCCAACACAATGTAGTGTAGGCATAACCCGTGCAGGAGTGAGTATACGCTACTCAGTAGGGACCCCGAGACCCCCGAAGGTCTCCCAGAATTCACAAAGGATAATCCACAAAGGAAAGATACAATCACAAAGTAACAACCAACTCTACTTAGGTATATGACCATACATATACCTAAGTCATAAATTCCAGTTCATCTCCAACATCCAAGCCCAAGTTCGATCTAGTCCACACAGGAGAGCACAATCCAATCCACATAGGATAACACAACCCAATCCATATAGGATAGCAAAACAATCACAACGAAGACAATGATTGAAAGTCAAGACTCAGCTCACACATGTATACTTATTCGTAAGACGATAGAGATGATCAGATGTAGCCACTGATTCATCTAAGCTGTCGGACCCACGTAGGATACAAGACCAGCTAAGCTGTCAGACCCACAAAGGATACAAGACCAGCTACTCTGCCAGACCCACATAGGATACAAGTACATAGTCAATACTGTCGGACCCACGTAGGATACAAGAACAGTAGTCACGTACTGCCGGACCCACAAAGGATAAAAGAACAATATTCATCATCGTCGAACCCACGAAGGATTCGAATATGGTCGTCGTCGCTGCCGAACCCACAGAGGATTTCAATACAGTCGTCATCGTCATCGCAGTCGCAGACAGCTCTAGGGTTCCCACACACAGCATGCTCGATTCCAGGAGGGTCTGCTCCACGAGCCAAGGGGTTCGATACATCAACTGACACGTAGTCCGAAGTTGATGTATCCCAAAGTTCTGTCTCGACAAAAGGAACTCAACGTGACAGACGGCGCGTCAATCGGACGCCCGGTCTGAGAGTTATTGGCTTTTCCGTCCCAGGGGTCTGGTTGGTTTTTAAGTCAAAACCAACCTGACCATACTCTAACTGCATCCAAACCTCGAGTGGAGTAATCCAAAAGTTCCTTCTCACTAAGAGGAAACCAACAAAGTCGACGACACGTCAATCGGACGTCCGAAGCTCAAGTTATAAGCGTTTCCGCTCCAAGGGCCTGGTTGGTTTCGTGTTCGAACCAACCCGGCCATACACAAAGTTCTCCAAATCCTTGAGTGTAATATATCGAAACGACTGTCTCGATCCAAGGATCGCATCTCAACTGACGGTGTGTCAATCAGAGTTTCGTAGCCCTAGTTACGGGTGTTTGAACGAACCTGTCCGATTTAGGGGGGTTTGGGCCCAGACCGACCCGGCCCAGAACCCCCTGGGTTGGCCCAAACCGGTTCGACCCGACCCGGGTCCGGGTCGACCCGACCCGGGTCCGGGTCCGGACCACTAGGGCGCGGCCCGGCCCGGTACGGCCGGTCCGGCCTGGGTGGCTCGGCGCTGGCCGAGCGGGGCGGCTCGACGGTGGCTGAGCGGACGTGGAAAGGGGGGGGCGCGCTGCCCCCCTCATTTTGTAACGGCGGCCCCCACATGGGGGCCCACCCCTTTGCCAGCCGCTGAGGGTTACAAACCCCCGGCCCTTCCCGATTCCGACCGGCCGTGATGGCCGGCCGGTGAGCCGCCGCGGGTCCCACCTTCCCTTGCGTCGGCGGCCGGATTTCCGGCCGCCGTTCCCTGCACCGCCACAACCTTAGGCCGCGACCTTTGTCCGACCGGCGTGGCGCGATGGCGCCGCGCCCCTCCACTGTGGCCACGACCCTCCATGGTTCTCTGGCACGGTGCGACGGCGCCACGCCCCTCCACCGCGACCTAACTCCGACCGTGGATTCTTTCGGCCCCAACGGCGCGGCGCGAAGGCGCCACACTCCTCCTCATTCCCGCGCGGTGTCGTTGCACCGCACTGCCTTCGTTTGAGCCACAACGAATACAACAACAAAGGGGGAGGAGGGTCGGCTGTGTTCGTGCGGTCCGACCCCCTCCCATTAATTCGATAACAAGCGTCTAAAGAATTTAACGTTAAATGGAAAAGAATATTCACGAACATAAAACCAAACCCCTACCTCAAGAAGTTGTCGTACAAAGATCATCGCAGAAAAATGGCATCGCGAGGGTGGTTCGAAGACGGCGTTGGTGAGCGTCCAAGAAGAGGATGTCGTCTCACACCTGCTGCAGAGAAGGGAGAGATCAACACGTCGTCTCTCCTTGGTGCTCCGGCGTTCTTCATGTTCTTCAACGAGGAAGAAGATGTTCTTCAAGACCGCAAGAGTTCTCTCCTCTATTCCACACAACGAAAATCCACCAACAATAAAATAAGACATTGTCTTATTTTATTCACACACACACATTCCAACATTAATTTTAAATTCAAAGATCTCATTCAATTAATTAACTTAATTGTAGAGTATTTAACAATCCAATTAATTGCAAGAGTTGACATGTCATTAAATTGGGGGAGTGGGTGAGTTACAAAATAAATTGCAAGAGGGAAGTTAAAAGGAATTGAAGGGGTGGGGCTCGTGTGGGCCCCAATTCACTAATATCCTACCAAGTGGAGTTAGGATGTAGTGGGTACCACTCCAACTTCCATGCATAGGTTATAACTACTTAGAATAGAAATAAAAATTGTAGCACAAATTTTTATTTCACTCTTCAGTTAACCCATTTATTTAATAACCTCACCTGAGCAAACGCAACTCCAGAAAAGGTGTTCCTAAGCAATTACCGGCATTGCGGTTCTATCGGTGCCCTCGGATTTTGATATCGAGCACCGGTTCAAAAGTTAGGAAAACCCGCTCATTCGTTCCCTGAACGTACCCGAGCTAAACTTCGGAAATTGATTCCGAGCACACCGGGCCTCGGAATCAGGTGTCGTCAGAAACTGCGTACTCGTAAAATCCCAAAGAAAATAAGAAAAAAAAAATCCTTGAAATTTATGGGTCTTTACATTACTCCCACCTCAGGGCTTTACGTCCCCGTAAAGATAAATCACAAACTAGGGAAACAAATGTGGGTACTGTGCACGCATCTGAGCCTCCCGATCCCAAGTGCTCTCCTGGAGGTTCCTGTGATGCCACTTGATGCACACTAAAGGAATCGACCGTCCATGTAGGACCCGATCCCGTCGATCCTCGATCTCCACTGGGACCTCCGCAAAAGTCACCCCATCGTCAATGTCCAGCTCCCCATGGTCGATGATATGCGTCGGGTCATGTACGTACCTCCTCAACTGAGATACGTGGAAGACGTCGTGCACCCGGTGCAACTAAGGTGGTAGAGCCAGGCGATAAGCCACCTCGCCTATCCTGTTGAGAACCTAGAATGGTCCGATGATGTGTGGAGATAACTTGCCGCCCCGACCAAATCTCTGTAATCCACGTCGAGGTGAGACTCGCAAGAAAACGTGGTCGCCATCCTCAAACTCCAGTGGTCTCCGCCTCCTGTCAGCATAAGACTTCAGTCGGCTCTGAGCTATCCTCATCTACTCCTGGATGACCTGGACCTTCTCTGTTGTGTTCTGGACCATCTCCGGTCCCACAAGTGCTGACTCCCCAGGATTTGTCCAGCACAGCGGTGATCTGCAAGGTCGGCCATACAATGCCTCGTATGGTGCCATCCCGATGGTGGAGTAGTAGCTATTGTTGTACTCAAACTACACCAAGGGTAGGTGATCCTCCCAGCTACGACCAAAGTCGAGGACACATGCATGGAGCATGTCTTCGAGAGTCTAAATGGTCCTCTCTGTCTGACCATCCGTCTGAGGGTGAAAGGCGGTGCTCAGACGTAGCTGCGTTCCGAATGCCTCCTGCAACCCCTTCCAAAGCCGGGAAGTAAAGAGATCATCTCGATCAGAGACGATAGATGATGTCACACCATGAATCCGTATGATCTCTTGAACGTAGAGGTGTCCCAAGCTCTCCACTGAGCCCTTCTCTCTAATGGGTAAGAAGTGGGCCGACTTGGTGAGTCGGTCGACAATCACCCAAATGGAGTCGTGACCTCTGGAAGTACGTGGTAGTCCAGTCACGAAATCCATAGATATACCATCCCACTTCCACTCTGGGACCTCCAAGGGCTGTACCAAGCCTGCTGGTACCTAGTGCTCTGCTTTCACCTGCTGGCAGGTAAGGCATTGAGAAACGAACTCTGCCACAACCTTCTTCATACCCAGCCACCAGTACTGTCGTCTGAGATCCTGGTATATCTTCATTACCCCTAGATGTACCACTAAAGGGGAAGTGTGAAACTCTCTCAGAACCTCCTCCTGTAAAGCAGCTGGTACCATGGTACGTCCTCTGAAAAGGAAGTCATGCTCTCCTCCTATAGAGAAACCATCAGGTGCCTGTCCTGTGGAAATCTGCGCACACCGCGTCTCACAGTCAATGTCCCCACACTGTGCCTCTTTGACCCACTGCAAAAGTGGAGGAGTGACTGTGAGTGACTGCAGAAAGGCTGCTCCATCTCTATCCACGAAGGATATCTGCAAAGCGTCTAGCTGCTTTGTCGCCACCCCAAGTAGCTGAATGCCCGTCCTCCTGCTGAGAGAATCGGCTACTATGTTCCCCTTTCCAGGAGTATAGACTATCTCAAAGTCATAGTCCTAGAGGAACTCGAGCCATCGCCGCTGTCTCAGGTTCAAGCCCTTTTGCGAGAAGATGTACCTGAGACTCTGGTGGTCAGAATAGACTGTAAAGCGCTCGCCCATCAGATAGTGCCGCCGCATCTTCAGAGCAAAGACCACTGCTGCTAACTCCAGGTCATGGGTAGCATAGTTCTGCTCATGCTGCCTCAACTATCGTGATCCATAGGCGATCACTGACCACTCCTGCATCAGGACACACCCGAGTCCAGTCCCTAATGCATCGTAGTGGACTACGTACCCTACTCCCTCCTCCGGTAGCCTCAAGATATGTGCGCTGGTCAATCTCTATCTCAGCTCCTGGAAGCTCTGCTGACATATATCTGACCACACGAAGGGTTTTACCTTCTTTGCCAAATCTTAAAGTGGTGCCACAACTCTAGAGAAGTCTGGAATGAATCTCCAGTAGTACCCAGCTAGACCCAAGAAACACCGCACCTCCGTCACGCTCCTGGGTGGCTCCCAAGCTAGCACTACCTCGATCTTCGCAGGATCCACCGCAACTCCCGCCTCAGAGATGATGTGTCCCAAGAAGTGGACCTCACGTATCCAGAACTGACACTTAGAGAGCTTACCGTAAAGCTGGTGCTCTCAGAGTGTGTCCAGTACAACCCGCAAGTGGTAGGCGTGCTCCTCCTCAGTGGTCGAGTAAATCAAAATGTCGTCGATGAAGACCACGAAAAATCGATCGAGGTAAGGCTGAAAGATCCTGTTCATGAGACTCATGAACACTGCTGGAGCATTCGTTACGCTAAAAGGCATAACCAAGAACTCATAGTGGCCATACCGACATCTGAAGGCCGTCTTCCGCACATCCTCGTCCCGAACTTTGAGCTGATGATAGCCTAACCTGAGGTCTATCTTCGAGAACCACCGTGCTCTCTTGAGCTGATCGAAGAGGTCGTCAATCCTCAGTAGTGGATACTTGTTCCTCACGGTCACCTGGTTCAGGCGACGATAGTCGACACACAGTCGCAAGCTCCCTTCCGCCTTCTTGGCGAACAAAATTGGGGAAGCCCAGGGTGAAACACAGGGTCAGATGAATCCCTTGCCCTGCAAGTCCTCCAGCTGTACCCGTAGCTCTCGAAGCTCAGCGGGAGCCATCTGATATACTGGAGTGGATATCGGGGCTGTCCCGGGGTACAAGTCAATATAAAAGTCTACCTCTCTATGAGGAGGTAGTCCTGGAACTTCGTCAGGAAAAATGTCTGAATACTGATCCACCACTACAGGAAAACTCGGACTCCACACATCAACTGCTCCTAGGATGAGGCTAGCCAACTGATGAGTGATCGGCTGTCCTCTCCTCTGCGTGAGTCCATCCTGCGCTGCAAAGGCTCCATTCTCGCCAGTGAAGGTGAACCTGCTCCCATCGGTGCGGACACACCGCACCTTGCTCTTAATACAGTCGATCTGAGCATGGACTGTAGACAACCAATCCATGCCCAAGATGACGTCGTAAGGCCTCTACGCCGCTACAGGAAAATCCCAGCCGAAGCTATCGCCTCCTAGAGTAAGCTCACACTGCCGGCACCAGTGCGTAATCGTCGAGTCTACTCCCGTAGGAGTCTCTAGCTGTAAGGATCGAGCCAACAGATCCGTCGGAATCTCCGAGCTCCGAACAAGGGCAGCGATAATGAAATAATGGATCACTCCTGTGTCTATAAGAACTACATCAAGGGTGGAGTAGACACAGATAGTACCTCAAATCATATCTGGTGCGCCGTGGTCGTAGGCCTCCGCTGCCTGAAGTTGAGCCTACCTCTGCCCACCAGCTCCCTATGGTCGGGGTGGACCTCCTGGTGGTGGTGGTGGTAAAGCCTCAAAGCGTCGCCCACCACCTGCTGCTCGGCCAGATCCTTTGCCTCGTCCACCTGCTCCCAGCGGTCTACCACAGTCAACCCTCTACCTATGCTTGGGTGGTCCCTCAACCGTCTACTGCTCCTCTACACGGCGGGTCGGGCAGTCACGAGCCATGTGGCCCTGCCCGCCGCATGCGTAGCAATGTCTGCTCCTCGGAAGGCTGGCTCTGCGCCGTGTGCCCCGCACCACTGAGCCAGTGTCCTAAGGTCGTCCACCTGATGGTCTGGTCCGCCTGGACCCCTGTGACATCCGTCGACTGCTAGCTGTAGAAGACTCAGCTATGTGCCGCCCTGTGGTAGGTCTCGCTGCTGGTGTAGGCTTAGCAAGAAAGCTCTCTACGAGAAGGGCTCGCTCCAGTACTCCTGCCTGCGTCAGAATGCTAAGGGAGATCATCGATGACCTGATCTCATGCCTCAGTCCCTGCTCGAAGGTCCGGTCCCGGAAGAATGGGTCCCATACCATGTCCGTCGAATAACGCGAGAGATCGGTAAATCTCGCCGAGTACTGGGCTACCGTCATGCTGTCATGCCGCAGCTGTAGTAGCTTCTGAATGCGCACCACATGGAGGGTGGCTGGGAAGAACTCTGAGCGAAAGAGGATCTCAAAGTCTGTCCAAAGGAGAGATGACTCGTCGTGCACCTGGAGCATCAGGCTCCACCATCTGCCTGCTGCCGCGTGCAGGAGACTCGTTGTAAGGATCACCATGAGGTCAACTGGTGTCCTCACTAACCTAAAAACTCAAACAACAGCCTCCAGCCAATCCTCGGCTGCCTGAGGGTATGTCTCCCCGCGAAACCTGGGTGGTCTCTGATGCTGAAACTCGTGCAGTGCACTAAGGCGACGTGCACTCTCAGCGGCTGGGGCTGGTGGCATCGGTGGCTCGGCAGGTATAGGTACCGCTGGTGCCTCCGCTGAAAAAGGGCCCTGCATTGAGGCCTCATCGCTCGATGGGCTATCGTCTCGCACAAAGCTCGGAACCCTAGTTGGCTGCCGTCATGGGGCCATCCTAAAAAGAAACAGGTGCACCACGGTCAATACAATATACCTAGTGAGCTGACACAAAGTAATCACAAAGAAAACTTTTGGAACACACATGCAATCAATATTTTCGTGCACTAAGTCGAAAATCAGAAGTCAGAGTCCCGGTGTACGGATACGTCGGCTGCCGCACCAACACTGGACTCCCTGGACTGATAACCACACTCAATACCCTTAACATTATTGCTTTACATAGAAGAAAGATCAGAGTCTTGAGTTCTGCTGTAGAACCGAAATACTTTGATACCAATTTATCACGACCCATCCTCAGGACCTATGTCGTGACTACCCCAAGCCCGCCTTTCATAGGCCAGGGGCTGGCGACTAGCACCAAAGGCGTAAATCCTGATAAAAAGGGAAGACATTACCTTTATAAAGTAAACAAACACCATAGAGTAAGCAAGCTGAAGTAAACACTAAGTAAACTGGGTACAACTGTAAGTGCTGGAAAGTAAATGGGCCAGAATACAAACCCAACTTAAGTAAAGTACAACTGAAAAAAAAGTACAGCAACTGAAAAGTAAAGCAACAACGCCGAGCCGTCCACTGGAAATCCCACCTGAAGGGTGGGTACAGATAGCCTCCTCAGCTCCTCGGGTCCAGCCGTCCGCTCCGTGTACATTCCGCCCAGTGGTCCACCTCCAAGTACTGACTTGCTCCACAAGCCTCAACCACGATCAGCGCTATCCGTCGTCTGCATCCAACACAATGTAGTTCAGGCATAGCCCGTGCAGGGGTGAGTATACGCTACTCAGTAGGGACCCCAAGACCCCCAAAGGTCTCCCAGAATTCACAAAGGATAACCCACAAAGGAAAGATACAATCACGAAGTAACAACCAACTCTACTTAGGTATATGCCCATACATATACCTAAGTCATCAATTCCAGTTCGGCTCCAACATACGAGCCCAACTTCGATATAGTCCGCACAGGAGAGCACAATCCAATCCACACAGGATAACACAACCCAATCCACACAGGATATCAAGACAATCATATCGAAGACAATGATTGAAAGTCAAGACTCAACTCACATAGGTATACTTCTTCGTAAGATGATAGAGATGATCAGATGTAGCCACTGATTTATCAAAGCTGTCGGACCCACGTAGGATAAAGACCAGCTAAGCTATCGGACCCACAAAGGATACAAGACCAGCTACTCTGCCAGACCCATGTAGGATACAAGTACAGAGTCAATACTGCCGGACCCACGTAGGATACAAGAACAGTAGTCACGTACTGCCAGACCCAAAAAGGATACAAGAATAGTAGTCATAGTCATCGAACCCACGAAAGATTCCAGTATGGTCGTCGTCGCTGCCGAACCCACAAAGGATTTCAGTACAGTCATCATCGTCGTCGCAGTCGCAACCAACTCTAGGGTTCCCGCACACAACATGATCGATTCTGGGAGGGTCCGCTCCACGAGCCAAGGGGGTCAATACATCAACTGACACGTAGTCCGGAGTTGATGTATCCCAAAGTTCCATCTCGACAAAAGGAACTCAACGCGACAGACGGTGCGTCAATCGGACGCCCGGTCTGAGAGTTATTGGCTTTTCCGTCCCAGGGGCCCGATTAGTTTTTAAGTCAAAACCAACCCGACCGTACTCCAACTGCATCCAAAACTCTAGTGGAGTAAGCCAAAAGGTCCGTCTCACTAAGAGGAAATCAAAAAAGTTGATGGCACGTCAATCAGACGTCCGGAGCTCAAGTTATAAGAGTTTCCGCTCCGAGGGCCTGGTTGGTTTCGTGTTCGAAGCAACCCGGCCATACCCAAAGTTCTCCAAAACCTTGAGTGTAATATATCGAAACGACCATCTCAATCCAAGGATCGCATCGCAATTGACGGTGCATCAATCAGAGGTCCGTAGCCTTAGTTACGGGCGTTTGAACGAACCTGTCCGATTTAGGGGGGTTTGGGCCCGGACCGACCCGGCCCAGAACCCCCTAGGTTGGCCCGAACCGGGTCGACCCGACCCAGGTCTGGGTCCGGACCACTAGGGCGCGGCCCGGCGCTGGCCGAGCGGGGCGGCTCGGCGTTGGCCGAGCGGACGCAGAAAGGGGGGATGTGCTGCCTGTAACACCCCAAGCTTCCACAGTACGTTTCCCTTTGAATAATGCAATGGCGTGTGTTGTACGCAATATCGAGTTTTAACACACACCACAACCGATAAAACTAGCCGTTATGAATAGTAATACCTATGTTTTGAAATTTTATACATTTTATCTTTAAAAATGGACTTTATTTTTGGATTTGTAATATCGAAATTAGCTTAGGGTGAAATTTTGGTACTTTTTGGATAACTTTCATATTTTGATGAATAGTGAAAATTACTAAATTTTAATTAAAAACAAGTTTTTTAATCAAAATAATTAATAATGATAAATTATGAATTTGAGTGTTTTTAAATTATATTTAGAATATATTTTTACCATTTAATACAATGTTGGTCATTGGACATAATTTGACAATTAAACTGAACATAAACAAGTATCAATCTTTTGATAGTTTTTATATCTTAAAAACACGCTTTTTGTTTTGCCAGCAAAAATTAATTTTAAATTAATTTATGCCACTTCTGTATTTTGAATTTGGAAAAATAGATTCCATATTTGGGATCAGGATTTCCAAATTGTGTAAATAGGTAACTTTTATTTTTAAACATTTTGAATAATTACTTCGGTAAATATTTTATTTATCACAGTTAAAGGGTAAATCCGGTAAATAAGGGTCAAAAAATAATATTATAACTATACAAAATTAACCTAAAACGTGTCCTAACCTTATTGGTGGATACATGTCCGACCATGGGCATATTTGGGTCAATTTTGGGACCCCATGGATCCACTTGTAAGTGATAATGACACTTTATTTTAATTAAGTTAAAATAAATACAAAAATGATATAAGCATATATCTTTTAGAAAAACAATTTTTACATAGGGTTATATATGTTGGAGTTTCGACTATAAATATTAATTAGAAAGATAAAAATATTTCCTACATAATTATATTTTATTTATAATTTTTAGACATTAAATAATTTAATTTATTTACGACACAATGGTGATGCAGTAATTACCTAATTAATGAAAAATTAGAATAATTGATATTATAAATACCCAAATAAATGTAATTTGAGACTTTTTATAAATACCAATAATTTTCTAGGTTAATATGACATGTTAGGATTTATTTAATTAACTTTTTTAGAATTAATCATTCTGTTATGATTTTTCCAAAAATCAACTATTGAATAGTGTCAAAATTGACATAAAAGAGTTTTTAAAAAAAATATTATATTATTAATTGATATTAAATTCCTAAAAATATAATGTTCGGCCAAGATACTTATATAATGATAGGTGTATCATTAATGGACCACTTGGGGGTCGCTTGGATGTATATAGTAAGTTTATTAACCATATAATATAAAAATACAAAGAGACATTATAAAAGTGAAACTAATTAACTAAGAGTTAATACTTAAAGATAAGGTTAATATAGTAACTCAAACCTGTCTAAATCCTATTGGTTGAGTGGTTTTCGACCTATACCCACCTTAAACTTTAAATAATAAACTTTGGAGCCATTAGAAACTGAATATGAATTTATTATAAAATAATATTTCTAGCTTTTTCAAAGGTGCCCTCACCCCTCTTATAAAAGGGCACTCCTCCTTCTCATTAATTCACACCTTAAAAGCCTTTTGGTTCAGCCAAAACCTACCCAAATACTCTCTAAACTTCCCTCACTTCATCCTAGAGGCCTTCCTTTAGTCAGAAATCCAACCTAAGGAGCCCTTTTGATCAAATCAAAAGGAAGAACCCAAAGAAGAGGTAATGATTTCACCACCCTTTTTCAAGTTCCTTTCTTCTTCCACTTCTTATTTCTTTGTTATTCCCATTCTAAAATAATGAATCAAGTATCTCCTATATATTGTAATATTATTATAAATATGGTACAACCATATTCAGTATTCTATCCATCCTTTGAATAACATGTCACCATACGTGCGTACGTACGGCTTACCGTCTCCACGTCGTGGTGTAATTGTTATTCAATAAATTATTATTTGGATGGGTATAATAATGATTTTTAATTCATTTAAATAATAAATATAACATTATAATGATTCTGTGTATATGATATACCATCCAATTATATATTATTTTAATATCAAAAGAATGATATTGTCGCTCGTGCGTACGTACGGACTACCGTCTCCACGAACGCGATGAGATTCATCCTCCATCGTATCCATTCAAGTATAATTATCATTTTATGATTTAAAAATAAGTTTTAAGGACTTGATATCATTATGGATATTAATAAGATACATCTTATCCTTGACAAACATGGCTTATGTAACAAAACATTTCAAAGAAAACGAGTAAGTTAACACCCGAAAAGACGATAATACTAAGATATTATTAACAAAGAAATGTTAAAAGATCATATATGATATCATATTAATATATATTATTCTTGTATAATTTAATAAAAATTATTTCACCATTATATAGGAGGTTAACCTACCCTCAACCAAGGAAAAAATTACAAAGTAAGGGGTTTCTTATCTCACTTTTAATTCCGTGAGAATTCCATTGTTCAGCACTAATTTATTACATGTGGTGTGTGTACTGCCCATGTTTGTATTCATTGTGTAATATACTTTAATTTATGGATATTTACATCATAATTGTATTATCCTTCTTTCATGGGTGCATGTTTCATAAGTTACCAAATCGATAAGGGAATTTGAAATTTCAATTTCCACTCATTCGGCTTTACGCATACTTCATTGCTTATTTTACTCCAAGATTATATGTGGAATCACTATTCATTTGATTATGTCATAATTTACACTCCCCTTTCTGTGGATATAATTTTTATACACATAATCACTCCATTGATAAATTCTCAAGTCATCGGTATGAACTTGATAAGAGTAATTTTAACTCAATCTCTATTTGTTGAGTTAAATATCCAATTCATTGGTGTTGTTTTTACAAGAATATGTGTGAATGTCATCTGATTTATTTACACTAAATATCCAATCATATTGAGTGTATTTATATTTGTCACACATAATTATGTCGTTGATTTATCTTTAACCTAAGGATATGGTCTTTATAAGAGAATTCATCTCAATTTACATTCCATTGAGACTTCTTTGTTGTTATACACCAAATCACTTTTATATAGTGTATATAATGTACTTTGACATAGTATATCATGAATCCCTTTATTCTCATGATATTACAATGTTTTTATTACCTAAATTATTTGTATTCAAGTGTCTCTCTTTTGGTTAGAAACTCTAACTAAAATATCATTTTTAAATGTTTTGAAGATTTATTCTTCTAAATCATTCTCATTAATGTTCATGTTTTAAAAATGGTTTTAAGGATTTATTTATATGGACATTAATGTTTTAAAATTAAAATTACTTTTAAAAGTTTCAAAGTGGTATGAGACACTTTGATTCAAAAATCTATTTTTAAATGGCTTCTTGACAAATAATATGACTTTTAAATGATTTCAAGAAAAAGGGGGATATTTCTCTCTAATAGTTTTGATGATTATTTTCATCTATGTCAATATCCTTCATTATTCTCAATTGAGGTTAATCTGATACAATAAAATCTTCCATATTGTATCGAATGAGTTATGTTTGACTGTGGATGTGCTATTTTTATACCATTCATGGTTTTTGGAACACGTATTGACATTTCGTATGCTAGTTTTAATACGAATGTTTATTTCAAACTTTTCATATGAGGAATGCATTGGACTTAGTAAGTGATGGGTGGAGCCCTCTATAGCTCCTCGATGCATCGGTAGGTCTCATGAGACAAACTAGTGTCTTGGCACAAGGCCTTGGCAAAATCTTATTTTTAGTCCTGGCACGAGGCCTTGGCTATGTGGTTATAATAGTATGGAATTATGCATTCCATCATTATGAAAGTGGTTATTGATATTGCATGTGATTGTTCTACTAGTAGAATATCCATGTGAATAAGTAAATGGCATTATTTCATTTTATCTTTGCCATATTATGCTGAAGTTCAAGTTTAAAAGGCTTTTGTTTTTAGTTATACATTGCCTTAAATGTTTATTCTTATTTATGAAAGTTTCCGCTATATTTTTATCCTTACTGGGCATTTGAGCTCACCCCTTTTCTATGTTTTATTTTTCCCAGGATTTGAAGAAGTAATTTATGAATGACATGCAGGGATAGTATGAGGGGATAAGAGTGTGGAGTATTATGACAACCCTACTTTTTATTAAAACTTAAACATGATTTATTACATAAAACTTCACTTGATACAATAAAGAAGATCGAGACGTTTAGTGTCTTTGGGGATTAGGATCATTACACAAAAACTTAGTACATGAAATACAACATCTTTATTGAAAACTTCCTTTACATGACCACTACATTCCCTCGTACTTAACATTGCATGGGATAACCTGAGGACATGCATAAGAAAAGGGTGAGCTATAAAGCCCAGTAAGGGAATACACATGGAATAACATGAGGAGTACAATACATGTTAGACAATAGGCATATCAATAGAGCATAAAAGAAACATGAACATAAAGTCATGATAAAGCATGATAATCATAACATGGAAATGTGGCAACAACACTTAACATGGAATTAGCATGAGCCAAGGCTCATTGCACATGGAGCATGAGTAAAACCTCATTGCACATGAAGCACGAGTAAACCCTCGTTGCACTTGAATTAGCATGAGTCAACACTCATTGCACATGACGTATCATGATACTATACTTTACCCAATGCATTGGAACGCTATAAGGGCACACCCTTCTTAAACATTTCTTTTCATGCATAAGTGTGCCACATGGATCGTAAAACATGGATTCATAAAACATAATCATTTATTCCATGATAAAGGAATGTGGAATTAATATATGAAACTTTAAAATAAATAAGTAAATGTGCATAAAGGTGAATACCCTCGATGGATAAATGGACATGGTATTCACTACACAATGACATTGGCTTAGAAAATCGGTGCGATTTCGGCAGCGTAACGGCGTGACGTAAGAATTAAAAAAAAGGTTGATGAGAGAGAAAGGGGTTCCTCATCATATTTACATGTAATGTACAGTAAGGAGGTCATATAGATACATGTACCATCAATTTTAATGGAATTTAGGTTCATGATAGAAGAGTATTGCTTGAATGTAAAAGAAGAGAGAGACGTTCCTTTCAGAATTTCGGCATAGTAACGGGTGTACATGGGAGGCATTTAATGATAGAGAAAGGGGTCTCCCATCATTCAAACAATAATAGGGAAGTATGGGGGAGGTGAAAAACCATACCCCAACATTCATAATTGAAATTAAAAGGGCAAAACAACTTAAATAAAATTGACAAAAATGAGAAAGGAAGAAAAAACCCTTACTTGGAAGTGTACTTCCAAAGGCTAGAGAGAGGCTTGTGAGAGGTTTCTTGGGAGCTTGGGGCACCTTGGGAGGATTATAGAGAGAGTAGGGAAGAGGTTGGATTAACTCCAAGGGCTTTGATTGAGGAGGAAGTGGGAGCTTGGGTGGGTTTATATAGGAAAGGTGAGAGAATTCTTTATTATTTAGGTTTGGGTCCCCTTACATAAAATTAATCCAAACCACAAACCATCCCATGGTTTTGGCCCATGGTTTTTGGAAAAGGGAAGAGGAAGAAAATATTTTATAAGGCCCAGGTCCAAAATTCTTAAAATAATAAGGTTGCTTATGTGGAGGTGAGTCACACTCCCATGGAAATTAATTTAAAAAGGCAAAGTGTTGAATATGTCTTGAGGGGTCCATTAATGCTTTGAAAAGTAAGTCAAACAAACCAAAAATCACATTATTTTAATGTTAAAACATATATTGACCGAAAATAAAGATTATGGTATTTTATTACATCACCATTGGGTCATTATGATGTCATAAAACACATTATATATTTAAATGGTATTAATTCTTACCCAAAAATTTGACTGTCTCAGAAAATTATGAAAAATTCACCGTTGGATAATTTCGACGTCCTGATTCCAGAAATGACATTTATTTTATCTAAAAAATTTTCTAAATAAGTTAATTTTCACTTTTGAAATAAAAACCAACATTTATCGAAAATTCACGGGTTTTGACAGAAATGGCTTTCAAACCTTAATATAAAATTTTAATTGCATTCATAAAATTATAAGATCATTTATATTTAATAAAAATTAATTTAATAATAATAATATTATTTTATTAAAATATTATTTAATTCAAAAATCCCTTAATTTAATAAAATAGATTTCTTAATTAAATAATAACTAAAACACCATTTGTACTTTAAAAACTATTTACAATGTATCAAAAATGACTAGAAATTATATTCATTATTATATACAAAAATAATGTACATGAACATAGTACTACTTATTTGTTAAATAACCCCTTAAAACAACCGCTTAAGACCTAAGGGTAAGGTGTGCGATGGTGACCGACTCTTGGGGTGGCTCGGATAACATCGCTCGAGTGGTAATCTCTATCAACTTCCACTTTTCCTGTAGACGATCCCGTTCGAGCTTGACATGGTGAAGCTCAGCTTGGACTTGGTCAAGGGAGAAGCCCAAGGATGCCACCTCTTTTTCGAGCTCCAACAAATGGGCTTCGTATGGGGAAATTCTACTGGATGAGGCCATCGCTTCTTTTGTCTGAGTAAATTGGATTTGTTAAGGTCCTATATTTATACTAATCATGTGATCACTATTCAACGACTATATTAACAACGGTCAAAATTCTTAACATAAAACCAAAGAATTTGACATCTTATAAAAAAAATATTTTTCATAAAGAGACATTTAACTGGATCAAGAGGGATTTTCCGTTAATGAAACTTTGGGTCGTTACAATATTCCCCCCTTAAGAAATTTCACCCTCAAAATTTTTCCTTTTCCCACACTAAAACAGATGTGGGTAACTCAGCTTCATCTTCTCCTCCGATTCCCATGTCGCTTCTTCCAACTTGTGGTTTCTCCAAAACACCTTGACGAGGGGAATTGTCTTATTTCGTAGAACTTTTTCTCTACGATCTAAGATCTTCACTGGTTGCTCCTCATAAGAAAGATCGTCTTCCAATTGTACCACCTCAGAAGAGAGTACATGTGAAGGGTCTGGTATGTACTTCCTTAAGAGGGATACATGAAAGACATCATGTACTTTGGCCATAGTAGGTGGAAGTGCTAGTCGATAGGCCACAGCCCCGACACGATCAAGAATCTCGAAGGGGCCGATGTACCTTGGACTTAACTTCCCTTTCTTTCCAAACCTCATGACCTTCTTCCACAGAGATATGCATAGAAAAACCATGTCTCCGACTTTAAACTCAAGGTCTTGTCGACGATTATCTGCATAACTCTTCTGTAGACTCTGGGCTGACTTGATATGCTGCTGAATGGTTTTCACCTTCTCCACCATTTCTTCGACCATTTCTGGTCCAATCAACTTACGTTCATCGACCTCATCCCAATATGCCGGTGTTCTGCACCTTTTCCCATACAGGGCTTCATATGGTGCCATTTGGATGATTGAGTGGAAACTGCTATTATAAGAGAACTCAACTAGAGGAAGATGTTGATCCCATCCTCCTTTAAAGTACATTGAGAACGCTCTCAACATATCCTCAAGTGTTTGGATAGTCCGCTCAGATTGGCCATCAGTTTGAGGATGATAGGCTGTACTGAAGTTCAGTTCAGTATTCAGAGCATGTTAAAGACTCTTACAAAACTTAGAGGTGAATCTTGGATCTCGGTCAGACACAATAGATAGTGGTACATCATGCAACCTTACCACTTCCCTGATATATATCCGTGCCAGTTGATCCAAAGAGAAATCCTCCCGAATAGAAATGAAGTGTGCAGTATTTGTAAGATGATCCACAATAACCCATATTGAATTGTTGCCTTTGGATGTCCTCGGAAGTCCGGTGACAAAGTCCATGGTGATGTTTTCCCATTTCCATTCTGGTATGGGCAATAGTTGCATCATCCCCTTAGACTTCTACCTCTCTGCCTTCACTTGCTGACACACCAGGCACTTTGATGTATATTCAGCGATCTCCTTCTTCATATTATCCCACCAAAAGTTTTCTCGGAGATCTCGATACATCTTTGTGCTCCCTGGGTGAATAGAGAAATTTGAACTATGTGCATCATCCAAAAGTTCCTTCTTCAGCTCCAGACTTTATGGAACACATAGTCTTTTCCCAAACCACAAAAATCCTTCTTCATTAACATTAAAATCTGAGGATTTCCCTTTTTTGATAGCTTCTAATTTTTCCTGAATTCCCACATCATCCTTTTGAGCATCCTTTAACCTTTCCAAAAGTGATGGTTGAGCAATCATTTGTGAAAGGATTGATGATGTTCCCTTCTTTATGATTCCCACGTCCATCTTCATCAAGTCTAAGAAGATTGGATCCTTCTCAATTCTCATCATTGATAGAATTGCTGGGTCCTTTCTACTTAGGGCATCTGCCACCTTGTTTGATTTCCCAGGGTGGTAATGTATTGAACAGTCATAATCCTTGATGAGCTCTATCCATATTCTCTGGAGCATATTAAGCTCTTTCTGTGTGAATATATATTTAAGACTCTTGTGGTCAGTATATATCTCACATTTCCCTCCATAGAGATAATGCTGCCAGATTTTCAAGGAAAAGATCACAACCGCCAACTCTAGATCATGTGTTGGATAGTTTCGCTCATGGATTTTCAACTGTCTTGAGGCATAGGATATTACTTTATCATTCTGCATCAGCACACATCCTAAGACCTTCTTTGAAGCATCATTGAATACCACAAAAAGTTCCCCACTTGTGGGTAAAGTGAGAACGGGCGCAGTGATAAGACTCATTTTCAACTCCTTGAATCATTCTTCACATTCATCACTCCAATCAAACTTTACTCCCTTCCGAGTTAGCTTGGTAAGAGGGTTGTACAATCCTGAGAAATTTCTCACAAATCGTCGATAATATCCAGCTAACCCCAAGAAGCTACGGATATCCGTTACCGATGTTGGCCTCGGCCATCCCTCAATTGCATCTATTTTGGAGGGGTCCACAGATATCCCATTGCTTGTGATGATATGGTCCAATAATGAGACCTCCTTAAACCATAACTCACACTCGATGTACTTTTCATAGAGCTTATCCTTGTGCAAAGTCTCCAGTACAATTATTAAATACTTTTCATGATCCTCCTTGGTTTTGGAGTATATTAGAATATCATCTATAAAGACTACCACAAATTTGTCTAGGTAATCTCTAAAGACTCTATTCATCAAGTCCATGAATATTTCTGGAGCATTGGTGAGTCTGAAAGGCATTACTATGAATTCATAGTGCCCGTATCTTGTACGAAAAGAAGTCTTGGGGATATCTTCATTCTTCACCCTTACTTGATAATATCCCGACCGCAAGTCCACCTTGGAGAAGTATTGTGCTCCACACAGCTGATCAAACAAGTCATCGATTATTGGGAGAGGATACTTGTTCTTTATCGTGATTTTGTTAAGTTTACGATAATCAATGCAGATCTGCATTGACCCATCCTTCTTCTTGACGAAGAGGACTGGTGCACCCCATGGTGAAGCACTTGGGCATATAAACCCTTTATCTAGATTCTCCTGTAGTTGTTTCTTAAGATCTTTAAGCTCAACAACAACCATTATATATGGATTCTTGGATATTGGTAGCGCCCCAGGTATAAGTTCAATTGAGAACTCAACATCTCTTCTAGGAGGAAGACCAGGCAGTTCCTTGGGAAACACTTTAGTGAATTCCCTCACAATAGGCATTTCTTCAAGGATGGTTTCTTCCTTGGACTCAATCATCTGAGCCAGATACGCATTCTCATAAGGTAGTAATATCCATACTTGAGATGATGGAGCCAAAGGATATTCATATTCATCCTGATACTTGTAAAGAATCGGGGGTCGATTCTCCATATGGAGTGTGATTTCCCTCTCCCGACAATTTATATTGGCTCTATATAAGGAAAGCCAATCCATGCCAAGAATTGCATCAAATTCCACCAGAGGGAGTATGACGAGGTTCGCTGGGAAATTCAATCCACAGATTATAACAGGGGAGGACTTATATTCATGGGATGCAATGATTTCCCCATTTCCCGTACTCACCGACATCTTTACTTCCATGATTTGTGGTGGTGCTGGGATTGTTCTACTAAACTTTCGAGATATAAAAGAATGCGTAGAACCAGAATCAAAAAGTACATTCGCTATTCTTGAATGAGTAACTAGCATACCTTTCACCACTTCGTTTTCGGGGTTCACTTCGGCAGAAGTGATGGCAAAAGCTCTTCCTTGCTGTCTTGGAGGTTGTTGGTTGCCTCCGATAACCCTTGGATTAGGGCACTGATTTGCAAAATGACCCGGTTCTTTGCATTTGTAGCATTGAACGACGCGTTGAGGTTCGAACGGAGCATTTCTCTCCTCTGTCGTAGCCACGGGTCCTTCTTGCCAACAGTTAACAGCTAGGTGCCCTTCTCTTCCACACCTGAAGCATTTTCTCGTCCCCTTAAGGCAATTTCCAGGGTGCTTCTTTCCGCACTTTTGGAAAGTGGGGTGCTGGATCTTCTTATCACCGTTGGATTTCTCCATCGGACCACCAGCATTGAATTCCACCTTATGCTTCTTGTCCCCATGATACCCCTGTGATTCCCCCCCCGATATCCATTTTGACCTTGAGGGCACATCGGACAATTTCCTCATAGCTGTCGAAGTCACGGATCGCTAATGCTTTCCGCAAGCTAGGATTCAGCCCACCAAAGAAGCGGTCGACCTTGAATTCGGGGGTAACGACAAAGCCAGAAGCGTATCGTGCAAGCCTTTTAAAGTTTTCCTCATACGCTCCAATAGATTCTTCATCTTTTTGCTTGAGGTAAAGGAAGTCCCTTTCCATCTTAAGCTGGAGGGTGCGCGGAAAATATTTATCAAAAAAAATCTTCCAGAAATCCTTCCATTACAACACCTCGATCTCCTCCTCAGGCTTCATATTTTTGATCAACGTCCACCATTGATCATCTTCACCCTCCATACGATAAGCCACCAGGAGAACCTTCTCTTGTTCAGAACATTTGAGGATGGAGAATATCTTTTCAATGGAGTTGATCCATTGTTCAGCGATCGTGGGGTCAGATGATCCACTAAAAGTAGGAGGCCTTTGTCTCATGAAGCTCTCGATAGTGACTTGTTCTTTCTTAGGGTGGGTTGAATGTTCCTCTTGACCCGTGTTTCTATTCAAAACTTGAGTTAGCTGAGAGAGAAGTGTGACAAAGTTCGCGATTCCCGCTCTCATTGGATTGGGCATCTCATTAGTACAGTCATCACACTGATCTTCACAACGGTTGTTAGCCCGAGTCCTCCTATTACCGGCCATTGGCTAGAATAAAAGGAAAGTTTGGGGTAACACATAAAGGGTAATCCAAAGACAAAAGTTGATGACTTATAAATAAACTTTCATTCCTTAAATCATGAGTCTATAGGCTTCAATCTTGGATTTTCATGATCTACTTTCGAACAAATATTCGTAGGGGCATTTTTTTTAATTCCCTTAATAAGGGTTCATACTAAGCTTGTGAATTTATCAAAACATATCCCCCGGGAGTGTCATAACCAAGAGTGCATCAAGGCCCATTGTCGTGCACCAGTTCCCATTCGAGTATAGCTCAAAGCGGTGTTTTCGGGTTTTACCCCTAGGATACATCTATGCCAGAGCCGCCTCTACCTGCTCGTATCCAGACAGGGATGTATTTGCTTGATAACCCACTTAATCAGTACTAACCAAAACTTAGGGACATTTTTATTATACTTAGTCTTGTATCTAAGGCTTTACTAGGGTTTCCTAATCCCAAAAATAACTAAACCTATCCTCTGATACCAACTATGACAACCCTGCTTTTTATTACAACTTAAACATGATTTATTACATAAAACTTCAATTGATACAACAAATAAGATCGAGAGGTTTAGTGTATTTGGGGCTTAGTATCATTACATAAAAACTTAGTACATGAAATACAACATCTTTATTGAAAACTTCCTTTACATGACCACTACATTCCCTCGTACTTAGCATTGCATGGGATAACCTAAGGACATGCATAAGAAAAGGGTGAGCTATAAAGCCCAGTAAGGGAGTACACATGGAATAACATGAGGAGTACAATAAATGTTATACAATAGGCATATCAATAGAGCATAAAAGAAACATGAACATAAAGGCATGATAAAGCATGATAATCATAACATGGAAATGTGGCAACAACACTTAACATGGAATTAGCATGAGCCAAGGCTCATTGCACATGGAGCATGAGTAAAACCTCATTGCACATGAAGCACGAGTAAAACCTAATTTCAATTGAATTAGAATGAGTCAACACTCATTGCACATGACGTATCATGATACTATACTTTACCCAATACATTGGAGCGCTATAAGGGCACACCCTTCTTAAACATTTCTTTTCATGCATAAGTGTGCCACATGGATCGTAAAACATGGATTCATAAAATATAATAATTTATTCCACGATAAAGGAATGTGTAATTCATACATGAAACTTTACAATCAATAAGTAAATGTGCATAAAGGTGAATACCCTCGATGGAGAAATGAGCATGGTATTCACTACACAATGACATTGGCTTAGAAAATCGGTGCGATTTCGGCAGCGTAACGGCGTGACGTAAGAATTAAAAAAAAGGTTGATGAGAGAGAAATGGGTTCCTCATAATATTTACATGTAATGGACAGTAAGGAGGTCATATAGATACATGTACCATCAATTGTAATGTAATTTAGGTTCATGATACAAGAGTATTTCTTGAATGTAAAAGAAGAGAGAGAAGTTCCTTTCGGAATTTCGGCATAGTAACAGGTGTACATGGGAGGCATTTAATGAGAGAGAAAGGGGTCTCCCATCATTAAAACAATAAGAGAGAAGTATGGGGGAGGTGAGAAATCATACCCCAACATTAATAATTGAAATTAAAAGGGCAAAACAACTTAAATAAAATTGACAAAAATGAGAAAGGAAGAAAAAACCCTTACTTGGAAGTGTGCTTACAAAGGCTAGAGATAGGCTTGTGAGAGGATTCTTGGGAGCTTGGGGCACCTTGGGAGGATTCTAGAGAGAGTAGGGCAGAGGTTGGACGAACTCCAAGGGATTTGAGTGAGGAGGAAGTGGGATCTTGGGTGGGTTTATATAGGAAAGGTGAGAGAATTCTTTATTATTTAGGTTTGGGTCCCCTTACATTAAATTAATCCAAACCACAAACCATCCCATGGTTTTTGCCCATTGGTTTTTGGAAAAAAGAAGAGTAAAACAATATTTTATAAGGCCCAGGTCCTAACTTCTTAAAATAATAAGGTTACTTATGTGGAGGTGAGTCACACTCCCATGAAAATTAATTTAAAAAGGCAAAGTGTTGAATATGTCTTGAGGGGTCCATTAATGCTTTGAAAAGTAAGTCAAACAAACCCAAAATCACATTATTTTAATGTTAAAACATATATTGGCCGAACATAAAGATTATGGTATTTTATTACAACACCATTGGGTCATTATGATATCATAAAACACATTATATATTTAAACGGTATTAATTTTTACCCAAAAATTTGACTGTCTCAGAAAATTATGAAAAATTCACCGTTGGATAATTTTGACGTCCTGATTCTAGAAATTAAATTTATTTTATCTAAAAAAATTTCTAAATATGTTAATTTTCACTTTTAAAATAAAAACCAACATTTATCGAAAATTCACGGGTTTTGATAGAAATGGATTTCAAACCTTAATATAAAATTTTAATTGCATTAATAAAATTATAAGATCATTTATATTTAATAAAAATTAATTTAATAATAATAATATTATTTTATTAAAATATTATTTAATTCAAAAACCCCTTAATTTAATAAAATATATTTCTTAATTAAATAATAACTAAAAACACCATTTGTACTTTAAAAACTATTTACAATGTATCAAAAATGACTAGAAATTATATTCATTATTATATACAAAAATAATGTACATGAACATAGTACTACTTATTTGTTACATAACCCCTTAAAACAGCCGAATAAGACCTAAGGGTAAGGTGTGCGATGGTGACCGACTCCTGGGGTGGCTCAGATAACATCGCTCGAGTGGTAATCTCTATCAACTTCCACTTTTCCCGTAAACGGTCCCGTTCGAGCTTGACATGGTGAAGCTCAGCTTGGGCTTGGTCAAGGGCGAAGCCCAAGGATGCCACCTCTTTTCCGAGCTCCGACAAATGGGCTTCGTATGGGGAAATTCTACTGGATGAGGCCATCACTTCTTTTGTCTGAGTAAATTGGATTTGTTAAGGTCCTATATTTATACTAATCATGTGATCACTGTTCAACGACTATATTAACAACGGTCAAAATTCTTAACATAAAACCAAAGAATTTGAAATCTTATAAAAAAAATATTTTTCATAAAGATACATTTAACTGGATCAAGAGGGATTTTCCATTAATGAAACTTTGAGTCGTTACAACTATGGAGACTATGTTGATGTAGTTTTCATTTTTATGATGTAATGTTAAACTTTATTAATGTATCTAGTTATTCCAAGCCTACTAAACTAATCGGTATTTCGATACTTGATCTTTCTTGTGATCATGCCAATGTTATGTAATAATGCACCGACTCTGGGTAACTAGGGTCGGGGTGTTATAGTTGGTATCAGAGGAAGTTTAGTACAAACCTTGGAAGCTAGATATAGATAAACTCTAATTAGAGCACATAGACCTAAGATGGAATTTGAGGATTAGTATATAAGAACTTCCTAGAATTTTGGTATTGTATAGATTTTGTAAGTTTTCCGAGCAATACATCCCTGTCTGGATACGAGCAGGTAGAGGCGGTTCTGGCACAGATGTACCTAGGGGTAAAACCCGAAAACACCGCTTTGAGCTAGACTCGAACGGGAACTGGTGCACGACAACAGACCTTGCTGCACTCTTGGTTACGACACTCTCGGGGGATATGCTTTGGTAAATTCACAAGATTAGTATGATCCATTATTAAGGGAATAAAAAAATTCCCATAAGAATATATGTCGGGAAATAGATAGTGGATAACCTATATTTTAACATAGGGTACCCCAAGCTAGGATATATTGTTCAATTACAAGATTATCCTATTATGTATATTTTTTTACATTATTATTAGATAAGTATTCAAAAACCCTAATTGTATTTTCCTTTTGTTAGTTAAAACATGGAGGAAGCAAGATCACAAACAACTCTTCTCTCTCTTCTTGAAGAACTACTTACAATTATTATCCAGAAGTCATGCACAGATGATGTTGAAACTTTTTCAAATGTCCAAGTTACATGAAAACAACTTTATGAGACATCCAATAGCTCTAGCATTGTACGATTCTTTCAAGGATCAAGTACCGAATATGGGATAATATTGCGCTCTCAACTTTCTTACCACGCTAAGCGTGGGAAGTACCATCAGGGTCTTTTCAAATTCTTCACTTTGTCAAAAAATTACGATGCACTAAATGATTTTTTAGATGCTACAGAAGAGGGAGACCTTCGAGCAGCCTATATGTATCAAATTATATATTTATGTCTTTTGGGATATACAGAAACTGATTTACCAAAACCTTATTTTGAAATATTTGAAGATAAATCATTAAGAATTTTTCTAAAAAAAACATGTTAAAGATGATGTCTCAAAATTATATATAAGAAATACCTATTTTTTTATGATGCATCGATGCTTCCATCGATATAATCCAAGATGGATGAGGAGTTTTTGGGTAAAGGAAGTAGATGATTTTGAAAAATTCATGAGGTACCATTGTGACACATGAACACATTCTACCAAAAGGAAATTCTGCCTAGTCTCTCCAGAGTTCATGATGTGTTCCACATTTCACTAGTGACAAAATACATGCCTGACCCAATGCATGTACTCGTGTATGAAGAATTAGAACTGGAACCTGATCTATCTTATTGTGAAGAGCCTATCATAATTCTTCATACCAAAGATCAAGTTTTGAGAAACCGGATGACTCGTCCGGTAAAAGTTCTATGGAGAAATCATAAGATGGAAGATGCAATGTGGGAACCCGAGGAACATGTGATGAAGAACCTATGTGGAAATAAATGGATGGTGAAATGTTTAAAAGTGTTAGTGCTCTTTATTGATGGGATTACTTTGGAATAATTTTTTCTTGTATGTGTAACCCTGCAATTTATCATGTGAAAATGATATTTGAGGAAGAATTATCTTTTCTCTTGTAAATATAGTTATAAATAACCATTTGGTTTTATATAATCATTGGGTTTGAGGCAATTACAAGTTATTATAATTTGGGATGAAAATGCAAGGTATGAGATAACATTTGTGGTTAAATTATGTTATGGTTATTTTGAGGAATTTATCTCATTTTGGTAATGCTGTAAAATATAGTTTTTGAAAAAGGACACACTACTGGAAAAGTAGGCTATACCAACGGTTTATAACTATTGCTATAGGCTGGAAAACCGTTGGTATAGGGTATACCAACGGTTTTCCAAACCATTGGCCAGTAAGGCGTGGGGAAAGCCCTTTACCAACGGTTTCATTTAAACCGTTGGTATAGGTGCTCGAGAATTCTGGAAAACAATTTACCAACGGTTCTAAACCATTGGTACAACTTTTTCCAGAAATCTGGAAAAACTTCTACAAATGGTTCTGAACCGTTGGTATAAGTTTTTCCAGATTTCTGGAAAAAGCTTTACCAACGGTTCAAAACCGTTGGTAAAGAGTTTCCCAAAACTGCTGCACAGCAGCGCCCAGAAGCCCCCCCAGAAGCTACACCTGCATAAAAAAACAGTGCACAACAACCCTCAGTATACCCTCCACTATACACCTGCATAAAAAATATCACAAAATCCCCATACAGACTTCAAACAGTATAAAAAACACCTAAAATATCCCAAAAAAACACATATGACAACAATCATCCAGTGGTAATTCACCTCACCCATCAAATTCTAATAGGCAGAATAGTTTGATAAATATCTATTAGAGTTGAATAAGACATTCAAATTGACTCAAATCCCATTTTTTTGTGATACTAGGTTTGGGTATGTAATGATTTGTGATGAATTTTGCATTGAACTTGTATTGTTTATAATATATGGTGAAAAAATATTTTCTTAGGAGTCTCTTCACTTATGACCCCATGAGTGAAACTACCAAACTCATGAAAAAGAGTCGTTGATGAGTGTAAATTTCAGTTGTATTCACTTAAAATGATTTCCTTTTGAAATAAAAGAGAGAAATTGAGTGGTGTCGTCCACACCGCGCCTCGGATTGAGGCGGAGTTGACTCATACACATCACAAATGACCCATGGATACATGTCCTAAAGTATCAACAGTATCTGAATGCCTTTGGTCTATTTTCCGTATGTCAGTTGTTGTTTTAACTTAAACTGTTTTCCATTTCAAAGAAAAGTGAAACACTTTGAGTGGTGCCAGACACACCACGCCTTGGATTGAGGCGGGGTTGACTCGTACACGTCACAAATTACCCATGGATCATTGTCCTAAAGTTTCAATAGAATCCCAAAGCATTTGGTCGGTTTTCCGTATGTCGCTTTTTTTACTTAAAAGCGCATCCATTTTAAACAAAAGAAAGACACTTTGAGTGGTTTCGGCCACACCGTGCCTCGGATTGAGGCGGGGTTGTCTCGTACACGTCAAAAATGACCAATGGATACATGTCCTAAAGTATCAACAGTATCCGAATGTGTTTGGTCAGTTTTCCGTATGTGGTTTTTTTTACTTAAAGCGCATCCATTTTAAACAAAAGAAAGACACTTTGAGTGGTCCCGGCCACACCGGCCCTCGGATTGAGGCGGGGTTGACTCATACACATCACATATGAACCATAGATACATGTACTAAAGTATCAATAGTATCCGAATGCCTTTGGTCCGTTTTCCGTATGTCAGTTGTTGTTTTAACTTAAACCGTTGTCCATTTCAAAGAAAAGTGACAAACTTTGAGTGGTCCCAGCCACACCAGCCCTCGGATTGAGGCGGGGTTGACTCGTACACGTCACATATGACCCATGGATCATTGTCCTAAAGTTTCAATAGAATCCGATTGTGTTTGGTCGGTTTTCCGTATGCAAGTTGTTGTTTTCACTTAAAATCCTGTCCATTTCAAATAAAAGTTAGACACTTTGAGTGGTGTTGGCCACACCGTGCCTCAGATTGAGGTGGGGTTGACTCGTACATGTCAAAAATGACCCATAAATCATTTTCTTAAAGTTTAAACAGAATCCGAAAGTGTTTGGTCAGTTTTTCGTATGTCGTTTATTTTACTTAAAAGCGCATCCATTTTAAACAAAAGAAAGACACTTTGAGTGGTACCGGCCACACCGGCCCTCGGATTGAGGCGGGGTTGAATCTTATACGTCACATATGACCCATGGATCGTTGTACTACAGTTTCAATAGAATCTGAATGCGTTTGGTTGGTTTTCGGTATGTCAGTTGTTGTTTTAACTTAAACTGGTGTTCATTTCAAAGAAAAGTTAGACACTTTGAGTGGTACCGGTCACACTACGCCTCAGATTGAGGCGGGGTTGACTCTTACACGTCACATATGACCCATGGATCGTTGTCCTAAAGTTTCAACAGAATCCGAATGCATTTGGTCGGTTTTCCGTATGTCAGTTGTTATTTTAACTTAAATTCTTGTCCATTTCAAAGAAAAGTTAGACACTTTGAGTGGTGCCGGCCACACCGTGCCTCGGATTGAGGCGGGGTTGACTCTTACACGTCACAAATGACCCATGGATACATGTACTAAAGTATCAACAGTATCCGAGTGCGTTTGGTCAGTTTTCCATATGTGGTTTTTTTTACTTAAAAGCGCATCCATTTTAAACAAAAGAAAGACACTTTGAGTGGTATCGGCCACACTGGCCCTCGTATTGAGGAGGGGTTGACTCCTACATGTCACAAATGACCCATGGATACATGTCCTAAAGTATCAACAGTATCCGAATGCCTTTGGTCCGTTTACCGTATGTCAGTTGTTGTTTTAACTTAAACAGTTGTCCATTTCAAAGAAAAGTGACACACTTTGAGTGGTCCCGGCCACACCGGCCCTCGGATTGAGAAGGGGTTGACTCATACACGTCACATATGACCCATGGATACATGTCCTAAAGTATAAATAGTATCTGAATGCCTTTGGTCCGTTTTCCGTATGTTAGTTGTTGCTTTAACTTAAACTGTTGTCCATTTCAAAGAAAAGTGACACACTTTGAGTGGTCTCGGCCACACCGGCCCTCGGATTGAGGTGGGGTTGACTCATACACGTCACATATGACCCATGGATCGTTTTCCTAAAGTTTCAATAGAATTTGAATGCGTTTGGTTGGTTTTCCGTATGTCAGTTGTTGTTTTAACTTAAATCGTTGTCCATTTCAAAGAAAAGTGACAAACTTTGAGTGGTCCCGGCCACACCAGCCCTCGGATTGAGGCGGGGTTGACTCGTACACGTCACATATGACCCATGGATCGTTGTCCTAAAGTTTCAACAGAATCCGAATGCGTTTGGTCGGTTTTTCGTATGCAAGTTGTTGTTTTCACTTAAAATCATGTCCATTTCAAATAAAAGCTAGACACTTTGAGTGGTGTCGGCCACACCGCGCCTCCGATTGAGGTGGGGTTGACTCGTACACATCACAAATGAACCATAAATCATTTTATTAAAGTTTTAACAGAATCCGAAAGTGTTTGGTCGGTTTTCCGTGTGTCGTTTTTTTTACTTAAAAGCGCATCCATTTTAAACAAAAGAAAGACACTTTGAGTGGTACCGGCCACACCGGCCCTCGGATTGAGGCGGGGTTGACTAGTACACATCAAAAATTACCCATGGATACATTTCCTAAAGTATCAACAATATCCGAGTGCGTTTGGTCAGTTTTCCATATGTAGTTTTTTTACTTAAAAGCGCATCCATTTTAAACAAAAGAAAGACACTTTGAGTGGTACCGGCCACACCGGCCCTCGGATTGAGGCGGGGTTGACTCGTACACGTCACAAATGACCCATGGATACATGTACTAAAGTATCAACAGTATCCGAGTGCGTTTGGTCAGTTTTCCATATGTGGTTTTTTTTACTTCAAAGCGCATCCATTTTAAACAAAAGAAAGACACTTTGAGTGGTACCGGCCACACCGACCCTCAGATTGAGGCGAAGTTGACTCGTACACATCACAAATGACCCATGGATAAATGTCCTAAAGTATCAATAGTATCCGAGTGAGTTTGGTCAGTTTTCCATATGTGGTTTTTTTTACTTAAAAGCGCATCCATTTTAAACAAAAGAAAGACACTTTGAGTGGTACCTGCCACACCGGCCCTCGGATTGAGGCGGGGTTGACTCCTACACGTCACAAATGACCCATGGATACATGTCCTAAAGTATAAATAGTATCTGAATGCCTTTGGTCCATTTTCTGTATGTCAGTTGTTGTTTTAACTTAAACTGTTGTCCATTTCAAAGAAAAGTGACACACTTTGAGTGGTCCCGGCCACACCGGCCCTCGTATTGAGGTGAGGTTGACTCGTACACGTCACATATGACCCATGGATCATTGTCCTAAAGTTTCAACAGAATATGAATGCGTTTGGTTGGTTTTCCGTATGTCAGTTGTTGTTTTAACTTAAACCATTGTCCATTTCAAAGAAAAGTGACAAACTTTGAGTGGTCCTGGCCACACCGGCCCTCAGATTGAGGTGGGGTTGACTCGTACACATCACAAATGACCCATGGATCATTTTCCTACAGTTTCAACAGAATCCGAATGCGTTTGGTCGGTTTTCTGTATGTTAGTTGATGTTTTATCTTAAACTGTTGTCCATGTTAAAGAAAAGTTAGATACTTTGAGTGGTGTCGGCCACACCGCGCCTCAGATTGAGGCGGGGTTGACTCGTACACGTCACAAATGACCTATGGATACATTTCCTAAAGTATCAACAATATCCGAGTGCATTTGGTCAGGCTGTCCGTGGGGGTGGTCAGGTTGTCCAAGGGGGTCGGGGTGTATAGGTATATTTATATGAAAAGAATACCCCCACAATAATCATGCAACCCTGTCATTAGTCTAAACCCCTAGAACACATAAAAGAAGCTATTATGAACATTTACTAAAATATTTAACACCATATGAATGAAAATAAAATCTAAATATAGTTTGAGAGGATATAATGGTGTGTGTGAAAAAAATGATATTAAATCAATTTAAATGAATATGGAACAAATGAGGGTTTATAATACACTAAGATTACCTCAAACAATCCAAAACCACTATAGCACCACCCCCTTGGATAGCCCGCCCACCCCCCTCGACACCCCTTCTCCCTATGGACAGCCCCCACCCCCTTGGATAGCCTGCCCACCCCCCTGGACACCCCTACCCCCCGTGGCCAGCCCACCCACCCCCCCTGGACAGCCCGCCCACCCCTCCTTGACAGCCCGACCACCCCCGTGGACAGCCTGTCCACCCTTATGGACAGCCCTCCCACCCCCGTACCCCCCTGGACACCCCATACCCCCCCGGGATAGCCCCACCCACCCTCCCAAACAGCCCACACCCCCTCCCCTGCAACCCCACCACCACCACCTAGACATACCAACCCCCCTGGACAACCCACACACCCCTCCCCCACCAGGACACCCCACCCAGACCCCAGGACAGCCCACACCCCCTGGACAGCCCCGCCCACCCCCGTGGACAGCCTTTCCCACCCCCGTGGACAGCCCCGCCCACCCCCGTGGACAACCCACCCACCCCCGTGGACACCCCCTACCCCCTAGATAGCCCAACCACCCCCGTTGATAGCCCACCCACCCCCCTCGACACCCCTTCTCCCTATGGACAGCCCCCCACCCCCTTGGATAGCCCGCCCACCCCCCTGGACACCCCTACCCCCTGTGGCCAGCCCACCCACCCCCCCTGGACAGCCCGCCCACCCCTCCTTGACAGCCCGACCACCCCCGTGGACAGCCCGTCCACCCTTATGGACAGCCCGCCCACCCCCGTACCCCCTGGACACCCCGTACCCCCCCTGGATAGCCCCGCCCACCCTCCCAAACAGCCCACACCCCCCTTCCCTGCAACCCCACCACCACCACCTAGACATACTACCCCACCTGGACACCCCACACACCCCTCCCCCACCAGGACTCCCCACCCAGACCCCCAGGACAGCCCACACCCCCTGGACAGCCCCGCCCACCCCCGTGGACACCCCCTACCCCCTAGACAGCCCAACCACCCCCGTGGACAACCCACCCACCCCCCTCGACACCCCTTCTCCCTATGGAAAGCCCCCACCCCCTTGGATAGCCCGCCCACCCCCCTGGACACCCCTACCCCCCGTGGCCAGCCCACCCACCCCCCCTGGACAGCCCACCCACCCCTCCTTAACAGCCCAGCCACCCCCGTGGACAGCCCGTCCACCCCCATGGACAGCCCGTCCACCCTTGTTGACAGCCCGCCCACCCCCGTACCCCCTGGACACCCCGCACCCCCCTGGATAGCCCCGCCCACCCTCCCAAATAGCCCACACCCCCCTCCCCTGCAACCCCACCACCACCACCTAGACATACCACCCCCCCTGGACACTCCACACACCCCTCCCCCACCAGGACACCCCACCTAGACCCCTAGGACAGCCCACACCCCCTAGACAGCCCCGCCCACCCCCGTGGACAACCTTTCCCACCCCCGTCGATAGCCCCGCCCACCCCCGTGGACAACCCACCCACCCCCGTGGACACCCCCTACCCCCACAATCCATTATCCAAAACATGTAAACGTTAACGATAGCCTCCCCCAACTCTAATTTACATGTTTTGAACACTCTCCTTCCAATCATAGAATATAAAAACATTAAAGAAGTCTTCACAAACACAAACAATATCCTATTTAGATATTAATTTCAATAATCAAGTAAACCACCAACACCTGGAAAAAATCTATTCATTAAAACAACTACAACAATATGGTTGAGATCAAATTTTACCTATTCGGATGGGGGTGTACCTGTTGGGATGGGGGGTGATGGTGTTCGGATGGGGGGTTCGCGAGAGCAGTGGAGAGAAAGAGATTCAGATGGGGTTCGCGAGAGCAGCGGAGCAAATAGATTAGGGCTCTGTCCGAATGGGGAGAGGAGATCGCGATCTTCAATTTGGGGAAAACCTTTGCCAACGGTTTATAAAAACCATTGGCAAAGGCACACCTTTCCCAATGGTTCACTGGAACCGTTGGGAGATGTGTGAGTTTAGCACCCATTTCCCAACGGTTCCAGTGAACTGTTGGGAAAGGGTCCACCAAAATTCCCTTTGCCAACGGTTTAAATAAACCGTTGGCAAAGGCTCACTATACCAACGGTTTAAATAAACCGTTGGTGACCAAATTCCAGTAGTGACAACACGCAGACCGTGTGACAACCCGTCGCGTCGGACAAAGCTGTGGGAATCGAACCCACAACCAAAGTGCGATTGGGATTTATCGCCTACCACTGGACAACGTGAAGTCCCTGGTTAATGTGACTATTATTTTTAGTTAAATGATTTTATTGATCAATAATAATTTGATTTGGGATCTTATTTCTTATCAAGTGAATACCCTTAGTATAGGAAAATGATTTGGTGATTAAGTGATAAATGTTATTTTGGAAGATGTTCACTTTGTTGGGGATACTATATACCCAAGGAAAATAGAATACTATGGGATTTCATTTGAGGAGTAATGGTGGATTTTTATCTATGTTTTTATTGTGGATTTATAGTGATTTGGGTTATTTATGGAAATGATTAACCTATAATAGAGAATATGTGATTAGGTTAATTACTTTTAAGTATGCGACTTTAAGAGTAATTGATGTCATTTGGAGATACCATTTAACGTGGAAGAATACATAACCAAATTATTCTAAGTTTTGAGTTTCAATATTATTTTGGATTTTATTAAAGGATTTTAAGGACAATTATTTATTGAATGCTATTTATTTAACTTTGGGGTATTGTTGGTTTAATTTTACAAATTAATATTAGTGTTTCTTTATCTAATGGAATATCCTTTTGGGGGATCATCAGATCTTACAGTAACCATTTTGGTTTTTATTAATCTCTAAAGACAAGGTAAATATATAGTTTATCCTTCGCAGATCATGTGATTCTATAAGAAGTTTATTCTATCTCTTCCAGTGTGACCAAGTCTTCTTGAATACTCATCGTTTAAAAATGAGTTATTAGTTGGAATTTATTAAAGAATGAAACTTTACAAAAAAATTAAGTATGTCTCTTTATGTTCTTAGTCAATATCAGAAATGAATTCCTCATCTTTATGTAATGTATCTTAAAAAAAATTATAAAAATGTTGTCTGTTTACTTTTCCTACTGGGAAACTAATTACCGTTTGTTCCATCACAAGTTTGTGGTTTTCTTATTGTTAATTTTCTCCTGATCATGTTTTCTATCCCTCCCCATCAGAACTTAACACTTAGTTTATCGTCCATATCCATGTTTTCTTACATGGAATCCTAGTACGGGTTATCTTGGGTGACCTTTATACCTCTCTTCCTTTCTATTAAAGTGATAGTTTTATTGACTCTTTTTCCGATGTGGGACTTTCCATTATATTCTCAAGCCCAATTTTTTTAAAAAAATTATGAGGATGCAATTTATTGAAGGAGGGGAGAATGTAACACCCCAAGCTTCCATGTTACATTTCTCTTTGAATAATGCAATGGCGTGTGTTGTACGCAACATCGAGTTCTAACACACACCGCAACCGATCAAACTAGCCGTTATGAATAGTAATACCTAATTTTTGAAATTTTATAAATTTTATATTTAAAAATGGACTTTATTTTTGGATTCTTAATATCTAAATTAGCTTAGGGTGAAATTTTGGTACTTTTCAGATAACTTTCATATTTTGATGAATAGTGAAAATTATTAAATTTTAATTAAAAACAACTTTTTTAATCAAAATAATTAATAATGATAAATTATGAATTTGAGTGTTTTTAAAGTATATTTAGAATATATTTTAACCATTTAATACAATGTTGGTCATTGGACATAATTTTACAATTAAACTGAACATAAACAAGTATCAATCTTTTGATAGTTATTATATCTTAAAAACACGCTTTTTGTTTTGCCAACGAGAATTAATTTTAAATTAATTTCTGCCACTTCTGTGTTTTGAATTTGGAAAAATGGATTCCATATTTGATATCAGGATGTCCAAATTTTGTAAATAGGTAACTTTTATTTTTAGACATTTTGAATAATTACTTCGGTAAATATTTTATTTACCATAGTTAAAGGGTAAATCCGGTAAATAAGGGTTAAAAAATAATATTATAATAATAGAAAATTACCCTAAAACGTGTCCTAACCTTATTTGTGGATAAATTTCAGACCATGGGCATCTTTGGGTCAATTTTGGGACCCCATGGAGCCACTTGTAAGTGAAAATGACACTTTATTTTAATTAAGTTAAAATAAATACAAAAATGATATAAGCATATATATTTTAGAAAAACAATTTTTACATAGGTTTATATATGTTGGAGTTTCGACTATAAATATTAATTAGAAAGATAAAAAGATTTCCTACATAATGATATTTTATTTATAATTTTTAGACATTAAATAATTTAATTTATTTATGACATAATGGTGATGCAGTAATTACCTAATTAATGAAAAATTAGAATAATTGATATTATAAATACCCAAATAAATGTAATTTGAGACTTTTTATAAATACCAATAATTTTATAGGTTAATATGACATGTTAGTATTTATTTAATTAACTTTTTTCGAAGTAATCATTCTGTTATGATTTTTACAAAAATCAACTATTGAATAGTGTCAAAAATTGACATAAAAGAGTTTTTTTAAAAAATATTATATTATTAATTGATATTAAATTCCTAAAAATATAAGGTTCGGACAAGATACTTATATCATTATATTTTTATCATTAATGGACCACTTGGGGGTATCTTGGATGTATATAGTAAGTTTATTAACCATATAATATAAAAATACAAAGAGACATTATAAAAGTGAAACTAATTAACTAAGAGTTAATACTTAAAGATAAGGTTAATATAGTAACCCAAACCTGTCTAAATCCTATTGGTTGAGTGGTTTTCGACCTATCCCCACCTTAAACTTTAAATAATCTACTTTGGATCCATTAGAAACTGAATATGAATTTATTATAAAATAATATTTCTAGCTTTTCCAAAGGTGCCCCTCATCCCTCTTATAAAAGAAAAATCATCCTTCTCATATATTCACACCTTCAAAGCCTTTTGGTTCATCCAAAACCTGCCCAAATACTCTCTAAACTTCCATCAATTCATCCTAGAGGCCTTACTTTAGTCAGAAAGCCAACCTAAGGAGCCCTTTTGATCAAATCAAAAGGAAGAACCCGAAGAAGAGGTAATGATTTCACCACCCTTTTTCAAGTTCCTTTCTTCTTCCACTTCTTATTTCTTTGTTATTCCCATTATAAAATAATGAATCAAGTATATACTATATACTATAATATTATTATAAATATGGTACAACCATATTCATTATTCTATCCATCCTTTGAATAACATGTCACGATACGTGCGTACGTACGGCTTACCGTCTCCACGGCGTGGTGTAATTGTTATTCAATAAATTATTATTTGTATGGGTATAATAATGATTTGTAATTCATGTAAATAATAAATATAACATGATAATGATTCTGTATATATGATATACCATCCAAATATATATTATTTTTATATCAAAAGAATGATATTGTCGCTCGTGCGTACGTACGGACTACCGTCTCCACGAACGCGATGAGATTCATTCTCCATCGTATCCATTCAAGTATAATTATCATTTGATGATTTAAAAATAATGTTTAAGGACTTTATATCATTATGGATATGAATAAGATACATCCTATACATTACAAACATGGCTTACGTAACAAAACATTTCAAAGAAAACGAGTAAGTTAACACCTGAAAAGATGATAATACTAAGATATTATTCACAAAGAAATGTTAAAAGATCATATATGATATCATATTAATATATATTATTCTTGTATAATTTAATAAAAATTATTTCACCATTATACAGGAGGTTAACCTACCCTCAAACAAGGAAAAAATTACAAAGTAAGGGGTTTCTTATCTCACTTTTAATTCCGTGAGAATTCCATTATTCAGCACTAATTTATTACATGTGGTGTGTGTACTGCCCATGTTTGTATTCATTATGTAATATAATTTAATTTATGGATATTAAATCATCATTGTATTATAATTCTTTCATGGGTGCATGTTTCATAAGTTACCAAATCGATAAGGAAATTTTAAATTTCAATTTCCACTCATTCGTCTTTACGCATACTTCATTGATTATTTTACTCCAAGATTATGTGTGGAATCACTATTCATTTGATTATGTCATAATTTCCACTCCCCTTTCTGTGGATATAATTTTTATACACATAATCACTCCATTGATAAATTCTCAAGTCATCGGTATGAACTTGATAAGAGTAATTTTAACTCAATCTCCATTTGTTGAGTTAAATATCCAATTCATTGGTGTTGTTTTTACAAGAATATGTGTGAATGTAATCTGATTGATTTACACTAAATATACAATCATATTGAGTGTATTTATATTTTTCACACATAATTATGTCATTTATTTATCCTTAACCTAAGGATATGGTCTTTATTAGAGAATTCATCTCAATTTACATTCCATTGAGACTTCTTTGTTGTTATACACCAAATCACTTTTATATGGTGTATATAATGTACTTTGACATAGTATATCATGAATCCCTTTATTCTCATGATATTACAATGTTTTGATTACCTAAATTATTTGTATTCAAGTGTCTCTCCTTTGGTTAGAAACTCTAACTAAAATATCATTTTTAAATGTTTTGAAGATTTATTCTTCTAAATCTTTCTCATTAATGTTCATGTTTTAAAAATGGTTTTAAGGATTTATTTATATGGACATTAATGTTTTAAAATTAAAATTACTTTTAAAAGTTTCAAAGTGGTATGGGACACTTTGATTCAAAAATCTATTTTTAAATGGATTCTTGACAAATAGTATGACTTTTAAATGATTTCAAGAAAAAGGGGGATATTTCTCTCTAATAGTTTTGATGATTATTTTCATCTATGTCAATATACTTCATTATTCTCGATTAAGGTTAATCTGATACAATAAAATCTTCCATATTGTATCGAATGAGTTATGTTTGACTGTGGATGTGCTATTTTTATACCATTCATGGTTTGTGGATCACGTATTGACATTTCGTATGCTAGTTTTAATATGAATGTTTATTTCAAACTTTTCATATGAGGAATGCATTGGACTTTGTAAGTGATGGGTGGATCCCGCTATAGCTCCTCGAAGCATCGGTAGGTCTCATGAGACAAACTAGTGTCTTGGCACAAGGTCTTGGCAAAATCTTATTTGTAGTCTTGGCACGAGGCCTTGGCTATGTGGTTATGATAGTTTGGCATTATGCATTCCATCATTATGAAAGTGGTTATTGATATTGCATGTGATTTTTCGACTAGTAGAATATCCATGTGAATAAGTAAATGGAATTATTTCATTTTATCTTTTCTATATTATGCTGAAGTTCAAGTTTAAAAGGCTTTTGTTTTTAGTTATACATTGCCTTAAATGTTTATTCTTATTTATGAAAGTTTCCACTATATTGTTATCCTTACTTGGCATTTGTGCTCACCCCTTTTCTATGTTTTATTTTTCCCAGGATGTGAAGAAGTAATTTATGAATGACCTGCAGGGATAGTATGAGGGGATAAGAGTGTGGACTATGGAGAATATGTTGATGTAGTTTTCATTTTTATGATGTAATGTTAAACTTTATTAATGTATCTAGTTATTCCAAGCCTACTAAACTAATTGGTCTTTAGAGACTTGATCTTTCTTATGATCATGCCAATGTTATGTAATAATGCATTGACTCTGGGTAACTGGGGTCGGGGTGTTATACTGCCCCCTTCGTTTTGTAACGGCGACCCCCACGTGGGGGCCCGCCCCTTTGCCAGCCGTTGGGGGTTACAAACCCCCGACCCTTCCCAATTCCAGCCGGCCATGATGGCCGCCCGGTGAGCCGCCACGGGAACCCCCGCGGGTCCCGCCTTCCCTTGCACCGGCGACCGGATTTCCGGCCGCCCTTCCTTGCACCGCCGCGGCCTTTGTCTGACCGGTGCGGCGCGATGGCGCCGCATCCTTCCGCCGCAGCCCACCCCGACCTCCGCCCTCCATGGTTCTCCGGCATGGCACGACGGCACCACGCCCCTCCGCCGCGGCCCGACTCTGGCCACGGCTTCTTTCGGCCCCAACAGCGCGGCACGACGGCGCCACACTCCTTCGCCGCGTTCCTCCTCGTTCCCGCGTGGTGCCGTTGCACCACACTGCCTTCATTCGAGCCGCAACGAGTACAACAAAAAAGGGGGAGGAGGGTCAGCTGTGTTCGTGTGGTTCGGACCCCTCCCGTTAATTCGATAACAAGCAGGTAAATAATTTAACGTTGGATGGAAAAAGAATATTCACGAACACAAAACCAAACCCCTACCTCAAGAAGTTGTCGTACAAAGATCGTCGCGGAAAAACGGCGTCGCGAGGGTGGTTCGAAGATGGTGTTGGCGAGCGTCCAAGAAGAAGATGTCATATCACACCGGCTGCAGAGAAGGGAGAGATCGACACGTCATCTCTCCTTGGTGCTCCGATGTTCTTCGCGTTCTTCAACGAGGAAGAAGATGTTCTTTAAGACCGCAAGAGTTATCTCCTCTATTCCACACAACGAAAATCCACCAACAATAAAATAAGACCTTGTCTTATTTTATTCACACACACACATGCCAACATTAATTTGAAATTAAAAGATCTCATTCAATTAATTAACTTAATTGAAGAGTATTTAACAATCCAATTAATTTCAAGAGTTGACATGTCATTAAATTGGGGGAGTGAGTGAGTTACAAAATAAATTGAAAGAGGGAGGTTAAAAGGAATTGAAGGGGTGGGGCTCGTGTAGGCCCCACTTCACTAATATCCTACCAAGTGGAGTTAGGATGTAGTGGGTCCCACTCCAACTTCCATGCATAGGTTATAACTACTTAGAATAGAAATAAAAATTTTAGCACAAATTTTTATTTCACTCTTCAGTTAACCCATTTATTTAATAACCTCACCCGAGCAAACGCAACTCCTGAAAATGTGTTCCTAAGAAATTACCGGCGCTGCGGTTCCATCGGTGCCCTAAAATTTCGATTCCGAGCACCGGTTCAAAAGTTAGGAAAACCCGCTCGTTCGTTCACTGAACATACCCGAGCTAAACTTCGGAAATTGATTCCAAGCACACCGGGCCTCGGAATCAGGTGCCGTCAGAAACTGCGTACTCGTAAAATCCCAAAGAAAATAAGAGAAAAAAAAATTTCCTTGAAATTTACGGGTCTTTACACACCCCATATGACTGCCATTCGACCCTAAAATCTCTTTAATTGTAGATATCTTTATGTATTCCAAGCCTTCCTGACCTTCATTCTTCACAATTCGAATCCCAGATCGAAGATCTACACCCCTCCTAGTAAGAGAATCCTATCCCGCTTGGTTTCCCATTGTTCTTCCCTCCCACTCCAATTCTTTTTGGTGGTTGTTCCTCATATTTTGGATTAGATCTAGAACTAATATTCTGTATCTAGATATAGGATTTTGTATAAATATATATATTAGAGAGATATTGATTTAATTGATCTTGATTTAGGGTTTTTGGATCCGAATATCGTATTACGTCATTGTGCTGCTCAAATTTTGAGGATTTCTATTGGGCAGTCGTTCATCAAAAAAAACGAGGTAGGTGGTCTAATATTAAAATTCCATATTCATGATCTTGTTTATGTATATTCAATTTGAATAATTTCTAGAGTTTTTTAGCAATTTAAATTTCCAAATTTTTTTAATTAATGTGGTAAATTAATCAATTATTGAATTGGATAATTAATTTGGGGAATTAATTATGAGATTTAGGGTTTGTTGAATTAAATGATTAATTAGGGAATTAATTATGAGATATTGAGATTATAATTTGATGAATTAATTATAGAATATTGATATTGTGATTTGAATAATCAATTGATGAATTAATTATAGAATATTGAGATTGTGGGTTGAATAATTAATTGATGAATTAATTATAGAGTATTGGTATTGTGAGTTGAATAATTAATTGATGAATTAATTATAGAATATTGATATCTTGAGTTGGATAATTAATTGATGAACTAATTGTGGGATTATTGGGATGGTATATTTAGATTAATTAATTGGAAGATTAATTAATAAAATTGATGTGTTGAATTAATTATTGAGTTAATTAATGAGAATAAGAAGATTAATTAATTCTTGAGTTAATTAATGAGAATGAGATGATTAATTAATTGTTGACTTAATTAATGAGATAATGAATGGTAATAATGAAATTCATATAAGAATTGAGATCTAGAATATTAACAATGGAATTATGATATTGATATGAGATACAGAATGGTAACAATGGAATTATAGAATATGATATCCCTTGTGGATAGTTTAGGCTCTGGTGTGGGCTGAAGCAGGTATTGAGTTTTAGGTGTCCTCAGAAACCTAGGGAGTTTATGTGGTTAAATAAAGGATAAATTTATAATGTGACAACTGTTTATTTATGAATTGTGCTCATTTATTTATTCAACTGCATATACTGTTATTGACTGGATATTGTTTTAGACACCGTTGGTGATGGCCTACTGAGTTGTACTCACACCCTACTTAGGCTGCCTGAACGACACCTGAATAGACTTTATTGTTGCAGGACAGGTTAAGGGAAAATACCCTGTGTTAGATGACTAATTTGAGGATGGAGCATGTATGATGGAACTGGATGTGGTACGATACCTTCTTGGGAGTCGTTAGTGTCTTTAATTTGAGTTGCATTTTGACAATGACACATATTATGGAATGACATATCTACTATTTAGTCTTGATATTGTATTTCCATTTTTGGTTATCTTGTTACACTAGTATTGTCTGGTTATGATATCATTTGGTTATTCAGTTGTTATTGTTTATTTATTTTCGTTGGTATATTACTTGGATTACAAAGAGGGTATAATCTCTCCATGACTGATATTAGACCTTTACTACTAGTCGGAAGCCTCTGGCATATGGGGAGGCACACCTGGGGTCACGTGGAGAACTGGATCGAGGCACCGGTGCGTGGCACCCCGGCCAAGATGTTACAATGATGTATTTGGACCGAAGCATAAATCTCCCACACCATGATAATACCAAGGAAATCCATAATATTATATCCTTAACATATTGCAATAAATTAATGTTGAAATCTCTAGAAATAAGGATTTTCTTAATGTGATAGATTCATAACTAACCATTTCTTATTTAGTAATCACTCCCAACCAGTTTCACTCACAAGAGACACTTACTCATAGGAACAAGCCACAAAACTATCATAACCTGGATCTTGGGAGGGTATGTGATGAAAATGATATAAAATTATAGATTAATCAATTTCCAAATTAAAATAAATACTCATATATGGTGAAAGCCCTTGCTAAACCCAAATTGAGAGCCTAGATAATTTATAACACTAGATCAAATATCATGTTTTCATTTTTGTTAATAGATAAGTTACTATGTTTATGTAGAATGAAAACCTTGAATTTAATTCTATAGGAGTAGTTTCACTGATAGTAAATTGGTTTTCTAGGACAACTAAGCTACAAACTAATTACACCTAATTTTACTTTATTTTAAATTCCTATGTCCCGTGTATGGAGGAAGGTTCATATCAGTCCGCATATCCCTTTAGATTACACATATTATATGCACAGGTGTGTTATATGATGTCCTTCAAAAATAGTTTACCAGTTATTTATAATTTTTCTTGTGTTCAGTAATTTCAGCAAATACTTTATATCATATCATATTGTTTAAAAAACACAAGTAATACTATGGCATGAATATCTTTACAAAACATAAATAATCATATTATATTGCATGGGAGGGAGGAGTACTATATAAAATGTTAAGTTATACATATAAAATGTGAAGGTATGCATATAAAAAAATTGTGTTTTTAATATAAAATTAAAAAATAAAGGAAATTAAATAGTTCATACTATTGAATATGAAAAAGAAATTATTTTTGTACCTAAAACAGGTTGTCAGGAGGTAGCATAAGAAGGAACAACCTGTAAGATAATGAAATTTATAGTCAATCCCCAAAAATAATGGCACTTTTAATGTGAAAAGGGGTTTAATGATATACTTATAAATTTTATTATACTAATAGTATACAAAATCAATGTATAATTGTAGAGACCCAAGCTTGACATACATGAAAATTACATTATTTTTGTGGAATAATTAATACATGACACAAACAGCCGCCTGAAGACCGTATTAGTTTAGTGTATTTGGAAACTTGGAACATAATCTTCTAAATTGGTGAAAGATCTTCAACATATCCCATAAAGATCTTCCCCTTTTTTTTCCTACCTAAAACCTTTCTTTATATCCTGGGGAGAATAAAACATAAAAAGGGTGAGCTCCAATGATCAGTAAGGGTAAAAATTGAGAACATAAAACAAACCATAAATATAATAATGTAAAAACATGAAAATAAAGTTTAATTATCAAAATCATGAGTCATGAAATAAATCTTGGCAGTTTGTAAGGTAGAGATCATAAAAAAACATTAACCATGGTCAAATAGAATTGGCATAAAACATGGAAATGTGGAAAAAAAATAATCTCATAATATGATTTCCATAGTATCCAAAACATTACTTACAAGATCATTATAGTGGACAAAGTCCTTTACTAAACTGGGTTTACTTGCCGTTCCATCCTTGTATTACTAAACCAGATTTACTTGTCATTTTAGCCCTATATTACTGAACCAGATTTAATTTTCATTCATGCCATGTATATATCATGAGATATAAATATTTACCCAATGAATTATAGGGAGATATAGGTCCCACCCATCTTATAGTGAAATCATTCTTACATGTTCCACAAAAACATAAATCATTCATCATAGCATAACCCAAGAAATAAAATGGGTTTCTTAAACATCATTCCATCATATCATAATACATATAAAATATCATTCCATAATTAACACACTCAAATAATAGTAATAATAGGGATAAAAACATAACAATTTTTAAATATTATCATCTTAGATTGAAAATAATTTTGTTAAAACACCTGAACTTAATTCCTGAGAAAAATATCATTTCTTTTTCAAAAACGTTTTCTTTTCTCAAAATTCCATGCAATGTTAAAAGAAAATAATTTAATTAGAAATAAACTTGAAATATTGTGAAGGAATATTTATGGAAATAAGGCATCATGAAACTGTAAAAATCCATTCATGCTGTATAAGTTAAAAAAACATCATCCTCATACTTCTGTCGGAGAAGTCAAAAAGTAACTTGTATGGTAAATGAAAGAAAGATTCCTTCCCAACCATGTAGTAAAAGTAAAAAATGGGTAAAAATGACTTTAAACATACATAGAAGAATAATAAACATTTTATGAATTTTTTTTTATAAAATATGGTAATGGATGATAAATATACCCCCATTAAATACTTATGAATAAACAATCTCGGATAAAAATGAATTTGCAAAGTTATCCCTTACCTTGTACTTTTTGTTGGTCGAGGGTGTGGTTACCTCCTGTATAATGGTTAAATCCTGTTATTAAATTATACCAGGACCATATCCATATTTATGATATCATATATGATCCTATAATATCATTTTTTAATAGTATTTCAATATTACCATTATTTCGGGTGTTAACCACTTAATTTTCCCCATTCCTATTTTGTCATGTAAGTCACGTTTATTTTGCATAGGATGTATTTTATCCATGAAATTAATTTCATAATTATTATTTTCACTCATCATATAAATTTTATAATCATTCTTGAATTGTTAATGTGGATAATGAATCACATCGCGTTGTGGAGACGGTAGGTCGTACGTACGCACGAGCGATGATATCATTCTCTTGATGGTTAAATGGTATGTAATTGGATGATATATTAATTATACAGAATAATTATCATGTTATATTTATTAATTAAATCCATTATACTCATAATTATACATGTCCTAATAAAGTATTTTTGAATAACAAATTACATCACGACGTGGATACAGTAAGTCGTACGTACACACACATGATGATATTGTAATTCATAGGATGTATAAAAGGAGGTATAATGTTGTCCTATAATTATAATAACATATAATCATGTAGAATATACTAGAGTTATTACTTTAGTATAGAATCAACATAGAAAGAGGAAGTAGAAGAAGAAAATAAATTGAATTGAATTGGTAAAGCAATCACCTCTTCTTCGTTGGACTTCCTTTGGATATCTTCTTAGGGACAATATGTAACACCCCAAGGTTTTTAAAAAATAAATTAAATGCATGAAACTTTGTTTTAAGTAGATATTTATAACTATCCTTTAAACATAATTTTGAAGCTTCTATGTTTTGAATTTCGAAAAACAGTCATCTATAATTGTGTTCAGTAAGTTATTTAGAGTCTGATGGAACCAACTTGTATTTTTGGTGAATATTAACATTACCTTATGAATAGTAATATGAATAGAAATGTGACCATAATGAATAGTAAATTTTATTATTATTTTATTTTCTTAATTATTTAAGATAATGACATATTGGTTAATTTTTCAATGTGATATAAAAACAGTTATAGAATTAAAATTGTTAATTTTTGAATTAAGTATGATTTTATTTAAAAATTAAATTAATAATATTTAGAAAATTATTTTCAAAAAATGGAGTTAATTTTTGAATTCTACATGTCGAAAAATGGTTAGGGTGAATTTTTTGGATTTTTTCCGAAACAGTTGATTTTTCGGTGAATAGTAAAAAATACAGTTTTGAGCTTCAGTGTGTTAATGACATCATTAATGATGTAATAAATCTGGTCGACTTGTGCACAATAAACTAAGATGTGAGGTGTAAAAAGTGGATAATACCTTGATAAAATACCATGGGAAAGCCCATGGTTTTGAAAATACCACTAATGAGGTGTGCCTTGGAAATTATTAAAATATTCCCTCACTTTTGCTATAAATACCAACCCATTCCTTCATTAAATTCATTAAAAATACCTAATCAACGAAGATCTGGCATCCTTACCTCCCTATTATTCATCCCAGGGTTTCCTAAAGCCCCAAAGGTCCCAACCTTCAAGTTCTAGGAGTTACTCTACAAGGTAAGAAAATTCTCAACTTATTTCTTTTTCCATTCAAGTTCTCTTTTATGTGGTATAGAATTCAAGGATCCATACCATGTTATTATTTTAATATTATTATTTCTCTATTATATTTTATGATTAATTTATTTAAGGGTGACCATTGTCCCCTATCTTTTTAATATTTTCTAAAACCATGTTGCATAGCCGTTAGACTGCTGAATTTTTGTAAGGGATTTCTCAACTATTCTTTTATTTTGATTTCCTTTCTTTTCTTTCCTCAAATACTCTTACCCAAGAGGAATTAAATCTCCATAAATAAATTATATTATGGATTTTATAATTTTCATGGAAAATTCATCATCATTGTTCTTCTCCTCTTCCACTTATTCTTGGAATAAAAACATTGTCCGTGATGTGTCGAATTACCGACGTCGAGGATGATGTGATTTCAATTTACATTAATTATTTCAAGTATGGTAATGAAACCATTTTTATGGTATAACCAAGTTATAATATATTAATAATTTCTCATCCATGGTTCTTTAATTCTTCTGTACACATGGTTTTAATTTATAAAACAAAATGAGGTTGTTATTATCAAAGAACCACTAAAATGATCTAAACGAACATCATTAATGTTTTAACTTATGAATCATCCTCATTTCAGAATTCAAAATAATAAATGATATAATTTATTGTTATGGAAATATGTATATACCTTTACATTACAATTCTGTAGTTTCACTTCGAATCGACAAGAATATCCATCATTAACCAATCATGGAAATCATGTAAAGAAACGCACCCAAAACAATGCAAGGAACAAAATACTAACAATTAAAGGGTGAAATGATGTAATGAAATGATCATATAAGATATTATAAATATTGATATGTTTCTTTAAGATATTAATAACACTATTTTAACCATTATACATGAGGTTTAAACAAGTTTTAAGTAATACAAACCTGAGGTAAGGGAATCCATAACCCAATTTCCATTCTTTGGGTTAACCTTCTTCTTTATTCATTATGTGGTAATAATATTATTGGTGTGATGAATTTTTGTTTATATTATGTTTTATTATGTGTATTTACAGTGTATACACATATCCATTCTATTCTATTAATTATCACTCTGATTATATTTTAAGGTACTTTCCTTTTAAAATCTTTTTAAAACTCTCTTTAATAAATTTCAAAAGGATTGTTTTTTATATATGTATATGGAATGAGTGATTTATACTAATTTAAAGATACTTTATTACAATGATATATTCCTTGGACATTATTTATTTTGGGTTGAGCCCATTATAGCTCAAGACATGTTGGTTTGAGCCCATTATAGATCAAGATATGTTGGGTTGAGCCCATTATAGCTCAAGATATGACGGGTGAGCCCCATTATAGTTCTCCAATGCATTGGGTACTCCAGAGATGAAAGTTGACCAAAATTTTATTCCATGTGTAAGATTTAATTTAATATTGATATGGTAAATATTTCCCAAGGCAACAACATGACTATTCTATTCATTCGAGTTTTTATGATATGAGTTTTATTAGTTTTTATGTCATCACTTGACTAATGCTTTATATCTTTATATCCCTTACTGAGTTTTATACTCATCCCATGTTTTTAAAATGTTTTTCATAGTATATAAGGATGGGTAAGAGAAATAAGGGATTCATGATGTTTGATATGGAGTGTTGTCAAAGAAATCATGCTTTTATGTTTTAATGTTTTATATTTTGAAAAACATGGAAACTGTTTTTAGTAGTATACTCTTGTATGATTGTGGTATGTTATGTATGTAAGGTATCCTAATTATCTATAACTATAAAATTAAAAAGATCTTAAATGTGTAATAATGTATATTCTTGACTAAATTTCAAGATTAAATAACGTTTTAAGGCTGGGTCCTTATAGTTGGTATCAGAGGATAGTTTAGATAAATTTAGGGGTTGGGATGATATTTGAAGACAACCATAACTTATTTTTACACTATGTAAATTTAAAATGTTATAGCATTTAAGGGTTACCATGTTGCTTTATTGAAAGGCGCTGTATTTGGCACCCTCAAATGATGTTCCGTTTTGGGTTACTTAGGTGCAGCAGAGTGGCTGACAAAGGTTATCTCTCAAAGGAGGAAGTAAATTTGAAAAATTATTAAAAGTATTTTAAAAATAATAACACTACTTTAAAGGATTTGGGGGTTGTTTATTGTTCATAAAACTAAAATAATTTTTCTGGAAGAAGTTTGTATAATTTTTTTATTTTTATTTTTTGAAATGATGTTCGATTAAAAAGACACAACAAGAAGATGTTTTTTAGAAAATATTTTAAAAGGCATAATCGATATAAATACACCTCTTCAATCAATTATTTATCATTATAATTTAAATTAACATTCACTTAATTATGATACCCTAACTTGTTAACCCCCTAACCCTACGAGAATTAACCTTACCACAAAGATGAAGTGAATTAAACTCTAGGTTATCTTCAGAACATGTAATCGCATCACCCTACTTTGATTGATGTTATAAGGATAACTTATGGTCAGTGGTAAATTAAGGAAAATATCCATTCTGGAAATGATGACTAGTTGAGTTTATAGATTATGTTTGAACTCTACAAATTAATCCTGTGTGGTTTTGAATTACCGGTTAAGGTTGCGCTCTCATAGTTCACACAATTCCCGACCTCACGTGTTTTGTGTTAACTATTCAATTGATTACTTAGTTTCATTTAAATTAAAAACTCAATTAATAGATCATAATATGTGAATTAAAGTAGTATCTCATTGATTCAAAATAAATTAATGAAGAAGGATAGATTTTGATCAATTACTAAAAAGAACTACTCTTCTATGGGTGGCGTAGTCATTGTAGAAACATTTTGCATGTGCAAAGGTTTAGAAAGGGTAAAACCAAATCTCATTTCTACACTTTATTCCAGCCAAATTAGGAAGATTAAGGAAGAATAAAACAAAGGAAAACAGAATAATATAGAATAAAATATAAGAAATAGAAGAGGAATAAAGAAGTTTATTATGCAAACATAAATATTACAAAGAAAGAAAGAGAGGAAGGCTTTGATGAAAGGATCCTTGCTTCAAGAGATCCCCATATGAGTATAAGGAGTTCCAGAACCTCTAAGGTGATGAGAGTAATCCTCTATAACTTCAAAATGGCATCACTTAACTCCTTGTACGAACCTCCAAATGGGGCGCCCAAGGTGTCAATTTATAGCCAAAATGGGGAGTGGTTTTGTGCACCCAATTCTCGAGATACCACTTTTGTATCGGTTTTGAGTTGGTAAATGGAATTATCTTGCATTGGAAAAAATGTAAAAGTTGTAGGAAATCATCTTGAATATCTCCATGTCAAATTTGGTGTCCAATTGAGGATGAAAGCTTGAGATATGGATGAAATACAGAACCAAATCTTTGACTTTGTGTATATTCTGTCCTCTGGACAGATTGGTTCTGATGGACTCCTTAATGACCGAATTGGGTTTTGGTTCCTTGATAGGAGTTGTAGACCATAAAGGTTTGGAGTGGTCCAAAAAATTTCATCCTATTTGGATTCACATATTTTGAGAAATGTGTAAAACAGTGGATAGATGTCCTTGGGCTTCCATGCAGTTTGGCCCATTTCCCTTATGAATCATTTCCGACCCTCCAAATCACCTCCTCCTACAAAGAAATCACCAAAAAAAGAATAATTTACCTTTTTAATAATGATTAAAATTTAATAATTGAATCAAATAGGATGTTTAATTTGAGATAATATTTGTAATTTTAAAAGCAAAACTAGTTTAAAACGGTAATATAGGGGTGAAATAATGTAGTGAATTATGATGTGATCACACCCCCACACTTACCCTTTTGCACTCCTGGGTAAAAACTCATATCATGTATTCCAAAAAAATTGTGAAAAGTAAACATCAATATCAAAAAAAAAAAAAAATTTAAAACACATATCCTTGAGATTCAACAATTCCACACCAAGAAACAAATGATATCATGCCTCATAAAATCCAATATTTCAAGTTCTCCATTTATAATATTCAATATATTTCCACTTTATTTGTCCTCCCATGAACACAAAACACTTTCCTCACTTTCATTTTCTCTCATCACAAAAATTCCAATTTTTTCAGCAATATCTTTCTCATCCAAACTCATACAAGGGTCACCATAGGCTTGATAAATTCCTACATAGCCACTCGATGTGAGTCAGGGATATATGTTTATCATGAAGCCTTTTTAGGGTTATTCTGTGGATTTCAGTTCGTAGGATTTAGATGTGAAAAACTCTGAGGCTGAATGAGGAGGGCTTGACTCTTTTTGAAGAAACATTGCATTAATCTAATTTTCACTTAAATATGGTCTCCTCCTTAATCCCCTTATCATCAATTTTGCTCCATCATCATGAAAAGCCATGGAAAATTTACACTATTCATCATTTCTGCAACAAAAATGTCAATATTATACAAAATAGTTTTTCATGAAAGCTTTAGATAGGCACAACTTTCTTTTTTCTAGAATCTCCAGAAAGGCACAACTTCAATAGAATGTTTTTTTTAGCAGCAAGCACATCTCTTCAGAATTTAATTTTTCACCCAAAGTATCACAAAATGTGGTATCACAACACAAGATAGCTTCCCCCACATTTTAGTTCAACTAGATTATGAAATTTCACTTCAAGATTTTGTTGGACAAGGGAAATTGGCTTGTAATGTGGAAAACCTAATAGGTTGTTCATGGATTCTAAGGGCTAAAAGGATTAAATTTTCAAGTTAGGACATTATAAAAAAATATTCTTTAAAATATGGGCTTTAATACCAAACAAATTCCTCAATAATTTAAAACATAAGTACCTCAAACCCTCAAGTTTTGATAGGAATAAATCAAATTCTGGTTAAATCAAGCATGATTTGGTTCTCTCAAGAAATGAGGTAAATGTAAAGAATATGAAAAGAATGGTTCAGAAGCCTCACAGGAAAGTGATTTCAAATATAAAGACAATGATATGTGGCATGAGATTCAAAATTCATAGTACTTTTCATGAAATTACTAAATATTTTAACTTAAAACAAAGTCATTTTCAGCATTAATTTAAGCTCAATTTCAAGGGATAAATTGTTTCACTTATTGATATGGATTTAAAAATGGTGATGAGAATCATTTCAGCTCAAAATATTCAAAAACACAAAAAAATTGAAAAATAAACACACAAAATTTAAAAAACACACATTTTTTTTGTTTTTTTAAATCATTGAAAAACAAGAAAACAATTGAAATTACTAAACTAAAAGGTTACCTCCCCCACACTTAAAATATTGCATTGTCCTCAATGTGAACCAATGAGATTATATATGCACATGAAATGATGAATTTTAAATAGGACAAATAATATAAAAGTGAAAGGGTTAGGAACAGCCTGCTATGCTCAAGTGATGATGGGGTCATGAAGTGTGATGAAATCCACTGCATCAGTAGGAAGTCCCTCAATGTATCTCTTCAAAATTTGCACATTGACTGTAAAGCTTCTTCTTGTGTCCTCTTGTGTGATCTCCACTGCACCATAAGGGACAAAATTAGTCACAACATAAGGACCTAACCACATGGAATGCAACTTACCAGGCATCAGCTTCAGTCGTGAACTATAGAGAAATACTTTCTCTCCAACTTGAAATTCTCTTTTCTGGATCATTTTTTCATGATCTGCTTTTGATATTTCCTTGTAGATCCTTGAGTTATCATACGAAGACAATCAAATCTCATCAATCTCTTAAATTTGCATCTTTCTTTGGATTCCATCTTGGGCTAAATCCATGTTGCATTTCTTTATAGCCTAATAAGTTCGATGCTCAACTTCCATGGGGAGATGACATGCTTTACCAAAAACAATCCTAAATGGGGACATACCAATGGGTGTCTTGTATGCTATCCTATAATCCTACAATGCATCATCTAAGCACTTGCTCCAATCCTTCTTATTTGGTTGCACGGTTTTCTCCAAAATTTGTTTCAACTCCCTATTTGAAACCTCAGCCTGACCATTTGTTTGGGGGTGGTATGGTGTTGATGTTTTGTGTGTCACCCCATACTTCTGAAGGAGGGAATCCAAATTCCAATTGCAAAAGTCTGTCCCTTGGTCACTAATGATAGCCTTCAGTACTCCAAACCTACAAAAAATCTATTTCTTGACAAAGTCCACTATAACATGATAATCATCAGTCCTGGTGGCCTTAGCCTCCACCCATTTTATCACATAATCAAAAAGACCAAAATGTATAAAAAACCAAAAGAACTTGGAAAAGGTCCCATAAACTCAATTCACCACACATAAAAAATCTCATAGAATAATATGGGTTGTTGGGGCATCTCGTGTCTCCTAGAAATGTTCCTAGTGTGTTGGAAATGAGAGCATGACTTACAAAACACATGGGCATCATGGAATAAGCTAGTCTAATATAATCTAGAGTCTAAAACTTTCCTAGACGTTTGTTGGGGTCTAAAGTGTCCATCATAATCAAGTGTATGATAGAATTTCAGAACATACTAAAACTCATGATCAGGAACACACCTCCTAATAACTTGATCACTACACATGCACCAGAGGTATGGATCATCCCACACATAATACCAAGACTCACTTTTTAATTTTTGGACTTGATGTTTCTTTAAATTTGTAGGTATTTTGGATGTAACAAGGTAGTTCACTAAATCAGCATACCAAGGATGCGTACCTGAGATGGAATAAAGATGCTCATCGAGGAAAGTGTACCATAGTGGTACCTGGGCCAAGGTGTCAGCGTCTAGTGTGTGAGTAATCCTACTCATGTGGTCTGCCACCAGGTTTTCTGACCCCTTCTTGTCCTTTATCTCAATATCAAATTCTTGAATAAGGAGCACCCATCAGATAAGTCTGGTCTTTGCATCTTCCTTCTTTAAAAGGTACCTCAGAGCTGCATGGTCAGAAAAAATAAATACTTTAGATCCCAATAAATATGAATGGAATTTATCTAAATAAAATATGACAGTAAGAAACTCCTTTTCCATTATTGTGTAGTTTTATTGGGCTGAATCCAGTGTCCTCGATGCATAGGCAATCACATGTGAACGTCCCTCCACTCTTTGAGATAAGACAAATCCAACTACGAAGTTGGAGGCGTCACACATAAGCTCAAAAGGAATCTCCCACTGTGGGGGTTTTATGATTGGTGGAGTGGTCATACACTTATTTAGCTCATCAAAGGAAGTCCTGCAAGAATCATCAAACAAAAAATCAGAATCCTTTTAATGTAATCATGACATAAGAAGAGAAATCTTACTAAAATATTTGATGAAGTGCCGATAAAATCTTGCATGCCCTAGGAAAGATCTAACATCACGCACACATGAAGGATATGGTAAGGATGAAATAATATCTACCTTAGATCTATCAACCTCTATCCCATGTTTTGACACAACATTCCCTAAGACAATGCCATGCTCTACCAAGAGATGACACTTTTCAAAGTTCAGGACCAGATTCTTCTCAATACAATGATTCAACACCTTTCCCAAACTATTTAGACATTCATAAAATGAGGATCCATACACTGTAAAATCATCCATAAATACCTCCATGCATGCCTCAATAAAATCAGAAAAAATACTCACCATGCATCTTTGAAAGGTACCTGGGGCATTGCAAAGTCCAAATAGCATCTTTCAGTAGGAAAATGTACTGAATGGATAAGTAAATGTTGTATTCTTTTGATCTTCTAGAGTAATAGGAACCTGAAAATATCCATAAAATCCATACAAGAAATAATAATGTGTCTTCCCAGATAGTCTCTCAAGCATTTGATCAATAAATGGGAGGGGAAAATGGTCCTTGCGGGTGGACTGATTTAGTTTCCTATAATCAATACACACACGCCAACTGTTTTGTACCCTCATTGGAACTAAATCATCTTTCTCATTTTTAACAATAATAACACCACTTTTCTTAGGCACAACTTGAATAGGACTCACCCACTAAGAATCTGAAATGGGATAGATTATACCTGCCTCGAGCAATTTTTCAACCTCTTTTTTAACAACCTCCAAGAGTGTTGGATTGAGTCTCCTTTGTGGCTGCCTAACCGGTTTATCCCTATCCTTAAAAATAATCCTATGCATGAAAATGGAGGGGCTAATACCTGATATGTCAGCCAAAGTCCACTTTATTTCCTTAATGTTCTCTCTCAAAATATTCAAAAGTTTTTCTTCATGTTCAAAGGGGATATTGCTATCAATTATAACAGGTAATTTCTCACCACTTAACAAGTATGGGTATTTTAGATTTGGTGGTAATGGCTCGAGTTCCAATGTAGGGAGGTGATGTATGGATGGATAAATTGAAGGAACTGAAATATGTGCACAATGAACATCGGTATCAGAATATACATCATCAAAATCAGAGAATAAAGCATCAAATCCATTAGAATACTCCATAGACATGTCATAATCAGAGTGAACATAATCAAAATCAGAATATGAATCCATTTCAAAATCAAATCTAAGAGAGTCTTGCGCATTCTAAATAGGTGTGGAAGTACTCTTAGACATCAAACTTGAACCAATGCTCATAATCTCCCTAAGAATATGACAATCAAAATCCATGGGGTTTTTTACTTGGTGGTTCAAAATGGGAGATAAAAAAAGCAAAATGGTACTATGAGAAGTACTTCATGGATTCCATGACATTAAATATCACAAATTTATCTCCAAATTCCATGGAAAGTGTACCCTCATTGAAATTTATGATAGTTTTTGCAGTTTTGAGGATGGGTCTACCTAAGATAATTGGAGCAAGAGAACTTACCTGACCATCCTCCATGTTAAGCACATATAAATCTGCTGGAAAGATCATGTCTCTTACATGGACAAGTATATCCTCAAGGACTCCCATTGAATATGTCGTAGCTCTATTCGCCAACTGCACCACTACTCTCATTAGCTTCAACTCACCAACCTGTAAAGAAGAGAATACAGAGTGAGGAATCACATTTATGGAAGCTCCTAAATCACATAAATCATTAGAAAAGTGTAACTCCCCTATAGTGCATGGGATGGTGAATATCCCGGGATCCTTGCACTTTGTTGGCATCGAAAGAGTTAGTGTAATGAGTGCTGACACATTCCTTCCAAGATTGATCCTCTTATTTCCCTTGACCCCTCTTCGATTGGTACAAAGTTATTTTAGGAATTTGGCATACCTTGGGATTTTCTTAATGGATTCAAGTAAAGGGATGTTGATATCTACATGCTTGAATGTGTCCAAAAATTCTTTTTGCATTGCCTCTTCATCCATCTTCTTTGTTTGTAAATTTTTTTTTGGAAATGGAAGGGGTTTAGGAGGAACATCATCAATATTTTTCTTACCTTTATCTTTCTCCTTGGATTCCTCATCAGTTAGTGTGGAATGGGGCTTTTCTGGAGTTGAGGTGAATCCTGGTGAAACGATAGGTGGAGAAGTATCAGTTTTTTTCTTCACACATCTCAATGTGATGGCACTGAAATTCCTCTTTGGATTTGGAGTAGGTTGGGAAGGTAGATTTTCAGAATTGTTACTTACCAGTTCATGGAGGGCGGTGGCAATTTGGATCATTTGAGTTTTCAACTCTCTCAGCTTTGAACCTTGACTCTTCAACTCATTTTATTGATTAAGAGTAATTTGTTTCAAAAGATCACGAGTATTAGAATATACCTTTGGTGGGGGATTCCCTTGTTTTTGGCTTGTTGATGCTTGTGCTTAAAATCTCCTTTGGGGTTGTTGGAAGCCCTACTGGTAAGGCAGAGACTGTTGGAAGTTTTGTTGAAAAGGGAGACTTTTTTGTTTTCCAGAGCCATACCTCATGTCCGATTGATCCTTACACCATTGGTTGTATATTGGAGCAAATGAATCAAACTTATTTTGGGGATATGGTTGTTGCTGTTGCTGCTGATATGGGCTCCCAGGAAATATCGCTGCACAATATTTTGTTTCTTGTAGTTGGGGGCAATAGTTAGTTGGGTGGTCTGTTTCAGTGAAAATTCCACAAGGCCTTGAAAGAGGGGGTTGTGATATCTTTTGAGCCAATGCAATCTGCCTCACCATAGTGGTCAATTCTTCTAACTTAGTATCAATCAAATGACTTTCAAGAGAAGAAGGACTTACCTGATGTACTCCTCTGACATGCGGTGTACCTCGATCACCAAATTGTTGGGAGTTTTGGGCCATCTTGTCAATCAATTACCGTTCAGCTACTGGTGTCTTATCCACCAATGCCCCTCCAACTGAAACATCCACCATGCTTCTCTTCATAGGTGTGATTCATTCATATAAGTACTGGATGAGTAGTTTCTCACTGATTTGGTGATGTGGGTAGCTTGCATATAACTTCTTGAATCGCTCCCAGTACTCATAAATTGACTCCCCTTATGCTTGCTTGATCCCTGAGATCTCTTTTCGAATAGATGTGGTCCTTGATGCTGGAAAAAATCTCTGTAAGAAAAGACGTTTCAAATCGTTCCAACAAGTTACATCTTTATGTTGTAAACAATACATCCAATCCTTTGTAGCTCCATCAAGTGAGAATGAGAATGCTCTTAGTTTGATTTGATCCTCAGAAACATTTCTTGGTTTTAAGGTTGATCAAACCACATTAAATTATTTTAAATATTTGTTTGGATCCTCACCAGATAATCCATGAAACTTTGGAAGAAGATGAATTAACCCAGATTTTAGTTCAAATTCTGATTCGAGATTCGGGTATGTAATACAATTCGGTTGATAATTAATATCAGGTACAACCAATTCTCGAATGGTTCTATTCAGTTAATTGTTATTGTCTATAGCCATTGGTTCTTTTTTTAAGTTGGACTTATAAGTTTTTTCAATTTCAATGTTCTTAGAGTGGAGGAATTCTCGAACTGGTTGAATGTTGAAACTTCCTATAGACTGAGAATGTCTGATTCGAGCTCGGAGGCTATGTTCAATCTCAGGGTCAAGATCTAAGAGATCTTAGGTATTAGTTTGTGTCATAAATCAAATAAAAATGAAAAGAAGGAAAGTGTACCATAGTAAAATAAAAATTAGAAGTTTAAGTTGATGGTCCAAAAAGAAGAAGAAAATAATAGAAGAAGAAGAAGAAATAAAGAAAAAAAAAACAGATTGGGTAAAGAAGAAAGAAAGAAGAGAAGAAGAGAATAAAATGTAAAATAAAATAAATACCACTAATTGGTTGAAATAATTATTGCCTCCCTGACAACGGTTCCAATTTTAAAGGTTCTATCATGGGTGCCCTCAAATGATGTTCGGTTTCAGGTTACTTAGGTGTAGTAGAGTGGCTGACCAAGGTTGTCTCTCAAAGGAGGAAGTAAATTTGACAAATTATTAAAGGTATTTTGAAAATAATAACACTACTTGAAAGGATTTGGGGTTTTCTTACTATTAATAAAACTATAAGAAGTTGGGTAGAAGAATATTGTATAATTTTTTTGTTTTTATTTTTTGAAATGATGTTCGATTAAAAAGACACAACACGAAGATGTTTTTTTAGAAAATATTTTAAAAGGCGTAATCGATATAACTCCACCTATTTAATAAATTATTTATCATTATCATTTAAATTAACATCAAATTAATTATGATCCCCTAACTTTTTAACCCTCGAACCCTACAAGAATTAACCTTACCACAAAGATAAAGTGAATTAAACCCTAGACTATCTTCGGAACATGTAATCGCAACACCCTACTTTGATTGATGTTATAAGGATAGATTATGGTCAATGGTAAATTAAGGTACATATCCATTTTGTAAATGAGAACTAATTGAGTTTAGATATTATGTTTGAACTATACAAATTAATCTTGTGTGGTTTTGAATTACCGGTTAAGGTTGCGCTCTCAGAGTTCACAAAATTCCCAACCTCACGTGTTTTGTGTTAACTATTCAATTGCTTGCTTAGTTTCATTTAAATTAAAAACTCAATTAATAGATCATAATATGTGAATTACAGTAGCTCATTTATTCAAAATAAATGAATTAATAATGATAGAGGTCAATCGATTACTAAAAAGAACTACTCTTCCATGGGTGGCGTAGTCATCGTAGAAACGTTTTGCATGTGCAAAGGTTTAGAAAGGGTAAAACCCAATCTTGTTTATACTCTTGATTCCATCCCAATTAGGAAGATTAAGGAAGAATAAAACATAGGAAAATATGGTAATACATAAGAAAATATAAGAAATAAAAGAGGAATAAAGAAGTTTATTATGCAAACATAAATATTACAAAGCAAGAAAGAGAGGAAAGCTTCGATGAAGGGATCCTTGCTTCAAGAGACCCCCCTATGAGTATAAGGAGTTCCATAACCTATAAGGTGCTGAGAGGAATCCTATATAACTTCAAAATGGAATCACTTCACTCCTTGTCCGAGCCTACAAATGGGGTGCCCAAGGTGTCAATTTATAGCCAAAATGGGGAGTGTTTTTTGGAACCCAGTTTTCAAGATACCACTTGTGTATCAGTTTTGAGTTGGTAAATTGAATTATCTCACGTTGTAAAAAATATAAAAGTTGTAGGTAATCATCTTTAATATATCCATGTTAAATTTGGATGCCAATGGATGATGAAATCTTGATATATGTCTGAAATACAGAACCAAATCTTTGACTTCGTGCAGATTCTATTCCCTGGACAGATTGGTTCGTATGGACTCCTTAATGACCGACTTGGGCTTTGGTTCCTTGAGAGGAGTTGTGTCCCATGAAGTTTTGGAGAGTCTAAAAAAATTTCAGCCCATTTGGAATCACGGATTTTGAGAAATGTGCAAAATAATGGATATATGTTCTTGGGATTCCATGCAGTTTGGCCCATTTCCCTTCTGGATTATCTCTGACCCTCCAAATCACCTCCTCCTACAAAGAAATCACCAAAAAAAGAATAATTTCCCTTTTTAACAGTGATAAAAATTTAATAATTTAATCAAATGGGATGTTCAATTTGAGATAATATTTGTAATTTTAAATACAAAACTAGTTTAAAACAGTGATATAGGGGTGAAATAATGTAGTGAATTGCGATGTGATCATTCATCTATTTCATGTTTGCATAGAATGGTTTTCTGAAGAAGAAACAGGGAAGATAAAGTAGGAAGGAACCAAGAGGCTGATGTCTGTCTGAATCTGCAGCCTGAAATGGTGGGAATCAAAACCGAGCAGTTTGTGACAACAATGGACCAATTGAATCAAACAATAAATGGGGGTGGTATCTATGCTAGAGAAGAACATGATCTACCACAAAGAAACATGTCTTTTGTGGAGCATTTTATGAGGCAACATCCTCCAGCATTCAGTGGAACCACAGATCCAGTGATAGCCAAAGGATGGATCAATGCTCTAGAAAATATATTTTATTTCATGGGATGTTTGGAACGTCAAAAGGTAATACTATCCATTTATCGTTTGGAAGGTGAATCCGATCAATGATGGTTTCTGGTTAAGAATATGAGAGAAAGAGATGATCTTTACAGTTTGGTATGAGATGATTTTAAGAGTCTTTTTTTGGAAAAATATTTTCCTAAAACTGTTCGACTCAGAATAGAGAAACAATTCTTGGAACTGAAGTAGAAAGATGATGATTTTGTGGCAGCATATGAAGCCAATTTTATAAGACTGGCTAGGTATGTACTGGATTTTACTCGGGATTTTGAAAGTAAAATTAATAGATTTTACTTTGGTTTGAAACTGTTTTTGCGAAGATCTTAGGCCTCACGAGAGTTTAAAAGCTATAAGAAGCTTGTTCGTTGTGCTGAAAATGTTGAGATAGAGTTTTCTGACACATATGTGCCTCGTGATAACAAAAATAAGAAGCGTTCAGGTTGGAAGGAAATGGGGAAGAACTTGTCAAAGAAGTCTGAAGGTAAGAAAATGAATTTCCCTTCTTGTGAAAAGTGTGGTAAAAGGAATCCTGGTGAATGACTTGTAAATTCTGGGAAATTCTACCAATGTGTAAAGTTTGGAAACATGTCTTGTGAGTGCAAGGAAAATGATCCGGAAATTAATGAGAAGCCGATGGTGAGATGCTTTAACTGTAAGGAATTGATTCATTTTGCTAATATTTGTTCGAAGCTAGTTACTCAAGCAGGGAATTGGCAAGATATGAAATAGAAGGGTTTGGCATTTGCAACCACTTCCGTAGATGTTGAGCCGTCAAATGAAGTGGTCTCAGGTACATTGCTTATTTTTACAGATTTTGCAAATGTGTTGTTTGATTCAGGTTCTACAAATTCCTTCATTTTTGAGAAATTTTCAAAAAAATTGGGAATTCAACCTCATGAAATGAAACCAGATATCATGGTAAAAACACCTGGAGGAAATATTATGAAAAAAAGAAATTATAAGAATCTGCCTATCCTTGTCTATGGAAAGATTTTACCTGCAAACCTTGTTGTTTTTCCTATAGTAGAGTTTAATGTTATTCTGGGTATGGACTGGATTTCTTTTTATCATGCTAAGATATATTGCAGAGAAAAAGAAGCTGTTTTTCAGAATTAATTTCAGTTTGTGTAGAATAATGAACCCATACCATTAATAAAATATCAGGAAGCTAAGAAACCGATAAAGGATGAAAATGAAAGTTATCTTTCTTATATTTTTGAAGATAAGGGAACTATTCAGATTAGGGATGTACTAGTGGAAAATGAATACCTGGATGTTTTTCCCGATAATTTGCCTAGTTTTATTCCTAATCGAGAGGTTGAGTTTACTATTGACTTAGTTTCTAATGCTAAGACAATTTCTAAACATCCTTATCGAATGGCCCAAATGGAACTTCTGAAATTAAAAAAGTAGTTGCAAGAATTATTAGATAAAGGCTTCATCCAACCCATCACTTCACTATGGGGCGCTCCTGTCATATTTGTTAAGAAAAAAATGGTTCAATGAGACTTTGAATCGATTATAGAGCCTTGAATAACATTACTGTTAAAAAAAAGTATCCTTTGACTCATATCGATGATTTGTTTGATCAGCTCTAGGGAGCGCAGTATTTTTCGAAGGTTGACCTAAGGTCGGGGTACCATCAGTTGAAAGTAAAGGATGAAGGCATCCCAAAGACTGCATTCCATATTAGATATGGTCATTATGAGTTTATAGTTATGCCTTTTGGGTTGACTAATGCACCTGCTGTATTCATGGATCTTATGAATAGAATATTTCATGAGTTCTTGGATAAGTTGGTGGTTGTATTTATTGATGAAATTATGGTATATTCTAGAAGTAAAGAGGAGCATGAAAAACATCTACGGGTTATTTTTCAAACCTTAAAAGAAAAAAAAACTACATGGAAAATTTAGTAAGTGTGATTTTTGGTTGCAACAGATTTCTTTTCTTGGGAACATTGTAAATAAGGATGGAATAATAGTTGATCCTTCCAAAACAAAAGTTGTTAATGAAGGGAAAAGACCTAAAAATGTTAAAGAGATTCGTAGTTTTCTTGGATTAGTAGGTTATTACAGATAGTTTGTTAAAAACTTTGCACGGTTATCTAGCCCACTAACTAAGTTAACACAAAAAGGGGTTAAATTTGTTTGGACAGAATAATGTGATGTTTTTTTTCAGGAACTAAAGAAGAGATTGGTGAATGCTACAGTTTTGGCCTTGCCTTCCCGAAATGGTGAGTTTTTCATCTACAGTGATGCTTTATTGAAGTTACTTGGTTGTGTTTTGATACAGAATGATCAGGTAACCACTTATGCTTCAAGACAACTAAAACCTCACGAGTTAAATTATACCACACATGATTTGGAATTGGCAGTTGTGGTTTTTTACTTTGAAAATTTGGAGGCACCATTTATACGGATCCAAATGTCAAATATATACTGACCATAAAAGTATGAAGTTTATATTCACTCAAAAGGAATTAAACATGAGGCATATAAGATGGATTGAACTGATAAAGGATTATGATTTCACGATCAATTATCATCCCAGAAAAACAAACAAAGTGGCAGATGCCTTGAGTCGAAAACATCATTCATTATTAACCATGTTACGTTTGGAACATGATCCCTTGATTAATGATTTGATGAATTTTGGCTTAGAATTTGTTATTTTAGGGAATATATATGTTTTTCTTCATGTTTCAGTGCAGTCATCTTTATCAGACAGAATTAAGTGAGCACAGAAGGAAGACTGTGAGCTACAGAAAAAGGTAGAATTGGTTAAAATGGGTAAGCTTCCAGAATTTAACCTTGATAAAGATTGTGTTTTAAGATTTGAAAAAAGGTTGTGTGTGCCTTTTGATTTCCATTTGAAGAAATATTTGTTGTGTGGAGCTCATAGTTCTCCATTTTCAGTTCATCCTGGAAGTACTAAGATGTACAGAGACCTTCGGGAATATTACTGGTGGGATGGAATGAAAAGGGATATTGCTGATTTTACTATGAAATGTTTGACATGTAAATAGGTTAAAGTAGAGCGGTAGTTACTGAAGGGGTTGCTTCAGCCTTTTCTAGTGCCAGAGTGGAAATGGGAGAATATATCCATGGAATTCTTGGTGGGACTACCTAATACTTCTCGAGGTAAGAATGTGATTTGGGTTATTGTTGATCGGCTAACAAAATATTCACATTTCCTTTATATTCGAGATACAATGTCATTGGATCAGCTTTATCGACTATACCTCAAATATATCTTTAGGTTACATGAAGTTCCTCTTTCCATTGTATCTGATCGGGATCTCAGGTTCACTTTTAACTTTTGGAAGGGGCTTCAGAATTCATTGGGAACAAAATTAAATTTTAGTACAACTTTTCATCCTCAATCAGATGGGAAGTTAGAATGAACGATTTAGAATTTGGAGGATATGATTCGAGCTTGTTCAATGGACTACCAGGGAAGTTGGGATCAACATCTTTCTTTAGTTAATTTTTCTTATAATAATAGTTTTCATTCTAATATTCAGATGGCACCTTTTAAGGCATTGTATGGGAAGTAGTGTCGGACTCCAGATTTTTGGGATGAAGTCAAGGAAAGGAAGTTTATGGGACTAGAATTTGTAGAATAAGTGGCTGATAAAGTGTAGATGATCTAGTAGCACATGAGGACAACTTAGAGTAGGAAAAAAAATTATGCAGATAATAGAAGGAAAAACTTCTCATTCGAGGTAGGTGACCATGTTTTCCTTAAAATATCTCCTTAGAAAAGTATGATGCCTTTTGGTAAGAAAGGGAAGCTAAGCCCACGGTTCATAGGTCCTTTTAAAATTATTAAGAAAGTTGGACCAGTTTCATACCAGGTAGCTTTGCCTTTGAGTTTGTCTCAGGTACATAATGTTTTTCAGGTTTCGATGTTGAGAAAGTATGTGCTAGATTCATCACATGTCTTGAGTCCAAAAGAAGTTTAGTTGGAAAAGAACCTTTCTTATGAAGAGAAAATAGTTTAGATTCTTGATCAAAGGGAATAGGTATTGCAGAATAAGGTAATCCACTAGGTAAAGGTTTTTTTTGGAGAAACCACATGGTTGAAGAAGCAACATGGGAATCTAAAAATGCTATGAGGGAAAGTTACCCTCACTTGTTTAATGAGTAAATAAAATTGTGAGGACGTAATTTCTAGAAGGTGGGGATAATGTAACACCCCAAGGTTTTTAAAAAATAAATTAAATGCATGAAACTTTGTTTTTAAGTATATATTTATAACTAGCCTTTAAACATAATTTTGTAGCTTCTATGTTTTGAATTTCAAAAAACAGTCATCTACAATTGTGTTCAGTAAGTTATTTAGAGTCTGATAGAACCAACTTGTATTTTTAGTGAATAGTAACATTTCCCTATGAATATTAATATGAATAGTAACATGAACCTAATGAATAGTAAATTGTATTATTATTTTATTTTCTTAAGGCTTTAAGATAATGACATATTGGTTAATTTTTCAATGTGATATAAAAGCAGTTATAGAATTAAAATTGTTAATTTTTGAATTAAGCATGAATTTATTTAAAAATTAAATTAATAATATTTAGAAAATTATTTTCAAATAATGGAGTTCATTTTTTAATTCTACTTGTTGATAAATGGTTAGGGTGAATTTTTTGGATTTTTTCTGAAATAATTGATTTTTTGGTTAATAGTAAAAAATACAGTTTTGAGTTTCTGTGTGTTAATGACATCATTAATGATGTAATAATGATGTAATCAATATGGTCAACTTTTTTTACAGTAAACTAAGATGTGAGGTGTCCCAAGTGGATAATACCTTGGGAAAATACCATGGGTAAGCCCATGGTTTTGCAAATACCACTAATGAGGTGTCCCTTGGAAATTATTAAAATATTCCCACACTTTTGCTATAAATACCAACCCATTCCTTCATTAAATTCATTTAAAATCCCTCATAAATGAAGATATGGACTCCTTACCTCCCTAGTAGTCCTCCCAAGGTTTACTCAAGCCACCAAGGTCCCAACCTTCATGTTCTAGGAGTTACTCTACAAGGTAAGAAAATTCTCAACTTCTTTCTTTTTCCATTCAAGTTATCTTTTATGTGGTATGGAATTCAAGATTCCATACCATGTTCTTATTTTCATATTATTCTTGATATATTCTGTTTTATGATTCATTTATGTATGGGTGAACCTTGTCCCCTATCTTTTTAATGTTTTCTAAAACCATGTTGCATAGATGTTAGGGTGCCGAATTTTTGTAAGGGATTTCTCAACTATTCTTTTATTTTGAGTTCCTTTCCTTTCTTTCATCAATTCCTCTTACCCAAGAGGCATGAAATCTGCATAAATAATTTATATTATGAATTTTCTCATGTTCATTGAAAATTCATCATCATTGTTCTTCTTATCTCCCACTTATTTTTGGAATAAAAACATTGTCCGTGATGTGTCAAATTACCGACATTGTGGACGATGTGATTTCAATTTACATTAATTGTTTCAAGTATTTTCATGAAACCATTTTTATGGTATAACCAGGTTATAATATATGAATAATTTTTCATACATGGTTCTGTAATTATTTTGAACAGATGGTTTTAATTTATAAAACAAAATGAGGTTGTCATTATCAAAGAACCACTAAAATGATCTAAACAAACATCATTAATGTTTTAACTTATGAATCATCCTCATTTTAGAATTGAAAATGATAAATGGTATAATTTATGGTTCTTAAAAAATTTAAATACCTTCATATTCCAATTTTGAAGTTTCACTTCCAATCGACAAGAATATCCATCATTAACCAATCATGGAAATCATGTAAAGAAACGCACCCAAAACAATGCAAGGAACAAAATACTAACAATTTAAGGGTGAAATGATGTATTGAAATGATCATATAAGATATTATAAAGATGGATATTTTTATGTAAGATATTAATAACACTCTTTTAACCATTATAAATGAGGTTTAAACAAGTTTAAAGTAAGACAAACCCGAGGTAAGGGAATCCATAACCCAATTTCTATTCTTTGGGTTAACCTTATTCTTTATTCATTATGTGGTAATAATATTATTGGTGTGATGAATTTTTGTTTATATTATGTTGTATTATGTGTATTTACAGTGTATACACATATCCATTCCATTCTATTAATTCTCACTCTAATTATATTTTAAGGGACTTTCCTTTTAAAATCATTTTAAAACTCTCTTTAATAAATTTCAAAAGGATTGTTTTTTATATATGTATATGGTATGAGTGGTTTATCCTGATTCCAAGATACTTTATTACCATGATATGTTCCTTGGACATTATTTATGTTGGTTTGATCCCATTATAGCTCAATACATGTTGGGTTGAGCCCATTTTAGCTAAAGATATGTTGGGTTGAGCCCATTATAGATCAAGATATGATGGGTGAGCCCCATTATAGCTCTCCAATTCATTGGGTACTCTGGAGATTTAAGTTGACCAAAAGGTTATTCCATGTGTAAGGGTGAATGTAAGATTGATATGGTAAATATGTCCCAAGGCAACAACACGAGTATTCTATGCATTCGAGTTTTTATGATATGGGTTTTATTGGTTTTTATGTTATCACTTGACCGACGCTTTCTATCTTTATATCCCTTACTGAGTTTTATACTCATCCCATGTTTTTAAATTTTTTTTCATAGGATATAAGTATGGGTAAGAAAAATAAGGGATTCATGATGTTTGATATGGAGTGTTTTCAAAGAAATCATGATTTATGTTTTAATGTTTTATATTTTCAAAAAAATGGAAAATGTTTTTAGTAGTATCCTCCTGTATGATTGTGGTATGTTATTTATGTAAGTTATCCTAATTATCTAGAACTCTAAACTCAAAAATATCCTCAATGTGTAATAATGTATATTCTTTACTAAATTTCAATATTAAGTAATGTTTTAAGGCCGAGTCCTTATACATTAGGGATGGAATTTTTGGAAAACCAGGACCTACAAAAGTTTATTAAGAATATTTATAGGAGAATTGGGTAGGGGTTGGTCAATATAGAAGGCTCAAGGATATGTGAGGAAATGTGAGAGGAGATTCCTTTTTTATAAGAGAGGAGAGGGACACTTTAGGAAACTCTCAAAATATTAAAATATAATAAGACTATTATAGATCTAAATAATTAAAAATGGACCATAAATGAAATTTATAATACATGTTCGACCATATATTATATCCTCATTATTATTTAACATTTTTTTTTATTTTTAAATAATTTAATAATAAATTAATTCAATAAGATATTATTATTTCCAAATTTAATACTATTCATTTAATTTTACTTAAAATACAATAATACAAAGTGTAAATTCAAATATAATAATTTCAAACATATATAATGTATCTTATAGATCTTTTAAATTTGTTAGACACGTTAAATAATCCATAATATAACAAAATTAATATTATTAAAACAATTTATTCTATTTTTATGTTAATTGAATAAATGTTGTTTTAGAATTAGAGAGACTTTTAAGGTAATTATATAACTTATAAAAATTAAAAATAAATTCATATAATTAAAATGGTTTCATTTATATCAAAATAGACACTTATATTCGTTCATAGATTTATTTTGGCCCTATGTGGACACATAAAAGATATTAAAATACAAGATAGTGATATTTTGTAACTATCATTGATTTAAATAATATATAATTTATTTTCATGTACAAGTGTCAATTAAACAACTCAAAATAGATCATATTATGATAATTATTGAATCTTATTCATCCAATAATTTATTTGGACATCTTTTGGTTTTATTTTAAACCTTATAATTTTGATTTACCCTTAATTAATTCCTTTAACTCTTACCATGACATCATGTCTTTTTATTTACTAAGGGTTAATATAGTCACTCTAAAATGTCAAAGGTACCATAAATGGACCATTGGTGACATATTTAACTTCATCCCAATTATTTTGTCCAAAGTTTATATTTTTATGAATTTTATATAATTTAATAAAACATTATTTATTTAAAATATCAATAGTGTCAATTTTGACACTATTCATTAGTTGAATTTTTATAAATATCATAACATATAAAAATGTTCTAAAAAACTCCTTTAAAACATAAATAAAATTTCAAATTCATCCATAAAATTAGTGGATGACATTAATTCACTCAAATTATATTTATTTTAATATTTATAATATCATTTATTTGACATTTCTATTAATAAAATAATTTCTGCATCACTATTGAGTCATCATTAATGATACTTATTTAATCTCTAAAAATTATAAATAAATTTCTAAGATGTATGTAATTATATTATATTTTCATAGACCACATATAGTTGATTTTATTCCTTCGTAATCCTTAAATTAAAAATTAATATACTTATATAAAATGAGAGTGTGACATCTTGTCACATTCATTATTTTTTTTATATTCATGTCATATTCATAGGTAAGTGGAAATTAAGTTATTATATTTCAAAAAAATAAATGATAATGGTTTAATTTAGTCATCCAATAGGATTTTACAAGTTTTAAGTTAATTTTATAATATTATGTTTACCTTTAATTACCAGATTTACCTTTAACCATGGTAATAAAAATAATTACCAAAGTTACTATTTATAAGGATCAAAAATAAAATTGGACTATTAATATAATTTGAACCTAATGATTCCAAATATTGAATCCATTTTTCAAAATTCAAAATATAGAAGTTTTAGTAATTAATTTAAAATTAATCCCATTGTCGAAAAAAACAGGTTTTTGTTTAAAAGTTAAAACATTGCAAAAGATTGAAATATTTTTACATATGAATTCAATGTAAAATTAATGAAAATGACTTAAATTATATTAAAATATAAAGATATATTTTATTTATACTTTAAAACTATTTAATAATATATTTTAACCATATAAATTATTTCGATGAAAAAAGTTTTTTTCAATTAAAATTTAGCGTATTTTTACTATTCAAAAAAATATAAAAGTTATCAAAAAAATATAAAAAATTAATACAAAATAAAATTTTATATTCTGTTTCCAAAGAAGAAGTTTATTTTTTCAAATTGAACTTATAAACGTGTCAAAAACTAGATTTAAAATGGGTGCACCACCAAAAGGTGACAAAACCACATTTTTCGGAAAAATACTTCTTTTATTTGAAAATTTTAATTTATTCTTATATAATATTCTAGAAAATACATAAGATGAATGTTAATTTTATAAAATTTTAAATGTGGTTAATACTATTCATAATGGATAGTTTATATCGCATTAAATAATAATATTTTAATAATATATCGTTGTTTAGTGAAACTCGATATTGCGTACAATGCAAGCTATCGAGGAAGGTCGCTCTTGAGTGTAATGCAATCCAAGTTAGTGTTGTGTTTAATACAAGATAATATGGTGTTTTTCATAGCACAATCTAATATTAGTGTAGTGTACAACATAATACATCAATAAAAATAAAAATAATCTATCTCATAAAATCTCAGGGTGTTACAATAATAATTAGATGCATTTATTATGATAACATAAATTATTGGATGTGAACATAAATGAGTTAGATAAATTATGTTATTGAATCAATGTATAATTGTTATATACTATTAATAAAATATCAACAACACATCATAATTAATATACCAACATATTTGAGTTGGATCTCTTTTGATTAGAGTTTCATTCATAGTTTACAATTTTTGCCTTAACAAACTTGGTTTTAAGTTGGTTTTTTATAATTAAACTCTAATCATTTTCAAGAGGAGAAATAACTATTCCTATAATTTAAGAAAGAACATAATTGAAAAAAATTATTATAAAGAGACGAAATACAGGAATTGAAAGAAATAAAATACAAAATAACTTTTCTGTATAAAAAAACATAGATAAAAGCAATATATAAATATAAAACAAATGCTAGAATACATATTAAATAAAGAAAAAAATACTTGTTTCTACAAATTAAATTGGATAAGAATATAAATTCTAACATAACTATGGAAATGATATATATAAATTGATTTTAGAATATAAATTCTAAGAAAATAATATATAATATATAATAAAAAATGTAGAAATTATAAGAATATAAATACAAATAACATAATATGAGAATGATACATATGCATAATTCATTTGAATATGAGAAGATATAATCTAGGAAAAGAAAACAATAAAAGAGTAAATATTATTTAATACAGAAAACAAAATACAATGCATTGAGTTTGATTTATCCATAAAATGGATATCCAATTAGTGACCCATTACATTTTAAGTAAACAGTTATCATCTGACATTTATTCAGCCTATTCATTTTTTCTTGTCAAGTGAACTTCATTTTAATATCCTCTTATGATAAAGAGTTTCTTATTATTTTAGTTATAACTTGTTATCTTTCAGTAAATATTTCCTGATCTCAATAAAGTTATATCCACATCTATAAGGAATTTATTAAGTAACATGTCAAAAATGAGATAAATAAATTATTTTAAGTTTAATAATTTGATCTCATAGAAATATCACCCATTATGTAACTGTACAGTATCGATATAGGGATACATGAATTCGGTCAAACCTTGACCATATTGAAATTTCATATTGAATCATATTAGCAAATATCTAATCTAACACAACCTCCATACAACAAGAACATAGACTGGTATTGAATTCATTTACAATATCTTTATATCGATAATAAATGAATGAAATCTCAGATATTATGACTACTATGAAACAAAATTTTGAGTGGTGAAGACTTCTTTAAAGTTTATGCATATATCATGCATACAATTTGAGTTAAATAATTTAAAGTGTATGAATAATTCATTTAAATAAAATTTCAATTGCATAATTAATTTCCATAATTCTGTTGCATAATTATGTCTCATAATTAATTTTCACTATATACATATTTCATTTGAAAAATAAATTGCATACTGTTTGAACTATATGCATAATTCATTTCCATATAGTATAAAAAATATGTAGAATTTAGTATGCATAAAATTTTATTTTCATATAGATTAAAAGGTGTTACTTTTTGAGAAATTTGAATGTAATATTCATTTTATTTTAAAAAATACACATGCATAGTTTAATAAAAAAATGTGAACTAATTAACTTTAATATAATTTATTAAAAGTACTAAAAAAATACAAAGTGAAAGGAATTTATATGAATGAGCTTTTAATATAGAATTAAATAGTATAGGAAATAAAATATTACATACATTTAGTATAACGATGACATTGATATAGTACTTTAGTTAGTTGTTCAGGATCTTGCATCAAAAGAAACACCTTGTAAATAAATAAATAGTAATGTTATATTGAATTAATTATTCTTATGAATGGAAGTAATTCATCCCCAACGTTACATTGAAAGTAAGAAAAAGAAAATTATCATGCTAGAGGAATGTCACCTAGGCTCACAATCTAGTGAGAATGGTCATTGAGGAATGTCACCCAGGCTCACGATCCAGTGAGAATGGTTATTGAGGGTACAAAGGGACCGTTGAAGGATACCCAAGAGAGGAGATGTTATAGATTTCTCATTAATAATAAAAGAGTTGTAATTTTTTTTATTTATATTTGACGTACCAATCTCAATTGGATTTAACTACAAGCATTTCCAAGTATAATTTTTCCTACATGCATTGCATGGTCACCTAGAGATTTCATATATTGATACCTCTCTCTTCAATGGGCCTAGCCTTCCAATACCATATAGCAAATTGAATTAACTCTAAACCATTTTAAAAACACTTAAAACATATATGAAATGCTAAACTACTAAAACTACAAATATGATAAATGATACAATAGAATCAATGAAACACTTCAATTAAAACTATAAGGAAAAAACAATAGAACATGATAACTGGTTGGCAAGAATCATTTTAATTATAAATAAGAAAGGAAAAAAATAATCACACCACTAATAAAGGGGTTCACATAAAAAAATAGAGTCATTCAATAATAAAAAATTTTACTTGAAACTACCATTACAAAAAAAACACTAACAGAAACCAAAATTACTAAAAACTACAAATATAGTGATTGGAAAGAATCCTTTGACTTAGATTTTTCATCACAATAAATGTGTCATCTAATGTGGTATAGAAAAAACACCAATAAACATGGATTTAAGTATGATCAGAAATTAAATAGTAGTTAGGTTAAAATTACATCTAATGTTAAATATTAAATTGGCTAGTACACTATGATAATAACATTAGCTAGTGAATAACAATGTTGAAGAAATTCAAGTCACCTATGTTTGGTTTGTAGAAAAAAACCATTTTAAAACTACTTATGACACTCATATTACAACTTCTAAAAACTTATTATATGACAATAAAAGACACTACTATTTTGTTAATAGAAACCAGTTTATACTCTAAAATAAAGTTGCTTAAATGAATAACAGAATCCTTGAACCCATTAAATTCATATAAAATGCATCAACCTTGAAGAAAATGCATCAACCTTGAAGAAAATGCATTTTAAATTTTTTAGAATACATTTAATAATATCCACCAATCATATTGGATTTATTACCCATAGAAAATCAACCATGGTCCCTAATTACATAAAATATTAACTCTAAATGAAGCTGCATTGGTACTAGAAATGTAGGGAAAAAAGTGGCATCAGTTTTCTTGTTTAATTATAATCATAAATAGGGGATATCTTTTATAGGAGTGACCATTAGTATTTTTCACATGTTTAGAGCAATATATTACAATTTAAAATGAAGGATTATTTAGTATAATATCATATAATGGATGATCTACTTGGGGTTTTAAGAGTAGAGTTTTTTAAAAGCTTATAAAATCAGTAATGATGAAAAAAATAAAATAATAGAAAAAAATACTATTATGGTAGTAATGAAACATTTGGATGGAATAAATAATGATTATGTCCACTTAAAACATATTTCATATCTCCTGGTGATACAATGGTGGTGTTCAAAAGTAGCATAGGTTAACATGTTGTTATGAGAGTTTTAGGAACTTATATAAGTTAATATAAGAGGATTTACATGTAGATGGTTAGTAAAAATCATTCAATTATGATAAAATCAAAAATTTCAGTGAAATTATGAGAGAAATTATCTTTGTGTGTGGGCAATCACCTCAAGAGAATGAAGGGAAAATCCATTTTTTTAGTATCCCCACTGTATTTTGACGGGAAGTGGTAGCTACTGAAACAAAATAAAAACAAACTACATTTGAAAAAAATTAATAATATAAATTATTGAAAGAAAAATCATAGTTTATTTTAATTAATATATTCATAATATTTATAAGATAATAAATATAGAGAATATATTTATAAGATGACCACAGGTGCATGCATACAGTTTTTTTTCAAAAAATATTAATATACTATATACATCTGAAGGAATGTTTAATATAATGAATAACTTCAAGGGAAAATGAATGATATATGAAAAATAGAAAATTGTAAAGAATATAAATGTTCACATGAAAATAAAAGGTCACAAAATAGGGACCCCTACAATAGGTTATGAATAGTTCATTAAAAAATTGATTTGTGCCTGGTACTACAAATAGAGCTTCAAATATCTTATGGATCACAAGCCTAAATTTAAGTAGTACCTGAATATCAATCCTTGTGTAGTAGATATCCAAAGCCATGAATAATATTGAGTAGAAAATTTAAAATATTGAATAAAAAATTATAAATTAAATAATTATCATGTCGTAATAAATAAAAAATAACCAATGAAAATAGATTTTTTTAAAATCAATAAAGTAACAATGAAGAAATTGAAATTATTATAGTAGTGTTATACCTTCAAATCCAAAGAGAGTTAGATGGAGAAATAAACACCAAAAATAAATTAACACCACCACCTATAATAGAATCCTATTTAATTAAATATAATAACTAATCTAGAATATTATTTTATATAAGCATGTAGGTTATGAATTAGAAATTTTGAAGGAGATAGAGATGGAGAAAATACTCCGTCAACCCACATAGAGGAATTATTGGATATAAATAGGGTTTGTGAAGAAAAAAAATGTTGTGAAATGTATTAGTTTAATCAATTAGTCTTTTCGATTAATATGTCTAATATTATGTAGATGTGAGATAGAGATGGAACAGTAGGTGGAGGTGGAGGTGGAGGCGGCAGGTGGAGGCAGAGGTGGAGGTGGAGGTAGAGGAGATATGAGGAGGTGAGAGGAAGTATTCCAATGATACCTTGAGATATTTGTATTGTTTCTATATTTTTATGGGAGGCATGTTTCGATAGACAATGATTTTGAAACAATGCACAGGTGGAAATTTTTAGGAAGCCTAATCACGATCAACACAGTTCCATTGAAAGTGAAGTGGAATCTATAGAAATATATGGGAGGATGTGATGCGTGGGGGAATCCGTCTTTTCATAGGAAATGGGATTGAGAAGTGGATATTTTTGGAGGTAATAATAGGAATGGAATCAATCTCGGAGAGGCAGACACATTGGCGGAGGAATGCTATGGAGGATTCACATGTTGTGGGAGGCATAATGAATAGTAAAAAGAACACAATAGATACCAAAATAAAATAACTATATATTTGAAAAGGAATAATAATATGAATTTTTGTGGGAATAAAGTAGAATATAATTTTAAGTTAATATGTGCATAATAACTGAATAAATGTAAATAGATAAAATATTATAGAGACGTGAAAAAAATATTAAAGTTTTAAGAACATATTTTTATAACATTGGGTAAACTGACTATGATGATTTATTAATGAATTAACTAAATATAAATTCATATTACAATAGACACATGTGAGGGAATAAACTGAAGAACTAAGAAATTACTACTTATTTCAAACTTTCCAAGGATGTTTTAGTGGAATTCAAGGGAAATTGGAAAGAGAATGTGAAAAAATGAAACACACCCTATTGGAATAAATAACTACTTATTTAAGAAATGTAATAAAATTCATCTGATTAACTTTAATGACATCACACATGTTTCAATAAATAGAACCTAAATATATCTTGACTAAAAACAATTCCAGACTTCATTTCTTTAGAGTAACCTACACACGAGTACAATTAATTAATTTTAAAGAAAAAATCATGATATCATTATCAATAAAAACTATCAAGCTAATTAATGGATATTAAAATCTATAATGTTTAATGATTATTTATTGAATAATGATGAAAAAATATAAATTAATCACAAATATTTAATGAATTCCCTATTATTTAAATTTAGTAATGCTACATTACCCTAATAACATTCTTTCCATGATATCCCCAATCATAATCTTACACATATATCCAAATCATAATATATGAGCATCCAACTAAAAATATTAATTAAATTCATGAAATGATATAACCAAAACCATTGTATATATGAATTAATCTTATACATCTAAAATATGACAAGGGTGAAAATCAGAAAGTATATACCACGTGAATTTTAGCTAAATGATCAAATCCCATGAAACATAAAAAATATAAAAAATGAAAAAAAACTAAACTAAAAGTTTCAATGGATTAATAACATACCAAAATCTAGAATAAGTGACCATCACAATTTCAAGAACAAAAAATCAAGCAACTTGAAAAAAAAACTAATTAAAGGGGAGGGTCCAGGGAGGAGAAGAATCCATGGATCCAAAGAAACTATGCATGTGATGAAACAAGGGTCAAATATGTGTACCATGGTGGTTGAGCCCAAATTTACACAAGTTTTATGGTGTAAGAAGTCACTTTTAGAGAAACTTGGGTTATCGAATCCTCAGTGACCTAAGAAGAAATCTAAAGAAACATACATTCTATGGATGTGATTTGGCTATAAAGTGGCCAAATTGGGTTTGAATTGAGTGTATTGTTAATGATTTTGATATACTTAAGTTAATTTAATTTAAAAATAATTATTTAATCCTTTTTTATCACTTGGGGTGGATTGGATGAATTTATTTTTAAATTATTTCAATGTCTTAAATTCGAGTGTTTCCTTTAATGAAATATGAACTTTCCAAATCACTCATTAATTTTGTATTTTAACTATCCTAAGTATAATCACCTACACACCTGGAGGATCATATTCATGAGCACTCCAAGGTAGAGGATCATTTCATCACTCTAGATGAGAAGCCTTAAAATTAACGAGATCAATGGAGAAGACACATCATTGATTGAAAATCTCAACAAAAGAATTGATTATGAATTATTAAAATTAGAAATAAAATCCAATACATCACCCTGATACTCCCTTGGATCAACCATATAGAGTGTTATCTCTCCATTAATGTTATTATATAAATGGAAGTGGGTAGTAGACTCATAATGGTGTAATTGAATAAGAAAAAAAAAGAAATAACGATCACTCCACCATTGTGTGAAGAGTTTCAAAAAAGATGATGTGAATAGAATAACTTACTAAGGCAATGATATAAAATTAATATAAAAAATGAAATAATAAATTAATAAGAAAAATAATAATAATAAATTTTACTAATAAATGAAGGTGAAAAAAAAACTTACATGTGAAAAAATGAACATGCAATTACAAAATAAAAGATTAACAATACAATTGAAAGAAAAAACTTGGATCCCAAATCCCTTCACCACCATATTATATATTAATATCATGAGCCTTATCTCAACCCCACAAAAATCAACTCCCTCCCCATTAATTAGGATATTCAAAAGGTGGGTGAGAATAAAGGAAATTGGATGTTTCAAAGTTGACCACTAAAATAGGTCTAGATTCACCCCCAATGAAAATAAGTCATTGAATATGGCAGAATATTTGATTGTTGTAGAATAGAAATATCTTCTTCCAGGTTTCATATAATATCTTTCAAAATTTTATGACAATTGTATAAGTCATTTGGATTTATGCTTGAAATGGTGGGATGATTTTACGGGCCTTCAAATTTGGCCCACAAATTAAATGTCAACTTGGGCTCCCTATATCTCCTTAAAAACTTTAAAATTATATCTGACCATAGTTGAATGAAATTATCCCCATAATTTTATTTTATACAGTTAAAATTTTAGCTTCATTGGGCTTGATTTGTGAGCTCCACTTTTATTTGTTGGGCCTAAGGCCCATTATGATTTGTCCAGGAATTTCTGTGTTCATTTTCAAAAACCTCCATCTTCCTTTGGGATTCATCCATAAATCCTAAAATAAAAAATGTTATAATAAAAGTGATAAATAATATCCCAAAATATCAAATTCAAATAATGAATATAATGTTTTCCATAAATAGATTATTGATTGGGCCCAAATTTTCACTTTAAAAATGAATTGCACATGTGATGAGAAATGAAGTTAAATTTATAAAATGCACTAGAATTGATGTTTATAGACTTTGAAACACATGAATATTAAAATATTAACAATTAATATTAGCCTCTTTCAGTGGGTAATCACACCCCCAACTTCATTTTTTCTAGTCTCGAGAAAAAAGTATCACAAAAATATGAAATTGAATTCCATTTTCAAAAATATTTATCATAAAGTGATCACCAAAAGACATCATAATGAAAAATCATGAATCCCATCAAAATAATTTCTCACAATATAGTTTCAAAAGAATATCCCATGCCCATTCCTATTCCTTGGTTCAAATTCATCACCACATTTAATCCAATTTCAATTAAGTATGATGATGTGTTGTGTATCTCAAAAGAAATGGGACACATTTTCTTGTTCAAGGGGAAAAAATGGAAGTTATAGGTGGGAATAAAATTAAACCTTAATATGAGTATCCAATTTTATCTTTTTTATTATTATTTTTTGTTTTTTATTTTTTTTTGTTTTATTTTTTTTGTTTTTTAACCACAATAGAGATGAAAAAACTAACTCCGGGCAAGAAAAATATGGATTCACGATACCCAAGTGCTTGATGCAACACATATTGTCAATTACATGCTCTACAATAGAGATATAAAGCCCAACTCTAAGAAATAAAAATACGGAGTCATGATCCCCAAGTACCGAATGCCACACATTTAGATAAAACATTGCTCTATGTGGTCATTATTTAATTTTTTTGGACACTCAAATTAAAGTAAAAGTGACCCAAAACCCTATGATATAATGAAAGGGACCCAAGAGCTTAAACTTAAACCCAAAATCTAGTGGACATGCATTGGAGAATTTTACTTAAAAGGATGAAAATGTAAATGTTAAAAAATCACATTGGACAACCACACTTTCCAAAAACTATGCTCATGTACTTCATCATGCATTAAAATTATAATCAAGGAATTAAAAATTATTTTACATTTAGATTTGATGTTTCAAAATGTACATCAACACATGTAAGGAAAACTAATTGATTTTTTTTCATAAAAGCCCAATTTTTTTCTTCAAAATCTCACATTTTCACTCCCCCAACTTAGAATGACACTGACCTCAGTGTTGAAAGAGTAGATAAGAGAGATTTTAGAATTGGGAAGAAATAGGGGGAAAATGTGATTTTAAATGAATTCATGGAACAAAATCACCTGGTTTGAAGTTTATGTACCATCAATAAGCAATGGATCTCTTTGGCTTCATGAAACAAGTGGAATCCTCATGGATGGTTAAAGTAGGTTTTATTTTTTTAAGGCATGTGTTTCATTTGAAAATATGAAAATGCTTCATCTGCAAAATATCACACACAAGAAACATTAGATTACATTGGAAACCCCATGGGGGTTACTTAAATAAAAAAAATAAAAGAAACAAAGAAAGGAAGAAAACAGACCTATTTATTTTGAATTTCCAAACTATGAGTTAATGGACAAGTAAATGTTGGGTTGCCTCCCAAAAATAATTTTGTTAATGTCATTAGCTTGACATGAACCCTACATATAAAAGTTTTTTTCTTGGTTAATAGGTCTTTTTAGTTAACTCTTCCTCTATTTCTTTTTTATTATATTATTCAATGAATGGTTTTAACCTATGACTATTAAATTTTAAGATATGACTACTAGAGGGGTCCTGAATCTCTACTGCTCCAGGGGTATATATGATGCACTGTGTAAGGCCCTAACCATCTCGACCTTAAATTTCTTGGGTGAAAATGAAGTTTAGAACTTTACAAGAGTACAAATTTTCCTGGTTCAAAGTGTTTGACTTTGATATTCCTAGATTGGTAGGAATGAACTCTATCTTTATTGATCCTTGAATTTTCATAAGCCTCCATCCTAAGTTCATCAAGTTTATTAATGTCTAATTTACTCTTTTTTTAATCCAAAGAAATGTCAAAGTTCATTTTTTTGATTACCCAAAAGGCCTTATGTTCAATTTTAACAGGTAAATGGAAATATTTTCCATATACCAACCTATATGGTGACATGCCTAGGATGGTTTTGAATGCCGTACGATATGCCCAAAGGGTATCCAAGAGTTTCTCAGACCAATTTTTCTTTGAGGGATTGACAATTTTTTCATGAATTTTCTTAATTCCCTATTTTCCAACTTGGATTGAACATTGGTTTGAGGATGGTAGGTAGTGGAAACTTTGTGAGAAATCCCATACTTATACATGAGTTATGAGAAGGGACATTTGCAAAAATGGGTTCCATGATCACTAATGAAAGTCCTGGGAATTCCAAATCTAGAAAAGATGTGTTATTTTAGGAATTAGATCACAACTTGATGGTCATTTGACTTAGTGGGAATGTCATCAACCCAGTTAGAGATGTAATTAATAGCTAATAGGATTTAGATATATCCCTTAGATATTAGGAAGGATCCCATGAAATCAATTCCCCAACAATCAAAGATTTCAACAACCAGAATGAGTGTAAGGGGAATTTGATTTCTTTTGGTTATGGATCCTAATTTATGACATTGAAGAAAACATTGGTAGAATTTTTAGGAACCCTTAGTGATATTAGGATTAAAAAACCACTTTGGAGGACCTTTTCAGTTTTTTAATTTGTGGAAAACTTGCCTCCACATGCCTCTCATGATATAATTTAAGAATGGACTCTTGCTCAAACCCGGGAATACATATCCTAATGACTTGATCAGGACATAACATGAAGATACATGGATCATCAAACACATAGCGTTTGATATCATAAAGGAACATACTCTTAGATTGGGTCCTAAGGAATTTTGGAATGAAACCTATAACCAAGTGTTTTGCTATGTCAACATACCACTAGTAGTCACTCACAAAATAGAGGTGCTCATTAGGAAATTAATTAGTCATGAAAAGGTGATGTGATTTGTCTTTGAATTCCATCCTAGAGAGGTGATCATATAAAAAATTTTCATCATCCTTTTTATCCTTAATCGTTATATCAAAATCTTGAAGAAGAAATACCCACCTAATCAATCTATCCTTGGCATCTTGTTTTTGGAAAAGGTATTTCAGAGATAAATGATCTGTAAAGACAATGATAGGGGATCCTAAGAGATATCACCTAAATTTTTATAAAAAAATACAAAAGGAAGAAATTATTTCTTGGTGGTGGTGTAGTTGATTTGTGTATCATTTAATGTTTTACTTTCATAATCAATGAACCATGGAGTTTTATCACAACGTTGTCGTAAAACAACTCCTATAACAAAGTCACTCACATCACACATGAGTTTTGAATGGAATTTTCCAGTTGGGAGCTTTCATGATAGGTAGAGAAATAAGATATGATTTGAGTGTTGAAAATGATTCCTCACAGCTTTCTATCCATAAAAATGGAACATCTTTCACCACCAGAGCACAAAGTAGTCCGGGGAATTGAGCTGAAATTCCTAATGAACCTTCTATAAAAACCAACACGTACTAATAAGGAACTACTGAAAAAATCACCTATACCCACAGTTTGGAACCATGGTTATAACCCCTTAAACCACGATTATAGTCTATACCCACAGTTTCATAAACCATGGGCTACCGAGGTATTAGTATAGAGCTACACCCACAGTTTTATAGAAACCGTGGGTATAGCCCTAGATATTTCCATAATACCCATAGTTTCATTTAAACTGTGGGAATAAATCTATACCCATAGTTTAAAAAACTGTGGGTATATACTATCACACCAGACATAATATACCCATGGTTCAATAACCATGGGTACAGATCCTTGACCTATAAAAAAATACAGTGTTCTCGCCATACTTGACCAGTAAAAAAAATACAAACCACAGTACAAGGTTTCTATAGTAACCCTAAATTTTTTTCAGCGACCTTTGGCCCCCTGAACCCCGAAGTAGGGGTGAGTTCCCCCTATAACCCCCAACAAGCTCACCATGGAGCTCAACCCGCAAAAGTTGCGGTCTCAAGAATTTAGTCCAAACATCATTCAAATTGGATCAGCCTACACCAATACAACAAATTTAGACAACCATAGTTCACAAAAGAATGATAATTTAGATTTGGTTAAAAAAATTATTCAAGATATATATGGTTCATTATCTTGGGGGATCACTCTTATATGTGGTCTTTATTAATGATACCACATGCAAAATTTTGATGAAATTCATCAGGAACAAATACGAGATTAGTGAAATCATCATATAGTAAAGGTACATCATAGAAAAAGAGGTCAAATGCAATGGAATATTATTATGGTTATAAAATGTTTGGGAGTATCAAGAAAATGGTAATAGAGGCAATACTGGAGAAATTGGATTAGTTTTGAAATGGTCATTCCATGGACACTGAAACATGATAGAATTTTATAAATTGTAAACTAGATACTAGCAGAGAAGGAAATAATAATGAGGATTCAAGAGGGGATTTACAAGTTGTTTTTGGGTTGAAGTAGTAAACAATGGGACTTACATAATTCATAAGAGTCTCTCATCACAAATTGGCCAGTGACAATTATCTAAACTATTTATCTAGAAGGAAGATTTAATTCATCCACATAAATATTTTTAGTGCATTTACCTATGTATATAATGATTCCAAGGAGTGAGACATGATAGAGTATATGTTTTGAACATGTTACATTTCTAAGTATAGTGACAAAGAATTTGTATTTTGACTCTAGGAAAATAACTCTCATAAGGTCATCTGAATTCTGAATTCAGAATTTAATATTTAATGAGGAGATCCTATGAATGGACTAGATCCAAGGGGAAAATTTGGTTGATATAAAAGAATCATCAAAATCTATGATTCAACTAGATAGGCATCGTGATATTATTGATGTTCCATAAGATCTAGAGACCACATTATACTTAAAGTGCCGATATATATAGAGTAATTACTAGAAGGTGAAAAAATATAATAGTGTTTTGAGGCCTAAAATATGATAATTATCAACGAATATGGAATCATGATAAAAATATTTTGTGTACAAGACCTGAAAATTTTACTATCAGAAGGATCACAACCATTGATGAAATTATTGAGAACTAATAGGTGGAGGAAATGAGTGTAGTGGTATGATATTGATTTTCACTATTTACTTATAATAGATGATGGAAAGCCCAAAAAATTCACAATATTAAGGAGACTCAAATTAGTGGGTGTTAACTACAAGGGATGTAATCGATTCCCTTCTTGTGTCTGAATTAAGGGATCTGAATGAGCGACCTACTTTGAAAGAATACCATATAAGAAAAATGGGTTTATCAGATCATGAAAGAATTAGAAGATAAATGAAGGTTCAAAGGATATCTAGTTGTAAAATATTTTAAACTGATGAAAAGTGTATATTTCTAAGAATTAATTTCTCAAGTCATTAAACATATGAATATTTAGAAATTGTTAAGTATGGTTTCATTGAAAGGACATTATCTTTAGTAGTTGGGGAAAAAATTATTTATGGTTACCTAAATGAATAAATTTACATGGAGTAACCAGCAGGTTTTATGGATAATTATAACTAGGATGTTTTTTGTATGATCAATTAGAGCCATTATAGTTCAATGAATGTTCCAAGATAGTGGAATAAAAATTTCAATGATTTAATGAAGGAGACAAAGTTTTTCCCTAGAAATTATTAACATTTATTATACCAGAATGTATTTCATTTGGGGTGTTTCATTATACTTCTATTAGACATTGATAACATAACAATTACTAGTTTGATAATCAAAATAATCAGTGAGTTGAAGCCTAATCTTTTTGTAACATTTTAGGGGAATTATCTCAACCAGATGAAGTTGATATTAGGGATGTGGATAGTGAGTGACTTATGTTTTGGTAATTTTTACCTGATCTAATGAGATTAAATATAGATGGTAGATGATTACATAGACATGGGTGAGGAGAAACTGGTGAATTTGTTAGTCTGAAGCTCGAAATTATTATAATTAAAGCTTGGGATCCTCTTTTTTAATCCTCTGAATATGATGAACTTAATTACTCAAATATGGATCCAAATTATAGGACTAATTTCATTCTTTGGGCATCCTCAAATCTTGTGGGAAATTCTGTCATCTGTTAAGGGGGGTAGATTTATTCTCTATGCTTTATTCTCCTAGTGTCACTTAAAAAATGTGGAAAATGTAATGCATGAGTCTACTTCTGATCACACTGTAGTGAAGAAATTTTAAGAGGGAAATCCTACAACATGGGGGACCATGTGGCCATCTATGACCTTAATACAATTTGATTATTCAGGTAAAAATTACTGAAAGGTTTTTAGGTGTAGTGGTTTAGACCCATGAATTTGGTTGATGGTTTGATCATTCAGGGTTAGTTTTATTTTGGAATCTCTCATGAGATCCAGTTTGGGAATCACCGCTTAGGAACAATTTATCCCACAAACAATTAATTAAAACAACCATGGAAAATAAATAAAATTTTTTCATGACTCATTCGTATGTTTTATGTCCATGTTGAAGGGAAAAAATAAATATAAGCAATATAGTAAAAGAAAACAAAAATGAAAATCACTATTAATCCCTCAACTACCCCAATCTCCCTCCCCAACAAAGAAAACCGCGTAGCCACCTCCAGTACCCTTCTGGCCCCCTTTATAGAATATAATTACCCTCTATCTATAGAAAGCGGTAAAAGGCCTAAGTTTCCAATGCAATAAAGAAAATAAAATAAAAACTAAACTACAACATACCATCTCCTGTGATTAAACAAGTCACCACCCAACATATAAGAACCAAAACACTTCATGGGTCCAATCATGTTCATGTAGGCAAGGGGAAATAGATCCAAATTTCAAAATGATATTTTCAAATAGCAGATTCCTATTAATTAAGAATTAATCTTCCTGTTAATGGTATATAACCAGCTTGGATTGAGTTTCATCTTAGTTTGATTTTGTTCGATACAAGTTTGTTTGGGAAATTTTCATTAGATTTATTTTATCTTGTTTTTATTTATATTATCTTGGAAAATTTCATTAATTTGGGTTCTAATCAACTCAATTTTATTGTATTTGGTTCATATCAATTTGGTTTAGTTCATGTCAATTACGGTCATATTAGTTTGAATTCATTATATTTGGTCTTATTTGATTAATAATTTGTAATATCAGATTAGTTCAAGTTAGATAAGTTTGACTTGGTCCAATTTAGTTTCATTCATTTTTTTTTCTATTTTAATTATATTTTCTTGATTTTTATCATTTAGATTTATTTTGGTTAATCTGATTTATATTTATTCCAGTAAGGTTTAGTTAGTTTGTGAATTTTTTTTAAAATGTTTTATTATATTTTTTATTTGGCTTTATTATATCCATTATGAATCAAGTTATTTTGATTCAAATTGATTCAATTCAATAAATTTTGGTTCTACTCGGTTCGTGTTGGGTTAGCATGGGTTTATGTATGTCAGTTCTGTTTGGAGTGGTACAAGTTTGGTTTTTTTCATTCTACATAGAAAAATTTTCTTATAAAGTCCAATCGGACCCAAGAGCCCTAAACATCAAGAATCAACCTAAAGAAAAATACACTAAATGTTATCTATATAAAACAATAAAAATGCTTCACATTATAACAATAAACATGTTCTATGTCAAAGCTGTAAACATATCCTATGGGAAAATAGTAGACTGGGTCCATGCTAAAGTAAATAATGAGAATGTTTAGAAACTACAACATTTATCTTAAATATATTCTATATAGTTAACATATATCACACTAATGGACACAAATATTGTCTGTCATGAACCAACACCCTTCAAACTGGAATTTGAGCCAACCCGTGATATAATGTGAAGCATGTTATCGATCACCCTAGACCGTAGAAAATCATTGAGTCATTAAATATAAGCTTTTGAAAATGGTTTCACCTAATTATCCTAATAAAATACAGAATAGAAATATGATAAGAATCTGGAATAACCCTTTTGTAATTCAAACGTTCATTCAAACCAAATAAATAGTTTCAAAATATGAAACATAAGAAACAAGTAACAAACATATATAAAAATATTTATGAAATTTATAACATAAAAGAGATGAGATAAACAAGAGGATGGTCTTGAGATATAAGGACAAAGTGACTAATACATACAAAATACATAATAAACAAAAAGAGGCCAACACCAAACTGCTATTTTCCACATAACCCATGGTCACTATCATGCCTCCAAACTATACCCAGACTAGATGAATCAAGTAGAAATGTATTAGAAAAGGAGAAATCCTCTAGTAGTTGAGAATAACCTAAAATTTATATAGGAATGGGAATACAAATTCCCAAGAGGTATCCTCCCTACACCCCATACATAGTCATTAATCATAAAACCCTTTTATGCTATTTTGAAATATAGTTTATGAAATTAGAGCCATTTAATTATTTAAGAAACCCAAAACACCTAATTAAAATCTAGATTTAACATTCTATAATTAAAATACATTATTTATGAAACACTACTAATTTACTAGAGAAACTCAGGTAGGTCCCTTTTTAAGGAAACCATTAAAATTCTATTGAAAACCAAAGAATATCAACAACATGATTTAAAAAACACTTACTAATTTACTTTCAAAACATTCCACAAGTTGGTTATCACACATTTAAAAAATTTGTGAGACTAATGATATGAGGTGTAATTAATCAATTATAACAACAATAAGTAATAGAGAATAAAATATAGAATAAATATAGTGACATCATTCACTAAATAAAGGGAAGAAACTCAATGTAAATAAATTATAATACATAAAATAAATAACTAAAATTAGATAATGTCATGCGAGTGGATATATAAAAACTAAGGCTATGGTTACGTAGTGAAATGAATTCAATATATTGGGATAAAACATCAACTAACATGATGGAGATACAAAAACATCACTAGTCCGATGGTGGTACTATTTATACTTTTTCACTAGTCAGAGAGACACACAAGACAAGTATAAAGAACCTAGTTGGTTCTAGGTTTCCTAATTCAAGTTCCCAGGTTCCCCTAACCAACTATGTAGTGATGAGAATAAAAAATACAAGATAAATCACATGAAGAATCAAGAACTTATAATAAACCAACTCACCACTTCTATGATTTATCCCTTATATGATAATCCACATTTAATTTAAACATCTAAGAACAAAAAATAAATAATCACAGTATGATCCAAAACACTTCTTTAAAGTGACAACAAGATCTTGTTAACTCTTTGAAAGTACCAAATCATGAAACTAATTTTCTAAACCAACATATTTCAAAGCATTTAAATGATAATTTTAAAATAAAATGAAACATAATTTCCATATAAACACATTGTGAATATTTAATATGAAATAGAAAAAACATTTAAAACTCAAATTATAAAATTTACTTTAAAATAAAAATTGTATAAACTTAAAAGAATCAAAAAGACAATAATTAATAATCATAGACAGAAACATGGTTATAATTATGGAAATTTAATATTTTTTTTGAAACCAAAACACCCATCATGGGTTAATAAACCATTTTTAATGATACAAAAGGGAATTTTAAAAAACAGAACATGTGTATAAGAAATTTAAAACAAATTTAAACAAAAAATCATAAAATAAACCCTCTTTGAATCCATGATATCCAGTGTAAAATAGATTATTTTTGAAAAAAATAGTTAAAAAACTTACTAAAGGTTATAATCTATTAAAATACTATGTTTTAAATTCCAAACAATCATGATTTTAACTATAAAGTGTCATGAATGGAGAAAAACACCTCAATACAGAAATAGGTGATACAAATCCATTGGATATGTGAAGAGGAGGAACAATAAAACAATCATCACACCCTAAAATCAATAACCATGACAAATTTATAAAAAACCACCCTAGGTTTTGGCTAAAATTGACATAAGAATTGGTTGAAAAGGCATGAGAATAAGTAGAAGAGAACATAGAATATAACCTTGAAACACCAACCTAGAACTGAATAACCCAATAAATCCATGGAGAAGATGGATGAATCCATATATAGGTTCCTTTATAACTAGATCTAATGAGACAGAGGTGGAGGTGGCCGTGGCTGGGAGGAGGTGGAGGTGGAGGCTGCCATAGAGGTGAAGGAAAGGGATATGAGGCAGAGGTGGAGGCAGCCACAGCCGGGAGGAGGAGGAGGCAGAGGCGGCTGTAGAGGTGGAGGCAGCTATGGAGGCGGAGGTGAGTGCTGGGAGGTGGAGGTGGGGGCTGGGAGGCGGAGGCAGAGGTGGCCACAAAGGCAAGAAGGTAGAGGGAGGAGGGATTTGGGGGTCAAGAGGCGAAGGCGAGGACATGAGGTCTAGGTCGGGGAGGGGAGGAGGGGGAGTAGAGCCTAGAGATCAGGAGAGATGTGAGGTAGGAAACGAGAAATCAGGAGGGGGATCCTGATAAAAACTTCAAATCTATGTTAGTATAACCATGTTTTTTTTAAACTGTGGGTATAGATGTGTGGGTATAGAGCCATTTTCTAGTAGTGAGGACCTCACTACCTTGATATTTTTGGGATATGGAAGGTGATGAATGATATCTACCTTATCTTTATCAACTTCAATCCCTTTACTATAGAACAGATGTCCCAGAACAAGTCCTTATTTTACCATGAAATGGAATTTTTCCCATTTTAGGATGATATTCTTACCATCACATCTAGACATAACCCTTTGATCATTTATTATGTATCACTCAAAATTATCCCTAAAAATGGATAATTCATCCATAGATACCTCTAAACAATCCCCCATTATGTCATAAAAGATTTCCATCACGCACCGCTGGAAGGTACCAAGGGCATTACATAACCCAAAGGGAATGAGTTTTGAAGGAGAAAGTTATGAATGGATAGGTGAAGGTTGTTTTTCCTTGATCTTATAAGGATACCTCAATTTTATTATACCCTAATAATTTATCTAGGAATCAGTAGAACTGATGACCTGCCACTCTCTCAAGGACTTGATCAATAAAGGGTAAGGGGAAATGGTATTTCTTAGTGCATGAGTTTAACTTCCTATAGTCAATGCACACTCTCCATCCACTACCAAACCTTGTGGGGAGATGATCACAATCCTCCTTGGTAATCACAGTGTTTCTAGCCTTTTATGGAACAACTTTAATTGGGATTACCCACTCACTCTCAATAATGGGGTAGATGATACCCGCTTTCAATAACTTAATAATTCATTCCCTTACCAAATCCATAATATTGGGATTGAGTCTCCAATAAGGTTGGTGACATGGTTTGGATTCAGATTCTAGAACAATCCTATGTGTTTCTATGAGTGGGCTAATCTTAGGAATATTAGAAAGGGTCCATATAATTTCTTTCTTATGCTTTCCAAGGAAATCCAGAAGAAACCTCTCTTGATTAAATTTAAGATAGGAATAAATGAAAATAGGAAATTTTTTATTGTCCCCTAAGAATAAATACTTTAGTGATGAAGGTAGGACCTTAAATTCGATATTAGATTGATTAACATGTTCAAACGAAGGATGATACCTTTCATCAAACTCAATGTTTTTTTCTAGATTTCCTGAGAGAATTGGTTCCTTTTGAACAAAATTTTCATCCACCACATTGGATGGATCAATGTAAAGAATGGGTATGGACTCGATGTTATTGATTTCTCCAATGATACCATTGATTGGTAATCTTGAAAAATCATTAAAGGAGTTTTTTAAAATAGATTCAATCCAAGGAGTCAAATTTCCCTCATATGAACAAAGGAAATCAATCTCATCTTGACATAGACATCCTTAAATGATTCCTCGATGTTCATATGGTTCATAATCAACACTACCTATCCAATTGACATCATGTATCTCTTCATCATCCCCAATTTGAGAGTTTTCATTGTAGATATTTAGATCAAGGCTCATGTTTCCAAAGGTTATTTTCATGTTCCCATTCCTAACTCAGATGACTGAGTTGATTGTTTCTAAGAAGGGATGACCAAGGATGATTTTGGTTTACTCCCTAGGACCTGAGCTAGGGTGATTTTTTAGGACAATGAAGTCTGCAGGGTAAACAAAATTTTCAACTTTCACTGAAATGTCTTTTAAGATCTCCTTAGGAACTTGAACACTACAATCAGCAAGGTGGAGTGTGAAAAAAGTTGGTTGGATATCTTCAAGACCTAATTGAAAATACATGGCATATGGAATGAGGTTCAAACTTTCACCTAGATCACAAAGGGATTTGACAACTTTATTCTCTCATAACTCAACATTAATGTAAGGACATCATGGATCTTTCAACTTAGGAGGAATGGTACCTCGAATGGAAGTACTCACATTATCAGCCAAAAGTACTTGGTTTTGATGTAAAAATTTCTTTTTAAAATTGCACATGTTATTAAGGTAATTTGAGTAGGCATGAATGGTTTGGATTACATCAAGAAGGGGATGTTCATTTTAACTTGAGAGAAGATTTCCCTTAATGTTTCATTTAGTTCAGGTTTATATTTTCCTCTCTTTCATTTAGGGAAGAGAGTAGTTTGTTTGATTGTTTGGTGAGGTTGTGGTTATTTCAAATTCTCATTAGAATTTTCAGAATTTGAGGACATTTCATTAACATTTTCATGTGATATTGATTTTTTAATGGTTTTAGAATGGTTTGTTCAGTTTTCTCATTGGATCTCCCACTTCGTAAGATAGTCACTTCTTTTAGTTATTCATGATAGGTTTTTGTGTAATTGGGTTCTCCCCTTACAGTTGGGGATGGAATATCTTGAGTAGGCATGGGTGCCATTATTTGTAATTCTTGTTTAAGTGATGAGACTTATGAGTTCATTTTCTCTATTTTTTAAAAAAATTATTCAAGGATCGGAAAAGGGACATATTGGGAAGGGGCTTGTATTGGTTGGTTTATCTGAGGAGGGTACTTTGGTTGTTGGATGAGTTATTGGTATTTAAAAGGATAATTTTGGTATTGGACCATTTGTTTTTGGAACTGATTATGTGTTTCAAAATTTTGTTGAGGGTATGGGTTTAGACATTATTGTTGTGTTGGTTGTTGATTATCTTTCCATTGAAAGCCTAGATGGTCATTATACCTAGGATTGAAAGTGTTTTGGTACTGTTATTTTTAAAAGTTCAAAGCATTGAACTCTTTTGGTGGTACTCCTAAAAGAACATCCTTTATAGAAGGAATGGTTGGGAAATTATCGGTATTTTTGTTATGTTTTTCAAAAATTGTGCAAACAGGCTCAATAGTTTGGATTTTATGGACCTTTATAAGATTGATCTCCTTGAACTTCCTAGTGAGTGCAACAAATTTTTCTCTAAGGTTTTCCTTTAATCTAATATTTTTCATTCCACCAAATTTGGGTGGCTTCTCACAGTAATGTGATGTTCCCCATGCTTGGTTTTGTTCATAAAGATTTCCCAAATACTCATAATCATAATTTGGGGCTTTGTTTTTGAATGTTCCATTGCACATCATCTCAATAAATTTTTTTTCCTGTCCCTAATCCTTCTTAGAAAATTATCACTTATTTTGGAATTAAGAAAACATGGTTTGGTACCATGTTTAAAGTGTCTTTGAATCTTTCTCATGTTTCATAGAATGTTTCTCCCTATTTTTCAAATTTTGGATTCCATTTTTAAGTGAACTTTTTTTGTGATAGGGGAAGTATTTTTTGTATAATTCTCATTAAAGTTGGTCCTAAGAGTGAATGTTTGTTGGTATCAAATTATTTAACCAATTATTTACCCGATCCTTCAGAGAAAAAGGGAATAGTATCATTTTATTTTATTCAATTTTATTTTGAGGGAACATGGTTTTAAAAATGTCATTGGATTCTTTAACATGAAGGTAAGGCATCTCATAATCCATCCAATGAAATTTTGGAAGGTGGTTTAGGAAATGGGGTTTAAAAAAATACTGGGAATATCCTATGGTATCATGAATAATTAAAGAGGGTTAATTGGTCCAAAAAGCAATAAGGTAGTCATTCACGGTTTGATCAATGGTATTCCTCAAGTTTGGGGCCGCCTTATTTGGATTTCCATTTTGGTTCCCACCCAGATTGATGAGTTGGTTTATTTGAATACCTTCAATTGGATTGGGCTCAATGTTTGAATCCAGACTATTAGGAAGATTAGGATCTAATGGAAAAATATCCCTAGCTTTACTTGACTCCACAACCCTAGGACTATCCACCCTAACTATATGATTTGAATGGTCATGGGTATAGGCAGACATGCACCAAGAAAAGAGAAAAAAGGGGAAAAGATAATAGAAATGGGATGAGAAAAGAGAAATGGGGGAGAAAAGAATGAGGTTCTAAGGTGAATTACTTGGGTCGCCGAAAATGGTTCCAAAATTTGGTTACACCCAAATTTACCCATGTTTTATGGTTTAAGTGGTCACTTGTAGAACGACTTGGGTTATTGAATCCTTAGAGACCTAAGAAGAAACCTAAAGAAACATACATTCTATGTATGAAATTTGGATATAAAGTGGCCAACTTGGGTTTGAATTGAGTGTATTATTAATGATTTTGAGATAATTAAGTGAATTTAAATTAAAAATAATGCGTAGATCCTTGGTTATCGCTTGGGGTGGATTGGATGAATTCTTTTTTAAATTATTTCAATGTCTTAAATTTGAGAATTTCCTTCAATGAAATATAAACTTTCCAAATAACTCATGGATTTTGTGTTTTAACTATCCTAAGGATAATCACCTATACACTTAGAAGAAAATATTCATAAGCACTCCAAGTTAGAGGATCGTTTTAGCACTCTGGATGTGTAACCTTAAAATTAGTGAGATCAATGGAGAAGACACATCATTGATTGAAAATATCAACAAAAGGATTGATTATGAATTATTAAAATTAGAAATAAAATCAAATACATCCAATTAATACTCCATTGGATCAAATATTTATATTTTTATCCCTCTATTGATGATATTCTATCAATGGAAGTGGGTAGTAGACTCATGAGGGTGGAATTGAATAAGCAAAACAAAGAAATAACGATCACTCCACCATTGTGTGAAGAGTTTCACAAAAGATGATATGAATAGACTCAATACCTAAGAAAATAGTATCAACATGATATGAAAAATTTAATAATAAATTAATAATAAGAATAATAAGAATAACATTTATTAATAATTGAAGGTGAATGAAAAAAATACATGAGAAAAAATGAACGTACTATTAAAAAATAAAATCTTAACAATACAATTGAAAGAAAAAACTTGGATCCGAAATCACTTAACCAAAATATCCTTATATAGTAATATTAGGAGCCTTATTTTGACCCCCAAAAAATAAATTCCCCCCCCCCATTAATTATGATATTCAAAAGAGGGGTGAGAATAAAGAAAATTGGATGTTTTAAAGTTGACCACAAAAATAGGACCAGATTCATCCCCTTTTTTTTCGTGAATATAAGTTATTTAATATGGATGAATATTTGATGATTGTATAAGATAAATATCTTCTTCCAGGTATCTTATATTATCTTTAAAAATTTCATGACAATTGGATCATCCATTTGTATTTTATGCTCAAAATAGTGGGCTGATTTTATGGGCCTTCAAATCTGACCCACAAATTAAATGTCAACTTGGGATCCCTATATCTCCTTGAAAAATTAAGAATTAGTGCCGTACATAGTTGAATTAAATTATCTTTATAATTTTCTATTTCTATATTTAAAATTTAGCTTTATTGGGCTTGATTTTTGGGCTCCACTTATAATTGATGGGCCTAAGGCCCATTATGCTTTGTCCATTTTTTTTGTATTCATTGCCAAAAATATCCATCTTCCTTTGGGATCTATCCATCAATACTAGAAGGTAAAATGTTCTAATAAAATTGATAAATAATATCCCAAAATATAAAATTCAAATAATGAATATAATATTTTCCACAAATATATGATTAATTGGGCCCAAATTTTCACTTTAAACATGAATTGCACATGTGATGAGAAATGAAGATCAATTTATAAAATGAACTAAAATTGGTATTTATGGACTTTAAAACACATGAATATTTCAATATTAACAATTAATATTAGACTCTTTTAATGGTTAATTATATGGGTAAACCATAGACACTACCATACCTGGATTGAGGGAGACTCCTATAATTCATGGGAATTGCTATTATGTAAAAGGGAATTATTAATGATTTCACATATAGTTTCAAACATGTAAATATGGATTGATATGAATGTGTTGATATGTTTATAAAAATAATTAATTTGAAAGTTTCTTACTTATGTACATCTAAAAAATAGATTAAGGTATTAAAAGGTGGCATTGGTGCGTGAGGATAGGGAAAAAATTAAAAAATAGTTACACGAGGGTACTGAAACTTCTATGTGGATCTTACATGAGTGATGCATATAACCTTTATGTTCACCAATTGAAAAAACAAGTTGGTTGTGGATCCCTAACCCAAGGTGTGACACCTACACTCAGAAATGTAGTTCGAAAGCAGAGGATGACTAGATAGAGGAGGGAATGAGAGAGAGACTTACTTTGATTTCTGCCTATCCTGTGAATAGCTCAAACAAAGTGAAGGTCAAGATCCGATGTCCACCAAAATATAATAAAATTTTATTTATAATATAATTATAAAATAGTTGAAATGGGATAATAACTTTCTGCATTCATTTCATGGTTATGTTCATCAAGGGTACTACTGTTGTAGTAGATAGAAACTCAAGCTTCCCCATCGATACTCTTGGCTATCTTCCTTTCATCCATGGGATCTCCACTATCATAATAATTACTTATCCTCAAAGATTAACTATTGCACTATTTTCTAATTCCTACTAATTTTCACATATAAAAAAATCAAATATAAATATAAATGGATAAAAAACATGAGTGGTGAATTTGGAACCAATGGTAGGAACATGAGGTCTTAAAATAGTTCATTATAAAATTTTATTTTCAATGTATTTATAAATTATTATAAGAAATTGTTAAGAGTGATTAAAAGGCAGTAATAAATTCACTAAAATAATTCATAGACATTGTTGTGATCAATTTTGTTTGGTTATATACCACATTGGCCTCATATTCATTCAAAAAATTATGTAAAGAATAAGAGAAGTTCGCATCAGGTCGTAGCCCGAGGTGTACAATATAGTAGCTACATAAAAATATCAATATTAATTAGATATCAACATAAAGGGAAGATTTAATGGAAGAGTGTGTTCTAAATTAAATCTCATTAAACTCTCTCTCTATATATTTAAGTGGAATCATTTATCTTGTTAACAAATATGAACACGCATAAAAATTTATGTACAAATATGAACCAATGTAATTTTTTTTGTTAATATAAAATTATTTTTTTAGAATAAGGAAACAATATGAAACTATATATTTAAGTGTAATAAATTATTTTGTTAAAAAATAAAAACCTATATAAACAAATATGAACAAATAATATGAAGTAATAATATAAAAAAACATTTATCATTATGTAGAATCAATAATTTTGTTAATAAATATAAACCTATTCATACAATAACGAAAAAATAGAAACCGGTATAAAAATTATTTTTAACATAAAATATGAAAGAGAACCTATTGGATTAAACAATCAGGATGTGAAAAGAAAAACTACAACAAAACCAAATCATTAGACCTGTAATCGACCAATGTCATCTGTAACTGGAGATGCAATGTTTTAATTTTCCAACCATTTTTCCTTGATGTCTTGAAAATATATAAAACTGAAAAGAATCAAAAACATTAAATTGAATATATTTATTTATGTAAAAAAAGATCAATAAAAACATTCCTAAAGGTAAAAAAATCATTTTATGGGTTGAGACATACAACAATTTCTTGGTAAACTGTAATTTATTAATATCTGCTGCACCATGGTTTTCAAAGCTGTCACTATGAAAATACACTGTATACCAAGTGAAATGTTAAAAATGATATTTTGATTGCTTTCATTTGTGTTGATGAATTTAAATTTATAATAAATTGTAAATAAATGTTTTCTGAATTTAGGAAATCTATACCAGTTAGAGATGACAAATTTGGAGTTCATGTCAGGCTTATTAGTAATTTAAGTGAAGTAAACAAAATATGACAACAATATCTTGCAATAGAAACATGTGAATGAAATTTTGAAAAAAATGAATTGAATGATTTTAGAAACCCTAATCAGAACCCCAATTGTTGAGTAGAATTATTTAAAGAAGGCAGTGGATAACTGGTAAATACAACTTAAATATGTTCCTGTACAAAATATTCACCATTATATAGAAGCATAATCAATTAATTTGTTAACATATATGAACAAATTAGATTTAACATTAAGGTGGTAATAAAGTGGTAGAAAATATCATAGTAAAAGTACTAGATCAAAATGATTCATATTAAAAAAAACTAACATAACAATAAAAAGTCACAATGGAATTTGGTAAATAAAAAAATAAAAAAATTCACAAACAAACTAACTATTATTGGATTAAAGATAATGAAAATGGATAAACAGTCATAATAAAATTAGAAAATGAATTAACCTCTACTGAAGTATAATAAATTTAAAATATATATATAAACAACTATTCTACTAAACATAAAAAAATTTACCTGTGTGAAAAATAAATATATATACCAGTATGCAACAACATATACGAGACAATTGAAACCAAGAAGTACTGACCATTGAATTTCATTTATGAGACAATATTTCCAGAAATAGGTATAAGAAAGACCTTCCACTGCTGCTTATTCCACTTTGGTGATAAACTACCACACCATCCACTACTTCCTACTAATTTTCACATAGAAAAAAATCAAATTATAATAGATTCAGATAAAAAACATGAGTGGTGCATTTAAAACCAATGGTAGGAACATGTGGTCTTAAAATAGTTCATTATAAAATTTTCTATTCAATGTATCTATAAATTATTATAATAAATTGTTAAGAGCGATTAAAAAGAACTAATAAATTAACTAAAAGAATTTAGAGGTATTTTTGTGATCAATATTATATAGGTATATACCACATTGTCCTCATATTCATTCAAAACATTATGTAAAGAAAAAGATAAGTTTGCATCTGGTTATAGACCGAGGGGAACAATATAGTGGCTATATAAAAATATAAATATTCATTAAATTTCAACCTTAAGGGAATATTTAATGGAAGAGTGTGTGCTAAATTTAATCTCATTAAACCTTTGCTCTACATATTTAAGTGGAATCATTTATTTTATTAACAAATGTAAGAACCTGGATCTTCATTTCAGGTTGTTTTTAAGGAAAAAGGAAGAAATGTGGATTTTATAATTACACGTCGTGTACTAATGAGTACACACCATGTACCCAGTTTCCGCATACAATCGTGTACTGACCATGTAACGGCCGAGTACATGGATGTGTGATGACCTGGTAGATCGCTTAAGTTGGGGGACAATTAAGGCTACTACATGGTGTGTACCTTTAATGAACACACCATGTAGTTTTTTTAATTGATATATCAGATCAGGGTCTCGTCTCATGTCCATAACTGACTTCTTCTTCCTGTGTTTCATACAGGATCGTTTGGGAATAATGAACGAAGATAGAAACCCTAATTCTCCATTCGACCTCTGATTGAGAAGCCTTCGGGTGCGTTGGAATCCCATTGGTGAGTTCTCAATTTCTATAGATCCTTTTTCCTATTTCTTCCTCTCTCTTGAGTTATTCAAGGTTGGGCGTTTTCACCTTTTTGTGGATCTATGCCTATCTAGGCTGATTCAAGGGCCGACATTCAAGGATATCGATCATGAGATATCGAGGTAGGTGGTTTGTGCCTTTTGTTGTTTGTTTTTGGATTATATGTGCTAAAAGTGCCACCTACCCATGATTGGGGTATTGTGTGTTTTGGAATTAAACATTGTTTATTACCTCCTATGCTTTGGTTGATTGATAAAGGGTAGTTGCATAGTCGTATGGTTAGATACCTTGTTTATGGGACACCCCATGGGTGCATTTCCCTTGATTGAATGTTTATGGCCATTTAGTCTAGAATTCCTGTTAGGTTTTCCTTGTTTTCCATGCCTTGTTATATTAGGAAAGAGTTACTGATTATATGAGATGCCTGTGATATGCGTTGTGGAAGTTGACCAAGGGGAATTTGACTATGAGAGATTCTTGAGGTAGGGTCATTTATGTATGTTTTACTATTATGTTGACCCATGGGTATTGAATGTGAGAGCTTCCAGGTGGTCATAAACCTGAGGGTTTAGAACATTAGAGCTTCCCAGGTGGTCGTTTATAATTTATTGATACTATGTTGACTGAGGGGTATTGACCGTGAGAGTTGCTCAGGTGGTCGTTTCTAAATGATTAGTGCTAAGTTAGACCAAAGGGGTTAGACCGTGAGAGATTCCCAGAGGGTCATTATCAAATGAAATATTTTTATGTTAGACCAAGGGAATTATACTATGATAACTTTCCCAAAGGGTCATTGTTGAATGATTGAATGATTGTGATGAGTCTGCCAAGCCAAAGAAAAATATTGGACTCGATCTTACTTGTTTTGTTTAGATAGCCTTCTGAGACATCTGTTTTGCTACTATTACCCAGGGGGATATAGAGATTAGGCTAGATACTAAGATTAAATGATTAAAGGGATTAATAAAAAATGTAAATGAATGTAATTGAAATTGTAGTATTGTTTACGTTTTTTTACATCCTAGTTTATTGCTTCATTTTTGCATATTACATGCTATATATATTCACTGACAGTTAGGAACAGATCTTTTGGTTGTTTCCTACTGGGATTTGTCTCACACCCTATTTGGGTCATGTTTTAGACCCAAAAAAATTATATGATTGCAGGTATAGATAAGGGAAAGTTTCCTTCTTCATCAGGTACTTGATTATTGTTGGAGCTAGAGGGAATGAGACCAAGCTGAGGCTTGCGATGCTACTGGAGTTTATTTTTTCTTTTGTAACTTGGTTTCTATATTGTATTTCTAGCATTGTGAGTTGTTTGGATGATTTTCTAGTGACATGTGACATGAATATTATATATATATTGTGGCCTCTGTTGGTCTTACTTTCAGTCTTCCACTATTTACTTTTGTTGGTATTACTAATTTCGCTATTGCTACTATTTTTTCCACTGTGTTTACTCTGCTAATGAGGTCATAGTTTCCCCACTATCACACCCTAGGCCATAGCTTCTAGTCGGAAACCTCTGACATTTGGGGAAATGCGCTTGAGGCCATGTGACCAACCAGGTACGAGGCACCCTTGGACGAAACCCGGATCTGGGATGTTACAAAGTGGTATCAGAGGAGGTTTCTTTCCTACTTTTCCTTACTATTTAGATCCAATAGACTGATATAGGTTGGAATAGATAGTTGGTAATATGTTTTTCCCAGGAGTATCTAACCCATGTATAGGGAAAATCCAAGTTACCTCAAATATTGCAATTTTTCTAGTTTTTCAATTGTTACAGTTGATTTGATTTCACCATTGGGTGATTCACTTGTTTTGTGCTATTATGATTGATATAATTTTGGTTCTATTTCTATTTCAACTCGATGAGATGATGGTATGGGATCTAATGCATCATATAGGCACTTTCTAGAGATCACATGTCATGCATTCTTGCCATACCATTCAGGGTGCATTACTGATTTCATGCTATTGTGATAGATGTTGTGCTAGATATGCATGCTGTTGTGATAGATTTCGTGATATAAATACATGCTATTTTTATAGGGTATTGGTATATATAAGGTTTTATTATTATGGATGCCAAGATTTTTTCCTTGAGGTGTTATAGGCCCTCTTGGATCAAAAATTAGTGGATAATGTTTGAACTTTAATTGAATTCTGTTAATATGATACAAATAAGGATGAAAAACTTTGATTTGCGAGAAGTATGGGCTCTCACGGATTGGAACCTAGCACGCCTTAGCCAATTTTTTTTTGATTTTGGGGTTTTTGGAGAAGTTTCAGAGGCTTACTATCCAGAAACCCAGACAACACGACGTGTGATGTTATGAACACACACCATGTGTTCTTTTATTTTGGAAGAACTGAATTTTCTTAAGTACACACCATGTACTGTCTATACATGCCATGTAGTTATTGACCATGTGACTGAATGTGTGATCAGAGACATGGGGTTGATAAACATTTTGTAGAACACGCCGTGCACTGGGAGTACACACCATGCTGTAAAAGACTATGTATCCGCCCGTGTGACTAACGACATGGGTGGATGAATCTTAGGTTGTACATGCTGTGTTTAGCTTATACATTACATGTAGAAATCGACCGTGTATCCATCCATGTGACTAACAACACGGGTGTATGGAACTTACTTGGCACACACCATGTCTAGAGTGAGCACACCGTGTAGTGTTACACTGGAAGAACCATGTAGTTCTAGCCATGTAGGAGTACTTGGGAAGGAGGGAATATTCAAGTCCACACCATGTCTCATGAGGAACATGCCATGTTTATGGGGTTTTACATGACCAGGTTGTCAAGGATACACACCCATGTTAAGGATTAAAGGGAACACACCGTGTAGTGGTTCTATATGCCGTGTAACCCTCTTTTGTAAAACTTTAATGCTTTCCTTCTATTCTGTTCTAGCACTTCTAAGTTGCTGTCCTTGAAAATCTTGAACTGATATGTGCACTTAACCTTGCCGAGTCATGCCACCAAGATGTCCTATGGTTGTACACCAGATACAGAGCAATGATCAGACACCGAAAATCGTAGATCAGGGACTACTAGTAGATCCTCTCATTGTGACCATTTTGGAACCAGCTGTTATACTAGACACAGGTGCCGATGCATAGTTCTGTGAATGCTTTATGAGGATGATACATACTTTTTAGGGAGCACCACATCCTACCTCGAATATGGTAGAGATGACGTGGGCATTCCAGAAGAAGCTTCCTCCCACTTTTTCAGGGGATGAAGGACCACAGGCTGCAGATTCATGGTTAGAGTCCATGCTTTATATCTTCGAGCATCTGGATATGCCTCCTGAGAGGAGGGTGAAACTCGCAAATTACATGCCACATGATTCTGCCAAGAGATGGTTGGATGTTATCTCATAGGCGGGATGTCATTGAGATATGGATTGGGAAGAGTTCTAGAGGACCTTATATGATTACTTATACCCCAAGATGTTGAGGGAAGACTGATCCTAGGAGTTCTTACATTTAGAATAGGGCACTCTTTCAGTGATGGATTACTCTTCTTTCTTTACAGAGCTTTACTACTTCACACCTATTTTGGGAGGTGAAAATTTATCACTGGATAGGCGATTTGAGGATGGTCTCAAGTATGAAATTTGATCATAGGAGAATGTTTTTAGGCTGACTTCAGTGACTTCTATAGTAAATCAGGTGCTGATTACTAATTAAAATCTAATGGAGTTTGGAGCGGTGATCCAGGGCAGTTCAGCATCCGGGGCTGGTACTCCTTCAACTGATATTAGGAAGCGCCATAGGGATCTTTCACGTGATATTTCTTCAGGTAACTGAGTGGTGTGCTACCGTTGCGGAAGGAGTGGGTACACGAGACCACAATGCCCGAGAGACCCAGTTGAGTGCCAATCTTGCGGCAAGATGGTCTACATTCATCATTTTTTTAGGAATTTTTCACCAGCAGCGAGTGAGAGAGGATTTATTTTGACTCTATATACAGGATCTGGACCACTAGTTTCTCCTCAGTCAAGGAATTAGGGTTCTTCAGGCAGAGGAGGTGGTTGAGGCCATGGTATCCAGACGACAGGTTTTTAGCAACATCAGGGTAGACCAACTCAGGGTAGCCAGGTAGGGTCATAGGGCCGCGGTACAGGTCATACTTTTGTGATGGAACAGACCCATAAAGAGTAGGATCTCAGACCTTATACAGTTATAGGTATGATTCTAGTTACCTCAGTTTTAGATTCTTCTCTTTTTGACATAGGGGCTTACCATAGTTTTATATCTATTTCCATTGTGAAGAGCCTTGAGCTATGTATCTTTACTTTTGATGATGTTATGATGTTAGAGACTCCGTTGGGGAATATGATGGCTAGTGTACATTAGTGCAAGGAGTTCCCTCTTGAGGTTGGTGGGTGTCACTTCATATGGGACCTCTATGTCTTAGAGATGATAGGATTCGATGCCATTCTCAGAATGGACTGGTTGGTCACCTTTCAGGCCTTTGTTGACTACTATTGTCGTAGGGTGAGTTTCATGTCACCTGAGGGCGGGTCTTTTCTACACAAGGGAGAATGGGATGTACAAGCAAGTAGAGCGGGACCTAAGCATCATGGGTTGGGGGAAATTATAGACTAGATCACTATTTTATATTTGGATGACTAAGGAAATTCACAGATGGACTTTCCTCTAGTGGTGGATTAATTTAGATATGTATTTTCAGATGAATTTTAAGGTTTAACTCTGGAGAGAGAGTTATATTTCTCTATTGAGCTTGTTACAGGAGTGGAAATGGTGTCCATTCCTCCGTATAGGATGACTACACTAGAGTTACAGGAGTTCAAGAAGTAGTTAAAGGAGTTACAAGAAAAGGGTTTCATCCGACCCAGTACTTCTCCTTAGGGTTCACCTGTTATTTTTATGAAGAAGGCAAATGGTACCCTCAGCCTTTGTGTGGATTATTGGAAGATGAACTAGTTGATGCTTAAGAACCGATATCCCTTGTCGAGGATTGATGATCTCTTTGATCAGCTTTGAGGAGACCAGGTGTTCTTGAAGATTTACTTGAGATCCAAATATCATCAGTTGCATGTCAGACCATCAGATATACCTCTTACAACCTTTCAGAGTAGGTATGGTCTATAAGAGTATTTGGTTATTCCATTTGGTCTCATGAACGCACCTGCAATTTTCATGGCACTGATGAACCGAGTGTTCCATCCGTACTTAGATTCTTTTGTAGTAGTCTTCATGGATGATATCTTGGTGTAATCTCACACTCGAAACGACCATGCCATCCATCTTAAGATCATATTGAGTACACTGAGAGAGAATCAGTTATATGCTAAACTCTAAAAATGCTACTTTTGGATGGACCAGATTCACTTCTTGGCTCATGTCATCTCAGAGACAGGAGTATCAGTAGACTCATAGAAAGTGAGAGCAGTAGTTTCCTCGGAGCATCCAAAGAAATTCTTTGAGGTATGGAGTTTTCTAGGGATGGATGGTTACTACAGGAACTTTATTAATGACTTTTCATTCTTAGCAGCACCACCAACAAGCCTAACCAAGAAGGGTGTGAAGTAATTGTGGACAGGTTCCTGCGATTCAACCTTCCAGGAGCTGAAAAGGGAGATTGACTTCAACACCGATACTGATTTTGCTGGAGCTAGTCAAGAGTTACACCATTTACTATGATGCATCAGTTATCAGGTTGTGAGTATTTCTTATGTAGGGCTAAGGATTCATTGCATATGGGTCTCGATAGTTGAGGCCACATAAGAAGAATTACCTGATGCACAATCTCGAGTTATCTGCAGTTGTGCATGATTTGCACTATTGGATAAATTATCTTTTGGGAGAGTATTTTGTGGTATAAATTGAGCACAAAATCCTCAAGTATATCTTTACTCAATAAGATATGAATTTGAGACAATGAATTTAGGTTGAGTATCTTTAGTCTTTTGACTTTGAGATTGCCTACACGCTTGGGAAAGGAAACATAGTGGCTGATGCATTGAGTAGGAGAACTCAGATACAGATAGTTTAGAAGGCCAGTAGTGAGTGGAAGCTTATGGATATGTTATTTGAGATACATTTGGAGGTGCATGACAAATAGGGACAGACATTTATTTCTTCTATATCTATTACCTCTACTCTACTGGATCAAGTTTGAATGAGGAAGCTATCAGATTCTGAAGGCCTAGTCCTACAAGAGAGTGTGCCATAAGAGGACCCTAATCTTGGGTGGATCGTAGGAAAGGATGAGGTTTTAAATTTTCATGGGTGAGTATGGGTGTCTTCATACATACAAAAAGAGATGTTAAAATATTTTCATGCCTCTGTATGGGCAGTTCATCCTGGTGTCACCAAAATGTATCAATATCTACATCGTCAATATTGGTGGCCAGGTATGAAGAGTGATGCAGTTGGTTTTTGTTATGAGATGTTTCACCAGTCACCAGTTGAAGGTGGATAATCAACAACCGACATGGATTTTAAAATAGTTACACATTCCTGAGTGGAAGTGGAATGATGTTGTGATGGATTTCATGACAGTTTTACCAAGGTCACCCAGAAGAAATGATGTTGTATGAGCTGTTATTGAAAGACTCCCAAAGATAGAACATTTTCCGCCGATCAAGGAAACCTTCAGTGCTGATGATCTTGGAAAGTTGTACATATGATAGATTGTACATTTTCATGAGGTTCCACACTCTATCGTTTCAAACAGGGATTCCTGGTTTACTTCTCATTTCTGTAAGGGACTACAGAGGGCTTTGGGTACACAATTACTTCTGAGTACAACTTACCATCCCCAGATAGATGGCCAATATGAGCGCACAATTCAGGTTTTGGAGGACATGCTTCTAGCATGCGTCCTGGATTTTGGGGGCTCTTGGAAGAGACACATACCCCCAATGGAGTTTTCCTACAATAATATTTTCCAAGCAGCAATTCAGATGACACCTTATGATTATCTATATGGCAGGACATGCCGATCACCCTTATGTTGGCTGGAGGTAAGAGGCAGGAGAGGCAGGTATGCTAGGACCTCATCTTGTCTACGAGACCACTGAGTAAGTGGAGTTAATTCGTAAGAGGATAGATAATGCACAGTCTCAGTAGAAATCTTATGCTAATCAACGAAGATGACCTATGGAGTTCGAGGTCAGAGATCAGGTTTTCTTGCAGGTCACACTACGACTAGGACACATGAGGATTATGAAACAGGGGAAGATTTCACCTAGATACTTTGGTCCATTTGAGGTTTTGGAGAGATTCGATCCGGTTGAATATCGGTTGTAGTTACCTCAGAGGTATTGGGATATGCACATTGTCTTTTACGTTTTTCAACTACAATGTTACTTTTTAGACCCGTCTCATGTTTTTCAACCCGAGGAGGTTGAGTTGGAGGTGGATGTATCCTTTGAGGAGCACCCTATTCGGATTGTGGATCTCAACACGAAGGTTATCCATGGATATTCTGTTCCTCTGGTATGGATTCTATGGTATCACGAGTGAGTATAGGACAAGACTTAGGAGAGGGATGCCGACATATGATTAGAGTGTCTAGAGTTATTTGAAGTTTCTTCTTCACCACCCTTGGAAGGGTAATTTAGGGACTAATTACTTTAAGGGGGGAAGTTTGTAAGAACCCAGATCTTCATTTCAGGTATGGATTTTGATTTCCAGTTGTTTTTGAGGAAAAAGGAAGAAATGAGGATTTTTTAAGTACATGTCATTTACCTGGTTTCCACGTACAACCGTGTACTAGCCATGTAACAGCCGAGTACATGGCCGTGTGATGACCTAACAGACCGCTTAAGTTGGAGGCCGATTAAGGATACTACAAAACATGTACATTTAATGAACACACCCTTTTTAACTGATACATCAGAGTGGGGTTGCGTCTCATGTCCAGAACCTACTTCTTCTTCCCCTGTTTCGTACAGGAGTGCTCGGGAATAACAAACAAAGATCAAACCCCCGATTCTCCATCCAAACTCCGATTGAGAAGCCATCGGGTGAGTTGGAATCCCACCGGTGAGTTCTTAATTATTCTAGAGCCTTTATTCCTGATTCATCCTCTCTCGTGAGTTATTCAAGGTTGGGAGTTTTTCACCTTTTTGTAGATCTATGACGATCTAGGTCGATTCAAGGGTCGACGTTCAAGGATATCGATTATGAAACATCGAGGTAGGTGGTTTGTGTCTTTTTTTTGTTCGTTTTTGGATTATATACGCTAAAAGTTCCACCTACCCATGATTGGGGTATTGCGTATTTTAAAATTAAACCCTGTTTATTACCTGTTATGATTTGGTTGATTGATAAAGGGTAGTTTCATATGAATAAGGTTAGATACCTTGTTTATGGGATACCCCATGGGTGCGTTTACCTTGATTGATTGTTTATGGCCATTTAGTCTAGAATTACTGTTAGACTTGCCTTATTTTCCATGAATTTTTCTATTAGAATGAAGTTATTGATTATATGAGATGCTTGTGATATGCATTGTGGAAGTTGACCAAGGTGAATTTTATTGTGAGATATTCCCGAGGCAGGGTCATTTATGTATGTTTTACTATTATGTTGACCCAGGGGTATTGACTATGAGAGTTACCACATGGTCATAAACCTAGGGGTTTAGACCATGAGAGTTTCCTGAGTGGTCATTTATAATTTATTGATGCTATGTTGACCAAGGGGTATTGATCGTGAGAGCTGCCCAGGTGGTCATTTGTAAATGATTAGTGCTAAGTCAGATCAAAGGGGTTAGACCATGAGAGCTTCCCAGAGGGTCATTATTAAATGAATTTTTTTTATGTTATACCAGGGAAATTAGACCATGAGAACATTCCCAAAGGGTCATTGTTGAATAATTGAATGATTTTAAAGAGTCTTCCAAGCCAAAGCACAAGCTTGGACTCGATCTTACTTGTTTTGTTTAGATGGACTTCTGAGACATCTATTTGTTACTATTACCCAGGGGATATAAAGATTAGGCTAGATCCTGAGATTACATGATTCAAGGGATAAATAATAAATGTAAATAAATTTAATTGAAACTGTAGGATTGTTTACTTTTGATTACTTCCTAGTTTATTGATTCATTTATTCATATTACCAGCTATATATATTCACTGACAATTAGGCACAAATATTTTGGTGGTTGTCTACTGGGATTTGTCTCACACCCTATTTGGGTTATGTTTTAGACCTAAACAGATTATATGATTACAGGTATAGATAATGGAAATCACCCTTCTTCATTAGGTACTTGATTTCTGTTGGAGCTAGAGAGCATGGGACCAAGCTAAGGCTTGTGATGCTGCTGGAGTTTACTATTTATTTTGTACCTTGGTTTCTGTATTGTATTTCCAACATTGAGACTTATTTGTCTTGTTTCATAGAGACATGTGACATGCATCATATATATATATATATTGTAGCCTCTATTGGAATTACTTTCAGTCTTCTGCTGTTTACTTTTTTTGGTATTACTGCTTCTGCTATTGCTATTATTTGTTTTCCATTGTGTTTACTTTGCCAATGAGGTCATAGTTTCCCCACTATCACACCCTAGGCCCTCAATACTAGTCGGCAGCCTATGGAATTTTGGGGAAATTCATCTGAGGCCATGTGGCCAACCGGGTATGGGGCACCCTTGGGAGGTACCCAGATTCAGGATGTTACAACAAATATAAAAAAGTATAAAAAATTATGTAAAAATATGAACCTCTATAAAAATTATTGTTAATATAAAATTATTTTTTTAGAATAAGGAAAAAATATGAACCTATATATTTAAGTGGAGCCAATTATTTTGTTAAATAATATGAACCTGTATAAAAAAATATGAAAAAATAATATGAATCAATAATAGAAAAAAATCAACCTTTACAATTATTTTGAATCAATCATTTTGTTAATAAATTTAAAATTGTTCATAAAACAAAAAAAATATAAATAGGTATAAAAATAATTTTTAACAAAAAATATGAAAGAGAACCATTGGATTAAACAATCAAGATGTGAAAAAAACTACAACAAAACCAAATCATCAGACCTACAATCGACCAATGTCATCTATAATTGGAGGTGCAATCTTTTCATTTTCCAACTATTTTTCCTTGATGTCCTGAAAACATATAAAACTAAAAAGAATTGGAAATATTAAATTTTAAATCTTTATTTATGTCAGAAAAGAGCTAGAAAAACATTTCTAAAGGTAAAAAATGCATTTTATGGGTTGAGACACACACCACCTGCTTGGTAAAAAATAATTTATTAATATCTGATGCACCATGGTTTTCAAAGCTGTCACTATGAGAATACACTCTATATCAAGTGAAATGTTAAAAATGATATTTTGATTGCTTTCATTTGTGTTGATGAATTGAAATTTATTGGAAATTGTAAAAAAATGTTTTCTGAATTTAGAAAAACTACACCAATTAGAGATGACATATTTATAGTTCATTTATTTCTTATTAGGTATTAAAGTGAATTAAATAGAAGATGAAAAACATCTCTCACAACATAAACATGTGAATGAAATTTTGAAAAAGAAATAATTGAATGGATTTAGAAATCCTAATTAGAACCCCAATTGCTGAGTATAATTGTTTAAAGAAGACAATGGATGACTAGAAAATACAACTTAAATATGTACTTGTACAAAATATTCACCATTATATAGAATTAGAATAAATTAACTTGTTAACATATATGAAAAAATTGGATTTAACATTTCGGTGGGAAGAAAATGGTCAAAAATATCATAGTACAAGTACTAGATCAAAAATATTCATATTAAAAAAAACTAACATAACAATAAAAAGTCACAATAAAATTTGGTAAATAAAAAAATAGAAAAATTCACAAAAAAAATAAACTTTTATTGGATTACAAATAACAAAAATGGATAAAAAATCATGAACAAATTTGAAAATTAATGAACCTACACTTAAGTGGAATAAATTTTAAAAAATATATAAACTACTATTTTACTAAACATAAAAAACATACCCATGTGAAAAATAAATATACGTACTCATATGAAAAAATATATATGATATAATTGAAATCAAGCAGCATTGACCATTGAATTTCATTTGTGAGATAAGATTTACAACAAGAGGTACAAGAAATATTTTCCACTCCTTATTCCACTTTGTCTTCCTTGATAAAGGGAATAATTCATATAGGCTGAAAAAACATCAATATATAACAAAAACATGGATCAAGGCATTAATCATAGCTTACCGAAGGTACATATACCTCAATGTTATGAGTACATACGAATCAAAATGAACATGAATACATTATATTAACCTCATTATGGGCATATGATTCGGATTTGTCTTATAGTGAAGAGTTTAATATTAATAGCATAAAGAATGAATCCACCGAAAATGGATTTTTCTTCAGATTATTTACACTATACAAGAGTTCTTTTATATGAAATAAGAAAAAATTTTATGGAAGCCAAAATAATAGAATATTCTTTGGTTTCATGGGTATGGTTTGAAGGAGAATTATTTGTAGAGTTTTTCAAGAGAAGCTTTGATGGGAATAGGGAGAGAGGGTTTGATTGTAATATAAATAGAAACTGATAAATAATGGGTCTGTTGTGTAAGAGAAGACACATAGGTGTAATAACTAATCTATGAATGAAAGCTCATATGTGTGATAAGAATAATATTCAATGAATATAGAAGAAGAAAATCACCTATGGTTTCATGGGTATGAGTTTAAGGAGAGGAAAAATGTATATTTTCACAAAAGATTCTCTGATCAACATGGGGTGAGACAGATAGATTGAAATCAAAATAGAAACCAAATAAGAGGGAATTTTAGGGGAGGTGATATTGTGAAGACATATTGAAATTGAGTGAGGGGATGTAAGAAAAGGACATTGAAATACTGTTTAATATTGGGGTAGGGTTTTTCAAGAGTGATGGTGATCCGTATAGGGAGGAAATGATAGAATTAAAATAAAATAAAAGCTGGAGAGGGGAAGTATTAGATGTAGAGGTGGAGGCATCATTGGAGGTGGAGGTGTGAAGGCAGAGGTGGAGGAGGAGGCATATGTGTTAGAGGATGACCATGTATTTGGGAGGAGATGACTAATTGAAGGAGATAGGGAATCAAGAGTATAAAATGGTGTAGGAGATGAAGATTAAGCATTTGGTGGTGAAACCGAAGGTGGAGGAATAGTTGGAGGTGTAGAGGAAGTGAAAGAGGTGGTGGAGGAGGCATATTTGTTGGAGACTGATGGGAGGACATGAAGAATTAAAGGGTAGGAGATGAGGAATTGAAGGGGTTAGGAATCGGGAAGTGCGACCATGGTGACATGAAATGGAAATGGATATGTAGTTGACACATGGGAGGGAAAAATACAAGCTTTAGTATATATAATGGATTTTAATGAAAAATATAATTTTGACGTATATATTTTCTCATATTTTATCTCTTTAACATTTAAATTATCAGTTGGTCCATAAGTTTTCATGGAACTATGTATCATGTAAAATAAAATAAATTATCATAAAGTTTAGATAAAATAAAAATATGATTATATCGAATATAATATTCAATGTTAAAAAATGGAAATGATGTATTTAAAGAACTATCTGATAAGATTAAACATTTATGGATGAGAAATGAAAATAGAAAATAAAATTTGTAAACATATATCACTTCTAGTACTAGAGATGAATATGCATCTTAGAGCTCCTTAAAACCTTCTAGGTTTTCATGTTTCTAAAAATCATCAACAATTATCATGTTAATATGAAAATCAAAGAGGTTACCAAACATAGGCTATAACATATGTGTCCAGTTGTTAAAAAAAAACAAATAGTCTCTCAATTGGGAGAAATTCATGCTAAGGAATTTGGAAACCAACACAATATCACTTTTTTAGGACCATATACAAAGCCTTTCTCCTAATCCACCAAAGAAAAAAAACATGTTCTTTTTGTCATGTATACCATCCATATATTTGGACTCCATTGAATAGGCTCATGAGAGTCCTTGAAGATTGAATGAAACTCAGTTGTTTTAAACCTTCCATGAGCACTGAAGGTGAAAAAAAAGTGAATCATTTTTATTATCCAAATACATATCTTCAAATATCCCCTTTTGATCAATTTGGAGCACCAAATATAGTAGAATAAAATGTTTAAGGGCTTTATTAACTTACAAAAGGGGAATTAGTTAGCCTGAAAAGTAGAGGAGAGATTCATCCTGTACCAACACAACCACATCTGACACTAAAGATTGGATCAAAATGCCACTATCCCTATGTGAATCCACCATACACCAAAGGATAGTGCCATAATATGTTATTAAATGTCTCATATATAAATGGGTTAAAACCAAACAACAATGACCAACTAGCATGTTACATTCATTACTCATACCTGTATGGAAATGGGGGAAAATTGTCATAGATTTTTTCAATGGTTTGCTTAAGATGTTTTCAAGGCATAGTGCCATTTGGGTGATCATTTATTGACTAACCTATTGTAATATATAGATCCCTAGACCCAATTTGAATAATAATTTTTGATTATCACATCATAGATATAGAGAGTTATACATGATGTGTCCTTACCATATAAGTGTTGATACTTCCACATCCACTATTTACATGATAATTTCCTTAGTTTATTTTTCATATCATGAAGTAATAACAATACCCAACTATAATAAAAACCTCAAGATAATACAACAATAATATTAAAACACATGTCCTCTAGTCTAGATACATCATCCTGATGGGACACATATGATGAATGACTATCAAGTGTTGGTGGCTCATAATCAACAATACTTCTTCTCATGAAGTTTCTATTTAGTAATATTGAGTAAATGAGATTATAAGGATTGACCCATCAATAGTAACATCACATGTTACAAGTTTCATTGGATGTTCCTATCTATGAACATGTATTTTGGTATCATAAATTTAGATAATTATCAGTGTGTACCATTTGATTGTGTACTTTAATGCAAGATGAAAACCATGACCTTTATGTTGTGGTGAGGTAGATTGTGTTGGGTGTGTTATTGATGGTATGAAATTGATTAAATGATCAAGAAAATATTTTTATCTCTCGAAAGGAAGATATATCTTGGACCCAATTGACTTGGACTTTAGTACCTTTATTATATCCATGAACATGGTAGAAAGAGGAAATTCATCTAGAATGGCCATTAAAATAATAAATAATGCATGTAAGGATGATGAAATAAAGTGTGCATTATTATTTAGGAGATATAATGAGATAAAAATATTATATTACAAAGAACATGTTCGTATATGGTAGTCACAAATTTTAATTATCCTTATCTCCTTAGGGGCCTTGATGTGTTTTTAGATACCACTCTTGGTCTATGGGTATGACTCACTGTTATCTTGATAAGGTCCTAGAGGGTCATACACAAAGTGTGTCTACAAATTCCACACATTTGGATAGATAAAATCTTAGGATGAAGTGGGACACACGTGCAGGGGATGGTGAAAATCTGAGTGTGATTGATCAAAAATAAAATAACTCAATTATATTATTTAATTTTAGAATAATAAGATTTGGATTCATTTATCAAGTTATCCACAAGTAGGTTAATTATAAAAATGAATATAAGAAAATATTATTTTTTGAATTAACATTACGAGTTCAAGGTTCATTAAGAAATTACAAGAGGAATGAGACAAGTTAATGGTTCATATCTTATCACATGAAACATTACAGTGTCACAAGTTAGTGGTGAAATATTTGTGACATTTATGACATGTCTATTAAGTTATTCATGCCATTTTGGGATGGTTTAAGAGGTTAAACCTATCCAGAAGCTTAATTAAAATTTTGAAAAGTTTAACCTACTATCCATGCTCATTTATGATCCATGAATAGTATCCATAACAATTTTCATGCATTTAGAGAGATTTTCTCTCCTCTCTTTCCCCTCTCTAGTTCTAGTGAGATAAATTAAAGGAATAATGAGAATAGATCGATCCCATTTCCTTAGATTGAGTTCGTGTTCTTTATGAGATCGAAAGGATATTGTAAAGCACTTCGATTTTTCACTATAACATCCGAGAATCAAAGAATGGTGATTTAGGAGTTGTGGAGCACATGTGGGTGATCTAGAGAACACCTAACTTGATGACTTTAAGCTAGGTCATACAATCAATACATGACCATCCAAATATCAATATACTTATTTTGGTCTAAAATACAATATATATATATATTTCACTTCCAAAAGGGGAGGTTCCAAAGCTGGCCATGGACAGTGAGTTAGGGAGGGGCACCCACATCAATTGATGGGAAAAAAATAAAACAAAACAAAAGTTATTCCCAGAATTTAAAAAAAAGTAAAATAAATAAATAAATAATATTCAAATGGGAGACAGTCACCTCCCGTGAGGAAAAAACACACCCTAATAATTGGGGGGGAGGCACTTCCAACCAGTGCTCATATGGAATTGGTGATTATTTTTTAATAACTTGTAGTACCTTTTGAGTGTCTCCCCTCCCTAAATAGAGCACCCCACCCACAAGGTGTGCCTGTGCTCACCAACCCACCTGGCATTATAAGCCCAGTTTGGGCTCAGAACACCTTCAGGGGTTATGGTAAATAAATACCCAAGATCTTAAAATTTTGAATAAAAAAACAAAAAAATCACAATGAAATAAAATTATTTTAGGGACTGTGTGACTTGTATGTAGTGAATTAAAATTATTTTTATTTAATTTAATTTATAAATAATTCCCTTGAGTAAAATTAATTACAAGGTTAAATTTATTATTCAATATAATTACATTTTAACTGATCACGACCTGAGACCAACCCATGCATGTTTTTTTTGTTTATTTATTTAATTTAAATTATTGTAATGGGAATGTTTTGTAATAATTGATTATTAAATATCATTTTTAAATGGTTTGTGTATTGTCTATCTGTATTTAAATGTATAAGGGCATGTGTGTCCACATTTTTAGTTAAAAAAGATGTATTCCCACATCCCGAGTACCCTCGTACCTACGTGTGAGTATATGTTATAAAATAAAGGGGTTCATAATGACGTGGTTCAATTCAAGAGTCAACATGAAACCAAATAATATAAATACATGGTAGTTTTATGGGAATTGTAACTCAAGATGGTTCATGGATCAAGGAGTTACCTTAGGGCCTCAGTTGATCCATCATCTACTTGATAGATCAACCAATAGAAACAACTCATGATAATGTCACTGTTTGTTTATTTTATTTTTCATGCTTAATTATTTGGGAATGTGTAGATGATACATGATCACATAAAATAGTTAATGAGCATGCATAGATAAAATAAATGAATATGTGCGATGAATGCATTCTATTTATGTTTTATTAAAGTTTTGAGTGCAATCACATGGTAACAAGTGAGATAAATAGAATAGAATTTCATTCTCAAGTAAAATATAAACTTAAAGTCTCTCAAACCAAATATGAATCCATTAAATGCCTTCCATCGCTTGAGTTTAAACAAAAATATACATTTGAGGTATTTTTCAGCCCTATTTGAGGGCATTCCTTACCACCAAGGCATTCTTACACTATTATAAAAAAATAGAATTTACGTAGGAGTTTTAACATTGATTATAAAAATAAACGATGTTAAAAATAATAAAAACTCATTTATCACGTTGGTTCTTCTAAAAAAGGACTTGAAAAATAAATTTTCACATCGGTTTTAGAATAACTGACATGAATTTTTTTTTGACATTGGTGGTTTTAAAAATGATGTGAAAATCTATGTTTTCACGTTGATTATCTAAAATTCGATGTGAAAAAAGTGTTTTTTCACATCGGTTTTAAAATAACTGATGTGAAAGATGAAATTTGAGATTGTTCCAATGTGGTATTCTATTTTTTGACAATGCACCTCTAAAAATTTCAATTTCCATGTAAAATTTATTATACCATGGTTTGATCTTCAAGTACATTTATATGTTTTCATGCTCCACACATATTCCTTTCATGATTAACTCTCTTGACCATTATCAATATCCCATCAATTCAACTCTTCAAATATTCATCATTATTCCACAAATTCTTCCTTCACATAACTTGTCATGGTATTTATAATTACTTTTCTATGATTTAATGTGTTTATGATTGGTTTTCTCAATTGATACCCCATTTAATTATACCATTTTTCTTATAATGAATAATCCTTCTACAGATGATGTTAAAACGACAAAGGTTCATTCGGAGTTTAAAATGACTTCTAAGCTGTCGTAGATTCGTTTTCCTCATGATATATTTCATACAAAGAAAATTATATCAATTAAGAGTATTAAAATATTGAAAATTATGTCAAAGATTTAATTTTCTTTATCTATATTCCATTAGGTTTTTGCGATCTTTTTTCTTTTTTGACGATCATGTATTTTCAACGCCGGTTATAAAAAAACTGACATGTAATGTAACTTTTTATATTAGTTATAAAATAACCAACATAAAAAGATATTAAAATAATAATTTTAACATCAGTTATATTAAACAATGTTAAAAAATATTATTTTTTACATCACTTACAATGACTCTTCCTTTAAAACCGATGTTAAAATCATATAAAAACCAATATAAGAAAATATTTTTGTACTAGTGCTATGAAAGTGGTGGGTTAAATTAATTAAATTTGGTAACTAAGAAGTATCTATAGAAAGATTATTGAAACTTTAGAGGCAAATATATTATTACACCAAAGTTATGCTTTGTATGATATGAGACTTCACTCAACATATCAAAGAGATATGATTTAATGCGGTTGACTTACCAAAATCCTACCTTAAATCTATCTGAGTAGTGGTGTATCCATAACTTTGATTATGAGGAGAGGTTATAAGGATCCTTGCTACTAGAATACACAATCTATTGAGTGTTTAAAATTTATTAATTGAGGGCTATTAGGATTTGATAAAGTAGTAGGAGACATTTAATATTATTAAATCTATAACGTCTTACAATTGGTAATCAACATAAAAGTACTAAGTTTCTAAAATTTATTTTATAGAAATTGATAATGATATCACAAGTTCACTACCATAAATATTGGACAGAGAATATTTCCTAACTCATAAAAATTTCATGGAATGGTATAGGTACTTGTGCACAATACTATGATATGAAATTAAATTACATGTGTTAAAGTTCACACTACCTTTTAATCCATCATAGGAATAAACTGAGGGTTAAAAGGAATATTATAGGAGACACATGGAAGAAACATTTGATGTGTACATCATAATTCTATCATCAATGTCTAGTGAGTTATTAAAGTAACATCAGGACATGGATGGTTATACTATGTTATCTCATCTCTGAGAATTTTGAAAAGAGAAAGTGGAGAAAGAACTGAATGAGGTTATTATTACACTGAATATGTCTAAAATGAAAGATAAATAATGATCTCTCAATACATATAATTATTCCATACTCATCACCTAGTTACTTTAGTTTCATTCAGAATTATAAAATGAACATTATAGAGAAACCACTTCAATATTTTTGGGTAATATTATCCAAGTAGAGAAGAACTTAAAGAAAGATAAATTTTTAGTTAATATGGTGAACAAGAATAAAGAAAAGGCAAAAATTACAATAACACTTTCATGTCATCCTTTTAAGAAACCAAAGATAAAGAGTGTGATAATTGAATAGGAGGCTATTTTATTCATATATGGTAAGATAATTCAATGTAAGAGAAACTATAATGAATTGAATTGGAAAAAAATAGAGGCTTCAACTTCCTTTATATTCATTGTTTCATGTGATGTTTCTAGTTTACTTCTTGGGTATTAGATATTGTATGTGTTTCAAACATTTGTATCAAAATATAGAAACCAAGTTAGTTTAGAAACATTATAAGAAGTGAGGTGAATTATCTAAGTATCTGAGGCAGGGTGATTCTTATATTAGAAGGGAGAAGAACTTAACGTGTGCTTTACAAGTTCATTAATCCTAGTTGAACTATTATTTAGTGTTGAATATTACTAAAACATTTATCTAAAGTGTCCATTAGACATAGTGAGAAATTATTTCATTATGTAATGAATTTTGTTTGTGGTGTCTCATTATCAACTAATAGTTTAGTAATACTTGAATCATCGATAATAAATGATTAATATAAAATGTATGACTTAGTAATAACCAGTTGTAGAAAGATAATTTTTTTCAAGTAAAACTAAAAGTAGTTATCAAGCACATACTCAGTACAATGTTTAGAATATTTATAGATAAAAACCTTAAGTATTATTGATATACTTACTTATCAAGTTTTAGACAAAGAAACATTTTTCAATAAAGGTCATCTAGAAATATTCCTGAGATAGTTCGACTTGATCCCCTGAAATATTCTAAGAAGATGCTATAGATAAGATTATATACTTAATAAGATTCGTTTAACAAATTTATGGAATATAAAAGTGAAGGAACATTCATGTTTAGAAGATATGAGTTTCTTTAGGCCCTTGAGTCAAAGAATACATTGACCATGAAATCATCAACCATGAACATTATAGAGTGTATTTATTTCTAAACTCACATTTACTTATACACAACATACCTATGATGTAAGTAAAGGAAGGATTAATGATAATTATTATATGCATTCATTGCTAATTAAAATATAGAGTGTATTTATTCCTAAACTCACACATATTTATACACATCAAATATACGATGAAAGTATAAGGAGGATCAATGATGGGTTTTAAAAGTTATATAAATCCATCCAATATCTTTTCAAGACATGCTTTAAAAATAACAACGTTAACCCATAAACATATGCTAACTATATTGATAAATAGATATCATATAGGTTATAATTTGAAATAAATCCATTATGTCACAAAACATGTTTGTAGATGCAAATATTTTTTTAAGGATAAGTTAATAAACAAACTTTCATCAAGAAAAACATAAATTCCATCTCTGTAATCATCTTAAAGTTTATATAGGATATTACATAAATCCTTGAAATGTAAAAGTTATTGTCAATCAATAGACTATATTTATATAAAAGGGTACATATATCTATTATATATGGTGGGAGAAAGATTTTATTGGATAAATTTATGTCTCAAGATACATAAATAGTTTTCATAGGAACAAGTTCCACAAGAGCTAGTAGAAAGACAATGTTCTAAAGACACATATTGCATATGAAAGACAAAACTAAATAGAGATGGTTTTATGATCACCAAGTTAAGGTGATATATTATTCAATAATAATAATGAATATTTTTCCTATAAAGAATTAGTAAATAGAGATAAGATATGATTGGAAGTTCATATGGATTCAGTAAAATGGATTCAATGTACCAAAATTAACTTTATATTTTGGTAGTTTCTCTAATTGATGTAAAGTCATTGGTGGTTATTCAAGAGAAACTATAAATGGGTGGTACAATAATGGTACCAATAAGGCTCTATTGGTTATACTAAATAAACATGATTAAATACATTAGAATTATACTTATCATAGAAACTTCCTATGATAATTATATTGGGTATTGGATTCCAATACCACCTTTCTTGGAAGGTGTACGTACGACGTTACTAAAAAGGGTTGGTGATAACATATAATTCCAATAATGAATGCAAGTTATAGAGATCCATTTATAGATTAGTGAAAGCATCATGATTATATAATATTCATTTGGAACCAAAGTATTTCAGGTTTCTATAAGAGGTTAGTGGGGGTACCACATTTTTCCAAGTAAAATATGTTGAAAAAATATGTAAAATAGTTTTTAGTCTTACAATAAGTTAATACTATATTGAAAGTAAATATAGAAATATTGACATAACATAGAAACCTAATTTTTAGAAAACAAAATATATTAAGGTAGATCTAAGGGTTTCTTAGACCAAGTTAAATTACATGATCTGACAAGGTATTGAAAAATACAAGTTGGAAAAATTCGAGAGAGAATTATTTCCAAGGTCACATGGTATAAATATCTTCAAGAAGAAATGTATAAGGAATACGAGAATATTAATATGGTGTGTATAATTACATATGATTTAGTGATGTATCTATCACATGTTCTATGCTCTGTACTAGATATGATATTTCTAATACATACATCATGCTAGGAAAATATCATATAATTGACAGAGAACTGCACGAAAAGTGATCAGAGCTATCCAATAGTACTTGAGAAAGTATAAGGAATATGTAATTCATAATCAGATAGGAAGAAACACTAATTATAAGGGGACAAAAACTAGTCTTAATACAGATCATATGATCTAAAATAATACTTAGGATAAGGAAGTGAGCAAGAGAAGCTCATTTAATCCAATGACATCTATATCTACAAATACTGAGTATATTTGAGCTTCTAATGAAACTAGATATGTAGTATAAAATAGAAAATTATTTTTTATAGTTATTAGAATCATACCTATAAATAAATTATTATCATAATATAAATTAAAATAATCTTATGAAAATGGTATTAACTAAGATGTCAAGGTTATGACAAAGTTTAAAAAGGACATAAACAAAGATATTATCTCTTAAGGAGATTTACTCAAGTAGGTGAAGTCATAGATAACATAGTTTCCATGTCAAAAAATTTAGTAGGTCCAATTACTAAATCCATAACTCAATAAACGCATGATCCCAACATGTGAGATCTAATAGGTTGATGGTTATCAAGTTGGCTTTAGTGTAAGTGGTAGTGTTGTAAAAGTGGGTTCCCTAGACCCAACTTGAACAATATTTTTCAATTACCATAACATGTATACAGAGATTTATAAATGATTTATCCTTACCATATCAGTGTTGATACTTATACATCCACTATTTACATGGTAATGTACTTAGGATATTTTCAATTAAAAAGGTTATAAAAGTTCCCAATTATAATGATAACCTCAATATACTATGATATAAATCATAAAACATATGTCCTATGATATAGATACATTATTCTGAAGGGACACACATGATGTATGAAATTCAAGTGCCGGGGGCTCATAAACATTGTGAATTTTTTTCATGAATTTTTCACTCGGTGATCTCGAGTAGAAGAGATCATGGGGACTGACCCATCAATAGGAAGACCACATGTTACAAGTTTAATTGCATGATACTATCGATGAACATGTGTTTTGGTCTCTCAAATTGAGATGATTATCAGTTTGTACCATTTTATCATATACTTTTATGTAAGAAGAAAACCATGAAATTTGTGTTATGGAAAGGTAGCCTATGCTGGGTGTGTTATTAGTGGTATTACATTTATTGAATGATCAAGAAAATATTTATCGCTTCTGAAAGGAAGAGATATCCCAGGCCTAGTTGATCATGATAGTAATACCTTTATTATATCTATTCCCATGGTAGAAGAAAGTAAATTCATCTAAAATGGACATTAAAAGAATAAACAATGCATGTAAAGATGATGAATAAAAGTGTGTATCCCACTTTATAAGACATCACGAGATAAAAATATTATATTTCATAGAGCATGCTCATAGAAGGAAGTCATGAAAATGAATTATCCTTATATCCTTAGGGGAAATTATTTCCTACTAGAAACCTCTCTTGTTCTATGGGTATGAATAATTTTTATCAAGATAAGGGCCTAGAGTGCCACACATAAAGTGTATCCACAAGTTTCACCTATTCAGATGAATAGGAGTTTAAGACGAAGTGAAACCTATGTGTGAGGGATGGTGAATGTCTGAGTGTGATCAGTCATAAGTAAAATAAATCTATTATATTATTTGAGTGTATAATAATAATAATTAAAATAATTTCTCAAGGTATTTATATGTAATTTAATTATAAAAGTGAATATAATAAAATATTGTTTTTAGAATGAAAATCACATCTTTAAGGATTGTTAAGTAAATACAGGAGGAACGAGCTGAGTTAATAGTTTTTATCTTATCCCGTACATAGGGCGCCGATTATCCCAGGTCCTTAAACCTTAGATTTAATTCACCCAGGTCCCCATACCTAGGCTTTAATTCCACCATGTACCTATACACGGGCTCTAATTCACCCATGTCCCTATACTTAAGCTCCAATTCTCCCAGGTCTCTATACCTAGGCTCTGATTTTCCCATATCCCAATACATAGAATCTAATTTTTCCATGTTCCTATACTTGGGATCCATTTCAACCATGTCCCTATACCTATGCACCATTTTCCCCAGGACCCCTTATTAATGAATCCATATATGGGCCTCCTAATATATGTAAGCCCCAATATTTCTAGTCTCTCTTCCTCATCTAGTTACCAACAAATGGGGGGGGTAGATATCCCTATACGGGCTAGCTACTGAGTTCAAGACCAAACCATACCTTCATATACTACTATATTACCAACAAAACAGGATGAACCACCTATGCCTATTACTAAGTGTAAGTCCCAATCATATCCCCTCCTACCTAGTTACTAACAAACAAGATGAGCTATAAGGGAAGATCATGTTTAATCCCTAGTCAGTCTCTTTTTTTTATTCTTTGACATCACATGCATACTCATATGGTCCTCCTACTAGGTTTAAGCCCAAACCACACATTCTCCTATTTTGTTACTAATAGATAGGATGTACCATATATGGAAGATCATGTGTAATAACCTTTGAGTCTCTTATTATCACCCCTTTTACGGAACATGCTTACTCAGATGGGAATCATACTAGGTGTAAGATCTAACCACACCTTTTCATGTTTAGTTATTAACAGATAGGATGAACTAGATAGGAAATCCCCTTTCATTATCCCCACTCATCTCTTGTTACCTCTCCCTTTATGGTACATGTGTCATATATGTCCTTCCTACTAGGTATAAGCCTCAACCATACTGTAACATCCCAGATTTTTGAGTTGGGTCAAAAACCTATCCCAATTAGAATTTTTCAATTGGTGGATATGTTTTTTCTATATCATTGATCAGAACCAATTTACAAGAGTTACATCAGTTTTATATCATGTTTTTACATGAGTTTCAACTTGGACCGAAGCCTCATGTGTTCATAATAGGTTTTTATGGAATTGAAGGACGAATGAACTAATTTGGAGTTACAAGTCAAGGTGCACAGTTTAGGGTAAACCATACGACCCCTTCCAGGTAACCATGTGAATCATTTTTGAACTTCCACATGGTTTGGGTAAACCATGCGAGCGAGGTGCATGGCTCTATGAGGTTCTTTGCAATTTTTGTAGAGGGATTCCACACAGTTTGTGCATGGATTGGGAAAATCATGGTTAATACTTGCGAGGGAGTCCTTTTGGGAAGTATCTCAACACTGTATCTCGCACGATGTGAGCATGGTTTATAAAACCATGCGAGTAAACCATGTGTCCTGTACATGGTGTTTTTTTAAAGTTTTTCTTTTTCATTATTTTCTTATTTCTCTCCCCTTCTTTCCCTATTGGCCATACATTGCATAGAGGTTCACTCTATTTCCTTCCTCCTCTCCCTTTAGAGCTATCACCTCAACTGGGGGTCCATCCTTCAATCTAATAGAGGATATAGAACTTCATCGGTAAGGATAACCTCACTCATTCCTATCCTCCTCTTTTTTTCTCCTCACAGAGTGCTAAATCCATTTGATCGATTTCTCCCTATTTTTAGGGCATTCAATGGAAACTCAGATCTACACAAAACCATTTCAAATTGAATCTTGATATCGGACATTCCTACATCTACAATTCTAAGGTAGGTGGTGCATATCATTATTTGTGTTTTAGTAGTCATTTTAGGGGTGCGTATATTAGCACACATTTGGGTATTTTGAGAGAGACCCATCTATACCCATTTATTCTTATTAAAATGATTGTGTGAACCATGGGATGTTTTTGGGCATGCCCAATTCCATTTTTGCTTTCCAAGGTCGCGTTAGAGGCCATCACTCCTTAGGTTGGTTTAGATGGGGGTTCCAAACCCTCTTAAATTGATTTTTATGATTTTTAGCCATGAAATTCAATATTATTAAATTAAATTTCCTGCTTAAAGAGAATTGTATATATATTCTTGATTGATATGAGCTATTAGGACCCAAGGGGTTATGAAGGTCTTGGCCTGAGGTTGGGATGGCATGGCCATCAGGATTGAGGAGATGAGATTTTCTAGTTGGGCTTGGACCGTATTGATTGAGTTGTATTGACCATAGGATTGAGCATTGTGGACGTCGATTTGAGGTAATGAGACTGTCAGGTTGGGCTTGGACCATGATATTGGGATGGTAAGGCCATCATAATTGAGAGACATGGTTGCATGGGAATGAGGTTCCAGTGTTGATGTGGATTAAGTTTTTATTTAGTGAATTCCGCTCACCCGTAATGGCCAAACCATGAAATTGAGTCATGTGAACATAGGCTGACTCCATTGATGAGGTGATTTTGACCACTCATGTGGGTAGAGTACCCCAGTAGTGTGGATTAGGAAATGGTTTGGGGGTGCTTTCTATATAAATCCACATGGAAGGTGAGGAGCCTTCAGTTGATAGCGATGAGGCTATCGATTGGGGTATAAGTCTTGCCATGATTGAGGCTGTGGGCCTGGATTTATTATATGGATAGGGATCACTATGCCTCTGAGTTTTGGGATTTGAGTTGACATGTGCTTTCAATTAGGGGTTTGAGGGACCAGATTATGCTATTTGGGTGTGCCTTAAGGACATCTGTACTATTGATGAGACATGATGTGTCAGGAGGCATGTGGTGTCGGGATAAATTATTGAGGTGGAACCCGAGGGTTCACCTAGGATATGTGACATTAGAGGATACCTTAGGACATGGACCAAGAATACTTTTCTTTCATAGATTTCAGAGTTAGATGAAGAGGGTAACACTTCATGGTGGCTTTTGAGCACCATAGAAGTTTTTTTGTCTCATTTAAAATGCATTGAGTTAATTTACTTTTAATTATATTGTCACCTTATTAAATTCATATGATAGGTATGCACCACTAGGTAGTATCTGAAGGTTCTGGGTGCAGCGGAAGTGCATTGGTGGGTTTTCCCAACTTTAATTTTAACGTTTAAACAACGTTCAATCCGAGATCCCTCACGATGTAAAACGCCGATTCTTCGAAATGGAATGAAGAATGAAAAACTTAAGAGGGAATCTCAGAACCACAAAGATAGGATCATCATATGTTGGTTATAATTATTTTAATTAATTCACAAGAATTACCTTTGTGGAATTATTTCTTTGTTGTTGTCTCTGGTCACGATCCTGTTATCCGTCGTTGCGTCATAGAATCCAAGTGTAGGATTCCTCTAGCGGTGATCCACACATGTTCCACGTATCTCTGGACATCGCCGAAGGGATATCCGGGTGCTAGCGTGGAAGAAACTTCACTTGCGATGTCCGCCTTCGATCGCCTTGGTCTCTCTGTCTTGAGAGCGTTCTTGGAGGAAGGAGTTCTTTCAGCCTTGAAAGAATTCTCCAAAATTGTTGTGCACAATGATTGATCGAAAAGTATTGGAGTTGTGAGGATATTTATAATCAGGATTGAGGTTTACAGAGTTATGACAATAAATAAACACGTTACACATTTTATTTATTTCATTAACTCTTATTGAAACCCCCATGTTGAATTATTAATTCCTTGACATGCGACCATACTGATTATAATTAATATCATTTAATAAACAATATTATATCCTCAAAATCCTAACTAGAAAACTATACGGTGTGTAATCATTAATACATGGCATGTAATCGTTTTCCACAAAACTACATGGCGTGTATATTTAATATACACGACGTGTACTTTTATTTTTTATTTTTCTTTATCTCCTCCTACACATTTATTAGACCTTGAGTAATGGCTATTTATTTCTTAAATAAATGTAACTACATTACTCGCTAATAAATATATTATTTCGCCCACAATATATTCTCTCAAATAACTAGTGTCGAAATAAATACGATCAGGCATCCTTAAATAATTATTAAACCAAATCAAGAATAATCTTTATTTAACTTGTTAAATTAATATTTAACTAAGATACATGGACGCACTTAGTGTGTGACCCTCTAGGCCTCTTTCTCAGTGACATTAGGAAGAGCCTACCTAAAGTCCAAGGTTAGTGTCTAGCAACATGCCAAGGCACCCATAGAGAAATAATTTAATGCCGAAATGATGTGTCACCTCCAATGAACGTTTACCATGTAATATAATCCCTTTGTCTCGATATCTCTAATCAAGTAGGTTGCATGCTAGTGCCATCAGCCCATGTGCTCGATTATTCTTTCTTTGACTTTTCGGAATTGAACCCGCCCATACCTTACCATGGACATGGATTTATTTAGGCTATATCAATTCCATCAAAGGGCCTGAGATATCTACTTCCGTTATGGAACAGAAGGGAAAAATCCTTTCTCGCATTATCTATTAATGCAGTATTACTCGTGACGCACCCAACGTATCCTACCTCACTGCGAACAGTGTTTCATCATAGTTTTCATCAATACATCTAAGTGTGCGAGTTGTAATACCCATTAATAATAATCTTAAAGTATAAGGACCAATACAAACATCTGCAGATAGGAACATCCAATGACACTATGAAATGTGGATTTCCTACCGGCGGGTCTCGTTCTCATAATATCCTCCTGAATATTACCAAGGGCGCACACCATGAGAAGGTGCCTAAAAGTTTTATGAGTCCTCACCCCAAATGGCCTGTATTATTTGTGTCCCTCAAATAATATCATCCGGCCATAGAACATATATTCAAGAACAGTTTTATGGCACTTCCGGGTTCTCATCATAGCAGGGATCCGCTATGACCCTTTAATGCAACAGCTATCCTTAGGACATTATCACATGCATTGTCACGCAGAAGAACAATCAAGATGTGATAAGGCTTTTATTAATGAATAAAGTACAAAGTAGTTGGTTCTAGGCCACCAACTCCAACAGACTCCCACTTGTACTAGAGCCAACTGCTAACAACCTTTAACCCGCTAGCTCTCACATGATATTCATGCTTCTGCTGAGATATTCCTTTAGTCATGGGGTCCGCCACGTTCTCTTTCGTGGACACTCTACTCACTGTAACTTCACCCCTTTGATAGAAATCCCTCAAGAGGTGATACTTCTGGAGTATATGCTTTGTCCATTGATGTGACCTTGGTTCTTTTGCAAGAGCCACCGCTACAGTATTATCACAATACAATGTAATGGGATCTTTACTGCTAGGACCCACATCAAGAACCTAGACATAGTTCCAAATCTAGACAACTTCCTTGGCTGTATCAAAAGCCGCTATATATTTGGACTCCGCTGTAGAATTGACGACAACTGGCTGCTTTGAACTCTTCCAGCTCACAACTCCTCCATTGAGACAAAAAACATATCCAGATTGTGACTTTAGATCATTCTGATCTGTCTGAAAACCAGCATCAGCATACCCTCTGATGACGAGCTTCTCGTCTCCTCCATACACCAGGAACATATCCGTAGTTCTTCTTAGATACTTAAGGATAGTCTAAACAACAGTCCAATGCTGTTCTCCTGGATCAACTTGATATCTGCCTACCATGCTCAGTGCATGGGCAACATCAAGCCTGGTACATAACATGACATACATGATAGATCCTATTACCGAAGAGTATGGGATATTACTCATTATATCTTTCTCCTATTGTGTCTGAGGACACATTTTCTTAGAAATATGTAGGCCATGTGACACTGGAACCAATCCCCTCTTGGATTATTCCATACTAAATCTCTTTAGTATCTAGTCAATGTATGTACCCTGACTTAGTCCAAGTAGCCTCTTGGATCTATCACGAATGATCTTGATCCCTAGAATGTAGGATGCTTTACCCAAGTCCTTCATGGAGAAACACTTGTTCAACCTGTCCTTAACTGACTGTAAGACTGATACATCATTTCCAATAAGCAATATGTTGTCAACATATACTACTAGGATAACGATCGCATTCCCATTAAACCGCTTATAAACACATGGCTTACATTCGTTCTTAATGAACCCAAATTCCTTTATGGCTTCATAAAATCAAATTTTCCATGACCTGGATTCTTGATTTAATCCATAAATGGATTTCTACAACTTGAAAACCCGTTTGGCTTCACCCAGTGTCACAAATTCCTTTGTTGCCCGAGAAGGCCTTAACAAATGCCTCGCATCCCCATACATGTGTGTGTGACAAAATGGGGTTCTTTCCATTCCATAACTGGGAGGGAATTCCATTTTCTGCCTTAGTTGGTACTCGGTTTAATGTATATGCTGCAGTTTGTAATGCATATCCCCAAAATGATAATAGAAGATCCACATGACTCATCATCGACCTCACCATGTCCAACAAGGTGCAGTTCCTCCTTTCACTAACACTGTTCCACTGTGGTGTATAAGGAGGACTGAGCTAAGATAGAATCCCAGACTCCCGTAGAAGATCGATGAACTCTTGGTTCAGATATTCTCCACCTCGATCCGATCAAAGTTTCTTTATCTTCTTACCAAGATGATTCTCTACTTCATTATTGAATTCCTTAAACTTCTCTAAGGCCTCTGACTTATACATCATTAAGTATACATATCCATATCTACTCAAATCATCAGTAAAAGTAATGAAGTAAGAATATCCACCTCTAGCTTCTACTAGAAATGGTCCACACACATCTGTGTGTACCAATCCTAGAAGCTCTGTAGCCCTTTCACCCTGTCCACCAAAAGGCGACTTGGTCATTTTTCCTTGTAAACAAGCGTGACATCTAACAAGTGGTTTTAGCTTAGTAGAGTCTAAATAGCCATCTTGGTAGAGCTTTGTCAAGCACTTCTCATTAATATGACCAAGACGGTGATGCTATAACTGGGTGATGTATGATTCATGTCAGTTTGTTTCATTATCGATTGCCAACACTTGGTTTTAATAATTTAATACATAAAAACCATTATTTAAATGTGCTATACCATAATATACGTTGTTCTTATAAAAGAGACAACCCTTATTTCCAAATTTGAAAACAAATCCATCCATATCCAAATAAGATACAGAAATTATGTTCTTGGTAACACTAGGCACATAATAACAGTTATGTAAGACCAAAATCATCCCAGTCAGCAGTGAGAGGTGGTAATCGCCAATAGCCAACGCAGCTAGCCTTGCGCCATTGGCAGCTCAAAGATCCACCTCTCCTCTGGAAATCTTTTTAAATATACTTGGTTCCTGCATTTGAATACAGATGTGAGCCCCACAAGCTGTATCTAATACCCAATGTGTATAAATAGAAAGATTAGACTCGATAACAAACGCACATTTAATGTCCCCACACTTCTGGGTACAGTTCCTCTTCCAGTGGCCTTGCTTGCCACATGCAAAACACACCACCTCCCATTCCTTGCCCTGCCACTGGATCTTCCCCTTCTTGGAGGGGCGATGCTCAGGGGATTTAGACCGTTTATAAGTATTTGGCCCCTTTTCCTTGTCCTTCCTTTTCCTATTCACCATAAGGACCGTGGGTTTGTCACACCCCATGTTTTTATCTACCTGGTGAGTTAAGGGAAGAATTTCTGATATAGGCGCAACTGGAACAGGCTCTTCCAACACATACAATTTCCTATCGTGGTGATGGATGACACGTAAACACCTATGCTACTCTTGGAAATTGGTGCTGGTGAGAAGGTTTTCCTTATCGAGTATGGTTCGCAATGATATTTTTGAAGTCATTTTCTTGTCGTTTATACAAATTAAGATGAGAAAAGGTTTAGTACTTTATTACAAAACTGAGACGAATGAATAAATTAATACTTATTAGTCTCCCACTATTTTATCAAAATCCAATAGCCCACACCATTGACTTCGGAATATTCTATTGCCTGAATATTCTAGTGGCAAGGATCCATATTTCCCTTCGCATTACCCCAACTAGGGTTGGTCAAGCAACTTAAAGGGTTTTAGGTAGGCATTCCAAATTCCAACTGCATTAACTCGCAACTCCTTGATCTGCTGAGTGGACTCCCCAATCCTTAAATCCTTTTATTTTGAATTTCCTTAACCTTTGCCTCTTGGTCACACCAAATCCTACTGTGGCAGTCAACCCTTGATGTGAACCAAGTCAATTCAACCCAAAAACTTGAATTATAATTCCCTGATAATTGAAAGCACCCCAACTAGGGTTGGTCAAGCACTTTGAACTATGGTTCGATTCTAACCAAGATTATGGAAGGCTATATCGACTTAATATTTTTTTTGAGGGATTTTATCCTTATACATAAATTTCCATTTTATTATCTTTGATTACATGCTTTTTAATATTAAGTGGGATATAATTAAGTGATTAACCATGTCTAAGATAATATTTACGCATAAGCTGGTTTTTATTTTAGTTCCATCTTGCATGCTTGTTTAATTCATTAATTGTGTGACCGTGACAACACACCCATAATAAATAAACCATGAAACTGACAGAAATAAAATAAATAGTATGATCATGATATTTTCTATTGGTTAGTTTATCTAGAGGTTGATAAACTAACCCAAGACCTAGGGGAGAAACACATTGAACCTTTCAGGTTCGTGTTTACAGCTTTCCACCTGCCCACCTTTGTATCTCCTTGGATTGGTTTCACCTTGTCTCCTGACTTGAGCCGCCTCCACTAGCTTGGGAGTTCCATCCATTACATATGAATTTATCTCACATGCAGGTGAGGGGTAAAAAGGGGTTTTACATAAAATAATCCTTGGGCACGCAGACCCTACATATTAATGAGGAGAAGGCTCGCAGGCCAACAAATTTAATTTAAATAAATAAATTAAAAGAAACCATTCACATACAAAGTTCTCGGTCTAGCTCATGATCATCCTTACATGCAACGATATTTACGCATAAATAAAACTAGCATTCAATTCTATAATCGTTCTTTTTTAAGATAAATCATGCTCGAATCAATTAATTATCTTTAATTAATCAATCCTTTTATCTTAAAACCTTTTCTGAATTCCCTTGAGATTCTCATCCATCATAATTTTAAACAAATAAATTCATTTTAAATTATCTTTGTACGTAACTTGTACCTTGGAGGAAACCCGGTGAATTCCCGTTCATTACACAGATGTTAAATTAAACACATATATATAAAACACCTATCACATGTTGTGCCTCAGATTTACGCCTGAACCATGGTACACGTCTCAAGGGTTTGTATAATATAATAAATTTTAATAAATCTGCGTAATTTGGGTGAGTACACGGTGTGTAGTTCTGAATACATGGCGTGTACTTTTCTTCACCGTCCATCCGAAGTACATGCCCGGGGACATGGCATGTTAATGTACTTCAGAAATTTTCAGAGTACACCGTGTGTTTAGTGGGACACACACCGTGTAGTCTTTGCGTTACACGGTATCCAGCCGGGCAAGCCGTGTATGAGGTACGCGGTCCAACCTGAACCCGAAGGGACTATACGCCATGTTCAGTTGGACCACACGATGTGTAATCTAGAAACCGTGTGCCATATATTCCTGGTCAACACACGGTGTCATAAATGACTTAGGTATGCTCCAATACACAGCCTGATTTGGTGGATCAGTCAATGCATTGAACCTAGACTACACGGTGTGTACTTCAGAATACATGCCGTGTATTCTGGTGTTGTACGACCAGAAACGTTTGGCTCTTTCGGATGAGTTCCTCTATTTTATTTTAATCAAAATTAAAAGAAAAATTTGTTTCTATGAGGTGAACGAGAAACGATGGAGGAGGAACAGATCTCAAGATTCATATTTCCAGAACGATTAAACTTGAATTGAAACAACTAAATTATTAAATGCGTAAAACATCAACGAAAAAACTAAATAATTATAATCAACAATATGACCGCTCTGATACCACTTGAAGGTTCCGGGCACAATGGAATCGTGTTGGTGGGTTTTCCCAACATTAATTTTAACGTTTAAACAACGTTCAAACTGAGATCCGTCACGATGTAAAACACCGAATCTTCGGAATGGAACGAAGAACGAAAAACTTAAGAGGGAATCTTGGAACCACAGAGATAAGATCATTATATGTTGGTTATAATTATTTTAATTAATTCATAAGAATTACCTTGATGTAATTATTTCTTCGTTGATGTCTCCGGTCATGATCTTGTGATCCGTCATTGCGTCGTAGAATCCAAGTGTAAGATTCCTCTAGAGGTGATCCACACGTGTGCCATGTATCTCCGGACGTCATCGAAGGGATCTCCGGGTGCTAGCGCAGAAGAACCTTCGCTTGCGATGTCCACCTTTGATCGCCTTGGTCTCTCGGTCTTGAGAGCATTCTTGGAGGAAGGAGTTATTTCGACCTTGAAAGAATTCTCCAGAATTGTTGTGCACAACGATTGATCGAAAAGTGTTGGGGTTTTGAGGATATTTATAATCAGGTTTGAGGTTTACAGAGTTATGACAATAAATAAACACGTTACACATTTTATCTATTTCATTAACTCTTATTGAAACCCCCATGTCGAATTATTAATTCCTTGACATGCTCCCATGCTGATTATAATTAATATCATTTAATAAACAATATTATATCCTCAAAATCCTGACTGGAAAACTACACGGTGTGTAATCATTAATACACGACGTGTACTCGTTTTCCACAAAACTACACAGCGTGTATATTTAATATACACAGTGTGTACTTTTATTTTCCATTTTTCTTTATCTCCTCCTCCACATTTATTAGACCTTGAGTAATGGCTATTTATTTCTTAAATAAATGTAACTACATTACTTGCTAATAAATATATTATTTCTCCCACAATATATTCTCTCGAATAACTACTGTCGAAATAAATGCGATCAGGCATCCTTAAATAATTATTAAACCACAGTCGGGAATAATATTTATTTAACTTGTTAAATTAATATTTAACTAAGATACATGGACACACTTAGTGTGTGACCCTCGAGGACTCTTTCTCAGTGGCATTAGGCAGAGCCTGCCTAAAGTCCAAGGTTAGCGTCTAGCAACACACCAAGGCACCCATATAGAGAGAAGTTAACGCCACAATGACGTGTCACCTCCTACGAACGTTTACCGTGTAATATAATCCCTTTGTCTCAATATCTCTAATCAAGCAGGTTGCATGCTAGTGCCATCAACCCATGTGCTCAATTATTCTTTCTTTGAATTTCCGGAATTGAACCTGTCGATACCTTACCATGGACATGGATTTATTTAGGCTATATCAATTCCATCAAAGGGCTTGAGATATCTACTTCCATTATGGAATAGAAGGGAAAAATCCTTTCTCTCATTATCTATTAATGCAGTATTACTCATGACACACCCAACGTATCCTACCTCGCTGCGAACAATGTGTCATCACAGTTTTTGTCAATACATCTAAGTGCGCGAGTTGTAATAACCTTTAATAATAATCTTAAAGTCTAAGGACCAATACACATGTCCATAGATAGGAACATCCAATGACACTATGAAATGTGGATTTCCTACTGGCAAGTCTCATTCTCATAATATCCTCCTGGATATTACCAAGGGCGCACACCCTGAGAAGGTGCCTCAAAGTTTTATGGGTCCTCACCCCTAATGGCCTGTATTATTTGTGTCCCTCAAATAATATCATCCTTCCATAGAAAATATATTCAAGAACAGTGTTATGGAACTTCCAGGTTCTCATCATAGCAGGGATCCGCTAGGACCCTTTAATTCAACAGCTATCCTTAGGACATTATCACATGCATTGTCACGCAGAAGAACAATCAAGATGTGATAAGGATTTTATTAATTAATAAAGTACAAAGTAGTTGGTTCTAGGCCACCAACTCCAATAGTATCCTATCGAGACTAGTTCTCACACACTCCACAGGTCCTTCAGGATGTGTGTAGACTTAATTAATTTATGTCTAGTTAAAGGATCAGCCTTAGAAGCTAGATCTTAATAGCTGATTTCATGGAGTTTGGCATGGGATCTTTAGGTCATTCCTAGCTAGAGTTTCTCTTTTGTTTACCTTTCATTCCTATATCAACATGCTGTTATGTATACGTATTTACTGTACTGTGTTTAGCCCTTTGGCGAAGCTTCTTTTGGATATTGTATGTACACCCTATTTTGATATGCATGTTTGTTTTATTTAGTTTCTTCAAGTGGTGTGTTGGGAATACTGATATGTTTATTTATCTTTCACTACATTTATTTATTTATTTATTTATTTATTATTAACTATTCTTACTCTATTAGTGGGTATGGTTTGAGTCTACTGAGTCATTTATTTCCATTTCATGTTATATGTTATTACTCATACCATTGTTATTATCATTCCCAGAGGATATAGCCTCCCCACTATACCTCTTTCAAACCATCACTGCTAGTTGGAAGCCTTTAGAATTCGGGGAGGCATTCCTAAGGCCAGTGGAACCTATCCTGAAAGCACTGTTTGGGTGAATAATCGGGTTGGGGACACTACAAATATTATCAGAGGAGTTCTTGACTAGGATTTAGTAGCACTATTTTACTGGATTCTAATGATATTGATATTGATTTGTTTTCTATTCTTCTAGTATTAATATTTGGGATATGGTAGACTGGAGATTAGGTGATGAAAGAACTGGATTTCGAACTCGTTCTTGGGTGCCTACAGCCCCATGTATGAGGGACGGATTGAGTTACCATTGGTGGTAATTATTATTCATTTTTTCTCAGATTACGGTTTATTTTATTTACACATCAAGTGGTTCACTTGGTATATTAATTGTTATTTGTTATGAAATGTGAACCTTTTCCCAATACGACAAGGTACGAGATATGGAACCTTGGCCCGATGAGTCAAGGTGTGATTTCTTGTGTGTTTGGATTTTGATAGGAACATTTTAGGGTATTTAAAATTTATAAACGCATGTATGCCTTATAAAATGATTATACCATTTGATAAATATAAAATGAATTGATAAATGTGACATGTCATGATATTCTATGTAATATATATATATATATATATATATATATGAAATTTCATGTGATGTGGAAAGTGGGCCTGGATCTTATGAGAGAAGGTAGGTACTGAGACATGGGGTGATTTTAATTACTAGGTCGGGAGACTTGGTCACCAGTTTGAGGTGACCTAGTTCATTAGGATGGGTGAAGACTAAGGATTATACGATAATTTTCTCTATTAAGGGTGGGTAAGGAGGCCATGAGGATAGGATTCCATGTGGCATGATTGCAGTGGGGGGAGAGTAAGGGCAGTGAGGATGCACTACCTTTTACTTCTTTCCCTATCCAAATTATATATATATATATATATGTTATATGTATGGGATGTATTACCATTTATGGTATTCATCAGGTTTTTACTAGATGGATCAGATGGAGCATCATGCGGTTGATGGAACAACGCCATAGGAGCACAAGTAGGTTCAGACCCCTGAGGGTCAGGCAGATCAAGTACAAGCTTAGGGACAGGCTCAGGCTCAAGTATAGGTTCTGGTGCTGGAAGGGAAGTCATTAGATTTCAATGCTTTTTGGATGTGGATTGATGAGTACGTCTAGTTGAGCCTGGTACATGTTATCTAGGGTATCGATAGGAGTGCTCAGGGAGAAGAGCCATTGATGGCATATCTGACACGGGAGTTCCAGTCACATCAACTGCTGCTTTTTTAGGGTGAGGGTGGTCCACAAGTGGCTGAGAAATGGATTGAGAGCATGTATATGATCTTCAAGTAGCTCAATACACCTCTAAGTAGGAGGTTGAAGTTGGTGACATACATGCTCAGAGGGCCAACTATGCTTTGGTGAGACATGTAGGTTCAGGCTGGTAGACACGAGGGTTTGTCCTAGAAGGATTTTGAATCCAGGTACTTCGAGCACTTTTTCCTGGAGAAATTGAGGGTAGAAATGGATCGGGAGTTCCTAAGCCTACAGTAGGGTGGCATGTCCATCATGGAATATGTAGTGATGTTCATTGAGATATCTTTCTTTGTACCTAACATGGTGAGTGATGACACCTCTAGGGTGATGCACTTCAAGATGGTTTATGGAACACCATTCAGGTGAAGGTAAACATCTTTATATTGGACTCATTCTCTGAGGAAGTGAGCCGATCACTCATAGTTTAGGGAAATATGAAGGATAGGTCGTACTCGATCTAGGCATTGAATTTAGGTGACTTTAGTGGTGATGCTTTAGATGGTAGGAAGTTAGGCTGAGATGAGTTCCAACAAGGAATTCAGGCCAAGGACTCAGCTAGACCACTTTGGAGTGGGTATTATATTGTCTACATCCAGTGTGGGAATCCATAACATGTCTGGACTTAGTTTGAGCAGCCTCCAAAGGAGTTCTGAGCATGTGGATTGGACGATCATTAGGAGAGGTTCGGCGGGAATCCTTCTCAGATAGTCGACAATCAGGTACCGGGGCAGACTCAGGTGTTTGGGGTCAGTTCAGGATTGGTACCATGTGAAGTTAGCCGAGGTTCAGATGCATGTGGAGGTCATGATAGAGATAGCAAGACCCATCAATGGGGTCAGTGTTCGGTGGTTGGAGTAGCACCGTAGGGAGGTCAGGAATCAGATAGTCATGCTTCAGGCCAGGTGCATGCGGTGGAACTAAAAAAGGCTGAGCAGGCTGGTGAGCCAATGATAGTTAGAGGTATGCCACGAGTGTGGTCGTGATTTCCATTTTACTTTCTTTTGACATGGCCTATTGAGGCATGTCTTTTTGGTGCACGATGTGCATGAGTTGTATACATGAATTGACTAGATGTTGGTCAGTATGTTGGCACCAGGTTAGGTGTGGGATTTATTTATGTGAGGCATGAGGGACTAGGTTTTGTATATTGAACACCATTGGGTGCGTGTTTATTGAGATTCAAGGCATCTGTTCACCATGATGGTGTGGTCCTTGACTGAGTTGCAAGGCTCCAGGATTGATTTGAGCATCTGTGGAGATGCAGGACCTCATTGTTCCATGGGTGACATGGGCATGAGGCGGGCACCGATGTAGTGTGGGACTATGATGGGTGTCTATAGTGATACGATATCACTTTTTAAGGTGAAAGATTGATGATGCATCATAGGAGAACCATGGATCTGGGAATAGGTCGATGGACCTTTTTGTGATTTGATATTTTGGTTGGGTTGAGACCAGGGTTGGTTACTCCTAAGGCGGGGATCCCCCTTGAGGTAAGTTGACCTATACCCTTAAGACCAAGGTAGTCCAAGTTTACTTTGAATAATATGGGTATGTTTGGTACCATCTCCATGTTTTGTTTTATAGATTGGGGATGAGCTATGTTAAGGTGGATATATTGTAACATCCTGGGTTTTTAGTCAGGTCGGAAACCTCTCCTGATTTGAATTTTTCAATTGGTGGCTATGCTCTTTTCTATATTGTTGATCAGAACCAAATTATGAGAGTTACGTTAGTTTTATATCATATTTTTACATTTGTTTCAAGATCAAGATGAGGCCTCAAGTGTTCAGAAGAGGTATCGGGAACATCGGAGGCTGAATGGCCTATTTTGGAGTTATAGGTCAGGGCGCACGGTTTAGGGTAAATCGTGCAGCCCCTTCCAGGTAACTGTGTGGCTTATTTTTGAACTTCCACACAGTTTGGCTAAACTATTCAAGTGAGGCACATGATCATGTGATGTTCTCTGCAATTGTTATATAGGGCTTCTACACGGTTTTCACATGACTTGGGAAAACTATGCACAATCCATGTGAGGGATCCCTTTTGGGTAGTAGATCAACACTACAGATCACACAGTTTGTGCACGGTTTGGAAAACCGTACATCCTATATAGGGTGTTTTTTTAAAGTTTTTATTTTTTTCTTTATTTTCTTATTTCTCTAAACTTATTTCCCTCTTGGCCAAATGCTTCATAGGGTGTTCACCCCATTTCTTTTCTCCTCTACCTTTTAAGTTATCTCTTCAACTGGTGGTCTATTCTTTGATTAGTTAGAGGATATAGAACCACATTGGTAAGGCTAAACTCAACCACGATTCTCTTCCTCTTTATTTTCGCCTCGTAGAGTGCTAAATTTGTTTGATCCATTTTTCTCTATTTTCAGGATGTTCAATAGAAACTTAGATCTATACCAAACTGCTTTGAATTGGAGCTTGATATCGGATGTCCCTATGACTATGAGTCTAAGGTAGGTGGTGCATATCTTGATTTGTGTTTTATTGGTCATTTTTTGGGTACATATTTTAGTATGCATTTGGGTATTTTTAACGAGACCCATCTATAACTTTTTCTTTATATTAAAATGATTGTGTGACCCATGGGATGTCATTGAACATGCCCAATTCCATTTTCACTTGAAAAAGGCTAGGTTAGAGGCTATCACTCCTTGGGTTGGTTTGGATGGGGGTTTCAAACACTTTTAAATTGAATTTGTTATGATTGTTATCCATGAAATTCAATATTATTAAATTGAATTACTTTTTTAAAGAGAATTGTATATATATTATTTCTTGAGATGAGTTGTTGGGACCCAAGGGGTCGTGATGGTCTTGGCCTGAGGTTGGGATGGAATGACCATTAGGATTGAGGTGATGTGATTTTCTAGTTGTACTTGGCCTAGATTTCTTGAGTGGTATTGACCAAAAGATTGGGTGTCATGAACATTTGTTTGAGGCAGTAGACCATCAGGTTGGGCTTGGACTATGATATTGGGATAGCATGGCCATTAGACTTGAGCAACATGGTTTCAGGGGTACGAGGTGCTAGTGTTGATGTGGATTAAGTTTTTATTTGGTGAATGATGCTCAACCATGATGGTCAAAGCACCTAATTGAGTCGTGCGCACATAGGTTGACACTATTGATGAGGTGGTTTTGATCACTCATGTGGGTAGAGTCCCCCAGTAGTAAAGATTAGGAAATATTTTGGGGGTGTTTTTCATATAAATACACCTAGAAGGTAAGGATCATTTGGTTGATAACGATGAGGATATCAGTTGGGGGATGAGACTCACCATGATTGAGAATATGGGCTTGGATTTATTATGAGGTCAGGGATCGCTGTGCCTATGGGTTTTGGGATTTGAGTCTATTTGTGCTTTCAAACAGGGGTTTGAGGGATCATATTATGCTGTTTGGGTGCGCCTTTGAGATGTCTGTACTATTGTTGAGACATGAGGTGTTAGGAGGCACACGGTGTTAAGATAAATTATTGAGGTGGAACCTGAGGGTTCACCTAGGATATGTGACATCATAGGATACATTAGTTTATGAGACAAGGATCCTTTTCTTTTAGAGATTCCAACATTAGCTGAAGAAGGTAACACTTCTTGGTGGCTTTTGAGCACAGAGAAGTTTCTTTGTTTCATTTAAAATGCATTGAGATGCTTTAATTTTAATTATATTACACTCCTTAAACGCATATTCTAGGTACAAAATACCAGGTGGTATCCTACTAAGACTAGTTCTCACACCCTTCACAGGTCCTTCAGGATGCGTGTAGAATTTATGAATTTATGTTCAGGTATAGGATCAACCTCAGGTGTTGGATCTTAGTAGATTATTGTATGGATTTTGGCATAAAAAATTGAGGTCATGCGTAGCTGTAGTTTCTATTTTGTTTAGATTTCATTCCTATATCAGCATGTTGTTCTGTATACGTATGTACTGTACCATGGTCAGGACTTTGAAAACCCTTCTTTTGGATATTGTATGTACGACCTATTTTGATATGCATGTTTGTTCTATTTAGTTTCTACAAGTGGTGTGTTGATCATGCTGATCTATTTATTTATCTTTTATTATATTTTTATTTATTTCTTATGCTATTTATTTGTTATTGACTATGCTTCTACCATTGGTGGGTATGGTTCATGTTAGATGAGTTATTTATTTATACGTCATGTTATACGTTATTACTCAGACCACTATTATTATCATTCCTAGAGGGTATAACCTCTCTACTATACCTCTTTCAAACCCTCGCTGCTAATCGGAAGCCTTTGGCATTCGGGGAGGCGTGCCTAAGGCCAGTGGCACCCAGCCTGAAAACACTGTTCGGGTGGCTAACCGAGTCGAGGATGCTATACATATCTTCTTCTATTTTGTTACCAATAGATAGGATGGACCATAAATGGATGCTCTTATGCAATCCACACACTTAACATATCCATGAACCTTTCACTTAGTAGTCAAATATACCTTTAAAATTCTTAGAAGTGGTCATAATTTCATGAACTTAAAAAGAACCATGATAATCTTTATCACATGAACATAAAAGGTACAAAATTTCCTATTAATCAGCACAAAACTATGTGGGTTATGATTCCCTTCATAGGTATATATGGGAAGACCCTCTCATGTGTAATGTCCCACTGACCAAATACCACTGATCGATGTCACAAATGTCATCGCTATATGACCTTATGTGTGACTCCCCATATGATAGAGTTAATTGACTAGAAGAGAGGGTATAAGGCATTAAATTAAGGAGAATATACCCAAATATCAGAGTAAAAAATATAAAATAAAACAAACATCATCAATAAAAAATAATCAAATTATGTGGAAACAATGAAATATAACATGCTGTATCAAATGTAATGCCAAAGAATACAATCATACAAACACATTTTCATACCAACATACATAAATTGATCACCCAATATGATTATTACATATATAAAATAACCCAAAGGAATAATATACATGGAGGTTCTAATACCATCCCCATGCCTTATCATATCCCAATCTTTGATCCCTATCAAGTTACTCCAAACAGATCATCCAATACTAGGACTATGCCCTACCTAAACCTATGATCAGTGAAGTATTATTGGGTATATAATTACCATGGATACCTGAGATGGGTGTGAGTACAATTCAGTAGGGCACCACTAATGGGTTCTAAAACATAAATGGTAAAGCAGTGTATACACATGTGATATGTTCAAATAAATAAACAAATACAGTGAAGAAGTGTAAATAAATAACCACAATCAATCCTTAGGTTTTTAGGTGATGATAAAGATTGAATATACCTTCTTCGGCTAATTAAAAAGTGTCTTTGAGCATCTGAACCACCCAAGAGGAAACTTACCCTTCCTCATAACCATACTCAAAAAACATACCTTCTTTTACCAGTACTGGAGTGTCTTTAAGCATATAAACCATCCAAGGGGAAACCCATCCATCCCATAAATAATTTAGGAAACAATTAGGGACAAACAAGTCTACCCAGAATTATCACATACACCTAAGGAAAAATCAATTTACCTAGAGCCATCACGTACACCCAAGGACAACTCAGTCAACCTATAACCAGATAAAAAACACTTGAGGACAACTCAGACTACCCGAAACCATCATGTACACTTATGGAAAACTCATCTAACCCATAAATCAGGTACTTGGACTCTATTTACCAAGGGAAACTCATCTCACCTAGATCTTGATCCCTCATTTCACATATCAAAAACACCAAGGTCCACTTAACTTGCACAAAAATCAGGTATTAGGCCTCCATTACTTGAGGTTCGTATCCTGATTCCAAAGCCTAAACCTAAATTCACATATATCATATATATACATATATATATATTTCATATAAAATAGATATACCCTTGTGAAAATCCATCTTAGAAACTCAAGTCAACCACATGGGTCAGTCACCTGCCCAGACCCATCACGTGCTTCTTAGGTTGACCTCTCTTGTGAATAGACCAAGTCCACAATAACAACCATGTTGGATGATCATCATCAAAACTTGTGTTATAATATGAAACCCATGATCAAATATACCTACCTCCCTAAACCTCCCCTCTTTAGGTCCATCTTAACACTAGGGTTCCCACTATGGGTCCCCTAGGTTATACTATAGACATGATACCCTATGTGGGTTCCTTGGTCTCATTATCATCTCTTGGTCCATGCATCTAACTCAAAGGGAATATTATACCTCAACATCATCATGATCACTTTTTATCTTCACTAGCCTCATAGGGTAAAACACATTGGCACTATTCTAGGGGGAAATAATAACACCCTTCTAGATTTACCAAGTCATCCCAGGTTGATCCTCTCACCCAACCTATGAAAAATTTACCTAGGGAGTTCCCACATAGATCTCCACATATTATTAAATAAGAAACACTTAACCCATGCTCATATCAGCTATCCTAAAGGCTTCAAGACATCACATGGTTTTAAGAAGGCCTACTTAGTATAGTCATTCCTAAACTAATGCTCTCCTATATAATAAGGAATCAAGGAAACCTATAATAAGGCCAATATATCTCACTAATCCTGGTTTTACCCCTCTAGAGTTTCTACATATAATAACATGAATTTATAAATAAATCCTTAGCCATTGGTAACTTAGGCATTAAGCCAGTGCTCAAGGGTCTATCATGGCCCTCGACACTTATTTCATTACATTAATAGGCATATCACTTTAATTAAACAATTAATTTAATATTTAAGAAGGAAAATATCCCATATATCATAAAACACATAAACATGCATAAACGATAAAGGGATTCTCAAGGATAACCTACCTCAATCATGGAGCTATTTCCTTTAAAGTAACATGATAAATCTCTCCCAATCTCATCCAAGTCCCATCCAAGTTTGTATCACTTCATGAGAAAATATCTCAAGCCAACACATTTAAATATATTAATTATAAAAATTTATAATTAATTATACAACTTAAATTAATTAGGTATAAATGCCTAATAACTAACTGTATCACCTCGTCGCATTGAGATTGTGACCAAAAACTCATGTATGGTCCGTGTCATACTTTGGACATCATCTCAACAAAACACCTAACATGTGATAATGACTCAATAACCAATTTTAATAAATTAATAAAAATCCTTAAATAAATTTTTTAGGAAACATACCTTCATCAAAACAGAATTTGATGGTGTGAGTTCTTCATATCAAGACACCTTCTAGAAATTATGATTAGAAGCCCTAACATATCAGAATATTTCCACCATGATTCAGAAGAAATCATCACCAAATATTAAACTAAACATCCCAAATCAGAGAGAAAAAATAGGGTAAGATTAAGGAATAAGGAGGAGGGAGATATCAGCTTAATACACTAAAGAAATCAAACTAAAATCCACCCTAAACCATGGGGGATTCTAAGAAAGAAAGGGGGAGAGAACCCTTGGTAGGTGTGTGTGAGGGAGAGGATAATTAGAGAGAGAGACCTAAAAGATTGATGGGGTATAATGGAATTTATCCCCTTTTTAATGAAATATAGAAAGCTACATGAATTATCCATATGATTTGAAACACTTTTCACTAACTGTGAAAATTAACTTTGAATCTGAATTATAGGTTTTCACGGTTTCTCTACAACCATGCACTAAATTACAAGCCAAAAACACATCACACAGTTTACCTACATGATTTTCCCTAACCATGTGGCAACCATGCGCAAGGAAAAAACCCTTTCTAAAATTTCAAACTCTATCCTAAAACTCTCAAGGATCACCAGAGCACTAGAGACACATACTAGGCTCGATCTATATCCAAAAACATATCCTTAGAATGATCTAACTATTAGAATTCCAATCTGAATATAATTTCCCAAAATGAAACCTATTTTGGAAGTCAAATATTAAAATTACCTATGGAATTTCCAACCTGAAAGGACATGAGGTTTTACAACATCCCCAAAATAGAAATTATCATCCTTGAGAAGACTTGGTGTTCTTTTAGCCATGGACCTAACATATCCATGTCACCAATTCACTCTCAATTCACCAAATTCTATCCTAGAATTCCAAATTAGAATCCGCTATGCAACTCTAAACACAAGGTGTGATATTCATCAAAAACCAAACCATAACTCATCACCACCACCAAAAAACCAAGTTGACAATTACCCATGCCCGTCTACCTAGAGAAACCTACGTGTCATATATCAAACCATCTTGAAGATCATGGTTTTCCACTCCATAATAATTCACTAATAAAGGCTTATTTTGACCAAATATTCTCCTCTTAATCGGAATATCCTTCTAGAATACATTTCCAATGATTGAATAATACACATGGTGTATTTTCCATCTCACTGTAACCAATTATACATGAAATCACCAGTATTTCCTTCTTTTGATGAATATTCTTGAAAATTATTAGCTACAACCAATGACACATCATCATACTACCTGATCTAGATGTCTTAACTCCCAAAGGCATCATGAGATCATTTACACATGCAAACTGAGTCTAAACCTGAAAATCAATGTAATTCCATGGTTGGATCCTTAAATAACCATACCATCCATTATTCTCTCACCTTGAGAACCAAAAACCCTTTTATCTAACTGAACATTAGGTCCCATAAAAACAATCCTGATCCTAATTCCAATGCATGGAAACCATCCAACGCCACATCTAAATATTAAATCTAGTATCCTCTATGGAACCAGATATAATTAGATCTACCTTCTCACCAACATCCTAATTCCACCTCAAACATCCAATGATTGGTCTCATCACACCCATGACCCTTCCAATACAAGGTTCATACCTCCATATCCCAATATCAATCCCTCATTTCACCTAATGACTGGATGTATCCATCTCACTCATAACCGTTTAGTAACCTGAAAGATCAAACACTAACATTCCACAACTTATTGAGAATTCCACCCTCAACAACCACCAAAGATCCCATCTATAATGAGGGTCACACCCTCCATGACCAATGACTCACTCCCTATCATATAGATTCCCTTATACTTATCCTTGAGAGAAAATTTAATAAGTTACATCATCTCATGCATGCCCCTCCTGAGCCACAATCACCAACCCAATGACATATTACACCATCCATACATGGTGTCATCATCATCATAGGGGAACATTTACCATAAAAAATTCAAGAAACAAAGCCATTAAGAATTCTATTGATGCTTTTGGTCCTCATCCCACACTCGACCATTCATTGATCCAAAATTCATAAGGCACCACATGTTACTAGCACGTTACACCTCAATATCATCCAAAAGTCTTAGGAAACCATTCCCACAAGTATTTAAAAAATACTAGATCCATAATCCATTTCAAGTGAAATGAACTTAGAAAACCATTTTTTTACACCTCGTGCCACCACATGATTCATCCTTCATACCAGTACCCAACAACTCTCATTACCAAAATAAGTTATTCCAAAACAGGTGTACATTTCTATATCATCTAACTTGGACCACCTCAAGTCCTATCTCATCATTTTCTAGACTCACATGCCTAAATCACTAAATATATTCACCACATGTAAATCTCTCTAGCTAGAAGAACCTTAGTACTTTCTCCAATAATCCTAAGGAATCCCTACAGTGACATAACCAATTGTATGATCACCCACTAACCCGATTTCATCACTAAACAAGAATTTTCTACCACAAATTACCATGCCATCAAAAGCACATCCAAAATCAATAGGGTTAGGCATATAATCGATCCTTTCCTCCAAAACCAACCTAAATTCTAGAAAAAACTTACACAACTAGTTTTTTATCCTTTTGTGATGGGTTATTTACAATGGATTCCCATTTCTAAAATTCATTTTCCAAGGGAATCTATCGTAATTAACCCATCATATAAAATAGCATTGCAAATATGAGTATTATCGATGATTTTTCACAAAAAAATATTATTTGTGATGGACTGTTATGTCCATCGTAAATAGGTGTACAATTTTTTAAAAAACTAATCGTTATGTATAATAAATCCATAAAAATTAATTTAATATTTTAAAAATAAAAAAATTATAAAAAATTAATAAAAATAAAAATATAAAAAAATATAAAAAAAATCAAATATAAAAAAAACCATTTGTAGAATAATTATACCATTTCACATATAATATGTCTATCAAACCAACATACATAAAATATATTATAGGAACTTAAAATCAGATTGTATTAGGGGGAGGTAGATATCTTTAAGGGTTGAGGTGAGGGGGGGACTCCATACCAACACCAAGCGCAATCCATCACATGTACTCTAACATCTTCTCATATCTCTAACATTTCTGGTCATACTCCTCCTCCCACTCTCTCTACATAAGCTGTGTGATCGCATATCGAGCTTGAAACCTCTCTTGATATTGTGCAAAAGATGTTTATTTCTCTACATGATCTTCTTTTGAGCTGATCAATGACATCATAGAAGTACCATAATAACCAGTAGGTGTTAATCATGAACCAATACCAGTCACCTGACCTTTCTCAAAACCATGCATGACCTCCTACATCTAACCCCCCTCATCAAAACCTAACACACACATGGAATTTTATTCAGTATCATCTTGAATATCTCATGAATTAGAATCTAAAGTCTCATATGTTTCCTTGAATAAAAATAAAAAAAATTTAATTTAAGTCATATATTTAAAAAAAATACTAACCCTAATCTGGCGCTGTCTATCATCAACAAATTTTCCTATACTCGGTGTAAACTCCAAACTCCATAATAGAGGGGTTGTTAGTGTACTATATAATATTTTTTTCATTTAAATTATATATACATTAATAAATAATATTACTTACCATATTTCATTGATGCATACCAAATTTATGACTCCCAACCATATTTGTGACCTCCTTCCTCACCTGATTTTTCTATCTAGATGATGATATCCTATTAAAAGTAACTCCTATCCAGTAGGAGATCAATCCATATCATACTTAGGATGAGATATAGTCTGGTGAATCATAAATGAACGACTAGTAAAAAAATAGCAACATAAGCTCTATCCATGACTCTTTTTCTTAGGTTGTGTAAAAAATGATGAAAATGTTCACGTATACAAATATCTTATTCTTCCTGGATAGGACCTCTCATGACATCATTGATTAGAGACCATAAATTCTTCAATAAAATTAAAAACAACATATTACTAATTAAATAAATTTAAAATAAAATATATTATTTATTAAAATATAATCCAGTGGTCGAACATCTGGTGTCAAACATCAATGAGAACTTGATCCCATGACACCCATGACATAGAAAAATAATCTCATAGAATCACATCATCTCACACAATATCTAAATAAAAAAACTATGGAAATAAAAGAAAATAATCTGAGTATTATTACCAAAATTAATACAAAAAATTAATAAAAAACAAATAAAATAAATAATTGAACATACCTCTCTAAAATTTGATCAAAATAAAGAGATGGAAATATTTATGAAATAGAGTATGGAATCATTAATCTTGAAAGTCTACACCCCCTCTTAATATGTGGTGTTGTGGAATCATCCTATGGGTCAAATGAATGGTTATCAGGCTCATCATCAGGATGCCTAAAATCAGTAAGAGAATAAAATAGATCATTGGGAGAATCTCTAACCATCTGAAACAAATAATACTACATTTAAATAATTTTTAATACAAATATAAATTATAGAAAACTAATAAATACAAGAATATAATAATCTTACTTGTAAATAATTGTTAATACAAATATCAAATATAAAAAACTAATAAATCCCAGAATATAATAATCTTACCTGTAAATAATTGTAAATATAGATATAAAATATAAAAAACTAATAAATTCCTTACAAAATATAATAATATCACCTGTAAATAATTATTAATAAAAATATCAAACATAAAAAAACTAATAAATACTTACATTAATGAGGGAACAAAATAGATCTTCAGGACAATCTCTATCCATCTAAAACAAATAATATTACTTATAAATAATTATTAATATATATATCAAATATAAAAAAATAATAAATAACAGAATATAATACATCATTTTTCATCTTTATCTTTATTCTCATTGATTAAGATATCTTTTTCTTCCTCTTCATCATTGTCAAACGCCATAAAACTTTCAATTTCATCATCCCTTATTACTTCATCAACATCATCAATATCACTGACCCTTAACTATGGGGGGGGGGATATAATCAATATTTATATCTCATCAAGTAAGATATGCATTTTCAATGTTTATTGAATTTTTTAATATGTCTCACTTCTATAGTTACATATTAATTTTCAAGAAACTGATTATCATAAAATTTTATTTCTATTACACTCCACCAGTCATTTAGATCTCCTGAGACAACACATTAATTATCATAATAAAATTGATGTTCTTGATGTACCAAAATAAATGGTTAATTTTTGTAAAGAATACTTATATTTAATTTCAATGAATCCATGTCATAGTTGAACTTGTAACCCTTGATCAGTATCAAACCAATAACATTTAAACATTATTACATAATTTCATCCCAAATAACATAACTCAATTATTTCATCTAGAATTTTTTAAAAGTCAATTTCACTTTATTTATGATGATATTATTTTAAACAAATTCCGCTATTCATTGATTTTTTTGATTCACCATATATGCATGTATCAAATCAAAATCCATTAACCATATACCCATTATAATATTTTACCAATTTAGATGGAGGAATTTTTTGTACACATAACCAAATATCAATTTTAATTTCATGTTGTGTTTCCTACAAATAATAATTTTTTTAATAATAGATATCATTAAAAAATTGATATAATATTACACCATAAAAAACTTAACTTACTCTTCATTGAAACTAATATAAAAAATTATAGTATGGATGTTCTTCAAGAGAATTAGGGGTAATTTGTATAAATTATTTTTTGATATGGTCAACATATAGTCTAAAAAATGAATAATATAAATAAATCTATCTATTAACATTTAAAATAATAATAAAAAGTATTACTTACTATAAAAATAATGTAAATTCACAATTGCGCAGAACATATATATGAGCTCTATGCATTTCTTCATCTAAAAGACATCATTCAAGATAACCACCAAAACCAAGTTTGGCCTAATTAAAAACTGAAAATTGATGGTCCATGACATCATCAATATTTTCCTCATTGTAACCCATGAAATTTAGTTTTTAAGGATATTCATATTGAAAATAATAATAGTAGAAATTTGAAATTTACTTCTGCAAGTACGCTTCTACAATTGACTCTTCAACCAATGATTTGTTACGCACTTTCTTCTTTAATTTTTGTATACATCTGTCAAATGGGTACATCCATTGGAATTGTAACAACCCTCCACATTTAGCTTCATAAAAAAAATATAATATTAAATATTATCTTGACTCAAAGAATTTTGAGATAAATATTTTCTCCAATCTATATAAAATTTAAAAAATATATTTTTATAGCATAATTAATGCATCACAATCTGATGTTTCCTGTAACATCCTCATCGAGATACCACTAAACCAGTTCCCCAATCCGGTTCTCCAAAGGGCCTCAAGTGTGCCCCCCCATACGATATAGTTTTTCGACTTGTAGTGAGGGCCTAGGGTGTGTCTGTGGGAAGAATATTACCTCATATCAGAGTAAGTATCCAACATAGATAACCAAAAATGACCAATAATAGTAATAAACAGATTGAGGAAGAAGTAAATATAAAAAAGGTTGTAATAATAAAATGAAATGCAATAAATCCTTAAATGACTATATCATACATACAATATTGATCACATACTGGGATGATTACATATATAGGAGTAAATAAAATAAAGATAAATAAAAGTACATGGCTCAACTGCTAACTCCTAGAAGAACTACATAATCAGTCTCTAAGACACTATCGAGATACTTTATCCCAATCATAAGATTCCACATGAGCAGCTTTGACCGATCATGAAATCATGGGCCTCAACCCTATCCATCACTCATATGTGCTCAACCTGAAAGAAGACATAAGTTCTGCATGCATTTCGAGGTGCACATATAGGGGGTGAGGAATAAATCTCAGTAGGATATCCCCAATGGTGAACCTATAATCTGCTATCATAAGTGAATACTCATGCAATATACTTAGCCTAGTCGAGACATAATTGAAAATAAAATAAAGGCAACAAATATCGTGAATAAAATCAGTCCAGAATCAATCCTTGGGTCTATGATACTAATCGTCTGTACATATTGTGAAAATGCATTGATCTAGATGTCATACCACTCAAGTTATGTAAAATTAAGTCGATACTTATTTTTGTGATCCTGATTAACAATACCTTCTTTATCCAATTATAAAAATGTATTTGAACAAGATACATCACCACAGGGGATACATGTCCTAGAATTGGGTTCACCCATACACCTCCAATCAATATATTGTAGGATTCTAGGTAATATATGAAAATCTTATAAATATGGGACTAATTTGGATGCCATACCATTCAAGATATGTAAATCCAATCCGATGTATTAATCCTAGGTCCTACTATATAGGAAACCATGACATTACAAATTGGATAATCCATAAGGGGGATGACCATTATGTGATCTTTAAGGAATTATCTCCAGATCCAAGTATAAGATTGACATCCATTCAATAAATGGATAAACAACCCACTTCTAGAGAAGTATGATGAGTATAGTAATGGTACATCCACCCAACCCTAGGGAGAATCCAAGGTATTTCTCAAAGAGATAATAATCATCCTCAAGAGTATCTTAAATAGTTGTATGATATATCCTAAACAACCTACCTATGTAACCCTTAGTAGGGAAGAATACCAGTGACAAATGGGACTTCCTGAAATAGTAAAATTTTACCATGTATGTCTCATAAGATGAATCCTAAGAAGTATGTCTAGAAATCCAAATAAAAAAGTAAGATCAACAACTAGATCCCAAGAAGTAAATCAGGGAATCACACTAATATAAGAATCAATAAAAAGGATCAGAATCCAGATCCAAGGAAGAACCTCTGGGAATCCCTATAATATATCACACCACATCAGGCTCAATCATTTAGATACTAAGAATCACCTTGAGCAATTATGGATTCATCAAGAGTAAAGATATGAATGTATAAATAAATATCGAGGGTGGATGAATGTCTAAACCCATCACTACTTACACAACCCCTTAGGATTACAAGTTTATTATGGGTTCTAAGGTGACACCCGCTACCATCTCTACCCAAACCCCCAACACACTAGCTCAGGGTCAGTCAAACATTGGGGCACCCATGGGGTCCGTCAGGTCAAAAACACTAGAGAGGAATCCTACTTTGGATCCTCAAAGTCTCATATAAGTGAAGGTATCCCTCTTGGGATACTCTAAAAAAACACATAAGAAAAGGCATCCCTCATGGGATATTCAAAACAGTAAGTAAGTGGAGGCCCTACAAGGGATCCTCAAAAAAATTAAGTGGAGGAATCCTACATGGGATCCTCAAAAGGAGTAAGTAGAGGCATCCTACATGGGATCCTCAGTCACACACTAGTTTCTAAAAACCCATAACCTCATAGGCCTAAATAGAAACCCCTCAAAAGGGGAATGCATTCAAGTAAAAAGCCAAAAAACACCGGTCTAGAGAGATAGATCCTGGCCCATATCAGATCAAGGTCTCACTCTAGGTTGGTCCAAACACCCAACCAATCTATCTCACTCTCAGGAGATAACCAAATCCGATTACTATCATAAGAACCTCTCTATTATAGCTAAATTACCTCAAAACACCTCTTAAGAGTCCAAAAATAACCCTAAGGGTTCCACCATTGTGATCTACAAGAAAAAAACTTGAAATAAACTACCCATGTGTATAATTATAACTATAGGGAATTAAAACATAAAAAAACCTAAAAAATGTATCAAGTAAGGAGTACACAATGTGTATAACCTAGTACATGATGTGTACTCTCAAATCTCCACATGATCATGTACTTTAGTCAGACATGGCATGTAAAACCCATGTAAATGATGTGTAGAACATGTACACAACATGTACCCTACATGGGGTACCTGCTTGTGTACCTCACATGGCCTGGACATATACTCATATACGATGCGTATACCACCCCAGGTCTAGCCATGTACTCTACATAACCAAGTTCCCCAACACATGATATTTGGACAGGTACTCGGCTGCATGGCCAAGACCCAGTACACATATTGTACTCCTAGTAGATGATGTACACTTATAAAAATCCTTATCCCCTGAATGGGAAGAAAACATGGCGTGTGTTCCTGAACTACACATTGTGTAATCAGGATTTCAAAATGGGAAACCCTTACGAATAGACCAAAACCCTGCTTTTCTCCATAATAGCTATAGATCAACCCACAAGGGGTCCTATACAGTCATAATAGGGAGTTAAAACCACAAAGTGGTAAATTTATAGTGATTTATAACAAAAAATTAAAAAACCTACCTTTGGGTGGAATCCACCAAAGATTTTCACTGATTCTCATTCCACCACTTCTGTACAATGATCCAGATCCTCTCGAGCTCTGTGACAACACCTCCCTTCTTCTTCTTCTTCTTATTCTTCTCCCTCACTCTCTCTCTCTATATCCCTTTTTCTCTCTTTATCAAATGAAGGGGAATCTCATAGGGGGTGTACAAAAGAATTTAGGATGAGGAGAAGAAAGAAAAGAGTAAAAAGAAAAGGAAGAAAAAGAAAAGAAAAAGAAAAAGAGATTTGACACTGGCCCCAAAGCCTGACATGAGTTTATGCCTCACCTAGGACCCCCCCATTCCAAACTCAACAAAATATAAAAAATATCTATCTGATACCCTGTTCAAATGATATATATGAATGAACGCATGTGAATAAATTAATATTTAATTAATTAAATATTAATTATTCCACAAAAATTATAATGACTCATATTTCCACCAAATTCCTTTACTTGAGTAAACACATTATTATAGAACCAAAAGAGAGGTCAAAAAAATTATCGGAGATCATCTATTAAGTTAAAAATACTATTTTAACCATCAAAAGTATTTGAAAGAAAAAATTCAATTTTTTTTCTAAAATTCCTAATCCAAAAAAACACAGGTCGTTACAAAATCCCTACCATAACCCTTCTCATCCCTAGTAATCCTTCGTGGTCAAAAAGTATCCAGGATCCCACCCCAAGAATCTACAAAACTATGCTATCTTGACCATATAATGAATAATCTCATACTTTTAACAACTCTCCCCATAAAGAAGATGTTCAACCATGACCGATCTAATACTCCCCACCATTGGAGAACCCTTATAGTTGTCTCAAAACTAAATTCCAAGCTCAAAGGGCTTCAATTTTATCACTAAACATGATTACTAGTATGACCAAAACTACTCATACCAGAGCGCCAATGTAGAGGCATCAAAGAATAAATCATTCTTGTTTCCCAAGAATGATTTCTATGGAACACAATGAATTTAAACTCATAACAAGGGTCCCCACCCTCAAACAGACAATGGTGTGATCCCCACTAAATGAATTACCTTATACCTATCCTCGAATTCAACCCACAAGGAATTAATCATCAACCCAAAAAGATATTTAAAAATCTTGGAATATAGCCACTGTTCTCTTATCACACTTAGGATAATGTCAAGATATAGGATATGATCGCCTCTGAACAAGGAGATGGTTAAGATTCCATCGATAAGTTTACATCACTCTCCCAATACATGCTCACATCAACTAGGATATATTTTCCTTTAACCAACTCCTGACACCATGTATCCTGAAAATGTGTGTCCTGGTCCATCCATAGGTCAACCACCACACATAACCTGATTTATTTCAAGGATATCCATCATTATAGGGGAAATTAACTTAATATTACTCAAATATCTTGGTCTCTATGCCCGTAAGTATTTATTTAAAACCAGTGGTCCTTATCACAGACACAAACACCCACCAATTAGCTATTTAAATGACACCACACACAAGTAACACATACCATTATCACCTGACTCATGCTACAACGAGTTTTACATTACTAAAACGAAGATGAATATGATACACAACACATCAATCAAATTAATATAGAAGTTGCATTAGAAATATTCTTCAAAATTGAGGACCTTACCCATGCCATGATTTATTCCATGATCACCCATCGCATGACATTGTTTTCTAAATTTTAAGCATCAACCATGTGACCACTGGTTGAATAGGATAGGGACTCAAAAAATCCTCCCTATAAATTCAATATCGATATAAAATCACCTTAGATTATTATTAATTATCCAAAGGCGTCATAATGTCTATATCATAAAACCTAAGAACCTCTCATGCATTGGTATCTACATGAGCGTACCACCATTCTCACTGCCTAAAAAGGAATCCATAAACCTGGGCCAACCCCTCTTGGAGGTTTCCCCTGATCAAACTGAACATTGACCTATAAGGGCCTGAGTCAGTACTAAGGGTCTCTAAGTTTCCCACCTAGTGCTACCGATCAAGTCACATAATTGGGGTACTAAGTCCTACTGCCTATCCCATAAGTCAAACCTCTCACCAAGGTCACATATCAGAGGGAATCATCCCCGCACCTTTATCAAGGCAAGGAATCTAACACACCTGTCAACCCTCTCTAAGGGAGGTAAGGATAAAATCAGCCTATGAGGGTTAAAACATTTCAATATGGTTTTGATTATACTGGTTTTCAATTCCCAAGTTATATAGGAAAAAAACCTATAAGTTTTAACTGGAAATCCATTTATGTGAAACCCATCAGTAATTACTAACTTAAGGAAATAAATCTAATGGAATCACCTATGAATCACCACCATACTAGGGCCCTTATCCTCAATGATCTTCCTCATAAGGGAATTTTTCCTAGAGAATCATGATATGAATATAGAAAAGATAACAAAATTACACTCACTTGACATTTTCATATAGTAATACCCCTCTAGATCCATATCACTATAAAAATTCAATTACCTATCAACATAACACTAGATGATCTGATTAGATAACTATGAATGAAGTTCAGTTAAGTAAAATATCATAGAAAGCTAGATGGGAAAACTCTCCGAAGGTTATTATGAATCTTTAGTTAACCAAACCTAAAAGAAACACCCACAATAAGTCCAAAAAAGGTATCAAGTTTCATATTGACCTACTAAAGTCACTACACCTCTAGTGTATGAGGACTGAGTCATCAACATCACTATCAAATGTCTCACCACAGAACCACATAGACTTCCATCAGAAGGAAATAAATGTATATATTTAATTCATCCAAGTTAAGTAAAATCACACTAAAAACCTATATGGGAAAACAATATTTAGGTTTTCATTGACACTTTAAACAATTGGCCTCAATAATCAGTCATAAAATCAAACAATATCAAGCCTATAACATGTGGACCCTAAGTGATGAATATAAAGCATGAGATACACCATTATTTTAGCATCCAAGAGTAAAAATCAATCTATGGACTATCGACAATGGGTCAAGATCCATAAATCCATAATAAATTATAAAATACACACAAAATGTGTGTCACTCAAAGATAAAGTCATATAAAACTATAAAATTGCATATCAAGAACAAAAATCTTATATCAATGACAACCAAGAATTCTTACTAAAATAAGTGTTCTTGATTCACCAGTATGATATCAATTATAGGTTTCAGAACATTCCTAATAATCCTATCTACCATGTCCCAAATAGTAAAGTAATAGGAAAGGAACACCTCTAATACCAAATTGTAACGCCCCAACCCAGATTCCATTAAATCGATGCTCTGAGCTGGTTCATCACAAGGCTTCAAGCGTAAGTCCCCATATGCTAGAGCCTAAACAATAGTAGAGAGGGCCTAGGGTGTGTCTGTGGGAAGACTATTCCCTCATATTAGAGTAAGTAACCATCAGAAATTACCAAACATCATCCATATCAGTAATAAAAAGAGTACAAAAGTAGTAAATATAAACAAGGCTATAATAATGAAATGAAATGTAGTAAAGGCCTGAATGGCCATGTCATACATACAACACTAATCACCCACTGGGATGATCATATATATAGTTTTAAATAAAAGAAACAAAAATAAAAGTAAATGGCCTTGCTGCTAACTCCGAGTCGAACCACATACTCGGTCTTTAAGACACTACTGAGTTGCTCTACACTAATCATAATAATCTATACATGCATATCTACTCGATCATGCAACCATGGGACTCAAACCTATCCATCATACATATGTGATAAAACTGAATGTATAAATAAGTTCTAAATACACACTAAGGTGTGTATACGAGGGGTGAGAAATAAATCTCAGTAATCCACCCCCAATGGCGAACCTATAATATTCTATCATAAGTACATGCACATGTAATATGCTTATATTAGATGAGAAACAACTAAATATAAAATAAAGGCAATGAATATCCAGAATAAACTTAATCTATAGCTGATTCTTGGGTTTGTGATCCTAATATTCTAGACATCCTATGAAAAAGGAATTGAGTTGGATGTCATACCACTCAAGCCATATAAAATTAAGTCGATCCTTGGGTTCATGAACGCGATCGATAATATCTACTTCATCCAATGCTAGAAGTGTCTTTGAGTAAGCTACTTAACCACAAGGGGATACATATCCTACACTTGGGTTCACCCGTAACCACCTCCAATCACAATAATAATGTATTCTAGGTAATATATAGACATACTATAAATATGGAACTGAGCTGGAATCCATACCACTCAATCTATGTAAATCCAGTCTATTGTCTGAATCCTAGTGCCTGGTCCATAGGCAATCAAAACATTATGACTTGGATAATCCCTAACGGGGATGACCCTTAGGTGATCTATAAGAAATTCTCTCCAGATCCAATTATAATCTTGGCATCCATCCAATAAATGGATCAATATCCCACTTACAAAAAAGTATGAAAAGTATAGTAATGGTTCATCCACCCGACCCTAGGGAGCATCCCAAGAATCTATTTCCCTTAAAATATTTTTTATATGGTTGGTCCCTAGGTTTAGGAGACATGGTATCTGATACCTATAATGATTCATTTATTCTTTCATTATATGATGTCACACTAGGTTCACCATTTTTTTCCATTTTGAGGATTTATTATGGGGGGTTCAAGTATAGTTTCACAATCATTCATGCCGGTTCACCATTTTCATCTATTATAAATTACGAATGGCTCCAACATCTATAATAAGGTGCATAATTGCTTTCCAAATGTAGGAGGTATTTTGGGATTTTAGACCCAACGATACTTAGGAGCTCACATTGGTTGAGAGGATGAGAGGTCAAGCTCATCACACCCTTTTGGGGGGAATTATTTTCTATCCCAATACTCTCTTATATATTTAATATATGTTCATGAGTTTATTCAAAATCTATATATAGGTCCATTTACCCTAATAAAATGATTGGGTGTTTATTCCTTCTATATATAAAGGGGGTACTATTAATTAGAACATATGTATGTATCCTGGGTTCTTCATATGTTTTTTGTTATTACTTAGTAATGGGTATCTATTCAAACTTTGAATCCATATATCCTGGGTCTCTAGAGTTTACATCCATCCAAGAAGGTGATTGTTGTTTTGAGGATGTGATTTAACCTTCATGAGGCATCCTACATAGCTTATTTATAATAGGAATAAAAACCCACCTAGTTCATTTAAAATTGATTTGTGCAGTTTAACGTTATGAGAAGAGGATATATACGAGGGAACTTACACATCGAGTATGGAGCTTGAGCCTTGGTATGGCATCCTAAGTATCCTTCTTATAACAAAATTAAAGTTATTGTAGTTTGATCTTCCCTCAACCAATTAATGGCCAGTGATAGATAATTAATGCTTGTAATGGTTATCATCTCCAGGGTTTACCAATATAGAAGTTACTTCAAGACATACACCGAGGTGGATTCCATTATATGGAGGAAATTGTATCATGTCATCAAATGGGGATTATACACTAAGGTTTCACTGGATAGGGGAAATTCATGAAGCTAGTGATATGATCATTGAAAATATCTAATCCCTGAGTAGTTCTCGATATGAGAAATAAGGAATAACTAGTGATCATATTTACCACATACGGATATGGGACTTATGAACTGGGGAGGTCCTAATGGGGTGTTTGATATGGATATAGGGCCTTAGGAAGGATTACTACATATCATACTTATAGAAGGAATCAAGGTACTCATAGTTCAATAATTTTTTTGATTCATTTATGGATGAGGAATAATGATAAACCCATGGGAGACTTTGGGTCCCATGGGTTGGAGTATCTAGGATATGGAGGTACTTAAACTAGGTATATTACCAATTGGATCTTGAGCATTAATAAGGTGTCCTACATATCATACTTAGATTAGAATTAGAGTTATCATAGTTCAAAAATTATATGTCCTGGTGTGTTTGTTATAAAAAGATGACATGCCCTAGGATGTCTTCCTGACATGTCCTTGGTATTTGTTTGATATGTCTTGAGTGTTTAGATGTCATGCTCCAAGTGTCTATCTGATAAGGTTGACATTCCTAGAATGTATTATTGACATGTTCAGACATGTCTTGCCTGTATGCATAACATGTATGAGGATGTCTATACATGTCCCGATCATCTTCTTGACATGTTTGAGGATGTCTAGACATGTCTTGGTGTCTATAGCATGATAGAGTTGACATGTACAAGGGTTTCCATATAAAAATGATATAATGTGAAAGGTTATTTGCATGATTGAAGAAAAAATGTTAGAGGGATACCGCATGACTCAAATGAATTGTCTGGAGAGGCTTCGTGTGATTGGTGTAGACACGTCCAAGGGTGTCACGTGACCAGGGTTGACAAGTCAGATGGATTCCACATGATTTGGAGGAAATTTCTAGAGGCCTTCACATGACTTGGATGACATGTCTGGAGACCTTCACATAACTTGTATAACATATCTGTAGGCCTTCACATGAATGGGATGACATGTCCAGGTACTATTACATGATCTGGTTAACATGCTCAGGCATTATCTCATTATCTAGATAGGTAATGAAAAGTTAACGACCTTGATAGTTCATGGATGTGTATGATTATTTTTTATGAAAATTAATGTATCCATCTTCACAAAAGGCTTCCATATTTTTCAGCCTTTATTTCATAAATTCCTCAATATTTTTCAAGTTTTTGGTCTGCTGAGACTTTGCATGATTAAGTTTATGCACAGAAAATTATGCACATAGTCTATCAGCCACACCAAAATCCCTTCACATGATCAATAGGATGACCATGTGAAGATTTTATACATTCATCTTAATCTCTTAAGTCATTCCCTAGATTTACCTGGTGTAAGACTCTTACGATTGCATGGATTTCTACTCCAAGAAGTATTATCTAGCTTCTATGATCTCATTTATGTCTATCATGTATTCTATGTGTTTTTTTGTCAAAGGTTAGTAATTTATAAGCCTTTACAACCTAGTTTTCTGCCTCCTTTCATGGAATGTATATCACAGATATGATCTTGAGTCCATAGAAGGAATGTCATATCATGCGATTTGCATGATCCTTCCATGGGTTCTTCATGGCGTCACATGATAATCAGAAACCACAAGAACACTACATTATTTCCATATTTATCAGACCCATGGATTTATAAAGGGCTTTTACATAATCACATTGACATTTCAAAGGGACCTCTCAAGACCGCACTACTACAAAAATGGGCTTTATCAGTGATAAAAAAGGGCTTTAACAGTGCTAAAAAAACGCTGTAAAGCTCAGCGCTGAGGGGGGGGGGGGTCCCCTTTATCAGTGCTAAAAATGCACTGATAAATGTGTTTTTTATCAGCGCTCTTTTAGCGTTGATAAACTAATCCTTTACCAGCGCTAAAAAAGCACTGATAAATGCCCTGTCTGCTGCAACAAAAAATTCTGTAGTAGCACACCCAAACAACACCTACAAAAAATTCAGCATCTCAACATGTATACCCATAAAAAATTAACACATAATTCATAAGGTAATTACACCAAGTATACCCATACACCATTAACACATAATTAATAAGTTAATTAAATACATAGAGAATTTAATTCAGAATTCAGTGGGTTGGGGGGATGTTCATGGGTTTGGGGTGGCTGTCCAAGGGGGGTAGGGGGTGTCCAAAGGGATGGGTGTTTCCGGGGGGATAGAGGTGTCCAGAGGGGGTGGGGGGCGGTCCAGGAGGTTAGGGGGCTGTCCAAGGGGGGTGGGGTGGTGTCCAGGGGGTGGTGGGGGCTGTCTATGAGGGTGGGGGTGTCCAGGGGGGGGGTGGGGATGTCTAGGTGGTGGGGTGGTGTCTAAGAGGGGGGTGGGGCGTCCAGGGGGTGGTGGGGTGTCTAGGGGGGTGGGGGGGGGGGGGGGGCTGTCTAGGGGGGTTGTCTATGGGGGTGTCCAGGGGGGGGGGGTAGGCTGGTGTCTAGGGTGTCGGGGGGGGGGGGGATTTCCAGGGGGTGGGGGGTGTCCGGGGGGTGGGGGGCAGTCCAGGGGGTTGGTGGGGCTATCCAAGGGGGGTGGGGTGGTGTCCAGGAGGGTTGGGGTGTCCGTCCTTGGGTGGGGGGGGTGTCCAGGCGGTGTGTGGGGGGGGTGTCCAGGTGGTGGGGTGGTGTCTAGGAGGGGTGGGGGTGCCGTCCAGGGGGTTGGTGGGTGTACAGGGGTGGTGGTGGGGGGGGGGGGGTGGCTGTCCATGGGGGGGGGGGGGTGTCCATGGGAATGTTTAGGGGGTGTGGGGGGGGGGGGTGTCTAGGGGGTTGGGGGGGATTTCCAGGGGGTGGGGGGTGTCTAGAGGGGTGGGGGTGTCCAGGGTGCGGGGTGGTGTCTAGGGGGGTGGGGGGGGGGGGGTCTAGGGGGTTGGTGGGGCTGTCTAAGGGGGGTAGAGTGGTGTCCAAGAGGGTGGGGGTGGCCGTCTATGGGTGGGGGTGTCCAGGGGGTGGGGGGGGGGTGTCCAAGTGGTGGGGTGGTGTCTAGGAGGGGTGGGGGTGCCGTCCAGGGGGTTGGTGGGTGTCCAGGGGGGTGGGGGTGTCTAGGGGGGTCGGGGGGGGGGGGTGTCCAGGGTGGGGGGGGGGGTGTCCATGGGCATGTCTAGGGGGGGTGGGGGGTGTCTAGGGGATTGGGGGGATTTCCAGGGGGTGGGGGGTGTCCAGTGGGTGGGGTGGTGTCCAGGGGGTGGGATGGTGTCTGGGGGTGGGGGGGCGGTCCAGGGGGTTGGTGGGGATGTCCAAGGGGGGTGAGGTGGTGTCCAAGGGGGTGGGGGTGGCTGTACATGGGGGTGGGGGTGTCTAGGGGGGTGGGGGAGGTGTCCAGGTGGTAGGGTGGTGTCTAGGGGGGTGGGGGGGGGGTCTAGGGGGTGGGGGGCCATCTAGGGGGTTGGGGGGGTTATCCATGGACTGTTCTCATAGGGGATCAACACAATCTGAATGCATTTGGTTAGATTTCCATAGGTCAGTTGTTGTTTTCACTTAAAATTCTGTCCATTTTAAACAAAAGAGAGACACTTTGAGTGATACCGTCCACACCGTGCCTCATATTGAGGTAGGTTTGACTCTTACATGTCACCAATGCACCCGTGGATCATTCTCCAAAAGGATCAACACAATCCGAATGTGTTTGGTTGGATTTCTGTAGGCCAGTTGTTGTTTTCACTTAAAAGTCTGTCCATTTTAAACAAAAGAGAGACACTTTGAGTGATATCGGACACACTGTGCCTCAGATTGAGGCAGAGTTGACTCATACACATCAAAAATGACCCATGGATCATTCTCCTAAAGGATCAACACAATCTGAATGCGTTTGGTCATATTTGCGTATGTCATTTGTTGTTTTCACTTAAAATTCCTTCCATTTTAAACAAAAGAGAGAAACTTTGAGTGATACCAGCCACATCATGCCTCGGATTGAGGTGAGTTTGACTCGTACATGTCACCAATTTACCCAAATAATCATTCATCTAGAGTATACAAATGTGTTTGGTCAGATTTTTGTAGGTCAGTTGTTGTTTTCACTTAAAATTCTGTCCATTTTAAACAAAATAGAGACACTTTAAGTGATACCGGCCACACCATGCCATGGATTGAGGTGGGGTTAACTCATGAGCATAAAAAATGACCCATGGACCATTCTCCTAAAATATCAACACAATCCTAATGCGTTTGGTCAGATTTGCGTATGTCAGTTGTTGTTTTCACTTAAAATTCTGTCCATTTTAAACAAAAGAGAGATACTTTGAGTGATACCGGCCACACCTTTCCTCGGATTGAGGCAGGGTTGAATCATACACATCACAAAATCACCCATGGATAGTTCTATTAAAGTATCAACACAATCTTAATGTGTCTAGTCAGATTTTTGTAGGTCAGTTGTTGTTTTCACTTAAAATTCTGTCCATTTTAAACAAATGAGAGACACTTTGAGTGATACTGGACACACCATGCCTCGTATTAAGGTGGGGTTGACTAATACACGTCAAAAATGACCCATGGATCGTTATAATAAAGGATAAACATAATAATAATGCATTTGGTCAGATTTATATAGGCCAGTTGTTGTTTTTACTTAAAATTTTGTCCATTTTAAACAAAAGAGAGACACTTTGAGTGATACTGGCCACAACGTTCCTCGTATTGAGGAGGGGTTGAATTTTACACGTCAAAAATGACCCATGAATCATTATACTAAAGGATCAACACAATCCGAATGCGTTTTTTCATATTTCTGTAGGTCAGTTGTTGTTTTCACTTAAAATTCTATTCATTTTATACAAACGAGAGACCCTTTGAGTGATATCGGCCACAACATGCCTCAGATTGAGGTGTGGTTGACTCATACACATAACCAACGCACCCATGGATCTTTATCCTAAAGGATCAACATAATATAAATGTGTTTGGTCAGATTTCTGTAGGCCAGTTGTTGTTTTCAATTAAAATTCTGTCCATTTAAAAAAAAGAGACACTTTGAGTGATACCGGCCACACCGTACCTCATATTGAGACGGGGTTGACTCTTACACATCAAAAATGAACCATGGATCGTTCTCCTAAAGGATCAACACAATTATAATTCTTTTGGTCAGATTTCCGTAGGTCAGTTGTTGTTTTCACTTAAAATTCTATCCATTTTAAACAAAAGAGAGAAACTTTGAGTGATGCCGGCCACACCGTGCCTCAGATTGAGGTGGGGTTGACTCATACACATCACCAATGCACCCATGGATCATTATACTAAAGTATCAACACAATCTGAATGCATTTAGTCTGATTTCCATAGGTCAGTTGTTGTTTTCACTTAAAATTCTGTCCATTTTAAACAAAAGAGAGACACTTTGAGTGATACCGGCCACACCATGACTCAGATAGAGTATGGTTTGACTTTTACATGTCAAAAATGACCATAAATAGTTCTTAATAAATGATCAACACAATCTGAATGCGTTTGGTCGGATTTTCATACGTCAGTTGTTGTTTTCACTTAAAATTCTGTCTATTTTAAACAAAAGAGAGACACTTTGAGTGGTACCGGCCACACCGTGCCTCAGATTAAGGCGGGTTGACTCATACATGTCACCAACACACCCAAAGGATCGTTCTCCTAAAGTATCAAAAAAATAAGAATGTGTTTGGTCGGATTTCCGTAGGTCAGTTGTTGTTTTTACTTAAAATTCAGTCCATTTTAAACAAAAGAGAGACACTTTGAGTGATACTGGCCACACCATGCCTCAGATTGAGGCGTTTTTGACTCTTACAAATAAAAAATGACCCATGGATCGTTATCCTAAAGGATCAACATAATACAAATGCGTTTGGTCAGATTTCTATAGGTCTGTTGTTGTTTTCACTTAAAATTCTGTTCATTTTAAACAAAAGAGAGACACTTTGAGTGATACCGGCCACACCATGCCTCAAACTGAGGTGGGGTTGACTTGTAAACATCACCAATGCACCCAAAGGATCATTTTTCTAAAGGATCAACACAATCCGAATGCGTTTGGTCAGATTTTCGTATGTTAGTTGTTGTTTTCACTTAAAATTCTGTCCATTTTAAACAAAAGAGAGACACTTTGAGTGATACCGGCCACACCGTGCCTCATATTGAGGAGGGGTTGACTCATAAACATCACCAATGCACCCAAAGGATCATTATCCTAAAGGATCAACACAATATGAATGCGTTTGGTCAGATTTTTGTACGTCAATTGTTGTTTTCACTTAAAATTCTGTCCATTTTAAACAAAAGAGAGACCCTTTGAGTGATACCGACCACACTATGCCTCATATTGAGGAAGGGTTGACTCGTACACATCACCAACACACCCATGGATCATTATCATAAAGGATAAACACAATCCAAATGATTTTGGTCGGATTTCTGTAGGTTAGTTGTTGTTTTTACTTAAAATTATGTCAATTTTAAACGAAAGAGAGAAAATTTGAGTGATACCAGCCACACCGTGCCTTATATTGAAGCAGGGTTGACTCGTACATGTCACCAATGCACCCATGGATCGTTATCCTAAAGGATCAACACAATCCTAATGCGTTTGGTTGGATTTCCATAGGTCAGTTATTGTTTTCACTTAAAATTCTGTCCATTTTAAACAAAAGAGAGACACTTTGAGTGGTTCATCATTCTTGCATGTTGCTGGTTCATTTAATCTATTAAAGTGGAAAAATGACTCATTGGATAAAGGATGTTTTATTTAATAACAATTAAAATTTTCCTACGAACATTTATATACAACAATGTTTAATCTTTTGATCCCCTTAACCCCTCTCAAAAATTACCGCCAATTATACAGATCCCCAAGTCAGATATTCATGCTATTTGTGTACAATCTACCATCAGGTATGCGAATAAATCATTTATGAAAAAGTATATATCATATTGTGAGTATGAGGCTTTTTGGTAGTCAGAGTAGTACTGCAAAATATAAAAATAAAGCATTAATAAATAAATTAAATGAAATAGTAGTTGTTTTTGAAAATAACTCTTTAGGGATGCTAGTTTGTTGATGAAAAATGATCTATTTCATAAATTTACAAACATAATAACTGTAATCATTATCATTTGTTTGTTTTGGACCCTGCAAAAAATTTTATCATTAGGAGAATAAGTAAATTGTGTTGATATGTGTTTGGATTGTGAAATTATTATATATACCCTGATATTTGTCTAGACAGGGTACTTGCTCACCTCCTTATGCTTAGGCCCTGTCCTCATTCCTTTTTTAGACAATAATGATACACCACCCTATCATAATAGAATCCTCAGTAAAAGATAATATAAATTATATTACTTGATGTTTAGACCTAAAACGTAGGATGTAGTGCCTTACAGATTCACAAACTCCATCATGTGTGGTCGGTTTGTTGGATATCCTTGCTTTGAATCCAGAAAATAAATCTTTGGAGTATCCAAGTTCACCGCAATTAGCAGCCAATGTTTCCAAAAAACACAAAAATTAATAAGTAATAAAAGAAGTGAAAATATAATTGATATGCTTTAATCGTAGAGTTTTACACCTGCATGGTTGGTATTAGGAAGAGTATGTCATCTGTAATCTTTCTTTCAAATGTTTTCAGCAATCCGTTCACTATTTCATCCTTTTTTGATGGCTCTAATTTTGTTAGATGTGTTGATGTGGTATGAGGACTAACGAGTCCGAATTTTGGATCATGGGAAAATTCCTTCTACTGTTTTTCATATACACGTCTGTCAACAATATAAAATTCATTTAGTTATAATTTTCACATTATATCCGCTTTTAGAAAATCAATTCATGATAACATACCTCATATATATATTTACAACTGTGATTCCTAGCCAACCATTTTCAAGGATCTCATTTACATTTTCAGTAGTAACGAAATCTTGACTTTCCTCTCCGTATATATTCTTTTCGAAAACCACTATATGACTACTACCACCTCTTAGCTTCGTATCCACATGAGTCTTCAATGCTAGTAAATGTGGATAGAGAAAAGTTGGTGTTATTGTGCTTTCAGTAGCTCTTTTGTATCGGTTGGTTGATCCTTTAGATGGTTTTGAGCCGACGTTTGTCACCCCTTCCCTTTCTTCGTCTATAATAACATCCATTGGTTCAGACCCTTTTTTCATTAATTGTTAAAGGTTTAGCTTGAAAAAAAAGGAAATAAATACCTCTTCTCCGCATGTACTCTTACAAGTTGTGATGACTGATGAAGCTTAAATTTTCATATATTTTATACTATAAATCATTGTTTAAAATCCCACCATAGTGTTATTGTATGGGTAATTGTCACATTTTTAGGATTTAGTGTTATTTTGAGCATAAATGTGAAAAATGACAAATTCTGGATTTTGACAGATTTTTACATCAAGGGTATTTTGGTCATTTACTGAAAAATATAATTCCAAATTTTCTGATTCAAATTTTGTTAGAATCCATATTTTATTTCCTTCATTTTTGTCTTCTGGACCAGGAGCTGATTCGATCCTCTAGAAGCCGTAAAAATTCAATGAATTTGAAGAGTTTTCCGGGCGGACAGAACGGACCCCACTTCCATAACGGAATCTCAATTCGGTCTACACAACTCCAAATTATATGATTCCACTTGGAGATGTACGAGGACTCATGGGAGCTTTTATAAAATAAATTTCAAGTCGTTTGGAATCCATTATGAGGGATATTTAACGACATACATATGAAGGAAGCTGCCTAGAAGCTGCCTCCCAAAAAGGAAACCTCCAATATTAAATTCATACCTCTTTCTAGGTGCGTCCAATGAAGCTCAAATTTGGGGATAAAACGGAGGAGATATTAAGGAACAACCTTTTTGAAGACACCTATTACATATTAGGTCATTTAAGGGCTTATCTATGCGGAATCTTTAGGATTAATTATTTTGTGTGTGAATTTTTTCACCCCTTCTCCCAATAAATATGTGTCCCTTCTCCCAGTTTATGATATATCCATTCCAGGGGGGATAATGTGGAGCTTATTTCTGTAATTTTTATTCATATTTTTAATATAAATTATTTTATTCTTCTTCTTCATAACTCATTCTTCCATTTTTTACTTTTATGTGTTTCTCCCACCGTATTCTCTTCTAACTCCATGAAAATGGGGAACTAACCTCGATGTTTGTTTGAGGAGGAGAATGTGGTTGTTTGAGTTTCATTGTGCTTCAATTTAAATATCTTTATTTAATTCTGAGAATTTTGGTGGTGGTTAAATTGATTATGATGTGCGATTGCCCCATTTTCTCTATCACCAAGTTCTTCTTCTCATTCATCATTTATCCTTCCCTTCACTATATAAGTCATGCATACGATGGAGTATGGCTTGTATAGCGATGGTCGACAAAGAGATATCCTAGCTGACTTTAGGAAGAGTATTTCCCCACATGCAGAGATCTCGGTGTTGGGGAAATAACATTTCAAATAGGAGGGTGTAGTGTGATAGATTTTGATCACTACATTGAATTGATATTGAGAATATTTTAATAAACAATGATATCAACCATTATGATCCTCCAAGAACAAATTTCTTCTTTCTTCTTTTTAACATCATATTGTTTTCATTACATATATATATATATTCATATTTTATGCATATTTCAAACTCATCTTTATATTATATATTAGTTAGAAAATAAATAGTGACAATAGAATTTTGGTGTTGTGTAAGTTGCCTCCTTGAGACCGACCCTAGGAGTGCACTATATTGCATTCATAGGTAAATAATATTTTGATCAGGGATCTGCGACAAATCCCCTATTCATCAAATTGGCGCCATTTCCGGGGAGGCTCAACACTTGCACACACCGTTATTCATAAAAAAACAAAAAAAATCATAAATTTCAAAAACAAAAAAAAAACTTTTTATTCATGATGTATTTCAATGGTGATTATTTTGCATGGAATGACCAATCTCATGTGCCAGAAAATGTTTTCAATGAAATTGATGCTCAATTTTATAGGATTGGTGATAAAGTTCAAAAACTGGAGAGCCAAATTTAATGGATTGCTGAATATGTACGCAAATCCCAAGAGCAATCCAAACCTGAGCCTGAACCTGAACCAGAACGAGTGGTGGAAGAGATTTCACCGATCACATTTTATGTTAAAGAACCTAAGGCAGGTGAGAAAGAACTTCTAAAGGAACTTATCACATCATCCCGCACTCAACCATTTCTCAAGGAGGTCCCAGAAGTACACATTCCAACTGATGCACTGATGGGAGGTCAACATTTTTTCGAAGAATCTTGGAATAACATTGTCGAAGATAACTTGAAACATGATCTTCCCATGCTTGATATTGAACAATCAGTACCTTTTGACCTCACTCTTGCTTTGGAAGATGAAGAAGAAGATGCACCTGCTGAGATGGAGTTTCCAATGGTCCCGTCAGATGAAATTAATTTCCAAGCTGACTTACTTGAAAGGGAATATTTCTTTATTGATTCGTCATGTTTTAATTTTATTCAAACTGAATTGTTTTCTGACTTCTCCTTTCCTAAAATTTCGGATATAGCACAAATGGATCAGGCCCTGGATGTTGATGATGAGACCACCAAAGTAGTGGTAATCAAGGAAGAAGAGCCAGAGAAGCTGGTGGTGGTGAGACTACCTCCTCTACATCAACTTTTATATCACATGGAGGAGGACACCACCGAATTTAACAGGGATCACCCTTATATTTTATTCCCTCCCACTTCGAAAATCAAATTTCTTCTTTATTATTTCTCGGGGGTTGGGAACATTCAAATCTTATTTGGGGTTATCTACTTTCAGGTTTTACTCATGGATATCGGGAAAACTCACATGTGGTGGTTCATCTCAAAGAAACCACACCCACCTTCTGATTGGGGATAATCTACTGAAACTGCCTGACTAGGGGCAGTAAAAACCTAGCACCCGCTTGGGGGTCTAAACCAAGCATTATCTCTTTTCTTTTCCCTTTATCATTCTTTTTATTTATTTTTCTTATGTATTTTAATTACTTTCTTGTAGTTTTAAAGTCGCTGCTTCTAGGATCTTAACTCAATGCATACACCTCTAAAATAATGTCAGGTTGTATCTTTCCTTTCCTTTGATTTTCTACCTTTATATTTATATTTTGTTGAGTTTAAATAAGGGGTAGTTAAATTTAAGTGTGGGGGATTGTCAACCTGCCTAGTTCTTCCTGTGTTCTTTTTTTTTATATTATATTTTTAGGATTTTTGAGCTTTAATGAATATTCTTATCACTTTTCACACATCAATTGATTATAAAGAGTTGAAATGATTTTTGAAATAATGGATTTTAAATGATTGTTGATGTGAAAACATTTTTCTTGAATTGGATTGTCAATCATTTTTATGAGTTTGACTGATTTTTAAAATCCATGACCATAAAACACTGACTCAAAATATTTTTCCAATCCTGTGAGGTATTCTAAACCAATTTTACATATTCTTCCTAATACCCACACTTTCTTGAGGGAAACTTGAATTTTTTGTGAGAACCAGAATTTGTGAATAATTCTCTTTCGAAGCTTTGGATTTCATGGAATGTATTTAAAATGATTGAGGCATCTCTTTGGCTAGACACATTTTATCTTGAGACCCACCTTTACATTTATCCTTCGTAAGCCCTTAGATGCCATGAATTGCCTTATAGGTTTTAAGCCACATTACAAGCCAATTTTTCCTTACCTACCTGCACTTTTAGTATTTTTGCATGGTTATTTCAAGTTTGAGTGTGGGGGAAGGGCCTTTCGTGTGCGTTGATTGGGATGTGTATCATTTATGGGTAGTGTGAAGTGTGTGTCAATATTTTGGGCTGTGAATAATAATAGAATTGGGCATGTGTCGTTATTTCATTGTGCTCCATTTGTTTCATCCATTTCTCCTTTAAAAAAAAGAAAAAAAAGGAGATGAGTTTGAATTCATCATTGTACATTCTTTTATGACTCATTTCCCTCTCAAAAATCAATGGCATGAGTTATCATTCATTCATTGTATTCAATTTTCAGCTCATCCTCCATGAAAAAAAAGAAAAAAAGAAAACAAAGCTGTGCCTTTCTGGAGCTTTAAAAAAAAGGGAAGAACTAAGATGATATCATTTATTATAATCACTTCTTGGATCATGTACCATGTCATAAAATGGGGTGGTGTTGTTTTTCATATTTTCAAGCTATATTGAGTGAGAAATTTCCTGTTATTTCACTTGATTTAATCATGCATTTTACTTAAAAGTCCAAACTCCTCTTTCTAGCCTGGAACATTTTTCAATCATTTTCCCACCAACCCTAAGCCACAAGAATCATTTGAACCATTAATTAAATCCCTCATGATTAAATTTATTTTCATGTTTCACCCTGTGGAGAAATGAGATTTTTCACAAACCTATGGTGATACATGCGATTTTCAAGTATGAGTATAACTCTAGATTCAATTTCTCTTGAGTGTAGAGTGACATAATATTTAATGTGAGGTAGGTTGTGATTGGTCCATGGATTGATTTATGAGGTTGAATAGATTTTAATGATTTAAATTAAAATTATAGTGTCTTGTTTTTCATATATGAGACATGATGGAATTCTATTTTGGATAAAATCATTGATTTTTTCTCATTTTTGATTGTTGTGTGGAAATTGATTTGGATGTATGATGATTGCCCAGGAGTGCAATGTTTAAGTGTGGGGGAGTGATGAAGCTTAAATTTTCATATATTTTATACTATAAATCATTGTTTAAAATCCCACCATAGTGTTATTTTATGAGTAATTGTCACGTTTTTAGGATTTAGTGTTATTTTGAGCATAAATGTGAAAAATGACAAATTCTGGATTTTTGACAGATTTTTACATCAAGGGTATTTTGGTCATTTACTGAAAAATATAATTCCAAATTTTCTGATTCAAATTTTTTTAGAATAAATATTTTATTTCCTTCATTTTTGTATTCTGGACCAGGAGCTGATTCGATCCTCTAGAAGCTGTAAAAATTCAATGAAGTTGAAGAGTTTTCCGGGCGGACAGAACGGACCCCACTTCCATAACGGAATCCCAATTCGGTCTACACAACTCCAAATTATATTATTCTACTTGGAGATGTACTAGAACTCATGGGAGCGTTTATACAATAAATTTCAAGTCGTTTGGAATCCATTATGAGGGATATTTAACGACATACATATGAAGGAAGCTGCCTGGAAGCTGCCTCCCAAAAAGGAAACCTTCAATATTAAATTCATAACTCTTTCTAGGCGCGTCCAATGAAACTCAAATTTGGGGATCAAACGGAGGAGACATTATGGAACAACCTTTATGAATACACCTATTACAGATTCGGTCATTTAAGGGATTCTCTACGTGGAATCTTTAGGATTAATTGTTTTGTGTGTGAATTTTTCACCCCTTCTCCCTATAAATATGTGTCCCTTCTCCCAGTTTATGATATATCCATTCCAGGGGGGATAAGGTGGAGCTTATTTTTGTAATTTTTATTCATATTTTTAATATACATTATTTTATTCTTCTTCTTCATACCTCATTCTTCCATTTTTTACTTTTATGTGTTTCTTCCACCGTATTCTCTTCTAACTCCATGAAAATGGGGAACTAACCTCGATGTTTGTTTGAGGAGGAGAATGTGGTTGTTTGAGTTTCATTGTGCTTCAATTTAAATATCTTTATTTAATTCTGAGAATTTTGGTGGTGGTTAAATTGATTATGATGTGCGATTGCCCCATTTTCTCTATCACCAAGTTCTTCTTCTCATTCATCATTTATCCTTCCCTTCACTATATAAGTCATGCATACGATGGAGTATGGCTTGTATAGAGATGGTCGGAAAAGAGATCTCCTAGCTGACTTTGAGAAGAGTATTTCCCTACATGCAGAGATCTCGGTGTTGGGGAAATAACATTTCAAATAGGAGGGTGTAGTGTGATAGATTTTGATCACTACATTGAATTGATATTGAGAATATTTTAATAAACAATGATATCAACCATTATGATCCTCCAAGAACAAATTTCTTCTTTCTTCTTTTTAACATCATATTGTTTGCATTACATATATATATATATTCATATTTTATGCATATTTAAAACTCATCTTTATATTATATTTTAGTTAGAAAATAAATAGTGACAATAGAATTTTGGTGTTGTGTAAGTTGCCTCCTTGAGACCGACCCTGGGAGTGCACTATATTGCATTCTTAGGTAAATAATATTTTGATCGGGGATCTGTGAAAAATCCTCGCTTCATCAATGACCATGCAATGAATGTCCCAATAGACTTTTAGACCGTATGAATATCATCGTCATCAAGTGGAATAGGTAACTCTTCATTTGACTCATGTGCTATAGTAATCATCACTTTCAGATGATCTTTTGGAAGTGGTCTATTATGTAGCTTGTCATCTGGGATGTTGAACACTGTAGCCATGACTACAAGGTGATAGGTGGGTGTTGACAGATATAAATCACAGTCATTATCACCCTATAGAAGATTAGTACAGGAAAAGTATCAGTGTTTTTCTGATTCACATTTCATGGGAACAATTATTAGAATATTGATTACCATAGCTAAGACAACTCTTTGAGGGGAATGACTCGCCTCAAAGCTGGTGGGGGGTGGGGTGGGATATTCATACGCTGGTTGTTACTGAGTTGTGTCTTCTCCTTTCTTCCCACCCATAAAAGTTGCTAGAAACTCTCCCTACCATTGAAATCATTCTTCAAGAGTTTCTAGTGTTTCACTCATTTGTTTTAATTTTTCATCTCTATCTTCCGTTTCTTTTTTTTCTCAAAATATACTCAGGGTGTCACCCCAAACCCCACACCTCTGAGACGATCATATTGTTCTGGATACTTCAAAGCCGTCGATAATAGGTCTGCATCCACTACAGGGGTAGCTGATTCTTGTGACTATTAGATATAAGAAAACAACTAATTATTTTTATGTAATAGCAATTTAAAACAAATATTTTTATCTTCATGTCATACTTACACATATTTCCCACACTTTTTGTGTGTTTTCAACTACTATCTTCCCTTCCTTATTCACACGTACCTCCTTCCATAGCACATGATGTGGGATGAAAGTGTCTTTGGTTTTAGACTCATCAATCTACATATAAATATAGAAAGATAATTATGATTTTTTATTAGCTCCTAACAATATTACTGTAAATTTAAAATACGTACCATTTTCTTTTCTAGTGAAGCATACCCCATCCTTGCTTAAAGATTGGGGTATGTTGGTTTTGATGCACGTTCCTTATTTTTAGTACAGAGTTGCTATTTCATAAATGAAATATTGACAATCAAAGTGATGAATACATGTATCCTCAAACAACGTATTATCACCCACAATGTACCTGAAAATTATCATCCCCATGGCAGCCAATAAATGCATCCCATGCTTCTTGGGATATCAAGTGAGCATAGAAAATGGGTGGGTGCAGGTTTATTTTACTTTGGAATATTTCAGGTGAAATTTTGTTAAAATAGTGTGAAAACCTCAATGAATCCTTCCTACAAGCCTTAGTAAATAATTCTTGTGTGAATCATCTAATATAAATGTACTTTGATAGAGATTGAGAAGAGTAAGACATTGTTTCATTATTTTATTTTCTAGTAAATTAAAGAAATAATATCACAATGTTACTGTAATTTCTTCCCAGATCACAGCCTTCAGCCTGGACACAACATGGTGCCATGAATCTATGTCAATCGGAACACGTTACCGAGTGACAAATCCAATGTAACTACTAAACATAGCCTTGTTGGGATTCAAATATTGGCATTGTGCATTCCATCTGGCATCAAATTTGATTCCTTTTCTTTTTGCCTCAGGAACTTTGGCTAACACCGTCAAACTACGACGCACCTGTGTTTTCTGCGACGTCAGTCCTTCATCCCTGACCATTTTATCGATATAAACATCATCTATATGTTCATATGAAATGGTAGAAATGGAATGTGCTGATGGTTGTTAGACCTCAACACTAGGAGCAACAACAGGTTCAGAAAATTATTGTTGCTCTGCACTGTGAGCAGCCGCAGCAGGAGCAGCAGCAGCTTGAGAGACTTGTTCAGCCTCAAGGTTAGGAGGACCAGAATATGCAGAAGTCATTATCTACAAAAGTGGTTGAAAATTTAATTTAGATTACATAAATTCAGTAATGATAAGATAATAACATGAGATAACAAGATCTATATTGCAAAAAAATATAACCTGTTTATTGAACTCTCTTTCTTTTTTTTAAAGGTTGAAGGGATTTGAAACCTCTATCGATTATCCAAATCCATTTATTGTGGTCTCCTATAACATAAAAAACATCATCTACATTGGGACCGCTATTAAATGATTGCGACGTACCACTAAAAGGATCCCCCTAAACTGAATTTTCATCGGACCCTTCAGTAGTTTTGGATGATAACAAAATAATCGACCACTTTCAGTTTGCGGGATCTGGAACATAAAAAACTTGTACCGCTTGTGATGCCATTATAAACTGTTCATCTTTGTACCCTTATTTACTAAAATCAACTTTCAAAAATTCCCATTCATCTATTTTAACACCACTGTTGTTATCAACCCATTTGCATTGAAAAATCGGCAATTGGAATATCGTATAATCCAACTCCCATATTTGTTTGGTAATGCCAAAGTATGGCATATTTTCATAAATTGGATTTCTATCCTTACTACCAGAAACATGAATCTTTTCACTCACAAGTGTAACTACACTATTTTTCATGGTACTATATTCATCATGTTCATATATATAGAATTCATAACCATTAATTACATAACTATTGTAAGATAATACATACACACTTCGTCCGGAGGCTATCCATCGAAGTCATTCTGAAATTTAATTTGTATTTTCATCCAACTCCTTAAAAATATGGTCTTGAAACCATCCTATAAACTGGTGATTATGTGTATTTGATATCCATTTTTCAGCCCTTGACGGATTCAACTGCCTAAGAATTTCTTTGCAAGTTTCAATATATGGAGAAACCTCCCAACTGTTATGCAAAACATAAAGGTGGGCCTGCTCCAGATCTGTAATACTGATTGTCACAACATCTCTTCTAGAAATTCCCTCACCCTCAATGCATCCAGTGTGATGAGATTTTGGGAGACCAAGGATTTCCACATCAGATAGGTATTCGGTACAAAATTCAATGGCTTCCTCAATAATATATTGCTCCACTATACAACCCTCTGGCCGACTTAGATTTTTGACATACCCTTTCAAAATATTCATATACCGTTCAACGGGGTACATCCATCTATAGTGTACAGAACCACAAAGTTGAATCTCTCTCACCAAGTGAATCATCAAACAAACCATCATATCAAAGAATGTTGGTGGGAAGAAAATTTCTAATTCATATAATATGATGAAAATTTCTTTTTCCATAGATGGAAATTTCACCGAGTCTAAAACTTTTCTACATATAGCTTTGAAAAAGAAACAAAGTTTGGTTAAAGTATGACGAACATTCTTGGGCAAAATGAAATGTAAAGATATAAGAATTAGATCTTAAATCAAAACATGGAAGTCATGTGATTTCAAACCTTTTAACTTCAAATCATTCATTGAAACAATGTTCTTGATATTTGATGAATATCCCTCTGGAACTTTTACATCATTGAAGAAGTTGCAAAACTGATATCTCTCCTCCCTAGAAAGAGTGTAAGCAGCTGGAGGAAGAAACATTCGATTTTCACCCTTCATGGGAGCCAACTCTTCTCGTATTCCCATGTCAAACATGTCCAACCCTGCCTTAATTCCATCCTTTGTTTTTCCAGGGGCATTTAGCAACATTCCTATAACACTGTCACATACATTTTTTTTCCACATGCATCACATCAGGAAAATGTCTGATGTACAAAAAATTCCAGTATGGTAATTAAAAAAAACTGATCTCCTTTTCCAACTGATTTTCATAAGGTTTTTCTAAAATGGTTTACCAAAAATAGTGTTCACATCTTTTACTTTCTCAAGCAGCCAATCACTTGTTAGTGGAGATAGTGCTGCACATTGTTATGAACTTCCATTGAATGATGTCGTCCAAGATCGGTACTTATTCCAATGAGGTAGAAATATACGATGTCCTAGACTCACAGATTTCAATGAATGTTTCAACCTAATTGATTCCGTATCTTCTTCACCCATGGGACACCCTTGAGTTCCTTTAATGCTATAGCCTGAAAAATTTCCATAAGCAGGGAAATCATTCATTGTCCCATACAACATCACTCTCAACATGAAGTATTCACTTTTATAATCATCATACAACATAACACTTGAATCCCACAATAACTTCAAATCCTCGATCAAAGGAGCTAGATAAACATCAATATCGTTACCTGGTTGTTTTGGTCTTAATATAAGCATAGATAACATGATGAATTTACGCTTCATGCATAAAAAGGGTGGAAAGTTATAATTTACCAACATAACAGGCCATGTACTGTGAGTGCTATTTTGAAAACCAAAAGGATTCACTCCATTTGTAGATAATGCAAGAAGAAGGTTTCTTGGATCTCTTCCAAATTCAGGATAGTCATGATCAATTTCTTCCATTGAGGAGAGTCGGCCGGATGACGTAATTTCCCATCTTTATTTATTTTATCTGCATGGCACGACAATTGTCTTGTAGTTTCTTCACTTCCATATAGACACCTAAACCTTGGAATTATTGGAAAGTACCATATAACTTTTGTAGGACTGGATTCATCTTTATTGTATCGAGAAGCACCACACTTTGAGAATTCTGTATGTGATTTGTTCTCCTTGAAAAACAATATATAGTCTTTCGGGTAGGCATGTATTCTTTCAAAAATCATACCCATTGAGCGTAGCATTCGTTTAGCTTCATATGTCTTGCTTGGGAGATCATTATCTTCTGGGATCATGTCATTCAAGAGAGAAAGTAGTTCCGTAAAATTGACATCACTCCATCCGTTGCCTGATTTCAATTTATAAAACTTCTGCACATCTGAAAATTCTATATATTTAGTGCAACTAGCATACAATGACATCTTTGCAAAACTCTTTAACTTATCAAACAATTTTGGGAAATCACGGAGTTCATCTTTAATTGTCCTTATCATTTCCTCAATACTATCTTCATCATCATTGATATCTATAATCACATACTTCATACGGTCTTCTTCATTATCCATATTTTTATTCATATCTGATGATCCATAAAACGCAGCTTTATCCCAGCCAGTAGCTACATTCAATTTTTCTCCATGTTTATTCCAACATTTATAACTACAATATATTCCATGACATATCAAATGTTCTTCCAACTCCTCTTGAGTAAGCAGTCTAGAATAACAAAAACGTAAACAAAAAAAAAAGGATTTGAGAAGGATCCTTTGCATGATCCTTTTCAAACTTGATGAACTCTTTCACTCCGTTCTCATGCTATATTGTCAAACGATTAGCATCCATCCAATATTTATTCATCTACATGCTATTTGAATCTCAAATATTAGTATTTATGGTTCAAATACAAAAAACAAGATTTCCAAATACAGTAGAAGAGAATCAATTCCTTATAAAAATAGAGATTAATAGAGCCTAACCATTTCCAATAAAGATTTGGAAATCAACAGAACCAGGATAGATCCCCCATCAAAATCAACACAGTTTCCAAACACAAAGGGGTTCGCGGGGATAATCACTTGTGTCATAGATGGTAAAACTCACATGAAATCATCCTCTATGGATCATCCTCCTCTATCGGGTTAACCCTTCTATGATCAACTAGTCCATCCTTTTATAACTCACCAACCTAAAATACATATGGATGAAAACCAGTAGCCATCTCTATAATTAAATAAAGGATTCTCAGAATCTCTACAATATGGAATTCATTAAATATAATTACTTTAGATTCATTATAGTTTCCTCAAATCACCCTAGTCCAAACACAAGAATAATCAAGAATGATACATCTACCACTCCTAGGTCTCTGCCCTACATTCAATATCATCATGCCTAATATTTTTGGTAAGCTCAAGTTACTTACTTTAAATCATAGGGGGGATAATAACTTGTGTCATAGATGGTCTCCCATGTTATTCCATATGAAAATTATAACAAATATTATTGACCTATCATCCCATTCAATCCTCAGGAGTGTCTAATTCCAAACTCCATATCAAGTGTAATATCAAAAGAGTATATATTAATAAATTACCCCAAATCCACTTCCCCACTAATCTAGTCATTCTCACACTCTAATGGATTATTTCTTATGCTTAAACCCCTTCTCTATAATCTCATAACCATATATCCACACATACACATGTCACAAACACATAAAAAACCATATCCACATCACAACCACACATCACATCCTCATCATAGTATGATATCGTGAACATGAAGGACATAAAAATCATACTCACCTCCTACAATGCACAACCCCCACTATGTATCCACACCAAATACACATAATCATGTCAACAAGAATATATATACACAAAAACCTAAAATCATTATAGGTCGTATATATACACCCACTGTGAGCCATTAAAACTCATACTAAGTGTGAAGGGGGATAAGGGAAGAGGGAGTGGTTCTATATGTGTTCCCTCTATAACCTAAATATTGAAAAAAACACTCAGAACCAAAGTACCCATATGGATTTCAATCAGGTTACTCGACTCAAGCGGTGGTGCATAAGAAATAATAAGAAAATATAATAAGTATATAGTCACACATAAATATTTCCTAAGGGTTTACACCAAACTAACACTGCAAACACCCTCATCAACCATTGCCTTGTTACTACCACCCTCTAATAACCACTTCCATTATAATGCCAAAAATAATCCCCAACAAATCACATAAGCATCCATATCAACATTACAAACTTCTCAATTCATTTAACATTATAATTTCTTGGATTTTTATTACCATATGCATTTCAATTGTTAACCATTTTAATGTAAAACCAATCATTAAATAACTACCCACTATAATCCATTCATTAATAATTAATAACATTTATTCTATATTTAACAATTTATTAAACATAATTTTTCCAATCATTATCATTAATCATTTAACAAACCATCATTTATCATTTCCAACCCATCACCCATTACTATTTTCATTTATTCCAACCATATTCCATGCCAAAAGGAAACTATAACACCACCCAATAACAACTAAATTTTCATGACATAAAATACAACTAAACACATTCTAAAATCCATAAAACCACTTATTTTCTGCCTAAATAGCCATATCATTGCTATCATAACCACACAATAATCCATCCATCACTACTGTATTAATTACCACACCATATGCTCCCAACCACATCAATCAACCATCACCCTTATAATCATAGTGATAAATACCCCATACATAGTAGCATGAAAGGGAAAACATATAAGAAATTCACACTAAAAACTATCCCTTAAACATTCTTTCATATTAAAGTAGAATTTATAGTTTAAATATAACACTTTAATTACAGATTTATATACAACCAATTTATTACCTACCTTAAGTTACTAGAAAATAATGAAAGGTGATTATAACATATAATTAGTAGTAAGAAATTTCTTTCACAACATCAGGAACAAATCACTTAGCAAAAACACCAATAAATCCATAAATATATAAGAAATATTATGAAACTTCATAAATCACATGAAAAACTCCCTCTTCACTTTAATTTCCTTTAGTGTAATTCATTATAGTATTTAGGTTAATCAGTACTATCCATCCAATGGAAACAAAATAACATGATAATTCCACAATTTACGCATAATAAAGAAGGATAAATTTCATGTCCCCAACCTCAACTAAAGATTCAACAAATATTTCATAAGAATGAGAAGAATAGTCAAATAAAACATGACTTAACACATGAGGGTAATATAAAAGTCATATGTATGACCATTAACCATTAAAACCATAACAAAAAAACACAAAAACCAAATCATCATTGTTGTCACATCCTTTATAAGAAGAAATTTCAAGAAGAGAATCAAGAAGAAGAGAAAAGAAATTCACCTTAGAGGAGGAAAAGTAGGGAGCGTTCTGCACTACATCAGAAGGGGAAGGCACGACAACCAGAGGGGGAGGTGCATGGGAGGAGCCACCAACCATTGAGAAATGGAGGAGTAGGGTTCATGGGGAGTAGGTTCGAGCGAAGAGGAGGAGAAGTAGGGTTTTCGGGGAGGAGGATCCATGGAAGGGGTTCGAGGGGGAGGATAAGGAGTAGGTCTAGTGGCAGAGGTCCAGAAAAATGAATATCGGGGGGGGGGGGGGGTCCGACAATGCGAAGATTGGGGGGGGGGGAGTTTTCACAGGGTTACAGTACTATGAGAGCTTTAGGGTGCGATAAACAGAGAACACTGTGCAACTGAATTTATAAAATATGGGACTATGAAACATGATCATAATCATGGATTGTCAATTTTCTTGTATTTGGATTCAGAGGGGAATATCATGATCAAATAGACATTTCTAAGGGACTTTGAATGATGAAGGTGACATGTAAGAGGGCTGCCACATGATTTGGGGAACTTTCTTGGTAGCCTTTGTATGATCATAAACATTTGTCTAGATTCCTTCAAAAGTACAAGAGGGCTCATAAGAGTGGATTCATGTGATCTTACATAGATTATGGAAAGAACATGACTCATCTGCGTGACCTTCCTAGGGTCATGTGATCACATGTATTCTTGGGGGTCACATGATCTGTGTGACCTATTCACTTGGTCTCCATGTACCCATGCTCCTCCTTTCTTCTTTTTTCAAGAAGAAACCTATCCTTTCAGTATTTATTTGATACTTAAATTGTTGATGCTCATTTTATGGGTATCAGAAAGTTCCCCCCTCTCAGAAGCAAGGTTCGTAGGGAAAATGACTCAATTTTGAGGAATGTAATTGCCTTCATGAATCCTTGAGTATTCTACTGATCGATGGCTCGAGAAAATTTTGGTCTTCTAGGTGACCTTTGGTATTACAAGTGGTTCTTTATAAATAGGGGAGCGAGGGAGACTCTCATTCCATCAGTGAATCAAACTCCAAATCTCTCATAAATTCTCCTCTCATGTGATTTGTTCACAAGACCTCGCTACAAGAACCATTTCACAAGACTGATTCAGGACATTTGATCATGTGATTTCACCACATGACTTCCTCATGTGACCACTTTGTCTTAGTACTTTATAAATCAATCCTTGAATTAATCAATAGTAATTTTCTTGAATCTTGATGTGTAATCTCAACTATAAGGTTGTCCTTCAGGATTTCTATGATCCACTAGTTTTGTCGCATAATCACTTGAGTGTCATGTAATTCGTATGACCATCTCAGGGTCATGATATTGAAAGTCCTATGAAAAATCACATGATCACATGATGTTTTGTGGGTCACATTATTCATGAGATATGTGAAGAGTCATGCGATCCATGAGATCAGTAATGGGCCATGCAATTATGAAATATCATATGGGTCACGCAATTCCTGTGATGCTATTTACATTACATATTTCTTTCAATTGATTTACACTTTAAAGATGGTACTCCCTCTCATGTATTATTTATATTCTTAAGAATATGGATTACAATTTGTAGAAATCCTTTAATGTATCCAACTAGAGGGAGATGATCATTGGGAATCATAATGATGACCTTCGACATCAAGTATATTCTAAAAAAGAGGCTTTAAAGGGGATTATTACAACCTAAATTCATAAATAACCTCTTTCACACCGACTACCCTTGTATGGATTCGATCTCCTAGATGATACTAAAATTTCTTCTCCCGACTATAATATTACATCTCACTAGTTGTCTTCTTTTTTTGACTGTATTCAAGAGACCATTTTTGAAGACAATCAATTTGTTATAGCAACACTTCAATGATTATCTTATATGTTAGATAACTCCCCTCAGGGTTCATATGGTTGTGATATCACCAATTATCCAATTACTTAGAGTTATTTGAGAATACAAATATTCTATTTGAATGATTCAAGAAGCGTTTGGAGCTCAAAGTGGGACCTGCAGCCCAACGATAAATTCTATGATGAATGGGCATGGCCATTCAGGGTTAGGCATAATTTCTTACAATTTTCCAACCAATTACATTCTATTCATATTTATAAGGTGACATGGACTACTCAGTTCATCATTTACTGTCATTTGGAACTCCTTAAAGATATTATTAGTTGTTGGTGTCTCGAAACTAATTCCTTTAATCCATCTCATGGTGAAGTAGGGATTAGCCTCTAGGATATTTACTAGCTGGGAGGAATGCCTCCTCTTGGGGATATTTATGAATTATTTATTCCTTCTACAGATGTTTTGGATGACACCAAACAAACTCCTACATTGGCAAGGGACATGCTCACCATTACAAAGGAGAAGTTAAGGATGTAGTTGAACTTACACTCACTCTTTTAATTCAAGGGTTGGATCAACATATCCCTCTACCACAGTGAGACTCATCCAAATGATATAATCCCTCTTAGATATCCCTCTAGACAATTTCCAAATAGTGTGGGATCTTATTGGGCCATTATTTAAGCTAGAGAGTATGCCTCATGGGGCTAACAGGTGAGACTTTAGGTATCTCTAAGACTTATATTAGTAGGGTTTTATCCATGATTTTGAATGGATGGATTTTTTTTCTGGGGACATACGCTTGGGCATTTGATTGGGAACATAGATGATGGTAGACCAATTGACAGAGGGGAAACCTCTTAATCTAGTCATGCTAACTATTTACTATCATTATAACATCCTTGGTCATTTACAACAAGGAAACATTACCTATCATAATGGTGGATCTTTATAATTCATATTTGGTTGGATAAGAGATCATTTATAGTGTCACAAATATTAGAACACTACTAATTTTCTCATGCTTCATTCTATCCTAGGTTGTTGAATATTTCTGGGGTCAAGGGAATGTCATTAGATCCCAACGAGGTGATTGATATGTAGAGTCGGTATGACCATTCTAAACTTATTCCCTATCCTGCATGGACTAGTCTAATTATCAGTAATGGAAGTGGATCTCCTACCAAGAGGTCATATAAAATCTCTCTCTTGGATGGGGTTTTTACAGCCTGTATAGATGAGATGATTCTCTGCGAGCCATATAACCCTTATCAATTTACTCACTAGTTTTCCTATATTCAAAGGTATTTTACTCTTCCCTTAGATGGTGTGTGGGATAAAGGACATACTGGAATTAATATCTAATCTTGGATCATGCTGGAGTGCGAAGATACAAATTTTGAGATTATTATTCCACCTATCGATGTCCCTATATTCCTATCTTACAACTATGAAAATGATTGGGTGGAAGCTAATATAAGTGGTTTATTGAATTGAATGGTCCGTTAGGTGGGTAATCCATATTATTAACCAACCCCCTTATTCATGGTAGCAATGGAGTTGATCCAGGACTTAAGGTATCCTCCAAATAAGCACTCTTATCATAGTGAAGAACTTACCATTAGTGGGATAAAGTTTGTTGAGGAGGATATACCTTCGATACCAGTGAAATATGATGCACTAATTGAGAAGAGAGCATATGGAACTTCTTCTATTGATTCTTCATCGTCTCAACCAATCATTACTCTTTCTGATGTACCAACTCCAGTGGTTATAGGGATCCGATTACTATGAAGGCTAGTCTAGCAAAAAAACCATACTCTGATCATAAAAACTCTCTTAGAGAAGTTTCCTAGCCAAGAGGAATTCCTTGACCAGCTCTTTCATGATTTGGGGATGGGTGTATTTTATTATCAGCCATTATATAATATCATGCTGCATATTGTACTCACTCGATAACAATTGTACAATAGTGATAAATACCTACACAGTTTCGATTTCCAAAGTTATATGATCTATTCAATAAGGTATTATTCAGAGATAGTTGAGTAGAGACATCAAAAAGTCTCTCAACTATGCAATCAGATGGCTATCTTGATCATAGAAATAGAAGAATACAAAGTGTGGATATTTGGAATGATATCCCATATTCTGAGATCATCATCTTTATTTGTGATTACTCATAAAGGAGCTAAAGAGATATCCTGTTTATTGAGACTCTTCATCCTCAAGTAGAAGTAGAATAAACAGAGTGGGAACCACTTTAATACTTGATTTATACATCTCATAAGACTTTGGATTATTTTAAAAACACAGCTGACTGTCATTTACTATGATTCAGATATGGGTATATATGCTTTTTTATCTTTTTTTTTTGTTTTGAAACTTTAGAAGAGACTCCAGAATGTGGGTGATCCTCATTATTTTTTACATTATCAGTGAATAGATCTTATGAAATTTATATGTCATTGTACAATTTTATTTTATCTAGGATATGAATGAAATTTCATTGAATTTTTATCATACGAATAATCAAATATACTCATCCTTTGTATAATACCAAGTAAACCCAAAGGACTGGATTTGAATGCTTAAATCATAAAATATTTCTCTTAAGAATTTCTCATGAATGCCTATTTTCATGAGACTCATCAATGATGTTTCTGCTCTATTTTTCCCAGTATAACCTAGTTTAGAAGGATAATTTGGGTGAAATATATGTCCTAGAGGGTGATTTCCCTAATTTCTACATAATTCAATGGAATTAGTGAGAATAAATTGATTTTTAGGGAAAAATATTTATCCCTATAATATTTGTATATTTTTTTCTCTATATATTGACATAAATTTTTCTTAATCTCCATATTAGGAAATATTAGCAGGCGTGGACTTGGAATTTTTTCAGGACGCCCTCTTATAGGTTTTCAACCTGACAAGGTTTATACCATTTTTCCATTCTATTAATTATCAATATTTCATGGATCACACAAAGTGCATTTCCATCAAGAAGATACTTGAATTTTACCTAGTGTTCGATTTTTGGGTTCTCAACCTGGTGAGAATTATGTCTCTTTTGATCGGCTATTTTAAGGTCTTGCAAATTAGACCCTTTTTGTACAGTAGTTTAAGGTAATATAGCTCCAAAAATCTATTTTTGTATTTAAAGGTCTTCTAGATCAGACCATCTGCTGTTGTAGTTTAGGGTCTTCTCGCTCAGACCTTCTATTATTTTAGTTTGAGGTCTTCTAGCTTGGACCTTCTGCTACTGTAGTTTGGGGTCTTCTAGCTCATACCTTCCTGTACTATAGTATTTTTTCCAGATCAGACCTACTACTATTGTAATTTTTAGTCTTTTATCTTAGACCATTTGTTCCTATAGTTTTTTTGGTATTCTATCTCATACCTTTTGCTGTAGTAGTTTTTGGTCATTTAGATCGGACCTTCTATTACTATAGTTTGGGGTCTTATGTTTTTTCGGACCTTATACAAATGTAGTTTTTATTTTTACCACTCAGACCATTTATTGATTATAGTGAAGGATTTATATTCATGAAGGGTTCAAGAATACTACATCTTAAAGAATGAGTTCCATGAAGGGTTCTTACATCATGCATTATTAATTTATATTCCAAATAATGAATGTTTATTAAGGGTTATGACATCCTTTTTTCTTATAGAAAACATTAAGAATGAATTTTCATGATGGGCCATGGCACCCTATATCCTCACTGAGACTCCTAATGATGTATGGTGAAATATCAAGGATGCTGACTCCACTTGGATAGTCGGAATATTGGTTGTGTAAGTCATAACATAAAAGTTATAACTAATGAATATGAGATGGGGAAGAAATTTCGGGGATAACCCAAAGCACCCTAAGGTGATGAGTTCCACTGAAATGTTTCTAGGGCACATGGGTATTAAAGCTACTTTCCTACAAGGAGAAGATTTCTCAAGTTGTTCGGTCAAAGGACCTTATGAATTATCCCATAGAGATTGAATTCATGTTCAAGAAAATAGGATCCTCACTCTTTTACAAGGGCCATGAAATATTTATAAAGACTCAAACTTTTGGAAAATGACTTTGGAAGTGGGGAAAATGCAATCCAAGGAGGGTTATGGAACCCTAGGGTAATTTAGTTTTTAGTTGGGAATATCAATCCCTACAACATGTGGTTTTGAGTCACATGGTGTGGTCCATTAAAAGGTTCAGGAATGGATCATCACATTACTACTTTTAGAAAATGTATAATACACTATGACATAACATCTAGGATGCCTCATTCACTCAAATAGTCTAGTTATGAGGATTTTAAATCATGTTCTAGGAATATATGAGTTAACTGGAGGTGAGAAATGGTTTGTAAAGGTTAACCTTTAGTAATGTATGAATCCAATATTCCACGTAGCTAGGATAATAACTCTTAGATTTAAAGGGGGACTCTTTAGGACCAAACATCCTCTAGACACAAGCTCTTTGGTTGGGTGAAATTCTTCAATGAATCCTAGTATGGTCTATTTGGATTAGCCATTCCCTATCACCAGTTTGCTCTAGGGAAAGACTAGGAGTAAGGGAACCCAAGGTCCATGGGGTTCCAAGACAAGGATACCAACTTGAGGAACTAGTTTTTCCAGCTCAGAATTTAAAGAGATGAAGGTGGTTTATGAAAAATGTAATATTCAATAAGATTTTAGGCACCCAAAAAGTTATGTCACTTCCCAGTGAACATGTTATCATGGAGATGATATGTGAAAAATAATTACTCTAACTTTTTCATAGACCAAGGGTTTAGAAAACATAGTTTGACTTTTACTAGGGACACTATGTGGTCTCTATGAGATTTATGACTTGTTTATTTACTCTCTAAATTTTTCCTAAACTATAATGATGAATATTTTAGAGAGTAGATACCTGAATTTTTCTCAGAACACCCTTTATGGGTTTTTTTTCTGACTAGTTTTATATCTCTTTCACCATTAGTTTAGGGTCTTGTAATTTGGACCATTAAAGGCTAAATTTTAAGGCCATACAACTTTGACCAAATTGCATGAAATTTATAGTAATTATGCATGTGTAACTATTTTGAGTGGAATGTTACAAAATAGCATAATTAGGATACCTAGGTTCAAGAGTACTCCAACATCATTTTGAGTATGAGATGAAAATGTTTTAAGTCATGTCTCATGGTTCTTAGGTTATGAGTAACGATATGGAAAAATCATGCAAAAAATGATCATGAATCACTCTAAGGTGATGAGCTCCAGTGTGATAATGTCATGGATCACAAAGATTAGAAATACCTTCCTATAGGTCCAATATATATTTGGTTGGTGGGTTTAAGACCCTTATGCATATCCATATCTAGAATGGTTAAATATAGTGATATTTTATCTTTTCTAGGGTCTGTGAAAGGTTTGTGGAAACCCGAGGCACTCAAGAAATAAAGTGTAATTTATGGGTTGAGGTGCTTAAAAGATAATGAAAGTACCCTGTACTCTGGTTGATCAGGGTTCAGATATTGTGGTCATTTGATAAGGAATGATGATGGGTGATGGTCTACACATTTTAACATCATTTAGTGTGGATATATCGACCATATAGTTTAACGTCAGATGATAATGAAATTTTACTTACAGTTTAACATCATGCAGTAATGATATAGAAACTGATGTGAAATTGTGAAAGATATCCCTAGGGACACTTTTCACTTGTCAGGGTCATTTAGATGTGGAAAACACCTTTTATCCAGGCATAGGATTATTTATGGGTATCCATATATTGGGTACTTTCTTGCACATATTTATCTAATGCATAATAAATTTGTATGCAGATCTAACTTGTATGTTGGTAGATCAAGTATGTATGAATTGGACCTCTTTAAACATAAGTATATTTAATTTTTCTTGATGGGACTCCCTATTCATATTGTAAGGGAAGGAATCATTCCATAATAATATCTTTTAAGGAGATCCCTTTGCATAGATATGACTCATATGTAGAGGATATGTTTGGGAATGATGGAAACACATGGTAAAACCTAAAATAGAGGATCCAAGAATCATTACACATCCTATGACGACATGAATCAATCCACACATATTTCTCAGAAAATTTCCTACACAGGTCAACCCCATATACGAGGGGGGGGGGTGTTTGTATCATTCTATATACTGAGGCTGGACCCAAGATTGCAGATATAGGCATCACTATATATCCTATAGTAATAGGAATCATGCCAAATGTAGTTATTTTATTAAAGTTCCCAATGAAATTCTAACCCGTGTGCAAGGAGGGGGGACATTTTTATATTGCAATTGGTCCTAGGATTGAAAGTCCGAGAATCACTATGTATTCTATGGTAATATGAATCAATCCATATGTAGTTATTGAATGGATAACTCTATATACAGGTCTAAACCATACTAACAAGGGAGGATTTTTCCAATTGATATTATGTCTAGAACTAGGATTTGAGATCTAGGTGTCACTACGTTTCCTGTGATGGTAGGAATAAAACCACATTTAGTTCCTGAAAAAAAAATCTCTCCTCAGGTCTAACCCATACACATAGCAGGCATTTTTTTCCATTGATATTTTAGATGAACCTAGGATTTAAGATTTGGGTGTCACTACATATCATATGGTGGTAGGAATCAAGCCACACATAGTAATGAATGGAAAAATATCCACACAGGTCTGATGAATATGTTGGGGGGGTATTTTTTCCACTAATATCGTGGCTAGACCTAGGATTTTATATCTAGGAATCACTATGTATTATATAATGGTAGAAATCAAGACATATGTAGTTCCTAAATATAAAACTCTCCATACAGGTCTAACCCATATGCAGAGGGGGGAGTTTTTTGTATTGATAATGTGGATGGACCCAAGATTTAAGATCTAGGTGTCCCTATGTATCCTATGATGGAAAAAATCAAGACACACATAGTTCTTGAACAAAAAAGTCTCCATGTAGGTCTAACCCATATGAAGGGGGGATTTTTTCCTTTGATATTGCAGCTGGACCTAGGATTTGAGATCTCGGTATCATTACTGTAACACCCCGAAATTCTAAAGTACAACTTTGAATTCAATAGTGTTTATGACACACAACACCAAGTGTAAAAATGGAATATATTAATCCAATAAATTAAAATATTAAATAAATATAATATATTATATAACTTTTAATGCATGAAAAAATGAGTTATCTTGTAGTACACACAATAGAGACCTTCCTCAATAGCTTGCGTTACACATAAGACCGAGTTTCACCAAATAACAATGTATTATTAAACTATTATTATTTAATATAATATGATATAACCTAGAAATTATGTTTGTGGTTATTAATATTATTAACTAACTTATGAAAATTTATATTATATATAAATATAAAATTAATTCATTGGTTACCAATTAATGAGAAATTAAAATAATAAGCAATTGGATATAAAAAGAAATATTATTATTTTTATGATTCCAAAGGAGTTTTGTCTTAATAATCATAATTAATTAAAATTATTTAATTATTTTAATGAAATATATATGTTATATATTCAATCAAATATTTATGATATTTATCCATTAGTTTTGATAGGCATAAGATAATAACAAACCCTATTCCACACATAAAAACCTATATTTTTATAAAGGCAATTTTACCACCTTTTAATGGTGAACCCATTTTAAATATGAATTTTGAAAATTTAATAGATTTAATATGTCAAAATAAACTTCAAATTTAAAATAGAAATATAAAACTTAGGTTATGGTGAATTTTGTATATTTTTCAGAAACGTAAAATTAATTACAATGATTAAGGTTAAATTAAGATTAATAAGGGACTAAATCTTAACCTTAAGGCCAAAAGAGATCTATAAACTTGTAAAGGAGTTATTTTATGACCATATTTCTACCCCATACTATATTTTATAAAAAAAATTCAATTATTGGATCCACTTTCAACATGAAAAATGTGGAAATAATTCTTTTGTCAAAATATTACAACAGTGCCATTCCTCCTTTAATATAAAAGGACTCCATTTTTTACCAGTCATTACACCTATCACACCACTTAGGTTCAACAAATATCTTCCCAAATATCTTCTTAAAATACCTCCAATCTAACTTTAATCCCTCATTTTCGTATAAATCCTTCCAAGTAATCTCTTTGGTATAAACCAAAATGAGTTACCTAATTTTTAAGGTAATGGTTTCCAACGATCTCTTTTCTTTAATTTACTTTTCCACCACATAAAATATTCTTATTATATGTTTATATAATAAAAATATTATCCTAAATATATTGAGATGTTATTATATTAAGGGTTAAACCTATACTTACAAATACTTCCATCCAATGGGTAACGAACATACTGTTTCTGTGTGCGGCGAACTACTGCCTCACGAAACGATGATTGCTCATTTTTTACTTTAGCACCTCTCATGGTGATGTGATTCATTCAAACGATACATGGAATGCATAAAGAATGGTTTTAATTAAAAATATGAGACATAAATTGATTATATTTTATATTCATGACATAATTAAATTTTTTGAAATAATATATATATATATATATATCATTTTTTTATTACCCTTTCACACACAAAGCGATACGTCATTCGTAGACATGTGGATTACCACCTCCTCGACATGATGTGATTCCATTTATATAAATAAATAATATTTTATTTATGATACAATGATCATTCAGGAAAGCTATAGTATCACTTACCTTCTTTTTATAATGATCATTGAAAAATGGGAACGTTACTCATGCATACGTAAGACCTATCATCTCTATGAGTGTAACGTTGGTTCATTTTTCATAACCATATTTAATGATTGGTTTTAAAAGTATAATTGATGTATAAATATGATAATTATTTCATGATTATTATTCTATATACCCCTTTAACCATAGTTTACCTATGAAAGTTGTTTTCGACACATAAACCAAACTTAGTCAAAATATCCAACATAAACTTAATTGTTTAAGTAGTTGTATACAACATGGTAATAAGTGAAATAAAATTAATAATAAAATGATAAAGGTTACAAAGAAAGTAAATAATTAACATAATTTTTTTATTCAGGAATATAAAGATGCATGAGATAAGTTAGATGAAAGGTAAGAGATTTTTCATCTCTCTTTTTTACTTATGTGAGATAATGTCATATTCACCACTTACTTATTTTGTGTGGGGTATATACTAAACATTTTTATATATTATATCCTGAATTAATTTATATTCATGGTATTTAAAACTTTCATTTAATATTATTCCTTCCTGATTTTTATGATTTAAAATGTTTCAAAGTGGTGTGAGACACTTTGGAATGTTTAAAAACTATTTCCCTCAACAATAACTTTAATGATATTTCAATGTTATTACCATTTGAGGAAATTATATAAAAATTGTTCAATAAACCCTTTAATTTTCCTCTACTCTAGTTAATAATGACCTTTTCAAGTATTATTACCATTTTCCACTCGATGGTACTCAAGGTGTTTTAGAAAATGTTTTTAAGAAAACCTAGATTCATTTCTCTCTTTAGTTGGAGAACCTGTTTTCTTATAAAAACATTTTTTATTAAAATGTTTTTAAAATGATTTGGTAAATAAAATTTTACCCTTTTTTGTCTTTTACCAATGTTTTCAATGGAATCTTCTTTTTTCTTTTTGAACAAGGCATTTTTCTAACCTTTTTACCATGAAAAAGGAATGTTCTTTTTACCTTGTATGACATGAACTAATTTAACTACCATAATTACTTCGAAGATTCATTTTCATGTTTAAAAGGTTGATATTTAAATATTTTTTTAAAAAATATATTTTCAAAGAAAATATTTTTTAAAATAAAAAGATATTTTCCTCAAGAATGTTTTAAGAGATATTTTTATAATATTTCCATTTATCAATGACAACATCTCTTTATTTTAATATAATTAAGGTATGTTGTATTGATACCATACTTAATATTCCTTTGGATGGTTTATGATTGTTTTGGAAAAGGACAATATTCACATTCACTTCCTTGATTCCATTTATCCCAGTTAAATATTCAATTTCCCATGATCATTGAACATTGAATTTCCCCTATTTTACCATATCATTTATCATGGATATATTCATTGCCTAAACCATATATAATTTTTTATATTGTGTTCACTTTTATTGCTAATTGATTATTTGGGTAAATATTGTAAATATGTATCTCTTACTCCATACGAATATTTGATAAGGTGCATTTTTAAATTGATTATTCGATATATGAAAAATGTTTTGGACTGGTACGACACGGGTGGGGACAAATTATAGATATCACCTTAATGCATTGGTAGTCGCATGGGACGAGTCATTTAGCTAGCCACATCAGATGGATTTTTACCTGATATGTTGTAAACCATCTTGTGAAAGGTCTTGATAGTAAAGGTGCCATGTACCTAGGAAACATGGTGTCCAATAATCAAGCATTTCCCTCATTTGGTTTTAGTTATTATTCATCCATGATATTTTTCATCGACATATCTATGGATACATTTAATTTTCAGTTCATTGGTTAAATGACACATGTTTTAGTTTCTCACCTTTCTATATTTATTTTTCCTTATATAGTTATTTGAATGACATGTGTTTCTAGTTATTACATTGCCATATTGTTTATAAAATTCCTTCTCAGTTGTTTGATTACATGGTATGTATGTTTCAGTTATTTACCATGAAATAATTATCATCCTCTTCGATTCATTATTTCTTCCACCATACTTTTCCCTTACTGAGAATTTGAGCTCACCCTTATTATGTTTCATATTCCCAGGAATCCCAGAAGCATACTATCAAAGATATGAAGGGATATACTAGATGGAATATAATTATCCTAAAAGAATTTATTTAGTTAGAAAAAAAATATGTTGCAATTAGTGTATTATTTTCTCATGTATGTATCTAGTTTACTAAGACGACTAAACTAATTGGTCCTTTAGGATTTAATTCTTTGTAATCATGCCAATTTATTTGATAGTATACATTGGCTTCAGGAATTCTGGGACTAGGTTACTATAGTGCATATCAGAGGAAGTTTAGTAGCAACCTTGAGAACTATATTTTGGAAAACATAGATTATAAATCATAACCCTAATATAGAGATTGAGATAATTATAGAATAATAACCTAAAATTTTGGTAAGGTAGATATTTTTTTGGGTATTTCTAAAAGAAAATACCTATATGGATACTACAAGTGGATGTAGTTCTGGAATAGATATACCTAGGAGTAATAAATTCGAAATGGTGTTCCGAGCCTGACTCGAGGTAACCTGGTACACAACAATGGGCCTTACTATGCATCGGTTTTGACACTCTTGGGGATATTCTTAGGATAATTTACATTTTATTTACAAACCATTATGAAGGATTTGAATAGATAATGAAAATTAATATCCTAGGTTAAAACTAAGGTATTTTATATTGAAAATAAGGTGTCCTAATTTAGAAATCATACAAATGATATTATGGATAAACTCTAGAACAAGTAAGGAACCTTGTGGAAATAAAGGGATGAAGTATTTATATTTTAGGGTTGTATTGAAAACGTTAGTTAAAAGTATATTTAGTAATTAAAATTATTTCAAGGATGTACATTAGATTTATTTTGGAAATCATATCAATATTGTTTTAGAAAAGGACAACCTATATTCTAGGTTACAACCTACCAAGTTCAGCAAGGCTGTAGGTCTTAAACCCATGACCACATGATAATAAGGGTTTCATGCCAACCACTGACATACACAATGTCTTAGTTAATTTTTCATTATTTTTAGTTAATAAATGTTAATGATGAACCATTAATATTACTTTTGAGGATTATAGATTAATATATTAACCAGATTGGTTTTGGAAGATATTTAGAGACAAATAGTTAGATCTATAACTCTTTTATAGACCTTATGATCCTTTAAAAGTTTCTTTTAGTGCTTTAAACATAAAAAATTAATCATTAGTAATTAATTTCTAGGAGTAAAGGGATGAATTAGAATTTTTTCAAAGAAAAACCAAAATTTAGGATTGTTCATATGAAATTGAAACCTATAAAGTAAGAATATTTTCTTATATTCTTGGTCAGTAAAAGAAATACCCAACATTAGGAAAATGACTTCTAAATAAAATGTTTTCCTAATACCTTAATTTTTATTGAATTGATAGACTCTTAAATCTTCAAATATTTATGGATTTGAGGCCCTCAAATTTCTATTGACCATTCAATAATTTTTGATTGATTAACTCATTCACTCCCTATAAATATTTACGCTTTTCCTCTAAGTATGTATTTTCACTTTCCACTAATATTCTTCTACTTAGAGACCTAGTTACATAGTAGTCTGTGTGACCTTTGTAATTACCATTATCTATTTTATAGAGATTTTTTTATGAACCCTTATCATGATGTGGGATTTAAATTTAGGAAATATCAAAACATATATTACCAAGGTCGAGTTTAAATCGTGAGGACACAATTTAATTAAGGTGGGGAGAATGCAACACCCCTAAATTCTAAAGCACAACATTGTATTCAATAGTGTTTATGACAGGAAAAACCAAGTGTAAAAAGGGAATATATTAACCTGATACATTACAATATTAAATAAATATAATATATTCTATAGCTTTTAATTCACACAACACCTAGTTAGCTTTCATTACATGTAAGAGAGACCTTCCTTAATAGCTTGTGTTACATGCAATACCATGTTTCACCAAGTAACAATGTATTTTTAAAATATTATTATTTAATATAATATGATATAACCTAGCCATTATGTTAGTGGTTATTAATAGTATTAACTAACTAATGAAAATTTATGGTTTATATAATTATAAAATGAATTCATTGGTTACCAATTAATGAGAAATGAAAATGAGAACCAATTGGATATAAATAGAAATATTATTATTTTTATACTTCCAAAGGAGTTTTCTCTTAATAAACATAATTAATTAAAATAAGTGAATGATATTAATAAAATATATATTTTATATATTCAATAAAATATTTTTGATATTCATCCATTAGGTTTGATAGGAAGAAGATATGAACAAACCCAATTTCACACATAAAAACCTATATTTTTATAAAGGCAATTTTACTGCCTTTTAATAGAGAACATATTTTAAATCTTAATTTTTAAACTTTAATTGATTTAATATGTCAAAATAAACTTCATTTTTAAATATAAATATAAAAATTATATTATGGTGATTTTTTTATATTTTTCGGAAACATATCATTTTTAATGAATAGTTAAAAATACTGAATTTTAGTTCAAAATTATTATTTCACATAATTTTTTATAAGGTTTAGTAATATTTTAAATTGGTTTTAAAGTTTAATTAGATCATATTTTTATAAATTAATCCAATTTAGATCATTGGAATCAATTTCACTTTGAAATTGACTATAAAAACGTAGCAAACTTTCGAATGCTTTTACTTAAAAAACCCTTATTGTTGTCCCGCCTACGAGATTAAATTTAAATCAATTTATGAAACTTATAGGATTGTAATTTGGAAAAATGGATTCCATATTTGGAATAACCATAATTTATAATTTCTAATAAGACCAAATTTTTTTTTTACCAAAAAGATTCATGAAAGTGATTAAAATTAATTACAATGATTAAGGTTAAATTAAGATTAATAAGAGACTAAATATTAACCTTAAGGCCCCAAAAGACCTATAAAATTGTAAAAAAGATATTTTATGGACATATTTAGACCCTATAATTTATTTTATCTAAGTTTTATCATTATTGTATCCACTTTAAACATTAAAAACATTGGAATAATTCCTTTGTCAAAATATTACAGGAGTGGCACTCCTCCTTCATTATAAAAGGTCACCACTTTTCCCCATTCCTCACACCTCTTAAAAAACTTATGTTCAGCCAATATCTGACCAAATATCTTCCCAAAATCCCAACCCTAGACCTTGAAGCCTCCATTTTGGAAAAAAATCCTTCCAAGGAATCTCTTTGGTATAAACCAAAAGGAGTTACCTGATTTTTAAGGGGCAACACTTTCCAACGATCTATTTTCTTTCATTTATGTTTCCACCACCTCAAATATTATTATTACATGTTAATATAATAACATAAGTATCCTAAATATACTTATATGTTGTTATATTATGGGTTTTACCTGCACTTACTCATAATTCCATCTAATGGGTAATGAACATACTGTTTATGTGTACGGAAAACTATCACGTCACGTAACAGAGATTGTTCATTTTTTTTACCAACTATCATGGTAGAAATTAAGATGGAAAATATTTTTATATAGGATATATATGATATATATTATGTATTTATACTTTTTTAATCCTTTTATAACAAATAAATTTAATAATTTCTATTTTGTGTTAATATGATAACATCATTTGAGGAAGTGTGGACTACTGCCCCCTCAAAGCAATGTGATTCGTTCACACGATACATGGAATTTATAAAGGATGGTTTTAATTAAGAATATTAGACATACACATCATCTATTTTATATTAATTAAATAATTAAATTTATATAAATATATATTATATATAAATATATCATTTTCTTTATTACCCTTTCACACACAATGTGATACGTCGTTCGTGGACGTGTGGATTACCGCCTCCTCAACTTGATGTGATTCCTTTTATAATATATATATATAATTATATATGAATAAATAATATTTTATTTATGATATAATTATAATTTTGGAATGATATAGTATTACTTACCTTCATTCCATAATGATCACTGAAAAATAGGAACGTTACTCATGCGTACGTACAACCTACCATCTCCATGAGTGTAATATTGGTTTATTTTTCCTAACCATATTTAATTATATATTTTAAAAGTATAATTGAAGTATAAATATAATAATTATGTCTTTATTATTATTATGTAGACCTCTTTGACCATAGTTGACCTACCAAAGTTGTTTTCAACACATAAACCGAACATGATCAAAACACACGATGTAAAATTAATTGTTTAAGAAGTTGTACACAAAATGGTAATAAGTGAAATAAAATTAAAATATTTTTTTTCTAAAGAAATTAAATAATTAAAATAACTCTGTTATTTATGAATATAAAGACACACGAGAAAAGTCAGACGTAATGTAAGGGATTTTTCATCTCACTTTTTACTTCTATGAGATAATGTCATGTTTTCCACTTGCTTATTTTATGTGGTGTATCTACTAAAAATTTTTATATATTATATCATAAATTAATTTATATTCATGTTATTTAAAACTTTCATTTAATATTATTCTTTCATGAGGTTTATGATTTAAAATGCTTCAAAGTGGTACCGAACACTTTGGAATGTTAAAAGACTATTTCCCTCAACAATAAATTTAATAATCCTTCAATGGTATTTCAATTAGAGGAAATTATGTGAACATTGTTTAATAAAACCTTTAATTTTCCTATCCTTTGGTTAATCATGAAATTTTTGAAGTGCTAGTACCATTTTACACTCTTTGGTACTCAAGGTTTTTTAGAAAATGTTTTTTATGAAAATTTAACTTCATTTAACTCTTTAGTCGAAGAAAATATTTTCTTCTAAAAACCATGTTTTATTAAATTGTTTTCAAAAATATTTTTTAAAATGATTTGGTAAAGAAAATTTTACCCTTTTTTGTCTTTTACCAATGTTTTCAATGAAATCTTCTTGTTGCTTTCCAAACAAGGAATTTTTCTAACCTTTTTACCATGAAAAAGAAATTTTCTTTTACCATGTACGAAATGTATGGATTTAACCACGATCATTCCTTCGAAGCTTAATTTTCATGTTTTAAAGGTTAATTTTTAAAGAAAATGTTTTTAAAATTTATTTTCAACGAAAATGTTTTTCAAAATAAAATGATATTTTCCTCAAGAATGTTTTTAAAAGATATTTTTATAATATTTACATTCATCAATGAAAATAACCCTTTATTTTACTCCACTTGCTGTATGTTTTATTGATACCATCATTAATCTTCCTCTGGATGGTTTATGATTGATTTGGACAAGGATAATATTCACATTCACTTCCTTGATTCCTTTTGTCCCCTTGAAATATCCAATTTCCTATCATCATTGAAAATTGAATTTACCCTATATTACCATATCATTTATCATGGACATGTTCATTTCCTAAAACATATATCATTTTTTATACGGTGTTCACATTGAGTGTTATTTGATTATTTGGGTAAATATTGATAAATCTGTATCTCTTACTCTATATAGATATTTGATAAGGCATATTATTAAATAAGTTATTCGATATATGAAGAATGTTTTGGACTGGTACGACATGGTTGGGGCCCAGTTATAGATGTCCCCTCGATGCATCAATAGTCTCATGAGATGATTCATTTTTCTAGTTGCCTTATATGGGTTTTTACTTGATATGTTGTAAACCATCTTGTGAAAGGTATTGACGGTAAAGGTACCATGTACCTAGTAAACATTGCATCCAATAATCATGCATATAACTCATTTAGTTTTAGTTATTATTCATCCATGATATTTTACATTGACATATCTATAGATACATTTACTTTTCATTTCATTGATTGAATGAAATTTGTTTTAGTTTATTTCCTTTCCATATTTATTTTTTTATCTAATTTTTTGAATGGAACGTGTTTCCAATTATTACCTTTCCATAATATTTATGCACTTCCTTCTCAATTTTTTTATTACATGGTATGTGTGTTTAATTATTTACCATTACATAATTATTATTCTCATTTATTCATTATTTATTCCACCATACTTTTCCCTTAATGAGCATTTGAGATTACCCTTATTATGTTTCCTTTCCACAGGAATCCAAGAAGCGTACTATTAATCATTTGCAAGGATATACTAGATGGAATAAAGTTATCCTTGAATTATTTATTTAGTTAGAAAAAAATTATGTTGTAATTAGTGTATTATTTTCTCATATATGTATCTATTTTAATAATACTACTAAACTAATCGGTCCTTCAGGATTTGATTCCTTGTAATCAGGCTAATGTAATTGATAGTAGACATCAGATCTGGGCCTTTTGGGGCTGGGCCACTGTAATTACATATCTTTTAATGATAATAATCAAGTCACACATATTTATAGAATGGAAAACTCTCTATGGATGTCTGAACCATATGTATAGGGGGGTAATTTTTCCATTGATATTATAGCTGGACCCATGATTTGAGATATGGGTTTTACTACGTATCCTGTGATGGTAGGAATCAATCCACACATAGTTCTTGAATGGAAAATTTTCCAAATAGTTAAGACCCATATGAAGAGGGGGAATTTTTTCTATTGATATTGTGACTAGACCCAAGATTTGAGATTTGGGTGACACTACATATCCTACGATGGAAGGGATCAAGCCATACATAGTTCTTCAATAGAAAACTCTCTACCAAGATTTGACCCATAATCAAAGGGATAATTTTTCTATTTATATTATGTATAGACCTAGGATTTGTGATTTGGGTGTCACTACGTATCCTGTTATGGTAGGAATAAAGACACATGTAGTTATTGAATGGAAAAATCTTTACATAGGTCTGACCCATATGTAGAGGGGGATTTTTTTCCATTAATATTGTTCCTAGACCTAAGATTTGAGATCTTGGTGTCACAATGTATTCTATGATAAAACTAATCAAGCTACAAATATTTATTGAATGGAGGTTTTAAGGGAGACCAACACCAAGGGCAGTGGTCCTCTCAGGTGAGGGCTATTATAATGCATAATTTTACATCATAGAAGAGATGTTAACCAAACAACTTAACGTTATATGACAAAGACATTTGGTGTGCCTTTTAAGGTCTTTCATCTAGAACTACAGTAACACTTAAATAAAATAAAACACCATGATCATGTGGGGAATCCCTTACCAAAATTCCTAATCCCATGTGAGTTATTCTTGGCATGAGAAACAAGGAATGAAAAAGGTTTATTTCACTACACAGAGGTGATTAGGAGAAAGGATAGGGGAATTTTTATCATGTGATGGTTGGTCCAAGATATATTATCTAGGTTTCACTACATATATCATTGATTATAATCAAACCACATGTAGTTATTGAATGTAAATATTCTCTATGTGGATCTGACTCACACATGAGGGCTGGAGTACTTCATTTTTATTTTACATAGATCAAGATCATGCACAACGAACTATATGTGAAGTAATGTTATCCATGAAATTTAACATCATGTGGTAAGGACGTATTCCATATAGTTTAATGTCATGTAGTAATGGAATATTTCATGTAGTTTAACATCATGTAGTAAGGACAAAAGATGCTATTCAGTTTAAATTCTTCCCACCAGGACTTCTTTCATGCAATTTAATGTTTAAAGTATTACTGCATGGACTTCTTCCATTCTATTTAATGTCATATATTAAGGATGAAAGATGATTTACAATATAAATACTTGATACCAATTCTTATTTTGTGTAGTTTAACATCATGCAGTAAGGATGAAAGATGCTGTGTAGTTTAAATTCTTGATGCTAGGACTTATTCCGTGCAGTTTAATATTATGCGGTAAGGAAGAAAGATGTTGTGCAATTTAAACTCTTTATACTAGGAATTCTTCCATATAATTTAACAACCTGTGGTAAGGGAAAAAAATTCTTGATGATAGCTATGAAAATTACTTCTTGAGAAACCTTACATTGGTGGGGGGCATGATACATTCTTTATATATTGTAGAAAATGAGTAATCTCCATTAGAATATATCTTATATATGATGTAAGGACCTTAATACCTGGGTTACAACTTTGGAGGTTTCTTTCCTGATATCATTGGGGTTCTGAGAGCCAATACCACTTCTCCTTAAATGAATGAGTGGAGGGAAACCTTTTTATTAAAGGCTCTCGTGATTCAATTATGATGAATTTCAAGGTTGTGTAGTGTACACAACCTTTTCTCATCGATTTGTTCCAACTCATTAAACCACTTTTTTGATTTATCACCAAATGATAGTTGTCCACATATGGCTATATAGAGTGAGGGAAACTAGACTTCAATGGGAAACACTGATTTGGTTCTATACACTAATGAATATGGGGTTGCTTGTTTGGAAGTGTGTGTGGTGGTATATTAGGCCCATAAAGCATGAATGAGCTTTTCCATTCTAGAATTCTTATCCCTATCCACCATTTTCTGTAGTATATTTTATAGAGACTTATTTAAGGACTCCATATTCCCATTTTCCACTACATAATAGTGGGATGAATGGCTAGATTCTATTTTGTATTCATCGTACAATTTCTTCAATTAGGTAGAACAAAATTCAGTGTCGTTTTCCATCAATATCTTGTGATGGATACTGAATATTGTGATGATATAGGAATTTACAAAGTTAATGAAATTCTTCATCTCAATTTCCTTGAGGGGTGTTATCTCAAGCCATTTAGAAAATAAGTTGATAACAATAAGGATGTACTTAAATTTCTTAGCTATGTATGAGGGATATGGTCCCACAACATCCATTCCCCATATGGAAAATAGAAAGGAATATCTCTCTATATGTAGGAGTTCTGGGGGTTGATGGATGAAGTTTTCATGAATCTGGTATAAATGAAATTTCCCAGTGAATTACACACAGTCTTGTATCAATATTTTCTAGTAGTAACCAAGCCTCTTAATTTAGTTGGAGAGTCGGGTCCCAGACTAATGATCACTACAAGATCCTGCACATACTTCTTACATGATGTTGGGAATATCTCCTTCTATTATACATCTAAGTAGGATTCAATCAAATCTATGTTTATAGATGTATTTTTCTCATTTAAACCATCCCTAAGGGTAAAGTTCACTGCTCGACATCGTGTTTGTTCCCTATCAACTTGATCTAATGGGAGGGTCCCATTTTGGAGGTAATAAACCATAGTATCCATCCATCTAGGGGTGGATATTGGTTCATCATGCTCTAGGGTAGTGTTGACCTGATTTATTTCCTCCATGTCATAGAAGATGAATGATGAGAAACTAATTCATCCTGATTGGGGTCAGCCAGGACTTTGGCTACATTAGCTAGTGTGTCGGTTCAAACATTTTGAGATTGAGGTACATGATGAAATGTTGGTTCAAAAGGGAATTATTCGACCAGTCCTCTGGCATAAACAATGAGAGGGGCCACTTCTTCCATTTCGATGTAATACTCGCCATTGATTTTCTTGATCAAAAGCTATGAATCCCATTTGATGTTTAGTTAGGCTATCTGAAATAGTAGGTCTAGTTCCAAGCCAGAAATTAAGGTTTAGTATTCAACGTCATTATTAGTGTATCCTTTAGACTATGAGAAATAGTAGGGAAGAATTACATTTCTAGGGAAACAAATAAAATACCTAGAGCAACCCAGACAAGATTTGGATTTTCCATCCTCTTGATAATAGGACTTTTAGAGGAACCATCAAAATACATCTCCCATCTTCAGGGAGTGTCATGGGTATAGAAAACCTATTTTTTTGAAATTTCAGTGTCCACTGGTGTTCTTTAAGTGGTGAAATGTTCCATAAGAAAATCATATAGGGCCTTCCATTTGAATGACTTCTATGACATGAAATGGATGCCATATTGCTACAGAATAACTTCCCATTAGGAAAAATTCCCAATGAACATAGGTCGACCATGTATATACTTGAGTGGGTAAATACAAGAGACCAAATGGACTTTATGATGCCTCAAGTAATGTCTCAAAATTTTCACTATAAATATGAGTGTGAGGTAGTTATTTTCTATGTTAGAATACTGGATCTCAGTACCCATCATCATTTGAATGAGGTATTAGAGACTATTTTCATTCCATACATCATTTCTTTTTATGTGAGTAGAGCACCAAGGGATCATTCCATGGTAGCCACATATAAGATCAGTGAATTTCTTTCTATCAAAGGCATAAAAATTAGTGGGTGTAGTAAGTTATTATTGAGATTATCAAAGGATTATTTTCAGTCCTCATACCATCGGTAGGTGACTCACTTCTTTATTAAATTGGTGATGGGAAGGGATTTTCCAGCAAGGTTAGCTATAAAACACCGTATGTAAGTAATGTGCCCTTGGAGCCCCCTTAGTTCTTTAAGATTTTAAGGGGGTGAAATTTATAGGATTTAACTAGTATTTTTTGGATTGATCTCGATGCTATGGTGGCATACCAAAATTTTTAGGAATTTGCCTAATGTTACTCTAAAAGAACACTTCATAGGATTCATCTTGAAACTGTGCTACTGCAACTTACTGAAGATTGTTTGAAGGTACACAAGGTGAAATCGCAATCAATATTTGACTATCAGGTCATTGAAATAATATTCTAATATCTACCCTAATAAGGGATTAAAAATATGATTCATGATGGATTGGTATATAGTGCCACCATTCTTTAATATGAAGGGATTTACCTAATAGAAAAAGATCCCTTGAGGTGTCTTGAAGGAGGTAACTTCCTCATCTTTAGGGGAAATATTTATTTTATTATACCCTGAATACCCATCCATGCAGAAAGATCTTGGAATACAAAAATTGCATTGATCAAAAGTTTTTTAATTGTAAAAGGTAAATAATCATTCTAGAAGTGTTGATTAATGTTTCTGAAATCGATACAGACCCTAACCTTCCTATTGTTTTTCTTGATGGGGACAATGTTAGTGATACATTTTGGGTATTTCGCTTGCCAAAAAAAGTTTTATTTGATTAATTTTTCAAATTTGGATTATAATTTAGTAGTGTGAGAAGGGTGTATTCTACTAGCTTCCTTCTTGAATCATCGTTGGTCATCATGTAAGCATAGGTGATTCATTGCCACATCGGTGTTCAACCTAGTCATTTATATATAATTCCAAGGAAACACATATCAATACTACTTTAGAAATAAAATTTACATATTATACTCCTTGAAAGGCATAAAAACACTAATCAACATAGGTCATGGGTCTTATTTTGTTCCTAGATTCACCTGATTGATCTCATCAATGGTTGTGGAAATGCCTGCCTCAAATACAGGAGGGGAATTCCTATGGTCATCATTTTATTCTTCTATATTTATGTCCGTGGAGGCATTTTCAGACATGGTGGGTAATAAAGAGGCATATCTGCCACTGTTGAGGTAAAATAGGCCATGGGAAGAGACATTGTAACCCTGAACTATTGGAGTCATCACAAAAATATTCCAGAGTTGCTTCTTTTATTTTATAAAACAACTAGGGGAGGAGGAGACTAAACATTTGAAATTAATCTTGCCACCTCAATCAGGTTTATGAGTACCACATAATCACTATCAAGAATTGTTTAGAGATTCGTAGGGGTGGTACATCAAGCCATTGGGGGATGAAACCTTTATATCATCATCCAACATTTGTTATTTTACTTCCCTCTTGTAGAAACATGCCTCAATACACTAGTGGAAATACGGGCTTTAACGTCGTCGTAATAACGTCGGTTTTTTAAAAACCGACGCGAATAGTATATGCGGGGAATTTTTGGCGTCAGTTTTACACAAAACCGACGCCAAAAATAATTATGTGTTTATTTTCCGCGTCGGTTTTCCTGAGAACCGACGCGGAAAATCCTGTTATAATGGGTTTTCCGCGTCGGTTTTTAGAAAAACCGACGCGGAAAACCTATTCGACTATATTTTCCGCGTCGGTTTTTAGAAAAACCGACGCGGAAAATCCGGTTGAAAGCGATTTTCCGCGTCGGTTTTTCTAAAAACCGACGCGGAAAATCCAGTTATAATCGGTTTTCCGCGTCGGTTTTTAGAAAAACCGACGCGGAAAACCTATTCGACTATATTTTCCGCGTCGGTTTTCCTGAGAACCGACGCGGAAAATAAATTTTTAAAATGTTTCGGCGTCGGTTTTCATGAAAACCGACGCCGAAACTCATAAAAAAAATATATTTCGCGTCGGTTTTAATGAAAACCGACACGAAAAGTCTTTTAAAATTATTCACGGTCAGAAACCCTCATTTTGTTCGTCCGTCGAAATCGAGTTCCGCTGTGGCGCTTCGGACTCCCGACGACCTTCGAACTTGATTTGCGATCTTGAACGGCCATTGTTGATGGTTTTTTTTCGTCTGCATGATTTTGGGTATGTGTTCTTCCTATTTATCTCTTGTTTCATATCCCATTGTTTATTTCTTTATCAATAACCCTATTTTGCGTGATTTTGATTATTGGTTAGATTTTAGTTGTAATTTATCATTATTTTTTGTTTGTATTATCATTGTTGGTGTAGATTTGATATTGTTTGTTTTTGGAAGTAATTATACCGGTCGCAGTTTGGATTTAACATCTCAATTCGGGTTGAACTTCAAATTTTTTGTTTATATTATCATTATTTCTGTTTAAAATGATCTTTCATTACATTATGAAGTACTATATTTTTAATTCCATTTCCATTTTAATAAATTATTCTTCAAAAAAATAATTTTATTGTGTTAAATGAATTCACTCACATTTTTGCATGTAGTTTGTTGTTATTTCATTACTTCTTGAGATTTACCATGCCAAATTCCTCAATTCTTTTTGGTTCTCATCATTTAACTAAGACATGAATAATTACCACTATCTATTATGTTAAAAAAATTTGAATAATTATTTTCATGCCATTATATAATAAATAATTTTTCTTTCAATGTCCATAATACGACTAGAATCATAATGTATTGTAATCTTCGTAGATAATAATATAATCATTATCCCTCTATTAATGTTCAAAAATACCTTTCCACTTTCATATGTGGGGTTAGATTCATGCATTTTTAATAAATGTCCTCTTAAACTAATCTCATTCCTTTGATTATATTTATTCATCTTTCTCTCCCTCTAAATAATAGTCATGAAATGATTTACTTCTCCCTCTAAGTCATAGGCTGCAAATAAAACATTCTCATGATCTAATCTTTCATGGATGGATAATATATTTCTCTTCATGTTGATCCATTCCTTGACATGTTTTGCTGCAATAGACCCATGGATGGGGGTGTAAGTTGTCACCTACAATATGCAATGGAATTTTTATCCCTCCATAATGAATTTATATGTTCATAGTTCCCTATTATAAAACTCATGGATTGAGGGAGTTGAGTTATCATAGTCACCAAAAATTGTATCATGTCTCTTAATACACATTGTTTTAAATAAGGATAGTTATTGCACTATTTTTCACATTAATTTTTCCATGATTCATTCATGTTACATCAAATGAATAAAAAAATAAATATAGTGTGATCAATAGTAGTCATAGTGAGAAATCATATTATCTTGTATGTCATTCATATAATATTTATATCATGAAACTTTATTTTCAAAAAATGAAACCTTTGATTTAACCATTTTGTCCTTGTATTTCAATATAACACACATGTATATAATATTAAAATTAACTGTTTACTATATTTGTAAACGTGTTTCATATTTGATGTCTTTTATCTGATTATCAATAGTTTTTATGGAATATGTTTTTGTTTACAATTTATCTGATAGATATTTAAATGTTTTTATGTTTTAATATATTCATCAATTATATTGTGATATCAGGTATTAATGGATCATAATTGGATTTATCTACGAAGAACTACTAGTGAATATGAAAGAGGAGTTGACAATTTTTTGGAATTTGCTAAACGGCATAATCAAAATATTGATTTGATTTTCTGTCCATGTGTGAAGTGTGTAAATATGAGAAAGTTAAACTTCAGAGAAATCAAAGATCATCTCATTTGTTATGGTTTTAGCCTTAATTATACACGTTGGATCTTGCATGGTGAAAGAACTGAAAATTCAACATCCAATGTTGATGACGATATTCATAATGAGGCAGAGGATCGTATTGAAGAATTAATTCATGATTTAGGTGTTGAAACCATCGAAAAAACACCAACTGTTGAACGATTGTATGGAGATTCTGAGAAACCATTATTCCCAGGTTGCAGTAAATATACAGTGTTATCAGCAGTTTTGAGATTAGTTAACTTAAAAGCAAAAAATGGGTGGAGTGATAAAAGTTTCTCCAGTTTACTTGAGCTTTTAAAAGAGCTTCTTCCAGAAGGCAATGGGCTTCCAGATTCCAATTATGAGGCGAAGAAAATATTATGCCCAATGGGATTGGGGTATAAAAAGATACATGCTTGCCCCAATGATTGTGTACTATATAGGAAAGAAAATGAACATTTATCAAGTTGTCCTACATGTGGAACATCGCGCTATAAGATGGATGAGAAAGTCAACTCAGATTCATTTTCAGGTGATGTCATGTAACGTTATGAAAAATCAATTTTTTTACTTTCCAATGATATCATCCAATATTTTTTTCAAACAATTCTGATAATTCAATTCTGGTTTATTTTTAGGTACCAAAATCAAAACTCCATCTAAAGCATTTTGGTACCTTCCAATTATTCCTCGTTTGAAGCGTCTATTTGCAAATTCAAATGATGCAAAAAGGTTAAGATGGCATTCAGATGAGCGCATTTCTGATGGTAACTTACGTCACCCTGCCGATTCACCACAGTGGAAGAGTTTTGATAAAAAATTTCATGATTTTGGAAGTGAAGTTAGAAATCTCAGAATGGGATTGTGTACTGATGGAATGAATCCATATCGGAGCCTCAGTAGCCAACATAGTTCATGGCCTGTTTTGCTGGTACTTTACAACTTGTCCCCACATCTATGTATGAAGAAAAAATATGTTATGATGAGCTTGATGATTTCTGGACCAAAACAACCAGGAAATGATATTGATGTGTATCTTACACCATTGATTGAGGATTTAAAACTGCTATGGGAGAAAGGTGTTACAGTTTTCGATGCATACAAGAAAGAGTATTTTCTTTTGCGTGCTATGATAATGTTCACTATAAACGACTTTCCTGCGTATGGAAACTTATCTGGATATAGTGTTAAGGGACATAAATCATGTCCAATTTGTGAAGAACAAACTTCATATTATCAATTGCAGAATGGAAGAAAGACAGTGTACATGGGACATCGAAGATTTTTGCGAATTGATCATCCTTATCGTAGATTGAGAAAAGCATTTAACGGTTTACAAGAATACAACCTCCCCCCTCAACCATTGTCAGCTGAAGAATATTATGACAGAGTGAAAGATATTGATTCAACATTTGGAAAGAGAAAAAGTTCTGGTTTACAAAAACATATCTGGAAGAAGCAGTCTATTTTTTTCAAACTACCTTATTGGAGATTTTTAGAGATAAAACATAACATTGATGTTATGCATGTTGAGAAAAACATATGTGATAGTTTGATTGGAACTTTGTTAGACATAAAAGGAAAGACAAAAGATGGATTAAATGCTAGATTGGACTTGATATTAATGCGAATACGTTTGGAGTTAGCTCCCGCTGTGAAAGGAAAAAGAACATATTTACCTCCGGCTTGTCACACATTAAGCAAGATTGAAAAGATGAATTTTTGTCAGTGTCTTCATGGTATTAAAGTACCCAGCGGTTTTTCTTCAAATGTGAATAATTTTGTGTCATTGAAGGATTGTAAATTAATAGGTATGAAATCACATGATTGTCATGTGTTAATGCAACAAATTCTACCAGTAGCAGTGCGTGGTATATTACCGAAAGCTGTCAGGAAGACAATCATCAGGTTATGTAATTTCTTTAAATCCATTTGTAGCAAAGTCGTTGATCCAAATTTGTTAGATTTGTTGGAGAATGAAGCAACTCTTATTCTTTGTCAACTAGAAATGTATTTCCCACCCACATTTTTTGATATAATGGTTCATCTATTGGTTCATTTGGTGCGTGAGATAAGAATGTGTGGGCCTGTTTATTTAAGATGGATGTATCCTTTTGAAAGATATATGAAAATTTTGAAAGGATATGTTAAAAATCCTTATCGACCAGAGGCCTCTATTGTTCAAAAATATGTCTCAGAAGAGGTGATTGAGTTCTGTACTGATTATTTGAATGAAGTGGAGCATATTGGTCTCCCTCTATCTCGACATATGACAGTTGACAGAGAAGGTAGAGGGGTTCGAGGCTTAAAGGTAAAGTTCATTCCACGTGATGAAGTGATGCAAGCACATTTATACATTTTGAACAACACAGATGAGGTTCAACCATATATATCCTCACATATTTCTGAATTAAAGTTACGATATCAGAAAATAAATGAAAAGTGGTTGATGATTGAGCATAAGAAGACATTTGTTTCATGGTTTAAAGAGAAAGTCACCTCAGATATATCTGTATCAGAAACATTGAAGTGGTTATCAGGGGGACCATCTTTTAATGTGATCACTTGGTCTGGTTTTGATATCAATGGCTACACATTTTACACAAAAAACCTGGATGACAAGAGTACCGTTCAGAATAGTGGTGTGATGGTATTCGCTGAAGCAGTGCATTTTTCGAGTGCCAAAGATAAAAACCCAATTTCTGCATCAACATCATATTTTGGAGTTATTGAAGACATATGGGAAATTGATTATATTAAATTTCGAGTCACTATTTTTAAGTGCAATTGGGTTGATAGTAATAGTGGCGTGAAACATGATGAATATGGGTTTAAACTGGTTGATTTGAAAAGATTTAATCACAATGAGGAACCATTTATCTTGGCGACACATGCAAAACAAGTATTTTATGTCATTGATCCGTCGAATGATCAGTGGTCAGTTGTTTTGCAAGGGAAAAGATATCATTTGGGTGATGATGATGATTCTGATGATGCTAGTGATTTAAATGAGCGTTATTCATCTATTATGCAATTTTCAGAGGATTACAATGAATATAAGACAGACATAGTGCATGCAGTACGTACCGATCATGATGAAGGGACGTGGGAAAACACTAAATTAGTCTCCTAATTTTTCTGGTAAATATTTATATTTTGTGTCTATTTTTAAAACTTACAAATGCATGCCTCTATTTTTACATATTTATTTTTCATTTCCTTGTTTCTAATTATTCAGTTTTCTAATGATATGCAGGTACCCAAAATTTCATTACACTTTCTAGTAGCAATGTCAAATACAGATAGAGATGAGCAATTACCGAGGTATATCTATTTTGACATATTATTAAATATTCAGTAATATACATATTTAATGAAATAAAACTGTTAATTTATTAAAAAAAATTGCAGGACTACTGATGCGTCCTCGGCGGAGGAGACTTCTCCAGTTACTACTGAAAAATCAAGTTCTCTAGTTGGTAAACGTGGTATTACACGTTTACCAAAACTATCACTCGCTCGTGATGATAACAAATTACACATCCGTTTTGATGATAATAATAATGCAGTTGGCCCAAATGCAGTTCAGTTTGTCAGTTATATAGCGATGCAGAGCCGTTGCAGGATTAGTATTTTATATCCTGATTGGAAGTCAGTGGACAGGACGGCGAAGCAACAGCTTTGGGAGGCCGTGACGGTAAAATATCTTTATTTATTTATTTTATATCATTTTTTTAATATTATATAGTTTAAATGACATATTTTATTTTTTCAATTACAGATGACATTCAATTTTGAGGAAACCAAAGAAATTAGGAAAAGACATCTCTCTTTAGCGGCGGTTCGATGGAGAGATTTTAAAAACAAACTGACGAAAGATTATGTTTTTGGAAAGAGAAGGTTTGAAAGCCCATGTCTTAAGTATCCATATATAGATGAAGAAACATGGAAGCGATTTGTTGACAGTCGTCAGGAAGAGAAATTTCAGGTATTGTAATTGTTTTATATTTTAAAATTTATGCTATATTTTCCTTATTACTTATGTGTTTATTTTTATGTAACAGGCCTCCAGAAGATCTCATCAGGAGATCCAGTTGAAAAACGTATACCCTCATACTTTATCACGTGGAGGATACTCGTATTTGGAGCAGAAAATTATTGAAGAAAAATTTGAAGCATTAAGAGCTCGATCAAGTAGTGGTTCAGAAGAGGTCCAATATGGTCCTCCATCTCCTCCCACTCGCCATGAGAAATGGAAACGAGCAAGAAGAAAAAAAAATGAACAATATCTTACAGACGAAGCTCATCAAGTGGCTGATAGAATTGTAAGTAAATATTAATTCTTTGTTAACAATTTTCCTTTTTTATAATTTATAAACACTAATATAAATTTTTTATTTTTCATTTCAGGATGAACTTCAGGAGAAAGAGACACAGGGCTCTTTTATCCCTGAGGGTAGGATGGATATCCTAGCCACTTATTTGGGAAAGACTGAACACCCCATCCGTGTTAGAGGATATCAGGCGGGTGTTAGTATTCGGAAGGTTTTTGGTAAGAGTAAGCAACCAAGAGACCCGGAAATTGAATCCTTAAAAGAAGAGCTGCAGGATATGAAACGGTCTATGGGTGATCAAATTCAAGCAGCAGTACAGAAGGCTTTATTAGAACACTTGGAAAGACAGTCACAGTCTGCTCATCCTTCCGAGGTATATTATTTACTGTTAACAATTTTTCTTTTCTATAAATTATAAACACTGATATAACTTTTTCATTTTTCAACATTCTCAGCCTACTCACTCAGACTATCATGCCTCATATGCTTACCCAACACCGTCTGGGCAGCCTTGTGAGGTATATTATTTAATGTCATCAATTTGTCTATTTTATAAATTATAAACACTGATATAACTTTTTCATTTTTCAACATTCTCAGCCAACTCACCCGGACTACCCTGCCTCATCTGCTTACCCTGCCCCGTCTGCGCAACCATTTGAGGTATATTATTTTATTTAATTTTTAATCAATTTTTCTATGTTATAAATTTTAAACACTAATATACCCTTTTCATTTTTCTGACTTCTCAGCCTGCTCACCCTGACTACCCTGCCCCACCTACTAACTTTGAGCCTCCACCTCCTCCATCGGATCAAACCTTATATTGTGAGTTGTTTGCGGGAGATCCTCATGTACATATTGTTGCGTTAGGACAAGTGTATTTTTTGGGGGACTCGGTACATCATCAGCCTATGCAGATGGGTCAGGTTAGAGTATCAGTACTTGTTATTATAGATCCTACTGCTCTACTACCATTTCCTACTGCGGAGATCACCAGTGTTGGGGAATGCATGGGCCAATTTTTACTTTGGCCAACTGCACTTCTTCATTATATTTCACATGAGGTATGAGTTTTTTTAACTAGTAATTAGAAATGATTCCAAATTACTTATAATGTTTTCTGACATTTAACTTATATAGGAATATCTGAAAGCAAAAGAAACTGTACAAATGCAGCAAAATGTTCAGAAACAGTCGGCTGTAGATACTTCTGATATTTCTTCTGGGTTGAAAAGATTATCTCAGTGCCCTTCTTCCTTGAATTTTATCTATGAGTTTCGGATGACGTCCGATATATGTGGAAGAAATTATAAATTGAGAATATTGAAAGAAGATATCATGAATTTAGTTAATTTTTAAGAGATCGGGCTGAATGTGGTGCAGTTGTTTTCCATGTAAGTAAATTGACGTCTGAATTGCTATTTCTTTACTAAAATATTGTTATGTCATTGAATAACTATGTTTTCTTTTTAAATTAGGTATCTATACAGGATTCTTTTACAAAATGAAACTACAAGCATTTATAGCTTTATAGATCCAGAGTACATTTCCTTGGAAGTCAAACATGTGAAAAATGATGAAAGAGTTCAATATATATCCGAGAGATTATCACAAACAGAGATTCAGTGCTGGTTTTTGCCATTTGTTGATAAGTAAGAATATCAACATAATTTTGAACTCATGATCATTATAATGTCATTAATCATGAACTTTTTGTATTATAGGGGGCATTGGATGTTAGGTGTATTTTGCCCAAATGAATGCACCTTATATTGGTTTTGCTCTTTATTAGGAAAAGTGCGTAAACCGTTTTCCAACTTATTAAACAGGTAAGTTGTTTTTTTATTTTTAGAAGTTTGTTATGTTTAATTTTAATTGTTTACACAAGTTTTATTAGTTCTTATATAAAAAAATGCAGTTCATGGAAACATTTTACAAATGAAAAGAAACCAACGAAAATCAAATATGTGGAAGTACATGTAATTAGTTTTTATATTTTTGTTATATATTGGGTTTCATTATTAGTTAAATGTTTTATAACTGCAGTGTCATCGTCAAAATGGAAGCGTTGAATGTGGTTATTATATTCTATGATTTATGTACGAGATAATCACAACTGGGGAAACTACTGATTTTCATAAGGTTAGTTGTATTAACTTTTTTATATATTTTCATCCACTTTCTTCTATTTATTAATTTCATATCATTCAATATTATTGTAGGTATTCAATGATTCACAGTCATATTCTCAATCTGATATGATTCATATTCAATCTACTTTTGCGGACTATTTGTTAAGTCTGATTAAGATTTGAGGTATGTATACTAATATTTATAAATAATATTATATATGGGTTTAAAAAACTAACTCTTATGATATATTAGGTGTTTGAACCTACTAATAATCAAATGAATGCTTCAACAATAACAAACAATGAGCATGTCATATATTTCAGGTACGTGTATTTTAATTCTGCTTTACTGAGTTTTCTCAAGTGCCTCTACAAAAACTGTTTTATTGAATCTACTAATAATCAAATGAATCCTTCAACAATAACCAACAATAAGCATGTCGTATATTTCAGGTACGTGTATTTTAATTCAGAATTAGTTATTATATTTCTTTTCATTGTTATTTCTTAAAATCATTTGTCTGTACAGTGACAAATCTATAGGGTGGTACTTGGATCATGAACATAGAGATTCATATAGCGAAATAACATTCACAAACACTAAAAATTGTCTCCCTTGAATGCACAGCAATATCTTCTAGGCCTTTTTATTTTTTATGCAAATAAATATCGAAAAATGATTTCCGAGAAGCATATCACATAATACCTGAAACAGCGCTTAGTGGGTTTGCACAAAGATAAAATAGAAGGCGTCAATTTTTAAGGTATGTTTCTTTATGTCTCTTCAATCTGCATTTGATTTCAATTTTCTAACCTATTTTTTGCACTCAAACTTATTTCTCTGTTATTCCATAACTTAAACAAATAACAATAGTGAATGGGTAATGCACGTCTATACAGAGCAAATATAAAAACCTGAGGTTGGGGGTGGTAGGGATCCTATGGTGAAAAGACACCCCCAACATCTTCAGTGGGGGAGGTGAGGAAGAGGTTGCATCGGCTGAGTGTTCCTGGAATTTTGATCAGGAGTCGTAACATTTCATTTTGGTAATTTACTTTGTGAAAAAATGAATGATTCAAATAAATTACACATTTTCATTTAATGTTTATTCATTGCACTAATAACTTGGATTGATTTTTTCACTCACATCTCCTTAGTTTCATTACTGTTTTGACAGGATTGGTGCTATCTATGGGAGGAAACTTACAATGATTGATACTGAGTATGGTTAGATTAAGAAAATGCACCATGTAGGTACGTGTATTTTAATTCTGCTTTACTTTGAGTTTTCTGAAGTACTTCTGTTAAAGCTGTTTAATTGTTTTTGTATACTTCGTTATTTTTTTTCATGGTTCCGATTTGTTTGGAGGAGAAAATATATGTATTTTATTTAAAAAAAAAAAAATTTACGGCGTCGGTTATTTTAAAAACCGACGCCGAATATTTTTAAAAAAAAATTATTTACGGCGTCGGTTTTTTTAAAAACCGACGCAGAAAGGGTTTTCCGCGTCGGTTTTTAGAAAAACCGAGGCGGAAAATCCGATTGAAAGGGTTTTCCGCGTCGGTTTTTAGAAAAACCGACGCGGAAAATCAGGTTGAAAGCGGTTTTCCGCGTCGGTTTTTAGAAAAACCGACGCGGAAAATCCTGTTCTAATCGGTTTTCCGCGTCGGTTTTTAGAAAAACCGACACGGAAAATCCTGTTATAAGCAGTTTTCCGCGTCGGTTTTTCTAAAAACCGACGCGGAAAATCCTGTTATAAGCGGTTTTCCGCGTCGGTTTTTCTAAAAACCGACGCGGAAAACCTATTCGACTATATTTTCCGTGTCGGTTTTTTAATGAACCGATGCGGAAAATAATGTCTAAATGTAGCTTCGGCGTCGGTTTTATTAAAAACCGACGCCAAAGCTCATAAGCAAATTATTTTTCGCGTCGGTTTCTATGAACCGACGCGAAAACTCTATTTTTAACGTCGCCTATAAAGACGTCGGTTTATAACCGACGTTAAAAATTAAAAAAAACCGACGCGAAAAAGTGTTTTTGCACTAGTGATATATATGGATTTATAGGACTCGAAGGGGGAAATATCACCATGCAGTATACCAACCTTCCCATCGATGGGGTGTTTCAAGTAATGATGCAATGTTGAAGGTAACTTTATATGGATATGAATCCAAGGTCTTCCAAGAAAGAAATTGTATGTTGTGACTTGCTGGATAATCATGAACTCAGTGTTAGATGCGAGATCCAAAAACTGAGCATTGAGATTGATCTTATCAAGAGGACTTTGATCACTCTTGTCATACCCTTGAATAATTAGCTTATTTGGAGATAAACTAATCTTTATATATCCCAAAAATATAAGGCTATGAATTAGTATGAGTTTGATCTTAAAACCATTTTCATCTAGATCCATTTGGATGTCAATATTGTTGAGTTTTCCTAAAACATACATGGGTCTGATATGTTTCTTGATAACTTCTTACTGATCCTGTTCTATGAAGAAGATGTTGACATGGAATTACAATGGAATATTCTCCACTTGTTAAACATAGGATGCATATACTTCTGTCTCAAATTATTGTGGGCTCTATAGGGCCTCGATGAGTGCCTCCCTAAGTTATTTTGAAATATGGAGAGCATCCTAGATTGATAATTTGGATGAAAAAACTGCCAACTATTTCAGAATGTTATATTTTTTCCGTAGAGGTCTGCACCACCCAAGGTGGGTTTGGTCCCCATTCCGTGGACTAGGATTTTTGGTGTTTGAGGTTGAAGGGCTTGGTGCTTGAGAAAAGGTTTAAGGATCATATGCTTCAAGTAGCATGGTTTGTGTTGTCCTTAGCCTTTTTTTTGGGATAATCAGATAATCAAACTCCTGCCAGTCAGTCATGTAGAATGACTGGAATTGAATGACTGCTAGAGGGTTCTAATAAATTTCCATGTTTATTTTGGGCTTTATGGATCTCTTTCCCATGGGTTTCAACTGAATATATGGATTCTGTGGGGATATGACCAAAATATTGGTTTTTGACCATACCCGAAACATCCCCAATATCCTCGACTTCTATATCCTTGACCCCGAGATCCCCAGTGGGTAGGGGAACTCATATTTGGAGGCGTATTAATCATTGGAGAAGGGATCTATTAAGTGAACTACATTAACATAACAAAAAATGATATCTTCATATGATGATGGTTCTGTTTGGTGGTTCAATGTTTGTTTTCTGGATATTGAAGGAAAGAAGTCTGTAAGAGTTAAAGCTTATGGAGGAGATGAATATAACTCATCCACTTTCATATTCCCCTATCTCCGAAGACTATGTATACCTTCAGGAGGTGTATTCTATGATTCCTACTTAGGTAAAGGGATCTTCATTAGTTTGTGAAGCTGTGCTCTCAGGGTGACATGATCTTAGTCAACTGTCTTGCGAGTCATCTAGTTATTGAACTTCTGTGCATACCTAGTCGAAACTTTTTACCATCCACCCTCTTATTCTAGATGGGAAATGATTATACAAGTCACATGTGTTGTATAATTCTCCAATTTCACCCATCTAGAGTCAACTGTGCTTTGGAGGATGTCTTTGAAGACAAAGAATTTCTGGATGGTGTGACCCAAAATCCTATGAAAAGGGAAGTAGTTAGGATGATCCGTGAGGTTGAACTCATTAGGTTTCTTGGGCTCTAGTAGCTTGATTATGTTGTTTTCTATATCTTCAAGAAAATAATTAGGGACCTACCCATTTTATAAGGAATACACATTATTCCTCCATTTCTTAAATCACGGGAAACACTGATATCTTTTTTATTCTAGATGAGGGTGATTTTGTTACTGTTGTCACTTTACAGGTGGTGGAAAATGATTCAAGACCTTCCTAGATGCTTGAACTATCACTTATTTTGGTTTGAGGGTAACAGAAATATTTTCTTCCTTACCAAGCCTTTTTCCTTACACTGAGGGAATGAGCCAGGATTTAGCTTAGGTCCACTGAATGGAATATTCTAAGTATTGTTCCTTTTAAAAAAACTCATAGAATCTACCTAGATAATTTATTAGGATCAGAGGTGTTTGCATCTCACCCCAAATATTTTCAGTATAGAGTTCTAGTATTTTCTCTTATGAGAGAGGGTTGCTAAGTGAATAGGTTAAAACTTTCTGTCTAGCGATTAAGTCAGAAACTATAGCAACCCAAGATTATAATACTAAGATATTTCATATTTTTAGATTAATATTAAATACATTACACAAACACACAACTGAGGACAATAATAGTTAATTGCTTTGGGAACTAGGTGCACAATCTTCTAATTTGGTCAAAGATCTTCAACATCTCCTATAAAGATCTCCCCCTCTAGTAATCTTCATAAACACACCATGCTTAAAACATTTATCTTCATAACCTGAGGAATGGAAACATAAGAAAGGGTGATATTAGATTCTCAGTAAGGATAAAAAAGGGAGATACATAATAATAACATGTACATAAGGGTATAAGAACATGAGAATAACATTTGGAAACCATACCCTGCATATCAAAGATCATAACATTGAGTCATGATATAATGATTTGTAGTTCATAAGACATAACTCATAAGGGAATTGAAGATCATGATCCATGAGAGAATAAAATTGGTATAATACATTTATTTATGATATATACATAAGCATAAAAATGCAATGAACCAAATTTTCATGAAGGTATGGATCATTTGTTTTTTGGTTTGATTTTTTTGTTTTTTCTCAATAAATGTTCCATATGGGCTAAGAAAGGTATCTGGAGCATTCAGGGCTTGTTTAGATCCCAAAGTTCTAGAAATTGGAGAAATAGAGTGGGCCACATAGTTAACATATGGTTAGTTCTAACCATCACATCTAAAAAATAGTCGTTTAACAGTGCTAGTATTTATCAACATTAGAAAAAAGTGCTGATAAATGACACCTTTATTAGTGCTAAATAAAGTGCTGATAAATTAAACCCTTTATCAGTGATATATTTTTAACACTCATAAAAGTCCTTTATCATCACTTTTTTAGCACTCATAAAGGCCAAATAAATAAAATGAAATAATGAAATAAATAAAAAATAAAAAATGAGTTTATTAAAAAAAATTACAAATTTTATTAATTGAATAATTATTGATAAAAATAAATAAATTTATTATACTATATGTAAATTATAAATACTAATAAATAGTATGAATTAAATATATAGATATATGAAAAATAAAAATTAAACACATTAAAATAAAAAATAAGTAAATTGAGAAAAATATTAAACATTTTATTAATTTGATGATTATTGATAATGTTAATAAACAGTATATATTACATATATACATATATATATATTAATGTATATAAATATGATTTATATATTACAAAATATTTATTCTCTTTACATTAAAGAGTCACATATTTAGTGAATAATCGTATATAATTAAGAATTAATATGAATAAAAAATACTAACTGATTACATAGAGTAATTGACATATAATTGAATGTCGTTTGATTTTTCAATTTAACATAGATCAAATTTGTGTTATATTGATTTTAAATATACATAATTAATGCATTTTTATATATAATTCACGCACAAAAAACTTATCCATTTTTTCAATATTGTTAAAGAGTATTTATTTTTAATTTATTCAATTTCACTCATTTTTAACATGCATGCACTTAAAATTAGATGTTCATTAATAATGTTAAAAAAATATTTATAAATAAAAATAGTTATAAATTTACATGCTATATTTATAAAAATATATATTTATAATTATAAATAAATAAATAATTCTTATAAAATTATTTATATAATTATAAATAAATAATTATTTCTATTTAAATAATTATATATATTTAAATAATTATTAAATTTATAATAACTTTACTTAAATAATGAATATATTTACTATATTTATATTTATATATATTTATTAAATATATATATATATAATTATATAAATATATATAATGGTATAAATATTATTTTGTAAAAATATTTATATAATTATAAATAAATAATTATAAAATTATAATAAATATATTTAAATAAGGAATATATTTACTATATTTATATTTATATATCTTTATTAAGTATATATATTTACATTTTTTATTTATAATTATAATTATAAATCATTTATTAGTGCTTAAGTAATAAGTGTTGATAAAAGAAATCTTTATCAATACTTTTTTAGCACTGATAAAGACATACCTTTATCAGTACTAAAAAAAGTGCTGATAAATATGCCTTTTATCAGCACTTATTACTTAAGTGCTGATAAACAGACTCTTTTATCAATGATTTTTTTAAATCACTAATAAAAGTTTTTCCGATCTATTTAAGAAACCTAACCAGTTGCGAACCCACTGCGATAACTGAAGCTTTCCATGGAATCCACCCACTATCGATGCTCCTACTTAGTGAATCGAAGCTCGAATTACACAAACCCACTCAACTGCCTCCAGTTGCTCAATCATCACCCAACATCCAATGTTCTCTTGCAGTTAGGGTTTACGAAGAAAACATCAAGATCTATATATGAGGGTCTCATATTTTATTCAACCTAGTGTGGTAGGCCTGTGTTTTCCTTTGTAGGTTATGATTTTCTTTCAGTATTTTTCATTTTGTTTTTGATTTCTTCTTCGATGATGTCATCATTTATTTATGGTCCAGTAATTGTATACTATTTTTATTTTAGATTATGAATAAAACTCTTTGTTTATGACCCTTTTATTTCTTGAATACTAATTTGAATATCCTTTTTTGGTCTTCTTAAATTGTTGTTTTGAATCAATTTGCTTCACTCTATACATCTATACCCTAGCTTTCTTTACAAACTTAATTTTGTCACTATTTTGAAATATTATGGAATCACCTATGGTATGAAGATAAACCAATTAAATAAATATTTATTCCACTATATAAACAATGGAGGTTTTGGATATAAAAACCTTAAATTATTGATCCAATTGATTTAGCAAACCAATTCTCAGTCTGGTGATGGTATGAAGCAGCAACAGAAGCTGATTTTATATAATTCATGTAAGGGAATTTATTTATTTAAATTATATTTTAATATTCTGGTGTAAGGGTTTTTCCTTAAAAATTTATTTTCTCAGAATTGTGTTGTTTTATTTTAAGATAAATCTTAGTAAGGGTGATACCATATATATTTATTTTTAATGACTCTCTATTTTTAAAATTAACATGGGGTTGTATTTATTTTACTATGTTTTGATATTCTGTTGTAAGGGTTACATATATTTTTATCAATTTAAGTCTATTTTATAAATATATATATTTCTATCTATTTATATGCATTTTCAGATTTTATAATGTAAGGGTGATTTTATAATGATTTATTCACAAATTATCGTTATGGATTTCCAAATTAAAAAGGGATTATATTTATTTTCATTAAAAATTATGTTTAAATGTGATTTTTTTTGAAATTATGTGTTTTGTAAATTCCATGTTATATATATATATATGTTTAAATGTTTATGGGATAGACACTGTAAGGGTCAGTGTTTTTTTCTCCCTTATTTGTGTTATATCTTGTTGATGTGTATTATTGCTGTATTCTAAATTCTTTATAAACCTCCCTAGAATATCAAGGATGGGTCAATGTGTATTTTATGTCCTCCCTATAATCCTTTAGATGGGTAGATATGATGTGAATACCTCCCTAGAATCCCTCGGATGGGTCAGGGTGGTGATATGACATCCCAAGAGTCTTGAGATGTTTTCAAATATTTGATATATGATTAATTTTAAATGTAATAATTCCTTAGGTTGATACATCACTTGTTCCAAAAAATATAATGGAAGATATAAAATTCTATATATTAGAAATTATTTTTAGGTATTCATCATTTTAGGTCTACTTGTATTGGTTCCACCTATAGAAATCTCTGATTACTATCCATGTATATGAAATAAATATTTATTTATTAAAATATTTTATCAATACATTTTTATATTTTCTAGTTGATTTAATGAGAGTTTATTATTCTTATTTATCATTTTTATTATTATTACTCTTTAATTGCCTATATTATATTTTTACTTGTTTAGGGTATTTAAGAAAGACTTGATGTGGGTCAAAAAACAATTATTATTACAATTTGTTGCTTGAGACTCATCCCCATCTCTTTTATATAAAACTATCATCCTCATCAACTTCATCTCCCAAACAGTCATTATTTCGATTTTTTTCTTGAAATTCATCCCCCATCTCTTTTATGTTGCTTGTACTACTCTGAGCATTAGTCATCCCATGGATGACTACTACTAGAGTATTTCAAGAAACATAGTTTCATGTCCATAAGAGATGAGGGATGTGTCAAAAAACAAAATGCAATGCTAAATGTCTAGGAGATGAGTTGATGAGGATGAGTTGTCTATAACTTTTACCTTTGAATGAATTCATAGGGTAAAACCTTCCATAGTGAAATAATTTTTTTCTTAAATTAAATTACCCATTTTATTCAAAATACTAAAATTATTTGAAATAATCAAATGTTGAGTTTCCATTATTAGAATTGTCTATAACTTTCACCTTTGATAGTGAATAACTTATGTGTATTTATTTATTTATTATAAAAAATCAATATTTTATGAATCCAATAGGATGGATATTAATCAAAAAATGGATTCACTCTAATCGTTTGACAAAAGAGTGTAAAGATGTAGTTAAAGAGTTTATCAAGTTTTCAAGAGAGAATGCATACAACCCTTCTCAAATCCCTTATTTGTGTTTACATTGTTGTTATTCAAGAAAAATTAGTTTGGAAGAGTTTGAAGAACATTTGAATTATCATGGAATAGATCAGAGCTATAAATGTTGGGCTAAACATGGGGAAAAATAGAATGTGGACACCGATAGGGAGGATACTATAGTTTATGGATCATTTGATATGAATACCAATGTAAATGATAATGAAGATCACATGAAATAAATGAAAATGGAAATTGAAGATGACCATAGTGATTGTCCCAAGTTTTTTGAGGAGTTAAACAGATGTTCCAAGAAACCATTGTATACTAGTTGTACTAAATACACAACACTGTCAGCTATATTGAAGTTATATAATTTGAATGTTGGTAGTGGATAGAGTGACATCAGCTTTACAAAACTACTTGGTCTCTTGAATGATATGCTACCAGAAGAAAATGAACTACCATTATGAACATATGATGCTAAAAAAATGTTACATTCAATGGGAATGATCTCTAAAAAAATTCATGCTTGTCCAAACGATTTCATATTATTTTGCAAGGACCATGGATCAACCATAAAATTCCCTAAGTGTAGCGCAGATCAATAAAAGAAAAATGAGTCAAGTCCTTCAAAATATGTATGGTACTTTCCTATCATTCCCCGGTTTAGAAGACAATATGGATGTCAGAAAACCACAAGACAATTGACATGACATGTATATACCAGAATTAAATATGGGAACCTATGTCATCCAATAGATTCTCCTAGGTGGAAGAAAATTGATTACGAGTATCCTAAATTTGTAAATGATATGAGAAACATTCATCTAGCATTATCTATAGATGGAATAAATCCTTTTGGTGTATATAGTAGTTCTCAAAGTACATGGCCTATCATGTTGGTAAATTATAACTTGATACCATGGTTATTCATAAATCAAAAATACATTATATTGTCTCTACTTATATCTAGATTAAATTAATCCAGTAATGATATTGATTTCTATTTGGCTCCATTAACCAAATATCTGAAATTTATGTGGGATATAGGTGTTACAATATATAATTCTCATTGAAGTGAATAATTCACATTAAGGGCCATGTTGTACGGAATGATAAATGACTTCCCCACTTATGGAAATTTATCAGGATACATCATTAAAGGAATATTGGGGTGTCCCATTAGTGAAAAATTCACATACTCAGTTTGGTTGAAATATTCCTTAAAGACTGTGTTTTTCGGACATTAGAAATTTTTACCTCAATGACATAAATACGGATCCTGGATGACATCATTCGATGGAAATATAAAAAAAGGTACAAAATCGTCTCTAGTAATGGGTGATCAACTGTACAATAAAGTAAAATATATTGACACTGTTTTCGATAAACCATTTTCGAAAAACCTTATAAAATCAGGTTGGAAGAAGAGATCAATTTTATTTGAATTACCATATTGGAATTGTTTGTATGTTAGAAATTTTCTTGACGTCATGTATGTATAATAAATTTATTTGATAGTGTTATTGGAATGTTACTAAATATTCATGTAAAAACAAATTATGGCATCAAGGCTAGGTTGGACTTGATTGAAATGGGGATAAGGGGAGATTTGGCACTAGTGAAGGGTAAAAGGTGAACTTTTCTTCCTCCAAAAACTTACACTCTATCCAGACAGAAAATCAATTTTTATTTTTCCATAATAATGTAAAATTTCCACATGGGTATTCATAAAATATCAATAATGTCACTTCAATGACTAATTTGAAGTTACAAAGACTAAAATCACACGACTTTCATGTTTTGATGCAAGATTTAATGCTTGTTTCTTTCCGTTGCATTCTACCTCAAAATGTATGACATATATTAACCAAAATCTACTTGTTTTTCAAAGTCATATGTAGTAAAGTTATATACCTTGTGTATAAAGACCCATACTTTACATACATTGTTATTACTTCAAAATTGAAGCACACTTATTACAACATATAACAAAACCATGAAAGGACCGTATAGGTATAGTGTCTTTAGAAACTGGGAAACATAAACAACTGGTTCATAAAGCGTCTACACTGTCTCCAATTTATTTCATCATATCTATAGCCCCTTTTGGAATATCTTACTTAATAACCTTCTTCCTGACCTGGGGAAAGAAAACATACAAAAGGGTGAGCTCAAATGCTCAATAAGGGTAAACAAAAGAAATATCAATCACATCATATTCATAAGAACATAACATTTTGGAAATCTTAACCTGCAAAAGAGAGCATATGGGATAAATCATAGTAGTGAAATGAAATCCCAATAATCATAACTTAAAACATGGAACTTTTTGTAATACACACATAATCAAAGAGAATCATTTCTTATTAGTCAAGACTCATGGCCAAGACTATCTTAGTGGACAAAGTCCATTTCTGAACCGATTTCACTCCTCGTTTCAGTCCTGTTTCACTGAACAGGTTTAACCTGCCGTTCCAGCCATGTCTATCTCATGAGATATAAAATCTTTACCCAATGCATTGGAGGGAGATATAGGTCCCACCCATCTCATAATGATACCATTATTATGTGTGCCACAAAATCATAAACCATTCATCATAGCATAACCCATGAAATAAAAATGGGATTCTTAAACAATATGACATCATAAAACAATTCATATAAGATAAAGGAATTCATAAAAATAATTCCATCAAAACATAATAAAATCAATGTAATAATAGGGATAGAAACAGAACCCTATATTATCTTAGATGAAAAATAATTTTGATAAAACACTTGAACTCCATTCTTGAGGAAAATATCCTTTCTACTTCAAAAACACTTTTCCTTTCTTAACATGTCATACAATTCTAAAATAAAAGAATTTGATTAAAAATAAACTTGAAAACTTGTAAAAGAATCTTCTTGGAAATAATGTTTTAAAAATCCATTCATTTCGTATAAGTTAAAAAAACATTCTTCTCGTACTTTTGTCGGAAAAGTCAAAAAGTACATCGTACGAAAAACGACAAAAGATTGCTTTCATATATTTTACTAAAAACTCACCGAATGGTAAAATTGGATTTAAACAATTGTAAGTTGAAGGAAACAATATTAAATATTGAGTAAACATGGATTTGGATGATAAAATACACCCCAGTAAATACCAAAGTATAAACAATATCGGATAAAAATGAGATAGTGATATTTTCCTTACCTTAGGTCCGATTTGCTTTGTAAGTGTCCGAAACTCATGTATAATGATTTAAATAATGTCATTGACTTATTCCAGAATCATACTTATTTTTATGATATCATATATGGTCATATTCTTAGCTTCTTATTAGTAATATTTCATTACTACTTGTTATTCGGGTGTTTATTACTTTTTGTTCTTATGCGTGTTTTGTCGAATAAATTCTTATTTTTCTTTTTAGGTTATAGATACCTCATTTCCAGAATGGTATTAGTGTAATATATATCATATTAATTCATTCAATTCATTTATATAATCATTATGCAATGAAGATCATGTAGAACGAGTCGCATCACATCGTGGAGACGGTATTCCGTACATATGCACGAGCGATGATATCATTCCCATGATCGTGGAATTGTATTGGAGTGTATGTATAATATTTAAGAATCAATATAACTTTAAAATAATCATATATAGTCATTATTTACACCATTATACCCATCCAAGTAAGGTGGTGGTGGAAAATAGATTACACCAGGGCGTGGAGACGGTATTCCGTACGCACGCACGCGCGGTGATTTCGTTTTCCGTAGGATGGATAGATGGTGAAATAGGGTTGTTTCATACTTATAATAACATATCAGTATATGAGTTATACTGATGTTATTACTTCATAATGAAACAACTAAATAAGAAGAAGTGGAAGAAGAAATAAAGATGAAGGAATCAGTAACAGACATTACCTCTTCTTTGAAGCGCTTCTTTGAAACCTCCTTTTAGGGAACTAAAATTGGTCTTTGAAAAAGACCAAGACCTCTAGGATGTCTCTAGGGAAGTGGAGAGAAGAAATTGGCAGGGGTTGGCTGAGCTTGAAGGCTCAAAGTGGTGTGAGAAAGAGGGAGAGGAGGTGCCCTTTTATAAGGGAGGAGAGGGGCACATTTAGAATAACTAAAAATATTATTTTATTATAAAGTCAAATTCGGTTTTTAAATAGCTCCAAATTGATTTATTTTGAAGATAAGGTGGGGATGGGTCGAAATCCTCTCATCCAATAGAATTTAGACAGGTTTAGGTTCCTATTTTAACCTTATCATTTAGATTTAACATTAAGTTAAATAATTTTACTTTTACCGTGTCTTCTTGTGTTCTTACACTATAAGGTTAATAAACTTACTATAACAAGACAAACGAACCCCAAGTTGTTTATTATTAATATATATAACCTTATCTAAGTCATTTGGCCGAACCTTAGATTTTTAGAAATAAAATAAAAATTAATAATATAATATTTGTTTTAAAAACTATTTTATGTCAATTTTGACACTATTTGGTAATTGATTTTTGTGAAAATCATAACAGAATTATTAGTTCGAAAAAAGTTAATTAAATCAATACTAACATGTAATATTAACCTAGAAAATTAGTGTAATTCATAAAAAGTCTCAAATTACATTTATTTGGGTATTTATAACATCAATTATGTCAATATTTCATTAATAAGATAATTACTTCATCATCGTTGTGTCATAAATAAATTAAATTATTTAATGTCTAAAAATTACAAATAAAATACCATTATGTAGAAAATATTTTTAGATTTATAATGAATATTTATAGTTTAATTTATCTTATGTATAACCCCATATTAGAAATGATTTACTTATTAATCTTTGATTTTAACTATTTTAACCCTTCTTTAAATAAATTAATAATAAATGTCCTAATCTAATCCAAGTGGGCCTAAATGATCATATTTTATTCCTAAGGTAGATTTTGGTCGAACTACACTTATCCAATAGAATTAGGACATGTGTTAGGGTAATAATAATATCATTTTTACCCTTAACTGTCCTATTTACTTTTAACCGTGGTAAAAAAAAGTAAAAAGTTACTATTCACCAAAAATTATTTTCATCTCATTGAACCAAATTTTAGTCCTTGATATTAATCGTGTCTCTCGGATTTTCTAAATTCTTCTCACAGAAGCGGTAAAATCAAGTTTTATGAAAAATTTAGTTTTTTTAACTACCACTTAGTGGTTTCACTATTCATCAAAAAATGAAAATTTCCAGAAAAATACAAAAATTAGGCCTAAGATATATTTGATATTATGAATTCAAAAATGATGTTTATTTTACCAAATTCAAAACATATCAGTTACATTAACTAATTTAAAAATTAATTCCCGTCGTCAAAACAAATAGCGTGTTTTTAAAAGATAATAACTATCAAAAGATTGACACTTGTTTATGTCTGGTTTAAATGTGAAATTACATCCAATGAACAAAATTGTATTAAATTGTAAAAATATATTCTAAATATACTTTAAAACCACTCAAATTAATAATTTATCACTATTAATTATTTCGATTAAAAAAGTTGTTTTAAATTAAAATTTAGTAATTTTCACTATTCATCAGAATATGAAAGTTATCCGAAAAGTACCAAAATTTCACCCTAAGCTAATTTCGATATTCCGAATCCAAAAATGAAGTCCATTTTGAAAAATAAAATTTACAAAATTTCAAAAAGTGGTTATTACTATTCATAACGACTAGTTTTAATAATATTTTAATAGCATATCATTATTTAGTGAAACTCGGTATTGCGTACGACGCAAGCTATCGAGGAAGGACGTGATTGCGTGTAAAGAAAGCCAAGCTAGTGTTGTGTGTAGTGAAATATTCCTTTGATGATTTATATAACATAAAAACAAAATATTTCTCATAAAAGTCTCGGGTGTTACATTCTACCCCCCTTAAAATGAATTTCGCCCTCGAAATTCGTCACTTTGTAACAAAAAGATGAGGATACATCTCCCTAATCATATCCTCAAGATCCCATGTAGCTTCTTCTAATTGGTGGTTCCTCCATATAACTTTCACCAATCGAGTGGTCTTGTTTCGTAGGACTTTTTCGCTACGATCCAGAATCTCTATCGGTTGTTCTTCATAAGAAAGATATTGCTCCAGCGGTACAACTTCTGAGCTGAGTACATGTGAAGGATCAGGTATGTACTTTCTCAGGAGAGATACATGGAACACATCGTGAACTTGAGAGAGATTCGGTGGAAGCACCAATTGATAAGCTACCTTTCCAACATGATCCAGTATTTCGAAAGGACCGATATATCTAGGGATCAACTTCCCCTTCTTTCCAAATCTCATGACCCTCTTCCAGGGAGATATTCATAAGAACACTTTATCACCCACTTCAAACTCTAGGTCTTTTCTTAGGTTGTTGGCATAACTTTTCTGTCGAATCTGAGCTGCTCTTATGTGTTGTTGAATAGATCGGACCTTTTCTACCATCTCATCAACAAGATCAGGTCCTAATAGCTTTCTTTCCCCAACTTCATCCCAGAAAGTTGGAGTCCTTCATTTCTTTCCATAGATATCTTGATAAGGATCCATATGAATACTGGAGTGAAAGCTATTATTATAAGAAAATTCCACCAAAGCTAGGTGTTGATCCCAACCACCTTTGAAATCCATAGAGCAAGCTCTCAACATATCTTATAGAGTTTGAATTGTTCTCTCAGACTGACCGTCTGTCTGGGGATGATAAGAAGTGTTGAAACTCAAATCTGTATCCAGAGTATGCTGAAGACTTTTCCAGAACTTCGAGGTAAATCTCGGATCCCGATTAGATATAATATAAAGTGGTACTCCATGCAATCTTACCACTTCCTTTGCATATATCCTGGCAAGCTGATCTAGAGAGAAATCCTCTCTAATAGAAATGAAGTGTGCAGACTTTGTAAGACGATCAACTATGACCCAGATAGAATTATTACCTTTGGATGTTTTAGGAAGTCCTGTGACAAAGTCCATAGCGATGTTTTCCCATTTCCATTCGGGTATGGGTAATGGTTGTAACATCCCCTTATACTTTTGTCTCTCAGCTTTAACTTGTTGACAAACCAAGCATCGAGAGACATATTCAACAACATATTTTTTCATGCCATCCCACCAGAAGTACTCTTTCAGGTCCCTATACATCTTCGTGCTTCCAGGATGAATAGAGAATGAAGAACTATGAGCCTCATCTAGCAGCTCCTTCTTTAATTCGGGGATGGGTGGAACACAAACCCAATTCCTGAACTTTATTATCCCATCACAATCAAGGTTGAATTCAAGAATATTTCTCACCTTCTTTTGTAACTATACATCTTCTTTTTGCGCCTCTTTAATCTTCACATGTATAGATGGTTGAACATTCATTTGAGAAAGATACTATTTCCCCCCTTCCATTATAATTCCAAGATCCATCCTTTGTAAATCCATAAATATTGGATATTTTGTAATCCTCATCATGGATAAACTGGCATGGTCTTGTCGACTTAATGCATCTGCCACCTTGTTTGCTTTCCCAGGGTGGTAATGAATTGAGCAGTCGTAATCCTTAATCAGCTCCAACCATCTTCTTTGGCGCATATTCAGATCCTTTTGTGTGAAAATATACTTTAAACTTTTATGATCAGTATAAATATCACACCTTTCCCCATAAAGATAATTCCTCCAAATCTTTAATGCAAATATTACCGCAGCTAACTCCGAATCATGAGTTGGGTAATTTTGCTCATGGATTTTCAACTGTCGTGAGGCATAAGCTATCACCATATCATTTTTCATAATAACACACCCCAATACCTTCTTGGATGCATCACTATAGATCACAAACCTTTCTCCACTACAAGGCAGTGTGAGCACAGGTGCACTGGATAACCTTCTTTTCAACTCCTTGAAATTCTCTTCACATTCCTCCGTCTGGACAAACTTAACTCCTTTCCGATTCAACTTGGTGAGCGGATTAGATAATCGTGAAAAATCTTTCACAAAACGTCGATAATATCCAGCCAAACCAAGAAAACTTCGGATCTCAGTTACTATTGTTGGTCTCGACCATCTTTTGATAACCTCTATTTTTGCTGGATCTACAGATATCCCATCTTTTTAGATTATGTGACCCAAAAATGAAACTCTTTGAATCCAAAATTCACACTTGGTAAATTTGGCATAAATCTTCTCCTTTCTCAGGGTCTTCAATATAATTCTCAAGTGATCTTCATGTTCTTCCTTGCTCTTTGAATAGACAAGAATATCGTCTATAAAGACTACCACAAACTGATCAAGATAGTCTCTAAAGACTCTATTCATCAGATCCATGAAGATAGCAGGGGCATTAGTAAGACCAAATGGCATCACTATAAATTCATAGTGTCCATACCTTGTACGGAAAGCTATCTTTGTTATATCCTCCATTTTGACCCTTAATTGATGATAGCCTAAACGAAGATCAATCTTTGAAAAGTATTGAGCTCCGCGTAGTTGGTCAAATAAGTCATCAATGCGTGGGAGAGGATATTTTTTCTTGATAGTGATCTTGTTAAGTTCTCGATAATCAATACAGAGTCTCATTGATCCATCTTTATTCTTAACAAACAGAACAGGTGCTCCCCAAGGTGACGCACTAGGGCGTATGAATCCCTTATCAAGATTCTCTTGGAGTTGCTTCTTCAATTCCTGCAACTCAATTGAGGCCATTCTATAAGGTGACTTTGAAATAGGTAAAGCACCCGATATGAGTTCTATTGAAAACTCAAATTCACGATTTGGTGGAAGACCCAGCAATTCCTCCGGAAAGACATCATCAAACTCCCGTACAATGGGCATATTCTTAATCGTGAGTTTCTCACCAACCATTTGAGATAAATAACATTCATTTAGTGGAATCAAGACCCATAAGATGGAAGAAATTTTCACTGGAAGGTTATGTTCATCCTTGCATCGATAGACGATCATAGATTGATCTGGAATATGAAATGTGACTTCCCTTCTTTGGAAATTGATATGAGCTCCATATAAAGAAAGCCAATCCATGCCAAGAATCACATCAAATTCCACTATAGTAAGGATCACAAGATTTGAAGGAAGCACTTTCCCACAAACTTCAATCGGGGAAGAATTATAAACTTTTGATGCGACTGTTGTGCCATTAGGGGTTGTCACAGCTAACTCAAAATCTAATTGTTGAGGTAATACGGTGATATCCTTAGAAAATTATTCAGAAATAAAAGAGTGGGTGGATCAAGAATCAAATAAAACATTTTCTACTTTAGAGTGGATGGTAGGTGTACCTTTCACCACATCATTATCATACTCCACATCGCTGATAGAAATTGCATGTGAATTTCCTTTGTCTTTATCCTCAAGAGTTTTTTGACATCGACCATCATCATCAACCCTTGGATTTGGGAATTGATTGGCATAATTCCCCATCTCCTTGCACTTGAAACATTTAAGTGTAGTAGGTTCATTCTGTGTATCCCTTCCTTTGTTTGCATCATTAGACATCTTCTTCCCATCATTGCGGCATTCAAATGCCCGATGACCTTCGTTTCCACATTTGAAACATTTACTTGTCCCTTTAAGACAACTCCCTCCATGTTTCTTTCCACACTTTGAGCATAAGGGAAAACTCATATTCTTCTCAGTGTGCTCTTTAGATTTTCCTTTGAATTCCATTTTCCTCTTCTTATCAAACCCATATGACTAATGGGTTACTCCAATCTCCATCTCGACTTTTAGAGCACATCGAACGATTTCCTCATAGCTATTGAAGTCCCTTATGGCTAACTCCCTTCGAATACTTGGTTTTAAGCCACTAAAGAATCGATCGATCTTACTCTCAGGTTGGATAATAATACCAGAAGCGTACCTTGCAAGTCTTGTAAAATTCGCTTCATAGGTACCAACAGATTCATCATCCTTTTGCTTTAGTTCAAGAAACTATTTCTCCATCTTTTTTCGGAGAATACGAGGGAAGTACTTATTGAAAAATAAGTTCTTGAACTCGTCCCATTCCATGGACTGAATTTCATCTCTTTGCCTTGTATTCTTGAAAAGATTCCACCATTTATCAACATCACCTTCCAAACGATACCCTACTAAGATGACTTTATCATGTTCAGAACATTGAGGAACTGCAAATATCTTTTTAGTAGTACTAATCCATATTTCAGTAATTAATGGATCAGTAGACCCGCTGAATGAAGGTGGACGCTGCCTCATGAAGGATTCAACAGAATGTTGCTCCTTCCTTTGATCGTTTGGAAGTCCTGCATGATTCATAGCTTGAGAAAGTTGTGTGAGAATGGCTACAAGATTTTTCATTCCATCTCCCATAACGTTTGGCTACTCAGGGGGAAAATCATTGCATTGCCCGTCGTATTCCGCATTAACATGGTTCCTTCGGGTTCCAGCCATTGACTAAAACCAAGAAGAATAGTGTGAGCAACACTAATTATAATAGGGAAACCACATAATCAAGAATAAAATTTCACAATTAAGGTCTTATCCTAGGTTATTCATGGCCATTTCTAAAACACTAAGATTATGTTCTATGCTTAGAATTATCCTTAGGGTTCTTACTAAGGCTTTCACATCCTAGTTTCCAAAGGTTGACTATACCTTTCCTCTGATACCAACTATAACGACCCATACTTTACATACATTGTTATTACTTCAAAATTGAAGCACACTTATTACAACATATAACAAAACCATGAAAGGACCGTATAGGTATATTGTCTTTAGAAACTGGGAAACATAAACAACTGGTTCATAAAGCGTCTACACTGTCTCCCATTTATTTCATCATATCGATAGTCACTTTTGGCATATCTTACTTAATAACCTTCTTCCTGACCTGGGGAAAGAAAACATACAAAAGGGTGAGCTCAAATGCTCAGTAAGGGTAAACAAAAGAAATATCAATCACATCATATTCATAAGAACATAAATTTTTGGAAATCTTAACCTGCAAAAGAGAGCATATGGGATAAATCATAGTAGTGAAATGAAATACCAATAATCATAACTTAAAACATGGAACTTTGTGGAATACACACATAATCATAGAGAATCATTTCTTATTAGTCAAGACTCATGGCCAAGACTATCTTAGTGGACAAAGTCCATTTCTGAACCGAGTTCACTCCTCGTTTCAGTCCTGTTTCACTGAACCGGTTTAACCCGCCGTTCCATCCATGTCTATCTCATGAGATATAAAATCTTTACCCAATGAATTGGAGGGAGATTTAGGTCCCACCCATCTCATAATTATACCATTCTTATGTGTGCCACAAAATCATAAACCATTCATCATAGCATAACCCATGTAATAAAAATGGGATTCTTAAACAACATGACATCATAAAACAAATAATATAAGATAAAGGAATTCATAAAAATAATTTCATCACAACATAATCAAATCAATGTAATAATAGGGATAGAAAAAGAACCCTATATTATCTTAGATGGAAAATAATTTTGATAAAACACTTGAACACCATTCTTGAGGAAAATATACTTTCTACTTCAAAAACACTTTTCCTTTCTTAACATGTCATACAATTCTAAACTAAAAGAAGTTGATTAAAAATAAACTTGAAAACTTGTAAAGGAAGCTTCTTGGAAATAATGTTTTAAAAATCCATTCATGCCGTATAAGTTAAAAAAACATTCTTCTCGTACTTTTGTCGGAAAAGTCAAAAAGTACATCGTACAAAAAATGACAAAAGATTCCTTTCATATCTTTTACTAAAAACTCACCGAAGGGTAAAATTAGATTTAAACAATTTTAAGTGGAAGGAAACAATATTACATATTTAGGAAACATGTATTTGGATGATAAAATACACCCCAGTAAATACCAAAGTATAAACAATCTCAGATAAAAATGAGATTGTGATATTTCCCTTACCTTAGGTCCGATTTGCCTCGTAAGTGTCCAAACCTCCTGTATAATGATTTAAATAATGTCATTGACTTATTTCAGAATCATACTTATTTTTATGAAATCATATATGGTCATATTATTAGCTTCTTATTAGTAATATTTCATTACTACTTGTTATTCGGGTGTTTATTACTTTTTGTTCTTATGCGTGTTTTGTCGAATAAATTCTTATTTTTCATTTTAGGTTATAGATACCTCATTTCCAGAATGGTATTAGTGTAATATATATCATATTAATTCATTCAATTCATTTATATAATCATTATGCAATGAAGATCATGTAGAACGAGTCACATCACATCGTGGAGACGGTATTCCGTACGTACGCACGAGCGAGGATATCGTTCCCATGATCGTGGAATTGTATTGGAGTGTATGTACAATATTTCAGAATCAATATAACTTTAAAATAATCATATATAGTCATTATTTACACCATTATACCCATCCAAGTAAGGTGGTGGTGGAAAATAGATTACACCATGGCGTGGAGACGGTATTCCGTACGTACACACGCGCGGTGATTTCGTTTTCCGTAGGATGGATAGATGGTGAAATAGGGTTTTTTCATACCTATAATAACATATCAGTATGTGAGTGATACTTATTTTATTACTTCATAATGAAACAACTAAAGAAGAAGAAGTGGAAGAAGAAATAAAGATGAAGGAATCGGTAACGGACATTACCTCTTCTTTGAAGCGCTTCTTTGAGACCTCCTTTTAGGGCACTAAAATTGGTCTTTGAAAAAGACCAAGACCTCTAGGATGTCTCTAGGGAAGTGGAGAGAAGAAATTGGCAGGGGTTGGCCGAGCTTGAAGGCTCAAAGTGGTGTGAGGAAGAGGGGGAGGAGGTGCCCTTTTATAAGGGAGGAGAGGGGCACCTTTGGAATAACTAAAAATATTATTTTATTATAAAGTCAAATTCGGTTTTTAAATAGCTCCAAATTGATTTATTTCGAAGATAAGGTGGGGATGAGTCGAAATACCCTCATCCAATAGAATTTAGACAGGTTTAGGTTCCTATTTTAACCTTATCATTTAGATTTAACATTAAGTTAAATAATTTTACTTTTACTGTGTCTTCTTGTGTTCTTACACTATAAGGTTAATAAACTTACTATAACAAGCCAAACGAACCCCAAGTTGTTTATTATTAATATATATAACCTTATCTAAGTCATTTTTACTAAACTTAGATTTTTAGGAATAAAATAAAAATTAATAATATAATATTTGTTTTAAAAACTATTTTATGTCAATTTTGACACTATTTGGTAATTTATTTTTGTGAAAACCATAACAGAATTATTAGTTCGAACGAAGTTAATTAAATCAATACTAATATGTCATATTAACCTATAAAATTAATGGAATTCATAAAAAGTCTCAAATTAAATTTATTTGGGTATTTATAACATCAATTATTTCAATATTTCATTAATAAGATAATTACTGCATCATCGTTGTGTCATAAATAAATTTAATTATTTAATGTCTAAAAATTACAAATAAAATACCATTATGTAGGAAATATTTTTATCTTTCTAATGAATATTTATAGTCGAATTTATCTTATGTATAACCCCATATCAGAAATGATTTACTTATTAAACTTTGATTTTAACTATTTTAACCCTTCTTTAAATAAATTAATAATAAATGTCCTAATCTAATCCAAGTGGGCCTAAATGGTCATATTTTATTCCTAAGGTTGTTTTTGATCGAACTACACTTATAAAATAGAATTAGGACTTGTGTTAGGGTAATAATAATATCATTTTTACCCTTAACTACCCTATTTACTTTTAACCGTGGTAAAAAAAAGTAAAAGATACTATTCACCAAAAATTATTTTCATCTCATTGAAGCACATTTTAGTACTTGATATTAACCTTGTCTCTCGGATTTTCAAAATTCTACTCACAGAAGTGGTAAAATTAAGTTTTATGAAAAATTCAGTTTTTTTAACTACCACTTAGTAGTTTCACTATTCATCAAAAAATGAAAGTTTCTAGAAAAATACCAAAAATTAGGCCTAAGATATATTTGATATTATGAATTAAAAAATGATGTTTATTTTACCAAATTCAAAACATACCAGTTACATTAACTAATTTAAAAATTAATTCCTGTCGTCAAAACAAATAGCGTGTTTTTAAAAGATAATAACTATCAAAAGATTGACACTTGTTTATGTCTGGTTTAAATGTGAAATTACATCCAATGAACAACATTATATTAAATTGTAAAAATATATTCTAAATATACTTTAAAACCACTCAAATTAATAATTTATCACTATTAATTATTTCGATTAAAAAAGTTGTTTTTAATTAAGATTTAGTAATTTTCACTATTCATCAGAATATGAAAGTTATCCGAAAAGTACCAAAATTTCACCCAAAGCTAATTTCGATATTCCAAATCCAAAAATGAAGTCCATTTTGAAAAATAAAATTTACAAAATTTCAAAAAGTGGTTATTACTATCCATAACGGCTAGTTTTAATAATATTTTAATAGCATATCATTGTTTAGTGAAACTCGGTATTGCGTACAACGCAAGCTATCGAGGAAGGCCGCAGTTGCGTGTAAAGCAAGCCAAGTTAGTGTTGTGTGTAGTGAAATATTCCTTTGATGATTTATATAACATAAAAACAAAATATTTCTCATAAAAGTCTCGGGTGTTACATTGTGAAGTTTCTCATCATGAATAAGGAGGTTGTAGTCATATTATGTGAATTAGATATGTTCTTCCCACCACCATTTTTTGATATAATGGTCCACCTGATGGTTAAATTGGTTAGAGAGGATAAAATATGTGGTCCTGTATATTATAGATGGATGTACCCCATTGAATGGTATATGAAGATTTTGAAAGGGTATGTCAAGAATGGAAGTTGTCCAGAAGGTTGTATTGTAGAAAAATATATTATTGAAGAAGCTATTGAAATATATACCAATTACCTATCAGATGTTGATAACATCAGTTTCCCAAAGTCTTTTCATAGAGAATGCCTTAAGTGAAATGGGATTCCTAGAAGATATACTGTTAAAATTACCTTGATATAGAGGGGTAAAGCACACATTTACATTTTACATAATAGTAAATATGTTGATCCATACATTAAATCCCACAAATAAATTCTTAGATATTTAAATCCATCAAGGACAGAAGGATGGATATCAAATACACATAATCAAGAGTTTATAGGATGGTTCCAAGATTAAATTTATAAGAATTTATCTAAAAATATAAATTCAATTAACTAACCACTTTAATGGATAACCAGAGGACTGAATCCAAATGTTATATCTTACACTGGTTTTGTAATCAATGGTTATACATTCTATAAAAAAGAACATGATGACTATAGTATGATGAAAAATAGTGGTGTTACGCTTGTGGTTGAAGCAATGAACATATCTAGTTCTAAGGATAGAATCTAATTTATGAAAATATGTCATATTTTTTCGTTATAGAACAAATACATGAGTTGAATTATATAACATTTCAAGTGCTGATTTTCCATTGAAAATGGGTTGACAATATCATTACAGTGAAAGTTGATGTGGGATTGGGGAAGGTGAATTTTAGTGTGGAAGGGGAAAAAGGCAAGCCATTCATAATGGCATCATAATCAGTGCAAGTATTTTATGTCTCTATTCCAAAAAACAAGAATTGGTCGATTAACCTGCTGGCGACTAAAACAAATGTTGGGTCAGATAAAAATTCAATTTAGAACGACCATTTTATTGGGAGATCACAATCACTTCATTCCAGTCCCAATGTAGACAATGTATTATATGTTAAAGGGGACCATAAATAGGGGATTTGAATTCTTGATAGAGGAACCAAATCCCTGAAATCTTTAAAAAAATAAAGAGAGTTCATTGAGAAGGTAAACATGTTTTTTAATATTCTATGTTTTTACTCATAATATTATATGTTCTCTACTACATTAACATAATATAAATTAAATATTTGACTACTCATGTAGACAATGTATTCTACACATGATAATGTTACTAATCCCTCAGAAGAACAAAATATAACAAAGTAAACCCTTTGGAAAGATGTAAAGGTAATGTTATAATATACTTTCTCTATTTTACCGAAAAATTATATAATAGAACATTGATTTAATTTTCATTATTTCTAGTAGAGGTTATTTATTTTAGAATGTTTTTGTCCATATTTCATGCCTTTTCATGAAGAGCAATGACACTGTCTCTTCTCAATCAAAGAGGAAATCTTGATGTATGTATAGTAAAATCATTATCCATAGAATTAATTTATTGTTTCATATTTATGTTTAATTTATTTCTTTTTAGTATTACTCATATAATAATTTTTTTATTATATAGGTGGATTCTTTTGTTCTAGTTGGGGTGGTCTATCCATCTTTCATGCCTTTTTGCACAAAAACTTCCACAAACTTCTTCTCCCTCAAAACCTTTTCACCAATGCAGTGTTTCATTTATCACTTTACTTTAAGTTATATCCACTTACTTTGTAGGAAGAGCAACGATGGTTCCTCTTCTCAATCATAGAGGTAATATTTATGTTTTCACAATAAAATCATTTTCCATAGAATTAATATAATATTTTATATTTATGTTTAATTTATTTATTTTTCAGTACTACCCACATAATAATTTTTTTCTTATACAGGTGGATTATTTTATTCAAGTTGGGGTGATCTATCCATATTTCATGCCTTTTTGCACCAAAAATTCCACATACTTATTCTCCCTCAAAACCTTTCACCCCTTTAGTGTTGAAATTTAGCACTTTCCTTCATGTTCCCTCTACTACTCAATCACAAAGGTAATCTTGATATTTTTATAGTAAAATCATTGTCCATATATTTAATATATCATTTCATATCTATGTTTAATTTATTTCTTTTTAGTATTACTCATATAATAATTGTTTTCTTATATAAGTGAATTATTTTTTTCAAGTATGGATGGTTTGTTCGAAGATGCTCAAGTATTGTTGTCAATTAGATAAAGGAAGTCAATGGATATCATGGTAACATTGATAGTTAGGATTGTTTTAAGACTTTGGGATGTGTAAGAATCAGCCACACCTCAATCTGACACACAGTGTGATCTATATGACTCTATATACATCTTTCTTTTTAAAATTGACATTAATTTTAGTAAAATAGACAATTGATATACTAAAAATTGAGAATAAATATTCATTTTTTTTATAATTTAATACAATGATCCATAAGTCATTTTTTTATGTGTAAAAATCAGACGCACCTCAATCTGATACATGATGTGCCCGATATGACTCAATGTGTCCGTTATCAGTTTAAAATCGACATATTAGTTCAAAAAGTGTCACTCATTTAAAAATGATTAAAAATGATTATATTTATTGATAATTTATTACAAAAATTCACAATTCATTTTATGACTTTTAGGAATTGGTTTCATGTCAAACCGATACAGAATGTGATCAGAATGAGTTAAAAGTGCATGTTTTCAGTTTAAAATGATATTTTAGTAGAAAATAAAACTAAAATACTCAAAAATAATAAAACACATTCATATTATTTTTATACTTAATGATCCATGAGACATTTTAGACATGTAGGAATCATCTGCACCTCAATCTGATGCATGATGTGACCAGTATGATTCCAAGTGTATCTTTTTATTTAAAATTCTCATCAATTTTAGTAAAATGGAAAAATGGACTACTCAAAACTGAGAAAAAACATTCATATTATTTTTATAATTTACATAAATGATCCATAAGTCTTTTTTATGTATAGGGATTATCCACACTTCAATCTGATACATTATGTGACCAGTATAACTCAAAGTCTCCATTATGAGTTTAAAATCGACATTTTAGTTCAAAAAGGGCCACTCACTGAAAACTAGTCAAACACACTATGGTTTTATTGATAAATTAGGAAAATGATTCATAATTAATTTTTGATGTGTATTAATTGGTCTCACATCAAACCGATACATGATGCGATTATAATGAGTCAAAGTGTGTGTTTCTAGTTTAAAATGAAATTTTAGTAAAAAAGACAGCTAATGTACTCAAAATCGAGAAAACAATTTATAATTGTTTTTATACTTTATGAAAATGATCCAAAATTAATTTTATACATTTAGGAATTATCTAAACCTCAATCCGACCCACGGTGTGACTGGTATGACTCAAAGTGCATATTTTTATATAAAATTGACATCAATTTTAGTAAAATGGACAACTAGCCTACTCAAAACTGAGAAGACACATTTGTATTGTTTTTATACTTTATGAAAATTATCTATAATTTATTTTTGATGTGTAGGAATTAGACACACCTCAATCTGATACATGATGTTCACAATATGACTCAAAGTGCCCGTTATCAGTTTAAAATCGACATTTTAGTTCAAAAAGTGTTACTCACTAAAAATTGATCAAACATGCTTGTATTTTCTTGATAATTTAGGAAAATGATTCATAATTAATTTTTAACATGTTGGAATCAGTTTCATATCAAACTGATACATGATGTGATTAGAAGGAGTCAAAAGTACATGTTTCCAGTTTAAAATGACATTTTAGTAAAAAAGAAAATTAACGTACTCAAAACTGAGAAAAATCATTCATATTGTTTTGATACTTCTGGAAAAAAGATTAAAAAGTCATTTGAGATGTCTTGAAATCTTCCGAAACTCAATCCTACACATAGTGTGACTAGTATGACTCAAAGTGTATCTTTTTATTTAAAATTGTCATCAATTTTAGTAAAATTAACACTTTCTGTTAATTAATTTATTTATATTATTACTAATATAAGAATTATTTTCTTATACAGGTGCAATATTTTTCTTGATAAGGGGTGGTTTGTTCTAAAATAGCATGAGTTAGGGTCTGGATTAAAAGAAAAAGTAACATTAATGTTTTTGAATGTAGGTAACAATTTGTATTTATGTAATTGTATAAACTAATGTTTGTAGTGTCTATAATATAGTGTTTTTTCTTGTATTTGTGTTGTAAATTTAATTTCATTTATAATATATATTGGGACTTGTATTTTTTTTATATCTGGTGTGTTTCGGGTGCCATAGTGTGATGTTACAACACATTACACTGGTGCTGTAGTGTGCTATTGCAACACACTACAATATGGCCGTTTATCCGCGCTTTTAAAAGCACCGATAAAAGAAACATTTTTTAGTTCTTTTAAAAGCATTGATTAAGGACACATTTTTTAGTTCTTTTAAAATAACTAATAAAGAACTTGTTTTTCAGTGCTTTTGTAGCACTAATAAAAGACCAGGGCATTTAATCTTATTCAGGTAGTCAAATCTTTTTTAGCACTAATAAGGGTCATTTCTAGCACTGTTAAAGGGTTATTTTGTAGTAGTGCATGCAACTCAATCACGTAAGGTACCCAGTGCATAGGAGAGGCTACATGATTTTTATGCAACCATACAAGCCATGCCACACACCCATGTGGAATTTCATACATTTCTGACAGAGGAATTTCATATGGCTTGTGCATGGTTAGGAAAACCATGCACCTAGCCCATGCGAGTGGAGTTCATGGGCAGTTACTAGTGCACGGTTGGTGCATGGTTTAGCGAATTATGTATCCAAACTATGAAACCCCATTTTTAAGTGGGAATTTATCATTTTTTCCTTATGATCTTAAATCACCACCTACCTCTTTCTTCCTCCTCTAGTAGATGTGTATCACCTATTCCCTCTCCCATGAAGCTCTCCATCCTCCTCGGTTAGGGATTGAGATAACTCTTTGATCTAGACTCCATTTTCACTACCTTCAAAATTGTTGTATAACTAAGGGTATTCTCTCTAATCCAATTTCTTCCTATCATGGTTTATCTTACTATATCTTTTTCTATTTTGGTATGATCTAATTTTCCCAATTTCTAAGGCATTTGTCTATTTTGGCATTTTATTACATTATTCTTCGAATCAAGGGATGATACATGATGAGTGGTCGTTTATAGACCTCAGGTAGGTGTTCTAGTAATTTTACCTCAATTTTAGGTGTTTTATAGTGTTTTTATGATGTGCCACATGCCTGAATTTTCTCTATAATGTTTTAAATGGTGTCCCTTCTTCTTAAATTAATTAAACCATGACGCGACATAAGCATATACCCACATTAACTCATTAGAGGATTCCAAACTCTTTGATAGAATCCCCTTTGGATTATTAATGGAACTACCCTTTTTTATCTAATTGATTAAATAACCAAACACTATCTAAGTGTTTTTATTAACTCTGAAATGGATTTTCCTTGCCTTATAATTGAATGGATTAAATTAATTAAATGATAATGGGTGGAAAACCCATGCCAAGTGTTGTATTCTTTCCTTTATTTGGATTCGATGATTATAATACCCATGATTAGTTGGGTTGAATGGTTATAAATTAATTATAGGTAATCCCCCATGTTTATTATTATTAATATTAGTATTCCATGGTTATTGGATGTTGAACAATGGTTAAGGGTTATATTGATCCTAAAGTTTCACGTTTCCTTAAGATGGGTGCTGGGAATGACATCTCACACTGTTATACTTTTATCTAGATGATGGGAATGACAATCTACATTCCTATGCTTCAGGAATTGGTCACGACGACTTGCGACACCATCTTGAGTGACAAGTAAGATATATCACATTCATATGAGATTCTGGGATTGTACCCTTGTTGGAGCCATTGTCTCATTAGACTATTTATGGATTCCTGAGTTACATCCAAAGTCTAGATAACACCTAGTATCCATGTATATACCTCTAAAAATCCTCACGTATAGTGTGCATATTCATGTATACATATTTTATATATATATATATATATATATATATATATATTATGGTCCCTGGTTAGACTAATTATGGCTACATCAAAGCAGGTAGAGCTAGCCAGTTGACCTATAGGAACTTGAACCGACTGGTATTAATTCTTCAGCATTATTTATTATTCATTTATATCTACACACTTCTATGCTATGTACACTGTCTAGATTGTTCTAGACACCCTTGGTGGTGTCCTACTAAGTTTATCTCACACCCTACTGGCACCGCCTTTGGAACCTAAGTAGACTTCATGACTACAGGTGTTGATATAGGCAAGTTCCCTATCATAGATGTTTCATCTATTTATCTTATAGTTTAGAGCATGGGAGACGAGGACCAAGCATATTCTCATGATGCTAGTGGAGTTGCCTTTTGGAATTTTTTGTATTTTTGTATAGAAAGATGTATACACCTATAATTTGTATCCACTATTTCACCTTTTTGTATATTAGCATGACACAACATCATTGTATATGACACAACCTTTGGATTCTGGGTATTTATTTCCTGTTTCTTGGTTGTTTATACTTTCACAGATGATTACTATACTTGTTTCTACTATTCCATATATTATATTATGCTTATTCTATTTTGGTTTATTTATTATGTCTGTCATACCACTGTGATGTGAGGGTATAGTCTCCCCACTATACCACCTTGGACCCTTGTTGCTAGTCAGTAGCCTCTAGAGTATGAGGATGCATGCTTGAGTCCATGTGATCCACTGGTTTGTGACATCATTTTAGTGGATCCTAGGTCAGGACATTACAAAGTGGTATTAGAGTTTCTTTTTTTCCCTTCCATCTTACTATTTTGGGTGTTAGGTAAGAGACTAGTATATAATGTAGTTTAGTAATGAGCCTATTTTTTAGAGTAGCTAAACCACGTACAATGGAAAACCAAATTACTTGGGATGAATTATTACTATTATTAGATTATGGCCATTTTAGTTGATTCGATTTCACTATTAAGTGACACACATGACGTGGGGAGTTATTGGTATTTATATAATGATTTGGATTTTATTGTTTGATTGAAACGGAAAGTAATTAGTATCTCATGCATCATTATGGGAACATTAGGACTAATATGCCATGCATTTTTCCATGCCATGTCTAATTTCTGCAGGCATTTGACTACTGCACATAGTTAGTGACTTGATTCTTATATATTGAAATTTTATAACATTTATTGAAGGGATAATATAATTAGATTAGTTAAAGTTCCTACATCAATCAAAATGGTGTTTTCCCACATAGATTGGTGTTGACACCTTAATTGTTCAATTATACCATGTTGTAGGTTCCGGACCTACTGGTTCCATAGACCGAAACAACATTAGTTGATTGGATTACTTGAATTCTAATGGTAATTTATAGATAAAATACTTCTATAAATCCTAAATGGAGATTCATGTAAATCAAATCATTACTTATGACCTATTACATCATGATACTGGATGTAAAGGTCAGATTGCAGTTAAATGACATACTAATTGAAATTTATAAGGAGTATGAATTTTATAAACTGGAAATTGAGACACATATAATTGGACCAAGATATATATATATATATATATTAATATAATAGATTATAAACTTAAAGTAAATCAAACTTTTAAATGAAATGGTTACTGCTAAATAGGATGCCATTGTAAAGTAAATGATGGTTTCCTCTACACCTTAAAATTGAAACTCCATATATCAAAACCTATGTGGTGTGATATGAGTCCTAGACTGAAACCTAAACTTAGTAGTGGGTATTTATGGTTTCTCTTACCTTATTATGGTCTATTATGGTCTTTACTTTACCATATAGTCCTAGATTTTGGAGTAGATAGAGAGGTGTGACCTTTTCTATAGGAAGGATATGTGCCTATACTTTTATCTATCTAAAAAATTTTAAATTGATAATTTTATTTCAGAGGCATGAATTTGGAATTGTAGAATCATTTCACCATGACAGCCTTGATTCATATTCTTGGAAGGCTATAAATCCCCAGCCTTAAACATTACATAATCTTGAATTAAGTTAATAATTCACATTGATGATCTTTTCAGGTTTAGATTTTTAGAGAATTAGGGTGTAACTATTACATTAAATTTCAAAAATTACAAAGTATACACTTATAATATATCCCAATTTTTCACAATAATAAAATTATTTAAATAAAACAAGAGTTCTTTTCTTGATATAAATCTTCTTGAATTATTCCTTTCTCTTAGCCTTACTTATACCCTGTGAAAAACATTTCAAAAACTTAGGATGATAATAAAAATATCATTAAGGGTTATAAAACAAGGAAAGAAAACATTAGTCCATAAATACATACAATTCAATGAAATCATACTTTTCAATCTTTAACATACCACACAAAATCATAAGTTTTATAAATAACACATGGAAATAAAAAATCATAAAGGTAACTTGTAGAATCTAAAACATAATTGCATTATAGTTTTCAAAACTATGTAGGGAGTTATGTTTGGAATAACCATCATGTTATATTATCTAAATCTATTTGGAGAAACATCAACATTTACCTCCGTCACGTAACCCAATGCATTAGAGAGCTATCTCAGGCTCACCCGCCCTAGGTTTATCATGGAACCACCCGTATACATTAAAAATGACCAATAATCATAACATATTCATAACACATAAAACAAGCACAAATTAAAGATAACATTTCCACATTGTAATCACAATATATCATTTCATGATATTGACATAATCAATGCTTTATCAAACCATTTTCAAAACCATTTAAAACATTTAATAAAGGGATTTTTGAATCAAATTGTCCCATACCACTTTGAAACTTTTAAAAGAAATTTAAACTTTAAAACAATATTTTCCATATAAATAAATCCTTAAAATCATTTCTAAAACATGGAAACTAAAGAGAAGGATTTAGAAGATTAAATCTTTAAAACTTTTAAAATGATGTTTTAGTTAAAGAATCCTTGACCACTTGAGAAACTATTGAATAAAAATCATTAAAGAATAACATCAAAGAAAACAATAAATATCATGATAATATAGAAATAAATGATATAAAATGTAAAAATGGTTGTATATACACCTTATAGGATAATAAAGGTGCAAAATATAAAGATATGCCTCAATGAAAGGAGATTGAGATGTACTATCTTACAAAGATTATACCATTAGATTGAGGATAAATCAATGAAATAATTATGGGTGAAAAATAAAAATACAACCAAAATCAGTGGATATTAAATGTAAATAAAATAGAGGTCATTCACACATATTCATATCACAACATAATCAAGAATTAGAAGTTTAACCCAAAGAATGGAAATTGGGTTAAGAAGTTCCCTTACCTCGTGTCCGACTAGACTCATTCATTCTTTAATATCATGAATAATAAACTAAAGTTAATTTTTAATTACTTAATAACCTTTTTCAAGTTTATTATTCCTTTTATATCACTTATTACCATGTTATACAAATTACATAATCATTTAAGTTAATAACGGTCATTTTTTCGATATTTAGTACTTGAGTCAAAATGAACTTGTTAAAATTACAAATTGTCCATGTGGTAAAAATTAAATTATCTCCAAGGTGATATTAATGATTTATATATCATATATATTATATATATTCAGTATATATATGTATTTATAATATTACATAAAATTTGGAGATAAGAAATGCAATGCACCGTTCATGGAGACGGTAAGCCGTACGTACGCATGAATGTTACTTTCTTTTCTATTTCATATTTAACGGAATAAAAACTTAATGATGCATAGGTATATTATAATTCCAGTATGATATAATATATAATTTCCTTAACTCCATCCTTTATACGTTCCACGTATGGCATGGATGAGTCATATTACTTTAATGGGGCGGTATTCCACACTTCCTTAAATAAAATTATCGTATTTACCCATTATGGAAACAATAAAGGTAATATATAAATGAAAAATAAAGAAGAATAGAGGAAATATAAATATAATATATATAACATATAAATACAGTTCCATCATAATGTTTACCATGAGAGGCAGTATGAGATAATTGAACAATCATCATTTCGTGAGGCAGTAGTTCGCCGTCCACAGAAATAGTATATTCGTATCCATTAGATGTAGGTGTGTGGATGTGTAGTTATGATCCTCATCATAAAAATATCATAGTATATTAAATATACTTTTTTTGTCATAAAATAATGGAATAAACAGAGTTTAGGTGGTTGGATAAGGAAAATAAAATAAAAGAACTTGAGAGAAGACGTTACCTTTAAATCGGGTAACTTCTATTGATTTGAGCCAAAGGGATCTCTTGAATTGCCTTACGCCTAAGGTAAGGCTTCTAGGAGGAATAGAGGGATGTTTAGAGCTTCATATATCAGAGTTTGGATGAGAAAATGGGCTTTAGAGGTGTGTGTAATGGGTTATAGGTGGTGTCTTTTTATAAGAGGGAGGAGGGGCTCTTTAGGAAAGTTGGAAAGTATTAATTTATTATAAATGTATTTTCAGTTTAAAAAGGTCAAAAACTTATTTAATCTGAATATAAGGTATATATAGGTCGAAATAAAATTATCCAAGAATAATTGGACAGGTTTTGGATATTTTTTAATGCGTATCTTTTTTATTTAACCCTTTGTTAACTTATTTAACTTTTACCATGTCTTCTTACATATTCATACTATATGGTTAATATATTTACTATAAAATGACAAGAGACTCAAAATAGATCATTAATGAAAATTTTAACATCATATATGTAATTTGGATGAATTTTAGATTTTTAGGACTATTTTATCATTTAATTAAATATTGATTCATTTAAAAACTCTTTTATGTCAATTTTAATACTATTCATATAATGACTTTTTAAAAAATCCAAACCAACTTGATTATTTCAAAAAACCTTAATTAATTTAAATATAACAAGTCATACTAATCTATAAAATTCTTTTATGGAATAAAAAGGTTAAAAATAAATTTATTTTAATATTTAAAATAGAATTTATTTGAATCCTTTATTAATGAAGTAATTACTGCATCACCATTGTGTCATAATTAAATTTATTTATTTAATGTATAAAAATTAAAATTAAAATACCATGATGTATTAAATATTTTTATATGTAAAAATAATATTTATAGTCGAATAGATCACTTATATAACCCCATATATAAATTGTTTTAGTAAAAAGAATCAAGTTTTTGTTATTTTTGTCCTTACTTTAAATTAATTAATACAAAGTGTCATTATCACTCCCAAGTGGCTCCATGGGGTCCCAAAATCGACCCAAGTATTCCCTTGGTCAGAAATATCTCATAAAATAGGGTTAGAAAAAGCGTAAGGGTAATTTAATATTATTATAATATTATTTATTTACCCTTATTTACCAGATTTACCCTTTAACCATGGTAAATAAAATATTTACTGAAGTAAATATTCATAATGTATAAAAATAAAGTTTACCTATTTACATAATTTGGAACTCATGATTCCAAATATGGAATACACTTTTCTAAATTCAATACACAGATGTGGCAGAAATTTATTTAAAATTAATTCCCATTGTCAAAACCAAAAAGAGTGTTTTTAAGAAATAATACCTATCAAAAGACTGACCTTGGATTATGTCCAATTTAAGAGTGAAATTACTTCCAATGACCAAAATTTGATTAAATGGTAAAAATATAATCCAATTACACTTTAAAAAAAATTAAAAGAACAATCTAAATATATAAATAAATTAGATTAAAATGCATCTTTAAATTAAAATGTAGTATTTTTCACTATTTATAAAAAAATGAACTTTATCAGAAAAATGCCAAAAATTTACCCAAAGTAAATTTTGATATCTTGCTTATAAATAAGAAGTTTATTTTTTTAAATGAAACATATAAAAGTAATAAAAACTATATTTAAAAGTGGTTCTCCATCAAAAGGTGGTAAACCGACATTTTAAAAATATTAGAGTATTTATGCTTAAAATTGGATTCATTCACATTTTAAGCTTCTGAATTTTATTTGATAAATGTAAAAACAGTTAAAAAACATGTATAATAATATTTTAGTTAGTTCTATTCATTACCTATAATACAATGGCTAGGCGTTAACTACCATTTAAAATAATATTATATTATTATTTTTCAGTATGACTCAGCCTTATGTGCAACATGAGATTTTTGGAGAAACCCATTGTTGCGTGTAAGGTACTCCATCAAACATAGCATCCCCTTTAAAATAAAATTAATATTTAATTCAAAAATATTAATAAATATGAAAATGTCCCATTTTTTGTTCACTTGAAATGTTACATCCTTCCCCCTTTTGGAAATTGCATCCTCACAATTTTAAAATTTGGATTAGAAACTTCATTTAAAGTCCCACGTCGGAAAAAGATTCAATAAAACTATCACTTTAAAAGAAATAAAGAGAAGTACAAAGGTCACCCGAGATAACCCATACTAGGATTCTATGAAAACATGGATATGGAGGAGAAACTAAGTGTCAAGTTATGATAGAGAGTTATAGAAAACATGATCAGGATAAAGTTAACCACCATATAACCACAAACTTGTGATAAGTTAAACGGTCTTTAGTTTCCCAGTAGGAAAAGTAAACGGACAACGTTTTTGTTTTAAGTTTCATTTAGTAAACTTGGAGAATTTATTTATGAGATTGACTAAGGACATAAGGAAATATACTTACTTTTCAAGTAGAGTTTAATCCTTTAATAAGTTTCTACCAAAAACTCTTCTTTTCTCCAAATGATGAGTATTCAAGATTACTTGGTCACACTTAAAGCTCTAGAATCAACTTATATAGAATCACATAATCCAAAAAAGATGAACTATAAATTTTCCTTGTCTTTCGACATTAACCAAAACCAAAATGGTTAGTACAAGATCAGATAATCTCCAGAAAAGGATAATACTTTATAAAAATAAATACTACTCTTAATCCCCAAAATTTGACAAACAATACCAAAATTTCAGCAAATACCATTCAATAAACAAATATCCTTGAAATTCTTCAAAGTAACCCAAACTAATATTGAAACCCAAAACTCAGAAGGATTTAATCACATAGTCTTCCATAGTAAATCTTAACATTTATCTCCAAATAACATCGGTTACTCTTAAAGTATCATACTGAAAAGTAATTATCCTAATCACATATTCTCTAGGATAAGATAACCATTTCCATAAATAAACCAAATCTCCATATATCCATAATAAAAACATAGATTCCTCCAAAATAAAATTTCAAACATTACTCCATAAATAAAATCTCATAGTATTCTATTTTCTTTAAGCATATAGTGTTTCTAAAGGAGAAAATGTCTTCCAAAATAACCTTTATCACTTAATCACTAAATCATTTTTCTATACCAAGGATATCCATTTGATAAAACATAAGATCCAAAATTAACTTATTCTTGATCAATAAATTCATTTAACTAAAATGAATAAGTTATACTAACCAATGGATTCACATAGGCCAGTGGTAGGTGACAAATCCCAATCTCACTTTGGTTGTGGGTTTTATTCCTATGGCCTTGCCAGATGTGATGAGTTTTCACCCATCTTGCATCTTGTCCCTTTTTATAAAACTTAAAAATAACCCTAAAATGATTTAACCTCAATGGGTGTCTTGTACCTCTCATTTTCATCCCAACTCATAATTAACTTAATATCTTAATTCATGAAGTCTTATTGAAATTTTTTTACCTCCATAAAATAACACTATTCCCAAAGAAAGAACAGTGTACCTTGATCATGGTGTCTACCTGGTTTCATCACCATCTTGTTCACATAGATAGATGGTCCATGCATTGAAAAAATGATTTAAAGATCCTTAAAAATCATTTGATTCCTTTATCCAAATACACCTCGTATAACTTGGGTCATATGGGTGTTCACAGAAAAATAGTTTTGGAAAATAATCATGTATGACATATAATTTCAAAACATCTGATAAAACTTGCTTTTTATAAAACGGTCAAACCGAGTTTGAGTTAAAACATTCAATCAATGGTCCTTTTAAAATACCATAAGTATGTGCTGAAAGACTATAATTTGAAAGAAAATATAAATAGGTGGCACATGGGTCTCCTTCTTCAACACCTTTTTCAAAATCATAATATGCTTTAAAATCTTTCGATAAGGTAAAATATTTGAAAATTCCTTGATAATATTTACCTTTGTTGAGAATATGAGAATATTGAGAAAATAGGATTTTATTAAATACAACCCATGATCCATGACGGTATCTAGGTATAGCGGAGGTTTTGATATCTCAAAAAATTACTTGCAAGTGAGTTGTATGTTAGAAAATGTTTCAGAGTCATCTGGACATGACTTTGCAATAATTATTGCAAGAAAGTCACCAGGAAGAGATAGGAATGTCATTTGAGATCCTCCTCCTTCCATTTGTAACAGACATTCCTTGATCTGAAAAAGTTACAAAATAAGGATTTAACATAAAGAGTAGATATAGAGACTAACCATGTGTCTAAAAAAAACTTCTAATCCCTAAATTTGTCTAAACCGACCTTTGATACCAACTGTAAGGCCCCAGCCTTAAACATTACATAATATTGAATTAAGTTAATAATACACATCGTGGATCTTTTCAGGTTTAAAGTTTTAGATAATTATGCCATAACTATTACATTACATTTCAAAAATTACAAAGTAGACACTTATACTCTATCCAATTTTTTTCATAATAATAAAATTCCTTAAATAAAACAAGAGTTTTTTTTGATATAAATCTTCTTGAATTCTTCCTTTATACTACCCTTCCTTATACCCTATGAAAACCAATTCAAAAAATTAGGATGATCATAAAAAGCTCAGTAAGGGTTTTAAAATAAGGAAAGAAAACATTTGTCTATCAATACATAAAAATCAATAAAATCATACTTTTCAATCCTTAACATACCACACAAAATCATAAGTTTTATGAATAACACATGGAAATCATAAATAATAAAGGTAATTTGTGGAATCCATAACATACTTACATTGTAGCTTTCATAGCTACATAGGGAGTTATGTTTGGAATACCCATCACTATATATTCCCTAAATATCTTAGGATAAACATCAAAATTTACCTCTATCACATTAGCCAATGCATTGGAGATCTATCTCAGGATCACCCGCCCATGGTTTATCACAAAACCACCCATATACGTAAACAATTCCCAATAACCATAGAATATTCATAACACATAAAACAAGCACAAAGAAAAGATACAATTTCCACATTTCAATCAAAATATATCTTTTCAAGATATTGACACAATCAATGCTTTATCAAACCATTTTCAAAACCATTTAAAACATTTAATAAAGAGATTTTTGAATCAAAGTGTCCCATACCACTTTGAAACTTTTGGGTGAAATTTTCACTTTAAAACACTCATGTACATATTAATAAATCCTTAAAATCATTTCTAAAACATGGACATGAAAGAGAAGGATTTAGAAGATTAAATATTTAAAATTTTAAAATGATGTTTTAGTTAAAGAGTTCTTTAACACTTGAGAAACTCTTGAATTAAAATCATTAATGAATAACATCAAAGAAAATGATAAATATCTTGAGAATATAGAAATTCATGATATAAAATGTCAAAATGGTTGTATATACACCTTATAGTATAATAAAGGTTCACAATATCAAGATATTCCTCAATGAAAGGAGATTTAGATATACTTACTTACAAAGATCGTACCGTTAGATTAAGGATAAATCAATGACATAATTATGTGTGACAAATACAAATACACCCAAAAAAAGTGGATATTAAGTGTAAAATAAATAGAGGTCATTCACACATATTCATAGCATGACATAATCAATAAGTATAAGTTTAACCCAAAGAATGGAAATTGGGTTAAGAAGTTTCCTTACCTTGTGTCCGACTTGACTCGTTTGTTCTTAAATATCCTGAATAATAAACTAAATTTAATTTCTAATTGCTTCAGAACCTTTTTCAAGTTTATTATTCCTTTTATATCACTTATTACCACATTATAAAATTATATAATCATTTAAGTTAATAATGGCCATTTTTGTTTTCGATATTTGGTACTTGAGTCAAAATGAACTTGTTAAAATTACAAATTGTCCATGTGGTCAAAAGTCCATTATCTCCAAAATGATATTCATGATCTAGATATCATATATATCATATATATCCATAATATATATATATATATATAAATTTATTATAGTACATAACATTTGGATATAAGAAATGAAATGCACCGTTCATTGAGACGGTAAGCCGTACGTACGCATGAACACTACTTTTATTTCTATTTCGTATTTAATGGAATGAAAACTTAATTATACATAGATATATTATAATTTTAGTATAATATAATATATAATTTCATTAACTCCATCCTTTATACATTCCACACATGGCATTAACGAGTCATATCACTTTGAGGGGGTGATATTCCGCACTTCCTCAAATGAAATTATCGTATTTACCCATTTTAGAAACCATAAAGGTATGATATAAATGAAAAATATAGAAGAATAGAGACAATATAAATATAATATATATAACATATAAATATAGTGCCATAATAATGGATACCATTAGAGGTGGTATGAGATAATTGAACAATCATCGTTTCTTGAGGCAGTAGTTCGTCATCCACAGAAACAGTATGTTCATATCCATTAGATGGAGGTGTGTGGATGTGTAGTTAGAATCCTCCCCACAACAACATCCTAGTATATTTAAGATAATGGTGTTGTTATAAAATAATGTAATAAAGATAGTTTAGGTGTTTGGATAAGTAAAATAAAAGAAAAAAACTTGAGAGAAGACGTTACCTTTAAATCGGGTAACTTCTTTTGATTTGAGCCAAAGGGCTTTCTTGAATTGCCTTCTGCCTAAGGGAAGGCTTATATATGGTTAATATATTTACAATAAAATTATAAGAGACCCAAAATGGATCATTAATGACATTTTTAACCTCATATATGTCATTTGGATGAATTTTATATTTTTATGACTATTTTATCATTTATTAAAATATTGATTTATTTAAAAACTCTTTTATGTCAATTTTAATACTATTCATATCATGGATTTTTAAAAAATCTAGAACAACTTGATTATTTTGAAAAAACTTCATTAATTAAAATATAACAAGTCATTCTAATCTATAAAATTCGTGTATGTCATAAAAAGGTTCAAAATAAATTTATTTTAATATTTATAATAGCATTTATTTGAATCCTTTATTAATGAAGCAATTACTGCATAACCATTGGGTCATAATTAAATTTATTTATTTAATGTGTAAAAATTAAAATTAAAATACCATGATGTAGGAAATATTTTTATATTTACAAATAATATTTATAGTTTAAGAGATCACTTATATAACCCCATATATAAATTGTTTTAGTAAAAATAATCATGTTTTTGTTATTTTTGTCCTTACTTTAAATTAATTAATATAAAGTGTCATTATCACTCCCAAGTGACTCTATGGGGTCCCAAAATCGACCCAAGGATTCCCTTGGTCAGAAATATCTCATCAAATAGGGTTATGACATGTGTAAGTGTAATTTAATATTATTATAATATTATTTATTTACCCTTATTTACCAGATTTACCCTTTAACCATGGTAAATAAAATATTTACTGAAGTAAATATTCATAATGTCTAAAAATAAAAGTTACCTATTTACATAATTTTGAACTCCTGATTCAAAATATGGAATATTTTTTTCTAAATTCAATACACATAAGTGGCAGAAATTAATTTAAAATTAATTCCTGTTGTTAAAACCAAAAAGTGTGTTTTTAAGAAATAATACCTATCAAAATGTTGACCTTTGTTTATGTACAATTTAATAGTGAAATTAATTCCAATGGAAAAAATTTGATTAAATGTTAAAAATATAATTCAATTAAAATTTAAAACCAATTAAAATAACAATCTAACTATATAAATAAATTAGATTAAAAGGTAGTTTTGAATTAAAATGTAGTATTTTTCACTATTCATAAAAAATGAACTTCATCAGAAGAATACAAAAAATTTACCCAAAGTAAAATTTGATGTCCCAATTATAAATAAGAAGTTTATTTTGTCAAATTGAACATATAAAAGTAACAAAAACTAGATTTAAAAGGGGTTCGCCATCAAAAGGCTGTAAAACGACCTTTTAAAAATATTAGAGTATTTATACTTAAAATTAGATTCATTCACATTTTAAGCCTCTAAATTTTATTAGATAAATGTAAAAACATTTAGAAAACATGTATAATAATATTTTATTTAGTTCTATTAATTCCCACCAATACAATGGCTAGGTGTTAACTACCATTTAAAATAATATTATATTATTATTTTTCAGTATGACTAATCCTTATGTGGAACATGAGATTTTCAAAGAATCCCATTGTTGCTTTTTAGGTATTCCATCAAACATAGAATCCACTTTAAAGTAAAATTAATATTTAATTCACAAATATTAATAATTATTAAAATTTCATATTCTTTATTTTCCTGGGATGTTACAAAGGTAGTGATGACCATGCATTGGAGGTGGTGGGCCTAAAGCCGCTAGTGATACCTACTGTAGTTAAACCTATGGAACCACATTATATTCATAATATGGGCACAAATTCCTAGTTTCAATATGGTTTTCTTCATATTATGTAGAATATGTAAGGAGTTTCTCGACATTCCCCGATTGTGGCATAATTGACTCGAGAGTTCCATCAACAGTATCCTCCACCTTTTTAGGGGATGAAAAAACACATGATGTCAGGTAATGGTTAGAGGATAAGATTTAGATATTTGAGAATCTAGAGATGAATCTAGAGTGAATAGTCAAGCTCACTACCTATATGCTATGTAGTTATATAAATCCATGGTGGGATGTCATTACCTAGGTAGACTAATATCAAGACATGATCTGGAGATATTTCCAGGTGGTATTGTAAGATTACTTCTTTCCATAGACATTGAGAGATGACTAGGATAGAGAGTACATGAACCTGAAATAGGAATCCATGTCTATGATGGAGCGTTCTACTCATTTTACTGAGATGAAGCAGTTCACACTGACTTTATCTGGTGATGAGATCATGACTTCTAGATGATTTGAGGATGGGTTAGTGTACGCCATCCAATCACAGGTTAATATTTTTCGATTGAACAATATTTTTGAGATAGTCAACCATAACCTCATCACTAAGAAAAATCCATGGGAAGATGACGGTAAGAGCCAGTGTGGTTCAAAACCCATACCTGAAAGTTTTTCTCCTAGCAGATGCAAGCATTGCTTTAAGGTTCCTCATGGGGGTAATTTTACCCATAAAAATCACATTGATAGTTTCCTTATATGTCAGCAGTGTGGGAAGCTGGGATACAAAAAACCCCAATGCATGAAAGACTATGTTGTGTGTAGAGGGTATGGTATGATGGGGGCATATCCAACACTTCTGTAGGACTTTTTCACCAGTGCCTAGTGAGAGAGGTTCTACACCGACTCCACATTCTGGAGTGGGACCAATTGTATCTCTCTAAGAAGGTACATATAATACCACCACCCACTTAGGATGATGTGGTGGTCGAGATATAGGGAATCAAACTCCGGACTTTCATCACCAGTAGAGTGGGCTAGCTTAGGGTAGTCAGGTTTTAACTCAGGGTCATGGTACAAGCTAGTTACATGTAGTAGAACCTATTCTGGAGGAGTAGAGCATTGAACTTTATATTATTTGAGGTACTATTATATCAACCTCTCCTTTGGTTTTTTATTTTACACAACTGCATCACACTATTATATATCCTAGGTAATTATAGAGATCATAAACCTTGACATAGAGTACTTCTGTGGTGTTATGACACTTGATACCCTGTTGGGTATCCGATCAGCGAGTGTTCATTGATTTAAGGATTTTCCCCTTGAGATAGGTGGATATGTGTTTGTGTGGAATATTTTTATCCTTAACATGAAAGGATTTTATTTAACTCTCATTATGGATTGGTTTATTCCCTATTGAGACCATATTGATTTTTATCACCAAAGGGTAACATTCACATCACCAAATGGAGGTGGACATGTACACAAGGGAGAGTGGGATGTCCAAGCATCTCAAGAAGGACCTGATCATCAGGGGATGGGTAGAGTGACAACCTAGATTTATAGTATTTTATTAGATGATTAGGGGTTATAACCCACTATTTTCCCTCCTATGGTGTATTGTTTTAGGGACGTATTCCCTAAATAATTTTCTTGACTACCTCCAATAAGAGAGGTAGAATTCACTATTGAGCTAGTGCCATGAGATGAACCAGGGTCCATTCCCCCTTATAGTATAACACATAAAAAGATTCTAAACCTCAAGAAATAGTTATAAGAACTGGAAACTAAAGGTTTTGTCCAACATAGTACCTCACTGTGGGGTTCACCGGTCATTTTTTTCCAAGAAGATGGATGATACCCTTAGGCTTTTTATATATTACCGATAGTTGAACCAGCTTAAGGTTAAGAACCGGTATCCAATTCCTCGAATAAATGAACACTTTTATTAGCTTTGAGTAGTGAGGGTCTTTTAAAAGATTAGTTTGAGGTCGGGATATCATCAGGTTCATGTAAAGCCTTCAAAAATACCTCAAAAAAATTTCTAGAGAAGGTATGGTCTTTATAAGTACCTGTTAATTCCGTTCAATCTTACAAAAATTCCTTAGGTTTTTATGGATCTAATGAATTAGGTTTTCTACCCATACCTAGATTCATTCATGGTAGTCTTTGTGGATGACATATTAGTGAATTTTTATTCTCAAAAGACCATTCAAAACATCTTGAGATCATGCTAAATACACTGAGAGAGAAACGACTTTATGAAAAGATTAGAAAATTCCACTTTTGGATCAACAAAGTTCACTTCTTGGGTCACATATTTTAGAGTCAGAAGAATCAATAGACCCAAATAAGGTGAGATCTATAGTTTATTGGGAATATCCCAAAAATTTATTTGATATAAAAAGTTTCTTGGGTATATCCATATATTACATATGATTCATCCAAGATTTCTCACACCTAGAAGTGCCTCTTATGGGATTGAATAAGAAGGGTGTCAAATTCATGTGGTCAAAATATTTTTAATCATCCCTTCAGGATTTGAAGGGAAGAGTGACTTCAACAGCGATCCTAATTATTTTGGATCTAGGTAAGAGCTATACTGTTTACTGTGACACATCATGTATCATGCTGGGTGTATTTTTGATGTAGGATGAGTGAGACATAGGATACAAGTATTATTAATTGAGGCCTTATGAGTGGAATTACCCGATGCATGACCTTGATCTAGCTACTGTTGTAAATTATCTATACTTTTGGAGACATTATTTTCTTGGGGATCATTTTATGGTGTCCAAATACCAAAAATACTCAAGTATATCTTCACATAGTATGATCTTTTTATTAGTAAGCACAAGTTTGTTGAGTACTAGCAATACTTTGTTTTTGATCTTGCCTATATGAATATAAAAGGAAATGTTATAGCTTATGCTCTAATCTACAAGACTTAGACACATGCGGTTTAGGAGGCCAGTGGTGAGTGGAAGCTTATGGGCCTATTTTCAGAGATTCATGTTGAGGTTCAAGATGATCATGGTTAGACAGTCCTCACAGCCTTAGCCGTGACCTATACCCTTCTAAAATGGGTGATAATGAGGAAACTTTTATACCCTAAGGGATTATTCCTAAGGGAAATTATCTCATATGATGATTCATGTTCTAGTTGGACAGTGGATGAGGATGAGACCTTACAATATTGTGGGAATGTCTAGGTCCCATTAGAAATCTAAGAGGAGTTAATGTGGGAATCTCACACCTCACTTTTGGTAGTACATACCAGTATATCCAAGATGTATCAAGACTTACATCTACAATATTGGTGAAAAAATATGAAATGGAAGATATCTAGATTTATCACTCAGTGTTCTGCCTATCAGTAGGTGAAGGTGGAACATCATTGAACATCCGAACTTCTACAATATTTTTCCATTCCTGAGTGGAAATGGGTTGATGTTTCCATGGACTTTAAGACCTATTTGACTAGATCTCCTCGGGTAAACAACATGGTTTGGGTAGTCGTTGACCATTTGATGATGGTTGGTCACTTCTTTACAATTATAGAGACCTTATTGGTAGATGATCTAGGGAGGATATATGTCAAGAGTTCATATGTATCCGTGAAGATCCACATTATATCACATATTATAGGGTCTATTGTCTCATGTCTCAATTATGGAAAGGGTTTTAGAAGGACTTGGGTACACAGGTGCTTCTAAGAATGACTTATCACATTCAGAGAAACAAAAAGACATAACATATGATTCAGGTGTTGGAGGAAATGCTCCATGAATGTGTCCATGACTTCGGGGGTTCTTGGGGGAAACACATTCCCCTAGTCAAGTTTTCTTATAATAATTTCTTTTAGGATACTATTCATATGGATCCTTATAGAGCCTAATGTGGTAGGACTTTTCGATCATTTCTATTCTGGTAAGAGGTAGAGAGGCAAGTTTTCTTGGACTACGTCTCATTTGGGAGACTACATAGAAGTTATAATTAATCCGAAAGTGCATTTTGACAGATCAATCCATACAGTAGTCATATTATAATCGACACCGACGAACTCTTGAATTCAAGGTCAGGGACCAAGTTTTCTTGGGAGTTTCACCTAGGTTGGAAAATCGATGAATTCATAGGTAGGGTGAGATTTCTCCTTGATTCTTAGGACCCTTTGAGGTTTTAAAGTGAATCAGACTAGTATATTACTAGATAACACTTCCTCAAAGGTATCGGTCTATACACAAAATTTATTATATGTCTTAGATTCTATGGTATTATTCAGATTTGAAACATATTTTACAACATGATGAGGTTAAATTAGATGTGGACTATTCCTTTGAGGAGTATTCAGTGCATATTGTGGATCAAAGCATGAAGGGACTCTGAAGTAGGTTAGTTCTTTTAGTACGGGTGATATGGAAGCACAAAAGAGTATATGATGAGACATGGGAGCAGGAATCTGAATTCCAAGCCCAATAGCCAAATCTTTCCACAGACAACCACTCTTTACCCTTCAAAGGCCAACTTAGGGATTAGTTTCTTTTATTAGGGGAGGTTGTAATGACCAGGATTTTTATGAAGGTATGAATGGTTTGATTTTTGGTTTGAATTATTTGTTTTCTCTTGATAAAAATTTCCTATGGCCTAAGGAATGTTTTGGGAGCCTCAAAGGTGTGTTTGAAGATCATATTTATCAAAATTGGAGAAAAAAAGTGGGATGAAAGGTTAGTTCATGGTTAGTCTTAACTGTGTGACTTAACCATGTGAGGTACATAGTGCATAGGAGAGGCTATATGATTTTTCTAAAACCGTGCGATCTAGGTCGCATGACCATGCAGAATTGTAGACATTTCTGATAGATACATTTCACATTTCTTGTGCATGGTTAGGAAAACCGTGCACCTAGCCTATGCGAGTGGGGTTTATGGGAAGTGGCTAGTGCACTGTTGGTGCACCATTTGGACAAACATGCAACCAAATAGTGTGACCCCATTTTTTAGTGGGAATTTAAAAATTTTCCCTTTATGGACTTAAATCCTTTCCCTCCTCTTTCATCCTCATCCAATGAATGTGTAACACCTCTTCCCTCTCCCATGAATCTATCCCTCCTCCTTGATTAGGTATTGAGATAACTCCTTGATCCAGACTCTATTTTCATCACTATTGGATGTGTTGGATAGCTATGAGAAATATCTATAATCCTCTTGCTTCCTATCATGGTTTATCTTCCTATATATTACACTATTTTGGTGAAATATCATCTACTGTATTTCTAGGGAATTTTTCTATTTCACTATTTCTTCCAGTATTCTTTGGATTAAAGGCTGATACCTGATGAGTGGTCATCTACGGACCTAAGGCAGGTGGTCTAGTAATTTTCCATCAAGGTTTATGCATTTTATAGAATTTTTCCAATGCAATGGATGCTAGAATTTTCCATGAGATATTTTAAATGGTTTTTCTATTTCTTTAATTAATTAAACCATGACGTGACATACCCATAGACCCATATTAATTCATTATAGTATGCTGACCTCTTTGATAGAAGCCCCTTTGGTTGCTTAATGGAATTTCCCACTTTTATCTAATTATTGAAATAACCAAACACTGTCTAAGTGTTTTTATTAACTATGAAATGGATTTTCCTTGCCTTATAATTAAATGGATCAAATTAATTAAATGGTAATGGGTGAAAAGCCCATGATAAGTGTTGTATTCTTACTTCTATATAGATTAGATGATTATAATACCCATAGTTAGTTGGTTTGAATGGTTATAAATGCATTATATGTGATACCACATGCTTATTATTATTAATATTAGTACTCAATGGTTATTACTATTGAAAAATGATTAAGGGTTCTGTTGATAATGGCTTTTCATTCTCCCTTATGTTGGGTGTTGGGTATGACGTATCACACCATAATACTTCTATCTGGATGATGTGAATGATTCTCCATGTTCATATGCTTTAGGTGTTTGGTACGATGACTAACCCCACCATCTCGAGTGATGGGAAAGATGTCTTGAATTCATATGAGATTCAGGGCTTGTACCCTTACTGAATCCCTTGGCTAGTTAGACTAGTTATGGATGCCTGAGTTATGCCCTGGGTCCAGCTAGCACATAGTATCCATGTATATGCCTCTAATCATACTTATGTATAGTGTTCATATATATGTATACATATTATATGTATATATATATATGATTATTATATATATATATGGTTGTTTCTTAAAATCATTCCAGCTACGTTGAAGTAATTAGAGCCAACCATGTGTTTTATAGGAACCCGATCCGACTGGTATTTATTCTTCAACATTGTTTATTATTCATTTATATCTACACACTGCTATGCTATGTACACTAACTATATTATTCTAGAAACCATTTTTGGTAGCCTACTAAGTTTATTTCAAACCCTACTCGGGCTTCCTTTTTTATATGAGTAGACTTCATGAATTCAGGTGTGGATAAGGGAAAACATCCTACCACAAATGCTTGATCTGTTTAGCATATAGTTTAGATCATGGGAGAAGAGGACCGAGCATATGATCATGATTCTAGTGGAGATTCCTTTTGACATTTTTGTATTTTTGTATAACATTATGTATATTCCTATACTATGTATCCCATGTTTCCCCCTTTTGTATATCAGTATGACATGATATCATTATATATGACTCAACCTTTGGATTTTGAGTATTAATTTCCTATTTATTGGTTGTTTATGGTTCCGTAGATGATTATTATACTTGTTTTTACTATTATATATGTTATATTATGATTATGCTATTTCTGTTTATTGATTATATCCATTATTACACTATGATATGAGGGTATATTCTCCCCACTTTACCACCTTGAACCCTCACTACTAGTCGAAAGCCTCTAGAGTATGGGGAGGTGCGCTTGAGGCAGTGCAATCCACCAGCTCAGGGCACCTTTTTAGTGGATCTTGGGGTAGAACATTATATAAAATATTTTTTCAAGGCTACCCAAAAAGATATTAATTACATGTTAGTCTTGGGATAACTATTATTGTACGTTCTTTGGGCAAGGAACGACCTCCCATGTACCCTATTTTTTGTTCTTGGGCTTACCACTAATGTACCCTCCTTTTCTGGCTTGGGATAACCACATATGTACCCTATTTTTAGGGTTTGGGATAACCACCAGTGTACCCTCTAATATTTTTGAGAGTTTATCATCACCCAATGCATTAGAGGGAGATATAGGTCCCACCCATCACATAATGAAAGTCATACATATCTATTCCATAAGATCCAAAAATATTCATTATATTATAACCCATGAAATGAAATGGGTTTCATAAATATTTCACCATATCATAACCTATGGACAAGATACAGCTTTCATAATAATTTAATCATTTCATCATATAATAACCTTTTTTAAAAAATTAGGTTTAATAATTTTTTGTCATGGTATAACTCATGGAAGAGAATCAAGTTTCATAAACATCTTTTCATCATAACCATAAACCGTTCATAGAAAGAATAATAATGGTATCCTTGGATCATAACCCCATTAAATAATAAGTAACATCAAAGGATGTCATATTATATGGAAAATGATTTTGAAATATCACTTGGAACTTTTCTTTGAGGGAAAATAACTTTTCTTTAAAAATCACTTTTTAAAACATAAACATTTTGCAAAACCTTTTCATTGAAAATAAACTTTAAAAATTATAAAAAAAGATTTAAAAATCATTTAAAACATTTATTGATGAAAATATCCTTTTGCTTTGAATTTTTTTTTGAAATATAAATATTTTAAATAATTTTTTAGGAAACATGTTTTTGAAGAAAAATGGTTTTTGACTAAAAAGATGATTCTTCATAAAAAAATTATTTTGAACTCTTGGGTATAAAAAGAGAGGAAAATGAAAGGAAAAAATTTAATATCCTAACATAACCATATGATAATAAAATTCATTAGTTTCTTGAGGGATATATCATAATATTTCATTAGTGGAATCATAATCATAATCAATCCCGATAAACATTGAGATTTTAACATAAAACTCTTAAACTTTTGGTAACTTTGAATCATAAGTCCCATGAAATAATAAAATTAAAAGAGACATAAAATATCATGAAAAGAATTATATTCATGATATAACATGTCCAAGGGGAAGTATATACACCACATAGAAGAGGATAGGTGCATAACATAACTTATATCCCAAAGAAAGAAAAATTGAGAAAAAAACATGTTAAACCACCTGAAATATAGATCTGAAAATTGATATATAAATACCCATAATTTTAAATATAATAATAATAAAATACATTCATGGTAAGTATATACACCACATAAAAGAAATAGGTAGTGAATATGACATGTGTCTCACCGAAGTAAAAAGTGAGATGAAAATGTCTTGACTTAATTCGTAGACGTTCAAACCTCATTTATAATAAATATAAGTTTATTATACATATATATATATAATATTAATATCAATATATATCATATCATATATGGTTTTCTTATGACCTTTTCTTACCAGTTTATTAACAATTTCATGTTAAAGTCATGTTTCAAGCAATAACTGCTTCGTTTTTCATGTATGTTTTGACTTGTTATTTATGATACACTTAGTTAAATCATTATTTCATCATATATAAAATTTTAAACATGATATAAATATCATATATATTAATTATATATGTTTTTATAGTAATAGATAATATTTATAGATAAAAAATGAAATGCACTGTTTATAGAGATGGTAGGTAATATGTACACATGAATGATGCTTCCATTTTCTTATCAGATTGAAATTAATAAAGGTAAATGATTTATTTTAAGTAAAAAATAATTTTTATTCCATATATATCACATATTTTCATTAAAACCATCATTATTACTTTCCATATACAGTGTGAATGAATTACATCACTTCGTGAGGCGATAGTCCGCCGTACACATGAGCGACACTATCATATTCCCAAAAAATGGAAATCATAAAGGTATGTGTGATATAAAAATTCCATAAGTATAATAATATAGTAAATATCATATATAAATAATAAATCTATCATTAAGTCTAACCATGAGAGGTGGTAATGGAAAAATGAATGACATCAGTTCGTGAGGTGGTAGTCTGCTGTAAACATGAATGATTATATCATAACTCATTTGATGGAAGTGGAGATGGTTGTAGGTACTGAGGTTTTATACCAACATGGTTTAATAATAATTTAAGGGGATAGAGGATAAAATAAAATAAAAACTCTCATTGATGAACATTACCTCTTCTTCAGGTATCCTCATCAGGTTTTCACCAAAATCCTTCCAAGATTGGATTTATGTAAAAACTAAGGATTATAGGATGATATTATCGAATATTTAAATTGATTTGGTAAGGTATTTGTCAATAAAAATGGATTTATAGGTGTGAATAAGTGGGAGGAGTGAGTTCCCTTTATAATTCAGGAGGGGTGACATTTTTGAAAATACCCAAAATTATTCACTATTGGGAGGTCACTATTACCTTATGCACCTCCAAAATAGATAAATATTTAAGTATAGGTATTATGTGGTTGATAAAAACCTCCTCCACACATAATAAACACATTTTTTTCCTTAGTCTTTAAGTTTACTCAATTTTACCCTTTTAGTTCTTACCACAATAACTTGTTTCTTTTTATTTACCTAGGTAATTTATCCTTTAAGAGTAAAATTAAGATGAGATTTATTAGATAATTTATATCTATTAATTATAAATATTAAATATGATTTATCAAATAAAAATCATATGTGTTCTAAAAATTAATTTTAACACAAGTGCGTGCAAAAACATCATTTTAACCTGAACAATGCTAATAGAGTTTTTACGATTTAGGGGTCAAAATTGTCACTATAAAAGAACAAATGGACCATGAATAGACCATATTTGATATTTTAAAAAATTTAAAAATCAATTTTCAGAATATAATATTTTTAGGAAATTTAAATCATTTAATAAAATACCATTTTCTTATAAAATAACATTAATGCCAATTTTGACACTATTCATTTAATTTGAATTTAAAAAATATCAAGATAATGATGGAATTATAATATATTATGTTAAAACCTATATAAAATGATATATTTCTCCAAATAATCAATGTAACACAATAATTTATTAAATATAATTTACTTTTAATATTTTTAGTATCATTTTTTTATTTTTCTATTAACTACATAATTACCAAGTTGGTGTTTCTTAAGAATTTAAAGTAATTATCTCATCCCTTAAAATTTAAAATAAATTATCATGATAAAAAAAATTAATTTTTATTTTAAAATATTATTTATAACTGAAAATATTTTTTTTTGGACCTATCCCAAATCTTTATAGATATTAAAAGCGAGGAAGGTTCTTTTTTTGTCTTTTTCTTTACTTAACTTATTATATTGGTAACTTTCTTGGAAAAGTATCCTAAAAATTCTTAAAAATAGAGCCTAAGGTTATAATGATTTAAATATTTCCAAAAAATGGGTGTTTGAAAATTTTTTAGGTCATTTTAAACCTTATCTTCTTAGTTTAACCCCACTAGTAAAACCATTTCTACCTTAACCGCGGTAAATAATTTTACTATTTTTACTATTCATTTTGGTCAAAAATTAATTTAACCTTATTAGATAATATACATTATTATTATTCCAAATATGAAATCCATTTTTACAAATTTCATTCACAGAAGTGGACAATTTCAATTTAAAAATTAACCCCATAGACGCGATGAGAAAGCGAGTTTTTAAAGAGAAAATGTTCAAAAGTTTATAAAGTTTTTTAAATACAATTTCAAAACGAAATTGATTAAAATGAAATAAATTATATTAATTGATGTACAATTAAACTAATTTTACTTTAATATTAATTTTAAATATAATCTAACTTTATAAATAAAATTTTTTAAAAGAAAATCTTCAATTAAAATTCAATATTTTTCAATATTCATCAAAAAATGAAACTTTTCTGAAAAATATAAAAAATTCACACTAAGATAATTTTGAAATTATGATTGAAAAAATGGATTTTATTTTATAAAAATAAATTTGAAAAAGTTTCAAAAATTAATTTTATTATTGTTTATAAAAAGAAATAAGTAGAAGAGTTCTCGAGAAAATAATATTTTTGAAACATATAAATACTTTACTGAAATAATTAAGCACCTTTTTTATCAATATGTTTTATTTATATAAAAATGTATAATAAATATTTAAAATTTAGTTATTCCTATTTATTCCGCAAATTTAATGGTTAGGTAATAATGGTGTTTTTTAAATAATAATATTAATTGTTTGTTGTAGTTCATTAAAACTTGGTGTTGCGTGTAACGAAAGATAAACTTGGTGTTGTGTGAAATGTGTGTTAAACCCATTATTATGTGAAATTAAATACAAACACAATGTTTTATATAATGAAAGATATAGAAAACATTAAATTTATTTGAAAAAAAATATTTCACAAAATCTCGGAGTGTTACATTCTACCCCCCTTAAAATGAATTTCTCCATCAAAATTTATCTTTGTAATCAAAGGTTTAACATTTAAAAATAGAAACCCACATCATAAAAAAGGATTAATAAAAAATTCTCTCAAAAAAGAGGAAATGATGGGTAAAATTAATTTGGAATAAAAAATAATAGGTTTCAAAATAGGTGAACATAGGTGGGAAGTTGAAACATGGACATAAAAGAGAAAAATAACACCAAAATACTGATAAAGAGTGATAGAGAACATTAATCACAAGAAATTGGGTGATCCAAAGAAATTTAATGACAAAAAAACATAAATTTAAGATGATTTAAGGGATAATTTGATTTATTATAAATTAAAGTACCAGGATAACATTTTGTTTCAATATCCTTTTCCTGGAGTTGAGAAATTTTCATGAGAAGATATAATTACTTGATTTCATTACATTTCATAAGAACAATGTCACCCTTTTGTTTTTAATTGATAAATTTCCACTTCATATCTCTAAGAAATGAAGGTTTAATTTGTTATGCCTAAATCATTAACAGATCATACAATCCATAAATAGAATGATAATTCATTCCATCTATATCTAGTCATAATCACCACAAAATGGTTAGCACAGGTTATCCAATATGCATAAATATTCATATGGTGAATTAATACATTGATCTCTAAATCCATGTTAAAAGTTCAACTTAAAACATTTCATAAATGGTTAGCCTTATGACCCTTCTAAAAGATTAAAATCCAAATATATAGAAAGAATATCACTAAATTTACAAAATAAACTTATCATTAATCCCCCAGATAACTTGAATTAACTCTTAATGTCACATACCATACCTATGAATACCTTCATCATATATTCTCTTGAAATATGGTTATAACCTGAATTACCATAAAAGATTTATTAAAACATGCATACTTCCTCATTCCTTGAATAAAAACATATATTATTGAATATATTCTATAAATACAATAATGTTTTAAACTCCATCAATTATAACATAAACCACATTTTTCACAAAACATAAATTAGTTCCAAGTTCATTAGTACTATCCAATTTAATTTATTCTTATCAATCACCTCTTTATCCCAAAATCATTATCCCTACATCTGGAAAATATTTAGGGTTCTCTTCACTTAATCCAAATATCACCTTGCCATTAAATCACTTTTCTACCCATCAATACCATTTAAAATATTTTTTCAAATCCTTAAAAAAACTTATATTAAAAAATCCTGATATATTTCGTCATTCATATAACATAATTATAGAATTCCAATACATAAAAACTTCAATTATTCCACCTCATCCTTAATCCATTAACTAGGATTCATCATCTTAATCCTTAATACCTATCTCTTTTCATATGTCTTTCATGGTTTATTCATCATCAACAATATAACTATTACACATACCACCTTTCTGATTCTCTTCATTTTCTTTACCCCTAGGACATCAAATTTCATAATGACCATATATTCCACATTTAAAATATTCAACCATAGATGAAATCATAGGGAGACCAATATTTCAATCCAATGAGTTAACTTAACTTTTACCCTTTTCCTAAGAAATTAATTTCTTCATTTCCTTTTTTACACATTCAAAACATCTTTCCTTTACTCTGATACATTCCCTTAAGGGCTTCTTTCCAAATTCCTGGTATATAGGAAATTTAATTTTCTTTCCTCTATGGAATCCATTACAAAAACTCTCAAAAAACTCTATCCTTATTCTAATTTGGTGATTTCAAGAGTTGTTTAAGGTGAAAATTGTTAATAATGTTCCCTGATAACAAATTAGTCATAATAATAACATCCTTTACTCAAGTCATCATCCAATTTGGTTTCTCATAGTCACTGAATTTTCCCTCAAATTAAGTGTTAACATGATTTATTTTGGTTCCATCCATTGACTAAAACCAAAAAAATAGTCTGGGAAAAACTAATCATTGTGGGAAATATCATAATAATAACAAACATTATAGGATGTCTAAATCATGACACCTTATTTTTAATCTATGACACCTTCGGTTTATCCTAGGTCATTCATAATCACCATCTATTTAAATACTTCATGATGTTTTGTAAAGTGTTTAGAAATTTAAAAATAATATCACCTAGGACTGTCAAACTGGGCGTGAATCAAGGCCCGTTGTCATGCATCAAGTGATGATTGAGTCTAGATCAATGCGACCTTTTTAGAGTTATTACTCTTAGGTACCTCTATACCCAATCCACATCCACTTGTAGTATCCAGGCAAAGATATAATTTCTTATAAACCACTTTATCTATCCTTTACCAAAATTATAGGTTATTTTCTTATACATTGACTCATCCTTAGAATTATCCTTAGAGACATCCCTAGAAATATCCTTATAAATATCCATAGGGATCTCACTAATGTTTTATCATCCTAATTTCTAATGTTTAACTAAACCTTTACTCTGATACCATCTATAGAGGTCTAGAATTATTTTATATGGACTATAATTTATACCTATTAGGGAACTCCATGGGTGGATACACCTCCTTGGCGGGACACACCACCATCCCCAATGGAATCCATTTCCTCATGAAGCCCTTAGGCAGACATCCGCACTTCATCCATTTCTCACATGTGAGAGTTCCCAAGTATAAAATTCTTTCCTTTTACTATTATACCAAATATATAAACCTAGGATTTTCATACATGGATATTACATAATTTTAGATGAATATTCAATACATTACACAAACACATGCTTGAGGACCATAATAGTTTAGTTCCTTTGGGGACTAGGTACACAATCTTCTAATTTACTAAAATATCTTGAACATCTCCCATAAAGATATTCCCCTTTATAACTCTTTACAAACATACCCTATATAAAAGCTTTCTTGATAACCTAGGGAAAAGAAACATAAGAAAAGGTGATCTCAGATGCTGAATAAGGGTAAAAAAGGGTGATACATAAGCATAACATGAACACAAGGGTTTGAGAACATGATCATAACATTTGAAACACATACCCTAGATATCAAAGATCATAATATTGATTTATGGTATAAATATTGGTAGTTTATAAGACATGAATCATAAAGGAATCAAAGAACATGATCCATGAGAGAATAGCATTAGAATAAGAGATATATTTTTGGCATACACATAATTATAGAAAATATTATGTCAAGGATATCCACCAAGGCATTCATAACATATTAGGCTTGGGATAACCACCAGTGTACCTATTTGAGTCTTGGGATGACCTCTTATGACCCTATTTTTTAGGCTTAGGATAACCACCCATATACCCTTCTTTTTGGACTTGGGATAACCAATCGTGTACCCTACTTTCTATTCTTCGGATAAACACCAATTTACCCTTTGACCTCGTAAATAATTTATCATTACCCAATGCATTGGAGGGAGATGTAGGTCCCACCCATAATGTAATGAAAATCATATATATATGACGCAAGATCATAAAACATTCATCATTTAATAACCCATGCAATGAAATGAGTTTCATAGACATTTCATCATATGATAACCTATGGAAAAGATCTAGGTTTCATAATCATTTCATTTTTTTTCATGTCATAACCAATAGAAAAATAAGTGGGTTTTATAATTAATTTTTTCATGGTATAACCTATGGAAGAGAAACAGGTTTCATAAACATCTTTTCATCATAAATATAAACCATCTAGATAAATAATAAGAATGGTATCCTTGGATCATAACCCTATTAAAGAATAAGTAACATCAAAGGATTTAATCTTATATGGAAAATGTTTTTAAATATCACTTCGAACATTTATTTGAGGAAAAATATTTTTTTTGAAAATAACTTTTAAAAACATAAAAAATTTTAGAAATACTTTTTATTGAAAATAAAATTGAAAATTATAAAAGAATAATTTAAAATAATTTAAAATATTTCTTGATAAAAATATACTTTCCACTACTAAAACATTTTTTAAAATATAAAACATTTTGAAAACATTTTTAGAAAACATGGTCTTGGAAGAAAAAAGGGTTTTGACCAAAAAGATGATTTTTTATAAAATAATTCCTTTTAACTATTGGGTACATAAAGATGGTAAAATGAAGTAAAAACATGTATTATCATGAAATAACTATATTAGAAAAAGTTCATAAGTTTCTTAAGGTATAGATCATAATATTTCATCATTATAAGCATAATCATAAACAATCCCGATAAATGATGAGATTGTAACATAAAAATCTTACCACTTTGGTTAATTTGAATCATAATCCACTTAAAATAATAAAATGAACTGAAACATAAAATATCATTAGAATAATTATATTCATTATATAACATGTAAAAGGGGAAATATGTATAACTCATAGAAGAAGATAGGTGAATAACATAACTTATGTCCCAAAGAAGTCAAATTGAGAAAAAATATCTTATCAATTTACTAAATTTTAAATAGTAAACCCCTGAAAGATAGATTCTAAAATGGATATGTAAATCCCAATAATTTTAATTAAAATCATTGTAAAATAAATTCATGGGTAGTATATATGCCACATAAAAGTAATAGGTGGTGAATATGGCATGTGTCTCAAAGAAGTAAAAAGTGAGACGTAAATGTCTTGACTTCCTTCATACACATTAAAAAATTATGTATAATAAATATATGTTTACTATAAAAATATTAAAGAACCATATTTATTTATATTATACCATATATGGTTTTATTATGACCTTTTATTGCCTTTTTATTAATAATTCAATGTTAAAGTCATGTTTCGGGCAATAAATAATTTGTTTTTCATGTATGTTTTGACTAGTTATTTATGTTACTATTACTTAAATAATGGTTTAATAATATAAATAATGTTAACCATGATTAAAATATCACATATATTCAGTATATATGTTTTTATAGCAATAAATAATATTTATAGATGAAAAATGAAATGCACCTTTCATGAAGACGATAGACCGTAAGTACACATGAACGCTATTTTACTTTTCTTTTCAGATTAAAATAAAGAAATTTAAATAATATATTATCATTAATAAATAATTATTATGTCATATATATCACATATGTTCATTAAAACCATCCTTATTACCTTCCATGTAAAGCGTAAATGAATCACATAGCTTCGTGAGACGGTAGTCCGCCGTACACACGAGCAACATTATCATATTCTCACAAAATGGAATTAATGAAGGTATGTGTGATATAATAATTAAAAATAAATAATAATATTATAAATATAATATATAAACTAAAAATTCATCATTAATCCAAACCGTGATAGGTGGTAATGGAAAAATGAAGACATCGGTTCATGAGGCGGTGGTTCACCGTACACACGAATAATGATTTCGTAAACCATTTGAAGGAAGTGGAGATTATTGTTGGTAATTTACTTAATGTAACAAAATATCAGTATATGGAATATACTTATGTTTTTATACAAACTTTGTTTAATAATAATTTATTGGGGCGGAGGAAGAAATAAAATAAAAACATGTATTGATGAACGTTACCTCTTCTTTGGGTATCCTCCTTAGGTTTGCACAAAAATCCTTCCTAGGTTAGATTTCTATCCAAAATAAGTCTTATATGATGATATTATGGAATTTTGGAAGTTATTTGGGCATGTATTGGTCAATAAAAATGTATTTAGAGGTGTGAAAAAGTGAGGTGAGTGAGTGACCTTTTATAATTAAGGAGGGGTGAAATTTTTGTAAATACCGAAAAGTATTCACTATTAAGAGGTCACTATTACCTCATGTGACTCCAAAATAGATCAATAATGGAGTTTAGGGATGATGTGTTCGATGAACACCTCTACCATACAAAATAAACACATTTTTTTCATGTTATTCCTTATTCTTTAAGTTTACGCAATTTTACCCTTTTAGTTTTTACCATGGTAACTTTATATTTTATTTACATAGGTAATTTATAATATAAGAATATAATTAAAATTATATTTATTATATAATTTATACATAATGATTTTAAATATTAAATCCAATTTATCAAATATAAATCCTATGTGTGTGAAAAATTAGTTTTAACATAAGCGCGTGAAAAAACATTGTTTTAACCTTAACTATGCTAACATATTTTTTACTATTTAGTGGTCAAAATAGTAACTATAAAATAAAAATTGGTCAATTAATGAATGATATTTGATATTTTTAAACATTTAAAAATCACTCGGTATAATATAATATTTTTAGGAAATTTAAATCATTTAATAAAATATCATTTTTTTATAAAATAACATTAATATCAATTTTTACATTATTCATTTAATTTTATTTTAAAAAATATATATACAATTATGGAATTATATTATATTATTTTAAAACCTGTATAAAATGATATATTTTTCTAAAAAATTAATGGAACACAATAATTCATTCAATTTAATTTACTTTTAATATTTTTAGTATAATTTATTTTATTTTTCTATTAACTAAATAATTACTAAGTTGGTATTTCTTAAGCATTTAAAGTAATTATCTCATACATAAAAAATAAAAATAAATTATAATGATAAAAAAATTAATTTATCATTAAAAATAGTAATTATAACCTAAAATATGTTGTTTTTGTCTCTATCCCAAAGCTTTATAGAAATTGAAAGCATCAAGGGTTTCTTTTTGTCTTTTTCTTTACTTAACTTATTATATAGTTCAATTTCATGGAAAAGTATCCAAAAAATAACAAAAATAGAGAATAAGGTTATAAGGGTTGAAATATTTCTAGAAAATGGGTTTTGGAAAAATTGGTAGGTCATTTTAACACTTATATTCTTAGTTTAACCACATAGAAAAACCATTTTTACCTTAATCATGGTAAATAATGTTAATATTTTCAATATTCATTTTAGAAAAATTTTAAGTATACACTATTAGATAATATAAATTATTATTATTCCCAATATAGAATCCATTTTTCCAAATTAAATTCATAGAATTAGAAAAAATTAATTTAAAAATTAATCCTATAGATGCGATGAGAATGAAGGTTTTTAAAGAGGAAATGGTCAAATGTTTAAAAAGTTTTTTAAATTCAATAACAATATGAAATTTATTCTAATGAACTAAATTAAATTAATTTATTTATAATTTAACTAATTTTAATTTAAAATAAATTTAAAATATAATTTTACTTTATAAATAAATTAAAGAAAAGGCAGTTTTCAATTAAAATTCAGTATTTTTCACAATTCATCAAAAAATGAATTTTTTTTGAAAAATCCAAAAAATTCACCCTAAGGCAATTTTAACCTGATGATTTCAAAAGTTAATTTTATTTTATCAAATAAATTTTCTAAAATAATCAAAAATTAATTTAATTATTGTTAACAAAAAGAAATACATGGAATAAATTTTGAGAAAATAATATTTTTGAAACATATGAAGACTTTATTGAAAAAATTAAGTACATTTATCTTCAATATTTTTTAATTTATATAAAAAAGTATACATAATATTTAATATTTAGTTATTCCTATTTATTCAACTAATTTAACAGCTATATAATAATGAATTTTTTTTATAATAATATTAATTGTTTTTCATGTTTTCCTAAAACTTGATGTTACATGTAACACAAGATAAACTTGGTGTTGCGCATAATGAAAGATAAACCTGGTGTTATGTGAAACAAAATCCAAAATTAGTGTTGTGTGTAATGAAAAATATAGAAAATATTAAATTTATTTGAAAAAAATATTTCTCAAAATATTGGGGTGTTACAAAAACCCTATCACTTTCATGTTGTTTGTAGTTTTTGAGGTAAAAAATGTCATTTTTCATAGAGTAAAGATGAAATAATAAAGGAATTGACAATTTAGATCTTACCATTTCTAAGGGATCCTTCTAGAGGGCCCATTATTGGGCCGCATTGGGATATGAAGTGCATGAGATGCTGTTTTAGATCTCTCACACCATCAAAGGTTGAGAATTTGGGATTGATGAAATTGGGTGGAGGTAAAGATTTGTCTACACATTTGAGATATGGTTTATTTTAGAGATATAAAGGTGCGTTCCACTCTTCCATGTCTTCTATTCGATCATCTAGGGATTCAATGACATTGAGGAGTTTTAGAGGTAACACTGTTTGGACCACTTACCATCTACAAGGAGCAGGCATGGATTGATGAGGTGGACCCATTTTCATATCACACTAACTCTTGATTCATGGTAGGACTAAATTATTATCCTGAAATGGGAGATTATATTTTTATAATGGAGGGAAATCATGAACATCATTGAATTTCTCATTTATATAGGCCAATTTTCTAGATCTAGAGCCATACTAGAACTCAGATGATGCTCTTGAAGGTGGATTATCTCTCTCCTGATATGTGCGAGGAGGGATATTTGTCTATTATTGAAGATGATACCCAGTGGGAATGTTTTCCCAAAGTAGTTCCTCATTGGGTTGTTTGAGATTTTGTATCTCATTCTCATGTCATTCTAGACATTCCTCCACATAAGGAATTTTGGATCCTCTAGGTGGTGAGTGGGATGTATCCACACCTTTCCCTTTATCTTTGGTAGTGTTATTCGATAGAGATGGGAATTAATTATTAAAAGGTTCCATGTTTTTTCTCCTTCTTTGATTTTGCATACGTGCATCCTTAGTTGGTGTATCCACATCACCATCCTCTTGGAGTTTTTTTTATGCATTGAATCCCTCCATATTTGTTCGTTGGTCCACTTCATTTTTTTCATTGATAGTGATGACATTTACTGAGGTGTATTAAAAAATAGTAGTTATCCTATTACTTTCCATGTAGTAGGGTTATTTTGGACTGCTTACTCCCCCTTTTTGGGTTGCATCAAGGTCATTTTTTTGACCCTTGGACATATTGGACCATTTCATATTATGGACCTTACAGGGTTTGATTTCCTTTTTTGTACGTTCCTCATGTATCAGTATATGAATAGTGACATTAACGGAGTTTTTGGTCATGCTTTCTGAATGGGCCCCAAATAATAAATGTGTGTCTTGTAGTGGGAGGAACAAATGAGATATAGGACATCAATATTTACCACCTAACCTAAAGAAGGATGATTCATTTCATGGTGATTGTAATGTTGAAAATTCTCCCATCTCTGTAGGTTAGATTTGATTCAGGGCCACTATAGGCACTTGTAGATCCTACTGTTGAAGATATGATGATTCCATTTGAGAATCCTATGGTTCTTTATATGAACATTGAGATATAAATTCCCCCAAACCTAAAAAATGGTGTTTATCTAGAATCACCACTGATTTCTCTAGGACCCTCTTAGGTTGTGATGAACCTGATGATGGAGATTGAGATAAAAATATCCCCAAACCCATGATTTGTGGTTGGTTTGTAGATACTGTCATTATTTTATAGATACTCTCAGGGTTTGATGACTTAAGGGGTGGAGGTAGTGGTAAAAATCCCTTTTTCTTTATGGGATGGGTTTACTCTAGGATTGTTTCTATGGAAGATTCAATTAAGATCCATTTGATTTTGAGAAATTGTGCTCATGTGTGATCTGGGTGCAATGAAAGCCCATGATGGGAGTCATATTCTACGGGAATCTATTGGGTTGTCCATAACTTCAGCTTCCATTTCTGAAATTCATTCACATTTCTTAGGGGCCCATATTAGGTGTCTATTGTCATCCCTCTCCCTCTATTTATGATGTATTTATGCCTTTAAATCTGGGGAGTCTCATTGTATTAATGAACTATCCCATGTGTTACTCGGTTCCCTAATTTCTCCTATGGTTACTACATTATAGGATTCCATATCTATGGAGTTATTCTATTATGGGGATGTAGTGAAGTGAAACAATCTATACTTTCCCCATCCCTAGAAACTAATATCTGATGAGGCTTTGAAAATCAGTTGTTGAAGAGTTTTGGTGCAATTTTGGCAAGTGTGTTATATATTTTCATTGTTCTTTTTTGGTTTTGGGTCCCAATACATAAATAGTATCCATGTCCATCTAAAAAAAACATGTTTATGGTCTGAAGGTGATCCTCATATCCCTAATAGGGGAGGTGTCTAGCCTTTAACTGATGATGAGTTTCCCACATGTTTTGGCAAAGTTAAGACATTCAATTCTTCTCTAGATTATCCAGGATCTTATAGCTAGAAGTGGATATGGTCCCTAATATAGGTTAGAGGTTTTTTCCAACCAAATCTCTCCATATATTCATGTCTAGATCCTTTTTATCTGATTTATATGTCTCTATATAATCAAACCACATAGGTTTCTTCTCTAGGTCACATTATAACCATGGAGAAGTGTTGTTGATAGTTGATGGGGCACTATATATGATTAACCCCTAGGTTTCGAGAACCTCTCTATGTGGAGTTGTTTGAGTTTTAATAACCTCTTTATACTAAGGTGTTTGGAAAAGGGGTGGATTTCCTTATCTTAGAGAGATATCACCATGGGGAGGTTGACCACGACATATGTCAAGAGTAGAGTTCATGTGATCCATCTCTACACTACTATGAGAACTACTATAAAATTATTTATTGCCTTATACTTCAGTTTAAGAGTCGACGAACCCTTGAGGTGTTGCAGATATGCGTAGAATGACCTAAAGGACACTAACATTGAGCATATTAGGGATATGATTCTCATTATGTGTCATGAATAGACTATGTTGACATGACTTTAGGGGTTGAGTAGAGATATAATCTTTCTGCATGATAGTTTCCTGAATATATTGATAAATGTATGGTGTTTTGGGTATATGATCCCGCTACTAAGAAACTTATAAAATATGCCGATGAGCTTCTGTATTATCACAAGAATATGAACATGCTTGTGGGTGGTAACAGAAACATGTCAGTCAATCCTAGATGAATCGGGGGTATGAACCTAGTTCAAATATTCATTCCTTATCAAAATATGCTAACAAGCATCTAGATTGGGATAAGGGATATAAGCCTCCTTCTGTACAACCTCTGAAGGATGCTGGTGCAGTCTTTCATCAGTTGAAGTGAGGATATGAGCCTGCCTTCATTGACCTTCTGGAATATGCTGAGTAGCACCATTGGAAGGTATATGAGCCTACTCTAATGTGATTTACATATTTTACTAACAAAAATCAATTGGAATTAGGATAAGATCATGATCCTATTCCTTTGGACTATTCTTCCGATCTTTTTTGATGGGAATATGTATCGGTCTAATGGTATGTGACAAACTGAGTTGGTGAGCTCTGATCGTAATGGGGATATGATCCTAGTGCAATTACTTTAGAGTATTTCACTGGTATTTTTTGGCAAGAATGAGTGCATGTCCTAAGGAATATTATAATCTGATCGTTGAGCCCCGATCAGAATAAGGATCTGAGCCTGGTCTTATGACTTGTCCTTTATTGAAATATGCCAATAATCCTCCTAGACAGGAGTAATAATATGTGATTTCTCTAGAGTATCCACCTGTTTAGACTAATCATGATGATGTGATTATCAGTCTATTGGGATATGAATATGTGCCTGTCTATGTATCTATACCAGTGATAGAATATAATGGCAGATCTCTTATATTGTTGCTAAAATGTAGTGGCACTTTAGCAAAGTGTGTGCAAGAATGTTGGCCTGTACATTTTTTTCCTCCAATATATACTAGAATATGTCTTCGAGGGAATATAATCCCACTTATTTACTCTTTATTCCATCAGAATATTCCGATGGGATTTATTCATGGGGGAAGGGATACATGCCTCCCCCCATGATTGCTGTAGAAATATGCATGTATACTTTTTCATATTGAGCAGGGATCTGAGCCTGCCCACTGGCTGCTGCTGAAATATTCCAATGAGCTTCATTAGTGAAAGAAGTTATATGAGACCACTTTTGGTTATCTATATCTTTTCACACTTAGAAATTCCTCCTTATAAACTTCTCATGAGTTTTCAGGTTGGTAATTTGTCGGTTGGTGCCGTCAATAGGTGACTGAGGGGCACTGGAGGGATGAAACTGGTGATGATGATTGATATGATAACTATTATATGGATCTTGAACAAGTATGGAGGTTTAGTTGACTCATTGATCCACCTTCATAAGATAAGGAAGGTTTTGATTTCAACACTCTAGGGATAAGATTCTGAAGCAATTGATGGTGGTGACAAGTGCCACTTGTTTCATTACAACTTTCCCTAAATGAGATAGACTTTCCAAAATCAGTTTTTGGAGACCTCTAAATGCGTGATTGAGGTTTGGGATTGTACCATGTTGATTTTATTCTTAAACCATCATGTTTTCACCCAATGATGAAGTTATTAGGTGGGTGAGTTTGGTTTGTGACCCGCAGAGTTCACTATCATAGCTGAGGTTTCATAACATTCACTTGATGAAGACATGATCTTGGGACAAGATATTTGTGATAATAGTTTCTGCATTCACAAATACAACAAGGAACATGGTCACTGATTAGTGAATCATTACAAGTATGAAACATGCTCAATCAACTTTTCATAGGCAACACAGTTTTATTTTCTTATTCTCAGTTCTTCTACTGTGCTTGTGTGGAATTTTTATAGTGATAATGGGATTATTTCATGGGAAACCTAGTTACAAATAGGTTTACATTGGGAATAACATTTTCATTTTCATAGGGAACAAAAAAATGGACCGATTCATGGTCAACCGATCATTTTTATCATTTGAGAGATTCACATCAGGTACGCCATTTTTGTTTCCCTCAAAAATATGTCAGTATATGGTTAGTACCCAGGTTTAAGAGATATGCAGTTTGATGCCTATAATGATTTCATTATATAAATTCACACTAGGTTCACCATTTTTGTTTCTTATTTTACGATTTATTTGGGGGGGGGGGTTCAAGTATGGTTTCAAAATCATTCATGCCTAGTTCACCGTTTTCATATCTTATAAACTGCCAATGTCTCCCACATCCATGACAAGGTACAAACGTGCTTTCCAATGACAGATGATCATTTGGGGATTCCAACCCAATAGAACTTAAGAACTCATATTGGTCTAGATGATGGGATTTTGTTCTCATAATATCCAAGGGGGGATTATTTCTTATTATGGGACTCTCTTATAGATTTAAGATATGTTCATGAATCTATTCCAAATCTCAATATGAGACCGGTAACCCTAATAAAATGATTTGATGTTGAATCCTTCTATATATAAAGGGGGTTCTATTAATGAGACTATCTATATATATTTGAGGTTCTCTATCTATTTCCCATTATTTCTTATAAATGGGTTGTTATTCATATTATTATTCAATATAACCAGGAACTCTGGAGTTTACAACCATACAGGAAGGTGATTAGTGTTTTGAGGATGATATTTCACCTTCGCGTGGCATCATACGTATCCTATTTATAATAGGAATCAAAACCTATGTTGTTTATTTACACTAAATCCATGCAGTCTAATGTCATGTGAAAATGATATATAATTGGAAACTTAGGCATTGATAATTGAGATCGAGACTTGAAAAGGCATCCTATATATCCTTATTATGGAAAGAAACAGAGTCATCATAGTTTAATCTTCCCTCAACCCGCAGATAAGAGGTGTAAAATAATTAATGCCCATGAGAGTTATTTCTCCATGGTTTACCAATATAGGAATTCCTTTATAATTTACACCAAGGTGGATGAACTTTGTAGCATCCTATTACCTTGATTGGGTAAGTTTTTTCCTCTCTCTAAGTTCCCTTTTGGTTTAAAGTATTTAGAGGTTGTTTTCTAGATTTTCTATAGGTTGTAGAGAAGTTACATGTCGTGTAACCATGATACATGTTGTGTAATGGTTTCTGGGTACAATTCATGAAAGGGGAGATCACACTGTGAAGGGTTACACATTGTGACTGGGGATTACACGACGTGAATTGATAAAAGGTTAGTTTTTAAGATGAGGTAATGGGGTTTTCAGCATACTTATCTAGCCTAGACTTTAGGAAGTGACCAGGGGTTACAATTCATGACTCGTTCCACGCCTAGTTTTAAATCACGTGTTTCACTGTTTTGGTTTGGTCCCTTCTTTGGCTCTTCATTTCTCTCAACCCAAGGTTGTTCCTAGGAGATTTTTAGAGGTTCCTTTCCTCCTAGATTGATCCGTTCAGTGTCTGATATTAATTTTGGTTGTGGTGCCTCTCTCCAGGTACGTGATCTTTCCTCTTATTTGTTGTAAGTGATCATGGTATCTCCCTAGATTTTCGGTATTGGATCCATTGATATAAGTTGGATGTTACTTCTTGTCCTCCTCTAGATCAATTATGAGATCTCATTCCAGAGGCCTTTTATTTCATTGGTCGTGGTGCGGTGAGTGTTCTTCCTTAAGGTATGTGGGTTTCCTCTCTTCTGTCGAACCCTTTTCTTTTAAATTGGATCAATCTTGATATGGATTTGATTCTAGTTCCATCATTGACATTTTTGGGATTTTTATTGATTTTGGATTATGTTTCTGGCACGTGCGACCCGAGTTTTAAAGTAGGTGGTTGCGTATCTAGCCTACATTGATAAACATGATTGTTTTTATTTATAAATGTTTTGGTATGTTGAAATTGGAATGGTTGTTTTGTGTGTATTGAAAAGTGTTTTTAGTGAAAAAGGTTTTTCCCTAGTTATTGATAAATGGAAAGAGAGTGGGTATTTTCAAGCCTTGAAATGGATTTGTGAAATTGTTTTGAAATGGGTTTTCAAAGCATCATAATGAATTGTGAAAAAGAGAAAATGGATTACCTTGGGTACTTATGTGGAAGGTTTAGATTGGGTCCATTGTCCATTGTTTTGTGATTATCAAGGAGGTTTTTCATTGAGATTTCCTATGTTTCCTAAGACTATTGTTCTAGGGGACTGATATTGATATGGGGGGGGGGTTACTAATTGGGTATTCGTATGCCTCCTAGGCCTATGTTCTAGGACCAGATTTGTGCACTTGATTATTGTGGTATGATTAGTCTGCGGCCGAGAGCTATAATATTCCTTGGTGTTGCTCTGATTTTATTTTTAATTTTCTGGATTTCTATGTTAGCATTGATATGCTTGTTTATGATTGTGAAAAATGACATGGAAAATGTTCTTTGAAATTGATATACCCACTTTTTTTAGAACTGTGGAAAAAAGGGAAATGTTTGCCATGTTTTCTATAAAACTGATTTACTGCTTATCATGCAATGTTTTTTACTTAAAATGAGTATACATGAATTGTTATATTGAGACTGGTTATGGAACACCTGGGTGGGATCCTACTAATCCTGTTAGCTCACACCCTGTACACCTCTCTGGTGGTGCGTAGACCTTTGTTTGTCTTCTAGTGTAGGGAAAGGAAAGGCATCATAGTGAGGCAACAAGGTTTATGTCAACTGGTTGGGTAGGTGGTGGTGAGATGGTGGGAGTTCATCCATAGAATTATTTGGAGTAGTTGTGTGGTTTTTAGTCCTTTACTATTGGACTTGTCTTGAAGTTTTTGGCTACTTTTTCTATTGTTTGTTTCCGCTATTTATTTAGAGTTATGGAATATATACTCACTACTCTTATGCTGTTCTTTCTTGCTATATATATATGTATTCCATGTGGTTTTTTAGGTTGGGTGAAATATTTCCCTCTATTGTGTTTTTTGATGCCCGGGTGCTTATCGCCAGCCCACAGGGATCAGGAATTCCCTTCAGATATGTGACAGAACTGGTTGGGTGTTGGGTTTGAGGGTAACTCGGGTCGGTTCATCACAGTTTGGTATTAGAAGAGGTTTGTCCTCAAGATTCCATGTCTTGGGATGTATGTAAAACTAGAGATAGGTTTTTTGGGACTTGAGAGGTATGTTATGATAAGTTTCTGTCCAGTACTTATCGCGATGAGACTAAATTTCCATGGGATGTTGGGATATGTGTCTCTAGTGTTGGTTTTTGTTTTAAAAATCTCAGTTTTTTCTTATGGGTTTTCTAGTTTGAGCAGATATTTATTCTGTTTTCTGATTGTTCTTATGTTTTGATGTGCAACAGTATGCCTCCAAGACATCTTCCATGAGTTCCTCAATAAGGTGTAGCTGATGATCCTCAAGGGAATCCACTTATAGATCAGAACCTGATCGAGATGATCACACGACCAGTCTGTACTATGGATCAATATGTACCATGAGTTCAGAACACTATTGTTGAGGTATAAAAAGAAGTTGTAGGAGATGGATATCAATCATGAGAGTTCTTGCGTGATAATCCCCCACCCTTTAAAGTAACGACTGAACCTCAAGAGGTGGAGGACTATATGGATAGGATTGATAAAATCTTTAACTTTTTGGAGACACCTGAGAACATCAGGGTGAAGTTTGTAGTGTTCAGACTTGAGGGTTACGAAAAGAAATGGTGGGATTCTATGTTACAGGAAGATATTCACATGGGTTTGGATTGGAAGGGTTTCAAAACCTTGTTATTTTAGCAGTTTTTTCTAGATTCACTGATACTGGTGAAGTCTCTAGGGTTCTTTTCTATACAGAAGGGATATCATTCAGTGTCATCATACACCAAATGATTTTCTAAGCTTGTCTATTTTCCCCAAACATGGTAAAGAATGACCAGATAAAAGCTCATAAGTACCTTCATGGTTTGTGACCAGATATCAGATCGCATGTGTTTATGTTGAAACTTTCTAACTATGCGGATATGGTAGATAGAGCTATAATGGTAGAAATGAATATGGTAGGCAAAGTTGGATTTTACACCTCTTCTCTTCCATTGCGTGGAAACTTCAGTGGCACAAATGGGAAGAAGAGGAAGTGGAAAAATCATCACAAGAGTAGTGGAGGTGGGTCTCAGCAGCGAGACTCCTCTACACCATCTGTTATAGTGGGTAATGTGCCCCTGACTTGCTATCAGTGTGAAAAGGGAGGACACACAATACATTCTTGTCCTATTCCCACAAAGACACGAAACAACTATAGATGTGTTGGTCACTTACAATGCTTCTATCAGGCTATGAATACACCTTGTTATGGTTAATGTTCATCATCTCCAAAGGATACTATGGTGTAGTTAGATGCTTCAAAGACTACATGGCTCCAACCACAAGCCTCAGGAGTGAATCATTTTCATTCAGTAGATGAGTGTCCAATGGAAGTTTATGTAGGCTCGATGATAGTGAGCAGTACTTTACTTATTATATCATCAGCAACAATAACTTTATTTGATATTGGTTCCTCCCAATCATTTATATCTATATGTTTTTTTATTTTCTTAAACTTCCAATGAAACTTGTTTCCTTTAAAATGGAGTTAGCGGCACCTCTTGGAAAGATGAAAGAGTAGGGGTTCTAGTTTCCTTGTTTTTTGTTAATGATAGATGATAGAGAGTTGGTCTGGGAATTTGTTTTTCTTGATCTGGGTCTGTTTGACGTCATCATCAGTATAAATTGGCTTGTCTCTCACTGAACTGAGGTTGATTTTTATCATCGAAATGTTTCGTTTCTTTCTACTGATGGGAGATCTCATGTGTTTCAGGAGGAGTGGGAGACAAGGCTAGGTTGTGTAGGACCTTCCCACCCAAAGCTCAAGAGTTTTTTATTTGATGTTGTGTTTGAGCCTCATGACGTTTCTTCTGTTGATTATCTTTTAATTATTATTCAAGACTTTCCTGATGTTTTCCTATCGCACCTGGACTTCACGTACGGTATGATTTTAATTTTAATTTTAATTTTATAAGTTCATATGCCATTTTTATAATTATTTAGTTGGAAAGTGCATCGATCTTAACGTGTCATGCGCTTCTTATGCTAGTCAGCGAACTTTTGTTTGACAACTCTCTACGTGTGGGCAGGGCACGGGCGAAGACGCGTAGCCTGCCTGGCACATGAGCGGACCTCTTTACTAATACCATTTAAAGCTAGTTTTTATTTATTTAAATCTAGTTTTTTTAGTTTTTTTTAGTTTATTTTATTATTTCCTCTCCCTCATTTCTTCCCCCATTCCTCTCTATTTTATTTTATTTTATTTATATTCGATTTTATTATATCTTTCTTTTCTATTTTATTTTCTCTCATTTTCCCCTTATTTTTTTTCGTCTTACCCGTTGAATCCCCCCATTTCACTGTTCAATCATCTTCTCCAACCCTAGGCAGCACACCCCTTGGTTGAAACCACCTCGCTGGACCTCCTCCTCGGCTGAACCACCTCGCCGCTTCTCCCTCGTCGCGCCGAACCCCAGTGGTCTCCCCTACCTTGAACCCTTCTCCCTCCTCTCTTTCTTCTTCTCCTTCTTTCCATCCTTTACTTTTCTCTCCCCCTTCTCTTCTTCCCACTCAGCCCTCTCCCCCTTATCTTCTACCCGCTCGGATGTCTCCCCCGTTCTCTCTTCTCTCCCTCTTCCCCTCATGTTTTTCCCGCTTGGCTGCCTCCCCAGTCCCCTTCTCTTCCCCACGGCCACCCTCTTCCCATTCCCTCTTCTCTCCCTCTTCCCCTCCTCTCTTACCCACTCGGACGCCCTCCCCTGTCCCCTTCCCTCTTCCCCGTGCTCGCCCTTCCCCTCTCCCATCCGGCTGCCCAGCCTCCCTTCATCCCCTTGCTGGACCGACCAGCCAGCTCCCCCTTCTCCACCTTCAGCCGACATCCCTCCACTCACCGGACAACCACCGTAACCCAACTCGCGCTCGCCGGACAACCGCCACGCCACCCCTCAGTCATAATTCCGACGATTCCCGTGGTTAGGGGTTTGGATTTAATTTATTTAATTATTTTTGATTTGTTTAATTGTTAATTTATTTATTAAATTTGTTTAGTTGTTGATCAATTTATTTAATTGATTTTTTTAATTGTTAATTAATTAATTTAATTATTATTGAATTTGGTTAACTGTTAACTAAATTATTTAATTTCTAATGTTCTTTTTTATGGACCACTGATGTTTTACAAGGTTGGAATTGATGTTACTTGGTATACTGTTTTAGGACCTTTTTGACGGATCCGTGTGGTGCAACCGTTGCGTAGTAGGAGTGTTGCACTGTATCACCTTTTCGTACCTACTTTGAGGTAGGTGGTTTCTCATGCTTAGGTTATCTGATCAATCAGTCTTCTGGTTTAATTAAATTAATATGTCTTTTATTTAATTGCTGTTGTGATTTTTTGGTTTTGGTTGGTAGAATTTGGTGTTTTATTTTTATTAGTGGAATGTTTAGGTTGTCTGGTTTTTACTGTGTTGTGCCTTTGGTTTTTGAACAAATGCAGCAGTTGAAATTTGATTCCTGTTACATTCTTAGTGTGATTTCGAGTGAGTTTTGGCACTGATGATTGTGTTGTTTTATTTTATTTAAAACTACTAAACCAATTTTTCAAATGTTTGATAAATTTTAGTTTGGTTTTTGGAATTGTGTAGTTTATTAGACTGTGTAGTTCCTGCACGTTGTGTTCTGTTTATGAGGATCTCTATTGTGTGTAATACCTTTAATTGTTTTTTGTTTATTCATTTATATTGAATGTGTAAGTGTGATGGTTGACTTAGTTGACATCCTAGGTGTATGGTGTTTGACTTAGTTGACATCCAGGTGTATTGTGTCTTTACCTTGATGAGTAGGGTAAACTTTGAACGTTGAGCACAAAAGGGGAAGTCTGGGTATTAGGTGGGTAGACTAGACTAGCGTGCTAGTGATACAGGAGTGGCCCCGACCCAGTTTCACTTAGCTGTATTGACGCTTAAAACACTAACTAAACCTTGGATGATGATTGGAGGCCACTAGGTTATGGAGGTGTTTTCCTACTAGTGTCTCGTGCACGGGAACGTATGACATGGATTCTTTGGTACACCAAGACGTGAGGTTCTAGGGCCCCACACAACTTTAGTCCCTTTGGGGCCTCTCCCACTTTTTTTTCTCCTGTGCGATTATATACTCATCACTGGTTGATTGTGTGACTTCTGTGGTGTCAAAGAGGTAAGAATGTTTTCATTTTCTTTTAGTACCAAAAACCTAATTACCTATTTAAAACTATCTTTCTTTAAAAAAATGTTTTCATTAAATTGTTAGTGCATTTATTTATTTTCTATAATTTAAACCTGCAAACTATTTTGGTCACCTAACCTTTACATGTGGAATATTTTCTCTAGTTCGAACCTATTGAGCGATTGATCACACCATACTTACACCCTTGGGTGTAAGTAGATCTGATTATGTATGATGCAGGGAAGTGAAAAATATTTTGAGAGTGGTGGTCCGAGTTGTTAGCTTCTTCTTCTGACATGGTGTTGGTAGTGAAGGCCGGACGGTGGTATCCCTCCATCAGGTGACGGTTGCTGACTTGGTTTTTGTTCACCCCTTTTGGAGTTAGTTGTGGTTGGGTTTTAGTTGTTTTTGAGACTCACTTTTGTTGTTTAAATACTTGTGGTTGCAACGTTGTTTTTGAGTTTAGTTTACCTGTGGTTTTTCTGGTTGTTTATATGGGTAAATCGTTCCCAAAATTTCAATTTGATACCCGGGCACTTGTGCCAACCCGTGGGGATCGGGAACACCCTTCGGGCCTTGCTGCGGTCCAGGTCGGGCGTCAGGTTGATGGCAACCAGATTCGGTTTGTGACAAAATGGTATCAGAGGAGGTTAGCTCTTTGTTTACGTTATTTGGGATGAGTCTGGATAGACATGAGTTAGAACTGTCAGGGCTCAGAATTCTGGTTGCGAGTAGGGTGCATGGCCAACACACCTCATGAAAAACACTGAGTCACCATGGGATGTCGGGATGCTTGTTTGACTTCTTTTCTAGGTGGGACGTACAGGCTTCAGACTGTGCGTAGACACTAGGTGGGAATGTAGAGTTTTGACACAATGTTATTTTTTTAAGTTTGGTTGATTGATGATTATTTATCTTGATAAAAATTTGTTTTCTCTTGAGATATGAGATATTTATGGTGTTATTTTATGACTGTTTCTCCTTGTAGCAAGATGCCTCCCCGGAGAGCTCCCATGCATCCACGAGAGGAAGCCAGAGAGAGTTATCCCGCGCTGCTTGATCAGAGATTGGTAGAGGCCGTGGTCTGAGCTATTCAGGCTTTAGGACAAGGGGAAACTCCTGACCCCGCCCCTATTCCATCTAGAGGGGATTAATCTAGCTCCAAGAAGGATAGAGCTCAAGAGTTTCTGAAGATAAACCTCCTTGTTTCTGAGGTAGTTCAGAATCTCAGGAGGTAGAGGAATGGCTTGAAAAGATAGAATGCATGTTCGAATTCCTTGACACGCCCGAGGAAGTCAGGGTAAAGTGGGCCACTTTCCAGCTATAGGGTTCCATTCGCAAATGGTGGGAATCAATTATTCAGGCTGGGAAACATGAGCATATGATTTGGAAAGATTTAAAAGTTATCTTCAACAAGCAGTACTGTCCAGATTTCCTGGCCTACGCTAGATCTTGGGAGTTCATGGATCTTTCACAAGGGAATCAGACAGTGATGGAGTATGCGAACCGCTTTGCTGAGCTAGTGCGGTACACAGCTGAGATTGTTTCAAGTGAATACCAGAAAGCTCAAAAGTTAGAGAAGGTCCTTTGACCAGAAATCCACTTTCAGGTTTTCTTATTCAAGACGGGGACTTATGCCGAGGTGGTCGATCATGATTCCATGGTTGATATTGACCAGAGAGGAAAGTCGGGGTTTTCTGGGTCAGTGTCAGGTTTTGGCAGTGGCAGTTCTTCAGAGAAGAAGAGGAAGCATGATGACCAGTGGAACAAGAGTGGTGGAAGCTCATGTTATCCTCCCAGGCAGACTTTGTTTGGGGCTTCTGGTACGAGGTCCGTTGTGTGCCATCAGCGTGGTAGGGCAGGACACATTCGACCTGCGTGTCCAAACCCTCCCATACCTAGCTATGGGTGTGGAGTTATGGGACACCTACAACGTTTCTGTGGGATTGTACGCCCTCACTAGAGTGGGACTGGATCTGTGGATTTTGGGGGAGTATCAGTGCAGTCAGAGCCGACCAGGACGTTGGGATCTTGGTTCAATGGTTATGGTGGAAGGACCGGATCGTCTTCTAGGTAGATCCAGATTAGGGCAGAGCCATAGGTGAGCGGTCATTCTCAAGCAGGGACCAGACATATGCATGTTGTGGATCCAGCACTGGTGGGATCTAATGCAGGACCTTCGACTGTTCGAGGTACCATTCTGATTGCATTTTCTATAGCTGTAGTTGTATTTGATACTGGTGCTTCAGTTTCTTTTATATCTTACCATCTTGTGAACTTGTTGAGCCTTCCAACTGAGCTTTTATCTGTTGCAATGGAGTTAGTAACACCGCTGGGTAAGAAAAAGGAGCAGGGTCTTAGGTTTCCATTGTGCACACTCTCTATGTCAGGAGTCGAGATGGAGTGGGATTTATTGGTCCTTGATATGGACCTATTCTATGTGATCCTTGGCATGGACTGGCTGGTGCGCTTTCAAGTGCATATTGATTGCTATCGGCGCTGAGTTAGCTTTATGGAACTAGATGAGAGTCCTCAGTTATTTCATGGGGAATGGGATCCTTGATCGGGTCGCATGGGACCTCCACTACCTGAGTTGGGGAATCTTGCTTATCAGTTGTTGTCGCTTGCACTGGAGTACGATGGTGGTGCTTCTCAGGGAGGGTTACCTCGTGTAGTGGATGAGTTCCTAGAGGTCTTCCCAGATGATTTTTCTAGATTACCCCCAGAGCGGGATGTGGAGTTCTCGATTGAGTTGGCACTAGGAACACAACCTATATCTCTTCCCTCATATCGTATGGCCCCCACCGAATTGAGGGAATTAAAGATACAACTGGACGATTTTGAATCCAAAGGATTCATTCGCCCGAGTATCTCTCCTTGGGACACATCAATTTTATTCATGAAGAAGGCCGATGTAACCCTCTGATTGTGCATCGATTACCAAAAATTGAATAAGGTGACCATCAAGAATAAATACCCTTTTCCCTGAATTGATGATTTGTTTGAAAAACTGAAGGGGGAAAAGTGGTTCTCCAAAATCAACTTGCGTTCGGGATACCACCAGCTTAGGGTAAGAGAAGAAGATATCCCAAAGACGGCTTTCTGAAGCAGGTATGGTCACTTAGAGTACTTGGTCATGCCTTTCGGATTGAAGAATGATCCTGTAGTTTTCATGGAACTCATAAATTGGGTGTTCCACCAATATCTTGACTCATTTGTTGTGGTATTTGTGGATGACATCCTGGTTTATTCTGAATCTAAGGGGGAACATGATCATCACCTGCGCGTTGTTTTGGGCACTTTACGAGACCATCTCCTATATGTCAAACTCTCTAAGTGCATATTCTGGATCAGGGAAGTGAAGTTTCTAGGGCATGTCGTCTTAGAACAAGGGGTTTCGGTGGATCTTGAGAAGATCAGGGAAGTTATGTCGTGGGAACGGCCGGGGAATGTGTTTGAGATTAGAATTTTTCTTGGCCTGACAGGTTATTACAGGAACTTTGTTCGGGACTTCTCACGGCTCGCCTCCCCCATGACCACACTCACTTGGAAAGGGGTGAAGTCTGAATGGGGCCCACAATGTCAGGAATCCTTTGAGAAGTTTAAGCGGCGGTTGACCACCGCACCTATGCTTATTTTACCAGAGTCTAGGAAGGGCTATGTGGTTTATTGTGATGCGTCAGGTATGGGCCTTGGGTGTGTATTCATGCAGGATGACCATGTGGTGGCTTATGGTTCTCTCCAGATCCGGCCACATGAGAAGAATTATCTGACTGACGACTTGGAGTTGGCAATGGTGATGCATGCTTTGAAGACTTGGTGTCACTACCTCTTTGGGGAGAAACTTGTGGTCTATTCTGACCATAAGAGCCTAGCCTACATCTTCTCTCAGAAGGATCTCAATCTGAGGCAGCGCCGCTAGATCGAGTACCTATAGGGATTTGACTTTGACATTTTCTATACCACAGACAAGGGTAATGTGGTGGCTGATGCTTTGACCAGGAAGGTACCAGTGCAGGCATTGAGGAAGTCCAGCGATGAGTGGACTTTGATGGGGCTCTTCATCCAGATGCACTTGGAGAGAAGGGAGTATAGAAGAGGTGATTTCATGGCTATAATTTAGTTGAATCCCACTCTTTTGAAGTTGATTCAGTGGGAACAGCCTGGAGATGAGCTGTGTCAGTGATCTATATAGTTTCTTCATGGTTGGAGAGTCCTTCTGATTGGTCTTTGTCTCCCGAGAGGATCTTGTGTTTCAAGGGCCGTGCTGTGGTGCCATTGTCTCTATGGAAGGTGGTGATGTAGGATAGCCACCAGTCTCAATGGTTCATCCATCCTGGTACCACCAAGATTTATTATGATGCTCGCCGTCAGTTCTAGTGGCCAGGTATGAGATGGGACATAGCCGACTTTGTGTCGAGGTGCTACACTTGTCAGCAGGTAAAAGCAGAGCATCAGAGGCCATATGGGTTGCTTCATCCACTACCCATTCCTACCTGGAAGTGGGATGAGGGTACCATGGAATTCATCATTGGATTTCCTCGAACACCTTGGGGGAGGAATGTGATTTGGGTAGTGATTGATCATTTTACCAAGTTAGCTCACTTTATCCTGATCAGAGATACAACGAAGGTAGATGAGCTGGGCCGCTTGTATGTTCAAGAGGTGGTCAGACTTCACGGTGTTCCATCGGAAGTTGTTTATGATAGAGACCCTCACTTTACCTCTAGGTTTTGGGGAGGCCTCCAGAAGGCTTTGGGGTTGTATATTAAGATGAGCACGACATACCACCCTCAGACGGATGGCCAGACGGAGTGGGTGAATCAGATTCTGGAAGACATACTCCGAGCCTGTGTGTTAGATTTTGGAAGTTCTTGGGATAGCCATTTGGGATTGGTTAATTATTCTTATAATAATAGTTACCAATCTTCCATAATAATGGCACCCTTTGAGGTGCTCTATGGCTGGAATTGTCGGTCTCCTTTGTGTTGGGATGAGGTAGGTGAGACCTCACTCTTGGGACTGAGCCTTGTTTAGGAGACATATGAGAAGGTCAAGATGATTAGGCAGTGGTTGTAGACAGCACATAGTCATCAAAAATCTTATATAGATCAGAGGTGGTGGGATCTTGAGTTTCCAATGGGAGAAAAAGTGTTCCTGAAAGTGGCCACTTGCTTGGGTCACCACCGTTTGGGGAAGCAGGGAAAGCTGACACCGAGGTATGTCAGGCCTTTAGAGATTATTGAGTGGATTGGAAAGGGGGAATACAAGTTAGCTTTGCCTTCTCAGTTGATGTCGATTCATGATGTATTTTATGTCTCCCAACTGAAAAAGTATAACCCCTATCCGTCTCATGTGTTGAATTGGGAGGAGTTGGAGATAGAGTCCTACTTATCAGTGCTTGAGCGGCCAGTGCAGATAGTGGATTCTCAGGAAAAGGTGCTTTGTGGAAAGTCCATTCCCTTGGTTCGTATTCTTTGGTAGCATGGGAATGATGAGCACGAGACTTGGGAGCGGAAGTCATGGGTTGAGTAAGAGTACCCTTTTCTATTATCTGATCAGGCTTCGAGCTGACTTTTTGAGGGTGGAAATTTTTCATGGTAGGGAGAATTGTCGCACCCGAACTTCACGTATGGTATGATTTTAATTTTAATTTTAATTTTATAAGTTCATCTGACCTTTTTATAATTATTTAGTTAGAAAGAGCGTCTTTCCTAATGTGTGGTGCGATTCTTATGCTAGTCAGCAAACCTTTGTTTGAAAAATGATCGATGTGTGGGCAGGGTATGGGCGAAGCCGCGCAGCCCGCCCAGCACACAAGCGTACCTCTTTACTAATTCCGTTTAAATCCATTGTTTGTTTATTTAAATAGAGTTATTTTATTTTATTTTATAGTGTTTTATTATTCACTCTCCCTCATTTATTCCCCCATTCCTCTCTATTTTATTTTATTTTTTTTCTTTTCTATTCTATTTTATTTTATCTCATTTTTTTCTCCTTCTTTTTTTCCTCTTACCTATCGAATCCTTCCGCCTTGCACTGTTCAATCATCTTCCCCAACCCTAGGCGGTGCACCCCTCGGCCGAACCCACCTCACCGGACCTCCTCCTCCGCTAAACCAATTTTCCACTTCTCTCTCATCGCACCGAACCCCAATGGACTCCCCTACCTCGAGCCCTTCTCCATACTCTCATTCTTATTCTCCTTCTCCCCCTAATTTCTCCTTATCTCCCCCTTCTCTTCTTCCCACTCGGCCCTCTCTCCCTTCTCTTCTCCCCGCTCAGCTCTCTCCCTCGTTCCCTCTTCTCTCCCTCTTCCCCTCCTCTTTTTCCTGCTCGTCCGCCTCCCCTGTACCCTTCTCTTCCCCACAGCCACCCTCTCCCCCATTCCCTCTTCTCTCCCTCTTCCCCGCCTCTCTTCCCTGCTTGGCCGCCTCCCCTATCCCCTTCCCTCTTCCCCGCGCTCACCCTTCCCCTCTCCCAGCTGGCCGCCCAGCCTCCCTTCATCCCCTTGCTGGACCGACCAGCCGGCTCCCCCTTATCCACCTTCAGCCGACATCCCTCCGCTCACCGGACAACTGCCGGAACCTGACTCGCGCTCGCCAGACAACCGCCGTGCCACCCCTCAATCATCATTCCGACAATTCCCATGGTTAGGGGTTTGGATTTAATTTATTTAATTATTATTATTTGTTTAATTTTTATTTAATTTATTAAATTTGTTTAGTTGTTGATAAATTTATTTAATCGATTTTTTTAATTGTTAATTCATTTATTTAATTATTATTGAATTTGTTTAACTGTTAACTAAATTATTTAATTGCTGATGTTATTTTTTATGGACCGCTGATGTTTTATTGGGTTGTCATTGAGGTTACTTGGTTTAATATTTTAGGACCTTTTTGAAGGATCTGTGCGGTGCGACTATTGCGCATCGGGAGTGTTGCGTTGTATCGCTTTTTCGTACCTAATTTGAGGTAGGTGGTTTCGCATGCTTAGGTTATCTGATCAATTAGTCTGCTGCTTTAATTAAATTAATATGTCTTTTATTTAATTTCTGCCGTGAGTTGTTGGTTTTGGTTGGTATACTTTTGTGTTTTATTTTTATTAGTGGCATGTTTAGGTAATCTGGTTTTTACTGTGTTGTTCCTTTGGTTTTTGAACAAATACAGTAGTTAAAAATTGATTCCTGTTATAATCTTAGTGTGCGTTCGAGTGAGTTTTGGCACTGATGATTGTGTTGTTTTATTTTCTTTAAAACTACTAAACCAATTTTTCAAACGTTTGATAAATTTTAGTTTGGTTCTTGGAATTGTGTAGTTTATTAGACTGTGTAGTTCCAGCACATTGTGTTCTGTTTATGAGGATCTCTGTTATGTGTAGTACTTTTAATGGTTATTTGTTTATTCATTTATATTGAATGTGTAAGTGTGATGGTTGACTTAGTTGACATTCTAGGTGTATGGTGTTTGTCTTAGTTGACATCCAGGTGTGTTGTGTCTTGACCTTGATGAGTAGGGTGAACTTTGAACATTGAGCATAAAATGGGAAGCATGGGTACTAGGTGGGTGTACTAGACTAGCATGATAGTGATACAGGAGTGGCCCCGACCCAGTTTCACTTAGCTAGATTGACACTTACAACACTAAATAAACCTTGGATGATGTCTGGAGACCACTAGGTTATGGAGGTGTTTCTCTACTAGTGGCTCATGCACGGGAACATATTCTATGGATTCTTTGGTACACTGAGACATGAGGTTCTAGGGCCCCACACAACTTTAGTCCCTTTAGGGCCTCTCTCACTTTTTTTTGCTCCTGTGCGATTATATACTCATCACTAGTTGATTGTGTGACTTCTGTGGTGTAAAAATGTAAGAATGTTTTCATTTTTTTTAGTACCAAAAACTCCGTTCCCTATTTAAAACTATCTTTCTTTAAAAAATGGTTTTCATTAAATTGTTAGTGCATTTATTTATTTTCTATAATTTAAACCTGCAAACTATTTTGGTCAACTAACCTTTACATGTGTAATATTTTCTCTGGTTCTAACCTATTGAGCGATTGATCACACCCTACTTACACCCTTGGGTGTAAGTAGATCTGATTATGTCTGATGCAGGGAAAGGTAAAGGTTTTGAGAGTGGTGGTCCAAGTTGTTAGCTGCTTCTTCTGACTTGGTGTTGGTGGTGAAGGCCGGACGGTGGTATCCCTCCATCAGGTGACGGTTGATGACTTGGTTTTTGGTCACCCCTTTTGGAGTTAGTTTTGGTTGGGTTTTAGTTGTTTTTGAGACTCACTTTTGTTGTTTAAAGACTTGTGGTTGCAATGCTGTTTTTGAGTTCAGTTTACTTGTGTTTTTTCTGGTTGTTTGTATGGGTAAATCATTCCCAAAATTTCAATTTGATACCTGGGAACTTGTGCCAATCCGTGGGGATTGGGAACGCCCTTCGGACCTTGCCACAGGCTGGGTTGGGCGTCGGTTTGATGGAGACCCAATTCAGTTCATGACATTTCCCATAATATCTCTCAAGTCTTTCTCCAGAGAGAGAGGTAGATTTTACAATTGATCTGCTGCCAGGTACATAACCGATATTGATACCTTATTATCATATAGAACCAACAAAGTTGAAAGAGATCAATATTTAGTTGTATGTCCTGTTGGAAAAAGGTTTCGTTCACCCTTGCATTTCACCTTGGGTAGTCCCAGTTCTCTTTGCTAAAAAAGAATATGGTTCACTTCATTTATTTATGGACTATAGGAATTTGAACCGGGTAATGGTTAAGAAGAAATATCCTTTTATTCATGTGGATGATATTTTTTATCAGTTAAAGTGATAAGAATGGTTTTCAAATATTGATATTTGATCAGGTAATCATCATCTCAGAGTTCAGAAGATTGATATACCTAATACAACTTTTGGGAATAGGTATGGCCATTATGAATATCTTGTGATTCCTTTTAGTCTGACTAATGCTCCTATAGTTTTTATGGATTTAACGAATCATATATTCTATTAATATATTGAAACTTTTTTGGCAGTGTTCATGGATTATATTATAGTTTATTCAAAATCAGAGAGTGAGAACAAGAACCATATGAGTTTGGTTCTAAATTTTTTGAGAATTCCCTGTTTATATGGAAATATTTTGAAATATAGTTTCTGGATTCACGAAGTGAAGTTATTGGGGCACATAATTTCTAAGCATGGATTATCAATTGATCTAGAGAAGGTAAGTGTTATTTTTTCATGGAAGAAACCAGAAAATGTCTTTGAGATACAAATCTTCCTTGGTCTTACTAGATACTACCCATGTGTTTTCAAAGATTTCTTTAAGATGGTGTCACCTTTGACTACTCTCACTAGGAAATCAGTGAAATTTACCTGGGAGGTGGAGTGTTAGACTTCTTTCAATGAACTAAATTTTTTTCTGACATTGGATCTTATTCTAGTCTTACCTGATCCCAATAAGGGATACATGTTTTTTTTACGATGATTCAGGTGCTGGTTTGGAATGCGTGCTTATACAGGATGACCATGTGGTAGCTACAGATCTCGTCAGTTTTGACTGCATGAAAAGAATTACCCCACTCATGGTTTAGATATTACTGCATTAATTCATGAACTTAAGTGTTAACAGTACTATATTTTTGGGAAATGATTCATGGTCTTATCTGATCATAATAGTATGAGTTATATATTTTCTTATAAGAACTTGAATCTCAGAAAGAGAGGATCAGTAGAATACATCCAGACATATGACATCGATATTAGCTACACCCCCGGGAAGGGAAATATTGTTGCAGATTCTCTTAGCAAAAAAGTACCATCACAGGATGTTCTGAAATCAAAGGAAGAGTGGAACCTTACATGGATTTTCTCTCAGTTGCATCTAGATGCTCAAGAGGATGATTCAGGCATAGTTATAGCTAGTGTTTAGTTATCATAATCTCTCATGGAGTCTATTTTGTAGATTCAGCAGTAGGATGATATGTTTTGGAAGACTCAAGAAATCCTTTATGGTGGAGATACCATTTTCTGTTTGTCTATTTCTTCAGATGGTATGATTCACTTCGGGAAAAGGATTGTCATCCCGACATCTATGAGTAGTTCAATATTTTTTTATTGTCATAGATCTTTATGGGCCATATATCCAGGAACTATAAATATGTATTATGACATGATAAAAATATTCTGGTGGTCGGGTATGAAGCATGACATCACCGAGTTTTTGTCTCTCTATTAAACCTACCAATAGATAAAGGCAGATCACTTGTAACCCTCTAGTTTTATTCAACCTCTTCTAGTGCTAGTTTGGAAGTGGGAAAAGGTTTGCATGGATTTTTTTTGGGTTTCCATGGACATCTCGACAGAAGAATGCTATCTGGGTGGTTTTTGATCGATTGACGAAGTCTTCTCATTTAATTCTGATCAGAGATACCACTAAGTTTGAAGATACAGGTAAGCTGTTTGTGAAGAAGATCGTGAGGTTACATGGGAGTCCTTATACCATTATTTCAGATAGGGATACTATGTTTACCTCAAGGTTCTGTAGGAGTCTTAAAGAGGAAATGGGAACTCAGATCATGTTGATCACAACTTACCATCCAAAAACAAACGGTCAAACAAAGTATGTAATTCAGATCCTGGAGGATAGGATTCGTGCCTACGTTTTGGAATTTAGTGGATCATGGGATAATTATATGGGACTAGTTGAGTTCATCTAAAAAAATAGATACAAGTCATCAATCAAAATGGATCCCTTCGAGGCATTGTATGATCGCCTGTGTAGATCACCTCATTGTTGTGATGAGGTGGGTGAAGTATCTTTGGTTGGACCAAGTTTGGTTTATGAAACATCAAAGAGGATTCAAGATTCACATCGACATATTGTTATATCCCAGAGTCGACATAAATCATATACGGATCGACAACGTTGAACTTTGGAGTTTTCCATAGGTGACCAGGTCTTCTTGAAACTTTCTCCTCATTTGGGTAAGTGTCAGCTTGGAAAATAGGGAAAGTTGTCTCTAAGATATGTTAGACCATTTGAGATCACTGAATGGCTCAGATAGGTTACTTACTAGCTATAATTTTCGATTCAGTTGACATGAATTCATGATGTTTTCCACATATCTCAACTTGGGAAGTATCAACCTGATCCCGCTCACATTCTGAGTTGGGAAGAAATTAAGTTAGATCCAAATGCTTCTATTTTTGAGGAACCAATTGAGATCATTGACTCTCATAAAAAATTCTTGTGTGGGAAGTCAATTATATTTGTTAGAGTTATATGGCTATAAGGATTATATTCTTGTGAGACTGGGGAATACAAATTGTTGATGAGGGAGTAACAGCCTAATCTCTTTATGGGGATTACATCTTCCACATGACTTCTTATGCATGGAAAGTATTTATGGTAGGTATTTTGTAACATCCTATTACCTTGATTGGGTATGTTTTTACCTATCTCTAAGTTACCTTCTGGTTCAAAGTCTTTAGAGGTGGTTTTTTGGATTTTCTACAGGCTCTAGAGAAGTTACACATCATGTTACCATGATACACACTAGGTAATGGTTTCTGGGTATAAGTCATAAAAGGGAAGATAACACTGTGAAGGTTTACACGTCATGACCAGGAATTACATGATGTGACTTGCTAAAAGGTTTGTTTTTAAGCCGAGGAGATGGGTTTTGTGGAGTAATTATCCAACATGGACTTCACGACATGACCAGAGGTTACATGTCGTGACTCTGACTACGCCCATTTTTAAATAACGTTTTTGGCTATTTTAGTTTGTAACCTTCTCTGGATCTTCATTTTTCTTAAACCATGGATATTCCCAGGTGATTTTCAAAGGCACATTTCCTCCTAGATGGATCTGTTCAATGTTCGATATTCATTGTGGTTGCGGTTCATCTCTCTGGGTATATGATCTTTATGCTTCTTCATTTCAAATGATCGTAGTAGCACCCAAGCACTACGGTACCAAATCCATTGATCTAATTTGTATGTTACTTCCTTTCCTCCTATAGATCCGTTTTGAGATGTAATTCTAGAGGCCTTTTCCTTCATTGATTATGGCATGCCGGGCATTCTTCCTCGAGGTATGTGGGTTTTCCCTCTTCTTCCAACCCCTCATCTTCTAAATTGGATAAATCTTAAGGTGGATTTAATTCTAGGTCCTCCATTGAAGTTGTTGGGTTTTTATTGATTTTGGATTCCGTTTTGGGCATGTGTGACCTGAGTTTTGAGGTATTTGGTTCCGTCTCTATCCTATGTTGATGAACCTAATTTTTTTCTTTATAAAATGTTTTGTATATTTAAATTGTCCTGGTTGTTTTGTGTGTGTTGAAAAGGGGTTTTAGTGAAAAATGGTTTTCACCTGGTTATTGATAAATGGTTTTCCCCTAGTTATTGATAAATGGAGAGAAAATGGGTATTTTCAAGCATTGAAATGGATTTGTGAGATGGTTTTGAAATAGTTTTTTCAAAGAACTAGTATGAATTTTGAAAAATATCACATGGGTTACCTTGGGTATTTTGGTGGAAGAATTAGCTTGAGGCCATTGTCCATTATTTTATGATTACGAAGGAGGTTTGTCTTGGGTATTTCATCTATTTCCTAGGACACTTGTTCTAAGGGACTGATATTGACATTTGGGGGGGGGGGTTACTCATTGGGTATTCCTATGATTTATAGGCTTGTGTTCTAGGATCATATTTGTGCACTTGATTATTGTGGTATGAGTAGTATGCAGTTGAGACTAGTAGTATTTCTTGGTGTTGTGATACCTGTGATTTTATTTTGAATTTCTTGGCTTTCTGAGTTAGCATTGATATGCTTGTTTATTCTTGTGAAATAATGATATGGAATATGTTATTTGAAATTGATATACCCACTTGTTTAAAACTATAGGAAAAAGGGAAATGTTTACCATGTTTTCTATAAAACTACTTTTCTTCTTATCATGGCATGTTTTTACTTAAAGTGAGCATACACAAATTGTTATACAGAGATTGGTTATGGAACACCTTGGTGGGATCCTACTTAGCATGTTAGCTCACACCCTATGCACCTCTTCAGTGGTGCGTAGAACTTTTTTTGTCTTCCAATGTAGAGAAAGGAAAGGTGCTGTAGTGAGGCAGTGAGGTTCATGTCAACTAGTTGGGTAGATGGTGGTGAGATGGTGGGAGTTCTTACAAACCATCATTTGGAGTACCTGTGTGATTTTTATTCTTTTTCTCTTGGACTTGTCTTGGAGTTTTTGTCTAATTTTTCTATCGTGTATTTCCATTGTTTCCTTACAGTTATGGAATATATACTCAATATTCTTCCAATTTTATTTCTTTATATATATATATATATTTATTCCATGTGGTTATTCAGGTTGGTAGAAATCATTACTTTTGTTGTGTGGTTCGATGCTCAGGTGCTTGTCTCCAGCCCATGGGGATCGAGAATGCCCTTCAGGTATGTGACAGAATGGGTCAGGTGCAGGGTTTGAGGGAAACCCAGGTCGGTTCTTCACAACCTTATATGGTGTAAATCATATTATTTCACTGAATGGGGCTTATACAGTAAGGTTTCTCTGGATTGTGTAAATTCATGATACTAGTGATATTATCATTGAAAATCCTTATGCCCATGTGAGTTAAGATCGATGTGAGAAACAAGGGATACCAAGTGATCAGACTCACCACATTTGGTTATAGGACTTATGCATTGGGGAGGCCCTAATGGGGTGTTTGATATGGATCTTGGGCCTTAAAAAAGTGTCCTCTATATCCTACTTATATAAGGAATCATATTCCTTATAGTTCAATAAGTTTCCCGATTTACTGATGGATAAGGAGGAATGATAAGCCCATGAGAGATTTTGGGTCCCGTGGCTTGAATTTTCTTGGATATGGATGGACTTACACTGAAGTGGATTTCCAATTAGAGATAGATCCTTAAGAAGGATTCCTACATATTCTTATTATTTGGGAATTAGAGTCATCATAGTTCAAAAATTATATATCCCAATGTGTTTGTCATAAAAAGATAACACGCCCTAGGAAGTCTGACTAACACATCCTTGGTATTTGTTTGATATTTCATGAGTGTCTAGATGTTATGATCTGAGTGTCTATTTGACAATGGTGACATGCCTAGAATGTATTCTTGAAATGTATAGACATGTATGGAAATGTCCCGGTCATCTTCCTGACATGTATGAGGATGTTTGGACATGTCCTAGTCATCTTCCTGACATGTCTGAGGATATCTGTACATATCATGACATTTTTTATATGATATGGATTACATTTCCAAGGTCCACCACATGAAAAATATGACATGTACAAGGTGCTTCATGTGATTGAAGAAAACATATTGGAGGTCTGCTACAAGACTCATATGACTTGTCTGGATATCCTTCATGTAATTGATACAACCACATCAAAGGGTGTCACATGATTAGTGTTGACATGTCTTATGGCTACCGTGTGATTTGGAAGATATGTTTGGATGCCTTTATGTGATTTGGTTAAACTTCATGTGACTTGGATACCATGACTGACATGTTTGTAGGACTTTGCGTGGCTTGGATGACATGTCCAGGTACTATCGTATAATCTAGATAGCATGCTCAGGAATTGTTCTATGATCTGTATAGGTCATGTGAAGCACACGACCTTGATAGGTCATGAAAATCACATGATTCCTTCACATGAAAATCAATATATCCATCTTATCATAAGGTTTTCATTTTTTCATCCTTTATTGTATAAATTCTAAAAAAAAAATTTCAAGCATTTTTCCTCCTGATACTTTTCATGATTAAGTTGACATGCGGAAACTCTTATGTGTAGTCTAGATAGTGTGCTAAAATCCAAAAGTCCTTTTTTTTATTAATTTTGATAATACAATTTTTAAAGGTTGAGGGGTAACCTATACACAGACCATAGACCTAGAGGCACTTGGATTTAATAAATGACCATTATAGGCCCTAAGACCATACACCCAATATAAATACCCACCCAGATGATGCTTAATTATTTCCAAATCTTAAACCTTCAATGATGCTTAGTAAGAAATCCCCATGCATGATTGCAAGGGTCCTGGTACCTATGTCAAATCCATACCATCTCATTCATTTGAATTTGATTTCATTATTGTTGGGTGATTTTTTTTCCTACTCTAACATCATATGGGACTACATCAGGATATCTAACCCTATTTTTATCCTCTATTTCAGCCACAAAGGATCATCAATCAACACTCATTTGTGACGGCCCACCATTGAGCCATCACCGAATGCCAAAGTCTGACTCTATCCCACCCACCAATGAGCCTCTCGTCATTCGATGGATGTACCATCACTAAAGCCAATACTAAGGGACACCACACATCTAGGAGTCAATTGATATCACCCAAAAATTTCTCCTTCCAACACACCTACACCACCAAAACCTTATCCCATACATCCTCACACATTCACCGACTAAAGCCCCCCCAGTCCATCATCGACTGACCATCAACCTCGCACCCACACACACTGAAAGCAGACCAAAGACCCACTGAAATCCAACTACCCCAAATATATGGGGTTCTACCAGGATTTGATCCAGGACTTTATACATGTTTTTATGGGTTTCCTTTTACCACTAGGTTGGAACCCAAATACTGGCCAGTTCACTAGAAGTCCTTCACATGATCAATAGGGAGATCACATGAAGTTCTTATACATGCCGCGTAATCACCTAAGACATTCATCAAATTTAACTGGTGTAAGAATATTATTATTGCATGGATTTCCACTCAGAGAAGTCCACTCCTTCTTCTATGCTTTAGCATGTGTCTCACGTGTCTCCAATGTGTTATTTTTTGTACTGAGGGGGAGGAATTTGTAGGAATATCCACCCTAGTTCCACTCCACCTTGCACAGTCTGTATATCATAAATATGGGCTTGATTCAATGGAGGGAATATCAAATCATTTTCTTCACATGATCCTACTGTGGTTCATTCATGACATCGTATGATAAACAACGACTGCGAGAACACTCCATCATCACCATATTTATTGGACCCAAATCTTGCCAAAGTTATTTCATATAATAATGTCTACATATCAAAGGGACCTCACAATACTGACCTAAATCTTTTGGGAGTCTTAGTGAGATTAGAACACCTATTGAAAAGGATTTACCATGATCAAGGGAGGCTTGTCAGTGGACCTTTATGAGATCAAGATGGCTTGTCAGATAGCCTTCGTAGGATCAAGATGGCATGTCAAATGGCCACTTTATGATCAATAGTTACCACATGATGAGGGTAACTCCCTTCACATGAAAAACAATGTAACATCCTTTTACAAGTGGTTTCCACATTTTTTAGATTTTATTATTTATTTTCCAAGACCTTTGACATTTTCCCATTGATTATTCATCATAGAATTGTATGATTAGTAATGGATCTTTCAATATCATGTGAGTATTGTCACTGATAGTTTCTCTACATGTCTATAATGCATCACATGATCAGTGATGGGTCTTACGATGGTGCGTGAGCATTGTCATGGATATCCACTCTTCTTGTTTGTGGATTTGGAGGGGTGTCTCATGATCAATCGATGTGTAAAAAGGCCTCCAAAATATTTATTGGACATGGTTGGAAGTCTTTGTGAGATTAAGATGCCTGTTGAAGTGGATTTTGTGTGATCAAGGTGTACTTGTCTGTGCCCCCTCACCAGATAAATAATAGATCTCATGACGAAACTTGAGCATCATCATGGATGACCTCACTTCTAATCCGTGGATCTGGAGGGGCATTACATGATCAAATATAAATGTCCAAGGGAATTCTCATGATGAAGGTGACATGTCGGAGGGCTGACACATGATCTGAGTAACTCTCCTGAAAGCCTTAACATGATCACCAACACTTGTATGGATGCATTCATAAGAGCAAGAGGGCTCATCAAAGGGGATTCATGTGATCATCCATAGATCGCACAAAACATAATACTCATCTGCGTGACCTTCCCTAATTCATGTTATTTTATGTATTCTTAAGGGACAAATGATCTGTCTGACTTAACCACTTGGTCTCCATGTATCCATGACCCCCCCTTAATTCCTTTTTTGAAATAAATACCTATTCTTTGGGTATTTATTTGATCCTAAAATTGTCGATGATCATTTTGCGGACATCAACAACGTCACTCAAGTTGAGAATAATCATATTTGAGAGCATCTCAAAGATGGGGCTAATACATCCCCAAAATATTACCTCAATAACCCTTGGTAGGGATAAATCCAAATGAAAAATGGGACTTCTTGAAATGGTAACCTACAACCATTTAAGGATCAAAATATAGATCCCATGAAGTACATTTGGGAATCCGAATAAGCAAGTAAAATCAACAACAGGATATTATGAAGTACGTATGGGAATCCCCCTAATATAAAAATCAATAAAATGATCAGAAGTTAAATCTTAGGAAGTACCTTTGGGAATCCCCATAATATATCACACCACGCCAGGCTCAATCAGACAGATACCTAGAAGCACCACTAGTAATCATAGCTACATCAAGAGTAATGATGTGAAAGTATAAATAAAGAGTGAGGGTGTATGAATCGATAAACCCATCACTACTTTCACAACCCCTCAGGCTTACAATTTTGGTATGGGTTTTAAGGTGACACCCACTACCATCTTTACCTAAACCACCAACACACTAGTTCTAGTTTGATCAAACATTGAGGAATCCATGTGGCCGCTCAGGTAAAAACATTGGAGATACATCCTACTTGGGATCCTCAAAGTATCATATAAGAGATGGAATCCCTCTTGGGATCCTCTAAAATAGCATGTAAGGAAAGGAATATCACATGGTATACTCAAAATAGTAATTAAGTGGAGGCATCATACATAGGATCCTCAGAAACAGTAAGTGGAGTCATCTTATATGAGATCCTCAAAAAGAGTAAACTGAGACATCCTACATGGGATCCTCAGTCACACACCAGTTTCTAAAAACCCACAACCTCACAAGTATAAAGAGGTACAAATAAAAAAGGTTAATTCACTCAAGGTAAAATCAAAAAAACTTTAATCTAGGGAGATGGATCATGGCCCATCTCAGATCAAGGCCTCACTCTAGGTTGTTCTGAACACCCAACCATTCTATCTCACTCTTAGGAGAGAAGATATTATAATTACGGGAGGAATCACCTCTCTATCATATATCACTCTCCCAAACACACCTCTTAGGAGTCCTCAAATCATAACAAGGGATCCACCACCACAATCTACATATAAAAACACACAAAATGGACTAATCATGTGTCCAATTCTGACTTTGGGGTGTCAAAACATGAAAAAATATAAAAAGGGTTGTTAGAAAGGAGAACACACATGTATACCATAGTAAACAATGAGTACTATCAAATCTTCACATATGTATATAATTTAACCTAACATGGAATGTAAAACCCATGTACACAATGTGTAAAAAAAATTTACACGACATGTACCCTACAAGGGGTACTTTTTTGAATACCTCATATGGACTATCCATGTGATTTAGCCTAGCTTTGTACTCATACATGATGTGTATACCACCCCTGGTATGACCATGTACCCTTCATGGCCAGGTGCCCCTACACAGGCTATCTGGATATGTACTCGACTACATGGAAAACACTAGTACACTATTTATACTCCCAGTTCACATCATATACATCTAAAAATCCATCTTCCCCAAATAGGAATAACACATGATGTGTGTTCTTCAACTACATGCCGTGTGGTCAGAATTTATAAATGGGAAACCCTTGTGAATGGACCAAAACCCTATTTTCTCCACAATTTCTATAGATCGACTGTCAAGGGGTCTAAAGTAGTCATAATAGGGCCTTAAAACTAAAAAGTGGTAAATATAAAAATATTTACTACAAAAACACAGAAACATCCTACCTTTGGAAAAAATCTAATAAAGATTCACATTGATTCGTATTCCACTGCTTCCAAGTGACGATCCTTCTCCTCTTGAGCTCTATGGAGGCACCTCCATTCTTCTTCTTGTTCTTATTATCTCTCTCCATATCTCTATCTCTCTCTCTCTATAACTCTACCATTTTCTCTCTCAGTCATGTGAAGGGGAAGTCCACATGGGTGTACAGGAGAAGCCAGGGGGAGGAGAAGAAAGAAAAGAGGAAAAATAAAATGAATAAAAAGAAAAGAAAAATAAAAAGTGTCTAGACCTAACACCGATGTCTAACATGAGTTTATGCCATGCATATGAAAATACCTTCATTATGGAATCAATGGTTGAGATAGAATCTCAATAAAACACTCCATTCAAAAGTTATATCTTAATGAACATGTTCTAATAAATTAATATTTAATTAATTAAATATTAAATATTTCTTATTCTATGAAAATTTAAAAGTCTCATATTTCCACCAAGCTCCTATCCTAGGGTAAACATTCTATTTTGGGACCAACTAAGTGGTCATAGAAATTATCTAAGATCATATTTTATGGGGAAAATAAAATTTCACCACTTATAAGAATTAGAAAGAAAAAAATTAAAATTTTTTATGTAATTCCCAGCACATAAAATCACAGGTATTTACATGGCCGCAAAAATATCTTGGAAGAAGTATGGTATTTTGGTCACCATAGTCTAGATTGAATAATTAAAGATCCCTCTAAGACCAATAGGCCATAGTCCTTCCATTATGACACAATAGTCATGCCTTTTTAACTCTTTAATATTTCAATTTCTAATGCAATGAGACTAATTATAAGCATAACCATCTGGCAACATCAAATATATAATCCATTAACATAATAAAAAATGGATTTATTTAGAAGGTGTGTAATCTGATTTTAGGTTCATTAAAATGTGTGATATTTTATTTTCAAATAATTTAATTTTGGGATACCTATAAATTTGGGCAAGATCTAATAGTTATTTTACATTATATTTGGTCTTACAGGGTGTGTCCAATAGGGTATAAAATATTTTATCAAAAAATTATTCTAAATATGAATTACATTTAACATGAACCAAACCAACATACTAGAATAATATGGTAGTCCCCAAAAAATACTTCGCTTTATAAAATTATGATATCTCCAAAAACCATATATTTTTTTGTTTATAGTTGGCAAAAAATTAATAGGTGGTAATGGATATATGATAGATTTTACCTGAATACTTGAGAGCATTGATGGTGGTTCATCTCTTTAAATTCTACCTTTTTCTAAAATTATTTCTATTCCTTTGAAAAGGGCGATCTGTAGGAAGAAATCTCTAATGTCAATAAAAATAACTAGTATTTATTCTATTGAAAAACATAAATTATTTGTTGTTATCCATGAAATATGAACATGATTTTAGACTATGTTAACTCTATCTAGATAATATAACATAATTTATAAAGTCACTGACTATCCACATTAATGAAACTTTAAGTGAAAAATTATGATATGAAATTATATCATATATAGTCACACTTTCGTTCCATAATGAAATTAACTCATCAATTAGTGGTTTCAAATAAACATCAATATTCTTCTTCAAATGTACTAGAATTAATAGAACCAAATATATATATGGTTCCTTCATCAGCATTCAATGATGAAATTTTTACAAAGCTACAAAAACAGGCCAATAAAAATATTGGCTGTCTTAAGTACCAAATGGATAAAAACCATCAGTAGAATGAGTTAACCATATGTTACAAGGTTCTGAAGATAAAAAAGGATACACTTGATCGAATTTTTCCATAAATCATCATCACATGGATTATTTAAGCTTTTATTGATGAAAATATTTTATTAATAACATTTAATTAATGCTGCTATGTTGCAAGACATAAATACATTACTAAAACATAGGCCTTTAACAGTGCTAAAATTGGCCTTTGTCAGTGCTAAAAAGTGATGAATACCGGATCAAGATTAAAATCCCTAGGATTTTATTAGTGATTTTAGAAGAGCTTATAAAGGATACCTTTATCAAATCATTTACTAGAATTGATAATGGGTACCTTTATCAGATCTTTTAAAAGCACTGATAAGGGGTCATAATATAATGTGATTTTAAATTTACAACACACTACAAAACTAGAAGAAACAGTTATAAATACATCAGAAACAATGAAAAAAAAAACAGGCACAAATACGAATTTTAAATGAAATAAAATATACAACACAAATACAAGAAAAAAATATTATATAAATTTCAAACATTGGTTTATAAAATTACATTATTAAGTAAAGATTATCAAAGACATTCAAAACCATCAATGTTTCTTTGTCTTTGGCCTCTGGTCCCCACTCTATCTATTTCCAAACAAAACACCCCTACTCGAGAAAAAGAATGAACCTATATAAGAAAACAATTATTATACTAGTAATACTATAAATAAATAAACTAAACATAAATAGTTAATTTTAAATTAAACTTTTATTCATACCTAGAACACTACGTATCCGATTCAGTTGTGGTTGATTCTTGCATGTCACACCATTTCTAGTTCATTTTCAATCATTATCTCTATAAAAATTAAATAAATAAGTATAAGATAAAAATTATAAGGAATATAATTAAGTAATATAAGATAGAATGATGAGAAAACAATCAAGGATCATTTTCTTAGTTTTGGTGATGTGATGCATGTTTTAAACTAAAAGGAAACTTATATATTGAAAACATGCACTTGGAGTCATACGAGTCACACCATGCATCAGATTGAGGTGAACATGATCTATACGCATCCAAAACGATTTATGAATCATTTTAATAAATTATCAAAGAAATTTTAATGTGTTTTCTTAGTTTTGAGTATGTCACTTATGTTTTTTTACTAAAATGTTATTTTAAATTGGAAACGAGCACTTTGAGTCATACCAGTAACATCGTGTGTTAGTTTGATGTGAGACTAATTCCTACACATTAAAAATGAATTGTGAATCATTGTACTAAATTATTATGAAAATCTTAGGGCATTTTCTTGGTTTCTAGTGAGTGATACTTTTTGAACTAAAATTTAAATTTTAAATCGATAATGGAAACTTTGAGTCACACCGGAAAAATCTTACATTAGATTGAGGTTCATCTAATTCATACATGTAAAAAATGGATTATGGATTTCTTTAATAAATTATATAAAAAATTTGAATGAGTTTTCTTAGTTTTGAGTATGTCACTTGTTTTTTCACTACAATTAATGTCAATTTTAAATAAAAATAAATACTTGGAGTCATACTAGTCACATAATTCATCATATTAAGGTGCGGTTGATTCCAAAACATCAAAAATGACTTATTTATTATTTTTATAAAGTATAAAAACAATCCTAATAGGTTTTATAAATTTTAAGTATGTCACTTTTTTTACTAAAATGTCATTTTAAATTGGAAATATGCACTTTGAGTCATACCAATAACATTGTGTTTCAGTTTGATGTGAGAATAATTCTTACATGTCAAAAATGGATTATGAATCATTTTCCTAAATTATCAAAACAATATGAGTGAATTTTCTTGGTTTTTAGTGAGGGACACCTTTTGAACAAAAAATTCAATTTTAAACTAACAAGGGACACTTTGATTCATACCGGGAACATCATGCATCAAAGTGAGGTGAGGATGATTCCTACACATCAAAAATGAATTATTTATGATTTTCATAAAGTATCAAAATAATATAAATGTGTTTTATCAGTTTTGAGTATGTTAGTTGTATTTTTTTTAAAATTAATGGCAATTTTAAATAAAAAGACACCCTTGGAGTCATAACAGTCATACGATGCATTAGATTGAGGTGTAAATCATTATTAAATATAAATAATGGATTATATATATCATTTTACTAAATTATAAAAAACAATAAAAATGAATTTTCTTGATTTTGAGTATGTCATATGTCTTTTTTACTAAAATTAACGTCAATTTTAAATAAAAAGGCACAATTGGAGTCATACCGGTAACACCATGTGTAATATTGTGGTGAGGATGATTACTACACATCAAAAATGACATATGGATCATTTTACTAAAGTATAAAAATAATATGAATTCGTTTGATTAGTTTTGAGTATGTATCTTGTATTTTTTAATAAAATGCCATTTTAAATCGGAAACACACACTTTGAGTCATACCATTCACATCCTGTGTCAGATTGAGGTGTGAAAAATTCATACACATCCAAAAAGAATTATGAATAATTTTAATAAAGTATCAAAACAATATGGATGAACTTTCTTGATTTTGAGTTGCCACTTGTGTTTTTTACTAAAATTTCATTTTAAACTGAAAACAAGAATATTGAGTCATACTAGTCACATCATGTACCAGTTTATCACAAGAACAATTCTTATACATCAACAATGAATTATGAATCATTTGACTAAATTTTGAAGACAATCTAAGCAATTTTTCTTGGTTTTCAGTGAGTGACACTTTTTGAACTAAAATGTCAATTTTAAACAAATAAAAAACACATTGAGTCATACCAGAAACATCGTGTATCAGGTTTAGGTGAATATAATTCCCACATGTCAAAAATTACATATTGATTGTTTTACTAAAGTATCAAATAAATATGAATGTGTTTTCTTGGTTTTGAGTATGTCAGTTGTCTTTTTCACTAAAATTGATGTTAATTTTAAATAAAAAGACACACTTGGAACCATACTGGTCACACAATGTTTCATATTGAGGTGTGGTTGATTAATAAAAATAAAAAATTACTTATAGATCATTTTAATAATTTATCAAAATAATATGAATGCATTTTCTCAGTTTTAAGTATTTCACATTTTTTTTACTAAAATGCCATTTTAAATTGGAAACATGCACTTTGAGTCATATAAGTGACATAAAGTGTTAGTTTGAAATGAGACTAATTAATACATGTCAAAAGTGAATTGTGAGTATTTTTACTAAATTATCAAGAAAATATGAGTATGTTTTATTTGTTTTTAGTGCGTGATAATTTTTGAACTAAAATTTCAATTTTAAACAGACAACATAAACTTTGAGTCATACTGGGAACATCATGTATCAGATTGAGGTGCAGATAATTACTACATGTGAAAAATGAATAATGGATCATCTTTATAAAGTATAAAATTAATCCAAATGTGTTTTATCATTTTTGATTATGTCACTTTTCTTTTTAACTAAACTTAATGTCAATTTTAAATAAAAAGACACACTTGGAGTCATACCCATCACACCATGCATCAGATTGCGGTGGAGTTGATTATTACATGTCAAAAATTACTTATAGATAATTTTCCTAAATTATCAAAACAATATTAATGTGTTTTATATGTTTTGAGCATTCCAGTTGTCTTTTTTTTACTAAAATGTCATTTTAAACTAGAAACACACACTTCTAGTCATATTGGTCACATCATGTGTCACTTTAATGTGAGACTAGTTCCTATATGTTAAAAATTACTCATGAATCATTTTACTAAATTATCAAGACAATTCGAGCATGTTTTCTTAGTTTTCATTGAGTGACACTTTTTAAACTAAAATGTCATTTTTAAACTGATAATGGACACTTTGAGTCATACTTGTCACATCGTGTATCAGATTTAGGTGATGTTGATTCCTACACATCAAAAATAACTTATGGATTATTTTACTAAATTATAAAAACAATAAAAATGTTTTTTCCTGGTTTTGATTATGTCACTTTTATTTTTTACTAAGATTTCAATTTTAAATAATAATACACACTTGGAGTCATACCAGACACATCGTGCATCGGATTGAGGTGTGTCTAATTCCTAAATGTCACAAATGAATTATAGATTATTTTACTAAAGTATTAAAACATTATTAATGTGTTTTTTTGTGTATGTAATGTGTGTTTTGAACTAAAATGTAAATTATAAACAACAAACATATAGTTCGAGTCATATAAAGAACTTTGTGTATCAGATTATGATGCAACTGATTGATTATGTTATATGTGTTTTCCTTTAAAATATCTAAAAGCAACTAGAAAATAGAGAACATGTTCCATTTTTATGGAATACAAAACCTTCCTAAAAAACTGCACATTTTAGGCAGCATGGGGTTTCCTCTTCAATCAAAAAGGAATATGTTCTTTCAATTATTTATGATCTCTATGAAAACTAAAAAAATAAGTATCAGATAAAAATGACGAGGAAATTAACTAAATAATGTAGATAAAATTATGATAAAGTAAACTAAAAAGAAACTTGTTCTATTTATTTTTCATTTAACTATAATATAATTGGTCTTGATCACACAGAACTAAAATAAAGTTAATTTAGTCAATATTACATGACCCTAAAAGAAAATACATTGGACCATATAATATGAAATTAAACTTCTTTCAGCGTTCTTTACTACATGAACTTAAACTATATGACATACCATTCCACATAGATTATGACTACCTATATGATATTTCTTCATTAAAGTCTCTAAACTATAAATCTCATCATAAAGGATTATTTTTAAAAACTACAATTGGTACATTAAAATATTTTTTTCCTTCATCATAGCTTAAAATTATAACAAACATTTTTAAAAGATAATTGGAATTCCTAGTATCATTATTTTAAACTATGATTCTAAACTATAACATTTTTGATTCACCCAATGTGGATACATATGATATATTTTAGAAGATCAATCCCAAAAATATGATTATAATAACATAACATTCACATATTACACAAAATTCCTATAAAAACTTTTATCTTTTTGGGTTGGTGTAAAACTCATATATAAAAATATTTCTTATTATTTGATATAAAAAAATATCATAACACATTATATATTCGTAGATTATACTAAAAATTATTGTATCTCTTTATTTATTCCAAGAAAACATTAAATATTAGTGTAAACCTATTAGTGTTCATTTATTAGACTAAAATAAATATTTACAATTGAGTTTTTATAGACAATAATAAAATATATATTTCCCTTTCTCCATTATAGAGAGTACAAACTCTAAGATAAACCATTTACCTTATTTGATGGAAAAAACTTCAGTCTAACCTATTATGTATTTTAATAAGAAACTAAACTCCATTATAAATGTTTTCCCCTTTTTGACTATGTTAAACATCAATATAGCCCTGTATAGCATCCAAATGACACTAAAATATATCACATAAATTAAGTCTTCAAGGATTGTGATATATATTAGTATATCCTTTTCAATATTCTATGTGATGATAAACTCTAACATACCATCATAATTATTTATTCATCAAAATGGGAACATCACTAATCTCATTATTTTTTTTATTAAGAATAATGATGAGTTTTTTGTTAATGAGATTTTGAATATGGATCATTTTACATAATTAATGTGCACATGAATATTAGTGAAGAACCATTGGACACATTTTTTATGGTGATCTGGGGAACAAGTATCTATATGCATAATAAGGATAGGTTAAAAACCTCCACTCAAGTAAGGATTGTGAGATTCTATGTGATGTAATGGTGGAATGATTTAATTTCACATCACGAGTATTCAAAAGAATTAGTATTAGTCAATACATTTCATTAATGTAAACATTATGTGTTACTTGTATGTATTTCAGAAGCATTTGTGATATTATATTATTTATCTAATTGATTATCGAGTAAACCAAATAATTCCACCACCCACCAAAGTGAAACCACTATATTGTTCTTTTCATCTATAATTTACCAACACCCATGATGTAACCCTAGATATGTAATTAGTATAATTTTATTCTAAATATGATAAGTAAATTAGCTAAAAAATTTAGATAAAATGATGATAAAATTAATGAAATAAGTACCAGGAAGCCACCTCTTCGTGATGCCTATATACATTCTGACACCATGTTTTCTTCTCATTTCTAAAAAAATAAATTTCATCAATTATACTTTTACTTGAGAAATAGATCAAAAATAATATATAATCATTTTGATACTAATGGTTCACACTAAAAAATTTATTTCTAAGGTCATATATTGTATTATATCACAAACATAGTAGGGAATCACCTAAATTTTTGTTGGAAAACATTCTGACACCATGTACACTGCCCACTCATATCTAAACAAATTTAATTATTCTTTTGAGTAAAAAGGTTGTCAAAAGTCTTTTTATTAATTAAAAAATATAGAAAAAAATGACTAAGTCATATTTTTATTGAAATTATAATTATCTTTGGAAATTGACTTTTTCGGGATGCTGGTCCTTTAATGGTTTATGATCTCTCTCATAAATTTACAAACATAATATCTATAATAATTTCTATTATATTTCTTTTGAAAATATAGAAAAATTGACCCAAATAATTAAATTGTTTTGAAATATTTTTTTATAGTTACATATTTCTATATATACCTTAATCTATTTCCCTTTGAAGTAATCTACATGATTTTTATGTTCAGTCCCTGACTTTATGCCATGATTTAGACTATATTTAGAAATTTTCCTATCCTAAAAAAATTATTTTTAAAACACAAATGAAACATATATTTCCAAGTTTATTTATAAAATTTTGATTCTAGTGTATTAAAAATTCACAATAAACATAATGTGAAGTTGGTTTTTTGGATATCCATGAATTGAATCCAAAAAATAAACATTTGGGGTATCCAAATTGACTGCGATCAACATCTAGTGTTGCCTAAAAAACAAAAACAAATAAGTAATGAAATAAATAAAAATATATATTATGTGATTAGATTTTATAGTTTTACCCCTGCATTGTAGGAATAAAAAAAGTCTAACGTCTGTAATTTTTTTCTCAAACTCATTACATAGCTCATCCTTATTCTTCTCAATTTATTCATTCTCTGGATAAATTTCTTGCATAGAAATGATATAGGGATTAATGGATCCAAATCGTGCTTCATACAGTTTTCCCTTTATATAGTAGTGATATAAATTATTATAGAAAATATGAATAGGTATTAAATTTAATGAACATATTAGATCAGTTTTTGAAAAGATGTATTATGAAAATATACCTTATGTATGTATTCACAACTAAGACTCCCAACCATTAAATTTTGAGAATCTCATTTATAATTTTGAGACCAACTATGTCTGTAACAAAAGTTTAAGAATTTATTCTTCATATAGAATTTAAGACATATTTTCATCTTTAAATGTGATCACTATTTGAATTTCTAAGGATTATAAATTTTGATCTAGAACTGGTGGGGAGAAGGTACTCCTGTTGGTCCTTTTGATTTCTTAGTTGATTCACTAGATTTTCTTGATCTTACCTTCCATTTCCTTATAATCTTATCTATTTGTAATAACAAACTTCACATAAAACCTTTTTCATCAACTAATAAAGGTTATTCCAAAGAAAAAATTTGTTAAAGGCATACCTCATGTATCTTTATAAGATTAGACGACCATGCTATGAAAGTTCCAATAACATCATTGACCATTGTAATATATGGATCATCAAGTGGAACATGAAACTCAGTGGTCGACTCTTGAGCTACCTCAATCCCTACTCTCATGTAAATTTTTTGGATTTCTTTATTATGTATATTGTCTCCCAAGATATTATAAATCATACCCCTCACAACAATGTGGTGTGTGGGTTTTCATATTTTTATTAATATAAATCTATCAAAAGTTTTTTGATTCACATTTAGGAGAAAGGGTAATGACAAAATTAATTACCTCAGTTAAGGTATGCAGTTGAGTGTAATGAATATCCTTAAAGATAGCAGGGTTATTCGGTTCTTCATGTATGAATCTTTGTTCTATCACCAGTTCACTTTGATCCTTTCTCATATATTAGTCCGACAAACCAGACTAGAAAATAAGATCTTGAAAAGAATCTATTTGTGCCTGAAATCCTTTAATAATATTATATGTTTCTTGTTGTGGTGTTATCTTCTTGAAGTATATTCTAGGAGACACACCAAAACCTACTCTTCTAACAAAACAATATTGTTCTGATTGCTTCAAAGCTACTGAAAGTAGTTTTTCTTCCAGTACAGTCTCTACCGATTCTTATGTATAAAGAATATAAAAAATATTTGAACATAAATAGATATTTTTTAAATACTGTTATAAACCCTAATGAATTATTATTATTTCATACTTACACATGTTTCCCATAGTACTTTTCTTCACTAACTATTTTACCCTCTTTATTTACACGAGCCTCCTTCCATAGAACATGACATGAGATGGAAGTGGATTATTATTTTGATGCATCAATTTTCATATAATAAAAGGAACATATGTTGTTTCATATCAAATAAAACTTTTATTATTGATTTAATATACATACAAGTTTTTTTTCTAGTGAAGAATACCCTATTATTTCTTTATGAGAGGGGTACATTGGTTTTAATGAACATTCTTTATTTCCAGAACTCTTTCTATTTCCTAAATTAACAATCTTGAATAAAATTGGATAAAATAAATAATATCAAATAATATATTATTTACTAGAATTTACTTTATATTATTTTTCATCATAAAGACAGATGAAATTATTCCATGTTTCTTGATTTATAATGTGTTCATAACTAACTAGTTGGTGGGGCTTTACTTTCCCCTCAGCATCCCTAAGATGTAACTTGGTAAGAAGAGTCTGGAAGACTCTATGAGATTTTCTAGTGTCCATAGGACATATTTCTTATAGAAATATTCTAAAAGAAATAAACCCTAAAATTAATAATTAAAATTAAATAAATGTTTAATTATATAATTTTTCAATAAAATGGAGAAAGTATATCATAACATTACTGTTATATCTTTCCAAAGGGTTTACTTTGTTACAGACAAGATGTGGCACAATTAATCTATATCAATTGACACATTCATCCTCATTGTGACCCCATAATAACTAATGGACATTAAATTTATGGGGTTAATAGGTTGGGCGCATTGATTCCATAAAACCTATAAATTTATACCCTTACTTCTTTCCTTGATAATTTTATTCAACACTATGATGATGCGACGTTCTTTTTTTTATAAAAAATATTGATAATCTAATAATTCTATAGTTTCATAATCAACAGTATGTTCTTCCCCAGAGTTGGTAACATCATTATGTGCAGAAGACATTATCTACATGATTATCCAAACATTTAACTTATATTATTTTAATGCAGTTGAGAAAAAAAAATATTATGTAGAAAATCATAGTATATTAAAAATAAATTTAAGATTCTCATTGAACTATCCTTAATTTTTTAAATGTTTATGGGATTTGATCCTCTATCAAGAATCCAAATCCCCTCTTTATGGTCCCCTCTAATGCACAATACATTGTCTATATTGGGTCCAACATGAACTTATTGTGATCCCCCAATGAAAGAGTTACCGTCAATTGAATTTTCATCTAACCCTATATTTGTTTTAGTCTCTAGTAGGAAAATCATCCAATTCTTATTTTCTGGATTTGAGACATAAAATATGTGCCCTTATTGTGATTCCATTATGAATGGATCATCTTTTCCCCCTTATACACTAAAATTCACCTTCACGAAGACCATTCCATCAAATTTCACTATACTCCTACTATAAACCCATTTAAAATAGAAAATATGAACTTGAAATGTTGTATAATATAACTCTTATATTTATTCGATAATGCTAAAATATGAAATATTCACAAAAATTGCAATTTTATCCTTGAAACCAGATTTGTGCATCACTTCCACCATAAGAATAACTCCACTATTTTGATTTATATTATAGTCATCATGTTATTTTGTATATAAATTGTAACCATTGATTACAAAACTAGTGTAAGATATAACATTTTTATTTGGTCACCTAGCTGTCCATTGAAGTTGTTTGGAAATTTAATTTGGATTTTTAGATAACTCCTTAAAAATTTGATCTCAGAACCATCATATAATATGTTGATTATGTGTATTCAATATCCACCCTTCAGTCCTTGATGGATTAAACTATCTAATAATTTCTTTTTGGGATTTAATGTATGGATCAACATCTTCACTATTATTAAAATGTAAAGGTGCACTTGATTCTGATCTGAGATGGTAATTGTGACAACATATCTTTTAGAAATTCATTCTCCTATAAGGCATCCACTATGACAAGACTTTAGGAAACCGATGCTGTCAACATCAGATTGATAATTGGTAAAAAATTAAACAACTTCTTTAAAAATATATCATTCTATAATAAAACCTTATATACGACTTTAATTCTTGACATACCATTTCAAAATCTTCATATTCCATTCAATGGGGGTACATCCACCTATAATGGACATGACCACATGGTTGAACCTCTCTAATCAATTTAACCATTAGGTGGACCATTATATCAATGAATGATGGTTGGAAGAACATATCTAATTCACATAATATGACCTCAACATCCTTATTCATGATTGAAAACTTATTTAGGTCTATAACTTTACTATATATGGATTTGAAAAAAAGTGAAGTCTGGTGAATATATACTGTTCATTTTTATAAAAAAAGAAATATAAAGAAACGATCATAAAATCTTGCATAAAAGAATGAAAGTTATGTGGTTTTAGTCCATGTAACTTCAAATTAGTCATTGACATGACATTTTTGGTATTTTATTAATACCACTATATAACTTTTACACCATTAAGGAAAATGAAAATTGGAGTTTTTCCTATCTGGATAGAGTGTATATTGCTGGAGGAAGAAGCGTCATCCATTTACCCTTCACCAGTGCTAACTCTTCCCTTATCCCCATGTCAACAATGTCCAACCTAAACTTGATTGTATATTTCTTTTCCATGATCATTTAGTAATGTGACAATAACAATTTCAAATAATTTTTTTATAAATTCATGAAATCAATAAAATGTCTAAGGTACAAACAATTCCAATACGATAATTCAAGGAAAATTCATCTCATTTCCAAAATGATTTCATAAGGGTTTTTAAAAATGGTTTATAAAAAACATTGTCAATATATTTTAATTTATCAAATAATTGATCACCTATTAGTGGATATAGTGTTGTACCTTGTTCAATATTCCCATCGAATGATGTCATCTAGGATCAGTATTTTGGTTGTTGAGGTAAAAATTTATGATGTCCTAAAAACAAAGTCTTCAAGAAATGTCTCAGTAGAATTGAGTGTGTGAATTTTTAACAAATGGGGCACCCAAAAATTCCAAAAATTCCATAGCTTAACAAATTTCTATAAACAGGAAAGTCATTTATCATCAGGTATAACATGGCACTCAATGCGAATTCTTCATTTCGATGAGCATCATACATTGTACCACCGGTATTCCAATTTTTTTTTAAATCTATGATCAATGGATCCAAATGGACATCAGTATAATATTAGGTTTCTTTGGTCTAGATATAAGTATATATGACATAATGTATTTGCACTTCATGCATAACCATAGTGACATGTTATAATTTACAAACACAACGGGCCATGTATTATGAGTACTACTATTTAAACCAAAAGGATTTATTCTATTTGTATATAATGCAAGATGAAAGTTTCTTGGATCATTTCAAAATTCAAGATACTCTTAATCAATTTAATTCCACTAAGGAGAATCTACTGGATGTCATAGGTTCCCATATTTAATTATTGTATCTACATTCCATGTCAATTATCTCATGGTTTCCTAACATTCATATAGTTTTCTAAACCATGGAATGATAGGAAAGTACGATACAACTTTTGAAGGACTTGATTCATTTTTCTTATTACAATCTATGCCACACATATGAATTTTTTTAGTGATTCATGTTCCTTGTTAAATAATATGCATTAATTTGGAAAAGCATATAGTTTTTTAGAGATCATTACCATTGATCATAACCTTCATTTAGAATCATATGTTCAACTTTGAATTTCATTTTCTTCAGGTCAAATATCATTATAGAGACCAAGTAGTTATGTAAAGCTAGTGCCGCTCCATCCGCTGCTAGCTTTCAAATTATATAACTTTGATACACCAAAAAATGTTGTGTATTTATTAAAAATGGTATATAGTGGTCTGTTAGCATAACTACTTAAATTATCAAAAAACTTATGATAATAAAAAAATTTAATCTTCAATTTCCATTATCATTTATTCCATGCGATCTCCATAATCACTTACACTGGTATTCATATAAAATGATCTAAACCACAATATCATCCCAATCAGTGTGAATGTTCAGTTTTTACCCGTGTTTAGTCCACCATTTATATCTCTGATCTATTCTGTGACACATAAAATGTTCTTCATACTCTTATAGACTATTTTTTCTTAAATAAAAACAATGTAAACATGGAAAAAGGATTTGAGAATAGATTCATTCATGTTATATTGAAAAATTAATGATATATTTAACTCCATATTCATATTCTTTTATCAGACGATTAGTTTGCATCATTTTTCGATTCATATCCATCCTATTAGGTTCTTAAAATATTCATTTTATAATTTTTTTTATAAATACACATAATATATTCATTATAAAAGGTGAAATTTATAGATAATTCTAATAAAGGTAACCCAAAATTTTATTGTTTAAAAAATTTTAGTATTATTTAAAGGAAATGGGTAATTGGATTTTAGAAAATAAATACTCCACTATGGTTGGTGTTATCCTCTAAATTCATCCAAAATGAACATTGGTACCAAGTATGGAATAACTACTACTCAGATTAGTTCAAGAAACATAGGTTCATGTCTAGAAGAAATGGTGGATGAGTCTCAATAAACAAAATGAAATATTAAATGTTCGAGATATGAAGATGATGAGGATGATAGTTGTCTCCTTAAAACTTTTTAAATTACCAAATCTTAATTTAAAATATCAAATATAACCTCTAAACCACTTTCAAAATTAAAAAGGATACTTTTTGAAATTTTAAACCTCACTTGAAATCAATTTTTTTAAAATTCTTTATGAAAATCAACCAATTTTTTTTCAAAACCATTAATGGGATATGAACCCCATTTTCTATTAAAACTGTTATCATCAAATGAAAATTTTTAAAATCATATTAAAAAACCATTAAAAATAAATTAAAATTTTAAAAATGTTTCCATGGGAATATGTACACATTGAAATGTTTATAACTTTATAGGTTCACTTTGAAATCACTTCTTGAGTTTCAAAACACCGAATCCATTTTAGTTCTTTTTAAGGGAAAACCATGTTTTTTCATTTCAAATCACACTTTAACATTTAAAACCAAGTTTCATTTTTCTAAAATGAAATTTAAAATAGTAATGACCATAAAAATACTAAATAGGTCACCACCCAGTCTAAAGAAAAGAATGATTATGTTTCCAAAATGATATTCCATATCTGTTAAATACATTTACTTGTTTTAAAATTATTTATTCTATGAAATTAAAGTTTAGAATTCTGTTATTTAATTATTTACAACATTTAATTTATATAAGTTTGTTATTATAAATTATATAAGTTCTAAATAATTTTAAGATATATAATAGAATATAGCTATCATATGTTTGGGTTATGTTGCCTCACATTATTTTGATAAAGTAACCTAAATATTCACATGTCTTATACCTTTGTTCAAGAAAGGAAATTACGAATTAGTACATATTTAACATATGATATATTGATTAATTTTAATAAACTTGTATTTAGTTTTAAATCATGAGTTTAAATGGTATGGATATACTTAGTTAAGTATTCCCTTTTATACCATTAGATCCTAACCTCAAAATATATTTGAAAACATAAAATCTATATATACCCATATGGGTGTGTATGTTGGGTGTGAGCTAAGAAGGTCTAGTAATATTTCACAAAATATTCACCTCTCACATCATACAATCATAGTATAATAATAATAATAAATACACATCCCATAAAAGGAAAATAGCATATAGAAAACACTAACCCAAGGGTTTCCTAATAAGGCTGATAAAATCATAATGATTTTTTTTAATAAAGTGAAAATAAACGTTTAATAACTATATGGGTGAAAATATTGTTATAAAACCATCCTTGTTATAAACTAAGGATACTATTTATCAATTACTAAGGAAGATAGTTTGAAAAAATATGCAGATTATGTTTTTATTCTTTTAATAACATCCAACCATGAGATTTTCCTAACATAGATATTTAAAAATGAATAATATTTTAAAAAATTATTTAGAAACTTTTATTAAACTAAATGTTCTTTTCATTTTAAATGAAAAGAATCACTTGAATATAATTTTCCTTAACCCAATAATTATTTATTAAGAAAACATATTTAGAAATATATTTTTGATTTTTTTAAAGAAATGGAACTAAGAAGTAAAACCTAGTATAATGAAATGTAACTAAAATGGAATAAATAAATAAAAAAAGATAAATAAGAAACAAAAGTATAGAAGATGTAAGTAATAAATTTAAATAAGGGTGATGAAGACAACCTTCCATAAAAGTGAAAGTGGTTACCAAAAAATATACATAATAGCATAAGTATAATCCATAACACATGGGAAGGATCTATGAACTATAGGTTCTAAAGTTAACTGAATACCTCATAGAATACTATCCAGCTATGTGACCAAAACAAGTAATGAAACTTAGGCCTCTTGAGGAAACCGAAAATGACCCCTAGATAATACCTCAATTAATCTAGAGAAACACCCATCTATTTACCACCCTATCTATAGTCTCCCATATGAAAACCAAAAAACAATCAACATAGAAATCATCCATTCCATTAACAATAACAACCCAAAATTAAGAACATAATTGAAACCATGCCTCCTTTAGAAAACCCATTTCAAATATTGCTTAAAAAGTAATCATTATTACTGAGGTCATTTTAAAAAAATTAGGTAAGCTAAAAATATTTTTTAAATGAATAAAATAATTTAAAAACCCCTATTTAAAAACTAATATTATAAAACAAAATTTAATCAATGTGTTTAAATTTTAAAAATTCTCTTTAAATGCTATAAACATATGCAATTACACATATACATATATAAATATATATCAATAAAAATATTCACATATTTTAATGTGAATATGTGCATGTTTCTAATACACACACACACAGACACCAATACCTACATGTATAATCATAAAACATGAAAAGAGGAATCCATAACATTGGACATAAATAAATAACATAAGAATGAAATAAAACATAAGAAAAATTCTCAAATAAGGAAACCCCAATTAATCAATGTCATGAACTCTTTCATTACCCAAATATATTTCATAAATAGCCTCAAATAATTTTAAAGTCCCAAATTTATTTATAAAAACTATCATAAATATTTTATTGTAAAAAAATATAATTTATCCATTGAATAAAGATAAAAAAGGATAAATCCATAAGAACCCAATTGGAAATCAATTATAATCCCTTATAAACCTTGAGAAACAAGTATATTTAAATCCAATTAAACCCAAATAAGAATTATAATTTTAGAAAAACCAATTTTAAACACCCAAGAACATGAAAAAAATTAGGGAACATAGAAAACATAAATACACCTACCTTGGGATACAATAAATGATACAAAACCTTCATCCATAATGAGTGGAATACTTGAAGAAGGGAAAGTAGTGCTCACATTAAAGTGAGGAGGAGGAGAAAATAATAGACCTTGGGTTTGAGCTTCGATTCATTTGAGATAAATTTGAGATATCATGAAATCTTGGATTCGTTTGAGTTTTGATTCGAGCACTGGATTTGTTTGATCCCTGATTCAAGCCTTGGATTCAAGGAGGAGGAGTGCCGACAACAGGTAGATTCCACAGAAAGCTTGAGATCTCATGATAGAAATTATTACATTAGGGTTATTTAAATAGATCAGGGAGAATTTTATCAGCGCTTCTAAAAAAGTGCTGATAAAGATTCCCTCTATCGGTGATAAATTAATAAGCGTTGATAAAAGGTATCTTTTTCAGCGCTAAAGAAGCACAAATAAAAGACATTTTTATCAGCACTAAAAATTTTGTGATGATAAAGTATTTATATTTATAATTATAAATAAAAAATTTTGTGAATATATTTATATAATTATATATTTATTTTTTATAATTTTATAATTATTTAAATATATAATTAATTATTAATAATTATATAAATACTTTTTAAAAAAATTATATATTTTTTATTTATAATTATAAATATATAATTTTATAAATATAGTAAACACACATTAATAAATATATTTATAGATAAATATATTTGTAAATATATTTATAATTATTTATTTATAATTAAAAATATATTTATACCATTATATATATTTATATGATTATATATATATTTAATAAATAAATATAAATATAAATATAGTATATATATTCATTATTAAAATATATTTATTATAATTTTATAATTATAAATATATTTATATCATTATATATATTTAATAAATATATATAAATATTAATATAGTAAATATATTCATTATTTAAATATATTTATTATAATTTTATAATTATAAATATATTTATATTATATATATAAATATATTAGGTGTTTGAGGGTAGAAATACATTAAACACACACACACACCACACACACATGGTAAAAAGGTTGTCCATAGCCCCCCATAGGATAACCCACTCATAAAGTCTTATTTATTCAGTATATGACCTTCATCATGGCCTTTTTCAATATCTTGCACAGACCCATTATGAGGGGAAAAATTCTTTGGGGCACCCTTCATGGAGTTCTTAACAAACTCAAGATTTGTATCACTACTAGGTAGTAAGTATTTCCTCTTGTTCTTACAACCCTTCTTATCAAAATCTCAAGGAAGATCTTATCAAATTCAAATGAATTGATAGAATCCAACATAGAAACGAAGTTCAGAGAACTCTCTCTCATTTCCTTATCCTAGGATGACTTTAATTCAGCTTCCGAGGAAGGTAGTTTTTTGTAGATCATGAACTTGTTGAATATCAATAGGACTTGCTTCATTCATTGTCTCTATTGGTGCCCTCTCAACAGTAGTAAGAGATTTTATGATGGGATAAAAAACCTTCAAGAGGGTTTTCTCTTTGATAAAATCCTCTTTTATAAATCCAGAACTCAAAACATCCTGTTGGATTCGATTTTGAGGGACATCAAGAGACGCCTTCACTTATATTGGGCTGTGTTCATCCAACATTACAGTGTGGTCCTTCCTGAAGTAGAAAACTGATGTATTCAGCTTATTCCTTTTATGTTGCAATGGAAATGCCCCATCCATGCCAAGTGATTTATTTCCCTTTCTGTTCCCCAATGACATATAAATATCATCAAGCATATTAACAACATCAAGCTTGACCTCAGAATCTGCGTCATACTACTTCTGAGCATTAATTGCAGCATTCTATCCCATCTATAAATCATTATTTTCAGTGTTTGAACTATGGATAGAAGCACCAAAATTAGATCCAGAAACCATAGTACCAAATGAACATGTAGTTCTCTTCAAATTGGGTTCTGGAACATGATACATACCACTGTAATATGCAACAACTACATCTTTGGAAGGTAAACCCTTGATCCAACCCTGTCGGCCAGATCCCACCAGCTTTTCACCAATAACAGGCTTCCTGAATTTACAATGCTCAATTGAATGACCACTTTTTTTTTCATTTCATGCATTTCAAATACTTACAACAATTTTCATTCAAATGTGCAATGCATTGGAAGTTTCCATAAAAATTAGGCAATCACTCATACCCTACTAAGAGCTTTAACCTGAATTCATTTCTAGCTAAAAACATAGTTTCAATAAGAGGAGCACTAAGGTACACCTCAACTAGAATTCTAGAACAATATAAATACCTTGTAATCACAATATCTTTGTAAAATTTAATTGGTTTTCCACAGTTAAATCCACTTCCAAAAGAATTATTTGGTTCCTAAAGAACTAGATAAGACCCCCAATCATAATCCACATCTAGACAATAATATTCCTAACCAAATTAGGATAAATTATAGGGTCTTAATATTGAATTATTAGGTAACCAAGCTTAATAGAAGTTGATCCGAGTCCCCAGGTTTTAATCTTGAGTTCATTCGAGGGGAAAAAATATGATAAAAGACTTTACCCATAGAAATTAACCTCCAACCCTCAAAACCCCATAACTAGGTGAGTCGAATCTAAAAATATTCCAGTTTCCAAGGGTGAAACTTTGATGTATTTATCAGGACAATAAGAATTGAGTACCTGTAATATGTAATGTGATCCGAAAGGATTTTGGGTTCAACTTTAATGAATGTGAGAGTTCCATTTTTCATGATTCATTTGCGATGGGAGGAGGAATCAACACGAAGATCAGAGAAGAGCCATTTTTTAGGAGAATTATCCTCATGTGAAGCCTTCTAAGAGTCACGATTCTTCGAATCAGAAGAGAACTTTCCTTATTCTTTGAAATAATGACCTTCTCAAGATCATTTCATCCTGATTAGCAGGAACAACTTCTGAAGAAAGCAAGCAAGCCTTTCCCAAATTAGGATATGCATTAGCCCTCTTCGCAAGGACAATGAAGACCGCCAAGGGATCTAAGTACTCATATAGATTTGGGATCATCACGAAAAGAATCCCTAAATTTCATTGAAGTTTAGAGAGATAACGTCTCAAAACATTGCAACCTCCTCCATATTATTTATGAACTCATTATATATATGTTTGTAATTATATATATGTATTTAATAAATATATAAAAATATAAATATAAATATAGTAAATATATTCTTTATTTAAATAAATTTATTAATATTTTATAATTATTTAAATATATATAATTATTTATTTAGAATTATATAAATACATTTTTTAAAATAATTTTTATTTATTCATAATTATAAATATATAAATTTATAAATATACTAAATATAAATTTATAAATATTTATTTATAAATATATGTTTAAAATCATTATTTAATATATAATCTTAAATGCATGCGTGTTAAAAATGAGTGAAATTGAATAATTAATAATGAGTATACGTTCAAAATATTGAAAAAATGGATAAGTTTTATTAATTAAATATAAATTATAAAAAAAAATATAGATGTATATTGAAATAAAGAAGAATACATATTGAAAATATTAATACATATTAAATAAATAATATAAAATGATTAAATTCCAAAAAAGTAAAAAAAATATAAAAAATGAATTAATAATACCCAATTGTAATAATATTAGAAATAAATAAATTAAATTTACTAATTAAAAACATAAAATGTTAAATGTATCATATTATAATAAAATTATAAAATTAATACTAAAATTTGATTGAATTACGTAAATATTAGTTGTATTTGGGAGTGAATTCGGGTCGGAGCGAATTTCCACCGATAGGCGGTGACCTATGCATGATGTAGGTAGGTGGTGATACAGGCATGATGCAAGAAAATGTTGACATAAACATGATTCAGGAATGATGTTGTACTAGAAATTCAAGACATTTTGTGGGCCTTTGGACCATGTAATGTGATTCATACCCACTAGGCCTTCAGACCATGTATTGAATAAATAAGGCTTGATGGGTGGGATATCCCTTGGGGGGGGGGGTTATGACCTGCCTTTCTGGCCTGTGTGTGTTGTGTGTGTGTATGTTTATAGTAATTTTACCCCCAAGCACCAAATATATATTAGGTGTATGTGTTTCTATATAAGATTTCATTAATTACTTAAATATCTATATGTGCACATTGTATATAAAAATGAATTAATTACGTATATGTCAGTGCAATCAATGTAACACAAGTTTGATATATGTTAAATTGAAAAATATAATGAAATTCAATTATGTTTGTTACTCAATACAATTAGTTAATATTTTAATTAATATTAATTTTTAATTATAAAACACTAAATATATGACTTATTTAATGTAAGCATAAATATTTTGTATTATATAAATCATATTTTAGGAAATATTATATACATTGATATATATATAGAAATATATATGAATATATTTCTATATTAAATGTATTAATAAATAATTATGTATAAAAACCATTAAAAATGAATAAGACATTAATATGTTTTTAATTATTACATTTTATTCATTTTCTATATTTAAATTTAATATATATTATTTATCAATATTTATAATTAATATATATATATATACCTATTAAAATTATTAATTTTCATTAATAACCGTTTCATTAATAATATTTTAATTTTTAATTTTTATTTTTTTTGGTTTAATTATTACAATTTATTCATTTTTAATTTTTTATTTAATTATTACAATTTATTCATTTTATATATGTATATTTATTATATTCTATTTATTAATATTTATAATCTATATATATGTATATTAAATTTATTTATTTTTATCAATGATTATTTTATTAATAAAATGTTTAATATTTTTCTTAATTTACTCATTTTTAAATTTTATTTGTTTAATTATTTAATTTTATCATTTTTTACATATCTATATATTTAATATAAACTATTTATCAATATTTATAATATATATATATATTAAATTTATTTATTTTTATCAATAATTATTTAGTTAATAAAATTTTTAATATTTTTTTTCATTTACTCATTTTTAATTTTTATTTGTTTAATAATTTTATTTTATTTGGGACCTTTATTAGTGCTAAAAAAGCACCGATAAAAGATACCCTTTATAAACGCTATAAAAAAGAGTTGAAAAATAATAACTTTTATCAATGTTTTTTAGCACTGATAAAAGGTACCCTTTATCAACACTTCTTTAGTGCTGGTAAAGGGCACTTTTATTAGTGCTTTTTTTCTAGCTCTGATAAAGGTCATCATTTCTAAAGACCGATTTTGTAATAGTGATCGACGCTATAAATAGGGAGTAATTGGAAAATTCCTCATCTGTTTCCTAAGAAATATGGACTTTCCTTATTGTTCCTCTTTATACCTTGATTCTCCACATGTTGGAAAATTAACTAATGGTTCATAATGACCATAATATAAGATCCAGGGATTTGAACATGTATGTATCTTCTAATAACTAAGACCCAAATTATGGACTAACTTTTTTACTTTCATAAAAACTTATAGGTAATGTATTTCTGTCAGGAAACAACGATTTAACTAAAGAAAAATATTTAATCAAAACAACTATTTGAAATTAGAAAATCTAATTTAATAGCTATAAATTTTATAACAACTTCAAGTTTTCTTATCTGGAATGTCGGATATAAGGCTTCCCCACCAGATTTCAAAAAATTATAAAATTGAGGTTCTTATAATTTAGGATTTGAAATATCGTTTTGAGTTGTTGTTTCCAGAATATATGGGCCAACAACCTCCTGTACTAAATTATGAAATGATGGATCAAGAACCAAATCATTTTTGTTTTCTACCAAATTTTGTTCACCACGTTGATACCAAGAAATATAATATTTCCAAAAACAAAAACCCAATATATGAAGTCCCACATTATCAAATGTTTTTAATCTCCTGAGATCATATTACTTACATGGAGATTTAATTGTTCCTTCAGAAATAAAGTCTGAATTTTACAATAAAAATGATATGAATGTTTCAACACTCCAGATCCCTTAGGAAATTTTCAACGATTTATCCAATCAAGATCGTGTAATATAAACCTGTGTCTACTTTCCAGGTCCATAGTTTTCTAAAAAAACAAAAATGAGGATAATTATTATTCATTGTGACCAATTATTAAAAATTATTAATAAATTTTAATTATAGATAATTATGACTATATATCAAGAATTCATACTAATTTTTACTAATTATTACAAATACTTATTAATTATTACTACTTATTATAAATATTAATTAATTAATTTTAATTTTCTATTAATTATAACCAAATTTTAATAAATATCACTAATTTTTAATAATTATCTGTATTTTTTATATTTTTACAAGTTATTACAAATTATAATAATTTTTACTAATATATATAAATTATTAATAATATTTACTAATTATTATTAATATCTACTAATTATTACTAACATAGAACAATTATTTATTAATTATTACAATTTTTTTAATAATTTCTAATATTTTTTTTAATTATTACAAATTTTTTACTCATTATTATTAATTTTTAATAATTATTAGTGTTTCATATATTTTATTAAAATTTATTACAAATTATCCAAATTTACCAGTATTTACAAATTATTACTAATATTTACTAATTAATACCAATGTATACTAATTAATTATTAATTATTACAAATTATTTAATTATTATTACATTTTTTATTTATTAATACATTTTTACTAATTATTATAAATTTTTAATAATTGTTAGTATTTTTTATATTATGTACAAGTTATTAAGTTTCTTTAATAATTACTACTAATATTTATTGATCTTTACTAATTAATAGAATTATTTTTTAAGTAATACTAATTATTTGTTAATTATAAATGAATTTTTAAAAAATATTAGTAATTTTTAATAATTATTAGTATTTAATATAATTTTTTACAATTTATTATAAATGATCATAATTTACAAATATTTAAAAATAATTAATATTATTTAGTAATTAATACTAACATTTACCAATTACTACTAATATTGACTAATTATCTATTAAAAATTACCAATTATTTAATGATTATTAAAAATTATTTTTAATTATTACTAATTTTTTAGTAAATATTGTGAATTTTTAATAATTGTTAGTATTTTTTTATTTTTTTAAAATTTATTACAAATTTCTTACTAATTATTAATAACTATTTTTTAATAAATATTACATATTTTTAATATGTATTTGTATTATATATATATTTTACAATTGATTATAAATTATCATAATTTACTAATATTCACTAATTATTTAATAATTATTAAAAATAATTTAGTAACTAATACAAATGTTTTTAATTATTACCACATTTTTACTAATTATTTTCATTTTTTTAGGAATTTTTAGTAATTTTTATATTTTCTTTACTAGTTATTACAAATTTTTTTACTGATTATTACAAATATTTATTTTGCAATACTAATTTTTTTATTAATTATTACTAAAATTTTAATAAATATTACTAAGAAATTACAACAAATCTCAAACATGGGAAAAAATAAAATATCATAAGATTAATAATCGAATATCATTGATGAATTATATGTAACATTAAAATAAATAATACAATCAATAAGCATAAATATGTATAATAAATTCAAATATTACATATATATCAAGCTTTGTAATAATTCAAACATAAAAAAATCATATAAATAAACATATCAATCAATAATCATGGTGTCACCACTTTCAAATGATATAATCATAAATCTGTAATCATTCACAACTCAAAATATACTCAAAATCAAATATGCAATAATAATATGAGGCAGAAACAAACACGTGCCTTATGTTAACAAATCATTTAAAAAAATCCATACAAGTGATTAATTTTAATACAATCTTGAAAAACAAGGAAACTACCCTTCAAAACAATTTTTAAACCATATTATGATTGAAAATCTCTATTAAACTCAAAACAAATAAAGACAAACACCCAAATAGGAAAATATCTTAAATCTAAAGGTTAAACAGTGGGAATACTACCTCAAATTAAGTGAAATCAACTCATGTGGAGTCCAAATATGTAATCTTTAATGGTGGAGACCCAAATATGGTGGAATAAACCTACAACAACCCTAAATACCGAATAAAACATAAAGATTGGGGAATTTTTTGACCTATGGTTCGACTAAAGTAATTGTAGTGAGAAGGAAGGGAGAATCAAAAAAAGAATCAAGGAGGAGAGAAGAGGAACCCATACCCAGGGGATTCAAACCTCAATTGATAAGAAATTTGGTGAGATGAAGGAATATGGGGGTGGGATGTGTGATAGTGGGGGTTGGATGCTTATTTTTATTAAAGTTTTTTTGTGACAGGGTAATAACAACAACCAATATGTCTCTAAAAGGATGTCGGCAAGAAACTTTTGAAAAAAACCATATTATTCATCACTATTAACTTTTCGTCAATGAATAATAGTGACATATATGAGGTCTATCGCTATTATCCATCACAAATAATGTTTTTCGTGACAACTAATACGATCCATCACAAAAATGTAAGTATTCTTTGTTATTTGTGATAGATTAACATCTGATATAAACATATCATCACAAACGTAAGCTTTTCTAATAGTGTTAGTGATTTTCATTATAGAGGCTCAAGGAACCTCCATGCTTATACCATAAACCTGATAACACCTTCTATTCATGAATCTTATAACCAAATAATCTACCCATGATTCTATCTCTAAGAACACTCACCATCCCAGACTAACCACTCCATAAGGTTACCCTTATATGTACCACTTATCCCACAAATATCCCAAGTCATATCTCAAATTCACTAATCTCTCTTTACAAACCCATAAACTAGGACTCTTATAATCCATTACTCATGGGTAAACACCTCTACTCTTGTCTCATCTATCACCCAACAACTCATTTTCTAAAAACACCAATTCTAGGTGTAACCTCCCCAACCCGATAGCCACTATATATGGTGCCCCGAGTCGGGTCACCACATCACCTTAGACATGCCTCCCCATATGCTAGAGGCTGTAAACTAGTAGTAATGTTCTAATTTATTATATGGGGAGACTATACCCTCCTTATCAGAGTAAGTCATAGTATTTAACAATAAGAAATAAATAAAACAATATAACGAACAAACATGCATTACCAAAAATTTCCCAAACTAGGTACAATCCCACAACAAATTAGTAAATTTTCTATGTCATGTTATACAATTCCACCTATATGGAAACCCAAAGATTAAAGACAAACTGATGAATACCTAAAAAGAGTCCCGACTCTAAGTCCAGATCCCTCATCCATGCACATCCCATGCCCAAGTCAACCATCTAGCAAAGGGCCTTTATCCTTGTCCTGACCTGCAAGCATGGAGTCTACTCAGGTACCCAATGGTGGCCTGAGCAGGGTGTGAGTACATATCAGTATTCCAACACTAATGGTATCTAAAAAATATCCAATCTAAATAGATAGTTCATGCATGAACTAAAATTATGAAAAGATAAACAAAAGATAAACATGGTTCCATTAGTAACAATATTCACTTAAACCATTTTCATCATCTGTACCAAGGTTTAGAAATTTTCATCAATTACACTATGACCTATGCCGATAAAATACTATATATAAGGGGATAATTTAGTTTTTTTTATCTCACTAGGGAAAACATTTCAAAAACAATTACATCACACTTACTATGGGGCCTCAATCCAGGTAGTCTTATCAAATGAAATCGTTAGAGGAATAGAGCCTCGGTCCTAACCCATGCATTCTATGGGTGGGGTTTGGAGCCTCAGTCCAACCTAACCCATGTGCGATGAACCTCAAGTCAATACCCCACATACCACCAATCCATGTTCACACACTTCTTTAACAAAAACACATTTATCAAACATAACCATAATCATTAACACATTCATCATTTACAACAAAAATTCATTCAACACATAAGTCATCATTATGCCTTATCCCATTTACACATTCTCGTTTACATTACTTAACCCAATTAACCCATTTATCATTTATATACCTTATCCAATCAATAAATTTATCCTTTATAATCCATAAATCATTTAACCCATTAAAATTATACCAAACAACCCCTTATTCCATGTTAACAACTAGACACAATTAACATTAGTTTCATGTCAACACATCTATCAAGGGATCTATACCAATATAATTTGATTTTACACCTAACATTTCAATTTCTATGTTCAAGGGGTGACACACCAAATAGGTGGAATGTAACCTAGTAAAATTAACCTCTACCCATCCCATAGGGATCATGATGGATTCAATTAAACATTTACCCAATAAATTTATCATTTCTACCTAGGTAAACAAAATGGACAATAAAATAAAACCAAATCATAACCACATAAACATAAATAATCAAAAATACTATGGGATATAACTTCTATACCACCTACCTCTATTCCAAAGATGAATGCTCACTTAACCATAGACTTTCATTTGGAAACAAATTCCCTTTAAAGTCCCAACATAGAAACCACTTGAAAAGGAGGGTTTTAGTGTTTCAAAAGGATAAGAAAAACTATACAAGAACTAATTTGGAAAAAATAAGAAGAGTTTTAGACTCACCTAGAGCTTCAATCTACACCAATGGAACTATGAACATCTTATAAATGAGGGAGATCAACCATTGGGAAGCTTGGAATATTTTGGTTCGTCAATCTTTTTATTGGAGGATGAATAGGGGAGAAAATAGGGTGAAGTTTCTTAAAGACCGAGAGAAAAAATGGTGAAATATATCTACTTTAATGAGACACCCGGTTTGGCCAAACCATGTGCAAATAGTGCTTCACCCTATGTCCAAGAGGGCCCCAAGCTGCACGATTTTTTGGAGAGATCACATGGTTTAAAAAACTATGCGACAACTGTGTGGATTATCCTTTTCTAATTCCACATGGTTTGGCTCCTTCCCATGCATGGTTTCACCAACCATGCTCCACCTATCCTAGAAAGAACGATTAAGGTGCACAGTTACTACTAACCATATGCCAACTATATGAAGTGCATTTCATGACCCCATTATCCCCTATTTCATGTCTCGAACCCCCAGAACACCCCTTAGAATCCACATACACCTAGTAAAAATCCAATTAAACAAAATAAAGAGGCTTAAACCAAAATGTTGAGAAAATATGTACCTCATTAGAGGTTCGATATCTTACAACCTCCCTACCTTATAATGACTCATCCTCGACCCGTACTCCCAAGAATCAACAAGAATCCGAAGTAAATATATCGGGACACTAGGCCCATATATCCATATCACTCTCCCAAGTCTATTAATTAACATTACCATGCTTCCAAAACACTCATACCAAAGGCATGGTCTTTCCTCACAAGACTTTCTCACTATGATCCACAATACGAACCAGATGCTCCTTGAAGGACACATCATCCTCAAGCTCAACATCATAAACATCAATCATATGAGATAGGTCAGTGTGATATTACCAAAGATATGATACATGAAAAAAATAGTGCATTCCACTATACAACTCTAGAATATCCAATCAGTATGCAACCAGTCCAATCCTCTCCACAATCCCAAACATTCCCACATACCTGGGTGCTAACTAACCCTGTTTTCGAATGTACAGTGACTAAAACTTGGAGAAAATTGAAGGAACACATGACCACCCACCATAAACTTAAGAAGTTGATGACATTAATCTAAATATGATTTTTTCCAACTCTGATCTAGAACCATACATTTCCAAATCAAATGAACCTTATCTGACATCTCCTTTATGATACTCGATCCCAACAACTACGATTCCCCAACTCCATCTAACATAACAAAGATCTACATGGTCTAATTTAAATATCCTCATACAATTCCATTTGAATCGTAGCTTGGTAAATATTATTATAGGAAAAATAAAAAAACTCCTAGTGCTTCTCCCATGATCCACCAAAGTCTATGACACATGCCCTCAACATATCCTCTAGTACCTGAATAGTATGCTCTAATAGACCGTCTATCTATAGGTGGAAATTTGTTCTAAAAAAAATATGGGTAGCAAGTGATTTCTATAAACCCTTATATAATCATGAAGTAAAATGCATATCACAGTCTGAAACTATAGTTCATGTCACCCTATGTAATCGTACTATCTCCCAAATATAAAAATCACCCATATTATCCCCAGTAAAGGCTTCTCATATTGGAAAGAATTGTTCCACTTTGGTCAATCAATCCAAAACTACCCATATCAAATCATTATTCTAAATCATCATCGGAATAACTACATCAAAATCCATTATCACGTTATCCCATATTCATTCTAAAATGGGAAAATGTTGCAACAAATCACCCAATCATTGATGTTTGGCGTTCACCTATTGACAGGTGTAACATCATGTCATGAACCCTACAACCTCTTTATTAATTCCAATCCACAAATAATTCCTATGAAGATCATGATACATTTTGATCAAACCAGGATGCACTGCCCACTTTGAGGCATAAAACTCATACAAAAACTATTCTCACATAAAAGTATGCATGAAAACATGACCACAAACATAAACGATATCATCATCACCAAAATTCCAATTGTAAGGTGACTCCCCACCTCCAAGACTCCCCCTTAAAGAAAAAAATTATGTATCCTCATAATGAATCTCCTTGATCTAGATTAGAATCATGGAATCCACTACCAAGGATGAAAGGGTTGTCAGTAATTTCTATCCAGAACCTCCAATTTCATCTTAGCAAACAACGACATCATCGTCTACTTGGAACTGAATTCCTGAACATCCTAGTTTTTTGTCTTCTAACTCAAATCATCTGAAACACTATTCCCTTTATCGAAATGTATACTAGATAAAAATTAAAGGACAATATGTACTCAACCCATCTTCACTACTGAAGATTCAAATCATGATGGGAGAAGATGTACTTATTAATTTTATAACCAGTATACATAGTAAACATCTCTCCCAAATAATAATGCCTCCAACACTTTAAGGCATAAACCACCACGACCAATTAAAGATCATGCGTATGGTAATTTCATTCATGAGGTATCAATTGTTGTTCCCCATACACAAAAACCCAATCATTATTCATCAACAATACCCCAAGAAAAACACCAGATTCATCAAAAAACAAGGTATACTCTTTACCATTCTTGGGTAGGATCAAAATTGGTGCAGTAGTCAGCCACCTCTTTAACTCTTGGAAAGCATTCTCGCATTCCCCATACCATTCAAAATTTATTCCCTTCTTGGTTAAACATTAATGCGGTGCTTCAAAATGGAAAACGTTTTGGACGAACCTTCGATAATTACCTTCTAGACCCAGAAAAATTCAGATATCAAAAATTTTCTTGGATTGTTCCCAAGATACAACTACCTACACTTTCTCTAGGTCCAATGAAACACCTTTCTCATAGATGATTTGACCCAATAAATGTACCTTTTCAATCTAGAAATGACATTTGGATATCTTGGCATACATCCTGTTCTCTCTCAGTGTACTCAGAATGATGTTAAGATGTTTGGAATGACTATCATGAGTCTTTAAGTACACCAAGATATCATAAAAAAAAACTAAAAACTGATCGAGGCACGAGTGAAAGATTTAGTTCATGAGGGCCATAAACACTTCTAGTGCATTGGTAAACCCGAAAAACATCATGAAAAACTCTGAAAACCCATAGCTTTTCCTAAAAGCAGTATTTAGTATATTAGAAGGTGTCATACTCAGATGATGATACCTGAATATCATGTCAATATTGGAAAACACAAAAGATCCACTCAACTGGTCAAAAAGATCATTAATTTGAAGAAGAGGATATCAATTATTCACCATCATTTGATTCATCTTCCTATAATCGATTCACAACAACAATAATAAATCAACCTTCTTGGAAAACAGAACTGGAGATCCCCAAGGTGATGTACTTGGATGAATAAACCCCTTTTTCTCCAATTCCTCTAATTGAGTTCTAAGTTCTTGGAGTTCTTCTGGTGCCATTCTATATGGAGGGATATAAATAATGTCTACTCTAGGAATCAAATCAGTTGTGAACTCAACACATCTCTCAGGTGTAAACCTTAATAATTCCTCAGGAAAAAAATATTGAAATTTATCCACTATGGGAGGAAAGAAAATATGCTCTACTCCCCCATCATCAAGCACAAGACAAGACACTTGGGCTATGAGCTCACCCTAAAATTGACAAAAGGGACCTACTTATATTTCATGGATATCCCACTCTCCATGGTTCCCATAAGTGTCTCCATCAGAATATTTGAATGTTACACTATAAAGGTAATAGTAGATAAGGGATTGATACAACAATATCTATTCCATACCTAGTATCAGGTCAAAACCTAACATCACAAGCACAAACAAGTCCCATAGGAAACGATACCCACCAACATCAAAAGAACACCCTTTACATTGTAAGATATTTTCTGCTCATATCCCTAATGGTGTATATATCGATATAACCTCACAAATATGTTGCAACACTAGACCCAAAATATTCAAAAATTGGGTAGATATAGAAGAATGTGAGGCATCTGTATCAAATAAATCCCTAGTAAGCATGAAAGCTACAAGAATCATACATCGAACTATCTATGGCCAAGCCTCGCCACCTCTAGTTGCAGGATGAATTGAATTAATACGACCCATCTCTCTAACCTGGTCTCTAGTTTAAGTTCCTAGTTCTTCACTAACCTATAGAAAAGGACACCCTTATCCTAGAGCATCACGTCCACTACCCCGACCAGTATGGCTGATAGAGCTCCAACTGCCTGCCTGATATGTGGTAACTGACTGCCTACCTACACCCGATACTATCCGTGATCATCCATAATCACCTAACTATTTAGGGTTTCTATAGAACTTCTACAAATTCCCCATCATACCGCATGCTCGACACTCAACTAGTGGTTGAGGAAATTGACCTTGCATGTGTCCCTACATAATGTACTGACAAAAAAACCTAATCACTACCATGAGAGGATGGTTATCTCCTCTAACTAATATTTCCACCACCACCCTAGTGAAAAATCTCAATGCGGTGCTTCCTACCATCAGAAGTAGCACCACTAGATCACCCAAATGGAACAACATGTCCCCCACCAAAAGCCTCATATAGGTTTCCTTATGAAATTAGGGTTTGATCCACCACATCAGAAAACCAATTTAATGGATAATATTCACTTAGGACTTGATCTCATGTCTAATTCTATCCTAGAAATGTCTCTGTATAGCTACCTAATCCCCTAAAAATGCTGGAACAAATCATTACAAGTTAGTGAAGCAGCCAACATAATACATCACTGTCATAGTCCCTTGATTCAAACTCATAAATTCTACAACCTTTCACTACCTCAAGTTCTCCATATAGAAATTCTTTAAGAAATTTTCTTAGAAACCATTCCATAACATACCCTCTACCATCTCAGTCTTCACCAAGATATCTCACCAGCACTTTGTCTATCCCCGCAAAATGTACACTGCGAACTTGAATCTCTTCTTAGGAGGAGTCTCTAAGAAATCAAGAATCATTTGGATAGACTCTATCCAGAACTAGACTACCTTAGATACACCATATCTAGAAAAATTCAGAGGGTATTACAGCTGAAACTCTCTAGTTATCTCAAACATGCTCGACACAACCTGCCTTGGGCCCCAATCCATCATCGTCTTAAAATGAGAAAAGTTCTCATGGTATCGATCCTCTCCTCCATCACCCTAGATCATTGAGGTTTCTTGCCCCACATCTAGAGGATAATTCTTAGTGATATCATCTTGTCTCCCAACTAACACCCATCATCGTGGTGGCATTTCTCTACAATGCCAAACACACATCTCAAAACACATAACATAAAACATCCACAGTTTTCAAAATATAAGGCTCTCCACTACCTATAAACAACCCATTTTGTATACACTATCCTAGTTGGTATATTCAAATTTATATCACCACCCTCAACCATCCCTACTATGAACCATGGTCATCATGGGGTAAACCGACTCACACAACCACAAGTCTTTTCATTAAACATCATTTTTAACCATATTCACTTTCACCATGAAAATATTTCTCCTTTAGTCACCATTCAATATTTAAAACTTATTATAACCAAAATTTTCACCCCATTCATAACTTTTCATTAGGAACTATTCTTTAACCATTCTTTCACATTCTGTCTATTTACCCATTTTCATCATCTTTATTAGACACCACTTCTTTTAAATTTTCAAAGAAAATAAAATATCTTCTACCCCTCAAGTTCCACACACCTTCCTCATGTGTTCCTATCATGATTCATGTCACCTATATCCTTAGGTACCTAAATTGATTCATGAATTCAAAACCTTGTACCATTTCATCCATGAGTAAAATATCATAAAATAGTCACATATCACAATAAGTGCATCACCCAAGGTAAAATATCATCCAACTGTAACAATAAACATCAAGAACAACAATCCCACCCTAGGTAGTTGGGTTTTTTCCCATATATGGGTTAGATACTCACATAAAAGAACTCATTGACCTGGCCTAAAACATCCTAGTCTCTCATATACCTTTCCCAAATATGAAAACAATAGAAAAGAACCCCTATAATACCACTATGTAATGTCCCCATGCTGGAAACCACTATATACGGTTCCCCGACCTGTGTCGCCACATGACCTTAGGTGCGCCTCCCCATACGCCAGAGGCTCCCAAATAGTATTGAGGGTTTAATGCGTTATGTGGGGGAGACTATACCCTCTTTATCATAGAAATTCACAATAGATAACAATAATAAATAAATTAAACAATATAACCAAAAAAATGTATTACCAATCATTTCCCTAATTGGGTATAAGACCAAAACCAATTAATAAATATGCATTGTCATGTCATACAATTCCATGTGTAAGGAAACCCAAAAAAATAATGAAAAACTGATGAATCCCCAAAATGGGTCTTGAATATAAGTTAGAATCCCTCATACATGCACATATCATACTCAAGTCAACCATCTAGTAGAGGGACTTTTCCCTTACCCTGACCTGTAAGCTTGAAATCTGCTCAGGTGGCCAATGGTGGCCCGAGAAGGGTGTGAGTACAACTCAGTATGCCACCACCAATGCTGTCTAAAAAATATCCAGTCTAAATATATAGTGTATGAGTGTACTAAAAGGATGATAAAAAAAATATTAAATGGGTTCCATTAGTAAAAATATTCAATTAAACCATTTTCATCATTTGTACTAAGGGTTAGGAATTTTCATCATTTACACCATGAATTATGCCGATTAACTACTATGAATAAAGGGATAAGTTAAGTTCCCTATCTCACTAGGGATTTTTTTTTAAAATATTACATAAGACTTACCTTGGAGCCTCAATCCAATTATTCTCATTAAATGAAACCGTTAGGGGCATATAGCCTCAATCCAACTCTTTAACCCCTAAATTCTAGGGGTGGGGTTTAGATCTTTAGTACAACTTGAACCATGAGTGTATAACCTCAATCCAATACCCCACATACCACCAAGACATGTATACATGCCTCTTTAACCATAAAAAATTTATCAAACATAATCATAATAATTAACACATTCATCATTTACAAAAAAAAGTTCATTCAACACATAAGCCACCATTATGCCTTACATGTGTACTCATTCTCATTTACATTCCTTAACCCAATTAACCCGTTTATCATTTACATACCTTGTCCAATAAAATAAATTATCCTTTACAATGCATAAATCATTTAACCCATTAACATTATATTAAAAAACCCCTTATTCCATGTTAAAAACTAGACACAATTACCATTAGTGTCATTTCATAACCTAAGATAACATGTTAACATATTTATCAAGGGATTTATCTCAATACAATTAAATTTTACACTTAAAATTTTATTTTACATTTTCAAGGGGTGGAACACGCCATGGGTGTCCCATAACCTGGTCAAATTAACCTCAATGCATACCACGAGGATCATGAGGGGTTCAATTAAACATTTACCCAGTCAATTTATTATTTATAATTAGACAAACCAAAAGGGAAACACAACGAAACCGAAGAAAAACCACATACACATAAATAATAATTAATACTATGAGATATAACTTTCAGACCACCTAACTTGGTTCCAAAGATGAATTTTCATGAACCAAATCGGGTTGAACCCAAACTGGTCACCCAACTCTGTTTGTGAAAAGAATCAAAGATAAAAATTGAACAATAAAATCATTGGGAAAATAAAATCATTGGGAAAATATTGCAAAGAATTAAAGATAAAATCATTGGAAAAAAAAATCCCAAAAAAATACATAGATAAATGAACAAAAATTGAACAATAAAATTAAAAACTAATAGCAGAAAGAAAATAAAATAAAAATACCTCTATGTGACCCTATGGGTCACCATCTACCACAAAACCAATGTCACACCACAGTGACTAAATTCGATATGAAATCAGTACCCGAAGATAAAAATAAAGATAAAACTATATTGATAATTACTAAAAATCAGTAAGTGTGCTTCAAATAAACTATTCCATATGCCTTACATTTAAAAAGAAACCCAAGTCTCGCTAATTTGAAAATTATACAAATAAAAATAAGTTTTTCAATTATTTTATCAAAACAAGTAATAGTCTTCCAATTTTAAGAAGAACCCCCTTTTATTACATTTTCTAAAATAATTTCCAAAGCATGTAATTCATTTCAATAAATTTCATTAAAGGAAAACTAGTGATAGATTATGTGTTTTAATATGAGAAGAAAAGAAAGGGTTCCATGGGATAAAGTAATAAAAATCACCAAAAAATGAAATATGAACATACAAATTTGTAATCATTGGAATTTCCTAAACATATCTAGAAGAAATCCCTGGATGCACTCAGTTCAGACTCACCTACCAACATATAGTGCAGCTCCATAGTCAATAAACAATTGGCTCCTCTAAACTACCCACACTAGTGGCATATCCCACATGGACTCTCAGGAAATCTAAGGAGGGTATCGATCCATATAATCAAGATCTATAACCAATCATCACTCAACCCTCGAGATGACACCTAAGAATCCCATGATAATAGTACGTGGTGAATGGGGAGGTCCTCAAACGTGTGGCTCAAACTGAAACCCACAACTACTATGCCTTCCTATACCAAACACTGAAACTACCTATATAATGATCCTATACTCAGAGGGTCCACCATCAAGGTTCCTATCTCACATCAAGTTATACACAATTTCCAATCGGTGCTTCACATCACATGAGTTTCAAAACATTTTTCAATACATCTCAAGTTACCAACCGAGCCTTTGCATTTTCCAAACCAAATCCAAATTTCCAAATACATTTCCAAATCCAAGATAAAAACTAAAAAACACACTAAAAAGATGCCAAATGGGCCTTCATTTCATTTAATTTCCAAACTACACTTCAAGGTGACAAATGGGACAAGTTTTAGATGACACATTTAACGAAATCCTTTAAGTTTCAAGAAAAATGCTTCACAAGATTAGAATAATTTAGAAAATTATTTTTAATGCTTAGGATACTTAAAATTTAAAGACAAAATTATAAAAAATCTTAGAAAAATTATGTAGATATATAAGAAACTAATTATAAGAGGAAAAATCAATTTCACCTAACATATACATAAACCATATAAATATAAAAACCTATTTTTAAAATTCCCAAGAAATTAAAGGAGTTCAAATTAAATTCTTGGGCATAGGGAACCTACCTTGAACTCAAGGAATACTTATTTAGATGATGAAAACTCTAATATTCCCTTTTCACTTACATTCACATGCATTTATACATATATATATATATATATAAATACCCCTAGACGCACTATACCTATTCCCCTCTCCATGAGGGAATATATACAACAAGGGAATATATATATATATATATATATTCCTTACCCATTAATATGAGTGAAGGTCACCCTCACAAACAATAAACCAAAATATGTTAAAGAAAAATACCAAAAACTAATAAAATAAAAAATTCCCAATAAGAAATTGAGAAATATTGAAGAAAGGAAGAAAAGAAACTCAAAATTGATGGTGGGTGGACCAAAATGGTTTGAAATTATTTTTCTTTGGAAATGGATGACGAAACATGAAAGAATAAGTCCTAAAAGACCCATCACACACCCTGAGAATCGAATAAAGAACCAAAAATTATGTTAACCCCTAACCCAGGGTTTGAATGAGCAATATGGGGTGAAAGGGAAGATAAAAATTACAAAAAAAGAAAGGATGAGGGATACAAAGACCTTACCTTGGAGTGTCATCCCAAAATATGGGTTAAATCTAGAGAAATGATGAGTATAGGAGGGAGATCGAGATAGGGGTAGTGGCGCATGACCATGGTGGAAGAGAGGGAGGGAATCACATGATTAGAGGGGGAGATGGGGGAGGGATCACGTGAATAATGGGGGATGGAACCCATTGTAGGGTTTTAATAAAATAATAATAATAATAATAATATAAATACCATTAATAATTATAATCATAATAAAAATAATAACATTTTTATTATTATTTAAATATTTTTTTATGTTTTTTTATTTTATTACTCTATTTTATTTTATTTTTCAAAATCCTTGAAACTGTGCATGATTTGGCCGCACGGTTGGCCAACCATGCTCCAACTGTGTGCCTCTATTAGAGGCCCTTGAAAACCTAAACAGAAAGACACACTGTTTACCAAAACATGCACTGGCCATCGACTTGGCTCTATCAAAATTATAGACACCCTCACACAGCCTGTGCACATTTTTTACTAACTGTTCACCAACCGTGCACCTATGATGGAGGCCCCTAAATTTTTAAAATTTAAAACTGGTTCAACCAAAAACTCAAAATCAAAACCATATATAATTAAATAATTAATTAATCATGGTTAGAGTGTGAAAAAACACTCTATTAACATCCAAATTTTATTATAGAAAAAATACCCTTTAAATCCCTAACTTAGAAACCGCTGGAAAATGATGATTTTAAGGATTTAAAAGGAGAAGAACAAATAAAAAGTCCTAATCTAGAAAAAAATAAAGATGAGTGTTAGACTCCCCTAAAGCTTAGATCTTCACCCAATGGTGGTCCAAATGTTTTATAAATGAGGGAGATCAACCATTGGGAAGCTTGGAAGATTTTTGTTTGTCACTCTTGCTACTGGTAGAAGAATATGGGAAACAATTGGGTGAGGTTTCTTAAAGCTTGAGGGGGAAAATGATAAATTTACCACACATTTAATCAGGTGTAGGGTTTGGCCACATGTTTGGAAAAACAGTGCGCCACCCTCTTTCCAAGAGAGGTCCTGGCTGCATGGTTTCCTGGGGAACCCGTACGGTTTGAAACAACATGTGGTAACTATGCAGATTGGTTCTATATAATTCTGTATAGTTTTGATCCTCCCCATGCATGGTTTCACCAACCATGATCCACCTCTCCAAGAAATAATGGTTAAGGTCCACATTTACCACTAACCATGAACCAACCATGAAACATGCACTAGATGGCCCAATTTCCCCCCTCTTTCATGTCGCAAACCCCCAAAACATCCCTGAGACTCCATGTACACCCGGTAAACATCTCATTAACTAAAATAAAGAGACTTAAACCAAATTTTTTAACAAGGAAATATCTCATTATAAGTTTGGGATCTTACATTAGGGTTCTCACATATATGTCTTAAGCATCACATTCTAAGTCGCCGCCCCTCCAGGGCATCAATCGTCACTAGTAATCCACATGAAAAACTACCCCTTTGAGGATCATGATCTCATCCACACACACACAAACATAAATTTTCACCCTAATATGATCCATGTTCAGTAAACCATAGTTTTATGGTTCTATTAAGTATAATTGCACCAAAACGTTATATGGGAAAACACCATATATGTTGTTTTTAACACTTTAAGTAACTAAACCCTATCTATTTTTCTAAACCAATATCATAATCAACCACTAGGTATTGATCATAAAGGAACAAAATTCATGTAATGAACTACTAAGGGTCTCTATACATACCTTACAAGAGGGACTATATAGTCATCATTAGGGAATACCCCCAACATAGAATCCACATGAACTATCATTAGAGAAAATATATACCATAGTCTAACTGGGTATAATTACACCAAAAAGTTATATGAGAAAACACTATATAAGTTATTTTTGACACTTTAAACAAATAAACTCTCATAATAAGTTCTATCAATCACACAAAAGTAGGCATAGGTCATGTGAATCCTACATGCCAAAAATGATGAATGTACACCAGCCTATTCCCAATGGGCCAAGATCCAAAAACCCATAAATCATAAATCCAAAACCCAAGTGCATCAAACTAAGTGAAATCATACAACTGTAAATGTGGAAACAAATAATAAAAATACCATATCTCTGGAAACCCGAGATTCCCATAAAAAAGGTGTTTGTAATACACCAATATGAGGTCTATCACAAGCTTCAACATATTCCTATATCACCTGTCAACCATCTCCCCAAATAGTAAGACAAAATAAAAATATCTAATAAAACTTTTTAATGTCCCTTCGATCAAATATCACTGACCGGTGTCCTAACCGATGTCTCCACATGACCTCAGGTGCATCTCCTTTTATGCCAAATATTTATGACTAGGAGTGAGGGTCTATAGTATTACCATGAAGAGACTATTCCCTCATACCAGAGTAAGAAACAATAGAAAATAAACCAAATACCATCCATCATAAATAATAAAATCACATGAAGACAATGAAATACAATATAAAATATCAAATATAATGTGGAATTATACATTCATACATACATGTGGTGATACTAGAATACATCAATCGATCACCCACTGAGTCAATCACATATAAAACTAAACCAATGGAATAAAATACACGGAGGTTGTTGTACCATCATTGAGCCTCATTACATACTGAAATCTAATCCTTTCAATATAATCTAGCCTAACCATTCAACACTATGTCCCAAACCTTTATAAACCTATGATTAGTGAGGACTGCTCTGGTATCCAAGTTTCATGGCCACCCGAGCAGGGTTTGAGTACAACTCAGTAGGAAACCACCAATGGGGTCCCAAAAATATCTAGTAAAGTAGTGTATGAACATGTGATATTATTAGTTGAATAAATAAAGACATTGAATAATAATACATAAATAACCATCGTCGATCCTTGGGTTTTGAGTTTATGCCCAGGATTGACTATACTCACTTTATCTAGTTCTGAAGTGTCTCTATACATCTTAAAAACCTAGGGAAATATTATCCCAACCCTGGAACCATACCCAAATGATATACATACTTTTACCAGTGTTATAAATTCCCTAAGATTATCAACCAAACATAGGGAAACTCATCTAGTCCCAAAACCATTTAAGAAACAACCAGGGACAACTTAGTCTACCCAAAATTATCACATACATATGGGGAAAAAATAGTATATCTAGAACCATCACGTACACCTGAGGATAACTTAGTCTACCCATAACTAGATTGAAAAAAACCAAGACAACTTAGTCTACCCAGAACCATAACACATACTTAGGGATAACTAAATTGACCTAATAATCAGGTACCAAACCTCCATTACTTGGGTGGAACTCAACTCACCCTGTGTCTAGAACATAATTTCACATATCACAAGCACTAGGGGAAACTTAGCACACTTGAAAATTAAGTATCAAGCCTCCATTACATTAGGGTCATATCTCACTCCTGATGCCCAAACTCAAATTCATATATTTCATATATATATATATATATCGTATAAAAAATGTATACCTTAGGTAAAATCCTCCCTAGAAACTCAAGTCAACCACCCAGGTAATCCATTTTCTCTAACCTGTCACAAGCCTCTTAGGTCTTCCTCTCCACTTCACAACCAAAGTTCATTATAGTTCCCATGCTGAATGATCATCATCAAAACTTAGGTTCTAAATTGACACCTGAGATCAGTGAAACCTACAAACCTGAACCACACCACTCTAGGGTCATCTTAATATCGTGAACTTGCTAGAGGTCCCCTATATTTCACTATAGATAAGATACCCTATGTGGGTTCCTTGGTATCATTTTCATCTCTTAGTCTAATCCTTCCACTTAGATGGAATAACATCCCTTGACATCATCATGATCACATTACAACCTCCTTGGACTCATAGGGTAAACCACACGAGCACTATTTTAGAGAGAAGGTATAATACCCATCTCAATTTCCCAAGTAATCTCAGGTTGGTTGTCTAACCCAACCAATAAAAAATATACCCAGGGCATACCCACCTAGATCTCCACAACTTATTGAGGAAGGAAAACTGACCCCATTCTCATCTTAGCTAGACTGAAGGCATCGAGCCACCACACAATTATACTAAATCTTACTCAATCTATTAATTCCCAAACCAATTATCTCTTCTATAAAGAGGCATCAAGGTAACCTATACTAAATATTATTATATATCAATAATCACAGTTATACCCCTATAGTGTTTCTAAATCTCATAACAAGCATTTATAAATAAATCGTTGACCATTGGTGGCCAAGGAATAAATCTTGCACTCAAGGGTTCACTGCACCCCTTGACACTTTTCTCATTCTATTAACAGAGATATCACTTTAATTAAGAAATTAATTTAATATTTTATAAGTTCAATCACCAATAATAGAAAGACAAAATATCACAAGCCACATAAACATGCATAAACCATTAGGTATTCTCTAGGACCTACCACCTCAATCATGGAGTTATTTCCTTTAAAGTAAGCCTAGAAACTCTCACCCAAGATCAACTAGGTCCCATATAATTTTTCACTACTTCCCAAGCACCTATCTCATACCAAAAAATTTAAATAGATAAATTATAAATATTTATAATAAATTATAAAACTTAATTTATTTTTTTAAAAACACATAAAAACTAATTGGGTCACCTCATCATACCTAGACTATGAACAAACACCTAAAAAAGGTCTATGGAATATTCCAAACACCGTACTAGATAAAATATCTAACACACAACACTTATTCAATAAGAAATTTAATTTATTTTAATAAATAACCCTAGAAAAATACATAGGGTTATGTAACTTCATCAAAAAAGCATGTGATGACGAGTGTTTGTCATCTCAGGATAGCTTGTAGACATGATGAACAAAATTACTAACTTATCAGATGATTTACACTATAATCCAGTGGACATTGTCCCAAAACCTTGGACTAAACCACCAAAATTATAGAGAAATAGTAGAGGTAGATAAAGGAGGAAGTATAATGAATATCTCACCTTAAAATGGTGAATAAATCACACAACCCCCCCCCCAAACCCTAGGGGATTTAAAGGATTATATGGGGAGAGGATCTATGGACCACATGATTGAAGGATTGGAGAAGGAGGGGGAGGGACCTAAAATCCCAATTGAGAAAATGGGTTTTGCCAACTTTTTAATAAAATATGGGAAGCCACATGGTTTTCTAAATAGCATGCCAACTGTGTAGTTGTAAGAGTATCAAGATCCTAACTCACATGATTTGGAAACATGGTTTTCAAAATCAAGTGTCAACTATGAGAAACACCTTCGAATCCAAATTATAGTTTTCTTCATAGTTTCTCTACAACCATGCACCAACTGTGCACAAATCACCATGCTAAAACCACATCATACAATTTGCCCACATAGTTTTTCTTAACCATGTAGAAAATGTGTACAGGTCAAAAACCATTTCCAAAATTTCAATCTATGTCTTGAAGCTCCTAAGACCCACCTAACAAACCAAGACACCTCCCATACCTCAATCCATATAAAAAACATCTCCTCATAATGATAAAAATCATATAATTCTAATTCAAATCTTAGTTCCCAAGATATCTCCCACTTCAGAAGTCAAAAATAAAAATTCACCATGTTTTAAATCACATTCCCAATACATACTCTATAACATCCATTACCTCCCTAGACAATAATAAACACCAAATGGAAACTATGTGGCTTTAAACCATCACATCACTAACTAATGAAATAATGATTGAGTACCTCTAATATATACATATGGTACCATCTATAGAGAACCTATAATATATAAAGATGGTCCAATCAATTTAGAACCTATGATATATACATATATTCACATAAAAACATGATTTTGATCAAATCACTAGCATAGTGGTAACTATTCCAACACTAATATTTGGGAAGGATTAATGGACATATCTTAAATCTATAATAAATCCTCAAGGTATGAAATATTTTCCCCCGAAAGGGTGAGATAATCTTGGCATCCCATCCTTTAGACCTATATAAATTCCAAAGAATCATTTTTAAAGTCATGGGGACCACTTTACTTTGGAAAGCAGGCCCGTACCAACTCAAAATGTCTGTAATCATGGAAATAAAAGTGTTGAATTGTTAGGTAATAACACACAGAGATACGGTGGACCTTTTATTTGAGACTAAAACACCCCTAGGGGTTACTTAATGGCTCAAAGGACATTTTTATATTCATAATTCAATTGGGGGGGGTCCATTTGGATCAGGTAAGAACCCTGTTATGAATTTTTATGGATGGAAAAATGAATAATAGCATCTCAAAGTAATGTTTTTGTCAATGATGAATCAAAAATAAAAATTATAAAGTAGGTTTGGTGGAATAAGATATGCCCAAATAGATTTTGAATACTCTATGGCTACACCATCATGTGTTAGAAAACCTATTTGGGATAAGGAACAAACCCTAATTGAAGATGAGGATGGGTTAGACCTCATAAGAAATGGAGTGAGGACTCAAGATGTAATGGGGGGGTATCTTGGTCATTGGTAATATAAACTATAAAAGACATGTATGCTACTTAGGTTTATCTATTACTAACTACTCTATGTAGTTTATGGTAATAAGATATGGACCACATACTGTATAGTTTAGGTTCATATAGAAAATACCATGTGTCATATAGTTTAGGGTCTTATGAAAAAGTCCTAGCATCATAAAGTTCAAGGTATTACAACGAGAACCATGTGATGTATAGTTTATAATCACACAATAAGGTCTTTGGTCTCCTTGATTTTAATTACCATGCATCCCAATCACACTAATTAAGATAATAAACCATAACCACTAAGCTCACATGAGTCAATCTTATTGTTATAAATAAAGGGAGATTAGAAAATTATATGAATCACACAAGAATTTATAATGGTGAAGGATGGTTCGTGGTTATAATGCCACATCAACCACTACAAGGGAAAACATAAAGATGAGGGGGCTAGTCGGGTGTGACTCCAATGGACCTAATTCTTCCTATTCATTAGGGTGTATAAAATATATATGGACTTATTTATAGGATATTATAATTTTTTTCCTGACATGATCCTTGAGATACATAGTTTAAGGTCATATAGATTAGATTGTGTAAAGTTCCTTTTAAATCAATACATCTAGGGTTGATGGTGGTTGTGCCTTTTATATTCATGAAATAAAGACTAATAAGGGTTGTGAAGTTTAATGTCATAAAGACTGGATATAGAAGAAATCCTATAACTCCAAGACTTCCTCTCAAGAGAAAGTTCCCTACGCCCCTCATTCGGTGTCCTGTTCATCGGCCTTTTCACCGTTAGATTCACCAGTAGAAGGTACCTTCCAACCTTATCCAGTTCTTCTAAAGCTTTCTCATCTGGGTTCTTCATAGAAGGGAGTTTATCTCATCTGGAAGATGGGAGTTTCAGACTTGCAGTCTTACAAGGATGCTCTAGTGGGTGTTCCTTGATTATCCTTTTTTGGCTTGCTGAGAATACTTCCGGTCAATGTGGCTCCTCAGTGTGTAGATAGGGTGAATGGGGATCCAATAGTTGATTTATCTGTAGATGAGTTATATAAATTTATGGACTATCATAAATGGTCTATGGTGGTGTCGTTCAGGAGGAAAAAATCTCTACTAGATTTTTTCAAAAACGTTGTGGCTTCATGGGATCTCTAGCATCAGGCAGTAGTGTCGGTGTTCTGCAGGTTAGGTTTCTACATTAACTTATTTTCTTAGGATGATTTGGTCAAAGTATGGACCAGGGAGAATAGATGCTACAGTTAATAGATATTTTCTCTCTCTAGATGATCTTGGGACTTACATTACAAATTAGAATCACGTCTGGAGGCTATGTGGGTTAAGCTACTAGGGATTCCTATCCCAATTAAGAATCCATCAATGCTTCAATTTGTGGGAAATGAAGTGGGTAATTATTGACAAAGATAATTGTTGCTTTCAATCGACTTCTACTCCACACATTTGTGTGGAAAATTATTTGAAAGAGACTTTGCCACCACCAGTGCTAATCTGGGTGGGGGAATATTTATCCTTTTTGAAAACCTCTCAATATACAATCAGGTTTGTCATCACATGATCTATAGTGTTCTGTTCACAGGTCGGAAGCCATGCGATCTCATTCAGTTCTAAGGGGGATGCTGGAAGAAATTTCTACTAATCATAATTCACCTAAAAGGATGATGTGAGACTCTTGGTATTCAGAGAGGATATATCAGTCCCAATATTTGGTGACTCGCACTCCCAATAGAACTCTTTATGAGGAGCCTCCAGACCAGGAACATCAAGAGGATACTAAGGAAAGGTTATTCTTTGTAAATATGAAAGTTGGAAAAATATGGTAAGTGGGAATAGTTAAATCAGTAGGGCGTGTATTACCAAAGAAAAGGAAAGAGAAGAAGCTCTTTTAGGTTTAGATTTTAGACTGGGCAGGCTAGGATAAAAAACTTGTTTCCCCTATGTAATGGCTAACATTATTAAATGGAATTCTCAGGGGTTGGGGATGTGGGTGAAGAACACTTTTTTGGTTCTGAGTCTAGATGTAGTAATTTTTCAATTGTAGTAATTTTGGAACCTAAACAAAAGGTTAGTGAATTTATTCCTTCTAAAAAATAATGGGCTTTGATGAGTGTATGAATAAAGGCGATCTCAACAATAACATTTTGGTTTTCTAGATGCTGGATATCTCAAGGGTATTTATAGAGGATTCTGTGCAATATCTAACAATTAAGTTAACTGTAGGGGGAAGTTTATTGATTTTATTTTTGGTGTATTCCAGTTGTGAGGTGACAAAAAGAAGTGTTCTGTGGAACCATCTCAGATCCACTCGTTATGGTATGTTTCCATGGATTGGGGGGGGGATTTCAACACGATTGTAGAGGCTTATAAAAAAAAGGTGGTATTGGCTATAATCCGGGAGCAACACAAGTCTTCAAGGATTTTTTGTCAATAAGGAGACTGATGGATTTGGGGTTCTGGGGTAGCAGTTTTTCATGGTTTAATAATAAAAAGGAGTTAGGAAAATTTGGATCTGGAAAAACATGTGTTTATCAAATATGAAAGGATTGGACACTTTCTTACATGCTTCAGTTACTCATCTATATAGGTCTTTTTCAGATCATTCTCCCCTTCTGTTTTAGCATAAAATATAAATTTGGAGAAACAAAAGGTTTTTTTACCCTAGCAGTTGGCATTAAAGAGATGATTTTTTGTAGGTGGTGGAAAATTCCTGGAATCAAACAGAGGGGGAAATTATTGGACCAATTTTATGTAGAAGCTTTAGTTCCTGAGAAAGGACCTAGAAAAATGGGAAGTAAAAATCACATTTGTTGAGCTATGATTGGATGGTTTATGAGATAATATTTAATATCTTGAAGCAACTGTTGTAGATGGATGGGATGAGGATTTGTTTTCAATATTGGTGGATAAGAAAAAAGTTTTTTTAGATAAGCTTCTAGAGGTGGAGATGGATTACAGGCAAAAGTCTCGAGTAGTATGGTTAAAGGAATGAGATAGGAATACTTATTTTTTCTAGGCATCTTTGAAAGAAAAACAAGCAAGAAAGATGATCAACCTTAAGCTAGATGATGGTACTTTTAACTCATATTTGGAGGTAACTAGACAGTTATCTTCAAATTATTTTAACAACATCCTATCAAATCCCATCAATGGATATGAAAGGGGTCATAGTATACAAGAGGAAACATTCATGTAGTGTATTCCCATGATGATTAAGGATAGGAACAATGGTTTTTTGTTAGCAATTTTTTTGGAAGAAGAAATTAAAGAAACCATTTTTAACATGAGGACGAGTAGTGATCTTGGTCCTGATGGGTTCCCTGGAATCTTCTATATTGGTTCATGCGATATTGTTAAAAACAATTTGAAAGAGGTAGTGAAGGATTATTTTAGAGGAGGAGATCTAAAGAGGTCAGTTTGTTCTTCCAAGGTAGTTCTGATCCCTAAAGTGAAGGATCATATAGCTCTGAATAAATATAGACCAATTTTCCTATGTAATATTTCTTATAAAATCCTTGTAGTCCTTATTAATAGGAGACTAAGTGATGTGCTTCCCAAAATCATTTCAATGGATCAACATGACTTTGTGAAGGGGATAACCGTACAAGGGGAAATTAGTATTCCCAAGGAAATAGTGGATGATATAAACAAGAATACAATTCATTCTAATGTCATGGTCAAGGTAGACATGGAAAAGGATTATGATAGGATGGAATGGAATTTCATAATAAGGTAAATGGTGATGTTTGGTTTCCAAAAATGGTTCTAGGATCTATGTTTCAGGTGTTATGCATCACCTTGGATAAGTATATCACTTATGGGGAAAGGTTTTGGCTTCTTCAAAGTGGTTAGAGGAGTTAGACAAGGATATCCTTTATCTTCTAGTCTTTTTATCATTTCTCAGAAGTTTCTCACAAGGAATATAAAGTTTACCATGGAGGAAAGGGAAATATATCCATACAAGAACATATTAGGAAGTGGTATGGTGTCTCATTTTATGTTTCCTGATGACATGTTATTTTTCTTGAATGGAATGCAAGGGTCAATTGATGGGTTTATGGGAGTTATGGTGAAATATGGAAAGCTAAGAGGATAAATCATCAATACTAGAAAAAGAAATGTATATATATCCAATAAATGCTCATCTAGATGTAGCAATTCCATCCAAGAAAAGCATAGAATTAAAAGGTAGAAACTTCTAATGGTTTATCAAGGAAACCCTATCTCAAATGGAAGAATAAAAAATGCTTTGTTTGATGACATTATCAATTTAATCATGGGACACATATGTAATTGCAATAACACGTTACTATCATTTGGAGGGAGGGTAAGACTTATCAACAGTGTCTAGACTTCCATTCCAATTCATATTCTGTCCATAATCAGGCCTCTGAAAGGGAAAATCCACAGAATGGAAATTGTTTAAAATACCTTCATATGGGATGCTAACCAGATAGGTTGATCTCACTAGGATTTTTGGAAGCAACTTGAAAAACTAGTATAGGAAGGAGACATTGTGCTACGCAGCATAACGATGAAAATACATGTAATACAGGCAAGGCTAGATTGGGAGGAAATCGAAGGTACATACATATGGTCAAATTCATGAAATATAAGTATGGTTGTGATCGGTGGAGATAACCTGAATGTAATTAGAGGATTAAAAGTCTATCAAGGTTCATGATAGAACACTTAAAGGCTCTTTAAGGTGCGACATGATGGATTGTGGGGGCTGTAAAGATCTTAATTCTAGAAAGTAACTTGGCAGGTGATATTCTCCAATTCCTAGGGTGTCTAGTTCCAAACCTAACATTTAAAGTGGTGCGTATTTTTTCAAACATCAGAAAGACCATTCTAACTGATGACCAGAGAAATATGTATAATAATATTATGATGAATAAGGAGACATATATGTGTGTTTTTACGATATCGACCTCAGGTGTATGGGAATATGATACATGAAATATGTGAGATGGATAACTGTGCTACCAAATTGTGGTGTAAAGAAATTATAGGTAAGATGAATTTTCTAGTATGGAGAATAAGGAATAATTCCTTACTGATAGATGATCATTTACAGAAGAAAGGGGTGCAATTGGAATCTAGGTGTCTGTGTTGAAATCAACATAACTAGGAATCAAATTTGAACATCTTCTTCTAGGGTGATTGGGAAAAAATAGTTTATACTTTTTTGAGACAAGATTTGATTGTAAAGGATGGTGAGTTATCGATGTAGGGAATTCTGGAAACTTTGTATCAGTATATCTATAAAAAATATACATAGATTAGGGTCCATTCCATGATATTTTATGTAGATTTTTGGACTCTATGGGAGGCATAGAACTTGGTGAGAGAGGGGAGGAAACATTTAATTAAGTACATGTAAGGGTGATAATTATGAAGTTTGGGACACTTATAAAAGGTGTTATGAACTCACAACTTCTCAAGAGGATACTTACAGGATCCTATATCAATTTGGGTGATATCAGGTGGAGATCCCAGGGCTAGTGGGTAAGCTGGAAACCATTAGACATGGGGTATAACTTGAATGTTGATGTATATTGTATGGATTGAATGATGAGAGGAGGAAGACTGGTTACGTATAATAGGGGATTAGTTATTTTTACATTTAGCTTCTATTTTAGTCCAGGTAATTCTATCAGGGTGGAGGCATGAGCACTAGACATAGGCATCGTGTTATGCGATAGTCATAATATTCAAATCGATGAAGTGGAATCAGACTCTGCAGTGTTGGTTTACATTCTTAAAAAGAAGAGCATAGTTTCATGGGAGTTGTTCTATTTTATTAGGAGATCCATGAATTTCATCAACCAAGGGATTCACATCAGGCACATCTAGAGATAAGGGAACTTCGCAGAGGATGCCTTATCCAACCAAGGTAGGACAGATGAGAAAATTATTTTATTCACCACTTCAGGGGCTTTATCAATTGATTATAAGAATATTTTTTTCATAGATTCTTTAGGCCTCCATCATTTTCACCCACCATGAGATGGGGATGATTCACCTCTTGTATGTATTTTATCATTTTAATAGAAATTTTAATTTGAAGAAGAAGATAGGATGTATAAGGTAATATAATTTGGATTTTGGGATCAAGGTAGGTAACCTGAGTGTCTCAATATATCCCATGAGGATAGGAATCAGTCTATACATTGCTCTTAAATGGGTAATTTTATTCTATATGAAAATATAACTCATGTGAAATGAATTACAACTAAAATGGATATAATTTTTGTCATGATAATGAAAAAAACTATATGTGAATGAGGTATCATTTTCAGGATTAAGTGAGATAGCTTTATCCTAGTGAAGGGTTGTTGAAGAAAACTCAACATGAGCTGGTAAACCTATACACTAAAAACCTTTTACATATATCTGGATCATATATAATATGGTGGGAAGGTTATACAAAATGACTATATGGCATGTAGTTTAACATCATATTTTCAAGACTATACGCTATATGGTTTAGAGTTGTGCATCTAATACTATATCCATATAATTTAATGTCGTATGGTGAGTATGAAATACTATATAGTTTAAATATATGTATTTTGATATTCTTTCCTTTGATTTAGTATTTTAGGCATGGTTCCCTTCAGTTGGAGTGAGAGTGACCCATGTACACATTTCATGCATCTCAAGATTTTATAAATCAATTAGCCTTTGTTTATCAGCTTATGTATCCAATATTTAAAGACAAATAATAATATAATCACATGTTACAAATATTAGTGATATGTATAATAGTTCAATTTATATTTAGAAAGTTCTTCCTTAGGCATCTTGATTTTTTAAATCTAAAAAAACCATGATCCAATGAACATGTAATATATGAAACCACATTCTCAGGCTTAAAGTAATAGGCATTGTTTTGTTTATTTACAAGATACAGGAGAACCTGATTCTTTCATATAGTTTATGTATTCTACTTAGGGTGTTTTCATAATCAAAGAAGAGATTTGGGTGTTTTTTCTCCATTATCCCTTTATCTATTTGATTATAATTCCAATACTTAATGATGAATCATCTCTTGATTCTATTCCCTAAAAATTAGTGGTATGGGTATTAATTTGGATGGTCTCTCAAATATGCCTCATTTAAACTCTCAATCCTTAAGTGATCAATCAAATTATTCTCCAAGTAAAGGGTGAAGTAGTCAGAAATTTTCTCCAACATAAAAAGAATATATCATGCTTTTTCAATCATTGAGATACAAATGATAATGGTGTCTCCCCATCATTCTACATATGCCTTGATTAGTATTAGTAAATGGTTTAATTTGAGATTTGTGTAGTGGTTCATTAACCCTGATCAATTTTGGGGTAGATTTAAAATCCTTGATGACTGATACATCTATTGAAACACCCACATACTGAAGAACTTTAACTATATTGGGGAATGTATAATAATCATCAAGAGTGAATGATGTTTTAAATTCACCAGATGAGGGGGGGGGGGGGTGAAAAATATGAAAATTCCCCCATCCATATAGGATGGGGTACTTCACTATAAGGAAGGCCTCTATAATAAGATCTTGGAATTTCACCATGGAAAAAATATCTTTAAATAAACTCTATAATTATGTTATATAGATTTTAATTTTCTCATTGGATTTGGGTGATTAGTTCATTAGTGAAGATTTCCTTGGCCGTCTCAAGGGGCTAATGAGAAGAAAATAAGTTAACACCATCACTTCTCATAATATAAATACTGTCATTTGATGATAGGAGTCAAGATGTGGACCCTAGTATCCAATTTTTCAATTAATATTGGGTGCATTCTGTATGAAATATTAATTTTAAGGTAGATATAGGGTTGATTAATAATTCTTTAGAGGTAGGTGGGGTATCACCACAATATTATTCTCCAATACTAGAAATAGAGGATGAAAAAAACACTGAGCCTTAGACAATTTTACAAGTGTAAAAACATCCTCATCATAAGTACCATTGTTAGGAGGTGGAAACTATTCAAACTTAGATGATACCATGTTTATGAAAACATAGGCTTTTATTTTAGGAAACACTTTCTACCCAATGCGATTGTTTACCAATTATGTACCATTAATTGTGGTGAACAAGTTCTCTTCATCAAAATAGGATATCTTTTTATGGGGGGGTTCCCATTGAATTTTTTGATGGGATGGGGTCTGCTTTTCCATTTAGTGGGTCCATCCTCATTCTTCCATTAAGTGGGATGGTGCTCATTCTTCCATTTGGTGGGCCGATGCCCATTCTTCTATTTTTTTGGGTTAGTCCCCATTACTTTATTTAGTGGGTCAATGATCATTCTTCTATTTGGCGGGTTGATACTCATTCTTCTATTTTGTGGGAAAATTCCCATTTTCCCAAAATTGGGGTCATATAGTCTATACAAGTCTAAAATTATTCTAGAATCCTTGGAGAACCATCCTCACGTTTTTCAATCAGGCACATATTTCATTGGATCTTAGGGGTTTAGAAGTAGAAGATACTAAATTTATAGATTTATAGGTAATTAGGTCCATTACAAGTTAATTCAAGCACACTTTATCGATAACATGAACACGATCCACTTATTTTTAGATCATATATTCATCTAACCCTCATGAAATCTCTCATGGGGAATTTTCCCATTTTATTCTTCTCATGAGGGAATGTATGACACATATTTCATTATTGCCTTGTAAATCTATAATTTAACTTGATCATCATTGACCAATTTTTGTTAAAGATATTTGATGATGAAGAAATCCTAGATCATGCGACCCATCATATTATGTTAAGGGAAATAATTCGAGTGATCCTTTTTACCTGATTCAAATAGATTATTGATATATAGCAACATAACCAAGTTTTTCTATAATTAATAGATGAATTATTATATAACCTGATCATTACAGAAGGAATAAATTTTATTCTTCCTACTTTCAATCTAATGTTTCCTAAAACTTTTTATATTGGGGATAGAAGTGGATGATTCAACTTTCCCTAAGTTTCTTATCTGTAATGGTGGTGCCTAAACATCTGTTTCATTGTTTTGTGGAATAAAATTCTCTAGATGTTGTTTTGTAGTCATGAAATCTCAGAACTCATCAGGGTACATCATGGGGGTGAGTATAATTAACAACTCAACCTTTATAATTTCTATCAATATCTTTGATAATTTTTCCTAGGGAAGTTTTGTTTCCATGGAATATTTTAGTACCTTTTATATTACAATGAAATACCTGAATCTCTCATTCCCTTACTACATGTAATTGTAGAGATTAAGGATAGTCATTTTAATTAGCATAAAGATAAATTAGTAGAAGAATTACTGATATAAATTTTCCCATATTGAAATAGACCCACCCACAAGGTTATTGTATGAAGTAAATATAGGGCCTTCTATGGTATTCACAAATAATATTATCTTTCTAGATTCTTTTTGTTATAGGGTTCCCAAAAATGGGATACAATGGAAAGAAAAATGATTTACATGCTTATATGGATCCCCCATTCCATTGAATATTGAGAAGCATGGATTCTTGAAGTTAGGTGGCGGGGGAGTCAAATACGCCTAATCAGGATACAATTTCCTATCTGGTTTTTCTAGTACACATAATCTTTACATAGTATCCATCTAAGCTTTAATAGAATCTTGTGATTCTAGGGACACAACCTCCCAATTCAACCTCAAGTGGATTTTATAAATTAGAAGTTGATGTAATCTCAAGTTGATGGAGTTGATCGATTCTATCAGTACGGGTCAAGAAAAATACTCCCATTGAAGAGGGATAACTGAAGGTGGCAGAGCGACTTCAACCTAATGAACATAATTAGTGGGTATGTTTCCCTAAGGAAAATGATCATTTATTTTCTTGATCTCCTATATTATATCCATAAACTGAGCAGTATGATCTTCTACTAAGATGGATTCGCCATTGTCGGGTGGTGGGTGGGCAGTGAATGACACCACACTTGTTTCTTATTTGATAGTATCATGGTTTTCAAAATCAGTTGGGTCAATATTGATGAAATTAAATGATATAAAACCTATGTAAGGAATCATATATTTACTTATAGTTAGTATATTCATAACATGGGTATGTTCCTATCCATTTAATGATACTAGAGATGACCATGGGGGTAAACATTCTCTCAATCTTTTAGGATGGGGTTTTCCCTAGAATGTTACAATTTCAGGGACATGAACCTTCTCATAAGTTACAGTGGTTAGATTCCCTTGAAAGGCTATATTTCTAGATGCTCTAGTCTAGATGACTAGTGCTAGTACAACTTTCTCTACAACTTCTTAAAGAATCAGGGTTACACATTGGTGATGATGACCATAGTTAATAAGGATCCCCTGAGTATTTCATTGATATTTCCTAGATATGGTAGAGGTCCTCCTCCATATATCTAATGTAATTATATGTGTTACTACACTATGGAGATAAGTTCCTTAAGTGGTAGTATATAAAAACAAGGTCCACCAACTTCTTCATATCTCATCATTGGTAGGACAACCATTGGAGATTTATCTCCTGAATTTGTTTATAAACTACCTCTAAACATGGTATGAAGTTTTTGAGATGGTATTCAAAGACTAGATAATTCACCAACTGGAACTAGAAGCGCTGGGTTTGTGATAGCGTATGTCGAGACCATAGGGTCAGTGTCTCTATGGTAGTTGAGGAATAGATTCAACATTCCATGTGGCTGTGTATAATAAATTCATGTGTCTCATGGTTACTACTAGCTTATCTAATGGTCTTGGAATTTAGCGGTGTATTTTTTGATTCCATTTGGATTGAAGGGAGTCCTAAAGGTCCTAAAATGTTCATAAATAATAAATCAATTAATAAAACATCACAAGTAAAAGTACATGGTTAATTGATCTATTTCATGGGTAAAGGACTCACTTCACATTCACCATTTTGTTTTCAATGGAAACTTCAATGGATTTTTATGCCCATATAAATTTTGTACCAGTGATGATATGTTTTCTAAAGGTATAAAGTCGATGATACTTTACTAATGATGCTTTGGAAAGTACATTGGTCAATTGGATGGGAGGATAAACTCATATCACCCTTTTGGGGGTAATTATTTCCAACTCCTTGAATATCTTATAGATTTTATATATGTTCATGAATCCTTCTCAAATCCCGGCCCAGGTCTGGTTACCACTGTACTAGTGATTTGATCAAAATCATACAATGATGTGAACATATATATGTATCAGAGATTCTATATCAATTATACCATCAATATATATCATATGTGCTCTATAAATGACACCATATGCATATATTATTTGTTATCAATAATTATTTTATTATTAGTTATGATATAATTTAAATCTATATAGTTATGAACTCTAAAGTTTGTCACTATTTAGGGAGGAAATATGTGTTGTGGTGTTGATATCAGGCCTATGAGAGGGGATTACTATGTATCCCTACTTAATGATGCATAATATGACTTTTAGGTTTTTTTGAAAAGGACCACCATTGTTCCTTTGAAGGATATACAATGATGACCACTTCCAACCACTTTAAATTCATGTAATGTGGACTACTAGGTGAAAGGTTCCTAGAAATGTTAGGTGTGGAACTTATAGAAGAGTGACGATTTATGGTCTATCCTATCTATTGAAAATATAATATGTGAATATATATTTGGGTATTATACCTAGTAGGAGGACCATATAGGACACTTGTTATTTAAAAGGGGTGACACTAGGAGACTAATTGATGCTTATGAAAGGGGCTTTACTATCTAGTTCATCATGTATATTGATAACTAGTTAGGGGAATATATTTTTGGGTCTTAAAACTATTAGGATAACTATGTATGTATAAAAACATTCTATCTACTGGTAACTAAATAAAGATAAAATACTAGAGTGTTTTTGGCCTACACCTAGTAAGAGGCCTTGATCCTTTCCTGGGATTAAGAAGGATACATGTGGGGATTACACATATGCTAGATGGAAATGACTGAACTAATAGGTGACTTGAGTGAAGGTAGAAAGTTTTGGGGTTTACATCTAGTGGGATGACCATAAATGTGTGTCTCATTGATGGTTCAGAGGAATGATATCATCTATAAGGTTTTATCTGGGGATTATACCTATTAGGAGGCATGTGTCTGTGTAGTTTAATGTTGTGAAGTAAGAAATTTTATGTCATGAAAAGGGGAAAAAGGGATGGAGTGAGGCTTACACATTGGGATGCACTATCAAGTTTATCCAGTCTATAAGTAACTAGATAGGAGAGAATATGGTTGGGTTTTAAAACTAATAGGAGGCCCATATAAGTACAAATATGCTTTAAAAGTGGAAACAACAAGATACTGACTAGGTTTTATACATAATATATGATTATTAATCATCATATTTATTGGTAACTAGGAAATAGAATACATTTTTGGGTTCTAAACATAGTAGGAGGCCCATATATGTTTACTCCTGAGAATGAATTAGGTGATGGTAGGTTTTAGAGCTTATAATTAGTAGGTGGAACATATAGGTTCACTCTGACAAGTGATATGGGTGAATGAACTTCACGATTCAAGAAGAGTTTATAGACTCAAGGTGCTTGAGAAAAATAAGAGGTGTGTCTTGAATTAAGTAATATATAGCGTGAAAGGGAACCTGGGTAGGGGAAGAATGAATTGGAACCCTAGTAGGAGACCCATGTGAGTGATTCCTTGTATGAAGTCATGGGAGAAGGTTTTGCACAGTAATAAGACCTAGGTAAAGGAATTCCCTAGTAATAATTCATAGGTTGAAGGGTGGTTACCTAGTTATGGGATTAGTGTGAGGTGTTTCCCTAGTATAGACTAGGGTGAATGGGCACCTAGGTACATTAACCTGGGAAAGGGCATGCTCAACCATGAGACTTGTGTGAATTATTTCCCTAGTGTGGTGGTAGGGTGATGTTTTTCCCTTAATGTGGTACTTAAGTAGAGGGTCACCCTAATGGGGATACCTAGGTGAAGTGTCCCACCAATAGGGGAACCTGGGAGAGTGTCTCCATAGTGGTGGTACATAGGTGAAGGCTCACCCATGTATGGGGATCTAGGTGAAGTAGTGATTAGGTAGGATTCATGGGAGAATGGGTTCTCTAAGTAAGTGATTAGGGTGAAGTGGTGCCTAGGTTATCTGGTGGAAACTTAGGTGTCAGTGCTTAGGTATGAATATTCAAGGGTGATTAAGGTGCACGACACCCTAGTAAGGGAGTCTCAAAATAGCTAGGGAGAATGAAGTTCATACATTGTTTACTTTTCTATAAAAGTTTCAAATTATCTGAAATAAATACCCTTTGGGGTCAATTTATAGTCCAAGAATAACCTTGGTTCATAATTTACATAGGGTTCCTAAGAACACAACATAGGCATGCAGGTAGGGTTCCCACAAGTTGGTAGGGTGTGTGCTTGAGGCCAAAGTGCATGTGGGGGGGGGGAGCACTAGTGTGAATGCTTGGGACTAGGGTGAAGTGACCCAATAATTCATATAGATATAGAAATTTTTTTTGGGCATGTGAGGAGCTAGTCATACGCGTACCTTAGTGCGAGTATGTACTTCCGAAAAAATCCATTATAAAAGTCTAACTTTAAATGACAATAATTTTTAATTTGGGTGTCTTATTTTCCTTCATGAGTAGTCAAATGGAATATTGTGAAACAAACTACACCCATAAATTAGTTCCCCCCATATATGGTGTTTTATGAAGTCAAAATTTCCCAAAAGAACCTCAAAAATAGTTTTATGGTTTCGAAACCCCTTTTTGTCAAAAACGGATGAAATTCATAAGCTACTCCCAATGAGAGGTTCTAACCACCACATCACCAGACTAGGAATTTTTTTAAGGAATATATTACCATTAGTGTGTGACAAATCATGCAGCACATGGAGATACCATTTTTTTCTTATTTTTCTCCATGCATGGAGATACCATTATCTTCAAACTGGACCCATCTCATCAAGTGAGGAAACTGTCATGGATTTTATGAAAAAATGTGTGGAATAATTTTTTTAGTGAAAATATTATTAGATACATGAGAATTATTTTGAATATCACTATCTCCATCCTTTATATTTTGAAGTGTGAGATCATATACTCTTGTGACTATCTCTAAAATTAGGGTATCATTGTCTGATTAAGAGAATGAATCTAGCTCTTTGGTAGGTCAAACCATTTGAGATTATTTAGCGTATATGTGATTTTTATTATCAAATATATCTACCGCCGATATTTATCTTAGTTCATGATTCATTATATATATATATTTACTAAATAAGTACCCGTCCAAACCCAATCATGTTATTTGTTGGGATCATGCTACTCTCAATTCGTATGCTACATTTATCCACACCTAGATTCTCATTTTGGATAGGAAAGACAAGATCTTATGAGGATGATACATATCATTAGTGTAATTTTTATAGAAAAATGACTAGGTATATGAAGAGACTTTGGGGAGGGAGAGTATTATGCAAGTTCAATGAACCAATCTTTTCAAAACACCACCGATATCTGAATTTACATGGATGGAAATAATAATGGTGGAGAGAATGTAATACCATTGGTTTAAGGTATTAATTTTTTAATATATATTTTTATGACATGAAAATGTTTTTGTTGATTCCATAAAATTTTAGTGTATTTTTGGAGACTTTATAGGGGATTTATAAGGATCACAGTTGGTGAAAGTTTTGATTAAACCATGCACAATTCCTAGATAAACCATGCATTGGATTTTAGGGATTTTGGGAGGGGGCACAATAGGTTAATAATTTTGGTAAACCATGAAATAATCATATATTTATGGGAATTTTTTAAGTAGTATCAATTCAAATGGTTTGAACACGATCTACGAAACCATACATCCTTGGGTCTTGGGAAGTACCACCCACATTATTGGATCATGGATTCCCAAAACATGAAGCTAAACCATGTATGACATTAAAAAGTAAAAAAATATTTTAACCTGATCCCCATAAAAATTTTCATTGATTCTCTATTAATTATGAATCATAAACTTGAGGGATTCCTTGGAAGATTTTGGGGATACTATTCATTCTGAAGCTCAATCTCTTCAAATCATAGAGTGTTTGGCCTAGGGATCTAAGGTAAACTTCCATCTCCTATTATATTATCATATATTCAATTTTTTTACTTGGGATAAAACCTATTATAGGTATTCCATACATAGATCTATTATTTAGGGTGTTTTTAATGGGGATTTTGTTGTAAATCACTCTATGATGGTTGTAATAGGCAATATATACAAAGTCATGATGTGGATTCATCATGGAAACCTTATTTCAGGTAGGTGGATTTTCATCATTAAACACATGTAAATAACATGAAGGCTTAGGGTTTTTGAAGTTTAATTCTTACATTTATTTTTGATAAATATTTTTATAAAATCCTTTTTTAGTATTCTTTTGATGTTAACTAGCTTTTGAAATAAAGGTCGTGGGTGATTCCCATGACATGTTTGGTAAAATTTCCAAGTAGTATTTTAATTTCAAAAGGGTAGTTTTAGTGTGTGTAAACTTATAATTAGTGTGAGTTTTTATGTGTTCATGAAACATATGGATGTTGCATTATTGGGATGGATTTGGATGAAAAGTGTTAAAGGTGGGGCATATGGACTGTAAGACCAAGTGATGACTTGGGCCATAGGAATGGGATTATGCACACAAGTTTGGGCTGTTCAGAGGAACCATTGGATCAATGATGCATTGGGTTGGTAGAATCAATTCTAGAGGGAAGGGGTTGGTCTATTTCATAACTGTGTGAGTTTATGGAATGGGTGCATGGGTTTTGTAATTTCTTACTTATACAAGATATATTTCATTGTTTCACATATCATACTTCTTTACTGATACATATATATATATATATATATACTGTGAGTTAACTTTTTTTTATTTAAGTAACATGTGTGGAAAGTATTGGTGGATTTCTTATTAGGTTGTATACTGACCCTCTATATATCCATCATGGTACATATATAGATGTTTCTAGATATGATGTAGGTAAGGGGAATACCACTTACTTCTCTAGAAAGGCACTTTGATGTTATGGTCTTTAGTGATTGAGGTGGGATATTGGAGGTAGTTGTGGTGTGGAGATTGGTGTAATTCCATTTTTAGAAACCTATTTCCTTTTTTGTGTATTTTAGTCTTATAGTATTGTCTAGATTTGTGATTGGATTTTAATGTTGTACCTTTATTATGTTATGTTATGTTATCGGATCCTTGTTTGGTTGTTCTCACGAATCAACTTTATATATTTCCATTAGATTTATTTCACTGCTTGTTATGTCATTTAATGGTAAATTGTCCCACAATGAATGTATTAACCCTAGGAATTTATTTCCAACCTTAAGTGTATGTGGGATATGCCTAAGTCTAGTGACATTCTAATAATATATTTGGTTTCAAGTGGGGTCAGTATGTTACAGAACCCAGTTATCTTTTCACAGATCATATTATTGAACATGAATAAAATAAAATACTCAATAAAATATAGCAAATAATATAAATCTATATTAGAATAGAAGAAAATTTTGAATAAATAGAAGTATTTGTTATTTAATTTAAAATTCATATCATATTAATTAGTAATTAAAATTTAATTCAAGATGTTTAAGAATTCATAAGGATTAATTAATTCTAAATTATTTATAAAATAACCCAAATTTATAACAAAAGATAATTAGTAAAATATTTAAAATGTATTCAAAATATAATTTACAACATATTCAAAACATATTAAAAATTTATTTATACTCCATATAGATTGAAATAACCCCACCCTCAATAACACATATCTCATGGTTATTTTTTCCCTTTGTACATAATAAATAGATCATAATATATATGATCTAGTAGTTTAGTATTCCCAAGATACTAGATCTATAAATCAATATTACATTACATGGTAAACTTAAATTACATCACATGAAGCCATGAAAAATTTATTAATTCTATTTTCTTATCCTTTGGTCACATATAGAAATATTTATAGTTTCCTAGGGAAATGAAAAACAATAAAAAGGGGTGATATAAAATGCTCAGTAAGGGATTGTGTATAATTAAACTAACATGACATAAACATGACATAAACATGACATACATAATATAATAGGAATATATAATCCAATGATTCCCTAATAAATGATAACATGAGAACAATAAATCCAGATATTGTATAATAATGAACATAAGTGATCACATGGATAATAATAACTTAATAATAGTGACCAAATGTATAATTTCTGACATTATAACCATACCATAAAGTCCTTGAAATAGACATCACACATAAATGGACAGGCATACACTACATACCCAATATTGTTTGTATCATGAGACTTGTTGATGAAACAAGGTGACATATAATTCTTATCCCAACCTATCACATAATAATTCCAATGCATCCATTATATGAATAGAGTGGCTAGTCAATAAAATATATAATATTCCATAAGTGAACTCATACATAATAATTGATAAGTAATCAATAGTTATCCATATACAAATAATTGATATATGGATTGTAAATATTTTCCCAGTCAATGGAATAATATAAATATCTAGGCGAGTATCCATCAGTCAAATTATAAATTATAGGATATTCTCAATGATTTGGAAATCATCCTTATCAAAGAGACTACAATGCAGTAATAGTATAGAATATTTTCATCATATAAGGATGTCAATAAGAATTAGTCATTTAATATAATATTTTAAAATGGCAGGAGACCAAAACAATGATAAAATATACCCTATAAAAATTAATAGTGTGTGACATTCATATTTGATATGCATTAGGGATACAAAATTTCGTTAAGGAAAGACTTTCAGGATGACATGCATTGATGTAAAAGGTTAACTTGTTCCAAAATAGAGTTTAATCCACTCAGGACCCGATAAATCCTCCACCATCTATATTATAGCCATACCTCCTTAGATCAATTTCACATTTAGAAATAATACATCCAAAATACCATAAATACATGGCTTACATAGGTATTTTGATAATAGATTTTATGACTATGATAATGTTTAATCATTATAATGGTTTATTAAGGAGGTATAATGAGAGTGAATAATGGTCTATCATTGATAACATAATAAGAAATTTGTAACAATGAATCATAATAAGAATTTTCATTAAAATTAAAAGGAATTAGAAAAGATTACACAAATAAATAGAATATATTAAGAACACTTAACTTGAAAAGTGGCTTCTTAAATATTGAGAAGATCACCTTAAATGGACTATTGAGAGGGTAAATGAGAGGATAACTATGATCCTTGATTTTAGAGTGAAGAGGAATGGAAGTATGGGTGATCACTTATAGTAAATGGGGGACAATTATGTATTCATTTTTTATTTTAGGTCATGGATTTATAGGTTGCGTAAAATATAAAACCATTTGATTTTAAATGGATTTAATTCATGGTATTTTAAATTTAAGACATGTTTTTTTTGAATTTTTTATTTTTAGGAATTGAAATCCATTTTTATGTATTATTTTGGCCATGGAAATTTTATTTTTCTTTAAAATATTATTTTTTAAACATTGATTTTAATTTTATTCTTTGAAAATAGTGTGTATATTCCAAAACCAGTACTCTTAGTGGTTTCATATAGGCCATCTAGAATTGGAGATGATGGCCACTTGTTCGATCCCTTCCTAGCCATTGGGGGAGGGAATCCCTTCATCTCCCATGGGGTATCTTCCTTTCTCCTTCATTCCTTTCTATAATACCTATTTCCTTCTTCATTTCACCGATATTTCATTATCCCTAATGTTATATATTTGTTCAATCCCCCACCCCAATTTCCACTCTCAAACTTAGAGTTTATAGAGTCCTCAACCCTTTTGAATCTAACTATGTCAGCTCACTTTATATATCACCGACTCTCGGTCAACTCTCTCTATATTCTTTTTTAGATATTGGTGATTATAGGAATGCTCAATAGTTGTACTTCTTGAAAATTGGAAAATCATGATTCAATTTCATTTAGAGGAATACTTGACCCTAGTCTAGTCCCAAGACCCTTGAGTATACAATGAAACCCACTTCTAGATTTGTATATGGGATTTTAATTTTCACATGAATCATGATACACCAAACATGTATTTGTGGGTAAGTTTCTCCGAATTACCTATTCCTTTTAAAAATACTTCAATAATTCTAATACTTGGAAATATGGTTTGTCGATTCTTATATTCCAATAGAATAATATGTTCTATTAGTCATTCTATTTCCCTATAAATATGTGCTGAATTCAACATATCTAAACTGCCAGTGGAATTTGTTTGGATTGAGATTGGGGAAGAGTATTATTATAAACAAGTGGCGGTATTCTATTCATGGGTTGATTTATTCTCTTAATGAAAGTGACTAAGCCACTATTTTTTAGTGTCTTGGAATAATTATAAGAATCAATATGGGTATTTTATTCCTATCCCTTCTTTCTAGATGATCGACCCTATAAAGGGTAGTAGAACCGATCAAGGAACTAAGGGATCATCTCCTTCTTCTGGAACATGCCTGATGGAACATACCAATTTTTTTAATAATTCTCTAGGGTCGAGGGGGGGGGGGTGAGGGGGTGATTATGATCAGAAGTTTGAACCAAAGTGATGAAAACCTAGCACCTCCATATTATGTAGAAGTAGTGAAACTTGGTGAAGAAACATCCCATGGGGAGATGTTTCAACAAAAAAATTAGGAAGGTATCACTGTCTTCATATACCATGAAATCATACGAAAGAGTCCCCAGCTTCTAGGAGGGATGGTTGGGTGAATATTATGAATAGGATGAGTCCTAAGAAGATAAATTTGTATATTAAGATGAGTAATCATTTTTAAGGACTTGAAGGAAATTTATTGGATTATGAGCATAGGGAATGGAAAATGGTGACATACAATGGAAAATTTTGGGCATGAATAGTGAAAAAGATAAAAAATCCCTACATTAAAGGAGAAATATATTGCTTTAAAGGGATCCATTAAGGCTGGGTCATATTATTACATATCCATCCTATCCTCAATAGACTATGAAGATGGATTTAAATCAAGAGGACTGCACAACCCAATGAGGAAGAAAGGTAAGAAGGGAATACGAGACATGGGGAGCTACGTAGTGAAGAAGAGGAATACATACAAAGACCATAAGGACTAATCTCACTGACTAAAATCCATGGAGACAAGTTCTTTCAAGGAGTATTGGGCCAAAAAGATGTTAGAAGGAAAAAACATTGATTATGACTAGGAAAAAAGAAGGGTCTTCAAGATCAGGTAGAAAATAAAATTATTGAGTATGGAGGAACTAAGGAACAAGGTCATGAAGGTGAAAAAAATGAAGACCCAGACTAGGTGTATGAAGGTTCATTGGTTATGGGATATCCTGAAAACATTTCCAAAAGAGATCTACTAGAGGTCAACTAGAATAATGTATTAGTATCTTAGGAACTAGAGATATACTATAGTGTGATAAAAGAGATAAGAAAGGAGGAATATGGTAAAGAAAATTTCATGGATATCATTATACACTCTAAGGAATAGATACTGGAGGAGGATATCTCTGTCAATTATTCATAGGAAGATTCCAATAGATTGTTTGAGAGAGTTCTTCAAGATTTTATCAATGAGGAAAACAAATTTGGGTCAAAAAACAGGATCAAATTTTGACATGAGGATTTAAAAGATGAAAAATAAATCTGGAGGTGCATATTTAGACTTGGGACAAGATGACCTACCACTTTAAGGATCTCATTTAGAATGACCCGAACATAAAGGTAAACTCAATTGAATAGATATTATATAGGGAGAATTACTTTAATACTCTTATTTTTTTGGAATTGTCTTGTGATATCTTATGAAGTTTGATGTTCTATTTCTCTTGGATTTATGGAGGGTTCCTATTTTTCCCACAAAAGTTCAATTTAAAATAATTTTTTTAATTTTTAGTCATTGCAGGATATGGAAAGTATATTATAGGTTTAGGAATTAATTAAAATTCATTCAATTAAATTAAATTAATAAAATAATTTATTTTTTATGGTGGATTCATTTATATTAATTATTAGAAATTTTTATCATTATAATGAAGTCATAATTATTACCATATATTCTTAGTGTATTTTAATATTTACCTAAAAATATGACTACCTTATAAAATTATAAAAAATTCATCATTGTAATTTTTTTTTTGTGATAATTCCAAATTTAAATTATTTTTTATGAAAATATTTTTCTACATATGAATAATTTATTTATTAAATAAAACTATTAGTGAATTTTAAAATAATGCGTTTAGCACTAAAAAATTAAAAACTCATTTTTAATAAATCTTATTTTATTCTAAAACACATGTTTTTAATTATATTACTATTAATTTATAAATAGAAATTATTAATAATTATAAATTATATTATTATAAAATTATTTTATGTATTTTATTATTAACTTGTGTGTATAACTGTTACATTACAATTATAATGGTCATATTGGGTGGTTACTATTCCAACTGTCTCCTTTCCCTTCCAATAATTATATTACCCCTTATAAAAAAACTTTATTCTAACTTCTAAAATCATTTATATAAATATATTATTTCATATATCATGTATACTCTATTACTTAATTATTTTTTATAATAAAAATGTGTCATATATATTTTTATTTCTTTTTAGAGTATAATCCTCCATATTTTAATATTATAGAGGTGCCTTATATTATTATGTGTTCTATAACACTAACTATGAATGTTATTATGAATATAATTGTCTAGTTTTGTGTATTTTACTTTAATGATGTAATCAAATGATCGTGTCATTTGAATGATTTTGAAATAATAATATTATTTATTATATTCATGTATCAAGTGTTACATTCTCCCCCTTAAAATAATTTCATCCTTGAAATTTGGGGTATACATCAATCCATAAATAAATGTGGGGAATAATGCTCATTTCTTCCTTAGTCTCCCTTGTTAATTTCTCTAAATTTTGATTCCTCTAAATTACTTTCACCAGCTGGTTTGTCCAATTCCATAATACTTTCACTCTAGTGGTGAGAATTTGGACAAGTCACTTAATTATTGGATAATTTAGGCTCTATCTCTATTTCTTCAGTGGTGAGTATGTGTGTTTGGTACAAAATGTACTTCCTTAAAAAACATGTAATATATCATTCAATTTAGATAGGTTGGGTGGAGAATCCAAAAGATAAGCTAAAACTATAATTATCTTCAATATCCCAAAAGTCCCAAAATACATTGGACTCAGATTTCCCTTTTTAACAAACCATATAACCCCCTTCTATAATGATAATTTCAAAAATAATAATCCCCTAATTTAAAATCTAAGTACTTCCTCTAATTATCAGTATAGATTTATGCATGATCTCAGCCATATTGATATGATTCTAGATAACTTTAACTTTCTCAATTACTTCTTCAATCATTTCTTAACCAACTATCCCCTTTACCCAACTACATTCCAATAGGTTGGAGTAAAATATCTTTTACCATAAAAATATTTAATATGGTGCCACTATATACTTTAAAGAAATCTATTATTGTATAAAAATTTTCAACAGAGGTAGATTTTGGCCCCTTTTTCCTTGGAAGTCAACTGAGTATGACCTCAATATTCCCTCTAATGTTTGGATAGTCCTTTCATACCTACTATAAATTTGAATATGATATGTGGTTCTCATATATAATTCACTGTTCATAGATTTCCAGAGACTCCTATAAATTTTTTATGTTGAACGAGGATTATGATCCGATACAATTGGTAAAGGTTCACCATAAAGTCTCAAAACTATAAAGGTATAGAGTCATACAAGTATCTCAAGGGGTATAAAATCATTTTTTTCTAGTAAATGTGTAGAATCAGTAAGGTGATCCATAATTACCCATATAGATTTATTCATCTTATAAATATTAGTAATTCCTAAGAAAAATTCCATTGGGATATTATCTCACTTACACATTAGTATAGGGAGAGGTTTCATGAAACTATTTTGAATTTTTCTCATAGCCTTTACTTTTTGGAATTCCAATAATCTTAATAGATAATCAGTGATTTTCCACTTCATGTCATCTATCCAAAAATGTTATCTTAAATACCTATACATATTGGTGCTACTATAGTGTACAGAGAAATTTGATCTATGTAATTAATCTAGAAATTCCTTCTTCAATTCAGGTATTGGTGGTAGGAATAACCTCTTTCTAAATTTTAAAACTCTCTTCATAGTTGAAGTCAATTAATCACTCATATTTTATGGATTTAATATTCTTTTGAAAACCCTTTTCATCACATTGAGAATTATTTTTTTTCTATTGTGAAGATAGTTGGGAAATTGATTGGAAAATGAATGACAATTCACACCCCTTAATAATTTACAGGCCCAAATTTACCAAATCCATGAACATTGGATCATTATCTTTATTCATCATGGATAAAAATCTATGTTACTTCATACTCAATGCATATGTGAACTTGTTTTTCCTCCCAGGGTGGTAGTTTATTTCACAATCATACCCTTTAAGTATTTTTATTCACATATGTTTTCTCATATTGAGATATTTATATGAGAATATAAACTTTAAACTCTAGTGATTAGTATATATTTCATCCATAGGTCCAATACACCCTAATTGGGGGGGGGGGTGAATTAGGTTGTTCAATTCCTTTTATTTCTCCCTGTATCTTGTTCTCGTGTTATCAAGACCAACAATAACTTATCAATATCCAATCACACACATGATATGAAGATGAAAAAAATTAAAATGAGGACCCATGAATTTTACTTGGTTAAGAAAAAAGGGTTATATAAGGAGAATACACGAATAGTGTGTTGATGTACCAAGGGTTAACACTATGTACTATAGATATTACAAATGATTAAAAAAGATGCACTATCGATAAAGGGTAAATCCCAGTTATTATCTCTTTTTAAACTGATATTAGATTAGGAATAAAATAGATATGAAACATGATGATCACTTAAAATTATTATTCATAAATATAATTACACCAATGCAATTATGTTATCATCAATGTGATTTATTTTCTTCTATAAGTTCCTATCTTTAATAATGTTTTTACTACAATAATCTTACCTCGTACTACTTATCTAGATTTTTCAATATTCTTCTCTCTGATCTCTATATCTCTATAATTTTGATATTTTTTCACATCATTTACCCTCCTTTATATTCTCTATTAAATTAGGGAAAAACTTTTCTAAAAATTCATGTCAATAATTTTCCACCTATCACCTACTTAATGGGTTGTTAAAACTATCCAATAAATTCCCATAAAGTGAACCAAGTCTCTTGAACTTCCAAAAAATACCATGAATATGATATATTGAAATTTTATTGTATATAACTCATTCACAATTCTAACTCCTCAATAATGATGTGCACTTAATAGAATAAATCCTAAGTCATAGTGTGACTTAATTTATCATAATTTGTTTCAAGTTCAACATCCAGATCCATGTCCTTTGATTCAATATTCCATTTTTAATTTTTTAAATATTTAAAATGATTTTTCCATATTCTTTGAATCTCAAATGTGTCAAGATGTGGGGTTTTTCTTCATGGTGTGTACTCTTATTCTAATGATAAACAATCCAAGGATCCAAAATTATGACCCTAAAATTTTTTCATGGAAGAAAATCATAACACGATTCCTTAAATATTATATTTTAATTAGACCTATCATGGAACAACATTTCATTCAAAACATAGGGATATGATATCCATAATCACTATGATATACCCAATTATCCTTTATGACACAACTTTTATGTCATAGTGTGTGATATGAAACTCCAAAACCACTGAGATTCTCCAAATATCCTTCTCGGTGCGGAAACTATGTCATGGAATGTACGAAGAGTCAATAAATCTTGAAAAGTAAAATATATTATGTTTCAAACAAAAACTTCTTATGTTTCTTCCCTAATTAATCTTATTCACTTGCCCTTATTGGGGGATTATCCAAAATTTTAAGTCTTTGGTCATGGAATGATCGTAAGATTAATGACATGACTTACCAGAAAATAATATTATGATGTTCCCTGATGACTCTTATGATTTTCTATAAATGACTCTTATAGAGGTTTACTTGTCCATTTTCCAAACTTTAACTCCAGCCATGGTTTTATTCTTGTAGTTTCAATATAACCATTCTATTTCTAAAATCCTTATAATATTTGACTAGTCATGTCCATATACTTCAAGCTTCTTTACATAAGATTCTAATAAACTTATAATAAAAAATAAATTCAATATGAAAACCCAAAGGTTTCACTATTCTCCCCATTTGGAAATTTTTAACCCTTTTTTATCTACAAATATTTATTCAAATAAAGACAATCTCTAGCTCCCCTTATAGGTTTAAAAATTATCCTCCCATCCCTTTATCAAAACTTTCAACCCCCTTGACAATAAAATTCAAAGGTATTTACTTGAAACTTATACTAATTAAAAAACTAAGAAAATATATTTTAATATTTTCTCTAAGACTACATGAGTAAAATATCATTATATGAAACAAGAGAAATAATTAATTTTTATAATTTTTTCTATAATACTTCTAGACCAGCCTTCTCATGGTTGTTAACTCCCCCAAGATTGTATCTCCCTATCTCTTTTAAACTAAATAAATTATATATTCCTATAATAATAAAAAATTTATAGGTATAGATTTAAATATAATGGGTATTGGGGTACATCTAAACCTCCTCAAGCAGAGGGAGGTGGTTTAATACCAAGGTTCAATCAATGATTCAAAAATACTTATATGGCTAATGGTTTTGTAAAGATGATTTCCACATTTTGATTTATGTCCACACATTCCAGTTTTATGACACACTATTTTTCCTTCATTTTAATGAAACAATACCCGATCTCAATATGCTTATTCAAGAATGTTATGATGGATTCTTAGTCAGATTTATCTCACTTTGGTTGTCACAATGGAATACCATGGAAACTTCACCTCCTCTCCAAGTTCCTCCAACTATTTTTTTCATCCAATCCAATTATGCACATTCTTTTATTACTAAAACACACCTTGCCTAGACTATGAAAATAGAGGAAATTTATTGATTCTTTATGAGACATTTGTTACACTTTCTCCAAAATAAAAAAGGCTCCCCCACTTATATATTTTCACCCACAATATCTCTATACCAATCCACATATGTGTATCCATAAAATTGGTTTTTCATTCCTTGCACAATACACTAGACCATAATCATGTGTTCCCAAAGTGTACCTTATGATTATCTTCACAACCAAGAGATTCTACTCTTTTGGGAAAATATAGTTGTTGACATCCATGATTATTGTAAAGAGTATATATATTCTTATTATTGTAAGGTATAACAAGATTCAAAGTATCCTCTGGTCAACTATTAGATCAACTGCATTCCTTTCCCTATGTTTTCCTGGATTGGTTCCACCATTTTAGGTGTTGGTACTAGATTTACATAATGTATTTCAAAATTATTCAATATCTCCTTCATATATTTATCTGGAGAAACAAATGTATAACTCCCTTTTTGGGTAACTTGCAGCTTGAGGAAAAATGTGAGCTCTCTAATAATAGATATTTCAACATTCATTCTCATTAAACATGTAAAATCCAATCCTTAAATTTTCTTGTTTCTTTTTAATATTATTCCATAAACATATATGAGTACCATAAAATGCTCCCCCTTAGTCGATTTCACATAAATATTGTGATCAAATCCTCCTCTTATGAATTTTATCTTTCTTAAAAATGTATCTAGCTGAGCATACTTGGCCTGAGGTTCCTATTTAAAACCATTCAAGTCCTTTATCAGTATAAAGAATTTTGAATACTAATACCTTATTAGAAACCCATTGGTTTTTCAATGTAAATTTCTTCTTTTACAATTCCATTTGAAATTATATCTTGACATCCATTTGGTATATTTTGTATTTTTTATAGATAGCTACAATGATAAAGAGTCATATTAACTCTAGTATTTCTATGGGTGAAAAGGTTTCTTCAACATCAATTCATTTAACTTGATCATATCAGCTATACACTGATATGTTCTTATTTTATATCACTTTTCCATGTTCATCATGTTTATTTTTGAACACCCATTTTGTTAATTTGATATTGTTATCCATTGGCCTATCTGTTAGCTCCCAAGTATATTTTTTTTATCAATTTTATCTAAATCTATAATCATATCCTTGAACCATGAATTATCCTTCACATTCTATTCAAATGAGGTTGGTTCCACTTGATACAATAGATTTGTGTTCTCTATAGTTCTCATTCTTTGAGTTTGTGTTGGAGTAGTTTTATCATTGATGATATTGGACTCATCAACCTTAACTCATTTTCTTCTCCATGAAGTTACTAGTTAAACCCTTTAAATTGTTTCTTAATATACTAATTTAGTTCATAATCCTCCTAACATGTTATACTATGAGATATGGTCTGATTTTCATCTAGTTATTCCCCATCACTAATAGCACTCAAATATTAGATTTTAGATCTTTTTATAGTTTTTTATTTAATAAATTTAACACCAATTACCTTTAAAATATTTATTATTTTTTTGAGATAATTATATGCCTTAATATTAAAGGCGAAGTGTAAAAATATCCCTTAATCTACTACATCTACTTATTTTCCTTGTCTTCTTTCCTTGTTCCAAATGTAACACCAGCTCCCAAACACTCTATTTTTTATCAATGCCTACTTTAATTTGGTACTTGTTTACTACATTTATTTTTCAAATATGATTTTATTTTTAATGTAAAAATGATATTTTAATGGTAAATGATTGTATTTTGACAATTACTAGTTGAAATTGTTCCTTTTTATCATTTTTTTGAAAATGAGTAATTTTAGTGATTAATTGTTCAAATGTTATTTTTTAAATATTCATATATTTTAAGAAAAATATATTTCAGTTTTCATTGGAGAAACATAATTAAAATAATATTTTGAAGTAATTTTTATGGTTACAAGAGTTTAATATATTCAATTTACATAGTTTTTACAAAATATTATTTATCAGAACAAATTAAATTTATTTTTTAAAATTAAAAAATCATAGATAAATATTTTGAGAAAATATATTTTATTTTTGGATTTATTTTATTTCAATAAATTTACAGTGTTATTTTTGAGTGTGGAAATTTTTATAAAATTTGTAGCATTAAGTAAGTATACATCACATATAATAAGAAACCAAAGTCCTGTATAAGAAATTCCTAATTTTCATAAGACATTTAGTAGTCCCATAAGATTCCTGTCCAATAGCCATTTTTTATAACTTCTACAAAGTATCCTAAGATATCAATAGTAAGTAAGATATGAAGTAATTTTCATGTAAGATAAGAATCATGTAATATGTTTCCTAGAAATATTATAATATATCAATTCTGTATTAGAAGAGTCCTCATAACATTTCCTGGTATCTTCATAATACTTTCAATGTTTTGAAACTCGATTGAAACTTTAAAATTGTGTCTTCTATAGATCGATCGAAGAGGGACCTTAGACTAAACTCTAATAAACTAAAAACTGAGGAAAGATATATGATATAGAATATGAATTAAGTAAGAATGAACAAAGTTGAATCACCCATGGATAAACACTGATATTGATCAACTATGTTAATTTCAAATATTGAAGGAAATTTTTTTGAAGATAAAGCTTTGGTCTAAGAATCTTAGACATAGAGGATGAACCAGATTCAATGTAGCTTTCTAAAGCTAGATCAAATTTTATTTGGGCTCAAATAAATGTGAATGAGTCTAAGTTTGATGAAGAAGGACTAGGGATGACATCAAAATGTATTTGAATATTTGGGAAGAAATTGTGATTGGGCTTCATTGAATAGACATTGATAACCACCAAAGAAACATGACTAAGATTTTCTTGGGTTTATTGATTGATGATTTTTACTAAAATAGATCATGTATTTGTTCATAGGATCTGAAACAAACTAGTGGAATGAATAGACAATTTAGAAACAAGAAAATGTGAATATTGAGTAAAGGCTGAATGAAATCGGGTGTTACTTCAGCCAAAACTAATTATGGAAGGAGTTGTTTGATGAAACTTATGATTGAATATTGTTTAAAAGTTTGAGTTTAGAGACAATGGGGGCTTGAGTTATCAAATTTTTCAGCTATAAGGACATAGATGAATGCACATGAAGTACTCAACTAATTGTATGGGTGAATTTGGCATAATAAAGATACAATGCTAGTTGAAGCCAAGTGAGATTAGATATCAAAGATGAAATTGAATGATTATCTACGTTTAAGGTTGATGAAGAGGAGGGTGTTTGAGAGTGGTTGACTGATGATGAGATTTTGAGGCTGGTAGAAGCTTCTTTTTGAATGCAATTGAGTTGAAGTCACGACTAATGATTTTATACTGTTGTAGATTATAACCAGAGTAACTATAAACATATGAAAGTAGTAAAATTTGATGAGGCAATATGCTATAGCTACTAGGATAGTGACATATGGAAGATATTTAGATAGGGAAACTATGAAAGGGGGTTTAAAATAATCTTGAGGCAGTTAAATTAGAAAGGAAATTTAGTGGGGATATTTCGTTAAAAATGGAGACCAATATGAATTCAGAGGGGTAGATGTATTTTAATTCATTCTTCAATGGGGGAAGACATAGGGGAATTTGGACAATATTATAGGGGAAAAATATCAAGGGTATAGGTTTAGAGGAATTTAGAGATAGAGGAAGGCTCTAGATCAATAGAGAAAACCCCCTTTATTCTTTTTTTATTCCCTTGTTTCTTCTATTCATGATGAAATTCTTGTATGTTTTCTACTTTGATATTGTGCTGATAAACTTCATTTAGGGAAGTCATATTGAGATTAATTGATATTATTTACTATTCTTTCTCATGTTTTTTCATTTTTTCCATTTTTCATAGGTTTTAATTTATTGACATTCTTTCCATATCTATGATGATAAATAAATATATAAAATTAGATGATATATATTATTTTTATTGATGCATAATTAATTAATTATTCTCTAATTAATTGAAAAATTGGTTTGGGGATAATTGAAATTATGAAAGTGTTAATCTTTTCATTTTGTTTTCTTATTTTTGTTCTTCTTGGAAATTGTTTTTATATTTTAACAAGTATCGATGGGAGATAAATAGTTGATCCTTAACCCCTAAAGTGATAATTGAGGTACTTAATTTGGAAAATTTTATAACTTATTTTCTCTAAGAATAATAATCCGTTCTCTAATATGTGGTTGATAAATCGCTCTTTATAGCGAGTTAATAGAATTTTTTTGTTAGCCAAGTGTTGACGCTCCTTTCCATCATAGAGTCTAACGAATGAAAAGGGAAATACATAGTACACAAAGTGATTCATCCTTTGAAGAAACATAATAAATCGACAAAGGCATGAACAAAGATTGCTTTGAGGATGGGCTGCGCAAATTCCATAATGGTCGCGCAGGTATACCTACACGCCCTATTTAATTTTCGCCTAGGGTCTTCAGTAGCCTATAAATACCCCTTGTGGGCCCCCCATTTCGGGGGAAAAAAATCCAGAAACTCAGATTTCAGCTCTCGACACCCTAGTCTCTTCTCAAAGCCTTCCGAACACTTCTAAGATAATTTCTTACATAGAACAGAAGATATAAAGAGGGGGAACAAGTCCTAAGTGTTGAAATTCACTAACACCTACGCGCCTAAGTTTCTAACCCTTCAGGGAAATGAAGACACTTGTGCGCCACCTTATCCATTCAACAGAACATGCGTGCCACAAATTTAAAAGTCTTTAGGGATAATACTAAGGGCTTGAGCCAAACCTCGCCCAAGTATTACCCTATGGGTTGACCGTCGCGTAGGTACCTATGTGTCGCGAATGTATACCGACGCGACCAATACCTGCGCGCCCCAACAGGACCTGCGCGCCTACCTCTTTTTGGGTGCCCCTCCTGCCTATTTAACTCTCTTCTTCAAATCCACCTATCCTCTTCAAGATTTAGCCTTTAGAATCCTCTTCAAAGCCATTTATGGAATGATTCCTTTGGCGGCTTCCTTATCTAAAAGGAATTCTGTGGAATATCTCTCAAAACCTAATGATTTACATATCTTCATATCATTAAGGTTAGAGATTTCATTCATTCAACCTCATATTTTAATATGAAAGGATCTTTAACCTGGGCCTCCTTTTCAAGAGTAAACCCTAGTCATAATTTTTCTTAACCCGGGATTACTTTTCAGGAGTAATCCCCAGTCCAAGATATTTAATCCGGTCATCCTCCTTAGGAGTAAGCCCCAAGTTCCCAAATATGGGAATCCTCTTTAGGAGTAAGCCCCAAGTTCCCAAATATGGGCATCCTCCGTAGGAGTAAGCCCCAAGCCCCCTAGCCTGGGCCTCCTTTTCAGGAGTAAGCCCCATTCCATGTTCCCTTAACTTGAGCCTCCTTATTAGGAGTAAGTCCCAATCATAATTCTATAATAAGGGCCTACTTTTTAGGAGTAATCCCCAGTCTTAAAGTTCCCTAACATGGGCCTCCTTTTCAGAAGTAAGCACCAGTCTTCAAGTTCCCTAACCTGGGCCTCCTTCTTAGGAGTAAGCCCCAGTCATAATTCCCTAACCTGGGCCTCCTTCTCAGGAGTAAGCCCTAGTCATAATTTATCTTAACCAGTCTTAATTTACTTTTGATTTGGACTTCCTTCTCAAGAATAAAACCCAATCATAATTCCCCTATAATTCGGGCATCCTTCTTAGGATTAAGTCCTAAGTTAAGTATCCAAATCTCCATAAAGCACATATACCTTTATGGACTTTGTTCCCGAGTTTATTCCCTGAAGTAAATCCTAATAGTCATCTATCCGGGAAGTCATACATACATAAACCCCATATCATTTCTTATGATTGCATCTTTCATGGCACAGTTGTCAGGTTTTACCAATACCTCTTGTTTCTCACACCGAGCATGACTCACGTGAGTTTAGAGTGTAAAAGTAATTATGACATCTTTCATTGAGCCATCAATCATACATAAAACTCATACTTCTTTACTCAAACTACGTGGGTTCTGATTCCTTTTCTAAACAATGATACGTAGGTAGCCCATTTGAGGGTATGATCCCAACTCTGAAATAATCCATATCCTTTTTAATGACAACAAACTTCAAGTTCCCCACTGAGTGGCTTTAAAACCAGTATCGTTATCATAATGACAAAGAGATCTCTATATAATGTATTGAAGGATACCATTGAATAAGAATCTCTAACAAATACAGATGATTCTCTATCGATTAAGAACATTAAATACATATAAATGATTCTCTAAATCTTATACATATCAATCATTGATTGTCAGATCTAAGGAAAACACATTTTCATACTTGGTAATTTAATAAGGATTCACGAACATAACTTAAATCTATAAAGAGAGTCCCAGAGTAGACAATAATTCCCCTCAAAAATGTGTGATGAGTCCGACCTCCCATCCTCTCGACCAATGAAAATTCTTAAGCCTCATCGGTCCACAGCTAATGAGAACCTACCTTTGGAAAGTAGGTCCAAATGGATATAGAATCATTAGATGTTTCTGGTTCTATGAAGAAACCCATTAGAAACCGATTGGAATGTTTTAACCTTAAATAAATGAGGTCATCCCCAATTCCAGAGGAAACACCAAGTGATAGTGAGGGTTTTAAATTCCTTATATTCATAGTTTTTTTTTTATAAATTTGGTAATTATTGAACCAAGAAAGGATTTTTTTTTAATTCATACAAGTTTGGTTTTATTAATCCATCCTATCTTCACCCCTTTACCCTCTCTTCTTTTCCGATACTTTCATGCACTTCCTATAAATTTTCACTTTCTTTTCATTAATATTTCATAGCATCCAGCTTCACATAATTTTTATCAAATTATTCTATTATATATTTTTTGTTGTTTGTTTTTTTTTATTTTATTATATTGCATAATATTCCTTATCTTAGGTTTGACTCAGATCACTGCTATCTAGTTTTAGGTATATTAATAAATTTTATTTTTATGAGGATCGATGACACCTTGGTAATAAATTGGGTCTAGTTTTAAGGATGGTGGTTTGTGAAAAACAAAACAAAAAACATATCAAAAAATAAAAAAAATAAAAATAAAAAAAATAAAAAAAATAAAAATAAAACAACAATTTGATAAATAAAATGTTTTAAAAAATATGAAATATTATTTTTATTTGTGTCATGTACTGAATTTAAATTTATTACAACAAATTTTTTATACACACTTGGACACCATCCACTACTGAATTGAATTATATGATACAATAAATAAATAAATATTGTAGTTACCTAAGAAATAAAAATAAAAATAAAATAGATAATTTTTAAATTGAGAGAGATAAAAACCATTATAAAGACTTTTTTCGACATCAACCTAAGAATTAGATTTCTAAGAGGCATAGATCTAGGGAGTTCCAAATGTTAATAATTTCAAGAAACCCTTCATGTATTTGGTTGTACCCTAAGTATAGTAACTATTAAATGAAACAATATTAAATTTCTATGCTTCATTCCTTTAATAAAATTTCCAATGGAAACTATTTAATGTTTATTAGATAATTCCTGTATTTTCCAAAAAATACCTTTACATGGATTGATTCTAGAAGAGATAAAGTTAAGGGTGTTTCCATTTTTCTTGAATAGTAAGTCTAGGAGTTGGCCTCACTAGATAGAGAAGAATATATTTTATAATTGAGACTAGGTTTTCAAGGAATTGTAACAAAATTTTATCCTGGGAATATGACTACTAAAGTGAGGCACAAAATTTCTAGGTTTTTCTAGGATGAGAGAGAACTTTTCCTTGAGACTTGGGACTAGTTCAGAGCCCTTATTAGATATTTTCTAAATAGATAACTTTAATATATCATCTTTATAGACACATTTTATTATAGTCACACTCCTTACCACTAAACTATAGTTGATCAATCATATAGTTGGGATTTCTATGTTATGATATCTAAGTAGCTGAAACAAATATTTAATAAACTCTCTCAAAACTCCAAACATAAGTGTTATAAGAAAAAGAAATATTCATAGAAGTGAATTAAATTCTTAGTATAATATAATTTTTAAGGATAATCAGAAAAGTTTAGTTAGGTATAAATATAATCATTGTGGAATGTTTAGGTATACAAGGACTTGTTATCTTAATTTGATCTACTTATTCATTATGATGAAAGTGACAAGTTTTTAGACTTCAGGGATAGATAATAGGTTAAAAATGATCTATTTTTAAACAATTATAAAAATGGTTATAGGAGCAACCTGAACTTATCTTAGAGAGACTAAGGAGTAGTCAAACAATCAGATTACTCTATATTCCCAAAACAACTGTGATCCTAATATCAATATTATTATAAAGACGAGTCCTAAAATTATAAGATGGATCAAGAAGGGATGTTTCACCAAATTTTTGGTAGAATGGACTCTCTATATGATAGTCATATAACTAAAATGGAATCTCAAAAATATTTCCTTGAATATCATATGAGCAATATATAATTATAGATGAGTGAAATAGAAAGAGATCTAAATTAAATAGAAAACGGGAAACTTCCCAAGAATACCAAAATAAAACCTAGATAAAATTTTAAAGATGTTAACAAAATAAGTTGTCTTAAAACTCAAAATGATATTAGGTTACAACCTTGAGAAGATGATATTGAAGTTTTAAGTGAACCTGAGAATGGAAATCTTGAAAGGAAAAATCTGGAAAAGTGGAATACAATGTATAGTATAAGAAGAAAACTAATTCTTTATGTGAAATAAATAAATAATAAAGGAAGATGAAATGGAAAATGATCAAGGATATAAAAAATAAGGTTGATATTGAGGTAAAATAGAGGAATCAACTTGTTTTACATAGCTATGCTCTTCCTATTTCTTTTCCCAAAAGGTAAATAAAAAAAATAATAAACCTGATTACCTCAAATTTCATTAAATGATCAAGAATTTCCACATGAATATCCATTTTATTGAGGCCTTAAACAAAATTCCTTCATATTTTAAATTTATCAAATTATTTTTTTCCAATAAGAGAAACTGGGAAGAATATTCCACTATAAACTTAACTAAGGAACAAAGTGAGGAACAAAACTATTTGTGTGACCTAGGATATGTGACAACCTTTTTCCTTAATATTTGTTTCTATAATTGGGTATTGGGGATCTTAAATCCACTTTTTATTCTATATAGTTGGGTAATAGTTCCATTAATAATCCTATTGGAAGGGTGGATGACCAATTCATTATTATGGGGAAGAGTTTACCCAAAAATTTCTCAATTATATTAATGGAGTGTGATAAGAAAATCCTAATTATTTAGGTCTGGAAATTCCTTGTTATTGGTGGTGGTTTAATTGATAATTAAAAGGGAAAAATAATTTATTATATTTGCAATGATAAAGAAGAATTCAATGTTTATAATAAATTTATACTTAAGGAAGTTTTTAAGATGATAGATATGGCTCAATAGGTTTATATAACTAAGATTAGGAAGTATATTTGAGACAATTTTGGAAATATAATCCATGGTTATATATGCTGTAACACCCCAAGGTTTTTAAAAATAAATTGAAATGCATGAATTTTTTTAAGTAGATATTTATAACTAGCCTTTAAACATAATTTTTCTACTTCTATGTTTTGAATTTTAAAAAATAGTCATCCACAATTTTGTTCAGTATGTTATTTGGAGTCTGATAGAACCAACTTGTTTTTTAGGGAATAGTAACATACCCTCATGAATAGTAATATGAATATTAATATGACCCTAATTAATAGTCAATTGTATTTTTATTTTATTTTCTTAATGCTTTAAGATAATTACATCTTGGTAAATTTTTCAATGAGATATAAAAGAATTTATATAATTAAAATTGTTAATTTTTTAATTAAGTATGATTTTATTTAAAAATTTAATTAATAATAATTAGAAAATTATTTTCAAATTTTTTGTCTATTTTTGAATTCTACACATCGAAAAATGGTTAGGGTGAATTTTTGGGATTTTTCTGAAATTCTTGAATTTTCGATGAATAGTGAAATACGGTAAAATACCGTATATTCAAATTATCAGTAAAATACACTATTTATGAAATAATAAGTGATTTAAGGCCTCTTGGTTCAAAATTACATTCCATAATTACTATTTTGGCTCACATGAATTAAGACTATTCATAGTATTGAGAAAAAAATATTATAATAATGATTAAAATAATGAAAAATACCTCCCCTCCTCTACTATAAATACCACCCTAATTTCCCTCTTCCTCCCACACCTATAAAGTCTTTATCCTTACCTAAGTTTTCCCTAATAATACTTCCAAGTATCTCACCCACGTACTAGAGCTATTGGTCTCACAAAAATTCCAAAACCAAAGGCCTTAAGAAGGATACGAAGGAGAAGAGATCAAGAGGTAAACATCCTCTTTTGTTTTCTTTCTTTTCTTTCATTTTATGTTATTATTTTTAATTTACATTGTATTGTAACGCCCCAACCCCAGTTACCCAGAGTCGGTGCATTATTACATAACATTGTCATGATCACACAAGATCAAGTCCTGAAAGACCGATTAGTTTAGTAGCAATGGAATCACTAGATATATTCATAAGTCTTACATTACATCATAATGTGAAAAGAACTACAACAACATCTTGTATTCATATACCCTCATACATTCCCTACAGGTCATTCATAAATTAATTCTTGAAATCTTGGGAAAAATTTTAAACATTTAAAGGGGTGAGCTCAGATGCTCAGTAAGGATAACAATATAGCAGAAACTTTCATAAATAAACATAAACATTTAAGGCAATGTATAACTAAAACAAAATCTTTTAAAACTTCAACTTCAACAAAATATGGAAAATCTAAAATGAAATAATGCCATTTAATTATTCACATGGATATTGTACTAGTCAAATAATCACATGCAATATCAATAACCACTTTCATATTGATGGAATGCATAATGCCAGACTATCATAACCACATAGCCAAGGCCTCTTGCCAAGACTATAAATAAGATTTTGTCAAGGCCTCATACCAAGACACTAGTTTGTCTCATGATACCTACCGATGCATAAAGGAGATATATCGGGCTCCACCTGTCACTTATTAATTCCAATTCAATCCTCATATGAACAGTTTTTAACATAACATAAACATTTGTATTAAAACTAGCATATGAAATGTCAATACTTTCTACATAAACCATGAATGGTATAAAAATAACACATCCACAGTCAAACATATCAAAAAACCTTAAATACAATAAGGAAGTTTTTTATCATAATAAATCAACTTCAAATAAGCTTAAAATCCATCAATGGATGTTGACATAGATGAAATCAAAACTATTTGAGAGAAATATCTCTTTTTTTGAAATCATTTAAAAGTCACACATTTATTAAGGAAATAATTTAAAATAGATTTTTGAATCAAAGTGTCCCATACCACTTTGAAACTTTTAAAAATAAATATCATTTCAAAACATTCATTTCTATATAAATCCTTAAAATCATTTTGAAAACATGGACCTTAATTAAAAATATTTAGAAAGACAAATCATTAAAACATTTAAAATTCTGATCTTGATAAAGAGTACCTTTCACAAATTCTTAAAATATTGATTTTGAAATCATTTAAAAGTCACATAATTATAAAATAAAATATTTACTTTCAAAATATTCTTATAATCTTGTAAGGGAAGCTTCAAAAATTTTATAACGGTGGAAAATAGCTGCACCCGCTTTATAAGTAAAAAAAAGATATTCTTACCATAATTTTGTCGAAAAAGTTAAACAGGACCTTGTTTGGAAAATGACGGAAAGAATCCTTTATAAAATTCTTATAAAAAGTCAAACAAGGGTATAAATGACTTTAACCCATAGTCTATAAAATATTAAGAATGATTTTAAATACATTTTTAAGAAACATGGATGTGGTTGATAAAGAGGTCCCAATAGATAATTACGTATAAACAACCTCGAATAATGAAAAGATTGTGAAATAAACCCTTAACTTGTACTTTTACATGATAGAGTGTAGGTTAACCTCCTGTATAATGGTGAAATAATTTTTATTAAATTATAAAAGAATCATTTAAATTAATATGATATCATATATGATCTCTTAACATTGATTTGTTAATAATATCTTAGTATTATCATCATTTTCGGTGTTATCAGATTCGTTTTTATTTATATTCTTTGTTAAGTGAGCCATATTTGTTATGGATGGTATTTATATTATTCATATCCAGAATTATATCATGTCTCTAAAATTTATTTTTAATCATCAAATAAAATTTAGTCTTGAATGGATACGATGGGGAATGAATCTCATCGCGTTCGTGGAGACGGTAATCCGTACGTACGCACGAGCGACAATATCATTATTTTGATATTAAAATAATATATAATTGGATGGTATATCATATATACATAATCATTATCACGTTATATTTATTATTTACATGAATTACACATCATTATTATACCCATCCAAATAATAGTGAATTGAATAACAATTACACCACGACGTGGAGATGGTAGGCCGTACGTACGCACGTATGGTGACATGTCATTCAATGGATGGGAAGAATAATGAATATGGTTGTACCATATTTATAATAACATCACAATATATATCATATACTGGAGTTATTATTTTATAATGGAAAAAACAAAGAAAGAAGGTGTTGAAGAAGAAAGGAACTTGAAAGAGGGTGGTGAAAATATTACCTCTTCTTCGGGTTATTCCTTTTGATTTGATCAAAAGGGATCATTAGGTTGTCTTTATGATCAAAATAAGGCCTCTAGGTTGAGGTGATGTAAGTTGAGAGAATCTTTGGGTAGGGGTTGGCCAAGGAAAAAGGCTTTGAAGGTATGGAGAACTGGTTAGAAGTGGTGTCCTTTTATAAGCGGGAGGAGGGGCTCTTTTGAAAAAACTTAAAGTATTATTTTATAATAAATTAATATTCAGTTTCTAATGGATCCAAAGTATATTTTTCACATTATAAGGTGGGTATGGGTCTAAATCCTTTCAAAGAATAGATTTTAGACAGGTTTGGGTCATTATGTTAACCTTATCTTTTATTTTTAACTCTTAGTTAATTAGTTTCACATTTACCATGTCACTTTGTATTTTTATATTATATGGTTAATAAACTTACTATAAACTTACAATATACCAACAAGTGGTCCATTAATGATACACCTATCATTATAGAAGTCTTTTTTTTTGAACCTTAGATTTTTAGGAATAGAATATCAATTAATAATATAATATTTGTTTTAAAAAACTCTTTTATGTCAATTTTGACACTATTGAGTATTTTGTTTTTGATAAATTCATAACAGAATTATTACTTCAAAAAAAATTCATATAACCAATTGTAATATGTCATATTAACCTATAAAATTAATGTAAATCATAAAAATTTTCAAATTACATTTATTTGTGTATTTATAATATCAATTATCTTAATATTTCATTAATTAGGCAATTACTGCATCACCATTGTGTCATAAATAAATTAAATTATTTAATGTATAAAAATTATAAATAAAATACCATTATGTAGGAAATATTTTTATATTTCTAATGAATATTTATAATCGAATTTATCTTAAGTTATAGCCTATATTAAAAATGTTTTAGTTATTAAACTTTGATTTTAACTCTTTTAACTCTTCTTTGAATTAAATAATAATAAATGTCCTAATCTAATCCAAGTGAACCTAAATGATAATATTTTATTCCTAAGATTGTTTTTGGTCGATATACACTTGTACAATAGAATTAGAACATGTGTTATAGTAATATTAATATCATTTTTACACTTAATTTCTCTATTTACTTTTAACCGTGGTAAATAAAAGTAAAAAGTTACTATTCATCAAAAAGTATTTTTATCTTATTCAACCACATTTTACTCTTTGATATTAACCACATCTCTCGGATTTTTTAAATTCCACTCACAGAGGTGGTAAAATTATATTTTACATGAATTTCCAAATTCTCCTAGGATCTGGGTAAAAGGCGGTGAAATGTTCAATAAAATTTTTATATATCTAAAATTAATATAAATTGACTCCAATTAATTAAATTGAACATATATAGGTATTATGTATCAATTTTGACCTAAAATAAATTTAAATAAAATAAATAATTATTTAAATAAAAATTCGGTTTTAACTAATAACTCAGTGTTTTTCACAATTCATCAAAAATTGAAAGTTTTCAGAAAAATTCCAAAAATTAACCCTAAGATAATTTTGATATTAAGAATTAAATAATGAAGTCTATTTTAACAAATTCAAAACATAGAAGTTTCATTTATTAATTTAAAATTAATTCCCGCTATTAAAACCAAAAAGCGTATTTTTAATAACTATCATTAGTTTGACACTTGTTTATGTTCAATTTCAAAGTGAAATTACTTACAATGACCATCATTGGATTAAATGGTAAAAAGATAATCTATTTATACTTCCATACCATTTAAATTTATAATTTAACAATATAAATTATTTTGATTAAAAAAACTTATTTTCAGTTAAAATATAGTATTTTTCACTATTCATCCAAATATGAAAGTTATCAGAAAAACACCAAAACTTTATCGAAACTAAATTCTTATGTCCCGATTCTAAAGAAGAAGTTTATTTTATCAAATTGAATATATAAAAGTTTCAAATATTTTATTTAAAAAGGCTTCGCCATTAAAAGGCGGTAAAATTGCATTTTTTTAAAAATACTTCTTTTATCTAAAAAAATGTATTTGTTCGTACATTATGTCTAAGAAACTCATAATATGGATTCTAAAATTATAAGGATTATTTAAAGTTAAAAATTCAGTTAATACTATTCATAACCGCTTTTTAACGGCTTGTTTGGTAAGTCATGGTGCGCTAGAACTCGGTGTTGCGTGTAGTGAAAGTTATTGAATTACTTTGAAGAAAATACGTACTATGAAATCTTGGGGTGTTACATTCTTTCCTACTTCAATAAATTGAGTCCTTGCAATTTGAAATTATTTTTCGAAAATAACAGGTTGAAAATAGAAAATACCTTTTGGAGAACCCATATCGAAAATAGGGTTAATAAAATTATTCTTAATATGAGGGAAAGAGAAATGAAAGGGTCACCACCAAATTATGATCTTGATTAGGAGAACATTGGTGGAAATTAGAGACATATAATTGGAGGAAAACGTAAATATTTATAGGTAGTAATTAAGGTCATCAATCACAAAAAATTGTAAAATTAAAGGCCTTAAATTCATCAATCTATGATGATTTAAGATACCATCGGTTCAACATAACATATGGTATTAGGATAACACATTTTTTTTGTTTTTAGACCCCCTTAACTAAAGTATAAGAATTAATTTCTTCACTAAATAAGAAAAGAAGAAAAATATATAATTGAAAAGTAGAGTCCCATTCATTAACTAAGTTCTACCACAAACTCATCTTTCACTCTAAAAGATAATTGAACTTAAAAATAATATTCTATTTATCCTATTCGTATAGGGTTAAGAAAAGAATTTATAATTCATCTAGCATAACCATTAAAAAAACTAAATTATTCAATCCAGGACATCACGTGGGTCCGTGGTAGGTGATACACCCTTATCACCCTTCGGTTGTGGGTTCAAGTCTCGCGGCCTTGCTAGACGCGATGGGTTGCTGCCTAACCTCCAGGTTGTCCTTTTAATGGAAATCCAAAAATAATCTCAAACTAGACTTATCAAAAATACTTCTGTCCAACTCACAGTCCAAAATTTATAAGGTAGGTAAACACAATGAAGATCATTTTTTCCACGTAATAACATGTGAACAGCTTCATCATGTATTCTTTTAAAACACTACAACATCCTGAAACACCATAAAACCTTGTTGATTACATTCATGATCCATTATTACTTATAGAATACTGGATATACTCCTTATATCCAAAAACATTGAATATTCCAACAATGATGAAATAATAAAACCATTAATCAGTGCCAAAGTAGTCAATAATATCCAATATAATTTATCCAAATCATCCATATCTTATTCTAAAATTACTACCTCAGTATCAAGACCATATTAATGATTACCTTTCCTTCAACCATGTATTTTCAAAAAAAAAGTTTAAATTACTGTTGAGTCACTTTTCATAGTACCATATAATCTCAAATCCTCAATTTGGTCCCTGAGTCCTTAAAGGCCTTCGGGCCACCCAGGCCTTCGGGTCAGTAAGGCCTTTGTGCCACCTCAAGACCTTTGGGCCACCTTAAATGCAGATGCAAACCAAATAACCTACAAGGAACAAACTTCAGAAGGAGGAGGATCAAGGAGCTTTCACCATAGCATAAGCTAAACGGATTTCAAGAATGAGAGGTTATGACACCTGCCATTGGGACAAGCCTATGCATGCATGGGAAAGCCTAGCCGAACAGCCATGTGAAGGCGAAGAGTTGATTTCAAGATGAAGATGTTGGGGAGGAGTAGTTTCAAGTAGTTAGTCTGGGTTGCATGTAATGTTTGAAGCCTATGGGCAATGAATTCTTCTAAGGCCTATGGCCCATGTAATACTTACACCTATGTGCCTTGTAAGGGTTCCACCTCACCCCTTGAAAAGTGGATTATCAAAAATCAATAAAAAATGAAGGCCTTCGGGCCATCGGAGGAGGAGTACTGAAGTACAATCCTTATTTATCTCCACAATTCATATAACCAGTACATCATTGATACAACACTCAAATGGAATAATTCTTTAATAATAACATAAGAACACTAGTCATTCTACTTCATCTGTGGTAGTATCATAACTTTATTATTATCCAATATCATCATTTGGGGCATAGTCTGATGATTTGAACATTGATTTGCATAGTGTCCCCACTCCTTACAGATGAAGCATTGTACATTTGAAACCTTTTTATTACCCTTGCAATCACGAATGTGGTGTCCTTTTTCTCCACACTTATAACAAACTACCATTCCCTTCAAGCATTTTCCAAGGTGATTCTTTCCACTGTTACCACATATGGGAAAATACTTCTTTACCTTCTTCCCTTTATCTGTCTTTCTCCCTACCATCCTTTTCTTCTCTATCTTCCCTTCAAATCCATAGGACTCCGAGAACTCTTTACTAATCTTATGAACACATGATACTATTTCTTCATATGATGATAATACATGGGAGACTATTTACCTTCTAGATTTTGGCTTAAGACCATGAAAGATATGATCCTTCTTACTCTTTGGATCATGCGTATTGCTAGAGTTCTCATTCCTTCTACTGGGCACCATTTCTAAAAAATGGCATACACTATATTAGTTGATGAATAGAAATACCTAATCCCAAACTTGTAAAACACTTAACATAAATTAAACAGTTTATGGACATAATCCATAATCATAAAAATGTCTTCTTTGAGGTAGTATATACTCATAAACCCTTCATAATGGTTTGTAAAGAAAATGAGAATTATCCTAAGCATATCCCCCGGGAGTGTCGTAACCAAGAGTGCAGCAAGGCCCGTTGTCGTGCACTAGTTCCTGTTTGAGTCTAGCTCATAGCGGTGTTTTCGAGTTTTACCCCTAGGTACATCTGTGCCAGAGCCGCATCTACCTGCTTGTATCCAGACAAGGATGTATTGCTCGGAAAACTCACAGAATCTCTACAATACCAAAATTCTAGGAAGTTCTTCTATAATAACCCTCAAGGTCTATCTTAGGTCTATGTACTCTAATTAGAGTTTATCTAAATCTAGCTTCCAAGGTTTGTACTAAACTTCCTCTGATACCAATTGTAACGCCCCGAACCCAGTTACCCAGAGTTGGTGAATTATTACATAACATTGGCATGATCACAAAAGATCAAGTCCCGAAATATAGATTAGTTTAGTAGCCTTAGAATCACTAGATATATTCATAAGTCTTACATTACATCATAAAGTGAAAAGAACTACAACAACATCTTGTCTTCATATCCCCTCATACATTCCCTGCAGGTCATTCATAAATTACTTCTTCACATCCTGGGAAACATTTTAAAACATAAAAAGGGGTGAGCTCAGATGCTCAGTAAGGATAACAATATAGCAGAAACTTTCATAAATAAACATAAACATTTAAGGAAATTTATAACTAAAACAAAAGCCTTTTAAACTTGAACTTCAACAAAATATGACAAAGATAAAATGAAATAATTCCATTTAATTATTCACATGGATATTCTACTAGTTGAATAATCACATTAAATATCAATAAACACTTTCATAATGATGGAATGCATAATGCCAGACTATCATAAACATGTAGCCAGGGCCTCGTTCCAAGACTACAAATAAGATGTTATCCAGGCCTCGTGCCAAGACACTAGTTTGTCTCATGAGACCTACTGATGCATCGAGGAGCTATAGCGGGCTCCACCCGTCACTTATTAAGTCTAATTCATTCCTCTTACGAACAAGTTTTAACATAACTTAAACATTCGCATTAAAACTAGCATACGAAATGTCAATACTTTCTCCATAAACCATGAATGGTATAAAAATAACACACCCACAGTCAAACATATCACCAAACCTTCAATATAATAAGGAAGTTTTGTATCATAATAAATCAACTTCAAATAAGATTAAAATCCATCAAAGGATGTTGACATAGATGAAATCAAAACTATTTGAGAGAAATATCTCTCTTTTTTTAAATCATTTAAAAGTCACACATTTATTAAGGAAATAATTTAAAATAGATTTTTGAATCAAAGTGTCCCATACCATTTTGAAACTTTTAAAAAGAAATATCATTTCAAAACATTCATTTCTAAATAAATCCTTCAAATCATTTTGAAAACATGGACATTAATTAAAAAGATTTAGAAAGATAAATCTTTAAAACATTTAAAATTATGATCTTGATAAAGAGTACATTTAACAAATTCTTAAAATATTGATTTTGAAATCATTTAAAAGTCAAATAATTATAAAATAAAACATTTAATTTCAAAATATTCTTATAAGCTTGTAAGGGAAGCTTCAGTGATTTTATAACGGTGGAAAATAGGTTCACCCGCCATATAAGTTAAAAAAAGACATTCTTACCATAATTTTGTCGAAAAGGTTAAAAAGGACCTTGTTTGGAAAATGACGGAAAGATTCCTTTATAAAATTCTTATAAAAATTCAAACAAGGGTATAAATGACTTTAACCCATAGTCTATAAAATAGTAATAATGATTTTAAATACATTTTTAAGAAACATGGATGTGGATGATAAAGAGGTCCCAGTAGATAATTACGTATAAACAACCTCGGATAATGAAGAGACTGTGAAATAAACCCTTACCTTGTACTTTTACATGATAGAGTGTAGGTTAAACTCATTTATAATGGTGAAATAATTTTTATTAAATTATACAATAATCATTTAAATTAATATGATATCATATATGATCTCTTAACATTGATTTGTTAATAATATCTTAGTATTATCATCGTTTCAGGTGTTATCAGATTCGTTTTTCTTTATATTATTTGTTATGTGAGAAATATTTGTTATGGATGGAATGTATATTATTCATATCCAAAATTATATCATGTCTCTAAAATTTATTTTTAATCATCAAATAAAATTTAGTCTTGAATGGATACGATGGGGAATGAATCTCATCGCGTTCGTGGAGACGGTAATCCGTACGTACACACGAGTGACAATATCATTCTTTTGATATTAAAATAATATATAATCGGATGGTATATCATATATACAGAATCATTATCATGTTATATTTATTATTTACATGAATTACACATCATTATTATACCCATCCAAATAATAGTGTATTGAATAACAATTACACCACGACGTGGAGACGGTAGGCCGTACGTACGCACGTATGGTGACATGTCATTCAATAGATGGGTAGAATATTGAATATGGTTGTTCCATATTTATAATAAAATCACATTATATAGAATATACTGGATTTATTATTTTAGAAAGGAAAAAACAAAGAAAGAAGAAGTTGAAGAAGAAAGGAACTTGAAAGAGGGTGGTGAAAATATTACCTCTTCTTCGGGTTATTCCTTTTGATTTGATCAAAAGGGCTCCTTTGGTTGGCTATCTGATAAAACTAAGGCCTCTAGGTTTAATTGAGGGATGTTTAGAGAATATTTTTTCAGGGGTTGGCCGAGCCAAAAGGCTTTTAAGGTATGAATAATTGGTTAGAAGTGGTGTCCTTTTATAAGGGGGAGGAGGGGCTCTTTTGGAAAAAATTAAATTTTTATTTTATAATAAATTCATATTCAGTTTCTAATCTCTCCAAAGTGGATTATTCAAAGTCTAAGGTGGGGATGTGTCGAAATACTTTCAACTAATATATTTTAGACATGTTTGGGTCATTATATTAACCTTATCTTTTAGTTTTAACTCTTAATTAGTTTCACATTTACCATATCACTTTGTATTTTTATATTATATGGTTAATAGACTTACTATAAAATTCCAATCGACCCCCAAGTGGTCCGTTAATGATACACCTATCATGACATAAGTCTTTTGGCCGAACATTAGATTTTTAAGAATAGAATATCAATTAATAATATAATATTTGTTTTAAAAAACTCTTTTATGTCAATTTTGACACTATTGGGTACTTTGTTTTTGATAAATTCATGACAGAATTATTACTTTGAAAAAAATTCATATAACCAATATTAATATATCATATTAACCTAGAAAATTAATTTAATTCATAAAAAGTTTCAAATTACATTTATTTGGGTATTTATAATATTAATTATCTTAATATTTCATTAAATATGCAATTATTGCATCAACATTGTGTCATAAATAAATTAAATTATTTAATGTATAAAAATTATAAATAAAATACCATTATGTAGGAAATATGTTTATCTTTATAATGAATATTTATAATCGAATTTATCTTATGTTATACCCTATATTAAAAATGTTTTTGTTATTAAACATTGATTTTAACTCTTTTAACTCTTCTTTGAATTAAATAATAATAAATATCCTAATCTAATCCAAGTGGACCTAAATGATAATATTTTATTCCTAAGATTGTTTTTGGTTGAGATAAACTTGACAAATAGAATTAGGACATGTGTTATGGTAATATTAATATCATTTTTACACTTAATTTCTCTATTTACTTTTAACCGTGGTAAATAAAAGTAAAAATTACTATTCACCAAAAATTATTTTTATCTTATTTAACCACATTTTACTCCTTGATATTAACCGTGTCTTTCGGATTTTCAAAATTCCACTCACAGAAGCGGTAAAATTAAGTTTTACGTGAATTTCCAAATACTCATAGGAGCTGGGAAAAGACGGTGAAAAGTTCAATAAAATTTTTATATATCTAAAATTAATATAAATTGACTCCAATGAATTACATTGAACATATATTGGTATTATGTATCAATTTTTAACTAAAATAAATTTAAATAAAATAAATAATTATTTAAATAAAAAGTCGGTTTTAACTAATAACTCAGTGTTTTTCACTATTCATCAAAAATTGAAAGTTTTCAGAAAAATATCAAAAATTTACCCTAATCTAATTTTAATATTACGAATTCAATAATGAAGTCTATTTTACCAAATTAAAAACATAGAAGTTGAATTTATTAATTTAAAATTAATTCCCGCTATTAAAACCAAAAGGCGTATTTTTAATAACTATCATTAGTTTGACACTTATTTATGTCCAATTTCAAAGTGAAATTACTTACAATGACCATCATTGGATTAAATTGTAAAAATATAATCTATTTATACTTCCATACCATTAAAATGTATAATTTAACAATATAAATTATATTGATTAAAAAAACTTGTTTTCAGTTAAAATATAGTATTTTCACTATTCATCCAAATATGAAAGTTATCATAAAAACACCAAAACATTATGGAAACTAAATTCTTATGTACCGATTCTAAAGAAGAAGTTTATTTTGTAAAATTGAATATATAAAAGTTTAAAATATTTTATTTAAAAGGGCTTCTCCATTAAAAGGCGGTAAAATTGCATTTTTTGGAAAATACTTCTTTTATCTAAAAAAATGTATTTGTTCTTACATTATGTCTAAGAAACTCATAATATGTATTCTAAAATTATAAGGATTATATAAAGTTCAAAATTCAGTTAATACTATTCATAACCGCTTATGAACGACTTGTTTGGTAAGCCATGGCGCGCTAGAACTCGGTGTTGCGTGTAGTGAAAGTTATTGAATTACTTTGAAGAAATAACATACTATGAAATCTTGGGGTGTTACATGTATTATGTTGGTGTATGTAATTAAATATTCCCCTAACCTTTAATGTTATGTAATAATGATGATATAACCCTTTCATCTCATCAAAATATTATATTAAATTTTAAACGAATCTGTTAGGCTGTTGAATTTTCACAAGGGATTTCTCAACTTTTATTCTATTTTGTGATTACATTATTTTCTTTTTCTTTCCTCACCTACCCTTATCCAAGATCCATGAATGATCCAATATCTTACATATTCTATATTTCATCATGTTTATGTAATACTCACCATTAAATTTCTTGTCCTCGCCTACTCATTCAAGAAATTAAAACACTGTCTGTGATGTGTCGATTTACCGACATCGTGGATGATGTGATTTAAATTTCATTTAATTTCTTAAATACAGGTCGTGAAACCATTTATATGGTTTAAAAATATTATAATTTATGTATTATATCTTAGATAAGGTTCTGGAATCTTTTTATACACACATTATTAATTTATAAAACAAATGAGTTCTTTACGATCGAAGAATCACCAATATGACCTAAACAAATATCAATAATGTTTTAACTCATGAATCATCCTCATGAAAGAATTAAAAATTATAAATGGTATAATTTATGGTTTTTTAAATATTTAAATACCATTCCATTCAAATTCTGGAGTTTCACTCTCATTCGACAATAATATCCATCATGAACCAATCATGGAAATCATGTAAAGAACACTCCCAAAACAATGCAAGGAACAAAATATAAACAATTAAAGGGTGAAGTTATGTAGTGAAATTATCTTATATGGTATTATAAATATGAATATGTTTCATTAAGATATTAATAACACTCTTTTCACAATTATATAGAAGGTTTAAACAAGTTTTAAGTAAGACAAACCCAAGGTAAGATAATTCTTAACCTGATTTCCATTCCTTGGGTTAACCTTTTACTTCACTATTTATGTGGTATTATAATTTTTTGTGTGTTGGGTTTTGTTTAAATTATATTTAATTGTGTTTATTTAAAGTTTATATACATATTCCATCCACTCTATTTATTCTCACTTCAGTTATATGATATTTATAAGGGACTTTTCTTTTAAAAACCTATTTTAAAATTCTGTTTTATGAAATTCAAAAGCAATGTTTTTATGAAATTATTCATGTTGTATGATTGTGTTCTGGTTCTTGGGAATTTTTTATGATTAAGGGTGGTACCTATATCTCTCTCTAATGCATTCAGTATGTGTAAGTTGGAGGTCAGCCATGTGGTTACTCCAAATGTAACTATGATGGTTGCAGAAATTGTAAGGTAGTCGTGAGGGTTACAAATTATAAGGTAGCCGAGAGGGATACAAGATTATATAAGTAATTCCCCAAGATACCTTTATGGTTATATTTTTGTTCTTATTTATTGTGAGAATCTCGTGGAAATCTCATGTTTCACAAAGTAAGTATATATGGGTGACATGTGTGTCTTTTGAAAATGATTTCATACGTTACAAGTACTCATGGACTAATGTGCCCTTTCCTTATTTTTATACCCCTTACTGAGATTTCTGTGATCATACCAAGTTTTTAAATTATTTTAATAGGTTATAAGGATGTGTAAGACAAAGATGGAATCCAATTTAAATTTTTTAATAATTGTCAAAGAAATCTTGTTTTTTTTGAAAAGTTCATATTTTGGATGAAATGAATGCTATTTTTAAGTATCCACTCTGTATTAATGTATAATGTTATTAATTTATTATGTCCTAATTATTTGAAGTTATAAACAGGAAAATATCCTCATTGTTAAAGAAAGTGTTTTCTTGACTAAATTCAAGATTAAGTAATGTAATAAGGCCGGGTCCTTATAGTTGGTATCTGAGGATGGTTTAGAAAACTCTAGGGGTTAAGATGATGTTAATATAATACCATAAATATTTTTTTATTCTATGGTTAATTTGAAATGTTATATAATTTAAAGATTACCAGGTTTATTTTACCAAGATATGTTTTTTTAGAATGGTTGTCCGTAAAAGAAACAAGGAAGCTGAAGAGGAGAGGAATCGACAGAACGACATCCTTTCGAATTTGCAGTCCAGAATGGTTGGGATTAGAACCGAGTAGTTTGTGACAGTAATGGATCAGCTGACATAGTCAATAAATGGCGGTGGTATCCATGCAAGAGAACTACTAGAGGTTCCACAACAAAACATTAAGATAGTGGAAATTTTTATGAGACAACACCCTCATGCTTTCAATGGATCTTCTGACCCCGTAGCAGCTGAAGGATGGATTAAATCCCTTGAATAAATATTTGATGTAATGAGTTGTTCAGATAATCAAAAGTAAAGTCTTTCCATTAATCGTTTTCAAGGTGAATCTTATCAGTGGTGGTCAATGGTCAGGAATATCAGGGATAGAGAGGATGTGGATGACTTATAGTGGGATGAATTTAAAAGTATTTTCCTTGAAAAATCATTTCCTAAGGTGGTGCAACTTAGGTTGGAGAAGAAATTCCTTGAATTGAAGAAAAAAGAGGAATATTTTGTGGCTATGTATAAAGTGAACTTCACCTAACTGTTGAGGTATAGTCCAAATCTTATTCTAGATCTTGATAGAAAAATCAACTTCTTTTACTCAGGATTAAAGCCAATGTATCGAAGGGCATTGGCATTATGTGAATTCAAAAGTTATGAGAAACTTGTCTGATGTGATGAGAGGGTATAGATGGAGTTTTATGATGATCTTGTGCATTTTGTAAATAAGAAGAAGAAGAGGTCCAGGTGGAAAGTGATGAGTAAGAATCAACCAAATAAATACGATAGTAAGAAAATATAGTTTCTAGTTTGTGAAAAGTGTGGAAAAAAGAACCCTGGGGCATTCCTTACTAAAATTGGGAAGTGTTTTCGATGTGGTAAGTTTGGACATATGGCTCGAGATTGTAATGAAAATGATCCTAAGAATAATCCTGATAAGAAAAATGTAAAGTGTTTTAAATGTGGTGAGATGGGTCATTATGAAAATTCCTACCCAAAGAGAGATCCGAATGATACAAAGAAGCCAAAATATAAGTAGAAAGGTGTAGTGAGATCTTTTGCGACTATGTCAGTAGATGTCGGGCCATCCAATGAAGTTGTATCATGTACTTTGTTTATTTACTCAGACTTTTCTAAAGTTTTGTTTGATATGGGGTCTACACATTTATTCATTTCTAAGAAATTTTCAGGTAAATTGGAAATATCTCCTTGACAAATGAGACTAGAACTTGCTGTTAAAACTCCAGGGGGAAATATTATAGAAAATAGGAATTATAAGAATCTTTATATTGTTTTATGTGGAAATACATTACCTAAAAACCTTGTTTTTTTTCCTTAGTCGAGTTTGATGTTATTATGATAATGGATTGGTTTTCTATTTATCATGATAAGATTGACTGTAGAGATAAATAAGTTGTTTTTTAGAAAGAGTTTTAGTTTGTACTTAAAAATGAACCCATAAAACTGATAACTATCAGGAAGTTGAGAAACTATTGAAAGATTTAAATGACATTCATGTTGCTCATATTGTTGAACACAAGGGAACTTTTCAGATTAATAATGTGCCAGTGGAAAATGAATACCCTTATGTTTTTCCAGATGAGTTACTCAGTGTCATGCCTGATCGTGAAGTTAAATTCATAATTAACTTAGTTATTGATTCTAATCCAATTTCAAAACTACCATATCATATGGATCAAATAGAACTTCTTGAATTGAAAAATGAGTTGAATGATTTTCTTGATAAAGGATTCATTCGTCCTAGCACTTCCCCATGACGTGCTCCTGTTTTTTTCATTAAAATGAAAGATGGTTACATGATACTTTGCATTGATTATAGAGTTTTGAATAACATCACTGTTAAAAACAAGTATCCTTTTCCTCATATTGATGTCCTCTTTGAATAGATCTAGGGAGCTCAGTACTTTTCCAAGATTGACTTCAGATCCAAAAACCGTCAACTGAAGGTGAAGGAAGATGACATCCCGAAAACAACTTTTCATACTAGATATGGGCATTATTAATTTTTTGTTAGGCCATTTGAATTAACTAATGAACCTGCTGTATTCATAAATCTTATGAATAGAATATTTTATGAGTTCTTGGATATTTTTGTGGTTGTGTTTATTAATGACATTATGGTATTTTCTAAATATAAATAGGAGCATGAAAAATATCTAAGGGTTGTTTTACAAACCTTAAAGGAAAATAAAATTTATGTAAAATTCAGCACGTGTGATTTTTGATTGCAATAGATTTCTATTCTTGGGAAAATTTTAAATAAGGATGGAATAAAAGTTGATCCTGTTAAAAAAAGTTGTTGATGAATCAAAAATGCCCACAAATGTTATGAAGATTCGAAGTTTTATTAGATTAGCAAGTTATTACCGATGGTTTGTTAAAAACTTTGCACAGTTATCTATCCTGCTAACTAAGTTAACATGAAATGGGGTTTAATTTTTTTGGATAGAAGAATGTGATGTTTGTTTTTAGGAACTGAATAAGAGTTGGGTTAATGATTTAGTTTTGGCCCTTCCTTCCCAAAATAGTGAGTTTTTCATCTACAGTGATGCTTCTTTGAAGGGACTTGGTTGTGTTTTGATGAAGAATGATCAGGTAATTTATTATGCTTCAAGAAAACTAAAACCTCTTAAGTTAAATTATCCCACACATGATTTGGAATTGGTAGCTGTGGTTTTTTTCTTTGAAAATTTGGAGGCATCATTTATATGGAACCAAATGTCAAATATATACTGACCATAAAAGTATGAAGTATATATTCACTCATAAGGAATTAAACATGAGGAATGGAAGATGGATTGAACTAATAAAGGATTATCATTGTACGATAAATTACCATCTAGGAAAATCAAACAAAGTGATGGATTCCTTGAGTCAGAAACATCATGCATCATTAACCATGTTACGTTTGGAACATGATCCCTTAATTAATGATTTGATAAATTTTGGATTAGAAGTTGTTGGTGTAGAAAATACCTCTGTTTTGTTTCAGGTTCCAATGCAGTCATCATTATCAGACAAAATTAAGAAAGCATAGAATGAAGACCTTGAGTTACATAAAAAGGTAGAGTTGGTTACAATGGGTAATTTTCTAGAATTTAACCTTGATAACGATTGTGTTTTATGATTTTGTAAAAGTTTTTGTGTGCCTTGTGATTCCCAATTGAAGAAATATATGTTGTGTGAAGCTCATAGTTCTCCATTTTCAGTTCAACCTGGTGGTACTAAGATGTACATATACCTCTAGGAGTATTATTAGTGGGATGGAATGAAAAGAGATATTGTGGAATTTACTGTGAAATGTTTGACATGTTAACAGGTTAGAGTAGAGTGGAAGTTACCAAAGGAGATGTTTTATAATTTTCCAGTGCCAGTGTAGAAATGGGAAAATGTATCCATGGACTTTGTGGTGGGACCACCTAAGACTTCTCAAGGTATCAATGCGATTTGGGTTATTGTTGATCGGATGACAAAATATGCACATTTTCTTTCTATTTGAGATATAATTTCTTTAGATCAGATTTCTCCAATGTACCTCAAATATAATGTTAGGTTACATGGAGTTACTCTTTCCATTGTATCTGATTGATATCCCATGTTTACTTATAACTTTTGGAAGGGGATTTAGAAGTCATTGGGCACAAAATTAAATTTCAGTACAACTTTTCATCCTCAATCAGATGGGCAGTCAAAACAAACAAATTAGATATTAGAGGATATAATTAGAGCTTATTCAATGGACTACCAGGGAAATTGGGATCAACATCTTTTTTAGTTGAGTTTTCTTATAATAATAGTTTTCATTCCAGTATACTGATGACACCTTTTGAGGCTTCGTATGGGAAGTAGTGTCGAACTATAGATTTTTGGGATGAAGTCAGGGTAAAGAAGTTGATGGGACCATAATTAGTAGAGTAAGTCGATGAGAAATTAAAGATGATCCAATAGCACATGAGGATAGCTCAGAGCAGGAATACAAGTTATGCAGATAACATAAGGAAATACTTCTCTTCTGAGGTAGGTGACCATGTTTTCCTTAAAATATATCCTTGGAAAATTGTGATGTATTTTGGTAAGAAAGGAAAGCCAAGTCCATGGTTTATTGGTCCTTTAAAAATACTTTAGAAAGTGGGACTAGTTTCATACTGAGTAGCTTTACGTCCGTGTTTATCTTAGGTACATAATTTTTTTTTTCATGTTTCTATGTTGAGGAAGTTTTTTCCAGATTCATCTAATGTCTTGAGCCCAGAAGCTCTTCAGCTGGAAGAGAACCTTTCTTATGAAGAGAAACCAGTTCAAATTCTTGATCGAAGGGAACATGTACTGTGGAATAAGGTAATCCATCAGGTAAAGGTTTTGTGGAGAAACCACATGGTTTAAGAAGCAACAAGGGAGTCTAAAAATGCTATGTGGAAAAAATACCCTCATTTGTTTAATATGTAAATAAAATTGCGAGGGAATAATTTTCATAAGGTGGGGATAATGTAACACCCCAAGGTTTTTAAAAATAAATTGAAATGCATGAAACTTTTTTTAATTAGATATTTATAACTAGACTTTAAACATAATTTATCCACTTCTATGTTTTGAAATTAGAAAAACAGTCATCTACAATTGCGTTCAGTAAGTTATTTGGAGTCTGATGGAACCAACTTGTTTTTTTGGTGAATATTAACATACCCTTATAAATAGTAATATGAACTTAAAGAACATTAAACTGTATTATTATTTTATTTTCTTAAGGATTTAAGATAATGACATCTTGGTTAATTTTTCAATGGGATATAAAAACAGTTACAGAATTCAAATTGTTAATTTTTGAATTAAGTAAGATTTTATTTAAAAATTAAATTAATAATATTTAAAAAATTACTTTCAAAAAATAGAGTTAATTGTTAAATTCTATGCATCTAAAAATGGTGAGGGTGAATTTTTGGGATTGTTCAGAAATTCTTGAATTTTCGAAGAATAGTGAAATACGGTAAAATACCGTATATTCTAATTATGAGTAAAATAAACTATTTATGAAATAATAAGTGATGTAAGGCAACTTGGTTCAAATTCACATGCCATTATTACTATTTGGGGTAACATTAATTAAAACTATTCATAATCCGGAGCAAAAATATTATAATTGTGATTAACATAATGAAAATACCCCATCTCCTCCACTATAAATACCACCCTCATTTACCTCTTCATCCCACACCTCTAAAGCCTTTATCCTTACCTAAGTTTAACCCAATACTCCTCCAAAGACTGTTCCCCACATCCTAGAGTTTCTTGTTACACCAAAAGGCCAAAACCAAAGGCCTTAAGAAGGATCTCAAGGAGAAGAGATCAAGAGGTAAACATCCTATTTTGTTTTCTTTCTTTTCTTTCATTTTATGTTATTAATTTTAATTTCATTTGGATTATGTTGGGATATGTCATTACCTATACTCCTTAATACCCATGTTATGTAATAAAGATTATAGAACCCTTTTTTCTCATCAAAAATATTTTATTAAATTTTAAGCGATGCTGTTAGGCTGTCGATTTTTCATAAGGGATTTCTCAACTTTTCTTCTATTTTGAGATTCCATTATTTTCTTTTTATTTCCTCACATACCCTTATACAAGAGTCATGAATGATCCATTATATTAAATATTCTATATTTTTTCATGTTTACTTAATACTCACCATTACATTTCTTCTCCTCTCCCACTCATTCAAGAAATTAAAACACCGACCATGATGTTTCGATTTACCGGCATCATGGATGATGTGATTTCAATTTCATTTTATTTCTTCAATAATGGTCATGAAATAATTTATATGGTTGAAATAGACTAGAATTTAGTTATTATATCTTATATAAGTTTCTATAATCATTTTACACACACATTATTAATTTATAATACAAATGAGTTCTTTACAATTGAAGAATCACCAATATGACCTAAAAAAATATCAATAATGTTTTATCTCATGAATCATCATCATGAAATAATTAAAAATTATAAATGATATAAATATGTTTATGTAAAAATTTAAATACCACCACATTCCAATTATGGAGTTTCACTTCCAATCGTTGAGAATATCCATTAGGAACCGATTATGGAAATCATGTAAAGAACACACCCAAAACAATGAAATGAGAAAAATACTAACAATTAAAGGGTGAAATGATGTAATGAAATGATCATATAAGCTATTATAAAGGAAAATATGTTTCTTTAAGATATTAATAACACTCTTAACCATTATAGATGAGGTTTAAATGAGTTTTAAGTAAGACAACCCCAAGGTAAGTGAATTCTTAACCCGATTTCCATTCTTTGGGTTAACCTTCTACTTCATTATGTATGTGGTATTCTAATTGTTTGTGTGATGGGTTTTGTTTATATTATTTTGAATTATTTTTATTTACACTATATATACATATTCCATCCACTCTATTAAGTCTCAATTATATTATATTATATTTATAATGGACATTTCTTTTAAAAACCTCTTTTAAAATTATATTTTACGAAATTCAAAAGTAATGTTTTTATGACATTATTAATTTTGTATGATTGTGTTATGGTTCTTGAGGATTGTTTATGATGAACTGTGGGACCTACATCTCCCTCTAATTCATTGGTTATGTGTAATTTTGAGGTCAGCCGTATGGTTACTCCAAGTGTAACTGCGATGGTTGCACAAATTGTAAGGTAGTTGTGAGGGTTACAAATTATAAGGTAGTAGAGAGGGTTAAAATATTATGTAAGTAATGCCAAAAGATAAATTTATGGTTATATTTATGTTTTTTATTTATTGTGGGAATCTTTTGTAAATATCATGTTTCATGAAGTAAGTATATATGGGTGAAAAGGGTGTCTTTTTGAAAATGATTTGATACGTTACAAGTACTCATAGACTAATGTGCCATTTCCTTATTTTTATATCCCTTACCAAGATTTTTGTGATCATCCCAATTTTTTAAATGATTTTCACAATTTATAAGGATGTGTAAGACAAATAACTAATCCAAGCTAAATATTTGATGAATTTTCAAAGAAATCATGTTTTATTTGAAAAGTTTTATATTTTAGATGAAATGAATACTCTTTTTATGGTATCCACTCTATATTAATGTGTAATGTTATGAATAATTTATTTCCTAATTATCTAAAGATCTAAACTTGAAAATATCCTTATTGTGAAAGGAAGTGTTTTCTTGACTAAATTCAAGATTAAGTAATGTAATAAGGCTGGGTCCTTATATTTACTATCACCTTAGAGTCAACTATGTTGAATCTAATTCTACTAATGAATATAAAATTTTATGGAGGATTAAGAGTAAAATCAAGTACATATTTATTAATAACCATGAAGTGTTAAAACATAAACATGACTGATATGTGGAAAATTATTCCTAGGTTGTTGGAAAATACTTAAAACAATTTTTTAATAAAAACAACCTATAGATCCTAACATGGATTTAGAGTTACTTATATTTTACTCTGAGTTTTATGATTTTTTATGAGACTTTATTACCTAAAAATGAGTTCTTAAAAATATAAAATGTTGTGTAAAATTCTTGTTTAAGTCCTGCTAATATAAAAAAATATATTTTTCAAAATAAACAATATTTCTATCTTGAAAACTACTCACCTATTATCAATGCAGATGTACATAATGATTTTCAAACCATTTTTAAGAATTTAACTTCCTTTAAGTCAATTAAGGGCTTTAAAAAATATATTATGAGAGTATAACTTGATATCTTTAGGTGGGGTTTTACTTTATTGTAAAAATATCACATTTTTCTGGGTTTATTTTCTAGAAAATTTTAACATATTACAACTGATTTAGTATCTATTTCTAAGTGTTTTCAGACAACTTTATGTAAGGGTGGTTGTGAGAATATTTTTTCTCATCTATATAATTCTTATGTGATATTATTATCTCTTTTGGGAACTGTTTTTCACTTTTTTATAATTGAAATAGTGGTGAAGAATATGGAATGTCCTTATGTTTTAGAGAATTTATGCAAGATTTTTCTTATTATCAGGGTTAAAGATCACTTTGGAATTTCTATTGATGTTTTCTTAAATAAGAATAAGAGTAAAATAAATAAGATTATTAAAATTCATAGTAAGTACAAATATATTCTAGAAATAAATACTAGATAAATTATATAAACTTAACATTTCATGAGAGGTAATCCATGCTTTAATAATGAATAGTTTTTTAGTTCTTTGAAATAAAAGTCACTAAACACCAATATTTTTAAAAACACACATATTTCCATGATTTATTACCCCTAATCATCCCTTCCCTCTTTTAAAATTGAATATATTGGTTAACTAGAAACACAAATTCTTTTATCATTGGCTTATAATTTCATTGTAATATCCTCTCATTATTTACTTATCTTAATTTTATTGATTTTATTTTGTTGAATCTAATGTTTGATCTATTTTTCTGTTTTATGTACTTTAATGGAGATAAAAAGTGGATCATTAAGTGATTTAAATGGGGGTGGTTATTTGGATGATTATAAAATAATAACACCAACTATCATGGGAGATTTTAGTTTAATCATTCTTCATTCTACCTTAAAGTATTAATTATTGAATTTGACTGAATTCTACCCCAATAGTGGTATTACGAGTGCAGGGAAGATTTTTTTTAAACATTTTAAATTTTTTGTTTAAAATATTTTGAAATTCATGGGTTATATTCTTTCTTAAATATTTTTTGTTGATAAAAAATTTAAATCATATTTGAAATCCTATTTTAGCACCATAAAATTTATTTGGAATGTTTAAGAGTTCTTGATGATGTCTAAAAGTGTTATTTCTTACTAGAAAATTTGTTTAAACATGCAATTTTGTGTGTGTAAAATATGATTTTAAAAATTTATAGTTACTCTTTTAACATTATTTTAAACTGCTGAATTTCATACCTTTTCAATCTTAAGATATTTTAATTATCTCTCATATTAAATTTCAACATTGGGGATAATGTTGGGTTTTAAGTGTTAAAGAGGGCTCTCTTTATTTCATAAAAAACTAAAATTCTTGATGTACACTTAAAAATAAACCTAATTTTTTTAAAATTGACATTTTTGGGATCGATGTTCATACTCAGTGGTTTAATTTTCTTTAATTTTTTTTAGAGTTCACATTTCCACTTTAAGTGGGTTAATATTTTTTATTTTTCTAGGGATTCAATTGGGTAACATGATTTTTTACTCTATTAAAATCACTTGTTTTTTCATGAATTTTTTTGACTAATTTTTACAATATTAATTGAATTTTAACTTCTTGTTTGGAATTAAACTAATAATCATTGCATTAAAATGTACTAGAAATTAACTCTTATTCATCTATAAGCCTTTTATTTTTATGATTAAACTATTAAATGTGTTATTTATTATTTTAGTTAATTATTAATTTTTACCATCTATATATTGTATATAATTTTGTTATGTGTTAAATTATTAGTGTTTTTTATCGAGGATAAAATGATAAGTTTATAAGAACAATTTAATAAAAAAATAAAGTTAGTTAAAATCCTTTCAAAATTTTCAAATCTATTCATCTTTGTAAAACTAGAAACCTTATTTTCATTTAACCTTTTATTTTGAGAGAGAAAATATGCATTCTTAGTTAAGAAAATCCATAGGGGAAACACATTTGAAAATCACCTCTTGGTTGGTATTATAATTCATTAATATTTGATATTTATTTCCATTTACTAAATATGATTAATTTATTTCTTGAGGATATGTGATACTTTATTTGTGGGGGAACTTGATGCTGATTTAATTTAATATATATTTTCCATATCTATTTTGGGATAAAATTTTATTTTTAATTTCAAAATGATCTTTTAATGATAAATAATTGTATTTTGATTATTCTCAGTTAAAATTTATATTCTTTGGATATTTTTGTGAAAATGAATAATTTTGATGTTTAATTGATAAAATTTTCTTTGATGTAGTATTCATATATTTTATGAATAAAATATTTCAGACATATGTATGGGATTTTAATTGAAATAATATTTTGAAGTAATTTTGATGGTTTTGAGGGTTTAATATTTTCAAGTTCCATAGTTTTTATTAAATATTCTTTACTGAAATAAATTTAAATTTTATTTTTTGAAATTAAAAAAATATGGATAAATATATTATGAAATTTCATTTTGTTTTTAAATTCATTTTATTTTAATAAATCTACACTATTATTTTTGAGTAAAATAAATTCTATAAAATTTACAATAGAAATTAATAATTTGAACAATTCTATATCATGTTAGAATTGAACCCGCAGTCACACATAATATTTTTACAAACTTGATTGTAAATTTTGAAATCTTAACAAACTAAGCTTGTTCAAATAGGGACCTTGTCCAGAGATCTACTAAAAATATGATGTGTTTGGAGCTATAATATAGATTATGAACCAAAGAAGACCAACCAAAACCAAATAAATTATGTATTAACATTGATATTGTCTGAATTTGTTACTTTCTAAGATTGAATGAGAATATTTTGAAGAAAAAAGATCCGGTATATGAATACTAGATGAAAATTATGAACCAGATTCAGGGGAGCTTCTTGAAGCTCCGTGAAGTATGATTGATGGTTGAGAAGATGCAAATGAGGCCAAGTTTGACAAAATAAGGATATGAGATCCTATAAAAATGAATTCAAACATATAGAGAAAAATTTGGGATGGGATTAATAAAAACTATCCCACTAAGCACTAAATAATAATGAATGAGATTTATTAGGATTGATCAAGTGATTTTTTTCACTAAAGGAGATTTTTTTGACTGATAGATCTAGAATGATTACTGGAATGAATATATACCCGAGAGAGAAGATGTTATGAAGATTGAGTAAATACCCAATAAACTTGGGGTTTTCTTCAGGAGAACCTAGTTTTAAGTGGACTCATTTGATGAATATTTTGAATAAATATTGTTTGTAGGTTCAATATTAAATATGATTGGGTCTCTAATAACAGATTTTTTGGATACAAGGACATAGATTAATTCACATAGAGTGATCAATAAATTATCTAGGTGAATTTGGATGAACCAATTTTCAATTCAAATTGAATAAAATTGAGATTTAACATCAATGAAGAAATTGTTTGGTTGTAAAAGTTTTATATTTATGAAGATGATGGTATTTTAGAGTGTTTGACTAATGATGAGATACTACAGTTTGTTTAATCGTCATATTTAATGCAATCTAGTCGAATTCAGACCTGATAGTGTTATGTTGATGTATATTACAAATTGAGTAATTAAGTTCATGTTCACGTGGTGGGATTTATTTGTGGGATATTCTATAGCTACAAGGATTGTGAAATAATGATAAGATTTAGAAATATAAACTATGACAGGGGGTTTAAAAAAAATTTGAGGTAGTGAAATTATAAATAAAAGTTGATGGGGAAAAATATTTAAAAAGGTAGAGAAATAATAATTTAAAGGGGTAGAAATATTTATATTTATTCTTAAATGGGAGATGAAAAAGGGGGATTGGGACTAGAGTAAATAAGGCAGTGATCAAGTGAGGCACTTCAGAGAAAACTAGAGCTAGAGGAAGGATCCTACTCGATAGAGAATATCCCATTTCTTGCTTTTCCTATTACTTTATTTCAATAATTCATTAGTAAATTATTTTATATTTTCATGAATTTATCATGTGTATATAAAATTTAATTAGGGGATTTTTATTTAAATGAATTGATATTATTTAATCTTATTGGTCATGTTTTTCATTTTTTCTATTATTTTTCCTTGGTTTTCACTTACTCATACTCTTTCATTTTTTATGATGATAAATTGATAGATAAAATTAGATATTAGATATTCATTTTATAAGCGAGTGATTCATTAATTATTAACCAATTAATTGATAAATTTATATATGATTGATTTGAAAAATGGAAATGTGAATCTTTTCATTCTGTTTTCTCATTTTTATTCTTCTTGATCATCGTTTCTACATTGTTCTATGTACCTATGGGTGAATAATATTGGATCCTTATCCCCTACAGTAATAAATAATTTACTTAATCTAGAAAAAATGTTTCACTTATATTATGCAAGAATAATCATTTGTTATTTGAGCAGTGGTTGAAAATTTACTCTTTTGATTGAGTTAACAAAACATTGTTTTTATACATGTTATAATAAGGTTTTTCAACTCCATTTATTCATATATTTTTAAATAATTTTGATGAATCTTGATTCTATAAATTTTTTTTTTATCAATTTAGATAAGTTCGGTTTCCCTAATCCATCCCCATTAGACCCCTTTGTTACTATTTATTTTTAGATGCTTTCACACACTAACAATTATTTTTACTTCCTTTTAATTACAATTCCATTGAATTCCTCTTCACATCAATTTCCTAAAATTATTTTTTTGTTATAATTTTTTATTTCTTGTTTTTTATTTTTCTTTGATTTCACAATATTCATTCTCTTAGGTTTGATCCTGCTTACAACTAACTAATTTTAAGTAGGTTTATAAATTTTATTTTTTCAAGGTCTAAAAAAACGTTGATCAAATTAATCTTCTCTTTAAGGATTAAAAAAATCCTGATTTTTCGTTTACTATACTAGGTTATTTTCAATATTAGTGAGAGATGAAACTTTTCATTAGTAAGATTTTCACCTTCTTGTTCACCATTTGATATTTCCTTTTTTCTAGACTATACTATTACTGCGTTCTCATTGATGAAAATTCATGCTTAATTCCATGATTCTTCAAAAGATATTTTACCTCATGAGAGTGTACTACATACCATTTTTAGATAAAAATATGTATTTTCCTTCCATTTTTATTATCATATCTCATTCAAAATAGATTAATTCACTGAGGTACCTCTGTCTTAACTTAATAAAACATATCACAAACCATTATACTATAATCATCAATAAATAGGACAAATTACCTCTCACTGTATATCTTGGAAACCTTTATGGGACCTTACAATTTAGTTTGGACTAGTTCAATAATATTTGAGGCTCTCTTCTTATAATGACCCAAAATTTTAAAATTAAATTCACTTTTTAAAAGAGTAAATACCTTATTAAGAAATGAAGTTATAGGTAACACATGCACGACTTTGGATATTTTGAATAGTTATATGGTCTGTGAAATTCAAAATACCATCAAGTATCATAATTGATGATAATATATTCATTTAACAATGATTATATGACTATTATATATATAAAGGGTTATGATAAAGTCCAATTGACACAAATAGAAGAAGTGATGACCTCAACCAGTAGGATCATACCCTATGAATCCCATTTATAAGATATTATGTGGGTGATAAAATTACTAGTATTTTCCATTGAAAAATACCACGTTTATATTCCAAAACTAAATCACGAATGAAACTTTTTATGAGATAATTTCAAGCTCATCAAGATCACAACCCAAACCATGTACGTCGAACCATCCTAAGAAAATTTCAGCATCACACACCTTACCCTTATAACATTCACTAGTGTAATAAAAGTTTATTTTTCTAGACCCTAATAATATAAATTTATTTTTGTTTTAATTTTATAATAAAATAATGACTATATTTATCCTTTAATTATTCCTTCAAAATGGTTAAATATTAAGTTTGATAAAATTGGATTTCAATGCGATGAAATACAAATTTTATTTATTAAAAATATATAATTTGAATCAAGAAAATCTTTTTAATGTATTGAATTATTTTTTAATAAAATATAGTTTAATAAAATATTTTTATTTAATAATATTTATTAAATAAAAATGAAAATAAAATTTGATAAAGTCAGAAATAGTTTTTTGTAATGGTCAAAAAACTATTATTGTAAAATAATATTATTTTTCAATAAATGTAGTTTTTGATTGAAATTTTTAAATAACAATAATTATAGAATTAATTTTATAAAATAAATATTATTCTTGAATGTATAACATCAAAATTATCCAATGGTTAATTTTTCATAATTTTTGGAGATAGTAAAATTTTTATGTAAAAATTAAATACGGTATAGATATACTATATGTATTATGACATCATAATAAAGAAAAAGTGATTTAATATATGTGATAAAAGTTATCCAATACCAAATATATATTTTCCCCTTTAAAATAATATGTTTTTGATGTTAATTTTTTTTAATTTTATAATGCCTTAATGAATCCCCTAAAATCTATATTTTATTTTAAGGTTTTAAAATTCTTTGTAAACATGACTCACTTACACATCACTAAGTGTATTATTTTGTTGATTTAGGTTCTTAAAAATGTAAAATAATGAAAACCACTCCACTTTGGTAGAAACCTTGGGAAAAACCCTTGGGATGGTTTGTGACATTGATTACTTTATCATATAGAGTCCAAAACCTATGTTTAGAAATTAATAAAGAACTCCCCTCTCTTTTTACATATAAACCTAACCAACCTCCCAATTATCTTCATTAAAAATTAATTTAAAATGACATTACTCTTCTATTACCTCTCTAGAGTTCTTTTATGGTTCCCCCAATCTCTCAATAAACTCCTCCAAATATTTTATAACCTTCTCACGGTAAGGGATACCCTCCTTCTCCTCTTCATTCAGGCACCTCCTTTATGATATGAATTTTGTTTTCTATTTTTCATGTTAGTATATTTTCTCACACATCCCTATTATCACAGTTATTATTTCCAATCTATGAGGTACACTTTTAAATCTCATTAATACCTATCATGAACCTTTAAGTTTCCATGTTATACAAACAAAATTATCCTATGATTTTCCAAGCCAAACATTTATGTAGTGAATACCCAAGCCCATTTCAACTAAAGGGTATTCAAATAGATATATGCATAAATAATTTATTGGGTAATTCCATTTATATAACCTAAAATCCATAATTTTGGGATTAATTTTTATGAAATATGTCCTTATATTGAATGATCTATGTGGAATACATGATCATGTAAATATTATAATTAGTGCACCCAGACAATTCTCAAATGCATTGGGTAATGTTTTAGTCTCATGAAATTATATGTATGTGATTAGAGAGTAAAAATAATCCATTATGGGAATATATCCTCCATTAGATGTTTTATTGGTAGTTATACTTGACATATGTTTATGACATGGTTTATGTTGTCGCTACATTCTCATAATGCCTTTATATGATTCTCACCCAAATTATGTTACCTTGATATACCTATTGGATCACATGAAATACTTTAACTTATGATATGATTTGTTTATTCCCTTCTTTTTATTTATATATCACCCCTTTCTTATATACATTACTAGGTTATCCTATTCAATTTTTGAAGGGAGAAGGAATTTTAAGAGCATTTTAAAGAGGTTTTAAAAAATTTCATTGTATTCATATTGTAAGTTGTTATTATATGTACCTAATTTATAAAATACACTAGTATTAATAATATTTTTTAAGCCTATTATGTTCACATTTACGTAATAAATCATGAATTAATGTGTATTAAAATATGAGTTGTAATATTTCTTCTTTTTGAGATGATAGGGTTTTTTCACCAATTCCCATATAATATAGGAATAATAGGTTTTATATCAATATATTTTTATATTCAAAATATTATTTTCATCTTTCGGTTTTATGAAATTTCCATACTCTATTGATTGATATATATGAGCCTTCAATGCAAAAGATTTTTTTCTTCTTCCACCTTAAGGAATAAAGTGTTGTTTTCCTTTCAATCTACTCAATATAAATTATAATTGGTCTTATATACCTCCCAAAAAGAGTCTCTAATTCTATCATTTATAAATAATACCTTCTAATAGAACATGAAATCTAGTCTGGAGTCAAAAATTTGACTCATGTTAAGAACATTATGTCAAAATCTATCCACATAAATCACTTCATTATTCTTTTGTTCATCTATAGACAACCTCAAATTTTCAATTCCCTTGATTTTTAATGATCCATAATTATTGAATCTAACTATACCATCAAAAATAATCTTCTAATACTTTAGGATATTTACATTTCTGATCATATTGTATGAGAACCCATCGTAAACGATCCATGTGCTGTAGTTTTTGGTTTTTAAAGAAATATCCACCAATAAAACCCTCTCATTCATCCTATTATCCTTATAAGGTATGGACAATTTAGTTTATAAATAATATGGTATCTCATAATTTTATTTATTATGAGGTGTGATATGATAATCCTCTTCCTCAAAAGGATAAAATCTATTTTGAATATGAATCTTGTATGGTTGTTCAACTACCATTATTCTTTGTATCCCATTAGAAAAAGTTTAACTTTTCTATTTCCTATAATTTATCTCCTTGTGAAAAAATTATATCATTTATAACTTAAAACAAAAAAATAATTTTTTCTTATGGATTTCACATATTTTGTCATCCTTCATTGTCATAATATTTACCTTTTAAATATATTTCTATTTCAATACCATGTCATTGTATGTCCCAAAAATCCACATAATTATAATCTAATCAAATGAATGATCTTTCCATCACTTCCTATCTACATATTTTTATATTTGGAGTATATTCTTGACTACTGAGGTTTTCTTTATAGTTTATATCCTTCATAAAGTTTTTTATTTCTCTTATTTTGTATTGAAACTTCACCAGTATTGGATGTCTCGCTTAACATTTGATCCCAACATTTCCCATAAGTGTAACAACCCAAACATTTATGAATAAAATTCCTTTTCTTTTAAATATCTTATGTATATCTAAAACACATTCACTAACTTTGTTTTCTTATATTCAATTGGATTTTAATGATCGTTAAATATCATTACCATAGATAATGCAACCGTTGAACAATGATAACATGACTAGTATAAATATAGGGCTTTAGCAAATCCTTTTGGCACAGAAAAAGGAAGATATGGCCTCAACCAGTAAGATTGTACCCTATTAATCCCATTTATTGGAGCTTCTGAGGGATATAACATTTTTGGGATTTTCCATAGACCAATTCAAAACTTAGATCCAACAACTTAAGCATGAATGAAACCTTTTATAGGAGAAGTTCAAGCTCATCAAGATCACTACCCAAATAATGTTCAATGAATGTCCCCCATGAAATCTCCACCATCACACACCAAAATCTTATGGAATAAGCTGGTGTAATAAAGTGATTTGTAACAAGACCCTAGAATTATGATTATGTGAATTAGTTTTGTATATAATAATGAATATACTTTCATTATATTATTGTTATTTTGTAAATGATTTCTAAAGAACAAATATTATTTTTGGTTAATATTAAAACTAAATTAAAGAATATATTTTTATGAATTAATGGATTATTAAATTAAATAATATTTTAATAATATTTTATTATTAAATTACTTTTACTAAATATAAATGATCATATAATTTTTATGATGTCAGATGTAATTTTTATTAAGGTTTGAAAACTGCTTTTGTCGAAACCTTTCAATTTTCAATAAATGTAGGTTTTTATTTTAAAACATAAAATTCAAATATTTATAAAATTATTTAGATAAAATGAATATTATTTTTAGAATCAGGATATCAAAATTACTTAATGGTTAATTTTTCATAAATTTTCGAGACAATCAAATTTTTGGATAAAAATTAAATACAGTATAAATATATAATGTGTTTTATGACATCATAATGACCCAATAGCGATGTAATAAAATACTATAAAAAGTTTATTCTGACAAATATATGTTTTCCTTTAAAATAATGTTATTTTAGGTTTATTTTATTTATTTTATAAAGCCTTAGTGAATCTTCCCATACATAAAAAATATTTTAAGATTTTAAAATAATTTACTTGAAAGTGTGACTCACCTCTACATAATAAAGGGAAATATGTTAATATATTAGGCCCTTATATTTATAAAATAATGTATAAAACTTCCCCTTTCTAGAAACTATGTTAAAAAACCATGGGATGGTTTGTGGTTTTGAATATTTTACTGTGTAGTGTCCAAAACCAAAATAATAAAGAAATCCCCATCCTTTCCTATATAAACCCACCCGATCCCCCATTTTTCTTCACTAAAGATCTTTGAAGATCTAAATACCTATTCACCCTACTCACTAGAGTACTCCAAAGGCGCTCCCAAGCTCCCAAAAATCCTCCCCAAATCCTTTGGAATCACACATCCATGTAAGGTATCCTCACCTTTCTGCCTTCCTTTCAATTCAAGAACCTTGTTTGAAATTAGACTTTTTAATTTTAATTGGTTATTTTTTCATCCTTTTATAATCAATTTCATACTTTTCATTTTATGTAATGTTAATTATGGATCATTTATTCCCCCTCAATTGGACCCTTACCTAAGCCGTTACTATGCTGAAATTCTGTAAGGGATCTCCCACTCTTCTTTTTCTTCAAGCACCTCTTTTATATCATGCATTTTAATTTCCATTTTCTTGATTTGGGATATGTTCCTACATACCTCCTTAATTTCCATTTCATGGATAAATTATGAGATACCCTTTCATATATCATAAACCCATTTTACAAATTTCTATTTGACATCATTATGCTGTCGAAATTGCACCACAATTTTCCATGCCAAAATCATCATGTAGTGAATACCATAATCATTTCTCTATAAAGTCTATTAGCCTTTATTATAATGTATTTATTTATTGGATAATTACACGTATATATTCAAAATTACTTTTTCTTGGAATAAATTATGATGTAAATGAATCCATGTTGTATGATCTATGTGGCACACTTATACATGAAAGTGAAATCATTGTGAAGGGTGTGCCCTGGTAGCACTCCAATTCATTGGGTAATTTTTAGTATCATGATAATCCTTGAGCAATGAGAGTTTACTCATGATAATTCATGTGAAATTTGGGTTTACTTATGCTTATTCATGTGAAATGGGGGTTTACTCATACTAATCCATGTGCAATGAGCCTTGGCTCATGCTAATATCATGTTGTAGGTTGTTTCCACATTTCCATATTATGATAATCATGTTATATCATGATTTTATTTTCATGTTTATATTATGATCCATTGATAGGCCTATTTAATAACATGTGTTGTATTATTTATTTTATTCCTTGTTTACTCACTTACTAGGCTTTATTGCTCACCATTTTCTTATATATGTCCTTAGGTTATCCATTGCAATGTTAAGTACAAAGGAATGTTGTGGTCATGTAAAAGATGTATTCAATAAAAATGTGTATTTCGTGTTTTATATTATTATGTAATGTTCCTAACTCCCAAGTACACTAGACCTCCTAATCTTGTAAGTTGTATTACGTGAAAGTTTATGTAATAAATCATGTTTAGATATTAAATAAAGAGCAGGGTTTCTATAGTTGGCATCAGAGGATATGTTTAGTTATTCTTGGGATTAGGATTAGAAAACTCTAGTGAAAGTCTTAGGGAAAAGAATAAGTATACGAAAATAAACCCAAAATTTTGGTGAGTATAGAGTAAGTGGTTTATCAAGAAAATACACCCCTGTCTGGATACGAACAAGTAGAGGCGGCTCTGGTACAAATATATCTAGGGGTAAAACCTGAAAACACCTCATTGATCTAGACTCAAATGGGAACTGGTGCATGATAAAAATCCTTCCTGCACTCTTGGTTAGACACTCCCAGGGAATATGATTCTTTAAATTCATAAGCTTAGTGTGAACCATTATTAAGGGAATAAACAAATCCCATAATAATATACGTTAGGAAATAGATCGTGGATAACTTAGATCAAAGCCTAGAAATTCATTAGTTAAAGAGATAAATGTAATTTATAAGTTATCCCTTTAATGTCATTATATTCCCCTTTATGTGTTTAACTATTTAGTATACTCATACCGAATTTTACTTTTATTCTAGCCAATGACTGGTAATAATAGGAATAGGTCTAACAACTGATGTGAAGATCAATTTTATGACTACCCTAATGAGATTCCCATTACGATAGGAGGGGGAATCACACACATTTTCATAAAAATATCTCAGTTAACTCATGTTTTGAAAAGAAACCTGGGTCAAGAGGAACTTCCAACCCCCCTATTAAAGAAAAAGTCACAATCAAGTGCTTCATCAGATAAAATCCACATACTTTTAATGGATCATCTGATCCATCAATCACCGAACAATGGATCAACTCCATTTATAAGTTGTTATCCATACTTAAATGCTCTGAAAAAGAGAAGGTTCTTCTAGATGATTATCGTATAGAGGATGAAGTTGATAATTTTTTTACATTGATAAAAAATATGAAGCCTGAGGAAGAGATTGAGGTGATGGAATGGATAGATTTATGGATTTTTTTATATAAATATTTTCCTCATACCCTCTAACTTAAGATAGAAAGTGACTTCATTGACCTAAAGAAAAAAGATGATGAGTAAATTGAAGCATATGAGGAAAACTTCACAATGCTTTCTTGGTACACCTCTACTTTTTTTTTCACCCCCGAATGCAAAGTTGACTGCTTCTTTGGTGGGATAAAGAATAGTCTACGAAAAGCCTTGGAAATCCAACAATTTGATAGATATGAAGAAAATTTATGATGTGCCCTAAAAGTCAAGATGGAGATCATAAAATATCATGGGTTTCAAGTGGATAAGAAGCGTAAAGTGGAAATTAATTCTGGTAGTCTGATAGATAAATCCAATGGTTCTAAATAATTACAGCACCCCACTTGTCAAAAGTGCAGAAATAAGTAAACCAAAAATTGCCTAAGGGTATCAATGAAATGCTATAGCTGTGGAAGAGAAGGTTACATGGCTAATAATTTCCAATAGGACAAACCCATCAATGTGACAGAGGAAAGGAATTCTCTAGTCAACCCTCAGTGCATTGTTCATTGCTTCAACTATAAGTAATAGGGGCACTTTGCAAACTGATGCCCTAAGCCAAGGGTAATTGGAGGTAACCAAAAACCTCCAAGGTAGAAAGGGAGATCTTTTTATATCAGTACCATCGAAGTGAATCCCAAAAATAAAGTGGTGAAAGGTATACTAGTTATTTATTCAAGAATAACAAACATAATTTTTGATTATGGTTCTGCACATTCTTTTATATCCCAAAGGTTTAGTAGAAAAATTCAAAAACCCCCAAAAATCATGGAAGTAGAGATGTTGTTGAAAACATAAAGTGGGGAAAATATTTCATCCTTTGTATATAACTCCTCCTATATCATAATTTTTGGATTGAACTTCCCAGAGAACCTCATCATACTCGCTCTGGTGGAATTTTATGTAATTATTGTCATGGATTGGCTTTCCCTATATAGAGACAACAAAAATTTTTGTGAGAGGTAAATCAATCTCCATATGGTGAATCAACCCCCCAACTCTATACAAGTGAAAGGAGAAGGATTAATCCTCTTTAGAACCATCATCTCAATCATGGATATTTATGACCTATGAGCATGCTTATATTTCTTAGATTATTGGGTTTAAGGAAAGAACCATCTTTGAAGACATGCCTTTTGTGAAGGAATTCACTGATGTGTTTCTCAACAAATTTCCTGGTTTTCCTCCCAAAAAAGATGTTTAATTATTGATTGATCTTATACCTGGGGTATTTCCAATATTCAAGACTATGTATAGAATGCCTGTTGTGGAGCTTGAGGAGCTAGAGAAACAACTACAAGAGAATCTGGATAAAGGTTTTATACACCCAAGTGCTTCATCATGGGGTGCACCAGTCTTCTTCGTCAACAAGAAGGATGAGTCAATGCGCCTTTTCATTGATTATCATGAGCTCAAAAAAATCATGATAATGAACAAGTATCTTTTTCCATGAATTGATGATTTGTTGGTCAACTACATGGAGCACAATACTTCTCTATAGAAGATCTTTAGTCGGGATATTACCAAGTAAGGGTGAATAAGAAGGATATCTCCAAGATTGCTTTTCGTACAAGGTACATGCACTAAGAATTCATAGTAATGCCTTTTATACTAACTAATGCTCAAGTAATATTCATGGACTTGATGAATAGAGTCTTTATATATTACCTTGACAAATTTGTGTTAGTCTTTATATATTATATTCTAATATACCCCAAAACCAAGGAGGATCATGTGGCGCATATGAGAATGTGCTAGAGAACTTGCAAAAGGAGAAGCTCTATGAAAATTATAGAAAGTGCGAGTTCTGGTTGAAGGAAGTCTCATTATTGGGGAATATCATCACAAGCAATAGGATATCTATGGATCCTTCCAAACTAAAAGAGATTGAGGAATATATGAGGCTAGAATCTGCAACAGATATTCGTTGCTTCCTGGGGTTAGCTGAATATTATCTCTAACTTGTGAGAAATTTCCCATGATTTCCAGACCCTATTACCGAGCTAACTTAGAAGGGAGTCAAGTTTTCATGGAATGATGAATGTAAAGAAATCTTCATGTATTTGAAGAAGAGTATTTTCACTGACCCTGTGCTCACAATACCCACAAGCGGGGAGATTTTTGTAATCTTTAGCAACGCTTCTATGAAGATCATGGGATGTGTGTTGATGTAGAATGAAATAGCCATTAACTATTTCTTAATTCATTTGAAAATTCATGAGAACAAATATCTCATGTAGGATTCAGAGTTGGAAGCTGTGATCTTTTCACTAAAAATTGGGAAACATTATCTCTTTGGGGAGAAGTGTGAAATATATACGAATCACAAAAGTCTCAAATATATATTCAAACATAAAGAGTTGAATATGAACCAATGAAAATGGTTAGATCTCATCAAGGATTATAAATTCTCAATCCATTACCACCTTGGGAAAGCGAACAAGGTGGAAGATGATCTAAGTAGAAAGGACCCAAAAATTCTATCATTTATGAGAATAAAAAAGGATCCAATATTATTAGATTTTATAAATATGTACATGGGAATCATAAAGAAGGGAAAGTCATCAATCCTTTCACTAATTATTTCTCAACCATTTATTTTTGAAATCTTAAAGGATACTCAAATAGATGATGTGGGAATTCATAAGAAAGTGGAAACTATCAGAAAATGGAAATCCTCAGAGTTCCTTGTTAATGAAGGAGGAATTTTGAGATTTGGGTCAAGACTATGTTTTCCATTAAATACAGAGTTAAAGAAATAACTTTTGGATGATGCACATAGTTCGAATTTCTCCATTCACCAAGGAAACATGAAGATGTATTGAGATCTCTGGGAGCACTACTGGAGGGATAACATGAAGAAGGAGATCACTGAATATACATAAAAGTGCATGGTATGTTAGCAAGTGAAGGATGAGAGGCATAAGTCTAAGGGGATTATGTAACCATTACCCATACCAACATGGAAATTGGAAAACATCACTATGGACATTTTCACTATACTTATGAAGACATCCAAAGGAAATAATGCTATCTGGGTTGTTTTGGATCTTCTCATAAAGACTGCACACTTCATTGCAATTCAACAGGATTTATCATTGGTTCAACTGGCACTGATATATATCATAGATGTGGTGAGGCTTCATGGTGTACCACTATCGATTGTATCCGATCGAGATCAAATATTGACCTATAAGCTCTGGAAGAGTCTTCAATATTCTTTAAACACTGATTTAAACTTCAGCACGACTTATCACCCTCAAAATGATGGCCAATCTAAGTGGAATATCCATACACTTAAGGACATATTGAGAGCTTTCTCAATGGACTTGAAAGGAGGATGGGACAAACATCTTTCATTGGTGGAGTTCTCTTACAACAATAGTTTCCACTCAAGAATCCAAATGGATCCTTATGAATTACTTTATGGGAAGAGGAAAAGAACAAAAACATGTTGGGATGAAGTTGGGGAATGAAAATTTATAGGTCTGGAAATGGTAGAAGAAATAGAGGAGAAGGCTAAGAATATCTAGTAGCACATCAAAGTTTCCCAGAGTAAACAAAATAGCTATGATGAAAATTGTCAACGAGACTAAGAGTTTGATGTTAGAGACATTTTATTCCTCTGTATATCTCCATGGAATAGAGTTATGAGATTTTGGAATAAGGGAAAGCTTAGTCCAAGGTACATAGGCTCTTTTGAGATCCTTGATCGTATTAGAGCAGTGGCCAATTGACCAGCACTCCCACCGAACCTATCTCAATTCCATGATGTATTCCATGTATCACTCTTAAGTAATTACATAATAGACCCATGACATGTACTCAATACAAAGTTGGTACCATTGGAGAATGACCTATTTTATGAGGAGAAGCTGGTGAAGATCACAGATTATAGAGAAAAAGTTCTACGAAATAAGACAATTTCCCTCGTCAAAGTGTTGTGGAGAAACAAAAAGATTGAAGGAGCGAGTTGGGAACCAGAGGATGTGATGAAGCAAAGTAACCCTCATCTGGTTTAGTGTGGGAAAATGAAATTTCGAGGGAGAAATTTTTGAAGGGGGTAAGGTTATAATGATCCGAACATTTATGAATAAAATTCCCTTTCTTTTAAATGTCTTATGAATATAAAAAACACATGAAATCTTTTTTTTATTATATCCAATTGGATTTAAATGACCATTAAGTATCATACCATTGATAATATAATCATTGAATAGTTATCACATGACTAGTATAAATATTGGGTTTTAACAAATACTTTTTTCATAGAAAAAGGAAGTGATAACCTCAACCAGTAGGATCATACCCTATGAATCTGATTTATCGGAGTTTCTAAGGGAGATAGAATTTATAGACTTTTCCCTATACTAATACCAAGATTATATCTAACAACTTAAGCATGAGAGAAACCGTTTATGGGAGAAGTTCAAGATCATCGAGATCATGACCCAAACCATGTTCACCGAACGATCCCAAGAAAGCCCCGCCATCACACACCTTACTCTCAGGGAACATGCTGGTGTAATAAAGGAATATGTAACAAGATGCTAGAATTATTATTATGTGCATTGTTTTTTTATATAATATTTAATATACTTTCATTCTATTATTTTTACTTTGTAAATGATTTTTAAATCACAAATAGTATTTTTGGTTAATATTTAAATTAAATTAAGAAATCTATTTTGATGAACTAATGGATTTTTTTATTAAATAATGTTTTAATAAAATATTATTTTTTAAATAACTTTAATTAAATATATATGATTTTATAATTTTTATGAATTCAAATGTAATTTTTATTAAGGTTTGAAAACAAATTTTGTCAAAAACTGTCAATTTTCAATAAATATGAGTTTTTATTTTAAGAATGAAAATGAAAATATTTAAAAAATTATGTAGATAAAATGAATATTATTTTTGGAACAAGGATGTCAAAATTATACAACAGTGAATTTTTCATAATTTTCTGAGACAATCAAATTTTTGGGTAAAAATTAAATACCGTATAAATTTATAATGTGTTTTATGAAATCATAATGACACAATAATGATATAATAAAATACTATAAAATGTATCTTTGACCAAATATATGTTTTTCCTTTAAAATAGTGTAATTTTAGGTTTATTTGATTTATTTTATAAAGCCTTAGTGAATCCTCCAAGACATATAAAATATTTTAATATTTTAAAATCATTTCTGTGAAAGTGTGACACACCTCCACATAACCAAGGGTAGTATTTTAATATCTTCGGCTCATAGCCTTATATAATAATTTATACCACTTAACTTTTCTATAAACCATGGGAAAAAACCATGGTATGGCTTGTGGCTTTGAATTTTTATTTTATATTGTCCAAAACCAAAATAATAAAGAAATCCCCATCCTTTCCTATAAAAACCCACCCAATATCACATTTATATTCCCTAAAGCTATTTTAATATTGAAAAACCTCTTCCCCTACTCCCTAGAGTACTCCAAAGGTGCCTCCAAGCTCCCAAGAAGCCTCCCTGAAGCCTTTGGGATCACACATCCAAGTAAGGGATCCTCACCTTTATCCCTCCATTTCAATTGAAGAGCCTCATTTGAAATTAGTCTTATTAATTTAAATTGGTTATCTTGTAATCCTTTTATAATAAATTACATACTTATCTTTTTATTTTATGTGAATGATGGATCATATATTTCCCCTCATTTGGACCCTTACCTAAGCTGTTACTATGCTATAATTCTGTACGGGATCTCTCCCTCTCTTCTTTTTCGTCAAGACCTCTTTTATGTTATGCCTTTTAATTACCATTTTATTGATTTTGAATATGTTATTCCATACCTACTTACTATAAATTTCATTTATAAATGATGATATACCACTTCCATTCTCATCAACCCATTTTACTAATTTTTATTTTACATCGTTATGCTGCCAAAATTTCCCCACGATTTTCCATGTTAAAATTATCATGCAGTGAATGACATAACCATTTCTCTATCAAGGGTTTTCAACATTATTATAATGTAATTATTTATTGGGGACTTACATGTATTTATTCTATATTACATGTTCATGGAATAAATTTTTATGTTTAATGAATCCATGTTGTATGATCTATGTGACACACTTATCCATGAAAACAAAATGATTAACAAGGGTGCACCCTAATTGTACTCCAATACATTGGTTAATGTTTAGTATAATGATACTCCATGTTAAATGAGGGTTTAATCATACTAATTCATGTGAAATTAGTGTTTAATCATACTAATTCATGTGCAATGAGGGTTTACTCATGCCAATCCATGTGTAATGAGCCTTGGCTCATGTTAATATCATGTTGTACGTTGTTTCCACGTTTGCATGTTATGATAATTATTATATATCATGCCTTTATATTCATGTTTCTATTACGATACATTGATATGCCTATTTACTAACATGTATTGTATTCTTCATGTTATTCCTTTTTTACTCACTTATTGGGCTTTATATCTCACCCTTTTATTATGTATGTCCTCAGGTTATCCCATGCAATTCTAAGTACAAAGGAATGTTGTGGTCATGTAAAACAAGTTTTCAATAAATATATGTATTTCATGTTTTATGTTGTTATTTAATGTTCCAAATACAAAAATAAACTAGATCTATCGATCTTCTTAGTTGTATTAAGTTCATTTTTTTTGTAATAAATCATTTTTAAATATGAAATAAAGAGAAGGGTTGTTATAATAAGACTGGGTATATGTTCATTTATGATTTTCTAAAAATATTCATACCTATTCTAACTATTTCTATCAACAAATTGGCATTGAAATTTCTAATTTTCAGTTTTTTATGACCATAAATTTTAGTTTCCTCTTTGAAGTTATTTCTTAAAGACACAAATTCTTCTTCAAGCGATTCAAACCTCTTACTTCTTTCTCCCAACTGGCTACTGAGATAAGAAATAATTTTTTCTTTCTATTTAATTTATAACTTGAAATAAATGACTTAATTATATTTATATTGTGAAGTATCAACCTATTCCACCATATTATGTAACTAATAAATTTTAGAATCATTTTGATCAAAATATACTATTTAATCTTTTAAAAAATTGCATACTTTTTTAGTTTTTCTTTCTTTGAATTTATAACTCTTCAAGAGATCCTTCAAGTTCAAGTTTTCATTTAGAAACTCATTTGAGAAGATCTTCCTTTTCTTATAATAATTTTTTTTCCAACTATATCCATCATAACATCTTCCTAATTTAAAATGTACTTGATTTCATTATCGTTAAGGAAAAGTTTATCATTATATTGTTCTTTATTCCATAGATTTGTCAGCTAGAACCTCTTCCTAGTTGAAATCCTAGATTTAATGTTTTAATTCATAGGAAACTTTATTTTTGGTGTTTATTTCAAATTATATATAGATATTTTCTAAATATTACTTGGGAATATATAATATTTCCAACCTTTCCATAATTGAAACAATTCAATTGATGTTTATCTTAATACCTTCATTTTCATCACTTGAATCTTCTTGCTACAAGAGAAATAAATTCACCACTAATATTGTCATAATTTTTTGTGGATGAATGAATCTCAATATTTTCCATTTCAATGGAAGTAATTTTATTTTATGATTTATTATAAGTGGCTTAAAATTTTACACACATCTTGTAAGCTACCAATTTATTATATAGATCATTAAGAGTCTTAACTATAAGATCTTGTTATTTAAGATCCAAAACCATGTAATTATACAAGGGTGGAAGTATTCTAAGATTAATTTTTATAATATCAACATCCTTCATATGATCACTAAGAACATCGATAGATATCACAAATTCAATAAGACTATTGAATAATAAAACAAAATTCTCATATATTATTATCTTTAAATCATAAAACTTGTTATGAAAAACTTTTAATTTATCCTCCTTCAAATTATTTTACACTTCATAAATATTCAATTGTTTTTACCATATATCTTTGTTTAATGTAAAATAAATCACTTTTATAGAGATCTGTTTTGATAATACTCCACATAAAGAATTTTGAGTCATTTTAATATCATAAAAAAATTCATGTTAACAACAGTCATGTACATTTCTATAGGATCATAGAATTTTATTCCCTGTAACATAGTAGTAAAGACATTAATTATGAGATATTTTAAGTGAAATGTCATAATATTATTCCATATATAAAAACTATAGCCATTAAATATAGGAATCCCATTTTCATTAATTGTGTTCTCCATATCATCAACCTTTTAAAGATAAATTATTTATGTAATAACCATATGGATTTGATACCACTTATTTCACCCACATGACAAATACACCCTAAGAGGAGGGTGGGGGTGTATTAAGGTGTTAAATTATTCCTATTTATTATTAGATCATATCTCATATTAGTAAGAACAACATGAACACACATGATATACAAACCAATAAATTAATGTAAGGACATAAATATTTTACTTTGTTCTCCTAAAAGGGTTAGTTTAAGGATTATAAACTGACAATGTGTTAACATACCAGGGGTTAACACTACACACTATATATGTTACGCATATTTTTGAAAGATTCACTATAAATCTTGGGTAACTCTATCTTATTATATATTAACACACTGCTTTGATATAAGAAAAATAGAGTTCTGATATAATGACCACTTATAATGATTATTCACAAAAATAATAACACCAATACAATGAGGGTATTGTCGATGTGATTCAATTACTCATTTATGCCTTTATGTCATGATATTCAATAAAGTTTTTCCTATAGTAGTATTTCCTCTTACTTCTTATCTATATTTTCCAGTGTTCTTCTCTCTTCTCGCTATCTTGCTAGATGTTTGATAATTTTTAAACTATTTCCCCTTCTTTAAGTTCTTCTTCAAATTAGGTTACCATTTCTAAAAAAATGTGTTCCATTATTTTTCCACATATAACCCATTTATTGGTTATTTAAAACCATATGATAACTTCCTTTAAAGATAAAGAGGTCTCCTAAACTTCCACAAAATCTAAAATGAATTTTATCTCCTAGAATTTTGTTATATATATCTCATTCATGGTGTGTCCTTCTTAAACATAGCATGTACCTTATCAAAAAATCTTGGGTCACAACATGATTTAATTTATTATGGGGTTTTCCATGTTTAACCACCAAATACACTTTCTTCATAAAAATATCTCATTTTTAATTCAAGGAATACCAAAATGTAATATTTTTACTTTCTTTGAATTTCTAACATATAATTTTGGGATTTTCTTCTTCATGGTGCATACTCTTGCTTTTGTACTAAATAGCTTGAGGCTCCAAAATCATGGACCTATATATATTTTATGCTAGAATACTGAAATTTTATTTCCTCAATCCTATTTTTTTATTGAACCTATCGAACCTTGAAATTTATTCAATTAGAAATGGAATAAATCTTTAAAATAACTAATATCTATCCTTGTCTCCTTAACGACACAACTTGTGTGTCATGACATGTAGAATTAAAATCTAGATCCACCAAAATTATTCAAACAATCCTCATGGCGTGATAAATATGTCAAAAAATGTACTATAGATCAAAAAATCATTTAAAGTAAAATATATTATATTTCAACTAGAAATTCCTTATGTTTCTTATTTAATAAATATTACACATGGGTCACTGTATGGGTATTAGCCATATTTCTAATCCTTAGGTCATGGAACAACCATAAGGTTCACAATGTGAATTACCAAAAAATATTATTATGATTATACTTGATTAATATTATGATTTAACCTAAATGAATCTTATGGAGGAATGATTTTCCATTTTTCTAACATTGTCTCCCATCGCTGCATGACACTTACAGTCACGGTGTGATCATTTTATTTTCAAAATCAATATAATATTACAAATTTCATATCCACATACTTAAAACTTCTTTACATAAGCATCCAATCAACTCCCAATTGAATACAAATATAACATTATAACCCAAAGGTTTTAACAATATATATACCATATTATTTACAATAAATATAACATCTCTATATATTTAAATAAAACATTACCACCACCTATGCAAGATCATGAGTGGGGAATTTTTTACATGGTCCTTTCATTTCCTTAATTAATAAACAACAACTCTATAATTTTTAATAATTAAGGATCCCAATAATTTCTTTGATGCATCACTATATATCACAAACCCTCCTTATATTGATAGTAAATTCAATACTGGTGCATTGATCAGTCTCTTAATAATCTCTCTTCAAAAGTTTCTTCACATTCATTTTACCATGTGAATTTGACTCTTTTATGAGTTAACTTGGTTAACAGATAGTCTAATTGGAAAAGTTTTTCAAAAAATTACTAATAGTAACCATATAATCCAACAAAACTATATATCTTAGTTATATTAATTTGAGTGGATCATTATTTGATTACCTTTGACTTTGAAGGGTCAAAAAAATATTTCATCCTCATATATAATTTGGTCAATGAAAGAAGATTTTTGAAACCAAAGTACATAGTCACTGAATTTCACATATAGCTCAATTTATCTTAGAGTTTCAAGAACAATCCACGTATCAATCTCATGTTATTTATAGCTCTTAGAGTATATCAATATATGATCAATAAATAGCACAAAAAACTACTATGATAATAAATGAATGATATATTCATTAGATCCATAAACACAAACAAAAAATTTATTAATCCAAAATGAATTACTATGAATTCATAATTCCTATAACTTATATGAAATGTTGTATTTATTATATCAACCTTCTTGAATTTTAATTTATGATAACTAGAATAAAGATCATTATTTAATAATTTATGAATCCATTAAATATGATTAAATAGATCATCGATAGAAGATAATTGATACATTTTTTCTTATTAGTAATGTAATTTATTTACCTATATTAAGTACATGATCTCATAGATCCATCATTATTATCCAAAAATAAGATAGGTTCTCCCAAAGGTGATTCACTAGGGTTATGAATCCCTTATCACACAAATCTTACAATTGCTTCTTTAATTCCACTAATTCCATCAGATCCATTACATAGATGAAGGATAATTAATATTATTAGTAATGGTATTGATTTCAATAGACTCAACATTTGAACATATAGAACCACACTTATTATTTAAAAATATGATAGGTTCTCTCCAAGGTGAATCACTAGGGAATATGAATCCCTTAGCATACAAATCTTGTAGTTTCTTCTTTAATTCCACTAATTTCACAAAATCCCTTCCATATGAAGTCTTAGATATTTTATTTTCATCAGGGCTGAGATCAATAAAAAATTTAACTTTATTATTAGGTGGATATAATTGTAATTAATTAATAAATACATCAATACAATCTCTCACAATATAAAAAATCTTATTTTATTAAAATATCCTTCTCATTCATTATTTCATTTTCTCCAGGAATTTCTTTAAGATGATTCATTGAAGGTGAATCTACAAAATACTCAAAAAATAACAAATCTCATCTAAAAAAGGGATTTTATTCCATACATACATATTGTAATCTTATTCTCTAGATAAAAATTCTTATGTTACACTTTCAGAGAAAATTTATCCTAAGGATTATGTAAAATTCACCCATTGATATAATTTTTTTTAGCTAAATAATCTCCATGAATTTTAATATATATAAACAAACATACTTTAATTACTATAATATTTCAACTCGGTGTTTCAACCAAGTACTTGTTCCTTAAATCATCAAGGAATGATTCAATGTTCATAGAAAACTTGTAATATAGAAAAGAGTGTACAGATCTAAGATCAAATAGTGTATTATCTAACTTTTTGTTTATTATAAAATTAGTTTATATGAAATTATTTTAGACCTCATCTTCTTAAATTGTTATTGAATAATCATTTACTTTATTATTAATAATATTTTGGGGTAGATTCTCTTAATTATAGGGGAATTTTGTTTAAATAGTGTTCTATATCCTTACAATTGAATCATTAGATATTATTTGTCTCTCTCTTTCCCTTTCACTCATGATCATGATGGAATTTATCTCTATACTTGAAGTAAACTCCAAATCCCTTCAACAATTTATCATTGTGTTTCTTTCCACAATTATTTTATGTTGTAAATTTTACCCTTCCCTTATTCTCTATTTTCAAATTTTTTTCAACATGGAACTCAACTTAACTCTTATTATCCTTCTTTCCTATGAATGTATAAGACTTAGAAAAATCATTATTAATATTTATTTCACTTTTCACTATCTCCTCATAGTAAGAAAATGTTTTATTGACTAATTTCCTTATAAGAGATGGATTTAATCCCTCAAAGAAGTAATCAATATTTTTTTTAGAAATATGTATATAATATTCCACATATCCTACTAATCTTGCAAAGTTATCCTTGAAAATTTCTATAGTTTTGTTCTCCATTTATATTTTTTTAGTAATTTCCTTTCTATGTTAACTCTTTTCACTTTAAGGGAATATTTATCAAGGAATATCAATTTAAAATCATTCCACTCCATGTTTTCTATCTCCTCCTCCTTCTTAGTGTTCTGAATTAATGAACGTTATTGACTAAAATATTCCCTTTATAACCATGATAATCTTATCCCTTTTACCACACACCAAATTGATGAATATATTCTATAAATACTTTATCCACTACCCCACCACTAATCTATTAGTTATTCCATTGAAAGCTACAAGTTTTTCCTTATGAAATGATCCAATGTAATTACAACATATTGAAGGACTACATGTTGTTCAATATGAAAAATGATATTTCTCACAGCCTTAGTAAACTACCTTAATATCATGGTAATATATTAATATCTAAGACCAAACTCATTAACTTTCACTAGAGGAAAATACCTATATTAATTATGGGTGTTGACATAGTTTCTATTCCTTTTATTATGAACCATTTTGAAACAATTAATATAATTAATTAGATCATGAATAAAACTAGGAATTATGAATCATAGTATATAATCACTATAAATTTATAATAAATGGAATTTTATTTTTCTATCTATTCTATAAAAATTTCTATAATTTCTTATGTTTTTTTCATATGGATTTATTTTCCGAATATTTTCATCTAAATATTGTTCATATTATTTATTTTAAATTTTCCATGATGCCAACTATAAAAACCCCGACTCTAGTAACCAAAATATATGGATTATTTTATTACGTTAGAATAGAATATATACATGAAAATTCATAGGATATAATAGTTTAGTAGTCTCAAGAGTCTTAATACATAAATTGACATTCATAGGAAACTGAATGTACATCATATGAATACATGAAAACATTATTAATTATACTTTATTATTATTTTGAATCACATAATAATCTATATCATTTTCTAGATAAATTTGAAACACTATAAAGGGGTTATGTTAGATGCTGAAAAAGGGAAATATATAATAGAAACTTACATGATATATATAATATCGAAAGAATAAATAATCAAATGATTCCATGATAAATAATTACATGAGAAAAACAAATCCATGGATAGCATAATAATGGAAATAATTAATCATACAGAAAATATTAATCGAATCATAATGATGGAATTCATTATACTAAGCATTATAACTATATTATCAAGGCCTCATCCGAGACATCATATATAAATGGATAAGAATACACTAAATACTTATGCTAGTTTGCCTCATGAGACTAACCAATTCATTGAGGGTATATATAATTTTGATCCCCACCCATCACAAAATAAGTACAATATATCCATCATATGAATATAGTGGCTATTAATAAAATAGAAAATGTTCACTATGGAACCTCATACATAATAATGCCTAAGTAATCAATAGTTATATACATAGAAATAATGAATATAAAAATCATCAATATTTACCTAGTCAATGGATTAATATTGATATCTAGGTGAATATTCATTAGTAAAATGATAAACTATTTGATATTCACAATTACATGTAATGAGTCCTTATCAAAGGGATGATAATGGAGAAGAAGTGTAAAATAATTTCATCATATACATATTTCAGTAGGAAGAATCCATTTTATATAATGTTTTTTCATGGTAATGGACCATGATAAGGATATAAAAATACCCTTTAAAAATTATTAGTTCATGAAAAAAATATTTTATACACATTAGGGATATAAAATTTCATTAAAGAAAGACTTATAGGGAATTCATTGATGGATAAAATTAACTTGTACTAAAATCAAGTTTAGTTAACTTGGGACTTGATAGAGGATCCACTAGATACATTTTTTTCATAATTCCTTAGAAAAATCAAACCTAAGAGAAATAATACATCCATAATACCTTGAATAAATGGAATACATAAGTATTTTGATAACAGAGTTTATGAATATGGGAATGTTTAAGCATTGTAATGAATTATGAAGGTGGTATAATGAGGGTTACTAATGATATATAATTTATAATAAAATAATTAATTTATAATAATGAGATATCATAACATTTCACATTTAAATGATAAGGAATTGTAAAGGATTACACAAATAAAGGAATAAAAGAGATTATAAACCCTTACATTGAAAATGATCGTATAAAATCTTCAGAAAGAACACCTTAAAAACTTATAAAAACTTTTAAGGGACTCTTAAGAGGGAAATGATAGTATAACTATTCTCATAGATTTTTTATTGAAGATAAATGTATGGATGAGTGGGTATTTACATTAAATGGGTGAGAATTCATTATTAAGTTTTCATTTTAGGCTTTTAAAATCTAGGTTATGGAAAATAAAAAAGAATTAGATTTCCCATGATTTTAATTCATGGTATTTGAAATTTAAGACATGGATTTTAACATTTTTATATTTAAGAACCAAAATCCATTTTTTAATATTATTTTTTTAGATTTATTTATATATTATTAAATCTTTCAAATCCATTATTTTCATAAATCCCAATAAATTAATTGTTTTACATATAATCAATTTTTTGTTTTGTTGGTCCTATTTTGTGTAGATTTTAACTTTCAAATCACATGTTCTATTGAGATGATTTTGAACTATTCATGTACTATAACATTCTGAATTCACCAAATCTATATTATAAAAAAGATAGAGATGAGGATTCTAATTTTATTATCGGTTACAATTGTACTCTAAGAATGCATATTTTACAGTTATAGAGTTTTTTATACCAATGCTTATAAATAGGGAATGAGGTTTTAAGGAATGTAAATTGATTCTACTAGAATTATTTTATTCAAGATAATTACACCATATTAGTTCTTGACAACATTCATTTGTATTATTTTTTTAGAGTGTTTTTAGTGATTCTGATTATGAGGGGTTTCATTTTAAAATCTCACATATTTCTAGTTATATTTTTTTCTTCCAAACCTGTGTTATTGAAAAGTTTATAAGGGTATGAATATTCTTTCTTATAAAATTTTAGTTCGAATAAGTTTATGGAGAATACTATCTATTGTTCATGTGATCGAAGAAGAGCTCAATGATAGTTCTTGCTGCTTCCAACACATGTCAAAGAAGTCTAGAGGTGGGGCTCCTATATTATGATCATTTTGATCCTTTAATTTATAGTGTATCCAAAATTGTATCCTTTGGATTTGGGTATTGACCCTTATAATACTTTGGATTAAAAGTGAAGATTTACATTGATTGTTACTATTGATATCTTTTAATATTATCATTTAAAGGAGTTTATAGATTCATATATAGAACTCCATTGAATTATTTTGATTTTATATTAATATTTTTCCATTTTTTTGTTTAACTCAGATTGTTGATAACTTAAACTTTGTTTAATTTACACTATATTTTTATATTGTTGTTACTATAATTTATTCAAAACTTGTAACTTTCCGACGTTTTATTATCCTGAGTGGAAAAAATTATAATTTTTTTAACTTTATTTCACACATATTTAATCTTCCATATTTATAACAACATTTGGTATAAGATAAATTATCTTTTTTCCTTATAGTAACTTGAATTAAATAAATTATTTCTTTTTTTATGGTAGTTGGTTTACCCATAGGATCTTTGAAGAATATGAATCCTAGTTTGGAACCTATATTTGATGGTGTTGATTATGACTACTGAAGATACCTAATAAAGAAATTTTTGATTAATATTGGTTTTTATAATTATCATATAATGGATGGTAATTATTATATTTAAGATTAAGAAATTATAAACTTTTCTAATGAGGAAAAACATAAATTTTTAGTGAATTATATGGACCATAATACTTTGTTATGTTTGATGACTCTAGATACATATATTCAGATATGTTCTAATGAAATTTATAAAGGAATTTTTATAAAGCTAGAGATAACTAATTTTTTAACTTCTAAATCTTTGGATACTTAGAAGTGATTTTGAGAGTGGATAATCAAGTATTTGATTTTCTTTGAGAAGATTCAATTTATCAAATGCATCAGTGATTTATGACTGTTGTTAATGGATTACAATCACTTGGTGAAATTTAGATATTATTATTAAATTCATTAAACTAAATATTAACATTATTATATATTTTTCAAACCTTTAAATTACAAAATATTTAAATATATTAAATATAAGATTGGTATGATTAGTGTTAAGTTATTATTTTCCATTTATCTTTTCATATTCTCCTTACATTGAAAATATTATTAAGAAAGGGTGAGAAGATTATTTTTTATATAGAACCATGATAACTCTTTCTAAAGGTTCTTTATATATTCTGGAAGAACTTTTAATAGAATTTATAGGATATAAGTTGAATTTATTTCAGAACTATACTGTACATAAGGTATCATTTACTTCATGTGTTTATCATACATAACCCCCTTACTATGGATTATTTTATTCTTACATAACCCTGTATTTTTAATGTCATTTATACATAATTAGTATTCCTTTCCATCTATTCTTATATAATCTTGGGATTATTATTTAATTTTTCAATTGAAATAATTCTTACACAGTGCCTATGAATCTAGTTTTTTCTGACACAACACTTGAGTTTGTTATTATATAGTGTAAGTATTTTTCTTATATGGTGATTCATTATTCCACAATGTTTTTATATATTAGTATATTAACTTACGTACTACTTTATCATAACTCTAATTGTTTTATTTTTGATAATCCCAAAGGGGAAAAGTGAGAGGAATGTCAAAAGGGGAGAAGATTTTTAATGTTCATATGTGAGGGGGGAAGTTGAAGATAAGAGAAGTTATGAATAGGGAAAAAATTCAACATTCAGTGCATATATAATGGTGGGAGAAGTTATAAAAAGGAAATAGAGTTTTCCACCTCACTTAATTTTAAATAAATTTTATTTTTATCATATTTTATGATTATAAAAAATGGGGAGACTCTTGAGTCTTTTTCTTGAAATAAAATATTCCAGACCCATTATTTTGATAAATAAAAAAGAAATTCTTATTGTACTTATAATTACTTTATAGTTTTTTTAGTTTTGTTTTTATTTAGATTTTAACTTATAAATCACATGTTTTGGTGTGGTGATTCTGAACTATGTATGTACTGGAACTTTGTGAATTAACCTAAAATACATCTAATGAAAGAAAGACTTAAAGATTCTAATTTTGTTACATGTGAAATATATACTCTAAGAAGTTAAGGTTTTCTACTGGATATTTTGTTACACCAACACTTATAAATAGTGATTGAGGATTTAATGAATCACTACTGATGATGCTAAAATTATTTCCTTTGAGAGATGTAAACTATCTCAATGCTTGAGAGTTCCCATTTTTATATGTTTTTTAGAGTGTTTTTAAATATTATGATTATATTATTTTTTATTGTAAAAAATATATGATTTCTAGTTGTTTTTTTATTTTGATCTTGTGTGGTCGATGAGATTATAATGATAAGAATATGTGTGCTTCTGAACTTCTAGTTCAAATTAGTATAGGAAAAAGTCTTGTTATCAATTATGTGATTTAAGAGGATCTTGGGGATATAGATTGTTTTTACTGACATATATTGAAGAAATATAGGTTTAGGACTTATATGTTCCAATAGTTTAGATCAATATATTTTCCTGGTATTAGAATTTGTATCATTTGGAATTGGGTATTATTCCTCATACCGTTTTGGATTAAAATAGAAGAGTTAATTTGATTAAAACCATTAATATCCTTTAATAATTTATTTTAAAATTGTTAATGGATTTTCACATGGAATTCCATTACATTATTTTCATTACATGTTATCATTATTCCATTTAGTTTGTTTACCTCAGATAGTTCATAAATTTCAAGACGTTTAATTTCTATTTTATTTATATATTATTTTTTCTCTGATCAGTTGTAGACATGTTACTTTGGGATTGATTATTATATTGAGTAGGAAAAAATTTATGTTTGATTCAACTTGAATTCAAACCCTCCCTTTAAGATTCCACATATTGAACAATAATTTTTTCCATGGCAATGTCATTATTCAACAAAATATTGTTTTTAAAACCTTAATTTCCATTTTAGACATTCTAAAGTCTATTAAATATTTGGAAATTGATTATAATTCATTAAAATAATATAAATTAATAAAATAACTTAATTTTGGTTGAGGATTTACTTATAATAATTATTATATCATTGTTATCATAATTAAGTCAAAATACTTATCATATATTGACAATGTATTTTAATATTTACTAAAAATATGATTATCTTAGTTTTTTATGAAAATTCACCATCGAATATTTTTTACATGATGATTAAAATTTTAATGTATTTTTTTTAAATTTTCTTTTCAATATAAGAAAATTTTATGTATTAAATAAAACTTTTAGTGTATTTCAAAATCATGTGTTTGACACTAAAAATTTAAATGATTGTTTTTAATTAATTTTATTTCTATTATAAAACACATGTGTGTAATTATATTTCTACTCATTGATAAATATGAATAATTAATAATTAATAATTATTTTATTAGAAAATTACTTTATATATTTTATTACACACTTATTTTTATAACAGTTACAATACAATTACAGTGGTCATATTGTGTGGTTACTATTCCAATAGTCACCTTTTTCTTTCAAGGATCATTTTAACCATTATAACTACACAACATTATAACTTGTGAAAAAATTAATTTCATTATCTTATTTAATATATTATGTTTATTCCATTTATTTTTTTTCTTCATAATATTTATGTATCTTATATATATATTTTTTATTTCGAGAGTATGATCCTTTGGGTTTCAAAATTATGGTGGTGCCTTATATTGCTATGAATTTTATAGTATTAGTTTCAACCATTATTGTGAATGTTATTTTGTAGTTGTGTGTATTGTACTATGATGATGTAATAAAAGGATTGTGTTATGTGATGGATACTGTAATAAAATGTTTATTTATTATAGTCATGTGTTAGGACATACATAAATTAGAATAATTCATGTGACCAATAAAGTTTATTATTTTACTGTATGAAAAATCAAATAAATTCTTAATACTAATAAAATCATGATTCCTAAGAAATGAATATTTAAATAAGTAAAATTTCATGGATATTAGATTGATTATTTCAGTCAAAATATCTAAAATTTTATCAAATATTGAATCAATATAGTGAAATTAAAGAGGTTCATACATCTATATGATTTGAGGATTATGTTTATATTTTATGGAACAATCAAAGGTTGGTAAAAATAAAATATGGGACCACTTCTATTTTGATGTAAATGAAGAGATCTCTCACATAATATTTTGATTCAACCATTGAATGTAAAACTACATCAATTTTAGAGCCTTTATATGTTTTCTTAATACCTTGATTTATGAAAAATAAAATGAAATAGCATATCAAAATACAAAAGGAAACATGAAAAGAGATAAAAAATATAGAATACTTATATATATATATATATATATATATTAATTTTAATGAAATTTCTATAAGGAATGAAATGATTTATATTTTTTTTTCATAATTATAAATATTATTTTTATAAATCATATAGCTTTAAGAATAAATAAAAATTCACTAATAGAAAGATATATTTATGAAATGGCCAAGAAGTTCCCCTTCCAAATTCATAGGATTAAAATAGTCCTGATAAATATGAGATATCCATTAGTAGTGTAATGTAATAATAATTTATTTGTCAGTTTTAAAGATATTTGTTCTAACATTTTTATACAACACCACTTGTTATATTACAAAATTTTAAATTCATTAAATAAAAATCAATCATAAACTAATTTAAATTAATAAATATCCTTGAGATGAGAAAAATAAATTAAAAAAATTGGAAGTTACTATTACAACCTAGAGGAAACATTAATTGAAAATAATTTAAGTAAATGAAATCATATATGGTTAATGATTGATAAGAATGATAAAGATATTTTTCAAATCCTGATAAACTAGTAGGATTACTGCAAAATCCCACCCCCAATAAACCAAGAGATAACAACCAAAGACGAGGTATCCAAAAAAATCAAGCAAATCATTACCTCTAAATAAAACGTATCACTTTGAAACATACATCATCATCCAATAAGATATATATGAAATATAAACTGAGTAAAGTAACATATGGATATATAATAAAATGTATATGATACAATGTAAGGTAAAAAAACTAAAATCACTGAATATAATTAATACATACCAATTAGATGTAAGTCCAAATATTGATGATTTGAGGGTGGTATCCATAATGAGATCTACACTATATAATTCTATAAAAACCATCCATTACTAGAATCCATGAAATCAATCCTCTATATAATCTAATTTATATGAACATAAGGTGAAAAATGTGTAAGTGTTCATATAATTGTGATCAATAATACTTAATATGGTCATACCATGTAGTGATTTGATTTTATAACATATAGTTTCTACATGAATTAGTGATAAGTAAAGTTTAGAAAAACTAACATCACCCGATGAAATTATTAGACATAATAATATTCATGATCCATCCTGATCAAACTACCCATGACACACTTTCATCACACTCACCAAATAATATTGTTTCTTTATAAAATAATAAAAATATTATCTCACACACCTTCATAGATTTATCACAGGATAAGTCAACCTAGACACACTAATCATGAGATACTATAAGAAATACACATCACTACCTATCTTTGAAGCGTTAAAGGAAATATACATCTCTAAATATGACAACCATATACCTATTAAAATTCTAACAAAAATACAAACATATAGGGTTATAGTTGTATATTTGGGTAATAGAAGAAACATATATCTCCAAATATCCTAATATATATCTAGTTCTCCCAATCCTAGTGTTATGGGTAAGAAGAACATATAGTATTAGGTACATCATCGTCCACCTCGATCCTAAGGATGTGATTGAGGAAGATTCTAACTACTCATGTGAATTATTATTCATTACATTCTCATATTGGGGACGTTATAGTAACTACCCATCTTCATCTATCTCATACTTAAGATTCTAGAGGAATTATGTCACATCCCATTACCATTATTCAGGAATTTCTATACCCTCTTTTTGATCCCATCTTGTTAGGTTGTCATCCTATATTTTTTTTTGATTTTTTGGACTTTTCTATAAGGGTTTGAGCCATGGATTCAAGAGGATAGTTTGTTAGGGGTGTCTATAGTGCGGTCTGGGGTGGCTGTGTTGTGGGCTGGGTTATTTTCCCCTTTCTATATTGTCGCCATGGGGGGATGTGGTGTGGTCTATATTTTATAGTCTTTAAAATCTAGAAACCTCATTTTAAATTCAAATTTTTTTACTATCTAACTCTAACATAAAACTTTGGATTTTTGGAGCCTCTAAAGAGGATTTTTGGATTCTCCAACTACCATTATTCTTAGATCAAAGCATCAGTGGATGTGTTTTATTTCTCTCCAATAAACACAACTTCTTATTGTCTTGAAATCCTCTTTCCTTCTCTTATATCCTTTGAGTGTTATGAATCCTCAAGTTATTGACGGATTGGATCCTTTATTTAATGTATCATGATTATAGGGATTCCTCCTTGGTCTTTCAAGCGATTGGGGCTCCATTGGTGGTTCCCAATCTGAGTGTTTGAATCATCATTTAATTAGTTGATGAAAATAAAGTTGGTTCTGTAAGGATTGTTTCCAAAAATTGAAACCATTATTTTTATTATTGTTTTAAATTATTTTTTCAATTATTTTTTAAACCTTTAACTATGATGATTTTATGATTGATTTTAAAGGAATTATATTTCTGGAATAGAACTTATTTTCAAAGGATTTGAAAATATGTTAATTCTTGAGAAAAATGGATTTAAATGAAAGTTTATTTTGAAATGAATGAATTTGTTGAAAACCTATATTTTGGTTTTAAAATTTAAATGGCTTGTTGAAACTTGAAATTGGGATTTTAACTATGAATTGATTTGAAATGAATGAATTTACCATTGATTAATTGATTGAATGAAAGAAAATGTGTGCTTTGGTAGTTAGTGGGTCAGTAAGACAATCACTCTAGGACTTTTACTCCCTTGAAAATGATTGATGATGAAAACTCTAACTAGCCCATCATCAAAAAGATTTTCCCTTATGGGGAGTTAATTGATTCTATCCTAATGGCATGAGCCTAGAGATGTATACACATAAACTGACCCATGATGATTGACCAAGAAGTATGAGGATCATATATCCTACAACTAACTGACCACATAGCTTATGAAAATGTTGCTTGGTTTTGATTTTATTATTTCATTATAGTGATTATAGAGCTATTTTATTTATATAATTTATATTTTATAAATAATTTTAATTTAATAATGTTTTGATAAAACTTACATCTACTTGTTTTGAAATCATATTTTGTTTGAAAATATGAAATTCTCTACCATGCCTTGTTTTATTTAAAATTATATCATTAACTATTTATCATATTTGACATACTTATGTAACACTTTGTGAGATTATAATGGCTTGTTTATCTCACTAACTATATTTTTTGTGATTTTCTATATTATGTAATACTAGGTGTATGAAAAGGTAAAGATCCACTTGGAGATGGTGGGTGTACTTGATTCATGGGACTTTAGAGAGATGTTGGTCACTAGTGGAGCTATAGTACAATTATTATGCATCGATTTCTAGGATCTTGTATTGATGATGATGTGTCCTATTTTGGATGATTTATGTGTTGGGATATCTGTCTACTTTTGGTATTTTCTCATTATGAAGTGTTTGGCGTACTGATAGTTTATTGATTTATCTTCCATTGTTATATCTCACCTTTTTGAAAAAACCATTTCCTTTGATGTTCTACATGATGCTAGGTGCTAGTTGCCAACCTATGGGGATCAAGAATGACCATCAGGATATGTTATGACTATTTTGGGTATCAGTGTATTAGGGTATCCAGGATGGTTAAAAAAACCCATATCCAACCATTTGTTAGATAATATCCAATCTACCCCTACACAGGGCTATGGATGAGTAGGGGTAGATTTTTGTATAAGTCATTTCCATTCTCTACCCATGTCAATAGGTGAGAAGTGTATGTTCAGTACCATCTCATTCCATCCCTAGTTATATGGTAGTAACTCATCGCTATCAATATCCATCCATAAAATTTTATATCACATCACAAGGTAAATGAGCAAGAAAAAAATCAGATCAATGACAATGAAAGACCCCCCATAACTGTCACATAATACTTCATGAATAACAATCATGTGTAGCTTCCACATCCCCAATGAATTCCCACTCTCCATGCTTATATAAATCTACTAATAGAAATTAAAAAATGAATAATTATTATTATTTAATTATCCAACTAAGTACATCTGAACTAGGTTTATTTCACATTCCACACTATGAGATAAATCCATGTTATCCAAAGTCACATGGTCAATCCACTTTATTTATCAATCATTATTATTATTTACCTAAATATTTATTATAAATATTTCACTATATCGGTCTTTAAGGTTCATGAAATCATTCCCCACTATCATTTCATTAATTATATAATATTCATTTAGTACTAACAATTACTTTATTATTGCATCTCACCATTTTAGGAGTAAATATTTATTTGTTTTGTGTTGTTACTTCACCCCCTTCAATGAATTTCAACATTAGTAATCGTTACCATCCTTTGTATATTAACCTCTGTATCCACATTTTTTATTTATAATAAATTTAATACAATGATATAAATTAATACATTTATATCATCTATTGAACTCTACTATGTTCTATTATTATGAAAAAATTTATTTAATCACTATCTCAGAATTTATTTTATTCTAAGTAATTATCATAAAATATTTATGCATTATTAACAACATGATAAATATATTAAATGACTTTAATCATAATGTAATATTAATTGATTTTATCATTTATATTAAAACCCTATTTTAATTTAACAATTTACTAAAATTAATTATTTCTTAATGAATTTTATAAAATCTCAAGTGTTCTCAAATATTAATGAGATAAATAATTAATAATCATAAAATTATTTCAGTCATTTATTATCAATTAGGTTCGAAAACTCACTACAATACCTGAATTACCAATCACATGTCATTTTCAGACATCATTGTCTAAGAATATTATAAAAGTTATCAAATCAATCACCTTATCCAAATTCAACACAAACTAATTTCACATATTATTATTAATCAGTAATGAAATCTTTCATATTAAAATCAAAGAAAATTCATGATTATTATCTGGTAATTCATAACATTTTGAGTTCATTACTCCAATAACTCAATTCCCAGTGATAAACCCGAGTCCCTTATTTAATTTATGTCATATAACACTATATATTATTATTTTTATTAATTAATTATAATATGTTACCGAATCATCTCAAATTAAACTTTGCACCCCATCTTAGTAAATAACATCACATTACATTAATTCCTTCATCAATTTAATTCTTGGTGATTAGTGTCATTTTTTTACTAAATCACTTATTTAAACCAAGATTAATTATTTTTATTTAATAATTATAATAATAATTAATCCACATCTAATTAACTAAAATTAGCTTAAGTAATCTATAAAAAACATTCCAAATGACCCTAAATAGATTTCATTGGGTCCAGGGTGTCGAGAAGAGTCCAATACAATTTACGGTGTCATGAACTGACCATATACATGCTCCCATATGTCCCTGGTTTATTCTGACAACTTGGGGGGTACCCAAACATAGATCATGTGCACCACATAGAACCCGAATAATAGAAAGATATTGACCATTCAATCTAGAAATCGAATGAACCACAATTTTCCACATTATACAATGTGATGAACCATTTCCCTATACCGATTACAATATGATCTGGTTATTAAAAAACCAAGACCACATGGGTTTGTCGGATGTGTTAACCCTATGTGTGGTCACATGGCCTTGACACTAAAAAGGTGTGGTTTTAGAAGAATTTTTTTACTATTGGAGTCCGTTTAAGACATTGATATATTGTTTAGCAGTGGTTATTTAAACCACCACATATTTCATAGTAGGAAATCCTTTAGCGGTGGTCATTATATGTGTCATTTTTAGATACTTAGTGGTGGTTCAATATTCATTTGGAGGAAGAATGTTTTGGGGAAAATGGACAAAACAACATAATAAACAGAAAATAATTTAGCTGGAGTTTACCATCGTGGAGGAAAAAAATAACTAAAACCACCTTAACCACTTATAAATGGATTAACAATGATTATGTTTATTAGTGGTTTGGTTTTGAGGTGGTTATTAGAAAAAACCACCAAACACATCAAACACTATTTTTAAAAAAAAATTAATAAAAAATATATGCATAAAAAAAACTCAATCATAAATTAAAATAAACCATAAATATAAAATAAAATCATTATACATCTATACATCCATATATTTACACATCCATAGTCATAAATAAAAAACCACCGGTCAACCATAAGCTTAGTAATCATATATATAAATATATAGTTAAAATATGTCCAAAATCGACTATCAACCCGTGAACAATATGTTCATCCCACCACCTCCTCTGCATCTAACTATTTCTATTGCTAGAGTAATCATATGTGAAACCGACCACATCATGCCATCAACTAAAATAAAAAAAGATATAAATCATAATTAAACATAATAAATAATAATTATAGTAGAATCATTTATAATATTTAACCATACCACAAAAAATATAATCCATCATTACTTCCTTATAAAGAGTGTCATGGATCAGAATGGTTAACCTCTCACCTACTACCGGTATCCTTCACCTATAATACAAACAATAACATTTAAGAAAAGAAATAAAAAACAAAATATGCACAAAATATATTTGTAATTTTTCACTTTATATTTTTTATTTTGTAAATAAAATAGATGAAATTAATTTTAACATAAAACAAATAATATATTTTGTAGACATCATTGAAAAATAAAAAATACCTATTTAAGATATGATTCAACACCTGTAACTCAAAAAAGGAAAGTATATAAAAATATTATCAGTTTCAAATTAACATGAGGTGTGCTCGAAATTACTCAATATTTTTTAAATACTTTAATATAGTACTATTTTCTATATTAAAAAAATAATTCAATGGTCGTTTTTTGAGATTTCATGTCAATATGAGGTCATTTTCGATGGTTTTGATCATTAAATGTGCATTTTAGTGCTTTAAATCACTAAAAACACATTTACAAGCATCTTGGGAACACTCTAACTTGGATTGACATGATTTTAGTCCTTAAATTTCAAAAATTAATACACAGTCATTATAATTTTATTTAATGGACATATGCCACCATTTTCATTATTTTGACCACCTGACACATGTTTTTAAAGACTTTGACATTTTGAGAACTAATTATTGAGTCATTTTGAGAACACTCCACATCTAATGGATATGTTTTATTCTTGTACATGTCATAAATAATTCAAATACTAGTTTCCCAAGATTTGAAATCAATATAAGGTGATTTTTTATGTTTTCACTATTAAACACAAATTTTAGTGTTTTAAAACACTAAAAATGAGTTTATAGGAATCATAGGAAAGTTTTAAACGAAATTGACGTGGATTTAGTTCCAAATTTTAGAAATAAATCTATGGTCATTATCTTATGATCTCATGGACATTCAATTATATTTTATTGGTTTTGACCTTCTAATGCACAATTTTAAAGACTTTGATATTTTCTAAAAATGGTCATTGAATCGTTTCAAGCATATATCATGTCGGATGGATGTGTTGTTTACTTGAACACATAAAAAATAATTCAACAGTAGTATTTCCATGATTTCATGTTAATCTGAGGTCTTTTTCTATTGTTTTTACCGTTACACACAAATTTTAGTGTTTAAAAACACTAAAAGTGATTTTACCAGAATATCAAAGAAAACCATGACTCGTATTGATATGAAGTCAATTACTATATTTTAAAAATCAATATAAAATCATTTTCATCTGATTTCATAGCCATATAATTCCTTTTTATTGGTTTTGTACCTTTTCCACCTATTTTAAAGGCTTTGGTATCTTCTGAAACAGCTTATTAAGCCATTACAAGCACAACACATGTTAGATGAACATTTTTTAAACTTATAAACATAAAAAATAATTCAACCACAGTTTTAAAATGATTTCAAATCAATATATGTTCATTTTCTAGGGTTTTGACTATTACATGCAGGTTTTAATGTTTCAAAACACTAAAAATATGTTTATAGGAATTATGAGAAAACCATTACTCATATTTATGTGGATTCAATTCATAAATTTAAAAAAAAAAATTAATTTTCTTATGATTTTAAGGCCACCCAATTCTATTTTCTTGGTTTTAAACCCCATAACGCGTGTTTTTAATGACTTGATATCTTTTAAAACTATTTATTGAGTCATTCAGAGCACACCATACATCAAATGGATATTTTTTATAATAATTCTCATAAAAAATAATTCAAACATATTTTCCCATGATCTTACATCAATATTAGGTAATTGTATATGGTTTGGACCATTACACACGCATTTTAGTGTTTTAAAACCCTAAAAATGCATTTATGGGCATCCTGGGTTAACCGTAACTCAGATTGTCATGGTGTTTTTTCCTAAATTTAAAAAATAAATTTATGATCATTTTCATATGATTTCACAACTATACGGTGATTTTTTCTTGGTTTTGACCCCCTGTCACATATTTTTAAAGACTTTGATATATTTTAAAATTGTTTATTGAGTCATTCCAAGCACACTACACATCATACAGATCTGTTTTCTATATGTACCTATCAAAAATAATTTATCCATGGTTTTAAAATGATTTCACATCAACATAAGGTCATTTTCAATGGTTTTTACCATTACACGCATGTTTTAGTGTTTTAAAACACTAAAAATGATTTATGGGCATATTGGGAAAACCATAACTCGGATTGACATGGAGTCAGTTTATATAGTTTAAAAATTAATCAAAGTCCATTAGTCTTTGATTTCAAGGCCATATGATTCCACTTTATTGGTTTAAACCCCATGACTCATGTTTTTAAAGACTTTGAAATATTTTAAAACTAATTATCAAGTCATTTCGAGCTTATCGCACATCAGATGGACATGTTTTCTTATTATACACATAAAAATAATTTAACAGTAGATTTCCCATGATTTAGAATAAATATGAGGGTTTTTCTATGGTTTTGATCGTTACATGAATGTTTCAGTGTTTTAAAACACTAAAAATACTTTTACAGGCATCTCGAGATAAGCGTAACTCAGATTGATGCGGCATCGGTTCTTACATCTCAAAAATCAATCAGTGGTCATTGTATTATTATTTTATGTCTATTAAATGTAATATCCTACCTTGGTAACTAATGAAATGGTTCCCTGAGTCAGTAGGTGACATGGCCTTAAGCACACATCCCTATCTTCCAGTGTCTGTAGACTAGCAATGATGGCCGAATGATGATACAATGGAGTGACTATAACCACATGATTAGAGTAGCATAGTGGTATGTACTATATAAATAAATAGTGTAAGAAGATGTAAAAATATAGTATAATTATAAAATAATGACTAAGAATAAACAAATAATGAATAGACTATCCAATGAAAAGTATAAAATCATTTATGTCCATGAGATGATATAGTTTACTAGAAAAAGTAATACAACATGTAAAAATAAAAAATATAAAAAAAGTAAAAAAAGCCTCCATGGATATCTCCAAGAGAGTATTGATCTCTGGATCAATCCTATTATCTAAAGCTTCCATCAATAAGAATAAAAAAAGCAATCTGAATCCAGAACTTAATCCTGCAACCATGGGGTCTGTTTGGGTACCCCAGGGCAATGGTAGCCTGAACAGGGTGTTAGATATACTCAGTAGTTCACCACCAATGGTTTATAATTCTATATATTATTTGAATATAAAATAAAATAGTTTTCAAGTATAATAAAAAAATTAGTAAATAAATAAATGTAAATTAGTCAACTCGGGTTCTTCAAGGACACTTAGATGACAATACTTTCTTCATACTAAGCCAAAATATCTCTAAAATTCCATCATGTATATATATGAATATATGAAAAATATTTCTATATGTAGAGATATACATGAAAAAATGAGGATATAAGGCTTAAGACCAATACATCCACATAATAGTAAGGGTGATGGTAATAATGTAGTCCCAGGACCCATGGGTACAAGTCTGAGAATCCATGAATGACTGTATCTAAACCACATAAAAATTTGGGGTAGTCATATGAATCTAAAAACAAGACTATAAATTGAACAAGGACCTAAGGTATGTATACAATGTGTCGTATTAAATTGATAATCATATAGATATACCACCAGTTGTATGTAAAAATAAACAAGCATGATGTAATTTGTTTTTCCTAAAAGACATTCCAAGTCATTCCATAATGAGGAACCTGGGAATCACTAAAGGAGTAACATAAATGTGTTTATTCTATAATACCATTAATGGAATTACATAATTAGGAAACCCCAAGTATTTATCATAACTTCCATTTTCCCTATGATCCAGTTCAAGGTGTCTATAAAATGGAAACCCAAGTATATCTCAGAGAGTGAGGAAAATCATCTAGATAATAAGCTCGTCCAACACACATGAACTTTAGCCAGATTGGTGAGAAACTCTTAAGTGCATCAAGAGACCCGAGATCAAATCCAGGTGGGGGTGTTATTTGGGTTACTATAGTAGTAAAATAGTAGGTACTGTTTGGTACTGTAGTAGCAGTAACTATTCACCCATTTGGGCCTTCGGGCCACCCGTTTGGTCCTTGGGTCCTTCAAGGCCTTCGGGCCACCCAAGGCCTTCTGTTCAGTAATGATTTTGGGTCACCTCAAGGCCTTTGGGCCACCTTAAGGACTTCATGCCACATGAATTGTAAATTTTCTAGACTGACTTACAAGGAACAGGGCCTTAGATGAGGATTCAGAGTAGGCACATTCACAAGAGCAGAGCTTATCGGATTTTGAATAATGGAGGGTATGGATTCACCATCGGTACCAGGCTATTCATCCCTTCACGTGACAACTAGCTGGCCAGTCGTTCTAAGGTGGAGTGCTAATCACGATGCATACACTGCGGAGGGGTAGTTTCAAGTAGTCATAGTATGGGATGAATTCCAATAAGACCTTTGGGTCCTATAATGTCACGAATCCTACGAGCCATGTACAGGTTCCCCTTCAACCCTTAAAAGGGGGATTGTCAAAAATGAATAAAAAATGAATGCCTTTGGGCCATTTAGTTAATGATCCCATCCAAGTAATTCCATAATAAAGAACCCCAAGTATCACTCATGGAATAATTTAAATCAAGAAACCTATAATCCAATCCACGGTATTCCGAAATGAGGAAACTTGTATTTCCCATGGTACATATAATCAGGAAATAGCTTATGAGCCTATCCTAGGAATTTTTTAAAAAGGAACTTGAGTATCACTCAAGGTGTAATACAATTCAACTAACTATTTAAATTTATGTAATAAAGAGTTATATTTTAGTGTTCATACCATGTCGTAATTTGAATATGAATAATAAAGAAGCCAAGTCCATAAAGATTCCATATCACAATTAAATTACAACATTGGTTCATTTCATTTCAAGTAGAATTTAAAAGGCCATGGGATGGTACATGCTTTTTTTGCATCTCAAACATTTCCATTTACTTACATCTTTTTATTAAATAATTCAATGCATCTGATATGTGATTTTATTAAAAAACGAGGCATGTTTTCATACTAAATATTTTAATTCAATTTTATCATCTATTTCACTATAATTAATCAAATAAGACTCAAAGGTGATTAAACTGTTGGTAGAACATTATAAATTTAGAATTTGAAACAAAACCTAAAGTGGTTATTTAATTTACAAGATGAGGCATAGGTTAGGTTCATATATTAAACACACCAAAATGGGTGGTTTGGGTTGGCGAGAATCCTCCCACGGTGAAATTTAATACAAAAGGGCTGTTAAATATGAACCATTTGGTTCCACATAATTAATCTCATATTTAAAGGGAAATACACTAATTGTCCAATATACGACACAACAACATAATTTATAAACAAGTGAGAATTTAGGGAAAAAAATATATACTACCCACCTTATACCAAGGATGCTTCACTAATCCTTTATCAAGATTTGATTCGATCAAAAATGAGAGAAATTGTATAAATTAGCAAACACTGTGAAAATATATCATAAAAGCGCACATTGAAATAAAATTCAATATAGAAAGAGGAACTATGAAAGGAAGGATGCAGAGTCATAGACTCACTGATATGCTTCCAGCACATCTTATGAAACTTGATTTAAACTCTGTATGAAGGAGATCCACCACGAGATGAGGGATGAAGGAGTGGCACATGTGGAGGGATCATTGGGTGAGTGAGGGAGGAAAAAGGGATAAAAACCCTTAAAGGAGGAAGGGTAAAAATCATCATGTTTCACAATTTTAAGTTCCATAGAGTTTGGATGCACGATTTTGATAACCTTATACCAAAGGTTGTGGTTCAATTATCTATGTGGAACTGTCCATGCAGGCTTGGCACATGGTTTTCCAAACCATGCATGGAATATGCACCCACCATTGCAATTTACTACAGTTCTCTTACACAACCATATAACCCCGAGAGCATAGTTTGCAAAACCATGCGACACCCTTCAGGACCCCGATCTTGTTGAAATAGTGGGTGACCTAGAACCTACTATTTAGTGATTTTGATTACTATATCATGTATACAGTTAGCTATACATGATTCCATCTTACCATTATAGTGTATAATTTTCTACATCCACTATTGAAATGGTAATTTACAAAGATTAATTGTCATATTGAAAGGTTATAGTAGTTCTTAGGCTATAATGAGAACCTCTAGATACTATAAAATAAATCTTAAATACATGTTCTATGGTCTTGATAAATATTACTGACTGTACACAGTAGTTTTTTGACTATCAGGTGCTGGGGGATCATAAGCATTGAGACTTCTTCTCATGAAGTTCGCACTTGGTGATCTCTAGTAGTGAGATGATGAGGACTGACCCGCCAATTGGGACACCACATGTTTCAGGTGTCATTGTATGTTCCTATCTACGATCATGTGTAATGGTCTCCTGACTTTAGATCACTACAAATGTATGTCATTTGATTGCGCACTTTTATGCAAGACGAAAATTATGGCAATGAAGTCGTGGTGGGGAAGTTTTTGTTTGGTGCATTATTGGTGGCATGGAATTGGATGAATGGTCAAGAAAGGATTTGTCGCTTCCAGGTCATGGAAGTAATATATATCAGGCCATGTTGATATGGATGGTAGTACCTTTATAAGACCATGGCCATGGCAGTCAAGGGTAAATCTGTCTAGTTAAATCAACAAACAATAAAACAAGAAAATGGGTGATGACACGTGAGTGCATCCTGCTTTATGAGATATTACAAACAAAGAGATTATAATGCGTAGTGCGTGTTCGTAGGTTGGTTGTCGCTTCTGTGACAATCCTTATCTCTTCAGGGGACATGATGGGTTGTTAGATCCCACTCTTGGTCTGTGAATATTATTCACTACTATTGAGATAAGGGAATAGAGGGCCACACACAATAATGTATTCAAGAATCTGCTCTATTCAGTTGAATAGGAGTTTTGGACATAGTGGGCCCTGCCACATGGGTCTAGGATTTGTCCAAAGTTAAATGATCTCCAATGAAATAAATGAATTTATATTATTTAAGTTTAGAATAATGAGTATTGAATTTATTTATTAAATGTATTTATGAGTTTTAGTAAATACATGAAAAATATTAATTGAAGAATATTAAATTATTCAAGGTTTAATTAATATTTATGTGAGCGATGAGTCAAATTAATGACTCAATTATTATCACGTAATATATTTTAATATATTTCAAGTAATTGGTAATAAAATTTATGACTCAGTTTAGTAGTAATAAAATGTAGTTGATAGTGCATTAATTATTCAGGGCCGACGAGGAGATATAGGGTATTTTAATTAACCACTATAAATAGAAGAGGAGGGGATTTTTCCAAGTACTATTCAAGGGGATTCTCTCTTCTCTTCTCTCTCCCATGATCTAGAGAAAGATTATCTAGATCCAAGGATATTTGATGGATATCTCTCTTGGGAATCGCTAGCGAAGCGATGTGGTGATTGCTGGAGCATAGAAGGAGTCATTGCAATTCCACGCTACCACCCGGATTACGATGAACAATGATCCCGCAGATTCCTTGAAGCATGTGTGGAAGATCTAGAGGAATTCAACTTCGGATTCTTTAAGCAGCGATCGCCAATGAAGAGATGACGTCATGCACTACTTCGGATCTAAACCAGGTATTTTACGATTTATTTTTTTCTTAAAATCCTCCAAGTGTGGTCCTTGGATAATACCGGACTGTTGTTCATCGATGTCGACAAGTTTACGTCGATCATCGATGGAAGTTTTTTAAAAACCCACCTGTTTGGGGCTTCTGCTGCACACCCAGTTCTAACAGATCTAATTATCATGGTTTCCCATATAGGTCCACAATATTTCTTTAAACCATTCCCATATAGAAAATAGGAAACATGGTTTGGGTTGCATGTTTATTACTAACCATGTGCCAATTGTGCGCCTTTGTATGCTTCTCTTAAAATAGATTTTTTGGTTCCTGATTCCCCCGAAACTTATCTAAACTCCCAAGATACCTCTCAAGATTTAAACCATATCCAAAAATAAAAATTTTAAATGTACTAAAACCCATATTTACATTATAATGTTGAGTTTAGAAAATTCCCTATCCACCAAATGGAAATTCACAATTACTTTGGAAAGTTTCCATGATTCTAAAACACAATATGTTACAACCTTCCTACCTTAGAAATTATCATACTCGTGAAAACTTGGGGAACAAAACAATTTCATCGAATATATATATGTTGTGAAAATTCCACTAAAACTTATTTGTTTTATTTTATATTCCCAACTCTCCCACAAGATCACTATAAAAAAATGATACTTAATCCTTGTAAACTTGATCCAACACTCATACCCAAAATCAAAACATTGATATGACTCTTACCTGAGCATGATTATCTAGAGACATGATAATTTCATCCTTTATTTCACTATTCTACTTATAGTGCTTCTGACCATAGGATTCATCTTGAATGACCAATTTTGATTTGAGATACCTCCACCATCAAAATTGTCCTTATAATCATTCCCTTAACATTATAACAATGCATTTGGAAAGTTTTCTAAACTTGATCAAACATTCGATTCCTAATCAATAGAAATTCATCTTGGTTACACTAGATTTTCCTTGAAGATACTTCTCCAACCTTCACATTATGCCCATCTCAGACCAATGGTGTGATAGAAATAGTTTCTCCCTATAGGAATGCAAAAAAATAGAGATATCTTAAGTAAATCCATCATTGGCTGACTACATTAAAAAATGCTTAGCCGATACGACTCATGCATTTAAAAAGCTAGATCCTAATACCTTTAAACCAAGGTACCTCAATATTTTCTTTGAGCATGATCATTATATCCCCTAACCATCTTCTACTGACATATTTGAAAAAATAATAATCTATGTTGTCATTCCACAACACGAACATAGGTGTATACTAGATTCAGTTTCCTTGGAACATCACCCTTTAATTAAAAAAACTAAGCCTGATTGCAAGTCTAGGGTAACCTCAAAATCATCTACTTGAGTCCAAGAACCTCAGACATGGTAGTTAATAATCTATCATTTTAAAGTGAGATTCTAGTATATATCCAGTATGTCCACATGTCAGGAACAATGACCGATCCAAACAATGGTATCTTGCTTGTTGATCTATTCAAGGAATTAGATGGTTTACACAGGTTTTTACAAGGACTTCCTACTTGGTAATCCATGTATCACTCAGGACAGCCCAAGACTCAAAAATTTTCCATGATTTTAGACTTTATTTTTCAATGAGCTTATTTTTCTTACCATTAAGGTGTTTAATTCATCTCTTTAGCTCAAGATACAACCAATGTTGTCTTAGTGTAACTAGGATGATGTCAAGACATGGAACATGATCATCCTTGGGCCAGGAGTACACTAATAGGATATCAACATTTACCAATGCTACCCAGACACTCCCATCATATCCAAATGAAGTTATAGACATGGTTTACAACCAACCATATCAAAATTACTGATATGGATAACATTAGAACCATCACTGGCTGACTCCTTTTGAAAGAGATCGACAACACCTGCTGACATATCTTCATTAATTGGACATGATGTATTCACTATCAATGCATTGAATGATTATTTCAAAAACTCCTACAATATCCCATTCTCGAATCATGGTGTCTGAAAAGGTTTCACACAAGACAACCATTTTATTATCACTCTTCCTTGCAAGAATCAACATGATTTAGAAGCACTAAATTCATAGGTTTCTCATGTACCTCAAGCATGAATCTAGTGTCTAAAATCCGTTGAAACACATAAACAAGTATTATATTGAGAATCATTCGAAGTACTAGAAACTCTAACATTTTAGCCTCATGGGATTTCAGAAGCAATAGTGACCACTCCCAAATTGTCTTTTATGGTTGAACTCCCCCTACTTGGAAAGAGACACCAAATCAAATTCAACACGATGTTTACCAACTTATGAGTGTCCTTAGTCATTAATTAATGAATAAATGAACTTATCCCATGAAACATGTTCCATAGAACATTGAAAATGGATTCTGGACATGGCAAAAACTCTTTTACCAGGCACCAATTACAAGAAGAGAGAAAAAATATCTTCTTACAAGAACACTAGATTCGATTCTCTATATACGTATGCATGAAGTTCCTCCAATCCATGCTCATGCACGTCTCTAACAAAAGGCATGAAAGGATAAACCAAACTGACCAATGTCTCATAACCCCTGATCCTCTTTGGAACATCATCACGAGTTCTGGAACTAATCAAACTTCTCTATACATGTAGATCATTCTAATCTGTAATTGAACCATAAACATAGAGTAACATATAAATTCTTTAAAGATTTCCACTGAACTCATACATTTCATTGCACAATTTTAACGAATCAATGAGTACCATGTGTATCGACACATACTACCCTAAGATCTCGTCAAAAATAGCACATAATTTGATAATATCCATAGGCCTATCAACACTATGAATACCAGTATCTAATGGTCCATATAAAATATTCATCCCAGAGTCATATTATCCCATAAAACTATTATTCTAGCTGAAAATATCCCAATTAATCCATCACTGAAGAAGAAGAAGGGCCACACAACCTACCAAGTAGCCGAACATTCCCTTGGAATGTCCTACCCATTAAATTAGAGTATTAAATAATGCTCACATCCTTAACATGGCCCAACTTACCGAAAAAACATCCATCTATTTGTGGGTGTCATATCCTCACTAATAGTCCTACTCAGGACAAAAGGAACCCTAACCACACCTTACATTATAAACTAAGTGTATAATTTATCAAAGGTTTTAACTTCTGAGGGAGATACCTACACCAGGTATCCCCTTACAGAAATATAGAATATCGATCCAACAAATAGATCACACAATAAAGGTAATTGTGCTCTACCTCCAATAATTTAATTTCAAGTTATTAAATAATAAGCCTTTGGTAAATTTTTACATTCTTGTTTGAAGGAAACTATTAAGGAAACATTAGAACTAACCCTTACATGTGAGTTCGAAACTAAGAACACCACGTTAAGGTTTAATTTGAGATATTTTTATTGATTTACATTTAGATTCTTAATCATTTCAAGAGCCTTAATTTAAGAGACACCAAGTAATAGTCATTAAAAACAAATATACTTGGTACTTCATTTATCTTACACCACAAGGTAACTTAGGCAAGTTATATCAAACTTCCTCTCAAGAGTCTTTTATTTATTTAACAACCTACCAAAGCATAGGTAATTTATCTTATAAATTTATTTTATATATTTTATTTATCTATAAGGATCTCACAAATGGGATTAGATAAAGAAAATATCAGTTCCAAGTTATAGAGTAAAACAACATTTAGGTTGTGATTGACATTTAAATTAACTAAAGCCTCATATTAATATATCTAAAAAGTAGTTAATAGGTATTTTATTAATAAGAGGGTAATGGTCAAATACAATTCCACCATAAATTTATATATAACACCATATAAGCTAATACATACACTTTAAATAACCCTCCCATTTATCATAACATATTCCCATTGGGTTAAGTATCAAGGAGCAAAAGAAAAGTAACGGTGACCTATGAGGGTCCCATCATGTAAACATGAGTTCAATTAGATGGAAAAAATTTACCAATTTATGGAGTCAATACTCTATAAATTACAAATGGTATCCCATGTAATTGAATCCCAATAATAGTTTATATGATAATGATTAATCACACCCTTAATGGGTTTATCATACAATAACATTCCATGACTGGCATACTTGGGACTAGTTGTTCATTTAGAAATTTAGCCATATGGGTCATCATGACCAAGTAATAGAGGTACAATTCTTTATATAGGAAATAATTTTCTATAAGACCTGTATTTCATCATTCATACATATGAACACCAAGGTTTAGTTAGATTAATTACCATTCCAAAGTTATAAAGGTACTTTACTTCATAAGAAACAATTAGAATTCATCTAGTTGAAGCTAGGTTTTTACCTTGGTTTTTAGGGTATAACTAGTCAAATTTATGATGGTTTAATTATATGGGTTACTATTCTCTAATTTATAAAGGAAAATAAAATATATAAATTAGACAATTGGCTCTCATTTAATTGTGAACATTAATGTTTCATCCCTTGAAACCAGTGCTTCTTGGATCAAACATGTCATGATTGTTTAGTTAAGGTTTCACCATCAGGCTATATGGGAAAATACCATTTAGGTTGATGTTGAAAACTTAATAACCAATATTATATTATGATCATATCAGGGAATTCTATTTCCTAGGAGTAAGGAATATAGATATATAAATAAGAAATTACAATATTATGTCATATAGTCAAGCATGCTAAATAATCCCTTAAATATGGTATTCAAATGAGCATGCTACTAAAACAAAAAAGGTACTTCTAACATGTATTCGTGAGTCAAGAAATGAAACCTATATGGCATGGTATACGTATTTCATGTGAATTTTTATGTGCCTATAATGATGCATGTAACAATACTTCCTAGCCATACCGAGCTAATGGTAAAATATAATAAATCTCATAAATTAGTAAGCAAAAAAAGTAAATCATTCACCCAATATGAAATATTAATCAGCATTAATAATAAAAAACATGAATAATAATCCCCTAGAAACTTGGTCCTTTCCATGTTCATGGGTTTGACACTCCTAGAAACAACTAATCACTAATCACTAACACATTCTTAGTGTCCTATCTACCAACCTAAATCAGCAAGATAAGGAAAATAACCATGTAATACTACTTCGTAACATCCTATCGCGGGAGCCATTGAAACAATGCCCCAACATGGCCAGTCACAAGGCCTCAAGAATGTCTTTCCATATATTAGATGTTGTTGACTAGTTATAAGGGAAAAACAATAATACAATGGGGAGACTGTACCCTCATGATCATAGTATCACAATGACATTTAACAGGTAAATCAATAGTGGAAGAAGATGAAAAAAATATAGAAGCCAGAGATAATAATGATTGACAATAAATAAATAGTGAAAAAACTTTCCAATGAAATGAATACAATCATGTATTTCCATGAGATTCTATAATTTACAATAAAAATTCATACAAAATTTAAAGAATAAACAATATAAAATGAAATGAGAAAATCATCTAAGGATATATCCATGAGTATCCTGAGCTCCAAATCAATCTTATGCTCTTAAGATCCCATGTATAATAATAATAATAAGAAAGCTGAATCTAGAACCTAATCCTGTAACCATGGGGTCTATTTGGGAACCCATGTGTAATGGAAGCTTGAACAAGGTGTGATATATAATCATTATGCCACCACCAATGATGTCTAATGCCAACCAGTCTGTGAATATAAAATACAATAGTGTGTAGGTATAATAAATAAATTCTTAAATAAATAAATGCAAATAAGCCATCTTGGGTTCCTCAATGATACCCAACTGACCATACCGGCTTTGGCCTAAGCCAAAATATTTTATAACATTCCATCATGTATATATATATGAATATATAAAAACTATATATATATGTAGAGATATACATTAAATGGTGAGGATCCATGGTGTAAGACCAAGAAATACACATAATAGTAAGGTTTATAGTAATAAATTAGTCTAAGGACCCGTGGATACAAGCCCAAGAATCCATGAATGGTTGTCTCTAAATCAGAGAGCGATTATAAGAAGTCACATGAATCTAAACATAAGAACATCTGCTGGTCAAGGACCTGAGGAACATTTCTAAGGCATCTTAGTAAACTAATCAACATATAAAGATACCACTAGTAATATGTAATAATAAACAAGAATGATATTATTTATTTGTCCTATGATGCAATTCAAGGCATTCTGTAATGGGAACCTAGGTATCTCCCAATGATTAATGTCAATATTTTATGCTATTAGACCATTCATGGAATTCTATAATTAGGAAAACCCACTTATTTATTGTAACTTATATTTTCCCAATGATACTATCCAAGGAATTTCATAAAAAAACATGTATCTTTTAAAAAGTGAGGAAAATCATATAGAATATGATCCCATAAAAGTTATTGTATAATAAAGAAACCCAAATATCTCTCAAGGAATAATATAATTCAAGAAACCTATGAGTTTTTCTAAAGAATTCATAAATTAGGAAATGTGTATCACCCATGGTATATATAATCTCAAATAGTCTATAATCCCATCCTAAGAATTCTATAAAAAGAAACCTGAGTATTTCTCAATGTGTAATATAGTTCATCTAACCATTTAAATTTAAGTAATAAGAATGTCAATGTTATTTAGCATGCTGTGTCACAATTAAAATATGAATAATAAATATTCCATGTAGGCATGCCATATCACAATTCAATTATAACATTGTTCCATTTCATTTCAAGTAGAATTTATAAGTATATGAAAAGGTCCATTCCTTTTTAAAATTTCAAAACATTCCATTTATTTGAACCTTTTTATTAAAGAAGACAATGCACCTCAAATCTGTTTTAGTTAAGAAATAGGGAATGGTTATCATAACAACTCTTTTAATTAAATTTATTAATATCTTGCACTATAAATAATTAAACACACCTCAAAGGTGATTAAAACATAGGGAGTAAATTATAAATTAATCATTTGAAAAAACAATCAATGGAGTGAATTAATTTCCTAGATGAGGAATATGTCATGGAAATATAAGAAACTCACCCAAATGGGTTGATGGGGTTAGTGAGAACCTTCCCATGGTTCAATTTAATAAAATAAGACTATTAAATTCAAGGTATTAAGTTCCATATAATTAGTCTCACGTTTTAAGGGAAATGCACCTAAATTACAGCATGTAGCACAAAGGTGTAATTTATTTCAAGTGAGAATTTATTTAAAATAAACCATACCAATTACCTTATACCTAGGATTCTTCACTCATCTATTATCAAGATTTTAATTCAATCCGTAATGAGAGACATCAATGAAATTAGAAAACACCCAAAAAATAGGGCACAAGAGCTCGCATTTAAATAAAATTTAATATAGTAAAAGAAACTAAGAAATGAAGGGTGGGGAGTAATAATCAAATAAATATTATTCCAATTCATCTTACGATGGTTAATTCATACACCGAATGAAGGAGATCCACCATGGGAAGAGGTATAAAGGAGGTGTGTGTGAGGAGGGATTCCTAAGAGAGTGAGGGAGGAAAAGGGGTAAAAAAATTTAAAGAATGGAGGGGAAAAGTCACTATTTTTTTCAATTGTAAGAGTCACATGGTCTGGCTAATCATGTGTAAGAACCCAGTTCTTATTCTTGAGGTACGAGTTTCTTCTTTTCCCTTTTCCTTAAGTGTTTTTGAGAAAATACGGAAAATGTGGAAAAATTCCAAAATTTGTGGGTACATGCCGTGTAATTTTCCACATGCCGTGTACTTTGGCCATGTGGGATGAGTACACAGGGCGTATAGGCCTGTCGGCGATAAAGGGTGTAAAAACTAACTCTACACCGTGTAATCAGTCGGCAGGTGAATAGTAATGTGGTGTGAGTATCCTCCAGCGGAACAGTAGTACACGCCGTGTACTAAGAAGTACACATTGTGTAATCATGTCGACAGAAGAACAATGAGGCCGTGGAAAGTAGTCGCCAAAGGAACAATTAAAAAATTGAAATTAAACGATGTGTACTTGAGAGTACATGCCGTGTAATTATGTTTTTTTGCTTAAAATAGGCAGTAGCCTCCTCTTTCGACAGAGGAAGCTTAGAACAATCCAGGAGCACCGGGAGAGACGACTGAGACTTGGAGGAGCTCTCAATCAGTCACCGAGACTCCGATGTTTCCGCTGATGATCTCGTTTGGACCGCATAGGGAAGGCCTTCCCTCTCCTTGGGTCTTTCTTTCTAGTTCTTTCCCGAGGAGAAGTTATTTACATTTGAACGGGAAACCTTTTATCCCAGATCTATGTCGTTCTCAGTTGTTTTGGGAGGTGTCGTTCGCATATATCGATCAGAGGAGATCGAGGTAGGTGTTCTGGTGTTTATTTCCAACGATTGATTTGATTTTGTGTACCTTTGTGCTATGCGCCCATGTTTGGGGTTTAGTATGGTTGAGGCCTTAGCTGTTTAGATAACTAAAGTTGCATAGATAATATAATGATATATATAAACTGCTGTTTGGGATCGTTGCCTTGATCTAGGGCCACCCCGTGGGTGTGTTTCCCTTATTTATCCGTTTGTCCAGGATACCCATGGGTATGCCATAATGATAGCATGTTCTGAGTTTTGTTGAGAAGAAACATATAAATTGCGGGATTATGTGTTAGGCTCGGCTGAGTTACATGCTTAGCCTGAGGGCAGTGTTTTTCTTAGCCAGAGGGAAGTGTTTTATTTAGCCTGAGGGCAACTTTTCTCATACCTATGGGCAGTAGCTTCTGTGCTTGAGGGCAACATATCATACGCTTGAGGGCAATATTCGTTATGTCTATTGACAGTCACCTTCGGGTTTTGATTCTTCTTACCTGAGGGTAAGGATATTCATGTCTGAGTACAATGTTTACTTTGAATAGTCACTGTGGTGATTTCTTATTCTTTACCTGCCAAGTTAAAGCAGAGGCTTGGAGTTGTTAAATTATTATTAAAATGGTAATGTAATTTATAGGATAGTTACTTTTGAGTACTTCCTAGTTTACTGCATTTTAATACTGCACACTGCTGTTGCACATTTTCACTGACAGTTTGGCATGGGCCTTTGGTGGTTGCCTACTGGGATTTATTTCTCACACCCTGTTTGGGTCATGTCTTGGGCCCAAACAGATTATATTTCTGTAGGTTTCGATAAGGGAAAGCGTCCCTATGCAGGTACATGATTGTTGCAAAGGAGTAGGAGAGCATGGGACTGAGCTTAGGCTTGCGATGCTACTGAGTTCCTACTACACTGTTTTGTTTTGCTTTGTCATACTTGTACTTTGTACTGTATTGTATTTGATCGCAGTGTACCCTATTTTGACTGCTTTCTTAGAATTAGGACATACTGCATCATCATATATATATGAATATTGGTTGTATTTTTCTTCAGTATTGTTGTCCTTTCAGTTTTGTATTGTTTAATGCGTCCGCTATTGGTATGTTTATATTTCTCCGCTGCCCTACACTTTGACAAATGTGGGCGTAGTTTCCCCACTATCAGACCTGGGCCATCGCTGCTAGTCGGCAGCCTCTGGCATTTGGGGAAATTCACTTGAGGTCATGTGACCAACCGGGTTCGGGGCACTCGTTGAGTGGCACCCAGATCCGTGACGTTACAAAGTGGTATCAGAGGAGTTTCTTTTCTTCTTGACTTACTGTTTGGAGCGTATAGCTAGATATAGGATGGAATTGGTACTTGGTAATCAGTTTTACCCGGGAGTATCTAACCCATGTAAAGGGAAAAGACAATTTACCTCGTGTTGCAATTTTTTGATTTTTCAATTTTACAGTTGATTTTATTTCACCATTAGGTGATGCACTTGTGGTGTGCTGTTATATTTATATAATGGGTTCTATTTTAGTCACAACCCGATGAAAAGAGGGTATTCCATCTCATGCATCATTTAGCCACATGTTAGAATCACAATCCATGCATAGTTTACATGCCATGTAGGTGCATTTGAAATTTCATGTTGTTGTGATATATGTTGTGCTAGTAAAGGCATGTTGTTGTGATAGTTTCCCGGATAAAAATACATGCTATTTGATAAGGTATTTTTGTGAGAGGTTTTTCAGAATGAACTCCAATTTTGGTTCTTGAGGAGTATGGGCCCTCATTGACCAGAATTTGGTATATCATTGACTTTTTTACTTTGTTTATAACATGTATAAGATTCTAAGTTTTGATTCGTGGGGAGTATGGGCCCTCAAGAATCAGAATTTGGCACTTTGGTGTTCGTTTCAGTGTTTTTCTGGGCTCTGGAGTAGATTCTAAGGCTTACTATCCGGAAAAACCCAGAATACACGCCATGTAGTTTTTACTATATGCCATGTACTCTTCTGTTCGGGAAGAAAGTTAAAATTTTTAATTACACGCCATGTACCGTATATACATACCGTGTAATTTATACCCATGTCATAGGCCGTGTAGGCGAAAACATGGGATAGTGAAAACTTTGAGGTAACACATCGTGTACCGATTGTACACGTCGTGTTGTGTTGAATCTGTTTCCACCATGTAACTGACAACACGGACAGAGAAATCTTTGCTTATCCACGTCGTGTCAATGACTAACACGCCGTGTAGTTAAATCTGGGGACTCGACCGTGTAACTAACAACACGGGTCAATGTTACCTCTTCTTATAAAAGCCGTGTCTATTTGGAACATGCTGTGTAGGTTGATCCATGTATCCAGCTGTGTCACAAACAACAAGGGTTGACGAAGCTCGTTTAGAACACGCCGTGTACCTGTGGGACATTCCGTGTAGTGTTGACCGATGAGAGACCGTGTAGACTTGGCCGTGTGGCTGGGGAGATGGAGTGGTGTACACGCTATGTGCAGGTGTAACACGTCGTGTACCTAGGGTTGAGACACGCCCAGGCCGACATCAGAACAAAACCATGTAAGGATTTAAGGGTACATGCCGTTCAGACCTTATACACGCCGTGTAGTCTCGTTCAAAAGAGATCCATGTGTCTTAGCCGTGTAGAAGGACTCATGAAGGGGAAGAAAAATAAGTACACGTCGTGTGTATGGACAAAATGCCGTGTGTTTGGGGTGTTACATGACCAGTTCTGGTAGAAGTACATGCCCATGTGAAAGAATCAAGGGAACACACCATGTAGTTATCATACACTCCATGTAGTCTTGTTTTGTAAAACTTGAATGTTTTATTTATCATACTCCCTTATTATGTTTCCAGTTCTTAGTCCTTGATGGTCTTAATCTAAGATGTGTGTTTGACCTTGTAGATTCATGCCACCGAGACGACCACCAGTTGTTCTCCAAGTGAGCGGCAATGATTATACTCCTGAGACAGTAGGACATGGTCTTCTGATGGATCCTCCAGTAGTTCCAGATGCGGCGCTAGCTGTTATACCAGATGCAGGCACGGATGCACAGTTCTGTGAAGGCCTCATGCAGTTTATACAGACCTTCTAGGGAGCACCGTCGTCTTCCACATCTATGGTGGAGCTAACACGTATATTCCAGCAGCAACATCTGTCTATATTTTTAGGGGATGGAAGACCATAGGCTGAAGAGTCATGGATGGATTCATTGAAGACTATCTTCGAGCATCTTGAGATGCCTCCAGGGAGGAGGGTCAATCTTGCTACTTACATGTTGCGTGATTCCGCCAAGAGATGGTGGGATGTTACCACCCAGACTGAGCATCATCGAGACATGGCGTGGGAAGATTTTTAGGCAGTCTTCTATGAATTTTTCTTTCTAGAGACACTAAGGGAAGATCGAGCTCGAGAGGTCATGAATCTGCAGCAGGGCGCCATGTCAGTGATGCACTATTATGCCTGATTCACCGAGCTTCAGTGTTTCTCACCTGTTCTGGTGGGTGATGAGGAGTTGAGGGCTAGACTCTTTGAGGATGGTCTTAGATATGACATCGGTGCACTAGTGAACATTTTCAGGTTGCCTATAGTGCATGATATTATGAATCAGATGCTGATTATCGAGCATAACCTGCAGGAAGCTAGTGGTGTAGGCTAGGGTAGTTTGGCACCAGTTTTTGGTACTATTTCTACTAGTAAGAGGAAGAGGTAGATGGATTTCTCTCACGGTGACAGTACTATCCAGAATAATTCTTCAGGTGTCCAGGTAATATACTACCAGTGTGGTGAAGAGGGGCACAAGAGACCTTAGTGTCCACGTAACCCAGAGGAGTGCCGAGCTTGTGGCAAGATGGGTCATTTTTAGCATTTTTGCAGGGCGTTTCCACCAGTGACTAGTGAGAGGGGTTCTGTGTAGAATCTGCATGCAGGAGCAGGGCCATAAGCTTCTTACCAGGGAGGGAATTGGAATATGTCAGGACATTCAGGTAGAGGTGGTGGTTGTGGCCATGGTAGCGAGACACCAGATTCTCAGAGACGGTAGGGTGGGTCAACTCAGGGTAGCTAAGCTGTGTCGTAGGGCCGTGACACTGGGCAGACATATGTAGTGCAACAGACCCAACAAAAGCAGGATCCTGGACCTTCCACTATCATAGGTAATATTCTAGTTTCTTCTGTTTTATCTTTAGTACTTTTCAATATTGATGCTACACATAGCTTTATATCTGTGCCTGTTGTGGAGAGCCTTGATCTCTTTGTTTCTTTTTATTCTGATGTTATGGTGCTAGACACTCCGTTGGGAATTAGAATGGTAGGTGTGTGTTAGTGCAATGAGTTCCCCCTAGATTTTGGTGGGTGTCACTTTCTATGGGACCTATATGTCTTAGAGATGACGAGCTATGACATCATTCTCAGAATGGACTAGGTGGTACCCTTTCTAGCCTTTGTAGATTTCAATCTTCATAGGGTGAGTTTCACGTCACCAGAGGGAAGAGAGTTTCTATACAAGGGTGAATGGGATGTCTAAGTGAGATGAGCTGGACCTGAGCATCGTGGGCGAGGTGGTGTGATATCCCAGATTGCGAGTTTATATCTGGCTGATCAGGGAACTTTTCAGAAGGATTTCCCTCTAGTGGTTGATCATTTCAGGGATGTCTTCCCAAAATACTTTTCAGGTCTACCTCCAGAGCGAGAGGTGGATTTCTCTATTGAGCTTGTGCTAGGAGCGGCACCGATGTCCATTCCTCCTTATAGGATGGCCACACCAGAATTGCAGGAGCTCAAGAAATAGTTAGAGGAGTTTCAAGCAAAGGGTTTCATCCGACCTAGTAATTCTACTTGGTGTTTTCCTGTTCTATTTATGAAGAAGGAGGATGGTACACTCAGAATTTGTGTGGATTATCGGAAGCTGAACCAGTTTTCAGTTAAGAACCGATATCCCTTGCCAAGGATTGATGATATTTTTGATCAACTTCGAGGAGCATGAGTGTTCTATAAGATTGACTTGAGATCCGGATATCCTCAGTTGCATGTTAGACCATCATACATACTGCTTACAGCCTTTTAGAGAAGATATGGTCTATAAGAGTACTTGGTTATGCTGTTGGGACTCACGAACATGCCATAAGTTTTCATGGATCCGATTAATCATGTGTTCCATCCATATATGGATTATTTTTTGGTAGTCTTCATGGATGATATCTTGGTGTACTCTCACACTCGACACGACCATGCCACCCATATTGAGATCATTCTTAGTACACTGAGAGATAATTAATTATATGCTAAGCTCTCACAGTTCCACTTTTGGATGGACCAGATACACTTCCTGGGTCATATTATCTCAGAGGTAGGAGTTGCAGTAGACCCAGAGAAAGTGAGGGCAGTAGTTTCTTAAAAGCAGCATAAGAATGTGTTTGAAATATGGAGTTTCTTGGGGATGGCTGGTTACTACAATCCCTTTATACAAGATTTCTCCCGCTTAGTAGTGCCGTTGACAGGTTTGACTAAGAAGTGTGTGAATTTCTTTTGGTCATAAGCTTGTGAGAAAACCTTTCAAGAGCTGAATAGAAGGTTGACATCAGCACAAGTCCTGATACTTCCAGAGAAAGGGAAGAGCTATATAGTTTATTATGATGAATTAGGTATTGGGATGGGAGCAGTGTTGATGCAGGGAGATCAAGTAGTTGCGTACGTGTCTCGGTAGTTGAGGCCACATGAGAGGAATTACACGACGCATGATCTCGAGTTGGCTGCAGTTGTTCTTTCATTACGCTTTTGGAGACATTATATATTAGGAGAACATTTTTTGGTATTTATGAACCTCAAAAGTCTTAAATATATCTTTACCCAGAGTGACTTTAATTGGAGGTAGTGAAGGTGGGTTGAATACCTTCAGTCCTTTGACTTTGAGCTTGCCTATACACTTGGTAAGGGTAATGCAGTAGCTGATGCACTGAGCTGGAGGACTGAGATACATGTTGTGTAAGAGGCTAGTGGTGAGTGGCAGCTTATGGCTTTGTTCTATGAGATGCATTTAGAGGTGCACGAGAGTCAGGGGAAAACCTATCTTTCATCTTTAGCTGTGACTTCTACCCTCCTGGATAGAGTGAGGATGAGACAACTATCAGATTCAGAAGGCCTAGTTCTACGGGAGTCGATGACATGTGAGGACCCTCCTCCTGGTTGGATGATAGGAGATGATGAGGTACTGCGTATCCATGGACAAGTGTGGGTTCCAGGGGATATACATGAAGAGTTGATGCGGGAGTTTCATGCTTCAGCTTGGGAAGTACATCCCAGAGTTACCAAAATGTACCATGACTTGAGGTGTTAGTATTGGTGGTTGGGTATGAAAAGAGAAGTAGCTGGTTTTGTTACGAGATGTTCCACCTATCAGTAGGTGAATGCGGAGCATCAGAGCCCAGCCATACTGTTATATCAGTTACCCATTCCAGAGTGGAAATGAGATGATGTCAAGATGGACTTCATGACGTGGTTTCCTATGTCACCTCGAGGCAATGATGCCGTGTGGGTTTTTGTAAACAGACTTACGAAGGTAGCTCCCTTTTTACTGATCAAGGAGACCTTCAAGGTTGACGATCTTAGGAAGTTGTATATCTGAGAGGTAGTATGACTTCATGGGTTCCCTCATTCTATCATTTCAGATAGGGATGCCCATTTTACATCTCTTTTTAGGCAGTATTTCTAGAGGGCACTGGGTACACAGGTGCTTCTGAGCACAGCTTATCACCATCAAACCGATGGTCAGTCAGAGTGTACGATACAGGTGCTTGAGGAGATTCTAAGAGCATGCGTCCTAGAATATGGGGGCTCTTGGGAGAAGAACATACCCCTAGTCGAGTTTTCCTACAATAATAGTTTCCAGGAAACTATTTAGATGACACCTTACGAGGATTTATATGGTAGGCCATGCTGATCACCTTTGTGATGGTTGGAGGTAGGTGAGGTAGCTTTACTGGGACGACATCTCGTACAAGAGTCTTTAGAGAAGGTCCAATTGATTCAGAAGCAGATGGATATTGCACAGTCTCGTCAGAAATATTATGCTGATTGCCGCAGACGACCCTTGGAGTTCGTGGTCAGGGATCAGGTTTTCTTGCATGTTTCACCGAGGTTGGGACACAAGTGGATCAGGATAAAGGGTAAAATTTCACCGAGGTATGTGGGGCCGTTTGAGATTCTAGAGAGAGTTGGGCCAGCTGCCTATCGGTTGCAGTTACCATAGAGTTACCGAGCCATGCACGACGTCTTCCACGTTTCTTTGCTGTGCTATTGTAACTCAGACCCATCTCACTTTTTCAGCCCAAGGAGGTTGAACTTCTTGTAGTTTCATCCTTTTAGGAGCATCCGATTCATATTGTTGATAGGAGCACGAAGGTTCTCCAAGGCCAGTCAGTTCCTCTCATACAATTGCTATGGAAGCATGACCAAGTGTAGGATGAAACCTGAGAGTGGGAGACCGATGTAAATTCTTAGTGGCTAGAGTTGTTCTTATGATTATATTCACCACTCTTGGAAGGGAAATTCGGGGATGAATTTCTTTAAGAGGGGAAGTTTGTAAGAACCCAGTTCTTATTCTTGATGTACGAGTTTCTTCTGTTCCATTTTCCTTGAGTGTTTTTGAGAAAAAAATAAGGAAAATAGGGGGAAATACCAAAATTTGTGGGTACACACAATGTACTTTTCCACAAACCGTGTACTTTGGCTCTGTGGGATGAGTACATAGGGCGTGTAGGCCTGTCGGCGATGAAGGGTGTAAAAAATGACTACACGTCATGTACTTAGTATATACACGCCGTGTAATCAGTCGGCAGGTGAACAGTAAGGTGGTGGGAGTATATTCCAATGGAACAGTAGTACACACCGTGTACAATGAAGTACACACCGTGTAATCATGTCGACAAATGAACAATGTGGCGGTGGAAAGTAGTTGTGAGAGGAACATTTAAAAAATGGAAAGTAAATGCCGTGTACTTGAGAGAACATGCCGTGTAATTATGTTTTTCACTTAAAACAGGAAATAGCATCATCTTTAGACAGAAGAAGCTTAGAACGATCCAGGAGCACCGGGAGAGATGGCTAATACTTGGAGGAACTCTCGATCACTCACTGAGACTCTGATGTTTCCACCGATGATCTCGTTTGGACTGCGCGGGTAAGGCCTTCCCTCTCCTTGGGTCTTTCCTTCTAGTTCTTTCCTGAGTGGAATTTATTTATGTTTGAAAATGAAATCTTTTGTCCCAAATCTATGCCATTCTCGGTTGTTTCAAGAGGCGTCATTCGCGTATATCGATCAGAGGAGATCGAGGTAGTTGGTCTAGTGTTTATTTCCAACTGTTGAGTTGATTTTGTGTACTGTTGTGCTATGCGCCCATATTTGGGGTGTCTTATGGCTGCGTCCTTAGCTGTTTAGATATCTAGAATTTCATATATTGTCTAATGATAAATATAATCTACTGTTTGGGATCGTTTCCTTGATCCAGGGCCACCCTGTGGGTGCATTTCCCTTGTTTAGCTGTTTGGCCAGGATACCCATGGGTATGCCGTAATGATAGCATGTTCTGAGTTTTCTTGAGAGGAAACATATAAATTGCTTTCTTATGTGTTGGGCTCGGCCCGGTTACTTGCTTATCCTAAGGGTAGGGTTTTTCTTAGCCCGAGGGATGTGTTTCGTTTAGCCTGAGGAAAACTTTTCTCATGCCTATGGTTAGTAGCTTCTGTGCCTAAGGGAAACATCTCGTATGCATGAGGGCAATATTCATTATGCCTATGGGAAGTCACCTGTGGGTTTCGATTATGCTTAATTGAGGGTAAGGATTTTCATGTCTGAGGACAATGTTTACCTTGAATATTCATTGTGGTGATTTCTTATTATGTACCTTCAAAGATAAAGCACATGCTTGGAGTTGTTAAATGATTAGTAAACTGGTAATTTAATTGATAGGATAGTTACTTTTGATTACTTCCTAGTTTATTGCATTTTATTACTGCACACTACTATTGCACATTTTCACTGACAGTTGGGCACGGGCCTTTGGTGGGTGCCTACTCGGATTTATTTCTCACACCCTGTTTGGGTCATGTCTTGGGTCCAAAAATATTATATTTTTGTAGGTGTTGATAAGGGAAAGGGTCCCTATTTAGGTACATGATTTTTGTAGAGGAGTAGGAGAGCATGAGACCGAGCTTAGGCTTGTGATGTTGTTGAGTTCCTACTCCACTGTTTTATTTTGCTTTGTCGTACTTTTACTTTGTATTGTATTGTATTAGATCGCAGTGTACCCTATTTTTACTACTTTCTTAGAATTAGGACATACTGCATCATCATATATAAATGACTGTTGTTTATCTTTTGATTCAGTACTATTGTCCTTTCAGTTTTTTATTGTTTACTGCTTCCTCTTTTGGTATGTTTATATTTCTCCGCTGCGCTACACTTTGAAAAATGAGGGCATAGTTTCCCCACTATCAGACCTAGGCCCTCGCTGCTAGTCAGCAGCCCCTGACGTTTGGGGAAATACACTTGAGGTCATGTGACTAACCAGGTTTGGGGAACCCATTAAGTCGAACCCGGATCCGAGATGTTACATCATGTGATAACAATGCAGTTCTATTGGATAAGTGGTACTAACCATTTAGGGTAGTTAAACTATTTTCCAAACCATGTGAAACTTATGAGTCTACCTCTATAATTTAATATAGTCCTCTCTCATAGCCATGAAACCCTAGGTTTAGGGATTAAAAAACCATATGACACCCTTTAGGATCCTAATCCAAGCTACATAGTATACCCTAGAATTCTGTATGGTTTCATCAAACCATATCTCTATAGAAAACATACCACATGGTTATTACTAATCACGCACCTCTACCAGCATCCCCCAAAATGGAGTTTTTGGTTCTTGATGCCCCTGAAACGTATCTGAACTCTTGAGACACCTATCAGAACATAAAAAATATAAAAAAACTTTTATTTGTTACAAAGGTCGAATTTAAATTCTGAATCTGTGTTTAAAAAATGGACCATACACCAAATGGAAATTCCCAATTCCTTTGGAAAACACCCACTATTTTAAAACAAGGTATGTTATATCTGAAAATATTTTCTTGGTTTTGATCCCATGGTACACATTTTTAAAGACATTGATATCTTTTAAAAATAATTATTGAGTGATATTGATAACACTTCATGTCATGTGGACATGTTTTCTACTCTTACACATAAAAAATAATTCAATGGTGGGTTTACCATGACTCCAAGTCAATTCAATGTTGTTTTCTATGGTTTTGACCATTACATGCATGTTTTAGTGTTTAAAAACACTGAAAATACATTCATGGGAATCCCAGGGAAAAATATAACTCATATTAATGTGGAGTTATTTCTTACATTTTAAAAATCAATAAATGTTTTTTCCTATTATTTCACGGTCATTCGACACCATTTTCTTGGTTTTGACCCCCTGACACACATTTTTAAAGACTTGGATATATTTGAAAATTTAATATTCATTCATTATGAGAACACCACAAATCATATGAATATTTTTTACTCATAAAAATAAAAAGTAATTCAAAAGTGGTCTTCCCATGATCCCACATCATTCTGAGGTTTTTTCCTATGGTTTTGACCATTACATGCACGTTTTAGTGTTTTAAAACACTAAAAATGCGTTTACGGGCATCTTGGAAAAAACATAACACATATTGATTTGTATTTAGTTCCTAAATTAAAAAAATTAATTGATATTAATTTCACTATGATTCCATTGCCACCCGATGTCATTTTCTTTATTTTGACCCGCTGATGCACATTTTTAAAGACTTTAATATCTTTTAAAACTACTCGTTGAGCCATTATGAGAAAACCACATAACATATGGATGTTTTTTATGTTCATAATCATAAAAAATAATTGAAATGTGATTTTACCTTTATCCCATGTCAATTCAAGGTCATTTACTATTATTTTTATTGTTACATGCACGTTTTAGTTTTTTAAAACACTAAAAACATGTTTATGGGAATGATGAAAAAATTTAACTCAAGTTTATGTGGAATAAATTCCAAAATTTCAAATATAAATGTATAGTTATTGTATAATAATTTCATGACCATCAAACTCCATTTTCTTAGTTTTGATCCCCAGATGCACATTTATAAAGACTTTGATATCTTTTAAAACATCTTATTTATCCATTTCTAGCACACCACACATTGGATGGATATGTTTTTTGCTCATACACATCATAAAAAATTAAAATGTGGTTTTACCATGATCCCAAATTTATATGAGGTGATTTTCTATGGTTTTTATAGTTACATTCATGTTTTTGTGTTTTAAAACACTAAAAACACGTTTATAGAAATATCAAGAAAACTGTAACTTGTATTGACATATCTTCCATTCCTATATTTAAAAAATAAATATATGGTCATTTAACTATGATTTAATAGACATATAACTCCATTTTTTTTGGTTTTAACCCCTGAAAAATGTTTTTAAAAACTTTGATATCTTTTAAAACTATTTATTGTGTCATGGATTGAATTTAGAATTTACCTCAACAAGATGCTCTATAAGAGTAGAAATTTCCTCAGGGATCATTCCCATTATACTATAAAATATAAAAATGAAGGAACTTTCCATTTCCGACCACCACTAATCTTCTTTTTTTGTATAAGAGTCATATTATTGCACTTTTTCTCTCATCTTTGAAATTTCTCTCTATGGTTCTCGATCAACGCCACTCCTCAAACTCCCACTAGGTGTATTATAATTACCTACCAAAGGAAGTTAGTGGATTAATCTAAGTACCCATCACCCATAAATTCCTAGGAAACTCCTTCCCTAAAATGATAGCAACTACACTATTCTGGGAATCAAATAATGATTTTAAAGGGTCCACATCCCAGGCTTCTTGAATTTTAGCTTATTAATACAATAATATTAATAGTGTTTTTTAAATTATCTAACATCATAATATTATATAGTTAATAATTTTTCATTTATATTTAATGTTATTTTATTAATATAAAAACATAATAATGAAAAATAAATTATAAGAATAAAAAATCCTTAAAACCAATTAATTAGGACTTACTATATGGATCAAACTACTCCAACAGAGATAATTGGCATCGTTTTGTCCTTATAGATGACCCAATTTAATTCAGTTTATGTCTTTTATTATTATTATAATTTAGTTTTCATTAGTATGTTTTTATATTAATTAATGGAATTAAATAGTGATGAAAAGTACTTACTCCAACATATTTGGTAGGTTCATTCACAAAAATACCATCAGATTTCCTATAAACATTAAGCTACATCTCTATCCAACCAACTAGGTGACCTAATTCATTAGACTTTATAAAAAAATATAAGTTAGAAAAATCATTCTGTTATAATAAATTAATATAAATAATAATTGAAAAAATAAAACCAAGATTCTTATTCTATAGAAGAACTCTTTGACGCAATGATATGAAGAATGACTTTTTTTTTCTTAATTAAATGTATTTTTTAGATAAATACTATAAAAAATTAATATAAATAATACTTTTTTTTATGTTTTTATTATTAAAATACTATAAAATATGTAAATTACCTCACGAGATGCATCTCTGTTAATATTGATAAATATATTCCATGGGTCATGCGACACCCCTTCATTCACTTTCTAAAAAAAATTTATTAAGAGCTTAGAATTATGTCACTAAACTTATTCCACAATATCCATTTAATGTCACTCCATTTCTAGCCCAAAATTATTAGGGTCCATGGGCATGAATCAAAGTTATGGAAATAAAAATAAAAAAACATCTAGAAATAAAATACAAAAAACTTTATAAGTATATTAATTTTTTTTCATCCATTTTAAATTAGTTATCAATGAATATTTAATTAATATTACTTTTACTTGGTTATAAAACACCTTATTTTTCAAATATGTGGGAATATGCCTTTAATCTTTATAATTAATGGGAAATCTCACCATCTCGTAAGAAAATTTCCCAAGAATCTATCCATAGATTCTAAAAAAATCATTGGAAGGCACCCTGAGCTCATTAAATGGAACAATAATTTTTAGGTCTTTTAGGTACCATACGTATTCTGTGTTCATATTAATATATCTTTAGTTGTTATCATTATCTTTTTGAAAAATTTATTAAAAATTTATTAAAATATATAGTTGTTTATACAATGACACACATTCCAATAATGGTAAATAACTAATATACACTAGATGTAGTGGTGTCAAACTACTCTATAATTTAAGGTGCATCAGATAGTGGGTTACCAATGTCATCTAGGGAATATTCTCACTTACTATAAGTCTCTTGTACCATGGAGTCACTTAGTTCCATTGAAACTGAAGGTAGTGGTGGTGTGATTTGAGATGTTAATCATCTAGGACCTTGATTTTATATTTGTTCTTATCATTCTTTAAATTCAAATGGCATAGAATATATTCAATTTATAAAATAAATAGAAGTAAAATATGTTTAAAAAAATAGAAGAAATAGAAAAATGTATATATATAAGAAACACTTACAAATTGAAAATTGTAAAATAGTTTCATTACCAATTTATACATTCAATTATATTCATATTCATTGTATTAATTACTATCAACTGCCATAATGATGATTTATTCATTTTCACCCTCTCTTACAAGTTCTATTATTTCAAGATTATCAGGAAAAAACTGTTGAATGTTTTTTGGTTGATCCGGTTCATTGTCACAAAGTACCAATTAAACTTTATCTCCCATATCACACAAACCTCTCTGTTTTAAGTTTACAGAAACACTCCCACCATTATGTATTTCATCACCCAGATAATAAACAATATTCTATTTTGAATCCAAGATAAATGTATTATGATCTTCACACTCACTGGTATGGATTGATCAAGATAAATTGATATAAGTAAAATGTAACGAATCATTCACTATACCTTTATCAACATTAAACACATTTCATTTGAATAAGACAACTAAAAATTAACAATGATAGTTGAATTTGGTTATATAAATCATATTTCCATTGTATACCACCTCTAAAAGTATAAATATACACATATTTTTACTTTTCAATATTTATTCATGATAAATTGTATGAAACTTGAAGCCATGAATATTATAGGCATTGAATCTCTTAGCCTGCCTTAGAAGACCTTGAAAAAAAACTTAAAATCATTAAATATTTAATATTGATTCACAACATGCATTATCTAGACAATAAGGTGTAATTTGTTACTTTAAACATAGAAAAATTAACTACACATTAATAATATGAATATAAGTATATACTTACATGATGAGAGAACCATGTGAAAATCTCATTATTAATAACTTTTGTTAATTCCAGCTTATTTTGAGTTTGACCCTTACTTGTATCATTGTTTGAAATATAAATTATTCAATAAATGGATATGAAATAAGACTATTGAGTAACGCATATCTTTCACTTTTATTAAATATAATTCATTCATTATAAAATTTGACCCCTTTCCAACTGGTTGTCTAATAGTTGGAAATATTGATGAATGATTTTCAGAATGAGAATTATTGGAGTTGTCATCAAGACATCCCAGATTATTGAATGTAGTCTTAATCCCAACCAATTAACTAAAACTTAAGTTCAATCACTCTTTGGATATTCAACCTTTAGCAATAGAGCCTTCTGGTTGAGATTTATTCCTTATATACGATTTAAAATGACCTAAGTACCTGATGGAGAAAAAATTAGAAATATATTAAAATTTATAACACAATTATTTGATAAAATTGAATTCATCAATGAAAATAAAAATAATACTAACATACCTCTCAATTGGATGCATCCATAAATAGTGTAAAAATCCAACCATTTTATATTCTTCAACCAAATGATTAGTAAAATGATTAAAGACTATGAAAATTGAATGGAAAATAACATCTACAAATGAAAAAGTTTTGAAAAAATATTTCTTTATGTTTATAAAGCTGAGTTAGATTTAGATATATTCTTAAAAATATCTCTAAATAAGGTACAAAACTCAACAATAATTATAGTTACTTTTTCAAGTAACATATTATGCAATGCTAATGGAAATGACTACTCTCCGAATATGTGAGTCATGAATTTTCAATCCATGTAACGTTTTCTGTTTTAAGTCAACACACCAAGAAATGTTACTTAAATATCCATAAAGAAATTTTATATTCTTTATATTTTGAAAGAATACCTCTTGCTCATGATTTTTTAATGTAAACATAGCTAAAGGTTCCTTTTCATTATCTTTTTTTCAGAAACCACACTTCATATTCATTGATTCCAAATCCTTATGAGCATTAAGGCGATCCTTAAATTTGTCTTTCTCGTTAAGCAATGTAAAAATTACATTATCATTGATGTTATTCTCAAGATGTATTATTTATGAATTATGAAATATCAAATTAAACTCCTAATTGGGAATTTTAAAAAATATACTCATTCTTTCCACAGCTATGTTCTAGTTTCTTCAGATATTTCATCCCATACACCTTTATCCCTTGTTTAAAAATATTTTATTTATAATTTTATAGTGACATTAATTTATTTTCCCAATATTTTTGAACCAAATAACACCTTAAATGAATTTATTAATTCAATATCTCCATTTAATTATTCCTTATTAAACCTGAATTTATGAGAAGCGACAAGAAATCAAAGATGAAACATAAAAACACCACTTTATTATATGAGGTAATATTTAGGGTTCAAAATCAAAATTAAATACTAGAACATCAAAAGTAGTATAACTATTCTAACTAGATAAGTTTCCTAGTCGAGGAAATTCACTAATTTTCTAAATTAAATCAATATGCATTTTAAATATTTTTTTCATTGAATCATTATATTTTTCCATTCCATCATCCCATAATTCTCAAAATTGTTTGATTAGAGATTGAAGGTATACATCAATGTCATTACCAATAATTTTCTTTCTATTAATAATCATTAAAACAATGAAATAATATTCCTTATAAACATCCATGGAGGTATATTAAAGGGTATCAAAACAATTTACCATATGTTATAATTTGTACTTAAAGTACCAAAAGGGTTCAAACCATCACATGACAATCCTAAAGGTACATTTATAAGATCCGAAGGAAAATATAGATATAATGAATAAAACACCTATATGATGATGAATATTTTGGATATATCATCAATAATTTTTTGTTACTATCCAAAGAATTCCAATTAATTTTTTCATAGTCTTAGATGACATGAATAATATATTCAACCATGGATTCATAGGAATTTAATGCAATACCATTGTGTATTTTTTTCATCTTATAATTTTTCCTGGTGTTGCATTGATTTTTTGCCCTTATTTTTGTTCATTGGATTCCATATACTTGTATGAAATTTTATGCATTATTCATTATTGGATTATTCTTCCCAATAAATCATGCAATCATTAGAAAATGCATGTATCTTTGTATAATCAAGTCTTGGTTTTTTTATGATTTTAATCATCTCATAAAATAATGTCAGGATCTTAGATTCACTAAATGAATCATTAAGAAACTCTAAAATATTGGACACTACTTTTTTAGTAATTCAAGAAGTACAATTTCTATGATTCAACTTAAGTAGAAAATATAACTTTGAATAATTGGAACACCCTTCATATAGTTCTTGTGTTCTATATTTATTTAATTCATAAAACTAATTATTTTGGTCATTGATGTTTTGAGAAAGTTTAACCTTCTTGAGATCAAATAAAGGTTTTATTGACCTATTAAAATAATGGACATTGTATCCTAAAAATCTAAATGCTTCATTTATCAAGTTTTGAAATGAATTCTATATTGGTGGGTCGATTTTTGTTTTGTTGATAGGATAGTCATTTTTTGGATTTCCATAACATTTAGTTCACCATGAAAAATAAAAATAAATATTGAGTATGAAATTATTTCAATATCAAGTCCTAATATAACTTATTTCTATCCAACCATCTCTTTAATTTATACTCTAGATACATACATTCTATTATACCATCCACTGATCAGTTTTAAATTACATAATATAAAAATTCTCCCATACCCTTGGAAATTAATCCAACTTTTATCCACAGGTATTGGATTTCTACTCTTATCCCTATGAAATCAAATATAAAGAGATAAATGTTTAATCAAACAAGTAAAGTCAATTCTTAACATGACACAACTTTATCATTGACCAAGGTAGGGTCAAGATTTGATAGAACACAAATTCAACATAAAAATGATTGAATCTAACATGAAAAACATAGAAAAAATAAATGAATTAATATTAACCCTCAAAGTAATAGGGTCTTATGTCTTAAAATAAGGTCACTGAGGTGAGTAGAGGGAAAAAACAATGTGGAGGTTGGGGATATGATCCAATTAATGTTTGAATCATGCAAAGATTGGAGTAAGAGAAATCAGGGAGGAATGGAGGAGGAAAGGGTCTTAGGAAAGAGGTTAGGTATATGCTTTAATATGGGGTGGTGATTGCTACGAAATGGGGAAAATGGGCCTTCCTCGAGGGTATGAGAGACATTAAGGGAGTTTACATAGTCTAATATTAGCGTTAAGGGAGTGGTGGTCGGAAGTTCACATTATTGAAGGGGGTGGGGGTTGGCAGTTGGTGGTCGACATTAAGGGTGGGGGTCTTGGGGTGGAGGGTGGGGATTGGGGTCGTGGGTGTCGACATGGTGGGGGGAATGGGGGGGGGGGGTAGTTAATTATGTCATTTTTAAAGTATATAGAGGTGATTTTAATGAAACTACTACTAAATTGAAATGTATTTGATGAATGGTAATGATTTTTTGAAACTGATGCTATATTTGAAATGATATTAAAAATGCTTTAATTAGTGCTGATTATAAAAAATGTTGCTAATAAACCACCTCTAAGACCACATTTTTATGTAGTATTAAGTTGATGTTTGATTGAATGTTGCCAAAATTATATGTTGTGCATTTCCATCCATAATAGCTAAGGATTATGTGGATACTTTTTTATTTCTCAATCATATGATCGGACCATCCTCACTTACTGACACTATCCCACTGGTTTCTATATTTTCTCCATTATCTCACCACAACATTATATGGTTTTACTGATAATGACCATCAATTTTGTTCACCAAAATTTATGTAGTGGTATATTTAAACCCCTTAAGTCTATATCTATCCTTCGTTACACATGATTCAAAGTTTAAGTGGATCAAACTTAAGAGATAATATGTAAATCCAAAAAAATTATTCATATGTTTTCTCCTAAAATATGAATTTTATTAGAGTGATTTTAAAGGTTTTAGATTAGTCTCATTGAAAAATTTCTATCGATATATGGTTGGATTTATGGATCATTAATATAAAATGTTATCAATAGATTATCAAATTAAATCTGAAAATTTATCTATAACTTTTCTTCAAATCTACGATATGATTTTCATTGATTCTAAGGGAATTTTATTTGCTTCATCTCATAGAACATGGATCTAAAGTAACTTTGAATGATTCAAAAAATAATTCCTCCAAATCAAAGAGAGAATTTTTATATTTAAAAATGAATCTCTATGATTTCTCTTAATGCATGTAAATATTTACAAAAATTCTGATAACAATAGATTATTTTCATCATGAGATACGATATCTTTGAATTTATTATCTATACGTGAATAAGAAATATTTAAATAAGAGAAAATAATTTTAATTCATAAATAATGTGTCCTAATTAAAGGGCCACACCTTGGAATGTAGAACTATCAATCACTTCTTACAATTCTTCCTTCCGGTGTCTACCTACATAGAAATAGAGATTTCCCAAAACCTCATCCCCTTTGATCACCTATAAAGTAATAATATAAAATGAATAATTAGGTCAATAGGTATCTAATGAAAATAGTATATTTTGTAAATCCTCTTAAAATATTCACCATCGACAACACAATGAATTAACCACATCTAAAAATTACCAAAATAACATCATGAAGAGAGCTTGTATTTCCCAAATTTTAAACTATTTTTATAAGTAAATTAAACATAATTTTGAAAAAATCCTAGGTAATTACATCATATTTGATACATGTGTAAATTTTTAACTTAATTTTCCAACAACTTAAATCTTGATCTTTAGTTGTTTATTCATTTTTTGGATTAAATTGGGAAGCTATAAATTTTTCTTGAATTCTAACATGTGGAAGTTCAAAGGAAATTTAATTTATTTTTCATGATTTTTAAAAAGTATGCCTTAATCAGGGACAAATAATACATTTAAAAATGAATTTTTTTGGTCTACAGTTTTGAAACTATAAAAAATCACAAATGGATATATTACATGCCTTCAAGAAGACGAGCATTTGACTTTGTAGTAGAGCATAAAAATTACACCAGATTGATAATAAGAAATTATATATAAACCTTATGACTTCATAATATGACTCCAATATAAGACTTCATCAGTCAACATACAACTTCAGCCCGGGCATCATACTTTTTTATTGGGTATATGACTACATCATAGAATTTAATCTTTTTGGTGGATTTATTATATGAATCCATCATACCAATCACATGAATTCATCCAAGGAACATGATATCCACAACATAAATCTATCCCTATGGCTATAAATTCTTCATAAAGGTCATACAATCATTGCGTCAGGGTACTCCCTCAACTGTGTAATTGCCACAAAGATGCAAATTAAATGTCACAATAATGCTGCCTAAAGGTCACAAGAAGGCTGTATAAAGGTTAAAGTAACATTATTCAGATTATTTCAAGGTATCATTTGTTGGTGATTGATATGAAAATGTACCTCCACATATTACACATGCTATTTCAAGGTAATCCATACCTATGTCAGTTACTTCTGGTCTTAGGGAAGATATGTAAATTTAATCTGCCACTTACTGAAGTGTAAAATCTTCACCAAAATTTATACGTCGAAGTAAAATGGAAATTACCCATGCTATGTAAAGGTATCACCATATAAAATGTGTTTTATCAAGGTAAAAATAACAATTCATAAAGGTTACAAGGAGTTTTTACAAAGTTAGAACTGAATGCAGCGCAACTATGTAAAAATTAGGCCTAATAATACATAGGATATGTAAAGGTCATACTCACCCCACATCAAGGTAAATGAGTGTTCTATCAAGGTATAAGGGAACTAAATAGGTATAATAGGTTTAGTGAACCATAATTTTTATAAATAAATATTACATCTTAACAGATAAATATTCAATACATAACATCACAATCCGCACTAGAATAGTACAGTTCTAGTGTCTTTTGAAACTGGGGTACATAATGAACTTGTTTATAAGAGATCCGCATCATATCCCTATTAGTTATTCATAAATAACACCCTTATTATACATACCATGATTAAAATATTTCTTCATATCCTAGGTAGGAGAAACATAAGAAAGGGTAATCTTGAATGCTCGATAAGGGTAAACAAGGGAGATATGAATGATCACTAAAGCATGACTTGAGAATAAAGGTATGAGAATGTGAGATTAAGATTTTAAAAACCATACCCAATATATCATAGATCATAATATTGAATCATGTCATAAATCATGGTAGTACATAAGACATGAATCTTTATTCAATCAAATAAAATGATCCATGATATAAAAAAAATTGGTATACGACATAAGTTTGTGTAATGCACATAGGAGTGGATTTTTTTTTTGTTTTTTAGAGGTTCACTACCATGACTATCATATTGAAAAAACTCCCGTATGGATCTGGGTTCAATCTCCATTCAAATATTTATTATCTCATGAGATATTCATCTTTACCCAATGCATTATAGGGCTATATAATTCTGGAACCACCCGTCAAATAACTAAAATCATAATTATGTGTTCCATAATACATAAAACATTTATCATAGTATAAAACTTGGAAAGGAAAAGGATTTCATAAAAAATTCATCATCGCATAAACCATGTACAAGAAATGAGTTTCATAAAGCTTTCACCATAACTTAATTAACATGTGGGAAAGAAACAAGTTTCATGGAATTATACTTAAGTAATAATCATAATCCATCCAAATAATGAAAGTGGATGGTATAATTGGATCATAAACCTATAAAATATTGTCATAATATGTTATCAAAGATGAAATATTTTCTTAAAAATATAAATGGAACATTTCTTGAGAAAATACCCTTTTCACTTTGAAATGACGTATTTAAAATAAAATTTTCCCAAATATTAAGGAAAAAATTTAATTTAAAAATAAACTTGGAAAATTTTAAAGGAATCCTAAAATAATTTATAGACCATGGGGGTGGAAAATTATATAAATTTTATGTTCATTAAATCCATTATTCCTTTCACATTTTGATAAAAAGTAAAAAGTACCTCGTTCAGAAAATGGCAAGTTGATTTCTTTTAAAACGTGTTTGTAAAAAGTTAAGCATGGGTGAAAATGAATTTAAAAAATAAAAGTATAATATTTATAAAATTCTTGAAAACATCTTTAGAATACATTTACATGGATGAAAAAATATTTTTTACCAAAGAATTAAATAATGTCATATTTCAATAAAAATATTCTTTTGATCTCTTGAATTTTTAATGTGGGGAAAATGAAAGGAAAAAATTTATTCTCTAAAAATAACCACAATAAAATAAAATTTATGAGTTTATTTAGAGTTATATTGTAAAATTTAATCATTGGAAAATTATTCATAAACAATCCCTATAAATAATGAGATTGTAATATAAATCCCTTACCTCAAGTTAAACTTTCTTCAAAAGTGATATAACCTCATATATAATAAATTTAAATTTATTATAATTATATATGAAAATAATTTACATACTTTTAATATCAAATAAATTCCACTTATAAAGTTTCAAAAACCTATTTATTAATAATTTCTTATTAAAATCATCATTTCCTGGTGTTATCTGTTTCATTTTTTCAGAAGAATTTTGGTTCAGTAGTTTGAATACTTGTACTTTGATTATGGTAAAATCTTCCATATAATTTTAATAATTATATAAATACTATATGTATTAATTATCTATATATTTATAGTCAAACATAAAATATATATATAGAAAAATGAACTACACTGTTTATATAGATGACAAGATGTACATACACATGAACACTATTTTCAATTTTTGACTGATGGAATAAATTAAAGGTAAATAATAATTCATCTTTTTAGAATAATTTTTATATCATATATACCATATATATAATATATATTCATTAAATATATCCTTATTACCATCCATGTAAAGGGTAAATGAAAAATTAATCACATCGCTTTGTGGAGGTGGTAGTCCATATGTATACCCGTGCGACATTATTGTTTTCCAATGAATTGGAAGGGAAAAATATTGATATGATATTATAATTAAATATTATAATTATTTTATAAATATCATATATAAATATTAAACCCATATTAATAATCCATGAAGTATGGTGATGCAAATTAATTGCATCTCTACGTGGAGGTGGTATTCCACATGTACGCACGAGTGATATTTTCACTTACCAATCGATATAGAAGAGGGTGTATAATGGTATTTAAATAATAATATAAAATTTATTTAAATTTATAATACTGAATTTATTATTTTTTGATTAATTATATAAATTAATAGGAGGTAGAAGAAGAAAAAAATTGAAAGAGGTTGGGTAAGAAGATCACCTCTTCTTCGGTAGACCACATTTACATCCCTTATCAAGGACCCTTGGAATGATATTTTAAGATGAAAAACATCTCTAATTTGTGTATATGGATGGTTTTAAGGGAATTATATATGTTTTGGTCGAGATATATGGCTAAAAATGGTGTAAATAAATGACAGAAGTGGTGTTTTTTTAAAAGTAGGGGAGAGGACACATTTGGAATTTCTTAAAAAGTTAATATATAATAAAAGCATATTTAAGGATAATGATTAAAAATGAATTAAGGATAAAATTTGGGATATTATGATGTCTAAATATGGATATAAAATAAGATTTATAATAGTTTAATTGAAAAAATTACCCTTATCTTTTGATTTAATCCTCGGTAAACCCATTTTAACATTTACCGCGATAACAATTTTTTACTATTTTTACTAGTCGTCAGTAGAGAAATGAAATTTGACTCATTAAAAAATTAAAAAATTATTATTTGAAATATGGAATAAAAATTATCAAATTCTATTTTCATAATCTTAACAATTTAATATAAATTTAAACTAGAGAAACATGGCGAAAAGTAGTTTTCTGGAAATCGTATTTTCCTATGAATAAAAAGTTTTTATATCAAAATATAACATAAAATTAATTAAAATGAGAATAATTGGATTATTAATAATATCAATTACTCAATTTTAATTTGAAAACCATTTTTAAAATATCAAAGTTTATAAATTATTTAAATGAAAAGACAGTTTTCAATAAAATTCAGTAATTTTCTCTATTAATTAAAAAATAAATATATTTAGAAAATTATAAGAAATTAACTCTAAGATAATTTTTGACATTCTGATTTTAAAAATTATGTTAAAATTTTCAAATAAATTTTCTAAATTTGTAAAAAAGTAATTATAGTATTTTCTCAAAAAAGTAATAAAAACCATTTTTAGGGAAAAATGTATTTTTAAAGCACATAGTGACATTACTACAAAATTAATTACATGTTTATCAATTTATTTGTTTTATCTAAAAACATTATACATATTTTTTTTAAAATCTGGTTATTACTATTAATTCCTTCAATTTAATGGATATTTTATAACAATATATTATATTACGGTTCATTTAGACTCAATGTAGCCTGTATCGCAAACTACTGAGGAAATTATATTTATTTGAAGGGAAACATATCATAAAATCTTGCGATGTTGCATTATACCCCCTTAAAATAATTTTTCCCTCAAAATTCCATTAAAATTAGTAAAAAATGAGGATATCTATTTTTCATCGCATCCTCAAGTTCCAATTTAGCTTTTTTGAATTTTTGACTCCTCCATAGAACTTTAACTAGGTGAGTCTTTTTTCCTAGAACTTTATCTTTATGATCCAAGATTTATACTGGTTTTTCTTCATAAGAAATATCATGGTCCAATTATTCAACTTGTTAGTTAATTACATGTGAAGTATCAGGTATGTACTTCCCCAAGAGAGATACATGGAACACATCATGAACTTGAGAGAGGTTTGGTAGAAGCGTCATGTAATAATCTAATATCCATACTCAAAATAGAATATTTAAGTGGATGACATACTTAGGGAACAAATTTCCTTTATTTTTGAATCTCATAACCATATTATATAGATAAATTCATAAGAATACCTTCTCACCCACATGAAATTTCATATTTCTCTAAAAATTGTCAATATTAATTTTCCATCAACTTCAATCTACCTTGATTTGATGTTGAATGTATCTAAATTTCTCTACCATTTACCTATCTATATCAGGTACTAATATATTTATATCTCCAAATTCACCTCAAAATATTAGAGATCTACAATTCTTTTCATAGAGGGATTCATAAACATCAATATAAATACTCAAGTGAAAGCTATTGTATAAAGAAAACTCTACTAGAGGAAGGTGTTTATTCCACCCACCTTTGAAATTGATTGAAAAAGACCTCAACATATTCAATAGTGTCTGAATGGTTCTATTAAATATACTATATTTCTATGGATAATAAGATGTATAATAATTTAACTCTGAATTCAAATCTTGTTGAAGACTTCTCTTGAACTTCGAGGTAAACCTTGGTTCACAATCCGATATAATAGAATGTGGTACTACATGAAACCTTACCACTTAATATATATTTGGAAAATATGATAAATAGAGAAATATTTTACGATAGAAATGAAGTGTGATGACTTTATAAGGATATCGACTACAACCCACATAACAATATTAAATTTAGACATTTTGGGGAGTCCGATGAAAAAATCCACTGTAACGTTTCCCCATTTCCATTATAGTATGGGTAATTGTTGTAACACCCCCTTAGAATTTTTTCTCTCAACCTTAACATGTTAAGATACCATGTACTTAGATATATACTCTGCAATATCTCTCTTCAGGTTGTCCCACCATAAATATTATTTCAAATCTATATACATCTTCGTACTTACAGGATGAATATAGAATTAATAACTATGAGGTTAATCCAACAAATACTTCTTTAAATATGGTATGGATGGAGCAAACACAAGGTTCCTAAAACTTATCGTTCCATCACAATCAAGGTTGAACTCAGGAATATTTCTCATATACTTTTGCAATTATACATCTTCCTTTTTCACCTCTTTAATATTTACTTAGATAGATGGTTGAACACTCATTTGAGAAAGATAATATTTTCCTCATACTTCAAGATTTCTTGATCTTTCCTTTGTAAATCTAGAAACATTATATTTTTTGTTGATCCTCATCAATGATAATATAGTAAGATCTTTTCGAATTAGATCATGTAACACCTTATTTACCTTCATAGGGTGGTAATATATTGAGTAGTCATAATATTTAATCAACCCTAACCATATTCTCTAGTACATATTTTTATCCTTTTAAGTGAATATATACTTTACATTTTTATGATCAGTATATATTTCATACCATTCTTCATAAATATAATGCCTCTATATCTTTAATAAAAAAATTATAATAGATAACTCCAAATAATGAGTTGGGTAATTTTTCTCATGAACCTTCAATTGGCGTGTAGCATAAGATATAAACATATCATTCTTCACGAGGACACACCCCAGTCCCTTCTTTAATTCATCGTTATAGATCACAAGCCCTTATTCTCTATAGGGTAGTGTAAGCATAGGTGTAGTGACTAAAATTCTATTCAGTTCCTAGAAATTTTATTCACATTCATCTATATAAATGAAATTGGATCCATTCTTAGTTAACTTGGTGAGTGTATTTTATATCCATGGGAAATTATCCACATAGAATTGATAATAACTATCCATACTAAGAAAACTATGGATCTCATTACAAATGGTTAGTCTGAGCCAATGTTCCATAATTTGTATCTTTTGTGGATCCACTGATATACCCTCTCATTGTATTATATAAACCAAAAATGAAATATTCTATAGCCAAAATTCAAACTTGATAAATTTTTCCTACAACATCTCCTTTAATAGAGTCTTTATTACAATCCTTAAGTGATCTTCATGACCTTACTTCTTCTAATATATAATTATATCATCTATAAAGACTATACAAAACCGATCCATGTAATCTATATATACTCTATTCATTAAATACATGAATATAGTCGGGGAATTAATAAAACGAAATGGAATCACTAAAAATTCATAGTGTCTATACCTCATACAAAATGATTTCTTGCGTATTTAATCACATTTAACCCTTAACTGATAGTATCCAGATCAAAATAAATCTTGTAAAAAATATTGATCTATATGTAATTGATTGAAAAAATCATCATTATGGTGTAGTACATACTTATACTTGATTTTGATCTTGTTAAGTTACTAATAATCAATGTAGAGTCATATTGATCCCTATTTATTCCTAAAAAATAATAGGTGCTCCCCATGGTTACACATTTTTCTAAATGAATCCCTTGTCAAGATTCTCCTTGAGTTTCTTATTCAATTCATGCAACTCAATCAAGGCCATTATATATAGAGTCTTTGAAACAGGTGTAGCATTAGGGATGAGTTGTATTGAAAAATCAACATCTCAATTTAGTGGGTACTAGGAAACTATTTTGAAAAGACATCAACAAACCCCTACAAAACAGGATCCTCTTTGATGATGAGTTTATCCTCAACCATCTGAGATAAATTCCCCTTTTTAATAAAAATAATGATCCATAAAATGGATACAATTTCCATTGGATATTCATATTTTTCCTCACAATGAAAGATGATTATAGTTTGGTTTGGAATATCAAACATTAATTCCCTTCCTTAAAAATTTATGAGGTATTTATGTAAATAAATCCACTCTATCCATAAGATAACATTATATTATACTATAGGGAGAATAATGAGATTTTGAGGAAGCACATTTCCAAAAAGGTCAATTAGAGAAGAATCATGGGATTGATATATGATCATTATACCATTAAGATTTTTGAAAACTAATTTTTCATCTAATACTTGGGATATAATTATGATACCCTTATCAAATTATTCATATATAAAACAGTGGGTAGATCTATAATCAAATAAGACATTATTATTTCTAGAGTGGATGGTATATGTACATTTCACCACATTGTTATACACATCATTAATAGCAATTGAATGAGATTTACCTTTGGATCTAGGATTAATAGGTTGCTGATGTTGTTCACCATCATTAACATTCATATTTGATAACTAGTTAGCACAATTCCTATTCTATTTTCATTTGAAGAACTGGAGTGTGGGTGGTTCATTATTTAGTTATTTTGATGCATTATTAAATATCTTCTTCTTCCCACCTATTCAGTATTTAATTTCCTGATTACCATCCCTTCCACACTTACAAAATTTACCTATCCCCTTAAGATAACTTCTTCCATGTTTCCTTCTACCCTTCATGCATAAGGGAAATATTATATTGTTTACTCCATGGTTTTTTGAATTTCCTTGTAATTGTATATTTGTTTTCTTATTAAAACCATGATATTTATGGGTAACTCCAATATACATTTCAAACTTAATAGAACATAAAATTATTTCCTTATAAATAATGAAGTATCTTATGTATAACAACCTTTTAAGACTTGGTTTTAATCCACTAAATAATTGAATGACCTTACTTTTAGGTTGAATGATAATAAAAAAAGCATACCTCATAAGTCTTGTAAATGTTTCCTCATATTTACTAGTAGATTCACCATCCTTCTTATTTATCTCAAGGAATTCCTTATACATTTTCGTATGAAGAATAATTGAAAAGTACTTATTTAAAATTTGAATTTAAACTCATCCCACTCCATGGAGTCAATTTCTTCTTGTTGCTTCGTGTTCGTGATAAGAGTACTCCATTGATGCACTTCACCTTTGAATAAATAAACAACTAAAATAAAATTTACATGTTCTAAACAAATAGAGTGGAAAATATATTTTCAGTGGTACGGATCCATTTCTTAGTAACTAGGGGATTATTGAATCCACTAAAAGAAGGTGGATGTTTCCTCATGATGGATTTAGAGAATGTTGTTTCCTCATTTTCTTATTTGGAATATTAGTATGATTCACATATTGAGAAATTTTCATAAGAATGTAAATGATATTTTTCATTATATATCCAATTACATTTTGTTTCTCAAGAGGAAAATAATTTCATTTTCTATGACATTAATCATTAACACAGTTCCTTCGGGAACCATCCACTAACTAAAACAAAAAATCATGGTGTGAGAAGTAATAATCATAGTGGAAATAAACATAATAATTAAAAATAATTTATTGTATGTCTAAATATAATCATCATCTTTTAAATCTATGAAACCATAGTTTTAACCCAAGTCATCCATGATCATAATCTATTAAAATAATTCAAAATGATTTGTAAAGAAAATGTAAATCAATATAATTTTATCCCTTTGGAGTTCGCATTATAAGGGCACACTCACCAAAAAACAGAATTATGGTTGAGATATACTCGAATAAATCCTTTTGGGGTTATTAAACATATATTAATCTTTACTAAAACCACACACACTTGTAGTATCCATATAGGGATGTTCTTTTATGAAAACTACACTCCATTCTTTACCACAACATAGGATTATCATAAAGATTCTATCAAATGTTTTTTATCCTAGTTTCAAATTTTAACTAAAAATTACTCTAATACCAACTATATAAACCCATAATTTTCAAAAATAAATTTTATATCTTAATATATGAACATTTAATAGATAATATTTTGATCCACACTAGAATCATATAGTTTTATTGTCTTTGAAAATTTGGACATATAACAAACATGTGTATAAAAGATCTACATTATCTATCGATTATATCTTAAAAAATATTTCACTTATTAGAAATATCATAAATAAAATCTTTTATTATATCTGGGAGAAGTGAAACATAATAAAGGGTGATCTTAAATGCTCATTAAGTGTAAAAAAGGGAGATATTTATGATCACTAATTCATAACATGAGAATAAGTTGATGAGAACATGATCTTAACATTTGAAAAACTATACCAAACATATCATAGATCATAATCTTCAATCATGGAATAAATCTTGGTAGATCAAAAGACATTAACCATAATGGAATAAAAAAAATTAACCATGAGAGCATAACATTGGCATAAGACATATGTTTATGGTATACACATAAGTATGGAAAATAATTTCCTTAGTCTTGGATCATTTCCCATACTATTGTAGCGAATTGGGTAAACTAACCATTTGATCAAATCCTTATTCATGATTTAATCCCAATACTATCATAGTAGAATGAGTTCCTCACTAAAATGGGCTAACTCCACATTTTAGTTCTTATTAACACATGAGATATCCATATTTACCCAATTCATTAGAGGTATATATAATTCTGAGACCATTTATTACAGAATGAAAATAATACATATGAATTACACCAGATTATAAAACATTAATCATATAATAACATATGGAAAGGTAATTAGTTTCATAAACATTAAATTATTTCATCCGAGCATAACCCATGGAAAATAAAAATTTCTTATAAAGGTTTTCTCATAACTTAATTAACCTTTGGGAAAGAAACATGTTTTATTAAATTATACTCAATTCATCTTCAAAATCCATCCAAATAATGATAGTTTATGGCATCATTGTATCATATCCCTAGTAAATAATATTAAAGGATATTATTATAGATGCAAAGTTTCCTTTAAAATATCACATGATAATTTCTTGAGGAAAATAACTTTTTCAATTTGAAATTACTTATTTAAAAAAATCCTAAATATTAAGGAAAAAATTTTATTTGAAAATAAAATTTTAAAATTTTAATGTAATATTCAAATAATTAATTATTCATTATGTAGAGGAATTATATTCATGTCTTGTATGTTAAAATAAAGTTTTCTTTCACATTTTTTTTAAAAAGTAAAAAGCATATCATTTGGAAGATGAAAAGATGATTAATTTTAAACCATTTTGTAAAAATTATAAGAAGGGTAATATTTACTTTAAACAATCATATAATAATAATAAAAACATTCTCAATAACATTGTTATAATAAATGGACATTGCAGTAAATGTATTTTCAACTCGAGAGAGAAATAAACCCGAATTTCCTTAAAAGAACTCTTATGATCTGTGGAATATTTAAAGAGAGGAAAATGAAAGGAAAACTATAATATCTAGAAATAAAAATAGTATAATAAAATTCTGGAGTTTCTTGAGAGGTAGATCATAAAATTTGATCATCAGACACTTAATCATAAACAATCTTGATAAACAATGAGATTGTAACATAAATCCCTTACCTCAAGTTTTACTTTCTTAAAATGTTCTCTAACTTCTTATAAAATAAATTTAAATTTATTATAATTATAAACCAAAGTCATGTTAATGTTTATAAAATAATATATGATCTAATTATAACATCTTAATACCCATTTATTAATAATTTTTTATTAAAATCATCATTTTCGGGTGTTAAATATTTCATTTTTTTCATAAGAATATTGATTTGGTATTTATGGTATTTATAATTTTATCATGGTTACATAATATACATAATTTTAATAATTATATAAATATAATATATATTTATTATATATATATATATATATATTTAGAGTCATCCATAAAATCTAGAGATAGAAAAATGAATTACATAGTTCATGGAGACAGTAGGTCGTACACACACATGAATACTATTTTCACATTTCAATAGATTGAATAAAAAATGTAAATAATAATTCAAATTTATAGAATAATTATTATATATTATATATTATATATATTCATTAAATATATCCCTATTACCATCCATGTAAATTGGTAATAAAAAATGAATCATATCGCTTCATGGAGGTGGTAGTCCACATGTACGCATGAGTGCAATTTTCAATTTCCAATAGTGGAAGGTAACAAGGTTGATGTGATATTATAATTGAAGAAGGTTTATTATAATATAAATAAAATATTTAAAAATTAATACTATTATAATAACAATCCATTAAATATAGTGATGAAAAATGCATTGTATCGGTACGTGGATGTGGTAGTCCACATGTATGCACTAGCAATACTTTCACATCCATTTTATGGAAAAGAGGGTGGATAATGGTATTTACATAATCATAATAAAATCTAAGTATATTTATGATTCTTAAGAAATTATTTTATGATTAATACAATATAATTAGAAGAGTAAGAGTAATAAATAATTTGAAAGAGGTCGGGTCGGAAGATTACCTCTTCTTCGGTAGGCCTCCATAAGATCCCTTCTTAAGGACCCTTGGAATGGTATTCTAAGAATAAAAAAAATTTCCTTTATGGATAGGGAATTGGAGAAGAAAATTGGGTAGTTTTTTCTTTTAGGAAAGATGTCTCAAAGTGGTGTCAAAATGAGAGAAGGTGTTTCATTTTATATGTGGGGGAGAGGACACACATGGAATTTCTTAAAAAAATAAAATATAATAAAGTCATACTCAAGAAAAATGCTTCCAAATGGAAATAGGTTTTATTTTTTGATATTATGAGGTCCAAAATGGAAAAAATAGTATTTATACAAGTTTAATTGAAAAATTACACTTATATTTTATTTTACCTCCCGGTAAACCAATTTTAACCTTTATCATGGTGTCTTTTTACTATTTTTACTATTCATTATTACCAAAAAATTAACGTCGAATTATTAAAATATTTTTAAATTATAATTAAAAATATAGAATTCATTTGATAAACTTTTATTTACATAAGTTCTATAATATAATTTAAAATTAAACCCACAAAACATGATGAAAAAGAGTATTCTAGAAAAATGTTTTCTCAAGTATAAAAAGGATTTATACCAAATCCAACATAAAGTTAATTAAAAATATATTTATTGAATCATTAATAGTATAAATGTTCCTATTTTAATTTAAAACTATTTTAATATAATATGAAACTTTATATATAATTTAAATTAAAAGAAAGTTTTCAATAAAAATCAGTTTTTCACTATTTATCAAAATATCAATCTTTTTAAAAAATTCAAAAAAAATTCACCCTAAGATAATTTTGACATGCTGATTTCAAAAATGAAGGTCATTTTTTCAAAAAAAATTTCTAAAATTTGAAACAAAATTAATTATATTATTTTCTCACAAAAAGTAATAAAAACCAATTTTGAAGAAAAAATATATATTTTAAAGCACATAATGGCTTTACTAAAAATTGGGTACATATTTATAATTATATTTGTGTTATATAAAACCATTATAATTATTTATTTTTAAAATTTGGTTATTTCTATTTATTCCTCCAATTTAATATCTTGGTTACAATAGTAAAATATATTACGGTTCATTTAGACTCGGGGTTGTGTGTATCCCAAGCTATTGTAGAAATTAAATTTATTTGAAGAGAAATATATCTTAAAATCTTGGGGTGTTACAAAGGTACATTGAATATCTATTTTAAGGTATCCCCTTATTTTAAACTTCTTCATAAAGTTAATCAGCATTCTTAAAATATATAGGGATAAACTTTGAATAAAAAATATTTTCTTATGTCTTCCCAAACCAGGCCAGAGAAATATCGAGCTATATATTGAATCTATCTATATTATGAATAAGTTGAAGGTCATGAGAATTTTTCCAAGCCAAATCGAATCTTTATATTGTGTTTATCTAAGGAATCTAGACCCTTTTCTTCTACACATGTCTAAAATTAAAAAAGAGGTAGTTGGGACTAAATTTCAAGATGTTTTTGAGGGTAATAGAGTCATGGATGGAAAAAGAAGAGGGAATTACTATCATATATGGGAGACAGGTACTAAAGCATGTAAGGATTCCTTGGATCATTATACTATTTATATAAGAGGATAATTGTTCACTCACAAAATATGGAGAGTGATTTTGATTGATCAATCTGAGAGTGATGCTGATGGAGTTTCTTTTCTTTTATTTTTTTTTATTTTAATTTTATCATGCGATAAAACAATAGAGATTTAGTGGTAGAGGCTAGGAAAATCTCCCCCATTAACTATTATTTAATTGTACTAAATAATGATACATATCTTTCTAATTGATTTCTATAGATTTATTTTAATTGTTTTATGTAGTTTAAGGATTTAACTATCATTGAATTCAAAGTATTCTTCCCTTTTTTACTCATTTTCATACACATTCCACCTAGGAAGTCGTCAATTCCTATGATAGTAAGTATTGGGATAATCTAGGGTATATCAGAGATATTCATCACTATGCTAGGCAAGATTAGGGGATACTATTATGATTATATTACCATATTCATGCCAAAACTACAAGGGGAGGGTAATCAATGAGGTTTTATTTGGTAAGATAAAGAGATAAGGAGAACTAATTAGAATAAGTGTTTAATAAGAGAGTGGGGTAGGATATCCAAGGTTGGACCATTAGATTTTAAAAAAAAAATCAAACTCTTTATTTATCTAATTATCTCACACAACCCATTTGTTTTAAACATACTTAATGCACCTAATTAAAGTTAAAAACACACTAAAAACACTCTCCTCTTCATAGAAAACATGAGTTTTAAAATATACTACATTAACTTGGGTTCAAAATTTCTTTTATAGGAGCCTCGTGAAAAACTCCCCATCAACCTGTCATCATTGTCATGGTGGAAGTCTAGTGTTGTGCTCTTTATTTTGATTTTTTTTCAATTGAAATATAATTTATTCATGATGATATCTAGTTTGGTTCACCTCTTTTGTTTTTATATATATGTTAATAGAACTATAATAGAAGGAATTAGAAATTTAAGAATTACTGATGAAGTATATGGATAGATTCTTATAATTCCATTTACTGACTCTACATTCTCTTCCACTTCACCAAATAAATCCACCTTAGTAAGTGAAAACATAGAGGATAATTTTTTTAGTTCAATAAGAAACTTAGTGAGATTTATGATTTTTTTTAATAATAATAACTTGTTTTAATTATTTAATATTAAAAAATATTGTGATATCATGGAAAGAATGATAAAATCACTATATAATTTTCATTGTTTAGAAGGAGAGGTCCATGGATTGATCAGGATGATAGTGGTACTATTGGAGTTTCTTTTCTTTCTATTCAATTACTGTAATGTTTCTAGTCGTGGAACACTAAACCATTAGTAGTCATGCCTAGGAGAATATCTATATTCTATGTTATTCAATTCTATTTGTTAACGATAAATATATTTCTACTTGATTTATCTAGAATGATTTTTTATTTTTTATATAGTAAGTGGTTTTCATTATCTCTGAATTAAAAATATTCTTCCCTTTACAAATTTTCACAAACAGACCACCTCAGAAGTCTTCACTGCTTCTGATGGTGAGTAGTGGGATGAACCATGGGGGATTGTAGAAATCCAATCACTAGGATATGAAATATTGGGAGATAAAATTATTATTATATTATCCCATTCAATTTTAAATTTCTAGGGGATGGTAATTGGAAAGGTTTCATTTAGTTAGAGAAAGAGAGTATGATAACTAATGAGGATGATGATTTAACAGGTAAGTGGAGATGGATATCCAATGATAGACCACTATATTTTAAAAATGATTTCAAAATCCTTGTTTATATTCTTATTTTAAACAACCCATTTTGTCTCCAACCAAATAAACCCAACAAATTAAAAAGAAAGTCATAATAAAAACACCCTTATCTCAAGAAACAATTAGATTCACAGTATGTAATATATTCACTTGGGTTTAAAATTTGTTTAATATGATCCCTACAATTGGATCCTTGTCATATAATGAGGGAAATTATCTTTTCAAAATATAGTATAAAAGGTTGTTTTTCAATTCAATAGTTTGTTAAGGCTGAATTTTTTATTTTACCATTTTTTAGTAAAAAACAATATTTCTTCTTAATAACTTCCCATTATGATCAATTTGGCCAATAAAGTACATAATTAAATTAAATTTAATGATAATTAATTCATTGGAACTGAAATGCGCATAAAATTCCAAGCATAAGAAAATCTATTCCTAGGTGGAAACCCATAATATAAAATTATTCACACATTTATACTTTTGATCCTTGAAAATAAAATAAACCGCAGATAGCCTGATCAATGAATTTATTTTTTCCAAACATTAATCATGAAAGAAGTAACCCTTGAAACAATAAGTAACCAATAAATAGAAGAAATTAACAACAAGGTGGATGACCAGAACTACCAAAATTCATTACAGAATCCCAAGAGAAAATACAAAAAATACATATCTCCTCAATTAGATAACCAATATAATGATTTAATCCTAGGTAATTTTAGTTTTAAAAATAAAATTGAGATGAATATTATTTACCCAAAATTATTTCCATGATAGAACATACCAATAATAAGGCTCATCTTTATTGATACCCTCATTCACCTGACTAAAATAATTCACTTACACAACTTCTCAATCATTAAAATTTAAGATTTTAAATAAAAAATTTATAAAAATAATGAGAATTGATCAGAAAATTATTTTATATACCATTACCATTTACGATCCATCGCAAAAAAGGGCATCAAGATCTCCAAATTTAAATAAATAACTCAAGGTTTCTGTATAAAAACATATATTCACAACTAATTTCTTTTTCATCCATATTACTATGAGTAAAAATTAGAACTCAATAATCATAAATCCTTAATGAAGACTAACTCAACATAGTAGTTTAATCTCAACCAAAAAAGTGATTATAGACCCGCCCGATAATTCACCAAACAATTTATCCTTTTTGTAAAATATAATCTCTAATTGAGATTAAACAAGATCACAACTATATTCTATTTATATCTCAATTTTACTTTTATGTATTACTTTAAACTTTCATCCTCATTTAAATATTTACTCCAAACATCTTTCTTGGAAAAAATTGATGGAATTATATACCATTATAATGGAACCAAAGATCAAAGGTAAATAAATCTATATAACAATTCAATTTCCAATGGTGATGGTTAACAATAAAATAATGGATAATAACTTTGTCTATTTTATTATCTACTCTTCATTTTAGGTAAGAAATATTCATAGAATGTATAATCACTTGAGACAATGAGAATATCTACTTGAATTTATTTTATGTTCATGAGAAATCAACCAACTATATCGAATAATCTCATCACAATAGATTTCTATCACCCTGGGAATTTCAATCATCCTTTGAAAACAATTCCATGTCATTATGCAAATGAATTTCCCTATGTTTGAAAATCATCCTTTTGGCTAATCATAGTTACTCACCCACTAGATGGGATGATAAAAAAATATGTGAATCCCTGTCAATGGAATACACCATCCACATTCCAAATTTACTATCATCATTCCAACCTTCGATATCCAAGATCTTACTACCATTTCCTCCATTATAAATTTCTAATGAATTTATTTACGAAAAACTTTGATTAGTAAGGATTTCACCAAAACCATAGGAAGAGTTTCATTAAGTATATCATTACTCTACCATGGAATTTATGACCAATGATTTCTCACATTTATACCCTTATCCTCCCAACCATTATGTATAATGGTTGATAGTTTATCATAAACCATATTATTACTTTAAATTTGGATATTTATTTACACAAAAGGATTACCAAAATGGTTTAGTTTAGACTCTAGTATAACACCTAATCATAACAAAGTGACCTTAGTGATGAAATAAAAAGATTCAACATTATTATTTATATGATCCTTACACTAATCTTCTTAATTCATCCCAAATAACTACACATAACCCAAATCAACAAACAGTTCTATTTTGAATGAGAATCATTGGAATATAATTTTATGGAATATCCCATTGTCTAGAAACTATGGATAAATACACTATTTACTTCCCTTACATAGAATTCCATAGGTCTATTAACCATAGAAAATCCCATTATACAGAATATTATCTCAATTTCATCTATCACTACTAGAATACTCAAAGATCTCTCTGCACTTCTATTTTTCTAATCCAATCATAGGGATCCAACACACTAGAAGCATACACTGGTGGCTCCTTAATTGGAATAATTCAAGTGGAATAGATCTAAAATTTATAAAGAGTTCCCCTGATTCATAAGGATCAAAAAATAAATAATTCATGTTTTGATAAACTTATAATATAAAAGAGATAAATTCGTAATACTTAAATGAATCTATCTATCATATTGTATGGATTCATTGGTACCACATAATAGGACTAGTATCTAAATGTTCTTGAGTCCTTTGAAATTATTTATCAGGAGCTACAACACATTGTATCAAGAACTATATCTGCCTCAAATTTCCATCAAACCTCCATTATATAATATAAAATCCCTATTTTGGCATCCAATTCTCACCATCTCCTTGAAAAAACCTAAACCTAGATCTCATATAAAATGATGCGGATAATGATAAGTCTCTCGATAGTCTAGACAATAAAAACTATCTATGAATCTATTCAAATCAATCATAAAGTCACATAACTATGAACTAGATCTATATATTACATTCTCCCATCCTTCAAAATTATTGTTAACATACTATGGTTTTAGTCATGTTTCATTAATAAGAGACATGATCAGGAATATATTGGTCATCACAACCATTCCAAAGTCCTCCATTATGACCACATATACACTACTAGAAAAATGACCTATACCCATGTTTCAAAATGTGGGTATAGCCCCCAAAACCGTGGGTATAGGCTATACCCTCGGTTTGAGAAACCATGGGCAACCGAGGCGTCAGGATAGGCCCATAGCCTATACCCACGATTTATCAAACCGTGGGAAAAGATCTGTCCACCGTGTCATTGCCTTTTTTCCACTGTGTCACATCCTTCTACCAACGGTTTTAAAACCGTCTGTTTAAATATATTGAAAAAAACCAAACCCGAGAATTGATCTCGTGACCTGCACTTCGATCACCAAACACCAATCCATCTAACCTACCTGAATTTTTTATACTAACATATATCCATCAGTGTAATTATATTAATATTAGTCTTCGGTTTTAAGAAAAAAATTCCATTGGGTTTTGAACCCGCAACCTTCACTTCAAAGACACTGCACCTCACCACTTCACTTATAAAATTTACGTTAATAGATACCTATATTTTTCATTATATATTAATATTTTTCCTTATTAGGAAAAAGTAGAGTACAGGGTTTCGAACCCACATATGTCCTCAGAACTACTCAACGACTAACCGACCTATCTAAATCACTTGATGTATAATATATCTAAACTTATTTTAATATATTATTCTTGCTCTCTATATTAGGAAAAAAGCTGCTGATGAGACTCGATACCGAAACCATAGGCATAACCAAGCAGCGACTCACCAATTAATCTACACCACTTATGTGTTTTGTTATTTATATCTCTTTAAATATGTTAATTCAAACCGTGGGTATAAGAAGGAAAACCGCAGGTATATGTATTCCCACTAATTTTTTTGTGCCCCGCGGATTTTTTTTCTTCCATAACGTGGGAAAGCTATACCCACAGTTTTAAAAAACTGTGGGTACTGGTCTTTGAAAAAGACCGTATACCTACGGTTTTTCTAATACCATGGGCATATGTGACTTTTCCCCCACAGTTTTGGAAAACCATGGGTATAGGTCATAAAAAAACATATACCCACAATTTTGGGAGAAATCATCGGTATTGGTGACCTATACCCACATTTTTGCTTAAAACCATGGGTATAGGTCTATTTTCCAGTAGTGTGTACTAGAAATCCTTAATAAGACTTAGTATAAACTATTCCAACTGATCGTCACATGTGGATTACTCCAAACTCTATCTTATGATTTGATACCAATATGTCATGTCTCGACACACTAGTAGGTGACCTCCCAAACACTACCTCAAATATTCTAGGGGATAGTGACCAACCCTAAGGTATCCACTCAAATCATTGGAGGCATTACCTCTAAACACAAAATTTCACCTACGAACATGTATAATCATCCACTAACACATATATAAAACAAAATTATCAATGATACATGTGTATATATAAAAATACCTCTATGGTATAATGTTTTTTAATACAAATTAAATCGCTAAATATTACCCACACATCCCAAACATATGTATTCCTGAACACTGATGACCTAAGGGTGGTCACCATAATGATATCTACATCTAATATACATCTATAGTCAGAATTTCCCAAGGATGTTCATTTCTTTATTCATTTCTGATAATCCCCCTTTTAATGGTTGATGGGGAACCCGTACATAGACCGTAGGCTTCGTAACAATATAGGACCCGAAGGTCTTAATGGATTTTATCCTATACTATGACTACCTAAAACTGCCCCTCCCTAGCATCTGCATCATGATCAACACTCCACCTTCACATTATTGGTCGACTAGTTATCTTGTGTAGGGATGTACATGCCTATTACCAATGGGAAAGTAATATTGTCTCATTCTTCTAAGTCTGATAAGCTCTTCTCTGGTGAATTCACATGCTCTGTGTCCTCATATAGGGCCTTATTCCTCGTATGTTAGTTTGGTACATCTGCATTCATGTGGAACGAAGGCTTTGTGGTGGCCTGAAGTCCTTGATTTAGCCCGAAAGCCTTACTGGCCTGAAGGTCTTGGGTGGCCCAAAGGCCTTGAAGGACCCAAGGACCAAATTGGTGGCCCAAAGGCCAAATGGGTGAATAGTTTCAGCTACTACAGTACCGAACATTACCTACTACAGTAATTTCTATAGTTCCTGATACAGTACCAGTAAAAATTCCCCTACTTGGATTTGATCTCGAGTCTCTTTGATGAACTTATGGAGTCCACACCAACCGGGATGAGGCTCATGTGCGCCTGATATACTACTATAACAACCATAGATTTCCATCCACTATAATTATCCATCCTTCACATCAGTTGATCTATAAGTACACAAGGTGAATAACATGTAAGTGAGCATATAGGGGTGATTAATAATACATATTATGGTTATCCAAAATAGATACCTTATCCCATAATATTCAGTTTCTATGCGAATCAGTAATAAGTAAAGAGTAGATAAAGAAAAATCACTTAACTTCATCATTATACCTAACAATACTCATGATTGATCCTAATCACACCACCCATAACTCACTTTTATCACTCTCATCAAATAAAAATGTTTCTTTAGAAAATAATTTCAATTTTATCTCATATCACTTCATAGATTTCCCACCCAATAATTCACCATAGACACACTAATCATGAGATTCTAGAGAAAATACATGTTTCTTATTATATCTAAAGTGATGGAGGGGTTACACATCTCTAAATCTTGAAGCAACACATATATTCAAATGAAATAGAAAATATATATCTCTATGAATATGGATATATTCCTTGGTATAAGAGAAAATAATCCCTTCATGGTCTAAAACTATATTTTTGGTTCTCTCAATACGAAAATTGTGGGTAAGTAGAACAGATAATATCAAGTGAATCATTTTCCACATCTATATCAAGGATGTGGGATATGAATAGTGTAACCAATTAGGTAAATTATATTCAATTTAATTCTCACATTATAGATTATAGAGTAATTACTCATATCTATCTATCACATACCATATATAAGGGAGTAATTAATAATCTTAACATATCTCCAGAAAATATTTTATCTACCTCAACCTAGGGTTAGGGGGAGTGGGGGAAGACATATGTACAATTCATCTCTAGAATCTAATTAGGCCAGTGGGTGCAATGTGTATGGTTACATACATCTTACAACATTACTAGACATATGGAGAGTATAAGAGAATACACTAGAATACCCCATCGCCATCAATATCTATCCATCATAGGACTCATTACATCATATATGAAATTATCAGAAAACATTTATTCTCTTTTATAATAAAGGACCCCCCTAATAGATGTTTAATATTTCCCAAGTTGAAATCTAGAGTTCTTACCACATCCTCAATGAATTCCCACTTTCCATGCTCATAGGAATCAAATAATAATAATTTAATAAAAAAATTATTTTTATTTAATTATAAAACTGAATAACTTAGTATTAGGTTGATATCACATTTTAAACTTTTAGTTACATTCATTTCATCGAATGTAACAAAGGTTAATTTAACATATTTTATAAGAAATATTATAGTTTACTTAAATATTATAACGAACCATAATTTACATACATGGTTATTACTTCAAAATTGAAGCATACTTATTACAACATATAACAAAACCATGAAAGGACCGTATAGGTATAGTGTCTTTAGAAACTGGGAAACATAAACAACTGGTTCATAAAGCATCTACACTATCTCCCATTTATTTCATCATATCTAGAGTCCCTTTTGACATATCATACTTAATATCCTTCTTCCTAACCTGGGGAAAAGAAAACATACAAAAGGGTGAGCTCAAATTCTCAGTAAGGGTAAACGAAAGAAATATCAAACATATCATATTCATAAGAACATAACATTTTGGAAATCTTACCCTGCAAAAGAAATCATAATTTCATAACATGGGATAAATAATAGAAGTGAAATGTAATCCCAATAATCATAACATAAAACATTACGCTTTGTGGCATACACACATAATCATAGAGAATCATTTCTTAGTAGTCAGGACTCATTGCCAAGACTATCTTAGCGGACAATGTCCATTTCTGAACAGAGTTCACTCCTCGTTTCAATCCTGTTTCACTGAACCGGTTTAACCTACCATTCCAGCCATGTCTATCTCATGAGATATAAATCTTTACCCAATGCATTGGAGGGAGATATAGGTCCCACCCATCTCATAATTATACCATTCTTATGTGTGCCACAAAATCATAAATCATACATCATTGCATAACCCATGTAATAAAAATGGGATTCTTAAACATAATGACATCATAAAGCAATTCATATAAGACAAAGGAATTCATAAAAATAATTCCATCACAACATAATCAAATCAATGTAATAATAGGGATAGAAATATAACCCTATATTATCTTAGATGGAAAATAATTTTGATAAAACACTTGAACTCCATTCTTGAGTAAAATATCCTTTCTACTTCAAAAACACTTTTTATATCTTTACATTTTATACAATTTTAAACTAAAAGAATTTGATTAAAAATAAACTTGAAAACTTGTAAAGTAAGATTCTTCAAAATAATGTTTTAACAATCCATTCATTCCGTATAAGTTAAAAAAACATTCTTCTCGTACTTTGGCCGAAAAAGTCAAAAAGTACCTCGTACGAAAAACGACAAAATATTTCTTTCATATCTTTCACTAAAAACTCACCGAAGGGTAAAATTGGATTTAAACAATTTTAGAAGGATATAAATATTACATATTGAGGAAACATGGATGTGGATGATAAATATTCCCTAGTAAATTCTGAAGTATAAACAATCTCGGATAAAAATGAGATTGCGAGATTTTCCCTTACCTTAGGTCCGCTTTTCTTCATAAGTGTCTGAACCTTCTGTATAATGATTTAAATAATGTCATTGACTTATTCCAGAATCATGATATCATATATGGTCAAATTCTTAGTTTCTTATTAGTAATATTTCATTGCTACTTTTTATTCGGGTGTTTATTGCTTTATGTCAGTATGTGTGTTTTGTCGAATAAATTCTTATTCCTCTTTTTAGGTTATAGACACCTCATTTAAAGAATGGTATTAGTGAAATATATATCATATTTATTCATTAAATTAATTTATATAATCATTATTCAATGAAGATCATGTAGAACGAGTCGTATCACATCGTGGAGACGATATTCCGTACATACGCACGAGCGATGATATCGTTCCCATGATTGTGGAATTGTATTGGAGTGTATGTATACTATTTCAGAGTCAATATCACTTTACAATAATCATATATAGTCATTATTTACACCATTATACCCATCCAAGTATGGTGGTGATGGAAAATAGATTACACCACGACGTGGAGACGGTATTCCGTACGTATGCACGCGCGGTGATTTCTTTTTCCGTAGGATGGATAGGTGGTGAAATAGGGTTGTTTCATACTTATAATAACATATCAGTATATGAGTGATACTTATGTTATTACTTCTTAATGAAAAAACTAAATAAGAAGAAGTAGAAGAAGAAATAAAGTTGAAAGAATCGGTAACGGACATTACCTCTTCTTTGAAGCTCCTCTTTGAGACCTCCTCTTTGGCACTAAAATTGGTCTTTGAAGAAGAACATGATCTCTATGATGTTTATAGGGAAGTGGGGAAGTGAAGTGGGCAGGTGTTGGCCGAGCTTGAATGCTCAAATTGGTGTGAGGAGGAGAGGGAGGAGGTGCCCTTTTATAAGGGAGGAGAGTGGCACCTTTGGAAATATAAGAAATATTAGTTTATATTAAATCCCAGCCCCACTTAAAAACATCCAAAATGATTCATATCCAAATATTAGATGAGATAGGGTTGTAATATCACCAACCAATAAAATTTAGACATGTTATGAATTTAGTTTAAACATTATCAACTTGATTTATCTTTATTTACCAATTTAATTTTATTTGTGGTAATAATATTCTAAATTTTAAATTATTATAAATAATTACATATGTGTTGTGAATTTTCCATAATTTGACACTTTATGACATTTTAGACCATATAAATTTTAATTTATAATTTTTAAATATTTTTGTGATTTTTAAACAATTTTATAATATGTTATTTTTATAAAATAACAATAGTGTCAATTTTGACACTATTCATTTATTTGAATTTAAATAAAATATATATAGAAGCTATGTTCAAAATAAAAGCATTAATAGATTCATAAAATGTCATAGGTATCTATAAAATTAGTGGAGCACATTAAATAGTTCATATAATATTTATTTTAATATATTTGAAACCATTTATTCGATATTTTAATTAATAAAATAATTTCAATTTCACTATTGTGTCGTGATTAATGATAATTATTTAATCCCTAAAAATTCTAAATAAATTCTTATAATGTAGATAATTGTATTATATTTCTAGATAATATTCATGTTCTAAGTTTCATTAAGTTTATCACTAAATTAAAATTATTGTACTTATAAGATTTAAGAAAGTGACATGTTGTCACTTTCTTTGGTTTTAATAATAATTAAATTACATTCATTGAAAAAAGTCCATTAAATGAATCTAATCCGACCCTTAGGTGATATTGGTCGACTTTTAGTCATCCAATAGGATTTTAGCAGGTGTTAGGGTAATTTTATAATCTTATATTTACCCTTAATTACCCAATTTACCATTAACTATGGTAAATAAAATTTACCGTAGTTACTATTCATAATGTCCAAAAATAAAGAGGAGCCTATTAACATAATTTGTACCCACTGATTCCAAATATAGAATCCATTTTTCAAAATTCAAAACACATAAGTTGTAGTAATTAATTTAAAATTAATCCCGTTGTTAAGAAAATGGGTTTTAGAAGTTAAAACAATGCCAAAGATTAAAATGTTTTTACCTATGAATTCAATTTGAAATTAATGCTAATGACACACATTATATTAAATGGTAAAAATATATTATATTTATACTTTTAAACCATTAAATATTATAATTTAACCATATAAATTATCTCAATGAAAAAAGTTGTTTTTATTTAAAAATTAGCATATTTTTACTATTCATCAAAATATGAAAGTTATCAAAAAAATATCAAAAATTTATCCAAAGTAAATTTTTATATCCTGATTCCAAATAAGAATTTTATTTTGTCAAATTGAACTTATAAACATGTCAAAAACTAGATTTAATGTGAGTGCACCATCAAAAGGCGGCAAAACTGCATTTTTTGAAAAATACTTATTTTACCTGAAAAATTTGTTTTGTTCTCTTAACATGTTCTAGAAAATGTGTAAGATGAATAATAATGTTATAAAATTCAAAATGTAGCTAATACTATTCATAATGGCTAGTCCATAATAATATATCGTTGTTTAGTGAAACCCGGTATTGCGTACTACACACGCTATCGAGGAAGGTCGCGATTGCGTGTAATGCAAGCCAAGTTAGTATTGTGTGTTGTGAAAGATTCCTTTGGTGTTGCGTATAAAATAAGACATAAAAAAAATATTTCTCATAAAATCTCATGGTGTTACATTCTACCACCCTTAAAATGAATTTCGCCCTCGAAATTCGTCACTTCATTACAAATAGATGAGGATACCTCTCCCTCATCATATCCTCAAGTTCCCATGTAGCTTCTTCTAATTAGTGGTTCCTCCATAAAACTTTCACCAAGCGAGTTGTATTTTTCCGTAGGACTTTTTAGATACGATTCATAATCTCTATCGGCTCTTCTTCATAAGAAATATCTTGCTCCAGCGGTACAACTTCTGAGATGAGTACATGTGAAGGATCAGGTATGTACTTTATCAGGAGAGATACATGGAATACATCGTGAACTTGGGAGAGATTCGGTGGAAGCGCCAATCGGTAAGCTACCTTCCCAATACAATCGAGTATTTCGAAAGGGACGATATATCTAGGGCTCAACTTTCCCTTCTTTCCAAATCTCATTACCCTTTTCCTGGGAGATATTCATAAGAACACTTTATAACCCACTTCAAACTATAGGTCTTTTCTTCGGTTATCGACATAGCTTTTTTGTCTACTCTGAGATGCTCTTATGTGTTGTTGAATAGATCTGAACTTTTCTGCCATCTCATCAACAATATCAGGTCCTAATAGCTTTCTTTCCCCAACTTCATTCCAGCAAGTTGGAGTTCTGCATTTTTTTCCATAGAGATCTTCATAAGAAGCCATCTGAATACTGGAGTGAAAGATATTATTATAATAAAATTACACCAAAGATAGGTGTTGATCCCAACCATCTTTTAAATCCATAGAGCAAGCTCTCAACATGTCTTCTAGTGTTTGAATTGTCCTCTCAGACTGACCGTCTGTCTGAGGATGGTAAGCAGTGCTGAAACTCAACTCCATATCTAGAGCATGCTGAAGACTTCGCCAGAATTTCGAGGTAAATCTCGGATCCCGATAAGATATAATGGAAAGTGGTACTCCATGCAATCTTACCACTTCCTTTACATATATCCTGGCAAGCTGATCAAGAGAAAAATCTTCTCTAATAGCAATGAAGTGTTCTGACTTAGTAAGACGATCAACTATAACCCAGATATCATTATTGCCTTTGAATGTTTTAGGAAGTCCAGTGACAATGTCCATAGTGATGTTTTCCCATTTCCATTATGGTATGGGTAATGGTTGTAACATCCCCTTAGACTTTTGTCTCTCAGTTTTAACTTGCTGACAAACCAAGCATCGAGAGACATATTCAGTAACATCTCTTTTCATGCCATCCCACCAAAAGTACTCTTTCAGGTACCTATACATCTTCGTACTTCTAGGATGAATATAAAATGAAGAACTATGAGCCTCATCCAGAAGCTCCTTCATTAATTCGGGGATGGGAGGAACACAAACCTGATTCCTAAATCTTATTATCCCATCACAATCAAGGTTGAATTCAGGAACATTTATAACCTTCTTTTGTAACTCTACATCTTCTTTCTGTGCCTCTTTAATCTTCACATGTATAGATGGCCGAACATTCATTTGAGAAAGATAAGATTTTTCCCCTTCCATTATAATTCCAAGATCCATCCTTTGTAAATATATAAATATTGGATCTTTTGTGATCCTCATCATGGACAAGCTAGCATGGTCTTGTCGACTTAATGCATCTGCCACCTTGTTTTCTTTCCCAGGGTGGTAATGAATTGAGCAGTCATAATCCTTAATCCGCTCCAACCATCTTCTTTGACGCATATTCAGCTCATTTTGTGTGAAAATATACTTTAAACTTTTATGATCAGTATAAATATCATACCTTTCACCATAAAGGTAATGCCTCTAAATCTTTAATGCAAAGATTATCGTAGCTAACTCCAAATCATGAGTTGGGTAATTTTGCTCATGGATTTTCAACTGTCGCGAGGCATAAGCTATCACCATATCATTTTGCATGAGAACACACCCCAATCCCTTCTTGGATGCATCACTGTAGATCACAAACCTTTCTCTACTGCAAGGTAGTGTGAGCACAGGTGCACTAGCTAACCTTCTTTTTAGCTCTTTGAAATTCTCTTCACATTCCTCCATCCAAACAAACTTAACTCTTTTCCGAGTCAAATTGGTGAGTGGGTTAGATAACCTTGAAAAACCTTTCAAAAAATGTCGGTAATATCCAGCCAAACCAAGAAAACTTCGGATCTCAGTTGCTGTTGTTGGTCTCGACCATCTTTCAATAACCTCTGTTTTTGCTGGATCCACAGATATCCCCTCTTTTGAGATTATGTGACCTAAGAATGCAAATTTTTGAAGCCAAAATTCACACTTGGTAAATTTTTCATAAAGCTTATCCTTTCTCAGGGTCATTAATACAATTCTCAAGTGATCTTCATGTTCTTCCTTGCTCTTTGAATAGACAAGAATATCATCTATAAAGACTACCACAAACTGATCAATATAGTCTCTAAAGACTCTATTCATCAGATCCATGAAGATAGCAGGGGAATTAGTATGACCAAATGGCATCACTATAAATTCATAGTGTCTATACCTTGTACGGAAAGATGACTTTGGTATATCCTCCCTTTTGACCCTTAATTGATGATACCCTGAACGAAGATCAATCTTGGAAAAGTATTGAGCTCCGCGTAGTTGGTAAAATAGGTCATCAATGCATGGGAGAGGATATTTGTTCTTGATATTGATATTGTTAAGTTCTCGATAATCAATGCAGAGTCTCATTGATCCATCTTTCTTCTTAACAAATAGAACATGTGCTCCCCAAGGTGACGCACTAGGGCGTATGAATCCTTTATCAAGATTCTCTTGGAGTTGCTTCTTCAATTCCTGCAACTCAATTGGGGCCATTCTATAAGGTGTCTTTGAAATAGGCAAAGCACCCGGTACGAGTTCAATTGAAAACTCAACTTCATGATTTGGTGGAAGACCTGGAAATTCCTCTAAAAAGATATCATCAAATTCCCATACAATGGGCATATTATTAATCATGAGTTTCTCACCAACCATTTGAGATAAATAGACTTCATCCTTGCATCGATAGACGATCATAGATTGATCGAGAATATGAAATGTGACTTCACTTCTTTAGAAATTGATATGAGCTCCATATAAAGAAAGTCAATCCATGCCATGAATCACATCAAATTCCACTATAGGAAGGATCACAAGATTTTCAGGAAGCACTTTCCCACAAACTTCAATCGGAGAAGAAATGTAAACTTTTGATGCGACTGTTGTGCCATTAGGAGTTGTCACAGCCAACTCAATATCTAATTGTTGAGGTAATATGGTGATACCCTTAGAAAATTCTTCAGAAATAAAAGAGTGGGTGGATCCAGAATCAAATAAAACATTTTATACTTTAGAGTGGATGATAAGTGTACCTCTCACCACTTCGTTGTCGTACTCTACATCACCGATAGTAATTTCATGTAACTTTCCTTTGTCTTTTGCCTTAATAGTTTGTTGACGTCAATCATCATCATCAACCCTTGGATTTGGGCATTGATTGGCATAATGCCCCATCTCCTTGCACTTGAAACATTGAAGTGTAGTAGGTTCATTCTGTGTATCCCTTCCTTTGTTTGCATCATTAGACATTTTCTTCCCATTATTTCGACATTCAATTGCCTGATGACCTTTTTTTCACACTTATAACATTTTCGTGTCCCCTTAAGACAATTTCCTCCATGTTTCTTTCCACACTTTGAGCATAAGGGAAAACTCATCTTCTTTTCAGTGTGGTCTTTAGATTTTCCATTGAATTCTATTTTCCTCTTCTTATCAAACCCATGTGACTGATGGGTTACACCAATCTCCATCTCAACCTTGAGAGCATATAGAACAATTTCCTCGTAGCTATTGAAGTCCCTTATGGATAACGCCCTTCAAAGACTTGGTTTTAAGCCACTAAAGAATCGATTGATCTTACTCTCAGGTTGGATAATAATTCCGGAAGCGTACCTTGGAAGTCTTGTAAAATCTCCTTCGTAGGTACCAACAGATTCATCATCCTTTTTCTTCAATTCAAGAAACTCCTTATCCATCTTTGTTCGAAGAATACGAGGAAAATACTTATTGAAAAATAAGTTCTTGAACTCTTCCCTTTCCATGGACTCAATTTCATCCCTGTGCCTCGTATTCTTAATAAGATTAAACCATTGATCAGCATCACCTTCCAAACGATACACTGCTAAGATGAATTTATCATGTTCAGAACATTGAAGAACTGAAAATATCTTTTCAGTGGTACTGATCCATTGTTCATCCACTAATGGATCATAAGACCCACCGAATGAAGGTGGACGCTGCCTCATGAAGGATTCAACAGAATGTTTCTCCTTCCTTTTCTCATTTGGAAGTCCTGCATGATTCATAGCTTGAGAAAGTTGTGTGAGCATGGCTACAAGATTTTTCATTCCAACTCCCATAATGTTTGGTTGCTCAGGGGGACAATCATTGCATTGCCCATCGCATTCTGAATTAACACGGTTCCTTCGGGTTCCAGCCATTGACTAAAACCAAGAAGAATAGTGTGAGCAACACTAATTATAATAGGAAAACCACATAATCAAGAATAAAATTTCACACTTAAGGTCTTATCATAGGTTGTTCATGGCCATTTCTAAAACACTATGATTGTGTTCTATGCTTAGACATATCCTTAGGTTTTTACTAAGGCTTTCACATCATAGTCCCCAAAGGTTGACTATACCTTTCCTCTGATACCAACTACAACGACCCATACATTACATACATGGTTATTACTTCAAAATTGAAGCATACTTATTACAACATATAACAAAACCACGAAAGGACCGTATAGGTATAGTGTCTTTAGAAATTGGGAAACATAAACAAATGGTTCATAAAGCATCTACACTGTCTCCTATTTATTTCATCATATCTAGAGTCCCTTTTGGCATATCCTACTTAATATCCTTATTCCTGACCTGGGGAAAAGAAAATATACAAAAGGGTGAGCTCAAATTCTCAGTAAGGGTAAACAAAAGAAATATCAAACATATCATATTCATAAGAACATAACATTTTGGAAATCTTACCCTGCAAAAGAAATCATAATTTCATAATATGGAATAAATCATAGAAGTGAAATGTAATCCCAATAATCATAACTTAAAACATGATGCTTTGTGACATACACGCATAATCATAGATAATCATTTCTTAGTAGTCAAGACTCATTGCCAAGACTATCTTAGTAGACAATGTCCATTTCTGAACTGAGTTCACTCCTCGTTTCAGTCCTGTTTCACTGAACCGGTATAACTTGTCGTTCCATCCATGTCTATCTCATGAGATATAAATCTTTACCCAATGCATTGGAGGGATATATAGGTCCCACCCATCTCATAATGATACCATTCTTATGTGTGCCACAAAATCATAAATCATACATCATTGCATAACCCATGTAATAAAAATGGGATTCTTAAACATCGTGAAATCATAAAACAATTCATATAAGACAAAGGAAATCATAAAAATAATTCCATAACAACATAATCAAATCAATTTAATAATAGGGATAGAAACAGAACTCTATATTATCTTAGATGGAAAATAATTTTGATAAAACAGTTGAACACCATTCTTGAGGAAAATATCATTTCTACTTCAAAAACACTTTTCCTTTATTTACATGTCATACAATTTTAAACTAAAAGAAGTTGATTAAAAATAAACTTGAAAACTTGTAAGGGAAGATTCTTGGAAATAATGTTTTAACAATCCATTCATTCCGTATAAGTTAAAAAAACATTCTTCTCGTACTTTGGCCGGAAAAGTCAAAAAGTACCTCGTATGAAAAACGACAAAAGATTTCTTTCATATATTTTACTAAAAACTAACTGAAGGGTAAAATTGGATTTAAACAATTTTAGAAGGATATAAATATTACATATTGAGGAAACATGGATGTGGATGATAAATATTCCCCAGTAAATTCTTAAGTATAAACAATCTCGGATAAAAATGAGATTGCGAGATTTTCTCTTACCTTAGGTCCGATTTGCTTTGTAAGTGTCCGAACCTCCTATATAATGATTTAAATAATGTCATTGACTTATTCCAGAATTATGATATCATATATGGTCATATTATTAGATTCTTATTAGTATTATTTCATTGCTACTTGTTATTGGGGTGTTTTTTGCTTTATGTTCATATGTGTGTTTTGTCGAATAAATTCTTATTCCTCTTTTTAGGTTATAGAAACCTCATTTCCAGAATTGTATTAGTGTAATATATATCATATTTATTCATTAAATTCATTTATATAATCATTATGCAATGAAGATCATGTAGAAGGAGTCACATCACATCGTGGAGACGGTATTCCGTTCGTACGCACGAGCGATGATATCGTTCCCATGATTGTGGAATTGTATTGGAGTGTATGTATACTATTTCAGAATCAATATCACTTTAAAATAATCATATATAGTCATTATTTACACCATTATACCCATCCAAGTAAGGTGGTGGTGGAAAATAGATTACACCACGACGTGGAGACAGTATTCTGTACGTACGCACGCGCAGTGATTTCGTTTTCCGTAGGATGGATAAGTGGTGAAATAGGGTTGTTTCATACTTATAATAACATATCAGTATATGAGTGATACTTATGTTATTAGTTTATAATGAAACAACTAAATAAGAAGATGTATAATAAGAAATAAAGTTGAAAGAATCGGTAACGGAAATTACCTCTTCTTTGAAGCGCCTCTTTGAGACCTCCTCTTAGGCACTAAAATTGGTCTTTGAAGAAGACCAGGATCTCTAGGATGTTTCTAGGGAAGTGGGGAAGTGAAATGGGCAGGGTTTTTCCGAGCCTGAAGGCTCAAATTGGTGTCAGGAGGAGAGGGATGAGGTTCCCTTTTATAAGGGAGGAGAGGGGCACCTTTGGAAATATAAGAAATATGAGTTTTTATTAAATCCCAACCCCACTTAAAAACTTCCAAAATGACTTATATCCGAATATTAGATGAGATAGGGTTGTAATATCATCAACCAATAAAATTTAGACATGTTAAGAATTTATTTGAAACATTATCAACTTGATTTATCCTTATTTACCAATTTAATTTTATTTGTGGTAATAATATTCTAAATTTTAAATTATTATAAATAATTACATATGTGTTGTTAATTTTCTATAATTTGACACTTTATGACATTTTAGACCATATAAATTTTAATTTATAATTTTTAAATATTTTTGTGATTTTTAAACAATTTTATAATATGTTATTTTTATAAAATAACAATAGTGTCAATTTTGACACTATTCATTTATTTGAATTTAATTAAAATATATACAGAAGATATGTTTGACATAAAAGATTTAATAGATTCATAAAATTTCATATGTATCTAGAAAATTAGTTTATAACATTAAATAGTTTATATAATATTTATTTTAATATTTTTAAAACCATTTATTTGATATTTTAATTAATAAAATAATTTCAATATCGCTATTGTATCATGATTAATGATAATTATTTAATCCCTAAAAATTATAAATAAATTTCCATGATGTATATAATTTTATTAGATTTCTGGAGACTATTAATGTTTGAAGTTCCATTAAGTTTATCACTAAATTAAAATTATTATACTTATAAGATTTAAGAAAGTGACATGTTGTCACTTTCTTTGGTTTTAGTAATAATTAAATTCTTTTCATGGGAAAAAGTCCATTAAATGAATAAAATCTGACCCTTAGGTGATATGGGTCGAATTTTATTCATCCAATATAATTTTGGCAGGTGTTAGGGTAATTTTATAATCTTATATTTACCCTTAATTACCCGATTTACCTTTAACTATGGTTAATAAAATTTACCGTAGTTACTATTCATAATGCCCAAAAATAAAAAGTAGCCTATTAACATAATTTGGACCCACTGATTCCAAATATGGAATCCATTTTTCAAAATTCAAAACAAATAAGTTTCGGTAATGAATTTAAAATTAATCCCATTGTTAAGAAAACGAGTTTTAGAAGTTAAAACATTACCAAAGATTAAAATGTTTTTACCTATGAATTCAATGTAAAATTAATGATAATGACATAAATTATATTAAATGGTAAAAATATATTCTATTTATACTTTAAAACCATTAAATATTATAATTTAACCATATAAATTATCTCAATGAAAAAAGTTGTTTTTATTTAAAAATTAGCGTATTTTTACTATTCATCAAAATATGAAAGTTATCAGAAAAATATGAAAAATTTATCCAAAGTAAATTTTTATATCCTGATTCCAAAGAAGAATTTTATTTTGTCAAATTGAACTTATAAACATATCAAAAACTAGATTTAATGTGGGTGCGCCATCAAAAGGCGGCAAAACTGCATTTTTTTGAAAAATACTTATTTTAACCGAAAAAATTATTTTCTTCTCTTAACATGTTCTAGAAAATGTGTATGATGAATAATAATGTTATAAAATTCAAAACGTAGTTAATACTATTCATAACGGCTAGTCCATAATAATATATCCTTATTTAGTGAAACCCGGTATTGCGTACTACACACGCTATCGAGGAAGGTCGCGATTGCGTGTAATGCAAGCCAAGTCAGTATTGTGTGTTGTGAAAGATTCCTTTGGTGCTGCGTATAACATAAGACATAAAAAAAATATTTCTCATAAAATATCAGGGTGTTACAAATATTTTTTATAATGATTCCGCTACCTTAGTATTTAAGGTTTACGATTCCATTCTACATTATTCTTCTATTAATTATATAAAAATATTTTAATACATCAAATTCCTTCATAAAGGGATCTCAATATTTTGGGAACAATCTTTTATTAGTGTTGTGTGGTTACTTTAATCCCTTTAAGGACTTACGACATCATTCTTCATTACCATCCATTATAGTTCAACCACTATATCTAGATTTATAATTCTTAATAAATTTCATGCCATGATATAAATAAATATATTCATATCATTTTTTGAATTTTGATAAGTTTTATTTCTACCAACACATTAGGTAATCACTATTTAATTAGTATATCACGTTTTATTAGTATCATGATAACTCAGTTTCATGTCTTCACTCATAATTTAATATTCTAATGCCTAGTTTTTTATATACATCACAACCCATTTTTCTCACTTATCCATTGCCTAAAATTTATTAACATATAAAGAATTTTATAGTCTTTTCAGTGTTTTACAACATTATTAAGATAAAATCATTAATAATAATTAAATTATTTCTCTTAGTTTCTATCAATATGGTTCCACATCTCATCAAAATACTTGAAACACCAATCATATGCCATTTTCATACATCCATGGAAAAACATCTTACCAAAGTGATTAAACCAATATTCTCATCCAATTTTAACAAAAACTCACTGTATATATTATTATTAATAAATAATAATATCTAAGATATTAGTATTAAGGGAAATTCTAGGTTATAATTCAGTATTCCACAACATTTGGAGTCCAGTACATTCAATAACTCAATTAAGAGTGATCAACTTGAGTCCCTCAATTATGTTTAGTCACATCTCACTATTATTATTATAAATAAATAATAATATTTTCCCTAAATATATAAAATTAAACATGAAATAAAACATTGGAAACTTATATCGCATCAAGTTCATTCCTTCGTTAATGTAATTCCCAGCGATCAAATGAAATTGTTCACCAAACTACTTATTTAAATCGATATTAATTAATTATTTAATAATAATAGTAATAATTATTTGTTGGGACCATGTTAAATGTAAAAAACCTAGGAGGAGGGAGATAATTATTGTGTTTTTTCAAATAACACTTCCCCCTTCCACTACGTACACCCCTTTGTTGGATTTTGTTCTCTTTTTGGAGGGAATATTTTCAATTTCACACTCCCTCATCATCGATCACATTTAATTTCAAGCAAAAATATAGAAGTAAAATCACACAAGGAAATATATTTTTTAATTATCTTACCCACAATGGGATATATCTAAAGAGAACACATGAATGATGTTTTTTTGAAACAAATTACACTATACTCTCTTTTAGTGGATACAAGTTTCAGTCATGATCACTTCAATCCAATGCATGATTCTGTAACAAAAGTTTAGGGATGGATCACTACCTCCCAAAGGACACTCCCAATTATGCTTATCTATGAACTGCTTCAAGGAAGGATTCATCAGTTTAAAGACTTAAGGATATCCTAAAAGGTTTATAGACATGAGTTACTCTTCTATATCAATATATGGGAAAAATTCCCAATTCATCCTTGATTCCATAATAGACGCTCCATTATGTTATCCTTCACTGAACTTCCAATCCAATAGAGTTGAATGAGATAAAATACTTATAATGAGTTGAGTATTTGTATTATAAATAAGGATGAGAATAAACTATCGATATGAGAGTCGATTGTTTGTCTTCTAAGTGAAAAAGTAGTAACTATAACCTCCATATAAAAACAACCTCATATAAAAGTTATCCTTTATATGATCCTCCTCATCCTCCTCTTTCTTCTTCCTTATCTTCATACACCATATGTAATAATGAATTCCCCATTCTTCCCATGTATTTTTTATTTTTTGAAAAACTAGATATGTAATGTTTCTATCCATTTTTCCAGGACTACCATAGAAAAATATACAATTATCTTCAATCCCCTAATCCTTCTGTTAATGATCAGGATATATTATCTTGTTGTAAATAACTATGATTAAGAAATTTCTCCCACTAATTAAGATTGTTTTATTCTGATGAAACATTAATGTACCTGGCAGTTGATTACATGGGGTTGAATTATGTGAAATTATTCACATCGGTCATGCCAACTCCGAACGGTCTCCAATGGGTTTTGTTCATGGAGTATTAAACATCCAATGGATCTTATATCCATGATGAGTCATGTAACTGCATTCCAAAGGTAGGCATTCTTTGGGGAACTTGTCCGATGACACTTAAGAACTCACATTGTTCGAGAGGATGGAAATTCGAGCTCATCACACCCTTTTGGGGGGAATTATTTCATATTACAGGACTCTCTTATAGATTTACAATATGTTTGGGAATCCTTTTTTCATTACCAAGTATGTATAATATTGATCACCCTAAGGTAATGATAAATTACGAAGATTCATGGGTCCAGAATCATCCGTATGTATATAAGGTTCTCCATTGATAGTGATATTTATATATATGCAAGGTTTTCCATCAATGGTTACCTTTTATGGTTTAATTAGAGATTATTTGGCCATTCATTGGGATGATGTTAGTTTTATGCCACATGAGGTTCTCTAGAAGTTTATTATCATTTAAGGAGACAAAAGTTGTTTTGACTTTGGGATCAAACCCATAAGATGAGCTTTTTACTTATCATTGTTAAAGGAATTAGAACCCACATTGTTTGATTACACTTAATAGGAAACATCACCATTTAAGGTCATGTGACTAGGACCAAATCATATAGTTTAATTTCATGTGCCAAGGACATATATGATAATGGTTTCTAGTCAATGTTTGGTGTATGACCTATGCTGAGGCAGCCTAAGGGGCCTAGAAGGGATGTGGTCTACTAGGTGGATATGACCCTACTGAGAATGTGGCCCAGAGAAAATTATGGTGAATTTGGGTGTTAGGTTTAGACCTGAGGTAATCTTTCTACATATCCTAGTTATTTTGGAATCAAATCCCATATATTTTGGTAAGGGTTGGGGCTTACACTGTATAGGAGTCCCATCTGGTTCTTCTTAATTAGGAATATGGACCTTTGAAAGTTAAGGCAAGGTTTCAAGAATTAGACCTGATAGGAGTCCCATTTAAGGTAACATGATTGGGGATTATACTAAGTAGGAGGCCCATCTAGTGTTTGGGACCATACATATCTCATGATCACCTCTAAACCCTAAGCACACATTAGTCATGCTTAGTGTGAGAAACAAGAGGAAGCAATAGATCTAAAGATCACACATTCCACTTTTTTTTGCTGGTGGAATGATGCTGGAGACCAAAGGGAGATAGAGTGGGATTTGAGTGTTCTGGTCAACTTTTTTTATTTTTGTAACTAGGATGGTCACATATGGTGATCCATCTATCTACGTCCCGGGCTAGCGAAGAGCATCAAGAGTGTCTCCTCCCTCAAGAAAGGCTATGGGTTTACTCTAAGAGGGATGCCCTTTTGGTTCTCAAAAAAATGAGGAGAATATATTATCATGGTAATTTATATTTGGATGGGTATTACACCTAAAAGGGTTCCCACTAATGTTAGTTTAATGACCATCTCATGATGAGGCATCTTAATATTAGCACATAATACATCTCATGTTTTTCATAGGAGGCATCATATATTTTCTATATAGGATATACTAAAGTTTAATGTTATGTAGTGAGGACTATGATAGTATAATTTAAAGTCATATTTTGGGGATGAATACATAATAGTTTAACATCTTGTTATGGGGATGATTTCAGTACAATTTAATGTTATGTGGTCAGGATGACTTTTGTACAGTTTAACGTCATGTGGTTAGGATTACTAGGAGGAAGATGCCTATCAATGGATGGTGTGGGACTTACTCAATATTGGAACATTCTGGTTCAGCCTTGAAAAGGATTAATGTGGTGTTATTTCATTAGGTTCTTGATGAATTTTTTAACCCATGACATTTTATGGGGTGTAAGTTAGGGTTATATAAGGTTTAACCCAAGATGTACTCAATCCAACATAACAAGTTCATGGTGCGATTCACCATTTTTAATGGGGGTTAGTGCCGATATCTTAGGGAACTATTTTTGCGAATGGTAAGGTAGGATAGATGAGTAGGGTTTTACATGAAGTGGGGTCATAAAGTAACACCCATGAAGGAGTTTCTACAAAGAACCATTTGTGAAAGAGTGTCTGCAAAGGGTTAGCTTCAAAGGTTTTCCAATGAAGGGGGTCTGCAAAAGGGAGCCCATGAAAGTTTCCCTTGAAGTTTTGGCTAGAAAGGGTTGGCTAAGAAGGGAGTCCATAAAGGGTTGTACGTAAAGGGTCCACCCACAAAGAAATTAATTCATTCGAGGGGTCAAAAAAATAATGCCTCATGCCGCAAATGACACTACCTTTTTATAGCATCTTTTGTTAAGGGGATTATACACAGGAGTCATCCACGTATGGTTTCACAAAGTGATTGCTTATCTATATGGAAGGGCTCATACATAATGTATTTTGGGTATGCATATGGGTGGGTGATTTTACTAACATAAATGGATTATCTAGAATGTTCCCTCTAATTTCCATTCATCTTCCACTTGGCTCCCCTCTTAGCTTTTTATAGAGGAGTGATGCGACCAAATTTTGGGTTGTCTATTCATAGTGAGCCGGAGAGCCTCCATTTTTGGGAGCCTAGAAACAATTCCCAGGCTTGTGAACTATTTCATTCATGGGGGATGTAAAAGACCAACCTCACCCATAAACGATTTATCATTTATGGGGCGTAGTCATTCGAGGGGGACAGAAATCACCATCCAGACCCAAAAATGATTTATTTTCATTAAAATCCCCCGGTTGTACCATATCATCCCATGAATGATTTCATTCATGAGACACCTCAAAGAGTGGTGTAATTACATGAGAAACAATTATCTTCTTGGTGTAATTTTTTATGCATACCTGATCCTTCTTTCGTGACTTCGCTTCCTTTAACCTTTTCATGGACTCTTCTTCAGGTTTATTTTTACCCTTATAAATGTCATAAAAGTATTCTTATCTTCTATGTAGAGTTTTTAGAACCAAACAGTGGTCAAATTCATCTGACTACGTGAAGTAAATTACCTAAACCTCAATCCAAATTTACTCTTTTTTGAATTAAAAAAAAAATATTCATCAGTTTATAGAAACTACCTCATCATGACATGATGACTTATTTCAAAAATTGATGGAATTCTATTCTTTGCATTATAGGGAGTGGAAACCTCTCTTTTAGATTTTATTTTTAGTGAATAAACCCACCCAAAAAATCTAGTAAAATATCATTTAAAACTCTAGGGAGATCACAATGTGATCTCTTCAAATATCCTTAAAATTTGAACATGTTATGGTTCAATTTACTTCATTGTAACATGATCTATTATTTCATATTCACACCCCATTTCATTTATTTCATCCAAAATCATGATTATAAAAATTCAACTAAAATATTAAGGCATGAACATTTCTTAGTCTTCTCTATGTTTCTCATAGCTGCGCTGTGATGTTCCTATTGAGATGGGATCCAATTGGCCTTTAAATTCTATAAATGCGCTAAATTATCATGGACTATAACTATGTCAATGGATCTATTCCAAAATCCTTTCTTCACCAACCACTGTAGAATGATGGTTCCTATTTCACCTTGGAACTTAAGAATTTAATCTTCCATAGTTTTAGTTTACTCATATGAAATAATATTTATGGAGTGGACTATTTCTTTATTGAACGTACAATCATTAAGAATTATATATCATTCTTTCACAAAATAGGTTTCAGCATGATCTCCTACCCATTGGAGAAGTACCTTCTCCATATCTAGACAATAGTGAACCAAAATCCAATGGTGTTTTCCTATCCCGGAAACTCAAATTTCCTCAGAATGAAATTTATTTTATATAGTGTGGAAAAAACTCTTACAGTATGGCCTATTCATAATTAATCTTATGAAACATTATAATATTCTTAGATGACATAAATTATGGTATCAATTACACAATTATAGTGTAATATGCTCTTCCTTCACCAAAATTCAATTTTACTTCTCCAAATAATTCAATTCATAATGACACTTATTTCATTGTTATATTATACTAAAATAAATATTTTTTTGAACATCATAACTTCCATCAACTCCAGATATAGTATCATAATCCAAGTATTTATCATCTCTCCAATAATTGATATATCATAAACCATATCTTTGATATATATAAATATAAATGTTGATCTACTATCATAGATGAATCCATATACCCATTTAGTGCCTTTAATAACTGTACTCTAGATCTATGATAGTCATCCTCAACCTTCCCCAACCTTTATTTCTATGTTTCTCTATGTCATGTATCATTCACCAAATGTGTTTCAATTGTATGGTAACCAATTCCATATTCATCCATGATCCATGTATTCTTATATCAAACTCCATTCACTATAAAAAAATCCAGAATTTATTATCAATAAATGCAACACACAACCGTTTGGTTGAAACATTATCCCTATTTGGATTTTGTTGACAATACTACTATAAATCCTTCTTCATATCATTTAGTTACCAATTATCTAAAGGAATGTATAGATTTATAGATAATTTTAATTATTGTACCTTTTTAATTAAAATTAAAAGGACCTATTTCTCTATGATTCTGTCTTCCATTATCATTGAACATAGTAAGTGTAGATTCATCAACTCTATTCCAGATTTGTTAACACAAACCTTCCACCAAAATTTCAGGTAAATTCACTTCATATGACTCTTGTAATCAACCCTTTTTTTGGGACTATATGAAACTAAAAATAAATGTATCAATTTATCACAATACACCCCTTTGATATGTATTTCAATGATACATCAATTTTAATCTAGATAAAAGAATTTTAAACACCCTTATTTAAAAGAGCTATAACACCCCCATTTGAAAAAATGTTTTCCACAATCCATTTAATACAAAATATTAGGATTTAAAACTCTGGGATTTTTTAGTAACCTAAAGGTTATCTTAAAACCCTGTAACCTCTTTACAACCATTTATTCTTTAAAATATATAGGATTTGTATGTCACTAAAATAGCCTTTTGATCTGTAAAAATAAAATTTAATCTCGGGTGAAAACGTATACATCATATTTAACTATGATTTACAATTTTTTAATGATATTAATTATTAGTTAAACATTTTTCTATATTTACCATTATAGGTACTTTATCTCAAATTCTCAAAAATCATATAGGCTCTCTCCACTTTTGAAAAACATTTCTATATTTTTCTTTTCACATTTAGATTCTTCAAACTGTATCCACAATCTCAAAGATTTAAATGATATAATTTACCACTTAGAAAGGAGTCATAAACAAATACTTTAATCAAAATAAGATGGAACTTGGCGTAGAAAACAAAATTCTTAGTAAAAAACATCAGTTTTTTCGAGGTTAATCAATTACTTCTATAAATACCATGAAACGTTATATTTTAACTCCCTTAACATTTCTTTATGAGATCTAAATCAAACTTACACAAACCACCAATAAATAATAATAAATTCACAATTTGTGTGTGTCATACTATATATGGTATCAATTGATATCACTTGTTAAATAAACTCATAATACCACTTAATATTCAATATCTTAAATCAAAATAGGGAACTTCTAATATTCTAGATGAGGTAATCAACCTTTTAAATCGCAATATTAAAAATCCCCTTTAATTCCTTTAGATATGGTACCACTTACAACCACCCATACACTATTTTATTTACAACATAAGAGTAATCTTCCATAGAAGCATTAAGTATCATATAACACAATCATATGATTCCACTTTGTTAGTGTAACATCTTGGACCCAGATGCCACTCAACAGTTCCAAGATCCTAGTTGGTTACATGTTCTTAAGCACATCTCCCCAAATTCCAGAGGCTTCTAACTAGTAGTGAGATCCTTGAATGTTTTTATGGGGAGACAATTCCCTCATTACCAGAGTATAACACATCAGAATGGAAATAACATTCAATAGAAAAATCATATGTAACAAGTAGAAAATAGATGAAAAATGGGAATAAATAACAATGTAATAAGGTATATCATACACAATGATTATCATTTAATGCATCTTGAAATCATCCAAAATAGGTACAAATAATTAGCATTCAATAAAAGTCCCAAAATACAAAAAAGGCCAAAATATTCTATCTTTAGATAGAATCAGAAGCCTAAGCTCGGTCCAGTGATCCCTTTCTCCTAATAATGGTACAAAATCCGCTCTCAAAATGTGGGAGCTTCCCACAGTTTCTACCTGCATCCAAATAGTCTGTTTGGGAAGCCAATGACGGTCCCAACAGGGAGTGAGAAACAACCCTATATGTAACCACCCAAAGGTTTACACAATCTGGGGTGTGCATATAACAGGATAAAGATTGTGAAGTTAAATAGGTATGCAGTAATGAAAAGAAAAGTTCCCTTGGTATATCCACTATTAATTAAGTGATACTGACTATCCTTTCAAGGATCCTGTTAAAAAAGTTTCAAAATACTAACAAGTAAACTACAAGAAAAATGGAGTAAGAACCACAACCTCTCCATATAAACCATAGAACCACATCAAAAACAACCATTATATTCAACCTGAATACAAGAAACAATGAATGAGATATTCAACCAAACATATCATATTTATCATGGTAGTTCTATATAATCAAATTGTCTAACCACGAAGGTACGATCCAAGTTGTATAAGACCAAGGAATACTCATTGAGTCCCAGGAACATCTCGATGGAAACTTAGCTAAGCATTGTTTGGAGTCCTAAGAGCATGCCATACCAATCATGTCCTATGAGAGTCCAAGAGAGTTAGATCCAAGGGGTATAAAGGACTGAGTCATCCCACATAATCAATATCCAAGGAGAATACTCAATCCATGGTGTCCACTAACTCGTCAAGATCCCAGGATCATAATCCAAGGCATCTATGGAATCAATCACCATTTATCATTTCAAACCATATTATTCTACCTAATCACATAACCATTCTCATAAACTTTCATCCAATGAGTGTATCCACTCATTGTTCACAATTCCACAGATAAACAGATCACACCACATGAGTATACCCACCAATAATCTAAATTTCCCAATTAACCATTCAAGAAATTCAAAAGAAACAAATGATTATCTCCACTCACCCAAAAAAACCATTTAATACATTTTAATCAATTTTAACATGTAATATCATGATAACATGGTATAAGGATGTAGTACATCTCATAAAAAATAATTTTATTTCATTTAATTATAATTAAGCTTCCTCTAACTAGGAAAGGATGAGAACACATCCCATGGATGGTTTAACAAGGTATAACAAAGTGAACTCATATGGAACACCCCATGGGTGACCTTGGGTTGGGTAAACAACCAAAAATACATCTCAAAGGATATTTAGGTCATCCATAATAGGTCCAATTTCATTTAATTCAACTACCTAGTTCAATTTCGGGGCCGCACAAGAAATTCTGACGTGTAACACTACAATAGGTAGCATAATAAATCACCAGAACCTAAGGAAAATTTATAATAGACCTACCTTGGATCAGTAGTAGAGTGATCATATAGTATAAAATCTTCATTAGACTAAGATCTGGGAAAAAATGAACAACGGTTGAAGAGCCTAAAAATATGGAAAATCAAGTTGGACCTAAATAGCAACGTGGATAGGGATAAGAATGAAAAATAGATAAAATTTAATCAATTTATCATTGATGTAGATCAAATGAGACATTATATACTCGAATCATTGGTTGAATGGATATTATATCTCAATTCCAAGAATAGCACTCGTTGAGAGACTCAAAGGAGGTGTGTTGTTGTGCATGGAATGAAAATGAAACTTAGGTTTATAAATAATTTAATTTAATTTAAAATTTTAAAATTTCTTAAATTAATAGGGGTTACATGGTTTGGGTGAATGGTTTGAAAAGTAGTTCCCTAAACATGCATGGTTAGTTTTAGGACAAGGGAACCCACATGGTTTCCTCGCATGTTCTGACTAACTATGTGGAAACCGTGAACAAATCCTCTGTAAATATTAAAGAGGTTTCTGCATGACCATGTGGCCCGAGTAGTAGGATTGGGTCTAATCGTGTGACCTCCCCTACTCTCTACCCATGCCTCACATAGTTTATTAGACAATGAAGCCTGCCTCACATGGTTTGAACTAGCTATGTGCTAGGCCACTTTCACCCAAAAAACTAGGTTCTGGGTTACGAAAAATCCCCGAACACCCCTGAAACACCCATGATTATATTGAGTAAACACATTAGGATATATTTAAACATTAAAACGGAAAATAAAGGGATCCGTAACTCATACAAAACCCCAGTTTCTTAAAGTCTTCCCCCTAAAAATAAATCCATCCCCAAATTTCCCTCTGATGGGTGGTCAAGATTTGACTGAGAAAAAATCCAACCACTGATCATATACGTCAGCCACCCACTCCCAATAATCATTCTATAAATGACAGTGATACCATAACATATATACTAGAAGAACTGAAAAACAATATAGAACCTTCATGCTCCTATCAACAATATGAATTAGATTCTTCTCAAAGGATGAATCTACCTATAACTCAACCTCCTCAAGCTGAAAATAATGAGATGAGTCAAAGTGATAGTGGAAAAACTACAATATATGGAAGATTTCATGCATGGCTCAGTACCTCTAAGGTAACTACAACTAATAGGTTTTAGGGCTGACTCTACCTAGAATTTTGGGGGCTTTTTGGAGAGGCATATACCCATGGTTGATTTCTCCTACAATAATATATATTAGGTGGCGATATAGATGCCACCTTATGAGACTTTTTATGTTAGGCCATGCCTCACCTACCTCTAACCAATACAGGGGTGATCGATATGGACTACCATACAAAGCCTCATAGGGTCGCATCTGAATCATTACCTAATAGCTGTTATTGTAGGAAAAATCAACCAAGGGTATATGTCTCTCCCAAGAGCAACCAAAATCCTAGACACAAGCTCACAACATGGCCTCAAGCACCTATATCATACGCTCGGATAGACCATCTATCTGAAGGTGGTATTATGTTATCAGAAGCACCTGTACCCAGTTCCCTCTATAAAATATGCTAGAAATGAGATGTAAAATGGGTGTCCCTATCTGAAATGATAGTGCATGGGACCCCATGGAGTCGTACTAACTCACAGATATACAAACTTCCAAGTTGATCCAAAATGAAGGTCTCTTTGATTGGAAAGAAATGAGAAACCCTTATGAGCCTGTCAACAAAAACCCACACAACACTGTTACCTTGAGACAACCTTGGTAAACTGATCACAAAATCCATCATGACATCATCACATTTCCACTCGAGAATAGGTAAAAATTGTAAAAGTACAGCTAGTCACTGATGTTCCACCTTCACCTACTAGTAGGTGGAACACCTCGTAACAAAACCAGCTACCCCACGCTTCATACCCGACCACCAGCATTTATGGAATAAGTCATGGTACATCTTGGCGACTCCAGGATGAACTGCTTAAGATGAAGCATGAAACTCCCGTATGAGGTCCTCACATATTTCCACTAGAATCCAAACATGAACATGGATATACAGGATCTCATCCTCACCTATGGTCAAACCAGGAGGTTTATCCTCACCCACCACACTCTCCTATAGGACTAGGCTTTCTTAGTCCAATAGCTACCTCATCCTCACTCTACTAGTAGGGTAGAGGTCATAGCTAAGGATAAAAGACAATACTTCCCCTGACTATTGTGAAAATCCAAGTGAATATTAGAGAATAAATCCACAAGATTTCACTCACTACAAGCCTAGTGAATTATTAGTATCTGAGTCCTCATACTCCGTGCATCGCTAAAAAATTTCACTTAACAGGTGTGTAGAAAAGTTTTAAATTGAAATACTATAGGTATTCCACCCACCTCCACTATCTCAGATTCAGATCACTCTTTTTAAATATGTACTTGAGTCTTTTTTGGTCATTTTATATCACAAAACAATCTCCATGTAAGTAATTTATCCAACAACACAATCTTTGAACAACTGCATCTAACTTGAGATCGTGCATTGGGTAAATCCTCTCGTGTGTCCTCAGCTCCTGAGACTAGTACACCATGACTCTATCCCCCTACATTAGCAATACTCCAAGCATGATACCTAATTAATCATAATACATAGTGTAGATATTTCTCTTTTATGGAAGTATCAGGATCGGTGCTGAATTTAATCTTCTTTTCATCTCCTAAAAGGAAATCTCACTGGAATATGACCATACAAACTTCAAACCTTTCTTAGTCAAGCTCATGAGTGGAATTTCAAAGCATGAGATGTCCTGTTCGAAATTCTTGTAGTAACAAGATAACCCCAAGAAATTTCATATGTCAAGAATGTTCTTGGAATGTTCCTAGAAACCTATAGGTCTCACATTCTCTGGGTTTACTAATACTCCTGTCTCTAAGATAATGTGACCAGGGAAGAGAATTTGATCTATCCAAAAGTGACACTTTGTGAGATTATCATATAACTTATTCTCTCTCAATTTATCAAAAATGAACTCAATATTTTTGGCATGGTCATGTCGGTTTTGAGAATACACCATGATATCATGCATGAAAACATCCACAAAAAAATCTAGATAAGGATAGAATACTCATTTCATCAGTTCCATGAAAACTGTTGGCACATTCATGAGACCAAACAACATGACCAGATACTTATATAGACCATGCATGATATAAAATTCTATACAAGGTATGTCTATAGGTTGAAAACATACTTGTTAATATATGAATCTCAAATCAATTTTTGAGAACACTTGAGCTCCTCATATTTGATCAAATAGGTCATCTCTCCGTGGCAAGGGATACCCATTTTTAATCTTCAACTGGTTTGGTTTTCGGTAATCCAAGCATAGCCTAAGCGTACCATTGGAATTTTTTTTATAAAAGGACCAATAAAACCCATGAAGATGTACTGGGTCAAATAAACCCCTTTTCTTATAAAAAATATAGGTGCCTCTTGAGAGCATTCAACTCCGTTGTAGCTATCCTGTAAGGAGGAATAGTTATTAGTGATGCTCCTAGGAATAGCATGATGGAGAACTCCACCTCTCTCATAGGATGTAAACTAGAAAAGTTGTTTGGGAACACATCCCTAAAATTATAAAACACTAGAGAAAATTCTTTTTGATGTTCTCCCTAATCATCTAGATACAAACTAGTTATTTTGGATATCATCCCACTAAGACCACGATGTTGTTCTATCTTGTCTCGCCTAGACATCCCATTCACCCTTTTGAGCATGAACTTCACCCTCTAGTGATGTGATAGTAACCCTTTGGCTATAGTAGTCAACATAAGATCACTAAGCTACTAGACAGTCCATATCAAGTATGACGTAAATCCCTATCATCTCAAGCCCATAAAGATCCCAGTTAAAGTGACACCCACTAACCTTAAGGGGGCACTCCCTGCATCGGCGTACATCATCCATTCTGATTCCCAATGGAGTTTCTAGTGTCATAACTCTCTCAAAAGACAATACGATGAGCCCAAATTTTTAAGAATAGGTGAAAATATGAAACTATGTTATGAACATGTATCAATAAGAGAAGATGATATAGTTGAGGATATTAATATCACACCAATCACCATAGACAGACCAATACAATACTCTTTAGTGGTCAGTTGTACATAATAGATCTAGAATGAACCATGAAACTCTGATATAACCTCACTTCCTAGAGTAGGCCCACTCTGACGCCTCAGTGTGAATAAAGTTCAGATTCCTTGACCATGACCACCACTACCTTATCCCAATCGATAAGGCATTCTCTGGTTCTCCTTGAAAATTCTACATGAAGCGATAGAATCCCTCTCGAAACTATGCCTCAACACCTATCTTCGGAAAAAAATCAGGTTCCATAGATAACACTAAAGAAGGATCCACTAGTATCCCATAGACCACCACCTCCAGATCATGATCATCAACACCCTCCCAGAGTATGAATGGAGGTCGTTATGGAAGCGTGCCTCTATAATGCCAAACACATGCCTCATAAAAGAACAACATCAAATTTTGTAGCTTAAAAGTGCAGGACAGGTCAAAACCCACCTAAAACTAGGTCATACCACAGTACATACTCCTAAATATAGGCTTTTATAAAGAACAGTCACACAAATAACTAGAATTACTACCACTTTCCCACTGAAAATCCAGGTCTAGGTCAAGTCTCTATTTCCAAGTCCACTTTCTCATTTCAATTCATATTTATTTTACATTTAATTTCCATCATTCATTTATTCAAAATGTTTAACCAATGTTTCACCATGTTCTAATCCATGAGGGACCATAACACATCATGAACCCAAATTCAATTCCCCTATAATCTATACCATATCAAATTCAATTTAACTAGTTGAATCACAGGTTGTACCAATTTCTAGTCCATAAGGGTCCATACTCTTTATGAACTAAAATATGACATCACTTTCTCTATCCAATACACAAAATATATCACAACAGTAGGTTTAGATATCACTTAACCTATAAAAACAACATGAAATAAGTAATTCATCCTAAATGGCATGGAATAATTCTTGGAATGTGAAATCTAGAAGGTACCTAAGATGATTCATGAGATGTAATACCCTCATCTCATCGGTTTTGAACACAATAGAACCCAAATTCATCCTAATAATAACTTCAAAAATCAAGTGTCTCACCCAATGGTAGAATCAAATCAACTAAAATAGTCCAAATCTAGAAAACAACAAATTAATTCAAGGAAATTTAGATTTTTCTTATGTGAGGGTTAGCTATGCCCAAGAACAACTCATTACCAAACTCCAATACCTTCCTATCTCTATCTATTATTTCAAAATAGTAAATAAAACCAAAAAATAAATCCTATGATACCACATTGTAGAGTCCTAGACCCAAACACCAATCAATAGTGCCCCAAGCCCATTTTGTCACTTGGCCTCAAGTGCATCTTTCCAAATTCCAGAGGCTATCAACTAGAAGTGCGGGCCTATGGTGTCTTCGTGGGGAGACTAGTCCCTCATTACTAGAGTGTTACAAAATAGAGTAGAAAAATCAATCAATAGCAGAAGAAGATATAACAAGAAGAAAATAGATGAACAAAAAGAATAGATAACAATGCAATAAAGTATCTCATACACAATGATGATTATGTAATGTATCTAGAAAGTATAAAAAATAGGTGCAAAGCAGTAAAATACAATAAATTTCCCAAAACCCCAAAAAATGTGCTATCTTGAAATAGCACAATGAGCCTCATATTTGACCAATTCTCCCCTACTTTTTAGCATGGTACAAAATCAACTCTCGTAATATTGGCACTTTATTCTATCTCTACATGCATCCAAATAGTCTATTCAACTACCAAATTGTGTCCTGAACATTTTGTGAGAAACAATCCTAGTATGTAACCACCCAAAGGTATATAGAATCTAGGGTGTGAAATATTACAAGATAAATAGGGTGCATGTAAATAGGTATGGGGTAAATAAAACTAAAGTTCCCATGTCATATCCAATATTTAGAAAGTGATACAGACGATCCTCTCAAGGTTCTCTATGAAAGAAGTATTAATCTCCTGACAAGGAAACTACAAGAAAAAGGGAGTAATCACCACAACCTCATCGTATAAACCATATAACCACATCAACCACGACCTTTACATACAACCTATAGTGTCAAATTAACCAAAATTGAGATGTTCAACCAAACATATCATACTTATCATGGCCATTCCATATAATCAATGTGTCAGAGCACGAAGGGATGGATCCAAGGTGTAGAAGACCAATGCATCCTCATCATGTCCCATGAGCATCTTGATGGAAACTTGGTTTGGCACTGGTTGGTGTCCTAGGAGCATGTTATAATAATCATATATTACATGAGTCCAATCAATATGGATATAAAGAGTAAGAATTCATAAGGAACCCCACATAATCAAGACCCAGGGAGCATACTCAATCCAAGGCATCCACTGCCACGTCACGATCCAAGGATCACCATCTAAGGTATCTATGGAATCAATCATCATTTATCATTTCAAACAATATGAGTCTACCCAGTCACATAACCATTCGAATACACTTTCATCCAATGAGTGTACCCACTCATTATCCACAATTTAACACTTAAACATATCCACCACATGAGTATACCCACCCATGTACACAATTTCCCAATTAACCAATCAAGCAATTCAAAATTAACTACTGAGCATACCAACTCACTCAACCAAAACTATTTTAGTTGTTTTAATCAATTCAAGAATGGAATATCATGATAACATGAGTTAAAGAGGAATCATATCCCCTAAACAAGAAATTCAATTCCACTAAACCATAATTAAGCTTCATCTGACTAGACAAACATGAGAACATGTCCCGTGGATGGTTTAATGAGGCATAAAAAGTGAACTCATATGGAACACCCCATGAGTGAACTTGGGTTGGGGAAACAACCAAGAATACATCTCAAGGGAACCTAAGGGAATCTCTAATAGGTCCAATTTATTTTAATTCAATTAATAAGTTCAATTTTAGGGCAACACCAGAAAGTCTGTTGGGAAGCACACTAAAAAGTAGCTTAATAAAGCACCAAAACATAAGGAAAATGTATCTACCACCTATCATAGCTTGATATTAGAGTTCTCATCTAGTATCAAATATTGATTTGGCTCAGGTAGGAGAAAAATGAAGAACAAATGAATTTTTTCAAGAAATGATGATGGGATATCATGTGGGGGATAGAGGATAGGATTTTTAATAATAATATATTGTTTAATTGTTTTTTTCGTTTTCAATTTTTCTTAGATCAATATATCACTTCCAATTTCAAAATTATTAAAAATTTAAATTAGTGTTACGATTATAATTTTTCAAATAATTATAATCATATAATTCACCCACATAAATATATTTATTTTAACATGTAAGTCTTTTTTTCATGATGAAAATTGTTAAACATGCTTTCCTCGCTTTAGACATAATTAAAAAGAATATTTGTTATAGATTTTGAATGTTGAGATACATATGAATAAAATTGTATTTTTAAGATGATAAATGTGGGAAATAAGGTTTCCACATAACACTATTCCATAGCCTTAATATTTCTCTATCATCATATTCAGAAAAATTTAAAGAATGAATGTTTGATAGTGAAAATAAATCTAATGTTGTAGAAAAATTTAAAAAAATATATAACAACTTCAGATGAAGTATTTAGAAAAATATCATTATTAACGGAGATATATGAAATTCTGAAATTCCAAATCAGTAAAAATATATAATTTTATTATATTTAAAGTAAATTCAAAAATAAAATCACTTGGATAAAATATGATTGGAAAAGACCTTTCAGAACATAAATTTTATACTTTTCATGTCTCAAACACTCTTTTTAAAAAATAAGTTCATGAAAAATGATGTACAATTTACTGTTGTCATCCTTAGTGATGTGTCATTTTCATGTTGATAAAATTAATTCAGGGTATCAACCATTCTCACTAAGTAAAAGATAGTATTTATGTCAATAGCATTAATAATTAAGTATTTTATAATTAATAATGCCTGCATTGCTTATTCAAAACATAATAATTATGTATTTCAATATCAAAAAAAGGGTTTCAGTTAACCCAAATTAAAACTATTCAATAATAACTAAAAAATATAATTATGAGAGTTTGTTTTAATAATAGGAATGATTATGTCAGGGATGTAAATTTTGAATAATGATTTTTATTGTTTAAGTGTTTATATATTTATAGTATTTATATTTTTGAGGAATTTAAATATTTAATTTATTATTCAATGATCAAGTGATTGACATTGTTAATGAGTTGACTTTTATTTATGCTTCAGTCCCTATCTTAATCATTATAAATGAATATTATAACCCAAAATCATTTAAGAGATATTGATTTTTATTTTATCCTTCTAAAAGGTATCAATAACTCAATAAAAACCCATAGTCTATCTCTCTCATCTCTTTTACTAGTTCCCAAGTGTCACTACACTAGGGAGGATCAATCTTAATCCAACATCAAGTTGTGCACACACACCCAAAAAAGTATTCTCTTCCCTACTATGCGTGGAGTCTATCTATCAGCATGAAACCTTTAGAATGTGGAAACCACTTCCTTTCATGCTCTTTGTGCACCTTCTATACACCTTCCCAATGATACAATCTATGTTTATTTCCAAATTCAATATGTCGGTTTTGTGCTTCCTTGACCTCCATCAGCCCCATCCACTATTTCTCAAAGATTAATCAAGCCATGCCATTGATATTCGAATCTCCTTAAAGCCTCTCCATTTCTTCCCAAACCCTTTTCAATCCTCTCCATAGATAATTATAATTCTATTTGGAATCTATATTACTTCTTAAACCTCTATCGATCCTATCTAATATTTCCCGAACCTCTATCATGCCTATTTTATACCACCTAGATAGTTGTTGGGATTCTTCATCACTACCTCAATCACTTTTATGCTACTTAGATCACCATCAATCCTTTTTTCTATTACACGGACCTCTGTTAGACATTTTAGATGAGACCAATTTATATATTATGTATTTTTAATTAGTATAGTCAAATTGGGTATGAATTGAATGAGGAAGATTATTATGATGAATTTTATTTAATCTCTTATTATTTATACAAGCTAGGTAAATCTATCTTGAGGGGGATTATTTTTCTATTTAAAAATTTACGGTACTTAAACATGTAATATATGAGATAATGGGAAAAGGTGTGACTATTTTAATAAGTTAACTTGTATTTATGTTTCAATTTTTATCTTTATCTTAATATATAATTATAAAAACCCGGATTCATTTAGAAGGTATAGATTATGAGTTTTTCTATATCAAATTATAATATAAACACATCATTAGAATTTTTTTTATTTAAAAGATTTCTTATCATGGGGGATAAAATATGTATTAATCCCTTAATCTAATTTCTTAAGAATAATATTAGTTAATACCAAATATTTGATCTGATAATTCAAATTAGTAATTATTCATAAATTCAGACAAATATTTTGATAATGAATTAATCTAATAATCATAGATACATTTGTTGTAATATCTCTAGGAATACCTAATTATAGTGAACCTAATTCATCTGAATGAACTTAACTAAATAGAAATGAAGAGTAGATAAATTATAAGAAATGTTCATGAATGAAAATATCACGTCATATTTTGGTTTAATTAAAAAATTAATCATCATCATTATTCACAACCCCAATGCAAGAGGGAATTAGTTACACATGATAAATATGACAATTGCAACAAATGAAATGTATAAAATCCATAAAAAAGAAAAATATGAGGATAAGAAAGAAAAGTTAAAATAAAAAATCAAATGTTATTGATACATTATCACATTAATTCCTTCTCCCAAGGTGTTATTGAAAGTTCTATATCTCCCCCCAATACTATATACCTCTTTTAGGGTTAATATATCCCATAATTAAGCCACTAAACACTTATTCTACAAGGAAACTCAGGTGGTTTGAAAGTGCTTGGGGTAGGTTTAAGAAATGCATGGTTAAGAAACCATACATCAACCCATCTAATATCAATTGACTAAAAAATTAAAAATATCTTAGATAGGTTACCATGAATCAAGCCCTATAATTAGAAATGGTTCCAAAACTCAAAAGGCATGCTTCATATCTACTGTGTGTGGTTAAATTACTGTAGATAAATGCTTTATCATCTTATGAAAAGGTAATTATCAGAATTAAAAAGTCATTGAGGTTATAATAAACTTTAAAAGTAAGGTGATTTTATCATTTCCTGAAATAACACTAATAAAATCCCTCTTGGTCTGTTCTAAGAAAAGCATTGATCAATTAAAATATAATTTAATTTCAAATAAATAATAAATTTAAATTAAAAAATATATAAATTATTAACATGTCAATACACTAAAACCACATTGGTTTATATAGTTTATTACACACATTAAATATTTTAATGAATACAAAAATACCATGGGTTCCCCTCTCTTTGGGACCCCTTTCAATAGAGACCAATCATGGTACCGGTTTTTTATCACAACAGCCTTGATCAAGAAAATATAAGAGTGTAATTATAATAAAAAACAATTATTTTGTCAGTAACCCTATAAATAAATAAATGAAACATAAATATGATACAATTCATTAATAAAATGTAATTTTAAACATAAAACATGTACTTTGAGTCATATCGATCACACCATGTGTCAGATTCATGTGTAGTTGATTCATACACATCATAAATTGTTTATATATGGTTTTCTTAAAGTATCAAATAAATAAAATAATATTTTCTTGGTTTTGAATATGTGATACATGTTTTTAAATAAAATGATGCTTTTAAACTAATAACACGCACTTTGAGTGATATTCAGAACATTGTTTGTCATATTGATATGAGGATAATTATGACATATCAAAAATAACTTATGTATAATTGTAAATATGTATTAAGATAATTCATGTTTTTTTCTCAGTTTTTATTTTTTCAAGTAGGTTTTAGACTAAAATTTCAATTTTAAATAAGAACATGCCTTTTCTGTAATATTGGATACACCATGTGTTAGATTGATATGAGATTAATTATTATATGTCACAAATGACTTATGGATATTTTTACTAAATTATTAGGACAAACTTAGTACATTTTATTTATTTTTGGTGGGTGATGTCTCTTTTGAACTAAAATAATACTTTTAAACTAAAATCACACACCTTGAATCACATTGGGAACACAATGTGTTTAATAGACATAAGGTTGATTACTACATTTCACAAATTAATTATGAATCATTTTATTAAAGTATGAATAAAATCCAACTGAATGTTCTCAACTTTATATGATTAATGCATGTTTTAAACTAAAATGTTAATTTTAAACTAAAAACACACTCATTGGATAATACGAGGAACACCATGTGTCATATTGACATGCGACTAAATCTTACACATCAAAAATGACCTATGGATCCTTTTTATAATGTATCAAAAAAACATGATCACATTTTTTCATTTTTGAGTATGTAAAGTGTGTTTTGTACCAAAACGTTTATTTTAAAAAAACATTCAATTTTATTTATACCGATAACATTATGTGTTTGATTTATATAAATATGATTCATATATGTTAAAAATGACTTATGGACCATTCTCATAAATTATCAAGATAATTAGACTGTATTTTCTCAATTTTCATTCAGGGACACATGTTTTGGACTAAAATGTTACTTTTAATATGAAAACACCCACTTTGAGCCATGTAGGACACATCATGTGTCATATTGATGTGTGGTTTATTCATACACATTGAAAATGACATATGGATTATTATTATAAAGTATTAAGATAATCTTCACATGTGTGAAGTCCCAAGACTCGCTCACTCATAAGTAATTAAACCTAGTTAGCCGCATGGCCTCAAGTGCACCTCCCCATACAATAGAGGCTTCTAACTAGTAGCAAGGATATATGGTGGTATGGTGGGGAGAATATACCATCATACCTAGAGTGGCACAATAGTGAATGATGAATAAATAATTGGAAGAACTAATAATAAAAAAGTGGAAGTAAATCATCCAGTAACAATGATTGACATAAACAATAACAAGTATCAGATATAAAATAATTATTTCATGAAGCTATAAAAAATTAAGTGTAAGGGGAATAGGTAGTAGAAATACACAGTATTGATATATATAAAAATAGAAAATAAAAATAAAAAGGTAAGCTCCAATAGCATCATAATAAATAGTTTAGTCCTCTACTCCCATACTCAATCCTATTAAAAAAATTTAGTGTCCATAGATGGGCGCTTCCCCTTATACCTATTTGCATCCAGTAAGTCTATCTCGATACCAGTCGACTGCCCAAATATAGTGTGAGTAAAACTTGGTAGGCCACCAAAAATGGTGTTTATTACTATCATGTTAGTGAATATATAGTGAAGTGGTGTGTAGGTAATATAACAATAGTAGTAAATAAACTAAATTAAATTCATGTCGGCCTGAGTTCCTCATAGGACCCCTATCCAATTCTACCCACTTCAAACTAATCTTAAATTTCTCAGAAAATTTAATATCTCATAACCAAAATGTTGTTTCGTATTCATTAATTCCTGATAATACAATTAGGAAGGTCGTGTCTATAAATTCTAAATAAATAATATGATATTTCATCTCTATTAATACCACATAAATAATAAAAAGCCCCATATCCATTAATTATGGAGAAACCATAAGGATTATTGTGTCTATAAATTCACATAATCAATAGGGAAAATCTTGTCCATTGATATCATATAATAAATAAGAAAAATTATGTCCATTTCAGAAAATAAACATGATGTGATCACTTCCATGTAATATTAAAACCAAGGATAAAGAGTGTTACACATTCAATTTATAAAATCCCTTCATAAATTGAATTCATATAGTTAATAAATAGTGAGAAGGGGATTAGGTGTATAATCCATGCCACTACATCATTTAACACGGGTCAAGTGGCATGGTCTTACAATTATCCTTTTATTCAATTCATTTATAAGTTATCACATGGTTTATGGGTATGTCTATTCCACATACATTTCATTAATTTATTATATATAGTTTTACTGGAAAAATCCAATACAAACTCACCTTAGAGGTGTCTTGTTCATAAGGGAAAATAAGGTCATCATGGAATATAATTAAACTCACCCAAGGGGTGATCCAGCTTGAGTTCATCACCCTCCAACCATTTATATTAGTGACATAACATATCTAAAACTTTTTTTATTAATTAATTTATGGTTTTATCAATTATAGTAGAAACACTCAAAATTACAGCATGCGATAGAATGATAATGTAATATAAATGAATATACTTTTAGGGAAAATTTCTATACCACATACCTTAAACTGGTAAATGACTTATTGTATGATATAAGATTTATATTTAGCCTATATTAGAAGAAGACACAAAATTAGAAAATTTCCATAAAAATTGGACATATTATCTCTCCTGAATATAAAGTCAATGATGGTGATAAAAACTCGGAAAATAATCAGGGGGACTCTTAAGCTTACCAAGTGTGATAAAAATGTCCAACATTATTCGATTCCTAGTTTGGATGGAGGATATATGACATGGTCTAGGAGGAGGGGATGAGGGAGGTTGAGAAGCTATTGTGCATAGTAAATGAGGGAGAAGAAGATGGTTAATGGGTTAAAAAGAAATAGGGGGAAGTGTAGTTTCAACACTTTTTAAAGGGTGTACAGTTTGGCATCATGGTTAGCCAAACCTTGCACCAACCATGCACACATACTTCCCAAGGTGACACCCTACTCACATAGCTAGGTGCACAATTTGAAAAATCTTTCCCAACTCATGCATGCTCACTGTACGAAGCCTCTACCCCTCACATTTCTAGGCACACAATTAAGATAAACCATGCACCAACCACATGACATACACCTTTAATTTATTATAGTTTTTCATGGCCATGTGGAGTCCCTTACATAGTAAAACAAATTTTTATCCTCCTGTTGGGCCACACAGTTGACCAGCATGGTTAGAACTAACTATGAACCAACTATACACCTCACTCTAGTTCACCAAAAATTGGATCTATGGACTCCAAACATGATATGAACACTCAAAAAACCTTCATTAATCCTTTAGGAACATTTACTTAGGTAAAAAAATATGTTTTAGCATAACTTTAATGGGATATGTATCGTTATAAAAAACAATTATCTTATAACCACCTCTCTTTAAAACTAATCCTCCCTAGGTTGACTTTAGTTTGGTTTATCTGAATCAAAGAATAATTAATGCCAATGAGAATGTACATCAATGTCTCTCTCCCAAGTGTCATCTTATACATGGTCCCGATTCCATGTCACCTGAACTAGAGGAACTAACCTGATTTGAAGAACCTTCATGCTTCTAATGATGATAGAAATAAGATATTCCTCAAAGGAAGCATCAATATCTAACCCAACTTCATCAGAATGAAGGAAATGACATGGGTCTAAATAGTAATGATGAAAATAATAAATAAGAAATACATATTTCATATCCTTTTATCTCTAAGGGAGTGTTATATGATAAACCATAAGTCTGACCCTCTCCAGAATCTCAAAATGTGTGATGAATCTAGGAAATAACTTACCTTTCCATAGAATATATTGATGACCCAATCTAGGGAAAATATATAAGAAGACACAATCTCTCACCTCAAAATCTAATGGTTAATGAAGAAAATCGGTATAAGACTCATTACTGGATTGAGCCACAAGAAATATGATTCCTGATAAGTTTTACCTACTCTAATTTCTCCTAAATGAGATGTGGTTTAATTAGTGATGTGTGCCCTACCTCTAACCAACATATGGGTGAATGACATGGTCTACTATATTAGGACTCATAAGAATCCATTTGTATAGTTACTAAAATATGTAATTGTATGTGAACTTAGTAAGAGGTAAATTTTTATCCCAACAATATCTAAAATCGATGATGCATACCAAGGATATTTCCTCAAGCACCTATACAGTATGCTCAGACTAATCATTGGTTTGAGGGTTGTATGTTGTACTTAGATGTACCTGTGAACCCAAATCCATCTAAAACCATTTCTAGAATAGATAACTAAATCAATTGTCCTTGTCTGATATAATGGTATATAGGACCCCGTGATGGTGTACAATCTTACTAACATAAATCCTACCATGTTTTTCTATTGAAAATGTCTCTCTGATAGGAAAGAAATGGGTCACCTTTTTATGCGTGTCAACAATCACCCATATGGTGTCACTACCTCAAGGATATTTTTGTAAGCTCCTCAAAAAATCCATAGTGACTTAATCACATTTCCACTCTAGAATGGGTAATGGATATAAAATACTATCTATCTGCTAGTGTTCCGCCTTTACATGATGATAGGTGGAACAACAGGTAATGAAACATGTTATCTCCATTTTCATCTGTGACCACCAAAATTGGCAGTATAAATCATTGTATATATTTGTGATTTTAGGATGTGATTCCCATATGAAGGAATGAGATTATCACATCAGTTCTTATCTCATGCCTCCAAGAACCCATATTCATCCATGAACATGTAAGATCTCGTTCTCATCAATGGCCCAACCAGGCAGGAGGTCTTCACCTGAAGCACTTTCCCTTAGGACTAAGACCTCAGGATATGATAGCCACCACATCTTCACTTGATCCAGAAGTGAAGAAGCTACTAATAGGCACTGAATACAGGCTATTCATGTCACACTTGAATCTCAAGATGTATTCAAAAAATATAACCATAAATTTTCAATCACTACAAGACACCTGAACTAATTTTGCCCAACTATTCTTACTTAGAGAGTCAACAACATCATTAAATTTTCTAGGAATATAATCAAGATCAAAATCGAAGGACTAATGTTATTCAAGCCACCCTGGCTATATGATGTTCAAGTTATGCAGAGTGAATATGCATTTGAGGATTTTATGATTTTTGTATACAATTAACTATTCTCCTGACTATTAATGTATCCAACAACATAAAGTGTGAACCAAAGATTCTAACTTGAGATCATGCATTAGGTAATTACACTCATGACCAAAAAATGGACCCCATTCATCAAAACAACTCCCATACCAATTCATGATGAATCACAGTATACCATATAATATATTCTAGGATTAGGTAAGGGTAGGATTGGAACTGAGTTTAACATACCTTTAAACTCATGAAAGGACTAATCAAAAGCATCATACCATGTGAAATTTACACTATTCTTTATCAATACTATATTATATTCTTCAAGTCATGATTTTTTTTTGAAAAAAATGCTGATAATATCCAGCTAGCCCCATGAAACTCTGAATATCAAAGACATTATTGGAATGTTCCCACAAAACTATGGATCTGAACTTATCTGGAAGCAATGATTATTTGGATTTAGATATTATGTTACCCATGAAGAGAAATTTTTCAATCCAAAATTCCATTTTATGAACTTATCTTATATCTGGTGCTCTCTTAGCTTACTTAAAACATTTTCAAGGTGTTTGGAATGATCGTGTAAGTTTTGTGAATACACTAATATATCATCTATAGAAAATACTACAAAAAACCCAATAATGGGTGGAAAAAATTATTCATCATTTCCATAAAGCATTCTAAAGTTTTCATGACACCTAACAGCATAAATAAATACTCATAGAGGCCATATTTACCATGTGATTTTTTATATGGTATATATGAGGGTCTAACTCAAGCCTGATGATATCTTAAACTCAAATAAATCTTTGAGAAGACCATGGATCATTAGAGATGGTTAAAAAAATCATCTATACATGGTAGTGGATATCAGTTCTTAACTATATGCTGATTTAACCACTGATAATTAACATGATGCCATAGGGTCCCATCATTTTTCAAGGATAAAATCATGGGTGAACCCCAATGTGAAGTACTAGGCCTTTAAACCCTTTGGATTTATGGTCCTCTAAACCCCTCTTGAGTTCCTGAATTTAGTAAGATCCAGTCTTTTGGGAGGAATAAATATCATTACTACTCATAGAATAAGCTCAATGTTGAACTCTACTTTTCTCTCATAAGGTAGTCTAGAAAAGTCTTTAGGGAAGACATCCCTAAAATTATCCACCACAGGAGGAAAATCTATCAGAAATTCTCCTTGATCATTTAGATAAATACTAGATAGCTGGGCTAACACCCCACCCTCTCAAGTCTAGTTTTAATATCTTAGACATCCCATTCACAGTTATGAATATAGCTAGCTCCATTTGGTGATTAAAATAACACCCCAAGATGATAAAAATCAACTTAGGATCGATAAGGTACTAAATACATCATCATAAGAATGATATGAAAGCCTATTGTCTCTAGGATGTATATATTATAAAATAAACAATAACCACCTATCACAAAAGGACACTCCTTTTATAGGAACACACTCTATGATCGGACACCAAATGAAGTATCCAGAGTCTTTACTCCATAGAAGTATTTGATCTCAAATCCAGGGATACTTATTAGAACAAAAAATATGAAGCAATGTGTGATGGTGGTTTAAAATAAAGTGGATACTAATGTTGAGGCTACTAGGATAGTACCTCATAATATAGAAGGTATGACACTATGTTCTTCAGGTATTGGTTTTACTACTTGTAACTAGTCTGATCCATGACTCTGAGTCACAACCTGACCTCCCTAAGCAGTTCTGTGATGCTGGTACTGCCTCTCATAAGTCTATCTCCATCATTCATGACCCCCTACTCATCTTGAATGGTATATAGCACTAAATATCCCATATTAATATGGATTTACTAATCCCACTCTATAAAGTAGATCTAGTGCAGACCCTATCTCACCGACCATTTGAGGAAAGTTCCTACAAAACCGTTGAAGATAACACATCTTTCCACAACCTAGGTACTAAATTAGGTCTCTATCACATTGAGGATTTGTGTTACATAGAATTCATCACTGATGGAATAGATCCTAGAAACATGGGTTAACACTCTGACTACTATTTCCCCCATGAGAATGTTCAAATAGGCATTTTCTACTACTGGATGAACTGCTACTCTATTGAGGCACTGGACCACCATGGTCCATACCTTCATCTTCCCTCAAGTAACACTTGGGTATGGGGGAATGGTTAAATATTTTAGGAATTATTGTCAAAAAGAAAATAATCACATGAGAATGGATTACCTACCTATTCCCTTATTCTAAATGCCTTACTCGGGTTGACTCATCACCGAAAAGAAAAAAAAACATTGTGACTCAGTGAAATAAGATGAGTAGTCCATAAAAATAGATTAAACTACTATAGATTCATAAATTCCTTAGATAATCTGTTTCTCAATGTATCTGGATTTAAATTATCATAAAAATTATTCTGGAAGTCCCTCCAGACTATAACCCAATACAGATCAGTCTGATATAGGATATCCCACCAACGCTTGGCCGATCCACAAAGAATGTAATTCATGAGCTTGACTATACTTTCTATAGGAATCTACATATGATCAAAGATGGAAAATATTGCCTTTATCCATGAATCAGTAGATAAATGTCCATTATCTTCTGAAAAGTTAGGTGAATGTTGCTACTAAAACTCTCACATCAACTCTTCCATAGTAGGGGAATGTCACGGGGATCCATACATGGTATTCATAAACCATAAGAAACCCTCTTAAAACTAAGAAACAATTCCCAAATTCTATACAATTGTAGGTACCATAGGTGTTACTATATAAGGTAACACTGGTGGTGTAGGTCTCACCACTTACAGAAAATGGTCACCACCACCCTCCTAACATTCAACCCGAGGTCATTGTAGTGGTATATATCTACAATTCTAAGAACACACCCCAAAATGAGTTTTAACAATTGAAATATCACTAATAGGAAGAAATATAGACCAAATTCTCTCTACATAATAACAGAATTGAAAATATTCATTTATGATAATGAAATAAGCCCAAGGGCTCACTATCCAAGAAGCACTAAGCCAACTACCCACTAATAAGGACATGGTATTGGTTATTTTCCAAATTTCAATTATAAGGGTTTCATTATATGGAATGTCAATTCCATGTTATAGTGTGAAAATCCTTTAATTTTTAATTGGAATATCCATTTAATAAAACCAATTCATTTATAAATAAATATTTAAAAACTTTTATATTTATATAATGGCGCTGTTAGATTAATTACCATTCCCAAGATATAAATTACAATTCTTTATAAGTTTCAATTGGAACATCATGTGACTATAAAAATCTTTATAAAATGTTTTAATTATATTCATAACAATTCCAAATTTATATAGGCCTATAGAATATATAAATTTTTATTGGAATCTATTTAAATTCAACCACTAAATTTTCATCTCATTAAACTAATGGTCCATGAATGAAACATTCCATCAATGATTAGTTAAGGTTCCACTATCAGGTAGTGTGGGAAAAGAATATTTAGATTGATAAAGAAAATTTAATTAACAAATTATTTATCTCATTATTCATGCAAAAACATTAGTCAAATAAAAGATATATCATTCAAGACACACATATTAAGTATTAGGAAATCAATCAATGTAATATACATGGCCTAGAATACGCATTTAATGTGAATCTCTATGTGCCTATAAGGATGCATGAAACAATACCTCCTTCTTCTAATGCGACAACCATAAAAATAAATAATGATAATAAATTTCACAATTAAGATAAAACATCCAACAGTGAAATCAGTACAACTATAATAGGTGAAAACCATAACAAAAATCCCTCTCTCAGGAAAATTCACTTTTCCCTAAACATGGGTTAACTACTCCCACAAAAAATCTAAGTACCTAATCTCAAAAATTCAAAATTTCTTGTATACCATCCCAAAATAGTAATGAAAGAAAATTTTATGAACCCAGATCTTCTTTTCAGGTATGAATCTTGTTTTCTAGTGTTTTTTAGAAAAAGAGGAGTTTCTAGAAATTTCAGGAGTACACACCGTGTACTTATGAGTACACACCGTGTAACTGGTTTCTGCGGGTAACGATGTACTGGTCTTGTAATGGTCGAGTACATGGCCATGTGTGGTGACCTAGAGACTTCCTAAAGAGGAGGCCCAAAAAGGTATGTATACGCTGTGTACTTTTAAATAACACATCGTGTACTTTCATTCTTTTCATTAAATGGGTCGGGGTCACGTCTGATGGACAAAACAAACGTCCTCTCAACCTGTTTCATCCAGGAGCATCCATATGGCCACATATCTTCTCTGATCCCCCAAATCACCATCCATTCTCCAAATTGAACTCCACTGGTTGTGTTGTAATCACATGAGTGAGTTCTCCTTTCTTCTTGAACCTCATCTCTTGATTTCTCCTCTCTCACAAGTTATCCTCAGTTGAAAGTTTTTATTGTTTTTGTAGATCTAGGGAATTATAGGTTGATTCAAGGCCTAAGATTCACGTATATCGATCTCACAACACCGAGGTAGGTGTTTTGTTCCTTTCCACAGATAGTATTTGGATTTTATGTGCAAAAGTTTCAATACCCAAGAACGGTGTTTTGTGTGTTTATGGTATTTAGCCCTATTATTTCTTGTTATGACTTTTTTTTGGATAGATTTTAATTGTTTATGAATAGGGTTAACTCTGCCATGCTATGGAGGTTTTTCCCATGTTTTCTTGTTTTGATAGTTTGCTCTAGCTTTCCTGTTAGGCTCCCTGCTTTATATGCCTAGTATTGTTAGGATGGTGTGATTATTATCTGGCATGCTATGATATGATGTAGATTGTTTATCTAAGTAGTTCCTGAGGTTTACTTTGGCTTCTATGTATCGTTGTGCACAATGGGCTTACATAGGGCCATGATAACCTATTGTAGTAGACCATAGCGAGAATAGACGTTGAGGGCCTCTCCAGAGTGCTTGTTTTACTGTTACGTTGCGAGACCATATATGGGATGGACTTTTTGCTCCTTAGAGTGTCTGTAGTTTCCTCGATATGGGCCACAGGGGGAACTGGATGTCGAGTTCTTCCTCAAATCACCTATTAGTTATCGATATGAGACTATATGGGGAATTTAAGGCGAGTGCTTCCTCAGAGATTCATTACTAAAGCTGAACCAGAGGGGTTAGACTGTGTGTACTTCCAAGAGGGTTACTTGTGTTGTTTGGTTGAACCAGAGGGATTAGGATATGATTACATCCTAGAGGGTTACCTATTTGTGATTTTTTTCTTGACAAATATTTGAAATCGAATGCAATTGAACTGTAGGGTTATTTTATCTTGAGTACTTCCTTGTTTACTGCTTCTTTTTTCTTATTGCCTGCCATATATATTCACTGACTGTTAGGTAAATATCTTTGGGTGGTTTCCTAATGGGATTCATCTCACACCATTTTTGGGTCATTATTTTGGGCCAAAAAATATTATATTGTTGTAGGTATAGATAAGGGAAATCTCCCTTCTACTTCAGGTACATGACTACTTTCGGAGATGGAGGGCATGACACCAAGCTGAGGCTTGCGATGCTGCGGAGCTGTTTACTTGATTTTCTTTTATACATTGGTTTAGTACTATATCCCAACATTGTGATTTGTTTGGATACTTTCCTATACATATGTATCATGCATAATATATATATATGTGCTCAGTTGTTATTCCTTCTAGTATTCTGCTCTTTAATTTCGTATGGTATTATAATTTCTCCTACTATTGTTATCTATTTTACTTCCATTGTGTTACTTTTCCAATGAGGGCATATTTTCCTCACTTTTACACCCATGGCCCTCACTACTAGTCGGCAGCCTCTGGCATTTTGGAAAATGCGCTTGAGGCCATGTGACCAACCGGGTACGGGGCACCTCTGGGTGGCTTCAAGAACCAGGATTTTACAAAGTGGTATCAGAGGAATCCTTTTCTTCTTGACTTACTATTTGGAGCCTACAGTAATGGATATGAAGGAATAGGTACTTGGTAATAAGCTATTCCCGAGAGTAGCTAACCCATGTACATGGAAAATCCAATTTACCTCGTTATTTCTTTTTTCTAAATTTGTGAATTTACAGTTGATTGATTTTACCTTGAGTGATTCACATGTTTTGTTATGTTATTGTTGATATTGTTGAGGTTCTATTTCTATTACAACCCGATGAGATGAGGGTTTTCTATCTCATGCATCATATATGCACTTTCTAGAGAACACATATAATATGTTCTTTCCATTCCATTTAGGGTGCATTAGTGATTGCATGTTTTTGTGATAGATTTCGTTCTAGATATACATGTTGTTGTGATAGATTCTTTAATAAAGTACATTCTTTTGATAGGGTATTGATTTTTGTAAGGTTTTTTTGAATGAACACCAAACTTTGGTTCTTCAGGTGTTATGGACCCTCATGGATCAGAATTTGGTGGATAATTGCCTTTTTGTCCTTGTGTATGACATGTATAAGATCCCAAGATTTAATTCTTGGGGAGTATGGGCCCTCACATATCAGAATTTGTCCCTTTAATGTTTGTGTCAGTGTTTTTCTAGGATTCCGGTGTAGTTTCTGAAGCTTACTGTCCAGAAAAAAACCCATAATACACAGTGTGTAATGATTAATAAATGCCATGTATCCTTCTATTTGAGAAGGAACTATTTTTCTTAAGTATACATCATGTACTTTATGTACACGTCGTGTTGTCTCTAAATGTTTCACTAGCTGTGTGGGTAGAGACACGGGGTTGAGAAATACTTGGGGGAACACGCCATGTACCAGTTGTACATGTCGTGTTGTGTAGACCATGTGTCCACCCATGTGACTAATGACACAGATGGATAAAACATAAGTTATACATGCCATGTCAAGATTGAACCCTCCGTTTAGTGTAACCCATGTATCCGGCCGTGTAGCAAACAACACAGGTCGGTGAAATATTTCAAGTACACGCCATGTCTGGAAAAAACACGCCATGTAGATTCATCCATGTACCAGATCTGTAACTAACAACACAGGTCAGTGAAGTTCGTTTAGTGCACGCCGTGTCTGGAACTAACACATCGTGTAGTCTTGTTCTAAGGGAAACCATGTGGCTTAGCCATGTATACGAACTTAGGAAAGGGAAGAGGATTCAAGTACACACCGTGTGTTAGGAAAACACGTCGAGTGTTTGAGGTGTTACATGACTTGGGTTGGAAAATGTACATGCCCATGTGAAGGCTTAAGGGAACATGCCATGTACTCATTATACATGCCATGTATCCTTGTTTTGAAAAAAAAAACTTGAATGATTTCTTTCTATTGTTCCCTTATTACAGTTCTATGTTTAAGTCATTGATAATCTTGATCTAAGTTGATCAATTAACCTTGCAGAGTCATTCCACCGAGACATCCTTCGGTTGTCCACCAGTTACAGGGAAGTGATCAAGCCCCAGATATGGATGATCAGGGACTAACAGTAGATCCTCCAGTTGTTTCATTCTTGGTACCAGCCGTTATCCCAAACACAGGTGTCGATGCACAGTTTTGAGAGGGCTTTATGAGGTTCATGCAGACCTTCTGTGGAGTACCACATCCTGCCCCTTCTATGGCAGAGATGATGCAAGTTTTACAGCTACATCATCCTCCCAACTTCATAGGGGATGAAGGATCTCAGGCTATAGAGTCATGGCTAGAATCCATGCTTTCTATCTTCGAGCATCTAGAGACACCCCTAGAGAGGAGGGTGAAGCTCGCTACGTACAGGCTATGAGACTCCACCAAAAGATAGTGGGATGTGATCTCACAGGTGGTACCCCAGCAGGTTATGGCATGGGATGATTTTGAGTGCACCTTTTATCACTACTTCTACCCAAAGACATTGTGGGTCAATCAAGTTCAAGAGTTCATTAGTCTGGAGCAGGGTACTCTCTCAATCATGGAGTATTATTCTTGCATCACAGAGCTGTAGCACTTCACGCCCATCCTCGGAGGGGATGAGTTATTCCTGGAAATGAATTTTGAGGATGGTCTTAGACACGACATCTGATCTTTGGTTAACATCTTTATGTTGACTTCCATCTCTTCTATAGTCAATAAGGCGCTAATCATGGAGCACAATCTGAGGGATTCTGGAGTGGTGAGCTAAGGAGGTTTGACATCCGGAGTTGGTATCCCTCCTACTGATAGTATGAAGCGCCATTGGGAGTCTACACATAGGGATATGAGGAGGCGTGACACTTCTTTTGGTATCCAGGTGGTGTGCTACCAGTGTGGGTAGAGCAGGCATATAAGGCCACATTTCTCGAGAGAACCAGTGGATTGTCGATCTAGTGGCAAGATGGGGATCCTTCAGAGTTTCTGTCATTTTATTTCACCAGCATTTGGTGACAGGGGTTCTTCTATGACTCCTTGTTCAGGAGCAGCACCACTAGTTTCCCATCAGTCCAGGAACTGGTGTTCTTCCGACCGTTCAAGATGAGGTGGAGGTTGTGGCTGTGGTAGCCAGTCACCAGGCATTCAGTGAAAATTGGGTGGATCAGCTCAGGGTGGTCAGGAAGGGCTGTAGGGCCGCAGTGCAGGTCATACTTTTGTAGTGGAGAATACCCAGTAGGATCAGAATCCTATACCCTCTACTATTCGAGGTATGATCTTAGTTGCCTCACTTTTAGCTTTTGCACTTTTTCATACAAGGGCTTCCCATAGCTTTATATTTGTTGTTGTTGTGGAGATCCTTGGGCTCTGTATCTTTTCTTCTGCCAATTTCTTGATGTTAGACACTCTATTTGGGACAAGAACGACTAGTGTACGTCAGTGCAAGGAGTTCCCTCTAGAGGTTGGTGGGTGTCACTTTTTATGGGACCTCTAAGTCTTAGAGATGACATGCTATGACGTCATTCTCGGAATGGACTGGTTAGTCCCCTTCCAAGATTTTTTTGATTTCTATCACTGTAAGGTGAGTTTCAAATCGCCAGAGGGAATATTGTTTCTTCATAAGGGTGAGTGGGATGTCCAAGCGAGCATAGAAGTACCCAAGCATCATGGGTTGGGAGGTGTTACAGAACAGATTGCTAGTCTATATCTGGATGACTAGGGGATTTCACAAATGGGCTTTCCTCTAGTGGTGAATCATTTTAGGGACGTCTTTCCAGAGGACTTTTTAGGTTTTCTTCCAGATAAAGAGGTGTAATTTTCAATTGAGCTTATGTCAGGAGCAGCACTGGTGTCTATTCATCCTTATAGGATGGCTACACCAATGTTACAGGAGATCAAGAAGTAGTTAGAGGAGTTATAGGCCAAGGGTTTCACCTGACCCAGTACTTCTCCTTGGGGTTATCCTGTCCTGTTTGCGAAGAAGGATGACAATACCCTTAGACTTTGTGTGGATTATTTTAATTTGAACCAATTGATGGTCAAGAACCAATATCCTTTGTTGAGGATTGATGATCTCTTTGATCATCTTCGAGGAGCCCGGGTGTTCTTGAAGATTGACTTGAGATTCGGTTACCATTAGTCGCACATTAGACCATCAGATGTACCTCTTACAGCATTCTAGAGCATGTATGGTCTATATGAGTATGTGGCTATGCCGTTCGGTCTCACGAATGCACCGACATTTTTTATGGAACTGATGAACTGAGTGTTCCATCCATAATTGGATTATTTCATGGTAGTATTCTTGGATGATATCTTGGTGTACTATCACACTCAAGACAAACATGCCACACATCTTGAGATCATCTTGATTACACTGAGAGAGCATCAGTTATATGCTAAGCTCATAAAATTACACTTTTGGATGGACCAAATTCACTTATTGGGTCATGTTATCTCAGAGGAAGGAGTATCATTTGACCCAGAAAAATTGAGAGTAGTAGTTTCCTGGGAGCATTCGAAGACCATCTTTGAGGTGCAGAGTTTTCTAGGGCTGTAAGGATACTACATACGTTTCATACAAGACTTTTCATGCTTAGAAGCACGAATGAAGAGTCTGACTAAGAAGGGTGCGAAGTACTTGTGGTTAGATTCTTGTGATTCGGCCTTTTAGGAGGTGAAAGGGAGGTTGACATCAGCACCGATACTACTATAGCCAGAGCCGGGAAAGAGCTATACCATTTATTTTGATGCATCATGTATCGGGCTGGGAGCAGTGCTTATACAGGGGGAAGGAGTCATTGCGTATGGGTCTTGACATTTGAGGCCACATTAGTGGAATTACCCGATGCATGATCTTGAGCTAGCTATAGTTGTTCATGCTTTACGCTATTGGAGACATTATATTTTGAGAGAGAATTTGTGGTTTTCACAGACTATAAAAGTATCAAGTATATCTTCACACTGTGCGATCTTAATTTGAGACAGTAAAGGTGGGTTGAGTACCTTCAGTCTTTTGACTTTGAGCTTGCGTACACGCCTGGGAAGGGTAACGTAGTGGTTGATGCATTTAGCTGGAGGACTCAGATACATGTAGTTTAAGAAGATAGTAATGAGTGGAAACTTATGGATCGTTTCTCTAAAATTCATTTTGAGGTGCAAGACAGACAAGGGCATATGTTTCTATCTTATGTAGTTGTTACCTATACTCTTCTTGATCGAGTGCGAATGAGGCAGCTATCAGATTCAAAAGGCCTAGTCCTATGGGAGAGTGTGTTAGGAGAGGACCCTATTCCTAGAAGGACAGTAGGAGAGGATGAGATCTTTCATTTTCATGGACACATGTGAGTACCAGTAGGAACATGCGAGGAGATGATGTGAGACTTTAATTTCTCAGTTTGGGCAGTTCATCCTTGTGTCACCAAGATGTATCAAGATCTACACCATCAGTATTGGTGGCCAGGAATGAAGATAGATGTTGTTGGTTTTGTTATAAGGTATTCCACCTATCAGCAAGGGAAGACAGAGCATCAGCGGCTAGCAGGGCTTTTGTAGCAGTTACCCTTTCCCGAGTGGAAGTGGAACGATGTTGCGATGGACTTTGAGACAGGTTTTCTGAGGTCACCTAGAGGGAATGATGTAGAATGGGGGGTCATTGACAGAATCAAGAAGGTTTCTCACTTCTTTCCAATCAAGGAGACCTTTAGTGTTGATAAGATGGGAAGGTTGTACATTCGAGATACTGTACATTTACATGGAGTTCCACACTCCATTGTTTCAGACAGGGATGCCCGTTTTACTTCTCGGGTTTGGCAGGGACTTCAAAGGGATTTGGGTACCCAGGTACTTCAGAGTACAACTTACCATCCCCAGATAGATGGCTAATCTAAGCATACGATTCAGGTGCTTAAAGACATTTTTTGATCATACATCCTGGATTTTGGAGGTTGTTAGGAGAAGCACATACCTCTTGTGGAGTTTTCATACAATAATAGTTTTCACAAAACTATTTAGATGGAACCTTATGAGGCTTTGTACAATAGGCCATACCGATCACCCTTATGTTGGCTGGAGGCAGGAGAGGTATCTATGATGGGACCTCGTCTTGTCTAGGAGACTATAGAGCAAAATAGAGTTGATTCGGAAGAGGATAACTACCGCACAGTCACGACAGAAATCTTATGCTGATCGACGGAGACAACCTCTAGAGTTCGAGGTTGGAGATAAGGTTTTTCTGCATGTCTCACTGAGGTTGGGACATAGGAGGATTCAGAGATAGGGTAAGCTTTCTCTGAGGTACGTCAGGCTATTTGATGTGTTGGAGAGATTTGGACCGGTTTCATATTGGTTGTAGTTACCTCAGAAGCACCGGGATTTGCATTATATCTTCCACATTTCTCAGTTTCAACGATACTTCTCAGACCCATATCTTGTTTTCCAACATGATGAGGTTGAGTTAGAGGTGGATGAATCCTTCGAGGAGCATCCTATCTGGATTGTTGATCTAAGTTAGAAGGTTCTCTGTGGCTGGTATGTTCCTCTAGTGCGAGTCTATGGCAGCATGGGTGAGTACATGATGAGACCTAGGAGAGGGAGGCCAATGTATGATCACAGTGGCCTAAGCTATTTCAGGATTGTTCATCTATGCCTCTTTGCTAGAGAAATTCAGGGACAAATTTCTGTAAGGGTGGGGGAGTTTGTTAGAACCCAAATCTTCTTTTTAGGTATGCATATTTTTTTTGTTGTTTTCGAGAAAAAGAGGATTTTCTGGAAATTTCAGGAGTACACACCGTGTTCTTATAAGTACACACCTTGTACCCAGTTGTCGTGGGTGACCATGTACTAGTCATGTAACGGTCGAGTACATGGTCATGTGTGGTGACCTGGAGACTCCCTAAATCAGAGGCCGGAAAAGGCAAGTACACACCGTGTACTTTTAAAGAACATGTTGTGTACTTTATTTTTTTTCATTAATCATACCGGAGTCGCATTTGATGGAAAGAACACACTTCTTCTTGGCCTATTTCTTCTAGGAGCATCCATATGACTGCAGATCTTTCCCGATCCCCCAACTTGCTATCTGTTCTCTGAATCGAACATCGTCGGTTGCGTTGGAATCACATCAGTGAGTTATCCTTTCTTCTCGAACCTCATCTCTTGATTTCTCCTCTCTCATGAGTTATCCTTGGCTGAACGTTTTTAACGTTTTTGTAGATCTATGGATTTATAGGGAGATTCAAGGCTTGAGATTCACATATATCAATATCACTACGCCGAGGTAGGTGGTTTGTGCCTTTCTGTATATAGCCTTTGGATTTTATGTGCAAAAGTGTCAATACACAAGAACGGGGTATTGTGTGTTTATGGTTTTTAGCCCTGTTATTACCAACTATGCATTGTTTGATTGGATAGAGGTTAATTGTTTATGAATATGGTTAACTCTGCCATGATATGTAGGGTTTTACCATGTTTTCTTGTTTTGACTATTTGGTCTAGCTTTCCTGTTAGGCTGCTTGCTTTCCATGCCTAGTATTGTTAGGATGGAGTGATTATTATCTGACATGCTATGTTATACTGTAGATTGTTTAGACAAGTATTTCTTGAGGTTTACTTTGGCTTCCATGTATCTTTGTGCACGATGGACTTACATAGGGCCATATGAACCTGGTGTAGTAGACCATAGGGAGAATGGATGCTGAGGGATTCTCCAGAGTGTCTTTTTAACTATTATATTGCGAGACCATAGGGGGGATGGGCTTTGTGCTCCCTCAGAGTCTCTTTAGTTTCCTCGATATGATCCCTAGGGGGAATTGGACATCGAGTGCTTCCTCAGAGTGCCTATTAGTTACTGATACGAAACTACAGGGGGAATTGATGGTGAGTGCTTCCTCAGAGAGTCATTACGAAAGCTGAACCAGCGGGGTTAGACTTTGTGTACTTCCCAGAGGGTTGCTCGAGTTGTTTGGTTGAAATAGAGGGGTTAGTCTACGAGTATATCCCAAAGGGTTACCAATTTATGTTTTTTTATTAACTAATATATGAAATTTAATGCAATTGAACTATATGGTTTTTTACTCTTGATTAATTCCTTGTTTACTGCTTCTTTTTGCTTATTTCCTGCCTTATATATCCACTGACTGCTAGGAAAAAATATTTGGGTGGTTTCCTATTGGGATTCGTCTCACACAATGATTGGGTCATACTTTTTGGCCCAAAAAGGTTATATTTTTGTAGGTATAGATAAGGAAAAGTGCCAATATACTTCAGGTTCTTGACTGCTTCGGAGTTGGAGAGCATGGGACCAAGCTGGGGCTTGTGATGATATGGAGCTGTTTACTTACTTTTATTTTGTACTTTGGTTTAGTACTGTATCCTCAAATTATGTTTTTTTGGCTACATTCCTAGACATATATACCATGAATCATATATATATGTTCTTAATTGTTATTACTTCTAGTATTCCGTTGTTTACCGTTGTATGGTATTATTACTACTTCCGTTATTGTTATCTATTTTACTTATGATGTGTTACTCTTCCAACGAGGGCATAGTTTCTCTACTATCACACCCAAGGCCCTCGCTGCTTGTCAGCAGCCTTTGGTGTTTGGGGAAATGCGCTTGAGGCCATGTGACCAACCGGGTACGGGGCACCTCTGGGTGGCTTCCGAAACCGGGATGTTACAAAAATAAAGCCTTGATACCACTTTGTGATGTCATGATCTTGGCTCACTGTAGATGCCGAAATAGTCCGTAACTCCTAGATGAAGTTTCGAACAGATGGAGAGAAGTCATATTCGGACTCAAAGGCCCGGTCCGGAGGACCTGGATGTGGTGTGTGAAATTAAACTGCACCCGCACAAAACAATGTTGTTCGTGCGAAGGACTCCCAGGATTCGCGAAAAAGCACCGGCACACCACACAATTTTGCATGCCCGGTTCCGCGTGGGGAAGCCTTGAGCACCGACGGGTCCTGGTGTGAAAGATTTCATGCGCCTCCCTATTTTTGTGACGACAAATGCCTATAAATAGAAGGAAACCTCAACCGTTTTGGGGTTGAGGAATTTATCCAACTCCCGTGCATGTAATTGCGTGCGCAATATGGTCTTGAGTGATGGTTCTTTTCCATGCCAAGTCGCCCCAGGATCCGCCTTTTTGGAAGATCCCCATGGCTTAGACTAAATTCCAACCCCTTCGGGGGTCCGCCCCTTGTGCGAAATTTCTTCATTTGCGCACAGGCCGGGAAAGTTGTGCGCAATACTTCGTTTTCACGCACACCCCTTCCATTGCACGCAATTCCTTCTTTTGCACGCAATAACTTACTTTGTGCGCCGACTCGTCCTTTTTCGCGCACATCCCTGAATTGCGCGTTGACCCGGTGTTTTCCACGCAGCAGCCTCAATTGTGCGCATGACTTCCCTATTACACGCATACCTTCTTTATTGAGTGCAACATATCCACTGTGTTGCTTCTATTATGCGCAACCGTCACAGACCCCCATGAAAAATGGAGAGTCGCACCATGAACTTCTCAGGCTGGGATGTCGGGATTTTCCATTGCGCCCTTATGCGCACCCACCTTCCACCTAGGGAATACCATGATTTTAGATACTCCTCTGCACACTGTGAAACACCTTGAGTTGACATATTCCTCTTGGTTCATTTCCTATGTCGTGAGTTGATATTCTCATCATCAATTCCCTAAGAAGAATGACCTATCATTCGATAATAGGATGCCTCTTGTTCCAAATGAGAGATGACTTATATGACAAGCATAATATTCCTAATTCCATGATTACAATGGCATAGTTTCAAGAGCGTTGGAATCTGTTCAAACATTCCATCACTCCACCTCACGCTTTGCATGTCCTTCATTCGGATCTGCATCCACTTCCAAGTCTGGAGGGACCCCCTAACGGTCAGGTCACATGCCGCATCATCTCACCTACTATCCTGGGCCAACGCCCCGGAAGACTTTGGGCGACACTTTGAGTCAGGTCCTGTTTTTCGAACACGGTCAGTAGTCGACCCCTCATTTGTTTGTCCCCATTTTAGGTTAACGCGCCAGGATGCTGTGTTGTGAACATGGTCAGCAGTTATCCTCTATCGCCATGCCGCTATCATTGCATTCTGAATGTCGGGCATGTGATTCACACTTTTCATATCCCTTTTTTCGGGCCGATTCCAACGCCCATGGCATTATCCCGCTTGTGCACTAGCGCATAGATGTAGGTCTCAATCACAAGCCTCAACCCACTAGTGAGTTGGGATTCCCTCATGGCCAGACATGAGGAAGACATTATGGGATGCTTCCATGCGTAAGCCCCGTCCATTGTTTCCACTTCTTAGTGGCACATGGGCAGCTTCCATGCATAAGCCCCATCCACCATAGCCACACTAACGTGGACCCCTCGATGGTTCGCCCTTGGGCCCCCCTTCACTACGTCCTTGTCGATGCCTTCCCTCCCATAAGGAGTAGAGGGTGTTGGGCATGTAAGCCCTAGGGGTGTGGAGTGAACCCACCTCGTCTGAGCTGTAGGACGTTAAACTGCCAAGCACCTCATCCTTAACACATGACGTAAAACTGTGGTCTGACCCCGTGCCTCACACGCAGGGTCCCCCCCGACACGGACATTCCTTACACCTATCGTCTCCACGTGAATGGAATATTCCTCGCATGGAATGATATCCTCCATTTAGAGTGGAGTTTTTCCACGGGGGAAGGGCTACCTCAGAGCGTAATCCCTTAGCCTCTCTTGCGGAAGGTTTCACCCATGCACCTCCGTACTTCCCCACTGCCAAGGCCAATGGAGTGCGTGATAGGGAACGAGGCATCTCCTCTGTTCGGTCCCAAATACCTCCCCCTCTATGCTTTGTCGCACCACGGGCCTCCATCCTGGAGTAAGACCCATCACCAAGGGCTGCTAACCACGCGTAAGCCCCTGTTTCCTCTTTGGGCCACTCAACGCGTAAGCCCCTTTCCGCTTCTCATGGACGCACCCTTTGCGACGTGATTGTCTGGTCCCTGCTGTCTCTTGTTTATCACACCGAGCATGAATCACGTGGGCTTTGAGCGAGCATCGACCATGACATCCTCTTATGGGCCGCCTCAGAGTGTAAGCCCCATCCCATCAAACTACACAGACATTGATCCATGACAACGCATTGTACGTAGGAAGCCTCCACGAGGTTCAAGCCCACCACCTGGTCGTTCCGACTTCTTCACGTCGGTTCGCCAAACACTTTGGGATGCCTCAGAGCATAATCCCCAAATTTCTCGTCCCGAATGACATTAAACTGTATGCCCTCATCCCGCATGACATTAAACTGTATGCCCCGAACTACGTGGTCTTTGATCCATCCTAACGCATGGTACGTAGGAAGCCTCCATGAGTTTCAAGCCCATCACTCAGTTGTTCTGACCCCTTCACGTCGGTTCACAACCACCGTTATGGTCCACCTCAGAGTATAAGCCCCATACCCACCATCATGGGCCGCCTCAGAGTGTAATCCCCATGCCTCACACCCACATCTCATCCCAACCTCTTCCTCGAGCCCACTTGCCTCGGGAAGCTCATGCCCTAGCCTGTAGATCTTACTTCCTCCAGGATCCAATCCATGCATTCATTCTCATGGGCCGCCTCTTTAGGTGTCCCACCATATCACCAAACTACACGAACTTTGATTCCCTGCCATGGGGATACGTAGGAAGCCTCTATGAGGTTCAATCCCGTCACTCCATCACCCATCCTGATCCTTACCCGGGCTGCCACATCCCAGTGGGATCATGCCCCCTCATTCCACTCCATAGTATCCGAGAAGCCGCCCACATGCTGGCCCTAACATCAGTGTTCCCCCTAGGGGGTCCTTCAATCTGATCCACTCTTAGTGTTCTGATCAGTCCGATCCATCTCCAAAAGATGTTAAACTCATGGCATACCCCATGTTAAACATGGGAAGCTGAGGAAAACCTCATATGGTACACAATTCCCCGCGTTCGATGTGGGATGCCTCAGGCTTCCGCACCCTTGAGAAGCCATATAATAAGGGGCAGAAGACAGACATGCCAATCCCCTAGTGTCAAGGCACACCAACGACACCCCAGTGTGACCATTCTCCTCACCGAAGGTTGCTGCCCCGACCAGATCCCTTGGAGCGTCTCGACGGAAGTAGCGTAATTAAATGGAATCCATGCAGATATGTCACCAGGAACGAGCTTCACGAACCTATCTTAAATTTATAAGGGAGACTTGGACTAGGTGACGAGCTTCGAGGAGGAATCCACGGAAGGAAGAACCGACATCCCATCATCCCGGTTTCGATCAAGGAGCATATGTCCCTGAACAAGGAACGAATGCCACCCACCTTTGGAAAACAGGAATGCAGGGCCTCAAGCAGAGCGTCCTCCCCCACGTGACGGATGCGCGCATGCCCCGGCGTAAAAGCATCGGAAACACTCACTCATGACTAACTAAACCCAGTTGGCCACATGGCCTCATGTGCGCCTCCCCATACACCAAAGGTTATCGACTAGCAATAAGGGTCTATGGTGGTATAATGAGGAGATGATATCCTCATAATCAAAGTACCACAATGGTGAATAATGAAAAATCAGTGGAAGCATTAATGATAAAAATAGTGGAATTAAATAATCCAATGATAATAAATTACATAAAAAATAACTGGTATCATATAAAAAATGAATATTTCACGATAAAATATAGAAATGAGGATTAATGGGAACAATCAGTAGACACACACATTAAATGATATATAAAAAAATAAAAAATTAGAAAATTAAACACTAATAGCATCATGAGTTCTCACCCAATTCTCTTCTCCCATACTCGATCCTAGTATAGAGAATCAAGGATCCATAGTTGGGAACTTCCCATTGTCCCTAACTCCATCCATGAGGTTTGTCTGGGTACTAATTGAAAGCTCTAATAGGTGGTGAGTACAAGTTAGTAAGCCACCACCAATAGTTTGTAGTTCAATCCAGTTAGTGGATATATAATGTAGGAATGTGTAAGTAATATAAAAAATTAGTAAATGGACAAAATGAAATTCATGTTGGACCAGGTTCCTCATGGGAAACCCATCTTATACTACTTTCTTTAGAATAACTCTTAATGACTTTGAACATTTACTATGTCAAAAACAATAAGGAGTAGCATGTCTGTTAATTCCAAATAATACAATTAGGAACACATGTATATCAATTCCAAATAAACAATATGAAATCCAATTTCCATTAATACCACAAAAACAATAAGTTTCATCATTTCCATTAATTCTACAGAAACCATAAAGAGCATCATGTATATAAAATAACATAAACAAAAGAAAACATCTTGTCCACTAATACTATATAATCAATAAGGAAAATCATGTCCATTATATACAATAAACATGATGTGATCACATCCATGTTATATAAAAACCAGGGTTATAGAGTTTCACCCTTTCCATTTATCAATTCCATTGAAAAATTGAATTCATATAGCTAATATGTATTGATAAGGGGCCAAAGTGTAAAATTTGTGCCACTACATCATTTAATAAGGGTCAAGTGATATGGTCATACCATTCCACTTTTATTTAATTCATTCATAAGTGATCACATGGTCCACGGGTATTCACATTACACATAAATATCATTAATTTAATATATAAAATTTCATTTTCCATCACTAATCCAAACACACCTTATAGGTGTTTTGGTCATAAGGGAAAATAAGGTCATTAAGCTATATAATTTAACTCACCCAAGGGGTGGTTTGAGTTGAGGTCATCAACTTCTAAACATGTACATGATTGACATGGAATGTCTAAAATTAGGTCCCAATAATTAATTTATGGGTTCATAAATTATAGGATAAATACCTAAAAAGTCTGATGTGTGACACAATGACGACATAATATAAACAACTAGAATTTTATGGAAAATTTATAGAGAGACTACCTTATAATACTAGAAAAATCATCATCTTATATCATCTTTGTATATGGGATGTAATTGAAGAAAACAAAAAACTAGGAAAACACATTGAAAAAGGGCATATTAGCTCTATTGAAGTTAGAATCAATGAAGATAAAGGAAACCCAGAAAAGAATCAAGATGAATTATAAACTTACCGAGGGTGATCAAATGTGACAAAAAATGTTCAATTTTGAGTCTGGATGGAGGAGATATCACAAGTCCTAGGAGGAGAGGAAGAGGGAGCTTGAATAGACTTTGTGAATGGGAAATATAAGAGAAGAAGAGGGTTATAGGATTAAAAGTAAACTTAAGAAAAAAATACAATTGCACAACTCTTTAAAGGGTGAATGGTTCAGATACATGGTGGGACAAAAGATACACCAAACATGTGAAACTACTTCCCAAGGCAACACCCACCTCACATGACCAGAAACATGTTTTGAAAAACAATGCACTTCTTGTGTGTGCTCACTATCTAAAGCATACACCCCTCATATGACTAGGTATGTGGTTAGGAGAAACCGTGCACCAACCATGTGACATTCACCAGCAATTTATTTCTATTTTTTCATTGCCATGCAGTCTCTCTCAAACAGTTAATCAAAACATTATCCTCCTATTTAGATCACATGGTTGAGATGCATGGTTTTCACTAACCATGAGCCAATGGTGAACTTGACTATGGTTCTCTAAAAACTGGAGCTCTGGGCTCTGAAAAAGCCTTGAATGGTCCTAAACCCTTCATTAATACTTCAGGAACATTTACTTAGGTAAATGAAAAGGGTTAAATATAATTTTAATGGAATATGAACCTCTAAAAAATTAGATCTTACAACATTTTTTCCTTATTTTGAGTAATTAAAGTGTGTATTGTACTAAAATGTTAATTTTAAATACAAACATGCACTTCCAGTCATACTAGACACACCATGTGTCTGATTGATGTAAGAATAATTTCTATTTTTTATAAATGAATTATGGATCATTGTAATGAATTATCAAGATAATATGAGTTTGTTTTCACAATTTTCAATGAGTGACCCATTTTTTGAACAAAAATATTACTTTTAAACAGAAAACACATAGTTTGATCCATACTGGTCACACCATATGTTCAATTTATGCGTGGATAATTCATGTACATCAAAAATAAATTATGAATCTTTTTTTTATAAATTATCAAGAAAATTAGATATTGTTTTCTTGGGTTTTATTTAGTGGTACATGTTTCGAACTAAAATGTCACTATTAAATTGAAAACACTCTCACTATGTCATATAAAGCACACTGTGAGTTAGATTATTATGTTTTTTATTTATAAACATCAAAAATTAATTTTTCAGTTTCCTAAATTATCAAGATAATTTGAGTTCATTTTATTAGTTGTGAGTATGTGAAGTGTTTTTTTACAAAATGTTACTTTTAAAATGAAAACACACATATTGAGTTATATCTAGGACACTATGAGTCAAATTCAAATCTCTTTGATTAGTAAACAAAAAAATAAGATTTATGAATTGTTTTTCTAAATTGTGAAGGAAATAAAAGAATATTTTCTTGATTTTTAGTGTACCATACGCATTTTGAACTAATATATTACTTTAAAACTAAAAACACACACTTTGAGTCATACAAGGTACATAATGTGTCAAATTGATGTGAAGCTGATTTATGTAAAAAAATGACTTATGGATCATTTTTCCTAATTATAAAGACAATTATAGAATTTTTTCTCAGTTTCCAGTATATGAAGTGTGTTTTGTACTGAAATGTTGATTTTAAATAAAATCACGCGCGTTCAATCATACTGGACACATCGTGTGTGATATTGATGTATGACCAATTACTATAAATAAAAAATGACTTATAGATCATTTTTATAAATTATCAAGACAATATGAGCATGTTTTATTAGTTTTAGTAAGTGATAGATGTTTTTAACTAATGTGTTAATATTAAACTGAAAACATTAACTTTGAGTTATACTGGGTACACTATGTGTTAGATTGATGTGAGGATGATTACTATACATTAAAAATGAATTATGATTTTTTTTAAATTATCAGAAAAATCATGTGTGTTTTCTTTTTTTTTGAGTATGTGAAGTGCGTTTTTTACTAAAATATATATTTTAAACAAAACATGCACTTTTAGTCATATGAAACAAAAATTTTTTAAGATAGATGTGAGACTAATTAAATTACATCAAAAATCATTTATTTTACTAAATTATGAATACATTGTTAGTGTGTTTTTGGGTTCTTAGTCAATGACACATTTCTAAATTAAAATGTTACTTTAAATTGAAAACAAACACTTTTAGTGATACCCAGAACACCATGTATCAAATTTATTAGAATATTTTTCCTACATTTCAAAAATTAACTATATATCATTTTCATAAAGTGTTAATAAAATAAAAGTGTGTTTTATTATATATGAGTACGTGAAGTGTTTTATATACTAAAATGTAAATTTAAAATAAAAACATGCACTTTCAGTGATACCTGACACACCATGCATCATATTGATGTGTGGCTGATTCCAATATCAAAAATAGATTGTGGGTTTTTTCCTAAATTATCATGACCATATTAGTGTGTTTCCTTATATTTAATTAAGTGTTCTATGTTTTGAACTAAAATTTTATTTTAAACTGAAAACATGCATTTCGAGTCATACCGGGAAAACGATGTGTGATATTGATGTAATGTTGATTCCTACACATAAAAATGATTTATGGATCATTTTCTTAAAGTATCAAAATATATAAGAACATTTTTTTAGTTTTTTATTATTTGATTCATTTTTCAAATTAAAATGTTGATTTTAAATCAAAATAAACTTTCTCAATCATAATGGGAACACCATGTGTTGGATTGGAAAGAGGTTAATTCCAACACATAAAACATGATTTTTTAATCATTTTACTAAATTATTAAGATAATTTGATGGTGTTTTCGTTTTTTATTTTGTGATGAAAATTTTAAACTATAATGTCTCTTTTAAACTAAAAAACATTTACTTTGAGTCATACAGAGAACATTTTGTGTCAGATTGATGTGTGGTTTATTCCTACACCTAAAAAATGACTTATGAATTTTTTTTCTCAATGTTTTTAGATGAAACATTTTTAAAGAGTCTTTGATTCGAACGATAATTCATTCCATCATTATTGAAAATAAAAAAATCATATAAATAACTAATAGGAATATATATAGAACATTAAACATGTACCACAATGCACAATCCTTATCAAATAATTCATTGAGAATTTATTTTTATAAGAGAATTTTGTACCTATAAATATAAAAAATGCATCTATACATTTTTCATAGTTCTTATTAAAAGTTAAAATATCATTTATGCTTCAATAAGGACCACAAACTATTTATTAAGGTCTTTAATTCTCTTTATAGTCATAAAATAAATTCAAAAAAATAAATTCAAAATAATATATTCCTGATATCTATAAAAATTAACTTAATAAACTGTAGATAAACTGGATAAGAAAATTAAATAAATAATAAGTATATAAAGTGATTAAAAATTTTACTCAATAGATAGTAGATAAATAAACTATTCATCCATGTTGATTCCTTTATCGATAATTTATTTTTCTCTAAGAATATTGTGCTCTTTATAGACCAAAAAATGGTTGAAGAAAAATCATTTCTCGATGAAGTCATGTATTTATGATTTATATGAAAATTAACTAAATAAGTAGTAGATAAAAATGATACGAATGTTAAATAAAAAATAATTAGGAAATTCAAGGGAAAATTAACTAAATAATTAGTAATAAATCAATACTTCATGATGTCTACAAAAATATTGTCACCGTGTATTCTACCCACTCATTTCTAAACAAATATATTTCCTATTTTGAATATGTGGAATGTAAATAATCCAGGAAATACTAGAAAAATATAAATCGAAAAAATTGATAAATTTCTCAAATGAAATTGTAATTATAATTGAAAATACTTCTTTCATAATTCTCGTTTTTTATGAAATATGATATATTTTATAAATTTTCAAATGTAATTAACACAATCTTTTCTGTTAGTTTGTCCAAAACACTCATAAAACATTGAGAAAAATAATTTATTTTTTTATATATTTTTTGATAGTGGAATATTATTATATATATCGAAATACTTATCTAGTTGTAGAAAATTATGGTCTTCTTGTTGTCAAATACCATTGTCATTCCATGATTTTGATGATATGTAAACATTATCCTAACATAAAAAAATTCATTAAAATGTACTATAAAATGTATAATTTGAACATTATTTCTAAAATTTTTAATGTAGTGTATTAAAAATTAATAAAAATCATCTTGTATTATTGGTTTTTTTATAATCCAAGCATTTAATCCAAAAAAATAAATCTTTAGTGTATCCAAATTGATTAAAATGAGCAACCAATGCTCCCTAAAAAACATAAAAGAATAATTAATTAAAGAAATACAAATATATTTGATATGATTATATTATAGAGTTTTACCCTTACATAATTCATATTAGGAAGAGTTTGTATTATAAAGTTTATTTTCAAATAATACAGCCAATTAGTCCACTATTTTTAAATATTCAACTTCTTCCAATGATTTTTTTTTGTGTATAAGTTTTTTAATGACCAACGAGTTTAATTTTTTGTTCACAATGGTTCCGCATCACATAGTACTGATATATACAAATATAAAAAAATATGAATAGTATTTAACTATAATTAACATAGTTGATTAGATATTGGAAACAAATATTGTGAAAATACACCTCATTTATATATTTACAACTAATAAACATCCATACTTGAGGATTTCATCTACATTATTAAGACCAATATAGTCTATAATGGTCCTTTTATACATCTTTTCTTCAATTCCAATGGTGGTCATATTACTATCTTTGAAAATTGTATCCAAATGAACTTGAAATATCAATAAATATAGTATTTGAACTGTAAGTGTAAAGTTACTCTCTAAAGGTCTTTTTAATTCGTTGGTTGATCCTATATATTATTTTGATTTAACACTATATTCCCTCCTCCATTTCTTTATCTTTAATAAAATTCCTTGATTCAGGTCTTTTTTCATTAATTGTTAATGTTATTACATAAAAAATACATTGGAATATAGATACCTTATAATCAAAATATATTTTTTAAAGGTCAAACGATAATGGTATGAAAGATAAAATTAAAGATTTGACCATGTAAACAAATAAACATTCAAGGGTAAAAGGTAGCTCAACACCCGATTCATGAGCTACATAAATACCTACTCTCACAAGATCTGTTAGAAGTTTTTATTATGTAGAATATCTCCTGGGATATTGTATACTATAACCCTCACAACAAGGTTATGGGTAGGTGATGATAGATATAAATCACAATCAATTTCGTTTTGTAGAATACTAATACAATAAAGGTATTATTATCCTCTTTATTCAAATTTTACATAAATAGTTATTATCAAATCAACTACCTCAGGTAACAATGACCTTTGGGGGTATGGTTGGCCACAAAATGGGGAAGGAGAGGGGGTAGGGGGTGGATTTTCATGTTTTGGTTAGTGTTGGGTTGTTTCTTCTCTTTGATTCCTTTATATAACATTCACTACCAACTTTGTCAGCTAATTATTTTTTTCTTATAGGAAATTTATTCATGACTTAATTTCATGTATTTACTTATCTTTATCCCCTTGTACATTTATTTTCACAATTTTTTTTGATGAAACACTCTAATCCCCACAAATTTGATATGGACATAATGTTTGGGATGATTCAAGGACACTAAAATTAGTTGTTCATCTGGTATAACTGATGCCGATTCTTGTGTCCAAACCAGATAAAAAATATAGAAAAATAAGTATTCGTTTTTTTATAATAAAAATTTAAAGAAGAATAATTTTTTATTATTCCATACTTATAAATTATTCTCATAATCATTTTTTTTCATCAACTAGTATTCCATATTTATTTACATGATTCCCCCTCTATAGCACATGAGATGGGATAAAAGTGGTTTGGATTTTCATTCATCAATATACATATTAAAAATGGAACATAATTATATTGTTATATAATTTCATATAAAATTATTAATATATATTAAAAATATATATCATTTTTCAAAGTGACACATACCTTACCCATGCTTTACGATAGAGGTACGTTGGTTTTGATACAAGCTTCTTATTTTCATCACTTAGTTTTTGTTTTATAAATTAAAAAATATCAATCATTGTGATTAATAAAAATATTTACAAGTAAAATATTTTACATAAAAAAGTACCCGAAATGTTGTCTCTTCACGACACCTAATAAATGCATTACATGTTTCTTGGTTTATCATGTGTCCATATATCTATGGTGGGTGACAGTTTAATTTTCCTTCAGTATCCTTGAGATGATGTTTCATAAGAATTGTTTGAAAGGCTCTATGATCCTTTCCATAAATCATTATTACAAATTTCATCTAAAATTACATTCGAATAAGTGCACTCTGTAAGAGATAATGAAGAAAAAATCAATATTTCATTATTTCTTTAGTAAAATAAAGAAGATATATCATAGTGTTACCCTAGTCTCTTCCCAAATTAAGGCCTTAATAATAGGAAAAACATTTTCCAATGTATATACATCAATAAAAACATATATTAGAGTGTTTAACCTAATGTAACTAATGAATATAGACTTGTTGGTGTCAACAGGATGGCGGTGTGCATTCCATAAAACCATGAATTTTATGTTTTTTCTTCTTTCCATTATAATTTTTATTAAAACCGTTGTGTTATGACACTCATATTTTTTCTCAGACATATGTTTTTCAACTTCTACCATTTACCCAATTTAAAATTTTTTAAGAATGTTATTCCTTAAGATTGTTAGCATTAGGTGGAACTTGTTTTTCTTTAGGATTGAGAGTATTAACATATAGAGGAACCTATTGTTCCCCATGATTAAAAACATTGAAATATAAGGAATCCATTCTCTATATAAGTAGTTGAAATTTTAATTTAGATTATGTAAATGTAGTGGTGAACACTAAATACTATGAAATAATAAAATTTATATTCAATAATAATTTAATTTGATTATTATACTATATTTTTTTAAGGTTGAAGGGATTTAACCCCTTTATTGAGTATCAAAATCTCATTCTGTGGTCTCCTTTGACATACAAGACCCTATCTATATTGGGACCACTATGAAATAATTATAATTACCTGATGAAAGGGCCATCATTAGTTGAAATTTTCATTTGATCCTACAATGGTTTTGGTTAGTAACAGAATAATTAAACACTTTTAATTTATAGGATCTAGGATATAAAATACTTGTACTACCTATGATTTCATTTTGAATATTCTTCTTCATACCCTTACTTATTGAAATATAATTTCATGTATCCAAATTCAATGATTTTAACTATAATTATGTTATCAACCCACATGTACTAAAAAATATACACTTAGAATATTGTATAATCCAACCCCCATATTAGTTTGATGATGCCAAAGTTTTACATATTCATGTAAAATAAGAGTTATGTCCTTAGTACTCGATATATGGATTAGTTTCTCCACAAATGAAACTCTACTATTTTTCATGGTACTACATTCATCATTTTCCTTTGTATAGAACATATAACTATTAATTACATAACCATTATAAGATAATGAAATATAATTTTGTCCCTTAGCTTTCCATTGAAGTCTTTTTGAAACTTAATTCAAATTTATATCCGACTATATTAAAATTTAGTCTCCAAAACCATCTTATAGAATTTTTATTATGTGTATTTGATATCCATATATCACCCCTTTATGGATTTATATTTATAATATTTAATTATTCAGTTTAAATATATAGCACAAACTCTAATCTGTTATATAAAATGTAAAGGTGATCCTACTCCCTCTCTGTAATAGTAATTGTGACAACATCTGTTCTAGAAATTATTTCACCCACAAGTCTCTCATTACGATGATATTTTGGTACACTAATGATCTCCACATCGGATAAGAATTCAGTATATAAATCAATAACATCCTAAACAGAATATCTCTCTATAATAAAACATTTTGGATTACATTGATTTGTGACATACCATTTCAAAATCTTCATATACCATTTAATGGTGTATATCAATTTATAGTGTATAAGACCACATAGCCAAATCCCTCTAACCTAGTGAATCATTATATAAAATATTTATGGTGGGAATAATATCTACCATTCATATAATTTGATAGAAAATTTCTTTTAAATAGTGGGAAACTTCCCTAGGTCTATAACTTTACTGCATATATATTTGAAAAATAAAAAAATATTGGTAAATGTATGATGAACATTTTTAGGAAAAATTTAACATAATGCTAAAACTATTAAATATTTCATGAAAACTTGATAGTCATGTAATTTAAATACCTTTAAAATTATATCATACATTGACATGTATTCATGATATGTAATAAATACCCATATAGAACCATTACACTATTCAGAAAGATGAAAAACCAATATCTCTCTTTACTGGAAAGAGTGTAAGGAGGAGGGGAAAAATTCAGCCTTTCACTTTTAACTATTTTCAACTCTTCTTGTATATCCATATCTAATATATTCAAACTAGCTTTAAATTAATCCTTTCTTATAGGTTCGTTTATTAATGTTCTAATTATATTATCACATACATTTTTCTCTATGTTCATGACATCAAGAAAATATATGACATAAAAAAATCTTGTATGTTAATTAAAAAAACTAATCCATTTTTATAATCCATTTTTTATAGTTTTTCAAGGAAGGTTTACAAATACTATGAAATTATACTTTAATTTCTCAAATAGTTGGTCACCTATTAGCAGAGACGGGGTTCTACCTTCTTCTAAATTCACATCGAATGATGTATTCCAATATCAATATTTTTTCACCAGGGTAAAAATTTGTGATGTACTAGAAACAAAGCCTTCAAGTAATGATTCAGCATAACTGAGTGTGTACCTTGTTCATTAATTGGACACGCTATAATTCCTTTAACTTTATATCCAGAAAATTTTACATAACCCAAAATTTAATTTATCATCCCATACAGCATAGATCTCACTGTGAAATATTAAATTCTATAAGAATCATACAATGTACCTCCTAGATCCCACATTAATTTAATATATTCAATCAATGAAGCCAAATAAAAAAATATCATTACCTAGTTGTTTTGGTCCTGATATAAGAAGATACAACACAATGTATTTTATCTTCATGAATAACCTTGGTGGAAAGTTATAATTTACCAACATAATAGGCTATGTACTGTGAGTGATACTTTGTACACCAAAAGGATTCACTCTATCTACAGATATTGAAAGATGAAGGTTTCTCATGTCGTTTCTAAATTTAGGATACTCGTGATCAATTTTATTCCACTAAGGAGAGTCTACTGGGTGATGAAGTTTCCCATACAGATTTCTTATATCTGTGTGTCATATCAATTATCTTGTAGTCTCCTCAATATGTTCCCAAACCTTGGAATGATTGAAAAATTTCAAACAACATTAAAAGGACTTGATTCATCTTTCTTGTAATGAGAAGCACCACTCTTTAGATGTTTTTATGTGATTCATGGTCCTTGTAAAATAATATACAATCATTTGGACAAGCATGTACTCTTTCAAAGATCACACCTATTGAATGTAGCATTCATTTAGTTTCATAGGTTTGGTAAGGAAGATCGTTATCTTCTCTAACACATCGTTCAAGCAATAAAGTAGTTCAGTAAATCTGGTATAACTCCATCCATTGATATCTTTTACATTATATAACTTAAGTATGGCTTGCAATGTTGTATATTTAGTAAAAATAGAATACAATTAAATATTTACACAACTCTTTAACTTTTTAAACAACTTTATAAAATCATGAATTTCATCTTAAATGGTCATTAAAATTTCTTTAAGGTGGTCTTCATTCTTTTTTTACACCTGTAATCATATCTTCTATACAATTTTCATCAACATTCACACTTTTAATCATATTAGATGATCTATAAAACACAGTGTTATCTCAGTAACTAGCTACATGCATTTCTTTCCCATGTTTAGTCAAACATTTATAACATTGATCTAATCATTGACACATCAAGTGTTCTTTCAACTCCTCTGGACTAATTAGTCTTGAATAAAAACAATTTAAATATGAATAAAGCATTTGAAATGGTTCATATGAATGATCTTTTGACAATTTGATGAACCCTTTAACCTTGTACTCATACTCTTTTGTCATATGATTTGCATCCATCTATCTTATATTTATATACGTTATATTTGATTGAGTAATATTCATAATTAAAAAAAATAAATAAATATAAAGAAGGTATAAACATAGAATCCTAAAAGGATACTCTTTATATATACATATATAGAGTCATCATATTTGATATAAATTTTCATTGTGAAAAAAACTTTCTAGAAGAAATATAGTTGAAGAATTATATGAATATAAAGTCTTATAACAATTATTTTTTTATTATATGAAGTTGTATATCATAATTCATTGTATTTTGGAAATAGATTCATCAAGGGAGATAATTCACTACCTATCACTATCAATGTTCATAATAAATCTATGTATTTCTACAAATGGATAAGAATTAAGATATATATATAACAATATTTCACTATCAAAACATATATAAAAAATTTCTTATTTTTCACAAGGTTTCTGCAATGTTTGAAACAAAGTAATCAAATCGATTATGGTTATTACAATTATAAATTTATGAAAGATATCAAATTTGAATCCTTCATTTTGTAATAATCAATATAATAACATTAATATGCCATGATATTTTGAAAATAATTAAGATCATGGGTAGAATGAAAAAATGTATTCTTTAACCGAAATAACAAAAAATATCAAATTTCAAAATCAAAAATGTATTTAATCCAAATAACAAATTTAACAAGTAATGGAACTCATGAAATAAACTACCTTATTATAAAATTAGAAAAATTAATGTTTTGAAAAGTTTCAATTCTAAAAAAATTGGGAATTTCCAATTTTTTCATTCAACTCTCATTGAAAATAATGTAAACTTTCAAAATGTAGAGTAATAATATTGGGTGAATTATATTAATTATAATGGGAAAACAATATTTTTATTTATTTTTAACAAATTTTGAATTAAAATATAGTTAAAATATTTATTTTTCTTTATTTCTCCAATAAAATTATAAAATTTAAATATTAAAATATTAGAGTATTTTTCATTTTTCAAAACAAAATAAATCATAATTCCATAAAAAATGTCTATGAATCAAATGAAAAAACCATTAGAAATAGGAAATTGATAATGAGAGAAAAAAACATCTAAGGAGAGACCAAACAACGATCCTAAGAGAAGGTGCACTCACTAGAGCAGAGCCAAATGGATTTGTCAGAATGAGAGGGTATGGATATGCCATCCGGACTAGCCTATGCTTACACGAGAAGCCTAGCCAGATGACCATGTGAAGGTGGAAATCTACTATCATGATGCAGATGTTGGGGAGGGGCAGTTCCTTGTAGATAGTCTAGTTGAATTTTCTAAGACCTTTAGGTCATGTAATCTCCTAAGCCTACGGGGCTTGTAATCTCTGAGCCTACGGGCTTTGTAAGGGTTCCCCCTTATCACTTGAAAGGGGGGTTATCAAAAATCAATAAAAATGAAGGCCTTCGGGCCATTCAGGGGATATGATTTATGAGTGCTAAAAAGGTGATTATAAATCACAATTGCATCAGTGCTATCTGGTAAGCGTTTATAAATACTATTGAAAATAGAAAAATATTTAATTTTAAAAATGACAATACATTGCTAATTATATAAAAAATTATAATAAAATTACATTATAATAAAAAAATAGTAAATATTAAAAATGAATAAATTACAAAAATATTAAAAATATAAAACAATATTATTTATTTGGAATTTATTAATAAATGTGATAATTTTATGGTAAATAAAGTAATATTATGTTAAATGTAATAATATTTTGATAAATTAATAAATAATATTAATTATGTAAGTCACAAAAATGTTAAAAATGAATAAGTAATATAAAATAAATATTTTACAAAAATAATATAACAGAATAAATATTAAAACAAAAATGAGTAAATGCTAAAAATTGATTTTAAATTATTATTTTTTTCAAGTAAATCCTTAATTACAAATGAATAGATAATAACTATATAAAAATATAAATAAAAAGTATTGAAATAAAAATTAATAACCATTAATTATGTAAATTAAAAAAATATAAAAAATAATAAGTATTATTAAATAATTTTTTAGATAAATATTAAAATGAACAAACTAGGGAAATATTAAACGAATAAATATTAAAAATGAATAAATTATAAAATCACAAGATCCTCATCCCGGTTGGTGAGGAATTAAAAAGTGTATCCAAGAGACCTGAGATCAAATCCGAATGGATACATATTTCCGGGGTACTGTAGAAGTATTGTAGTAGGTATTGTTTGACACAACAACTAGAACTATTCACCTGTTTGGGCTTTTGGCCCACCGGTTTGTTCCTCATGACCTTCAAGGCCTTCATGCCACCTCATGGCCTTCAAGACACATGAAATTATGATTAATGGACCAGATAGACTCTACAAGGAGCAGACTCCAGATGAGGATACAGAGCATACACATTCACTAGAGCAGAAGCTAACAAATTTGGAAGAATGAGAGGGTATGACACTTACCATCAGAACTAGCCTGTGCTTGCATGTAAATCCTAGCCGAACATCCATGCAGAGGTGGAGAGATGACATCATGATGAAGATGTTGGGGAGGGCCAGTTCTAAGTAGTTATAGTTTGGATGATTTCTTCTAAGACCTTCATGTCATGTAATTCCACAAAGCCTATGAGCCATGTAAGGGTTCCCCTTCAACCCTTAAAAAGGGTTATCAAATATTAATAAAAAGAACGACTCCGGGCCATTCAGGCAATAAATTATAAAAATATTAAAAGTGTATAAGTATTAAAAATAAATGGATAATAATAAATGAATAAACTTTAAAAATAAATAAAATATTATATTTAAAAATGAAAAAATTTCAAAAATATTAAAAATTAAATCAATAATTTTAATTGTATAAATTAATCTAATATTAAAAATGAATAAATATTAAAATAAAAATAAAAAATTTTAAATTTTAAATTTAAAAATAAGGGATTTATAATGAATTACAAATTATTAATGAATAAATAATAATTGTACAACTATTAAAAATATAAATATATTTAAATAAAAAATGAATAAATATTAATTATATAAATTATATACATATTAAAAATTATTGAATATTAATATTTTAAAATGTATAAATAATACTCAAAGTTGAATATAGTAAAAAATATTAAATGAATAAATATTAAAAATGAATAAATATTAAAATAGAATAAATGAAATAAAATGTTAAAAATGGAGAAATACTAAAAATAAATAAAAAATATTAAATAAATAAATTTTAAAAATGAATAAAATTTAATAATTAAAAGAAAATAAATTATAAAAAATATTAAAAATAATAAATAAGTAATAATAATTGTTTTAGTAAAAAAAATATAATTGAATAAATATTAAATTAAAAATGAATAGATTTTAAAAGGTATATTTAAATTCGAGAGATTCGCAATAAATTTCTAATTAAAAATGAATAAATAATAATTTGGTAAAAATTTAAATAAAACATATATTAAAATAAAATTTATCAAATATAAATTATTTAAATCACAAACATATTATAAATTTTGATTATTATCAATTAGAAATGCATAAATAAATTTTTTAAAAAGAAAAATATTACAAAAATATTTAATGTGTGTGTGTGTGTTTCTCCATAAAATTTCATTAATTTCATTTGAAAAACAAAATTACTTTCCATGTGATTTTGTGCGTATATATATATATATACAAACACACATATACTATAATTAGATGTGTCATATTGAAAAAAAAACAAATGGATTTTCTTATTATATAATGATATATTCATATACATATGCACATACATAAATGTTACATAAATACACATATACACATAAATACACACACACACACACATACACACACACATGCACATACATGTACACATACACCTACACATTGTAACATCCCGACCCGGGTGACACACACTAGTGCCCCGAGCCATTCGGTCACATGAACTCAAGTGCACATCCCTATATACCAAAGGCTTCCAACATGAAAGGAGGGTATGCTAATTTAATCATGGGGAGACTATACCCTATTTTATCAGAGTAATACACAAGTTAAAATAAACAAACAATAGTGGAAGCATATATAACCACTAACAATACCAAAATCTCAAAGTAATCAAAGCAGGAAATATAATATCCAACTAAAGAAGATAACATATCATTATAATGTACAGGTCATGTGTCTAAAATGAAATCTGAAAATAAAGACATCGATGACTCCTACGTGGGTCCCGAACTAGGCCTGGTTCTCTTATCTAAGCTCCATCGCAAATTAGGAATCTAACCTAGGGTATTTCCCCTTAACCTTTCCAAAAAACACAAAGTCTATTCAGGTACTGATCAGATAGCCCAAGTAGGGTGTGAGTACATCTCAGTAGGCCACCACCAATGACATCTAAAACAATATCTAGTTACCAGTACATGAAATTGTATAATGAAATAAATATAATGCATAATTTAATAGTTATCACATTAATAAAACATTCTTTATTTAACGACATAAACCCCTGGGTTCCCAAAGAAACCTGAACCTAAATACTTACTTTTGTTGGTGATAGAGTCCAAACCATTTCACATTATCAATTCACTAATAATTAAACAAATGTTCATTCATTATCTATTTTATTTTAACTTATAGTACGACTAACTAGAACCATAGTGTAATGCAAACTATTTGGGTCTAGATCATCATGCCTAGGACCCCATGGGATTTAGAAGAAGAAGACCTTTTCTCACAAAAATTTATCACGACGGGCTACAAAAGTAGAAGATCATGTCCCACACATGTGGTATTTGGATGTAACATATCATGTCCCACACATATTTATCACTGTGGGCTGCAGAAGCAATAGACCATGTCCCGCGCACATGAGATTTGGAAGTAGCAGACCATGTCCCACACACATTCACCAAGAATTCATATATATATATATATATACATATATTTATATTTATATTTCACACACACACAGACAAATATATATATATATATATACATATATCACTAATATCAAGAAATAAATCATTATGTTATATCAATCAAGACTAATAAACATTGATCCTCTTATCAAAATAATTATCACTAATTAATAAAAAAATTAATTAATCTCACTCATTATATTAATTATTTCTATAATTAATCAATAACATACATTTTATTAATTAATTCAACAATTAATTTAATCCCCTCCATCAATCAAAATAACTCATAATTAATTACATGATTAATTATCTAATTCACAAAATTAATACCTCATAATTAATTCACTGATTAATTATTCAACTCATAACATCGTTAGACCATAATTAATTCCAAAATTAATTATCTCAATATATAACACCAATATAATATAATTAATTCTATAATTAATTATTCCCAAATTCTATAATTCAAAAATTCCGTCATGAATTAATTCAACAAAATTAATAACTTTTAATCAAGAACTTAATTTGATAAACAAACATAAAAAATATATAAATTTCATACATGTAATAAAAATCATGAATATTGGATTTTAATATTAGACCACACACCTCAATTAATTTATGAACAGTTTCCCAAATGAAATCCCAAAAAATTGAACAGCACAATGACGTAGATCTATATCCAAATATCAAAACCATTAATCAAGATTAGCAAAACAAGATCCATTTAATTATAAACCTTTATCCAAAATCCTTGATATAGATTCACCAAATCTATATCTAGATCTAACAAAACAGAAAATTACTTCCCACCAAAATAATGAGAGAAGGAAGGAGGATGAATAGGAAAGCAACGAGATAAGATCCACTTATAGGGAAAGGAGAAGATATTCTATCCATGATTTGGATTGAAAAAAATAGAGGTTGTGAGGACTTTAAATCCCTTCTTAAATATTTCAAATCACCCAAAATAGAGTTGGTATATGTTTGGGTCAAATAAGGGATGTTTCGAGGGATCCAGTGTATTTAAAACCAATTTTTAGGAAATTTAAAATACCGCACACGGTTTATTGGCTAGGGGCGCATAATTTTCCCTATGAGTGTTACATCCAAGCGCCTATTATTTTATGGGTGAATCAATTCTCTTTTTAGGATGCATGGTTTGAAAAATCATACGCCATCCATTCAATTCCCCACTGTTCGGGGTTTAACAGTTTTCTGGGTTGGGGCGCACAGTTTGCTCTAACTGTGCACCACCAGTGTGCAACCCCTTTTCCTTCCATTTTTCTTAATTATCACCCAAACACACCACAAAGTACAACCCAAAATAAAATTTATAAAATAAGGACAGAAGAGTACCTGAATTCAATCCTGATTCAACTCCAAAAGGTCAGGATCTTTTAATCTCCCCACCATATAGAAACTCATCCTCGAGCTGCACTACTAAGCTTGTCAAAGATTATGAGACAATAATATCGATCCCCTGAGCCCGCATATCTTCTTACCTTTCCTATGTTTCCTAATACACATGCCCATGTTCCAAAAATACCCAAACTATTGGAACAATCTTTCCCCACAACACTTTCTCACTACGATCCAACACACATATCAGATGCTTTTCAAAGGACGCATTTTTCTCAAGTTAAACCTCATACACATTGATCACATGATAAGGGTTGGGGTGATACCTGCATAGTTGTGATACATGGAAAAAATCATACCTAGTGTTGTATTTCTATGAAATACCAAAATGGTAGCCACCATACTGATTGTCTCCACAACCTCAAATGATCTGAAGAACCTGGGCCCAACTTACCCAACCTCCATATCCTATGGTGACCCAGTCTAGAAGACACCCGAAGTAATACATGATCACCATTTATAACCTCTTGGGGTCATCTCCACCTAGTAGCATATGACTTCGGCCTACTCTACGTTCTAGGCATAAATTTTCGAATCGGCTGAACATTCTCCTACGTTTCATGTACGAGAATCAGTCCCAAAAACTCTATCTCACCAACCTCTATTCAGAATATTTGTGATCTACATGATCTACAGTAAATAGTATCAAATGGTTTATTTGTATAGTTTCCTAATAACTTTTGTTATATGGAAACTCCACTAGAACCAAGTGTTTCTACTAATACCCAGAAAATTCAAGGACACAAGCTTGCAACATATCCTCAAGAAACTATATCGTACACTAGACGACCCATCTTTCTATGGGTGAAAGGTTGTACTCTGATACATGTGTACAGAGAGATGTCTACAATCCCATTTCGAAACATGATGTGAAATGTTAGTAATGATCTGAAACTATATTCAATGCCACCCAGTGAATATAGAATATCTATCAAATATACAAATCTCTAAGATTCTCCACTAAAAAAGTCTCCAATATATTATAGAAATGCACCAGTTTCATCAGTTGATCTACAATAAACTAGATATTGTCATTATTACAAGGTGTCTTCAGAAGACCCACTAGACAATCCATAGTCACATCATCCTAATTCCATTATAGAATAAGCAACAGCTGTAGAAAACCTCTAGGTCATTGATGTTTTGCCTCCACCTACTGGAAGGTGTATCATTGTTTCACAAACCCTACCATCTCTTTTTCTAGGCTCGACCACCAAAACTGATATCATAGGTCATGATACATATTTTTCACACCTGGATTTACCACAAACTTTGAGGCATGAAATTCCCACATTATCTCCCCTCTCATGCTTGTAAGAAAAATGATCATATTCTTGACATAGATGATATTGTCTTCATCTATGCTTTAATCTAAATGTGTATCCACACCTTCAAGGATTTACATCAAGTTAAAACACTCTAGTTCCTCATACTATGTGTCCATCATCCCTATAAAATGTGTAGACTCCACTAAAATTGACATGAGATTCATCTTCTCCTGACTCTCTTGAACCACAACATGCATCTTAGCCAGTAAGGTCATCATATTCTATTCATCACTAGACACCTGAACAACCATAGTGTGAGTTTTCTTTCTTAATGCATATGAAACACTTTCCCCCTTTATGGGATTATATTCTAGCTCAAAATTAGAATATTTTAACTATCAAACCATCTTGGCTGTCGAAGATTCAAATCTCAATGCAAGAAGATATACCTTAAGTTATTATGATCAATAAACACCATAAACTTATCTCCCTATTGATAGTGTTTCCAACACTTCAGAGCATAGACCATTTCCACTAGATCATGACATTTCTCAAGGTAATTCTATTATTATGGAACCATATTCTGAGACCCATATTCCACGAATCATTCTCCTTACATCAACACAACTTTTGAGCCTGGTCCTAGAAAAATCACAATACACCATGTACACCTCACCTGGATTAGGTAGGATCAATATGGCTACTGAAGTCAAATTCTTATTCAACTCCTAGAAGGAATGTTCACTTGTTTCCATCGATTCAAAAATTACCCCCTTCTTGGTCAAGCACAGAAGTAGAACTACCAAATGAGAAAATTATTCGATGTATCTCTAAAAATATCTAGCTAACCTCAAAAGATATGGATATAAAATATGTTCTTTGGATGCTCCCAAGAAGCCACTACATGGATCTTATCAGGATATACTGACACACCTTCCTCTGAAATGATGTGTCCTAAGAAGTGTACCTAATCAATCCAAAACATACACTTAAATATATTTGAATATAGTCGATGCTCTATCAGTTTACTCAAGATGATGTCAATATTTTTGGAATAATAATCATGAGTCCTGAAGTACAAAAATATTTCATCCTCAAACATCACTAAAAACTGATCCAGGTACGGATGAAAGATTCTATTCACCAAGTCCATAAACCCTGATAGTGTGTTCATCAACACAAACAAAATTACGATGGACACATATAGGCCATACATGCTTCTGAAATCATTTCTAGGTATATCATAAGTATTAACTCTCAACTGATGATACCTTGATCTCAAGTCAATCTTCAAGAACACATAAGCTCCCCTCAACAGGTCAAAATAAATCATTGATATGAAGAAAATGTTTCCTATTCTTTATAGTCATATTATTCAAATTTTGGTAATCAAAACATAAGCATAAAACACCAGCATCCTTCTTTGAATACAATATATGTGATCCCCAAGGTGATGTACTTGGAAGGATAACTCCCTTACCCTCCAACTCCTCTAGATGATTCTTGAGATCTTGAATATTTATCGGTAGAATTCTATATGGTGGTATAGATATTTTCTCAGCCCCCAACATGAGCTTAATAGTGAATTCCACATCCCTCTTAGGTGGTAACCCTTAGAATTCTTCAAGAAAGAAATATTGAAATAGTTACACTAAATGTGGAAATACATCTTTCTTAACACCTCCTTCATCTAGAAAAATACTAGAAACCTGGGTTATAAAGCCTTCTAGTTGCTAAAAAATTGTCCCCAAATGGATTTCCTGTACATCCCACTCTTCATAGTGAATATAGTTTTCACCGTTATGAGATGTAAAAGTAACTATCCTCTAGTAATAGTCAATGTGGGATTAGTATGATACTCTCTAGTATATACCCATAACTATATTGAAGCCCTACATATCAAGGATATAGAGACCTTAAAAAACAATACTCATCGACTTCTAGAGAACATCCTTTACACATATAGATGTCTTTATACCGTACTCCCAACATTGTATCTATAGTCATAACCCCAATCACAAACTCTACCACCAGGCTCAAACCATTAACATATTTTTTAGATATAAAGGAATGAGAGGCACCAATATCAAATAAGGCACTATATAATATAGAAGCTAAAGGAATAGTAACTATCACTGTTGATGGTCTAGTTTTTCTATCCATAACTGTAGTCCGCACTACATGTAGTTTTCCTTCCCCTCTTCCTTATGATACAGTCTGACTCCCCTGAGTTTCACCAATCTTCTGATATGGGAATTATTTCCCATAAGCGCCACATCCACTACCTCTACCACCAAGGCTAGTAGAACTTATACTCCCACACTAATATGGTATAGAAGATCCCCTTCCTCCACCCTGATTTGGTCTAGGTCCTCCATCACTAACCATATTCCATGTGTTTCTGTAGAACCTATATTGATGTTCAATATTTCCCCAGCCTCGAAATTCCACTAGTTTCTAGTGACAATGTTTTCAGAAGTGTTCTGTTCTACCACACTAGTTTCAAAAAACATGGGTATGGTCCTGTAAAACTAATCCCTCTACCTATGTTTTCTACTTCCAACTACCCTGGTTAATGTTTTCAAAGTGAAGCTTCCAACTCTTGGAAGTCATACCCCCTATCGATGTAGAATAAACAACTTTTCTAGCACTAGAAGCCTCCCTCAGGTTACCCTTAGCTATGAGAGCCTAATACATCACCTCATAAATCTTCTTTAACAAAAAATGGTTAACATGGGTCTTAATCTCACACTTAAGTCATTCTTGAAAGAATATCTATATATCTATCTTATCCCCTACAAATTATGGAGAAAAGAATTGAAAATATGTGAAGTTTCCAACATAGTCCATCATAGACATGCTCCCCTGAGTCAATCTCATGAACTTGACTACTCTCTCCTATCTCAGTGTGTAACACCCCGAGATTTTATGAAAAATATTCTTTTTAATTTCATTAATGTCTTGTGTTGTACACTACACCAAAAGGAGCTTGCACAACATGCATCCTTGACTTTCCTTTCATTACACGCTATCACGACCTTCCTTGATAGCGTGTGTAGTACGCAATACCGAGTTTTACTAAACAGCGATATGCTATTAAAATATTATTAAAACTAGCCGTTATGAATAGTAATAACCACTTTTTGAAATTTTGTAAATTCTATTTTTCAAAATGGACTTCATTTTTGGATTCGGAATATCGAAATTATCTTAGGGTGAAATTTTGGTACTTTTCGGATAACTTTCATATTCTGATGAATAGTGAAAATTACTAAATTTTAATTAAAAACAACTTTTTTAATAGAAATAATTAATAATGATAAATTGTTAATTTGAGTGGTTTTAAAGTATATTTAGAATATATTTTTACAATTTAATACAATGTTGGTCATTGGATGTAATTTCACATTTAAACCAGTTATAAACTAGTGTCAATCTTTTGATAGTTATTATCTCTTAAAAACACGCTATTTGTTTTGACGACGAGAATTAATTTTTAAATTAGTTAATGCAACTGATATGTTTTGAATTTGGTAAAATAGACATCATTTTTGAGTTCATAATATCAAATATATCTTAGGCCTAATTTTTGGTATTTTTCTGAAAACTTTCAATTTTCGATGAATAGTGAAACCACTAAGTGGTAGTTAAAAAAACTGAATTGTTCATAAAACTTAATTTTACCGTTTCTGTGAGTGGAATTTCGAAAATCCGAGAGACACGGTTAATATCAAGGACTAAAATGTGGTTCAATGAGATGAAAATAATTTTTGGTGAATAGTAACTTTTTAGTTTTATTTACCACGGTTAAAAGTAAATAGGGTAATTAAGGGTAGAAATGATATTATTATTACCCTAACACATGTCCTAATTCTATTGGACAAGTGTAATTCGACCAAAAAAAACTTAGGAATAAAATATGACCATTTAGGCCCACTTGGATTAGATTAGGACATTTATTATTAATTTATTTAAAGAAGGGTTAAAAGAGTAAAAATCAAAGTTTATTTACTAAAACATTTTTAATATGGGGTTATACATAAGATAAATTCTACTATAAATATTCATTAGAAACATAAAAATATTTCCTACATAATGGTATTTTATTTTTAATTTTTAGACATTAAATAATTTAATTTATTTATGACACAATGATGATGCAGTAATTATCTTATTAATGAAATATTGACATAATTGATGTTATAAACACCAAAATAAATGTAATTTGAGACTTTTTATGAATTACACTAATTTTCTAGGTTACTATGATATATTAGTGTTGATTTAATCAACTTGGTTCGAACATATAATTCTGTTATGACTTTCACAAAAATCATATATCAAATAGTGTCAAAATTGACACAAAATAGTTTTTAAATCAAATATTATATTATTAATTGTTATTTTATTCCTAAAAATATAAGGTTAGGCCAAATGACTTAGATAAGGATATATATATTAATAATAAACAATTTGGGGTTCGTTTGGCATGTTACAGTAAGTGTATTAACCATATAGTGTAAGAAAACAAAAAGACACGGTAAAAGTTAAATTATTTAACTTAGAGTTAAATCTAATTGATAAGGTTAAAATAATAACCTAAACTTGTCTAAATCCTATTGGTTGATAGGATTTCGACCCATCCCTACTTTAGCTTCGAAATAAGACCCTTTGGAACCATTTTAAACCGATTTTGACTTTAATATAAAATAATATTTTGAGATATTCCTAAGGTGCCCCTCTCCTCCCTTATAAAAGGACACCTCCTCCCCCTCCTCCTCACACCAATTTGAGCACTAAAGCTAGGACAAACCCTGCCAAAATCCCTTCTCCACTTCCCTAGAATAATCCTAGAGGTCCTGGTATTCTTCAAAGACCAATCTTAGTTCCCTAAGTGGAGGATTCAAAGAGGCGTTTCAAAGAAGAGGTAATATCCATTACCGATCTTTTCAATTTCTTTCTTCTTCAACTTCTTCTTCTTTAGTTGTTTCATGTCAAAGTAATAACATCAGTATTAATTACATACTGATATGTTATTATAAATATGAAACAACCATAATTCACCTTATATCCATCCTACGGAAAAATGAAATCACCGCGCGTGCGTACGTATGGAATACCGTCTCCACGCCGTGGTGAAATCTATTTTCCACCACCACCTTACTTGGATGGGTACAATGGTGTAAATAATAACTATATATGATTATTATAAAGTGATATTGATACTGAAATAGTATACATACACTTCAACACAAGTTCACGAACAAGAGAACGATATCATCGCTCGTGCGTACGTACGGACTACCGTCTCCACGACGCGATGAGATTCATTCTCAATGATTAACCATTCATGAATTATTATAAAGTATATATAATAAGTACTAATGAAATATATGACATAATAATGATACTGGATTTATGTAAATTTATGTCATCTACTTAATTCCATTCACTTCAATAAGGAAACGAAAACAGCGTTCATGAGTACGTACAGACTACCGTCTCCATGAACGGTGTATTTCATTCCATTTATCGATATTATATATATATATATATATATATATATATATATATATATATTCTGAATATATATTATATATAAATCATGTTTTACATTCTGGATATAAGTAATCATGATCCAAGTAATCATATTAATAATTACAAGTTAAAAACACGAACGACAAATGAGACGATTTTACCCAAAACGCTACTTTAACATGAATTTACAAAAGAACGGGTAATATAAAGTCATAAGTGGACCATATATGATATAATAACAATGAATATGATTCTGGAATAAGTCAATAACATTATTTAAATCATTATACAGGAGGTTCGGACACTTACAAAGCAAGTCGGACCTAAGGTAAGGGAAAATATCACAATCTCATTTTTATCCGAGATTGTTTATGCTTTAGTATTTACTGGGGTGTATTTTATCATCCACATCCTTGTTTCCTCAATATGTAATGTTATTTTCATTCACCTACAATTGTTTAAATCCTATTTTACCCTTCGGTGAGTTTTTAGTAAAAGATATGAAAGGAATATTTTGTCGTTTTTCGTACGAGGTACTTTTTTGACTTTTCCGACAAAAGTACGAGAAGAATGTTTTTTTAACTTATACGGCAAGAATGGATTTTTAAAACATTATTTCCAAGAAGCTTCCTTTACAAGTTTTCAAGTTTATTTTTAATCAAATTTTTTTAGTTTAAAATTGTATGTCATGTTAAGAAAGGAAAAGTATTTTTGAAGTAGAAAGGATATTTTCCTCAAGAATGGAGTTCAAATGTTTTATCAAAATTATTTTCTATCTAAGATAATATAGGGTTCTATTTTTATCCCTATTATTAAATTGATTTGATTATGTTTTGAGGAAATTATTTTTATGAAGTCATTTACCATATATGATTTGTTTTATGATGTCATGATGTTTCAAGAATTCCATTTTTGTTACATGTGTTATGCGATGATGTATGATTTATGATTATGTGGCACACATAAGAAAGGATTCATTATAAGATGGGTGGGACCTATATCTCCCTCCAATTCATTGGGTAAAGATTTTATATCTCATGAGATAGACATGGCTGGAATGGTAGGTTATACCGGTTCAGTGAAACAGGACTGAAACGAGGGTTACTCGATTCAGAAAGGGACTTTGTCCACTAAGATAGTCTTGGCAATGAGTCTTGACTAACAAGAAATGATTCTCTATGATTATGTGTGAATGCCACAAAGTTTCATGTTTTAAGTTATGATTATTGTGATTACATTTCACTGCCATGATTTACCCCATGTTATGAAATTATGATCTCTTTTGCAGGTTAAGATTTCCAAAAGTTATGTGCTTATGTATATGATGTGATTGATATTTCTTTTGTTTACCCTTACTGAGCATTTGAGCTCACCCTTTTATGTTTACTTTTCCCTAGGATATAAAGAAAGGTTTTAGGTATAAAAAAAAGAGGAAGATCTTTATAGGAGATGTTGAAGATCTTTCACCAGGATTATAAGATTATATTCCGAGTTTCCAAAGACACTAAACTATTACGATCCTTGTGTGTGTGTTTTTGTTATGTACTAAGTATTCCGCAAATGTAATGTAATGTCAATGTACGTCAAGTTTCGGGTCTCTACACAGTGTCTCTGGGTAGAAGTGATCTAATAACGTTTTCGAAAATTCCTTCCATAGAATACCACCAGCCTGTCTAGTCTATGTATGAATGTCCCACCATTACTTCAATGATAGTTGTAGCATATAAGTTGCCTAATTGACCCTCTTCTCACTAGGAGTTTCTATGTGGTCAAGTATCATCTCAATTGACTCAACCCAGAACTCTGCTCCCTTGGGTCCACCCTCTCTAGTAAAATTCATAGGGTGGTACAATTGAAAATCCCTTGTTAGGTTAGACATTCTATTGTCAACCCACCATATGCCTCTTTCCATTAATAGCCTAAATTGAGTGAAGTTCTATTGGAAATACTCTCCTACTCCCTCACCTAGCACTATTGGTGCCTTAGGTTCTTCCACTGGAGGATCATCCACCACCATGTCTTGTAGTCATCCTCTCAACAAGAATCATCACAGAGGCATAAATCTATAACAAGAAACATGCACCTTAGGACACAATTGAAAAAAATTATTCTTTTAAGAGAAAGTAAAAAAATCACAATGAGTTGCAACAAGTCTTTTTCCAAGTCTCTCAAGAGGGAAAAAACGAATAGCTATCACTACCCTTGACCACCTTAATCTTAGGTCTTCATTAATAATGGTAAACATGTTAACATTGTCTACAATTCATTAGAAACCCATTTATTCACATTTTTACCATTCTCAAATTTATATTAGGCAGAATTTTCAATTTAATTTCACAAGAAATGAAATCAGTTCATGTTTACAACTTCCCATAACCCATCTACCTTGCGTGCCTAAAATGATGTGTGTGACAAAAACCATGAGTTCCTAAAATGATGCATGTAAACTCAACTATTTTTCCATACCAGGACACAAATCAAATATCAATAAATCATTGAAACTATAATCACATCACACTACAAGTGTGTCACCCAAGGTGGAATAATATTCTACTATATCAACAAATAGTAAAAACAACAATTCCCACCCGGGGTACTTGGGATCTCCCCCATACATGGGTTAGCTACTCCCATATACGAGGTCATTATAAAGGCATAGATTTTCCTAGTATCCTCTCTACCATCCCAAACATTAATAAAAAAAGAAAAGGAAAATAAAAAACCAATGATACCACTTTCTAATGTCCCGAACCATGTGCCACACTCTGATTCCCCAAGAAGGTTGGTCATAAGAACTCAGACACGCCTCCCTATATGCGAGAGGTTGATGACTAGCAACAAGTGTCTGATAAGTCGATCATGGGGCGATTATACCCTCTTTTATCTGATTAATACACTAGCATAAATAAACAGACAATAGTGGAAACATATATAACCAATAAAAATACAAAAATCTCAAGACAACTAACATAGGAATTACAATATCCAACTAAAGAAGATAACATGCCATGAAAATTCACTTTTCAAGTGTCTAAAATGAAAGATAAAAATAATGACCCTGATGTCACCTAAGTGGGTCTCGAATCATGTCCAATTTCCTCATCCAAAATTCACCCCCAATCTAAAATCTAACCCAGGGCCTTTTCCTTTAACCTGTCCAAAAATACACATAGTCTATTCGTGTACCAATCATGCATCCCGAGTATGGTGTGAGTACAAATCAGTAGGCCACCACCAATAGCGTATGAAAAAATATCTAGTCAATAGTGTATATAGTTGTATAAAGAAATAAATATAATACATAATTTAATAGTGATAATATTATTAAAGAATTATTTATTTAACCACATAAACCCCCTAGCTCCCAAGGACACTCAAACATCAATGCCTACTTCGGCCCATGCCGGAGTCTGAACCATTTCACATAATCAATTCACTATTCACTAAACCAATGGGCTTTCATTACCTTTTTCATTTCAATTTATAGTACGACTAATTAGAACCATAGTGTGATGACAACTATTTGGGTATAGATCATCAAGCCTTGGACCCCATGGGATTTGGAAGCTGCATACCATGTCCTACACATATTTATCATGATAGGCTTTGGAAGCAACATACCATGTCCTGAACACATGGGATATAGTAGCAGTAGACCATTTCTCGCACATATTTATCACTACAGGATTAAGAAGCAGCAGATCATGACTCGCACATGTGGTCTTTTGGAGTAGAAGACCATGTCTGACACACTTTCATCAAACATTAATATAAATATATAACACATATATCACCAATATCACAAAATAAATCACTATGTCACATCAATCAAGATTAATCAACATTGATCCTCTTATCTTAATAATTCTCATAAATTAATCCAGAAATTCATTAATCACACTCATACCATTAATTAATTATACAATTAATTAATCATATCAATTTGGTTAATTAATTCAAAAATTAATTTAATTCATTCCAGCAATCAAAATTAATCAAATTTAATTCAGGATTAATTATCAAATTCACATACTTAAAACCTTATAATTAATTCACCGATTAATTATTCAACTCATAACATCATTATAAAATAATTAATTCCCTAATTAATTATCTCAATATATAACATCAATATCACATAATTAATTCTATAATTAATTATTCCCAAATCCCACAATTTCACAATTCCTTCATTAAATAATTCACCCAAATTAATTAATTTTAATCAAGAAATTCAATTTCTAAACAACCCAAAAAATTATACAATTTTCATACACGTAATCCAAATCATGACTATGAGATTTGAATATCATACTATCAACCTCAATTTTTTGACGAATAGTCACCCAATGGAAATTCCTAAGAATTGAGCGGCACAACGACATAGATATTGATCCAAATATCAAAACCCTAATTCAAGATTAAAAAACAAGATATATTTAATTCTAAACCTAGATCAACAATCCTAGATCTAGATTCACCAAATCTAGATCCTGATCTCGCAAAATAGAAGATTAATTCCCACAAAAAGAATGAGATAAGGAAGGAGGATGAATGGGAAAGTAATTGGATAGGATCCACTTACTGGGAGAGGAGAATATCTTTGATCCTGGAATTGAATCGTGACGAATAGAGGTTAGACTACCTTGGAATCCCTAGGAAAATCATTGAAATCATCCAAAATCGCGTTGGTCTGAGTTTGGGTCGAATGGGGGAAGTTTAGGGGGTTCATGAGGATTTTAAACCAATTTTTAGGGAATTAAAAATTCCATGCATGGTTTCCTGGAGAGGGGCACACAGTTTCCCTAACCACGCGGCAACCGTGCACCAATTGTTTTAGGGGTGTATAGTTTCTCTTTTCAGGGTGCAAAATTGGACAAACAATGTGCCAGCCATGCGATTCCCCACTGTCCAGGGTTGCATGGTTTTCTAGGTTGTGGAACACGGTTTTCTTTAACCATGCGCCACCTATACACAACCCCTTTTCCATCCATTTTTATTAATTTTCACCCAAACACACCGCAAAGTAAAACTCAAACAAAAAATACTCAAATAAGGACAAAAGTGTACTTGAATTCAAGCCCAAGTAAACTCTAAAAAAGGTCGGGATCTTACACACATACACATACACATACACATACACATACACATACACATACACATACACATACACATACACATACACATACACATACACATACACATACACATACACATACACATACACATACACCTACACCTACACATACACATACACATACACATACACATACACATACACATACACATACACATACATATAAACATACACATACACATTCACATACACAAACACATACACTTAAACGTACACATACACATACACATACACATACACATACACATACACATACACATACACATACACATACACATACACATACACATATACATACACCTACACATACACATACACATACGCATACACATACACATACACATACAGATACACTTACACATACCCATACACATACACATACACATACACCTACACATACACATGCATACAAATACTCATACACATACCCATACCCATACCCATACCGATACACATACACATACACATACACAAACACATACACATACACATACACATACGCATACACATACGCATACACATACGCATACACATACACATACACATACCCATACACATACCCATACACATACACATACACATACACATACACATACCCATACACATACCCATACACAAACCCATACCCATACACAAATGCATACACATACGCATACACATACACACACACATACACATAAACATACACATACACATACACATACATACACATATATACACATACATACACATACATACACAAACATACACAAACATACACATACATACACATAAATACACATACATACAGATACATGCATATACACATACATACACATATATATATATATGCGTACATACACATAATACATAACCACACACACACACAGTCAGACAGAAACACACACACACTCATACATACATACACACACATATACATACATACCTAAACATGCATGCAAACATACACGTACAAACACATACATGCACATGCATATACACATACAAACATACTTACACATACATACACACATACACACAAATAGACATATATGTACATCCACATACAGACATACATACATACACATACATCCACACACACACACCTATATAAAAACATACACATACATTCACATATATACACACAAATACAAACACACATACATACATACATACATACATACACATATATTTACATATAAACACACAAAAACAAACATACACACGCACATAAACGTAAAAATAGAAAACACATACATATATATACATGCACATAAGCAGACACACACACAACACATATATACATATAGAACACATACAAATGCATACATACTAATACACATACACATACATACATGAACATAAAAAAAGTACACATATATCCACATACATACACATACACACACATATATACAAAGATATGTACATATTTTAAATTATTTAATATGAATATAAATATATAAATTAAAATGATTATATTTAAATAAATATATATTCATTTATATATATTTATATAAATTTTTAAATAAAATATTAAAATATTATATTTATATATAAAATTTCTAATTAATGTATATAAGTATATATTTAAACATTTTTATTATTTAAAATAAATTTAATATGATATTTTATATATATAAAACTCTGAAAATAAGAATTTAATATTGTTTCTTTTAATATAGTAATATAAATCAAATTTATATGTTATATTTACATATATATATTTATTGATATATAAATAAAATTTTGAAAAATATAAATATGAAAAAATAATTTAAATTATTCAATATTACCTTTATCAGTATTTTTTAATGCAGATAAAGGACAACACTGAATAAACACTACAAAAAATATAGGTATTAGCATAGGTTTTTTTGGGTACTAGAAGCAGTTTAAAAAATCTCTAAATTATTTAGCATCACCATAACCACCATGTAATTCATGGTTGAAAATCATTTAGTGAAGTTTATTCTTTTTTAGTTGTATTTTTTTTATGTGTAATTTTGGGATCATTTAGAGACAGTTTTGATTTTATTTAGTAGTGATTTTTTTAAAAATTATGCTGAAAGTAAAATAGATAAAATGAACCCAATCAATGATAAATACATTAGTAGCAGTTATGTTTAGTATTGGTGATTATTAACTACTAAAAATCAAATTTTATGAAATATAATTAATAAAAAAATATGAATATAAAACTTTGACATGCAATAAACTAAAACATAAATGAATTTTTAAACCCATCATATATACATCATCATACATCCATAGTCTTATATACATGAAACCTTAGTCACCATAACCTTAGTCAACTCATAACATCAATCAACCCAAACCTTAGCCATCAATATATACATATTAAATATGTCCAAAAACAAAAACCCTTGAAAAATATACATCCATCCCATGAATTTCGCTGCATCCATCTGTCACCAAATAATATCATCCACTAGAACCAACCACATGATCTCATCAAATTTAACAAAAAAGAAGACAAAAATTAAAAATTATCATAATAAATCATAATTACAATATACCCATTGGTAAATTTTAAACATACTACAGAAACTGAAAACCATCATGACCGCTTTATGAATAATTTAATTGATTAGAACATAAAACCTACTATCTAATTCTGAAATCTTTCACCGATAATAAAAACTATAAAATTTAAGAAAAAAATGAAAAAGAGAAAAGACATAGAATATATTCAGAGTGTTGCATATTTTTTATTTTTTTAATCAAATAGAATAAATTTTAACATAAAACAAATAATATATCATGCATAACAATTTGAAAAAGAAAATTACCTATTTAATATATGATTATAAACATGAAACTGAAAATGGATGAGTATATAACAATCTAATTAATTTTTCAATCGACATGCATGGTTCTCAAAACGTCTTTTATAAAAAAAATTAATGACCTTGATATGGAATCATGTATTATATTTCAAAAATAATTAAATGGTGGTTTTCTCATTATCTCATGTAAATATGAGGTCATTTTCCATGGTTTTGACCATTAAAGACATGTTTTCATGTTTTAAAACACTAAAAACATGTTTATGGATATCTTAGAAAAAACGTAACTCAAAAATATGTGTTGTTGGTTCCTAAATTTCAAAAATAAAAATCTATGGTTAATTTATTATGATTTCATGGCAATTAAATTTCGCTTACCACCTAGTTTTGATCCCCTAATACATGTTTCTAAAGGCTTTGGCACCTTAAAAAACTGTTTATCAAGACATTCTAACTACAACACACATCGGATTGACATGTTGTGTTTGCATACACAAAAAAATAATAAAATGGTGGTTTTACCAAGACTTCACATTAATAAGAGGATTTTTATATGATTTTGACCATTACCGGCATGTTTTAGTGTTTTTAAACAAAAAAACATGTTTATGGGTATCTCGAGTAAAGAATAAATTAGAATGACATTATATCAGTTTGTACATTTAAAAAATCGATATATGCTTATTATCCTATAATTTTATGGAAATAAAATGTCATTTTCTTGGTTTTGACCCCTCAAAACATGTTTTTAAATGCCTTGATACATTTAGAAATTGTTTACCAAGTCATTCTGATCACATCGTAGATATGATTGATGTGTTTTCTATACGTACACATAAAATAAAACTCAAAAATGGTTTTCTCAGAATTTCCCAACAATCTTGTAAGATCTTCGATTTTACTATGAGTTAAAGATATTTTTTGGGTTTAAAATCTTCTTTATAGCCTAATGTGAGTACCCAATGTGATCATGGGTTTGTCGGGAGTCTCCTGGTCTTGTTCGAAGCCCGATACATGAATTTTTAGAAAAAATGATAGGACACACAACTATGAGAAACTGTACAGGTAAGGCCACACGATCACCCCTAACCATGTGAGGCTTGACAACGGGGTGCCAAATGTATCCTGGCTTGAAGAAACTGTGAAAAATTAAGTACAAGACCATGCGAGGTGGTTCATGACATTTCCAGGAGGCACATGGTTTAAGGAAACCATGAAGAAGGGTGAACACGCCTGTATGAGGGGTTCTGTAGTTTTTCAAAGTGAATAATACATGGTTTTCACATGTTTAGGAAAGCAGTGAACTTGATATGTGAAAGGTTCCTATAACATCCCTGTTCTAGATACTGTCTAGAGGTACCCCATACCCAGTTGGTCACATGTCCTCAAGTGCATTTCCCTGAATGCCAGAGGTTGCATACTAGCAGTGAGGGCCTTGTGTGTGTAGTGGAGAATCTAGGCCCTCAATGGCAGAGTAACATAGCAGAATGGAAATCAGATAACAATAGAGGGAGTAGTAATATTATACAATAAGTAAACATTGGAATACTAAAAATAAACAAATAACTACATCATATATATATATATATAAATAATGAGGCATGTCACAAGTATCTAGGAAAGTATCCAAAAAAGTCACAATACTAGAATACAGTACTAAACCAATGTATAAAGGAAAACAAGTAAACAACGCCAACATTATCACAAGCCTCCACTTGTTCTCATGCTCTCTAGCTCCCCAACAATCAAGTACCTAAAGTAGAATGGAGCTTGAACTTATCTATAACTGCGGTAATATAATCTGTTGGGGCCCAAAAGCATAACCCAAAAAAGTTGTGATATGAATCCCAATAAGCAACCACCCAAAGATATATGTCTAACTGTCAGTGAATATATATAGTAGGAAATATGCAAAATGATGTCATAAACAAGGAAGTACTCAAAAGAAAAAAAAATCCTAGAATTCAAGCTACATTCATTTACATTTATAGATAAAAAACCAAACACCCACAAGAAACCCTCTAGTAAGTACTCATAGTCTAACCCCTCAGGTTCAGCTTAGACAAAGACTTTCTATGGAAGAACTCACTGTTAATTCCCCCTGTGGTCTCATAACGGTAACTACAAACTCTTTGAGGAAGCACTCAATGTCCAATTCCTCATGTGGTTTCACAATGTGGAACTATAAACACTCTGAGGGAGCACTTACATCCACCCCCCCTATGGTATCGCAACGTGAAAAGTTTAACAAACACTCTGGGGAAACCCTCAAAGTCCATTCCCCCCATGGTCTAACTACACAAGGTTTCCACAGCTTTCTGTAAGAAATATTGCAAAAACGATATCCAAAATCCAAAATAAATCTCAATATACTACTTGGATAAACAACTAAAAAGCATATGAAGTGCATGTAAGATAATATCCACTCCATCCTAATAGTCCTATGCATATAAAACAAATTATCCTAATAGAAAATTCTAGACCCAACAGCCAATATCAAACAAACATGGGAAACACATTTATAACAAGGTAAACAAACCCTATTCGTAATCAAACACCCCTACTCAAGCACACAAAGAATAGAAAGAAATAATAGGGTCAAATTACCTAAACACACAATACCCTAAACTAGGGTATTGGGAACTTTCACACATATAATTCAAAGACAACTACAGAAAGACACAAACCACCTACCTCGATGTTGTATGAAGAACACTCTCGAACACCGACCCTTGAATCGGCCTAGAACATCGTAAATCTAAAAAAGGTCAAAAAAATTTATTACATGGATATCTCATGAAAGAGGAGGAATCAAGATAAGAGGCTCTAAAATAATGATTAACTCACTAATGAAATTACAATTCAATTGACAGAGTTTGATTTGGAGAACTGATGGTCAATCAATGGATCAGAGAAGAATCATCGCTCTCAGTTGCTCCTGGATAAGATGAGGTTAGAAGAAGAAAATTATGGGAATGATACGCGACCCTCGTCCATTTAATGAAATAAAAGAAAAATTACTAATTATGTACTATTAATGAACACGTCGTGTATTTGCCTCAACCGACCCCCAACATTAGCGGTCTGCCACGTCACCCCACATGGTTGTGTCTCGACCGTTACATGCCCAAGGCGCGGTCGTACCCGGTAACAGGGCACACAACGTGTACTCCTAAGTACATGACGTGTAATACTAAAATTTCCAAAAACACCACGTTTCTTAAAAAACACCAAAAAATAAGATCCATACCTGAAAAAAAGATCCAAGTTCTTACAAACTTCTCCATTAAAGAAATTTGTCACCGAATTTCCCGAACAAGGTGGCGACGAAGAAGAATCCTCAAACAGCTCCGGCCACTATGATCGCACATCGGTCTCCCTCTCCCAAGTCTCATCATGTGCTTGCATGTGCTTCCATAACACACATACCATAGGAACATACCAGCCACATAGAACCTTCGCACTGTGATCAACAATCCGGATAGGATTCTTCTCGAATGATGTGTCCAACTCCAACTCAACCTCCTCGGTTTGGAAAACATGAGACAGGTCTGAGAGGTAATGTCAGAGCTGAGAAATGTGGAAGAATTCATGCATATCCTAGTACCTCTTAGGTAACTAAAACCTATAGTCAACTAGAATGACTCTCTCAAAAACCTCAAACGACCCGATGTATCTCAGCGAAAGCTTACCCGGTCTCATAATCCTCCTATGTCCCAACCTCGGTGTGACACATAGGAAAACCTAATCTCCAAACTTGAACTCCAAAGTTCATCTTCGTTTATCAGCATAAGACTTTTTTCATGACTCTGTAGTAGATATCCTTTTCCAAATGAACTCTATATGCTCTGTGGTCTCCTAGACTAGACGAGGTCCTAGAATAGCTGTCTCTCCTGCCTCCAGCCAACATAGGGGTGATTGGCATGACCTACCGTACAAAGCCTCATACGCTGCCATATGAATAGTTGATTGAAAATTATTATTATAAGAAAACTCCACCAGAGGTATGTGCTTCTCCCAAGAACCTCCAAAATCTTGGATGCATGATTGAAGCATGTCCTCCAACACCAGTATAATACGCTTTGACTAACCATCTTTCTACTGATGGTAAGCAGTACTCAGAAGTACTTATATACCAAAAGCCCTCTGTAGTCCATTCTAGATCCAAGAGGTAAAACATGCACCCTTGTCTGATAAAATGGAGTGTGTAACACCTTGTAAGCATAAAATATCTCAGATATACAACCTTCTCAGCTCATCAACACAGAAGATCTCCTTGATAGGTAAGAAGTGCACAACCTTCATGAGTCTGTCAATGACAACCAAAACTGCATCGTTCCCATGAGGAGACCTTGATAAAACTGTCACAAAGTCCATCAAGACATTATTACACATCCACTTGAGAATGGGTAACTACTTAAAAATCCCTACTAGTCGCTGATGCTCCGCCTTCACTTGCTCACAAGTGGAACACCTCATCCCAAAACCAACAACATATTTCTTCATACTGGGCTACCAATACTGACGGGAAAGATCTCGATACATCTTGGTGACACCAGGATAAACTGAGCAAATTGAAGAATGAAACTTCCAAATCAGCTCCTCGCGTATGTCCACTGACACCCATATGCACCCATGAAAACACAATATCTCATCCTTGCCTATGGTCCATCCAGAAATATGATCCTATCCTGACACACTCTTTTGTAGAACTAGGCCTTAATAATATAATATCTTCCCCATTCACACTCAATCAAGTAGAGTATTGGTAACAACTATAGAATAAATAAAGGTATACCCATGTCTGTCGTGCACCTCCAAATGCATTTTAGGAAATAGAGCTATAAGCTACCACTCATTACTAGCCTCATGAAATGCTTGTATCTGATTCCTCCTGCTCAATGCATCAACCACTGCATTTCCTTTCCTATATGTGTAGGAAATCTTAAAGTTAAAGGACTGAAGGTACTCAACCCACCTTCACTATCTCAAATTCAGACCGTGTTGAGTGAAGATATAGTTGAGATTTTTTTGGTCAGTGAAAACAAAAAAATTCTCTCCCAACAAATAATGTCTCCAATAGTGTAAAGCATGAACAACTACAACCAAATAATGATCGTGCATCGGGTAATTCCTCTCATGTGGAATCAATTGATGAGACCCGTATGCAATTACTCATTCCCCCTGCATAAGCAATGCCCCCATCCTGATACCTGAAGCATCACAGTAAATAGTATATCTCTTTCCTGGCTCTGGAAAAACTAGTATCGGTGCTGAAGTCAACCATGATTTCAGCACTTAAAAGGTTGAATCATAGAAATATATCCATAGGTACTTCACACCCTTCTTACTTATGCCCATTAGTGGTTCTTCTAAGGATGAAAAGTCTTGTATAAAATGTATGTAGTTACCAGACTGCCCTAGATAACTCTATACATCAAAGACATTCTTCGGTTGCTCCCAGGAAACTACTTCTATCACTTTCTCTAGGTCTATTGAGACTTCTATCTCTAAGGTAAAATTACCCAATAAGTAAATCCGGTCCATCCAAAAGTGGTATTTTGAGAGCTTAGCATATAAGTGATGCTCTCTCAGTGTACTCAAAATGATATCAATATGTGTGTAATGGTTGTTTCGAGTGTCAGAGTACACCAAGATATCATCCACGAAGACTACCATGAAAGAATCTAAGTACGGTTGGAACACTCGGTTCATCAGTTCCATAAAAACTACAGGTGCATTCATGAGACTAAACGGCATAACCGCATACTATTATAGACCATACATGCTCCGAAAGGTTGTAAGAGGTATATCAGATGGTCTAATGCGCAACTTATGATAACCGAATCTCATATAAATCTTCAAGAACATCTGGGCTTCTCGAAGCTAATCAAAGAGATCATAAATCCTTAGTAAGGGATATCAATTCGTGACTATCAACTTGTTCAGCCTCCAATAATCCACACAATGTATGAGGGTTCCATCTTCCTTCTTTGAAAATAGGATAGGCGAACCCCAAAGAGAAGTACTGGGTCAGATGAAACTCTTTGTCTGTAAATCCCCTTATTTATTCTTGAGCTCCTGTAACTCTGGTGTATCCATCCTATAGGGAGGAAAGGAGGCTGATTCCCCTCCAGGCACATGATAAGTCAAAAAGCCTACCTCTCTCTCTTGAGGAAAACTTGAAAAGTCATCTGGAAAGACATCCCTAAAGTGATTGACCACTGGAGGAAAGTCCATCTGGGAAGTCCCCTGGTAGTCCAGATACAGACCAGCAATATGGACTCTAACTCCTCTTAACCCATGTTTCTCGGGTCCTGCTCTGCTCGTCTGGATATCCCATTTGTCCTTATATAGAAACTATCCTCCCTTTGGTGATGTAAAACTCACCCTACTATGATAGCAACTGACAACTGCCTGAAAGGTAACTAATCAGTCTATTCCAAGAATGGTGTAATAGCTCTTCATCTCTAAGATATAAAGGTATTATAATAAGTGAAACCCACCAACCTCAAGTGGGAACTCCTTGAATTGATGTATACTAGCCGTTCTAGTCAACAGAGTGTCTACTGTCAAGATATCAGCATAAGAAAAGATACAAAACCCAAGGTTCTCCACAACAGTGACATATATAAAACTGTTGGAAGCCCCTATATCGAAAGGTGAAGAAGCTAAAATTGAGGAAACCTGAATCGTACCTCTGACTATGGAGGGTCTAGGATCCTTCTCCTGTTGGGTCTGATCCACTACAAAAGTATGACTTGTATCGCAGCCCTAAGACCTTGTGTTTCCACCCTAAGCTGATCCACCCTGTTGTTGCTGAAAGTCTGGCGACATGCTACCACGGAGACAACCTTCACATTTTCCTGAATGGTCGGACGAACTCTAGTTCCCAGACTGATGAGAAACTGGTGGTCATGCTACTGAATGTTGAGTCATAGAAGAATCTCAGTCACCAGTTGCTGGTGAGAAAAACTGAAAAAAACGCTGAAGATGACCCATCTTGCAGCAATATCACCACTCTAATGGGTCTATCGAGAAATGTGGCCTTGTATGCACACTTTTCCCGCACCGGTAGCACACCACCTTGACACCATAATAAGTATTCTACCTACACATATCTCCATGTGTATAATCCCTATAGCGCTTCCTGATGTCATTCGGAGGGGTAACAACTCCGGATGCCAAGCCTCCCTGGCTCACAACCCCATAATCCCTCAGATTATGCTCTGTGATCAGCGCTTGGTTGACTATTGAGGTGATGTAAGTCAACCTAAAGATGTTTACCTAAGACCAGATATCATTTCAAAGACCACCCTCAAAATTCATTGCTAGGAATAACTCATCCCCCTTAAAATGGGTGTGTAGTTATGCAGTTTGGTGAAGTGAGAAGAATACTATATGAATGAAAGAGTACCCGAATCTAGACTCATGAACTCTCGGGCTCGGTCGGCCCTCAAAGTCTCTGGGTAGAAGTAATCATAGAAGGCACATTGGAACTCATCCCAAGCCATACCATGTTGGCTACCTGCCTGTGAAATCACATCCCATCATATCTTGGATGAATCCCAAATCATGTACGTTGAGAGATTCACCCTCCTCTCTGGAGTCATATCCAAATTCTCTAAGATAGACAACATGGATTCTAACCATGAATTTTCTACCTGAGGTCCTCCTTCCCCTGAGAAAGTTGGAGGATGCTTCTGCTGAAAAACTTGTGTCAATTATACCATATACGAGGTAGGATACAATGCTCCCCTAATAGTTTTCATAATCCTAATGAAGCCTTCTCAGAACTGTGCATCATTACTTGTATCTAGGATAACATCTAGTTCCAAGATAGGCACGACTGGAGGATCTACTGGTAGTCCCTGATCAGTAATGTCTAGTGTCTGATCACTACCTTGTATCTGGCATACAAATGGTGGACGTCTTGGTGGCATGACTTTGCAAGGTCAAGCTCACACCTTCGATCAAGATTATCAAGGATTGAAACTTATATGAGAAAAAAAAAGAATAGAAGAAGGAAAAAATTCAAATTTTGAAAAATTGGAGTACAAGGTGTGTATCATCCGTACACCGTGTATTCCCTTAGAATTTTAACATGGTGTGTACCTCTGCCAAAAATGGTCGTGTAACACCCCAAACACACGGCGTGTTCTCCTTGGAAACGGCGTGTACATGAACCTTTTTCCCTTCCCCAAGTTCTTATACATGATTAAGCCAGATGGTTTTCATAGAACAATAATACATGGCGTGTTTGGGCAAAAAATGACATGTACCACTTAATTTTTAGCCTCCTGTGTCGTTAGTCACATAGTTAGACACATGGTTGAATTTACATTGCATGTTTATGCCAGAAACAATGTGTACTAGAATGATTTCACAAACCTGTTTTGTTATTCACACAACCAGATACACGGTCGACTTTACACAACGTGTTTAAGCCGGACACGATGTGTATTACCTGAGTCTCATCCATCTGTGTTGTAAGTCACACAGCTAGAAAAATGGTCTCCACAAAACGGCGTGTATGTCCGATACATGTCTTGTTCCACCAAATATTTCTCTACCCCTTGTTTCTAACCACACAGATAGTGACACAGTTAATGATTACACGACGTGTACTCAAAGTACACGGGTTTTACTCAAAGTACATGTTTTGTACACAAAGTACACCACGTATACTTAAGAAAAGATTTTCCGTCCCGAAAATAAGGATATATGGCATGTCTTCATCAATACACACCTTGTATTCTAGGTTTTTACGGACAATAAGCCTCAAAAACTACTCCAGAACCCCATACAAACACTGAAACAAACATTAAATTTACAAATTATGATCCATGTGGGCCCATAACACCTCAGGGACCAACGTTTGGCACTCATTAAAATGAAACCTTACACAATTCAATACCATATCCAATAGTAGGTATTCTATCAAGACATATATCACAACAACATGCATATTAAGCCAACATCTATCATAACAACATGAAATCAATAATTCACCCTATATGGCATGACAAGAATGCATGACAAGTGATCTCTAGAAAGTTCCTATATAATGCATGATATGTAATACCCTCATCTCATCAGGTTTAAATAGAAATAGGACCTCAATAATATCAACAATAACAACAGAAAACATGTGAATCACCTTACAATGAAATCAAATCAACTGAAATAATTGAAAAAAAAAAGAAAAATTACAATATTCCTGGCATATTGGATTTTCCCTATACACTGGTTAGCTAATACCAGGCAAAAAATATTACCAACTACCTATTACTTCATATCCCTAGCTATAGGCTCCAAACAGTAAGTCAAGAAGAAAAGAATCCTACTGACACCACTTTGTAACATCCCGGTTCCGGGTGCCGCCCAGAGGTGCCTCATACCCAGTTGGTCACATGGCCTCAAGATAATTTCCCCAAACGCCAGAATATTCTAACTAGCAGCGATGACCTTTGGTGTGATAGTGGGGAATCTATTCCCTCATTGGCATAGTAACACAGTGGAATGGAAATCAGATAACAATAGCGGGAGCAGTTATATCATACAATAATTAAATAGAGGAATACAAAAAAATAAACCAACAACTACAACATATATATATAAATAATGATGCATGCTAAATTATCTAAGAAAGTATCCAAACAAGTCACAATGCTGGAATACAGTACTAAACTAAAGTATAAAGGAAAACAAGTAAACAACCCCAGTGGCATCGCAAGCCTTAGCTTGGTCCCATGCTCCTCAGCTCCACAACAATCAAGTACCTAAAGTAGAAGGGTGCTTTCCCTTATCTATACCTGCAGCAATATAATCTATTTGGGCCTAAAATCATAACCCAAACAGGGTGTGAGACGAATTCTAATAGTCAACCACCCAAAGTTCTGTGCCCAACTGTCAGTGAACATATATAGTAGAAAATATTAAAAATGAATTAATAAAAAAGGAAGTAATCAAAAGTAAACAATCTTATAGTTCAAGCTACATTCATTTACATTTACAAATAAAAAAACCAAACATCCACAAGAAACCCTCTGGGAAGTAATCACAATCTAATTCATCTATTTCAGCTTAGACAAAGACTCTTTGAGGAAGCACTCACCGTAAATTCCCCTTGTAGTCTCATACAGTAACTAGAGACTCTCTCAAGAATTAATCAACATCCAATTCCCCCAGTGGTCTCACAATGTGGAACTATAGACACTATGAGGGAGCACTTCGGTCCACCCCCCCTATGGTCTCGCAATGATAAAATTATAACAGACACTCTGGGGAAGCCCTTAGCATCTATTCCCCCTATGGTCTAACTACACTAGGTTCCCACAGTCTTGTGTAAGCAATCATATATAAATGATATCCAGAAGCCAAAGTAAATATGAAAATACTACTTGGATAAACAACTATGAATCATATGACGAGCATGTCAGATAATATCCACTCCATCCTAACAACACTAGGCATGGAAAACAAAGTAGCCTAATAGGCAATTATAGACCCAATGACCAATATCAAACAAACATGGGCAAACACATCCATACCAAGGTAAATAAACACTATTCATAATGAAACACCCCCAATCAAGAAATAAAAGCACAATATTATTTAATAGGGTCAAATTCCATAAACACTCAATACCCTAAACTATGGTATTGGGCACTTTTCGCACATATAATTCAAAGACAACTACCGAATGGAACAAACCACCTACCTCGACATTGTACGAAGAACACACTCGAATGTAGGCCCTTGAATCAGACTAGAACATCGTAGATCTACAAAAAGGTCAAAAATGTTCATCCCTAGATATCTAATGAAAGTGAAGGAATCAATAGAAGAGGTTCTAGAAGAAGAAAAAAACTCATCAATATGATTCAAACGCAATCAACGGAGTCTCATTCGTAGCATGAATGGTCGATCGGTGGCTCGAAGAAGAATTGTCGCTCTTGGTCACTATAGGATGAGACGAGGTTAGAAGAATTGAAAATTTTGGGAATGAGACACGACCCCAGTTCATTTAATTAAACAACAGAAAAAGTACATGATGTGTACTATTAACAAACACACAGTGTATTCGACTCAACCGACCCCCGACATTAGCGGTCTGCCACATCACCCCACATGGCCATGTCTTGACTGTTACACGCCCAAGACACGGTCATACATTGTAACAGGGTAAAAACTCCACTTTTCCCCCAAAACACCTAAAAACAAGATCCAAATATGAAAAGAAGATCCAGGTTCTTACAGTTCCCCTTAAGATAGTGGATGGCACACAATTGGGTCATGGTTTGTCCAACCATGTTGAAAAATCTTGTGGCCCCATAAATACTGGGTAAATTACCTTTTCACCCTTAATGAGTTTATATTTTGAAACCCATTTTCTTCTTCATCCATTGGAAAACACCTTGAACGTGGGAGATGTCCTTTAAAATCCTAAATCTACTCTTAGCCACTTTGAATCCATCCAAACTCATCTTTGAATGTCTTTTTTCTCACTGGATTGGTGCCTTTAATTTATTCAATCATCTTATTCCATTATTCATTTTACTTTGTATCGATAGAGTTATTTAGGTGGCAGATAATATTCCATATTTTCAAGGTTTCTGTCTGTTCTTTATTTTTATTCTTATATAAACCAAATCATAGATCGATACTGGATGAGAACTCTACTTTTGACTTATGTTTGGTGGTATATACCTTTCCCTTAGAGTTTTGTGTTTCATATTCCTAGTTTTAGTTTTGTCTCATTCCATACTTTTCTGCAGTTCCCCTACAATGAATTGAATAATTGAATTGAATTAATTGGAACCAATTATGCACGCACACTAGTTCCTTTGAGATTGTTATATGTTGTTATCCCCCAGCTATCCCATCCATGGGGGTGTCTTTATGTTTTCCCTTTTTTATACCACCCATGGGGTGAATGTGAGCCTGGATAGTTAGAGGAAGGACTTTATTAATTGAATTGAATTTAATTAAGATATTAGAATATGTTTTTCTTCTTTTGACATGTGATGATATGGTGCTTGATTTTTATTAAATGGTTTATATGGAATCATTGTAATGAGTCGGATGAACTCATGGAATGTAATAGAATATGGAATGATGTTTGAAATGAGATGAAATTGTAGTGGAATCCTTGGTTGGTATACCTATGTTCTAATTCCATTAGTTTCCATGAATGATTCTCCAATGGATCTTGATTATGGTAGTGGATGCCTTGGACTTTTTTACTACAAGGGTCTTGATTCCATAGTATTACTTGGTACTTGATACAAATTGGATCCATTATTCATGGAATTGCATTGTACATGTGTTTATAAAAAGATCCTTGTAATCTACCCATGTCTTTATCGAGTTTCCATTGAGATTATCCTGGTATTCGACATGGATGCCTTGGTCTTCTATAACTTGGATATGGCCCTTCATGGTCTGAAAATTGTGACTACATGGTGACGATATTGTGGATAAATTGATTCTATTTCAAGGATGTGATGAATATTATACTGAATTATGTAACATGGTCATGGTAGTGGTTAACACTTTGTTGTACGGCATGGTTGTGGTGGATCTTTTGGACTATTTTACGGATAACCCTGGTATGAAAATTAGCTCACAGTTGGTAGACTGATAAAATTACCTGATTAGTTATATTTTACCACTTCCCTTGATATGGGTTATTGAATATTGTTTACATGGAGCCTTGTTAGGCTTGACTATATCACTTTACAATTATTATTTTTTCCATGGGAATTACACTTGTACCACTACATTACCTATCATTTTCATTGCATATTACTTTAGCTTGTTATACACAACCAATATTTTTTATATAAACCATTGGTGGTGGACTATAGAGGTTTATATCACACCCAATCTAATTGCTTTTGGGTACCCAGACAGACTATATGGATGCATTTAGTGACTGGGGAATGTTCCCACAATACGATGCTTGATTTCTACTGTTCATAGGAGTTGGAGAGAATATGAATGAGCTAGGCTAATTATTCTAGCTGGGATAGTTACTTTCTGGTATTTTGTATTTTGAAAAATCTATTTTATTTATATATGTATACATGTTTTCCATATTTGTAGATAAATTACATGACACATAATTTTTTATATCAGATTACTTTTGGCATTATTTATATACTCCTCTGATGGATGTTTATCTTCTGTATGGATGATTTACTACTTCCTCTATTGATTTATATTTTTATTATCACTATTCTAAACTCTATAATGAGGGAATAGTATCCCCACTGACACACCCTAGGACCTCCTTGCTAGTCTAAAGCCTCTTACGTTTGGGTAAATGTGCTTGAGGCCACATGACCCACTGGCTCAGGGAATCGCTTAGTGGAATCCGAGTTGGGACATTACAATGTGGTATCAAAGGTGTTCTTATTTTTTTCTTTCTATAATATTTTTTGAAAATAGATAGGTGATTAGGAAGGTATTTAAGTTTTTTAATGATCTATTTATGGGAGTATCTAATCTACATATAGGAGAAGGCGAATTTACCAGAACGAGAATTGATTTTTATGGAATTCAATTATTATAGCTTATAAGATTCCAACATTGGATGATGCACTTGAATTGACATTTTATTATTGATATGATTGAGGATCTATTTTATCATTACCTGATGAGATGAGAGTATGAATATCATGCACCATTTTAGGAACTTTTTAGATTTCTCATGTCGTGAAATATTCCATTCCATATTGGATGCATTTTTTGACTACATAAATTTGTGATATGTGCCTTATTCGATATACCTACTATTGTGATTGATATATTTTATAGAGAACTAAAGAACATAGTTGATAATTAGATTTTCAGCCATAAACTAAGTAGTTTTTCCCTGATTAGGCTACAACAAACACCCTATGAAGTTAATTGTGGCACTCTGAGTTATAGACCATCTATCACATGGATTGGAATGTGTTATGATGTGGATAAAGTGTACACCATATTTCTATTCATGAGGTGTATGGACCCTTATGGATTGGAAGTGGTGAACCATTTTTTTCAACCATTTTTAAATTGAATTGTGAGATGAATATGAATTCCAATGGAAATTTGAATTGTGAAACAGAGAACTTGACCTTGACCTGGATTTTGAGTAGGTTTTAGGTAGTGTCTCTAGTGATGTTTACAACTGTTTATTTATAACCAATCCTGGATTTAAAAGTAGGAAGAAGGGTGTGACCTATTTATAGGAATTTTTTGACATGTCCAATAATTTTAGCTATGTAATTATGGTTATCAATCTTTTTCAGATGTGTGTGTTTTTCATTATAGAGACATGCCATAATGACGAACTCCAGTTATATGCCAGGCTGGTGGTGATGACTAGGCTTTAGAGGTTATGGGGCATGGGATACTAGTAGATTATTCTATAGTTCCTACTGAGGAACTAGTGGTATAACCAAAGAAGGTGTTGATAAATAGTTTCATGATTGGTTTTTATGCTATATATAGGATTTTATGGGAGCTTCACAACTGAACTTGTCTATGTTTGAGCTGGTGTGTGTGTTCCACCACCAGCATCCACCCGGGATTTTGGGGTTTGGAGATCCACATAATATTGAGTTGTGTATTGCGACTATGTTGTCAATATTCGATTATCTGGTGACACCTACTAATAGGATAGTAAAGGTAACAACATACATGCTTCAAGAAGTAGAAAAGTACTAGTGGGATGTTTTGAACCAAGGTGAAAGGCTGCAACATATGGTTTGGGGTGATTTCCAAACTAGGTTCTATGACTAATATTTCACCGAGACTTTGAGAGTAGTGAGGTCTATAAGGTTCTTGCATCTGGAGTAGGGTGTGATGAATTTTATCTAGTATTTGGTATGCTTTAATAGATGCAAAATTTGTGAATAATATATCTTGCTGAAGAGGCATCAAGGGTGAGACGCTTCGAGGAAGGTCTCAGACATGACATTTGATTAGAGGTCAACGTGTTTAGGTTGAATAATATTACTAAGATAGTGAATCAGTCCCTAATTATAGATAATAACCTGAGGGAAGATGGGGGCATAGATTAGGGTAGCTTAATATCTTGACCATGTGGTCGAAATTCTAGTGAAAGGGAGCGACATTTTGAGGATCCCCATGAGATGAGTACCAGCTAGGATGTTGTGACAATAGTGTATTTTTCTATCAAAAATGTGAAATATGGGGATATATGAGGAATAAATGTGATCGAGACCCAATTGTGTGTCGATATTGAGGTAGGATGGTCAATGTAAAAATTTTCTATAGGACTTTCCCATCAGCATTTAGTGGAAGGGGGTCAACTCTAATCCCATGTTTGGGGGTGGGATTCATAGCCCCACAATTGTATGGGAGATGGATTAGTGTCAGTCAATCATGCCAAGGTGGTGGTTATGGATGAGGAAGCTAGGAACCAGTTGTTCCTAGAAAATAGTGTGGGATTTCTCCAAGTAGTGAGGTTGTTTCACAGGGTCACAGTTTAGGCCAAATATATTTTGTACATCCTACAACTGAGGATTAAAGCACTGCTCCATCTATGGTGAGAGGTAAAATCTTTGTAGAATCAATGTTTATATAAATAATTTTTTGATACATGTACATCATATAGATTCATATTTGTACATGTGGTGGATATCCTCAGTCTTGTGGTCAGTTTTTTGATGGAATTATGAACATGGATACTCCAGTAGGGATCAGAATTGAATGTGTATGATTGTATAGTGAGTACCCCTTGAGATAGGCTGATGTCACTTCATGTGGGAGTTTTTTTTTCTATTGAGATGATAGGTTACGAATTAATAATTGGGATGGACTAACTAGTTTCTTATCAATACTATGTATAATTTTATTGCCAAAGGGTTATATTCACATTACCAGAGGGTGGATTTTTTATTCACAAGGGTTTATGAGATGTACTAGTGAACTAAGATGAACCAGAGCATCATGGGTTGGATGGGATGATGACCTAGATTGGTAGTTTATATCTGGATGATTAGGGATCAGGTCAATAATATTTCCCTCCACAGGTTGTTCATTTCATAGACATCATCCTAAATAAATTTTATTGTTTACCTCTTAAGAGATAGGTGGATTTTTCCATCGATCTAGTTGTAGGTGCCGCAAAGGTATCAATTATTCCATAAAGGATGGATACAACAGAGTTGTTGGAGATCAAGAGGTAGCTAGAGGACTTAGAGGTAAATGGGTTTATACGACCTAATAATTCTATGTGGCATTAATTGGATCATTATGTGAAAAAAGAAGATAGTACACTTAACTTATGTGTGGATTATCATAAATTTAACCAGTTGATGGTTAAGAACTTGTATCTTTTTCCATGAATATATGTCCTTTTTGATCAACTATGTGGAGCTCAAGTATTTTCAATAATCTATTGGAGATCTGGATATCATCAAGCGTGTGTTAAACCTATATGCATACCTTATACAACTTATGATATTTGATATGTTCTATATGAGTATCTAGTTATGCCGCTCAGACTCATGAATGCACTAATAATTTTTATGGCCCTGAGGAATGATGTTTTTCATCCTTATCTAGATTTTTTTGGTGGTTTTCATGGATGATATGTTGGTTTACTCTCACAATAACAAAACCATTAAAAACATTTTGAGATCATTATAGATATAATGAGAGAGTCGGTTATATTATAAGCTCACAAAGTACCACTTCTATATAGATAATATTCACTTCTTGGGTCATATTATATCAAATACATGAGTATTAGTAAAACCAGAGAAGGTGAGAGCTATAGTTTTCTGGTAGTAGACCAAGAACATATTTAATATACAGAGTTCATTGGCACTACCTAGATATTATATTTATTTTATCACCAAATTCATTGGCTTTGAAGAACTGTTGACATGCTTAACTAAGAAGAGTGTGAAGTTTGTATGGAAGGACTCCTATAAGATAGATTTTTAAGAGATAAAAGGGAGACTAACTTCAATGAAGGTCCTAATTCTTCCAGAGTTGGGAAATAACTACACTATGTATTGTGATGCATTAGGTATCAGGGTAAGAGTAGTTTTGATGAAGGGGGATAGAGTCACGGTGTATGGGTCTCATTAGTTAAGTCCATATGAGAGAAATTACTCAATGCACAATCTCGAGTTAGATGAAGTTATTCATGCTTTGCATTATTGGAGAAACTATTTACTAGGAGAGTGTTTTCTGGTGTACATGGATAAAAAAGTCTCAAGTATATATTTACATAGCATGATATGAATTTGTGGTAGTGGAGGTGGGTTGAGTACCTACAATATTTTGATTTTGATATTTCCTATATATATGGAAAGGGAAATGATGTGGATGATGCAATGAGTAGGAGGACTTAGATACATGCAGTTCATGAGGCCAACAGGGAGTGAAAACCTATGGAATTATTTATGAGTGTCACTTATAGGTGAAAGATAGTTAGTGGATGACCTTTATTTAATATTTATTTTTGAAATATATCATTTTGGATAGAGTAAGGATAAAGAAAATATCAGATTCGTAGGTCATAGTCTTATGAGAGAGTGTGGAAGGTGAGACCTGCCACCTAGTTGGACTGTAGGTGAGGATGATATTTTTCTTATTTGTGGTCACATATGGGTTCCCTGAGATATATGTGGTGAGAAGATATGGGAGTTTCATGCCTCAGTTTGGGTAGTACATCTTGATGTTAAAATGATTTATCACGATTTATGTCACCATTATTTGTGTCTAGGGATAAAATCTGATATAGATGGTTTTTTACAAGGCCTTCCACCTTTAAGTAGGTGAAGTATAAACATCATCAACATGTTTGGATTTTATAGTAGTTACCCATTATTGAGGGGAAATGGGATGATGTTGTGAGGGATTTTGTGACATGTTTTTTAAGGTCACCTCAAGGTAGTGACACTGTCTGAGTTGTTGTTGATAAGATCATGAAGGTTAAAAATTTCCTACCAATTGGGGAGACCTTCTTAGTGGATGAGCATAGGAGGTTGTATATCCATGAGATTGTATGAATTAATGAGGTTCTTTATAAAATGGCATCATATAGGGAGAACCAAATTTCATATCATTTCTGGAAGATTTTTCAAAGGTAATTGGGTACATACATGATTATGATCACAATACACCACCCTCAGAATGATGAACAATCAAATCATATGATTCAAGTGCTAGAGGATGTGCAAAGTGCATGCATCCTTGATTTTGGGGGATCTTAGGAGAGGCATATTCCTCTATATGATTTCACCTACAATAATATAATTTTGAAAAAAAATATAGATGGAACCTTATGAAGATTTTTATGGTAGGCCATGCCGATCACCCCTATGCTCATTAGAGGCATGTGAGGTAGCTTTACGGGGACAATGTCTCATGCATGATACTTCTAATAATGTTTAGTTGACCAGAAAGTGGATTTCCACTACATAGTCTCAATAGTTTTATTATTCAAATCACTATCAATGACCTCTAGAGTTTGAGTTCAATGTTGAGGTCTTTTTGCAAATCTCATTGAGTCTAGGATATAGATAAATTAGAAGATAAGGTAATATTTCACTGTGATATGTTAGGTCGTTTGAGATTCTAGAGAGAGTCTGGATGGTAGCCTATCTGTTGTAGTTACCTTAGAGGTACCAGTTTATACATGATGTATTTCAGGTATCTTAGATGTGCCATTATCAGTCAGAATAGTCTCACATTCTATAACCAGATGAGGTGGACTTACAGGTAGATGCATCCTTTGAGAAGCATCCTATACGTATTGCATATTTGAGAATGAAGGTTATTCAACTCTTTTTAGTTCATTTAATATGTGTGATATGGTGGCACACACATTTATTGGATAATAATTGGGAGTGGGAGTAAATGTACATGCTCAGTGGCTTGAGTTGTTCCCAGAAGATTATTAACCACCATTGAGAGGGTAATTTGGGGATGAATTTTTATAAGGGGGATGATCATAAGATCCTGGGTTTTCTTATGAGGTATGGATCTTTTTTTTTGTCGAAATTATTTTTTAGGACCTAATGCGAGCACCCAATGTGATCATGAGTGTGTCATTGGTTCCTGAGGCTTGTTCGGAGCCGAGAACTTAGATTTTTGGGAAAAAGATAGAACATATGGTTAGGGAAAACTATACAAGGAGGGTCACATGGTTACTCCTAACCATGAAAGGGCATGATAGTTGAGTTCAAAACATATAAAAATTTGAGGAAACCATGCCACCATAGGTACTTGCCTATGCGAGGTGGTCTATGCCTCTGTGAGAAGGCACACAGTTTAAGGAAACTCTGTGCTAGGGGGAACATACCCATACAAGGGGCTCTACAATTTTTAATAAAGGATGATACAGGGTTTTCTCATGGTTAGGAAAACCATGTAAATGAACTGTGTGAGTTTCCCATTAAGATAGTGGTGGGTGCACAGTTGGTGCACGGTTTGGCCTACCATGTAGTCAAATCGTGTGGGTAAATAAATATTTGGGAAATTACCTTTTCTCCCATAAGGAGATTATATTTTGAAACCCCCATTCTTCTTATTCTAATAGAAAACACATTTAATGTGGGAGATATCATTTTGAACCCTAAAGATAGGCATGGAAATGATCATATGTATAAATTTGGATTCAAAAATCATCGGTCTCATTGGATTCTCACTAATAAAGTATTCAATCATAGTTTTCAATTTTTCATTTGACATCATATCAATGGATTTATTTTGATGCAACCCAGTATTCCCAGTATTCATTATTTTCATACATTCTACATTTTTCTTCTAGTATAGATTTAATCAGAGATCAATACTAGATGAGTTCTCTACTAAGGACCTACAGTAGGTGGTCTATAACTTACCCTCAAGGTTTTGTGTTTTATATTTCTAGTTTCAATTGTGAAGCATGCCATAATTTTTTGTGGTTCCACTAAAATGAATTGAATAATTGAAATGAATGAATTGGAACTTATTAGGGACACCCACTAGTTTCTTTGATATTATTAGAGGTTTTTTACCCCATCCTAAGACACCCACGTTGTGTGCCTTTATATTTCCCCTTTTTGTTATACCAACCATGGGGTGCGTTTGAGCTTACCTAGTTAGAGTAATCCCTTTACTAATTGAATTAAATTTGATTGAGATATTAAGATATAGTTTTCCTCCTTTTTAATGTGATGAAATATTGCTTAATTTTGATTAAATGTCTTATATGGAATCATTGATATGAGTTGGATGAACTCATGGAATGTAATTGAATATGGTATAATGTTTGAAATGGGATGAAATGGTAGTGGATTCCTTGGTGGGTATACCTAGGATCCTAATTCCATTAAATTCCATGGATTTTTATCCCATGGATCTTGAGTATGGTAGTAGAATACTTAGACTTGTTTCCCCACTTGGGTATGATTCCATAGGATGCCATCAGCCTTTCTACCCCTTGGATTTGGTTTGCTTGGAATCACATTGGACATGTGGTGATGACATGATCCTTGGACTCCACCAAGGTATTTACCGAGTTTCCATCGAGATTCTCTTATGACTTGACATGGATGCATTAGTCTTATATACCTTGGATCCAGCCATTAATGGTTTGAAACTTATGATTACACGATGATGCCATTTTGAATGACATGATTATATGGAAAAGCCGTGATGAATGTTATACTAGATTATATGACGTGGTCGTGGTAGTGGTTTAAACTTTGTTGTATGGCGTGGACCTGGTAGATCTTTTGACATGTTTTATGGATAACTTTAGTATGGGTATCAACTCATAGTTGGAAGACTGATAGAATTAATTTCTTATCTATATTTTACCACTTCCCTTGATATGGGAGCCTGGTTGTTATTTGCAGGGAGCCTTGTTAGTGTTGATAATATCACTTTGTTGTTATTACATTTTCCCTGGGAATTACACTTGTGTCACTTCTTTACCTGTTGTATACATTGAACACTTATTTATTTTTTATACAAAGTTTGTATATGTTATAGACACCATTGGTGGTGGGTTATTTAGTGTTATATCATACCCTATTTGGGACTCTATTGGGTACCCATACTAACTATATGGATGCAGTTAGGGACCGAGGAAAGTTCCCATAGTATGCTGCTTTAGTTGTACTATGCTTAGGAGCATGAGAGAAAAATACTGATCTAGGATTATGATGCTAGTTGGGATTGTTCCTTTTTGGTATTTTTTTTATTTTGATACATATATTGTATTGGCTATATGTACACATGTTTTCCATCTTTGTAGATACAAGTCATTACACACCATGTTTTATATCATATTATTTTTGGTATTTTTTATGTAATCCTGTCTTTGATGTTTATCTTCTGTCTGGATGATTTTCTACTTCTGAAAATGATTGATATGTTTACTCCCAATGTGATACACTCTGGCTTGAAGGAATATTCTCCCAATAGACCCACCATAGTCCCTCACTACTAGTCATCATCCTCTTCCATTTGAGGAGATGCGCTTGAGTCCATGTGACCCATCGACTCGGGGATCCTTTTAGGGGCATTTAGGTCAGGGTGTTACAAATCAATGGTCCTTTTTATGGTTTTGACTTTTACACAGACATTTTAGTATTTTAAAACACTAAAAAATGTGTTTACATGAGTCTTGGGGAAACTACAACCTAGAATGACATTATGTCAGTGCCTATATTTAAAAATTAATATATGGTCATTTTTATCTAATTTCATAACCATCTGATGTCACTTTCATCATTTTGACATCTTGAAACATGTTTTTAAAGGTTTTGGTAACTTTAAAAACTATTTACTGAGTCATTTCAACCATAATGAATTCTAGATTGACGTGTTGTATACATGTAAAATTAAAAAATAACTCAATGATTATTTTTCATTATTTCCCATCAATCTGAAGTTGTTTTCTAGGGGTTTCAATGATACACATGCTTTTTGGTGTTTTAAAACACTAAAAACACATTTACATGCATCCTAAAAAACCATAACTCAGAATGGCATGAAATCATTTAGTACATTTAATAAAGAAATCTATGGTTAGTTTTGTCACGTTTTATAGAAATTTGACATCATTTTCTTAGTTTTGACCCTCTGATACATGTTTTTAAAGGATTTGGTACATTTAAAAATGGTTTACCAAGTCATTTTGAACACATAACATGTTTTATTGACGTTTTATATATTAATACAGATAAAAAATAAGACAAAAATAGTTTTAACATGATTTCAAATCAATTTGAGGTTGTCTACTATGGTTTTGACAATTACACACACATTTAAGTGTTTTAAAACACTAAAAATATGTTGATGATTATATTAGGAAAACGTTAACTCGGAATGACACTATGCTAGTTCCTACATTTCATAAATAAATAAATGGTTTCTTCCTCTGATTTCATGTAAATAAAACATTTTTTCCTTGTTTTAACTCGCAAAGCATGTTTTTAAAGGCTTTGATACCTTTAAAAACAGTTTACTGAGTCCTTCCACCCACACCACACAGTCATATTGATGTGTTGTGTGAAAGTACACATAAAAAAACTGAAAGGTTGTTTTCCCATGATTTCACATGAATATGATGTTTTTTACTATGTTTTTGACTTTTACACACACGTTTTGGTGTTTTAAATCACTAAAAACATGTTTTTGGGAATCCCAGGAAAACCATAAAGTAGAATGATTTGATGTCAGTTATTACATTTCAAAAATCATTATATGGTAATCTTACTATGATTTCATGACCATATGACATTGTTTCCCTGGTATTAACCCCCCCCCTGATACAATTTTTTAAAGGCTTTAATACCTTTAAAATATGTTTATTGAGTAATTCCGACAACACTATGCATCATATTGATATATTTTAGTCATTTACATGACAAAAATAACTCAATGCTTTTTTTTACGATGATTTTACTTGAATATAAGTCCATTTACTATGGTTTTGAAAATTACACACATGTTTTAGTGTTTTAAAACACTAATAATGTGTTTACAAGTATCCTGAGTAAACCGTAACATGGAATGATTTGGAACCAGTTATTACATTTCAAAAATAAATATATAGTAGTTTTTATCTAATTTTATGGCCATCTGTCATCGTTTTCTTGGTTTTGTTCCCCCGATACATGTATTTAAAGGCTTTGGTACCTCAAAAACATTTTACTGAGTCATTCCAACTATACCTCACTTCATATTGACATTTTGTTCCCATACACACATAAAAAATAACTGAATATTAGTTTTCCATGATTTTACATCAATATGATTATGTTTTGTGTGGTTTTGAAAGATACACACACATTTTAGTGATTTAAAACACACAATAACACATTTATGGGAATCCCATGAAAACTATAACTTAGGATGATGTACCATCAGTTCATAAATTTCAAATATCAATCTATGGTTATTTTCATATGATTCCATGACCCTAAAATGTTGTTTTATAAGTTTTGACCCCCTAAAACACAATTTTAAAGGCTTTAGTACCTTTAAAATCTATTTATCGATTCATTCTGAGCACACCACACATTGGATTGATCGATTTTATACACATGCATGTTATAATTAACTGAAAGGTGTTTTTACCATGATTTCACGTCAATATGAGGATGTTTTCTTAGTTTACGGCTGTTATATTCATGGTATAGGGTTTTGAAACACTGAAACACATTTATGGGAATTCCAGGGAAACTATAAGTTAGAATGACATTCCATAAATTTCTAAAATTCAAAAACAATTAAATTTTAATTTTCCTATGATTCCATATGCAACTGACATCATTTTTCTAGTTTTAACCCCCCAAAACATGTTTTTAAAGGCTTCAGTACAATTAAAATTGATTACTGGGTCATTTCGACCACACCTCATGTCAAATAGATGTGTTGTCCTTGAATACACATAAAAAATAACTAAAACATATTTTTAATATGATTTCACATCAATATTATGTCTTATGATATGGTTTTGACTGTTACACACATGTTTTAGTGTTTTAAATCATTGAATACGTGTTTAAGGGTATCATAGGAAATTTATTACTCGTAATGATGTGGCTTCAGTTCCCACATTTAAAAAATAAATATATAGTCACTCTACTCTGATTTCATGGCCACCCAACATTGTTTTCTTTGTTTTGAACCCCAAAAACACATTTTTAAAGGCTTTTGTGCCTTTAAGAACTATTTACTGAGTCATTACAACCACGCCCCATGTTATATTGATGTTTTGTCTATGTATACATGTCAAGAAAAACACTACAGTGTTTTCCATGATTTAATGTAAAAAATGAGGTCACTTTATATATTTTTTACCATTAAATTCACATTTTGGTGTTTTAAAACACTAAAAACGTGTTTACGGGCATGCCAAGAAAATAGTAACTCAGAATGAAGTTCAATTAGTTTTTAAAATTAAAAAAAATCAATCTATGAGATTTGTACTTTGATTTTATCAAAATTTGATGTCCATGTCATGGTTTTGACCCCCAAAACACATTTTTAAAGGCTTTGGTTCCTTTGAAATTTTTTTATTGAGTCAAAACCGAGCAAACATGCTCAGATATTTTTCCAAAATTTAGGATAATGATCACTAATTCATTTTTCATGTGTAGGAATAAAAAACATGTCAATTCGGCACAAGATGTAATCTATATGACTCTAATTATGTGTTTTTAATATAAAACTGTAATTTTAGTTTTATTTATGGATGTTTTATGTGTTTTTTGAAAATGTTTGACTGATCTAGGGAATTTAGAATTTACCTTAGTATGATGAGCTATAATGGAGGAAATTTCCTTAGGGATCATATAATTCATCCATTGAAATATTGATTCTAAAGAGTTTTTCATTTATGGCCACCTCTAATCCTATGTTTTCCTATAGGATATTTTTTATCATTATAATAAATTTTTCATTATTATGTTTCTATGGTCAGGAAATAACATGAAACAGTAATGGCAAGTACTTATTCAAACCTCGTTGGTAGGTTCATTTATAAAATTTCCATCGAGTTTCCTATAACCTTTAAACAACATCTTTGTTCGGCCAATAGAGCAACCTAATTCATTAGGCTTTATAAAAAATCTAATTTTTTTTTGAAAAAAACATGAATTATAATAAAATGATATGATAAATAATGGATAAGATACAAACTAAAATTGTTCTTTTTCTTGAAAAACTTTGATGGCTAGCGATATAAGGAATGAATAGTTTCTCATAATTCATAGTGTTTTATTTATAAAATTCCTACTAAAAATAGAAACATTAATAAAAATTATAATTTTACTGTGCTTATGTTATTAAAAAAGTATAAAATATGAAATTACATCATGAGATGTATTCTTTTAATAAAAAAACAACTTCCATTGCTCATGAGAAATGACTTCAACAACTTTCTCATAGTTTTTTCATGATCTCAATGATGTGTCATTAAACTCATGTAATAATATCCATCTAAAATCTATCCATCTATTACCTAAATTGTTCAGAGTCCATAGACATCAAATGGAGTCAGAGAATTCAAAATGAAAAAACATATTGAAAGAAAAGTCATAACACTTTATAAGTACATTATTACTTTTACTATTGTCTATTAAATTAGTTATCAATGAACATTAAATTAATATTACCCTTAATTTATTATCAAATAAATCATTTCTTCAAGTCATGGTAATATTCCTCAAATATTTATAATTAATTGGAAATCTGACCATCACGCAAGCAAGCTGCCCAAGAATCTATCCATTGATTCTTGAAGCATCACCAGTAGGCACCCAGAAATCATAAAATGGAATGATAATATTGATTTAATTCATGTCCCATATATCTACTATGTTCATATTCATATACCTTATTTTTTATCTTTATTTGTTTGTAAAAGTCATTAATCAGTTAAAAAAATATATTGGTTTTTGTTTAATGACATACATACCAGTAGTAGTAACTAGAAAATATCCACAAGATGGAGGGGTGACCAACTTATGTATCAATAGAGGTGAATTGAGTGGTGGTATAAAAACAACATCTAGGGAAATGCATGGCTCACTATATTTTCAGTTGCTATATAATCTCTTAGATCCACTGAAGCTGATGATAGTGTTGGTGTTCTCTAAGATACTAATCAGCTAGGATCTTGATTTTTTTTGAAATTCCATCAATTCAAATGGTTTAGATATATTAAAAGTATAAAAATTAAAAACTAACATAATTTTACAAAAAATAAAAAATAGAACAATATATATGTGTGTGTGTGTGTGTGTGTACAAAACACTTATAAATGAGAATGTTTAATATAGTTTCATTACAAATTTATAAATTCAATTATCTTCATATTAATATTATTCATTGTTATTAACATTAATTTTAATGAGTGCTTTATGTTTATCCTTTGTATAAAGATATATTATTTCAATATTTTCAGGAAAAGATGGTTCAATGTTTAGTGGTTGTTGAGGTTCAATTTCAAAAATTATCAATTGATCTTCATCACCAATATCATATAAGTCTCTCATATTTAGGTGTAAGATAACACTCCAAACATCAGGAATTTTAGTATCCAAATAATAAAACATATTCTCTTTTAAATACAAGATAAATGGACCAAGCTCTTCATGCTCACTGGTATGGATCAAGTGAGAGATGTTGAAAAAAAGTTAAATGTAACAAATATTTCATTATACCCTTATCATTATTGACCCAAATTAATTTGAATAAGGAAACAAATTCTTGAACCTGATTGTCTAATTCAATTATATCAATTATATTTCAATAGAATACCATCTATACAAGTGTAAATATACCACTATTTTGAGTTTTAAATTATTCTTCATGATAAATTATACAAAAAAAGAACTAAATCCATAAATATTATAGGCTTCGAATCTCTTAGCCTTCCTTGGAGGACCTCAAGCCAAAAAATTAAAATCATTTGATATTTTATATCGATTATAAACATTCATTATATAGAAAAGAATATATAACACGTTACTTTTAACATAGACAAAATAACTACACATCAATAATATGAGTATTATTATATACTTACATGATGGGAAAACCATTCAACAATCACCTTATTAACAACTTTTGTTAATTCCATCTCATTTCAAGATCGAACCCTTAGTTTCCTCTTTGTAGTAATAAATCTTCAATAAATGGATCAATAATAAAACTATTGATTAGAACATATCAATTTTATTATAGAAACTCCAATTCAGTCATTGTCAAAAACTATCCTCTTTTCAATTGGTTATCCAATAGTTTGAAATAATAATGAAATGTTTCCATAATAAAAATTAGTGGATACGTCATAAACACACCCAAAATAATTTAAAATTGTCTCAATACCATTAAAATTCATAGAAAAAAATTTCAATAACTCTTTGTCTATGTAACCTTTAGAAATAGAGCCTTCTGGTTGAGCTTTATTTTAACACATATGATTTCAAATGACCTAAGTACCTGATGAAAAAAAAGAAACATATTACAAAAATATGCAATGATTGGATAAAATTTAATTCAATGATGAAATTAAAAAAATATCAACATACCTCTCAATTAGATACATTCATCGATACTGTAATGGTACACCATTTTTTGACTCTTTGAAAAAATACAGAGTAAAATGAATCATGATTTTGAAGAATAGAGGGGGAAATAACATCTCCAAATGAAAAAGTGTTAAAACAAATATTTCTTGAATTTTATAAATCTTAGTTGGATTTCGAGTTTTTCTATAGAGATTTATGAAAAGGTACACAACTCAACCAGAACTAAAGTTACTATTTCTGGTAATGTATTTCATAATTCCAATGGAAAAAAAATACTCCATAAAAATATGTGTATCATGGATTTTCAATCTATGAAAAATTCAATGTTTTATGTCAACACACCATGAAATGTTTCTTGAATATCCATCTAAAACATTTTTATTATTTAACTTTCAAAGGAATAAATATTTTTCAGGATTTTTCATTGTAAAAATAGTAAAAGGATACTTGAAATTCTCATTTTCTTACTAATCATGCTTTATATTCAGTGTTTCTAAATACATACATGTATTAAGGTTATCCTTCAATTTACCCCGGTCATTAAGAAATGAAAATATTAATTTTTCACAGAGGTTCTTCTTAATATTCATTATGATAATATTATGACGTATCAAATTAAAATCCGAATAAGTAATTTTAAAAAATTTACTAATACTCTTCCATTGTTATTTTCAATATGCTTCATATACTGAAACTTATACCCTTTCCCCCTTCTTTAAACTAATTACATTTCCTATATATAGTGACATTCATTAATTGTCCTTGGATTTTGGAACCATAAAACTGCTATGGTGGATTTATCAATTCAATATCTCCATTGAATTATGTCTTGTTAACAATAAATTTATGTGAAGCATCAAGAAATCAATGATTGAATAAAAAACCCCATTCTCTACTATAAGGTACTATGTGAGTTTGAAAATCAAAATTAAAAAATCAACAAGCCAAAATAGTATGAGTTTTTCAACCTGATAAGTTTACTAGTCCAAGAAAGTCACTAATTTTCCAAATCAAGGAAGTGTGAATTTGGAATAGTTTTCTCACTAAAGAATCAAATGTTTCCTTTCTATCATCCTGTAATTATCATAATTATTTTATTAAAGTTCGAAGGTACACATAAATTTAATTTCCATGCATTTCCTTTCTTTGAATAATCATAAAAATAATGTATGAAATTTTGTTAATACACATCCATAGAGGTATAGTATTGGGGATCAAAAAACTAACCAAAATCTATAATTAGTAATTAAATTACTATAAGGATTAACACCATTAGAAGCTAGTCTGAAAATTACATTCCTAGGATCCAAAGAAAAATATGGATATAATGAATCAAAAACCATCCATGATGGTGAATATACTTTATGTCTCATTGATCCATCATTGTTACTATCCTGATCATGCCACTTCATGTCATATGCAGTATTATATGACATGAATAATCATTGCAATCCTAATATCAGTGGAAAGTAACCCAATAACTTTAAATGAGTTTTCTTATTTTTTTTCTTCCTAGGGTTATGTTTATTTATAATCCCATTTTTTGTTGAATTCCATCCACTCGTATAACGTATTATTCATTCTTATTTATATGACTCTTCTCCCCTGTAAGGAATGAAATCATTAAGGACTGCATGTATCTTTATGTAATCAAGTCCATGTTTCTTGATGATTTTATTCATTTCATAGAATGATGTAGGGTCTTGAATTCACTAAATTCATCATAAAGAAACTCTAAAATCATGGAAATTTATTTGTCAGTAATTTTGCATAGGCAATTGATATGATAAAACATAAGTATAAAATTCACTCCAAATACTTTTCACACCCCTCTTATAGTTATTGTTATCCAACTTCAGCTAATTCAAAAAAATCATTTTTTGGTCACTGAATTTGTAAGAAATATTAACCCACTTGGGATCAACTAAAAGTTCTGTTGATCTATTAAAATCTTATAAATTGTATCATGAAAATCCAAACACATCATTTATCAAATTTCGAACTGAATTATCCTATGTCGGGTCACTTTTTGTTTCTTTGATAGGATTTTAAATGATTTAGCTTTCCATAACATTAAATTCACCATGAAAAATAAAACATATATATTGAGAAGGAAATTTTTTCAATATCAATTTCTCATATAATTAATTTATATTCAACCATCCCCTAAATTTACAATCATGTTACATAGATTTTCTTCTCTAATCCGCTGATCGATTTTCAATTGCATAATATAAAAATTCTTTTAAACCCTTAGCATACCAATGTGTGAATCGAAGTAAATTTATTAAACTTGTATCCATAGGTAATATATTTTCACTATTCTCCTTTTACATTTAGATATAAATATATAATTTTTAATCAAAAAAGTATAATGAAAATTAAAAATCACCAAACATCATCATTGACCAGAGTAGGTTCTTGATTTGACATAACAAAAATTCAATATAAAAATGATTCAATCCCAAATTAGAAATATAAAAACATAATAGAATAAATATTTCTCTTCATAATAATATGGTAACATGTCATGGAATAAGTTCACTGAGCCTAGGAGAGAGGTTATTATGATGTCGAGTATACTATTATCAGGCCAAAATAAAACATGAACATAACTATTATATTAAAATATCTCTAAATTTTATCTTTTACTATTATAAATTTTTATTTTATATTACAGAAACATGATTGCCTCTATATCTAGATCTTATTTTGATAATTATATAAATCAAGATTTGTGGTATCTCAAAAAATGAACTTTTCACTGAGATATCTAGTGACATAGTCTCTTTTAGTCCAGATTCCAAATTATTACATTCATAAAGTATAAACTATATTCATGGTAATGTTAATTTATTTAATACCATGCAATAAAATTACTTCAACATTTAAAAATATGAAACAAATGTATTTCTCAAAAAAAATCAAACTAAATATATATTTAAGACTGAAATAAAAATTTCAAATGTATTTTTTTCTGATTCAAATAAACCAAATAAGAAAAAGTTTAATTATATACTTATAACACATTGAAATACTAGAATATGAAAGTAGTAAAATTATAAAATGAATTATGGTTATTTAAAAACTGAATTAAAAATAAAATATATAGGAAAATCATGTTTTTTTATTTACCCACACTTAGAATTTAATCTTTGGGAAAATCAAATTCAAAGGATTTCTAAAAATATACATCAAGATAGCTGATCATTATAAAGATTTTAGAATATTATTTTTAAACCTTTCCAATATTTGTACACTTAAAATTTCAATGTAGTAATAAAATTAAAACATATGTATTTAAAATAATTCAAGATAATTGAATTTAAAAAAAAATGAAACTTGAAAAGAATGACTAAAAATAACTTCTATTACTCAAAAAAATTACGCTGTTAATCAATAAAGTAGGTGAAAAACTATATTAAAAATAAATGGTTAAAATCAGTCCACATTTTAGTGTAAATTCCATGAAAATTGTTTATCTATCTCAAATTATTAAAAAACCCAAACTCATTCACATCCAGAAACATTTTTATAGTTCAAATAATCCAAAAGAACAGTACTCAATTAAATTGATCATTTTATATTTCAATTAAAACCTTTAAAAATTAAACATGCATCAAATAACATAAATAAAATAGATTTAAGAGGATTATGGGGTTGTTGTTAGAAGGGAGTTAGTGTTGTGGTCACCATTGGGGTCATAGTCACTGAGAAAAGGGGCGAGGGGCTTCTATTTAGGATCATCATCAATGAGTAGTGGGGCCTTGTGGGGTCATCATCGAGGAGGGGGGAGGGGTGGGGTTGGGGTCACAAGGATAGGAGGTGTGGAAAGGAATAGGGGCAGTCTCTATCAGGGATAAGGCCATTGGAGAGAGGGGACCGGGGTCTCTATTCACTTGGGAGAAGGATGCCGAAGAGAGGGGGGATTGGGGTCGGTCACTATTAGGGAAGGTCATTGGGGAGAGGAGGGATTGAGGCCAAGGTGTGATCATTATTTGGTATAAGGACGTTATGGAGGGGGTGAGGGTTGATCGTCATCCGTTAAGGAGTTAGGGGTGTCATGGGACCATGGTCGGGGGGAGGGAGATCTAGTAGTGGTGGGGTTAGGATATTCAGGTATTTTAAAGATTTTTTGGTTGTTTAAATAAATAAAATTAAATATAATTTATAAAATATGGGAATTTATATTAAACTACCACTAAAAAACATATTAAATATAATTAATATTATATAGCAAGTTATGGTAAAGCACTGATATTTTTTTATAAAATTTAGTGTTGATTGTTTCTTAAACTGCTAATAATTCTTTAAAATATATAAATATTTCCCCTACTCCCACCCAATTGATCTACCTCCCCCTAATACCTTGGCCACTCCTCACTCTCCTCTATTGATGATGAATACCCCATGTCCACTCCCCCTCTCCCCAATGGACTTCTCCCTTATAAAGACCACCCATTATCCATGGCCCCCCTTTTCCCGATAGCCTTCAATGATGGATATAACTATGATACACCTATCCATGATGGTCTTCTCCCAGATGGTGAACCAACTTGATCCTCCATCTCCCTAATATCCTTCTCCCTGATGGTGAGGACCACTTTCCCCTTCCACACCTCCTATCACCATGAACCAGACCCACCATACACACTGACAATGACCACACAACACACCACTAATCTTTAATGGATATCCCGAATGAAAGACCCTCACCCCCTTTTCCAGGTGAGTACGAACCCCTATGATGTCCAAAAACCTATATCCCTTCTACCAATGAACCAATCCACCTCTTAGCTCAATTTTTTGATGGTATATGATTTATGTTGTATTTTTATAAGGGTTTTAATTAAATTATATAGTGATCTGTGTAATTAAGTGATTTTTTTTAATTCCTTGAATTTTAATTATGTTTCTGGATCTAAATTAAGATTGATTGTTTACTATCATTTGAGGGAGATAATAATTTTTTAGGAAATACACACAAATATGTGGACATGTGTTAACCCTTGATTGTTAATTAAGGTTTTCCTCAACTTTATTGATTAAAATTAAAAATTGTTTGAGTATTGGAAGTTATTTTGAGTTTTTCTTTATGAGTTTTATTTTTTTAATGGAAACTTTGTGTAATTTCTTTAAATACATAATTTACCAATGTCTTTCAACATTGACATTTTAAGTGTGAAAATTTTAACATGGTTTAAAAATTATTTTCTAAAATATTTATAATGGCCATCTATAATGTTGTATATTTTAAAAAATACTTTTATTGTGATTTTACAATAGATTAAATTCCAAATGTGGGTAAATAAAAAAAATTATTTTCATATAAATTTTATTTTTCATTCACTTTTTGAATATTCACAATCAATGTTACAATTTACTATTTTCATATTTGGATTTTTAATGCATTATAAGTACATAATTAATTTTTTTATTTGTTTTAATAAGAAAAACATGCATTTGGAATTTTAATGTCAATATTAAATATTGTTTTAGTTATATTTTTTTGAGGAACAATTTTTTTTCATATTTGGAAAGGTTGAATTAATTTTATAGCCTATTTTTAAATGAATCAATATTTACCATAAATATATTTTATATTTGATGAATGTAAGAATTTTCAAACTATAATAAAAAATACTATGTCACCAGATATCATTGTGGAAAGAATCTTGTTTTGAGATACAAAAACTCTTGATTTTCATAATTATCTATATAAGAGATAGATATAAAGACAATCATGCTTCTTTAATATAAATTAAAAAATGATAATATGAAAAGAAAAAAAGTGAGATATCTTTTAATATAGGAATTATGTTCATGTATTATTGTAGACTGATAATAGTTTTCTAAACATCATAATAACCTCTCTCCTCAACTTAGTGAACGTATTCCACAAAAGTTAACTGTATTATTTTGAGGGTTAGTTTTTATTTATTTATATTGTTTATGTTTTTATTGTTGGATCGAATCATTTTTATGTTGAATTTGTGTTATGTTGAAAAAAGACCCTACCCCAGTCAATAACGAAGTTGGGTGATGTTTAATTTTGATTGTACTTGTTTGATTAAAGTTCTATATATTTATATCTAAATGTAAAGGGTGAAGAGTGACAATCCAATACCTATGGATAAAATATGTATTAATTTACTATGAAACACACCTTGGTATTACAAGGGTTTAGAAGAATTTTTAGATTATGAAATTGAGAAACAATCAGTGGATAATAGAATTAAATGAATGTGTTCTGATTATAAATTCATGTAGGTTGAATAGAAATTATTTATATGAGATATTGATATTGAAACAATTTTTTGTGTGATATTTATGTTCTCTTTCTCATGGTGAATCGAATATTATTAAAAGTTAAAACATTGAAAATACTATCAATGTAACACAAAGTGACCCGCCAGAGGATAATTCAGTTTGAAATTTGATAGATGATTCATTTTTATTTTCAAGATAAAATGTATAATATTATAATAAATCAATAGAACCTTATGTTTAACCTAAGTAGTTCAATCCTTCTAGGAACATTAGTGACAAAAATAAATGAGTTTTATGAATTAGTTGAATATGGAAAATAAGAACTGTATAAAGGGTGTTCCAAGTATTCGATGTTGTCTTTTATACTTAATTTTTATCATATCAAGTGTATTTGTAGAATTATTGAAAAATTAATTTTCATGATTTTATAGTTTCTTCAAAATGCATTTAGTGAAGCTAATATCCCCACATCATTCTATGAGATGAATAAAATCCTAAAAAATATCTATATGATTATACACTGATACATGAATACCCTAATGATTGTACGATTTAATAGGGGAAGAGTCTGATAAAGAATACTACATAAGATTTCATACAATAAGATAGAAGTCAATGAAAAAAATGGGATTATAAATCAATGCAACCAAATGAAAAAAAAAGAAAACTCTTTTAAAGGTATTGCGTTGTTTTACTCTAAAACCATGTTTGAAAATATTATTCATTTATTTTAAGATTTAATACGACATAAAGTGGAATACTGTAGATAGTAACAATGATGGATTGATGAGATATGTACAATATTCAACATCATGGAAGGTGATTTATTCATTATATCCATATTCTTATTTTTATCCTTGAAATATATGTTTGGGATTGGATTTTAATATTTTAAACCCTTTTGGTACTTTAAGTACTTATTACAGCATTTTTATTGTTGTTTTGATCCCCTATCATATACTTCCATGGATGTGTATGAATAATACTCCTTTCATTACTTTGATGATTATTTCTGGAAGGAAATTTCCTAGAATTGACATTAATGTATACCTTCAACATCTAATAATAGAATTGTGAGAATGTTTGGATGATTATGTAGAAACATATGATGCTTCAATAAGAAAAATATTTAAAATTCATGCATATTTAATGTGAAAAATTAGTTACTTTAGTAGACTTGTAAAATTGTTCATTTGTAACACTCATACTAGTTTGCCTTGCCCAGTTTATATTTTTCATTTTGAACCTCAATGAAGGCATTGAATTGAGAAGTCCAATGATGGTTTTATTTGGTTAAGTAATCTTAGGATAAGTAATGAATGTCACTATAAAATTTGGAAAATGTAATTTGTTTAAAGAAGGGGGAAAATGGTATGAGGTATAATATCTGAAGTATTTAGAATACAATAGTTTAAAAAAAATTGTATATATTTAGAACATCCTTATTGGGAGTTTAATTTTATATGTTATAAAATTTATATAATTCATATTGAGAAGAACGTATACGACAATTTGAATTTTAAATTTCATAATAAGCACGATAAATCGAAGGATCGCCTTAATAATTGTAAGAATTTGGAATCAATGAATATAAAGAATGATATTTGGGAAAATGATAATTATATATATCCTTAAAAAACTTATATTGAAAAATATTTATAAAGAGGAATTAATTTTAACTTTAAAATTTTTAAAATTACTAGTTGAATATTCAAATAACATTTCATGGTGTCTTGACTTAAAAAATTGAATGTTAAATGGATTGAAAATTCATGACTCATATATTGCGATGAATTAGTTGTAGCCATTGGAATTTCACCATACGTTACCTGAAAAAGTAACTGCCATTATTTTTGAGTTGTGTACCTTAATTAATGATATTTTTAGAAAAACTCTAAACCCAATTAAGATTGATAAAAACCTAGAAAACTTCTTTTTGACACTTTTCCATTTGGAGATGTTATTTCTCTATTCATTCTTCATAGTCATGATTAATTTTACCATTCATTTTGTTAAAGAAGATAAAATCGGTGGACTAGTACACTATCGATGGATGTATCTAAATGAGAGGTAAATTTATATTTTTTTTATTTTCATTAATGAATTCAATTTTATCAAATCATTTTGTAATTTTTTTAATATCATTTCTTATATTTTCCATTGGGTACTTAGGTCATTTGAAATCATGTGTGAGGAATAAATCTCATCTAGAAGGCTCTATTGCCAAAGGTTACATAGCCGAAGTGTTCTTGAACTTATCTTCCAGGTATTTGGATGGAATTGAGACTAAATTCATTCATGTTGGATGTGTTGAATATATATAAACTAATTCTTGTTCTAAAAACCAATCATATGTATTTCCAACTATTGGAGACCAATGGAAATGGTTCAATTTTTTCACATACTAAATTAGAGTTACTAAAGAACACAAATACGAGATACTCAATATTATTATTATAGATCTATTTATTGAGTAGTCTTTATTTAAAACAAAGACGTGGCTAATGGGTCAATCTCAAAATGAGCTGATATTAACAAAATTTGTCAATAAGAAGAATGAAAAATGGTTCACCCATTATGTAAGTATATGATCATATTCATTTTACTGAAATGTAGTTACTTTTTATATATAAAAATTAAAACCTTATATCTTATAGTACAGATAATTATTGTTGAGAGTTGAGCTTAAATATAAAATGATTTATGTTTTTTGGATTGAGATCCTCTGGGAATGGATTAGAGATTCGATGCCTACCATATCCATGGATTCTGGTTTCGTATAATTTATTATAAAGAAGAATTTAAAACTAAAAATAATGGTGTGTTTACACTTGTGGAGGAATGATACTATATAGAAAGACAATTGATATAATTTAATTAAAATATCAAGGTAAATTTAAAGTATTCTTATTCAAATTCAAGTTGTTCAACATTGATTGGGGTATAATGAAATATTTTTTACATTTTACTTCTATCAAATTCTGTTGCCTCATCCATACCAGTGAGCATATAGAGTAAGATCCATTTATCTTGGATTCATAAGAGAATATGGTTTATTAGATGGATGATAAAATATTGGAAGGTTGGAGTGTTATTGTAAACTTAATATAGAGAGACTTATATGATATTGGTGATGAATATCAGTTGGTACTTTGTGATAGTGAACGCCATCAACCAGAAAAAATTGAATATTTTTATTCAATCAATATTTAAATAATATAATTTATAAGAGAAGTTGAAAATAAATCACTCATCATAATGGATTTTGATAACATTAATGAAAAATAAGATGAATAAAATTGAATGTTTATATTGGTAATGAAACTATATTACAATTTATCATTTATAATTTTTTAATCCATATATATATTTTTCTATTTTTTCATTTTTTTAAAAGATATCTATGTTTTCATTTTTATACATTTAGTATATCTGAACCATTTGAATAGTATGAATGTCAAGAATAAATAAATTTCAAGATCCTAGACAATCAGTATATCAAATTACACAACCACGACCATCATATTTAGTGGATCTAAGTGATTCCACTGAACCTAAGACTTTTATAAATTTAGTTATGTCATTATATGTTGTTGATATCCCACTGTCTGATTCACCTTTGGTGATGGAGCAGTTGGTCACCCCTCCATCTAAGGGATATTGGAGAGTTACCATTACTTGTATATATTTCATTGTACGCAAAAAATATATATTTTATCAATTGTTTTATGAATATTTCTAACATATAATGATAACAATACAAGGGATATAAATATGAATACGATAAATGTATGGTACTTGACAAAATTCAAGAATATCATTCCAATTTATTAGTTCATGGTTCTTACTGGTGGCACTGTCAGAATTATTGGATTGATTATTTAGGGGATTTATTGCAAGACGGTGTGCTTTACTGTAAATTATAATTATTTTATGCATATTCCTACATCTTGGAAAAAACAAGGTCTTTGATATTCAATTAAAGGTAATATTAATTTAATATTCATTGATAACTAATTTAAAGGACAGGAGTAAAATTATTAATATTCCCATAAAGTGTTATTTTTTTTATTTCTACATTTTTTTCATTTTAATGTCCACGACACTATTTCACACCCACATAATCTAACAAAATTTGGGTATCAAATTGATAAATTTTAAATGGATATTATGACATGTGATTAATGAAATATATTTGAGCACATGAAAAATGTATGATAAAGAACCTGAAGGCATTTATCATGAGAAATTGAAGCTAGTTGTAGATATTAATAGAGATGTGTCTCATGTGGTAATTGCATATTTTATAGTATCTTAATAAACTAAAAATAATAACATTATAATTTTTGTTATTGTTTATATTTTTCAATGGAATTATCTGATAAACACTATGAATCGGCATAAATAAGTCATTCCTCATATTACTGGTTTTAGAGTTTCTTGAGAAAAAGAACAATATGGGTTTGTATTTTACCCAATATGATTTATAACATTTTATTATAAGTTGTGGTTTTTTATAACTTGTTTATATTATTTATAAATTATAATGAATTAGGTCACTCTATTAGACGAAGAGAGATGTTGTTTAAAGTTCATAGGAAACCCAATTCTAGTTTTGAAAATTAACCTACCAAAGATTCTATAGTAAGTACTTTTCATTTTTATTTCATGTTATTTAATTAATATAAAAAAATAAAAACAAAAAATATATTATAAAAACAAACAAGATGTAAACCAAATTTAGTAGGGATGACTACCTGGATCAAACGATTCAAATTTAGTGTCGTTTGATCCATATAGCCGACCTTAATTAATTGGGTTTAAGCCTTGATCTATGTTATAATTTATTTTTAATTTTTATGTGTTATAATAATGAAATAGAAATAAATAGTAATAAAAAATTTATTAATTATTTAATATTCTGAAGTTCTGATAATTTAAAAAATCATTGATATTTTATTGTATTAATAGGTTAAAATTCAGAAAATATGGGATGAAACCTCTTTACAATCTTCATTGGTTTACCAGAATGATGTAGTTGCAGTCATTTTAGTGAAGTAACCCCCAGGATGTATACGAGGAATGGGTTATGGACCTACTTCATCAACCATATTTGGTATGGCATCACCATCAGTTACTACTACACCCAGTGGGGGTTTGAGTAGTGTTGTTGGTCAGTAATTATACATACAAATTGAAATGATGAATGAAAAGGTTCATTGAAAAGAAGCTTATAGAAAAATAAATTATCAACAACGATTAGTAATGGTAAATGATCTAGTTTCTATATTTCAGCGGATGATCAGAATGATTCCTAAGGAAATTGTTGTCTTTATAGATCATTTTATCAAGGTAAATTCAAAATTCAATTGATCATTCACACATTTTCAAAGAACACATAAAAAATTCATAAATAAAAATAAAATGAAATTTTTTTATTAAAAATATTCAATTCAATTCATAACAACCACATCATGTGCCAGATTGACATGTGGTTGGTTCTTACACATCAAAAATGAATTATGGATCATTATCCTAAAGGATAAAATAATACATGCTATTTTTCTTGGTGTTGACTTAGTAAAAAATTTTAAGAGTGCCAAATCCTTTAAAAAAATGTTGGGGGTGTTAAAACCATGAAAATAATACCAGATTTCCATGAAATTAGAGGAAAACAACTCTATATTTTTTTTGAAATTTAGGAACTAAAAGTACATCATTCAAAGTTACAGTGTTCCCGAGATACCCATAAACGCATTTTTAGTGCTTTAACACACTAAAACATGCATGTAATGATAAAAAACATATAAAAACAACATAATTAGGTGAAATCATTAAAAACCCATTGTTGAGTTATTTATGACATTTAAGTGTAGAAAACCATCAATCTGATGTGAAGTGTGGTCAGAATAACTCACTAAACAGTTTTATAGGTACCAAAGCATTTAAAAACATATTTCAGGTGGTCAAAACAAGAAAAATAAAATATAATGGACATAAAATCATAGAACAATGACCATAGATTTATTTTTGAATTGTGAGAATAGACATAATTCCATTCCAAGTTACTATTTTCCCAAGACCGCCTTAAATATTTTTTATAGTAATAAAACACTAAAACATGCATGTAATGGTTAAAACGTTATAAAAATACCGTATATTGACATTAAATTAGGGCAAAGGCCTTTGATTTATTTTGTGACATGTATGCATAGAACAAGCATCAATTAGACATGAAGTGTGGTCAGAATGACTCGATAATTTTTTAAAGGGACCAAAGCCTTAAAAAACATGTGTTGGGGTGGGGGGAATCTATTAAACGTTTTCAAATGGAAATGAAATCATAGGATAATTATTTCTGATTAATTTGTGAAATATAAGACCTGAAAATATATCATTCTGCGTTACAGTTTTTCTAGGATTCCCTTAACCACATTTCTAGTGTTTTAAAATGATAAAAAATGCATGTAAGTGTAAAAAAATAGAAAATGACATCAAATTGAGATGAATTCATGTTACTGTTGAGTTATTTTTGACCTGTACATTTAGAAAATACATCAATATGACATGTGGTGTGGTCAAAATGACCTAATAAATAGTTTTTAAATGTACCAAAGCTATTAAAAATATGTGTCAAGAGTTAAAAACCACACAAAAGTTATAATATGGATATTAAATCAGAGAAAAAGTAGATTTATTTTTTAAATTTAGGAAATGAAGACACACCATTTTCAGTTACGGACTGCCTGTGATACCTGTGAACATGTTTTTAGTGTTTTAAAACACTAAAATGTGCGTGTAAGGGTAAAATACATAGAAAAAGACCTCATAATGACATGAAAAAATTGTAAAACTACCATTGAGTTGTCTTTTACATGTACACACATAGAAAACATAAATCCAATACATGATTTTGTCAGAATGAACCAATAAATAGTTTTTAAAGGTACTAATGCCTTTAAAAATGTCTATTGGGTGGGGGGTAAAACCAAGAAAATAATATCATATGGGCATGAAATCAGATGAATAGGTTTTTAGACTGTTTTTTGAAATTTATGAATCAAAAACACATTATTTCGATTTACAGTTTTCTCGATATGCACATAAATGCATTTTTAGTGCTTTCAAACACTAAATCAAACATGTAATGGTCAAAACCATAGAAACAAACCTCAAATTGACATGAAATAATGGGAAAACCACTGTTAATTTATTTTTGACATGTTCACATAAAAAATGTGTCAATATAATGTGTTGTGTTGCCGAAATGACTCAGTAAATACTTTCTAAAGGTACCAAAGCCTTTAGAAAAATGTGTTTGGGGTAAAAAAGGAAAACAATGTCGGATTATCATGAAATAATAGTAAAATAACTTTTGATTTTTTTAGAAATTTAGGAACTGACATTATGTGATTCTGAGTTATGGTTTTTCCTGGATTCTTATGAACACATTTTCAGTATTCTAAAATACTAAAACAATTGTGAACTTATCAAAACCATAGAAAAAAACCTTAGATTAATGTAAAATCTTGGGACAATCATTTTTGTGTTATTTATGATGCACACACACATAAAATATGTCAACCCTACATGTTGTGTGGTTGGAATGACTTGGAAAATAGTTTTAAAGGTACCAAATCTTTTAAAAATGTGTATTGGGGGGTAAAAACCCAGAAAATGTTCTTAGATATCCCTAAAATTAGAGGACAATGATTGTAGATTGATTTATGAAATGTAGGAGATGACAACACATTATTCGGTGTCATAGTTTCCTTGGGATTCCAATAATTGTTTTTTTAGAATTTTAAAACAATTAAACATGCATGTAATGGTCAAAACCATAGAAAACAACGTCACATTGACATGAAATAATGAGATAAAAACTATTTTCTTATTTTTTTCGGTCTACATGAATACTACACATCAATCTGATGTGTAGTGTGGTCAGAATGACTCAGTAAAAAGTTTTTAATGGTACCAAATCCTTTAAAAGCGTGTATCATGGGGGGTCAAAAGAATGAAAAAATGTCTAATTACCATTAAATTAGTGTAAAATTACTTTAGATTGATTTGTGAAATGCAGGAACCAACAAAAAGTCATTTCGAGTTACGTTTTTCCCAGGATTCCTATAAATTTATTTTTAGTGTTTTAAAATACTAATACAAGCATGTAATAGTTAAAAACATAGAAAAAGACCTAAAATTGATGTGAAATCTTGGTTAACACACCATTGAGTTATTGTTTATGTGTACGCATAGAAAAAAATAAATTTGACTTGTAGTGTGGTCAGAATGACTCAGTAAAAAGTTTTTAAAGGTACAAAAACCATTAAAAACATGTGGTGGGGGTCAAAGCCTAGAAAAAAAGTTTAATGGTAATAAAATCTAAGAAAAATTACCATATATTTGTTTTTGAAATTTTGGAATTGATGAAACATATTTACAGGTTATGGTATTTTTGGGATGCCCGCAAAGACATTTTTATATTTTAAAACACTAAAACAAGATTTTAGTGGTAAAAAACATAGAAAAGGACCTTATATTTTTGTTAAATAATGGTATAACCACTATTGGGTGATTGTTTATGTGTACATATAGACAACATGTCAATAAGATGTGCAGTGTGGTTATAATGACTTAGTAAATAGTTTCTAAAGGTGAAAAAGCCTTTAAAAACCTGTGTCGGGGGGGGGGGTCAAATTCTAGAATTTTTTTTACTTCAATGTAACCATACAAAATTGGCCATATATTTATTTTTTAAATCAAATAACCAATGACAGGTCATTCAGTGTTATAGTTTTCATGGTATTCTTGTAAATGCATTTTCAAATGTTTTAAAATATTGTATTGTGCATGTAATGGTCAAAAACATAACAAATGACCTCATATTGACATGAAATCATTGTAAAATAATTTTTTTCTTAATTTTGACATTTAATAATACATAAAACATCAATCCAATATTCATTGTGGTCAGAATGATCCATTAAAGAGTTTTTAAAGCTTGCAAAGCCTTTAAAAATGTGTATCAGGGAGGGGGATCAAAACTAGGAAAACAATGTTGCACTAACATGAATTCATAAGAAAATGACCATATATTTATTTCTAAAAATTTTAAGCTAAAATAATTTAATTTTGAGTTATGGTTTTCCTGAGATATCCATAAATGTGTTTTTAGGGTTTATAACACTAAAACATGCATGTAAGGGTCAAAACCATAGAAAATGAACCTCATATTGATTTTAAATCTTGAAAAACCCAACATTAAATTATTTTTGAAATATATGACATGATTCAATTTCAAATTATTTAAATTTTGTTTATTAAGTAAATTTCAAGCACAATGCACGTTGATTTAAAAATTAATTAGATTTCTATTTTCATAATATATTATGTGTCTTTTCTCATTCTCATTTCTTTTCATAAATGTTCTGGTTTTTATTATAGGAGACAGATGTTGAATGTAGGTTGGATGTTGACTGCTTTGATCCTTGGCATTATTAAAAAGGCATTTGTGATGGTTCTTAGTTTCTATATTATGTTTAAATATTATTAATTATTTTACTATAATTCAAATTTATTATGTTTAGTTTCAATTTTGTTATTTTTTTTGTTACAATTGATGTGTTGATGTAGTCGGTTCTAGTTGATGAGATTATGTGGAGGTAGATGGTTTCTACAGAGGTCGTGGGATGGAAATATATTTTCCATGGGTTCTTATTGTTGGGAATATTTTATATTTATATATTTATGTCTGAATTGTGGTTTGAAAAAGGTTATGAGTTTACTGGGGTTATGGTGACTGAGGTTATTGCGATTGAGGTTGTATATATATTTTACTGTGGATATATGATGGTGTATGTATGATGAGTATATTTTGAATTTATTTTTTTAGCTTATTCCATGTTTGAGTTTTAAAATTTATAATTTTTTATTAAATATCTTTTAAAAAAATATATTTTTAAAAATTTATTTTGTCGAGGTTTATGATAACCGATGCTCAATATATTACATAAAATTTAGCGGTAATTAATACTAACCATTTCTAAAAATAACCATTGATATTGTATCTAGTGGAGGTTAAGTTCACTATATATATATATATATATATATATATTGGATTAATGTTAGAAGAATTGCAACTAAATAAAATCGAAATCATCATGAAATGATCTAAAAATGAAACATACAAAAACATCAACTAAAAAATAATAACCACTAATAAAAGATTTCTAACCAAGAAATATGACGGTGTTTTTATAACCATCGCTAAATTATTTTGGGGTTGTATAAACAACCTCTAGTAGAAAAAAACCAACTACTAGTACCTTTGTTTTTAAAGTGAGAGGATGCTAGTCTGATAAAAAGATCTATAATATTGAGGTTATTTTAAAAAATATGTGGTGGTACCTCTAAAAAAATGAATTATATAGTTCATACTAGAACATGTAGATGCATAACTAGATCTTTATTATTACGGGAAACCCAATGATGTGTCAATGGATTGTTCTGCGAGTAATGTGATTATAGATGCACACTACTAAATATCCACCTTTTATCATCACTATAATTTTTATTTAACCGTGCTAAAAAGTGTAAATTTTCTAATCTCTCATAAAAGTTAGTCAATTTTATTAGTTCTAAAAAAATCACTGATAAAGACACCCATCATTACCACTAAAAAAAATTACCGATAAAATATCCCATCAGGATTAAAAAATCACTGATGAAATTAATTTTTTTTAAAATATTTTTCCTACTCAAGAGGCCCCTCTATTAGTGCTCACCCACCACACCACCCTACTAGATACATGTGATCACCCACACCCTATGTCTTTATTATTTCTTTCATACTCACCACCCATTTATCAATTCTAACCACTCCCCCCATTTATATCTCTCACGAAACTCTTAGGATTCAATCCTAGGATTTCCAAGTTCGAATTGAATGGCCGTTACCACTGCAAAAATCCTTTCCCCTAGTATTTTATAATACATCCACTTATTTTTATGTATTCACATACATATTTTTCAAATATTTATTTACATAATTATATATATATATATATAATTATTTTTAAATACATTAATAAAATATTATTGTGTTCATGTGTATTTATGTGTGTATGTATACATTTATCTGAGTTTATATTTATATTTATGTGTCGGTGTGTTCATATTTCTAATTATATATAATTACATATAATTATGTATAATTATTTATATTTATATAATTATATTTAAATACATTTATAAAATATGTTTGGTAGTGTGTTCATGTGTGTATGTTTATATTTATATATAGGTATGTGTGTGTTAATATATAAATATTAATATCAATATCAATATAAATACTTATATTTATATTTATTTACATATTTTGTATATTAATATTAACTAACATGTTTTAGAATATATACATAAATATATATCCATTTCTTAATACACACACACATATAATTATATAATACATTTTATATACATTTGTATATGTATATACATATTCAAACATTTTTACAACATAAATAAAATGGATAAATTTTTATTTTAAATGAAATGAATATTTTTTATCGACATATGGTTCATATATTTAAGAATAAATTTTATATGTAAATATATATAAATTTTTAGTTTTACAATTAATATTTTATAATTAATATATAAAAAATGTATATATTAATTTATAAATAACACTATATTATGAAAAACATTAAGATTTCAACCCCATAATATCCATATGACTGTATAATCGAGGAATAAATTCAGTCTCCACCAAAAAAATACATTAATAGAACCTTAAAAAATTCAGAAATTCCATAAAATGATAAAAATTTAGAGTATCCCAACAATAACCTCAATTTTATATGCCTTTAAAACCTTTTAGAGCATGAAAAAATAGGGTCATGAGTATCCCTCATTCCAAAAACCATAGATCTTTTGATAGTATTTTATTTGTTATCTCATTGAGCCTATTGGTCGGAGTGGATACCCAAGAGGGGGGTGAATTGAGTTCCAATTAAAATTTCTGTTAAAAAGATTTCTCTTAAAATCTCCCAATTTAAAAAGTAAGTTAAACTGTAGTGAATTTGTAAAACTGTAATGGTTCGATTAGGTTCTCAAAAGATTGATTAGGTCTTAGTTAATTTAATCAGAAGATTAAATTAGCTTTTGAAACTAACCTACTGATTTACAATAGTTACAAACACTAGCTAGATTAACTATCAAAGTAACTTTTAAACAAATTGAATTGAAAAGTAATTAGCAGTGGAAAATAAAGTATGTAATATACTTTAGACTTAATCTAAGATACACAGAAGATATTACCAAGAGGATCAGTCTCAAGACAAGACTTAGTCCTCTCAAACAATTTATATAAATTTGATCCATACCCTGGATCGGGGTAAACAATAGTGCAAAGACTGTCTGGGTATTAAGACCTCTTCCATGGTTCGACGTGGGAAAACAAAACAACAACACACTGTTTGTCCAGGTCTTACTTGAACTCTACCACTATCCGTAGTGGGATACACAAGAGTTATAGAAGGTTTGTTTGTGGATTTAGAGATCCTCCAGTTTAGCCCAGGAAACAGTGTGTGTATAAAATATACAGAGTACGCACACTGCTCGAAATGTAAATAGAAGAATCACTAAGAGAATAGATATGAGTCTATAATGCTCTAGTGATTTGAAGTGCAGCTCTGTACTCCTTTTGATTTGTCAGAAATGCTTTTGAGTCCTTCTCTGGTTATTGTTTGGAAAACAGAATGTCGTTTGCTTCTTTGGTTTTCAGGTTTAGCTTGATCAGCTTGAGTGTATGAGCAGCTCGTTGTAGTTCTTCACTCATTGACTGAAGTTTGGTTTGTGTTATCTTCTTGTATGAATCGCTTCATGTATGTCCAGTGTTCTTCGAGTATGAATGTTGTATTTCTTTATTCACCACTTTACAATATTCTTTTTCCCACTTTGTGCACCTCACACAACTTCTTGTTGTTGTATTTTTCCCGGTCTTTGTCCTTCCTTTTATAGATTTTAGCACCAGCAATGGGAATGATTACCTTTTTACAGGTATGATGTACGATTCCCTGACATGCAAGAAACTATCATTAAATAACATTAATTTCATTAAAATCATCATATATGACTGTTGCTTAATAAATAAATAATGTTGACAAAAGTAAAGTTTAGGGATCAGTGATTGGTAAGTCTTTCATCTGTAGCTTTCTGTCGGTAGATATGTAATGATGGACTTTGTATAACAGTGAGATCCTATCGGTAGCTATTTGTCCTTGTACCAGAGGATCCTTTTATCGGTAGCTGTTACTCTGTGTATCAGTAGCTCTATGTACCGGTGACTCCTTTTATCGTTATCTTTTAGTCTATCGGTAGCTTGCTTGTATTGGTGGCTCTTTTGTATTGTGATTGTCTGTATCAGTAAACTTTGTATCAGTAGTTTGTGCATACCGGTTGCTTCGTTTTGTACTAGTGATTAAGTGTATATCGGTAGACTTGTTCTATCGGTAGATCTACTTCTATCGGTAGCTGTCTGTATCAGTGGACTTGATCTATCAGTGACATGTGCTACCAGTGGACATATACATACCGGTAGCTCTGTGTATCAGTGACTATGTCTATCGGTAGACTAAGTACCGGTAGATCTGTATCAGTAGCTATAAGCATATCAGTGGCTTAACACTTATCTACTTTATGAAAAACATATTCGATTGAGTTAGAATCATTTCAAAATTATTTTAAACATAGATAAACATTGATTAACATATTTTAATGTTTATTTTAATATTATTAACAGCATGAAAATAGAATGTCATAGATTAAAAGAATTAATATATAGATAAACATTAATTGGGATTATCAAAGTATGTGAAAGCATAATTGGGATTATCAAAACAGGTGAGGTCAACAATATCCCCCTTTTTGATAATCAGAACTTATTATATTATAAGCCCCAAATAATTAGTAATTTATCAGAGGATATTGCATTAGATTGAATTGTATCCGAGAAAAAAATGTATTATAAAACATATATAGCAAAGATAAAATATAAAACAAATGTAGAAGAGGAAAATGAATTAAGCTCATAAAAGATAGTGTAACTCCCCCTTTAGCATAAAAGATATTAGTTCTCCCACAGATATATTTCCCTTAGATATTATTTCTCCCCCTTTGTGATAATCAAAAAGTGGGGCAAGAAGGAAATACTGGATAAGAGAAGTAATAGAGGGTAAAATAAAGTAAGATCATATATATTTCTTGGATAAAATAGATACAAAGAAATACATAAATAAAATAAAAATAAATACATGTGATTCCTATAAAAAATCCTAGCCACTGATCAATCCACATCATCAGAATGAGATTTCCCCTTGGGATCAGAAGAGGATTCAGGTGTGGTGGATTCAGGTGGAGGCTTAGGAACCCCAAAGATGATTAGAGGTGTCTGAGCTACTGAAATTGTTCTTGGATTGTACTGTATAGTTCTCTGAGTAATCATAGGGGTAAGGCTTCAAATAGCTTGGGCTGGAGTCATTTGAACAAGAGAAGTAGTAGAGGCAGATGCAGGTAAAGCTGGAGGTACAATCACTGGTCAAGCATCAACATGAAGAATAGGCAACAAAAGATTTCTGAAATCCATAATGATTCCACCTCCTCTTTCCATAGCAGAAATGAAATCATCCTTGTTCTCCATGAATTTTTCTAGTCCAGGTGTCAACTCTCTGAGCCTGCTGACTTGTTATCTGAAGGATTGATTGACTGGTGGTAGCTTCATGTTTTCTAATAGAAGCTTGAAATTGTTGTTGAGCTGATGCTTGGTATAAACCCTTTGGAAATAATAATCTACCATGTCTTTCACCTATTTTTGAGAAACATAAGCTTCTCTCATATAGTCTTGAACAATCTTCATGATATCTCTAGTGGTATCTCTAGTATAATTCATTACTTTGGTCAGATCAGATGAGTCCATCGAGCCACTAGTTGATTTTGAACCAAGTTCCTCCTTCATCAAAACTCTAATCTGATCCAAATCCACTAAAGGTCAGGAAGCAAGAGAACCAATAGAGAAGGTCACAGTTTCCTTGAAACTCTTAGTTAGCCCATTAATAATATTTTTCACTGCAGAATCTTGGGTGCTAACAAGCTTTGTTATGGAATGCTTAAACTCCTCAAAAACAGAGACCATTTGACAGACCACACTCTTCACATACGCCAAATCCTTGTCTGCTTGAGATTTAGAACTCATATAGGATTCCAGATAGATAACTGATTGCTTTAGAGTTTCCACATTATCTACCAGTCTAGATACTTGAGTCTGGAAAGCTGTAACTTTATCCACTATCTCTGCCACAAAGGTTCACACATTACAACCAAGAGAGAGTTCAAAGGAATTTTTCAAATTGCTCATCTCTTCAACAAAGAAACTCTTTAAGTCAGCAAAAGAATCACTCAAAATCTCTTTCATCTCACCCTTTAAAGATGCTAAGTCATCCCTGGTGATCATATCAGTAGGTGCAACCACAAAAGGTGCTCTTTCAGACACTATACTGGCCACAGAGTCATTCATAATCGATTGAATAGATGACACCAGTGAATCTTCCATTTTCCTTATTTCTTCCACAAAAATGATTTTGAGATCAGACTCGAGCTTATCCAGATCATGTGTTCTGACCAAATCTTCAGGTAATTTCTTAGACTGAATATGATAATTTATTTTTGGTCTCCGAAGGGATGTCTTATTATCAGAATCTGGATAATCTAATCCACAAACTACAAACCCCGGGTCCTCTGCCCAGTCTTCAATATCAACAGCCACTGAAACACTACCAGACCTGGTTGGATTCTCCCCCTCAACTGGTGCATTATTTTGTACAACAATGACATCCTCAGCAACTCTTTCTTCCTCAGAAGAATCTTGCACAACCATCTCGATTTCTACAACAACAGAAGGTTCCTTAGGAATAGGTAAAGGTCTATCAACTTTATAAAATTCCTCAATAGGCATTCATGAATGTCCAATCAGTGGAATAAGGCTCAAGCTGACAGAAATAGATGCTTCACTTGTATGAACTTCTTCTTCATCTTCTCGAGAAGCCTCTTCCGGATCTGCTTTCTGTTGGTCTTACTCATCCACAGGTGCCTCTTTATTGCTTATACCCAAAATAGTTTCTGTACTAGGTAGGTTCAAAGAAGCACTCTTCTTTTCTTGTGATACAATTTCAGGAGTTGGGCTAGGAGGAAAGTCCGGATCTCCTCCATCTGCTGCAAAGGAATTTTCCTCTTCTGAATCATCACTATACTGTGGCTCTTCTTCATCAGGTCCCAGACCTAGTTCCCTCACATCCTTAGGTCTTGAAGGATGATCCACATGATTGAACTTATCATATAACTTTTTTTCATCAGTAACTCACTCTCATTTCCATGGGTTCTAGTTTATCTTCTTGTATTTACATAGAGTGATTGTGATATAGAAGTTGTTTCTTAACACTATTATCTCATCCTGAGACTCAGCTACTCCTTTTACCTTAATCATCATTGAGATCAACATGGAGAAGAATAATACATTGTTCTTTTATTTTGGCCTGGTCATATCCTCCATTTTAATCATTAGCAGCCTGCACAGATTTACTTTCACACCATGTCTCAAGAGATATAGCATATAGATATCTTGATATCTCAAACTTTCAAAATCCCCCCTCCTTGGAATTAAAATATGCTGAACAAACTTGAACAAAAATCTGTTCTCTCTATCCATTTCAGCAGCGACCACCTGTCTTTGCTTGCAACTACTGGTGAGCTCCTCTAAGGTAGTCTCATGATCAAATATGTCACTTTTAGGTGGTAATGATTTCGAGAAATATCCCGAAACACCTTCGTGTGGAACCATCAGGCATTCATCCTACTCAATAGAAGAAAAAGATATCTTCTTTCAATTTACCCATGAAACCATTCTGTTTTCTTCATCGGATTTCTCAAAACATACAAACTCAAAGAACTGTTTTACCAGCTTCGGATTGTAGGGGCCATTGTTGTTTGAAAATAATTCTACCCAGTTTTGATCTTCCAGAGCCTCTAGAACTAACAATTTACTAGACAACAACCATTCCACGCATAGCTCTTTTTCGATCACAATAACTCTATTTTGTAAACGCGGGTTCACTGGTCGCCTCCCCGACCTTTTTCTACTAATGCTACTACTTGAGTCTGGCTCTGTCTTCTGCTTCTTTTCATTTGGCTCATCAATGTCAACTCTGACAGTAGGCCTTTTGGTTTTTTCCATTTCTGGTTTGAATAACTTAGGGTTTTCATGAGATTCCGGAGCTAAGGCTTGAGGGAAAAGGGTTTGAGGTGGATCGAGAAGTAATTAAGACTTAGTTTTATCATTTATAAATCATAAAAAAATAATTAAAATATAATAAGTAATGTATAAACGAGACAAATTCTGGAGGTAGACATAAGTTCAAAAAAGCGCATACTTAACGGTAGGGTATACCGGTGAGAATTCCTAACGGTGAGATCCACTAATCAATGAGGTATATCAGTGAGGTCCATACCGGTGTGGTATATCAGTGAGGTCTCATACCGGTGAGGTATATCAGTGAGGTTTCATATCGGTGAGGTATATCGGTGAGGTTTTATATTGGTGAGGTATATCGGTGTTCTATCATTCCTAACTCACGTCTAATGTAACTTAACCTATCCGAACTTAAGGGTTTGGTGAAAATGTCTTCTAATTGATGTTCAGTACCTATAAATTCAAGAGTAATATAACTTTTTTGGTAATGATCTCTCAATAAATGGTGCCTTACATCAATGTGTTTGGTCCTAGATTGAGAAACATGATTGTTAGAGATATTAATTGCACTAGTGTTATCATAGTTTATTGAAACATGTCTAAATTGATATCCATAGTCCAAAAGAGTGTGTTTCATCCACATAATTTGTACAAAGAAACTACTAGCAGCTATATACTCTGCTTCAGCAGTGGAAAAAGCAACTGAATTTTGTTTCTTACTACACCAAGATACTAAGGATTTTCCCAATAAATGACATGTTCCAGATGTGCTTTTTCTATCCAACTTGCACCCAACGAAGTTATCTTCTGAATAACTCATTAATTCAAAAGATTGTCCTTTTGGATAAAACAAACCTAAATTTGCAGTATGTTTAAGATACTAAATAATTCTTTTAACAGCAAGCACATGTGATTATTTAGGATTATCTTGAAATCTTGCACACGTTCAGACACTAAACATAATATCTGGTCGACTAGCAATAAGGTAAAGTAAGCTTCCAATCATACCTCTATCATTGGTTTGATCCACTGGTTTCCCAGTTTCATCTGCATCCAATTTATAGATAGTACTCATATGTGTATCACTTCCATTAATACTATCCAAACCAAAACATATTAAAAGATCCTTTGTATATTTACTTTGATTCAAAATAATACCATTTTCATTTTGAAAAACATGAAATCCAAGAAAATATTTGAGTTCTCCCATTAAACTCATTTCAAATTAATTTTGCATACTTTTTGAAAAATCAGTACATAAAGAATGTTTAGAAGATCCAAAAATAATATCATCAACATAGATTTGTACTATCAAAACATCTTTAGAAATTCTTTTAATAAAAGGAGTTGGATCAACAATCCCTTTAGTAAATCCATTTGAAATAAGAAAATTGCTAAGTCTATCATACCAAGCTCATGGAGCTTGTTTTAAACCATATAAAGCTTTAGATAGTTTGAAAACATGATTTGGAAAATGAGTATTAGTAAATCCAAGTTGTTGTTCAACAAAAACATCTTCAATTATAAAACCATTTAGAAAAGCACTTTTAACATCCATTTGATATATCTTGAAATTCATATGAGCAACATAGAAAAGTAGAATCCTAATGGATTCTAATATAGCTATAGGTGCAAAGGTTTCCTCATAGTCTATTCCTTCCTCTTAACTCTATACTTGTGCAACTAACCTAGCTTTTTTTATAACTATATTTCCAGATTCATCAACTTTTTTTCTAAAAACCCATTTAGTGCCTATGGTCAATGTGTCTTTAGGTCTTTCAACCAATTCCCAGACTTTGTTTCTTTCAAATTGATTTAATTATTCTTATATATCCATTACGCAAAAATCATCATTGATTGCATCATTGACATTTTTAGGTTCTAACTGTGAAAGAAAGGCTCGATGTTCATCCTAATTTCTTAGAGAATCTCTAGTCTGTGCCCCCCTATCAAAATTACCAACATCAACATCTAAAGGATGATTATTAAGAATCCTAGTTGATCTAGTAAAGGCAGAACTAGAAATTTCAGGTTCTTCTCTAGGTTTGGGTTCACCAGGAGCAGATTCTGTAATGTTTCCAGAACTGGTTGTCTTTACAACAGAGTCATTGATTTTATCATTAAGGTCTAGAACAGGCAGATCTTCTTCAAGATTTTCAAGAGAAGACTTAGGTTCATGTGGATCAGTTTCATCAAACTTGATATGAACAGATTCTTCCACACATTTGGTTCTTTTATTGAAAACTCTATAGGCTTTTCTAGTTAATGAATTACCAAGAAAAATTCCTTCATCACTTTTAGAAGCAAACTTGTCAAGATTATCCTTTGTATTGAGAATAAAGACTTTGCAACCAAAAACTCTGAAGTAATTAACCTTAGGTTTACTATTGTTCCAAAACTCATAAGGGTTATTCTTAAAAATAGGTCTAATAAAGAATATATTTATAATATAGCAAGCTGTATTTACAGCTTCAACCCAAAAGTAAATTGGAAGGTCATATTCATTAAGAATAGTTCTTGCAATTTCTGGAATGGTTTTACTTCTTCTTTCTACTACACCGTTCTGATGAGGTGTTCTAGGGGCAGAGAAATTGTGACTATAGCCATTGTGTGAGCAATAAGATTCAAACTCATGATTTTCAAACTCACAACCATGGTCACTTCTCAGGGTCTTAATCTTAAGTCCACTATGGTTTTCTACAGACTTGGAGTATTTAATAAAGTAAGAACAAGCTTCACTTTTGTGAGCTAAGAATTATACCCAAGTATATCTAGAAAAGTAATCTACTAAGACATAGACAATGTGCTTCCCATGTAAACTAGAAACTCTAGAAGGTCTAAACAAGTCCATGTGAACCAACTTGAGAGGTTGAGAAGTTGAAACTTCTTTCTTTGATTTAAAAGAAACTTTATGTTGCTTTCCCTTTTGACAGGGATTACAAACTTTGTATGTTAGGAATTCAAGTTTCGGTAAGTCTCTAACTAAGTTCTTCCTAGTCATTTATCTAAGTGAATAAACATTGCAGTGTCCTAATATTTTGTTCCATATCCAAGACTCTTTATGAAAATCATTTAAGAAAGTAATGTTCTGTTTAGCTAAAGAATTCAAATCAACAACATAAACATTTTCATTTCTCAAAGCATAAAATACTAAAACATTTTTAGAATTAAAAACATCACAAGAATCATTTTCAAATTTAACATTTAAACCATCATCACACAACTGAGACATACATAAAAAATTATATTTAAGTCCTTCAAAAAATAAAACTTTGGAGATTAAAACTGAATTAGTGTTTCCAATCTGGCCTAGGCCGATGATCTTTCCTTTCAAATCATCACCAAAGGTGACATGGCATCCATCAACTTTGATTAAGATTTTGAAACATGAGTAATCCCCAGCCATATGCCTTAAACATCCACTGTCCAAATACCATATCCTCTTATGGGAACTCTTCAAGAAAGTTTCCTACAAAATAAGTTTAGATGGAAAATGATTTTGGTACCCAAATTTTCTTGGGTCCAGATAGGTTAGCAACCAAAGATTTAGGTACCCATATTTGTCTTATGGGTCTAAAATAACTTAAAGAATCAATAGATTTTGAAAGATATACATTATTTGATCTACAACTATGTGAGTAACTATTGAAGCATATGAATTTCCGAAACTAGAACTAGCAGCATTCTATGCAGATTTTGGAATAAATCTAGTTTTAGTAATCTGTCTCTTTCTAGGTTAATAGCCTATACCAGTGGTATATTTTGGTGCCACTTGTTTTCCTAACATTTGTGTAAGAGTATATTTTTCGTTTGTGAATTTTTCTAAGTCCTTCCTTAATTGCACAGTAGATAATTTTAGTTCAGTATTTTTCTTAAGTAATTGAGCATTATTTTCTTTTTCTATACCAAGGGAAGATTTAATAGAGCTGGTCAAAGCATGTTGTTTCTTTAAAGCTTTATACCTGTCCTTCAATTCATTATATGTCTCTTCTAGAATATTATAATATTCAAATAACTCTTCACTAGACATATTTTCAGATTCATAATTAGAATCAACTCCAAAATAATATGAATTTAAAGCAGGAGCATCCAATATTACCTTAGATGTGTTTGTCATGAAACATATGTTTGATTTTTGAGATTTTTTATCCTGAGTAGAATCAGAATCAGTTGAACTGTCCTCTGATGCACTCCAAGTTTCTTTCATATCTTTCTTATACTTTTTGTCCTTGTAGTAATATTTCTTTTTGAACTTCAATTTTGGACACTCTGCTTTTACATGTCCTTTCCTTTTGTATTCATAGCAGACAATTTCATCACTTTTATCAGGCTTCTTCTGGTCCTTCTTCCAATGACCTTTGTTATCATATTTTCCTTTGTAATTTGATTTTATGAAGAATTTTTTCTTCCTATAGAACTTCTTGAATCTTCTGGATATCTGAGCCATCTAAGCATCACTGTCAGATGCACTCTCATCACTGCTTGAACTATCACTTTCACATTGAATTTTTCCTTTGTCTTTACTCTTTGAATCATATTTCTTGAAGGATATTGACTTCTTACTTGGTTCATCATCCGCTTCTTTGTTGATAGTCATCTCATCCTCATACATAATTAGCTTACCAATTAATTATTTAACATGCATTCTGATGATGTCTCATGATTCTATAATGGAAACAGATGTGCCTCTCCATCTTTCTAGTAGACATATTAATATCCTCATGATCTGTTCTTTTGCAAGAACAACTTTATCAAGAGAGCTCATAGTGTTGAAACTATCATTGAACCTGAGATACATGTCAGAAATGGGTTCATCATGCTTTATTTTAAAATTATCATATTTAATAGAATATGTATTCAGCCTCATTTGTTTAACATTAGTTGGTCCCTCATGAGAAACACCCAAAGTATCCCAAATTTCATAAGCAGTTTTACAAGTAGATATACGATTAAATTCTTCTCTCCTAAAGCACAGTACAAGGCATTCATTGCTTTACAATTATTATTGTAAACAGTTTTAGTAGGTTCATCCCAAGTAGTTATTTCAGTGTCTGGAATCTTATATTGAGTTTCTATAGCTGTCCAGATATCAAATCCCATACCCTCTAAATGAATATTCATTTAAAGATTCCACTGGGCATAATTTGTACCATTAAAGAAAGGTGCATGTTGGTATGCACCTTCAAGTCTATTATCCAGAATTTGATTTTAACAAATGTATTTAAAGATTTAAAATTTATAACTAACTGAAATTTAAGATCTTTGAGATTCAACTAATATCACAGTTAAAAAACAGAATGTTTCAAAAACCTTTAATAATAAACAACCTATGATACCAAATGTTGGTCGGAGTGGATACTCAAGAGGGGGGGTGAATTGAGTTCCAATTAAAATTTCTATTAAAAATATTTCTCTTAAAGTCCCCCAATTTAAAAACTAAGTTAAACTGTAGTGAATTTGTAAAACTGTAATGGTTCGATTAGGTTTTCAAAAGATTGATTAGGTCTCATTTAATTTAATCAGAATATTAAATTAGCTTTTAAAACTAACGTACTGATTTAAAATAGTTACAAACACTTTCTAGATTAACTATCAAAGTAACTTTAAAACAAATTGAATTTCAAAGTAATTAGCAGCAAAAAATAAAGTATATAATATATTATTGACTTAATCTAAGATGCACAGCAGATATAACCAAGAGGATGTGGCGCAAGACGAGACTTAGTCCTCTCAAACAATTTTTAAAAATTTGATCCACACCCTAGATCGGGGTAAATAACAATGAAAAGACTATCCAAGTACTAAATCCTCTACCACAGTTCTACGTGGGAAAACAAAACAACAACACAATGTCTGTCCAGGTCTTACTTGACCTCTACCACTATCCACAGTGGGATACAAAATTGTTATGGAAGGTTTGTGTGAGGATTTAGAGATCCTAGAGTTTATGTAACATCCCAAGTAAGTAATGAATAATAGATATTTTTATCTATGTCTATTAATGATTAAGATAGTGTTATAGAGGTTTAAAATGAAAATAAATACAATCTTATGCATGGAATACACTAATATTCTTAAAAGATTGTTTTAGTGCCTTTTGATGGCAAACCATTTTTGAATCTATATTTTGACAATTTTATAGACTATGTTTGTCAAAATAAACTTATCCTTTATGATTGAGACATCAAAATTTACCTTGTGTGAATTTTTGGTATTTTTCTGACAATGTTCATTTTTTAATGAATAGTGAAAAATACTGCATTTTACATCAAAACTGCTTTTTAATCTAATTTATTTATATGATTAGATTATGTTTTGAATTGGTTTTGAAGTAAAATTAGAATATATTTTTACCATTTTATCCAATGGTGGTCATTGGAATCAATTTCACTTTGAAATTAGACTTAAACTGGTGTCAATCTTTTGATACTTATTATTTTGTAAAAACACGCTATTTGCTCTGGCAGCGGGAATTAATTATTGAATTAATTAATGTGACTTATATGATTTTAATTTTGTAAAATAGACTTCATTTTTGAATTCGGAATATCAAATATAGCTTAGGGTGAATTTTTGGTAATTTTCTGAAAAACTTCAATTTTTGATGAATAGTGAAACCACTAAGTGGTAATCAAGCAAACTGATTTTTCAGTTAAATGAAAGTTTACCACTAATGTGTACTGAATTTTGAAAATCCGACATACATGGTTGTCATTAAGAAGTAAAATGTGGTTCAATGAGATTAAAATAATTTTTTGGTGAATAGTAACTTATTAAGTTCTTAATCACGATTAGTGGTAATTATGGTAGTTTAAGGTATAAATAATACTTTAATAAAATGAAATGACCTAGACACATGTCCCAACCTCATTGGTTGTGTCATGGCCGACCATGACATGCCATGGGTCAACTTGGGGACCCCATGGATCCACTTTTGTTGGGAAATGACATAAATTACTTTTTATTTAATGTTAAAGTGAAAATGACACAAACATAATATGTTTTACGAAAACAATTTTTAAGTGGGGTTATACAAGTCAAAATTTTTATTATAAGTAGTCATTGGAAAGCTAAAACGATTTCCTATATCATAGTATTTTTTTATAATTTTCAGACAATAAATAAATTTAATTATTTATGACATAATAATGATGCAGCGATGACATCATTATTTGACGATTTAAATAAAATAGAAAGATAATGTAAAATCTATGAACTACACATGTCCAAAACCAATTGGATGAGTGGATTTCTAACCCTTATCACCTTATCCACGAATTCTATCAATGTGGGACCTTTTAAAACCGAAACACATTTTCAAGTAAAGTAATATTTCTTTACTTTCCAAAAGTGCCCCTCCTCTCCTCTTATAAAAGGCCCCCACCTCTACCTCATTTCACACACTCTTAAAGCCTTTGGCTCGGCCAACCCCTGCCCATTTTCTCTCTCCACATCCCTCTACTCATACTAGAGGATTCCCTTTGGGCAGAATCCTTTCAAAGGAAGCCTTTAGGCTCAACTCAAAAGGAGTTACACTTTTAAAGGTAATTCATTCTCTCATGTTCATTTGTTTTATTTTGCTTCTCCAACCCCCTAAACTCTTTTTATTTACTTCCTTTGTAACAACACCAGTATCTTCAATATACTAGGATGTTTTTATAAGATTTATTTGAGCTACACTCTCACACAACTACATCAAATGGTTAAAGAACATACGGTTTCCGTGGATGGAGAAATTCTGCCTCCCGAAACGATGATTGTTCAACACTCATTTAACACCTTCAAAGGTGGCCATTATGATGTCACTATTTTTATATATGATATATAATATGTTTATGTTTTCCTTAAGCTTCTGTTTTTTTCATTTTGGGCATACCTTTATGGTTTCCATTATGGGTAAAACACGATATCTTCATTTTAGGAAGTGCGGACTAACGCCCCCTAAAAGTGATTTGATTCGTTAATACCATATGTGGGATGTGTAAAGGATAAAGTTAATGATATTATATATGTTATTATACTGGAATTATAATATACTCTTATATCATTATGATTCCATTCCAGAAAATATGAAATAGAAATGGAAGTAGCGTTCATGCGTACGTACGGCTTACCGTCTCCATGAACGGTGCATTTCATTTATTACCTCTAAATGTGATGTAATATTATAAATGCATGTATGTACTAGATATATATGACATATATGATATCTACATCATGAATACCATTCTGGATATAATGAACCTTGACCAAATTAACAACATGTAAGTGTAAGAAGTCTATTTTTGACTTAAGAACCAAATACCGAAAAAATGAACATTATTAACTTAACTGATTACATGATGTTCATAACATGGTATAAAAGGAATAATGAACTTGAAAAAGGTTCATAATCAAGTAGAGATTAACTCAAGTTTATTATTCAGGATATTAAAGAACGGTCGGGTCAAGTCGGATACGAGGTATGGGACTTCGTCTCAATCTCCTTTCGTTGAGGCATATTTTATTTTATACACAACTTTCTTTTATACGGTGTATAAACCCCTTTGACTTTTACGTTTATTCAAAAGGAATCTTTTTTATACGAAGTGTTTACTAAACAAAAAAAGGGAATGTTTTTGTCGTACGTATGCGGCGACAACGACTTCTCCGCCGTCCTGACCGTTATTTGAGTTTCGGCTTCCTCTACAAGCCATACCTTCTTTTTAAAAGAAAAATAAATACCTTGTTTTACTTTTCTTTTCTTTTAGTATTGAAAATGGTTTTCATAATGTTTTTATATAAATGTGTTGTATTGATATCTCGTGATTGAAATGTGGAAATTTTATGTTTCCTTTATGCATGTTTTATGTGATATGATTATGTTATGGTTCTTGGGCATTATTATGAAGACGGGTGGTTCCGTGATAAACTAAGGGCGGGTGAGCCCGTTATAGCTCTCCAATGCATTGGGTAATGCGAAGGAGTGAAACGTTGAGGTTTCTCCGAAGATATTTTTAGGGAATATACTGTGATGGGTATTCCAAACGTAACCAAGAGGGTTACTCCCTACGTAAGAATGTTATGAATGCCTCAAGTTACCTTTATGTCTTATGATTTCTATGATTTATTCATGATTTTATGAGGTATGTTAATGTGCCTATGTTTTATGGGTAAAGTATGATTTCATTCTTATGTATATATGAACTCATGTTTCCTTTCCATGTTTTTTTTATAACCCATACTGAGTTTTTATGCTCATCCCAAGTTTTTGAAATGTTTTTCACAGGTCAAGGGAAAGGTACATGATAAGATGATAGAGTCAAGGATGTGTCAAGAAATAATCCATGTTTTATTTTAAATGTGTTTCCATTGATGGGAATGAAGAATAATATCTTTATGTAACCACTTTGTTTATATGTGGAATGTAATGCAAGTTTTATGATCTAATTATCTAAAACTCTAAACCCGAAAAGATCCTCAATGTGTAATCTTATAATAACTCAAGATTAAGTAAGTTTTAAGGCTGGGGCCTTATAGTTGGTATCAGAGGTCGGTTTAGATAACTTTAGGAGTTAGAATTCTATTAAATGATTATCCAAAAATATTTTTTTTCGAAATGATATAGCATTTAAAGATTACCATGTTGCTTCATCTAAGACATGTTTGTTCAGAATGGTTTTCCGCAAAGGAAACAGGGAAGCAGTGCTAGGAAGGAATACAGAAGGAAATAACCTTCCGAATCAGCATCCTGAGATGGTCGGAATTGGAACTGAACAGTTTGTTGCAGTAATGGCGCAGTTGACTCAAGCAATAAATGGCGGTGGTATCCATGCACGAGATCAGGCAGAACAACCGCAGAGGAACATGTCGGTGGTGGAACATTTCATGAGGCAACATCCACCATCATTCAGAGGATCATCTGACCCTGTGCTAGCTGAAGGGTGGATTAAAGCACTGGAGAAGATTTTTGATGTCATGGGGTGTTCAGACAATCAAAAGGTTAGTCTTGCTATTTACCGTTTGGAGGGTGAAGCAGATCAGTGGTGGTCTATGGTTAAAAATATCAGGGATGCCGAGGAGATTGATGCTCTTGACTGGGATGAATTCAAAGGTATGTTTCTTGAGAAGTATTTTCCTAAGGGTGTTCGACTTAGAATGGAAAAGAAGTTCTTGGAATTGAGGCAAGAGGAAGACTCAGTGGCTGCCTATGAAGAAAGGTTCACTCGATTGGCAAGGTATGCTCCAAATTTTATCCGGGACCTTGATAGTAAAATCAATCGTTTTTACTCAGGATTAAAGCCAAAGTATCGAAGGGCATTAGCTTCTCGTGAGTTTAAAAGTTATGAAAAGCTTGTTCGATGTGCTGAGAAGGTGGAAATGGAGTTTGCCGATGACCAAGTTTTCTATAACAACCAGCAGAAGAAGAGACCGAGGTGGCAGGAGAAAGGTAAGAATTCTTCAAAAAAGTCTGATGGTAAGAAAACTAAGTTTCCAGTTTGTGATAAATGTGGAAAAAGGCATGCTGGGGAATGTCTTCTGAATTCTGGAAAGTGCTACCGATGTGGTAAGATGGGACATAAGGCTCGTGATTGCACTGAAAAGGATCAAGCTGAAGGTAAGAACAAATTTGATTTACAGTTAGTGAAGTGTTATAAGTGCAATGAGATGGGTCACTATGCAAACGAGTGTCCGACAAGGAGCTTGAGTGATGGGAAGCAGTTAGACTACAAGCAGAAAGGGGTGGTGAAATCCTTTGCAACTACTTTAGCAGATGTCGGACCATCAAATGAAGTTGTATCAGGTACTTTGTTTGTTTTTTCAGATTATGCCAGTGTGTTGTTTGATTCGGGGTCTACACATTCTTTCATCTCTGAAACCTTTTCTAGTAAAATGGGAATACCATCTCAAGAAATGACTCCTGAACTTTTGGTAAAAACACCTGGGGGAAGTGTCGAGGCAAAAAGAATTTATAAGAATCTTCCTATCCTTATCTGTGGAAAGAACCTACTTGCAAACCTTATTGTTCTACCTCTAGTAGAGTTTGATGTTATCCTGGGTATGGATTGGCTCTCTATTTACCATGCTAAGATTGACTGTAGAGCTAAAGAAGTTTCTTTTCAGAAAGACTTTCAGTTTGTTTACAAGAATGAACCCTTACTTTTGATAAAATATCAAGAGGCCGAGAAACTTGTAAAAGATGGAAATGAATGTTACCTTGCGCACGTCGTTGAAAATAAAGGAACTGTTCAGATTAATGATGTGCCAGTGGTAAATGAGTATCCTGATGTTTTTCCTGATGAGTTGCCTGGAATAATACCAGATCGGGAAGTTGAGTTTACTGTTGACTTAGTTCCTGATGCTAAGCCAATTTCAAAACCCCCTTATCGAATGGCACAAATTGAACTTTTAGAGTTGAAGGAGCAATTGCAAGATTTATTAGAGAAAGGTTTCATTAGACCTAGCACATCACCATGGGGTGATCCTATTTTATTTGTTAAAAAGAAAGATGGTTCTATGAGACTTTGCATTGATTATAGAGCCTTGAATAATATCACTGTTAAGAACAAATATCCTTTGCCTCATATCGATGATTTGTTTGATCAGCTCCAAGGAGCTCAGTTTTTTTCAAAGATTGACCTGAGATCGGGGTACCATCAGCTGAAGGTAAAGGAGGCAGATATTCCGAAGACCGCATTCCGTACGAGATATGGCCATTATGAATTTGTAGTAATGCCTTTTGGGCTAACCAATGCACCTGCTGTATTCATGGACTTAATGAATAGAATTTTCCATGAGTTCTTGGATAAGTTTGTGGTGGTTTTCATTGATGAAATTTTGGTGTTTTCTAAAAGTAAAGAGGAGCATGAAAAACATTTAAGGGTTATCTTGCAAACCTTAAAAGAAAAGAAACTGTATGGGAAATTCAGCAAGTGTGAGTTTTGGTTGCAACAAATTTCTTTCCTTGGTCACATTGTTTCTAAAGATGGAATAACTGTTGATCCTGAAAAAAAAAGTTGTGGAAGAATGGCCAAGACCCACAAATGTAACCGAGATTCGTAGCTTCCTTGGTTTGGCGGGCTATTACCGAAGGTTTGTTAGAAATTTTTCACGGTTATCTAGTCCAATGACTAAGCTAACTTGGAAGGGTGTTAAGTTTATCTGGACAAAAGAATGTGATGATTGTTTTCAGGAATTGAAAAGAAGATTGGTGAATGCTCCAGTTTTGGCACTACCTTCCAGGAATGGTGAGTTTGTTATATACAGTGATGCTTCATTGAAAGGACTTGGTTGCGTCCTAATGCAGAATGATCAGGTAATTGCTTATGCTTCACGACAGTTGAAAACTCATGAGGTAAATTACCCTACACATGATTTGGAACTAGTTGTTGTTGTTTTTGCCTTAAAAATTTGGAGGCATCATTTGTATGGAGTAAAGTGTGAAATATATACCGATCACAAAAGTTTAAAGTATATATTCACTCAGAAAGAGTTAAACATGAGACAAAGGAGATGGCTGGAATTAATCAAAGATTATGATTGTACAATTCATTACCATCCGGGAAAAGAAAATAAAGTGGCTGATGCTTTGAGTCGAAAAAGTAATGCTTCATTAACAATGTTGCGTTTGGAACGTGATACTTTGGTTAAAGATTTGATGAAATTTGGCATAAAAGTTGTTGGTGCAGGATGTCCTTCTGTTTTGTTTCAGGTATCAGTGAGATCATCTCTATCAGATAGAATCAAGCAAGCACAGAAGCAAGACAGTGAGTTGCAGAAAAAGGTAGAGCTGGTTCAGAAAGGTAAGTTGCCTGAATTCAACATTGATAATGATTGCGTTTTGAGATTTGGGAAGAGATTGTGTGTGCCTTGTGATTCACAGTTGAAGAGAGAGTTGTTATGTGAAGCTCATAGTTCTCCATTTTCAGTTCATCCGGGCAGTACTAAGATGTATAGAGATCTGCGGGAGTATTACTGGTGGGATGGAATGAAAAGAGATATTCCTGATTTTACTGTGAAGTGTTTGACTTGTCAGCAGGTTAAAGCAGAGCGGCAGTTACCGAAAGGGATGCTTCAGCCTTTACCAGTGCCAGAGTGGAAATGGGAGAATATATCCATGGACTTTGTTGTTGGATTACCGAAGACATCTCGAGGTAATAATGCAATCTGGGTTATTGTTGATCGCTTGACCAAATCTGCTCATTTCCTTGCTATACGAGATACTTTCTCTCTTGATCAACTTTCCCGTTTGTATCTTAAAGAGATAGTCAGGTTACATGGAGTTCCTCTCTCCATTGTATCGGATCGTGATCCCAGGTTTACTTCTAACTTTTGGAAAGGCCTTCAGAAGTCGTTGGGTACTGAATTAAATTTTAGTACAGCTTTTCATCCTCAATCAGATGGGCAGTCAGAACGAACAATTCAGACATTGGAGGATATGCTACGAGCTTGTTCTATGGATTATCAGGGAAGTTGGGACCAACATATTTCTTTGGTTGAATTTTCATATAATAACAATTTCCATTCCAGTATACAGATGGCACCATTTCAGGCATTATATGGGAAGCGGTGTCGAACTCCATCTTTCTGGGATGAAGTGGGTGAAAGAAAGTTGATGGGACCAGAATTGGTAGAAGAGATGGTAGAAAAAGTTCATCTGATTCAGAAACACATGAGAACAGCTCAGATCAGGCAGAAGAGTTATGCGGATAACCGGAGGAAGGATCTATCTTTCGAGGTAGGTGATCATGTTTTTCTCAAGGTTTCTCCTTGGAAAAGTGTGATGAGATTTGGTAAGAAAGGAAAGTGAGTCCAAGGTTTATTGGACCATACGAAATTCTGGAAAGAGTTGGATCAGTTGCATACCGAGTGGCTTTACCTCCGAGTTTATCTCAGGTACACAATGTTTTTCACGTTTCGATGTTGAGAAAGTATATGCCAGATCCATCTCATGTTTTGAGTCCAGAGGTAGTTCAGCTGGAAGAGAACCTATCTTATGAAGAACAACCGGTCTGGATTCTTGACCATAGGGATAAAGTGTTACGGAATAAGGTGATTAAGAAGGTAAAGGTTTTGTGGAAAAACCACATGATTGAAGAGGCAACATGGGAATCTGAAAATGCAATGAGGGATAAGTACCCTCATTTATTTGATAAGTAAATAAATTGCGGGGACGCAATTTTCTAAAGGGGGGGAGGATGTAACATCCCAAGTAATTAATGAATAATAGATATTTTTATCTATGTCTATTAATGATTAAGATAGTGTTATAGAGGCTTAAAATGAAAATAAATACAATCTTATGCATGGAATACACTAATATTCTTAAAAGATTGTTTTAGTGCCTTTTGATGGCAAACCATTTTTTAATCTATATTTTGACAATTTTATAGACTATGTTTGTCAAAATAAACTTATCCTTTATGATTGGGACATCAAAATTTACCTTGTGTGAATTTTTGGTATTTTTCTGACAATGTTCATTTTTTAATGAATAGTGAAAAATACTGCATTTTACATCAAAACTACTTTTTAATCTAATTTATTTATATGATTAGATTATGTTTTGAATTGGTTTTGAAGTAAAATTAGAATATATTTTTACCATTTTATCCAATGGTGGTCATTGGAATCAATTTCACTTTGAAATTAGACTTAAACTGGTGTCAATCTTTTGATACTTATTATTTTGTAAAAACACGCTATTTGCTCTGGCAGCGGGAATTAATTATTGAATTAATTAATGTGACTTATATGATTTGAATTTTGTAAAATAGACTTAATTTTTGAATTTGGAATATCAAATATAGCTTAGGGTGAATTTTTGGTAATTTTCTGAAAAACTTCAATTTTTGATGAATAGTGAAACCACTAAGTGGTAATCAAGCAAACTGATTTTTCAGTTAAATGAAAGTTTACCACTAATGTGTACTGAATTTTGAAAATACAACATACATGTTTGTCATTAAGATGTAAAATGTGGTTCAATGAGATTAAAATAATTTTTTGGTGAATAGTAACTTATTAAGTTCTTAATCACGATTAGTGGTAATTAGGGTAGTTTAAGGTATAAATAATACTTTAATAAAATGAAATGACCTAGACACATGTCCCAACCTCATTGGTTGTGTCATTGCCGACCATGACATGCCATGGGTCAATTTGGGGACCCCATGGATCCACTTTTGTTGGGAAATGACATAAATTACTTTTTATTTAATGTTAAAGTGAAAATGACACAAACATAATATGTTTTACGAAAACAATTTTTAAGTGGGGTTATACAAGTCCAAATTTTGATTATAAATAGTCATTGGAAAGATAAAAAGATTTCCTATATCATAGTAGTTTTTTTATAATTTTCAGACTATAAATAAATTTAATTATTTATGACATAATAATGATGCAGCGATGACATCATTATTTGACGATTTAAATAAAATAGAAAGATAATGTAAAATCTATGAACTACACATGTCCAAAACCAATTGGATGAGTGTATTTCGAACCATTATCACCTTATCCACGAATTCTATCAATGTGGGACCTTTTAAAACTGAAACACATTTTCAAGTAAAGTAATATTTCTTTACTTTCCAAAAGTGCCCCTCCTCTCCTCTTATAAAAGGCCCCCACCTCTACCTCATTTCACACACTCTTCAAGCCTTTGGCTCGGCCAACCCCTACCCATTTGCTCTCTCCACATCCCTCTCCTCATACTAGAGGATTCCCTTTGGGCAGAATTCTTTCAAAGGAAGCCTTTAGGCTCAACTCAAAAGGAGTTATACTTTTAAAGGTAATTCATTCTCTCATGTTCATTTGTTTTATTTTGCTTCTCCAACCCCCTAAACTCTTTTTATTTACTTCCTTTGTAACAACACCAGTATCTTAAATATACTAGGATGTTGTTATAAGATTTATTTGAGCTACACTCTCACACAACTACATCAAATGGTTAAAGAACATACGGTTTCCGTGGATGGAGAAATTCTGCCTCCCGAAACGATGATTGTTCAACACTCATTTAACACCTTCAAAGGTGGCCATTATGATGTCACTATTTTTATATATGATATATAATATGTTTATGTTTTCCTTAAGCTTCTGTTTTTTTCATTTTGGGCATACCTTTATGGTTTCCATTATGGGTAAAACACGATATCTTCATTTTAGGAAGTGCGGACTACCGCCCCCTAAAAGTGATTTGATTCGTTAATACCATATGTGGGATGTGTAAAGGATAAAGTTAATGATATTATATATGTTATTATACTGGAATTATAATATACTCTTATATCATTATGATTCCATTCCAGAAAATATGAAATAGAAATGGAAGTAGCGTTCATGCGTACGTACGGCTTACCGTCTCCATGAACGGTGCATTTCATTTCTTACCTCTAAATGTGATGTAATATTATAAATGCATGTATGTACTAGATATATATGACATATATGATATCTAAATCATGAATACCATTCTGGATATAATGAACCTTTGACCAAATTAACAACATGTAAGTGTAAGAAGTCTATTTTTGACTTAAGAACCAAATACCGACAAAATGAACATTATTAACTTAACTGATTACATGATGTTCATAACATGGTATAAAAGGAATAATGAACTTGAAAAAGGTTCATAAGAAAGTAGAGATTAACTCAAGTTTATTATTCAGGAGATTAAAGAACGGTCGGGTCAAGTCGGATACGAGGTATGGGACTTCGTCTCAATCTCCTTTCGTTGAGGCATATTTTATTTTATACACAACTTTATTTTATACGGTGTATAAACCCCTTTGACTTTTACGTTTATTCAAAAGGAATATTTTTTATACGAAGCATTTACTAAACGACAAAAGGGAATGTTTTTGTCGTATGTATGCGGCGACAACGACTTCTCCGCCGTCGTGACCGTTATTTGAGTTTCGGCTTCCTCTACAAGCCATACCTTCTTTTTAAAAGAAAAATAAATACCTTGTTTTACTTTTCTTTTATTTTAGTATTGAAAATGGTTTTCATAATGTTTTTATATAAATGTGTTGTATTGATATCTCGTGATTGAAATGTGGAAATTTTATGTTTCCTTTATGCATGTTTTATGTGATATGATTATGTTATGGTTCTTGGGCATTATTATGAAGACGGGTGGTTCCGTGATAAACTAAGGGTGGGTGAGCCCGTTATAGATCTCCAATGCATTGGGTAACGCGAAGGAGTGAAACGTTAAGGTTTCTCCGAAGAGATTTTTAGGGAATATACTGTGATGGGTATTCCGAACGTAACCAAGAGGGTTACTCCCTACGTAAGAATGTTATGAATGCCTCAAGTTACCTTTATGTCTTATGATTTCTATGATTTATTCATGATTTTATGAGGTATGTTAAAGTGCCTATGTTTTATGGGTAAAGTATGATTTCATTCTTATGTATATATGAACTCATGTTTCCTTTCCATGTTTTTTTTATAACCCATACTGAGTTTTTATGCTCATCCCAAGTTTTTGAAATGTTTTTCACAGGTCAAGGGAAAGGTACATGATAAGATGATAGAGTCAAGGATGTGTCAAGAAATAATCCATGTTTTATTTTAAATGTGTTTCCATTGATGGGAATGAAGAATACTATCTTTATGTAACCACTTTGTTTATATGTGGAATGTAATGCAAGTTTTATGATCTAATTCTCTAAAACTCTAAACCCGAAAAGATCCTCAATGTGTAATCTTGTAATAACTCAAGATTAAGTAAGGTTTAAGGCTGGGGCCTTACAGTTTAGCACAGGAGACATTGTGTGTATAAAATATACAGAGTACACACACTGCTCGAAATGTAAATATAAGAATCACTAAGAGAGTAGATATGAGTTTAGAATGCTCTAGTGTTTTGAAGTGTAGCTCTGGACTCCTTTTGATTTGTCAGAAATGATTCTGAGTCCTTCTATAGTTTTTGTTAGGAAAATAGTGTGTCATTTTCTTGCTTGGTTTTCAGGTTCAGCTTGATCAGCTTGAGTGTATGAGCAGCTCGTTGTAGTTCTTCACTCCTTGACTGATTTTCGGTTTGTGTTCTCTTCTTGTATGAATCCCTTCATGTATGTATAGTATTCTTCGAGTATGAATGTAGTATTTCTGTTTTCACCACTTTAAAGAATTCGTTTTCCCTTTTTGTGCACCTCACACAACTTCTTGTTGTTGTATTTTTCCCAGTCTTTGTCCTTCCTTTTATAGCTTTCAGAACCGGCAACGGGAATGATTACCTTTTTACAGGTACGAGGTACGGTTCTCTGACATGCCAACAACTATCATTAAATAACATTAATTGCATTAAAATCATCAAATATGACCGTTGCTTAATAAATAAATAATGTTGACAAAAGTAGAGTTTAGGAATCAGGGACTGGTAAGTCTTTCATCAGTAGCTTTCTGTCAGTAGATATGTAACGGTGGACTTTGTATAGCAGTGAGCTCATATCGGTATCTATTTGTCCTTGTACCGGAGGCTCCTTGTATTGGTAGTTGTTACTCTGTGTGTCAGTAGCTCTATGTACTGGTGACTCCTTCTATCGGTTGATTTTGGTCTATCGGTAGCTCTCTTGTATCTGTGGATCTTTTGTATTGTGACTGTCTGTATCGGTAAAAATTGTATCGGTAGCTTGTGCATATCTGTAGCTTTGTTCTGTACTAGTGATTAAGTGTATATCAGTAGACTTGTTCTATCGGTAGCTCTGCTTCTATTGGTAGTTGTCTGTATCGGTGGACTTGATCTATCAGTTACATGTTCTTACCGGTGGACTTATACATACCGGCAACTCTGCGTATCAGTGACTATGTCTATCGGTAGACTAAGTACCAATAGATATGTATCAGTATCTATAAGCATATTAGTGACTTAACACTTATCTGCTTTATGAAAAACATATCCGATTGAGTTAGAATTATTTCAAAATTCATATAAATATAGATAAACATTGATTAACATATTTCAAAGATTATTTTAATATTGTTACCAGATTGATAATAGAATGTCATAGATTGAAAGAATTAATATATAGATAAAAATTAATTTGGATTATCAAAGTATGTGAAAGCATAATTGGGATTATCAAAACAGGTGAGGTCAACAGAGCCCAATGAACCCCAAGATCAAAATTTATGAGTTTTTGGAGTTCAAGTAATTTTTAATCTTCTCTTAAGAAATTAAGTAATTTATTATTTGTTCTATCAAAAAACTGATGATAAAAATTTATCAATCAATATTAATTTTCATATAATTAATTGATTTTAGTTTTTAATTTATTTATAAACAATTTTCACTAAACAAGTAATATATTAAGTGTAAATACGTATTTAGTATTATATAAATCATATTTAAGAAAATATATTATATAGATATAAATATAAATATATTAATATTTGAAAATGTTATTTTAATAATTTATTATTTTTTATGAAGGACACCTTTTATGAGTACTAAGAAACATGCTAATAAATAACGTCTTTATGAGTACTAAAAAGTGATAATAAAGTATAAAAAAGTGCTGATAAATGTGTCCTTTACCAATGATAAAAAATCACTAATATAGGTTATGAAAAAATGGATAAATAAGGATTTTATGAGTGTTAAAAAAAGAACTGATAAAAGCTAGCAAATTTCAATGCTTTTTTCCAGCACTGATAAAGATCTATTTTATCAATACTTTTAGCTAGTGATGATAAATATACCCCCTTTATTAGAGATTTATTTAGTTTAGATAAATAAAAATGCTTAATATAGAGACTTCTATAGTAGTGGTGCTAACAAAATAATCATTCTTATTTATACATGGACAAGTACAATATTACTTCTATGGTGATGTGGGGGGCATTCTAAAATCTTGGAAGTCTCTTAAAAGAGAAATAAATTTATTAATTTGATAAATTAATTTTTCAATATTTAATTTAGAAACAACCAATAGAGAAGGATAGATTCAAGTAATGAACCATTTACATATAGCTATTTTTTATAAATTGATCTTTCTTTTTCATGATTTTCTCGTTGAAATTTTTTCTAAAGGGTGAAATAAATTGTTTGAGTTTACAACATTTTTTTTCTCTTGAAATCACCTCCAATGATCAATATCGTTATTTGTTTAAAATCTACCCTTTATGGGTATCTGAGTGTTTAAAGGTGATTTTTTTTGTGATTGAATAGGTTTGCAAGATCTATCAGATATTCATCAATTATAGTAGTGAAATTCCTCTAGTTTTCATTGTCTTCCTCTTCCCCTTCCTAATATATGAAAAAAAATTCTAGAATTACCATTTTGAATGGGACTAAACAAAATTTGATTCCCAAAATAAAGAAGGATAATTATGAAAATTGGTGAATCCAAATTCAAGCACTCCTCAACACTCAAGATGTCATGGACCCCATGGGGGATGGATACACCAAGAGAATATCCTAGAAAAAATTTGTTGTTCTTCCAAATGTTTAAAAGGAAACTCTTTATATATAAGGGAAGAGAGCATGAAATTATAAATATATAATCTATTAAGTTCTTGATAAATACACATTCAAGATAATATATTCCCCAAAAAAATTAAATCTGATATGGTAAAACCTTTAAAAAGAATTAAAAGGTGTCGATAAAGTGATAATATATGAATTCAATATCTATGCGGTTATTTTGAATCCATTTCTATGAAATCTTCTAAAAGAATTGAGTAGTATAATCTTTATGTAATGGTAGTGGGGAACTAATAGCAAATAAATGGAGAAAATCATGATAACATATGAATATATGTGAAAATTTTACGATATTTAAATCTAAAATATGATTACATAGTCATTGATCAAGAAGAATGAAAGTATTTAGAGAAAATTTTCATCAAAGAACATGTTGGATCTATATAGGAATATTAGTTGAAGTTGAATGGGAGAATTAATACAAATGGAGTGGAGTATTCTTCTCAATCAATGTTATATCTCAAAAACTACGAAAAGGATCAAGGGGGATTATCACGACCATCTCCCACTAAAGGTACCCAGACTGGGATGAAAATGAGTGAAGAGAGATAGTGACACCCAAAAATTACCTCTAATAGGACACAGGTTGTAAAAAACACCAAGGTTATATCATATATACAAATGGGAGGCATTAACCTCTAAAATAAAGTGAGGAAAGAGATATAAGACAGTGCACCAAAGAACTCTTGATCAAGATAATAGTAAAAAAACCCAAGTACGTATATGTAATGTCATAAAAAATTTAAAAGAAACTATATTTTTTAAAGGATAAAATTAGTAGTGAACAAAAATCCCAACCAACTTATACAAAACGATAAGCTAGTTTTATCTAGCTAGATCTCCAACATTCTCCTGCTGACTTGATAAACAGTTTATATATATGTAGGGTGAGTATAAAAGGTATTCTCAGTACGATCCTCCCCGAAGCCTCCCATGAAAATGATAAATAACGAATGTTAAAACCTAGTGTGAAACAAGTTAATGTACCTCATAACCTAATCATGTATACTATGTTCCTAGACTCACCGTGGACATATCTTACTATGTAACTCAAACAAGAGATCATAATAGTAGTAAAATCATGGGTACACTGCTACCACTTCCCCATATGAATGTCTCTCATTCCCAACATCATACGTCCCATTCCATCTTTTTCAAAAGGAAATAATCCCATAAAAACCTTCAATAATGTATCATAACATGTATCTCGTGCATCACATCATTTCATCATCCCATAAAATATATCCATATAGTAACTGAGTAGTTTCTAAGATCCCCCACAACCCATATGTCATGTATCACACATTGGGTATTGTACCTCAAGCCATCACATCCCATACCTTATGTAGTGTACCCGAATACATCACATCTCATACATGTCATAACTATAATAATCCTTAGGGTACTATATCTAGAGATTCATGTGTGTAAAATAACCCCAAGATATTATAGCCATATACGTACATATATGCGGAAACTAACATTTATGCATTCCAGCACATAATACACCCTGGATAAGAGAGTGGGGTTAGAGGTGTTGTTATCCATATGTCCCTAACTAACCTGGATGTTAGAGAAAACACCCACACAAAGTCCATTGTGTGTTAGTCACCCTATCGACATGGGTTGCATAGAATATGAAATCATAAAAAATAAAGGACATAATATAACTCACAACAACACTATGAGCATTTACCAAGTCCTAGGATAAAATATAAACATCATCCCTCTGACACCCAACTACCCCCAATAAGAACTAGATATCATATAAGAAACCAAACATTTAAGAATACTTTCATTTCATTAATTCTTAAATTTTATAAATTTACCTCATGTTAATTAACTCTTTATCCTTTAATAAACATTGCTTCAAATTAAATTTCATTAACCATAAAAGTTATGTCCATGCCCTCTAGGCATAATCCAACATTTTCCATGACTTAACAAGATTAAGATATTGTTCATTCCAATTTTAACTAACCCCATGGGTTAAAAAATGATTAAACATGATTATCTTTCCATAATTTTCGATACTATCGGAAATGTCCTAAGATACCATAACTAGGTGCATGACCAAGAACAACCAAATTCATTAAGTATCTTGGAAACAAATGCATATAAACAAGAAACTAATTCATCTATCCTTTTAAATGATTTAACAATAATGGGAACCATCATTACAAAAAATAATAGGTAATCCTGGCTTCAACCCATTCCATGAAACCTTATTCCATAACTGGCACCATAATTAATATCACCATACACCTCATAATCACAAGCACAAACTATTAACATAAGTCTGGGTCTCCCTGACCATATCTCATTATCCATTAGCCATCATAGTCTCACATCAAATTTCATAGAAATTATCACATCTAGTGAAAAATAGTAGGAAACAAACAACAGACAATGTAAATAGGGAAACTAGGCTCTAAAAACAAGTCATTTAGCCTTTACATGCAAGTTGTTCACTTATCCCAAAATAAAAGGCTTTCGGTCTTCATAATAAAACATGCTCACTCAAACCTAAACCTAATGCATACATCCGTCATAAGAAAATAGACTCACTCATCCCCATAAATTTAGATTTATCAAAAAGCAATGTTATTCTATATTGAATTAACCATTTAATTTATTATACGTCACAACTATGGGTAACCTAAGATGACATCAATTACAAGCCATCAAATTATTAAACATGATTCCAAGCATAACTTATAGTTTCATTAATATTAAGGAAGAACACATTCCATTAAAATGACTCAACATATTTACAACAACAACAACATCTGACTTCAAGTTCATTATCCAATTCTATTAACACATGGAAGAAAAGAAATAAACTTTCATTTAGTATAAATTCGATCACCATGAAATTACAAGAATATAAGGCTTCATTAAAAATTAATATTTAATTATTTATCCAAGCAATAGTTTATCAGCTTTACATTACTTAACCTATTTTATAAAATTAATATGCATACCCAAATATAACAGGCATTCTAAATAATCATAACATAGATAGCACAATAACAAGTAAACTAATAATAAAACTGTTATCATGGTGAAAACACATTCAATCACTAACCATAAAAAATTATTCCATTAATACGGTTAATCATTTATTAGGGTAAAATATACCTCTATCTAAAAAGATAAATCATGGTAAATTTATGATTGAAAAAATATAATAGGAAAATAAATGAATTCCCAGCCTCAAGGATTTAACATTCTTCACACAAGAATAAAACAACAACACATATATGTGATTACCTCTCCTATAATGAATTATATGTCCCTCCAATAATCCCACACCAAAACTAACAAAAAAACATAAAAAGAAACTATGTTAGAATGATAGATATTAAATTATATAATATAGAAAGAAGAATGGGTGGAACAGAGTTTTAATAGAGAATAAACCACATGAAAAGAGAGGAATAACTAACCTAGGATTACCACATGCTGAATCTCTAGAAGGAGGGTATGAGAACCTATAACTTTCATACACTTTATTTCAATATTTATTACATAAAGGTACACATAATAAAAGATCGTATGATCATGAGGCCTAGTGTCTTCAGGAAATTAGGTATATGACATGATAAATTAAAACATGGGTATAACATCATTATTTTAAAACATTGAAAAAATTCCCTTATATTCTTTCGATATTCTAGAACTACATAGGATATCCTAGGGATATACATAAGAAATGGATGAGCTATAAATTCTAGTAAGGTAATAATTAATGAATAACATGATAAAAGTAATACATGTGATTCAATAGGCAAATCAAGGAAACATAAAAGGGGTGAGAATCATATAATTGTACATCAAAGGATGATATATGATGATAGCATAAAGAAACCATAGAAATGTGTAAAAAACATAAAAATTGACATCATAAACATAATTCAAGCCTAACTACAAAGAAGACACAACATAGTGTTCTTATGTGAACTTCCCATGAAAAATACATATAGTATCAGGAGTTAAAAACATTACCCAATGCAATGGATGGCTATATAATTCTAAGACCACCTGTCACATTCATATAATGTACATTAATAACTATTATAGATAGATCATAAAATATAAAGTTGTATTTCATCAATTTTAATCCCAAAAATAATCATTGTGGGGGTAAATACATGGAATTCCCCAACAAATGAAGGATAGGTACATATATTTGAATACCCTTGAGTGGAAATGGGGATGGGTATTCACTATACAAATGTTTATCAAGGACAATCACAAAGTAATTTTCAAAAAATAATGAGTGTACATAAAGATTCATGGTAGGGTTTAATGAGAGTGAAAGGATTATATAATAACTTAGACTTCATAGGTATATTAAGAGGTATGTGTAAAAAATATCCCAACATGAACAATTGGAAATTAAAATGTATAATTTAAATAAGGTTCTTAACTAAAGAGGAGAATGATAGGAACCCTTACCTTGAGAGGGCTCTTCTAAAATTTTTATAGTAGATTATTAAGAGTTTAGGAGACCCTTGAGAGGGATATAGATATGTAATTGTATAGTAACATCCCAATACAAGAGTTAATAGTGAATATGAATGGGAGGTTGGGTGGGGTTTTATTGAAAAAGATACGAGAATTCTTTATTAATTTCTAAACTTAGGATTTAGACTCTATAAGATAAATTAATCAAAACCACAAACCATAACATGGAATTTTCCCATGGTTTCTACCAAAGTGGACTGGATTTAATTATTATATAAGTCTAGGAAATTAACTCTGTAATATAATACCCTTAGTGATGTGAAAGTGAGTCATTTTTATAATGAATTGATTTTAAAACTATTAAATATAGCATCACTTTTGGAGGATTCATTAAGGTTTATAAAATTAATCAAATAACATAATAAAACACCTTATTTTAAAGGAGAAACTTAATTTTGGTCATGAATACTTTTTATAGTATTTATTACATCACTTTTTGGCATTCATGATGTCATAATACATACCGTATAATTATATTGCATTTAAATTTACCAAAATATTCAATTTTCGTATAAAAGTATGAAAAATTCACCCTTGGATAATTTAAAAAATATAATTTCAAAACTAAACTTTATTTTATCAAAATAATTCTCTAAATATGACAATTTAAACTTTTTAATAAAAAATCCTCATTTATTGAAAAATAATTGTTTTTTTTACAAGAACCGTTTTCCGTACCTTATAAAAATTACCCATGAATTTATAAAAATATATTATAATTTAGATTTAATAATTTCATTTTATTAAAATATCCTTAATTTAAAAAATTCTTGAATTCATCAAAACTAGTGTATGGATTTAAACTATATATTTTCCAAAAATACAATTTGTGTTTCATGGTATCAAAATCTAATTTTTATCAAAATTTATTATTTAGACATTATAAAGAAATAATAGATAAATATAATCATTAATTTATTCAGAATAAAAATATTAAAATTCATATTGTAAGGGTTTAGATACATATCCCTTTATTACACCAGTTAATTCCCTAAGGGTCATGTGTGCAATAATGATATTTTCTTGGGGTGGTTCAGTGAACATGGTTTGGGTCATGATCTTGATGAGATTAAACTTATCCCAAAAATGATATCACTAATGATTTAGTTTATGAATATTATATTGGGATTGGTCAAGATAAAATCCCAGTGATGTTATCTCCCTTGGAATCTATTATAAATGGGCTTCATAGGGTAAAATCTTGCTCGTCGAGGCCATCACTTAATTTTCCAGTGTTAATTGGATTTATCATAACCCTATATATATACTAAAAATATGATCACTTTATAAAAATATAATACCAATGGTTATTATGTTTGATAGTCTTTTAAATCTGATAGGATATAACTTACAACTATCTATAATAACTAAAGTAGTGGATGTCTTCTCCATAACATAATTACATAATAGGGAATTTATTTATTCAAAAGGGAATTTATTTCAAAAACATTAAGTCATTACATTATTTTAACCCTTATAAATATCTCCCTCAATGTTTTCATTTCGTATAATAAAATGAATTAGGGTAATTTTGTTTCATCGCCTCTCACAGTTCCCATGTTGCTTCTTCAAAATCTTGGTTCTTCTAAAAAACACTGACTTGGTGAGTTATATTTTTTCATAGAAATTTATGTTTTTGAGTGAATATATTCACTAGATGCTCATCACATGAAAGATAATTCTCTAATGGTACCACCTCTGGATTCATTACATGTGAGGGTTATAGTGTGTACTTCGATAAGAGGGATACATGGAAAATATCATGTACTTGAGATGGGTAAGGTGGGAGATCTAGTCGATAGGACACTGTTCCGATGTGATCAAGGATAATTAAGGGGATGATGTATATTGGACTAAGATTTCCCTTATTAACAAACCTCATGAATTTATTCCATAATGATATATAAAGGAACACTTTATCTTGAACCTCAAACTCTAAGTCTCATTGATGAATTTCTGCATAGAATTTCTATCAACTTTCTGTATATTTCGTATGAAGTTTAAGGCTAACCTATAACCTAAGGTGACAGAGTTGTATGAAGGATTCCCTAATCTCCCATTGTCAAACACATAGTATAATGAAGCTTTAGCACTCCTCAATTAGAACTTTATTGTTTTATTATCATATAGAAGGCCTTTAGTGGTCACCTTAGACAGATTCATCTTCAATTCGTGGGATCTAAAGGATTTTGATACTATCAGTTTTCTCGAAAAAAAGAAATTCATGATCTGTTTCATGTTGTAGGAAGTCCTGATCAAATACTGGACTAGTGATCTGCACAACTTCAATGGGTTCCTCTTTTACCTCCATAGATGGACATACGACTTTCATATGAAGTGGGATTCCCCTTCGGTGGTGATTTGGGTGTGTTTTCCTAACCTTCCACTTCCATTCCAGAATCCTTTGATTATTACGATGCTTGGGAACCTCCTAGGTAGGCTATTGTGCTCTGATAGCTGAACCATTGTTGTGTGACATCCTATTAATCTATGATTGTGTGTTGAAGTAGATGTTTCAAGAAACCCTTTATATTTCATTCATATTACAGTAGGAGAGGAATTCCATTGTAGGTAGTAGGTGGTGTATGAATCTTGGGTGGAATTTTTTTCTATTTTCAAGTGGTTAGGCCATTTTTTGGTGGCCTATAGACATGGGTATAGACAACATGGTTTGCATAAGGGTGTGGGCATTGGTGGTAGCAAGGTTTCTGGTACTAGTTGTGTGGATGGGACCTTTGGTCATGGATAAGTGGGTGTGTATATTGAGGAATAGGTTTCTCAGGGTGAATCATGGGCTATGATGAGTTCTTACGAGAAGATGGATGTGGATTTGGGAAGCAAGGGTAAGGGAAATGATAGTAGAGATGTGTCGGTCTGGATGCACATCTGAAGGAACCTTCTCAAGGCGGCATTATCTCCAAGTGAGGCAGTAAATCGAAGGTCATATGTTTGGATTAACAGGAGGGAATGGGGTTGGAAGGCCCTAGGTTGACTGCTAATACCATTGATGGCCTAACAATTAAGGATAACAACTTAAAGAAGGAGTCTCATTCAGTAATCTCAGAACCGAAAGTTGCTGAAAATCTTCATAAATTGATGATTGACTATGGAGGAAGGTGTGTAACTGTGTCAGTTATCCCAAGGAGTGAAAATTTAGAGGCACCCAAGGAGTTTGAAATGGGAGTGGTTAATATAGAAGATGATATTGAGAATATGTTTGATGTTGTTGAAAAAAATACAAGGTCATATGTACAAGGTGAAAATAATACGAGATGGGAGAGAGAAATAAGTGGTGAGTGATCAAAAGGAAATAGTCCAAATGTTAGAATTTTCAATCATTTTTTGTTTCTTGTAGTTTATGACCTGAGATAGGATTTAGAGGGGGCTTGTCTCGGGATTCTGGTGTTAGGGAGGTCTCTTTGGCTAGTTTAGTTACACAACATACTTCTTCATACTACCTTGAGGACATCTAGGAAGTTGAGGTGAATGAGGCTCTGGAAGAACATGTTGATGGTGAGACCACACTTATGGGGCAAGGGTTAAAGAATCAATATTCATAACCACATGATGGTGGCCTCAACAATGGTGTTAAACATGCTAATGATCTTAAAGGGACTGATGATACTATTCAAGAGTTATAAGGTGATCTGGTCAGGCCCTCAACGGATGGGAGGAAGGGAATATATAAAGGGAGGAAGGATTACTTACTTTTGCCTCTTTTTATTGAGACACATTTAGTTATGAATTTTAAATACAATTATATAGAAAAATAGTGTATGTTAGGTGTTTCACTTGAGTAACCCTTGGAATTGCTCATGAATTCAGAAGAAGAAGTGGTTGAACATGTTTTTTATCTCAATGCTACTGAAGAATAATCCACTAAAATGATGGGGGATCATTAAGGGGGACTCTCAATGAGGAACAATATTCCTTTATTGACAAGTAGGATCTGATCTTAGTGGGGGGATTTAATAATGGGAAGATCATCCTTGAGAAGTACATCTAGTCCTGGGACAAGCTATCCTTCTGGTTTGAAGATCTTTATATGTATGAACTAGATACTTATGTAAATGACTTCTCTTAGAAATTATTTAGGGAATTTAATTTTGGTAGTCTTAAATTATCCTTTAATGACTCTATGATTTACTTTTGTGGTAGAACTCATGGTTTCTCACTTTTTCCATAAATGTGTTTGAAAAATAAAAATTTAATTTTTAGTCTATCAATCACTAGAGGGAATATTTTTATCCCAACTTTAATGGAAATACATTAACATAATATCTATATAACTTCTTTATTTTTAATGTTTCTTTCAGAATAACCATCGTTATAAGGGTGATAAAAAAATTTAAGCTTATTTTTGAATCCAATTATTTCTAAAGGCTTCTCTAAAACCTCAAGGTAAACCTTATATCTCAATTAGATGCAATAGAGATTGGAAATACATGAATTCATACCACATCCATTATATATATCTTGTAAAGTTGTTCAATATATAAAATTTCTATAATAGCAATGAGATGAACCAAATTGTTAAGGTGGTCAACTACCAACCAGATGGAGTTTTTTCCTATAAGGGATCTGGGGTGTCCTATGGTGAAATCTGTGGTAAGTTTTTCCTATTTCTATACTTATATGGGAAATTATTTCACCATACCCTTAGAATTATGTAATTCATCCTTAATATAATATAATACCAAGTAATGTGATATAAATTAAGAAATATTCTGCTTCATGTTATCCTAATATATGTTTTTCTTCAAATCAATATAAATCATAATTATTTCTGGATGAATAAAGAATGATAAGATATGCACATAAACAAGAAGTTCCCTATTTACTTCTAGTTTTATGGGACATATATCCAGTTTCCAAACCATAGAACTCCGTCTTTAGAAAAGTTGAACTCTAAAACATTTTCTTCCTTTTTTAGGTAACACCTCATCATCCTTATGATCCTACTTGATCTTCTAAATAGACGGTTGATCAGTCATTTTAGTAAGGTAGGATTCACATCCTTTTATTATTCCCATTTCAATCCTCTGTATGTCCAAGAACATTGGATCTCTTGAAATTTTCATCATGGATAGGGCTATAGGATCCTTTCTACTCTCAGAATCTTTCGATTTTTATCATTACCAAGATGGTAATGGATTGAACAATCCTAATCATTGATCATATATAACCACCTTCATTAGAACATATTAATATTCTTTTGTGTGAATATATACTTGAGGTTTTTATGATCCGTATATATCTCACACTTCTCCATCTAGAGATAATTTCACCAAATCATCAATGCGAATATCACTATAACTAATTCTAGATCATGTGTTAGGTAGTTCATCTCACATATATTAAATTTTTGGGAGGCATAGGCTAACACCTTTTCATCATTCATGAGTAAACAAACTAATTTTTGTTCATATTCATCACTATATATCATAAATCATTCCCAATGGTGTCTAGTGTGAGCATAGGTATAATGATTAACATCTTCTTCAGCTCTTTAAATCTTAATTTACAGTCATAATTCAAGGAAAAATTCACCACCTTATGAGTTATCTTAGTCAATGATATTTAACATCATGATAATTTTATCAAAAATCAATGATAGTACCCAGATAATTCATGGAATCTATGAATTTTCACCTGCATAAAGATGGGTAGTTGGAGTATACAATCCAATTGTTGGAGGTCATGCTAAGGGATTGTGTCTTGGACTTTGGTGGTTCATTGGAGAAGCACCTGTCACTTGTAGAATTTTCTTACAACAACAATTTCCAAGATGTGGTTCAAATGGAACCATTTGAGGTTCCCTATGGGAGACCATGTAGATCTTTGTTATGTTGGATGGAGGTCTGTGAATCTGAGTTGCTGGGACTGAGTCTCATGAAGAAGACTTCAAAGAATGTTGAGTTGATTCAGAGATAAATGGAAACGGCTCAGAGTAGGCATAAGTCGTATGCATATTGAATAAGTAGACCTTTTTAGTTTGAGGTGGGTGATAGTGTGTTTCTATGAGTGTTGCCAAGGTTGGGTCATCGACGGATTCAGAAGCTGGGAAAGTTGGCTCCTAGGTATGTGGGGCCGTTTGATATTATAGAGAGGATTGGGCCGGTGGCATACCGATTTTCTCTTCCACAGTGGTATAGCGGGATGCATGATGTCTTTCATGTGTCCTAGCATGAGAAGTATCACCCCTAACCTAATTCATGTTGTGGATGTTGAGGATGTTGAGCTTGAGGATGATGCGTCCTTTGAGGAGCATCATGTTTGTGTGGTGGATCGTAGTGAGAATGTTTTGTAAGGGAAGGTTGTGCTACTAGTGCGAGTACTTTGGAAGAATGGGAATGTTCACAAAGAAACTTGGGAGTGGGAATCAGATATGTGGGCTCAATGGCCTGATCTATTTCCCTTGGAAGTGAAATGAAGCTTGGGAGCATGGCTTGAGGACAATCCGATATAAGGTGGGGAGGTTGTAATATCCCAGATCTTGGAAAAGTATGTTCTTGTTTATGTTTTGGTTTGAATCCCTTGTTTTGGTTAATTAAGTTCTTACCCAAGTCTTTAAGGAGGATCATGGGTGTTCCGAGGGTTTGGGACACAAAAAATAGAGGAAAAAGTGTTTTCTGGGTAGGCCGCACGATCTGCACACAATTAGTGCTAACCATGAATACAACCCAAGAAACTGTGCAGGAGGTGTGTGTTTGGACAGTGGCCTCTTCGCTGTTTTCACACGTTTGGGAAAACAGTGTTGGTAAACCGTGCGGCCCAGAAACTTTTAAACAAATTACAATTTTTCTACTCTAGGATTTTAATACCCATCTCAGGATTTCCTTCCCATTATCCTCTCTTCACCCAAGGGACAAACCAAATCTCCCAAGAGCTCCATTAGATCAATCTCATTAGTTTTAAGGTGTTTTTTGGTGCTATTGGTTACAGATCAAAGCTTTGGGTAAGGTTAATCCCATCCTTGCTTCTCTTTTGAGTTTAGGGTTTGTATCTTCTTCTCCTCTCTTTCTGATGCCCAAAATTCCTACTCTTTGGGTGAGATCTAGGTTGAAGCTTAAAGGTTTGGTTGAAGTGGAATATAAGTGCATGATTAAGAGTGTGTTCACCTGCGGAATCAAGGTAGGTGGTCTATAAGTTTTATCCAATGGTTTATTTATGGATTTTTTCATGTGTGGTTTTGTTCTTGGGCGTCTCTTGGTTTTTTTTATCACCCTTGGAATTTTTAGGTAAAATGGTTTTTAAAAAGGTAAATAGAGACCCTCATGATCCCCGTGGGATGCGTTTAGGGTGATGAGACTAATCTAGAGCCACCCATGGGGTGTGCCAACTTTTCTGGACCTGGGGATTTGTGAAGAACAAGTGAGATTGTTGTGTAATTATGTAAATCCCTTGATAAATATGTTTATGTGACTATTTGTGTTCGGTTAGAAGCTAGGTGATGCACTTAGGCTTGATAATTACATAAGGGATATTGGTTTTATATGTTTAAATGATTAAAGACCATAATAGAATGGATTGTGAGCATGGTAATGAAGCCTAGTGAGATAAACATAAAGAAAAAACCTAGTGAAATAGGAACAATGAATGAATTCACTACTGGGAAGCTGGGTTTTCTAACACTTTTATACCAATAGTTCTGTTGAACCATTGGTATAAGAGTCATTTACCAAAGTTTTATTCAAACTGTTGGTAAAGGTTGAGTTAGTGAAGTATTTCCCAACGGTTTGAAGAAACCATTGGGAAATCTACAAATTATTTTGTCTTTCCAAATGGTTTCTCTAAACCGTTGGTAAAGCATACCTTTCCCAACAGGTTTTTAAAACCGCTGGGAAAGTTTTCCCCTAAATTTCCAGAAAACCTGATCTCCCATCCACGCGTGGATATGCTAAAGCTGAGTCCTAATACCTCTCTTTCTTGAAAAATTTACACTAGATCCATCTTCAATCACAAAGTTGTTTTGTTCTACACTTCAAATATGTAATTAGTACCTGATGTTTAATGTTTTGCATCTATTTTTTTTATTTTTGTTTTGATTTGGCTTAAACATGAGGTTCGTGTAGTATGCTACCCAAAAATTTCAATTTGTTTTGTTTTTTGCTTTTGTTCTGCTGTCATGTGTGATTCAATTTATTTGAAGTGAGGGGGTGCAGGTGGTGGGAGGTGCAGTGGGTTGGGGTGTAGTGGGTGGGGGGAGGGGGTGTACTGGTGGGGGTGTTTCGGTGGGAGGGGGGGTGCAATGAGTGAATGGGGATGTACAGGTGGGGGTGTATAGTGGGGGGGGGGGGTATGTTGGGGGTGATGTGGGGGGCTGTACAGGTGGGAGTGGGGGTGGGTTGTGCAGGTGGGGGTGGGGGGAGGGGGTCTGTTCAAGTGGGGGGTGTAGGTGGAGGGGCAGTGCTATGCAAGTGGGTGGGGGGTGGGAGGGGAGTGTGCAGGTGCGGGGGGGGATGGGAAGGTCGGTGTCTATTGCGGGGTGAGGTGGGGGTGGGGTGTATAAGTGGCGGTGGGGGAGGGGGGATGTGCAGGTGGGGGTGGGGGGGGGGGCTGTGCAAGTGGGGAGGGTGTAGGTGGGGTGGGGGGGTGGCGGTTGTGCAAGTGGGTGGGGGGAGGGGAGTGTGCAGGTTGGGGGTGGGCTGGGCAGGTGGGATTATGTTAAAGGTGAGGTGGGGGGGGTTGTGTAGTGGGTGGATGGGGGGGCTGTGCAAGTGGGGGGGTGGGTGCAGATGGGGGGGGTGTGCAGTCAGTGTATAGGATGTGGGTAGTGTAGGGGGAGTCTGTTGGGGGTTTGGTGGGGAGGGGGGCTATGCAGGTGAGAAGTCATCACTTACGTAGTTCACCAATAAGCACTGGGAAGTCATCACTTCTAGAGATTTGGATAGGTTTGAGTCCTCTTTGGTTTTGGTTCTTGTCTAGTCATCTTGATGAGTAATCCATCACATCATCCAAAAGTGACATCAACTATATATGATGAATTAATTATCCCACAACACATTTTTCTAGAAATATTATATCCTTGGAAGGTTGTGGGAGCCTTTTAGAATCCAATGCCCCAACATTTTCCCAATTACAAACTTGATACCTTCATGTTATCAAGTTACTAATCCCACCCAATTGAATTTTCACTAAAAAATACTATTCTTATCCTTAACACCCATCATTTGTTTTTCGTAACATGAATGGAAACCCAATTAAAAATCATATCTCTCAGTCACACCCCTGTGGACAACGAGCCCCCCTGGACACCCCCTACCTCCTGGATAGCCCCACCACCCTCGTAGATAGTCCGCCCACCACCTGGACACCCAGTACCCCCTAGACAACCCCTCCACCCTCGTGGATATCCTGCCCACCCCATGGAAACCCCTACCCCCTGGAAAGCCCCTAGACCTGTGGATAGCCTGCCCACCACCTTGGACACTCCCCATACCCCTCGGACACCCCCACCCCCTGGACACCTCATACCCCCTAGACAGCCACCCACCCCCATGGACATCCTGCCCACCCCTTGGACACCCCTCCCCTTGGATAGCCCCGCCACCCTCATGGAAAGCCCACCAACCCCCTAGAAACCCCGTACCCCCCGGACTGCCCTGCCACCTTCATGGAAAGCCTTCCCCCGATTACACAAGAGCAGACAGCTCTGCATTTCCCCCGATTTCTAGAATCCCCAGCACAGGTGAACCCTAACCCGAGGGGTGTGCTTGACTTGGGGAACTAATTGGGTAATGAAAGGTATGACCATAGGGGTTCCACAAATGAGTTATTGAACATGAGTGAATGATTTGGGATGCCTATAACACATAATGATACCTGAGGCATGTGCTTCTTATATAAGACCAATGGAAATGAATATAAATATATTTTAATTTAATTTTTGAGTACTTGTTCTTTGATTAATGATTTGGAATTCATTGAAGAAACCACCCAAGGATTCATTTTAAAAACATAGATTTTAATTCCATTTGTAAACCCCCTTGGATTCATGATGATTTGGTTTAGAATACCATGGGGAAATCTACCTTGGATTCATAGTGATTATGATTTAGGAAGCCTTGGGGAAGTCCCCCTTGGATTCTAAACTAGAGGCATCTCTGTTTACATAGGCTGGTAACTCCTTCCTCTCTATAAATCAATCTAAAGTCAATCAATTTTTTAGTTCTACACTCCAAATGTATAAGGCTTAACTTATTTTTAATGTTTTGTATCTATTATTCTTTGTTTCTAATTTTATTTGACCTAAACTAGGTGGTGACTTGTGTGTCATAACATATCCAATAAGTGTAGTTTGATTTGTTTTCTATTTTAATTTTACAATTCATGTGTCATTATTATATGAATCCACTTTATTTGAAGTCTTCATAGACACTCCTTTTATATAGTTAGTGAATCATATCAACTAATGGAGGTGCTGGTGAGATGTATCTCTACTCAAAGATGGTAAATGGTTTGTCTAGTCATATTTTCTTGAGGTTGGTAATGAATATAAGGATTATCCATGTGAAGGGATTGGGGAGAGTTGGGGTAGTGGGGTAGGTGGTTTTCAATTTTTTTAGTGGGGTGATATGGTACTTTCTGTGGACTTTAGTTTAGGTTTTCTAAAATGTACTAACTTTTCACAATATTTCCATTTTTTAGCATCAATAAATTATTTAAAAATCTCTATTTACACATTCTGCATATTTCAGGAAAAGCCTTCACTTTATAATATCTTGAACAATGTTCTATCAGGTCTATGGTGTCTTCTTGTATGTGATAAATGAAAAAATTACAAAACACATCTCACCTCAAATTTTGGCACACGTAACTGAATTATTATATCTTTAGATTGTTTTAATAGTTCACTAGATCAACTAGAAACTCCTTCCTTTATCATTTAATTAAATATATTTTCAATTAAACTTAAATCTTATTGAATTTATTATGACCAAATAACGTATAAAAATTCTTTTTACGGAATGGATAGATGTTGGATGTATGAAACCGATCGGATCTAAAGAGATTTTTAAAAAAATTTGGGAAGATTTTTAGATTTTTCATTTCAAAATGCTTCAGATAGTTGTCACATACACTGCCCATGTTCTAATTGTGTCGGTATACCTTGGTTGAGCCATGAAGAAGTCATCTACCACATAACCAAATATGGTTTTAAAGAAAACTACTATGTGTGGTATCACATTGGGGAGAAAATGAAATCCTTAATTGTTGATGATCGAAATTAAAGGACTAGACTAGAGAATTTGTTAGATGATCGGTTTCCATTTATTCTTCATCATGAAAACGAAAGGATTTATACTCAAGAAGACTTTGATATGAGGACAGATGATGCATCTAATGAAAATGATGATATTTTCAGGGTGAAAGAATTGATTGATGCTGCCATGACTCCAGTATATCTGTAGTGTGATAAAATGAAAAAGCATGAATTTTAAATCTGATTGTTTCATGGGAAAACTATGTGTGGGATTTATAATATAGAAATCGATTACTTTCTTACCTTCTTGAAGGATTTACTTCCAGATGATGCAGATATTCCCTCAAACCACTATATAGCGTGACAGTTAGTTGAGGAACTTAGATTTTCAAGAAACAAAATTCATGCTTGCCTAAAAGATTATAGTTTATTCTGGGAGGAAACCGCTGAACGAAATGATTGTATAAAATGTGGCACATCCTTCTGGAAGTCAAAATCTGATGGAACACCATCCCGTGTGCCACAGATAGTAATGTGGAACTTTACATTGATCCCCAACTCCTAAATATTTTTATGTCTGATGAAATATCAATAAAAATGAGATGGCATGGTACTGAGAGAAAGGAGTCTAATGATGAGTTGGTTCACCCTGCTGATGTATTTTCATGGCAGATATTTGATGCTCGATATCCTGATTTTGCAACTAATGTGCGTAATGTGAGGCTGGTTCTTTCATGCGACAATTTTAATCCGTTTGGGAAGATGTTTACTTCGCACAACACATGGCCAGTTTTTATACACATTTATAATCTTCCATCATGGTTGTGTATGAAAAAACCTTTCACTTTAATGAGTATACTCATATCTGGCCCTTCTGATCCCGACATTGATATTGATATATACATGAAACCTTTAATAAAAGAGTTAAACCTTCTTTGAGATGTGGGTGTGCGCACATAAAATGCATATTTGAAAGCCATATTTCAGATGCGTTCTGCGTTTATGTGGACGATCAATGATTTTCCAGCTTATGAAATGATGTCTGGATGGAGCACGAAAGGAAAATTGTCTTGTCCTGTTTGTATAAAGAATACATGATCCAGCAGACTGAAACTTCATTGTAGTTTTAGTTTTATGGAACATTGATGATTTTTTCCAATGAACCATCCATATAGAAATAATCATCGAATATTTGATAATACCATAGAGGCTGATGATCCACCTCAGTGTATGTCTAGAACTGATGTGCATAATGAATTGAAAGATTTCAGTTTTTTATTTGGGAAGGGTCAAATGAAATCTTGAAAGAGAAAGAATGTTTCCCCTGAAACATGTTACAATTGGAGGAAGAGGAGTATCTTTTTTAATTTTCTTTATTGGTCAACCAATTTGTTACGTCATTTCTTAGATGTAATTCACATTGAAAGGAATATATGTGAAATGTTGTTTTCGATACTTATAAATGCTAAGGGAAAGACAAAAGATGATTTATGGTCTCGGTGTGACTTGGTGGATTGGGGCATCAGACCAGAATTACATCCTATGCGTATTAGTGAAAATAAATGGCAAGTTCCAAGTGCTCCTTATGTGATGACACATACAGAAAAAAAAATTCTCAAAGTTTTAGAGACTACTAGATTTCATGATGGCTATTCAAGCAACATATCTAAACGGGTCAATAGAAGAGAGTTGAAGCTAAAATCTTTGAAGATTCATGATTATCACGTTCTTCTGCATGAGTTGATTTCAATAGAAATCCGTCATCTTTTCTCCAATAATGTAAGGGTGATTGTTATTCAGTTATGCCATTTTTTTAGAGATCTTTGTTCTAAGAAGTTGTCTACGTCTTTCTTGTAAAAATGTTGATATATTCCCCCTTAATTTTGTGTGAGTGGGAGAAAATATTTCCTCCATCATTATTCACACGAATGATGCATCTGACTATCCATATTCCCAAGGAAATACTTCTCAGAGGATCTGTTTCTTTTCATTGGATGTATCCAACTGAAAGAAATATGTACACATTAAAGTCTTATGTCTGATAGAGGAATCATCCTGAAGGTTCTATCGTGAACGGTTACTTGGCTCAAGAATGTATATATTTTTCTCAATGTATTTGTCTGATCTTACTACAAGAATGAACAGACCAATGAGAAATGAAGAAGAACATTATGAAAAAATTGCACCCAGTTTTCTGTTACTTCCTCAAATAAGAGGAATTCCTATATCATATAGATTAAAGACATTAAGCCTTGAAGAGTGGGAGATGGCACATCACACAGTTTTTTTCGACTATGATTTGTTCGATTACTACATCAGCTAACTAAATTGAATATGTATATCTTACATATATATTTTTTAAACTATTCATATTTTTTATCTATAGGTAACATAAAACAATGATAAAGAGAAAGAATCATTCTTTATCTTTGATAAGGAGGGAGACTTTTCATAAAAAAGAGTGTTCTGCTTGGTTAAAATTGAAGGTAAAAATATTACTGCTTAAAATAATTAAATCAATATTTAATTATGTTTAATATTTATTTATATTGCAGGTATTGAGTTTTCCTACTGACTCTGTCTCTGAGGAAATAAGATAATTGTATTTTGGTCCTAATACCATGGTTCGTGACTGAAAATCAAGTGTTATAAATGGGTACAAATTTATTTTTACTGATTGAGAAAAGAACATGGGAACACAACATGATGGTGTAATGGTTACTTACACAACAGATTGTTATGCCAGTGCATCAGATAGTAGACCGCGATTTGAAAATGTGTGTTATTATGGAGTCATTGAAAAAATAATAATGTTGGATTATTATTCTCATGGACGAGTCATGATGATGAAATTCCATTGGTTTGATTTGATGACGATTAAAGTAACATTTATTGATGATTGTGGATTTCAAGTAATTAATATGACCCACACTCTTGCTACCGAAGAACCATATATATTGGAGTCAATGGCTAAATAAGTTTTTAATGTCAAAGACCAACTTCGACCTGAATTTGGTTTCATAGTTGAAGTAATTACAAGACATATTTTTGATGATGGTGATGATGGGATTGACACCATCCCTACTGCCATTGAAACCAATCCATTTATTTCTTTTGATGACTCCAATAGATCAATTTTGATAGTTTATTGTGAACCTGAAGTTGTGGTGGGAAATATATAAAATCATCTATTAATGTTCTCAGTTATTCTGGTTTACCTCAAGTTGGGTTGTTAAGGTTGGTTCTATTCAAATTGATTTAATATTTATTACAAATATGTTGTATCTCACTTGACCATTATGTGAATTTTCAATGTTTATTGGTTGAAATTTTTATTTTAATTTCATTTTATAACATGGAATTGAACTGTATTTAAAACTACAAAACCAACATTTATAACTTGGTGAACATTTCAATGCTTCAACTGTGATTTTTATAAAATTTGAATGACTCTAAGACCTTTCTTTAACATTTTACCAGGGAATGAACATGATGGTTTGTATTCTTATTCAAAACATGTATTGAAACATGCATCATCTACCTGAGCTAAAGAAATTAATTTTTTCCTTAATTTTGACAATTGATTTTCCACTTATGAATCTGGTAGAATCAATGTTCGATTATTTTGATAGACTGATGACAATTAGTAAAAAATCATCCTACTAAAAATTAAATTTATATATTACATCTTGTACGATTTATTGACTTCATTATATATTTTTTCAAGATCTCTTAAAACAATGTTTAGTTAAATTATCCAGGAATCCCCCTATTCCCTATAATTTATTTTGTTTTTTGGGTTACACATTAGTTATACATTTCTATTTACTTCAATATTTGTTTTCAAATGCAGGAAATGAAACCAATTGAAGAGAGGCGACAAAAACAGATTATGGACAATAATCGTCGCATGACTGATCTGGGCATTCCACCACTAGTGCCTACAGTGAGTATTTTATTTCAAATATATTTATTTAAATTATATATAATGTCATGTGAATAATTTTTTTTTAAACATTTTTTCAGGATCCATCTATTAAGCGAAAATTATTTGATGAGCAGCCTAGTACTAGTCCCAGTACTCGGGGTGTCTGTACGAGGGGGGGGGGGTACGGGATCTAGAAGATCTGGTCAGCATACCCGATTAGACTAGGCCCCTCCCACTGACATACCATCCATCCCACATTCTGATCTCGATGTGCCGTTAGGGAGACACGAGATATTTAGGCCTCTCATGTTTTCACCACCCTTTACATCTGACCCTCCTCAGCCATCTATACCATATCCAATGATGATTCACAATTCCCATACAGTATTTGGCCAGCCATCCCTGTCATCTTCTTTTACTACAACTTCAATCTCTCTGGGCTTTTATATTCCATCTTCTTCGACTCTTGCTCTGCCAGAGTCTGTCCCTGCAGAGCATACATTAGGACTCACTCCATCTGTACAAGGTGTTCCTTCAATTTATGTGGATCCAGTGGCGCCCATTGATTAGACTACCGCAGGTATACTTATACAACCCTAACAAATTGTTGCACCATTATTTATTTTCATTATAACATGTATTGATAAAATATTTTCTTTTATTTCATAACAGATACATATACTGATAGGAGGCAGGGGTGGGGGCGTACACGCATGCTTGTGGTGTGGAACTGCTGTACATAGTTGATGATGGACTAAAATGAAGATAGTCAGATGATTGAAAAATCAGGGTAGCAATGTCAGAGTTTTTTGGCGACGCTTTCCAAATACCCTGACATCATTCATGTCAGCCCGCTCTCATGGAGATAGCTTCCAAATGAAGCCAAGGATTAAGCCTAGGCAGAGATATTTTTTAAAAAATATGTTGTATTTAAGGTAATAATTTAATTTTTGTAATTATATGAATTAATATTTTGGTGTCAACTGCGGTTTAATTTCCCCGATGGTGAGGGTGCACGGCCAGCACGTCTAAAGAATTTAGGCGAGCTTTGGTGAGCTTATAAGCATGAGTTGTACATTGGACGGAGTGCTAGAGTGGGCACCGAGTTTGAGGTGGTCCCTTTTGTGGATGATTGTCCATTATAATAGTACCGACATATGATTAATCATTGGGAAACTAGCCAATTTTCGTTATTAATTAAATTAGAGGTATTTAAATGAAAATTTTCATGTTTTTATTTAATACTAATTATTGAATTTTATTTAGGATGTATCTGGAAGAAATAAAAAAACATTGACGCTAATAAATATGTCCACACAGTGGGATGTAATACGATGCCAGATCATGATAGATAATAGGTATGACAATTTATAATATTTCTTTACAACTTGCACTTTCTATTACTTCCTTCAAAATTTATTCGATTGCTAAAGTTATTATATAATTTTAGTTATGAAATTATAGTTTTTTTATCCTATTTTTAATTATGTTTTCCTACATTAAGTTTCATTGTAGAGGCATAAATTAAATATAGAAGGACATGTTCCTCGAGAAAAATTGTTTTGCTCGAGTAGAAAGAAGAAAGATGGAATTGCGACTAATGAACCGACTCAATAGCAGATTGTATGTTTTACTTTGTAGATTTAAAATTTCAATCAATATTTTCTAACTTAATAATCTATTTATATTTTTAATAGGCTTCTTTAGAGGCCCTTCATGCCCAGAAACCTGAAAATTTTGGGCCAAACGATCACTTACATCAGGTGTTGGGAGATGAGCACCCTAGTAGAGTACGCTGCCGACCTGGGAAGAGTATAGTTCCGACAAGGTATTGGCCCTCCTCAGGTATGAGTTGTAGTGCCACTGAGTTGCAGAAGGTTAAGGTAAAAGAAGAACAGGCTGAAAAAAGGTCCATAGAGACGGCAGAACAGTCTGTTATTGCAAACACTGCATTAATGAAACTAATGGAAGCTTTACATCCAACACTTCTACCAGAGGAAAGAAATTCTTGTAATGAATATATGTCATCAATTCATTCTATATATGGGGTACCAATTAGCAGTTTTAGTGGTGGTTGAGACGGTAGCGACGAGGTGGCTGAGGTGGAGGAGGGGGAGGGAAAGGAGGAGGCTGAGGTGGAGGAGGAGGGCGAGGAGGAGGGCGAGGAGGAGGCTGAGGTGGATGATGAGGGAGATGAAGGGGCTGAGGATGAGTAAGAGGGTGTTGAGGATGGTGGGGATGATGATGGGGTCGACGATGTGGACGAGGGTGAGGATAAAGATGATGGTGATGGTGATGAGGGACATATTGTTCCGTTACATTTTTGACTGATATTACCGACCTTTGATGTTTATTGATTGTTGTGCCTGAATATATGTGTGATTAGGTAGGTCACATTATATGTATTTCTTTATCTATAAATAATAAAACTTGATTTGATTATTTTCCATGAAATCCCCCTATTTTAATGAAATTGTAAATTTTTAGTAGAATTTAGAAAATTGGTGGTCCGATTAGAAGTTGATACAATGAAATTATTTTTTTAACCATGAATTAATTTTCCTAGAAAATATAAAAATACCATCCCATGAACCCGAGATAGCCCCCTGGACAGCCCCACAGATAGCCCCCGGGCATCCCCCACCCTCCTCTCTGGACCCCAGACAGCCCCTCGGATAGCCCCCAGACAGCCCCCCAGACAGCTACCCCACCCTTCTCCCTGGACCCCAGATAGCCCCCCTCCTTCTTGAACCCCAGACAGCCCCCCACCCTCCTCCATGGACACCAGACAAACCCCCTGAAATTCCCCCACCCTCCTCCCTGGACCCCAGACAGCCCCCCAGATAGCCTCCCCACCCTCTTTTCTGGTCCCCAAACAGCCCCCCGGACAGCCCCCCACCCTCCTTCATGGACCCCAAATAGCCTCCCCCCACCCTCCTCCCTGGACCCCAAATAGCCCCCCCACCCTCCTTCCTAGACCCCAGAAAACCCTCCCCAACCACCTCCCTGTACCCCATACAGCCCCCATACAACCCCCCAGATATCCCCCCCAACCCTCATCCCTAGACCCCGGAAAGCCCCCCGGACAGTCCCCTAGAGAGGCCCCCTCCCTTCTTCCTAGACCCCGTACAGACCCCCACCCTCCTCCCTGGACCCCAGACAACCCACCCCCCACCTTCCTAGACCTTGGAACCCCCCCCCCCCCCCACCCTCCTCCCTAGACCTTAGACAGCCCCCCAGATAGCCCCCCAAATAGCCTCCCCACCCTCCTTCCTGGACACTGGACAACCCCACCCCCTCCTTGGACCCCGGACACCCCCCCAGCCTCCTCCCTAGAAAGTAGACAACCCCCCAGACAGCCCCCCGGACAACCCCCCCCCCCCCACCCTCCTCCCTAGACCCTAGATATCCCCTCAGACATCCCCCACCCTCCTCTCTAGATCCCGAACATCCCCCCTCCCTGGACTCCAGACAGCCCCAGGACAGCCCCCAGGACAACCCCCGAGAGAGCCCCCAGGACAGTCCCCACCCTCCTCCCTGGACCCCAAACAGTCCCCCAAACAGCCCCTACCATCCTCCCTGGACCCCAAATAACCCCCCTCTTTCCTGGACCCTGGAAAGCCCCCCCATCCTCCTCCTACCATGCATAACCACCACCACATATATCCTCATCCTCCACTAGGTATCTCACACAACTGTGTATCACCGACGTCATCGTACCAATCATTACATCATAAGGTCACTAATCCCAATCTAATCTCTCTTCAAGATTCCCCCTAAATCCCAATCTAATTAACATTCCATTAATATTACTTTAGTACCAATCACCGACAAACTACCATGATTCCGGAGACAGTCACACTCTTAATTCGGCGTCTCGGATCCCAAGGATCGAAGGAGATCTACCCATAAAAGTTCTTAGGAGATTTTTATTTTGTTTTTACTTTAGCACAATTTTTCCATGGGTCATTTGTGATGTGTGAGTCAACCCCACCTTAGTCCGAGGCACGGTGTGGCCGGTACCACTCAAAGTGTCTCACCTTTATTTGAAATGGACAACATTTTAAGTGAAAATAACAAATGGCATACGAAAAATCGACCAAACACATTCGGATTGTGTTGATACATTATCAAAAGTATACATGGGTTAATTTTAATGTGTACGAGTAAACCACACCTCAATCAAAGGCACGGTGTGTCCGGTATCACTCAAAGTGTCTCACTTTTTTTTTTGAAATGGACAACATTTTAAGTGAAAACAACAACTGGCATAAGGAAAACTGACCAAATGAATTAGGATTCTATTGATACTTAGAAAAATTATACATGGGTTACTTGTGATGTGTACGAGTCAACCCTGCCACAATCTGAGACACGGTGTGGCTGGTATCACTCGTAGTGTCTTTCTTTTGTTTAAAATGGACACCCTTTTAAGTAAAAAAAACTAGCATACGGAAAACTGAAAAAATATATTTGGATTGTGTAGATACTTTATAAAAAGGATCCATGGGTCATTTTTGATGTGTACGAGTCAACCCCGCCTCAATATGAGGCATGGTGTGGTCAGTACCACTCAAAGTGTCTCACTTTTATTTGAAATGGACAACATTTTAAGTTAAAACAACAACTGGCATACGTAAAACCAACCAAAAGATTTCTTATTCTATTGTTACTTCAGTAAAAAAATCCATGGGTTATATTTGATGTGTACGAGTCAACCCCACCTCAATTCGAGCTACGGTGTGGCTGGTATCACTCGAAGTGTCTTTATTTTGTTCGAAATGGACAACATTTTAATTAAAAATGACAAACGACATACGGAAAACCAACCTAACGCATTAGGACTGTGTTGATACTTTCTAACAAGAATACATAGGTCATTTTTGACGTGTAAGAGTCAACCTCGCCTCAATCCGAGGCACAGTGTGGCCGATACAACTCAAAGTGTCTCACCTTTATTTGAAATGGACAACATTTTAAGTAAAAACAACAACTGGCATATGGAAAACCAACCTAACACATTCTTATTGAGTTAATAATTTATCACAAGGATCCATGGGTCATTTTTGATGTGTACGAGTCACCCCCTCTATAATCTGAGGCACGGTGCGGCCGGTATCACTCGTAGTATCTTTCTTTTGTTTAAAATGGAAACCCTTTTAAGTAAAAATAACTTGCATATGGAAAAATGACCAAACATATTCGGATTGTGTTTATAATTTACCACAATGACCCATGGGTCATTTTTGACATATAAAAGTCAACCCCGCCTTAATCCAAGGCACTATGTGGCCAGTACCACTCAAAGTGTCTCACTATTATTTGAAATGTACAACATTTTAAGTGAAAACAACAACTGGCATATGGAAAACCTACCAAACGTATTCGGATTGTGTTGATACTTTGGAAAAACTATCAATGGGTCATTTTTGACATGTAAGAGTCAACCCCACCTCAATCCGAGGCATGGTGTGGCCGATACCACTCAAAGTGTCTCACTTTTATTTGAAATGGACAACATTTTAAGTGAAAACAATAACTGACATTCAGGAAACCAACCAAACACATTCAGGTTCTATTGATACTTTAGGAAAATGATAAATGGGTCATTTTTGACATTTAAAAGTCAACCATTCCTCAATATGAGGCACAGTGTGGTCGGTATCACTCGAAGTGTCTTTCTTTTGTTTAAAATGGATACTCTTTTAAGTAAAAACAACTGGCATACGGAAAACCAAGAAAATATATTTGGATTGTTTTGATAATTTAGATCAATGATCCATGGATAATTTTTGATGTGTACAAGTCAACCCCGCCTCTATCCGAGGCACAGTGTGGCCGGTACCACTCAAAGTGTCTCACTTTTGTTTTGAAATGGACAACATTTTAAGTGAAAACAACAACTAGCATATGGAAAACCGACCAAACACATTCAGATTGTCTTGATACTTTATGAAAACGATCGGTGGGTCATATGTGATGTGTATGAGTTAACCTTGCATCAATCTGGGGAATGGTGTGTCTAGTATCACCCAAAGTGTCTGTATTTTGTTTAAAATAGACAAAATTTAAGTGAAAACAACTGGCATATGGAAAACCGACCCAACATATTCATATTGTGTTGATAATTTGACACAAGGATCCATTTTCCAGCCTCACACAATCCACTTCTGATGTGAGTAACTCCTACCCCTATTGTAAAATACATGACATTTAATACGCCAATCCCATCCTCAAACAATGGGCTCTAGGAACAAACCAAAGTCCCTTTGGGAACCCAATACCAAAAACATAATTGAATATTCATACCCACTACCCAAAATGGGGATTCATATCACATAACACCCAAGATACCAAATTAAAATTAGCCACATACCCTCTTATTCCAATAGAAAATTTTATAAAAACATGTAGACTATTCTGGTAACCCATCTCATATGTCGAGATTGGCCAATGTTTTCCACTAACACATCAGGAACCATTTATACATCGATACATAGTCATTAGAGGAATATAAACATCCCATGTGCTTCCTATAACTCACCCTAGGTCTAAGCACATGACTGCTACCATTGTTTATCTTATGGGTATCGTGATCCTTGTCAACTCTACCCAAGTTTTTCTGTTGGTTTTATGATAGTCAACCCAAGACCATGATTAAAAATCCCATGTGCTTCCTATAACATGTAGGCTTTTTCTCTTGTGTGTATTGGTGTTGTGGTTTCTTTGAGGACTGAATTATAAGTTTTGAATACTGTTATGGGTGTTATTAATTTTCAATTCTAAATTTATGAATTCTAGATGTATTGGATTCTTGCTGTATTGGTAATGAATTCTAAATTTTGAATACTATTATGAGTATTGAATTCTGGATGTATTGGATTTTAATTTTGTATTGGTGTTATGGGTGTTATTGCATTTCAATTATGGATGTACTAGATTCTGGATTTTTCTCTTATGTTGTGGTTTGAGCGAGGAATGAATTTTAAATTTCTAAATTTCTGAATTATGGATGAATTTTAAGAATCCCATGTAGCCTTTTGGATTCTAGATGTATGTGTTCTGGCTGGTCATGGAGGGTTACAGGTTGGAGGTGGCTAGTGGTTGTTGTGGAGTTGCATCATATGTATACCAAAGGTTTTCAAAACCATTGGTATAGACTTTTGCTGTATATTATACCAACAGTTTTTTATAACTGTTGGTATAAACTTTTACCAACGGCTTTGAAAACCATTGGTATATCCTTTGGATGTATATTGTACACTATATACCAATAGTTATAAACCATTGGTATAAGGGTAACATATACCAATGGTTTTTGAAACCATTGGTATATCTCTTACTTTAACACATACACCAACAATTTACATAGAACCATTGGTATAAGCCTTTACCCACAGCTTACTTGGACAAAGTTTGGGAAATCGTTAGTATATAATATACCAACGGTTTCCCAGCCTTTACCATCGGTTCTGAACCATTGGTAAATGGTAAAATTCCAGTACTGATGCTTAGTGAGATAAGAATAATAAAAGGGAAATCGGGCTAAGTGGATAAATGATGTGAAATGTGGTAAATGTGTTAATGGGTTAATGCCAGGTAATAACTCTTATGTTGTTTTTATGATTTATGTTTTCCTTGGGTAATGGTTGTGAGGTTGTGTGAATGGTTAATGGATACATATACGTATAGTGTGTGTACATATCTTCGTAGTGTGGGGTATTGACTGTGGTTCTACACCCATAGGTCGATTTGGACTGAGGTTCTAAATTCCACCCCTAATGCACTGGTTATGGAAGAGGACTAATGATTTGTTTTCCTATCGGTTGTATCCACTCGGACTGAGGCTTTGATGTGAGGATATGGTTGACATGAGGAAGTTGGTCCTAGTGAGATATGAAAATTGTATGTTTTTTCTCATGTATGTGATTGTGTACTTTAAGCTGTGTATCTTGTTTTGTGTGATGAACCCATGGTAAATGTGTCGGAAAGGGTAAGTAATGGGAAATGGGATGAAACGGTAAGATAAGGAAATGGAAATAAATGTTTGTAAAAGACCTAAACTGATTAAGGGCACTTAATATTTTCTTTTCATTTTTTTTAATTTCCATTTTTCATACACAATTGTTTATATGGGATATTTTGTAGACACCATTGGTGGTGGCCTACTCATTTGTACTCAGACCCTACTCGGGCCACCATTGGGTACCCAGCCAGACTTCATGTTTGCAGGTCAGAAGAATGGAAAAGGCCCATGCAAGGCAGTTGGGTTGGCATGGGTGTGCGTGGAGGAGGAACCAGACTTAGTGTTAGGACCATTTGGGTATTTTGACGTTTGTATTCATTTTGTATTTGTTCACTTTTACACTTGTATCATGGCATGGCATATTCACTATTGGGCATGGTTGTACCCCATTTGGGGAATGGTTGTTTAAGAATACTATGGTATTATTGGTTGTTATTCCGTTATTTTGTTTATCTTATGTTGTTTATTACTATGATAAAAGGGGGTATAGTCTCCCCAATTGACTATTTTGACCCCCGCTGCTAGTCAGCAACCTTTGGCATATGGGGAGGCACGCTTAAGGTCATGTAACCACCTGGCTCAGAGCACCAGTTTAGTGTCTTCTAGGCCAGGGATGTTACATAAAGTATATATCAATTAAGTCCATGATGATTTATGGATAATTAGTGAGTCTAAATGGTTTCCCTATGAACTCATATATATCATACCATGTATGAAAAATATTATTTGGGATATCCTCCTTGTCCACCTTTACTTGATAATATCCTAACCAAAGATCCACCTTAGAGAAGTACTAAGAGCTACATACCTAATGAAACAAGTCATAAATCCATGGAAGTGGATACTTTTTTATCATGAATTTATTTATCTCATGGTAATAATTGAAGAGGCACATTGACCCATCCATATTCTTAATAAAGAGGAATAGTGAACTACATAATGAAGCACTTGGTTGTATGAACCTATTATCCAGATTATCCAATTGTTTCTTCCACAATGACTCAATTCCAATAGTGTCCATTCTATATAGATTATTGGATATTAAAAATTCTCCATGTATAATCTTGATTGAGAACTCAAACTCTCAGTTAGGTGTAATACAAGACAATTCATTGAGAAACACATCAGCATATTCCCTCACAATGAGCATGAAAAAAAGGTTATCTTTTCCTTAGTCTCAATTATTGGAGAAAGATACCCAATTTCATAAGAAAATAATATCCATTATTAATATGATGACACCAAAGGATATTCATCCTCCTCCTTGTAATTATATATAATTGGAGGATTATTCATGATAAAGAGGGTGATTTATTTATATCAACAATTTATGTTGGATATATATATGAAAATACAATCCATACCTAGAATTGAATCAAATTATGAAAAAGGGAGTATCATAAGGTTTTTAGGGAATTGATCCAAAAAAATTTGACAGAGGATGAGTTATTTTCTAGGGATGCAACAATTTACACATTTTTTGTCTTCACTAATAACTCAATTTCAATGTTTTGAGGTGGTGTTTAAATATCTTTAATAAAATAGTGTGATGAGAAAGAATTTGTAGAAACATATTCACATAGTATAATTGAAGTTCAATAAAGGATGATAATCCTAAATTTCACTACTTTATTCTAGTTCTAATCATTTACTTCATCCAAAAAAGGCTTAGGGATGATAATTTTTAGACTATTAAACACATAAAAGTAAACTTATGAGTATTGAAGGGATAAATAAAAAATAACATATATTCCAAAAACCATGAATTTATAGGTATCAATTCATATTATCCCTGAACTATTTCCTAATATAAAATCTTATGGACTATTTTTTCCCTTTATAATGATTCATAAATGGCTTGTGAATTTACCAAAGCATATCCCCTAGGAGTTTCAAACTGGGTGTGAAGTAAAACCTTTTTTGGTGCACCAGGTGATGATCAAGTCTATCTCAATGTGATCTTTTTTGTGTTATTAACCCTAGGTACAACTATTCCATATCCACATCCACTTGTAGTATCCATACATGGATGAATTTTCTTTGAAACCATTTACTCTAAAATTTACCAATATTTGGGAAAATTTTCTTATGTTTTGTGTTATCCCTAAGGCTTTCTCAATATTCTTCTAATCATAATCCAAAAAATAATGAGATATTTCTTTGATTCCAACTACCAAAAAACATATCTTTTATAAAAATTATTTCACGATTTATTAAATAATGGTATACATATTACAAGCCCAGAAGATCATGAGGTATAGTGTCATTAGAAAATTAGGTACCTAAAATTATAACATAAAACATGGGTACAAAATAATTATTTTAAAAACTCTTTAACTAGCCCTTATATTCCTTGGATATGAAAAAACTACATTGGATAACATGAGGATATGAATAAGAAAGGGTGAGATATAAATCCCAATGAGTGAACAATAAAAGGATAACATGATGAAACTAATAAAAGTGAGTAATTATGAAAATTAAGGTAACATAATAGGGGTGAGAATCATAAAATTGAACATTGAAGCATGATATATGAATATAACATGAAGGCAATATTGGAATGTAGAAACAACATAAAGCATGACATCATAAACAAAATTAAAGGATAACCACCAAGAAAACATAAAATAGTGTTCATTGGATAACCTCCCATGCACAATACATGGAATCTCAAGAGATAAAAATATTACCCAACGCATTAAAGGGATATATAATTCTGGTCTCACTAGTCACACTAATATCATGTACATGCATAAGTTTTACACATAGATTATACAACATAAGGATGTATTTCATCACATAAAATAACACTAATAAGGAGTTTGGTTTACGTATATGGAATTACCCATGAAATTAAGAATTGGTACATGTAGGTTAATACTATTGAGTGAAACTGGGGATGGTTATTCACACTATAAATGTTTTTTTCATGGAAAATCATAGGATAATTTCTACATCATAATAGGGGTACATGATGATTTATGGAAGGGTTTAATGAGAGTTAAATGGGTATATAATCACATAGAAATAATAGGGATAGTAATGGGCATGTGTAAAAAAATATCCCTGTATGAAAAATTGGAAACCTAAAGTAATAATATAAAGAAGGTGGTTGAATAAGGAGGAGGAGAGGATCACTTAACTTGAGAGGGTACTTCTAAAATCCAAGGAGGATCTTGTAAAAAGATAGGGGCACATTGGGAGGGCTCAATATATGTAATATTAGCGTAAATTCATCATACAAGGGTTTTGAGTGAACAATAATTAGAGGTTTGTTGGGTTCTCATAGAAAAGAAGAGGATAATTCTTTATTAATTTCTAAACATAGGTTTTTTGGATCTATATGATAAATTTATCCAAAAAAAATATTACCATGGTTTTTTCTCATGGTTTACTCTAAAGAAGAGTGAATTTCATTATTTTATAATTCTAGGACCAATATACTTAAAATAATTCCCTTGGTGATGTGAATGTTTTTCAAGTTTATAATTTATTTATTTTGAAACCTTAAAATATGATATAGATTTTTTAGGATTCATTATGGGTTTATAAAATTAATAAAATAACATAAAAACATAATTTTAAAGGGGAAACATAATTTTGGTCATGGATACGATTTATTTTATTTACTACATCACTGTTTAAATTTTATGATGTTATAATGCATATCGTATAATTATACTATATTTAATTTTTACCCTAAAGGTTGACTGTCTCATAAAATTATGAAAGAGTTAACATTGGATAATTTCAACATTCTAATTTTAATTTTTTTTTCAAAATAATTTCCCTAATAAGATAATTTACACTTTTAAAACAAAAAATCTGCATTTATTTAAAAAATATTGGGTTTTTTTTATATGAATTTTTTTGAGCCATATAAAAATCATTTTTGAATTCATTAAATTATATAGTCATTAATATTTTAAAAATATTAAATAATAATAAAATTTTATGAAAATATCATTTATTTAAAAAATTCAAAAATTAATCAAAAAATTTATCTTGATTGAAATTATTTAATTACCATAAATAAAATTGTTGTTTTACTATATCAAAAATATATTTTTCATAAAACATTATTATTTAACCATTATAATGAAAGAGAAGATAAATAAAATAATTATAATAATAACAATAAAAGTATAAAAATTTATATTTTCATGGTTTAGAAAAATTTCCCTTTATTACACTAGTAAATTCCCTAGGGGTAAAGTTTGTGATTTTTATATTATATTGGGTTGGTTCGGTGAACAAGGTTTAGACTGTGATCTCGATGATCTTGAACTTCAACCATACTTTTTTTCTCTCCAAATTTAGTTTATGAATCTTAGATTTGTCTGGGTCAAGGGAAAATCCTAGTGATTCTCTCTCCCATGGGAGATCTGACAAATAGGATTCATAGTGTATGATATTTTTGGTTGGGGAAATCACTTCCTTGGATAGTATCAATTGGATTTATCATAACCCTATATGTATATATATTAAAATTATAATCACTATATAATGACTATAATATCAATTATTATAATGTTTAAGGGTTTTTTAAATTTGATAGGAAAAAAATTGTAACTCTCCAAGATTACTAAAGATGAGCATATGTTTTCTATAGAAACTAATTATAATGAATTTATTCTTTCAAAAGATAACATCATTTATAAAAGTTCATATTGTTATAGTGGAGCTCAATTTTTTTTAAAAGGGGATTCAAATGCCTTTATAATTCTTTCTTGGGAACCTAGGATTAAAGTGATAAATATTGGAGAAAAGTGGGTTCATAGGGGATTCAAGTATTTCTATGAATCCGAAAAAATAGAACACCACATCACAACCCCCTTGACCATGCCAGATAACTAGATAAAAAAGGAAGAACTATGACATAGTGAAAGGGGTTACACAACAATTTTCTTAGTCAAACCCATGTCTAAGTAAAATGGAACAAATCACACTGTAGATCCTATAAAATATGAAGGGAACCATGACTTAGGGTAAACCACTAAATTTTATGACCAATTCACAAATGGAATTCTACACCACAACCTAAACCTAATGACATTGCTACCTTGAAATTTGAAGACCCACCCAAATTCACCCTTCAGACCTTAAACTATATTTATCCTCTCTACACTAAAGGACTGAACTAAACTACACCACATCACCACTCTATGAAGCATATATGAAAAAATGGTAGTGGATCAAAAATCCTTCCCCTTGAGAACCTACATTGCAACTGGGATCTCCACATTGAACTGAACATCCCCAAGACACAATATATCCCTTCATGCCATATAATTCTCTACATGATCCACCCCGAGCCTTATCTCAGCACCTCCAACACCCAAGACTCAAAAAGGAAAGAGATATTAATATATATTCCCTTATAGAGACATTTATAATAGGTTAAGGTATAAGATTTCATAAAAAATAAATTAACTCAAAAAGAGGAGTATGAGTTGGAATAATCCCAAATCAAGGAGGCTGTGGATATCAAAATTTTACTCTATATGTGTGAGGACAAGGAAGGGGGAGAGGATTCAACATTCACCATCCAAAAATTAAATAAAACATTAAATTCATTGATTTTCATAGGCATGGACATTATATCAGTGAATATTGGAGTAAGAAACCTCTAGATAGTGTTACCAAGGAGTCCAATAATGTTGGAGTAGGGGATGTTATAGGAGAATCTCTTATATTGATGACACAATAATTAACATAAAATCAAGGTATATGGTATCTTGACTCTACAGTAATAAACTACATGAAAATATAGAAGAACTTTTTTACAAAGCTAGTTCGGAGAGTTCAAGGAGAGATTTCATTTAGCAATCTCTTAAAAATATTTAACCAAGTAAAATGATATATTCTGATCATATAAATAAATGGAAGTCAAGTATTCATTTTTATGTATGAATTCTGACGTATAATCAAGGTAAATTGATGAAAAATGGATTTCACATAATCCTAAAAGATAAAAAATAGAAATTATTTATGGAAATGTAATGATAGTCAAAAAAAGTTTCCCATGATGAAGAACCAAATGTTTCCACATACGATCCACCATGATGTACCATGATATTTGATGTTGGTACTTGATGATAAATACTTTCTATTGAATCTCAGGTTTATATATTTAAACATTCATAATTTAAGATTATTAGTAAAAAAGAATTTGGTGAATGAAATTCCCAGCATTATAAATTTGAATCAAATATGTTAAAGATATGTTCTTACTAAAAAATAGAAATATCATTTCATGAATGAAAATTAGAGAGCTGATGTGACACTCATGTTAGTCCAAACCAATGTGTGTGGTCCATTTTATCATTAATCGAATGAATAAATATGGTATTTTCTAACATTTGGTATGATTATTGTATAAAAACATCGTTACAATTTCTCGTGATATAGTTTAAAGTGTTTGATATCTTCAAAGAATTCAAGGTGCTATTTAAAAAAATATGAAACTATAATATAAATAATTTTCAATCTAATTGATGTGAGGAGTACAAAACCAATGTTTTTTAGTGGCATATCAAGAAACATGGTATTAAAAATTAGTTTAAATTATCTCACACACCTCAACTTAATGGAGTAATGGGAAAAAATGAATCCTTCTTAAAATGATAAGAAGGATGAGGAAATATAAATGAGTTACCAAGAATTTCTTTTGGATGAATCGACTTTGTGTGTGGTGTATCTACTCAATTGATTCCCAATAAAAAAATAAAGAAAATGATGCTTCATGAAGAATGGATTACTCACAATCCTAGTGTTATTCATCTTAGGATTTTTAGGTTTATTGCTGATGTCAGGATACCAAATAAAAAATGAAATAATTTTGATGAAAAAGGAGTGAAGTGTGTCCATTTGGGAAATAGAGATTGAGCAATGGGATATCTCTTATATAATCACATCACTAAGAAGATTATATTTAATAGAGATGTTATCATGAAAGAAAATGAGTTATGGAAATGGAATTAAGATGAATATTTAAGAATCAAGATGAATATTTAATAGATGTTCAACTCACTTTATAAGAAGAAGAAAATATTAAAGAACTACCAATGTAAGAATAAAGGGTTTAATAACCAATTATGTTATCACCGCATAATTTTTTTAGAAGGTATTTAACAAGAAATTTCTCATATAAAACTCAAAAAATTTTAAATCATTATATAAATATATGATAGAAAAAAAAAATATTGGAATATATGAGTTTTTATAATCTCTTGACGACTTATGACCCCGTTATATTTGAGGAAGATAAATTCAATGAAATATGGAGGAAAGATATGAATGAAGAATTCCATTTCATAAAGAAGAACAATACATGAGACATAACTCACCTCCTAGAAGGATGAAAAATAATTGGTGCGAAGTGGGGGTTCTAAACTAATAAGAATGGTAAATGGTAAGTCCATGGATACAAAGCAAGACTCATTGCAAAAGGATATAAAAAATGAATTCATTGACTATGGTGAAGTCTTTTCATCAATTTCAATTATATATATAATCATATTTTTTGTCTCAAGAGCTTGCTAATATAAATGGATGGCTCGTCATCTAGATGTGAGGATAACATTTTTAAATAGATTTTTGTAAGAGGATTTATATATTGATCATCCACCTAGATAAATAAATAAATGAATAGGAGGAAAGCTGTAAATGGGAAAGAAATATCTCTACAGAATTAAGAAATAACCACATGTATGGAACATTTGGATTGATGATTACATTCAATCCATTGGATTCCAGAGGTGTCCATACGGATACTCAATATACCAGAAGAACGAGGATGATGGAAACATATTATTATATTTATTATATATTGATGATCATATTTTCATAGGAAATAATCCAGGTATGTTATCATCCTATAATGAGATCATGTTCAAGGAGTTTCATATGACTGATATTTGAGAGATGGCTCACTTACATGACTAATAATTTATTCGAATTTATGTAAGATTATTCATCTCTCAGTGAAATTATTCCACTAAAATTTTATAGAAGTTAAACATAGTAGTTTTCAATCCTATTATAACCCTAGTTGAAGAATGATTGGAATAGTGAAGAAATGATACTTAAGGTGTGGATCTTACCTATTTGAAAAGCGTGGTTGGAAGCTTGAGATACCTAAAATGAATGGGGACATATATTCTATATGGGTAAAGACTTGTTATAAATTATATTAATATTCCTAGGAAGGAAAATTTGAATGATCCCAAAATAATTCCAAGGTACATTAAAGTCACAATAAATGAATGTATATTCTATACACGTAGTAAATATTTCAATCTTGTTGGATATTCAGATAGTAATTGTGGAAGAGATTTTGATGAAAGGAAGAGTACAACTCAATTCTCATTATTTGTTTGTGACATGAAATTAACATGGTCATCAAATAAAAAATATATTGTTACATTATCATAATATGAATTTGAGTACGTTTTTTCAATTCAGCTATGTGATATAGCATATGGCTTATAAATGTGCTACGATATATGGTCTATACACAAGAAGAACCCAATGAGATATTTATTGAAAACCAAGTGAAGATTTCTTTAGATGAAAAATATTATTTTTATGAATGAAGAAACAATATTTATATGAGTTATCATTTCATTAGAGATCATGTAGAGAATAAAGAAGTCAAACATTTCACCCCTAGAATAAATGAACAACTTTTGGATATCTTCATGAAACAACTGAAGCATGATATTTTTTTTATGATAAAACAAATACTTGTAATGAAAATAATTTTTTAAACTTAAGGTGTTAAAAAAGAAACTTTTTTAAAAAACATTTGGATGCGAAGAATATTACTGTTGGGATGATGTGGAGGCCAATCCCAAATACAGGGAGTTTATTACAAGAGAAATAAATCTAGTAACTAGATAAATTAAATTTTCAACAATGAATTTATATGAAAACAATAATGGTGGATAGATTAAAGGAATCAACCCTTTACTTGTATAATGTTTCATTAAATTGAGATCTTTTTTTCACATGAATTGTAACTTGTATCTATTTAGAAATTTATCCCAGAGGTGGAATAAAATTTCTTGAGTCCATTTCATTTTGTATCCTAAAATTACCACAGGTGACCTATATTTTATTATACAAATACACCCTCCACAATGATATATGAAACTTATTCATAAATTTTATTGTTAACCAATCAAATTTTTAGTGATTAATATGTTTTCTCTCTTTATTATAAAATGCAAATTTTTACTAAAAAATAAAATTTTATCGCAATTTAATATCTATACCACAACATTCACTATATTGATCTAGATTATATTTTCCCTTCTACATGGAATCTATGCCTCGAGAAAACCCCATCGTCCATATATATCATCTCTCTTACTAGAGTGTAGGTGTCCCCATGCCGGGGAATTTGAATCTCACTCTAGTATCTTGTTGTGCACACACCCATCAAAGGATCGTCCTCCCAAATATATGTTTAATATTTTTGTAGGCATGAAACCTCCAACACATGGCTACCATATCATTGTGGGATATTTGTGTGCCTTCTATAAAATTTCACAATGATCCAAGTTATTCCTCCTTACAGATTCAATGGGATTATTCCCTAATTCATAGACCTCCATCAGGCCACATCACTATTTCTAGAACCTTCATCAAGCCTCTATATTATTATTTTATGCTCTATCAGGCATCTAAATTTCTTCTCAAACATTTATTTACATTATTTATAGATACTCTTACCTCTTTTGAGATTTTTTATTATTTCATGAACCTCTATCAATCCTCTTTTCAACTGTTCATACCTCCTTGAGATCTCTTGATAACTTCTCAGATCACCACCAATCTAACCAAATCACCGTTGATCCTTTTTTTCTATTTCCCATAACATTTTTTCACAATTGATCTAATAAAGATTTATATTTTTATTATTTTTAACTATTACTGTAAAATTGAGTATGTCCAACATGAGAGGTATTATCAGAATATACTCTGTTTATTGTCTTATTTTGTATCCAATCGAGGTAAATCTAATTTGAGAGGGGGTTATCAACTGTTTGGATATCCATAGTATTAAAATATTTAAGATATTATTTAATGGTATAAGGTTTGACTAGGTCAAATGGATAACTTGTTTTTATGATTCAACTTATATCTTTATCTTTATCTATAATTATATTAACCCAACACAATTTAAGATGTATGAATTCCAAGTTTCAAATTATATCATTATAATAAAAACTTATCATGGGAATTTTTTTAATTATAAGATAACTTATCATTGGGTTTAAAATATGCCTCATTACCTTGATCATATTTTTTAAGAAAATTATGAGTTAAAATCAAATACTTTGTTTGATAATTGAAATTAAAAATACTCTTAAATACAAACACATATTGTGATAAGGAATTAATCTAATAAAAAAGGGATATTTTCTTTTAATCTATCTAATAATCCTTACATCCATTAAACTTAGGTTATCTTAATGAACTTATATTAATATAAGTTAAATGTAGATTAATTATAATAAATGTTTAGGAATCAAAATATGACAACATATTTTAGTTTAATTACAAAATGACTCTTCATCATCCTTCATAAACCAATGCATGGGGGAATTAGTTACACATCCCAAAGAAGAAAATTAAAGAAAATTAATTTTATAAATCCATAAAAATGATAATGTGAAGGATAAGAAAGAAAAATAAAAAAACTATTAGTTGATCCATGATTCATGTTGACCCATCTCCAAAGGTGTTATCAGAAGTTCTATCTCTCCCAATAAAATATCCTCCTTTTTAGGGACAATATATCCCATAATTAATCCACTAAACATGTATTAAACGAGTTAACTCAGGTGGTTGGAATAATTTTGGGATATTTTGAAAAAATTAATGGTTATGAAACTATTCATAAATCCATGTAAAAATCATTGTCTCAAAAACTAAGAAATTCATGGTTAGGTAACAGTGCATCAAAAAATGTAATTAGAAATGGTTCAAAAACTCAGAATTCATGATTTCTAACTAACACCACTATATATATATATATCAATAATTAAAGTCTATCAATTATAGAAAATAACTTATAAATGGTCTATATTTATTATGGCTCGTTTGAAGTGCTGATAAATGTCACCTTTATCATCTCTAAAAAATGCTCATAAAAGATACCATTTATTAGAACTTTTATTTTCATTTATAAAGGAGTTTCATTTTTCATTTATAAAATTATTTTTTATCACCAATAAAAGGTTCCCTTCATAAATTTTTTAATATATTATAAAAAAATATTTAATATATAAATGTATTTATATTGATATATAAATTTATAATATTTTCTTTAATATTTTTTATATAATAATAAATATTTATATTCCCTTAGTATATAAAATATTTAGAGAAAATTGGTTTATAAAATAATTAAAAATTAGTATTGATTAATAATATTCTTATTAGTATTAAGTAGTAGACATTTAAAAACAATCTCATGATTGAAAAAATAAAAAACAAATTAAGATATAATGAAAAGTTGAAAAAATTGATTTTGCATCAAATGAACATAATTTGTTTACCCAAGTTACTATTTTGGATCCACAAGATGTAAAATTAAATATTGTAAATATTTTTATAATTTTTTGGACATGAGGAATCATAGTTACAATTTCTTATCTATTAAGAAGTCCCAAAAGGTATTCAAAACTTAATTTTCATTAGGGGTACCCTAATTTTTGAACCTTTGATTGAATTTTGGCCACATTTTAGAGGCTATTCAGGTATTTGTTTAGGTGAACACAAAATTTATTCCATAGTCTTACATTCATATGGTTATTATGGTGTTTGAGTTTTAATATTTTTAATATTTTATTTTTTATTTATAAATTAAAATATAAATATTTATAGATGTTTTAATATATTTATATCTAAAATATTAATTTTATAAAAAAATATACATTTTTTGATATATAAACTATATTAAAATAAAAAATTATTATCTATATTATTTTAAATTAAAATTTCATCATTTTATTTACCTTACAAAAATGTATGGATATTTATATACCTATAATAATGTGTATATGAATATATATAAATATATATGTGTATGTGTATTAATATAAAAAATATATTTATATATATATTATAATATGTTTATATATATATATATATTAAAATAAGTATATATTTTAAAAAAATATACCTATATATAAATGTCAATATTTGGAAAGTAAAATCTTTTAGGACAGTGGTAAGGGTTCTTGTTGAGATTGTGGTGGGTAGGGGTTTGAATATCACAAATTATGAATTAATTTAAGATTTATGGGGGTGGGTATGCACATGTGTAGTGAATATATTTTCTATGAAATATGTTGAAAATAATATTTAAAAATTATCTTGAAAATTTTTATCACTATTTTTAGCATAGATGATGGTGATTGAAATTTAAGAGCACATACAAAATCAATTATTTTTTAGAGATGATAAATGTAAATTATAGTACAGATAAAAGGATAATCTACATTAGTGTAGTGTGCTTGGTTCTTAGATAATCAGACTAATCACACATTCCATCTTAGTACTTTATATGACTCCATTTTACATATGAATTAATCATATTATGTTTCTTTTAATTCAAACATCATTTTAGGGCCATTATTCTCCTATATAATGATAATATAGTCCTAAATACAAGATAAATGAATATAATTACCTAATTTAGTGAAGAAAATAATCATAAATATTTTTTTATTATTTGAGTGTGTTAAGATCCCCTATACTTATCATTTGTTTTTCCTCAAGGAAAACATAAAAAATTGTAGGGAATGAACATGAAAATAATTATTTTTATTAATTATATTAATAAATAAAATATGTTTTTTTTTTCAAAATCAAGCATATAATCTTAATTATTTACTCACCTTAAAGAAATTAACCAAATAAAATTCAAGTGTTTTTAACCCTTTTTTATTTTTATAAAAGCAACATTAGGTTTTTGGTAAACCCCAACAAGACCCAATGAATGGTTAAATAAACTAGGTCCACAATAAAGGGAAACCCAAAAATAGTAACCAATGTTTTTTGTCCACTAAAAATATTATCACTAATTAGAAATCCATCAATCCATCCAATTTTTATTGGGAAAATGAGGACTCAAATCTAAATATTAGAGTGATCGAAGCTATCACACATAATTGGAAGCTCATCGTACCACCAGAGTGTTGTGTACTTTATATCAAAGAAGGATGGGTGGAAATTCACATAGGCTAATGAAATATTGAATGTGCACTAATATAGTTACAATATTTATTAGTTATATATATGGTCTTTATAACTGCAAAAAATTTGCTGATATTTTATACTCCTTTAAAAGCTGGGGACTTTTATCAACATCAAAAATAGCGATTATAATAGCTCCATTGACTATGTCTAAAAAAGGGAATGATAAATTTGGATGTTTATTAGTGTTTTTTTAACTGATAAAATGGGACCCTTAGAAATTATTTTTATCACAAATAAAGGTAACTTTTATCAGCTCTAGAAATAGGGGTGATAAAAGAAAACCTATATCAATACACTATTGAAATTTATATCACACTATAAAAATATATATAGAATTTAATTTCAATTAAATTTATATCACAATACATATAAAACATGGTAAAATACTTACAAAAATTTCAATTATTATTATGTACAATTACATTAGTACATACAATTTATCACAAACATTAAAAAAATCAAAAACATTATTCCACTATCTTTGGTCCTCATATCAAAAGAGCATGATCATGCTACCAATTTCAAAATAAACAAACCCATATAAAAAATGAGTGTACCTATATAAAAAAATATTATTATGTTTTCAATACTAAAATGAAAAAAATAAACATAAATATTATACAATGCATTAAGAAAATATTCTTTAAAATTGAAAACACATACTTCGAGTCATACAAGGCACATCGATTATCAAATTAAAATGTGTCAAATTCCTAAAAATCACAAATTATTTATTTATAATTTTTAAAAATTATAAATAAATCCAAGAGTATTTGATTGTTTTTTAGTATGTAATACGTGTTTGGGACTAAAATGTCAATTTTAAATTAAAACACAGACTTTGAGTCATACTGAACACACCATGAGTCATATTGTAGTGTGAATGATTCCTGCACATCAAAAATTATTTATGGATCACTTTCCTAAAATAATAAGACAATACATGAATGTTTTCTTAATTTTAATTGAGTGACACACTTTTTTAACTAAAATGTCATTTTAAACCTGAAAACACACACATTAAGTCACACCTACCACACCATTTTTAAGATTGATATTTGGATGGTTCCAATACATAAAAAACAAATTGTGGAACATTTTACTAAAATATCAAGACATTTATGAATGTGTTTTTTTAATTTTCATTGAGTGACACGCATTTTTTAATAAATGTCACTTTTGAACTGAAGACACAAATTTTGAGTCATTCTGGTGAAACTATGTATCAGATTGATGTGTGGATAATTTCTTCATGTCATGAATGACTTATTTAATTTTTTCCTTATTTAACATATAAATATAAATGAATTTTCTTGGTTTTCAGTATGTCACACATAGTTTTAACTGAAATTTCAATTTTAAATAAAAACATGAACTTTAAGTCATACCGTAAAACCATGTGTTGAATTGACATGAGATTCAAACAAACATATAAAAAATGATTTATTGATTATTTCCCTAAAATATCAAGATAATTGAAGTGTATTAATTGGGTTTTAGTGAGTGACATGTTTTTTAACTAAAATATTATTTTTAAATTGAATACATCCACTTTGATTTATAATGGTCACATAGTGTTTCAGATTGATGTGAGACTAATTCCTACCCCTAAAAATGATTTCTGGATCATTTTACTTAAATTAAAGTACAATAGGAGTTTTTTTATTGTTTTATAGTGAGTGACATGTTTTGACTAAAATTTCATTTTAAACTAAAAACGCACACTTTGAGTCATACTAGTTACACCATGTTTTGGATTGATGTATGACTAATTTATAATTTTCAAAAATGACTTATGAATATTTTTCCTAATATATCCAACCAATATGAATGTGTTTTCCTGGTTTTATTTTAGTGAAATAAAATTTTTACTAAATTTTCACTTTTAAACTGAAAACAAGAAATTGAAGTCATACCAGTCACACTGTGTATCAGATTGAGGTAAGGCTGGTTCATAAAAATAAAAAATTACTTATGGATTATTTTCTTAAATTATTAAAAAAATATGAATTCATTTTATAAATTTTGAGTATCATACACATATTTTAAAGTAAAATTTCAATTTTAAATTAAAACACACACTTTGATTTATACTACCCACATTGTGTGTCAATTGATGTGAAGTTTATTCATACACATGGAAAATGAATTATGGAACATTTTAATAAAGTATCCAGAAAACATGAGTGTGGTTCTTGGTTTTTAGTGAGTGACATTTTTTCAACTAAAATGTAATTTTTAAATTGAAGGCATGAAATTTTATTCATACCAGTCGCACAATGTATCAGATTGACATATAACATATCAAAAATATGATATGGAATATTTTCCTAAAATATGAAGATAATTAACGTGTTTCTCAATATTTTTAGTAAGTGACATGTTTCTAACTAAAATGTTATTTAAAAATTAAAAAACATTTTTTGAGTCATAAGGGTCACACCGTGTATCATATTGATGTTATATTGATTAATAAACTTCAAAAATGACCAATGGATCATTTTCGTAATGTATCAAAATAATACAAATTCGTTTTCTCAGTTTTTAGTGAGTTGTAAACATTATTAACTAAAATTTAAACATAAATCTCATAATTTTAGTCAACCTAGTTAGAACGTATATCATATTTTGATGCGTCTAATTATTAAATGTTAAAAATTACTTTTGGAGTACTAAAGTATCAATACAATCAGAGTATGTTTTCATGATTTTTAGTGGGTGATGAATATTTTGAACTAAAGTGTATCTTTTATACTGAAAACACATACTGTGAGTCATATCGGGCACATGTTGTGTTGGATTAATGTTTAACTAATTCCAAGACATAACAAATGACTTATGTGTTGATTTAATAAAGTATCAAGATAATTCGACCTTCATTTCTTAGTATTGAGATTGTGATATAATAACCCATATATTTTTATATACCTTAATTTATTATTTATTAAATAAAGATACACATAATATAATCTCAAAAAATTTAGAGGCCTAGTATCTTTGGGAAATTATACAAATATAACATTATCAAGAAATAGTGAAATAAATACCTTACTTAAAACTTCATAACATTCCCTTAATATCCATTGATATTCTAATATTGCATAGGATAACCTAGGGATTTTCATATGAAAGGGATGTGTATAAATCCTATGAATAGAGTAATAAAATAATAAAATTATGAAATTACCACATGATATTCAATAGGAATATCAATATGACATCATATGGTGAGAATAATAAACATGAACATAAAGCATGGTATAAGATGATAACATCAAGGAAACATATAAATCTGATAACATAAAATATGACGTCATAATTATAAGTTAAGGATAAAGATTAAGATATAATGACATAGTGTTATTAGTATGACCTCACACACACCATAAATGTTATCTCAAGATATAAAAACATTGTCCAAGGCATTATAGGGAAATATAATTCTGATCCCACCCATCATATTCATATCATGTACACGCATTTGTGTGACAAATAAATCCTACAACATAATATTTCCTTTAAAAAAAATTAATCCCAAGATTATGGAGTGTTAGTTACATACATTTTAGTCCAAAATAAATGAAGGAAAATTATATCTAGTTGAATATGTTTGAGTGGAAATGGGGATGAGTATTCAAAGCAAATACTTTTGTATGGAAAATATTAAGATAATTTAAATAGCATAAAATGTGTACATCAAAATTCATTTAAGGGTATAATGAGAGTGAAAGGTGGTATATCATTGATTTTTAATAATAATTACTATAAATTGACGTGTAAAAACATATGACTACATGAAAATTTGAAATCAAAAGGCATAATATAAATAAAGGACTTGAATAAAGAGGATTTGAGAATCTCTTAACTTGAGTGGAAGCTTCAAAAATATTGGGATGACCATCTTAAGATATTGGGAACAACTTAAGAGGGATTTAGAGAGAGATATAGAGATTAAATTAATTCTTAATGGGTTTTTAGTGAATATGAGTGGGTGTTTGTGGGGGTATTTAGAGATAAAGAGAATGGAATTCTTTATTAACTTCTAAACTTGGGTTTTGGAGTCTATATAATAAAATAATCAAATAAAAAAACCTTCCCATATTTTTTACCATGGTTTATACCACATAAGAGTGGTTTTATATATTTTATAAGTCCATGAACCTAAAATATAAAAATAATACCACTGGTGATGTGGAAGTGTTTCATGTTTATAAAGAATTTATTAAAAAAATATAATATAGGGTTTGGAGGATCCATTAAATGTTTAATGAATTAATAAAATAGCTTAAAAAATATTATTTTAATACAGGATTATATTTTCAATATTTTATTCCATTTATAATATTTATTACCACACTTTTGGGCTATTATGATGTCATAATATATAAACTATGTTTCAATCATAATATGTTTTTACCCAAAAATTACACTATCCTAGAAAACTATTAAAAATTCACCATTGTATAATTTTGATATGAATATTTGAAAAATAATATTTATTTTATCAAAAGAATTATACAAATATGATAATTTATACTTTTAAATAAAAAACATATTTGTTGGAAAAAACATGTTTTTATGATGGTAACATCATTTTGACCATTATTAAAATTACATTCGGATTAAATAAATAATATTATCATAAAAATAAATATTATTTAATAAAATATATTATGAAATTAACATTTATGTAAATATTCTTGATTTTATCAAAAAAGAGTGTTATTTCCAAGACCTGTCCTCGGGGCCCGTGCTGTGACTACCCCAAGCCTGCCTTCCATAGGCTAGGGGCTGGCGACTAGCACCAAGGTGTAATTCCCTATAAAAAGGGAAGGCATTGCCTTTGTAAAGTAAACAAACACCATAGAGAAAGAAAGCAGTAGAAGTAAACACTAAGTAAAAACTGGGTACAACAGTAAGTGTGGAAAAGTAAGTGGGCCAGTATACAAACCCAAACTGAAATTAAAGTACAACTGGAAAGGGAAAACAGCAACTGTAAAGTAGAGCCGCAGCGTCGAGCTGTCCACTAGAAGTCCCACCTGAAGGGTGGGCACAGATAGCCTCTACTGCTCCTCAGGTCCAGCCGACCGCTCCGAGTACATCCCACCCAGTGGTCCACCTCCAGGTACCATCCTGCTCCGCAAGCCTCAACCATGATCAGTGCTGTCTGTCATCTGCAACCAACACAACGTAGTGCGGGCATAGCCCGTGCAGGGGTGAGTATAAGCTACTCAGTAGGGACCCTGAGACCCCCTAAGGTCTCCTAAAATCCACAAAGGATAATCCACAAGGTAAGATACAATCACGAAGTAACATCCGACACCACTTAGGTATATTCCCATACATATACCTAAGTCATCAATTCTCATTCAGCTCCAACATCCGAGCCCAAGTACAACCCATTCCACACAGGAACACACAACCAAATCCACACAGGAAAGAATAACGTAATCCACACAGGATATCAAGTCAACCTTATCGAAGATAAGGTTTGAAAATCAAGACTCAGCTCATACATGATTTTCATTATCGAAACCGTAACTGCTGAAGAGCCCCGTCTCTGGAGTGTACAGAGGTCTTATCACGACTCCGAGGTACTGCTCACTAACCTAAGACTGCTGAGGTACTCCTCCTGTTGAGTACTGTGGGCCTCCTTCTACAACCAAGCGCTTCCCACCATGGGTCTGCCGCTACAACCAAGCGCTCCCCCTCATAGCCACCAGAGGTACTCCTTCTGTTGAGTACCGTGGGTCTGCCGCTACAACCAAGCGCTCCTCCGCCGTGGGTCTGCCGCTACAACCAAGCGCTCCCCCTCATAGCCTCCAGAGGTACTCCTTCTTTTGAGTACCGTGGGTCTGCCGCTACAACCAAGAGCTCCTCCGTCGTGGGTCTACCGCTACAACCAAGCGCTCCCCACTGGGCTATCCGAAACACACTGAGTCGATCAGTCAAGAAGTCGCCAGGTCTCAGCCAGCTACACAGTCTCCGTACTCCGCACGCTCGTCTCCGGGAGGGTTCGCTCCATGAGCTACTGGTCGATACTACAAGTATCACAAAGTCCCATGAAGAAGTATCTCAAAGGACCGCCTCATCATAGGGGTCTCAATGGAGTAGATGGCGCGTCAATCAGACGCCCAGTCTGTGAGTTATTAGCCTTTTTGTCCCAGGGGCCCGGTTGGTTTCGTGTACGAACCAACCCGATCGTATCTCAACTGTACCCCGAACTCACATAGGTATAATAATAGGGACCGTTTCTCAATGTGTTCACCAATGCCGCTGACGGTTCGTCAAACGGACGTCCAGTCTGAAAGTTATCAGCTTTTCCATTCCAGGGGGCCGGTTGGATTTCGGGTACAATCCAACCTGGCCATACTCCAACTGCATCCAAAACTCAGGCGAAGTATGCCAAAAGTTCCGTCTCATCAAGAGTAAAACAACGAGATAGACGGCGCGTCAATCGGACGCCCGATCTGTGAGTTATTGGCTTTTTCGTTCCAGGGGCCCGGTTGGTTTCGTGATCGAACCAACCCGACCACACTCTGACGGCATCCAAACCATGAGCGGAGTAAGCCAAAAGATCTGTCTCACTAAGAGGAATCCATCAAAGTCAACGGCACGTCAATCGGACGTCCGAAGGTCAAGATATGAGCATTTCCGTTCTGAGGGCCCGGTTGGTTTCGTGTACGAACCAACTCGGCTGAACCCAAATTTCTCCAAAACCTTGAGTGTAATATACCGAAACGACCGTCTGAATCCAAGGATCGCATCGCAACTGACAGTGAGTCGATCGGAGGCCCGTAGCTCAAGTTATGGGCAACAGACCGAATAAGGTTCGGTATTAGGGGGTTCGGGCCCGGTCTGACTCGGCCCGATACCCACAGGGTCGGCCCGGCCCGGCGCGGCCCGGTCGGGTGGACTGGCCAGGAAGCCGTCTCGGCGCGCGGTGCGCTGGGTGTGCTGGCCAGGGGTTCAGCCAAACGGCCGAACTGTTCGGGGCGGGGGTGCTGCCCCCCGCGTGAAGTTAACCGCGGCCCCTTAATGGGGCCGCTTCGTCCGGCCAGCCGGGGGTTTTGAACCCCCGATTCCTCCAAGGTCTGGCCGGCGGTCGTCCGCCCTCTGCCGCCATGGGACCAGCAAGGCCGGTCCCCTTGCTCCGACGCCGGCGGCCTGGTACCGGTCGCCGGTTCCACTGTTCCGCTATGGCCCGGAACCGGCCGCGGCCTTGGTTCGTCCGGCAGGGCTCGACGGCGCCGCGCCCCTCCGCCGCGGCCCCGCTCCGGCCGCGGTACTATAGCGGTGCTCCGGTGTGGCACGACGACGCCGCATCTTTGGTTCGTTTTCAACGGCGCGGCGCGATGGCGCCGCGTCTTGGTTCCTCTTCAACGGCGCGGCGCGACGGCACCGTGCTCCTCCCCCTTTCCTTATCAAAATTCCCCGCAGTGGTTCGGCACCGCGTTGCCGTGCTTTCCGCAACAATACCAACAACCAAAAAAAGGGGAGGAGTGTTGTCCGTGCTCGTGCGGTCTGACCTCCTCCTGTTATCACGATAACAGGAAGTTCAAGAAAGGAGAATCGACAGAAGATTTCATGAACCAACAAATAAAAGAAATCCCTACCTCAACGCTGTCGTCGAACGAGCATTCGTCGCGGAATTAACCGTCACGGAAGAAGAGGACCGCCGCGGAAGAAGAAGATCACCACGGTAGTAGAGAATCGTTGTTGGCGTTACGTGATCTCTGAGGAAGGCGTCACTCGCCGTCATCCGTCGTCAGAGATTGGCGTTCTTCGTCGGTGGTGGTGCATCCTTCGCGTTCTTCGTCGGCGGTGGTGCATTCTTCACGTTCTTCATCGAAGAACGAAGAATCTTCTCTTTTTCTCTCAAGGGTTTATCACAACACAACCTCAACCATAATAAAATAAGTCCAACACTTATTTTATTATCAACCTAAGCTTTTGAAATTCAAAAGATAAGAAATGAACAATTAATTCAAAGAATTAATTGTAACAATTTAACTGCCCAATTTAATGGGGTGTTTCTTAACCACAAAAACACATGGTTGCCTTTCATTAAAGTGGGGGTTTGCGGGTGCGTTACTTAGGAGGGAAGAAATGGTGGGGCTCGTGAAAGCCCCACCTCACAAATATCCTACCAAGTGGGTAAGATATTGTGGGTTCCACCTTATCCGCTTAACTTAGCTTAATCCACTTAAGTGAAATAAAATAAATTGTCACACCACTTTATTTTATTCCTTAACTTAATGCCGAAAATTAAAAACCACACCCAAGCAAACGCAACTCCGGAAAAGGTGTTTCTAATAAATTACCAGCACTGCGATTCCATCGGTGCCCTCAGAATTCGATTCCGAGCACCGGTTCAAAAGTTATAAAAACTCACTCGTCCGTTCACTGAACGTACCCGAGCTAAAATTCAGAAAATGATTCCGGGCACACCGGACCTCAGAATCAGGTGCCGTCAGAAACTGCATTCTTGTAAAATTACAAAGAAAATTAAGAAAAAATTTCCCTTGAATTTTAAGGGTCTTTACATTACTCCCACCTCAGGGCTTTATGTCCACGTAAAGCTTTAAAACAAACTAGGGTTACAAAAGCGGTACTGAGCACACATCTGAGTCTTCCACTCCCATGTGCTCCCCTGGAGGTTCCCGTACTGCCAGTGAAAGCGCACCCAAGGAATCGACCCGTCCTCGTAGGACCCGCTCCTATTGTTCCCCGATCCCCACTGGAACCTCTGTGAGGGTCACCCCATCACCAAGTCCAGCTCCTCATGGTTGATAAAAAGCGAAGGATCAAGCTCGTATCTCCTCAGTTGAGATACCTGGAAGTCATCGTGCACCTGGTGCCACTGAGGTGGGTGGGTAAAGCGGTAAACCACCTCACCTACACTGTTGAGGACCTAGAAAGGTCCGTTGAACCTCGGAGATAACTTGTCACCTTGACCACATCTCCGTAACTCACGTCAAGGTGAGACCTGTAGGGAAACGTGGTCACCAACCTCGAACATTAGTGGTCTCCTGGATGCGCACCGCTCGGAGGGTGGCTGGGACAAACTCTGAGCGGAAAAGACACTCAAAGTCCATCCAAAAGAGAGATGCCTCGTCGTGCACCTGGAGCATCAAGCTCCACCATCTTCCTGCTGCCGCGTGCAGGAGGCTCGTTGCAAGGACCACCATAAGGTCAGCTGGTGTCCCTAACAAACGGAAAACTTGTACAACTGCCTCCAGCCAATCCTCGGCTGCCCGAGGGTCCATCTCCCCACGGAACCTGGGCAGTCGCTGACGCTGAAACTCGTGCAGTGCACTAAGGCGACGTGCATCGTCAGCGGCTGAGGTTGGTAGCATTGGTGGCTCGGCGGGTAGAGGTACAGTCGGTGCCTCAGCTGTCAAAGGGCCATGTACCGAGGCCTCGTCGCTCTGTGGTCTGTCGTCACACACAACTCTCGGAACCCTAGCTGGTTGCCGTTGTGGGGCCATCCTGAAAAGGAAACACGTGCGCCACGGTCAGAACAGTATACCTGGTAAGTTGACACAAAGTAATCACAAAGAAAACTTAAAACACACATGCAATCAATGTTTTCGTGCATTAAGTCGGAAATCAGAAGTCAGGGTCCTGGTGTACGGATACGTCGGCCGTCGCACCAACACTAGACTCCCTGGACTAATAACCACACTCAATACTCTTAACACTATTGCTTCACATAGAAATAGAACAGAGTCCTGAGTTATGTGGTAGAACTGAATACCTCTGATACCAATTTTTCACGACCCGTCCTCGGGGCCCGTGCCGTGACTACCCCAAGCCCGCCTTCCACAGGCCAGGGGCTGGCGACTAGCACCAAGGCGTAATTCTCGGTAAAAAGGGAAGACATTTTCTTTGTAAAGTAAAAAAACACCACAGAGAAAGAAAGCAGTAGAAGTAAACACTAAGTAAAAACTGGGTACAACATTAAGTGCGGAAAAGTAAGTGGGCCAGTATACAAAGCCAAACTGAAAGTAAAGTACAACTGGAAAGGGAAAACCACAACTGTAAAGTAGAGCCGCAGCGCTGAGCTGTCCACTGGAAGTCCCACCTGAAGGGTGGGTACAGATAGCCACTACTACTCCTTGGGTCCAGCCAACCGCTCCGAGTACGTCCCACCCAGTGGTCCACCTCCATGTACCGTCCTGCTCCGCAAGCCTCAACCACGATCAGCGCTGTCCGTCGTCTGCAACCAACACAATGTAGTGCGAGCATAGCCTGTGCAGGGGTGAGTATAAGCTACTCAGTAGGGACCCCGAGACCCCCTAAGGTCTCCCAGAATCCAAAAAGGATAATCCACAAGGTAAGATACAATCACAAAGTAACATCCGACACCACTTAGGTATATGCCCATACATATACCTAAGTCATCAATTCTCATTCGGCTCCAACATCCGAGCCTAAGTACAACCCAGTCCACACAGGAAAACACAAACAAATCCACACAGGAAAGAATAACGTAATCCACACGGGATATCAAGTCAACATTATCGAAGATAAGGTTTGAAAATCAAGACTCATCTCACACAATATTTTCATTATCGAAACCGTAACTGCTGAAGAGCCCCGTCTCTGGAGTGTACAGAGGTCCTGTCACGACTCCGAGGTACTCCTCACTAACCTAAGACTACTGAGGTACTCCTCCTGTCGAGTACTGTGGGCTTGTTGCTACAACCAAGCGCTTCCCACCATGGGTCTGCCGTTACAACCAAGCACTCCCCCTCATATCCACTAGAGGTACTCCTTCTGTTGAGTACCGCGGGTCTGCCGCTACAACCAAGCGCTCCTCCACCGTGGGTCTGCCGCTACAACCATGCACTCCCCCTCATAGCCTCCAAAGATACTCCTTCTATTGAGTACCGTGGGTCTGCCACTACAACCAAGCGCTCCTCCTCCGTGGGTCTGCCGCTACAACCAAGCACTCCCCACTGGGCTATCCAAAACACACCGAGTCGATCGGTCAAACAGTCGCCAGGTCTTAGCCAGCTACACGGTCTCCGTACTCCACACGCTCCTCTCCGGGAGGGTCCGCTCCACGAGCTACTGGTCGATATTAAAAGTATCACAAAGTCCCATGAAGAGGTATCTCAAAGGACCTCCTCATCATAGGGGTCTCAACGCAGGAGATGGCGCGTCAATCGGACGCCCAGTCTGTGAGTTATTAGCCTTTTTGTCCCCGGGGCCCGGTTGGTTTCGTGTACGAACCAACCCGACCGTATCTCAACTGTACCCCGAACTCACATAGGTATAATCATAGGGACCTTTTCTCAATGTGTTCACCAATGTCGCTGACGGTTCGTCAAATGTACATCCAGTCTGAAAGTTATCAGCTTTTCCGTTCTAGGGGGCCGGTTGGATTTCGGGTACAATCCAACCCGGACATACTCCAACTGCATCCAAAACATAGGCGAAGTATGCCAAAAGTTCTGTCTCATCAAGAGAAAAACAACGAGACAGACGACGCGTCAATCGGACACCCGGTCTGTGAGTTATTGGCCTTTTCTTTTCAGGGGCCCGGTTGGTTTCGTGATCGAACCAACCCGACCGCACTCCGACGATGTCCAAACCTCGAGCGGAGTAAGCCAAAAGATCCGTATCACTAAGATGAATCCATCAAAGTCGACGGCACGTCAATCAGACGTCTGGAGCTCAAGATATGAGCATTTCTGCTCCGAGGGCCAGGTTGGTTTCGTGTACGAACCAACTCGGCCGAACCCAAAGTTCTCCAAAACCTGGAGTGTAATATACCGAAACGACCGTCTCGATCCAAGGATTGCATCGCAACTGACGGTGCATCGATCGGAAGCCCGCAACTCATGTTATGTGCAACTGACCGAATAAAGTTTGGTATTAGGGGGTTCGGGCCCGGTCTGACCCGGCCCAATACCCCCAGGGTCGGCCCGGCCCGGCCCGGCCCGGCGCGCGGCGCGCTGGCCAGGGGTTGGGCTGAACGGCCGAACCATTCGAGGCGGGGGCGCTGCCCCCGCGTGAAGTTAACTGCGGCCCCTTAATGGGGCCGCTTTGTCCGGCCAGTCGAGGGTTTCGAACCCCCGATTCCTCCAAGGTCCGGCCGGCCCGCTCCGGCCGCCCGGCTTCTGCCGCCACGGGACCGGCAAGGCTGTTCCCCTGGCTCCAACGCCGGCGGCCCGGTACTGGCCGCCGGTTCCGCTGTTCTGCCACGGCCCGGAACCGGCCGCGACCTTGGTTCGTCCAGCGTGGCGCGACGGCGTCGTGCCCCTCCGTTGCGGCCCCGCTTCGGCCGCGGTACTTTAGCGGTGCTCCGGTGCGGCACAATGGCGCTTAGCTCTTCCCCCTTTCCTTATCAAAATTCTGCGCGGTGCTTCGGCACCGCATTGACGTGCTTGCCGCAACAATACAAACAACCAAAAAAAGGGGAGGAGTGTTGGCCATGTTCGTGCGGTCCGACCTCCTCCCGTTATCACGATAACAGGCAGTTCAAGAAAGGAGAAGCGACAGAAGATTTCATGAACTAACAAATAAAATAAATCCCCACCTCAACGTTGTCGTCGAACGAGCGTTCGTCGCGGAATTAACCATACAGAAGAAGAGGACCGTCGCGGAAGAAGAAGATCGCCGCGGAAGTAGAGAATCGCTGTTGGCGTTAGGTGATCTCTGAGGAATGCGTCACTCGCCGTCGTCCGCCATCGGAGATTGGCATTCTTCATCGGCGGTGGTGCGTCCTTCGCGTTCTTCATCGGCGGTGGTGCATTCTTCGCGTTCTTCATCAAAGAACGAATAATCTTCTCTTTTTCTCTCAAGGGTTTATCACAACACAACCCTAACCATAATAAAATAAGTCCAACACTTATTTTATTATCAACGTATGCTTTTGAAATTCAAAAGATAAGAAATGAACAATTAATTCGAAGAATTAATTGTAACAATTTAACTGCCCAGTTTAATGGGGCGTTTCTTAACCAAAAAAACGCATGGTTGACTTTTATTAAAGTGGGGGTTTGCGGGTGCGTTATTTAGGAGGGAAGAAATGGTGGGGCTCGTGTGGGCCCCACCTCACAAATATCCTACCAAATGGGTAGGATATTTTGGGTTCTACCTTATCCGCTTAACTTAGCTTAAGCCACTTAAGTGAAATAAAATAAATTGTCGCACCACATTATTTTATTCCATAACTTAACCCCGAAAATTAAAAACCACACCCAAGAAAACGCAACTCTGGAAAAGGTGTTTCTAAGCAATTACCAGTGCTGCGATTACATCGGTGCCCTCAGAATTCGATTCCGAGCACCGCTTCAAAAGTTAGAAAAACCCGCTCATTCGTTCACTGAACGTACCCGAGCTAAACTTCGGAAAATGATTCCCGGCACACCGGGCCTTGGAATCAGGTGCCGTCAAAAACTGTGTTCTTGTAAAATTCCAATGAAAATTAAGAAAAAATTTCCCTTGAATTTTATGGGTCTTTACAGTTATTATTGAAACTATATATATCCCAAAAATTCAATTTTTATTTCCTCATATCAAAATATCATTTTTATCAAACTCGTTATGTAATCATTAATAATGTAATAATAAAAAGGGATGAATATACAAATTATTTAACTGAAAATAAAATATAGAAATTCATATTATTAGTGTCTAGATACATAACCTTTTTTACCCCAGCGTACAACTATGGGTAAGTTTTGCGATGGTGGTTTGGCGAACAAGGTTTGAGCCATGATATTTATAATATTAAGCTTATCTACTAAATAGTTTAATTCATTTTTTAGTCGTTGAATTTCATCGGGGGAATTTTTAAGGGAAAACAAGTGATTTCATCTCCATCATAAATTTATAAAAATGGGATTCATAAGGTTTAATCTAACTGGTTGAGGTCATTGATTCTTTCATCTGTGTTAATTAGACATTATGCTAACCTTTAATATTTACTAACCTTAATGGTCACTGTAAACTAGAAATAATATCAATATTTATGATTATTAAAATTCTTTTAAATATGAAAGGATATATTTTTCAATGATCCAAAATAACCAAAGTATTTCATGTGTTTTCTATAACTAAATTACACAATAAGATAGTTATTCATTCAAAATGGAATTTAATTTATAAAAGTTTGGGTCATTACATTCTTCCACCCTCTATAAATTTCACCCTAAAAATTTCCTTTAATATAATAAAACTTATGAGGGTACATATATTTCAACACCTCATCCAGTTCCCATGTCACCTCCCCAAACATGTGGTTCCGCCATATAACTTTTACAAAGGAATTTTACATATTTCATTGAACATAGTCTATATGATCTAAGATCTTCATTGGATTATTCTCATATAAACGATCATTATCTAAATTTACCACATCTAGATTAATTATACATGAGGGGTTTGGTATATAATTCCTATATAGGAATAAATGGTACACATAATGTACATAAAATAGGCTAGGCAGATGTTCTAGTCAAGAAGACACAACTTTGATGAAATGAAGATTCTAAAAGGGGATGATGTAACTTTAACTATGACTTCCCTTCTTCCCAAACCTCATGATTTTCTTCAATGGATATATATGAAGGAAAACCTTATCAATGACCTCAAAATTCAGGTCTCATTGACAATTGTCTACAAATCATTTATATCAATTTTTTGTGGATTTCATATGATGTTTAATGTTTTGAACCATCTCTATCATCACTTAGATAATATCAGTTCCCATCAACTTCCTTTCTCTAAATTCAACTCAAAATGTTGGAGTCTGGCACCTCTTCCCATATAGAGCCCCATAAGGTTCCATTTGAAAGATAGGATGGAAATTTTGGTTATATGAGAAATCCACTAGGGGAATGTACTGATTCCGACAACCTTGTAAATACATTGAATAAAAACGTCAAATCATCTTTTTTTTCTTTTCATAAATCCACTTTTAGGGAAAAGTGGGAACCCACACATTTTCCAAACATCACTCGATTCTGAGGTCATGAAATTCAAATTTCAAAATGAAAAGAAGATGAAAACGTCCTGAGGTACACATCTTGCAAATCCCACAATCAACATATCACCGACGCTGCCGCCATCAACAAATCATCATCGTAAGTCACGTTGCTGCCATAACATCATCATAGCCATCGCCTGTCGTGAAAGCTGAACCATTCACACCCATCATCATCCAATGTCATCTCACCAGTCGCCGATTAGGAAATCCACCGAAGTCCATTTTTCACTCAAAGGCACGATGAAGACCATCATCAAAGGGAACATAACACAGAGAGAGGAAGGAAAAAAAGAAATCCACGCCATATCCCCCCCTGGAATGTTATCAGATTCTCGAACAGCACCTCCCAAAGCCTCTTTCAGAACCATCACTCCAGAAAAACTCAGACGGGAGTGATGAACCTTGAAACCAAGGCAGAGTTGAGCAGACAAAGGCACAACACTGAGCCGCGATTTGCAGGAAGTTTGAACAAAATACAAGATCATCCAAAATGAATAGAACCGACTAAAACAAAACAATAGATCCAAACATTAAAAACATCATCAAGACTTCGACATCGAGGATGAAAATTACCATACCACCAAACCAAAACCCGAATAGACTAGAGAAATAGAGGAAGATCCTAACAAATACATAGGAATCGAACCATGACTGCGAACTAGCACATCCCAAACCACCGAGAAATGAACACCGAACATGACCAAAAATGGAGCCCATAATAGCGGATCCGGTCGGCAGAGAAGCCAAGGTTTGAAATAAAATGGTCAAAAACAAGAGGCATAATTCCCAAGAAGACGACAAGGAGAAACCCTAGGAGGAGAACCGATGGAAGCGAGAGCGGAATGCCAGGATAAGGACCACTCACTATCGAAGATGCGTGCCCTAGGATGCCAAAAGGGAGAGTTCCATCCGAAATGGATAGCCCAAGAAGAAACAAAGAAAAGAAACAGAAAGGAAGAAGAAGCCTTGGAAACATATAAGAAGGAAACAGACAGGAAGGAGTTGCGTCGTTGCCAGCGTGAGGAAACCCTAGGGGGAGGAATAGTGCGCTCGACAGAGCGCTTCGGGGGAGAATGGGGCCATGATCAGTAAATAAATTGAATAGGATATGAGAATATCCTCTAGAGTTTAAATAATTTTTTTGGATTGACCATCCTTCTAAGGGATATATAAAGTACTGAAACTCAACTCTGTATCCAACACTTGCGGAAGGATTCACTAGATCAATAAGATAAACCTTAGATCTTGATTAGAATTATGGATAATGGCACTCAATAATTTCTTACCACTTCCCTTATGTATATATTAGTGAGTTTCATTAGAGAAAAATATCCCTTTTATAGAAATTAAATGTTATAAATTTGTAAGTCACTCGACTACCACTCAGATGACACTATTTCTTTTAGATGTCTTGGGGATTCCTACAAAAGAACCATGGTTTTGTTTTCCCATTTTCATAGTTGTATGGGAAATGGTTGGATCATACATTTATACATATATAATTCATCCTTGACTTGTTGGTATACCATGCACCAAAATACAAAATCTGAAATCTCTTTCTTCATGCCATCTAACCATAAGTTTTTCTTTAGATATCTATACAACATAGTGTTTCCAATATCAATAAAGAAGGATTTACTTTTTTCAAATTCCATAAGTTCTATATTTATCTCATGTTTTGATGGTATGTATATATGAGTTCTAGAACTTTTAAATCTATCTTTATCAATGTTGAACTAAAAAATATTCAATACCTTTCTCTATAACTCATCATCATATTTCTGGACCTCCTCGATCTTATCAAGAATGGATGGTTGAACAGTTATTTTTTCAAGGTAGGATGAAGATCATTTTATTATTCCCATTTCCACCCTTTTCATATATAATAAGATTAGATCCCTTATAATCCCCATTATGGATAGGGTTACAAGATCCTTTCTACTCAAAGCATCTTCTAGTTTTATTCTCCTTCCTAGGATGGTAATGGATTTAACAATAATAGTCCTTGATAATCTCTAAACACAATCATTCGAATATATTGAGATTATTCTATGTGAATATATATGTAATGTCCTGACCTATGTGCCATACAATGGTTCCCTGAGCCGGTTAGTCACATGACCTCTAGCACACCTCCCTATATACTAGAGGCTTAAAACTATTAGTGAGGGTATGGTAAGTCAGTAATGGGGTCACTATACCCTATTTTATTAAATTAAAACACCAGAATAAATAGATAAACAAATGTAGAAGCACAAATAACCATAAAGATACCAACATCCTAAGATAACCAAAATAAAAAACACAATATAAAACTGAAATGAAAAACAATCCATACATATATAAGTGTCATGTGCATAGAAACACAAATAAAAAATAAAGACACTAACGACACCCAAGTGGGCCCCGAATCACTTCTAGTTCCCTCCACTAAGCTTCATCCCCAAGTAGCCACCTATCATCGGGCCTTTTCTCATAGTCTTTCATGTAACAAAAAACTGTATTCGGGTACCAATCAGGCCGACCGAATATGGTGTGAGTACAAATCAGTAGGCCACCACCAAAGGTGTCTAAAACTAGTCCAGTAAAAATATAGTGTATGAAGTTCTATAAGAAATAAGTATAATGCATAAATAACCAGTTATTACATTATCATTTATTCATATCTAACTACATTAGCTTTCAGGTTCCCATGGAGACTCATACACCATTAATTGCTTCATCTTGTGCTAGAGCCCGAAGTGTTCCTACAATAATATCATATCTTGATATCTACTTCATGATGGATTTCGTATATTCAATGGTGTTATGATATCTCATTACCTGATTCGACTATGTCAGAGTTCGAAATATTTTCATGTGAGGCCATAACTTAGAGTTCCATTATCTCCATTATTTAATTTCACATTTATTATCAATATTGTGAAAGATACCAACATAAAAAATGTAAGTAATATGACCATGTTACCATGATTACTCCTCAATATAATGGCCATGATCCCATTTTCTTCACTAATAATTAATATGACCATGTTACCATGCTTACTCAATAGAATTACCATGTTCCCATTCTATTTACTCATAAGTAAATGGCCACATTACCATATATACTTTTAAATTTAAAATAACATTGTTCCCATTCATTCACACATAATTAATTTGTAATTAATTATCTAAATTAATACCATCACTAATCTAACAATTAGTTAAACAAATCAAAACCCTTAGTTAAACCAACAATTAAATAAATGCCTCAATCCCATTAACTAATTCAATAATAAAATAATCAATATCCCAATTCATTCCCACAATTAATTTTCCTGAATTAACTATATCATTCTAAATATCAACTCTTCATAATTAATCCCATAACTAATTATCTAGATCATAATCTCAAAGCACAAAATTAATTCACAATTAATTATTTCAACATAACAAATTCGATATCTCATAATTAATTCCTTGATTAATTATCTAGATTACAATCCCTAAATATCGTAATCAATTCCTAAATTAAATATCTAATATGAAATCCCCTTAGTCCTATGATCGATTCCTCAACTAATCATTTAATTAAACAATGATTTTTTAAATCAATTAGTCAACCTAATTAACCTAATTTTAGAAAATAAATTGTTAATGGATGATAGAAATTGAAATAAATTTCATATATGTATCAAATCCATGAATATGGGAATTAGATTTTAGACCACCTACCTCAATTCATCAATGGATGTTCGTTCAACAAAAATCATTAAAATATGAGTAGGATAACAATATAGATTTTAGATCTGGATCAAATCCCTAAACCAAAACCAAGATATCAAGATCTATTTCATTTAGATCTAGATAAAAAATCTTAGATCTAGATCTCACCAAAAAAGTTTATATCTAAAGAAAAATATTATATCTCTCATCAAAAGATCAAGGGAAGATATTATAAAGAATGAGATAGGCATTGAGATAAGATCCAATTACCGGGAGAAGCAAGGATCTTTGATTCGGGATTTGAATCATGAAGAAAGGGGGGTTAGAAAACCTTGAAACCTCTCGGGGATGCTCTTGAATCACCCAAATTTTTCAAGTCCCAAGAAAAGTTCGAATAAGAGGTGTTTCAGGGGTTTAGGGGATTTTAAAACAATTTTTTGGGTGAAAAGAAACGGCACGCATAGTTTCTCAGGTAGGGGAACACAATTAAGAGAAATTATACACTAGATGTACAAGCCTCTCTGTCTAGGGTCACACACATTAATGGGTTAGGGTACATGGTTTTTCAAACTGCGCACTAGCTGTGAAAACCTCTCTATCTGGGTTCACATGTATAGCTGGGATGGGTGCATAATTTACCCTAAACGTTGAATAACCATGAATAGACCCATTTTCTCAAATTTTCTTCAAAACTCCACCCAAGCACACCACAAGTCATAACCCCAAAAGGTACTTTAATAAGAAATAAAACTACTTGAATTCAAGCCCGAGATAACAAAAAAAAGTCAGGATCTTACAATCTCCCCACCTAATAACAGCTCGTCCTTGAGCTGCACTTCCGAACTTCACTAAGATTCCAATCATAAAATATTAGGCCATTGAGACCTCATATCTTCCTCCCATCCCCATGTTTCATCTTGCAAAAATTCTTGTTTTCATTACACATAAATTATAAACACAATATTTCCATGCAACACTTTCTTACTGTGATCTAACACATGTATCAGATGCTCCTCAAAGGATGCATCTATCTCAAGGTATACCTCATCAACATAGATCACATGAGAAGGGTTAGGATGATACCGTTGAAGTTGTGATACATGGAAAACATCATGCATATCACTATATATCTATGGAAGAGCTAATCAGTATCCCACCATCCTGATTATCTCCACTATCTTAAACGGTCCAACAAACATGGGTGCTAATTTTCCCTACCTCAATATCCTGTGGTGACCCATCCTAGGAAGAACCAAAAGGAATACATGATCACCCTCTATGAACTCTAGGGGTCATATCCATATGTCATCATATGACTTCTGTCAACTATAAGATAAAACCATACATTTTCTAATCAATTGTACCTACTCATATGTCTACTGCACAAGACTTGGTTCCAGTAACTCTGACTCACCAGCCTCCATCTAGCATAGCGGTGATCTACATGGACTACCATAAAGAGCCTCATATGGTTCCATCTTCATAGTTTCCTAATAGTTATTGTTATAGGAGAACTCCACTAAATCCAAGTGCTTTTCCCAAGATCCACTGAATTCAAGAACTCATGCTCATATCATATCCTCAAGAACCTGTATAGTACGTTCCAACTTCCCATATGTCAATTTGTGGAAATATGGACTTAATAATACCTGTGTTCCAAGCACACTCTATAAGCCCTTCTAGAAGTGTGAAGTAACAAGTTAATCATGTTCTAAAACTATATTTTGTGGTACACCATGAACACAGACTATCTTCTGAATGTATAGCTCTCCCAACTCATCTACAATAAAGGTTTCCCTTATAAGAAAGAAATTCTCTTCCTTTTTCATTCAATCTATAATAACCCAAATAGTGTCCTTCTTCCTAAGCATCTTTGGGAGACCCACCACAAAATCCAGGGTTATTTTGTCCCACTTCCATTATGGGACATTAAATGGTTATAGTAGAACTCTTGGTTGTTGATGCTCTACCTCCACCTCCTGATAGGTGAAGAATATTTTCACAAACCATGTTATCTATCTTTTATGATTGGGCATGGAAACTGTCATCATAGGTTACGGTACATTTTTGTTACACCTAGATGAACCTCCCACTTCAAGGCATGAAATTCCCACATGATATCCTCTTGCATGCTTGTAGGTACTGCAACTCAATTATTCAAAGTGATGATCTCATCTTCATCTATCAACTAGTCCGATGAGGTCTCCCCACCTTCAATGATTTTCCTCAAGGCTAAGAAATCTAGATCCTCATACTATCTATCCATAATCTATATCAAATGCATATACTCCACTGTGATTAAAACTAGAGTCGTATTCTCCTAACTCTCCTGAACCACCACATGCATTTAAACCGGAAAGGTCATCATATTCCACTTTGTACACGACTCATAAAACATTTATGTCAGAGTTTTCCTACTTAAGGAATCAGCCTCATTATTTCCCTTCCTAGTCATATATGCCAGTTCAAAGTCAGAAGAATGAATATCATCAACCCATATCCGCTATTTAAGATTAAAATAACATTGTGAAAATACATACTTATAGATCTCATGATCTATATAGATTGTAAATTTTTATCACAAAAGATAGTTTCCACAACACTTAAGAGAATATACCACTATTACCAACTTGAGGTCGTGCATACAATAATTCTGTTCATGAGGCCTCAACTGTCAAAACCCATATGCCATAACTTGATCTCCCTACATCATTACTGCTCCATGTTCGATCCTCAAAGTGTCACAATAAACTGTATACTCTTCACCCGACTCAGGTAAGATCAAAATTGGTGATGATGATAAGTGTTTATTCAAATCCTAAAAATCACTATCATAAGCCTCTGACCATTCAAACTTTAAAATTTTTTTAGTCAACCCCAAATGTGGCACTTCTAAACTTGAAAGGTATTAGATGAATATCCTATAATATCCAACTAATCATAGGAAGATTTGGATATGAAAAACATTCTTTGGATTCTCCCAAGAAACTTGTGCCCCGACCTTCTATGGGTCCACTGACACACCTTCCTTTGAGATGATGTTCCATAAAATTGTACCTAGTCAATCAAAAACAGACACTTAGATGGCTTGGAATATAACTGATTCTCTCTCAGTGTACCTAGGATGATGTCAATAAGTTCGACAATATCGTCATGAGTCTTGGATAACACAAAGATGTCATCCCAAAACACCACCACAGAATAATATATATATGGATGAAATATCCTTTCCATCAAATCCATAAACACTTTGGGTGTATTTGTTAACCCAAACGATGTTAAAAAAAATTCACAAAGGTCATACCTTCTTCTAAAAGTAGTCCTTGGTATATCAAAAGTCAGTAATCTTAACAGATGATACCCTGATCTCAAATAGATCTATGAGAAAACAAACTCTCTCTTAAATCCGTCAAACATATCATCAATACATAGAAAAGGATATCTATTATTCATAGTCATTTTTTTTCAAATTCTGGTAATCGACACACAAACATAAACTCCCATAAGCCATCATTTCAAACAAAACTAGTGATCCCGAAGTTGACGTACTTAGAAGGATAAATCCCTTATCCTAAAATTAATCCAATTGATTCATAGGATCTTGAAGATCAGTCGGTACCATTCTATATGGTGGAATATTTATTGTATTAGCCCCCGACATGAGCACAATAGTGAATTTTTCATCTCTCTCAGGTGGTGGCCTTGAGAAGTATTTTGGAAAGGAATATTGAAACAGTTCCACTACTGGTGTAAGGACAACTTTCCCAACACCACCACCTTCTAAAAATAGGCTGGAAACTTGGGTTGTGATATCTCCCATTTTCTGAGTAATTGGCCATGATCATCCTTCCTAGTTATCCCACTCTCCACGATGAATATAATGGTTACTCTTTGGAGACACAAAGGTCACTCTCCTATATTAAAAATCTATGTGGGATAAGTCGGTAAGTACCCAATCCATACCTATAATTAGGATTAATCCTATCATATCCAGAATATAGATATCCCATAGAAAACATTATTCTTTGATATCTAGTGAACAACCCTTGTATAGACATATATCTCTAGACCATACTCCAAACAGTGTATCTATAGTCATTAACCTGCTCACAAAATCCACCATCAGACTCAAAACATTAACAAATTTTTCCGACATAAAGGAATTTGAGGCACCAGTATCAAAAAAGGCACTAGATAATGTATAATCCACTATAATAGTACCCATCACTATCGACGCTCTAGCCTCACTATCAGTAAGAGTAAGTTGTACTGATTGTAACTGTGCTTCCCCTCTTCCCTGTTATGTTGTATAACTCCCTTGAGTAGTACCACTTTATTGATGTGGGTGCTCTTACCCAGAAGTACCATGTCCACTACCTCTATCACCTTGACCAGTAGAACTCTAACTACCATCCCGATATCATGTAGAAGATCCTCTTCCCATACTCGGACTCTGCCCTGCAACTCCATCAGCACTAATCTGTCGCTGCGACCTATAATATTACTATAGATATCCCATATCTCTACAAGATTGACACTATACTAGTAGTCAAGAATAGTGTCGAAGATTGTGTACTAACCTACCACATTGATGATAGATCACCATAGTAAGTTTCTATCCAATCGACCCTCATGTATGCGTACTCTCCTTCCCACTACCTTGGCTAAAGTTTTCATAATGGTGCTTCCTACTCTCAGAATTCGCACCGCTTGGCCATCCAATAACAACTAACTCTACAGAATTAGAAGCCTATCATAGGTTCCCTTCAACTGTGAGAGTCTTATCCACCACTTCCAAAAACTTCTTCATCCTGAATATATTCACCTGGGACGTAATCTCACACTTAAGACTATCTAGAAAACATTTCACTATAGTTTCCTCATTTACTGCTAACGTTAGGGAAGATCATTATATATTTTTGTAGCTTCCATCATAGTCCATCATCGATATGCTCCCCTGAGTCAGATTCATGAACTAAACAGCTTTCTCCTGTCTCAAAGTCTCTAGATAAAAGTGCTCAAAGAACCACTCTAAGAATTCCTTCCATAATATACAATCTGTATGTTCAGTTCATGGCTAAATGTACCACCAGCAATTTGTTGATCCCTATAGCCTATAAGTGGATAGCTTAACCCTCCTCTAAGTTGGAGTCTCCAAGTGGTCAAGTATTGTCTCTATGGACTCAACCCAAAATTCATCTCCCTCAGGTCCCCTTATTCCAATAAAATACAGAGGGTGGTGCAGTGGAAACTACCTTGTCAACTCAGACATACTTTTCAAAACATGTCATGGGTCCCTTTCCATGAATTTTATGAAGTGATCAATGTAATCACGAAACTATTCCCATTCAACTTCAACTAGAACCATCAGTGCCTCAAGTTCCCTACATAGAAAATCATTCCTAGGAACACCCCTTAGTCATCCCTTCAACAAGATTCATGGAAGAATACTCTTTACAATTCCCAACACACATCTCAAGTCTCATATCACAACCTTATAACATTTATGTAAGATGAAATAATCACAAAAATACATTTCCCCCATTTTTCCACATGGTAAAAACCAAGGCACTATCACCACCTGTAACCATCATACACTAAGGTTTTTGTTCACAAGGGAAATCACACCATCATAATCATGTCTCCCATTTAGTCACCCAATTATTATCATTTTTAATCATCTTAAAATCCTAATAAATTCATGTTAGGAACCATTTTAGTTTTAATTTCACAACTAGGAAAATAGTTCCTGTTTAACACTTACCCATAACCCATTTTCCTATGCATGCCTAAAATGATGCTTGTCACAATAACCCTAAGTGCCTAGAATTATGCATGAAAAATCAACTATTGTTCCATTTTACGCCATGAATCAATACTTAAAAATTCTCAGAAACAATAATCACATCACACCACAAGTGTGCCACACAAGGTGAAATAATATTCAACTATAACTACAAACATCAGTAACAACAATCCCACCATGAGTACTCGGTTTTCCCCACATATTTGAGTTTGAAAATCCCATGTAAGAGATTATTACTAAGCCCCAACTCTTCCAAGTCTCATGTTTGAATTTTCCAAAATAGTAAGACAAAAGAAGAAGAAATAAAACTTGACCTATGATACCACTTTTTAGTGTCCGAACCCAGGTGCCACACATTGGTTCCCTTAGCTGATCAATCACATAACCTCAAGCATGCCTCGCCATATGCTAGAGCTTATCGACTAGCAATGAGGGTCTGGTAAGTCAGTCATGGGGAGACTATACCCTCTTTTATAAGAGAAAAACACTAGTAGAAATAGATAAAAAAATGTATAATCATAGAAGACCATAACAATACAAAATTCAAGATATAACCCAAAAAACAAACACAATATCCAACTAAAAGGAAAAACATGTCATGCATATATATGAGTCATGTTCCTAGAAACACAAATGAATAATAGAGACACTAATGACACCCAATTAGGTCTCGAATCACATCTGGTTCCCTCCTCCAAGATCTATCCCAAACTAAACACCTATCATCAGGCCTTCTCTTGTAGTCTATCCTATAACAAAAAAGTCTATTTGGATACTGATCAGGCAACCCAAACATGGTCTGAGTAAAACACACTAGGCCACCACCAATGGTATCTAAATCCAGTACAATCAAAAGATAGTGTATTCAGTTATATAATAAATAAGTAAAATGCATAATTTACTATTTATTACATTATCATTTATTCTTATCTAACTATATTAATGCAAGGGTTCTCAATGAGACCTGCACCCCAATAATATCTTTGTCTCATGCCAAAGACCGAAGTGTTCCCTAGGTAATATCAGATCTTAATAACTATTTATTTCTGAATATTGATGTATTCAAAGGTTATGTAATATCTCTATGCCTAATTCGACTCTTGTTGGAGTTCAAAATATTCTCGTGTGAGGCCATAACTCAGAGTTCCACTATCTCTGTTCATTAATTTCACATTTATAATCCACATTTCCAAATTTACCAATATCACAAACATAACTATATTTCCATGATTACTCCTCAATAGAATAACCATGTTCACACTCTCTTTACTCATAAGTAATAAAACTATGTTACCATTCTTACTCCTCAAGAGGATGAACATATTCTCATTCTCTTTACTCATAAGTATAATGACCAAATTACCATGTGTACTTCTCAATTTAGAATGAACATGTTCCCATTCATTCACATATTATTAATTCATAATTAATTATCCACATCAATACCATTACTAATCCAAAAATTAGTTAAAAAAATAAAACCCATTAGTTAGCACAACAATTAACTAAATGACTCAATCCCATTAATTAATTTAGTAATTAATTAACTAATATCACAATTCATATCCCATAATTAATTTTATAGAATTAATTATCTCACTCTAAATCTAAAATTTTCATAATTAATCCCAAAATTAATTATCTTGACAATAATCTCAAAGAACATAATTAATTCACAATTAATTATCTCAACTTAACCAATTTGATATGTCATAAACAATCCCCTGATTAAATATCTAAATTAAAATCCCTAAATATTGTAATCAATTTCCAAAATTAAATATATAATATGGCAGAACCTTACTCATGTGATTAATTCCCCAATTAATCATTTAATTCGACAATGCTTCAATAAATCAATTGGTCAACCCAATTAACCCAATTTAAGAGAATCAGTTGCTAAAGGATGCTAGAAATTATAAAATTTTTCATATATGTATCAAATCCTTGACTACGGTAATTAGATTTTATACCACCTACCTCAATTTTTTTATGGAACTTCATTGAACAAAAATCCTCAAAATTTGAGTAGCAAAACGACATAGATTTGAGATTCAGATCAAATCCCTAAAACAAAAACAAGATTTCAAGATATATTCAATTTATATATAGATCTAATATTTAAAATCCAGATCTAATTAAAAGGGTTTTGATCTAAATAAATAGAGGATATCTTTCATAAAAATATCAGGGTAAGAGAGGATAAATAATGGGATATGCATTGGGATGAGATCCAATTACCGGGAGAAGAGAGGATCTTTGATTCGGGTTTGAATCTCAAAGAAGAGGGGTAATGCAACCTTAAAACTCCTCTAGGGAGCTTTGGGATCACCCAAAATTGTCAAGTCCCAGTACAAGGTTGAATATGAGTTGTTTTAGGGGTTCTTGGGATTTTAAAACTACTATTTGGGTGGAAAGAAACCGCACACATTGTTTCTTGGGTAGGGGTGCACAGTTTGGTGAAACCGTGTGCCAATGGTACAGACCTCTCTGTACAGGGGCGCACACTTTCTTGGGTTTTAGAACACAGTTTTTTCAAACTGCGTGGTGGCCATGAAAAACTATCGACCTTGGTTCACACGATTAGCTGGGTTGGGCGCACAGTTTACCCTAACTGTGTGACAACCATGGACAAACCCATTTTCTCAAATTTTCTTAAAAACTCCACCCAAAAACACCCCAAGTCATAAGTCCAAACAAATTTACATAAATAAGAATGAAACGTACATGAATCCAAGCCCGAGATAACTCTAAATGTTTTTTGGATATTACAATATATTTTAAGATTTATAATCCATATATATGTCATACTTATATCAGTAGAGATAATATCTCAAAATATTCAATTCGAAGATAACTTCAGCCGATTCTAGATCTTGTGTTTTTTATTTATTACCATATATCATTAATTGGTGAGAGGTATATGACATCCCATTTTCATCTTGCATGAGTAAAAAACCTAATAATTTTCTGAACACATCACTGTAGATCAAAAATCCATCAACACTGATGGGTAATGTTTGAATAGGTATAATGATTAGCCTCTTATTTAACTCTTTAAATATTTCATCACATTCATAAGTCCATACAAAATTCACCACCTTCCATGTTATCTTGGTTAATGGGCTTGAAAATCATGACAATTTTCTCTCAAATTGATGATAGTACCCAAATAATCCAAGGAAACTATTGATATCCATTTTGGTATAATCCATCCCCAATTGCCTATATTTTAAAAGAATATATAAATATCCCTTTTATTTGTGATAAAATTCTAACAAATGTTACTTGATCTATGTATATGTTTGATTGTGAACTCAACCTTTAGTTTAAGAGGAATACCATACCCTTATTTGATGAACATATTCTCTCACAATGGGCATGTCATCGAGGATGATCTTTTTCTTAATATCAATCATTTTATTTATATATTATTGCTTATAAGGAAATAATATCCACACTTGAGATGATGGTTACAAAAGAGATCCATCCTTCTCATAACACTTGTATAGAATCAAAGGGTGATTTTTTATTTTGAGGGTGAATTCCTTCTTCCAAAAATTAATGTTTACTCTATACAAGGAAAACAAATCCATACCTAGGATTACATTGAAATAAACTAAATAGAGAATGATGAGATTATCAAGAAGTACATTACCAAAAACATTAACTTGTGAAAAAATAATCATAAATGAATTCATTAATGAAATTAAATCCTTTGGGTTTACAACTCTACGTTTTTAGAAAACATACTAGATATAAATTTAAATACAACACACCCAAATCAGAGGTCAAATGTACTTCAATAATCAGGATTCATCTTGGTGATTTTTATAGCATAGAACCTTCATTGTTCGCGTGACTTAAATATTTTTGGTTCTCATTATCTTTGTTTTCCCTTGGAATAGAATATTTTCATAGATAATTTCCAAGAACCCCACATTTACAACACATAACTATTAATGGTACAGTATATTGAACTTTATTTCCCTCTATTATGTTAAGATAATTATTCACTTTCCATGAAAATTAACTTTGTATGCCATATTTTTACATACTTAAAACATCTTCCTATTCCTTTAAGACACTTCCCTTGGTTCCTCTGGCCACACATTCTACGTGTAGAAAATTGGATATTTTCACAACCGAATTTTTGTAAAAAAAAATTATTTTTTTTATTTTCTTTTGAAAATCTTGGTAGGAGTGCAGGCCGAGGTCGATTCAAATTTTACATTCTGCTGATAAATGAATATTTTGGGCTTGGAGGTGTCTGAAGCATGGGTAGAGGATAGTCGAAGCCACACAACATTTCATGTGTCACCACGTGGCCTTTCCGGTGTATTTTTATTTCATTATTTAATGAGAGGAATAGGGTAGTCAGCGCAAAATAAAATGAGAATAATAAAATGAATTAAGGGTTCTAGTATTAATAATAATAATAAGAATACTATTATTATTATTATTATCCTTTTTATTAATGTTTTAATTAAGTTCTTAGACATATTATTAAAATTATTATTATAGTTGGTATGTTATTAAGTTATCATCATTTTTAATATAATTATGATTAATTATTAACATTAGTTACAATTAGGATTTATTTATTTATTTATTATTTTTTAGGGTTTGTCCCCCATTTTTTTCAGTGCGCCTTCTCCCCCCCATACCCAATCGGCTCACGCCCCCTGGAACCCCTAGTCCTCACAAGCCCTTTATCTCAGCCGTCTCAATGCACTGCCAACCTTCCTCACCCACCAGTGCTCTCCAACATCGCATGTTCCTCCATTTCACCCATCCCCCTCATACCTAGTGCGCACAACCCCTTCTCCCCAACCAGACACGTCATGTCATGCCCATACCTCTCGGCCAGAAGAACCATCCTCCGACCTCCCTTGGTCGATGTTCCTTTATGCTGTGACCCTCACAACCTACCTCTACCATCACGGTCGCCACCATGACCTCCCTCCTCCAGCTGTTTCAAACAATGCCTATCCTCCTCTTACATGCCTCACGTGAACCCCTGGTGTCCAAGGTTGTCTGACCGACTTCTTTTTCCCCTACCGGCACTCCTCCTCCTTGCTGGTGCAACCCCTCTGGTTAAGCTGCTCTCTTAATTTATTTTTCTCTTTTTGAGATTTTGTTTTTATGGTGGATTTTGGATCCTATTTTTAGGTTTAACCATTTATTTTTGGGTTCGATCTCCTATGTTAGGCATCCTCTTTGATTTTTCGTGGTGTGAATGAGGTGCGGGTGTGTTTTGCACCATTTTTTGGAAGTTTCACCAAGTGATGTAGGTGGTTACGCATTTAAAAATTATTTAATGAATTAATTTTCTTGATTAATTAATTTATAATGTTCTTTAATTTAATTTGGTTTCATAATTGGTTTTATTGAGGTTTTTTATGTGTTGGATTTGTTTGGTAGCATGTTCATGTGGTGTTGGTGCATTATTTGGATGAAAACTTGTATTTTGTCAATCATAAGTTTTTTGATAATATGTGCAGTTAGTTTTTCATATTTTCAACTAGTGTTAATAATGTTTTAGATATGGTGTTGCATGTTCTTGGTCATAAGTGATGGTGTTGTGTGGGTTATGTGGGTTTTTTCTTTGAAAACCCACATTAAACTATTTACTAATGTTTTATAAATTATGTGTTTTTTTAAAATGTGCAAAGTGCGCAGTTTATTTTTTGGTATAGTGTTCATATGAGTTTTTTCTTAAAAGAGGGTTTGAGTGAGCATTTGGATTGTAAAGTCATGTTTCATATTCCTAAATTGCTTAATAAAATTTCTAGTGTTTTGTTTAAACTGGGAAAATGGTCTTTTAACTGTGCAGTTTGGTTATTAACTAATGTAAGTGGGGCAGCTTTTGTTCCTGATGTGGCGTGGGGTGAGTTTGGTCATGAATTAAGGCTGGGTTGGTTTTGTGTGTTAATCTATGTAATGTTTATTTTTAAATAAATTGTTTACAAAAATTTAATATGTTTTAACAAATAATTATTAACGATTGAAAAATTGTTTTAATTGAGTGGTGTAATGTATTTTGGTGTGTGTACTATTTCAAATGGATTTTGCGTGTGTGTGAAAGTGTGTCATTGGGTTTAGGTAAAACCTTGATAGATTTTTCTATCTTAGTTTGACATGAAATGTGAAATTGGAACATCTTGAGAACAAATGGTATGCCTTAGTACTCGGTAGGCAGACTAGATCTAGTGTGCTAGTGATACAGAAGCAGCTTCGACCCAATTTCACTTAGCTAATTTGATGATTGCAAAACTAACTAATCAATGGATGATTATTGGAGACCACTAGGTTATGGATGTGTTTCCCTAAAAGTGGATCATTCATGAGAGATTACGTCGTTGTTATTCCTATACTATTGTTCACCGATATGCAATGTTCTAGGGTCCCATTATTTTTTCTAGTACCTATAGGGCCTCTCACACTTTTGGTGATCCTAGACTACTTCACACTCACCATCAACATACAGTGTAAAATTTGGGTTTTCTTGAATGTTTGGCCGTTCTTAAAGAAAAGGGTGTTTTTATTTTATATATTTTCTTTTCGTTGAATTTTTTTTATAAAAACTATTTCTTCCAAATCGTTCATGCTTTGGTGTCCTTTAATTTATTATGTCTGTAATTGTATTTGTCATTTAATTTTTATACGTGTAACCTTTTTATTGGGTGACTTCCTACTGGAATCTTATCTCACACCCTATATACACCTTTGGGTGTATGTAGACCTTCTTCCTTGTGTATTCAAGGTTGTGGTATCATGCTCAGTGATGGTGGTTTAGGTTGTTGATAGTCTTCTTGTGCAGGATGGTATTGCTAGCTTGTGGATGTTGAACCTCTATTTTTTCATGGAGGTTTGAGTTAGAGTTTTAGTTTCCATTTTTTTAATTTCTTTTTGGATGTTGTTTCAAATTGTAAACCTTTAAATTTTATTTTAGTTTTAGGGTCTGTTTGGTTGACAATTTTCAATTTTGGTTTATCTATATTTTTGGTTGTTTGTGTTTACTATTTTGGGTAAATCATTCCCTCCTATTATTTTTGATGCCTGGCCACTTTTGGATGTGAGGCGTTTCGAGCTAAGGATCTTTTTTGGCTGATTTTTGTCTTGAGTTTGAATTCTTATTGGTATGTTGGTGTGAAAGTGTGTGGTTAGTGGTCTCTTTTGAAAAGTACTTCGGGAAGCCCTTGTAGTGGCTCCCCCTGCATGTTTAGTGTTCTCTTGCAGTATGTCTTGGACATTGGAATAGTTTGATTGGGTCCACGGTCCTCTTTCATGACTAGTTCATTCCCCCCAAAATAATTAACATGTGATTGAAGTGCGGCCACTAGTAATTCGACTTTGGATGACCCTACAGCTGATTAAAGAAAGGACTCTCCCTTTTGAGTGACAGTGCTATGTCTATCACTTTTTCATTTCGGTTAAGTGGATACTCTCACAGAAGGATGACAGATGCGAGGGGAGTTGAAGAGAGTTTTGGTCTTTTTGAGTTATTTGAGTCATCGAATATGGAGTTCGACACCATTGAATCTGAAGGTTCCCCTGGAAGCGGTGAAAGGAATTCCAGTGGGAAATGTTGAAGGCAGTTCGGAGTTGTCGATGTTTGACCTGTAACACCCCGAGATTTTATGAAAAATAATCTTTTTTAATTTCATTAATGTCTTGTGTTGTACGCTACACCAAAAGGAGCTTGCACAACATGCATCATTGACTTGCCTTTCATTACACGCAATCACGACCTTCCTTGATAGCGTGTGTAGTACACAATATCGAGTTTTACTAAACAACGATATGCTATTAAAATATTATTAAAACTAGCCGTTATGAATAGTAATAACCACTTTTTGAAATTTTGTAAATTTTATTTTTCAAAATGGACTTCATTTATGGATTCGGAGTATCGAATTTAGCCTAAGGTGAAATTTTGGTACTTTTCAGATAACTTTCATATTCTGATGAATAGTGAAAATTACTAAATTTTAATTAAAAACAACTTTTTTAATCGAAATAATTAATAGTGATAAATTATTAATTTGAGTGGTTTTAAAGTATATTTAGAATATATTTTTACAATTTAATACAATGTTGGACATTGGATGTAATTTCACATTTAAACCAGTTATAAACAAGTGTCAATCTTTTGATAGTTATTATCTCTAAAAAACACGCTATTTGTTGTGACAGCGGGAATTAATTATAAAATTAATTAATGCAACTTATATGTTGGGAATTTTTTAAAATAGAAATAATTTTTGAATTCGGAATATCAATTATAGCCTAGGGTGAAATTTTGGTACTTTTCTGAAAACTTTCAATTTTTGATGAATAGTGAAACCACTAAGTGGTAGGTTAAAAACTGAATTTTGCATAAAACTTAATTTTACCGCTTCTGTGAATGGAATTTCGAAAATCCGACAGACACGGTTAATATCAAGGACTAAAATGTGGTTCAATGAGATGAAAATAATTTTTGGTGAATAGTAACTTTTTACTTTTTTTTACCACGGTTAATAGTAAATAGGGTAACTAAGGGTAAATATGATATTACTATTACCCTAACACATGTCCTAATTCTATTGGATAAGTGTAATTCGACCAAAAACAACCTTATGAAAATAATATGACCATTTAGGTCCACTTGGATTAGATTATGACATTTAATATTATTTTATTTAATGAATAGTTAAAATAGTTAAAATCAAAGTTTAATAACTAAAACATTTTTAATATGGGGTTATACATAAGATAAATTAGACTATAAATATTCATTAGAAAGATAAAAAGATTTCCTACATAATGATAGTTTATTTATAATTTTTAGACTTTAAATAAATTAGTTTATTTATGACACAACGATGATACAATAATTACCCTTTTAAGGAAATGTTAACATAATTGATGTTATAAATGCTCAAATAAATGTAATTTGAGACTTTTTATGAATTAAACTAACTTTATAGGTTACTATGATATATTAGTGTTGATTTAATCAACTTGGTTCGAACATATAATTCTGTTATGACTTTCACAAAAATCATATATCAAATAGTGTCAAAATTGACACAAAATAGTTTTTAAATCAAATATTATATTAGTAATTGTTATTTTATTCCTAAAAATCTAAAGTTCGGCCAAATGACTTAGATAAGGATATATATATTAATAATAAACAACTTGGGATTCGTTTGGCATGTTATAGTAAGTGTATTAACCATATAGTGTAAGAAAACAAAAAGTCACGGTAAAAGTTAAATTATTTAACTTAGAGTTAAATCTAATTGATAAGGTTAAAATAATAACCTAAACTTGTCTAAATCTTATTGGTTGATAGTATTTCGACCCATCCCCACTTTAACTTCGAAATAATACCCTTTGGAACCATTATAAAACGATTTTGACTTTAATATAAAATAATATTTTGAGGTATTCCTAGGGTGCCCCTCTCCTCCCTTATAAAAGGACACCTCCTCCCCCTCCTCCTCACACCAATTTGAGCACTCAAGCTCGTCCAAACCCTACCAAAATCCCTTCTCCACTTCCCTAGAATAATCCTAGAGGTCCTGGTCTTCTTCAAAGATTAATCTTAGTTCCCTAAGTGGAGGATTCAAAGAGGCGTTTCAAAGAAGAGGTAATATCCATTACCGATCTTTTCAATTTCTTTCATCTTCCACTTATTCTTATTTAGTTGTTTCATTATGAAGTAATAACATCAGTATCACTCATATAATGATATGTTATTATATGTATGAAACAACCCTATTTCACCATCTATCCATCCTACGGAAAAAGAAATCACCGCGCGTGCGTACGTACGGAATACCGTCTCCACGCCGTGGTGTACTCTATTTTCCACCATCACCTTACAAGGATGGTTATAATGGTGTAATGAGTAACTATATATGATTATTATAAAGTGATATTGATACTGAAATAGTATAAATACACTTAAATACAATTCCACGATCATAGGAACGATATCATCACTCGTGCGTACGTACGGAATACCGTCTCCACGATGTGATGCGACTCGTTCTACATGATCTTCATTTCATACTGATTATATAAATGAATTGAATGAATGAATATGATATATATTACACTAATACCATTCTATAAATGAGGTATCTATAACCTAAAGAAAATAATAAGAATTTATTCGACAAAACACGCATAAGAACAAAAAGTTATAAACACCCGAATAACAAGTAGCAATGAAATATTACTACTAAGAAGCTAAGAATATGACCATATATGATATCATATCAATATTTATGATTCTGGAATAAGTCAATAACATTATTTAAACCATTATACAAGATCTTCGGACACGTACAAAGCAAATCGGACCTAAGGTAAGAGAAATATCACAATCTCATTTTTATCCGAGATTGTTTATACTTTAGTATTTACTGGGGTGTATTTTATCATCCACATCCATGTTTCCTGAATATGTAATATTATTTCCATCCACCTACAATTGTTTAAATCCAATTTTACCCTTCGGTGAGTTTTTAGTAAAAGATATGAAAGGAATCTTTTGTTATTTTTCATACGAGGTACTTTTTGACTTTTCCGACAAAAGTACGAAGAATGTTTTTTTTAACTTATACGGCACAAATGGATTTATAAAACATTATTTCCAAGAAGCTCCCTTTATAAGTTTTCAAGTTTATTTTTAATCAACTTCTTTTAGTTTAAAATTTTATGACATGTTTAGAAAGGAAAAGTGTTTTTGAAGTAGAAAGGATATTTTCCTCAAGAATGAAGTTCAAGTGTTTTATCAAAATTATTTTCCATCTAAGATAATAAAGGGTTCTGTTTTTTATCCCTATTATTACATTGATTTGATTATGTTGTGATGGAAATATTTTTATGAATTCCTTTATCTTATATGAATTGTTTTATGATGTCATGATGTTTAAGATTCCCATTTGTATTACATGGGTTATGCAATGATGTATGATTTATGATTTTGTGGCACACATAAGAATGGTATCATTATGAGATGGGTGGGACCTATATCTACCTCCAATGCATTGGGTAAAGATTTTATATCTCATGAGATAGACATGGCTGAAATGGTAGGTGATACCGGTTCAGTGAAACAGGACTGAAACGAGGGTTACTCGATTCAGAAATGGACTTTGTCCACTAAGATAGTCTTGGAAATGAGTCTTGACTAATAAGATATGATTCTCTATGATTATGTGTGTATTCCACAAAGTTTAGTGTTTTAAGTTATGATTATTGTGATTACATTTCACTGTCATGATTTATCCCATGTTATGAAATTATGCTCTCTTTTGCAGGTTAAGATTTCCAAAATGTTATGTTCTTATGAATATGATGTGATTGATATTTCTTTTGTTTACCCTTACTAAGCATTTGAGCTCACCCTTTTATGTTTTCTTTTCCCCAGGATATAAAGAAAGGTTTTAGGTAAAAAAAAGGAAGATCTTTATGGGAGATGTTGAAGATCTTTCACCAGGATTAGAAAATTATATTCCGAGTTTCCAAAGACACTAAACTATTATGATCCTTGCGTGTGTGTTTTTGTTATGTACTAAGTATTCCGCAAATGTAATGTAATGTCAATGTACGTCAAGCTTTGGGTCTCTACAGTTGGTATCAGAGGAAAGGTTTAGTTAACCTTTGGAAACTAGGATGCGAAAACGTTAGTGAGATCCCTAGAGATATTTCTAAGGTATGTCTAGGGATGTCCCTAAGGTTAAGTATACATATAGGTTATAGTACTAGAATTACACTAACGATCATAGAATTAAACCTAAGATGTTAGATATTGAAGGTACTCCCCCTTTATTATGTTGTTTTCCCTAGCATGATTTTTGCCTCTCACACTATTCTTTTTGGGTTTTAGACGATGGCTGGAACCCGAAGGAACCGTGTTGATCAATGCAATGGACAATGCAATGATTTCCCTCATGAACAAACAAATGTTATGGGAGATGGAGTGCAAAATCTTATTGCTATACTTACACAAGCTATGAATCATTCTGGACTTCCAAATGAGCAGAGAAGGGAACACTATTCTATTGAGTCCTTCATGAGGCAACGTCCACCTTCTTTCAGTGGGTCTTCTGATCCACTTGTTGCTGAACAATGGATCAGTACCATTGAAAAGATATTTTCAGTTCTTCAATGTTCTGAACATGATAAATTCATCTTAGCAGTATATCGTTTGGAAGGTGAATCTGATCAATGGTGGAATATTATCAAGAATACGAGGCCAAGAGATGAAATTGAGTCCATGTAATGGGACGAGTTCAAGAACTTATTTTTCAATAAGTACTTCCCTCGTATTCTTCGAAAAAAGATGGAGAAGGAGTTTCTTGAACTAAAGCAAAAGGATGATGAATCTGTTGGTATATACGAAGTGAATTTTACAAGACTTGCAAGGTATGCATCTGGCATTATCATCCAACCTGAAAGTAAAGTTGATCAATTTTTTAGTGGCTTAAAACCAAGTCTTTGAAGGGAATTAGCTATAAGAGACTTCAGTAGCTATGAAGAAATTGTGCGTTGTGCTATCAAGGTAGAAATGTAAGTTGGTGTTACATATCCATCTCATGGTTTTGACAAGAAACGAAAGATGGAGTTCAAGGAGAAATCTCAGAATAATGGTGAAAAGAAGATGAATGTTTCCTTATGCTCAAAGTGTGGAAAGAAGCATGGTGGAGATTGTCTTAAAGGGACTAGAAAATGTTTTAAGTGTGGAAAAGAAGGTCATCGAGCAGCTGAGTGTCGAGGTAATGGAAAAATGGTTTCTAATGATGTGAATAAAGAAAACACTGCAGAGAATGCACCACCAACACTTCAATGCTTCAAGTGTAAGGAAATGGGGCATTATGCTAATAAATGACCTAATCCAAGGGTTAGTGATGATCAACATGAGCAACCATTTAAGGCAAAGGACAAAAGGAAGTCACATGCGATCACTATTGGCTATGTTGAATATGACAACGATGTGGTGGAATGATTAAGTGTTTATGTAATGGGATTCCAAAATAATGTTGTATCATAAAGTATTGGAATATTTATGTGTTGGTCTAATGTGGTATTCAAAGTGCTTGAGATATTTTTGGAAATAAGATGATATGCGCATAATGAAGGGAAACGAGAAAATGAAATATTTGACAGTATTCATGAGCTCATGATTGATATAAGGACTAAGTGATATCATGGTTTGAGTATATAGAATTTTGAGGATTTTGGTATGTGGAAAGTGTTAACTTTTAACTACATTCATGTTTTAACTAAGGCTCAATGGGTATTCAAGAGAATACATGATTAAGGACTTTGAATGTTTGGAATGTGACCAACATAACATATCTTATGATATATGGGGATCAACGATGGTATTAAATCTCTGGTAATCGTTTTCACTATGTTATGAGAGTGGACTGCAGTATTATGGATAAGCCTAAAGATTGGAATGGATTATGTTGGACATAAGTTAGTATTGTTTAAGGATAGAAGTTTTTTCGATATTATTGATGGGATGTTATAGTTTTAGAAAAAGGAAAACCTATAGGACGGGCGACAGCCCATCGCGTCGGACAAGGCTGTGGGAATCGAACCCACAACCGAAGTGCGACTGGCCTTTATCGCCTACCACTGGCCTACAGGAAGTCCCTGTTTAGTAGAAACTAGTTTTATTATATTAAGAAGTATGATATATGAAGTATAAGTCCATTTTAGGTACCATATATGATTAATCTCACTATAGAATGACTTATGTATATTTAATAACTTTTGCTAACCTTTTGTTTGAGACAGATGGAATGACCCGTCATTTTATCACATGATCTATTAACACTTCACGAATAACAAATTCAACTTCATTTATTTAAGAGATGAAGTGGAAATTGTTCAAGGCATAAACAACAGTGAGATTGTACCAAAATAAAGTAAGTATTTATTGTAATTCAAATTCTTCAACTTTAGGGAAACGATCTTGAAAACCAAAAATGTTGTCCTAGTACTCTTATATCTGATTAATCGGATGGTACCTTAGATCGTCACAAATTTATGGATTTGTGATTGTTGGCTTTTCCATAGCCATGTTCTCTACCACTCTCCATCAGAACATGATGGTTAGATTTTTCTTCCATATCCATATTTTCACCTATGTGGAAACCCAGTGATTAGTTTATTTGGGTAATCGTTACATTTCATACTTTAGTTTTTAAAGCCATGTTTTGGTATTTCTTTTTACGAAGTGGGTTTCTATCAAAGAAAATTTTGAATAGTAAACCATTTATAACCCCGACGAATTTCGAGGGCGAAATTCATTTTAAGGGGGGTGGAATGTAACACCCCGAGATTTTATGAAAAATATTCTTTTTTAATTTCATTAATGTCTTGTGTTGTACGCTACACCAAAAGGAGCTTGCACAACACGCATCCTTGACTTGCCTTTCATTACACGCAATCATGACCTTCCTTGATAGCGTGTGTAGTACGTAATACCGAGTTTTACTAAACAACGATATGCTATTAAAATATTATTAAAACTAGCTGTTATGAATAGTAATAACCACTTTTTGAAATTTTGTAAATTTTATTTTTCAAAATGGACTTCATTTATGGATTCGGAGTATCGAATTTATCCTAAGGTGAAATTTTGGTACTTTTCGGATAACTTTCATATTCTAATGAATAGTAAGAATTACTAAATTTTAATTAAAAACAAATTTTTTAATCGAAATAATTTATAGTGATAAATTATTAATTTGAGTGGTTTTAAAGTATATTTAGAATATATTTTTACAATTTAATACAATGTTGGACATTGGATGTAATTTCACATTTAAACCAGTTATAAACAAGTGTCAATCTTTTGATAGTTATTATCTCTTAAAAACACCCTATTTGTTGTGGCAGCGGGAATTAATTATAAAATTAATTAATGCAACTTATATGTTGGGAATTTTGTAAAATAGAAATCATTTTTGAATTTGGAATATCAATTATAGCCTAGGGTGAAATTTTGGTACTTTTCTGAAAACTTTCAATTTTTGATGAATAGTGAAACCACTAAGTGGTAGGTTAAAAACTGAATTTTGCATAAAACTTAATTTTACCGCTTCTGTGAATGAAATTTCGAAAATCCGATAGACACGGTTAATATCAAGGACTAAAATGTGGTTCAATGAGATGAAAATAATTTTTGGTGAATAGTAACTTTTTACTTTTTTTTACCACAGTTAATAGTAAATAGGGTAACTAAGGGTAAATATGATATTACTATTACCCTAACACATGTCCTAATTCTATTGGATAAGTGTAATTCGACCAAAAACAACCTTTTTAATATAATATGACCATTTAGGTCCACTTGGATTAGATTATGACATTTAATATTATTTTATTTAATGAATAGTTAAAATAGTTAAAATCAAAGTTTAATAACTAAAACATTTTTAATATGGGGTTATACATAAGATAAATTCGACTATAAATATTCATTAGAAATCTAAAAATATTTCCTACATAATGATATTTTATTTATAATTTTTATACTTTAAATAAATTAGTTTATTTATGACACAACGATGATGCAATAATTACCCTTTTAAGGAAATGTTAACATAATTGATGTTATAAATGCTAAAATAAATGTAATTTGAGACTTTTTATGAATTCCACTAATTTTATAGGTTACTATGATATATTAGTGTTTATTTAATCAACTTGGTTCGAACATATAATTCTGTTATGACTTTCACAAAAATCATATATCAAATAGTGTCAAAATTGACACAAAATAGTTTTTAAATCAAATATTATATTATTAATTGTTATTTTATTCCTAAAAATCTAAGGTTCGGCCAAATGACTTAGATAAGGATATATATATTAATTATAAACAACTTGGGGTTCGTTTGGCATGTTATAGTAAGTGTATTAACCATATAGTGTAAGAAAACAAAAGTCACGGTAAAAGTTAAATTATTTAACTTAGAGTTAAATCTAATTGATAAGGTTAAAATAATAACCTAAACTTGTCTAAATCTTATTGGTTGATAGTATTTCGACCCATCCCCACTTTAACTTCGAAATAAGACCCTTTGGAACCATTATAAACCGATTTTGACTTTAATATAAAATAATATTTTGAGGTATTCCTAAGGTGCCCCTCTCCTCCCTTATAAAAGGACACCTCCTCCCCCTCCTCCTCACACCAATTTGAGCACTCAAGCTCGGCCAAACCCTGCCAAAATCACTTCTCCACTTCCCTAGAATAATCCTAGAGGTCCTGGTCTTCTTCAAAGACCAATCTTAGTTCCCTAAGTGGAGGATTCAAAGAGGCGTTTCAAAGAAGAGGTAATATCCATTACCGATCTTTTCAATTTCTTTCTTCTTCCACTTCTTCTTCTTTAGTTGTTTCATTATGAAGTAATAACATCAGTATCACTCATATACTGATATGTTATTATAAGTATGAAACAACCCTATTTCACCATCAATCCATCCTACGGAAAAAGAAATCACCGCGCGTGCGTACGTACGGAATACCGTCTCCACGCCGTGGTGTACTCTATTTTCCACCATCACATTACAAGGATGGTTATAATGGTGTAATGAGTAACTATATATGATTATTATAAAGTGATATTGATACTGGAATAGTATAAATACACTTAAATACAATTCCACGATCATAGGAACGATATCATCACTCGTGCGTACGTATGGAATACCGTCTCCACGATGTGATGCGACTCGTTCTCCATGATCTTCATTTCATACTGATTATATAAATGAATTGAATGAATGAATATTATATATATTACACTAATACCATTCTAGAAATGAGGTATCTATAACCTAAAGAAAAGAATAAGAATTTATTCGACAAAACACGCATAAGAACAAAAAGTTATAAACACCCGAATAACAAGTAGCAATGAAATATTACTACTAAGAAGCTAAGAATATGACCATATATGATATAATATCAATATGTATGATTCTGGAATAAGTCAATAACATTATTTAAACCATTATACAAGAGCTTCGGACACGTACAAAGCAAATCTGACCTAAGGTAAGGGAAATATCACAATCTCATTTTTATCCGAGATTGTTTATACTTTAGTATTTACTGGGGTGTATTTTATCATCCACATCCATGTTTCCTAAATATGTAATATTATTTCCATCCACCTAAAATTGTTTAAATCCAATTTTACCCTTCGGTGAGTTTTTAGTAAATGATATGAAAGGAATCTTTTGTCATTTTTCGTACGAGGTACTTTTTGACTTTTCCGACAAAAGTACGAAGAATGTTTTTTTAACTTATACGACATGAATGGATTTTTAAAACATTATTTCCAAGAAGCTCCCTTTATAAGTTTTCAAGTTTATTTTTAATCAACTTCTTTTAGTTTAAAATTTTATGACATGTTTAGAAAGGAAAAGTGTTTTTGAAGTAGAAAGGATATTTTCCTCAAGAATGAAGTTCAAGTGTTTTATCAAAATTATTTTCCATCTAAGATAATAAAGGGTTCTGTTTTTTATCCCTATTATTACATTGATTTGATTATGTTGTGATGGAAATATTTTTAAGAATTCCTTTATCTTATATGAATTGTTTTATGATGTCATGATGTTTAAGATTCCCATTTGTATTACATGGGTTATGCAATGATGTATGATTTATGATTTTGTGGCACACATAAGAATGGTATCATTATGAGATGGGTGGGACCTATATCTTTCTCCAATGCATTGGGTAAAGATTTTATATCTCATGAGATAGAAATGGCTGAAATTGTAGGTGATACCGGTTCAGTGAAACAGGACTGAAACAAGGGTTACTCGATTCAGAAATGGACTTTGTCCACTAAGATAGTCTTGGCAATGAGTCTTGACTAATAAGATATGATTATCTATGATTATGTGTGTATGACACAAAGTTTAATGTTTTAAGTTATGATTATTGTGATTACATTTCACTGCCATGATTTATCCCATGTTATGAAGTTATGCTCTCTTTTGCAGGTTAAGATTTCCAAAATGTTATGTTCTTATGAATATGATGTGATTGATATTTCTTTTGTTTACCCTTACTAAGCATTTGAGCTCACCCTTTTATGTTTTCTTTTCCCCAGGATATAAAGAAAGTTTTTAGGTAAAAAAAAGGAAGATCTTTATGGGAGATGTTGAAGATCTTTCACCAGGATTAGAAGATTATATTCCGAGTTTCCAAAGACACTAAACTATTACGATCCTTGCGTGTGTGTTTTTGTTATGTACTAAGTATTCCGAAAATGTAATGTAATGTCAATGTACGTCAAGCTTCGGGTCTCTACATGACCGATGTCTTGAAAGTCTTGTAGTGCTTTTATTGACCGCAAGGGTTATGATTGGTGATGTCTTGAAGTGTGAGTTCTCTTTGAAGTGAAAAGGTGGATTTCATGAAACCCTATGAGAAAAAATATTTTCATAGGAGTGTGTACTCCACTTAGGGAGTTCTAATTTTTCTGTTCAAAGGGGAGTGTTTATCGTGCGTCTTTCCTTATTATGTTTCTTGGTTAAGGTGAAGAGGTGATGCATGTGCATCATATAAACCCCTATTTTAGTGGATTTTATACGAGTGAGTAGTTGGATGCCAGGGTGTGTTGTGTTTGTTGGTGTTGTCGGGGTTGTGGTGTGGTTATGTGTACCACTAAATGGAGAAGATTCATTCTGGAGTTTTCGATGCCTGATTATGAGGGAGGAGATGATCCAAACATTTGGGCCCCGTCCACAGGTCTCGGTGTTGAAAGTAAAATAATTATAAATTGTTTTCTATGTTTTATTACGTTCCGAATGACCCGTTTGGATGCATGAGGTTACTCGGGTCTATGAGGAGAAATGTTCTACTCATTATATTAAAGTCCTAGGGGTTGAGTCCCCCTAAATGTAATTTGTTTTAGTGGTCCTTATGTGGTCTGTTGGGTATATCAGTCTCATGTTTGAACAATGCTCATCCAGGGACGTGGAGATGTTGGTTTGTCTTGGGTCGTTGTTTTGACGCCCCAGTAGTTGGGCCCTACCCTCTCTGCCCCTTGTGGTGGGGTATTTGGTCACCGTCAAGAAATTTTCAATGTTTTGTAACATTTTTCAGTCTTAATGGTGGGGATACCCACGATGGGTCCCGCACAAATGTATCTAGAATGAAATGTTGTTATACCTTCTTCATAGTGGTGTGGAGTCAGCTCAGGCCTCCTCATGTCAGTTTTATAGTTTCATCTCAGGTGTCAGTAAGTTTCTAATGGTTGGGAGCCCCTATGGGATTTCCCCATGTTGTACTTTTAGTTTTGTTTCTAGAGATGACTTGGTGGTAGGTGAACAAAGTGTTCCTTGGACATGCTTGGTCTTGTTTGTTCGTTTTAGTAAAACAATGTGGTTTTCGTTCAATGGTGCTCGAGGTGTTTCAGTTTGTGAAGTTAGTTTTTGTGGGTGCAAGAGTTCCTATTCTTGATTAATCATCTGAAGGTGTTCTGGCTCTTTGGGGTGAGCAACACATATAAGAAATTATTTTTATAAGTTTTTTGAGGTTGTCATATAAGTCACTTTCTATGAGCACTGTGTGTTTGCCTCTTTTCACTTCCTTTTCATAGGGATTCTTTTTTATCCCCAAGAGGGTATCAGTTGATACTTTGGGGTTCCGCCTTAGTTGTGGATTTCTGGGGATGGAAAGCGCTATGGTGGGGAAAATTGTGACATCAGGATTTCTAAAACAATTTTTATTTTATTTTTTCATTATTTGTATTCTATTTTGAAAATATTGGTTTGAGTGTGGGGTAAGCCTAATTGAAAATTTACATTCTATTGATAAATGAATATTTTGGGCATGGATGCATCCGATGAATGGGTGAGGGATGATCGAATCCCCACAAATTTTCCCAAGTCACTATGCGGCTTGTTCTGTGTATGGTTAATTCATTATTTAATGAGACGAATAAGGGAGTTAGCAAAAAATAAAATGGGAAGAATAAAATTAATTAGTGGTTCTAATAATAATAATAATATTATTATTAATACTATTATTATAATTATCCTTCTTATTAAAGTTTTAATTAAGTTATTAGTACTGCTATTAAAATTATTATTATAGCTGGTATGTTTTTAAGTTATCATCATTTTTAATATAATTATGATTAATTATTAACCTTAGTTATAATTACGATTTATTTCTCTATTTATATATTTATTCTTTTGGTTATGGTTTCACCCCCATTTTTTTTAGTTCACCTTCTTCCCCCCTTACCCGATCAGCTCACACCCCCCTTGGAACCCCTGGTCTGTGCACACCCTTCCTCTCAGCCAGCCAGATGCACTGCTAGAATTCCTCTCCTACTACCGCTCTTCGGCCTCACATGATCCTTCATCACGCCCAACCCCCTCCTACCCAGCACGCTACGTCCCTGCCTCTCGACTAGTAGAACTGTCCACCGACCTCCCTTTCCCACTACTCCTTTGCACTGAAAACCTTACAACCCGCCTCTCCCATCGTAGCCCTCGTTGCGGCGACCTTCCTCCTACGGTTGTTCCGACCAATGCCTCTATTACTCTTCCATGCCTCCCACGAACTCCTACTATCAGAGGTTATCTGGCCAACTTATTTTTCCCCAGCTAGCGCACCTCCTCCTTGCGGGTGCAACCCCTCTAGTTAAGCCACTCCATTAATTTTTTTATCTCTTTGATTTATTGTTTTTCCAGTGGGTTTTGGATCTGATTTTTTGGATTAACCATTTATTTTTGGGTTCAATCTCCTTGGTTAGGCCTCCTCTTTGATTCTTCATGGTGCGAGCGTGTTTTACACCATTTTCTGGAAGCTTCACCAAGTGAGGTAGGTGGTTCCATGTTTAAACATTATTTAAGGAATTAATTTTCTTTCTTAATTAATTTATAATGTTCTTTGATTAATTTGTTGGGGTGAATAATTGGTTTTCTTGAAGTTTTATATGTGTTAGATTTGTTTGGTAGAATTTTCATGTGGCGTGGGTGTGTTCTTTGGCTGAAATCTTATATTTAGTAAATTATTAGTGTTTTAATAATATGTGAAGTCAGTTTTTCATCTATGAAAGTGGTGTTAATCATGTTTTTGAAATAGTGTTTCATTTTATTGGTTATAAGTGATGTTTTTGTGTGGGTTCAGTAGGTTGTTTCTATGAAAACCCACGTTGAACAGTTTTCTAGTGTTTTATAAATTGTGCATTTGTTTTCTGAAAATTTGAAAAGTGTGCGGTTTATGTTTTGGCGAATCATTTATATGAATTTTTTCCGAAAATAGGGTTTGAGTGTGCCTTTGGTGTTTGAATTCATGTGTCATATTCTGAAATTTCTTAATAAAATTTCTTGAGTATTGTTTAACTAAATAACTGGGCTTATAACTATATAGTTGGGTAATTAGTTGATGTAAGTAGTAGTGAAATTTGTGTTCTTGATGTGGATTTTGGTGTGTTTGGTCATGAAGGAGGGATGGGTTGGTTTTTTGTATTAATTCATGTTATGTTTCTTTTTAAATAATTTATTTACAAAAATTTAAAATGTTTTAATAACAAATTATTAATGATGAAAAAATTATTTTAATTGAGTTATGTAAAGTCTTTTGGTGTGCGTACTATTTCAAATGGATTGTGTGTGTGTGAAAGTGTGTCATAGGGTTTAGGTAACATCATTTTTTTTATTCATCTGATTTTGACATGAAATGTTAAATTGAAACTTCTTGAGCACAAATGGGAAGCCTGGGTACTGGGTGGGCGGACTAGATCTAGTGTTCTAGTGATACAAAAGCAGCTTCAGCTCGTTTTCACTTAGCTGGTTTGATGATTACAACACTAAATAGACATTGTATGATGATTGGAGACCACTAGGTTATGGATATGTTTCCCTACTGGTGGATCGTGCACAAGAATGTATATTGTTGTGATTTTTATACTACCATTCACTGAGATGTGATGTTCTAGGGTCCCATTCTTTTTGCTAATACCTCTAGGGACTCTCACACTTTTGGTGCTCCTAGACTACTCCTCACTCACCATCGACATACAGTGTAGCATTTGGGTTTTCTTGAGGTTTTTTTGTTCTTAATGTGAAGGGTGTTTTTATTTTATTTAACTTGTTTTCATTGAACCGTTTTATAGAAACTATTTCTTTAAAATCATTTACGCTTCAGTGTCTTTTCATTTATTAATCCTTCTATTGTATTTTTCATTTAATTTTTATTTGTGGAACCTTTTTTTGGGTGATTTCCTATAGGGATATTGGATCACACCCTACATACACCTTTGGGTGTATGTAAAACTTGTTCCTTGTATATTCATAGTTGTGGTATCCTACTCAGCGATGGGGGTTCGGGTTGTTGATGGTCTTCTTGTTCAAGTTAGTGTTGGTAGCTTTTGGATGTTTCACCTCTCTTGTTTCTTAGAGGTTTGAGTTAGAATTTTAGTTTCCTTTGTTATCATTTTTTTTGGTTATTGGTTCAAATTGAAAACCATTAAATTTGTATTTAGTTTAAGGGAATATTTGTTGGTTAGTTTTCAATTTTGGTTTATCTATCTTGTTGGTTTTTTGGGTTTACTTTTTCTGATAAATTATTCCCTTGGATTATGTTTGACACCCAGGAACTTGTGCCAGCCCGCGGAGATCGGGAATGCCCCTCGGGTCATGTCACGGACTGGGTCGGGCACTGGGCCGGATTGTGACCCGTCCTGGTATGTGACATATATCATTTCCTTTATCATCTTTATCACGGGAACTTCTGTAAGAACCCCGACCTTTTTTCAGGTACATTTTTTCTTTTTCTGGTGTTTTTGAGAAAAGAGGAGTTTCTGGAAATTTTTAAAGTACACACCGTGTACTTTCTGAGTACACACCGTGTACTTAATTGCCACTCGAGGCCATGTGCTATCCGTGTAATGGCCACACACATGACCATGTAGGGGTGACATGGAAGCCACCTAAAGCAGAGTACGGAAAAGCCTACTACACGCCGTGTACTCCAAAATTACACGCCGTGTACTTTCTTTTTTTTCACTAAACACACTGGGGTCATGTCTTAACCCCAGAACCGTCTTCTTCTCCATTTTCTTCGACCAAGAGCATTCCGTACGGCCGCTGATCTTCGACGAACCCCCGATCCTCCGTCCGTTCTCCGAATCGACCCTAGTTTATTGCGTTGGAACCGCAACAGTAATCTCTTCCTTATCCTGGATATTTGTTTCCCAATTTCTCCTCTTTCTCAAGTTACCGTGGGTTGAGAATTTTGGACATTTTATTAGATCTAAAAAGTTCCATGGAGATTCAAGCCTTGAGGTTCGAGTATATCGATCTCCTAATGTCAAGGTAGGTGGTTTGTTCCTTTCTGTAGAAAGTCTTTGAATATTTTTTCAAATTCCACCAATACCCTTGAACGAGGTATTGCGTGTTTCTTGTTTTTCCCCTTTTGTTTTCCTGCTTTAATTATATTCTTGAGTGGAGGTTATTGTTTGTGAATAGGGTAATTTACTGTGATTTGGATGCTTTTCCCATGTATGTTTTTCCTGTTTATGACAATTTGGTATAGTTTTTCCTGTTAGGCTAGTTCCAGTTCCATGCCTAGTTTGTAGGATGGTATGATTGTTCTTCCATGCTGAGATGTTGTAGATACTAGCCAAGTAGTTCTTGAGGATACTTTGGCTGTTACGCGATGTGATGCTTGCTGACTTTACACAGGGATATGGGAACGTAGTGTAGTAGACCATAGGGAGAATGGATGTAAGGGCTTTTTCAGAGTGTCTTTAATTTATGATGTGAGACCACATGGGGAATTGACATTGAGTGCTTCCTCAAAGAGTCTTTAGTTCCTTGACGTAGGCCACATGGGGAATGATATGTTGAGTACTTTTCCAGAGTTCCTTTAGTACGATACGGGATTATAGGGGGAATTGACGGTGAGTTCTTCCCCAGAGAGTCTATTCTTTAGTTGACCTAGAGGAGTGAGACTATGTGTGTCTCCTAGAGGGTTGCTAGTGCTTGTAGGTTGAACCATAGGGGTTAGGCTATGAGAACTACCTAGAGGGTTACCTGTTTTTTTACTGCTTGTGTGGCTACTTACCTGTTGTTCTACTTGCATGGGTGACTCCTTACCTTTTGTAAATTATATGCTAGAAACTGTGGATTGTCTGCTGTTTATTACTTTCATGTTTATTGTTCTGTACTTTTACCTTCCATATATTCACTGGCTATTAGGCACAGATCTTTGGGTGGTTTCCCATTAGGAGTTTGTCTCACACCTTGTTTGGTCCATGCTTCTGGTCCCAAACAAATTATATTTTTGTAGGTATAGATAAGGGAAAGCACCCTTCTACTTCAGGTTCTTGATTGCACTGGAGTTGGAGAGCATGGGACCAAGCCGAGGCTTGCGATGCTGAGGAGTTTCTTATATGTTTCTTTTTTTCTTTTGTACTATGGTTTAGTACTTTATTAATCATTGTGACTTGTTTGGATGTTTTCCTAGACATATATGTATCATGCATCATTTACATACACTTCTTCTCGAGTTGTTTATTTATCAGTCTACCGCTATTATTGTTGTTGGATATTTACTGCTTCCAATGTTGCATGTGTTGTTACATCCACTGTGTACTCTTCCAATGAGGTAATAGTTTCCCCACTATCACACCCAAGGATCTCGCTGCTAGTCAGCAGCCTCTAGCGTTCGGGGAAATGTGCTTGAGGCCATGTGACCAACCGGGTACGGGGCGCCTCTGGGTGGATTCCGAAACCAGGACGTTACAAAGTGGTATAATAGGGATTTTTCTTTTCTCTTGACTTACTGTTTGGATCCTATAGCCAGGGATAGGATGGAATAGGTACTTGGTAATAAGTTGTTCCTAGGAGTTTCTAACCCGTGTACAAGGAAAATCCATACTACCTCGTTTATTATAATTTACAGGTTTGTAATTTTATAGTTGCTATGATTTCACCGATGGGTGATTCTCATGCTTTGTGTTGTTACCGTAGTTGTTATTGCGGTTTTATTTATGTCGCGTCCAGATGAGATGAGGGTATGCCATCTAATGCATCATATAGGCACTTTTTATAAATCTCATGCCATGCATTCTTGCTATGCCATATAGGATGAATTAGAAACTGCATGTTTTTGTGATAGATGTTCTGTATAATATGCATCATGTTGTGATAGATGCTTGATAAAAATATATGCTTCTTGTTAGAGCTTTGATTGAGTAATGTTTTATCTGAATGAATGCCAAATTTTGGTTCTTGAGGTGTTATGGGCCCTCATAGACTGGAATTTGGTGGATCGTTGACCTGTTTACCTTGTTTGTAACTTGTATAAGATGAAAAAATTTTATTTTTGGGGTTTATGGGCCCTCAAGGATCAGAATTTGGCACCTTAATGTGTGTTTTCTATGTTTCCTGGGATCCGTAGAAGTTCTGAGCCTACTTCTCGGAAAAACCCAGAATACACGGTGTGTAATTTATGAATACATACCGTGTAGTTTTTAACCGTGTCACTGACTGTGTGGGAAGGGACACAGATTTGTGAAAAAATCTTGTAGTAACACGCCACGTAGTTGTTTATCATGCCGTGTAGTATGAAATAGGTTCCAGGTCGTGACAAGAACAACACATGTCGTGTTATCTTTTCACATACACGCTGTGTATGAATTTTACATGCCGTGTCATCTGATCTTGGTACCCGGCCATGTCACGAACAACACGGGTCGGTGTTACCCTTTCTCGTACATGTCATTTCCATCTAGAACACACCGTTTAGTGTCAGCCATGTGTCAGGCCATGTTTCTAATAAAACAATCCAGGTAAGGCATGTCTAGTACATGACGTGTCTTCCTTGAACATGCCGTGTAGTTTTGCCTTAGGAGAGCAGTGTGGCTTAACCGTGTAGAAGGACTCGGGCATGCAAAGTGGATTCAAGTACACGCCGTGTGATAGGATAACACGCCGTGTGTTTGTGGTGTTACATGACCAGTTTTGGAAAGAGTACACGCCCATGAAAATGACTTAAGGGAACACACCGTGTAGTCTTTATACACGCTGTGTAGTCATGTTTTGTAAATTTTGAATTCTTTCTTTCCACTGTTCCCTTCTTACGCTCCTAGTTTTCAGTCCCTGATGATGTGATCTAATGTGTGCGTTTGACCTAGCAGATTCATGGCACCGATACATCCTTCGATTGCACGCCAGTTGCCAGGCAGTGATCAGACGCTGGATATGGCTGATCAGGGACTTCCCACAGATCCTCCTATTGTACCAGCCTTGGAACCAGTAGTGATACCGGTTACAGCCACCGATGCACAGTTTAGGTAAGGCTTTCTGAGGATGATGCAGACCTTCCAGGGAGCACCACTCCCTACCTCGACTATAGCAGACGTGACACAGGTTTTCCAGCAGCAACATCCTCCCACCTTCTCAGGGGAGGGAGGACCTCAGGATGTAGAGTCATGGATAGAAGCCATGATGACATTCTTTGAACATCTGGAGACGCCTCTATAAAGGCTGGTCAAGCTCGCTACCTACATGCTATGAGACTCTGCCAAAAGGTGGTGGAACGTGATCTCACAGGCAAGTCATCAGCAGGTTATGGCGTGGGAGGGGTTTTAGCGAATCTTTTACGACTACTTCTATCAGAAGACCCTGAGGGCTGATCGAGCCCGAGTGTTCCTGAGCCTCGAGCAGGGTACTATTTCAGTCATGGAATATTCCTCTCCTTTCACCGAGCTTCAGAATTTCACACCCCTCCAGAGCGCAGATGGGTTGTTCTTGTCAAGGAATTTTGAGGATGGCCTCAGACAGGAGATCCGCTCACAGGTGAATATCTTCAGGCGGACTTCCATCACTTTCATTGTCAACCAGGAACTGATTGCAGAGCATAATCTGAGAGATTTCAGAGTTGAGATCCCGGGCGGTTTCGCTTCCAGATTTAGTGCTTCACCAGCTGACAGCAGGAAGCGTTGTAGGGAGTCTACGCGTGCTGACCCGAGGCAGAGAGGCACATCTTTATGTAGCCATGTGGTATGCTACCACTGTGGAAGGGCTGGGAATATGAGGCCTTATAGCTAGAGAGACCCAGTGGAGTGCCAATCTTGCAGCAAGATGGGTCACCTTCATCCCTTCCGTCAGGTTCTATCACTAGTGGCTGGTGACAGGGGTTCTTCCATGAATCCTCATTCAGGAGAAGCGCCACCAGTTTCTCACCAGTCGTGGAACTGGAGCTCTTTTGGCCGTTCAGGCCGAGGTGGAGGTCATGGACGTGGTGGTCAGTCACTGGTCTATCAGCGACAGCAAGGTGGATCAGCTTAGAGTAGTCAGGCAGGGCCATAGGGTCATGGTACAGGTTAGGCTTTTGTAATGGAGTAGACCCAGCCGGAGCAGGATCCCAGACCCTCTACAGTTCGAGGTACGATCTTAGTAGCCTCAGTTTTATCTTCAGCACTTTTTGATATAGGGGCTTCCCATATCTTTATCTCTATTGCTGTTGTGGAGAGCATTGAGCTCTGTATCTTTTCCCCTACTGATACCTTGACTCTAGACACACCGTTGGGGACTAGAACGATTAGTGTACGTCAGTGCAGAGAGTGCTCTCTTGAGGTTGCGGGGTGTCACTTCTTATGGGACCTATATGTCCTAGAGGTGATAGGCTATGATGTCATTCTCAGAATGGACTGGCTAGTTCCCTTCCAGACAGTCGTCGACTATTATCTCCACAGGGTGAGTTTCATTTCACCAGAGGGTGGATCTTTTCTTCATCGGGGTGAGTGGGATGTCCAGGCGAGCCAAGTAGGACCCGAGCATCATGGACTAGGAGGAGTTACAACCCAGATTGCTAGTCTATATCAGGATGATCGGGGGAATTTATAGTTTGACTTTCCTCCAGTGATGGGTCATTTAAGAGATGTATTTCCAGAGGAATTTTTGGGGTTGCCTCCAAAGCACGAGGTCGACTTCTCAACTTAGCTCATTCGAGGAGTGGAACCGGTGTCCATTCATCCTTATAGGATGGCTACACCTAAGTTACAGGAGCTCAAGAAGCAGTTGGAGGAGTTACAAGAAAAGGGTTTCATCCGACCCATTACTTCTCCTTGGGTTTCGCCTGTCCTGTTTTTGAAGAAGGCAGATTAAACCCTTAGGATTTTGGTGGATTATCGGAAGCTGAACCAATTGACGGTCAAGAATCGGTATCCCTTTCCTAGGATTGATGACCTCTTTGATCAGCTTCGAGGGGCAAGGGTGTTCTCAAAGATAAATTTGAGGTCCGTTTATCATAATTTGTGCATTAGACCATCAGATATACCTCTTACAGCTTTCAGGAGAAGGTATGGTCTATATGAGTATATGGTTATGCCGTTAGGCCTCACGAATGCGCCTACAGTTTTCATGGCATTGATGAACCGAGTTTTCCATCCATACTTAGAATATTTCGTGGTGGTCTTCATGGATGATATCTTTGTGTACTCTCACACTCGATATGACCATGCTACCCATCTTGAAATCATTTTTGAGTACTCTGAGAGAGCATCAGTTATTTGTTAAGCTCTCGAAATGCCACTTTTGGATGGATTGGATTCACTTCTTGGGTCATGTTATCTCAGAGACAGGAGTATCAATAGACCCAGAGAAAGTGAGAGTAGTAGTTTCCTGGGGGCAGCCGAAGAACATCTTTGAGGTGAGGAGTTTTCTGGGGCTATCTGGATACTAAAAATGCTTCATATGGGACTTTTCATGCTTAGCAGCACCGTTGATAGGTCTGACCAAGAAAGGGGCGAAGTTCTTATGGTTAGATTCTTGGGAGTCAACCTTTCATGAGCAGAAAGGGAGGTTGACTTCAGCACTGATAATAGTCTTGCTAGAGCCGGGAAATAGATACACTGTCTACTCTGATGCTTCAGGTATCATGCAGGGAGATGTGTTAATGCAGGGAGATAGAGTCATTGCGTATGGGTCTCTGCAGTTAAGGCCACATGAGAGGAACTACCCGATGCACGATCTCGAGCTGGCGGTAGTTTTTCATGCCTTGCACTGTTGAAGGCATTATCTTCTGGGAGAGCGCTTTGTGGTTTTAACTGACCACAAGATTCTCAAGTACATCTTTACCTAGTGTGATCTGGATTTGAGACAACGTAGGTGGGTTGAGTATCTTCAGTCCTTTGACATTGTGTTTTCCTATATGTCGGGAAAGGGCAACACAGTGGAAGATGCGTTGAGTAGGAGGACTCAGATACAGGCAGTTCAGGAGGCCAGTAGTGAGTGGAAGCTTATGGATCTATTCTCTGAGATACATTTGGAGGTGAACGATAGACAGGTGCAGACTTTCTTATCTTCTGTGGCTGTTACCTCTACATTTCTTGATCGGGTACGAATGAGGAAGCTATCAGATTCTGAAGGCCTAGTCCTATGAGAAACCGTGTCTAGTGGAGGACCCTATTCCTGGATGGACAGTAGGTGAGGATGATATCCTGTGTTCCCAGGGACGCGTATGGGTGCCAACAGACATACGCGAGGAGCTGATGCAGGACTTTCATTCCTCGGTTTGGGAAGTTAATCCTGGCGTCACCAAGATGTATTATGATATACAACGCCAGTATTAGTGGCTAGGTATGAAGAGGCATATTGCTGGTTTTTTTCATGAGGTGTTCCACTTGTCAGCAGTTGAAAGTAGAACATCAGCAAATAGTAGGTCTTTTAAAGTAGTTACCCATTCCCGAGTGGAAGTGGAATTACGTCGCGATGGACTTTGTGACCAGTTTTATGAGATCTCCTCGAGGGAATGACGCAGTATGGGTTGTCATTGACAGACTCACGAAGGTCACTCACTTCTTGCCGATCAAGGAGACCTTTAGTGTTGATGAGCTGGGATAGTTGTACATCTGAAAGATTGTACATCTGTATGGAGATCCGTACTCCATCTTTTTAGACAGGGATGGGCGCTTTAATCCTAGGTTCTGGTAGGGGCTTCAAAAGGCTTTGGGTACACAGGTACTTTTGAGTATAGCATACCATCCCCAGACAGATGTCCAGTCCAATTGTACAATTCAAGTGCTTGAGGATATGCTCTGTTCTTACATTCTAGACTTTGGAGGTTCTTGGGAGAAGCATATACCTCTTGTGGAGTTCGCCTACAACAACAGTTTTCAGGCGTTTATTCAGATGGAACCTTATGAGGCTTTGTACGGTAGGCCATGCCGATCACCCTTATGTTGGATGGAGGTAGGAGAGGTAGCTTTGCTTGGATCTCATCTTGTTCATGAGACCTCAGAGTAGATAGAGTTGATTCGGAAGAGGATGGCTACTGCATAGTCACGTTAGAAGTCTTATGCTAATCAGCGGAGATGACCTCTGGAGTTCGGGGTCGGGGATCAAGTTTTCCTGCATGTCGCACCGAGGTTGGGGCACAAGAGGATTCAGAGACAGGGTATGATTTCCCCATGGTACGTCGGGCCGTTTGAGGTATTGGAGTGAGTTGGTCCGGTTGCCTATTGATTGCAGTTACCTCAGAGGTATCGAGCTATGCACGACATCTTCCACGTTTCTCATCTCCGACGTTACTTTTCAGACCTGTCTCATGTCATTCAACCTGATGAGGTTGAGCTCGAAGCAGATTAATCATTTGAGGAGAATCCTATCCGGATTGTCGATCACAGTACAAAGGTTCTCTATGGCCAGTCTGTTCCTCTGGTACGAGTGCTATGGCAGCACAGGTGAGTACATGATGAGACTTGGGAGAGGGAGACCGATGTATGATCACAGTGGCCAGAGTTGTTCAGGGTTTCTTCTTCTACGCTGCATTAGGGAATTTTAGGGATGAATTTATTTAAGGGGGGAAGTTTGTAAGAACCCGGATCTTCTTTTCCGGTAAGTTTTTCCTTTTCCACAGTTTTTGTGAAAAGAGGAGTTTCTGGAAATTTTTGAAGTACACGCCGTTTACTTTCTGAGTACACGCTGTGTACTTAGTTGCCGCTCGAGGCCGTGTGCTGGCCGTGTCATGGCCACACACACAAACATGTAGGGGTGACATGGACGCCGCCTAAATTGGAGTACGAAAAATCCTAGTACACACCGTGTACTCGAAAAGTACACACCTTGTACTTTCTTTTTTTCACTAAACTCACTGGGGTCACCTATTAACCCTAGATTCGTCTTATTCTCCAGCTTCTTCGACCCAGAGTGTTCCATACGGCCATAGATCTTTGATGAACCCATGATCCTTCGTCCCTTCTCCAAATTGACCGTCGTCGATTGAGTTGGAACTACATCGGTAAGCTTTTCCTTCTCTTGGAGCTTCGTTTCCCAATTTCTCTTTTTTCTCAAGTTATCATGGGTTGAGCATTTTGGACGTTTTCTTAGATCTACGACGTTCCAAGGAGATTCAAGCTTCAAGGTTTGAGTATATCGATCTTCTAACATCATGGTTGGTGGTTTGTGACTTTCTGTAGGAAGTGTTTGAATATTTGGTCAAATTCCACCAATGCCCTTGAACGAGGCATTGTGTGTTTCCTGTTTTTCCCTTGTTGTTTTCCAGATTTGCTTATATGCTTGAGTGAAGGTTATTGTTTGTGAATAGGATAATTTACTATGCTTTGGATTCTTTTCCAATGCATGTTTTTTTCTGTTTATGACCTTTTGGACTAGTTTTTCTTATTAGGCTAGTGCCAGTTCCATGCCTAGTTAGTAGGATGGTATGACTGTTCTTCCATGCTGAGATGTTGTAGATGCTTGCCAAGTAGTTCTTGAGGATGATTTTTCCATTACACGATGCGATGCTTGATGAATTTACACAGGGATGTGGGATCCTAGTGTAGTAGAACATGGGTAGAATGAATGAAGGGATTCTCCAGAGTGTCTTTAATTTACGATGCGAGACCATAGGGGGAATTGACATTGAGTTCTTCCTAATAGAGTCTGTAGTTCCTCGACGTGGGCCACAAAAGGGGAATGAGACGTTGACTGCTTCCCCAGAGCACCTTTAGTAAAATGTGAGACTATAGGGGGAATTGACAGTGAGTGCTTCCCCAGAGAGTCTATTCTTTAGCTGAACCAGAGGGGTGAGACTGTGTGTGCCTCCCAGAGGGTTTCTAGTGCTTCAGGTTGAACCATAGGGGTTAGGCTGTGAGAACTACCGAGAACGTTACCTGTTTGTTTTACTTGCTTGTGTGGTTTCTTACCTGTTGTTCTACTTTCTTGGGAGACTTCTTACTTGTTTGTAAATTATATTCTAGAAAGTGTGGATTGGTTAATGTTTAGTACTTTCCTATTTACTATTTTGTACTTTTAACTGCCATATATTGACTGACGGTTAGGCACAGATCTTTGGGTGGTTGCCTACTGGGACTTTTTCTCACACCCTATTTGGGCCATGCTTTTGGGCCCAAACAGATTATATTGTTACAGTTATAGATAAGGGCAAGTGCCCTTCTACTTCAGGTTCTTGATTGAACTAGAGCTGGAGATCATGGGACCAAGCCGAGGCTTGCGATGCTGAGGCATTGCTCATCTATTTTTTTTATTTTGTACATTGGTTTAGTACTGTATTCAACATTGTGACTTGTTTGGATATTTTCCTAGATATACATATATCATGCATCATTTACATATACTTCTGCTCTAGTTGTTTATTTATCAGTCTTCCACTATTATTGTTGTTGGATATTTACTGCTTCCGCTGTTGTATGTGTTGTTACTTCTGCTGTGTACTCTGCCAATGGGGGCATTGTTTCCCCACTATCACACCCAAGGCACTCGCTGCTAGTCGGCAGCCTCTAGCATTCGGGGAAATGTGCTTGAGGCCATGTGACAAACCAGGTATGGGGCGCCTCTAGGTGGCTTCCAGAACTGGTACGTTACAACTTCCATGTGACATTTCCTTATCTTATTTGACTTGTAAGGAAATTCAACTATGTGCCAGTTATTAATCATAATTTTTGATAACTAGTTTATCATAATCACAAGACAACCTAATCTCACTTTAATCATGTTAGGTATCTCATTTGGGAAGTCATCAAATTTTCCATCACATTGGTTTTTGACTATTATACTCAAATTTCCATCCATTAAAAAAAATAAAGGGAATATTAGTGATGATAAATTTCAAACTTTTAAACAAATAAAAGTTAAACTTTTTACATTAAAGGGATAACTCATAGATGACAAGCATTCCTTAACCTGTGAATTTATAGGTTTCAATATAAGTTATCCATGGACTATTTACTAACATAAAATTTTATATTCATTTTTGTTCCATTCATAATTTTTCATAGAGAGATTGTGAATTTACCCAAGCATACCCCATTAATGTGTCAGACCAGGTGTGAAGCAATGCCTCATTGTCATACACTAGGTGATGATCGAGTTAATATAGAAAATTCCCTTAACGGGGTTACAACCCCAAGTTATAACTACACCCAGGCTACCTCTACTAGTAGTATCCAGATAATGTATTTTATTACTTTTAAACCATAGACTCTACACTTCAACAAAATTTAGGGATGTTTTTATATATTTAGTATTATCTCTAATGCTTTCAATAAGGTTTTATAATTGTAATCCCCATAAGAAGTAGGCCTTTCTATGATATCAACTATGAAAACCCATAACATTAATATACCTTATTGCAATATTTATTACACAAATATAAACAAAATACAATCCCAAAAGATCAATAGGCCTAGTCAATTTGGGAAATTCGATAAATAAGACATTAACATATAACATAGATATAAATATATTATTTAAAACTCTATAACATTCCCTTAAAATCCCTTAATATTCTAATAGTTCATGAGATAACCCTAGGACATACATAAGAAAGGGGTTAGATAAAAATCCTGGTAAGGGAATATTCAAAGAATAACATGATGAAAGTAATAAATGCGAGTCAAGTAGAATATCGAGGTTAAGTAAAATGGATAGAATCATAATCATGAACATCAAAGCCTCGTATAAGATGAAAACATAAAGGAAAAATAATAATATATAAACAACATAAAACATGACATCATATTTATTTTTCAAGGATAAACACTAAGACATCATAACCTAAGGTGCTTAGAATAACCTCCCATTCAACTAACAGGGTATATCATATATTAAAAAAATTACCTAATTCATTGGAGGGAAATATAATTTCGGTCCCACCCTTCACATTTATATATTGTACATGAATTTGTGTGATACATAGATCATACAACAAAATAAGTCAATTCATAAATTTTAATTCAAAGATTATAGAGTGTGGGTTATATAAATTCAAGTCAAAAATAAATCATGGATTAGTAAATCTATGTGAATACCCTTGAGTTGAAATGGGGATAGGAATTATCAATACAAATGTTTGGCAATGAAAATTTCAAGATACTTTTGGTAGTATAATGGTTGTACATAAAGGTTCATGAAAGGTTTTAATGATAGTGAAAAGTGGTATCTCATTACATGGAAATCATAAGGATAGTAAAAATATCTATAAAAAAATATTATAACATAAAAAATATAAATTAAAAGGGATAATACAAATAAAGTACATGAATAATGAGTTGGAGAGAACCCATTACCTTGAGAGGGTGCTTCTAAATGTTTTGGAGGAGTTTCTTAAGGTCTTGGGATCACCTTGGGATAGATTTAAAGAGGTATAGGGAAAGGAAATTCATGGTCAATAAGTTTTGAGTGAAGATGAATGGGAGATTTAGTGGGTATTTATAGGAAAATAAATACAGATCTCGATTAATTTCTAAACATAGGTTTTGGACTCTATTTACTAAAATTAGAAAAATCACAAACCCTACCTTGATTTTTCACATGGATTCTACCAAATTTAAGTGGTTTTAATTATTTTATAAGGCCAAGAACCTAAAATATTAAAATTAACCATTGGTGATTTGGAAGTGAGTCACGTTTATAGAGAATTTATTTTAAAACCATAAAAATATAATATAGGTTTTGGAGGATTCATTAATGGTTTATAAAATTAGTTAAATAGCATGAAAAAAACATTATTTTAAATGGGAAATATATTTTTGGTCATTTATTTCATTTATAGTACTTATTAAATCTCTTTTTAGCTATTATGATTCCATAATAGAAACTGTATATTTTTACCATACTAAATATCTACCTAAAAATTTGACACTCTCAAAAAATTAATAAATATTAACCATTTGGATAATTTCAACATTCTGATTTCTAAAATAATATTTATTTTATAAAAATAATTCCAAAAAGATGAAATTTTACACTTTTAAATAAAAATTCTTATTTTCTGGGGAAAACATGTTTTTATGATACTATCATCCTCTAGAACTTTGTAAAAATTACACTAGACAGAATTATATAATATTATGATACAAATAAATATTATTTAATTATAATATTTTTTGAAAATATTATTAATTTAAAAATTATTTAATTTATTAAAAAGAATGTTTTTAGAAAAACTATTTATCTTCTAAAAAACAATTTAGATTTCTACATATCAAAATTAAATTTTTATCTAACTCATTATATAATCATTTATAAATTAATAAAAAAATGGATCAATATAATAATTATTTAACTAAAAATAAAATATAAAAATTCATATTACTAGGCTCAAGATATATAACCCCTTATTACAACAACATAAACCCTAAGGGTAATGTGTGGAATTGTGTTACTTTCATAGGGTGGTTTGGACAACATGATTTTGGTTGTGATCTCAAAAAAATTGAACTAATCCCATGAATGATTTTATTTGTGTTTCAGCTTTTGAATTTCAGCTTGTTTTTGGTAATAGGAAAATATTGGTGATTTCATCTCACCCAAAAGCTCTGATAATTGGGATTTATATGGTATGATCCTACTTATCCTGACAATCAGTTATTCAGACTCTATCAATTAGAATTAATGAAAACCCTTAATATATAAAAATATTAACAGTCGCTATATAATTATTATATTATCAATGATTATGATTATTAATAGTATTTTAAATATGATAGGATATATTTATAATGGTGAATAATAACCAAATTAGTTCACATATTTTCTATAACTACATTTCATAACAAGAAACTTCTTCATTCAAAATGGAATTTCATTTATAAAATTTGGGGGAATTATATGTGATGTTTTCTTTGTAATAAAATGTAAATTAAATATAAAATCATACACTTTCAATTATACTAGACACACTATTCATCATATTGACATAAATTTTATTATTATGCATAAAAAATGACATATGTAACCTTTTCCTAAACTATAAATACTATCAAAGTGTGACTTCGTGTTTTTCAGTCAGTGAATCTTGCTTTGAACTAAATTGACACTTTTAAAGTAAAAACACACACTTTAAGACATAATAGGGACACTTTTTATCAAATTGATATGGGGATTATTCTCACACATCACAAATGACTTATGAATCATTTTTAAAATGTATAAAGACAATACAAGATTTTTTTTGTTACTTTTGAGTATGTCATGTGTTTTTTTGTACTAAAATGAAATTTTTATATAAATATATACACCTCTAGACATACTAGATATACCATGTAAATAATTTATGTGTGGATGATCCCTACACATAAAAAATGACTCATGAATAATTTTACTAAATTATTAATGAAATCTAAGTTTTTTTCTTAGTTTTCTGTCAGTGGCACATGTTTTGAACATAAATGTTACTTTGAATCTTAGAATGTGAAATTTGAGTTATACCTGGAAAACCATTTGTTAGATTGATGTGTGGTTAATTCATACAAATTAAAAATTATTATGGATAATTTTTTTAAATCTTAAATATAATCTATGCATGTTTCGTTGGCTTCAAGTATGTAATTCATGTTTTGAATTAAAATGTATATTTTAAATCAAAACATGAACATTCAATCATATCGGGAACAAATTGTATCAGATTGAAGTCATAATAATTATTACATATAAAAACTGACTTATGGGTAATTTTCATACTCTATTAAAATAATTAGAACATTTTCTTATTTTTTATTATTTGATTCATGTTTTAAACTAAATTGAAATATTTTAACTGAAAACATGCACTCTAAGTTATACTGGGCACATCACGCGATTTATTAATGTGTTGTTAATTCCATCCTATCCAAAATGGATCATGAATCATTTTTCTAACATATAAATATAATGAGGTTGTTTTTTCGGTATCTTTATTTAGTGACACACATTTTTTAACCTGAATTTCATTTTAAATTAAAAACACACACTTCGAGTCATATATGGAACACCGTGTGCCAGGTCATTATGTGATCAGTTCCTACATTTAAAAAATGATATATGGATCATTGTAATAAAAAAATTAATACAATACAAGTTTTTTTTGTTTTTAGTTATTCAAACATGTTTTAAAAAAAAATCAAATTTTAAACTAAAAAAATTCACTTCTAGTCATACTGGGCACACCATGAGTAGTTTAGACATGTGATTGGTTCTTATATTTAAAACATTAGTATTGGGTTATTTTACTAAAGTATGAATATCTATAGAGTGTGTTTTCTTAGTTTTCATGGAGTGAAATAAGTTTTAAACAATAAAACATCATATTTGAACTAAAAACACACACTTTGAGTCATACCCGGAACACTGCATGTCAGAAAGATGTGAAGTTGATTCCTACATATCAAAATTTATATTTATACCATTTTCATATTGTATCAAGAAAATTAATGCATTAATTTTTTGTTTTAAGTGAGTGAAACATTTTTTAAAAAAACTTTCATTTTAAATAAAAATAATTTCTTTGAATCATACCCACACACTATGTGTTAGATTGACATGAAACTAATTATTACACATCAAAAATGAATTAGATATATTTTTCCTGAAATATCAAAATAATTTGAGTATTTATTCTTGGTTTATAGTGAGTAAAGTTCATTTTGAACTAAAATATTACTTTTAAACTAAAACATACACTTTGAGTCATACCAGGTATATTGTGTTCCATATTGATATGTATCTGATTCTTACATATAAAAAATGAAATGTGGGTCATTTTCATATTGTTTCAAGATAAAATTAGTGTGTTTTTCAGTTTTCAGTGTGTGATTCATGTTTTTATCTTGAATATCATTTATAAACTGAAAACGCCAACTTTGAGTCATTTGTAAAGTGAAAAAACACTATCTGATATAAAAATATCAAATAATTACAAATAAATATATGAAGAGAACAAATATTACCTGAGTTCATCATCCTTTTTGAATACATTATCAAGACTTGTTTATTCTACAAGCATTTTGTGCTCTTTGTATATTATAAAATGGTTGAAAAAAATCAATTTTTAAAGAAGTCACCTATTCATGATCTCTATGAAAATTATCTAAATAAATAGTAGATAAAAATTATAGGAAAATTAACAAAAAAAATAGATAAAGTTTTGATAAAATTAACTAAATAACTTATATGAAGTAACTTCTTCATAATGTCAATATACATCCATAAACCACATATTCTTTCCAATCATTTCAAAAAAAAATATTCCGTCTTTTAAATACGTGGACTATCAATAGTCTAGGTAGTATTGGAGAAATATAAGTAATGAAATGATTAATGGAAAATTTAAATGAAATTGTAATTATCATTATTAATGCCTCTTTGGATATTCTAGTTTTTTATTTAATAAAATATCCTTCATAGTTTTATAGTTAAAATAACCAAAATCTTTCATATTAGTTTGTTTAATGTAGTATAGAACCATTAATAAAAATAAGTAATTTTTTATATATGTTTTGATAGTGTAATATTATTATACACACACTAATACTTTTTCAGTTATAGAAATCGATAGGATTATTGAGAACATGGACCATCCTCATTCCATTATTTTGATGATATTTAAACATCACCCTATCATAACATAATTTTTTTATTAAAACATAATTTAAAGAATATAATTTCATGTTTATTTGTAAAATGTTAAATGTAGTGAATTATAAATTGAAATACATCATCGTGTAGGTTCGATTTAATGATAACCATGCATTGGTAAAATAAATAAATATATAGAGTATACAAATTGATTTAAATGAGAAACCAATGCCCCCTAACTAAATATAAAGTGATAAGTAATAAAGGAAATGAAAAAATATTTTATATGACTATATTATAGTGTTTTACCCTTATATTGTGGGTATTCAGAAGAGTTATTAATCTTTATGTTTCGTTTCAAACATACTTTTTTTAAATATTCATCTTCTTCCAAGGATATTTTTTTGTGTAGAAGTGATGCGAGAACTAATGTTACCAAATTTTCTTAATTGGATTTTCCATTCAAATAGTATTGATATATATGCCTATAAAAATATGAATAGTACCTAACTGAATTTAACATAATAGATCATCTACTGGAAAAAAAATTATGAAAATTGATCTCATGTGTACAATTACAACTGAGACTCTAATCCTTCTATTCTTGAGGATTTCATCTTAAATATCAAGACCAAGATAGTCTGTAATGTCTTCTATGTATATTTATATTCAAAATTAATTATGGTTGTATTACCATTTTTAATAGCGTATCCACATGAACTTGACATACTAGTAAATATAGAAGTTAAACTCGTGGGGTAAAGGTACTTTTGAAAGGTCTTTTCGATTGATTGGTTGATCCTTTAGATTATTTTTATTCAACTCTCTATTTACTATTTATTTTCTTCATTGTTAATAACATTCCTTGGTTCGAGAATTTTTTTCATTAATTTTCAATGTTTTAGTATAAATAATACATTTTCAAGGATATACCTCATTATTAATGTGCATTTTTACAATTCTAAATTACCATGATGTGAAAGTTCAAATGAAAATCTTTACTGTGTAAATATCCAAATCATAAAGGGGAATATAGAGCTTGGTGAGATAATGATAATCTATTTGAATCCATACTCTCACATGATATTTTGGAAGTTGTTAGTTATGTATAATATCTCATTAGATATTGTATGTTTTACCCATTGCAACAAGGTGATGGGAAGGTACTGATAGATAAAAATAAAAATCAATTTTAACCTATAAAATATTAGTACATGAATGGTATTAGTATCTTCATGATTTATATTTAATACAAGTAGTTATGAAAAGATTAAATAAGGACGGAATAATAGTTGATCCTACTAAAGAAAAGTGGTTTATGAATGGAAATGACCTACAAATGTTTAGGAGATTCAAAATTTTCTTAGATTAGTAGGTTATTACTGATAGTTCATTAAAAACTTTGCATAAATATCTAGACTGCTAACTAATTTAACGATAAAAGGGGTTAAATTTATTTTTACAGAAGAATGTGATGTTTTTCTGGAGGAACTGAATATGAGATTGGCGAATGATCTAGTTTTGTACCTACCTTCCAAAAATGGTGGATTTTTTATCTATAGTGATTCTTCATTGAATGGACTTAGTTGTGTTTAGATATAGAATGATCAGGTAATTGATTATGCTTCAATAAAACTAAAATCTCATGTGTTAAATTACCATACACATGATTTGGAATTTTCAACTATGGGTTTTTATTTAAAAATTTAGAAGCATCATTTATACGGAATCAAATGTGAAATATATACTGACCATAAAAGTATAGGTATATATTCACTCAAAATTAATTTAACATGATGAAAATAATATGGATTGAACTAATAATGAATTTTTATTGAATGATCAATTTCCATCCTAGAAAAGAAATCAAAGTGGAATATGAATTGAGTCGAAAACATCATGCATCATTAACCATGTAACATTTGTAACCAGACCCCTTGATTATTGATTTAATCAAATTTTTCTTTGAAGTTGTTAGTGTAGGAAATTCTACTATTTTGTTTCAAGTTTTAATGTAGACGTCTCTATCAAAAATAATTAAGCAAGTGCAAAAAGATGACGATGAGTTGCAGAAAAAACCACAATTTTTGAAAAGGGTAAGTTTTCAAAATTTAATGTCGATAAATATTGTTTTTTGAGATTTGGGAAGAGATTATGTGTGTCCTATGATTCATAGTTGAAGAAAGAGTTGTTTTGTGAAGCTCATAGTTCTCCATCTTTAGTTCATCCTGGAAACACAAAGATGTATAGAGACCATCCAGATTATTACTGGTGGGATGGGATGAAAATATATATTTCATTTTTTACCATGAAATGTTTGACAGGTTAAAAGGTTAAAGTAGAGAGACAACTATCAAAGGGGATGCTTCAGCTATTTTCAGTGCTAGAATGGAAATGAAAAAAATATATCCATGGAGTTTGTGATGGGACTACCAAAGACTTATCGAGGTAACAATGTGATTTCAATTATTGTTGATCGGCTGACTAAATTTTCACATTTACTTGCTATTCAAGATATTATGTCTTTGCACCATCTTTCTAGACTATACCTCAAAGATATATTTAGGTTACATGGAGGTCCTCTTTCCATTGCATATGACCCTGATCCTAGGTTCACTTCTATATTTTTGAAAAGCCTTCAGAAGACATTGAGAACAAAATTAAATTTCATAATTTCTTTTCATCCCCAATATAATGGACAAACTGAGTGAATAATTCATATATTAGAGGATATTACTTTATATTGTCCAATAAAATAATAGGGAAGTTGGGATCAACATCTTTCTTTAGTTGAGTTTTCTTATAATAATAGTTTTCATTCCAGTATACAGATGGAGGCTTTTGAGGCATAATATGGAATGAAGTGTCAAACTCCATCATTTTGGGATGATTTTGGGGAAAGGAATATGATGAGAACAGAATTAGTAGAGGAATTGGCTAAGAAAGTAAATATGATCTCGCAAAACATGTGGAAAACTTAGAGTAGCTTGTAAATTTATGCATATAATAGGAGGAAATACTTTTCTTTTGAGGTAGGTGATTATATTTTTCATCGAATCACACCATAGAAAAGTGTTATGCATTATGGTAAGAAATAAAATCTATGTCCATGGTTTAATAGACCTTATAAAATCCTAGATAAAGTTGGACCAGTCCCCTACTGAGTAGCTTTGCCTATGAGTTTTTCTTAGGTACACAATGTTTCTTATATTTTGATGATGAGAAATTATATTCTAGATTCATCCCATTTTTTGAGCCCATAAATATTTTAGTTGGAAGAAAACCTCTCTTTTGATGAGAAAACTATTTAGATTCTTGATTATAGAGAGAAATTATTGTTGAATAAGGTAATCCACCAAGTTAAGGTTTTGTGTTGAAACCACATGGTTGATGAAATAACATGGGAATTTGAAAATTCTATGAGGGAATGGTACCCTCACTTGTTTAATAATTAAATAAAAAAAATTTAGGGAACATTTTCTAGAAGGTGGGAAGAATATAACAACAAAGGTACATATAAAATAATTCATTTTCATTCTGAAATTAATTATTCAAATTCATAGTAAATTTATAATGAAATAAGTGGTATTTATAATAATTAAGGAATTTATACTGATGAAATTGTTAATTTAACTTAGGAATAGTAACATGACAATTTTGAATACTAATATAGATAATAGAGTAGTAACCTCACATAGTAATTTATAAATAAAATTTTACCATTCTATATAATTAAAAAAATTATATATCTATATCATTGAATAAATAAATAATTTTTTTGAAAATTACAAATTACGTGTTGAAATTTTTGTAAGTAATAAATATTAAATTACAATTTTATAATAAATATAATTATTTAAAAGAAAATATATTTTCATTAAATAGAATAATATGATAATTTTTTTTGTGATTATAATATAATTTTATGATATTTTAATTAATTTTTTAAAGTGTTATAAAATCACATATAGTTTTAAAATTGATATTTTTTGAATAAATTTGGATTTCAATTAAAAATCAAATTTATCATATTTAGAAAATTATCTTTAAAAAATGTAGTTCATTTTTGAATTATACACATTTAAAAATGGTCAAGGTGAATTTTTTGGACTTTTCTAAAATACTTGAATTTTTGGTGAATAGTGAAATACCGTAATTTACAAAATAAGCTAAGTACATGAATTATTGAGTCATGAATGATGTTCTTATTAGGTAAGAAATTTTTTCAAACTCACTTTCACTAATTAATTTATTTATTCACAATAACCAACCCTCTTTCTTTTCCTGAGATAAATAATGAAATAATGATTAAAATAATGGAAAACCACACATTGCTTCCACTTTAAATACCACCCTTCACCGCCTCTTCTCCTCACACCTCTAAAGAGTTATGCCTTGGGAAATTTCTACCCAATCATATTCTCAAGACTCTTATCCATGGCCAAGATCTACTCGAATCACAAAAAATACCACTTCCAAGATATTTAATAAGGTTCTCAAATGGAATTTTCCGAGAGGTAAAAAATCATATTTTCTTTTCTTTTCAATTATTTTTCTTTTCTTATAATATATTCACCTCCCCTTATCCAAGAGGAATTAAAACTCCATTTTATTATATATAATTTAATGTCATTATTTTTATATAAATATTCATCATCATAATTCGTCTCCACTCCCTTTTGTTCTAAAAATAAAAACATCATCCATGATGTGTCAATTTACTGACATCATGGATGATGTTTTTTGAATTTACATTACTGCCTTCATGGTTGGCCATAAAACCATTTTAATGGTAGAAATATATTTTAAATTTATAATATAACATATTTTATGATCTGTAATTAATATATATTCATAATATTAAATTATATAATGAAACTAGTTTGTTATTATCGAAGAACTTCCAAAATGATCTAAATGAATATCATTAATGTTTTATCTAAGGATTCATCATAATATTTGAAAAAAAATATTTATGGTATCATTGAATTTTCTAGAGAAATATTAAGACTTTTTTATTCCACTTATGTATTTTTCTTCCATTCTAAAGGAAAATCCATTACGAACTGACTATGGAAACTATGTAAAGTTTGCAGATGAAATAATGGAGATAAAAAAATATTATTAATAAATGGGTGGAATGGTGTTATAGAAATATCATATAAGGTGTTATAGAAATTTATATATTTCTATAAAATTTTAGCGAAACTATTATAACCATTATACAGGGTATTTAAACATATTTGAAGTAAGACAAACCTGAGGTAAGGAAATTGTTAAACTAATTCCCATTATTTGGGTTAGCCATCTACTTCATTGATATTGTCATGATAAGATTATTTATGTAATGAATTTTTATTATATTAGTTTTTATTATGTTAATTTAAAGTTTTAATCCATATTCCTTTCATTTTATTAATTCTCTTATCAATGATAAGTTATTTGTAAGGGACTTTTCTTTGAACATTATCTTTTTAATGTCTATTTTTACAACATTAAAAAGAAATATTTTTTTACAAGTGTTCATGTTTTATGATTATGTTATAGTTCATGGGAATTGTTTATGATGAAGGGTGAGACCTATATCTCTCTCCAATGCATTGGGTATATTTATGTTGGAGGTCGAACGTATGGTTACTCCAAGTATAACTGTGATGGTTACATCATAAGGCAACCATGAGGGTTACATTGTAAGGTAGTCATGAGGGTTACATTGTAAGGTATCTTTGAGGGTTACAAATAATAAGATATCCATGAGGGTTACAATATTAAGTAATCAATTCTCTAAGATACTCTTAAGGTATTATTTATATTTTTTATGTTTTATGGAAATATCATGTTTTTCATAAGTATATATTGATACTTTATTGGTGAAACATTTGTCTTTGTGAAAATTATTTCATATGTTTATAAGTAGTCATGTACTATGGTTTCTATCCTTCTTTTTATATCTCTTACGGAGATTTTTGTTCTCATCCCATATTTTAAAATGTACTTCCTAGGGTTTAAGGATGGGTAATAGAAAAGGAGAATCCAATATGATTATTGTGAATACTTTTCATGAATAGATTTCAATTTTTTTATTTAAAATCTTTGTATTATTAAAAAATGGATATATTTTAGAAGTACCCGCTTATTAAAATTATGGGTTGATATGTATGAATCATGTCCTAATTTTTTAAGTCTTTAATCTTAAAAAGATCCATAATGTAAAAGAAAGTAAATTCATGACTAAAACTCATGATTATGTAATGTTTAAGGCTGTGTCCTTAATGTTGGTGTCATAGGATGGTTTAGAAAACTTTAGGGATTATGATGAAATTAGTAGAATACCATAAATGATATTTACCTTATTTTAAAATGATATATCATTTGAATTTTACCTTGTTTCATTGTCTAATATATGTCTGTTCATAATGGGTTTCTTTAGAAGAAATAGGGAAGCTGAAGTAGGAAGGCACAAAGAGGCTAATATCTATCCGAATTTGTAGCCTGGAATGGTAGGATTTGGAATTGAATAGTTTGTGACAGTAATGCCACAATTGACACAAGATATAAATTTTGGTGAAATCCATGCATGAAAACAACTAGAGCAATGAAAAATATCATGATGATAGTTGAATATTTTATAAGGAACCACCCTCCTATTTTCAGTGGATCTTCGGACCCAGTTATAGCAGAAGGATAGATTAAAGAACTTGAAAAGATTTTCTATTTCATGGGGTGTTCATGTAATAAAAAACTATAGTCTTTACATTTATCACTTTGAAGGTGAAGACAACCAATGGTGGTCAATGGTCAAGAATATGAGGGATAGTGAGTAGATTGACACCTTGGGATGGGATGAATTTAAAAATATTTTCCTTGAAAAATATTTTCATAAGGTGGTTCTACTTAGGATTGAAATGAAATTCATTTAATTGAATCAAAAGGAGAAGGTTTAAGTGGCCGTTTATGAAGAAAACTTTAAAAGATGTAAATGATACTATCCAACTCTTATTTAGGATCTTGATAGAAAAATCAATCATTTTAATTTAGGATTAAAGCCAAGATATCAAAGGGAATTTGATTATCGTGAATTGAAATTTTATTAGAAACTTGTATGATGTGATGAGAGGGTAGAAATAGAGTTTTATAATGATCATGTGTACTTTAAAAACAAGAAGAATAATAGGTCTATATGTAAAGAAATGAGTAAGAATCAAGAAAAGAAATCTGAAGGAAAGCAAGCCCAGTTTCTAATTTGTTAAATGTGTGGTAAAAAGCACCCCGGGGAATATCTTAACATAATTGAATTTTTTTTCGTTGTAATATTTTTGGAAATATTACCCCAGATAGTAATTAAAATTATCATACGACTAATTCTGATAAGAAAACTATAAAGTGATTTAAATGTGGTGAGATGGGTCATTATGGAAATACTTTCCCAAATAAAGATCCAAATGATGGAAAGAATCCATGTTATAAGTAGAAAGGTGTAGTGATATCCTTTGTGACTACGTTAGAAGATGTTGGTCCATCCAATGAAGTGGTGTTAGGTACTAATTTTTTTACTCATATTTTTCTAACGTCTTGGTTGATACGGGGTCTACACATTCCTTTACTTCTAATAATTTTTTTGATAAACATGAAATTTCAACTCAAGATATGATACCGAAACTTATGGTTAAAACACCAAAATAAAATATTACATAAAAAATCTATTATAATAATCTTCCTATAATTTTCTATGAAAATAAATTACCTACAAATCTTTTTGTTTTTCCCTTAGTATAGTTTGATGTCATTCTGGGAACGAATTGGCATTCTATTTATCATACTAAGATTGATTTTAGAGCTAAATAAGTTGTTTTTCAGAAATATTTTCATTTTGTATACAATAATGAACCCATACAATTGATAATATATTTGGGAGATGAGAAACTGTTAAAAAATTGGAATTAAAGTTATCTTCCTCATATTTTCGAAAACAAGGGAATTATTCAGATTAATGATGTACCAGTGGTAAATGAATAACTACATGTTTTTCTTGATGAGTTTCATGATGTTATACTTTATAGGGAAGTAGAATTTACTATTAACTTGGTTCTCAATGATAAGATAATTTTAAAACCCCCTTATTAAAAGGATTAAGTGGAACTTCTTGAATTGAAAAATCAGTTGCAATATTTTCTTGATAAAGACTTTGTTCATCCTAGCACTTCACCTTGGGGTGATCCTGTTTTATTTGTTAAAAAAAGACGGTTCCATGATACATTTCATTGATTTTAGAGCTTTTAAGAATATTAATATTAATAATAATTATCCTTTTCCTCCTTTTGAAGAAATTTTTGATCAGATCCATGGAGCTCAGTATTTTTTCATGATTGACTTGAGATCTGGGTACCATTAGCCAAAGGTGAAAGAGGATGAATTGAAAAAAAAATATTTTTGTACTATATATGAGCATTATGAGTTTTTTGTTATGAGATTTGGTTTGAAAAATTTCCCTACTATATTTATGGATCTTATGAATATAATATTTGGATATGTTTTTTGTTTTTTATTAAATATATTTTGGTCTTTTAGAAAAGTTACAAGGATCATGAAAAACATTTAAATATTGTCCTGAAAACTCTCACTAAAAAATTGTTATTTAGAAAATTTAGAAAATTATATTTTTGGTTGCAATAGATTTCTTTTCTTGGGAAAATTTGAAATAAGGATGGAATAATAGTCGATCCTACCAAAAAAAGTTTTTAATGAATGGTAAAGAACTAAAAATATTATAGAGATTCATATGTTTCATGGATTAGCTGGTTATTACAGACAGTTCGTTAAAAACATTTCACGTATATCAAGACCACTAAATAAGTTAACACGAAAAGGGGTTAAATTTATTTGTATGGAATAATGTGATGTTTGTTTTTAAGAAATGAAGAAGAGATTGGGGAATGCTCCAATTTTGGCCCTGCCTTCTAGAAAGAGTGAAGGTTTCATCTACAATGATGCTTCATAGAAGGGACTTGGTTGTGTTCAAATACAAAATGATCAGTTAATTTCTTAAGAATTAAGACAACTAAAAACTCTTGAGTTAAATTATACCACACATTATTTGGAATTAGAAGATATGGTTTTTTTCTTTGAAAAATTTAATGTATCCTATATATGGAGCCAAATCTGAAATACATACTGACCATAAAATTTTAAAGTATATATTCCCTACGAAAGAATTAAACATGAGTCAAAGAAGATGGAATCAACTGATAAAATATTATTATTTCAAGATCAATTACCATCCTATAAAAAAATAGGTGGATAACTTGAGTTAAAAACACCATGAATCATTAACCATGTTATGTTTGGAACACGACCCCTTGATTAATGATTTAATGAATTTTGGATTGGAAGTTGTTGGTGTAGGAAATTCCTATATTTTGTTTCAAGTATCAGTGTATTTGTCTTTATTAGAATGAATTAAGTGTTGAAGGAAGATGGAGAGTTTCATAAAATGGTATAATCGGTGAAAAGGGCAGGTTTCTATAATTTAATGTTGATAAATATTGTGTTTTGAGATATAGGAAGAGATAATTCATGGCTTGTGATTCACAGTTTAAGAAATATTTTTTTGAATAAAGCTCATAGTTCTTCATATTCTATTTATCCTTCTAGAAAAAAGATATACAAAGTCCTTTAGGAGTATTACTATTGGTATGGAATGAAAAGTGATATTCCAAATTTTATCGTAAAATGTTTGACAAGTCAACAGTTTATAGAAGAGAGACAACTACCAAAGGGGATGATTTAGGCTTTTATTGTTCAAGATTATAAATGAGAAAATATATCCATAGGCTTCATGGAGGGACTACCCAATAATTCTTGAGGTAATAATTCGATTTGGTTTATTGTTGTTCTTCTGACTAAATATACACATTTCAATCCATTTTATAGATACTATGTCTTTGGATTAGCTTTATCAACTATACCGTAAAATATTGTCAGGTTACATGGAGTTCCTCTTTTCATTATATCTAATCGTGATCCTAGGTTCAATTATATCTTATTGAAATGCCTTCATAATTCATTAGGAATAAAATTAAATTTCAGCATTGATTTTCATCCACAATATGATGGAAAGATCGAGAGAAAAATATAGACATTGAAATATATTCTTAAATCTTGTTCATTAGACTACCAAGGGAATTTAGATCAAAATCTTTCATTATTTTACTTTTCTTATAAAAATAGTTTTCATTACAGTATATAGATGACACCTTTTGAGGTGATATATGGAAAGAAGGGTCAAAATACAACATTTTGGGTTGAATTCATGGAAAGGATGTTGATGGGACCAAAATTTGTAGAGGAAGTGGCTAAGAAAGTGAAGATGATTCGGTAACACATGAGGAAAACTTAGAGTAGGTCGAAAAGTTATACAGATAACAGGAGGAAAACCTTTTCTTTTAAGGTTGGTGATAATGTTTTTCTTAGAATCTCACCAGGGAAAAGTGTTCTATTTTTTGTAATAAAAGGAAAGCTAAGTCCATGATTAATTGGAACTTATAAAATCTTGGATAAAGTTGGACTAGTTTTCCACCGAGTTTCTTTTCCTCTGGGATTATCTCATGTAAACAATGTTTTTCAAATTCTGATGTTGGGAATGTATGTGCTAGATTTATCTTATCTTTTGATCCCAAAAGTAGTTTAGTTGGAAGAGAACTTATCTTATGAAAGGAAACCTATTCATATTCTTAATCGAAGAGAGCATGTACTATGGAATAAGGTAATACAATAGTGTATGGTTTTGTGGAGAAACAATATGGTTGAAGAAGCAACATGGGAATCTAAAAATGATATGAGGGAAAGGTACCCTCACTTGGTCAATAAGTAAATAAAAAATTATGAGGAAACAATTTCTTTAAGTTGGGTATAATGTAACAACCAAGGTATTTATAAAATAATTCGTTTTCATTCTAGAATTAATTAGTCAAATTCATTGTAAATTTATAAAGAAATAAGTGATATTTATAACAATTAAGAAATTTGTTCTGACAAAATAGTAACTTTACCATATGAATAGTAACATGACCATTTGGAATAGTAATTTGGCCAATAAAATATTAACCTCACCTAATAAAGTCTAGACAAAGTAAACCATCTTATAAGTAAAAATTTGATATTTTTATATCATTGAACAAGTAAATAATTTTTGGAAAATTATAAATTATGTTTTGTAATTTTTATAAGTAATAAATATTTAATTACAATTTTATAATTAATATAATTATTTAAAAGAAAATATATTTTCATAAATATAATAATATATTATTATTATTTTTTCTTATTATTATAAGAATATTTTACGATATTTTAATTAATTCTTCAAAGTGTTATAAAATTACATATAGTTTTAAAAATGGTATTTTTAGAATAAATTATGATTTTAATTAGGAATTAAATTTAACATATTTAGAAAATTATTTTCAAAAAATGGAGTTCATTTTTGAATTCAACATGTTGAAAAATGGTTGGGGTGAATTTTTTGGATTTTTTTGAAATTCTTGAATTTTTGGTGTATAGTGAAATAAGGTAATTTACAAAATAAGCTAAATACATGAATTATTGAGTCATAGATGATGTTATGATGTGGTAATAACCCTTGTTTCAAACCCACATGAACTAATTATAGAATTTAGGCACAAGAACCAACATTATTTCTTGTCTTGAGAAAAATAATAAAATAAGAGAAAACCCCCTTCTCCTCTACTATAAATACCAGCCCTAATGCCCTCATCTCCTATCACCTCTCGAGCATTGATCCTTTACTAATTTCCTCCCAATCCTCTTACCAATACTCTTCCCAACATCTGATACTTTTAGGTATTACCAAATTGGCCACTTCCAAGATCTATAAGAAGGTTCTCAAAGAGAATGTTTTAAGAGGTAAAAACCCTCTTTCATTTTATTTTATTTTTTTAATTTATTTTCTTATACTATATTAATCTCCAATTATCCAATAGGAATGGAAACATTAGTATATTATATAGAATTTAGTTTTATCATTTTTATGGAATTATTCATCATCATTATTCTTCTCCATTCAATTTTATTCTAAAAATAAAAAAAATCATCCATGATGTGTCGACTTACCGACATCGTGGACAGTGTGTTCTCAATTTCCATTACCACCTTTATAGATGGTAATAAAACCATTTTAATGATATAAAAATATTTTAAATTGAATTATAGATTCTCTTTTAGGTTCTGTAATCAACATATATACATAATATTAAATTATATAACGAAACAAGTTCGTTATTATCGAAGAACCACCAAAAGGATCTAAACAAATATCATTAATGTTTTATCTAACGATTCTTCATCATATATGAAATAAATTATTTATGGTATCATTAAATATTATTGAAACATATTAATACCATTCCATTTCACTACTGGAGTTTCACTTCCATTCGACAAGAAAATCCATTATGATCTGACCATGGAAACCATGTAAATAACATACCCAAAACAACAAAGATAACAAAATATTATTCATAAATGGTTGGAATTATGTTGTAAATTGATCATATAAGGTTTTATTAAAATTAATATTTTTCTGTAAAATATTAATTAAATTTTTTAAATTTATTATATAGGAGGTTTAAACACATTTTTATGTAAGACGAACCCGTGGTAAGGGAATTTTTAACCCAATTCCCATTAATCGGGTTAACCTTCCACTTCATTGATCATATCATGATAAGATTATTTGTGTAATTATTTTTTATTAAATTATGATTTTTTATTTATATTTTCATTGATAATACATATTCCTTTAATTTTATTAATTGTAACTTCAATGATAATGTATTTGTAAGGGACTTTTTTAAAAATCTTTTTTTAAAATACTTTTTTTTACAAAATTCAAAAGGATTTTTTAATGAATGTATTCATGTTTTATGATTGTTTTATAGTTCTTTGTAATTTATTATGTGTAATGGCGGGACCTATATCTCACACTAATTCATTGGGTGTGTTTATGTTGGAGGTTGGACGTATGGTTACTCTAAGTGTAACTGTGATGGTTACACTACAAGGTAGCTGTGAGGGTTATATTGTAAGGTGGTTGTGAGGGTTACACTGTAAGGTTGTCAGCAGGGTTACACATCATAAGGTATCAACTAGGGTTAAAATATTAACTATGTAATTAACCATGTTATATTTATGGTATAATTTATAATTTTAGGTTTTATGGAAATCTCAAGTTTTTTACAAGTATGTATATGATAATTCATGGGTGAAACGTATGCCTTTGTGAATTTTTTTTTCATATATTTGTAAGAAGCAATGTACTAATATTTTCTCCCATTATTCTTATATCCCTTACTAATATTTTTTTACTAATTCCATGTTTTAAAATGTCTTTCACAGTGTTTTAAGATGGGTAAGAGAAAATTGGAAGGCAAGAAGAATGTTGTGAATAATTTTTATTAATAGATTTCCTATTTATATTAAAAAAAATTATTATCAAAACATTAATTTTGTTTTAGTAGTATCCAATTTTTATTATTATGTATTTATATGTATGAATTATGTCCTAATTTTCTAAATCTATAAACCGAAAAATATCCTCAATGTAAATAAAAAGTAAATTATTAACTAAAAATCAATATTATGTAATGTTTAAGGATGTTTCCTTATAGTTCTACTTGAAGTACATTCACTGTTATATTGATATCAACTCTACATGAGTTTAAGGGAATATCCTACTCATTGTAATACATATAAAAGGATTTTTTTTCTAGTGGATTGTGTGATATTGGATCATTTCCAAACCATACCAAGGACGTACCTACTCTTGTTGAGTAGTGAACCTTATAAATTCTAGTTTTCTTACAGATGTGTGTTTGAATATTTTTTAGTAGGGGAATAAATATTTAATAGGAGGTAAATGTTGTTTTTAATATATGAAATCATAAATGGAAAAAAAATTCATTGATTATACCGCTCCCCCTCTCAGTGATACCAAAATATTTTCTATGAAATTAAAAGTTGTATCAGAGATAATGGATCCCTTCATTTTCTAATTTATAATGTTTTGAAGATATGTGGATAGAGAATTTTAATTTTTTAAAAAATAAAAGTGTAATGGTGTTTTATGGTAAGAACTATCAAATCTGGAAAGATAGAATGTTTCCTTATCTCATGTCTACTAGGTATTCTATTCTTAAAGCTTCAAAAAATTGTTTTCATCCTATTGATGAGAAAGATCCTCTTACATCTTTTGACAAGAAGAATAATGAGAATGATGGAAGGTCCAACAATTATTTAATCTAAAAACTTTTTAAAAGTTATTTTTAAGGGTAAATGGGTTTTCCACTACAAAAAGTATCTAGAAGAAGTTAAAATAACATTTATTACGACAATAAAAAAGTAAATAAGGATAATTTACAAATTTGAAGAAAGAAGTATGAAGATATAAAGATGAATGAATACAAATATATTGGATAATTTACTACCTAGGTGAATAACATTTTCATCACTATCATATGTATTAGTGAAAATTTATAATGTTATAAATTTGTAGAAAAAATCCTAAGAATCTTTGCTGAAAGGTTTGATGCTGAAGTCTCTTCATTAGAAGATAGAGATCTAGAAACATTATCTCTATATAATTTTCATTTAACTCTCATTACATATGAAATTGTAAGGGGGAAATTTAATAAGATAAATAAATATTATAGATAATTGTCATTCATATACTCTAAGAAATAAAATTATAAGAAATTTATTGAGGAAGATGATGTTTTTGATTCTAACTCTGAAATTGACATATGTAAAAATATTGATGATATTTTATACCTATTTTCTAAAAATGTTAGAAGAGGTATAGGTAAATATAATGGAAAAAATCTCTTGAAATTATTTAAATGTTTATCCATTGGAAACTTTGCAACTAATTGTCTATGAATAAATTTAGAAGAGGATAGTGATGTACAAGAAATAAGTCTAAGAATGTCGTGGAAGAAACATGGTGATAAAGATATATTTTTTTCAAAGTGAAGGATAGAAAATTATCTAAATCCAAAAGGAGAAGTTTCTTATATATATGATTAAGAAGAATATATTGAAGTTGAATTTGAAAATTTTATTGGGCATGCTGGTGAGAATAATTTTATTACAATAGTTAACAATGAAGAGTTCGAAATCAGTGGTTCGGAAGAAGAAGAAACCCAATAAGAATTTCATCTCAAATAATAATTGTAAGAATGTATAAGGAAGACTGGGAGTCTTGAAAAATAAAATTTAAATCTGAAAGGTGAAAGATCTTAGAAAAATCATCAAAATATTCTTGAGGAGAAATATAAGCTAATGAAATAAATCGATTATTTGATAAAATATCTTAATAAAGAAAAAATATTAATGAACATATGTAAGTAAAACTAACAAAAAAAAGAAGAAGAGTTATAATTTCTCCAATAAAAACATCTAAAGTTGAAATGAGAGGTAAAAGTTTAAAAAAAATCATTAATTTTGGTTAGATTTATCATAAGAAGGAACCTCAAAAGTGTCAACAAAAGATACCTTCAATGGCCAAGTAGAATGCTGGAGTTGTTTTAAAGAAAAAGAATGATGGAAAAGTTATGTATGTGGACAATAACAACAGAGTTTAGAATATAGAATTTTCAAAAAAACCTGAGTCTGAAAAAGTTTCTAATACTTTTGGTTCTGATAATAATGAAGATAAATCCATGTCAAAGAATAAGGTTTTAAATGAGAATAGAAATGTTAATGGAAATCAATGTCTTGATAACAAAAGATGAGAAAGTTGTTGAAAAAAATGTTCACAACTCCAATCAGTATGGAACATTCAAAAGAAAATATTTTTTCTATGGATAATTTTGGTATTTTGGTTGATTCATACATAAGGGAAGTAAGTGATGTTTCAAACAAAAAAAATATTACTATTCCAAAAATTACAGAAGGAAATTTTTTGAGAGTGAGTCCATCTCTTAAAATAAAGAAGTCTGGGAAGGATGTTCGGAAGGAACCTAAGAAGGTTTGTGTAAAATTGAAAATAGATTCCAAAATCTAGAAACTATTTTGGAAAGATGTGAAAAATCTGGACATCTTGCTAAAGAATGTCTTGTTTAGTTATCGACATAAAAAATGTTTTTTTACCAATTATCCAAATCCCGAGAAAAAGAAAGTAAAAGGGAAAGAAAAATATCTTTTTGTAGAAACTACACTGAAATCTACAAAAGGATAACAACCATGTATTCTTGATATTGGGTGTTCTTTTCATATTAAAGTAGAGTTAAAATTGTTAAATAATGTGAAATACATGAAAGAATAAATAGAGACATTTGGAAATGATGAATCTATGATAATCAAAGGTGTTGGGTCAGCCATCATTGGGAAAAAAAGTTGATGTACATGAAATATTTGTATGTTGATGGGCTGAAACACAACTTTCTAACTTCTTTCAAAGCTCTGTGATGAAGTCAAAAAAGTTATTTTAAAGAAATATGGGTTTTTTGTGAAGAGTGAGGAATACAAAAAGATTGTTAAAAGATTCCAACATACAAAAAGAAACTTATTTCAAGTTGGTGTAATACAAAAATCTTGTTAATTGGGAATGGTATAAAAGAATTACTTGAGGAACAAAATTCTGGGACATATGTGTCAAAGAATCATCAGAATGTTATAAAAGTGAGATAGTGTTCGCGATATTCATAATATTCCAAGAAGAACAGATTGATGTTGCTCTATTTTTCAGGATGAAAAAATTATTAACTTAGTTCATAAGAAAGTTTAGATTTGTTCTAAATTACCCATGTAGCTTATTCATTATAATATTTATGGTCCATTTAGAAAAAAATAAACTACTAAAGATAAGTAATTCATCACTTTCTTTGATGACTTCACTCGCATTACTTGTCTTATTTATGGGAAACATAAGGCAGATGATTTTAAAATGTTTAAAAGTTTCAGGAGGAAACCTGGGAAGGAATTCAATTATTTTGGGAAGAAGTTGAGAACTGATAATGTTGGTGAATATATAAATAAATTATTTTTAAAATTATCTTAAGAAGCATGGAATTCAGTATGAGTTCTGTTCACCATACACTCCTCAACAAAATGGGGTTTCTTAAAGGAAGATCAAATGTTTTGTTGAAATGGGGAGAACTATGTTACTTGAACAAGGTCCCTCTCATTAATTTTGGAGGAAATCCATGAGAACCACTATGTATATTAGAAATCAATATTTCTGTAGTCCATTTTCAGATATGAATCGATAATTTTTTTTATTGTAAAAATACAAGTTTGAATCACTTAAGAGTTTTCAAGAGCCCACAAATCAAAAAGAAGAATTGTGGAAACCATGGAAAGTTTGAGCAGAGAGGATAAGATGTAATTCTTCTTGGTTATGATTTAGAAGGAAGATAATACATATGTTTTACCAAAAAAACATGAATAATTTTTGACTCTGTTAATGATAAAGTTATTGAAAAGGCTGAGGAGTTTAAAAATACTCATGTTGATAAGGAAGTTGAGCAGGATAAATGAAATTTGTTAACAATTATGATAAAGAGACTAACCATGGAAATCCTACTCAAAAAGAAGAATCAAACCTATCTATTTCAAGTGATGAGGATGAAACTAAAAAATCTCATCCTAGACTAAGGAAGCAAGCAGAGGCTCAAAAAATTATTGTTGATCAACAAACGAAAGATTAAATAAGAAGAACATAAAAAGTTGTTACATAGACATATGTGCATTCAAAATTAAATTCGAATAAAGTAAATAAAGACTTTATGAATCATAAATGGGTTCAGACCATGAATGAAGAGATGGATCAAATATAAAATAATGATAAATGGGGACTCATACCTAATATATATAATAAAAAAAATATTTGTACAATGTGAGTTTTACAGAACAAGGTGAATGAAGAAGTTGAAGAGATATGGAAAAAAACAAGGTTAGTGTGTTAAGGAAACTCACAAATTGAAGTTGTTTATTTTTATGAAATCATTAATCCAATGGAAATGTTAGAAACAATCATAATATTTCATTATATTGTTTCACAATGAAGATACATAATTTTTCAATTGGATGTGAAGTCTATATTTTTGAATGGGGATCTTAATGAGGAAGTTTACAATGGACAACCATGTGTCATTATTTATTGGAAAGATGAAATTTTTATGTGTAAGATGAATAAACCCTTGTATGGAATAAAACAATATCTATGATCATGGTATTCCTAATTGGAAAAATAATTGAGGAAGAAGAATTTTAAGAAATAAAGAGTTGATAGAAATCTTTATATCAAAGAAATTCAGGAGTTTTTCCCTATGATAATTGTTTATGTTGATGAAATTATCTTTAATGGGAATGATGAAATAACTTGTTATTGAATTGCTAAAGAGATAAGTTTTTTTGAGATGTGTATTCAAGGAAAAATTAAATACATTATTGGGTTAAAAATCTTTAAAAAGAAGAAAAGAAATTTTATTTCTCCTGAAAATAATGGTGATGAACTTCTTAATTAGTTTGACATAGAAAACTCAAAAGTAGTTTTCAAACCAATTTTAATGGGAATCAAGATGAGTAAAGATGTAAAATGCAATAAAGTTGATTATAATGATTTTCAAAAGATGGTTGAAGGTTTTTTATATTTGACTACCTCAAGACCCAACATTGAATGTGTTGTTACCTTATGTGAAAGATTACAGAGTGTACATAAAGAATAAAATTTACTTTCTGTAAAAATAATTCATAGATATATAAAAGGCACAAAAAAAATTCATAATCAAGTATCATAGCTTAGAAAGTATTGACTTTTTTGGGTATTCAAATGTTTATTGGGTCAGAAATGTTGATGATAGAAGATACAAATCTAGTTGATTTCCCTTTTTGGGAAATAGTTGTGTTAGTTGGCATAAAAATAAAAAACTCCAGTCACACTTTGTATGGATAAAGGTGAGTATGATTTTTCAACTGAATCCACTATCCAACTTATGTGGATGAAGACTCGGTTAAAATATTTACTTGTCAAAGTGATGTTACCCTTGATCTTGGGTTGTGATAATCACAGGGAAATCAATGTTACTAGGAATCTGGTAAAACATTATCGTTTAAAACATGTTGATATCAAATATTATTTAATAAAATAGAATATGGAGAAGAATAAATTGATGTTGGAGTATGTTCCTACATCGGAAAAAGTTGCTGAAACTTTCACAAAATCTTTACTGAAGGAACCTTTTCACAAACTAAGGTTGAACATGTGAATCCAACCTATTTATTATAAAGGTTGAGGTATTTTTTTTTCTCCTCTCTAATCCTATATTCAGATAGTAATTTCATAGGGTATAATTGTTTCATAAATATATGCATTGTATATGTGCAAAACCTTTATAAGAAAGAATGTATAAAGGGGGAATTTTTGTTAATCTATAAAACCAACATATAAGTGTGCGAACTCATATAATTTTGTTTGGAGTGGCTGTAAGAAGAGAATTTTTTTAACACAAATGTTGAAGATGTGGAAAATAAATGTTTTGTTACTAAAAACGTGGTAGAAGAATAAATTTTTGAAGAAAATATGAGAAGTATTCATAAGTCACAACTTTTGGATATAATTTATTTACTTTCAATAATTATTGTTTCCTACAATGAGTTAGATCATGTAGGATTAGAATTGTTGATAAGTTCTCCATATCTTGAGTATAAAAATTATAGTGATTAATGAATCTTTGTTGAAACAAAATCCAAAGGGGGGTATTGTTAAGACCAAGCTGATAAAGAAGATTATCATATTCAAGATCTGTGTTTTGTTGTCAATGCAGTTTAAGGAGAATAGAAATCACCTCACTTTGTAAAGTAAGATAATCATACTCACCATAATATTCATTAAATTAGAATCAAAATTCTTCATAAATTCCATGATATTGGTAAGGTGTTTTTAGGGAAAAAGGTTTATCGAACTCACCTTGGGTTCAGAATGTAAGGAAGATCGTAATACTTAAGGGAATCTAATTCCTCATAGATCCAATGTAAATCTAATGATGATTTTCTATTTTGTATTATCAAAATTTATAAGTATGTTTTAAAACATATGATGCAATATTGATGAAATAATGGGGGATAAAAGGTGTGATCAATCATATTTAGGACAATCGTATCTAGGAAAATCCTATTAAAACTGACTATGAATGAAATATATTGCTGGAAGAATGGGATGTTACAATATTTTCCATCATAATTCAGATGATAATGAAGCTAATTTTTGACACAATAAAAGTCATTAGGAAATTCATTATTACAAGAAGAAGTTAGCGAATGATGTTTGTTGGTGAAGGTTTTTAGTATTATATTATCATAGTGAGATCACCACACATAGTTCTGTTTGGAGGACAAGAAGGATTATCATAATGTGATAAATTTAAGGTGTTCATTTTCAATCATACCAAAATTCATAATCCTTGAATCTTTAGAGAATGAAGTTTAAGAATTTTTTAATCAGAAATGCGAAAAAAGTTAAGTGATGAAAGTTCATTGGTATCATATTCAGAAAAGAAATATGTTGCTGAAGTTGAAGATGATGTTACCCGTCCATCGTATTTGGTATTCCATCATAATCATTGGAGGTTGAGTTTTTTTCATTGGGTGGTTTTGAGACTAATGAAAAGAAAAATAAGTAAAGTATTTGGGGCTAGTACAATAATAAAGTTCGAGATCAATCAATAATGGACTCAACCATTTCCTTCAAGTTGAATTGTTTTTCATCTTTCTTACAAATGAGTTAAGAGAAATAAGAACTATGTTTTGATTTCAATAATTTTATTTAAATATGGTTCCAGATCCATATTATTGAAGAATCTATTGTCTTCATCATATTTAAGAAATTAAAATGATTAGATTGGTTTTCTAATTTATAAGGAGAAAAATAACGGGATGTCTTCAGTTTTGATTTTTTTTTCTTGAGGGTCAAGAAAATAATAGTGACCAAGTAATCTAATCAAAATGAAGAAATAGAAATGGAAAATAGGAATCAAAATAAAACTAAGGTTTCATAATAATATTGAAGTTTTCTATTTCTTCATATATCCAAGTGGTACAAAGCATCATAATGAATAAATTTTATTGGGAAATCGGAATAGAGAATCAGAATTGGAATAATTCTTGTTAAAGAATTCCAAAGTAAGATAAAGTTGATAAAGGATTTAAGAAGGTATGAGAAGAGTTGAGAAAAACTTATAACTTCATAAATACACTTAAAATTCCAAGAGAATATATGTTTTGTGGAAATTTTGTTGAGAAGGAAACATTTTTAAAGTCCATACCAAACCTATTTGGGTTGACTATAAAAGGGGAAAGTAATTTGTACTTTATGAAACAAATCTACTATTGAGAAGAAGAGATAAAAACATAAAATTTCAAAGGAGAAGAATTTTATGGATTGAGTTCTCGTGAAGAAGTTTTCTAGATAGAAAAATAAAGGAGAAGAGACAAGATTGTATTTCGGGTTTCTAGAATCGAAATAAGGAATCTGATTGGGTTTTTTGAAATAAGATAGTAGTGGTTCATATTTGTCTCAACCATATTCTGACAGACTCATATTTACATAATGAGAAATCAAAATTCAGAATTATACTGGGAAATCAGACATAGTATCATTACAATGTCTAGAAATTTCTTACCAGCTTCTAGGTAAGAAAGTGAAGAATTAATTTGAATGACCATATTTGTGAAAGTTGATCCTGAAGCACTGTAACATGTTTGTTGAAAAAATTATATTACATCATTTCATGCTACTTGAATCACTTTAACTATGGTATTGATCATAGTTATACATGAGCATATGGACATATCCTACTCATTATAATTCACAAAAAATTATTGTTTTCTTTTGGATTTTATAGTATTGTATTGTTATAAACCATACAAAGGATGTAGATACTCCTGTTGATAAGTAAACAATATAAATTCTTGTGTGCCTATGGATGTGTGTTTTAATGGTTTTTGGAAGGGAAAGAAATATTTAATAGGAAGGAAATATTGTTTTGAAAGTAAGGAAATATAAATGAAAAAGATATCACTGATTCACCCCTCCCCCTATCAGTGATACAAATATCATGACTGGGTAATTAAAGTTAAAAGATTTGAGCTGATGAAATATGCAGAGGTACTTTATAAGGACCTGAATTTTGAGTAGGGTCTAGAAGAGGATAAGCTCATATGATTTCTTCCTGCTTATAGTGCTTTGATGACAAGAAATCCTAGTGTTACAACAAGTGTCTCTTCTAGTAGTAGGAATAGAAAGGTTGACGAGGTACAATAGATTGGTAGATTGGGGAAGTAGAGAATGGTTTCTTATACTACCTATGCATGAATAGGTTATACCAAGTGCTAAAACATTGGAAAAAGGGAAATTTTAGTACATCATTCATGAATCCAATGAGGGAATTTCAACAATGTGGAAAGATGGATCATATCCAATGATTTTATTTTAATGTGTCATATCTAGACTCGAGGAGGTCTGGTTAGGTTGTAAGTATGGGACTTTAGAATAAGAACAAAAAACCATACACCCTAGTGACTCGGGCATGTTATGAACCATAGAGGTAGGGTCATTTTCTAGAGGAAGGTATGATGTATGAAATGTAGGAGGTTCCATTCATTGGTAGGGAGGGACCTTCTATAGTTAGATGCATGTTTTTGATTTCCTATATTGTTATCTAATAATTTTTTTGATACTAGAGATTCTTGTTATTTTTTATCTTCTCAAGTAATTGTTGGCCTAGATTTACCAATTAAGTTATCTTTTGAGTTTATCTCTCTTGAAACGCCTTTGGTAAATAAATAATAACATATTTACTAATTTTCTTAGTGTCATGTAGTTGTTTCTGGATATGAACATCTTTGGGACTTCATGATCTTATAGATGACTAGTTTTATTGCGATATTTCGAATAGACTATTTGACCAATTATAGTGATCATATCAACTACTACCAGAGACATGTATCTTTCACCATACCTAGAGGATAAATGTTCACATTGATCTTTGAGTCTGGTATTAGATTAGGAAGGATGGGGACATATATTAACTAGATTGAGGATATCATAGAGAATTTATCTAGATTGGATCTCCTAGTAGAATAAAAATTATATCCCATCAATCTTCCCTTCAATGGTGGATATTTATCAAGATATTTTCTGAGATGGCTTCTTAGGTATCCCTCTAGATAGTTGGACATATTTTGAGATTAACGTTATGATTGGGGTGAAACCAATACCAATTCCTCATTATTGAATGGAATCATATGATTTAAAATTCTTGAAGGAGTAGTTATAGGACTTAGAGGTGGAGGGATTTATCAAATCGATCCCATGTCATTAGGGTAGTCATGTATTATTTAAAAAGAAAGATGGCATTAGTCTATGAATTTGTGTGGACCACATGAAGATAAATTAAGTAATAGGTATGAAAAAGTATCCTTTAAATATGATTGATGATTTTCTTGATCAGTTATAGGGAGCCAGGTGGTTTTCTGAAATTGAGCTTTATTCAGGCTACCACTAGCTATGGGGTCCGAGAGGAGAATATTCCCAAGACATTATTTTGGATTAGATATGAAATTTTTGAGTAAATTTTTATTCATTTTTGGTTGAAATATTATCCAAAAAAATTGAATGATCTATTGGATAAAAGATTCCATCTATACATTAACTCCTTTATCATTGTATTCATGAATGATTTCCTAATATATTCAAGGACTTAAATATGAATTCTATGAACCTTGAGATATTACTATGTACACATCTATTTAATGACTCTGACTTTTCCATGAATTTATTTAGAATATTATATGGATTAATTTTAGATCTAAGAGATTAAATGACATGAGATTCTGAGGCCCGGTGTGCTCAACATTATTTTTTGAACTATATTAAATATATTAATATCACATGCATGGATTTTACCTTAAAAGTGTAATTACACTTCAAATGGGGGCTATATTAGAAATTTGAGGTCACCATTGAGTACAAAACATTGGGTTTTTCCTAGGAACGACATAACATTTGTTGGTGTTAGGAATTTTTGAAAACGTTGTCATGAGTACGAATTAATAAAATAAATTTATTTATTTATTTATTTTTTCTATTTTGATAAAAAAACTAACATATTATATTTAAACATGGTTATCCCTCAATCATAGGGGTAGAATTATAACCTATGGATTAAGAGGAACTGTTGGAGAGGATCCATTGGAGGATCTTTGGCAGGCGGCATTAGATCGCATGAGATCGAGGATCATGAACCAATGGATTTTATGGATCTCGCCAATGATAGAAACTCAAAACCATTCATTACTAGTGATTGATCTAAAATCCAGCTATAATTTTTGATTTATTTATTTCCATCCCATTAATTTATCCTTGTTAAATGAGGATCAATTCCATGAATAATAATTGATTCTCGCATCGAAATTAGATTTATTTTATGATGGCTTTATTTAATTTGTTGGTTATTTTTAATTTTAGTTTGTCTATTTTCTCGACAAAGGAACCTGGATAAATTAAAAAAGGCCATGTTTTATTCCTCATAACTTGTGGATTATAGATTTCTCCCCTTTTTCTCAGAACTTTCATCTTAGGAATTTACTTTTGTCTATGGTTCAATGATTACCTGATATTAGATCATTGTCTGACTATTATTTAGTGCAATAGATTGTTACCATGAATAAAATTCTTGATTGAAGTTGTGATTTTAGAATTGATGAATATATAAAATTATTTGAGGAGTATTGTGACCAGATTAGATTGAGTGTTCCATAAACATGATGGATACACAATAACAGATTGATGTTGTGACATATCGACTCAAAAAATTATTTTCTAAGTTGATCGAGGACTAGAATATGGTGAACATGAGACAATGATGTCTGGAGAACTCAGATATAAAGTTTTCGATGATGGATTTGGCTTAAAAAAATAGATGATTCCATGGAGAAGAATCGAAGGGTTATTTTTTTGGGTTACAAGACATGTAATTTGGGATCACACGGCATGTGGGAACCCCCTATGCGACACTAGGGTTTCTACAGAGAGTTAAATTTCAAACATCATGTTACACTATCACACACCATGTGACTCATTCTAGGTGTCACTATATGTAACTCAGAGGTTAAACATGCATAGGTTGGCCAAAGTACATGGAAATGACTAGAGTACACAGACACGGTCTGGTGTACACATGCATGTCTAGAAGGCACGAGTAGAGTGTTGGGTGATATCTATCCATTTTATAGTATTCCTATATGTTTTTTATAAGGATATTTATATGAAGAGTGAGGTAGAACCACACGAGCTGACTAGGGGTTAGCTGGACATGTTGGGTATGCCCAATACATGTCTTGTATCCCCTCCCTTGAGCGTGTTTGGACCCTTTCGTTTATTAAATTTGGACTAGTATTAATTGAGTGTGTTCCCTTAGTCCATCACCTCAATGTTATAGTACGAAATTACATCAAGATCTCAGAATTATGATCCCATATAGAGGATGAGTCGTGGATTGATTTTTTGGCGTCCGTCCATTAGACGGAAGTGTGATTCTCTGTCATTTAATACCCTTGGTGAAGTTTGTAGAATCTGTGTGACGTCCTTGTATAGGGTTTTGAACCTCCATCTAGTATGATATTTTTTAGGGTTTGTGGTATCATTTAAGTTCAATCCCCTATATAGTAGGTTAATCTAGATTAGGTTTGTAGTTTCTCCCTGTGGTCCTGGGTGTGATCTCCTATCAGAGTGTCAGGTCTTCAGAGACCATTAATATTTCTTGGGTGGGGCCTAATGATCATGACCACATGGATGTGTGTCTTTGATGATAGAATGAATTATTGAGTGATTTATCCTAGAATGATCATTGCATCAAGAAAATTTATATGGATTACAGTTTGGTTATGTCCATCTAGAGGCGCGATGTATTTCATAAATAGATTCGGGTTTCTTTTTAATCAATTTATTTCTATAACATTATTAGGATCTGACTGTTATTAGTACTTCATTGTTTGTGTTTTTTTGGTTTCCTACTGGGTATTTTTATACTCACCCCTACATGGTCACTACCTGCATGTGTCATGTCATATGTAGACTACAATCTAATTGATGGTATACTGGGAGGAAACTGATCTTGTGAAGCATAGATTGAGATTGACAGAAAGATATTTTTTATATATGGTTCCATTTGATCATATTACTTTTACTATTAGTAGGTTGGACTGTCTGTAGTTTTTGGTTGGGCATGTATTTGGATCTTTTTTTCTATCAGTAATTTACTTTCATACTCTCATTAAGGGATCATATATGTATTCATCCATTGGATTAATTTTTTTTACATTTTATCATTGTATGGGACTTGAGATGTTTGTGTGTGTAAAGGTACATTATGATAATTCCTACCAGGTTTTTGATATGGCTACCCGGCATTGGATGCTATTCCCTAGCCTATTGAAGGCAGGCTTGGGGTAGATGCAGATCAAGTCCCATCAGGTCAGGTCATGACATAGATGTATATGAGACGTATCCACATTAGGACTGGAGATCATGAGGTTGGTTTGACATAACAATGTTAAGTGTTTCAAGTTCAACATTCAGGTCCAAGATTCTAGTTTTGGTGCGTTGGCCGATGTATCCATACACCAAAACTCTAATCAGTTTCTTTTCAACTTAGTATATGTAGACATTAGTTACAAGGAAATAATTGGTGCATGAATCATATAGGAATGGGTTGTGGTTTCTATGTCCTTTTTGATTCATCTCACCACATATACTATTTGATCATGATATATATTTTTTATTTTTATATTACTTCATGAATAAAACAAGATAATATTTCACTATGTCATATTTTGGACGATCTAATGAGTGAAGAGGCTTCGGTACAAGGGCATATACCACAGATATCACCTTCGGGTGGTTTACTAGCCCTACATCCACCCATTGAAAATTTTCTAGAACTAAAAGTTCTAGTTAAAGATGAATGTAGACTGATTTCACATCATGTGTTCAAGATGAAGCGACATGTAAGGTTTCAAGGTGACCCAGGCCACTAGGTGGTTGAGGAATGGATAGCAGCAGTCACTAAAGTTTTGAACCTTGTGAGGAAGCCTATATATTAGAAGGAAGTCCTTGTAGGGAGTATTCTTCAGGGCTTCAGTGGGGGATGGGGTAGTTTAGTGACTCATTCACATGATGAGATATCTCTCCCCAGGTCAAACTTTAAGAATCTATTAAAGGAAAAGTTTTATCTAGTGAAAATTTGATTAGTGTGCACCCAAGAGCTTCTCCACCTATAATAGGGAAGTATGAAAATGGAAGATTATTCAACAAGGTTTAATAAAATCCCTTGATACTTCATGGATATGGTGTAGGATCCTTTCTTTAGTGAATAGAATTTTGAGAAGGGATTACACTGGGATATCATGGATTTGGTGACATATCTTTGCATTCCGTCCTACGATGGAGTTCTTGTGAGAGCCTTAGTGGTTAAGAGCTTCCTAGAAGAGAAAGTGCCAAAAGTGGGTGCTGGTAGTGGGAACCACCCAGCTAATACCTCAGTGGAAGGTAGCTGATGACATTAATAGGGATCTGGGAATGCCAAATGCTTTAGGATATGATACCATGATAGGGTTTTAATAGTGTTGGGCTCTCATGATGGCTTAAATATTCCAAGGGAGAGGGGATGTTTCTCCAATAATGGTTTGGGACATCTAGCACATGATTGTGAGACCCATTATATATTAATCAAGAGATGGTCTAAGGACCACTGAGGTAGACACATAGGTTGGATTAGGGTTTTCTATATGGTTCTAGACATGGTAGAGGTGTAAAGACCCAGAAATTCCATGGAATGTTTTTATAAAATTCATGGTATTTTTATGAGTCCGAGAAAATTTACGGTGCTTGATTCCAAGGACTGGTGTGCCTGGAACCAATTTCTGAAGTTTTTTTCATGTACGTTCAATAAACGTATGAGCAAGATTTTATATCTTTTGAACCAGTGCTTGAAATTGAAATTCGAGGGAACCGTTGGACTCGCAATGCCAATATTCACTTAAGAAGACATTCACCTCGACGGTAGTTGGACGAGGATGGAAGTCAGTTTTGTGGTTTTAAAGAATAATTTAAATAAAAATAAGGTGTGCAACTTATTTTTATTTTTGTGGTTAGAACCTCCAAGTGGAGGTTGGGGGTGGGTGTCCCGACACCATAACCTCCCATGAGAGGTTATGGTGGTGGGGCCCACCCGAACAAAACCTCCCTTGGGAGGATAAATTTCAGTGGCGACTGCCCATGTTTCTAACCCCTTTAACACCCCATTTAAGTGGATAATACTCTTGACCATTTCCACTAATTAATTGTGCATACTCCCCTTTAAACTCTTGAACTCCATTAATTAATTTGTGCCTACACACAAGAATTAATTAAGTGGACCCTCCCTTAATTAATTCCCTTCTGAATTCATGCCAACCATTAAAATAATAGATAATATATTATTTCTTTTGTGGGGGTTGGCATCATACTTTTTGTGGGGAGATTTAAGGAGATGGGGAGCTCTTGGAGAACTTCATCTTCCAATGAAGAACGCCCCTCTCCACCGAAGAATGAAAAACACCTTCTTCCTTATTTAACCAAAACAATGGAGGGAGTGTCTTCCTTGAAGAACTCCAACGATGCCATACTCAACATATTCATTTCCGACGTCAACGAATCGACATCCGCCCTTTTCCCGCAACTTCTTCAATGATCATCGACAAACGAGGTATGGGATTTTATGTTTGAAATTGTTTTCCGTCCTTCAACACACAAATTTTTGATTGTGTTTTGCCAATTGTTATCGCCCTAACACTGAAGTCTCGGGCCGCACGAACATGGCCCATCCCTCCCACTTTGTTTCTCCTCATTTGTTGATGACCGCGGTGTGGAGAAGCGGTGGCCAGCGTCGGGCTGGCCTCAAATGAAACCGGCGACACAAGGTCGGTGGGTAGCTGGAAGGGCGTGACACTGTCGTGCCACGTTGAGGAGCACGAAGCCTCATCCAGCCCGAGTCGTGGTGTCATCGTGTCGTACGAAGGAGTAGGGGGCCGCAGCCATGCCAGGCCACGACGGAGGTGGAGCGGCGTTGTCGCGCCGCATGGTGGACAACAGAGAGCCACGAACAGGGTGGGCCGCAACAGAGGAGCAGAAGAGGCCGGCCGGCCCGGCCGCCGGTGGAGCGCGGGCGGCTGGCCGCTCGGCCGGCCGGGGTGAGCGGAACCCTACTAGGTCCCGTGTGATCTGGATCGGCGCCACCTGGAGCCGGTTTGAGTCCCCACCTGAATGACTAATTCGTTCGGGAGCTAGGGGTGAATGGAATCCCCCCTAGACGTGGCTGAGGCGAACCCCCCACAGGACGCCGGGCCGGACCTAGCGCGGGCCGCCGGGCCGGACCCAGCGCAGGCCGCCGGGTTGCCCTCAGGCCGGGATGCCCCTTCAGGATGGGTCGTGCCCTCAAGACGAACCGCCCCCTCGGACCGGGTCAGACTCCCGTCCGGACCCGGGTCGGGCCGGGTCAGTCCAACTGGGTCGGACCAGACCCAAACCCGCTTTAACATGTTTTCACCTTTTCGCCCACATCTTGGGCTACTGGTGTCCGATCGATGAACCGTCTACGACGATAGAAATCTTAGAGAGAGACAGTTATTTTGGAATACCCCAATTGAGGTTTGGATATATTTGGGGTATGGTGGGGTTAGTTTGAACCTAAAAACCAATCGGGCCCCTGGGACAGAAATGCCAATAACTAACAGACCAGACGACCGATAGATGCAATGTATGTTGCGTTGAAACCCCTATGACATGGTAGACCTTTTGAGATAATTCTACATGAGACTTAGTGACGGTTGGAGTATCGACCAGTAGCTCATGGAGCGGATCCTCCTGGAGACGAGCGAGTGGAGTATGGAGACCTAGTAGCTGGCTGATACCTGGCGACTACTGACCTTTCGACTTGGAGTATTTTGACTAGCCTAGTGGGAAGTGCCTCTATGTGAAGCGGAAAACCCACAGTGGGGAGCACCTCTGTGTGACGCAGTAAACCCATGGTACTCGACAGGAGGAGTACCTCAGCAGGCTACGATGGGGAGCGACTCTGTGTGACGCGGCAGACCCACGGTGGGGAGTGCCTTTGTGTGATGCAGCAGACCCGCGGTACTCAACAAGAGGAGTACCACAACAGTCCAGGATAGTGGGAAGTGCCTTTGTGTGACACGGAAGACCCACAATACTCTATAGATTAAGATTACACCATCATATGAGGTTTAGACAGTTTTACTGGGAGTGTTACATGTTTCCACCCCTAGAATAAAATCCTGGTTTTGAGCTGAGTCAATGACTTTTTTGTTTTCCTCATGATTGAGATGGGTTACTAGATAACTTAGGAATATGTATGGGCATATACCTAAGTAATTCTTTTCCATTGATTTCATTCTTAGTGGTTTATCCTTGTTGGATTTTGTGATACCTTGAGGGTCTTGGGGTCCCTACTGAGTATCATTATACTCACCCCTGCACAGGCTATTCCCGCACCTCGTTGTGTTGGTTGCAGATGAAATAAAGTGCTGATTGAGGCAGAGAGTAACAGGACTGGATGGTACCCGGAGGTGGACCACTCGGCGTGACGATACACAGAGTGGGACGGATGGACGTGGGTGCTGAGGAGGCCATCTGTACCTACCCTTTAGGATGGAACCCCGGAGGACGACCCAACAGATTCTTTACTTATTCTTTCAGTTGTACTTGTACTTTTCCATTTCGTTGTACTTTACTATTGGGCTTGTATTTCCGGCACCGTTTACTTTCAGCACTCTCTTTTGTATACAGTTTTACTTAGTGTTTTTACTTATAGTTGTGTACTCTAATGTGTTTGTTTATAGTTTTAAAGGTAATGCCTTCCTTGTTTAGGTATTTATGCCTTTGGTGCTAGTATCCAGCCCCTGGCCTATGGAAGGGGGGCTTGGGGTAGTCATGATACAGGCCCCAGAGGACGGGTCGTGAGAAATTGGTGTCAGAGGAGTCGGTTCTACCGCAGAACTTAGAACTCTGATTTTTCTTTTCTATGAAGCAATAGTGTTAAGAGTACTAAGTTTAGTTTTCAGTTCAGGGAGTCCAATGTTGGTGCGGGTGGCCGGCGAATCCATACACCATGACCCTGACTACATATTTCTGACTTAGTGCATGAAAACACTAATTGTGTGCGTGTCTTTAAAAGCTTTCTTTAGTCAGCTCAACCCGGTCAGCTCACCAGGTATAATCTTTTGACCATGTTGCAACTATTTCTTTCAGGGTTCCTCCCCACAGAGCCTCATGATTTGTACGTTCTGACAGCCCACCGAGCGACGAGGCCTCGGTGTAGGGTCCTTTACCAGTAGTACCACTTCCCGTTGGGGCACCGATGCCACCAGCCCCAACAGAAGATGATGCACGCCGCTTGAGCGCGTTGTATGAGTTCCAGCGCCAGAGGCCACCCATGTTCCGAGGGGATACAGAACCATAGGCAGCTGAGGATTAGATGGAGAATGTGGTGAGAGTTTTTAGGCTGGTAGGGACACCGGAAAACTTTATGGTGATCCTTGTTCCAAGTCTCCTTCAGGCAGCAGTAGGCAGATGGGGGAGCCTGATGCTCCAGGTGCATAACGAGGAGACACTACTCTAGACAGACTTTGAGAGCCTGTTTCGAGTGTAGTCTGTTCCAGAAAATCTACGAACGGTGCAGATATAGGAGCTACTGCATCTATATCAGGGTAGAATGACGGTAGCTCAGTACTCAGAAAGTTTCACTGACCTCTCGTGCTACTCCACAGATATGATACAAGACCAATTCATCAGGGCATGGACCTTCGAGCAGGGGCTCAGGTGAGAGATCATGGCATCAGTGATCTCCCTAACATCCCAAAGTAGGTGGGGGTGTTAGATAGAGACCTCCTAGTGGAGAGTTTCCATGCTGAGCAGTCTCCTGCAGTGAGACCCACCACTAGTCGACTTGCAGTGGAGTCTTCTGCAGCTGGCAGTAGACAGATGACGCAGAGGTCAAAGAGGACTAGACCCATGGGTGGACGACCGCATGACTTAGGATCTGTTGTGTGGGGTACCTGGGGAAGTGACATATATGCCAGGAGAAGATAGTGTTACTCATGCGATGGGCAGGGTCACTTGGCTCGTGACAGTCCGAACTTCCATTCAGATGATCAGCAGAGAGTTGAGGGACCTCCCAGGTAGAGGCAGAGATTTGATCGAGGTGGTCCATAGGGAGCAGGAGGACATGGTAGAGGAGCTGGTCGTGCAGCTGGCAGTGGACGACGTTTTGAGGTGCTACCACCACCACCACCAGGAGGACCACCCTGACCACAGGGAGCTGGCAGATAGGGGAGAGCTCAGCTTCAGGCAGCTGAGGAATACAACCATGGCACTCCGGAGATGATTTGAGGTACTATCTATGTCTACTCCACATTAGCTGTAGTTCTTATAGACATAGGTTCCAGTCATTCTTTCATTTCCACTACCCTCGTTCGGAGCTCAGAGATTCTGACGGAGCCGTAGGCTCGATCCTTTCGGCTAGAGACTCCTACGGGAGCAGACTCGACGATTATGCACTAGTGCCGGCAGTGTGAGCTAACTCTAAGAGGTGAGAGCTTTGGCTGGGATCTCCTTGTAGTGGCGTCGAGGCCTTACAACGTCATCTTTGGTATGGACTGGTTATCTATAGTCCATGCTCAGATCAACAGTACTAGGCGCAATGTACGGTGTGTCCGCATGGATGGGACAAGGTTCACCTTCATCGGAGAAAATGGGACCTTTTTAGCACATGAAAGACTTACTCAGAGGAGGGTGAAACCGATTACTCATCAGTTGGTCTGCCTTACCCTCAGAGTAGTTGATGTGGAGATTCCGACTTATCCTGTAGTGGTGGACTAGTTCACGGATGTTTTCCCTGGTGATGTTTTAGGACTACCTCCTCGTAGAGAGGTGGACTTATACATTAACCTCTACCCTGGGATGGCATAAATATCTACTCCAGCATATCGGATGGCTCCCGATGAGCTTCGCGAGCTGTAGGTACAGCTAGAGTACTTGCAGAGAAAGGGATTCATCCAGCCTAGTGTTTCTCTCTTTGTTTCCCCAATTCTATTCGCCAGGAAGGTGGATGGGAGCTTGAGGATTTGTGTCGACTATTGTCGCCTGAACCTACTGACCATGAAGAACAAGTACCCACTTCAGAGGATTGTCGACCTCTTTGATCAGCTCAAGGGAGCATGGTGGTTCTCGAAGATATACCTCAAATCAGGTTATCACCAGCTCAGAGTTCGAGATGAGGATGTGTAGAAGACGACCTTCAGATGTCAGTACGACCACTATGAGTTCTTGGTTATGCCCTTCGACTTAAACAAAGCTTCAGCAGCGTTCATGTTTCTCATGGAGATGATCTTCCAGCCATACCTCGATTGCTTTGTCGTGGTCTTCATCGATGAAATTCTGACCTACTCGACTACTGAGGAGGAGCGTGCCTTCCATTTGTAGGTAGTACTAGACACACTATGAGAGCACCAACTTTATGGTAAGCTCTCGAAGTGCCAGTTTTGGATTTGAGAGTTTCACTTCTTGGGACACATAATCTCGGAGGCTGGAGTTGCAGTAGATCCAGTGAATATTGAGGCGGTACTTGCTTTGGAGCCACCCAGGAGTGTGACGGAGGTACATAGTTTCCTGGGCTTGGCTGGATACTACCAGAGATTCGTTCCAAAATTTTCCAGAGTTGTAGCACCAGTATAATCCTTGAAGAATCAGGGGAAACCCTTCGTGTGGTCGGAGAGATTCCAGTAGAGCTTTTAAGAGCCGAGGTAGAGGCTGAGTAGTTCCCCCATCTTAATGCTTCCAGAGGAAGGCATAGGGTACGTAGTCTACTATGACACATCAGAGACCGGACTCGGGTGTGTCCTGATGCAGGAGCGAGCTGTGATCACGTACAGTTCTCAGCAGCTGAGACAACATGAGTAGAACTACGCTACCCATGACCTGGAGTAAGCAGCAGTGGTCATCACCTTGAAGATGTTGCGACACTATCTGATGGGTGAACGTTTTACTGTGTACTCTAATCACAAGAGTCTCAGGTATATCTTCTCTCAGAAGGACCTTAACATGAGACAGCTTCATTGGCTTGAGTTCCTCCAGGACTATGAATTCGAGATAGTCTATACTCCTGGGAAGGGGAACGTTGTTGCGGATGCTATCAGCAGGAGATCTGGTATACAGTTGCTAGGAGAGGTGACAGAGCATATGGATGACTTACATATATCTTTTGTGGATAGAGATGGAGCAGCCTATCTACATTCTCTTAGAGTCACTCCCCCACATCTTCAGCGAGTTAGGGAGGCACAACATGGGGACACTGACTGTAAGATACGACGTGCTCAGATATCCACATGGCAAGCACCTGATGGATTTTCTAAAGGTGGGGAGCACGTCATCCTATTTAGAGGACGTACCTTGGTGCGAGTGTCACTTCAGGAGGAAGTGATGAGGGAGTTCCACATGTCCCCTCAAGAATTACATCAAGGAGTGGTGAAGATTTATCTGGACCTCCGACGATAGCACTGGTGTCCAGGTATGAAGAAGGCAATTGTAGATTTTGTCTCGTGGTGCCTCACTTGTCAGCAAGTGAAGGCGGAGCACCAGGTACCAACAGGCTTGGTACAACCCTTAGAGGTCCCAGAGTTGAAGTGAAATGGGATATACATGGACTTTTTGATGGGTCTTTCACGTATATCTAGGAGTCATGATTTGATATGGGTGATCGTTGACCGACTGACCAAGTCATCCCACTTCTTACCGATCAGAGAGAAGGGCTTAGTAGAGATCTTGGGGAGACTCTATGTATATGGGATTGAGAATTTACATGGAGTACCTTCCTCGATTTTCTCCGACCGTGATGCATGATTTACTTCCTGGATATGGAAGGGGTTGCAAGAGGCTTTTGAAACGCAGCTACGTCTGAGCAGTGCCTTCCATCCTAAGACAGATGGCCAGATTGAGTGGACCATTCAGACACTTGAGGATATTCTCCATGCATGTGTCCTCAACTGCGGTCGTAGCTGGGAGGATCACTTTAATTTGGTGGAGTTTTTATACGACAACAACTATCATTCCACCATCAGTATGACACCTTTTGAGGCCTTGTATGGTCGACCTAGAAGATCGCTACTGTGCTGGACAGACCCAGGGGAGTCAACACTAGTGGGATCAGAGATGGTACAGGCTACCACGGAGAAGGTGTAGATCATCCAGGAGCAGATGAAGACTGCACATAATAGGAAGAAGTCATATGCTGATAGGAGACAAAGATCTTTGGAGTTCGAGGATGGCGACCAAGCCTTTCTATGGGTCTAACCTCGACGAGGTCTACAAAGATTTGGCCAAGGAGGCAAGTTATCTCCATGATTCATCGGAAATTTCAAGGTCCTCAGTAGAGTAGGTGAGGTGGCTTACCGCCTGGCTCTTCCACCTCAGTTGCATCGGGTATACGACATCTTCCACGTGTCCTAGCTGAGGAGATATGTGAACGACCCATCCCACATCATCGACTATGGAGAGCTAGACATCGATGAAGGGGCGACATTAACGGAGGTTCTAGTAGAGATTGAGGATCGATAGGAGCGGGTCCTACGTGGACGGTCGATACCTCTGGTTCACGTTCGCTGGCAGCACGGTAACCTCTAAGAGAGCACATGGGAGTGAGAGGCTCAGATGCGTGCTCAGTACCCCCATTTTTTTCCTTAGTTCAAGTTATAGCTTACAGGTATATAAATACCTGAGGAGGGGAGAATGTAAAGACACGAAAATTCTGTGGAAATTTGTTTCTTAAATTCATGGGATTTTTACGAGTCCATGAAAATTTACCACGCTTCATTCCAAGGCCCGGTGTGCATGGAATCAATTTATGAAGTTTTGTTCAGTTATGTTCAGTAAACATATGAGTGGAATTTTATATCTTTTGAACCGGTGCTTGGAATTGAAATCTGAGGGCACCATTGAACTCGTAGTGCCGGTATTCGCATACGAAGACTTCCACCTCGACGCAGTTGGTCGAGGATGGAAGTTAGTTTTGTTGTTTTAAATACTAATTTAAATAAAAATAAGGTGTGCAACTTATTTTTATTTTGGTGGTTAGAATCTCTAGTAGAGGTTGGGGGTGGAGGACACCACACTTTAACCTCCCATGAGAGGTTATGGTGATGGGGCCCACCCGAACATAACCTCCCTTGGGAGGATAAATTCCGGTGGGGACCGCCCAAGTTTCTAACCCCTTTAACAACCCATTTAAGTGGAGAAGACTCTTGGACTTCTCTAATAATTAATTGATCCTACTACCCTTTAACCTCCTAAACTCCCTTAATTAATTTGTGGCTACACAAAATAATTAATTAAGTGGAGCCTCTCTTAATTAATTCCCTTTTGAATTCATGCCAACCAAGAAAATAAGAGATAATATATTATTTCTTTTGGGGGGGTTGGCATCATAATTTTTATTGGGAGAATTAAGGAGAGGATGAGCTCTGGGAGAACTTCGTCTTTCAATGAAGAACGCCCCTCTCCACCGAAGAATGATGAACACCTTGTTCCTTCTTAAACCGGAACAAAGGAGGGAGTGCCATCCTTGAAGAACGCCGACGTTGCCATACTCGACATCTTCATTTCCGATATCAATGAATCGAAATCATCCCTTTTCCCGCGACTTCATCAACGATCATCGACAAATGAGGTAGGGGATTTTACATTTGAAATTTCTTTCCTTCCTTCAAATAACAAATCTTGCATTGTGTTTTTCCAATTGTTATCACCATAATGCGAATGGCTCGGGCCGCATGAACAACGCTCGACCCTCCCCCTTTATTTCTCCTCATTTGTTGATGACCGCGGTGCGGAGCAGTGGCGGATGGAATCGGGCCGACCGTGAAGGAAACCAACGGGGCAAGGTCGCCGGGCTGTCGGAAGGGTGAGACACCGTCGTGCCGCACAGAGAAGCAGGGGGCCGCGGCCAAGCTAGGCCGTGGCGAAGGAGTCGTGGCGTTGGCATGCCGCGCGGATGTGCAGGGGGCCACGGCCAGGCCGGGCAGTGATGGAGGTGGCGTGGTGCCGTCCTGCCACGCGGGGGACAGCAGGGAGCCGTAGCCAAGGCGGGCCGCGGAAGAGAAGTAAAGGCAGCTGGCCGGGCCGGCCACCGGTGGAGCACGAGAGGATGGCCGTTCGGCCAGCCGGGAGGAGTGGGACCCTGCTGGGTCCCGCATGATCTGGATCGACACCAACTGGCACCAGATTGGGTCCCCACCCGAACGGCTAAGCCGTTCGGGAGCTAGGGGCACATGAATTTCCCCCTGGACGTGGTTGAGGCGGACCCCCCACAGGCTGCCGGGCCGCTGGGCCACCGAGCCGGACCCAGCGTGGGGCGCTGTGCCGGGCCCTGCGCGGCCCACAAGACCGGGCCCTACGCGGGCCGCCGAGCTGCCCTCGAGCCGGGTCGCGCCCTCGGGCCGGGCCTCCCCCTCAGACCGGGTCGGACTCCAGTCCGGACCTGGGGCGAGCCAGGTCAGTCCGAGGGGTCGGACCGGACCCGGACCTACTTTGGCATGTTTTCACCTTTTCATCCATATCTTGGGCTACATGTGTTTGGTCGACAAATCGTCTGTGGTGACAGATATCTTAGACCAAGATTGTTATTTTGGAATACCCCACTTGAGGTATGGACATAGTTGAAATACGGTCTGGTTGGTTTGAACCTAAAAACCAACCATGCCCCTAGGACAGAAATGCCAATAACTCACACACCGAGCATTCGATTGACGCACCGTCTGTTGCGTTGAGACCCTTATGACGTGCCAGAACGTTTGAGATACTTCTACATGGGACTTAATGATAGTTGTAGTATCGACCAGTAGCTCGTGGAGCGGATCCTCCCGGAGACGAGCGAGCGGAGTATGGAGACCTAGTAGCTGGCTGGTACCTAACGACTGCTGACCTTTTGACTCAGAGTGTTTCGACTAGCCCAGTGGGAAGCACCTCTGTGTGACATGGTAGACCCACAGTTGGGAGCATCTCTGTGTGACACAACAGACCCATTATACTCAATAGGAGGAGTACCTCATCAGGCTACGAGGGGGTGCGCCTCTCTGTGATGTGACATAACCATGGTGGGGAGCTCCTCTGTGTGACACAGCAGACCCACGGTACACGATAGGAGGAGTACCACAATAGTCCAGGATAGTGGGAAGCACCTCAGTGTGACACAGCAGGCCAACAGTACTCTATAGAAGAAGAGTACACCATCAGCCGAGGTTTCGAAAGTTTGACTGGGAGTGTTACATGTTTCCACCCCTAGAATAAAATCATGGTTTTGAGCTGAGTCAATGACTTCTGTGTTTTTTTTCATGATTTAAATTGGTTACTAGATAACTTAGGTATACATATGGGCAAATACCTAATTAATGGTTATCCATTGATTTCATTCTTAGTGGTTTATCCTTGTTGGATTGTGTGACACCTTGAGGGTCTCGAGTTCTCTACTGAGTATCGTTATACTCACCCTTTCATGGGCTATGCCCTCACCTCATTGTGTTGGTGGAAGAACACGGACAACGCTGACTGAGGAAGAGAGTATCAGGACTGGACGGTACCCGGAGGTGGACCACTCAGTATGACAGTACACAGAGAGGATGGATAGACGTGGAGTGTTGAGGAGGCTATATGTACCTACCCTTCAGATAGGAACCCTGGAGGAAGACCCAATAGCTACTTTACTTATTCTTTCAGTTGTACTTGTACTTTTCCATTTCCTTGTACTTTACTGTTGGGATTGTATTTCCAGACCCCTTTACTTTCAATACTCTCTTTTGTATACAATTTTACTTAGTGCTTTTACTTCCAGTTGTGTAATCTGATGTGTTTGTTTACAGTTTTAAAGTAAATTCCTTCCCAGTTTAGGGATTTATGCCTTTGATGCTAATCGCCATCCCCTGGCCTATGTAAGGTGGGCTTGGGGTAGCCACGATACGGGCCCCAGGGACGGGTCATGACAAGAGGAGCTGGTAGAGTAGTAGGAGATGGCCGGAGGTTGGACTTATTACCTTCACCACCCTCAAGTGGTCCATGCTAGGATTAGGGAGATAGTGGCCAGGGATGAGAATAACTACATGCTATGGAGACCTATAAACCTAAGGATTCAGGGATGGTACAAGGATACATATTCATCTTTTAAACCTTATCTCTAATAATGATAGGCACAAGTGTAATTTATTATTTTCATTCCACTTATCTAGTTTTAGAGTTAGAGATTCTAGTTGAGCCTTTGGCTCGACCCATGTTCTTGGATACTCTAATAGGAGGTGACTCAATGATTTCACGCTTCTGTTGATAATGCACTCTAATGCTTGGAGGTGAGAGGTTATTATGGGATCTATTTTTAGATGCAATGAGGAATTATTAAATCATCATAGGTATGCATGAGCTATCCAAAGTTCACACCCATATAGACTATTTTAGGCATAGGATGTGTTGTGTCTATAGTTATAGTATGAGGTTTTTTATTGTGGGTGAAAAGTAAATGATGGTAGAGTAGGAAGAGCCTAAGCACAAGAGAGTGAAGATGAATACTCAACAGTTGTCTATAAAGAATTTTGGAAAAGTGGATGTTAAAGGATACCAATTCCTTATGATAGTGGTGGAGTACGAGGATGTATTTTCTGAATACATGTAAGGATTACCTCCCTACAGAGGGGTGTAATTATTCACTGAATTACACCTCGGGATGGACCCAATATCTACACCAGTATATCAGATGGATCTGACAAAGATTGTTGAGATGAGGGTATCGTTATAGGACTTGTGAGATAAAGGATTTATGAGACCCAATGTCCCCCCTAGGAATCCCTAGTGTTGTTTAACAAGAAGGTAGACAAGAGATTAAGGTTATGAGTAGATTACTAGTTCTTGAACCAGGTGGATCTGAAGAATTTGAATCCACTACTGAGTATTGATAAACTATTTGATTAGTTGTCAGGGGCATAATGGTTATAAAATATTGAACTCAGATCATGCTATCACCAGATACATGTTTGATATAATGATATAATAAAGAAAACATTCATATGTCACTATGTTCACTATGAGTACTTGATGATTCCGTTCGGCATGATGAACCCCCCCATTGATATTCATGGGACTCATAAACCAGATCTTTTATCCTTTCTTAGGCCGGTTCATAGTGCTCTTGATCAATGATGTCCTAGTGTACTCATCATTTGAGGAGGAGCATGTGAGACACATGAAGATAGGGCGGGACACACTCCTAGAGCACCGTATTTATAGGAGTCTCTTGAAGTGTTAGATTTGGATTCAGGAGGTCCACTTATGTGGACACATCATCTCAGAAGTAGGAGTGGAAACAAACCTGGTGAAGGTTGAGGTAATTATATCTTGGGAGAAACATAATAATGTCACAGAGTATAACATACTGGATCAAATGGTCACTAATATGGTCACTGAACCGGTGGGTCACATGGCCTCAAGCACGCCACCTCGTATGCCAAATGCTTCCAACTATCAATGAGGCTGTAAAGATGGTACAATGGGGAGAAATACCCTCATCCCAGAGTTGAAAAATGGTATAACATAAATAAACATCAAACAATAGTGTAATTAGTAATAATAAACTGAATATAAAATATGGCCATCACTAATACACAATAGATGAATGCATGTCCAGATGATGATACATAAACTAAAAAGAAAGAAATACAAAACACTATAAGACACAGTACATTACATAGATAAGGAAAAGAAAATAAATCTTCAAGGTTGATCTCAATGAGTATCCTGAGTTGCAGATTAGTCATGTACTTCTTACTCTAGGTACTAGCTAAACAACACAAGCACTCAACCAAGGTCCTGCAAATATAAGGTCTACCTGGGTACCCCTGTATAATGGCGGCACAAGAAAGGTGTGACATAAAAATCCCAGTAGTTTACCACCCAAAATTTATATGACTAAATATATTTTATGTGTAAAGTAAAGAAGTGCATGTAATATAAATGAATAAATAATAATAAAGATAAAAAACAACTAGCCCTCTTAGGTTCTTAAAGGACACATGGAGACTCAACCTACATTGTATCATAGCTGGAATAAGATGTATGACCAGTAAATATATGTATATATTAATAATTATATATATATATATAATTTAGTTATATATTGTATCCACCTATATGAACCAAGTGTGTGTGGATACCTAATGATCATATACCTTGAATACTAGTTTCTAGATGGACTAGGGCACAACTCAGACATCCGTAAATAGTTCAAATGATCTTATAAGATCATAAAATAGAGTAAATTTCCTAAATACCAATAGAGTGAGATAAGTTATTCTAAAACACTCAGGATGAGGATTGAGCCCCCATGGAAACACTCTAATCATGGAATGCGACACCTCATCCCAACACCTATATATCATCAATGGTGTCAGACGTTATGCTCAACACTCAATATAAGGGTGTGTTTTGTCTCCATGTATAACAGAACCCTTAACGTCATTGAATAGCCTATATATTAGATGTAATCATATTTATAATATATTTCCATGAGAGAATACCTCTCATGCCTTACATTTGAAAAGACCGTATAAAATCATTATTTCATTTATAAATAATACATAATTCAATACATCTAATGCATTTAAAAAGCCAAGTTGAATTCCATTTAGACTATAGAATTAAAAAAACCATTTAAAAAGTTGAATAAATAGGCATGGACTTAACAACCATATAAACCATTGAAAAAGAACCATTTCATTTAAACCAATTAATAAAATTTAAAAATGGAAGGTAAACCATCGTAAAAATCCACTCCATTCAATACATTCTATTTAATTTAACAAAACAAGGAAATTCAATTATCAAGGTTCAAAGAGGCACTTAGAAGGTGCCTTTAAAAAATGAAAAATTTAATACGTGGGAAATGTAATTTATAAGATAGTAAAAGCCCTTAGGAGGGGCTTGGTTCAATTAAAAATTTAAAAAATAAGGAGGGAAACTTATAAAAGAGGCCATGTACCAGTATGCCACTTATCAAGCGCTATACTAAAGGCATGGGAAAACTCTAAAGCAATGAACCAAGCATATATTAAATGAATAACCAATAAAATTTATCTTATAATAAAAGGAACCTCAATCAAGGGTTTTTATTATGAAAACATGACATTTTTCTTCAAACAATTAATTTAGTATATTTAAACATCCATTCCAATGGCATGTCTCAATTCATTAAAATGAACATTTTTAATTAATATCAAAACATAGAAAATAATTTCATATTAGTTCAAATGGAATTAAGATGGTTAAATTATTTTTTAGACACATAAAAAAAAGAGAAAATTCAAATTATGGATTAAACTTAATGCTTAGAAGGCATGCTATATATTTAAAAAAATTAATTATAAATGAAAAAATATGACAGCACACCCAAAAGGGTGTCTGTTTTGAGGTTTACATCCTCAAATCACACAACAACAATGATCATGTGTATTAAAAAGTGTGATAATCAATTTAATATTAAGTAACCAACAATAAATTATTGCGTGGAAAAGGCCGACGTGCGGCATAATGATACTATTCATAAAAATATAGAAACTTGAAGAAAAATATATAAACCACATAACTCATACATATGATGCATCATTTTTCCAATACCAATCTATGATTCAATTTTTTTGGAAGGGATATAAGAAACATACCTTCATCTGATGTGGATCTATAGAGACTGAAAACGATCGATTATGATAACAGATAAAGGAGAAACATCAAATCCTAGTTTAGGCTTGGGGAGGAGAAAACCCAAGGGATAGGAGGGCCATGCATTATAGAGGAGGAAGAAGAAAGAATAAAAAAAATATAATCTCATCAAGTGAATTTTAGTAATTTCACCCCAAAAAACAAGTCACACATTTTTCCTGCACGACATTTCCAAACAGTGCACTAATCAGGTAAAAACCTCTTCTTAAGAAATCACCTTGCACGGTTTTCCCCACACAGTTAACCTAACCATGTGAAAACTATGTGTCGAATAGTGTGAGGGTACTGCCTAAATGGAAATACCCATCCGATATAGGGGCACGGTTTAGGAAAACTATACACAACCTGTGCGGGGTGTTTATGCTCTATTGTTGAAACAACAAAATTTTCTATTGAGGGGTCACATGTGGTTACCCAACCATAGAAGACAAAATCTAGTGTCATTATACCATTATATTGTCATGATTACAATGATTCAAATCCTTAATGATCGAAAATTTTCATAGTCTTTTCAAACTATATAAATACATGATTCTTGTATTACAAATGAATAAAAAAATTAAAACATATTTTTTAGGATAACATTATTCCATCTAGCATATCCTTTCTTATATTTATTAGTATACATCATGGATTACTACGAAAAGGTAAAAAAATAATAGTGAGATAAAATAATTAGTAAGGGTAAAGTATAATGGAAGAAATAATGAATCAATGAGAATCAAAATTATTGAATGGTAATTAACTGAACACATATATCATGTAATCAACAAACTAATAAGTGTATAAAACAAATATTAAAAGGAAATAAATGGAAATACATTCCATTTTAAAAAACATATAAGTAAAAATAAATATGATAGGGTAAGAAACATAAACACATTCCATTTAATCAATGAACTAAAAATGGAATGTATCTATAGATATGTCGACAAAAAATATCAAGGATAAATAATAACTGAAAATAAATGAGGAACATTCTGAATTATTGGACGTCATGTCTTAGGAACATTAAAACCTATACCATAAATACCTTTCACAATTTGGTTTAAAATTTTGGATGGAAACCCATTTAATTTGTGAAACATATTTGTCTCATGAGAACCCGTCAATGCATCAAGGGGAAATGTAATGTCCGGGCCCCACCCATAATTTCCAATAAAAATAATTCCTCATATCAAATAAAATAAATATATAATATTCCTCATAAAATATCTGTATTGAATAAAGAATAAAAATTCATCAATATTTCCCCAAATAATCAAATAACATTCAAAGTAAACAACAAATGTAAATGGTATATGGTTTAGGAAATAATCATATCCATGGAAAATGATATGGACATTTAGTGTAAATTCAATGTTTAATGATCATATGAAATTGAATATTTCAAGGGGACTAAAAAGTGAATCAAGTAGGTGAATGTGAATAATATAATCATCCAAACCAATCAAAAACAATACATAGGAAGAATAAGGATGGTATCAATACAATATATCCCAAGTGGATTAGAAATAAAGGGTTGTTATCATGGATGAATAGAAATACTATAAAAATATCATTTAAAAACATTCTTGAGAAAAATATATTTATGTTTTGAAAATCCTTTTGAAAAATATTTGTTTGAAAATGACTTTTGAAAACATTTTCTTTATAAATTTAACTCTTAAACATGAAATGAAATATTTAAAGAAATCATGGTGGGTAAATCCATACCTACCATATGAGATAAACAAAATATTCTTTTTTCATGATAAAATGGTTCGAAATTTTTTTGGTTTGGAAATCCTTAAGAAGATTCCTTTGAAAACATTTGTAAAAGGAAAAAATGGTAAAAGTTTATTTACTGAACCATTTTTAAATGGTTAAAAACATTTTTGAAAAGATTTTAATAAAACATGTTTTTTAGAATAAAACATTTTCTCCAACTAAAGAAAAAAATGAAGTCAATTTTTCATAAAATAAATTCTTAAAATATTTTGAGTACCAAAAAGTGGAAAAAATGGTACCAATACTTGAAAAATGTCACAAATAAAAATAGGAGAAAATATGAAATGTTTTATTGAAAATTGGTCATAAAATTTCCATTAATGTAAACAAAATTTACATATCATTAACAAAATTTCTTGATGAAAATAATCTTTAAATATTCAAAAGTGTCTCATACAACTTTGAAACATTTTCAATTAAAACCTTATAATAAAATAAAATTAAATGAAGGTTCTAAATACCATTAAGAATAAATTATTAATGATATAATATATCAAAAGGTGTAGTAGGTACACCACACTAGAGAATTAAGTGGTGAACATGACATTTATTAAATAAATGTAAAAAGTGAGATGAAAATCACATACTTTGAGTATGACTTGTATCGTGTGTCTTTATATTCTTAAATAATAAAATTATGTTAATTATTTACTTTATTTAGATAATGGTTTATGTTTACCAAAACTTTTTTCTATTTATTACCATATTTTATACAACTACTTAATCAATTAGATTTATGTTAGTTGTTTTGACCAAATTCGGTTTATGTGTCTAAAACAACTTTTGTAGGTCAATTATGGTCAATAGGGCTATTATATAACATCTATAGAATAATAATAACAATATTATTACTATATTAATACTTCGATTATAATATTAAAGTCAAACATTAAATATGGTTATGAAAAATGAATCAATGATATAATCATGGAGGTGGTAGGTCATACGTACACATGAGTATCGTTCCCATTTTTCAATGATCGTTATGGAAAGAAGGTAAGTAACACTATATATTTCTAGAATGATAATTATATCATAAATAACATGTTATTTAATCATATATAATTATCTTTATAATTTTTTTATGTAAAAGGAACCACATTGTGTTGAGGAGATAGTAGTCCACATGTCCACGAACAACGTTGTCACAATTTAAGTGTGTAAAAGAGTAATAAAGAAAATGATATATATTACATTTCATGAAAGTTAATTATTTCATGAATATCATATAATATTTTTATGTCACATATTTTTAATTAAAACATCATTTATACATTCCATGTATCGTGTGATTGAACCACATTGCTTTTAGGATGCGGTAGCCCACACTTTCACAAACGATGTTATCATATTTTAAAAGAATGGAAAGATTAAAGTTATGTGTAATAAAATAATTAAAAATGTATAAATAAATTATAAATATCATATATTAATTATATAAATAGATATTCCATCATAATTCCCATCCATGAGAGGTGGTAAAGGGAAAACAAATAACTTCATTTCATGAGGTGGTAGTTTTCTGTAAACATAAATAGTAATGAAATAAGGATATTTTAGGTGGTAAAAATAAAAACTAAAGATATTGTGTAAAGAATCACCTCTTCATTGGGTATCTTCTTTTGGTTTGCCCCAAAGGTCTTCCTTGGATGGATTTAGTTTTAATGGAAGAATTCTAGGATGAAGTGGGGGATTTTTAGGATAATTTTTTTTTCAGATCTTGGTTGTGAAAAATTGGCTTTATAGGTGTGAGGAAGTGGCAGGAGAGGAATCATTTTTATAGTATAGGAGGAGTGACACTCTAGTAAATCTTGGAAAAGGGAATTCCACCCACGTTTTTCCATTTCAATTGAATCCAATAATGTTCTAAATTATTTACAAGGGAGTATAGGGTGAAAATATGACCAGATAATGGAGTTTGGACAAGGGTTTATGTAATTTTGCAACTTAAGATTAAGGTTTAGTCCCTTGTTAAGCTTAATTTCACCTTAGGCGTCGTAATTAATTTTAATTACTTTCACTAATAATTTTTATCAAAAAATATTTTTTCAATATTATAAATAATAAATAAATTTTTTAAAATTACAATCACATAATTGGATTAAATTAATTTAAATTTAATCACGCAAACGAGATGACAAATTGGTTTTTAAAGAAGAAACATTCAATAGTTTTCCATGTTTTTATTTTAAATTTCAATGTGGAATTAATTACAATGAAATAAATTGAATAAATTGATAAAAAATTATAATAAATCATTAAAAAAATTAAAATCTAATTTAAAGATATAAATAAATTATATGAAAAAAATGTTTTGATTTAAAATTCAGTATTTTTTACGATTCATTTAAAAAATGAACCTTCAAAGAAAAATAACAAAAATTTACCCTAAAAGAGTTTTTATGTTTCATTTTCAAATATTATGTTTATAATGACATATAATATTTATAAAATTTCCAAAAAAATATTTTTACAATAGGTTCACCTATAAAAGGCGGTAAAAGTGCCTTAAAAAATATAGTATTTAATGTGTAAAATTGGGGTTGTTCTTGTCATATGTCTATAAAACATAATAGATGAATATAAAATATATTATTAATTATTTAATATATATTAAATTTATATCACTCACTAATTATAATTTATTAGGATAAAATAGCATTGTAAGCATAGAAATAGTTTTCTACAAAAATACACTTTTTATATTCAATTAGTTCTTATATTCATTATTAATTAATTTATAACCAATGAATTAGATTTATATTTTTTTAAACCATACATTTTTATAATTTAGTTAAAACTATTCATAACAACTAGTTTATATCTTATTATATTATATAATAATATTTTAATAATATATTAATGTTCAGTAAAAACCAGTATTGTGTATAACACAATCAATTGAAGAAACTCGTTATTGCATGTAATGTATGCTAACTCAGTGTTGTGCATTGAAAGCTATAAAATATATTTAATTTATTTAAAATATTAAATATATTATAAATTCTAAGGATATTATATCCCCTAATGCGATTGCTATTGTGTGTCATACACACTATCAAATGCAATATTCCGACTTTAGATTTTCAAGGAATTGCATTCTCCCCACCTTAATTAAATTGCATCCTCACAATTTAAACTTGTTCTTGGTGATATATTGATTGATATTTCTTATGTTTGAAACCCCATATCATGAGAAGTGTTCTTAATAAATCCTCTTGAAAAGAGATAATGGTAAGTATAAAGGTCACATGGACTAACTTATAACTAGTTTTCTAAATAGGAGAACATTAGTGGAATGTAGAGATACGTACTTGGAGGAAAAGAATAAACATTTACTAGTAGTGATTGAGGTAATCAATCAAAAACAAGTGAATGATCGATGGAAATTTGTGGGCTTTAATTTTATAAATCATCTATGATTTAAAATACCATTGATTCAAAAAAAATCAATGTTTTAGGACATCATTTTTTAATATACTTTTCCTCATGTTGAGAAATTCCTTTACTACCTAAGAATATAAGGAAATTTACATACATGATATGTTTTAATTTCATATAAACAACTCCATATCTTGGTTTTTGTTTGATCAAATTCTAATTAATCCATAACTTTAAGAAAAAAATAACTTTTATTTTTGAAGCACAAAAATACAATTATAATGGATTTTAAGGCCCATAAAAGAGTGACAAGTATAACTATTTGTCGATAAATATTCTCTAAAGTAAAAATGGTTAATACATTAATGTATAAACCTAAAAATTAACACTATTGTTTCATCATTAATATTTATTCATCAAATTTTTAACAAAAAATATTGACAATTTAACCAAGACATTGCAAAGGTCAGTGGTTGTCATTAAAACCTTATCACCCTTCAGTCATGGGTGGAATTCTCACATCCTTTCTGAATTTGATGTGTTGTCACTAGGAATATAGGTTTTACTTTTCTAAAACCATTTTGATATAATTTAAAAGATAAATATGATGTACATCCTTGAAATAAGGTTAATCACTAAGTTGCATTTTAACAAGGGTTTTCAATACAACCTCAATACATAAAAACTTCATCTATTTTATTTCAACATAGGTACTTAATTAGTCTACAGTTTATCCAAGGTCATTAATTGTCATTATCTATTAAAATATTGTATGCCGGTTAGTAAATAAAATTTTAATTATCCTAAGAATATCCCCCAGGAGTGTCAAACCAGGTGCAGAATAAGGTTTGCTGTCGTGTACCAGGATACACTTAGTTAGGCCTGACACACCTTGTCATTGTTGATACCCCTAGGTACATCTATTCTAGAACCATGTCCAATTATAGTATCCAAACAGGGATGTACTTCTAGTAATAACCCCATAATATTTACTTTACCAAAATTATAGGATGTTCTTATATACTTATCCTCAAATTCTACCATAGGGTTATGTTCTCTAATATATGTTTTCTTGAATCTAGTTTCCAAGGTTGCTACTAAAATTCCTCTGATACCAACTATAGTGACCCAACCTCAGAAGCCTAGAGCCAGTGTCTTTCAACCATTACATTTTCATGATTAAAAGGAATAAAATCCCAATGGATTGAAGAGTCTAGTAGTTTTAGTAATCCAGATACGTACATGAGTCTGGTATTATAAATGAATACACTAATTACAAGATATTTTTTTCTTCTTTCAAAGATAAATTTATTCCATCTAGTGTATCCTTTTATATATTTCTTAGTATAATTCTTGGATTCCTAGGGAAATGAAACAAAATAAGGGTGAGATCAAATTATTAGTCAGGGTAAAGTATAGCGGAATAAATAATTAATCACTGAGAATAATAATTATGGAATGTTAAATAACTGACACAAATACCATGTAATCAACAAGCTAAGAAGTGAATAAACAATATAGAAAGGTAATAACTGGAAATAAATTACATTTAAATAACTATATATGGAAAAATAAATATGGAAATGTTAAAAACTAAAATACATGAAATTTAATAAATTAACTGAAATTGAAATTTATGAATAGGAGTGGAATATGAAATGTTTTATTGAATAATGGTCATATAATTTCATTAAATGGAAAGAGTTAAGAATATTCCACTGAAAAACATTTTAAAAGAAAAAAGGGTAAACTTTTATTTACTAATTTATTTTGAAAAGGCTAAAAACATTTTTGATAACATTTTAATAAAACATGGTTTTTAGGAGAAAATGGGTTCTCCAACAAAATAGATAAATGAAGCCGGTTTTCTTAAAAACATTTTCTAAAACATTTTGAGTTCCAAAGTGTGAAAAAATCGTAATAATACTTGAAAAAGTCATGAATAATTTTTGGAGTGGAATATGAAATTTTTTATTGAATAATGGTTATATAATTTCCTCGAATGGAAATACCATTGAAATATCATTAAAATTATTCTTAAGAAAAATAATCTTTAAACATTCCAAAGTGTTCTATTCCAATTTAAAACATTTTAAACCATAATATTCATAAATGAATAAAATTAAATTAACGTTCTTAATACCATGAGGAAAAAAGTCTTAATTTCATAATATATCAAAAGGGGAAGTAGGTACATCATAGTAAATAAGTGAGTGGCGAACATGACATTTATCCCATGGATGTAAAAAGTGTGATGAAAATCACTTACCTTGAGTCTAACTTATCCCATGTGTCTTTTAGTTAGTAAATAATAAAAGTATTTTAAATATTTAATTTCCTGAGAGAATTTCTCATGCTTATCATAACTTTTATTTCACTTATTATTGTGTTTTATACAACTACTTAACCAATTATGTTTAAGTTGGGTGTTTTCAGAAAATTCAGTTTATGTGTCAAAAAACTATTGTAAGTAAATTATGGTCAAAGGGGCCATTATATAACATCTCAAGAATAATAATCACGACATAATTATTATACCAATATATCAATTATTCTTTTAAAATCAATAATTAATGTTTTTTATGAAAATTAAACAAACTTTAAAATCATGGGGACGGTAGGTCATACAGACACTGGGGTAAAGTCTCTATGGTGGGTGTGGGTTTAAATTCCCATTAAAATCCTTGAGATGATACTTCATAAGAATTATTCTAAAGTATATATGAGCCTCTCTAGTTACCACTAATACAAATTTAATTTGACAATCATCTAATATAAATACACTCTAAAAGGGATAATGAAGAGTAAATTAATGTTTCATTGTTATGTTTTTTGTAAGATAAAGAATGTATATAATAATGTTACCTTAATATATTTCCAAATTAAAACCTTTATAACTATCACAATACTATTCCACATATCTACATCAATCGACATGTGCATTTAAGTGGTGAAATCAAATTAAAGATTGAAAATATAATTTTTGGGGTCAATAGGATGGTCATGTCCATTCAATCCAACCTCTAATTTTATCCCTTTACATATCACCTTAATAATTATTGTTAAGACTATCACACTAATACAATATTATTTTTTCTCATACATTGATAATTCAACCTCTATAATTTACTTAGTTTCAACATTATTAATATGTTCTCCCTCGAGATTGGTAGCATCAACATGTGGATAAATTTTTTGTTCCTTGGGATTGGGTCATCAACATATAAAGAAACATATTTTTTGTTAGGGTTGAGAGCATCAAAATGTGGAGAATCTATTATCTGCATAAGTATTTTAAAATTTAATTTATAAAATGAAAATATTTTAGTAAACATATAATACTATGTGGTAAAATTATTTATATTTAAAAATTATAACCTTGAGATTGAACACACACATTTTTTTCAACAAAGTTTGAAGGGATGTTACCCATCTATCATGTATCTAAATCCCCTCATTTTGGTCTCCTCAGATATATAAGAACCTCTCTACATTGGGACCATTAGGAAATGATTACTACATCCCATTGAAAGGGTTATCCTCAGTTTAATTGATATCTTACCATATAGTGGTTTTGGTTGATAACAAAACAATTGAACACTTTTTTCTTACAGGATCTAAGACATAAATTAATTGTACTTCCTATGATCCCATCATTTATCGTTCATCCCTATTCCCTTCCGTACCAAAACCAACTTTCAACTTTTAAGAATCTTAATTCGTCAATTTTAACTACACTCTTATTATCAACTCACTTGAATTGAAAAATCAACAATTGGAATGTTGTATAATCATACTCCCATATTTATTTAATGGTGGTAAATTATGATATATTAAAGTAAATTATTTTTTTCTTGGTACCAGATACAAGCATCACATTCTCCAAAATAGTAACTACACTATTTTTCATGGTTTTGTGTTCATCATGTTTCTTTATATATTAAATATAACCATTAATTACATAACACCAATAATGCACAATTAGTACCCTGAATAACCAACAAATTTGTTTTGAAATTGAAATTGGATTTTCATCTGACTCCTTAAAATTATGAACACAAAATCATCTAATAAACTATCAATTATGAGTATTTTTTATACACTTTTGATTTTTTATATACATTCTTTAATTTTTTTTTAAAATAACCCTATGTTAAAAATATTTATAAAACAAATATAAAAAGTGTTTAATGTCAATAATGTCATTGGGGTTTTTGGGAAGAATCTAAATGCGTTAAGGGCCTTAACACCTTTCGCCTGTAGAAATAGAAAAAAATTGTTAAGCCCCCAACCACCTTTGAGGTTTCTTTTTAGTATAATTTATTCTTATTTCAATTATTTTAATGTAGTAAGTCTATAAAATCATTATTTAGTATTTTTTAATGTCTAAGTGCCATTTTCCTACGCCCCTCCCCCTTAATTTATTTTGTTTTCTTGTTCTTTAAAATCATACCCCTCTGTGACCCATCCAATCAATGCCCCCATCATCGTATTTTTTTGTTTCCCTTGTTAATAACTAAGAAGTAATTAAATATAATATATTTATTCTAATAATAATATATAAATTAGATATAAAAAATTCTTTTAAATTTTAATTAATGTTTAATCAAAATTATAACAATTTATATATTAGTGATAAAATTATATTAGTTAAAATAATAACTAAATATATAAATAAATAAATTCTAATATGATTTGATTATATTAATCATATTATAATTTAATTACCAATTATTAATTATTTAATTCTTTGTTAAATATTTAATAAATATTAAAAAATCATATTAAACCATTACTAATAAATATTTAAATTTTTTATTTAATTACTAATTTTTAGTAATTAATAATAATTATTAAACAATTAATAATAAATATTTAATACTTTTTATTTAGATTCATTTGTTAACAATAACTATTATTTAATTTCTAATTAATATTAATTATTATAAATTATTAATGAACATAATAAAAATGAATATAAATTATCATTAATAATTAATGAATTGTAATTAATTAATAATAATGAACAAATATTACTAATTATGTATGAATAAATATTAATAATTTTAAATTATTTAATTTTCAATTAAAAAATGAATTAATAATTAGTAATTAATAATATTAATATTATTTAATAATAATTATGTAGTTATTAATATATTTCATTAGTATTTATCATAATTAATTCATAATAAAATAGTAATTATTAATTTTTTAGTCACTAAATAATTAATAATTAATAATTATTATTATTAAACCATTGATAATATGTATTGAAAATTGTTATTTAGAGACTTATTATTAATAATTATTAATTAATAATTATTCAAATATAATACTAACTAATAATAATATTAAATAATATTATTATTAACTAATTGTTTCTAATTATGCATTATTAATTTTCATTAATTAATAACCATTTATTTGTTAATGAAAAATTAAATAATTTATTATTATTTTTATTAATTATTAATTAATTAGTAATATTTTATCATTATTTTTAATTAGTTACAATTAAATAATTAATATTAATTATATTTTATATTTATTTTTATTAAATGTATTACTAATTAATAATAATTAGTATTTATTTGTAATTAAATAAAAATGATTTTTATTTATTAGTAACTAAAAATAATAATTAAAATTTATTAGTAACTTTTTAATAATAATTATTAATTAATAATAATAGGTAACCAAATAGTAATTTTATTTATTTATTGGTAATGGTTTAATAATAATTTTTAGTATTTATTAAATAATTAGTAACTAAATAATTAATTAATAATTTTTAATTAAATAAAAAGATGACGATTATATTAAAACAGTATAAAAATTTATTTCTTTATATATTCAAATATTATTATTTTTCATATAATTTTATCATTATTATATAATTTATTATTATTTTGATTAAACATTAATTAAAATTTAATAAAAATTTTGATGCCTATTTTAAATATTATTATTCAAAAAATTATATTATATTTAATTAATTATTAGTTATTAACATTAGAAACATAAAAATATGGTGATGGGAGCATTGATGGGATAGGGACACATTGGGGTATGATTTCTAAAAAGTATAAAAAATTATACTAAAAGGGAGGGGGAATATGCACAACCCACCCAATAAAAAATAAACTAAAAAAGTATTCCATAAACATACTACATTGAAAAAATAACCTAAAAAAACAAAGGTAGCCTAAAGGTAGAAGGGGTCTTAACTCCTTTTACTTTTGGCGAAGACAAAAGGCATTAAGGACCCTGACACATTTCGTCTCCACCCAAAAACACAAAAGGTGTTAATGTGTTTAACGCATTTCTATATTTGTTTTATAAATATTTTTAATACAATATAATTTTTATATTTTTTCCAGAAATCATATATAAAAAAATACATCTTTCATCCAGTGATGGATTCAAATGCCTAAGAATTACTTTGTAGGTTTTAAATTTTGAGGTAACCAATAAACTGATATATAAACCATAAAGATGAGCCTGCTCCCAATCTATAATTGTAATTGTGATAAAATATATTCCAAAATTTCTTTACTCATAAGTCACCTATTGTTATGAGATTTTGGTTGGACAATTCCCTCTACACGAGATAGGTTGTCGGTAAAAAAATCAACGAATTCATAAAAAATATATCACTTTGCAAATAAAACCATTTGGTTAACTTCAATTTTTTACATACCCTTTCAAAATTTTCATATACCATTCAATGGGGTACATTTTTCTTAACGTAAAAGTCTGCATTGTTAGATCTATCTAACCAAGTGAATCACCAAGTAAACCATCATTTCAATGAATGATTGTGAAAATAACATCTCCAATATAAAAAGTATTATAGCAATTTCCATTTATATAGTCATCAACTTTGTTAGGTCTATAACGTTACTCGTAATCTCTTTGAAAAAGATAAAATGATTTGTTAATATATAACATACATTTTTAGGGAAAATGAAATGTAAATATACATATATTAAATCCTGCACTAAAACATGATATACATGTAATTTCAGAACCCTTAACTTTAAATTAGTCATTGAAATGATATTATTTATTTTTGAGGAATAATCCTATGGGATATTTACATCATTCATGAAATTTCTAAATAGATATATCCCTTTCTTAAAAAGAGTGTAAGATGTTGAATCTTTTCTCCCTTCACTAGCACAAAATTTTTCTATATCCCAATGTCAATCATGTCCATATTAGACTTAATGTCATCCTTTATTTTTCTATGTTCATTCATTAATATGCCAATAAAACTATCGCACACCTGTTTTTCTACATGCACTACTTTGAGAAAATGTTTGACCTATAAAAAATTCTAGAATGGTAATTCAAAATAAACAAATCTGATTTTCTGACTAGTTTTCATATGGTTTTTTGAAGATGGTTTACCAAAATTGGTGACTATATCCTTTACATTATTCAAAAGTTTAACAACTATTAGTGTAGAATGTGTTACACCATTCTCCGAATTATCATTAAATTATGTCATCGAAGATCGATGTTTATATCATAATGGTAGATATTTAATAATTATTAGAAAAATTGTATTTGAGGAATGTTTTAATCTAACAAAGTGTGTACCTTGTTCATAAATGGGACTCACTAGATTTAATTTTATGCTATATCCTCACCAATTTCTGTAAGAAATAAGGTCATTTATTATCCTATAAAACATGGATATCAAATTCAAATATTCATTTCTATAAGAATCATATAACCTGACACTTGAATCCCACATTAATTTTAGATGTTTGATCAGCAGAGCTAAATAAATATCAATATCATTAACTGATTGTTTTAGTCCTGATATATACAGAAAAACTATAAATTAGTTTCACTTCATGAATAACCCTAGTGGGGAGTTATAAGTGACCAATATAACTAGCCATGTGCAGTTACCTCTAATTTGTTGACTAAAGGGATTTACTCAATCTGTAGATAGTGTACGATGAAGGTTTCTCAACTCAGTTCCAAATTTAGGATACTCGTAATATTTTTTATTTCCTCGAAGATATTCTATTGGGTGATGAAGATTCCCATTATTATTTCTTGTATCTGTATGCCATTTTAATTGTCTTGTAGTCTCCTCACTTCAATATAGGTGTTTAAACATTGAAATTATTCGAATGTACCATAAAGATTTATAAAGACTTGATTAATATTTAGGTATTGAGTTGAAACACAATTTGTGAATTTCTTATGTGATTCATGGTCCTTGAGAAACAATATAGAATCATTTGGAAAAGAATGTATTCTTTTAGAGATCATACCCATTGAATGTAAAATTTATTTGGAAACATATGTTCGTAAAAAAGATAATTATATTCTTCTACAATATTATTCAAGAAATCATTTAAGTAATGTTGATTTCACTCTTTCTATTTAAATATTTTAAATTGTACAGATTTACTATGTGTGACAATGGTGTATATTTAGTAAAACTAAGAAAAATGGAATCTTTTACCAACTCTTTAACTTTTGAAATATCTTTGGAGAATCGAGATGTTCATCTTAAACTTTCATTGTCATTTCATTAATACAATTTTCATAATCATTTACACTTGTAATCATATCCTCAATGTGATATTTATTATCATTGACACATGTAATCATATCAGATGATTCATAAAACAATGTATTATCTTAGTCACTTCCTACATTCAGTTATTCTTCATATTCAATCCAAAAATTATAACTTTGATCTATTAAATAAAAGATCTAGTGCTCTTATAATTACTTTAGACCAATTATTCACGAATAACAACAACATAACCACAAACAAATGATTGTTTAAGGGAAAAATTCATTATCTTTTTCAATCTTGGTGAACTCTTTAACGCCATCATTATACACTTTTTCCCAAAAATTCGAATCTATTAATTTTTAATTGATATCCATATTATTTAAAATAGAAAAAATTCAAATTTAACTAGAAAATAAAGACAAAAAAGGATTAATCTTATAATCCTTGAAGTCTATTCTTTACACATATTCACGCAGACAAATATATAATCATCATATTATATATATATTATTATTTCATAAAAAAATGTTAGAATATATAAAGAGTAATAATTATATGGATTTAAAGTATTATAACACTTATTTTTTATTATAAGAAGCCTCATATCCTATATCATTATTTTTTAAGTGGATTCCTCAGGGAAGATAATAATGTAAACTATTAAAATGGATATCACCATATCTAGTCAGCTGACTTTGTCAAAGTTCTTCTTGGTCACCAGAAGTCATCAGTGGTCACATTGACGAAAAAATACATATAATTTTTTTAATTATTTCAAGTCTATATCTTATATGGTGTATTTTGATTTTTCATACATAGAACTTGGTTAATCAAGAATACTATTATTTGTAGAGAATAATCCCAACCTAATATAATAATATCAATTTTAAATCATCATTGGTAGAACCATGTTTAATAATGTATTTTTATTTTAATACACCATTATATTATGGAATTTATGAATGAGTGGGTTATTATACAATACCACACCCCGTAAATTGTTGGTAGACTCTTTACTTAGGTATTCACTCCATAAGTTTGGTTTAAAAAATTTAATAACATTTATAATATTTTTTAAATAGTTATTGTTTTCTAAAAATATTTCAAATATTTAATATTTGTTTTTCCCTATATATACATATTTATATACACAAAAATCATCAATAATGGTAAATAATTACCATAAAACAATACTTTCTAGTGTAATTATTTGTCCACACACACACACGTATATATATTTGGTGGAAAATAACTGACTATATCCATTTTATATTTCAAAAATTAACATTAGTCATTTTTCCCAAACAAAAAAATTCATACATATCAAATGTTTCATAATAAAATAATTATGAAAACATATATGTATGGTGCTATTGGATATGTTTTTCAATTTTATATTATAGGTGGTACGGATATAAGTTTTATTGAATTTGAATCTTTGACCATATTATTTTATATCTTATAGGAATATTTGATTGTTCGAGATATAAAAACATTAAAATAATAAATAGCACCATGAAAATTTTCATTTATGTAAAATGAATCTTTTTCTTAATCCTTAAAAACCATTATTCTTTCAAAAAGAAACACAAATAAAATTCCTTATAATGAGAAATGAGTATCAATTTTATAATACAAGAATTAAACCACTAGAAAAAGGTCGACGGTAGGTTCATACGGTAAAAAGAAACCCTTAATCCATTTCCCACATGAAGATTATTTTTTAATTTAACAAATTACTTTGCTTCTCAAATAAAAATAAAAAAATTTACAATACACATAAAAAATCAATATTTATGAGATATAATCAAAATGATTAATATCCCTAACATATACTTGATAATACCCATGCTTTTTCATTTATTATTAATTCATTAGATCATATTTAATTCCTTTAGGTTTTCATATTGATTTTGAATTTATAAAATATAGATTCCAATATAAGGCATATTAAGTGAAAGGAAAAAAACCATTAGTAAAACGAAAGTACAAATGTGACTCTTTAAAATTTATATAAAGAATAAAATTATTATATTATTATGTAAATAAGTCAATGTAATGAAAACCAAAAATTCTAAATACAAAAAGAACCATAAATCAAGAGAATAAGGGTCCAAACATCGATCAAAATAAGAACAAACAAATATAATCATTGAAAGGGTCCAAACGTAAATAATAAGTGAACAACTAATTAATGAACATAAAATCAAGAAAACTGTTAAAAAACATCATTAATACAAGAAGAACCCAATGAGAAGAACAAAAAAATCATGGAAAAAAGAATGAAAGATAGATTAAAAATGAGTGAAGAACAATAAACCTTCAATTTAAAGTTTAATTCAGTTGAAAGATTCAATGGAGTGGATTATAGAATTCATCTTCCATGAGATCTTGAATGTCATGAGCAAGTGATATCTTGTAAGGGTTCTTTTAACATAGGGGAAACATTTTATTTAGTGTTAGAAAAAATCACTCATTAAACAAACATTTATCAATGCATACTAATGCACTGATAAATACTAGTGGAAAATACAAATTTAACATAAATTTGAAAATTACAGTAAATGAATAATTCTATAAAAATGAAAAATGAAAAATTATTTTAGAATAAATTATAATTAAAAATAATAACAATTAAATTGAAAAAAATACAAAAAATAAATAAACAATATTGTTTATAACAAATATAGAAAAAATGTTAGATATTGTGATAAATGTATTAATATAATGATAAATGAATAAATATTATTAATTATGAAAGTTGTAAAAATATTAAAAAAGAATAAATTATATAAATCAAATATATTGCAAAAAGAATATAAATGAAAAAATATTAAAAAATCATAATAAATACTAAAAATTACATTGAAATTAAAATGTTATAAAATAATTTTCTAAATAAAAAATAATAGATAATAATTGTGAAAATATTTAAATAAATAAATATTTAAATGAAAGTGAATAAATAATAATTATGTAAATTAAAAACATATATATATATATATATATATTAAATGTTAATAAATAAAAATCTATAATTAAATACTAAAAATGAATAAATTACATAAATATTAAGTGAATTAATATTAAAAATAAATAAATTATAAAGATATTAAAAGTGAATTAGTATTAAAAATTAATAGATAATAATAAATGAATAGATAATAAAAATGAGTAATTGTAATAAGTAAAAATGAATAAATGGTAAAAAATACTAAAAAATGAAAAAAATAATTTTAGTTATATAATCTAATGAAATATTAAAAAATAATAAATATTAAATTTAAAATAAAAAATATTATAAAATAAATTTTTAAAAAGATAATTATTATGAAGTACTGATTATTAATGAATAAAAAATAATTGTATCAAGATTTAAATACAAATATAATAAAATAAAAATGAATGAATATTAATTATATAAATCACATATATGTTAAAATATTAAATATTAATATTAAGAAAATGTATAAATAACCATCAAAATTAAATATATTACAAAAATATTAAATGAATATATATTAATAATGAATAAATATTAAAAATTAATAAATTATAGAAAATATATAAATTAGATAAATTTTAAAAATTAATAAATAATATTAAATGGATAATTGTTAAAAAGAAATAAAATCAAACAATTAAAATTAAGTAAATTAAAAAAATAAAAAAATAAAAAAAATATATTAATTATACAATTTACCAAATATTAATAATAAATAAATATTAAAAGATAAGTGAATAAATTTTAAAAATTATAGATTCATAATAAATTACTAATAAAAATGAATAATTAATAATTGTATAAATATTTGAACATAAAATTTTTAAAATAAAAAAATATTAATTATATAAATGAAAAACATATAATAAATTTTAATTATTAACAATTAAAATTGTATAAATAAATATATTTTTTGAAAAAACTACATAGATTTGAAATGTATATATATAAATATATATTTTTATGTAAAGTTGCATTAATTGCATTTGAAAAACAAAATGAATTTTCTTGTGATTGTATGCATGTATATGTATTTATATAAATAGAGACACATATATTATAATGAGATATGTCATAAGGAAAAAAATGGATTTTCTTGTTGTATAATGATATATATATATATATATACACACCGACATACCCATTACATACATACAAATACAAGCATACGTAGACATTGACATGCATGTGCACCTACATACACGTGCACACACACACACACAGACATACACATACACACATATACACATATATACACATACACATATACGTATATACATACACATATGCACATACATATACATACATACACATAAATATGCAAACACACACATACTACATAAACATACACATACATACACTTATACACATATACTTATATACACGTAAATACACGTACATACACATACACAAATACATAAAACTATATATACACATACGCACATACATATACATGCATGTACATCCTCATACATGCACATACACTTAAACATACACATACAAATACATACATATACGTTCATACATATACATGCACATACATACATACAGATTTATAAAAGTACATATTAACATACATATACACAAACATACATTATCACACACACACACAACACATATATACATATACAACACATATAAAATCATAAATACACATACAAAAACACACATACATCCACATATATACACATACACACACATAAATAAAAATATATGTGTATATTATAAATTATTTAATATGAATATAAATATATAAACTCAATAAAAATATTTCAACAAATATAAATACATTCCTATATTAATATAATTATTTAAATAAAATATTAAAATTTTGTATTTATCTATCAATTTTTCTATGAATGTATATAAATAAACTATTAAAATGTTTTATTCATTAATATAAATTAAAATAAATTATATAAAATTTGGAAAATAAGATAGATGATTTGTTTATTATAATATAGTCATATAAAAAATATTTATATATTGTATTTATATATATATATTTATAGATATTTAAATCATTTTTTAAATTATATAAATATTTATAAATAAATTATGTTATTCACAGTGCCTTTTATCAGTGCTAAATAAATCCTCGAGTCATTTCTTTTTATCACTGATAAAGAGAAGCACTAAATATAGTAGAATCTATAGTAGTGGCAACATCAAGACTTAGATCATTAAACAAGACAAATGGTTAGTTGAAATAGAATCGACATAGATCGTTGTTTTAACACCTTAACCCTAATCATTAGGTATGAGATGAGGTGACACATAACATCATGAGCGTCTTACTTTACGAAAGAGGATTACAACTAGCGGTGGGGGATTAAAGTGACCTTAGGATACTATACCCTTGGTTTAAATACCCAAAAACTAGAAAATAACAATATAAACATATGCCAATTAAATAACATAGTGGAAGGTAACATAAATGAAGTTCAATAAAAGATGTTATATTAATATATAAAATATAAGCCAACAAGACCACCATTTTAGAAGGTCAATAGGTTTAAGCATTGCAATTATAACTAATAATAAAAAAAACTATTACAGAAACTATCTCATGTCTGTCCCAATATCATATATATCTTCCAACTGCATGCCCCTCAACAACCCGCGACATAGAACTTTCCGTATTCTAAATACCTGATTATGAAGTATGTACACACACCAAGAACCCATGAAAGTTGTAAGTATAAACCCATTGGGACACCAACATTACATCCTTAACATAATTTTATATGCATAATAGTTGTATGTAATAATAAAAAGGAAATTCATAGTCAAGAAAAAACCAATCATGTGGTGAGAAATAATGTGCTAACCAACCTACCATGAACCCAGAAAATACGTACTTCAGCTGCATGATAAAAGTGTATTCTTATTAGAATTCATGATATTTGGTTGGAAAAAATTCCACCACATATATTTTTTGAGAATAAACATGGCCAACTAGTCTTGGGTAAGGACACATGGCTATTAAGCCTTGCCCATATCATGGGTCATGCTACAGTGTCTTTATACCCATGTTAGTGCCTCGGTATATGCCACATGGTCTTTATATCCAATAATAGTCTCTAGTCAGGCTACATGGTCATCATATCCCAAAACATACTTGGGTTATACCACAAGGCCATCAAACACCTTCCCTGCGACATAATCAATCGTTATCATCATTTCATGTCACACACGCTTCCCCTATAAGGTATAAACCTTCCACGATTGTCCACCTATCATTTTATACCATAAGCACCCCCCAAAGGCCCAACATCTCTATGTAACTGATCATAACACATATAGGCACTACATATCATATGAGAATGAGTATCATTAGCCGCACACACACACAATTTGTCAACTTCAAACATGTGTCTCACATGCCACACACACACGTGATCAGACTCAAGAATGGTTCTTGAAGTATATAACCACATACCATCATATTATTATAAAAAGCATATACAATGGATCTTTATGGTATAGATATTCCTACAACAAACCTATTGATGTGAACTTCGAGAGTTTCCAAGAGGGTGTTCACCAGTATCACGACTACGCACCAACTAAAACAAACCAACATTCCATAAAAATGATCCCAATACATAATAAAAAGGGTTCTAGTGTGAGATTCAAGAATATAGTAATTCCCATAGAAAAAAACAACATCTAAATACCCAAGATAAAGGGAGTAAAACCAAATAGATCCAGATAAAAACTCAACCAGAATCACAAGAGTTGATCCTCTCACATTGGGGTTAAATCCAAGAGTTTAAAAGATTGAAGTAATATTGAAGAATCCCAATAGTTTCTCAAGGTTCAGTAATAAGGTCTTAGGTAATTATCGGTTTTAGGGGCCTTGAGAATTTATAGAAAACCCTAAAATATAGGAATCATGATGCTATAATTATGGATACTCCATAATGAGTCTTAAATCGTCAAGGACTGCAACATAAAATAAATTGTCACTCCACTATGGTTCATAGTCAAAAGCATGTTTGGAATCCATTCCATATAAAAATATGAGATATTATAAATTTTGGAAAGGGACCATGAAGTAATGGCCATTATTATGTCGTACTCTTGAATCCCTAATAAGAAAACCACACCACAGAAAACACTACATTCCATAACTATAAAAAAATTTAGTTGAACTACTCGAACCCACATTACAAACCTTACACAATAGACAAAAATTCATGTCATAACTGTACCAAAATAACCTGATCCATAAAAAATGGAAACTATGGCACAATTCCCAACTACAATGCAACAACAACCTCCACAATGAAAAATAATCACCACACTGTGAAACCTAGTTGCACTTAAAAAAGACAAAGCAACTTCCCCCTTTTTTCTTTTGAACGAAATTGGATTTTACTCGAGTCATCACCCCAGAAAATAATAACTGATAATAATAGAATGAAGAGATGAAATTAATGCATAAGTTACAATAAAAACTTTGTTCTACTACAATCTCCATCTCTGATGAGTTATCATCCTTGTTAAGTGTCTATGGAGTTCATGCTCGAACAAATCGAGCCATTGAGCCCATATATCAAATTACCACTCCCTATTCCCTTCATGGATTTGTCCATGATGCCATAGTATAATAATAAGTGGAACCTTAATTCCTCAAACCACTTCCTTTCTCTAGTCCGTGATCCAAACTGAGCTCTCTACAAATGATGGATCAGGCTATAGCTCAACATCTTCACAGTAGACCACATGTATATGAAAAGTTATGCACCTATGAAGATGAAAGACATGTTACAATTCATGTATACCATGATATCATGGAATGAAATGAAAATGGTAGGCCACTATACCAATATTCTCAATAATCTCAAATGGGTAAACAAATATCGGTGCAAACTTCCCTTGCTTCCATAACTGTCGATGAACTAATTTGGGATTCACCAACAGCAATACTCAATCACTCATAATGAATTCCAACAGTCATCTCATACTATCGATATATGGTCAAAATATCTTTGGAGTAGTGAATAACCACTTCTAGATCAACATCACTCTCTTAAAGGTCTCCTACACCAATATAGTCCCCCCAACAACTAACCCACTTGCCTCTTCCCAAAATAGTGGAGAGCGACATGACTGACCTTAAGGGTCCTCAAATGGTTCCATCTGAATTGAATCTTGAAGAGTGTTTTGGTATACGAACTCAACCATGTCTTAGTGATCATCCCAAGAACCAATATAGTCTAAATTCATTCCTACAATATATCATCTAAATTTCACATTATCAACTATGACTATCTATCAGTCTATAGATAATACACTATACTCTGTTTCAGATGGGCACCCAAAGACACTTGTAAACCCTTCCAAAACCATGACATGAAACCCATGACCCTATATTACATAATTCTAAAATAAAATTCATCTAGGAATAAAATATATCATATTTATAAATATCTCATCCCATCCACTAAAAGGGTCTCTTGAATTGGTATGAAATGAGCCACATTAGTAAACCAATCAAAAATCACCCAAACGACATCATGAATCTTCTGGATCCTAGGTAACACTATAGCAAAGTCCATCACCACATAGTCCAACTCAAACATATGAAAAAGAAGTGATTGAATTAAACCACCAAGATGCTGATTCTTGGCCTTTACCCTATGTCATGTAATACATTGTGAAATACAATTGGCGGTGTCCCTCTTCTTAACTAGCCACCAAAACTGGCATTAGATGCCATGGTACATTTTTTTAACCTTGGATACACTACAAAATTAAAATCATGAGGGTGAAATATTAGTTCCTCCATTAAAGAAACTATCACTACTAACCTTCCATTAATATAGATCACATCACCAACATCTAAAGACCACCTTGGGACTGATTCATACCCCTCCAAGTGCTCATACATCACTACCCACTCAGGATCCAACTATTGGATACACATTACCAGGTACACTAAAAATGATGTCATATCTAATGTCACACATATAATAACTCCATGATTATCATATTAATCCACTAGATACTCTTTAATCAAAGTCATTAGACATAATTATTTATATGAAGGATACTCTCCAAGCTCTTGAAACACTAACAATTTCCTACTAAAAGAATCTAAAATGATATTACATTTTCCCATATCATAGGTCATATCAAAATAGAATGTCTAAAGAAACATGACTTAATTCCTTTATCATAGATTTACATACCATAGAGTGAAGATATGTCATAAGATCTTATGGTCCATGTAGATGATAGCCTCTCATCGAATATACAATGTTTCCAAAACATCAGAGCATAGATCACAATTTTTAACTCTAAGTCATTAATTGTGTAGTTATTATCACATGGCCATTTTTTACATGACAGATAAGCGACTACCAGAACCTTGTACATCACCATAACCCCTAACCCAATATATAAGGTATCACAGTACACTACCTATCCAATCATAGGATCTGTAAGAATCAAAATTGGAGCTATCATAAATATTCTTTTAAGACCTAGGATGGAAAATATACATAGAATAGACCATGAAAACATCACCCCATTTTGATCAGATCTATCATCAGCACCAGTAAATGGGAATAGTTTTTGATGAACAATCAATAGTACCCTAAAAGATCAATAAAACTTTTGATCTCAAAAACATTCCTAGGATGCAATTAAGACATAACAATATCTTTCTTCTCTAGGTCCACTTATATTCATTACTTGTAAATTATATTCCTGAGGAACCAATCCTCCTAAATCCATAAGTGAAACTTTGATAACTTGGAATAATGCTGATGTGCTCGAAGTGTAATAAATATAATGTCATGGTTCCTAAAATGAATATATGAAGTCTGTAAATATATAAAAATATTATCCATGAATAAAATGATGAAGGATTCAAGGTATGAATGTAAAATACTATTCACTAGATCCATGAACACTGTTATATCATATTTTAACCCAAAATGGTTTATAAGATACTCATCAAGAACTTATCTTATCATAAATTCTATATTGGGAATATCTTTCTGTTTGACCCACTAATGGTGGAAGAATGAATTATTATTAATCTTTGAAAACCACTAATCTCCCTAGAAATGATAAAACAAATATTTAACCATAGTTAAATGGTTTTAATTTTTAATCATTAAATTATTTGGCTTCATATGGTTAACATAAATCGAATACCATTATATGAATTATTGGTAAATAACATTGCAACACCCTATGCAGACGTTATTCATATGATAAGTCCCTTCACCTCAAAATCATCTAACAGCACCTTCAGCTCTGAAAACTCATCTGGTGTTATATGATAATAAGGGATCAATATATATTTTTCTCTAGGTATACATTCAATAAAAAATGTAATTCCTCTATTTGAAGGAAGATCCAATAATTCATCTGGGAATCCATACTGATAATGATCCACCACTGAAGGGAAGATGGGGGGTACTATTGATTCTATTGTGATATTCATTCCTACTACTTGCACTATGATATCTCTAATATAGTTTAGGTTTGGTCCTATGATTCTTGACCTGACATCCCCCTCATTGGTTAACACATAAATCTCTTATATGAGAATGGTGAAAGATATATGTCTCTGGTAACTATCGATATGAGTTCAAAAACTAGTCATCCATATAATTTGGATATCACATAATAAAGAGTCATCTATATGATCATAAATTTCTATAAGAATCCATCACTGGAAAAAACAATGTGAAAATAAGGAAATCACTACGTACAATCTCCTTTCTTTTCCAATGGAGTATCAAGAGAGAGAAACTAAGAAGATATGTTAACTAGTAAATCATTTAATGTAATGAAATGAATAAATATAAAAAAATGGGTAGATCCTGTATGAAAAAATAAATAGATAGAATAGTGGTAACAAATATTGTACCTCTAAATATATAAGTTCCCTCTCCAATTATGGTTGGAACCTCCTCCACTACATACACACTGCCTACCTTATCTCTAGAATCCATCCCATGAGGTGCATAACTCACATGGGTTGCAAACATATGTGGGGTTAAAGTATATTTCTAAAGGCCCTAGCTATAACCCTAGGTCAGATTTCATGTCTGTCTCTTACCTCTTTGATATCCTATCCACAACACCCTAAAAAAGAACTATGGAATATTTCCCATCTTTTCCCATCCATGAAACATGATATGTGGTTTTGAGGAAAAAATTCAATAATTTCCACTCTATCCATAGTTTAAACACATTTTACATACAAATCCCATAGGGGGGATGAAGAAAACATTCTCTGGTCTACCTATCCTTCAACCTATTATACCTCTTCAGCTATCCTCTTCCTACTACTGAAAGTGGCACTTATTGTAGAGCTATGAATTTAATTTGTTATTGTACTGTAAGCTTAAAGAAATCCTGAAATCCTTCCCCACTCAAACTCCCTATCAAAATTTAGTCCCTTGATAATTACATCTTCATATTTTTTTAGAACGAAGCACCTTATCTGATATTCAATATACAAATAAAGGATAATCTCAAACTTCCCAGCCTTTTATTCCTCATTCCTATCCAAAAGAGGAGTAAAGCATAGAAAATCCATACAGTGGGTAGCTCTTATAGAAACTAACATTTTTATATACTAAATATATAAGTAACCAAGTTCTTGGTCCATATTTAGAATGTTAAGAAACAACTCTTTAAAGAATAAATCCTAAAAGGACTCTCAAGTAAGTCCATCTCAATTTCCTGCGTGACCCATAATGCCCACCACCTCTGGAAGGTACCTAAAATAGAAAGGTATCCAACTTCACCCTCATATCCTCATGAGTATCTAATAGACCATAGATCCCATCAATGATGTCAATATACTCCTAAATATCCCGAGGACTACTTGTTCCTTGGAATGTTTTTGGATGATGGAGTTTAAATTATCCGTCATAATAAATAATTATCCTCTACACCCCACCACCCCGAGTAGGTGCAGTCTAGAGGACTCCAAGATGGGGTAGGTTTGCCTCATGAACCACCAGAGCGAGTGAAATAGAATTCTCACGTACATTCTCTTATATAGTCTATGATGTAACTGGCATGTACTCCTTAGTGGGAGTATTCTTGCTTGCTTTTCCCGGAGTCACCATCAAGTATCTATGAGGTGGTATTTTTATGAGATACCAAATGAAAATTTGAAATGCCTATAAAATCATGAATATCAACTTATGTAATTATAATGTACAAATAAATTATTTCTATAAGATGGAATATTTTTTAGGATACCCACATACAAGTTATAACCTTCATAGCATGACCCAAGGCTCAAGTCTATACTATACCTCCATACATGAATGTTAGAATCTATAATATATATATATATATGTAACAAAACTACATTCATAAGTTATAATAACTAATTCAAGCACAAATATATCACTATAAGAGAAATCAAAAATATATCACCAAATAAGGAAAAATCAAGGAATTTAATTAAAGAACTACAATGGAACTTATAAAAGGTATATATATGATATGAGATTCTATAATCCTATTTATGATTCATGAATTCACCCATATACAAGAAAATTTAATAGAAATACCATCATAGTATCTCAGAGGACTATTACACCTGAGCTGACTAGGAACATGGTAACTCACATACCGAAGTTAAAAAATACCCTATCCCCTTTCTACTTTGTCCATGAATGTCCAATAATAAAATAATGGAAAATATGCTCTTTGATACTATTATTTACACCCTGACCTAAATCGTTGGGTCCAATAAGTTCCACATAACCTCATGAACACATCCCCATATACAAGAGGATACCGACTAGCAGCGAGAGTCTAAAGTGAATTGGGGGAGAATATACCCTCAGTAAACATTGATATTTAATAGAAATTAATAACATAAACACATACCTACAAGACTACATGGAAGATGATAACAAAAAATTTGTTAAATAAAATATTTCATATCATATCACACAATACAAACCAACATGGCCCCTAATGCGGAAGATCAAAAGGTATAAGTAGTGTAACTAGAAATAGTAAAAAATAAAAGTATTGAGACAACTATACTGATTATATATTTGTATCAAATCCATCTCCCAACTCTAATATCCTAGGAAACCAGCTTCATGGACCTTTCTCATTTATATATCCTTGATCATGACTTCTATACGAACACCGATATTCCTATTGAGGGCATGAGTATAAATGCAGTAGGACACAAATAATGAATCCATGATGTCATTGTTGATGAATAAGGGGTTTTTCTATGATAATGAGGAAACTCATAATAAATAACCAATTAATCATGTGGTGAACTATCATGTGTTAACTAAGAAACCACAAACGCTAGTCATACCAGCATCGACTCCATGACAGATGATTTGTTATTATAGATGTTTTGATCATGGATCAACCACAAGGTTACCCCATATATTTCTAATAATCTACAAGTACAATGAGCCATGGGTTGGGCGACAAGGCGACCAAGACCTGTCTCTATCATGGGTTAGGTTATAGGGCATTCATACCCCAACCTTTCTATTGGTTTTAAAAAAAATGTTTGTTGTATCCCAAAATTTCCCCGAGTCATTCAACATGGTTTTTTATCCTAAAATATCCTTCGGTACGACCACAAGGCCATGAAACCCTTACTATATGTCTCATTCCATCATTTTCATCATAAATTGTCACACATGCTTTCCCTATAAGGGCTAACCAATCCACACATATCCACATTATTTTTTTACAGGAATTAAATCCTACAAAGTATAAAAATCCATACACAACTGAACAGGACACATATTGGCACCAAATACCATATCAAGCATGAGTATCAATTTCAACACATAAAAATGGTATCATCATCAAACATTGGTATCATGAGTTACACACACACATATGATCAAACTCAAGCACGAGCCTCAAATAGAACAAGCATATACAATCATATCATTCCAAAAATAATATAAAATTGTTTTTATATGGTAATGATCTTACTACCTCAAACACGTGAACATAAAATTCAATATTTTTAAAGTTAGATTTCAGCCACATCACATCCACACACCAATAAGAACAAACCCACATGCCACAGATTCCCTATAACTGATCCCAATCCATCATAACATGGGTTTTAGAGAAATATTCAAGATGATATTCATGACTATTGAATAAAAGAACATCAACTTAACCAAATATAAGTGAGTAAAACCAAATAAAACTAAAAACAATCACCTAGAATATTCAATAGTTTATCCGTAGATGTTGGGGATAAATCCAAGTGTTTGAGGTATGGAAGCATTGTTAAAGAATATTTATTATTTCCCAATGTTCGAGAGGAAGATTTAAGAGAAACCTTGGTTATAGGGGATGGAATAATATATTGGAAATATAAAAAAATCTATTTTCATGAAACAACTCTTATAGAAACTCCCTAATGTGTATCAATTGGACAAGGACCATGATGCGCAGTAGTTGGCTGCACCATTGTAGTGCCTAGTTAAAAGCGTGACTGGAATCTGTGTTGTGGTCAATGGTGAGAGACAATAAACCATTGAAAGGGACAAAAAAATAATGAACATCACTATATCACAACATCTAATCCCTCATAAAGTCACAATTCTATATCCAATGCTCCATGTTAAAGTTATACAAAATTTTATATAACAACGCGAATTCACATTCCCAGCATTCATGTCATAGCGGATTCTCCATGCCTTAGCTTTATAAAAATAACCTTAAACATAGAAACTAGCTTTTAAACATTAGTTCCCCAAAAAAATCACATCCATAGAATTTATTACATAGAAAAAGAACAATGTCATGGTGTCTAAATCCACCTAAAAAAGACAAAGTGAATTACCCCTTTTTCCAAAGAAACCAAATGAAAGCTACTTGAGACTTCACCCAAGAAAATAATAGATCATAAACACATAAAAAAGGTTTTAATATAAGGAATTATGTTTTTGAAAAAATTTGGGATATTATATATGTAGATCAATTAGTGAAATGAGTAATGTACTGGTATAGGATTAAGAGTCATGTGAGAAACGAGAATAGAAAACCATAGATGTGTAGAGAACCATCAACGAATCAAGATTCCCCATCACCACATGTAGGATCAAAGGGGTGGTGAGGGTTTTTTGATAGGAAAAAAAATCCAATCCAACTTGAAAAAATAATGTTAAACTAGAGAAATGAGTATGTTTATTCATTGATCACTTCAATGGGAATACAATTTTTGTTATTTCTTTTATACATAAGGCACTGACCCCTAAAATTTAGACACTTGATGATGAGCATCTTATAAAAAACGTCAAATAACAAAAAGAGATTCAAAAAACACGATCACTCTACATGTAATTGGAATAAACCATAATGGACACCTTTCACGTGAACCTTAATCTATAGAAACTCGACAATAAGTGATATATTCAGATACAGACACTCATCAATGAGGCAAAATCTTCTATAAAGATTGGATAATGATGTTAGTAGATCATGTTAAGGATTATTGTAACTAAATATGTATAGGATTATATTTTCATGAGAATATCAATAATAGTGGGTTTTCAAACAAAAAATCATTAAAAATATGTATTTTCTTTTTTTAAACTAGAGACTATAGATGTTAATTCCCACAATGCCTTTTAAAAAACTTGAAAGGGATTGAGGGAATATACACCTTTTCCTTGTATCGATGATGAGGAAAAGTAATTGATTGCCTCAATGCCTTTCGATTTTTATTACATGAAATGAGTTTGAGGTCAAAACACATTTCACATAATAAAACACATAAGGAATTGAGGGCATCAACACCTTCCTCCTCCACCCCTATAAAAGAATCTGACACCATCCCTTCTCACCAAAATTCACTCCCTCAAAAATACCTCCTCATTTTTGCTCCCCCTCTCACTAAATCTCTCACAAATTTTCTCCCTTCCCCGATGTTAAAGTTGGAGACACTCTTGGTATCTTTCATAGTGTAAAAAATATCTCAACCTTCATTTAAAGGTATTTTTTCTAATATAATTTATTTTTTAAATATATTTTGTTTTTAAATTTATTTATTTTTTATGATTTTATTTTTGATAGTTTTTAGTTAATTAGATGTAATTTATAAATAATAGTTAATATCAATGTATAATTAATATTTATTTAATTAAAACTATTCAGTAATTAATTAATTAATAGTCGTAGTTAGTAAATTAATAATTATTAAAAAATTATTATTATTTAATATCACATTTTAGTATATAATAATTATTAAAAAATAATTAATACATAATTAAATAACTAATAATTATTAAATATTAATTAATTAATTAATAAAATTTAAAAATTAAAATTTAATATATAATTAATAGGAAATCAGTGACAAATAAATAAATTTAATTTACTAACTAATAATTAAATTCTAAATAAATAATAATCAATTTATTATTAATTAAATAACAATTAATTATTAATGATAAATTAATAATTATTAATAAATAATTACTAATAATTAACAAATAATTAACTAATGATCAAATAATGATTTAGTAATGATTAATTAAGGATGAAAAATTGATTAAATATTATAATTAATAATCACCTTTTGCAATGTGAATTAAAATTAACACCGATGGTTACTTAAGAGGTAACCTCGATACTTAACATTATAAATCTATTTTTAAGGATCATCATGAGGATGTTTTGTGATATATTTATTGTTCTTGTGGCTTTGCTTCTTCACTTGAGGTTGAAATGTTGGGTTTTATTATTTCCATTGATCATGAAAAGCATCTTTTCTTGAGTAATATTTGGTTGGAATGTGACTAATTTATCATTTTTCAAGCCACTAGAGAAGAGTCTAGTCATCTTTTGGGAAAGTTACTACTCTATGGTTTATTTTCTTTGATTATCTATCTTCAATTTATTACATTTCCACTCATGTCTATAGAGAGGACAACTCACTTGCAAATAGTAGTTACAATAAGGGTTCTAATGGAAATGATTGGGTATAGTCTAATCAAATTCCCGATGATATTTTTAATGTTCTTCAGAGGGACAAATATAATTTACCTCACTTTAGCCTTTTTTTAATTTGGAACTCTTTTCAAATAAATGAATCTTTCTCTTCTAGGAAAGGACTCATCTTCATTCTAAAAAAATATTAATTACATAATAAATAACTGATAATTAAATAATAATTAATTAATAATTAACTAATGATGAAACAATAAATAAATAATAATTAACTAATATGAAAACAAAAATTAACTACTAAATAAATAATAATTAAATTTTAATTAACTATTAATTAACTATTAATTAACTAATAATTAACTAATAATTAACTCTTAATTTAAAAATAATTTATTTTTAAGTAACTAAAAATTAAATATTGATTATCAATTAATTAGAAATTACGAACTTTATTAATAATAACTCCAAAAAATAACTAACTTAATTATAAAAAAATTAGTTAATAATTACTTACTTAATTACTAAAAATAAAAAAAAATATTAAGTTAATTACTAATAATAAATATAAATTAATTATTAACTTAATTACAATGAAATAAATTCTCAAACTACTTCCACTTTAAACCCTATATGATTATTCTCCATTGTGAATATTATTTATCAATCTATTAAAAGAGTAAAGATTGTGTGGTTATCTCTGTAATGGCATCTCAGTCTGCATAAAAATAAGTGGATATAGACACATTCCCATATGAACCCAGCGGTAATAACATTGAAAGAGGATTATTGGTGATTAAATCAATTTCCACTCAATGCACGGAAAATATGTTTAATTGCACACATGTTTTGATACTCCCAGGGTATCTTCTTTGGATGATTCACATTCTATTTACTCCACCAAAATTAAACTAATTATTATATTTTGATACCTTTAGTAATAATAAAAATTATACTATAAAACATTCATTAATAAATAAGGTGTAAAACCTAGAAAATATAGTTTAAAAGAACAATAATCTCGATATCATCCTTAATAGGAAACATCAAACTTTAAGTTGATTGGTATATATTATAAATATATTATTATTTAAATGTGATTATTTTAACATAGTTGTTGAATTGGAGGTTATGAATATGAGTAAGGAAATTATGAAATATATGTATAATGGTCCTACTCAATACAAATTTATTGATTAATGCTTTGAAAATAAGCACCCACTTTATTTATTGATGTCATTTTATGCTTCAAAAATACATTTTCTTCAAAAATGATTTCATTCTATTTTGTGCGTGGAAATTAATATTAATTTATGACACTTTAAGAAATTTCATTTTTAAAATAAACAATTTTTTTTAATCATCATCAAAAATTAACTTAGGGTAAAATTTTGGGATTTTTATGAATTTATTGATTTTTCTGTGAATAGTGAAAAACATCAAATTTTCAAATACTCTCATTTATTTTCATCAAATAAATTAATTTAAATGTTCTACTATATATTTTTTATTTTGTATTAAAGTTAAAAATTATCCATTTTATTTAAAATATTTTAATTAATTCCATTTCAACCAACTATATTAATTATTTTTATATACGATATTTTTTTATGTTTAAAAACACTTTTTTCCTCTAAAAAACAATTTTGTATTTCATTTTATTAATTTATATTAAAATTTTTCAATTCCACTTTTATAGATTGAATCATAAAAAATTTATACAACATTTGGATTCAATAGGTTCAAATTTGGTAAATATGACCCTTTTATTTTAGCAATTTTGAATAGTAACCATGATAAATATGTGTCACATCGGTGTGGGTAAAATGTGTAAAACATTGTTAAAACTACAATATAAGGTCTCAAAATCTACCCAAAACATTCCCTTGTTTCATTTAATGGTAGAAAATTCGACCATAAAGATATAAAATTTATGTATATGTACTTTTGTGCCAATTTCCCTTCATAATGACATTTGTATTATTTTATGTAAAGAAAATTCCATAATGCCACTCACTTGATTTTAATTTATTTTATGTGTTCACAAAAGGATAATAATATGTTATGAATGTATATAAGTTTTTATATTTAAAAAAATTGATTTAATTTTATGATTCTAATTTTTTTTATAATTTTTAGTATTTATGTAATTACATTAAAAGCAATCACGATACTGATACAATGCTTGTGAAAGCAGTATAAAAACCAAAGTAAATAGTTTTAAAAATATCAGAAGTAGTATTTTTTGAATGAATTAGGGTCCCAATATTACTTTATGGTCAATAATAATGAACAATTCATGGTTATAGTGTTTATATTCAAATTATATATATATATATATATATATATATATATATTATTAGTCAAATTAAATGAATAGCGTCAAAAATTCCATTAAGGATATTTGTTTAATTTTTTTATTTAATTATTTTAAAATCATAAAAATCTTCCATGAGGACAAGTTGGATTATAAATTGTAAAAAATTTCATCCCTTATCCATTGATGAGATAATTTTTTAACTTTTGAATAAAATCATAACCCTTTAAAATTAAAAAAGTCACTACCGTGGTTAAGAATAAAAGTGGTTAACGAAGGGGTTAAACCAAAAGATAAATGTTAAAATGAAATAAAAACTTTATTAAAACTAATTTTTCTCATTGGATTTAAACCTTAACCTTATCGATGTTGAATATGAGACATTTTAGGGATATTTTTCTAAGAAAGTGACTTAATATTATTTTAATACTTTGAAAAACAACATGTATGCCACTAACCTCAATTATAAAAAGGATCCTCCTCCACTATCTTCTTCAAAACATCATGATCCATTTTTCTCAAATCATTTAACTCCCCAATATTTTTTAGAAAATATTTATATTTAAATAATTTTATTTCTACGATATCTTTCATTGAACACAACATCGAGTTTAATTAAACCACGATATAAAAATAAAATATTATTATTTAAATATGATCGTTATAATCCATCCATTGAATTAGAGGGTATGAATTAGAATAACCATATTTTGAAATATATGTGAATTTTATATTCAATACACATTTATTTATTAATTCTTAAGAAATAAACACTTATTTTTTTATTAAATTCATTTTATTTTTCAAAAATACGGTTACTTTAAAAAAACTATTTATATTAGTTTCTACGAGAAAATATATATAAATAATGTTATATATTTTAGAAAATTTATTTCAAAAAATAAAATTCATTTTCTAATTCATCATATCAATATTATCTTAAGGTGAACTTTTGATATTTTAATAAAATGCTAGAATTTTTACCACATCAAGAAAAATACTGATTTACATTAGAAAATGTATTTTTTTAAATAATTTCAATGTAAATTTATATTTTTAATCTTTATTAAAATTTAATTTTTTAATTTTAATCTAATTATTTTATTTTAAATTTATTTTATAAATTAATTTAGTATATAAACATTTTATACTTAAAAGGGAATTTTTTGGAAAAAGCAATTCACTTTATTTTTATGGTTTCATATTGATTTTTTTAATATATGTGTTTTTAATTTTTAAAAATATATTCAAAATTTATTAATATGAGTTATAAATTTAGTAAATATACACCTTTTATTTTTTGTGAATATGAATACTAAACATAGTAATTTCAGTTACCAAAGTAAAGGGTAAATTAGGTAATTAAGAGTAAAAAATAATATGATAAGGATTATAAAATGACCCTAAAACTTTCCCCAATTATATTTTATGAGTAATGTTCGACCTTCATCAACTATGGGTTGAATTAATTCCCTTTTGTGTCCAAATGGTTGATATTAAGATCCTTATAATATTTTATTTAATGAGAAGTTAAAGATGCCCTACTATTGTTTTTAATATGTATATAATTTTTAATAAAAGGTTATCTTGAAGATATGATTGACCATAAATATTATTTTTAAATATAAAATATTTATCTTCATAATTTTAATTTATTTTAATCTTTTTGTGAAGAAATTATTACTTTATATACTTACAAAATGATGATGTAGTAATTCATAAATTAGTGAAAAAAACTAAATGATATTAAATGTATTAAAATGAATATAATTTATGATTTTTAAGGTGATAAAAAATTATATATATTAACATGAAATTTTTTGATATAACAGTATATCTTTTTTCTAATTTTACTTGTTTTCTTGATGTTTTTAATGTCATAGTAAGGAATTTTATCAAAATTGACAATAACGAAATTTTATGACATTAAAATTTTATTTAATTATTTAAAAATTATAAAAATATTACATATGGCCCAAAGGGGATTTGATATGGTGTAACATATCATCCCATGTTCATTTATAGTCCATTTGGAAGGATTTCACGGTATAATTGTATACTTATATTTTAATATTTTGAGAAATTTCAAATGTTCCCCTCACCTCCATTAAAAAAGGACATCACCCCTCACTTCATACCAAAAATTTGAGCCTTCTATATAGACCATAATCTAAAAAATTATCATCTAAAATTCTCTATCTTTATTATATAGGTGATTTCTTTCCCAAAAGATAAACTCTAGAGCCCTTTAGAGGTGTTATAATAGAGTTGTTTCGAATAAGAGGTAATCTCTCTAAATTATAAATTTATTTTTCTACTATTATTTACCTGTTATAAATATATGATATCAATTATAAAATAATATAATCATAATTTTAAATATTCTTTATTTTTTTATGAATATTAAAATACCATTATACACCCTCTTTCTCATTAAATAGGAAGTGAAAGTATCACTCGTGCGTATATATGACTTACCTTCACCACATAGTGATACAATTTAATTTTCATAACCATATTTTATTGATCGGTATTATGATGATTTTAATATTTATATATTATATTTATGACATAAATATACTTCTAGAATGAAAATATCTTATCTATTATTTTATCATCCAATCTTTTGGAGAATGATAATGTCGCTCATGTGTACGTATAAAATACCATGTCAACGATGCGATGTGATTCATATTTAATTTATATTTCAAAATAATGGTAATACTGATGATTTTTTGGAATATATATTATATATATTAAATAATTATTATTATTGAGATTTTAAATTATATTTTACCATTCTTTCACTCCATAAGTGAAAAAATGAAAATATCATTCGTGCGTATGAACAACCTACTATCTCCATTAACATCATAAGTCATTTTATATCTATAATTTCTTTGAATGATTATAAATATGTATATAATGAATATATATGATTTTTATACCATGAATAAAATTTTGGAAATTATGGGACCACGATCAATGTATAAGGACAATGTCAACTGAACCGAAACATGATTGGAAAATGAAGTAATTATCACCCAGAATAGTGATTTAAAAAAATTATTAATAAAATGGTGAAAAAATGTTATAAATAAATCATAAATGGTATTATAGATATAATTATATAAAATATATGTATAATAAATCTGTATTTATTATGCAAAAGTTTTTAACATGAATGAGGAATGGTGAGACTTGAGGAAAGAGTTTATTTCAAAATCTTATCATTATTCAAGTTTTTTATGTTTAAGTATTTGATGGGGTATATTTATCTTCCATGTCCATGATTTATGAAAAAAAAAATCAATTTTTTTAATATTTTTTTAAATCATGTTTACCCATTATTTAATTTTACAACATGGTTTGAAATGAATATTTTTAATATTTTCCAAATGAGGTTCTTTGTGACTATTACAATAAAAATATGTAAGGAATAATTTTTTTAACATATACATCATGAGAGTATTTTCCAACTATTATGATTCCATAATGCTTTGTAGCTTCTTTTACGAGTTTACAAGTTCTTTTTTTCAAATAAAATTCTTTGATTTATAAGTGTATATATTTTTAAAAATAGAATTTATTTTAAAATTGAAAAGTTATATTCCAAAATAATTATTCCAAGTGATGTTTCAAATTTATTTTCCATATAAGATGAAATTATTTGATGTTTATTATGCTTTAATGGGTATATATTCCAAGAATACTATATTTATTCTTTCATTGGATGGTTTATTTTTTTAATGCAATAATAAAATATTCATGAAACCTATTTCTTATCTAGAGGATATGTTATAATGAAATTTTTATCCAACACTTTTATTTTAGTGGGTTTTGAAATAATGAATAATTTATGATCTTGTGGAAAAAATATATATGATTTTCATTATGTGATTGGTGGGACCTATATATCCCTATAATTCATTGGGTAATGATTTATATCTCATGATATAGACAATACTGGAATAGGAAGTGAACTGGTTCTGTAAGGGAATTTTTCCACTATGATAGTATTGGGAGTAAACCTTGACTACTATAATGGTTTGTCAAGTAAACCCATTCCACTATGATAGTCTTGGGAAATATCTTTTACTACTAATGAAATTTTTTCTATGCTTATTTTTATTCCACAATTCCATGTCCTATTCCAATTTTATTATTTCATAGATAATTTACCTTTAAGATTCATGTCTTATGAACTTATAGGATTTATTACATGTCTCAATATTATTATATTTGATATGAAGGGTATAATTTTCAAAGGTTATGATTATATTCCTATTACCTCAATCTCTTCTTATGATTGATATCTTCCTTGTTTAACCTTATTGAAAATCTAAGCTCACCCTTTTCTTATTTTCACTCCCCAATATATGAATAACAATAGTAATTATGATATGCCAAATAGGATTATAGTTATGAAGGAATAAGTTAGAGATGATGTAGATATTTTATGAAACATTTGTTTATGTTTCTGTGTTTCCAAAGACACTGAAATTATATGTTTATATTTCTTTTATTCTGTGTAATGAATATTAATATATTTAGATGTAATACTAATGTATGAAAATCATTGTTCATTATAGTTGGTATAATAAAATGGTTTAGTTAACCATTGGAAACTAGGATGTGAAAACCTTAGTAAAAACCCATAGAATAAGTCTATGTATAGATTATAATCCTAGAGTTTTGTTAATGATCATGAATAACCTTGGTTAAACTTAATGTTTCATAGTTTTAAATTTTATAATTAATTTGAATTTAATATATGGTTTTACCACAATGAATAGTGTATCTCACACTATTCATTTTGGTTTTAGTCGATGGATGGAACCTGGAGGAACTGTGTTGATGTTAATTGTGAAGGGAAATGAAATGATTTTTCTCTTGAGAAGCTGAATGTTATGGGATATGGATTTAATTATCTTATTACTATATTCAAATCCTTTTCTCAAGCTATGAATCATTCTAGACTTCCAAATTATCAAAGTTGGAATCAAATTTTTATTGAGTCCTTTATAAGGAAACAACCACCTTATTTCAGTGCGTCTTCTGATCCTCTAGTGGATGATTAATGGACCAATACCACTGAAAAGACATTTTATGTTCTCTAATTGTCAAAACATGATAAATTCATTTTGGTTCTCTATAATTTGGAATATGAAGTATATTAATGGTGAATCATATCAAGAATATAAGAAAATAAGATGAAATTTACTCCGTAGACCAGGATGAGTTTAAGAACATATTTTTCAACAATTACTTTCCTCATATTATTTATACAAAAATTAAAAAGGAATTCCTTTAGTTAAATAAAATAAAATTTTGAATTTATTTGATTATATGAATAAAATTTTACAATCCATTTGAAGTATGCTTCAGAATTATCATCCAACCTAAAAGTAAGGTTGATCGATTATTGAATGGATTAAAACCAAGTCTCTTAAGGTCTTTATAAAATGGGTACATTAGTATCTATTAATAATTCATTATATTTACTCTCAAGGTTGAGATGGATATTGGAGTTACCCATAAGTCTTATTCTTTTGATAAGACAAGAAAAATGTAATTCAAAGTAAATTAAAAAAACTATGGAGAAAAGAAGATAAACTCTACTTTTTTTATCTATGTGTGGAAGGAAACATGTGGAAAATTATCTTAAGGGGATGGTAAATGTTTCATGTGTGGAAAGTATTTTAATCAAGAAAAAAAATATGAAGTGATGAGAAGAAGTCAGCTAATGATGAGAATAGAGAAAAATCTCCACAGAATGCCACTCATGCTTTAATGCTATAAATGGAAAGAGTATGTAAATTACTAGAATAATTTCATGAATCCAAAGGTTTTTTATGACCTATTTCAATAATCTATTAATCCAAATGGAAAAGGGGCGTCACATGTGAATACGAATATAAAAGTGGGATATGAGAACAACGTGGTGAAAGGTATACATATCATCCACTCTAGAACAACTAATGTATTATTTTATTCTAGATCCACCCACTATTTTGTTTCTAAATAATTTTATGTGGGTATAAACATATAACCTCAATAATTAAATGATGAGTTAGTTATGAAAACTCCTAATGACCCAAAAATCACATCTCAGGTTTTTAGTTCCTCTCTAATTAAAGTTAGGGGAAAGTGCTTCCTGTGAATCATATTATTATCCCTTTATTAAAATTCGATGAGGTTTCTTTCATGGATTAAATTTCTCTATATGTGTCTCATATTAATAACTAAGGAAGGTAAGTCACATTTCATATTTTTAATGTTCCCACAATGACTTAACAATGAAAGGATGAATATAAACTACTGATGAAAATTTATTGCATCATACATGTCATGATTTCTATAAATGAAGGTTTAAATCTTTGATTATTTGGGAGAGACGTAAAGTTAAGGATACAGGTATTGTATGTGAGTTTTTTGATTTCTTTCGTGAACAATTTCTAGGTCTTCCACCAAATCTTGAAGTTGTTCTTTTAATATAATCTATACATGATTCTATTCCTATTTCAATGAATCCTTATAGAATAGACCCAATTGAGTTCTAGTAATTGATAAGAAAATCCAAGAGAATCTTTATAGGGGATTAATATGCCCAAGTCTATCACCTTGTGTCGCACTTGTTCAATCTATTAAGAATAATGTTAGATAAATGTGACTCAACATTGATTATCAAGAACATAACAAGATAAATATCAAGAAAAAAAACCCTCTACCACATACTGATGAATTATTTGATCAACTATGCAGAGATCAATACTTTCCCAAGATTAATATTCATTTTTGATATCATTAATTGAGGGTTAATAAGGTGTATATACCCAATATGGCATTTTGTACAAGGTATATACATTATGAATTCATAGTAATACCTTTTTTTTACTAATTCCACTTATATATTCATGGATTAATTCATAGAGTCTTTAGACACTATCATGATTAGTTTTTTTCTATCATTATAGATGATATTATTGTATATTCAAAGAGTAAGGAAGATTATAATGATCAATTAGGGATTATTATGAAGACCCTGATGATAAATAATATTTATTAAAAATTCACCAAGTTTCAATTTTGGTTTCAAGAAGCTTCATTTTTTGGTCATATAATCTCAATTTAGGGTATATTAGTAGATCCTTAAAAGACAAAAGCTATTGAGAAATGGACTAGAGTTACTATAGGAATGTCAATATGTAGTTATATTAGGTTGAGTGGATATTATCGATGTTTTTTGAAATATTTATCATGATTATCTAATCTAATCACAATGTTTAATAAAAATGGATTTATTTTTTTATGGATGGAGGAATATGAAGATAATTTCAAGGAGATAAAAATAAGGTTAGTCAATGCACCTGTGATCACACTACCATATAGTGGGGAAAGGTTTTTGATTTTTAGTGATACATCAAATATGTAATAGGATTTGTTATCATGAAAAATCATGCAATGATATCTTATGATCCATTCCAATTGAATGTCCATGAGAAAAATTAACCAACTCCTGGTTTGGATTTAACTGCGGTAATTTTTCATTAAAGATATTGAGGCATTATCTCTATAAAGAAAGGAATAACATATAAAAAAATCACAAAATATTAAATATTATTATTACTCAAAAAGAGATGAATATGTGCTAATTAAGATGTTTGTAACTATGTAATGATTAAAAATTCTCTATACATTACCATCCTAGGAAAGAAAACAAGATAGAAGATGATTTGAGTAGAAACAACCATGCTTTTTTATCTATGATGAGGATAAAAAAATATCCATTATTTATGGATTTAAAAAGGACGAACCTATAAATCCTAAAGAAAGGTATAAATATTATCTAGATCAATTTAATGTTCAACCATCAATCTATGTGGTGTTTAAATAGGCATGTAAGAAAGATGTTGATCTATAAAATAATGTCAAAATTTTCTAGAGTTCAACCTTAATTTTGATGGAATTATAAGGTTTAGGAACCCTGTATGTATTCCGACCATAACAAATTTGAAGAAGGATCTATTGGATGAATCTCATAGTCAATGATTCTCTATTCATCCTAGAAGTATAAATATTTATTGAAAACTAAAAGAATATTTCTTGTTTGATGAAATAAATAGAGATATTGTAGAGTAGGTTTCTCGGTTCTTGGTTTGTAAACAAGTCAAATATGAGAGACATAAGTCTAAGTGGATGTTATAACCACTTACCTTACCCAAATGGAAATGGGAAAACATCACCATTTATTTTCTCATTGGACTCCCAAAAAAATATAAAGGACATATTTCTATGTGGGTTATAGTTGATCTCCTTACAAAGTCGGAATAATTAATTACATTAAAAAATACTTCCCTCTTGATTAAATTACAAGAATATATATTATGGAAGTGTTCAAATTACATGGAGTACCAATTTCCATTGTGTCTGACCCATATATGAGGATTACCTCAATGTTCTGGAGAAATATTATATAGGCCCCAGATACCGAGTTAATTTTCATCACTACTTATCATCCTATGATATATCACCAGTCTAAAACAACCACTAAAACATTAGAAGATATATTAAGATCTTTATATATGGATTTCAATGGTGTTTGGGATCAATAGGTTCCTTTGGTATAATTTTCTTACCACAATATCTTTCACTCCATCATTCATATAGCTCCTTATGAAGCCCTCTATGTATGAAGTGAAAGAAACCAACATGATGGAATGTTGTTGTGAAAAGAAACCTATTAGGACCTGATCTAGCTAAGGAGATGTTATAGAGTGTTATATCTATTCAACAACACATAAGATCTCTTTATAGTTGACAAAAGGATATCTTGATAATCGTCAAAATGATCTGGAGTTTGAAGTGGGTGAAAATTTATTTTTACAAATATCTCCCAAGAATAGAGTGATGAGATCTGGATATAAGGGAAAGATATTCCCCATGTATATTTCTACTTTGTAAATTATTGATCGTATCATGATAATGTCTTATCTATTGGAACTTCTACCAAATATATCTTGTGTTCATGATATGTTCCATGTATCTCTAATGAAGAAGTATGTACCAGATCCTTTATATGTAATAAACTCAGAGGTCATATCAATGAAGTATGATCATTCTTATGAATAAAAACAGGTAGAGATTTTGGATCATAGAAATAAAGTTGTATGAAATAACCACTTATCTTGTAAAATATTTTTTTGTAGAAACACCAATTTCAGGATACAAAGTGTGAACCTGAGGCTATGATGAGATAGAGGTATCATAATTTGTTTATATTTAACTAAAAATTTTGAGGGAAAACTCATTTTAAGCGGAATATAATCTAATTCCCTGAGAGTTTTATAAAATATTTCTCTTTAAATAATTCATTTTCTTTGATATCTTAGGTTGCATGCAACACTGAGTTTAAATGAACCACAATATATTATTGAAAGATTATTATTTTAACATGACCATTATAGCATAGTCCTTAAATTTTAGAGTATAAATAAGAACAATATAATTCTGAAATATATGTGAATTTTATACTCAATAAACATTTATTTATTAACTCTTAGGAAATAAACCCCTATTTTTATTAATGTTATTTTATTCGTCAAAAATATGTTTTCTTCAAAAAATAATTTTTATTGATTTATATGAGAAAATAAATATAATTAATTTATAATATTTTTTAAATAATATTCTATAAAATAAACTTCATTTTTTAATTCATCAAATAAAAATTATCATAGGATGAATTTTTAAGATTTTTTTGAAAGCTTTGAATTTTTAATGAATAGGGAACAATAATGATTTACATTGAATTAGGTATATTCTTTTAAATAATTTAAAAAGAAAAATTATATTTTAGATTAGTTTTAAAATTTAATTATTCCATTTTAATCTAATCTTTTCCTTATAAATTACATATATATGTCAATTTATTATAATAACCTTTTACACTTAAAATGGCATTTTTCAGAAAAATTGTTTTTTGTTGCGTTTTTCAGATTAATATTAATTTGAATTATTAAAATTATGTATTTTGAATTATGAAAAATGGTTTCCATATCTTTAACAATGAGGTCCAAAATTATTAAATATACCCCATTAATTTTTTGTCAATATGAATAGTGACCTTAATAATTTTTGTTCTCACGATAAAGGGTAAATCTGTTAATTAAGGGTAAAAAATAATATGATATGGGTTATAAAATTACTATAAAACACATCCAAATTATATTTTATTAGTAATTATAGACCATAATACTCTATGGATTTAATTTATTGTCTTTTATAGTAACATGGTTGACATTAAGACCCTTATATATTTTATTTAATAAAAATTCAAAGATGTTACACTATTACTTTTAATAAGAATAACATTTTTAATATGCGGTTAATGAGAATAAGTGTTCGATCATAAAAATTATTCTACAATATAAAATCATTATATTCATCATGTTTATTAATTTTTATTTTTTAGGGAATAAATAGTTACTTTAAATTCTTACACAATGATGATATAGAAAATACCAGATTAATGGGAAAATATAATTAAAGATGTTAAAGGTTTTAAAATAAATATAATTTCAGATATTTAATGTCATAAAATAATTATATATATGAACATGAAATTATAATGAGATAATAAAATATTTTGTTATAATTTTACTAATTGTCTTGATTTTTTTAAAGCCATAGTAATGAATAGTATCAAAATTGACAATAATGATATTTTATGGGATTAATGTTTTATTAAATTAATTAAAAACCAAAAAAATATTAAATAAGGCTAAAGGGGAAACGATTATGTCGAAAATATTACCCCATATGAATTTATACGATATTTGTAAGAATTTTTCTCTAAAATATCCCTAATATGTTTTAATATTTAAAAAAATTCCAAAGGTGCCTGTCACCACCATTATAAAAGGACATGTCCTCCCTCACTTAATTTCACAAAAAAAATCATTCTAGATCAACCATACTCTGAAATATTAACTTCTCCAATTCCCTAGATACATTATTTAACTTTTTTCCTTCTCAAAAGACTAACCATATAGCCCTTTAGAGGATATATAAAGAAGTCATTTGAAGAAGAGGTAATCACTCTAACCGATCACATTCTTTTTATACTCTTCATTATATCATATAATTCAATTATATATATCATAAAATAATAAATTATGTATCATAAATATTCATATTTATTATTATTATTATTAAAACTCCATTATACACCCACTTTCCCATCAACCAAGAAGTTAAAGTACCACTCATGTGTACGTATGAATTATCATCTCCATACAGTGATACAATTCATTTTTCACCACAATGTTTTATGGATGGGTATTATGATGGTTTTAATTATTACATGTGATATTTATTAAATAAATATATTTATGAATTGTTAATATCATATTTATTTTATTATCATTCAATCTTTTAGGAAATTATAACATCGATCATGCATAGATATAGACTATCATCTTCACAATGCGATGTGATTAATTTTTCATTTATATTTCACCTGATTGGTAATGGGGATGAATTTTATAAATATATATTATATATATTAAATAATAATAATTCTGAAAATTTTAAATTCTTATTTACCTTTATTTAACTCCATCATTCAGAAAATGAAAACAATGTTCGTGCGTACATATGACATACCATCTCCATGAACAATATAATTCATTTTCTATCACTAATTTTTATGAATGATTAAAATATGTATACAATGAATATATATTATTTTCATAAAATGAATAAAATTATTTAAATCTTGGGTCCATGATCAAATGATATGGATTTAGATTGCTGAACCGAAACATGCTTGGAAAACATAGCAGTTAGCACCAAGAATAGTGATTTTAATAAAAATTGTTTATAAATGGGTTATAATATTTATAAATAAATCAAAAAATTTATGAGAGATATATGGTTATGTAATAAATTTATAATAAATCCATAATTATTCCACATGTGGTTTGAATGTGAATAGGGAAATATGAGACTTGAGGTAATAGTTTATTTCACAATCTCGTCGTTATTCAATTTTATTATGTTAGAGTATTAACTAGGAAATATTAATCTTCCATGTCCATTATTTAAAAAAATGTTTTAAAAAATGTTTTAATGTTGTTTAAAATCATTTTTACCCATGATTGGACTTTAAAAATAGTTAGAAAGAAATATTTTGGGGTTTTCAAAATGAGGCTCTATAACAATTTTACGACAAGAATACAGAAGGAATGACTTTTTTAACAAATAAATAATGAGATGATTTAACCACCATCATGATGTATTAACACTTCCATGCTTAATTTAAAATTTTAAATGTTTATTTTCAAATAATATGTTTTTATTTATATTTTCACAAATGTTTAATAAGATAAATAATTTGAAAATGGAAAAGGAATTTTCCTCTGGAATTATTCCAAGTGATATTTTATATTAATTTTCCATATATTATGACATTATTTGATGTTACTTGTTCTTTATTCTAAATATGTTTCATGAATACCATATTTATTCTTTATATGGGTGGTTTATGCTTAATATTAAATGATGAAATTTTTATGAAACAAATTTCTTATCCCTGGGTTATGTTATGATGAAATGTTTATTAAAACCATTTAATTTCATGGGTTTTGATATAATGAATAATTTATTGTCTGGTGGAAGAAATCTATATGATTTTCATTATGTGGAGGGTGGGACCTATATCTCCCTTCAGTTCATTGGGAAATGATTCCTATCTCCTGATATAAACAGGACTAAAACGAGAAGTGAATCTTTTTCATTAAGGTACTTTGTCCACTATGATAGTCCTGTGAGTGAATCATGACTACTATGATGCTTTTTTAAGTGAACCCATTCCACTATGATACCCTTATAAAATATCCATTACTACCAAGGAAATGATTTTCTATGTTTATATGTTTTCCAAATTTCTACATATTATTCCAATGTCACTAGTTCTTGGCTCATGTACTATATGATCCATGTATTATGAAATATCATGATTTATTACATGGCTCTATATTATTATCTTTAATTTTCATTGAATAATTTTAAAATGTTACAATCATATTCTCATGTCCGCATTCTCATGTTATGATTGATATCTCCCCTTTTTATCATTATTGAGCATCTGAGCTCACCCTTTTCTTATTTTTATTTTCCCCATGATATGAAGAAAGTTATTAAGTTTGATATCTCAAAAAGGATTATGGTTATAATGGAATAAGTGGTAGATGATTTAGATATTTTATAAACTAGTTTTTTATATTTCCATGTTCTTAAAGACACTAAACCAATATGGTTTTGGCATGGTTTTATTATGTTATGTAATGAACACTCATCTATTTTGATGTAATATCTCTATATGAAAATCTTGGGATTTTATAAAATAACCATGAAAAGTCAGCTCCCCAACATCTTAATCCATATTCTAGAGGTTATGGTCTTCTCATAAGACCAACTCTATGGTCCTTGAGAAGATATCTAAAGGTGGTTTCTTTAAGATAATGTAATCGTGTTAACCAATATATTTCTATTTTACTTATTATTTTACCGAATTAAATTATTTACTAATAATTATAATAAAATTACACATATATTTACCATATAATAATTTGTTATTATATTGATGAAATAATATTTATCCATCTTTATTCTATGTAAAATGGGAAACAAAACCATCAGTTGTGTGTATGATTGACTTCTACCTTGCAAATCAAATTAATTTATTTCCCATGAGAGTATCACATGGATATTACTAATGATGGAACTAATTAATTTATATTAAAATTATGAAATAATTTTGGTTATTTAAATTTAAAATATCGTATACTCACTTACCCTTTCAACCATTAAAAATGATAACATTGCACGTCTCTACATATGACTTACCATGTCCACAAAGAGTTGTGATTATTTTCCATGTATACCACTAAATTATGATTATAAATTTTTTTATAATATATAATTATAATATTTATAACATTAATAAAATTATTATGATTATGAAACTATAACCTATTTACAAGAATTAGAAAACTTGTGACCAAACATATATGAGAAAACTAATATGTTAACCCTTTAAAAATGAAAATAATGAAATATTGTTGATGAATGAGTGATAATATGTTATAAGTGGATCATATATGATACTATAAATATGAATATGGTTCTATTATTAATTAATAAAAATCTAAAAACTATGACACTAAAGTATAAAGTACATTCAACATAGTGGAAACATGCGGTGAGGGGGGTTTTAACTCAATTTCAATTAGTTGGGTTATAATTCTACTTCGTTGACTTTTATATACCATGATTATGTATTATATGAACTATTATTTTATTATATTGTATTTCATTTTTTTCTGAATTTACATTTTGTACACATAATCACTTTATTGATTAATTTCCCCTTCAATAATATGATCCTTGTAATAGATTTCATCTCAATTTCCACTTTATTGAGATATATTTTGTATTATTCAAATATTTACTTTTATATGTTCTATATAATTCCCATTTTATGTATTTAAAATGAATATATATTTATTAATGATGATTAATGTTCCAATTCAAGTTTACTCTTTTAATAGTTTATAAGTTAAAAGTTGCCTAATAGGCAATAATTTATTATACAATCTCATTTTTCTAGGATTTCTTATATTTTTTGAAGGAATCTAATAATCTATGCTTCATAAAAACCATATATTTTTTTACCCTCTGAATATTTAAGTATTTTTTTTTTCATTCTAACTTTTCCTTTCTCTTTTCTTTAATCAAGAATAATGATGTCTAAAATAACAACTGATCTTATTTCTCTTTTTGATCCATATATTTTTATTCCATTTCCATTTTTTTCAAAAATATTTAAAAAAGAAGATTTTTTTACTCAAATGATCTATAAAATAAATTTTCAATTATCTGTCAAATTTTTAAATTTTTTAATGGAATCATTCTGATTTCTTTTCAAAAGTTTCATTTTCTACATTCTTTATAAAAATTAAAAAGGAATGTTTCATTTTAATATATACTATATCAATTTAATTCCCTTTCATCATAATAATTTTACTATATTTAGATTCTTCTTTAAATATTCAATGGTTTTAAAAATAAACATATTTAATGAAAATTATTTTAATGTTCTTATTCAATTTTATTTTCTATCCAAAATATATGAATTTATTAAAAAACCTATTTTTTTATGAATTGATGGTAATATTTTATCTCTTATTAATTTTGTTTTCATTAACTTTATATTGAAAAATTCATTTTCTTGTGATCATGTTTCATAGGAAATTAAATTTCTCTTAAATATACATATTCTTATCATCAACAATATGCTTATTTCTTAAACCTTTTACCGTTTATACATATTGTGGTTTGATATGAAAGTAATTTGATTGAATGGGAATGCCTAGATATTACATTTCCTTTAATCCGTATTGATATCTATTTGTCTTGCATTTTTAAAGAATTAAATTGATTGTTCAATATATGAATAATGTATCACATATACAGTGATGGGTGGGGATCTAAATTAAATTTTCCCTAGATGCAATGAAATGTATCCTGAGACAAACTTGTGGGATAGACATATCAAATGGGTTTTTGGTGTATACATACCCATATTTTAATCTGTCTTGGTGAAAGGCCTTAGCAGTAAAGAAATCATGATGTATGGGTTCTTGATCTACAACATTATGCACATCCTTTATTGAGAATTTATTTACTATTATCAATGAGATTATTGCATTGATATTATCCAGGGATTAATTTTTTTCTCATGTTATTGATTAAATTACATGCGTTTTAAGTAATTTACCTTTCCATATTGATTATGATTTATTTATTTATAATATATTTCACTGTACAAAACCCTTACTAAGAATTTGAGCTCACCCTTATTTTAATTCATTTTCTTAGGATATGAAGAATAATTCATTGAACCAGATCATGGACTCACCATATTTTATATTAGTATTTTTTATATGTTGTTACCAATGTAAAATGGTAATAATTTTTGTATACGGTTCTTCAAGACTACTAAAATGATGGATCCCTGGTTATGTAATCCATTTTATATTATACCAATTTAAGTAGAAAGTGACGCTAAGTAACTAGAGTTGGAGTTGTTATAGTTGTTATCAGAGAATGTTTTGTAGAAACCATGGTATTTAGATATAGAAAAACATATAGTAGGGAACTTAAACCTATGATAGATTATAAGGATAATTATAAGTATAGGATTAAATTTTTAATATTTTAGTAAGGTAAATATTATATTGTTTTCCTAGAAACACATCCATATTTGGAAAATATAAGTGGACATTGTTTTAGCACATATGTATCTAGGGGTAATAATCCTAAAAAAAGATTGTCAAATATAACTCAGTCATCATTCTGGGAAATGGTCTATGTTCTATTTTATCACAACTATGTTAACACTCTTGAGGGATTTTTTTGGGATACTTTAAAATTTATTATTGAACTATTATGAATGATTTGAATAGATAATGACCATGGTTGACCAAGGTCAAACCTATGGTGTCCAATATTGAAAATAAGGTGTCAAGATTTAGATATATAGTATAAATAATTTTCATGATTATATGATATTCCATTATTAATATTTGTTCAAAAACTATTATTTTTTGTTTCATTCATTGGATAAAACCTAAAGAAACTTTGTTAGCACTTAATTTGGGGATAAATATAATAACTCCCATAATGGGAAACCAAATTTTGTGGGCGATAGAATTTAAAATCTTGTAATTATGCCAAACCAGCTATCTCATATCACGATTAAAAATCTAAAATTAACTGAATTTTTTAACATATTAAATAAGAGAAATATGGAAATTCATGGATGTTTAGGTTATAAGAACCCTGGTAATAAAAGGATTCAACATACTACATGTCAAAAATTTAATAAGAGGCACTTTGGGAGATTTATTAAAGGAATAAGAAGATGTCTTTCTAATAGAGAAAGAGTGAATCAAGAAATAAAATTCCTATTCAGAAGTTTATAGGGTGAAATCTTGGGAGACGTATCCTTAAGGTCATGTAAATGAAAGATTAGAAAATTTATATACTATATTTCATGAAGATAAATAATATACGAATATCATATAAGAGGTATGAATTTATTTAGTAGTTAAACTTAAAGGAATATATTATATTATTTATATTGAATAAATTTGAGATATTATTTGTATATATAATTTTATAAAAGAATTATAATGGAATAAAAAACAAGTATTGGAAAAAAAATTATGAAGTAAGTCGAATTATTGATGTACCATGGTGTTGGATTTTGAAAATAATGATGTATTGGTATTTATTGATGGTATTTTTACTTCCAAGGTTTATTCTACAAATATTTAATTTAATGAAGTTTCATGAAAGGGTTAGAAAATGTGAATTATTGGAATATGTGTTGAAAAGGGGTTATAAAATTAGTGGTAAATATGATCTTTGGTATTGAGGTAATTATTGGTTATTAAAAATTGAAAACAAGTGCTCTATCCTATAGATAACCTTGTGATTGAAAAGTCATTTGGTAACTAAGTGGTTAATATTACTTTAGAATTAGTTCACTATATTTTTGGGGGAACACTATGTGATTAAAGAAAATAGAATATTATTTTCATGGATGAGATTTAATTTTAGGGATAAATATGGAGTGTACTTGTACCAAATAATTTTTTTAGTGGTTTTATATTGATTTGTGTTATTTTGTAAATTTCTTTGTATATTCTACAGAATATATGATCAAGGAATTTATATGTTTGGTATGTGACATTGTGAGCTATTTTATGTTATCTAGTGATAAATGTTTCAACAATTATTTCATATTTCTTGGTTTTGAATTAGGATAAAAATATTTTGGAAGACTATTAAGCATAAAAATTAATGGAATAGATTAAGTTTAACTTTGAGGGTTATTATTGGGGTTTGAGAGTCTAATGTATTATAATACATATTGGATAACTTGTGATAACCATTTTTGGTTTTTTAAATATTTTGAGAAATGATAAATGAATATTTATTCTTTTATAGATCTTAGGATCTGTTAAAATTTATTTTTAGTGCATTAAGAATAAAACACTCATCTTCAATGTTCATTTCATGTAATAAGAGAAGAAGTGTAAATTCATTAAAGAAAAACCAAAAGATGATATTGTTCTTATGAAATAGAAAGAAATAAAGTGAGTTAGTTTTATTATATTCTCTATATTGAACTTAAAATATTACCTATAATTTAGGAAAATGATATTTAATTAAAAATAACAAACTTTTACTTACATTTATAATAAATTGATATCCTTTTCACCCCTCACTAATTTATGGTTTTGTAGTCCTTAAATTTCTCATAACCATGTTCTTTATCACTCTCGATTGGTCCTTTAATGGTCGTTTTATCCTATTGTTTTATATTTATAACTTCCTATAATTTTTATAGAAATATTGGAACCTGATTATGTGGTATTTTATGTAACATTTTTCATATCACTTCTCCTTTTAAAAATAATATTTATTATCCTTTTGTATGATGTGGGTTTTCCGTAAAGACATTTTCTAAAAAATAATTATTGATGACTGGGAAAAAAATTTATTGAAAAAATTATTTAAGGTGGGATAATGTAACACCCGAAAAAAATTATTTTAATGTAATAAAAATCTTGATAGATTTCTTAGCATGCAACACTGATCTTTAAGTGGATTAAGATATATTATGGAAATATTACTATTAAAATGTAACCATTATTACCTACCCATTTAATTTGTGGGTATTAATAAGACTAAATTTTTTATAAAATATATGTATAATTGTCATAATGAATACAAATTTATTGATTAATTATTATGAAATAAGAAATCAATTTTTTGTGAATTCATTTTATGCTTAAAAAATTAATATTCATAAAAATGATTTTATTTCATTTTGTGCATGGACATTATAAAAAATTTTCTCTAATTTTAGGAAATAGATTTTATAAAATTAAAATATTTTTTCAAATCATCATATAAAAATTAATTTAGGGTGAACTTTTTTTATTTTTTTTGAAATTATTGATTTTTCAGTGAATATTGAAAAATAATGATTTCTCAAATAATATAATTTATTTCCCATAAATCAAGTAATTTAAAAAACTAATCTATTTGTGATTTTTTAATAAATTTAAATTTAGTTAATTTTATTTTTTAATAATCTAAATAATCCTATTTTAGTTATAAATATTCAGGATTTTGATATAAATTAATTTGTATACATAAAAACCCATTTTTTCTAAACATTGTATTTCGTTGCGTTTTACACAATAATATTTAAATTTTTTTCTTCCATTTATATATATTTTATATTGAAAATTTTATACCATATTTAGAATAATGATTTTAAATTTTGTTAAATATTAACCTTTTATTTTTTGTCATTTTGAATATTAACTTTGGTAAATATATGTCACACCGGTAAGCATAAATGGGCCAAACATGGCTAAATATTTGAGATAAGGTCTCAAAATCCACTCAAAACTATTAATTATCTTATTATATGGGAAAAATTATACCATATCCATACTAAATTATAATATATTTCATTTTGGAACCATTGTCACTTTATAATGACATTTTTATTATTAAAAAATTCCAAAAATGTCAGTCACTTGCTTTTAATTTAGTTTACATGTTCACATAGAGATAAGAATATTTTATAAAATAATAGAAAATTTTATTTTTAACATGATTAATTTATTTTGATGATTTTAATTTTTTATCCTCTTTTTTAATGACACTACTACATTAAAATATTATACAATAATGACACAATACTTGAGAAAGAAGTAAAAAAATCAAAGTAAATGATTTGAAAAAAATAAAAAGTCATTTTTTTAATTAAATATGGTTTAACATGAATTTCATTGTTAATAATAATTTATAACTTATGGTCAAATAGTTTTTTTTGAATTCATTTGTTTTGTTGATTTATTTAAAGTCAAATTAAATGAATACTGTCAGAAATTTAATTAATGATAATTTTTAAAAAAGAAAAAAAAATTGAAATATGGAAATTATGATTAGAAATCATAGAAAAAATATTCTATTTCACAATTATTAGTTAATTTTTCCCTTATAAATAAAATTACAACCCTGTAAGATTGAAAATACTGTTACCGTGGTTAAGGTAAAAAATGGTTAATAAAGAGGTTAAACCAAAATAGACGAGTCAAAATGACATTAAAACTTTCATAAAACTTATTAGTTTGTTTAATTCCTACGTTAACCTTGTAAAATTATATAATGGGTCATTTTGGAGTCATGTTTCAAAGAAAGATAATTAATAGTATTTTAAAACATTTAAAAATTACAACTATGCCACTCACCTCAATTATAAAAGGGAACCTCATCCCCTCACATATTCACACCTATCGTTCCATATAGATATAAAAAACCATAAAAAATATATCTTAAACATATCCATATTCTGTAGATTCTTTTCTTCCCAAAATATCAACCATAGGTTTATTATGAAGAGATCTAAAGGAGGTTTCTCTGAGAGAAGATAATCATCTTTATCAAGATGTTTCTTTTTTTTACTTCTTATTATGATATCTTAAATTATTTCCAAAAAATTACTGTATAATAAAACCATTTTATCCTATATAATGAGATGTTATTAATTTTCATAATATTTACCCATCTCATTCTCCATTAAATGGGAAACAAAACCATCACTTGTCTGTATAAGGGACTACAACCTTGTGAATCAATGTAATTTGTTTTCCTTCATGAACTAATATGGAAAATAATAATGATATAAATCGTGAGTATATATGATAATTTTAAAATAATATTAATTCTATAAATTTATTAAATCATCTTTTTTAACCCTTTCACCAATTTAAAATGATAACATCGCTCACCTATTCATACAACTTACCATCTCTACGAGGTGATGCGATTTGATTTCCATGTCTACCATTCGAGAATGATTATAAAAATACATATAATTAAGAAATATAACAATGTTAATATTAATATAATTTTTTATATGATTAAAGTTTGAACTATGAATAATAATTGAATCATCCATGATAAAATGTACACGACAAAACAAAGAAGTTAACACCCAAGACAATGATAACAATGAAATATTTTTTATGAAAAGGTGATAATATATTATAATTGGATCATATATGATATTTTAAATATGAAAATGGATCTATTATAAAATATTAATAAGTTTAAAACCATTATATTGGAGGTTAAACCGTGTTTAATAAAAAGTAAGCGGGAGGTAGGGGTTTCTTAACTCAAATTCTGTTCATTAGGTTATACTTCTTCTTCATTTACTATGTTATGCCATGATTATGTTTGAAATAAAATATAATTTTATTATGTTTTATTTAAAATTGTTTTTATGGATTTAAATTTTGTACATATAATCACTTCATTAAATAACTCTCACTTCAACGATATGATCTTTTTTTTGGGATTTCATCTGATTTTCAACTCCATTGAGTCATATTTGGAATTATGACCCCATTTAATTTTATAGTGTATATAATGAACATTTGATGTATTTTACAAGAATATATATTTATTAATGATGAATAAAGATTCAATTCTAGTTTACTCTTTTAAGGGGTAATAATTTCAAAGTTACCAATGATGTAATAATTTATTTCACAGTCTTGTTTTTATGGGATTGCATATATTTTTTGTTGAAGGAATTATATAATATAACATTAATAAACTACATATATTTTCATATATTATTGATATTTGAGGATTTTATCTGTTTTATTCCAAATTTTCCTCTCTTTTGAGCCTGAATCATGCAAATAAATGTTTAAATTAAAGACTAATATTATTTGTCTTTGATCAGGTATATTTTTATTCCATGAATAAATTTTTTAAAATTTATTTACAAAGTCCTTTTTATTTAATAAAATTATTTATTTAGGAAATTGTATAATATTATTTATTTTTTACAATGTTTAAAATGTATCTTATAATGTTATTTGTAATGGTATTTTTTTATTTCTTTAAAGAAAGTCAAAAGTAATATTTCTTTTTAACATATACGATGTTAATGGAATTTATCACTGCCATATCGATTTTATGATATTTAAATTTATCTAAAAGTTTTCAATGGTTTTACATTTATGAAAATTTAATGATAACTTATTTTAATATTTCAATTTAATTTAATTTTATTATTCTAAAGACATGAATTTGTTACAAAACATAAATTTTTGATGAATTTATGATCATATTTTGTCTATTATTAATTTTATGGTCATTAAATTTATCTTGAAACATTCAATTTTTTATGATCATATTCCAGAGGAAATTACATTTCTATTAAATATCCATATTATTTTTATTAATCATATGCTTATTTTAAAAACTATATACCATTTATACATCTATCCTTTCACCATAGAAGTTATATTATTGACATAATATGTTTTGATATTCCACACACATTAATCAATATAGATATTTATTGATAAGTAATATTGCTTATAAATTACATTTATAATAAAATAAATGAGTAATTCATTGAATATGTAGGGACATGAGGGGCTAGAATTACATAGCTGATTGATGGATTGATAGGTATCATGAGAAAAACAAGTTTTCTGGCCTTGTCAAATGGGTTTGGGGTGTATACATACCCATAATTTAAAATTTCTTAGCATAATACCTTGGTGGTAAAGATATCGTGATGTTTTTTAGATCATGGTATCCAATATTATTAATTTCCTTCATTGAGAATATATTTATTCTTATTGATTAGATTATTTCATTTATATTATCCATGTATGCATTTAATGCTCATGTTATTGATTAAATGAATTGTTTTCAGTTATTTACCATTCTATATTGACTATGCCATATTTAATCATGATGAATTCCACTGTATGTGACCGTTATTGAGAATTTTATCTCACCATTATGTTGTTTAATTCCCCAAGAAATGAAGAAGGAATCTTTAAACAAGTTCAAGGTTTTTTTCCCTTTCACTACGTTTTTATATTTTATTACCAACATAAAATAAGAATAATATTTGTTTCTAGTTTATTAGGACTAAAACTTATCAATACTTTGTGATGTGATCCCTTTTGTCTTATTCTAATTTAATGAAGTAGAAATTGACATTTAGTTGTGAGATTTTGGGTTGTTATAATATAGACACATTTAAACATAATAAAACATTCCAAAATTTTTGTTAAGAAAAGATTGTGTTGTTTTAAATAAATTTCATCCCTATTTAGATACTAAAATTGGATCAAATTTCTAGAATAGATATAACTAGGGTTAATAAACCTGAAGGGGGTGTATTGAGAATTTACACAATCGTCACTCAGTTCATGACATAGAGTAATAAAAACACTCCTAGTTTGACACTCATGGTATTTTTTTGGTAAATTTGCATGCTCTTTATAAACTATTAAACTTCTATTTTTTTCCTTTTACCATAAAATAACATTAAAAAATTATTCCACTATCAAACGTACATGATTATTCTCTATATTGAATATTGTTTTCACTATTAAAATCATGATCAAATGTGTTTTTTTTTCACATAGAAAATCACGTCTTTTTTGTCTAATCTTGTAGAGTAGTTATTAAAGCTGATCAGGTATATTCATATAGTAGAAAAACAACATGAATGATTATAATATGTGATTATGTTACCCTAATGAAATTTAAGAAGGAATTCATGGCCAGTTAAAACTGACACCTAAAAAAGAGATCTTTTCTACTAGTTATACATAGAATATTCTATCTCAATTGAAGAATATATAAGCAATTATAAGGAAATACTAGGTCTAATCGGTGATTGTATGAATACATTATGTAGATTCAAAAAGATAAATGAATGTTGGATATGATTTCTAGAAGAGGTAAAAAACAATGACCATAAACATTGTGGAGTACATCAATGAAATATTTGAGGGGATTCATAAGTTACCTATAACTGACTATTTTTATAATAAATTTTAGAATTGTGTAAAGTAATCTGTAGAAAGAGGAATAAATATTATTGAAAAGATTCATTGAGGGATGCAATATGAGTGAAACTTGTTGTGAGGTCTTTCCATGAAGATAGACAAAGCATCTAATTAGAGTTACATAATAGATTTTTATTCGAGTGAAGAATCTATAACCATGTATTAATGTATATGGTTAGTAATTTTGGTGTTTTTTTGGAAATGTATATGGATAATTCTATATATTGTGATTAATTATTGAAATTTGAATATGGAAGGTTTTAGAAATAATTATTATAAAGAGAAATTAAACCATTTGATTAAAGATTAGTTTCTCATGGATTGTAATCTTTAGAAAGATCTAAAAGTGTTCTTGATTAAAGCCTAAGATATTGAAAGAATATGGAACTATTATATTAGAATAAGATCAATGGAAAATGATGAAATAGATTTTTCAATAATAATGTAGATATAATTATGCACAATACTATCTATGATATTTAGATATCAATGCATGTTATGATCTTTGTAAAGCGTAAATGGACTTAACATAACTACGATATTCTATATTATACTGACCATAAGATTCTACAAACCATCACATTGTATTTATTTTTTACAAATTAATTAATAGTTATTTTATTTTTTTTATATTGAGATAGAGGATACTAATCTACTGAATGGGAAATATAGACATGTTTCATGTCAATTGATAGCAGGTCATGAGGTTTGATGGGTCAAGGTGTGTAGGGAAGATCATTATTATCACATTCCACCACTAATATCTATTATACCTTACCAATGACATGATGGTTTTTATAGTGTCATTATATCAGATTTTACATCTATTAATAATCACCTCCTGCCTTCTCTCATCGAGAGATGGAGACCCATGACTCACACTTTCCACATTCCTATGGGAGGTATGACCACCACCCTAGAGGATGTGGAAGTTATGCTCAGTCTTCCTATCTAGGGTGATGTAGTTATAGTATGATCTTGTAGAGAATGACCTAAAATTCTACAAGGATTTATATTCCAAGATTTTATGGGAGATGATACTACTATAAATATGAGTTCTTTTTCTATGATCTTGTTATTAGCCCCTCCCTCTAAAGATACCACAATTAGGGGAGAGTGATAATGACCCTCTGAGTCCCCCCTTAATTAGGCCCTAGGTTGGTGACTAGCACTAAGGGTGTAAAAATCTCACAATATGGGAGGAATTATCCATTATGTGAAAACAAAACCGATAGATAAGATGAATCATCCAAAAAAAAACTCTTGAATATATATATATATATAAGGAAACCCAAAAATCATCCCACAATGATTGTCAAAAATAAAATGATACAAAAACAATAATGTATCAAAAGTAAATACCCAAAAGTAAAGATAAAGTGGTGACACAACAACTACCCTAAGGCCTGAACTAATAACTCCCAACACAGTCCACGCAATCCTCCAGGAAACCTGAAAAGATAATTTATTTACATAGGGTGAGCATACAAGTATACTGAGTAGGAAAACAAAAGTCTCTTATGCACATGTGGAAGACCCTGTGAGAAAACATCAGAACCAAATAGCACCTATCAAGGTATAATAACTATTCCAACCTCACCAAGGCATGCTCACCAAGTGACACAAGCCATGTAATATAATATAAAAATATATGATTGATGATAGGATACCCCACACCACTTTCCTACTGGTATGCTTCTCTCACTCATTTTCATATGTCCTGGAACTCCCATCCCTTTTGTACACCACATCAAATCTTTCCCTCACACACTTGGGCCTCAGAACACATCCCACCCGCACACACCGGGGTCTCACAACACATCCCACATGCATAGACTTGGGCCTCACATCACATCCTGCCGACACTAACTTGGGCCTCACAACACATCCTACCTGCGCACACCTGGGTCTCACAACATAGCACATTTTATCACATCTCACCCCAAAGACATCTGAGAAAGAAAATCACATCTCATCCCAAAAGCACATAGGACACCACATCAAAAGTCATCCTGAAGACACTTAGGTAATAACGTCACAACTCATCCTGAAGACACTTGGGATACCAAAACTTCCATCTAATAGACTAACATACTTCTAGCCATCACACCCTATTCCATAAGTAACTTTCTTATAAAAGATATTAGAAAAGGTATGGTACACATCCATCTATGCACCTCATTGTATGTTGGAAAAAACACCACTACATTACTATGAAGGTGTTCATCATGTAATGTTCAATGTGGGTGGTGTGAATATATAAATCACAAGAATGTACATTGTGTGTGTATATATATATATATATATAAGAAAAAACACACAATTTCAACCTATGGGTTTACAACCAACTAACCAACTCAAATCACTATCACTTTTACTACTACCACTAAATGCATTTATTTGTATCTATAATAATCATCTCATAAGGTAAAGTTCCTTGAAAAGTGGCTTCAAATTTCCACTCTATTTAACACCCTTTCATTTCATTATTTAGAATCTACCATCTTTGATCACACAACTTATCATTATATTCCTTTAACCACTTTCATCACATTTACCATCCAACCCAATCCATTTAAACATTATTAAGTAATCATTTATTTATTCCATCACTAATCGGTCATCTATCACAACATAACCACATTTTAAACCAATAAAAGACACCATCACTTTTCCACCCAAAAGAATGGAAAAAACCATCACATAATCTTCCCACAATCACAGCCAAATGAACCATGAGCCCTGCAAGCCCAAACCAAACACAACATAGTGCATCAAGATCATTTTTTAAATTTAAAAATTGGGTTTTATCACATTCCACTTTGATTCTATAGGGATTTATCACACAAACCAAAATCCTAGGGCAACCATTTCATTATCCAAGTATAAGTAATTAACCAATTTCTATTTATGGTGATATTAGAAAAAGCACAAGAAACAAGGGTTCCAAAACACATGTCAAATAGTGCAAACAAAACCACAAACAATCAAAATTTTTAGTGGAACATTTAGTTTGTACAATCGATCACATCACATTAACAATAAAGATGTAAAAACATGAGAAAAATCTATTTTACCCTTAAATTTAAACATAAAAAATTTATTTATCTTCAAATATTCCAGAACAATTAAATCTCATAGTTAAATGAAATAAAACCCCTCCTGCATCATAAAAAATAAGAAGAAATGAGGGAAATGCTACCTTAAAAAAGATTTCCAACTTATTGTGAACTATTGGGTGAAGAAGAAAACACCTGATAACCAAAACCGTACTTTGGGTAACCGTAGATCAACTAACTCTGCATCCTAAGACCATAAAGTAAAACACAATTCACACCCCGAACTAAATAAACACCACTATAAAATATCCCTAGGAAATAATGAAATAAAAAAGGTGAGAAGAAGAAGATAACTCACCACAGATCAACCATGGATCGCTAACGAACATCCACTTGGATCCACAAATAAAAGAGGGAGGAATAGGGATCAAAGAACACCTCCAGGCACATAAGGTTCTCCCAAATTGATAGGAAGAATAAAACATATCTAAATGAATGAAATTTATTCTAATTTTTTTTTATAAAACATTACTAGATCTGGTTATTAGATGACATTTAATACCATTTCATGTTGTGTAATACTCGGTGTTCAATTTCCACTGAAAAACGTGTCGCCTCTTCATTTTATTATTTACATTTATATCCTGAAATATTATATGTCTTGAAACCCTATTTCACAGCATGTAAAATGTGTACACATCATGAAACCCTATGAAAAAGCTGTGATACCAACTTTCATGTTGTGTAATCCACTTACATGATGTGTAATATCCATGATTCCTGCCTTTAGCAACTTAAATATGCCAAAATCCCATCGAGCCTCCTCTAAACATGTCCAACAACTAAAAATGCAAATGTAACAGACCAAGAAGGCACAAAAAAATACATTAGATACCTCTCAAATGATTCTCTCCCTAAATAATGAAAAAATAAACACTAAAGAAAAAGGGGTCTGAACAACCACCCCATGAGATACATCTCAAGGATCTCGTAATACTTCAAATGCTGTTGCCAGCCAAACACACCAACCTAAATGGACACATAAACACTACACAACCAAGTCACCACAACCATAATACACCACCTCTCATAAAACCTCACTACCACATAACCACTACACAAAAATATCAACCTCCAATCATTCTAAACTAGAAACTTCTATAACCAATAGACCGCACTATCCCAAACACATGAATCTGAGAATTTCTTCCTCCATGTCAAGATACTATCCACTCTAGGTGATAATGAATCACCCACACAAGTTTTAATGGATCAAAATTAATGGTCCTTGATTAATAATTTGGTCCTCCTATTTTCATATGTCAGGTATTTATCCCACATCACACTACACACATCACAAACCAAGGAAAAAGACTCATCTCACAAAACTAAAGGATCCAAACATTACATCATAATGAAAAATAGAGAAAATAAATACTCAAAATAATTCTAGGTACTGGGAACAAATATGCATCTATCACCCCATGTACTCTCATCCTAGCCCCCATGAATCCACAACACACAAACCAATGAAATGGAATGTCCATGCAGTGCCTTCTCATGATGATCTTGGATCTCTATTGGTTGTTCCAAAGACGTAACATCATCTCCGATATCCAACTCTCCCAAGTAAATGACATGGGATTCATTATGAACATATCATCAAAGTTGGGAGATGTGGAATACATCATGGATACATTCAAACCATGGTGGAAACGCCAACCGATACACCACCTCCCTAATTGACCCCAACACCTCTAAGGGCCCAAAAAACCTGGGAGAATGCTTGGTCCCTCTACCAAACCTCTACTACCCACATCGAGGGGAAACCTTCCAGAACACATGTTCTCCAACATTAAACTCCAAGGGCCTTCTTTTTCAATCTTCATAATACTTCTTTTGGTCTGGAACTACTTTAATCATATCATAAATAGGCTAAAATTGTTCTGTTATGATCTCCACCGCATCGGGACTAAGAACCATTTTCTCCCCAACCATTGTCCAACACAACGGTGAATGAAATAGTCTCCTGTACAAATCCTCAAATGGGGCCATGCCAATGGAAGAGTTATAACTATTATTATTATTATCCAAATTAATCAAAGGAAGGTGTCATAAACAAGATCCACCAATGTCCAAGATGCATGCCTGCAACATATCCTCCAACATCTGGATAATCAATTTTTTCATGTCCATCAATCAGAGAGTGGAAAGAAATGATGAGGCGTAACTGAGTTCCAAAATCATGTTGCAATCCCCTCTATATTCGTGAGGTAAAATGTGCAACCGAATATAAGACAATTGACCTCGGAACTACATGACACCACATAACCTCTTCTACACACCTCTTATCCAAATAATCCACTACACATGACTCCTTTATCACTATTAAATGGGATGATTTCATCAAATGATCAACAACCACCCAGATAACAACAAAAACTCTCTGAGATCTAGGTATCCCTATGATGAAATCCATTGACATTTCATCCATTTTCACTTGGGAACATCCATGGGTCACAACAAACCATTAGGAACATGATGCTCAGAATTTACTTACTAGAAATATAATTACCTTTCCACAAACTCCACCACTACCCATTTCATTATGATCCACCAAAACTAACTAATAAATCAATGAAACCTTTTTTAAATTATTGGGTTTACCTCCAAAGGTGAGATAGGAAACTTATGAAGGACTTCATTGTTTATTTCCACCAGAATAAGTAGCCTCATTGGAAACAATATCCAATTCTAACTATCCTCTGACCATCCATCAGGAGCATCTCCATGGACAACACGATCATGCATCACCTCTTCCTTTAAGTCTCCACACAGATACTTCGCCACCTAAAGCATCATAGGAGACTACATCATCATCTAAAAATTAGCCTCTACCACCATCCACTCTCGCATCTATGTTTATGGATGCCAACTCCTCCATTACTCTCCAAGAATCCCTAGACCCCCGAACAACACACTTCCATGAATTCCTTCTCAAAGCGTCGGCCACCCCATTCTCATTTCTTGAGGTGTACGAGTTTTCAAAATCATAATACTAAAGAAAATATATCCCGATCCACTACTGCATGTTTATGTAACACTAGGAAAAGATATAGCTCAAGCTCTTGTGATCTTTAAAGACAAAAGAGTGCTCCCTAGTGAGGTAATGATGCCACAAATTCAGTGAAAATATAACTGATGCTAGCTCCAGATCATGGTTGGAATACTTATGCTCATGGGGATGCAACTACATAGAAATATAAGATATCACTACCCAATGCTACATTAGCACTAATCCTAAGCCCATATGAGAAGCGTCATAGAAGACCTCAAAAAATACACCATTTTCTAGTAGATGAAGCTCTGAAGCACAAACTAACATCCCCTTCAGGCAGCCAAATTCTACTTGGAACCGATCACTCCAAAAAAAATCTTGGTCCTTCCTATTCAAAGATTTCAATGGGGTTGAAAATTGATAGAAATTAGGTACATTCCTATGATAATACACTAAATAACCAAGTAAATTGTGAACCTCTACCACATTATTGAGTTATTCCCAAGAAAAAATTACTTAAACTTTTTAAAGGTCTACTACCACACCCTACTAAGACACCACATGTCGGAGGATATGCACCTATCTTATTCAGAACTTGTACATAGACAAATTTCCATAGAGATGGTGACATAGAAGAACATGAAGGACTATTATGATATGTTCAACATGATCTTCCCCTAACTTCATGTGGCTCAATATATCATTGATGAATACAATAATGAACCCATCCAGGAACCCACAAAACATAGATTTCATATTTCCCATGAACACAGATGGTGAATTTGTAACAAAAGATGGCATGACTAAAAACTCAAAGTGGCTATACTTGTATCTAAAGGCAGTCTTCAGGATATTTCCCTCCTTCACCCTCAATTGGTGATATCCAGACTGCAAATCGGTCTTATAAAACCAACTCTCCACTATTATATGGTTCAATACTTCTTCAATAACTGGAATAGGGTAATGATTTTTGAATGTCACTTGATTCAACCTTATGTAGTCTATACAGGACCTCAAACCACCATCTATCTTCTTTACAGACAACACTAGAGCATTGCATAGTGGCACACTGGGCTAGATAAAACCTTTATGCAAAAAATCATCTATATGAATCCTCAAATATCATATCTCATAAGGTTTCATCCGATAAGGATCCATCGAAATCATAGAATCAATTGGGGGCAAGTCTATCCCAAACCCGACATCACATCGAGGGGGTAGTGTCACAAACTCATTAGGGAAAACATCCAGGAACTCCCAAAAAAACCAAGGCATCTCTACCATCCCAACATCCAATGATTCTACTAACAACTTAGCTAACAAGGAAAGAAGGGGCTACACATGCTGTCCTCCCACCCGACAACTCTGGTCACCAACGAAGACCACACATAGGTCATCCATGTACAAAAATACGTCTCTCATCCAGAATTATATGAGAAAAATACATACAAAAAAACCAGTCGATGCCGAGAATAACATCATATGGTTTCATATGTAATAGGAAAAGGTCCCCATGGGACTAATACATCCTAATCATCAGTATACACCCCCATAACACATCAAAAAAGATGATCTAGCCTCTTACATGAATAGTCAACACCAGGGGTATGAGGAGCCTATCTATGTATATTACCAGAGCATGGGCAAGAGTGAGTGAAAAAAAATAAGTGAAAATATCTTGAATCAAATAAATAACCCAGAAGGGTATTAAAAACTGATTGTACCTCTGACGATCTATGGTCTCTCTAGAAATGATGCCTCCACTACGCGAAAACTAACCACACCCAGATCCTCTTCTTATTTTCTAATGACCACCTCTACGTCCATGATCAGGTTGTAGTATCTGAATATGATGAACATCCTAAGGTCGGCCTATACCTTCTCTATCTCCCCTTGGTAGAGGAAAAACCTATTGCCCTTGCTTCTGAAAAAACCTCACTGGAAACTGCTACTAAGGATGATACTAAACCTGTACACCTCCACCAAACTGAGCTTTGGGAACCACTTTTCACTAGCTATGGAGATAGACACAAAACCCACAAACAAAAAAACTAGAAAAAATATCCTAAGAAAAGTATGGAAACCACCGGAACCAGAAGATCAAAAATGATGCTGGTGAGGTTGACTCCATATCGATCGAATCCTTGAAGGTCCTAGCACCTGATACCTAACACTGACAACTCTGAACCTCGAAAACACCCTATCGATTCTCTTCCCATGGAAAAATATCTTCAAGAGTGCATCAGATTGATCACCTCTTCATTCATATGAACCTCTAGAGACTTTGGAAATGTAATTGGAGTGACTTTATATTAGATAAAGGGTGAAGTGCCTCCTTAAGACATATCCCAAGAGGCTCCTCATTTGGAATGAGATCTGGGAAAAAATGAAGAAGGTCCTTGAACTTGATTCCCAATTCCTGCATTGACATGCTACCCTACTGAGGAGAAAAAAGATCCTACCTTTTTAATACCTTCATGGTCGAATAAAGGAACTTTGCCCAGAAATCCTTATAGAAGTCGACCCGAAAAACATTTTCCCCCTTCCAATCTCCTGGATACAATGTCCAACACTAATGTGAAACTCCCTTCATCTTTATGACTGTCAAGGGGAACCATTACTTTGTTAGGGCCTATATCAAACTAAAAGTGATCTCAAGATCCGCCATTCAGTAATCTATCTCAACATCTAAAACACTTCTCTTGTACTTCCCCAAAGCTTTTTGATGGAAATAGTGAAACTTCCTTTACCACTGATCACCCCCCTCGACCATATCAACCCTACTATGATGAACCAGATCAGCCTACTGAACCTCAACTTCCTGAGCCACATACTGATGATGACCAGGATCCATAACTGAATGGAAGAAACAATTTCCTTTTCTAAACAATGTAGAGTTTTTTTAAAATATGTTTTAACTCAGTTAATTCATCTTGTTGTCCATTGAAACCTTTTCCAAACAACCTAATTCAATAGAGAACACAATTCATTATGATGCATGTACCCCTCATAGTTATCTACCCTCCATGTAGGTCCATCTCACTTGGCCATTAAATAAGCTTAGAGTCTGTGCACTATATCATGGGGGGGGGGGGGTGCTAAACTCCCATGTCCTAGCTAGTCTCTCTAGCTTATGTCACAAACCAAGGTCAATTGGAACTATTTCCATACCATCCCAGGTACTCCACACTATTCCTAACTTGAAATTATTTCTTATCTCTCAAACATCACCTTTGACACCACTCTATCATCACCCCTCCCTCCAAAGATACAAAAATGAGAGGAGAGAGATAATGACCCCTTAGTCCCACCTCTAGTCGGCTCTAGATTGGCGACTAGCACCAAGGGTGTAAAAATATCATAATATGGGAGGAATTACCATTTATAAGAAAACATGATCGGAATATAAGATGAATCATACACAATAACTCCAAGACACACACACACACACATTTATATAAGGAAACCCAAAAAAATCCCTACAATGCATGTATAAATAGAAATAATACAAAAACAATAAAGTCTCCAATGTAAATACCCAAAAGTAAAGCTAAAGTAGCGATAAAACAACAGTACCAAGGACAAAGATAGTAACACCCAGTAGAGTCCATGTAATCATCATGTAAACCTAAATGTTGTTTTATATAAGTAGGGAGACCATACAGGTATATTAAATAGGAAAACCAAATCTCTCATGAACATGTGAAAGTAGCATACTAATTCCATTGTGATAAAACAACAAAACCAAACAACACCTATCAATGTATACCAACCATCCCAACCTCACCAAGTCACACTCAAAAAGTAACGCAAGTCAAGTAATATAATATAAAGTAAATCACATCGATGATAGGGTACCCCACACCACATTCTCACTCATATGCCACTATCTCCCTATGTCATACATCCTGGAGATCCCATCCATTCTATATACCACATTACATACCATCTGCACACACATATTCCTCACAATAAATTGTATGCACACACACCTCGGCCTCATAACACATACCACCTGCACACACTTTGACCTCATAACACCCCCCCTACATGCACATGGGCCTAACTACACATCCTTCTCGCACACATTTGGGCCTCACAGCACATTACATTACATCACATCACATCCTAAACACACCTAGAAATTCACATCACATCTCATCTTGAAATAACCAAGGACACCACATCACAAATACCCCTGAAGACACATGGGAAATCACATCACAACTAATCTTAAAGACACCTAGGATACCACAACCGCCATCTAATTCACTGAAATAATTTTGGCCATCGCAACTTTTTCAATACCTACCTTTCCTAAAAGAGAGAGTAGAAAAGAGAAGGTACCCAGCCATCCATGCTACAGTTTAGATTTTGGGAAAAACACCCCCTGCATGACTGTGCAGGTGTTTGGCATGTAGTGATCAACATAGGTGGTGTGCATACAGAAATAAAAAGTATTTATAGTGTATACATATATATAGGGTAAATCACATAATCCCAACCTATGGGTATACAAACAAATAACAAACTCACATAACCATCGCTTTTTCTAATTCCTCTAAATTCCTTTATTATTATCTACAATAGTCATCTCAAAAGTTAAATAGCCCTAATAGGTGACTTCACATTTACTCTTTTTTTTTCACCCATTAATTTCATTATTTATAAGAAACCACCTTTGATCACACAACCCATCGTTATATTTAATTAACTATTTTTATCTCATTATCCAACCAACCAATTACATTCAAACATTATTAAATAATAATTTATTGATTCCATCACAACCCGACCATCTAGCACAATAAACCACATTTCTCCACCAACAAAACATGCCGCCACCTTCTCACCCCAAATGAATGACCAAAAAATGATTACATCACTATACCACATACATGAACAAAGAAACCATCAGCCCCACAATCCCCAACCACACACATTAAAACAAATCAAAATATATTTTTAGATTTACAGTAGGGATTTTATTACATTCCACATTAATTACCTAGGGAATTACCACACAAACCCAAATCTTGGGTAAATAATTTCATTAGAAAATAATAAGTAATTTACCAATTTACATTTAGGGTGATATCACAAGAACAAAAACCAACATGGGTTCCAAAACACATGTAAAACAGAAAAAACAAAACCTCCAATGGTCACAATATTCAATGAGATGTTTAGCCCGTACAATCCACCACATCACGATAATAATAAATCACTAAAAACATGAAAACCGACCTGTTTACCCTTAAATTTAAACGTAACCAATTTATTTAACTTTATTTAATACTGCACATCCATACCTCATAGGTAAATTAAATAAAACCACACCTTCAAGATACACAAATAATATATGATACACAAATAAGGAGAAATGGGGGAAATACTACCTCAAAGAAGCTTTCCAACTTATTTTGAACCATATGGTGATAAAGAAACCACCTGGAAACAACAAAAATGCCACAAGGAACCATAGATCATCCTACGCCGTATCCTAATACCATCAAACACAATCCAACATAGAACCCAAACCAAATAAACATCACCATAGAAGATCCCCATGAGAGGAATAAAAGAAAATATGTGAGAAGGAAAAGATAACTCACCACAGATCAACCCCAGACCGCCAACAAACATCCACTAGGATCAACGATCAAAGAGAAAGGAATTGGGATCGAATAACACCTCAGGGAACCTAGGGGTTTTCTAAAATGGGAGGAAAAATAAAGCATAATTGAATAAATAAAAGTTTTACCTAAAAGAATTTTAAAAACTACAATGAATTTGGGTATTACAACACATGTAATATCTATTAGCGTCAGGTAATACATGTATATCTGTTTCTTCCAAAAAATTCATCCCCTATTATTTTTATTATTTTTCTCAAACTCTAAAATATTCTACATTTTGAGACCCTTTCTCACAGAGTTTAAAATGTGTAAACGTCATGAAACCCTCTAGACAATCTATAAAACAAAATTTCACGTCATTTAATCCACTTACACAACATGTAATCTCTCTGATTCCAGCCTTTAGCAACAGATCTTCTCTGGACTCCCTCTGAGCCTCGTTAGAACACCTCCAGCAACCAAAAATGAAAATGTAATAGACAGAGAAGGCACAAACTATTACAGATATTTCTTGACATTAAATTCATAAATTTACCCACTAACGCTAATGAGAATAATATCTAACATCATTCCCTTGAATATATCTTCCGGTTCATTCTTGGAACAATTTATTCTGATAACTCTAGTATAAATTACCACAAGATATATTTGAGGCTGGTTTCAGACATTGATTGGGCTGGGAGATATTGATAGAAATTCGTGTTCATGGAATATACATATAAATCATTTTGAAATGCATTATAATATGATCATAATAACATTGGTAGATATATAGTTCTCATTTAGATGAGTCCATGAGAGAGAATACCTACCCCAACACCAATTATTGTTGGTTTGGATCTTCCCATGGATGGGTGGCATGATGCTCCTCATTGGATTGGGTATGATCACTCATATTTATTGTTTATGGATGCTAATATGATTTTTTGTACGTAATTTATTATTATTTATGACTTTATATATTTTTTTATAGGTGGAGTTAGACACACAATTTCATCACAACATTGAGACATAACTTGGTTGCATACCATATCATATTGGGTATTTTTCTACATACTGATCTAAGTATAGAAATTATTCTATTGACTAATAAATTTTGAAATATTATTTTTTTTTGGAAATTATTAAAAAAATATTTTAACAAATGTTATATTTCACTTTATATTTCATGGAAAACAAATTATTGTATATTTTACTGGATTAATACATACATTACTTCTAGGATTGATGATGTAAAAGCTATAGTGCCTCTCATAAACTTTTATATTATTGAGTGGTGCCAACCTAATAGAGTTATGCACCAGTTTGGTTATGGACACAATACTCCATTTGAACCCCGTCATCTTTAAATGCATCATTCTCTAAAGTTATATTACAACATGGTTTTGAATAAAGATAATAGTATGCATAGCATCTATACATCTTAGACATACATGAATTCTTTCATATCAAGCAATTTCATATAATGTCAGTTAATCTATAAAAAAATCTTGAGTATGAGAAATTGTATAGACTAAAATCTATAATATATATTACACCACACGGTAGTGGGATCCAGGATCTGGTATCTCAATAAATTTACATTAGTTTGTTTTTTTATGTTTTTTTGTTTAGTTTTAATATTTTTATAATATACTTGAATAGAGAATATTATCCATGTGTATGATCCTAAGGAGGGATACATATTTAGTTAGGCAACATAATATTCAATAACACATGACACAATGATACTGTATCATGTTATAAACGATAATATATTCATCTCTCTACCTATGAGAGCAGAGGTTTATTCTTAGGAACCTCCTCAAATAGCGGTTGATGTTGACGTGCTACAATGACATTGATTTAGACCACATATAGCTTCACATGAGTCCTCAACCACTCAAAACGAATAAGCAAAACATCCAATATATGAGTCTTAGTTGATTGTCTATGTGTGGAATGATCCATGGGATCCATTTATGTTATCCGCATATCTACAGTTTTCTCTAAGTATATCATATCTGATTGTGTATCATGATTCCTTTCCCAAGCCTTTATCTTTTACAACTAATCCTTTAGAGGACATATGGATTCCTCATGAGATGTCATATCCTTCCACTTACATAGTGGTGGAATTATTATGTGAAAATATCGGTATTATTATGGAACCTCCTCCCGATGATTCACAAAAAGAGTAGTCGATTGTTGAGATTCCTATACATAAGGAAGATCAACACTAGACCATCAGAATCCACTACATCATAGAGGTTAACAATCCCAATATGGGCTTCCCATTCACACTCTAGACTATTAGATGTGATATCATCAAAGACCTTAATGAAAATTTTTATACTCATTGATTTTTTATATTTTCTACCACTTAGCTACTTGAGATTAATTTTGGTTATCAATATTATTTATAATCTCTAAATTATTATAGAAACATTAGTAAACTAATTAAATTTATTAAATATATTTTAAAAAATTAATTTCTGTAGAATATTGAAATAATAAATAATAGTATTAATTTTTATGTATATACTTTTTTTATTACTATAAATGACTATTCAAATCATTAATTTGTATTTTTGTCAATACATGAAAATAAAATTATTTTTTTTATAATTACTGTAATTATTTCATGTTATGTTTTTTTAAAATAATTCATAAGTAATAATTATCAATTAATAACAATTCATAATAATTAATAATTAATTAATTATAGTTAATTTTAATAATTCAATCATTAATAAGTAGTAAATAAATAAAACTAATTTATAATAAAATCAATAAAAATATTTATTAAGTATTTATAATAATTATTAATTTTTTTAAAATATTTTATAATAAAAAATAAAAATTATTAAATATATAATAATATTTATTAATAAATAGAAATTATTTTATTTACATTTAATAAACAATATGATAATTATTTATTGAGTAATAATTCATAAGAATGATTAAAAATAATTAATAATTAATTAATTATAAGTAATGGTAATAATATACAAATTTTTATTTCTATTTAATACTACTATAAATATATATCACTTTTTTTGAAATTTATTATTTATTATGATAGAAGTGTAGAACTATTATTAATAGTAGTTATTTATAAATTATTATTAATATTTTTTTCTAAATAATTATTTATCAAGGTATATATGTGCGTATACATATATATATTTGAAACTAAAAAAACGAAAATAAGTAAATGATTATTTACTAATATTTATTATATACTAATAATAATTTTGAAAACATATTTATTAATACCTAATAATTATTTTATGAAAAATAAAATTTATTATTTATTATTTTGTTTTAAAGATAAGGTATGAGGGGATTTCATGACTTCTTCATAAAATTAATTAAGAAGGAATTGAATCCTTTAATGCCTTCAAAAAAACCTCATGAGGCCAAAGGCATATGATGATTCAATGCCTTTAAGTCGTAGTTTAAATAAAATTAATAATCTATACTACTTTTTAATATTTTTTTAAAGAAAATAGAAAAACATCTATTATAGTAGGGTTATATAAAAAACATGAGGTTTAACTACTGAAAATGTCTTTATCATATTTGAAACACGAACACACAACTACATAATTGGGCATCCAGTACTATGAGATTTTGAAGGATTTTACAGTTATTGTGGTTGGGTGTAATGTAGAAACCAATGATGTGTGAAGATTTTCATATGTTTTAACATCAATCCCATCACATTTTAGTCATTAAATGAATAAATATGGATGTTTAATATGTTTTGGGTCCTAAATTGTTTTTCAATTTTTCTCTTAAAGACTTAATTGGATACCATTTAAATATTTCTATCATAAAATTTATTCCATTGATCCAAATGTGAAAAATAAATTTTTTGGGTTTTTAATTCATTGATATAAAATTCATATAACTATAGAAAATTATAGATCTATATTATCTGGGCCTAAATGGATATTTTAAGATAAATAAATTATGGAGAGGTAAAATTGGGACACACACAGTATTTGGGCCTTTAATTGATATAGTGACATCCAAATGTGTTGATTAAAAATAAATTTAAAATATATTTTAAATTCCCAAAAAAAATACAAAAAATTAATTAAAAATTTCATGGTTAAATCAGTTATAATGGTAGATAAATTAGGTGATAAATTTTAATCCTGAAAAGTTCACAAATTCCTATATATTTTTTACTTTTCATGGGGCTAACATGAATTCTTTTTCATTAAAATAACTCCATGGAATATTTTTATGTCTAGAACGTCCATGTGTTATGTTGAGTTGTACTTGAGAGTTTCATTTTTTAATTATAATATTCTTATCCCTCATGTATTTCTAAGACATTTAGTGATCAATCTGAGTGAGTGAAACTTGATGTATATCCAAGCTCTATGTTATACTTATTGAAAGGGTAAATAGATTTCAATGTTTTTGATCAATTGTTAATAATTTAATCTCTTAACTCCCATGGGTTTTTGGTATTCCAAATTTATAATCAAGGTAGTTAAAATCCCCATAAATTCATATATAACTCATATTGTGTGATGATTTGAGCTGGTTGGACTCTTCTCTCCCTCTTTATTTTCATGATTGTTCTTTTGGATTAAATTAATTGACTATATCGAGAAGTTAAAAATAATGAGTGTGTGTGTTTAATTTTTAATACAATAAACAAAAAAGGTCAAAATTATTCCATCATATCACATAATTAGTGTGATATGTTGATAAGTTTTGATCTAACAATAACCCACATTCATTTATTTTTAGTGGCCACAGATTATCAATATAATGGGATTAATTAAAAAATAATTGTTAGTATAGTAAGAACACATATACCATTATATTTACAAGTGGTGTAAATATATAAATCTATGATCTATACCACATCCTCTGAGAGGGATGATGGGTTTGAATCAAGGGACACTTACCTGAGTTGATCAAAAATTTTCTTCCTATCCCTTTCTTTTATCAATATAGTTTCAATACATATTTCAAAATTCAAAACCAATAATTTTCATTGTCCTTTTCTAAATTATAAAAGGTTAAATCAATAATAATGGATTAGATTTTAAATATCAAGAAAAATGATCTAATTATATTTTAATACAAATCTAGTGAATTGATATTAATCTTGATATGTTTGAATATGCCATAATATTTTTTATGCTTTTTTTGGGGAAGGAAAAGTGATTTTTCTTTTGAGTTGGTACATTTTTAATTTTTATTCCTCTTAATTATTATTTTCTTGTTTATTTTTTTTGATAAATTGTAACACACTAATATTTTAGTATTTATTTATCTTTGAATAAATACTACTTCAAATATATTGTTTCACATGTAACAATGAACAAAAACGCACCTCGATACATTTTATTAAGATAAAACTATAGGTAGTAAATATATAAGTTATAATATAGTTGTTGATTTGGTGGGTATACGTACAAGTAACATCATTATGAAATATATGTATAATGTAATATTAAGGTCATTTTTAATATCAATTCAGTAATAAAATTCAATTTTTATTTCTAAATAATTAAACCAATCATCTTTTTGCATAAAAATATATTTTACTAAAAATTTTAAATTTTAGACAATATTTATTTTCTTTAATTATGGTTAATTAGTTGACAATATATAAAACAAAATATGTTAAAATCATTCCAATATTTTTTACTAGTAAATTGAAAAATTCATTGTATGCTTAAAAGATAATTTTTTTCTAAAATTGTTTCTACATGCTATGCACTCTTATATTGAAATTATTATTTATAACTTATAGAGATTGAATCTTTTAAAATTATTTATATATTAGTAGTCAGAATTTTAAAATTAGATAATAAGAGAAAATTTAATTTTATAAATAAAATGATGATGCCAAGGTTAAATATTAATTTCCACAATAAAGGTAAAATGGTTATTTTCAATGGAATATTTTTATAAGAGCTGTGAATATTTTAGATTAATAATTTTAATTTATATTTTTTAAATGATGACTCCAATAATACTTTTAATCATATACAAATACATTTTAACACTCATTTAATTCTTAATGGATGGGAAATAATATTAATAACAATTAATTTTTTAAAATAATTTTTATACATAACACTTTTTTTGATATATCGTCTATATTAATTTAAAATATGATTATTTTATATTTATAATTTTAATTAAATTGGATTCCAAATTTGGATTCATTCATATTATATTTTTATTAATAAATAACTACCATGGTAATTTTTTTAATCAAGGTTAATAAAGGTAAAAATGGGTGACTTAAGTGAATAAAATTTTGTTAATTTCACATGACAAATATCACTTATAAGAGACTATTTTAAGGTTATAAAATCATAGATACATTTATCAGAAGACATTTTCTAACCCAAATCACCTAACTCTCATGAAATTCCATTATTACCCCTTACACATTATTCAATTCTAAGGAAAATTCCCTCATTTCACCTATAAAAGGATCTCACTTCCACCCTATTTAAGACGCACTTAAACATCAAATTATTCTTTAAAACCAACCAAATTTTACTATCCTATAATTTGATTTATCATTTTCATCCTTTTATTTAACAAATTTCACCAAGCCCTCCATTTCCTTGGGTTCTTTCAAGATATGATTACAACTCTTAATTTGAGTATTATGAACTCCCTAACATCATATTATCTACTTTTCTCATCCACCCTTCTCTAAAGTTATTCTATAAATATTAATATAATTAAATTTTTATCAATAGTATACTTAAATTTTATTATATTAATGGTATAATAGTTAGTTATTCCCCTATCATCCATTCAAAAAATGAAAATAATGTTTGTGTGTACGTGAAAACTACCACCTTCATGAATGATGTGTTGGATTTTTTTACCCAATTTCATAGATTATTGTAATAATTTATCTAGTGAATATATGTGAAATTTAAAACAAAATTATTATTCTTAAAAGATAAATAATTATCTACCTTTATTTCTTGACGTTGAAATATAGAAATGTCACTCATTCATATGTGCGAACTAAAACCACAATGAGTTGCATGTTGTACAATGAAACAACATAGTGAGGCACATCATGATTCATATAAGACTAAAACATTCATGGAAAATTCCAAAAAAACCATCATACGCTTAATGTCTTCTGGTCTCCAGCATTCCATGACTAGCATAAATGTAATATTGATGGGGAATCAAGGGTAAATCCAGGGCATCTAGGATATGAGGACATTTTTAGATATCATAATAGTGATATGGTGGAAGTAATACATGGTACGTTTGGCCATTCCAATTCTCTCGAAGCCAAAATAACTAGATTTATCAGAGATTTTTTCTTTACAAGGCAATAGAACTAGAACGACAAATGGTCTTAGAGTGACTTTACTACAATTTTTCAAGATGTATGAATGATAGTGGTTCATATTTAATGGTATCTAGCTACGATATTGAAAAATTGTCTAGCACTTATCTCTTAAATGAATTACATTATCTCACACATCTTTCACTGATCAAATTTCCTTGATGATGGTCTTTCCAACAAAGGAGTGACTGATGAAGTGTGTTATTACTCTAACTCTCTCCCTAGTGATATGATTCCCATATTTCCATAGGAAAAATATAATATAACCTCCTTCAAACTTTTGTAATATTTATTTACTTTTATCTAAGATCTTCTGAGCTCATTTTTCTAAAAAAATAATCTTCCTCCCTTTGTTTCTGTCTATAGAAAAAAAACATTACACATGCATACGTGTATACTACAACCTCTATTATTAACTTGTTCTATTGTTCCACACCACCTTATATGGATGGTTATAAAATATATTTTATGAATATAAATGATAATAATGAATAAAATATTTCATGATTTTTTTATTAAATTAGGATATAAAAATCAATTATTATTATAATGTAATCCATTGAGATTAGTAAATTACCTGAAACAGGATCATCACTAATTTTATCATCATGATTCATACCCAAAAATATTATGGAATTATATTTTAAATTTAAAAACCATTATATAAATTCTATTAATTTTTATTGAATAATATACTAAGTAAGTAATTTTATCAAAGAATTGGTATTTACATCACCAATACAAGACTTACATTAAATGATCTAAATCACAAACATCTGTTGATGAAAATAAAAATTTAATAAATAAAACATGTGTAATGAATGATTATAGTAAAATGATATAACTATAAATATATATCAATAATGTTATAAGATAATTTATTGATAATTTTATCTTTATCAAATAGGATCATAAATCACATTCATGTAAACCAAGAGTTAAGGTGAGGGTTACATATCAATTTAAATTCCTAAAGAAATTCTTTTTATTATACACCTATTTTCTTTTATATGGTGTGTATAAAACCACTTAGTTATATTATATCCTGATTAAATACTTATATTAATGGTATTAAGATTTATATTTCATGTTCTCACGTTCAATAGCATTCGATTAAACTTTTTTTTAAGTGCCCAATCAGGACAGTTGTATCACTGATAAGGGGATGGGGTAAATGAGTGATAACTTTTTCTTTTATGTTTTTTTTATTAAGAAACAACCTTTGACCATGTTAAATATTTATTTCCATTCTGAAAAAAATCCCACACACATCCACAAGAACATAATAATTCAAAAGGATCACTATTTAAAATGAATAGCTACATCCGCGATATGGGTTAAATATAATCAAGTACCACAAAATCAAATAGAAAACAATCATTTTGCGTGGAATACAATGAGTAGGATATTTTGTTTCACTCATGTATCACTATGTAAATAATCCAATAGTGTGTTTTATCCTTGTATAAAAAATGATGTAATACAATGTTTTTATAAAAAAACATGTTATGGTGATTCTTTATCAACATTCACAAATATAAAATTTCAAAAAAAAAATCTTCACATTCTTACCTAGAAGCTGGAATGATCTTCTTTTGTACTTTATAATAAAAACAAGTTTGATTTGGAAGTCTAATTCCCAAGTATGATTGCTCAATATGATAATATTTCTCTATCAAAATACAGTTTAGATAATTTTGAACCACTTTTATTATGAGTATGGAAATTCCAACACCATTCTCTACTGAATACGATTCCCAGATAAATATGATTTTTTGCTAAATACAATTCCCAACTAAATAAAATTCCCAGCTAAATATGATTTTATAATGAATACAATTCCCACCTGAATAAGATTCTTTTTTGAATATTATGATCGGATAAATACAATCTTTTATCTTCTCTTTTATTTTTCTGTCTCAAAAAAAAATTCTTCAAAAAAGACCAATATGGAAACTTTTTATCCCTATAAATGTGTAGATTCTCTCTCTTCATTTCTGAAAATTATACATTTTTTCAATAAATAATAGATTAATTTATCCCTTTATACATTCCCCAAATTTTTTTTGGATGGGATTCCTAAATTTTTTCCCTCCCAACCAAATTCACCAAATTTTGATGTTTCTGTGAATTTGAGGTGCATATTTACATTTTTAATGCTTCTCATCTATTTACATTTATTCTCGATCCTTCTTGAATCTTTAAAACAATTAAACTATCTTCTAACTTTATTCACCATCACTAGAATGATTCCAATTCAATATTCCAATTGTCATTACAATTTATCTCATTACGATGAAGGAAAATGTAAAACAATATATTCTTCTTCTTATTCTTTCTTGACCCACTTGAATGATAAACAAAATAGTTCAACCAATTTAAATGGTTGAAATTATTTTTGAATAACTCTTATTTTTTTCATATCAGTCCAAGAAACTCTATCTTTTCTCTTCATTCATTGGCCCAAATTTTTTTCTATGATGATTATGATGGCATACCATGTTCGATGGACCGATATCGATAGTTTCAACAACAAAAACTTATTTCTCTTCTAAATATGATACCGATCATTTTTTTCACAACAAATTATTCCTCTGATGAAATACCAAAAAAATGGATCATCGTCAATAGCTTCGACTTCTGTAACTTTTTTCATTTCTTCATAATGATCATCATTCTAAGCCATTAAAAAAACCTCCATCTGAAAAACTAATAAAGATGATCTTGATAGTAGAAAACTTTGGATTCACCAACATTATTCTTTAAAAAACATTAGATTATATCATGAATACCTTCATGACTTTGATTATGTTGAATATTGGATCTAGCCTCGTCTGTATTACAATGTAAAGTATTATAACACCCCATTCCTCCAACATCTCATTCATTCCCCCTTCTTTTCTCAAGCTCACATCACAACTTTTATAGAATAATTATGATTTATGAGAACTCGATTATTAGAAGAGCATCGTCACTTTTATAATGTAATGTATTAGAACATTCAATTCCTCCATGATCGTTATTTTTTCTAGCCATTCCAACCATGTATGAATTTTTTAATATGATTTTTGAGTCAGAATTCTTGAATATAATTTTTCAATCAGTATTCTGAAATATTATATTTGAGTTAGAATTCGTGAATATGATTTATGAGTTAGAATTTATGAATAAAATTTTTGAGTCATTATTCCTAAATATGATTTTTTTGAATCTGTTAACTCATTAAATTTCTGGATCCAATGCTAAATACAATTCTCAAACTTATTACTACGTATTCAATAGAATAATTCACTTACTCTTTTTCAGTAGTCATTTAAATTAACTTTTCATCATTATTTATTCCTTCAAAAAATAAGAAGATTGATCTATTGACAACAAATACATTCAAAACAAAAAATGGGCCTAACAATCTCCCTCTTTGTGGTTGTTGTTAATACCCACTTCATCAAATTTAACCAATTGAAAACAATAAGTGGTATTTTTTTTATTTTTTCAATTTATATTCTCTACATTATTTTTATCATGAATTGACCCATGACAGGGATTGAGACACAACTACCCCAATCCCTCCTTATAGGCCAGGGGATGGCGAAAAGTTCCAAAGGAATAACAAACATTCAGAGGCCTTTTCTTAATTACCTGTACACACGCAGACAACCATCTCAATGAAAAAGTGGAGAGGAAAAAGAAATTTTACAAATCTTCTATATATATAAAAAATATACATCGACCTCTAAAAGGTACATGTACAAGTGCTGTAAAGTAAACTAAAAGGTAATGGGAAAAAATACATGCCCAACCAGAAGAGTTCCACAACCCAACAACAAGTGGAAAAGTAAAATAGATATGATATCCCCACTCCTGGATCCCAAGATATGACCACGACATGTAGTCGAAGAACCCTATATCCCTAAGCTCCTCTGATATCATGATAAACATATCAGTCTTCTACAAGGACACACCAAGTGTAGGTAAAGACCATGTAGGGTGAGTATAAAAATACTTGGTAGGATTCCTCGAAGGCTCAAGGGAGAAAAAACTGATACACTGAAGAGAGGATAAGTAGATAGAACAAGGTAAATTAAAACAGTACAGCTCAACCCATCATGGGATTGAAAGAAAAATCATCCAAACATAAGGATCTCAACATGGTGAGAAGATGAACTTCTCATTGAATCTTTGCTACCTATAGTAGGAGAGTAGACTCATCCAACCACGAGAATTTAGAAAATAAAAGAATGCGACATAACCCACAAGTATTTGCCTATCCAAGAAGGTGAGTAAACTAAACCCAAGGAGTGTGAAATAGAAATTGGATATATATATATATATATATATATATGCTCAGTTAAAAAACCCAAACAAGGGAGTAGTGGGATCTCCATCTCACAGCTTAGCCTATAAAGAAGAGTAGCCAACAATCCCATAATTAACCACCAATGGTGACCAGAATCCAACACATCTGGCTTGAACTACAAGTCCAAGGGGCTCAATCCCCACACCCTGATACTCTCTGCTTTTGGAGGCACTATCTCTCCCTCAAGATTTTAGGCCACGTCACATGGAAGCATCTCGGTGGGGAAAACATCCCTCTTCCTTGAGAGTCCAACGGTATGTCAAAGAATGTCTCATCACTGTGCCACATAGTCAAGAGGTCATGCCTCAAGGTTGATGACCCATGCCCAGGCCTATTGGAGGGTTCCACTTAGAAATGGTTGAGGACCCATGCCTAGCCTGACTGGGGTGTTTCACTCAGAATAGGTCAGGGACCCATGCCTAGCCCAGCTAGAGGGTTCCACTTATAAAAGGTCAAGGACCCATTCCTAGACCGGTTGGAGGGTTCCAATCAGAAAATGTTGAGGACCCATGCCCATCCCGGCTCGAGGGTTTCACTCAGAATAGCTCGAGGACCCATGCCTAGCCTAGCTGGAGGGTTCCACTATAGTTTCATTGAGGACCCATGCATAGTATAGCTGGATGGTTCTACAAAGAAGTAATTGTAGAGATACTACACTGGACACACTGGCTATATGGTACCTCTTAGAAAGCATCGACCAACTACACTAGTAAACCAACCTGCTTATAGCTATCATTGGACATCACCTAAAAAGGCATCATGCTCGAAACATCTCACATCGTAACTCAAAATCCACTTCGGAGTGAATTATTTAGTTCTATGTAAAAAAACCCTTAGTATATGCTACTCTTATGCCAAAATATGCATCTAAAAAAGAGGTACAAGAGATAAAAGATTCACAAAGTGGTATATGGTGTGTGTGGGGACCACATGATGTGTAACCCTGGCTCATTTCATGGCCATGTACCTAGCCATACATTGGTACTAAACTGCGAACTAGTACCCACAAGGAATTCTGGTGTACTCCTAGAGTAAATGGTACCTCTATCCAAAAGGATGATGAGCGCATGTTGTTCATTGTTGATCCAAAATGAGAAAACATAGTTCTACCAACATGCCTCTTCAAATGACTTCGGATAACCAAATATATCACACTATCATGATCCTTGTGGGAAAACACACAGGATCAACTATTTATTAACTCAAATCGGCTCCTGGTGAAGAAATTGCATTTCATAGCATTGTACACAAATAGTGATTCGTGTGGCCTACACGATGATTTTTTAACACAAAAAATGAATCATACCATTTTAATCCTTATATAAAAACAAACAGGATCAGATATTTATTTTTCAAAATTTTTTACTCGATGAAAAAGATAAATTTTACCATAAATTCCCAATTCGGGCCTCATGGGGCCCATGACTTGATTTTGATTTAAATTCTTGAAATCTATCTTAGAACATCTACCTCAATTACAGGGTCACAACTCCTCTGGAAATGTGTCAATCAGACACCAGATGCGGGAGATACATCTGATACAAGAATGTCTAAATAAAAATAAATATATTATTATTATTATTATTATTATTGTTATTATTATTATTATTGGATGTTTTGTGAAACCAATCCTCATTACCGAATCATAATTTTCTTAAACTCGCATAAAAATATCTTCCTCAAAGAAAGGATCACGTTGCAGCATGCGACACATTAATCAGACGCTCTATGTAGGTGTTATGTTCGAATCAGCATTAGAAAATAATAATAATAATAATATTATTATTATTTTTAAGGCTTTTTATTGACCCTCTCCACAAGATAGATGAAGGTACTCAACAATAGTCTTAAAAAGTCTGTGTCAATGTCAGGGTTACATTTCTGTTGATGGTGCGTGAATCTGACACTGCACGAGGATGTTATGGGTGATTAACTGTTTTAATAATAATAATAATTTTTTTTATAAATCTTGCATTGTGTGTGTGGGGGGGGGGGGGGTCCATGGCTGGTCACCAGCCACCTTCACTGTCCCATGAAACATTTCCACCCCACTCGGTCGTGTTTCCGCACCCGACCTCCGCGCCGACTGCCGAACCCGCTGCGCCACTGTCTAACCGAAGCCATGCCCTGCCAGTCCCTTGCTACCTCCACCTTTCACTGACCACCAGGACCACTCATGTGGATAGAAAATTTATTTGATATCAATGCTGGGATCCGTGGGACCTGATCTAGACAATAGAGGTCTCCGCTCGAAGAATCATCGATGTTATGATGTGGTGAAAATTTTGTGGATCTTCTACTCGCTACTGCGCCTCCTCCAGTTCCTGAAACATGAATATGAGCATAGATAGAGACTCCTCACATTGAGAGCATCATATATATATGTGTCTTTCTCCAAGATCATAGGTCGTTTGAGAATGAAGAAATGTTATCGTCGAAGAATGAAGAAGAACATGGGATCTCGAATCAGAATAGATAATCCCCGTTGTAGTTTGGCCATCAACAAATGATTCTAAGGTTGGGAATTCCTCCATTAATTAATTATAAACAAATGATTCAATCAAGGAGCTGAAAAATTATAAATCAAAATCCTACCTCGATTTTGGATCCGTCATTGTGTTCGCTGCACTTTGATCTACTAGGATCTAAATTTTTGTCATGATCCCCCAAGAATTTGGCATTGAATCACCATCTAAAGAAGAGGATGAGAGATTCTGTAATTTGTGGAAGAAAAGATCCAACTGTTTTTCATTTCCTTAATGACTTATTTATAGAATTTGACAATTTTACTACCAATGGATGTGGGATACAAACATCCTGCACCTTGTCACATTATGGAACATCAAGGTTAAACACCACGATGTGAACTCAACGATGGTCTCATATTTTAAATCTGAGTCCCTATTAAAAAGTTATTTGTTTCAGAATTCAAGATAAAATAATTAAACTGAATTATTTTTTTTTTTGAAAATTCTCTCCGTGTCTTTTTTCTATAGAAGACCCACACCGAAAAATGTTATGTCCCATATAGGGTAAACACCACACTCTCGACTCAACTGTGGACTTGGAATTTTGATCCAAGCTACCATTTAAGAGATATCCTATTTCCTTCATATTCATTGTTTACAATATACTAAATATTTTTGTATACTTTATTCTGGGAACTTGGGGCCTCATAATCACACACCTTCTCAGCACCTTACTCTGGAAATATATGTATAAATATTAAAAGGTATTACAAGGTAAACACAAGATCTCTCCTCATTACCTCCTTTAATATTTTCATCCCTGAGAAGTAAACTAGGGAAAAAAATATGTATACTAAGCTCACACCTAATTCTCCCACTCCTAGTAACTTTACTACATGTTTATGTGCTACCACAGAATGTGAACCATGGGTATGGTCCGTCCTCTTTAGGTTTTATATTGTCGATAACGTGAGTAGGGTCATGCACGTATCCCCTCAGCTGCGACACATGGAACACATTGTAAAACCACTCCAACATAGAGGATATGGAAAGGTAGTAGGAAATCAATCCAACTCTTTGCATGATCTTGAACTTCCCAATGAACCATACAGATAGCTTGCTTCCCTAGATGAAAACCAATACACAATCCCTCAGCATATCCTCCAACATCTGGAGAAGATGCTTGGTCTGCCCCATCACTTTGGGGGTGAGATGTTGTACTCATCCATAGTTGGGTACCTAATACCTTTTATGGGACTCTCCAAAATCATGACATAAACCACACATCACGATTGGAGACAAACATCAAGGGTTCCCTGTGAATGTTGATGATCTACCTCACATACAACTGCCCTAAAAACTTCACCAAACTCTACTCCCTAATTGCAATGAAGTAAACTGACTTTATGAATAAGTATATTATCATCCATATGTTGTCATGGCCCTTCGTTGTTAATGGAATCCCTGTGATGAAGTCCATGGATATGTCATCCCATCTTCACTATGGCATTTCAAGAGGCTGCACATCCCACCAGAACATGGCACTTAGCCTTCAACAGATGATAGGTGAGGTATCATGAGATGAACTCAGCTACACTTAATCTCATTTAAGACCACAAAAACTACCACTGAAGATATGTATAATCATTTCCCACACCAGGATGTTTAGACAAGGGATAAGTGTAGAACTCCCACATCACATTCTGGACCATTTTTTCCCAAGATCAAGATCTCGTGATTACCTCCAGTATAATATTCAACTGGTGCCTCACCTGTGGATATATGAATCACACAAGATCTCACAGTCAGTATATCACAACCTAGACTCTTTCACATTCTAGAGAAGTTAAGGATTTGACACAGTTGACCAAAGAAAATATGTACCCTCTTGCTCCACTAGGTTCAGCTATAGGGAAGTTAACTTCTCTAAAACGTCCTGTAATAAGAGGGAATGAGACATCCTGCTATTGGAATCCTCTAAAATGTTTCCCTTTCCCAGAGTATAGACTACCTCGATGTCATATTCCTTCAGGAAGTCAAACCAGCTTCATCTCCTCAGGTTCAAGTATCGCAGATTTAAGACATACCAGAGACTCTAGTGGTTTGAGAAAACCATAAATCACTATCCCATAAGTTAGTGTTTCCACATCCCCAATGAGAATACAACTACCAGCGACACCAGGTAGTGATTTGCATGGTTCTGTTTATGGGGTATCTATCACCATGACATGTACTTTATAACTACTGTATCAAGGTTGACGTTGAGTATAAAAAGGTACCAATGAACATGGTAGGTGAGTAAACTCATCCAACCTCATGAAGATTTACAAGAAAAGAATGTGGCATACACCATGTGTCTTATCCTCTATTTGAATGAGAGTAATCCCCAAACTATTAACTCCGCCACACCCCCTAGTAGAATTCTGAGAAAAAAGAGTTCAAGTATTAAAAATCCACTATAAATGCCTGGACCTGCTCCAAAACTCCACTACATAGCCCTGCCATGAATGTAAAAGTCATAGGGACTCATCTACTACACCTTAATACTGTCTTCTTTGGGTGGCACTGACTATCCATCGCAGTTTTTCTCGCATCACAAAAATGAATATCGGTGGGGGAAAAACCCCTCTTCTTAATTTATTTAAAGATATGTTGAACAAGAATGGCACAGGGTTACACCGATTCCTTGCGTCACCTAGGTAAAAACTCAAAAAATAAGAAGGTAGAAAAGGATACCTCACACAGTGCTTAAGAAGTTTTACTGAAAAATGTAGAAAATACATAGAGCATACTTCTTATCATCTCACATGTTGTAGGATAGTAAAAATACCTAGATTGTAGGTGGTTGCGGCCTCAGTCACCAGCTCCATGAGCCTGACGTGGGCTGCTTAGTTGTGGTGGAAATATCTCATAGTTTCATCCAACAACAACTCCACCTGCTATTTTCTAATCACAACCTCCCTAGGGACCACCATATCTATTCCTAAAAGATCCCTGATCACGGTGTTGTCTCTTCTATGGCTGTTCATTTAATATCTTCCTAGGAATCTCAGTATGTCTATTAGGGTAGTCTCTTTCCATGTGACCTCAACCATCACAAGAATAACATTGACCTTCACTGGGATACATAGTGCGATATGCTCTGTCAGACCATGTTCATGAGTCTGATCATGGGAATGCCTCCAATGTTGAGGCCTTGACAACAATAATCTTTTAGTTGCGGTAAACATCTCAGCTCCGACGTGCACACTTCTAAAACTAGCTAACTATAAATTCACTGATAGAAAACTCTTTTTCATAGTTCTCACTCTAGAATGTCGGCATAGGTGTGGATAATAAAGGGTGCTATACTAGAATAGATATACATGTGGATTCCTTGTTCCATGGAAAATACTGGAAGTCAAATCCGCCATATGTTCCATCAGTGTCTAAACAAGCCTAAAGAGGCGAACCACTGACTCTAGCCAATCCTCTTATTCACAAGGATATGTATCACTGTGAAACATCAATGGCCTCTGAAGATGGAACTCACAGAGTGTGCTCATCCTGTACACATACCCATCCTACTCTGCTGGGACTGAATACTACTCAATATGTTGAAGTACCTCTGCATGTACACCTAGAGGAAGGGGTATCGTATGATGGATCCTAAACCATGGCATCATCCCTCATGGAATCATCATTAAGAACCAGAGCTAGTATCCTAGATGGTTATCATCACAGAGGCATCCTGAATGTTATCAAGTAATACCAAAATTGGCTGAGAATATATATATATATATATATATATATAAAACAACAACAAGTGGGTATCTGAATCAAGAAGGATAGTAAAAGACTCAATCCTATATGATGCATGTACCATTGATCCCTGCAAAAAATGTCTTAGTATGAAGAGTCAATAAGTTTCTAATCAGGGTCATAGTGAATGATTACATATGCTGCCACACCATCATTGGATTCCTTGTCCTGATAGCTACTCTAAACATACACTGACATTGTTTCCCTAAATCACAACCAATTCCTTTTTAGGGAACTTCCAAACAACATCCCAAGGAATTAACCACATTTGGAAGCACTTTTTCACAACCCAGCACATGCTGAGGCCTGATCCAAAACTACCCCAAGGCTACCTCCATAGGATAGGAGTAGGCGATAAGCACCTAAGGAATAAAAAAAATTGGGGAGGCCTTTGCCTAAGTACCTATATGCACACACAAAACCATCTCAATGAAAAAGTTGAGAGGAAAAGGAAAGTATACAACATTTCTATATATAAACCACAAATATGCATTGACCTCTAAACAGTGTAGGTACGAGTTTTGTAAAGTAAGCTGAATTGTAAAGGGGAAAAATACATTCCTAACCAGAAGAGTTCCACAACCCAAAAACAAGTGGAAAATTAAAACAGCTGAAAGAGCCCCTCTCGTCGATCCCAATCTATGACCACCACACATGGTCTAAGTACCCTATATCCATAAGTTCCTCTGATGTCACGATCAACCTATCAATCTTCTGAAAGGTCACACCTAGTGAAGGAAAATCCCAATCAGTGGTGAGAATAAAAATACTCAATAGGATTCCCGAAGGATCAAGGGGGAAAAAATATGTAATGAAGATTGGACCAGTAAATAGAACACTGTACAATAAAAGAGTACAACTCAACCCAATAAGAGAGTGAAAACAAACTCATCCAAACACAAGGATCTCAACCTGATGATAATATGAAATTCTTTTTAAGTATTAACTACCAATAGTAGGAGAGTATACTCATCCAACCATGAAAAGCTAGACACAGAAACCACATGGCATACCCCGTATGTCTTCCCCCTCCTAGAAGGCAAGTAACCAAAACCCAATGAGTGTGAACTAGAAATAGGACAAATATATGCCCAATAAATGAAACCCAAATGTGAGAGCAAGGGGATCTTTATCTCATAGCTTAGCATAGGAAGAAGAGTAGCCAACAATCCAAAAAGTAACCACTGATGATTCCCTACATCCCACACATCTGCCCTGAAATTCTAGTCAAAGGGGCTCAATCACATCACCTTGATACTATACTCTTTTGGCGACACTATCTCACCCTCACGTTTTTCGATCGCATCACATGGATGCGTCTCATTGGGGAAGTGTACCTCTTTCTTGAGAGTCTAAAGGAATTTCAAATCACATCTCATTACTCTGATGCACAATCGAGAGGTCGTTCTTTACGGTTGAGGACCTATGCCCAACACGACTAGAGGGGTCCACTCAGAAAAGGTTGAGGTCCCATTCCCAGCCTAGCTGGAGGGTTCCACCCAGAAAAGGTTGAGGACCCATTACCAACCCGGATGTATTGTTCCACTCAGAAAAGGTCGAGGACCCATGCCAATCTCAGTTGGAGGGTTACACTCAGAATAGGTTGAGGACCCATGCCCAGCCCGAATGGATGGTTCCACTCTACTGTCATCGATCACCCATGCTCAGCCTAGCTGGAGGGTTCCACTCAAAATTAACAATAGAGAAACTACACTGGCCATCCTTGGTGGATGGTACCTCTCAGATAGCATCAAGGAACTACACTAGTAAACCATCCAGATCATAGTTGTAGTCGAACATCTCCTCAAAAGGCATCACGCCTAGACCATCTCACATCGTAACTAAAAATTCAATATAGAGGGAATCATCACATTATATGATGAAAAAAACTCCGGATAGGCTACTCCCATGCCAAAATCCTAATCCAAAAGAAGGAGGTATGAGGGGTAGAATATTCATAAAGTTGTACACAACGCGTGTGGGGCCCATAGGACGTGTGACCCTAACTAATCGCATGGAAGTGTACGTAGAAATACTTGGGTACTAAAATTTGAACTAGTACCTACAAGGAATTCCATTTATCATATAGTACATGTAACCTCTACCCAAAAAGCTGATGAGCACATGTTTCTCATTATTGATCCAAAGGGTGAAAATTTAATTCTACCGAAATGCCTTTTCAAACAGATCTAGATAACCAAATGGATCACAATGCCATGATACTTACAGGAAAATATGCAGGATCAACTACTCATTTCCCCGAATCAGACTTCCAGTGAAGAAACTCCATTTCACATCATTGTACACAAATGATGCTTCATGGGGACCACACCATGTTCCCAGAACACCACAAACAGATTGCACCATTGATATCCTCATGAAAAAACAAATAGGATCGACTATCAAATTATCCAAAATGGATATTTAATGAAAAAGTCACATTTCACCGCAAACGCCCAAACTAGACCTCATGGGACCACACCTTGATTTTAGTTTAAGTGATTGAAACTAGTTATTGAAAGTATGACATAATTATAGGGTCACAACATCACTAATGGTTCGTCAATAAAACACCAGATGAATGATATACGTTCGACACAAGATTTCCCAAAATAATAATAAATATATTATTATTATTATTATTATTGGATTTTTCTTGCCATTAAACCTCAAGCCCAAAAACATAAAGTTATCAAAATGCCTCAAAAGGATTGCATTGAAGCAAGGGTCACATTGCCACATATGAAACTTTAATCGAACTCTTCAGGTAGGTGATATTTTCGAATTAGTGTTAGAAAATAACAAATAATAATTATATTTTTTTTAATGAATTTTATTGACACGCTCCATGAGTTGGCGGAAGGTACTCAACATTAGTCTTAAAAAGACTGCATCAAATTTAGGGTCACATTCCCACTGACGGTGTGTGAGGCGGACATCACACAAAGATATTACGGGTGATTAACCATTTTAATAACAATAATATTATTAATATTATTATATTTAATATTTTTTCTTCTTTTTATGAATACTATGTGGGGGGGGGGGTCTCGACTTCTTGCCACCACCGCCATCTTGTGGGGCTCTTCCACTATTTTGGCTCTATGCCGCCGCGATGCCTAGCCGCTTCCACTGTTATTCCAGGTCGTACCATCGCACCCGACATTCGCACCGCCTGCCTAACCCGCCACACCACTGCCTTTCTAGAGAATCACCCTACCAGACTCGCACCACTGCCACCTTCTGCAGACCACCATAACCACTCCGGTGTATAGAAAAATTTATCGGAGGCCATATCTAAGATCCTTGGGTCTTTATCTTGATAGTGGTGGTATCCGCTCAAAAAATAATCAACATTTCAACAGGAATTTTTTTTGGAGGATATTCTGATCTCTGTTGCGCCTCCTATGGTGCTTGAAACATGAATTTGATCATAGATTAGGACTCCTCGGGTTGATAGATTCACACATATGTGTCTTTCTCCAAGATCAGAGGTCATTTGATCATGAAGAAAAGTTATCGTCTATGAATGATGAAGAACGTGAAGAATGAGTTATCCTGAATCAAAACATACGATAGTCATTGTTAGTTTAGCCATCAAAAAAGGATTCTAAAGCATCAAATTCCAAAAGAGATTGAAATCTACAAAAAAGGATTCAATCAAGAGCTGCAGAATCCGAAATTGAAATCCTACCTTGATTTTGGATCTGACATTTTGTTCCCTACACTCTAATATACTAGGATCTGATGTTTTGCCACAATCCACCAAGAATTCGGTGACTCATCACCATCGGAAGGAGAGAAGGGGAGCATCCGCCATCTGTGGAAGAAAAGATCCAACCTTTGTTCATTTCCTTAATGACTTATTTATAGTATTTTATAATTAACCTGCCAACAATCGTGGAATTTTAACATCCCATGCCCTCCCACTTTATGACACGTCTAGGTAAAACACAATGCTACAAACTCAATAGAGGACTCAGATTTCCAATCCAAGTCCCAGTTCAAATTTTATTTGATTCTCCATCTGAAATAAAATAAAATAAAATAATTATTTAATTTATGAAAATTCCCTTTGTGGATTTTTTTTACTCAACACCTGTGTCGACAAAAGTTATGTCCCACCTAGTGTAAACACCATGGTATAGACTCAACCATGGCCTCATAATTATGATATAAACTACTATTTGAGAGATATCATATATTTTTCATGTCCGTAGTATACAGTATACTAAATATTTTTTATAACTTATTATGGGAACTCTGGGCCTCAGAATCGGACACTGTCTGAGCTCCTAGAAGTAGAAATAAATGTATAAATATTCCATCTTATTATAAGGTAAAAACCAAATCTCTAAAATTGTCTTCCTCTCCCAATTTACTTCATCTCTCCTTTCTCTTATCTCTCCCCCTTATTGAAAATAAAATTCAAAATGGGCCATGATGAAAACTTTCATCCTTATTGACCAAGGATCTCATTTGAAGGGTTGTATATATTAATCTTTGTGTCTTCAAACTTTTATTCAACATTTGTATCACATGAGTTTATAAATAAAGAACATTTAACTAAAAAAACTTTGTATCTATGTGGGAAAACACAATGTAGAAAATAAGAGTGCATAAACAAGGTGATCAATGTTGTCCATAACATAACTTCCATGTATTATGATTTTCATGTTTATTTCAACATTTCCATGACTAAGGAAATAATTGATATAATTTTCTTAAGATAAAATTTAGATTCACCCAAATCAACAAACATATCAGAACGTTTAGGTGTAAAAAACCAAACTTCTCAAAACCTAATATTTTTCATAACCTCATTACTTTATTTTCCAATAATAGTAAGAGAATCATCAATTATAGCTTCTTTATTTCCACTCATTCAATTCCATGACAGTTAGTACAAGTATAAAATGATATTGGGAATAAGGATGAACCATGATTTTCCTCATAGAAACACTAATAATACAAAGAGATCTCCCTCAGTCTTTACTTTTTCATCTTTTTCTTGGATTTTTCATTTAATGTTTTTTCATACTTCTTTTCATCCTTCTCAGGTTTTGTAGAAACTTTCATCTCATTTGTAGAATATTTTGATGAGGATTTTGAATTTTATTTATCTTTAGTAACAATTTTGTTACAGTCTGTTTGTAATATTTTGTCCATGATTGTCTTCTGTTCTGTCAGGATAGTTGAACAACTTTTGATATCATCCCTCTCTTTATCTAATACATAATCACTTGATACAATTTTATTAAAATTTTCTTATATATTTAGAAGTATGTTTCTTACCATGTTCTTTTGATTATTTTTATAATTCCTCTAACTTCCTAACCAAGTCAATATGTTCTATCTAGATTATTAAGCACCCTTTTTTTGGACTCATGAAGTCTACTTTTCTTATCTTCCAAAACATCCATCTTATGAGAATTGTTTAAAAAAATTTGTACCATTAAAAAAATAATGCATAATTTCTTAGGATTCCAAAGTGGTTCACACCTTTCACAAATAGTTTCCAAGGGTTGGAACCTATTTTTAATTTTCCCACCAACCTTCTTTGGTTTCTTTCGAACATCTTTCTTAGAATTATTTCGTAGAGTAGATTGACTACCCCACAAAATTTTCCTTCTATAAATTTTTTAATAGTTGTAATATTTTTGGTTGAACCAACACATGTTAGTTGTATGTTCCAAATCCACCACAATGTCAATAGTATCCATGGAAATATTATTTTATTCTGTAAATTCCATACTGACTGGAGTAGAGAATAAGTTTTTCAGAAACCTTCTTAAAAGAACATTCTTGATCACAAAAAATTTTTATTTTCAATTTGAACTTTCATCTTCACGTTGATTTTCCTTTCAACCTTATCATAACCATAAGTAACAAAAAAATTTCAGACTTAGAATTTTTAGTAACTTCTGATTACCCAACATTATTGGTATTGTCCACAAACATTACTTTCCCAGATTTCTTATTTTCAGAAACCATTCTAGATTTATTCTCATCCATTGAAGGAAAATTTAATTGATCCTTATCATGTTTATCCATATGATAACTTTTAGAAACTTTGGAAATATATTTTTTCAAACATGTAACTTTATGTTTAGCATTATAATTTTTTTGGACATGTTCCAACACTTCTATTTTTCCTTCAACTTCACTTATAGAAATTCATTATGATTCTTTTCATCTTCAATATATTTCTCTAAATCATCAATCTATTCTATTATCTTGAATTTACCATCAAGAACACATTTTATTGTTTTTCTTGAAGAGTTTTTACTTTTCAAATATATGATCTCCTTTTCCTGTCTCCTGATATTCCTTAGACATTATTTCAACTATTCTTTTAGATGATATTATAACTGAGTTTCTTCTTATCTGAAACTACTACTTCTAAATTATTCATTTTTAATTTTTACAAAGAATTTATTCTCCCTGGAATGATCAATAGTTATTTTATATTTATCTTCAATTTCTTCTTATTCTTCTTAAGAACAACTACTTTCAATTCTTTAAGAACATTCCTTGTTAACTATTGTAATAAAACTCTTCACTTAAACACAATTTTTAAACTTTTGACTACAAACATACCTATATTAAAAGATTATTCTTTTGGATTTGGAGAAATTATTATCCTCCCTCTTGGAATTGAATTTGTCTTTACCACCCTTTTTCTTCAAAGATCTTCTTGGTCTTCTTTCTTCTTCTTAACTTTCATCTTCATCACTTTATTATTCATCACCTCTTCAAGGGAAATTGGAAAAAAATGACCAATAGATCCAATTCAAAAAATAATTGATGTTTCCATTTATATTTTATTGAACTCCTTTTAACATTTTTAGAGAACAAGGATAAAATTATAAAAAGATTTTTACACACCCCATTTTTAGAGTCAATGTCAGCAGCATCATCTTCCTCAGTAACCTTCTTATAATTTTAATTCTTAGTAGACTTGAATGACACTTCTTTATCAGTTTTTTCCCTTCGTAAATTTTTCCCTTATCATCTCATATGTGATGAGTGTAGTATATAAATCATCTAGAGAAAATGTATCAAGATATCTATCTTCCAATGAAGAAACTTTATCATCAAACTTATCAGAAAAAATTCCCAATATATTTTCAACAATAGTATAATATTCTAACTTCTCACCAAGACCTCTTATAGTGAATAACATTTCAATCATGCTGTTAAATAATTCAATAGCTGATTCATACTGAACCATTTTTAGATATTCATAATTTAATATCCAGATTTGTGAATTTCCGTTTTTTACTTTTTTATTACCTTTATAAATGTCATTTAAATTATCCCAAATACCTTTGGCGGTGGAAACACCTTTTACTCATAGAAATTAACATTAAGAAAGTGATGAGTGTATAAAATTATTAGTTATTCCATCATCCTCAAGGGTTTCATTATCAAAATTTTTGGAGGATTATTCTCAATGCGAGGATGGAAACCATCTTTAACAACTCATGAAACTTCATACTCAAGAGACATAAGATATGGAAGCATTCATAATTAATAGATTTGATAATTACTATAATTTAAGATCATAATCCATTTGTTATTTTAAAAAATAAGATTATCCATCCCAACTTATTCTAATAAAACATCAGAAAAGAATAAATGAAGGGAACCTTTGGCCAAGATACCACTTGTATGTTCCCAGTTAGGATAGTTGAATCACTTAGAGGGGGAGGGGGTGAATATGTGGTACCTTTTTTATTTCTGTTTATTTATTAAGAAACAAACTTATCCTCGGGATAAGGATTTATTTCCCTTCTAAAAAAATCAAACATACATCTATATGAACATAAGAATTTTCAATGTTCAGTATTCAACATGTATAGCCACGTACTTGGTATGGTTGGGAAACAATATAATACCACAAAATCAATATAAAAACCATACTTTTTTTGGAATACAATGAGTGGGATAAGCCCTTTAACTCATGTATCACTATGTAAACAATACAATTGTGCATGTTCTCATTAAAGAAAAAATGACAAGATAAAATTTTTTTGTAACAAAACATGTCCCGGTTATTCGTTATCATCTATAAAAAATATAAACTTTCAAAATAGATCTTCACTTTCTTTCCCAAATTTTTTTAAGAACTTATCCTATAATTTGTAATAAAACCTAGTCTGATTTCCCTGTTTGATTACCAAGTCTGATTTCTCAATACGATAATATTTCTCTATTAGGATACAACTAAGAGAATTGTAAACCACTTTTATTGTGAGTTTGGATATTCCAATACTATTCCATATAAAATACTATTTTGAGATGAATAACATTCTCTTCTAATGAAAATACATAGATGAATATGTTTCCCAGTAGAATATTATTTTATGGAGAATACAATTCCAAGCCATGTACAATGATCGGATGAATGTGACCCTTTAACTTCTCTTTTCTTCTTATATCAAAAAAATATTCTTCATCAAAGCTCAATATGGAAACTTATTCTCCCTAAAAATGTAGAGCTTCTCTTTCTTCCTTTATTAATAGTACACTTTTCATAAAAAAAAGTGAAAAGTAATTTTTATTTTTTTACATTCCCTAAATTTGGTTTGGTTTGGATTCTGGAAAATTTTCATGCCTAACCAAATTCCATGAATTAGCATGTTTCCAGGAATTTTAGGAGCATTTTGACTTAGTCAATGCTTCTCAAATATTCCTGTTTTTTCTGGATCCTTCTAAAATATTTAAAACACTTGAGATCTCACCTAACATTCCTCAAAAACACAATACTAATTTCAAATATAAAATCTAATTTTCATTACATTCTATCTCATTACAATTATAAAAAAAGTAAAAAATAGATTATTTTTTTTATTTTCTTTCAAATTACTTGAATGATAACCAAATTAGTTCAACATTTTGTAAATGGTTGACTACATTTTTGATGAACTTGAATTTTATTTTCCTATTGGTCCCAACAACTCTTCCTTTTATTTTCATTTAGTAGTCCCAAAAAATTTATTTCTTTGATGATTACGATGGCATACCAAGTCTGATGAAATGGAATCAGTAACATCAAACTCAGTATATTCTCTCTCTTCTAAATATGAAACTAATGACTTTTCTACTCAAATAATTCTTCCTCTGATGAAATATTGAATATGATGGATCATAGTCAATAGATTTGTCTTCAGAAACTTCATTATTATCTTTATAACGATCATCCTTGTTAGCCATTAAACAAATATTCATCTAGAAAACTCATTATGATGATCTTGAGACAAGAAAACTTTAGCTTCACCAACATTCTTCTTTCAAAAACTTCATCTTCTATCATGACTTCCTTCATGACTTTGATTATGTTGATGATGGGATTCATCATTTTATATCTTAAAATAGAAGGTATTGTAACTTACCATTCCTCCAGAAACATATTTTTACTTTCATTAGTAATTATTATAACTTCCTACTCTTCCAGCACCATTTTTTTTCCTACTCAGCCAGAATAGAGGTGTCCTGATTACAAGTAGGCAGAATATGATTGGCAACATCTGTTTCACTACAACATTCGTTTTTCAAGATTAAATGACATATTTTATAAAATATTTATGATTTATGAGAACTCCATGATTAGTAAAGCATCATCACTATTTTAATGGAAAGTATTAAAACATCCAATTCCTCTAGAATCCAAATTTCTTTCCATCCATAATAACCATTTCATAATTTTGGAATAGGATTTTGGATTCAAAATTATTGAATTTGATTTTTGAGTTAGAATGGTTGAATACAATTTTTGAGTTAGTATTCATGAGTATGATTTTTTAGATATAATTCCTAAATAAAATTTTTGAGTAAGTATTATTGAATATAATTTTTCTAAATGTATTGCCTCAAGCTGATGTCCTGGATCTAATGCTGAATACAATTCTCAACCTTATGATTTTGGATCTAATAGATAACTTTAATTATACTTTTTCAATATGTATTTCAATTACATTTTCAACATTATTTCTTCCTTCAACATAATCAAAAGATTGATCTGTTGAAAAAAATACAATCAAAACACGAATTGGACCTAATAGTTTTTAATGTCGTAAGAGTTTGTTTTTGTAAAATAATGTTATATTCATTGAATTATGATAGTTCTTCTTGAAAATTATTCTTCTGATTTGGGAATAATTTACTTTATGATCGAATTATTTTTTACATCATATCATGTTTATGGTTATATAAAATTCTTTTTCATGAAATTTTTTTATAGTGATTTTTACCTCAATTATTTATCTTTGATGGAATTTGTTTCTCATAAAAATGTAATGTTGTTAAGAGTAGTCCTAATCCTTTTTAAAAGTTCTTTTCCCTTCATGTGAATATTCTTCACTAATACAAATTATTTGTCTGTTAATTTATAATCCCAAATATATATTATCCCATGTGATCTAAATATTTATCCTTACCTTTTTTCAAATGAATTTTTTATTATCCTTTTTTACATTGTGGGTTTCAATTGAATTATTTTAAAATATTTAAATAAGATTTTACTTTCACGTTCATATCTTTTACATTCCATTCAAAATTTCCTTTTGGTAATCATTATTTATTTTTCTATGCTCAAACATTGGATATTATTTTTAAGGTAATATTCTATAAATTATTCAAATCACCTTTCCAAAAATTACTTATGAATGTGAATCCTAAGTTCAATTTTTACAAAAATGTTAATATTTTTATAAAAACTATTTTATGAATTTATGACCATTTTAATTTTTATATAAAAATGATTTGTTTAATTAAGAGTTGTTTTTCTTTGATAACACATTAAATTATCTTATACTATTTTCTTTGGGATTATTAAACTGGTGATATCTAATGATGCAATTATTAATATATTTTCATGTGGTATTATTCAAAGTATTCTTTAAAATGTGTTTTTCAACTAAGTCAACAATCTTTGATATTAAATATATTACACTATGGGATATGTTCTTAGGATTCCATCCAAATTATTTTTATATACGTCTTCTAAAATGTTTTATGGATGTTTTCATGAAACTTTTATATTTTCCATGTGTTAACTAAGTGATATTTTGAGTTTCAATGTTTTTATATTATCTTGTCACACATAGGTATAGTTATTATTTTTGTTATGGGTTTGTTGAGAATTATATATCCCTCCAATTCATTGGGTCAAATTATATCTCATTATATTATATAATAATGAATGTGGAGTGAACCAAAATACCTAAGGGATTATATCCATTATGTGACGGGTGGGACTGTAATTATATTTCTACATAATGCAGTTTGTAAAGACTAATATTTCATTACCTAACATGTTTTGGATTACATAGAGAAATTAATCTATTATGATACTCCATCCAGTAAATGATGATGGTATTGGTAGTGATCCTTGATAAAGGAATTGATTCTTGATGCTTATGTTTGTGCCATAATCTTATGATTTTCGATGTTATCAGGGTGTGTAAAATCATGTATTATGTTATTCGAAAATCCTTATGCATTGATTTATTATTTACGGTACATATTTATTTGAAAATTATTTTCTAATGTTATTTTCATGGAACATGACTATGATCACATACGCATATGATTTTCTTATTCTCACTTATGATCATATATTATTATTTCCTATTTTTTCCATTACTAAGTATCTGATCTCAACACTTTATTACATTTCCATTAAATAGGTGTTGGATATGATTATAAATTATTATAAGTTTATAAGGGGTATATAGGGGTTTTATTATGGAGTTATTTTCAGAATCATTGTAAAATAAGATGTTTATATATCATGTTCCAAAGACACTAAAATTTAAGGTTCTCGGTATTGTGTGAGGTTATTCTAAGCTGTAATATTAATGTGTAATACATGAAAGGTTAACTTGGGTAATATAACTTGGTATCAAAGCCATAAATTAACTAACATATTAGTATTGAATCTGGGAGTGTGAGTCCGGGGTGCCTTGGTTTGTATTAAAGAATGGTTTAGTTATTTTTGGGGAGTTTTAGAAATCCTTAATGATAAACCTATGGATAAATATTATTCAAAAAATTGGGTAAAATATAGTGTGTGTGGTTTCTTTGTAAAGATATCCATGCATTGATTCAAACAAGTGGATGTAGGCTCTATCACATATATAACCAATTGAAATAACCCTCAAAAGTTGAGCTAGATATTAACTCGATCTTCACATGGTGTAGAACCATAATCCAAAACAGCTCACTTAGTTTGATGCTTTCAAGGTATATGACTTAGTTCATTCACATGATATTTATGAACCATTATGAGTAATTTTAATATATTTAAGTTAAAGAACATAATAGGAACATTACCATGGGAAAACAAGGTTAAACTGATGTAGTTGTAGCTTGATCAAATTATATAATAATTGGACTGGAAGTATAATGATTTAAAATAAAGGTGACATTAGAGGATAAATTTTAGAATTGAATATATATATTCATATATTCATTTAGTAATATTTTATTGGATATCATCATAACCATTTTTGTTTTAGTGTTTATTTTGGAATTAGGCTCATCAAATAAATTTTTTGAATGGTATATCCCAAGAAACTCTTAAGATTTATAGACAAAAAAGGAGAAATATTTGAAAAAATGGTTAAAATATCAATATATGCGTATTATAAATGAAAATATAAATTTTTAGCCTATTATAAGATAGAGAGATTGATATCACATCCGAAAATTTATCTTGAGGCGTATCTATATTACAGACACCCTATGCTATATTCATTAGTAAAAAATGATTAAAATAAAGAGGATAAAATTTATTTAAGGGGGTAAGGTAACCCCGTGATATTTTAGTATTAATTTATATTTAAATAAATACCATTTTAAATAGATAGTTTTACGCAAAACACTGAATTAAAATGAATCGAGATAAATTTTATAAAAAAATTATATGTAATAAATTTAAAAATTACAATATAGTTGTTGAGTTGGATGGTATAAACAGATGTAAATGAATTATGATATATATATATATATATATAAATTTTACTATTCATAATATTTCATTGATAAAATGATATTTTTACAACTAAACTAAAAAATATCATTTCGTGCATAAAGATATATATTTAATAAAAATTTCGTTTTTTAAACTTTAATTATTTTATTATATGATGTTAAAATAGTGGATAATATATAAAAGGAAATAAGTTAACATCCATTGAATAGTTATTACAAGGTGGGTAATACATTTATTTTATGCTTGATAGATATATTTTTTAAAAATTGTCTTTAAGTACTATGCATATTTATATTAAAAAAATATTTATAACATTTATAAATTAAATAATATTAAATTATTAAAATATTTGTAACAAAAAATCTAAAATTATATAATAAGGTAAATTTCATTTTTACACATAAAATTAAGATACCTTGGATAAAGATGAATTATCACGGTAAAATAAAAATGGTTATTTTCATAGAATTAAGCTAATAGAAGTTAGGTAATTTTTAGGGAAATAAATTATTATTATTTAAAATGATTACACTAATTTATTTTTTAGAAATATAAAAATATATATTACTAGTCATTTAATTATTAATTGATAAGAAATACGAAAAAAAATAATTAATGTTAAAAAAGTAATTTTTTATAAATATTTTATGTAATTTTTGTTATAATTAAAAATATAATTTTCTAGAATTTATAATTTGAATTAAATTAAATTGAGTCCAAATTATTATTCACCACTACAATGTTAGGTATAAAGTTTTATTTTATGTTTTTAGAAAAAAATAATAATTACCATGGAAAAATTTCATTCAAGGTTAATAAGTATATAAATAGGTCACTTAAGTGGCTCTAATGTTTTTAACATTATGTGACACTACAAGAAAACCGCCGTTTAGCGGCTGTTTTTTTGCGGCAGTTTTAAAAACCGCCGCTAAACGCGTTTCGGGCCGCCGTTTCGCGGTGGTTTTTAAACCGCCGCGAAAAAACTGCCGCGAAATGCCATAATTTTTTTTTATATTTATTATATATTTTTTACTTTTTTTTTGAGGATTAGCGGCGGTTTCGGTAAAACCGCCGTGAAATGAAAGAAAAAAATGAAAAAACACAAGAAACCCTGAAACCACTAAAACAACAATAACTTTTGATCCAGGCGTCCGTTTGAGCGCCACAACCAGTCAAATAGAAGATCATGAAGAGATCTAGAGGCACATATAATAAGAACCATGAGACGGTCTAAGGTGTAGAAGATATTTGAGTTATAAGAATGTTGAAAAAAGTTCTCCAACTTCAAATGACCATAACTTTCGCTCCGGATGTCCGTTTGGGCTCTACCACATAGCAAATCGAAGCCAGCGAAGAGATCTACGCACTAAATGAATACAAGAAAGCTTCTGTTGTGTTTTTCGACCCCAAAAACTTTTCCAAAGGCCTCCGAAACCCTGTTTCCGTCACCGGTGTCCCGTCGAACTTGTCTTCAAATGGACCTAACTTTCGATCCGTGTGTCAGTTCAGACACGTCCACCTTCCAGATCACTGCTCGTTCCATGAGCTTTAGTTTGATTGGTCGTGGTGCCCACATGCACTCTTGGATCATATGTTATGGCCTTTTTAGTGGGTATTGGGTTTGTTATGTTTTTCGATGCCTCGTTTCTAGCACTCGTTCCCCGTCAGCTTTTTTTTAAATGGTCATAAATTCCGATCCGCCTTTCCATTCGAACTCTTTCACCTATCAGGTCGAATATCGTTTTAGGATCTTTGATTTGACTGGTCGCGGATCTAAAATGGACTCTTGGATCATAAGTTATCTCCGTTAATGTGAGTCCAATGTTTTTATCTCTTTATGACCGTTTTGACAGGTTTTAACGGTTGCTCCATTTATTACTGTTTATTTGGGTTTCAATGACTTGTTATCTTTATCAATGGTTTTTTATGGGTTATTATGATGACTATGTTGAATTATTAAGGGGTTTTCCAGAGTAGTCATGAGTTTTCATGTGTTCTCATGCGTTCTCATTCTTTCGAATGCCTCATTCTTCATATGCTTCTCCATCCATTTTCATGCGTTTTCATGATTTTTCATCCCTTACCACGTCTTTTCATACTTTTTCATGTGTTACCTTTATTATTTATTATTTATTTATTATTTATATTTACATATTATTTATTATTTATTATTTATTATTAATTATTAATTATTTATTAGTACTAATAATAAAATATTATTAATAATAATAATATTTGTTACTGGTTATTTATTATTTATTATTTATTATTTATTATTTATATTTATTTATTATTTATATTTATTTATTATTTATATTTATTATTTATATTTATTATTTATATTTATTATTTATTAATTATTAATTATTATTTATATTTATTAATTATTTATATTTATTTATTATTTATTATTTATATATATTTATTACTTATTATTTATATTTATTTATTATTTATTATTTATTATTTATTATTTATTATTTATTATTTATATTTACTTATTATCTATTAATTATATATTTATTTATTAATTATTATTTATATTTATTTATTATTTATTATTTATTATTTGTATTTATTAATTATTAATTATTAATTATTTATATTTATTAATTATTTATTATTTATTATTTATTATTTATTATTTACTATTTATTATTTATTATTTATTATTTATATTTACTTATTATTTATTATTTATTATTTATTTATTATTTATTATTTATTATTTATTATTTATTATTTATATTTATTTATTATTTACTATTTATTATTTATATTTATTTATTATTTATTATTTATTATTTACTTATTATTTATTATTTATATTTACTTATTATTTATTATTTATATTTATTTATTATTTATTATTTATATTTATTTATTATTTATTATTTATTACTTATTATTTATTATTTATTATTTTTTATTTTTTATTTTTTATTTTTTATTTATTAATTATTTGTATTTATTAATTATTTATATTTATTATTTATTTATTATTTATTATTTATATTTATTTATTATTTATTATTTATATTTACTATTTATTATTTAATATTTAATATTTATTTTTTACTTTTTATATTTATTTTTTATTTTTTATTTTTTATTTTTTATTTTTTATTTTTTAATTATTATTTATTATTTATATTTATTTATTATTTATTATTTATTATTTATTATTTATTATTTATTATTTATTATTTATTATTTATTATTTATTATTTATTATTTATTATTTATATTTATTATTTATTATTTATTATTTATTATTTATTATTCATTATTGATTATTGATTATTTATTATTATTGAGTTTATATATATTATTTATGTATTTTTTTTCAATTAAAATATATAAGTATATTAAATTATGTTTATTAACCACATGATGGGCTTGCTGGAGTGATAAAGTCTTTGGAAAATATGCAAGAGCTAAGGGGTTCAAATCTCACCAAACACAGTATTTCTTTATATTGCATGGGCATGTGCATGGGATGTTAATGCATGGATAAATAAGGTAAATAAAGTAATACGAACTAAATAAAATAAATAAGAAATAAATAAAATAAATACGAAATAAATAAAATAAATACGAAATAAATACGAAATAAATAAAATAAATAAAATAAATAAAATAAATAAAATAAATAAAATAAATAAAATAAATAAAATAAATAAAATTAATATGAAATAAATAAAATAAATAAAATAAATACAAAATAAATAAGAAAAAAAAATAAATACGAAATAAATAAAATAAATAAAATAAATAAAATAAATACTAAATAAATAAGAAAAATAAGAAAAATACTAAATAAATAAAATAAATACGAAATAAATAAATAAAGAAATAAATAAAAAAAATAAAAAAAATAAAAAAAATAAAAAGAAAATAAAAAAACCGCTGCTAAATCATTTAGAGGCGGTTTAAACCGCCGCGAAACGTTCTGCGATGATTTTAAAAACCACCGCGAATAGTTTCCCGACGCACGATTTCGCGGCGGTTTTTCAAAACCGCCGCCAATCTATTTAGCGGCGGTTTAAATCGCTGCGAAACGAAAAAAAACCACCGCTAAATCCTGATTTTGCCGTAGTGTGAGACATTTAATTTATAGAAGAATATTTCTTGGTTGGAAAGTCACAACTATATTTCTCAAAAATATTTTATATCATAACTCACCGAACTCTCATGCAATCCCATTCTTACACATCACAAACCATTCAATTCAAGGAAATATCCCCATTTTCCACATATAAATGGATCTCACTCCCACCCTTTTCATGAAACATTTATCCTTTGAATTCTTCTTAAATATTTAACAACATAATTATTTTTTACTTTGCTCTAAGATAATTGTGTTATAACTTAAGATATTATCATTAAAATGGGACTGTTATAACAAAGACGTTGAGTTTGAGAGTATGAATAAAAGTAACCACATTATGAAATATATATATATATATAAGGTTGATAAAAAATAAAAATTCAATGATTAATTCATATGAAATATGCAATAATTATTTTAGTTATTCCATTTTATGATTCAAAAATACTTTTTCATCAAAAATGGTTTTTATTGAATTTTTTTTATGGACACTATAATTAAACTATACTATTTTATTATAATTTTTTTGAGTAAAAGAATATAATTTTTAAATTTTAATGATATAATTACCCCATCGTAAGTTTAATGGAATTTCCTAAAATGATTTATTTTTTAGTGATTAGTAAAAATATACATTATTTTGGGGAAAATGTCATTTATTTTCGATAAATAATGTATTTTAAAAGACTAATTCTTTTTTTGAATTTTATATTAATTTTCATAAGTATCCTTTATATTAAAAATATTTTAAACAATTACATGGGAACAAAAATATACTTTATTTTTGTATATTTTCATTTTTTGACTTAAAAACATATTTTTTTTAGAAAATATTTTTATTCTAGAAATGTGTTTCTATCTCAATAAATTATACAAATATATATTGATTATTATATATTAATAACTTATATATTAAATATTAAAAAAAAATATCTTAACATTAATCTAGTGGTTTTTACTGGGCCTGTTATGAAAAAAAATCAATTTTATTCTTAAAAATGAATTTAATAAAAAAATGGGTTTTCATTTTGTTTTTCATTATTGTTTTAAATTAATTTATTCCACTAATATGAATTTTGATTTATAAAATTGATTTCATCTTTTTAATCATAATTTAGAATTTTATTAATTATTTAAACTTCATTTTTTACCATTATGAATAGCGTGTTATGTAAAAAACGTGTCACCATGGTAGAAGCGTAAATCAGGTTAACGATGTTTAAAAATAAGTGAGAAGGCCACCTAATATTATCATAATTATTACTGGGTGAATTTATTTAAACCCTTATAATATTTTTCTCCAAGTAGTGCTTTATGGGTATCTTTTCCATAAAAATGACACAATAACATTGAAATATTTTGAAAACTTCCAAGTGTGTCCCCCACCTCACTTATAAACAGAAACCCACGCACATCTTTTCAGAAAAAATCATGTGCCTCTTATCTCATCCAATCTATGAAAAATAAAATAATAAAAAGCATACCCACATCCTAGTATCCTTTTTCTGATCATAATACCCACCTTATAAGGCCAATGGTTTAATCCTAAGGAGGTTTTCCGAAGAAGAGGTAAAACACTTAACTATGTGTTCTTATTTTATTTTATCTTTTATATCTCTTAAAACTATATTAAAAATTATAATGTAATAAAATTAGTTTATCCCATATACATATATGTTATTTTTTGGATTTAATAATGTTCATACATCTCCACTTCCATCTAATGGGAAATAAACTCATCATTCATGTGTACGACAGACTACCGCCTCAGGAACTGATGTAATTAATTTTCTATCACCATCTATCATGTTTGGTTATAATTTTGGATTTAATTTATATGAATAGGATATTAAATAAATAATTATAATTATGAAAAGATAATATATAATATATTTGCTTACATTTTCATCCATTGAAAAATGATAACGTAGTTCGTGCGTATGCATGGATTACCACCTCCAAAAAGCGATGTGATTCTATTTTCAAATCTTTCTCAATTGAATGGTTTATATAAGTGTATTTAAAGAGATAATATGATATATATATATGATATAATAATCATTATGGACAAATAAAATGATGCTTAACTTCTTTCACTCATGTTCATTGAAAAATGGAAACGTTACTCATGCGTGCATACGACATACCGTCTCTATGATTTTAACATAATTCATTTTTCATATCAACCAACATAGTAGGTTATAAAAGTATAAATAATGTAAAAAATTATAATTATTTCATTTTTTATTCTGAATATTATGTAATAATGAACTCTTTGACCATGCTCAATACACCGAAGTTTTATTGTAATTATGAACCGAACATCCTCAAAACAGTAGATGTAAAATTAACTAATAAAGTAATTAATTATGTCATAACAATTAATGAAATAAATGAAATAAATGTTTTAATGATAAATTAATAAACTCTACAATTTAATTAAATATTTAAATAATTAATATATGTTTATTATATATTAGTTATAAGGCCTACATAAAACATAGAGACTAAAGGTAAGTTCTTTCATAACTCAATTTCTATTTATTGTGTTATACATTTACTTCATTGACTATGTTATTCCAAAATTATGAGTGAAAATAAATATGATTTTATTAGGGAATGTTTCCCATTTTTATTAATGGTTTTATAATTACTACACATAATTAGTTCATTGATCAGTTCTACTTTAATGATATGATATTTGTAAGGATTATTCATCTCAATTTTGTTTCTTTGATACATGTCTTGTGAAATAGACTTACTTATTTTTATAAGGTTTATATTATTCCTATTGAGATATTATATCATGAATTAAAATTTTATCATGATATTTAAATTTCCTTTTAAGTAATCATAGTAGTTAGATATTGATTCAAAATTTATAAAAGTTCCAAGGATTTTCATGGTCTCAATTTGAATTCATTGTGACATAATTCATGTTATGGACCATGTTTTATTTTTTATGTTGTACTTAATTCTAAATGAATGTGTTTACATATATTATTTAATGTTAATTATGGGTTTTATATAACCATGATATGTTTTATCATTCAATGGATTTTTCATTCAAACATTATCCACATTTTGATGGTTTCACATCTCAAATGTGTTTCTTTGAGACATGTTTTCATTGATGAAACTATATTCATTTATGGTATATACACTAAATCATAACATATAATATCGTGAATATTTTTATACTCATAGTATTTCATTTTACTTATTATTTTATTTCTTTCAAATTATTTTTGGTTTTAAAATACCAAAACATGCTCTTTCATTAAGAATGTTATTTTAATGTTTTTAAATATTTTAATCAAACTATTCCAACACATTATTAATATTATTTCCATAATTCTACTTTATAAAAAAAATATCTCCAAAATTTATATTCCATGATCTTTAATCCTCTTTTAATTTTTTTTAAAAATATATTTCTTAATATTATTTTCATGGATCACTTTTGACACTCTTTACAAAATCAAGAAAAGAATATTTATTTTTTACATTTACAACATGAAATTAATTTCCCAAAATCATTACCATTATTTTATTTTAGTATTTAATTTCAATTTTCAATTTTTATATTCAAGAACACTATTTTTTCTAATATTATATAATTTTTTATAAAATATTTTGAAAAGATAATTCTATTTTTCATAATTTTCAAAGAAAAAGTTCAAATTCATTTAATGGTATTTTCACCTATGTAAACTTTCTTTAATGATTTCTATAACTCAATAAGATTATGATATTATTATACCATCTATATTCTTTCTCTTTATGTCTCATATTTATGGTTTTGATGATATTATAATGAAACCAATTTATTTTCATCAGTAAAGCAATTTATAATCGAATAAAAGATGTTATTAAAAGATAAATGATGAAAATGAAAGATTTAATGTGTTATAATCATGTATGATACTTGGAAATTATTGATGATAATGTATGTGTCTGATATATCTTATATATCGGTTGAGCTCAATATAGCTCTCCAATAAAATATTTAATATTTGTTGTCTTTAAAGGCAAGAAGGAGGGAGTTAACTAGAGAGGTTTATACTATAGATTAAACTGGGATCTGGTTATTTTGATGTGAATGAACATTGGTGATAAACATATGTTCTAGGATAACAACACATTCTCTCTATGCATGTAATAATTTTTTAATGGTTCATTTGATCAAGATTGACATCAAATGGCTCATTATTATTGACTTATAAGACTTTTCTATTATGTTGAAACCTTATTCCATGCCTCAATATTTAAGATTTAAAATTTTATTGGTGTTTCCGATGATTTCGTCAGGGCGCGCGCATCCATGGCGTAGAGGACGTGCAACTGTTACCCTGCATTTCCACTTTCCAAAGGCGGGGGCATCCACTCTTTATTTAGGGATGTCTGCTCCTTGATCGAAACAGGATGATGGGATGTCGGTTCTTCCTTCTGTGGATTTCCACTCGGAGCTCGTCACCTAGTCCTAGTCTCCCTTATAGACTTAAGACATTGTTCGGGAAACTCTTCCCAACGCCATATCTTCATGGACACCAATTAATAACAGAGCTTCTGTTAGGACATTCCAAGGGGTCCAGTCAGGGCAGCAACCATCAGTTAGGGGATTAGTCATGTTGGGCATCACTGGTGTGTCTGGACGCCGGAGAATTGGCGTGTCTGTCTTCTGTCCCTTATTATAGGGATTCTCAAGGGTGCGAAAGCCCTAGGCATACCACATCGAATGTGGGGAATCATATGACATGGTCATATATCTGAGGTTTTCCTCAGCTTCCCATGTTTAACACAGGGTATGACGCAATTTTAACGTTCATCGGAGATGGATCAGACTTATCAGAACACTGATTAGAATGGATCAAATGGAGGAACCCCCTGGAGGGAACATCAATATTGGGGCTAACACATGGGTGGCTTCCCGAATGTTGTTTGATGGAATGGGGAGTGGGGGTGGCATGATCCCATCGGGATGTGACGGCCCAGGTGAGGATTAGGATGGGTGATGAAGTGAAGGGGATGAAATATGGTCATCACAAGGGTGGCGGTGAAGTTGGGCCTGAGCCTCAAAGAGGCTTTTAACGTATCGTTGTGGGAGGGAATCAAATTACACGTAGTTTGGTGAGACTATGGGACACCTAGGGAGGCGACCCGTGAGAATGGATGCAAGGATAGGACCCAGAAGAAGTGGAACCTCCGAGTTAGGGCATGAGCTTCCCGAGACACATAGGCTCGAGGGAGAGAACATGATGAGACATGATTGATGGGATTGAACCTCATGGAGGATTCCTACATATCCCCTTGGCAGGGAATCAATGTCCATGTAGTTCAGGATGGGGGATACAGTTTAACGTCATGTGGGACAGGGGAGAACCTAACGTGAATGTGGTCGAAACGACCGGGTGGTGGTCATGAACCTCATGGAGGCTTCCTATGTACCATGCCTTGACACGGGTCAAAGTCCTTATAGTTTGGGAATGGGTTGGAGTTGGTGAACCGACGTGAATAGGGACCTGGGGTCCAGGTGGATGGTGGGCTTGAACATCGTGGAGGCCTCCTACATACCTTGCCTTAGCAAAGATCAAGTCCCTGTAGTTCACGTGGAAAGGGGCTTGGCACACCGATACAGATACGGTCGGGGCCAATGGTATTTAGGCTTGAACCTCGTTGAGGTTTCATACGTTCCATGCCTTGACATGGATCAAAGTCCTTGTAGTTTGGGAATTGGTTGGGGCTTATACTCTAAGGCAGCCCAAGGTGTTGGTGAACCGACGTGAAGATGGTCGGAACGACCGGGTAGTGGGCTTGAACCTCGTGGAGGCTTCCTACGTACCATGCCTTGACATGGATCAAAGTCCTCGCAGTTCGGGATGGGTTGAGGCTTACACTCTTAGGAGTCCTAATGTGTTGGTGAACCGACGTGAAGATGGTTATAATGACCAGGTGGTGGGCTTGAACCTCATGGAGGCTTCCTATGTACCATGCCTTGACATGGATCAAAGTCCTTGTAGTTCGGGATGGGTTGGGGCATACACTCTGAGGTGGCCCAAGGTGTTGGTGAGCCGACATGAAGATGGTCATAATGACTGGGTGGTGGGGATGAACCTCATGGAGGCTTCCTACATACCATGCCTTGACATGGATCAAAGTCCTCATAGTTCGGGATGGGTTGGGGCATACACTCTGAGGTGGCCCAAGGTGTTGGTGAACTGACCTGAAGATGGTCGGAATGACCGGGTGGTGGGCTTGAACCTCGTGGAGGATTCATACATACCATGCCTTGACATGGATCAAATTACTCATAGTTTGGGATTTGTTGGGGCTTACACTCTGAGGCGGCCCAAGGTCTTGGTAAAGGTCGGTGCTTGCTCTAAGCTCACATGAGTCGTGCTCAGTTTGAGAAACAAGAGATAGAATAGACCTAATGATCACATCGTGAAAGGTGTGTCCGTGGGAAATGGGGTGAGGATTACACGTTGAGTGGCCCAAGAAGTCGGGACTTACTCCAGGATGCAGGCCTGATGGCGTGAATTCATAGCGGGAGAGGGATTTGGTACCGAAGAAAGGAGAAGCACTGTTTCCCACCACGCCCTTCGCTAGCCCTTGGGACCGAAGATAAAAGGAGGAGAAGGGATGCTGCCTCCTGCAAGGAAAGCTAGGGGCTTACCCCATGGTGGCTACCCTTTCCCGTTGACAAACACCACTCGAATATAGAGGACATCATCCCCTGTGAGGGGTGATCCCATCCCCATGGAGACGAGTGGGTGTGGAGAATGTCCAAGGCAGGGGACCCTACGTACGAAGCATGGGGAAGGTCATAGTTTAACGTCATGTGCTGAGGATGATGGTGCTTGGCAGTTTAACGTCCTGTAGCTTGGACGAGGCGGGTTCACCCCGCACCCCTAGTACTTATATAATTGGTACCCTCTGCTCCTTGTTGAAGGGAAGGCATCAACAATGCCATGGTGAGGGGGTTTCATGGAGATAACCATCAAGGGGTCCACGTTATCGTGGCTATGCGAAGAAGAAATAGCTGTTAGCATGCCTATGTGAAGAAGCATGAGGCAAAGCAACACAACGGAAAGAATCGTCCAAGGGACTCTGAAGTTACTTCATACGATCCCAGAAGGTGGTACGGGAAAGTGGTGTTTGATATGGAGGCCCGGGGAGTGAGAGACACTATCAAATGGCATCCATAAGAATAGCATCAGGTACTCATGCAAGGGTACTCCCAAGGAGTAGGGGGATGCAAGTGAAGAGGTAGTCGGGGAGCACCGGAGTGAGGGGTCCTGGAGAGTTGCGGGCACCTTTTGAGGCTTTCACGTGAAATAAGTATCCCTGCATGAAGAACACTAGGCTGGCGTGAAATCAGTGAGAATTTGGCAAGGAAGTGGAGCTGAGGCTTTGCACGCAAATAGAAAGTATTGCATGCAAGGAGCACAAATTTCATACAAATAGGAGAGACTGCTCGCAATGACTGGGGTGGACGCAATTGAAGGGGATTGCGCGCAATGACTGGGGTGCGCACAATTGAAGGGGGATGCGCGCAATTGGTTGGTATGCGCGCACGTGGAAGGGATTTCGTGCAAGGGGAAGACCCCGAAGGGATTGGAATTCAGTCTTAAACCAAGGGGATCTCACGCGAAGGTGGACCCCGGGGTGACTTGGCACCAAAAGAACCATACCTAAAGGCCATCTTTACACGCACGGAAGGCGAATTTCGCGCACGAGAGCCGGTTCAGATTCTTTTTACCTGAAGTCAAAGGTGTTCACCTTATATTTATAGGAGTTCGGGGGCGCAGAAACTAGGTCGGCACTAAATAATTGTGTGCCATAGGCGGCGACATGAAATGTCAACTACATGGGGCGGGGTGTGAAATATTTCCCGCCCACACCGAAGAACTCTCACGAATCCCAGAACTTTCCTCGTGGGGCATAAATTTTTTGCGCACTTATGATTTTTTTTTTGCGCGACCCCTCCTGGACCCCCAGAATCGGTCCCCAGATCCGAATATGACTTCACATTGTGTTTTTGAAACCTTCTTCAGCCCTTACGCATTTTTCGGTGTCTAAAAATGCCTCCCTTAGATTTGGATTGGTGAGGGGCCGCAATGGTCATATTACGAGGGAAATGCCAAAATTCCGAACTTCGTAGGATCCATGTGCGCAGAAAACCTGGAGCAGCGCGCAAAACTGAAGAAGGCACGGAATCTGATTGTCGCGTGTGCATGTAAACTAGGCTTTGCCTATAAAAGCTACTGGGGGTCCCATTATATTTATGAATTTCCTCATGCGACAAGCTCCAAGCTCTCATGTGAGAATATTTCTCCGGTCCTGCGCAAAAAACCGCACTGGTTGCCTGAAATCCCACCGAGATCATGTGTCATTTTATGTGCAAACTTGGGGGGTTTTCATGCTGTAGTCCGATATTTCGCGACGACCGCTGATTTTACCCGCCACCCTCTCATATTCCACTCCAGCTACTCAAACACTTGTCAGAAGAAGATGGATGGAAACCAGGTTCATGAGGGAGAAGGCACTGCTCAAAGGGCTGAAATGGTCGCCAAACCAAAGTTTTATGGCATAAAAAGGATTGTCTCTAATAACCACACCCTTTTCAACATGCTAACCCCTACCAAAAAGGAGTACGCCCTATCTAACAATCTCCCACTATGGGACTTAGGTATTTTGGAGGAGGTCCCTTTTCTGGGTTTTGAGGTTGATACACCACAGCCATGGGTGACCCGTGAGGATGATCTCCCTTGATACAACATCACCAACAATGGTCATACTGCCATGGAAACTAGACATATGGACGTTTATGTCCTGAATCCCATGACTATGACCATTTCAGAGAGTGACCCTATTGCAGAGAGCTCGCCGGCCCTCTACGCAAGCACCTTCTATCAGAGCTTCACTGAAGAGGCTAATGGATGACTGCAGGACTGGGACCTACTGTTCGAAGGAAACTTCACCAGTGAATGGGCCTGAGCATACTGGGTTTTCCATACATGTGACAAATTTGGGGCTGAGCTATGACATATTGGATTATTCAAAGCAGTGTGGACGTCACAATTTCACTTCTACCACCAGCACGAGTTCTGGCCAGAGCTATTCACTCGATGGTCCCCCGATACCAATACCTTCCATCTTCATCCTGTGGAAGTTGGTATCAGTCTCTCGGACGTTCAATGTATCAGGGGTATCCCTTTGGAGGGCCACTAATATGATGAATTCCTTCCTCCAATGAGCACCTGGGGAGACGGATCAATAACCCCCATGCTGACATAGCACTTATTGAAGCTGGCTAAGGAGAGGCTGGGGGTCAAGGATTTTCTGAAGGACATCGCTTAAAAGGACTGGTTTAGCCTATTCCTAGAAAGGGATCTGGTGGACAAGATGTCAGGGTGAGAGATACCGTGTCCAACCGTGGCACGTAGGAGCAAGAGCAGATCGTACTGGAGGATCCTGGAGGCTGGGCACTACCAGTCATGGGGCTATAGCAGAAAAGAGATTCAGCACTCAAATGTTTGGAATGCCGGATTTCTCGTCACATTCCAGAGCAGATTGCTCTTTTCGGTGAGGGAAACAAGGATGAGAGTCCATCTAGAGACCCTGGTGATGGCTAGCATCATGGCTGCCAACAAAAGATTCAATCTGGGGGTCACCATGTTGTCTAATATGTACACCATTTTGGGATGCATCTCAAGAGGGTGTCACCTAGGATAATCGGTGGCCCCTTCTAGATCTTCTATGGCTGGGTTGTGGCTCATTGTGGCAGATATACCTTCCCGAATTCCATCCATCCTCCAGGTAATGGCCCGTGACCTTCCCTGCTGAATATTGTTAGGGTCATGCCGCTGATGCTCAATGAGGAGGGAGTAAGGATCATAATTGGTAATCATGTCAACTTCGCTTTCAGCCCATTCCCCACCCCGACTGGCCTAATGACAGACAATGGGAAAGGCTCACTAGAGTATAGGGAGTACTTACAGAGCATCAGAGGTGGGGTGCATGTGGCACAGATTTATGGGAAGATCTTTTATGAGCCATATGTGCCTTCCAGGTTCTCCAAGAAGGTTGGGTGCCTCTAGTAGATGCCGAAAAAAGTATACACTGACGCCCGGGAAGAAAGTAATCCATTCGTTCTTCATCAACTGTGGATGATGTTCATGACCTATCGCTCCAGAGACGTCATCACCTTTCCTCCCCCTGGAGTTGATGTTGGCCTCTCAATTGAGTATGCCAAACATTGGTCTATAGCATACCTTTAGGGGATTTTGTGGAAGCAAGTTCGACAACGTAAGGTCGCCAGTGTGGAACCCGGGTGGTGAGAGAGTAGGCAGAATGCTGTTAGATGGGGAATACCGGAAGCACGTTGGACAATGGGTCCTGCACTGGCTGGGACCTCAGCAGTGGGGATGTTGCATGGCGTGGCCACGCCCTCGTCGCCTAGAATAGGGGGGTCCCACAGAGCGACCCGAGAACTTCCTATGAATAAAATAAGATATCCGCTTCAACGTTCTCCTGACGAAATTTTCCCGGGGCTATGGTTGGCCTCACTAACCCTTCGGCAGTCGGTGAGTACTGAAGACCTCTGGCAGAAGATAGTGCGAGATGGGATCTAGCTGCCCGAAGTCGGGCTTGTTCAGATTGTCGACAGAGTGAACTTTCATCAACGACATGCGTATCGGATAGCCATGGACCTATACGCATGCCAACAGGGTTGGTTTGAGGATCCAACCTTCGTGGTGAAAGTGATGCTCAACCAGGAGCATGATCCAGAAAAGATGTTGTTGGAGGATGATGATAGCAATGATGAGTCGGAGGGTGGCGAGACAGAAGAGGAGGAGGCAGAAGGAGAAGGTGAAGGATAAGAGGAGCCCAAGGTGAGGGGTCTCAAGGGGCATCCCACAAAGGGAGTCTTTGGAAGAGTGTAGAGATCGCCAGCTCTGATATAGATGTGACTGAGATACTCAAGGTATGCTTCAACCCTTATCTATCCTCATCCTTCTATCCACTCTCCTTTGCAATCCTTAATCCACCCTTCTTATCTTACTCAAGAGCATGTTGGTGCTGATCAAGAGTCTCTAGTCGAAGGAGGGGGGTAGCGCCAATGGAACATGGTGAGGCAGCGGCGCCAATTATTTAATGGACAAGCGCTGAGGGACCCCCCACTATGACATCTCATGTAGAGACCAGAACACTAGAGGCTGGTGCCTTGGGTTCTTATTAGTTCCTTACTTTGATACCAGTACTTACCATCAGAGGACTCAATTGATTAGGGTTCTCTGTGTCTGTATAGTGATCACAGCATTGGAGGCTCATCAGGTTGCCGAGCCCGGACCATCAAGCGAGTCGATGGAAAACGTACCGCCCTATCCAGGACAGGCATCCCAAACCGAGTCGGCCCTGATACTTGGCGAGCAGAGAGGGGTGGACATCAGGGGTGCTGCTGTCGTGGCAGGGCTGATAGTTAACAGAGGTGCCACCAGGGTTGAGGCGAGAGAGGAAGGTCGCTCAGATTTTGAAGATCCCAACTCCCTGGGAGGAATATCCGAGGAAGACCCTACTGCTAGCCTGCTGGCTGTTTTTCCTATCTATCGGCCCGCTGATCCCAAGGAAATTGATGATTCAGACTCAGAAGTGGCCTAGGAGAGCCGGATGATGCGACGTAAAGGATGGAAGTGCATCCGGTGTTTTCTCAGTCAGCCTTAGATGGAATGACTAAACCAGATGGGATCACTCCACACCTAGTTGTGTTTCCTATGTGCTGTAGGGGCAGATGCTCAATGCCTTCACTCGACGGTCCGTGATTACATGGCCGAGAAGATGTGTGAGAGCAGCCGGCACTCCGACGTCACCCAATGTCGGGTGGAGTCGGGGAGTACCCGAGCATTTTTGAAGGTGGAGAAGGAGGTCCAATTCCTTGAAGAACAAGTGAAAGAAAAGGATATATTCATCACAAACTATTCTAAGCTCGTGGAGCAGTTGAGGGCCCAGCTGGCTGACGTCCAATAGCTACTAGTGGAAGCGAGTCCCCAGATGACTGAACATCAAACTGAACAGGTCCAGGCATGGTATAGGGTTAGCATAATACACTTCATGGCCTCTGATGAAGAGAGGGTCCTCAGGGGGTGGGAAGTAGTCCTGGAGGCCACCTGCTAAAAGGTAGCAGCGTTGGAATGATCCATCCAGGAAGCCGACCCTTATGGGCCCTGTTTTGGCCAAACCCATAAACTTATTTCACCTTAATTATTCTTATTTTGAACTGTATGTATGGACAAATTTTTTTACATTTCCCCTTGGTTTAGCATGCTCTACCATAATCCTGAAATAAATGGCAATCCATTCCTAATCTCACATAGGCCATACCCGATGTGAGAAACAAGGGATGCTCATACTATCACTTCTTTTGATCGTGGGAGCGTCAACCAAGCTTCGGTCATTCGAGATTCCAATCAAGATTTCTGAGGAGAATAGGGAGGCCCAATAAAAGGAAGAGAACCACAGACCGATCGATGTATCGTCTTCTCAATGTGCTCTAGCACATGAGCAGGGAAATACCAGGGGCATTAGAATCAGTTCAAACATATGGGAATGAAAAATGTGAATCACATTACCCCAAATCTGGAAAACATTCGGAGGGGCGTGGCAATAAAGGACAACTATTGACTGTGTTTGAAACACAAAATCCCTATTGTGTTAGCCTGAAATGGGGACATCTAATGAGGGTCAATCGCTGACCATGTTCGAAACAGAGGACCTAACTCAAAATATCATCCATCTGTCTTCCGGAATGTTGGCCCTGGATAGAAGGCAGACCATAAGCTGAGCATCCATAATGTTAGGGGCCCCTTCATATGTGCAAAGGGATGAGGGTCTGAATAAAGGGTTAGAAAACCGTAAAAGGTGAAGTGGTGATTTGTTCGAACAGAATCCAACACTCTTGAAATTACGCCACCGTGGTGGAAGCACATTAGGCAGGCACATTAATATGATCATAGATCATTCCTACATTGATATAGGACCTCTCTAGTGAGAGAACTGTGACTTCCCAATGTCATTATGGGGCATCCCAAACATGTTCAGTGTAAATGATGCAGTTACACAACTCCTTGAGGGGTTAGCCCAAGGGGCCAACAGTGAGAAAGGATATGATTTGTGATTCCCGGGGTGGGACCTGAGACGAAATCTCTGGGTGTTCCTACGTATCCCATAAGGATGAGAATCAAGCCATATGTAGTTCTAGAAAGGGTATTAGTCTAAGGTCTTAGAACTCGGACCAGTGATCGGTAAGGAATGTAGGGGACATAAGGTAAGGTGATTATGAAACCCAACGTGAATGAGGACATAAGTCCAGATTACCATGTGTTCCTTGGGGAAGTGTTTAGGTCAAGGGATTGAACATGAAAGTTAAGCTGGGCCCATGGGGCAGTGCCCAAGAGTTCCTACGTATCTCATGAGAATGATAATCAATCCATATGTAGTTCTGAGGAGTGGCACGGTAAGGTACCAGTGCAAAGGATGAAAGGGGAGTGTGAGTCTGGCCCTCGCACCAAAAGAAGCGGTATTTGATGTATCGTGTTTTTCCTTTAAGGTGAATGGTTTTTTTTTGTGAAGCGACAGGCATAGGGTAGAAATTCCCGGTATCAACAGAAGAATAAAGGAATATATAGGCATTGAAAAATGGTATGGTGGATGACCGATACCCAATGTGATGTCCCCTATGATGAGGTCATCACAATGCAGTGCCATTTTTTGTTGTGCGGTCGGGATGATATCATCACAGTTTTGGGTCATGTGATAGGACCAGATAGCACAGTTTAAAGTCATATGGCTTGGACATGAAGGGAAGTTCATGGCATGATAAAGCATACCCAACATGAATGAGGACGAGGTCCATATCATCACCGTGCACAACTCTGGGAAAGGAGCCTCGGGCCAAGAGGCGAGTAAGGGCCAGAGGATAAGGGGCGGGAGAAGCTAGCTTCTAGTTGAGATGGACCCGGAAACACGATGTCCAGGTGATTATATGTATCCCATGAGGATGCACATATTTCTTGGAGAAGATCTTATTTTATGGTCTTAGACCTCAGACAACAGGAGCCCCGAAGAACACCGTATTGCATCTTTGTCTCCCTGACATGTGGAGGTGCTTTGAGGGATATTTCCAAGAGTTTCGAAATTCTACCTGGAAATGATGCGGCATAACATAATGTGAATCATGTAACCAAAATTCAAGTCTTTAATGGGCTGGCATGGCTACCAAAGATTACTAGTGACCATGTTCACAACACAGTATCCATGTCGCGTTAGCCTGAAATAGAGACAGACAAATGAGCATCTACCGCTGACCATGTTCACAATGCGGGACTTGTATCAATTTTTTGTCTAAAACCCTCCGGGACGTTGGCCCATAATGGTAGGAGAGACATTAGGCCTAGAATCCAGGCCGTTTTGGGGGTCCCTTCAGGTGTGAAAGATAATGGGGGCCCAAATAAAGGGGAACACGAAGCTTGACAAGTGAATGGAAACTTTTCCAAGTTGAATCTGACACTCCAGGTCCTAGACCTGTTTACTTTTCGATACATCGGAAAACTACTACAAAGGGTCAAGGGGCTCACCTTGAGATTAACCAATTTGAAGATGAGTATAGAAACAAAATATATGGCGAAATCTCAGGAGAATGGGGGGCATGGCACGGTTGCCAAAAACCCAACACGAAGGAGGTAATAACCATGTACCACACCTAAATATCCCTCTCATGGAAAGGAACAGGCCAAGGGGCCTAGGTGACCGGGAGATCTCTATGAGATGGGGCTAGACCCAAAATCTAAATGTTCGGGCAGTCCTACATATCCCATGAAGATGGGAATCAAGCCACACATAGTTCTTGAAGGTGAAATTTAACATCATGTAGGACTGGCGTGCAATTTAGGGTCATGCGGGACCATCCAGTTTAAGGTCATGCAAAACCATAAGGCTTAGGAAAAGTATTTCTTGAGGAACTTGGTATTGGTGGGAGGAGTTATACGCTCACTATCCATGGTCACTAGAATTCTCCATTGGGGTAAACCTTATGAACAATGAAAGGTCCTTCCCATTTGGGCTCCAACATGGGTGGTTTTCTACCAGGTATCATTAGTGTTCTTAGATCCAACACCATGTCGCCTTGCAGAAAAGAGCAGAGGCGAACCTTCTTGTTGAATGCTCGATCCATCCTACTTTGATGCCTTTCTAGATTGTGCAGGGCATGAAGCTTATTCTCGTCAAGTTCTTCCAATTTAGCAAGACAGAATTCAGCCACTCTATCTGGCGATTTCTAATCATAGACCATTGTGAAAAATGAGGGAAACTGAATCTATATGGGCATGAAATCCTCAGTTCCGTACACCAAAAAATATGGGGTCACCTGGGTGGAATTACGAGTCATTGTATGGTCAGCCCAGAGGGAGTTGGGGAGCTTATCCGGCCAACTCTTCTTGTTCTGAGCAACCATTTTTTGTAGAATGTTATAGAGGGTTTTATTGAATGCCTCAATCTGCCCATTCGATTGCGTGTGATAGCGGGAGGTATGGTTAGAGAGGATGTTGTACTAGTATTATAACTTTTTTAACTTGACTGCTCAGGTGTTGGTGTCGTTATCGGCGAGGATAGCATGATGAACCCCAAACTGATGGATGATATTGGAACTCAAGAATTACACGTTAGAATGGGCCTTGACTTCTTTGAGCGGAACTGCCTCTGCCCACATGGAAAAGAAATCTGTAGCTGTCAGAATGAACAGGCATTGGCGGGCCATTGCCGGCGGATATGGTCCTACGACATCTAATCCCCGGACTGCAAAGGGCCAAGATTACTTGGTAGTGTGGAGAGGCTCTATTGTCCAATGCAAAATGTTATCGTGAACTTGGCATGCATGACACCTCCTGGAGAACTCGATGCAATCGTGGATCATGGAGGGCCAAAAATACCCTAATATCCGGATCTGGAGAGACAGTTTTGGTCCAGCCAGATGGGCACCACAGGAACTGGCATGAAACTCTTGAATGACCAATGAAATATCATCCCCCTGAATGCAACGGAGGATAACACCATCAAACCCGATCTTATATAGGGTTGGGTCAAGGATGGGACCACTCTGGAGGGTAAAATGTAGCACGCGACATCGGATTCGCTCGCATTCAACCCGGTCTGATGTGAGACTACTGTGTTGGAGGTATTCAACCAAGGGTATCCTCCAATTGGAAATAATTTCAATCATTTCATCTGGATGACCCAAGGGGTCCTAAATCATAGGCACTGATGGTAAGATGGCTTACTTATGGGTCGTCACTGCCATCCGAGGTAACAGGAACTATGACTCTCCAATGTTCCACGTGGATAATCATATCATCCTGTTCGGGCTCTATAAGCGATGCAGATAAGCTGTCCAAAGCATCTTCTCGGCCATTTTGTGACCGAGGGATATGGGTAACCTCTAGCCGAGAAGGGAATTGGGCCATTAGCTAGAGGGTGCGTTCCAACAACGGTATGAGCTCTGGATTTCTGACGACATAGTCATCGTTGATCTTCTTAATGACTAGATCAAATTCCCCTTTCACATGAAAATGGGACATGTCGATCTTGAGGACCAGCTCGAGGCCATTAATGAGGGCTGATAATCCGCCTCATTGTTGGTGCAGCCTTCTGAAATTAGGAATGAATATGGTAGAATGGCTTGAGCTGGGGTAATAAAAATTATACCCATGTCTACTCTTTTTAATCAAGGATCATTGAGCCTCTTACCGGTGGGGCTCTGGGAGGCACCATCAAAGTGAATTTTCCAACATGAGTTGGCTTGATCAACTGAGAGGATTACCTCATCGGGTAAATCCAGGTCCAAGGACCGGTCAGGGGGGTTAGATGGGCAGTAAGAAAATCGTCCAATTCTTGTCCCTTGATAGCCTTCTGAGGCATGAACCTGATGTCAAACTGTTTGAGGATTACCACCCATCACTCTAGTTAGCCAATCAACATGGGATGAATAAGGATGTACTTCAATGGGTCTACTCAGGACACCGGCTGTACCTCGTGGTGCTAATGGTAATATCTCAATTTCTGTATGGAAAACATGAGCACAAGGCATCTCTTCTTGATGGGGGAGTATCTGGTCTCCGTATCAAGGAGCCTGCGTCTGAGGTAGTAGATAATGTTCTCTATCCCCTCATTGTTCTTCTGGGTGAGAAGGGCATCGAGGGACCATTCCAGGGTGAGGACATAGAGGACCAACGGCTTCCCGGAGAAGGGTGGCATCAAGACTGGAGGGTGTAGAAGATACTGCTTGATTTCCTCAAAGATGTTCTGGCACTCCTCGTCCCACTCATAAGCGGTTCCCATCTTCATGAGCCAAGAGAAGGTCATACACTTGCCATTCAAATTCACAATGAATCGGCGTATGTAGGCCAAGTGGCCTTGGAAACCTCGAAGCACTCGAATATTACTCAGGGGAGGCATCTGGCTAATGGCATTGATCTTCTCTAGATCTATCTCGATGCCCCAATACCTGAAAACAAATCCATGTAACTTGCTAAAGGTGACCCCAAAAGAACACTTCAATGGGTTTATCTTCAGGTTGCAGGAACGGAGGAAGCCGAACACTTTCTCAAGAACCTTGAGATGGTCCTGGAGCAGGCAATATTTGACCACCAGATCATCCACATAGCATTCCACCAATGTCCTGAGGATTGGCTTGTATATGTGATGCATGGCCCGCTAATAGGTGGCACCTGCATTCTATAGGCCGAAGGGCATAACATGGTAATAGAAAGTACCTTGGGGATCCCTAAAAGTGGTGGACTCTTCATCCTCAGGGGTCATCCAGATCTGATTATATCCAGAGTAACCATCCATGAAGGAGAGGGCTTGGAACCCAGACATAGTATCGATCAATAATTATGTCACTGGAAGGGGAAATTCATCCTTCAAACAATGGTGGTTGAGATCGCGGAAGTCGATATAGACTATGATATGTCTGTTCTTCTTCCTGACTGGTACGATGTTGGCCGGCTATTTGGGGTACTGGACCTCCTTAATGAAGTTGGCCCTGATTATTTTTTCAACTTCATCCTCGACCAGGGCACCATGAGAAGGGTTCATCATTCTGGGAGGTTTTTTGAACTCACGATGACTTTCTGGATGACCGAGGTGGTGGATGGATACCTGAGGATCTAGTCCTGGCATCTCATTGTAACTCCAGGAAAACACATCATGGTGTTGTTTAAGGATGTCTACATACGGCTTCTTCTCCTCGAGGGCATGGCGGCGCTGATAAATTTGGGTCTCGGGTCTGCCTCGCTTCAGAGGTTCACCTGTACCAACTCGTTGACTGTGGCGGAGATGCCTTCCTCAAAAGTAGGGTGCATCCTCTATATCCTATTCTCCACTCATGGGAGTATCTTCCACAATGGAAGTTTCTTATGAGTTATCAGACCCCAATGGGATGCCGGTACCAGCTTGAGTGGCAGTGGTTATTGCATAGGGGAACTCTGGCGCTGCCGAGACCATAGCTGTAAAGGTTGTCGACCCGATCCCATCTGGTCTCTGGCCAAAGGGACCATGCCTGATAATATCAAATCATTAGCGGCGTGTCGGCTGGATCTAGCTTATTCCAGCCCAACGAAATAGACAAGTATGACGTATTGTCATTTCCATGAGCCGAACACCCCGATACTTGATGTGAGTGGGAGGCTTCAAGATCACATAGGGCTGATTCATATAAGAATATGAAGTGATCTTTCAACGCCGCCTAGATTTGGGATCATGGTTTCCTCTTTTCCTGGAAATGACAAAAAATTGCCTCATATCGAGGGTCGTGGCCTCCAACCGATGGATCGAGAAGATGTAAGTGTCATTCAGGCCTGCCCAAGGGTCAGTCGTAGCAGTGAAGGGCTTAACATCACTTCCCTAGACTTGTTTATCCTTTCTCTTGTAATATTAGGCGTCCAAATAGCGGGATTTACAAGAGGTGAAAGGAGATGAATCACCTTGGATTACTCCCACTCGACCATTAAGAGAGTACTTGAGGCATTGGTGATACGATGAGGGGACCGCCACACGCAGGTAGAGCCAGGGCCTGCCCATCAATGCATTATATGCGGTGTCCTGGGAGATAACCATAAACTCGGTGCTCAAAACTAGGCCGTCGAACTGGGTCTTTAAATGGATCTTTCCATACTGGGTCTGCTCTGTCCTATCGTATCTCTGGGTTCTTAAATCGGAGGGAGTCAGGTCATCTTCAGATAACCCTAACTTCTGTAGTGTCCGTGTCAGGATAAGGTTAATCCCGGAGCTGGTGTCAACGAGACAATGGAGAACCTCTACTCCGTTAAATTGGACAGTGATGTACAGTGGGTGGATGTGCCCTTGTGTCGGAAAGACTTCATCCCCTCCAGAGAATGAAATGATGGCCCGACATTCAGTATTCTCAATCACTTCAGCGTGGCAAGCCTCTGCAGCTGCTACCTCTGTCTCAAACTAGAGGGGGGTTCATAAAGCCTATGAGAGTGCTTTACGCATATATGTTGATAGGATAAGGGCTTAAAGGATGGAAAGCCTCGATGGGATGCCGACAAGGTGCTTGATAACATCATACTTCCACGCTAGGCGCAAACTTCTTCTTGAAGGAAGCCACTCTGTGATAGAAGGCATGGAAGGCCCTACCGACCGGACCGAAAGTTGATTGATACTGGGTATATCCCACTGCTCAGTAGTTGAAGCCCGGAGATTAGCAACTAGATGAGGACCAGATGGATGAGATCGGCCTGTGGCGGGGAGAATCTGGTTGCGACACTGCCGATGTGGTTCTGCCTGATCAAATAGCACAAACAGTGGTAGAGGCGGGCCTGTTGACACCGGATGAAGAGGTTGCACGTGCTGAGTTCTGTGTTGGGCATGTTGTCTGGTCTCAGTGGCATGCATGGCCTGGCTGGAGGTGCCAACAGACATGCCCCGACGACCCATATGGTCGTAGTTCCTCCAACGTTGGCATCAGCTGGGGACGTTGGGGAGGTTCGCCCGGCGCTTCCCCTCATCGAGAGTCATATAAGGGTTTACCAACTCAATAGTGTCAACCGAAGCATACCCTTGACTATCACTTGAAGAATTATCCACTACCGGGTAGATTCTGGGGGAATCCCCATTTCTAGGAGAATAAAGTCGCCGAGAGTGCGGGACAAAGATATCATTGGCGGGGCATGTTGCTTTTTCTTGTGTCGCTGATGCTTGCTCTTTTGGGAAGAGGACGGCTGAGATGATGATACATAAGTGGTGGTCGTAGATTCTGAAGGCTCAAGCTGATTTAGGTATGCATAGATAATGCAATGGGCACGTGAGTCCACTTTGCGAGACATCCAGTTGTTATATTTCTGAGACTCACAGTCAGAAACCTGCTGCCACTCGCCTTTTCTATCGCTACTGCAATCTGACCTCACGAAGACACCATCCACTTGTGCCAGGGTTGGGCCTAACTTGACTATGTGGTTTTAAATCTAGTCTTGGATCCAGTACTTGAACACATATCATTTCCTGAGGGTGTGCCCCAGAATCCAGTGATAAGGGCAGTAGTTGGGGTGATCAGTGAAATTCACCTCTTCTGGCTTTCTACACTTAGGAAAGCATTTAACTCCTTGCTCTAAGGTGTTGCAGAAGTAACTAGGGACCTGAGCCTCATTGAATTAGTAGGTCTGATTTCTTCTATCCGAAAAGGGGGCTCTAGGAGCCTAGCCTTGACGAGGGGTTGGAGGAGCCTGTCGAGGAGGTGGAACTTGGTTATCTCGCATTGGTGGTGGTGGCACGTTACACAGAGGCGCTCACCGATTCTGAGGACGCTACTGAGACGGAGGCTGTTCCTGAGGTGGAGGGCCTCTGTGAGGCTGCGGGGATGGTGCTACTAGTAGCAATTCTAGTTGTCTAGGGGATTCTATTTGGGCCACCGCAGCGAGCTCAGATCTAGCATCCCTCCTCGCTGGGATTACATGGGGCAATGGATGTGCCTGATTAGCCTGTTGCCTGGCTTCTTCGAGGCGTTGGGCCTTATCTGAGAAGTCTCGGAACCCTCCAGGATAGTTCTGAGTGAGCAGGGAGGGAACTAGATCCGTCTGGACATTCCCCATGCACATCCTCAGTAATTTCTCATGAGTCAGTGGCATGTCAATGGAGTATATGAGCCCCTTCCACCAAGAGATAAAGCTCGCGACGCGCTCATCAGGCATTTGTTCTCACTTGAATAGGTCTGTGATGCTTTTTTCGGGTGGTAGAGCCGAACTGGTAGAGGAACTGCCTGTGAAGGTCATCCCAGCTGGTCACAGATCTGATGGGGAGCTGGTTGTACCAGACAGATGTCAGCCCCTCCAATGTCTGAACAAAACAGCAGAGCATGGTGGCCTCCTGCTACACTGGAGTCCCTAGAGTAGGCCCACACCTTGAGTTGAAGTGGGCTAGGTGCTGTAGTGGGTCCCCCATCCTGTTAAAGGGGGAGAAGGTGGGATTCTCGAAACCTGGAGGTGCCAAAATATCATCCACCCATGCCGGATATGGCTTTCCATCTGGTGGGATGGCCACCTGTCACGTTTCCAGTGCCTCTAGGCGGGCGATGAGTGTCGCCATTGGATCATCTGTATGGGGTCCCTTGTATTTACGGAGATCCCTAAACACAAGCGCGTTGTCGGGCTCTTCAATGCGATAGAAAATCTCAACGGCTTGTGGACCGGCTGATGGAGAGACCCTTGGGGCGGATGAGGGAGCTCGAGTGGGATTCCTTGGATTGTAGCACCATTCAAGAGGGTTTGGAGAGACATATCGTGCCATATTTCAATGAGCTATGGCTTCTACCCTGTCAGTGAGTGCAGCATGATCAGGGTTGCCTGGGGGCAACTCTCCAAGGGGAAGTTGTTCCTGCCCCTACTGCACTAGCCTAGGACCACCGTGGTCAGGTCGTTGCTCTACAACGTTTTCATCCAGAAGTTCCATGACCAAATTTTTTTTCTCAGAAAGTTGCTGCCGTAATGTGGCCTTCTTGGGGTCCTCTTCTATCTTCTACCCTAAAGCGGACAGTTGAGAGTGGTTGACCGCTCCGACGTGCTCTTTGCCCTTACGGGAAATCCGGCTGAGAACTAGTGCCTCAGTGGTCGGAGGGAGACCTAGGAGGTTCCTCTACTGATGAGTAATCCTCCCTGATGGGCCTAGTAGTGGTGGAATTTCCTCAGATAAGACGTTACCATCAAGATGTTCTAGATCATTTTCCCCTCCCAACAAATCGGTCAGGTTGACCGCAACTCTTCTCGGGGGCATGTCCTCAATTTTGCCTAGCGAGTCGGGCTGCTGGCGAATAACACTGAAGAGGATGGTAGCATACTACCCCCAGTAACGAACTTGCACGTGGGGAGTAGCCTTCTTAATAACCTTGTCAAGTACTTGGAAACTCTAAATGCATTGTTGTTGGAGTGCCCTGCGGTGACCAGGTGACTCAGAGTGCTGGACCACAGGGAGTGTGGCTAGGTCAACCAGAAAGCATTGTTCACCAATTTCTTCAAGGTGCACTTGGCTCCTGGGATAAGACACTCACTGTTGGTGAAGACAGAAGTGAGTCACCCATAGGGTCTGGCGAAAACATTGAAACTCCTCCGGGGTGAGAGACTCCGGTGCACACAAATTTGGTCCTGTGACCGTCCAAAACTTCTCAGGGAAGTGGTCCATTACAAGGATGGTTCGGAAGCTCCTCAGCTTAGATTTAGGGTCTGGCCCTTGATTTACCCACTCTTGAACTGGGGGTGGCTGAGGAACTGGCAGTGGCACCAAGGCAAAATGCTAGGATGGTGGGATGGCCGACAAAGAATACAGCGAGCGGGATGACTGTCCGCCAAATCATGGGATGTCCTCTATAGATTGTTGTTACAAGGCCTCTATATCACGATAGGATGGACCGGTGACCAAAGCTCCTGACATGGCATCAACGTCTACTGAGGGTGGGATATGCCGTGGCTCTTCCGCCATTGACCCCCAAAATAACTCTCCGTAGTCTCTATCCAAGATAGAGGGAGCTTCCAGAGATGATGGTGATGACTGAGTGGTCGGTCCCTGGGGACATACCAGGTTATTTTCCTCCTGGATATACCATCGGAGGGAGACAGGGGTCCTTTGGACCTCGCATTTCAAGAGTACGAGGCTGATGTGCCTCATTCCTGCCCCGACCATTGACTCGGAGGACTGAGGGGAGGGCTCCATCGCTGAGTCATACTCCGCCTCAGATTTTGAGAAGCATACTAGTACGATTCCTATCTGTCCTTCCCCAGAATTCCTCATGCGGGAACGACCACCTTCTCTCCTACCTCTAGGTGGCTCTTCGGGGTAGGGCCCACTTCTGTCATGAGGAGGACCTTCAGCCATACTGGTGCTAGGGCGGAGAGAACTTCCACCAGGTCGGGCCACGGTGTGAGGAGCACCTGGGCATATGTTGAAAGGGACATGGGGAGGACCTCTATGCTGGAGAGTTACCAGACATGCAATGTCTCCATACCTACGGTCTGCGACAGGGGAAGTGACCCCGTACCCACTGTAGTGAGCATTGGAGGGACCCCCATATGGAGTGTTTCTGTCACATGGAAGACCCTCTCTTGGGTTGAAGGTGGCATGGGGCAGACCTCCAAGGCAAGGTCAGAAGCAAGGAGGACCTACACCTTCCGTAGTGGCGGTATGGAGTGGGCATCCGAACTGGGTGGCATTACTGTGGATCGGTCTGCAGTGGCCATCCCCTGTGCCGAGGACTTAGTGATCGACCCAACCTGCCCGTGGGGCGGTTGGGGCCTCGATCCAGTTCGGGCGTATAACAGACCCTACTCAACGTATGCAGGGAGTTGGAGATATGAGTCACCGGTGGCTCGGGCCACAGCAGTCGCTGACATTAATTCCCCACAGCGGGCGTCCTCTTCCATTTGTGCCCGACGCGGGCACCGGGTCAGATGAACTAAAGTTAGTGGTGCTGGCGCATGACTTACATGCTCCTTGGCTCGGGTAACCGGGTGGTAGTGCTGACGCAACCTAGTGGGAGCCCTCGCCAGGAGCCCTTGGAGCGGGACTCCGATTGGGCTGACCCTGAAATCCCCTACCTCGTCGGCGTAGGGCAGGGTTTTTTCAATGAATTTCAGGGAAAATCTCTCGAAACAATTGAATGTTGGGGTGGGGAGCAGTAGCTCCCTGCGCATCCCTCAGGGGCAGCGTTGATGGCGAGGCGCAGCCACCTCGAGATCTAGGCGGGCCATATCCCTAGTGGGGATGATCCCCTCCTCCTTAAACCTGTAAAGAAGTCCATTAATTACCCTTCACTGGATAATTTTCGATGGGGAGAGGGGGCATGGGTGCCCAGCAGTCATGGAAATTGATGCCGTCATGGAAGAGGCAGAACCGCGCGGGGTGGCCGCATCGATATTGCCCTTGCCCCTGCACCGGTGGGCAGGTGGTGATCGAGTTTCGAATGTGACAAATTGGTTCCTGAAAGTAGGGAGATGAACTCATTAATACTGATAGGAAAATAAATCGACAACCAGTTCCCCAGTGTTGTTCCATCTTCTGTGGCCGGTAAGAGGGATCCAAACTGACAACGTCGCAGAATGGGATGCTCAACGTCCTTACTACCCCATCTTCTGGAGATTTTCACGTATGTCCTGCTACTTGCTTGATGGGACCTGGTACCGGATTATGGGGTCTGATTGCATGCTAATTCACTGATGCCTCGAACACTACTAGTCTCTAAACTGAAGAGAATACATTCACGTCGGGTTCAACATTTTTGTTTCCGACGCTTTCGTCCGAGCGTGCCCATCCATGGCATAGAGGACATGTAGCTGTTACCTTGATTTCCCGCTTTCCAAAGGTAGGAAGCATCCGCTCCTTATTCAGGGACGTTTTCTCCTTGATCAAAATAGGATTATGGGATGTCAGTTCTTCCATTCATGGATTCCTCCTCGGAGCTCGTCACCTAGTCTGGGTGTCCCTTATAGACTTATGACATTATTCGTGAAACTCTTCTTGGCGCCATATCTTGATGGACACCAGTTAATTACACTGCTTCTGTCAGGAAATTCCAAGGGGTCCGGTCAGGGCAGCAACTTTTGGTTAGGGGAGTAGTCACGTTGGGCATCACTGGCGTGTATGGATGCTGGGGAATTGGCGTGTCTGTCTTCTTTCCCTTATTATAGGTCTTCTCGAGGGTGTGGAATCCTGATTCATCCCACATTGAACTTGGGGAGTCATATGACATGGGAATGTATCTGAGGTTTTCCTCAACTTCCCATGTTTAACATAGGGTATGATGCAAGTTTAATGTCTATCAAAGATGGATTGGACTGATCATAACACTAATTAGAGTGGATCAAATAGAGGAACCCCCTAGAGGGAACGCCGATATTGGGGCCAACACGTGGGTGTCTTCTCAAATGTTGTTTGATGGAATGGGGAGTGGAGGTGGCATGATCCCACCGGGATGTGGTGACCTAGGTGATGATTAGGATGGGTGATGAAGTGAAGGGGTATGAAATATGGCCATCACAAGGGCGACGGTGAAGTTGGGCTTGATCCTCAAAGAGGCTTCCTATGTACCCCCATGGTAGGGAATCAAAGTCTGTGTAGTTTGGTGAGATGATGGGACACTTGGGGAGGTGACCCATGAGAATGGATGCATGTATGGGACCTAGAAGAAGTGGAACCTCTGGGTTGGGGCATGATCTTCCCGAGACACATAGGCTCAAAGGAGAGATCAGGATGAGACCGGATTGATGGGCTTGAACCTCATGGAGGCTTCTTACGTATCCTCATGGTGGGGAATCAATGTCCATTTAGTTTAGGATGGGGTATACATTTTAACGTCATGTGGGACGGGGGAGAACCTGACGTGAAGGTGGTTGGAATGACCAGATGGTGGGTTGAACCTCGTGGAGGCTTCCTACGTACCATGCCTTGACATGGATCAAAGTCCTCGTAGTCAGGGAATGAGTTGGAGTTGGTGAACCGACGTGATTAGGGACCTGGTGTCTAGGTTTATGGTGTAATTGAACCTCGTGGAGGCTTCCTACATACATTGCCTTAGAAAAGATCAAAGTCCCCCATAGTTCATGTATAAAGGGTCTTGGAACATCGATACCGATTCGATTAGGGCCTATGGTTGTTGGGATTGAACCTTGTGGAGGTTTCCTACGTACCATACCTTGACATGGATCAAAGTCCTCGTAGTGTGGGATTGGGTTGGGGCTTACACTCTGAGGCAGCCCAAGGTGTTGGTGAACTGACATGAAGATGGTCAGAATGACCGGGTGGTGGGATATAACCTCGTGGAGGATTCATACGTACCATGACTTAACATGTATCAATGACCTCGTAGTTCAGGATGGCTTGGGGATTACACTCTGTGGCGGCCCAAGGTGTTGGTGAACCGACATGAAGATGGTCGGAATGACCGGGTGGTGGGCTTGAACCTCAGGGAGGATTCTTACATACCATGCCTTGAAATGGATCAAATTCCTCGTAGTTCGGGATGGGTTGGGGCTTACACTCTAAGGTGGCCCAAGGTGTTGGTGAACTGACATGAAGATGGTTGGAATGACCAGGTGGTGGGATTGAACCTTGTGGAGTCTTCCTACGTACCATGCCTTAACCTAGATCAAAGTCCTCGTTGTTCGGGATGTGTTGGGGCTTACACTCTGAGGCAGCCCAAGGTGTTGGTGAACCGACGTGAAGATGGTCGGAAAGACCGGGTGGTGGGCTTGAACCTCATCGAGGATTCCTACATACCATGCCTTGACATGGATAAAAGTCCTCATAGTTCGGGATGGGTTGTGGCTTACACTTTGAGGCGGCCCAAGGTGTTGGTCATGGTCGGTTCTTGCTCTAAGATCATGTGAGTCGTGCTCGGTGTGAGAAACAAGAGATAGCAGAGACCTGATGATCATGTCATGAAAGGTGCGTCCATGGGAAATGGGGTGGGGCTTACATGTTGAGTGGCCCAAGAAGTTGGGAATTACTCCAGGATGGAGGCCCGATGGTGACAAAGAGTAGTGGGAGAGGGATTTGGTACCGAAGAAAGGAGAATCAATGTTTCCCACCACGCCCTTCACTGGCCCTAGGGACCAAAGATGAAAGGAGGAGCAGTGATTCTATCTCCTACAAGGAAATCTAGGGGCTTACACCAAGGTGGCTTCCCTTTCCAATAGACAAACACCACTCTAATAAGAAGGATATCATCCCCTGTGAGGGGTGATCCCATACCCATGGAGAAGAGTGGGCATGGAGAATGTTCAAGGAGGGGGACCCTATGTGCGAAGCATGGGGTGAGGTCCCAGTTTAACGTCATCTGCTGAGGATGATGGTGCCTGGTAGTTTAACGTCCTACAGCTCGGACAAGGAAAATTCACCCCACACCCCCAGGAACTACATAACTGGTTCCGTCTGCTCCTTTTGGAAGGGAAGGCATCATCAATGCCGTGGCGAGGGGGTGTCATAGAGCGAACCGTCGAGGGGTCCACGTTAGCTTGGCTATGTGAAGAAGCAATAGCTGTTAGCGTTTCTTTTTGAAGAAAGATGATGCAAAGCAACACAATAGAAATAATCATCCAAGGTACTTTAAAGTTACTTCTTACAAGCGTAGAAGGTTGTATGGGAATGTGGCGTATGATATAGAGGCCCGGGGTGTGAGAGACACCCACAAATGGCATCCATAAGTGGAGTACCAGGCACTCGCGCAAGGCTACGCCCAAGGAGTATAGGGAACGCAAGTGAAGAGGTAGTCGGAGAGCACCAGAGTGAGGGGTCTCGGAGAGTTGCACGCAACCTTTGAGGCTTGCACACGAAATAAGTATCCATGCACGAAGAACACTGGACTGGCATGAAATTAGTAAGGATTTGGAACAGAAGTGGAGTTGAGGATTTACTCACAAATAGAAAGGATTGCGCACAAGGATCATGAATTGTGCGTAATTGGGAGAGACCGCGCGCAATGAATGGGGTGCGCGTAATTAAAGGGGATTGCGGGCAATGACTGGGGTGCGTGCAATTGAAGGGGATTGCGCGCAATTGGCCATCCGATGCACAGTGGAAGGGATTGCGTGCAAGGGGTGGACCCTGAATGGATTGAAATTCAGTCTTAAACCAACGGGATCTCATGCGAAGGTAGACCCCAGGGTGACATGGTGCGAAAAGAACCGTACCTGAAGGCCATATTTGCGCGCACGAAAGGCGAATTTCACACACGAGAGCTGGTTCAGATTCTTTTGCCATGAATTCGAAGGGGGTTGCCTTCTATTTATAGGCGTTCAGGGGCATGGAAACTAGGTCAGCATGAAATAATTGTGCACTATAAGCAGCGGCACAAAATGTCAACTACGTTGGGCGGTGGCGCAATATATTTCGCACCCATGCCGAAGAACTCTCGCAAATCCCGGAACATTCCGTGCGGGGCATAATTTTTTCACCCACTTATGAATTTTTTTCATGTGACCCCTCCAAGCCCTTCGAACTAGGTCCTCAGATCCAAATATGGCTTCTCTTTTTGGTTTTGAAACCTTCTTTAGCCCTTGAGAATTTTTCGGCATCTAAAATGGGTATGTATTATATTATGTTATTCAGATTTATTATGTCATCATACCCTTATACCCATACTATTCTCACTAATCACATTCAGTTAATAATGCCTATGTTTACTCCTACTGAGCATTTGAGCTAATCGTGAATATGTTTTCCATTTCCTATATTTTAAAGAATGATATTGAATTAGTTAATTATATAAAAGTTTAATTTTTGAAGAATTTATGGGATATTTTGAAGAGTCAACGAGGAATATAAAATGTTGGGTATAGTGTAAACAATAGCAACTTGAGGAAATTGGTTTTTCCATATAATAGTTTTTCCTAATTCTCTAAAAATATAAACCTAAAATACAAAGGGAATGTAAGTGATCTAATATTTTCTTTTTGATGTTGTGAGTTTTGGATGGCTTAAATTGGGTCGTTTTTATCAGTATCATTGCCTGAAATGTAATTATTATGTTTTTAACACTTAATTCTAGAGTATGTGTTTATGTATATTAATTTTTAATCATAGAATGGTTTAGTTATCTTTGGATATTAAGAAGATTTATCATGATGTAAACTTATGATTAATAGATACCATGATGGATTTATATGTTTAAGGTATATCATAAGTTCAATGGAATAGACAACCCTTTTGAGGTTTTAAGTGATTATATTTAAGGTGATTAATTCAATTTTGGGAGATTTTTTATTAGGTTTGTTTATATGTCACCATTAGGTTTAATGTTAAGGATTATTGGGGTATAACGGTATTTAATTTCTAGGGATGTAAGATGAAGGTTATTAGATAACATTTTACGTTAAAACAATCTTTAATGTTGAAGTTATTGAGGTTATTTCAGATGTAGGGTTATTTATTTACAAAATTATCTAAGTTGACACTTTTACGTTATTGTGTAATTTGTTTATTTAAATTTATTATTTATTCGTACAAATTTTAATACATTTGGATATTATCATAAATTTGACTTACAATTTCAGTTTATGTTAATATTGGAATATAGAGGGAATAACATGTTATGTTTTTATATATTATGTGATTGATTAGAATATTATTTTTGTGCTTTAGCCATCAAAAATTCAACTTTACTATTCATTTCATGGAATAAGAGATGAAATAGAAGTGTAAATTGATTAATGCACAACTAAAGGATGAAATTTTTCTTATTAAATCAAAGTAAACCAAAAATTACTTTTTATCGTGATCTCATTATTGATAGTAAAATAATCCCTTAACTCTAAGAAATAGATATTTAAGTAAAAATTTTATCCAATCATCTTCAATTCTGATGAATTTATATCCTTCTTTATCCCTTATGTATTTATTGTTTTGTGGTAATTAAATTTATCTTTTACATATTCTTTATCACTCTCCATTATTCCTAGGGTGTTATATTTCTCCCACATATTCCTATTTTTACTTCTCACAAATATTATACTTATATAGGAAAGTCATTACGTGTTATTCTTAGCAGCCATAATGTTTTCCCCCTACTATCTTCAAAATTATTTTTTATTATCTCTTTTTATAATGTGGGGTTTCAAAAAAGTTATACCAAATAATAATAAGGTTTTCCTTTCATGATAATTTGTTTTATCTTCCACTCTCTGGTATTGTTTAAAAAATGTTTCTAGACCTTTTTACAAGGAACATAATAATTTTTTTAGGTTGAAATTTCATTATAAAGGTATAATATAACACCCCAAAAATTCAGTTTAAAATAATTCTATGCTAAATATATTTCTTAGCATGTAACAACATGATTGAAATGAATTTTGATATACTATAAAAATGTTATAATTTTTATGTAACTATTATGACATAACTATTGAAGTGGTAGGTATGAATTGGATTAAAAATTATGAAATATATTTATAATGGTACTTCTAAATAATAATAAATTTATTATTTATTTTAAAATATGTACTATATTTTTAAAAAAGTCATTTTATTTTTCAAAATTACTTTTTATTCAAAAACAGTATTTATTCCATTTTGTGCGTGAATATTATAATTAGTTTCATCCATTTTTTTGTAATTTAATTTGACTAAATGAATATAATTTTTTAAATAATAATTAAAATATTATATTAGGGTAATTGTTTTGTATTTTTCTGAGAAGACTAATTTTTTAGTGAACAATTAAAAATACCATTTTTTGTAAAATTTTGATTTATTTTCACTGAATAATCTAATTTAATAATAAAATTATAAATTTAAATTAATATTAAATTACCAAAATTACCTTTTAATTTGATATAACATAATTAATTAAATATTATCTAGTATTATACTTGATTTTTCTAAAAGTTAATTTTTTCACTTAAAAAAACATTAATTCTCAAAACGATTTTGATGTGAGTAAAGTATTTTTATATCAATAAATTATATGAATGTAAATTTATTAATTTTTATAATTAAATTTATATATTTTATATTCTAAAAAATATTTTAAAATTAATTTAATATCTTTTACAAGGTATGGAATTTAAGTCAGTTTAGTTTTATACTTAAAAATGCATTTTTCTATAAATAGTTTTTTATTTCATTTTTCACACTTATTTAAAATTAATTTATACCAATTATAAAATTTTAATTTAATAAAATAGATTCCATATTTATAATCATAACTCACAAATTTATTAATGGGGGTAATATCTTTTTTGTTCATTATGAATCGTAATATCTAAAAAAATGTGTCACCACGGTAAAGGGTAAATTAAGAAAACTATGTTTACAACTGAGTGGAAATGACACAAAATTTCATCTTAATTATTATTGGATAAATTTATTTATACAAATATCAAATTATACTAGAATGTTATTTTTTATTTGACACACATCCATGAAAATGAATTAATAATATTTAAATCTTTTGAAAAATCCTAGGTCTGTCCTTTCCCAAAATTATTAAAGGACACCCCATCTCATATTTTCACCAAACATAGATATCTTATTATATTGAAAATTACCTGAAAATATCCCTTATTAAAATCCTTAACCCTTTATTAGAGTCCATTATATGATCATAATACCCACCTTAGAAGGCCAATGGTGTAAACCTAATGAGGTTATCTAAAGAAGAGGTAAAACACTTAACTAATAGTTATTCTTTTATTTCTTCTTTTATCCTTTTAAAACCTATAAAATCCATTAAAATATAATAATATCACTATATCCCATTTATCTAAATGTTATTATATTGATTTAATATACCTTATCCATCCCCTCTTCTGTCAAATGGAAAATAAAACCATTGTTCATGTGTTTGGAGGACAACCCCTTATGAACTGATATAATTTTTTTTCCATCACCACCTATCCCAATGGGTTATAATAATTAATTTAATATATATGTATGATATAAAATATATAAATATAATTTTTTAATAATAATATATCATTAGTTTCATTACCTTTACATCCTTTGAAAAATGATAATGTTTTCTCTGCATATGTGTTGATTACCACCTCCATGAAGTGATGTGATTTTTTTTTCATCACCACCTCACATGGATAGTTTATATATCATATTTTAAGATATAATATGATATTTATGATATAATAATAAATACATAATGATAAAATTAATCTTACTTTATTTACCACACATTCTTTGAAAAAATAGAAATGTTTCTCATGCGTACGTATGACCTACCATCTCCATGATTGTAATATAATTATTTTTTCATAAACTCCTTAAAAATCCAATAATAAAAGTATAATAATGTATAAAAATGATAATTATTCCATTATTATTATTCTTTATATGATATAATAACGATTATTTTGACCATGGTCAATATAGAATTTTTTTTTGTAATTAAGAACCAAACATCCTCAAAACACCTAATATGGCCTCAATGGATTAATTAATTAAACATGTACCTCATATAAATTAAATAAACATTTTAATGATAAATAAAAAAACCTATAAAATGTTATTATAAATTTAATTAATTAATATACAATTATTATACAGGATTTTAAAAAAGCAAGCTGAGACTTGAGGTAAGGGGTTTCTTAAATCAATTTTCATTCATTAGGTTATAATTCTACATTATTAACTATGCAATGCCAAGATAATGTGTAAAATGAAATATTTTTATCTACTGTTTAATTTTCATTTTTTGTGTCTGGATTTATAATTATTACATATAATCACTTCCTTGATTTATTATAATTTCATTGATACTCTATTTGTAAGGATTGTTTGTCAAAATATTATTTTGTTCAGAAATATTTTATAATATTCACATACATACTTTCATAAGTTCTATATTATTCTAGTAGATATATTATTTCATGAATGATACTTTTATCATGATATATAAACTCCATCTGAAGGATTAGATTTAATTATATATTGATTCAAAAGTTATAAAAGTTCCAAGTATTTTATGGTCTCAATTTAAATTCTTTGAGACATAATTTATGTTATGAAACATGTTTATTTTGTATAGTTTAATTATTTCCCCATGTTTTCTTGCCCACATATTCTTCCGTAGAAATTAGGGGTTTAATAGAATCATGTTATGTTACATCATTCAATGTATTTTTTATTCAATCGTTATCCTATTTGGAAGGGTTTCTCATCTAAAACTTCTTTCTTTGAGACCTGTTTAGATTAATACACCTATAATAATTTATATAGTGAATACAATGACTCTTTATTTGTATTAGAATGTATATTTTTATACCCATTTTGTTTCATATTCTTTAATATGTTATTTCTTTCAAAAAATTTCTGGTTTTAAAAGGTAAAAGGCTTTTCCTTAAAAATGTCACTTTAATGATTTTAAATCCTTTTAATCAAACTATTTCTCCACGTTCTTAATATTCTTTCATGAATTTTATTTTTTAATCATAAATAATTTTATAAAGTTACTATCCATGATATGGGAATTTCTTTAAATAGGTTTTAAAAGGAATCTTCTCAAATTTTTCTTACATTGATCACTTTTGACTCTCCGTTCAAAAGTTTGAAAGGAATGTTAATTTTTAACGTTTACAACATGAATATATTTTCCTATTTTCTTAGACATTTTTTTAATGTTCTTTTATATTTTTTTCATGATTATTTTTAAATAAAATATATGTTAAACTTTTATAAAATTTTACCAAAGTAAAATATTATTTTTCCTTTCTTTAAAAGATATGTTTTAAATGTGATATTTTAATGGTATTATCAAACATTTCAACATCATTTAATGATTCCTCTAGTTCAATGAGAATATGATCTTATGATATCATCTATTTTAATTATTTTGATGTATTAAAATGTTTTTTAATATATATAATCATGAAACATGTTTCATTTAACAGGTAAATCAATATATAAAGGAATTAAAGATTTTGTTAAATTATTGATGATGAAAATTCAAGATTTCATGTGTTATAGTTATTTTTAATACTTTTAAACTATTGATGATGACATGTGAGCCTAATATATCTTATACATTAGGTGAGAATAATATATTTGTCTAATTCATTGTGTAATATTCGTTTTATTTAAAGGAAATGATGAAGTTTAACCAGTGAGGATTATGTAATAGATTTAATTTGGCTCTAGTAATTTAAAAAATGAGTGAATTTGGGTGATGTAGATAATATTACAAGATAACAACATGTTTCGTTTATGCTTTCTATGTGTTTTCAATGGTTTATATGATCAATAACATCACATGGATCATGATTGTTGAATTAAATGACTCTCGTGTTATTTTAATGATTTATGAAAAGTATCATGATTTACGATACTTGTTTTGATGGGTATAGATTCCATTAGGTTATAAACATTGATTGTGTCATCAAAACCTTATTCTCGCCTTATTTATATGGATTATATTCAATTTCTAATAACTATATTTACCCTTAATATGTTTTGGTGATCATTCATCTTGTGTTTTCTATTTTCCTAGGTGATAAATATTGATGTTATATGTATAACTTATATAATGTTTTCATTTGTGAATTATTTATTGGAGATATTGAAGAGTTAATGTGGAATAAGAAAATATATGTATATTTAAAAAACTAATCACTCGAAGACATGGGTATTCGTATGTAATATTTTTTTTACTAATTCTATAAAACTATAAAATTATAAGATTAGGAAAATTTAAGTGATAAAATATATTCCTTTTGATGTTGTATATTTTAGATGGATTAGTTTATTCTACATTTAATGGTATCAAAGCTAGAAATATACATATTATCTTTTCAGCACTGTATCCAGGAGTGAGGATTTGAGAATATTATAGAAACCCTACCCATTTAATCTCATATAATCCTATTACATGTTTTTAATCTCCATGTTACTATGAATTTACCCAATTCCTCCACTTCTAAGAAGCCTTTTAATAGAGGACTCAAATTCTCAACAAGCATATCATTTAGTCCCTAACATTATCTTCTTTTTTTATCTTATAACCTCATCTAAATATATTCCAACAATATTAATATAATTAATTTTTTTCCTTTTCATAATTAAATATTATTATATTCACGGTACACCCATTATCTATTCCCTAACCATCCATTCAGAAAATTAAAACATTATCCATGCATATGTGTGGACTTTTGCTTCCATGGAAAACATTTTTCATTTTTTAAAACCACAATACAAGAATAGTTATAAGAATTTATTTGATAAATATATATGATATTTATAACACAATTATTTTAATTTCCAAATCCTGGATGACACTAAATGATGCCTTGATCCTGGTAGTCCACATGGTCTCAAGCACATCACACCAAACGCAATAGGTTGTTGACTATAAGCAAGGGAAAAAGATATGTCTGTGGGGAGAATATACCCTCTTTTCAAAGTGTAACAAAAATGTAGAAATCATTAAACTATGGAAGAATATGTATTTCAATCAGAAAATAGATAAACATAGAGAATATTGATATAAATTAGAAGACACTGACATGTAACCTGATGTAGTGGAAGCAGCATAAAAATATATTACAACTCAAACAACTAATATAATATATAAACTTATGATGAAACATGTCATGTGTCTAGAAAGAAGAAAAAAACAAGTGTACATACAACAGTATAATACATGTATCAAAATACAAAAAAGGACCAAAACTTAAGCTTGAATAATAATTCTTAGCTCAGTCCTGTGCTCCCATACTCATAATCAGTAATCAAAAACCTATAGCAGTGAAATTTACCTTATCCATACCTTCTTTCATGAAATATTCTCGTGTACCATAGGTGTAATGACCTGACCCTAGTTTCCTAGAGTTTTTGAATTATTTTATTACATTGGAATAATTATAAAAAATTAGTATCCTAATGGATATAATAGTTTAGTAGTATTGGAAAACAAGATACATACATTAGTTCAACATTACAACTTAAAAGGAAAAAGAATATTGAAATTACATTTTAAACATCTGTAACATCTATATTGTCCCTGCAATTCATTCATAATGTACTTTTTCTCATCCTAGTGAAATATAAAACATAATAAAGTGGTGATATTAGATTCTCTATAAATGTAAATAATACAACGGAAGTAATCATAATCATAAACACAAGGCGTGATGAATAGATAAAAATAAAAATAAACTTGAGAATAATATGTTAGGAATAAAAATTGATTAAACTATGATATAAAAAATAACCATGGATATTCTAATAGTCAACCAATCACACGGACTATCGGTCTCTACTTTCATAATGAGTTAATTCATAATACCGAACATCATAATCACACTACTGAATATATAGGCTATAGCCACAGTTTGAAACTGTGGATATTAGCCCAAAAAATATGGCTATAGGTTATAGCCATCGTTCAATGGACCTTGGATAGTACTGGAATGGCTATAAGGTAATACCTATAGCCATGGTTTGAAACCGTGGAAGAACATTAAGACACATAAGGCCTATATCCACCATTTAAAACTGTGGCTAAAGCCTTTCCCATTTCATAAAAAACACCCCCACAACCCCCAAGCAGTATCCCCCCACTCCCCATGAAGCCCCTCCCTTCCCCCTACAAATCCCCCCCCCCACCTTCCACTCCCCCTTAGATAGATCCCCCTAGCACACACCCTCACCCTTTCACCCTCCCTAGATAGACCCCCTGCTTACCCACCTTGCATCCCCTCCCTGGACACACCCCCTTTCCTTGCACCCCTGGACACCCCCCCTACTGACCCACCTTACACCCCCTGGATAGCCTCCCTCCTTGCCTTACATGCCATGGACAACCCCTCATACTACCCACCTTGTACACCCCTATACATACCCCCTACTAACCCCCTTGCACCCCCTCGATCCCCCCCCTTCTTTCCTTGCACCCCACCTGGACAATCCCCCTTGTTGACCCACCTTGCACCCTCTGGACAGGCCCCCTGCTGACCCACCTTCCACCCCCTAGACAGTCCCCCCTCCTTACCTTGCACCCCCTTGAAAGCCCCCCCCCTGCGGACCCACCTTGCAACCCCTAGACACCCCTTGTTGACCCACCTTACACCACCTAGATAGCCCCCTCTTTGCCTTGCACCCCATGGACACCACCCATGATGACCTACCTTGCTTCCCCTGGACAGCCCCCCCCTCCTTGCCTTGAACCCCCTGTAAAACCCCCCTCTTGACCCACCTTTCACCCCTAGACACCCCATGTTGACCCACCTTTCACCCGCTGGATAGCCCCCCTCCTTGCCATGCACCCCCTGGACACCCCCTGCTGACCCACCTTGCACCCCTTGGACAACCCCCCCACCATCATTACCTTACACACCCTGGACAACCCCCATACTGACCCACCTTGTACCCCCTGGACAACCCCCCCCCCCTCCTCACCTTTCACCCCTGTTGACTCACCATTCACCCCATAAAAATCCCCCCCTCCTTTCCTTGAACCCCCTGGAAAACCCCCCCTATAGACCCACCCTTCACCCCCTGGACACCCCCTTTCTGACCCACCATGAACCCCCTTGATAGCCCCCCTGCCTTACACCCCCTAGACATCCCCCTCATTTCCTTTCACCCCTTAGACAACCCCCCTACTGACCTACTTTGCACCCTCAGGATACCCCCTACTGACCCACCTTGCACCCCCTAGACAACCCCCTCTGTGCCTTTCACCCCTAGATATCCCCCCCTTCTGACCCACATTGCACCCCCTGGATAGACCCCCTTGCCGTACACCCCCCAGACAGCTCCCCACTACTGACCCACCTTGCACCCCTTCTATATAATAGTAGAAAACAAGAACATCTTATAGAAACAAAATCAAACCAAAAAATTCCCCATAATCTTCCTCAAATGTATAAAATTCCTAAAAAAGAAAAAAAAGTAAGGCATGTGCAATCATAAAGGGTCAATTTGTTCCTTATACGTGTTTTTACACATTTTGTTTAGAATTTAATAATTATGTGTGACATATGGATGTAAAAATCTTGAATAACAAACTAAAAACAGTTTATGAAAATAATGTTCTTACTTTACCTAGAATTTTAATTGTAAATAATTGGTAATAATCCTAGAGTTCACCACCTACAAAATCAGCCAACATGTTTATCTGTAGATACAATAGTGTTTAAAATTAACAATACATACAAATAAATAATGAAATATCTGAATTGATCGTTCAAATGATAGGAAAGTGATAAGAATAAATATTAATGTATGTATGTTATGTACTGAAGAAATGTTTTGTGTTGTGACTTTCAGTTTCCTCTCATTTTATATAATCAATACTGTCTTTGAGGTTAGGCTACAAACCATGGTCATCGATTCATTGTTTTTATAAGTTTTATGGAGCATCAATGATCTAATTTTCTTCCCTTATCTAGGTTAAATCCCTAATAATTATCAAATTAGATACCTTCCCCCCTTCACACACCTTCACAACCCCTACACACCCCAGTACATCCCATCCACCCCATCCACTCCACACTTCTTTCCGCCTACACACTCCATCCACCCCCTGCCCCCTTCCCCCAGCACACCCCCTGCAACCCCCTACCTCCTGCACCCTACAAACCCCCGGCATCCACCCTTGCACACCCCCTACAATACCCCATGCCCCCTGCACACCCCCTTCAACCCCTTCCTTATGTACCCTTCACACCCCTACATCCACCCCCTACACACCCCCTGCAACCCCTACCCTTGTACCCTGAACCCCCCCCCCCTCTTCGACTAGAAACCCCCCCCCCCTCTTGGACACCCCCTCTGTCCTGGAAAACCCCTCCTGGACACTCCCTCCCTCCTGGAAAACCCCTCCTAGATACCCCCTCCTGGAACAGCCCCCCTCCCCACTGCATATACCCCTCACCCTGCACCCCTCCCCCCTCACCATGCACACCCCCTCCCATGCAAACCTCTGCCCTCTTCCCCAGCACCAGCCCCCCCTCCCCACTACACACACCCCCACCCTGCACCCCCTCCCCTACACACCCCCTTCCCTCTTCCCCAACACCAGCCCCCCTGAATACTTTTAAAATCACCCCCACCACCTCCCCTTCGCACACCCTCCCCCCTCACCCTGCACACTCCCCTTAATGGATTATTATACAAGATAAGTGTCTCTAGAGATCCTCTAAGAACAACTTTAGCTACTAATCTCATATATCTAACCCATATTACATGTTCTCCACCTTGATATTCCAATGATTCCACAACACCATAATAAGAGGCACTGCCTTCCCTCATAGCACCTTCGTACTCCAATCCATGAAATAAAATGCACATTACTCAAATGACATATCCACGTTCAACTCTCTATCATCATTTTCAACCACATTTTGATGATCTGGATCATACTTCAAGAGCTAGGGTACATGAAATACAATTTTCTTCACTTACTATTATAGAGGAGGAGGTAACATATAAGGAATGATTCTAATATTATCCACAATATTGAATATACCAAAAAATCAATGCACAAAATTCCCATGTTTCCTAATGTGCCTTTTCCCTAAACAAGTTGATAACTATTAGAATACCCAATCACCCATGGTGAAACTTATAGGTCATTTCCACAATATAACCTAAATAATTTCCTTCCTCGAGTGGTAACCAGCCACATCTGGATCATAAGAATCCTAGACAGCCCACCCTGGAATGCTCCCCCTGGATAGCCTTCACCCATGGACATCCCCCACCTAGACAGCCCCCCCCCACGGTACACCCCCCTCACCCTGCACACCCCCACCTCCCCCTCCCCACTGCTCACCCCCACACCTCCCCCTATACACCCCTCCCCTACACACCCCCTGCCCTATTCCCTAGCATAAGACCCCCCATAATACTAATAAAAACACCCCTCCCCCTCACCCTACACACCCCCTCCCCTGACCTCTTCCCCATCACCACCCCACTTACACAGTCCCCTTCCCTCTTCCCTAGAACCATCCCCCTGCTTCCTAGACGTCCTTCTAGACAACCCCCTACTCCCTCTAGACAGCCCATCTCTCTTCAAATTTCATTCTAGTTGTCAATATTAGTAAATCATTTCAATTATAATGGAAACTAAACTTGAATCCCCCCTCACTCTGAAACAGTTCTAGTTGTCTATATCAGTGAATCATTTAAATTATAATACTAACCTTAAGGTAGTTAATTTGAATAATATACCAAAAAATAAAATTGAATGAGTAATAAAACCTATCATATGTTCTCAACAGCCTTGAATTAGCTAATTTGAATCATATATCAACAACTAACATTGAATGAGTAATAAAACCAAGCAAACATGTTCCAAATAGAGCTTTAAAAAGATGTAAGTCATGGATAAACATCAGCCTCATTCATTATACTTTAAATGAGCCCAAATTTTTGGAATCCAATCAACAAAATAAATAACATAGACATTCTTGTAAGGATGTATTTCAGTTATTCTAATTACATAATTAAAATACAATCACAAGTAGATTGTATAGTGTTTTAAAAAAAGAACCAATTGTAAAACTAAAAAGTTCCCAATCAGAATACTTACATGTAAAGAAACCCCAAATTATCTGCAACAAGGACAAGACCTTTTTACAAGATAATATCCAAACCATATAGCATATTCCAACTGGTTTGGCCCTACAAAAAAGGCATATATAAGTCACAATTGAAAATGGATACGACCATAACTCTAGATGGGAAGTTAAGAGGCTGTACCAACCCATATAATGAATTGGAAGTTTCAAATAAGTCATATGATGGAACAGAATTTATGACCCATTGGAAAACACTACCTTCCATACATTGGGATTAAGGTCCCTAAAAGATGTATCCATTCCAGTTTCCATGTCAGTGTGACAAACAGTTCCATCTAAGGATACGCTATATACTGATTCATTATTTGTTGAATTAAACCTGTCACAAATTGTGCAACCAGTTTTCAAGCAGCGCATACATAGTTTAGGTGGGGGGAACTTCATTAAGGATCTGTTTGATAGCACTGCTTATAGAACTTATCAATGAAAACTTTTGATACAGTTCGAAAAAATAAGTGGTGTTTGTTTTTCTATATGGAAAGTGGTGTTAATGTGTGTGTGTGAGCACACACATGATTTTTTCTAGGCAAAAAAATAAATGTACATCTTATACAAACAAATATAGGTTGACCCTCTATCTAAATAAAAATATAACTCACCACATATTGTTGGGTATGTAGCTGTGTATGTTTCTGTACACCTTCTTTTCATAAACAATATTGTAATCCCAAAGACCAATTAGTCATTTATTTTAAAAGGAACCAAGGAAAAAACAAATATATAAATTAATAGCATAAAATACATACTTCTCATAATATATACATCAAAAAGAAAATTAAAGAACCAACCTTATCCCTAGATAGCATAATGGCATTATTTGTGGGATGGAATTCAAAACATATCTCCTGCATGCTGTGATACCTTATGACTCCAAAGCTGACTTCATCAGGGATCACAAACGAAATTTTAATCTGCACAAAAAGATCATTATATTTAACCCTAGAAATCAACTGTCAATGTCAATTCTAAACCTTAAACTGCCAAAGATAATTATTTATAGATTTTATCTTTTTCCAGCTGAATGCAGGCTCAATTGCATTTCCATATTCATTGTTGACCCACAAAAATTCCTTCATGTGATTTTGGATCTCACTGTAGTATTATATTCCTTCTTGGATGTGCATGTACACAACCCCTAGTACACAGAAAAAAAAATTAGAAAAAAAAATTAGAAATGAGGTATGATTGTGTTATTATAGAAATTAATATCGATCATATAACATTAATGTGAATTTATTCCAAAGAATATAATTCCTAAAACATCCAACCTATTTCCACAACTCTTCAACCTATTTAGTACAGACACACATTTTCACTCATTCGGATATTGCTATCTCCCAATTATAAGAAGATTTAAAAAAAGATCATATTAGCATAGTAAAAAATTCAGTTACTATAGTGACCCAAGCCTTTTACATATAAAATTTCATTATTTTAAGCATAATTAATCATCAGAGTAGAAGCCACAGATCGTTAATTCTAGTGTCTTGGAATACATGGTACATATAACATAAATCATGGGGCTAAAAAACTTCTTTATATAATCTCCATAATGAGCTCCTAACTTCCTTTGAGCCCTTACATCTGCATAGGGTAACCTAGGAAACACATCACTTATAAATCTAGAAGGATGTATGGGGGAGGTTTTTAAACATAGCCCATAATTTTCTAGTACACATATAAAGGCATAGTATAGATAAAATCATGATTAAGAGAGAAAAGGAGGGGATCCCTTACCTTAAATCCAGTGGTGTTCTCCACTAGTTTTTAATGACCTGAATAAACAAATTAATTCATAATTCCATAACCTCTTCTATATGTAATTGATTTACTATAACCCTTTTTAGTTTATTCAAATCCTTTTTTATTAGTCATAAGTTTCAATTTCATTGTTTGAGCTTGTTTGTTTACTTGGCTTTAAAAGATTGGTTCACTTATATTCAAGTTTGGATTATATGCAAGATGAAAGTGGTTGTCCAGAATTGAAGTTATATTCTTTAGTTCATATCTAGGAGATTGAATGGTTTTAGTTTTAATTAGTTTACTTAGAGTGATGTTGAATTGTTACATACATAACCTTAGTGATAACCGTTTTTGTTATTCGGTGGGTTTGATTACAAAGAATGTGTTTTGATTTATAACTTTATTCCATTTGTACCGAAGGATTACAGAAACAAAAATATGATATATTAAATATATAATAATCTGTTTCAACCATAGAAAAAATGGTTTCATGACCATAATTAAGGATAATAATAGAAATTGATAAACTGTTGTCCTTGAATGTGCTAAATTAGCACATCTCAAACGGTGCTTTCATTTCTTTCAAATAAAAGGGTGGGGAAAGGAGAGAAGATAATTAAATATACCAATACCATGAATACATTCAATTACATGTATGATACTAGATTTATCATACTATTATGGTGAAGGGAGGTGAGGAAAGAAATTAAAAAGAAAACAACTTAAAAGAAAAGAAGAAATTTGGGAAGAGGAATTTACCTCTTGAGACTTCCTCCTTTAAGAAACTCTTAAGGGGAGAGGTTTTCGTATTTTTTGGAGGCTGAGAGATTTTGGAAGTGAGGGAGGACCTTTGGGAGAGATTTGGGCATAATTTAGAGAAGGATTGGATCTTGAGAGGAGTGGAGAGAAGAGGGAGTGAAGGGGGGTTTTCATAGTGGAGGAGAAGAGGGATTTCATGATATTATAATCATTAATTTATTATTTCTTCCCAAGACAAGGAATAGTAAGTATTCCATGACCAATAATAGTAAAGGGGTCATGTGAATTCGAAACAAGTGGGCTTACATCAGCAGAGAATCATCGATGACTCAATTAATCAATTATTTAGCATTTATTGTAAATTATCGGATTCTACTATTCATAAAAAATTCAAGTATTTCAGAAAAATCCCAAAAAATTACCGTAACCATTTTTCGACATGTAGAATCCAAAAATGAAGCCCATTTTTCAAAAATAACTTTCTGAATATGATTATTTTAATATTTAATTAAAATAATAATTTATTATCAAAACCAGTTTTAAAACATTCATTAACTCATTCTAAAGTATAGGTATATTGTACTTACAACTTGAATATGATTTTTATACCACCATAGGTGAGGCTAATATTAATTAGGGTATATAACTATTCATAAGGGTACGGTACTTTTCATTAGGGTAGGTTAATATTCACCAAAAACTATTTTTGTTTTATTAGACTCCAAAAAACATCTTGAACACAACCGTGTATGCTGGATTTTCGAAATTCCAAACACATAAGTGAAAATATTTTGTTTAAAGGTCACTTATCATTTAGTAGTTCATTATGTTGTGATTTCATGTGATTTTATGACATAAATATAATAAGGGAATATCCATTGAAAGTCTTTGGGTCGTTACAGTTACAAATCAACAATTAAACTAATTTATGGAAGCTTATATATTTTAAAATAAGTCTATGACATTGAAGTTTCATGCTATAAAAAATCATACCATCGAAGGTGTTCTAGAATGGGTTCTTAATATAGAAGAAATCTAAAAGATATAAAAATAAAGGGGAAAAAATAATAGTAGAAATAGAAAAGAATTAGAAAAAATGGAAAATCGAACTACATATCGTCGAAGGTGCACTGGAGGAGATAGAGGGGCCACTTCCAAGCAGTGTCAGCGAGGAGGTATGATGGTTGCATCGGATGATGATAAAATTAAATATATTAATAATAAAACTTATCTAATACATAAAAAAACGTACATCATAATATAATAATTCAATATATGTATAAATAGATAGAAAAATCGCAATACAATTCAATATTATAATAATCAAACTACACTGTGTAATAAAATTCCACATATTAAAAATTAAAAAATAAAATTTACATAAATAATGAGTCCCAATATCATTATAATTAGAATAATGATAACCCTCATCCATACCTACTACAGAAACACCATCACCTCCTCTCACACCACCAGCATCATCATCGACATCAGCATCGGTACCGTTACCAGCACTTGGTCCGACTCCGGCTCCGGCTTTAGCTCTGGATCCAGCTCCAGCTCCATCTCTAGCTCTAAAAAAAGAATCTACATTAGAAGAACACATCGAAATCAAAAAGGTATCAACCGTTGTAGCTACTTCTAGTGGATGTGTAGAAGAAAGGGAAGACATAAATTTCTTCATATTTTTAGTTATCTCCTTTTCTGTTTTTTGACACGATCCATTGATTACAGCATTCATTTGTTCCTCTATGACCAAACTAGAACTTGTACCCAAAGAAAAATTTTCATTAGACCAGTATCGAGATGGAACAATCTTCCTCCCAGGTCGATAACATACTCGGGCCTGATGCTCATCTCCTAAAACCTGATGTAGATGATCGTTCAGGACAAAATTGTCCGGTTAGTTTTTTTACAATGACTCCAAATCATTCGGTTGATTTATATTTAACATAAATTAAAATGATAAATAATATAAGGAATTAAATTTAGTAAAAATAAAATAAATAGAAATATACTTACAATCTCCCTCTTGGTGTCGGTATTTGTCAGAGTACCATATTTCTTTTTTCAGCTTGTACAAAACAATGTAGAGAGAGGAACACAACCTTCGATATTTAATGGATTTTTATGGAAAAAACTAATAAATAAATAATTTTTTGAATTCAAAAAAGAAAATTAAACGAAGATAAATATTTTAAATGTTAAATTACCTATTCTTGCTCATGATATGGCAAAGAAGTGTGCCTGTGATTATAAATGTGTTTCATTCAATTCTTGTTTCTTTTATTTCTGTTTGATTTATCCAATAAAAAAATAATTATATAATTTCATTAACAATAATAAAACTATTAATTTATACTTTAGAAATCGTTTTCAAATAAATACATGAATATATATATATACCATAAACCCTCGACCCTTCCAATAGTCAATCTTCTCTTTGTATTGTGATATTGGGAAATCATGAATCACTGGTACTTCTTCATGCACCGCACCATCTCTTTTTTCCCAACCAAGATATAATTAATACTTGTATGATTGCCATATTTCACCTAAATCAATTAACCTTGTAGAATTTTCATTTTTTCCATTAAGTAAATTATATCAAAGCTGCAATAGAAAAAATATTTTTTAAGAAAATATTATCAATTAATATATATAAAAGTTTATTAACATCACATACCCAAATATCTTCCCAGACATTGTCCTTTATTTTCACCAACTTCCTTCCAACTTATTGGTTGAACCAAAATGATATTGTTGTGTCTAGAATGTGTTCCCATAAATCTTTTACATTATATACCATTTTTTAATTATAGCATTTTCCGCATTGTATTCAACCATGATTCTCATGTGTCGATTCCAAACCTCTCACATTTTTTTGCGGCCTCTTCTTCTGGTGGAGGCCGAAGATAATCATGAAAAAATTAATAAAGGAAAATAATATATATGAATTTATCATTAATCACTAACAGTGATGTTTAAACACATACTAGTAGATGGGGGATCTGCTGACCCCTGAACTGCAGTGTATAGTGGTGGAGTAGCCTCTGTGGTTGGTGGGATATCTACAGTATGAGTACTCTATTTAGTAGATCATGATAAGTGTGATGATGGAGGGATAAAAACTGATTAATAACCCTATATAGATGAGGGTGGATATGAATATGGATACGTTGGTGGGTTATATGGGGGCACAGTTCCCTGTACAGTGGATGGTGGGAATGGAAAATAAAGAGGGATGAGAGTCTAAGAACAGCCATCCGATGTGGGTGCGGGTAGAACGGGATATGGAAAAGGTGGGTATGGATAATATGGAGGTGTAATAATATGAGGATGAACTTTTGGTGACTCAAGAGGCGGATTTGTAGGCCGAACTGTAGAATCAATACCCCCTCTATACTATCAGCCTCGGTAGAATAATCCAATCATCGCCTCGATAAAGTAGCCTAAAATAACCTAGATGATAAAATAAAATTAATGATAAAAATATAAATAATATTAAAGACCATAATATTCAAACATAAATTATACTTACAGTGTTGACCAGAGGAGACATACATTGTTAATTTCATTGTATTACTCTATTTCTTCTAATATCATCACAATTAGAAATTTTTACATAGAAATTTAAAATAATATACTCAAATATATATAAATAATGAAATGTTTAAAATATACAAGTTAATTTTATATCATGTATGAAAGTATAAAAAACACATACAATATTACTATAATTTTAGGTAAATACTTACAAATGTGTTAACGTCATGTGTGGTTTGTGACAATTTCTCATTCACAGTCAATTATAGCAATTCAATCCTCAGTGTCATCAAATGTAATATTCGAATAAATATCGACAAGTTCATCCACTAAATAATTGTCATCCATGTCTTCATAAAAAATATGTCTAGGAATGACATCAATAATAACACCAAATTGTTATTATAATAGTTCAGTTACATAAAACACAAGTCTATCCTATGATGTTAGAATATAAGGTTCATCGGTATGAAGCTACCAGTTCTTATTAATCAATCTAAATCCATAGTTATCAATATGCATTCCTTGTCATGAAATTGAATAAACCCACTTACATTTCATCATTGTGACATGACCATCTTCATAGTAATCTAATAAAATGATTCTTTCAACAACTCCATAATATGATATATTTTCTGACCGAGGTTTTCTATCTGATGCACTCTCATAAAAATATGTTGTGGAGCTTCTCTTTACACCATCATGATATGTTTCCAATTTTTTTGCATTGATATTTATAAAAAATCTAAATCCACTGACAACCATTTCCTTACAATCACGTACCACATCATTTGGACAAAATGATAATGCTCTTACTTCATCTGATACTTCATTCATTGTTAGAGTTAAATATAAAAGATACCAAGAAAAAATATTAAATAGAGACATGTGATTATGTTATGAGAAGAAAAAAAATCAATTACCTTTGAATTTATCCAAGCATCAAATTCATTGTTGTGCAATAGTTCCATACTCTTAATAGATATAGAGTGATGTCTCTTTTGTTAATTTCTAAATGTTATCTAAAATATTAAGTCTTTAAAATGTTAGAAGATATTAAGAAATAAATAACTGAAAAAATTCATATTTATTAGTTTACTTACTTGATATAATCATCAAGAACACCACAGTTGAATAATATTGTATGATGATCCATTTCCCACTCTTCCCTGCTTAATGTACACAATGATTATGATCCAGATATCTCCCATGTTTGGGAAAATAAAAAAAAATGTAGGCTCAATGGGATCATATTGCTCATCTTCTATTATCATTAGTCGATTATACCTCGTAGTGACATTATCCATGTACAATTAACATAAATACATTCATTCCTGTGCTAAATGACATTTTACAATAGAGCCTTTGGGGTGATATTTATTTCTCACATAAGATTTCAATGTAAAAATTATTCTTTCTGTAGGAAACATCCACCAACTCAAAACAAGACCACCAAAAAGAACTTTTATTGGATGATGCAGAGTCAATTGTAACATACATGTGACAAATGATGGTGGGAAAATTTTCTCCAAGTCACATATAATAATCTGTGCATCTCTCTGTAATTCTTGAACAACACTTCTGCTCAGTCTTTTATCCCAAAGGTATCGATAAAAATTACATAACTTAATCACATCAACTCTAACATTTTGTTGATGTAAATTCTGAATGTTAATAGGAATCAACTCCTGTAACAAGACATGGTAATCATGGGTTTTAATAGATTTTAGTTTCACATCTTATGTATTTACCCTTTTCAAAATATTACCTGAATAACCATGTGTAACCTTCAAACTTTCCAAGACATGAAGAAATTGTTTCTTCTCCACATTTTTCATCAAATAACAGGAAATAGGGAATTTCCACTTATTTTGACCAATTAACACAGGATGAAGCTTTTCTCTCATACCCCAATCCATCAAATCATGATTAGACCAAAATCGTCTTTTTTTATACTTTGACATTTAAAATTTTATCAAGTAACATCTCATAAATTTTTTTCTCTATATGAATTACAATCAAACCATGATGCAATAAATTCGATGAACAATACAGAGACTCAAAAAAATAGGCTTTTTTCTCCAATTACTATTGGAATTATAATTAAAATGTTTTCTATTTACAATATTTGATTAAATTTTGAAAAGAAAATAATTAAATTTATAAAGTTCTTTAACAATATCATTCCCTGAAATTTGTTGAGGTGTCTCATCTGTCTCGACATCATTATCAAACTATGTCCAATTTTTCCTGTATGGATGATACATTGGTAGAAATTTATGATTCCCTATGAAGCCAAAACTTTATCGAAACTTTAATATTTGGGAACATGTATTTTTAATACAAATAGAGTAGGATAATTTCCTTGTAGTACTCCAACCAGATATCATTATGTGGTTGGAAAATCATTTATCGTCCATAATAAATTTGCACGAAACATAATGTACTCCTTCCTGAATGTATCGTACACTTGTGCACCAACAATCCAAAGCTACTTTAAGTACTCTATTAATGGCTGAAAGAATATATCAATATCATTTCCAGGATCACTGGGTGCAGATATCAATATATTCTTGAGAGTAAATGGATTCTTCATACACATCCATGATGGAATGTTATAAATGTGAATGAAAACATTCCAAGTACTATGTGTAGTATGAATTTGGAGAAATGGGTTCAAACCAACACTAGAAAATCCCAATCTAACATTTCATGGGTCAGCTGCAGAATCAGGATGTAACCTATCAAATTTCTTCTAATACAACCCATCTCTATCATGAACTATTTCAACACTATCCTTATTTATTTCATCTTCATGCCATCTCATATTCCTTTCCATTTGTTATGACTTAATTTTTTTTGAATCCTAGGAATTAAAGGGAAGTTCCACATCACTTTTTGGTATGAGATATTGAGTTTTGTATTTATTATTCTTCCACATTGATGTGCCACACTATTTTCATTGACTCAACTCTGCATTTTCCTTCCAGAACAGATGATAATATTTGGCGCAAGAATGAATCCTAATAGATGAAAATACAAAATTTTCAACCAATATTGATTCCATGTAATCATTTTCTAGAGTACACGCATCATCAGGCAGTAAATCCTTAATAAATGTAAGAACATAGTTGGCCACAATGTTACTAAATCAATACATTGTTTTTCCATGATATAATCGCATTAAAAACTCAAGTTTGCTTATTTTTTCACATGCATGATATACATGGGCATTTTCTCTCAAATTCATCATCCTAATTAATAGACAAAAGCTGTGTTATGGTATTTATTTTCTCTAGCACTGGTCTACATAAAGGGATGTGTTAAAAAAATGGAAACTTATCAGAAATCATATTTTTCATACCAATTTTTTCCGCTGAATCGATGTCATTCACCACTTGTGATTTTTCCCCATTATCATACCACACATGATGATTTTTTTGGAAACCATGTTTAGTAATATGGTATCTTACTTCCTCACGAGTTAACCATGGTCTTCTAACACAATCAAAACACATGCATTGAATCAATCCACCATCTGAATCATTAGTGAATACAAAGTCCAAGAAATATTGTAACTCTTTCTGAAATTCATCAGTGATCCGATCAAAATTGTACATCCAGTATATATCCATTCTAAGGCATATAAACATACATTAAATATATAATCAATAAAATGAATTAACATTATATGTATTGTTTCATAAGATAATAAGTAACAATCAATAACATGTTAATAAAAAATAATAACAAATATTATGGTTAAGGGAATTAATAAATGTTTCAAATTATAAAAAACAATGAATAGTCACACCATTCTATGACCACAGAAGATTATTTTGGTGTACTTCCAACACCCACATTAAAAAATAGATGTTTGAACAATGAACTATTAGTTTTTTTATAGAATTATCTGATGGACCCCCCCCCTCTTGGACACCACCCCTCCTGGACACGCCCTCCCTCTTGGACACCCCTACCCCTCCCTCCTGAACACCACCTCCGGGAATCCCCCTCCCTTTGCACACTGCCCCCATCCCCCTCCCCCATGGACACCCCCCAACATGCACCCCCAGCCCCCTCCCCCTGGAGAGCCCCACTCCCACTGCACCCTCTGCACACTGCCCCACCCCTTAACCCTCCCCCTCCTGGGCACCCCTCCGCCTAGACACCCCCCACCCTCCCTCTTGTACACACCCCTTCAGGACATCCCCTTACACCCCATCCCCCTGCCCCCCATGCACTTCCTCTGCCCCCTTCACTCCCACTACCCCCTGAACACTTCCCCCTACCCCTTCACCCCCACTACCTCCCTTCACACTCCCCCCACCCCTCTCCCTTCACCCAACTGCCCCAACTGCCCCAACCATCAAACCACCCCCCATTTCCCCCCACCTTCCCCCCCCTCTATATGGTAACTATTATAAGAAAAATCCTATAGAAATTACATCACTGAATAGAAAGGTAATACAAAATTATAGGGGAGGAAATAATTTCCCTAACATAAAGGAAATTGAGGACTGAACTTATGAACAACTATAAAGTAAATAAAATGGTAGATATTGGCTCAGGTTACCAGGATTTTACCACCAAACATGTTCAACACCACCATTAACTACTAAGATCCACTAATACTAGGTCCACTAAATTCAAATCCCATCTATCTACCATTAGTTAAAGACATTAAATGTATAAAAAAAAATCCAATGTAGGTATTTGTATATACATACCCCATATTTCATCCTAATAAATAAGAAAGAAAACAATAAAATAAAATGGTTGGCTCAACCTATAAGGTAAGATGGTAATGAAACCCAATTCCAATAACTATCCAACACTTCAAATCCAATGCCCAAATCGTAACCATAATATATCATGAATCCCATCACCAAGACTTACCCAACACTCTCATAAACAATCCAAAATATTTCATAATGTCTTAAACACCTCATACTAAGACACATCTAATGTAATTACCATAAAAAAGAAACTGTTGGCCCTCTCTTCTTCCCTCAAACTTCTCTATACCCAACCCAAAACTAATGGACATCATCCCAAGGGAGGAAAAGTATGGATAAGTAATGAATATTATCAACTGACTAAAAAACACTCCTAATCTCACATAAATATAATAATTATATGTTATCCAAACTAATTGTTTTAAAATTAAATGAAGGAACTTTCATTCTAAGCATGAACCCTCCCTTAAATTCATCTCAAGAGAACGAGTATTAGAAAAACATTTTGTAGTTATTGAATCGATAGTTCCTATATTTATTTTAATTTACATTATATTACCTTTATTAAAACAATTCTTCTTATAAATATGATTCAATATAATATAATTAAAGAAAAATTGCATCATATATTCAATAAATAATAACTGAAGATAGTATAATTAAGAATCTAGTTAAGTTTTCATCTTTCCATACACCTCATCATCATTTTGGATTTTAGTTCATCAATTAATTTTCAAAAATATTTCCTATTACCCATATAATAACACATATTATTGGTAGTATATATATATTCATCACTTCATTATAATATATTGGTATAAGTTTATCATGATTTTAAAAAAAATTAAAAAAGAACACATTACAACAATAAAGGCAAGATAAAACTAAAAATGTGGAATTAAAAAGAATCATAAACATACATCATCATCTACCCTCATAAACAAGGAAGTCCTGATGATTCTAAAGTGGAATAAGTTGATAATTGTAGGTAACATGGTTAAGATTTATTACCTAATGTTACCGATAGAACATTAATTGAAAATAGTGATAATAATAACAATGATTTATTGCGGGTGAGTTGATCTGAAAGTGTTGTTTGAGGTATCCCTTTAATAACATCACAAATAGAGTGATAAAAACATGAAATAAAATGTATTATTTTCTAACCTAAATCACAATATACAATAATAAGAGGTTGATAAATCATAAATGATAACATAGATTGAAAAATTGAAAATTGGAATTTTTGGTAATTAAGAAAAGTAGTGGATGTCAAGGTAAATTTAGAGGAATGAGTGTGAATAAATGATTTTTTTTGGCTAATAATGTAAAATAGTAGGTTATGAGGGATGATGAACATGATGTATAGGTCAGGGATTGGTGGTGTAAGTGTAATGAATTACAATGACTCCTTACACCTGACATGAAATTTGGTTACTCAAAAAAAAACAAGTTCTAGTTGAAGAAAAATACATCCCAGGAGTTTTTTCAAAAGTAGGTATTTCTATTCCAAAGGTTTGTCACCATAAAAAAAGGGAAATATAATATGTAATGTGATAAAATAGAGTATAAAACCACACCTCAAGCAAGAACATGGGCCTAAAATATCTAGAGTAAAGTGAAATTGGGATAATCATAATATCTTAAATATAAAGCTTCTAGAAATGGGAGAATTACAAAAATTATTAGGTGTTTTTATTGTAAAAAAATTATATAAATCCAATATGATTTATATATGTAAAATGATTTTTTAGAGAGAAACAAAACAAAAAAATGGGAAATATTTTTTCCATCATAAACTTATTATTTTAATGGTTATTGTTTTTAATGTAATGGATATAGACACAAGGATACCTACTATGCCACTTTGGTACAATGAGAGGTGACTCCTGAGACCCATAAACGAGGATATAAGAATATTAAAACATCTTACACCACATATAAAAAAATGTTTTTTAGTTTTTCATGATTAAAGGGAGTGTTTTGAAAAAAAGGATCCTCATAAGTATCAAACATAATAACAAGTTCCTCAATGGTCATAGAAGAAGATAAAATGGTATGAGAAGGAAAATTTATATAATGTTTCTTTGAATGATATATAAACTCCCAATTTTTGTTTTTTCGATAGAAGATGTACCTCACACAAGACCTAAAATAAAAAAATTATTACAGAAATCAAATATGATAAAGGGGGATTGGTTCTGTTTTCTAGTGATGAATAAATAATTATTGTTTGGTCTAGAAAATCCAAATTTAGTTGAATAGATATTTGGAAGACAATAGTGAAATTTAAATCATGATTTTTTATCCTATAGTGATCTATTTTGAAAAAAATACTGCGATTGAAATCATAAATAAAACCATAAAATACCATGGAGGGTGGCGTTGATTGGAAGCGTCAGGGAGGAGGGAATCACGGTGATAGAGGTCATCAGGGAGGAGGTAACCGTAGTTAGAGAGGTCTCTGGGGAGGAGGGTTCTATAGTGAAAGAGGTCATCGGGGAGGAGGGTGTTATGGTTATAGAGGTCTTTGGGGAGGAGGGAGTCATGGTGATAGAGGTCATCGAGGAGGAGGGCATCATGGTGAGAGAGGTCATCGGGGTGGAGGGTTACACTTTGAGAGATGTCATCAGGGAGGAGGGTGCCACTGTGAGAGGTCATCGGGGAGGAGGAGAGGTCCTTAAGGAGGAGGGATGCGTGGTGATAGGGTTGCAGATCATGGGAGGAGGAGGAGCCCAATATTGATCGGAAAAAATATGACAACCGTGATATACAAAGGGATATATCTAGATAGGTTTAATTAAATCATGTAAATAAAAAAGCTATAGCCACAGACCTATAAAACTATGGATATAGGTCCATTGGTATAGATTAAATTTATAGTAGTGTCATACTAGAAAGGCCTTGGCCAAGACACCATACATAATAGTAAAAACCCATGCTAGTTTGTCTCATGAGACCTATCGATGATTCAAGGGGCTATAGTGGGCCCCAATAGTCACATAATATGTTTAGTTCATTACTCATATGAATGGGGATAAAAATAAACAATATATACATTCATATTGGAACTAACATATGAAATGTAATTAACTTTCCCGAACCATTAAACATATACACTAACAATTCAGAGTAGTATGGTGAATGGTATCAAGATAGAACATCCATAGTAAAAATAATAATTAACCATTAAATAAAATATTTTAGATGATATCAGAAATTATTAATCCCAATTAACATACTAATAAACAAGAGTGTTGAAATAGATGAAAATACTCGTACAAAATCATCGAGTAATTATAAAGATAAATACTCTTTCACATTGAAACAATAGTTCTTTTGTAAAATTATTTTCATAAAACCTGAAGTGAATTAATGTAGTTTTTTTCATTATAAAATGGTTTATTTTAGAAAAATAATGTGGGAAAAACTAGATTATAGAGTGCATTTCAAAATAGGTAAGAACTCGAGAAGGCCCATTAGAACAAGATTGTTTATTGGAATGAATTCTTTTGAAAACTCCTTTTGTAACCTAGAAATCCTCATAAAAGAAATAAGTATTATGATTAGTACACATATATATAATATTAAAATAAATTTTATTAAGAGTACATAAGAATAATTAATAATTTTATTATGGTAAGTAGAAAATAATAATAACTAGAAAGAAAATGGAGGTTCGGGTAGAAAACCCTTACCTTATATTCGAACATGTTATGAACATTACATAAACATCCTAGATAATAAAATTGAATCCATTAATTCATATACTTATATATATTTATTTGAATCATTATGTTTTTATTAATTTCATTTATGGAAATATTGTTATGTTATATGATTGAATTCTATCTTTCCAGAGTGTTTGTTTCATTGATTTCTTGATTGGTTATCTTGATTATAAATAATAGAGTTCGTTTAAAATTGGTATAATTTTATAGAATTAGAATTTCACATTGTTAATTAGAATATAGAAGTGTAAATGTTTATATATTTCATTCAGATATATATTATAGGGCTGAATCATTAGTTAATACATTTGTTGATAATCTTGTAGATAATTATGACAGTTATTGATCACAACAAAATCATTTTGTTTCTTGGTATTATGTAAATATGTTACATCCAAAACATAATTTTTTTTGTAATATTTATTTTAAAATCTATTTAAACCATTACAATTTTATAATGAATAGCCATGAAGGATAAATTTAAGGACAAAAATTCATCATCTACGAAGGTTTTAAATCAGTACTTCCCGGACGATGATTTCATTTTTTTAAAGAGAGAGAGAGAGTAAAAATATTGATGATGTTTCTTCCATTAACAAGATATAATTTTAGTATAAAAATGATACTGAAGTTATCATGATCATTTGGATAGAGTTTGTGTGTAAAGAATAATAAAAGAAAATAAAATGAAGTAAAATTAAATGATGAAGGAAGAGGGTTTACCTCTTGAAATATCCTCCTTGAAAGCCTCCTTAAAGAAAGGGATTTTAATCTTTTGGAAACACCTAGAGCTCTTGGATGTGGGTATTGTCTAAGGAAGGGTAATTTGGAATAAATTTGAGAATATTTATGGCTTAGAGGAATGAAGACAAGAGGGGGGTGGAGGTGGATTTTTTACTAGAGGTGATGGGTGATTTTTGAACATCTTATTCTTTATTTTATTATTTTTTCCAATATAATAAATAGTTTATATTATTCTGAGTAAATACTGATAAGTTCTTGTGAGTAAGAACCAAGTGTGATTATATCATCCATATATCACCTTATACTCAATAAATCCTATATATGGCATTTATAATTAATTATCATATTTTACTATTCATTAAAAATTCAAGTATTGTAGAAAAATCTCAAAAATTCACCACAATTATTTTTCAAAATTCAGAAATTAAAAATTGGACTCAATTTTATCAAAATAATTTTCCATATATATGTGAAATTTAATTTTATATACAATCATTATTTACTTGAAAATATAGATTTTAGATTTAAAACTATTTTTATAATAAGTTCAAAAATTAAATGAGGTCTCACAAAATTTTCCCAAAATCATAGGACAAAAAAATATTTTTTTTGGAATACATTTTATAAAAAAGAGTTTTATGTTAAATTAATTGATTAATTTAAAATTATAATTAAATATATATTGATCAAAAAAATATCAACACTTAATTATTGATTTTTAAGATATTCACTCTCATTTATAAGTTTCTTAAATTTTATTTTTACTAACATGAGGGAGGTTACTCTTCATAAGGGTAATATTACTATTTATAAGGGTACATTACTATTCATAAGGGTTAGGTTACTATTCAAAAAAAATGTAAGTTGATCCTATCAAACTCTAAATATATTATTGATTTCAACTGTGTATGTTTCTTTTTCTAAATTTAAAACAAAAAAGTGGAAAAATTATGTATAACTGCTAGGTTATAACTGTCTTCTATAACAACAAAGTGTTTGTTTCACCGAGACTCAATGTTTCACGGATTCTATATTAAATTTATTTATAATTCCTTAGGGTGATATATTATACCCCTTACAAACTTTTCGTCCTCGAAATTACTATAATGTTACCTAATAAAAAGACTTGGGAAGTTCTTCATCATAAGTTTCTTAGGCTCCCATTTCACCTCCTCATTTTTAAGATTTTTTCAAAGTTCCTTTCCCAGCCGAGTCATCTGATTCCTCAACACATTTTTTAGTGTCTAGAATCCGAATAGGCTCTTTGCAATAAGATAATTCATGTTCTAATTCTATACCTTCATAAGTGAGTACATGTGTTGGGTCTGGCATGTACTTCATTAACAGTGAGATGTGAAACACATTATGTACTTTAGAAAGTCTAGGATGCATTGCAAAATGATAATCTAGAACTCTAATTCTCTCCAAATTTTCAAAAAGTCCAATGTTACTAGGGCTCAATTTCCCTTTCATCCCAAATCTTATAACATCCTTCCATGGAGAGAATTTCAATGAAACATGATCTTCCACTTGAAATTACAAATCCTACCTTTGATTATCAACATAGATCTTTTTCCTTCTTTCATCTTCTTTTATATGGGTTTGAATAGTATTTACTTTTATTATTGTTTCCTCCATAAGCTCTTGGCCTACAAGTTTTATTTCACCAACTTCATCCCAAAATGTAAGTGTATGATATATCTTTCCATATAATGCTTCATATGGGTCCATTTGAATACTTGAATGGAAACTATTATTATAAGAATACTCCATAAAAGTTAAATACTGATCCCACGAACCTGGAAAATCAAGTGAGTATGATCTCAACATGCCTTTTAAAGTTTGGATCATCCTTTCTGGCTGCCCATTAGTTTGAGGGTGATTGCAAGTACCCAATCAAACCTGAGTATCTAATGAATTATAAAGACTTTTCCAGAATTTTATTGTAAATCGTGGATCACGATGACACAAAATTGAGAGAGGTTCTCCATGAAGTCTCACAAATTCATTAATATAGGTACATGCAAGGAATTCCAATATAAAATCCTCCCTTATATCAAAGAAATGTTAATATTTGGTAAGTTAATCAAAAATCAACCGTATTACATCAGTCTTGCTTGGAGTTTTTGGTAATTTGAAGACAAAATCCATAGTGATGGCATCTCATTTACATGTCGTAATAGGAATACATTGCATGACTACTCTAGGATGTTGTCTTTCATCCATAAATTATCTACAAACTAATCATCTTGATATATAATCAGCAATTTCCCACATCATGTGATCCCACCAGAAATGTTCCTTCAAATATCTATACATCTTAGTTCTACCAAGGTGTATAGAGAAATTCAAACTTTGTTTAACATCCAATAACTGCATTTTTAGCTAGGGTATAAAGGGAACACATAGCCTTATCCAAAATTTCTGAATTCCATCCTCACACACGAAGTTTTACAAATTCCCATCACTCAAAGTTTTAATTTCTTTTTGAATATTTTCATCATATGATTGAGAACTTTTAATTCTTTCCAATAATGATGGTTGGGAACCAATAGAAACTTTAATGATTCTTCTCCTTCATTGATAATTCCAATATCCAACCTCTCTATATCCATGTACATATGATCCTTATCAATCCTAACATTTTTAAAACTCAATGATGCTTTATGATCAATGCATTATCTACCTTATTTTTTCATGGGAGGTAGTGTATGGAATAGTAATAATCCTTGAGTAGCTTGAGCCATCTCCTTTGACTCATGTTGAGTTATTTCTATTAGAAGATGTATTTTAATATCCTATGATCTGTATATATCTCACATATTTCTCCATAGAGATAGTGTCTCCATATCTTTAGTGAAATAATACAGCTTCTAACTCAAGATCCTGAGTTGGATAGTTCTGTTCATGAATTTTTAACCCTCTTGATCCATAAAAAATAACTCTATCATTCTACAAAAGGACATGGACAAGTTTTTTCTTTGATTCATCACTATATATTTAAAATTCACAATTTCATGGGGGTAGAGCTAGGATCAGAGAATTCTCAAATATCCTCTTTAATTCATCAAAACATTATTCATATTCATTTTTCTATATGAACTTAACCCCTTTACGAGTAATCTTGGTCAATGGGTTGGATAAATGGGTGAAGTTCTAAATAAAATTCTAGTAATGACCTACTAAACCAATAAAACTATGTTCCTCGGTAATTTTAATTGGTTTATTTTACTCTTGAACAATATTTTTCATCATAGGATCTGATAAAATTCCATCTTTATAGACAATATGACACAGAAAAGAAACTGCTTGAAGCCAGAATTCACACTTGCTAAAATTCCCATATAATTCATATCTTATAAGAGACTTTAGAATAATGCGCAAGTGATTCTAATTATCTTCATAGGTTTTGGATTATATTATGATATCATCAATAAATTTAAAAAAAGTTCATTAAGATATTCCTTGAAAACACTATTCATTAGATCCATGAAAACATAGGGTACATTAATCAGTCGAAAAGGCATTACTGAAAACTCGTAATGCCTATACCAGGTTCAAAATTCTATTTTTGAAATATGTTCCTTCCTCACATGTAACTAATGTTATCCATATTGAATTCCAATCTTCAAAAAATATTGGTCTCTATGAATTTGATCAAATAAATCATCAATGTGAAGAAGACGATACTTGTTCTTTATCATAACAGCATTGATATCCATGTAGTCAATGCATAGTCTCATAGATCTATCATTCTTATTGACAAAAAGAATAGAGGATTCCCATGGAGAAATACTAGACTGGATAAATCCTTTATCATTCAATTCATCTAGTTTTTTCTTCAGTTCTACTAACTCCACATTGGAAACTCTATTATGATTCTTTCGTTTAGGTTTTGAACCAATAATTAAATCAATAGTGAACTCAACTTCCCTCTCTGGAGAATGTCCAGGTAAATCCTCTAGAAAGACATCAATGTATTCTTGCACAATAGTTATATCATCAATTTGAAGATTTAATTCCTTACCCATATATATTGCATTCTCATCCTCCCAAATAATTGCATTCATTAGTACTACTGGGGGTGGATCTTGATAAGAATAAAATGATGAGGTTTAGCACTAAAGATAAGGGATTCTACACCATTCTCAAAAATTATAACCTCTTTATTCTTGAAATATATTCCCACATCATATTTTGAATGAAAATTCATACCAAAAATTATATCAATGTCAGTCAAGGGTATGATGATAAGGTCAACAACTAAAGTATGTTTTTTGTATCATAAGGGGGACTGATTAAAACATATTTGTCATGATGATACATCCCTTCAGAGTTTTAAGTGAAAACATGTTTATTAAGTCAAATTGGAAATGTATAAATTTATTAGAGAACTTTTAAGATATAAAATAATGTGATGATCTAGAATCAAATAGATATTTGTCTATATTTGAAGAAATGATTAATGTACCTTCTGACACACCATTAGGAACTTCCACCTCATCATTTGTGATTGCATAAGCACAGACTTTCTCCCATGACCTTATTTAGGGAATGTTTATTTGATGCTTTAAAAAACCATTTTCATAATGTCCTATATCTTTAAAATTGTATCATTGAAAATTTAGGGATTCTTTATTTCCCTTACAATCACGTGATTAGTGGCCTTTTCCCCTACACTTGTAAAAAACACCCATACCCTTCAGGAAAGTTTCAGGTGATTCTTCCCACAAGTATCACAAGATGGAAAATCAATTCTTTCATTCTTCCCCTTTTCCTTATTTTGTTTTCTATTGTGTTAAGTATTCATCTTCTTCTCTTGGATTCCTTTAAAGTCATAATACATAGAAAATTGTTTTTCTGTCTTGATAGTACAAGAGACTATATCTTCATATAATGAAAAAATTTTAAAGAATAACACCATTTATAGGAATGGTTTTAGATTATCAAATAATTGATAAATATTTATCCATGGATTAAATGTGTAGTCCACGATTTAATTTTCATACCTTGTGTTATTAGCTTCATACTTTGCAACATTCTCATCCTCTTTTTGCCTTAGATTCTAAAACTAACTTTCCATATCCACTCTCTATTCACGAGGAAGGTGTTTTTATAATACTATTTCATTAAAATACCTCAATTATATATTTTTAATCTCATCATCCTCCATTTTTTTAATTAATGGCCACCATTGGCCAGCATCTCCCAATAGATGATAAACTAGCATGACAACCTTCTCCCTTCGTTACTTCCCAAAGTGAGAAATATCTTTTCTAAGGAACTTATACACTACTCTTATACTAATAGGTTTCTAGTATAATTAAATGATAGAGGATATTTCTGCATAAAATAGACTACCATTGCTCCACCATGTTGTGGATTAAGATACTCCATATAGGTAAGGATATTTTTTATAACCAGAGACAGTTGTCACCGTATAGTTATAAGTTTCTTAGCACTAGTTATAGAATCATTATTCTTCATAAGAGGGAAATACCTACATGGGATATGCGTATTCATGCGGTTCACACTCCTTACACTAGGCACAATTTAAAAATAATGGAATACAATTGGTTAGGTTATGAATCATAATGAATAATGTCAACATGAAAAATACATAACATAAATTGAAATATTATGTGTAGCTAATCTAATAATCATAAACATGGGTTCTTTAAGGAAAAATTTAGTTTTAAATCCTTCATAATGTCTTTTAAATAAAATGTGAATTATCTTATGCATATCACCTAGTGGTTTCAAAACTTGTGTGTAGTAAGTCTCTTTATCATGTATCGGGTTACCCCAAGTCAATACCCGAACACCTTGTCATATTTTTTACTCTTAGGTACATCTATTCCAGAACCACGTCCACTTTTAGTATGCAGACATGAAACTATTTCAAGGAAGATCCACATAATATCTTCCTTACCAAATTTCAAGGATGTTCTTATATGCTTATCCTCAAATTATACCTTAGGGATTTATTCCCTAATCTATGTTTTGTATAACAAGTTTATAAGTTTTATATAAAAACTTCATCTGATACCAACTATAATTCCCTAACCCCAGATGCTCGGAGCCGGTGCATTATTTTTTTTACATAATCATGATTAAAAGAAAATTGTATCCTGATAGACTAAGTAGTTTAGTAGTTTTGAAAACAAGATACATAAATTAGTTCAACAACACAACTTGAAAGGAAAAATAATATGAAAATTCCATTGTAAGCACCTATATCTTTGGGATTATCCCTACAAGTCATTCATAATATACTTCTTCACATCCTAGATAAATATAAAAAATAATAAAGGGGTGAGATTAGATTCTCATTAAGTGTAAATAATACCACATATGTACTCATAAACATAAACACTAGGCATTATGAATAACTAAAAACACATGAATTTAAACATAAACATTGGCATAATATGGCATGAATAAAAACTGATTAAATAATTCCATAAAACATAACCATGGAAATTATACTAGTAATATAATCACATGGACTATCAATTTATCATTTTATAATGAGAGAATGCATAATTCCAGATATCATAATCATTCCATCAAGGTCACATTCAAGACTCTATACACAATTGGTAAAAACCTCATCCTGTTTGTCTCAAGAGACCTACCGATGCATTGAGGGGCTATAGTGGGCCCCACACATTACATAATAAGTCTAATGCATTCTTCATATAAACCAGGATAAACTTAAACAATATAAACCTTTATATTGGAACTTACATATTAAATGTAATTATCTTTCCCCCATAATTAAACATAAACACTGACCATTCGGAGTAATATGGTAAATGGTATCAAGATACCACATATATAGTCAAAATAATCATTATAAATTCAAAAAAAAATATGATATATAATATCATATAATAATAACCCCCAATAAACATAATAATCAATAATAGTGATGAAATTGATTAAAAAACTCGTATAAAATGATCGTGTAATTCATAACATAAATATGCTTTTACTTTGAAAAGATGAGTTATTTTGGAAAAACATTTCATAAAAATAGAAGTTAATTAATGTAGTTTTATTTATAATAAAATAAATTATTTTATAAAAATAATGTGGGCTAAAATATATTACATAGTGAATTTGAAAAATATGTAAGAATTCGAGTAGTTCTTTTGAAATGGGCTTGTTTATCAGAAATATTGTTTTGAAAGATCCTTTTAAAAAATGTAACTCCCCATAAATGAAAGAATGATTTTGATTGGTACACATATAGAGAACATTAAAACATAATTTATGATGGGTACATAAAAATAATTAATAGTTTAATTTAGGTAATTAGATAATAAGAGTAACTGAATTGAAAATAGAGGGTCGAGTAGAAAACCCTTGCCTTATGTCCAAACGTGTTCTGCACTTGACTTTATCTTCTGGGATAATAAAGTTGAATCCATTAATTAATTAATTCAGAAAAATGTCTACATGTATTTGATTACTTCTAGTTTTATTAATTTTATTTATGGCTTTATTGATAAGTTATAAGATTGATTTTCATTGTTCTAGAGTGTTCATTTCCTTGAATTCATGATCTATTCGCTTGATGTTAAGTAATGGAGTTCATTTAAAATTGGAAGAATTATCCAGAATTGTAATTTCATTTTTTTAATGAGAATCCGGAATTTTAAATATATATACATATATAATTTGGTTATATATTATGAGTATAAATCATTAGATAATACATTTAGTGACAATCGTTTACATTATTATGATGGTTATTGATTCATAACGAACTAATTTTTTATTATCGCTTGGTATTTTGAAAATATGTTACATAAAAACATAAAAAAGGATGTAATATTCGTTTCAAAATATTTTCCAACCATTAATTTTTTTAAGGAATATCCTTTAAGGATAAATTTAAGGACAAAACTTCTTCATCCAAGAAGGTTTTAAATCGGCACTTCTCAAACATTGATTTCTTTTTTTAAACAAAGAGAGAGAGAGAGAGTAAAAAGATTGATGATGGTTATTCAATTTACATGATTCAATTTTAGTATATAAATTAAACTAGAGTTATCATGATCATTTTTATAGAAGATGTGAGGATATAATTATAAAATAAAAAAAATGAAGTGAAATTAAATAAAAAAGGAAGAGAGTTTACCTCTTGAAATATCCTCCTTGAGAACATCCTTAAGAGAAGGTATTTTGGAATTTTGGAAATTCCAAGAGCTCATAGACGTGGGGAGAGGCTAGGGAAAATTATTTTGGTAAAATTTTGTAAAGAATCAAGGGTTATACGAATGAGGAGAAGAGGGGTGATGGTGGATTTTAAAGTAGAGAAGAGGGGTGATTTTTGAATATTTTAATCATTATTTTATTATATTTTCCAAGATAAAAAATAGTGTGGGTTAACATGACCAAAAATAGTAATAAGTGCATGTTAGGTTAAACCAAGTGTGCTTACATCATTCATACATCAACTATTACTCAATTAATCATTTATTTAGCATTTATCGGTCATTATCGTATTTTACTATTCAATAAAAATCTAGTATTTTAGAAAAATCCATAAAATTCACCATAACAATATTTTAATATTTAAAATTTAAAAATGGACTCAATTTTATCAAAATAAGTTTCCAAATATGTGAAATTTAATTTTTAAATAAAATTATTATTTACTTGAAAAATACCAATTTTAAATTTAAAAATAATTTTGTAATACTTTCAAAAATTAACTAAGGGCCCATAAAAATATCCTAAAATCAGAAGACAAAATAATATTTATTTTGAAATACATTTTATAAAAATTAATTTTATTTTAAATTAATTTAGATATATGAAATTATAATTAAATATCTATTACTCACAAAAATATCAACTCTTAAGTATTAATTTCTAAAATATTCACTCCCATTTATAAGGTGTGTAAATGTTATTTATATTTAAATAGGTGAGGTTACTATTTATAAAGGTTATATTAATATTAATAAGGGTACATTACTATTCATAAGGGTAAAGTTATTATTCACCAAAAATGTATGTTGATCCTATCAGACTCTAAATATCTTTTAGATTGTAATAGTGTATGTCCCTTTTTTGAAATTCAAAACACATAAGAAAAAACAATATGTATAATATCAAGGTTATAACTATCTTCTATAATAAAAAAGTGTTTATGTCTAAGATAATGACTGTTTCATGCATTCTATATTAAATTTTTTTGTAATTCCTTGGGGTTTACAATGTGCGACCCCAGTATGGTGTGAGATAAAATCCAAGTAGGATAATAGAAATTTTGTCTAATTCCATCCAATATGTGAATATATAAACATAATAGGGTGTATGTAGAAATAGAATATTTAAATGAAGTCTTGTTGCAAACAACCCAAAAATGTCTGGGTTCCAATGGACCCCGATCCTCTACTACCTACTTCAGCCGTAGCTGGAAAGTCTCTGAATAAAATTTTATTCATGTATAATTATATAAATAAGAATTAGGACATGTTTTATAGGCCAATATCACTGGTAATGATATGCGATTGAGAGTTGACTAAACAAGCCATTAATAAAGTATAATGCTATGATCGAATCAAAGCTTATGATTTTGATTCAAAGACATGTCCTATAAATCATTTCATTAAGTATTCAATTAATAACCTAAGCCTATCGTTGACATTCCTTTTTTTGAATCTATGTATCACTCCATTTATAACATGAACCAAACACCCTAGAAGTCCATCCATGGACATATTTGTTATAACATAGGTATCCATCTAAGTGTCTAATAACATCACTTCCATTTGAGTATATCCTATACTGTCCACTAATGGATCCCAAGTCTCACTCCCAACATATATAGAATCAAACCTCTTATTTTATCATTGTAATTGCATGATGAGTCCAAGTATCACATGGTATTGTGATGATAATCACCCTAAGTCCATCCTTGATAGTCCGCTAGGGTTTCCAAGTATCACTCGGTTGTATGTAAGGTAATAGATGAAAGATTCCATCCATGGAATTTATATATGAACCCTTGTGTCACCCAAGGAATATGATAAACATTAAATCAAGGTCATCAAATTATTTAAAAATTCATTATCCTTATCGTTTCAATTAACACACACCATAGAAGGTGGTTTAAATCACGGTCTAAGCATGTAAGTTTTAGTATTTAAATATCTCGTGTGGGAATGTCACTATAAGAATAAACTCATGATTAAACAAGAAAACACATGGCCATATCCAAGGGATACGGTCTTCTATCCCATTACATTAATCAATTCAAATTAAAATTCCAACCATCATTTAACATCCCATATAAAGTGGTAAATGAAACAATTAAAAGGTAACCAGTTCATAATCTACCCATGGTGTCCAATTAAATAAGTAACTCACCCATTGGGTGATTCAATTTCAAGGTCCTTAACCTTTAATCATTTATAAATGAGTCTAATTAATTACACAGGTCATATATATCAATTTTAGTCAAGGAATAAATTCCATTTCATGGGTTTCACTTAGAAAATCAGGTGCACATCACAAAAAAATATATATAAACTCCTAAAAATTAAAGGTAAAATCATGAGACCACCCAGTGTAAGTCTGTAGTAGAGTTATCATCTTGTATCATCTTTTGATTCAAATTAGATCTAGAGAAAAATGAAGAGAAGATGAAGAACCTAAAAATTTGTCATATTATATTGTAGTTAAATAACTCCATGGATCCAAAGATAAATGAAGAATAAAAAACATAATGGATTACTTACTGTCATGAATCCAAAGAGACTAAAGAATCTCTATTTTGTATTCAGACAGATATTTAGTAGAAAATTCTATCCAAAGGCCTTTGAGGGATCTACCACGTGTGATTCTATCCACGGAAGGAGGGGAAGAAATAAATTTTAGGTTATAATATATTTAAGTAAAAACAATCAATTTTCATAAAAAATAATGGGACCCATGGATTGGATGCATGGTTGGCCAAACCGTGCGTCGACTGTGCACCCTTCACTATGATAAGTGGGTAGCTGCACAATCACTGCAAATGACTTGACTAATTCTGTGCAAACTATGCATTTTGGATCAACCAAAAATTAAAGGAGACTTTCATGGGAGTTCAACTCTATCCACATGGTTTAATGAAACCATGTGGGCTGATACCTCCCTCTTCTGAGGTCTCTCACGGTTAGTAGTAATCATTCGACCTACCCCTCATTGATTCTACTAACCGTGCAGCCTTAGTGATTTTTTCAAAAATGTGGGATCTGAGATTTGAACATTCCCTAGACATGACTAATAGGAAAATCACCTCTAAGGGTACTCACATAAGGCCGTAAAAAAAATTAAAATCAAAATTAAAGAGTTCCATAACTCATAAAAAGAATATAGTTCTTACAAGATTCATCCATAAAGAAATTCATCCTCAAATTTCCATTCCAATAGTGTTGAAGCATAATATGTGAAATCCTTTGACCACTATGGCCATACATCATCCTCCCACTCCTAGGTCTCATCTTGTACATGATTGATCTTCCGTAGCATGTGTACTAAAGGAACTGCATTACCACATATAACCTTCATGATACGTTCCACAATACAAATAGGATTCTCATCAAAGGATGAATATATATATAACTCAACCTCCTCGGGCTGAAAATAATGTGATGGGTCTAAATGATAATAGCACTGCTGAGATATATGGAAGATGTTGTGGATATATTAGACCTCTAAGTTAATAGGAACCGATAGTCTACCAGCTGTACTCTTTCTAGAATATTGAATGGCCATACATATCACGGTGAAAGGTTACTGTATATCCTGATCCATATGTCACCAACCCTTGGTTAAATATGTAAAAAGATTGAATTCTAAACCTCAAACTCAAGAGGTCATCTGAGGCGGTCAATGTAAGATTTATTTCAAGACTGTGTAGTATCCATCTGCTTCCTGATCAACTAAACCATATCTAATGTCTCATATACGAGATGATGTCCTAGTGAATCTACCTCACCCCACTCTAGCTAGCACATGGGAAATCTGCATAGCCTAATGTAAAATCTTCATATGTATCCATCTGAATAGTATCTTGGAAGCTATTTTTTATGATAATTTAATCATGTGTATGTGCCTCTCCCAATATCCCTAAAAATCCAAGACGCATGCCCCCAATAGTCCTCAAGCACCTACATTATGCATTTTAAATGTACATTGATTTGAGGGTGGTATGATGTGCTCCGAAGAACCTATGTACCAAATTCCCACTGTGACCCCTACCATAATCGTGAGGTTGAACCGAGCATCCTAATCAGAAATGATAGTATGAGGGGCCCCAGAAAGTCATATTATCACAAATATATAACCTCCCAAGATCATATACTGAAAAGTTTTCCTTGATAGGTAAGAAATGAGTAAACATTATGAGCCTTTCAACAATAACCCAAATATAATCATTGCCTTGTGGTGACCTCGGTAAACCAGTCACAAAATCCTTCACAATGTCATCCCATTTCCACTATGTAATGGGAAGATATTTTAAAATTCTATCTAGTTGTTGGTGTTTCTCTATCACCTGATGACAAGTGGAACACCTCATGAAGGAACCTGATAGATCACTTTTTATTCCTAGCCAAAAATATTGGTGACGTAAATCCTAATACATATTTTTGACTTTGGGATATACTGCAAAAGCTAAAGAATGAATGTATCACACAATCATCTCATGCATGTCATATGAAACCCATATGTGACCATGTATATGTATAGTTTCATCATCTCCTATGATCCAAATAGGATGAGGTTCCTTATCTTTCAATCTCTCCCATAGGACTAGGCCCTCAAAATCCAATAGCTTTCACATCCTCACTATATCCATAATGTTGGATTCTATACTAAAGATGAAAGAAAGTTCTTCCCCAGACTCTCTGGGACCTCTATTTGTATCTCAGAGAACAAATCCATAAGATTCTACTTGCTATTGGCCTCCTAAACATCCCTTTATTTGAGTCCCCCTACTCATTTCATAGATCACTACATTTCATTTATAAATTCTATAGGCATGATAAAAGTCAAAATACTATCGGTATTCAACCCACCATCATTATATCATATTAATATCATGTTATGTAAAAATATATATTAGAATTTCTTGGTTGATGAACACCAAAAGATTGTCTCCCTGTAAGTTATTTCTCCACCAACACAATGCATGTACAACCAAAACTAATAAGAGATCATGCATTGGGTAGATCCTCTCATGTGGCCTCAACCGATGAGACCCATTTTCCACAACTTTCTCCTCCTATATTATAAAATTTCCATGACCGATACATGATTCATCATAGTAAAAAATTTAACTACGTCTTGGTTAGGGAAAAATTAGTAATGGTGATGATTTCAATATCCCTTTCAGCTATTGAAAGGACGACTCATAAGAATATGAACATTCAAACTTCACACCCTTCTTAGTCAAGCCTATAAGTGGTGTTGATAATCATGATAAGTCATGTTTAATGTGTATGTAATAACTATACAACCCTAATAAACTCCATATCATAAAGTTTGTTTTTGGGATTCTAATAGGAAAATACAAATCTCACATTCTATGGTCCAAATGACACTCCTGTTTCTGATATAATGTGACCCTGGAAGTGAATTAGATTCATCCATAAGTGGAACTTTGTGATCTTAGCATATAAATGATGCTAGATCAGTGTATCCATTATAATCTCAACATTTTTGGTATAATCGTATCGAGTGTTAGAATAGAACAAGATATCACCATGAATACCATGACAAATGAATCCAGATAAGGATGGAAAACTCAGTTTTATTAGTTCCTTGAAAACTGATAGCATGTTCTTGAGAATGAATGACAAAACCAAATACTCATATAGACCAAACCTACTATGATAGGCTATGAGGGGTATATATAATGGTCTAACACACCCCTGATGATAACCCTATCTAAATTCAATCATCAACAACACCATAGATCCGTGATGATGGTCAATCAAATCATCTATACACAATAGATGATATTGTTTCTTAACACCATGTTGGATTAATTTCTATTAATCCACACATAGACTAAGAGTTCTTACATCCTTTTTCATATAAATGACTAGAGGACCCCACTGATAAGTACAGGGTCATATAAACCCCGTTTCCTTTAAACCCTTAAGCTTCCCCTTCATCTGTTGCATCTCGGTTGTAGAAATCCTATAAGGAGGAATGGATACTGGTGAAACTCCAAATACTATCTCTATAGAGAACTCTACCTCTCTAACTGGGGGTAGTCTTGAAAATTCATCAAGGAAAAATTCCCCAAGACAATCCATCTCCAGAAGGAAATATACCTAACATGTTCCCCAATCATCGAGGTATAAACTTACAATATGGTATGTAATCCCACCTAGCCCATGATACTCAGGTTTATCTTGACTCTCCGAGATATCCCATTCACCCTTTTGAATAAAATATCCTCCATCTAGTGATGTGAAGGTCACAAATGGGATATAGAAATCAACAAAAGCATGAAATTAAACAAACCATTATATCATTACAATTATTTTATAACCATCAACATTGAGAAAAAAGTGGTTCCTATATGAAGTGATACCCACCAATATCAAGGGGGAACTCCTTTCACTATTGTGCATCCTCTGTTCGAATTCCCAACAGAGTATCAAGCATTATAAAGCCTTCAGAATAGTGAACTCTAAGCCTGAGGCTCCAAAAAATGGGAACATATATAAATCTATGAGAAGTTCATGTATCTAAAAGAGTATATTATAAATTTGAGGATAGTATAATAATACCTCTCATAGTATAATGTTCGGGATCTGACTCACCAAGTGTCGATTGCACTGTTTATACTTGTCCATATCGAAGTCCCTATGATACAGCCTGAATATACTGAGAAGACTTGCACTACCATCGCTAAAAATCTAAGGAATGACTACCACATCCACTACCACCTTCTTATCCTGATTAAATGACTGTAATCTGACTCCCTTCCTGATGAGAAGATTCTAACCCTGATCCTTCACAAGAAGTCTGTGCATGCCCTATCTCACAGGTCGCCAAAGGATAAGTTCTGCAAAATCACTATGGATGGCCCATATTACCACAAGATCAACACTCAAATGGGTCCCTCATGAAATGAGGTCTGTTATGTCCTAGTATACCACACTAGTGGAACCTCACCTAGATAATTGAGTATATTTTATGGCTACTTATACCACCCCAAAGAATCAGTAAAATACACCTCTTATTTATAGTTGATATTGTACCAGATCAATGTGATGAACCACCCTGGATCGCATCCCAAACCTCTCTTAGGATATGATTTATGATAAGATCCCCATTCATTATTCCAGAAATGGTATTCAGATAAAATACAATCACCTATGATTAGATGTCATACCTGAGACAATCCTCGAATATCTTAGATTTAGATAACTCCTCACCAATCAGAATAGGTTTAAAGTGCCAAAATTCTATAAAATGATCCAAATAATTTATAAATAATACCAGGAACCACTCCATGTGTAAGAAATCTAAGCCTCTATCAACCCTCAATGTCTCAAGATATATTTAATCATATAATTCCATATGAAAATTCCTCCAAACCATATATCGATGATGACCCATCTTATTAATGACATCCCACCATATCTTGGAAGAATCATGAAGTGTATAAGCTGTATGATTTAACCTCCTACCAGTATGTGTCTCGAGATTTTTGAAAATAGATTGAATGGAATCTATCCATGACTTCGTAGATTTTGGTCCCCCATACCCTGAAAACATGGGTGGATTCTACCCTTGGAACTCACACATTAAATCACTCATGGTTGGGGAATGTTGTGGTAATCCCTCAATAGTTTTCATGAAATGCATAAAGCATTCAAAGAACTATGCCTCAACATCTATTACTAGTACTATTATTGGTTCCTTAGTAGAAAAAATGGAAGGATATATCAGTATACCTAGGCCAACCACCTCCGAATAATGGTCGTCACAACCCTAATGGCATGCGATTGTAGGGCGTCGTAGTGTAATATATATACAAAGGCCAAGTGAATGCCCCAAAATAAGGTTAAAAAAATACTAAAAGCACAAAAATTTAAATAGGATATGTATAAGACATCATATATAATAATAAATTCCCTCTTCCTTATGCTTGAGTTAGGTTTGGTCAGTGTACATATGATAAGAAAACAAGAGATACTGCCTACTTCCCACAACTATGGTCGAGTTTGGGTCAAGATCTATGGTATAATAAATTCAATTTCCTATCAATTTTTTTTACCAATTCAAAATTTTCAATGTCAGAACCAAATAGTTCACCACTTGTGATCCATAAGGTCCCATACTCTCCATGAACCAAATATGGAATCTATCTAATTCACACCATAAAACATTCCATCCCATGCGATGCTTGGTCACTGACTCAACATGAAACAATTGAATGATTTGGGTGTCTAATGTATCCTAATATGAAAAATATTTCTTACGTTATGGTATGAACTCTAAGTACCAACCATATTCTTCTGTTCCTTGTACAATCATTTATCAAATTTTAGGTAAATAAATCATGAAACATATCACAATATCATGAAATCATGAAATGAATCCTATATGGAATGACATAATGCATGGAATTTGAATTCCAAAAGGTTCCTAAAATGATGCATGAGATGGAATAAACTCATCTCATGATATTGAAAAAAAATATAACCTGTAATCATATAAATAATCACATCACAATTTATGCACATCACCCAATAGTGGAATCAAATCAACTGTAATTGTTAAATTCTAGAAAACAAAAATTTCCATTAGAGACAATTTGGATTTTTTCATATTTGGGTTAGATACTCTTAATAACAACTAATCATAAAATTCCAATTCCATTATAAAACTATATCTATTGTCTCTAATTAGTAAGTTAGAAAAAAAATCTATGATAACGCTTTTCAATGCCCCAGACCTAGATGCCACTGAACAGTGCCCAGACCCTGTTTGTCCGCATGGACTGAAGCGTATATATATCCTCAAACGTCAGATGATTATTAATAGTGGTGAGCATCCAGAAAGTATCTATGGGGAGAATATTCCCTCTAATCAAAGTGTAACAAAGTTATAGAAAATATACAAAATATCAGATGTAGTAAATCAATCGGACAACAGATAAACATATAGTATATTGAAATAAATATGCATACATTGAATAATAAACCACAATAGTGGAGAAAACATAACAATATATTAAAACTCAATAAACTGATATCACATACAAAATTATGATGATGAATTTCATGTTTCTACAAAGAATCCAATGCTACCTTCTTTGGATTTAGCCAAAATAGTCTATGAATAAACTGTTAGTCATGTATCATTTTATAAATAAGTCTCAGGACCTTATGTGTATCCCAACTTCCCCCTTAATGGTATGTGATAAAGCATTTCCAATCTAGGAAATTAATAATGTATAACGATCTGACCAAATCTGATATTCCAGTTTGCTTGGTAGACGTGTTGTATAAATCATTTCACTAATTATTGAATTTATAACCTGAGATCATACATGGAATTCCTTATTTAGAATATTACTATCGATCTAAGTATAACATGAACGAATCACTCTACACGACCATCCTAGAAGATCCTCATAAAAAACCAGGTATCCTACCTGCAAATCATTATTTTCATTTTCCCAAAGCCGGTTTATGGGTTACCAGTGACCTTACAGACTAATCCACCGATAACCAAAAACCACCATAGCAAATTAAAACTTCCAATTTCAAAATTCAAATAGACCATGCCACCTTAAAAAACATGAGAACTAAGGCACCTCGAACAGAGTGCCACCTCAAGCCACACCCCAACCAATGAAAGGTGACCGAACTGCCGACGAACAGCCATCGCCACTGGAGCTGAGGATGTCGACTATGCCATTCAATGGAAGTCAGAACCATCAACCCTTTATCAGTGCATCAACACATTCACCGATTTAAATGAGGGAGAAACCCTCAGAACATTGCATTTTCATCACAGGCATATCACAAAACTCAAACAGCGTTGAAATAAACTGAAGATGAGGAACCAGATTCATCCCACACAACAATCAAATGCAACCAAACCATGTCGAAAAACCCGCCATCGACAGAATATGACCCAAAAAATCAGCAAGCATTCCACTACAAAAATAAATACGAAAACAATCACCTACCAGAACGAAGTCATCACCACATCCTACACAAAACTTGGAACAAGTCCCGTCACCCCCTTCAAAACCACACCCAAAGGCAAGATCTATCCAAAGCTCGTACAGTCCTCACAAAACAGAACGAAAACCCAAAAATTGCAGCGCCATAAACCCGCACCCTGGAGCTTCGTCGTGCCTCATAAGAACCCTAGACAGATCTGAAACTAGGGTTTGAGGGAATCCAAGCAATGAAGCAAAGCGCCGACGATGATGACGATTCTGCGCAACGACGACTATGAGGATCCGTTCCGTGAACGCACAAGCTGAGAGCCAAGGATAGGGTGACCAATGAGGGGAGGAAGGCGACGATGGATGGGAGACAATGTCTGACTCCTGGTGTATATAGAATCAACCCTCTATATATATGCATGGAATTCCATAATTATTCTAATTATCACATGGGGGTATGATGATAATCCCACTTATTCTCTCTTTGGCAGTCCTCTTGGGTGACCATGTATCACAGGTACATAAGTATCACAGTAGAAAAAATTTTCCATCCATGTATTTCCTATGTGAACCCATGTTTCACCCTAAAAATATGATAAATATTCAATAATGTAAATTTAATTATTTCAAAAATATTTACCATGATCATTTCAATTAAAAATCACCTCATAAGTTTTCTCAAAGAAGGAACTAATCTTAGAAGGATAAATCTATAATTATATCATGTGGGAATTTCATTATAAGAAGTAACTCATGACTAAAAATGAAAATACATTTCCATAGCTAGGGGACATGGTTTTCAATTCCACTACATTAATCAATTAAAATTTCAATTTCAATTCATCATTTAATATCCCTTAAGAAGGGGTAAATGACAGACATAAAAGGTAACCGGTTCATAAGTCACCTATGGTGGTCCAATTGATTAAGAAACTAACACAAGGGGTGATTCAAATTCAATGTACTTGACCATTAATCATTTATCAATGAATTTTATTACTTATAAAGGTCATAAAAATCCATTTAAATCATGGAATAAATTGTATTTAAAGGAATTCAATCGAAAAATCGAGTGTGTGGCCGAAAAATACATATAGAAACACCCTAAAATTAAGAGAAATTCATGATACAACCTACTGTATATTCTTAGTAGAGTGATCATTTATTATCAAATCTTAATTCGACTCATATTAAGAGAAAAATGAAGAATATACAAAGAACCTAAAAAGGGAATATTTTCTTTCACCTAAATAACTTTGTCGATACAAAGTTATATGAAGAATGGGATAAAATGAATATATTTCTTACAAGCATGAATCCAAAGAGACTAAAGATGCATGATTTCAGGTTAGATAGAGATTTAGGTTCAATGCAAATCCAAAGGCCTGTGAAAGATCTCCCACGCATGCTGTTATCCAATGAATGTGGAGAAGAAATAGATTTCATGTTATAAGATTTGATGTGAAAAATGTAAATTTTTCATAAAAATAATGGACCTCATGGTTTTCTTGCACAGATGGCCAAAACAAGTTCCATCTCTGCACCCTTCATTATGCTAAGGGGTCACAGACACGATTACTATGTAGGGATTGACCAACCATGCACATACCGTGAATTTTGGCTTGTAGGTGCCTCGAATAGGCATGTTCCTCCATCTAAATGGTTTCCTAAAACTATGCAGGCTTTTTATTCACTCTTTGAATGTCTCATATGGTTAGTAGTAACCATGCGTACTTCCCCCAAATAGTTTCAAATAGCTATGCAGCCAATTGTATTTTTCAAAAAAGGTGGGCTCTGGGCTCCGAATAAGACCTAGAAACACAAGATACCCCCATGACCTCAAAGTGTATTCACATAAGTCCATAAAAAGAGTTTAAACCGAAATTAAAGAGATTAATAACTCAATGTAATAACTGTGTTCTTACAATTATAAATCCAAAATGATAAATTATTATCCGCCTTCCATTATTTTTTATCGTTTTAAAAATAAAATGTTGTTTGTACATATGAGCAGACTACCACATCCATGATTGACGGATTAATTATTATTCGCCACCTAAAATGGATAGATATAAGAATATATTTAATTAATAAATATGATATATATATATATATATGTATTACATAATTAATATTTTTGAAAATTAAATCATTATTTACCTTTCTATCTTTCTATCCATTAGAAAAAATGATAATATATATCTCAAATACATGAGGACTTCAACCTTCATTAATTTTTTGTTTCATTTTTAATCACAATAATACATGGATGGTTAAAAATTTTATTTTATGAATATATATTATTTTCATGATTAATATATTTCATGAATATAGTTTTGAAATGATTACCCAAAATAAATAATCAATATAATGTAATCTATTGACATCATAAAATTAACTAAAACACACTTTTCATTGATTTTATATTTATGATTCATTAGTAAAATTATCATAGAATGATATTTGAAATTTATAAACCATTAGATAAATTCTTTTATAATAGATTTAGTAATGTTGTAATGATGAAATTTTATCAATGAACAAGGTTCGACAACAGCGTTACAAAGCATTCCAAAAAAGATAAAAATTACAAACATATTATGATGAAAATAAACATTAAATAATGAATTCATATGTATTGAACAATTATAATTTATTATAATAATTAATATATATGAATAAGGTTCTCAAATAAGTTTTTAAAATTCTTATGTTTATCATATAATAGGTTAAATTTCTCTAATAGATGTCAAGAGTTAAGGAAATAATTTCATCTCAATTTCAATTTTCTAAGTCATGTATTGTATTATGAACCTGTTTTATACTATATAGTGTGTATATGTCACAAAACAACCTAGGTCACCGCCAATCTAAGTACCATATCTAGCCCTTGGTATGGCCTAAAGGGAATTCCCAATCTCCATGGGTTAACAACATGTGTCTGGGAATCGTTGAACAGGACCGAGCAAGAAATTCCCTAATAATAACATAGACATTAAAAAATATCCATGTAACCCATCAGATAACAATGAATAAAATTAAAATACAAGATAATATATTACATGAAATCTAAAACATTTTTTTACAATAAAATATGGATAAGAGATAAGTTGGTAATAAAATTCACCCAACCAAAACCATAGGCCCCCATGATATTTTAGAAAATATAAACTCTTGAATGAGGGGAGGAAACATTAATGGAAAGGAATGTGAGCCCCTTATATTGGTGAATCTTGAATAAATTGGGTGAAATATAACAAAATATCACACCAAATTGGAATGTTGAAGAGGTGTTGAGTGAGGTGGTAGGTTTCATGTTCAAATGGTTTGATATAATTTAATTCAAATGATGGTAGTAAGGATATTTCACATTATTGAGTTTCTATAGAAGACAGATGATTTGACTATAAGGTTTTCTAAACCCTGCACTAACTGTATGAGTTATATTTCCTTACCTGGGAACTTTCAAGGTTGATTTACACAATTTAGTAAATGTTTCACCAACCATTTGAAATTAAGATTTATTATTTAGATTTATATTGCATGGATACCACATGGTGATCAAAAAATTACCACATGGGTACTCCTAGCTATAAAAACCCCAATTTGTTTCCAAAAACATTAACATTTCAAAATGAAATACCAAAAAAGGACACTGAATAAATAAATAAATAAAATAAAATAAATACCTAAAATTTAAACCATGGGTTCAATAGTGTTTCCCAACAAACCACTTTCAATCACCAAAAATTGAACTCACAGTTTTATCAAGGAAAACATGAGGCCACTAGTCTCTCATATGAGCTTTATATTCCCACATTTCATGTGAATCCAAACCGTAATTCTATAAAACACGAAATAGAAAAATAAATTTCCAATTTATAACCATTTCTTAGGTTTCATTAATTCAAAATAGATTCTCATTCATAGAATCATTGGGTTCTACTATAATTTCTTCTTAACTAAGCATGTGGTAGGGATCCAGGTTATATTTATTCAACTATGAGATGTGGAAAATGTTTTGAATTGATATCAAATTAGAAGGAAACACCAATAAATAAGACACATTTACACATATCTTTATTATTTAAAATTACCACATAAAAATCCAGGAATTATTTACATATTTACCAATTCATCGGTGACCCAATTGAGGTGAGACATTGGGGAAAACCTGGTCCTCAATTGAAATTTATAAAGGACAATAAAAATGATATACATACAACTTTTGGTGGCTCTAGGATATTAGAAATATATAAATATTTATAAGAATCATCATATCAATCTCCTTTTTGAGACTACATCATACCAAATAGGTCTCACTTAAACCTTCCATATAAAAATAACAAAATAATGGTCGACTATAAAGAAACAAATGGTGCTATATGAATTTAGAAATGATAACTGTTATTATAATATTAATTGATTTGTACTAAGTTGGTGTACCCAAAAATACCAAATTAATGAAAAAATTCCCAAATCATATCCCCTATGTAACACCCCAATATTTTATAATTTTTTTCTTTGAATAAATTGAATGTGTTCGATAGATTTCTTTACACACAACACTAAGGCCAAATGAAATGTGATATAGTAACACATTATAACATATATATTGAATTAAAAGGTATGAATATAAATAACCATATTTTTTAAAATTTTTACAAATTTTATATATAATTTATATTTATTAATTATTTAATATCAAATAATTATTCTATTTTTAGTTTTTAGTTTATGCTTGAGAAATATTTTTTCTTCAAAATTAGATTTTATCATATTTTATACACACAAATATTATTATTAATTTTATAATTTATATAAATTTTATTTGATAAACTTAATATCATTTTTTAAATCAAAATTTAAATATTATCTTAGTATGATGTTTTAGTATATTTCTTAAAAAGATTTATTTTTCAGTGAATAGTCAAAATAATGATTTTTTAATAAAAACATTAATTTATTTTCAAGAAAAATTCATTTTTATGATTTGGATTTTATATTAAATTAATATAATTTTCAATTATTTATAAATAATATAATTAATTACATAATCATAATCATTATATTTTATTTGTATAACTTCATTCTTTGGCTTAGAAACACATTTTTCTAAAAAAAAGTTTTTATGTGCGTAATGTGTTTTGAAATTAATAAATTAAATCAATCTATATTTATTAATGGTTTTAAATAAATTTTTTAAATATATATTCAATAATATATTTTAATATTCATTTTATTTACAAGTAATTTAATGTATGTAAATTATGTTTTATGTTTAAAGATTCAACTTTCTAAAAAAGGTTCTCATTCTAGGTTACACATTTATTTAAAATTAAATTAATTCACTCATGAAAATTAAATCTAGTAAAGTTGATAAGATATTTTACATCATAATAATTAATATAATTTAATAGTTTAAATTTAATTTTTGGGCATATTTAATAGTAATATTATTAAAATTTTGTTACACATTTATGGTTAAAGATGGTTTATTGGGGGGTTATCCCAAGTGGCATGGGTGTTATTGCCAAAAAAAGTATAAAATTTTTATTTTATAATATACTTAAACAATATATTATCATAATTTCTAATACTTTTCAATTTGTATCATCTTTACATTATAAGTAACCTTATGTAATTCAAATCTTTCAAGAAATTTCATGTGTTCCCCTCCCCTCACTTATAAATGCGTACCTATCGTACTCCCTTGTTCACAACATTTGAAACTTATATATCATAAAATACATACTCAAAAACCTTCCTAGATTTTTTAACATTGTCCAATAATTTTTAATCTCTTATTATCTATCCTCGAAGGCTTAAGGTGTGAGCCAAATGAGGTTTCTCCAAGAAGAGGTATAAATCATGACGATGCCCTTTCAATTTTTTTTCATCTTACACATTAAATAAAGTTTTTTATCCATTAAAAAAAATTATATAGTATTATAAATATACTAAGATGTTATTATAATGATTTTAAAATCATTTTCCAGTACTTCTCTATGAAATGATGAATAAAAGTATCGCTTGTGTGTATGTGTAGACCACTACCTCCACGTAGTAATACAATTCATTTTCCATCACCATATTTATTGGGTGGTTATAATGAAAAATCTTATTTTTATATATGATAATTATAAAATAATTAAATTTTTTTAATTATAATATATTATCTACCTTCTTACCTTCTGATCTAATGGTTAAAGATAACATAGCTCATACATACCTGTGGACTACTGCCTCGATGAAGTGATATAATTTATTCTATCATTTATAAATTACTTGTATCATAAAAAGGGTATATTTATTTAAAATATATTATATTAGTGATATAAAAAAGATTTTATAATGATTAATTATCATTTAAATTTCTTTATTTCCATCCATTAAAAAAAATGGAAACATCGCTCGTGCGTACATACGAACTACTGTCTCCACGTTGTAATAAAATTAATTTTTCATCACCACATTTTATGAATGGATATATATATTTATATATATAATTATTATATATGAGAATTATATCATTATTAAAATTATATATGTATAGTAACCATGACCAAAGTGGCCATTCTATATCTGCCAGTCTAAAACGTACATTAAAAATGAAGCAATGAACACCCGAAATGACTACTTTAATAGAGAATGCGTAATAAAGGAGAGTTAAAATGATATAATTAGATAAAATTTGATACAATATGTATGAATATAGTTCATTTTTGTTACTATATTAAATCTCAATTTATTATACATGAGGATAGAGAGCTTATGAATCACGTCAGAAATAAGGTTAGGGTTTCCACTCAAAACTTCATTCTTTGAGACATATACTATTTTGTAAATAAAATTTCATTTAAATGATTATAATACCAAAAATTGGATATTTAATGTCATGTATTATTCATATTTATTTTATTTTAACTTCAAATCTAATTTTTCTTTCTTTGAATGTGTTTTTATTAGAATTCGTCTTAAGTTATACTAGTTTTATGTTTCATTTTTTTATTGATAGATGATTGATGTTTATGCTCTTATTTGTATTTAATAGTTATATTTAATACCACTTTGATATGTTTTATCATTAATATGCTTATTAATATGGTATTTAATTATTAATTTTAATTTTTTTCTTTCAGGGGTTTACAAATAAAAAATTACTGAAGCGGTAAGGGTTTTCACTATTATTTTTTCTGGGATTGGTTATGATAAAATTTCATGATGATGAAAATATATGATATATCTATATCATATATTATTTATTTTTTTATTCTTTATTTATTTTTGTGTATTGCATGTTTTTATTTTATTTTCCCCACTGTTTGTTCTCAATAAACTGAAATAATGTTTGTAATGAAAACTGACTTTATTTTATTCCTTGGTTGGTAATATTTTCTTCTATGCCCAACATTTATTTAAAATGTTTTCAGGAATTTTTTTAATAATTCAAAATAATTTCCTAAATTCATTTTTACTATATTTAAATTTCTTTATGAAGTTTTAAAATTCTTCTTCTTATAATTTTCCAAACATGGTTTTTCTAAAATTTTACTGAAAATGAAAACGAATTTGTTTTAACATATAATAAATAAATGGATTTCCACACCCTCAGGAATACTATTAATATTGATGATTTAATTATAGGTTTCCTATTTTATTTTAAATTAAAATGTTTTCCTTATTAATTTTTTCAATTTATGATTCAAATTAAGTGATTTAAAAATAAAATGGTATTTTTCTAAATAAATGTTCTAGTGAACTTTCAATGGAATATTTATGTATTATAACATCCTTTGATATTTCTTTTGATTACTAGGGACATTATCAAAACATTAGCATATTTTTTATTTGTATATATGGTTTTTTATTTTAGTAATAAAATTTTTATGATACCTTTATCCTTTTAAAAGTTTATGATATGAGTATATACGAAATAATTTATTGTCACATGGAACACATATATCTGGTTTTAATTACGTGTTTTTGGAATTTAAATTATATATCCCTAAAATTAATTTTATAATGTTGGGTATATAATTAGATAATAAGGATTGGAATGGGGAGTGAACTCAATTCAGTATGATAAATTGTCCAATAAGATAGTTTTAGTAGTGAAACTTGAATATGGAAATGATGGAATGTTGAGTGAACCTAATTAAATATGATAGCATTGGATGTGATTCCTGGCTAAGGAAATTATTTTATATTCTTATTCATAACCCTAAACTTATTTCTAATAATTATGATATGTTTATTCACTCATGATTAATTATTGATAACACCACACCCTTATCTCTACCATATTTTTATTGATAAAACGTTATTTAATGTTATATGATTATGATATATGAATAGATGGGTATGACATTTTATTGTGAAATAAAATTTTCATAAACCTTTGATTACATTATTCTCACTTATGCTAATTTATTTATATCTCTTATTTTTACACTTACAGAGCATCTTAGTAAACCCTTTCTTAGGTTTCTCTTCCCTATGTTATGGAGGGATGGTTTAAGTATCTTTTGTCTGAGAAGGGTGATAGTTGTGAAGAATATAATGGGAAATTATGCATATAATTTATCTACTAATTTTTTATATAACTATTTTTCAAATAAATTAAACCTATATAGTTTTTACATGGATCAAAATGTTTTGACTGTAATATTCTTCTAATTAGATTTAGTATTTATATATGAAATGTTGGGTTTATATTGGTATTCAATTAAGGATTAATAACTTTTGGAATCTAGGATGAGAAATATTTAGTAAAAACTCCTAGGATAATCCTAATAATAGGAGAAAATATAAAGTAATGGTAAAGAAATGAGTTTATATTTACAAGAAATTCATCTATTTATGAATTCTACAAGTGGGTGTGGTTTCACCATTGATGAATATGAGCGTAATAGCCCTGAAAATAGTATATTGGGTATATCTATACCATCATTCAAGTGCATGTTGAATGACTCCTTTCTACACAACTGGGTTGCCACTCCCATGAGATATTCCTAGGATACATCAAATATTATTTATGAACCAATATAAAGAATTTGGATATATGATGACCATGGATTTACTATTTTAATTATAATATTTCATAGGTTTAATAGAAGTTGTCATGGTTTAGACATACTATTAATAATTTTTCCACAATATGTGATAAATCATTCATATTTATCCCACCATTATTTTGGTTTTTGTTAATGGATAGAACCATCTGGAATCGTGTTAACTCTCTATGTGATAGAGGATGAAATGATTGTTCTCAAAAGTAATAAAATGAGATGAGATATAGAATGTGAAAGATTGGGATTATGTTTAACCATCTATCTCATTATATGATCAACAATATAATCATTAGTGAGTTTTTGAATGAACCAAATAAGATAACAATAGAGTTTCATGAAGATCATAAAGGATAGAATATTTAGATTCCAATATGTAGAGAATGTGGGAATATATACCTGATAAAATTTTTCAGAGGAATGTGATGATTTTTTGGGTGTGGAAAAGGACATAGATAAATTAATTTCCTATTAAAAAGGAAAAGTTTTCTTAACACAATAAGTTATAATAATCGTTTCCATAAGGTATTATCTATGGTTAAATATTTTAAATGTGGAAGGTATGGGATTTATGAAAATCGATTACCTAGGGTGAAATATCAAAATATTTATCAACAAGGTTTTATGAGTAAATGTTTTATTATTGATGGTGAAGATATAATAAAAAAATATGAAACAAAACAAGTATTAAGGAATAATATGATAAATATTGATTAATAGTTTAAAAAAGAAGTCGAATGATTTGATTTTTTTATATATTGGGATTTGAGAATTACTTTGTATAAGTATTCAATCAATGATATTACGGTCACAAGGATAATTAATCATCGAAATATTTTTCTATAGTAGTTTTTCATTAAGTATTTTTAATAATATTTTGAATGGTACCGATATCTTAGAAAAGTTATTTAAAGGTAAGGTGATATTTTTGGATGACACATGATTGAGGGATATATAACCCTTAATATGTGACTGAGGTTAAGATAATATTTTTTAGTTGGGATACCAAGTTTATTGAAAATGATAATATAAATTGGACGGTATTGATGGCCTTAAAATATTTTTTTTACTTGGTGTTAAACTAATTTATGTTATCATTTATAAAATTTATTGCATTTTTTTATTATGTAATATATTTAATATTGTGTTATTTTATTTATGGAATAAGGATAATAATATATATTTATTGAGGTTTATGTTGATTTTGGTTATTATCCTCTATTATGATAATATATTATCAATGTATTGACATGTTTGGTATGTGACATTAAGAGATACTTTATATTTTTTTTGGATTAAAGTTAAGTTGATTTTGGAAATATTGTGACCTTTTTTCAAAGAATTTGGGTTTCAAATATGTTAAGACATATTTTAAAGGTGTATTAAAATTAACTATTTATGGAATTATTTAAATTTAACATTAGGTGTTATTTTTGAGTTTATAAAGATTAATATATTATTTAATCTTATAAATATTTATCCATATTTGATAAATTTGGAAACCATTTTTATTTTGGTAAATATAGAAAGATATAAGGAATTAATCTTCATTTTTTTATGGATCTTATGATTCATTAAAAGTTAATTTTAGTGACTCGTGAAGGAAAAATTCATCTTGATTATTCATTTATTGATGTAATAGATAAGATCAAAGTGATTATTGCTTTAAAAACAAACAAAGGATGAACATATTGTCATGAAATGGATCAAAATCAGGAAATTTTATTTTCTAATATTCCAATGTAAAATAATTTCTTTACCCTTTTAAAAATGACATTGAAAATGAAAATATTTTGATTTTTACATCTATTTCTCAGGAGCCAATGTTCATTTCCACCCCTCACTAATTTATGGTTTTGTGGTCATTAAATTCATTTTTACCATGTTCTATATCACTCTATATTATTTTTTGGAAATTATCATTCTCCTCCATGACCATATTTTCACTTCCAACTAATTTTCACCTTATCTATGAAGCCGATTATGTATTATTCTAGGTAAAATTTATGTTTCCCACTTATTATTTTCAAAGGAAGTTTTATTGTCTCTTTGTATAATGTGTGTTCTAAATAAACGTATTTTGTAATATTTAACATTTGATTAAAAGTGTACAAATTGAAAGGATTAAATTTATTTAAGGTTGGGAATGAAAAATAATAATATTTTAGAATATTTTATTCTTTAAATAAATTTCATATGTTCGATAGCTTTCTTTATACAAAACCCTGAGTCTAAATGAACTTTTATATAATAACCCATTATAACATAGCAGATGAATTGGAAGATATTAATATTAATAAAAAAATTACAAAACAATTTATAAATGTTTTAAATTTTGAAAATTTATTTATTAAAACATTATAAATAATTATTCAATTTTTAGTAAAGTCATTTTTTTCTTTAAATTTATGCTTTCTCCAAAAAAATGTTTAATTTCATTTATTTTGAAATAAACCTATAATTAATATATTAAATTTTAAAAAAATTATTTGAGTGAATTAATATTTTTTTTAATCATAATTTCAATATTATCTTTATTTTGAATTTTTTAGGAATTTTCTAAATATATTTATTTTTTATTAAATAGTGAAAAATAATGATTTTTTTGTAAACAATGCCATTTCATTTTTATTAAAAGTATCATTATGTTTTGAATTTGATAATAAAGTAAAATATTTATCTTCTAATTATAAATAATATAATTAAATAGATAGTATTCATCATTATACTTGATTTTAGTATAAGTTCATTTTTTAGGATTAAAAACACAATTAAAAAAAACACTTTTTTACGTGCGCAATGTGTTTTTATCTTAACAAACTAAAATTAATATCTGTTTATTAATGGTTAATTAAATATATATATTATATGTTCAATGATTTATTTTAAAATTCATTTTATTTTTTTACATGGAAATAAATATAATTAAATTATAATTTATGCTTAATGATTCATTTTTTAAATTGTTTTTCATTGCAGGATGCACACTGATTTAAAATTAAATTATTCAAATTATAGAAATTGAGTCACTAAAAATGGATTCAATATTTTTAATCACCATAACTAATATAATATAATATGGTTGGCTTGATTTTTTTATAGTGAATAATAAATGTAGAAATATTTGGTTACTACTGTTAAGGGTAAAACGGGTTTACTGATGGAGGGGGGGGACAAACAATAGATAAGGTTTTTATGTCCATCAAAACCTATATAATTATTATAGGTTTTAAGATAAATCAACCATATCTTAATATAACTTCTAATACTTTTCCATTTGGATTTACTTCCCTATAAAAGTGACCTTATATAATTGAAATCTTTTAAGAAATTTCATCTGTGTCTTTCCCCTCACTTATAAAAGGAAACCACTCCTTGTCCCATATTCAAACCATCTAATTAATACATCCCATCAAATCACAACTCAAAATATATCCTATATTTATTTACTTTATCCTAGAGATTTTGGTCTTATATTAAGACTAATCATTCAATCATAAGATTTAATCCAATGGGGGTATCTCAAAGAAGTGCTATGAATCATAACAAATATTTTTCAATTCATTCATCTAAAACCTTATATAAACGTTTTCTTTCGATAAAAAATGAAAAATAAAATATCATAAATGTAATTATTTATTATTATGATGATTTCACAACCATTTTCTACCCATCCTCCACCAAACAATAACTAAAACCATCACTCATTCATATGTGTGGACTACTACCTCAAAATAATAATAAGATTCATTTTACATCCCCATATTTAATGGGTTTTTATAATTATGTATTTAATTTTTATATATGATATTTTTAATTTAATTATTTTTCTCTAATTATGATAACTTGTCTACATTTGTACATTCTAATCCATTGGTAAACAATATCATTGCTTGTGTGTATGTATGGACTACCACCTCCACAAAGTGATGTGATTTATTTATAATTTACAAATTAATTTGATTTTAGAAATGAAATACTTAATTAAATTTTATTAAATTTATGAAATAATAAAGATTCTTTGAAGGTTAATTATCATTTAGCTTTATTTTGTTCCCCCCATTGAAAAACGGAAATATCACCCGTGCATATATATAGACAACCGTATCCATAGAGTAAGATAATTAATTTTTCATCACATATTTATATTAATGGTTAAAAATAAATATATAATGATTAAAATTATGGATATGTATTAAAACAAATAAATTTACAACAACCGAAACATCTAAACTAAAACATAAATGAAAAACAAAGTAATGAACACCTGAAATAAACAGATTTATAGATAAATATGAATTAATGGGTTTTAGAATAATATATGTGGATCATATTTTATATTATGTATATGAATATAATTTTTTATATAATTAAAATAAATCTAAAATTATTATATAAAAGGTTACATCACTTTCAAATCATGTCACATATTAGGTAATGGTTTCGTCTCAAAACATCTTTCTTTAAGACACATGTTGTTTTCTATACTAAAGTTATTTTAAATGGTATATATGGCTATAATTGGAGATATAATATCATTTATTTTTATTATTCATGATATTTTAACTTCAAATTTAAATTTTCAATCATGGTTATTTTATCATAATGTTTCATAATCATCAAGGGGTCTCCATCTCAATTTTATTTCATCGAGAAGTGTTTTATGATTACACCCCTATTTTTTTATGATATGTATATAATAACCATGTTTTATTTTTCATCATTAATGTCCTTGTGTTAATTGTATTTTAATATTCATTTGAATTTATTTCTTTTTTTGGGGGACATGAATCAAAAGTTATGAAAGAGGTAACGATTTTATGTTATAATCTCATTTTTACTGGGATTATTTATGAATAAATTTTATAATGATGAAATAATAATATCAATATATAAAAAGTCATATGTTTTTTATTATTATATATTTATTTTTAAATATTACACTTTTTTCCTTTAATGTTTATCTCTTTAAGTTCTCAGGAAATTGAAATAATATTTTTAAGATAAATCGACATTATTTCTCTCATTGGTCAGAAATATTTTCTTCAATGTCCATTTTTTCATTAAGATGTTTTCAGGAATCTTTTTAATATTAAAGAAATATTATTCAAAGTAATTTATAACTATATTTTACTTTATTTTACATGGTTTAAATGGAATTCTCTAATCATTTTCCAAATGTGGTACATTTAACTTTTTACTAAAAATATGACCGAATTTTTTAAATTAATATACAATGCGTGAAAGTATTTCCACAATATAATTCATACTGTACTTCTTGAATCATACTTTATAATTTACCTTGTTTCTTTTCAAATTAATGTTTTTCCTTAATATTTTTAAAAATTTTATATTTTAAATAATTTATTTCAAAAAGATTGAGTATTTTCCTTAAAAAAATATCAAGTGAACTTTTAAAGTATTTTTTAACTATAAAAACATAATTTTGTATTTATTATTATCTAATGGTGATATGATCCAATTTTACCATATTTATTCTTTATTTGGATGGTTTATGACTATGATGATGAAACGTATATAAAACCCATATCCTTTCCATGGGTTATGATTTGATGATAAGATGAATGTTTTATGATCTCATGGAACGCATATGTATGGATTTCATTATTTTATGTGTGGGCATGAAATTATATTTCCATCCAATGAAATGGGTATATATGGATATTTCATGAGATAATAAGGACTAGAATGGGGACTTGACCCAGTTCAACAAGGTATTTTTCTAATAATATTGTATCGAGAGTGAACCATGATTAAAGAAATAATGGAATGGAGAGTGAACCCAATCCACTATGGTATTCTTTAAAGAGATCCGTGAGTAAAGATATGATTTTCCATGATTATGCGCACACCAAAAATATATGTCTTATGATTATGATATGTTCTCATAGAACATGGTTTATTATTGATGCTTCCACACTCTTACTTATTATGTATTTTGATTAAAAAATAATTTAATGCTTCATTATTAATATCTATTAATTGAATTGTATGATTTTATATTTTTATGATCATGCTTTCATAGCATTATGCTCAAATTATGCTCAGTTATGATCATTTTTTGATATCTATTATGTTTACCCATACTAATAATAATTTCTTAACTTTTATTATGTTTCCCTACCCCATGTTATTGGGAAATAATTTAAGTATGTTATGTCTAAGAAGGGTGAAAGTTATGAAGAACTTAATGAGAAATGATGTTGACCATTTATGTACCAGTGTATTTTGAATTCATGTTTCCAGGGATGCTAAACATTTATGATTCTATCAAGGATCATAATATTATGTAATGAATATGTTACTAATAAGTTTTAATTCTTATATATGAAAAGTTTGGTTTTCTATACTCTAAAATTTTATTGGATCATTCACTTTACCCATTGGTCTTGGGGTGATAATGTGTCCATAGATTAACCTATGTTCTAAATGCCTCTTGAAGGTAATTTTATAAATGACGCATAAATATAGGGTCCTAGTTATAGATGATATCCAAAGGTACATAATGTTTTTTCATGATATATTGTACATAGAACACAACTCGTTCCCCTACCTTTATTGAATCCTTGATCAATGTTAAGTTGGTGGATTTAGATAGCTTATCAATCAAGAACCAAATAGTTCTTTTTTTCTTATGGGGTAAAGGTAGTTCTATATTAAAGTTCATGAAACCTAATCCCACTTTCTAATATTAATGGGAGGTTTCAAAAGAAAACTAAAAGCTCATTTATGTTTACAATTTATCTTCTGATCGTTATAATAATGAGATAACAGATCCACTATGTCACTCCCCATGCATGACCACTAGTTCTTCCAATTCATGTCATAGTATATATTCAGGGTAATGGGGTGGAAATCCCATTGAAATAAATTATAGTTGTAAGATCCTATATTTTTCCAGGTATCTACCTCATTGAGTTTTTATTTTGCGTCATAGTGGTCTATTATTTTTCATAGATAGAGATACTTGTTTAGGAAAATAACTTAAATCATTGGGATGTATGTTTTTTTAATTAATAGTGTCTAGATATAAATGTTTCAAATGTGTTTAGGAGGGTTTTACATGATTTGGAAGGCTTTGAAGGTGGTTTAGGTCCTTTTTATGGAAACTAGAATAAAAATTGCCTATAGAGCATTTACATATTGCATACATATTACATGACATGTAGCTACCACCAAAAACATGTTGTAAACTAGTACATGGCAAGAAGTGGTTACACGTAATGTAAAAAATTCTCATCTTGTCAAAGTGGAGTGGGATAAATATTAACCCATTCAGATGGGGTTTTCATTGTAACTATTAAGTTTGAAATAAATGACATGAAAGGAGGCTATACACAATCTATTTTTTTGGATTTATTTAGTGTTAATGCTACTGTATAGATGTAATTTTTATTCTTCTTCGATGAACCCTTAATCCTCTCAACCTAGGAAGAATTATATGTGATTTTGGAAGCCTTTACTCCATTCTGGATGTCTCGTTTGTGTGATTAAACCATGGTATAACTTTGGTTTTGGGTTTCCCATCCTCATCTATTTTTCTCTATTAGGGAGGTGGAATATTTGGACCATTTTTGTTTGAGATCTTGACCTGGGTTGATTTAGGTTCTTCTTGCGATCTTTAACAACTTCTTCCTTATTTTTGTTACACTTTAGAAGCTCCGCGTTAATAACTTGAAAAATGTAGGGAGTCTAAACCTAACCCTATAGGCTGTTTAATTGAATTTATATGTGATATTGTGATTGGACCGACAAAATGTACGTTATATTTAATTCAGTCATTTATAAATTTTTAAACATCAATTGGTATATTGGTTGGATCCCTTTTTATTAAATTATTGGTTATGACCTTGAATGATTGTTTGATATAGAATACTTGGGAATGACCTATTTAATGATATGTGTGTTGATAAGTTCATATATAAATGACATTGTGATTGATAGATAAATGGTAATTTTGATAGCTAAAAATTTTGGAATATGATTTTATATTGTGATATCCGTACTATTATTACTTGTTCTGTTATCCTACTAAAATGATTATATACCAGGCGATGCCATGATACATGCTTAAAAGATTATATACCAGGCTATTCCCAGATACTTAGTGAAATGATTATATACTAGGCTATTCCCGAACACATGATGAAATGATTATATACTAGCCTATGCCCTGTCAAATACTAAAATGATTATATATCAGGGAATTCCCAATGACACATGATGAAAGTTTTATATAGTGGTCTTGTCCTAGATTGGTGTTATTTTTTCATGAATATATGGTTATGGTTGGAGAGGTTATGATACATTATCAGAGACACACCAAAATGGAAACAAAGATGGTTATTTGGATATATGGATATGGTTGGAATGGTTATGTTACATTCCTACAGATATTCTAGAATGGTGCCCAATGAGTTTGATTATTATATTGTATTAATTGATTAATTAATACACATGTTTATCAATGAATTCATACACTTATTATCAGACTGGTTATTTTTAGACATTTTGGTTTCAACCTACTGATTTTTACTCATATCATATTTAGGTTTCCATTTGGTGCCTGAGATGATTTCATGGATGTAGGATATGAGAAGGAAAACAAAGCTTTTACAGATTTTATTGCATACTGGTTGGGATGGAGTTTGGATATAGGACCAACATTGTGTTTGGGACCAGAGTCTTTCGGTTTTAATTTGTTTCTGCGGATTCTTTCACTGTATTGTTTTCAATTTTACCTTTAGTTACATCTCAGAATGTCATTACATGATTCATTACTGTTAGTTTATTTGTTCCTACTTTTATTTACCGATGGAATGAGATATTGTTTCCACTTGTCTATTACTCAAATTATGTTATTTATATTATTTATTTCCACTACTATGTAGCTACATACCAGAGGGTATAGTCTCTCCACTATTTTGATTAGACACCTGCTGTTAGTCCGAATCCTTTGGAGTATGAGGAGGAGCACTAGTTGTCTTATAAAAACCATTTCTGACCATGTGATAGAGTGAAGGATCAGGGGATGTTACAAAGTGGTATTAGAGGATTAGGTTTTTCTTTTCAATTTATTTACTCTATAGGAAAGATAAAAAGGAGACTAGGATGTGTCGAGACATTGTAATTGTAATGTCCCGATTCCGGAAGCCACCCAGAGGTGCCCCGTACCCGGTTGGTCACATGGTCTCAAGCGCATTTACCTAAATGCCAGAGGCTGCCGACTAGTAGCGAGGGCCTTGGGTGCGATAATGGGGAAACTATACCCGCATTGGCAGAGTACACAGTGGAAGTAAACAATAAGAAATAGCGGAAATAGAACAATCCATACACAAGTAAATAGCGGAAGACTAAAGCAATAAACAACTGGAGAACACATATATATATGAAATGATGAATAATACATATGTCTAGGAATGCTGCCAAACAAGTCACAATGCTGGAAAATACAATAGTACCAATCCAAAGTACAAAATAAAGGTAAACAGATAAACTCCTCAGCATCTCAAGCCATACCTTGGTCCCATACTCTCCTGCTCCAAAACAATCAAGTACCAGAAGTTGAAGGGCACTTGCCCTTGTCTATACCTGCTACAACATAGTCTGTTTGGGCCCAAAAGCATGACCCAAATAGGGTGTGAGACTAAATCCCAGTAGGCATTCACCCAAAGATCTGTGCCTAATAGTCAGTGAGTATATGGCAGGTAAAAGTACAATAAGCAGTAAACAGCAACAGTAAAGCAGTAGGCAATAAACAGTAAGCGGTAAAGTAGGATGATACATAACAGTAATCAATCCACAACCACAATAGCAGTGAATCAAACAGCTAACAAGCATGAAACCCTTTGGGAAGTACTCGCAGCCATCCCCTCTGGTCCTATCCATGAAGTACCACAACCCTCTGGGCAGTACACTCAGCCTAACCCCTCTGGTTTGGTCATACGAATTTATGAGACTCTCTAGGGAAGCACACTCAGTCAATTCCCTCTTATAGTCTAGGGTAGTCAGGGACTCTATGAGGAAGATCACGCGGTCTAACCCTCTTATCCCCAAGGACTATATACTCTATGAGGATGCTATCTTGGTCAATTCCTCTTATAGCCTCAGGTATACCACATACTCTCTAAGGAAGCTCACTTAGTCAATTCCTCCTCTATCCTGGGAAGGTTCTTAAAAAGATTCAAACAAAGTAAGACTCTTTGAGGAAGCTCACTCAGTCTAACATCATGTAGTCTATAATATCCAAGACTCTCTAGGAGCTCGCTCGGTCCATCCCCTATAGTCTATAATGTCCAAGACTCTCTGAGGAAGCTCTCTCGGTCTACCCTCATGTAGTCTATAATATCTAAGATTTTTTGGGAAGCTCACTCGGTCTATCCCTTAAAGTATATAGCACCAGGTTCTCTCAGTCCCATGCCAGTCATTGCATAATAATACTATAAGGCCAAAGTACACCTATAGAGCTACTTGGATAACCGAAGTACACCTATAGAGCTACTTGGATAAACAGTCTACAGGGCAACAATCAGGTTATGAATTTCACTCCAACCTATAATCACAAGGCATGGAAACAGGTGTAACAGCCAAAGGAAAATGAGACCCCAAAGGTCGTAAATAGAACAAAGAATGGAAAAAACATCCAAGCACAACAAAGTATCATATAACATGATAAATCTACCTCTACGCAAGCATACAAGAAAGGCAAGAAAACCACAAGAGAAAGATAGTAAACACGCAATACCTAGTTCATGGGTGTTGGTGAAATTTGCGCATACAACTTGAAGACTTTGAACGGTAAGGCACAAACCACCTACCTCGATCATAAGAGATTGATATACTTGAACCACGTTGACTGATTCTCCCTTGAATGTCGTAGATATGAGAAAACATCCAAAATGATAAAACCATGATAACTTGATAAAGAAGAAGAATTGGAAAACAAGACTCAAGCAGTAGGGAGAAATCACCACTGCGATTCCAATGCAATCGACGGTGCTCGAATCAGAGAACGGACGGAGGAATGGTGGCCCATTGAAGATCCGAATATTCCCAGCATTTTTAGACGAACAGGACCTAGAAGGAGACATTTATGGTGTTCGGGCGTGACCCCGGTCCATTTAATGAAAAAAATAAAGTACACGACATGTACTTTTAGAGAACACGACGTGTAGTGGGTTTTTCCGTACTCTCCCAAAATTGGCCTCCACGTCACCCTACACTGTGTGTGTGGCCTGGACATGGCTAGTACACAGCTTTGAGCGGGAAACAAGTACACGACATGTAATTCAAAAATTTCCAGAAACATCATTTTTTCTCAAAAACTCTAGAAAAAGGAAAAACATACCTGAATGAAGATCCAGGTTCTTAAAAACTTCCCCCCTTAAAGAAATTCATCCCTGAATTTCCCTAGAGAGGCGTAGAAGAAGAAACCCCAAACAGCTCCGACTATTGCGATCGAACCTCGGCCTCCCTCTCCCAAGTCTCATCCTATACTCACCCGTGCTGCCAAAGAACCCATACTAAAGGAACAGACTGGCCTCGGCGAACCTTTATACTACGATCAACAATCCAGATGGGATGCTCCTCAAACGATGCATCCGCTTCGAGCTCAACCTCCTCGGGCTGAAAAACATGTGACGGGTCTGAAAAGTAACATCGAAGCTAAGAGACGTGGAAGACTTTGTTCATGGACTGCTACCTCTAAGGTAACTGCAACCGATAGGCAACCGGCCCAACAATATCCACAACCTCAAACGGCCCGAAGTACCATGGTGAAAGTTTAACCTGTCTTCGAATCCTCTTGTGTCCCAACCTCGGTGCAACACGCAGGAAAACCTGATCCCTAACCTCGAACTCTAAAGTTCGTCCCCGCTGATCAACATAAGACTTCTGTAGAGACTGTACTGTATCCATCCTCTTCTGAATCAACTCTATCTGTTCTGAGGTCTCCTGAACAAGACGAGGTCCCAGCAGAGCGGCCTCTCCTGCCACCAGCCATCATAAGGGAGATTGGCATGACCTACCGTACAAAGCCTCATATGGTGCCATCTGAATGGTCACCTAAAAACTATTGTTGTAGGAGAACTCCACAAGAGAAATATGCTTCTCCCAAGAACCACCGAAGTCTAGAATGAAATCTCGAAGCATATCCTCAAGCACTTGGACCATGCGCTCAGATTGGCCATCTGTCTGGGGATGGTATGTTGTACTCAAAAGTACCTGTGCACCCAAATCCTTCTGAAGTCCCTGCCAGAACTGAGAAGTAAAGCATGCATCCCTGTCTAAAATAATGGAGTGTGGAACTCCATGTATACGTACAATCTCTCAGATTTACAACTGTCCCAGATCATCAAAACTGAAGGTCTCCTTGATCGGCAATAAGTGTGCGTCCTTCGTGAGTCTGTCAACGACAACCCAAACAACATCATTTACCTGAGGTGACCTCGACAACCCGGTCATGAAGTCCATCATGAAATCGTTCCACTTCCACTCGATAATGGGTAACTACTGCAAAAGCCCCACTGGTCGCTGATGCTCTGCTTTCACCTGCTGACAAGTGGGACATCTCATGAAAAAACTAGAAATATCTTTCTTCATACCAGGCCAATAGTAATGGCGGTGTAGATCACGATACATCTTGGTGATGCCAGGATGAACTGCCCAAACTGAGGAATAAAAATCCCGCATCAGCTCCTCGCGTATGTCTGCGGACACCCATACGCGTCCCTGGAAATGCAAGATCTCATCCTTGCCCACTGTCCATCTAGGAAGAGGGTCCCCTCCTGACACACTTTCCCACAGGACTAAGGCCTCCGAATATAATAGCTTCCTCATCCGTACCCGATCAAGAAGTGTAGAGGTAACAACTACGGAAGATAGGACAGTCTTTCACTGCCTGTCATGCACTTCCAAGTGCATCTCAGAGAACATAGCCATAAGCTGCCACTCACTACTGGCCTCCTGAACTGCCTGAATCCGAGTTCGTCTGCTAAATTCATCTTCCACTGAATTTCCCTTTCCCAGCGTATAGGTGAGATCGAAGGCATAGGACTGCAGGTACTCAACCCACCTACGCTGTCTCAGATTCAGTTCATGCTGAGTGAAGATATACTTGAGACTCTTGTGGTCGGTGAAAACCACAAAGTTCTCTCCCAGAAGGTAGTGTCTTCAACAACGTAAGGCATGAAAAACAGCTGTAAACTCCAGATCGTGCGTATGGTAATTCCTCTCGTGTGGCCTCAACTGCCGAGACCCATACGCAACGACTCCATCTCCCTACATAATCACAGCTCCCAGCCCGATACCCGAAGCATCACAGTAAAAAGTGTAGCCCTTTCCCGGCTCTGGAAATACTAGTATCAGTGCTGAAGTCAACCTCCCCTTTAGCTCCTGAAAGGCTGACTCACATAAATATAACCATAAAAACTTCACCCCTTTCTTGGTCAGACCTGTCAATGGTGCTGCTAGGTGCGAGAAGTCCTGAATGAAGCGTTTGTAGTAACCTGCTAACCCTAGGAAACTCTGTACCTCAAAGAAATTCTTCGGTTGCTCCTAGGAAACTATAGATATCACTTTATCTAGGTCCACAGATACTCTATCCTCTGAGATGACGTGAACCAATAAGTGAATCTGATCCATCAAAAAGTGGAACTTCGAGAGTTTAGCATATAGCTGATGCTCTCTCAGTGTACTCAGAACAATCTTAAGATGTGTGGCAAGGTCATGTCGAGTGTGAGAGTACACCAATATATCATCCACAAAGACGACGACGAAGGAGTCCAAGTAGGGATGGAACACTCGGTTCATCAGTTCCATGAAAACTGCTGGCGCGTTCGTGAGATCAAACGGAATGACTGTATACTCCTATTGACAATACATGATTCTGAAGGCTATAAGAGGTACATCTGATGGTCTAACGTGCAACTAATGATAACTGGACCTTAAATCTATCTTTAAGAACACTCGGGCTCCTCGCAGCTGTTCGAAGAGGTCATCTATCCTAGGCAAGGGATATCGGTTCTTGACAGTCAACTGGTTCAGCTTCCGATAATCCACACAAAGCCAAAGGGTACTGTCTTCCTTCTCCGTAAACAGGACAGGCGAACCCCAAGGAGATGTACTAGGTCAGATGAAACCCTTCTCCTGCAACTCCTCCAACTACTTCTTGAGCTCCTGCAACTCAGGTATATCCATCCTATAAGGAGGAATGGATACCGGTGCCGCTCCACGAATGAGTTTGATCGATAATTCTACCTCACGCTCCGGAGGTAAACCTGATAAGTCCTCTGGAAAGACATCCCTGAAATGATCCACCACTGGGGGAAAGTCTAACTTTGAAGTCCCCTGATCATCTAGATAAAGACTGGAAATATGGGTTGTAACTTCCCCTATCCCATGATGCTCTAGTCTAACTCTACCCACCTGGACATCCCACTCGCCTCTATGAAGTAAGGATCCACCCTCTGGTGATATGAAACTCACCCTACGATGATAGCAATCGATGACTGCCTGGAAGGGAACCAACCAGTCTATACCGAGAATGACGCCATATCCTGACATCCCTAGGACATAGAGGTCTCATAAGAAGTGACACCCCGCAACCTCAATAAATAACTCTCTGAACTGACGTACGCTAGATGTCCTCGTTCCCAAAGTCATGTCAAGAGTCAAAAAGTTGGCAGACGAAACGATACAGAGCCCAAGGATCTCCACAACAGAAACAAAGATAAAGCTATTGGAAGCACCAGTATCGAAAAGAGATGAAGATAAAAATGAGGCTACTAAGATCATACCTTGAACTGTAGAAGGGAAAAGATCCTACACCTGGTAGGTCTGCTCCACGACGAAAGACTGACCAGCACCGCAGCCCTGCACCCCTGGCTGACAGCTCTGAGCTGATCCACTTTGCTGTCGCTGATGACCTGGTGACTGACCACCACGGCTGCGACTTCCACCTCAGCTTGAATGGCCAGAAAAACTCTAGTTCCCAGACTGGTGGGAAACTGGCGAAGCATCTCCAGAATGCGGGGTCATAGAAGAACCCCTACCACCAGGTGAAGGTGAGAAGATGTGACAGAAGCATTGTAGATGGCCCATCTTGCAGCAAGATCGACACTCCTTCAGATCTCTCTAGCCCTAAGGCCTAGTGTGCCAACTTCTACCGCACTGGTAGCATACAACCTAGCTGCTAGAGGACGTATCCTGCAAACCCCGATCTCCTCGAGAAGACTCTCTACGATGCTTCCTACTATCCGTAGGAGGAACACCAGCTCTGGATATCGAACCGCCTTGGCCCAATGCTCCAGAATCCCTCAGATTGTGCTCAGTAATCAATGCCTGGTTGACGATGGAGGATATAGAAGTCAACTGGAAGATATTCAACTGGGAACAGATCTCTTGCCTGAGACCGTCCTCAAACTTCCTAGCAAGAAACATCTCATCACCTGCTGGGATCGGTGTGAAACACTGCAGCTCGGTAAAACGGGATGAGTACTCCATGACAGAAAGAGTACCCTGCTGTAGGATCATAAACTCCCGGGCTCGATCGGCCCTCAGGGTCTCTGGATAGAAGTAGTCATAGAAAGTATGTCGAAACTCATCCCATGACATAACCTGCTGGCGCCCTGACTATGAGATCACCTCCCACCACCTCTTGGCGGTGTCCTGGAGCATATAAGTAGCTAGCTTTACCCTTTTCTCCTGAGGTATCTCTAGGTACTCGAAGATAGTTAGGGTGGCCTCGAACCATGACTCTGAAGCCTGGGGTCCTCCATCCCCAGAGAAAATAGGAGGATGATGCTACTGAAAACCCTTGTCAACTCAGCCATCGACAGGGCGAGAGGCGGTGCTCCTTGAAAAGTCTGCATCATCCTCAGGAAATCCTCCCTGAACTATGCATCGGCACCTGCGACGGGAATAACTGCTGGTGCCAGGGCCGGCATAACAAGAGGATCTACAAGAGGTCCCTAATCGGCCATATCCGGTGTCTGATCACCATCTTGGAACTAACGTACAACTAGAGAAAATCTCGTAGGCATAGCTCTGAATGATCAAAAGCACACTTTAGATTTGAATTAACAAGGATAGAAACACAAGAGTACAAAATGGGAATAGGGGGAAGAAACATTCATGTTTTACGAAACATGACTACATGGAGTGTATAAAACTACACGACGTGTCCTTTAAAGCCCTTAACACGGGTGTGTACTCCTGCCACTACTGGTCGTGTAACACCCCAAACTACACGGCGTGTCATTCCCACACACGGCGTGTACTTGAACTCTAAATCCCTGTTTGAGTCTCCCTAAATGGCAAACCCACACAGTTCAAACTAACCCCAGACTACACGACATGTTCCCTAGGGACATGGTGTGTACTTGGCACGGTCTCGATGGCCTGTGTTGTTAGTTACACAGTCGTCTACATGGCTGACCCTTACACGGCGTGTTCCGAACAAACATGACATGTATAATAGAAGATAACATTGACCCGTGTTGTTCATGATACGACTGGGTACATGGGACACAACTACACGGCGTACTACTCACCAACACGGTGTGTTCTACTTGGGCTTCCCCATCCCGTGTTGTTAGTGACATGTCTGGGTACACCATTCTAAACTACACGGTGTGTACCTACCGTACACAACATGTTCCTGAAGTCATTTTTCACGACACCATGTTTCTGCTCACACGGTCAGCGACACGGCCTGAAAACTACACGGCGTGTACCCAGAAAGTACATGCCGTGTATTCTGGGTTTTTCTGGGCAGTAGCTCATAAACTGCACTGAAGCCCAGAAAACACAAAAAACAAGGCAAGGGGGTGCCAAATTTCAACCCGTAAGGGCCCATACTCCCCACGAATCAAAGATTGGAATCTCCTACTGACATATATAATGAAAAACATGTCAATGGTCCACCAATTTCTGATTCAAGAGGGCCCATAACACCTCAAGAACCAAAACTTGGCGTTCATTTCATGCAATGTATAAAACAAACAGTTTCTCTATAAGACTGCAGAGATTCTATCAAACATCTTTCACAACAACATGAATAATATACACAACGTCTATCACAACAACATGCATTTTCTAATGCACCCTATATGGCATGGCAATAATTCATGGCATGTGATTTCTAACAAGTGCCTATATGATCCATGAGATGGAATACCCTCATCTAATCGGGTTGTGATAGAAATAGAACCGTAATATCAAAACAATAACAGCATGAAGCATGTGAATCACTCTAGGTGCAATCATACCAACCGTAAAATCTCGAAACCAAAAAACTGCAATAACGAGGTAGTATGGCTTTTCCCTGTACACGGGTTAGATACTCCCAAGAAAAACTTATTACCAAGTACTGAATACTTTCTATCCCTGGATAATGTCTCCAAACAGTAAATCAAGAGAAAATGAACTCCTCTGATACCACTTTGTAACGTACAGGTTCCGAAAGCCACCCAGAGGCGCCCCGTACCCGGTTGGTCACATGGCCTCAAGCGCATTTCCCCAAATGCCAGAGGCTGCCGACAAGCAGTGAGAGCCTTGGGTGTGATAGTGGGGAAACTATGCCCTCATTTGTAGAGTACACAGTGGAAGTAAACAATAAGAAACAACAGAAATAGAACAATCCATACACAAGTAAACATCAGAAGACTAAAGAAATAAACTACTGGGGCACACACATATATATGAAATGATGCATAATACATATGTCTAAAAAAGCTGCCAAACAAGTCACAATGCTGGAAAATAAAATATTACCAAACCAAAGTACAAAATAAAGGTAAACAGATAAACTCCTCAGCATCGCAAGCCATAGCTTGGTCTCATGCTCTCCTGCTCCAAAGCAATCAAGTACCGGAAGTCGAAGGGCGCTTTCCCTTGTCTATACCTGCAACAACATAGTCTTTTTGAGCCCAAAAGTATGACCCAAATAGGGTGTGAGACTAAATCCAAGTAGTCATTCACCTGAAGATCTGTTCCTAACAGTCAGTGAGTATATGGCAGGTAAAAGTACAATAAGTAGTAAACAATAACAGCAAAGTAGTAGGCAGTAAACAGTAAGCGGTAAAGCAGGATGATACATAACAATAATCAATCCACAACCACAATAGCAGTGAATCATACAACTAACAAGCATGAAACCCTCTAGGAAGTACTCACAAACATCCCCTCTAGCTCTATCCAAGAAGTACCACAACCCTCTGGGTAGTGCACTCAGCCTAACCCCTCTAGTTTGGTCATAGAAATTTATGAGACTCTCTAGGGAAGCACACTCGGTCAATTCCCCTTATAGTCTAGGGTAGTCAGGGACTCTCTGAGGAAGATCACACAGTTTAACCCTCTTAGCCCCAAGGTCTAGAGACTCTCTGAGGAAGCTATCTCGGTTAATTCCTCCTATAGCCTTAGGTATACCACATACTCTCTGAGGAAGCTCACTCGGTCAATTCCTCCTCTAGCATGGGAAGGTTATTAAAAAGATTCAAACAAAGTAAGACTCTCTGAGGAAGCCCACTCGGTCTACCCTCCTATAGTCTATAATATCCAAGACTCTCTGGGAGATCGCTCGATCCATCCCCTATAGTCTATAATGTCCAAGACTCTCTGGGGAAGCTCTCTCGGTCTACCCTCCTATAGTCTATAATATCTAAGACTTTCTGTGAAGCTCACTCGGTCAATCCCTTATAGTCTATAGCACCATGTTCTCTCAGTCCCGTGCCAGTCAGTTCATAATAATGCTATAAGGACAAAGTACACCTATAGAGATACTTGGATAACTGAAGTACACCTATAGAGCTACTTTGCTAAATAGTCTACAGGTCAATAATCATGTTATGAATTTCACTCCAACCTATAATCACAAGGCATGGAAACAGGTGTAACAACCAAAGGCAAACGGGACCCCAAAGGTCGTAAACATAAAAAAGCATGGAAAAAACATCCAAGCACAACAAAGTATCCTCTAACATGATAAATTTACCTCTACGCAAGCATACAAGCAAGGCAGGAAAACAACAAGGGCAAGACAGTAAACACGCAATACCCCGTTCACGGGTATTGGTGAAATTTGGGTATAAAACTCAAAGACTTTGAACGGTAAGGCACAAACCACCTACCTCGATCCTAGGGGATCGATATACTTAAACCACGTCGACTGATTCTCCCTTGAACGTCGTAGATCTAAGAAAACGTCCAAAATTCGAAAACCATGATAACTTGAGAAAGAGGAAGAATTAGGAAACAAGACTCAAGTAGAAGGTAGAACTCACTGCTGCGATTCCAACGCAATCAACGATGCTCGAATCGGAGAATGGACGAAGGAATAGTCGCTCGTCGAAGATCTGCGGATTCTTGATGCTCTCGGACGAACATGACCTAGAAGAAGACGTTTATGGCATTCGGGCGTGACCCCGATCCGTTTAATGAAAAAAATAAAGTACACAACGTGTAATTTTAGAGTACACGGCGTGTAGTGGGTTTTTCCGTACTCCACCAAAATCGGCCTCCACGTCACCCCTACACACTGTGTGTGTGGCCCGGACATGGCCAATACACAGCTTCGAGCGAGAAACGAGTACATGTCATGTACTCAGAAAGTACATAGCGTGTACTTCAAAAATTTCCAGAAACTTCATTTTTTCTCAAAAACTCCAGAAAAAGGAAAAAAACACCTGAATGAAGATCCCGGTTCTTATAGTAATGATTTTGTACATTGGAGTAGCTAACCCATGTATGGGATAAAATATGACTTATAGGGTTAGGATTGCTTTTTATAATATTCACTTGTTGAGTTTGATGTTATTTCATGTTGTGTGATTCACATGTTGTGTGAGGTTGTTATTTCATGATGTTATTGGTTATTGAGATTTATCCTCATGGTCTGGTATAGTGCTATATGGTTATGCATGCATCATGATAGGCACATAAGAATATATAATGAAATGATTCGTTCATGATAGGGACATATTTATTGAATTTGATATATAATATCCTGTATGAAATATCACTATGGGAAAAACAGTTTTTTGCGACGGACTATTTTCGACGGGAATAGGCACCCCGTCACAAAAACTAATATACGGATTGGTGCGGTTTGCACGCCAAACTGCGCGAAAGGGTATTTGCGACGGGTAGGCACTGTCTGTCGCAAATGTCGAGAGGCGGTAAGACCTAGTTGCGACGGGGGATCCCCTGTCGCAACTAGTTCGTCCCCCGGAGGGCATTTGTGACGGGTCCCATCATAAATAATCGGCGGCGGTAAAAACATATTGTGACAGGATGTTGTCCCATTGCAAATAGTGTGTCGGTAGGTTACATTTTACGACGGGCCCTATTGCAAATAACCTTTTAACCGCCGATTGTAATTAATGCGGCTGAAGGTATATGCGATGGGAGCCGTCGAAATAAGTACTCTTACGGACGAGAATCTCGTCGCAAATAGTTCCGTCGCAACTAATCTAACATATATATACCACCATCCATTTTTTCTTCCCACCTCCTGAATTTCTTCTTCCTCTACTTCTCAAAATTCTAATTTTAGAGCGAACATTTTTGAGAGTCAGCTTTTTTTACGAAGAAGTTGTGAAGCCATCTAAAATTATAAGAGATCAAGTTTAAATGTATTTATGTTTTATTTAATTTTAATTATTGTTGATTAGTTCTAATTAAGTTTGATTTAAATTGTTTTGTCATCCGTAAAAATTAGTAATAATTAGTAATAAATAGTAATAAATAGTAATAATTAGTAATAAATAGTAATAAATAGTTATAATTAGTAATAATTAGGAATAATTAGTAATAATTTTTAATAAATAGTAATAATTAGAAATAATTAGGAATGATTAGGAATAAATATCAATAAATACGAATAAATACGAATAAATACGAATAAAAATGAATAAATAGCAATAAATAGAAAAAAATAGAAATAAATAGCAATAAATAACAATAATTAGTAATAATTAGCAATAATTAGAAATAATTAGCAATAATTAGGAATAATTAGGTATAATTAGTAATAATTAGCAATAATTAGCAACAATTAGTAATAATTAGAAAAAAATAATAATAATTAGCAATAATTAGCAATAATTAGTAAAAATTAAGAATAAATAGTAATAAATTGCAATAAATAGCAATAAATAGCAATAAATAGAAATAAATTGCAATAATTAGCAATAAATAGCAATAATTAGCAATAACAAGCAATAACTAGAAATAAGTAGGAATAAATAGCAATAAGTAGCAATAAATAGAAATAAATAGCAATAACTGTAATAAATAGCAATAAATACCAATAAATAGAAATAAATAGCAATATGTAGAAATAAATGTCAAAAAATAACAATAATTAGCAATAATTAGTAATAATTAGAAATAATTGGCAATAATAAGCAATCAATAACAATAAATAGGAATAAATAGGAATAAATTGGAATAAATATCAATAAATAGGAATGAATAGGAATAAATAGAAATAAACAGTAATAAATAATAATAAATAGCAATAAATAGCAATAAATAGTAATAATTAATAATAATTAGTAATAAATTGTAATAAATAGTAAAATATAGTAATAAATAGTAATAAATAGTAATAAATAGTAATAATTTGAAATAATTTGTAATAAATAGTAATAATTAGAAATAATTTGTGATAAATAGTAATAAAGTGTAACAAATAGTAATAAATAGTAATAATTAGTAATAAATAGTGATAAATAGTAATAATTAGTAATAATTAGTAATAAGTAGTAACAATTTGTAATAATTAGTAATAATTAGTAATAATTAGTAATAATAATAATAATTAGTAATATTAGTAATAATTATTAATAATTAGTAACAAATACTAATAAATAGTAATAACTTGTAATAAATAGTAATAAATAGTAATAAATTTTAATGATTAGGAATAATTAGGAATAATTAGTAATAATTAGCAATAATTAGTAATAAATATGAATAAATAGAAATAAGTAGAAATAATTAGTAATAATTCACAATAATTAGCAATAAGTAGCAATAATTAGCAATAATTAGCAATAATTAGAAATAAATAGCAATAAATAGCACTAATTAACACTAATTAACAATAATTAGGACTAATTATGACTAATTAGAACTAATTAAGATTAATTTGGACTAATTAAGACTAATTACAACTAAATAGAACTAAATAAGACTAAATAGTAGTAAATAACCGTATATATCAGTAAATAGAATTAATTTTAACTAAACAACATTAATTAGGACTAAATTTCATTAATGAGAATTAATTAGCAATAATTATCAATAATTAAGATTAATTAGGATTAATTAGCAATAATTTGGATTAATTAGCAATAATTAGCAATAATTAGGATTAATTAGCAACAATTAGGGTTAATTAGGAATAATTAGGAATAATTAAGAATTATTAGGATTAATTAGGAATAATTAAGAATAATTAGGAATAATAAGGAATAATTTGGAATAATTTGGACTAATTAGAATAATTAAGAACAATTAGGAATAATTTGAAATAAAATCAATTATAATAAATTTTAATAAATTGTAATAACTTGACACAATTTCTAGTGGATTGGTGACACTCCTTTTGCTCGATGAATCTTCTACATTCAACTCTCACCGACTCAAAAAATTGTGAAAAGTTTGCTTCTACGTATGCATATCCAATCTCGTATGCATGAGTTTGAATATGGATTCGTAGGAACACATTTTTATAATGTTTTTAGTGGGTGAAAGTTACAAGAAGATGATTCATCGATGAAAAGGGGGCTCTTTTGTCCGACGACTCATTTACTTGCAACTTTCTCACACTGAAATCACAATGAAGAATCTGCTTTGAGGTATGCTTATACATTATCGTATTCATGAGAATGAATATACATACTTACGAGCAGATTCTTTATTATGATTTCAGTGTGACAAAGATCCATGTAAATGAGCTTTCGGACAAAAGAGTAGTCGTCAATCCACGTGAAATTGTGTCGCCCATAATTAAAGGTAATTATTAAGAAGTAGTTGTAATTATTTATCTTCTTTTTTTGGATAGTGTTTTTCTAATTTCAAATTGTTGAAAAACAGTAATGATTTCATATTTTGTAGAAAAATATTGAACAAGGAAGTCGAAAACATTCATTATTAGATGATCGCGCTTAGATATATCAGCATAGAAATCAAAATAGTTCTGGTTTAAATCTATTATATATTGAGGGTTTTTAAGCTTTCTTATGATTTGCATCATCAAAACCAGAATTTGTTTGAGAAGGTAAAATTAAGTTTCCTTGTAAAACATGTGCTCTGAGAATGTTTGAAACATTTGAAAAGGTTGGAGGACATCTCTTACGGTTTGGTTATCAACCATATTATGTTTTTTGGCATCAACATGGTGAACGCAGTTCTAGAGAAGATATTAATAACTTGATTTTAGATCCATCGTAGTTTCAAAATTTAGTACGTGATGTTGCAGGTACATATTTTCAACAAATGGAAACTCAGGATGTTATTAATTTAACTCCTAAGTTGGATCCATCCTAACTTTATGAGTTGTTGAGGTCTGCTGAAGAGAATTATATCTTGGTTGCAAGATAAGAAAATTAGAAGTGGTCGCAAAATTTGTGGTTATTAAATCAGATAATGAAATGTCAAAAAATTATTTTGATCAGATATTTTCTTTGGTTAAAATAGTAATACCAAAAAGAAATGTGTTTCATATAAATTACTATGAGAGAAAAATGTTGGCTCGTAATCTGGGTCTTAATTATCGGTAGATTCATGCATGGGAAAATGATTGCATCTTATATTCTGGTGAAAATGAGCCATTGGATGGTTTACCCACATGTGTACAATCTAGGTAAAAGAATCTCAATCGGGGAAGTATGGATCGATTCCTGTAAAATAGTTGAGATATTTCCTCCTTAGAACCATGTTGCAGCATTTATTTATGTCTCATAACACAACATCAATGATGTCATGGAATAAAACCAATATTTCAACCAATAAAAGCATAAATCATCCATCTGATGGTGATTCATGGAAACATTTTGACTGACTGTATCCATCTTTTGCTTTAAAAGCCTGAAACGTGTGATTGGGTCTTTCTACTGATGGTTTCTGTACGTTTGGTGATTACGGTAGTCAGTATTCATGTTGCCCTATCATTATAAGTCCGTACAATTTACCTCCATAGATGTTGATTAAGAAAACCTATATCTTTTTGACATTAGTAATCCTAGGACACCTGAAAAAGAATAATTATGTTTATTTAAAACCATTGATTGATGAGTTAAATTCATTGTAGAGTAATGGTGTTAGTATATATGATGTTTCTGCGAAACAAAATTTCATATTTAAAGCTGCATTGATGTGGATGATTAGTGAATTCCCGGTATATGACATGTTATCTAGATGGAGTACACATGGTACGAAATCTTTTCCTTACAGTATAAAATAAAACAAAGCCTTTATGCTCATTAATGGAAAAAATATTGCTATTTTGACTGTAATCGAAGATTTCTTCCAACCGATCGTCCTTTTCAGAGGAAAAAATCTCATTTCAGAAAAGGAACAATTGAAAGGGATGAACCTCTGAAAATGATCTCAGGTACAGAGTTAAAATCAGTTTTATTTTCATTACCTTCCATCACATTTGGGCCAACAGTAAACCAATACAAAATTCATGGCTTTGGGAAAGATCATAACACGATAAAACGGTGCATTTTTTGGGATCTTCCATATTGGTCTAATTTTTTGGTCCTCCACAAGTTGGATATCATGCGTATTGAAAAGAACATTTTTGATAATTTATTTCATACTGTTTTGGATACACCAGGTAAGACCAATGATAATGTAAAGGCATGATTAGATCTTGCCCAAATTTCCAGATGACCAGAACTTGAACTATTTTAAAATTTCAGATCAGAGAGGTTAATGAAGCCAAAATCATCTTATACACTGTCCAAAGATGGTCTCTTATTATTTGGTCAGTGGATTATAGATTTGAGACTTCCAGATGGATATGCCTCCAATTTGGGCAGATGTGTTAAGAATGGTCATATTACCGGCTAAAAAAGTCATGATTGTCATTTTATAATTGAAATACTTATACTAATTAAATTCATATGTTTGTTGAATTTTATGATTTGAGATTCGATAAAAGATATATCATATTTTTTTGAGACATTTATGTTGCTATGAAAAACTATGATGCACTATGTAAACTGGAATAAGATGTTGTTGTAGTTATATGTAAACTAGAAAAAATTATTCCCACCAGATTTCTTTGACTCAATGGAACATATGATATTATATTTGCCACATGAAGCTAAATGTAGAGGTCCCATACAGTCGCAATGGATTTACCCATTCAAGAGATGTATGCAGAAGTTGAAGAAAAAAGTATGTAACAAAGCATCAGTTGAAGGCTAAATTGCTAAAGCTTATTTTCAAGAGGAATTAGATTTTTTCTGCTTTAATTATTTTGAATATGAATATCCCTTAAAACACAAACGATTGAAACAGAACGAGGGTAATGTTGATGATGAAATGGACAATCAATTATCAGTATTTAATCAACAAGAGCTTAGCTTCTATGGATTTCATGAACGATGGTTTTCAGATGATGAACATCAAAGAGCTCATACAAATGTTCTTCTCAAATGTGAAAAAATGACATCATTTTTACTATGAGTTATTCTATCACTTAATCTATAATTTATGTTATAGTAAGTAAACTTATATTAGTTTTAGGTTATATGATAATCATATCAAGAAATAGCTTCCACAAATTACGGCAGCCGCTCTTGAAGAACACTGACAAAAAAAATTTCTCAATGGTTTCAAAACATGGTGACATAAATTATTGATGGTTTAACATACCAATTCAGTTTATTATTTATTATATTGATAATTTTTTTAAAAAAATTCAGGTGTCTCAAAATGCTGATAAAATTGATAAGTGATTGTATATATTGAGTAACCCAACATCCAAAATGGTTAAATCATACAATGCATATGTGGTGAATGGTTTTTGATTTCATACACGTGTATATGGAGAATCAAAAAAAAACAATGAACAGTGGAGTTTTCTTGAGATGATCACATCATAGAGAAAATGAAGTTAACTTCTATGACATGTAGGATGAAATTATTGAACTGTGTTATCTAGGAAAAAATTACATAACAATGTTTAAATTTCGGTGGTTAGATACTGAGAGAGGCTTGCATGATCATCTGATTCATGGAATCGTCGATGTTAAATATAAAATTATTATTGCAGTAAATGAGCTATTTGTACTAGATCAATAAGCGTGTCAAATATATTATGCAAAGTATTGTGCTACTTCAAGAAACCTGAGTGATTTGTGGAGCATAATAAAAATGATATCATAGGAAAACCAGTTTACTCAAACTGAATGTGGTTCCGATGAAGTACAAGGAATTGAATGTTTTCAAGAGACTACTCAAAATCCTTCAATTTCACAAAGAGACGTGAATATCGATGATAAAACCCCACAATTAAGGGTCGACGGTGACAATGATGTTAATGTTGTTACAAATGAATTTTAAATGGAAAGAGAAGAAGAAAATGGAACTCATATGGATGTTGATGACGTCGATGATGAATATGAAGACATTGACATCGTCAGATATGAAGATGATGATGAAAGTCAACATTGACACCATTAAATGTTGGTTATAATCATAACTAATATATATCTATATATAATACTTATTTTCAACTATCTGATAACAATAATAATTTTGTGTTTTAGATTGACCCTGATCTATTTCATGAGTTGGAGGTGGCTGAGCTACCTTTGGATGATGAGTATTTGGGATCATCTGGCCCTCAGGCTACTGGCGGTTCAGGGGGTATGCGGAGTGGGCACTGTCTTGTGTGACTGATGATTCCTGACCCTATCTTCAAGTGACTTCCACATCTTGGTTTCGATCCAAACATGAAGAGGTATGGTAATCTGTGTATTTTAGTTAGCTTTCATTAATTTATTTATATACTAATTATTTGTTCTTTTTTCATAGTTTTGCACATGTAGCTATTGGACAAGGGGGCACTATCTTACACAATTATTTTTCTCAGCCATGGATCACATGGGAACAGATTCCTGTTGATGTGAAGCTTGGAATGTTCAATCATTGGTTGGTACATAAATAAATAATATTTATTTAAAATTTATTTCATTAATAACTTGATATTATAAATAATTTTTAGGGTTTATGGTATCTCATCGATGATAGCATGTATGACGATATCCACGAGGCATGGGAGGTGTCTATGCGTGAGCGTTTTTGTCAGTTTTTTCACAATTTGAGAAGGAAAACCATTAACAAAGGTGGAGAGACAATATTTGATGAGTAATGTAGAGCCCACCGACTAGAGTAAATTTCATCTCGCATTTGGGATGGATTATGTTCACACTGGTTGAGTGGTGGATTTCAGAGGAGATCTTAATTGGACCAGCAGAACCGGGGGATACGGGAGATGACACATTGAGCTGGTAACCGTACATTCAGTATGCATAGAGTACATCTGGTACTTAACATTTTTCAATATTTAATATAACATTACTTATAAAAAGTTTATTTTATATTCATATATGCAGTCGATCATCCCAATATTACGGAGTATGAAATTTATCAAAGGATTTATAGTGATCCAACTACTAGAGAGATTATAGGTGATCGCCATTGTTAGATTGTGGTCAGTATTATTTCTCTTTCAGTTTTAAAATTAAATGAATATAATATTTTCAATATTTTAATTTCAAAATTGAAAATGAAGGAGTCATATGAGGCCCGACCTCTCAGACATGGGATGAGAGTCAGGTCGAGACGAATTATCAGACTAGTGCCCACTATTTCGATAAGGCAGCATGGATGCAGGAAACCCAGTATGCCTTCAAGAAGGGCAGAGTAGTTGGTATCATCTCTCATTTGACTTTTGGGACTTATTATGGTACTGCTACGATGCTGGTGTCCAGCTCGAGAGGAGCTTGTGGAAAGGCATCATCTTCAGGCTCATAGTATCAAGAGAATTTGCGAGCTCGAACTGATCTTTTAGAGAGTTTACAGAAGCAGCATGAAGGGATGTGTCAGCAGTAGCATCACGAGGCGGACATGCATCGATGGCTGTAGCAACAACAGCAGTATAAGGAGGACATGCCTCGATGGAAGCAGCAGCAGCACGAGCACATAGAGTACATGCGTCGTCTGACTCGTAGTTTAGGGATAGAGTTTTTCTCCACCATCTCCTCCATCTCCTCTAGCTCCTCCAGAAAACTATTCCTCCCAGTGATTTTTTGTGTTCTATTAAAAACATTTGAATTGAACATTTTTTGTAATATGAACAATTTACAGTTTTTTTATTTTATATTGGTATGAATATTGCATACTGTTTTTATCATTTTTATTATTTAAATATTTTATTACTTATTATTAGTATTATATTTTTTAATATTTGTTTATTTTAATACTAATAATAATAATATTTTATTTTTTTTATTTTTTTTTTTCTGAATATTGAGAATTTTATTATTTTTTATTATTTTAATAATATTAATATAATTTTTTCCATTAATCATAATTTTCTTATTATGTTTTATTTTATTAAGTATTTTCAAATATTGAGAATTTCAATATATATATATATATATATATATATTATTTTCATAACAATAATATTATTTTTTCATTAATCATAATTATATATTTTTTAATATTATGATGTATTTGTGACGGGACCTTTTGCGACGGGGGCTTGTCGCAAATGGATTATATATATATATATTAATTTTTTTGGCAGGTTGATTTACCGTCACAATAAATTTGTTGTGACGGTCCCATCGCAACATGTTTATAACATATAATTTATTTGTGACGGGTCGGTGTGCCGTCACAAATACTTTTTGCGATAGGCCCATTGCGAAAGGTTATTGTATATATCATTTTTTTAATCGGACATCTATTTGCAATGGGACCACTTCCTGTCGCAACAGAGGTTTTTCTATGGGAGCCCGTCGAAAATATCCCATCACAAATATCTGAAATTCCAGTATTGTATTTTATAAGATTCCATTTACATCTAAGTCATTAGACAAATAAACTTATATGTCCTGATAAAACACTTATAAGACATGTTTAAAGAGATTAGGAGTCATTGGATCTCTTTTTTTGTCACCTTTTGAGGTTGAACTTGTTATAGATAATGTTCTAGGGAGTGTTTTTGTCTTGTAGAGAAAATGCATCATCGATATCTTGAGTTGTGTGTCTGGAGAGTGACAGTCATAATTCTCCTAATACAGCTGAGCGAGATCTTCATGTAGCTCTAGAGGTTTAGATGGATGTTCATCTGTAAGACAACATCCTGAGTGTCATGAGATCCATGAAAAAAAAAAGAATGATCAAACTATTCCTCATATGTCTATGTTGTAGAAATAGTTTTAGCTATAAAATCTACCAATGTTCAGTAGGGGGAGGCCCCCAAACAACCAAATTTTGGAACGAAACAGTCTGGAAGAGCTTCAATCATTTTAAGATAGATGAAACTAGTAGGGTGGATATTGTTTCACATATTATTTGTGGACCATACAATAATTGGTGGGGAATTCTAGAGAATTTCATTGAGGTCAATATGGATTATTTAACTATTTTTTATCCTATTTTGATGATTTTTTTGACTAACCTCTTTTTTTAGATCATAAGTCCATTGACAATAATCATATTTTAAATTTAGAAAAAATTAATTCGATGGTGGAACTATATATTGTTTTGGGTTATATTTTCTTTAGGGGAGGTATACAGCTTGATAAGTCAAAACTTTAGGTTATTCCTTCAATACATTACCTTAAATATGTTCATTATGTTTGTTCATTTGTGGGGAATACTAGGTTTTATTACTTATTTATTAATGATTTCAGTAAAATTACATTCTTATTTTCCCAATTTTTGAAAAAATGATATTGATATAGTTTTTTATGAAAATTGGAAAATGGAATTTGATGTATTTAAAAATTGAATCGCATTACCACCACTGATCCAACCATGAAGGTAGAATCTAAAATTTGGAATCATGTGTGATGCCTCCAACTATGCTGTTGGGGATATCCTTTCACAATAAATAGATTATACCTTTCATTTCATCACATATACATTATACACTTTAGAAACTATTTTAGATAATTATATCATAAAAATAATGGAATTCACTTACATAGTGGTATCTTTGGAGAAATGTATTCTTATATTTATGGGTATAAACTCATGGTGTTTTCTGACCAAATAACCATTATATTTTTTTTTGAGGAATCCTGAGTACAAACAACCCCTTATTTGATTTATTCTCATACTTTAAAAGTTTGATATCAAAATATAAGATAAAAATTGTTAAAAATATTAGGTTTCAATCATATTAGATTCATTCTAGTTAACCATGATAGATTCTCATATAAAATATCACTAATCTTAGAAACCTTTCCTAATGATAAATGTTTTAGGATACTATTATATGGGTTCTAGACATGGTGAACATATTGGTTAGTACACAAAAACCAATAAGATGTAATAATAAAAAAATTGACATAATTAAAGGGAATATAGATATTATATTTTGGATGGAACTTATTTATGGAAAATCTTTAGCAACTAAGTCATATGATAATGTGTACCTGATTGTGATTTCACACCTATCCTCACACTCTACCACACTCTTGCATGTGGGGATCCCTTTTGACCCCAAATAATAGAATGTACAACCCATGATCATGCATTTATTAACCCATGATAGATGCTCATTTATTATTTATGTCATGTTTACAATTTTGATATTATATAATTGATTCAAGGAGGAATGAAAGACCATAATAATACTTATTATTATATGAGATACTTAATGAATACGGTATTGAATTAATGGGGACCTTTCCTGTCATGAGACAACCCAGGTTGACCCTGAACCGGAAACCCGATCCGGCCCGTGACATGGCCCTAGGGGCGTTCCCGATCCCCACAGGCTGGTAACTAGTGTCGGTCATCAAAATTTAACAGGTGGGAACGATTTGGACCAAAAGAAAATAAACTAAGCAGCAGAAAAAAAAATAGAACAAAAGAAAATAAACAAAGAACAACCAACAACGCTACTAACCTGACTACGACCAAAACTCTACGTGACCCCGTGGGTGACTCTCCAATACCACAACCAATGTCTTTCAAGGCGAACAACTGAAGTTGGAACCTGCAACAGAACTAAAAACAAGAAAACACTATAGGCGTGAGTGTTAAAATTCAGTAGGCTAGATCGATATCTATTCCCAATGCACTACCTTTAAAATAAAAGAAACACCATTTCAAGTTTAAACTACAATATATAAAAGTAGGTTTTTCTAAATATTTTACTTAAAAAAAGTACGGACCATTTCCCTTAACCATTTCCAGACTTGGGTTCATTTCATTAGTGTCAAAATCTTTTTAGAATGGGAAAGTGATGTTTAAATTTTCAAATTTTCACAAACAGGATTAAACACTTTCATTTGAAAACCATTTTTAGAAACCTAATCAAAAGAAATTTAGCACCTTCCGAGGAATGAAATGCACCAGAAATGCAAAAAGTAAAACACACAGCAAGGGAAACGTAGGTATACATATGAGCATCATAATCACTACTACAAGCAAAAAAATCCAAATAGACATGGGTGAACCTAGGAGATCGAGAATAAACTAGAATACACCAATACATGTGAAATTATCCTTGTTCCCATGTCACGATGAAATCAAAATGCACAATACGCTCGACCATCCTCTCTCGGGCAGGTCGAGGGAAAATCCCATAGTAATAAACCCAATATATCCACCTAATATGGGCCACTGGCCAGTACCATAACCTACCAGTGCAGCAATGATTCTTAGAATATTCTCTCAATATGCCATATTCCCATGTCTCAAGTGTTTGAAAAGGGGGTGAGCCAACCGACTCCAACTGAGTATCCAATCATATATATATATATATATATAAATCACAACATGCATCACCTCAAGACACTCTATGGAACAACCTCTTGACTTTAAACTACTCAAGTACCCGGGATCCTCTAAGCATGGCCTCCCAAGCAATCAATTTCATCCAAGGCAGGAGAGTTGTCCTAGGAGGGTTTTTATCAAAACATTTTCATCACACTCCATAAAGTGCCAACCGGGCATTAAATACATTTCACAATCACTACTCTAAAAAAGAACCAAAACGCTTGTTCATGCTTGAGAAGAAATCATTTATCATTAAAACCAGAACTACATTTTAAATTCCGTGAATTATGTCTAAAGGCCAAATGTGCATTCATTCAATACTGGGTGTCCGCTCATCAAGAAAATGTTTCAAGTGTCAGGTATAAAATAAACGGCTCTTTTTTACACCAAATAATCATTTAAAAATTAATTGTCCTATATTAAAAATTAATTATCTTACATTATCTCAAATTTATTAAAATTAATAAAATATTTATTTTGAAAAATTAGTGTGCACAAACTGCAAGAAATAATGTATCTTAAATTTTAAAAATTAGTGCAATGGGAACCTACCTCTACTTGCAAACCAATCACGATGACGCGACATGCATCGCATGGGCATGCAAGCTGACGATCGCAGGACCGTGGAAAAACCTTGTCAACACGCTGCTCCTGCAATGATAAAAAAACATAAACACAGACTTTAAACAATTCAAATGAACAAACAGCGCAAACACCGCCTCGACATGCTTTCAGAACACAACCTGCAACATCTACATTATTTAAAGGACTGGTTGCACCATTTATAAAACACCACTAAGTGACGCAAAAAGGGATTACACCAAGATCATGTCTTATTTTATATAAACACACTACTTTAAAAACAAATTCATACTTAACACTTTCAAAATACCACTCCTGCGCCATCTAAACAATTAAATAAATCATTAAACTATTTATTAAATCATTTCAAGAAAAACCAAAAAGACTTCACACCAAAATACACATAAAATACCCCTTTTGAAACTAAACGCTCACCAAGAACCATTTCACACCCAAGTATGCATCACATGAATGACTTGATAAATTATTTAAAAAGCTCAAATAACATTATTAAAATAATTTAAAATTTATTCCAAGGGTGTGCAATGAGGCGAACACACAAAAATAATAATTTCCCACTTGAATGCATGTCAAAACATTACAAAAATACATTACGCACCACAAAATTTGATCATAAAACACATTTATAAAAATAAATAACATATTAAATTAATAAATTGATGCAAGGGTATGGAACCACCTATGAGGTAGAAAGCATCAATATCTCGGTGCAAAACCAAAAACAGATGTCAAACGCACCGCAAGCAAACACGAAATATCCTAAAACAATGAACTGAACCAAAACAAATTTCAAAAAAGCTACAATAGGATCCACAAGAGTGTCAAAGTGGTTCCAACATAAATAAAAACACCACAAGATGGAATGAAATATACTGGTGCGGGGAAGTGGTTCGGCTGCTAGTGGCAAGGGTGGCTGGAGCTTGCGAGGCAGGGGGTGCAGGGCCTGCTGGAGCCGGTACAAGGAGGCGGCTCGGGGTGGCAGTTCGTGCTGCAGATCAGGGAGAAGAGGGGGAAAGGTGATTGTAGGAGGGGAGAGGACCCAGGAACAATGTAGGCAGGGAAGGGGGGCACATCATTGGATATCCAAGGGGGACGGGAGGCCTGGAGGGTGGCTCGTAGACTGCAGTGAAGTGGGGAACGCAGCGGGGGTCCTGGAGGATGATGCACAGGCCGGTGTTGGGCGCTCCGTAGGGAACCAGAAGAGGAGTGTTGTATCGTGGGGGGGGGGGATGCTGTGGAGGGAAAATTGAGGGCCGGTGAGATTGGTGGAGGTGGCCTAGCAAGGGAGCTAGGTGAGAGCAGGGTGGTGGAGAGCCGATTGGGTGTGGCCGCGGGTGGTGTTCGGTGAGGCTGAGGGCAGGGCGAGGATAATGGAGGGTGAGGCGGCTAGATCGCGGGGAGGGATAGGCTCATTCTGGGAGGTGCTGCTGCGCAGGGGGGCGAGTGCGGAGGTGGTGTGAGCGGGAGCCAGTGGCGGAGACCTGCTGCGTTGCACCGCTAGAAGGTGGGGGGGAAGTGGTCCGCTGCGCCACTGGGAGGGGAACAGAGGCAACGAAGAGGGGTCCATGGGTGTCTGGGTGCGGTGCGCAGGAACATGGAAGAGGGGGGGGGGTCGCTAATGGATTAGGATAGGGTTTCATTTCTCTTTTTCTTATAATAATAACAATAATAATAAAACCATAAATAAAAATAATAAAATGACCATATTAAATATAATTATTATTATTAATAATTAATAATAATAAAATAATAAATATTGATAATAATATTAATAACAATAATAAACATAAAACTAACAAATTTTATAATAATAAGAATTATATAAAAAAACAAAAACAAAAACAAAAAAAATAACAATAATAACACCTCATTAATAATAATACTATTAATTACATAATAACATTATTATTATTATTTTACCTTATACATTTAACCTGGTTTATTTATTTAAAAATCTACTTATTTTTAATCGTTAGATACTTGCACGGATACCCAGGCTAACGACACGACTACCACCTGCTGTGCAGTGACTGCGCACAGGTCCGAAACCTCCAAAACTTATTAAACAATGAAAATTTTAAGTCAAGACCTCACTTGGACCTTGGCACGATAACCTGAATCCAAGAATTAAATAAAATAAATAAATAAAGGTCAGGGTGTGACAATTCTCTCCACCAAAAACACTTTCTGCCCCCAAAAAGGCACCCAATCGAACTATAAGCAAGGCTTGAATCAATGCCTTGTTGAAAAAAAGGAACCAAAATACAAGAGAATGGGAGAACATGAAAGGGTTCTCCCCACCACAAGATCTCAACTAGTGTGGAAATTTAACACTCAAACACACCACCCCGGGAGGGGGGGGGGCGATGCGGGAACTCCCAACTAACCCAAACTACCCTTTATAGCACGAGCGAAACAACACCTCTACTAAAACTTAAACATAGACCAAAAACCTCAAACACTAGAGAGATACCTCCGAGAAAAACTTAACCCAGGAAGTAAACTTGAGCATTACCACAAATTTCGATCCTTCCATAGGCACCTACATCTCCAAATGAACACAGTCAAACTGAGACTAACCCATACAAGGTTCAAACACACTTTTAAAGAAAATGTACGATTCAGAGAATCATAATTCAGACAAACCAGACTATTTGGATTACAAATGAACATGTCCATTCCATCTTCACGACAAACCAATGGACCTACAACCATGCCAAGACTTTAACAGTGGAAGAACGAGAACTAAAGGACTTTAAATGTTTTGTTGGCAACATGGAACACCCAAAACCCGAACTGAGGCTTTACACCCCCGACAACTCCTGACTGTGCGTGAGCTTCACCCCAAGACCTATGGTTGGGGCTCTGATGGTTGAAGCGTCTCCTACCTCACAGTCAGGCACTAGAATCTTCTGGTAACAGTGTCTTCCTCAGGTGATGCTTCCTGCAAATCTTCTCTTGATGATCCAGACACCTGCAAGGATGGAACGTCTTTGGAGGGGTGTGACATGATGGCTTGTATTCCCCAAACGTCCATACTGAAGGTACACCATTAAAATATCTGACGAACTAGAAGTTAGAGACACTATAGAGAACTCTTTAGAAACAAATTCACCTGACACACTCTGCTCGTCAGATGGGGGACCATCACGAGGAACTAGATACAATGGATTGCCAACCTTTTGTGCTCTAGAGACCAACTCAACTAAGAACACCTCATGCACCAACTTCTCCAAAATTGATGCTCTCAAAAAGGGAGGACTCACTCCTTAATCTCTGGAAGAAGACCCCTGATGAAGGGAGAAGTCTTCATCCAGTCCTGCGAAACTACCCATGGAAAAGAAGACAAAAGATCCTTGAAATTGTCAACATACACTTTCACTGTCTGTTGCCCTTGTTGAGTATACACAATCTCTTCCGTTTTTTTCTCCTTCACTTCTTCAGGTATTAACCATCAGACGAAGACTGATTTAAAGACATCTCACATCATCCCAACTTGCATTGACGGTGGGGCGAGAAACTCCCACATGTCCAAAGATGGACCTTTAAATTGTCCCAAAACAACACGCACTCTGATAGCTTAAGGAGTTCACAGCATCCTAAAAGTACACTTGACCTCTTCAAACCACATAACTACCTTTAACGGACCTCAATCACTGTTAAGTATAGACAATGTCCAAGAAGGACCAAAAACAATTGGGCATGACTCATCAGAAACCTTGATGACCTTTCTAGGTGACTTTTCTGAACAACATATAAAACATAGAGCGAGAACTAATATCAAGCCGAAGAAACACCAAATAAAATACCTTCATCCAAAACAACCATCTCAAAATAAACAAGCAAATACAAACAGAACTCAAAATTTCCTCTTCCAAAATCCCCTTTTTGTTTTTGATTTCAAAACCTCCTTCCTTCAAGGCCACTTTCCAAATACCAAACCCACATTTCAAAATAAATTCAATTTCCAAAAATCATTTCCCTTTTTAAAATCACTTTAGAAAAACAAGGTCAAGACTTTAATTCCAAGTGCACACCCCAATAATCCTATGAACCTTTGCACATGTCTTCATCCGCTTCCATCCATACAAACCAACACGCACTTCCCATGCATTCCATCACATGTGCAAATGTTCATAAGGAGTACCTGAGGTTGCACTCAAACCATATCTCTATCGATTCAAAGAAAACATTGGATTATTAGACCAAGAGATTTCAGTTTTAAAACAAATCCATTTCACAAATTTAAAGCCCTTCAAAATAAATTGTTCTCATTTCCAAAACCTTTTTTTTAATTTTCAAAAGTGCACTTACACCCACAAGAACCAAGACAACGCACAACTTGCATCAAATTACCGAAGTGAGGGACTAGTAGTCATGCTTAACCTGGCAACATGGTAGTGGGCCATGCCCCAAGAAAGCGCCAACAACTAGGAGGAACTTAAATCGTGTACTCGGACTCTACATGGGTCACTACTCAATGTAAAATCACTAGGTAACATTGGTTTGCCTCCATTTTCATCCCTTAATACAAAACAAATCAGAACGAAACAAGAACTCAATTCCCAGACTACCCCTGGCGACTCGAGGTTCGTAATGGACGAGGGTTCATGAAGTCCTTCTCGTACCTACCTCTTGAGTCCCGACAGTCCTAATCTCCATATACCAGACATCCCAAATAACAAGGGCCCCTTTGATATCATTTTTTCACAAACCAACCTGGGTCGACCCTGAACCGGTCACCTGAGTCGGCCCGCAACATGGCCCAATGGGCGTTCTCAATCCCCACTGGCTGGAAACTAGTGTCGGGCATCAAAATTTAACAGGTGGGAATGATTTGAACCAAAAGAAAATAAACTAAGAAGTGGAAAAGAAATAGAAAAAAAAGAGAATAAACAAAGAACAACCAACAACGCTACTAACCTGACTACGACCAAAACTCCACGTGACCCCATGGGTCACTCTCCAATACCACAACCAACATCACTCAAGGAGAATAACTGAAGATGGAACTTAAAAAAGAACTAAAAACAAGAAAACACTATAGGCGTGAGTATTAAAACTCAGTAGGCTAGCCCGATATCTATTCCCAATGCACTACCTTTAAAATAAATGAAACACCATTTCAAGTTTGAACTACAATATATAAAAGTAGGTTTGTTTATCTATTTTTCTTAAAAACAAATTAAAAACCATTTACCTTAATAATTTCCAAACTTGGGTTCATTTCATTAGTATCAATGGATTTTTAGAAAGGGAAAGTGATGTTTAAATTTTCAAATTTTCACAAAGAGGATTAAACCCTTTCATTTTAAAACCATTTTTTGAAACCTAATCAAAAAAAATTTACCACCTTCTCAGGAAAACAATACACCAGAAATGCAGAAAGTAAAACACACAGCAAGGGCAATGTAGGTATACATATGAGCATCATAATCACTACTGCAAGCAACAAAATCTGAATAGACATGGGTGATCCTAGGAGATCGAGAATAAACTAGAAGACACCAATACATGCGAAATAACCCTTGTTGAGATGTCAGGATGAAATCAAAATGCACAATATGCTCGACCATCCTCTCTTGGGAAGGTTGAGGGAAAGTCTCATAGTAATAAAACCACTATATCCACCTACTATGAGACACTAGTCAGTACCATAACCTACCAGTGTAGCAATCATTCTTAGAATGTTCTCTCAATATGCTAGATTCCCATGTCTCAAGTGTTTGAAAAGGGGGTGAGCCAACCGATGCCAACCGAGCATCCAATCATATATATATATAAAGCACAACATGCATGACCTCGAGCCACTCCATGGAACAACCTCTTGAATTTAAACTACTAAAGTACCCGAGAGCCTCTAAGTGCGGCCTCCCAAATAATCAATTGTAACAAAGGCAAGAGAGTTGTCCTAGGAGGGTTTTTATCAAAAAAAAAATCATCGCTTTCCATAATTTAAAAAACACACATTAAATACATTTCACAGTCCCTACTCTAAAAAAGAACCAAAAATGCTTGTTCATGCTTGAGAAGAAATCATTTATCATTAAAACCAGAACTACATTTGAAATTCCGTGAATTATTTCTAATGTCCAAATGGGAATTCTTTCAATACTGGGTCTCTTCTCATCAAGAAAATGTTTCAAGTGTCGTGTATAAAATAAAAGGCTCTTTTTTACACCAAATAATCATTTAAAAATTAATTGTCTTATATTAAAAATTAGTTATCTTATATTGTCTCACATTTATTAAAATTAATAAAATATTTAATTTGAAAAATTAGTTTTCACAAACAATAAGAAATAATGTAACTTAAATTTTAAAAATCAATGCAATGGGAACCTACCTTTACTCGCAAACCAATCACGATGACGCGACACACCTCGCATGGGCGCGCAAGCAGACGATCGCAGGACTGTGGAAAAACTTTGTCAACACGCTGCAACCGCAATGATAAAAAATCATAAACACATACTTAAAACAATTCAAACGAACAAACATTGCAAACACCACCTCGACATGATTTCAAAACACAACTCGCACCATCTACATTATTTAAAGGGCTGGTTGCACAATTTATAAAACACCACTAAGTGACGCAAAAAGGGTTTACACCAAGAGCATGTCTTATTTTATATAAACACACTACTTTAAAAAAACGCATACTCAACACATTCAAAATACCACTACCATGCCATCTAAACAATTAAATAAATCCTTAAACTATTTATTAAATCATTTCAAGAAAAACCAAAAAGACTTCACACCAAAATACACATAAAATACCCCTTTTGAAACTAAACTCACACCAAGAACCATTTCACACCCGAGTCTGCATCACATGAATGAATTGATAAATTAATTAAACAGCTCAAAGAAAATTATTAAAATAATTTAAAATTTATTCCAAGGGTGTGCAACAAGGCGAACACACAAAAATAATAATTTCCCACTTGAATGCATGTCAAAACACAAAAAAAAATACATTACACACAACAAATTTTGATCATAAAACACATTTATAAAACCAAATAACATATTAAATTAATAAATTGATGTAAGGGTATGGAACCACCTACGACATAGAAAAAATAAATATCTCGGTGCAAAACCAAAAACGGACATCAAACGCACTGTAAGCAAACATTAAAAATCCCTACAACAATGAACCGAACCAAAAAAAAATTCAAAAGGCTACAATAGGATCAACAAGGGTGTCAAAGTGGTTCCAAATTAAATAAAAAGACCATAAGATTGAATGAAATGTACAGGAGTGGGGAAGGTGTTCAGCTGTTAGTGGCGAGGGTGGCTGGAGCTGGCGAGGCAGGGGGTGCAGGGCCTGCTGGAGCCGGTGCAAGGAGGTGGCTCGGGGTGGCAGTTCATGCTGTATGATGGGGAGAAGAGGGGGAAAGGTGACTGCAGGAGGGGCGAGGGAACACGCACAACGTAGGTAGGGATGGGGGGGGGGTGGTGCGCAGCACTGGTCATCAAAGGGGGGAGGGAGGCCTGGAGGGCGACTCGCAGACAGCGGTGAAGGGGGGAACATAGCATAGGTCCTGGAGGGAGACGCGCATGCCGGTGTTGGGAGGTCCGTAGGGAACCGGAAGAGGAGTGTTGTATCATGGGGGGGGGGGGGGGTAAAGGAGGATGTTGCGGAGGGAAAATTGTGGGCCGGTGAGGTTGGTGGAGGCGGCCTAGCAAGGGAGCCGGGTGAGAGCAGGGTGGTGTATAGCCGGACGGGAGTGGTCGTGGCTAGCGTTTGGAGAGGCTGAGGGTAGGGCGAGGATAGCGGAGGGTGAGGCGATCAGATCGTAGGGAGGGGGCGGTTCATGCTTGGAGGCGCCTCTGCGCAGGGGGCAAGTGCAGAGGTGGTGTGTGCGGGAGCTGGGGGTGGAGACCTGCGGCGTTGTACCGCTAGAAGGAGGGGGGAAAGTGGTCTGCTGCACCGCTAGGAGGGGAATAGAGGCGAAAAAGAGGGGTCCAGGGGTGTCTGGGTGCGGCGCGCAGGAACATGGAAGAGGTGGGGCATCGAGGGATTAGGTTAGGGTTTCATTTCTCTTTTTTTATAATAATAACAATAATAATAAAACCATAAATAAAAATAATAAAATGACCATATTAAATATAATAATAATAATTAATAATTATTAACAATAAAATAATAAATATTGATAATAATATTAATAAAAATAATAACCATAAAACTATCAAAAGTTATAATAATAAGAATAATATAAAAAAACAAAAACAAAAACAAAAACAAACTTAATAACAGTAATAACACCTCATTAATAATAATACTATTAATTACATAATAACATTATTATTATTTTTTCAACTTAAACATTTAACCTGCTTTGTTATTATAAAACTTTACTTATTTTTAATCGTTAGATACTTGCATGGATACCCGGGCTAACAACGCGACTAATACCCGATGTGCAGTGACTGCGCACGGGTCTGAAACCTCCTAAACTAATTAAACAACGAAAATTTTAAGTCAGGACCCCACTCAGACCATGGCGCGATAACCCGAAGCCAAGAATTAAATAAAAAAAGAAATAAAGGTCGGGGTGTGACATTTACTAGAATGCTAGAATTTCAAAATATTCTTATTATGGTTAATTATATCATGGATTGGGTAGGATACAAACCAATGACTCCTGATTCATTATTGAGTTTGTGATATCACATATCATCTATGGGTTTGTTTTACCATGATGCATTATTATTGATGACATGACCAATTTTTTATGTTAGAGCATGAAATACATTTAATGGAATTATGAGATTTCACATCATGCTTATAAAACATATAACCCAAAAAATAACAGTCAAATAGAATTTTCTAATAGGATAGATAAGAAAAAATAAAAAAAAGGCTCCTCCCAAAAGAAATATTGGATAATTCAGTTATACGATACATTATAGAAATATACTACCTATTTTAAAAATATTATAGGCATGTCCCTAATTATATTGGTCTTTGGAAAACCTTTTCACATTCTAGTTGTGGTTCAGAACCATGATTATTGTGTGACACCCATAAAAGTTAGTTTAAAATAGTAATATGCTCGATAGCTTTCAAAACATGCAACACTGATCCTTAAGCGAACTGAGATATATTATAAAAATATTATTTTACTATTACTATTGTAATAAAGCCATTGAATTGGAATGTATGAATACGAGTAACCATATTATGAAATATATTTATAATGATCGATCTCAATAAAAATTTATTTATGAACTCTTAGTAAATAAGCCATTGATTTTTATTGAAGTCAATTTACGTTTCAAAGATGAATTTTATTCATAATTTATTTTATTACATTTTATGTGTGCAAATTATAATTAATCTCTACCAAATTTTGAAATCTAATTTTATAAATTAAAATTTATTGGTAAAATTAAAATATTTAAATTATTATAGGGTGAAATTTTGGCCTTTTCAGAAATAATTTATTTTTCATTGAAAGAGTGAAAAATAACAATTTTTTAATTATTCTCAATTATTTTCATTAAATTTAGTAATTTCAATTACCATTATATTTTTAATTTTTTAATGTTTCATATGATATATTTTATTTAGAATAATTTAATCGGTTTAATTTGAATGAATAATTTTCATGATTTAGATATAAGTCATTTTCAAAAAACAATTTTCTAAAAAACACTTTTTCATTATCATTAACATATTCATTTTAAAATGGGTTTATTAAACTTATATGAATTTAGTTTTATGAAATATAATTTATTTTTGGCTTCTTAAAGTTGAATTTATACCTTTATTAATTTTTTATACATTTATGAAGAGGATAAATATTTGATGAACAATAATAAAAAATATAGTTTTTATGAAAACTTTATACTTTATGATATAATAAAGATATAAATATTATATTAAACTTCATTAAACTTATGGATGAATAATTTTTATAATATAATACAAATATAATTCAAAAAAATTCAAAACATATAAATTGTAATTTATTTCATGATAAATAGGATAATCATCTTTAGTGCTGATGCAGTGCTTGCGTCGTACTAGAAACGTTAGATTTGGTGTCCTAATGATAATATTTGTGAAAAGGAAGTATTATATATAATTTTTTATTAAACATTTAGTATTATTGATTATTTTTATGGATATATATGATTTATGGAGTCATATAACAAGTAAAGATTCCAAATTCTTATGTAATTCTTTCAACTGTTTAGAAAAGTAAAAATAACTTATTAAATAATTTTTAATGACATTGATGTCAGTAAATATAAAATTTCAATTAATAAAATTTTTTATTTTTAATTGAAATTACTTATTTTTTTTATTAAATTTTTTTTTTAATTTTTATTGATGAAATGTTTACTTTAAATGCTTATGCAAGACAAACACGATTTCTATTAATAATGTAAAAAATTAAGTTAAAGACTTTAAAAATTAGAAAAGTTATATTTTTTTGACTATTTAATTTTGAAAATGAATTTTAAAGATAAATAATACATATTTTAGATTTTTTAAAAGTTTATATTCAAATTATATTTATTTCATGTTTTTTTTCACTGTCAATTGACTTGAATAGTTCTTTAAATGAGATCAATATTATTTTCTGTTTAATACATATTATCAAATTATTTTAAAAAACATAAAAAACATTAAATATGAAAATTAGGATGATAAATAGTCAAAAATTTCATCCATTAACCAATTTTCAACCAATTTTCAACTTATAAATAAAATTATAATCCTTTAATATTGAAAAGGGCATTACCACAGTTATGGTTAAAAATGGTTTAATAAGGGGTTAGTCCAAATTATAAGGTTTAAAATGATATCTAAACATTTAAAAATCTTATTGTATGACTATATTAAGACCATATAATTTTTAACATATTACCCATGTCATTTTGGAACCATTTTACATGAGTTATAGACGTTATAATATAATATTTCTTGTATTTCTAAAAATAAAATTAATGATATCATATAACAAAAAATAATTTATTAAAGAATTTAAAATTAACAACATCCCGCTATTCAACCATGTTAATTTTATATGGTTTACCATATCAACCATGGTCCATTTATGGGTCACTTTTCCATTTATGGTAACATTATTAACCCTCAAATTGTAGAAAACATTGATCTTATAGTGAATGGAAAACAAATTAACAGGGGTTAAAACTAAAGTTTAAGGGTTAAAATATAACCTAAATATCTATTAATTTTATTTTATGGGAGGTTTTATAATTATAATCATCCATTTCAAATATTTTATGTTGGGGTAACTTGATTACAAAAATTAATTTATACTAATTTAATATTGTAAGTAATTCCAAGGGTGCACCTCCCAAACTTATAAAAGGTAAGACCTTCTCCCATCCTCCCCAAGAATTTTTATCCTTATATATTATAAAATACCTAATATAGTACCTTTATAGATTCCTTAATAACATTTGAGATCAGTTGGTATTTCCAAAAGACCATCCCATTAAGGATTAAGGTGTATGCCCAAAGTGGTTTCTCAATGATGAACTATTACTCTTAACCAAGAATTTTCAATTTTATCTCTTCTTATTCCTTGAGTAAATACATGGTATCCATTATAAAATAATGAATTTATTATCTTTAATTTATTTAAATTTCATTATTATTATTCAAAAACCATTATCCACCTTCTTTCCATCCAAGGGAAAGCGAAAACATCATTCGCGCATACATACGACATACCATCTCCATGTAGCAGCGTAATTTTTTTTTCATCACCACTATATTTTTTATAATGATGGATATAAAATATATAAATTTTATTTTTTATATTATTAATATTATTTAATGGGGAGTTATTATTTACATTTCTTTCATTCCACCATCGAAATATTAAAACAATGTTCATGCACACGTATAACCAACCATTACCAAGAACGGCGTAATTCATTTTTCAATCTATAAATTTTATGGATGACTCTAAATATTATTATTATATATAATATTTATATCACTATTTATATTTTTGAGAATATGGATCCATTATCAATTTTCAAGGGCCATAATATATGAATTGAATCTATCCTGAAAAACGAAAGTGTTGACACCTAAAAACTTTTATTTTAATAACGAATTATTAATAAATTTGTGTTAGTTTTTTATAAGTGGATAATATATGGTATTATATGTTTATAAATAATTTTTATAGAAGTAAAATAATTTTAAATTTATTATAAATGAGGTTAGTGAACTTTCGAAGCAATTCAAACTTTAGGTAATGAGTGTCTTAACTCAATTTCCATTTATTAGGTTAAACATATACTACATTAACTATACTATTTCATGGTTATCTATGAAATGAAATTGATCTTATTATGTTTAATTTACACTTTTTTTTATACATAATCACTCAATTAATTAATCCCCACTTTAATTATACGATCTTTGTAAGGGTTTTTGTGTCAATTTTTACTCAATTGGGACATATTTGGTAATATGAAACTATTTATTTTTATGTGGTGTACATAACACAAATTTAAATTATTTAAAAAGAATATATATTTATTCCTTATGATCAAAGTTCCAATTGATGTTTATTTTTTCAAGGGGTTATAATTTAAATGTCACCAAATATGTAAGAACTTATTTTATGATATCATTTTTCTATGATTGATTATATTCGTCATTGAATGAATCTTATAATTTATCTATAATGACTACAATTTTCCATGTCATATTTTTTAATATTGAATGGATTATTTCTGTGAATAGGTGATGTGACATCATGCGATTGCGAGGCCCGATCTCCCTATAATAAATGTTTGAAATATTATAGATATATTAAATAGCATGTTCATGTAGTTTTCTTGAAAAAGTGGAATAACATCTAAATGGGGGTATGTATTAGAAATTTTAGGGAACCGTTGAGTTTAGAATGGATTTTTCACCCTATCAGTGACATAAACATTATTGGCCTGGGGAATTTACGTAAAATTTTCAACTAGCATAAAATAAAATAATAATTATATAATATATTGTATTTATCCACTGACACAATAACCTAATTCTTCTCAACATAATATATTTTTTGGAAATTTTTTAGTGTTATCTGCATAACCATTCAAATCATTAAAGAGCTACTAGATAGTGTTGAAGAAGATTTCGTTGGTGGGTGATGATCAAATCGAAGATCGATGACCGGTGTGAGATAGAATCAGAGGATCTTTCCAATGATCATAGTGCAACTCGATTATTATCCAAGATCAATCCAAATCTAGGTAAGATGTTGTTTTAATTTGAATTATTTAAATATTTTATATTTCTACAATGAAGAAGTAACAATCATCCAACAGATTTATTTTTGGGTCATACATATTATAGGATGGGTTAGTTTTATTTGGGAATTAGGAGAATTTATTTTTGATTATTTTTTATCTCTTAATTCATCATTATTATAGAAATTAATATAGGTCAACACCAAAAAATAATAAGGCATGTTCCTCATGTTTTTTGTTGCAATTTTCTCCCCTGATTCATCCTTTATTGTGGAAAAATCAATTGGACTTCAGTTCCACAAATACCGTGGAAGTTGATCATTGTACACCCATTCATGGCATAATGATATGATATCATATATCTGGGCTTGATATGATATGTGATAATGTGATGATGTAAGAAGTAGTGGTCCAAAAGATGTGGATACCAATTTTTTGTGTTCTTCAATGCATGATGAATAAAAAAATATGAAGGTGTTTAAAAAAAATTGTTGTCCTAGTTTTGATGATTTGATAATGGAAAAGCCCAACGAACAATACTCTTTTGTTCTGGTATGGGGTGTAGACAGAACATTGGATGGAGGTGTGGGAGAATATATTCGAGACTAGATATAGAGTTCTATAATTTTTCAAAGAACATGTAATGTACTATGAGGAAAAATCCAATGTGGGAACCTCGCAGAAGCAACAAGGGTTTGGGTAGAAAGATATTAATCAGAAAATGTGTGACCTTGTCACATAACATGTGATCCATCCCCAATGAATCAACATGTACCACGGAGGGTACTCGTACCTGACCAGGGAGTTCATGAGCATGGGAACGATGTGTACTCCTACATGGACATGGCTAGGTTGTACATACATGGGCTAAGCATTTTACTTGTACATGGTTAGAAGTATAGGGGAAACAACATGCCATATACTATTACACAAATATGGAAACGTACATATACATGGGCTGTTTACACAGGAAGGACTGAAGGTTGAAGGGACACTATGTGTACTACTACATACAGTGTACACCTCCAAAGTTGGATTGGTGATATTTTCCTCTATATCGCAGAAAAAGTTTCATTAGGATGAATCCCCCATATCAATTCCCATAGGTTTAATATGGAATCACATCCTACACATAAGATAATTATCCCTTGAACATCACTTCTTGGATAGAGTCTTTTTAATCATTCTGTGTGGCTCAGAGTGAGATCCTCTATCATATTATTTCCCTACGTTGAGTTATTGATATCATCATGACCAGAACTTTTTTGGAACTGATCATCTACTTAGTGGGTTAGTCTAGATTGAGTTTTTGGTTTACCCCATGGACTTGGGAGTTATCCTTACCTATGAATCGTATCTATTAAAACATCCAACATGTATTTTCCTATGACAGGACCCGAAGACAATGACCTCTCATAAGGACTTCAACAGTGTTATCTAACTAATGGTCTGTTTTCTATTGGGTGAGTGCTATCTATAACATTTTATGTTGGAATCTTAGGCTGACGTTACAATTGTGGCATTACATTGAGACTGTGTGTCTTTGATTGAGTTTTTCTGGATATTATTGTTATATGTTCTATATACATATACCAATGTAGAGGTAACTACTATACTTTTTTATATTATTTTGGGTCTTAGGGTTTTCTACTGGTTATCTTTATACTCACCCTAGCGTGGTCTATGCCTGCACATATTATATCTTATACAGTCAATCGACCTTTTTAAAGAGTTCTATATGGACTAGGATGAGATGATGCTTAGTGATCCAGATAGGCCAAGATGTGTTCTCATGATATCTTGATAGCAGTCACCATATTTACTTTTAGGTTGAAATTGTTTTTAGAGTTTGTGTGGTGGGCTTGTAAATTAACCTATCTAGTTTTGTTTACTTCCTATCAAAATCTGGTTGTGGGATTAGATGAATGAAATCATGGTTTATTTTAGTTTTTTTTCATTTTAGCAGTGTTTGGACATGATGATATTTGGTTGTGTACATTTAATTTTGGCTAAGGCCTCCCATGTTAGTGATATTCCTAATCGATGCTATTCTCCAACCATTGTCCTATTACATGTGTGCCTGGGTAGTCATGGAATGGGCCCCACTGAGAAGGGTTTTCATAGATTTGTATCAGCTAAGTCGGTTCTACCACATGACCATAGTTTATGTGATTGGTTTGGGAAAACAATGTTAAGTGTTTCGAGTTCAGTTTTTAGGACATAGACTCTTGTGTTGGTGTTGCGGTTGTCATATCCATACAAAAAGAATTTGATCATATTCCTTTTGACTTGATACTCGATAACACTGGTTGTAGAAAAAAGAATTGTACATGCATCATATAAAAATGGGTTTATGGTTTTCGTATCCTTCTTTAGTCATATCTAAAGATATACTCATTTACTATGGTACGTCATCCCTATTTCGGGATGCCTCTAAGTCATATAAATACTAGGATTTAGTATTAGGATCATGATGAATATCTGATCAGTGATAAGGCATCGATACAAGGGCCAGTTCCATATGTGCTACTTCTAGGTGGTGAACTATCCACACCACCACCTATTGATAAGAAAATGGTACTCATAGTACCATTGGATGAGGTTTGTAGTATAGGTGAACTTCTTGAGTTCCAGTGACAAAAACCCCTTAGGTTTCATGGTGAGCACATCCCATAGGGTTCTGAGGATTGGCTTGAGGCAGTGATGCGAATTTTTTGTCTGGTACGGACACGGATAGATCAGATGGGGGCATTGGTAGTGAGCCATCTCTATGGATCAATATGAAGATGGTGGGGTTTAGTGACCCAGTAATATGATGAGAAAACTGTAACGTGGATAGATTTTGAGAAACTTTTTACAGGAGAGTTCTCTCTAGATATACTGATGGTTATGTGTATCTAGGATCTTCTATAGATTCAAAAGGGTAGCACAATGTATCTGAGTATTCATCAATGTTTAGAAAACTGTCTAGGTACTTGATGGATATGATTTAAGATAAATTCTTCTAGGATCAGAAATTCAAGAGAGGATTTTATAGAGTTTTAATGGTCATGGTTTTATGTCAATTTATTCCTTCCTATGATGGGATTCATGAGCAATCTTTGGTGCTTGAACATTTCTTGGACAAGAAGACATAGACAGTGGTTTCCAAAAGTGGGAAATTGGGAGAAGAGACATAAAAAAGAATTGATATGATGTTAGTCATCGGGATGTGGAGGCAAGATATTTTTAGGAGGAGGTCCGAAGACAAACGGTCTATGGTTTAGGGATCACATGATGGGTCCAGTCAGCCCAAGAATAGGTATGGATATTCTTCTCCTGGTATGGGACTTATTTCATGAGTTTTTATGACCTATCATATATATGACAGAGGTACCATGGATGGGATTCCAAGGTATAGGCTGTGGTAGGAGAAGACAAGTCCGTAGGGTTTAGGACATGGCTGGGGAGTTGGGAGATTAGCTAGATGTGGTATATGCTTTGACTGGTTACCACCACGAACACCCCATGTTGGTCCACACAAGTCCTAGGGACATGGAGGATAGGGAAGGGGGTAGCTGCAAGCAGTTGAGTCTTGTGATCTAGAGGCTTTGGTGATGATTTGAGGTACAATATGTGTATTTTGTATATTAGACGCAACAATGATATATAATGTTTCTAGTAATTACTTTATTTCCACATATTTGGTTCAATACTTTGAGATTCTATTTGAGCCATTGGGTAAACCCTTTCACTTGGATACCAATACTAGAGATGAATCAGTGATCATATATATTTGTTGATAGTGTGGCCTAACTCTTGGAGGTGAGAGTTTCTACTGGGATCTATTTATAGTGGAGATGAGGTCTTATGATGGCATCTTAGGTGCGAAATAGTTATCTATAGTTCATGACCAGATTGACTATTTCATGTAGAGGATGTAGTGTGTCTATAGTGGTGGGACAAGGTTTTTCTTTTTGGGTGAAAAGGAATCCCAGGTAGTGAAATATGAACTCATGCATAGGAGGGTGCATCTGATTTCTCACGAGTTGGCTAGAATGACCCATGAAGAAGTGGATGTTATGAGTTTTCAGTTCCCTCCAATGGTGGAAGAGTATGAATATGTATTTATTGATGATGTTTCAATATTACCTCCTTATTGAGAGATGTACTTCTACATTTATCTACACCTTAGGATGACAATGATATCAACTCAATCATATCATATGGCTCCCATAGAGCTTCATGAGTAATCGGTGCTGTTGGAGGAATTTCTGAGGAAGGGATTTATTAGACCCAATGTTTCACCCTTGGAAGCCCTAGTTTTTATTACCAAGAAAGTGGATAGGATTGTGATGTTATGTGTGGACAACTGACATTTGAATCAAGTGACAGTGTAGAAAAAGTATCCACTACCGAGGATTGATGACCTATTTGATCAGTTGAGAGGGACCTGATGGTTCTCGAAGGTTGACATTAGATCAGTATATAACCAGTTGTGAGTACAAGGTAAATATATACTAAAGAGGGATTTCAATTTTTTATATGGTCAATATGAGTTCTTGTTGATTATATTTGGCTTAAAAAACATATCATAAGTGTTCATGGGACTCATGAACTGAATCTTTAATCCATTCATAGACCAGTTTGTGGTTTTTTTCTTTGATGATACCCTTGTGTAATTGGTGTCCAAGGTGAACCATGTGAGACACATGATAATGGTTCTATACATACTCTAAGATAAACCAGATTTATAGAAATGTCACAAAGTGTCATTATTAGATATAGGAGGTCCACTTTCTGGAAATTTTCATCATAGTATATATAGTACAAGTGGACACAGCTAAGGTCGAGGTAGTGTTAGATCGAGAGCCACCCAAGTGTGTGACAGAGGTGTGAAGCTTCCATGGGTTGGTATGGTATTACCGAATATTCATACATGATTTATCTTGGATATCATCACTAATGAACGTTTTGACCATAAAGGGGAATCATTTCTTGTGGACATAGATGTTTCCGTTGGATTTTCATGATTTCAGATAGAGATTGAAAAGTGTCCCCATCTTAATATTTATAGAGGAGGGTAATGAGTACATAGTGTTTACTGATGAATTAAGGACTATAATTGTTTTAGTTCTGATGCATAGGTAGGCAGTTATTGACTATGGTTAACATTAGTTGATACCACAGGAGAATAACTATGTAACCCATGATCTTGAGTTAGAACTAGTAGTCTTTACAATAATGATGTGGAAAAACATCCTGATGGGAATTATTTTTATCATATATTCTAACCAAAATAATCATATGTATGTCTTATCTCAGAAAGATATTAATTTGGTATAGAGGAAATGGATAGATTTCCTCCAGGAGTTTGACATTGATATTTTCTATACTCATGGGAATGGGAACATAGTAGTAGACCCTCTCAATAGAAGATCTTGTTCACAGTTGATGAGAGAGTCATTAAAGATGTTGGACTCATTGAAGTTATCCTTTATGGTTGAATGTGGTGCAACTTACCTCGAGTTGATGATTGTTACCTCTTCTCTTTTACTGCTAGATAGGGATGCACGACATTAGGACAATGACTGTGAGACCCTATATACTCATATATCTACTGGAAAAGCTCATGATAGATTTTATGAAGGTGGGAAACATGTCATTCCATTTAGAGGATTCATAGTGGTACCAATGATGTTATAGGAGCAGGATCTGAGATAGTTTTATACATATCCTTTGGACGTACATCCAGGTTTGGAAATGATGTATCGGGACCTATAACATTAGATTTTGTGGCTAGATATGAAGAAGGGAGTAGTATAGTTTGTCTCTCAATGATTTCCTTTTTAGAAAGTGAAGTATGATCACCAAGTTATAGTAGATTTAGCTTATACCCTAGAGGTGACATAGTGGAAGTGGGATGTGATATCCATGGAATTCATTATGGTGTTACCCCATATTTCTAGAGGGTAAGATTGCTTCTAGGAGATCTTAGAACATCATAAAAATTCATCCAACTTCTTATCTATTTGATAGAAGATTTTTTTAGAGATCTTGGGACCCCTATTTGTGGAGGAGATAGTCCAAATCCATGGAGTTCAATCGATGATATTTTCATACCAATATTCTCACATCAAATCACAGTTATGGAAGGGGTTACAAGAGGCTATTGGGACTCATTTTAGCATGATCACAACAATTCATCCCTAGATTGATGACCATATAGAGAATACTGTTTTTGTCTCTGAGGACATGCTGTAGGATTGGATGTTGGAATTTGGTCATATTTGAGAGGATCACCTAAGTTTTTTGGATATTTCATATAACAACAGGTACCATTTCACTATTGTTATGGAAACATTTGATGATTTCTATGGGAAACCCTACAAGTGACCACTTTTCTAGACTGGCCCAGGAGAGTCCACACTAATTGGCTGAGAGTTAGTGTGAGAAATTATAGAGAAGGTGTAGATCATATAGGAGAAAATGAGTACTTCACTAAGCTATCATAATTCCTAAGTGGACAAATGAGAAAGCCCTTTGATGTTCATGGAGTGATAACACGTGTATCTATAGGTTTCAAATCAATGTGTATTACATAGATTTGGTGGGGGTGAAAAGCTATCAATGAGATTCATTATACCTTTAAAGATACAAAATAGAGTTGGAAAGGTAGTGTAACACTTAGCTCTACCTCCATAGTTATACTGGGTACATGACATCTTCCATGTGTTATAGCTGAGGTGGTATGTGCATGACCCATCACACTTTATCGACTAGGGAAATCTGGACATCAAGGAAGGAGCTACATTTTCTAAGTACCCATTGGAGATTGAGGATCAGTAGGAGGGGATCCTTTGCAGGATACTGACTCCATTTTTGTGGGTCAGGTAGAATCATGATAATATCCAAGAGAGAACCTAGGAGAGAGAGGCTTAGATTCATTACCATTACCCATATCATTTGGTTTATCCCTTGTTTTTTATTTTTGAGATGTGAATCCCCAAGATAGAAAAAATGTAATGACTCAGATTTTACATGTTATATTTTTGGATATTGTATTGATTATTTTCGATACCAGGTGATGAGATATTGTATGATTCTGAGGCCCATTGTTCCCATAATAAATGTTTCAAAATATTAAATACATTAAATAGAACACATGTGATGTTTTCCTAAAATATAGAATATATTTGATACACGGGCCCCAATTAGAAATCTGAGGCCACTATTGAGTTTAGAATGCAAGTTTGAACCTAAGTATGACATAACCTTAGTCAACATAGAGAGTTTGTGGAAAACACATCCTTGGATCTTTCAAGATGATTTATTTTTATTCGAGAATTGGGGGATTTTTTTATTATTTGATATATCTTATTTCATTGTTATAACAACAATGAATCGAGGCCAACATGAACATTGGATGAGGTATGTTCCTCATGGTAGTGGTTGTGCTTTCATCCCCTAATTCTCCATTCATCATCGGAAAATCGTTTGGCCTTTGGTTTGAAAAATATCAGGGAATAAATCTTTGAACACTCATTTCGTGGTGAAATTATTTGATATCATAGATCTTGGATCAATAAGACACAATGATCATGTGATGATAGAAAAAATGGACCAGATAGTGTGGTTACCTATTTTTTTATTAATCGTGTAATGAGGAATGATATTTAAAGGATTTTTCTAAATAGATAGATGGCTATATTTCTATGATTTGATGATAGAAAGGATAGGATGATGATACACTTTGGTTTCGGCATGGGGAACAACTAGAATAGTTGCTGGTGTAATGTGAGAAGACACATGATTCTAGATCTGGAGTTCTAGAATTTTTCGAAGAACATGACATGTACTGTGGAGAAACACGTCATGTGGTACCCTCTCAGTAGCGTTTAGGGTTTTTTTGGGAAAGATAAGTATCACACGACATGTGACCACATCACATGGTGTGTGACCATCCCCAATGGCTTGGATTTTAACTCAGAGGGTATATAGAAACGTGGAGAGTATAAATGGGCACACGAATTCCAAGTACACCAAATTAGCCATGGCCAGGCTGGGCATAAATGGGATAAGCCATGTGTTTGTATATTTTCATAAGTAAACAGGAACCAACATGCAGTTTACTATTTCATAGACATAGTACATGACATGAATATGGGCTATTCACACATGAAGGACCCAGGGTTGAATGGACCCAATGTATACTCCTACTACACACCATGTACTACTTCAATTTTTTCTTCAAACCCTTTTACTTTGTATATTGGAAAAATATTAGGGTTAATTGACCATATACATTCCTTCAGGGTTAGTATGGAATCAAATCCTACACATAGGATGTAATCCCCTTTAGCAAGACTTTTTGGATGGAGTTTTTTAAATCCTTCTATGGGGCCCGTTATTCTTTCCCAAGGTAGAGTTCTTGGTATAATTATGACCAAAAATATATGGGTGTTGATCCTCTACTTATAAGGTTAATCTAAATTATGTTACTATTATACTCAATGGAATTGGTAGCGATCAACATCTATGTATTGAATCTCATAAGGCTTGTTGAGTGTATTTTTAAATGATGATACCTAATGAGAATGAACTCTTAGAATGATTTCATTAGTGTTATCTAACTCATCGAGTGTGTTCTATCAGATGAGTGTTATTTGGAACATTTCAAGCTGAAATACTAGGCTAGCATTACAGTTGTGACTTTACCTTGAAACAATGTATCTTTGATTGGGTATATCTAGAAATTTATTTTCTATTTGATGTTGATATATACCTATGCAGATTTGATAGTTATCCTTCTATTATATTATTTGGTGTTTTAGGATATCAAACTAGGTATTTTTATACTCACCCCTACATGGGCTTTTTCCCACACGTGTCAGGTCATGTGTATATGATCGATACTTTGACATATTCCTAGAAATACCCGGACTAGATGGTTTTCAGTGAGACAGACAGGCTGAAATGTGTTCCTATGATATATTAACAGTATTCCCCATATTTACTTCATAGTGGGACTTGTTTTTATTCTCTTTGTGGTTGGATTGTACTTGACCATTTCTACTTTTATTTACTTCTTGTTGTAATCTGGTTATGGGATCCGATGTATGCATTCATGGTTTCTTTAAGATGTTTTACATTTCAACTTTTTGGGGTTGGAGATGTGTGTGTTTGTACATGTAATTTAGGCTACGACCTCCCTTGTTAGTTACATAACTACTTAGAACTAGTCACTAGCCTCATTCCTTTTAGAGGTAGTATTGGGGAGTCACATCACATGCCCCACTAGGACGGGTTGAGACATTATCCATCTTGAACTTCATCTATTTTCTTATCAACTAGATATTTTAGTAGTTTCCTAGTTTTCTTATAAAATTCCCCCACTTTGGAACTTGAATCAAGAAAAAAATGTTTAATATAAAATAAATCTTATTTATATTTTCATTTGGTATATTTTTATTCCATGTCTATATTTTCCAAAATTTGTTTCACCAATGACATTTTATTTACTACAATTATTTATTAATGAAATTTTCTGTTCTCCTTGAATTTTTAAATGATTTTAAAGGAATATTTCTAATATTTTATGAAATTATAATTTTCATATTTCATTATAAAAATTTAAAAGTAATGGATATTTTTATCATATAAAATAATAGTATACTTTCCCACTTCCATAATAATTTTATGATATTTAGCTTCTTCTATAATTTTTAAATAGTATTATAAATAAAACTATATAATGAAAACTTATTTTAAATTTTCAATTGTATTTTATTTTATTCTACAAAAGTTATAAAATTGTTATAAAACTTATATTTATGATGAATTTATATTCATATTTTATCTCTTATTATTTTTTTGGTTGTTAACTTCATCTTTAATGATTCAATTTCTTGAGATTGTCTTTTATTTAACAATAAAATTCTCTTAAATATCCATTTTTTTGTCATGGATGCGATTATTTTTGGAACTATATACCATTTCAACATATTGTGTTTTACTATTTAATATATTTGACTGAATATGAAATATTCAAATTTCATTTTATTTACTCAATATGTTTATTTTATAATAAGGCTTACTGTTTATGAATTAAATTCTTTATTCAACATATGTTGAATGCATTGAACATGGTATGTGGTGGGTGAGGACCATTATAGTCCCTTGATGCAATGGTAAGTCTCATGAGACAAACTAGTTTGGGTATTAAGCCACAACCAAACCCATTTATATAATATGTATTAACATGAGGCCTCAATGGTAATTCTAAAATGTCTGAAATTATGCATTCCATAATTATGAAATTAGTTAATGATTTTCATCTGATTATTTAAAAGGTTATGATATCCATGGTTATGTTTCAATATCATGAAATTATTTCTATGAAAATATTCGATCATCATTTATTCCTTTTGTATTATTCATCATGTTCATGTTTTTGTTTAAATGGAATGTGTTTTTAGTTTTTTATCTTCAAATATTAATTATGATTTATTTACTCATGATATATTCTTCTTTACATAAACCTTAATGAACATTTGAGACCCCCCTTTTTTGTTTCCTATCCCTTGGATATGAAGAAAGAATCTTTGAATGAGTTCAAGGATATAGAATATTTACTTTCACAATGTTTTAAATTTTATATAAAATGTAAAATGGGAAGAATAGATTTACCATATTTAAAAATACATTTAAACTCATTGTTACTTTAGGATGTGATTGCTTTTATTTAATAACAATGTAATATATTAGCCACAAGATCTGGGTGAGTAGAGTTTGGTCTCTATACTGTTTCTATCAGGTAAAGTTTATAGAAACAGTGGGAAAGAGATATAGGAAAAAATACATCAGGGAACATAACTATATAATTAAATTTTATGATAATTCTAGGTAAAGAATAACATCCTAATGTTTTGGTAGGGTAGAGATTATGTGTTATTCCAAGAAACACATCCTGGAATGGATGCTACAAGTGAATATAGTCTTGGAACAAATTCATCTAGGGGTAATAACCTTGAAAAGTGTTGGTCGACTATATCTTTGACATAATTCTAGTTCACAGTGAAAGGGCCCAAACTGAAAACTAGGTTTCAAAATCCCAAGGGATATGCTTAGGTCAATTAAAATTTTCTTTATAAATAATTATGATGACTGAGATAATAGAACCTATGGAAACCTATGATATTCTCTAGTAATATAGGAGAAAACAAAAGTGTATTGGGTAGATAAGTCTATGATTGATTATAATTTTTATGGAATATATTCACTTTCTATTTTTTACATGATGAATCATAACCAAAATATAGATAATTTGGGATAAATTTATTAGAATACGACCACTTGGTAAAGTATATGTTTTAGTGAGAAAGTTATTTTATAAATAATGTTTTTATATATTTTATACATATGTTTAATGGTATTCATAAATTTAAGGGTTAATGTGATCTTTTTTATTGAGGTAGTTATGGGTTATTACAATTTGGGAACATATGTTTTATCATGTAGATAACCATGGGATTTAAAATTTATTCGATGATTATGTTATTAATATATATTTTAGGGAATATTATTTCCAAGTATAAGAATAAATTTTAGGGGTTGTGATGAAGATAACCAATGGAAGAATATATGTTATCTAGAAATTTTCTAGTGATTTAGGTTGTTTTTGGAAGAATGGTCTTATGTTTTTTGAGATGTATGATGAAATGAATGAGATAACCTTTGTGGTTAAAAAATTATTTATTGTTTAGGTTATTTAGTATGTATGCTTAATTATTTATATAATGATCTTTTTTGAACCAATACTTTTATTATTAAATTTATTATATTAATATGTTACTGATTTATATGATGGTTTATTCATTTTTAGTATTATCTTACATTTTTCTAACCATTTTTGGTTTCACTAAATATATGATTAATAACATTTAATTTTTTTATTGATTATTTGATCAATTATAAGTTGATTTTAGTGATTTAGGATTAAAAACTCATCTAGAATACTAATCATTTAGAGAATTAGTTGAGGTTGTATTGGAATTTGATTAAAGGAAGAAATTATACTTGTCAAGTAACTATATGTTCTTATGTTATTTTTGTATATAGTAAATTAATTCCTCGACTTTATAAAACACATATTAAAATAAAAATGTTTTCCTTTTACATTCATTTCATATAAATTGATGGTATTTTAACCCTTCATTGATTTATAGGTTTTTGGTCATTAATTGTCTCATGACTATATTCTATATCACTCTCTATTAGTCCCTAGATGGTAGTTTTATCTTGAATATCAATATTTTTACTTATAACTAGTGTTTTAATTATTTTATAACATGATTATGTGTTATTTTAAGAAACCATTATGTTTCCCACTTCCCAGTTTTAAAGGATGTTTTATTATCCTAATGTTTGATGTGGGTTTTAAAAAAAATGTTTTTCAATATTGAAACTTTTATGAACAAGATAAAATTAAGAGGGAAAAAATTATTTAAGGGGGTAGAATGTAACAAACTAATTTGTCTTATAACAGTAATTATCTTAATAGATTTCTTAACACACAACATCGAGCTTTGAAAAATTATGATATATTATAAAATTTTAATTAAATGTTACCATTATAAATGAGACATTTAATTTATTGGTATGAATATGAGTAAATGAATTATAATATATATATATATATAATGTTCTATCTCAATAAAAATTTATTAATAAATTCTTAGAAAAAAATCACTCAATTTTAGTGAAGTTATTTCATGTTTCAAAAGTGTATTTTCTTCAAAAATGATTTTATAGCATTTTGGGTCTCAAAATTATAAATAATTTCTAAAAATTTTAGCAAAAATATATTATAAAATGAGATTAATTTTTGAAATTGTAGTAAAAAAATAATGTTAGCTATAAATTTTTACATTTTTCTAAAATAATTGATTTTTCAGGGAAGAAGTGAAAAATGCCGATTTTTAAAAAGCTATCATTTATTTTCATTAAATCAAACAATTTAAAATTACTATTATAATTTATATTTTGTATTTAATTTAAATATGTTATACTTTTATGATAATGTAAATAATTCTATTTTTATTATTTTTATTCATGTTTTTCATATAAATTAATATTAAAACAAAATTTTCTAAATAACATTTTTTTATTTTGTTTTTCTTAATTGCATTAAAATTTATTTATTACACTTATATGAATTCAATTTTAGGATATATAATTAAATTTTTATTAAAAAATTTAAATTTATATTAATATTTATTTTAGATATTTTAATAAATAAGTTTTACTTTTTGAGATTATTAATAATAAAATAATGTTTTTATAAAGTACATTATATTTTATGACATCTCCAAGATATAAATATGACTAAATAATTTATTAAACCTATGGATATAATCATTTTTTATAATATACTACAAATATAATTCAAAAATAATTTAAAATAACATATTTTAATTTAGTTTTTGATAAATATGAAAATCATTTTCAGTGTTGGTGCAGTGCTTATAGAACATTGGAAAAGTAAAATTTGGTTTCCTAAAGATTATATTTTAGAATTAGGAAACTTTTTCTCAACTTTTTTGTTAAATATAAATTATTATTGATGATTTTTATGGATAGAAACATAGTTTTTAGTTATATAAGAAGTTACATATCCAAATTCTTATGCAACGCTTGCACAATGAGAGGAAATTAAAAATAACTTATTAAATGTGTTTTCATGACATATATGTGATTAAATATAAATATTTTACTAATATAAAGTTTATCTTTTAATTAATTAATTAATTTTTATTATTTTAATTTATTTTATTTTTATTGATGATAGAATTGCCTTAAATGCTTAGGCAATGCTAATACAATTCCCGTGCAAGCAGTAAAAAATTTAGTAAATGATTTTCAAAAATATAAAATTAATATTATTTGAGATATTTAAAGTTTCAAAATAGTTTGAAGTTAAATATAATTTTTTTATATCTATTAAATGATTATATTCTAAATCTGTTATTTTCACCCTCTTTTTAAAGTCATATTATGTGAATAGTACTTAAAATGAAATTAATAGTATTTTATATTTAATATATTTCATTAAATTATTTAAAAACCATAAAAATCATGAAAGAGGAAAATAATTATGAAATATGGTCTAATATTCCATCACTTTTCCATTTATTATCTAATTTTAAACATTTAAGTAAAGTTTTACATATTTAATATTGAAAACATAATTACCACTATTAATGTTAAAATTGGTTGACCAAGTGGTTAATATAGATGATAAGGTTTAAAATGGTATCAAAACGTATAAAAGATTCAGTTTATTATTATAAAAAGACAATTAATTCATTATATTCTAAGTTATATTAATTTTAAACCATTTTACATTAGTTATACACATATTATATTATAATATTTCATATATTTCCAAAAATAACATTAATGATATTTTATGAAAAAAAAATTTATTAAATGATTTATAATTCATAAAAATATTATATGAAGATTAATGAATGGTATATGGTTGAAAATAACCACTATTTTCCATTTATTGGTAACTTTTCCTATTATGGAAACATTATTAACCCTTAAAATTAGAAAACATTGATATTTGGGTAATTTTAAACAGGATTAAAGGGGGTGAAAACTAAGATATAAGGGTTAAAAAACTATATAAAAATGTATACAGTATATTGGAAGAGATTATTTATAAGTATAATGATAAAATAATATAAATAATTCAATTTGGATTCACCTAATCATAAAAGTAAATTTATATTAATTTAATACTTATAGTAATTCCATGAGTGAACCTCCTCTCACATATAAAAGGGAACCTCTTCTCCCCTTTTCCACACACATTTTTAGACTTATATATTGGAAAATTAATTCTATAATAACTTATTATATTACCTCCTCACATTTCATTTAATCTTATATTTCCAAAATATAGTCCCTCTAAGGATTATGGGGTAATCCAAAATAGGTTTCTCAATGAAGAGGTATAACTCTTAACCAAGCGTTTTCAATTTTATATCTTCTATTACCTCCAGTAAATCAATGGTATCCATTATAAAATAATTAATTAAGTTTCTTAGATATAATTAATTTTATTATGATTATGGAATAACTATAATCCACATTCATTCCATATTAGGGAAAGAAAAAATATCGCTTGTTCATGAATACAGATTACCATCTCCATATAGTGGTGTAATTCATTTTTTTTATCAAAAATTTACTTGGATGGTTATAATTTTGTATTTTAAAAATATATATTATTTATGATGTTATTAATATTTCATGAATGTGAATTATTATTTACCTTTATTTTGTTCTATTTTTTGAAAAATGGAATCAACTTTAATGTGTATGTACAACCTATCATCACCATAAACAGTGTAATTCATGGTTGTATCTCAAAATTTTATAGAAGAATATAAATATGAAGAATATATATGAAATTTATTTAGGGGTTAAAATTATAAATTTAATGGATCCACAATCAATGTTAATGGAAATGAACTTCCAAACTGAAACTATCATGAAAATCAAAATAGTTAACACCCCAAAATGATGATTTAAATAAGGAATTATTAATTAACGGGTGTTGTAATGTTATCATTAGATCATATATGGTATTACATGTATGAAAATTATTTTTTATATAATTATAGAAAATTTAAATTCATTATAAATTTGGTTAGAGAGCTTTTGAAGCAACTTGATCTTGATTCAAGGGGTTTCTTTACTCAATTTCCATTTATTTGGTTAAAATTATACTTCACTGAGTATGTTATTCTGTGGTTATGTGTTAAATGACGTATGATTATATTATGTTGTATTTATACATTTTTTTTCACACATAATCAATTCATTTATTAATTTTCACTTTAATTATATAATCTGTGTACGAGATTTCATCTCAATTTCTACTCTATTAACACAAATTTGGTATTATGCACCTATATATTTTTTATGCGGTGTATATATTGCACATTTTATTTACTTAAAATGAATATAAATTTATTCATGAGAACTAATGTTTTAGATAATGTTTAATATTTCATGGTGTAACTATTAAAATACTTCTAAAGTGGTAAGAATATATTATTCAATCTCATTTTATGGGATTAATCATTTTTTAAAATGAATATTATAATATATCATTAATAAAATTAATATGTTTTTTATCTTATGGTTATTTATTGAGTTTCCTTATTTTCCTCCAAATTTTCCTCAATTTTTTAATTTCATAAAGATAATAAAAGTTTAAAATAAAAGATAATATTATTTCTCATATGATCTGTTATATTTTTCTTCCATGTCCATATTTTAATTTTTTTTAGAAGTCCTTTTTTAGTTAAATGAATTATTAATTAAATTTTATATTATCCCTAACTTTTTACAAGGTTTGAATATAATTTTTCAATTTTTTTGAATGATTAATTTTCAACTTTAAGTAAATAAAGTCAAAAGGAATGTTTCATTTTTACATATAAGACATTAACAGACATTCCTACCAACATAACCATTTTATGATTTTAATGTTCTTCTAAACGTTGTAAAAAGTCTTAAAAATGAAAATATTTAATGAAAACATATTTTAAAGTTTTTCATCCATTTTAATTTATTCTTCAAAATACATGAATTTATTATAAAAATATATTTTTAATGAATTGATAGTCGTTTTTTATCTATTATTAATTTTGGGGTAATATAATTTCTCTTGAAACAATCAATTTATTGTGATCAGCTTTCACTAGGGTCAACATTTCCCTTAAACATACATATTATTTATATCATGTAAATTATTATTTTATTAACTTTGTACCTTTTATATATATGGTGATTTACTATGAAGGTTATTTGATTGAATAGAAAATAATGCTATTCATAATTTATTAATAAATATGGATAATTGTTGATAATACTTTTTATTTATTATTTAAATTTTTTATTCAATATATTATGATTGAACTGGACATAAAAAGTGACATGAGGTACTCGTTATACCCTCTCGATGCATTGGTAGGTCTCATGATACAATCTAGTGTGGGTAATTGGGATAGGTGTAGCACCCCCAAACACTTCATGGTATGTTTCTCTTAAATAAAATCTAGTTATAGCCTATATTTCATGAATTACTAAGCCTATATAGAACAAAACATGGTTACTTATTGGAGATATCCATAACCTAGCCATTAAAATCAAAATTTTCAACTCTGTGATTTGAATTTTAAAAATTTGAAAAACACAATTGTGTTCAAGATGATATTTAGAGTCTGATAGAATTAACGTAATTTTCGGTGAATAGTAACATATTCTTATGAATATTAACATACCCTTATGAATATTAACTTACCTTTATGAATATTAATATGACTCTTATGAATGGTATCTATACCATTGAGTGTATAAATGAATATAGGCACCTTAAAAATGAAGTTGAAAATTTTAAGTGTTAATATTTTTTTATTAAATAATTATTTTAATTAAATATTTAATTAATCATATTTAGAAAATTCTTTTTGAAAAATTGACATCATTTTTGGATTCTATAGGTCAAAAAATGGTTAGGGTGAATTTTTGGGATTTTTCTAAAATACTTGAATTTTTTATGAATAATAAAATCTGATAATTCACAATAAATGCTAAATAATGGATTAATTGAGTCATTGATGATGATCTACTGATGTAATCTCAATTGGTTCTAAGTCACTTTCATATATTACTATTATTGGTCATGTAATACTCACTATTGGTTATCTGGAGAGGAAATAATAAATTAATGATTATAATATTAAGAAAACTCCTTTCCCCTCCACTATATAAACCACCCCTCACACCCTCTTCCTCCCACACCACTCAAGATTTATGCCTTGACTAAATTCTACCAAATAATCTTCCCAAGTCATCTACCCACTTTCAAGACCTTCTGTTCTCACCAAAAGACCAAAAACAACGGACTTAAGGAGATTCTCAAGGAGGAGTACTCAAGTGGTGAACTTTCCTTCTTTTTTCTTTCAATTTATTTTACAAAGTTCCATTATTTTGTTCTCTCTTCTCACATCCCTTCATCCAAATGCCATAATAATTCTAGAACCTTACATGTATTGAATTCTCATTGTTCTAATGGAATATTTCATCATAATCTCTCTTTTTCCAGTCCTTTTATACAATAAAGGCAAACACCATCTGAGATGTGTAAATTTATCACACTCAAGGAAGATGAGTTTTTAATTTGCATTAATATCATTAATAATGGTCATGAAACCCTTTAAATGGTTGAATCAGGTCATAATATATTTATTTTATCTTTATTAATGTTCTGGAATCTTTACACATTCATAATATGGAATAAAAATACAAAAAAAGTTTATTGTGCACAAAACCGCTAAGTCAAATCCAAGCGTTTAATTTTAACTCATCGAATTAGTCATCCTCATGGTATATAACCAGAATAATTATAAGATAATTTATATCAATTTAATGTTACTAATAATTTATATTAATAATTCTGGATGTTTAACCACATTTCAAATGAACTTTCATTAATGAGTATAACTAAACAAATCATGAGACCAAGTAAAAAAATGCTTCCAAAACAATAAAATCGAATCTCTTAAACCCATAAAAGTCCATTAATTAACATAATAAGGTTATACCATATAAATTACATGTTTATGAGGTTATGGAATTTTTAATTAATGAAGCTAAATTTGATTATTCAGGTCGTTAAGAACAAATAAGAACACCTTCGAGCATGAGGTAAGGGATCTTCTCTCTCACTATTGTTCAGGAATATCCCCTATGTTGTAACCTTTTATTTGTAATTCCTAATGATGGGGTATGTTTTCTCACCTCCCCAATACTGCCCTTGTGACATATAAATAATGTAATACCCCTTTACTATTGAGTCAATAAGGATTTCTTTATGACTTTTCCATTCCTTCTTGTTTTGAAAATCACAAACACCTTATACTTAAGCAAATCTATATTTTACTTCTATAAGGAAAATTTCCTTCCTTAAAGAAATTTACCCTAACCTATATTTTCTTATACATAGCAATATTTTTCGAAGTATAAAAATTAGATTCATACCCAAAACTTCGGAATTATATAATTCTAAGGTATGGAGCATTCTGTATTAGGATCTGAATTCGGGATGTGAACTGTAATGATGTTCCACTCCAAATTCTGGATGTGAACTGTAATAAAGTTCCACTCCAAATTCTGGATATGAACTATAATAAATTTCCACTCATAATTCTGTATACGAACTCTAACAAAGTTCAACTCCAAATTCTGGACTCTGAACTTTTACTAGTTCGACTCCGAACATTTGCTAAGTTCGACTCCGAACTTTTATGAGTTCGACTCTGTACTTTTATGAGTTCGACTTCGAACTTTTATGAGTTTGACTCCAAACTTTTATGAGTTCGACTCCGAACTTTTACTAGTTCGACGCTGAACTTTTACTAGTTTGACTCTGAACTTTTACTAAGTTCAACTCTGAACTTTTACTAAGTACGACTCCAAACTTTTATGAGTTCTACTCCGAACTTTTACAAAGTTAGACTCAGAAATTTTATGAGTTTGACTCCGAACTCTGTAAGTTCAGGTTTTGAACTCTGATGAAACCAGACTCCGAATTTCCTTAGAAATTCAGACTCTGGATTTCTACAAAATTCAGGTTCCAAATTCCTATAAAATAAAATCCAAATATCCTTTTTGTTATAGACTCTGAATTCCATTTTTGGTTAGACTCGGAACTTTTATCTACTTACATTCTGAACTTTAGTTTTTCTTATACATACACTTGTTTCATTATAAAATGATGTCGTGCTTTCAGTTAAACATGTTTTGTTATAAAATGATGTCATCCATTTTGTTTCTAACTGACCGTTGATTTAGTGACACGTGTACAGGTCCCTCTGAATTTTAAGGAAAATATGACCGTTGGAGGAGGGATCCGACCGTTGGAAATTTGCCTATAAATAGGATCTCATTTGAATGAGCTCGATACTGAACATTGACATCAGTGCTTACTTGTTGTTGAAGTGATTTCTAGAGAGAGAGTCTCTTATCAACTCTCAAGCTTCGTGCAGAAAGGTTGAACTACTTGTTAAAACTTTGCCTTGTGCAGACATGATTTGTGCGACTCCAAATGTTGGTGATTACATTCGAGGGCTTCCGGGGATAGGAAGACAGAGGTGCCGACTACCTTAAAGTTCGAGGGCTTTCTTGCTGAGGAAGGAAGAGGTACCAACTACCATGAAAATGAGGGCTTGCGGGGATAGCAAGATAGAGACTCTGATCTTCGTATCAAGGGCTTACCCTGGTGTGGCTAAGACAGACTTGCTTGAAAGTATAAATCAAGGGACCTTTATCCAAGGTTGTTGGATACCCTTCTCTTTGGGTTAAAAGATTTATATCTTGTTACTTGTTGTTTTACTACTTGTTTTTCCGCTGTAATTTTGTATTGTAAGGAAAGTATAACTCTCTTATATTTCCTTACACTTTTACTCTGATTCATTTAGATTCTATATGATTTAATGTAGAATCTCATATTGTAAACCTTAGTAAAGTTTCAATTTCCAAATCCATATTTACAGAACCTATTTTTCGGAATCACATTCCAGATTTAAGAAAGTGCATAGAACTAGAAGTTTGTAACTTCATACTTTGCCCCAATATTGTAGTTGGTGTTAGAGGTGTTGTGAACTTTCTTAGCTTAGCTTTGTTAAACATAGATCTTTCCTTGTTTAAGGGAATTTTTAAAGTGTAAAATTCACCCCCTCTTGTATATTGATCATCTACATCATTATTTTGATCCTACATTTAACTCTCATTATTCCCTTGCAATAACACTCATTATCATACCGAAATGTTTGTAAGGGGTTTCTAATCTCACTTTTAATTCTGTGAGATTTCAATTGTTCACCACTTATTTCTTGAATTTGGTATATGTGTACTTCCATTTGATATATATAATAACATGGTTCTCTTTATATTCATCTTATTCAATGGTTCATTTGAGGGTTATTAAGTTCTGGTCATATGATTCGGCCGATTACATTGTGGTAAGGGCCTTTGTCTCAAATACTACATTGTTGTGATTAACTTTGTATTATGCACCTAATAATCCTTATGTGGTGTACCTAATTCCCATTTGAGATCAATTTTCATTTTAAATTATATTTATCTTAAATATCTATAATCTCATATCATGGGTATGTTTTTTGTCTAAACCGTATACCATTTTACATACGATGTTTATTTGGAAAGTTATTTTAGTATTGATGAATCTGTATACTATACTATATACAGACATTGAAAAGGCATATTTATCTTGTATTGAATCTATGTATAAAGAATTATTTGTACATGAAGTGGTGGTTGGGGCCCGCTATAGCCCATCGATGCATCGGTAGGTCTCATGAGACAAATCAGTTTGGCGACAAACCCTTCGAGTTTTTTTCTTCCAAAAATCAGACTGGTTTCTACCCATAGAACTAAACCGTTTTTATGGTATTATGGTTTCATGTTCCAGATACATGAAATACAATTAATAATCATTCTCTTTATTCATTATCAGTTATTATTATTATCCATGATGTTTTCACTATGGCAAAATCTATGGGTGTATTTTCATTCTCAGTTTATTAATGGAATTAGTCTTTCATTTATTCACCATGCCATATTGATTATGTCTTATTGACTATGATTCACCTATTATTTTGTTCATTCTTCCGCAATTTGTAACCCATACTGATCATTTTAGCTCACCCCTTTCATTGTTTACTTTCAATAGGTGACAAAGAGGAGATCATTTATTGAGTTCTAGTGGATGAAGTTTTTATTTTTCATTATGTAATTATATTTTGTAAACTTTTCCATTATATTTTGTGTAACATATATGTATCTACTTTCTTCAAGACTACTAAACTGATCGTTCCATCAGTATTTTTATTCCTTTTATCCATGCCAATATCACAAGTAATGCACCGACTCCAGCCTAGAGGGGTTGGGGTGTTACAGTTGGTATCAGAGGAAGTTTAGTAGGAAACATGGATACTAGAGTTGGAAATATATAGTAGAGAACAAATCCCAAATTTAGTATTTTAGGATAAATGTACATGAACGTCATGGTATTTTGGTAAGGAGTAGATTATGTGAATCTTTCTAGAAAATACATTCCTGTCTGGATACGAGCAGGTAGAGGTGGCTCTGGAACAGATGTACCTAGGAGTAAAAACTCGAAAAAGGAGTTTCAGGCTTGACCTGGGGTATCCTGGTGCACGATAATGGGCCTTGCTACACTCTTGTTTAAGACACTCCTGGGGGATATGCTTAGAATAATTCACATTTTCTTTACAAGACATTATGAAGGAGTAATGTAAATTTTTCCTCATAGAAACCTTGTTTATGAGATTAGTTATGCATAGAATTTCAATCTATGATGAGTGATTTTCTATTTTATATTCATAAACTAATCTAGTGTATCCCATTATTTAGAAATGGCATCTAACGAAAGAAGGGGAATCAATACTCATGGGCAAGGTAGGTATCTCCCTATTGAGAAAGTCAACAAATTCAATGTTGGAGCATATCAGATCATGACCATATTAGAACAAATTACTAAGGTTGTAACGAATAACCATTCCACACCTATATTGGATCATTTCATGTGGTAGAAGCCCCCATCTTTTAGAGGGACTACTAACCCAGTGGTTGCAGAGCAATGGATCAAGTCCCTTGAAAAGATATTCATGGAATTAAGATGCAATGAAAATGAAAAGGTAGTACTGGTAGTATATTTTCTCAAGAAAGATGATGATCAATGGTGGTCCTTAATTCAGAATACCACAGAAGAAGAAGAAATAGAAGATATGGAATAGAGGTCTTTTAAGGAAATATTCTTCGAAAAATATTTCCCTCATGAGAAATGAACTGAAATGAAGGGGAAGTTCCTTAGATTAAAACAAAGGGAAGAAGATAGTGTGGCAGAGTATGATGAAACTTTCACAAGGCTATCTAGGTATGCCATAGATTACGTACATGACTCGGTAGACAAGATTGATCATTTCCTTTAAGTTCTTAAGTAATTTCTTCGAAGGGCACTGACTTTTCAATCATTTTTATCATATGATGAAATTGTAACAAGTGCCATCAAAATAGAGAGGGAATTTGCTAAATCACATCTTTTCAAAGGAAACAAAGATATAAAGAGGTACTCTGATAACAAAGGAAAAGGATAAGCACGAAAGAAGAGTAAGAGAACAAATCTATTTCTATTGTGTGAGAACTGGGGAAAGAATCATCTTGGGAAATGTTTGAAAGGCATGAGAGTCTGCTATAACTGCGGAGAAAAGGGACATCGATATGATGAATGCAAGGGGAAGAAAAAATTCAATGGTATTTAATGATACAATTGCAGAGAGATGGGATACTATGAAAATGAGTTTCCTAAGAGCCAAGGAAACATGCCTCCGAAAAATCCAAGAGAACAAGGGAGAGCCTATGTGATTACAACTGCAGAGTTTGAAGTTCCTAATAATGTGGTGGTAGGTACTTTAATTGTTTCTTCAAACCTAGCCAACACTTTATTTGATTCTAGATCATCACATTCATTTATATATTCCTAGTTTTCCAATAAAATTAGATATGTCCAATTTGATTTAATAAAGGAGTTGTGAGTCAAAATTCCCAAGGGATATATCATTGTAGCAAAGTCATGTTGATTAGTCCCCCTCTAGAAAAAAAAACATGCTTTAGTTTCTAACCTTATCATCATACCAATGACTGAATTCGATATAATTCTAAGTATGTATTGGTAGTCAAATTTTGATGCGAAGATTAATTGTAAGAAGAAACAAGTTACAATTTTCAAAAAATGGTGTAGAATCCCTTGTCTTTAGTGCAGAAACTTCACCACCTGATTATTATCTAGAACCACCCACAGTAGCTATACTGAATTCAATACTTGGAGAGGAAGATAAACCAATATCAATGGGTGAGTAAATAAATATTCAAATTGAATATGTGCACATAGTGCAAGAGTACATTGATGTATTTCTAGAGGATTTACCTGGACATCCTCTAGAGTGGGAAGTTGAGTTCTCTATTGATTTAATTCCTGATGCAAGACCTATATAAAAGGATCCTTATAGAATTTCCACTATGGAATTAGTAGATCTAAAGAAAAAACTAGAGGATTTGAGTTAAAAAATATTTATTCGACCTAGTGTTTTTCCATGGGGAGCCCCTGTCCTCTTTGTCAAGAAGAAAGATGGATCCATGAGGCTTTGTAGTGATTACAGGGAAATAAATGATATTACAATAAAGAATAAGTATCCTCTACCTTTTATTGATGATTTATTTGACCAACTTCATGGACCTCAATACTTTTCTAATATTGACCTTCGATATGGATATCATCAGTTGCGTGTGAGGAAGAAATATATTCCTAAGACAGCATTTCAGACCAGGTATGGGCATTATGAGTTTACAGTGATGCCTTTTGGACTGACAAATGCACCCTCTGTTTTCATGGATTTAATAAATAGAGTTTTCAAATAATATGTTGATAAATTTGTTGTGGTATTCATCAATGACATCCTCATATACTCAAAAAGCTATGAAGACTACGAGAATCACATGCGGGTTATTCTGCAAACTCTTAGAAGCAATAAATTATATGAGAATTTTAGCAAATGTGAATTATAGCTTCAATCAGTTTCTTTTTTAGGCCATATTGTCTCTAATGATGGAATCCTAGTTGATCCTGCAAAGAAAAAGGCAATCCAAGATTGGCCCATGCCAACAAATATAACTGAGGTATATAGTTTTATTGTATTAGCAGGTTACTATTGACGTTTTGTTCAGAATTTAGCCTGACTAGATAACCCTCTATCCAAGATCACATGTAACGGAGATAAGTTTGTGTGGACAAAAGAATGTATAGAATGCTTTGAATAATTTAAATGAAGATTGGTCAATGCTTCAATTTTGACTCTTCCATCAGGAAGTGATGGATTTGTAATATACAGCGATGCATCAAAGAATGGATTGGGTTGCATCCTTATGAAAAAAGATAAAGTTATTTGTTATGCATTAAGATAGTTGAAGAGTCATGATAAGAAATATCCAACTCATGATCTTGATTTAGCATCCATAATCTTTGCTCTAAAAATATGGAGTCATTATCTCTACGGAGAGAGATGTGAGATTTATATAGACCACAAGAGTTTGAAATACATTTTCACACAAAAAGAACTCAACATGAGGAAATGAAGATGGCTTGAGTTACTCAAAGATTACAATTGTTCAATACACTACCACCCAGGAAATGTGAATAAGGTGTAAGATGCATTAAGTAGGAAAGATCTTGGCCTTCTGACTCAAATGAGGATTGGAAGAGATCCTATATTCATGGATTTACTGAATATGGATATGAAAATTGTTATGGAAGGGAAAAAACTCCTCATTCAAATGTTTTCTAAACGATCTTTACTAGAGAAGATAAAAAGCTCTCAATCTGATGATGAGAATCTTCAGGAGAAAATTAATTCAGTTAAGGATGGGAAACTGGATGACTTCGTGTATGAAGAAGGAGTTCTGAAATTTGGGAAGAGGTTATGTGTTCCATCAGTACCTGAGCTAAAAAGGAAACTATTAGACGATTCACATAGCTCAAATTTATCTATACACCCAGGTAGCACCAATATGTATAAAGATCTGAAAGAATATTTTTGGTGGGATAATATGAAGCGGGATATTGCTGACTACGTGTCAAGATGTCTACTTTGTCAACAAGTGAAGGCAGAGAGACAACATACCAAAAGAGTGATGCAACCTCTACCTATTCCTATGTGGAAGTGGGATAACATTATGATGGATTTTGTCACCAGACTACCGAGGACACCTAGAAGGAATGATGCAATATGGGTAATTTTTTATTATCTCACTAAATCAACACATTTCCTTTCTATAAGAGAGGATTTTCTACTTGAGATTTTGGAAAGACTTTATATTTATGAAGTTGTAAGACTTCATGGTGAACCTCTATCAATTTTATCCAATCGAGATCCATGGTTCACATCAACATTCTAGAAAAGTCTTCAGAAGGCTTTGAATAGTGAGCTTCGTATGACTACTATTTATCACCCCCAAACCAATGGACAGTCTGAAAGGACTATTCAAACATTAGAAGACATGATGAGGTCATGATCTCTTGACTTCCAAGGTATGTGGGATCAATAATTGTCTTTGGTGGAATTTGCCTACAATAATAGTTTCCACTCTAGTATTCAAATGGATCCATATGAAGCATTATATAGAAAGAGATGTTGAACTCCAACTTTATGGGATGAAGTTGGTGAGAAGAAAAATATAGGCCCGGAACATATTGACGAGACCATGGAAAAGGTGAATAAAATACAATACTATATTAAAGCAGCTTAAAGTAGGCAGAAGAGTTATGCTGACAACCAGAGAAAGGACTTGGAATTCCAAGTGGGAGATCATTTATTTCTGAAAGTATCTCCATGGAAAGGTGTCTTAAGGTTCGGTAAGAAAGGGAAATTGAGCCCCAGGTATATCGGACCATTTCAAATTTTGGAAAGAATCGGTGCAGTAGCTTACCGTTTTGCAATGCCGCCAAATCTCTCCAGTCCCTGATGTGTTCCATGTGTCATTATTGAAGAAATAAATGCCAGACCCAATGCATGTACTCACATATGAAGAAATAGAACTGGAACCTGATTTTTTATACTGTGAAAAGCCTATCGGGATTTTTGACACAAGGGATAAGGTATTGAGAAATTGAAAAACTCGTCTAGTAAAGGTTCTTTGGAAAAACCAGAATATGGAGGAAGCAATATGGTAACCTAAGGATGTTGTTAAAAATAATCACCCACATCTTTTTAGTGAGATTCAAACATAAAATTTTGAGGACGAAATTTATGATGGAGGGAATAATGTAGCACCACAAACACTTCATGGTATGTTTCTATTAAATACATTTTAGTTATATCCTATATTTCATGGATCACTGATCCTATATAGAAAAAAACATGGTTAATTATAGGAGATATCCATAACCTAGCCAATAAACTTAAATTTTTCAACTCTGCTATTTTAATTTTAAAAATTTGACATACACAGTTATGTTCAAGATGATTTTTAGAGTCTGATAGAATTAACATAATTTTCGATGAATAGTAACCTACCCTTATGAATAGTAACCCACGCTTATGAATAGTAACTTACCCTTATGAATAGTAATAAGACTCTTATGATTGGTATCCATACCATTGAGTGTATAAATGAATTTAGGCACCTTAAAAATGAAGATGAAAATTTTAAGTGTTTATATTTTTCGATTAAATAATGATTTCAATTAAATATTTAATTAATCATATTTAGAAAACTATTTTTAAAAAATGGACTTCATTTTTGGATTTTACACGTCAAAAAATGGTTAGGGAAAATTTTTGGGATTTTTCTGAAATACTTGAATTTTTGAAGAATAGTAAAATCTGATATTTCACAATAAATGCCAAATAATGAATTAATTGAGTCATTGATGATGATATGCTGATGTAAGCCCAATTGGTTCAAATTCACATTAATATATTACTTTTCTTGGTCATTGAATACTCACTATTGGTTGTCTTGAGAGGAAATAATAAATTAATGATTATAATATCAAGAAAACTCTTCTCTCCTCCACTATATAAACCACCCCTCACACCCTCTTCCTCCCACACCACTCAAAATTCAAGACTTTACTAAATTCTTCCAAATACGCTTTCCAAGTCCTCTCCCCATGTCTAAGACCTTCTGGTCTCACCAAAAGGCAAAAAAAAAGGCCTTAAGGAGATTCTCAAGGAGGAGTACTCAAGAGGTGAACCTTTCTTCTCTTTTCGTTCAACTTCTTTTAAAAAGTTCAATAATTTTGTTCTCTATACTCACCTCCACTCATAAAAATGCCTTGATAATTCCATTACCTTAAATTTACTGAATTCTCATTGTGCTAATGGAATATTTCATCATAATCTCTCTTTTTCTCCTTCTTTTATACAATAAATGCAAACACCGTCTGAGATGTGTAAATTTATCACACTCAAGGAAGCCGTATTTTGAATTTGCATTAAGATCCTCAATACCGGTCATGAAACCCTTTCAACGGTTGAACCAGGTCATTATATATGTTTTTTATCTTGATTAATGTTCTGTAATCTTTACACGTTCATAATATGGAATAAAAATACAAAACAAGTTTATTGTGCACAAAACCGCCAAGCCAAATCCAAGTGTTTATTTTTAACTCATCGAATGAGTCATCCTCATGGTATATAATCAGAATCCTTATAAGATCATTTATATCTCTTTAATTTCACTAATAATGTATATTAACAATTCTATATGTTTAACCACATTTCAAATGAACTTCCATTAATGAGTACAAGTAAACAAATCATAAAACCAAGTAAGAAAATTCTTCTAAAACAATAAAATTGAATCTCTTAAACCCATAAAAGGCCATTCATTAAGATAATAAGGTTATAACATATAAATTAAATGTTTATGAGGTTCTGGAATTATTAATTAACGAATCTAAATTTGATTATTCATGTCATTAAGAACAAACAAGAACACCTTCGAGCGTAAGGTAAGGGATCTTCTCTCTCACTTTTGTTCAAGAATCTCCCCTAAGTTGTGTCCTTTTATTTGTAATTCCTAATGATGGGGTATGTTTTTTCACCTCCCCCATTATGAAAATGTGACATATAAATAATTTAATTCCCCTTTACCTCTCATTAATCTCTTTCAATAACACTAGTTACCATACCGAAATGTTTCTAAGGGGTTTGTCATCTCACTTTTAATTCTTTGAGATTTCAATTGATCACCACTTATTTCTTGCATGTGGTATATGTGTACTTCCATTTGATATATATAATAAAATTTTTCTCATTATATTAATGTTATTAAATGGTTCATTTGAGGGTTATTAAGTTCTGGTCATATGATTCTACCAATTACATTGTGGTAAGGGCCTTTGTCTCAACTACTACTTTGTTGTGACTAACTTTGTATTGTGCACCTAATAATCCTTATGTGGTGTACCTACTTCCCATTTGAGATCACTTTTCATTTGAAATTATATTCATATTAAATATCCATAATCTCATGTTATGTTCATGTTTGTTGTCTAAACCGTATACCATTTTGCATATGGGGTTTATTTGGAAATTTATTTTAGTATTGATGAATCCGTATACTATACTCTATATGGATATTGAAAAGGCATATTTATCTTGTATTGAATCAATGTATAAAGAATTATCTGGACATTAATTGGTGGGTGGGTCCTGATATAGCCCCTCGATGCATCGGTAGGTCTCATGAGACAAATCAGTTTGGCGACAAACCCTTCGAGTTTGTTTCCAAAAATCAGACGGGTTTCTACCCATACAACTAAACCATTTTTACAGTATTATGGTTTCATGTACCAGCTACATGATTTCCAATTAATAATCATTAATTTTATTTATTATTAGTTTTTATTATTATCCATGTGATTTTCACTATGAAAAAATCTATGGATGCAGTTTCATTCTCAGTTTATTAATGGCATTTGTCTTTCATTTATTCACCATGCCATATTGATTACGTAATATTGGCTATGATTCACTTATTATTGTATTCATGCTTCCCCTATTTGTAACCCTTACTGAGCGTTTGATCTCACCCTTTCGATTTTTACTTTCAAAAGGTGACAAAGATCAGATCATTTATCGAGTTCCTGTGGATGCAGTTTTTAGTTTTCGTTACGTAATTGTATTTTGTAAACTTTTACATTATATTTTGAGTAACATATGTGTATATAGTTTATTCAAGAATACTAAACTAATCATTCCTTTTAGATTTTCATTCCTTCTAACCATGCTAATATCACATGTAATGCGCCAACTCTAGCCTAAAAGAGTCAGGGTGTTACAATAGGTCATACCCATTTATGTAAGATGTCTTTGCACAAGGCCTTGATGGAAATGTTAAGATGTTAAAAATTTTATATTCCATAATTTTGGAATTATATATTAGTGTTCATGTGATTATTTTAATAGTTTTGATTTCCATGGTTAAAATTCATGATCACATAGTTATTTATATGGCATTATGTGATCATAATTTTCTTTCTTCCATATCGTTTTCAAACTCAAGTTATTGATTAAATGGAATATAGTTTCAATTATCTAAAATTTTATATTTATAAGGCATTCTCACTCATGATAGATTCAACTATATATAAAATTTAATAAGTATCAAATATCACCCTTTATTTGTTTCCCTTCCCTAGGATTTGAAGAAGGATTATTTTAATGGGTTCAAAGATACAGAATATGTACTTTCACTATGTTTCATATTTTATTTTCAATATGAAATGGGAAGAATTTTTCTATATAGTTTACTGAGGCTTATAAAATACTCTTTCCATTAGTGTATTATTTATTGTATCCGATACCAATGTAATAAACAACCACTGGATCTAGGATATTGAAGTTTGGGGTGTTTACATGTTAATCTATTAAAGAATACAACAAGAATATTTTAGATGTTGGTACTCATAAAAGACAATAAATTATGTATATTGAGCTTATTTGAAGGAATGACGATGATAATTCATGAATCTATAAATAGAAGACCATGTTTTCCAATATAAATAAATGTTTTTATAATTATTTAAATTTTTAGGAGAAATTACTTATATATAACTCAAAGATAAACTTGATACTAGGTAAGATTAATTATAATTGGTTTAGACCATATATTATTTTTAGATTCTAATAATTTATGAATGTTATAAGAGGAGGGGTGGGGATAAATTGTAGTTTAGAAAACATTATTCTAGTTAAAATCCATGTTTCATAATGATTTTTATCAAATTTAGTGTGAATCTTATAATAATAGTTACCTGTATCGAACACAGATTGTTTTCGATAAATTAATGTATAAATTTTTTTTAGTAAAAAACTTTGAAATCAAATTGCATAACAAAAAAATATAACATGTAGAAATAAGAAAAAAAAATCTTAAATTAAAATTAGAATGAATTACTAAAACATTTTATAATATATATACTTAAGAGTTAATAAATTAAATAAAACATGAATTTAGGTATCCATGTCTTAAAATAATCTATTAGGTATGTGTTTCATCAGTAGAAGTTCTTTAACCACAACGATCAAAATTAGCTCTATTTTCCAATCTATGGAATCCCTCGCTCAACAAGATTATATACATCCATCATTTAATCATTTGAATACCCCAATATTAACCTTTATTAGACACAAAATATAATTTCAAAATACATTTTATGGATTTTAAAACCCTCAAATGGAATCCATAGAATATAAAACTAACTAAAAGATTATAATGAAAATGGTAACGATCAATTAATATAGAGAAATGTTTAGACTAGTTGAGTTTGAAAAAGAATAAACTCCCATATCATAATATGAAACACTATTAAAAGTAATCCCTCTAATATTCATAATTACATGATTGTTAGAGTTAGTTGAAATGGCCTCATATGATCTTCACCTAACATGTCAAGAAAAAAATCATCATCTAATATCATTCTAGTAGCATGATTATTACGCTTTGAAATGTATTTTGTTAATTATAAATAATATTGAATCAAATTATAAAATCAATTATTCCATTGGAAGAAAAAAAATCAGTCTGATAGACCATTATTAGTCACACTGATATACAAAACCTAAATATACAGATAGACTAGATATCATCACTCTAATCGACCAGTTTTAGTCTTTTCAATAGCGTAGTTTTTTCAAACTACTAGACTATATCTTGGTTAATCTGATAGGATATTATTTTTTCAAACCAATGGATCATAATTAAGTCATTTTTATGGGTGATACTTTTATGTAAAATTTATATTCATTTAATTATGATATATTAATACATTTAGTAGAATCAGTTTTTTTACAAAAAACATTCTACAAAATTAGATAATATAAAGTTATTAAACCACATTTTTTAATAGTGTGTTTTGATTTTTAAAACTAATGATTAAAAGGGTATAAGGTAAGCTTTTGAATCACCAATATCCCCCTTTTTGAAAATAAAAAAACGAAACACTTAATGAATGAATAATTAACTATGTAAAACTTATAGTCTCATTAATAATTTTGAAAAACATATCCCAGAATATTTTTTATATCCCATTTCATTATGATTCCCTTTTAGTTATGTTCAAAATAAATAAATAAGATAAATACTTCAAAAAATATCCCCCTAAATAATACCTTCTCACAAAAATAACTTCTTCATTTGAATAATTTATCCTCAAATTTGTTATCCTAATTCACATTACCCTATGTGATTTTAAAAATAAAATAGGAAGGAAGAAAGTACCTAAAATATTAGTATAAAAATTCATCAAATAAATTTATTAAAGATAAACATTAATCCAAAAAATATATAAATAGAATTCAATCAAAAAATATTGAAAAAAAAAATCAATTATATATGTAATTGAAAGAACAGTCAGAATTTTATTCATTTAAAAGATAATTTGAAAATTACAACATCCCAAGTTAAATAAAAATGAAAATTATTTTTCTTCAATAGATTATTCACAACTAATTTCATCTTTATAAAAACTTATCGATTCTTTTCAACTTCTGGATCTGTTTCTTCTATATTATCTTGAATTTCCTCCAGAACTGGAAATATTTGTACAAAATGATTTAAAGATTCAACTTCTTGTCTGAGGAATTTTCTATCTGTATTTTCATATTTCAAATTATTAAATATTTTTTTAGAGAATGATTCTCCATATTCTTAGATTTTAGCTTCTGAAATTATTCTTCATGAAACATTTACATCTGCTTTAATTCTTCAATATCATTATCTTCAGATTCTGATAGACACTTGAACTTCTCAACAATTTCAAACTTCAAATCTAGTTTTGAATAAATTTTTTTAATGTAATTAGTAATTTATAGTGAATTATTCATTAGATATTCGATTTATTTATCATCAATACTCAAATATGATTTAGTTTCATTGATCCATCTTAAAATTTATTTAAACATCCTCCTTTTATCATTTAAATACGATTTAAAAGATTTTAACCCTACTTAATTCTACACAACGATATCAGCCAACTCATTTAGAGATTTGAATTTCTGAAAAACATGTATTATTTTCTAGACATACTTTCATTGTGATTCAATATTATGATGATAAAAGATTTTATATACAAAATTATTAAACAATTAATTGAAATAGGTCGATATTAACCCCATTTTTTTAATTTTATTGAGTGGGTTATGAATCTATTGAATCTAATGATACATCATAAAAATGTCTCCATGACGGTCTAAGAGATACCCCATCCTTCTCTGCCTCTTTTTAAACATTTGAAACACCTTCCAACTCAAAAAATCTATTAGAATCAACCTTGTCTAATACCCTAGTTTTTTATTTATAATTTTTAGTTTCTTTATTAGAATATTCATATTTCTCAAAAACAATTAATTTCACATCCTATTTTGATTGAGTAGTAAATAAAAATGTTTATTTAGAACTATTTTCTTCTTCATCTTATTCATGGGATTATTCTTTTGAATAATTTTATATGAAAAATTCTTTAATTAGGTCTTATAATTTTCTAAAAAACATATATTTACTTCAAAAATTAGCTTTTCTATTTTTTCTCATAGTTTTCTGAGATTCACCATGAATGTTTTTAGAATTTTTTTTTTTAACTTCTATAAATTTTCCTTTTCCATTATTAGTAAAAACAAGATCCTTATAATTTCTAACATGTTCTGGTTTTGAAATAAACTGATAAATAATAACTATATTATATATGTGTTGAGTTATTGATAAAATAGAAATTGAAATAACCCTTTATCCTTCTAGATAAGTATTAAAGATATATCTAGGTCCCCTTTCAACAATTCTAAAAAAAATTATCAACCACATTTTCATTATAAAAATTCATTATATGTTTACTTTTATTCTCACCATCTTTCATTATATATTATTTTTTATGTTTATGGGCTAAATACTCAAACTTGTATATACCAAATTTTCGATATCTGAACTTATTTTCTTATTTCCTTTTCATCATATTTTGAAAATCATCATATGGAATGGATTTGGTTTTCTTCTTTTGCTTAGGAGGTGAAGACACTGATTTAATTTTTTCTTGAACTCTCTCTTTTAATAATTGTACTTCTAGTTTGGATGTACCTTTTTCTAATTTTTCAAAAAAATATTAATCTCTAAATTGAAAACTAATTTCTTCTATGAAATAGTTTTTGTAATTATTAAGGAATCCTTTTCCCTCATCTCAAAAGTATTGTTTTTAATATTCATAAAAATAAGAATTTTATCAATAACATATTAATAAATAAAGTATACTAAATAATTCTCAACTTCAAATGACTTTTCTTGATATATTCAACCAAAAAACTGGCATACATCACCAATTTTATCTTCATCGTATTCATGTGAAAATATAATATAAGGATATCAAGAACTTTCAACGTAACTCAGTCACCCTTCCTAAGAATTAAGAAAACGTTCATCCATAAAACAACTAATCTTCCACCCTGTTTCAAATGGTAAACATATATAACCTTTTCAAATTAAGACAACATGGATGCTTCAACCTTATATTTTTGATAATTTCTTAACTTTTCTTGATATTTATGAGTTACTAGCTGAGATTCTTAATCCAAAGGAACTCCCACATATTTTAATACATATTGAATTTTTTATTTATAATATTAATAAAATAGATTGAAAGTAATAATATTAAAATTATTTTCTAAATGGATTCAGTATTAGAATAAAATTACTTAATAATAGATGGATAGTGAAGATCAAAATCTTACTTCTTTAAAAATACCTTCTCAGATCCCTGAAATATGATTATTTATTTCTGAAAATGAACTATCTTATCATACCATTTTTCCATACCAACCTCTCATTAAAAATTTATTTTTTTATTTTTATCTTTTGGAGTAGAGATATGGAATCCATTGAACAAACTGAGAAGTTATGAATCGTAATGTGAAAAAACAGATCATACCATTTCTAAAAAATAGGATTGAGAAACAATATGAGATCTTAGAGTCATCAATTGTGAGAGGAACCGATGTAGGGTGTGGTGAAACCCATATATATTTATAGAAAATGTGTGGTGATTTATCTTCCACATATCAGATAGCTCAAATTGAATTCTATATATGATATGAAGGTTAAAACTTATTAAAAAATATTTAAAAAAAATTATGAACACTTAAATGTTTTTTAAAATAATATTGGACTATAGAATTATTTGGAAGTTAAAACATTAAGGTTTATCAAAAAGTTAAATTTTATTAATTTTAAATGAAATATGAACAACATTAAAATAGATAAAATAGAAGTAATAAATATTTAATATTTGAAATTACCTATTGGTGTGAAGATAAAGATTGTTTGTAAGGTCCCAGATCCGGGTGTCGCCGTAAGGGGCCTCAAACTTGATTGATAACATCAACTCATGCACACTTCCCCAAATGTCAGAGGTTGCTGACTAGCAGTGAGGGCCATGGTGTGATAATGGGGAAACTATGACCTCATTGGCATAGTATGCACAGTAGAAGGAAAATAGTAAACAATGGCGAAAGCAGTAATACCATACAACAGAAGTAAACAGAGGAAGACTGATGGTAATATAACAACTGAATAATATATAAATAATTCATGCCATATGTGTTTAAGAAAACATCCAAAAAAGTCACAATGTTTGAAATATAATACTGAACACAAAGTACATATAATAAATTAAAATCCAACAACATCGCGAGCCTCAGCTTGGTCCCATGCTCTCCAACTCCAATAGCAATAACGTACCTGATGAAGAAGGGCACTTGAACTTATCTACACCTATGACCATATAATATGTTTGGGTCCAAAAACACGACCCAAATAGGTTGTGAGATGAATCCCATTAGGAAACCACCAAAATATTTGTGCCTAATTTTCAGTTAATATATATATAACTTATAATATGCATAAATAAAACAATAAACTAGGAAGTTCTCAAAAGTAAAAATTCATACATTTTTCAATTACATTCATTTAACATTCATTATTCATCTATTGAATCATGTAAACCTTGTGATGTAGTCTAATCTATGTATCTCATGTGTAATTGAAACAACAAACATCCTATAAGACCATCTAAATAATCAAGTAAGACTGATTCTAAGATTGTGCTTTGTCTTGGAAGACTCATCACAATCATTCAATCATTCATATAATGACGCTTTTGGGAAAGTTCTCACAGTATAATATCACTGGCCTAACATAAAAAAAATTCATTCAATAAGGACCCTATGGGTAGCTCTCACAGTCTAATACCTCTTTTCTAACATAGCACTAATCATTTTCAAATGTCCACCTTGGAAGCTCACACAATCAATAACCCTTGATCAACATGGCATCAATAAATTATAAACGACCACTTGGAAGATCCCACAGTCAATACCCCTTGGTCAACATAACAACATTTCATTTAATAACAACCCTCTATGTATCTCTCACGGTCTGACCCCTCTAGTCTAACATAACAACAAATTATAAAAAATGACCCTTTATTGGGAAGCTCTCACTTTCAAATTCCCCATGGAAAAACTTCCACAATTCATATCACAATCATCTCAAACAATTAGTAAGTCCATCCTAACAATACAAGGCATGGAAAACATAGAAATCCTAATAGGAATTATAGACCAAATAGCCATAATCAATCAAATAAGGGAAACACACCTATGGGGTGTCTCCTAACAAGTTGATTAACCTCATGCATAATCAACGACCCTTTATGCATCAATAAAACCATAACAAGTAATAAACATGGTTTAATTCCTAAACACTCAATACCCCAAATGTGGGAATGAAGCTCTTAAAGAATATATAATCCAAATACGAACAAAAAAATTCACAAACCACCTATCTTGATTTCGTACGATCAATAATATTGAAATTCAACCCTTGAATTAGCCTAAATTGGCGTGGATCTAAAAAATGGTGAAAAACGCTAATCCTTGAATAAATCACGAGATAGGAGGAATTAGGAAGAAAGGACCTATGGGAATTGATAACTCACTAGTTGGATTCAAATACACCTAACGACGTCTCAATCGATGGTTGGAAGGAAAATCAGGAGGGGTTCGAAGTTCTTCGGCCATTTAGTTGCTCTATAATACAAACCAAGGGAAGAAGAAGATACTTCTGAGGATGAGACATGACCCATCATCGATTTATAAAATAAAAATAAATGAAATGGCGTGTTCATTAAAGTTACACACCGTGTAGTAGCCTTAACCGGCCCCCACCTTAAGTGGTCTTCCAGGTCACCACACGACCATGTACTCGGTTGTTACACGGACATTATATGACTACTTGCGGTTCCCGGGTACACGATGTGTACTCAGAAGTACATTATGTGTACTTAGAAAAACCTCATATTTTCCTTTTTCCTTAAAAACCCAAATTCAAAATCCATACCTGACATAGAGATATGGGTTCTTACAAACTCCCCCTTTAAAGCAATTCAACTCCAAATTTCCCTTCCAAGGGTGGTTAATAAGATTTTGTGAACAAATGTGGTCATTGTGATCGTATGTCGGCCTCCATCTCCCAAGTCTCATTCGGTACTCACCCATGCTTCCATAGAACCCGCACCATATGAACAAACCAGCCACAGAGAACCTTCATGCTATGATCCACAATCCGAATACGGTGTTCCTCAAAGGATGCATCCACCTCCAACTCAACCTCCTCATGTTTAAAAACACGAGACAGGTCTAAAAAGTAATTTCGTAGCTAAAAAACATGAATGATGTTGTGCATAGCCTAGTACCACTTTCGTAATTGCAAGTTATAGGATACCTACCTGACTCTCTCAAAAACCTCAAACGACCTGACATATCTCAGTAAAAGATTCCTCTGTCTCCTAATCCTTTTGTGTCCCAACCTCAGTTTGACATGTAAGAAAACTTGATTCCCAAACTCAAACTTCAGAGGCCATCTTCATCGATCAACATAAAATTTTTACCGATACTATGCAGTATCCATCAACTTCTGAATCAACTCCACATACTAATTGGTCTTTTGGACAAGACATTGTCTTAGAACCACTACCTCCACTACCTCCAGCCAACATAGGGGTGATTGGAATGTCCTACCATACAAATACTCATAAGGGTCCATCTGAATCATTTCTTAAAAAAATTTATATTAGGTAAACTCCACTAGGGTATGTGTCTCACCCAAGATCCCCCTAAATCTAGGATGCGTGCTCGAAGCATGTCCTCCAAAACCTGAATCATGTGCTCAGATTGGCCATCTTCCTGGGGATGGTAATCCATAATCAGAAGTACATGTGTACCTAAATCCTTCTGTATCCCCTTCCAAACAAAATAAGTAAACTAGTCATCCATGTCTGAAATGATAGAGTGTAGAACCCCCTATAAACATATAATCCCTCAGATGTACAACCTTCCAAGATAATCAAAAATAAATGTTTCCTTAATCAATAGGAAGTGTGCATCTTTTATGAGTTGGTAAACAAAAACCCAAACCACATCATTACCTCGAGGAGACCTTGGTAAACCTGCCACAAAATCCATCACACCATCATTCCACTTCTACTGAGGAAAGGGTAATTGTTGTAAAAGACCTTCCAGTCGCAGATACTCTGCCTTTACCTACTGAAAGGTGGAACATCTCATAAAAAAACTACATACATCCCTTTAATACATGGCCACCCATACTGGCAATTTAAATCTTGATACATCTTGGTGACACCAGGATGAACTTCCCATACTGAGTCATGAAAATCCCACATCAACTCCTCACGTGTGTCTGCTGATACCCATACGAACTAATAAAAACACAAAACCTCATCCTTGTCTACGGTCCATATTGGATTAGGGTCTATGTTAGACACACTCTCCCTCAGTACTAGGCCTTTGTAATCTAATAGCTTCCTCATTCTCACTTGATCCAGTAGAGTAAAGATAACAACTATGGAAGAAAGAAACATCTTCCCCTGTCTGTCATACACCTTCAAATGCATCTTAGAGAACAGATCCATGAGATAACACTCACTAGTATCCTCATGAACTGACTATAACTAAGTCCTCCAACTCAATGCATCAGCCACTACATTTCTTTTCCCAGGAATACAGGCAAGCTCAAAGTCAAAAGACTGAATGAACTCAACCCACTTTCGTTGTCTCAAATTCAGATATCATTGAGTAAAGATATACTTGATACTTTTGTGTTCAGTGTATACCAAAAAATTTTCTCCCAAAAGATAATGTATCCAAAAATGTGAAGTATGAACAACTACAGCTAACTCATGATTGTGCGTCAGGTAATTCATATCATGTGTCCTCAACTGCCGAGAATCATACCAAACGACTCCTTCCCCCTGCATAAGTACTTCTCCAAACTTGATACCTGATGTGTCACAGTAAACAATGTATCTCTTTCCCAGCTCCAGAAAAATCAGGATCAGTGATGAAGTCAATATCCCTTTCAACTCCTCAAATGTTGAATCACAGGAATCTATCCACAAGTAATTCTCACCCTTCTTAGTCAGACCTGTTAGTGGTGCTACTAAGTGTGAAAATCCTCGAATAAAGTGCAGGTAGTATCCATCCAGCCCTAGAAAATTCCACACCTCATAGATGTTTTTTGGCTACTCCTAGGAAACTATAGCTCTCACCATATTTGGGTCCACTAATAATTTTGTATCTGAGATGACATTACCCATGAAATGAATCTAGTCCATCCAAAAATGTCATTTTGGGAGCTTAACATATAACTGATGCTCTCTAAGTGTAATCAAAATTATCTTAAGTTGGGTGGCATGGTCATGTCGAGTGTGGGAGTACACCAATATATTTTCCACGAAGACTACCACAAAATAATCCAAGTAAAACTGGAACACTCCATTCATTAGTTCCATGAAAACTGTTGGTGCATTTGTGAGACCGAACGGCATAACCAAATACTCGTATAGACCATACCTACTCTAAAAGGCTATAAGAGGTATATATGATGATCTAACATGCACCTCATGATAACCCGATATCAAGTAGATCTTTGATAACACTCTGGATCCTCTAATACGATCAAAGATATCATCAATACTTGGCAAGGGATATCGGTTCTTGACTGTAAATTGGTTCAGTTTTTGATAATTGACATAATGTCTGAGGGTACTGTCTGCCTTCTTTAGAAAAAGGACAAGATAACACCATGGAGAAGTAATGGATCAAATGAAACCCTTTTCCTGTAACTCCTCTAACTACTTATTGAGCTCCTGTAACTATGGTACAACCATCATGTAAGGATGAATGGACACTGGTTTCGCTCCTAGTACATGCTCAATAGAGAAATATACCTCTCTTTCTCTAGAGTTAAACCTAAAAATTAATCTATAAATACATCTATGAAATAATCCCCCACTAGAGTAATGTCCATATGTGAAGTCCCCTGATCATCCATATATAAACTAGCAATCTGGACAGTAATTCCTCGTAGCCCATGATGCTCGGGTCTAGGTCTTCTTGCCTGGACATCCCATTCTCCCTTGTATAGAATAGATCCACCCTCTGGTGACATGAAACTCATCCTGTGGATGTAGGATTCAACAAAGAGATGAAAGGAGATCAACCAGTCCACTCTAAGAATGAAATCGATGCCCGTCATCTCTAAGACATATAGGTCCCACAAAACGTGACACCCACCAACCTCAAGAGGGAACTCCTTGCACTGACGTACACTAGTCATCTTAATACCTAACAAAGTTTCTAGTGTCATAACTTCATCAGTAGTAAAGATACAGAGCCCAAGGCTCTCTACAATGGTAGTAGATATAAAACTATGAGAAGCCCCTAGATCAAAAAGAGTAGAAGCTAAAACTGAGGAAACTAAAATATTATCTCTAACTGTAGAGGGTACATGATCCTGATCCTTCTAGTTTTTCTCCACTGCAAAAGTCAGACGTGTATAATAGCCCTATGACCCTACTTGACTACCCTGATCTGATCCACCAAGATGTTGTTGAAAACATTCTTTTTGGTTGCCGTGGCACTCAACCACCTCTTCAGCCTGAACGGACTGACAACCTCAATTTGTCTGACTGATGAGAAACTGAGGGTCCTACTTCTAAACATGGAGTAATTATAGATCCCATCTCACATTCTGCTGGTGATAATATCATTAAAGAATTTGTAATATTGTAACGCCCCGACCCCAGTTACCCAGAGTCGGTGCATTAATTACATAACATTGGCATGATCACAAGAAAGATCAAATCTCGAAAGATCGATTGGTTTAGTAGCCTTGGAAACACTAGATATATTCATAAGTTTTACATTACATCATAAAATGAAAAACTACTACAACAACATAATGTCTCCATAATCCACACTCATATCCCCACATAATATCCCTGCAAGTCATTCATAATTTACTTCTTCACATCCTGGGAAAATAAAACATAGAAAAGGGGTGAGCTCAAATGCCCAGTAAGGATAACAATATAGCAGAAACTTTCATAAATAAGAATAAATATTTAAGGCAATGTATAACTAAAACAAAAGCCTTTTAAACGTTAACTTCAACATAGTATGGCATAAATAAAATGAAATAATGCCATTTACTTATTCACATGGATATTCTACTAATCGAATAATCACATGCAATATCAATAACCACTTTCATAATGATGGAATGCATAATGCCAGACTATCATAACCACATAGCCAAGGCCTCGTGCCAAGACTAAAAATAAGATTTTGCCAAGGCCTTGTGCCAAGACACTAGTTTGTCTCATGAGACCTACCGATGCATCGAGGAGCTATAGCGGGCTCCACCCGTCACATATTAAGTCCAATGCATTCCCATATGAAAAGGTTTAAACATAACATAAACATTCGTATTAAAACTAGCATACAAAATGTCAATACTTTCACCATAAACCATGAATGGTATATAAAAAAAATATCACATCCACAGTCAAACATATCACAAAACCTTCAATACAATATAAAAGTTTTGTATCATAATATATCATCCTCAAATAAGCGTAAAAATCCATTAAAGGATGTTGACATAGATGAAATCAAAACACTTTTTAAAGAAATATCTCTTTCTATTTTGAAATCATTTAAGAGACATATATTTATAAAATAAAACATTTTCTTTGAAAATATTCTTATAAGCTTGTAAGGGAAGCTTTGACGATTTTATAACGGTGGAAAATAACCGCACCCGCCGTATAAGTTAAAAAAACATTCTTATCTTAATTCTGTCGAAAAGGTTAAAAAGCACCTTGTTTGGAAAACGACGGAAAGATTCCCTTATAAAACTCTTATAAAAAGTCAAACAAGGGTATAAATGACTTTAACCCATATTCCTTTAAATATTAAATTTTTTTTTGAAATACATTTTGAAGAAACATGGATGTGGATGATAACGAGATCCCAGTAAATTATTACGTATAAACAACCTCGGATAATGAAGAGATTGTGAAATAACCCTTACCTTGTACTTTTCCTTGGTTGGGGTAGGTTAAACTCTTGTATAATGGTGAAATAATTGTTATTAAATTATAAAAGAATCATATACATTAATTTGATATCATATATGATCTTTTAATATTGATTTGATAATAATATGTTAGTATTATCGTTGTTTCGGGTGTTAACTAACTTGTTTTATTTTATATGTTTTGTTACGTAAGCCATGTTTTTAATGGATAGGTTGTATATTATTCATATCCATAATGATATAAAGTCCTTAAACATCATTTTTAAATCATCAAATGATAATTATACTTGAATGGATACGATGGAGAATGAATCTTATCGCGTTTGTGGAGACGGTAGTCCGTACGTACGCACGAGCGACAATATCATTCTTTTGATATTAAAATAATATATAAATGGATGTTATATCATATATACAGAATAATTAACATGTTATATTTATTATTTACATGAGTTGCACATCATTATTATACCCATCCAAATAATAATATATTGAATAACAATTACACCACGACGTGGAGACGGCAAGCCGTACGTACGCACGTATGGTGACATGTTATTCAAAGGGTGGATAGAATACTGAATATGGTTGTACCATATTTATAATAACATCATAGTATATGTGAGATACTGGAGTTATTATTTTAGAATGGTAAGAACAAAGAAAGAAGAAGTGGAAGAAGAAAGGAACTTGAAAAGGGGTGGTGAAAACATTACATCTTCTTCGGGTTCTTCCTTTTGATTTGATCAAAAGGGCTCCTTAGGATGACTTTCTGATCAAACTAAGGCCTCTAGGTCATATTTAGGGAAGTTGGGAGAGTATTTGGGCAGGGTTTGGACGAGCCAAGTGGCTTGAGAGGTGTGAGGAATGAGTAGAAGTTGTCTCCTTTTATAAGGGAGAGGAGGGGCTCTTTAGGAAAGAGTGAAAGTATTACTTTATAATATAATTATATTCGGTTTATAATGGTCCAAAAATCATTGCGGTCGAAGATAAGATGACTAATTTTCTAAATAACATCAACCAATTAGAATTGGACAGGTTTTAGATAATATTTTAATCATTATAATATTATTTATTTAAATGATTTATTAATGAGGTAAACATTGCATCATTATTGTGTCATTAATAATTTAAATTATTTGATGTCTAAAAATTATAAATAAAATATCATTATGTAGGAAATCGTTTTATCTTTCTAATGAATATTTATAATCGAAAATCCAACATGTATAACCCTATGTAAAAATTGTTCTTCTAAAAGATGTAAGCTTATGCCATTTTTATTTTTATTTTAACTTTATTAATATAATGTGTCCCTACCACATACAAGTGGCTCTAAGGGGTCCCCAAATCGACCCAAGGATGCCCATGGTCGGGTATGTGTCCACCAATAATGTTAGGACACGTTTTAGGGTAATTTTGTATTATTATAATATTATTTTTTAACCCTTATTTACCGGATTTACCCTTTAACCATGGTAAATAAAATATTTACCGCAGTAATTATTCAAAATGTGTAAAAATAAAAGTTACCTATTTTCATAATTTGGACATCCTGATTCCAAATATGTAATCCATTTTTCCAAATTCAAAACACAGAAGTGGCAGAAATTAATTTAAAATTAATTCCCGTTGTTAAAATAAAAAGCGTGTTTTTAAGAGATAGTAACTATCAAAAGATTGACACTTGTTTATGTTCGGTTTAATTGTAAAATTATGTCCAATGAACAAAATTATATTAAATGGTAAAAATATATTCTAAATATACTTTAAAACCACTCAAATTCATAATTTATCAATATTAATTATTTTGATTAAAAAAGTTGATTTTAATTAAAATTTAGTAATTTTCACTATTCATCAAAATATAAAAGTTATCCGAAAAGTACCAAAATTTCACCCTAGGCTAATTTCAATATTCCGAATCCAAAAATGAAGTCCATTTTGAAATATAAAATATATATGATTTCAAAAAGTAGGTATTACTATTCACAACGGCTAGTTTAATTAGTTGTGGTGTGTGTTAGAACTCGAGGTTGCGTACAACACACGCTATCGCATTATTCGAAGGGAAACGTACCGTGGAAGCTTGGGGTGTTACATTCTACCCTCCTTCAAATAATTGCGTCCTCGCAATTTCTAGGGTATTACTGCATAAAAATACTCGGGTGGTTCTTCATCATAAGTTCTTCGGGTTCCCACGTTGCCTCTTCCATCTTATGATTTCTCCACAAAACTTTTACCAGACGCGTCGTCCGGTTTCTCAGTACTTGTTCTCTTGTATCAAGAATCCTGACGGGCTCTTCGCAATAAGACAGATCAGGTTCCAGTTCTAATTCTTCATAGGTGAGTACATGCGTTGGGTCAGGCATGTATATCCTCAACAGAGATACGTGGAACACATCGTGAACTTTAGAGAGACTTGGCGACATTGCCAATCGGTAAGCTACAACCCCAATTCGTTCTAGAATTTCGAAAGGTCCGATGTACCTGGGACTCAATTTACCTTTCTTACCAAAACGTATGACTCCCTTCCATGGAGATACCTTCAGGAAAACATGATCACCGACCTGAAATTCCAAATCCTTCCTTCGATTATCGGCATAGCTTTTCTGCGTACTTTGAGCTGCTTTGATGTGATTTTGGATTACCTTCACCTTTTCCACTGTTTCCTCCACCAGTTTTGGGCCTACAAGTTTTCTTTCACCAACCTCATCCCAACAGGTTGGTGTACGACATCTCTTTCCGTATAACGCTTCATATGGTGCCATCTGAATACTCGAATGGAAGCTATTGTTATAGTAAAATTCTACCAGTGGTAAATATTGATCCCACATACCCTGAAAGTCAAGTGAGCAAGATCTCAACATGTCTTCTAGGGTTTGAATAGTCCGTTCTGATTGTCCATCTGTCTGAGGGTGGTAAACAGTGCTCAAATGAATTTCAGTATCCAATTATTTCTGAAGACTTTTCCAAAATCTTGAAGTAAAACGGGGATCACGATCAGAAACATTCGATAGGGGTACTCCATGAAGTCTCACAACTTCATTAATGTATAGTCTTGCTAGACGTTCCAGGGGTAGATCTTCTCTTATAGCAATAAAATGTGCTGACTTGGTAAGACGATCAACAATAACCCATATTGCATCGTTTCTTCTAGGAGTCTTTGGTAGCCCCATGACAAAGTCCATCGTAATATTGTCCCATTTCTACTCCGGTATGGGAAGAGGTTGCATGACTCCTCCAGGCTGTTGCCTTCCAGCTTTCACTTGTTGACAAACCATACATCTTGACACAAAATCAGCAATCTCCCTCTTCATGTTGTCCCACCAAAAATGTTCCTTCAAATCTCTATACATTTTGGTGCTCCCAGGGTGTATAGAGAAATTGGAACTATGAGTATCATCCATCAATTCCCTTTTCAGATCAGGTAAATCGGGAACACAAAGTCTCTTCCCGAATTTCAAAATTCCATCTTCATACACAAAGTCTCTCAATCTCCCATCATTCACAGCTTTAATCTTCTTCTGAAATTCTTCATCATCGGTCTGATAACTCTTAATCCTTTCTAGTAAAGATGGTTTGGCAACCATTTGAAAAAGCATTGATGTTTCACCTTCCCTGGTTATTCCCATGTCCATCTTCACTAGATCCATGAAAATTGGATCCCTTTCAATTCTCATCATGTTCAAAACTCCATGGTCTTTTCTGCTCAAAGCATCTGCCACCTTGTTTGCTTTCCCCGGGTGGTAGTGTATCGTGCAATCATAATCCTTGAGTAATTCAAGCCATCTCCTTTGCCTCATGTTGAGTTCTTTTTGTGAGAAAATATACTTCAAACTCTTGTGATCAGTATAAATCTCACATTTTTCACCATAGAGGTAGTGTCTCCATATCTTCAAAGCAAAGATCACAACTGCTAACTCAAGATCATGAGTAGGATAGTTTTGTTCATGAATTTTCAACTGTCGTGATGCATAGGCAATAACTCTATCATTCTGCATAAGGACACAACCAAGTCCTTTCTTTGATGCATCACTATAAATAACGAACCCATCATTCCCCTATGGTAGAGTCAATATAGGAGCATTGACTAATATTCTATTCAGTTCTTCGAAACATTCTTCACACTCTTTTTTCCAAACAAATTTAACCCCTTTACGTGTGAGCTTCGTTAATGGGTTAGCCAATCGGGCAAAATTCTGGACGAAACGTCGATAATAACCTGCCAAACCAATAAAACTACGTACCTCAGTTATACTCGTAGGTGCTGGCCATTCTTGGATTGCCTTGGTCTTAGAAGGATCAACAGAGATTCCATCTTTAGAGACAATATGTCCAAGAAAAGAAATATCCTGAAGCCAGAATTCACACTTGCTAAACTTCCCATATAATTCATGCCTCCTCAGAGTCTTCAAGATAATGCGCAAGTGATTTTCATGATCTTCGTAGGTTCTGGAGTATACCAAGATATCATCAATAAATACCACCACAAATTCATCGAGATACTCCTTGAAAACTCTATTCATCAGATCCATGAATACAGAGGGTGCATTAGTCAATCCAAACGGCATTACAGTAAACTCGTAATGCCCGTACCTGGTTCGAAATGCTGTCTTCGGAATGTCTTCCTTCTTCACACACCACTGATGGTATCCAGATCGAAGGTCAATCTTTGAAAAGTATTGAGCTCCATGCAGTTGGTCAAATAAATCATCAATACGAGGTAGGGGATACTTGTTCTTTATCGTTATAGCATTGATCTCCCTGTAGTCAATACATAACCTCATAGATCCATTTTTCTTTTTAACAAAAAGAATAGGGGATCCCCATGGAGAAACACTAGGGCGAATAAATCCCTTATTACTCAATTCCTCTAGTTTATTCTTTAGTTCGACTAATTCTACAGTGGCCATTCTATAAGGGGTCTTCGATATAGGCCTTGATCCAGGAATCAAATCAATGGAAAACTCAACTTCTCGTTCTGGAGGATGTCCAAGTAAATCTTCTGGAAATACATCTACAAATTCTTTCACAACAGGTACATCCTCTATTTGAACATTCATTTCCTCACCGAAAATTATTTCATTCTCTTCCTCCCCAATAATTGAATTAAGTTGAGCTACTGGGGGTGGATCTAAATAAGAATTAGGTGGTGACGATTCTGCTCTAAAAATAAGGTGTTCCTTATCATTATCATCAAGAATCGTAACCTCTTTATTCTTACAATAAATCTTCGCATCATAGTCCGAAAGCCAGTCCATATCGAGGATTATATCAAACTCAATCATAGGTATGACGATGAGATCAGCAGATAAAGAAAATTTATGTGCTCTAATGGGGACTGATTCACAAAACTTTGTTGCAATGATACTTCCCTTAGGAGTTTTAACTGACAACTCCCTTATTAAATCAAATTGGAAATATCTAATTTTCTTAGCAAACTGGGAAGATATGAAACAATGCGATGATCCAGAATCAAATAATGCATTTGCAAAACTTGAGGAAACCATTAAATTACCTGCCACCACGTCTTTCGGAGCTTCTACCTCAGCAGTAGTGATAGCATAAGCCTGGCCTTGATCCCTTGGCCTTTTCTGAGGTAAGTTCTCCTGATGCTTAGGACATTCATTTGCATAATGCCCCATCTCCCTGCAATTGTAGCACTGAACGTTGGTAGCTTCCTTCTTCCCCTTGCAATCACGAGTTTGGTGGCCTTTTTCACCACACTTCTAACAGACTCCCATTCCCTTCAAGCAAGTACCAGGGTGTTTCTTCCCGCATTTACCACAGGATGGATATTCAACCTTTCCCTTCTTCCCTTTATTTCCATTCCCAGATTGATCAGCAGGTCTCTTCTTCTCTTGCTTTGCATTAAAGTCATAAGACTTAGAGAATTCCTTTTCGGTCTTGATAGCACATGAGACAATGTCTTCGTACGACGAAAAGGATTGTGAGACTAATGCTCGACGAAGAAATGGTTTTAACCCATCAAAGAAATGATCAATCTTACTTCTTGGGTTACGTATATAATCTCCAGCATACCTCGCTAACCTTGTAAAGTTAGCCTCATACTTTGTGACATTCTCATCCTCCTTTTGTCTCAGACTCAGAAATTGCCTTTCCATATCTGCTCGATGGTCGCGAGGAAAGTATTTTTCTAAAAACAGATCTTTGAACTCCCTCCATTCCATATTTGATACTTCATCATCTTCCTTCATGTTTTGAATCAATGACCACCATTGATCAACATCTCCAGTGAGGCGGTAAACTGCCATGATAACTTTTTCCCTTTCACTGCTCCCCAAAGCATGAAATATTTTCTCTAGGGAATTTATCCATTGCTCAGCTACTAAGGGATTTGTACTCCCATTGAACGTTGGTGGTTGTTGCCTCATGAATCAATCTAACATTGATCCTCCACGCTGCGGATCAGGGTGCTCCATACGGGTAAGGTTATTATTCATAACTTGAGTATGTTGTCCCAGTATAGTGATTAGCTGATCGGCACTAGTTGCATCACCAGCTCCACTATAATTATCTTGAGCAAGAGGGAAATCCCTACATGGAGTGCGTGCATTGATACGGTTTCCATTTCTTCCACTAGGCGCCATTTCTAAACAATGGCATAAACTAGATCAGTTTATGAATCAAAATGCATAATCCCATACTTATAAAACACATAACATAAATTGAACTATTTATGGATATAATCCATAATCATAAAAATGTCTCCTTTGAGGATGTATATACTCATAAACCCTTCATAATGGTTTGTAAAGATAATGGGAATTATCCTAAGCATATCCCCCGGGAGTGTCGTAACCAAGAGTGCAGCAAGGCCCGTTGTCGTGCACCAGTTCCCGTTCGAGTCTAGCTCAAAGCGGTGTTTTCGGGTTTTACCCCTAGGTACATCTGTGCTAGATCCGCCTCTACCTGCTCGTATCCAGACAGGGATGTATTGCTCGGACAACTCACAAAATCTCTACAATACCAAAATTCTAGGAAGTTCTTCTATACTAATCCTCAAAGTTCATCTTAGGTCTACGTGCTCTAATCAGAGTTTATCTAAATCTAGCTTCCAAGGTTTGTACTAAACATCCTCTGATACCAACTGTAATGCCCCGACCCCAGTTACCCAGAGTCGGTGCATTAATTACATAACATTGGCATGATCACAAGAAAGATCAAATCTCGAAAGACCGATTGGTTTAGTATCCTTGGAAACACTAGATATATTCATAAGTTTTACATTACATCATAAAATGAAAAACTACTACAACAACATAATGTCTCCATAATCCACACTCATATCCCCACATAATATCCCTGCAAGTCATTCATAATTTACTTCTTCACATCCTGGGAAAATAAAACATAGAAAACGGGTGAGCTCAAATGCCCAGTAAGGATAACAATATAGCGGAAACTTTCATAAATAAGAATAAACATTTAAGGCAATGTATAACTAAAACAAAAGCCTTTTAAACTTTAACTTCAACATAGTATGGCATAAATAAAATGAAATAATGCCATTTACTTATTCACATGGATATTCTACTAATCGAATAATCACATGCAATATCAATAACCACTTTCATAATGATGGAATGCATAATGCCATACTATCATAACCACATAGCCAAGGCCTCGTGCCAAGACTACAAATAATATTTTGCCAAGGCCTTGTGCCAAGACACTAGTTTGTCTCATGAGACCTACCGATGCATCGAGGAGCTATAGCAGGCTCCACCCGTCACATATTAAGTCCAATGCATTCCCATATGAAAAGGTTTAAACATAACATAAACATTCGTATTAAAACTAGCATACGAAATGTCAATACTTTCACCATAAACCATGAATGGTATATAAAAAAATAGCACATCCACAGTCAAACATATCACAAAACCTTCAATACAATATAAAAGTTTTGTATCATAATATATCATCCCCAAATAAGCGTAAAAATCCATTAAAGGATGTTGACATAGATGAAATCAAAACTCTTTTTAAAGAAATATCTATTTCTATTTTAAAATCATTTAAGAGACATATATTTATAAAATAAAACATTTTCTTTGAAAATATTCTTATAAGCTTGTAAGGGAAGCTTTGACGATTTTATAACGGCGGAAAATAACCGCACCTGCTGTATAAGTTAAAAAAACATTCTTATCTTAATTCTGTCGAAAAGGTTAAAAAGCACCTTGTTTGGAAAACGACGGAAAGATTCCCTTATAAACCACTTATAAAAAGTCAAACAAGGGTATAAATGACTTTAACCCATATTCTTTTAAATATTAAAAATGTTTTGAAATACATTTTGAAGAAACATGGATGTGGATGATAACGAGATCCCAGTAAATTATTACGTATAAACAACCTCGGATAATGAAGAGATTGTGAAATATCCCTTACCTTGTACTTTTCCTTGGTTGGGGTAGGTTAACCTCCTGTATAATGGTGAAATAATTTTTATTAAATTATAAAAGAATCATATACATTAATTTGATATCATATATGATCTTTTAATATTGATTTGATAATAATATCTTAGTATTATCGTTGTTTCGGGTGTTAACTTACTTGTTTTATTTTATATGTTTTCTTACGTAAGCCATGTTTGTAATGGATAGGTTGTATATTATTCATATCCAGAATTATATCAAGTCCTTAAACATCATTTTTAAATCATCAAATGATAATTATACTTGAATGGATACGATGGAGAATGAATCTTATCGCGTTTGTGGAGACGGTAGTCCGTACATACGCACGAGCGACAATATCATTCTTTTGATATTAAAATAATATATAAATGGATTTTATATCATATATACAGAATAATTTACATGTTATATTTATTATTTACATGAGTTGCACATCATTATTATACCCATCCAAATAATAATATATTGAATAACAATTACACCACGACGTGGGGACGGTAAGCCGTACGTACGCACGTATGGTGACATGTTATTCAAAGGGTGGATAGAATACTGAATATGGTTGTACCATATTTATAATAACATCACAGTATATGTGAGATACTGGAGTTATTATTTTATAATGGTAAGAACAAAGAAAGAAGAAGTGGAAGAAGAAAGGAACTTGAAAAGGGGTGGTGAAAACATTACCTCTTCTTCGGGTTCTTCCTTTTGATTTGATCAAAAGGGCTCCTTAGGTTGGCTTTCTGATCAAAATAAGGCCTCTAGGTCGTAGTGAGGGAAGTTGGGAGAGTATTTGGGCAGGGTTGGGACGAGCCAAGTGGCTTCAGAGGTGTGAGGAATGAGTAGAAGTTGTCTCCTTTTATAAGGGAGAGGAGGGGCTCTTTAGGAAAGAGTGAAAGTATTACTTTATAATATAATTATATTCGGTTTATAATGGTCCAAATATCATTGAGGTCGAAGATAAGATGACTAATTTTCTAAATAACATCAACCAATAAGAATTGGACAGGTTTTAGATAATATTTTAATCATTATAATCTTATTTATTTAAATGATTTATTAATGAGGTAAACATTGCATCATTATTGTGTCATTAATAATTTATATTATTTGATGTCTAAAAATTATAAATAAAATATAATTATGTAGGAAATCGTTTTAGCTTTCTAATGAATATTTATAATCGAAAATCCAACATGTATAACCCTATGTAAAAATTGTTCTTCTAAAAGATGTAAGCTTATGCCGTTTTTATTTTTATTTTAACTTTATTAATATAACGTGTCCCTACCACATACAAGTGGCTCTAAGGGGTCCCCAAATCGACCCAAGTATGCCCATGGTCGGGTATGTGTCCACCAATAAGATTAGGACACGTTTTAGGGTAATTTTGTATTATTATAATATTATTTTTTAACCCTTATTTACCGGATTTACACTTTAACCATGGTAAATAAAATATTTACCGCAGTAATTATTCAAAATGTGTAAAAATAAAAGTTACCTATTTACATAATTTGGACATCCTGATTCCAAATATGTAATCCATTTTTCCAAATTCAAAACACAGAAGTGGCAGAAATTAATTTAAAATTAATTCCCGTTGTTAAAATAAAAAGCGTGTTTTTAAGAGATAGTAACTATCAAAAGATTGACACTTGTTTATGTTCGGTTTAATTGTAAAATTATGTCCAATGACCAACATTATATTAAATGGTAAAAATATATTCTAAATATACTTTAAAACCACTCAAATTCATAATTTATCAATATTAATTATTTTGATTAAAAAAGTTGATTTTAATTAAAATTTAGTAATTTTCACTATTCATCAAAATATAAAAGTTATCCGAAAAGTACCAAAATTTCACCCTAGGCTAATTTCAATATTCCGAATCCAAAAATGAAGTCCATTTTGAAATATAAAATATATATGATTTCAAAAAGTAGGTATTACTATTCACAACGGCTAGTTTAATTAGTTGTGGTGTGTGTTAGAACTCGAGGTTGCGTACAACACACGCTATCGCATTATTCGAAGGGAAACGTACCGTGGAAGATTGGGGTGTTAAAAATATGGCCCATATTTCCAAAATATCGGCACTCGACTGGGTCCTTCGGGCAATGTGGTCTCGTATTTCCACTCTTCCCGACAGGTAGCATACCACCTAGATACCTGATGAAAAATCATGTGGAAGGTCCCTACAGTGCTTCATGTTATCTGTTGAAGGAGTACCAGCCCTAGATGCTAAAATGCCCTGGCTCAGATCTCCCAACTCCCTCAAATTATGCTCAGTAATCTGTGCTTGGTTTACTATATTAGTCACTGATGTCAACCTAGAAATGTTCACCTATGATCAGATTTCATACCTGACGCCATCATTAAATCTTCAAGCTAGTGATAACTCATCACCTCCCAAAATAGGTGTGAATCACTAAAGCTCCGTAAAGTGATAATAACAATCCATTAATAAAATATCTCCCTTATCTATGTGCATGAACTCCTAGTCTTGATCGGCCCTCAATGTCTCGGGGTATAATTAATCATAAAAGGTTCTCTAAAACTATTCAAAATCCATATCCCGATGAAGAACCACTTGTGAGATAACATCCCACCATATCTTAGAGAAATTGTGTGGAAATAACATCAAGAGATTCATCCTCCTCTCAGAAGGCATCTTTTGTTGCTTGAAGATAGAAAGCGTGGCCTCCAACCATGACTCTGCCTCCAATGGTCCTCCATCCCCTAAAAAAGTGGGAGGCTACTACTACTGGAACACCCTCGTCAACTCTGCCATATTCAGGGAATGATGCAGTGCTCACTGAAAAGTCTGTATCATCCTCAAAAATCTTTCATGGAACTATGCATCAGCACCTACATCCGGTATCACAGCTATTACCAAAACGGGCACGATGGGAGGGTCTGATGGTAGTCCCTGATCTACCATTTCCAGTGTTTGGTCATCTCCCTATACCTAGTGTACAATCAATGTAATTCATGGTGGCAGGACTCTTCAGGTTCAAGAGCACACCTCAGTTTAATATTATCAAAGACTGCAACATAGAAGGGAAAGAAAGGAATATGAGAAAGAAAGCATTCAAGTTTTACAAAACAGGGTTAGACAACGTGTATAACCACAACACAATGTGTTCCCTTCAGATTTTGACATGGGTGTGTATGTCTTCCAACCAGGTGGTATAACACCCTATACACATGGAATGTTCATCCTTTGACACAGCATGTACTTGTATTTCCCCACCTGCCTAGGTTCTTCTACACAGCTAAAACTACACAGTTCTGTCATATTGTAACACTACATGGCGTGTTCACCCTAAACATGGTTTTTACTACTTAAGTTCCATACACCCATGTAATTATTCACACAGTCGGATACACATTCGATCAGTACACATCATGTATAATCTAGACACGTTGTGTAGAAGCCACGTTTCATCCACCTGTGTTGTTAATCACATGGCCAGATACATGGTCTCCTATAGTATGCTGTGTAGTCCCAGTACACAGTGTGTTCTACCAAACATTTATCAACCCCGTGTATCTACTCACATATTCAGTGAAATGGTTAACAACTAAATGACGTGTACATATGGTACACAACATGTACTTAAGGAATGTTGTTTCTTCTAGAGAAAAAGAACACATGGAGTGTGTTCATAACATCACACACAGTGTTGTCTGGGTTTCCAGATAGTATTCTTCTGAAACTTCTCTTGAACCATCAAATCTTAAAATTTTGGCCAAGGCATGACAAGTTCCGATCCGTGAGAGCCCATACTCTCTAAGAATCAATTTTTGGAATCTTTATCCATGTCATATCTTAACAGAATTCAATTAAAGTCCAAACATTATCCACCAAATTCTGATCCCACAGGTCCCACAACACCTCAGGGATCAAATATTGTTGTCCATCCAAATGAAACATTACATATACCAATACCATATAAAATAAAAAGTATTATATCATGGAATCTATCATAACAACATGCATATCTAGAACAACATTTATCACAACTACATGAAATCAGTAATGCATCTTAAATGGAATGACAAGAATGCATGACATGTGATCTCTAGGAAGTGCCTATATGATGCATGAGATGGAATATATAACACTACGAACATTTTATGGTATGTTTCTATTAAATACCTTCTTTTCATAGCCTATATTTCATAAAGCAATGTATTCCTTTGAAACAACACTTGGTTATTTAAGAGATTGTAAAAAACAAGCCATTAAACATAAATTTTCCACTTCTATATTTTGGAATTCCGAAAAACAGTCATCTAGATTTATGAGCAGTAAGTCATTTGGAGTCTGATAGAACCAACATTATTTTTTGATGAATAGTAATATTGTCACGAACCAACCCGGGTCGACCCTGAACTGGTCACCCGAGCCGGCCTGCAGCAAGGCCCAAGGGGCATTCCCGATCTCCATGGGCTAGAAACTAGTGTCGGGCATCAAAACTAAACAAGAGGGAACGATTTGGCCCATAAATGAAAGACAAGTAAAGCAATGAAAAAAGTAGAATAACGCAAGGAAAATAAATGAAACGAAAAAGGAGGAACAACCAACAACAGAAAAATAACCTGACCATGACCAAAACTCCTCGCGACTAAGAGAGTCACTCACCAATCCACAACCAACTATCGCCCATGGTGAGCAAGCACAAGTCAAACCTACAACAAAACTAAAAACAGGAAAACACTATCAGCATGAGTATTAAAACTCAGTAGGCATGCCCAAAAAACTATTCCCAATGCAATACCTTTAAATAAATAAATTTACTAATTCTAGGTTTGAAATAAATTATACAAAATATGGGTTTCCACACACACACTTCCATTTTCTAAATCAAGTAATAGTCCATTTCCCTTTTTAGTTTAAATACCAGTTTAATGTTTAAAGGAACATGTACACCACACTTTTAAAACATTTTCACAACCAATTTAAAACCTAAATCTAAGTTGTTGGTCAAGAGGAAAACCACACACAACACACACACAGTAAGAGCAATGGAGAAGTTGAAAATGAGCACCTGTAATCGAACTAGTCCCCTCAATCTTCTACCACATACAAATAAACACTAAAATAAACATGGGTCAAAACTAGGATCTCGTGAAAAATCTAGAACACACCATACATGTGACTCATCCTGAAGGCATGCCTACTCTCGATGATGTCATAACACCCTAACGCTTAGTGTTTCCCTATATGGCCCAACCGAGGGGCCCAATCCCATAGCAGAGTATAATTAGTACTAAGGGACACTATCCATTGCATAATCTAAACTAGTACAACAATCGTTCTCAGAAGATTAACTTACTATGTCAGGTTCCCATGTCAACACATATAATAAACAAGAAAGGGGTGAGTCAACAAAGTCAATCAAGCAGTACAAACATCACACACAAATCATGCAGTCAACATACACCAAATATCACCCCTAAGTCACCCCAAATATAGTTTTCCAAAATAATTTATTTTATTAAAGTGCCAAATGGGCCTTCGCCAATTTTAAGGAAAATCCTCATTTCTCAAGAGAACCAAAACACATGTTCATGAATCAAAATAAATCATTTAGAAATAAACTAGAACTACACTTAAAATTCCACGAATTATGTTTAAAGGCCAAATGGGAATTCTTTCACTACTGGGTGTCCATTCATCAAGAAAGTATTTCAAATGTCGTATATAAAATAAGTGTCTCTTTTTACACCAAATAACCATTTAAAAATTAATTATCTTATATTATTTCCCATTTATTAAAATTAAAAAAATATCAAGCAATTAATAAATTCTAAATTTAAAGGCGAGTGTATTGGGGGACCTACCTCAACATGCAGTTCGATTACGACGACGCGACACGCCTCACACAGGCGCACAAGCATGTACAAGATGAAGATCGTGGTATCATGGGGTTACCCTGCCACCACACTACAACAAACACACAACAACTAAAAACACATAACCATTGATTTAAAACAATCCAAATAAACAAGCATCACAAAAGAACTAGCTTGGAACGTTTTCAAAACACAACTCACACCATCAACATTACTTATTAAACAACTTTAAAAATCCCGAAAGTGTTTACAAAAACCACACAATGCCAAAATAATATACTAATAATTTTAAATAACCAACATGTCATTTTAAGAAAACGCCAGAGTGCAAATCCAGAAAAAAGCACATGACATGTTGAAAACTACATTTAAAATCACGTGTGCCTAAACACATTTTGAAAACCAGATTTGGAGCATCCAAATTTTTCAACAAATCATTTGAAAATTTATAAAACAATTTCAAGAAATACCACAAGGTATTATACCAAAACACTCGTATCATCATTTTAAACCAAACCACACAAAACATATCCCAAACATGTTTCTCATTTCATAAACAATTTAATAAACTATTAAAAAATTTATAAAACAAATACAAGAAGTACCACAAGGCTTTTACACCAAAAACACACCCAAAATCCTATTTTAAAACCAACCGTACACAAACACCATATTAAAACATGATTCGAAACCATTATATAATTTAATAAACCAACTGCACAACTTATAAAATAATATTAAGTGGCACAACAAGAGTTCACATGTGAAACAAATAAAAAAATATATTAAACCTCAAGTAAAGCTATATCGACAAAAATAAAACTGATCAATGAATTACCAAATTGATTAAATGGGTGAGTTAATTTGTCAAACAATTCTTATAGGTGGAATCGCCTACCTCAAATGTTGATGAAGCTCCTTAAACCGGTGTGAAACCTCGTTCGCACCGTAATCTCACCAATGAGAAGCCAATAACACACTATGTAATAACTTTGATGAACAAAAATATTATTTAATCCGCAACAAATAAACCCTAAACCAAGGAGAACACCAAAATAACAAAATACTACCACAAGGGGGTTGCGGGTCTGCCAAACCAGGGGGTGCGTCGGCGGCCTGCTCGAGGGAGGCGGAAGGCATCGCAGGCTAGTCTGTGGTGTGTGCCGGTGGCTGGGCATGGGTTAGGGTGAAGGTAGGTGGTGGCGTGTGGTGTGGAAGCGCCAGCTGGTGAGCTCGAAGAATGGGAGGTGGAGCTATAGGAGGAGGTCGGTAAAGGAGTTGGTGTTATGGGAGCCGGGGCTGGGGGTGCTGGGCAGCGAAGCCGGAGGGGTGGTTGCGTCACGACGAGGAAGGGAGGAGACTGGTGCAGCGGCTTGAGGGTGAGTGAGCAAAGGCGGATGGAGAGCGGGGTAGGTCAGCCACCTCATGTGGTTCAACGGGCAGGGAAAATGCAGAGGGGGAAGGGGGAGCCACGCAGCGAACTGTAGGGGGCTAGGGTTTAGTCTGTTTTTTTCATTTAAATAATAATATAATAATAATAACAATAATAATTATTATAATAATAATAATAATAATAACAATATTATTATTAAATAAACATATTATTATTGTTATAATTTTTAAACATTTTATAAAATTCGGTTTAATTTAATTTGGCATACTCTGTTTTATTTATTTATATATATATTTTTCATTTAACATTTAAATAAAATCATTTATTTGTTTTGAAAACCGGGGTAGTTGCATTGCTCGCCTGCTGTCCAACGCACTGCTGAGAAAACTGCGCCCGAACCGTGCCACCCAGTACTACCCGCTTGTAGGGTCACGTCACAGGCTTACCGTACGGTTCTTTAAACTGCACGTGAGTCACGTGCCCTAACTCTGACACACCCAAGAGTCTGTGCGGGCACCACGATTTTAATCCTAACCATACGGGATGACCATGCAACATTGGAAAAATTTTCTAAAACCAAAAGTACTAATTAAAGTAATTAAAAATAACAAATCTGTGAGGTCAAGGTGTGACAATTCTCCCCACCATAGAGACTTTCTGCCCCCAAAAATCCACGAAGATGTACCTTGATCAAGAATTTAGTCCATGCCAGAATAGAACCATAAGAACCAAAAAAACTGAGAATCTCAGGATAACCATACTCTACACAAGTCACACCCGACCGATTCAAGAGAAAACTAAAGCTCAAGGTTGAGGGGAGACCACGAATGGGTTCTCCCCACCACAAGAACTCAACTAGAGTAGAAATTTAACACCCAAACATACCAACATAGGAGGGGGAACACAGGAACTCCCAACGAATCCAAAATAACTTTTATTGCACAAGCGAAATAACACCTCCACTGAAACTTGGAACTCTTGACTCAGACCAAAGAAAGCCCAAACACTAGAGAAAAACCTCCAAGTAGAACACAACTAAAAAATGTGAACCTTAGCATAACCACAAACATCAAATATTCCATAGGAACTTACATCTCGAAACAAACACAGCCAAACCAAATCGAACCAGACAAGGGCCAAACACACTTTTATGAAAAGCACACGATTCAGAAAACCATAATCAGACAAACAAAACTGTCTGGATTACAATATAACATGTCTGTCATAACTCCACACCAAAACAATGAACTTACAACAATTTAAACTCTTTAACAATAGAAAAACAATAATGGAAATAATTTAAATGTTCCACTGCCAACACGGAACACAAAACCCGAACCGAGGCTTCACACCCCTGGAAACTCTTGACTATGCGCGAGATTCACCCCAAGACCTGTGGTTGGGGCTATGATGGATGAAGCATCTCCTGCCTCATAATTATGCACTAGAATTCATCTGGTCGTAGCGTCTTCTTCAAGAAACACTCCCTGAAGAATTTCTCTAAATGACCCAGACATCTGCAACGATGGAACATCTTCAGAGGGACACGACATGATAGCTTCACGTGCCCGAACTAGTCACACTGGTGGCACAACACTGAGTGGTCCGAGAACTGGAAGCCAGAACCACTACAGAGGACTATTTCGCAACCAGTTCCTCTGGCGCACCCTGCTCACCAAATGGGAACCATTGCAAGCGACCAAAAACACTGGATTTCTGACAATCTGCACTCCTAAGACCCACTCAGCTAAGAACGCATCATCCACCAGTTTCTCGAAACAATGGCCCTTCAAAGGGAGGACCCCCTCCTTGATCTTTGGATGAAGACCCACGATGAAGAGAGAAGTCTTCATCAACTCCTGTGATGCTACCTCTATAGAAAAGGAAACTAGTTCCTTAAAATGTTCAACATACGCTTTCATGGTCCATTGGCCTTGTTGAATACACTTGAGATCTTTTTTTTTCTTCGTCGTCACCCATGCAGGTATGTACCATCAGATGAAGCTGGATTTAAAGCGTCCCACATCATCCCAACTTGTTTTGACGGCGGCGCGAACAAATCTTATTTGTCTGAAGTCGGACCCTTAAATGTTCCCAGGACAGCTCGAACTCTAACAAGCTCAGGAGTTCCCAATATTATAAAAACACACTCGACCACTTCACAACACATAACTTCCTTTAACAGACCCTGGTCACTATAAAAAATAGGCAACGTTCGAAAAGGACCAAAAACTGGGCATGAATTATCAGAAACCATGAGAGCCTTTCTGAGAGGCATTTTTTGAACAACATATATAACACAGAACCAAAACCAATATCAAACCGAAGAAACATCAATAAAAGCACTTTTATCCAAAAATATCCAACACAAAAACCAAACAAATACTGAAAAAAAAATCCCGTTTAATTTTCGATTTCAAAATCGCCTTCTTTGAAGGCCATTTTCCAAATACCAAACCCACTTTTCAAACCAATTTCAATTTCCAAAAATAATTTTCCCTTTATTAAAATCACTTTAAAAAACAAGGCCAAGCCTTTAATTCCAAGTTCACACCTCACTAATCCCATGAACCGTTGCACATGTCTTCATCTGATTTCATCCATACACACCAACACACACTTCCCATGCATTACCTCACATGTGAAAATGTTCATAAAGAGTACATGAGGATTCACAAAAACCATACATCTACCATTTCCAATTAATTACCATATTTTTAGACCAAGAGCTTTCAGTTTTAATAAAAAATCCGCTTCACAAATTTAAAGCCATTTAGAAGAAATCATTCAAATTTAAAAAACCTCTTTTTTCATTTTTAAAAGTTCACTAACACCAAACAGAACCAAGATGACACTTAACTTTCATCAAATCACCGAAGAGAGGGACTAGTAGTCATGCATAACCTAGCGACATTGTAGTGGGCCATGCCCCAAGTAAGCGTCAATGACTAGGAAGGACATAAACCGTGTACGAGGACTCCACATGGGTCACTACTCCATGTAAAATCACAATGTAACATCGGTTGGTCTCTATTGTCATCCCTCAATCCAAAACAAATCAGAACAAGACAAGAACTCAATTCCCAGACTACCCCTGGCGACTCGAGGTTTGGAGCGGGCGAGCGTTCATGACATCCTTCCCTTACCTACCTCTCAAGTCCCCATCCTCACAGACTTGTTATTTTTAATTACATTAATTATTACTTTGGGTTTTAGACAATTTTTCACTTTTTCACGGTCATCCCGCATGGTTAGGAGAAAGAGAGTGGTGCCCACATGGACTCCTAGGTGTGTTAGAGTTATGGCATGTGACTCATGCATATTTTATAGAACCGCGCAGTAAGCACGTGACTTGACCCTGCAAGCGGGTAGTACCGGGTGGCACGGTTCGGGCGCAGTTTGCTCAGCAGTGCATCAGACTGTAGACGAGAAATGCAACTACCCTGGTTTTAAAAATAAATAAATTAAATGATTTAAATGGTATATGGAAAAAACTATATAAATCAATAAAATAGAGAATGTCAAATTAAATTAAACTAAATTTTATAAAATGTTTAATAATTATAATAATATTAATATGTTTTTTTTATAATAATATTTTTATGACTATTATTATTATTATTTTGATTTTTATTATTATTATTGTTGTATTATTATTTAAATGAAAAAAATAGACCAAACCCTAGCCCCCCTACTGTTCGCCACACGACTCCCCCTTTCCACCTCCGTGTTTTCCCTGCCTGTTGAACCTCATGTGGCGGCCGACCTGCCCCACTCGCCATCCGCCTTTGCTCCCTCACCCTCAAGCCATCGTGCCAGTCTCCTCCCTTCCTTGTCGCGACCCAGCCACCCCTCTTTCTTCGCTGCCCAGTGCCCCCAGCCCCGACTCCCACAACACCATCTCCTTTCCGGGCCTACTCCTATAGCCGCACCTCCCCTTACTCATGCTCAACATCCGGCACTGCCACACCGCATGCCACCACCACCCATCACCCTAACCCATGTCTGGCCACTGGCGCACACCCTGAACTAGTCTGTGGTGCCTTCCGCCTCCCTCAACCAGGCCTCTGATGCACCCCCTAGTTCGGTAGACTCGTAACCCCCTTGTGGTAGTATTTTGTTATTTTGGTTTTATCCTTGGTTTAGGGTTTATTGGTCGTGGATTAAATCATATTTTTGTGCATCGAACTTATTCCGTAGGGTGTTATTGGATTCTCATTAGTGTGGTAGCAGTGTGAATGAGGTTTCTCACTGGTTTCAGGAGCTCTATCAACGTTTGAGGTTAGTGATTCCGCCTATAAAATTTTTTTAATAAATTAACTCTCCAATTTAATTAATTTGGTAATTAATTGATCTATTTTCTTGTTGTGGATATAGGATTACTTGAGGTATAATATATTTTTGGATGTGTTTCAGATGTGAACTCTTTTTGTGCAACTTAAGATTATTTTATAAGTTGTGCAGTTGGTTTATTAAATTATATAAAGGCTAAGAATCATGTTTTAATATGGTGTTTGTGTACGGTTGGTTTTAAAAGAGGAATTTGGGTGTGTTTTGGGTGTAAAAGCCTTATGAAACTTCTTGAATTTTTATTATAAATTATTTTAATGGTTTATTAAATTGTGTATGAAATGAGAAACATGTTTGGGATAGGTTTTGTGTGTGTTTGGTTTAAAAGGATGATTTGAGTGTTTTGGTATAACACCTTGTAGTATTTCTTGAAATTGTTTTATAAATTTTCAAATGATTTTTTGAATAATTTGAATGATGTGAATTTGGTTTTGAAAATGTGTTTAGCCACATGCACTTTTAAATGTAGTTTTCAACATGTTATGCACTATTGTCTGGTTTTGCACTCTAGTGTTTTTTTTAAATGACATGTTGGCTCTTTAAAATGATTAGTAAGCTATTTTGGCATTGTGTGGTTTTTGTAAACACTTTGAAGATTTTTAAATTGGTTTAATAAGTAATATTGATGGTGCAAGTTGTGTTTTGAAAACAGGCCGATCTGGTTCTTTTTTGTTGTTTGTTCATCTGGATTGTTTTAAATCAATGGTTATGTGTTTTTAGTTTTTGTGTGTTTTTTATAGCGCGTTGGCGGGGTAAACCCGTGATACTGCGATCATTGGCTTATGCATGCTTGTGCGCCTGTGCGAGGCATCCCACATCGTCATAATCAAACTACAAGTTGAGGTAGGTCCCCCACTGCACTCGCCTTTAAATTTAGAATATTTTAATTGATTGATATTTTATTAATTTTAATAAAGGGGAAATAATATAAGGTAATTAATTTTTAAATGGTTATTTGGTTTAAAAAGAACCATTTATTTTATATACGACACTTGAAATATTTTCTTGATGAACGGACACCCAGTAGTGAAAGAATACCCATTTGACCTTTAAACATAATTCACAGAATTTTAAATATAGTTTTGGTTTATTGAAAAATGATTTATTTTGAAGCATGAACAAGTGTTTTGGTTCTCTTGAGAAATGAGGATCTTCTTTAAAATTGGCGAAGGCCCATTTGGAACTTTAATAAAATTAATTATTTTGGAAAACTCTATTTGGGGTGAATCAGGGGTGATATTTGGTGTACGTTGACAGCATGATTTGGGTATGATATTTGTACTACTTTATTGACTTTGTTGACTCACCCCTTTTATTTTTATTATATGTGTTGACATGGGAACCTGGAATAGTAAGAGAATCTTCTGAGAATGATTTCTGCACTAGTTTAGATTATGCATTGGCTAGTAGCCCTTAGTACAGATTATACTCTGCTAGGGGATTGGGCCCCTCGATTAGGCCATGTAGGGAAACACTGGGTGTTAGGGCGTTATGACGTCATCGAGAGTAGGCATGCCCTCAAGATGATTCATATGTATGGTATGTTCTGGATTGTTCATGATCTATTAGGTTCTACCCATGTTTCATTTAGTGTTGATTTGTATGTGGCTAACGATTGAGGTGACTAGTTTGATTGTAGGTCCTTATTTGCTACTTTCCCATTTCCCTTACTGTGTGTGTGTGTTGTGTGTTGTTTTCCTCTTGACCGATAAATAAGCTTTAGGTTTTAAATTGGTTATGAAAATATTATAAAAGTGTGATGCACATGTTCTTTCAAACATTAAACCAATATTTAAACTAAAAAGGGAAATGGACTTTTACTTGCTTTAGAAAATGGAAGTGTGTGTGTGGAAACCAATATTTTGTATAATTTAGTTCAAATCTAGAATTAGTAAATTTCTTTGTTTAAAGGTAGTGAATTTTTAATAGTTTGTTGGGCATGCCTACTAAGTTTTAACACTCACGCCAATAGTGTTTTCATGTATTTAGTTTTTTTTGAAGGTTTTACTTGAGCTTGCTCACCGTGGGAGAGAGTTGGTTGTGGACTGGTGAGCGACTCTCAGAATCATGAGGAGTTTTTGTGATGGTCAGGTTAGTTTGATGTTGTTGGTTGTTCCTCCATTTTTGTGTAATTTATTTTCCTTGCATTATTCTAAATGTTTCCAATGCTTTACTTGTCTTTCATTTATGGGCCAAGTTGTTTCCTCTTGTTTAGTTTTGATGCCCGAAACTAGTTGTCAGCCCGTGGGGATCAGGAACGCCCCTTGGGCCTTGCCGCGGCCAGCTCGGGTGACTAGTTCAGGGTCGACCCGGGTTGGTTTGGGACAAATATAACCTTATTAATAGTAATACGAATAGTAATATGACAATTATAAATATTAAATGAGGATAATATTTTATTTTCTTAAGGTAATAAGATAATGAGATCTTAATTAATTTTTCAATGTGATATAGAACTAATTATACCTTTAAAATTGTTATTTTTTGAATTAACTATTATTTTATTTAAAAATTAAATTAAAAATACATAGAAATTTATTTTCAAAAAATGGAGTTCATTTTTTAATTATACACGTCGAAAAATGGTTATTGTCAATTTTTGGGATTTTTCTAAAATACTTGAAATTATCATGAACAGTAAAAATACTGTTTTGAGTTTTTGGTAGTTTAATGACATCGTAATGATGTAATAATTAAATATAAATTTATGGTCGACTTTTATACAGTAACTTATGACACGAGTTTTTCAAAATGGCTAAATCCATGGGCAAATACCATGGGAAATCCCATGGTTTGGCAAAAACCACTAATGAGGTGTCCCTTGAAAATTATTAAAATATTACCTGTCTTTTTCTATAAATACTCACCCATCCATTCGTTTTATTTCATTCCAAATCCCTCATACCTGAATATCTGGTTGTTTTACCCCTCTAGGAGTCCTCCCAAGGTTTCCTTACCCCCCCAAGGTCTCATCCTTCATGATCTAGGAGTTACCCTACAAGGTAAGGGAATCCTTCATTCTCTTCTTTTAGTCGACACTTCTTTTATGTTATCTATTTGATTTTCCATTAACATATATTGTGGTTTGATTTTATGTGTTATTCTTACTATAAATTTAATTTCAATATGATGGGATACCCTTTTTATCTCATCATTTCAATTTATTAAATTTTAATCGATGCCATTAGGCTGCCGAATTTTCATTGGGGATATCTTGCCTTTTATTTTATTTTAAAGTTCATCTCTTTTATTTTTCTCTCCTCACCTACCTTGTACAAATGACCATGATAAACTCATTTAACATCTATATAATGTAATTATATCATGTTAATAGAATAACCATAATTAATATTCTTAGTCCCTCCCTTTTATTTTTATAAACGAAATCAACATCTATGAGGTTCCAATTTATAACCTTTGTGGACGACAGAGCTTTGTTCTTCACTTTATCCTTCATTAATGGTCATGAAACCATTTTAATGGTTGAAATAGATAAGAATATAATTTTTTAATCTCATTAATGTTTTTTAATCCATACACACTCATAATATGGAAAAATAATACAAAACAAGTTCATTGATCACAAAACCTCCAAGCTTAATCCAAGCTTTTATCAAAAACATTTAACTAATGATTCATCCTCATGTATATAACCCAGAATCATTATAAGATAATTTATATCTCTTTAATTTTAAAAATAATATATATTAACAATTTTTAATGTTTAACCACATTTCAAATGAACTTCCAATCATGAAAGCAACTGAAAGAATCATGAAAACCAAGGAAAAAATGCTTCCAAAACAATAAAATTGAACCTCTTAAACCCATTAAAAGGGCCATGAATGAACCTAATAGGGTTATAATAAATCAACTACATGTATATTACGTTCTTTAATTATTAATTAATGAATATAAATTTTATTATTTAGGTTATTAAAATAAATTAAGAACACACTCGAGCAAAAGGTAAGGGGTTTCTCATCTCACTTTCATATGTGTGAGATTTTCATTGTTCACCAATTATTTCTTGTATGTGGTATATGTGTACTGAAATTTGATATATAATATCAGAATTATCCTTATATTCATGTTATTAAATGAATCATTTTAGGTTTATTATGTTCTAGTCATACGATTCGACCGATTACATTGTGGTAAGAGACTTTGTCTCAACTACTATTTCGTTGTGACTAACTTTTTATGGTGCACATAATAATCATTATGTGGTGTACCTACTGCCCATTTGAGATCAATTTTCATTTGAAATTATATTTATATTAAATATCCAAAATCTCATATCATGGATATGTTTTTTTTCTAAACCGTATACCATTTTACATACAGTGTTTATTTGGAAAGTTATTTTAATTATGGAAATATTGATGAATCCGTATACTCCAATCTATACGGATATTGAAAAGGAATATTGATCTTGTATTGAATCAACTTATAAAGAATTATTTGGACATGAAGTAGTTGTTTGGTCCCACTATAGCCCCTCGATGCATCAGTAGGTCTCATGAGACAAATCAGTTGGCGAAAAACCCTTCGAGTTTGTTTGCAAAAATCAGATGGGTTTCTACCCACAGAACTAAACCGTTTTTATGGTATTATGGTATCATGTGCCAGATACATGATGTCCAATTAATAAGCATTATCTTTAATCATTTTAGCTATTACTATCTATGAGGTCTTCACTTTGAAAAAATCTATGGATGCAGTTTCATTCTCAGTTTATTAATGGTGTGAGTTTTTTATTTATTCACCTTACCATGTTGATTATGTCGAATTATTTACAATTCAGTAATTATTGATTCATGATTCCACCATTTGTGACCCTTACTAAGCATTTTATCCCACCCCTTTCACTGTTTACCTTCAACATGTGATGAAGAAGATGTCATTTATTGAGTTCCTGTGGATGCAGTTTTTGGTTTTTGTTATGTATTGTATTTTTAAACTTTTTCAATGTAATTTGAGTTAAATTGATGTATCTACTTTCTTCAAGACTACTAAACTGATAATTCCTTTAGGATTTTTATTCCTTCTAATCATGCCAATATAACAATTAATGCACTGGCTCCGGTCTAGAGGGGTCGGGGTGTTATAGTTGGTATCAGAGGAAGTTTAGTAGAAAACTTGGAAATTAAAGCAGGAAATGTATAGTAGGGAACAAAACCCTAAGGTAGTATTTGTGGATAAATGTACAATGACATCCTAGTATTTTGGTAAGGAATAGATTATGTGGATATTTTAAGTAATACATCTCTGTCTGGATACGAGAAGGTAGAGGAGGCACTGGCACAAATGTATCTAGGGGTAAAACCCGAAAACACCGCTTTTAGCTAGACTCGAAGGGGAACTGGTTCACGAATATAGGCCTTGCTACACTCTTGGTTACGAAAATCCCAGGGGATATGCTTAAGATAATTCACATTTTATTTACAAGCTATTATAAAGGAGTTTAATGTAAATTTTTCCTCATAGAAAACAGGTCTATAAGATTAGTTATGCAAATAATTTCAATCTATATTGAGTTCTTTTCTAAATGAGATTCATAAACTAATCTATTGTATCCCATTATTTAGAAATTGCATCCAATGGAAGAAGGGGAATCAATACTCGTGGGAAAGGTAGGGATCTCCCTACTGAGCAAGTCAACACAGTCAATGTTGAAGCAGAACAAATCATGGCTATATTGGGACATCTTACTCAGGTTGTAACGAATAACCATTCCACACCTGTGTTGGATCATTTCATGTGGCAGAATCCCCCATCTTTTAGAGGTACTACTAACCCAGTGATTGCTGAGAAATGGATCAAGACCCTTGAAAAGATACTCATGGAATTAAGATGCAATGAAAATGAAAAGGTAGTACTGGTAGTATATTGTATCAAGGGCGACGCTGATCAATGGTGGTACTTGATTCAGAATACCACAGAGGAAGAAGAAATATAAGATATGTAATGGAGGACATTTATGGAAATATTCTTCGAAAAATATTTCCCTCATGAGAAATGAACATAAATGGAGAAGAAATTCCTTGGGTTACTGAAAAGGGAAGAAAACAATGTTGCGGAGTACGAGGCTATCTTCACAAGGCCAGCCAGGTATGTCGTAGATTACGTATATGACTCGAAAGACATGATTGATCATTTCTTTAATGGTCTTAATCCAAGTCTTCGAAGGGCACTGGATTCTCAAACATTTTCATCATATGATGAAATTCTATCAAGTTCCATCAAAACATAGAAGGAATTTTCTAGATCAATTTTGTTCAAGGGAAACCAAGATAATGAGAGGTACTCTGATAACTATGGGAAATGTTAAGCGCCATATAAGAACAAGAGAACAAAGAAATGCCCATTATGTAAAAATTGTAGAATGAATCATCTCAAGAAATGATAAAAAGGAAAGGGAGTCTACTATAAATGTGGAGGAAAGGGTCATATATCTCATAATACAAGGGGAAGAAATAATTTGATGATATTCAATGTTAAAATTGTAGATAGATGAGAAATTATGCAAATGAGTGTCCTAAGTTCCAAGGAAAAATGCCTCAGAAAAAGCCAAAAGAGAAATGGTGAGATTATACAATTACAAACACGGAAGTTGAAGTTATTAATGGTGTGGTGGCAGGTACTTTAATTATTTCCTCAAACTTAGCCAACACATTATTTGATTTGGGATCAACGCATTCATTTATATCATCCCAGTTTTCCAAGAAAATTAGACATGTCCAATTTGAATTAATAAAGGAGTTATCAGTAAAAACTCCTAGGGGATGCATCATTGCAACAACGGAATGTCGACTAGTCCCCCTTGTGACACATAAATGTGGTTGAGTTTCTAACCTTATCATCATACCAATGATTGAATTTTATATAATTCTCAGTATGGATTGCCTGTCAAATTATGATGCGAAGATTTATTGCAAGAAAAAGGAAGTTACAATTTTTGAAAATGGTGTAGAATCTCTTATCTATAAAGTAGAGACCTAGCCATCTGATTCTTATCTAGACCCACCCCCAGTAGCTATATTGAATGCAATTCTTGGAGAGGAAGAAAACCAAATATTTATGGCTATGGAAAGAAATATTCAAATTGAATATGTGTATATAGTGAAGGAATACATTGATGTGTTTCTAGAGCATTTACCTGGATATCCTCCAGAGCGGGAAATTGAGTTTTCCTTTGACTTAATTCCCAATGCAAGACCCATATCAAAGAACCCCTATAGAATGGCCACTGTAGAGTTAGTGGAGCTAAAGAAACAACTAGGGGAGTTGATTGAGAAAGGATTTATTTGACCTAGTGTTTCTCCATGGGGAGCCGCACTCTTGTTTTTCAAAAGGAAATATGGATCCATGAGGCTATGCATTTATTATAGGAAAATAAATTCTATTACAATAAAGAATAAGTATCATCTTCCCTGGATTAATGATTTATTTGATCAACTTCATGGAGCTCAATACTTTTCAAAGATTGAACTTCGATCCAGATATCATCATGTAACACCCGAGACTTTTATGTTATATAAATCATCAAAGGAATCTTTTTCAACACAATATTTGCTTGGCTTGCTTTACACGAAATCGCGACCTTCCTCGATAGCTTGCGTCGTACGCAATACCGAGTTTCACTAAACAATGATATGCTATTAAAATATTATTAAAACTAGCCGTTATGAATAGTAATAACCACTTGTTGAAATTTTATAAATTTTATTTTTCAAAATGGACTTCATTTTTGGATTCAAAATATCGAAATTAGCCTAGGGTGAAATTTTGGTATTTTTCTGAAAACTTTCAATTTTTGATGAATAGTGAAACCACTAAGTGGTAGTTAAAAAAACTGAATTTTTCATATGACTTAATTTTACCGCTTCTGTGAATGGAATTTCGAAAATCCGAGAGACACGGTTAATATCAAAGACTAAAATCTGGCTCAATGAGATGAAAATAATTTTTGGTGAATAGTAACTTTTTACTTTTTTTACTGCGGTTAATAGTAAATAGGGTAACTAAGGGTAAATATGATATTAATATTACCCTAACACATGTCCTAATTCTATTGGATAAGTGTAATTCGACCAAAAACAACCTTATGAATATAATATGACCATTTAGGTCCACTTGGATTAGATTATGACATTTAATATTATTTTATTTAATGAATAGTTAAAATAGTTAAAATCAAAGTTTAATAACTAAAACATTTTTAATATGGGGTTATACATAAGATAAATTCAACTATTAATATTCATTAGAAAGCTCAAAAGATTTACTACATAATAGTATTTTATTTGTAATTTTTAGACATTAAATAATTTAATTTATTTATGACACAATGATGATGTAGTAATTATTTCATTAATAAAATATTGACATAATTGATGTTATGAACAACAAAATAAATGTAATTTCAGACTTTTTATGAATCCCACTAATTTTCTAGGTTAATATGACATGTTAGTATTGATTTAATTAACTTTTTTCGAACTTATCATTCTGTTATGTTTTTTTACAAAAATCAATTACTAAATAGTGTCAAAATTGACATAAAATAGTTTTTAAAACAAATATTATATTATTAATTGTTATTTTATTCTTAAAAATCTAAGGTTCGGCAAAATGACTTAGATAAGGTTATATATATTAATAATAAACAAATTGGGGTTCGTTTGGCTGCTTATAATAAGTTTATTAACCTTATAGTATAAGAACACAAGAAGACATGGTAAAAATAAAATTATTTAACTTAATGTTAAATCTAAATGATAAGGTTAAAATTGGAACCTAAACTTGTCTAAATTCTATTGGATGAGAGGATTTCGACCCATCCCCACCTTAGCTTCGAAATATATCAATTTGAAGCTATTTAAAACCGAACTTGACTTTATAATAAAATAATATTTTTAGTTATTCCAAAGGTGCCCCTCTCCTCCCTTATAAAAGGACACCTCCTCCCCCTCTTCCTCACACCACATTGAGCCTTCAAGCTCGGCCAACCCCTACCACTTTCTCCTCTCCACTTCCATAGAGACATCCTAGAGGTTTTGGTCTTCTTCAAAGACCCATTTTAGTGCCCTAAAAGGAGGTCTCAAAGAAGCACTTCAAAGAAGAGGTAAAGCCCATTACCGATTCTTTCATCTTTATTTCTTCTTCCACTTATTCTTCTTAGGTTGTTTCATTATGAAGTAATAACGTCAGTATCACTCATATACTGATATTTTATTATAATTATGAAACAACCCTATTTCACCATCTATCCATCCTACGGAAAAAGAAATCACCGCGCATGTGTACGTACGGAATACCGTCTCCACACCGTGGTGTAATCTATTTTCCACCACCACCTTACTTGGATGGGTATAATGGTGTATATAATGACTATATATGATTATTATAAAGTGATACTGATTCTGAAATAGTATACATACACTCCAATAAAATTCCACGATCATAGGAATGATATCATCACTCGTGCGTACGTACGGAATACCGTCTCCACGATGTGATGCGACTCGTTCTACATGATCTTCATTTCATAATGATTATATAAATGAATTGAATGAATTAATATGATATATATTACACTAATACCATTCTGGAAATGAGGTATCTATAACCTGAAGAAAAATAATAAGAATTAATTCGACAAAACACGCATAAGAACAAAAAGTTATAAATACCCGAATAACAAGTAGCAATGAAATATTACTACTAAGAAGCTAAGAATATGACCATATTTGATATCAAAAAAATAAGTATGATTCTGGAATAAGTCAATAACATTATTTAAATCATTATACAGGAGGTTCGGACACTTACAAAGCAAGTCGGACCTAAGGTAAGGGAAATATCACAATCTCATTTTTATCCGAGATTGTTTATACTTTGGTATTTACTGGGATGTATTTTATCATCCACATCCATGTTTCCTCAATATGTAATATTATTTCCATCCACCTAAAATTTTTTAAATCCAATTTTACCCTTCGGTGAGTTTTTAGTAAAAGATATGAAAGGAATCTTTTGTCGTTTTTCGTACGAGGTACTTTTTGACTTTTCTGACAAAAGTACGAGAATAATGTTTTTTTAACTTATACGACATGAATTGATTTTTAAAACATTATTTCCAAGAAGCTTCCTTTACAAGTTTTCAAGTTTATTTTTAATCAATTTCTTTTAGTTTAGAATTGTATGACATGTTATGAAAAGAAAAGTGTTTTTGAAGAAGAAAGGATATTTTCCTCAAGAATGGAGTTCAAGTGTTTTATCAAAATTATTTTCCATCTAAGATAATAAAGGGTTCTGTTTTTATCCCTATTATTACATTGATTTTATTATGTTGTGATGGAAATATTTTTATGAATTCCTTTATCTTATATGAATTGTTTTATGATGTCATGATGTTTAAGATTCCCATTTGTATTACATGGGTTATGCAATGATGTATGATTTATGATTTTGTGGCACACATAAGAATGGTATCATTATGAGATGGGTGGGACCTATATCTCCCTCCAATGCATTGGGTAAAGATTTTATATCTCATGAGATAGACATGGCTGGAATGGTAGGTTATACCGGTTCAGTAAAACAGGACTGAAACGAGGGTGACTCGTTTCAGAAAGGGACTTTGTCCACTAAGATAGTCTTGGCAATTAGTCTTGACTAACAAGAAATGATTCTCTATGATTATGTGTGCATGCAACAATGTTTCATGTTTTAAGTTATGATTATTGTGATTACATTTCATTGCCATGATTTATCCCATGTTATGAAATTATGATCTCTTTTGCAGGTTAAGATTTCCAAAAGTTATGTGCTTATGTATATGATGTGATTGATATTTCTTTTGTTTACCCTTACTGAGCATTTGAGATCACCCTTTTGTATGTTTTCTTTCCCCAGGTCAGGAAGAAGTTTATTAAGTAAGATATGCCAAAAGGGACTATATATATGATGAAATAATGGGAGACAGTGTAGACACTTTATGAACCAGTAGTTTATGTTTCCCAGTTTCTAAAGACACTATACCTATACGGTCCTTTCGTGGTTTTGTTATATGTTGTAATAAGTATGCTTGAATTTTGAAGTATTAAAAATGTATGTAAAGTATGGGTCGTTATAGTTGGTATCAGAGGAAAGGTATAGTCAACCTTTGGAAACTAGGATGTGAAAGCCTTAGTAAGAACCCTAAGGATAAGTCTAAGCATAGAACACAATCTTATTGTTTTAGAAATGGCCTAGGATAAGACCTTAAGTGTGAAATTTTATTCTTGATTATGTGGTTTTCCTATTATAATTAGTGTTGCTCACACTATTCTTCTTGGTTTTAGTCAATGGCTGGAACCCGAAGGAATCGTGTTAATGCGGAATGCGACGGGCAATGCAATGATTGTCCCCCTGAGCAACCAAACGTTATGGGAGCTGGAATGCAAAATCCTGTAGCCATGCTCACACAACTTTCTCAAGCTATGAATCATGCAGGACTTCCAAACGAGCAAAGGAAGGAGCAACATTCTGTTGAATCCTTCATGAGGCAGCGTCCATCTTCTTTCAGCGGGTCTACTGATCCATTAGTTGCTGAACAATGGATTAGTACTACTGAAAAGATATTTTCAGTTCTTCAATGTTCTGAACATGATAAAGTCATCCTAGCAGTGTATCGTTTGGAAGGAGATGCTGATCAATGGTGGAATCATATTAAGAATACGAGGCAAAGAGATGAAATTGAGTCCATGGAATGGGACGAGTTCAAGAACTTATTTTTCAATAAGTACTTCCCTCGTATTCTCCGAACAAAGATGGAGAAAGAGTTTCTTGAACTGAAGCAAAAGGATGATGAATCTGTTGGTACCTATGAAGCAAATTTTACAAGACTTGCAAGGTACGCTTCTGGTATTATTATCCAACCTGAGAGTAAGATCGATCGGTTCTTTAGTGGCTTAAAACTAAGTCTTCGAAGGGCGTTATCCATAAGGGACTTCAATAGCTACGAGGAAATCGTTCGATGTGCTCTCAAAGTCGAGATGGAGATTGGAGTAACCCATCAGTCATATGGGTTTGATAAGAAGAGGAAAATGGAATTCAAAGGAAAATCTAAAGAGCATACTGAAAAGAAGATGAGCTTTCCCTTATCCTCAAAGTGTGGAAAGAAACATGGAGGGAGTTGTCTTAAAGGGACAAGTAAATGTTTCAAATGTGGAAAGGAAGGTCATCGGGCATTTGAATGCCACGATGATGGGAAGAAGATGTCTAATGATTCAAACAAAGGAAGGGATACACAGAATGAACCTACTACACTTCAATGTTTCAAATACAAGGAGATGGGGAATTATGCCAATAAATGCCCTAATCCAAGGGTTGATGATGATGGTCGACGTCAACAAACTCTTAAGGCTAAAGACAAAGGAAAGTCACATGAAATTTCTATCAGCGATGTGGAGTACGATAACGATGTGGTGAAAGGTACACTTACCATCCACTCTAAAGTAGAAAATGTTTTATTTGATTCTGGATCCACCCACTCTTTTATTTCTGAAGAATTTTATAAGGGTATCACCGTATTACCTCAACAATTAGATGTTGAGTTAGCTGTGACAACACCTAATGGCACAACAGTCGCATCAAAAGTTTATAATTCTTCTCCGATCGAAGTTTGTGGGAAAGTGCTTCCTGCAAATCTTGTGGTCCTTCCTATAGTGGAATTTGATGTGATTCTTGGCATGGATTGGCTTTCTTTATATGGAGCTCATATCAATTGCCAAAGAAGGGAAGTCACATTTCATATTCCAGATCAATCTATGATCGTCTATCAATGCAAGGATGAACATAACCTTCCAGTGGAAATTTCTTCCATCTTATGGGTCTTGATTCCACTAAATGAAGGTTATTTATCTCAAATGGTTGGTGAGAAACACACAATTAAGAATATGCCCATTGTACGAGAGTTTGATGATGTCTTTCTAGAGGAATTACTGGGACTTCCACCAAATCGTGAAGTTGAGTTCTCAATAGAACTCGTACCGGGTGCTTTGCCTATTTCATAGACACCTTATAGAATGGCCCCAATTGAGTTGCAGGAATTGAAGAAGAAACTCCAAGAGAATCTTGATAAGGGATTCATATGCCCTAGTGTGTCACCTTGGGGAGCACCTGTTCTATTTGTTAAGAAGAAAGATAGATCAATGAGACTCTGCATTGATTATCGAGAACTTATCAAGATCAATATCAAGAACAAATATCCTCTCCCACGCATTGATGACTTATTTGACCAACTACGCGGAGCTCAATACTTTTCCAAGATTGATCTTTGTTCAGGGTATCATCAATTAAGGGTCAAAAGGGAGGATATACCAAAGACGACTTTCTGTACAAGGTATGGACACTATGAATTTATAGTGATGCCATTTGGTCTTACTAATGCCCCTGCTATCTTCATGGATCTGATGAATAGAGTCTTTAGAGACTATCTTGATCAATTTGTGGTAGTCTTTATAGACGATATTCTTGTCTATTCAAAGAGAAAGGAAGAACATGAAGATCACTTGAGAATTATATTGAAGACCCTGAGAAAGGAGAAGCTTTATGCCAAATTTACCAAGTGTGAATTTTGGCTTCAAAAAGTTGCATTTTTGGGTCACATAATCTCAAAAGAGGGGATATCTGTGGATCCAGCAAAAACAGAGGTTATCGAAAGATGGTCGAGACCAACAACAATAACTGAGATCCGAAGTTTTCTTGGTTTGGCTGGATATTATCGACGTTTTGTGAAAGATTTTTCACGATTATCTAATCCACTCACCAAGTTGACTCGGAAAGGAGTTAAGTTTGTCTGGACGGAAGAATGTGAAGAGAATTTCAAGGAGTAGAAAAGAAGGTTATCCAGTGCACCTGTGCTCACACTGCCTTGTAGTGGAGAAAGGTTTTTGATCTACAGTGATGCATCCAAGAAGGGATTGGGGTGTGTTCTTATGAAAAATGATATGGTGATAGCTTATGCCTCACGACAGTTGAAAATCCATGATCAAAATTACCCAACACATGATTTGGAGTTAGCTGCGGTAATCTTTGCATTAAATATTTGGAGACATTACCTTTATGGTGAAAGGTGTGATATTTATACTGATCATAAAAGTTTAATGTATATTTTCACACAAAAGGAGCTGAATATGCGTCAAAGAAGATGGTTGGAGCTGATTAAGGATTACGACTGATCAATCCATTACCACCCTGGGAAAGAAAACAAGGTGGCAGATGCATTAAGTCGACAAGACCATGCCAGTTTATCCATGATGAGGATCACAAAAGATCCAATATTTATGGATTTACAAAGGATGAATCTTGGAATTATAATGAAAGGGGAAAAATCTTATCTTTCTCAAATGAATGTTCAACCCTCTATACATGTGAAGATTAAAGAGGCACAGAAAGAAGATGTCGAGTTACAAAAGAAGGTGAGAAATGTTCCTGAGTTCAACCTTGATTGTGATGGGATAATAAAGTTCAGGAATCAGGTTTGTGTTCCTCCCATCCCCGAATTAAAGAAGGAGCTGCTGGATGAGGCTCATAGTTCTTCATTCTCTATTCATCCTGGAAGCACGAAGATGTATAGGGACCTGAAAGAGTACTTCTGGTGGGATGGCATGAAAAGAGATGTTGCTGAATATGTCTCTCGATGCTTGGTTTGTCAACAAGTTAAAGCTGAGAGACGGAAGTCTAAGGGGATGTTACAACCATTACCCATACCCGAATGCAAATGGGAAAACATCACCATGGACTTTGTCACAGGACTTCCTAAAACATCCAAAGGCAATAATGCTATCTGGGTCATAGTTGATCATCTTACAAAGTCTGCACACTTCATTGCTATTAGAGAGGATTTCTCTCTGGATCAGCTTGCCAGGATATATGTAAAGGAAGTGGTAAGATTGCATGGAGTACCACTTTCTATTATATCTGATCGGGATCCGAGATTTACCTCAAAGTTCTGGCGAAGTCTTCAGCATACTCTGGATACAGAGTTGAGTTTCAGCACTGCTTATCATCCTCAGACAGACGGTCAGTCTGAGAGAACAATTCAAACCCTAGAAGATATGTTGAGAGCTTGCTCTATGGATTTCAAAGGAGGTTGGGATCAACACATAACTTTGGTGGAATTTTCTTATAATAATAGCTTTCACTCCAGTATTCAGATGGCTCCTTATGAAGCTCTATATGGAAGGAAATGTCGGACTCCAACTTGCTGGGATGAAGTTGGGGAAAGAAAGCTATTAGGACCTAATCTCGTTGATGAAATGGCAGAAAAGGTCAGATCTATTCAACAACACATAAGAGCAGCTCAGAGTCGACAGAAAAGTTATGCCGACAACCGAAGAAAAGACCTAGAGTTTGAAGTGGGTGATAAAGTGTTCTTACGAATATCTCCCTGGAAGACGGTTATGAGATTTGGAAAGAAGGGGAAGTTGAGCCCTAGATATATCGGTCCTTTTGAAATACTGGATCGTGTTGGGAAGGTAGCATACCGATTGGCGCTTCCACCGAATCTCTCTCAAGTTCACGATGTGTTCCATGTATCTCTCCTGAGAAAGTACATACCTGATCCTTCACATGTACTCAGCTCAGAAGTTGTACCACTGGAGCAAGACCTTTCTTATGAAGAACAACCGATAGAGATTTTGGATCGTAGGGAAAAAGTCCTACGAAACAAGACCACTCGATTGGTGAAAGTTTTATGGAGGAACCACCAATTAGAAGAAGCTACTTGGGAGCTTGAGGATATGATGAGGGAGAGGTATCCTCATCTGTTTGTTACAAAGTGACGAATTTCGAGGGCGAAATTCATTTTAAGGGGGGTAGAATGTAACACCCGAGACTTTTATGTTATATAAATCATCAAAGGAATCTTTTTCTACACAATACTTGCTTGGATTTCTTTACACGAAATCGCGACCTTCCTCGATAGCTTGCATCGTACGCAATACCGAGTTTCACTAAACAACGATATGCTATTAAAATATTATTAAAACTAGCCGTTATGAATAGTAATAACCACTTTCTTAAATTTTATAAATTTTATTTTTCAAAATGGACTTCATTTTTGGATTCAGAATATCGAAATTAGCCTAGGGTGAAATTTTGGTATTTTTCTGAAAACTTTCAATTTTTGATGAATAGTGAAACCACTAAGTGGTAGTTAAAAAAACTGAATTTTTCATAAAACTTAATTTTACCGCTTCTGTGAATGGAATTTCGAAAATCCGAGAGACACGGTTAATATCAAGTACTAAAATGTGGTTCAATGAGATGAAAATAATTTTTGGTGAATAGTAACTTTTTACTTTTTTTTACTGCGGTTAATAGTAAATAGAGTAACTAAGGGTAAATATGATATTACTATTACCCTAACACATGTACTAATTCTATTGGATAAGTGTAATTAGACCAAAAACAACCTTATGAATATAATATGACCATTTAGGTCCACTTGGATTAGATTATGACATTTAATATTATTTTATTTAATGAATAGTTAAAATAGTTAAAATCAAAGTTTAATAACTAAAACATTTTTAATATGGGGTTATACATAAGATAAATTCGACTATAAATATTCATTAGAAAGATAAAAAGATTTCCTACATAATGGTATTTTATTTGTAATTTTTAGACATTAAATAATTTAATTTATTTATGACACAATGATGATGCAGTAATTATTTTATTAATAAAATATTGACATAATTGATGTTATGAACACCAAAATAAATGTAATTTGAGACTTTTTATGAATCCTACTAATTTTCTAGGTTAATATGACATGTTATTATTGATTTAATTAACTTTGTTCGAACTTATCATTCTGTTATGATTTTTTTAAAAAATGAATTACTAAATAGTGTCAAAATTGACATAAAATAGTTTTTAAAACAAATATTATATTATTAATTGTTATTTTATTCCTAAAAATATAAGGTTCGGCCAAATTACTTAGATAAGGTTATATATATTAATAATAAACAAATTGGGGTTCGTTTGGCTTCTTATAGTAAGTTTATTAACCTTATAGTATAAGAACACAAGAAGACATTGTAAAAGTAAAATTATTTAACTTAATGTTAAATCTAAATGATAAGGTTAAAATAGGAACCTAAACTTGTCTAAATTCTATTGGATGAGATTATTTCGACCCATCCCCACCTTAGCTTCTAAATATATCAATTTGGAGCTATTTAAAACCGAACTTGACTTTATAATAAAATAATATTTTTAGTTATTCCAAAGGTGCCCCTCTCCTCCCTTATAAAAGGACACCTCCTCCCCCTCTTCCTCACACCACATTGAGCCTTCAAGCTCGGCCAACCCCTGCCACATTCTCCTCTCCACTTCCCTAGAGACATCCTAGAGGTTCTGGGCTTCTTCAAAGACTCATTTTAGTGCCCTAAAAGGAGGTCTCAAAGAAGCACTTCAAAGAAGAGGTAAAGCCCGTTACCGATTCTTTCATCTTTATTTCTTCTTCCACTTCTTCTTCTTAGGTTGTTTCATTATGAAGTAATAACGTCAGAATCACTCATATACTGATATGTTATTATAAGTATGAAACAACCCTATTTCACCATCTATCCATCCTACGGAAAAAGAAATCACCGCGCGTGCGTACGTACGGAATACTGTCTCCACGCCGTGGTGTAATCTATTTTCCACCACCACCTTACTTGGATGGGTATAATGGTGTATATAATGACTATAAATAACTATTATAAAGTGATACTGATTCTGAAATAGTATACATACACTCCAATACAATTCCACGATCATAGGAACGATATCATCACTCGTACGTACGTACGGAATACCGTCTCCACGATGTGATGCGACTCGTTCTACATGATCTTCATTTCATAATGATTATATAAATGAATTGAATGAATGAATATGATATATATTACACTAATACCATTCTGTAAATGAGGTATCTATAACCTAAAGAAAAAGAATAAGAATTTATTCGACAAAACACGCATAAGAACAAAAAGTTATAAACACCCGAATAACAAGTAGCAATGAAATATTACTACTAAGAAGCTAAGAATATGACCATATATGATATCAAAAAAATAAGTATGATTCTGGAATAAGTCAATAACATTATTTAAATCATTATACATGAGGTTTGGACACTTACAAAGCAAGTCGGACCTAAGTTAAGGGAAATATCACAATCTCATTTTTATCTGAGATTGTTTATACTTTGGTATTTACTGGGGTGTATTTTATCATCCACATCCATGTTTCCTCAATATGTAATATTATTTCCATCCACCTACAATTTTTTAAATCCAATTTTACCCTTCGGTGAGTTTTTAGTAAAAGATATGAAAGGAATCTTTTGTCGTTTTTCGTACGAGGTACTTTTTGACTTTTCCGACAAAAGTACGAGAAGAATGTTTTTTTTAACTTATACGGCATGAATGGATTTTTAAAACCTTATTTCCAATAAGCTTCCTTTACAAGTTTTCAAGTTTATTTTTAATCAACTTCTTTTAGTTTATAATTGTATGACATGTTATGAAAAGAAAAGTGTTTTTGAAGAAGAAATGATATTTTCCTCAAGAATGGAGTTCAAGTGTTTTATCAAAATTATTTTCCATCTAAGATAATAAAGGGTTCTGTTTTTATCCCTATTATTACATTGATTTTATTATGTTGTGATGGAAATATTTTTATGAATTCCTTTATCTTATATGAATTGTTTTATGATGTCATGATGTTTAAGATTCCCATTTGTATTACGTGGGTTACACAATGATGTATGATTTATGATTTTGTGGCACACATAAGAATGGTATCATTATGAGATGGGTGGGACCTATATCTCCCTCCAATGCATTGGGTAAAGATTTTATATCTCATGAGATAGACATGGATGGAATGGTAGGTTATACCGGTTCAGTGAAACAGGACTGAAACGAGGGTGACTTGTTTCAGAAAGGGACTTTGTCCACTAAGATAGTCTTGGAAATTAGTCTTGACTAACAAGAAATGATTCTCTATGATTATGTGTGCATGCCACAAAGTTTAATGTTTTAAGTTATGATTATTGTGATTACATTTCACTGCCCTGATTTATCGCATGTTATGAAATTATGATCTCTTTTGCAGGTTAAGATTTCCAAAAGATATGTTCTTATGAATATGATGTGATTGATATTTATTTTGTTTACCATTACTGAGCATTTGAGATCATCCTTTTATGTTTTCTTTTCCCCAAGATATAAAGAAAGGTTTTAGGTAAGAAAAAGGGGAAGATCTTTATGGGAGATGTTGAAGATCTTTCACCATGATTAGAAGATTATATTTTGAGTTTCCAAAGACACTAAACTATTACGGTCCTTGTGTGTGTGTTTTTGTAGTGTACTAAGTATTCTGCAAAAGTAATGTAATGTCCATGTACATTAAGCTTCGGGTCTCTACAAATCAACTATGTGTGAGGAATGAAGATATTCCGAAGACAACATTTTGAACCAGGTATAGGCATTACGAGTTTACAATGATGCCTTTTGGACTGATGAATGAACCATCTGTTTTCATGAATTTAATGAATAGTGTTTTCAAGGAATATCTTGATTTTTTTTGTGGTATTCATCAATGATATTCTAGTATACTCAAAATATATGAAGACCATGAGGATTACTTGCGGATTATTTTGAAAACTCTTAGAAGAAATGAATTATATGGGAAGTTTAGCAAGTAAGAATTCTAGCTCCAATCAGTTTCTTTTCTAGGTCATATTGTCTCTAAGGATGGAATCCTAGTTGATCCTGTAAAGAAAAAGGTAATCTAATATTGGCCCATTCCTATAAACATAACTGAGGAATGTAGTTTTATTGGATTAGCAGGTTACTATCGGCGTTTCGTTCAGAATTTCACCCGACTAGCTAACCTTCTAACCAAGCACACATGTAAAGGAGTTAAGTTTGTGTTGACAAAAGAATGTACAAAATGATTAAAATAATTGAAAAGAATATTGTTCAATGCTCCAATTTTGACTCTTCTATCTGGAAGTGATGGATTTGTGATATACAATTATGCATCAAAGAATGGGCTGGGTTGTGTCCTTATGCCAAACGATAAAGTTATTTCTTATGCATCAAGACAGTTGAAGACCCATGAGAAAAATTATCTAACTCATGATATTGAGTTAGTAGTTTTAATCATTGCTCTGAAAATATGGATACATTATCTCTATGGATAAATATGTGATATTTATATGGACCAAAAGAGTTTGAAATAAATTTTCACACAAAAATAACTCAACATGAGGCAAAGGAGATGGCTCAAGTTACTAAATGATTATAATTTTTCAATACACTACCACCCAGGAAAGGCGAATAAGGTGGGAGATGTATTAATTATGAAGGATCATGGACTTCTAGCTCAAATGAGGATTGAGAGAGATCTTATATTTTTGGATCTACTAAAGATAGATATGGGAAGTATTAAGGAAGGGGAAACATCTTTTCTCTTTCAAATGATTGAAAAACCATCATTATTAGAGGAGGTAAAAAGCTCTCAATTTAATGATGAGAATCTGCACAATAAAATTATTGCTGTTAAGGATAGAAGATTGGAAAACATCGTGTTTGAGGAAGGAGTTCTGATGTTTGGGAAGAGGTTATGTGTCCCATCCGTATCTGAGATAAAAAATGGAACTATTATATGATGCTCATAGCTCATATTTCTCTATACACTTGGGTAGCACCAAGATGTATAGAGATATGAAGGAATGTTTTTTGTGGGATAATATGAAGCGGGAAATTGATGACTACCTATCAAGGTGTCTAGTTTGTCAACAAGTGAAGGAAAAGATACAACATCCCAAATGAGTGATGAAACCTCTACCTAATCCAATGTGGAAGTGGGATAACATTAAGATTAATTTTGTCACTGGACTACTGAGGACATCTTGAAGGAACAATTCAATATGGGTAATTTTTGATCGTCTAAAAAAATCTACACATTTCCTTCTTATAATAGAGGATTTACCACTTGAGTGCCCAACAAGACTTTATGTTAATGATGTTGTAAGACTTTATGGTGCACCTCTATGGATTTTGTCTGATCGGGATCCCTAGTTTACATCAAAATTATGGAAAAGTCTCCAGAAGGCATTGAATACTGAGCTTCATCTGAGTACTGCTTATCACCCCCAAACTGACGAACAGTCTGAAAGGACTATTCAAAATCTAGAAGATATTATAAGGTCATGTTCTCTTGAATTCCAAGGTATGTGGGATTAATACTTGACTTTGGTGGAATTTTCATACAATAATAGTTTCCATTCTAGTATTCGAATGGATCCATATGAAGCATTATATGTAAAGAGATGTCGAACTCCAACTTGTTGGGATGAAATTGGTGAGAGGAAACTTATAGGCCCAGAACTTATTGAAGAGACCACGACAAAGGTGAAGACAATCCAAGCCCATATTAAAGTAGCCCAAAGTAGGCAGAAGGGTTATGCTGACAACCAGAGGGAAGATTTGGAATTCCAAGTGGGAGATCATGTCTTTCTAAAAGTATGTCCATGTAAGGGTGTCTTATGATTGAGTAAGAAAGGGATACTGAGCCCTAGGTACATCAGACCATTTGAAATTCTGGAAAGAATCAGCGCAGTAGCTTCCCGTTTAGGAATGCCGCCAAGTCTCTCCAAAGACAATGATGTATTCCTTGTGTCATTGTTAAAGAAATACACGCTAGACCCAATGCATGTACTCACCTATGAAGAAATATAACTGGAACCTGATTTGTCAGACTGTGAAGAGCATATTGGGATTCTTGACACAAGGGAGAAGGTATTGAATAATCATACAACTCGTCTAGTAAATGTTCTTTGGAGAAACTAGAATATGGAAGAAGCAACATGGGAACTATAGGATTTCATGAAGAAGAACCACCCACATCTTTTTAGTGGGCTTTGTACATAAAATTTTCAGGACAAAATTTTTTATGGAGGGAATAATATAAGACCCTAAACATTTTATGGTATGATTCTATTAAATACATTCTTTTCATAGATTATATTTCATAAAGAAATGTGTTTCATTGAAATAACACATGGTTATTTAGGAGATAGTCAAAACCAAGCCATTAAACATAAATTTTCCATTTCTATGTTTTGGAATTTCGAAAAACAATCATCTAGAGTTGTGACTAGTAAGTCATTTAGAGTATGATAGAATCAACTTGATTTTTTATGAATAGTAACATACCCTTATGAATAGTAATATAAATAGTAATATGACCCTTATAAATAGTAAATAATGATAATATTTTATTTTCTTAAGGTAATAAGATAATGAGATCTTAATTATTTTTTCAATGTGATATAGAACTAATTATAACTTTAAAATTGTTATTTATTGAATTAACTATGATTTTATTTAAAAATTAAATTAAAAATACTTAGAATTTTTTTTCAAAAAATGGAGTTCTTTTTTTTAATTATACACATTGAAAAATAGTTATGGTGAATTTTTGGGATGTTTCTAAAATACTTTAAATTTTCATTAATAGTAAAAATACAGTTTTGAGTTTTCGGTAGTTTAATGACATCCTAATGATGTAATAATTAAATATAAAATTATGGTCGAATTTTTACTGTAACATATGACATGAGGTGTCCCAAGTGGATAAAACCATGGGAAAATACCATGGTAAAGCCCATGGTTTGGAAAAACCACTAATGAGGTGTCCCTTTGAAATTATTAAAATACTATCTCTTTTTCTATATAAATACCCACTCATACATCTATTTTCCTTCATTAAAAATCCCTCGTCCTCAAATATTTGTTAGTTTTACTGCTCTATGAGTTCTCCCAAGGCGTACTTAATCCCCCAAGGTCATATCCTTCAAGATCTAGGCATTACTCTACAAGGTAAGGGAATCCTTGATTCTCTTCTTTTAGTTGATGCTTCTTTTATGTTATCTATTTGGGTTTCCATTATCATATGTTGGGGTTTTCTTTTATGTGTTGTTATTAATTTATTTTTTATTTAAATATGATGATATACCTTTTTTCCCTCATCATTTCATTTTATAAAATTTTAACCGACGTCATTAGGGTGCCGAATTTTCATAAGGGATATCTCACCTTTTCTTTTATTTTCAAGTTCATCTCTTTTATTTTTCTCTCTTCACCTCCCCTATAAAAATGACCATGATAAACTCCAGTATCATCTATATACTAGAATTATATCATGTGAATGGATGAACCATCATCAATATTCTTACACCCTTCCTTTTATTTTTATAAATGAAATCAACATCCTTGAGGTTCCAATTTATAGCCTTTGTGGACGATGAAGTTTTATTCTTCACTTTCTCCATCATTACAGGTCATGAAACCATTTTAATGGTTGAACCAGATCATAATATATGTATTTCATCTCAATAATTTTCTTGAATCTCTACACACTCATAATGTGGAATAATAATACAAAACAAGTTCATTGTTTACAAAACCGAAAAGCTTAATCCAAGCATTTATCAATAATTTTTAACTAATGATTCACCCTCAAGTATATAATCCAGAATCATTATAAGATAATTTATATCTCTTTAATGTCACAAAAAATATATATTAACAATTATTAATTTTTAACCATATTTCAAATGAACTTCCATTCATGAAATAACGTAAACGAATCATGAAAACCAAGGAAGAAAATGCTTCCAAAACAATAAAATTGACCCTCTTAAACCCATTAAAAAAGCCATAAATGAACCTAATAAGGTTATAATAAAAAATTTACATGTATAGGCAGTTCTGGACTTATTAATTAATGAATATAAATTTGATTATTCCATTCTTTAAAACAAACGAAGAACACACTCGAGCAAAAGGTAAGGGGTTTCTCATCTCACTTTCATCTCTATGAGATTTTCATAGTTCACCACTTATTTATTGTATGTTGTATATGTGTACTTCAATTTTATATATAATAACATGATTCTGTTTATATTAATGTTAATAAATGATTCATTTCAGGGTTATTATGTTCTGGTAATATGATTCGACCGATTACATTATGGTAATAGACTTTGTCTCAACTAATGTTTTATTGTGAATAACTTTGTATGGTGCACCTAATAATCCTTATGTGGTGTACCTACTACCCATTTTAGATCACTTTTAATTTTAAATTATATTTATATTAAATATTCATAATCTCATATCATGGATATGTTTTTTTGTCTAAACCGTATACCATTTTACATACGGTGTTTATTTAGAAAGATATTTTAATTTTGAAAATATTGAGGAATCTGTATAATCTACTATATACGGATATTGAAAAGGAATATTTATCATGTATTTAATAAATGTATAAAGAATAATTTGGACATACAGTTGAGGGTGGAGCCCGCTATAGCCCCTCGATGCATCGGTAGGTCTCATGAGACAAATTAGTTGGCGACAAACCCTTCGAGTTTGTTTCCTAAAATCAGACGGGTTTCTACCCACATAACTAAAATGTTTTTATGGTATTATTGTATCATGTACCAGGAACATGAGGTCCAATTAATAAGCATTCTCTTTATTCAATATCATTTATTACTATCCATGAGGTTTTCACTATGAGAAATTCTATGGATGCAGTTTCATTCTCACTTTATTAATGGTGTGAGTTTTTCATTTATTCACCATTCCATGTTGATTATGTCAAATTGCTTACAATTCAATAATTATTTATTCACTCTTCCTACATTTGTAACCCTTACTGAGTGTTTGAGCTCACCACATTCACTATTTACCTTCAACTGTTGATGAAGCAAAGGTTATTTATTGAGTTCCTGTGGATGCAATTTTTGGTTTTTGATATGTATTGTATTTTGTAACCTTTTCCAATATAATTTGAGTTACATTTATGTATTTTGTTTCTTCAAGACTACTAAATTGATCTTTACTTCAGGATTTTCATTCCTTCTAACCATTCTAATATAACAAGTAATGCATCGACTCCAGTCTAGAGGGGTCGGGGTGTTACAGAATACCCTCATCTAATCTGGTTGTAATAGAAATAGAACCACAATGATATAAATAATAATATAACAATACAATTGATTCACCTAATAGTGAAATCAAATCAACTGTAACAATTGAAAAAACTAGAAAAATTGAAATATTCGAGGTAACTTAGATTTTCCATGTGCACAGGTTAGCTACTCCCAGACATTGTTTATTACCAACTACCATTTTATTCCTATCTCAGTCTATAGGCTTCAAATATTAATGTAAATAGAAAAGAAACCTACCTTTTATACCACCTTGTAATGCCTCGAATCGGGGTGCCACCAAAGGTTCCCCGAACCCAATTGGTCAAATCACCTCAAGCACATTTCCCAATTTGCTAAAGTTGCCGACTAGAAGCTAGGATCAATCTGTGATAATTAAGAAACTATGACCTCATTGGCAGAGCATGCAAAGTGGAAGGCAAATAGTAAACAATTGTAGAAGCATTAATACTATACAATAGATGTAAAAAGTGGAAAACTAATGTTAATATATTAACTTGAGCATATATAAATGATGAATGTCACATGTGTCTAGAAAATAATCCACACAAGTCACAATGTTAGAAATACAATACTGAAACCAAATTACAAAAAAGAAAGTAAACACCAACAACATCGCATGCCTCAGCTTGGTCCCTTGATCTCCAGCTCCAACAGTAATCATATACGTGATGAAGAAGGGTGTTTTCTCTTATCTATACCTCCAACCATGTAATCTTTTTGGATACAAAAACATGAACCAGAAAGGGTGTGAGATGGATCCTAGTAGTCATCCAAAAAAATATTTATGCCTAATTTTTAGTGAATATATATATAGCAGGTAATATGATAAAATGAAACAACAAACTAGGAAGTACACAAAAGTAAACCATCATAATATTTTAAATTACATTCATTTAACATTCATTATTCATTCGTTGAATAATGTAATCCTTGGAATCTAGCCTGTGATTTGTATCCCCTATATAATAGTAACAATAGACATCTCATAAGACCATCTAAACAATCAAGTAATACAGAGTCCAAGCTTGTGCTTTGTCTTCCAAGACTCATCACAATCATTCAATCATCCAAATAACGACCATTTTGGGAAAGTTCTCACAGTCTAATCCCACTATCCTAACATAACAATAATTCATTCAATAATGAACCTATGGGTAGCTCTCATAGTCAAACCCCTCTAGTCTAACATAGCACTAATATTTTATAAATGACCACATGGGTAGCTTAAACAGTCAATACCCCTTAGTCAATATAGCATCAATAAATTATAAAAAACCACCTGAAATATCTCACGGTCAATACCCTTTGATCAACATAACAAAAATTCATTTTATAATAACCCTCTAGGTAGCTCTCATGGTTTGACCCCTCTATTCTAACATAAAAACAATTCATACTAAAATGAATCTTCCTTGAGAAGCTCTCACAGTCAAATTCCCCTTGGTCAAACTTCCACAATGCATATCACATGAATTTCAAAAAATAATTAACTCCATCTTAACAACACAAGACATGAAAAATAAGGCAAACCTATGAGGCATTATAGGCCAAACATCCATAATCAATCAAATAATCGAAACTTGCCCATGGGGTGTCCCGTAAAAAGGTATATAACCTCACACATAATTAATCACCCTTTATCAATCAGTCAATCCATTACAGGTAATAAATAGGGTTTAATTCTAAAACAAAAAATACCCTAAATGTGTGTATACGGCTCTTTAAGTATATATAATCCAAATAAAAACACCGAAATGCTCAAAATAACTACCCTGATGTCATAAGATCAATACACTTGAACATCGACCCTTGAATTAGCCTAAATTGGGGTAGATCTAAAAAATGTGAAAAAAAATATCCTTAAATAACTCATGAGATAATAGGAATTGGGAATAAAGGCCCTTGGGGAATTGAGAACTCACCGATGGGATTCTAACGCACTTAAAAAACATCTCAATCAGAGGTCGGACGGAGAATCGGGAGGGGTTTTATGTTCTTCAGTCGTTCTATCACTCTCCTGTACAAACCAAGGGAAGAAGAAGATGTTTCTGAGGAGGAGAGGCAACCCCACTCTAATTTATGAAATAAAAATAAAACTACACAGTGTTTTCATTAAAGGTAGACACCGTGTAGTAGCTTTAACCGGCCCCCACCTTAAATGGTCCTCCAGGCCACCACACGACCATGTACTTGGCCGTTACACAGCCAGTATACGGATGCACGCGGTACCCAGGTACATGGTGTGTACTCAGAAGTACACAATGTGTACTTATAAAAACCCCATTTCTTTATTTTTCCTTAAGAAAAACACCGAATCAAAATCCATACCTGAAATGAAGATCTGTGTTCATACATTGCTATTAGAAATTCAGATCGCTAAACTATTCTGCTTGGTTTTTAGGAAAACTAATGAATTTAGAAAAAAATATATTTAAACTAAAACTTTTTTATAAATTTTTTAAAGAAAACTAAATTTTCTAGTTAGTTTTAATTTATTTTTGAAAAAATAACATTTTTAGGGAATACCAAAAATTATAAAAAACTAATTATTTTTTGAATCTAATAAATTTTATAGAATTAATGATTTTTTAGAACACATGTTTTTTAGAAAACTCTAATATATGTATCCCCCATTGAAAAGGAGTTTTTTAATGTATGTAATTTAGTAAAAATTAAGTATATATGAATGATAAATTGATTTTGACCATTCATGGATTCGATTTAATATATTCAAATTTATTAGAAATTAGAGGTTTAGTAAAAATATACACAAGTTTTTATTTTGTTCTGATGAATTGTAAAAATATATATTTTTTTGTGTGATCCCAAAGTAAATAGTGTCTTATATATATATTTTTTTAATCTTGGGTGATGTTCTAGTTTTTTTCTTAATGAAATGGTAAATGCATTATCAGAAGAAAAAAAAATGGTTTTATGAAAACTCATGTTATAGTAAATGACTATGTGTTGTATCCACAAGACCTGTGCATAATAACATTCCACTGCCATATATTCAACTTCGGTAGAAGAGTGTGTTTCTGAGTTTCATTCCATACGAGACAAAGATACTAAAGATTCTATAAACAAATAAAATGTTTTGAAATTACATTTTATATCCATTTTACATCCACAATATGCATCATCCATTTTTTTCAAAATCATTTCCAGAAGAATAGAATAATCCAAAAACCATAGTTTTCTTACGATAATGAAAAATTCGTTTTACCAATTTAAGATGGAACACTTTTGGATTTTATTGATATCTTGAACACAAAGAAATATACAAAATTAAATCCAAAATACTATCCCTTAAGTATAGTAAACTTAAAATCAATCCTTTAAAAATATTTTGATCCACTAGTTTCCTAATTTCATCAATATATATTTTATTTTTTTTCATATGAGTACTAATACTTTTAGAATTTTTATATTCAAATTTCTTAACATTATCTTTTATATAATTTTTTGACATATGAAAGTTCCTTTTATTTTTTAAATTTGAAATCCTCAAAAATAAGTATTTTCTCTCACTATACTAATTTTAAACTCAGATTGAAAAGCATTCCAAAAGGAATCTACCAATTATTTTTCATTTTAACCAAATATAATATCATTAACATCAATTTTACCAATTATTATGTTCTTAAAAACTAATTTTATATAGATTTTTGGATCTGCTGCTCCATTAAAAAAAATTTTGTTTAAAAAATCAAGTTAATCTACCATACCAGACACTATGGGCTTGTTTAAGTCAGTAACACGCCTTAGTATGTTTGAAAACATATTTTGAAAATTGTTAATTTTCAAAACCAGTGTATTTTTCAGTATAAAATTTTTCCTAAACATATCTATTATGAAAATAATATGTTATATAAAATTGGAATTATTTAAAATAAAGGAATAAATTATTTGATATAGGTATATGAATATCTTAAAGTATTTCCATTAAATCATAATCTTCTTCATAGACTATGAACTCTTATTGATTATATCATTTTTCAATAAGTAGAGCTTTATTTCATACTATTTCTCCATTCTCATAAAACTTAATCCAAAATACCCATTTTACTCTAATTATAGAATTATATTTAAGCTTTTCAACCAAATTCCAAACACAATTTCATTTAAATTTTTTTATTTAATCCTTCATAGACTTTATTAAATTTTTATCACATAAAACTTCAGAAGAAGTGTTAGGTTTGAATTTTGATAAAAAGTTGAATAGTTATTTTAATTTCTTAAGGAAATCCTAGTTCTAGAAGGTTGATCTATATCACCAATGATGATATCTCTAAGATGATTTCTTAGGATCAACTAATTCAATGGGTTTACAAAAATCTATTCTTCTACAACATTATTAAATTATTATTGAGGTATAAATTTTGAAATATATTATTCAATTGTTCTCTCATAAAAATTTATTTCAAACATTGGTTAAATCCAATTCTAGAAATAGCATCTCAATATAAGGATTGAGGATTTTTTAAATCAAAAGGATAAGTTTCGTAAAATTTACCACGTACTATTTCCCCAATAGTACTTGTATTTTTATTCAAATTTCTATATGACTTACTAGTTGTATAATAACCTAAAAATATTTTTTCATTAAATTTTCGAGAAATTTTTTATATATTATGTTTAGTAGTGAAAATGAATATATTGCATCAAAAAACATTCAATTAAGATTAATTTGGTTTCATTCTGGTCCACAACTCATAATGTGTTTTATTAATAAAATGTCTTAACAAAACCCTATTTATAGTAAAATAGGAAGTACTACCTCCTTCAGCCTAAAAATGTTTTGGAATTGGTGATTCAATCACAATTGTTCTATTAATATCTTGAAGAATTCTATTTCTCCTTTCAAAAATACCATTTTTTATAGAGTGTTAAGTGTTAAAAAGTAATGTATTATATACTTTTTATTAGAAAAGATTAAATTTTATAATTTAAAACTTTTCCACCATGATCACTCTGAATAGTTATATAGGATAAATTTTTTATTATTTTTAATATCGAGGTATAAATTTTATAAACATTAGAAGGATTCATGATTGTTTTATAGAACATATAGTCATGGATATCTATTTTAGTGATCAACTAAAACTTATTCATAGTATTTTCCACTAATACATTAGGTTTATATTAGACCAAGAAAGTCCTTGTGAACTAATAGTAAAGCATAAGTAGTTGATACTTCACTAATGGATTTAAAAATTCACTTATGTTTCTTTATAAATATTCCAGGTTCACAAAATATTGAAGTAGAAAAATTAGGTTCCAATAGATCATTAAGTAGTCATTTATTAGAAAATATAACTAATTTTATGTTATTAAAATGTCTAAATATTCTATACTATAACCAATATTGATCTAAGGCAAGTTATATTATTTCTCTTATGTTCATCTATGTTTAGTGTGTAAACATTCTCATACTGATTGGAAGAAAGAATAAATTCATCTTTTGAACTATTAATATCACATTTATCATTCATTATTTTCAAAAGATATACAATATCACATAATTAATTTATGATGAAAATGTTTTTCTTACATCATATACCAAATTAAACATTTGAAATTAATGATTTTCTAAGAACAACAACATCACATATTATGATGATTTAACCTTGATCATTTTCACCAAATATAACTTTTCCACCTATAATTTTTAAAGTATTATTAAATAAATCCTTTTTTCAAATAATATTTATGAATAAAACATTATACATGTTCCATATGTTGTTTTTTTGAAGATTTTATATTGTCAAGAAAATAATAATATTTGTCTTTTGGGACCTAGACCTTCCTGGGTATGGTATTATTAAAAAGTATTTTTTTTGGAATCCATATTTGTAAAATAATAAAATGTTAAGAAAATTTCAATTATTTGTAAAATTAATACTTCTAAAATCCTATGGATGTCACAATATTTAAGGAATGTTTATTTTTCAATGACCACTACTCTGACATTTCATGCAAAATGGAGCACTATTAGATACAATATAGATATTTTGAAAAATACGATTCCTATTAGTGGAAAACATTCTAGATACATCTCTACGAGGTATAATATGTGTATAAATCTTATCAGAATTTTATTTACAAGAATTTAACATTGATAAATTATTTCTCAAACTATATATTTTGGAATTTATTTCTACAACTAGATTCTTCTCCTCAATAGAATTTATATCCAAATTATGTTTTTCTAAATTTTTTTAAAATATGTTTTTTTCAAAAAAATACTTATCTAGTTATTTTGAAATACTATATTCCTAAAAAATAAAATTTTCTAATTATTTGTAAGGATATGATATTTCAATAGTAAGAATCAAAATTCTTGAATTTTCTTTCACAAGTTTTTCTTTAGTAATATCATGATTTTATAATTCTGATTTTCTAATAGTTTTTAAAATCTATATTCCTATATATAACTAAGAAAATAATTATCTTCTTATAATGAAGAAGATTCTTCAACATAAGAAGTATAATAATTATTATTATAATCAATATCAGGATGTTTTCGTTGAAAGTACAATTAGTTATATATTCAAAATCAACCTTCCCCATGACGCTTCAGAATCTCATCATAGAATTCGATATATTTTCTCATCACTTCCATTTTCATAAGAAATTTCTGATGAAATATATCCACCACTATAACTGCATAATTTTAATTCATTCATACTATTCTTATTCTTATTATTTTAATATTTATTTGAATTACATTCTTAGTTCCTATCCTTATGATCTTTTATTTTCATCTTAGGATAGTCCGGTATTATATGTACATCTATCTTATGTTCAAAACAAATAACCTTTGGAGAATCATTTTTATCACTTCATTCCTAATTATTATTATTATATCTATATTGTAAATCCTTTTCCCCAACTATATTTTTTATCATTTTTAAAATATTATCTAATTCATTTTCAAACTGTTCTAAAGAATTAATTTCCAATTCAACCATATCTTTCTTATTCATTGGAAAATTTGAGACCATTTCATTTGAGTCAAAATTATTATAAACATTATAATTTTTAAAAAAACATACTTATCCATTCTTATTCTTTATCATTTTATAATCTCATTTTTATATCCCTTTATATTTCATAAGGATATCAATAAAAAAATATAGATTGAGATGTGTTATTGTTTTCATATCATATAAAGAAGTTATCTGAGACCCCACTCTCCATTAAATATTTATATAATCTTTTCAAATATGATATCATATATATGATCTTTTTATCCATGGGACTGTAAAATATTTACTATTTTTATGAACCTATCTTGTATCTTTTCAATAGTTTCACATGCTAGGAATTCAAAATCTAGAAAATTATTACATTGAATTACTCTTCTAGTTTCAATAACTTTTAATGTTCTAAAATGAATAAGATCTAATTTGTTCAAAAATATTATTTTCTTTCTCACATGATGAAATGTGACTATAATTATTTCATTTAAAAGAACAAAAATTAATATTCCTTACTTTATAATTCAATTGATATTCCATATTTTATTGATTTGAAAAGTTAGAAACTTCTTTCTCAGGAATATTATAATTACCAATCAACATGACACAATTAATAACATTACTATTTATAACACAATTCTTCATTATTTATATCGAATACCTATAATAATTACCATTAAATATTTTTGGTCTACTATTACCCATATTATCAAGCATACCAATATTTAAACCTTCCATCTTATAGAAAGAAAAATATTTCTAGAATTTCAACATTATTGTAAAAATAATTTATAAACTAAAAATTTGTAATAAAAGAGCCAAAGCATCAGAAAAATTCTTAATATAAAAAAGTAAAAACCACAAATATATAGTGGTATAATATGATTTGATACTAATTTTTGGATCGTAAGAGTTTGTGATGGATACAAGAGGTGGGAGAGGGTGAATTGTAGATTAAAAAACAATAATATAATTAAAACCCAAACCTATTCTTTAGGTTTACTAAACTAAGTATATATCCTATTATAAAATGAACTTTTATCAGACTCAAAGTGTGTTTGGTAAATGAAATTACATAAAATTTTACAATATTAATTTTTTAACGAATTTCACAATGAAAAAATATAACTTCTAGAAATAAGAAAGAGTAAATCCTAATATAAAATTATAATGGCTTCCTAAATATTTTATAATAGTTTTCTACTATTTAATATTAAGATTTAAGGTCATTAAAAACCTTGACATTAGGTATCCACCATTTAGTCCATACTATCAGGTATGTATTTCTTCAACCAAAATACCTTGATCAAAAAGATCAGAATTAGCCCTATTTTACTATCCCCAGAAGCCCCAAATTTGCCAAATTAGATCAAGTTGTCTTCATATCCCCAGATTCCCTTGATCATAACCTCAATCATAAAAAGAACAAAATTTAAAAATATATTCTAAGGTTTATAAAATCCTTTCACAAAATATATAGAACTGAAAACTCTATAAAATATTATATAAAAAATCATAACAAGTAGTGACAATAGAGAAATATTTAGACTGTTTGAGTTCTTGAAAGCATCAAATACCATATCCTCATATTCACCTCTATTTATAGGAACTCATCAAATAGTCATATTTCTATTATCGTATAGGTTGTTTTAACAGAATCATATGATCTTCACTTGGGATCAAAGAAAAAACATCTTTATCTGATGTTGTTATGGTTACTCTATTATAATGTTGTTAAATGTATCCTGACAAGAATAAATAATATAGACTATGATTATAAAATCTATTACATTTATGGAATGGAAAACATGTCATTTTGATGAACTAGAATTAGTTACATCGATAAATAAAATTTAGTCATACCAACAGACTAGATCTCCCAAATCTTATTGACTAGTTTAAGTCATACCAATAAGAAAGATTTTTTCATAAAAATGGACCAGATCTTGGTTAAACTAATATACTAGACTTTGGTTAGTCTGATGAATTAGACATAAGTTATTTATACGGATCATAATTATAGGTAATTTTTATATTCATTTAGTTATGATATATTTCAATGTTCATTAGAATAAGTGGGTTTCTACAAAATAATTCTAATTTTTTATTGAAATATAGTGTTTGTAAAACATATTTTTTAAGAGTGTTTCTTTAATTCCAAAACCAAGGATATAATGGGTATAAATTTACTTTTTACTCAGTAATTATCACTCATATATTTCTATATAATGATGTATATATCATGATTTAATTTAAAAATTCATTCTTTATAGTTAACAAGAAAAGGTTAAATCCCTTTAATTTGGGTTTCATGGATTTTTTGGTGGAGAAAGTTTCTCTCAACAAATAAACACATGAATAAGAAAATTGGGTTGTACAATTCCTTAACACTTTAATGTTTGGGTCATATTCTAAACATATAATTAAAATAAAAATTTATAGATAAAAATAAAATAATTAAGTGTAAATGAGGTTTAACTAAATGAATTTAGTTTTATTCATATAATTTTCATTATTTATATCTTCATTTTTCTTATAAATTAAAATTAAAATATTTTTTTTTCATTTTTCAGTTTATTTTATTTTCATTATTTTTTGTGTTATTTTTTTATTTGAGAACTCATGCCACATTTTGATTACCCTCTTGAATATTATTGATAATTAATGTTCAATTTCTCTAATCCAATACTTTTTAACAATTTTTCATTAGCATGTAAAATGAGACATGGATTTAAACTATAAATGTTGATTTTAGAAAAATTTAATGTCAACCAATGATATAATAAATTATATATTTATAATACCTTTTATATTTTCACACCAGTAATGTGATATTTATTTATAAGGATTTATGATATATAAAATATCAAAAAATAAATAAAACAAAATCATGAAATGTAATGTTTTCCTAGATATTATAAGGTTTATGTATGTTTAACAATTTTTTGTTCATTTTGAAGTATCTTGTTTTTGTAAAAGTTTGATTTTTATTGGATTGATTTTATAACTCTAAAATATTTAACTGTAACACATGAATATAAATAATAGTATTTGAAAATTATATTTTAATAAAAATATAATAAAATTATCATTTTAAAATTTCATTTCATAAAAATTCTATTTTTATAAGATGAATATTAATTTTAATCATTCAATGTCAAAATAAGCCTTGAATGACATTTTGAGATTTTCCATTTGAAATAAGGTTTTATGAATAATTGAATTTTTTTAATTAAATATTAATAATTTTAAATAATTTGTTATAATATGTATAATTAACAGTTTTTAATATCAATTTTATAGAAATAAATATAAGATCATTTGGATGTAAAAATCAATATTTTTAGAAAATTGTTTTAAAATGCATAATATCATTCCATTCTAGTTAATTAAACATGTTTTTAATAATGATTGATTTAAAAAATTATAGATTATATATATAAATATATTTATTTTAATCCATTTAAACATTATTTTTGGCCTTATAGTTAATTTAAGATCATTTTGTACCAGAAAAATGCAATTTTTTTTTTCAAAAAACTAATTTGAAAAACACCTTAAACTTTTCTTTAAAATTAAATTACAACACTTGTGTGAATTGAATTTTATAAAATAGATTAAAAATTTGGATTCAAATAAATTAATATTATTCAATAATTTAAACAGAATTTTTTTTCATAATGAATTGAAAAAATAGTAAAAAATTTAGTTACCATGGTCAATGTTGAAATGGGTTTACCAGGGAATTAAACTTAAAAGATAAATGGTTAAAAGGACCTAAAAAATTATTTAAACCTAATTATTTATATTTTTATTTAGAGAATAAACTTATAAAATATTAATATTATCCATTTTTTATCCATTTTTTCAAGAATGTGACTTGATATTATTTTAAAACATTGTAATTTTAGAAGTGTGCCTCTCAACTCAATTATAAAAGGGCACCTACTACCCTCACCCCTTGACACCTATTGATCCGTTTATCTAGAAAAAAAAACTGAAATTCTACCAAAACATCCTTATCCAATTAATAAGGGTATTTTTCATCCCAAAATACTAACCCAAGGGTTTTTAATAGGAGAACAAAATGAGGTTTTTTGCTAAAATGGTAATTGCATTCACCAGGAAATTTATTAATTTTAGTTATTCTTATAGCACTATCAATTATGTATTAATAATTAAAATATAATAAAACCAATATATACCCTATATTTAGATGTTATTATTTTTATTTCATAGTATCTACCCTTTTCCTCTTCCATCAATTGAGAAATAAAATCTTTGATCATGTGAATGGCAGACTACCGTGTCATGAACCGATGTGATTCATTTTTCCATCAATAACTCTCAAACATAGATATAATGATGAATTTAATGTATATATGTGGTATTAATGAGATAATTATACATCTATAATTATAATAGAGCATCTAAATTCTTACCATCCAATCTTTTAGTAAACGATAACATTGTTTGTGTGAACCTGTAGACTACCACCTCCACAAAGCAATGTGATTCATTTTTCATTTAATTTTGACATGGATGTTAATAGGGATAAATTTAATGAATATATATTGTATATATGACATAATAATTATTCTTATAAGGTTAATTATTATTTACCTTTCTTCGTCCTTATAAAAGTGAAAACAACATTCATGCATACGTACGACCTACTGTCTCTATGAACATTGTAATTCATTTTCCTATCACTACATTTGGTGTTTAATATATATATATATATATAATTAATATATATTATATTTACATTCATAATAAAATTATTCATAGTATGGGATTATTATCAACGTACAAGGATCAAAATACTGAACCAAAAATTATATGAAAAATAAAAGAATTAACACTCAAAATCTATTAATTTAATAAATAATTATCAATAAATGGGTAGTGAAACATCATAATTATGTTATATATGATATTATAAGTATTTATATGGTTATTTAATAGAATTATAATAAATTTAAATTATTATACGTGGGGATAAAATCACATAGAATGAATTTCAGACTGGAGGTAAGTGTTTATTTCACAATCTAATCATTATTTAGGATTTCTTATGTTTATGTCTCTGCTGGAGGATTATTTAATCATTAAATTTTATTTAAAAATATATTTTAGTATTATATTTTTATTTATTTAAATTAAATGTTTTCCTTTCATTTTATTCTCTTTGAGTAATCAATATACAAAAAATAATGTTTTTAAAGAAAACCATCCTTATTGTTTTACCCATTCAACAATTATTCTCTTCCATGTCAATATATTTTCCTTAAAATTCCTAAAATAATATTTTTAATATTATGAAATTATTTATTAAATAATTTTTTAACATATTTTTTAATTTTAATACAATTATTTAAAATCAATCTTCTTATCATTTTCTGAATGAGGTTTTTAATTTTTTTACAAATGTGTGAAATTATTGTTTTTTAACTTATATAGTATCGATGAAATTTCCTACAATATTAAACATTTATTAATTATATGTTTCCTTTAAAACATTATAATATTACTTTTAAATAAATATTTTCCTTAATATTTGGGATGTTTTTACATTTGGAATCAGTTATTTCAAAATGATTAACGTATTTTTCTAAAGAAATATTCAGGTGATCTTTTTAAATTATATTCATCTATGAGAACATTATTTGGTGAATAATATGATTTAATGGGTATTTCATCACCTCAAATCATTCTACATATTAATATGGGTGGATTATGATTACATTTATTGATTGTTGAATTATTTATATTTAAAATTATAGTTTTATAATATGAATATTTATATTGATTATATTTAACCCATTTCATATAATGAATGATAGGACTTATTAAGTGTAGATCGGTGATTACTATATCCCCTCAATGCATCATTATGTATCATGAGACAAACTAGTTTTAGTATTTTGTGTACACATTATATTTTTATATATGTTTTCTAAGCACAAGGCCTTGAACATAAGATTATGGTGTCCAAAATTATGAATTCAATAAGCATGAAACTAGTAATTATTTTCCACCTGATTATTTGTGTTTTTTTATCCCTTGATTTAGAACCTTTTTATGGTATTGTTTTTTTTGGAATATTTAATTATAGTTTATCTTGTCTATATTATTCAAGATTTATTTACTTTGTACCACCATATATTGTACTCTTTACCTTATCGAGCATTTGATCTCACCTTTTACTATGTTCTCTATTCCCTAGTATATGAAGAAGGTATATATGAATTAAATAAAATATTTAATAGAATAAATTATAATGTTATCATAATAATTATTAAATTATTTTTCATTTTTTATCTAATATGTGAATCATGTATGTATATAGTCTCCCAATATTATTAAAATATTCAGTAATTTAGGATGTGATCCCATTTTATTTTGAAATTTTATATAAATAACCACCAACATCAAGATATTAGAGTGAGGGTGTCATAGGTGGCATCAAAAGAAGTTTTGTTGAATCCTTGGGAATAATATTTAAGAAAACATATATTAGGGAACAAAACTCTATGACAAACACTAAGGATATTTCTAATTATATAATTATATCACAATTTTTTAGTTAAGGTGTATATTGTTTGGTTGTCCTATCAATGCATCCGTTTCTAGATGAAAAAAGTTGACTTGGTTTTGTAATAGATGCATCTAGGGGTGATAACACCAAAAAGGGTTTGTCAAGTTTATATTGGCCATTATTCTTATGTATAGTGAGTGTTCCTATAATGCACACCTAGTCTGACACTCCTGGTTGATATGAGTATATTAATTAACATTTTATTTATAAACCATTATAAATATTGAAAAATATTAATAACATTCCCAATGATAATAATATTATTATACTAAAAATATATATTAATAATTTTTCATGTCTTGTCACGTGTTTCTAAATCTTCGAAATTATACATTATGTTTCACAATATTACAATCTAATATAGTGTATTAAATTGTTTAGAAATGACACCTAGTTGAAATAATGTGAACTTTATCGATGCACATAATCGATGTAGGGATTTACCTTATGAGAGATATAATGAATTTTGTGCTGGATTTTTAGCTAGATCTAAACATATTATAATTATATTAGAGAATTTGAATTAGGATATGAACAATAAACATTCCCTTAGGTATAATCATACTAATAATCAATTTGATGAATCAATGTTGGACCATTTCATGCATCTACATCCTCCAACATTAAATGGGACTAAAAATACATTTGTGTAAGAGAAATGTTTATGTTCATTAGAGAAGAAATTTATTTCTTTGGGAAGTATCAAAAGAAAAATTGTTATCATAGTAGTTTAGATTCACATGGTGGATAAAAATCAATGGTGGTAATTTCTTCAAAACAATATGGATGAGAAAAAAATAATGAACATGGATTTGAAAGATTTTATGGTAATTTTTTTATAAAAATGTTTTCCTTGTGAGAAACAATAGGATATAGAGAGAAAATTCATGAGTCTAAGAAAAATGAAGATAAAAAAGTTTATAAGTATGAAGAAACCATTACATGGTTAATAAGGCATTTTGAGGACTATTTACCTAATTCAAAGAGTAAGATTGATTAGTTATTTGATTGGATAAAGACAATCCTTAGAGGGGTACCTATTTCTAAATCCTTCTTATCATATGAGTATATAGTATCATGTTCAATATATATAAGGAATTAATTCTACAATTCATAGGACACTGAAGGAAATTAAGATAAGAAGAGGTCGGTTGAGAGATCTATAAAATGATATATAGAAAAATGTTAGATGTTAAGGATTTAATTTTTTACTTGAAATAAATGTGGAAAGATACACCATGGAAGGTGATTTATGGGAATGGGGGTTTTCTTCAAGATTGGAGATAAAGGCTAACAGTATCATTGTTGAAGGGAAATGAAAGAATCTATAAATGTTCAATTCATTAACTATAAGGAGATGAGGCAATATGAAATTGATTTTATTAGGTGTCAAATAAATTTTCCTTATGAAATGATAAGGGGTAAAGTCCATGATTATGTGACCACAATAGTTGGGGATGAAGTACCTAAATATATGTTGGAATGTACTTTAATTATAGTCTCAAATTTAGCAAATGATTTATTTGATTTTGGATCTTCTCACTCTTTTCTATCTTACTTTTTTCCTAAGAAAATTAGATATTTCCCTAGGACATTAATAAGGGATTTATAATTTGAGACTCATAGTGGATGTCTCATAGAAATAAGGATACATTAGTTAGTTCTAATTATGACATATAAACATGCCCTATTTATTGACTTTAGTATTATACATATGGTACTTTTTGATATAATCCTTAGTATGGGGTGACTTTCAAAATATGATGAAATTTTATTCAAATTGAAAAAAATTATGATTCTTGATGAAGATGTGGAATTACCTATATTGAAATACTAAAATTTATGATGTTCCTATTATATATCAATACATTAATGTATCTCATGGGGAATTACTTAGATATCCACTAGAGGATGAAGCTGATTTTTTCAGTTAATTTAATCCCTAAATCAAGACCTATATCAAAGACTTCCTATAGAATGGACACTATTGAATTAATGTAATTGTATAAACAAGTAATGTATTTTTGTAATAATGTATTTATACATCCAATTATTTTTCATTGCTGAGACATGTTCTTCTTTTAATAAGAAATATTTATCTATGAGTCTCTCTATTTATTTTATATAAATTAATATTATTACATTAATGAAAAAAAATATTATATGCCTAGTATTGATTAATTATTCGATAAACTTCCTAGAACATAATATTTTACAAAGTTTTACCTTCGTTATGGGTATCATCAATTGTGAGTAGCGAAGGAAGATACTTCACAGACAACATTTTGAACAATGTATAGACATTAAGAGTTTATAGGAATTCAATTTGGAATAACTAATGAAACCTATATTTTTATAGATCTAATAAATATAATATTAAAGGAATATATAGATGATTTTTTTGGTATTTATTTATTACATATTGGTGTGTTATAAATGCTATATGGACTATGATAATCACTTACATATTTTTCTTGATACTCTTACAAGAAAATACTTAGGAAAATTTATGAACTGTGATTTATAGATTTAAAAAGTATTCTTCTTAGATATATTTTCTCCATGGGTGGAATCTTTATTGTTCCTATTATCACAATTACAATCAAAAAATGTCATACACCAATTAAGATAACCAAGGTATGTATTTTCATTGGTTTCAAAGGTTACTATCAGTGATTTGATTAAAACATTTACTAATTTGATAACCCATTAACAAAACATTCAAAAAATGAGTATTATTTCATATTGAAAAAGGAATGTGAAGGATGTTTTGAATAATTTAAGAGGATATTTTCAAATGATCCTATATTGACTCTTCTATCATTAAAGGTTTGATTTGTTACAAATTGTGGTATATAAAAGAATAGACTCAGTTGTTTCCTTATACAAAATGATAAAGTTATTACTTATGAATCAACAAAATTAAGGAACCATATATAGAACCATAAAAAATTATATTGATATAGAAGTTGTAAAATGTTAATTGAAGATATAGATAATTTAAGGACCGCAACCCCAGAATCCCAGAGTTGGTGACTTACTTTAATACATTGGCATAGATACAATGGGTTGAATCATAAAGGACCATTTAATTTAGAGATTTTAGAGAACCATATACATACACGATTTCCATTTTATGTTGGAAATAAAGAAATACTAATAAATTAACAACATAAAGTGAACTATATCCTTGATAACACATTCAAAGGATTAGTCTTCATAACTCAAGGAGAGGAAACAAAACAAGGGTGAGCTCAATTTCTCAATCAGGTTTATGTACAACAAAAGATATAATAACTAAATAATCATAATCAATATGGAATGTTAAATAAATGAACACAAATTCCATTTAAATAACTTGATGACATGAATAGTTATAAATAATCAATCTAGTAATGTAAATAACTCAAAACTCTATCCATTTGAACAATAAAATGAGAATAAAATTCATCCAAAGAGAATATCAAAGCAAAAAGACAATAATAAATAAACTATTAATTAAGTTAATGATTAATTATATTAAATCATGTCTGAGGAACATGGAACCTCAATTTTCAAGACCTTTCCGAAGAGGGTATAAATTATAGGTAAAAACCCGTCTAATTTAGCAAACTGATTTTTATCATGAGTCATACTGATGCATATAGGGGATATCATTAACTTTCCCCACCTATGTTTTTAGGTCCAACTAATATCTCATATATTTAATAATCAATTTAATTAATGAATTAATTTTTAATATCCTCAAATATCCATTTTGAGTAAAAGATACGAATTTATCAATATTTCCCTAGTTAATCAAATAACATTAAATGAAAACACAGTATAAAAAATTTTCAATATAGTTTAGGAATTAATAATATCATTCATGATGGAATATGGATATTTAATATAAATTAAATTCTCAGTGAAAAATTATGAAAATAAAGTTATTGTTTAAAAAAAGAGAGCAATCACAAAATAAAGTGACATTATTCAAGAGCATTTACCATGTGGTAATTTACAAGTAAAACAAACTTCGATTAAATAATAAAAATGAAACTTAGAATACAATAAATTATTAATTAATCATGATATTACATGCAAAATGGTTAGTATATACACCTAATAAATGTTAATTGGTTAAAAACAAAAAAAATTCTCATTAGAATGTAAATTGACATTAAATCCCTTACCTCACGCTTATTTTTGATAGTATGTTCTTATCCACCATTATTGTGATTTTTATCATGTTTACTAATTATACTAGAATAATATTAAATTTTATAATATAATATAGTATTATTTTATAACATCTTATCACTCATCCGTTATTAATCATTCGTTATTTTAATTGTTTCGGGTGTTAATTGCCTTGTCTTCTTTTGCATACTTTTTCATGAAAGTTTTTACTCATGTGTATATTATAGAGTAATATGACCTCTGGAATAATAATAATTAAATAATTATCATATTTTTACATGATTTATACTCTAAAAACCAATCATGAACAATGGTTTTTAAAAATTAAGTACGTTATGATCATGCAGATGGTATGTCGTATGTACGCATTAGTAACATTTTCTATTTTTTAATGATCATTATAGAAAGAATGTCTGTGAAATTTTATCATTAATGAATGATAATAATATAATATATACTATATTAAATTCTTAAATATACATACATACATATACATACATACATATATATCTATCATCCATTTGGTGTGGTGATGAAAAGAGTCACATCGCTTTGTGAAGGCGGTAGTCCACATGTACATAAATGATGTTGTCATCATTAAGTGTATGAAAATAAAATTATATATATCATTAAATAATGATTAATATGTCATGAATATTTTAATTATTTTATTTATATTACATATATTCATTAAATTAATTTTTATCACCTTTCATTTATGTGTTAGTGAAATATGAATTACATCACCTCAAGAGGTGGTAGTCCTCCATACACCCGAGTAAAAATATCATGTATCCTACCTAATGTAAGGTAAAAAAATATATATATGAAATAATTATTCCAAATTTATAAATATGTTATAAACATCATAAATATACATTACATCCTTCATCATACCCAACCTTGTGTGGCAGAAATGAAAAAATGAACGACATTATTCGCGAGGGGGTAGTCTTCCATAAACATGAACAATGATTTAATAAACCATTTGATAGAAGTGAAGATAGTTTATGGTCATTCCATTATTATGAAATAATAAAATTATATTGAAGATAATGGAGACACTATATCATCATTTTTAATATAAATTTAAAGAGGTGGAGAAATATGTAAAATGAAGACGATCATTGAAAAACATTACCTTTACTTTGGGTATCTTGTTTAGGATTTCACCAAATCCTTTCTAGGTTATATTTCCAAGAAAATTAGCGCTTCTATGACTTGGGGAGGAAATATAAGAAGTTATTTTGATTTTTTTGGCTAAACCGATGTGTTTTGAAGGTGTTAAGAAGAGAAGAGAATGACATCCATTTTATAGGTGAGGAGTGAAATTCCTGAAAATACAAAATATTATTTACTATTGGGAGGTCAATATTACTTAAGTGGCTCCAAAAAATTACAATTAAATGTTTATGGGGATTATATGGTCTATAAAAATCTCTATCACACATTCAGACACATGTTTTACACATTTTTTTCCTTAACATATATGTTTCTTGATCTTTAACATTTTGGGTTTTCACTACATTAACTGGTTCTCTAACCTAGGTAATTTATCATTTAAGACTAAATTAATGATATAAATAATATATAATTTTAAACCATTTAATTTAAATATGATTCCATCTTTATTAAATAAAAATTAGATTATTTTGATAATTTATTTTATCACAAGCGGATGATTGTGAAAAAACACTATTCTACACTAACATAGTTATTAAATATCTAGGGATCAATGTATTCATTATAAAAGAACAATTTCTCCATTAATAGAACATATACGATATTTTTTTAATTTAAAATCACTTTTAATAATATGATATTTTTAATATTTTTAAATCATTTAATAACATATAATTTATCCTAAAATAACATTAATGTAAATTTTGACAATATTCATTTAAATAAAATTACAAAATATGGGGAAAATGATGGAATTGGAATATATATTTTCAAAACCGACATAAAATGATATATTCATCAAAAAAAATGGAACACAATAATTCATTCAATTTAAATCCCATTTATTTTTTTAGTGAAAATTATTTTATTTTTTTAGAAACTAAATAATTACTCCATCAGCATTTCATAAGAATTTTATGTAACTAATGCATCCCTATAAAATAAATACAAATTACTATGATAAAAAATCATTTATATTTAAAAATAATATGTATAATTGAACCAATGTTTTCCCCTATCACAAACCCTTATAGATATTAAATGGAAGAAAAGTATCTTTTTTTTCTTTTTCATTACTAAACTTATTATATGGGTCATATTCAAAGGAAAGTGGAAAGGAATTTCCATAATTTATATAAATTTATTTAATACATATAATTTAACTCATTAAATAATAATAATATAAAATTAAATTTATTTGTCATTGTTATTATTCAAGTTAAACCCCACAGTATATCCATTCTTACCTTAACTGCGTTAATTATTATTTTTTAATTTCACTATTCATTTACTCAAAATTATGTTGACCATATAATAAATTCTTAATTATAAATATTTTAAATATGGAACCCAATTTTTCAAAATTAGTTCAAATAAGTGAAAATTTTTAATTTTTAATTAATATCACAGACATGAAAAGAATGTGTGGTTTTAAATAGAAAATGTCCAAATGTTTATAATTTTTTTACAAATAAATTCAATATGATGACGATTCTAATCACCTAATTGTATTAATGGATATAAAATTTAACTAATGTTACTTTGAAACCAATTCAAAAAAAAATATTACCATTATAAATTATTTAAATGAAAATCAATTTTTCAGTTAATGTTTTGTATTATTCACTATTTATCAAAAAAATGAAACTTCTTAGTGAAATAAAAAAACTTAACTCTAAGATAATTTGGTATTCTAATGAAAAAACTTATTTTTATTTTTTTATATAAATTTTATAAATGTTTTAAAATATAATTTTAAATTAATTGTGCAATGAGTGACTAAACATTGTTTTTTTAAACCTAGTATTGTGTGCATTGAAATAGATTGTAGAAATTAAATTAATTTTTATCGAAATGTATTTTCAGGTATTCGAGTGTTAAATTATACCCCCATTAAATAAATTTAATCCTATAAATTTAAACATGATATTGGTAATTAAGGGTTTGATATTTTAAAATACCCAAATTGAAAAACACACATCATAAAAAGGTTAATAATACATCCTTTTAACAAGAGAGAAATGGGATGTACATAGGTCATATGGAATAATAAAATAACTATATTTACAAGTATGATAACATATGTGGGAAATGAAAACATGTACATGTAAGAGAAAACTAACACCCAATTTCTAATTGAAAGTGAGAGAGAACATTGATCATAAGAAAATGGGTGAACACGATAAGGTTAATGTCTAAAAGAAAATAAATAAATTGTTGTGAAAAACGACATTGATATCATAAAAAATGATGGTAATAGGATAACATTTTATTTCAATATACTTTTTGCTAAAGTTGTAGAATTTTCCTGTGAAGATATAATTACTTGATTTAATTCCATTTCATAAGAACAATATCACCATTTTCTTCTCCTTGATCAATATACAAAAAATGAATTTTATGTATTTCTAAAGCATTGAAATTCAGTTTTAACTAAACTCAAGATTCATAAAAAGTGACAATTATTTCTATCTTTCTGAAAATATTATCCAAAACAATTATGATTATCACAAGTTATCCAATATTCATGAATCTTAATATTGGGGATTGATATATTAATCCTTAAAACCTCATCCAAAGTTTGACTTAAACCACTTCATAAATGGTTAAAATTATGACTATTATAAAATACTAATGTCTATAACTTTATTAATAAGGTAAATATGTCTCATAAATGAAGTTACCAATAATAACATAAATAGAATTAAGTAGCTATTAATCTTCACAGAACAATCATTTAAATACCCTCATCAGATAATATCTTGAAACACATTAACAACCTGAATTACCATAAAACCTTATTGAAAAAAACTGTTTTCTTTATTAAACCTTAAATAAAAAATATTTTGTTAGATATATTCCTTAAATTTAAAAATGTTGTTAACTCTATCAAGGTTATCGTAAAAAACATAGTCAATAAATCATTAATCAGTACCATGGTAGTCAGTACTATCCAATTTAATTTATCTATATTAATCGTCTCATTATTGCATCATCGTTATCACACCATCAATAACATATTAAGGGTTATATTTCCCGCAATCATGTGTTTTTCAAGAAGTTTAAGTTTGAACTGAATACTATTTATTTTTTATCAGTACTGGTCAATATAAACTTTCAAACACATAATGTAAAACTGATGTAATATAATCCATATATATTTCAGTATTATTATAACAAAAATGCTATCAAAAAATACTTTTACAATATATTTTGGGGATCCAAATACATAATAACATTAATCATTACACACCATTTGTATCCATATCGTATGCTCCACCATAACCACTTAGATTCTTTTGATTTATTTTCCTTTGACACTTGGGGAAATCCTTTTCATAGTGACCCATATCATTACAGTTGAAACACTAAATATCAGTTCTTTATTTCTTCCATTTTCATTCTTTTTCTTGGTGTACGTTTTATCCACACTTATAAAAACACTCCAATCTATTATTTCGTTTCCCAGGTTAATTCTCTCCATATTTATCACATGTATAAAAATCTATGTTTCTCTTATTCGATTTATCTCTTATTTATTATGACTTCATATTCTTCTCCTATTTCCCTTTGAAGCCATATGGGTTGTAAAATTAATTCACTATCTTGATAGAAAATAAAACTATTTCATCATATGAATAATTTTTTTGAGAGACTAGCGCCCTTAGAAAACATATATTAATCCCTTCAAATAAATGGTTAATCTTGCACTCTATGTTATGTATGTAATTTATAACTTACCTAGATAACTTTGTAATGGTAGATTCATACTCCATGGAACATTTATATTCATTTTTATTTAATCCTTATCACATTATCTATGTATATTTTCTTCATAATGAAGGAAATATTTATCAAATAATGTATCCTTGTATGATTTCTATTCCATGAATTCTTGTTTATCTTCCTCCATAGTCTTCAGGATCAATGACCACAACTGATCAACATATCTCTGATAAAATACACTGTATGTGTAACCTTTTACTTTTCACCACATGAAAATTCAATAAATAAATTCTCCATATAATTAATTGAGTGTTCAGCTTCCATGGGATCTGTAGTCCAACTAAATGATGAGGCCCTCTTTCATATATAGTGATCCGATATAGGATAATCTTTCTATGGAATAGGTTTCTCCATCCGGGAAAGGTTATTTTTCATAACCTGATTAAGCTTCCCCAATATATCAATAACATTCTCTATTATAATACCAGCTATATTGTCTTCCTCGATAGGGAAATATCATCATTGACCATGAGTATTAAATCCTTTCTTCCTTCCAGGTGCCATTTCAAAATAATGAAATATATTGGATTATCGTAGAATATTATGAATTTTAAATCATAATGTATAATTTCAAAAATGGTCTAATAAATATCATGTATTAAATTTTCTGTATTTTTAATTTTATAATCATAAATACAATTTCTTTGGGGATATCATCATTTATAAATTCTTCATAATAGAGTGTAGAGAAAATTTGATTTATCCTAGGCATATCCTCTGAGTGTGTCTATCCAGGCATGTAGTAAGGCCTATTATTGGGTAACAAGTAATGTTTGAGTCCATCCTGATGAATATTTTTCTAATTTATTAACCCTATGTACCTCTGCGCAAGAACCACTGACACTTGTAATATCTAGAAAGGGATGTATTGGTCCCAATGACCCTAGAATATCTACCTTACCGAAACATTAGTATATTATTTTATACATATAATAAATTTCTTTATATGGTAATGTTTCCTAATCAATGTTTTATTAAGTCTAGTACATAAGGTTTCTACTAAACCACCTTATGATACCAACTGTATCGACCTTGACATTATAATTACATAGCATGTGCCTTACTTTATTACCTTGGAATAAAAATGAGGGGTTGAATCCTGATGGGCCAATTAGTTTAGTATTTTTGGATAATGAGATACATGCATGATTATTATTTTACACTAGGAATAGAAAATATAACATAATAAATAACAATAAAAAATGAACTACATTATTAGAATCTCATTCATAGAATTTATCTTTATAACCTGGGGAGAGGAAAAAAATAATGGTGAGATTAAATTATCAATAATGGTTATGAACAATAGATGTGATCAAGAATAAATAATCATAATAAACACGAAAAGATAAATAAATGAACAAAAATTCCATTTAAATAATTTGACTAAATGAATAGATAATGCATAATCAATATATAATGATAAATAACAAAAAACTTATTCCATTTAAAAAATAAAATGGGAATGGAATGAAAATATAGATAATATCACAATGAAAATATCTTGGTCACTAATAAAATAAATCATAATGAAAAAAATATTAATTATTGTAAATCATTCCACAATAACATGATACATCTACCCTCAAGACCTTTCACAAGATAGTTTAAACTAAAGGTAAAAACCAAATTATTTTGGCCAACAGATTTTTCTAATTAGACCTACCTATGCATCAAGGAGATATTATTAGTTGGACCCCACACATGTCTTTAGCTCATAATCATTCCTAACTTATCAAAAAAATCTATTTAATTCATGAATTCATATGAGTTATCATAAAATTTTCATATTCAACAAAAGATATAAGTTTATCAATATTTCCCCACTCAATAAAATAACTTCTAAAGTAAACAAAATATATAATAATTGGTATTTTTTTTAGTAAATAATCATATCAATCATTATTTATTATTAATATTTAAGAGAAATGTAATTTCTAAAAAATGATTACAATAATGCGACTATTTGGAGAGAAAGTTAGGAATCACAAAAGAAAGTGAGATTGTACAATAACTTTTAAAACATGGTAATTTTCTTTTCAAAAAACCACGGATAATATTATTAAACTTAAAACATAAAATACAATGAAATTTTAATGAAAATTTAAATTACATCAATGGGTCCATATGTACACCACATAAAAGTGAATTGGTTTATAACATAGAATAATTCTCAATGGAATGTAAGTTGAGACAAAATCCATTACCATATAAATCATTGCCCTTGTACATTTACTATCCTCATGTATAGTGGGTTTTAAAAAGTTATTAACTTATACGGTAACCATATTAATATTTATAATATCATATATTATCCTTTTGTAACATCTTATCAAACATTTATTAATAATCATTAATTATTTTCATTGTTTCGGGTGTTAATTGAATTTTTTGAATGCTTTATCATGAAAGTTCATAATTATGTGCATATTATATAGTTTTATCACCAAAATAATAATAATAGTCACATAATTATAATATTTTTACATTATTTAATATTTTAAAACCAAACATTATACATGGTTTTGAAAAACGAAGTATGTTATGATTGTGGAGATGGCAGGTCGTACGCACACATGAGTAACATTTTCTACTTTCCATTGATCCTTATTGATAGTGTGTGAGTAAAATTTTATCTTTAAAAAAACATAATTATATAATATATAAAATATTATCTTTTTAATTATATATATATATATCATTCACGTTCTATAGTGATCAAAAGAGATTCACACCGCTTTGTGAAGGCTGTAGTCCACACATACACGGACGATGTTGTCATATTTAAGCATAAAAATAATAAAATAATATATTAGCATTAAATAATGATTAATATTTCATTTATATCATAATTATTTCATTTATATGACATATAATCATTAAATTTATCTTTATCACCTTCCATGTGAAGCATTTTTTAATGAGGAATCACAGCACTTCATGATGCGGTAGTCTTCCGTCAACCCAACCGAAATTACCTTATCTCATATGGAATAAAAGGTATATATATATATATATATATCATTTAGTTACTATAGTGTTATAAATATGTTATAAATATCACACATGTATATATCCATTAAATACTCAACCTTGACAGTTGGAAATGGAAAAATTAATGGCATCAGTTCGTGAGGCGGTAGTCCACTGTACACATGACCAATGATTTCATAACCAATTTGATTGAAGTGGAGATGATTTTAAGTAATAAAATTATTATAAAAACATCACCGTATATGGTAGATACTATTTATATTATATCATAATGGTTTAACAAAAATTTGGGGAGGTGGGGAAGGAAGTGAAATATAGATTCTCATTGATGAACATTACCTATCCTTTGAGTATCCTCTATATGTTTAACCTAAATCCTTACTAGGTTCAATTTATAACCAAAATAAATCTTATAGGATGTGATTAGGTAAGTTGATAAGTTATTTTCTTAGCTTTTTTAATAATAAAATGGTTTTTATGGTGTGAATAAGGGAGTAGAGTGAGTTCCCTTTTATAGTTGAGAAAGAGTGACATTCCATTCAATACACAAAAGTATTCACTATTAGAAGCCCAATATTAGCTAAATTAGATATAAAATTGATTATTATATGTGTTATGGGGTGGTATATATGGTCAATAAACACATTGAAACACATTTATTAATACTTTTTTTCCATAACCTATAAGTTTCATTATTTTTACCATTTTTCATTTTCACCCGATAACTAGTTATCTAACCTAGGAAAAATAACATTAAGAATAAATTAATATGATACTTATAAGATAATTTTAACCCACTAAATATCAATATAAAATTCAATTTATCACATAAAAATACTATTCATGTTCATAATTTTTTAACATATGCGAATGATCGTGCAAAAACATTGTTTTAACCATAACTATGCTAACAATGTTTTTTAAAATTTATGGGTGAATATATTCATTATAAAAGAAAAATATATCCATTAATTTAAAATAATATATAATTAAAAAAAATTAAAATAACTTTTATGAATTTTATATTTATAGTCATTTTAAATCATTTAATAAAAAATAATTTATCTTAACATAACATTAATGTCAAATTTGACATTATTCATTTAGATTGGATTAAAAATATGAAGGAAATGACAGAATTTGAATATATTATGTTAAAACCTATTTATAATGATATATTAATCTAAAAAAACATTGGAATAAAATAATTTTATAAATTTAATTAACTTGTATTATTTTTAGTATCAATTTTTTTATTAACTGAATAATTAATACGTTGGTATTTATTAAGAATTTTATGTAACTAATTAATCTCTATAAATTAATGTTTAATTATTATGACAAAAAAGTATTTATATATTAAATTAATATGTATAACCTATCCAATGTTGTTTTCCCCATCACAAATCATTTTAGATATTAAAGGAAAGAAAAGTATCTTTTTTGTGATTTTCATTACTGAACATATTGTATGTGTCATATTTAATGGAAAGTGGAAATGAATTTCCATATTTCATAGATATCAATGGCCAAGTTATAAATAAACTCATTAAATAAAATCAAGATAATATTTTATTTCATATTCAATATTATCATTCTAGGTTGACACCAAGGTAAATACATTTTTACATTAACTAATGTAATTAATATTTACTACTTTTACTTTTTATTTTGGTCAAAAAATTAATTTGAACTTATTACAAATTATAAATTATTTTTAAAAAAAATTTATAATCCATTTTTCCAAATTTAATTCACATAATTGGAAAATTTTAATTTAAAATTAATCATGCAGATAACATAATAAAAAGAGTTTAAAGGGAAAATGTCCAAAATTTTATAATGTTTCTATAATTAAATTACTTATAAAAATGATTATAATGAAGTAAATTGGATTAATTGATATAAAATTTAACTAATTTAACATTCAAAACAATTTTAAATTTACTTTTACATTATATATTATTTAAAAAAAGGCAAATTTCAATTAAAATCCAGTAGTGTTCCCTATTTATCAAAAAAATGAAACTTCTCTAAAAAATCTTGAAAATTCGTCATAGGTTTATTTTGGTATTACTATTTCTATAGTTTTTTTTCATAAAATTTTTTAAAAAGTTTTAATATTTAATCTTTAATTAATTCCAAAATGTGTGATTAAATCGTGTTTTGTTTAATCATAGTTTTGCGTGCATCGGAATCTACTGAAGGAATAAAATTTTTATTAAAGAAATGTATTGTAATGACTTTGGGTGTTAAAAATAAATTATTAATGGAGAAAAATATTTGAGATATATAAATATTATAAGAGTCTACGATACATATTTTCATCTAAATATCTATACATATGGAAAATACAATGACTCAAGCTACTTAAGGATTATGATTTATCAATACACTACTATAAAAGAAAATAAAATAATGTAGTAAATGCACTGAGTAGAATAGATCGTAGAGTTCTAACTCAAATGAATATTTAAAGGGGTCATATATTCATAGATTTAGTAAAGGCATATTTTGTAATTATTACGAAAGGGAAGACACATATTTTGTAAATGATTTATAAAATATCTATATTTGAAAAGATAAAAAGTTCTCAGACTTATGATTAGAATTTTAAAAATAAAACTAAAGTTGATAAGAAATTTTTATTCTTCATATATTAAGGCATCATTATTAAATTTGGAATTATGTTATGTGTTATATATTTACCTAAGTATAAAAAGGAATTATTATATTATTCTTATAAATATAATTTCTATACATAGCATGGTAGAACTAAGATTTATAAGGATTTGAAAGAACATTTTTGGTGTGATAACATGAAGCAAGAATTTTTTTATTTTGTATTAAGATGCTTGGTTTTCAATAGTGAAGATTGAAAGAAACATTATATATGGGTCTTAAATCCTCTATCTATTCTTATATGGAAACATAATAACATTACTATTATCTTTTTCACTAATTTACCAAAGACTCTAGTAAATAATGATGAGATGTGGGTTATTATTGATTTCCATAAAATTTGAACATTTAATTGCTATAAAAGAATATTTACCTATGAATTTCCTTTGTGGACTATATATTAATTACTTTTTATTAATTAATCATGAACCTCTAATAATTATGTCTGATTTCAATACCTAATTTATATATAAATTATATAGTCATCTTCACACGGTTTTTAATGTGGACCATCATTTGAGATCTGTATATCATCCCAAAATTTATGGATAGTCCAAAAAGAATATTCAAATAATATCATAAATGTTGAGATCATTTTCAAATAACATTCTTGGTATGAGGGATCAGTATTTACCTTTAAAAAAATTCTATAATAATAGATTTCATTAAAGTATTAAAATGGAATTATATAAATCATTATATGGAAGGAGATATCAAACAAAATCATGCTAGAATAATGTTGGTGAAAGGAATCCTTTAGGCCCATAAATTATTTAAGAAACAATGATGAAGGTTAAGAATATTCAGACTCATATTATAGTATCCAAAATAAGGAAATGTAGTTATGATAATAAATGAATGAGATATCTAGAATTTCAAGTGGAATATCATGTTTTTTAATGTATCTCATTGTTGAGGTCTAATTAGGTTTTGTAAGAATTAAAAAATGAGCCATAGGAACATCAGACCTTTTGAAATTATTGAAATAATTAGGGCTAGGGATTACTTATTGGTAATGGCACCAATCCTATCTAAAGGAAATGATGTGTTCCATATCTCATTGTTAAGAAATTAAATTCCACTACTAATGAATCTTCCCTCCTATTATGAGACTGAATTGGAACTAGATATATCTTAGTGTGAAGAGACTATCCAAATTATTACCAACATATATAAATTATTATGGAGCCTCATGAATCTAATTGAAAATTTAATTTTGATAAATAATAAAATGGTGCATGCATTATTTTATCAAGATGACTTTATTAAGAATAACAACACGCTTTTTTTAAATAAATATCCATGAAAATTTTGAGGAAATTTTTTTGTATGAGTGAAGAATGAAAAAACCAAGATTAAATTATTGTAATTGAACATTATATTAAAATTATACTATAACAAAAATAAAATTTTAAAATTTCATCGCACAAAAATACCAATTTAATAGTTTGAATATGGATTTTAATCATACTTGGTCAAAATAAGACTACAATGAGTTTTTATAATTTTATTCAGAAATAAGTTTATATGAAAATTTAAAAATGTAGTATTTAATTTTTTATAATTTTATAATAATTTGTTATATTGTGTATAATTAAACATGTATTAGCAACAAATTAAATATAAATAATGATAAGATAATTTAGAGGAAAGAAATGGATATTTTTCAAAAATCTTTTTAAAAGGCGTAATATGATTCCATTTAAATTAATTAAAATAATATTTAATGATGAATTTATTAAATTAAATTTTTATATTATATATATATATATACATTAATTTAAATCCATATAATTTTTATTAATATTCTTATTGTTAATGTATGATCATCTTATTTTTGAAAAATGATTTTTTTTGAAAAATAATTTTTTAACACAATTTGGAGGACTATTTTTAAATTAAATTATGAAGCTTATATAAAATGAAATTTGTAAAATTTATTCCATATTTGGAATAATAATATTTAATATTATGTAAAAATTTCAGTTTAATTTTTTATCATAATGATTTTTAATAAGAGTAAGAAAATTAATTTCCACAGTTTAGGTTAAAACGGGTTTACCGGGGGTTAACAAAAAAACATAAGGATTAAAATGACCAAAACACTTTCATAAACCCAATTGGTTGGTTTTATTTATACTCTAAACATTTAAATTTATATTATTAGATATTTATGATCCATTCTTTTATATAATTGATTTGAAATTATTTTAAATCATTGAAAAAATACATGTGTGCCACCCACCTAAATTATAAAAGGGAACCTCCTCCCCTTAGATATTAGAAAATTATGAGTCATTTATATAGGAAAACCCCGAAAAATATCTCCCCCAATATCATTATTTATATTATAAATCCATTTCATTTGACAAAATCAACCCTATGGTGTTTAATAGGATATCCAAAGGAGGTGTTTCTATGTGAAGAAAATCATATTCTCTAAGATATTTGTTTTTTTACTTCTTATTTTACCACATTAAATTATGTATAAATAATTATGATATAATAAGAACATTATATTACATGTAATTAGATTTTATTTCATTAATTTAAAAATATTTATCCATATCCTCTTCAATCAAATGAGAAACAAAATTATCGATCATGTGTAGGGCAGACTACCACCTTACTAACCGATGTAATGTGTTTTCCATCCCCTCCTCTCACAGGTGGATATAAATATGGATTTATTATATATATATATATATATGTATGTTTGTTTGTGTGATATTTATGAAATAATTAAACTTATTAAATTATAATATCAAATATACCTTCTTAGATTCCATTCTGTTGGAAAATGATAACGCCGCTCTTGTGTATGTGTGGACTACCACCTCTATGAAGTGATGTAATTATTATTTTTAATTTATTTTGAATTGAAGAATAATAGGGATTGATTTAATGAATATATATTATATATATGAAATAATAATTATTCTTTTTTGTTAATTTTTATTTACCTTTCCTTTTTTACATCTGTCTAATAGGCAAAACAACATTCTTGCATACATATGGCCTACTGCCTCCCTGAACGATGTAATTAGTTTTTCTATATATAAAATTTATGGGTAAAATTAAATTCATATAATGAATATATATTATATCCATATCATTATTAATATTATATATATGGTTTAACCATGACCAATGTTCAAGGACTAAATCTATTAAATCAAAATTTACATGAAAAATGAAACACGTAACTCAAAAAAATAATGAAGTTGAAAAAATAAATTATTAATAAATGGGTATTTAAATGTTATAATTAGATCATATACGATACAATAAAAATGATATGGGTTTATTATATAATTATAATAAATTTAAATTATTATATAGAAGGATAAAAGAACAAACCATTCAAGTTGGACATAAGGTAATGGTTTATTTCATAATCTCCTCATTATTCGGGATTATTTATATTTTAGTCTCAACTATGGTATTTATTTGATATTTATATCATAAAACCAATTAATTTTATTTTCATCTAGTTATTTGTGTCAATTAAAATATTTCATTTTATTTTCATCCATTAATGTATTCATGATTCCCAAATAATTTTTTAATGGAAAACCATCCTTGTTTTTTGACTCGACCAAGAATCATTCTCTTAAATACTCATATTTTACATAAAATTTCTAAAAGAATAATTGAAATATTTTTATTTATTAAATAAATTTTTACATATGATTAAATTTTTTATAAATTGGCTTAAAATGAATCTTCTTGTCATTTTATGAAGGAGGTTCGTTTTCCCTTTTCCAAAAAGGTGTGGAAGGAATGTTTTTTTACTTATATTACAGGAGAATAATTTCCCACCATCATGTCTAATCATTTTTTAAGATTACTTTATATTTTTATAGTATTCAATTCAATTAATATTTTTTCCTTAATATTTGTGATTTTTTATATTTTGAATTAGTTATTTCAAGATGAAAATGGTATTTCACTCAGGAAATATTCTGGCGATGCTTGTAAATTATATTCATCCACGTCAACATTATTTTATGAATATTATTACATAAAATAGATGAAATATTCTCATACCATTCACTATATTAATTTTTATATATTGTGATTATGTTTATTTATTAGGAATTATTTAAAAAAAATTATACTAGTTTTCCTATATGAAATTTTTATTGATTATATTCTAACCCTTTCATATGATGAATTAATTGGACATATTAAGTTATAGGGGGGACCTATATAGCCCTTCGATGCATTAGCAAGACTCATCAGACAAACAAGTCTGGGTATCTAAAATACACCATACATGTATATATATATATATATTCATGGCTCATGGTATTTATAGTAATATGGTGATAATGTCTAAAATTATGGAATCAATCATTATGAAACTAGTTATTATAATACTTACGATTATTTAAATTTTTATGTAATCTATGGAATTAGTCATATTACATAAAATGGATGAAATATTCTCATACCATTCACTATATTAATTTGTATAATTATGATTATGTTTATTTATTTGAAATTATTTAAAAAAGTTATTCTAGTTCTACAATATGATTTTTTTATTGATTATATTCTAAACCTTTCATATGATGAATTAATTTGACATATTAAGTGATAGGGGGACCTATATAACCCTTCGATGCATCAGCAAGACTCATCAGAAAAACAAATCTGGGTATCTAGAATACACAATACATGTTTATATATATATATATACATATATATTCATGGCTCATGGTATTTATAATAATATAGTGATGATGTCTAAAATTATGGAATCAATCATTATGAAACTAGTTATTATAATACTTACTATTATTTAAGATTTTATGTTATATATGGATTCAGTCACATTTTTATTTTATTAGTTATATGTAATTTTTCTTATTATTTATCTCAGATACACTATAGAAGTTTTATTTTCGTTGGGAAATATTTTTTTTGTAAAATTTCACTTATAAATCATTTGATCTCACCCTTTATTATATTTTCCTTTCTCCATGGTACAACGTAGGAATAAATTAATGAATCAATGATTTTTTAGATGAAATAATAATTTTCTCATAAGATTTAATATATTATATTTCATATTTTATTATTTAATGTTAGAATCATTTATCTATCTAGTATCTTATGACCATTGAACTATTCGTACCTTCGAGATGTGATCCCTTGTCCTCATGATAATTTAGTATAATAACCACTTAGTTCGGGCTACTGTAGTTTGGGTGTTACACGACCTTGTTTGTGTACCCAATATCTAAATATTTAGCACCCTCCCAAGAGTTTTATTAAAATAAAATGAAAAAAACTATATAAAAATATATATTATATATAAATAAATGGTGAGTGAAAAAATACACAACAAATAGGGATATTTATATTGAGATCTCAATGTTTGACTTTGAGAATACTAATGTGAGTGGGTGTTGGAAATTTGAGTGTAAAGGATAAAAGAATGTCTAATTGAAAAAAATATGATATGCCAAAAATCATTACTTTTCTAATATATAATGATTAAATAGAATAAGAAATATCATGAAATGGTCACCAGAAAAACACACATGGGTAATTTTTTATAGTTGAAACATAATTTTTTTAGTATGACTTGTGTCTCAAATATCATTAAATATTATTCTGATAAATTTATGTGATGATTACATTAATATTTATTAAAATAAAGTTATTATTATTGTTATTTATTTTCTCATATGTCTATTTTGAATTGAGATTCCATTTTATTTTAAATTAATATAGACTAAGAAATTTTCTTCATGCATTTATTATAAATTATAAAAATTAACATTATTATGGATTTTCATAGAAGTGAAAAGGACATTATATGGGGTATTTGATGTATGACATTTATTCATAATTCAGAATCCATTCCATCACATTTTTAGTTATTTAATTAATAAATATTTATGGTTAATATGGTTCGAAACTTTATCATAAAGTGTAAATTTTTACTAAAAGGATTTTTTTTAAGAGGAGGGGTAATCCCATACCTTTTTATTTAACCAAACATACCCACAAATTATTCTAGTTAAAGAGAACCCATTACATGGACCTACCTCTATTCAAACCACACCATCGCCATCATAACTGACCCACCTATAGTGTTTCAGCTATAATTTGGGATAGGAACATCCAAATTTGAAAATTCCAAAAGAATTGGAAATATATCTAAAAGGAAAAATAATTCAGAGAAAATCACTCTAATACTACACAAATAATTTATTTATAAAAGAGGATAAAATGGGTAGAAAAATAATTCATGGAATAATCACTTATACTCATATAAATTTGAATTTTTATAGAAATAACTTGAAATTTTTATCATTAATATCTGTCAAGGGATGATTTTCAATTTTGAAACATCTATGGGAAAGGATAACTCTATAGTTTTGTGTTTATGTTGGAAATTTTATCCTTATTTTCCCCATGTATTTTTAAGTCTCTTAATGATCAATCTAAGTGAGTGAAAATTGATGTATACCTGAGATATGTGTTATACATCTGAAAATGGTAATTGTATTTCAATGTTTTTGATATATTTTTCATAAAATATCCTCTTATTTATGTGGTTTTTTCAAGTATTTCAAATTTACAATCAAAGGACCAAAATTCCTCATGTGTTCTAGCATAACCTAGATTGTGTGATGATTTGAGCCATTATTCCAATTCTTTAACTTCAATTTTTCATTAATGTTATTTTAGATTGAATTAGTAAACTATATGAACAACATTGTTTTTTTTGTAAAAATCATATTTTTTATTTTTGCGAATCAACTATATTTCAATTCCATCAACCAATCCAAAACAAAAAAAACCCAAAATTTTTATATTATAATCTAAATTTACAAGACCAAAAAAATTCCTTGGAAAAGGACCCACACTATTGGTTATCATCTCCAAAAAAATTATTTAAAATATGAATTAAAAAATTCATAAAAACAACCAAAATCCCAGCCCCCTATGACCAGCTATATCAGTAAGTTAAAAATATATATTATATATGTTTTTTATTTAAATAACTAACATATATCAGAATCATATCACTATATCACATAGTTAATGTTATTATTTTATGGGTTTAGATATCACATTGACACGCTGTCATTTATTTTTAGTGTTCACTGATTATCAATATCATATGAATTATAAAAAACTATGTGTTTACTTAGTAAAAACTCATATACCATTCTAATTTTTGATGGCATAAATCAATGAATCCATGATCTATCCCATATCCCTTGAGAGTGATGACCATTTAGAATCAGTAGACACTAACCTGGGATGATCATGATTTCTATAACCATCTCTATCTTTTATCAATATAGATTTAATAATGGTTTCAGAATCTAAAATCCCTAATTTTACTCATTCTTTTATAAATTATGTAAGGTTTAATAAATTTTTAATGATTTTTCTTTCAATTCCTGGGGAAAGTGACCAAGTTTTTTCAATAATACCAATCTATGGAATTAAAATAAATTTTTATATCTTCAATGATGTGATAAACCTCTTGAGAGCTTAAAGGACCACCATCCCATAAAATAATCTCTTGGGTTCTTTATCTTTAGGATATTTATGTCAAAAAAAATATGGATTTTGGTGTACTAATTCATGTTGATTAATTATTATCTTTCATAATAATAAATTATTTTATTAAATAAGAAATCCCCTTTATTAATTTCAATTAAGTCCTCTTAATTAATTATTATTTCCCTTATATATCCAAAGAATAATATATATATATATATAATAATGGATTCTTAATTGTGATTTTACACATATAGTGTTTAGAATAATATTATGTATTTATTTGAGGTTTTGGGAGTTTTTTACATTTTGGTTGAACATTAAATTACCCATTATTTGGGATATGGAAAATACTTTTTCACTTTTAGATACCTTATTTTGAAGAATGAATTATTTTTTAATTGTAACAAGTCATAAGGTTGTCAAATTATGTCCACATATTAAAAACTTATGTATCTCTATCCTAGAGTGTTACCATCAAAATTGTATGAAAGGAATTTTAATATCCAATGTTCATTTATTTTAAAATAATTTATTAAAATTCATTATTTAAATTGAAATTTTTTAAAATAAAAATTAAAAGTATTTTTATTGACTTTTTAAAAGAATATATAACAAAGTTACAGTAAAAATTATCTAACTGTATATATTTTTCAAAATAATTCACAATATTTCTTTTCATGAAATTATTAATACATTGTTTTCAATATTAATATTAATAAATTATTAAAATAACTTTGTTATACTTGGAATGAAATAAACAAAATAACTATTTTTTGGGAAATATGGTTCCCTCTCCCATAATTAATACCAAAATTCCCCCCCCCCCACCCCCATTTTGTACTTTGTAAAGGAAAAATTATGTTGAGAAATAGATGTGTACTAGGTATGATAGTTGAATTATGAATGGAAATGAATAAAAATTTAATATCCCAAAATAATATTTTGGTAAGAATATGATGATGAAAATGATGAGAGTTTTCATGATATCTCATCAATAAATTACTTGTCCCATCATTTTCATAAAATATATTTAATGAAACTATATTATAAAAAATGGAGAATGAAAAACAAATAACATTTTTTCTTTTATAATGAAATATAAAATTAACAAAACTATAAGAAGAAATAGATAATTATATATGATATAGAAATTCCATGATGATGTCTGTCACAAAATGTAATAAAACGTGTTAGTCTTCATCAACCTATGATTAAAAATGAGTTTCTTCATCACCACTATCACCATAATCATTTCCATTGTTATTATATTCATGTCCACTAGATCTTGCCTCTTCCTCTATAGTATCTACCTATGTTGATAATCCACTAGTAGAATTATGTTCAGAATAAGATTTTTTTTGATAAAGACAAAAAAAATCCAAATATAGTGAAAATAAATATTAAAATCTTTTACCATATGATAAAACTATAGTTTATTTTAATTGAATAAAAAATAAAGAATACACACACATTTATGCTTGTGATGAATGAAGACGCCTCCTAAAGTTAGTTGACAAGGGACGATGTTGAAGACTCTTCAATATGAATTAGTCAATATAGTAATGTTATTTAAACCGAGTGTTATAATAATATCATAAACATTTGTCTACATTTTTATATTCTATTTAGATTACTATCCATTTATAAGTATACAATGATGAGGTTTCCTATCTTATAGATTCATGAGTGTTGAATTCATTTCCATAATGTATTTATTGTCAACATTATCATGGAATTTTTTGAAAAATATACGAGTTAAATTAGAAAAAATAAATTAAAGAAGTTTATAGAAATATGAATCTACATTAAGATTTATTAAAAAGCATGGTTTTATGCTTGAGAAAATTAATTGCGAAGAAATTTGGAAAAACACTTGCGGTGCACGAAAAGGTTCCTAGAGAAGAAGAGTTGTACTTATTGGTGGTCATAAAGAGAAAAACTATTTTTTTATTTCTATAATCACAACAATATTTAACAAAAATGGTTATGGTTTGACTTCGTTGTCTAATTTAATTTATAAGATATTCATTATATACTTTCTGTTCAATATGTGAAGATACCACATCATTATTTGTTAAACTATGACATGGTATGAGGATAAAATGATCACTGAGAAGTGATCTTGTTTAACTTTTAAATAATGAAAAACAATTATGTTATGGTTCATCATGATGAAAAAATAAATTTTATTTCATTGAATATTTCATGGAATTGAGGGAAAATGATCATATCTTGATGATTGTAGAGTTTTAGTAGAATAAAATGTCATAGTATTGAGTAAGTTGTTAACTGATTTAAATTAAATATATAAATTATAAAATGGATAAGATCTCTATCTTTTAAGGGATATCAAGACTCGTGTCATGTCTTCAAATATATAATAAAAAAATAAAGGCATTTTATGGTTACATTAAAAAATGTCATGGCTTACTAGTGTTATAAATAATTATGGATACACTTGTGACCATGTTACGAGTTTAAGAGATATCTGGACATACTTTATTGGAATATTTTTTGTGTGTAAAAGGGATATGTTGGAGATAAGAACAAGGTTCACACATTATTATCAGATTAGAGGAACTTGACAAGGATATAATAATATTGTACATGATTTATCTTTCTCATTATTTTTATATCTTCCCTTCTATTAGATATTTCACACTTATCATGATCGAAGAAAATATTTATACTCCTTCAATATTTTTTAGTTATAATATGACAAGAACAAATGATATGGGATAACAACCGTATATCACTAAGGAATGAATAATCATAAAGAGTTATAAATCCTTAAAAATGGTTGTTTTCTTATATAATTTAATCTCTCTCACTATCCCTCGCCGCTATTTTATATTTGATATGTTAAATATCCTATGAACTAATTAACATTGGAGTATCTTGTGCTTTTAAGGATAAATTTTTTATGTCATTTATTCACCCGCTATTAGTGCCTCAAACATTATTCTAAGGAATATCAATTTGAATTATAACTAAGGTTAACTTTGGAGGATCTTGAGGTTTGTCTCTCTTGCATGAATTGTTTCAATTAAATAATCTTTCATGGAATGTTTGAATTCTATTAAAAAAGGTTTTCACCTTTTTATATGAAATTAATTCATTTATTAAAGTATAATATGGTTCTATACTAAATTTTATTTGGATTAGATGATCTTTTCATCAAATAAAATGGAATTAATTTATCTAAATCTATAGTGGGTTTACTATATTGGATTAGAAGAATTTTTTTTGATATGAGAACTCATAATTTTTTTCTCTCATCTCTCACAAATATGTAATTTAGAGGAGTGATGATTTCAAAAATAGTTAATGTTATATGAAAAAATAATATGATATTCATAAATCAGGTAACAAGGTAAGAGAGTCATGAATTTAAAATTTTCAATCTCAATTCACATATAAAAAGTTGATAGGGTTGAATTATTCATGTAAGTAATCAAATTGTTTATCTATATATGAAGTCATGGAGAAACACATTAATATTCAATTATGGTGAAATTGGTTTTTCTAAGGTCTTGATTGATAAAATTTGGAAATAATTAAATATATGTCAAATATGGATGCTGAAATACCATCTCGGAAATTTAAACCATCTGTAATTTTTTACACCCCATGTAAAATTAGTTTTTCACTTTTATTCACTTCATGAAATGTCACTCTATCAATTTGACAACTGGTAAACAATGTGTAATGATACAATGATGTGAAATGTTATTTTTTTACACTAGATTCCTTGTTTTTTCTTGATTCATCTATTATGTCCCTTGGAATTGTTCCAGGACCATCCTGAAAAAGACAGTGTAGTGCTGTGAGATTCACTCATCAATTGAAGTCTATTTTTTCTCTTTTTTCAATAATATATTTTCACCTCCCATAAAACAATAAATGAGTTAAACTATTCATAAACTAGAAAAAATAGTTATTTAAATTCAGAAAAAAATATATTAAAACACCATAAAAATATGCATCAAATATAGATATCATCTAGATATATAAATAATGTTTTTGGTAATGTGGAGAACATAATAAAAATATCTTTAAACCAAGATCATTCAAGTTAGAAATGTGTGGTGGTAGTCACTGATAGCTACAAAATAAACTTTACCTCTATTGGATTCTCATATATCTACCTCCCCTTAGTCAATCTTCCTAAATCAAATAGGTTCCATAATTTAAATACATATGTCATCACCAAAAGCTATATCCAATGCCAAATTTTTAGAAATGGGTAAATATTACTCAATAACAGACACACCTAATGCTCCCCCCTACTTCTTAGTATTGGTCTTGTTTTTCTTCTAATAGTCCTTCTTTTCACATGTGAAATAAATATAATCTAGTTACCTTGCTTTCCATTTACTCTTATTTAAATGGTATTGTAGAGAAGATTTGGGTTTACTGAACTTTTCTTGGCCATTCCATTTATTCACCATAAGGATCGGTAGCCTTTTGCACTTCATCTCCTTATCTACATGGTGAAGAAGAGTAAGCTGATCTGGGAGAGACTTCTCAATGTTTTTTATATTTAAATTAACTATATATCTAGAAAATATATAAGGGATTTATACTTGAATAATATTTATGTTGAATTATTTAGGGAGTTTAAAACCTAGAACTTACAAAAGCTTAATGTAGGAAATTATCTTGATTATGTGAGGCACGATTATCCCACCCTCTTTAAGTGAACTCTGAAAGAGTGATTTGGAAATCTCAAAACATTCTTATCATTATATATCATGATAGGGGACACAAATATTATCTAGCATGCTATAGGAATCCATGTTATCATGATACATCATGAGTTAACTATAAATGGTTGATAGCATCAAACATTGAATGCCTACCACATCATTATTATATTTTTCATAGATAAAGAACTCATCATCACTCATATATTTAGAAGGAGGATCAGAAATTAAGGATTATAGATTATAATATTTCTGTTCATGGAAAAACACACCCTGAAAGCGTATGAACCACTCCTAGAATTAATTTCTAGTGAGGATATTATCTTTCTACAATATGGATTTCAAGGATAATTGGGATGAATAACTTTATATTTTATACTAAATTTTAAAAGACAATATTATAATTAATTTTCTCGATTAAAATTTATATAATAAATAATTACTACTAAATATTTTTTAAATATCATAATTTTTTGTCAAGTCTCAATATCCCTCACCATTGGACTCATAATGTCCCATAATACAAGAAATTATGGTGGGGTGGAACCACATTTACCTTCTTTATGATCTAGAATTTGGACATGAAAACCATAAGAAAGTATTTCGTAGGTGATATTTCCAGCTACTGGACTATAGCTCCTTGATTCATTGAGTGGACTCTCCAAACCTAAAGTTTGGACATTTATTTTCTCAGCACTTTATGCCAAATTTGTATTGAACAAAAACTGACCATTAAATTTAATACAAGTTCAATAAATTCAACCTAAAACTACATTAAGAATTCCCTGATAAACAAAAGATTCCATACTTGAGACCTAATCAAGTAATTTAATGCCTAATATCACTTAATATTATATATAGGGATTCTAATTTATGATGTATCAATTTTATCTTATGTTATCCTTTACACGAATTGTTAATATTATTTGGATTTTACTTAATGTAATGCCCAAAAAAATAAAGTAGGAATATTATATGTGATAGTGTGTATGACACGCAACACTAATCGAGTAAGGAAATATAATATCCTAATAATTTACAATATATTTACTATTATAAATAGATTAAATATATTTTTTATCCTTCAATTCACATGACACTGAGTTAGTGTACGTCACACACAACAATGAGTTTCAGTGATGACTTGCGTTACACGCTAGACCAAGTTTTACCATACAATAATATATTATTAAAATATTATATAATAATATGTAACATAGAAATTAAATTCACAGTTAATAATATTATTAATTAAATTATAAATATATATGAAATAAATTCATTGGTTACTAATTAATTATAAATGAATATAATAGCCAATTGAATATATGGGGAATGTCTTTATAGAAAACTATTATCATGCTAACAAAGATGTTTTATATAAATAAATTAAATTAATTAAAATTAGTGAGTTATATTAATGTAATATATGTATTATATATTCAATAATATATTTTTTATATTCATCTAGTCGTATTGATAGACATAAGATAAGAAAAATCCCATTTTTATACATAAAATACAATATTTTTATAAAGGCACTTTTACCGCCTTTTAATGAGAAACCTATTTTAAATCCAAATATTAGAAATTTTATATATATTATATATCAAAATAATCATTGTATTTGAATTAGTAACCAAAAAATTATCTAAGGTTAATTTTTTTCTATGATGTTTCATTTTTTGATGGATAGTAAAAAATACTGAATTTTAATTAAAAACTGTTTTTCATATAACATATTAATTTTGATAAATTATATTTTAAACTAGTTTTAAAGTTTAAGAAGAAAATTATTTTACTATTTAACCCAATTTATATCATTGGAAAAAATTTACATTGAATTTGGACATAAAAACCTGGAAAACTATTGAATGTTTTGACATTAAAAACCCACGTTCTCATCTCCTCTACAGGATTAAATTTAAATTAATTTCAGAGACATATGTGATTAGAATTAAGGAAAATATATTAAATATTTTGAAACATAATAATTTAAAAATTATAATAATTTAATCATAGTTTTTATTAAAATAATTACTGAAATTAATTAAAATTAATTACAATATTTAAAGTGAAATTATGCTTAATAAGGGACAAAACCTTAATCTTAATATCCAAAATAACCTAAAACTTATAAAAAATCCATTATATGGTCATATTTATAACATATACACCCTTGGATATATTTTTTTCAATAATTGGATCCATTTTAAATTGTGAAAACGTGGGTGTAATTCCCTTTTCCAAATTTCACTAGAGTGACATCCTCCTCCACTATTAATAGGCACTCAAGCCTCCCACTTCCTCACACCTTTATAGCCAATTTTTCTTCCCAAATATCTTTCCAAATATCTCATAAACATATCTACCATAAACTTACAATATTAAACTTGTCGATATATCCATCCAATGAATCTCTTTCGTGCAAACCAAAATGAGTTACCAAAAGAAGAAGTAATATCTCACCTCATGCTCTTTAGTTTTAATTTCATTATCCAAAACCTAAACTCTCATTAATAAATGTTTATCTAATAAAAATAGTATAATAAATATAATGAGATATTGTTATATTATGTTTTCTACCATCACTTATACACACTTCCATCTAATTAGTAATGAAATTTTTGTTTATGTGTACATCGAACTACTGCCTAATGAAACGACATCTTTCATTTTTTTCATTTACCACCTTTAATGGTTTGTAATTATGATGAACATGTTGTTAATATATGATATTCCTTGTTTTTGTATACTTATTTAATTATTTTATGACACATAACTATATGCACTCCATTTTATGGTAATATGATAACATCGTTTGTGGAAGTGTGGACTACCGCCCACTTAAAGCGATGTGATTCGTTCACATTGTATATTGATTTAATAAAGGATTGTTTTAATAAAACTACGTAACATATAAGAAATTGATATTATAGTGGAATTATATTATACATATATATTATTTTCATTGCATTCTTTTAAAATATGACAAGGAAATGAATGTAGCGTTCATGCATACGTACAACCAACTATCTACTTGAACAATATAGTTCATTTCATATCTATAAACATTATAGATTATTATAAATTAATACATAATGAATATATAAGATATTAAAATCATGATTTAGATTGTGTATATGATAAAACCATGATCTAATTAATAGTAACAAAAAGTAATAAATTAAAACATACTAAGAAAACTGGACAACTAACATAAGAAATAGTGAAAATAATGAAGGATTATTAATAAATAGGTAATAAGAAATTATAGGAAGATCATATATTATATAATAAATATTTATATTGTTATAGAATAAGTTAGTAACATGTTTAAAATCATTATACATTAATTTAAAAGATGTTCACTGAAAAATAAAACGCAAGTTAAGGGATTTCATTTCAATTAAATTGCACCGAGACTTATTTGGTGTCATGCACCTAGATTATTTAATGTGGTGAATATACTTCCCTTTTAAATGTTACATCATAAAAATTCTTATTCCAATGATATTTTACCTTTTTTTAATGTTATTTGTTCTTATGGATTATGATTCAAATGTTTTGAACTGGTATGGGACACTTTGTAATATTTAAATATTATTATCCTCGAGAACGTTTTAATGATTATCATTGTAATAACAATTTATTTTGTGATTATTAACATTCTCTTGAAACAATTTATTTACTATTTTCACCTAATTTATTATATTTGTTGTAAAAACTGAAAATATTTCATATAATATCATGATTTATTCATTCTTCCTAATATTTTTTTATTCAATTTGAATTGTTTCATCTAAGTGGATTTGAGATAAAGTTTCTAAGGGGAAAAATTTTCAAAACCAAATTTATTTTAATTGGGTTATACTTATACCTTGTTTCTATTAATATTCAATTTTTATATGTATAATGAATTTGATTAACTATTGATGTTTTTCACTTCTTTATTTGGATTTACAATTGATACACATAATATACTCATTGATTGGTTCTCACTTTAACATTATAATCTTTTCAAGGGTATACATTACAATATCATGTTTTTTGGGATCGTTTAAGCAAAAATTTACATCATCTGAAATTATTTTATAATTTTCTAATAAACCCTTTAATTTTATTCTCCTCTGGTTACACGTGACCTTTATCAAATAATAATAGCATTTTCTACTATTTAGTACTGAAAATGTTTTAAAAAATGTTTTGAAGAACACCTGGCATCATTATCTACTTAGTTAGAGAACCTATTTTATTATAAATATTATTTTTCCTAAAAAGGTTTTGAAAAAATGATTCTATCCTTTATTAAATGATTTATTAAATTCATTTTTATAATTTTTTCCTTTAACAATGTCTTCAAAGGAATCTTCTTGTCTTTTTTGTAATAAAGAATTCTTCTAGCCTTTTTACCATGAAAAGGGAACATTCTTCTTACCTCACATTGCTTTTACATATTTACCTTCCAAAATTTCATTAAATCTTCATTTACATGATTAAAAGGTTATATTTTAGTGATATTTTTTTCAAAATTTATTTTTAACAAAGAGTATTTTCAAACTATTTTTCAACATAAAAGGATATTTTCCTCAATAATTTTTAAAATATATTTTTTTAATATATCCACTCATTAATGACAATAACCCTTTATTTTACTCTACATGGGATTTGTTTTGTTGATATTATCATTATTATTCCTTTTAATGGATTGTGGTGATTTAGTTAAGGATTGTATTGACATTCACTTCAATGAATCCTTTTAGCCCCTTGAAATATTCAATTTTATATGATCATTTGAAATTGAGTTTACCTTAAATATCTATATCATTTTTCAAGGATATGATTATTGTATGAACCATATACCATTTTTCATATGGTGTTCACTCCAAAAATTGTTTGATTATTTGGGTAAATATTGATAAATCCATATGTTATATTCAATATGGATATTTTTCTTAAGGCATATTATTTATTTCAATTATTAGATTTGAGGATTTATTTGGAAAGGTATAACATCAGTGTGGTCTGGGAATAGATTTACCCTCGATTCATTGGTAGTCTCATGTGATTAATTAACAGATAAAAAAAGATGGTTTTCCCAATATGCTAAACCATATTGTAAATTTTCTTGACGGTAAAATTTCTATATACATAAGAAACATGGAATCCAATAATTAATCATTTCCCTCATTTAGTTATAGTTATTATTCAACTATGAGATTTTGCATCAACATATCTATGTGGACATTTCATTTTTAGTTCATTGATTAAATGAAACTTGTTTCAGTTCCTTACCATGGAATAGTGACTTTTTCTTATCTAGTTATTTGAATGGGAAGTGTTTCTAGTTATTACCTTTGCATATTTTTTGTTCACTTCCTTCTCAGTTTTTTTATTTCATGGTATGTGTGTTCAGTTATTTAACATGAAAAAATTATTATTCTTAATGATTCATTATTTCTTACACTATACTTTTCCCTTACTGATCATTTGAGAGCACTCATATTTTTTTCCTTTCCCAAGAATACAACAACTATACTAGGAGTGATTTCCATGGATACAATGGATGAAATACTGTTATCCTCAAAAGAAAAAAATGATATTGTAATTAGTGTATTCATATATAATACAAGACTCATGTATGCATCACATTCTCAGCAAGAACTTTCACTACTATCCCAAGAGATATTAATTATAATATATATATATATATATATGAAAATATATACTCATTTTAATATATATTAATATTTATTCAAAAATATTATTATATATATATTAATATATTTAGGTATATTTAAATATATTTAAATATATTTACAAATATTTTTATATAAAAAAATTATATATAATGTCATATACATATATATTTAAACATTTTTATAAGATAAATAAAGTATATAAATATTAATTTTAAATAAAACATATACTAAATTATAATTTTAATATGAATTATATATTGATATAATTAATTTCATATTTTTGAATATGCAGAAATATATTTATATACTTATTCATAAAAGACACCACAATATGAAAACAATTAATTTCAACACCATCATATTTATATGAACATAATCCCATGGAATAAATTCATAACCTACCCAGAAAAAGTCAATAATTCCCTCTTAAATTAATCATAAACTCAATTACATTTTCAAATATTATGGCATAATAATAAAAAACTCGGTTTTAGTGGCCTTTAAAACCTATTCTGACTATTAAAAAATAGATTACTTGGTCCCTATATAATATACATGTATATATCATCACAAGATTCAATTTGAGAGCTCACAGACCCTAAACAGACACCAGAATCAAAAGTTTTAGATGTTTGGAGTTTAAGTAAAAAAATTAACTACTCTAAGGGTGTTAATAACATTATTATTATTATTATTACCAGTTTTTTAAAATGTGTATTACTAAATTCTAAAATAATTGTAATAATTAATATTAAATATTCATAAAATTTAAATCATATTTATATAAATAAATTATATATTACATGTAAATGTATATTTGGTATTATATAACTCAAATTTAGGTAAATATATTAATTTTATACAATAAAAATATATTTATTTTCAAAAATAAGATATTTAATAATATGTACTGTTTTTTATAGGGATTTATTTTATCAGTGCTATAAAACACTGAGAAATTTCACCCATTAATAGAGATTGTTTTACTTCTAATGAAGTGGGTATGTTTGGTTGCCCATTATTAGTGATAAAAAATGAATAAATAAAGGGTCCCCCATTAGTAGTTCTGTTTAAGAATCAATTATAAAGGTTGATATAAACACATTCATTTTTAAATAGTCCTAAAAAAGCACTGATAAATGGATTTTTTATCATCACTTTTAAAAAATTACACAATAAGGTATAGTTTTCTGAGTGATTTTAAAAATAATTGATAAATGAACACTTATCAAATCATATTTTATAGAAGTGTATACCTACAATTCTTAATTATTGTATTCAGCTCTATTAACAGTCTAAAATATTTTAATATCAAACCTGATTTGATTATCAACATTCTTTTTAAGGTGATTAAACCTATCTAGAGTTTCTGATTTACACAAAATAAGCATGAAACTAGTCATATGAGTGAAATCATAAAAAAATACATAAAATACCTACCTCCACTAGTTGAATTCAAGATCATTGGTCTACACACATCCTTGTGAACCAACTAAAGAAGATTCTATTGGGAAGAAATCCCTCAAGGTAACATTGTAGTGTTTTTGGGTTGATTGTGTTTGTTGATGATTATATTTTTCAAGGATTGTTGTGGTGGTCCAATGATATTGCGGACTAGGAATCATGACAATGATCCATGAAAAATTAATGGGTTCCCTTTTAGTGGTACATAATATTATCTAGACAAGGTGATGCCATTTCCCATTCTTTTCCAAATTTTTATGGTACACAATTTAAAGGATAGATTGTATCACAAAATATATACTTCCTTGCATTCCTTGTAAAAATATGAAAAATGAATGAGTCTCAAAAACACTAGGTTTCACTAAGGTCATTTCACAAAGGTGTGGATCATCGCGAATGAGCATCACAAATTGAAATTTTTTTAACAGTAATATCTATAAATATGAGAAGCATCCTGAATGGAAAATTTCCCTAGTTCATCATGAAGGAATGTAGAATCTTACATGATATGGGTGATATTCGAAAAATAATTGATGATTTGGATGAAAGATTATAGAATATGAGGAAATTTCTATAAAAAAGACTTTGCCCCCTTCAAGAAACTAACAAGGCGTAACGAAGATTCTAAGGCTATAAATTTGCAAAGGTTGTTTGTAAAGGTAGTTCTTGTGAAAAATTTTGCATTGTATTGAAGTTTTTGAAGGATATAAATTCTATTCAAAAATTGTGAGCATCATTAATGTATTGAAATTTGTGAAGGATATAAAATCCAACTGAACATTTTAAGCTTCATGAAGGCTTGTTGAGATTCAGAAAATATGTGATATTTGTGAAAGGTTTATGTTTCACCAAGGCTATTTGGTCTTTGAAAAAGACATGTGCTTCATGAAGGAAGTGATAATTTCAAAATTGTTGAAAAGGTATTTCCCATTAAACCTATTTTAAATTGATATTCATTAATTGGATGAATGTAAGTAACACCATCAAGGTTAAACACATTTGGGGATAGGGGAACTAAGTCGTTGACTATCTTGCTTATTTGAAGTTTTTCGGTCCTGACCTAATCTGTCATCATACGGTGAGATCCCTAAAACCCGAGGGTGTCAACTTAGTTAAGGTGATTCACTCAGTCTTCACTATTTTAGACTGCATTAGGGCCTTCTTCGATTCATGCATTTCGGTGTGGATTCGGTTGTAACTTTTCTTTTCCTATTTTTTTTCAAATGATGATGATGATGATTAAAAAACATCAACGAAACATATATCTACAACTAAGTTTGTATTAATTATTTATAATGAAGTGAACAACATGTCAGTAAACTATGTGTGAATCCTTTGCAGAGTAGCAGTCAAAGGAAGAGGAAGAACGTGATCGTTTCCACCGACACCGAGCCATCATAAGAGAGGTAGGGAGTGACCTTGGGAAAGAGTGAGTTGTCCCAAAAAAATTAATGTTAGTGATCCTAGAAATATATGTGATCTATCATGAACCTTGTATTTTGGTAGTGAGACATAATGGATTTGGTACATCATCACATCAACATTGCATGCTTTTTGGACATAGTCCAGTGAGGGTGAACCAAGTAAAATTGATGTCTCTTGAGTATGATTTCATTTCCGTTAGAATATTTCTTAGAGAAGAGTGAAGAGTGTTCTATTTAATGGTGAAACAAGATATGAAGGGATAGTTGTTTTAATCTTTCATAGCCAAATTCACCCCCCTCTCAGGGTATTTAACATAGGTACGCTAATAGTTTCTTTATCTTGATCAAAATTCGATTCTTCTTTTGTTTTCTATTTTCCCGTTGTGACATGTATCCCAAGTGATGATCCTTTCATGATGTATCTTAGTTATATAACACATAAATTATATTTTGACAAGATTATTTATGTTTCTTTTTCTTAAATGTCCTATTCTCCTATTCCATTAGTGATTTTCTTCTATTATTATTAGGGTATAAGTCTCTTGATTATTGTAAAATATTAATATACTATTACTTATTCACTATCCCTTCATTATGGTAGTGTCATCCTTTAACATCTTTACGGAACATCCTTCATTGTAAAATAACACCTCATTTCCATTATGAAAAATATTGGAAACACTCAAGATATTATTCTTCAATCTATTAAAAAAGATAATTTAACTATATTTCATCATTCTAATCCTAGTAAATCTAACTCTTTCATTAAGGCTTGTTTCATCATTTAACTTTTTTATGAAACATGCTTCGTTTTAAGATATTACTTCATTCCCATTATGAAAAATATAAGAAAAACTAAAGAGACTATACTTTAACCCATTAACAAATATAATTACACTTTATTTCATCCTACTAATAATAGTAAATCTGACTCATTTGTTATTAAGTGGTCCACTATTATTGAAATTAACAACTCCTCCATCATGAATTTGGTGGTTTTTCAAAAGATTCTTATTCCCAGTCAAGTGTTAAGAGAAACCACTATTTATAATCTAAGGATTCTCTTATTTCCATATTTTTATTAAATCTCAATCACCATTCCTATCTATTTATTATTCCTCCTCTTAATATATTTGGAGTTCTACATTTTATATAGTATATCCAATATCATTATACGACACTTTTTTGGATGTGTGTCCAAATTTATCACAATTCTGATAGTTTCCCTTAATATAGTTAAACTAATTATCCAATTATACATCTTCTTTGGTATTTTATTTTGTATAGCCTCTAGAAACTTCAGGATGAATCCCCCTCAATTCATATACACTCTTCAATTAATGAAGTGACAAATTTTATTGGTATATGACAACACTTTGTGTGTATATTGTATTTTTTTTAAATTGGTATTCTATTAATATAAAGTAAAATTTGTGTATGATTTTAATGATTTAATGAAGGATAATTAGAGTGAAAAAGAATAAAATTTATAATGGAAGATGAATCCCAATATTTTTTATGAAGAAATGAAAATCCAAATTGTAACGTCCCGGATATGGATGCCACTCAATGGTACCTCATACCCATTTGGCCACATTTCTTCAAGTTCATTTTCCTAAACACCAGAATCTTTTGACTAGAAGTGAGGGCCTAGGTCTGATAGTGGGAAAACTATTCCCTCATTGGAAGAGAATGATACATTAGAATACAAAATGAAATCAATATCAGAAGCAGTAATACCATACAATAAAAGAAAATAGTGGAAAATTGATAACCTAAATTACCATATTTTATATCATTCAGAAGATGATGTTGCATGCAACATGTTCTAGGAAATTAGTCAAAACATGTCACATTGTTGCAATACATAATAAAAGTACCAAAATTAAAAAACAAAACAAAAGGAAACTTAGAAACATCGCATGCCTCAGCTTGGTCACATGCTCTTCTCCTCCAAAGTAGTATATCAAGTACTTGTAGATGAGAAATTTCCCTTACTGACACCTACAATAATTTAATCTATTTGGGACCCGAAGCATGACCCAAACAAGATGTGAGACTAAATCCTAGTAAGAAAGCACCCATGATCCATTCCTATCTATCAGTGAATATATATAATTGGAAGTGTACAATAGTGAAATCAGGAAGTGTGGAAGTACTCAAAAGTAAACAGTACTACTAGCACTGGTTTCCATTTACAATCATTTAATATTCCTTAATAGTAAAATTTCATTGAATTATATAAGTCTCGGAATCTGGCCTAATCCTAGAAACACCCATGTAAAATTAAGCACAACAGATACCTAAGAAGCCTTTCTAAATAGGAAAAGTGAAGACTAAATCCAAGCTTGTTCTTTGTCTTGGAAGACACATCATAAGTCATTCTATTTAATTTTTAAGATTAAATATGAATCTTTACATGACATTTACAAGATGAAATTCAAGTATTACTCCTAGTATAAAACCACCTACATCCTACGAGCTTGTCCGTACGATCCTCCCAAGAACGTAGTCCCACTTTGGGTGTGATGTGAGTATATGTCAATTCGGACATCCTTGGATCATATAAATAAGACCCAAGTACTCCCAATATATATAAACATTTCCATCTAAACTAATCTATTGTATCCCACTTTCCCGGAATTGTTTGGCCTTTAAACATCGTCTTGACGAGTTTTACCACTACATCCAGGGCTCACTCAGGAATTAACATAACAATTACCTCTTTGAGTTTGTCTGTGGAATCCCTTAATGGATCCATGATTCTCCCAAGGCATAAGTTAAAATAGTCACATTATCCCATTCATGTAATTCTAATATAAATCCATGATTCATCCATTGTTATTTACCCTTTTATCATTTAAGATTCAATTAAACATTTCATTAGGCATGCAAAGGTCAAAAAAATTCATCCAATATAATCTCAAGCATGGACCAACCTCATAAGGCTTGGCCTTTCAATCACTCACATGGGAAAAATTTCATAGAAAACAACACATGTAAATTAACCTACTACATGGCTTTAGAATTTATAAACCCAGGTGGGCACTTATCATATATCAAGAAACACATATAAATTAAACTAATACTTGGTTCAATATTTAACAAATCATGTGAGAACATATCATATAACAATCCTATTATGTAATTTAAACTATAAAAAGGCTTAACCATTAATCATCTCACATGGTAAAATCATTCATTTAAACAATTTCATTTTAAACAACCCAATAAGAGAGAAAAGGAATGCATAATAGGAATCCTGGACTAAACAGACATAAGCATTCATCCAAGGTAAACACACATATGGGGTGGCCCTCAATCAAGGAAAAAAACATAAAAAAGATTCCAAACACATAATCAATAACCTAAAAAATATGAAATGTCAATATGAAAAATTTATTCATGGCGACACCCTAAAAATGGTTGTGTAACACTCTGGCACATATGATATTTTTTAGAATTATTGAAAGGAATTATACCACCTACCACATACTCATATGAATCTCATCATCTAAAATTAGCCTCTAATTCAACCTAGAAAAGAGTAGAACTAAAAAACGATCATAAAATCTCAACCCTTTATAACTAGGTTGATAGAGGAATTCACCAAGAATGGATCATGAGGAATAGAGAACTCGCCTATGGGGTTCCAATGCATATGACGACATTTTAATTGAAGTTTAGATGATGAAGAGAGATCCAAATCTTTCTCTCACATAGCCATTCAAGAAAACCCGAGTGAGGGTTCTGTTCATGTGAACAATGCGAGGCTACTACCCATTTTATCCAAAAGAAGAAAATTATGTGGCACATACTTGAGAATACACACCGTGAATATGGCAGTTTTTTACTTCTTCTGTGGACATGCATTACACATCATAAAAAATATTTCAAACATCTATCTAGGGTGTGTACTGAGATTACATTGCATGTAACCCCCATTTACATTGTGGAATAGTCATGTAACCAGCACTCGGCTTGTTTTTCCTCCTTTTTCTTAAGTAAAAACCGAAAAGAAAAGATATATACCTCAAAGGAAGAACAGTGTTCTTACAAACTCCCCCCTAAAAAAATTTTCCCTGAATTTACCTTCCAAGGGTGGTAATGAAATATCTGAGAGTAACTCTGGCCACTGCGATAGTTCATTGGTCTCCCTATTCTAGGTGTCTTCCAACACTCAGTCATGCTACCATATAACCTATACTAAAAGAACTAACCATCCCTGGAAAACCTTTATCCCATGATCCAAAATTTCAATAAGATACTACTCAAAGGATGCATCTACCTCTAACTCAACCTCCTTGGGCTGAAAAATGTGAGACAGGTTTGAGAAAAAACTTCATAACTAAAAAAGTGGAAGATGTAATGCATAGTTCAATACCTATGAGGTAACTGAAAATGATAGGCAACCATATCGACCCTATCCAGAATCATGAATGGAATTATGTATCTCGATGAAAGCTTACCATGTCTCATAATTCTCATGTGTCCCAATCTTGGTACCACACTTAGGAAAACACGATATCCGACCTCAAACTGTAACGGTTGTATGCGGCGATGACATACATTTCTGAATGAGACTGCACTATTTTCATCCACTTCTGAATCAAATGCACCTGCTCGGTGGTCTTCGAGACAAGTCAAGGTCCCAACATAGCTACCTCTCCTACCTCCTACCAACATAGGGGTGATCAACATGGAATACCATACAAAGCCTCATATGGAAGCTTCTAAATAGTATCCTGGAAGCTATTGTTATAGGAAAACTCAACCAAGGTTATGTGTTTCTCCCAAGAACCCCTGAAGTCCAAGACATATGCCTGAAGGAAGTCCTCATGCACCTGAATCGTGCTCTCTTAATGTCCATCTATCTGGGGGTAAGTTGTTCTCAGAAGCACCTGTATACCCATTTCCCTCTATAGAACATTCTAGAAATGAGAAGTAAAACTAAAATCCCTATATGAAATGATAGAATGTGGGAACCCATGTAGTTGTACAATCTCACAGATGTAAAACCACCCAAGATCATAAACACTGAAAGTTTCTTTGATCGGTAAAAAATTTGAAACCTTCATGAGGCTGTCAACAACAACCAAAATGAAATTGTTATCATGAGGTGACCTCAGTAATACCATCACAAAATCCATCATGTCGCCTTTACATTTACACTCATGAATGTGTAGCTTCTGTATATTTCCAACTGGTTGTTGGTTTTCCAGCTTTACCTACTAATAGGTGGAGCACCATAAGAAGAAATCAGTTACATCTCTTTTCATACCTTTCCACCAATACTAACGAGGTTAATCCTGATACATCTTGGTGACACCAGGATGCACAGCCCATACAGACGCACGAAAATTCCACATCAACTCCTTTATCATGTCTGTTAAAACCCATAGGCAACCATGTAAATGAATAACCTCATCCTATCATATAGTGCATCTAAGAATACTGTCCTCACTTTCCAAACTCTCTTGTAGAACAAGGCCTTTAGAATCTGATAGTTGTCTCATCTTTACTTTATCCAGTAGGGTGGAGGTAATAGTTAAGGTTGAATGAAAAGTCTTCCCCTGACTATTATGTACCTCCAAATGAATCTCAAAGAACAAAGCCATAAGATTCCACTCATATATATCTTGTTGCACTGCCTGTATCTAGGTCCTCCTTATTAAAGAACCAGCCACTTCATTGAATTTACTAGGTATGTAGGAAAGCTCTAAGTCAAAATAATGAAGTTATTCCACCAACCTTAACTACCTAATATTCATATCATGGTGTTTAAAAAATTTACTTGAGGATTTTGTGGTCCGTGTACACAAAAGAATGATCTCCCAATAAGTAATGTCTCCAATAGCATAAATCACAAACAAATCTAGCTAACTCGAAATCATGTGTCAGGTAATTCCTCTCATGTGGCATCAACTACTGAGACTTGTAAGTAACGACTCAATCCCCTTTCATAATAACAACTCCTAGACCAATACCTGATGTGTCATAGTACATAGTATAACTCCAACCGTCTCTAGAAAATCATTATCAGCGCCAAATTCAATCTCCATTTCATCTTTTAAAACGCCATCTAATAGGGATCTGTCTATAAATAATTCGAACCATTTTTTTCATGATCGTCATCGGTGTTTATAAACATGAGAAGTCAAATATTAATCACTTGTAGTAACCATAAATCCCTATAAAACCCTTCAACTAAAATAATTTCTTGGGTTTCTCCAATGAAACTACTGCTCTCATCTTCTCTGGGTCCACTTATACACTTGTCTCTGAGATGATGTGGCCGAGGTAGTGAATCTGATCCATCTAGAAGTGGCACTTTGTGATATGATCATATAATTGATTCTATCTCAATGTACTCAAAATGGTCTCCAGATGTGTGGCATGGTTGTGTAGATTATGATAATACACCAAGATATCATCCACAAAAACCACAAAAATGATTCAATATAAGGATAGAACACACAGTTTATCAATTCCATGAAACCCACTTGCACATTTGTGAGAACGAATGAAATAAAAAAATACCCATACATATAATACGTACTCTAAAAGGTTGTGAGAGGTATTTATAATGATATAACATGGAATTATTGATAACTAGATCTTAGATCGACCTTAGAGAAAACACGAGCTCCATAGAGCTGGTGGACGAGATCATATATCCTTGGAAGAGGATACCAGTTCTTAACCATCAACCAGTTTAACTTATGATAATCCATGCATAATCTAAGGGTATCATCCACCTTTTTCTAAAAAATGAACAAAAACCTCAATGAAAAGTATTAGGGTGGATGAAACCCTTAGCCTATAAATCCTTTAGCTACATATTGAGAATTTTTAGCTATGTCATAGCCATCCTGTATGGAGGAATGGATATCAGTGAAACTCCTGACACTGGATCGATAAAAAACCCTACCTCTCCCACTGGAGGAAAACCTGAAAAGTCATTCGTTAAGACGTCCCTAAAATGATAAACTACTAGATGTAAATCCATCTGACATTTTCCTTAGTCATCTAGATATAGTATCAAAATATGGTTGGTCATTCTGCCCATCCCACGATGCTCGGGTCCAGCTCGAATAGTCAGGATATTCCGTTCACCCTTATGTAGAATCTATCCTTCCTCTGGTGATGTAAAACTCACCCTATGGACACAACAATCAACAAAGGATTGAATGGAGACCAACCCATCCATTCTGAGGATGGAATCAAATCTTGTCATCTCTAAGACAAAGAGTTCCCATATGAAGTGACACCTAACATCATCTATGGTTCACTCCTTGAACTAATGAAAAAATTCTATTCTAAAACCAAACATAGTTTATAGAATCATAAAATCGTCAGAAATAAAAAAAAATAAGTCCCAGGGCTCTCCACAATGGAAAAAGATATGAAAAAATATGAATCCCCTATATCAAAAAGTGCAGAAGCTAAAACAGAGGTGACTAGAATATTACTTATGATAAAAGAGGGTATGGGATCATGATCCTAATTGGACTGTTGCACTACATAAGTCTGACATGTACCATGAACATGTGACACCACCTGGATAACCTACCCTAATCAACCTTGTTGTCTCTATGATCCTGGGTTCTGGATACCACATCCATGATTACCACCTCATCTTAAACGACCCGATAGATTCTAGTTCCCTAATTGGTGAGAAGATGCTGACCCGACTCCTGAACATGGAGTCGGTACAGACCCTCTCTCACTACCCACTAGTGGAAACATCCTATAGAGGTGCTGATAATGGCCCACCTTTCCACAAGATCAGCACTTGAATGGGTCTTGCGGACATTATGGCCTCGTATGACCAGGTCTACCTCACTGGTAGCACATCATGTGGCTACCTAAAGATACTTTCTGACTACTAATATTACTATGAGAAAACTCTAGATGATGCTTCTTACTATTGTTCTATACAGTACCAGATCTCGGTGTCGAACCTCCCTAGCTCATAACTGAATATTCCCTCAGATTACTCCTAAAAATTAATGCTTAATTCACTATAGTAGATATAGTAGACAACCTAAAGACATTTTCCTATGATCATATTTCATTCTGAAGACCATCATCAAATCTCATATCCTTCTCTACATCATCACCCATTAGAATAGTTGTGAATTGCTTAACCTCAGTAAAATAGTTAGAATATTCCATAACTGACAGCATTATATACTTCAGATACTTGAACTCCCAGGCTCGATCAGCCCTTATCATCTTGGTAAAATATTAATAATAAAATACTATATGAAAATATCCTCATTCCATATCCTGATGATGCTTAGAATGAGTGATAACATTCCACCATCTCATGGTGGAATCATACAACATATAAGTCTCAATCTTTACCCTCTTTCTAGGAGGAATCTCTAAGTGCTCGAAGATCAAAATCATGGACTCTAACCATGAATATGTAGCATGTGGTCCTCCATCCCCTGAAAACATGGGAAGATTCTACTACTGTAACACTCGCATCATCTCTTTTATAGGTGTGATAGGGTGTGGTTCTACCTGAATATTTTTCATGAACCTTATGAAGCCTTCATAGAGTTGTCCATCAACACCTATGTCTGATATAATAGCTGGTGCTGAAACTATCACAAATAAAGGATCTACTGGTAGCCTATGGCATACCACCTCCAGGGTATGATCATTTCCACTCTCCTAGTGTACAACTGGAGGTCTTTGTGGAGGCATGAATCTACAATGTCAAGAACATGCCTCATTTCAAGTTCATTATCAAGGTTCATAGTTTAAGAGAACAATAACTAAACATGAGAAGAAACCCCTCAAAAGTTTCCAAAAGAGGATACACAATGTGTAGAAACCATACACAGTGTGTCCCCACAAGATCTCACATGGGAGTATACTTCTACTGGCCTGGGCATGTAATCACCCCATATACACAGTGTGTAAGTCTAGTACAGAGTGTGTACTCACGTCTCCCCTCCTGGCCATGCGCTTTAACATGGCCATTTCCCCATGGGGTCTGCCTATGCAAAACTACACGATGTGTATCTAAAGTACACATCAGGCATTTTCCAAAAACCATCATTTCATTTTCTCTCTCACACAGCCACACACACAGTTATTTACCACACTACGTGTACACATAGTACATGGTGTGTACTTAATAAAAGTTTTTATTCCCAAATAGAAGAACACATGGCATGTGTTCATAGAACCACCTTTCAAGGTTGGGACTAATGGTGGAATTAATATTTTTATATGATATATATGATATTTATTATTTATTTATTATTTTTAATTATTATATAACACATACCTTCATGCTTTCTATTTTTTTGGAATATTATGACTTTGTTTGTGGATGTGTGGACTACCACCACCTCAAAGAGATGTGATTCATCTACCTTTAAATTAAATGTATTATAGATGAGTTTAGTAATAATATATGATATATATGACATAAAAATTATACTAGAATTATATTATGTATATATACAAAAATATTTCATTCACATTATTTCTTCCTATACGACAAGAAAACAGAAACAATGTTCAAGCATACATACGACCTACCACCTCTTTGAATGATGTATTCCATTTAAATTTATATATTTTTAGATTAGTATAAATAATTATATAATTAATATATATGATATATATATATCATGTTTTTAATTTTGGAAATAAGTAAATCAAGATCTAATTAAGAGGATCATAAATAATTAGTCAAAACATATACGAAAAAACAAGGCAGTTATTACCCAAAACATAACATTAACATAGAATTGTGATAAAAAGTGTAATATAAATTTATAATCAAATAATATATGGAATGATATATAATAATATTCTTATATGTTATATTTTTAATAAAATTATATTTATTATATAAGATTTTTGAATATGTATGATGAAATTCAAGACTAATGTTAAGGGCTTTATCATCTCACTTTTATTTGTGTGAGTTATATGCTATTTTCACCACTTATTCTTCTTGTGTGGTGTATATAACACACTATGAGAAGTTATATCATTAATTTAATTTATTTAATGATATTAAAAGTTTAATTTTTTTTCATGGATATCATGATTCAAATGTTACTCAAGTCGTAAGGGGATTTTTGGTCAAACTTTTATTTTTGAGATACTTTTTACTTATTCATCATGTGTTTCATTTTTGTGGTGTATATCCATCCCATTAATTTATTCTATGATTATTATCCTTAAATTTATGGTTATTTACATATCAATTTCACGATCTCTCTTTCATGCGGTCTTATTTTTCAAAATTTACAAAATTGGTAAGGTAATTTTGTCTCAATTTTCCTCCTCTGAGACATATGTTTTGTCAAGAACCTATACTCTTTTATGATGTGTATATGATTACCTTTGAATTTTTTTATCATGAGTCTCATTATATTAATTATATTTTAATCTTATTTTAATTTCATTCTCTCATGGTAATTATGATTCAATGTTACCAATGTGGTGAGAGTTTATTGGTAAAATCTCATTGTTATCGGGATTTTTTATGATTATGCTTCCATTGATGAAATATAATGATTCATCTATCAAGAAATATCATGAATTTTATTCTCTTCTTTTTATTTATATATCATCATGTATTGGTAGTGGTTTTCAATTATTTTTTATATAGTATAATAAATAATTTTTTTATTAAAACATGACTTTATTTATATCTTCATTCATAAAAATACTTTCTCCAAAAAACCATGTATTATAAAAATGTTTTCAATATTTTTTTTGTTTATGAAATTTAATAAAATTATTTTAAAAGAGTACTATTATAAATTTTCATAGTTATTTTGATATAATTTTTTTTGAAAATGTTTTTAGGATTCTTTTATATGTTTTCAAAGAAAAATGATTTCAAAAGGTTTTCAAACTTCCTTTAAACATTTTAAAGAAAAAATGTTTTCATAATATTTTCAGTATTTATTTATAAGTTATCAAAGAAAACAATTTTCAAAATATTTTCATACTTCCTTTATATGTTTTCAAAAACAAGTATTTTCAGTGTTTTTTTCAATAAAAATCTACTTTTCTCAAGGAATGTTTTTAAAAACATTTCTTAGAATTATGTTCAATATAAGATGAAATCATTTTATATATTTTTTATTTACTATGGATATGATCCAAAGAAATTATTCTTATTATTTGTTTTAACGGTTTGTGCTTAATATAAAAAGATGATTATGAAACATGTTTCATTTCAATAGGTTATATGTTGATAAAATTCTTATGAAACCATCTTTCTTTAACAAGTTATTTTATGATGAAATGATTGTGAAACCTTTCTATTTTTCACAGGTAACGATATTACTGAATGTTTATGATACCCATTTCATTTCATGGGATATGATATTATGTTTATAAAACCCATATCTTTTTAGGGGCCATTATATAATGAATGTCTTATTATCTTATGGCACATGTATATATGATTTCATTATGTGATGGGTAGTACATATATCTCCCTCAGATGCACTGGTTAAATATTTATATTTCATGATACTGACATGGATATAATGAAGGGTGAACTTGGTTAAGTAATATAGGTCTATAAATAGGAGTGAATCATATTTGGTAGTGTAGGGCTGGTGCGAGGAGTGAACTCTATTAAATAATACATGGCTAAAATAGAGAGTGAAATCGGTTTAGTAAGATAGGCTATAGCTGGGAGTGAACCTATTTTAGTAAATGTATTTTTTAATTAATATGGTCTTGGTAGTGTAAATTGACTTCTAAGATGTTTTGGGGAGTGAACCTATTTGACTAAGATAGCTTTAGCAGTTAGCTTTGACAACTATGGAAATCATTTTATATGATTATGTGTCTACCAAAATTCCATGTAATATTCCAATTTTATGATTCCATGGATTATGCACTTGATTTAATTATGATTAATATCTTATGAACTGCCAATATTTATTCCATGCTTCATGTTTAGGTTCTTTGATTTGTAGGATATGATTTTTCTAATGTTATACTTATGTTTTCATACCCTTATGCTTATGTTATGATTACATATCTCATTTATTTACCCTTAATGATAATATGAGGTCATCCTTTCTTATGTTTCCTTTCACTAGGTTGTGAAGAATATTTTTAAGTAGGATTACTAAATGGGAAGTTCTTTGTGGGAATCATTTAATATTATTCACCAGACCACAATATTTTGGTCCATGTTTTCCAAGACACCAAAATATTATGGTCTCGGGCCATGTACTTTTGTAATGTGTTGAATATTCATTAAAAATGATTTAATATCTAGGTATGTTGAGCCTAGTTCACTATAAATGTTTCCACCTAGTTTATATCATGTGCTTATTGATGCATCTATGAGATATCTATAATAAATCCCTACCCATCACACATTTTTCCAATGTATTCCTTACATATTGAAACAATATTAATTAATATGACTTATCAATCAATTATTATCCATATTCAATCCAGAATACATAATTTTATATTTCATCATTCAATCTAATATCTTACATGGAAAGTTTAATTAAACTAATACCATATAAAAAATGGAATATAGTTTAAAATTAAGAATATATATGAAAAAATAAATATTGATATGGAGGAGAAAATTAATATATAAAGAATAATTTAAAGAGATGGAGAACATGATCACAAAAAAGCGAATGATCATTAAAAATATAATGACTAAAAACCAAAAATACATAATGGTTAAAAATGACCCTTAATTCATCATAATTAAAGGTTTAGTAGTAAAAGAAAGTCCATTTAATATTATAGAGGAAAATGGAAGTGAAACATTAAAATAATTTTTCAATAAAACTTTCTTAACTTGTAATAAAAACAAAAATAATAATTCATTTCTAAAAATAATTAAGAAAATAATTATGATTCTTTTAATATAAGAATTCAATAAATAATAGGATAATTATATTATTTTAAAATAAAAATAGAAAATTCTAAAGTATGATTTTATGAAAAGGTCGGTCATGATGGTGGAAACATTCATTGAAATTGTTAAGGTAAAAATAAAAGTTTAATTTCAAACCATCAGTAAAATTAACCATGGCAGAAAAATGATAAGATGATTCTCTTTTAAATATGTTTAAATAAATTCAAACATGTGAAAAAAAATTGTTTTTTTTAAATAGATAATATTAAATAATTTATTAGAATGTCATAAAAAAATATGGAGGTGGGTGATAAATTTTTTTGATTGAGGATAGAAGTAAAGTCAGGTTTACTTAAAAGATAAATTATAATAATTATGGGTACTAAAGAGTAGGAAAATGTGATTTATAGATGAAAAACATACAAATAGACATAATAGAATAAAATTAATGTGGTTTATAGGGAAAAGAAAATTGTATTTCCCTTGATGGAAAATAGAACACAAACAACCAAAGTAATAAAGCGGGATTGTAAATTTTAACCATATAGCTATAATAAAATTTTAATAAATACTTATTAAATGGAATAACATGAAATATAAAAAAATACAATTATTTTTGATAAATTAATGATATAATAAGTCAAAAGGGTATTATATATACCAATTAAAAGAAAATAGGTACATAATATAAAATATGTCCCAATGAAGTGGAATTGATACAAAATTCCATTACAAAAATTATAACAATTGAAGTGAAAAAAATAAAATGAAGACATTATGTCGAAGAAAAATTAAATACATATGAATCAATTGTATATTAAACCTTCAAAAAATCAAAGGTTATTTCACATATAATATTTTCATAAAAAATCAATGATGTAGCTTTATAACCCAATGAATGGAAATTGAGTTAGAAAATGCCTTACCTTGTGCTCTCTCTTAGTTGATTTTTTTTCACCTCATGTATAATGATTTTATAGAAGTTATTAATCAAAAATATAACAATATTAAAATTTATAATACCTTATATAATTTACTTTTAATACATAATCACCCATTTATTAGAAATTCTTTATTAAAATCGCCATCTCAGTGTTAACTATTCTATTATTTAAGAATGGTTTGGCTTAATGGTTTCAATGCATGCATAGTGGTCATGGTTTAATGAGTTAAAGAATATTTTCAAGAAAAAATTCATAATTTTTTACATTAAATATTTTTTCATAACTGACCGTCTAAGGTGTACATGAAAAATGGATCAGATCACTTTTCGTAGGTGGTAGTCCACACATACACACAAGCGACATTATCATTTTATAACGCATGGAACAATATGATATATTATTTTATATTATCCTAAAAATGATAATTATGTCATAAATAAAATATTTTTTCATTTATTCCAATATCATAACTATCCATGTAGGAAGATGATGAAAAAAATATATTGGTTATGGGGATGATAGTTCATACGTACAAATAAAGACTTTTTTATTTCACATTTAGAGTATATTATAATAAATAAAATTATATATTATCATTATAGAAGAATAAATATGTTATATAAACATTATATACATCATAATAACCATCCATTGAAACTGGTGATGTAAAATGAAATGCATTGATACGTCGAGGTAGTAGTATGCACGTACTCACGAGTAATACATTCATTTCCCAAAAGATATAAAGGATGTCAGAAAAGGTTACTCCATGAAAATAATAACATAGTTTTATTTTTTATAACTATTTTATTATATAAACATTTTTATAAAAAAATTCATGGAGGTGGATGAATAAATATAATAATCAAGCTTAGTTAAGAGTTATTTCTCTTCTTTGATGAACCTCTATAATTTATCTTCTTAAGGACCCTTGGGTTATTCTATTGAGATAAATAATACTTTAATGTGGATTGGAAATTTGAGATGCTTTTTTGGAGTAATTTGGATGAATTTAGTGGCTCAATATGTGTTAAGAAAATGGAAGAGGATGTTCCCTTTTATATGAGAGTATAGTATAAAACTTGTGATTTGAAGGCATATTCATGTAGTTGTGACTCTAAATTCGATATATTTAGAATAAAATTTGATATAGGTATAAATAGTCTCGCAAAACATGGTTTAAGAACTTTTTTATATCATTATAAACCTTATCTCTTTAGTTTAACCTCAATTAACCCCCTTTAAGTTTATTCATGGTAAAAAATTCACTCTTTAAGGGTAATGGAATTATTACTAAAATTTCCAAGTGGAAAATTCAAGGACCTTTATATATATAATATAAACACCTCCATACACATATTTAATTATATATTTTTTTTTATAATTTTTTAGTTATTTAAAAATTAATTTTAAACTTTAAGTACCATCTAAATCCATTTTTTTGGAAAATTCACAATGTTTGACATTAAATACATAAAGAAAAAAATTTAATTCAAACCAAAATCCACTAAAAATATCTAATAAATTATATATATCAATTTTATTCATCTATCCCCATTATTAATAAAAATTTACTTTTACAGTTTATAAACCAATTACTTGGTTTGTCTTCTCCTTGAAAAAGCATTTTGTTGGTGTTGAGTAAACATTTGAAATAATAAAACCATCACTAAAACTTTGAAATAAATCACAGAAAAAAATTATAAAATTAATATTTCAATGATCTATTCAGTACCATACTTAAATTCAGTACACCAACATGATAAAGATATTTTAGACAAAGAGTGTGATATTTTTTATTTTTTTTACTTAAAATAATATATATTTCATTATTAATGAAAAATGACACTATGTTTCTTTAAATTCCAATATTAGATTACGATGGTCGAAAAAATTCACGAAATTGGTAACAACATTTTTTGTGTCATTTTTTTTCCTTAATAAATAATATTTTTTTACTTGTCTTACCCATTTCGAGGTGACAAATATTTACCATGGTTACTATTTATAATGGAAAAAAATGAAATAGGTATATTTTAAAAATATGTAAATCACAATTACAAATATTTAATCCATTTTTTAGTATTCAAATTATATATGTTTCATCAATTAATTTTAATATAAATTCACAAAACACAAGGAAACATCGTTTTTGAGAAATGTGGTTTACAACTAAAAAACTAACTTATATCAAAATCATGTATAATGTTGACTAAAATGGATTTAATTAGACTATTATAAATATAATGTATCTTTTGTAAAATTAATTACAAATAATATATATAATTTTACATTAAAATTACATTATCTAAGAAAAATCATTCACAATTTTATGAAAATCAATCTTTTCAGAGAAATATAAAAAATTTGATCTATTTAAAATTTGATATATTAAATTAAAAAGGTATCATTATTTTATAAAATAAATTTTATAAAATTGGTAAAAATTTATTACAATCTTCCTACACAAAAAAATATAATAAAAATCATTTTTGAGGAAAATGTATGTTTTAAGAATAAATTGACTTTACCAAAAATTGTGTGATTCTTCCTTATAAAAAATAATAACTTTTATAACCTTTACATATATATTTCATAATTTTATTATTCATATTATTAAAAAATAATAAAAAAATGTATACAATTATAATTAAATAGTATAAATTTTAAAAGTTCTTCATGGTCTATTTAAGCTCAGTGTTGCATCTCTAATACACTATAAAGAATTGTATACATTAAAAGGAATATAAATAATTGGGCATCACATTATCAACTCCATAAAGAACTCCATCCGCATAATTTTGTCTCATTTTTTATAATCAATGTTATATTTTTTAAAAATTCTTTTTTTGACAACCCATATCAAAATATGGGATAATAAAATGTTCTTTTGAGAAGACATAAATGAATTTTTCAAGGTCACTTAGAAAAACACATAATTAGGTTCCTAAATAGGGAGAATATTATTGGGAGGTGAAAATATATAAATTGAATAAAAAGTACACTAATTAGGGTTAGAATTATTCCTTATAATGATATACGTTTGGAAAGTTGTTCATTAAGAAAAAACATACGAATTAAAAAAAAAATCCATGAAGAGAAAAGATACTATAAATTGAATATAAATGATTATCAAAAGATATAATTTTCACAAAAGATCCTATTTATATATATATATAATGAATAATTTTAATATTATTATATGGAAAATATACTTAATTGAATTATTCTCATTCATTAAGTTCAATTTCATCCTTTGATTGTGTTATGATATGTTTTCCACTTCTTATTTATTATGATTTTTTTTCAACCTATTACAGTAAAATAAATATCAAATTGGTCATAGAATCAACAAAATTATGATATCTTATTTTTATTATTTCTATTTTAATGCCAAAAACAAAATGGTTTTCTTAATTTAATATAATACATAATATAAATAAACCATTATGTAAAAAATTGACACATTGGCTACCAAAACATCAAAAATATTACCAAAGGTTAAACATGAATAAATTTGAAGCCTAATAATCAAATGTGATTCATGATATATTCACCAAGAATAAAATTTACATTTTACTTCATACATTTTTATCCATTCATTATGTTATATACCATATTTTATTAATCATACATTCTCTAAATTGACTATAATTATCATGAATTAAAATTCATAGTGTTTACATTCATCCATGATGGTTATTATATGATTACCTATATCTCATAAATATTAATAGATATTCCATCCATAGAGACAATAATTTTAGGGAAAAAAATTTAGGTTACCAATATGTACTATTACCAAATTTTATTTTACTATTAAAGTTTCAAGATTAACTATCATGTGATTCTCAAGCCCTTAATATCCTTCAATTTATCCTAAGATATATAATTTATGGGGGTAATCCTTGAGACATGGTACATTTCTCATCATAATGCCTTATAAATTAGGTTTATTGTACTTGATATTATATTATTTCTTTCCTTTCAATTTATGAGATTGATGACCCTTTTCTCTTCACATTTATCAAATTCCAAATCCTTTATCACAGGATGAAAGTTCCATATTTCGTTTTTTTCTTCATTGTCCCATATATTTTTCCTTAATTCTTAGATGTATTATTGTTATCATAAATTATTTTAAATGTATCATAATTAGATACTACTTTATCTATATTCGTGGTATTTGTTAGTATATCATTGTACAAATAAAATTACTTGGAGAAAAGTTTTGTTTATAAGATCTACTTAAGGCCAAGAAATAAATGATAATTTCACCCCCATATTATATATATAATCTGTTCCATTCCTTGCTAAGATTGTAATAGTATCTTCATATTCAAAAAAACATTTAATCTTCATTCTATCATAAGTTAATAACATTCTCTACAATTCATCTCATTTATTTTGAGGGAACTATTTGTTTAAACATATCATGTCAAAAGTTATCCATTCTATACATTATATTTATTCTTCATACCAAATATTTTGGAATAAAAAATAACATATATTAGAATCTCCATTATAAAAATACATTTATAGATTAAACTTCTCCCTTTCATTAGCTCCAAAAGGTATAAATATATTTTCAAGGGACTTTATCTGTTACTCAGTTACCAGTCGATCAATAGTTTCATTAATGGATGTAGGATTCTTCCATGTTCAATGATCTATCATAGGTGTATAATTTCATGAAGTAACTTGTTTCTTGACATGGGTAAGGTTATAAGTCCTAACCCGAGTAATATTCCCTTGTAAGTTCATGATCCATTAATTTCCAACACCTATTGTATCATCTCTCTTAGGAGTGAAATATCTACCTTCGATATGGGTGTTGATACCCTTCCTTCCACTAGGTGGAATATCTTAAAAATTAATATACTGAATTTTATCTAAATAATATTGAATATTATCCATATAGTAGAAATTCCTATAAATAGAAATTTTCTATAACAATAATTATAATAACAAATATTATAATAAAGAAAATAATTCATAAATGTATAAATAATGAATCATTATTTATCAATATATGACACCTTAGTTATAACCCAGGTCATTATAAAATTAAAAAAATTTATATTCAAATCTATCATGATGGTTTTTAAAGAGAATTTGAACTACCCCAATCATATCCATGGGAGTCTCTAGCTAGGAATGCAGTGTTAGTCCCACTACTGATTCACTAGTGGTGCTCGAGTTATTACTCAATTCTCCCCTTTCAGATTTTTTACCCCTAGGTTCATGTGATACCTCTAATTGACACTTTTTTGTGGTTATTAGTATCATTTACTATCTATTTTTGTTACAGGAATTTTGGAATGAAAATATGAGAATTTAGGGACTTTTTCAGGTCACATGTCAAAGTAAAATGGTTAATTTAACCATTAATCCTAAGTATGTAGCTTGTGTACCGTTTGAAAATGGTGATCTATATAGTTACTACACAGTTTGGTTAAATATTTGTGTAATAAATGAAAACCATTTGATGAGGGGTATTTTTTCCTTTAAATTTTTTTAACTAGTGTATCCTCCCTTGGCTTCCACATTTTTTCCCTTAACTTAGGCATCTCTTGTGGGGTTATCTCCCTCTCCCAATATCATTTAAGTGGATTTATAATTGGTTTCTTGGTGATTCATCATAAGGATTTAATGGATAGGGTTACCTTATCATTACTATTGGGGTTTATTATATTTTACTCTTCACCTCAATCCCTAGTGTCCTTGGTTATCTTATTTCCAGATGTCAAGTTTTTCTAAAATTGGGATTTTTCTTTTTAGGAGTTGTGAGACCTCCTTTGAGACATAAAATAGTGGTTTCCATAAAAGGTGATATGATTCCACCATATGAGATAGGTGTTTCCATTTCATTGTCTCTTATTTTACAGTTCCATGTATACATGGATTTCAAAATATATTTTTATCCTAGATTATTTGGGGGGGTATCTAGGTTTGTTGTTATCAAAAATTTCATTAACATTACTTTGATTTCATGGGGTTAAAATGTTGAAATTTAAAGTTTCAATGGATCATTGATGTAAATTGGAATTTTATTCATTATAAACTTTTAATTAAATTTCAATAATGTGTTTCTATAAGAAAAAAAATTATTTTGTTTTAGGGAAATTGTTATATCCAAAGTGGGTTTCTTTTTTGGGGTTTATGGAGTTTTACTAATTCAAAACGGGATGTGAAATGAAATGGGGATTTCATTTAGTCTTTTGTTTGTGATTACTAAATATTTTTATTTTTATTGGATTTTTATTTTGTTTTAAATGGATTTTTAAAGGTATTTCTGAACGGTTAGAAATTTGTGATTTGATATTTCATCGATTGTTGATTATTCCCATATTGAGACAATTTTATTTGTTGATAATATTTATATATATCCATGTTATGGATGTTTTAAATGTGATTTATGATGTGATTATGGGTTGGGGATATTTCTAAAGGAAGTGTTTGAGGTCGGAAGAAAGTGATTGCAATATTATCCTTTGAACTTTATTATTGTAATTAGATGTCATTTTTTATAAAATAGACCTCCCCCATTATTTATTCCATGAAGAAGAATTTTCTAACAAGTGTCATGTTATGGTATTTTTCAAGGATTTTTTCTTTTTCAAACTTACTAGTCTCCCAAAAAAATATTTTTTTCCTAGATATTGTAAAGGCCACCGATCAGACTAGGTAAGAGTGATTTTGTTGATGGGATGTGTGAATTTTAACCTTATGACTGTATGTACACCTTTTCATGTCTTATACTTTTCACATTTTCCCTAATTCCTTGCCTCATGATATGTATCCTATGATATTCCTTTCATTATTTATTGGTCGGTGTGTTATTGTTTTCTTAGATTGACTTTCATTTATGATATTTTGATATAGTCTTGATATTGAGTAGTTTTATTCCACCTCTTTATTTTCATTCCTTATGAAATTCCATGGTTCAATTTTAATTATATTTGTCCCTTGTTTCATTTATTACATTTCTGTTGGGTTTTTTATGCTTTTAATTGAGATAGGGGGATGTTCCTTTCCGTGTTATTATTTTTATTTAATGCCTAAAAAATATTTTAAACCATGTGATGTGTTTCTTTTGAAAATTGATCTTCTATATAAAAGGAAATGGAAACCTATTTTATTATATTATTTTCAAAATAATACTTTTCATTTATCTGATAAAATGAATTAATTTCACTCATGGTGGTATCCTAAAGGACTTTGGATCACACAATACATACCCATGTTCGTGGGTATGTAGTCATCATGTATTATACAGGTTTTTCCAGGTTTTGGATTTCATGTCTGGTCAGATGCCATATTCTTAGGGAAGAAGATAGTATATCGGGATTGTGCTAGTGAATTGAGTATAAAATAGGGAAGGTGTTTGGTCCTTTTGTTTTGTAGAACTATTTTTCTCATTTTATGTTACGTACTCATTGGACTCTATTATTTTTCTTCTAATTTATGGTTATTGTTTTGTAATCTTATGTTAAATAATTTTGTTATAACGAAATGACTTTTTTGAATGTATCGTTATTTTTTAATTTATTTTCCATGTTTGGATGTTTACATCCAGGTTCTGATGGGTGAAAATATACCCAATGGTTATTCTTGTTACTATTGAAGTTTTTCATTAGCCTGGCCAGATTGGAGATTCCCCTAGGGTTAGTGACGGGTCATCATGGGCATTGGTCTGGTTTTTTATAGTGTATCTATTCCAAAAACACGTAATATTTTTAATATCTATCTAGGAATATGATTATAAGAAACCACACATCATTATTTATAATATCTTATCATGATATCTGATACTTAATCTTATCATAAGGATTATCACTAAATTTGTAACATATCTTACCTCCTCATTGTATTGAAATGTTTTGGGGGAGTCACTAACCTTAATTTGAATCACTAAGACACAAAAAGCTGACTATAAATGTAAAGGGATTCATGAAAATTGGGGGACTATTTTCATATTAAATATAAAACAACATATTAATCTTGAAGCCATAATATTCATGGAAATCTACATGATTCATGAAAAAAAGAATGTAATCTTAAATAACCAAAAAACTAGAAAAAACTTATTAAAAATGGAAAAAAATCATATACTAGAGAAGACCAAAATAAAACTGAACCCAAAGACACTAAGTGGAAATCGACTCCCAACTATCTCGAAGCTCCAAATCCACATTCAACTCCATGGTATCTAGACACATCACTATAGAAATGAGATAACTTTACATTACTTGTGTCCCGCTACATGATATCTACAAACATAATAAAGATCCATGCAGGGGTGAGTATAAACATAGTAGGTAATCCACAAATTCCTCACTACTCATGCCACTAAGACAAGAAATAGTTATCAAATTTATATAAAACAATTTAAGGAAAACTATTTATGAATTTTATATCAAAACTGAAATCATTTCTAAGAAAACAATAAACAAGCCTTTAAATCATTTCTCATAATTTGGAAGACCCAATTCCCTTGTTTCCACACCCACACAAACAGAAATTCATAATAAGTAATAGTCTTGTACTCATGAGGTCTCTCTCATAAATACAAAAATGGATCACTAGGTGGCCAACAACATTGTTTTCCAATGGAACATACCCTATAATCTAGCTCATGTCTGATTACCCCAATGGCACAAGACCTTCTATAGGGTCACATCAAAATCAATGAACTTCTTCCAACAATGTATGACAAATTATTTTCCAAAACATTTAACAATAACAAAATTCATTCTCCAAAAAACTTTTTTAAAAACTTTTATTTATGAAATCATTCCATAAATTTGGCACGATCAATTTGAAATTAATAAAAAAATGGAATCCATCCAAATTCTAGTTTTTTTTAAACGTAATAACCAAATAGGATTTTCATTTAGAATAACACAATAATTTATCAATAATTTTAGGAAAATAATTTATTCAAATATAAGACTTTAATTTCCTAGTTATGTAGGGATAAGGGAGAATCCACTTACCTCTCAATGATTGGTGAAAATTAAGAAAACACTAATATATTCTATATAAAGGATTTTTTATTAATTTATTCAAAAAATTCAATCATGTCATATCAATATTACATTTATAGAACATAGATCTATCCATAAAAGAATTTATATAAGTTTTTGGGAGATATTAAAATATTAAATCTATTAATAATGAGAGAGAATGACATCTTTTTTAAGAATCTGGATCACCAACCCACATTAGTTCAACAAAAGTTTTATTTATATTAATAAGAATCACTAAATGAGCCTTCAGAGAAAATTAAATTAGAGATCATAGTAGATTAGGGGAATAATTAGGGTTTCAAGAATTAATTTGTATTATAACCACATTTTCATGTCACTAACAACACATCTCATGGTTTTCCAAATAGTGCACCACCTACGTATGTGCTAAAGGACAAGCTTGGTAGCCACATGGTTTGTCAAAACGTGCACCAACAGTGTGGTGCTAAAATCTTAAGGCCACACCCCCTAATTGTTGGATCATAGATCTAAACAAACCATTCACAAACCATGATTTTTACTATGTTTCACTTTATAAAGTTTCCCTTAGGAACGAAAATAGTTTGGTCAGACCATCAACCAAATTTGAGCCTATCTAGTTACTCAAAAAACGTGTTTCATTGTTTTCTAAAGGTGGTGTAAGGTTTCTAATAATCGTGAACAAATGATTCACCAAAAGTTACACCCCCAAAACATGTAAAAAATTCCACAAACCTCCTAAAACATAACCCAAGCATTATATAATATTAGAAAACATAAAACAAGGGTAATGTTTTTGAAACCAGGGGTGATAAATTCTCCCAAACATTGGTCTTTATATCCTTATAAACTAGAAAAATGTTGTTGTACTTGAAGCATTTGGTCCACTAATCCAATATTTCATTTTCATTCTCCTAGGCTTCATTCTGAATCTTACCATACTACCATAAAATGATTACTAAACCGATGAATTTCCAATACATGATATTATATTACTTATCCACAATCTATACCATCACATGAATAAATATATCATCTTATTAAATATTTATATGGTCTCATAGAATCATGTGCCTAGGATTAGCCTAATACATCTTCAATTGAAATACATAAAATACTTTATGCATAGAACCGCACATTGGTGGTAAATAAATCCGATATTCTACCTCAACCACTAATTGAAGTATCTAAAAAGGGATAATGTAAAAAGGAGAAAACATTACCTATTTACCAAAATGAGGAATCCCTATCCATGGAGTGATTTTCAAGAAAACATGACTTCACATGTCAAATGATAAAAGTTATCATCGATGAACTGCATATTATTTTTTGATGACTCTAAGCCATCACCATTATATTTAAGATCATCTGAATCTTCTCTTTTGGATAATTAAGTAGGCTAGGTCTAATAAGTTAATTCTCACTTATTTTCACCCAAAAAAGTTGGGAACAACAAGGACTATCATACAATGTGTTAAAATGATCAAAATATATCAATGATTGATAAAAATTATTATATAGGAAAGACACTAATAGTATGTTTTATTCACATGAGCCAATAAAATAAATCACACAAGACCTAATCATGTCCCTCAACATTTGGATCTTATTTTTAGATTTTAAATACTTTTAAGGGTGATACACATTACTAAATATCAATTGTGTTATAAGGGATTTCTGTAAGGATGTCAAAAATGATATGTTAACCTGGGGTCTTAGTCGTACATAATTGACACTAATATTCCATTCAAATATATATTTTCTAGGTTGTAGATTTTAGACAAGTCATCCTCCATATTTTATTCATGAACATGGATAAGGTTGGATGAATTTTTGAATCAGTCATTAATTATCCATATGGTATCATTTTTCCTAAATATTCTTGCTAGACCTATCAATCAACAACTATTTTCTCTTATTTCTACATAGTAATCAGTAATGACTGAAACATACAAGTTGTTTGTTAGTTCTTTTCCTTGACATGTTGACATGCGAGGAATATTGAGAGAAACACTCCTGCATTTCTCTTCATTTCAAACCACAAAAGTTGTTCTATCAATACCTTGTACATTTTTTGGATACCAAGATGAACAACTCATTTCTAATAGTGGAAGACATTTATAAGTTTTTACTTATAACGTAGTGGAAAAACAATATTTTCTACCAAAAATAGAATAGGTCTCCCATCTAGCATACATCACTCAACAGTCTACCCATCATTGAAATTTGAACTCATGGTGAAAACTTTTGGATTGGATTCCTTAATACGCATACTAATTCCACAAAATTAGGAAAAAAATATTCTAGAATGAAAACTAAAGTGTTATCTTTCTCTACGGTATCCAAATGAATATTATATATAACTAACATTATCTTCCATTCATCTGAATCCTTTTTATCCAACTATTTATATGATTTTTTGATCACTGCATATGCCATGGAATTCCCTTTATCTATTGTACACATCAAATAGAAGTAAAGAATATAATGATATTCTATCCATATATGTTTTCTTCAGTTCAAGTCTCTTTGTGAGAAGATGCGTTTCATGATCTTATGATATGTAAAATCTATAAATTTTTTACCAAGGAGATAATGACACCAATTATTCAATGATTGGACTAAATATTATAGTTCTAAATCATGTGTTATATATTTTTTCTAATGTGTCCCAAATTTTCACGATCCATAAGATACGATTTGATATCCCTGCCTAAGAAAATGATCTAGATGAATCAGAATAAAAACTATAGCCATGTCATGACTTAGGCAGTGTAAGGATAAGTAATGAAATGACCCAACCCATTAACTCTTGGAAAGATTTTTGAGACTCGACATTCTATTACAAAGGAACACCCTTCCTTTTCCAAGTTCATCATTAATGATGCAATATTTGAAAAATACTAAACAAAGAATATGTAGTATCTCAAAAAACAAAGGAAATTACGTATCTTAAAAACATTATTTGGTGGTATCCATGAAATAATACACTCTATATCTTCATGTTATACATAAAATCCTTTCTCATAAATAACATGACCAAGGAAACTTCCTCTTGTATCCAAAAATTACAATTCTAAAACTTAGAATAATAGTGATGTTCCTATAAGATTCCAAACACTATGGTCATGTATTCCTCATGATCTGGATTAGTTCTAGAATTCACCTGGATATTATCGACGAACACCTCTATAAAGGAGTAAAGATACCTTTTAATGATGTTATTCAATAATGCCAAAAATAATTTCACTACATTCATAAGATATAAGTGCATAACGACATACTCATAATGGAAACAATGACTATGGAATTTCATCTTTGGAATATCCTCCTTCCAAACTTATATTTGGTGATACCCCTAAATGTAATTTAATTTTAGAGAACCAATGGGCTCCCCTAAATTTATCAAATAGGTCATTAATGTGTAGAATAGGATACTGATTATTTAGAATAAGTTGTTTGGGATTATGATAATCCACAGAAAGAATAAGATATACATTCATCTTCTTTGCAAAAAGGATCGACTATGCCCATAGGGATATGCTCAGTCAAATGAGACCATTGAACTCTAACTCTTCTTGTTGATTTTTCATTTCTATCAATTCTATTTAAATCATATAATAATACAGAATGGAAATAGTACTTTTCCCTAGTAGTAGATCAAATGTAAACTCTAATTCACTTATGTGTGAAAACCCAAAGAAATTGTTAGGGAAAACATCCATAAATTGGTTAAATATTGTTAGAAATTCCCAATTTCTGATTTCATCCACATATTTTAATGTGTCTGTTGGTAACTCTTAGGAGATAGTTCCAACCACTAAAACCAATGGTCTTGCATAGCTTGCATCCACTAGCAAATATCCTTTAATGATATGTTTAACACCATTCGAAGGTATGAAACTTAGTTGTTGTGCATAAAAAATGTTATTTACTTTGGATATCAGCAAATAATTCATTCCAAAAAATCAAGCCTTAGATATCCATATCAATAATAGAGAATTTCCATATCAATTCCTCCCTATAGATAGTCATCATACATGTTTAACACTTAAAGGTTTGAAACTCTCATTCTCTAAGGGGAGTTTGAAATTTTAAAATAGAAAGAATCATCTCCACATGTAAACCCAAAATATTAACCATAGAAGAATAAATAAAATATTGGAATGAAACTATAACAAAAAATGACTTCATAAAGGTAGAATTTACAAGAATCATACATCACACCATCAAAGGACAAGATTGATCACTGTTGATCACTTTCCCTGCACTATATAATTATTTAACCACTTTTCATTGCAAGTTATTTCACTATTTATATTTATATTGCTGAGGATTAAGGTCATCATAGAATTACCTTAACTCCCATGCTTATGAGGATGTGGTTACTCTGAAGAGATATCCCTATTTAAGCACATGATGTCTCACACATTTAAGATGAATTTTCAGCATCATACCATAGATCACTATAATAATAGCATTGATGATGTTTCATCTTATTACAGGCATGACATGCTCTATGTGGAATTAAGAAATCAATATTGATATACTAAATGAAGCTACATTGGAAATATCCCTTATTAATATGGGGTTGAAGAGGGAGATTAATAGATCATGTTGTATAATTTTTTTGATATTTCACCACCTGATGAATGTGTGCCGCTCTTCCTCTTATTCCCAATGCTGGGGTTCCCACCAATTCCCATGGGGGTAAACTTCCTCCCTACAACATTATTTCTTGATATACCCATTTCCTTCACAATATCTCTATGTACCATCTCCATATAGCCTATAATACAAAGGATAATAATCTTCGAGTCAATTTCAATTCATAAACCCAAACAAAAAATGCAAGACATCAAGGATCCACATGATGTTTTTTCTAGTGAAAATAAAACTAAGATCATAGAATTATCCACATACAAATTCATAGAGATATTATCTATATTTAATTAGATTAAATTCAATATTATAGTAATCAGAAAGGTGTGAATAGAGAGTAGTTTATCATAAAATTGTTAAAAAATCACACCATGAAATTCTTTGGGCATGATTTGATTGGATATCTAAATTCCACTTTTAAAATTCTAGATCATTGATCATATACGTAAATGTCTATAGTTTTTTATCATTTAATGTTATAATTAAATTGAATATTTTATTAATCCTATTTAGGCATACCTTTTTTTTCAGTTCCAAATACTCCCAAAATTTGGGTGGATTATTCTTTTGAAAATTGATTGAGTGGTCCACCTATCAAGGATATTTATTCTCATTACCTCTATCCATGACTTGAAAATCCTGAAAATCATTAAAAAAACTTTGATATCAGTTATGGATTAGGTGAAACCATATTTTCTAATACATATTTTGATTAATTCCTATGATATCCAATCAATTTCATTCTCTATAACTGAAACAAAACATCATTTATTATCACTTACTAGTAACCAAAGTATTATAAATTTTAATTTAACATATCTGTATTTACCACAACTATTTTATTAAAAATATAATGATTGTAAAAAAATTCAACATTTTTCATTAATTATAACACAATATTAGATAAATGGACTCCCGGAGGGAATAATTACAAAAATTCATGATATCAAATTATCATAAGCTAAACCTGTGATGATGAGGTAACAACATACCTAGATGTGTGTTAAAAAACTTTTTTACCCAAACCATCATGTTAACATGAATTTCATTATAAAAGTTTAGATATGGATATTGATATTAAACATTTGAAGTTCCAACATTCGTATCACCTTGATACCAACTCAGCTCAACAATTGAAAAAGATTTAAACAATTTACAACATAAATAAAAAAACTGATACCATTTCCAACTCAAAGAAAAAAAAATATACCATTTATAACATCTTAACCCACTTCATTGGATTGAGAAGTAAGAACTAACTTACTATCTGTAGGTGCCATTCCCAAGACGCACAACTGTGATAATGGATTCTAAGGAGTTTAAGAACATTGGGGGATGATTTTCTATTTAAAGGTAAAACAACTTGTTAACACTAAACCATAATATTCAACATAATAAACTCCCTACAATCCCTAATATTGAACTCTTCATGCCTCAATATAGTATCAAGAAGCATCACTAAGGAAATGATATACCCTACCTTTATCTATAACACCCTGAGATTTTGTGAATTTTTTTCAAATTAAATTGAATCTTTTTTATATTTTCCATTACCTGCAACCCTAATTATATCTTATGTTACACATAATACTAAGTATGTATTTTATTATACAAAATAATGTGTTTTGTTTTCATTACTAAAAACAACTATATCATCCATGACACATGACACAAATCATCAAAGAACCATGAAATAGTATTGTTTTAAATTTGATCATTATAACCTATCTGTTAAATAGGTGGGTATGAATAGTATAAAATATTTTCTAAAATATACATAAAAATTTCATACTCAATATACATTTATTTATAAATTCTTATTTAATAACAATTTAATTTTTAGTCATGTTATTATATTCATAAATAATATGTTTTCGTTAAAATTGATTTTTATTCATTCTTATGAGAAAATATTATAATTAATTTAAAGATATTTAATAATATTTATTTTATAAAATGAACTTAAATTTTTAAAGAATTATATTAATATTAACTTATTGTGAATGTTTTGGATTTCTGCGAAAATAATGATTTTTAGTGAATAGTGACAATACAATCTTTTGTAAAAGTATCATTTATTTTCAATAAATTAAGTAATTTAAAGTCCCCATCCAGTTTTAAAGTAACATAAATATTATATAATTATATTTAATTCATACAATTAATTTTTAATCAACTTTATATTGTATTTTTGAATAAGTTTATTTTATGGTTTAAAAGAGGGTTTTTCTTAAAACAGTTTTAAAGTTAATAATAATTTTTTATTTTAATTAATTAAAATAATAAATAATATGGAATAATTTAAATTAAATGTAAATATCATATAAAAATAAAAATAAATTTATATTAATATAATGATTATTATAATTCATAGAGTTCATATCAAATAATCTTGTGTATGAAAGATAAACATCTTAAAAGCCGGATTTTTCATTGCATGTATAATTTTTGTTTTAATTTTAATTTCGGAAACATTTAGAAAATAAATTTTATAATAAAATTAATTTTTGAAATTTTCATCTCAAAATTATGTTAGGGTAAATTTTTTTAAGAGTTTCATCTGTTGATGAATAGTGAAAAATAAAAAATTTAAATTGAAAAGTGCATTTTAGTTTAATTCATTTATAAAGTAAAATTATATTTTAAATTGGTTTTAAATTTGAAATAGTTCAATTAAAAATATATTAATAAAATTTAGTTCATTTTAATCAATTTCATACTATATTATGATATTAAACTTTTGAACATTTTCTTCTTAAATCCTTGCCTTCCCATCACGTCTACGAGATTAATTTTAATTTAACATTTTCCAATTATGTGAGTGAAATTTGGAAAAATGAATTCTATATTTATAAAAATAATAATTTATATTATCTAATATGTTCACTATAATTTTTTTACAAAAATTAATAGTGAATGTACTAAAAATTAATTATCATTGTTAAGGTAAAAGTAGGATACCGAGGGGTTCGACTAAAAAGTTAAGGGTAAAAATGACCTATAAATATGTCTAAAAAATAATGGATTGAATTATTTTGAAAATTTCAACTCTAAAGATATATAATGGAAAAGTTTGGACCCATCTAGAGAATTAAAAAGTGGTAGAAATCAATTATTCTCAGAAACCCCATGTGTGTCCTCACCACCACTTATAAAAGGCCACCCCTCTCTTATCTTTTTTACACCATCAATAACTTTTGGTTCATACAAGACCAACCAAAATCACATCCCAAATTCTTCCCCTTAATACAAGAATCTTTATTTTATATTGAAATCCATCATATGAAGGATTTTATTGCAATCCTAAGGGGGATACTTGAAGAAGATGAGGCTCGAACGTGCACAAAGGAAGTCGAGACTTACGGTAAGGGATTTATGTCCCACTTTTTACTTCCAAGAGACACATTCCATATTCACAACCTGTTTATTTTAGGTGGTTTATATATATCCCATAAATGTATTTTATGATTATTATATAATTAATTATTATGAATTACATATCCCATTGAGGATATATCTTTCATAGGGTTTATAGTTAAAGCGTTACCAAAACAGTAAGGTATTTTAGTCTCAATTTAAATTCAATGAGACATATTTCATGTTATAAATCTTTTTTATTTTAAGAGGTGTATATAAAGCACCATTTACATGAAATATCATGAATTTAATTATTCACATGACATTATAAGATCCATTTCATGTTATTCCTTCATGGTTTTTATGATTAAATGTTAACAAAGAGGTAGACGTTTTTTTACAATATCATTATTTTTTCAAGATTGTTTATGATTATTTTTATGATGATAAAATATTTTGATCCATTTCTAAATAAATCATTAATTTTTTTATACTCTAGTAATTCATGATATTTTCCATTAATACTACCATTTTTCCACTCTTTGGTACTTAAGATATCTGGGAAAATATATTAATGGAAACCTAACTTCATTTATCACTTCAGTCAGAAATGTATTTTCATTCAAAAAACCTTGTTTTATAAAAAAATTAAAAAATGATTTATTAATATCCAATTTTGTTTAAAAGCCATTTTTTCTAATGTTTTACTTTTTAATTTTTTTGAAAGTAATCTGTATTTCATTTTCTAAATAATTCCCAATTAGTGTTTACTGAAAATCTGAGAGGAATCACTATCAATAAAATGTATGAAATAAATAAAACATCCCATTATCATGACCATTATTTTATTTTAATGTTCCTTTATAGGTTTTCAACTCAATTTTTAAATATGATAGTTTTGAAAATATTTTAGATTTTAAAAAGTGTATTTCAAGAATACATTTTATTTTCATCAAGAAATGTATTAAATCATTTTAATAGCTTCCCTTATAATTTTCCTTTTTATATTACTTAATAAATGGTGCTAGTGTCCTTTTAAAATTATTTTCCATCAATGATTACGTCCTCTGATGTTACCTATTCTTTACAAGAGATAGGATTTAATGTTACCACCCTTATTATTTCTCTAGATGGTTAATATTTATATTAATGAAATTTTCATGTAACCCATTTATTTTTTTTATTTGCTATTATATAGAAAATTTAGGAATTTTTTTGGAAACACGTTTTCCTTACATAGATTATGATGTGATGAAATGTTGAATTTTTTTTTGATATTTTTTAAGACATATGTATGGTTTTTATTATGAGATGGGTGGGACCTATATCTCCTTCTGATGAATTGGATAATGCTTTATATATCATCAGATAATAATAGGAAAAATGTATATGGACTTGATTCCCTATAGGAAATAGGTGTGTCCTGATCCACTATGGGAAATAGGTGTGTTCTGGTCCTCTTTTGGAAATAGGTGTGTCATGATCCACAATGGGAAATAGGTTCATCATGATCACCAATGGGAGAAAAGTGATTATTAATGATCCCAAATATTGATCATCTTGGAACTTTACCTTTACATATGGAATGGTTTTCTATATTTAAAATGGCTCCTCATTTTAATAACTTGATATTGTGATTCATGATCGATATAAGATGATTTCTATCTCTTATGGCTCATGTTTTATGAAATGATAATGATTTATTCCACAAATATTGTTTATGATCAATGAAAAGTTGGGTATGATATTTGTAAGTTTTTTTCATGATCACATACCTTTATTCTTATATCATTCATTCATTTGATCATAGATTGATAACTATAATGTTTACCCTTACTGATCATATGAGCTCACCCATTCATATTTTACATTTCCCCGAGTTATGAATAAAGGATTAACGTAGGGTATCTTTATGAAGAGTAATAAATGGGAAGATATTTGTGAGAAAAATTGAATACCATTTACCAAAATAGAAAATTGTGTTCAATGTTTCCTAAGGAAGTGATCTATTATGGTCCTTAGGCATGTGTTTGTATAGTGTAATGAAAATCCATCTCAAAAGATTTAATATCCATGTATGAGAGTCTTGGGTCACTATAATTGGTGTCATAATGACGTACTAGTTAACATTTGGAAACTAGGGTGATAAAACCACAGTGAGATCCCTAAGGAAATGTATGTGGATAATTATAAGGATGATTCAATGAATATGAAAACTTCCTGTAATTTTGGTTAGTGATATAGAAATTGGTTTCTTATAAATACGTCCCTATACGAATACTACAAGGGGATGTTGCTCTGGAATAGATTTACATAGGGGTAAAACCCCTTAATACACCATATTAAGCTAGACTCAATCAGAAACGGTTGCATTAGAATAATCCTTACTATAAACTTGTTTTTTCATTTATAGGGTACATCCTTTAGAAATTCAAAAATTCTTTATGAACAATCATAAAGGATTTAAATTGTTGATGACTATGAATGAACTAGGATAAACTTAACTTATTATTGACTAAATATGAAGGTTTAATTATTTTTAAATATTGTAAGTGATTTTAATGATTATTCTATTTCTAATAATTATTAACATTGATCACACTATTCTTTTTATATTTAATCCCTGGCTAGAACTAGAAGGAATCATGTTAACATTGAAACCGATGGAAAATTGAGGGACAGTGAGAATCCAAATTAGATGATGACTAAAGAGAAATATATTATGATTATACCTAATAATCTATAACAATATTTGATTAACAAAATAAAATTCCATGAGATTCTATACATATATAATTAGAGGATGGTAGAATTTTATGAATGTTTATTTGGTAATGAACCTAGAGGAAAGGAGATCTGGCTTCCTACATGTCAATAAGGTGTGATTAAAACACACAAGAAATATCTCAAATAGATGGGAAGATATTATTTTTGTGGAAAATAAGTTCATAGGGTGAAAATTTCTTGAGTATTTCAATGTAATATCTTTGAAGAACATGATCATTACCCAAATTAATTCCTTGACTCAAGAATAAACTATTATACCATTGAAGCATCCATTCCATCCCAATAATTGAATTGGTGGTACTAAAATATTTATGTATTTTTATTCACTAATTATGAATTTTAAAATATATAAGGATTGTTCAGCATATATTTTCCATTGGATTTGAAATATTATTTTTAATGATTATGATGACATAGAATAGTTATTTAAGTGAAAAGTGATTTTTTGATTAGGGGAAACATAACCTATAATATGCTCTTGATGTTGAGATAATGATATTGTTATAAAGATTTTATTTATCTGGATAATATAAATTGGAGAGTATTTATGAACTCGGAACTGTTTAAATATTTTTGGAAAATATGGTATATTCTATCATTGTTGGAGTTTGAAAAATTTTCTAATTAAAGGAATATCTCGAGAAAGCTATGTTTTATTTAAGGAATAAGGAGTAATGAATGTTTTCAATATGGTTTTGTTATAATTTTGGATATTAACGTGAATCAATAGAATAACTGATAAAGTTATTTACATGTTTGGTATTTGACAATTAAGGGATACATCATGTTGTTTTGGGAACTAATGATAAAATCATATTGGAAATTTAGTGACCATCTTTTTAAATATTGGATTTTAATTTTTTATAAGGGTTGTAAGGATAACAATTTATGAAATCTTTTATGTTTACATTTGTATAAGGTTTAAATTTTTAATATATTACATCACCATATAAAGATTTATTCATAACATTTTCTATATTTTTTTTGAAAATAGCTAGAGATATAAGGAACAACTTATCATTCTATTATAGAACTTATTTAGTGCTTCAAACATGAAAAATTCATCTTTTAGAGTAAGAGATGAAGTGTAAATTGGTTAAGAAACATGGAAGGGATTAAATTGTACCTATTAAATAGAAATATATCATGTAATCACGTTTTTATATATTCTCAGTCAATATGGTAAATTAATTCCTTAACTTCGGGAAAATGATCTTGAAACAAAAATGTTATCCTAAAACCATAATTTATGACTAATTAAATGAAACCTTAAATTATAACAAATATACAGTTTTTTTGTCGTTACCCTTCTTTGGATCACCCATTTTTATGTGATTAATTGTCTCTATCAACCTCAATAATTATTTATTATTTTCTTCTATTTCCAAATCGTTATATACAACTTATATTCTCCTATGTGAAAATCTAGTTACGACATACTTAATAACCACCATATTTCCATCTTTCCCTTTTTTTAAGTGGTATTTATCTATTCATTTATATGATGTGGGGTTTTATGAAGTAATTTTAAAATGTTAAACATTTTATTTCTGAGATTTATTTTTAGGTATAAAATCATTATAAGAGGAGGGGTAGAATGTAACACCATAAGATTTTTTTTATTTTGTTTTAAAATTAAATTTAATATTTAAAATATTTTTCATTACAAAACAATAATTTTATATCCATTTAAACATAATAATTAATATATATTGGGTTATAAAAAACTCTATGTTCATTTTTTGTTACACACAATAACAATATCGTACATGATGCACAACACCGGGCTTCAGTGAAACATGAAATAGTATTACTTTAAATATGTCTAGTATAACAGATTCGTTAAATAAGTGGGTATGGATAGTATAAAATGTATTATGAAATATATATATATGTGTGTGTGTGTGTGTATGTGTGTGTCCTACTCAATATAAATTTAAATTTAAATTATTAGTTAATAATCAATTAAATTTTATTAAAGTAATAGTATTCATCAAAATTATTTTTTATTCAAAAATAAATTTTATTCCTTTTTATGGGGAAATATTATAATTAATTTATCTAGAAATTATAAAGTTTTATTGATAAAATAAACTTCATTTTTCAATTCATCATATCAAAATTAACTTATATTGAATTTTTCGGATTTTTTAGAAAATAATGATTTTTATGTTAATAGTGAAAACATCGACTTCTTTAAAACAATATTTTATTTTCTTTGGGTGAATTTTTTGGTTTTTTTGAAGATTTGATATTTGATGAATATTTAAAGGTACTAAATTTTAATTTAAAACTACGTTTTAAATTAATTTATTTATAAAGTTAAATTTTATTTAAAATGTATTTTCACGATAAAATAGTTCAATTACACATCAATTAATCCAATTTAATTCATTGGAATAAATTTTATACTATATTTTGACATAATTGTTTTTAAAATTTTGAACACTTTAAATTAAAAAGATACATTCTTCTCACATCTGTGGGATTAATTTTAAATTGATTTTTGACACTTTTATGAGAGGAATTTAGAAAAATGGATTCTATATTTAGAATCAGAATAATTTATATTATCTAATAATTTAAACATAATATTTTACCAAATGGAATAGTGAATGCAGTAAAAATTAATTACCATATTTAATTTAAAACAAATTATCTCGGTGTTAAACTAATATTATTAGTAAAAAACAAACTATAAACATGTATAAAAACTAATTTATGGACATTTTTAGACCATGAAACCTATAACATTCAATAATTTCCCATTTTGGACTCTTGTGACATAAGAAAAACATGGGAGTGACCAATTATTTTTAAAAACAACAAGTGTGTAATCTACCCCACTAATAATAGGCCACCCATCCCCTCTCTTCTTCACACCATAAAATGCATTTTGTTTGGCCAAGACATTACAAAATCACATCTTGGCTTTTCTTCCCTCATCATAGCAGCCTTATTTTGAAATAAATATAACATAGAAATGATGTTATGTGAAATCATAAGGCTGATATCCAAATAATAGGAGGTTCAAATGTGAAAATGGAAGTTGAGACTTATAATAAGGCATATCTATCTCAGTTTATAATTCCATGAGAAAGATTCTATATTCATCACCTCTTTCTTTTATGTGGTGTGTTTATACTACCCATGAATGCATTTTATGATACTTTTACTATGAATTATTATGATTTAAATATTTATTTTAGGTTCTTCCTTTCATAGGGATTATAGTTATAATGTTACCAAAATAATAGAGAATTTTTGTCTCAATTTTTCTTCTTTGAGACATATGCATTATTTTGGAACCATATTATTTTATTAGGTATATAAAATAACTCTTTGGGTGTAATATCATTAATTTATTTGTCCTCACCATATCTTATGATCTTTTACATGTTAGTACTTTGTGGGTCATATGATTCGATGTTACCAAAGTGGTAAAGATTTTATGTTACAATCTCATCATTTATTATAATTATTTATGATTATGTTTATGATGATAATATATTATGATCTATCTTTCAAGAAAATCATTAGTTTCATTATCCTCTATTTATTCAGGATACTTTCAAGGAATAGTATCTTTTTCCACTCTTTCATACTTATGATGAATAATAATTTTTTTTTAAGAAAATAGTAATTCATTTATCTTCTTAGTCAGTAACTTATTTTATTTCAAAATTATGTTTTCTGAAAATGTTTTAAAAAAAATTTATATTAAAATCCAATAAATTTTAAACAAAAATTTTTCCTATTTTTTACTCTTTCACTAAAGTGTTTATAAATGAATATTAATATCATTTTCTAAACAATTTCTATTTGGATTTTTCCAAAAATGAGAGAGGAGTCTTTGTTTTTAACTTATATGTCATGAATGAAATATCATTTCATATAGATTATTATTGTCATTGAAGATTAAATTATAAGTTTTCAGGGTTATTTTAAAATAAAAAGATTTCAAAATGTTTTATGTTTTAATTTTTTATCTTTATCCAGAATGGATATGTTTCTCAAGAAATGTTTTAAATGATTTTAAAATGTTTTATTTATATGTATTGATGGTTATTTTCAAAGAAATGTTGTTTTCCTCAATAAATGGTTCAAGTGTCCTTTGAAAATTATTTTACATCTAAGATTAAATACTATGATGTTACTTATAGGTTATTGGGTACCGTATTGAATGATACTTTCCATACTCTTTCCTTGCATAGTTAATGTTAAAGTGGTTGAATTGTTAATGAAACATATTTATTTTCATGGGTTATTATATGGATAATTTATAAATTTTTAGTTAAACTAATTTTATTTACCTAGGTTATGATGTGATGATATATTGAATGTTATATGATATTATGGAACACATAAGTATGGTTTTAATTATGAGATGGGTGGGATATATATCTCCCACACATGAATTGGGTAAATCATTATATCTCTAGATATAATTGTGGTAAATATGTTGGTAGATTTGATCCACTATAAGAAACTGGGGAGTTCTAATCCACTATAGGAAAAAGGTGTGTCGTTATCCACTATGGGAAACTTGTGTGTCTTTATCCACAGTGGGAAATAGGTGTGTCTTGATCCATAATTAGAAACATGTGAGATTTCATGATCCAATATGTTTATAATCATGGTAGTTTATCTTAACATATAAAATGGTTTTCTATATTTATAATGGTTCCACACTTTAATGAAATAATAATATGGTTCATGATTGATTTATGATAATTTCTCACTCTTGTGGCCCATGTTTTTTCAAATTCTAAAGTATTATTTTGTGTGTCTTTTTTATGATATATTAAAGGCTATGTATGATCCTTGTATGTTATTTTTAGGATCGCAGGTCCTAATTCTAATATATTAATTTCATATAATAATATATTGATATCTCTTTTTATTACCTTTACATATAATCTGATCTCATCTAGTCTAATGTTTCCTTTCCCAAGGCAAGGAAAAATGGATCTATGTAGGTTATTTTTATGAGTAGTACTAACTCGGTTGATCTTGGTGAAAAAAATGACTATTTTTCATAAGATTGTATGATTTTGTTCTAAGTTTCCAAAGGAACTAAACAATTATAGTCCTTAGTCTTGTGTTTCTATAATGTATTAAATATTTGTATAAAAATATGTGATATACATGTATGAGAGTCCAAATATCCATATTACCTATGACCTGATACATGATATCTTTAATCAAACTAATTTTCCCAATAGGGGGTGAGTATAAACTCAATATTATTTTACCAATAATTTCCCCACTTAGGCCACTAGGATAAGAACTAGTGATCACACAGAGACACACATAGATATATATATATATATTTCATTTATGTAGCTTATATCAAAACCAAAAGAAGTTCCATGTAAGAAAATAAAAAAATACTTTAAATCATTTCTCAATTTTGTCACACACAATTCCCATGTTTTGACATCCACAAACACAAACACATGCATTCCAAGTGATAATTCCATACTCAGAAGTGGCATCTCATCCATCTAATAAGTCATAAAATGGTGGAATATATCTTTCTTTCTAAGAGGAACACTCCCCATATTTTCAGTCACATTTCAGTAGCTTAATGGTAAATTCTCCATCTATAGGGTCATATAAAAAATAATGAACTCACACGAACCATGTATGCCAAATTCCAAACCAAAAGACTTCACAACAAAAAATTACTTCTTGAAATTGTTTTACCAAACACCCCATATTCATCATGCCATTACATAATTTTAAACGTATCATTTTAAATATAAAATGAATGGGGTTTTTGAGAAATCCATCCAAATTCGTAAAATTTGAAAAGTCATAACGAAACCATATTTTTATCAAAAAATACAAAGAATTGATCCAAATTTTCAATAAAATCATTAAAGAAAAAATAATTCTTCATTTTATATGATAGGATTATATGATTATAAATCCACCTACCTCTCAACAATTGGAAAAAATTAAGAAAGACACTAAGATCTTCAATATATTTCCTTGGATTTTCTTTCCTTCCAAATACTCAATCATATATTTTCAATACTCCTATCCTGAAACATATATCTACCCATAAAAGCTAGAAATATGGTTAAAAGAGAGAGTAGAATATTATATTTATCAATAAAGATAATGAGTGTTGAAATACAGAGGAATCTAGATCTATAACACACGTTAATTCGACATAAGATGCCTCTGGATTAAAAGGAATCACCAAATGTGCCTTGGGAGAAAAGGGAATTTGACACCCTGGGATATTTGATGGATAATGAGGGTTCTAGGAAATAATTCTTATTAAAAACAAAGTTTTTGAATAATTAACTTCATGTCACATAATTAGGTCACATGTTATGTCAAACCATGTGCCAATAGTGAATGTGCTACTGGACAATCCAGGTAGTTGCATGGTTTTGGGAGCAGGGTTTTTCAAACGATGCACAAACAGTACAATGAAACATTCTTAAGACTAAACCCTAACTTTTTGTCTCATATGCCTAGAATATATATGAATAAACTATTCATTTCCATTTATTTCACCTTTTATGGTTTCCCCTAGGCACTCCTACAATTTTTCCAAATCGTGTGCCAATAGTTAAACTACCCAACGACTCCCAAACCATGTTCAACCGTTTTTTAGAGGTGGTCCAGGGTTTATAGTAACTACGAACCTCCCTGAACTCCCCCAAAACATGTAAAAAACTTCTAAAACCTCCTAAAACATAACCAATTAATTACAGAATCTAAAAATACATAAAAAGGGTAAAGTTATTGAAACTGGGGGTGTAACAAAGGTTTCTCATCCCAGTTCCCAAGGTTGTTTCTAAACATGTTGCAATACCTGATTTAACAAACCACTCTCTAATAACCCATAACATGTGTTTAAATTTTTTACATTTTCATAATATAAAATATATCATGCCCTGATGGATCGCAAATTTTAGCAGTATTGGAAAACTAGATACAAACAAGAGTTTTATATTTAATTTTAAATAAAAATCTAGGTATTAAAAACATTTCACGTTCTTGAAAAAGCATTCAATGATTCATTATTCAAATCTTAGAGAAAGAAACTAATAAAAAGGGTGAGCTCAGTTGATCAATAATTATTAAATACCATAAAATATGTTATGAGTGAATAATATATAGTAAATTTAGAAATGTATACAATTATATCACATTCCATTTAATCAATAACTTTAGCACAAAAAAAATACATCGATAATATAAATATAGAAAATACATGGATAATAATAACTAAATTATCAATGAAGGAAATTCATAGTACCAAACTTATGATCAAGGCCCCATGACAATACTTAATGAATATTATTATCAATCCATCCAATGGCCCGAAGCCTTCACTTTTTTATTGATTTTTGATAATACACCTTTCAAGGGGTGAGGTGGAACCCTTACAAGGCCCGTAGGCATAAGAATTACATAGCCTGTAGGCCATAGAGGAATTCATTTTCCCTTAGGCTTCAAACATTACATACAACCAAGACAAACTACTTGGAACTACTCCTCTCCAGCATCTTAATCGTGAAATCAACTCTCCACCTTCGCATGGCTGTTCGGCTAGGCATTCTCATGCATGCACAGGCTTGTCCCGATGGCAGGTTCCATACCATCTCATTCATGCAATCTGTTTAGATTTTACTGTGGTGAAATCTCCCTTCTCATCCTCCTTGTAGAGCTTATTCTTTTTAGGTCGTCTGGTTTGCATCTACACTTATGGTGGCCCGAAGGCCTTACTGACCTGAAGGCCAGGGTGACCCAAGGAATTAAAGGACTCGGGGACCAAATTGGTGGCCCAAATGCCCAAACAGGGGCATATTCCCAATTGCTATAGTGCCAAATAGTACCTACTACAGTTCCCATTACAGTACCTACTACAGTACTACTACAGTACCCCAGAAATAATGACTCCACCTGGATTTGATCCCTTGTCTCCCGGATGCATATATGGAGTCCTTACCAACTTGTCTATGGATCATGTTCAAAACATGGTTGTCAATTAAGTCCCCCTCTTTACCCGTATGGTGGGTTCACCAACCCTGGGAGATATGTGTTCCCCAGCTAATCCATGGCATTGAATAGCCCTGTTCATAATATGAACAGTGTCCGAGCCTGGCCGGACTCGAGCCTGTGCCAGTTTCCCCAGACAGCGAAATGGCCCAACCAGTGAACCACTCAACTAACACCATGGGGCTGCTAAAATATGGTTTTCAATTAATTCCCCCTCTTTACATGTACGGTGGGTCTGCCAACCCAGGGTGATACACGTTCCCCAGCTATTCCATGGCTTTGAATATCCCTGTTCATAATATGAACAGTGTCTGAGCCTGGTGGGACTCAAGCCTGTGCCAGTTCCCCAAAACAACGAAATGTCCCAACTGATGAACCACTTGACTAACACCCTGGGGGCCATATTATCAATGGATTTTGAAAAGGAAATTTAAATCAGTTGGTAAGTACACACAAAAAACATTTAATGTGGCCACTTGGTTTTTCTCATGATACTATTGTTGTATGGAGGATATATGTATTACCGGACCTCACCCATAAAACATACATTCAATGAATTACTCCTATATTTAGTCATCAATAATCAGTATGAAATATCAATCATTAATTATTCACATTGAATAAAGAATATAAAATTTGAATATTTGCACATTCCATCGAATAGTTTTGATGATAATATTCATTCAACTAATACCGTATATAAAAATAGAATATCATTTAAAAATTAATCATATCAATGAAACACAAAATATGGATATGGATGAGAAAAGTGACATTAAAAGGATGATGGAGAGTGATGGAGAACATGATTACAAAAAAATGAATGACCAGGAGAAATTTAATGAACACAAAACCAAAAATTATTGGAGGGTTAAATTGACTATTAATTTATCAAAGATTATGGTTAGTAGTAAAATATAATCACTTAAAAATTATATAGGAAAATATAAGTTAAATATTATAAATAAGTTTCCATACAAATTTATAACTTTTAGTAAAAATATAAATATAAATCATTTATAAAACCCTTTTAGAAAACAATTCCCATTATTTTAATATAAAAATTCAATGAATAGTGGAAAGATAATTTTATTTCAAAATAACCACTAAAACTTTAAAAGTATTATTTTAATAAATGGACTTTCTTGATGTTGGAAATATCCATTCATGTTGTAATGGTAAAAACAAACAATACATTCAAACTGTCAAAAAATAGTACCTCATCCAGAAAATGACATGAATAATATTTTTTAAGAATTTAATAATAAAGTAAAACTTGGTTAAAAATGAATTTTAAACTATAAATTTATAATAATAAATAATTTTTTAAAATATTTTGAAAAGAATATGAATGGGGATGACAAATAGTTTTGACTAAAGAGAGAAATGAAGTGGTTTTACCCAAAATCTTGATTTCGAACTTTTTGGGTAACAAATAATGGAATAAAGAACTATATAATTGAAACCCTATAAATTACCATAGTATAATAAAATAAATTTGGGTTATATTTGAAATAAAATAGTAATACACTTAATGGAAATTGGAACACAAACAACACAAGTAAAAAAGTGGGATTGTTAAGTAGAACCACCTGATTTTAATAACTTTTGAATTAATACCCCTTAAAAATAATAAATTGAAATAAGCTTAAAATACAATAAATAAAGTGAAATTAATAAAATAATACGTAAATTATGAATTATATACACTATATAAATGAAAATATAATCCTAATATAAAATATTTCCATACGAAGTTGAATTGAAAAAATTCCCTTACAAAGACTAGAACATTTGACATGAGTATAATTCTATGAATTTATTTTGCAGAAAAATGTAAATACTCATAGAAAATTTAAAATAAAATATAAAACAACCAAATTTAATATTAAAAATAATATTTTCATAGCATAATCAATGAAGTAGCTATATAAACCATGAAAATTGAGTTAGAAAATCCCATAATATGTGCTTCCACTTATTATAACATTCCTTAAAATAATATATAATGATTTTAAACTAGTTATTAATTTATAATAGAACCATATTCATATTTATAATACCTTATATTATTTATATATGACACATTATCACTCATTCATTACACATTATTTATTAAAATCATCATCTCAGTGTTAACTATCCAGTTCATTATGAATGACTCAGTTAGGTTGTTTCGGAACATTCATATTGGATATAGTTTAATTAGTAAAGAAATATATTCTTGAAATATTTTTTATTTATATATATTAAATACAATTTTATAACCAACCATGTAAGTTGGAAATAAAAAATAGATCACATCACTACATTGAGGTGGTAGTTCACATGTTCACACGAGTGATGCTATCATTTTTAATCAGATGAAAATATATAAAATTAGATGTTATTTTGTCTTTAAAAATGATTATAATATCATAAATAATATATTTATCTACTTAATCATATATCATAACCATAAATATAGGTTTCGTATAAAAAATAATATATGCTGGTTATGGAGATGGTGGTTCATATGTACCCATGGGGACTTTTTCATTTCCCATTTTGAATAGATGTTAAGAAGGTAAATTATATATTAACAATATGAAAGAATAATTACATTATAAATATCTTATATAAAAATTAAATACATCATAATAACCATCTTTGATAAATGATGTTGGAATATTAAATTTATGGCTATGTGGAGGAGCTAGTCTACACATATGCATGAGAAATGATTTTATTTCTAATTGGATGAAAATGAGGTTGAAAAAGGTTAAAACATGAACATAATAACATATTAATATTTTTTTATAATTATTTTTTTATATAAAAATGTTTATTACATACCTAAGAAGAAATAAAATAATATATCTATGTTATGAGTTATACCTCTTCTTTAAAGATCCTCATTTGGTTATCACATTATGTACACTTGGGTTAGAAATTTGAGAATAAAAACACCCCAATAATGTGTCGATGTATGTTTATATGTTATTTGGGAGGTTTTGGATTAACTATGTGTCTTAATAGGAGTGTTTAATTGATTAGAGGAGGTTCCCTTTTAAAAGTGAGAAGTGTGACACACTTTAGAATTTTAAACACTTTAAAATATTATAAAGTCATATTCATAACCATGTGGATAAACATTGAATCGATTTCAATTTAAAGGTGATATAAGGTCTAAATAAACTCATAAATTATTATTTATACTAGTTTTTATATAATTTTAACCACTATATCTTCAGCTTAACCATCATCATCACCTTTTTTACATTAACCTTGGTAATGCATTTTTTACAATTTAAGGGTCATGAAAGTAATAATAAAATTTACAAGTGTGACATAAAAGATATAATTAATTATGTCCTATAAAAATCCCCATAATCTCAACTCATTATATAATTTTCATTATTTTATAATTATTTAAAAATAATGTTTAAACATTAAATACCATTTTATGTCATTTTCAAGACTATTCACAATTTTTAACATTAAATACACCAAGAAAAAAATTTAATTAAACCAAAAATACCTTAAACAATAGTAATACCTTATAACTATCCATGATATTACTTAAACATCATAATCTACAAAAATATTTCCACTTTTAGTGTTTTTAAAATCATTTACCTGATTTTCTAATACTTGAACAGGTGGTTCATCAACATTTCATAATAATTTAATGTAATTTTACCATATATGAAAATTAAAAATAAATTACTAAAATAAAAACAATATATTTCTCTTCCATTTATCCATTTATAACAAAACTAATCTTCTTTTTATCTCTATGATAAAAAAGAAAAATATTTTATAAACAATGAGATTGAAATTTTTTTAGTTTATTTACACAAAATAATATATATGTCATCATCAATGAAAAATTTCACTACATTTCCATGAATTAAAATATTTGATGATTATGGTCGAAAAAACTCATGAAATAGGAAAAATTCAATTTTTATGGTCATTTTTTCATCTTTAAACCATAGTATTAACCATGTTTTACTATTACCAAGGTGATAAATATTTAGCATGGTTTCTATTCATAATGACCAAAAATGAAATTTTACTATAAAAAAATTTACCTCTTCATTTTAAATATATAATAAAATTTTCAAGATTAAATTTCTATAATTTTAAGTTGTTACTTTTAATATAAATGTGCAAAACAGAATGAAAAATAATTTTTAGAAAAATGGAGTTTTAAGCCTAAAAACTAACTTATATTAAAATAATGTATAAAAATGATTAAAATGACATTAATTAGATTATTATAAATAAACTTTGTCTTTTTTAACATTAATAACAAATCCAAAATATAATGTAACATTTTGATTACTTTATTTAATGAAAAGAAATCATGGTCTTATAAAAATCATTATTTTTTCCATTCGTTAAAATTTAAAATTAATCATAAAAATATTAATAAAGCATGCTAAGAAAATATTTATATAATAAATAAAAAAACATATATATTTTTATTTTATCAAATATAAATTCAAAAAATATTAAAAATTAAATATGACATTTATTCACAAAATTCTTATAGATATCATTTTTGAAAAAAAAATGAAAGTTTAAAGAGAAAAATGACTTAATATAAAATTGATTGCATATTTATATGAATTAATAAACACATATCATTACATATATATATATTATCATTTGAATTCATGCACACCAATATAACATCTATGTTATATGGTTATATTTATTTATTAATATTTTAATAGTAATTTGTGGTGTAATTAATATCAGTGTTGCATATCTAATATACTATAAAAATAGTATAAATTTAAATGAATATAAGTCTTAAGGTGGCACACTTAGTAGAATCTTTGGTCTGAAAAAAATTATTATTTGATTGTATTTACTGATATAGCTTTTTCAATGACTTAAGGGCACCTCAAACATGATCTATATAGTAATTTGATGTCATTAAACATGTTTAGAAGATTTAGTATGAGCTAATTAATTAAAAATAAATGATAGAAGTTTAAGAGTGTTTGCCTAAAGAATGTTATTTTAATTTGAATTTGAATTTAAAATATGAATGATAAGATTCATTTATTGTGGGATAATAATATGAAATCATGCATTCAAATAGTATATTGTGAGAGACTCAACCCTAGACAACACCTATGAAACTAAAGAGTATTAAAGGAAAGGAAAGAGAGATATGAAAACCCATTATATAATATCTAATCATTGTGTGTAGAAGAAAAAATTAAGAGGTGGATCATTGTAGTCTTTATATGCACCGAATAATATGTATATGAGAGGAATAGGAAAGAAGAAATAAATATTTCTATGAATTATAATTTTACACAGATAGAATAAAAATCATGTAATTGGTGAAAGAGGTGAAAATAATGTGGGAGGCTTTGTATTTTAGATGTGCATAGATAGAATAATTCATTATATTATTCAATAAATATAGAACTTAGACCTTCTACTTTGAGTATATGAATAAATGATTTTATGTATCATTGTTTTTATATAAAATAAAATGATGTACTTTCATGAAGATGTGTGAGTAATTAAAGAAGAAGAATAATAAAAAGAAACACATCAATAACATGTATGAGTTATCAATCAGTGGTGGAATCTATTTTTGTTTCCATATTCAATTGTGAGTTATTTAGATGAAAATATAATGAATCATAAAGATGTTGAAAGACTATCGGATTCCCAAGAACTGTAAGGATGGTATAGTAAAACTTGATTTCAATGATAAATTTTACTCATTGTATTCAAAACTAAATTGTTGTGGGTAGTGTGATCTTGTTTAATTTAAAATCATAAAAATACTATATAAAAAATTTATTTTTTTCTATTCTTTCTTTATTTATTTATAGGTAATTATTTTCTCCATCATGTTTAAGGTCCAATGATTTTAATTTATAAAATTTTTAATACATTGTGGCCTACAATAAGGTTAGCACATTGTTAGAAAAAACCATATAGAGACAATGTAATTTTGTTCTATTCATGATTGTTCCACTTTATATGGTTAGTTTACAGGTTATAAAACCATGTTATCCAACCATACAGGTGATTTATTTTTCAAATAAATTATGGTTGGTTACCAAATGATTTGAGTAAACTGTATGAAAATTGTGTTTTACAGTGAGTGACTTAAAAATTTGAAGATTATGAATCTTTCATATCCCTTATTTTTACCTTAATTTGTCTCATCCCTCTACCTATATGATCCCCTACCACAAACCCTATACCATGAAATTCTCCCTCTTCCTCTATCATCTTTTAATGGGTGATTCTTTATGTGGTTTCCCGAGGGAATCAGTCCAGGTAAGTCTTTATCTTTTTTCCTTTATCCCCCATAACTCCCACTCTCAACTTCCCCCTTTCCATTATTGTGCACACCCCTACTAAATCAAAATATACTTTGGGGTTTAATCTATTGTGTTTTTTCTTAGGTTTTTCAATCTTCTCTCAGTTTTATGTAGGTGTTTATGTGCCTTGAAATTTCCCTAACACAAAAGAATTATTGTCTTTATAAAATTTTTCTTTAAATTTATAATTTCTAGTTGAGACCATTATATTTTATTACATAAGTTTCTCAAGGATTAAAAATGTGTGAAGTTTATTTTTAAACTGCTTTTATCGATGTTCACCTGGATTTATATCTTCCTTTAATGAATAAAAAATATTTTAGACCAATAAATTACTTATTATAATTTTAAAGTGGTAATTTTGTGTTTTAAAAATATTTTATATGGTTAATAAAATTTTATTGTATGATGTTATTTGTAATGTTGAAATATGATTGGGTTCCTCTACATTAAGGAATTTTAAATATGTTTATTTCTTTTAGTCTCGTGTAATTCACTTATGATTGATGTTGGGTGTATTTTATATTATATTTTGTAGTTATATACATATGTTTGGTGGTATATATATATAAATATATGCACATATACACAAGATAATATTTTAATATAAACATTAATTTATAGATACTTTTATACATATATGGGAATATATATATATAATTTCAAAAATAGAATCTTTGGAGTTTAGGATAAATATTTGGATGGTAGTTTTGAAAGGTGTTTCCAAAGTGGTGTTTTTAAATTATTTTGGATTTTATTTATATAAAATAGTCAATTTATCAAATTCTTGTGAAGTAGCCTCAATAAAAATGTTAGTATTTCAGGAATGGTTTAAAAATTGGCTTTTAGAAAGGAGTCATGGTTTCAAAAAAAATTATTGTGGGCTGTTATTAATGATGGATGTGATAATTGATATGTGATGTTTCATAGTTGGAACATGGGATATATTAGTTAGTCGGGTAAGAGTATGGGTGATTCTCTTGTTACACATGATGCACTATCTAGTGTTTGGTTCTGGTGTGACTTAGTAGCCTAAGTTTTATTAATTATCAGTAACTAATCCAGCTATTTATCAATAAGTAATTTAGTTACCATGGAAACATAAATATCTTAGCTCATCTTATGTGTGAATGATTTTTAATTTTTTGTAACCAACACATATTATATTGTATGATGTTGTGATTGGGGTTTATTACCTTTTCTTACCTTTATTTTTTACATCTATCTCACTTTAGTTTTTATTAGTCCATTTTATATATTATTTCTATTATCATTACTCTAATATATTAGCTTATTATCTTAGAAATTTCATTGATGTAAAACCAAAGGTAAATTTTTGAAATCATGTACTAAATGACTTGGTTTTCTTTAAAATTGGAATTATAAATGTGCATGTGTGTGTTTGTTTAATAAAAATGGAATAGGATGAGAAAATGGATTTCTAAGTGATTTTTTTCTTTTATATAAAATAAAAGGGATGTTTTTTAAAATAGTTTACTGTTATTTTTAGATTTCTGAAGGGAATAAAATATTATTTACAAATTTATTTCAAACATGAATTTATGGTTTATTTTAAAAAAAAATGTATAAACTCAATAGTATTTACCAAATGGGTTGTCATCCTTACACCCCATTTACGACACTCAGTGTTTGTAGATCAAGTGGTATTTTGTATATTCTTTCTTAGACTCATGTAATAGGTTCTTATATTTTGATGGAGAATAACCTTAGGTCACATGGATTTTTTTAGGTATGTAATTGTTTAATTTTTAGCTCCCATAGGGAACATACACTTTTTAATGATTTATATAGTGGGAGGTGTAGGGATATTGAGGTGGAGGATGATAATAGTTATTGGATGAATTTCTACAATGGGGGGAGTTTGGAGTGTGAGGTGAGAGTTTATTTCAACGGTTTTTATATCTTATTCCTCTTTATTTAATTTTATTTATATTTTTTGGTATGGATGTTAATCCTATGGACGTATTATGCCTTATTTTTAAGAGAAATTCTACTTTGATAAAATTATGATTTAAGGATGAAATAGTTACCATTTATTATATTGTAATTCCTTCTCACTTTTCACCATCCTATGGGGATATGTTTCTCCCCTTAGTCAGTGGGGTATCAGTTTGGGTGCTGGTTTAGGTTAGTTCATTACAAATAGTATATGATCCAAGGTTATTAAGAAGATCTAGGTTTTATAATTACTTATGTTATTTTGGTTGTTAGGTAAATGGAGGTTTAATTATTTGGGATCAAGAAATAGGTATGGCAAGAGTCTGGCCAACTTGTTCTCATCCAAATATTTAAGTTAATATTATAAGTTTAGTTTAATTTTTTTTATAGTTTTTTTATTTGATCTATTTTATGTTTCTAGACTTTTTTTCATTTTGGGATGAAGTGGGAGTTGACCTTGTTGTGCATATTGAGATCACATGTATTGGTAACTCATTTGGAGCCCCTATATATTGTTCATTTACTCTTAGTGATAGTGGTGTGATTGGCACATGGTCAACAATGCCATGTGACCAATTAATTAGAGATCACTAGTCAAAATTGTATTTTCCTTATGTTTTTTGATGTTTATTGGTTGAATTAAGATTGTTTGATGTTTGATAATGACCCTTTTAGAATGCTTAAAATAGTTTTTCAGTAAATTTTAATGATTTCAAAAATGACATGTGAATTTAAAATTTTTAAGATAAATTTAAAGGTTTGAAACATAGAAATTAATTTTTAGAAGGTTTTGGAAATGGAATTTGTAAAATAATTTTTGATTTGAATTGTATTTAATGGGGGTGAATAAAAATTTTAATCTTGGTAGTTGAAATTAATTATTTCAAATAGGGTTTTTTGTATAGAAAATGATTTTGGGATGCCCTGTATTAGTACATTGTATTATAAAATGTAGATCTTAAATAAGGAATTTGGTTCTGGATTATTTTTAATGAGTATATCTAATGAAAATTTCAAATAATTTTTTTTGAAATATGGAATGTTTTCAATAGAGGAGGTGTTGGGTTTTAAATTGTGCTTCAAACATGGCATGCTATTTTCAAATTTCAACTTGTGTTTTGAAGAATGGTAAAACATTGGGAATCCTGATTTGTTAAGTGTTTTTAGTTTTGGGTCATATATTTGTTTGATTCCATTGAAATGGTTGTTTTTAATATGTAATAAATTTTAGGTAAGTGTGATTTTTGTTCTGAATATGTGGTTAGATTTGACTTTTGTTATCCACCCTGTAATGGATTTTTTCTTCCTAGAAGAATCTATCATTGTTGGGTTTTGTAGTTCATCTGTTTAGGGTAATCCCATTTTGGGTATGAGTACTTATGGTCATTCATGGTGGTTTGTTATCTTTCTTTGGGTTTTTCTTATGTGTTGTTGTAATAAGATAGTCATTCAGAGTTTGGGTGATCCATTGGGTATTGAGATTTTTTCAATTATATGGTTTTGGGGGAAGTCTTTGGATGTACATTTGGTACCTAGGATAGATGTTGAAGAAGAAGAGATTTTATACTAACTGTTACGTATTTGATTTGAATATATCACTATGGTTGGTGACCTGAGTATGAGGTACTAGTTTACTACTTATTTTTTTGACTCTAGGTTCTAAACTCGTGTTGTTGTAAGATTGATATTTTTGGTTCGTGAATTCTTCATTTTATTCATTTTGGAAGTTATATTTATGGGTTTTGAGATTTTAATTTTGTAATATTGGGTGTGTTCTTAAGGATGGTTATTTCTTTTGGGAATGGTTCAATAGATCTTATGAGATATTTCATCCACTTTTCCATTCCTATCAATGGCAATCTGTTGGAATTTGGATGGATCCCTTTAGGATTTTTTTTGGATATTCGTGTGTGGTTCTATTTTGGTGTGTTAGATGACTCTGGGGAAAATATATTTTTTTGGTTGAGTTATTTTTTTGGATTCACTTCATCAGATACTCTAGATGGGTTTATTAGTGAGATTTTGAGTATCTTGACTCATTAAACTGCCATTCCTGTGGATTTTTAAAGGGATAGAATACTTGCTACTACTCTCCATTTATTGATTTCTCTATTATAGTTTAATTGTGAAATGCTTCCCAAATATTTATTGATTCGTGGGTATTTTGGAGATTCTTCTATGGTGTTGGATTAAATTTAGTTCCAGGTAACATAGAGATCATGTTGTAGGTTTATCTTATTTTCTATTAGAGTCTCCACCAGTTCGATGAATTTGTGGGGGGAAAATGTTGTGATATAAAGAAATATAACACAATGATTTTAATTTCTATTACTTATTTATTTAACAGTATTTATTTTCTACAACAATTTCCAAGGCTGATCCTTTACTTTTTTGAAAATTCTAAGACATATTTACTAGCTTCATGAGAAGAAAACCCCACATGAATAACATTTGATATGGGATTATTTCATAGAGATCCATTTCACATGGATTTTTTATTGTTTCTTAAACCATGTGAGCTACAATGATGGTGACTTGTGTGACTTTTAAAGGGAACATAGTTGAGACACAGTTTTGGTAAACCATGCGACAACCATTTGATATTTCGAATGAAATAAAAAATTTCAAATTTCAAATCTACCCCCCGCACCTTATTTTTCTCTTACATGAACTCTCCCTCTTACCCTATTTTATGCATGGTGTGACTAAGCCCCCTGATGCCATGGAACACTCCTTTTTCCCCCGATATCTATTTATGGTAATTTCTTTATATAATTTCAATAGGGAATTATTAGGAGTAATATTTTACCTCCTTTACATTCTTCCTCATATCCCACTAATGATTTTACCTTAGTAAAGAAATACTGAGAGTCATTGAAAAAGAGGTTTGTTGATGAAGAAAATATTGAAACAAAAGAAGAATATTATGATGAACCTGTACAAAACAATTTATGTGGTTTAGTAAAAATACCTATGTCTATGGAGAGGAAGAATGAAATCAATAAAAAGATTTGAAGCATTATATGGAGGTTTTAGTGTTTCTCAGAAAAAACTATAGCTCATATGAGCTAATAAAGAAGAGAATGTTCTATGCCCCCAACCTCACAATAAGTCCATTATGCTGTATTGAATGGTGGATGGATGTCCTCATTGCTACAGTGATCTGGCCACGCAATTCCATTATCTAACTATAGAATGTGTCTAGAATTCTATAGAGCTATAGTAATGATATCTCCAAAGTCCTATATGCTACAGTAGCCTTTTCTAAAGGATGTACTTCTAGAGTTCCCTTTATATGTTTCATTTTCAGATTTTCCATAGTTAGTTAGAGTTTCTATAGTTCCCACTACAATTAGGTTGACGCCTTCAGCCCCCTGACCCCCAGAGTGTGGATACATTTTCCTTACAGTCCCCAATGAGATAACCATACAGCCTCATCCAGAAGGGGTGATGTCTATTGTCTCGTATGAGACACTCATATTCAGTGAAAGATCATTTAAATGAATCAAGATACAACGATAAAAAATCCCTTACCTTTGGTGCACATGACCTAAATTAAATTTAACTAGGTTTTGGGATTATTATCTCATGGTTTTAGTTTGATAGGGTGTGTGGTCATCTCTCGGAACATTCTACTTTCTGTTATTAGAGATGTTTCATCTTCTATTCAATTTCTTGGTTGGTGTTTATAGTATTTTGATTTTATATCATTTATCATATATTATTGGGTTTAAAAATTTGTTTATTTGAAATTTTAAATTATAGTTGGGACCACTGAATTTAATTACATTGTTTTTTAAAGGTTCTAAAATATTCGAAATCTATTTTCAAATGGGTTTTATAGACTTTCGACTTGTGTTTTATCTACCCTCAAAGAGTAAAATATATATTGTGATGATAAAGTATATATAATGCTTTCTATACATAAATTGAGTTTTTATGATTTATTAAAGTCACTTTATGAAATTTTATTAGATAATGTGTGTGTTAATGTGGTAAGATATTTATATTTCACTGCATTACATAATTTTAACTTTGTTTATTTTTCTCTCTTATGTAACACACCTATGAGTGATAATGGGAGTATTTTATATTATATTTGGTGGTTATATTCATATGTGATAATGTGTATATATATAAATATATTTAAAAATAAACTTAATAATTTTTGGATATGTATATTGATAGATATATATATATAAGTTAAAATGTGTATAATAATTAAAAAGTGAAAAATTGGAGTATAGACTAAATGTATGAATTTTTTTTGAATGGTGTTTCTAAAGAGGTTTTTTTAAATGTTAAGTGTCATCATTTAAATATAGTATTGAGTTTATAAAATGTTTGATGTGGGATTAATAAAAATGTAGGTTCTTAAAAAAATATTTTCAAAGGGTTTTTTGGTAAGAAGGGATGGTTTTAAAAAAAATGTAAGAAATTATTGATGATGGATGTGATGATTTATATGTGATTTTTGGTATTTGGAACACAAAATAACTTTGGTATATATATAATAAGATGGGTGTGAATTAGGTTAGGAATGGGGTGCTAGTTAAAGTCTGGTTATAGTGTCCTCGAGAGGTCTGAGTTCAATTAATTGGTATGTCACTTTTATAACTAATGTTCCAAAAAGAGTCAGTTACTTGGGAATATAGTTACCATAACTCATCCTATGTGACTCAGATTATGTTTTTTGTTCCAAAAATTATTATCATGGATGAAGATGTTATTGTGATCTATTGACTTTAGTTACCTTTATTATATACTTATTTTACAATTTTTTTCATAGAATTTTTTATTTATTATATCTATTATCATTACTCCATTATCATGGAGTTTTTTATTAGAATCATTGTAGGTAAAAAAGTGAAAATTTTCAAATCATGTTTCACATGGGTATATTTTATTTAAAAATATATTTATAAGTTTGTGTGTGTGTGTTTTTGATAAAATTGGATTAGGATTAGAAAAAAAAATTCAGAGTGTTTTTATTCATTTAAATGAAATGAAATAGGAGTTTCATAAAATGGATTATCTTGATTTTTGGTTTTGTTAATGTAATAATACTTATTTTATATTTGTATTTAAAACTAAAGTTTTGGTTTATTTTGGAAAAGAAAATGTACAAACTTTATGGTGTTTACCAATTGGGATATCACAATTACACTGTACTTACCACACATAGTGTTTGTAGATCAAATATCCTTTTAATGTTCTGGGTTGGATTCTCAAAATGGATTATAAGGTTTGTTTGGAGAGTGACCTTGGGTCACATGGGTTCTTTTGATTAGTTATGTCAGTGTTTAACTCTCATCATCCATGATGTACTTTTACTACTTTATATGGATGAAGATATAGTGATATTGCGGTAGATTAGAAAAGGCATAGTTGGAAGATTTGAAGGAGGGATGTTTGGATTATGAGTTAAGAGTTTATTTCATCATCTATGTATATCTTATATTATTTAGTTTTATTTAGTTTTATTTATTCTTATTTTTGGAATAGATATCCAAATTATAGAGAAGTATTTCCATAATTTCATGGGAAATTAATTTATGATTAATCTTATATTTAAGGGAGAAATTATTTCTAATTATTATATCATGACACATTGGAATATATCTCCAAACAATGGGGATCATGAACAACCCTCTGGTTAGAAGTAGGTTAGTTCGAGAATCTGTTCAGGGTGGTTCATTACAGACAAAATTTCTCATATTAAAAGGTGAACCTTGTTAAAATGTATTGTACCTTTTATGTGTGTGTGTGTGTGTTCATGCGTGTTTCATGAAATAATGAATGTATGAAGGGAGAACATGAGAACCATTCAACTTAACAAGTGATAGAAGTAAAATAATGAATATAATTATAAGAGTGGATAAAGGTTCACCAGTACTGATTCACCCACTCTTAGTATTGAGTACATCCCTAACTAGTACCCTCAATTTGAATCAAAGATTGGTTCATATTTTTTTGGATCCTCTATTTATGATGTTATTTTCTTTTAAAGATTTAATGTACCCTTTACTAAGTTATAATGAATTGTATTCTTAGTGAATAATTATCTCTCTTAGATTATAATTCAATTTACACCCCTAATATGATGAACATATGAAAGAAATTAAAGAATAAGATTAAGAATTTATCCCTCATATCAAGAAATAGAAGAAGTTCAACATTGACTATGAAAAAATGGTGAAGTATATGGATCTGGAATGGAAGGAGAATAACTGGTGTTCTATTCTACCACTTAGGAAATGTAAATCCCCTCTTCCTCAAACGGATCTAGTGATTCATGTGATCATGTGGAAATTGAAAATTATTTTTCAAACTACCCATAAGAAGTGAACAACCAATTGCATTATTGATACTTTAAAATATTTTATGCATTATTTTCCTAGAGAAAACTTCTCTTTGGTAGGTGGTATATTTAAAAGTAATTAGGAATAGATCATGAGTCATGAGGTGGAATTTTTAAAAATAGAGAATGATTTGTATGAAATTATTCAATCTTCTATGAAGATCTCAATATAGATTTGAGCCAATGAAGATAAAAATATAAATGTTGAAGAAATGTTCTCTATCTTTTAGGAAGAGTGACTCAAAATATCCAGGAAAAGTATGTGGAAACTCTTGAATTTAAATAAAAGATCTATTTATTGGAGGAAAATTTGAAAAGAAGCACTAATTTGGAAAATTTAAAAAGAGTTAAAATCGAAGGAGATCATGGAACATGGAGCATTGTTAAAACAAAAGGTCAAGACACCAGATCAAGAAGTTGAAATAGTGTGTAAAAATTGTGAATATAGGGTGTTATTGATTAAATATCAAAAGATCAAACTAAATATGAAGTTCCTTGGATTGGAAGTTAAAATGGATAATCTTGATATGAACCATTTTGAGATATCATATTCAACAGAGAATGGAGATAATTCCATACATTTTTTGAAGAGCTTTCATGATAAAAAATATCTCTACTATATGGAAATAATATTATTACATAATCTAATGATAATTATCAACAACACACGATGAATAATAAAATTTATCAGAAGCCTACCGTTATAGAAATGATTAATTTAATGCATATGTATTCTAGTTCACAATAATGAGGCAAACCAATGGCTGTATTTATTAAAAAACAATATCAAATCTATTCTCGAAATTTTGGATGACATGTAGTGGAGACAAAAAGTTCAAGGATTTTGTGGAAATACTAATGGTGTAATTGGTTTATAAAACTATGAAATAGATTATCAAAAAAATATTACAAAGTCTAAAGTAAGAAGAAATCCCATTTTAAAGGGGAGAATGAAAAATAAACTGAAATATTCATTGATTTAGATGAATTTTTAACCTCAAATAGATTTATAGAAACTTGGAAATATCTTTGATTTATTCTATAGTTGTAGTCCCAGAAATTTTACATCCCTATCTCAATATGTCTTAAAAAATAATGAGAAAATAAAACCATAAACTTTAATGAAGGATGGAAATTCATCCTTGGAAGAATTATGAAGATGGTTAAAAATCAGAATACTCATACTAACTTTGAATAAAAGGGTTAGTTTTTCATGTACAATAAACTAAATAGAGATAACCATTAAATAAATTCCATGAATTTTATGAGGGTTTATATATCTAAAAAGGGTGATGTGAGAAAAATCAATATCATGAATAAACCTTTTGGTGAAACAAGAAATCATGTAATGTATCTAAAGTAGGTTTGATTATTTTCTTAAAAGATCATGAGAAATAAGGTGAAATGAAAGCAGAAAAAGGGAAGTCTAGTAATAAAGGGAAATATAAGGTTTCATGAGTGGTTGTTAATAAATGAAAATCCTACTTTTTAAAAAGAACTGTTTGGGATATTTATGGATTTTGAAAAAAAATTAAAAATACATTTAAAAAATATTCTAGCATAAGAATAAGAATTAAATGGAATGTTGGATGTATTAGATATATACGTTGATATCTCACACAAATAATAAGAATATTATAAGAGATCTATGTTCCCAAAAGCTAAAAATAATCCAAAAATAGCTATAAAAGCTTGAATAATGGAGTAACTTGGTTGGAAAAATCCTCTCAAATTTTCTTTTCCCATTGATATGCAATGAGTTACACCTTATTACCATAAAAATTATTTATTGTATTTATGATTACAATTTAGGTAATTTATGGGGTAACATATTCTTATGGGGAGAACCTGGGAAAGTGATAAAGTAATAAAAAATTGAACAATAAATATGAAAAAGTTATCATCATGGAATAATTTCTAAATTGGTACTTTAAAATAAATATGAGAAAAGAAACACCCTTAATGAAGATAAAAAGTTTCCACATTCTAGATATCAATATGAAGAATTTATAATCTAATATTTATCTCTCATGTGATATTCTAATGAAAATCATAGGAAAGTATTATATTTGATTAATTTAGTATATATGCTATCAATAAAGAATATGAATATGATGACGATTCAACCCTCAATATTATATTTAATTTAAAAAAATATATAATAAATAAGATCATACTTGGTGATGATGTCAATATTTTAAAGTATAGAAAACTATATGAATTAATCTATTTTAGTGAATTATCTACATAAAACATCTTGGAAATATTATTTTTAAGAGATCTACAATTTTGATGATTTTTGGGAGTGTCTGATAAAGGAGGATAATAGTAAATAAGGTTATGAAAATGCTACTAAATTTTTTTTATATAAATATAAATAATAAATAATTTTATTGATGGAGTTTCATAAAATTTTTATTTTTTTAATATATCTTCCATAGTTACCAAAAATAGAATCTAACAGTATTAGGGTGAAATTGATTTAATAAATGATATAAAATAAAATATTTGAAGAAGTTGGAGAGTTTTTTATTAATGTTTAAAACCTACCTTTGTACGTGAATATTTATAACATGTGTGTTGATGTGAGTGCAAGAACTTATTCTAATCCAAATCTTGAAAAAAATTTATTTTAATTGGTTTATAAAGTTTTATCATCAATTATCTCAGCTTGAAATTATTCGGGTCACCATTGATAAAATGTAATGAGTGTATCATTTCAGTTGTTTCCAATATTTTTGCTAAAGAAAACCCTCCTGATTTCTACACTGAATATTTCTCAAGTAGACATATAATGAGATGGTTTATGAAACATTACTTCAGTATGAATTAATATCTTTATTTGTCAAGAAATGTTTATTTGGTTTCAATAAGGGGGAGAGAAAGTGAAATAAAAGACTAATGATAAAGGTGGGGGTGGAGGAATGGTATGCATATTGTCACATCATTTGAAGTCATATACAACTATCGAAAATGGAAATATTTTTGAGGAAACTTTTTTTGTATTGACTTTATGACAATTTTTATGGATGAACTTGAAGTTAAAATGATTTGTGATGATAATGTGTTATTGAACGAAAATTACTGTTAAGAAGAGTTAATTAGAAATTGAAAGGGGTATATAAAAATTCATTAAGGAAAAAAATCTCTAAAGCATTGTGTTAATTTATATTGGGTGCTTAATGATTGGAAATAACATATTGGATGATTGGATTTACATTATTTGATGTTATTTCCTTGTAAGAATTGAGATATCCACTTACAATAAAAGGAAAAGTGATTGATTATCTGAGTTCCATTGATAATTTATCAAGATGATTATTATACCTCTATTAACAATGAATTAAAGGGACTTTATCTATATTTTTTAGATGATGTTTGAATTTAATATGATTTTTAACACCCCAAGAATTCATAGTACGTTATTTCTTCAAAGTAATTCAATAACTTGCACTACACGCAACACCGAGTTCAAGCAAACCATGACTTACCAAACTAGCCATTTAAAAGCGGTTATGAATAGTATTAACTGAATCTTTAACTTTATATAATTATTATAATTTTAGAATCCATATTTTTAGTTTCTTAGACATAATGTTAGAATAAATTCATTTTTTTCAGATAAAATAATTATTTTTCAAAAAATACAATTTTACCACCTTTTAATGGCGAACCTTTTTTAAATAAAATAGTTGAAACTTTTATATATCCAATTTGACAAAATCAAATTCTTTTTTAGAATCGAGACATAAAATTTTAGTTTCAATAAATTTTGGGTATTTTTCTGATAACTTTCATATTTGGGTGAATAGTAAAAAATACTATATTTTAACTGAAAACAAATTTTTTAATCAAAACAATTTATAGTGTTAAATTATTAATTTTAATGGTTTGGAATTATAATTAGATTATAGTTTTACCATTTTACCCAATGTTGTTCATTGGACATAATTTCATATTTAAACTGGACATAAACAAGTGTCAATCTTTTGATAGTTATTATTTCTTTAAAACATGCTTTTGGTTTTGACAATGGGGATTAATTTTAACTTAATTTCTGCAAATTTTGTGTTTTGAATTTATAAAAATGGATTACATATTTAGAATCAGGATTTCCAAATTTTGTAAATAGGTAACTTTTAGTTTTAGACATTTTGAATAATTATTTCAGTAAATATTTTATTTACCATGGTTAAAGGGTAAATCCAGTAAATAAGGGTAAAAAAATAATATTATAATAATAATAAATTAACCTAACACATGTCCTTAACCTATTTTATAATACATTTCCGACCATGGTCATCCTTGGGTTGAATTTGTGACCCCATGGAGCCACTTGTAAGTGAAAATGACACTTTATAATAATTAAGTTAAGATAAATACAAAAAATGACAAAAGCATATATCTTTTAGTAAAACAATTTTTACATAGATTTATATATGTTATCTCTTAGACTATAAATATTCATTATAAATATAAAACTATTTCCTACAAAATGGTATTTTATTTATAATTTTTATACATTGAATCAGTAATGTTATTTATGACACAATGATGATGAAGTATTTTCATTATTAATGAAAGAGTCAAATAAATGGTATTATAAATGTTAAAATAAATATAATTTAAAAGTTTTGATTCCATAAAAGAATTTTATAGGTTAATATGACATGTTTGGATTGATAAAATTAGTTTATATATAACTAATAAAGTTTTTAGGACTTTAACAAAAATCAATTACCAAATAGTGTCAAAATTGACATAAAAGAGTTTATAAAACAAATATTATATTATTAATTGATATTCTATTACTAAAAATCTAAGGTTCGGAAAAGAGACTTATATAATGATTGTAGTATCAATAATTAACCACTTGGGGTTCTATTGGAAGTTTATAGTAATTTTGTTAACCATATTATATAAAAATACAAAGAGACATGGTAAATTTTAAACTAATTAGCTAAAAGTTAAAACTAAAAGATAAGGTTAATATAATAACCCAAACCCATCTAAAACCCATTGGTTGAGTGTATTTAGACTCATACCCACCTTATCCTATAAATAAGTCACTTTTAATCCATTATAAACCTAATTTCAATTTATTATAAAATAATATTTCTAGCTTTTCCTAAGGTGCCCCCCACCCCTCTTATAAAAGGTGACCCCCCTTCTCTCTAATTCACACCTTCAAAGCCATTTGGCTTAGACAAACCCTACCCAAATATCCTCTCACCTTCCATAACTTCAACCTAGAGTCATTATTTTGATTATAAAGCCAACCTAAGGATCCCTTTTGATCAAATAAAAAGGAAGAACCCGAAGAAGAGGTAATGATTTCACTACCCTCTTTCAAGTTCCTTTCTTCTTCCACATCTTTTTTTCTTTTTTATTTCCATTATAAAATAATAACTCAAGTATCCTCTATATAATTTTATGTTATTATAAATATGGTACAACCATATTCAGTATTTTATCCATCCTTTGAATGAAATTTCACTATATGTGCATACGTACGGCTTACCGTCTCCACGTCGTGGTGTAATTGTTATTCAAAACATTATTATTTGGATGGGTATGATAATGATGTGTAATTGATGTAAATAATAAATATAACATGAATATTATTCTCTATATAAGATATACCATCCAATTATATATTATATTAATATCAAAAGAATGATATTGTCTCTCGTGCATACATACGGACTACCGTCTCCATGAACGCGATGAGATTCATTCCCCATCGTATCCATTCAAGAATAATTCATATTTGATGATTAAAAATAATGTTTAAGGACTTTATATCATTCTGGATATGAATAAGATACAACTTATCCATAAAAAACACAGCTTATGTAACAAAACATATAAAATAAAATGAGTAAGTTAACCCCCAAAATGACGATAATACTAAAATATTATTAACAAAGCATTATTAGAAGATAATATATGATATCATAATTATGTATATGGTTATTGTATAATTTAATAACAATGTTTTAACTATTATACAGGATTTTAACATATCGTCAACTGAGGGAAAGTACAAGGTAAGGATTAATTTTACAATCTCTTCATTATCCGAGGTTGTTTATACGTAATTATCTATTAGAACCTCTTTATCATCCACATCCGTGTTTCTTAAAAATGTATTCCAAAACATTTTTACTATTTACTAGACTATGGGTTAAAGTCATTTATACCCTTGTTTTACTTTTTATAAAATTGTTTGAAAGGAATATTTCCATCGTTTTCTAAAAAAGGTCATTTTTAACCTTTTCGATAAAATTAAGGTAAGAATGTCTTTTTAACTTATACGGAGGGTGTGGCTATTTTCCACCATTATAAAATCACGTAATCTTTACTTAAAAGCTTATAAGAATATTTTAAAATTAAATGTTTTCTTTTATAATTATGTGACTTTTAAATGATTTCAAAAAAATAGATATTTCTCTCAAATAGTTTTGATTTCATCTATGTCAACATCCTTTGATTGATTTTAAGGTTATTTGAAGTTGATTTATTATGATCCAAAACTTAGATATTGTATTGAAGGTGTTTTGAAATGTTTGACTATGGATGTGTTATTTTTATACCATTCATGGTTTATGGAGAAATTATTGACATTTTTTATGCTAGTTTTAATACGAATGTTTATGTTATGTTTAAACCTGTTCATATGAGGAATTCATTGGACTTAGTAAGTGACGGGTGGATCCCACTATAGCTCCCTGATTCATCGATAGGTCTCATGAGACAAACTAGTGTCTTGTCACAAGGCCTTGAAAAAATATTATTTTTAGTCTTGGAACAAGGCCTTGACTATGTGGTTATGATAGTCTGGCATTATGCATTCCATCATTATGAAAGTGGCTATTTGATATTGCATGTGATTATTCAACTAGTAGAATATCCATGTGAGTTAGTAAATGGAATTATTTTGATTTTTATTTTTCATATTATGATGAAGTTTATGTTGAAAAGTCTTTGTTTTAGTTTTATACATTTCCATAAATGTTTTTACTTATTTATAAAAGTTTCTGCTATATTGTTATCCTTACTGAGCATCTGAGCTCACCCCTTTCTATGTTTTATTTTTACCAGGAGGTGAAGAAGTATATTATGACTGACTTGCTGGGATATTCTACGGGATATCAGTGTTGTCTATGGAATCAATGTTGTTGTATTTTTCCATTTTATGATGCAATTTAAACCTTATGAATGTATCTAGTGTTTCTAAGGCTACTAAACTAATCGGTCTTTGGAGATTTGATCCCTTATGATCATGACAATGATGCGTAATAATGCACCGACTTCAGTAACTGGGGTCAGGTCGTTATAGTTGGTATCAGATGAAGTTTAGTACAAACCTTGAAAGCTAGATTTAGATAAACTCTGATTAGCGCACATAGCCCTATGATAGACTTTGGGGATTAGTATAGAAGAACTTCCTAGAATTTTGGTATTGTAGAGATTTTGTGAGTTTTTCGAGCAATACATTCCTGTCTGGATACGACCAGGTAGAGGTGGATCTGGCACATGTGTACCTAGGGGTAAAACCCTAAAACACCACTTTGAGCTAGACTCGAACGAAAATTGGTGCACGACAACGGGCCTTGCTGCACTTTTGGTTATGACACTCCTGGGGGATATACTTAGGATAATTCTCATTTTCTTTACAAACCATTATGAATAATTTATGAGTATATACTTCCTCAAAGAAGACATTTTTATGATTATGGATTATATCCATAAATTGTTTAATTTATGTTAAATTTTTTACAAGTTTGGGATTAGGTATTGCGATTCATAAACTAATCTAGTGTATGTCATTATTTAGAAATGGCCCCCAGTAGAAGGAATGAGAACTCGAGCAATATGCATGATCTAAAGAGTAAGAAGGATCATATCTTTCATGGTATTAAGCCGAAATTTAGAAGGGAAATAGTCTCCCACATATTATCATCATATGAAGAAATAGTATCATGTGTTGATAAGATAAGTAAAGAATTATCGTAATCCTATGTCTTTGAAGGGAAGCCAGAGAAGAAAAGGATGGTAGAGAAAAGGACAGATAAAGAGAAAAGGGTAAAGAATTATTTTTCTATATGTGATAAATATGGAAATAATCACCTTGGAAAATGCTTGAAGGGAATGGGATTATGTTATAAGTTTGGACAAAAAGGACACCATGTTTGTGATTGCGAGGGAAAGAAAAAGGTTTTAAATGTACAATGCTTCATCTGCAAGGAGTGGGGACACTATGCGAATCAATGATCAAATCATCAGAGTATGCCCCGAATGATGCAATTGGATAATAATAAAGTTATGATACTACCACAGATGAAGAGGAATGACTAGTGTTCTTATGTTGTTATTAAAGAATTATTTCATTTTTCTTTTGTATCAACGATGTACTGGTTATATGAATTATAGAGATAAATAAGGATTGTACTGCAGTACTATTTCATTGAGGATTTGAGATTATATGGTACTATGAAAAGTGACTTACCAGCAAGTTAAACTTTTTTTTGAAAATACATGGTTGAAGGAAAGGTAATCCTTAATATGGTCTTGATACTGAGGTAGTAATTTTGGAATAAGAGATGGTTGATTTGGATAAATTATATTGGATATTCTTGACTTCCTTGGAACTGATTAATGGTTTGTTTATTTCATCATTGTTGGAGTATTCAAAGTTTTTGGATATAAGGAATATACCTAGTATTATATACGGAATAAGGGAGCATGAATCTAATCAATAATTTTTTATGGTAATTCAGAGTATTACCATATTTTAAATAAATACATAATGCAGGTATTCACATGTTATTATGTGGAAAAAAAAGATCATCAATATATATACCTTCCTTATAAATTTTGGACTGTGAGTTTGGACAGAAGTAATTTCGATAAGTCTAAAGGTTGAAATGGATTATATTTTACATTTGATACTATTTTTAAGGTTAAATCATTTCTGAAGATTATTTTTGGATTGTTATAAAAAGGGCAACCCAGAGGTCGGGAAACAACCCGTCACGTCCGGCAAAGCTGTGAGACTTGAACCTGTAACTGAAGGGCGACAAGGGTGCATCACCTACCACTGGCCTACGTGATGTCCTGGTATGTAGAATGTAGTTTTTTTATATTCGGACAAATGAATTATAAATTCATTATTTTGGAACCCTATATGATTACGATAAATAAAATATTTTTGATATCTTTTAGAATGAAAGATGAACTTGTGGTAGGAATTAATTGAAGGATGAAACTATACTTTTCGGGTATATATATTTGTTTTCTTATTATATTATTAAACTTTATGGAAGGAATCATAAAACCAAAAATGTGTTACCCTAATACCTTATGTTTAACTGATGATTTTTTAAATCATCATAGATTGATGGATTTGAGGCCCTCAATTTTACACTTATTTGTGATTGATGGCCTCAATCACTCCCTATAAATATTTACTTTTTCCTCTAATTATGTGTCTCTAATTTCCACCAATGTTCTCATAATTGAGATCATAATTTTGTGGTGACCCTTTCATTTCTCTTTCCCTCTTGTTAAGACTAAATTTTTTTAACCCAATTTTTTATGCGGGTTTTCCACAAGGGTGTTTTCTTTTTTGAACCTTTTATTTTCGAAGAACAATTTCAAATTGCGAGGACACAATTTATTTAAGGAGGTGAGAATATAACACCCCAAGATTTCATAGTACGTTATTTCTTCAAAGTAATTTAATAACTTGCACTACACGTAACACCGAGTTCAAGCAAACCACGACTTACCAAACTAGTTGTTTAAAAGTGGTTATGAATAGTATTAACTGAATTTTAAACATTATATAATCCTTATAATTTTATAGTACATATTATGAGTTTCTTAGACATAATGTAAGAACAAATTCATTTTTTCAGATAAAAGAAGTATTTTTAAAAAAATGCAATTTTACCGCCTTTTAATGGCGAACCTTTTTTAAATAAAATATTGGAAACTTTTATATAACCAATTTGAAAAAAATAAAATTCTTATTTATAATCGAGACATAAATATTTAGTTTCAATAATGTTTTGGTATTTTTCTGATAACTTTCATATTTGGGTGAATAGTGAAAATACTATATTTTAACTGAAAACAACTTTTTTAATCAAAATAATTTATAGTATTCAATTATTAATTTTAATGGTTTGGTAGTATAATTAGATTATATTTTTACCATTTAACACAATTTTGGTCATTTTACATAATTGTGCATTTAAAATGGACATAAACAAGTTTCAATCTTTTGATAGTTATTATTTCTTAAAAACATGCTTTTTTGTTTTGACAACAGGAATTAATTTTAACTTAATTTCTTCCAATTATATGTTTTGAATTTAGAAAAATGGATTCCATATTTTGAATCAGTATTTCCAAATTGTGTAATTAGGTAACTTTTATTTTTAGACATTTTGAATAATTACTTCGGTAAATATTTTATTTACCATGGTTAAAGGGTAAATCTGGTAAATAATGGTAAATTAATAATATTATAATAATACTAAACTACCCTAAAACGTCTCATTACCCTATTGGATGATAAATTTCCAACCATGGTCATCCTTGGGATGAATTTTTGACCCCATGGAGCCACTTGTAAGTGAAAATGACACTTTATAATAATTAAGTTAAGATAAATACAAAAAATGACATAAGCATATATCTTTCAGTAAAACAATTTTTATATAGAGTTATAAATGGTATATATTCGACTATAAATAATCATTATAAAGATAAAAATATTTCCTACGCAATGGTATTTTATTTATAATTTTTAGACATTGAATAATTAATGTTATTTATGACACAATGATGATGCAGTATTTTCATTATTAATGAAAGAATCAAATAAATGGTATTATAAATGTTAAAATAAATATAATTTGAAATTTTTTATGCCATAAACGAATTTTATAGGTTAATATGACATGTTAGGATTGATAAAATGAGTTTATTTTGAACTAATAATGTTTTTAGCACTTTAACAAAAATCAATTACCAAATAGTGTCAAAATTGACATAAAAGAGTTTTTAAAACAAATATTATATTATTAATTGATATTCTATTCTTAAAAATCTAAGGATTGGAAAAGAGACTTATATAATGATAGGTGTATCATTAATGAACCACTTGGGATTCTCTTGAAAGTTTATAGTAAGTTTATTAACCATATAATATAAAAATACAAAAAGACATGGTAAATGTCAAACTAATTAACTAAGAGTTAAAACTAAAAGATAAGGTTAATATAATGACCCAAACCTGTCTAAAACCCATTGTTTGAGTGGATTTGGACCCATACCCACCTTATCCTCAAAATAAGTCACTTTGGAGCCATTATAAAACGAATTTGAATTTATTATAAAATAATATTTCTAGCTTTTCCTAAGGTCCCCTCACCCCTCTTATAAAAGGGAACCCCCCCCCTCTCTAATTCACACCTTCAAAGCAATTTGGCTCGGCCAAACCCTACCCAAATATCCTCTCAGCATACATAAATTCAACCTAGAGGCCTTAGTTTGATCAGAAAGACAACCTAAGGAGCCCTTTTGATCAAATCAAAAGGAAGAACCCGAAGAAGAGGTGATGATTTCACCACCATCTTTCAAGTTCATTTCTTCTTCCACTTCTTTTTTTCTTTGTTATATCCATTCTAAAATAATAAATCCAGTATCGTCTATATACTTTGATGTTATTATAAATATGGTACAACCATATTCAGTATTTTATTCATACTTTGAATGACATGTCACCATACGTGCGTACGTACGGCTTACCGTCTCCATGTCATGGTGTAATTGTTATTCAAAACATTATTATTTGGATGGGTATGATAATGATGTGTAATTGATGTGAATAATAAAAATAACATGATTATTATTCTGTATATATGATATACCATACAATTATATATTATTTTCATATCAAAATAATGATATTTTTGCTCGTGCGTACGTACGGACTACCGTCTCCACAAACGCGATGAGATTCATTCCTCATCGTATCCATTCAAGACTAATTCTCTATTGATGATTAAAAATAATGTTTAAGGACTTTATATCATTCTGGATATGAATAAGATAAAACCTATCCATAAAAAACACAGCTTATGTAACAAAACATATAAAAGAAAATGAGTAAGTTAACACCCGAAACGACGATAATACTAAAATATTATTAACAAAGCATTATTAGAAGATCATATATGATATCATAATTATGTATATGGTTATTTTATAATTTAATAACAATGTTTTAACTATTATATAGGAGGTTAACATACCATCGACTAAAGAAATGTACAAGGTAAGGGTTAATTTCACAATCTCTTCATTATTCGAGGTTGTTTATACATAATTATCTACTAGGACCTCTTTATCATCCACATCCATGTTTCCTAAAAATGTATTCCAAAACATTTTTATCATTTACTAGACTATGGGTTAAAGTCATTTATACACTTGTTTGACTTTTTATAAAAAAAAATTGAAAGGAATCTTTCCATCATTTTCCAAACGAGGTCCTTTTTAACCTTTTCGATAAAATTAAGGTAAGAATGTCTTTTTAACTTATACAGCGGGTGCGGCTATTTTTTGCCGTTATAAAATCGTCGAAGCTTCACATACATGCTTATAAGAATATTTTAAAATTAAATGTTTTATTTTATAATTATGTGACTTTTAAATGATTTCAAAAAAAGATATATTTCTCTCAAATAGTTTTTATTTCATCTATGTCAACCTCCTTTGATGGATTTTAAGCTTATTTGAAGTTGATTTATTATGATACAAAACTTCCATATTGTATTGAAAGTTGTGTGATATGTTTGAATATGGTTGTGTTATTTTTATACAATTCATGGTTTATGGAGAAATTATTGACATTTCGTATGCTAGTTTTAATATGAATGTTTATGTTATGTTTAAACCTGTTCATATGAGGAATGCAATGGACATATTAAGTGACGGGTGGTGCCCTCTATATCTCCTCGATGAATCGGTAGGTCTCATGAGACAAACTAGTGTCTTGGCACAAGGCCTTGAAAAATCTTATTTGAAGTCTTGGCACAAGGCCTTGACTATGTGGTTATCATAGTCTGGAATTATGCATTCCATCATTATGAAAGTGGCTATTTGATATTGCATGTGATTATTCGACTAGTAGAATATCCATGTGAGTAAGTAAATGGAATTATTTTGATTTATATTTTCCATATTATGATGAAGTTTATTTTGAAAAGGCTATGTTTTAGTTGAATACACTGCCTTAAATGTTTATGCTTATTTATGAAAGTTTCTGTTATATTGTTATCCTTACTGAGAATCTGAGTTCACCCCTTTCTATGTTTTATTTTTCCCAGGTGGTGAAGAAGTATATTATGACTGACTTTGAGAGATAGTCTATGGGATCTCAGTGTTGTCTATGGAAACAATGTTGTTGTAATTTACCATTTTATGATGCAATGTAAACCTTATGAATGTATCTAGTGTTTCCAAGGCTACTAAACTATTCGGTCTTTCGAGATTTGATCCCTTGTGATCATCCCAATGATACGTAATAATGCATCGAATCTGGGTAATTGGGGTCCGGGCATTACATGATTAGTATTTTTTTATTTATTATCGAAACATAAAATTTTGTTCAAACATAGGTGTCTTCATGATGACTCGTTTTATGTGAAGCATGTTTAATGTTTTGGAATTATTTGAGGTCTATGGAAAATGTTTTAAGGTTTATGAAAGGATATAGAAGTTGTAGGGGAAATTTCAACACCATCATGGTTCATGAAAACAGGTTTATTGATTCTATGGGATGGAAAAATTGTGATATATTCTAAACATGGATATTTTTCAAAGAATTTTCATCTTATAGTTCTTCCTAGATAAATTATTTGAGAGTATTAATGTTTCGAAGAGAAACTGTGATAACCTAGAGTTCTTCACATCACATTAAAATGGAGAGAGCATTATCAAAATGAGTGTTTCATGAGGAATTTTGGTAAAATAGATTTTCATATTGATAATGATGAGTAACAACATATTTTTTATGTCATTGTGCTGGAATGATAAAGAGTAAGAGTACTTTAAATTGAAACTGGTAGTACCACATCACAATGAAAATTTAATGGGTGTTTCAATTTTGAATTTTTCTCTATTATTTTTTTGCTGATACACTACGAGAAAACCCGTTATTTGCGACAGGTTATTTGCAACGAGAATAGGCGCCCCGTCGCAAAAACTAATGCGCAGATTGGCACGGTGTGCGCGCCAAACATCGCGAAAGGGTATTTCCGATGAGTTGGCACTTCCCGTCGCTAATACCGGGAGGCGGTAAGGCCTAGTTGTGACGGGGGGATCTCCCGTCGCAAATAACCGGCGGTGGTAAAAGCCTATTTGCGACGGGATTTTCTCTCGTCGCAAAAAGTGTGTCGGCATGTCACTTTTTTTTACGGCCCTCGCCACAAATAACCATTTAATTGTCGATTGTAATCAACGCAGCTGAAGGTATTTGTGACGGGTCTCGTCTTAAAAAGTACTATTAGCGAAGAGAATCTCGTCGCTAATAGTACCGCTGCAACTAATCTAACATATATATACCCCCTCCCTTTTTTCTTCTCTACGCTTGAATTTCTTGTTCCTCTCCTTTTGTAAACTCTAATTTTAGACTGGAAATTTTTGAGAGTCAGCTTTTTTACAAAGAAGTTATGAAGCCGCCTACAATTATAAGAGATCAAGTTTAAAGGTATTTATGTTTTATTTAATTTGGTATTTATTTCATTTCTTTATATTAATTTTAATTATTGTTGTTTAATTGTAACTAAGTAAGATTTAAATTGTTTGTCATCAGTATTTATGTGTAAAAATAAAATTAAATTGCTAGTACTAATTCTTAGTAATTAGTAATAATTAATAATTATTAACAATAATTAGTAATGTATATAAATATTTAGTGATATTAGTAATTAGTAGCCGTATTTTACAGTAATTAATTGTAATTAACACTAGTTAGTAATAATTAGAAATAAATAGTAATAATTAGAAAAAAAATAGTAATAAATATTAACAATTAGTAATAAATAGTATTAATTAGTAGTAATTAGTAATAAATACTAATAAATACTTATAAATAGTAATAAATATTAATAAATACTAATGATTAGTAATAAATACTAATAATTAGTAATAAATACTAATAAATATTAATAAATACTAACAAATAGTAATAAATTCTAATAAATACTAATAAATACTAATAAATAGTAATAAATACTAATAAATAGTAATAATCAGAAATAAATAGTAATATTTTATAATAATTACTAATAAATAGTAATAAATATTAATAAATTGTAATAAATACTAACAAATACTAACAAATAGTAATAAGTAGTAATAAATAGTAATAAATAGAAGTAAATAGTAATAAATAGAAATAAATACTAATATATAGTAGTAAAAAGTAATAAATAGTAATAAATAGTAAAAATAGAAATAAATACTAATAAATAGAAATAAATACTGATAAATAGTAATAAATACTAATAAATTTTAATGAATAGTAATAAATACTAATAAATAGAAATAAATACTAATAAATACAAATAAATAGTAACAAATATAAATAAATAGTAATAAATAGTTTTAAATAGTAATAAATTGAAATAAATACTATTAAATAGAAATAAATAGTAATAAATACTAATAAATACTAATAAATAGTAATAAATAGTAATAAATACTAATAAATACTAATAAATAGTAATAAATACTAATAAATAGTAATAAATAGTAATAATTAGTAATAAAAAGTAATAACTAGTAATAATTAGTAATAATTAGTAATAATTAGTAATAATTAGTAATAATTATTAATAATTAGTAATAATTACTAATAATTAGTAATAAATAGTAATAATTAGTAATAATTATAAATAATTCGTAATAATTAGTAATAATTAGTAGTAATTATTAATAAATAGTAATAAATACTATTAATTAGTATTAAATAGTAATAATTAGTAATAAATAGTAATAATTAGTAATAATTAGTAATAATTGGTAATAAGTAGTAATAAGTAGTAATAAATACTAACAAATAGTAATAATTAGTAATCAATAGTAATGAATAGTAATAAATACTAATACATAGTAATAAATAGTAATAAATAATAATAAATACTAATAATTAGTAATAATTAGTAATAATTAGTAATAATTAGTAATAATTAGTAATAATTAGTAATAATGTAACACCCCAAGCTTCCACGGTACGTTTCCCTTCGAATAATGCGATAGCGTGTGTTGTACGCAACCTCGAGTTCTAACACACACCACAACTAATTAAACTAGCCGTTGTGAATAGTAATACCTACTTTTTGAAATCATATATATTTTATATTTCAAAATGGAATTCATTTTTGGATTCGGAATATTGAAATTATCCTAGGGTGAAATTTTGGTACTTTTCGGATAACTTTTATATTTTGATGAATAGTGAAAATTACTAAATTTTAATTAAAATCAACTTTTTTAATCAAAATAATTAATATTGATAAATTATGAATTTGAGTGGTTTTAAAGTATATTTAGAATATATTTTTACCATTTAATATAATGTTGGTCATTGGACATAATTTTACAATTAAACCGAACATAAACAAGTGTCAATCTTTTGATAGTTACTATCTCTTAAAAACACGCTTTTTATTTTAACAACGGGAATTAATTTTAAATTAATTTCTGCCACTTCTGTGTTTTGAATTTGTAAAAATGGATTACATATTTGGAATCAGGATGTCCAAATTATTTAAATAGGTAACTTTTATTTTTACACATTTTGAATAATTACTGCGGTAAATATTTTATTTACCATGGTTAAAGGGTAAATCCGGTAGATAAGGGTTAAAAAATAATATTATAATAATACAAAATTACCCTAAAACGTGTCCTAACCTTATTGGTGGACACATACCCGACCATGGGCATCCTTGGGTCGATTTGGGGACCCCTTAGAGCCACTTGTATGTGGTAGGGACACATTATATTAATAAAGTTAAAATAAAAATAAAAATGGCATAAGCTTACATCTTTTAGAAGAACAATTTTTACATAGGGTTATACATGTTGGATTTTCGATTATAAATATTCATTAGAAAGATAAAAAGATTTCCTACATAATGATATTTTATTTATAATTTTTAGACATCAAATAATTTAAATTATTAATGACACAATAATGATGGAATGTTTACCTCATTAATAAATCATTTAAATAAATAAGATTATAATGATTAAAATATTATCTAAAACCTGTCCAATTCTTATTGGTTGATGTTATTTAGAAAATTAGTCATCTTATCTTTGACCTCAATGATTTTTGGACCATTATAAACCGAATATAATTATATTATAAAGTAATACTTTCACTCTTTCCTAAAGAGCCCCTCCTCTCCCTTATAAAAGGAGACAACTTCTACTCATTCCTCACACCTCTCAAGCCACTTGGATCGTCCAAACCTTGCCCAAATACTCTTCCAACTTCCCTCACTACAACCTAGAGGCCTTAGTTTGATCAGAAAGCCAACCTAAGGAGCCCTTTTGATCAAATCAAAAGGAAGAACCCGAAGAAGAGGTAATGTTTTCACCACCCCTTTTCAAGTTCCTTTCTTCTTCCACTTCTTCTTTCTTTGTTCTTACCATTATAAAATAATAACTCCAGTATCTCACATATACTGTGATGTTATTATAAATATGGTACAACCATATTCAGTATTCTATCCACCCTTTGAATAACATGTCACCATACGTGCGTACGTACGGCTTACCGTCTCCACGTCGTGGTGTAATTGTTATTCAATATATTATTATTTGGATGGGTATAATAATGATGTGAAACTCATGTAAATAATAAATATAACATGTTAATTATTCTGTATATATGATATAACATCCATTTATATATTATTTTAATATCAAAAGAATGATATTGTCACTCGTGCGTACGTACGGACTACCGTCTCCACAAACGCGATAAGATTCATTCTCCATCGTATCCATTCAAGTATAATTATCATTTGATGATTTAAAAATGATGTTTAAGGACTTGATATCATTCTGGATATGAATAATATACATCCTATCCATTACAAACATGGCTTACGTAACAAAACATATAAAATAAAACAAGTAAGTTAACACCCGAAACAACGATAATACTAAGATATTATTATCAAATCAATATTAAAAGATCATATATGATATCAAATTAATGTATATGATTCTTTTATAATTTAATAACAATTATTTAACCATTATACAGGAGGTTAACCTACCCCAACCAAGGAAAAGTACAAGGTAAGGTTTATTTCACAATCTCTTCATTATCCGAGGTTGTTTATAAGTAATAATTTACTGGGATCTCGTTATCATCCAAATCCATGTTTCTTAAAAATGTATTTCAAAACATTTTTAATATTTAAAAGAATATGGGTTAAAGTCATTTATACCCTTGTTTGACTTTTTATAAGAGGTTTATAAGGGAATCTTTCCGTCGTTTTCCAAACAAGGTGCTTTTTAACCTTTTCGACAGAATTAAGATAAGAATGTTTTTTTAACTTATACGGCGGGTGCGGTTATTTTCCGCCGTTATAAAATCGTCAAAGCTTCCCTTACAATCTTATAAGAATATTTTCAAAGAAAATGTTTTATTTTATAAATATATGTCTCTTAAATGATTTCAAAATAGAAAGAGATATTTCTTTAAAAAGAGTTTTGATTTCATCTATGTCAACATCCTTTAATGGATTTTTACGCTTATTTGAGGATGATATATTATGATACAAAACTTTTATGTTGTATTTAAGGTTTTGTGATATGTTTGACTGTGGATGTGCTATTTTTTTTATATACCATTCATGGTTTATGGTGAAAGTATTGACATTTCGTATGCTAGTTTTAATACGAATGTTTATGTTATGTTTAAACCTTTTCATATGGGAATGCATTGGACTTAATATGTGACGGGTGGAGCCCGCTATAGCTCCTCGATGCATCGGTAGGTCTCATGAGACAAACTAGTGTCTTGGCACAAGGCCTTGGCAAAATCTTATTTGTAGTCTTGGCATGAGGCCTTGGCTATGTGGTTATGATAGTCTGGCATTATGAATTCCATCATTATGAAAGTGGTTATTGATATTGCATGTGATTATTCGATTTGTAGAATATCCATGTGAATAAGTAAATGGAATTATTTCATTTTATTTATGCCATACTATGTTGATGTTAAAGTTTAAAAGGCTTTTGTTTTAGTTATACATTGCCTTAAATGTTTATTCTTATTTATGAAAGTTTCCGCTATATTGTTATCCTTACTGGGCATTTGAGCTCACCCCTTTTCTATGTTTTATTTTCCTAGGATGTGAAGAAGTAAATTATGAATGACTTGTAGGGATATTATGTGGGGATATGAGTGCGGATTATGGAGACATTATGTTGTTGTAATAGTTTTTCATTTTATGATGTAATGTAAAACTTATGAATATATCTAGTGTTTCCAAGGCTACTAAACCAATCGGTCTTTCGAGATTTGATCTTTCTTGTGATCATGCCAATGATATGTAATTAATGCACCGACTCTAGGTAACTGGGGTCGGGGCGTTACAGTTGGTATCAGAGGAAGTTTAGTACAAACCTTGGAAGCTAGATTTAGATAAACTCTGATTAGAGCACGTAGACCTAAGATGAACTTTGAGGATTAGTATAGAAGAACTTCCTAAAATTTTGGTATTTTAGGGATTTTGTGAGTTTTCCGAGCAATACATCCCTGTCTGGATACGAGCAGGTAGAGGCGGCTCTGGCACAGATGTACCTAGGGGTAAAACCCAAAAACACCGCTTTGAGCTAGACTCGAACGGGAACTGGTGCACGGCAACGGGCCTTGCTGCACTCTTGGTTACGACACTCCCGGGGGATATGCTTAGGATAATTCTCATTTTCTTTACAAACCATTATGAAGGGTTTATGAGTATATACATCCTCAAAGGAGACATTTTTATGATTATGGATTATATCCATAAATAGTTCAATTTATGTTAAGTGTTTTATAAGTATGGGATTATGTATTTTGATTCATAAACTGATCTAGTTTATGCCATTGTTTAGAAATGGCGCCTAGTGGAAGAAATGGAAACCGTATCAATGCACGCCCTCCATGTAGGGATTGTACTCCTGCTCAAGATAATTATAGTGGAGCTGGTGATGCAACTGGTGCCGATCAACTAATCACCATACTGGGACAACTTACTCAAGTTATGAATAATAACCTTACCCGTATGGAGCACCCTGATCCGCAGCGTGGAGGATCAATGTTAGATCGATTCATGAGGCAAAAACCACCAACGTTCAATGGGAGTACAAATCCCTTAGTAGCTGAGCAATGGATAAATTCCCTAGAGAAAATATTTCAGGCTTTGGGGAGCAGTGAAAGGGAAAAAGTTATCATGGCAGTTTACCGCCTCACTGGAGATGCTGATCAATGGTGGTCATTGATTCAAAACATGAAGGAAGATGATGAAGTATCAAATATGGAATGGAGGGAGTTCAAAGATCTGTTTTTTGAAAAATACTTTCCTCGCGACCATCGAGCAGATATGGAAAGGCAATTTCTGAGTCTGAGACAAAAGGAGGATGAGAATGTCACAAAGTATGAGTCTAACTTTACAAGGTTAGCGAGGTATGCTGGAGATTATATACGTAACCCAAGAAGTAAGATTAATCGTTTCTTTGATGGGTTAAAACCATTTCTTCGTCGAGCATTAGTCTCACAATCCTTTTCGTCGTACGAAGACATTGTCTCATGTGCTATCAAGACCGAAAAGGAATTCTCTAAGTCTTATGACTTTAATGCAAAGCAAGAGAAGAAGAGACCTGCTGATCAATCTGGGAATGGAAATAAAAGGAAGAAGGGAAAGTTTGAATATCCATCCTGTGGAAAATGCGGGAAGAAACACCCTGGTACTTGCTTGAAGGGAATGGGAGTCTGTTACAAGTGTGGTGAAAAAGTCCACCAAGCTCGTGATTGCAAGGGGAAGAAGGAAGCTACCAACGTTCAGTGCTACAATTGCAGGGAGATGGGGCATTATGAAAATGAATGTCCTAAGCGTCAGGAGAACTTACCTCAGAAAAGGCCAAGGGATCAAGGCCAGGCTTATGCTATCACTACTGCTGAGGTAGAAGCTCCAAAAGACGTGGTGGCAGGTAATTTAATGGTTTCCTCAAGTTTAGCAAATGAATTATTTGATTCTGGATCATTTCATTGTTTCATATCTTCCCAGTTTGCTAAGAAAATTAGATATTTCCAATTTGATTTAATAAGGGAGTTGTCAGTTAAAACTCCTAAGGGAAGTATCATTGCAACAAAGTTTTGTGAATCAGTCCCCATTAGAGCACATAAATTTTCTTTATCTGCTGATCTCATCGTCATACCTATGATTGAGTTTGATATAATCCTCGGTATGGACTGGCTTTCGGACTATGATGCGAAGATTTGTTGTAATAAGAAAGAGGTTACGATTCTTGATGATAATGATAAGGAACACCTTATTTTTAGAGCAGAATCGTCACCACCTAATTCTTATTTAGATCCACCCCCAGTAGCTCAACTTAATTCAATTATTGGGGAGTAAGAGAATGAAATAACTGTCGGTGAGGAAAGGAATGTTCAAATAGAGGATGTACCTGTTGTGAAAGAATTTGTAGATGTATTTCCGGAAGATTTACCTGGACATCCTCCAGAACGAGAAGTTGAGTTTTCCATTGATTTGATTCCTGGATCAAGGCCTATATCGAAGACCCCTTATAGAATGGCCACTGTAGAATTAGTCGAACTAAAGAAACAACTTGGGGAATTGAGTAATAAAAGATTTATTCGCCCTAGTGTTTCTCCATGGGGAGCCCCTGTTCTTTTTGTTAAAAAGAAAGATGGATCTATGAGGTTATGTATTGACTACAGGGAGATCAATGCTATAACGATAAAGAACAAGTATCCCCTACCTCGTATTGATGATTTATTTGACCAACTGCATGGAGCTCAATACTTTTCAAAGATTGACCTTCGATCTGGATACCATCAGTTGTGTGTGAAGAAGGAAGACATTCCGAAGACAGCATTTCGAACCAGGTACGGGCATTACGAGTTTACTGTAATGCCGTTTGGATTGACTAATGCACCCTCTGTATTCATGGATCTGATGAATAGAGTTTTCAAGGAGTATCTCGATGAATTTGTGGTGGTATTTATTGATGATATCTTGGTATACTCCAAAACCTACGAAGATCATGAAAATCACTTGCGCATTATCTTGAAGACTCTGAGGAGGCATGAATTATATGGGAAGTTTAGCAAGTGTGAATTCTGGCTTCAGGATATTTCTTTTCTTGGCCATATTGTCTCTAAAGATGGAATCTCTGTTGATCCTTCTAAGACTAAGGCAATCCAAGAATGGCCAGCACCTACGAGTATAACTGAGGTACGTAGTTTTATTGGTTTGGCAGGTTATTATCGACGTTTCGTCCAGAATTTTGCCCGATTGGCTAACCCATTAACGAAGCTCACACGTAAAGGGGTTAAATTTGTTTGGACAAAAGAGTGTGGAGAATGTTTCGAAGAACTGAAGATAAGATTAGTCAATGCTCCTATATTGACTCTACCATCGGGGAATGATGGGTTCATTATTTATAGTGATGAATCAAAGAAAGGACTTGGTTGTGTCCTTATGCAGAATGATAGAGTTATTGGCTATGCATCACGACAGTTGAAAATTCATGAACAAAACTATCCTACTCATGATCTTGAGTTAGCAGCTGTGATCTTTGCTTTGAAGATATGGAGACACTACCTTTATGGTAAAAAATGTGAGATTTATACTGATCAGAAGAGTTTGAAGTATATTTTCTCACAAAAATAACTCAACATGAGGCAAAGGAGATGGCTTGAATTACTCAAGGATTATGATTGCACGATACACTACCACCCGGGGAAAGCAAACAAGGTGGCAGATGCTTTGAGCAGAAAAGACCATGGAGTTTTGAACATGATGAGAATTGAAAGGGATCCAATTTTCATGGATCTAGTGAAGATGGACATGGGAATAACCAGGGAAGGTGAAACATCAATTCTTTTTCAAATGGTTGCCAAACCATCTTTACTAGAAAGGATTAAGAGTTCTCAGACCGATGATGAAGAATTTCAGAAGAAGATTAAAGCTGTGAATGATGGGAGATTGAGAGACTTTGTGTATGAAGATGGAATTTTGAAATTCGGGAAGAGACTTTGTGTTACCGATTTACCTGATCTGAAAAGGGAATTGCTGGATGATGCTCATAGTTCCAATTTCTCTATACACCCTAGGAGCACCAAAATGTATAGAGATTTGAAGGAACATTTTTGGTGGGACAACATGAAGAGGGAGATTGCTGATTTTGTGTCAAGATGTATGGTTTGTCAACAAGTGAAAGCTGGAAGGCAACAGCCTGGAGGAGTCATGAAACCTCTTCCCATACCGGAGTGGAAATGGGACAATATTACTATGGACTTTGTCATGGGGCTACCAAAGACTCCTAGAAGGAACGATGCAATATGGGTTATTGTTGATCGTCTTACCAAGTCAGCACATTTTCTTGCTATAAGAGAAGATCTACCCCTGGAACGTCTAGCAAGACTATACATTAATGAAGTTGTGAGACTTCATGGAGTACCCCTATCGATTGTTTCTGATCGTGATCCCCGTTTTACTTCAAGATTCTGGAAAAGTCTTCAGAAATCCCTGGATACTGAACTTCATTTGAGCACTGCTTACCACCCTCAGACAGATGGACAATCAGAACGGACTATTCAAACCCTAGAAGACATGTTGAGATCTTGCTCACTTGACTTTCAGGGTATGTGGGATCAATATTTACCACTGGTAGAATTTTCCTATAACAATAGCTTCCATTCTAGTATTCAGATGGCACCATATGAAGCGTTATACGGAAAGAGATGTCGTACACCAACCTGTTGGGATGAGGTTGGTGAAAGAAAACTTGTAGGCCCAGAACTGGTGGAGGAAACGGTGGAAAAGGTGAAGGTAATCCAAAATCACATCAAAGCAGCTCAAAGTAGGCAGAAGAGCTATGCCGATAATCGAAGGAAGGATTTGGAATTTCAGGTCGGTGATCATGTTTTCCTGAAGGTATCTCCATGGAAGGGAGTCATAAGTTTTGGTAAGAAAGGTAAATTGAGTCCCAGGTACATCGGACCTTTCGAAATTCTAGAACGAATTGGGGTTGTAGCTTACCGATTGGCAATGCCGCCAAGTCTCTCTAAAGTTCACGATGTGTTCCACGTATCTCTGTTGAGGAAATACATGCCTGACCCAACGCATGTACTCACCTATGAAAAATTAGAACTGGAACCTGATCTGTCTTATTGCGAAGAGCCCGTCAGGATTCTTGATACGAGAGAACAAGTACTGAGAAACCGGACGACGCGTCTGGTAAAAGTTTTGTGGAGAAATCATAAGATGGAAGAGGCAACGTGGGAACCCGAAGAACTTATGATGAAGAACCACCCGAGTCTTTTTATGCAGTAATACCGTAGAAATTGCGAGGACGCAATTATTTGAATAAAGGGAGAATGTAACACCCCAAGCTTCCACGATACGTTTCCCTTCGAATAATGCGATAGCGTGTGTTGTACGCAACCTCGAGTTCTAACACACACCACAACTAATTAAACTAGCCGTTGTGAATAGTAATACCTACTTTTTGAAATCATATATATTTTATATTTCAAAATGGACTTCATTTTTGGATTCGGAATATTGAAATTAGCCTAGGGTGAAATTTTGGTACTTTTCGGATAACTTTTATATTTTGATGAATAGTGAAAATTACTAAATTTTAATTAAAATCAACTTTTTTAATCAAAATAATTAATATTGATAAATTATGAATTTGAGTGGTTTTAAATTATATTTAGAATATATTTTTACCATTTAATATAATGTTGGTCATTGAAAATAATTTTACAATTAAACCGAACATAAACAAGTGTCAATCTTTTGATAGTTACTATCTCTTAAAAACACGCTTTTTATTTTAACAACGGGAATTAATTTTAAATTAATTTCTGCCACTTCTGTGTTTTGAATTTGGAAAAATGGATTACATATTTGGAATCAGGATGTCCAAATTATGTAAATAGGTAACTTTTATTTTTAAACATTTTGAATAATTACTGCGGTAAATATTTTATTTACCATGGTTAAAGGGTAAATCCGGTAAATAAGGGTTAAAAAATAATATTATAATAATACAAAATTACCCTAAAACGTGTCCTAACCTTATTTTTGGACACATACCCTACCATGGGCATTCTTGGGTCGATTTGGGGACCCCTTAGAGCCACTTGTATGTGGTAGGGACACATTATATTAATAAAGTTAAAATAAAAATAAAAATGGCATAAGCTTACATCTTTTAGAAGAACAATTTTTACATAGGGTTATACATGTTGGATTTTCGATTATAAATATTCATTAGAAAGATAAAAATATTTCCTACCTAATGATATTTTATTTATAATTTTTAGACATCAAATAATTTAAATTATTAATGACACAATAATGATGCAATGTTTACCTCATTAATAAATCATTTAAATAAATAAGATTATAATGATTAAAATATTATCTAAAACCTGTCCAATTCTTATTGGTTGATGTTATTTAGAAAATTAGTCATCTTATCTTCGACCTCAATGATTTTTGGACCATTATAAACCGAATATAATTATATTATAAAGTAATACTTTCACTCTTTCCTAAAGAGCCCCTCCTCTCCCTTATAAAAGGAGACAACTTCTACTCATTCCCACACCTCTCAAGCCACTTGGCTCGTCCAAACCCTGCCCAAATACTCTCCCAACTTCCATCACTACAACCTAGAGGCCTTAGTTTGATCAGAAAGTCAACCTAAGGAGCCCTTTTGATCAAATCAAAAGGAAGAACCCGAAGAAGAGGTAATGTTTTCACCACACCTTTTCAAGTTCCTTTCTTCTTCCACTTCTTCTTTCTTTGTTCTTACCATTCTAAAATAATAACTCAAGTATCTCACATATACTGTGATGTTATTATAAATATGGTACAACCATATTCAGTATTCTATCCACCCTTTGAATAACATGTCACCATACGTGTGTACGTACGGCTTACCGTCTCCACGTCGTGGTGTAATTGTTATTCAATATATTATTATTTGGATGGGTATAATAATGATGTGCAACTCATGTAAATAATATATATAACATGTTAATTATTATTTATATATGATATAACATCCATTTATATATTATTTTAATATCAAAAGAATGATATTGTCGCTCGTGCGTACGTACGGACTACCGTCTCCACAAACGCGATAAGATTCATTCTCCATCGTATCCATTCAAGTATAATTATCATTTGATGATTTAAAAATGATGTTTAAGGACTTGATATCATTCTGGAAATGAATAATATACAACCTATCCATTAAAAACATGGCTTACGTAACAAAACATATAAAATAAAACAAGTAAGTTAACACCCAAAACAACGATAATACTAAGATATTATTATCAAATCAATATTAAAAGATCATATATGATATCAAATTAATGTATATGATTCTTTTATAATTTAATAACAATTATTTCACCATTATACAGGAGGTTAACCTACCCCAACCAAGGAAAAGTACAAGGTAAGGGTTATTTCACAATCTCTTCATTATCCGAGGTTGTTTATACATAATAATTTACTGGGATCTCGTTATCATCCACATCCATGTTTCTTCAAAATGCATTTCAAAACATTTTTAATATTTAAGAGAATATGGGTTAAAGTCATTTATACCCTTGTTTTACTTTTTATAAGAGGTTTATAAGGGAATCTTTCTGTCGTTTTCCAAACAAGGTGCTTTTTAACCTTTTCGACAGAATTAAGATAAGAATGTTTTTTTAACTTATACGGCGGGTGCGGTTATTTTCTGCCGTTATAAAATCGTCAAAGCTTCCCTTACAAGCTTATAAGAATATTTTCAAAGAAAATTTTTTATTTTATAAATATATGTCTCTTAAATGATTTCAAAATAAAAAGAGATATTTCTTTAAAAAGAGTTTTGATTTCATCTATGTCAACATCCTTTAATGGATTTTTACGCTTATTTGAGGATGATATATTATGATACAAATCTTTTATATTGTATTGAAGATTTTGTGATATGTTTGACTGTGGATGTGATATTTTTTTATATATCATTCATGGTTTATGGTGAAAGTATTGACATTTCGTATGCTAGTTTTAATACTAATGTTTATGTTATGTTTAAACCTTTTCATATGAGAATGCATTGGACTTAATATGTGACGGGTGGAGCCCGCTATAGCTCCTCGATGCATCGGTAGGTCTCATGAGACAAACTAGTGTCTTGGCACAAGGCCTTGGAAAAATCTTATTTGTAGTCTTGGCACGAGGCCTTGGCTATGTGGTTATGATAGTCTGGAATTATGCATTCCATCATTATGAAAGTGGTTATTGATATTACATGTGATTATTCGATTAGTAGAATATCCATGTGAATAAGTAAATGGTATTATTTCATTTTATTTATGCCATACTATGTTGAAGTTAAAGTTTAAAAGGCTTTTGTTTTAGTTATACATTGCCTTAAATGTTTATTCTTATTTATGAATGTTTCCGCTATATTGTTATCCTTGCTGGGCATTTGAGCTCACCCCTTTTCTATGTTTTATTTTCCCAGGATGTGAAGAAGTAAATTATGAATGACTTGCAGGGATATTATGTGGGGATATGAGTGTGTATTATGGAGAAATTATGTTGTTGTAGTATTTTGTCATTTTATGATGTAATGTAAAACTTATGAATATATCTAGTGTTTCCAAGGCTACTAAACCAATCGGTCTTTCGAGATTTGATCTTTCTTGTGATCATGCCAATGATATGTAATTAATGCACCGACTCTGGGTAACTGGGGTCGGGGCGTTACAAATAAATACTAAAAAATACTATTAATTAATTATAATTAGTAATAATTAGTAATAATTAGTAATAAATTGTAATAAATAGTAATAAATAGAAATAAATAGTAATAAATAATGATAGATAGTGATAAATAGTAATAATTAGCTATAATTAGCTATAATTAGAAATAATTAGTAATAATTAGCAATAATTAACAATAATTATAAATAATTAGAAATAATTAGCCATAATTGGCAATAAATAGCAATAAATTGCAATAATTAGCAATAATTAGCAATAATTAGCAATAATTAGCAATAATTAGAAATAATGTAAAGACCTGTAAAATTCAAGGGAAATTTTTTCTTAATTTTCTTTGGCATTTTACAAGAACGTAGTTTCTAACGGAACCTGATTCTGAGGCCCAGTGAGCCAGGAATAAGTTTCCGAAGTTTAGCTCAGGTACGTTCAGTGAACGAACGAGCGGGATTTCCTAACTTTTGAACTGGTGCTTAGAATCGAAATCTGAGGGCACCGATGAAACCACAACACCGGTAATTGCTTAGAAACACCTTTTCTGGAGTTGCGTTTTCTCGGGTGAGGTTATTAAAATATTGGGTAAAGTAAAGAATAAAATAAAATGGTGCAACCAAATTTATTTTTGTTAAAAGTAGTATAACCTAAGATAAGTGGTTGGAGTGGGACCCGCTGATGTTCTAAACTTTCCTTGAGAGGATTTAAGGTGAGGTGGGGCCTACACGAACCCCACCTTTTCATTTCTCCTTAACTCCTTTTAAAACCTATATGTCATTAAAGTTACCAACTTATCACTTCAATAAATTTTTACAAGTTAAGTGAATTTAACTCGAATGTTTGAATTTCAAAAGGTTGGGCATGAGAAATAAAATAAGGCAAAGCCTTATTTTATTGAGTAGGATTTTCGTTGTGCGAGGAGGTTTTGGAGAGGATTTGCTCTAACTCTTGAAGAACATCTTCTTCCTTGTCAAAGAATGTGAAAAACGTCGAGCCTTCAATGAAGAACTATGTCACTGTAAAGGGGAGTTCATCGTACTGTCTTCTTCCCTCTCTGTAGCCGGTGAGAGACGCCATCCTCAGAGATCGACGACGCGACGTCGTGTACCATGATGTCGACGATTCACTTCTCCGTGACACTGACGATCCCCCTTCCGTGAAGTCGTCTTCCACGATGTCCCTTCCCCGCGACGAACCTTCATTCAACAACGCTTGAGGTAGGGGTTGGAATTTTGTTCGTGAAAGTTCTTTTGCTGTTCTTTGTCTTGTATTTTGGGCCGCCTGTTATCATAATAACGGGAGGAGGTCGGACCGCACGAACACAGTCAACCCTCCTCCCCCTTGATGATTGTGTTTGTTGCGGTTCGGAAGAAGGCGGTGTGGGGCAACGACACTGCGCGGAAACATGGGAAGATGTGGTGAAGATGGGTGGCGCTGTCGCGCTGCACCGTTGAGGGCAAACGATCCCGCGGCCGGAGTCGAGCCACAGCGAAGGGGCGCAGCACCTTCACGCCGCTCCGGAGAACAACAAAGACACCGTGGCCGGAGCGGGGCCGCGACGGAGAGGTGCGGCGCCGTCGTGCCGTGCCGGTCGGACAAGGCCACAGCCTATGGCCGCGGTGGTGTGGGGAGCGGCGGCCGGAACCGCTGGTCGCCGAAGCAAGGAGGGCGGGACCCGCAGGGGGGTCCCGCAGTGACTCACCAGCCGGTTACCATGATGGTTGGGGGTCATAACCCCCAGCTGGCCGAAGGAGCGGCCCCCCACATGGGGGTCGCGGTTCACCAATCAGGGGGGCAGCGCCCCCCCCCCCCCCCTGTTCCGCTCAGCTCAGCCAGCCGAGCTGGCCACGCGGGCCGCCCGAGCGCGCCAGGCCACCGGCCGCCCAGGCTGGGCCGCACCGTGCTAGCCGGGCCGGGCCGCACCCAAATGGGCCAGACCGGGACCCGGGTCGGGTCGTCCCGGTTCAGGCCGCCCCATGGGGTCTCGGGCTGGGTCGGTCCGGGCCCAAAACCCCCATTTTCGGACCTCTTTTTGTGTTTAGCCCATAACTTGTGCTAAAGACCTTCGATTGATGCACCGTTAGTAGCGATGCTATCTTTGGATCGAGACGGTCGTTTCGGTATATTACACTCAAGGTTTCGGAGAACTTTGGGTTTGGCCAGGTTGGTTCGAACACGAAACCAATCGGGCCCTCGGAGCAGAAACGCTTATAAATTAAGCTCTGGACATCTGATTGACGTGTCGTCGACTTTGTTGGATTCCTCTTAGTGAGACAGACCTTTTGGCTTACTCCTCCTGAGGTTTGGATGCAGATGGAGTGTAGTCAGGTTGGTTTTGACTTAAAAACCAACCGGACCCCTGGAACGAAAAAGCTAATAACTCTCAGAACGGGCATTCGATTGACGCGCATGTCTGTCACGTTGAGTTCCTTTTGACGATATGGAACTTTGGGATACATCAACTCCGGAATTCGTGTCAGTTGATGTATCAGCCCCTCGGCTTGTGGAGCGGACCCTCCTGAAACGAGCTTGTTGTGTGCGGGAACCCTAGAGCTGGGTGCGACTACGACGACGATGAAGACTGTACAGAAATCCTCTGTGGGTTCGATAGCGACGACTGAAACACTCAGTGATCCTGTGTGGATCAGTGCTTACCAATCCTGTGTGGGTCAGCGCTCCGCGGTCCTATGTGGGTTAGCGCATACTATTCCTGTGTGGATCAGATCCTGTGTGGGTCATTGCGGGGGTTAGTACCTATCAATCCAGTGTGGGTCATTACGGGGGTTAGTACCTATCGATCCTATGTGGGTCCGACGGCTTAGATGAATCAGTATCTACATCTGATCATCTCTATCGTCTTACAAAGAAGTATACCTGTGCGAGCTGAGTCTTGACTTTCAATCTTATCTTTGATAAGATTGACTTGATATCCTGTGTGGATTACGTTGTGCTTTCCTGTGTAGATTGGGTTGTGAATTCCTATGTGTAATGGGTTATGTTTTCCTGTGTGGACTGGGTTGTACTTAGGCTCGGATGTTGGAGCCGAACTGGAATTGATGACTGAGGTATATGTATGGGCATATACCTAAGTAGTATCGGATGTTACTTCATGATTGTATCTTTCCTTTGTGGATTATCCTTTGTGGATAATGGGAGACCTTCGGGGGTCTCGAGGTCCCTACTGAGTAATGTATACTCACCCCTGCACGGGCTATGCCCGCACTAAGTTGTGTTGGATGCAGACGACGGACAGTGCTGATCGTGGCTGAGGCTTGTGGAGCGAGTCGGTACCTGGAGGTGGACCACTGGGCGGGACGTACCTGGAGTAGACGACTGGACCCGTAGAGCTGTGGGGACTATCTGTACCCACCCTTCAGGTGGGACTTCCAGTGGGCGGCTCAACGTTGCGGCTTTACTTTTTAGTTGTTGTACTTTCTTTCCAGTTGTACTTTACTTTTAGTTTGGGTTTTTTTTCTGGCCCACTTACTTTTCCGCACTTACTATTGTATGCAGTTTTACTTAGTGTTTACTTCAACTTGCTTACTCTATGTGTTTGTTTACTTATAAAGGCAATGCCTTCCCTTTTTTATCGGAAATTACGCCTTAGTGCTAGTCGCCAGCCCCTGGCCTATGGAAGGCGGGCTTGGGGTAGTCACGGCACGGGCCCCGAGGACGGGTCATGACAAATTGGTATCAGAGGAGTTCGGTTCTATCGCAGAACTAAGGACTCTGATCTTTTTCTATGTGAAGCAATAGTGTTAAGAGTATTGAGTGTGGTTATCAGTCCATGGATTCCAGTGTTGCTGCGGCGGCCGATGTATCCATACACCAGGACCCTGACTTCTGATTTCCGACTTAGTGCATGAAAACATTGATTGCATGTGTGTTTCAAGTTTTCTTTGTGTCATCTCACCAGGTATATTGTTTTAACTGTGGCGCACCTGTTTCTTTTCAGGATGGCCCCACGACGGCATCCAGCTAGGGTTCCGAGTTTTGTACGTGAAAAAAACCCACCGAGCGATGAGACCTCGGTGCAGGGCCCTATTACTGCGGAGGCACCGGCGGTACCACTACCCAATAAGCCACTGATGCTACCTACCCCAGCCGCTGAGAGTGCACATCGCCTTGGTGAACTGCACAAGTTTTAGCGTCAGAGACCGCCCAGGTTCCGCGGGGAGACGGACCCTCAGGTAGCCGAGGATTGGCTGGATGCAGTTGTGTGAGTTTTCAGGTTATGGGGGACACCAGCTGGCCTCATGGTGTCCTCGAAGAGAGCCTCCTACACGCGGCAGCTGGCAGATGGTGGAGCTTGATGCTCCAGATGCACAACGAGGCATCACTCCTCTGAACGGACTTCGAGAGCCCCTTCTGCTCGGAGTTCGTCCCAGCCACCCTCCGTGCAGTGCTCATCCAGGAGCATCTACAGCTGCGGCAGAGCAGCATGACGGTTGCCCAGTACTCGTCGAGATTTACCGATCTCTCTCACTTTTCGACAGACATGGTACGTGACCCATTCTTCTGGGCCCGAAACTTCGAGTAGGGGATTGAGGCATGAGATCTAGGCATCGCTGATCTCCCTTAGCATTCCGACACAGGAAGGGGTACTGGAGCGATCCCTTATCATTGAGAGTTTTCTTGCTGAGCCTACACCAGTAGCGAGACCTACCACGGGGTGGCACGTAGTAGAGTCTTCTACAGCTGGCAGTCGACGGATGACACATGGGTCCAGGCGGACCAGACCCTCAGGAAGATGACCTCAGGACACTGGATCAGAGGTGCGGGGCACACAACGCAGAGCCAGTCTTTTGAGAGGCAGACAGTGCTATGCATGCGGCGGGCAGGGCCACATGGCTCGTGACTGCCCGACCCGTCGTGCGAAGGAGCATCAGACGGTTGAGGGACCACCCAGGCAGAGGCAGAGGGTCGACTGTGGTGGTCCGTAGGGAGCAGGCGGACGAGGCAGAGGAGTTGGCCGAGTAGTAGGTGGTGGGTGATGCTTTGAGGCTCTACCACCACCACCACCAAGTGGTCCACCCCGACCACAGGGAGCTGGCGGGCAGAGATAGGAACAACATCAGGCAGTGGAGGCCTACGACCACGGTGCACCCGAGATGATTCGAGGAACTATCTGTGTCTACTCCACCCTTGCTGCAGTTCTTATAGAAATAGGAGCGAGCCATTCTTTTATTGCCGATTCCCTTGTTCGGAGCTTGTAGATTCTGACGGAGCTGTTGGCTCCATCCTTACGGCTAGAGACTCCTACGATAGCAGACTCGGTGATTACACACTGGTTCCGGTAGTGTGAGCTTACTCTAGGAGGCGAGAGCTTCGGTTGGGATATTTTTGTAGTGGCGTCGAGGCCTTATGACGTCATCTTGGGCATGGATTGGTTATCTATAGTCCATGCTCAGATTGACTGCATTAGGCGCAATGTGCGATGTGTTCGTACCGATGGGAGCAGGTTCACCTTCACCAGCGAGAAGGGAGCCTTTGCAGCACAGGATAGACTCACACAGAGGAGAGGACAGCCCATCACTCATCAGTTGGCTAGTGTCATCCGAGGAGTATTTGACGTGCGGATTCTGAGCTTACCTGCAGTGGTGGATTAGTACGCGGACGTTTTTCCCGACGACGTTCCAAGACTACTTCCTCACAGATAGGTAGAGTTTTATATTGACATGTACCCCGGGAAAGCCCTCATATCCACCCCAGCATATCGGATGGATCCCGCCGAGCTTCGAGAGCTACGGGTATAGATGGAGGACTTGCAGGGCAAGGGATTCATCCGACCTAGTGTTTCACCCTAGGCTTCCCCAATTTTGTTCGCTAAGAAGGCGGACGGGAGCTTTGGACTGTGTGTCGATTACCTTTGCCTGAAACAGGTGACCACGAGGAACAAGTATCTATTACTGAGGATTGACGACCTCTTAAATTAGCTCAAAGGAGCATGGTGGTTCTCGAAGATAGACCTCAGGTCAGGCTATCATCAGCTCAGAGTTTGGGACGGGGACGTGCAAAAGATGGCCTTCAGGTGTCGGTATGGACACTATGAGTTCTTGGTTATGACTTTTGGCATAACCAATGCTCCAGCAGTGTTCATGGGCCTCATGAACAGGATATTTTAGCCTTACCTCGATTGATTTTTCATGGTCTTCATCGATGACATATTGATATACTCGACGACTGAGGAGGAGCACGCCTACCACTTACGGGCTGTACTGGACACACTCCGAGAGCACCAGCTTTATGGTAAGCTCTCTAAGTGTTAGTTCTGGATACATAAGGTCCACTTCTTGGGACACATCATCTCTGAGGCGGGAGTTGCGCTGGATCCTGTGAAGATCAAGGTAGTGCTAGCTTGGGAGCCACCCAGGAGCGTGACGGAGGTGCGGAGTTTCTTGGGACTAGCTGGGTACTACCGGAGATTTGTGCCAGACTTCTCTAGAGTTGCGACACCACTTTAAGCATTGACGAAGATGGGGAAACCCTTCGTGTGGTCAGACATTTGTCAGCAGAGCTTCTAGGAGCTGAGACAGAGATTGACCAGTGAACCTATCTTGAGGATACCGGAGGATGGAGTAGGGTACATAGTCTACTGTGATGCATCAGGGACCGGAATCGGATGTGTCCTGATGCCGGAATGGGAAATGATCGCCTATGGATCATGTTAGTTGAGACAGAATGAGCAGAACTATGCTACCCATGACCTGGAGTTAGCAGCAGTGGTCTTTGCTATGAAGATGTTGCGACACTACCTGATGGGCAAGCGCCTTATAGTCTACACTGACCAATAGAGTCTCAGGTACATCTTCTCGCCGAAGGAACTGAACCTGAGATAGCATCGATGGCTCGAGTTCCTCCAGGAAAATGACTTTGAGATAGTCTATACTCCTGGAAAGGGCAACGTAGTATCTGATTCTCTCAGTAGGAGGACGGGCATTCAGCTACTTGGGGAGGTGACATAGAAGCTAGCCGCTTTACAAATATCCTTCGTGGATAGTGATGGAGCATCCTTTCTTCAGTCACTCACAGTCACTCCACCACTTCTTCAGCGGTTCAGAGAGGCACAACGTGGGGACGATGAGTGTGAGACGCGGCATGCACAGATATCCTTAGTACAGGCACCTGATGGATTCTCTGTGGGAGGAGAGCACGTCATTCTTTTCAGATGATGTACCATGGTACCAGCTACTTTGCAGGAGGAGTTGCTGAGGGAGTTACACACTACCCATTTAGCAGTACATCCAGGAGTGGCGAAGATGTACCAGGACCTCAGACGACAACACTGGTGGCCGGGTATGAAGAAGGCTGTAGCAAAGTTTGTTTCTCGATGCCTCACCTGCCAGTAGGTGAAGGCAGAGCACCAGGTACTATCAGGCTTGGTACAACCCTTGGAGGTCCCGGAGTGGAAGTGGGATGGGATATATATGGATTTCGTGACTGGATTTCAGCGTACTTTCAGAGGCCATGACTCCATTTGGGTGATTGTCGACCGACTCACCAAGTCGGCCCACTTATTACCCATCAGAGAGCAGGGCTCAGTGGAGAGCTTGGGACGCCTCTATGTTCAGGAGATTGTATGTCTTCATGGTGTACCATCATCTATCGTCTCCGATCGAGATGCTCGCTTTACTTCCCGGCTTTGGAAGGGGTTGCAGGAGGTGTTCGGGACACAGCTACGTCTGAGCACTACCTTTCACCCTCAGACGAATGGTCAGGCGGAGAGGACCATTCAGACTCTCTAGGACATTATCCGTGCATGTGTCCTTGACTTTGGTCGCAGTTGGGAGGATCACCTACCCTTGGTAGAGTTCGTGTACAACAACAGCTACCACTCCACTATTGGGATGGAACCATACGAGGCGTTGTACGGTCGACCTTGCAGATCACCGTTGTGCTGGATAGACCCTGGGGAGTCAGCACTTGTGGGACCGGAGATGGTCCAGGCCACGACGGAGAAGGTCCAGGTTATCCAGGAGCGGATGAGGACAGCTCAGATCTGGCAAAAGTCTTATGCTGACAGAAGGCGGAGACCACTAGAGTTCGGGGATGGAGACCACATCTTTTTACGGGTCTCACCTCGACGTGGATTACGAAGATTTGGCCAAGGCGGCAAGTTGTCTCTGCGCTACATCGGACCATTCCAAGTCCTCAGCAGGATTGGTGAGGTGTCTTATCGCCTGGCTCTACCACCTCAGTTGCACCGGGTGCACGACGTCTTTCACGTATCTCAGCTGAGGAGATATGTGCACGACCCGACGCATATCATCGACCATGGGGAGCTGGACATTGATGATGGGTCGACTTTTGAGGAGGTCCCAGTGGAGATCGAGGATCGAAAGAAGAGGGTCCTACGTGGATGGTATATTCCTCTAGTGTGCATCAGGTGGCAGCACGGGAACCTCCAGGAGTGCACTTGGGAGCAGGAGGCTCAGATGCGTGCAAAATACCCACATTTGTTTCCCTAGTTTATGATGTATCTTTACGGGGACGTAAAGCCCTGAGGTGAGAGTAATGTAAATACCCGTAAAATTCAAGGGAAATTTTTTCTTAATTTTCTTTGGAATTTTACAAGAACGCAGTTTCTGACGGCACATGATTCTGAGGCCGAGTGAGCCCGGAATAAGTTTCTGAAGTTTAGCTCGGGTATGTTTAGTGAACGAACGAGCGAGATTTCCTAACTTTTGAATGGGTGCGCGGAATCGAAATCTGAGGGCACCGATGAAACCGCAGCGCCGGTAATTTCTTAGTAACACCTTTTCCGGAGTTTTGTTTGCTCGGGTGAGGTTATTAAAATATTGGGTTAAGTAAAAAATAAAATAAAATGGTGCAACCAATTTTATTTTTGATAAAAGTAATTTGAACTAAGCTAAGTGGTTGGAGTGGGACCCACTGATGTTCTAAACTTCCCTTGAGAGGAATTAAGGTGAGGTGGGGCCCACATGAGCCCCCACCTTTTCATTTCTCCTTAACTCGTTTTAAAACCTCTATGTCATTAAAGATTCCAACTTATCACTTCAATAAATTTTGACAAGTTAAGTGAATTAAATTTGAATGTTTGAATTTCAAAAGGTTTGGCATGAGAAATAAAATAAGGAAAAGCCTTATTTAATTGAGTGGGAGTTTCATTGTACAAGGAGGTTTTGGAGAGGATTTTCTCTAACTCTTAAAGAACATCTTCTTCCTCGTCGAAGAACGCGAAGAATGCCAAGCCTTCGACAAAGAACTCTGTCACCGTAAAGGGAAGTTCATCGTACCGTCTTCTTCCCTCTCCGTAGCCGGTGAGAGACGCCATCCTCAGAGATCGAAGACGCGACGATGTGTACCGTGACACCGATGATTCTCTTCTCCGCAACACTGGCGATCTTCCTTCCGCGACTCCTTCTTCCGCGACGTCCCTTCCCCGCGACGAACCTTCGTTCAACAACGCTTGAGGTAGGGGTTGGAATTTTGTTCGTGAAAGTTCCTTGGCCATTATTCGTCTTGTATTTTGGGCTGCCTGTTATCATAATAAAGGGAGGAGGTTAGACCGCACGAACACAGCCGACCCTCCTCCCCCTTGATGATTGTGTTTGTTGCGGTTCGGAAGAAGGCGACGCGGTGCAAGTGCACCGCGCGGAAACATGGGAAAATGTGGCGAAGATGCGTGGCGTCGTCGCACCGCGCCGTTGAGGCCAAACGAACCCGCGACCGGAGTCGGGCCGCAGTGAAGGGGTGTGGCGCCATCGCGCCGTGCCGGAGAACCACGAAGACACCGCGGCCAGAGCAGGGCCGCGGCAGAGAGGCGCGGCGCCGACGTGCCGTGCCGGTCGGACAAGGCCGCAGCCAATGGATGCGGTGATGCGGGGAGCGTCGGCCGAAACCGCCGGCCGCCGGAGCAAGGAGGATGGGACCTGCAGGGGGGTCCCACGGTGACTCACCGGCCAGCCAAGATGGCCGGTTACCATGAAGTCCGGGGGTCGTAACCCCCGGATGGCCGAAGGAGCGGCCCCCCACGTGGGGGTCGCGGTTCATCAATCAGGGGGGCAGCGCCCCCCCCCCCCCCTGTTCCGCTCAGCTCACACGCGGGCCGCCTGAGTGCCCCAGGCCACCGACCGCCCAGGTCGTGCTCAAATGGGCCAGACCCAGACCCGGGTTGGGTCGACCCGGTTAGGGTTGACTCAGGGGGTCTCGGGCCGGGTCGGTCCGGGCCCAAAACCCCCATTTTCGGACCACTTTCAGTATTTAGCCCATAACTTGGGCTACAGACCTCCGATTGACGCACCGTCAGTTGTGATGCGATCCTTGGATCGTGATGGTCATTTATGTTTATTACACTCAAGGTTTTGGAGAACTTTGGGTTCGGCCGGGTTGGTTTGAACACGAAAACAACCGAGCCCTCAGAGCGGAAATGCTTCTAAGTTAAGCTCCGGACATCCGATTGACGTACCGTCAACTTTTTTGGATTCATCTTAGTGGGACGAACCTTTTCGCTTACTCCGCCTGAGGTTTGGACACAGATGGAGTGCAGTCGGGTTGGTTTTGACATAAAACCCAACCGGGCCCCTGGAACGAAAAGGCCAATAACTCTCAGACCGGGCGTCCGATTGACGCGCCGTCTGTCACGTTGAGTTCCTTTTGACGATACGGAAATTTGGGATACATCAACACCGGACTTCGTGTCAGTTTATGTATCATCCCCTCATCTTGTAGAGCAGACCCTCCCGAAACGATCTTGCTGTGTGCGGGAACCCTAGAGTTGGCTGCGACTACGACGACGATGACGAATGTACAGAAATCCTCTGTGGGTTCGACAGCGACGACTACAGCACTCAGCGATCCTATGTGGATCAGTGTTTACCGATCATGTGTGGTTCAGTGCTTAGCGCTCCTGTGTGGGCCAGCGCATACCGATCCTGTGTGGGTCATTGTGGGGGTTAGTACCTATCGATCCTGTGTGGGTCATTGCGGGGGTTAGTACCTATCGATCTTATGTGGGTCTGACGGCTTAAATGAATCCGTGGCTAAATCCGATCATCTTTATCATCTTACGAAGAAGTATACCTGTGTGAGCTGAGTCTTGACTTTCAATCTTTTCTTCGATAAGATTGACTTGATATCCTGTGTGGATTACGTTGTGCTTTCCTGTGTTGATTGGGTTGTGAATTCCTCTGTGGAATGGGTTATGTTTTCCTGTGTGGAATGGGTTGTACTTAGGCTCGGATGTTGGAGCCGAACTGGAATTGATGACTTAGGTATATGTTTGAGCATATACCTAAGTAGTACCAGATGTTACTTCGTGATTGTATCTTTTCTTTGTGGATTAACCTTTGTGGATTCTGGGAGACCTTTAGGGGTCTCGGGGTCCCTACTGAGTAGCGTATACTCACCCCTGCACGGGCTATGCCCGCACTACGCTGTGTTGGATGCAGACGTGGATAGCGCTGATCGTGGCTGAGGCTTGTGGAGCGAGTCGGTACCTGGAGGTGGACCACTGGGCGGGACGTACCCAGAGCGGATGGCTGGACCCATAGAGCTGTGGAGACTATCTGTACCCACCCTTCAGGTGGGACTTCTAGTGGACGGCTCGACGTTGTGGCTTTACTTTTCAGTTGCGGTACTTTCTTTCCAGTTGTACTTTACTTTCAGTTTGGGTTTGTATTCTGGCCCACTTACTTTTCCTCACTTACTATTGTACCCAGTTTTACTTAGTGTTTACTTCAGCTTTCTTACTCTGTGTGTTTGTTTACTTATAAAGGCAATGCCTTCCCTTTTTTTATCGGAAATTATGCTTTGGTTCTAGTCACCAGCCCCTGTCCTATGGAAGGCGGGCTTGGGGTAGTCACGACACGGGCCCCGAGGACGAGTTGTGACAAATAATTAGCAATAATTAGAAATAATTAGAAATAATTTGCAGTAATTAGCAATAATTAGCAACAATTTAAACTAATTAGCAATAAATATAAATAAATAGAAATAAATATCAACAAATAGAAAATTTTAGTAATAAATAGCAATAATTAGCAATAATTAGAAATAATTAAAAATAATTAGAAATAATTAGCAACAATTTAAAATAATTTGAAATAACTAGTAATAAAATCAATTGTAATAAATTTTAATAACTTGTAATAACTTGGAACAATTTTCATTTGATTGACGACACTCCTTTTTCTCGATGAATCATCTCCTTTCAACTATCACCAACTCAAAACATTATGAAAAGTATGCTTCTATGTATGCATATCTAATCGTTTATGCATGAGTTTGAATATGAATTTGTAAGACAACATTTTTCATAATGTTTTAAGGTAGTGACAGTTGCAAGAAGAATATCCATCGGCCAAAAGGGAGCTCTTTTGGCTAGTGTGATCTTGACCACATTTTTAGGACCACATTTTTCATAATTTTTCATAATTTTTTCAGGTAGTGAGTTCATGGATAAACCATACTCGATGTATTTAATAGTAAATTCTACTAGCTAGTGTGATCTTGACCAATTCAAAATCATGCGAACAACTTGTCATATCATATTGAGTGGTGAACCCTATAAAAAAAATTTGTATCTATTTTTTGTTGGTGTGTTTAGGTGTGTTAAATACTATGGTTAAATTAAAATGATAGAAAAAGAGAACCATTCAACTTAACTTGTTCCTATGGTAAAATAAAAAAAGGATAAAAATAAAAAATTTGATAAAAGGTCAAAAACACTGATTCATCCCATCAGTGTTGAATCTATCCTTAGTTGGTGCTTTCATATAAATTTTTTTCTATAAACTATGTAGTACCAACATCATTCTTCAATGGGAAACCACCTTATGTAATAGATATATTTTTCAAAAATCGATCAATGTTTTCCATTCTGATTTGAATACAGCTACATTTCTTAAAGATTATTAGGATTAAAATATTTTTATTTCACCTTAAAAATTCCTTTTGGATCAACCACTATGTTCTTATTCTCCCAGACCACATTACAATTGAATTTTTTTGAACCCCTTCTTAATTAAGTGATGAGTTTTCTTCTTCTTAGTTGGTGAAACTATATTCATTCCATTGTTGTCATTTCATGCACTAGTTATATTGTATGCTTGGGTGGCTAAGATAAATGTTCATAGAACAATGGTAAAATCTATATGTTTCTTGGTATCCTCAATAAACATAAAAACTATTTTGGATCTGTCACCAATAACATTGATTGAATTTTGGAACATATGGCGAGTGATCCTCAAGGAATTTTTAACATCCACTAAATTCACCTCAAGGGAATTCACTTATTAATTTATTTAATGATATTAATTACAGTAATATAAATAATCTTATCTTTATATTTAAGTATTTAATTCAGATTAACTATATTTTATGATACACTTAAATTTGAACAGTGAATTTGGATTTTGATACATCAAGAGATTTATTCAATGAGTCATTCCTATATTATAGGCAGTGTTTTAAATACCATTTCATACCCATCCTATAAGAAAGCTGGTAAAATTTTCTCTAAGTGTTATCAGAAATACTTAAGGAACATCATGGAAAATTCACAACTCAGGTAATTGGGTTTCGTTAGAAATAAATTCTCCTAGTGAAGTAATCAAAAGGTGAAAATAGAAGTATTTAATTATTGGATAAATCACTCTCCAATGTTCATGTTCTAGATTCCTTTATAAATAGAATGGTCATGCACCTTCCTCAATCATTATCTAAACATTTGACTATATGAATTTTGTTGGTAATTTCTAGAAACCTTCCAAAAAGGATAAAATTTATTAATATATGTTTCTAGTAGGATGATTTTCTAATATTGGTGGATCAATATAAATTTGTTACTATGACTGGATATTTATAAAATGTTCATAAGTAAATGATCAGGAAACTTAATGTCTCTCTACAGAAGTGATCATTAAAGCTCAAGACCCAAATACTTTACTGTTCTAATATTTATCTTGATATTTATTATCTTTACTAGGAAATACATGAATATTGGGATGAAGATCTCTTCAACTATTTATATTTCAAACAATGGGATCCTACTGATCTACGACATCTCAAATAGTTTAAATATAATGAGAATTCATATGTCTATTGGATCAAAGGGGTGATATGATCTCAGGATATTTCCACACATATTTCAAATAAAAAAATATATTTTGTTTTCTTAACCTTTAATTTTAAATGAGGAATTAAAAAATTACATTGCTATGTATGGACAGTTAGCACTAGATCATTTTTTATCTATCATAGATTCATATATTATAGAGTGTTTGGTTCACAATTTTTAAAGGGAAACTATCACCTATACTTTATTCAACAACATTAATATCCAGTTATTTTTGAAATATAACAACCTTGTGCTGGCTTGTGTAGGGGATACAAAGATCTTCATGGAGATCCAGAACCTGAGTAGTGATAATTTCCCTCATCTTGATGGCTTCCTAGTGTTGTTATCCCCTACATGGTATATCATCAAAGGTGATTTGATTAAGGATATCCAATACTTCAACTAGTTAGGGTAGTTTCATATATTTGTGTGGTCTACCGCTATTTATTATCTTCCTAATATCATTAACCCCACTCAATTAAAACATTTTAGATTATTAATTTAATGTAAATTCACATATAAGCTTTTAGAAATAGTGCTAATGATAGGTTGTATAAGCTTCTCTGGACATTGATCTTAAATTAAATAAATTGTTTTTTTTTGTAGTAATATTCAAGGTTCTGTGTGTATTTCCCAGGAGATGATTAAGTATATAGACTATAAAAATTGTGGAGGGAATATTAGGATCAAAATGGCTATGCATATAGTTCACAACATAATTGAATGGGGTTATATTATCATGTTTCAGGGTAACATTTGATTCTTGGATAGCTATATATATTTTTGTTTATTCTTATCCCTATTGTTCTCTATAGGTCTTATGGGAAAAAAATTGATTCGTTAAATCCCGTCGAGATTTAAGGTAAAGAGACCCTCTTTTCCCAAATTTTCTATTCTATCTCATAATGATTTGACCATATGATTAAGCATTATCATTGGAACTAGGAGGATTAGGTGATTTCACTATAGTCATGGTCAACCTAGAGTCTCATTTCTCTTATTTAGAGATTAAAAGATAATTTTCATTAATGGTGAATGTCTCTTAAATAATTATTTTAACCACAATTATATGAGTGTAATGGATGGAGTGGCCACAAGGCCAATACTTCTAAGAGAAATGTTATAATCCCCAATTACTTATCAAATATTTGGGTCCAAGATGTAGTGATATGGTTATGTTTTCCAAAGATATTTTTCCCTTTATTTACCTTTCTGCACTGTTATGTACTTGTATATTTGATATTATGCATTTTTATTTCCTTTTTGATAAAATTATTTATCATATTTTTAATTGGAAGAAAATATATCTCTAATTTGTGGGAATGTTACACTGATCCAATATGTTATTTCATTAATTTATATCCACATCCTTTCCTCAACCAAAATTCTAAATACCAAGATCAAGGACCTAAATAAGTTGGTTTATAAAATTATATAGGTTGGTCATTCTAATTATTGTATTCATGTTTGAGTGTTTGAAGTATGTTTATCTTCTTATATGTGAAGGAGGGATTTACATCCCTAGTATGGTGTACAAAATGAATGAGCCCCATGAAAAAATGTCTTGGGATTTACTGGTGGGATGATTTTTGTATAACAAGTTTATGCATTCTAAATTTGTCCATCCACATAACCTTGTTCGGGTGGAAGATAATCATAAATCTTCATGCATTTGGGAGAATATTATTAATCAACTCTTTACTATCATCAATATTTCCATATGGGTTATATATGAGAGTAACATTCCCTTTTAGAAAGATTCATGGGCTAGTGACCCATTGTCCCCCTATCCCACACTAGAAATAAACCATAGATCAACTAGGTGATTCAATGTTTTATTTGATACATTAATTGAAGATAATGATATGTATGTGGATTCAGATACTATTTATACATAGTTACAAATGAAATTATTTTCCCAAACAGTTCTATTGTGACTTTCTACTCTTCTATTTATAAAATCATTGATTATCCACCTCATTATATTTATGGAATGGGGATGAATTACAGAGATATATTATATTAAATAATATATTCTTTATGGAGTATTGGATATGAAGGATGGAACAACCCAGTAATCTCTCCTTGAATGGGAGTGACATGTCATTTATTTCAAGTTTTATGAGCTATGATTTTCATCAAATGGAGTCAATGATTAAATTGTTTATGGAAGGGGAAAGAGATAAAGTTCATTGCAACCGTTTTTTGTGTGTTAAAATCTATTGAATTATTAATTTCCTCATTCAATTATCTTTTTCTAACCTATTTTGTTGTTGTAAAGTTTGAATTCATGGTAGAAGGCTTGGCATTCTGGTTTTAATTTCCATCCATTGGTTATTTTTTGTGGTTATTAATGAGTTTATTCATAGATATTTCTATCCCTACTTTACTGTTATATGAAGAAGGACCATTTCAGTTTAAAAGGACCTCAGGGTCTCCTCACTATCTATAGCTCAACTATTATTTTTATATCTTATTATATATAAATTTATTTATATCCCTCATCCTATTAGGTTCTGTGAAAGAGGCCACTATTTTAAGTGGATTCCTCTGAGTCATGGTTTCATAATTAACATAGATCGATCATATAATGAAGGTGTGATGGTCAGGGGAGGAATGTTGAGAAATCATGTGGGTGAAATTATTTTTTCATTTATAGCCCCACTGTTAAATCAAACATCAGTTGATTAATCTCATGCTATAGAATCCAAAACTATCTTGATGGTTCTTTCTATCTAAAAGGATAGCGGAATTATTTCTGAATTTTTGGAACTTTACTCATCTATTAATGTGGTGTATCATTAATCCCCAAATCAAGCTCATTGGTCCATCATGTACACTATTAATCGATGTATCATCATTTTTGGCATCAATTCCCACTTTTAGATCACTTTTAGGGAGCGTAACTCGATTATGGATACTCCTGAAGTGTTCTTCTAGTCTCAAGTTTTAGTGTTTGAACTTTTTTATTTTTTGGATAAATTAGCACTCCTCTCGTGCTTAATAGTATCAGATTCCTTAAAAAATATATTTTTTTATTTTACATCAAATATGTTAATACTTATTTAGTGTGATCTTTTATGTATTATTTTATATTAATATTTTTAAATATATATATATATAAACATATATATTAGCTATTATAAATAAATAGTAAAATATATATATATATATATTCTTTTCATCTTCCTCATATAATAACACTTTGTTCCCAACCATGATAGATCCTTCCACATGTGAAGTACACCAATAGTGATGACTCAACTTGGATCACATAGTATAGCAATGTGATATATATCCATGGATCTCCTATTCACTATGATACCATGAATTTAGTCAATGATTCAGCATCACAAGACATCACTGTGCAAGAAGATTCCTCATCCAAGCTCAACCACTCACGTTATCGACAATGCCCAACACACCTTTAGAAGTATCTCTCATCCAACACTATTGTAGGTGATGGTAGGTCCTTATTACTTCCACAATGGTATCTCTCATACCATGTAGTGATAGTTTACATACTTTATGTTATCATCGTGTGACACCGATAGTAGCTTGATTCAGTGAAATTAACCCAATGGTGGTCTCAACACGCAACGATAGCATGATTCATTCATCTTGCATGGGTAAATATCATAGTACAAGTAGCATGTTATTTTAAGTAGTGGTAGAACCATCGTCCTATCTTTTCTGTTAGCAGTCACACTATTTCCATTAAATGATAGAAACCCATTTAAAAGATATATCATTAATGATGGTATCTTGCATTGCACAATGGTAGCACTGCTTCACTACTTTTGGATATTATAGGTAGTTGAACTTCAACTATAGCACAACATAGTAGTAGTACAGGTATATTTTGATGGAAGAAAAAAACAACGGTACTCGTAACAACATAATTCTATCATTAGGTAATAATTTTCTTCCACTTTGTAAATAATTTTGTATAAATAATTAAAATTAATATTCTATCAGAAAAAAAAATTGTTATTGATATTTTTTATACTTATTATAGAAATATTTTTAATTATTATTTTGGTGATTATAATATACTTAAATTATAATTACTTGCTAGTTTTAACATTATAAACATATTTTATGTATACATATATATTCTTCATAACACTATGTTTTTTTGTATTATAACTTTTTTAATAAACTACATGGTCATTAATATTATTTTAATTTTTTCATTAATTTTTAAACTACATACTTATATTAAGAATAAAGTTATAAGTGTTTTTGTGTTATTTTATAAAGGAATAAAGGATAATGATAATTCTCAGATATTGAGTGAGTTATTTTAAATTATAGGTAAAAAAATTATTCTATATGGAATTATTAACTATCATGTGACATATAGTTATTAGATAATTTATTATTCCTAGAAGATATTGGAATTAATCATGTTAGATAAATCTGTTGGAATGATATTGGAGAACATGATAAGATAAACATGTGATAGCTTTTTTAATATATAACTGATACAAAATTTTCACCTCTCATATTATCAAGAAAATCCACAACCATCTTTATATTTCTATAATCACAAAAGATACTACAAATATTTCATTCATAACTACTGAATTGGTCAAATATCATCGAGTGTCTACATCTTTATCTTCTTAGTATTCTATTATTTTATTTTATTTTTCATTTTTAATCATGTTTTATTTCATTAATATATTTCTAGTAGTAGTTTCATTTAATGCTTTCTACAATCAAAATCAGGCTTTTCTAGGTTATTTTACCGCCCAAAAGGAAGACATTTTGGTAGTGAATCATGATGAAAATTTATTCCCAGACCAGTTTGAAACTCATGTAAAATGTACGGGTTGTGCCTCTGGGTGATGCAAAAGGAAGTTCAAGTAAAAGGATATCACACATATATTAGTGAGTTTCAATTAGTGGGTACCAATCTTTTCACTGGGTAGAGATGTTTGAAGTGTGGAAAAGGATCATGGTGACCCGAACCACTATAAAAATAATGGGTTCATTATTTTTATTTCCACTACTCTATATCTTGACCAATACATTGCACTTTTGATTAATATAATTAATTAAAATGATTTATTACTTATTCAAAAAAATTTAAAAGTCTATTGAACCCCTAATTCTCTTATTCACATCAGTCTTGATCCAAAAATTGGTATCACAACCTAGTATCTAATTAGTTAGAACCCTTTTTCCAATATGGTACCCAACTATAGGTATTAGATGATTGGTTCCATTCATTTATTTGTTTTTTTGTTTATTTTAAACTTTTTTTCTAATCCTAATATCCTAGAACCAACATTATAAGGAATAAAGACACATTATGTAATATGGGTGGTATTATTTCCAATAATGGATGAATTCCTCAAACCCCCGATTTTTCAATGGAAATGACTATGAGTACTATAAGGACAAAATGGAATCATACATGATAAAATTAAGTGTGGATCATTATATGATCAATAGAGAAACTATATAAATTGTCTAAATATGCTATATAGAAATTTATAGGTAGTTACATGGTAAAATATGTCATGAACTATAAAGTTAAAAATATATTGTACAGTTATAATGGTAAAACTGTCTATAGACAATTTTCTTCATGTATGACATCCATAAACATATGGATAATCCGTCATGTCAATCCCTACATGAAATATAAGATTTAAAAATAAAATCTTGGAAATATTGGAGAAGAATATAATAGTTACAAGATATGAGAAGAAGAATCAGTGAACCATATTCTCTAATTATTTACAAGTATTAGAAATGGTATTAGTGGACTTGGTGAAGTAAAGTAAAACATAACCCTAGTTGAATGTTTAATGAGAGATTAATGAAAAATATATCATTTCAATAAATTTTTGATCAATGAAAGTAAGAATATCAAATAGTATGCCACTAATGAATATATTGGTTCTTTGATTTAGTATGATCTTGAGTGGAAAACATTGATGATGGGATAATATAAAGAGTAAAGGTATATATTTCAAGTATAATGTTAAAAAATCAATTAATTATTATGAATATGAGTTATAGGAATGTGAAAACGTGACGACATGCTTTAGTAATATGTTTTTCAATTTATAAAAAACAACGGTGGAAGGAGACAATTTAGATGAAAGTTCATAAATGAGTACAAGGAAGGTAATAAAATAAATTATAATGAATTTTCATAATTAACATATTATAATTGTAGGAATAATGGTCACATAATGATAGACTATCCCAAACTCAAACATCCAGTGAATGAAAAACAAACAAATGAGAAAATAAAATTAAATAAGTTTTTGGAAGATGTGACTATTCAGATGGTTTATAATCCATAAATGATTTCAAAAGTGAACAAGAGACATGAAATTTAGATTTTATAGCTACAAATTATTGGGAAATAGATTCATTATTTTATAATTAATTACTCAGGATAATTATTATCATAATTATATTTCTGAAGATGAAAATGATTCTAATTTTGATTCATTTTTAGATTCTGAATCTATTAATTTTAAATTCAACTAATTACATAATAAAAATGGGTAATTAATTAATTATGGAGTTTTGATAATTGAAAAATAAAATGACTTATAATTGAAAATAACAAGTTGGTTAAAAATGAGAAACTAAAAAGGTATTGGGATAATTTGAATATTTTTTGTTTCCTATATTGATGAATCTAAAATTAATAGTTATTTTTTGATTTTGACATTGAAATAAGAAATTGAAAGAATTAAATAATTTTTGGAATTAAATATTATATATCATGATAGAAGGTTTAGTTATATTTTGTATGATATGAGTAGTTTTGAGAATGAATGTAAGAATCCCCCAAAATAAAATATAAAAATGAGAAATACATATTCTCACTCAAATGTGAATTTTTAGACTAATTTAGAGGATATTAAAAAGGAGTATGAATTCAAAAATATAATTTACCAATATTAAAGAAACTATATCATCTTTTTTTCAAGGAAATGAAAAATTTGATAAAATGTTGTATTTGATGAATCTGAATTATATCAAGAATGATTTTGTTTATAATAATATATCACCAATGATAAATAAGTATGATTTTTTAGATTCTCAAAATGAATTATTTCTTGTGTAACAAGTTCTAAATGTATAATGCAAGGTAATTATGCAAAAAAAATAATATAAAAAAATTCATTTTGGAACACAAATAAATTTATTTCTAATTATCGATTTTCAAAATAGACCACAAATACATGATTTAAATCCATTTGGATTCCAAATTTCCCATCTACTAATATGATTTTGACCAAGTTAAGATGGGTACCAAAAAAACTACTTGATTGTTTAATTATAGTAAATATTCCTTAGAAACCTCAATGAAAAATTGTATTTATTGAAAGGTTTATCTTGACACATGGTATGTGATATTTCTAAATTTATATCTTATAACCCATTTGATGAAGGCAATTTCACATTTGGAGATAACTCGAAGGGTCGTACTAAAGGTATTGGTGAATTTCATTTTTTTAAAACTATTTTAAATTAAAAATTATTATCAGTAGACGATGTAAATAATAATTTAATAATAATATCATAACTCTAGGATGATGGGATAAATTAAATTTTTGAAAATAAAATTGAAAAATTTTGAAAAATATTTTCTTTATTTTCTGAAAATAAAAAATAAAATGTTTATACTATTGATTTTTCCTATTTAACCAAAAAATTTGATTAGTGTTTAAATAATTTAAAATAATATTATATTATATAGAATAGGATAATTGGTCATTCAATCTCTAAACTATTGCTTAATTTTTCAAATCTTGAATATGTTCTATAATTTTCAATGTTACATGCATGTAAGTACTTTTTGTGTGATTCTAGATTAAATAGTAAAAACAAAAAGAAATATTTATATATTTAATATAAATGTGTATTCATTTATGTCTTTAATTTTAAATCTTGAATTATTTTTTCGTATACAAATTATTATTATTTTTGTTAAAAAGACTATATTTTTAATAGTTAATGAATACAATATATTCATTTTGATTTATTTCTTATTATATGAAAATTAAACTTTAAAAAAATTCAATTAATTCTATAAGAACATTAAAAACTTTAAAAATATTTCAATTATCTATATTAGAAATGATAGAGGTGGATAATATTTCAATTTATAATTTGATAAATTTTGTAAATAAAATGGATATAAAGATTATTTTTCATCCCCTGGGACAACACAAAAGAATGGTGTGATTGAAATAAATAATAGGTCCATTCAAAAAATGGATATATAATTTTTTTATTATATTAAATGCACCTAAATGTTTTTTGTAAGAAGCAATAAATATATATTTTCATTTTTTTTAATTTTTTTTATTGGGCCATTTTTAAATAAACCCCCTTATGAACTGTTTAATGGTTTTAAGCCAAAAGTTGCTCATTTTATGGTTTTTGATAGAATGTTTTCAATTTCAACAAAAAAATATAATTTTTATAATATATCAACCTAGGATTTTAATAAATAAATACTTCATCTTTTTAGATGATTATTCAATACATTATAAAATTACATGATTGAGGACCATAATAGTATAATGTCTTTAGGGACAGGGTAGATAATATTCAATCTTGGTGAAAGATTATAAACATCTCCCCTAAATATCTCCCCCTTAGTAATCTTCACAAAAAACAATAGTTAAAATCAATCTTTATAACTTGGGGAAAAGAATCATGCATAATAGTGATGTCAAATTCTTAGTAATGGTAAACAAGGAAGACCCATAAGTATGAAACAAGCCGAAGGGAATGAGAATACGATTAAAACATTGTAAAACCATACAATTCATATTAAAGATCATAAACATGAATCATGGCATTAATATTTGTGATTAAAACACATGAATAATAAGGAAATCAAAGATTAATGAGATAATAAAATTGGTACAAGAAATCAGCTTGTCAAATAAACATAGAATTTTAAAAATATGAACATGTATAAATAGAAAAAAGTTCACCCATTATGTTAATGACACAAAATAAAGATCTCAGATAAACTTATGGACATGAACCGAAGTCTATGCATAACATTATGGACATCTAATATGGTTCACACATAACACTATGAACATGTAATTAGGTTCACACATAAAATTGGGAATATTTAAATAGGTTAATGAAAAGGTGGATACACCTATTTGGTGGGACACACAACCATCCCTAGTGTAATCTTATTCCTTATTCTAGAATGGGTTCACTACCCAAACTATTATAGTATTCTAGGTTCACTTATAATACTATTATAGAGGTAAAATTCCTTTACTAAATAGTCTTCACCTATCGTTGTAGCCATGTCTTACTGTATTGGGTTTACTCCCCATTCCACCCCATTCTTAATATACCAGGTTCACTACTCATTTTTTCCATGCCTGTCTCAATTTGATATAATTTATTACCCAATTTATTGGAGGGAGATATAGGTCACACAAATAAAATTTATGAAAACCATATTTATGTATTCCATAAGATGTTAAACATTCATTACATCATAACTCAAGTAATGAAATGGGTATTAAAAACATTTCATCATATCCTAACATATGAAAAAGAGAATGGTTTCATAATCCTTTCATCATAGAATAACTCATGAAAATAAGTCAGTTTCATAAGCATTTCCTCATGGTATAACCCATCTAAGACAAATAGGTTTCATAAACATTATGAAATCAAACATAAACCATTCAATGAAATACTATGAATTTTATATTTTAATTATATCCCCATTAATGGATAGGTAACTCCATTAGATGTCATCAATGATCAAAAATAATTTTGAAAGATCATTTAAAGAATTTATTGAGGAAAATATCATTTATTCTTCCAAAAAAATCCATTTAAAAGATAAAATATTTTGGAAACGTTTTTCATTGAAAATATTCCTAAAAACATATAAATGAATATTTGAAAATCATTTAAAATACTTTATAAGAATAAAAATTTTCAAAATATTTTCCTTTTAAAGTAACATTTGAAACATATAAAGGTAGCTTCAAAAATTATTTAGAACACGTTTAAAATTATGTTTTTTTGAAATATTATTCCTTAAAAATTTTCTTAAAAGATCATTTGAAAAAAAAAATTGAATTTTTATTTAGAAAACATGGTTTTTGAATAATATTGTTTCTTGAAAGAAGATAAAAATAAATAAATATTTTCCAAAAAACAATTTCTTAATTATATTAAGTACCAAAGAGTTTAAAAATTGTACAATTACATGAAGATCTCAATAATAACAACAGGAGAAAAAATTCAAGATAATTATTGAGAGGTATATCATGATATTTAAACATTTTAGACTTAATCATTAAATATCCTGATGAAGGATGAGATTGTGATATAAAATATTTACAACTTCGGTAACGTTGAATCATAAGCCCCATGATTGTATAACATAAAATGAAACTAAAAATATCAGGAGGATGAATAAATTCCTAATATTATATGTAAAATGGGACTTATATATAGCACATGAAAGAATATCAGGGCATAACATAATTTATATCTCAAATAAGTAAAATTGAGACAAAAATCTATTACCTCTTTGGTACCATTTAAACCGCGAAGAAGGCATGCATCTACGGAAGTAAAAACAGAGATGAAAATCCCTTATCTTATGTCTTGACTTATGTATTACTTATTAAAACATCATGTTTAATAAGTATAAGTTTATTATACATATATAACATAATCATAATTCTATATACCATACCATATATGATTTTCTTATTCCCATTCATTACACATTTAGTAACAATTCCACGATAAAGATACACTTCTCGTAATAACCGCTTGTTTTTAATATATGGTGTGACTTGTTATTTTTCTAGTCCTCAACATTCAATCACAGTTTCATAATATCCAAAATGTATACCATGATATAAATTACCTATCTATTTAGTATGTATTTATTTATAGTAATCCAAAAAATTTAGTTATAGTAAATGAAATAGGTCATTCATGGAGATGGCAGGCCTTATGTACGCATAAACATTGTTTCTATTTTATTGTAATATTGAAAGAAAGAAAATTAAATGATATATATATATATTATCATTATATAATATTTTTCTATGTCATATATATCACATATTTTTATTAAAACTATCCTCAATACATTCCATGTATATCATGAATGGATCATATTTCTTCATAAAATAGTAGCCTGTTGTACACATGAATAACGTATCATATTCCCATGAAATGGAAAGCATGATGGTATGTGTGATATTAAAATTAAAAAATACTAATAAAATCATATATATCATATATATCATATAAAAACTATAAATCCATCATTACAATCACCATTGAGAATTGGTAGTGAAAAAACGAACGACATTGGTTCGCGAGGTGGTAGTCCGCTATACACACGAATAATGATATCATAATACATTAAATGGAAGTGTGTGAGGTTTTAGGTCATACCCATAATATAAAAAAATATTAGTATATATAATATAATGAGTTAATTATATATCCATGGAGTAATAAGAATTGAATGTGGTGGTGAAAGAAATAAAATAAAGATGTTCATTAAAGAACATTAAGTATTCCTTAGGTATTCTCCTTAGTTTTTCCCTAGAGTCTTCTTAGGATGTATTTTTTTACCAAAATAAGTCTTCTAGGATGATTTTAGGGAGGTTGGTAACTGAATTTTGTAGCTTTTTGTCGATCAAAATGTATTTTGAGGTGTAAAGAATATGGGAGAGTGAGTGCCCTTTTATAATTGAGGAGGAATGACATTCTTGTAAATACCAAAAAGTATTCACTATTGGGAGGTCCCACATACCTCATGTTTCTAAAAAATAAAAAAATAATGGAGGGTAAGATTTATTTGGCTGATAAATACCTTTATCACTAAAAATAAACTCTCTTTTTATCATGTGATTTCTTTGTCATTACATTTACTCAATTTTATCCTTATAGTTTTTACCAAGATAACTTGAATCTTTATTTAATGATATAATTAATCAATTAAGAATATATTTAAATATAAATTTATTAGATAATTTATATTCAATGATTTTAAATATTAAATTATAGTTAACTGCGTAAAAATCATGTGTGTGTGTAAACATAATTTTAATACAAACGCATCTAACACACAAAACCTTGTTTTCACCTTAATTTCATTAATTAGTTTTACATATTTTGACCATATTAGATAATATAAATTAATATAATTCAATATATTGTGTCTAGTTTTGAAAATTCAATTCATACAAGTGGTAGAATTTAATTTAATTTTTTGTCTACAGATGCAATGAGAAAGAGGGGTTTTAAAGAGAAAATGAAAAAAGATTACAAGGTTTTTATAAAAAATTTCAATATAAAAATTATTAGAATGATCTAAATTGGATTAATATAATTAAAATTTAACTAATTAAAATTTAAAAAATTGAAAAATATAATTTAACTTTACAAATAATTTATGTGAAAATCATTTTCCAATTATAATTTTTTATTTTTCACTTTTGATCAAAAAATGAAACTTTTCAGAAAAAAAAATTACCCTCAACTAATTTTTATTTAAAAAAGGTTTATATTTTACTAAATTAATTGTCAAGATGTTTCAAAAATTATTTTTAAAATAAGTTCACCATAAAAAGTTTACAAAACATATTTTTAGAGAAATGATGTTTTTAAACATAAAATTGGATTTATTCTTATCTATTATGTAGAAAACATATACGATTAATGTTAAACACATTATTGAATATATAACATATAAATTATAATAAAACAATTAAATAAAACTTATTTGGTTAATTTATTGATATAAAACACACCTTTGTGTATAAAAATAGATTTTCAGAGAAATATTTCATTTTATTTTCAAAAATGTTTTATTTTCATTTATAATTAATTTTCCACCAATGAATTAATTTTATGAACATGTGTAAACAATATTTTATAATTTATATAATATTATTAATACTATCCATTCCAACATCTAGGTGATAACTACCATATTAAATAATAATATTTAATAGTATGGCATGTTTCATTTAAACTTGGTGATGTTTGTAACACAAGATAGAATCAGTATTGTGCATAAAATAAGAAAAAATAGTGATTCATGTACTGTGAACTAAACCTATCATTGTGTGTAGTGTAATATTGTGTTTTTTTGTGTATAAATATATCTTTACTAGTTGCAGCATCCAATATAATCCATCATTTAATTTTAATTTATTAAATAAAAATAAATCATAAAAACTCAAGGTTTTATAGATATGTTTGATTCTAAAAGTTGTAAAATAATTTATTTTGGATAGTTTAATAATAGAAAGGCCTATAGAGTTTTTAATAAGATAACTATTTGTTTTTAAGAGTTTGTTCATATTAAATTTAATTAAAATAACATTAATAAGAAAAATCTTGATTCAAATAAAGTTAATTATGAGTTCATGGAATTTAATTTTAGTGAAGATATCGACCAATATTATCAATTTTCATCAGTTAGGGGGTCTTCCAAAAACAATCATAAAGAATTCAAAACACTTAAATATCATTATATTGAATATTTAATTATAAATTTAGAATCTGGTATACATACCAAAAATATGATTTACATATAATTAAAATTTCTTATATGTTACTAACTTTTTCAAATGTTAATGTAGATGATTTTTTAATTAATTAAAAATGGTTTAATACTATGACTGATGAAATAAATCAATTTTAATGAAATAATGTGTGAAATTTGGGTAAAATACTAAAAGATAAAAAAATTATATGAACTAAATGGGGTTTTTATAATAATCTATATGGAGCTAGAAACATTGCTAAAAATATGGCAAGATAAGTTGTTCAAGGATATTATTAGAAATAGGGAATTGAAATTAAATATAAATTTTCTCCTATTTCTAGGATTCATGATACTATAAATTTATTTTCTTTTTTCATGATTTAAAAATATAAAATTATTTCAAATTGATGTCGAAATATAATTTTTAAATGTTTGTATTTGTAAATAAAAAATTTTCAAATAATGTTTTTAAACTTAATAAAGATTTATATAGTATTAATAATTATCCTCAATTTTAGTATAAAAGACTAACTCAATTCTTATTGAAACTGATTTTTTAAAGGTAAGGTTGATCCAACCTTGTTTATAAAGATATTTTCAAATGATATTTTGATTACATAGATTTATTTTAATGATATAATATTTGGTTGCACAAATGAATTATAGTGTAATAATTTTTCTAAACTAATGAAAACTGAGATTAATATGATGATAAAGGGGAAATTGAAATTTTGTCTTTGATTTGAGCTTAATCAAATAATAGATGGTATTTTCTTCAAACAATTTAATTTTTATAAACAACTTATTAATAGGTTTGACAATGAATCACTCAGGTATACGAAAAAAATTATTAGCACTAATTCAAAATTAGAATTGGAAAAATATGTAATGCATGTTAATATTAAACTATATAGAGGCATGATAAGAAACATACCATATTTGACAGCATCTAGACAAAAAAAAATTTGTTGAAGTCTTTTTATGTGTTGTATTTTAGTCCAATCCTAATGTTTGTAACCATAAATAAGTTAAAGTATTTATTAGTTATATTAATGCAATTGTAGGTATTGGTTTATTTTATTCAAATCAGAACTATCTTGATTTATTATCTTACACTAACTCAAAATTTTGAGGGTGTCAGATTTATTGAAAAAACAAAACATATTGGATTCATTTTTTGAGGAAAATTTTAATTTCATGGAGTTATAAGTAACAATAATTATCATCATTTTCTACAACTATGGCAGAGTATGTTACTATTACTAGTTCTTTTATCTCAAAGTAAATGGATTAAACAAAATTTATGTGATTTCAAAATCATATTTTACACAATTCCAATTTTCAGTGATAATTCTAGTGTAATTTACAATTTGAAAACTCCTTCTACAATACTGATAATAAATCGTATATATTTTATATTTTATTTTATGAGAGATCATGAAAACTAGAGATATATTGGTTTATAATATTTTCCCACTAAAAATTAACATCATGACTTATTTACTAAACCATTATATTCTTTCAAGTTTGATAAAATGATGTTTAATCATGGTATGGTAAAAGATTAATATTTTTGTTTATTAATTATATCCAGATATCTTCTTACATGATATTTTTTATTACATGGTAAGTTATTTTGAAAATATTCTAACTTTATAGTACTAGGGATTAGATATTTTTTTCTTTTGTAGAGATTTGAAAAACGTACCGAATGTTTTTAACCGTTAAATAAAATTTTTGTATTGAAATTTACAAAAGGGGGGGTTATTAGTGTTTTAAATTTTAATATTTTTGTATTGATAAATTATAACTCCTATCATGAATAATAATATAATATGAACTAAAGTTTTATTATTTTTTTATTTCACATTATGTATTTAATGTGATATTCTGTAAAACTCTTTTACAGTATGTACATTTTATTTAACATTGATCATATACATTTATATATCACATGTGTTGATATGAAATATTTATATTATATTAATTCCCACACATATATTTAATGTTATATATAAATTATAATGTATATATATACACACTATGTTCATCTTCCTCATGGATGAAAACCTGGTGATAATCCACATCAGCTCCTTCCATGTGCACGCTACACAAGTTGTAGTGACTCCACCTAGTTCATACATTCAATTAGCTCGATATAGTTGTATGGATATCTTGTACATAATGATACCATCAATTATTCTCTAATATTCATCATCAGAAGACAACATATCACAACATTCTTCCTTATCTGATCTCGATTTTCCACCTCATCAACTACACCCATTGAACCTTTGGCGACATCTCTTATCTAGAACTAGTGAATACTCCCTAATCAATGGTAGTTCTACTAATATGCAAAGTTAGTTATCCCCCTTCATGGTTGTTTTAGGTAACATTGATTGTATCTTTCTTCATAAATGGTATCATGATGTCAGTATCAATCTACAATAGAAGAAGCTTTCCTTCATCCTATATGGAACAACAACAATGTACTGATAGAATATTATTTTCTATTGTATAAAAACCATCATTCCATATTTTATTTTATTAGTATCATTCATTTCATGCAATGGTAGTAATACAGGTCTATGATAGATAATCAAAAATTTTAGATTGCATCACTAAATAGTAACTCCTCTAACTTGTTTTGAAATTGTATCGATAGGTTCACATCGATGGTAGCATGTCTTGATAGTAGTAAATTTGGATTTTGACTTTGTATGTATGAAATAGTGGTGGTAGAGATATCTTGAAAACACTAGGTAATAATTTTATACCATTATTTAAAATTTATCTACTATTAGGTGAACAATATAATTTTTATTATTTTATGTATTATATCAAAATATGTTAATAACTAATTTAGTTATTATACTATGTTTAAATTATAATTACATATTAGATTAAACATTACGATAATATTTTATGTATACATATATATTCTTTATGATGATCTATTTAGTGATATTTTAATTTTCATAGTAAACCAATAGTTCATTCAAATAATTTTAAATATTTAATTAATCTGTAAAATAAATGTAGTAACAATCATACTTGAAGTATTTTCAATTTATTTAATGTCTGAATAAAATATTTCAATAATTGATAGATATTGAGTATGTTATTTTAAATTATAGGTAGAGAAATTAATCTTTGTATTACCATTCACTAACTTAGGGAATGAAGTGATTAGATAATTAGATGCACATATAAGACCATAGAATTAATCATTTGAGATAAATCCTTTGGAATGAAATGGGAGAACATTGTAATATAAACTTGTGACAGTTTATTCAATATACTATTGATACATAACTTTTTTTTCTCATACGATCAAGAACATATGAAAAAATTGTTCAATTTCTATGATCCCAAAACATAATTTGACTATTTTATCCATTACTACTAAAGTGATCAAATATATTTGCGTAACATGATCTTTGTCATCTGGTCATTCATTTAGTTTAAATTGTTTTATGTTGTTCATTATGTAATATTCCTATAATATTATTTTATTATAATCATCAGTTTATGATTTTATAATAAAAATAAGGACATTAATAATTATTCTACCACCCAAAATAATGTAATTTGGGTCATGACTCTTGAAGAAAAGTCAGGTCCAAAATAGTTTGAGATTCTAGGAAAATGTTTGGGTTGTGCCTCCAGGTAATTAAAAGGTAGTGTCTGTTACAGGTTATCACACCTATAAAAGTGAGTTTATTTTATTTTGTACAAATATACATGATTATTAGAGAAGTTTGAAGAGTGGGATAGAATCTTAGTGATCCAAACCACTATAAAATTTTTATTCCCATTTAAATTTTTGTTACACTATATCTTGGACACTACATTGAACTATTGATTAATATAACTAAATACTATAATCATTTATTTTTTCTCAAATTTTATAAAATCTATTCACCCCATATTGTATTTAATTTTAATTAACCTCTGTCTAAAATCAAGGGTCACCCAAAGGCTTCCCTAATTTTTGGTTCCCTGGGCCTAAAAATTATTTTTGATGGATTATCCTTTAGGTCTTCATATTTTTAGACCCCTATGATTTTTTTCCTTCCCCATATCTCTTCATATTTAGTTATTTACTTTTCCTTGATTTAATAAAAAGATATCTTATATCTCAGATCTCTGATTATCTTTCACATATATAAAAATATCCATTATTAATTTTAAAAAATTTGGTGTTTCATAAAATGTTCTTTTTTATTCTCCATTACTCTTATTCTTCTTCACTCAAGAGTTTTTTTGGGATAATTTGGTTTTGAAATGAAGTCCATTGTCCCTTAATTATCTATGTTCTCTTACTCTTTTATTATAATCATAAATAAATTTGGAATTGTTTTCTAATAATAAATTATTGTTCTTCATTGTTTTGGCCTTTCCTTTTCCTTTGATGAACGTTCTCCCATTGTAACCGGTTTCTTCATTATCCCCCATTTTCTCTTATTTTTATTATTTATCTTGGAAATTTTCTAAAAAAGTTTTTATTAATTCCATAATGTAAACTCATAAGTGGATATTTACCTTTTTATTTACTTTTTCCTCATTGCATGTTTTTTGTGAATAATAATATAAAGTCACTAAAATATATTACACCATCCTCCACATTGGTTTCTTCCTCATGATAATTTTATCCCAATATGTTTATAATATTTTTTGGCTTAAGTAGTCATATCCTTCCCACATTTTCTTATTATCAATAATGAATACCCTCTTATCATCTAATATACAACCAAATTGTTTAGTTGATCAGTTTTCCACTTTTCCATGTCATAAAACTATAGGATAAAAACCATAACATAATATTTATTCATTATAATTCCCTCAAACTTCTTCATTTTGTTATTATAATATTAAAAAATATGTCTATAACATTGAATCAAGGTTATTTTTTTTTAAAATAGAATGAGTAACTCATGCACTATTTTATCTTATCCCATTTATATACCCTCAAATTAAGTTTAAATATGTTTTTAAATGCGACTAATTTGCCTTTTTATCTCCCTCATTTATGTCATGATGTTTCTCTATATTCTATTCATGGTTTTAGATGCATGAATCTTGTCAACTCCACTTGATGGGCTCACATGTGATTAAATGTTCTTATTGTTATGTATCATATAATATCTATCAACTTTGGATATATATACACCATTATTTGTGTAGTTATGAAATTTCAATCAAAGAAATATACAATTTGGAATCATATTACCTTCTATATACTGAATCCACTTCCATAAAACATAATAACTCATTTTCTATGTTGTTCATTAACTCAATATATATCCTTAATCAAAAAGATATTTATTTTAAATATACTCATATACATATGAATACCTAGAACCATTTCAACAATTCTATGATTCTAAAAAATTAAACTAAGAGATATTAAATCACTAATAGTGGGCATATGAAGTTGTTTACAAAAAACACTAACTATAAAAAAATTGATTTCCCATTTTTTCCCAGTGTATATGGATCTTGATGATGATTGTATGATGAGAAGAGAAATATCAAAGAAACAATAAACATGGCATTAGGGAAAATACAATGTTCACCACATCTTTATTATGTTTCTGAAACTCGGTGTGAAATGGTTGTAATGACTCTATCCATTATCCAATTGTATGATAAATAAGTGTACAAGAAATAACTATAAGAATCAACATGTTAGTAGATCTTTACATCCCTAACCACAACTTCTATTAAAATTTCAATTTCATGGGCACCCTTGTTTATTATTAAAAATTATACCAAACCTCCATGGAATTATCCTTAGAATAAATGGTATTATGACTCAATGTTTCATAATAATCTCTTTTTATTTTTCTACGAAATACACCCTTCTATTTATATAGTAGAAAATAATTAAAGTGTGACTAATTCTCTCACAATATAATCCATAGATCAAAAAGTTGTGGAAACCAAATCTGAGATATCCTTGACCATCATTGTGGTGTAGTGGAGTGTATTTCGAAATGAACTACATATATACTCATATGTACCAACATATTTAAAGGAAATTTTATGGCATAAAAAAGTACATTGTGGCAAAATGTCTTTGATTTCCTTGAATATAGTAAAAATATAGATTTTATTTTACTAGAATATATATCATCAAATAATTCTTCTTGGTGTGATATGTGGTGTTCTGACTTGGGAAAATTTGGATAAAAATAGCATGATATTAAAAATTCATCGATTTCATGTCCCGATATAAGTACTCCCCACAATTCCTCATGTAAATTCATTAAATTCCAATTAGTTTTATAGAGGCATAACTATCCTTCACCCTAATACTTAATGAATAAAATAACCTTGTTATAATTTTTGATCATCCATTAGAGTGGAACTCCTATTTTTCAAAACTCTCATCAAGAAACAACCACATTCATCACATGATGATACACATCAACTTATAAAAAGACCATTCTTGTGCATCTTCACTAAATTTTGAAGAGTCTTTAACTCATACATGAGTATGTTGTTGATAAATAAGATATGAAAACACTTTAAAAACACTATTAAAGAAATACATCAACAAACATATCATAGAATTCCTCTGATGTGAAGGATCTCTACAGAAAACATTATAAGATAGGGTAGTGTTTTGAGACTACTCCAACTCTTGGTGTAATATATTTGAAACTTTTACCATGCATTAATTGAGATCAACTCAGACCACCCCCTTTTAATTCACTACATGAGTGGCCTCTATAAATCTAGATGTTCATCAACTAACATGAATTATCAAGGAATCATAAATGTCTCTATGGACCTTCATTGTTAGGGTAATTAATATTTTCAGGAGACAATAACAATATCATGGTAAAGGGGGAGATTCCTACCTCGTTAAAGAAGGAGGAAAACATTTAAACTATATAAATTCAAGATTGAATCCTAATTATCATAGGCATGTATGGATTAATTCTTTATTCATGAATTTTTAATTCATGGATAAAACCTCCTTGTATCCATCATAGGATGATTCCAATGTATAATATGATCAAAATGTTTCTGTGTCATGCAATGGAATTTTCAATTAAATTTGAATTCAAAAAAATGTATATTAGGTTTTCATTTATTAATTTATTTTTTAGTGTGTGATAGGAATTAAAATGAGGTTGAACAATGTATGAAGTGATGAGTATTGATCTCAATAAAATAATAAAAATAATATCAAAAATATGTTACTTGATTCACCCCCCCCCCTCTCATTGACTATCACCATTTGTGGGCCACTTAATTTGTGTTAGAGTGTGTCCAAATTTTCCTTTAAAGATCAAAAGGATATTGGAGATTAGTTTCATGAAGGTTATTTTATCCCAGTTGTCTTTTAATCCATTTATATCCATTGGAATCGTGGTGGTTTCTGAGTTTTCAATTTTTATGTTTCAAGAGAAATTAATGTTGTTTTATGATTTCTTTTTGTTCATCATAGATCATATTAATTTAGTGAACAAGGAAAGAAGTTCCCATATTCGATAGAAAAAAATCATAGTATTTGGAATGAATAAATGATTTTATAGAAATTTTTATTAGGTATAAAAGTTTTTAATAATTTAATTTATGTTTTTACGCCTATATTTCAAGTTACTGTAATTTTAAAGATTATATGAATAAAATTATGATTAAAGGTCATGCAAGGAAGGATATGATTGACTTACCTTCATAGAAAAAATTCACAATGGTCATATTAATCAAGGAATTGAGAGTAATTTAGAAAAATATATGGGATATTCATGAAGGTAATATCATTGTAAAAAAGGCCAAATATAAATTGGGAGTTCACTATTTAAAGGAATTCATATGTTTGATATAGAAATAATGTGTTACTACTTTAATATAGTGAATTAAATTGTGATATCCATAATAGGTTTTATAAAATCACTATAATTTTCTATTATTTTAAAGAATGTTATTTGTATCTTACTACATATATTTGGTGAAAAATTATCATTTATTATAGATAAATATTTTAAAAAAAATTCTTGGGATAACATTAATAGTGTATTGGTTTCTTATGGGATGATGGAAAGGGATTATTTTAAGAAGATAACTAAAAAATAGAAGGAACCATATTTCAAATCACAAAATAATGAGAATAATGTTAAAAAGGTAAAAGAAGATAATAAATTCTCATATTCTAAACATGATGTTTATATAAATCATGAAAATCTCATGCCACACATCTTGAAAAGTTTTCAAAATAGTAAATGTAGATGTTATAGAAAAATAACTCTGATGTTTTTTATAGATGAAATGAAATTTTTCCTATATATATTCCAATTATAAATGAAAATAAATTTAAGATGAAGAGGAAGAATAAAATTAAGCTGAAGAATAGTCCTTACAAGAAATTTGATAAAATATATTGAGAATTTTATAAGAGGGATTTCTTCATAAAAAAGATTCATTATGAAATACAAATTCACTAAAAATAAGGAATTATTTTTCTGATATTATTTTTTCATCAATTGATGGAAATAGTACTAAAAGATTATCAAGTGGAAGTTGTGAAAAAAAATTCATTTTAATAATGGATTTGACAAATTCAAAGAGTTAATATGACACATAACAATAAGAAATTTTCTTGTCAAGTAATTTTTAAATGTGAAGTGGTAAATAAGAACACGAATCTAAAAAGAATATTGAAGAAAAATATTAAAAATATGGAAGATAAATGTATTAAAAATGATAAATATATTGAATCTCTCAAAGGGAAATTTCTAAAAAGGTAATATTAACTGATTAAATTCAAGTATGGCTTCAAAAATTACCAAAATTGTGTGGGAGATTGGTCAATGTAAAAGAAGCTTGTTCTAGATGTGGTATGTCCTCGAGATTGTTTCCTAAAAACATCTCAAAAAATAATAAAAACATTTCTAGGTTTCTTAAATTTAATAATAGATCCTAAATGGCTAAGAAAAGTGTGGTGAAAGTCATATAAAAGAAGTGAATTCAGAATTTTATTTTTTTCTTGAACGAATGACTTTGAAGAAAAAAAGTCATTTTCACATATAAAGAGTTTTTTTGGAAAAAATCAATAACATTAAAAGTAACTTTTTTAGTTTTCTAAATATTTTGTTTCATTAAATGGAATTTAAAAAATATATTAATATATTAAATTTCAAAATAAATATACTACTAGAAATATTGGTTGGTTAATGATAAAATTAGCATTTTATAGCCATGTCTATTTTTTGAGGCTATAGGAACATGAAGAAATGTTTTTGATCTATAGGTAGTAAATTTTAGCTTATTAAAGGATAGTAAAATTAAACATTTAGGGGGATGAGTCCATTACAAAATAAATTATTCATACAAAATGTCATTCAAAAAATAATTTTCATGTTGAGGAATGATTTTGATAGCATGAATAAAGTGTGTAGAATACATGATGCATTAGATCATTATATCAAGAAATGTATCACAATCTTATCAGCTAAATTCCGTTTAAAAACCATAGACATTTCAAACTACAGACAAGTGAATGAATTTAGATAAGAAATTGTTACCTTATAAAAAGGCCATGGATGTGAATGTGAAGTCATTGATGATTACTTACTTTGAGATTGATGAAAAAATGAGTCTATAAATGAATTTGGGGAATAGAGTGGCCTCAAGTAAACATGATCAAAGAATGATGGATGTAATAATATTTGAAGAAGGTTCTACAATTTTATGAAAATATTGTTAATGATATTAAAATAAGTCAAAGGGAGTGCCCTATGGGAAAACGGTTATTTGCGACGGGTCATTTGCAATGGGGAAGGGTCCCATCGCAAAATAGGTCGTCGGGAGAGACTATTTGCAACCGGACCCTCTACCCATCACAAATAATTAGTTATTTACAACAGGTAGACAATACCCATCATAAAATTTTTAGCGCGAGTTGTGCACCAAACCGTGAGATGGTTATTTGTGATGGGCATAAGAGCCCGTCATAAATACTGGACAATGTTTTTTAGTATTTCTGACGAGTTTTACCTCCCGTCGCAAATAGTGTGTTGGAAGGTTGGTATTTGCGATGGGTCCTGTTGTAAATACCTTTTTTACCACCACCCCAAATTAATAGGTAGGTGAGTATTTGCAATGGGTTCCATCACAAATAATCTCATGACAACTAATCTAACACATATATACCCCCATCCATTTTCCTTTCATTTCACTCCTTTCTCTACTCCTCTCTCCCACTTTACTTACATTTTCTCTCTCAAATTTTTTCTAAGTTAAAAATTTTAAATCGTAGCAATATTTGCGGCTTAAATCCTCCGATAGATTTAGGTTTAAGGTATTTTTCTATTTCTTTTATTTTTTAGATAATTCATTTTATTTCAATATTAGTTATAATTATTGTTAATTAACTACAATTATCTTAGATTAGAATTAGGTAATTTTATTTTTCATTTTTTCTGAATATGTGTGATTGGGATTAACTAGTTATAATTAGAATTAATTTATAATAATTAGTAATAATTATTAATAAAAAAGAATACATAGTAATAATAAGTAATTAATAGTAATAAATATAAATAAATATAAATAATTAGTAATAAATATGAATAATTATTAATAATTAGTAATAATTATGATTAATAAGTAATAATTAGGATTAATTAGTAATAATTAGAATTAATTAGTAATAAATAGAAATAATTAGTAATAATTAGGAATAATCAGTAATAATTTGGTTTAGTTAGTAATAAGGATTAATTAGTAATAATTAGGATTTATTAGTAATAAATAGTAATAAATGGTAATAAATAGTAATAATTAGTAATAATTAGTAATAAATTTTAGTAATTAGTAATAAATAGTGATAATTAGTAATAAATTGTATTTATTAGTAATAAATTGTAATAATTAGTAGTAAATATTTATAAATAGTAATAATTAGTAATAAATATTACAAATTAGGATTAAATTTTACTAATAAGCATTAATTAGTAATAATTAGGATTAATTGGTAATAATTAGTATTAATTAGTAATAATTAGGATTAATTAGTAATAATTAGTAATAATTAGTTATAATTAGTTATAATTTGGATTAATTAGTAATAATTATGAGTAATTAGTAATAATTAGAATTAATCAGGATTTGGTAGAACTAATTAGTAATAATTAGGATTAATTAGGATTAATTAGTATGAATTATTAATAATTAGTAATAATTAGGAATAATCGGGAATAATTTGGAATAATAAGGAATAATTAGTAATAATTTCGAATATTTAGTAATAATTAGGAATAAGTAAGAATAAGTAGGAATAATTAGGATTAATTAGTAATAATTAGGATTAATTAGTAATAATAAAGATTGATTAGTAATAATTTTGATTAAATAGTAGTAATTAGTAGTAATTAGTAATAATTACTAGTAATTAGTAATAAATAGTAATAAATGGTAATAAATATTAAAAAAATGTAATAAATACTAATAAATAGTAATAATTAGTAGTAATTAGTAATAATTAGTAATAATTAGTAAGAATTAGAAATAATTAGGATTAATTAAGAATAATTAGGATTAATTAAGAATAATTAGTAATAAATATTGCATTTTGGTTTTCAACCAGATTATGTTTTTTGGTTTCAACATAGTGAATGAAGTTCCAAAGAAGATACTAATAATTTGGTTCTAGATGCATCATGGTTTAAAAATTTAGTACATGATATGGCAAATCCATCTTTGGAAAAAACTAAAAATCAGGTTGATATTGATCTAACTACTATGTTGGAACCATCTTAATTTTATGATTTTTTGAGGTCTACTAAGGAAGCCTTATATCCTTGATGTAAGATAATAAAATTTCAAGTGGATATAAAATTTATGGCTATTAAATCAGATAATGTAATGTCAAATAACTGTTTTGATCAGAATTCTCTTAGGTTAAAACACTGTTACCTGAAGTAAATGTGTTGTCCAAAAATTTCTACGAGGGTAAGAGGCTGGTTCGTAATATGGGTCTTGGTTATCAGAATATTCATTCATGTTTAAATGATTTCATCATATATTATGAAGAAAATAAGTCTTGGATTGTAGTCTCACATGTGAAAATCGAGTTATAAAGAGGCTCAACTTGGTTAGTGTTGACCGATTCTTGTAAAACAGTTGATATATTTCAGGATTACACCTAGATTGTAGCATTTATTTATGTCTCAGAACACATCAATATTGATTTCATGGAACAAAACCAATATTTAAACTAGTAAAAGACTAAATCATCCCTCTAATGGGGATTTATGAAAATATTTTGAAAATTTTCATTAGTAGTTTTCTTTAGAATCCCTAAATGTGTGATTGGGTCTTTCTAATGACAATTTTGTTCTATTTGGTTGTTACAGTAGTCATTATTCATGTTAGATTTTCTTTATAACTGCAAACAATTTACCTCCTTGGATGTTTATTAAGGATCAATATATATTTTTAACCTTATTAATTCTAGGGAAACTATAAAATAAAATTGATACTTATTTGAAACCATTTGTTAATTATTTAAATTTATTATGGAATAATGGTGTCAGTACATATGATGTTGTTGCAAACAAGAATTTCTAATTGAAAACTGCATTGATGTGGAAAATTAGTGACTTCCCAGCATATGGAATGTTATCTGGATAGAGTACACAAGATCCAATATCATTTTCATACTTTATGAGTTACAAGAGATCATTTATGCCCATCAATCGAAAAAAAACCTTATTTTTTCGACTGTCATTGTAGATTCCTTCCAACCGATCATCCTTTTTGGAGGAACAAATATCATATTAGAAAAGATACAGATGAAAGAGATGAACCTCGAATAATGATCTATGGTTCAAAGGTAAAATAAATTGTCTCTTAATTAACTCTTATCACATTGGTAACAACAATAAAGCAACATAAAATTCATGGCTATGGGAAAAACACAAATGGATAAAATGAAGCATTTTTTGGTATCTGACATATTTGTCTGATTTTTTGGTCCTTCCCAAGTTGGATATCATGCATATTGAAATGAAATAATATGATAATTTATTTCATATAGTTTTGGATACACTAGGTAAGACTAAAGATAATATAATGGCATGACTAGATTATGCCCGAATTTGCAGGCGACCAAAACTTGAACTGTTTTGAAAATGCTAGATCACTAAAGTTAATAAAGCCAAAATATGATTATACACTGTCCAAAGAAAATTAATTATTATTTTATTATTAGATTCCATATTTGATACTTCTAGATATTTATTCTCCGAATTTGGTAAGATGTGTCTGAAATGGTCATATTACCGTATTAAAAATTCAGGACTGTCATATTATAATGGAAGGACTTATACCGATTGGATTTAGAGTATTGTTGAATTTTATGATCTGGGGTGTGATAATACACATAATATTTTTTATGATACATTTTTGTAGTGAAAATATAGTACAATGCACTTATAAGATTATAATAAGATGTTGTATTAATTTTATGTAAACTGGAAAAAATCATCATGTCAGATTTCATTGACTTAATAGAACATTTGATATTAAATTTTCCACAAAAAGAAAAATGTGGAGGTCCAGTATAGTTCTAATAGATTTACCCATTTGAGGGATGCATGTAGAAATTGATGAAAATATTATTTAACAAAGCATGAGTTCAAGGATCAATTGTAGAATCTTATTTTCAAGAGGATTTTTTTTCTACTCCCATTATTTTGAATCCAAATATCACTCAAAACACACCCACATGGGATATAATTAAGGAAATGTTAAAAATTAAATGAGAAATCAATTATCAGTTTTTAATCAGCCCAAACATGGCTTTGGTGGAGTTCATGAATGATTTCTTTCAAATGATGAACATCACATAGATCATACATATATTCTTCTCAACTATGAATAAATTATACCATTTGTAATATGATCGATCCTATCACATATTCAATATTTTTTTAGTAAATTCATCTTATTTTATTTATAGGTTATGTGATAATCATATCAAGAAATATGTTCTACAAATTACAGGATCTAATCTTGAATAACGTTAGAAAAATAATATTTCTTAGAGGTTTTAAAAATTTGTAACATTAATTATTTATGGTTTAACATATAAAATAAATTTATTACTTATTATATTTATATTTTTTTACAAATTTTCAGGTATCTCAACATGTTGATAAAATTGACAATTGATTTTGAGTCTTAAGTAACCCACTATCCAAAATGGTTAAATATTATAATGCATATTTCATGAATGGTTTTTAATTTCATAAAAATGAATATGGGGAATAAAAAACAATGAATAGTGGTGTCTTCTTGAGAGGATCTTGTCATAGATAAACTGATGTTGACTTTTATAGCATGATGGAAGAAATTATTGAATTGTGTTATCTGGGACATAAATAGATAACAATGTTTAAATGTCAGTGGTTGGATTCTGAGAGAGGCTTGTGTGTTCATCTGACCCATGAAATCATTGATATTAAATATAAAATTTTTATTTTGATAAATCAACCATTTTTATTGGCTCATCAAGCACATAAAATTTATTATGAAAATTAAAATTCTAAATCAAAAGTATTGGGTGGTTGGTGTAGAATAATAAAAATTAAACCTTATGAAAATAAATTTACTCAAAGTGAGTGTCGTTTTGCTGAAGTTCAAAGAATTTAAATTTTTCAACAGACTGCTATAAACCCATATTTTTCATAAAGAGACACGAATATTGATGTTGAGATTTCGTAGGTAGTGGTCAATAGTGATGATGATGTTAATGCTGTTACAAATGAATTTAAAATGAAAAGATATGATTAAACTGAAACACATATGGAAATTGATGATGTTGAGGAGGAATATAGAGACATTGACATCATTAGATATGAATATGAGGATACATATAATGATTTAAATGATTGAATGTTTTTTATAATCGTATATTATATATATCTATATATTCTAGTTGTTTTTAGTTATTTGTTTTAAAACCTTTTGCGATGGCCAGTTGAAAATACTTTTGTTTAAATAATTTGATGAAAATATATGCGATTGGACCATTTGTGATAGCTCATCTTAAATTATTTTTTAAATAATCTAAGGAAACATATTTCCAACATGTCCATGCCCCATTGCAAATAATTTTTTTTTGCAATGGGGTCCTATCGAAAATAGTCCAATTTTTAGTACTGAAGTGTCATGAATTAAGATTCTTCAACAAGTTATCTTGTTCATGTTTAATAGAGTAAAATTACTCCTAATCTAAAATGAGATTTTAAATAAATGGAATTCATAGATGTTTTTTCTATTAAATGTGGAGTTATAATCCAATCCAATTATGTAAAAGAATAAAATTTAGCACTCACCATTGGAATGACCTATAATTTTCTAAATAAAATAATTCTACTTTATATAAACATTTATAACATTTAGTTATAAGGTGTAGTATAAAACTTATGTACCCAAAAAATATAAAAAATATTTTATTTCATCAATATGAAAAATTATATATTAAAGATAAATACATATCAAAATAATATATATAATATAAATGGGAAGTATAAAAAATAATAAACATTAATAGATTTTGAAAATATATTAGGTCATGGTATTATAGAAATATAAAACCAATGAAAACCCTATTGAATGGGAAATAAAATATTATAAATAAGATTTGAATTTCTTAAATTAATTAAAGAAAACCAAGAAATTAAATTATGTGAATAAAGAATGATATAAATAATGGGTGTTTAAAGGATGAATAAAATTATATTATCATTAGAAATATGATATTAAAAATCATAAAATGATAATTAGAATAATATATTGACAATTGTAATAGTAATGTGAACCATATGTTAAATGATTAATTAACCTACTAAATATCTTTTACAATAAATTAAATAATTAAATATTATTTTAAAATATGATGAAATAATTAATAAATCAACTTTACATAATGTAAGTATAAGTATTTAATTTTAGTAAAACATTTTTAACAATATTTCATAAGACATTAATTTTTATACTAAAATTAAATATTGATGTTTCTAATTTTATTAATTTATTTTGAAGAAATGGATTTCATTTTAGGAAGCATCATGTAGAAATTAGTTAATGGAGGTTTTTTTTTATTTTCAATTAAGAGTAAAAGATGTATGAAAATAGTAAAATACTGTATAAATACCATATTTTGTAATAGTGATACATGGGTGAATTTTCAGATTTATATAAGTTAAAAGATTAATATAATAACCCATTTACTATGAATTCCCAAGATCCTTACTATTGAATTACATGTTTGATCACTATTGTAAAATAATATTACATTTTAATATTTTTTCAAAAATACCCATCTCCTCCTCCAATAAATACCATAAAGATATATTTTGGTAGGGCATACTTAATATTGAAACCATAATGGATAGCATATTATTTTTTACCCTCACAAATACCTTAAATGTAACCCTGAAGACTACCTTAAGATGTAACTCTCACTACTACCTTATGGTGTAACCATCACAGTTACACATAGAGTAACCATACAGTCAACCTACAAAATATACATACCAAATGCATTGAATAGGGATATAGGTACCAAAATTAATTATAAAAAATTCCCAATAACCATAACATAATCATAAAACATGAATACTTGTATCAAAAAAACATATTTTTTGAATATGGGAAAATAGAGATTTTAAAGTGGAAGTTTAAAAGAAAAAGTCCCTTACTAATATCATATATTTGAAGTTAGAATTAATAAAATGTATAGAATATGTTTACACATTTTAATAAAACATAATAAAAGATAATATAATCAAAATTCACGCCATAAATATTTCTTAGTACCACATAATCAATAAAGTTGATGGTTAACCCAAAAAATGGAAATTGGGTTATGAATTTCTTTACCTCAGGTTCATCTTACTTAAAATGTGTTAAAACCTTCTATATAATGGATTAAAGATGTTATTAATATATCAAAGAACCATATTCATATTTATAATAACTTATATTATATTCTTATAACATATTTCATCTTATTTATTAATAATATTTTGTTGTTTTCATTGTTTCGGGTGCATTTATTTCATGGTTTCCATTGTCAGTTTATTATGGATTTTCTTGTTGAAAGGGAGAAAAACTCTATAATTTAAATTAAATGATATAAATAATATTCTAGAATATTAAATGGTCTTATATATTTTTTTATTAATATGGTCTAAGTAAGAATCGTTAGATAAAAAATTTGTGATGAACCTTAGTTTATTTTGGTGAATTTTGATCATTACAAACCACTTTTTTTATTAATTAATATTATGTATAAAAACATGTTCTTGAATATAATATAAAAGATAATATTTTTAATAAAATATTATGTAACCATATTAATGGTTTTATGAAAATCCTTGATGGAGGTAATGGAAATTGAAAACACATCATCTATGATATCGGTAAATCGACACATCATAGACAGTGTTTTTATTTTTAGAATAATATAGGGAAAATAAGAAGTATGGTTATGATTTTTTCCATAAATAAGATTAAATTATCTCATATATATGATACTGGATTTTTAATTCCTGTTGGATAATGGTAGGTGAATATATTATAAGAAAAGATAAAGAATTGAATTTAAAATAAAAAAATTGAAAGAGGATTTTTACCTCTTGAATTATCTCCCTTGGGAACCTCTTTAAGGCCCTTAGTTTTGGCCTTTTGGTGAGACCAACAGGTCTTGAACGTGGGTAAGAGTATTGGGAAGTCAATTGGACAAAAATTAATAAATTTAAATGGCATTGAGGAGTGAGGAGAAGTGGTGGTGAGAGTTGGTATTTATAGTGGAGAAAATGGTGTTTTCTCATTATTATATTCATTAGTTTATTAATTTGGATCAAGAATATGAATTGATTTATAATTATTATCAAATATATTTTAATAATGAAGGTAATTTATAGATTATTTTTCTTACATCATTCATGAATCAATGAATAGTGTATTTATGTTATAATGTACATATACCGAAAATTACCGTATTTTATTATGTACAAAAAACACATGTATTTCAGAAAACTCCAAAATATTCACCCCAACCATTTTTTTATATTTAAAATTCAAAAATAAACACCATTTTTGGATAAATAATTTTCTAAATATGAGAAATAAAATTTTTAATTAAAAACAAAATTTATTAGAAAATTACCAATTTTAGAATTATAACTAATTTAATTACACTTTGAAAAATTAATTTAAGTATCATAAAATTGTATTACAGTCATAATAATATAAAACCAAAATTTATGAATCTATTTTAAGAAAATAAATTTTATTTTAAATCATTAAAGTAATTATAAAATTGTAATTAAATATTTATGACTTACAAAAATACCAACACTTAATTTATCATTTACAAAACATTTATTTATATATTCCATGATATAAATATATCATGATTACACTTATAAGATTTAAAAATTATTTATACTCTAAAATGTGAGGTTACTATTCTACTAGACAAATTACTATTCCTTATGGTCACGTTACTATTCATAAGTTCAGGTTACTAATCCATCAGTATAAAATCCATAATTTTGATAAATATAAATTATTTCACTATAAATTTTGAGTAAATTTAAATATTTAATTCCAGAATAAAAAAATATTTTATAAGTACCTGGGTTATTACAATCTTTCGTGGGGTTTAAAGTTAAAAATTCACCAAGGCAATAAAGGATTTTTTTTCTCGATTTTCCTTCATTAAAAGGTATGTTATGATATGAACCCAGATTATTCAACTAGGTGTATATATATCCCCTTTCACATGTAATAAAATTAATTTATTCATCCTAATTATATTTTATGTGTCAATGTAACAAATTATTTCATGGGGCTTATGAATTAATGTTACCAAAGTGGTAAGGAATTCATGTTAAAATCTCATTATTAAACAGGGTTACTTTTGATTATGTTTACAATGAAAAAATATTATGATTCATATCTAAATAATTATCATGAATTTTATTACACTCTGATTATTCATGATATAATCATATAATGGTGCCAATTTTCCACTCATTGGTACATAAGATAATATTTTTATGAAAATATGACTTTATTTCTCTTTTCGGTTAGAAATCTATTTTCTTCTAAAACCTTGTTTTCTAAAAATGTTTTAAAATTTTTTTTATTATTCTCTAAATAATTTATTAAAGGAATTTGAACCTATTTTTTAATTTTATTTTTAATAATTTGAAAGTTACATTCATGTTGTTTTCCAACTAATTATGGTTTGGATTTTACCGAAAATATGAAAAGAATATTTTTTTAAGCTGCTCAGCATGCAAAACATTTCACAATGTCTTGACCACTCAATGACCTCAAGAATCCCTTATAGGGTTTGAAAGTTATTTTCAAGGAAAAGAAATTTTTTTAATATTTGGGAAATTGTTTTACAATTTAAATAAATTATTTCAAAAGGAAATGATTTTGGAAATGATTTCTATTTTAAAAAAAATTATTTTCAAATGGGAAAGGATATTTTTCTAAAGAAATGTTTTAAATGATTTATCATAATAATTTTCAATATATGATTTCATCCATTGATGTTACCTATGAATTATCGGGGATATGATCCAAGGATATCATTTTTATTATTTCTCTGAATTGTTTATGTTTATAATAACAATTAATTTACAAATCCCATTTATCTTGCATGGTTTATACCACGATAAAATTATTATGAAACCTTGTTCTTTTCATGGTTAATGTTATAATAAAATGATTATGAACCTTATTTATTTTCCACAGGTTATGATATTACAAAATGTTTATGATACCCATTAAATTCCATGGGCTATGATATGATGATTTTTTATTATATTATTGCACACTTAAATATGTTTTTGATTATTATATGGGTGGGACCTATATATCCCTCCAATGAATTGGGTAATGATTTATATCTCATTAGATAGATATGACATGAATGGATAGTGATCCTAGTTCAATAAGGGTCTTTTTCCACTATGATTCTCCTCGAATGAACCCTGACTACTATTAAATTATGTGTGGACATTTATTTCATATAAATAATGTTATGGGTGAACATGATTACATGTTATCAATTTTATACATGACCCTGATTGCATGCTTGTAATTTTATTCATTGACCTATATTTAATGTCCATAATGATATTCATAGATATAGTGTTCGGTCCGTATGTTTATGCGAGGGATTAATTTCACTTTCTTAACTTAATGAGTGAACCTATTTCTAATTATACAAGTAAAAAATGTTATTATATGATGTGTATGACAAGAAATATATATATATTCTGCCATTTTTATTCTCTCATGTATCATATTCTTTGATTTCCATATGATTAATGTACAATAAACTGTCAATATTTATTCCATGACCTAAGATTATGACCTTTGATATGGAGGTTATGGTTTTCAAATGTTATGATCATGTTATCCTATAATTATGTTCATGTTATTCATACATATCTCCCATTTTACACTTAATAAGCATCTAATCTCCATGTTTCATATGTTTTCATTCCCCAAGTAATGAATAAATGATCTAATAAGGATTTTATTATGATGACTATAAATAGGAATATTTTTATTGGAGGTGTTGATGTTATTTTCCCAAAAATATAATATTTTGTTCTAGATTTCCAAAGGCATTAAAATATTATGGTACTCAGGCATGCGTGAGTGAACTTTAATGAATAGTCTTCTAAAATGATGTAATATCCATGTATAAGAATTATAGGTCTCAATAGTTAGTATTAATGGAAAGGTTTAGTTAACCTTTGGAAACTTAGATGAGAAAATTTTAGTGAGTTTCCTATGGATATTTTTCAGGATATATCTAAGAATGTTTCTAAGGAAAAATATAAGCATGAGTCAAAGTGTAGGAAAGTGTTCGGGAATTTTGATAAATAATAGAGTGAGTGGTTTCTAAGAAATTACATTTCTATCTGGATACTACAAGTAAATATAGATTTGTAATAGATGTACCCTAGGGGAAAACCCTAAAAAATATTAAGCTAGAATCAATCAAGAACTAGTGCATTACAATGGGACATTCCACTCACCTGGTGTAAAACTCTCAGAGGGATATGATTTGGAAATTAAAAAACACTTTATGACCAATATTTATGGATTTATGTTGATGTTTATTATTAATGACCTGAGATAAATCTATGGTGTCATAGATTAAAAATAATGTGTCTGGATTTAGAAATACTATAAGTGATTTTCTTCACGATTAGGTGGTTTTTAGCTATGATTAGTTTTTATCACACTATGATTTCTAGTTTTAATCAGTGGAGGGAACCAGATGAAACTGGGATAACATTGAGTGTGATGGAATAATTTTTTATGAGTAGCCAAATGGGATGATGGATAGATTTAAGGACATTTTTATTATTCCCAGTCAGTTTTTCAGAGAACATGATTGTCAACATATACCTTAACCATATCTCAGGCTCACCAAATATGATAAGGAAATAGTTTACAAAGGTATCAAGTATTATAGAATATTTAGGAAAGAATATTCAATTTCCTATGTGTCAAGAATGTTGGAAGAAACACCCAAGTGAATGTATCAATGGAACAGGGAAATTATTTGAATGTGGGGAAGAAACACACAAAGAAAGTAACACAAAAGTGAAAATAAAAATTTTAGTTAGTGAAATTGATTATAATACTTTCCCCCTAAAATATCATTGATTATTTAATGATTTATATGTGGAACTTATGGGAATTATGAAAATATATTTCCTAATGGGAATGATTATAAAGAAAATCAGAAAGTTTGTTTGAGTAATGATTATTTTACTGATGATAAAAAGACTACAAATGGATTATGAATAGAAAAAGGTATTAAAAATTGAGGTGATAGAGAATATTTAATGGTATAAGAAATAAGTGGGGTCAATGAAGTTTTTATGTATTGGAATTTAATGATTATGAATCATAGAGTATAATTATTGTTTATTATAATTTTTTCATTATGAATTTCAAAAAAAATTGTATGATGTGGATGAAATAGAATCATTATTTAATGTATAAATGGTATTCATGGAAAATATATGATTAAGGGAATTAATTACCTGAATATATTCATCATTTTGAGAAAATTATTTTGGGAAAATATATGATTGATTTGTATAATGACCACCGAACTGATAAAGGATTTATCCACAAAGTGGTTTATATTTTCATTGATGGAGTTTACAACATTTTTGGATATATAGAATATACCTAATAATCTAGGTTTTATGTATGTAATGAGGATTAATGTATGTTTTCAATAAGTTTTCATGGAAATTCATCTTATTACCATGCTTCTAGAGAATTCATTATGAAGGTATTCAAACGTTTAATATGTGACAATCAAGAGAAACTTTATTGTATATGAGTAATTAATGTTATAATGATTTTGAGAAAATTTTAAACCTTATTTACAAATTTTGAATATTGTATGGGTTAAAAGGATAACCAATTATATAATGGTTTATGTTAAACTTCCAATTAGGTTTTAGATTTTTAATGTATTGTTTTCTCCATATAAATATTTATTCATATTGGATAACCTAAGATATCCATTTTTTTTTATGATAACTAATGATGGATGGAATAATTTATCAATATATATATGGATATTATGGTGTAATTTTGCATCTCGAATAGAAGATTTGCATTCATTTTTGGATTAAGATATGAAGTGGAAATTTATTAAGGAAAAATAAAATGGTGAGATTGTGCATATTAAATGGAATGAAATCGATTAAGTATATCATATTGGGAAAATTCATCAAATTTACAAAAAAGGATCTTGAAATAAAAAAATTTCCTTTTATAATCATTTTTGATTATATGAATGTCCTTTTTATCCCTTTTGGGTTATGGGTTTTTGGTCATATTCTTTCTCCAAATCATTCACATTCTTATTACTAGTGATTTTTATCACTCTATAATTATTTATATCTTTCATCCATTTCCAAATATTTTCATCACACCCATGTTCTCTTATGTGGTAACCTGGTTATGACTTACATTGGGTAATAGTTATGTTTCAAAATTTCCCATTTTAATGGATTTTTTATTATTTATTTGTATGATGTCGATTTCTATGAAGGAATTTTTAAATTCTAAACCATTGATGATCGAGAATAATTGTGAGTGAGAAATTCATTTTAAAGGGGGTAGAATGTAACACCCTGATATTTTGTAAATTTGTTTCAAATATATTTAATATTTTCAATATTTTTCATTACATGAAACACTAATTTTATATTGAGTTACATGTAATAGTATTTTTGGAATGTGTTTCACACAATTAAAAGTTTATCTTATGTTATACGCAACACTGAGTTTAATACAAACATGGCATACTATTCAAATATTATAATTTAATATGATAGTTATAGAATGGAAATTGGAATGAAGGGTATGAATATAATTAACTAAATTATGAAAATATGGTTTACCCATGTTTATATAATTATTTGTTGACTAATTAAATGGAAATTAAAATAAAATTGTTTGGATAATAAAAGGAAATCTTTTTATGAAAGAGTATTTTTATGCTGAAAAGTGTTTAATATGTCAATAAATTGAAAATATCACTTTTGGTTATTTATTTTAATTATATTTATATATATTCAATCAAAATTTTAACATTTATATTATATTTTTTTATTGGAAATAGATAAGAATAAATCCAATTTTACACTTAAAAACAGTACTTTTCTAAAAAATGTGTTGTCTCTTTTTTATAAAGCACTTATAATAAAAATAATATTTTAAAAAATTAGAAATGAAGTTGATAAAATTAAAATATTTTTTGAAATTAGAATATCAAAAATATCTTAGGGTGAATTTTTGGTATTTTTTTGAAAAGATTCATTTTTTTATGTGTAGTGAAAAATACTAAATTTTAATTGAAAAATACCTTTTAATTTAATTTATTTATTAATAAAAATAATATTTTAATTTTTTTAATGTATTATTAGTTTATTTTTTATATTTATTTATAGATTTTAGGTAATTATAATCAATTTCATATTGAATTTTGATATAGAAACATTTCAAACTTTTGAACTTTTTTCTCTTTAAAAACACGATATCTCACTTCGTACGCATGACTAATTTTAAATTAATTTTTGTCACTTTTTTTAATTGAATTTGAAAAAATTTATTCTATATTTGGATTCATAATAATTATATTTTATAATAATTTCAACATAATTTTTGACAAAAAATGAATAGTGAATGTAGTAGAAAATTAATTATCACGGTTAAGGTAAAAATTAGTTTACCAAGGGTAAAATTAAGATAATAAGTGTTATTATAACCTATAAAATTGTAAAAAAACAATTTTATGTAAAACTATAGACAGTACAACCCATAAGGGTCAATAATAGCCTTATTTTTACCCTTTTTACATATGAATAACATTTATGGAATTCTCTTTTTCAAACATTTATAAGTTTTCCACTCACCTCACTTATAAAAGGAAACTCACTATCCTTTATTATAACAAATTTCAAGTTATTTTTATTGACCATTTTCTGGAAAAATAGCTTCCCAAAATCCCCTGTCTTATCCTTTATGCCTTATTTTGGTCATAAATCCATCCTTTGAAATTTTTAGTGAAAATATAAGGAGGATACCTGAAGAAGAGGTAATGTTCTTCTACAAGCATCTTTATTTTATTTCTTCCACAAACCCCTTCAAATTATAGTATACTATACTTATACAATATCATAATTATATTAAATATTCTTTATATGTTGTTATGTTATGGGTTAAATCTACAACCACACAAACTTTCATCAAACGGGTTACATAATCAGCGTTCGTGTGTATGGTTGACTATAGCCTCACAAACTGATGTCATTATTTGTTCTATTTAACACTTCTCATGGTTGGTATTAATGATTACAAATAATATTTATATATTATATATATTATATTTATGATGTTTTTATGCTTCTGGAATAATCATATAACACACTTCTTCATACTCTCCATTTTGGGGGAATACGATAACGTCGTTCGTCTATTCGGCGGACTAGCACATCACGAAGTGATATGATTCATCCACGCTTTACATGGAATATATTAAGGATGTTTTTCACAAAAATATATGATATATATTTCATAAAAATTATAATATAATTATAATATACATATATTTTATTTAATTTTCTTTCTTTTAATATGAAAAGAATATGAAAACAACGTTCATGTGTACGTATGACCTATTGTCTCTGTGAAAAGTATATATAATTTCCTATCACTTAATATTATTGATAAATATAAATAAATATATAATGAATTTATATGATATTTATATCATCTTATAAATTCAAGATTTTATAAAACTATGATCAAAGTGTGTGGACCCAAAATATAACAAACCAAAACATATACAAAAAAGAAAGCAGTCCTTACCCAAAACATAACATTGACATGGAATTTTTAATAAAAGGGTAGTAACATGTCATGGGAAAATAATATATGACATGATATACAGAAATATGGTTCTTTAATAATTTTATAAAAACTTATATTTATTATAAAGGATGTTTGAATGAGTATGACGGAAGTTAAGGATTAAGGCAAGGGATTTATGTCACACTTTTTACTTCCGTGAGACACATGTCATATTCACCACCTATTTTTTAATTTGTTTTATATATATCCCATGAATGTATATTATTATTTTTCTGGTGAAAAATATTTTTGTTACAAATACATTTGAGTGTCTTTATTTTATGCAGATCACGGTTTAAATGTTACCAAAGTGGTAAGGTATTTTTTTGTCTATTTTCCTTTTTTTAATACCTATGTTATGTTATGCACCTAGATTCTTTCACAATGTGTATATATATCCCATTACACATGAAATATCATGAATATCTTCATCCTCATCGTATTTTTTGTTTCATTTTATTTTATTCCTTCATGGTTCTTATGAATAAATTTTACCAAAGTGGTAAATATTTTTTGTTACGATCTCATAGTTTATTCATATTTTTTATGATTATGTTTCTGATTATAAAATATAATGTTCCATATCTCAAGAAATATAATTAGTTTTCATGTATTATATTTTTTAATGACATACTCATGAAATGTCACAATTTTCCCACTCTTTCGTACATAATTTGAAAAAATGTTTTTAAGAAAATATGACTTTATTTCTCTTTTTGGTCAAAAATCTATTTTCTCACAAATAAATGTTTTCTATAAAAATTTTATAAAATGTTTTATTGTTATCCAAATGAATTATTAGAGACATTTTTAATCTTTTTTTTATATTTTACAAATTTTTTAAAGGAATCATTCTTTTTTTTAAATAATTCATGTTTGGATTTTACTGAAAATGTGAAACGAATATTTTTTTTAACATGAAATAAATACATAGTAATTCCAGATTTCATGATAGATCCATGATTAAAATCTTCCCATATAACTCTTCGAATTAATTTTCAATTAAAAATTCTTTCACTAATTTTTTTTAGTTTTTATATTTTTTAAGATAAATTATTTCAAAATAAATTGATTTTAAAAATGTTTTAGGTTTTTAAATGTGATTTTCAAAGTGGAAATGATATTTTCTTCAATAAATGTCTTAAATTATCAAGAAAAATAATTTTATATATGAATTTTATAATTTTTTATTACCTATGGATTATTGGGGATATGATCGAAGGATACAACTCTTATTCTTTCTCTGAATGGATTATGTTTATGATGACCAATTGTTTATGAAACGTTTTTAACTTATATAGGTCATACCTTGATCAAATGATTATGAAACCCTCTTCATTTAATGGGTTATAAAATGGAAAAATTATTTTGAAAATTTTATCTTTTAAACATGTTTTTATATGATGAAATGTTTATGATAAACATTTCATTTCTTGGGTTATGATATTGTAAATGTTTATGATCTTATAGACCACATAAATATGGTTTTAAATTTGACATGTGTAGGACTTATATCTCTCTACAAATCATTGGGTAATAAATTGTATCTCATGAGATAGAATAAAATGTAATGTAGAGTGAAACCAACTTAGTAAGGGACTTTATCCACTATGATGGTATTGGGAGTGAACCTTGACTACTATGATGTTATTCATGGGAATATCATTCATGTCCATAATGTTGTGTGTGAACCTTATTACATGTTCTCAATGTTTTTCATTAACCTGATTACAAGTTCACAATGTCATTCGTAAACTATTCATTAATGTAAATAATTTTATGCATGGATATATTTTCTTCTCCATAATTTTATGTGAGGGAATTATTTCATTTTTTAACTTAATGAGTGAAAAGGTTTCTAATATACATGTTCACAATGTTATAAGCTAATGTGCATTGAAATGACAAGATAATTTCCATTGGATTGAGAGTATGACGAGTCATTTTTGGGCCTTAAGAGACATCCCCAAGGCACCATAGGCTGGAAATAAATGTCGAAGGGTTTCAAAGAAAGTGGGGGGCAATTTAACCATTAATTACCAAAACTAATAACCCAACAAACCAACAAAAAATAGCTCACTGTATGATTCATGGAATAAACTAAGCCATTTTAATCATTATCATTATAACTACCAACTAAAGTATCCTATAATGGAAGAAAAACCAATACCAAAGTAAACAAAGAAAATATAAAAAATAAACTCTAAGACAAAACCCAAACTCCAGGCTCCACAAGCTCCATACTCCAACATCACCAAGTAGTCCAAAGTATCACGACATGGGGCTAAAGAAGTGTAATAAATTACCTATTACGAAGTCCTGGAAGGTTTCATATACAAAAGAACCAATGTTCCCAGGCATGGGTGAGTATATAACTCAGCAGGTTTTCCCAATGACTTCCCAACTCATTCTACTAGGATAGAATGGTTAGCACATTACATAAAATGGTTTATATAAAATAATTTCCTAAAACAATTTATAACCAAATATAGTAGTTTGAAAACCAATTATAACTAAGTGTAAAAAAATTAAATGAAACCAATTTTTAGCAAGTTATTTCCCAAAAATTAACTAATCATTGCTTATAAACCAATTCCGATTATTATTTTTGTATACCCAATCCATAGTTCACAACACACCCACACATGCATGCTTCATCTGACAGTTCCATACTCATGAGTGGTATCTCTTCCAATTACCTTGTGTCCCAATTACACACGCCCCCAATCTAGGGTCACAAACCTTGTACCCCAATGGTTAAAGTCCCTTATTCAAGGGAACATAGAAAATTAACTCACACAAAACCCAAATGCATGCCAAAACCATTCAAAATAACCATTTCAAACCATTTCAATAAAACTGTACTTTTATTAAAAACCAAAGAATAAACCAATTTTAAAATAACCATTTCATTACAATAAAACGTCCCCTTTTATTAAAAACATCTAATCAAATCCATGTTCTCCAATTCCATAAAATCCCCATTTTATAATCCAAATTTTAAAACTAAGAACAGAATGCCTTCATTCAAAAATCCCAATTTTCCATATTTCTACAGCTTACCAAACCACCACAAAAGTAGGTTTCCAATAATTCATAACTAGACAATTCACTATTAATTCATCACAAAGAAGTCAATTTGAAATCATTCAAAATAGTTCTATCAAGAGGAGTCGAGTGTGAAGCCACCTACCTTGAAGGTTTTGATGAAAACCGAAATTAATGAAGAAATGTTCTAGTAACTGGGTTGATTCTCCACAAAAATGGCATTAGATCCCTTATCCTATCACAACCAAGACCAAAACTCATCTTATTTGGAATCCAAACTCATATATCTACCCACAATGGGAGTAGATCTATAACAGCCAAAGATTTTATAGTAAGTTATTTTCATTAAAGTAATTCAATAGCTTACGCTATACGCAACACCGAGTTCGAGCGCACCACGACTTACCAAACTAGTCGTTCAAAAAATAGTTATGAATAGTATTAACAACATTTTGAATTTTATATACTTCATATAATTTTAACATCCATATTATGTGTTTCTTAGACATAATACATGAACAAATTCTATTTTTTAGATAAAAGAAGTATTTTTAAAAAAATGAAATTTTACCGCCTTTTAATGGAGATCCATTTTTAAATATAATATTTGACACTTTTATATATTCAATATTAAAAAATAAACTTCTTCTTTATAATCATGACATAAAAAATTTAGTTTGAATAAATTTTTGGTGCTTTTCTGATAACTTTCATATTTTTATGAATAGTGAAAAATGCTAAATTTTAATTGAAAACAACTTTTTTAATCAAAATAATTTAGAGTGTTAAATGATACATTTGAATTATTTTTAAGTATAATTAGATTATATTTTAATCATTTAATCCAATGTTGGTCATTGTAAGTAAATTTACATTTAAATTGGACATAAACACATATTAATCTTTTAATAGTTTTTACTCCTCAAAAACCCAATTTTTGGTTTCATCAATGGGAATATTTTTTAAAATTAATTAATACAACTTATATTTTTTGAGTTTGTTAAAATAGACATCATTTTTGAATTTTTAAGATCATAATTATCTTAGGGTGAATATTTGGTATTTTCTGAAAACTTTCAATTTTTGATGAATAGTGAAAAACACTACGTTGTTGTTTAAAACCTACCTTTTATTTAAATATTTATTTATTTTATTTAAATTTATTTTATGTAAAAATAGATAAATAATACCTATATAACTCCAATTTAATTCATTAGAGTCATTTTATAATAAAATTAGATGTATAAAATTTTATTGAACATTTTAACATCTTTTACCCACCTTCTAGGCACATTTTCAAATTTGTATAAAATGTAATTTTACCTCTTTTGTAAATTTAATTTAAAAAATATGAGAGACACGGTTGACATAAATAAGAAAATGTGGTTTAATAGGATGAAAATAATTATTGGTGAATAGTAACTTTTGAATTTTATTTACCACGGTTAAAAGTAAATAGGGTAATTAAAGGTAAAAATGATATTATAATTACCCTAAAAAATTTCCTAATTCAATTGAATAAGTTTTTTCGACCAAATTAATCCTTAGGAATAAACTATGATCTTCTTTGACCCACTTGTATTAGATTAAGACATTTATTATTAATTTATTTAAAGAATAGTTAAAAGTGTTAAATTCAATTTTAAATAACTATAACATTTTTAATATAGGGTTATATATAAGATAAATTCGACTAAAAATATTCATTAGAAAGATAAAAACATTTCCTACATAATTTTATTTTATTTATAATTTTTATACATTAAATATTTAAATTTATTTATGACACAATGATGATGCAGTAATTACCTTATTAATAAAAGATTAAAATAAATGATATTATAAATATCCAAAAAAATGTAAATTGATACTTTTGATGAATTAAACTAATTTTATAGGTTACTATGAAATTTTAGTATTGATTAATTTTTTTCAAATTAATAATGTTTTTATTACTTTCACAAAAACCAAATAATAAATATTGTCAAAATTGACATAAATGAGTTTTTAAAAAAAAAATACTATATTATTAAAAGATATAATATTCCAAAAAATATAAGGATGGGCCAATGGACTCTAATAATGATATATATGTAATTAATGAACCACTTGGGGATCTATTTTCTTTTTATAGTAAGTTCATTAACCATTTATTATAATAATACAAGAATAAATGGAAAACGTTAAACTATTTAACTCAGAGTTAAATCTAAAAAACAAGGTCAATATGGTGACCTAAACCTATATAAAACCTATTGGTTGAGGGATATTAAACCCATCCCCACCTTATCCTTGAAATAAATCCTTTTGGAGCAATTATAAACCGAATATGATTATATAATAAATTAATATTTCAAGCTTTTCCTAAAGTGACCCTCACCTCTCTTATAAAAGGGTACTTCCCCTTCTCTCAAAATTACACCTCCAAAGCCATTTGGCTCGGCCAAAGCCTACTAAAATATCCTAAAAAATACCCTCACTTAATCTTAGAGGCCTTACTTTTATCATAAATCCATCCTAAGGATCCCTTTTGATCAAATCAAAAGGGACCACCTGAAGAAGAGGTAATAATTTGATTACATCTTTCAAAGTTCTTTTCTTCTTCCACTTCCTATTTCTTTATTGCTTCCATACCAAAATAATAACTTTAGTAATTTATACATAATTTGATGTTATTATAAATATGGTACAACCATATTCATTATTCTATCCATCCTATGAATGAAAAAGTCACCATACGTGTGTGTGTACGGCTTACCATCTCCACATCATGGTGTAGTTTGTTATTAAACACTTCATTATTTGTATGGGTATAATAATGATTATAAATGATGTAAATAATAAATATAACATGTTAATTATTCTGTATATATAATATAACCATCCAATTATATACAATTTCACCATCAATATAATGGTATTGTCGCTCGTGCGTACATACGGATTACCATCTCCGTGAACGAGATGAGATCCATTCCCCATCGTAACCATTAAAGAATAATTTTAATTTTATGATTAGAAATAATGTTTAATAACTTCATATCATTCTATATTTTAATAAAATAAATCTTATCCATAATAAACATAACTTATGTAACAAAACATATAAAGGAAAACAAATCAGTTAACACTAAAAAAATGATACTACTGAAATATCATTAACAAAGAAATATTATAAGATCTTATATAATATCATATTTATGTATTTGGTTCTTTTATAATTTAATAGCATTTATTTCACCATTATACTAGAGGTTAATGTACCCTCAACTAAGGAAAAGTAAAAGGTAAGGGGTTTTCATCTCACATCTTATTCTCGTGAGATTCATGCTATATTGCCACTATTTCATTTTATATGGTGTATGTACCACCGATGATTGTATTACTTGTGTAATATATTTTAGTTTATGGTTATTTAAACTTCATTGTATGATCCTTCTTTCCTGGGGTGTATGTTTCCTAAGTTACCAAATCGGTAAGGGAATTTCAAAATTCGATTTCCACTCATTGGGGTTTACGTAAAATTGATATATTATTTTACTCTAAGATTATGTGTGAAATCAATATTTATTTATTTATGTAGTAATTTACACTACCCATTTTGTGGATATACTTTTTATACATATAATGACTCAATTGTTAAATTCTGAAGTCATCAATATGAACTTGATAAGAGTAATCTTAACTCAATTTACATTCATTGAGTTAAACATCCATGTCATTGGTGTTGTTGTTACAAGAATTTGTGTGAATGTCCTATAATTGATTTACACTGAGTATCCAATCATATTGAGTGTATTTATATTTTTCACACATAACTATTTCCTTTATATATCCTTAAACTAAGGATACAGTCTTTATAATTGATTTCATCTCAATTTAAATTTTATTGAGACTTCTTTGTTGTTATGCACCAATTCACTTTTATATGGTGTATATACGGTAGTTTGACATAGTATATCATGAATCCCTTTATTCTCATGATATTAAAATGTTTTTATTACCTCAATTATTTGTATTCAAATGTCTCTCATTTGGTTATGAACTCTAACTAAAATATCATTTTAAATGTTATAAAGATTTATTCTTCTAAATATTTTTTATTAATTTCCATGTTTTAAAAATGGTGTTAAGGATTTATTTATATAGACATGAATGTTTTAAAATTAAAATTCCTAGTCAAAGTTTCAAAGTCGAATGGGACACTTTGAATCAAAAATCTAATTTTTAACAGCTTCTTGATAAATTGTGATTCTTTTAAATGTTTTCAAAAAAAGGGGATATTTATCTCAAATAGTTTTGCGGATTACATTCATCTATGTCAATATCCATCACTATTCTTTATTGAGGATGATTTATTATAATACAATCCTCCATGTTGTATTTAGTGAGTTATGTTTGACTGTGGATGTGCTATTTTTATACCATTCATGGTTTGTGGTTACAATAATGACATTTCTTATTCTAGTTTTAATACAAATGTTTAGATTATGTTTCAAACTATTCATATAAGGAATGTGTTGGACTTAGTAAGTGACGGGTGGAGCTTGATATAGCTCCTCGATGCATCGGTAGGTCTCATGAGACAAACTAGTGTTTTGGCACAAGGCCATGAAAAAATCATATTTGTATTCTTGTTTCAAGGCCTTGACTATGTGGTTATGATGTCCGGCATTATGCAATCCATAATTATGAAATTAGGTATTGATATTACATGTGATTATCTGACTAGTAGATTTTTCATATGAATAGGTACATGGAATTATTTGATTTATATTTTTCATATTATGCTGAAGTTTAAGTTTAAAAGGCTTTTGTTTTAGTCTTATGAATTGCCTTAAATGTTTATGCTTATTTATGAATGTTTCTGCTATATTGGTATCCTTACTGAGAATCTGAGCACACCCATTTCTTATGTTTTATTTCTCCTAGGATGTGAAGAAGTATATTATGACTGACCTATAGGGATTTTCTAAGGGATATGAGTGTGTTCTATGGAAACATGATGTTTTTTTAATTCATAATTTAATGTAAAACCTATGCATGTATCTAGTACATCGAAAGATACTAAACTGATCCACTACTGTAAATATAGACAATACCAATGGTTCAAAACCTTTGGTATAGGCTGGAAAATCGTTGGTATAAGATATACTAACGGTTTCCCAAACCGTAGGGAAGTAAGGCGTTGGGAAAGACCTTTACCAACGGTTTAAGGAAAACCATTGGAAAAAGGTGGTGGAAGTTTTAATTTCCCAATGGTGCCTCTAAACCGTTGGCAAAAGGATTTACCAACGGTTTAAAACCGTTGGGAAATTCATATTTTTGAGATTATACCAACGGTTTAAAACCGTTGGTATAGCTTTTTACCAACGGTTTAGAAAAACCGTTGGTATATATTCATATATGCTCAAAGCATACCAACGGTTCTAAACCGTTGGTATATCTTTTTACCAACGGTTTAGATAAACCGTTGGTATATATTCATATATTCTCAAAGTATACCAACAGTTCAAAACCGTTGGTATTGGGTATTTTCACAAAAAACCAGTAGCCTGCATACAGTTACCTCCCCTTGATACACCTGCATAAAAAACATCACAAATAACATCTAGAAATAGACTTCAAACACCACAAAAAACATTGGAAATAGCACAAAAAACACATAAAAACGTCACTCTTCCAACCATACCATGTACTAAAATTCCCCATTTCAATCTTCATATGACAACAACTCTTCTAATTAACCTATTTAAATTTATTGGGTTCACACATATCAATTTTTTCTTACTAAAAAAGGTGATGATTATGATAGAAATTGGTGCATAAGGGGTATGTGTGATAAAGTGAATTAACAATGTGGTTAATATTTGTGCATCATCTGGAGTGATGCATGAATTGCATTGAATGTGATGTGGGGGGATGTCCAGAGAGGGGAGGGGGTTGTCCAGGAAGATGGGAGGGGAGATTTCTAGGGAGTGAGTATGGGGGTCATGTAGAATGTGCAACAAGGATTTGTATTCAAATTATAGCATATCATCACATGCATTTGATGAGCATGAGCTAATAAGCTTACCAAGTCATTCATATAGTTCAAGGCATACAAAAATGGAATAATCCCAAATAACATTGCATGATCAAAGAAATAAAAATAGGCATGTGAAATCAACATGCCTACATTTACATATCATCCATGAGGTATAAAATTTAATCAAATTTTAATAGAATTATACATAAGGCATACGAGTCTCATTTACTTGCATACATTGTGGTACAAAAGGAAAATGTTATTCATGTCTGGGGGGCTGTCCGGGGTCCAAGGAGGAGGGTGGGGGCTATCCAGGGTCCAAGAATGGGGGTGGGGGGCTTTCTGGGGCTGTTCGTTCACACCACATTTGACTCATGGATTGTTGTCCTTAAGTTTCAACAGAATTCAAATGCGTTTGGTCAGTTTTTCGTATATCAGTTGTTGATTTCACTTAAAATTAAGTCCATATTTAACAAAATAGAGGCACTTTGAGTGGTGTCGGCCACACCGGGCCTTGGATTGAGGTAGGGTTGACTCGAACACGTCACATATGAGACATGGATCGTTGTGAAAAATTATCAACACAATCAGAAGCTGTTTGATCGGTTTGGCATATGTACGTAAAATATTGTCCATTTTAAACAAAATACATACACATGGAGTGATACCAGCCACACTGCACTTTTTATTGAGCCAAGGATGACTCTTACACATCACATATAACCCATGGATCGTTCTCCTAAAGTGTCAACATAATCTGAAGGCGTTTGGTCGGTTTCCCGTATGTTAGTTATTGATTTCACTTAAAAATAAGTCCATTTTGAACAAAAGAGAGGAAGTTTGAGTGGTCCCAACCACACCAAGCCTCGGATAGAGGCTAAGTTGACTCGTACACGTCACATTTGACCCATGGATTTTTTTTCCTTAAGTTTTAACATAATTCGAATGTTTTTTGCCGGTTTTCTGTATGTCAGTTGTTGATTTCACTTAAAATTAATTCCATTTTTAACAAAACAGAGGCACTTTGAGTGGTGTCGGTCACACCGGGCCTCGGATTTAAGAGGTGTTGACTCGTACACATCAAATATGAGTCATGGATCGTTTTTCGAAATTATCAACACAATCAGAAGCCGTTTGATTGGTTTGGTGTATGTACATAAAATATTGTCCATTATAAACAAGATGCATACACTTGGAGTGATACCGGCCATACTGCGCTTCGTATTAAGATAGGGTTGACTCTTACACATCACATATAACCCATGGATCTTTTTCCTAACGTTTCAATACAATCCGAAGGCGTTTGGTCAGTTTCCCGTATGTCAGTTGTTGATTTCACTTAAAAATAAGTCCATTTTGAACAAAAGAGAGGGAGTTTGAGTGGTCTGGGACACACCGTGCCTCATATTGAATAGAAGTTGACTCCTACACGTTAAATTTGACCCATGGATAATTTTCCTTAAGTTTCAACAGAATCTGAATGCGTTTGGTCAGTTTGTCGTATGTCAGTTGTTGATTTCACTTAAAATGAAGTCCATTTTTAACAAAATAGAGGCACTTTGAGTGGTTCGGCCACACCGGGCCTCGGATTGATCTGGGGTTGACTCGTACACATCACATATGATTAATGTATTGTTGTGCAAAATTATCAACACAATCAGAATCCATTTGAACAGTTTGACGTATGTGCGTAAAATATTGTCCATTTTAAACAAAAGAGGGACAGCTTGGGTGGTTCTGGCCACACCGTGCCTCGTATTGAGGTGGGGTTCACTCGTACACGTCACATATTACCCATGGATCATTTTCCTAATGTTTCAACAGATTCAGAATGCATTTGGTCTGTTTTTCATGTGCTAGTTGTTGTTTTCACTTAAAATTAAAGTCATTTTGAACAAAAGAGATACATTTTGAATGGTACCGTCAACACCGCGCCTCAGATTAAGGCAGGGTTGACTCGTACATGTCACATATGACCCATGGATCGTTTTTCTGTAGTATCAACAGAATCCGAAAGTGTTTGGTCGGTTTACCGTATGTCAGTTGTCGATTTCACTTAAAATTAAGTCCATTTTTAACAAAACAGAGGCATTTTGAGTTGTTTCGGCCACACCGAGCCTCATATTGAGGCGGGGTTTACTCGTACACATCACATTTGACTCGTGTATCTTTTTCCTTAAGTTTCAATATAATCTGAATGTGTTTGGTTGGTTTGTCATATGTCAGTTGTTGATTTCAGTTAAAATTAAGTCCATTTTTAACAAAACAGTGCCACTTTGAGTGGTGTCGGGCACACCGGGCATCGAATTGAGGTAGGGTTGACTCTTACACATCACATATGAGTCATGGATCATTGTGAAAAAGTTTCAACACAATCAGAATATGTTTGATCGGTTTGGCATATGTACGTAAAATATTGTCTATTTTAAACAAAAGACGGACAGTTTGGGTGGTTCCGGTGACACCATGCCTTGGATTGAGTCGGGGTTGACTTGTACATGTCACATATGACCCATGGATAATTTTCCTAAAGTTTCAACAGATTTGGAACGCATTTGGTTGGTTTTCCGTATGCCAGTTTTTGTTTTCACTTAAAATTAAAGTCATTTTGAACAAAAATTAGACATTTTGAATTGTATCGTCCACACCGCGCCTCGGATTGAGGTGGGGTTGACTCGTACAAGTCACATATGACCCATATATCATTTTCCTATAGTATCAATAGAATCCAAATGTGTTTGGTTGGTTTACCATATGACATTTTTTGATTTCACTTAAAATTAAGTCCATTTTTAACAAAACAGAGGCATTTTGAGTGGTGTCGGCCACACCGAGCCTCGTATTTAGGTGGGGTTGACTCGTACATGTCACATTCGGGGGGTGTCTGGGGGGCTGTTCGGGGTCCAGGGAGGAGGGTGGGGTGGATGTCCGGGGGGCTGTCTCGGGACCGAGGAGGAGCGTCAGGGGCTGTCCGGGGTCCAGGGAGGAGGGTGAGGGGGCTGTCTGGGGGGTGTCCGGGGGGCTGTCTGGGGACCATGGAGGAGGGTGGAGGGGATATTCGGGGGGCTATCTGGGCAGAAGTTCGGGGACCAAAGAGGATGGTGGGAGGCTGTCAGGGGGGTGTCCAGGGTCCAGGGAAGAGGATGACATGTCAGTGGGAGGGGAAGGGTCTATTCGGGTACGCAGAGATGCTCGTCTACCTCTGGTACGAACCTCCCTCATACCATCGGCCTAAGCACTGAAAGAATGGAATAATGAAAAGTGCACATAATTATGTACCTGTAAAATCTACACATAGACAGCACATAGCTGCATCATTTCATAAAAAATAACACCAAGGATCAGACAAAATAAAATCAGACATGCAGAGTAATGACAAGTGCACATACAGATCAGAAGCAACTAAAAAATTGTTGCATACATTCCATGTTTATTTCCTAAAACAAGGTAAAAAAATAAAAATTATGAAACTATAGAACATGGGTTGCCTCCCAGAAAGCGCTGAGTTTTACGTCTTCATCCAGATGGATGGACACTGGTCAATTATCTTGGTCCATCAGCTCAGAACTCCTCTACCTCTTACAAGAACTGGTGGTCGTGTCATCAAGATCACAGGGATTCTTAGTGGGATTAATCACTTCATGAGTATAGTGGGTGTGAATATGGTGTGGAAGTAAGAGAATATAGTGCTCATCATCATCCAGACGCTTAGTGGGATTGATCACTTCAGGAGCGTAGCGGGCGTGAATCTGGTGTGGAAGTAAGAGAATCTGGTGCTCGTCATCAGCCAGATGCTGAGTCACCCATCGTACGAGGTCGGATGGAGACGGGACGTGCACATCGATGATCATGGAAGAGGCAGACAAGTTATACATTGTTGGTTAAGATGCATCCACAAATAGATTCATTTTTATATATTAGGACCTTTATAAATGTTTGTCCCATTTTTACAAACAATTAATGTGTGAAAATTGTGAAAAATAACTTATCGGATATATAAAAATGGATGTACTCATGGACATGATGCATAATATCTCAAATATTCCTCATTGGATCCCAATTTGAAATTTTAATCCATTATCAAATGTCTTATATAATTTTATTTTTATTTGGATCCTTAAAGTTGAGCGCTTTTTGTAAAATCTAGCCAAGGGAGGATAGACTAGTGACTTGGCATAAAATTGGATGTTATGTGGTGAAAACAACATTATAAGCATTGTTTAGGATATTATTGATGTGGTTTGAGGATCAAATCTATCTTTTTAGAGAAAATATAGCATGTCCAAGTTTGGTGGTCAAAGTTTTGAAGTGGTGGGGGGGGGGGGGTATTTGGTGGTTGAGGAGGGGGGTGAGGGGGATGTCCAAGGTCTAGGAGGAGGAGTGGGGGGCTGTCCAGGGTCCAGGAAGGGGGGTGGGGGATGTCTAGGGTTAAGGAGAGGGGAGAAGGGTCTATCCATGGTCCAGGAAGGAGGGGGGTTGTCCAGGGTCCATCGAGGAGGGGGGATATCCAGGGTCCAGGGTGGAGGGTGGGGGGCTTCCTAGGGTCCAGGAAGGATGGGGACTACACAAGGTCCTGGGAGGAGGGTGGAGGGGGGTTGTCCACGGTCCAGAGGGGGGTTGTCCATGTTTCAGGAAAGAGGGGGGTAGGTTGTCCAAGTTCCAGGAGGGGGGGGGGCTGTCTATGGTCCAAGAGGGGGGGTGTCCATGGTCCATGAGGAATGGGGGCTCTGTTAAAGGGAGGAAATCCCCAAATAATTCGTTGAAAATTAACTAAACTTAATCCAAAAAACATCAAAATTCCAATCCATCACCAAACCAACATCCAATTCATCCTCAATATCACTAACCGTCGCATGCCATAAACAACACAACCTAGTTTATACAAAATTAAAACAAAAAACAAAAATAATATATGAAAAACATTAAAACTAAGGTAGTAATTACAGATTTAGAGTGTAGAACTACAAAATTGTTTGATTTAAGATGGATTTATGAGTGGAACGAGTTTCTGAGTCTTTGTATAGAGAGATCCCTCACGTTTAGGTCAAATCAAAATAGAAAATAAAAAAATAGATGAAGAACATTATAACTGAGGTAGAACTTACATATTTGAAGTGTAGAATTAAAAAATTGTTTTATTGAAGAGGATGGATGGAGTTTCGGAGACTGGGTAACGAGAGAGCGTCAGGAGAGCTTCAATTTCAGGGCTTTAGTCGGGCGAACAGAGAATTGGGGGAGAATTGGGGGTTCTGAGGAACTTTTCCCCAAAGGTTTTTTAAAACCATTGGGAAAACTATGATTTACCAACGGTTCACTAAAACCGTTGGTAAAGGTGGTGGAATTGGGATATATCCCAATGGTTTTACCAAACCATTGGGAAAAATGGGTTCTATTGGGAGATATCCCAACGGTTTGATAAAACCTTTGGAAAAAAGGTGTGTACTCCACATATACCAATGGTTTTCTATAACTGTTGGCATCAAAGTATTGGTATATCCCTCAATTCTAGTAGTGATGATTGGTCTTTCAGGACATGATTCCTTGTATCATTCCAATGTTATGCAATAATGCACTGACCTTTGGTAACTGGGTTCGGGGCATTATAGTTGGTATCCGAGGAAATTTAGTACAAACCTTGGGAGCTAGATTTAGAAAAACTATGATTAGATAACATTACCCTAAGATAAACATTGAGGATTAGTATAGAAGAACTTCCTATAATTTTGGTAATGTAGAGATTTTGTGAGTTTTTAAAGAAATGCATCCCTATCTAGATACGGGTAGGTATCAGTAGCTCTAGAATAGATGTACCTTAGATTGAAAACTCTGATAAAGAGTTTTGGGCTTAACCCGGGATATCCTGGTACACGACAATGGGCCTTTCTGCACTCTTGGTTACGACACTCTTGAGGGGATATGCTTGGGATAATTTTCATTTTCTTTACAAATTGATTTGAATGATTTTAATGTAAGATGACAATAAACTACCTTGGTTAATCCTAAGGTGTTTTAGATTGAAAATAAGGTGTCATGATATTCTCTAAATGATTTTATGACTCACACTATGCTTTCTAGTTTTAGTCAATGGTTGTATTCCAAAGAAGTCATAGTAACAATGAACATGATGTACAAGGTGGGAATAGTGGTGGACATGAGCAACTAAATGGAATATTGATTGGTGTAAAAGATATCGTCTTCATGATGAATTAGTTTTCCAAAAATATGATCAACAAAATATACATTAACCAACTCCTGAACTCAACAAATAAGAGAAAGGTGGGGAATGATAAGAGCTCCAGCAGTGGAGACCATGTAGAAAAGAAATCTCAATTTCTATCATGTAGGAAATATGGAACAAGACACCTAGGAAGGTGTATCAATTGAAAAAATAAATGAATTATGTGTGGGAAATAAGGAAAAAAAGTAAATAATTACCGAGGAAAAATGAAGATTACTGTGTAAGAAAATAAAAATGATCCTAAGAATCCAATTACAAAATTTTTTCGTAAATGTAGGGGACCTTGCCATTACCAGAGTCAATGCCCTATTCTATAGGATAACCTCTAGGTCAAGGAAGAACCTATGTGTAAATAAATGGATGTAAAAATGTTTAAAAGTATTAATGATCTTTTTTATGGGATTAATTTGGAAGACTTTTCTCTTGAATGTGTAACCATGCAGTTTGTTATGTGAAAATGCTATTTGAGGTAGAATTATCTTTTTTTTGTAGGTATAATTATAAAGAACCATTTGGGATTAAATGATCCATGAATTGAGGCAATTATAGGTTATTAATTTTTGGGATGAAAATGTGAGGTATGAGATAACATTTGTGGTTAAATTATGTTATGGTCATTTTGAAGCATTTATCGCATTTTGGGAATATTATAAAATATAGTTTTGAAAAAGGACAATATGCAGACTGTGTGAAAACCCCCCAAGTTGGACAAAGTTGTGGGAGTATAACCCACAACCAAAGTACGGCTGTGTTTTATTACCTACTACTTGACTACGTGAAGTCCCTGGTTAGTGTGACTAATTATTTCCAGTTAAATGATTTTTTTATCAATAATAAGTTGATTTGGGATCTTATGATTTATCAAATGAATATAATTTGTATAGGAAAATGATTTTGTGATTAAGTGATAAATTTTATTTTGGAAGACATTTGCTCTATTGGGAAGACTATATGCCTATAGAAAATAGAATACTATGGGATTTCATTTGAGGAGTAATGGTGGATTATTTTTATTTTTATAGAATCTATTTTTTTATAGAGATTCAAGTTATTAATCGAAATGATTAACCTGTCATAGAGAATATGTGATTTGGTTAATTACACTTTTGTATGATACTTTAGTAGTAGTTGATGTTATTTTGAGATAAATGTTAAGATTTACTATGAAAGACTATTGGATTAAATTTATCTGATTTTTGGGTTTCAATATTAGTTTGGATTATATTGAATTATTTTAAGGACAATTTTTTATTGAATTGTCTTTAATGAAGTTTTGGTATTGTTTGTTTAATTTTTGGAAATTAAGATTAGTATTTATTTATATAAAGGATTATCCATTTTGGGGATCATCTGATCTTGTATTAAATATTTAGTTTTGGTTGATCACTAAAGACAAGTGAAATATATATTTTATCCTTTGTGGAATATGTGATTCTCTAGATGTTGATTCTAGCACTTCAGGTGTGACAAGGTCATCTTGAATACTCATTATTTGGAGAAAAGATGATTTAGTGATGTAAATTTATCAAAGGATCATACTCTACTTAAAAATGATTATATCTCTTTATGTTCTTAGTCAATCTCGTAAATAAATTCCTAAACTTTATTAAATAGAACTTAAAACAAAAAACGTTGCATGTTTACTTTACCTACTGGGAAACAAATGACAGTTTAACCTATCACAAGTTTGTGATTTTTTTATTGTTAACTTTCTCCTGATCATGTTTTCTATCACTCTCCATCAGAACTTGACACTTAGTTTATATTCCATATCCATGTTTTCCTACATGGAATCCTAGTATGGGTTATCTCGGGTGATGTTTGCACTTCTCTTTCTTTCTTTTAATGTGATAGTTTTATTGACTCTTTTTTTGATGTGGAACTTTTAATGAAGTTCCCAAGCCCAATTTTAAAATTACGAGGATGCAATTTCCAAAAGGGGGGAATAATGTAACACCCCATGATTTCATAGTAAGTTATTTTCTTTAAAATAATTCAATAGCTTGTGCTACACGCAACACCGAGTTCGAGCGCACCATGACTTAACAAACTAGCCGTTCAAAAATGGTTATGAATAGTATTAACTGAATATTGAATTATATATATTCCATATAATTTTAACATCCAAGTAATGTGTTTCTTAAACATAATATAAGAACAAATTATATTTTTCAGATAAAAGAATTATTTTTCAAAAAATGAAATTTTACCGCTTTTTAATGGAGAACACTTTTTAAATAAAATATTTAACACTTTTATATATTCAATTTTACAAAATAAACTTCTTATTTATAATCGGTACATAAAAATTTAGTTTGGATAAATTTTCGGTGCTTTTCTGATAACTTTTATATTTTGATGAATAGTGAAAAATACGAAATTGAAATTGAAAATAACTTTTTTAATCAAAATAATTTAGAGTGTTACATTATAAATCTGAATGGTTCTTAAGTATAATTTTATTATATTTTTATCATTTAATCCAATGTTGGTCATTGGAATTAATTTTACATTTAAATAGGATATAAACACATATCAATCTTTTGATAGTTTTTACTCCTCAAAAACCCGCTTTTGGTTTCGATAACAGGAATATTTTTTAAAATTAATTTATAAAACTTATATGTTTTGAATCTGGTAAAATATACATCATTTATTAATTTGAAATATCATAATTATCATAGGGTGAATTTTTGGTATTTTTCTGAAAACTTTAAATTTTTTATGAATAGTGAAAAACAATGCATTATTGTTTAAAACCTAATATTTATTTAAATAATTATTTATTTTATTTAAATTTATTTTAAGTCAAAATAGATACATAATACCTATATAAGTTCAATTTAATTTATTGGATTCATTTTATAATATAATTTGATGTATAAAATTTTATTGAACATTTTAACGTCTTTTACCCACCATCTTGGCACATTTGAAAATTTGTATAAAACGTAATTTTACAACTTCTGCTAATTTAATTTCAAAAATCATAGATACAAGGTTGACATCAGTAATTAAAATGTCGTTCAATATGATGAAAATAATTTTTGTTGAATCGTAACTTTTGAATTTTATTTACCACGGTTAAAAGTAAATAGGGTAATTAAAGGTAAAAATGATATTATAATTACCCTAACACATGACCTAATTCTATTGGATAAGTTTTTCTCGACCAAAATAAACCTTATGAATAAAATATGATTTACTTTGACCCACTTGTATTAGATTATGACATTTATTATTATTTTATTTAAAGAAGAGTTAAAAGTGTTAAATTCAAAGTTTAATAACTAAAACATTTTTAATATAGAGTTTTACATAAGATAAATTTGACTAAAAAAATTCATTAGAAATATAAAAAGATTTCATACATAATGGTATTTTATTTATAATTTTTAGACATTAATTAATTATATTTATTTATGACACAATGATGATGCAGTAATTACCTTATTAATGAAAGATTAAAATAATTTATATTATAAATATCCAAATAAATGTAAATTGAGACTTTTTATGCATTACAATAATTTTATAGGTTAATATGACATGTTACTATTTATTTAATTTATTTGGTTCGAAGTAATGAAGTTTTTATGACTTTCACAAAAACCAAATTATAAATAGTTCCCTAATTGACATAAATGAGCTTTTAAAACAAATACTATATTATTAAATAATATAATATTCCTAAAAATCTTAGGTTGGGCCAAAGGACTCATATAATGATAGATATGTCATTACGGAACCCCTTGTGGTTTTTTGGCTTTTTATCGTATGTTTATAAACCATTTATTGTAATAATACAAGAATACATGGTAAAAGTTAAACTATTTAACTAAGAGTAAAATCTAAAAGATAAGGTCAATATGGTGACCGAAACATGTTTAAAGCCTATTAGTTGAGAGGTTTTCGACCCATACCCACATTTTCTTAAAATAAATCTTTTTGGAGAAATTATAAACTGAATATGATTATATAATAAATTAAAATTTCAAGATTTTCCTAAAGTGACCCTCACCTCTCTTATAAAAGGGTACTTCCCCTTATCTCAAAATCACACCTCGAAAGGCTATTGTATCGACCAAAACCTACTAAAATATCCTACCAACTACCCTCACTTAATCCTAGAGTCCTTACATTGATCATAAAGACATTCTAAGGAGCTCGTTTTATCAAATCAAAAGGAAGCACCTAAAGAAGTGGTAATAATTTAATCACCTCTTTCAAAGTTCTTTTCTTCTTCCACTTACTCTTTCTTTGTTGTTTCCATACCAAAACAATAAATCTTGTACCTTACACATACTATAATTTTATTATAAATATTTTACAATCATATTCATTACTCTATCCATCCTATGAATGACAAATTCACCATACATGCGTAAGTACGACTTACCATCTCCACGTCGTGGTGTAGTTTGTTATTCCACACTTAATTATTTGGATGGGTATAATAATATTATAAATGATGTAAATAATAAATATAACATGTTAATGATTCTGTATATATAATATAACCATCCAATTATATACAATTTCACCATCAATAGAATGGTATTGTCGCTCATGCGTACGTACAGATTACCGTCTCCATGAACGCGATGAGATGCATTCTCCATCGTAACCATTAAAGAATAATTTTCAATTTATGATTAAAAAAATGTTTAAGAAGTTAATATAATTCTAGATATGAATCAAATACATACTATTCATAACAAACATAACTTACGTAACAAAACATATAAAAGAAAACAAATCAATTAACACCCAAAATAATGATACTACTGAAATATCATTAACAAATAAATATTAAAAGATCATATATGATATCATATTTGTGTATGTGGTTCTTTTATAATTTAATAAAAATTATTTCACCATTATAGAGGAGGTTAATTTACCATCGACTAAGGAAAACTACAAGGTAAGGGGTTTTCATTTCACATATTATTCTCGTGAGATTCATGTTATATTGCCACTATTACATTTTGTGTGGTGTATGTACCACCCATGATTGTATTAATTGTGTAATATAATTTAATTTATGGGTATTTAGAACATAATTTTATGATACATCTTTCATGGGGTGTATGTTTTGTAAGTTACCAAATTGGTAAGAGAATTTCTAATTTCGATTTCCACTCATTCGGGTTTACGCAAACTTCATTGATTATTTTACACCAAGATTATGTGTTAAATCACTATTTATTTATTTATTTTGTAATTTATACTCCCCTTTGGGTGGATATAATTTTGATACATAAAATCACTCAATTGATAAATTCTCAATTCATCGATATGAACTTGATAAGAGTAATCTCAACTCAATTTCCATTCATTGAGTTAAACATCCAAGTCATTGGTGTTATTGTTAAAAGAATATGTGTGAATGTCCTATAATTGATTTATACTGAATATACAATCATATTTAATGTATTTATATATGTCACAAATAATTATTTCATTAATTTATCCTTAACCTAATGATACAATCTTTATAAGGGATTTCATCTCAATTTAAATTCTATTGAGACTTCTTTGTTGTTAGGCACCAATTCACGTTTATATGGTGTATATACTGTAAATTGAAATAGTATATCATCAATCCATTTATTATCATGATATTATAATGTTTTGATTACATCAATTATTATTTTTCAAATGTCTCTCATTCGGTTAAGAACTCTAACTAAAATATCATTTTAAATATTATAAAGATTTATTATTCTAAATCTTTCTCATTAATGTCAATGTTTTAAAAATGGTGTTAAGGATTTATTTATATGGACGTGAATGTTTTAAAATTAAAAATCCTTTTAAAAGATTCAAAGTGTTATGGGATAATTTGATTCAAAAATATAATTTTTAAAAACTTATTGTTAAATAGTGATTCTTTTAAATGTTTTCAAGAAAAAAATGATATTTCTCTCAAATAGTTTTACTGATTATTTTCATCTATGTCAATATACTTCATTATTATTTATTGAGGTTGATTTATTTTAATAAAATATGCTATATTTTATTGAAATAGTTATGTTTGACTAAGAATGTGCTATTTTTATACCATTCATGGTTTGTGGTTAAAATATTGAAATTTTGTATGCTAGTTTTAATACGAATGTTTTGATTATGTTTTAAACTTTTCATATGAGGAATGAATTGGACATAGTAAGTGACGGGTGGAGCCCTATATCTCCTCGATGCATCAGTAGGTCTCATGAGAAAAAATAGTTTCTTGGCACAAGTCCTTGACAAAATCTTATTTGTACCAAAAACTGAGGGTACAACATTCTCCCCACTATCTGTCTTTCCGTTCCAGGAAAGTAGAAAACCATTTCTACTCTGAAAGAGTTATGGCCATTTCTCTTTCATTTCCTTCTCACATTTCCAATTCTATTCTTGAATATGACCTTGCTTCCATAAAACCCACACTAGAACAATTATTTTCCCATGAAAGACTTTATCTTACCTATCTACAATCTGTACTGGGATATGTATCAATGAAGCATCCGGATCTAGGTCAACGTGATCCCATCTGATCATATGGTCAGGATCAGGCTTATACTTTTTTAATTGAGATACACGGAACACATTATGCACCGAACTGAACCATGGTTCTAATTACAACTAATATGACACTTCTTTGACCACTTCTACTATCTTGAAAGAGCCTAAGTATCTAAGAGATAACTTTCACTTCTTCCCTGAATGGCAATGTCCAAGTCTTGGAGAGATCCTCAAGAACACATGATCACTCACGACAAACAACAATGGCCTTCGATGATGATCCGCATAATATTTCTGACAACTCTAAGTCTTATCCATCCTATTTTTGATTAACTAAATATTCTTCATTATTTTCTAGACAAGGATCGGCCCAACTAGTGAAGTTTCACCTTTTTCCACCAAACATAGTAGAGAATGACAAGGATTCCCATACAATGCTTCAAATGGAGCCACATGTATCGAGGCCTGATAGTTGATATTATATGAGAACTCTAATAAGGGTATATTCTCTTACCATAATCCACCAAAATCCCTTACAAAATCCCAAAACATGTCTTCCAAAGTCTGTATCGTCCTCTCAGACTGGTCATCTATCTGAGGATGATACGCCACGCTCATAGTAAACTGAGTGCCAAGGGGTTCTTGTAAGGATTTCCGGAAACGAGACGTGAATCTCTAATCTCTGTTTGAGACTATTTAAATAGGTACATCATTTCTCTTTACCACTTCGTGGATATAAATTTTGGATATATCCTCCACCGTATGAGTTTCATGAATAGGGATTAAATGGGATGACTTGGCATATTGATCCACTATCACTTAAATGGAATCGTGTTTCCAAACCATTCTTAGAAGACCTGTAACAAAACCAATCACTATATGCTCCCATTTCCACAATGGAATTGGTAAAGACTGCAACATAAATGCAGATCTCTGATGTTTGGCTTTAACCTGATAACAAGTTAAGCATCGCGAGACAAAATCGGACACCTTCCATTTCATTTCACTCCTCCAAAACTGCACCTTCAATTCCTTATAAATCTTCTATGTACCTCGAGGTACATCCCATTTCAAATGGTCCTAAGCATGAAGTAGTTGTTCCTAACAAGACATAGGTAAAACCATCTGATCTCTAAAACAAAAAACTGAACTCCTTTGAAATTTCCATCCCTCAATGGTCTCCCCACCATTAAGTTTTGAACTCATAACCCGACATTCTGCATTAGATGTTTGTGCATCTTTGACTATATTTACCAAATCAGAAACTTTCATAGCTAAAAATAAAACCACAACATCACCTCATTCTTCACATGCCACATGCATGTGGGCTAGGACCGACATCAACTGCCATTCATCTAAAGATTCTTTCTCCAAGTAAGAATACGACTTTATAATCAACGCATTTACCACTGAATTTGCATTTACTGGTATATACATCAAGTCAAAGTCAAACATCTGGAGATACTCCATCCATATACTTTTCCTCATATTCAAATCTAACTGTGAGAAAAAAAATTCAAGTTTTTGTGGTCTGTGAACACAATGAATTTCTCACTAAAGAGATAATGATGTCATGTATTCAAGGCATGGACGATAGCAGCTAACTTCAAATTGTGTGTTGGGTATTTCTTCTCATGCACCCTCAACTACCTTGAACCATAAGCCATGACATGGTCTCATTACTTGAGAACACAACCCAACCCTGATCCCAAAGCATCACAGTACACAACATAACCTTGTCCTAATTCTAAAAAAATCAAGATAGGTGTTGATGTAAGATGAACTTGTAGTTCCTAGAAAGAAATATGGAATTCCTTTGTCCATTGTAAAGGAGAATTATTCTTTGTTAGAGATATCATTGGTGAAGAAAGTCATGAGAAATCATGCACAAAGCATCGGTAATAACCAGCTATACCAAAAAAAATTCATATCTCAAATACATTCTTTGGTGGTTGATATGAGATAAAAACTTTTATCTTTTTAGGATCAACATAAATTCTTTTCTCAGAAATGACATAGACAATAAAACACACTTCCTCTATCCAAAAATCACACTTTGATATTTTGGAATACAAATGGTGATCTCACAAAATTTGTAACACTATTTCCAGGTGTTCATCATGGTCATCCCTTTTCTTTGAATACACCAAAATGTATACCACAAACACCAAGGATGCACTCCTCTTTATCCCTACTTTCGCACTCTACGATGACCTAGCCGACAATGTTGGTGGTCTCGGTCCCTCCCCCATCTGAGGGGGGGACTATTTTCTTCCCCCTATATAGCTCACCCCCTTATCCAACCCAAATCTTCTCCCACCCTTCCCTTCAATCGATCTTTTACCTAATGTGGTTGATAAATTCAATGGATACCCTCAACTTCCTATTTCAAGGGAAGAGTTCACAGAGGCCTCTTCCTTGTAAAATATGACCTTGTTTGTGCGTTTCTATCATCTTTTACCTTTGGTGGATGTTTTTTATCACTTCTTCACCAGTAATTGGGGTTTTTTCAATGCGGTGATTGTCGGCCTACTTGACTGACGTCATATTATGATCTGATTCTCCACATAAGTAGTTTTGATTTCAGTATGGTCTTCAGATCCTCAAATATGCCAAGGATCTCATTTCTTTCATTTCCATTAGTCATAAGATCTTCAGCTGAAGCACAACTCTCTGCAGATGACTATATTGATAATTCTACCAGAACTCTCCCTGCCATTTCAGAATCCTACTATTATACATATGTTAGGGAACTTGATTGGATGTTTTTATGCCCAGATGAGAGAACCAACACGGTGATTCATCCTATTTCACTGGTTATATGTGTGGAGATTTATGTTTCCAGACCTCCAGTGGATTGGACTTGTATCTCAGTTAGTGAAGAGTTTTAGTATAAGCATAGGGTTGTTTTTGTTTCATGGCCCAATTTTTTCTCATCCTACAATCTTCTGAGCCATTTAGCCACTTCCTATCACTGGGGATGTATGGGTGGGAAAGAGGAGGAGGCTATGGACCATACCATTCTTAAGACGAATTTTAATCCCGGTTATAAGGACCTGATAGATAAGGATATTTTTGAAAGACTGTTACATGATCTGGGTGCTCCAAAGTTGGCAAAGCCGATCTTGGGGAGTCCTTGCCCTCTGATTTCTCCCTCTTTTGTTGAAACACTTAAGAATGGAGGAAGTATTCCTGATCAATGTAATGATAATCTCTCATATCATGGTGGTGATGTTTTTCAGGCTGATATTAGGGTGCTCTAAGAGATTCATACCTTTATTGGGAGTGATACGGTCTCCCCGAGCCGATAGGTTCTTGTTTCAGGCATGGCTACAAAGCCTATTTTGATGCGTAACCTCTTCTCAACTCTAAATGATGAGGGAAATGAAGATGTGGATCTAGAGGGATGGATGTAACACCCCAAGATTTTATGAGATGTATTCTTTTTAATTTCTTTCATATATTATGTTTTACGCTACACCCAGATTATCTTGCGCTATACGCAACACTGTATTAGCTTGCAGTATACGCAATACTATTCTTGGATAGTGTTACACACAATTTCGAGTTCGTTTGATAGTAGTTATTCTACACAACATTTAGTGTATATATATATATATATATTCAATGTATAAATGAAATATAGTTGGATTATGTTATATGAAACAACAAATAATTCTTTCACTACACTCAACCCTGACTTGCATTGCATTACACGCAATTGTGACCTTCCTTGAGAGCGTGTGTTGTACGCAATACCGAGTTTCACTAAACAACGATATATTGTTATAATATTATTATGAACTAGCCATTATTAATAGTATTAAATACATTTTGAATTTTATAACATTATTATTCATCTTAAACATTTTCTAGAACATGGTATGAGAACAAAATAAAATTTTCGGGTAAAATAAGTATTTTTCAAAAAATGCAGTTTTGCCGCCTTTTGATGGCGCACCCACTTTAAATCTAGTTTTTGACAAGTTTATAAGTTCAATTTCACAAAATAAACTTCTTATTTTGAATCATGATATAAAAAATTACTTTGGATAAATTTTTGATATTTTTCTGATAAGTTTCTTATTTTGACGAATAGTAAAAATACGCTAAATTTTAATTAAAAACAAATTTTTTCATTGAGATAATTTATATGGTTAAATTATAATTATGAATGTTTTTAAATTATAAATATAATATATTTTTACCATTTAAACTAATTTATGTCATTACCATTAATTTTACATTGAATTCATAGGTAAAAACAATTCAATCTTTTGCAATGTTTTAACTTTTCAACCTATTTTCTTAACAATGGGATTAATTTAAATTAATTAATGCAACTTATGTGTTTTGAATTTTTAAAATTTTATTCCATATTTTAATTCAGTGGGTCCAAATTATGTTGATAGGTTACTTTTATTTTTTTGATATCATGAATAGTAACTACTGTAATTTTTATTTACTGCAGTTAAAAGTAAATATGGTAATTAAGGGTAAAAATAAGATTATAAAATTACCCTAACACCTGAAAAATTTCTATTAGATGACTAAAAGTAGACCCATATAACCTAAGGGTTTTAATATATTAATTTTATGGACTTTTGACCATGAAAATAATTTAATTATTATTAAAACCAAAGAAAGTGACAACATGTCACTCTCTTAAATCTTATAAATATAATAATTTTAATTTAATGATAAACTTCATGAAACTTCAAACATGGATAGAATACAGAAATATAATAAAATTTTATACATCATGGGGATTTATTTATAATTTTTAGGGATTAAATAATTATCATTAAAGGTGACATAATAGAGATGTTGAAATTATTTTATTGATTGAAATATCAAATAAATAGTTTAAAAATATTAGAGTAAATATTATATGAACTATTTAATGTGCTCCACTAATTTTATAGAAAAATATGTCATGTTATGAATCTATTAAATCTTTTATTTTGAACATATCTTCTGTGAGGATTTTATTTAAATTCAAATAAATGAATAGTGTCAAAATTGACACTGTTGTTATTTTATAAAAATAACATAATATAAAATTGTTTAAAAATCAAATATATATTTAAAAACTATAAATTAAAATTTATATGGTCTAAAATGTAATAAATTATCCAATTATGGACTATTCAATAGACATAATTAATTATTTATAACAATTTAATATTTAGAATCTTATTACCACAAATAAAATTAAATAGATTAAATAAGGATAAATCAAGTTGAAAATGTTTAAAATAAATTTCCAACATGTCTAAATTTTATTTTTTGATTATATTACAACCCTATCTCATCTAATATTAGAATATGTGTATTTTTTGGAGGTTTTTAAGTGGGGTTTGATTTATTATAAATTAATATTTTTGAGGTTTCCAAAGGTGCCCCTCTCCTCCCTTATAAAAAGGAACCTCCTCCCTCTCCTCTTCACAACACTTTGAGCCTTGAAACTCGGCCAAAAACTACCCATTTCTCTTATCCACTTTCCTAGAAACATTCTGGAGGTTCTGGTCTTCTCAAAAGACAAACTCTATTCCTTTAAGAGGAAGCTTAAAGGAGATGCATTGAAGAAGAGGTAATCTCTTCTACCGAATCTTTCAAGTTTCTTTCTTTTTCATCTTCTTATTCTTTAGTTGTTTCATTATAAAGTAATAACATAAGTATCAATAATATACTTTTATGTTATTATAAATATGAAACAACCCCATTTCACCTTCTATCCATCCAACAGAAAACGAAATCACCGCACGTGCGTACGTACGGAATACTGTCTCCATGCCATGGTGTAATCTGTTTTTCCACAACCACCTTACATGGATGGGTATAATGGTGTAAAGAATAACTATATATATGGTTATTATAACATGATACTAATTCTGAGATATTATATCATCCACTATAATTCCATTTAATAATTATGGAAACGATATCATCGCTCGTGCGTACGTACAGATTACCGTCTCCATGACGCGATAAGATTCATTCTCCAAGTTAACCATTCAAGAATGATTATAAAGTATATATATTAAATAATCATGAAATATATGACATATTAATGATAATGGACTTATGTATATGTTATTTACTTACTTCCATTCAATTTAATAAGGAAATGAAAACAGCGTTCATGCATACGTATGGCCAACCGTCTCCATGAATGGTGTATTTATTTCCATTTATCAATCTATTATATATATATATATGTATATTCTGAATATATATTATATATTAATCATGTTCTAAATTCTGGAAGTAATTAATCATGATCTAAGTAATCATATGAATAATTACAAGTCAAAACACGGACGATAAATGAAACGATTTTACCCAAAACGCTACTTTAACATGAATTTACAAAAGAACGGGTAATATAAAGTCATAAGTGAACCATATATGATATCATAACAATGAATATGATTATTTAATAATTCAATGACATTATTTAAATCATTATACAAGAGATTCGGATACATACAAAGCATATCGGACAAAAGGTAAGGGATAACTTTTCCAATCTCGTTTTTATCTGATATTGTTTATTCGTAAGTAATTACCGGGGTTATATTTACCATCCATATACTTATTTTATAAATATGTTTTCTTGTATTTTTAAAGTATTTTTTACACATTTTTTACTTTTACTACATGGTATGTAAATAATCTTTCTTTTGTTTACCATACGAGGAACTTTTTTACTTTTCGAGTAAAAGTATGAGAAGAATGTTTTTTTAACTTATACGGCATGAACGGATTTTTACGGTTTCATAACGCCTTATTTTCATGAAGATTACTCTACAAGATTTCATGACTATTTCCAAAAAAAATATTTTCTTTTAAAATTGCATGGTATTTTTTGAAAATAAAATTAATTTAAAGAAGAAAGGATATTTTCCTCAAGAATTCATTTCAAGTGTTTTATCAAAACCATTTTCCATCTAAGATGACATTATTTCATATGTGTATGTTTCAAGTATAATTTCTATGATTTATATGGTTTCAATTTTCTTATTATGAAATGATATCCATTTGTTTTATATGAATTATGTTATGATGGGATGATGTTTATGAAACTCATTTTATTCTTTGGGTTATGATGAATGATTTATATTTATGTTGTGGCACACGTAAGAATGATTTCATTATGAGATGGGTGGGACCTATATATCACTAAAATGCATTGGGTAATGATTTATATCACATGATATAGACATGTCTAGAATGTAAAGTTAATCTGGTTCAGTGATACAGGACTGGAACGAGGAGTGAACTCGATTCAGAAAGGGACTTTGTCCACTAAGATGGTCTTGGCAACAATGCCTTGGATACTATGGGAATCATAACATGTTCTTAATGGTTTCCACAATTACATGTTTTATTCTCATGCTATTTTATCATGATTAATGTTTCTTTATGATCTATTCCTTACATACTGCCATGTTTTATTTCATTTCTTAAGATTTTGATGTTTAAACATTATGTTCATGTTTTTTTAAGTTCAAATCTATATGATTTGTTTTATTTTCTCCATGCTTACCCTTACTGAGCATTTGATCTCACCCTTTATATGTTTTCTTTTTCCCAGGATTTAAAGAAACATTTTAGGTAAGAAAGAAAAAGGGGAAGATCTTTATGGGAGATGTTGAAGATGTTTCACCCCGATTAGAAGATTATATTACAAGTTTCCAAAGACACTAAACTATTACGGTCCTTGTGTGTCTGTTTTTGTTATGTATTAAGTATTCTGAAAAAAGTAATGTAATGTCCATGTATGTCATGATTTGGGTCTCTACAATGGAAAACCTCTATTCTAAGATGGAAGTGCAAGAAAGTTAGAAGGATTTTGGATGAAGAGGCAAGTGACCTTAATGGGTTCTCCCTATTATGTTCGGACTATGAGTAGGAGGCTTTAGTCCAACCTAGATCAAGGAAAGGTAAATAAGGGATTATCTTGATAGGAAACCATCTGGTTCCCAAGGATAGGAAAACCAATACCTCAGAAAGATTACTCGAAAACTCCAAGGACAATAGTAACCAAATCGTCAAGTAAGACAAGGTTCAATTTCGTAAAGTTTAAATCTAGTGAAGCTTCTACGTATCATGGTGTGGATTTGGTTTTTTATACAGAGAGAAAGACAACTACCTATAATGATTTCATATCTCTTCTATTTGGTGCTAGGGACAATGAGAGTTCTTTGTTGGACTCCACCTCTAACATGGAGGGAGGGAATTTGGGGGTGGGGAATGAGTCAACCTTGTAGCTAGCTCTTTTCCCCAAGAAGGGGAAACAGGGGATATCAGGTCAAGAGGTAGGTATTGTTGAAACTCTTTTGGTGATCTTGGTTGATCTGAAAAAAGTTGTTTATGTTGTGACCATGGAGAAATCATAGGATCTTCTCATGCACTCTAAGGAAGAGATGCTGGAATAGGTACTGATCATTCGTGCTTCTTATAAGGATTCAAAAAACAAGAATTAGAGGCCAATCCAAGTTGACTCAATCAAGGAGCATGTTGATTTGATCAAAAAACAACATTTAATTATGGACAGAGGATTCAACGATAAGAAGATATCAGTAGCGGAGTTCTTGCAAGCATGGTACAATATGGCTTCTCAATTTGAAGTGACTATCATAGAAGAACCGGATTAAAATGTACCAGATTTTTATTAGAGATTATTTAGGGAGGTCGCATCAAGTTGTTTTAAGCTGGTGTTTAATCATGTTAATATCTGCTATAGTATTTGATTCCTTGTTGAACATGCGTTTTCTCATTTTTTTCCATAAAATTGTTTCTTAATAAAAAATTAATATGGAGTAGGTATACCAAAAATAACACAACAAAAGAATCTAGATATTAATAAAATGTTCGATTCATAAAATTCATGAAGACCACTGGTGCATTCATCATACCGAAAGGCATGATTACATATTTTTAGTGGCCATATCTTCTTTTGAAATCTTTCTTTGGAATATCTTCCTTCCAAACTCGCAATTGGTGATATTATGATTGCAATTCAATATTGGAGAACCACTGATCTCCCCTTAATTGATCAAACATATCATCAATTCATGGAAGTGGGTATTGGTTCTTTATTGTAACTTGGTTAAGTTAATGATAATCAACACACAGCCGAAGATTTTCATCTTATTTCTTCACAAACAAGATTGGTGCTTCCCATGGAGACGTACTTGGCTAAATTAAACACTTGATTTCTAGCTCCTCCAACTAAACATTAAATTCCCATAACTCTTTTGATTCCATTCTATAAGAAGGAAGGGAAATATGAGTGGTCCCCAAAAGGAGATCAATTTTAAACTCCACTTCCCATAGAAGTGGTAACCCATAGATGTTTTTGGGAATGACATCTAGAAATTGATCCACAACTACTGGGAAACTATTTTCCTCAATCTATTCCATTGATTCCAATGTCAACACTACCAACTAAAAAGATATCCTTCCAACCATTGATTCCAACATGCTCTTTTCATCTCTCTCTGCCATCCTCTCTACTCTGATGAGATGCTCGATGTCGTCCTCAGTCATGAAACTAACTATTCTACTATAATAGTCGATGTAATCCTTGAATGTTGTCAACCAATCCATACCCAAGATTACCTCATAATAATCCATTTCTAACACCAAGAAGTCTCATTTTAGTTCATCTCCATTAACAGTTATATAACATGCTCTGTATGAAAAGGCTCGACATTCTCTTTCACCAATAGGAGTTTGGTGTTTTAAAATAGAAGGAATCATTTACAACTTTAGACATACTAAATGAATAGCACGATAAATAATGAAACAATGAGATGCACCAGTATCAAAAAGATCTTTCCCAAGGGTAGAATTAAAAATAATTGTACCTCTCACTGTAGATGGTCCAACCTAATCATTGATAGTCATCTTCTCAACTTCATACAATTGCTTCATCGCTGCACTATTCTCCGTGTTACCTTGCTAAGATTTCCCGGGTTGAGGAGTCATGATATTTATAAAATCATCATGTCTATATATTCTTTATATATGATACTGATTCTGTTATCCTCTCTCTATCGAATCATACGATGCTTGTGACGCCTAAGAAGTGTCTCGATCACCAGACCTTGGAGCACTATGACAATAGCACTAATGATTCCTCATCTTCTTGTAGTAATGACATGATCTAGGTTGTGATGTAAACTCTCTCTTTATGTGGTCAAGAAAACCACATTGAAAACAACCTACTTTTCTCTTGGTTTATGGAGGAAGTTTCACTGATCTGGGCCTTTGATTTTGATTTCCACTTCCACCTTGAAAATAGGTGTCCCTTTTCCGATTACTCCCATTTTTTGGGTTCCCACCATTCCTTATAGGTGCCATCATACCTCATCCCATAGATCCTAAGATGTCATGTTCCGCAATAGTCTCTCTATTGACCATATCTGTATAATTAGTAAAACAGAGCACCACAATATTTGATCGAATCTTCTAAATTAGCCCCGATTAAAAAATATGTACCTTCAAGGATGAACTTTCCACAAATTTTTGTGAAAGGCGCACTAAATTAATGAATTTAGCCACAAATTCTATAAAAAATAGATTATCCTTCTTCATGCTAAAGAAGTCCGTTATTTTATGGATTCTGAACATACGAGGATAGAATTGTTTATTGAACAAATCCTCAAAATCATCCCATGTAAGGCCTTCATACAATTTAGCATGCTCTGCTAAATCCCACCATTGGCGTGTAAGATCCTCAAGCATATAAGTCACCAGCTTGACCATGATCTCTGATGGTGTACTGATGAAATCAAATATTCAATTCATCCTACTCATCCACACCTCCACATTTTCTGCATCAGTATCACCCCAGATGTTAGTTTTATTCTAATTCATGAACTGTATGGTATGATTCACATTACTTGGCTAATTCTTTTGGTTCCCCATATCCACATCTTGAAAATCTTGGAAAATAATCTGAACTAGCTCTTGGTTTACCAGTGTCTCAGGTGCAACCACATTCTTTGAAGCATCCTCTGATTTTTTTTGACAACACCTATGAGGTTCCATTATCTAAATAAACAACAAACTCCATAAATATCACTTTCTAGAAACTTATGGCTTAGCATTTAAAATTTTATCACATAAACTATCACAAAATTGTTTTCCAAAAACAACCTTTTTCCATGTTCAACAATTTTTGAAACTTTCACCTTGCTCTTTGAAAATTAAACCATTTTTAAAATACCATAAGAATTTCCTTTTTCCAAATCATTCATTTGAAAAAAAAATTAATAATTTTTTAAAAATAAACACTTTTTTGCAACATGAATCATTCCTTAAAATGATGTATGCACTCCTGGTGGGAATTAATTTCTCTATAGTTCATTCCATGCTTGTCTCATTGGCTAAACCCATTACAACGAGGATTCAAAATCCTAGAAGTGTCTCCAAACACTTATGTATCCAACTCCCTCGTAAATTGAAGTTTAACATAAAAGGTTCAGTTACGTCATTTTATGATATACCGTTCATGTTCCTACAATCCTACTCCATTATAATATTTCAACCCAAGGAATAGACAAGAATGAATTCCAACTAAAATACTAAGAACATTGATGAAAACTTCTTAGTGAAGGACTGAACAAGATGATACCATTTGTAATGACCCGTTAATTCCCATTGACTTGAGAGTAAGACGATTCATTACTAGTCATTAAGTGACATCCCCAAGGTGCCTCAGGGGGTCAATAAATGCCTAAGGGTTTCAAAGTTAGTGGGGGATGATTTACCCTTTAATGGCTAAAATCAAAAACCTAAAAAACCAAAAAAAATCACTATAATATGCATGGAATAAACTAAGTCATTTTAATCATTTTATTTATAGTGACCAACCAAATTATGTTATAGCAGAAGACAAACCAATATCAAAGTAAACAATGTAATGATGTCAAATAAACTCCAAGACGACATCCAAACTTCAAGCTCCACAAGCTCCATGCTCCAACATCACCAAGTGGTCCAAAGTATCACGACTTGGTGCTAAAGAAGTGTGATACTTTACCTTTTCCCAAGTCCCGCATGGTAGCTTCTTCAAAAGCACCAAAGATCCTAAGCAGGGGTGAGTATATAACTCAGTAGGTTTTTCAATGACTTCCCTACTCATGCCACAAGGATATAACATTGATCGCATTATATAAAATGGTTTATATAAAAAAATTCCCAAAACAGTTTATAACAAAATATAACAGTTCGAAAACCAATTATATCCAAGTGAAAACAAAAGTAAACAAAACCAATTTTCAGCACATTATTAACCAAAAAATAACTAATCAATTCTTGTAAACCAATTCTGATTATTATTTTATCATACCAAATTCATAGTTCACAACACACCCACACATGAATTCTTCATCCAACAGTGCCATACTAATTAGTGGTCTCTCATCCAATTACCTTGTGTCCCAATGACACATGACCCCAATCAAGGGTCATGCACCTTGTAACCAAATGGTACACATCGTTTATTCGGGGTAAAGTCATACATGAACTCATACAAAACCCAATGTATGCCAAAACTATTCCAAATAACAATTTCAAGCCATTTCAATAAAACTGTGCATTTATTGAAAACCAAAGAATAAACCATTTCCAAAACAACAATTTTTTTCAATGAAACATCCCATTTTTATTGAAAACATCTAATCAAATTCATGTTCCACAATTCCAGAAAATCCCCATTTTAAAATCCATATTTTAAAACCAAGAACAAAATACCTTTATTCAAAATACCAAATTTTATAGATTTCTACAATTTACCAAACCATCACAAAATAAGGTTTCCAAAAATTAATAACTAGCCAATTCATGATTAATTCATCACAATAAAATAAATTTTAATTCATTCCAAATAGTTCTATTAAGAGGAGTCAAGAGTAAAGCCACCGACCTTGAAGGTTTTGACGATAACTGAAACGGACGAAGAAATGTTCTAGTAACTGGGTTTATTCTCAACAAAAATGGACATAGATACCTTCTCCTATCACAAACAAGACCAAAAATCAACTTATTTATCATCCACATTCATTTATACACCCATAACAGGAGTATATCTGAGAAATAAAAAATATAGGAGAAGTATATCTAAGTAGATCTAAGAAACTGATTAAGAATGATGAAGAGCAATCACATACCACAAGAATCCAGGTTCAAAACACCAATGGAATTCTTTTAATTGACTCCAAATCGCTTAGGAGAGGTTTTTATACCTTAAAGGAAGAGTAATACTGAGTTATGGCCAATTAAGAGCAAAAATGAGCCACTTAGGAAAAAACATAGGAGATCCACTTTTTTTAGGATCTCATTTAAACCATGTGTGTGGTTAGTCCGCATGGTTATACAAATAGTGTGCTAACCATGAGTTAGATACTTTATAGTAAAACCCTCACACACACTGTTAGTAGGTTCTACCTAATTGTGAGCACACCATGATGAATATATCTACCTCAAAATTTCTCTTGTGCATGGTTTCTACTAGGATTTATGCACGGTTTGTATAAACAATGCACAATTCATGTGCCTCTCCTTTTGTACCAAAAACATAGTGAAAGATCACCAAACTCTCCCAGAATTCCTTATTATACATTATATCTATAAAAAACACAAATAAAAAGTTATGTACCAAAAACATGGGGTACTACTTACATGCCATAAAAATCTCTGTCTTATGCCAATGTAATCCTCTAATGGCTGATTTTCTTTGATTCCTTAAGATTCAGGTCTTATAAACTACCAATATATATTATATGATCCAATATTATGATCATTGACATGTATTGTTTTGTTTTAAAATTTCATGATCATGTTTTAATACCCTTATGTTCATGTTATTATTATGTATCTCCCTTATTTATCCTGACTGAGCATCTATGATCACACATTATTATGTTTCCTTTCACTAGGTTATGAATAAAGGTTCTAAGTAGTGAACTTTCTTTAATATTACTAAAGGGTAATATCTCTATTGAATATGTAAAAAATCGTTTACCCGATTAGATTATTATGCTCCATGTTTTCAAGGCACTAAAATATTATAGTACTAAGGTGTCAGTTGGTGTAATGTAATGAATATTCATCTAAAAATATGTAATATCCATGTATGAGAAGCTTGGGTCACTATTTAAATTATTTTATTATACTATAATAGAAGTTATAAAATAATAAAAATCAATAAAATTAACATAGTAAATTCTTTAATATACATCATTTTAGGGTTAGTATAACCACATATAAGGATGTTCCTTTTAATCAAATATTACTAGCCTCATGGATGGATATAAAGAAATATAATTGTTATATATAAGCATAATATTTTATTTTTTTATCATTTATATCTTTTAAGGGTTAAATAATATTAAAACTAAATAAATTAAATAACCTTTATCATTGTCAAAAAATCACCTAAATGAACGCACTATTATATGATAACACTTATTCTAATTGATATATTCTTACATTGGGAAAATTTTTGATATTTTCATCCATTTAATGTATTTCAAAGATAATAAATCAATATAATTACATTAACGGAGTTATTAACTCATTGAACATGAACTTTGACAAATAATGATATATTGATGCGACCATAATACCTTGAAAAAACAATCATGTGATGATAGACATAAATAATGCGCTTTAGTAAAATTATATACAATAAAAATATAATAAGAATAATAAATTAAATAAAAGTGAATAAGTATCTAAACAATTTATTTACTAAATTAAATTTGATTATTTAGGATGTTAGACCCACATACTAAACTGATTTTTCACTCCGAGTAAGAGGTTTCATCTACTCAACCTATTTGTTTTTTGATTTTTCCCTTTGGTTATTTCTATAATATTTATTATTTGAATATTTTTTTATAATTTACTTTTTTATATTATTCATTCAATTTTATAGGATATAAAATTATCTATTTTCCCCCTCCCAATTACTTCTCTATTTTCAACCCATGTGAAGAATTTATGGTGTTTTCCTATTAAATCTTTTACTTTTCATGATATGTTTATATACTTATCATTTTATCTTAAGAATAATATCTACCAATCCATTAATGTATCCTAAAATGTCTTTCCCTTTTCCTCATGGTATTTATAGTCTAATTTCCTTTATAAATAATTATAATTCATATATTTTATGTTAGTAAAAGAACACTTTCTCTTATATTTGTTATGAATAATGATTTTTCAACCTTAAATACCTTTTTCTAAATTGTTTACACTATATTAATAATCCTTTTTATTTTGGATAATTACATTTATATTATCACATGCTAAAATTTAATGAATACTTATTACCATACAAATTTGATAAAAAAGATAAAACCAAAATACATATTAATATCTATTTATTATTTTATTTCAATATTATTCAGTTATCTTATAACCCTTTCACATGGATAATATTATACTTTGAATACTATTTGGAAATGTAACCTTTTTATTTATTGAATCATGATATTACTCACCTTCTTGATCTATGATTTTTGTTAAATGAAATTGACTATGTAACCCATTCCTTTCCATACAGTTTTCATGATTATTATGCATGTTTGATTTTACTCTATGTCCCTCATATTCATGAAATGTTATGATGTAATCGGTGTCCCCAAAACTATACATACATCTTTTATTGGGAAATTTTAACATCTCATTATATATTATGCATGATTGACATTCAATGATATTAGAAAATTATGTTGGAATTTCTTGGAAATGAGCATCAACTTTTTATATAATAAAATGTTTTATGTTTGTGTCACATTCTCATGTTATAAATATTGATTATTATATACACATGATCCTATGAAAATGTGCCTCTATCTATATTATATTTTTTAATGTTATGTTGTTTTCACGTAGTATGACTATATTTCCTTGTGATATGATCTTATGATATTATTTCTAGATCTCATATTATCTATGATATATATGATTTATTTATTATTACTTTGTTTTCCACTTAATGAGATTTATATCTCACTATTTAATTTTATTCATTTCATTAGGATATCCCTTATATAGATATAAGTTTTATGAGATATAAAATAATATTATGATGATGGAAAAAAGATGATGTTGTTTATCTTTAATTCCAGGAATTGTATAGCTAATTTCTTAAAGAAAATAGACATCCTTGTTTTATGGTTTCTATATGAATTTTTATGTTTAAAATTGGGTAATAATATGTGAATGATAAAAAATTAATTATATTTTTATCAAATCAATGTCTACTTATTTTTTGGTATTAAGTTAGAGAACCTAATGGGAAATAAAACATAAATGACTTTGATTGTAACCTAGAAGGACATAATTTAGGATATAAAAATGATTAATGATTTATTCCTCCCATGTTCTTAATTTTACATTTTTATGTTAATTAATTAAATTATTCTTATCACTAACGTTACATTATTTTATTAGGTGGATAGAAATAATATGAATCTTTTAAGAAACCAAGGAAATAGTAAATGAAATAATTTCTTGAATGAGATGACTAATATTATTTGACAAAGAACTAATAATCTCAGGATGGTACTTTCTCAGTTGACTCATGTTATAAAAAATATGTCAAACCAACTCATTATCTAATCATCTACTGAGATAGAACATTTTAAAGTCATGTAATTTATCTCAAAATTTCCCCCTCTTTTTTGTGTATCATCTAATACATTAGTCATGGATCAATAATTTAATCAAACTAAGAAATTATTTTCTATCCTTACATTTTTTGAGTAAAGGAATGTTATATTTTCTATTTATCTCATATTGGATGAAACTGAGTAGTAGTGGGCATTGATCAATAATATTGACCAAAACAAATCACCGAATTGGTGAAAAGTGAATAATTCAAGAAAATATTTTTCAACAAATATTTTACTCATACTCAATATTTTGGAATAAAAGGGGAAATTCTTTGAATCAAGTAAAGGTAGGATGAATCCATTTTGTTTTATGAGGAATAAATTGAAAATATTTCATGATATTAATATAGAATTAAAATTAACCTTAGAAAAAAGGTTTACTATTTATTTGGTGGTTTAAAGACGAGTATTTGAAATGATTTAGTAATTGGAGACATTAATAGTTAAAAAGAAATTCTTCGATGTTCTTATAGTGTGGTGATGTAGATTGTTAAATCCTAATGGACTTATGGGGATTGAGAAACAGATGAGAATAATATATTTTAATTTTGGAGGATCCACTAATAAATAACATAGAGGGGGGAATATTCAACTATCCAAATGTAAAATTTGTGGGAATAAGTTCCCTGAAACTACCTCAATGAAATAAGGAAATGCTTTAATTTTTAAAGAGAAGAAAAACACAGTCAAGAAGCTGAATGGTAAATTAATAATCCCATCAATATAGTGGAAGAAATAAATATTTTATTCAACCCTCCACTAATGGTTTAACATATCAACTATAAAAACATGTACACTATAAAAGTCAATTCCCATAGACAAGGGTTTTCAAGGAAAAATAATTATGACAACCACTATATACAAGAACGAAATTATTAACATATACCATTAATAGTTATGAGGTAGATCATGAGAATGAATTTGTGATAGGTTGACTTTTTATACATTCAACAGTGATAGAAAAACTATTTTATTGGGTCCATATGAATTTTTTATATCATGAATTTTTTGTGGAAATTTTCAATAACCACATTAAGATATATAGGTTGAGTTATCGATGAAAACACCCAGTCGTTCAATCATTGAATATCAAGTATGTAACTCTTCCCCAATTAATATTTATAGAATGAATCTCCAAAAAAATAATATTAATACCCTCTAATAGAATTCAATTATAAAATTTACATGAATTTTTTATATTTATATAGATTCAGTATCAACTCCCATGAGGGGGAAATCCATTTTTAAATCCTAAAACATCCTTCAATTATATATAAGTGAAAGGAGAAATATAAACATCCATTAGAAAACCTGTCTCAAGTGTTGATATTATTTTCTTATGAGAAAAAATATCTTGGGAAAATGATTTATAAAAAGGATAGAATTATCCTATAATACATGCTCAATATGAGGGAAAATGTTGATTTATCCCATGAAGATTTTATTGGTATTCCTCATAATTTAGTGTTTGAGTTCCCAACAGAACTTAGTCCCATGGATTTTTCCTTATTTAAGAGTATTTACATAATAAACCTACTGACATAGAGGAGTTAAAAAAGAAACTATAATAAAACTTGGTCAGGGGATTTATACATAGTAGTTCTTCATAATGGATTCCCAAGTCCTATTTTTTAAGAATAAGGAATAGTCAATACATATGGACATTAATTATCATGATGTTAATAAAATCATGATAAATAACAAGTATCCACTACCATGTATTTATGACTTGATCAATCAACTATACGGGACTTAGTACTTCTCAAATATATATCCTAAAAAGAGGAATCACTAATGGAAGGTGAATAAGGATGTTATTCTAAATATATCATTTTTTATAATATATGAACACTAGTAATTAGTATATATATACTATCTGGGCACACTTTTTCCCCCATAATATTTATAGACTTGATTAATATTATAATTATAGATTACATTGATAAATTTATAGTGTAAGTTTTTAATGATATTCTCATGTACACTAAAATCAAGGGTGAACATGATAAGGATTTGAGTACTATTATAAATACATTTTTAATGGAGAATCTATATGAAATATATAATAAATGTGAAATACGGTTAAATAAAGTCACATTTATGGGTTATATAATCCCAAGAAAAGGGTTATATATGGATAATTCAAAGATAAATGAAACATAAAAATGGTTGATACATCCATATTTAATGGAGACACATAGTTTTCTCAAAATAGTTGGGTAATATAAATGGTTTTTTAGAAACTTTTTATAATTTTAAATACCAATAACCAACTTATTGAGAAATAAGTGAAGTTTTTATAGATATATTAATGTGAATATTTCTTTAATGGTTTATAGAAGAGGATAATAAATGAAATTATATTCATAATACCCTCAAGTGAGGATAGATTTTTAATATAAAACAATGCATCAAAGATGATCTTGGGTTTTCTACTCATGAAAAATGATAACTTGAAAGGAAATGCCCCAATACATTTGAAGATACATGAGAAAAATTGCCCAACACATGATCGAGAGTTAGTTATGGTAATCTTAACTTTAAATATTTTGAGTAATTATCCCTATAAGGATATGTGTGACATTTATACTAATCATAAGAGATTAAATTATACATTACCACAATAGGATCTCAATATACACCAATGAAAATAGTTAAGACTAATAAAATAATATTAATTTTTAATACTTTACCATCATAGAATGGTGAATAAATTTAATGATTCTATGAGTAGAGAGATATTAAAACCTTATACATGATGAGAATTGAAATGGATTCAACCTTCATAGACATACAAAGGATTGACATGGGATTAATAAAGGATTGTAAAAAATCATATCTTTCTTAAATTGGTAATTAACCATCTATCTTGGATAATATTATAAAACCTCAAAGGGATGTTATAATTATACAAAATAATTTGGATACAATAATGATGGGGAAAATATCATAGTTAAATATTAATAAATATGGATTTATAATATTTGTGATATGATTATGTGTACCATTAGAGCATGAGATAAAGAATTATTTATTATTTAATGTCAAAAAATCATCTTTCTACACCAATCCATAGAGTTCAAAGATGTATATATATCTCTAAGATAATTTATTGTGTAAGAAATATGTATACTGAGATTAAAAAATACATCAAGGTTCATGGAATACCAAGAACATAAGGTAGAATGAAAAAAGTATAAGGGGGTCATGTAACCACTACCCATACCAAAATGAAAATGAAATAACATCACCACAGATATTTTGAAAACTCTCCCAAAACAAAAAAATGTCATATGGTTTGTACCGGATCACCATACAAAGATTATCACTTCATTTCCATCCAGGAACACTTCTCACTCTATCATATTTTAAATTATACATTATAGAAGTGGTAAGGTTTCATGAAACACCATTATAAATTGTATCTGGTCAAGATATGATGTTTCTATCAATGTTACAAAGGATTACCTAAACATAAATTTGGACTTCAGTGAAACTTATCACCCTAAAAATTATATTCTGTTTAAAAATACTATTAACACTCTAGAAGAAATTATGAAAATAATATATTCTTTTGGTAGATTTATTATATAGTAATGGATCCCACCCAATAATCCAAATTTATTTTTTTGAATCCATATTTTTGAATATTTTAAGGAAATACAACTCATTAGGATAAATTTCTAAGAGTGTAAACTATTTGGACCCATATTAGTATAATAAATGTTTGAGTTTATAAAATCCATTCATTAATACATTAGTGAAACATAATATTGGTAGAAGAGTTATGTGGATAATTATAGATGATATCTGAAGTTTGAAATTAGAGATAAAGTGTTCCTTTTTATATATTTATGTAATAGAGTGATGAGGTTTAAGAAGAATGGAAATCCAAGTCCATGATATATTAGATGCTTTTATATTATTTACTTGATTAAATCGGTGACCTATAAACTTCCCCTTAAACCAAACTTTTGTTAAGCACATAATGTGTTCCATGTATCCCTCTTGAGTAAGTACATAACTTAATAAACACATGAAATGAATCCAGATGAGGTGTAGTTGGAGTATGATCTCTCTTATGAAGAGAAACTAGAAAAGATATTGGATCATAGACACAAAATATTATGCAATAGGAAAAATCACCTTTTCACGATATAGTAGAGAAACCATAAGTACGAAGAGAATCATGGTAATATGATAATGAAATGAAAGATAAGTACCCTCATATATTTTTATCTTATATAATTAATAAAAATTTCAATAATGATATTTAAAAAGTGAGAATATTTAACGGACCTATCTTTTTTTTATGAAATTTTATCTCCTTAATGTATATGTTTATCACATTTAGTTATAATATATAACATAAAACACAAAAAATTATAGTATATAAGAACATTGTTTTATTTATTCCATATATAACCTTACATATAATGGTCAAATACACTCTATAAAATTTTAAATTATACAATGAGATAATAAAAAATAAAAAAATAACTAGAATGTTGAAATCTATAGGGTTGTGGTCTCCTAGAAATATCACACCCATGAAAACCCATGTAAAAAAGGAAACAAAACATTAGAAATATGATTGGAATATTGTAAATGAGGTATAAAGAACCTTGAGATAAAATTGAGTTAATGGAGAATAATTAAAATAATATATATTTATAGAATGTGTAAAATTATATAACCATTATAAGTATGAGTATTTGACTAGTAACATGACTATTACACAAATAACTTAACCATTATAATAGTAAAATGAACATTAAAATAAATTATGATATAACCTTATAAATAATGTTTACTATCAACTAAATAAGTAAATTTGTGTATAAAGATACAATGAAATAATAATTAAATTAGTTTCACATAATATAAATATAAGTGTTCATTTTTGTTGAAGCATATTTTACATTCTTTAATAATGAAATAATTTTTATACTAGAATTAGATATTAAAATTACATAATTATGAACATCTCTCAAAATGGTGCTTAAATGGTAGTGTATTTTTAGAGAACCCCATTCTAATGAAGTTGTACACCCCTATATCGACTTACCCTTTAACTCAACTTATGGAATCATGAGTTGTATCCCATTATTCCTTAACTCACACATATAATCAACCAACCAACCATGCCTCTTATTCCCATCAACCATTTTTTCTAAATCATTTTTAGGTTTTGATTCCCCTTGCTTACCCAATGAAATTAATATTCCCATACCAGTCACCCAATCACACACTACCTATGTTTCATTCACAACACTTGATGCATTTATTCGTGATTTCATCTCTGAAGTCACCCATATACTAAGGTAATTCTGTTCCTAATGTTATTCTAACTTATTTAATCCCATCTAAAGATGATTTATGGAAGAAACTTGTTACTCTTATAACATACACAACTCACACCACTCCAAGTCATATATCCAAGGAACTAACATCCCCATTTATTATATGAACCATAATCCCGATAACGTTAAAATATTTGGAGTTATCCACTCATGATTTTGTCACATATAACTTAAGTAAATCCACTACATTTTTTTATCCATCTTGGTTTCTATCCACATTGGGTGTCCTCATACCAATACCACTCAATCCAGGGTCATTATTTTCATACTTTTATACATATTAATTACCTATCTATTAAATTATTTGTATCAAGGAAGTAGTTACAGTCTGTTTTAGTTAATTATGGTTCCACTAATATTATTTTTGTTAAAACATCTAAATATTTATTATAAATGTTTTATGTAACTGAATCCTATTCTCAAAATCCAGTTTCTAAACTGTGAAAGTGAAGAATAATGACCACAACCCTAAATCCATATTAGCATTGATTTCCACCCATATATGAGTTTTCTAAGTACAACAACGTATTCTATCAAAATTTCAAACTAGTATTAAATCTGTATACAATATCCAATATCATAAAATAATTAAAAACAAGGTTCTAATACCCTTTCTAAATTTCATGGAGTGGGTATTTATCCATTGTCTTTATCCAGGATTCCACGAGACCTTAGGTGTACATAACCATTTTCCAAAGGTTATCAAAAATTAAAGGTGGGTTTAAAAAATCCAATATGTTTATTATACACTCAATATCATTTCATATAACATAATATAAATAATTAAAATATCCTTATTCATCTAAATATCAAAGTACAACATAAGGAATCATAGTGGAAGGAATACTAAAACCAAAACGATAAAATATATTGTAAAAAATGAAACTCATGACACACCACACAATCAAACACATTAAGAGATCACCCAAAGGGATTTTCGCAATATATGTTACATAATTGGGATGGAAAATAAAATAAATAGAATAGGCATCACTATATTTCTATATTTTTGACTCAGAAATGTCTCTACATCCTTCCCAAGATCCTTTCATTCACTTACCTATGATAGCTTACTAACCTTCATCAACATGAGAAAAAAAATTATATATGTCTACTGAAGTATATATTGTAACAAACCAACTCATGTTAACTTATCTTATCCCATGATTTTATTCACTATATGTACCAAAATACATTCCCTATTCCCATGGGTGGGATACAACCACCGAGGGTATCAAACATATATTTTGGGAATGATTTCACCCTCTAAATATTGATTAATAATCCTTATATTCATAATGATAATATCATATTATGTATATATATATTAAAAATACATGAAAAATAAATAATCACATTTTTAATAGAATTCTAATCTATTGGGGTATAACATAATAAACAAGATGACTTTTTTGAAAGTAATTACTAATAAAATATATTAACTCTATGTAGGATATATCAAAAACTACAATGTTGTAAGGAGATAGTTGATTTCATTTGAATATAATACAATACACACCATGAAATCATCCATACACCTCAAAATACAATCCAGGTTATCTCTACGTCACCCAAGGTAACGGCCTCATCACAATACGAAAATGTTTCAAAAATGATAATGGAAGGAAAAATTTCAATATAACCAAGAACAATTTACACAACTTAAATAAAATAATACTAATAACATACCAAAGTGAGTGTATATATATTATGCATTATTTTCCAGTAAGAAATCCCAAAAATTCTAATAATTCAATTTATAAGAGAAAAAAAAATATTTTTAAAGTAAATAATATAAAATTATTTTCATTATATATGCATTGTATGGAGAATAAATAAAAATACCTTAATTTTAAAAAAAATCCAAATATTTATTCTTGATGAAATTTAAACACACTTTCACACAACCTTTTAGAAGTGAGATTTGATGTTGATGTTGTTGATGGCCTTGATAAGGTCAATGAATTTAGATAACTGACTATATTGATAGAATTAATGATGCTAATGATGCCTAAGACATTGAAGATGAAGAATACATTGATTATGTCAATGAAAATGATGACCCTGATATCCCTAAAAATTCTGATGATGTCTATGATGTTGAAAATCATGACATTATATACAATAATGGTGAAATCAACAATTCTGATGAACTCAACATCAGTAACATCATAGATGACCTTGATGAACTTAACTAAATCACTGAAATTGATGATCCTGATGAATAACACAATAAAAATGAAACAAATGGCCCAGTTGAAATTGACGATTTTAAATACACCAGTGAACTTGATAATATTGAAAATGAAAAAAAACACTAATGACACAAATGATTCTAGTGAGTTGAAGGAAACGGTAGACCTCAATGAACTTGATGATTCCACAAATTTCAACATTGATGATATTGGTGAATCCATTTATTCTAATAGTTCCATAAATTCAAATTATTCTGATGATTTCGATGATGCGGATGACACTACTAATGCGGATGATCCCGATGAACCAAAAAAACTGACAACACCAATGATGTTGATAACCCTAATTACCTCAAAAAAATTCAATGTTAGCTATAATGAACCATCTTATATACCTTGGTACCCTGATACCTGATCCAATTCTGATATGGCCTGAAGGGCATTTCCAATACCCAAGGGTAGACAACTAGATCTTAACATCATATCAGGATCAAGTGGGAATTTGTTTTCCACATAACAAAAAATGATAAATGATACAATTTGTTATGATAAACACTCCATAAGGATAAAGTACCAAAAAATTGGGAAAAATAGAAACAATTCATTAATAGAAGACACAACATCTAGAAATGAAAATCTTGGTAAATTTATTTAACAGTTTGATTATATCTTTACTGGTCACTTTCATCTCTCATGGTCCCTCGAATCAATCACTACCACCTTATCCAAGAGGTTCTTTCCCTTTTATTAGACATGGAATAATGTATTATACAAATTTATCAAGGAAAAGGTCGGGTGTGAGGACACAACCAATGGAGTCTCACCATGTTTTCCATAAGAAATAATTTTACAATAAACCATCAACTATTTCAATTTAAATAAATCATGTCACGACATAAAAGTTAAATATTTTAATTTAAAAAAATCTATCAAAACAAAATTTAAGGAAGATATATTAGAATAGTATTACATGAACATTTTTTATAAAACATTTATATAAATTATCTAGCATGAATACAATTGTTTAATAATCAATGATACGTAATCATAAAATCAAACATACCATTAAACCTTGTAATATGAAATTTCGTCTATTATTTTTCACTGATAGGATACTCATAAATCTTAATTAGTGATCTCAACTCAATGTGTTCCCATGTCCATTGGCTCAGGCTAACGTGACTCAACTCCCCATCAGGGAAACCATTCTGCAATAATTTTATTTGAGTGTTGTTATCATCAATCCATTATCATGGATCAGATCCTATTGTTATTATCTTAATTATGTACTACTTACGCAGGATCCCATGTGATTTAATAAACAAATCAATCAATCATGGAGAAATCAAGAATTCTAAATAAATTCAAAATATAATTTATAAATTTCAATTTACAACATGCTTTTCTCATTTCATAAATAAATTATAGGTTTTCATCCTTTCATTCATTTTCAAATAATCCTTCAATTTAATCCATTTATCTCAAGGTTCAATATAAAATCATTTCATCAAATAAATTTCCAAATCATGCCCTAATTATTTTCCCAAATCCCCCAAATATTTTCAATTCTATTGAAAATGTGTATTTCTAACAATTTATATACCCTTTGAAAAATATAAATTAAATCAACTCAAATACATGTTTTAAATAATTTAAAAACTCATTATAAATAAATTATTCAATTCATAGTTTCAATTTCAGGGTAATGGCACATGGAACTAGCTACTATTAAACAGTGATCAAATCAACACCCATAATAGGAAAAACCAATAAAGATCTAAGGTAAAAGAGATCAAAAATAAAATCTAAGATCAAAAATTATAAAAAAAAAACTCTAATTAATTTGGAAAACATGATATCACACCACTTTCAATTAATAGTTATAGATAGAAGTAAAAAACCATAATAAGGAACCTCATTAAAGTTCAACACAAAACTGAGATGTCTCGAAGGAAAATAATCACCCAAAAAATTCTTGGTGAATCCATAGGGGTTCTAGGGAAGAGTCTTCATTAAAAAGAATTCATTTTATACTGCAGAAAATAAAACAATCATGGGCATAAGTAATTTTTTTTCCTCTATTCATAACGTGAATATATCGAGTGGCGTATACACTGAAAATGGCATCACCTTGGGTAAAAATCCTAATATTGTCCAATTTATATCATGAAGAAAATTCATGGAAAAGGTAAATTTAAAATCATGAAACTTTTTCATAGATTATACTGACTGAAATATTCTCATTATGTACTAAATTCCCAACATGAATCTTCTATGAAAATAGTACAAAAATAGTTAATGCTGAAAAACTCATAAAATAACTCCAACTTAAACCAGAACTATAGAAAACCTTCTTAAACATTTGAAAAAGGTACTTCTAGGCTCTATTAATTCAATCAAACAAACATCTTTATACTTTATAGAAAAAAGTTCCAATAAATACCTAAAATAAGGTAACCATATGTTACAACCTCCCCACTATTAACACTTTGTGTCCCCAAAATGTATATTAAGAAGATTCTATATACAATTTATGAGGCCATTACTCCCTTATCAGTGCCTCATGCTCCCGTGAAACATGAGAACCAGAACTATAATGCCAAAGAAAATGAATGAAAGGTATCACCTTCCCATGAATAACCATTATCTCAGAATCAAAAAACCATACTCGATTTTTAGTCATACATAAATCAAGTTCAACATCAAGATCATCCCAACTAAAGTAATGATAAGGGTAAAAAAGATACCATATGAGCTATGATACATAAAACACATTATGGATCAACATCAACTCTTGTGTCGGGGTAAAATGGTATGACACATTGCACACCCAATCAACAATCTTAAATGGACAAACAAACCTTAGTGTAATCTTTCCATGTTTCCCAAGAAATAATAAGGAAAAAATAGGAGAAAATATCATGAATTTTAGATCACTAATTGAAAAAGAAAATAGTTATCAAAAAATATCAACATAGGATTTATATTTTCATTGTTCTATCCACATTCTATTACAAATAAACCAAGTCTTCATCATTGTTACTAATACTATACTCGGTATATCCATGTAATATTCACCAATATCCGACCAACACAACATGGATATGCAAGGATGGCTATACAAGGCCTAAAATTGAGTCATTCTGATAGAGAGATGGTAACTATTATTATGGGAAAACTAAACCTGTCCCATATGGAAATCTAAAACTCCACAAATTTCAATAACACATGCATGTATCTTGTCCTCAAGATTCTATATAGCTCGATCAATATGACTATCAATCTGGGGATGGTATTTAATTATAAAACATATCATAGATCCCATGGCATTCTTAAAATATATTAGTGAAATGGGGATCCCTATCAGATACTATAGTAAATTGAACTCCATGAAATTTGATAATCACCTACACATAGAGAATTTTAAAGTCCTCAACTTTGGTTTTATCTTGAATGAGTATAAAGTTATCCAATTTGGTCATACAATCTAACACAACCCATATAAAATTCCTCCCTTAAGTTTTACGAATAAAACCAACAACAAATTCTACAAAAATATCATCCCAGTTCCATGTTGGAACTATAAGTGGCTTAAAATCCCGAAGGTCCTGGGTGATAAACTTTGAATTTGTGGTAGGTATAGCAACAAGGTAAAATGTTAGTGACATCTCGTATCATACTTGGACACCATAATCATCACCACATATCATAAAACATTTATATTGTTCCAGGGTTCACCACACACTAGGGAATGTGGAAATACCTTATTAGAGTCCCTTTCATAAGAAGAGGACCAATGCAATGGTTCTGAAATCATAGGATAACATCTTCATAAAACTTCCACTCACCAATGGTCACTCCACCATAAATAGAGTCCATAATTCAATGAAATTCATCATCAAAATACTTCTTCTAATGAATCATCTTGAGGAGAGGGGAGTCCAAATGCATGCTCAACCAAATAACTTCATACACATTCTCCCAGACTCCCAAATGAAATCGATCAAAGAAAGACATTTTATTATACTATTTTGATGATTCATTCATGGTATGAGTCAAAAGTTTCTTTCTCAATGTATCAGCAATGATACTACTATTTCCAAGGTTGTATGAAATGTCTAAATCAAAAGACTACAGGTTCCCCACCTAATGACTCAATTATAGGTTCATATCTTTTTTAGAGAAGACATAACACATGCCCTTGTGATTAGAATAAATGGTAATCCTTTCACAGAATATATAATTCCACCCACTCTTAAGATCAAGCATCACTTTTGTGAGTTTGAGATCATGGTTCAAATATTTATTCTCCCATGTCCTATGATTTCTAGAACCATATGCTACCACTTGATGACCCTATATAAGTACACAAACTAGGCTTGGACTTGATGCATCATAGAAGGGCACAAATCCCTATCCAGCCTCTAGAAGTGTCAATGCTACTACATAATTTCAAATTCATTTCATCTTAAAAAATAACTCTAGGATTTTTTATCCTAAATGAACTATACTTTTTTCTAAGTAAGAGAGGTCATCAGAGAGGCCAACAATAAGAAATAATTAACAAACTTGTGGAAATATCCTACCTAGACTAGGAAGTGTCATATCTTGAATGAATTACATGATTTATACCATCATACAATCTTGCACCTTCATTGGATCAACTGATATACCATGTTACAAGAACGTACTTACCAAAATATTAATTCACAAACCCGAAAACAACATTTTGAAAGATTTGGGTGAATTCTGTGATTTATCATGATTACCAAAACTTATCTCAAATAAGGAACATTTACCTCCTCACTCTGAGAGTAATGTTGGATATCGTACAAAAATACCACCATGAATGAGTCATAGGACACATGAAACATCCTATTCATTAAAGCCATAAGAACTATATGGTCATTGGTTAGACCAAATTAAATAACAAGATATTCATAATGGACATCCCAACTCTTGAAGGTGGTCTTATGAATGTTAGAATATTTTATTACAAATAGGTGAAAACCAAATTGATGATCAATATTTAGGAACCACATATCCTCTTTCAACTGGTCAAATTGATCATCAATTTGTAGTAATACAAATTTTTTTATTTACTGTTACTCGATTATGTTTCTATTAATCATCACATAGGTGAATTGTTCCATTACCTTTGAATGAAAAGAAAACATGTTCATCATAACGTTAAACACATAGGAATATGAAAAAATTCTCCAGTATATCATCCAATAGATATTTCAACTCTTTCAACTCTACTAATAATATATGATAAGAAGTAGTAGACATTGGCTGAGTACTATGTAATAGTTAAATATAAAACTTCACATCTCTTACTAATGGAAAGCTAGATAAATCATATGGGAAAACACTAGGACATGTGACCACAACAGAAGGAAGATCATAAATAAAACATTATCTCTCCAATTCAAAAAAAAATAGATATTACCCTACCCAACACTCCAAAATAAGTTATAACTGTACTATGTAACATCTGGTTACCAGCGTTCAGGTTTTTTACCATTTATTTTGAGTTCCCGTTATATGGATATTGTTTTGGGTTGTTATTAGAGATAGATGGTGATTTTTGAATATTTATGGTATTTTCCATGGTTGGAACATATTTAGTGGAAACCATGCTGCCTTTCCTTTAAAACCACACACCTTTTGTTTGAGCTCCATTGAATGGAGGATGGTTTTTCAAAACATGTGGAAAAACCATGAAAACTATTCTTGTTTCCTAGGTGTTTTTACATGGTTATCACAAGGTTTTTAAAAATCTGTAGCCAAACCATACCGCTCTTCTAGTAGATGTTTTTGGGGTACATAGTTAATACTAAACATGTATCATAACCCAAGAAACTGTGAAAATGAGTTTTTAATGCCCATATATACTAAATTAAAATTCATAGACCCCCCACATTAACCCCAAAATCCTCCCATTAAAACCTATTTTGACTCTTTGGATTTTGGGTTCCCTATATGGTAATTTTGACTCTCCCAAACTCTTATATTAGTGGATTGAAGTGTTGATCGAAGTGGTGATCCTCTTCTGGTATGTTTTTTTCATATGGGACTTTGATCTCCTCTCTACTCTTTATTCTCATTACCTTGATTCTATCGTACCCTTGTTAATTATTGGACCGTAGAGGGTTTTTGAGTAATTGGGGATCTTGGATCTCTTGTAACATCTATATTTATTCGTCTTCTTTGATTTGGGGATAGCTATCAGAGGCAACACATCTCATATTCATTGCGGATGAATTTCAGATATTCCAAGAAGGTGTTTTTGTGATTTTAATTTTTCAATTCATTATTTCTATATAATTCATGGACATGTATTTCTTATTCTTAATTTTTTTATATGTATAATTATTTTTATTTCTATTCAAAAATATTTTAAGAATATTATATAGAATTTGAGGGATTTGGCATGTGGTTTTTCTCCAAAAGATAAATATCTTCATCTGAATGAAATGAATTGATAAATGAATTGTATTTAAAAGGGATTAAAATTATTTAATTTATGAAATTACCACAAAACCCCTTTTATGATTTACCCCTTTCATTTTAATAGGCATTCTAGGATGATTTTAGATGACTGACTTGATTATATGGATAGAGGGTGTAAATCCATGTTTTAAAATGAATCGAGGTATCTTTATATAGTTAAAAAAAATAAATTCTTTAGTGATTCTTTTTAATGAAAGTAATTATTTAAATATGGTTCTAAATTTTTATAATTACTTATGAAATGAAGTGGGTATGATAACCCATTTTAATTTTAATTTGAATGAAATGCTTTGAATTGAAATTAATGATTCTTGAAGGATGAGTTACAACATTATGATTATCCTCTATTATGACAATCCCTTAATGTGGATTTATTTTTAGGATTAAAATGAGTGGGTTTTGGAAAAATGGATTATTCAATTGATGGAGTTTAATGGTGAGAGTGAGATTTGATTTGAGGGAATGATCCTTTGATTGAAATGTTGAGGGAATGATCCCATGATTGATATTTATAATGATCCATGTTGTGATCTTAGTAACATGATTTTATCACTCGCCTATTTCGACTAATAATTAGAACATGGTCAGTTAGATTATATTAGCTAGATTTATTCACTGATTGCGAGATCAAACCCTTCCTTGTGGATCTGTATAGAATATGAATGGTTTGGGCTATAGACATGTGGCCAGGAACAAGGTTTTTTGTGGAATTTGTTTGCATGAGACCCATGTGATTAGATGAATGCCCAATTATTAGTTATAGTGATTTATTTATTAACTTGTATATGGTTGAATCACTATCATATATTGGTTGTACACCTGATATCCATAAACATGAAACTCAATACATGACAACATTCTTTTTCACCAATTGGAACCAGAGTTTCTTTAATTGATTGATTTCTTCTCTAGATTGACCTATTTATTGATGTGATTTCCTTTGACACTATTATATTGACACCTATAAAACTTATGATATAAATTGAATGTTCTTAATTTTCTTGACTGATGTGACTCTAGGTTGTAAAATGGTTTTTGAAGTTTGAACAAAATTATTTGGTTTTCAAATGATGAAATGACATGTTTTCCAACATTGGATTGGTAAGTGATTTTGAAATATTTAAACTAATGTTCTAAACCTATATCAATTTTAAAATGATTTATATACATTATTTTCCTTTCTATAAATTATATGATTATACACATTTTATAGTACTCTTCTTTTAGCATATTTAGATTACCGAATGAAGAAACTACATAGACCTTGGTGAAATCATACTAGTATCTATAGTTCACATCCTACATGTTTTGTTTGGTGTTTATGACCATTATGTTCTTGAAAAAATTGTTTGTGGTATCATCATATTTATTTACATTATCATTATTGGTTGGACAAGGATAGATGACTTGGGTCATGTTGGGAGGTCATGAAACAAAAGCAGATGGGTTTTTTGAAGTTTTGTTTTGATTTCAGTTTTTGTATCATCTCCTTGTACATAATGTGGTTGTTTTGATTTATTTATCTGATTATTTTTATGATGTTTAATTTTATCATTTTTCTCTTTTTTGGGAGAAATAATTCCCAAATGATATATCTAGTTTCCTAGGTTCTTGTTGAAAACTTGTGGAGATCAGGAATGATCTTCAATTTATTGGTGGATCGGCTCAGATATCGATTTGAATGGTACTCTAGTTCAGTTCACTAAAAATTATTCCATATTAGGGTTTTCCATGAATGAAATAACATTACCTTGAAATAAATTATGTTATTTTGGGATATTCCTAGTATAAAAAATATTTTAAATGTGTTGGGAATCAAGAGGTATCTCATGAGAGTGTTCTTGATATCCACCTCATCATAGTGATATTTGAGTTATTAAGGATGTGGGTAATTGAGTATTTGGTTTGAGTTATTGGTTTCCTAATGACAAAATAGATTTAGATTCCTGATAAGATTATCTCTGATTTTTAGAATTTCTTATGATTTTTTGGTTGGAATAGAATGATGACCAGAGTTGCACTATTCTTTCATGGTATGGTAATCTTTAAGGAATCAGTGTGGTCAATATACAAGTTAATCTGGGATCAATTTTGAGTTGGGTGCATAATTTACTAGCCCATGTACCTAGGACATATATAGTCCCACTTTAACCAAAAAATGGTTCACTATCCATTTTTATCCAAAATGACTTCAATTATGTGACATTTTTTAGGGTCATTGATTTGGTTTCTTTTGTTCTATTTGTTTGGTTGATTCAAATTTAATCCCATATGGATGATTTTAAATCCTTTTTAAAATCCAAATCATGGATTTAAACAAGTTTTGTTGGATTATTTAAAAAATTATTTTCTAGAAAAATAATTTTCCAATACACTTTGATGATGTGTTAAAGAAATGTTTGAAGAATAAATTTTGGTTTAAAATGTGTTTGGAATGTTACTAGTTTTTATAATATAGGATTAATTTTTTTAAAAAAAAATAAGGAATAATCTCCATGAGATGGTAAGTTAGTATTTAAAATGTTTTTGATTTTTACAAATATTTTATTTTTTGATGAAGAGTGTAATGTTTTAAAAATTTGGAAATATTTTGTGCTTTGAATTGTATGATGCTTCGATAAAAGTGTGTTTTTTATTTGTTTAAATTATTTATGTTTTGTTTGAGTGTTAATTGATTCATACGGAATTAAGCCAGTGTGTTTTAATGTTTATAAATTTATTTGATAAATTCATTCAAGAAATATATAAAGTTGGTCCAACAGTCCATTACTCGAGTAAGATCATGTTTTCCATAAGTGGTTTCTTACATTGATTACTCTACCCAAACTCTGAAAAAATTGGTAGAGTCAAAACCATTCCAGTCATTGAAAACCATCCATATTTTCTTGGATATTTGAACACCATCTAACAAGGGTCAAAAGGGTTCTCCTAAAGTGGTGTTGTAGCTTGAAGAAATGGATGATACCTTAAATTATCTCATTACCCCTGATGTTATGAAGGTCAAGTCTATCAAACCATTATTTAGGGGACCTGGATGAGAGTTGTGGGAAGTTAGGATTCTTTCCTTTCTACATGAAAGAATGTCTTGGGAATTCTTCTATATAGATTTCATTCATTGAAATTGTCTTGGGTAATTAATGAAGGAAAAGGTTTTTAGTTCTTGGGTTTCCATCAAGGCAAGAAATCAGTTGTAGATTATTCCAAACAATTCCCATTTTTGGTAGGTTTCTTACTTGATTTTATTAGAAATGACTTCCATAAGAACATCTATTTTAGAAAAGGATTTCACCTAGACTGGGGTAATATCATCCCATCGACCTTAATGCTCTTTTATCCATATATTCTTTAAAGGGACGTTCAAGATGGAGAATATCTAGAAACATGTCAAGAAGGGAATAATGCCTCATTCATGTTTGGGTAAGATGGATTCATCCCATCTAATTGACAGATGAAGATGGCTAAATAGGGGTTGTCTTCTTTGATAAAGAAGAGTTATATCTTGTTTTTCTAGTGAGGAGCACCAGGTCATTCTAATAATTCATGTTTAAAAGATCCAGATGTTTGTAAGAAGTGTGGCCATTTTTTCACCTTTAGAGTTTCTTTAAGTTAGGATATGGAAATGGGAAGATTCAGTCAAGGATAACTGAATCTTAAATGTGAGGTAGAATATTCTTTAAGATGATAGGGATATAGCCTTAGGCATTATATTAGATATTTTTTAGGTAGTGGATGACTTTCTAGTAGTTTTTTTATTTGACCAAACATTTTTTTCTCTAATTACTATTTGGAAAAAAATTAGTTTACCTTGGGGTGGTCTGTCTTTTTTTACAACCATTTGTTTGGAGATCATGGAGGATTTTTTATCTTTTTGGATGATATCTTTTGTACCTTGGTTGTGATCATGATTATGGTTTATTTTTTGGTATATATTTAGGGTTATACCTTGAGAGTGTACATTCATGACTATTATCATCCTTTTTAATGGGTTTTCTAATATGGTTAGGTTTTCCCCCTTTATGATGGATTGGAATATCATGTTGACAGCCTTTGGATGAGGGCATTGTTTTTCATCTAAATCGGTCTTGTTCCTTCCTTCCATGGATGTATTCTTATGGTTGGTTTTGGATGTCATTTTGATTTTGATGTTGTTACTTATTTTCTTATAATTTTTCTTTGATGGTTAGAGATTGGTCTTTTTGTGATGTAATATCTTGATTGTGACCTTATAGTTCCTTGTTAATGACCTAATATTGTTGTGATGAGATATTTGTATTTGGACATGGAAATACATTAGCATTGTAATCAGGTAAATAGGACTTTGTTTATTCTTGATGGACCAGGCACTCAAAGGAGTGGGTTGATGATTTTATGAGCTCATAGAGAGGTGATTTTGGTTGTTGAAAACTACTATGTTAACATTGAGTAACTTCCACTACAGTAATTTCGGCTATTTGCGACGGGCTATTTGTGACGGGATTGCGTCGCAAAAACTCTTTTGTGATAGGGTCCCGTCACAAATATTCCGTTGCAGAAAATGGCATCGCAACTAGTAATTTTTGCGACGAGCCCGTCTCAAAAAATACTACTTGCCACGAGAATTGGCCCCATCACAAATAGATCTTCGAATAAATACATTATATATACAAGAACTTGTTGTGACGGTCCCATCGTAAAATGTATTTGCGACGGGATGACGGCCTGTCGCAAATATCTTTATGTTATAAACCTGTTGTGATGGGCCCATCACAAAAACATTTTTGAGACGGTAAAGTAACCCTTCGCAAATAAGTTCTAAAAAATATATATATAATCTATTTGCAATGGGACCCTGTTGCAAAAGGCCCCGTCGTAAATACTTAATAAAACAAAAAATAATATAATTATGATTAATAAAAAAATAATATTAATATTATTAAAATAATAAAAAATATATTGAAATTCTAAATATTTGAAAATACTTAATAAAATAAAATAAAAAAATTATAATTAATGAAAAAATAATATTAATATTATTAAAATAATAAAAATATTAAAATATTAAAATCCTTAATATTCGCAAAAAATATAAAAAAAATCATAGATTGTTTTTATTATTAGTGGTAAAATAAAAAAAACATTAAAAAATATAATACTAATAATAAATAAAAAAATATCAAAATAAAAAAAATAAAATATGTAATATTCGCACCAATATAAAAGAAAAAAACTGTAAATAGTTCATATTACAAAAAATGTTCAATTCAAATGTTTTTAATAGAACAAAAAATCATCGGGGGGGATAGTCTTCTAGAGGAGTTGGAGGAGTTGAAATAGATGGTGGAGGAAACTCCATCCCTAAACTACGAGTCAGATAGTGCATGTACTCCATCTGCTCATGTTGTTGCTGCTATAATCGACACATGTCCTCCTCGTGCTGCTAACACATCATTTCCTACTGTTTATACAAACTCTCTATAAGCTCAATTTGATCTCGCAACTGCTCTAGATACTGTGAACCAGAAGATGGTGGAGGAAACTCTATCCATAAATAACTATTTATTTCTATTTATTACTATTTATTACTAATTATTATTATTTATTTCTATTTATTAGTATTTATTACTATTTATTAGTATTTATTACTATTTATTAGTATTTATTACTAATTATTAGTATTTATTACTATTTATTAGTATTTATTACAAATTATTAGTATTTATTATTATTTATTAGTATTTATTACTATTTATTAGTATTTACTACTATTTATTAGTATTAATTACAAATTATTAGTATTTATTACTAATTATTTGTATTTATTAATAATTATTACTAATTAATACTATTTATTACTAACTGAAAATATTTATTACAATTTTTTTCTATTTATTAATATTTATTTCAAATTATTACTAATTAGTGTTAATTACTATTAATTTATGCAAAATACAGCTACTAATTACTAATTACTGCTAATTATTTATATACATTACTAATTATCATTAATAATTATTAATTGTTACTAATTAATAAGAATTAGTACTGATAATTTAATTTTATTATTAAAAATAAAAACTGATAACAAAAAAATTTAAATCTAACTTAATAACAACTAATCAAAAATAATTAAAATTAATATAAAGAGATGAAATAAATTCTAAATTAAATAAAACATAAATACCTTGAAACTTGATCTCTTATAATTTTAGGTGCCTTCACAACTTCTTCGTAAAAAAAACTAACTCCCAAAAATTTTCACTCTAAAATTGGAGTTTAGAGAAGTAGAGGAAGAAGGAATTTGGGAGGAGAGAATAAAAAAGGATGGGGTGTATATATAGATTAGATTAGTTGCGACGGGACTATTTTCAATGGGAATCCCATCTCAAATAGTATTTTTTTGTGACAGGACCCGTCACAAATACCGTCGGCCACATTAATTATGGTCAACGATTAAAATGTTATTTGCGATGGGTCCCATCACAAAAAATAATTTCCCAACACACTATTTGCGAGGGGACAACATCCCGTCACAAATAGCCTTTTACCACCACCAAGTATTTATGACACGTCCCATCGCAAATACACTCCGGGGGTCATACTAGTTGCGATGGGGGATCCCCGTCGCAACTAGTTCTTACCATATCCCGGTATTTGCGACATGCGGTTCCTACCCGTCGTAAATACCCTTTCATGCAGTTTGGTGCGCAAACTGTGCCAATCCGCATGTAAGTTTTTGTGACGGGGTGCCTCTCCCCATCGCAAATAACCTCTTAGATCGACTATTTGCGACGGGATTTATTCTCATCACAAATAACCCATCACAAAAAACGGTTTTTCCCACAGTTTTCACATGGTATAAATCCTCATTTGATATATCCCTATCAAATCAAATTTTAATTGATGATGGATTTATATAGCATTAACTCCTCTGGTATCATTAAGGTGTTTCATTATACCATTTCCTTCAATTTTTTATTTGTTCTCTTTGATTTATCTCAATGATGAGTGGTTGAATCTATTATTTTATGTATAAGGGACATTATTTTCTCATACAACACCATTTTTGGGGAATCATTAATGGGGAGGATACCTATTATTGGTCTCTAGTTATTTCAAGTTGTATTCCTATTCCCGTGAGTTATGTGCATATTTTGTTTTGAGAATTATAGAACATGATTGATTTTTTTCTTCTAGTTTGAGGATCATCCACCTCAAAAGAAAAGTGTGGGATTTCTTTTTGTCTTATCTTCTTCTATCATTGAACTAGGAATATTTTTAGGGGAAAACGTGTTTATGGTGGGTAGAAATTAACATCCCATTACCAAATTTTATTATCTTTTGACCCTTTTTTAGTTCCCCCTATGTAATGATCTTTTTGTAGGTTGTTGTTAGAGGCAGATGGTGATTTTTGAAGGTTTATATTACTGGTTATGGTTGAAATAGAGTTAGTGAAAACAATATGGCATTTCTACCTTTTTTAGATCTATAAGAGGGAGCATGGTTGAACACAATTTCTCAAACCATGCATATAAACAATGAAACTTTTCCAATTATACAGATGTACACACACTGTTGGCACATAGTTTGTAAAACCATGCAGAAAAACAGTGCAACTCTTCTAGTGGATCTTTTTGGGGTGTACATATTGATGAAATATTAGTAATAACCATTTGACCTAAACTAGGAAAACAAGAAAACATGTTTTTATTTCTCTAAAACTATAAATTAAAATATTGAGACCCCCTCTTTAACTCCAATCACGTCTTATTCAATCATAATTTGAACCTTTGTATTTTGGGATCCTTGTAAAGATGTTTTGGCTATCATAGACTCTTCTCTTTGTGGATTGATGTGTCGATCAAAGTGGTGATCATATTCTGTTAAGTTCTTCTCCTCTTGTAATTTTATCTCTTATCTTCTCTTGATTCGTTCTTCTAGATGCTATGGTGTCCTTGTGTTTTTTGGATCATGTATAGTTGTCATGGAATTTTGGATCTAGGATCTCTTCTCACTTTAATTGATATCCCTCTTCCTTAATTTAATGATCCCCATTGGAGGAAACACATATCATATTCATTGTGGTTGGATTGTAGATATCCCAAGTTGGTGTTTCTATGATTTTTCTTCCTTTTATAATTCATTATTTCTCATGAATTCATGGACATGAATATATTATTCTTAAAATATGTTCTATGTATGACGATATTTATTTCTTTTAAAAGATATTTTAATAATTTCATTTGGAATGTGAGGTCTTTCTACTAAGATTTTAATTTACAAAGTGAAATATCATGATTTGAATGAAATGAGTTGATAAATGAAATGATTTTCAAAGGGTTTAAAATGATTTAATTTATGAAATTCCCAATAAGTATCCTTTTATGATTTAACACTAATTATAAATGGGTTTTCCTATATTATTTAAAGTTAGTGACTTGATCACATGTGAATAGGGTGTAATCCAATGTTATATAATTTTTTAAGCCTTTTTATGTTTTAAAAAAAAAAAAAATACAGTAGGGATGATTTTTAATGAAATGAATGGTTTAAAGGATAGTTTGAAATTTTAATAAAAACTACTAAAAGGATTAGCAAATGATTACCCATTTGAATGTTGATTTGATGGAAAGGTTTAAATTGATTTCCCAATTAAAACTTTATCGTGATCATATATTGTGAAAATTCCTTGATGGGGCTTACTTGATTTTTATGCTTCCCATTAATGGGTTTTGGAAAAAAGAGTTATTAGCATGAGGAACTATAGGGAAAAGACTGAGATTTAATTTGAGGGAATGAGATCAAGTTTAGAATGTTTAGGTCATGTGCCCATTATTGATATTGATAATGGTCCTAGTTTTGATCATTGTAACATTATTTTCTCAATAACCACTTTCAACTCATCATGGTAACTTGGGTAGTTAGTTGATGCGATATAGATTTATTTTTTTAGTGAGATAACACACCTCTTAGTGGATACATTGATAATATAAAAGGTTTATTCTCTGAACATGTGTCTCAGAAGGTGGGTGTGGGTGGAACTAGTTTTCTAGGGATCTGTGTGGATATATGTAAGCCTGATGATTATTCATGATGATTTTTTTATTATATTTCCTTTTGTGTACTCACCATTATGTCTAAGTTATACCCATAAAATCAATATACATGATACTCTATGCATTATAATGTTCATTCTCAATACAAGGCATTGAAGTTTTCTTGCTTGACTAATTTATGATCCTGATGGATCTGTTTATTGAGATGATGCACCTTGAATTTATTTTATTTACTATTATAAAAATCTTAATACCAATAGAATTAAATTAATTTTATTACTATTGTGATTGTAACTTGTGAAATGGGTTTCAAATTTTTTCAATAATTTTTTTTGTTTTCAAAATATTAGATGAAATTTAATCCATATTTTTTAGTAAATATTTTAGAGATGTTTAATCTTATGTTCTAAACCCATTCCAAAAGTAAAATAATTTATGTTTCTTTATTTTAGTTTCTTAAATGTAAACACTTTAACTCAATTTTTACCACTCCTATTTCATTATATTTTAATTACATTATGATGTTTCTACATTTAATCTTTTGTCAAATCCTATTGGGATTTTTAGATCACGCCCTAGATTTATCGTTTGGTGTTTCCATCCATTATCTTCTTATAGCAGGTGTTTATGTTCTCACCATCTTCCTTTTGTAGAATCATTATTGGTTGGAAAATTTTAGATTAATTGGGTCATGGTGATTGGTTTTCGACCATTACGTGATCAATTTTTTGATGTTCTATTTTTTATACAGATTGTTTATCAACTCCGTGTATATGAGGTTGCTCTTTTCATTTATTTATCTAATACTGGTTTTGTAGTGTACATTGATCATTATTGTTTCTTGTGGGATAGATAATTCTAAAATGATTTATATGGATTCCCAGTTTCTTTTCTCTATCTAATGTAGATTGGTTAAACACATAGGGTTAGTGGAAGATTGTCTCGAATATTGGTTTAGATGGTACTCCGGGCCAATTATCTACATCCTCGACCTCAAGTCCCATTCTACCTGAAAAGCATGGAACACCCCATCATTTTTAGTATAGGAGGGCCATATAAGATAATAGTAAATTAAATCCTTATTATATATTAAAAAATCCATCCAAAAAATGACATCATTAGGTTTCTTATTGAGAACCATGAAATTACAAGTAATTTGAATCTCTGATAAAGAGAAAACACATATAGGACACCACATACCCTACCCTCTCTTAGTTCTTAGGGGTGTATTAATATCCATCACATATGAAAATATATCCATAGGATGATTCATAAAATTTACCTCACCAATCAATGTTAATGAGTGAGATTCACTAGTGTGAAATTGAGAAATCACTAAAGATGAACCTATAGTGATAATACCTATAAAAATCACTAGACATGCATTAACATCATTTCGAGACTCTTTCATTATGTTTAGAATCTTAGTTTTTAATTATTATGTCCATAACCCCTAAATTATTGAATAATTTTATTTCACTCTAGTAATTTTTAGTTATAATGATCCCATTCCACTACATGAAGAAAAAATAATATGAGAAAACTTTTGTTAGTGTCCCGAGTGAACATAATAACTATAGGTAATTGGTTCCTTTTTAAAAAAAACTATTTCCAATTCCCAACCATTCCATACTAAAATAATAGAAAAAGGCCTCTGGTGGTAAATGCAAAACGTTTGGAAGATTCATGCTATGTGGAACCATGTTGAGAACCATCATGCTTTATCTTTCAATTCATGGAACTCATAAAACTTCCACTTGTAGAAAAGGGAACTCCCATAAACCTTGTCTAACCACATATTTCAAGCTCAACCATCAATTCTTTATCCCTCAAAATACCATAAGACATGGTATTCCAAAAGAAAAATTGTGATCAGGTATCAAGTAAAAGACCCATCTTAAAATATTGATATGTCATCTTCTCATTAGATACAACCTCCAAAAATAACTAAACATTATCTAGAAAATAGTTCGCTTATCATGAAATGGTCCTTTCACTATTATTAAGGTTGAGAATCACTATATCATTTGGAAAAACCATATGTTTTGGATAGAACTGAATAGTGAAAAGGAAAATAATTTATTTCTACTTTAAAACTTTATTCCTCTTCATTGTCCCCATTGAATCTCAACATTTCCTACTATGCCTATCAATATTAATGGTAAAAAAAATTACCTTTATAGAATATTATGTTTACAATGACTAAAAAATAAGTTCAATTCTTTTCAAACAATCCTTAGCCTCTTGATGATAATTCAAATCTGGGAATGTTGGTGGTTTTTTATGACGAAACTCTTGATCCTGATATCTAAATTCATCACATTGATGTTGCACTGAAAAAACTGAATTGGAATAGGTGTAGAAATATATCCAAGATCTTATAAAGAACATAACACAATCTCAACTATATTCTGGTCTACCAAATGATTATATTGTAGTGGTTTACTTATAGATTCCTCCTATGGTATATTAAATCATATCCCTAGAGGCATGAAGTTAAATAATATCAACTAAAAAACTGAAAGCATCAAAAAAGAAACATAGATCAATAACTAAAACATGATGTACATGAATATCAATTCCATTAATAATAATTCATTATTGGAATTTCAACATATTCATATCAAATTGGGGAAAACTTTAGATACTAGATAAAATTATTCTAAAAAGAAACATTTCTCATACACCCATGGTGAATTTAATCTCGTTACGATGAGATCTTGAAAGGAAGTATCTCTAAACTATTTAATTAGTCCCAATAAACCAACCTTGTATATACTAGGAAAAAACAAATAGTATACCAATGTCTAGGTAAGATGAAAAAACCTACACATCGGATACCAATTTGTTACGAACATCCTCGAATACCCTACTACCCCGAAACTGGAGCTGGTCCTAACATATCCTGAAGGGAATTCCTGACCCCAAAATTTTTTTTACTAGAACCTAGAATAATATCAATATCATAGAGAAATTATTTTCCCCCATAATAAAAAAATATAAATGATACAAGTTTCTACGATCAACATTGTACAAAGATAAGGTACCTAAAAAGGGTAAAATAATTCCCAAATAATACATCATTAAAAGATATAACATATGTGAAGGAAAATATTAGTAAACCCATGTAATAAGTGATTTACATCTCCAATGATCACCTCAATAAATCAAGTTCCCTGGAGTTAATAACACCCTCCTCATCGAAGAGGTTTTTTCCTTTTTATATACCTTACATAATGTAATATACAAATTCTTTAATGAAAAGGAATTGTGTGGGCTAAATAGACTAGTAGGGGCTCACCAAGTGCTCCATAAACAGTACCATAATAATAAACCATTAATGATTTCAAATTAAATATAATATATCATTGCATGGTAATTAAATATTTCCAACCAAACATGACTTCACGATAAAAATGATGATAACTATTTTTAAAAAGGCATAAATAAAAATTTTATATAGAACATTTTAATAAAGAAGTTGAAAAGAATAAAATAGTTCAACAATCAATGGAAGGTAATCATAAAATAAATAATAATATATAACCACATAATAATACTTTTGGTGCATTAGTTTCTGGAAATAGGATCCTCAATCTACTAAATCAATGATATGGGATCAATGTGTGCACACATCCCTCGGATCAGGCTGTTAGGACTCAACTCCGGGTCAGGGAAATCATGATTTCATAAGATTATGTTAGTGTTTTCATCATCAATCCATTTCTAGGGGGTCAGATCCTTATCTTCTTGTCCCAATTTCACACTAACCACTTAGGCTCACAAGTGATTAAATAAATCATTAAATCATTTGAAAATTAATCACTCTAAATCAATTCAAAATACAATTACCCAGTTGTTTTTACAACATGTCTTTTTTATTTAAAAAACATAGGATTTTATCATTTAATTCCTTTTCAAATATTCTTTAAATTTAAACCATTTATCACATGTTTCAACATAAAATCATTTTTCAAATCAATTTCCAAATCACAACGTCATTTTTTTCACAAATCCAACCAACAATTAAAATTCTACTGAAATGATTTTTTTCAAAATTTCCATGAACTTTTAAAAATAAAACACCAATCAACTCAAATATAGATTTTAAATCATTGAAAAAAAATTCAAATAAATCCTGAAATTAATGGTTTCAATTATAATTTAATGTCTTAGGGAACAACATACCTTTAATTAGTGATCAAATCAACACTCATAACAGAATATTACAATGAAGTGTGAAGTTGAATAAGACCAAAAAAAATTATTGATAAAAAATCAACCAAAAGCTGATATAATTAGAAAATTTGAGATCATTCCATAGTCAAATAATGGTAGAAGAGATTATGAGAAAACCATAATGTGGAAACTTTTCAGAGATCAAACAACAAACTGAGATGGCTCAATGGGATGGAATCGCCTAAAAATCACCTGGTGTATCCTTAGGGGTTGAAGGTAAGATGTTTCATAAAAAAATAATTTGTTTTAGGCTACAGTTCATAAAAATAACTAGGCATGAGGAATTTACATCATGCAACCTCTATTAATGATTTCAATATCTCGAGTGGAACATACGCCAAAAAAAGGCATCTCTTAGGGTTTAAAAATCATAATCTCAACCAATTCATGGCTTGAAAACAATTTATGACCTGAATATCTATTTCATGGATTCTGTCAGGTGAAGGATTCATAAAATAAATTATATTCACTATGTGAATCAATCATACAGATAGTACACAACCATTTCATGAAACAAAAATCATAAGTAGTCTCCAACTCAACCTGGACTCTAGGAGAACCCTCTAAAAACATTGACACATTTATACCCAGACTCCATTAAATCAAGAAAATGTACATCCCAAAACTTTATATCAACACAATTTATTAGGAAATAAAAAATGAATTTAATGTGATGTTATATTAACTAAGTTTCTTCAATTTATGAACTTGATAACACTGACAACCTGAAAAAAATGAAATATATTACCTGATATTTAACACCCTAACTCAAGTAATTATAGATATAATTATTACTTTACTACATGGACACATGATACAAGAGGTAAAATCCTAAATGATGGAATTTTTTATTTTTTTTGAGAGACTAGATACATACATGAATCCCAAATTACATATAAAAACATGAAATGAAACATAATATTCTATTGATAACTTAATAACTTATTCCATTAAATCCTTGAAATCATTCATAAATCCCTTCTCATTAAACTGGGGAAAAGAAAACATAATAAGAGGTGAGATCATATTCTTATTATGTGAAAGTGTAAAACTGATTCTATTATAGGATAAATAAATCATGAATAATAGGTTATAGATAAACTATAATGAGATATTCAAAATATGTAATATTATAAAAGGTTAATATATCCATGGATGACATAACAACATGAATAATCACATATATGAAAATAATTGATTTCATAATGACATAATTCATAATGAAAAACATCATAATCTTACCATTAAGGCCTCATCCCAAGACATAATGCTTAAATATATAATACGTACACTAAATACCCAAACTAGTTTGTCTCATGAGATACACCGACATATTGAGTATACATAATAGTCATTTTCAATCACATATTAAGACCAATTCATTCATAATATAAATGAAATGAATATAAATTCATTCCAACGGCCCGAAGGCCTTCAATGTTTTATTAATTTAAAGCAAGACCCCCTTTTAAGGGAAGAAGGGGAGAAACCCCAAACTGACATCATCGACTTAGGAAAAATCACAACCCGAAGGTTTAGCGATACAAACCAAACTGACAACATAAAGATACCCCTCCCCAGCAATTGATAATGAAAAATCTCTCCACCAGTGTAGAGCTGAATGGAAATCAAGTGTCCTGTTTCAAAGAGCATGCCCGATCCAATGACAAACGCCATACCCTCTCAACATCCAAATCCATAAAGCTCTACAATGAAGAACAACTAGCTATAAAGCCTCCTATGGGGCTTGATCCGCATGGTCGAGTCTGGGTGCATCACCATACCAACAGACCTCATAAACCCATTCACCATTCTGAGAAAACAAAACCATAAAAACCTCCAACAATCAATCATCATGGACCAACCTCGTCGACCTCCACCCTGCCATCGCAGCCACAAAGCCCGGAAGATAATCCAATGAACATGAGATCAATCCATCGTCACCTAGAACTGGATGGACAAATCCCTTTCCTTGGAATCGCCATCTATGAGGGTAACTGGGTCTTCCTAAAATAGAAACACCTCTATGGGCATGGATCTGCTCCGATCAGAACCTCGGATGCACCATCATCAGGTTCCAGTACAAGCCTCATGATGGCAAATGAGAAAGACCCGGGACGTCGAACCAGAACAACCAAAACCATAACCAGATAACAAATTCACAACTGGCACCAAATTAAATTCTTGTAAAAACTCACATCATCTGAGACCAAAGGCCTCCCCCTCTGAATAATTGAGATCAAGTCGAACCAGAACAACCAAAACCATAACCAGAGAACAAATTCACAACTGACACCAAATTGAATTCTAGTAAAAACTCACAACATACAAGATTGAAGGCCTCCCCCCTCTGAAGCACTGAGATCAAGCCTTGATTTGCATCTGTAGATGGAAGAAAACTCAGATCCAGCCGAGAAACCAGCCCACTCGGTCGCCTGGTGCGCCGGATAAGCCGAGAAACCCAAACCAAGAACAGAGCCACCCCAAGCCTCATCGCCATCGAAAGAGGAAAACCAAGCCGACATCCAAAACACAGGTGAGAAGAGAATAAACGACGTCGATGGAAATCATTTCACACTGAACCGACTATTGGACTTCCACTGGGAAGAGATGCCACCGCAGAAGCAACAACCCCAACATCGTTCTGCACTGAGCTGGCTTCCGGACTTCCACTGGGATGCAATGTCGCTTCACAAGCAACTATGCCAACATCATTCTGTGCTGATCAGACCACCGGACCTCCACCAAGAAAAACTAGTTCATGTATAAAACATTAAAAAATGATTCTATTCACACCTTTGGTAAAAATCACCACATTCAGAATATAAAAATAATATTAATTTTAACTTTTTTATAGAAAGTTAGTTTTGGGGGAAAATTAGCTTCATAAATCAATAAGGAATATTAAAAAACTTATTAATTTATTTATAATAATATATAGACATGGGAAAAAAGATTCTTGACCAATTAAAAAACAACCTCAGTTTCTGATATAAATAATATTTTATAATTTTCTGTACATACAGAGAGTAAAATGTAAAGAAAAAATTTAATTTCTTAATATAAACATAGAAGAATAAAATATATTTGTTTTATGATAAAAATATCATGTGATTTCTCTAATGTAAATGTAAACATGTACAATAATAAAAAGGATGAATTTTTGAAATAAACCCTTAACTCGTGTTTGAATTTCCTCATTAGTGATTTCAAACGATTGTATAATAAATTTAAATTTATTATACTTATAATATTGAACCATATAAATATATATAATATCATATAGTATCCATTTATAACATTTTAACATAAATTTTTTATAATTCATTATTAAAATATTTGTTTTCGAGTGTTAACTGTTATTTTTTGTAAGTATGTTTCAATTTTGTAGTGTTAGTCCTTGAATCTTGTTCATGGTTAAATAATATAAAGAACCTTAATAATTTCATATTTACAATATATAATCATTATATATAGTATTATGACCATTCATATAATGTGGGGATGAAAAATGTACTAAACACATCATGGAGATGATTGTCTGTACTTACACATAAGAAATGGTTCCAATTTGGATAGATTAAACAAAAGAAAGGAAAATAATAAATCAAATTTACCGCATCATAATTATAAAATTGAAATACATATATATATTCATAAAATATATCCTTATTATCATCCATGTAAAACAAAAATAAAAAATTAATCACATCTTTTTTGGAGGTGGTAGTCCACACGTACACACGAGCGATGTTATCGTTTTCCAATGGATTGGAAGGTAAGATGTTAAATACAATATTAATAATAATTGAAGTTTAATTGGGCTATAAATACGATATTTATTCATTAGTAACATCTATTTAACCATCCAGTTAAATTTATTAGGAAAAAGTAATTACACCGCTACATAGAGATAATAGGCCATACATACACAGAAGTGATGTGTTCTTTTTTCATAGGATGGAAAAGAGGTGTAAAATGGGTTTCCCATAATCATAATAACATATCAGTATATTTTTTATACTATATTAATTATTTTAGTGTCAATAAAATATAGTTATATAAATTAAAAGAGGAAACAAACTTTGAAAGAGTCAGTAAGGATACTTACCTCTTCTTTGAGGGAACTCTTTTAGATTACATCTTAATCCTTTTTAGGATGGCCATAGGAGAGGTACCAAAAATAAATAATTAAGGTATGTAATATAAGAAGTTTTTTTGGTAGGTATTTTTTGATATATAGTGCTTCATTTTTTTTAATAATGGAGGAGTTGCAGTATATTTTTATATGTGAGGCGATTGACACAAATGGAATTAATTAAAAGATTTAAATAAAATAAAGAAATTTTCTTGTGAAATTGGTAGAAAATGGAAGGGGATTCAAATTTAATATAAAATATGGTTTAAATATACTCAATAAAAATAATATATACAAGTTTAATTGTAATTTGTACCCTTATCTCTTCGATTAACTCTCGATAAACTGATTTTAAGAGAAATTGTGTTTATAAATTGTCAAAGTTTTTACAATTCATCGTGATAAAATTGTGATGAAATTATTACCATATATTAATTATTCTTATTATATATATATATATATATATATAATTTTAAAAGATTAAATTTTTATAATTATAAGAAATTTATTTTAATATAAGTGCATAAATGGAAACTATAAATGTTTTTAGAAAAATGATTGTTTTAAACATTAAATTTATTATATATAAATATTATTTATAACATTGATTATAATTGAATTAATTAGATTGTTCTAAATAAAATGATACATTTTGTACTTTTAAAAAAATAATAACTGAAATAAACCCTTTAAATACTTGATTGTGTGGGGAGAACTAAAACACTTTTTATTTAAAGAAAAATATTTCATATATGATAAGATGATAAGAAAAAAATTCAATGCTCAAAATTATAATTATATATAAATTATATTATATATTAAATATATATTTGGTCCATAAAAATGGTTCCATAAACTTTCAAGTCATTATTTATCATTATAATTTAATAAAAGTGATAATATTATTAAAGTCGTTATTTTCACTATTTACCCAAAAATCAAATATTTATGAAAACTCTGAAAAAATAACCATAAGATAATTTTGAAATGGTAATTAAAAATTTTAAGATATATTTTTTACTAAAATTTCTTAATGTTTTATAAATTTATTCCAATTAGTGTATCTTAAAACACCTAAAACATTTTTATATGGAATGTATTCCTATGTGGTAAAATTAATTTATTCATATAATTTTCTTGGTATGAAAAAATAGATGCGTGTAAACTTTTGTTAATTTAAATTCTTATTTTTATTAAGGAAATAATTTCTACATATATTACATAATTTGTTTTTTCCTATTCATACTCTCTAACCTAACAACTATGTTACAAACATCATATTTTAATAATATTATGTCGTGAATCATTTAGGCAGGGGGCTGTGTGGATTGAATCCTATTGAAAATAATATTCATTCAAATGAAACTAAAATATTTGTGTGTTAAATTATCCCTTATTTATAGAAATTTCATCTTAACAATTTAAATTCATTTTTAGGATATCATTGTAACAATTCATTCTTTTCTAACCCTTTACATTGCTAGTTTTGGTTGTTAGAGGGAATTTTGAGACTAATCCAGTTGTTTTTATAAGGATTATACTCATTAATACTTAAATTGGATATGTAGATCCATTTAAAATGTTAATTGGTTTCATGAATGAATCGAATATAAGGATCCACTACCTATGTGAATTACTTACCTTGATGGATTGGATACATGGATCGGCTATGTGGGTTGACTACATGGGTCGGTTATATTGATGAATTAGGTATGTGGATGAATAAGCTATGTGAGTGATCACCTATATAAATCAGTTACATGGATGGATCTACTACATGTATTAGTTACTTGAATCGATTACCAGGATGAATCAGCTACATGGATGAATCAACTATTTGATCAATCAGCTATGTGAATCGGCTATGTGGATTAACCAGCTATGTGAATTAGCTATGTGGATGGGTTAGCTACATGGATCGGTTGGATGACAGATCAAATGTGTGGATATGCTATGTGAACCAGCTAAATGGTATATCAACTATGTTATCAATCAACTATGATAATCAGCTATGTGAAATCGTCTAAATGTGGCTTCCATTTATGTAGAATCAAAACCCTAGAGATTTTTACCAGTTTTGGGAAAACGGCCTTGCAGATCTTTCAGAAGTGAAAATAAAGGGTTTTAAAAGTGTAATTCATAAAGGATAGTTATATCATTGATTTTATTTTTATACTGAGGCTGTAAATGAATCCCTTCACATGAAGTTTAACGAGATCCTCATTAATTGTTAAATCAAATCTGTTGTGATCTAAAAACCTGATCATTACGTATCTGTTGACTCAGAGATAAAGATCCTTCATTGCATCATTCCTATTTTATTTCCCTAAAAAATAGACATTCCAAATCCCTTCCCTTGGAGTCTTGTAACCCTTCTACTAGTAGATCAAGTTCTCTAATGATGATTCCATTTTTTCACCCCCTCTTTTAGTATAGTGAGTCGAATGACACTTCTTTCTTCAATGTAGGGAATTATCCTTCATATTTATTTATTTTTATTATTAATGAAAGGTTGATTTTATGTATCTATATGGATATGGTTTAATTCAAATTCATAAATAAAAATTAATTAGTTATTTTAATTTAATAGGGTGAAGGGGAACATGAATAAAAGTTTTTACAAATTTTTTTAAGATTGATATTATGATTGTATGGGGAAAATGGATTAATAAAATCATTGTCATTAGTGAATTTTTTTACACTGTAGTTATAATGTTATAGAACCATTTATTATTATTATTTGATATCACACTAAATGGAATTGGATAAAAATTTATTTGTATAATGAAATGGTTTCCCATGATATATATGGATTTTATGAGAATAAAACTATTTAATTAAGTGAATGTGATAAACATCCCCTATAAAAATCTGAAAACACTTTGCTACGTATAATGTGGAATGTGTTTTTGGATGTGTTTTGTGGTATAGATTATTGTGTTAATGTCTAATGTGGGTAGTGGTATTTTTTCTGCATATGATATGGGGTGTTGTTATATAATGGGTGGTTATGATGTGCTGTTGTGATGCAGTATAAGGAAATCTATATTGGGTTGTGATACTATGATGTTGGGTAGTTGTGCTAGAATGTGGTGGTGATGTTGTGGTTGTTGTGTTGTGTGGATAAAAATGTGGTAATGGTGCATCAGTTTGTTTTTAAGATAAAATATGGGATGTTTTGTTGTTCTTATTATTGTGAGAAATGTTGTTCTAGTTTCTCGATATTTTTTGGAATTAAATTTTAGTGTTGAATTTGAAATGGTATGGAAATGTTTAACAAATATTGAACTAAAAGTGTTAATTCTTTAAATGTTAAAATGGTTTATGAATAAATTAAATGGGTTTGAAATAAAATAAATTGTGGTTTATTTGAATGAAATTGAATTATAATGTGAAATATGGAAAATTATTTAATTGGAAAGTAGTTTTGTAATGTGAAATGTGGTTTTTGGCTTGTTGTCTGGTATTCTATCTTTTGAGGTGGCAGAAAATGGGGGGAATGTTGTGAGTTGGTTGGTGATCTAGTTTTAAACACATAGTTTGAGCTTGGGAGTTATTATATTTTATATATATATATATCATTTATTTTCTTGGCGATTAACTATATGAACCCCACCCATTTTGAGAACATAGTGTCAAAAAATGTTTTGGGGGTTCTTTTCTTAATATCCTTGTGGTTAGGTTGGATGAATGGTTACCCACCCTTTCTCACTCTTTATTCCAAAAAATAATGAAATGCATGAGTTTTAGTTGATAGATATTACAATTGATTCTATTGAGATGTGTTGTGGTGTGATGAGATGAATAAGGTATCTTCAAGAAAGGTGTGATGTGATGAGATGGCTTAGGTGAATTAGGGTGATGTAAGATGTGATGAACCATGGTTTTTTAAGTGGGATGGGGGGGTGATTTATGGTGGGGGTTGTTCCTGGTTGGAGTATAAAATAAGTTTTATATACTATATATTAATGATACCCAAATTATCTTGTGATGGATGTGATGTGAGGTGATGACCTAGGTGCCTATGAGTGGGATGTGATGTCATTTGATGTGTTGTGATGTAAAGAGATGTTGTACAGAAGAGGTGGAAGCATCAGTATTGTGTATAAGAGTGAAAAATACATGGGAAAGCAGTGTGGAATACCCTATATTGATATTCATTATATTATGTCATTAATCATGAATTGAATTATTTAGTGTTCATTCAATGGTGAGGATGGGTTGGACAGTTAACCTCTTTAAGTGTTTCTCATTCTATTGTTTTCTCATGGGTGCATTGGTACGATTTTTTCACATGTTCATGATGGACATTGGTTTTTCTAATGAGTATGCTTGTATGATCACCCTACATATTAAGATCACATTTTTTGTTTTCTAGGAGAACTAAATGGGTTGTGCTAGACATTACTAGTTTAGACCATTGGATAGTTGTTGTGTCGCTACCTTATCTATATTTTGTTTTTTACTTTGGATACTTTATTATGTATTTGTTTAATTTATACATTAATTGTGGGATGTTTTATTATATATATTAGGTATTATTACATGGATACTATTTTTGTTGTTTAATATTATCTCTTGATCCCATATTAATAAAAATGGAAATGCCTCCAATTTTATGATATTTCTATACCCACTGTTTTACTCACCCACCTTGGGCCTACTGGAGGCGGGACCAAGGGGTCATTTTCTTTCACCCTTCATTATGGTATCATTGGAGGTAGTTTATTATGTTAGTGTGTTATTAGTAGTGATGGTTGAGAGATAGGATGATGTTTATATTTAGAGACAGTGAGGATTGTATTGGTTTGTATGGAAATAGTGCTAGTTGAACTTAGAGCATGGCATAGGCCAGGAGAACCCGCTATGATATAGGATTTTAGATACCCCTATAATGTATTGTACAGACTTTGAGATTATTGATCAATGAATTTAGGTGTCATTGTTTTCAAGGTAGAGACCTTGGAGAGGAACATGCATTATAATGACTTGTGTTTTTGTTTGAACATGAGGGTTTTTTGGGAAATTTTAAATAGTTAAAAATTAATTAAATAAGACTTAATAAAATTTCCTTACTATTAGAAAATATAAATAATATTTTCTCTTGTATTTATGGAACTTGGTAGTTTCCCACGTGTGACACATCTACTAGAGGTTTTTCTGGAGAACCTATTTGATCACTAGAAGGTTGATCTGGTTAAAGAGGATGATCACTGGGAGAAGATGTTGTGCACTTATTATTATAAATATTTTGTAATGTGTTAGGTTATTGTCTCTTATTTATAGATTGAGTGTTTTTTGAAGGACTTGGATTTCACATTCGGTTTTATATGGTTTAGGGTGGAAAACTAGGTCTCATTGTAAGTAAGTTAGTTGTGGGGAGTTGTACATCAGTGGTGAATGTTGTTTTCAGGTGAGAAAAAGGAGGTAGATGTGATGTGGTCAGAATTAAAGAGGTAGTGTTTATATTATCAATGATTTGGGTGGAGAATAGAAATGTGATTTTATCTATTTAGAAGGGGACAATGTTAGCATGGGAGCTTGGGATAATGTTAGAGGACCTTCAAGGTTTTTCTTGAGATATTTTTCTAAATGAGGAGTCTCAATCACACCATCTTGAGGAGGAACTCCATCCTTAGATCTAGTATGTAGTTGTTTCTTTTATTTTTACAAAATATTTATAGTTTCATTAGAATTTATAGGTGATCAAGATGGTTCACTCGGGAATATTTTTTCTATGAGAGATGATCCATCAGGGTTCCACAAGGAGTAGAGTTTATTGCTGTAGGATTCATCCACTAGGTCCTTTGAGGTTTAGACTAGTGGGGAGTCAACCTCAAGAGGTTTATTTCAAAAATATTGGGAGATTTAGTACAATCTATTTCATGTGTGGAGTGAATTTTCATCATCAATACCAATTCACAGTGGTTGTTAGGGATTAGCATGGAGGTGGTTGTCAGTTTCAGTATAAATTTTCAGTGATGACATTTTAGTTGTGGGGGAAGCACAATTATGATCTACTTACGATTGATAGATCATGTAGAGGCCAACCCTAGGATGTTTCTCTTTTTTAGGGACCTATTCTAGAGTTAATTCATGGAGGTGTCTATTAGCAGAGAGTTAGAGTATCTGTGCATGATCACTTGTAGGGAGTTGAGGAGGAAACACCAATGGGGCCATAAGTCATTAGAGGTACGATCAGTTGGTTTAGTACCCATATTTGTGCCTTGTTTGATATTGGATCCTCAAAATCCTTTATTTCACCCATTATAGTCTATTATTTGGGTCTATATATTGAGAGGATTAATGGTCCCTTGGTGTTGACTATTCGATTCAGAGGCCAAACCATCTTGTTTTATGTGTGCTAGTGGTGTAGACTGATAATGAGGGCCATATCAGTCACGTGGAGATCATTCCCTTCTATAGATTCCCCTATATGATTTAATTATCATAATTAACTAGATGTATTATTTATGTTCTTTTATATTCTAATTATTGAGAAAATTTTTGTTCTCGGATTCGGATAACCAATTTCTTATTTTTATAGCTGAGTGGGTTCATCGGTTGTTCAATAGAAATATAGTCACCCAGATTTATTTGATGGAAGAGATATCTATGGAGTCAGTGGACACTAGGATGGAGGAAAATCCCAGATTTCTCATAGTTGTTTTAGATATTTTTACTAAGGATGTTGGGAGTTACCCCATGAAATGATGTCGAGTTTCAGATAGTCTTACAACACAATGCTTCTTGGTTTTCAATGTATCCTTATTATTTGGACCCCTATACGTTGTGTTAAATGATGATTTGGATAGATAATAAGATGAAAAAGGGATTCACTAGGCCTAGTGTTTCACTGTTGGGTTCTATGTTATTCTTTAATAAGATAGATGGTAGTTTATGATTGTGTATAGACAGTCGGAGGATGAATCATTCAATGATAAAAAATCATTACTCTCTTCTGAGGAAAGATGATTATTTTTCAACTAGTTTTACAGTGGTGATTTGGTTTTCTCAGAACAATTTGTGGTCTAGGTATCACCAGTTGAGGGAAAAGGATGGTGATATCCCAAATAATTCCTTCATATATATTTATGGGAATTTCAAGTTTTTGGTCATGATATAAGGTGTCAAGAATAAAACTACTATGTTCATGGGGCACATGAACTATGTGTTCCATAAATTTATAGCATAGTACATAGTTGTGTTCATCAATGAAAATTAGATCTACATAAAGTTAGAGGAGGATCATTCCAATCATATCATAGATTTCTTATAGGTTCTCTGATACCCAATATTCTATTGGAAGTTGTTCAAGTGTATTCTTTTGAAATGAGAGGTACATTTCCTTTGGCATGCACTATCTTATGATGGTATGGCAGTAGACCCATCAAAGTTCAAGGAGCTTGTTTCTTGGATAACAAACAATAATGTGGTTGAGGATCATAGTTTTCTTGGGAATATAGTATATTAATGATGGTTTATGTATGATTTTTCTTGATTTTTATCCCCACTAATAGAATTAACAAGGAAGATCCATGGTTTTTTGGAGGGATCAGTGCTAGGAAGCATTCAGAAACCTAAAGGAGATGTTTTTCATTGCTATATTTATTTAGTTTCTAGTGGAAGTGGTGAGGTTTGAGGTGTTCTATTTTTCTTCATATTTTTTCCTAGGATGTTTTTTATGCAGTATAGAGTATTGATCTCTAATGTATCTAGGAAGTTACATACCCACAAGCATAATTATTCCTCCCATGATCTATAGATAGCAGTGGTTGTGTTTGCACTGATGATTTAGTGATATTACCTTCTCAGGGAGTGCACTTTGGTCTTTATAGATCAAAATATATTGAGGTATGCCTTTTCTTAGAATTATCAAAATTTGAAACAATGGAGTTGGTTCGATTTTATTAAGGACTATGATTTGGATATATTATACACCCTAGTAAAGGGGAAGGTTGTGTTTGACTCTTTGAGTAAAATGTTAATTAAGGATGAGGTTTAAGAGTTTGTAGATTCCTGGAAAGTGGTGGAGGATTTAAAATCCTATCACTTAGATGAAATGGTGTTTGATGGTAGGGGTTTCTTATATTAAATAATAATGCAGTCTTCTCTAATGTAGTTGTTGGAGGAGTCTCATTGGGGAGGCTTGGAGATATAACTAACGTGAGATTGTGTGGGACATGGTGTCACTCTGAAGGGATGGTCAGATGATGGTGGGAACCAAATTTTATTTCAATGTAGGTTTTTATACTATTTGGGTGATCTTAGAGGGTTCAAAAAATAACCCCCATCATAGAGACCAAAAAGACGGGTGTCGTGGATGTTTTTGAAAGGAGGTATGTGGATGACGTGTTGTGGTTTCATGGGGTCCTGAGATAAATTTTCATATATCGAGATACTCATTTCACTTTGTGTGTTTATAGGGGATTATAATGTGAGATTAATAGTCAGTTATGTATAAGGAATTATTTTCACCCTCTTACAGATGGAAAGTTTGAGAAGACTATCCACACACTAGAGGATATATTGTGTGTGTCTATCTTAGAGTTTATGGATCATGACCACAAAATATTCCTCTGGATGAGTTTTCCTACCAAAACATATATCAATCATCCAATGGTATGTCACACTTTAAATTTTTTTACGGGTAGCCACACCATTTTCCATATTGTTGGATGGGGGTTGGTGAGGCATTAGTTTTTTGGACATGATGTGGTGCCCACAATGATAGATAAGGTTCATATTGTTCATGAGAGGATGAAAGTAGTGCATGAGAGTAATAAGTTTTATGATGATTTTTTGTGGATTTACTTGGAGTTTTATCTTTTAGAAAACTTATTCTTGAAGGTATTCCATATATGAGTTTAAAAAAGGTTTGGTAGAGTGAGTAAGCATTATGTCAGGTTCATTGGGCCTTTTGGGGTGTTGGGGCATGTCATAAAGGTGGAATATCATCTAGAATTGACACCATTATGGGGTAGGATCAATGAGGTTTTCCATTTTTCTCATTTTAGTTAGTATCCTAACATTGAATCACATGTCTTTGACTGAACAAAGATCGATATCGAGGATGACGTGATGTTCGTTCAATGGCCATTAGATATATTGGATCTTCTTGATAAGGTGTTGTGTGGAAAAACCATTTCCTTGGTTGTAATTTTATGGAGGCATGGTGTCCCTGAGGAGATTACTTGGATGTGAGAGAAACATATGTATGACCCATACCTAGATCTACTTTTAGTTTCTTTGTTTTTGTTTTTTTTCATAGATGATGTGATGTTTGCATATTGATGGTTTATAAGAGGTTTTGTTACATTGATGTGTTATTTTCATGATGTGTGATGTGTGAAAAATTCCAAAGTATGAAAAGGGTAGTACCTAAATTTTAATTAGGATGAATCATACTATGATGCAATTAAACCCTTGTGGGAGAGCCAGTTCCTTCCATAGTAGATAGTATCTTGAGATGGATGATTAAATTCTTTGATTCACATGTTAGGGGTAGTATGGTTTTTTGGTAGCAGTGATTGTCATTTAGGATTCATGGTTGTGTAGTGATGATGTTTTTTTGGATATTTTTGTGAGTTTTGGTTTGCAATTTCGGCTGGTATTAGTTTTTTTTCATGTGATGAGATCTTTGAGAGGTATCTCTTTGGGTGGTTTTTCAGACCTATTTTATTTTCTCGTGTTTGGTTTTGATTCTCAATAAAGAAAATAATTTTATAGGTATCAGATATAATTTACCATGACTTCCCAACCCATTACATTTCTAGTATATTTGGTTGTAGGGAATTTTTATACTTTTTCCCTCATTTGTCTAATTATTCTCCTCAAGGATAATAGAATCGTCTCTGTAAATACATCACCTATGTGAATCGGTTAAATGGATGAATAATCTATGTGGGTTGGAAACATGAATTGTCTACATGGATACATCGCCTCATCAATTCTGTTAAATGGATGGATAGACTACATGGATCGACTACATGACTCAGTTATGTGTATTAATCAGCTACATGGATGAATCAACTAGATAAACGGTTCAATATGTGAATCAGCTACATTGGCTACATGAGTCAACTACAATGCTAGATCGTCTTTATGAGTGATTAACTATGTGAATCATCTATATGAATTGTCTTTGTGAGTGATTGACTATGTGATTGATCAAATACATGAATCAGATATGTGAACACATCTAAGTAGGGATTTGGGCTATGTGAAATCAGTCCATTGTAGATTTCTACTAGTTTCATGAAAGTATCTATTCGGGTCTTCAGAGACTGTGAATCAAGGGCCTTCAAAGGACAATTTGGACAGGATAGTTATATCTTTGAGTTTTTGTGATGACAGAGGCTATAAAAGAGTCATCATTATAATTTTTAATTAGATCCACAATAATTAGTAAATCAAATATGTTTAATTTTAGAACCAAATCATTCTGTATCTATTGACTCATAAATGATGTACCTTCCTTCATTCCTTCTATATTTCTTTCTCTAGATATTGAATGTTCTAAATACCTTACCATACATGTGTGGAACCCTTCTACTAGTGGATTGAGTTCTCAAGTAGAAGTTCCATCTTACATGCACCCCCGGTTTTGGTGGAATAATTCAACTGAGGCTTCTTTCTCCTAGGTTGGGAAATATCCTTAGTTTCTCTTTATATTTATCATGAATGGAGGCTTGTTTATTTATCTATGTTTATATAGTTTCATACAAACCAATAAATAAAAATTAATATAATAATTAAGTTTAGAAGGGTGTTAGGGAATGTGAATCTCATATATTTACAAGATTTCTTATAAATGGTATTATAACTGTATAGGAGATATACCTTTCTAAAAATCATTTTTTCTTGTGAATTTGATTGCAATTTATTTGGGAAACAATGGAACCCTTGTTTTTTTGTTTTTTATATAATCTTAAACGTATTTTTCTGATAACTTATAGTAGGATAATGAAATAGTTTCCCCTTGATATATGATCTGTGTGAGAATGACCCAAAATAATGGAGTGATAGTGACATAGATCCCCTATAAAAAAATTTCAAATTCTATGATGTGTATAATGTGTAATGTGCTAATGGATGAGGTTGTTTGGCATTACTTGTTATGTTAATGTGGTGTGTGGTAAGTGGTTTTGTTGTGGTGGTTGAGATGGGGTGTTGTGTTATGAGGTGTCGCTGTCATGTGTGGTTGTGATGTGGTATGTGGAAATGTGTGATGGGTTATGAAATCATGTTGTGGGGATTTTGTGATGATATTTTTGGATATGTGGTGGACATTGTTCTACGTGTATGGGAATGTGGTAATAGTGTGTGGTTTTTATGGAAATAGTAAAGATGTTTTGTTGGGTTGTGATGCTCATTGTGTGTTGTGTTGTTCTATTTTCACTTGTAGTATTGGTATTAAATGATAATGTTGAAGATGAAATGGGATGGAAATAGTGAATGGATGTTGAACTAAAAGGGGAATTCGGTTAAATGTTAAAATGGTTTATGAATAAATTAAATGGATTATAAATAATTGAACGAGTTGGATATTTAAATGAAATTGGATGATAATGTGAAATCTAGATAATGTATTAATTTCAAATGGATTTTGGAATTTGAAATGTGTCTTATGGTTTTTTTTTGGCATTGTGAATTTGAAGGTGGTAGAAAATTTGGGGAATGAAGTGAGTTGGTCGGTGTTCTGGTTATAAATCCATAGGTTAGTATTATGTGTTATGATACTATATATCTATACCATATATGTTCATGTTTATTATCTATGTTTTCCCCACATGTCGAGTAGCTAGTGCTGACAACCAAAAGTTTTTGTGAGTTTTTTCCAACATCCCAGTGGTGCGGATGAATGAAAGGCTACTTTCTCTCCCCCACTCTCTATTCCAAGTGATGATTAAATGCATAGAAAATGATGGCCATAAGACAAATGTGTCGTTGTCTATATGTGATGCGATATGATGAGATGGTCTAGGTGTTTGTGGGAGAGGTGTGATGTGATAAGATGGCATAGTTTTCTTCGGGTGAGGTGAGATATAATGTCCCAGGTGTTTTCTGGTGAGAGATTGGGGTGACTTATGGTGGGAGTCATTCATGGTAGTAGAAGGACATGATGTTTTTTCCTACAATTTCATGACACCCAACTTATATGGTTATGACCTAAGTGTCTATGAGTGCGATGAGATGTTGTATATAAGAGATGGGAGTGCGAGGATGTATTCAGTTGGGGTGTGAGAGTGGAAAAATAGATTGAAAGAATTTTAGGGTACCCTATATCGATATGATTCATATTATGTTATTAATCTTGGTCTGTATTATTCAAGGAGCAAGACTTAGTAAGGTTGGAATGGGCAGTTGACCTGATTAGGTGTCATTGGGTGTGATGTTTTCTCATAAGTTAAATTTATGATATTTACACATGTTCATGAGAGAAATTGGTTTTCACGCAAAGCATACTTATATTCTCACCTTACATATGTAAAACTTATTTTCAGGTTTGAAGGTGGATTATATGGACCATTTTGGACAATACTAGTTTGGACCTTAGGAGAGTTACTATGTTGCTTCCTTATCTATCTTTTGGGGTTCACATTGGAATCATTTATATGTAAATTTATTATTTATACATACATTATGGGATTATTTTTTTGATTTATTTACATTATTTCATGTATTTTCCAATAGGTGGTTCGTCTTATCTCCTAATCCAACATTGATATAGAGATTAATGCTTACAATTATTTTGATATTTTTACACCATTGGTTCTAGTTTCAAACTCAGGACCTACTAGATGTGGGAATCGGAGGACATTATATGTCTCCATTAGTTGTGGTATATTTGATTGGAGGAGGTTTTGAAAATCATGAAATTTTAGTTGATTCTATCAAGAATTTTCATTTCAAGGTTATGACTACATAACTTATTACCTTGTAAATAAACAATATGTGTAACATTATAAGACATCCACATGTGAATGTGTTTATAGAATAGGTAGTTAATAATTAATTAATACTTTAAACTCAAAACATGATAGATTTATCATTCATTTATTGATTTGGATTAATTATATGAAAATAATCTTACTTGATTCCTTTTAAAATTCTAAGTGAAATTGTTTTTTTTTACTGAGTATTTTATTTACTATCCACGTATGATTTTAAAGATAATGTCTTGGAGGAATTTTTGATGTAAAAATTTAAAAAACAAACCTTTAATGGATTATAATATCCATAAGTGTAATATCCCATAATTTTAAAAGAAATATTATGTTCATTAGAAAACATGATAAGAAACATAGATCCTAAACAAACCCTATCATATTATTATTTAAATATGACTATTATAACCATACCATCGAATTAGAAGGTATGAATAGGAATAAAAATGTTATAAAAAATATATAATGGTCCTAATCAATAAAAATATATAGATTATTTCTTCAAAATAATCACTCAATTTTTTAGTAAAGTGTTTTTTCATAAAAAATGAGTTATTTAAATTTCTCTTATTGCTTTCTACGAATGAATGTTATAATTAATTTCTAGAAATTTTATAAATTTTACATTATAAAAAATAAATATTTTTTTAAATTACTTATATTTTGTTATTAATAATCTAATTATGTTTTTTGGAATCAATTTTAGAATTGTATTTTGTATAAAAATATTTTTTATACTTAAAAAGACATTTTCTTGAGAATACATTTTCATCATGATTTTACTATTTAATTTTTAAATAGATTCCTCTACTTATATGTTTTGAATTTTGAAAAATAAATTTCATATTTTTAATCAGTTCATCCATATTTTTTAAATAATCACCTTTTATTTTTTATCAACATGAATAGTATCGTTATTAAGTATTTATCACCAAGATAAATGTAAAAAGGTAATTAAATGTTCCAAATAATATGATAATGACTAAAAACAACAAAAAACTTGAGTTTATACTAATGTATTAGTGGTGTTAAAACATGATCATCCATGTCTCTAAAATATCAATACTCAATTCCATATTTCATTGATTTTGAAATTTATAATACTTAAGTGAATATTAACAAAAAATATCACACTCTTGCATTTATTAACATTAATATTTTTTGAAAATAATAGAAATAAATTCTATTTGGATACAAATATTCATTTGAAATATAATTTTTTTTATCATGGTAAATTATATTTAATTTTTAGTGAGTAAATAATTACATTAAAATATTACGAAACACTGAGGTGGTAATTATCCAATTAATAAATAAATTAAAATTTATTTTCAAAATATTAACATTATATATATTTTTGATGAATTATTTTCTTGTATTTAATTCTTATAAAACCATATCATGTTATGTATTTCTAAATTGATTATATTCAAATTTCCTTGTCTTGATATTTTTTATTTTGAAGGAAATAAATAGTTCTAAAATTAGTATTACTGAAAATTTATAATTAATAATATTTTAAAAAATTATTTAAAATTACTAAATATCCAATAATTGGGAACTTGATTGGGATATAGTTTCAAATATCAAACATGTTCCATTTATTGGACTATTTTCCTTTTATAGTAACTATCTTGACCCATAAAGAGTAATGACATCGTTTTGATGTTAATTATCAAGAAGGGTTAAATCGGACTAATAAAATATATATGGGTAAAAAACTAATCTAAACATTTAAAAATTTAATTTTTTGAGAGGTTTTAGACCCATACTCATCGTATAATCAAATTATATGAGTTTAGAGCCTTTTCCCAACAAAAATTAATTTATATTAATTTAATATTTTAAGAAATTCCAAGCGTGACCCACCCCTCTGTTATAAAAGGGTACCTCATCTCCACTTTTCTTCAAACATAAAAAATATTATTTGTTTCATCCAATAACTTACCAAATACCTTCTTAAAATCACCCCCACCCCACATTATTTTTTGGCATATTTTGGGATGATTACCAACCTTAGTGGTCATAAGGTGTAAATTAAAGGAGGTTGTCTAAAGAAGAGGTATAGATATTAATCGACCATTTTAGTTTCGTTTCCGCTACTACATCCTTAATATATTACTAAAACATGATAAAAGAGTAACAAAAATATCTTCCATATACTATTATTTTATTATTTTAATGTAATAACCTATATCCAACTCTTCCATTAAATGGGAAATGAAAATATTGTTTGTGTGTATGGCAGACTACCACCTCACGAAAAAATGTAACTCTTTTTCAATAACCGCCTCTCATGGATGGTTATAATGACTGAATTAATTTTTATATATGTTATTAATAAAATATTATACTTTCTAAAAAATAATATATCATTTAATTTCTCACATTTCTATTCATTGAATATTTATAATGTTGTTTGTGCGTATTTCTGGACTACCACCTTCACAAAGAAAAGGGATTAATTTTCATGACCACATCACATAAATGATATATATATATGTATCTAAATAAATAGTATTTTATTTATGATACTACTTCAATTATTGAAATATAAACCAATACTTACTCTCTTTCTATAATGTTCGTTGAAAAATTGAAACGTTAGTCATGCGTACGTTTAACCTATAGTCTCCATGCTTGTAACGTAGTTCATTTTTCGTAACAATATATCCTTCTTGGTTTTGAAATTATAATTTATATATAAATATTATTATTATTGTGGTGATTATGGAAAAATGTCCCCTTTGACTGCAGCCAATACACTAAAAATGTTTTGAAATTACGAACTGAACATCTTTAAAATGCCCAACATGAACAAAATTGATTAAGTAAATAAATATTTAAATAAAATAAATGAATTAAATTATTAAATATTAACATATTAATAATATAAAATGTTCTTAATAATTAAAATAATTTATATAAGTTTATTAAGTATGATTTAAATGGTATACATGGAATTTATGGACTCGAGGTGAGGGATTTCATCTCAATTTTCCTTCATTGTGACATATTTTATTGTTACACGCATAATTTATATTATATGGTTTATTTAAAACTAATTTAGATTTTATATCATGAATAATATATACATAAACATATTTTATGTTTCAATTTATATTATTTTATCCAAGGGTATTTAACATGAATGTTACCAAGTGGTAAAGGGGTTTTTAACTCAATTTCCATTCACTGGGATATAACTCCTCTTCATTGACTTTTTTATTCCATGATTATGTGTGAATTATATCTAAACAATTTATTATTTATTTTAACTATTATATAGTAGATTTAAATTCTTTACACGTAATCCCTCCATAGATCATCTCTCAATTCAATGATATGATCTTTGTAAGGGTTATTCATCTCAAATTCCCTTTCATTGGAACATATGTTTAATGATATGGTCCAATATTTTTTATTAGGTTTATATAATACCCATTATAAATTTTAAATTTTAAATTTCATTATGTTCATTATATTTATAGTTTTATTTTATTTTATTGTTTCTTGAGGCTTATGAATGAAATGTTACTAAAGTTGAAAACCCTTTATCTTACAATATTCTTTTTTTTTTCAGGATTGTTTATCTTCAAGGTTGCTTGATGTGGAAATCATATGCTTTTAATTTCATGAACAAATTATATTTTATTTTACTCTTCTTATGAATTCTTTACATGTTTAATTTACTTTTCCTCCCTTATTAATTAATGAATCGTCTTTATATTCCATTTTTATGTGATATCAACCATATATCTTCTCTTAGATCGGGAATCTTTCTCTTCCATATCCATGTTTTCTAAAAAAAATTTAAAAAAACTTTTCTAAATATAAATTATTTTCTAAAGATATTTAATTTGGCATTGTTCTTTCTTGGGGATTACGGTTGAGAAGTTATCAAAGTGGAAAAGTCATTATGTTATAATCTCCTTTTTCAGGATTTTTTATATTCAAGGTTCATCATAGAAAAATCATATTATCCAAATTTCATAAACCACGTATCATTAATTATAATTTGATTTTGAATGTGATTTAAATGTTTAATTTTCATTTAAATTTTTATTTATTAAAGAAACATCATGAAATTAATTTGTAAGTGATGTCGGTCTTGTATATTCATTGAGATTGGGAATCATTCTCCTATAAATTCATGTATTAACAATGTTTTCAAAAAAATTCATTTATAAATAAAAATTATTTGATAAATCTATTTAACATGATCTTTAACCTTATTTTAAAAGGGTTTTAATGTAAAATTTCTTAACATTTTCCAATTGGGACACATTTAACACCGTTTAAAAAGTGTTTGATAAAAATGTTTATTTTTTAACATTTACAACATGGATGGTAGTTCCCACAATCATGGCTATTATTTTCATTAATGTTTCCTTTATAAGTTTCCATCGTTATATTTAAAGAAAATTATTTTGAAAATGTTTTCAAGACCCGTCCTCTAGGGCCTAGGAAATGACTACCCCAAGCCCACCTCCAATAGGCCAGGGGCTTGTGACTAGTGTTGAGTAGGAATATCCCACAAATCAGAAGCATTAGTCTAAGTACCTATAAAAACGTACACATTTCCAAGCCACAAATACTGTATGTAAAATAGAATGTAAACTGTGCATGCCACTAAGATATGCACTGAGAGTAACAGTACAAAATTTAAGTAAAGGAGAAAGTATACTAGTTGAAAAAACAAAAATTGTAAACAAGAGAGTACACATGTCGCTGGAAACCTGTCGGTAGAAAACCATACATAGAGGGTAGGTGAAGGGAAACTGCCTGAAGCCATTGGAGTACACCTCATCTGCCTAATCTCACTTGGAACCACCTAGTACTAGACCACCTAGGTCTCTGTCAAAACGTCAGTTTTCTTCACAAGACACAACATGTCTGGGAAAATCCCATATAGGGGTGAGTAAAACAATACCCAATAGGACACCATAAAAACAACAGAGGAAAAAACCACAAAGAAATACACAATGTACAGTCAGCTCTACACATATATATTCCCATACATATACCAAGAACATCCAAATATACTCTTCTCAGACACTAAGAATCATAAGTTTCCAACCTCATAGCCAGCAACATGATCCTCATCGTAGGCTCAAAAGGTAACACACAAAACTAGGAGAACACACTCCAAGAGCTCAAATATCCTAGATGGAATCCATCTGAGAGATACACTCCATCAGGAACAACTATACCATTACAAATGGTATGTCTAATAGAATGTGCTCCATCATAAACATTCTACTAGGTCCAGCTCTAGTGCCCATCACCATAGGTTTAGTTATTGTTGTCTTTCACTGAACACAATACTAAGGAAACCCAGTACGAGTGGAAATCCCTCACCACTATACACAGACGAGGGAGCCCTACTCCTAAACATATCGAAAAACCTTTTTCGCTCCTATAAAGAATGTCCCACACCTTATTCCATTTAGGGAGTACTAGCTCTTATCTAGGTAACATTAACATTATGTGGAGGGTCATGCTCCTTTTAGTTGTGTCCTATAGCCGAGGGGGCTTCAAATCAAATGGATGACCTGCTCCCCGTTGCTACTCTAGATGGGGGAGTGAAACTCTATAATTTAAGACATGCACTATGATCCTAATTGGTAGTAAAACTCATGATGGACCTACAGCCTAATCCCATAGGGGAGCATGACTTCTTTAGTTGAGGACCCTGAACCTACCTAGTTGGGGAGTACTACTCAGTGATTAGAGGAACCACGCCTTGGTACAACAGGGGAGTACTGAATCTGTCAGTTCATGTGTGGAGGAGCCATGCGCTAGACCAATAGAGGAGTAATGGATCCTATAATAGAGGACTCTAACCCTACCCAGTAGTGGATTATCGACTCTATGTATGTTAGGTATAGAGGACCCAGTCCCTAGTCCTATAGGGGAATACCAACCCCACGGATATAGGACTCGCTCCATGGTCCTGTAGGTATTACCTTCTCTTCCTTCATAAACATCTCTTGGAACCCAACCCCTAGGCCTTCAGGGGAGTAACACCCCCGAAGGAAGATAACCAAAGAAAAAAACCTACTCCAATGATGTGGGGACTCTTATATTTACAAGACACTCCAATTTCCACTCAAGCACGCTTGTATCGAGGGGACCTACTACTCAAACCATTAGGCCGCTTGAAACTTACAAAAAAAAATGCACTCAGAGTATCTCAAAAGGATCTTCTTGTCATAAGGGTCTCAATGTCGTAGATAGCTCTTCAAACTGACGCTCTATTTGAATGTTATGGGAATTTTAGTGAAAAGGGGGTCATTGCGGTCTGGGTACGGTCCGAACTAGCCCAAACTGCTGGTCCTGGCCCACCACGGCTAGTCCTGGCCCGTTATTTCGGCCCGACCCGCTTGAGTAGGCAAGTCCACTTCACCTAGATTCAGTAGATGCCACGTCCCATCTATGCCCACGCACCTCACGGCTTGAGTCATAGGTACAACTAAACATACTGCAGCACAAAGTCGTAGCTTCTCCCCTGCGGTCATCTGTGCCTATGTGGCTACTGATGCCACTACGGTATGCTGTTTTTCTCTTACATGGGCCACCGAACTCACTCTGCTGGTCTGATTTATGATCCAGAAGAAGTTCAGGGATCCTTGGGTCACCACCTTCTCTTTCGTGGGCTCTGATCCATGCCATGATCCTTCCTGGTGTGAAGCTGTTTAAGGGTTGATATTTCCCACACCTCTTCGATCCATATTCCACTTTCATCATCACACCTCTATCATACCGCCTCCATTCCATATCTTTGATATCAGATCATTACGCCAAGAAACGGTTTACCAAATATCGATCCTTCATCATCCCACGAAGAACGTGAAGAACACGGGGGAGAAAATCACAATTTAATAACCCAAGGAACAAAACATCGTTGTTTTTCATTCCATCCTCAATCCATTCAGTTTGAGGAATCAAGATAACAAAACTAGAATAATCACCACAAAAAATCCCCAAATTCCCACAATCAAAACCATCCTGCATACACGAACGACCCGTAGGTCAACCTATTCATGGTTTGATCCTCCCTCATCATTTAAATCTAAGAATAGAAAAAAAATGAATTTAAAACACTCTCCGTTCTGGGATTTGGTTTTTATCATTAATGATATTGAAGTTGCATCATTGTTGATCATCAATTCACTGCTCTTCTGATCCATGTCATGGTCTTGATTCGCCGATCTGTTGGCATTCTTCAAAGATGGATCCTTCCCCTTGACTTATAAGGTTTCCATGGTTTTGTAAATAACCCTTGAATTCTGAATAAGGTCATATTAAAATAAATCTCGTGTTGGTTCAAATAAATTTTTTTATTAAATATTTTTATTACGTTTACGTCCAAAAACTATATTTCACCCTAAACCCAATCTGATCAAGGTTAGGCCTCACCTAAGGTAAATTCACTATTTAGAATGTAGTGGTGCCCTCGTATTTCTGATCCAGGCACCTGTTTAAGAGTTATTCCACCTATTCAGGAAAACCAATCATGTCTGCTATTAAAAACATAACATTTCTCAATGGATTGTTTCAGGAACACTAGGATTTGGAATCACATGTTGTCTAACCACCTGATCTTGTAATTTTTATAAGAATTTTCTAAAAATAGAGTCGAGAAAAATCTGAGTCATTAAATTCTCCCTAGATTTGGGTATTTTGTCCCCAAAAAGAAAAATTCCCCACTCAATGGAGAAAAAGTGAGCTCCCTACTGGACTCCCACACTAGAGAGCTCACCAAGGGTCCATGTGCTTCTTACAAGAACACACTCATAAGAACCACTAAGATCGACCACTCTCATGTCTATCTTCTATTAGGACAACACTGCACAACAACGGGCACATTTCTATTTAGCTATGATAAGTGGGAAAGCCCCATGCACTAAAATCCATTTACTTCCATGTGGTCTTGTGGTTCACTTCCATGCTAACCTGACACAGATACTAATGGAACCCCACGGTTCACATACACCCCTGGATGAACTATAAAACAGCCTCCACCATTGTAACACAATCAATTTTGACGCTAAACACATGAGGGGGTTATTCACAAATGAAATAGGGCTACCCAAGAGTGAACACAGGGTCTTACTAGGACCTCTAACTATATCCTCTAGCTGCCACAAAACTTTTCAAAATAAAAACATTGCCACACCTACTATTGACATACCAACTGAGTATGGATGGTAAAAAGCCATACCATAATATGAAAACATCTTGGGGTCTAAATCTACCACCATAGAATGATTCAAATCATGGATCTCCCCCTTCTAGGTCCACCAATCCAAACAAGTCGAGAAAAAAAAACTCCACTGGAAAGGACATGATCTGCCACGACAATTCATCATGCAACCTCACCCAGAACATGCAAGTAAAAGGGACTTGCCCACCATATATCAACACTAGGTCCCAAAAATCCCCTTCTCTACATGTTCTATGTGAGATTCTACCCTATGTTTCTTAGGTTTCCTTTTCACTAAAAAAGTAAACTTCATTCCATCACTATGGAAACACCACACCCTTTTCCTAAAATAGTCAATCTGGGCATGAAAGATAGTATTTCATACCAAGAATGGCATCGTAAGCCCTCGACACTACAACTAAGAGATGAAAACCTTAAATCTCACCTCCAAGAGTCGGTTCACACTATCAGCACTAGTGTGCGATCATCGGGTCTCCTCTAGATGGAGTCTCTAAGTGTAGGGGTCAAGTCCACAGTTTGATCGAAACCTATAAGTATCAAACAAAACTCACAAAAAAGGGGAACAATTTTCACTTGTGTCTATTATGATGACAGTAAAAAAAAGACATGGGTTGTACCTTGGATCTCTTCTAGAGCCTCTGGTTCATAAGACATGACTGTATGCAGTTGTCCTTTCCCAAATCCTCTAGATCCCTGAGCTTGGTGTGGACCACCTAGGGGTTGTGAAGAAAACACTGAAAATTTTCTACCACCTTCTACTTTTTTTTATCTCCTCTTCCTTTACCTCCATATTATGTGACCCCTTTCTCTAAGAACTGTCTCTAACAAGGTGACTTGTCATCCATCTCCCTCTTAACCAAACAGAGGGTTGTAAAATCCCTATTGAGATTCCCCTAGTTGTCGTAAGAATAACACTGCCTCTCATGTGGCTGACCTACTCCTTGGAATTGCTCCTGTACCATAGATCCACATGCCTAAGTTCGAAGATGGGTGTGCCTCATGCACTATAATCCTATCAGTTGTCGTCTACTAGCTCATGCAGATGCCTCAATCTCGTGACCAATGTTGTGGGTCACATCCACCTGCTCCTCAGTGAAAAAACTCTCAACCACCAGAGCTCACACTAGCACTCCAGTATAGGATGGAATATTCACTAGAATGACTAAAATCCTAATATCTTGGTATAATCCCTTCTCTAATGTCAGAGCTATGAAAAACTAGTCTCAAACCATGTCTAAGGAGTACTGTGACAAGTCATTGAACCGCACCAAAACCTCTTCCACTATCATGTTGCCCTGTCGAAGCTGAAAAAGATCCTAGATACATGTTGATCTCAACATGGTTGTGTAAAACTCTTCCCTGAAGATTCACTAGAACTCCTCCCAAGTGAGTGTTTCCTCATCATGTGACTGGGTCATTAACCTCTACCATCGTCCCACTGAACCCTGAAGAAGGATCACTTCTAAGACCACTATCTGATCGTGTGGTGTCCTCACTAAGCGAAAAATTCAATTGATTACCTCGATCCAGTCATCTACACTCTAGGGGTCTGGATCACCCAGGTATCTCAAAGGTTGCTGCCTCTGAAGTTCATGTAGTGCCCTCAGCCTATGCGTATCCTTGGCAGGAACTGCTGGTAAAACATGCTGCTCTATAGGTGGTATCACCACTTTCAAACCACCCAAAGGCAACACCTCAGAACCAATGCCTTTCATTGAAGCCTACTCATGGGATGGATCATCATCATGATCACATTGTACAATCCAAGCAGGCTTTCATTGTGGTGTAATCCTGAAATGGATCAAGATGAAACACAGTTAATAGATATATCTAGAGAGATAAATCAATAAGGGAATGGAAAACACAAACCATTACTAAATGATGCATGTACAATTTATTTCATGGTGACCAGTTTTCTAATGTACCAAGTTGAAAAGAAGGTTATTATAGTTCCATTTAATTGATACGTTAGCTACCACACTAACCCTGGAAACTCTAGCCTGAGTGCTGAACTCGAAACTTCTTAACACTGTCACTATGCAACCCAAACCAAGCTCTAAAACTCTTGGTCCCAATGTGGAACCAAACCCCCTCTAATAACACTCTATCATGACCCATCCCTTGGGGTTTGTGTTGTGACTACCCAAATCCCTCCAATTGGCCAGGTGTTGGAGACTAGCACTGAGTAGGCATATCCCACAGGGAGGAATTATCGTATGTACCTGTACACAGTGACACATTTCCAAGACACAAATGTGGAAAGTAAAACACAAAGTAAACCAATAATTCTAGTAAGACAAACATTGGGAGTGATATTAAAAAAATTAAAGTAAAAGGGCTAGTATACAAGCCCCAAAAAAGAAAATTGTAAACAAGTGAGTACACACATCGCGGGAAACCCGTCGGTAGAAAACCATACTTGAAGGGTAAGTGAAAGGTAGCTGCCAAAATTCATAGGAGTAGGCCTAGTCTTTCTGATCCCATTGGGAACCACCTAGTCCTTGACCACCTAGGTCTCTATCAAAATGTCAGTGGTCTACACAAGACATGACACATGTGGGAAAAGCCCGTGCAGGGGTGAGTAAAACAATACCCAGTAGGAAACCTCAAAAACCCCAGGGGAAAAACCACAAAGAAATACATGAGGTACTGTAAGATATACATAGGTATATTTCCATACATATATCAAGAACATATAGATATACTCTTCTCAAACACTATAAATAATAAGGTTTTAACCTTATATCCACCAATAATATTCTCCTCATGTCACCACCTTCACTTACATCGGATCTTATCTAGGCCACAATCCATACTGGTATGAAGCCATTAGTGCAGTGATATTTCATGCACCGCTTCAATCCATCTTCCACTTTCATTATCGCACCTCCATCATATCGCATCATTCCATGTCCATGATATCGGGTAGTTGCGCCATGAAATGGTCGTGCAAAGATCGATCCTTCATCATCTCGCGAAGAACGTGATGAACATAGGGGAGAAAAGCACAATTGAACAACCCAACGAATGAACACTTGTTGTTTTTCATTATGGCCTTGATCAATTTCATTATGGGGATCAAGATAAAAAACCCAGAATAATCACAACATATACGTGCCCAATTTCTCGCAATAAAAACCATTCTGCATATTCGAATGACTTGTGGGTCAACCTGTTCATGAGTTGATCCTATTTCATTGATTAAATCAATGAACATGGAAAATAATGAATTTAAAACAATATCCCTACCTAGATTCAGTTTGATCCTTGAAAAAGAGTGAAGCTACGTCGTTGTAGATCATCGATCCACCACTCTTTCGATCCAAGATCTGATCTTGATCTGCCAATATGTTAGAGTTCATCAAAGGTTTCTTCATCTCCTTGCCTCAAAGGGTTTATAGATTTATTGAAATAACCTAGAAATTCTGAAAAAGGTCATATTAAAAAAATATTACACCGCATCAAATGAAAATATTTTTATGATGATTATGTCCAAAAACTATCATTCACCCTCGACTCATGCCGGTTGAGGATAGGCCCCTCCTGAGGTAATTCATATGTTATTAATGAAACAGTTCCCCTTATATTTTGGATATAGGAACCCATTTAAGTTTTATTCCACCTTTTAAAGAAAATTTCTCATGTGCACTATTAAAAACATAACATTTTTTAATAGACTGTTTGGGGAACACCGAGATTTAAAAAAGCATGTCGTCTGAGAACCTGGTCTCATGAGTTTCCAAAAAAAATTCTAAAAATAGACTTAGTAAAATTCTGAGTCATTACATTCTCCCCACCTTAGGGATTTTCTTTCTCGAAAAGAATAATACCATGATCAAAGGAGAAAGACTGAGCTCCATACTAGACTCCAACACTTGCAAGCTCACTAAGGGTCCATGTGCTGCTTATAAGAACACACTCAGAGAAACCACCGAGATCGACCACTCTCATATCTTCTTAATCTAGGACAACACTGTGCCAAAATGGGGGAATGTATCTTTAGCTACGATAACTGGGAAAGCACCAAGCTCCATGGTCCATCTACTATCATAGGGTCTAGTGGCTCACTTTTATGCTAACCTGATGCAGATACTAACAGAACCCCGTGGTTCACATCCACCCATGGATGAACTGTAAAATAGCATCCACCAACATTCTATGTTCAAGGTTGATGCTAAACATATGAGTGGGTTATTCAAAAACCAAATAGGGTTGCCCAAGAGAGAACACTGGGTCATAATAGGCCCTCTGACTACAACTTCTAGCTGTTACATAGCTTAGTAAAAAAGAAGCACTATCACACCCAATAGTGACATCCCAACTGAGTATGGATGGTAAGAAACCATACCATACTATGGAAACATCTTGGGAATCTAACTCTGCCTCCAAATAATGATTCAAAACATAGAACGCCCTCTCCTAGGGTCATCAATCCAAAGAAGTCGAGTAGAAAAACTCCACTGGTAAGGCCAGGATCCTCCCTAATGATTCATCACGTAACCACACCCAGAACACGAAATTCCAAGGGACTCACCCATGATATCTCAAAAATGGGTCCCATGAAGCCCCTTCATTGTATGTTATATGCTAGAGTCTACCCTCTGCTGCCTGGGATTCCTTTTAACTAATAAAGGAAACCTCATTCCATCACTGCGGACACAACACACACTTTTCCCAAAACCATCAATCTAGGCATGAATGATAGTATTCCATACCAAGAAAGACGTCGTAAGGCCTCGACGCTATGACTAAGATATCTGAACCATAACTCTCTCCCCCAAGATTCAATTCATTCTATCAGTGCTAGTGTTAGATCATTGGGTCTCCTTCAGTAGGATTCTCTAAGTTTGAGGGTCAAGTCTACAATTTTATCAGAACCTCTATGTCTAAAAACAAACTCGTGAAAAAAGGGGAACGATAGAACATGTATCAATTAACATGACAAAAAAAATAAAAGACACTAGTCATACCTCAGGTCTCTCCTAGAACCTCTAGTTCATAATCCATGAGTGCATGCAACTATCCTCTCCCATGTTTTCCATCTCTTGGATCATGGTGTGGTCTACCTAGGGGTTGTGGGGGGAAACTGAAAACTATTTTCCACCTCTTACTACTCTTCCAGTTCCTCTACCTCGCCCACCATCTTATAGAACCCCTTGATCTAAGCATGGTCTCTACCATGGTAGATCATCATCCAGATCTTTCTCTATAGAATGATGGGTTGGACAATCCCTAGAAAGGTTCCCTCGTCCATTGCAATCATAACACCACTTCTTCTATGGATGACCTGCTCCTTGATGCTGATCCTGCACCATAGATCCACACATCTTAGTTTGATCATGGGTATAACTACTACACTATGATCCCATCACCTATCATATGCTATCTCGTATAGATGCCTCTATCTCGTGACCATTATTGCGGGTTACATCCACCTATTCCTCAATTGGGAAACTCTCAAAGACCAGAGATTTGCCTAGATCTCTAGCATAGTTGGGAATATTCAGCATAATCACTGATGCCCAAATATCTTTGCATAAGCTCTGCTCGAAGATCTGATCACTAAAAAACTAGTCTCTCACCTTGTCTTGTGAGTATCATGACATGTTCGTGAACCATGCCAAAAAAATTGTCATTATCATGTTGTCATGTTGATGCAACAAAATATCTTGGATATGAACTGATCTTAATGTGGTTGGGTAAAACTATTACCTAAAGAGTCGCTCAAACTCCTCCCAAGTGATTGTAATCTCATAATTCGAATGGGTCACTAAGCACCACCATATTCCCGATGATCCCTGAAAAGGCTCACGGCTAGGAACACCATCTGATCGAGAGGTGTCCTCACTAAGCGAAAAATTCGAGTGACTACCTCGAGCTAGTCATTTAATGCCTATGTTTCTGGATCACCCCAGTATCTCAAAGGTTGTTGCCTCTGGAACTTGTGTAGCATACTCTACCTATGCACATCCTCGACCTGAACATTCAGTAAAACATGCTTCTCTAAAGGTGGTCGCACCACTGACAGACCACCCGAAGGAAACACCTTATAACTAGTGCCCTACACTGAAGTCTTATCATGGGGTAGATCTTCATCATGATCATGCTGTAGAATCCTATCTAGATTTCATCATAGAGGAATCCTAAAATAGATCAAGATAAACCAAAGCTAATAGAGTATATCTAGAGAGATGAATCAATAAGGATATAGAAAACACATACGATTCCTATATGATGCATGTACCATTTATTTCCTGGCGACCAGTGTCCTAAGGTGCCAAGTCAAAAAGAGGTTATCAAAGTCCCAGTGAATGGATGCATCAGACACCACACCAACACTGGAACCTTTGTCTTGGGATCTGAACTCGAAACAACTTAACACTGCTGCTATGCATCCCCAACCAAACTCACAAACTCCCAGTCCCAATTTCGAACCAAACCCCCTCTAATACCACTCTTTCATGACTCGTCCCCCAGGGACCGTGTCATGACTACCCCAAGCCCCCTCCAATAAGCCAAGGGATGGCAACTAGTGCCTTGTAGGAATATCACACAAATGGGAGGCATTAGCCAAAGTACCTATACACACACACACATTTCAAAGCCCCGAATGCCGAAAGTAAAATAAAAAAGTAAATCATGAATGATACTGAGACAACTACTAAGAGTAACAGTACAAAACTGAACTATATGGGACAGTATACAAGCCCAATAAAAGAAAACTGTAAACAAGTGAGAACACACTTCACTGGAAACCCGTCAATAGAAAACACTAATTGAAGGGTGGGTGAATGGAAGTTTCCTGAAGTCATAGGAGTATGCCTGGTATGTATGATCTCACTGGTCACCACCTGGTCTTGGACCAACTAGGTCTCTATCAGAATGTTGGCCATCTGCACAAGATATGACACATGCAGGAAAAGCCCATGTAGGGGTGAGTAAAACAATACCCAGTATGACACACCAAAAACCACAAAGGAAAAACCACAAAGATATACACAAGGTACATTCCCCTCAACATAGGTATATGCCAATAAATATACTAGGAACATCCCGATATACTCTTCTTAGACACTAAGAATCATAAAGTTTCAACCTCATAGCTAGCTATAGGATTCTCATCGTAGGCTCTAAATGTGACACACAAAACTAGGAGAACACGCTCCATGAGATCAGCCGTCCTAGATGGAATTTTTCCTAGAGACACACTCCATCAGGAACAACTCTACCATTCTAAATGGTACAGCTGAGAGAAAATAATCAATTATAAACATTCTACTAGGTCCTACTCTAGTTCCCAGCACTATAGGATCTGTCATCGTTGTCTTGTGCCTAACGCAAGACTAAGGAAACCCAAGTGAAGAGGCTCGCCCTCACCACTATACACAGATGAGGGATCCCTTCTCCAAACCATATCATGAAACCTATGTCACTCCTATAATGAGGGGCCCACACCTCTATCCATCGAGGGAGCACTATATGTTATATAGGTAATGATAACATCAAGTGTACGGGCCCCCTCCTTGTATTGTGTCCTACAGTCGAGGGAGCTCCAACTCCAATGGAGGACCCTCTCCCCACCACTACTCGAGAAGGGGGAGTGAAACTCAGAAAGTGAGGACCCACACCCTAATCCTATAGGGTTGTATGAATTGTGAGGGACCAACACCCTGATCGCACAAGGGTGTACAACTTCGTAAGTTGAGGGCCCACACCCTACTCAGTAGGGGAGTACTACTCAGTGACTAGAGGACACATGCCCTAGTACAATAGGGAAGTACTGACTTTGTCTGTTCATGTGTGGAGGACCCGCACCCTAGACCAACAAGGGAGTACTGAATCCTATAATAGAGGAACCACACCCTACTCGATAGGGGAGTACCGACTCTATCTGCACTAAATATAGAGGACCCACAACCTAGTCCTATAGGGGGGTACTGACTCCACAGATAGAGGAACTGATCCATGGTCCCGTAGGGGAGTACCTACTCTTCCTTCATGAACATCTCCAAGAACCAGATCCCTAGTCCTTTAGGGGAGTAATATCCCCAAAGGAAGCTACCCAAAGGAAACAAACCCACTCCCATAACGTGGGGAGTCCCATATTTACGAGACATGCCGATTTTGGTTCATGCATGAGTGTACCGGGAGGACCTACTCCTCAAACCATTAAGCCTCATAAAAACATTAAAAAAACACACTTAGAGTATCTCAAAAGGACTTTATCAATTCAAGGGTCTTAATGCCTCATACGACTTATCAAACAGACGCTCTGTTTAAAAGCTACATGTGTTTTAGTGAAAAAGTGGGGTCAATTATGTCTGGGTCCAGTCCAACCCGGTTGGACTGACACGACCCGAACTGGCCTCGGGGTCTGCTAACCCAACCTGATGGGTCTGAAACAACCCACTGAGTCGACCCAGTCCTCCAAGCCTGGCATGCCCTGGTAGAGCTCGGGCCATTCTGCTGGCCCAAACCGCCGGCTCTAGCCCAGCCCGCTTGAGTGGGCCTGTCCATTCCACCCTGACGCTGTAGATGTCATGTACACACCCTGTGGCTTAAACCATGGGTCAATCTATCACAGAACTAGCATGAATCTTCAGCTTCTCCCCTGCGGTCAGCCGCGCCTACGCGGCCATCGGCGCCGGCACCGACGTGGCAGTTGTCTCTTTCACGAGCCATCAGACTCACTCTAGTGGTCTCTTCCATGAAAAACCAGACATGCTATGATGGTTTTTTTTATGATCTGTAAGAATTTATAGGATCCTCAAGTCACCAACTTATATGTCGTGGGCTATGATCCATTCCATGATCCTTCCTAGTTCGAATCTGTTTGAGCAGTGATATTTCCTACACCGCTTCGATCCATCTGCCACCATCATCTCCCACCTATGTCGTACTGCTCCAATTCCAAATCCAGGATATTAGATCATTGTTCCAAGAAATAGTTGCACAACAATCGATTGTTCGTCATCCTGTGAATAACACAAATAACGTGGGGTAGAAACGCACAATTGAATAACCCATGGAACGAACCTTGGTTGTTGTTTTTTCTCCAACCTTGATCCATTCAATTAGAGGGATCAAGATAACAAAACTAGAATAATCACAACATAAACATCCCCAAATTCCCTCAATCAAAACCATCTTGCATACATGAATGACCCATGGGTCAACCTATTTATGGGTTGATTCGCATTCCTCACTTAAATCAATGAACGAGGAAATATATGGAATTTAAAATAATCACCCTACCTGGATTCAGTTTGATCATTGATGAATATCAAAGCTGCATCGTTGTTGATCATCGATCTACCACTTTTCCGATCCAAGTAATGATCTTGATCTTCCAATCCGTTGGAATTCGCTATAGGTGGATTCTTCTCCTTTCCTCAAAGGGTTTACAGGGTTATGGTAATAACCCTAGAATTCTGACAAAGTTCGTATTAAAATAAATCTCATGCTGCGTCAAACAAAAAAAATTTGCTAATTTTTTTTTATGATTACGTCCAAAAATTATCATTCATCCTCGACCCATGCAGGTCGAGGTTAGGCCCCGTCTAAGGTATAATAGTTGTTTTTAATGCAACAGTGCCATCATAGTTTGGATCCAAGAACCTATTTAATGGTTATTCCACATTTTCAAGAAAATCGTTCAAGCGTGCTATTAAACACAAAATATTTTTCAACGGACTGTTCCGGAACACCAGGCCTCAGAATTGCATTCCGTATCAACAGAAGGTCTCATAATTTTCTAAATAATTTTCTAAAAATAGACATAAGAAAAAATCATAGTTTTTATAATATTCTATGATTTTTTTTAAAGTTATTTTTAATGTTAAAGGGTATTTTCATCAAGAATGTTTTAAATGATATTTTAATGGTATTTTTTTCATAAACATCAAAAAACCTTGACGTTGCATATTCTTCACTGGATATATTTTGTAATGATACCATCCTCATTAATTCTCTAGATATATTATGATTGAATCAAAGTGATTTGCATTGAACACATTTCTTTTCCATAGGATTATCATGTTAGGAAAGGAATACTGGTTATTGTTATGAGTTTTATGATGAAATTCAAGATCTATTTACTATATTCCTGTTTTTGTTCATGGAAAATTTTTAGGATGTTTGGTCAGCCCAATATATCTCATGAAGATGGGTGAGTCCAATATAGATTTTATGATGGGCACACCTATATAGTGCTCTAATGCATTGGGTAATTATATTGGAAATCGAACATATGGTTATTCAAAAATTTAAGGGTTCTAGAAGTGTTCATTGAAGATAATATTTAAACATATCAAAAATGTTTTATTAAATCTTTCTATGTGGTTTTAATTATTCATTTGATCAAAATTTAAAAAATATTTCTCATTGTTATTGATTCCTATGAAATTATATGTTTTAATTATTTATTCCATAAATCATGTTTCCAGATCTAGATATTGATTGTTGTAAATTTTCATAAGTTATGATAACAAATTTTGATTATTTCATCATAACCATATGCTCATATTATTCTCACTAATTACATTTAATTGTTAATTTTTATGTTTACCCTCATAGAGAATCTGATGTCACCCTTCATATGTATCCTATTCATCAGTTGTGAAGAATGATTTAAAATGATTTGTTTCTATAAAGGATTCATATATGAAGTTTTTTATGGGACATTTTGAATACTTATGATCCAATATGAAAATATAGGTATAGTGGGAATGATACTCTCTTCAAGTATTTAGTATTGTATTTGTTAGAGTTCTTCTTAATTCTAAAAAACTCTAAAACTAAAATGTATTTGGGTATGTTAGTAAAGAAATATATCATTTTGATGTTATAATTTTTTTATGAAAAAATTTGGGTAAATTTTATTACTTTCAATGAAAAAAAAATTAATGTTTATGTTTTTAGAACTAGATTCGGGAGTGGGGGTTCAGGGACTTTAAAGTTGGTATCAAAGAATGATATAGATAACTATGGAGATTATAATTTTTTCCATTCTTGGTTATCCTAATATTTATGGTTACCATTAGGGATTTATAATTTTATGTTTGATCATATTTTCAAATCCATTGAAGCTGTTTTTAGTTTTTAATTGACTTAATTTTGAGGAGATTAATGATATTTTTGGAGACATTTTATGGGGTTGAGGTACAAATATCCTGTAGGTTTAACAAGAAGTATCATTTTAGGAAGAATTTGTTTACATTTTTTTGATATTTTATTTAAATTTATTTATAACCTGTATGGTTTATATAATATTTATGATTGAGGAAATTATGGGTTATTATAATTTTGGAACATATATATTATATTATAGATAACCATCAGATTGAGGAGTGATTTCATGATTAAGTGATCAAAGTAATTTTGGAATAATATCACAATAATATTGGAGAGCATTATGTGATAATATTATATTTTATTTGATAATTCAAAGTTGATTTATCTTTTTAAAACATATATAATCTTAATATGGGTATATTTGGATTCAAGTTATTTATGGAAATGATTAGAATATCATGAAGATTATGTGATTAAGACATAAATTTTTAGAATGAGACTTTAAGAGTGATTTTTGTAATTTGGTGATAAATGGTAAATTTATCTTATAATAATATGTGGTCAAATCATTTTAATCATAGGGTATTACTATTCAATTTTGGATATTGAGCTATTATTTCATAGTATGAAGGTTTATAAATTTTTGGAATTATATCACAATTTTATGACCATTTTGGTTTTCATTAATGTATAAATATAAGATTAATATATTTCTATCATTTTTTGGATTATATGATCCATTAGAAGATGATTCTAGTGCTTTGGTCATAAAAATAATCATCTTGAAGACTCGTCATTTAAAAAAAATAAGATTGTATTAGAAATTGATTAAAGAATGAAATTATTCTTTTCAAGTAAGTATACATTATTATGTTTTTAGGAAAGATAGAAAAATAATTCCTAAAATATATGAAACTGTTCTTGAATTTTTTTAGCGTATTACCTACTTTTCAAATTAATAAATTTTTATTTTCACAACTCTTTAGTTTAAGGTTTTGTGGCCATGAACGTTTTCTTGATCGTTAACTTTTTTGTGTTCAATGTCACATATCATTATCCATCATTATATGGAAATTACATTTTCCTCAATTTTCATATCTTAATGTCCCACTAATATCATATTATTTTGAAACCTAGTTATTTATTATTCCATATAACCTTCTTTCTTCCATTTCCCTTTTTTTAAGTGGAATTTATATTATCCTTTTTTATGATGTAAGATTTAAAAAAACATATCTTCAGATGTTAAACCATTTGTTATAAATTATGAGTTCAAATAATGAGGACATGATTTATTAATGGGGGGTGTAGAAAGTAATAACCTTATATTTTAAAAGAAATATAATGTTTGATAGAATACAATATACAAAACACTAGGCATAAACGAACCCCAAAATATTACTATTTAATTAAAATTATTATAACTTAGACATTGAATTGGAAGGTATGAATATAAGTAAATGTATTATAATATATATATATATATATCCCAATAAATTAAAATGTATTTATTAATTCTTTTAAATAATCACTCAATTTTTCAGTAAACAACTTTTGTGCATCAAAAATATGTTTTCCTCAAAATTGGTTTTTATTTCTTATTTTAAGTGAATGTTATAATTAATTTTTAGAACATTTAGAATTTTATTTCATAAAAATGATACAATTTTTAAAATAATAAATTAAAATATTATATTATAGTGATTATTTTAGTTTTTTATAAAAATATTTATTTTTCTTGTGATCAGTGAAAAATACAGTTTTTCATTGAATTTTTTTTTCTGTTTCAAGAATTCTCAAATTTCCACTTTATTTTAAAATAATTTAAATGTAAAAATATATTTATTATATTATCATTATTTCAATTAATTTAATGGGAATCAATTTTATACTTGAATTTAGTATAAAAACAATTTTTTAGGTAAAAATAAATTTTTCTGGAAAAATAGATTTTGATCGCGTTTAGCCAGTTTAATTTTGAGATAAAGTACGGAACTTATGTGTTTTTAATTTTGAAAAATGGATTCCATATTTGAAATTATTATATCGAAAATTTAAAAATAGGTTATTTTTATTTTTGGAAAATATGTAAATTAACTTTAGTAATTATTTGTCACCTTGACAAGTATAAATTGGGTAATTAATGGCTAAATATAATTTGAGAATGACTAACAATAACCCTAAAATTTTCCCTTGTCCTATTAAATTAGTTTTATTTTACCATGAACATCCATGTCTACAAAATAGAAACTTGATTCAACATTTCATTTATTTTTACCTTTATAATATTCAATTGAATATAATTCCAGAAATGTCATACTCTTAAATTGAATAAATTAAATATTTTTTTATAAGAGATAAAATAAAATAATGTTCAAATATAAATAGTCACCTAATATTAGACTTATTTTTTATCAAGGTAATAATTTTTTAATTTTTAGTGATGAAATAATTACCCTAAAATCATACTCATTGATGATGTAGTAATAAGTCAATTAATAGAAAATTTGGATAGAGAATATTAAGAATATTAAAATTAATATATTATGAATGAATTATTATATTATACAAATTTTATATATAACCATTGAGTTTTTGGGATATGTGAACTTATTATATTCAAATTCCTTTATTTTCTTGATGTTATTAATGTCCATGTAAATGAATAGTTCTAAAATTAAAATTAAATGATAATTTATAATAAATACAATATTATTAAATGGCTAAAAATTCCATAGAAACCTATAATTAGAAACGTGATTGGGATATGGTTGAAAAAATAATTCATTTTCCATTAATGGTGAACATTTAATTTTATAATAACTATATTGACCCCTAAAGAGTAAAAATATTGTTGTTGTGGTAATTTTCAAAAAGTGTTAAAATTGATTAAAATAATGATATAAGTGTGAAAACAGAATATAAATTCAGTAGAATTTAATTTGATGAGAATATTTTTACCACTAATTATCCTATATTCATATTATATGTGTTTTTATCCATATTTCAAATAAAATTAATTTATATTAATTTAATATTCTTTGAAATACCTGAATTGCCCCACCCCTCTTTTATAAAAGTTCACATCCTCTCCTCTTTAATTTATATTTAAAAAGTATTTTTGTTCCACTAATCCCTATAAAATATATTCCTAACATCCCTAAGTTGTTCTAAGAATAGGTATTGTTCTGAATGGATCATTTTAGTTTTATTTAATATTCATCCTCTTTAGAATCATTTTAAAACTTAATGAAATAATAAAATGAGTATATTACTTTTAATAGGATGTTATTATGTCAATGGAATAAACTATATACATCTTCCCTTCAATCAAATGGGATATTAAATTGTCATTTTTGTGTACAGTGGACTACCACCTCCTGGACCAATATAATTTGTTTTCCATCACCGCCACCCATAGATGGTTATATTAGGAAAATCAATGTTAATATGTTATATTAATGGTATATTTATCATTAATAAAATATAATATAAAATCTACCATCTATCCTTTTTTTCAATAATGGGTAATATAGACCCAAAAAATATTACTTTTAGATTAATATATTATGCATACTGTGAGTTATGTCTAGTGTAATATTACCATAATTGTTTTTATATTTATGTGTCAAGTATTTAAATGGTATTTTCCATATATTATATATTTTATCCAATGGTAATATATGTTCCTAGAATATAAAGATAACCTTGAGAAACCATGAAATTAGTCTTAAACAAATTTCTTAGGGTTAAGTTACATCATACTAACTTGACAAAGTTGATGTCTAATTATATGCTACTGGAGGATCGTAATGATTGAGACATCTTCTCATTTTGTTCACACATGATGATATCTTGTATGTGAGATCATGAGTTCAAACCCACCAATAGTAACACCACAAGTTTTTGGTGTCACTAGTTGTTTCCATCTACAAATATGTGTATTGGTCTCGTGAATCAAGATCATTATCATTGTGTTTCATTTCATCATGTACTTTGATAAAAGGAAAATACGATGACATTGATGTCATGGAAAGCCAGCTTGTGTTGGGTGCATTATTGGTATTACTTCATTTGTTTAATGTTCATGATAGAATTTGAGGCTTCTGAATTAATGAAGTGATAATTATTGTAGTAAATTAATAAATCCTTGGAAAATTTATTAATTGGAAACTATATCCATTCTAATGAACATATAAAAGATAATGAATAGATGATTTCAAAATTTATTCATCTTGTTTTATGAGATATGATGAGACAAAGATATTATATTACATAATGCGTGTTCTTAGATGGTTATCATTTCTATGACGATTACTTTTCTCATTAGGGGACTTGATGAGTTTCTAGACTCTACTAGTGGTTTTTTAATGCTATTCACTACCATTAATTTAAGGGCATAGAGGTTCACACACTATATCTTATTCAAGAGTTTTCCATATTCTAGTGAATTGGGGTATAGGACATGGTGGGTCATACCACGGGGGTACCAGAGTTGTCCAAGTATTAACGATCGCCATAGAATGAATAAATTCATTATTATTTTAGTATAGATAATTTTATTTTATTTATTTATTTAAAATACTCTTAGGGTATTAAGTGGATTTTCAAAATAGTGTTATATGAAAAAATGTTATTTTAATATTTAAGGATCATTTAATATACTAGAATTATGATACATGTTAATGACACAGGATTATCACTTAATATATTTATTATATATTACAAGTATGTGATGAAATGTAATTGAATTTATCACATATTTAGTTCATTGTAACATGTCATTTGATTCATATTTTGTTGTTATTGAATATATGTGAGCCAAAGAATGCCTTCTAGGTATTTTTTTCATCCACTATATAAGCATGGTATGAGCTATATTCCATATACTCTTAATTTATTTAGAATAGATATATTCCCTCTCCTCTCACATCCTAGAGTGAGAAAAGTAGTATCAAAGAGATAAATCCAAGAACACCTTCGTTGATCGAAGGGATGATATTGAGGTGATCATCATGACACTGAATAAATCATTGGAGCTCTATACTAGTACCCAAAATTTTATGATCAGAATTTTTATGGATATTTTAATGGTTTTTGGATAATCTAGAGGGGTTAGTGTTAACATCCTTGGAGAAATGATCATCGGAGATAAGATGTTGTTGAACGCATATCTGATTGGAATAAGATATTCATTCCTCTTAATTTTGATCATAGTACATTCATGTGAGATCATAGAACCTCTAAAGAGGCTCAAATAACTAGATATGATGTATTTTTATGCTCTAGTGATGAAACATTTGATTCACTAGTACCCCCATGTTTTGTTGAATGCCACGGTACCATAAATTGATATAAGAGGGATCATGATAATTTTCTGATCCATGAAAAAATTATTTTTTATTAATTTATGTAGAAGTATTTAATTTAGTTTGAATAGATCTGACTATGATTTGATCTGATCTAGGATGATATTATTAATGCCAACTAAACAATTTATGAATCAATATTGGTTTGTTTGTAACATTTTTGATTTTTAGGAATGTATTTATATAACTGAATCCAGTCTTAGTTGTATAATAGGAATTCTGGTTACTCTGGAAATGTGTCCAGTGAAGAATCTAACAACCTCCTATTTTTTTAGCTAGAACCGGTTGGATTATGATGGCTGGTTTTACTCCAGCAGGTGGTGAATTGATCCGCATCAATCTTGTAATGAAATTAGTATTAAAAAGATTATTTCAATTTTTCAAAATCATATTAGTATCCCTTGATTATAAATTTTAAAAGAAATAATTTTTTATGATGGGATATCAAAAATCTAAGATAATAAGTTGACAAAAAATTGCTTCCTATTGTAGTGACTAATATTAAATATATCCACAAATTTAAAAATGAAAAAATTATGTCGTCTGATTGTCATAAATAATAAAAAATAAAAAAATTGGTTTTGTAAATATTTTTGGGGAAGCTTCATATGGTGCCACCACCTTGTTGATGTCATCCTACATTGGTAGGTAACCCTATAGCATGTGTTGGCCCCTAGTCCTCATACCCACCTGGTCACTATCATGGCCTCCTCCCTAGCTAGTTCCAACCATCACCTCCTTAGTTGATAGAGTTCATCTACTATCGTGAGGCCATTGCCCAAATATAAATGACCTGGTGATCAACAATGTCTCTCCATGAACCATCGTACCATGCATCGTCAACCCCAGTAGTCCCCTCATATATGGTGACAAACACCTGGTCCATATATGGATTTTCTAGGGAGTACATTCATTGTTTAATATTTCAAACCCTATAATGAAATATTAAGTCACAAATGCCTTCTGTCATTCAAATTTGAACACAAATTGGTGAACGTTGTTCTCATCATCCATAGTAGAGGGTGCATCCTACTACTATGGAGTTATTATGTGAGTGATGATCTAACCTAACTAATGATGGTATAAAAGAAGAATTCATATATATCTTGTTTCATATTTAGAGGAAATCATTGAGTAAATCATGTTTTTGAATTTAGAAGCTGGGAATTCACTCAACGGATCATGGATCTCCATGTTAATCCAGTTTTCCATCTTAGTTCCTACCTAGGAACTCTTTGAGTAGTGGAATAGCCATAGATTGTGAACTATGAGGAGAGGATTCAAGGATCCTTCCCACTAGATAACAAATGTGGCAGAGTATTCCATGTCTGGATACTAGTGTTCAATAATATAATGGGATACATTCATTGATTAAATTAATCATTAATGTCTAATCTACAATAAAGATTAAATTACTAATTTTATAGATTTCAATTTTTAAAAAAATTAAAAACAATACTAAAAACATAATGAAATTAATTTTTTAAAAATTAAATGTCCTATACAACATGAATTTCCAATGAGTAGTACATAACTTGCATAAATTGTGACAATGTTTGAAATTTAAGGTGTTAGAGTCCTGAATACCCATTATGCCTCTTTTGGGAGTGAGGGTAAGGAAGATGATAACATTAGACACATATAGGAGGCATATGAAGGATATATAATAATGTGATCATGAATATCTGATGTGAGTTATGGATACAACATCAGGACATGGGTGATTTCACATGTGGTCTTATTTCTGAGAATCTTGTGAAGAGAAAGCAAAGAAAGATTTAAATATGATTACACTATACACAAGTATATATAGAAGGTGTATCACTATCATTCAATACATTACTTTATAATATCTTTATCACCAATTTAATCATGTTTTATTTAATATTAAAAAATGAACAGTATAAAAAAACGCTTCATTACCTTGTAGGTAAGGGTTCAACAAGTATATATGAACATAATGAAATTATAATATTTAGTTATTATAGAGAAAATTTTGAAATTAAAGATGAAAAGACAAATGTAATGTGTAACTCCAACAGTTTATTCATAGCTCACTTCAATGAAAATAGGTTGATTGTCATGCATTAAGCTATTTGCTTCACATAATTCAATGTAAGTTTAAATGTTATAAGCAAAATTAAAGAATAAATTAATCACTTCCTCATCAGGTATATTCATCATTGAATATAATGTTTCTATTTAATTCTTGGGTATTATATACAATATACCTATCAAATATATGTACTAAAATATAGTAACCATGTAAGAAATTAATCATTTTTATAATTAAGGTTTGTTCTCGAATAAGCTGAGAAAGTGTGACTCCTCAGTCAATAGTGAGAAGAATAGAACATATAATTTCCAATTAAATGAATCTAGTTGAAGTTTTATTCAGTATATCTGATGTATTTTTATTATCTATTCATTGGACACAAGAAGACATTATTCTAGTTTTGGAATAAATATTGTTTTTGGTTTCTCATAATCAACCAATAGTTTTGTGATTCATGAATCATATGCAATACGTGATTAATATAAAGCGTAAAACATATATACCTAGTCGTGGCAAGATAATAATTTTTCAAGAGAAGTTACGTTGTTTTCACTGACATACTGATTATGGTTTTAGATTATTTGGATTTATAGACCTTAGGTATTATATACATACTAATCTACTTAATTTTGGAAAATGGAACCATTATAATTATAGGTTAGTCCCAAATGTTAGGGAATTAGTTGATCTAGAGAGATTGAACTAATACAAGGTAAATTTAGTGGTAAGTATATACACTATAAGAACCATTTCTATGTTGTCTAATAAATGTTAAAGTGAATAATGGTATATGCATGGTCTGAAGATATGAGTTTATTTGGGCATGTTTTCTAGAAAATATCTTAACCAATCATCCATGGATCATTATAATGTAGCATGAAGTAATTCCTTAACACGTGTTAATATATCCACATCAAATATATTATGTTGGAAAGTAGTATTAATGACAAGTCTTACATGTTAAAATTGAATTGTCAAATATATTATGGATTAATTCCTAAACACACATTTTATTCTATACATTAGAGTTGTGATGTAAGTAAAAGTATAATCTATGTTATGATGCATTTTCATTGAAGATACTTCCAATGTTCAAGACATGCTTCACAAATAATGGTTTAATCCCATAACCATATGTCATCTATACTAAAAAATTGATATTATATGAGTTATAGTGTGATATAAATCCATTATGTCATTAGAAAATGTGTTTAGATACAAAGTGTTTTCCAGGATATAAAAAAATGCCTAAAAACCCCAATGTTCATTTAACATAATTATCAAAAAGGTTTCTTGGGATATTATAGAAATCGATATTACAAAAAGTTGTAGTCAATTGATATGATACATTTCTATAAAAGGGTGCACATATCTATATGATATAGTGTGGGAAACATTGAAATAGATGTAGATAATTCTTGAGATTTACATGTAGTTGGAAAAGGAATAAGTCCCACAAGTGCTTGTGGAAGAGGAACATTCTAGAGAAACAAACTGTATATGAAGGATTAAACAATGGTAATATTTTTATATTCACTGCGGCCATTGATACATTATTTATTGATAATAATAAATCCAATAAGTTAGAATTCTATAAAAAAAATAGCTAAGATTGAAAAGATATTTTAATATTTAATAACGGATTCATTGAATTAAATAACATGGTCTTTTAATTTTGAATGGTGTGGTGGGTATTCAAGTGATATGATATATGAGTGGTACATGTGTGATATCAGTAAGGATTGATTGGTAATACAAACTCATTATGCATAAATCCTTTATAATTTTACTTTTAATATCTATCGTCTATGACCATTATATTTGGAATTGGATTTCATGAAGACCGATCTTGGAAGGTATCTATACGATGCAACTACAATCATTTGGTGACACTATTGAATGATAATAAGGGGTGAAAGATTCTGAGATCTTTTTTTGGATTGAATTAGGCAACATAATCATAGAATATTGATATATAATGAATCTATACAATCTTTCTACAATAGGTTAGTTGTAGTTTCAACATTTTTAATATAAATTTCTATTGGTAACATATGGAAAATAGCTATTGGCCTTAGAGTTAGTTAACACTAGAATGAATGTTACTCTCTATATTTTGACTTAATGTTGAATCCAAATATCTAGCTTATAAGATATATTAATGTATTTCTAATGGTTTCTTAGACCAATTCAAAGTACATATAATCAAATGGCGTTTATGAAATACAATTTGGAACAGTTTGAGAGATAATTATTACTAATGTGACTTGGAATATATCTCTCAAAGTAGAAATGTATTGGATTTTGAGGAGATTAATGTGGTGAGTTTAATTCCATATGCATTTGTGTTAGATAAACCACATATTCCATGATATTTACAAGACATAATATTGAAAAAATAAACATTATGATAGGAAAATATAATTTATATTCAGAATGAATTTATAGGAAGTAGTCATAACTATCCCATTATAGATAAATAAGTATAAAGTATATGCACCAATTACTAGGAAAGGAAGGGATATTACTTTTTAAGGGAAAAAATAGTAACACTTTAGATAAATATGATATAATTTCATATTTTGTATATGTAAGTGTGTAGGGAAATCTCATTCAAGATAATGGTATCCATATCTACAAATATTGAGTATGTTGCAGCTTCTGATGTAGCTAGATAAGTAGTTTATAATATGAAATTATTGGTTCTTTTTCATGGAATTGCACCTAGTAAGTGATGTTTTATCACAATATAAATTATGATATTCCTATTACTGGTACCAGAAATGATGGAAAAATTTTATAGTTGAAATAGTATATACATAAGGATATCATATCTTGAGAAGTCTTACTCTAGAAGGTAATGTCTCATATAATAGAATATCCAAACAATAGGAATATTGAAGTCCCATGACTAAATCCATAAACATAGTAGAAGCATTATCCTATCATGTGAGTGCTAACAAGGATAGTTAGAAAGTTGTCTCAAGATAAAGTGGGAATTTTATAATAGTAAGTTCCCTATACGTATATAAATAGCACTTCTATATTACCATATCATGCATATAGTGAGTCATTCCAGATGTACTCTTATAATAACATTGTTTATATTTCTGCATCCACTATTTAAATTTAAATTTCCATGGATAATTTTTCCAATCAACAGGTTATACTAGATTCCAGGATATAATGAGAAACCTCAGATACTATGAAGTTAATATATAAAAAATATTATCGTCTAGATATATCATATTGACCTGAAATATTTGATTTATAACTTCAGGTGCGGGGGGATCATAAGAATTGATACTTCTCATCGTGAATTTTTCACTTGGTGATCTCTAGTATGTGAGATCATTAGAAGAGACTCACTAATAGGAACACCATATATTTTAGGTTTCATTGGTTATTCTTATCTATTAATAAGTCCACCGGTATCCTCATTTGAGATCATTATGAATATGCACCATTTGATCACATACATTAATGCAAAGAAAAAACCATGACATTGGTTTTTTTGGTAAAGTAGTTTGTGTTGGGTGTGTCGCTACTGGTATAACATTGGTTAAATGTTCAAGATAGAATTTTTTTTCTTCTTAGTGTAAGAGGTGATATCTTGGTTCTAGTTGATCTAGAAGGTAGTAAAATTATACATCCTTAGCCAATGTAGGCAAAGGAATGTCTATCAAGTAAGATCAACAAATAATAAATCAATAATAGATGATGACACAAGCTGTGAATCTTGCTTTATGATATATCATGGGGTAAAAAGAATAAAATTAACTATGAAATCTCATAGTATGGTTTTTGTTATGATGACTATTCCATATAGCTTCAGGTTACCCGATTTGTTGCTATAATTATATTTTGGTCATTTAATAGTATCCACTACTATCAATATAAGGTATGAGAGGGTCATATATAATAGCGTATTCAAGAATCATCTCTATTCTAATGAATAGGTTTATAGGACATAGTGGGCCCCACTACAGCGGTCCAATAGTTTCCAAAGTATTAACATTCACCAAAAAAATTATTGTTTTTTGAGTATATTATAATTGGGTTGAATTTATTTATTAAATGTATTCATATGTTATTAAGTGAATATGTGTAAAAACATTATAAAAACAAATATTATTTTAAAATTCAAGGTTTGCTTAATATTTCATAAATAATGAGTCAAGTTAATGAAATGTTTGTAAGAAATAATATATTTATTAAATATCCCAAATATTTTATAAAATATAAATGATATTAATTACATTGTTAAATCATTATAACGGGTCATATATTTCTTATTTAGTGGTTGTTGAATATTTTGTTGTCGGGGAACCCTTTCTATGTATATTGGACATCCAATATATAAGTAGGAGTAGTTATATTCGATATACTATTAATTTACCTATAATTGATAGATTATATACCCTCCTATATCCAAGATAAAAAAAGGATCTTTCCAAACGATCAATCCAAGAACTCCTTCACATATCAAAGGGATGAGATCGAGGTGATAATCCCGACATTGAAATAATAATTAGAGCTCTTTTATAGACCTCTGATCTCCATTATCAACATGCAAAAATATTCTTGATTCATGTTTGGATGATCTATGGGGGTTTGATTTTGTATAATTAAAGTAAGAATTGCTTGAGATTATCTATAGTGGAACACACGGATGATTTGAACGAGGTATTCATTGCTTTAAATTTTGTGTTTATTAAATTCACATGATATCCTAAGACCTATACCATGGATTGAATCACTAGATATGATGTAGTTTCACCACACCTATGATGAAATATTCTCATTCCCCATACCACCACCTTCTTCTGCACACCTCTGTTTTAGAAATTGTTTATGTATTGAAAAATTATAACATCCTTCATGCGTACAAGTGGACTACCATCTCCACAAAGTGACGCAATTTATTCTTCATCAACAAAACACATGGATGATATAAAAAATATTATTTAATGAATAAATTATCTATTTATGATATTATTACCCTTTTATAAGGAAAAAAATACTTACTCTCTTTCAATAATGATTGCTGAAAATTGAAACATCTCTCATCCGTATATAAGACCTACCATCTCCATGATTGTTACATTTTTCATTTTTCATAACCATATTTCTTGGTTAGTTTTGAAAGTATAATTTCTAAACAAAATTATAATTATTTCACTATTATTATCTTGGAGATTATGGAACAATGAACCCTTTTGACCATGGTTAACACACTGAAGCTATCTTGAAATTTTGAACTGAATGTCCCCAAAATACCCAATGCGGACTTACCTAATTACATAATTAAATATGAAATTAATATAATTGAAATAAATGGATTAATTATAATTTAATAATCCTATAAATTGTTCTTATGAAATCAAATAATTAATATAATTTCATTATAATGGACATAGAGTACACACATGATAAGTCCATACTCGAGGTAAGAGAAGTCATCTCAATTTTCAATTATAGAGTAATATTTTATTATTATACACCTAAATTATTTTATATGGTGTATATAAATCAATTTTACATATTATATCATGAATATTACATAATTCATGGTATTTTAATTTTCAATTTGAATTGTTTTATCCAAGGAGATTTGACTTGAAAGTTACCATGTGGTAAAGGGATTCATAAATCAATTTCTTTTCATTGGGTTATAACTCCTCTTCTTGAATTTTTTAATACATTATTATCTTGAATTTATATATAAATTTCTTTAATATATATTTCTATTATATTTTTTTGATTTATTTTTTTACACATAATCCCTCCATTGATTTACTATCAATTTCATGTTATAATCTTTCTAAGGGATATTCAGATCAAATTTCATTTCCATGGGACATACACATAATGATACACACAAATATTTTTTATGAGGTGAATATAATAAAACATTGACATGTTATATTACAAATATAATTATTTTTATTATATTTAATGTTTCATTTTATTTTATTCTTTCATGGGGCTCATGATGGAAAAGTTACAAAAGTAGAAAAGGATTTATGTTACAATCTCTTTTCTTTTTAGGATTGATTGTCTCCATTGTTCCTTATGGTGGAATCATATATAATTAATTTCATTAACCATATATATTTTATTCTCCTGTGGTTTTTAATGTGGTTTACATTTTTAATTTCCATTTAATCTTTTATTGACTAAATAATAATCAATAAAGTCATTTGTAAGTGATATTGATCATGTATATTATTTTTGAATGTGAATATTTATCTTTTATATCCATTATTTATACATTATTTTTAAAAAAATATTATCTAAATATATTGTATTTCATAAATATATTTCATTTTACATTTTTATTTCATCATGCTGATGATTTAAAAGTAACCAACTTATTGATGTCTTTATGCTACATTCTCATTTCTTTTGAATATTTTTTTATTCAATGTTAATTAGGGTGAAATAATATGATCTTATTTTCATAAAACACATTTAATATATTCTCATTTGGATTGTAATTTTTTTTAATTTTTAATTTCCATTTCTAACTTTATTTAGTAAATAAATATCAATAAATTCATTTTTATGTGATATCGATCTGGTATATTCATTTAAATTGAGAATATTTATCTTTCATATCAATGATTTTAATTTTGTTTCAAAAACAACCCTTTATAAAAATAAATTATTTTTAAAATAAATTTAAACATATATATAACATTCTATTAAAATGGGTTTAAAATGAATTTTGTTAATATTTTACAAATGGTTAAATTTTGAATCCCTTTACAAAATTTTTGAAAAGAATTATTATTTTTTAAATTTTACAACAGGAATGGATTTTCCAACCATCATGACCATTATTTTCTATAAATATTACTTCATAAGTTTCCAAAGTTATCTTCGTATAAAAGTATTTTCAAAATAAATTGTGATTTTTTTGTTTTTTAAAATTATTTTTAATTTAAAAATTGTATTTTCCTAAAGAATGTTTTAAATGATAATTTAATGCTCCATCCATTTATCAACATCAACACACCTTGATGTTAATTATGTTCTACTGACGTTATTTTGTAATGATATTATCCTCATTTTTATCTGAATGGATTGTGATTATTTAAAAGAGAATGTTAGGGAATCCATTTCCATTTCATGTGTCAATCATGTTATGAAAGGAATAATGGTTATTCATATATGTTTTATTATGAAATTCAATCTCTATATAGTTTATTCATGTTATGGTTCTTTGAAATTTGTTATTATGATGGGTGAGAATGATATAGATCTTGATGATGGGTGATCCTAATATATATTATATGATGGGTTCACCTAGATAGCACTCAAATAGATTGGTTAATTATTTTGGAAGTCAACCATATAGTTATTCCAATTTATAAAGGTTTTATAAGTATTATTTTAGGGTTATCTTAAGATAAATTTTTTAAGATACCAACACATATTCATTATTCTTCCTATGGGTTTTTAATGATTTAATGGTTCATGATTGAAATCACATGTCTCAGATTATTGATTCCTATGACTATTGTATTTGTAAAATCATTATTCCATGATTCATGTTTTTTGATCTAGTTATCTATGGGAATAAATAATCCTATTTTATTCCCATTAACATTTATTATGCCATCATAAACCTATTAAAATATTATTTTCACTGATGGGATTCAATTGTTAATGCTTATATTTACCCTTATTGAGAATTTGAGCTCACCCTTTTTATGCTTCCATTTCCCCAGGTTATGAATAATGATTTGAAATTATTTTTGTCTATAAAGGTTTCATATATGAATAATTTTATTTTATATGCTGAAAATTTAATCTAGAATATGAAAAACTAGGTATAATGGGAGTGATCCTCTCTTGAAGTCATGCATATTGTATATTTAAGAGTTTTACACAATTATATAAAACTATAAACCTAAAAGTTCATTGGGTTTTTAAGTGATAATATATATCCATTTATGTTGTAATTTTTAGTTGAAAAAAATTGGGCCACATTTATTGGTATCAAGCCCAATAATTTAATGTTAATGTTATTTTCATCATAGCTAAGAGTGTTAGTCTGAGACCTTTACACTAAAATAAGGGAAAGTTATTTCGGTTGTATAAAAATGTTTAGAATTGGATAAGATAACACTCAATATCAATAAACCATATTTTTATGAATTAATAAATTAGTTCTTAAAATATCAATAATAACACCCATATAAATGTTACAATACTTTATCCTTTAAATTATAATACCACTAGTCAGACATATATTACTTTATGATTCATAAAATAATTTATAAATAATAAAACTAATTTAACCCAAAAAATATGGAATATTTGAAATCCAAACCCAGGATTAATAACCAAGTTTACAACTAGGTAATTACTATTCAAATTAATAAAAATATCCTAATATATTCTTAGTATAACCAAATTCTTACTAGGTATCTTGAATGAAATTTATTTCCTCATAGGGTCAAGGGATGATTTAATATCTAGTAATGTAACATTATTTCACCTTATTTCAGTTACTTCTTGAGTCTTTTATTGTTAATGTTTTTTTTTGGGTTTTTTTGGGCCTTTTAGGTAGAGAGATCGTTTTTTGGTGAAAATACACTAATGTTTGGGGATGTATGTTTCTCATAATTAATGGATCATGGGTATAAATATTCTAATGTATTTAGAGGCCATCAGAATGTCGTTGGTAGTTTCATCCAAGGTTATGTATTTGTAATGCATGAAGGATATATTTATACTATAAATATCTATATTATGATGTATGTTCATCCCTAAGAACAAGCTATGAAATTGATTCAAGTAGTAAATAATTTTAGGCCATAAAATGGTTTTATTTCATAAAAAAGAATATTAAAATTCAAAATAACTAATCAAGATAATTTAACTTGAGGAAACCAGTTTTCTTCAAACATTATTTATGTGAAATTTATAGATCAAGAATGGGATTTATGAAATAAAATCTCTTGTGTTGTTAGTTTTATTCATGACTTGTGAACTCCATTTTGTTTAATTGTGCAGTCATCACCCTTGAGAACTAGGGGTCTTCCCAATGTGTTTGGAGTGTTTCATTCCATTTGGATCATTTTTATTATTGTGGATAATCACTAGTATGGTAGATTTTTTTCCTATGGTTATGTTCAATCTCCCTCTCCTTATTTATATTTGTTGGTATTTGTTATAAAATGGTGTGGGTGCTTCAGATTTCAATATCTAATATCTAGGATGTGATCATAATTGATCCTTTGCAGTTTTCCATCATTGGTTGACTTTCATAGCCCATTCATCTTGATACCAATATTTATTAATAAAGGTGAATAGGTTTCATCTATTAATGTGGTAGGATTCTCTGTAATTCATGAATTGTTTCATATTATTATCACTTTATTACGGTTATTCATTAAAAGTTCATGATTATAGATTGCAATGGTCTTTTGTGTAAGATTTATGTTTTAATGGGGTTTTATTTAAAAATGGATTTGTGTACACCAAGGGTTTTATTAAATTCCATAAATATTTGTTTTGGTTTTATTATAAGTACTAAATATCTAAATTATAAATTATTTGATATGAAAATATTTTATTAAATTTGGTCATGGTTTTGAAATGGATTTTGAAAAATTTATCACATTGGGTGTCATTGAGTGAATTTAGAATAGACTTTTAATTCTTTCTGTGTGTAATTCCACAAGTGTATTTATCTCATTTCAGTGGGGGATAATTACAATAGATGTTACATTTGTTAGATCCACCAAAAACTTAGATTGAGATTTTCCATTCTGTATAGTATGTGTACCCATAGGTGAAATCCCAAATGGTTTGCAATTTAATTTCTAACTGGTTTATAAGATGATGGGATTTTCATTGATATTTTCTTATATGCTTATCATATGGTGTATCCCATGTTTTTACCTATTTTCTCTCTTACATTATATATTATTGGACTTGGAGAGTACAATATGCTTTTATGAAACAAAATAATGTTTTATAAAATCAATTTACTATATGAAAATCCATTGTAAACTGGTTATTTTTAAATCTAGATCTATTTCATTACAGATATTAGAACTCACATTGCATCTTTGGTAAAAAATAATCAATATTGGTGCTCAAAAACTAGTTTTTCTTTTATATGGATGTAGATTTGGTTTTGTAGGACTCAGATAAAGGGAACAGAATTATGTAGTATGTGGGATTCTCTTGTTGTCGGTGACTTTATAGAGAGATGGTTTCATGGTGACAGATGGTCACACATGTACTTTTTTAGTCTTTTCCTATTTTTTCTTTAAGGTTTTTCCTATTTTGATTGAATTTATATTTCTCATAGATAAATTCTATTGATTCTGCAATATACTGTATTTCTTCTCCTTATTCAGGTTTATCATGAGATATGTTGCTTCTTATTTGATTTACTTAACCATGTGACAAACCACATTGTGTGAATTTTCAAGTTTCCACTAGTTGGTTTGTTACAAATTGGTATAGAAGGAATTTTATAGCATAAAAAATTGTGAAAATCCTAGTTTTGGTTTTCTGTCTTGGTAGATCAGAGTTAGGATCATCATACTTCATATAGTATGTGAGGAAAGGGGACCTGAGAACCTTAATTCTATGACTGAATCTAGGTTACCATGTGTGGTTATGGATTTTTTCAAGTGTGAGACTTTTTGGATGAGGTTATATGAATAAACTAGAAAAATATGATTATTTAAATGTACTTTTAACTTGTTTTTTAATTATTTTATTTATACAATTCATATATTCCTTAAATAATTATCATTTCAAAGCATTGGAATGGATACTTGATGTTTTTATTATGATTTTTGAATATGATCATGAATGATTGTCTTCTTTATGTGATGATTATAAAATTTCTCCTTGAAGTGATCTGCTGAATATGGGAGATGAATCTACAATATATGATCTAATGGATAATCCTTAGGTGGATCCTTGTATGGTATAAATTTTAATCTGCATTATTGAAAATCTAGGTTATGTGTGTATCTAGAACTTGATATGAGTGGTTGAACATGGATCAGAATTTACTATGAAGAATCTACCGATCTTCCATAGATAAAAAAGACCATAGATATTTGAGGAGTGGATTGATTATATTAAGAGGATCTTTAACTTTTTAAAAAATCCTGAGGAATCTATGTTGGTATTTTCTATATACATGATGGAGGGACCATTAAGGATATAAAGAGACTCTATTATGCAAACTATGTTTCAAGAAGATTGATATAGTGGGACTCTATTATGAAAGATAATTTGTATGATGATCATTCAGAGTATTTCATCAAGACAATTCTCAACAATGAGTTATATCCTTTGAAATTACATGTGGAAAATACATGAAAGTTTATAGCATTATATCAAGGAGAGTGTACAATTTTTTAGTATTCAACTCACTTTGCTATACTTCTATAATTGGAGATGTAAAATGATACCAATGAGTACATGAAATATTATAGATTCAAGATGCAGATGAGGGGGATATTCATTCAATGATGTTTCATACGTTCCTTCAAAATTTTATGAAGGTATTCAATAAAGATCCTATGGAATAAGTAGACATAGATAAGAGAACTAGTTTACATAGTGATTTGGTGGGGGAAACTGTTAGTTAGGATGTGTCTTCTGGATAGAAAAGGATGTTAAAAGGTAACCAATTTTCTTCAGGACATGTTTTATGATATTTTTATAGACAACAGTAGGTAGTTTTATATTGATGTGGAAGGTATTTTCATACCAATAGAAATTATAATGAGGCTCCCAAAGCTCTTCATCTCTTTGGAAAATATGGCCATCTGAGTCATTTTTGAGGAAAGCTATCATAAGGATGTAATGATAGATCCACTATCACCAAGGTTTTATATGTTCGTATCGATGCTTCCATGGGCTGTGGGACTTATCCTCAGGACAAGGGGATGTTCATGAGCCTAATAAATATTAGGGAGGTGTTAATACTGGATTAATTTATGCAGTGGAGTATTCTCTAGAGTAATATGAAGTTGTTCCAACAATTGTTAGAGGTAAAGTATTAATTTCATATTCTATGGTGCTATTATTTTCTGATATAGATGTTACCCAATCATTTAAATCATTAATGTTAGTTTATGTGATGGGATTTGTCTCAGTGCTTTTCCTATTCTTGTTGGATCTTTCCATGCCTTTTGGAAGTGGTACGAACCAGGTTTCAAGTGTCCAACATGATGGGTGATGATAACCGACCCTAAGGTGGAGTGATACATCGTGGTGCTTGATCTTGGTATTATTGACCGGATTATTGACATGGAGTAAATGACCAACATTATGGACCATATTAACTATTATCATCATCAGGTTTAGTTTTTATCTCCAGATGGAGTCACTCATGTCTTCTAGGGTGCATGTGATTCTAGGTGTTGGACATTAGGTTTCGTTGATCAATAATCTGGGGTGATCTTATTTTATTTTTATAGATGTTCCAAGATTTCATTGATCATTGTTTGAGTATTACACTTATTTCATTAGTGTGTGCATAACTCGAGGCCTTTCCAAATGATTTTTTTCTGGTTTATCACTACAGAGAGAGGTTGAGTTTACCATTGAACTTCTACTTAGTACAATACCCATTTCAATACCATCTTATTGTACAGAACCTATATAGTTTTTGGAAATTATGGTCAGCTTATAGACCTAAAAGATAGTGGATTTATTCTTCCTATCATGTCACCTTGGGCTTCACATGTACTCTTTTCTTATAAGAAAGATGAAATCTATAGAATTAGTGTTCACTATTTGATGATAAATTATGAAATCATCAAGAAAAAAATATGTTTCCTAGGATTTATGATTTATTTAATTAACTTAGAGGAGCTCATTGACATTCAAATATTGACCATCGGTTGGGGTTCCACCAGTTGAGAGTCAAAGAGGTTCATATACCTATGATAGTGTTTAGGGTCTAGTTTGGGAATATCATGTTTCTTGTTATTCCATTTGGTATCACTAATTCTCCTAAAATATTTATGGATTTGATGAACCAAATATTTCATCAGTTGTTTAACTCTTTTTTGTTGTTTTCATGGATGATATTTTTGTGTTCACCATTCTATATAAGGAGTACATAGACCACTTAGATATCAATCTATTAATATTTAGGGAACATTTATTATATGATAATATTTACAAATTTGAGTTCAAGATTCAAGATGTAATGTTTCTTGGTATGGATATATATGAGAGGTGTATCTTAGAGGATCCAAAAATGATATATGTAGTTATTTCCAAGGATAATCCCATAATATTTTTGAGATCGGAAGCTTCTTCGGGGTGGATACTTGTTACTTTTGGTTTGTTCATGATTTCTACAAGCTTTCATATATGATGAAAGATTTATCATATAAGGGTGTAAAGTTGGATTGGGATTAAAAATGTTATATATTTTTTGAGGAACTGAAGGTGAGGTTGACTTCAGCTCCTATTTTGATTCTTATTGAATCAAGCTAATGTGATTTTGTTTTCTTTAGTGGTTTTGGTATGGGTTTTGGTTTTCTCTTATTGCATGGTAGAAAGGTTGTGGCATATATCTCTCACCAGTTATATACTCATCATAAAAAATTCCATAGCCATGATCATGGTTTGGAAGCATTTATTCATTCACATAAAAACATTGAATCACTACCTCTTTTAGAGACAAGTTTACAAAATATTATGATCATAAAAGCCTCAAGTATGTTCTCACTCATTGGGATCATAACTTGTGATAGAGATGCGTGGTTGAGTATCTTAATACTATCAATTTTGATATTACATGTTATCCTGAGAAAGGAAATGTGTTTTCTTATTCACTGAGAAAAAAATTACCAAATCAATACTTAAAGGAATTAGTGGAAGACTGGTCACTGTTGAGTCTGTTTTCTAACATGATCCTGGTAGAGGAAGAAGTCGAAGGGAAGGTTTACTTGGGTTAAATAAGGAATGACTCATTATTTGTTTATTTGGTTCATCTTGTTCATATCCCTGACATTGAGTGTTAGTGCTTTAGTGAAATCCTAAATGGTGGGGATACCTCGGGTGAGTGGTCAAGATATCCTAGTGGCACATTGTGTTTTGAAAGAAGTTTGGTCAATTCTATTTCTCTATGGAAGGATTTTTTTTCATTGGACACTATTCTTATTTATTTTATGAACCCATGTACTACCAAGATGTATCACGAATTGATATGTTGGTATTGGTGGATTGGGATGAGAATTCCAATTTTAGGTTTTTCATCATGGTGTCTTACATGTTAGAGAATTAATTCAGAGTACTAGAGACCTATTGTTTTCATGATGCCCAAACCCATTTCAGTATGGAAGTGGGATGATATTTCTATAGAATTCATCATTTTTTTACAAGGGAATTATAGTGGGAATTATGTGATTTGGTTATCATTGATCAACCCATAAAATCGGTGTATATCCCTTCAGTCAAGAATATGATGAAATTGTAATAGCTTGAGGAGTCGTTTTTTAAGATGTTGTGAAACTTAATGGGGATATATATTTTATTATTTATAATAAGGGATAATAGTTTACATTTATGTTTTTGAATGGTTTTTAGGATCTGATGAGTTCCTAGTTTAAATTGAGAAAAAAATATCATCTATATATGGATGCACAGAAAAAGATAATTATCTAGGGTCTTAATGATATTCTCCAGGCATTTGTTCTTCATTTTAGTGGATTCTAGGAAAATAATTTTCCTATGTTTTAGTTTACCTATAAAAATAGATATGAGGCCTCAATTAGGATGGCATATTTTGAAGAACTAAATTAGTTATCATTTAAATCACCCTTTTTATTGCAAGTGTCGAGAGAGTGATCCTTGGATGGGACGAGTCTTGTTCCAGAAATTATGGAAAATGTGTAGTTGATCTCAAAGTGGTTGGTCATAGAACTTAGTAATAAGACATCTTATATAGACAATATTCATCAGCCAATGAATTATTTGGTTGGTGATCAAGAATTTATTACAGATTAAAATTTATTAGGACATCATAGGATTTTTAGATAGGGAAATATGGCTATGTGGTATGTTATCCCATTTGAGATTGTGGATAATATTGTAAAGGTGACATATCAATTGGAATTACCATCATTTTTGACTTGAATCCATGACATGTTACTTGTTTCCCACCTAAGGAGTTATCAACCGAATCCTTCCCATGTGATTGAATGAGAGGATGCTGATCTGGAGTCTAACACCACTATGATGGAAAAACAATATAGATTATTGATCACTTAGATAATGTATTTTGTTGTAAAAAAATACCTTGATTTGTGTATTGTGGAAGTATATAAAGTATTGTACCAATATGTGGGATATGGAATTGATGATGAAGAAATAGTGACCTTTATTTTTTGTGAGTCTAGGATCTTTTAGAATCTCTATGGATGGAAATAGTTTTTGGTTAGGAGATTGTAATATTCCATCACCTTTTTCATGTATTTCCTGAATCTTGTTTTCTTACCATCATTTGGTTTGGTGTGTTTTGGTCCTTTTTGTGATGGAGAGAATTTTTCAGGGAAAATATGCTACAGTTCCGGGATGTATGTTTGGTTGAATTAATGGATTCTAGGTTTAAATGTGTCAAAGGATTTTGAGGCTTGTAGGATGTTATTGGGAGTTTCATAAAGTGTCATGTATTTTGTACTTCCTATAGGAGATATTTATACCATAAATATAAGTATTAAGGTGTAAGTTTAGTGCTCGGCACATTCCATGGAAGTGATTTAGGAAGTAAGACCTTTCTGGCTGCAAAACTATTTTACACTACAAAACCCCTTATTATGACATAAAATCATCACTTCAGAAAATTTAACCCTAGGAGAAATAATTTTTTGGAAGACACGATTTATAGTAAATTTTTAAAATAAGACTGGGATTTACACTATAAATCCCTCATGACCGAGGGGTTTTATTCACTACTTGCATTGTGGTGAGAGAATTTCCCTTAAGGATTAGATCTATTCTAAGTGAATTTGGAGTTTTTCGTTCCCTCCAAATCAATTTTCTTGGTGTGTTTGATCGCCAGTGTAGTGGGTTGTCTTCTTCTAGGTTTGTGGGATCTCCCTCTCCCTTTTTAGTTTTTTAGGAATCAATTTGAAAGTGGTGTGTGTGTGTTGTGGTTTTTAGGATATAATAACTGAGTTGTAATCATGAATGATCCTTTGTAGTTTTCTATCCTAACATGTATTTTGGAGCCCGATATACTTGTTTTTAATCTCTATTGTTGAATTCGAATAGGTTTCCACTCTTATCTAGGTATGTGTCTTAATATGAGGGGTTAATTTAAAAATTACTATATGTTCATATCAATTCCTTTTGTTTATTCTATAAAAATACATAATTGGACATTTGAATGGTTTTTTCAGTTTTATTCTTGTTTTTAAAAGGGAAGTTCCTTAAAAAGGATTTGTGCACATCAAATATTTGACTAAATGCTTTAAATGGTGGTTTTGGTTTTGAAATTCATCTTCAAGACCTTAAGTGGAAAGGCTTTGATGTAAAAATGGTTATTAAATGTGATCATGTTTTTGAAATGGATTCTCATAAACTTACCACATTGAGTAATCTTGGTTGTGTCAGGAATAGACTTGTCACCATTTGTATGTGTGATGCGATAAGAGGTTATTTGTATCTTTAGTTTATATAATTACACTATAGGTTATATTGGTTGGATACACCTTAGGCCTAGATTGTGGATTTTTTTAATGTCTAGTACATATACTCATAGGATAGAGCCCAAATGGAGTACTTTTTCATGTATGATTAATTTATCACATGATGATATTTTCATAGTTATTTTCTCACATGATTATCATATGGTGTATCCTGGGTTTCTTACTTTTTTTCTCTCTTACTAGACATAATAATGGATTTAGTTAGTATGGTGTGATTTTATAAAAACCAAAGGAATGTTTTCTAAAATGGGATTAATTTATATAAATTCTTTATAAAATGGATTTTTTTCAAAGCTATAATGATTTCCTTATTAATATAATTACTTATATATATTTTTGGTGGTATCATACTAAGATTTTTTTCTAAAAACCTAATTTTGATTTTATATGGTGATAGATGAGTTTTTAAGGACTCGAGTAAAGGGATATTCATTATATAGCATTTGATATATATTATTATCATCCTCTTTGAAGATGGATAGTTTGGTGGTGATAGATGGTCATGAAAAAAAACCGTTTATTTTTGTCTTGTTTTATTTTTATGGTTTTGTCTATATGAATTGAATTTTTATGTTTCATGGATATTTTTTATTTCATATCTATTATACCCTATCATTTTTCATTGTTCGGGTTTATCATGATACATGTTTCTTATAATTTTTTTGTATTTCACCAGGTAGAAGACCACTTTGGGTGACTTGTCAAGTCTCTTTAGGTTGGTTAGTTATAATTAAAAATAAATAAAGAGTAAATAGATCAATAATATAAAAAATATTTATTTTATTAGAAAGTTACGTGCTATCACAACTTATTGGATTTCAACTCTAATTGTAGTAATTGTATAAGTTTTTTCTCTCTCCTCTAGCCCTTTATGGGGTAATTTCTCTTGATGAGTGGGGAATTAGTTTGTGTAATTACCCATATCAATATATATAAAACAATGAAAATTATTGTCTTATTTTTTAACCATCAATTAATGAACCTAATATACTTTCTCTATATACTGGAAGAAAACTCTCATTCCCATGAATAAAGTACCCATGCATTATTTTCTCAAATTATCACATGTGGGATGTTTCATCCTTCCACAATTTTCCTTAACTTAATTTTTTTTCTTTATTATTTGTTTTTCTATAATTATATTTATTTACTTTAAAAATATGACTTATGAGTTTATTTATATATCCTCATGATACTTGAACCATATCATCATTTGTTAAAGAAAATTGAGAGACTTGTTCCCTTTGGAGGCATGGGTTAAACCCAGCCATGAAATGGCCATTCTGACTTTATGTATTATGAATATAGTTCATAAATTCCTTTTTAATCTTTAAAATTTTTCCTCATACTAAACAATACATTTCCCTTTATTATATCTTATTTTGAGTAATTTACTTTCCATATCACCTCATTTCTCACTAGGAAAATATTTTTTAAAGAATATATCCTTAATGGTATTGCATTCCATTCTTTTTATCTCATACTCCTCCTTTGTATTTTGAATAAATGACCACCATTTATTGAAATATTCCTTTAAAAAATACACTACTAGAATAACCTTCTCCCTTTAATTACTTCAAAAATCTAGAAATTTATATTCAAGAGGATTGATACACTATTCAAGTATAGATGGATTAATAGTTACATTAAAAGATGGAGTTTTCTATCACATAAATTTGTCCCACATCAGTGAATAATTCAACAAATGAATAGGTTCTTATATACATGAAAGGATATTTATCATAAGCTAAGTTAAATATATTAAAATTTTCATAATTTTCTTAACTTCAGAACAAGTTATATTGACTTTATCATGGGGGAAATCCATATATTGATTATGGGTGTAGAAACATTTTAATATTAATTTATAAATTATGGTATATAGTATATTAACTCATAAAATTATGAATCAAAGTTTATTATTCAAAATATGGTTCTATAAATAATATAAATTGAAAATTTATGCACAACTAATCGTCAAATCAGAAGCATAGTATATTTGGGAATATCATGAAATCATATAAATATTAAAAATTATTTTTAATGGTTCATAAATTATGTGTAAATAATCTAAAGAATATGCCCCAGGAGTGTGTATCAAAGTGTGCAATTTTGGGGCCACCCATCATGCACTAGTGATGATGATGTTAATACCCAATATACCCATTTTAGTGTTTCTACCACTAAGTTAATTGTATCCATAGTTGTATCCACTTTTGAGTATCTAAATAGGGAATCACTTTCAATTAAAACAAAAAAAATATCTACTTTAACAAAGCATTATGATATTATACTATACTTATAACTATATTATGAGTTCTCCATAAGGTTATGTTATCTAATTTATGGTTTCCTAAATATATTTTCCATGATTTATACTAACATTACTCTGATACCTATTGTAATTCCCTAATTAAAGTAACCTCATAATAGTGGTTATTATATATCATTGGAATAGAATATAAGTGATCATGCAACAAAAGGAATAATAGTTTAGTAGTCTTGGTATAATAGAAACATTCCTGATTGTCACATTACATTTGAAAAATTAAATAATACATTAAATTTTAGAGATAAAATTATCAATTTTTTTACTATATCTGTAAAATCATTCATAAATACCTTCTTGGAAACATGGGGAAAAGAAAAAAATAATTACAGTTGATCCTAGATCCTCAGTAAGGGAATTAATACAATAGAAGATATCATAAGATAAATGAAGTAACAAATAATATTGAAGAGATAGAAAATAATAATAAATACCATATAACTAATATAATAAAAGGTTTATATATACATGGATGATATAAAAACCTAAATAATCACGCTGATAATGGTAAATTATTTTATAATTATATAATGCATAATTCTAGATATCTTAATCTCACCATCAAGGCCTCATGCCAAGAAATCTTGTATAAATACGCAAGGCATATGAAAAATACTCAAAATAGTTCCTCTCAATAGAACTACTTGTGAATCAAGTTTCTATAACAAACACTTTTTGTCACTCATTAAGTCTAATTCATTCATTATATGATATATATTAACACATATTGAATACATAATCAACATGATATTGAAAAAAAATTCATATGACATGTTAATATTTTTTCCATCATATAAATAAAACAATATGATCATAATCCCTCCAAAGAAATAATTTTTATGGTAAAATTAATGTATATAACCTATAATAAATAATATTCATCAAAAGATATTGAAAAAGATTAAAATAATTTTTAAATATCACTATAACATTTCTAGTGGAAAATAAAACTTTTATTTTCAAATCAATTGTAAAAACATTTTATAACATAAGGAAACACACTTTTTTCGAAATAACCATATAAACTTGTAATGTATGATTCAAAGAAAATAATATTCATGATTATGGGAAATCTATTCATGTTTTAATTGTTAAAACCCTTATTTTTCACATATTTGGTAAAAAGTACCTCCTTCAGAAAGTGAAAATTAAATTAATTTTAACCCTTTTTGTAATCAATAAATCATGGGTAAAAATGACCTTAAAATCATTAAATAATATTAAAAAAATATTTATGACATTTTCATGAAAATATGGATAAGGAAGAAAAATATATTATATCAAATAGAAAAAATAATGTTAGATTTTCCTAAAACAATTCTGTTGGACTTTTGATTACATAAAAAGAGAAAATGAAATGAATTTACAAAAAATTTTATAAATAACAAGAGGAGAATTAAATATATGATATTTTTAGATAACAATATCATATAATTACCCCAAAAAACATTAAACATAAAAAAATCTTAAATAATGATGTGATTTTGAAATAAATTCTTACTTAATGATCATATTTCCACATAAGTGATTTTAACCTCATATATAATAAAATTATTTTTATTAAAATTCTATAAAATAACCTTATAAATAAATATAATATCACATTTAATCCACTTATAACATTTCAACAGTAGTTTTTTAATAATTATTTATTGAAATCGTCAATTTGGAGTGTTAACTGTTTCATTTTTCATACATGTTTTGGTTTGGTAGTTTCATCCCTGGGATATAGATCATATATTAATAATGTATAAAACTTTAATAATTTCATAAGTATAATATTTAATAATTATATACACTTTTATAACCATTGATATTATGTTTAATTGAAAAATTAATTACATCACTCCGAGGAGATGGTAGCCCATATGTACACATGAGTGATGTTTCCAATTTCCAATATATGGAATTAAAGAATGTTAAATAATAGTTAAATTTTATAGAATCATTATTATATAATATATATCATAAATAGTCATTAAATATATCATTATTACCATCAACAAACATGGAAATGAAAAATTAAATACATCACCTTATGGAGGTGGTAGTCCACAATTACAGATGAGGGACATTATCATTTCATAAAGGATGGGAAGGTAAGAATGTAGGAAAGATATTACATTGTTTAAACCTAATTCTGACATAAATATCATATATATTAATTATTAAAATATTTTTAACCATCCATGTAAATTGGTTGTAAAAACAAATATCACCACTATGTAGAGATAGTAGGTTGTACATATACACGAGCAATGTTTTCAATTTTCATAAGATATAAAGGATGTTTAAAATGGTTATCCCGTAATAATTATAACATATAAACATAACGATTCTTTTTATTAATTATTTTATGATATATACAATAGATTTATGGATGTATAAGAAGTAACAACTTTGAAAGTGTTGCTAATGAATATTACCTCTAGTTTGAGAGATATCCTTTGGATTACACTTTAAGGATTCATATGGTTGTCTTAAATGAGAACTATAATCTCAATAATTAATATAAGTAATAGAGTATTATTTTTTCTAGGGTTTTTATAATCTATAGTTCTAAATGTATGTGAATTATGGATTAGAATAGATTCCCTTTTATAAGTGATTGGATAGACACACATGGATTTTCTAAAAAGATTTAAATAATATAAATACATTTTTCTTGGAAAATTGGCACAAAATAGAAATTAAATATAATTTAAGATAATATAAGTTCTATATATATCATATAATAATAATATTTAATAAAAATTTAAGTGACATTTTTACACTTATCTCTTAGTTTGACCACCCTAGTAAACATTGTCAAACCCTAATCATGGTAACTAATTTTAATGTTTTTACTACACATTATAACCAAATATTAAGTTGATAATATTACTTAGAATTAATTATTATGATAAAAATTATTCAATTAATTCCACATGATGATTTTTTTAGAAGTAGAAGAAATATTTTTTAATATAAGTTCACAAAAAGAAACGAAAACTGTTTTAGAAGAATTTTCATCTTAAGTAAAAAAATGATTTAAAAAAATTAAGTATAACATTAATTCCAACTGAAATGATTTATTTTTTGAGGAAAAAATAATTATTTTTCATTCAAACCAAACCCATAATTATTTAAGCCTTATAATTACTTGATTACAACCGAATAACTAATAACAATTTTTATTTGATTAATAACATTAGTTTAATTTCAAAAAAATTAAGCATAGATTTATTAGTTCCAAATTATATTTTTATATGAATTATATTAAATAATTAATATATATTTGGTCTGGAGAAAAGGGTTTATAAATATTCATATTATTCATTATCAAAATAACTTCATATAAGTGACTATACTTATAAAATTTATATTTTTAACTATTCACCAAAAAATCAACTTTTTGAAAAATATCAAATATTCATTCCATTATAATTTTGAAATGGTACTTTAAAAATTAATCATATATTTTTTAAATTAAATATCTAAAAATTGAATATATAAATTCTAATTATTATTTTATAAAACACATAAAATCTATTTTTATGAAGAATATATTCCTATAACGCAAATTGAGTTTACTCTTATATGTTTTGTATTATAAACAGATAGATTAATACAATTTATATTGTATAAATTCATTATTATTTTTTAGAAAAATATTTTTTTATATTTTTTATAATTTGGTTATTCCTATTCATATCTACCAACCCAATTTATAGGTTACAATAGTTATATTTAAAGAACATTATTTAAGGGTTTATTTTTTCTCAAGGTTGTGTGTGATTCATGCTTTGAGATGTAGTATTAATTTAATGGAAACTAAAATATTGGGGCATTACATGAAAAACATCATAAACCATTATGGTTTCATTGATGCTAATGATGATAGAAAAAATGATGACCTCAACAATCCCAATGACCATGACAACCCCAACAATGTTGACGCTAACGATGTTGATGAGGTTGAAGACCCTAATAACCTCAAAGATCCAAAAAACATTGATAATAATGAAAACTCACTAACCAAAATGACCAAAAATATATTGATGAAATCAACTAATCCAATGACATGGAAAACGGTGATTACCCCATAGACAACATCGACACTAATGGCCATGATGACTCTGGTGAGGTTGATTACTTTATGATTATAATGATTCCACTAACTTCCTTGATGTTGATGAAATTTATGACTTTGATGTTATAGTAACAATGATGAACATGTGGACATGATGACCTCAATGATAGATATGACATTGATGTCACCAATGGCCTCAAAAACATTGAAATCACTAATAACACTGATGATTTTGATGGTCCTAGTTAAATAGATGACCCTATTAACCCGAATGACCATGATGACCATGATGAAATTGATGATCCTTATTACTCCTCACCAAATTCCACCCACAAGAATGCTTCTAACCAAAAATATTCCAAATAACCTGATGATATTTATTACCCTAATGACATCAATTATGTCAATGAATCCATGTATTTTTTGACCTTGATGAGCCCAATGAAATATATGAATCTGATGAACCGATGAAACTAATGATGATGGTGATACTAAAGAACAAAATGTAACTTATGAACTTTAATAAATTGATGATATTGAAATACCGTATGACAAAAACAACAATGATGATTATAGTGATGTCTATGATATCGATGCCTCCAGTGATATTCATGACCTTATGATTCCAGTGAAACTAATTCCAATGAATACACTAATGATTCCACTGGAATCAATGATACTAATGACCATGTTGATGATAAATATTCAAATAACCATGATGATGTTGTAAACACTAATTACCCACACAATGTTTAAGATTATGGTGACCCTGATGAACAAATTTCACTGACATCAATGATGTTGAATTCTCATGTGAATGTGACAACTTTGATAGAACATACAACACAGATGAAACTGATGATACCAATAAAACTTAACACCATGATGCTACAACTAAATCCAATGACATAGATGATGGAAATGACCCCAACAGTTTTGAATTCATTAAATATTCTAATGCTAGAGACAAAACAGTGACACCAATGACATCAATGACCTTGAAGACCATGATTCTTTTGGGGATTCTGATTACCCCAACGACACCAAAAATCCTAGGGACCCAAATAAAGATAAAAAAATGTCACATATGATCTTAATGATATTGATGATGCAGACGCAATTGTTTTACCACAACCTGAAACTGATAATTGATCTTATGATACCAATGATACAGATGACACAGACGATTCATATAGTATAAGGCTCCGGCCTTAAAGCTTACTTAATATTGAATTAAATGAATAATTCACATTGAGGATCTTTTCAGGTTTAGAGTTTTAGAGAATTAGGACATAACTATTACATCTCAAAAGATTAAAAAGTATAAACTTATACTAAGTTTCCATAAAATAAAAACTCTTAAAAAGAAACATGTCTAGTTCCATGTTTTAGGTAGCATGATTTTCCCTTGATCCCATCCTTGACCCTATTCCACATTAAGTCCTGTGAAAAACATTTCAAAAACTTGGGATGAGCATAAAAATCTCAGTAAGGGATACACAAAGAATGAAAACTGTTAGTTTTTCAAAACAATAAGTAAACCATGTATACTTTAACAAAGTAATACTTTTCACCTTTTCTAAGTAGTAAAAACTCTTCACTGAATAAAAGTTCATTACCTACCCTTCTGTAACCAAAAGATTACCATAAAACCCATATAAAGATCACATAACATATAAAGGTAACTTGGGACATAAACATACTTAAGTGGAATAACCATAAGGTCAAATTCCACACATATCACTTAATGGAATAGCCATTCGGCCAACTTCCATACATACTTAATGGAATAGCCATACGGCCGACTTCCATACCCAATGCATTGGAGGTTATAACGTAACCACCTGTCCTGGTATTCATGGCACCACCCGTCATATGGTTTATCACGTAACCACCCGTAAAATGTCCAAGTACCATCATTAAACATAAAATATTGAAAATATAAACATTTCAATAACATCATTTCATTTGCAATCACAATAAGTAATTCCCAGATATTGAATTAATCAATCCATTTTCAAAAACCATTTAAAAGAGATTTTTGAATCAAAGTTTCCCATACCACTTTTAAGGTTTTAATGGAATTATAATTTTAAAACATTAATGTCCATATAAATAAAAACTAAAAACCATTTTGAAAACATGGAAATTAAAGATAAAGATTTAGAATAATAAATCTTTAAAACATTTAAAACGATATTTTTGTTAAAGAGTTTTTAACAAAATGAGAGATTCTTGAATACAAATAATAGCGGAATAATATTTAATCCAAACTTTATAATATCATTAGAATAAAGGGATTCATGATATAATATGTCAAAGGATAGTATACGCACCATATAAGAGTGAATTGGTGCATAACAACAATGAAGTCTCAAAAGAAATGTAAAATGAGATGAAATCCATTATAAAGAAGGTATCCTTAAATTAAGGATAAATCAATCTCATAATTATGTGTGACAAATATAAATACACCCAATATAATTGGATATTAAGTGTAAAACAATCAAATGTTATTCACACATATTCAAAGGATGACATATTCAATAACTACATGTTGAACCCAAAGAAATCGAAATTGGGTTAAGAAGTTCACTTGGTAAAATTTGATAGCCTAACGGCGTCACATAAAATTTTACAAAAAGGGTTGATGAGAGAGATAAAGGGGATCTCATCACTTGGACATAAAATTTACATAAATAAGGATTTAGAAGAACATATCCCAACATAATAGTATGTTAATTAAAATACATAACAAAATAAGTCTTTTAAAAAGAGGAGGGTGAAAGGTTCCCTTACCGACATGGGTATATTTCAAAACATACACCCCGCGAAAGAAGGACAATACAACATTGATGTAAATACTCATAAATGAAGGTATATTACACAATGAGTAAAATAATGGGCAGTACATACACCACTCAAAGGAAATTGTGGCAAATTTAGCATAAATCTCATGGGAATAAAAGTGAGATGAAAAATCCCTTACGAAAACTCGGCAGCCTAACGGCGCCACATAAAACTTACAAAAATGGATTGATGAGATCAAATAGGGTATCTCATCATATAAACATAAATTTTATAGAAATAGGAATATAAAATAACATCCCCCAACATAACAAAGAGGAGCTTAAAATAAGTGACATAAAGGAGTGTACTTAAAAAGAAAGAGAGAGGTTGGATCTCTTACGAAAATTCGGCAGCCTAACGGCGCCACTCAAAACTTACAAAATGGATTGATGAGAGAGAATATGGTCTCTCATCATATGAACATAAAAATTACAGTAAGTGTAATATAAAATAACATCCCAATAACAATAAATATTATCTTTAAAAGGAATGACATAAAAGAGCGTACTTAAAAAGAAAGAGAGGAGTAAGATCCCTTACCTCGGGTCCGACTTGACTCAATCGTTCTTTAACGTCCTGAATAATAAACTTGAGTTAATTTATATTTTCTTAAGAACCTTTTTCAAGTTCATTATTCCTTTTATATCACTTATTTACATTTTATAAATATTATGTAATCATTTAAGTTAATAATGTTTGTTTTGTCGATATTTGGTTCTTTAGTCGAAAGTGAACTTCTTACAATTACATGTTGTTCGTGTGGTCAATGGTTCATTATATCTAGAATGATATTCATGATTTGGATATCATATATATCATATATATCCAGTATATAAATGTATTTATAATATTACATAATCATTTAGAGGTAAGAAATGAAATGCACCGTTCATAGAGACGGTAAGTCGTACGTACGCATGAACGCTACTTTCATTTCTTTGTCATATTAATGGAATTAAAACTAAATGAGAGGTATGTATATTTTAATTACATAATTATATTAATCATTTATATTTAACATATATTATATATATCCATTATAAGTATGTACTTATAATAGTACATTACATTTGGGGATAAGAAATGAAATGCACCGTTCATGGAGACAGTAAGACGTACGTACGCATGAACGCTACTTTCATTTCTATCTCATTCATTAATGGAAAGAAATAATAAATATATAGAGTTATATTATAATTAAATTATAACATAATATATAATAACTTTAAATCCATCCTTTATACATCCCACATATGGCATTAACGAATAAAATCACTTTGAGGGGGTGGTAGTCCGCACTTCCTAAAATGAAGATATCGCGTATACCCATAATGGAAACCATAAAGGTATGCCCAAAATTAAAAATACAGAAGATTAAGGAAAACATAAACATATTATATATCATATATAAATATAGTTTCATCTTAATGTCCACCTTTGAAGGTGTTAAAAGAATGTTGAACAATCATCGTTTCGGGAGGCCGAAATTCGCCATCCACGGAAACAGTATGTTCTTTAACCATTAGATGTAGGTGTGTGTAAGTATAGCTCTAATCCTTCTTATAAAAACATACTAGTATATTTATGATACTGTAGTTGTTACAAAATAAATGAATAAAAATATTTTAAGGGGTTGGAGAAGCAAAATAAAACAAAAGGACTCAAGTGAAGACATTACCTTAAAATCGGGTAACTCCCTTTGGTTTGAGCTAAAAGGATTCCTTGGGAAGACTTCTGCCCAAATTAAGGATTCAAGGAGTAAGAGAGGTAATTGGAGAGACAAAATGGTCAGGTTTTGGCCGAGCCAAATGATTTGGGAGTGTGGGTAAGGAGGTAGAGGTGGGGGGCTTTTATAAGAGGAGAAAAGGGGCACTCTTGGAAAGTAAAGAAAAGTCACTTTATTTTAAAATGATATTCAGATTTAAGAGGTCCCAAATTGATATAATTCAAGGATAAGGTGATAAGGGTTCTAAATACACTCATACAATAGGTTTTGGACATGTGTAGTTCTTAGATATTACATTATCTTTCCATTTTATTTAAATCGTTAAATAATGAGGTCATCGCTGCATCATCATGATGTCATAAATAATTTAATTTATTTAATGTCTAAAAATTATAAAAAAATACTCTGATGTAGGAAATCTTTTTAGCTTTCCAATTAATATTTATAGTAAAAAATATTATTTTTATAACCCCATGTAAAAATTGTTTTAGTAAAAAAACTCATGTTTGTGACATTTTTATTTTAACTTTAAATAAAAAGATATTAATGTCATTTTCCAACCAAAGTGGCTTCATGGGGTCCCCAAGTTGACCCATGGATTTTCTTGGTTGGCCATGAAACATCCAATGAGGTTAGTACATGTGTCTAGGTCATTTCATTTTATTAAGACATTATTCTTACCATAAACTACACTAATTACCTCTAATCGCGATTAAGAACTTAAAAGTTACTATTCACCAAAAAATTATTTTAATCTCATTGAACCACATTTTACTTCTTAATGACAACCATGTATGTCGGATTTTTGAAATTCAAAACACAGAAGTGGTAAATTTTCATTTAAACGAAAAATCAGTTTTTATAAGTACCACTTAGTGGTTTCACTATTCATCAAAAATTGAAGTTTTTCAGAAAAATCCCAAAAATTCACCCTAAGATATATTTGATATTCCAAATTCAAAAATGAAGTCTATTTTACAAAATTCGAAACATATAAGTTGCATTAAATAATTTAATAATTAATTCCCACTGTCAAAACAAATAGCGTGTTTTTATGAAACTAAATGTATCAAAAGATTAACACTAGTTTAAGTCCGATTTCAAAGTGAAAATAATTCCATCGACCACTATTGGATTAAATGGTAAAAATATATTCTAATTTCACTTTAAAACCAATTCAAAAGATAATCTAATCATATAAATAAATTAGATTAAAAAAGAGGTTTTGAATTAAAATACAACATTTTGCACTATTCATTAAAAATTGAACTTTTTCAGAAAAATACCAAAAATTTACACAAAGTAAATTTTGATGTCCCGATTCTAAAGAAGAATTTTATTTTGTCAAATATAACACATAAAATTTTCAAAAATTGGATTTAAAATAGGTTCGCCATCAAAAGGCGGTTAATCGACCTTTTAAAGAATATTAGACTGTCTACGCTTAAAATTAGATTCATTCGTATTTTTAATCCTCTATCATTTATTGTAAAGAGTAAAAATATTTGACAAACATATATAATAATTTTGTAGTTAGTTCTGTTCATTCCTGCCATTACAACGGCTAGGCATTAACTACCATTTAAAATAATATTATTTTATTATTAGAGTGCAACGTAAGATTCCCAAGAAACTCGTTGTTGCGTATTGGGTACGCCATCGAGCATAGCATCCCCTTTAAAGTAATATTAATATTTTATTCAAAAATATGGATAAATATAAAAATTTCATATTCTTTATTTACCTGGGGTGTTACATCCTTCCCCCCTTTTGGGAATTGCGTCCTCGCAATTTTAAAATTGGGCTTGGAAACATCCTTGAAAGTCCCACATCGGAACAAGAGTTGGTAAAACAATAACTTTAAAATAAAGAAAGATAAGTACAAAAGTCACCTGAGTTAACCCATACTAGGATTCCAAGTACAAAAATATGGACATGGAGGAAAAAACAAAGGGTCATGTTCTGATGGAGAGTGATAGAAAACATGTTTAGGAGCAAGTTAACCACAAGAAAATCACAAACTTGTGATGGGTTAAACGGTATTCGATTCCCCTGTAGGAAAATTTAATAGACAACATTTTTGTTTTAAGTTACTTTTTATTGAGTAATTTATTCATAAGGGAACATAATCACTTATCATGTTGACTTTCAACTTTTACACAAACACATATTTTCTCCAAAAGATGAGTATTTAGGAAGACTTGTTCACATTAAGAGTACTATAATAAACTTCTCGGGAATCACCTAATCCACAAAAGAGAACTATATACTTCCCATGTCTTTAGACAAAAACCAAAACCAAAAAGGCTAGTACAAGATCAGATAATCCAGAAAAGGATAACCCCTTATAAAAAGAAAATCTATTCTTAATCTCCAAAATTTGTCCAACAAAACCCAAAGTTCAACGAGGACCATTCAATAATCAATTTGTCCATAAAATTCTACAAAGTAAACCAAACTAAGATTAAAACCCAAATATTTGAGGGATTTAGTCACATATTCTTCCAAGTTAAATTGTATCATTTATCTCCAAACAACATCAGTTGCTCTTAATGTCTCATATTGAAAAGTAATTAACCTAATCACATATCCTCCATGATAGCTTAATAAATATCCATAGATAACCCAAAATCAACTTACTCTTAATTCATAAAATCATCTAACTAAAAAGAATCAGTCAAACTAACAGGGGACTTCACATAGTCCAGTGGTAGGCGATAAATAGCAGTCGTACTTTGGTTGTGGGTTCGATTCCCGCAGCTTTGTCCGACGTGACGGGTTGTCACACAGTCTGCGTGTTGTCCTTTTTCCAAAACTATATAATTCTTAAAATATTCCCCGAAACGAGATAAAATCTTCAAAAATAATCATAACATATTTTAACCTCAAGTTTATCTCATGCCTTTCATTTTCCAACATATCATATAATAACCCATAATTATCTCAAAAGTAAGGATCATATAAACTCTAATGGTTACCTTTATAATTATAACTTGAACTTCCACATCGATTGGTCATCTCATACATGATTAATTACAGAACATACCAAGTTTCAAGTGGTTGATCATCACTCCTTGATAGTTGGTTTAGAACAACCACGAATTTCCTCATTTAATCCCCCATTTTATCTAGTATCTTAATCAGATAACCACCACAGTTTCCTTCAAACCTGTTGTCTCTTTGGTGCCTGCTAGATCCATCCATTCACTAAAAACAGAAATTTCAGTGTGAGTATATCAACAAAACCATAATTTACTAATGATTAAGGTAAACACTAAGATATACATACTCATTCACTTTATCTAAAACTTGGACTCCTTCTGAAATCCTAACCATTATGGTACTGTCACTTATACTTAGAGAATACCCTAACCTCTAAAGTTATCTAAACCGAACTTTGATACCAACTATAAGGCCCTGCCATTAAAGCTTACTTAATATTGAATTAAATTAATAATTCACATTGAGGATCTTTTCAGGTTTAGAGTTTTAGAGAATTAGGACATAACTATTACATCTCAAAAGATTACAAAGTAGAAACTTCTACTAAGTTTCCATAAAATAAAAACTCTTAAAAAGAAACATGTCTAGTTCCATGTTTTAGGTAGCATGATTTTCCCTTGATCCCATACTTGACCTTATTCCACGTTAAGTCCTGTGAAAAACATTTCAAAAACTTAGGATGAGCATAAAAAGCTCAGTAAGGGATACAAAAAGAATGAAAACTGTTAGTTTTTCAAAACAACAAGTAAAACATGTATAATTTAAAAAAGTAATACTTTTCACCTTTTAGAAGTAGTAAAAACTCTTCACTGAATAAAAGTTCATTACTTACCCTTATGTAACCAAAAGATTACCATAAAACCCATATAAAGATCACATAACATATAAAGGTAACTTGGGACATAAACATACTTAAGTGGAATAACCATAAGTTCGAATTCCACACATATCACTTAATGGAATATCCATTCGGCCAACTTCCATACATACTTAATGGAATATCCATACGGCCGACTTCCATACCAAATGCATTGGAGGTTATAACATAACCATCCGTTCTGGTATTCACGGCACCACCCGTCATATGGTTTATCATGTAACCACCTGTAAAATGTCCAAGTACCATCATTAAACATAAAATATTGAAAATATAAACATTTCAATAACAAAATTTCATTTGAAATCACAATAAGTAATTCCCAGATATTGAATTAATCAATCCATTTTCAAAAACCATTTAAAAGAGATTTCTGAATCAAAGTGTCCCATACCACTTTTAAGCTTTTAATGGAATTATAATTTTAAAACATTAATGTCCATATAAATAAATACTGAAAACCATTTTGAAAACATGGACATTAAAGATAAAGATTTAGAATAATAAATCTTTAAAACATTTAAAACGATATTTTTGTTAAAGAGTTTTTAACAAAATGAGAGACTCTTGAATACAAATAATATCGGAATAATATTTAATCCGAACTTTATAATATCATGAGAATAAAGGGATTCATGATATAATATGTCAAAGGACAGTATACACACCATATAATAGTGAATTGGTGCATAACAACAATGAAGTCTCAAAAGAAATGTAAAATGAGATGAAATCCATTATAAAGAAGGTATCCTTAAATTAAGGATAAATCAATCTCATAATTATGTGTGAATAATATAAATACACCCAATATAAGTGGATATTAAGTGTAAAACAATCAAAGTTTATTCACACATATTCAAAGGATGACATATTCAATAACTACATGTTGACCCCAAAGAAATCGAAATTGGGTTAAGAAGTTCACTTGGTAAAATTCGATAGCCTAACGGCGTCACATTAAATTTTACAAAAAGGTTTGATGAGAGAGATAAAGGGGATCTCATCACTTGGACATAAAATTTACATAAATAAGGATATAAAAGAACATATCCAAATATAATAGTATGTTAATTAAAAGACATAACAAAAGAAGTCTTTTAAAAAGAGGAGGGTGAAAGGTTCCCTTACCGACATGGGTATATTTCGAAACATACACCCCGTGAAAGAAGGACAATACAACATTGATGTAAATACTCATAAATGAAAGTATATTACACAATGAGTAAAATAATGGGTAGTACATACACCACTCAAATGAAATTGTGGCAAATGTAGCATAAATATCACGGGAATAAAAGTGAGATGAAAAATCCCTTACGAAAACTCGGCAGCCTAACGGCACCACATAAAACTTAAAAAAATGGATTGATGAGATCAAATAGGGTATCTCATAATATTAACATAAAGTTTATAGAAATAGTAATATAAAGGAACATCCCCCAACATAACAAAGATGAGCTTAAAAGAAGTGCCATAAAAGAGAGTACTTAAAAAGAAAGAGAGAGGTTGGATCTCTTACGAAAATTCGACAGCCTAACGGAACCACTCAAAACTTCCAAAATGGATTGATGAGAGAGAATAGGGTCTCTAATCATATGAACATAAAAATTACAGTAAGAGTAATATAAAATAACATTCCAATAACAATAAAGATGATCTTTAAAATGAATGACATGAAAGAGCGTACTTAAAAAGAAAGAGAGGAGTAAGATCCCTTACCTCAGGTCCGACTTGACTCGATCGTTCTTGAACGTCCTGAATAATAAACTTGAGTTAATTTATATTTGCTTAAGAACCTTTTTCAAGTTCATTATTCCTTTTATATCACTTATTTAAATTTTATAAACATTATGTAATCATTTATGTTAATAATGTTTGTTTTGTTGATATTTGGTTCTTTAGTCGAAAGTGAACTTCTAACAATTACATGTTGTTCGTGTGGTCAATGGTTCATTATATCCAGAATGATATTCATGATTTGGATATCATATATATCATATATATCAAGCATATACATGTATTTATAATATTACATAATCATTTAGAGGTAAGAAATGAAATGCACCGTTCATGGAGACGGTAAGTCGTACGTACGCATGAACGCTACATTCATTTCTTTGTCATATTAATGGAATTAAAACTAAATGAGATGTATGTATATTTTAATTCAAGAATTAAATTCATCATTTATATGTAACATACATTATATATATCCATTATAAGTATGTACTTATAATAGTACATTACATTTGGGGATAAGAAATGAAATGCACCGTTCATGGAGACGGTAAGCTGTACGTACGCATGAACGCTACTTTCATTTATATATCATACATTAATGGAAATAAATAATAACGATATAGAGGTATATTATAATTACAGTATAAAATCATATATAATAACTTTAAATCCATCTTTTATACATCCCACATATGGCATTAACGAATCAAATCACTTTGAGGGGGCGGTAGTCCGCACTTCCTAAAATGAAGATATCGATAATACCCATAATGGAAACCATAAAGGTATGCCCAAAATGAAAAATACAGAAGCTTAAGGAAAATATAAACATATTATATATCATATATAAATATAGTTTCATCTTAATGGCCACCTTTGAAGGTGTTAAAATAATGTTGAACAATCATCGTTTCGGGAGGCCGAAATTCTCCATCCACGGAAACAGTATGTTCATTAACCGTTAGATGTAGATGTGTGTAAGTGTAGCTCAAATCCTTCTTATAACAACATCCTAGTATATTGATGATACTTTATTTGTTACAAAATAAATGAATAAAAAGAGTTTAATGGGTTGAAGAAGCAAAATAAAACAAAAGGACTCAAGTGAAGACATTACCTTAAAATCGGGTAACTCCCTTTGGTTTGAGATAAAAGGCTTCCTTGAGAAGACTTCTGCCCAAAGTGAGGCTTCAAGAAGTAAGATAGGGAAGTGGAGAGACAAAATGGTCAGGGTTTGGCCGAGCCAAAGGCTTTTGGAGTGTGGGTAAGGAGGTAGAGGTGGGGGCCTTTTATAAGAGGAGAGGAGGGGCACTCTTGGAAAGTAAAGAAAAGTCACTTTATTCTAAAATGATATTCGAATTTAAGAGGTCCCACATTGATATAATTCGAGTATAAGGTGATAAGGGTTCTAAATACACTCATACAATAGGTTTTGGACATGTTTAGGTCTTAGATATTACATTATCATTCCATTTTATTTAAATCGTTAAATATTGAGGTCATCGCTGCATCATCATGATGTCATAAATAATTTAATTTATTTAATGTCTAAAAATTATAAAAAAAATACTATGATGTAGGAAATCTTTTTATATTTCTAATGAATATTTATAGTCAAAAATATTATTTGTATAACCCCATGTAAAAATTGTTTTAGTAAAACAACTCATGTTTGTGACATTTTTATTTTAACTTTAAATAAAAAGATATTAATGTCATTTTCCAACCAAAGTGGCTTCATGGGGTCCCCAAGTTGCCCCTTGGATTTTCTTGGTCGGCCATGACACATCCAATGAGGTTATGACATGTGTCTAGGTCATTTCATTTTATTAAAACATTATTCTTACCATAAACTACACTAATTACCTCTAATCGCGATTAAGAACTTAAAAATTACTATTCACCAAAAAATTATTTTAATCTCATTGAACCAAATTTTACTTCTTAATGACAACCATGTATGTCGGATTTTTGAAATTCAAAACACAGAAGTGGTAAAATTTCATTTAAACGAAAAATCAGTTTTTATAAGTACCACATAGTGGTTTCACTATTCATCAAAAATTGAAGTTTTTCAGAAAAATCCCAAAAAATCACCCTAAGATATATTTGATATTCCGAATTCAAAAATGATTTATATTTTACAAAATTAAAAACATATAATTTTCATTAATTAATTTAATAATTGTAACACCCCAAGCTTCTACGGTACGCTTCTCTTTGAATAATGTGATAGCGTGTGTTGTATGCAACACCGAGTTCTAACACACCATAACCAATCAAACTAGCCATTATGAATAGTAATACCTACTTTTTGAAATTATATATATTTTATATTTCAAAATGGACTTCATTTTTTGATTTGGAATATCGAATTTAGCCTAAGGTGAAATTTTGGTACATTTCGGATAACTTTCATATTTTGATGAATAGTGAAAATTACTAAATTTTAATTAAAAACAACTTTTTTAATCAAAATAATTAATAGTGATAAATTATGTATTTGAGTGGTTTTAAAGTATATTTAGAATATATTTTTACCATTTAATATAATTTTGGTCATTGGACATAATTTTACAATTAAACCGAACATAAACAAGTGTCGATCTTTTGATAGTTATTATCTCTTAAAAACACGCTTTTTGTTTTGACAGCGGGAATTAATTTTAAATTAATTTCTGCCACTTCTGTGTTTTGAATTTAGAAAAATGGATTCCATATTTGGAATCAGGATGTTCAAATTGTGTAAATAGGTAACTTTTATTTTTAGACATTTTGAATAATTACTGCGGTAAATATTTTATTTACCATGGTTAAGGGTAAATCCGATAAATAAGGGTTAAAAAATAATATTATAATAATACTAAATTACCCTAAAACATGTCCTAGACTTATTGGTTGATAAATGTTCGACCATAGGCATCTTTGGGTCGATTTTGGGACCCCATGGTGCCACTTGTAGGTGATAAGGACACTTTATTTTAATTAAGTTAAAATGAATACTAAAATGACACAAGAATATATCTTTTAGCAAAACAATTTTTACATAGGGTTATATATGTTGGATTTTAGATTATAAATATTCATTAGAAATATAAAAAGATTTCCTACATATTGATAGTTTATTTATAATTTTTAGACATTAAATAATTTAATTTATTTATGACACAGTGATGATGAATTAATTACTATAATAGTGAAAAATTAAAATAATTGATATTATAAATACCCAAATAAATATAATATGAACCTTTTAATGAATTAAACTAATTTTCTAGGATAATATGATATATTAGGATTGATTTAAGTGACTTTTTTTGAAGTAATCAATCTGTTATGAGTTTCACAAAAATCAACTATTGAATAGTGTCAAAATTGACATAAAAGAGTTCTTAAAAAAAATATTATATTATTAATTGATATTAAATTCCTAAAAATATAAGGTTAGGCCAAGAGACTTATATCATGATAGGTTCATCATTAATGGACTACTTGGGGGTCTCTTGGATGTATATAGTAAGTTTATTAACCATATTATATAAAAATACAAAGAGACATTGTAAAAGTGAAACTAATTAACTTAGAGTTAATACTTAAAGATAAGGTTAATATAAGTATCCAAACCTGTCTAAATTCTATTGGTTGAGTGGTTTTCGACCTATCCCCACCTTAACCTTTGAATAATAAACTTTGGAGCCATTATAAACCGAATATGAATTTATTATAAACTAATATTTCTAGCTTTTCCAAAGGTGCCCCTCGCCCCTCTTATAAAAGGGAACTCCTCCTTCTCATTTCTTCACACCTTCAAAGCCTTTTGGTTCGGCCAAACTCTGCCCAAATAATCTCCCAACATCCCTCACTACAACCTAGAGGCCTTAGTTTTATCAGAAATCCAACCTAAGGAGCCCTTTTGATCAAATCAAAAGGAAGAACCCGAAGAAGAGGTAATGTTTTCACCACCCCTTTTCAAGTTCTTTTCTTCTTCCACTTCTTCTTTCTTTGTTCTTGCCATTCTAAAATAATAACTCCAGTATATCACATATACTGTGATGTTATTATAAATATGGTAAAACCATATTCAGTATTCTATCCACCCTTTGAATAACATGTCACCATACGTGCGTACGTATGGCTTACCGTCTCCACGTCATGGTGTAATTGTTATTCAATATATTATTATTTTGGATGGGTATAATAATGATGTGTAACTCATGTAAATAATAAATATAACATGTTAATGATTCTGTATATATGATATACCATCCATTTATATATTATTTTAATATCAAAATAATGATATTGTCGCTCGTGCGTACGTACGGACTACCGTCTCCACGAACGCGATGAGATTCATTCTCCATCGTATCCATTCAAGTATAATTATCATTTGATGATTTAAAAATGATGTTTAAGGACTTGATATACTTCTGGATATGAATAAGATACAACAAACATGGCTTATCTAACAAAACATATAAAAGAAAATGAGTAAGTTAACACCCGAAACGATGATAATTCTAAGATATTATTAACAAATCAATGTTAAAAGATCATATATGATATCATATTAATATATATGATTATTGTATAATTTAATAACAATTATTTCACCATTATACAGGAGGTTAACCTACCCCAACCAAGGAAAAGTACAAGGTAAGGGTTATTTCACAATCTCTTCATTATCCGAGGTTGTTTATATGTAATAATCTACTGGGATTTCTTTATCATCCACATCCATGTTTCTTCGAAATGTATTTTAAAACATATTTATTATTTACAAGAATATGGGTTAAAGTCATTTATACCCTTGTTTGACTTTTTATAAGAGGTTTATAAAGGAATCTTTCCGTCGTTTTCAAAATAAGGTCCTTTTTAACCTTTTCGACAGAATTAAGGTAAGAATGTTTTTTTAACTTATACGGCGGGTGCGGCTATTTTCCGCCGTTATAAAATCTTCAAAGCTTCCCTTACAAGCTTATAAGAATATTTTCAAAGAAAATGTTTTATTTTATATGGATCTTAAATGATTTCAAAATAAAAGGAGATATTTCTTTAAAAAGAATTTTGATTTCATCTATGTCAACATCCTTTGATGGATTTTAAGATTATTTGAAGTTGATTTATTATGATACAAAACTTCTATATTATATTGAAGGTTTTGTGATTTGTTTTACTGTGGATGTTCTATTTTTATACCATTCATGGTTTATGGTGAAAGTATTAACATTTTGTATGCTAGTTTTAATACGAATGTTTATGTTATGTTTAAACCTTTTCATATGGGAATGTATTGGACTTAATATGTGACGGGTGGAGCCCGCTATAGCTCCTCGATGCATCGGTAGGTCTCATGAGACAAACTAGTGTCTTGGCACAAGGCCTTGACAAAATCTTATTTGTAGTCTTGGCATGAGGCCTTGGCTATGTGGTTATGATAGTCTGGCATTATGCATTCCATCATTATGAAAGTGGTTATTGATTTTGCATGTGATTATTCGATTAGTAGAATAACCATGTGAATAAGTAAATGGCATTATTTCATTTTATTTATGCCATACTATGTTAAAAGTTCAAGTTTAAAAGGCTTTTGTTTTAGTTATAGATTGCCTTAAATGTTTATTCTGATTTATGAAAGTTTCCGCTATATTGTTATCCTTACTGGGCATTTGAGCTCACCCCTTTCTTATGTTTTATTTTTCCCAGAAAGTGAAGAAGTAAATTATTAATGACCTGCATGGATATTATGTGGGGATATGAGTGTGGATTATGGAGACAATATGTTGTTGTAGTAGTTTTTCATTTTACGATGTAATGTAAGACTTATGAATATATCTAGTGTTTCCAAGACTACTAAACCAATCGGTCTTTTGAGATTTGATCTTTCTTGTGAACATGCCAATGTTATGTAATAATGCACCGACTCTTGGTAACTGGGGTCGGGGCGTTACAGTTGGTATCAGAGGAAGTTTAGTACAAACCTTGGAAGCTAGATTTAGATAAACTCTGATTAGAGCACGTAGACCTAAGATGAACTTTGAGGATTAGTATAGAAGAACTTCCTAGAATTTTGGTATTGTAGAGATTTTGTGAGTTTTCCGAGCAATACATCCCTGTCTGGATACGAGCAGGTAGAGGCGGCTCTGGCATTGATGTACCTAGGGGTAAAACCCGAAAACACCGCTTTGAGCTAGACTCAAACGGGAACTGGTGCACGACAACGGGCCTTGCTGCACTCTTGGTTACGACACTCCCGGGGGATATGCTTAGGATAAATCTCATTTTCTTTACAAATAATTTTGAAGGGATTATGAGTATATACTTCCTCAAAGAAAACATTCTTATGATTATGGATTATATCCGTAAATAGTTCAATTTATGTTAAGTGTTTTATAAGTATGGGATTATGTATTTTGATTCATAAACTGATCTAGTTTATGCCATTGTTTAGAAATGGCACCTAGTGGAAGAAATGGAAACCGTATCAATGCACTCACTCCATGTAGGGATTTCCCTCCTGCTCAAGATAATTATAGTGGAGCTGGTGATGCAACTGGTGCCGATCAGCTAATCACCATACTGGGACAACTTACTCAGGTTATGAATAATAACCTTACCCGTATGGAGCACCCTGATCCGCAGCGTGGAGGATCAATGTTAGATCGATTCATGAGGCAACAACCACCAACGTTCAATGGGAGTACAAATCCCTTAGTAGCTGAGCAATGGATATTTTCCCTAGAGAAAATATTTCAGGCTTTGGGGAGCAGTGAAAGGGAAAAAGTTATCATGGCAGTTTACCGCCTCACTGGAGATGCTGATAAATGGTGGTCATTGATTCAAAATACGAAGGAAGATGATGAAGTATCAAATATGGAATGGAGGGAGTTCAAAGATCTGTTTTTAGAAAAATACTTTCCTCGGGACCATCGAGCAGATATGGAAAGGCAATTTCTAAGTCTGAGACAGAAGGAGGATGAGAATGTCACAAAGTATGAGGCTAACTTTACAAGGTTAGCAAGGTACGCTGGTGATTATATACGTAACCAAAGAAGTAAGATTGATCGTTTCTTTGATGGGTTAAAACCATTTCTCCGCCGAGCATTAGTCTCACAATCCTTTTCGTCGTACGAAGACATTGTCTCATGTGCTATCAAGACCGAAAAGGAATTCTCTAAGTCTTATGACTTTAAAGAAAAGCAATAGAAGAAGAGACCTGCTGATCAATCTGGGAATGGAAATAAAGGGAAGAAGGGAAAGGTTGAATATCCATCCTGTGGTAAATGCAGGAAGAAACACCCTGGTACTTGCTTGAAGGGAATGGGAGTCTGTTACAAGTGTGGTGAAAAAGGCCACCAAGCTCGTGATTGCAAGGGGAAGAAGGAAGCTACCAACGTTCAGTGCTATAATTGCAGGGAGATGGGGCATTATGCAAATGCATGTCCTAAGCGTCAGGAGAACTTACCTCAGAAAAGGCCAAGGGATCAAGGCCAGGCTTATGCTATCACTACTGCTGAGGTAGAAGCTCCGAAAGACGTGGTGGAAGGTAATTTAATGGTTTCCTCAAGTTTAGCAAATGCATTATTTGATTCTGGATCATCACATTGTTTCATATCTTCCCAGTTTTCTAAGAAAATTAGATATTTCCAATTTGATTTAATAAGGGAGTTGTCAGTTAAAACTCCTAAGGGAAGTACCATTGCAACAAAGTTTTGTGAATCAGTCCCCATTAGAGCACATAAATGTTCTTTATCTGCTGATCTCATCATCATACCTATGATTGAGTTTGATATAATCCTCGGTATGGACTGGCTTTCGGATTATGATGTGAAGATTTATTGTAAGAAGAAAGAGGTTACGATTCTTGATGATAATGATAAGGAACACCTTATCTTTAGAGAAGAATCGTCACCACCTAATTCTTATTTAGATCCACCCTCAATAGCTCAACTAAATTCAATTATTGGGGAGGAAGAGAATGAAATAACTGCGGGTGAGGAAAGGAATGTTCAAATAGAGGATGTACCTGTTGTGAAAGAATTTGTAGATGTATTTCCAGAAGATTTACCTGGACATCCTCCAGAACGAGAAGTTCAGTTTTCCATTGATTTAATTCCTGGATCAAGGCCTATATCGAAGACCCCTTACAGAATGGCTATTGTAGAGTTAGTCAAACTAAAGAAACAACTAGAGGAATTGACTAATAAAGGATTTATTCGCCCTAGTGTTTCTCCATGGGGAGCCCCTGTTCTTTTTGTTAAAAAGAAAGATGGATCTATGAGGTTATGTATCGACTACAGGGAGATCAATGCTATAACGATAAAGAACAAGTATCCCCTACCTCGTATTGATGATTTATTTGACCAACTACATGGAGCTCAATACTTTTCAAAGATTGACCTTCGATCTGGATACCATCAGTTGTGTGTAAAGAAGGAAGATATTCCGAAGACAGCATTTCGAACCAGGTACGGGCATTACGAGTTTACTGTAATGCATTTTGGATTGACTAATTCACCCTCTGTATTCATGGATCTGATGAATAGAGTTTTCAAGGAGTATCTCGATGAATTTGTGGTGGTATTTATTGATGATATCTTGGTATACTCCAAAACCTACGAAGATCATGAAAATCACTTGCGCATTATCTTGAAGACTCTGAGGAGGCATGAATTATATGGGAAGTTTAGCAAGTGTGAATTCTGGCTTCAGGAGATTTCTTTTCTTGGCCATATTGTCTCTAAATAAGGAATCTCTGTTGATCCTTCTAAGACCAAGGCAATCCAAGAATGGCCAGCACCTACGAGTATAACTGAGGTACGCAGTTTTATTGGTTTGGCAGGTTATTATCGACGTTTCGTCCAGAATTTTGCCCGATTGGCTAACCCATTAACGAAGCTCACACGTAAAGGGGTTAAATTTGTTTGTACAAAAGAGTGTGAAGAATGTTTTGAAGAACTGAAGAAAAGATTAGTCAATGCTCCTATATTGACTCTACCATCGGGGAATGATGGGTTCGTTATTTATAGTGATGCATCGAAGAAAGGACTTGGTTGTGTCTTTAAGCAGAATGATAGATTTATTGCCTATGCATCACGACAGTTGAAAATTCATGAACAAAACTATCCTACTCATGATCTCGAGTTAGCAGCTGTGATCTTTGCTTTGAAGATATGGAGGCACTACCTCTATGGTGAAAAATGTGAGATTTATACTGATCACAAGAGTTTGAAGTATATTTTCTCACAAAAAGAACTCAACATGAGGAAAAGGAGATGGCTTAAATTACTCAAGGATTATGATTGCACGATACACTACCACCCGGGGAAAGCAAACAAGGTGGCAGATGCTTTGAGTAGAAAATACCATGGAGTTTTGAACAATATGAGAATTGAAAGGGATCCAATTTTCTTGGATCTAATGAAGATGGACATGGGAATAACCAGGGAAGGTGAAACATCAATTCTTTTTCAAATGATTGCCAAACCATCTTTAATAGAAAGGATTCAGAGTTCTCAGACCGATGATGAAGAATTTCAAAACAAGATTAAAGCTGTGAATGATGGGAGATTGAGAGACTTTGTGTATGAAGATGGAATTTTGAAATTCGGGAAGAGACTTTGTGTTCCCAATTTACCTGATCTAAAAAGGGAATTGTTGGATGATGCTCATAGTTCAAATTTCTCTATACACCCTGGGAGCACGAAAATGTATAGAGATTTGAAGGAACATTTTTGGTGGGACAACATGAAGAGGGATATTGCTGATTTTGTGTCAATATGTATGGTTTGTCAGCAAGTGAAAGCTGGAAGGCAACAACCTGGAGGAGTCATGCAACCTCTTCCTATACCGGAGTGGAAATGGGACAATATTACGATGGACTTTGTCATGGGGCTACCAAAGACTCCTAGAAGGAACGATGCAATATGGGTTATTGTTGATCGTCTTACCAAGTCAGCACATTTTCTTGCTATAAGAGAAGATCTGCCCCTGGAACGTCTAGCACGACTATATATTAATGAAGTTGTGAGACGTCATGGAGTACCCCTATAGATTGTTTCTGATCGTGATCCCCGTTTTACTTCAAGATTCTGGAAAAGTCTTCAGAAATCCCAGGATACTGAACTTCATTTGAGCACTGCTTACCACCCTCAGACAGACGGACAATCAGAACAGACTATTCAAACCTTAGAAGACATGTTGAGATCTTTCTCACTTGACTTTCAGGGTATGTGGGATCAATATTTACCTCTGGTAGAATTTTCCTATAACAATAGCTTCCATTCGAGTATTCAGATGGAACCATATGAAGCATTATACGGAAAGAGATGTCGTACACCAACCTGTTGGGATGACGTTGGTGAAAGAAAACTTGTAGGCACAGAACTGGTAGAGGAAACGGTGGAAAAGGTGAAGGTAATCCAAAATCACATCAAAGCAGCACAAAGTAGGCAGAAGAGCTATGCCGATAATCGAAGGAAGGATTTGGAATTTCAAGTCGGTGATCATGTTTTCCTGAAGGTATCTCCATGGAAGGGAGTCATACGTTTTGGTAAGAAAGGTAAATTGAGTCCCAGGTACATCGGACCCTTCGAAATTCTAGAACGAATTGGGGTTGTAGCTTACTGATTGGCAATGCCGCCAAGTCTCTCTAAAGTTCACGATGTGTTCCACGTATCTCTGTTGAGGAAATACATGCTTGACCCAATGCATGTACTCACCTATGAGGAATTAGAACTGGAACCTGATCTGTCTTATTGCGAAGAGCCCGTCAGAATTCTTGATACGAGAGAACAAGTACTGAGAAACCGGACGACGCGTCTGGTAAAAGTTTTGTGGAGAAACCATAAGATGGAAGAGGCAACGTGGGAACCCGAGGAACTTATGATGAAGAACCACCCAAGTCTTTTCATGTGATAAGTATTATAGAAATTTCGAGGACGAAATTATTTGAAGGAGGGGAGAATGTAACACCCCAAGCTTCTATGGTACGCTTCTCTTTGAATAATGTGATAGCATGTGTTGTACGCAACACCGAGTTCTAACACACCATAACCAATCAAACTAGCCATTATGAATAGTAATACCTACTTTTTGAAATTATATATATTTTATATTTCAAAATGGATTTCATTTTTGGATTCGGAATATCGAATTTAGCCTAAGGTGAAATTTTGGTACATTTCGGATAACTTTCATATTTTGATGAATAGTGAAAATTACTAAATTTTAATTAAAAACAACTTTTTTAATCAAAATAATTAATAGTGATAAATTATTAATTTGAGTGGTTTTAAATTATATTTAGAATATATTTTTACCATTTAATATAATTTTGGTCATTGGACATAATTTTACAATTAAACCGAACATAAACAAGTGTCAATCTTTTGATAGTTATAATCTCTTAAAAACACGCTTTTTGTTTTGACAGCGGGAATTAATTTTAAATTAATTTCTACAACTTCTGTGTTTTGAATTTAGAAAAATGGATTCCATATTTGGAATCGGGATGTTCAAATTGTGTAAATAGGTAACTTTTATTTTTAGACATTTTGAATAATTACTGCGGTAAATATTTTATTTACCATGGTTAAGGGTAAATCCGGTAAATAAGGGTTAAAAAATAATATTATAATAATACTAAATTACCCTAAAACATGTCCTAGCCTTATTGGTTGATACATGTTCGACCATAGGCATCTTTGGGTAGATTTTGGGACCCCATGGTGCCACTTGTAGGTGATAAGGACACTTTATTTTAATTAAGTTAAAATGAATACAAAAATGACACAAGCATATATCTTTTAGCAAAACAATTTTTACATAAGGTTATATATGTTTGATTTTAGATTATAAATATTCATTAGAAAGATAAAAATATTTCCTACATATTTATAGTTCATTTATAATTTTTAGACATTAAATAATTTAATTTATTTATGACACGGTGATGATGAATTAATTACTATAATAGTGAAAAATTAAAATAATTGATATTATAAATACCCAAATAAATATAATATGAAACTTTTAATGAATTAAAATAATTTTCTAGGATAATATGATATATTAGTATTGATTTAATTGACTTTTTTCTAAGTAATAAATCTTTTATGAGTTTCACAAAAATCAACTATTGAATAGTGTCAAAATTGACATAAAAGAGTTCTTAAAAACAATATTATATTATTAATTGATATTAAATTCCTAAAAATCTAAGGTTCGGCCAAGAGACTTATATCATGATAGGTTCATCATTAATGGACCACTTGGGGGTCTCTTGGATGTATATAGTAAGTTTATTAACCATATTATATAAAAATATAAAGAGACATTGTAAAAGTGAAACTAATTAACTTAGAGTTAATACTTAAAGATAAGGTTAATATAAGTACCCAAACCTGTCTAAATTCTATTGGTTGAGTGGTTTTAGATCTATCCCCACCTTAACCTTTGAATAATCAACTTTGGATCCATTAGAAACCGAATATGAATTTATTATAAACTAATATTTCTAGCTTTTCCAAAGGTGCCCCTCACCCCTCTTATAAAAGGGCACTCCTCTTTCTCATTTCTTCACACCTTCAAAGCCTTTTGGTTCGGCCAAACTCTGCCCAAATACTCTCCCAAAATCCCTCACTACAACCTAGAGGCATTAGTTTGATCAGAAAGCCAACCTAAGGAGCCCGTTTGATCAAATCAAAAGGAAGAACCCGAAGAAGAGGTAATGTTTTCACCACCCCTTTTCAAGTTCCTTTCTTCTTCCACTTCTTCTTTCTTTGTTCTTACCATTCTAAAATAATAACTCCAGTATCTCACATATACTGTGATGTTATTATAAATATGGTACAACCATATTCAGTATTCTATCCACCCTTTGAATAACATGTCACCATACGTGCGTACGTACGGCTTACAGTCTCCACGTCGTGGTGTAATTGTTATTCAATATATTATTATTTGGATGGGTATAATAATGATGTGTAACTCATGTAAATAATAAATATAACATGTTAATTATTCTGTATATATGATATACCATCCATTTATATATTATTTTAATATCAAAAGAATGATATTTTCGCTCGTGCGTACGTACGGACTACCGTCTCCATGAACGCGATGAGATTCATTCTCCATCGTATCCATTCAAGTATAATTATCATTTGATGATTTAAAAATGATGTTTAAGGACTTGATATCATTCTGGATATGAATAAGATAAAACAAAAATGGATTATGTAACAAAACATATAAAAGAAAATGAGTAAGTTAACACCCGAAACGGCGATAATTCTAAGATATTATTAACAAATCAATGTTAAAAGATCATATATGATATCATATTAATATATATGATTCTTGTATAATTTAATAACAATTATTTCACCATTATAAAGGAGGTTAACCTACCCCAACCAAGGAAAAGTACAAGGTAAGGGTTATTTCACAATCTCTTCATTATCCGAGGTTGTTTATATGTAATAATCTACTGGGATTTCTTTATCATCCACATCCATGTTTCTTCGAAATGTATTTCAAAACATATTTATTATTTACAAGAATATGGGTTAAAGTCATTTATACCCTTGTTTGACTTTTTATAAGAGTTTTATAAAGGAATCTTTCCGTCGTTTTCAAAACAAGGTCCTTTTTAACCTTTTCGACAGAATTAAGGTAAGAATGTTTTTTTAACTTATACGGAGGGTGCGGCTATTTTCCGCCGTTATAAAATCTTCAAAGCTTCCCTTACAAACTTATAAGAATATTTTCAAAGAAAATGTTTTATTTTATATAGATCTTAAATGATTTCAAAATAAAAGGAGATATTTCTTTAAAAAGAATTTTGATTTCATCTATGTCAACATCCTTTGATGGATTTTAAGATTATTTGAAGTTGATTTATTATGATACAAAACTTCTATATTATATTGAAGGTTTTGTGATTTTTTTGACTGTGGATGTTCTATTTTTATACCATTCATGGTTTATGGTAAAAGTATTAACATTTCGTATGCTAGTTTTAATACGAATGTTTATGTTATGTTTAAACCTTTTCATATGGGAATGCATTGGACTTAATATGTGACGGGTAGAGCCCGCTATAGCTCCTCGATGCATCGGTAGGTCTCATGAGACAAACTAGTGTCTTGGCACAAGGCCTTGAAAAAATCTTATTTGTAGTCTTGGCACGAGGCCTTGGCTATGTGGTTATGATAGTCTGGCATTATGCATTCCATCATTATGAAAGTGGTTATTGATTTTGCATGTGATTATTCGATTAGTAGAATAACCATGTGAATAAGTAAATGACATTATTTCATTTTATTTATGTCATACTATGTTAAAATTTCAAGTTTAAAAGGCTTTTGTTTTAGTTATACATTGCCTTAAATGTTTATTCTTATTTATGAAAGTTTCCGCTATATTGTTATCCTTACTGGGCATTTGAGCTCACCCCTTTTCTATGTTTTATTTTTCCCAGGAAGTGAAGAAGTAAATTATGAATGACCTGTAGGGATATTATGTGGGGATATGAGTGTGGATTATGGAGACAATATGTTGTTGTAGTAGTTTTTCATTTTATGATGTCATGTAAGACTTATGAATATATCTAGTGTTTCCAAGACTACTAAACCAATCGGTCTTTCGAGATTTGATCTTTCTTGTGATCATGCCAATGTTATGTAATAATGCACTGACTCTGGGTAACTGGGGTCTGGGCGTTACAATAATTAATTCCCGCTGTCAAAACAAATAGCGTGTTTTTATGAAACAAAATGTATCAAAAGATTGACACTAGTTTAAGTCCGATTTCAAAGTGAAAATAATTCCATCGACCACTATTGGATTAAATGGTAAAAATATATTCTAATTTAACTTTAAAACCAATTCAAAAGATAATCTAATCATATAAATAAATTAGATTAAAAATAGGTTTTGAATTAAAATACAACATTTTTCACTATTCATTAAAAATTGAACTTTTTCAGAAAAATACCAAAAATTTACACAAAGTAAATTTTGATGTCTCGATTCTAAAGAAGAATTTTATTTTGTCCAATATAACACATAAAATTGTCAAAAGTGGATTTAAAAGTGGTTCGTCATCAAAAGGCGGTTAATCGACCTTTTAAAGAATATTAGACTGTCTACGCTTAAAATTGGATTTATTCGTATTTTTAATCCTCTATCATTTATTGTAAAGAGTAAAAATATTTGAAAAACATATATAATCATTTTTTAGTTAGTTATATTCATTCCCGCCATTACAACGGCTAGGCATTAACTACCATTTAAAATAATATTATTTTATTATTAGAGTGCAACGTAAGATTCCCAAGAAACTCGTTGTTGCGTATTGGGTACTCCATCGAGCATAGAATCCCCTTTAAAGTAATATTAATATTTTATTCACAAATATGGATAACTATAAAAATGTCATATTCTTTATTTACCTAGGGTGTTACATATAGACTTACTAAACCAAATAATGATAACGAACAAGATAATCATGTTGATTTCTATGAAATAAATTACACAACTAACCTCTATGACCCCAATGACTCCCATGATTCATGGAACACTAATGAAACTAATGACCAAAGTGATGTTGATGAAATTAGGGACCCTGATGAACCAGATGACCTGATAAAGATGATAACACTGGTGATATTTCAAGCATTCAATAAATACGACACCCATGACACCCCCTTGATGACCCAAATGACTGTAACTACACTAAACACCTTGATAATACGACTGATCCTAATAAAATAAATGATACTAATGATATTTATGACTATGAAAACCCTAAATACATCAGTGATATCAATTCCACCAAAGACCCAAATGATGATGAAAATCCTAAAAACCCAAATTAAAATAACAATTCCAAAAAAAATGTTGATAAAAATTTCCCGTATTTCCCTGATGATGTAGAAAACCTAATGACCCTAAAAACATTTACGACTCAAATTAATCATATACCATTTATGAGCTCAATAATTACCATGATGTAACAAACCAACACATGTTGACCCCTCCTGTCACCCAAGCCAACTTGCCACACATTTTGAATCTCATTCTTAAACACCACAGGCTTGTGAAAAGTACCATGCATAACCAACCGTTATTGGGAATGGTTTCACCAATGGTTAAATGACATGAACCATCCATAAAATGGATTGTATATTACAAATATCATCAGAGTCAAAAACGGAAGACATGAAGACACCATAAAAATGACATATATCATTGAACATTCCTGAAATAACTAGTTATACATGTAAATGGTATCTCAAAACAAACCCCAAACTCAAAAATAATTAGTACAAGACCAAACAAGGCAAAATGATACATCCCAATTGATATAAAACCTAAAAAACTAAAAAATATATAATCCTTTTGAGATGACATAAACTCCATAAAACAATGGACAATAGTAATCAAGATGATCCACCCTAGAACATAGTTCCATTTCCCTTACCTATGTCTTTAAAAAACAAAATATGAAAATACCCAAAGGACCGAGTAGGGTGTGAGGCATCAAACCTATTAGGATACCACTATGAATCAATTGATGTATTTTAGCTAGGAATAAAAAAAGTAGTTTTAAAACATTTTCAAAACTAAAACATTTTAAAAAGATTCCATTTGAATGTAAAACTTTGAAATCCCCTTGGTTGTTCATTTCAAACTAAAATGAATTTTCAAAAAATATTCCAACAAGGATAAAATATAAAAACATATCCCCATGGCATAACATGTAAAATATAACAATAAATCATAACCAAATGTGAGTATGACAAAAAAAACTTGTAGTAACACTAATGAAAAATGAATGGTCAAAATATATATCATCACATCAAAATTACACTAATCAAGTTCATAATGTATATAAAAAATTTGAATAAATAATGTGAACCAAGGTCTATAACCATCATGCCTATATGGGTGAGAAAACAGATATCTAGAAAAATGGAAACTCACACGGTCTTCCACTGGCCCAACTCCAAGGGCTCTCACTGTCTCTTAGCATCCAACATGGAAGATCACTGGGAATTCTTACTCAAAGGGTCTCTTGTTCCTTTAGATACTATTTTGGACACTCACACGGTCTTCCCTTCAATGGATCACATGGCCTCTTGGATAGACTTAAGTAAAAGTTCACACAATTTTCAATCCAAAGGCACACACATCCCCTCAAAAAACCTCTCAACCACACCTTAGATAACCCATGTTCTACTCTATGCCAACATTATCACAAAGAAGTCCCCATATCAATATAGATTTAATACATACCATTTCATAAACAAACATACCCATTTTATTAAAACACCTTTATCAAGGAAAAACCTTTTCTAGAATAACTTTTTGAATCCATTAAAACAAATAAAAACTCTTTGATCCATTTTAATAAACGCTTGGTCTGTATAAAATCCATACCAATTTGGAAAATCCCCTTTTAACCACCCAAATTTCCAAACCAATCCATGAATCACATCAAACATAGAATATGCATCAATAATAAATCATTTAAATGTTTACTCAAATAACACAAACCAATTTTTATTTAAAATTTAAATTTAATCCATGGAAAATACCCACAAATAGAGACAACAACCTTAGATTCGGTGAAAAGCTCAGTGACTCAAATGGAAACCACCCAAAAGAGGTATAAATATCTTCAAAAACCTAAACCACATGTAAGAATCCAATTCTTAATTATGTTATGGATCCTTAATATTTCGTAAATTATAAGTTTTAATGTTTAAATATGTCCTAATATGAATTCCCTTTGAGGTCGTGGAGGTATCGAGGGAGTCCTAGGCTGGTTTTTAGCCCGAAACCCAACTTTTGGGGTGAAATAGCCTGACACACTATTAGTAGAAACCGTGTAATTTGGGATACATGGCCATGGGACTAGATATTCAATTTTTGGAAGTGGGGTTTTTCATGGTAGTCACATGGTTAGTCAAACCATGTAAGTAATAAATGTGGTTTTTCCTTTTATAGCTAATCATACATGATTGGTGCACGGCTTGAAAAATGCCCTTTTAAACGGTGTGATGCCCAAATTTTGGTGAATTTAACAAACTACCACCACTTAATCTCTTATATTCATTCTTAATTCAATTTTTATTAAATGAACAGAGAAAAACACTTTGGTTCTCCCTTTGATCCTATTATTATATTTGAGGGATCTTCTCAATAAGGAACTATATTCAAGCATCGTCTATCTCATTGAATTCACATAGGTAAGATCCCAATTCTATTTTAGTTATTATTAATTCTTCTGGATGTTGGATATGCTATTTAGGTGAAATATAATTTTCCCTATTATTATGTTCATCATCCATTCTTTTATTTTTTTCCTGATCTGAATCAGATCAGGATCTGATGCATGACGATCTATTAACTATGGATCCAAGGTAGGAAGTCTCATGCCTTTCATTAAATTTTGAAGTTTTTATATATAAAATTTTTTCTATATTATAAATTCTCAGATTTCCACCCTTTTTAATGAGTTTTAATCCTGTAATTTATTTGCATAGCATGGACTATGTAATTAAATAGGTCATCATTGAATGGTTATATGTTGAATAACTTGAAAAGGTAACCACCCCTTTGGGTCCATTGTTAATTAAATGTGCATTTATGATAGAATGTGTGTTGGATACCCTAATGTTGTACATTTTTTCTGTTTACATGGGATGTTGAGCATTAAATTGATAATGGTAAAATGTATGTTGATATCAACTGTAATTGAATTGGTAAATAGGTAGGGATGATTGACCATGACCCTATCCTTTACATGTAATAGATTGTTAAGCTTGATATGATTATTTAAATTAAATTCCAACATGAGGTGAATAGAGGCAAGATTTATAAGCATGGACAATGCCTTTATCCACATTTTGAGTTGATTTTTAATTAAAGTGATTAAGGTGATGACCATGAAATGTTAAATGAATTTTTTAAATGGTTTTGAATGGGTTAAATGATAATATACCTTGGGTGACACATGGATTCATTTTATAATTACATGGATGGACTCACTTGTATTGAACATTTATTATTCATGAGTGATACATGGAATCCATAGAGGACTACCAAGGATGGACTCTGAGACCTGAACTTATATTCTGAGTGAAACTTGGAATCCATCGATATTTCTAAGGATAAACTCAAAGGGAATTTGATCATTATGCCATGGGTGATACTTGGGCTCCCTTAGTAGATATCCAAATATGGACTTGAATGGAAAATATGTTACACGATTCCTAGAGTGACACCTATGTTATTGAAGATCACTATGGATGATCTTGTAAGGTGTTGGTTTATATTTCACCTAGAGTGATACTGAGATTTCAACATAGGAATTCCATGAACTAGATAAAGTTATAAATTGAATAATGAAATGAAATGATTTATATGAAGTGTCTTCCAAGAAAAATAAAAATATTTGATTCATCTTGTTTATATATAATGGATGACCTAATTAGGCATCCTTGTTCAGGCTATCATGGGGGATGATGAGCTACACGATGGGTCTCAAGACTTAATATTTTGATGGTAATGAATGGTAAATTAAACATTCTTATATATGAAATAGGACTAACTATTAAATCATAGATTTGCCTATTAAATAAAAGCGTATATAAAATGAGAACCTATAATTATTGGATTTTTACTTTTGATTACTTCATTTAATTTTTATATTTTTCCATCACACATTTTTTATATATATTATATGAATGATTGGAGCCTAACCTTGGGTGTTTGACTAATGGAATTTTGTCTCACACCCTATTTGTTCTGCCTTGGGTACCCAAACAGATTATATGATTGCAGGTTTGGATAAGCTCAAGAACCCATCTACAGTTTCTTGATTGATTCTTGGGATCAGGGGAGCATGGGACCGAGTTGAGTCTCATGATGTGAGTTGGGTTACTTTATTATTTTTTGTATTTATGTTCCTTGAATTTTAAAGAATATATGTATACATGTTTACTCTATTTTTTAGAGACATATGAAATGTACCATCATCATAGAATATCTTCTTCTTTTGATATTATTATATTTTCCTACTTTGAATCTCTTGTCTATATGGTTTATTATATTCACTATTTATTTTTTATTAACATTCCATTGTTCTAAACTATTATAAGCAGGAATATTCTCCCTATAGACACACCTTTCCCCTCGCTACTATTCTTTAAACTCTTGTGTTTGGGGAGATGAATGTGAGGCCATTTGGCCTACCAGGCCTGGGGAAATGTTGAGTGGAATATGGTTCTAGAACGTTACAAAGTGGTAGTAGAGGTTTATTTTCTAGTTTTTTTACTATTTAGAGACAATATAAAGGGATAGGTAAGGATTCATGTATGGAAATGACCTATGGTCGGGCATAGCTAACCCGTGTATAGGAAAAAATCCAAATGGACTCAAATTAAATTATTGTTTTCAGGATTCAGACTATAAATCTTGATTTTATTCCACCATTGGGTGATAAACATGAACTGTGAATTTATTAATGATATGATTGTGTGTTTTATTGTGTTGAAACCTGATGATATGAGGGTATTTCATCTCATGCATCATATAAGCACTTGTTAGAAGTCACATTCCCTGAATAATGCCATTCCATTTAGGATGAATTACTTGTTTCATACTATTAGGATAGGGGATGTGATAGTTATACTTGTTGTTGTGATAGGAATTCTGGAATATGTTATGTTATGAATTAGGTGGATTCCACACCATGGTTCTTGAGGTGTATGTGCCCTTAGGGATCAGAATTTGGAAAACCATTGGTTTAACATTTTAATGAGCTATGATATAAATTTTAACAAAGAATGAATTCAAATGGAAAAAAATATGTGAATTAAAGTGATAATTAAAATGGAAGCTGAAATTTTTTATAGTAGAGAACATGAACCAGATCCAAACTTAGTAGCAGGAAGTAGGTAGTATCTATTACTTACATATGATATGTACGACACCCAGAACTGACTCTAGGAGTAGGTAGACGAATCTATTCTTATACGGGAATAATTTTACCTATTTTGTTTCAATGAATGTATATTTGAGTTTAGAACCAAGATAATGTTCTTTATATGAGGCATGAATTTGGAATTCGTAGAGGTATTCCATTGTGATGTCCTCCAGTCATATGCTAGGAGGGTGGTGATGAACATACTCCAAAGGTGGTGGTCTAGGGGATACCAGTGAATCCTATAATAGTGCTAGTTATGGAACCAATAGTTGTACCAGAAATAGGTACTCAGGAAAATTTTTGTGAGGGATTCATATGCCTTATGAAGACCATTCAGGGAGCACCGTGACCTACCCCAACTATAGAGGAGTTTCCATGTGAGTTTTAGTAGTAGCATCTTCCCACATTTTGGGGATGACATTGGACCACAGGCAGTGGAGACATGGATAAATGCCTTGCTATCTATCTTTTAGAATATAGATAAAACTTTTGAGAGGAGGGGAACGATCACTACGTATATGATATGTGATTCTACCAATATATGGTGGGATGTTATTACATAGATGGATATTCATTATCAGATATCCTGGAGGTTTTTTCATATCGCCTACTATGATTAATTCTTTCCTATAATGCTGAGGGCCAATAGATCCTATGAGTTCATGTGTTTTGAATATGGGGTGTTATTAGTTAAGGAATATTCAGCCCATTTTAATGAGATCCATCACTTCACACTTATTCTAATGGGTGATGAGTTATTTAAAGACAATAAATTTGAGGATGGTCTCAGGTATGACATATGATCATAGGTGAATGCTTTTTTGAAGAATACCACTTTTGTAAAAGTACATCAGTCACTTATCATAGAGTATAACCTGAGAGAGATTATAGGTGTGAGCATGGGTGTTTCCGCATCAAGATATGGTACTATATTGACTGGTAGTATGAAAAATCTTCTGAAGCTTCTACATGGTTATATTAGCGGTTAGAGAAAATACTCATGTATCCAGGTGATGTGATGTCGATGTTGTAGGTCAGAAAATACGAGGCCATAATGTACAAGGGACCTAGTTGAGTTCATATATTAAGGAAATATGGTCCATATCCAGTGAATCTATGAAACTATTCCACCAGCAACTAGTGAGAGAGGTTTTGTACAAACACCACATTTAGGAGAGAGGTCAGTAGCATCTTATTAGGTAGGGAGATGGAGGACACCTAGATGATCTGGATAAGGTGGTGGTCATTGATGTTGGAGTTAAACTGCAATTTTATAGTGACAAAAGAGTTGATTTTCTCAGGGTATCAAAGAAGTAACACAAGGTCGCGGTTCAGGCCAAATATACACAGTAAAAGAGACCTTGAGGAGCAGGATCCTAGGTATTCCACAATTAGAGATACTATTCTAGTAGTCTCTTCTTTAGCTTCTTCACTTATTGATATACTGGATTAACATAGATTTATATATGTTCCCATGGTGGAGATCCTTGGGATTAGTGTTTATACTTATTATGGTTTCATAACGCTTGACACTCTATTATGGATTAGAACGGAGGAGGTACATTAGTGCAGGGAGTTCCCCCTTGATATTGGCAGGTGTCACTTCTAATATGACCTATTTTTCCTCAATATTAAAAGTTTTTACATCATTATCAGGATGTAATGGTTTGTTATTTTTCATTATTTTGTTGATTTCTATTGTTATAGGGTGAACTTCACATCACCAGAGGGTGGAGAGTTTATTCACAAGGGTGAATGGGATGTGCAGGCATGTTGAGATGGACCCGAGCATCATGGGCTAGGAGGAATGATATACAAGATTCAAAGTTTGTATAGGGATGATAAGTTAAAATTTTAGGAATATTTCTTTCTAGGGATTGATCATTTTAGATATGTTTTTCCAAACAACTTTTTAGGATGACCTCCTATGAGAGTGGTATAGTTCTCTATCGAGCTAATACCAAGAGCTAAAATGGTATACATTACTCCTTATAAGATTTCTAATAATGAGATGAAATAGATCAAGAGTCATATATAGGATTTATAGAAAAATGTTTTTTTCCAACCCCATACTTCTCCATAGGGTTTTCCGGTCAATTTTGTGAAAAAGGAAGATGAAACTCTCAACATATGTGTGGATTATCATAAATTGAACCAGCTAAAGGTTAATAAATGATATCATTTTCCACATATAGATGACCTATTTGATTAGCTTTGAGGAGTTAGGTTGTTCTCAAAATTTGATATGAGATCTGGTTACCATCAAGTGCATTTTAGACCATCATACATTACTTACACATAATTTCATAGTAGGCATGGTCTATATGAGTATTTGGATATGCCATTTTTTCTAAAAAAACATGCCATCAGTCTTCATGGAACTGATGAACTGAGTTTTCCATCCTTATCTAGATTCATTTATAGTGGTTCTGATGGATTATATCTTGGTTTATTCTCACAATATACATGACCATTCTATATATCTTGAGATCTAATTGGATACATTGAGGGATAATAATTCATATGATAATCTCATAAAGTTACACTTTTATATGGATCAAATTCACTTCTTTGGGTGTATTATCTTAGAGATAGGAGTATTATCTGACCCATGGAAGGTGAGAGCTATTGTTTCATGGGAAAATCGAAAGAAAATATTTTATGTGTGGAGTTTCTTATTGATAGACTAGTATTATTAGAATTTCATATTGGAAATATTACCCCTATAGAATCACATACCAACTTGAATAAAAAATGTGTGAAGTTTATATGGATAGATTCTTATAATATGGCCTTTCAGGAGCTGAAAAAGAGATTTACTTCAGTTTCGATACTAATTTTTTCAGAGCAATGTAGGAGTTACACTATGTATTGAGATTCATTGGGTCTTAGGCTAGGAGAAGTACTTATACAGGGATATACAGTCATGGATTTTGTATCTATATTATTGAGGATACATGAGAGGAATTACCCGACACACATTCATGAGTTGGCTGAAGTTGTTTAGACATTGTGATATTAGAGACATTACTCACATGGAGAGTGTTTTTTGTTGTATACAGACCAAAAAATTCTCATGTTCAAATTTACATAATGTGATTTGAATTTGAGGAAGTGTAGGTGGGTTCAATACCTATAGTTATTCAACTTAGATCTTTCCTATATGCCTAGTAAAGAAAATGAAATGGCTAATGAACTAAGCAGAATGATTTAGATAGAGGTAGTTTAGTAGGCTAATGGAGAATGAAAGCTCATGGATTTTTTCTCTAAGATGCACATGGATGTGCATGATAGCCATGGGAAGACTTATCGATCATCATTATATATTACCTCTACCATTTATGATAGTGTTAGTATGATGAATCTATCATACATAGAAGGCCTAGTCCTATGGGAGAGTGTGGAAATTGAGGACCCTCTTTCTGGTTAGAACATAGCCAAGGATGAGATCTTGTGAGTACAAAGTAATGTATGGGTGTCTTCATACATGTGTGAGAAGATGAGGAGAGACATTCATGCATCACATTGGTAAGTGAACTCTAGTGTCACCAAAATGTATCTAGATTTACATCACCAATACTGGTGTCTTGGTATGAAAATATATTTTTTTGGTTTTTTATGAGGTGTTCCACCTGTTAGCAGGTGAAGGTGGAACACTAGTGGCCTAAAAAACATTTATAGTAGATGTCCATTCTTGAGTGGATATGGAATGATGTCGTGATGGATTAAACAAAAGTTTTAATAAGGTCTCCTCTTGGTAATGATTTCATATGGGTTGATTTTGATAGGCTCGTGAAGGTTCTATATTTCATGACAACCATGGAAACCTTCATTTTTTATGAGTTGGTAAGGTTGTACGTTAGTGAGATAAACCAAATTTAGGGGGTCCTTAATACTATCATTTCATATAGGGACACATGGTCTACATGATGATTCTATGAGGGGATATAGATGGTGTTAGTTATATAGGTTCTTCTGATCACAACATACCTCCCCCAGACTGATAGACAGCCATGTCACACGATTTATAAGCTTGAGGACATGTTTCAGACATGCATCCTAGATTTTGGGGGCTCTTTATAGAGGAATATATCGCTGGTAGTATTTTTCTACAAAAATAGTTTTTATGATACAATACAGATGGTGAATTATGAGTCTTTTTATAGTATTCCATTCTGATCACCCTGGTGTTGGTTAGAGGTATGAGAGGTAGCTTTGATTAGACCTCGTCTTATTCAGGAGAAAACAGAGCATGTGAAATTGATTCGGAACTAGTTGGATACCACACAGTCTCATTCAAAATCATATTCCTATCACCACAGATGATATCTAGAGTTTTAGGTTATGGGTTTTTTCTTCTTTTGTGTTTCAATGAGATTGGGATATAGGATTATTTGGAGATAGGGTAAGCTTTCACCATGGTATACCGAGCCGTATGATATTTTTTAGTGATTCAGGGAGGTAGCCTATCGGTTTCATTTAACTCATAGATACCAACCCATACACAACATGTTCCATGTATTTCAATTGTGACTCTATTATTTTGAACCATATCATTCCTTTCAGCCCAAGGAGGCTAAGTTTAAGGTAGATGCATCATTTGAGGAGCATCATATACAAATTGTGGATCGAAGCACGAAGGTTCTATGAGGTCGATATCTTTATTTAGTATGGGTGATATGGAAGCATAGCCAAGTAGAGGAAGGCACATGGGAGGGGAGGCTAATTTATGATCTCAATATATGGAGTTATTCTTAGACCTTCTTTTCCACTCTTGAGAAGGCAACTCAAGTGATAATTGCATTAAGTGGGGATGTTTTTAATAACCAAGTTCTTCTTTGAGGTATGAATCCTATAAATTAAAGAAATTTTCAGTTTTAATGTTTAAATATGGACTAAAATGAATTTCCATTGAGGTTATGGATGTATTGGGGGTGTTTGGGGATGGTTAGGATCCTGGAATGCAAGTTTGGGGGTGAAATGTCCTGGCATACGGTTAGTGAAAACCGTTGGATTTGGGTTGTATGTCCATGTGGCTAGGTATGAAATTTGGATAGTGGTTTCATTCACGGTTTCCACACCATTAGTCAAACTATTTTAGGATTTCATGTAGGGTGGCATTATTCAATAGCTAAACGTGTTCTTAAATTACGTGATGGCCAAATTTTGGTGAATTTAATAAAGTACCCCCACTTAATCTCTTATATTCAACCCTAATTCTATTTTTCTTCAATAGATTGCAAGAACACCGTTTTAATGAACCCTTTGATCATATTATTGGATTGGATGGATCTCCTTTATCTTTCACTGAAATCAAGAATCATTTGTCTCATCGAATCCACACTGGTAAGATCCCAATTCCTTTTTAGCCATTATTCTTTCTTCTAGATATTAGCTTCACCATTTGTGTGAAAGCTAATTTTACCTATTATTAGGTTCTTCGATTGTTCTTTGATTTTATATTGATCTAAGTTTAATTAGGAGCTGATACTGGATGAGCTATGAACTATGTTCATATTGTAGGTGATCTCATGTATTTCATTAAATGTTGAAGTGTTTATATATATCCCTTGTCCTGCATGACCAATTCTCAGATTGTCTCCATTTTTAATGACTTTTAATACTTGAATTGATTTTCATATAATTGAATATGTAATTATATAGGCCATCTTTAAATGATTATAGGTTGAATACATTGAAAACATAACTACCCCTTTGGGTGTGTTTTTATTTAAATGGGACTCTATGGTGGAATATGAGTTGGATACCCTTTTGGTGTAAATTTTTCTCCTTGATAGGGAATATTGAGCATTAATTTGATAATTTTAAATTTAATGGTGATATCAATTGTAATTTAATTGGTAAATAGGAATTTATGAATGAACATTCCATTATCCTTTTCATGTAATGGATTGTTAAGATGTAGATGTTTATTTAAATGAAATGCCAACATGATTAAATATAATAAACACTTATAATCTTGGCCAATACCTTGATCCACCTTCTGAGGTGAGTTTGAATTGAAGTGATTAGGGAGATGAACTTAATGGGATATATTAATTGGTTAAAGGGGTTTTGAATTGATTTAATACTTATATTCCTCAACTGACACATGGATTTATATGATAATTCCATAGATGTACTCATTTGGATTGATCCTAGATTATTTCTAAGTGATTATTGGACTCTCTAGAAGACTGTTAATGGAGGACTCTAAGTATTGACCATATATGCTTAGTGGTACTTGGAATCCATCGATATTTCCATGAACGAACTCAAATATAATTTGATCATTATTCTATGGGTGATACTTGGGATCCCTTAGTGGACAACCAAGGATGAAATAGAATGGAAGAGATATTACCCCACACCTAGAGTGATACCTAGGTTCTTGAGGATTGATATGGATGAGCTTGTATGTAGTTGGTTTACATTTTACATGGGGTGATACCTTGATTATAACATAGTAATTACATGGATGGGTTCAGGTTCTAAATTGTATAATGAAATGAAATGATTTATTTTCTATGTATGTCAAGCCAAATAACATGATTTGATTCTATGTTTTTTATACCTTATGGATGACCTGTTTAAGCATCCTTGTTCATGTTATCATAAGGGGCACAGGGATATGCATCGGGTCTCAAGAAATAATATTTAAATAAGAAATAAGGGTTAATTGAACATTCATATAAATGACACATACATTACTATTAAATCATATTCTTACCTTTAAAATGAAATTCATTGTAAAATGAGAACCTAGACTTATAGGATGTTCACTTTTTAGTACTTCCTTTACATTTTATATTTTTCCTACACACTATTGTTATATATATATATATATATATATATATATATATATTCACTGACTGATTGGAACCTGATATTGGGTGGTAGCATACTGGGATTAGGTCTCACAACCTTTTTTGTCCATGTTGGCCACCCAAATAGATTATATCATTGCATATATTGATAAGGGAATGCGCCCTTCCATGGGTTCTTGATTTTTTTCGTGGGAGACGGGGAGTTTGGGAATAAGATGAGTCACGTGATGCTAGGTAAGATACTTTTCTCCCTTTTTTTATACTTCTTACATTCAGTGTACACCTACTATGTATACATGTTTTATCTATTTTTTTAGAACATATTCCATCATCATAGTATATGAGATTACTTTGGTTTTTTATCTATTCATCTTATGTATATATTTTCTGTATTTTTTATTGTTCCCACTATTTATCATTTATTAACATTACACTATTATAAACTCTGGTAAGAGGGTATAGTATCCCCACAGACACACCTAGTCCCTAACTGCTAGTCAGAAGCCTCTAGAATTTGGGGAGATGCGCTTGAGGCCATGTTCCCAACTGGGCTCATGAAACTATTGAGTGGAATATAGGCATGTGAAGTTACATCAAAATGATACAGAGAAACCCAATTACATACACTAGATTCATCTAAAATCACCCATAGAGTTCCAAAATTCAATTAAACTATACGAAATAGAAAGATGATGGGAAAAGGATGAAGAATACAATGTGAAATTTACATTCCTCCATTCAGGCACCAAGATCTCAAAGAGAAAACTACCATGTAATAGGGGAAGAGAAAAATAGAAAAAGGGATAGGATGTGCATGATGGAGGATTAAAAGGGGCCTCAAAATCATATAAACCCGATATGGGAAATTTTGTAAAAAGAATCATTTTATGTGAGTTGGACATGGACACATGATTTAGCTGTAGGATTAGGAAAACCATGTGTCAACTGTGTGAGTGACACATTACAACCAAAAATGGGACACATGGTTACCCATAAAGAGTCACACAGTTTGGTAAAATATACTAAAACTATGAAAAACCCTATGTCACAACATGAATCACCCTCACATAGTTAGCTTCACGGTTAGAAAAACTATGATATGACCATTATCCTTGGTCTATCTTCCCAAAAACACATATTTCCCACTCATAGAACATGAGATCTTTAAGAACATATCATGAGGAAAATAAAACTCAAAAATAGAAATTCATGTGACCTATTGGTTTCCACAAACTCCACATAGTAATAATTTCTTCCCCCAAAAATTCCTCAAATAATGCTAGAAGAAAACATGTGAGAAATTTTCTCCCTTACTGAAGATTCCCACTCCCGTGTCTCATGGATATCACCAACATGCTTCCAGAACACATGGACTAGTGAGATTACCTAGATATAGACACCATTGTTCTAAAAATACAAGATATTAATACGCTTGTCCACAATGGTGACATCATTTCTTAACTAAAAATCTTCCAAATCCATTTCATGAGATGGATCTAGATGGTACAAATTCAGGTGGGATACAATGAAGATTTCATGGATTGATGTTACCCTCAATGGAAGCTCCAAAAAATAGGATTCCATTCACAAATTATCTATAATATTACACTTCCTGACATAATGTGATGGCAACTTCCCATCATACCCAAGAATGGATAACCCATCAGAAATGATACCTAGAGAAACTGTTGATCATAAAACTAAAACATTAATATATTAAGAATATGGTTATAATTTGACTTATAGAGACTATGAGATATAACTAATGATTTCTGATTAGATTCATTATCTTGGTCATCCACTAAATGAGTCTCAGTCAAAATATAGAGTTATTACATATCTCAGCCCAGTACAATGGGGATTTCCCTAACCTACTTTATAATGCCACAAAAAGGGCCATACTAATTGATTTATACTCACTATTATTATAATAATACTTGGTAATTGATAGTTTCATTTCCCATAATCTTTTAAAATCCAAAAGAAATGTCCAAAAAATGTCCTCGAGGGTTTGGATAGACTTATCATACTGAATACCCAACTACATGTTGTACACAGTGGTTAATTTTAGTTGGGTTCCCAAAGCCTCTTGGAGTCCCTTTCAAAATAGAGACAAAATAATTTCATCTAAATCTGAAAATATCACTGTAGGAACTCCATGATGAAAAAAACACTCTAACATACTAGAATATGAAGTCTTATACCTTCTTCGACTCTCTAATGGGATGAAGTGGTGTGATTTCATCAGAATATTAACAATCCCCCATATGAATTATTCCCCACTCAGTGTATGAGGTATCCCATTCACAAAATCAATAGATATCTTGTACCATTTCTACACTATTAAGGTTTGTGTATGAAACGAAACATCTGGTCTCTAATGCAAAACATTGAACCTCTTACATGTCAAGAATCTGGAAACAAATTCCATCCAAATACATCTCATCCTAGGCCACCAATATCGGCCTCCAAATGAATAAAACATCTTGTATCCATGTGGTCAATGAACGATGTGCCTCATCCATAACCTCTTGCCTCAAGATGAAAGTAAAAACCAACCACATCCAAGATAGAATAAAACCATTAGGAGACCTATAAAAATCACTGGAGGTCTCTCCATGACTTAAAGAAATGCTAATCTACTGACACTCTAGGTAAGATGCACACTCAACCCTAAATCGATCGATGAGGAAGGGTGTAATCTACACACTAGACAAGAATACCTTCCCTCTATCCTCTTTCACATCCAGTCTCATATCATCATCAAGACTCATCAGACCCCACTCACCAGTTGATTTCTAAATTTCCTACAATGCAATCTTCTTACTCAATGAGTTTATGACCACATTCCCCTTCCTATAAATGTATACATTATCAAAATAAAAGTCCATAGGGTACTCCACCTAATATTTAAATCTAAGTTTCATGTTCCTATAGATTAAAATATACATCATGATCTTATGATCTAAATACATTATAAGACACAATCCGAATTGGTAATGTATCCATGTCTTTAGTACAATCATAAAAACTTCCAATTCCAGGTCATGGGTGGGATAATTCATCTCATGTGTGTGTATATTTCGTGATCCATAGGGCACTATATAGTCATACTTTATCATCAAACATCCCACCCCCACACCAAATTAATAAGGAAACACTATATAAGCTATCACAAGACTAGGAAGAATAAAAATTTGTGTGTATGCGAGATGAGTCTGCAACTTCTCAAAATAACTCTTGCACATCTCATACCACTAAAACATAACCTCATTTTTGGTCAAATTAATCAAGATAGAAGCTATCCTAGAAAAGGACAGAATGAGATTCCTATAATTCCCATCCATTCTGATAAAACTTTGAAACTCGAATTAATTCCTAGGATACTCTCAGGATTGATAGCTCGAGTATTCTTGGGATCCACTGAGACTCCTTCCTCAAATGTTACGTGTCACAAAACATCGCTTCATGGGCCCACAACTAGAAACTGTATAGATTGGTATATAGATGATTCTTTCTAAAAGCACTAAAAACAACCTCCAAATGATTATAATGCTCTTAATTCATCTTGAATGAATCAAAGACATCATACATAAAAATGACTATGAAGGATTCCAAAAAGTAGTGTAAGATCATATTTATTGGTTCCATAAAGACTACATGAGCATTGGTAAGCCCACAACACATGACCAAATACTCAAAATTTACATACCGTCTCTATAAGGTGGTCTTTGGAACATCACCTTCCCAAACCATCAATTAGTGGTTCTTTAATATTTGATTGATCTTTGAAAACTAATTGGACACCCTGATATAATTGAATAGATTATCAATTTTTTGAAATGGGTTTCTAGAATGTATTGTCACCTTATTAATATTATGATAGACTATTAAAATTAGGATTTTTCCATCATATTTCTTTAAAAATAATATTACAAGGGATCATGGTTGTATATTGGGATTGATAAAACCCATTTTTTCAGAACCCACTATCTAAAGATTAAGACATTTCATCATGGATAGAGCTTTAATGTATAAAGACAAGAATATGGGGCTCATCCATGGGAGAATATCAATAATAAACTCACCCCTAACTAGGGTTGAAATATTGATAAATCTTATATAAACACATTTGGGTACATGTCCATGACCATTGGAAGCTCACCAACTAAAATATTCTCAATAGCCTCAATAAAAACATATAAAGATGAAAAAAATCATCCCCAACTCCAATGAAACTAGTCTATCCATCCCAGAATGTAGATCTCACTCACCCTAAAAGATTTGAGAACTCCCATCATGTTTAAGGAACTAGATCCTTAAATGATAATATTCATCCAATTCCTTAAATATGATCAAAAAATAGATGATGATAATATGTTCAAATATGTATAGGTCTAAAACTAGGATGTGCCAAATGAATTCCACTCCAATTACCATAACATGACACTCAGGGAACATGAAACCATACTCCATTTTCCACCCAATAGGATCAGAAAATTCATAAAATATGGAATAACTCAACCCTAACAACCAAAGAATAAATCAACATAAGTGAAATTAAATAATGGGATGCTGCATTAGAAAATAAAATTAATTCAGAGGAAGAAGTAATAAAACCCATACTTCTAATGGTGGATGGTCTAGAATTTGAGTCCTTTGGTATGACCTCTGTTGCATTGAGACACCCAGGATCAAACCCACCCTTAGTATTCTTCCCCTAGTGAGAATGTACATAACCATGAGGGTGAGATCTTCCACCATTATAATCCTCTAACTACACATAATATCACTTCAAAAAGGTAGATCACACACTACTCCCTTGAGAATCCAACTAACAAAACCACTGGATATGTCACGACATCCCACACCAGTGGCATGTGCATAGAATCTCTAGAAACTTCATCCAGGTAGGACCTATCTTCCCACACTGGTAATAGATGATTGGTAAATTCCTCAAAGTGTCCATAGAAGCTGGACCTGATGGCTGCTATATAATCTTTCCACTAGCCTAATTATGATCACCATACTCCTACTTATGACATGATGAAGAACTCCTACATCCACCCACTGAAGTAACACCATTGACACCCATTTTTGTAGGAAACTATTCCTATACCATAGATGTATTATTGAACACCTATTAATTGGTTGGTATAAATAGATTAATAAGCATTGATCTGACATCTAACATCCAACCCATCTCAAAATTCCGATCTATGGGGTAATATTTCACGGGGAGATAGAGATAAACATAAATTAAGACTCTAAATTAGTTTCCATACTCAATAACTGAACAATAACATTTCTTCATATTCAATAACTCATGATCGTTTACCACTATAATGGTATTTGGGTAGAACAAATTTCTTAAATCGACCTTAAATGTGGTCTGGGTGGGATCCTCATGCTTCCCTAAAAGAACCATCAACTTCCAACACTTTCTACCTAGTCCTTCCAAAAAATATGTGGAAATCCCACTTTTATGGTCTTAGGGGTCTTTAAGAAATCAAATGTATACTCTATATGATCCAACCACTCCTTAGGATCATTGGTTCCTTTGACACCATGGAAAATCAGTGGATTATACATTGAAAACTCTTGAGTATGGTCCACCATCATTGTCTAGTAACAACCACCCACAAGACCCAAGGTTTGGATCATATGAATCATTAAATTCACCAATACCAGATCAAAAGGAGGGTTTTATTGTGGGGTAGTCTCTGTTGTACCCTCTCTACACCTAGTTGTGGTCCTTATGGGAGGCATTGTCGACAATACACAAAACAAAATCTTCCCCAAGAAAAACATGACCTAAAACACATAAAAATTGAAAAAATAAACCCTAAACATGGGTATTAACAAGAATCATAAGCATTATATGAAATTTTGAGTGAGAAGTTAGAAGAACTCTAGAAACATCAAGCATTTCCCATACATCATGGTTTGGTCACACGGTTAGGAAAATCACTCTCCAACAATTATAGTTCCACTAGAGTTGGTGGGAAAGGATTAACTAGATATTCAAGGTATCTAATAAAACCATACACAAATCATACACCTCTTATAGACCTCTCTATTTCACCCCCAAAACATAAAATGACACTTAGGTAAGCCCATGTACTTTCCATTGACTGGGAAAATCCTTGAATCATTATCAAACTGACCCATAATCATGATCAAATATTACCCACAATCCTATACCACCGATGATAACTCGAGGCTAGGAAAAAATAAGAGTTAGCCAGAAACTCCCCTTATCCTACCCCTCATTTCTCTAGTCTACCACTGAATCCCAAATAAAATTTCTCATTAGATATAACTTTGTAACAAACCAACACGAGTTGAACCAACCCGTCACCTGAGCTGGCCCTCCACATGGACCGTAGTACATTACCAATTTCCAAAGGATAGAAACAAGAACTAGATAAAACAAATTATTGATTTCAAACACTTTTAAAGTGATAAACTAACATTACCCATCCATTAAATAGGATGAACACGCCAATAATATCACAATCAATAACATAGGCTAAGAAGATACCATAAACAATTACTTATATCATAGAACAAACCTTCCATAACCGTCCATATACATACATGGTATCTCAAAGAAAACACAAAACTCAAAATAATGGGTTAAAGACCAAATAAGGCCTATAGATACGTTCCAAAGGATTCAAAACCTTAAAATAACTACAAAATATTGAATCCCTATAAGGCCACGACACACTGGATAATGGTGATCAAGAAGGTCCAACATGTGAAATGGTTCTGCTTCCCTTACTTATGTCCTACAAAACAAAATTTTAAAATGACCAAATACCCAAGTAGGGAGTGAGTAAAAAATCCTAATAGGATACCATCATGAATCTATTAATGTATTTTACACATGGAAACATGTAAACTAGTTTTATTTTATTAATACTATACAACTGTTAAAACATTCCATTTTCAATTAAACCATTCAAATGCCATAGGTTTTTCATAAAAAAATAGGTTTCCAAAAAAAATACAACATGAATCAAATAGATAAATATTCCAATAATCCATAAAATTCTCAATATAACAACAATTAATTACCAATTGTGAGCATAACATTGATAACATATAGTCACATTGAAGAAAAATAAATGGGAATAATATATCTCCTCACACTAAAATTGTACTAATCAAATGAATAAAGTATATAAACCAAACAGACATAAGTAGGATACAAATAGGGCTCCAACCATTAGGTCTATGTTATTAAAGAAACATGTATGCTTGATATATAATAAAATGGAAGCTCTCATGGTCTTATCTAAGACCAACACCAATAGATCTCACTGTCTCTCAAAAACCATCATGGAACATCACACCATCATCCATCTTAAAGGCTTACTTGGTGCTTTAGAATCTTGGTTAGAGGATTGCACGGAACTCTCTCCAATGGGTCACATGGCCGCTCAGAAAAGCCAAATTGGATTCTTTCATGATTTTCAATCCAAAGGCTCACATAGCCACTCACACAATCCTCTCTACCATACCATGGTTTTCCCATGTGCTACTCCTTGTCAACACAATCACAAAAATTTGACCTCATAAATCAATCATTAAAAAAAGAAATTTCTAAAATAAACATACCCATTTTAAAAAAACCTTTCCCATGTTAAAAAAAAATTAAAATAACTTTATAAATCCTTTAAAACCAATAGAAACTCTTCGATATATTTTAACAAACACATGGTGTGAATATAAGCCAGAGTCATTTGGAGAAACCTCTTTAACCACCCAAATTGAAAAATTAATCCGTGAAACACATAAAACATTGAATACACATCATTTATAAATAATTTAAATGGAAATTAATATAACAAAAATCAATTAATATTATAATCATAAAGTTAATACTTATAAAACACCCTCAAATAGAGACATCTACCTTATATTCTGTTCAAAGCTCATCACCTTCAATGAAAACCAATGTGGAAGAGGTTGAACAAGGCCTCAAACATGTAATCCACATGTGAAAAGACCAAAAACCTAATTAAATACCCTATATTTGGCCAACATAACCCATAGTGTTCTATACATCAATAAAAATAGAAGGATAAGAATTAAGGGTGGAAAGAAGTTAGAAACAAAGGATAAACTGACTTACCTCAAAATAAACACCAAGATATCCAAGAGGAAGCTGTCAAGGAAGAGAGGAGGATATCCTAAAACAAAGGGAAATTCTACACATGATGGATGGGGGATATGATCCTTAAAATTATAAAATTATGGTAGGGGTAATCTAGTAGTATGCCACTATTTATGTGAGTTAGACATGTCCACATTTTTTGGTAGCATGATTTGTAAAATTTTTCTCCTTCCATGCTAGTGCCACTGTATACCAAAGAATGGTCCCCATGGTTACACATAAGGATCTTTTTTTCAAACTGTTCAAAAACCATGTTGATATATATATCCCAACCTGTAGGACCCTCACACAGTTAGAAACATTGTTATACAGTCATTGCACTAATTATTCACCTTGGTTTGGTTTCCCAAAAAATACCATTTCCCAATCTCATCACCCAAGAACTCCACAAACGCATTCGTAGATAAACAAACCTCAAAAGTATATGTACTAGTGAATTGAAAGGTATCACACATGACATAGACTACCCCAAATACCCTAAAAATTACAATGTATTTGATGACCTTGAAAATTTGACGTTGTCAAGGCCGATGAAGCAAAGAGGATTGAATTTACTGATATACCCAACAACCCTAATAAAAAATGGCATCGATGATACTTATGATAATGATGGTACAATGTCTTCCATTCGACCCAATGGAATTTCTATTCTTGAATACTACAATGACCATGAAGAAATTTGTGTTATTGATGATACATATGACCTTAATGTTTTTGAGATATCCATTGATGGTAATAACCATTAAGATTCCGGTGACCCCAAAAACATTGAAAAAATTAATGAATCGAAAACCCTAAAAAAATTAAAATATCCTAAAGAATCCAATGTCATAGTCAACCCTAATAGTGTCAACCATTTTTTAGATACTAATGAAACCAATGAAACTAATTAAATTGATGACCCAAAAAATATGCATTAAATCTATCCCACCATTTATGTGAATATTATTTTCAACAATAACAACATTAAAAGTATAGATGTCCTTGATGACACCGATTATAGGAACACCGTCGATCAAAAAATGTCGATGAAGATTGCATCACTGAATACCATGATAACATCAATGGACAGAACAATTATGATGATCTAAATAAAACCAAATAACTTGATGATAAAAATAACATTGATGTCACTAATGCTAATAGGGAACCCTATGATGTGACCCCATGATGGTTTTGATAGTGCTGAAAAAGCTGATGATAATATTGATATCAACAACACCACTGTAGTTATAGAATCCATTATCACTGGTGTATTTCATGATTTTGATAATTCTAAAGACCCCAATATCCCTAATAAGATTAAATACCCAAACAACACTAATGAAAATAAAAAAACGACACCATAATGACACAGTGTTTCTATCAACATTGATGTCCTTGATGAATCTAATGTCAATCGTGATGATTTTAATGCCAGCAACCCAAATAGTCTAATGAAACCAACAAAACAAACTATGAAAAATATATAGATGACCTTAATGAAAGATATTCCAAATTAAATCATTAATTTCATAGAAAATCCCACAAAAACTAATGACCCAGATTACACCAACATCCCTAATAATGGTAATGACTTCAATGATGACATTGACTCCAACAGACCCAATGAAACTGAAATCCAATATTATGGTGATGAATACGATCAAATTTATGATATTGAAGATTTTTATGACTTTAAAAATAATGAAAACACCATTTAGCTTTATTTCCTTAATGATGATGGTAGTGATAATGACAATGACATTCTTAATGATACTAATGACACTAAGGATCGTGAAAATCTCAGATTTTTTTATGAAACAAATGACCTCAATAATATTAATGATTTAGAGGATGAAGAATACACTGATGATAGTGATGAAGTCATAAACCCTTTTAAATATATGTCCTTGATAGTTTTAATGATATCACTAATGTTGTGGATTCCCATGATCTAAACAATACTGATGATCTTAATGAACCTGATGATTATGATGATGAAGGTGACACTGATGACCCGATGATATTAATGAAACAAATGACACAGATTACCCTGATGCATCGATGGTTCTGATGGTGTTGAAAAAATCATTGGCATTAGAGACCTCGATGACCCATTGACAGACAAAAAATCCATATACACTAAAGGTATTTATGGAATAAATGATACTAATGAACCTAATATTTATCACTATGATTAAATACCTAATGAATCTAGTGAAATGGACCATACCATTTTAGTATTTGACATTTCCAACACCATCAACATCACAATGTGTTCTGGAGGTCATCAGAGTCTCCAAAATTTTCAGTTTCATCCAAATTGGTGGTATTTATTGTGTTATCTGGGTTAGAGGTGATTCCTAAATCATCAAAGCAATCAAGGTCATTAGTTTCATTGGGGTCATAGGTTTTATTAGTGTTGTAATAGTCATCAGGGTTGTAACAACCCAAAGTTTCTTTAATGGAAAATCCCTCTTGATCCAGTTAATTGTCTCTTTATAAAAAAAATGTTTTTATAAGATGTCAACTTCTTTGTTTTTATGATAAGAGTTGTGACCATTACTTTTATAGTCGTTTAATAGTGATCACATGATTAGTATAAATATAAGGCTTTAACGAACCCAATTTTTACTCAGACAAAGGAAGCGATGGCCTCATCCAGTGGAATTGCCCCATACGAAGCCCATTTGTCGGAGATCGGAAAAGAGGTGGCATCCTTGGGATTCTCTCTTGACCAAGCCCAAGCTGAGCTTCATTATGTCAAGCTCGAACGTGACCGTCTATGGGAAAAGTGGATGTTGATTGAAATTACCACTCGAGCGATGTTATCCGAGCCACCCCAAGAGTCTGTCACCATCGCACACCTTACCCTTAAGTCTTATGCAGCTTTTTTAAGGGTTTATTTAACAAATAAGTAGTAATATGTTCATGTACATTATTTTATATATAATAATGAATATAATTTCTAGTCATTTTTGATACATTGTAAATAGTTTTTAAAGTACAAGTGGTGTTTTTAGTTATTATTTAATTAAGAAATCTATTTTATTAAATTAAGGGATTTTTGAATTAAATAATATTTTAATAAAATAATAATATTTTTATTAAATTAATTAAATATAAATTATATTATAAATTTATGAATGCAATTAAAATGTTATATTAAGGTTTGAAATCCATTTCTGTCAAAACCTGTGAATTTTCGATAAATGTTGGTTTTTATTTTAAAAGTGAAATTTAACATATTTAGAAAAAAATTTAGATAAAATAAATTTCATTTCTGTAATCAGGATGTCAAAATTATCTAATGGTAAATTTTTCATAATTTTCTGAGATAGTCAAATTTTTGGGTAAAAATTAAATACCGTTTAAATATATAATGTGTTTTATGACATCATAATGACCCAATGGTGATGTAATAAAATACTATAATCCTTATTTTCGGCCAATATATGTTTTACCATTAAAATAAAGTGATTTTGGGTTTGTTTGACTTACTTTTCAAAGCATTAATGAACCCCTCAAGACTTATTCAACACTTTGCCTTTTTAAATTAATTTCCATGGGAGTGTGACTCACCTCCACATAAGAAACCTTATTATTTTAATAAGTTCGGACCTTGTCCTTGTAAAATATTTTTTTCCTCCTTCCTTTTCTAGAAACCATGGGCAAAAACCATGGGATGGTTCGTGGTTTTAATTAGTTTAATATAAGGGGTCCCAAACCTAAATAATAAAGAATTCTCTCACCTTTCCTATATAAACCCACCCAAGCTCCCACTTCCTCATCACTAAAATCCTTTGGAGTTCCTCCAACCTCTTCCCTACTCTATAATCCTTCCAAGGTTACCCAAGCTCCCAAGAAGCCTCTCACAAGCCTCTCTCTAGCCTTTGGAAGCACACTTCCAAGTAAGGGTTTTTTCTTCCTTTCTCATTTTTGTCAATTTTCTTTAAGTTGTATTGCCCTTTTAATTTCAATTATGAATGTTGGGGTATGGTTTCACACCTCCCCCATACTTCCCTCTAATTGTTTGAATGATGGGATACCCCTTTCTCTCTCATTAAATGCCTCCCATGTACACCCGTTACTATGCCGAAATTCCGAAATGAACTTCTCTCTCTTCTTTTACATTCAAGCAATACTTTTGTATCATGAATCTAAATTCCTTTTCAATTTTTGGGACATGTATCTATATGACCTCCTTACTGTACATTACATGTAAATATGATGAGGAACCCCTTTCTCTCTCATCAACCATTTTTATGAATTCTTATGTCACGCCGTTACGCTGCCGAAATCGCACCGATTTTCTAAGCCAATGTCATTGTGTAGTGAATACTATGCCCATTTCTCCATCAAGGGTATTCACCTTTATGCACATTTACTTATTGATTATAAAGTTTTATGTATGAATTCCACATTCCTTTATCGTGGAATAAATGATTATGTTTTATGAATCCATGTTTTATGATCCATGTGGCACACTTATGCATGAAATGAAATGTTTAAGAAGGGTGTGCCCTTATAGCACTCCAATGCATTGGGTAAAGTATAGTATCATGATACATCATGTGCAATGAGTGTTGAATCATGCTAATTCAAGTGCAATGAGGGTTTACTCGTGCTTCATGTGCAATGAGGGTTTACTCATGCTTCATGTGCAATGAGCCTTGGCTCATGCTAATTCAATGTTAAGTGTTGTTGCCACATTTCCATGTTATGATTATCATGATTTATCATGCCTTTATGTTCATGTTTCTTTTATGCTCTATTGATATTCCTATTTTATAACATGTATTGTACTCCTCATGTTATTCCATGTGTACTCCCTTACTGGGCTTTATAGCTCACCCTTTTCTTATGCATGTCCTCAAGTTATCCCATGCAATGCTAAGTACGAGGGAATGTAGTGGTCATGTAAAGGAAGTTTTCAATAAAGATGTTGTATTTCATTTTTTAAGTTTTTATGTAATGATCCTAAGCCCCAAAGACACTAAACCTCTCGATCTTCTTTGTTGTATCAAGTGAAGTTTTATGTAATGAATCATGTTTAAGTTGTAATAAAAAGCAGGGTTGTCATAAGGGTTATTAGGGTGGGTGAATTTGATATAAATGTCAGGTCATTGGAATAGTCAAGGTCATTAGTATCCTAATATTCATTGATTTCATTGGTGTTGTTGTAATCATCAGTATTCTTGGTGTACATGGGGTGTTAGTGTCATGAAAATCATTTCCATCATTAGGTTAATTAAGGTTTTTGGTTTCATCATGTTGTTTTGGTCATTAGTGGCATTAACATCATCATTTTTTAAAAAATTTCAGGGTTTTCATCATTATTAATGTATTTGGTGTGATTAGGGTCATCAAAATCATTTGGTTCATCATATCCATTAAAAACATAAAAATTATGCATATCATTAGGTTCATTGATGACATCAATTTCATTGGGGTCATCAGTGTCTTCAAATTCATTAGCATGTATGTGTAAATGATGTTGTTGGATATTGTTAATATCCTCTACATCATTGGGATTATCAATATTATAGGGATATTTGGTGGTATTATGGTATTTAGGGTTTTTTATATCATTATGGACTTTCAGATCATTAAATTCATGGAGATTACAGGGGTTGTATGCGTAATTCGGGGTGGTTTGGGACAATAGTTTCATCTAAATCATTTGTTTCACCAAGATGATTAGTTTTTCTGTATTATTGGGGTTATTAGGGTTATTGGTGATGTAGGGTTCACCAGTATTATTAGTGTAATCAGGTTATTGGGATTTCTAGGGTCATTACTATCATCTATTTTATCACTAAAATCATGTCGATGGGGTCATTGATGTTGTTAACAATGATGGAGTTTTTGGGGTCATCTGTGTCATCGACATTTTTGGTTCATCAACATTATCAGTGTTTTTGAAACTGTGAGTGTCATGTGGGATATCATTGTTATATATTCAATAGTTTCATAATTTTTTTTAGGTTTATTAAGGGATCTATTTTCGTTAATATCATTGATTTCATTATGTTCGTTGATGTCTTTATCGTCATCATGGTAACCGTCATCATTAGATCTATCATGGTCATCTAGGTTATGGGAATCATCAGGAATGTGAGTGTAATTATTGTTTTCCATCTAATCAATTTCTTTGGAGTTATTGGCATGGTCGGTGTCATAGGATTTATCAGTAGATATTTTGTTATTTGGATCATTTCCATTTCTGATGTCATCTTAGTTATCAGGTTTATTAGAATTGTCAGGGCTATTAGGGTCTTTGATATCCTTGTCATATTTAAGGTTTCCTATACTGTCATAACCCCTAGGATTGTGTGGATACCATGGGATTTTTAATCATTTTATTTTTTATTTTCATAAATGATATTTATTTTATAGGAGTTATCGGTTTCATTAGTGATTTTTGGTCATCTAGGTCATCAATGTCGTCAGCAACATCATGTTTGTTAGGGTCTTCATCATCATAAGTGAAATTAGGTCAGCAGGGAAATCAATATTGTTAGCATTAACAATTCTATTAGTTTTTTGGGTATTTTTAGTGTCACTGACATCATATTTCATGATACTCTTATAGGGAAGTATATTTTTTAGAAATCATAGTTTTATTATAATATTCATGGGATTCATAATCATTGTTGTAATCAACATCATTAGGGTACTTGGGCTCTTTGGGGCTGTCAGGGTCATCAACTGTGTCAATTTTGTTGGGTTAATGGTGTCTTGAGAATCATTAGGATCATTGAATTAGTTTTCATCATTTTCTAATCTATTCCAACAACATCATCAATTTCATCAATGCATCAGATCTTTGGGAAAATTTTGATTGTAGTGGTAGTTTGGGTCCTCAGGGTTGTCTGGGTTTTTAGGTAACCAATATTATTGAGGTTGGAAATATTAGGGTCATCAAAATCATTAGTTTCATCATTTTCATTAGAATCATTGATGTCATTGGGAGTATCATGGTCATATTTCTCATCAATTATGTTGGCTTTATCGATCTATTCTATTCATCGGCATTGCTAGGGTCATCGATATAGTTAATTTTGATAGTGGCGTCAGGGTAGTCCGCATCATTATGGATGTCAGTTCGATTCATGTAATCTGTATCAATAGGATCAAAATAGTAGACAATATAATACAAGAGGGAGGGGTGATGAATAATAATTTATAAAAATTAAACATACATTTTTTTCAGCCTCCTTAATAATATTTATTGTATAAATATTTGGACTAAATAACATTTCAAATAGAGGTAGAAAAATTGTATATATAATCATATTAAAATTTTATGATATGAATAGTAAAAAAAGTAAAACTTGTAAAAATAGAGATAACAATTAAAAAAATGATTTATTATAGTACGTAATAAAAAATTATAGAAAAAGTCATAAGAAATGTATATATATTAACCTCAATTGTTAAAGAAGTCCCAAAACCTAGCATAGGTGGCCATGAATTAACCCATAAAATGGAATTTCTTAAAAACTTTGGAAGCCCTTGATTAGAAATACCATATACAACTCTTCTTACATAACTTTTGTAACCCTCGATCGTATGGATCAGAATAACATTCTGTCTCTCTAACCTTAAGATCCATCAATCAGCTAGATCATAAAAAATCAATTGAAAAGATAAATCTTAAGAAACTCATAGTGATAACCACTAAAATTAATTCCTTAATATAAATTTAAAAAAAATTATAAAAAATATCTCTCGACTAACATGATTCTAAAAAAACATTGTATAAACTTTAAATCATCAATTTCCAAAGCATTAAAATGATTCCTTATCCTTGAACATGTATATCTATTTATATATGAACTCCAATGATCATATTCAACATTCATTAAAGCTAGTTGTAAAGGAATAATATGAACTCCTTGTTAATTTAAAGATTTTAGAAAACATCTTTGTTTTATGATCATTATGTTTTCCACCTCCACAGTTCATGAATATTCTACATGGTAAAACAATAATTCTTTATCTGTTTTATTATATATAGCTATTATTCTAGTTGGATTGATTAATGTTCATCTAGAATACATGTGGGTATTTGTCTGATGAAGTCATTTTGATAGAATTTTAATAATTTCATCTAATAGGATTCATTAATATTTTTTAGATTGAATTTTCAAACCTTCTATTTGGTGAACATGGTATATGTGCATTCGATATACAAATTAAAATTCCATATGAAATTCATATCAAAATTCCATCTAATAGTACTAGTAATATATGGCACATAAAATAGAAATGTTTCTTATTAAAAAAATATTGGGAGATATAATCATTAGAAACGTGAAAAAAAATTAATAGGGGACTTTGGTTTTTAAAAATAATGTTATAAAATATAGAAAGTGTTTTTTAGCCTAAAAAACCTTTAACTTTTTGAAAATAAAAATATAAAACACTTAAGAGAATAAATTAAATTAAAAATAGAAAAAATCACTTCCCCTTCATTTTATAATTTTGATGAGTTCTTATTTTGTTACATGTCATATTTTTTCGAAACATTCAAGTGGTCCTAATTCTTTTCTTTCCCCCACTTTGTGATTTTTTAGTAGATCAAGTAAAAAATACATATTATATAGAAATGTTCCTTAAAATGATAGAAAAATGTTCTTGAAAAAAATAATTATGAAAATGTGAAAATATATCATCCATAAAAAAATAAGAAACTTTATATAAACACATCCAACTAAAAGGATTATGGTTTTTTATTACAACACATTTAAGAGTTAAAAAAAATAGACCTTTATTTAATAAATTTTTAATAATCACCTTCATATTTCTATAATCATACCCATTCTTCTCCAAAATCTACAACTATTCAAATATTCTTTGAAATATGTTATTCTATGTATTAAATCTTGCTACCAAGGTTGAAAAATTATATATCCTCTTGCATAAAAATGGATTTTAAATCAGTTATATCCCTTACACTTTCATTAACATTGATATTGATAATATTCTCATACTATGAGATTTTTTTGTTCCATTTAAATTCCATAAACTTTCTCATCAAAAAATTTTATATCACCCTTAGTATGAGTCTTATACTTGATAATAGTATTTAGCTTTTGGAATTTAAAATTGGACTTTCCTTTGAAATCATTGAACTAAGCTTCATTCTAAATTACTATTTTAGAATTTTATTTCAAGGAGCTATAGTATTCTGGTACATATACTTTTACTTCGACATAAATATAATGTTGTTGAATATTAGGAAATATTTTAATTATTCCTTCATACCTTTTAATAATTTCATTAAAACATTTCATCCTCATTTACACCTTTTGATCACTAGTACTTGAATTATTGGTATAATATTTGGAAACTTATAGTATTGAGGGTACTAGAATTCTTGGCTAACTAGAATCTACTATTTTAACAAAACACAATTATTACATATCCATTATATCAACTTTATTGGTCATAGATTTGTTTGATGGTTTTGATTTATATTATTGCCCTTCATTTTTATAAGACTCTTATTCCTATTATTCACTAATAGAAACTTATTTATTTGAATGATAAGATATTACTGACTAATTATTATATTAAAATAATTAAATATAAAAAAAATCCATAATTCTTGAATAACTTCATATTTCCAATTTTATTTAGTCCTCCTAGGTACAGAATATGGTTCAATGATATGAGAAGTTTCTTCAACATATTCCTTCTATTTATTAGCATTCCCTTCACAATAATTTTCACATGGTATATTCACACTCTCAATAATTTTCCTACCCTTTTATTTTTTTTATAGTTTGAAGAAAATATTTAGGATGACCGATCAAATGTTCTTTCTATAGATCTGATGGGGGGAATAAACAGAGGAGGAACAGATAGGGTTTCCATCTCCTATTTTTTATATCAATGTTTTTAGGATGAAATTTTTCACTATTTTGAACTTATTTATGAACTAATTAAATGTTATTAAGGAATTTTTTACCCACATTTTATTTATTATATTTTATAAAATATATTTTATTCCTCTATTTTTAATTTAAATTTTTATGCCCTTTATCCTTCAAAGAAAAAAACCATGACCTCATACAAACCAAAAGTTAGATCGTCATCCTTCTTCCATGTGTCTTCTTTTTAAAATCATATAAATTTTGAAAATTAATGGATTTATCTTTACCCTAGGTAGATTTGATGATTTGTGGGATGCCTCTGCAACATTCCTTTTATCATGGACTTTATTCTTTAGAAGTTCATAAATACTAGAGGATGAAAACTTTTATTTCTTTTTCTATGAAATTGATCACAGTTGGAACGATTTTTTTCATATTTTCTATGATTTCATCACCAAAGTGAGAAACAATTTCTCTTATAGGAACACCAAGATTATTAATCTTATGGTCATTCATGATATTGGCCAAAATTCTATTGATGAACCTTATATAAAGGAGAGTTATTAGATTTTCCTTTTCAACATGGATTAATTCCATATTATTCGACATGAAATTTAAAATTATTAAATTTTAACTATTGTTAAGAAAATATAACACATACATGTCTTGTAATTTCAAATTATCTCTATCATCTTTTCTTTGAATTAGAATGTTTTAAATTCTCATTGAAACTATCCTTTATTTCGATGAATGGTGTATTAACTTCATGATCTTATCATAGGAATAAAAAAATTAGTCTCTTAATGAGAATTCCAAAATTTTCCATGTTTCATTAGTAAGAGATCAGTCACAAATGAAGCACAAACTTATAAATTAATCTCTACCAGATCAATAATCCTTTTAATGTTGATATTGTAGGGTTTTTTAAAAACATTGAAGGACAAAATCTTCATCCAATATATTTCAATAAACTCAAAAGATATATAAAAGTTTCTAAAAATTACTAGATAGTAAAACTCAAATTACTATTTTGAAACATAAATGCATTCCCACCCTTGAAAAAAAACTGTGAAGGGAGTCATACCAATCAAACCAATATCTATCTATCAATAATTGTTTCATTGTTTCACTTATGGAAAATTGATTGGTAGATTCCACAATTTATGATTAGAAAAACCAAAAAGGAATAGACAAAACTCAAAAAAAACCCAAATGACATAAGGAAAATATAATAATGATAACTCTTCAAAAATTTAAGGTAATAGAGGAGAATTGGTGAAAAGTATATGTTTATAAATATAATTAGGGATAGTTAAAATTCAACTTTCAACCAAATCCAATAGATAAGGAATTTTTTTAATACCCAATGGTTGAGATATGATCTTTGAAATATGATGGTTTAAATATTTTCTGAATTCTTTATGTTTTTTAACACTCAAACATTTATAAAATTTGTTTCAAAATATAAGAATTTTATCAAACAAAGTATTCTTCTAAAGAAATATGACTATTTTTAACAAACTATAGACGTATTTTTCAAAATGATTGTACAAATAAGTAAAATTTATAATAATATATAGAGAAATTTACCTTCTATATAATTTTTTTATAAACATTCGTACAAAAAAATATGATAATAAGGATATATTGGATACATAAGAAAGATATCATAAAGGATTTGTCTAAGGATAATTCAGATGAAGCACAATCCAATTAATCTTAATAAGAAGAAAAATCTCTATCTAGATATTTTTATATGAATTATAAGAAACAAAATAAAGGAAATACTTGTTAACCGAATAAGTGAAATGTCCTCCCCCTTTTTCAAGGAGTTTTTCATTATAATGAGATATATAAACATGATGTAGATGAATGATTAATTTATGTTAATCATTCAAATATTCTATTTAATGTATTAAAATCTTCTAGAATCAAGGGGAATTATAAAAATATCAAAAAATAGATATTTAATTTTGAAATTTTTTAAAATAATATCTAAATGAGCATTGTCTATGATGGTAACTTTTCCACCTTTCATTTTAATGGTCGTCTAGAAAATAAATCTTGGTTCTAGTCTTACACCTAGAACAACCATTATACATGTACCAGATATATTTTTTTGGCACTTTACTTATCTCTCTAAAATAGAAAAATTAGGATTTTGATACCCATCCATTCATGTGTCCAAAATCATTAGAAAAAGGAACTTTAGAAATATAATTATGATTAAATTTTTATGTCTAACAACTACTACTTAATTAGAGATATAGGATTTGTTAAATCCTAAATTTTGTACCTTTTTTAAAGAAAATTCATTCTTCTAGTGTACACCTCTATAAGATCTGTAAAAATGGTTTCTTTTTTAAATGAATTATTTATTTTTAGAAATGTAGTTTTTCTGTAGTAAAACTAATCACATTGGTGATTTTTTTACCTTAACTGTCTATATAAATTGTCAAAAAAAATTCTAAGTCGTAAAATGTGATAAAAGTTTATTTGGAATAATTATTTCACTAATTAGCCTCAAAACTAAATTTCAATTTTATTTAGTAAAAATATAATTAGATTTTTTGTCTAATTTTGAAGTAAGATTTGATATTTCCAAGGAATGTTTGGAAATTATTTAATTTTCATTGGCATGTTCTTACTTAGAATTATTATATAATTTTTTATATTTATTATTTTTTTTAAAATTAAGTTTTATATAATGATACCTGTTCAAAACTATGTATAATACTATTATTATTAGATATAATAACTTTATCTTCTTCAGAATAAATTTTATATTCATCATATGAATCTATATTGTTATCATTTACATTTAAAATTTTAATGGATTGTGTATATACCATTTCCATTAAACATCTCCTAATATTCATAATTCCAATATAAAAACCCAAATCATATTGAACAGCATTGTTATTATCTGTGGAACTTTCTACGGAACTATATCCACCACTTTCACTCAATGTATCTAAATATTTTAAATTTCTAAAACCCTTGTTCTAATATAACTTCCGCTAATTTTTATCTTTTTTGTCAACATTGTAAAATCTAGTCTAATATGATGAGGTTTCTTTCTTTTATAATAAGTCTTCTCAAAACATTCATTATTATCTCTTATTTACTTTTTATTTTTTTATATTTATAACAAAAATCCTTCTTTACAATGAATTTATTAATTATTTTAGAATGTTTAGAATGCTTATTATCACTTTCTTCTAATGAAATGGAAACTATTTTATCTTTATATTTCTTCTTCCTAAGTTATTTAGATAAATTTTCACTTGATTTTAATTTCAAATCTATTTTTGATATTAAATAAAAGGATAACCCATAATTTTTCTTCTTCTTTCCCTTTTCATCATATCATTTTAATTTTTTCTCATATTTTATAAGAGTTCGAATCAAATCATCTAAATACATCTTGGTATGTTGTTTAGTATTATCAATTCATGTACACTTTCATTGAAATTATTTAGGTTTTATACCTATAATCTTCTCAATCAACTATTCATCCATCAGCTCCTTTTCACCCAAAGACAATATACTATTTATTATATCCATGAATTGTTGAAATATTTGAGTTACTGACTCACAAGGAATAAAATAAAGTTTTTGATGGTCTTAACTTAACATTCCTCTTTGATTTAAAAAAAATTAAAACATAAAAAATTTGTAACATCTATCTTCTTCAATATAGTGTTTTCTATTTCCCAAGATAAAATATGACTGTAAGAATTTATAACCATGGAGGAGAAAAACCTTCCACCTTAAAATAAAAGACACTCTTTTCTATAAAACATTGTCTATATAATAAATTTTCGATGTATAAATTAGCTCTATTACCAAATGTATAACCAATAGAATATAAAATATATTACACATGGGGGGATTTATTTTGAAAAAAATAATATTTAATTTTTTTTAAACTCATTAAAAAAATTATCGAACAAAGATTAATTACAAATAAATTTTTCAAACAAGGATAGAAAATGTTTATAAAAATAATATAAATTTTTATTATATGCACATTGGAAAATGTAAAACATTTAATAATAGAGATAATGAATAAGTACATGTTTTATTAATGTACACACAAAAAACATAGAAGAACATTCTTAAGAATGTTCAACACTTTAACCTTAAGTTTTTTTGAATTTTATAAACTTAAAATTAGGTATCCAAGACTTAACCCATCATAAGGCATGTCTGGCACACCATGGAAGCCCTAAATTACAAATATCAGACATAGATCTCTTTCCATAGCTTTAGGAACTATCAATAAGATATATCTAAATACCCTATGTCATATCCAACCTTGAGATAAATTGATCAACAAGATTAGACAAATAATAATTACAATGATAAATCATTAGGAACATACAATGAAAACATCAAAAATGATTACCATTGGAGGAACTCTCTAAATTTTACAAAAAAGTTCTATTAATTAACAATATGTTTCAAACACATCACAATATCTTTAGAAAATTTATTACAAAATATTGAAAAATATTCCTTCTCCTAGAACATTAATATGAATTTAATAATGAACTCCAATGTTCATATTAATCATTTCATGGAGGTAGTCGCAAAAACATCAGAATAAATCCGTATTCATTTGAAAATTTTAGCACATCATCTCCATATAATGATCAATATGTTTTTACCACCTTAGTTCATGAATGTTACTCATGATAATAAAGAAATTTTGTGTCTAGTATACTGTATAAATTTACTCATCATGTATACTTGAAAAAAAAAATCATCTATTAGAATTGTAGGGATCTATCTAGTGAATTCAATCCAATAAAATTTTTATTACTTCATCTAGTATACTTCATTATACTCCACCAGATAGAATTTATAAACCTTACATTATATGAACATAGACTATTTCTATTTGATTTATAAAGTACATGTCCATATAGTATACTTAAAAACACTATTTGGTAGTACAGATAATCTCTATCCTTTTAAATTGATGTATTTTATAAAAAACAAATTATATTATTGAGAAATATAATGGTCAGAAAAACTAATTTATTTCAAGAAAAAATTGCATTTTTTTTAAAAATAAGGTTATAATGTGTAGAAAGTGTTCATTAAAATCAATAGTATCATCCTGGTTGGAGGTGACATCATTTTCTTCCCCATTTTTTGTTCTTTATGGTCATTGAACTTGTCATGGGAATCGAGTATATTATGTTCATTGGTGTTATCAATGAGACCAAGTCATTAGGGAATCCAAATTCATTAATGTATCCAGAGTCATCCAAGCCATTATGCAAATCATAGTTGTCGTTGTTAGGGGTATTTTCAAGGTTATTGATGGAATTTATTTGTTCAAGGTCACCATGGTTAGTAGTGAAATAATCATAATTGGTGTTTCCAACATTATTGGGGTGTAAGGGTCATCAGCATCATTGGGGTCATTAATGGAATCATGTCAATAGGGTCATTTGCTAATCATTTTTTTTTCATTTTCAAAAGCCGGTTTATGGGTTCCTGATACCCCACTACATGATTCCAATACAACCACTTTCACCATCACACAAAAACATAAAAAACAATGGGAATGTTCAAGAAACCATGAACCAGGGCACAAGAACATAAGAAATGCTGGCCAAACCTCAGAAAGGGTTACCTTGAACGTCCCCCGGTGCGACCATCGACACCGGCCCAAATCCTCCTGTTGGCAAACTCCACCTAAATTAAATAGGGTCATTAGTGTTTTCAATGTCATATATGACTTAATTATCATCATTATTGGTGGATCCATTAGTTTCATCAATTTCTTTCACATATTCTAGGCCGCTGAGGTCATTGGGGTGTCTGAGTCCTCGACCTTGTCAATGATATTAGTTTCATTATAGACATTAGCATTGTTTGAATCAATGTGGTCCTCAAAGTTATTGAGGTTATCAACATCATTAGTTCCATCATCATTATTGATGTACATAAAATTATTTGGGTCTTCAACATTTTCATATTCACCTATATATTTAGAAAATTTGTGGTCATTAGGGTCATTAGTTTCATTAGGGTTGTTAGTTTCATCGATTACTTTTTTTCCCATGACTTTGGAATTATCTAGGTCATCGAGGATTTTGATGTCATAATATCACTGGGGGATGTCAAAGTCTTCAACATCATTGGTTTCATCAATGTCATATTCTTCATAAGGGTTAACAAGGATGTCAGGTTCATTTATGCAACTGGGATTGTTAGTTTCTTTGTCATCAACAATTCCATCGATATCATTAGGGTCATCGAGATTTCCTATGTTGTCTCAGATACCATCACCATTGATGTCTTCAAGTTTTCTAGTTTCATTATCCCTATTGGTGTAGTAACAAAAATTTAATGTCTTAGGAATCATTATTCCATTAAGATCATTGTTATTGTTATAGTTCTTAATATCACTGGGGTCATACTTCTTTTCAACGTCATACATTTCATTAGAATAATTGGTTCCCTCTGTGTGGTAAGTTTCATTAGTGAAATTAGTGTTGATAGTGCCATATGTATCTTTTTTTCATCGATGTAATATGTATTATTGATCTCATTGGTGTAATTTATGTCTATGATGTTTTCTATAGACTCATTTTCATTAGTGTTACCAGAGTCATCAGTGTCATCGACATCATCAATGTTGTTGATGTTTTTAGTGTTATTAATTCCATTCGTGTTATCTGCATCACCAATTTCATTAGTATTGTTATTTTATTTTATTTCATCAATATCATTGTTGTATTTATTGTCATTTACATCATCGGTGGCTCATGGTGATCCATTTGTAGTAATATCATCAACGTCATTGGTACATTTGGAATCCTTGGTGTTATTGGTTTCTCTATAATCATCATTTTATTAAGTATTTTCAAGGACATTGTCATAATTAGTGACATTAGCATCATTGTTTTATTTTGTGGCATTGAAATCATTGGTGGTATTCTATATTAACAGCATCGTCATCAATAGTATATGGGTCATCATGTTTATTGGTATTGTTGGATTCATTGGGTCATTGGGGCCATTAAGGTCATCAACATCATTGGTAAAATCAAAATAATCAAATCATCATGGCATTAGTGACATAAACATCATTAGGGTTATCAGTGTCATTATCATCATTAGTGTATTCAAATACATGGGGGTTATATGGGGCATCGGTATCAGGGGATTTTCAAGATCATTGGTGTCTCTAGTGTTGTCTGAGTTAAAGGTATTTTTGGACTATTAGTCTCATCAGTGTCATTAGATTCATTGGTGGCATCACTATATTCACTTTAATTTGTGTAATCAACATTTTCAGTACCTTCAGAGACATTCGGTCCTCATAAGAATCTAATTAATCTATTTTGCCAAAGTTTTCTTGGTCATAAAGGACATCATGTCCTTTTATATTCCTAAAATCATCACTATTGTTGGGATCATAAATTACATCAGCATCATCAATGTCACCGAGGTTATCAGGTCCACAAATATCATCAAAATCAATGGTGTCATCGGTGTAACCCATGTCATCAGGGTCATCAACATCATCATTTCCATACATTTCATTGAATTTCCTAGTGTATTCAAAGTTATCAGGGATTTAATTTTCATCTTTATTGTAGGGGTCATCAAGGTTATAAAGGTAATTGATATAGTCAATGTTGTTTGAGTTTTGGGGTCATTCATGCCTCAAAATACCAGAAGTCTTGAAGATTTAACCAATGTCAATGATGCCACCTAAACCATGAACTAGGTTAAATCAATGATTCCAGAGACACTTTCCTTGAAGATATTCATTTTCCTTATGATACAAATGAAATCAAAGACACTGAAAAAATCAATGTAACTTATAAAATTTTTAGTACTATTAGTATTGTTAGTGACACCAGGGTGGTCATATCCATTAGTATTGTTAGTGGACTTAGTGAGGTTAGTGGTGTCAATTTTATTATTTCACATATAATTTATAGTATAGAAAATTCAATCATCTATATTTTTATTTGTTTTAGTTCCACTGTCCACTCTCTTATGTACTTCAATTACATAAATTTGGTTAGAGACGTCAGTGATGTAAGTATCTTTCATGCCTCCAATATCATTTTTTATAATAAATGGTGTCGATTTTTTTGAAACATTAGGGTTTTCAATGCTATCATTTATGTCATTACTGTTAATTTTATGAAAATTATCCATGAATTCAATGTCATTAGTCCCATAAATAACTTAAATTCTATTAGAACCATCAGTTCCATGAGTTCCTTCATTAATGGAATTTTATTAATGGCGTTATTTCTATTAATTTTATCAATTACATTAGGTCTATATGTTCCATAACTTTTTTTTGTTATAAATATTTTTAGTATATTCAATTCCATCAATTTCATCAATGTCTATAGTAATGAAAAATACTACCGTGACATGAGTGACACTTATACAGTTTTTTCTACCAATGGAATAAATGGGGATGGTTGTTTTACTAGAACCTATGTTCTTATATTTGTGTGTTTAATCAATGTTCTAAGGGTAATTGGTGTCTTAGATTTCCTTGGGATGATCAAAATCAACATAAAAGTCATGGTTTTCTAGAAAATTGTTGGTGGTGGTGGTTTTTACATCATCACATCCATCAGGGTTCTCAGGTCCATCGACATCATTAGTGTTGTCCATGTTTTTAGGGTAATCATGTATGTTAGTATCACCAAAATCACCAATGTCATAAATGTCATAGGGAATGTATTCAGGGTTTTTGGTATCATCGATGTATTTGGTGGTGCCTAGGTAAATGGGTTCATCAACATAATAATTTTCATATATGGAATCAATTTCATTAGTTTCATTGGGTTCATTGGTGTTGTTGGTTCATCAACGTCGTTGGTGCCATAAATTTTGTTGTAAATTTATATTTATCTATATTTTCATAGTTTTTATCATTTTTATGTTCATTACAATAATCTTTTTTATTGAATTTGTCAGTATTTTTGACATACCTTGATGCCATCGCTGACCCTAATGACAGATATGACCCCAAAGACATTGAGAACTATGTGGACCCAATGACATCAAAATGGTAGAAGAAGATGAAGAACTCAATGAAACTAATAAAAATGATGATCATAAGGATATCATCAACTATAAACACCAAAAATACATTGACAATATTGAAAAACCTAATCATCATGGTAACCCTGATGTCTCATATGTTGCGGATGATACCACCACCACCACCATCGCACAATATGATGATACATGTTACACCAATGAAATCAAAGTACCAATATTATTTCTTCAATTGGTACAAAAATCATCAAATATCATGAATACAATGATTATGTAGACAATGATAATGATGTTGATAATAACATTAACACCGATGAACTTGATGACCCCAAATACATCAATGATTTAAACATCACTAAGGGAAATGATGTCCTTGACGACCCCGAATAAATAAAATACCTAAAGTATCAATGAAACTAAAAAACTATTTTCATAAATGACATGAGTTGATCTGATGACTACAATGATTCTTATCAGGAAAATTACAGTAATATCACCAAAAGTCATGATGATAATGATAAAAATGATGATTTTGATGTCCATAACAACACATATGGATTCAAGGACCTCTAGAAAAATTTTCACTGCATCAATGACCATGATGGCCTAAACAACTAGGTGACACCTATGAAATTGACAATGAGGATAATGTCAATGAAAATGATGACACTATTAACATAAACAACAATGATGAAAAACAAATACTATAATAGATGAATAATAATAATTCTAGAACTATTAATGCAATTAAATACCAAAATAATATATAATCACCATATTAACTCCAACATTTCATTCTATAATTCCCCCATAAACAAATTAAATCCCTAAAATATATCATTCCTCAATTATCTCCAAAAAATAAATGACGAAAAAGACACAAATGACCCTATGTGATCATATCTTTCATAGATATGGAGAATCCCCATCCTTTTCGATGAATCCCACTATTAATGGAATTCATTATAGAAGCCCTAATTGATTAAGGGTAATAAAAGGATAGAAGAATAAAATGTTACAAGAGAAAAGAAAAAATAATTTAAATTACATTAGGCATGGAAATTCCCCTAGATTACACCTTGAATCAAGAGGTAAGTGGAGGAGAAGAATAAGAACTAAAGAATCAATAAAAAGAGATCCAAAAAGGTTTAGGATAATAAGCTCTTAGTATAGGGAAAATAGGGGTAAAGGGTTTTATAGTGAGAATAAAAAGACTACCCATTTAAAAAATAAAGGGCCATAATATTTGGCACCTAGTATTTAACACCCACATGTCACTTTTTTTGTGAAATATTTTATAATTATGGGTTACATTGAATATTGAAGTGTTTTCGGCTTAGAATTGGTAATCTTTTGAAATTTTCAATGTCACATAGTTACCAAAAATTCCCCACATGGTTGGTACCAACTGTGAAGGCTATTCATACATAGAATGTGTCATATTTAGTTACTGATGCATGGTTAGAAAATAATTAACTGTAACTATGAAAACTATCCTTATATATATATATATCAATAACAAACAAAGTTTTTTCACATGGGTAGGATTGACCATATAGGATAACAATGAAAGGTATAAAACTCAATTCCAATGGATGCATCAGGAATGGTGATGGTTTACCAAACTATGTGTCCAAATCATGTGAGTGACCCATAAATTGAAAACATTGTTTTCCCAATTTATGTCTGGTTTATTTAATTCCAAATTTTCCTCCCCTATTTTCATTTTGTTTCACCAATCAAATTAGTTCTTAAATAGATCCTCCTACTTCATTTTCATGTTTACATTCCTTTCCTTCGATGATTTCTAGTGCAATTATATGGTAAAAGATATTTTCTATTCATTATTATTCATAGATTCTTCCTTTTTTCATTTCTTATTAACTTATCTATCTTACATGAACCCTAATAGAAATGGTGTATAAACATATGTTTTGATTTGGTAAAATCATGAGGTGTTAATTTTTTAGGTATTTTAGTTATTGTCACCTTCCATGAGTTGTGTTCAAATATATAAGGTAACATGATTCTAGCAATCTAAGAAATGAGTTTTTTTGTTTAAAATTATATTTTTTTGACATATCATGTGATTAATGGTTCTTTAATATTCTTCTCCTCTAAATTAATATTTATATATTTTATCATTGATGAGTTTGTGAAATTTTGTAAATATGTTCCTCACTTTTCATAATATATTTTACATGAATATATAGTTCTAAATTTCTAAAATAATTTTTAATACATGAAATATGTTTGTAAATAATCCTATGTTGTTTTTTCAAATTATTTTTAAAACCAAATAGGTGTTTTAAATCAAATAATATTTATAAATCAGTTTATTTTTTTATCAATTAATTTATTTTAAAATAATGGTTAAGTTGGTTTATATTGACCCTTCTACGAGTGTTCATTATTTATGTTGTTTTGTGATTTTAATATGTCAAAAATGTTCTATATTATTTTTAAATATTTTTATTAGAATTTTTTATTTATAAGTGGTTTTGAAATGATATAATTGTGACTTGTTTTTCAATTCTGAATGCACGATTAGCATCTTATAAAAGGGTATTAATAATGCATGTGAAACCATGTTGGAGCCACATTATGTTATGTACTGTATATTATTTTGATAAATTTGGGTTGAATTTAATTATTATTTGGAACATATATAAATGTAAAACTTAATTTTTATTTTAATGTTAATAAAGGTGATATACTGAATTTTATTACATATATATTATTGATATATGTTGAAGATATGGTTGGTTACTTCCTCAAATCCAATTGGTTGTGTCATCGAAACCCTAGAAAACTAAGTGAGAGATATTGATTTATTTATCAAAATCTTGGAATATATGATAGTTTATATTCTTTTGGAAGGTCCATGTGTTTTCTGTGGGAATTTCACAAATAATGATAGTTGAGAGTATGTTGGGAGGTAAATTTATAGTATCACAACATAAGGTGATAATTTGTTTCATTTTGAGAATGTTTAAGATCACCTAAAATTTGAAACCAGTGAGTTTCCAGTGATTATGATTATGGTATATTATATACCTCCACTATATTCATATGGTATGAAAAACACTAGAGGTTCAAAGGTAGTAATCATTTCTTGCAAAATAATCAATAGTATAATCCACATAGACTTATTCAAGAAAGTAATTAAAGCCTAAATTAAAAAAATATATTAAATGTGTATGCTGAAATGAATTTCATTTTTTAATTAATCATTTTAAAATTATATTATGTTAAATATTGGCAATTTTCAAGAAATATATGATTTTTGGGTGAATAGTGGAAAATACTGATTTCTCACAAACTGTCACTTTTAGGAAATTATAATGGTATAAAAATAAAATTAAATATAATAATTTTTTTATAGAAATAATATATATTTAATAAAAATATAATTGAGATTAAAATATAAATTATATCTTAGGAATATGTTCTTAACATTTTGTAAAATCTAAGTATTGTTTTATTCAAATGATTTTATTTATTTGAGTAATTTTTTTATCATAATAAATGTGATAAATATCTATTTATTGAGGATTTTAATGAAATTTATATAATAATTATTCAATAATATATCTTAAAAATCATCTAATAGTTTTACAAGGCAAAGAATGAAATTAAATTTGGTTTCATTATTGAAAAATCATTTTTATAGAATTGGGTTTCATTGAGTTTTGGGAACATATTTTAAAGTGAGTTTATAATGGATTCCTTATTTGGAATAAAAATAATTAAAATAATTAAATAGTATAAACATAATAGTAGATTATATTTTATACTAAAAACTATGAAATTTTGTTACCAGTGTTATAGTTAAAATGGGTTTACCTAGGTGGGGGTGTCGAACTAAGAGAGAAGGGTAATAATGACACTTATATATTCTTATTTATTAAAGGTATTTGACATTATATTATCATACATTTGAATAAATTTACATTTGTAATCACTTTCATGGGAAATTGACCTTGTATTATGAAAACAATTTAAGTAATTCCATGTGTATCCCTTTCCTCACTTATAAAAGAGAACCACTTGTTTAGGTTTTATGTTTTAGGGTTAGGAATTTTAATATTAGGGTATAGGGTATATTTTTTGTGTTTAGGTTTCTGATTTTTGGATTTAGATTTTAGGGATTAGGGTTTCTGGTATAGGGTTCTGGGACTAGGTTTTAGGACTCAACACTTATTCACAAAAATTGATCACTCTTTGTCAAATAATATATATGAAACTCCATCCAAGATTCTTTACCATAATTATTTATTTTATTTTATTATCCTATAATAATCCTAAGAAGGCATATGGTGTATTCCAAATGATGTCTCTCAAGGAAGAGGTAATCATCATTACTGAGTGATTCATGTTTATTTATTCTTCTACTTCCTATAAATATATTGTAACATTAAAAAAATAATGAATCTAGTATCATAAATATAATTATATTTCATTTTTATTATGTAAAAAAATTCACATAATTTCAATCATATGGAAAATGAATACATCGACCGTGCGTATGTACGACCTAATGTCTTTATATAGTGGTGTAATTTATTTTTCATCGCCATTTTAATTATATGGTTATAAAGATAGAAATAGTTAATATATAATATAATTATTAAATAAATATGATTATTTAAATATAATATATCATTTATCTCCTTACACTTTCACCTATTAAAAATGACAGTATCGTTATTGCATACATGTGGACTACCAACTCCATGAAGCGATAAGATTCATTTTCCATGTCCCCCTTTAAGGGATGATTATAATATTTATAAAATGAATATATATATATATGTGTGTGTGTGTGTGTGTGTATGTATGTATATATATATTATTTATATCATGAATTAAATTCTTAACATCATGGAACCATGATCAATATGTAAGGACTAAAACTACCAAGCCGAACAGACATGAAAAATGATATAGTTGACACTTGAAAATAAATATTTTAAATAATAATATTTAATAAATGGGTGTTTAAATGTTATATTTGGATTATATTTGATATTATAAGTATTGTTATAGTATTGGTATAGAATTATAATAAATTGAAATTTATTATATATGCTGTTAAAAACACTTACAAAGCATGTTTGACCTGAGGTAAGGGTTTATTTCAAAATCTCATCCATATTTGGGATTACTTGTGTTTAAGTTTCTATTAGAGGAATTATATAAAATTTTCATAAAACCCCACTTCAATTTTTTTATTCTCTTGTTATTTCTATAAATTACAATTTTCTTTTTCATTTTTCTCTTTCTAAGTAATCAAAATGCTGAAAGAACGTTAAAAAATGACCTTGTTTTTCTATTTAGTGACGAATATTTTTCATCTGTGTAGATAATTTATTTAAATTATATTCAATAATAATTTTTCTTTAATCCAATTATTTAATGAATAAATTTTTACCCATTATTTACTTCATATAAAATAGTTAAAAAAGAACATTTTGGTCATTTCTTGACTGAGGAAAATTTTACTAAGGGTGTGAATAGTTTCTTTATTTTAATGATTCCCAATAAAATTAATATTTATATCATATTTATATTATTTTATTTGAATATTACTTCATAATTTACCATGTTTAATTTTAATGAAATTTTATTTTTTAATATTCTATAAATTTTTATATTTTAATGTACATGATTTTAAATGAATAGGTTGTTTTCCTAACCTGATTTTTTAGTGATATTTCTAAATTAAATTTACCTATGTTAATATAATTTAATTATTTTTCATATTTTATTTGGATCTATTGTATTGATACCAACTTCCATTTTATTCTGTATGTATTATGATCATGTTGTTATATTTTTTGACTAAGGAAAATATTAACATTTCATACTCTAGTTTTTCAATATAAATGTTTATATTGAGAATATATTTAATTTTTATTCATTTATTTCATATGATAAATCCATTGGACTTATTATATGATGGGATAAAACATTTATACCCATTTGATTCATTAGTAGCTCTCATAAGATAAATTATTTTGGGTATTTAGCTTACACAATACCTATTTATCTTTGATTTCTTGAAACAATGCATTGATGGTATGGTTATTATGTTCCAAATTATGTATTCTATATTTATAAAACTATATATTTTTATCCATGTGATTATTTATGTTGTTAATTAATCTATGGATTTTGTCCCCTTTTATTATATAAGTCATATGGAATATTTTATTATTTTGTATGTCAGTGATATTTTTTATTCTTTTTTTATGTTATAGTAGCTTTTGTTTCACACTTACCCTTAATGAGCATTGGAGATCACCCATTATTATGTTTTACATTCCTTAAGACACCATGAAGGGATATATAAATTTTAGGTTCTGGGCACAGCGGAAGCACGTTGGTGGGTGTACCCAACTTTAATTTTTCTGTTAACAATCATCAATCTGTAATCTGTGATGATAATAAAATGTTAGATCTTCAAAATAGAACTAAGAATGAAATAAAAGGAAGGGAGTCTCAGAACCATATAGAGGATCATCATATGTTGATTATAATTAATTTAATTAAAAGACAAGAATTACCTTGATGGAATTCCCTCTTTGTTAATGTTTCTGGTCAATATCTGATCTGATCTATCGTTGTGTCATAGAATCCAAGTGTAGGATTCCTCTAGCAGTGATCTAAACATGTTCCATGTATCTCTTGACGTCACTGAAGGGATCTCCGGGTACTATCACAGAAGAGCCATCACATGCAATGTCCGCCTTTGATCGCCTTGAGAGCTGCTCGCAAAGCGCTCTCCTTGATCCGGTGGAGGAGGATCTCTCTTGTAGCTTGAGGGAATTATTTAGATCCGTTGTGCACAACCCGAAAAAATGGATAACTTAATGAGAATTATATAATTGGGATTTTAATTACTTAGAATAATAAATTGAATTAATTACCCGAAAGTAATTATTCATTTCATTTAATTCTTATTAATACCCCATGTATAATAATAACAATTGACTATTATTATTACTTGGAATGAACCCATCTAATTACACCTAATATTATTTAATGAAATAAATAATATTATTTCTCAAAAATCCCCAGAAAAACTATACAGCATGTTTATTAATATTCACAGCATGTACTTTCAATTTTCGTTATTTCCTCCACCATATTTATTACACCTTGAATAATTGATATTTATTTCTCAAATAAATATCATTACATTATTCACTAATAAATATATTATTTTTCCCACAATATATTCTCTCTAATAACTAGTTTTGAGATAAATGTGATCAGTCATCCTTGAATAATTATTAAACCTCAAGAGGGAATAATCTTTTTACAAATTTATTAATTAATATTTAACTGAGATACTTGGATACACATATAGTGTGACCCTCTAGCCCTCTTTCTCAGTGTCATTTGGCGGATCTGGCCTAAATTCCAAGGTTAGCATTTAGAAACATTCCAAGTCACCCTTAGAGAAAGAAGTTAACATTGCATTGATGTGTCACCTCCTACAAAATCTTATCATTTAATGTAATCCCTTTGTCTCGATATCTCGAATCAATAGGGTTGCATGCTAGTACCATCAACCCATGTGCTTGATTATTCTTTCTTTGACTTTCCAGAATTGAACTTTCCCATTCCTTACCATGGACATGGATTTATATAGGCTATATTAATTCCATCAAAGGGCCTAAGATATCTATTTCCATTATGAAAACAGAAGGGATAAATCTTTTCTTTCATTATCTATTAATGTTGTATTACTCATGATGCACCCAATATATCCTACCTGGATACAAACAGTGTGTCCACACAGTTTTCATCAATACATCTAAGTGCGCGAGTTGTAATACCCATTAATAATAATCTTAAAGTCTAAGGACCAATACACAGGTCCGCAAATAGGAACATCCAATAACACATTGAAATGTGGATTTCCTACTGGTGGGTCTCGTTCTCATAATATCCTCCTAAATATTACCAAGGGCACACAACATGAGAAGGTCCTTGAAATTTTTATGAGTCCTCACCCCTAATGGCCTATATTATTTGTGTCCCTCAAATAACATCATCCATCCATAAAACATATATTCAAGAATAGTGTTATGGCACTTCCAGGTTCTCATCATAGCATGGATCCACTATGACCCTTTAATACAATAGTTATCCTTAGGACATTATCACGTGCATTGTCGCATAGAAGAGTAATAAAGATGTGCTAAGGTATTTATTAATGAATAAAGTACAAAGTAGTTGGTTCTAGGCCACCAACTCCAACAGACTCCCACTTGGACTAGAGCCAACTACTATCAACCTTTAACCTGCTAGATCTCACAAGATATTAATGCTTCTGCTAAGATAGGCCTTTATTCATGGGGTCTGACATGTTCTCTTCTGTGGACACTCTATTCACTGCAACTTTGCCCCTTTGATAGAAATCCCTCAATAGGTGATACTTTCATAGTATGTTCTTTGTTCATTGATGAGACATTGGTTATTTTACAAGAACCACTGTTTTAGTATTATCACAATACAATGTGATAGTATATTTACAGCTAGGCACCACATCAATCTCTTAGACAAAATTCTGAATCCAGAAATCTTCCTTGGATGCATCAAAAGCCGCTATATATTCAGACTCTACTGTAGAATCGGTGACAACTGGTTGCTTTGAACTCTTCTAGCTCACAGCTCCTCCATTGAGATAGAAAACATATCCAGATTGTGACTTCAGATCATTCTGATCTTTCTGAAAATCAGCATCAGCATACCCTCTAATGACAATCTCCTCGTATCTTCTATACACAAAGAATATATCATTAGTTCTTCTTAAACACTTAAAGATAGTCTTAATATAAGTACAATGCTATTCTCCTAGATCTTCTTGATATATTCCTACCATGCTCAGTGCATAGGCAACATCAATCCTGGTACATAACATGGCATACATGATGGACCCTATAGCTGAAGCGTATGGGATCTTACTCATTCTATCTTTCTATTGTTGTGTCTGAGGAAACATTTTCTTAAAAAGATATAGTCTATGTGACACTAGAACCAATCCCCTCTTGGATTGTTCCATACCAAATCTCTTTATTATATGGTCAATATATGTACCCTGATGTAGTCCAAGAAACCACTTGGATCTATCACGAATGATCTTGATCCCTAGAATTTAGGCTGCTTCGCCCATGTCAATCATGGAGAAACACTTGTTCAACCATCCCTTAACTAATTGTAAGATTGGTACATCATTTCCAATAAGTAATATGTCATCAACATATACTAATAGGATAATGACTACATTCCCATTAAACTACATATAAACACATGGCTCACATTTTTTGTTAATGAAACCAAATTTCTTTATGGATTCATAAAATCGAATGTTCCATGGCCAGGATTCTTTCTTTAATCCATAAATGGATTTTTGCAACTTGAAAACCCGTTTTGCTTCACCTAGTATCACAAACCCTTCTGTTTTTGTTATATAGACATCTTCCTGAAGGTTCCCATTAAGGAATGTTGTTTTGGCATCCATCTGCCGAATCTCATAGTCATGGTAAGCTATTATGGCAAGTATGATTCTTATGGATTTAAACATGGAAACTGGCGAGAAGGTTTCATCATAGTCAATTCCTTAACATTGTATGAATCCTTTAGCCACTAGCCTTACTTTATAGGTGCTAACTTGACCTTTCATGTCCATATTTCTCTTGAATACCCATTTTCATTCAATAGGATTTACATCAACTGCCTCATTGACCAGAACCCAAACTTGGTTCTGATACATGGAATCCATCTCAAAATTCATAGCTTCTATCCATCTTGCAACTTCTAATATTTCTAATAGTTCCTTGTAGGAGAGAGTTTCATCATTATCCAACAATAATGATTCACCATCATTAGTGACTAGGAAACCAAATCTCTCTGGTTCCCTTACCTCTCTTGAGCTCCTACGCAGTACTTGGGTTTCTGGAACCTTTTCCATGGGGATGTGTAGAACTTGTTACTGTACCAATTCCTATGTATCTTGAGCATCAACTTCATCAATGTCAATCTTTCTCCCACTATCCTTTTTGAGGATGTTCTCCCTCTCAATAAAGATGACTTGTCTGGTGACATTCACTTTCTTGTCTAAAGGGTTATATAGGTAATATCCTTTTATTTCCTTGGGATATCCTTTAAAGATACACCTCATGCCCCAGGGTGCTATTTTGTTTCCTGATAAGGCCATAACAAATGTCTTGCATCCCCATACAAGTGTTTGAGACAAAATGGGTTACTTTACATTCCATAACATGGAGGGAATTCCAATTTCTGCCTTAGTTGGTACTCAGTTTAATGTGTATGCTGCAGTTTGTAATGCATATCCCCAAAAGGATAATGGAATATCTGCATGACTCATCATCGACCTCTCTATGTTCAACAAGGTGTGTTTTCTCCTTTTACTAACACCATACTACTGTGTTGTATAAGGAGGAATGATCTGAGATAAAATCCCAAACTCCCATAGAATATCGATGAACTCTTGGTTCAGATATTATCCACCTCGATCTGATCGAAGTTTCTTTATCTTCATACCAAGGGGATTCTCTACTTCATTCTTGAATTCCTTAAATTTCTCTAAGGACTCGGATTTATACATCATTAAGTATAAATATCCATATCTACTCAAATCATCACTAAAATTAATGAAGTAAGAAACTCCACCTTTATCTTCTACTTGAAATGGTCTGCCCACATCCGTGTGCACCAATCCTAGAAGCTCTGTGGCCCTTTCACACTATCCACTAAAAGGTGGCTTGGTCATTTTAACTTGTAAAGAAGAGTGACATCTATCAAGTTTTTTTAGCTTAGTAGAGTCTAAATAACCATCTTAGCACAGCTTTGTCAATCACTTCTCGTTTACATGACCGAGACGATGATGCCACAACTGGGTGATGTATGAGTTATGTGAGTTTGTTTCGTTATCAATTTCAAACACTTAGTTTTCGTAATTTAATACATAAAAATAGTTATTTAAATGTGACATACCATAACATACATTGTTCTTATAAAATAAACAACCCTTATTTCCAAACTTGAAAATAAATCCATCCATATCCAAAAAAGATATAGAGGTTATGTTCATGGTAACACTAGTAACATAATAACAGTTACATAAAACCAAAAGTATTCTAGTTGGTAATGAGGGATGGTAATTTCCAATTTCCAGCATAGTCAGCCTTGTGCCACTGGCATCTCAAAGATCCACCTCTCCTCTGACAATATTTCTAAATATACTTGGTTCCTACATTTGAATGCAAATGTGAGCCCCACAAGCTGTATCTAATACCCAATGTGTAGAAATGGATTGATTACACTTGATAATGAATGCACCTTTAGCATCCCCACGCTTCTGGGTGTAGTTCCTCTTCCAATTTCCTGGATTTCCACATGAAAAATATACCACCTCTCGTTCCTTGCCCTACCTCTGTATATTCCCCTTCTTGGAGGGATGGTGCTCAGGGGCTTCATATCATTTATGAATCCTTGGCCCCTTGGTCTTGTCCTTCCTTTTCTTATTCACCATAAGGAATGCGGTTTTGTCATGCCCCATGTCCTTATCTACCTGGAGAATTATTGTTAGAAGTTATTATAGATTATTCTCATTGTTTCTCATGTTTTAGTTGACAATAAATCTAGAGAAGTTCTTGGGTAGTGATGATAGGATGAGATATGTATGCAACTCATCTGGGAAATTAATCCCTAAGATGTCCAGGCATTCAATGTATCCAATAAGCTTGACTACATGAGGCCTAGCTAGTGAAGACTCTCTAAGCTTAGTTGTGAACAAAGCATTGGATATCTCATATCTCTCCTGTCTTGTCTTCTCTTGATAGAGATCCTTAAGGTGAGACATCATACTATACACATCCATGTTTTCATGTTACTTCACGAGATCATTATACATGGCTGATAGCAAGAATTATTGGACAGATGTGGCATCATCTATATGTTTCATATAGAGATATAGTTACTCATCGTTGGCCTCTTTTCCAAGTGCAACTGGAATAGGCTCCTCCAGCACGTACAATTTCTTCTTGTGGCGAAGGATGACGTGTAAGCGTCGATGCCATTCCATGAAATTGGTGACAATGATAAGGATTTTCTTCTCAAGTATGGTTTTCAATGATATGTTAGAAGTAATTTTTCATTTCTTTTCTAAAAATTAAGATGAGAAAAGGTTTAGTACTTTATCATGATAAAACTAAGACAAATAAATAATTTATTACTTATTAGTCTCCCACTATTTTATCAAAATCCAATATCCCTCACCATTGACTTCAAAATATTTAGGTTCCTGAATATTCTATTAGCAAGGATCCATATTTCCCTTCACATTACACCAATTAGGGTTGCTCAAGAAACTTTAATGGTTTTAGGTAGGCATTCTAAATTTCAACTGCATTAACTCGTAGCACCTTTATTTATTGAGTGGACTCCCCAATTTTGAAATCCCTTTATTTTGGATTTTTCAACCTTTGCCTCTTGGTCATACCAAGTCCTATTGTGGTAGTCAACCCTTGATGTGAACCAAGTCAAGTCAACCCAAAACATTGAATTAAAATTCCCCGATAATTGAAATCACCCCAACTATGTTTGTCCAAGAACTTTGAACTGTGGTTCGAATCTAACCAATATTATAGAAGGCTGTAGCGACTTAATATTTTCTTTGAGGCATTTTATCCTTATACGTAAATTTTTATTTTATTATCATTGATTGCATGCTTCTTAATATTATGTGGGATATACTTAAGTGATTAACCATGTCTAAGATAATATTTATGTATAATCCAGTCTTATTTTAGTTCCATCATGCATGCTTGTTTGATTAATTAATTGTGTGATCGTGAAAACACACCAACAATAAATAAACCATGAAACTGACAGAAATAAAATAAATGGTATGATCATGATCTTGTTTTATTGTTTAGTTTATCTAGTGGTTGATAAACTAACCCAATACCTAGGAGAGAAACACCTTGAACATTTTGGGTTCGTGTTTACAGCTTTCCACCTGTTCGCCTTTATATCTCTTTGGATTGGTTTCACCTTGGCTCCTAACTTGAGTCACCTCCACTAGCTTGGGAGCTCCATCCATTACATATGCTTTTATCTCACTCGCAGGTGAGGGGTAAAATGGGGTTTTACATAAAAGAAACCATGGGCATGCAGGCCCTACATATTAATGAGGAGAAGGCTTGTAGGCCAACAAATTTAATTTAAATAAATTAATTAAAAGAAACCATTCACATACAAAGGTCTTGGTCTAGCTCATGTTCATCCATACGTGTAATGATATTTACACATAAATAAAACTAGCATTCAATTATTTAATCGTTCTTATTTAAGATAAATCCCACTAGAGTAAATTAATTACCTTTAATTAATCAATCCTTTTATCTCAAACCCTTTTTATGAATCTCCTTGAGATTCTCATCCATCATAATTGTAAAAAAATAAATTCATTTAAAATTATATTTGTACTTAACTTTTACCTTAGAGACAACCCGGTGAATTCCCATTCATAACTACCCAATGAGTATAAATGAAAATTACATAGATGTTAAATTAAACACATATATATATAACACCTATCACGTTTTGTGCCTCATCTTTACACCTGCACTATGGTACACGTCTCAAGGGTAGGTGTAATATAATAATAAATTTTAATAAATCTGTATAATTTGGATGCGTATATGGAATGTAGTTCTGAATACATGGTGTGTAATTTTGTTCACTTTCTATCCAAAGTACACACCTAGGGACACGGTGTGTAGATGTAATTTGAAAATTTTAGAGCACACGTCATGTTCAGTGGGATACACGTCATGTAGTATCTGCGTTACACGGTTTCCAGCTGGGCAAACCGTGTATGGGGTACACGGTCCTACCCAAACCCGAAGGGACTACACGCCGTGTTCAATGGACCACATAGCATGTAATCTGAAAACCGTGTGCCACATATTCCTGGTCAACACATGGAGTCTTAAAGACTTAGATAGGATCCATTAACACGGACTAGTTTGGTGGACTAGTCTGATGCATTGAACCTAGACTGCATGGCTTTTATTTCCAAATACATGCCATGTGCTCTATTGTAGTACATCCAGGATCATTTTTCACCTCCAGATGAGATCCTCTATTTTATTTTAATCAAAATTAAAAGAAAAATTGTTTCTGTAAGGTGAACAAGAAACGGGAGAGGTGGAACAGAACTTGAGATTCAGATTTTTAGAATGATTAACTTGAATTGAAACAACTAAATTATTAAATGCGTAAATCATCAATGAAAAACTAAATAATTATAATCAAAGATATGACCACTCTGATACTACTTGTAGGTTCTGGGCGCAGCGGAAGCATGTTGGTGGGTGTACCCGACTTTAATTTTTCCATTAACAATGATCAATCTGAGATCTGTCATGATAATAAAATGCAAGATCTTCGGAATAGAACGAAGAATGAAAGAAAATAAAGGTATTATTAGAACTATAGATAGGATCATCATATGTTGATTATAATTAATTTAATTAAAATAAAAGAATTACCTTGATGGAATTCTCTCTTCGTTGATGTTTCTCGTCACGGTCTGATGTGATCTATCGTTGCGTCATAGAATCCAAGTGTAGGATTCCTCTAGCAATGAACCACACGTTTTCCACATATCTCTAAATGTCATAGAAGGGATATCTAGGTGATAGTGTGGAAGGGCCTTTTCTTGTGATGTCCACCTTTGATCTCTTTGAGAGACGCTTGCAAAGTTCTTGTTTAATGATAACATTTGACTATTATTATTACTTGACATGTGCCCAGCGAATTACACCTAATATTATTTAATGAATTAAATAATATTATTTCTCACAAATCCCCAAAAAAAACTACATGGTGTGTATGTTAATATACACAGCATGTACTTTCCATTTTCTTTATTTCCTCTACCATATTTGTTAGACATTGAATAATGGCTATTTATTTCTCAAATAAATATCACTACATTACTCACTAATAAATATATTATTTCGCCCACAATATATTCTCTTGAATAACTAGTGTTGAAATAAATGCGATCAGTCATCCTTGAGTAATTATTAAACCACATTTGAGAATAATCTTTATTCAACTTGTTAAATTAATATTTAACTGAGATAATTGGATACACTTAGTGTGTGACCCTCTAGGCCTCTTTCCTAGTGGAATTAGGTAGAGCCTACCTAAAGTCCAAGGTTAGAGTCTAGAAACATGCCAAGGAACCCATAGAGAAAGAATTTAACGCCACAATGATGTGTCACCTCCTATGAACTCTTACTGTGTAATGTAATCCCTTTGTCTCAATACCTTGAATCAAGTGGGTTTCATGCTCGTGCCATCAACCCATGTGCTCGATTATTCTTTATTTGACTTTTTAGAATTGAACTTTCCCATTCCTTACCATTTCCATGGATTTATTTAGTCTATATTAATTCCATCAAAGGGCATGAAATTTCTACTTCCATTATGAAAATAGAAGGGATAAATCCTTTCTCTCATTATCTATTAATGTTGTATTACTCGTGATGCACCCAACATATCCTACCTCATTGCGAACAGTATGTCGTCACAGTTTTCATCAATATATATAAGTACGCGAGTTATAATACCGATTAATAATAATCTTAAAGTCTAAGGACCAATACACACATCCGTATATTGGAACATCCAATGACACTATGAAATGTGGATTTTTTGTTGGTGGGTCTCATTCTCATAATATCCACCTGAATATTACCAAGGGTGCACACCATGAGAAGGTTCCTCAAAGTTTTATAAGTCATCACCCCTAATGGAATGTATTATTTCTGTCCCTTAAATAAAATAATTTGGCCATAGAACATATATTCAAGAATATTGCTATGGCACTTCTAAGTTCTCATCATAGTAGGGATCTGTTATGACCCTTTAATGCAACAACTATCCTTAGGACATTATCACATGTATTTTCATGAAGAAGAACAATCAAGATGTGATAAGGTATTTATTAATGAATAAAGTACAATGTAGTTGGTTCTAGGACACAAACTCCAATATAAATGACATGAAAGATTTATTGGAAGAAATAATAATGTTATCAATAGAATATTTAAGTTGTATTTAATGTTTTTAGAAGGAATGTTATAATCATGTATGTATCTAGTATCCCTAGAATAAAAAACTATTTGATCCATTATGAAGTGATCCACTATATTTATACGAAGAAATACTTACCACATAACACAATTTTCCACAATCATGACCCTTATTTCCTTTGAATTTTTTTCAAAAGTTTCCATTGTTATTTTTAATGATATTATTCGCTAATATTATTTAATTCTTAGATTTTACTGTAGATGATATCAAATAAATAGTTAATTTTCATCAAGAACTAATATAGTGATCTTTTAAAAAATATTTTCATATATTTCATTATCCATTATTGAATCTTATACTTTACTAGGGACATACTCTATTGATACTATCCAACATATTATTCTGGATGGATTAAGATCATGATGTTATTTTTATTGAATGGGGAATATATTAACATTTTATATGATAGTTTTTTTAGAATTAATATGTATGTATATTATTTATTGAATTATTATTAATTTAATTCATAAGATAAATGCATTGTACATATTATGTGATTGTAGAGGCATGTCATAGCCTCTTGAAGCATCAATAGGTCTCATGACATAAACTAGTTTGGGTTTCTGGATTTCCCCTTATCTATTTGTGTATGATTTCATAGAATAATAACTCAATGGTAAGAATATGATGTCTAACATTATGAATTTTATAATTTTAAAGCTAGTAATTATTGTATATGTGATTATTTGTGTTGAAAGTTCATCTAGAGATTTAGTCTACTTTTTGTCATTTACATTATATGAAATATTTTATAATTATTTATCTCATACATATTATTCATGGTTTTATTATCTTATGATATCGTATATTTTATGATTTTTTTTAATTTTAATCTTATCTCATCCTTTGTTAATTTTTTCATTCCCTAAGATGATATTAATCGATCTATAAAAGTTTTAAATTTTTTACTGGAATAAATAATATTGTTATCACTAGAATTTTTATAATTTATTTAATTTATTTAGATATAATGTGATAATAATATATGTATCTATTATCTCATGAATACTAAGATATTTTATCCATTAGGATTAAATCCTTTGTATTTTGTTCCAATGTAGTAAGATAACCTCTGATGCCAAGTTATCGAGGTTTGAGGGTTAAAATTTCCCTTAAGTCAGTTGAGTTCTTTCCATTTAATATAATTTATGGATTTCCTTGTTTACTTGGAATTGTGTCTATGGTTTTATGTAGTGATTCTTATTATCGTGTAAGAGTTTATATTTTAATTATTTTATCAAATGTTTTTTAAAAAATATATAAAAAGATCAAAAATAATAATCATTTTTTTCATAAGGAAAAAATGTATTTATTTTCAAGTTATTCAAATAATTCCCTTTTTCATATATCAGGACTAGATTTGGATTGTATAAAAAGGGGGAGTATTATATCAATGAATAAAGTTTTTCTATTTTAATTCCTAAATTTCTTATACTATAATTTTTTTCACATTTTATTTCAAACCATCATTTATGAAATGTCGTATTAAAGGAATTGTGTAAATTCTTTATTGTAATACTATTATGCATGTTTTTATTACACCCAACACACAAAACCTTGTATGTATACCAATATTATGTTTACACATAGATGTTATAATTAGACTATCTTTTTGATAAATCAATGATGTTTTTTGGTGTGGTGGTGACCTCTAGTCACATAGAGATGATCAAGTAGTGTTTTGAGATGTTGATTCATCTTAGGATGTTCATGTATGTTCCCATAAGAATAACTATATTTGTATTCTAGTCTCTCCCTTATTTTAGTATATGTTATTTTTTTATGTTTCATATCTTAATGTTAGTTTATTTTTTATAATGATTATTCCATGTTTGTATTTTTATATTGTTTGAAATAGTTTATTTCATATTCTTACAATTAAAAAGTAGGGATGCACCATGATGATTTCTTTGTAATGTTATATTGATATTTTTATTATTTTAAGGATAAATCATTCCCAAAGTGTTATTATTGGTTCATTATCACTTTTTGATAGCAAGTGGTGTTCGATAATGTTCTTTGGGAATTTTCGTAGATCGATTTGGGTGATGTGGTAGGTTAACCTAGTTTAGTTCATTACTAAATGGTATCAAAATAATATTTTTTATTTGGATAAGTATATAAGATAAAAGATGAGTTTATATGAACTCAATATTAAGGTAGCAATTATGTTTTTGACCAACTCCTTATTATGAAATTGGTATTTTAATTTATGGGGGTTTCATCCTCATTGGAGTTATATGAGTTATTTTTGGGATTTTTTTTTTGAGTTTCAAGGTGGAAATAAAAGATTATCCTGTGGAACATGATTGGTGGATGGTATGGAAAACAATGTGTAGCATGTGTGGATGGTTTTGGACACCATCCATTGACTATCTCTTGGTTTGTTCAAAATCCTCCAACCATCCTACTAAAACCTACAAAATAATAATATCCTCTAACATTTGTGATTATACTCTTTAAAATACCAAATGACACCTAATGATTTTATTTCTAATTTGATATGAATAAAAGTTTTTTTCTATTGTTTTGATGTTATTAGGTTAATTTTTTTCAATATTTGGTACTATTTCTATATATATATCATAACTATTAGTTTGTGCGAAATGGTATTTATTCTAAAAATTTTTGGTTTATAAAAATATATTTTTAGGTTTATTCATTTAGATATCTCAAGATTTATATGGAATCAAATAGAATGGGGTTAATTTTATATTGTAATCCATAAAATTTTCTATAATTAAGAATAATTTCTTGAATGTTTTTATTATGTAAATTTCATATTTTTATAAACTATATGAGTTATTATTTCAATGTGTTATATTGTCTATTTTATTTTTTAGGGGTAACTTGGGGATTAAAAATATTTTTAAATAATAGATAAATTTATAAATTTGAATTAGTGTTTTGACTAACAATGTATATTTTTTAACCCCAACATTGAGGAATGATGAAATAATTTAATATTTATTTCATTTTATAAATACGATTGTAATGTTTTCATAGTTTACTCATTTCAATATACATAGATTTTATAATTTTCAATGATTTTTGGTGCATGGTATTTTTTTTATAACATGGTGTATATTTAATTTAATTTACAAACTTTTTTTTGGATCAAACATTTGATTTGTATTTGGGATAAGTGTTTTTAATTTTATTTATGTTTGGTTGGGGTTTTGTATTTTGTGTATTTTAGAGTATTAATATTATAAATGTATTGGTAAAATAGAGAAATTCCATCCAAATAAATGGTTCATGTAGTTCTATATATCACCATATTTTTATGATCCATTCTATTTTTTATTCTACCCAAACACAAAATATAATTTTGGATCCCATTTATTCTCTACTCATAGACCCCATCCATGATTTTTTAAAATAATATCCATATATTTTATCAAGTTATCAAGTTCATCTTAAAGAAATGTTATGGATAAAGAAGATTGATGGAATCTTAAATTATCAGGAAACTCTTGAAACATAAAAAGTAAAATCCATTATAGGATTATTTATAAATTTAGAATATTATGGCCGGAAACCATTTTCTTATCTTTACTACATGATAACATGACATAAGAATTCGTCAAGATAATGTTTATTCAGTTCCATTATCTTGAGAATATAGAGGTGGATATATCATTGAATTTATGAGTCTCTATAAAGGTTAGATAATAGTTTTGGAGGATGATGATAATTTATTTATTTTAGTGTTGTTCTCTCCTGGTATCGTCAGTCATTACATATTGGAAGATATACTTTTTGAAATAGGTCATTTCCCAAACCTAAGAATAATTTTATTTAAATTTAAACTTCCATATTAAAATGAAGTTTTTAAAAGGTACATGTTAGTGGAAGTTGGTATGTCAAGGAAACTAATGAATAATTATTTACTAGCTTCAATAAGTATTATAAAGGATGTCCAATGTTTTGAGTATAATAAGAAAGATATATTCATGTAGAGACATATGGTTTAAGTGAGTCATTTACCTCAGTTTGTTACTATTCCTCATAATAATATCATATCTCTAGTATGTTTCTTATATAGAAAACCTCAATAATAAAATCCTTATTACTCAATACATTAAAATATTTTCTATATATATGGTCATCTAGGAAATAACTAAAGATTCTATAAAATAAATTATCGAAGGAAAATAAGTACTTTATGCTGTCAAGATTGAGTATTAGGTTGATTTCTGATAATTCTATAGTGGATTCATGTTTTTGAAGTCATTATTATTTAGTGAATTACTCTGTTATATATTAAATTCATATTTTATAAGATTTTGATAAATTTTATGATATAATATTTTGGTTGTTTAGATATTCTATAGGCTTTAAATCTTTTTTAAAATTATAAATGGGATAATCAAGTATTTTTTTATTGTTTTGTGGAATATTATTTTTTAATTTTATATTTTTTGAAGATGTGTTTACATTATTAATGCCTTTAATTTAGTAGTTCATTGTGTTCCAAATGGTGGTGATACCTATAGTAGTTCCTTGTGTTCTGAATGAATAACCACAATGTATAATCCTTTTTTAGTGAAATTATTTGTTCAGAACTGATTTTGGGAACTTATCATCTCTTTGAATTTGTTTTAGGTTATAATAGACGTTTTTTGATGATATTTGAGTATTATTTCTCTTTACCTCAATAATTTATAATGAACCATTCTTATGTTTTGATGGGATGGCCTTCCTACATCAAGGGCAAGTTGAAGAATGTTATTATTCCATACACTCCTTTTCCAGTATAACTCATTGAGTTTACCCTAGCCAACCACCCTAGATATATCATTTAGGGGTGGTGGTATTGAGTCATTTTATATATCAAAATGTAATTCTAGATCATATAATTTCACGACCCTTCCCCTGGGGCTTAAGTCATGACTACCCCAAGCCCATCTTCCATAGGCCAAGGGCTGGCGACTAGCACCGAAAGGCATACTCCCTAAAACGGGAAGGCATTGCCTTTAATCCTGTACAAACACACGGTCCAAGAACACAAAAAGAAGAAATTGTGAAGTAAACTGTTGTAGTAAAAGAGTTCTGAAAGTTAAAGGGTCTGGAATACAAGCCCAACTGTAAAGGTACAAGTACAACTGAAAATAAAATACAACTAAAAGAAAAAGGAAAACAGCTATTGGGTCATCCTCTGAGGATCCTACCTGAAGGGTAGGTACATATCGCCTCCTCAGCACTCCCTGTCCACTCGTCTTCTCTGAGTCACATCACACCGAATGGTCTAACTCTGAGTACTGTCTAGTCCTAGCTCTTTCAGCCTCAATCAATGTTGTACGTCATCTGCACAAGACACAACAAGGTGCGGGCAAAGCCCATGGAAGGGTGAGTATAACGATACTCAGTAGGGACCCTAAGACCCTGAAGGTCTCCTAGAATTCCACAAAAACCCACAAGGTAACACCATGAAGGTAAAGTACCACATGGGTAGAGTTCCACATATCATAACCTCAATCACAAGCACAAAGTAAAGACAACTCTCGCCAGGAATTATTCTAGGGGTAGTAACAAGTAACATTCCGAACACCTCGGCTACTAGAGAACTCCTCCTATATCGAGTATAGTGGGCCTTCCACATCACACAGAGGTACTTCCCACTAACCTTAGACAACTGAGGTACTCCTCCTATCGAGTACTGTGGGTCTGCTGCGTCACACAGAGGCGCTCCCCATCGTGGGCCTGCCGCGTCACACAGAGGTGCCCCACCTCACGGCCTACTGAGGTACTTATCCTATTGAGTATCGTGGGTCTTATGCATCACACAAAGGTTCTCCCCAACATGGGTCTGTCGTGGAACACAAAGGTGCTCCCCACTGGTCCAATCGAGTCACTCCGAGTCGAAACGGTCAGCAGTCATCAAGTCTCAACCAGTCGTAGGGTTCCGTACATATCGCGCTTTGGAGAACCGCTCCCCAAGCCATAGTTCATACCTCAAATGCCCTGAAGTTCTATAAAAAAGTAACCCAATGGTCTATCACGTCAAAAGGGACCCAACGCAACAGACGGTGTGTCAATCGGACGCCTGGTCTGTAAGTTATTAGCGTTTCTACTCCGAGGGCCCAGTTGGATTCGAGGTCCGATCAAACCCAGTCATACTCTAACCATATACAAAACTCAAGTAGAGTATATATCAAAAGGACCATCTCAGTCAAAGGATTTCTTCACTGTAGAAGTTTCGTCAAACGGAAGCCCGGTTCTCAGGTTATGGTCAAAAAGGTAATATTGGGCCCAGATTGGCCTGGGTCTGGTCCGACTCGGTCGGACCGACCCGGTTTGGGTTGACCAGGCATGGGACGGGTCTGGCCCGGATGGCCTGGGTCTCAGTGGGCCCATCCCACTGGGTCGTGGTTCGGCCCGGACCGTGAAGGGTGCGACCCGTTAGTGCGGCCCGGTGGGCGGCTCGTGGTGTGGCACGCGGTGCGGCCTGGCTGGCACGTGGTACCACTCAGTGATCCCGCACGGTGCACCTTGGCCAGCCGGAATGGCTGTCCAGTCTTACCTTCAGTGGCACAATGGCATATTTTTTCACCTGCGGCTGGCTGGGTGCCGGCCGTCATCTGCCTCCACCGCAGCCAAGTGGTCGCAGCCTCCTGCTCCACCGGCAGCGCGGACGTGCGCCGCCGCTCCGCCGCATGGTCAGCCGGTTGCCAACTGCCATCCTGCCCTGCCACTAACAACGAGTCACGGCCTCCTCTTCAACCGGCGGTGCAGACATGCACTGACCTTCCTTCCACACGAACGGCCGAGTGTCGGTCATCGCTTTCTTCCACGAGCCACTGCGGCTTCGTTCCAAGCGCGAAAAATTATACGATCACATATTCGCGATCCTTGTGTCGAGGGTTTGCGTCCATATATCGTGCTCAGAAAAACTCCGTATTTCCATTTCCAATAAAAAGTAGGGGTTTGAATAACGCACAAAGAATGTGTGAAGAAATAAAAGGAAGAGAAGCACGGTTAATGTACGGGACGATGGCCATGTTCGTTTGGCCATCGTCGTCGTGAATTTAGGATATGAAGATTCAATAGAACAAATTCAACGTGTAAAAATCCTTACCTCAATTATTTGTTGGAGGTGACGTGAGGAAGAAAGACATAGTCGATGAAGAACGTCGATGTTCGTCGCTTCCTCATGACGCTTCCTATCCGGGCTCAGGTTCGGTTCCTCGTTCTTCGTTGGGGGGTGGTTCTTTGTTGGAGAAAATTCTTCCCTATTCTCCAAGGTTCACCCAAATCTCCTTTGCTAATGATTTCCAACTAGGAAAAGAGGAGCCAAAATATATTAAAATAGGTTTATCAAATTAAATAAGGTTGCCACAATTAATTTGATTATGTTCGCACATTAAAGTTGGCACGATTAAATGGCACATTAAATCAGGGGAGAATCCAAGAGTCACCTCCCACATTAAAGAGGGAGTTCAGGTGTTGGGTGGTCCCCACCATTAATTTCATAATGGGAGGTTTCAAGCTCGGGTGGTACCCACCACTGAATTCAAATTGGAGGTTTCATAAGGAAAAATAAAATAAAAGATGTTTTATTTTATTTTTATTCTTTTAACACACCCATGAAAAGCATTAAACTAACATTCACCCTTGACCTACTGTAGGCAAGGTGAAGATCTCCTTAAGCGAATATCAGTGCTTCGAGTTTATTGATGCCCTTAGATTTCAATTCTGAGCACCAGTTCAAAAGTTACAAAATGATGCTCGCACGTTAACTGAACGTACCCGAAAAAAAGTTAGAAAAATTATTATCAGTCACCCTTGACCCCCACCGGTTGAGGTTATAATCTGCCTAATTGAAACATGCAGTAACAAACCTAACAGTACTATCGCATTTCCAATCCAAGTTACCATTTAAAAGTTATGGTTTTATAATAAAATAATTTTCACTTAATTATTTTATTCACAGCCAAAAACTAACTTTCACTGGTGACCCACACCGGCCAATGTTTGTATCTGAATAAAGAAAGCATACCCTCACGAGTTCAGCAGTGGTCTTGGATTTTTAATCTAAGTTACCGTTTGTGAGTTATAATCATTTGGAAAATAATATAACTTTATTCAGTTATTTTATTTATGATTATGATATTTTTTGGGTTTTCTCACAGGAGGCCCGTGCCGACTAAACTTAAGTCGTGCCTAGGGTAAACTCACCATCCTGAGTGCAACGGTGCCCTCATATTTCTGATCTGAATAACTATTTAAGAGTTATTCCACTTTTTCTGGAAAATTGGTTACAGGTGCAAATTAAACCTTAACAAAACTTTTATGGATCATTCCTATACTCTGTGCCTCGGAATTGCGTGCTTTCAGATTTTGTGATCTCGAAATAATTCCATATAATTAAAATATATATATATATATGGAATTTTTGGGACATTACATATAATATTTTCTTTCATTATATGAGGTATTGGTACTTAATTACTAAATTTATTCTCATCGTATAACACTGAACCCTTTATTAAGTGAATAGGTTTTGATTTTTATTACTTTCATCATTTACTAATTACATTCTAGTGGTAAAAGGTGAAAAGTGTGTATAATTGTGAAACTATTATATCACATTAATGTGATATATTATATAATTATGGGTTACATTAAATTTTGAGTAATTTTTGATTTGTAAATACTAATTTTTGGGAATTTTCTATGGTGCATGATTACCACATGATTATGACATAATTGGTAGTAATTGTGTGCACTCTTCCTATATAGTGGGAGAAATATTTTATAATATATTTATGATTATTAGTAACTGTGTATATTAACCATAAGTAGTGAACCATATTTTTTTTACCATAGAATTTTTTTCATGGTTAGGTGAAACCATGCAGGATAACCTTGCGAGTGATGTAAATTAATTATAGTGGTTTCTTGATAGTTAGAATATGATTTATTGAACCATAAAAGTAGCCTAGAAGTTGAAAATTGGTTTTCCCATTTTACCAATTTTTGATTTTAACCCCAATTGGCCTCACTATCTTCTCATTATAATTCATCCAATCAAGTGAGATATCTAGGAGAGTCTCCACCTCCATTTTCAAGTTTTTACTCATTTCCTTCCTTGATTTCAGGAGTATTTTGATGGTAAAAAACTATTTCTTCTTCATTATTTTTCTCCTATTATTAATTATTACATTTAGTCTAGAAATATAGCTCTTCCATTACTAAAATTTACATGGTGTCAAAAGATAGGGTTTGAGTTAGTTTAGTCATGTGGTATGGACTTTTATGGTATGTAGTGGTTGTTTCTTTCCATGGGTTTTCTTCTTCCATCAAAGGTGACTTGATTCTGGAAACCTAAGGTACATGTTTTTGTGAAATTTAATTTATTTTATATATCATGTGAATCTTGATTCTATAAAAATTATTTCTTATGAAGTTATATTTACATTTTTTAACTAATTTTACAATTTACAATGTTTTCAAGGTGTTGTACAATTGGAAAATTTTCCGTTCCATAAACTCCATGTTATAAATTTATAATTTATTATGGATTATAAGTGTTTGTATAAATTATTATGAAGAAAATTATAAATTAATTTAAAATCCAAAGATTTATTTTGATTTTAAATCTATTTATAAAGGTGTTTTACTCTTATTCTTAAAGAACTGATTCAATATAACGGTATAGTTGGTTTGTATCGAATCATCTTTGAGTTTTCTTGATTATTTTTTATTTTTTGTAATAATTTTGTGTTAGTTTAGTTTAATATTGTTTTTAAATATTTTATATTAGAAGTTTTTTTATATTATTTTTGAAAGATTTTTTTTGATATAGTTTTCCAAATATGTTATAAAGGATAGATTAACACCTTATAAAAGGGTTTCTTGATGCTTATGAAACCCTTGGTTTGAGACTCTTTATGTTATATATAAAATAATATTTTTTCTCTATGAGAGATTAATTATGTTATTATTTAATGAATTTATAAATATAAAATGGGATGTTTTACTTAGGGGTTCTTGACGGTTAGATCATATATTTCATTACATGTAATTTATTTATATGTGTTCATGAACTGATTAAATGTTTTCTCACCTCCACTTGGTTGTATCATAGAAAACCTAGGTAGATATATGGGATATTTGGAATAATGTTGTAGTAAATAATATTACACACAGGATAGTGTCCCTTAGGCATGGTAATTCACTATTTAGTGGAGTTCCCTAGATAAGGCTATCTGAGAGTAAGTCTGGAGATAATTATATAGGATCATAATATAGGATGATAGATGGCTCTACCCAACTGTATATTGAACCATATCATACTAGGTTATAATGAGTTTCCTGTGATGTTGATAATTTTAGATTATATTCTAACACTAATGAACCTTGTTTTATTCCTTCTTTATATTTATTATACATTTTATGTGTTCCATTATGTCATTTCTGCAATTTCCTTTCTAGTATTATTTTTAATTGACCTTTATTACATAGAATTATGAGTGTGGTTATATCTAGTGATATCTTTTGTTATTTTATATTTTAAATAATTATTATTTTTTCAAATGGTTTTGATATGAATATATAAAAATGGAAAAGGAATCTCTTATTTTTTCATAATTAGAAAACTATTTTTCATGGTTTTCAAGAAACTTAATTTTCAATTTCATGACACCGCTTTTGGATTGTGTAAAAAGAGAGAATTTGTTCACAATGAATAAATGTTTAATATTTGTTTTCTTACACTTATTTTTATAATAAAAAAATATTCTCTAAATACAGTTAAAACAAGAATTCTTGAAATAAATTATTATTGGAATTTCATAAACTCTTTCTTCAAATCCTATGATTTTTTATTTCTTATGTTTTCATTAAGGTGTTCTAGTTATAGTCATATTTTGACATTTTAGGTAGGTTTTAGGGATTGTATGTGATCTAGGGTCAAATGGAGGTGATAGAGTGGAGGTTTGGGTTGTTGGATCATCTTTAGATATTCATGTAATGGTTAATTCAATCAACTATATTTGAATTTAGGTCTCAATTTTTCATGTACTTGTTATGTAATTTATTATGATGATTGGTATCTCAATGTGAGTTTAGTTGTTTATATTGGTTATTCCATGTTTGGTTTGTCATATTATTTGAATCTATTTATTTTATATAGAAGGAATTCCAAGGTATGAACACACCATGATGGATTCTTTGTAAGGGTTTGTTACTATATTATTATCATTTATGGGAGAAATAATTCTCATGGGGTCATTCATGATGCCATATCCCTTGTTTCTAGACTATGGTGATATGGAACATGTTTCCAACTATGTGGATGATTTTCTTGGGTGTTGTGATAGGTTGACCCAAACATGTTCTTTACATAGTATGGGCTACCAAGTAGCCAATGGTACCTAATATCCACCATTACTTCTCCCCAAATATATGGATACTTAATTCTTTACAACATAAAAACTGATGTAACATGAAGTTTAAGCTGCTAGTGGCTCAACCTTTGAAGTCATCAACATTAGTTACATTATTTATGTCATTAGCGTTTTTGGAATAGTTAGGTTCATTGGGTATGTTGAGGTCATTAAAAATTTGTGTATTGTTTTGGCCATTAGGGACTTTGATGTTGTTGGTGTATTTATTTAAGAAACCAACCTAGGTTGACCCAACCTGTCACCCAAGCTGTCCAAACACATGGATTGTAGCGCAATCCTGATCATCGTGGGCTGGTGACCAGCACTATCCATAACCAACTATTTTGTTAGAATGATTTCACCGCTATAAAACTATCATGAACCATCCAAAAAAAGGGACCACCACACCAATAACAATATATTCAATAGAAAAATATTGATAGATAACATAATAAATGGAATTTATCATAAAAAACATGCCATATTTGGTTACATACATACATGGTATCTCCAAAAAAAACCCAAAACTAAAAATAATGGGTACAATACCAAACAAGGCCTATAAATATATCACAATAGATAAAAAACCTCAAAACTACTGCACAAGAGATGATCCCAACCAAACTGTGTATCCTCCACAAAAACGGGATGATAGTAATAAAGAAGGGAATCCATGGAACATGGTGAACTTTACCAAACCTATATCCTTCAAAAAAAACTATAAATAATGAAATACCCAATAAGAGTGTGAGGAATGAAGCCCATTGGGATACCACAAAAAATATATTTAATTATTTTACCCATGGGAACAAATAAATTCATTCAAAAACATTTTCAAAATGAAAAAAAACTTTGAAAAAAAAAACCATATTCATTTAAACCTTTAAGAAACCATTTTTTTATGTCAATGAAAAACTATTATCCAAAACAACTTCCAACATTTCTAAAATAGATAAACATGGATAGAAGGCATAAAATTATCAATATAACAAACAAGGAATTTCCAAATGTGAGCAGAACATCAACAACATGCAAGAACATGGATAAAAATTAATGGGTAGAATATATATCATCACATCAAAATGGTACTAATAAAATTAAAAATTATATAAAAATCTTGTATGAATAATATTCAACTAGTGGATATAACCAATAGTCATATCGTGATTGATTAAATATGTATACAAGCTAGAAAAGAAAAAATGAATCTCTTATGTTCTTCCCCAAACCTAACTCCAAGAGCTCTCATAGCCTCTCAACAACTAACATGGATGATGGTATGTTCATCCTACTCAAGGGCTCTCCTAGTCAATTAGAAGAAATGTTTGGAGGATTTCCAATATTCCCTCTGTTGGATCACATATAATATTGTATAAACCCATGTTGAATATCCCATGTTATTCCCTCTAAAGGCTCACATTGTCCCTCAAATAACACCCTCTCTTACACCCTGGTTAACCCATGTGATACTTCATACCAAGATAATCAAAAAAACATTCCCGTATTAAATAGGATATAATAAATCCATTTTAGAAATAAGAATTTATATTTTATCAAAACACCATTCCCTTGGTAAAACCATATCTAAAACCGCATTACAAATCCTTTCAAAACTATAAGAACTCTTTGACCCATTTTAACAAACACTTGGATTTTTTACCAGGAACACCCATTTGGAAAAACCACTTTAAAGACACAAATTTATAAAAAAAATTATGAGACTCATAAAACATATAATATAAGTCAAGAATAAATCATTTAAATGGATATTAAATAAATAAAAACCAAAGGATATTAGAAATTTAAAGTCAATCCATGTAAAACTCCCATAAATGGAGACACATACCTCAAATTCAATTCAATGTTCATCACCTCTGAAGAAAACCACCTAGAATATAGAGAACAAGGCCTCACACACCTATAAAAAATGGAAACAAATCAAACCCTATTACATACCCTATATTCATCTGAACCCCCACTAGGGTTCTATCCTTTAATAAAAAATTGATGAATAAGAATGAAAAGATTGAAGGAGTTGCAAATAATGAATAAAATGACTTAACTCGATCCAAAACAATAAGATATCCAAGATAAATTACAAAAAAAAATGAGTGAGAAAAGATCCATGAGAAAGAAAAGAGGGTTTTCTCACTATGGGGGAAGGAAATAAACACCCTAAGGCATAAAAACCAAACAAGGTAATTTTATTAAAAATACTCCTTTTAAGTGAGATGGATAGGGCCACAAGGCTAAGAAGATTATTCTTTAAACATGTGGGTGCCACTTTCCACCAAAACATATGCCACATTATTACCCTAAGGGAATAAAAATATTGTAAAATAGTGATCAAATTATGAAATCCCCCACTTCCACAAACCATAGAACCCTAAAGTGGTTAGTCACATAGTTATAAAAGTTATGCATGAACGTTTCACCTTGGTATGTCTTCCAAAAAACTTCAATTTTCCACTCCTGTAACCTGGGAACTCCAAGAATGTATCAAGAGATAAAAAACTCAATATTATGCATACAATTGTCTTGGTGGATGTCAAAAACTCCCCACCATGACACATTCTTCCCCTTGATATTCCTTAGGAATTGCAACAAGAAAACAAGTGAGCCCACTATTCCCTCACCAAATCTTCCCCTGACAATTCCAATGGAAAAAAAAGCAATATTATTTTATAGAACATAGACTACAAAGATTACATTTCCATGTAGGACCTTGTTATAATCATTCAAGATAAAAATTAGGATACTCCACAATGGTGGCATCAAATTCTCACTCCAAATCATCCCACTCCAGCACATGATATGGGTCTGGATGGTATCTCTTCTACTAAGAAACAAAGAAGACATCATTCATATATGCTAGCCTCAATGGAAGATCAAACTAAAACACAACCTTTTCATGATTCTACACAACATGAAACAAACCAAAATAATGTGAACTAAGTTTACCCTTCTTACCCAAGTGATGATAACCCGACCGAACTGATACCTGAATAAACACTCAAACACCAACTTAAAACTCCAAAGTATAGTGATGAGAGTAGGAATACACTTATAGAGACTCTCAGATATCTCTAACCATTTTTAAAAAAAATCACTATAATATCTATATCCTTGATGAGAATGGTCCAAACAAGTAAATCTCACCTATCTCAGACCAACACAACAACGATTGGTATATATTCCTCTATAATTCCTCAAGTGGGGACATCATGATTGTGTTATGATAACTATTATTAAAAGAGTATTGAGCCAATGGAAGGTTAATTTCCCATAAATTTATAGAATCAATCACACAAGAACACAATATATCCCTGATATTCTGGATGGTCCACTCAGAATGACCGTCTTTCTATGGGTGGAACATGGATCTCAATATAAGCTCGGTTTCCAAAGCATCCTGGAGTCCCCTTTAAAAGTGAGAATAGAAATGAGCATACCAATTTTAAAAAATCATTGAGGGCACTTCATGAAACTAAAAAACCTATCTAATGTATTTTCATCTATGTTACTCTACCTTCATCGAGACCCTGATGGGAATAAAGTGGGGTAATTTTTTCAGACGTTTGAAAATCACCTATATTACATTTTCCCCACTCGGGGTACAAGGAATCATGATCACTAAATCCATAAATATCTCATCCCATTTCTAAATTTCTACGGTAAGTGGATGTATTATCTTTACTGGTCTCTGATGCTCATCTTTGATCCTTTTTCAAGTCAAGTATTTGGAAACAACGCATACTATATTGCATCTCATCCTCATCCACCAATACAATCCTCATGAGGAAGAAAAAATCTTGTCCACCATAGGGAAAATGACCTTAACTATAATGATTTTTCTCACACATAAACAACTTTCTAAAGATCATATAACCAAAAAACACTTCTATAAGATAATAAAACCATCTGGAGACTGATAAGAATTTCCTGATACCTTCCTACCATTTAATGCAATGGTAATCCACTAAAACTCATGTTTGGATTCATGCTGACCCTCCCCTGATCAGTGATATAGGGTGTAATTTCTACACCAAATAAGAATAAATTCCCCCTATCCTATTGCACATATAGTCTTAGATTATAAAATAATCTCATCAAACCCCACTTGTCTATTGATTTCAGAACATCCTGCACTAGAAGCTTCCTACTCAAAAAGTCGAAGACCAAATTCACCTTCTCTGGTGCATATGAATGATAAAAAAAAATTATGTAAGTACTCCACCAATAATCTCTATCTATGTTTCATGTTCTTTTGGGTGAAAATATATTTCCATATCTTATGATCTGAATACACTATAAAATGATCCCTAAATATATATTTTCACCACGTATTTAGCACATTCATAAAAGATGCTAATTTTATATAATTGATGGGATAATTCAACTCATGTCTATGTATCTGTTTTGATACAGACGACACCACATGGTCATCCATCATCATCCCACATCCAAACCCCACACCAGAAGCATCACAATACACTGTAAAGGTTCTCTTATGTTTAAGATGAATCAAAATTGGGTTAAACATCATACGGGTCTACAAATTCTCAAAACCACTATGGATCTTCTCATCCCACTCAAACATAACCACTTTTCGAGTCAAAACTGTGAAGGGATAACATAAACTGGATAATTCCCAAATGATGTTTCTATAATACCCACTAAATCCTAGAAAATTTTGGATCTCAAACACAGTCTTAGGATGCTCCCAAGACATGAGAACTTGAACATTATCTGGATATAGGGAAACTCTTTCCTCAGAAGTCACCTCACACAATAACTTCACTTCCTGGATCCAAAATTTTCACTTCGATAGCTTGGTATATATGTTATTCTCTCAAAAAACACCCAAAACAACCAACAAATAGTAATCATTCTCCTTATTCATCATGGAATACACCAAGATGTAATGCAAAAAATGTGACTAAAAAGGAGTATAAAAGTGTTATAATATCTAGTTCACCAACTCCATAATTATTATAGGAGCATTGGTAAGACCAAATGGAATGAATAAATACTCAAAATCCATATAACATATCCAAAAGATATAATTTGGAACACACACTTCTCAGAACCTCAATAAGTGGTACCCTGATATCAGATAAATCATTGAAAACCAATTTTCCCCTCTAAGCTGATCAAAAATATCATCAATTCAAGAAAATAGTAATTTCTTCTTTACTTTCACCTCATTATGCTTTCAATATTCAATAAAACTTTGGAGGATCCTGTCCACCATCCTTGAAACTAGCTATAGAAAATCATAAAGTGACATGAAGCGATAGAAAACATTGTTACCCTCAAGATCATATCAATGAACATTTATGTCTTTCAGATCTGAAAGATCAATTTGGTATGATGGAATGGACACTAGGATTATATCATGGGGTAGATCGATAGAAAAAATGACCTCTCTCTAGGGTAGAAACCCAAATAAATCCTCTATAAAGATGTTAGGGTACCATTCCATGACCACTGGAAGCTCACCCACTAAAATCATATCAACACCCTCAAGAAATAGCTTGGAAGCTGGAACAAGATAAACAATAACTCCAAAGAAACTAGTCCATTCCTCCTTAAATGTGGATCCCAATATTCTTGAAGTAAATGTGCACTCCCATTAGGAATAATAACATGAATCTATAATGATAAAATTTGACTAATTCCTTGAATATGATCAACAAATACATGGTACTAATGAGGTAAAAAATGACTAGTTCCAAAAACATAAAGTCCTAAATGAAATCCATGCTAGCTACCAAGACAATGAACTCAAAGAACATGAAATAATGCTCCTCTTTGTACCTAATATGGTGAAAAAATATATAAAATAATGCATTAACTCAGACAGCATTCCAAAAAATCCATAAAATTAACTGAAATTAAACAATTGGATGTTCTCATGACAAATAAAACTAATTCCATGAATGAATAAATAAATACCTTACCTCTAATGTTGGATGTTCTGGATTCTAAGACCTCTGTTATGTCAACTTCTTCATAGAGAATCCTTGAGTCTTATTCCCCTTGTAAGAATCTCTTATACCATGGGAGAGAGATCCTCCTCTATAAAGACCCGTAAAATTCAAGGGAAATTTTTTCTTAATTTTATTTGGGATTTTACAAGAACGCAGTTTCTGACGGCACCTAATTCCGAGGCCCAGTGTACCCGGAATTAATTTCTGAAGTTTAGCTCGGGTACGTTCAGTGAATGAAGGAGCAGGTTTTCCTAACTTTTGAACCGGTGCCCAGAATCGAAATCTGAGGGCACCAATAAAACCGCAGTGCCAGTAATTGCTTAGGAACACCTTTTCTAGAGTTGCGTTTTCTCGGGTGTGGTTATTTAAAAATGGGTTAACTAATGAATAAAATAAAAGTTGTGCAACAATTTTTATTTTATGTTCTAAGTGGTTTAAACCTACATATGGAAGTTGAGGTGGGACCCACTATATCCTAACCCCCCTCTTGATAGGATATTAGTAAGGTGGGCCCCACATGATCCCCACCTATTCAACTTCCACAATCCCCCATTATTTTGTAACACACTCGCACCCCCTTATTAAATGCCAAGTCAACTCTCACATTAATTGGACTGTTAAGACTCTTCAATTAATTCAATTAATTGAATGAATTCTTTTGAATTTCAAATAGAATGTTGGCTTATGTGTGTTAATTAAATAAGACAAGTCGTATTTCATTAGGGGTTGCTTCGTTGTGTTGAGAGGGAGAGTTCCACGAAGAACTTCATCTTCCTCCTTGAAGAACGCGAAGAACGCACCGACACCGACGAAGAATGCCAGCCTCCGACGAAGGATGACGAAGAACGCTAATTCCTCGGAGATCGATGATGAGACATCGTGTACCGCGACGTCGACGATCCTCTTCTCTGTGACGACGTGTACCGCGACGTTGATGACACTTACGGAGCCTCCTTCCATGATGACGTCTTTCGCGATGTCCTTTTCCCGCGACGAACCTTCGTTCGAAAACACCTTGAGGTAGGGGTTTATTTTTTTTGTTCATGAATTCTTTGTCGTTCATCGACTATTATTCTTGTGCTGCCTATTATCATTATAACGGAAGTAGGTTGGACCGCACGAACACGGCCGACCCTCCTCCCCCTTTGACGTTGTACTTGTTGCAGCACGAGAAAAGGCAGTGCGGTGCAACGGCACCATGCGGAAGCAAGAGGAACGGGCGAAGAAGCACGGCGTCGTCGCGCCGCGTCATTGAGGTCGAACAAAGCTGTCGCGTCGTGCTGGAGAACCACGAAGAGGTCGCGGACGGAGCGGGGCCGTGGCGGAGGGGCGCGGCGCCGTCGCGCCGCGCCGGTCGGACAAGGCCGCGGCTCAAAGTTGCGTCGGTGCAAGGTGGGGCAGCCGAAACCACTGGCCGCCGGCACCTCGGAAGGGTAGGACCACAGCGGCAGCACCGGCTGGCCGGGCCGGGCCGGTCATTTTGGAAGGAAGACCAGGGGTCGTAACCCCCGGGTGGCAAAGGACCAGCCCCCACGTGGGGCCGCGGTTTCAATCAGGAGGGCAGCGCCCCCCCCCCCCCCCCCCCCCCTTTCCGCTCGGCTAGGCCAGCGTCGAGCTGGCCACACACGGGCCGCGCCCGCGCCAGGCCAACCGTCCGCCCAGGCCGGACCGGCCACACCGGGTCGGGCCGCCCAGGATGGGTCGGGCCGTGCCGGCTGGGCGGGGTTGCACCCACTGGGTCAGGCTGCGCCCACCGGGCCGGGCTGCGCCCTAATGGGCCGGACCCAAACCCTGGTTGGGTCGACCCGATTTGGGCTGACCCAGGGGGTCTCGGGCCGGGTCGGTCTGGGCCCAAAACCCCCTAAAACCAGACAGGTTCATTCGTTTGTCCATATCATGGGATACGGACCTCTGATTGACACACCGTCAGTTGCGATGCAATCCTTGGATCGCTAAGGTCATTTCAGTATATTACACTCAAGGTTTCAGAGAACTTTAGGTACGGCCGGGTTGGTTCGAGCACGAAACCAACCGGGCGCTCGAAGCGGAAACGCTTACAACTTGAGCTCCGGACGTCCGATTGACATGTCGTCAACTTTGTTGGATTCCTCTTAGTGAGACAGACCTTTTGTCTTACTCCTCTCGAGGTTTGGATGCAGTTGGAGTGTGTTTCGGTTGGTTTTGACTTAAAAACCAAGCGGGCCCCTAGAACAAAAATGCCAATAACTCTCAGACCGGGTGTCCAATTGATGCGTCGTCTGTCACGTTGAGTTCCTTTTGTTGATACGGAACTTTGGGATACATAAACTCCAACATACGTGTCAGTTGATGTATCGACCCCCTTGGCTCATGGAGCAGACCCTCCCGGAATCAAGCATGCTGTGTGCGGGAACCCTGGAGATGGCTGCGACTATGACGACGATAATGACTGCACTGAAATCCTCCGTGGGTTCGGCAGCGACGATGACTGCACTGAAATCCTTTGTGGGTTCAGCAGCGATGAAGACTGCACTGAAATCCTCCATGGGTTCAGAAGCGATAAAGACCGTACTAAAATCCTCCGTGGGTTCAACGGCGATGACTACTGTTCTTGTATCCTACGTGGGTTTGGCAGTCCTACTGTTCGTGTATCCTACATGGGTCCGGAAGTGTTTGACTCTCTTCTTGTATCCTACATGGGTCTGGCATAGTAGCTGGTTTTTTTATCCTACATGGGTCTCAGCATAGATGAATCAGTGGCTACATCTGATCATCTCTTTCACCTTATGAAGAAGTATACCTGTGTGAGTTGAGTCTTGAATTTCAATCATTATCTTCGATATGATTGACTTTCTTCCTATGTGGATTGTGTTGTGCTTTCCTGTGTGGATTGGGTTGTACTATCCTTTGTGGATGTGATCGAACTTGGGCTCGGATGTTGGAGCCGAACTGGAATTGATGACTTGGGTATATGTGTTTGAATATACCTAAGTAGTATTGGATGTTACTTCTTGATTGTATCTTTCCTTTTTGGATTATCCTTTCTGGATTCTGGGAGACCTTCAGGGGTCTCGGGGTCCCTACTGAGTAGTGTATACTCACCCCTGCATGGGTTATGCCCGCACTACGTTGTGTTGGATGCAGACGACGAACAGCGCTGATCGTGGTTGAGGCTTGTGGAGCAAGTCAGTACCTGGAGGTGGACCACTGGGCGGGACGTACACGGAGCGGACGGCTTGACCCGAGGAGATGAGGAGGCTATTTTTACCCACCCTTTAGGTGGGACTTCCAGAGGATGGCTCGACGTTTCTGCTTTACTTTCAGTTGTTGTACTTTCTTTCAGTTGTACTTTACTTTAGTTGGGTTTGTATTCTGGCCCATTTACTTTCCGCACTTACTATTGTACCCAGTTTTATTTAGTGTTTACTTCTGCATTCTTACTATGTGGTGTTTGTTACTTATAAAGGCAATTACTTCCCCTTTTTTGTCGGGATTTACGCCTTGGTGCTAGTCGCCAGCCCCTGGCCTATGGGAGGCAGGCTTTGGGTAGTCACGACACGGGTCCCGAGGATGGGTCGTGACAAATTGGTATCAAAGGAGTTCAGTTCTACTGTAGAACTCAGGACTCTGATCTTTCTGATATGTGAAGAAATAGTGTTAAGGGTATTGAGTGTGGTTATCTGTCCAGGGAGTCTAGTGTTGGTACGGTGTCCGACGTATCCATACACCAGGACCCTGACTTCTGATTTCCGACTCAGAACACGAAAACATTGATTGCATGTGTCTTCCAAAAGTTTTCTTTGTGATTACTTTATCTCAGCTCACCAGGTATACTGTTTTGACCGTGGCAGACCTATTTCTTTTCAGAATGGCCCCACAACGGCATCCGGCTAGGGTTCCAAGCTTTGTGCGAGACGACAGCCCACCGAGCGACGAGGCCTCGGTGTAGGGCCCTTTTTCAGCAGAGGCACTGGCGGTACCTCTACCCGTCGAGCCACCAATGCTACCAGCCCCAGCCGCTGAGAGTGCACGTCACCTTAATGCACTGCATGAGTTCCAGCGTCAGAGACCGCCCAGGTTTCGCGGGGAGACAGACCCTCAGGCAGCCGAGGATTGGCTGGAGGCTGTAGTTCGAGTTTACAGGTTAGTGGGGACACCAACTGACCTCATGGTGATCCTTGCAGCGAGCCTCCTGCACGTGGCAGCAGGAAGATGGTGGAGCTTGATGCTCTAGGTGCACGACGAGGCATCTCTCCTCTAGATGGACTTTGAGAGCCTATTCCGCTCGGAGTTTGTCCCAGCCACCCTCCGTGCGGTGCGCATCCAGGAGCTACTACAACTGCGGCAGGGCAGCATGACGGTCGCCCAGTACTCGGTGAGATTTACCGATCTCTCGCGCTATTCGACAGACATGGTACGGGACCCATTCTTCTGGGCCCGAACCTTCGAGCAGGGACTGAGGTATGAGATCAGGGCGTCAATGATCTCCCTCAACATTCCGACACAGGCTTGAGTACTGGAGCGAGCCCTTCTCATAGAGAGCTTTCTTGCTGAGCCTACACCAGCGGCGAGACCTACCGCAGGGCGGCACATAGCAGATTCGTCTGCAGTTGGAAGTCGATGGACATCACAAGGGTCCAGGCGGACCAGACCATTAGGCGGACGACCTCAGGACACTAGATTAGAGGTGCGGGGCACACGGCGTAGAGTCAGCCTTCCGAGGAGCAGACAGTGCTACACATGCGGCGGGCAGGGCCACATGGCTCGTGACTGCCTGACCCGCCGTGCAGAGGAGCAGCAGACGGTTGAGGGGCCACCCAGGCAGAGGCAAAGGGTCGAACATGGAGGTCCTCAGGGAGATGGCGGACGAGGCAGGGGAGCTGGCTGAGCAGCATGTGGTGGGCGACGCTTTTAGGCTTTACCACCACCACCATCAGGAGGTCCACCCCGGCCACAGGGAGCTGGCGGGCACAGACAGGCTCAGCTTTAGGCAGTAGAGGCCTACGACCATGGCGCGCCAGAGATGATTTGAGGTACTATCTATGTCTACTCTACCCTTTCTTCAGTTCTTATAGACACATGAATGAGTCATTCTTTTATTGTCGTTTCCCTTGTTCGGAGCTCGGAGATTTCGACGGTGTCGTTGGCTCGATCCTTACGGCTAGAGACTCCTACGGGAGCAGACTCGACAATTACGCACTGGTGCTGGCAGTGTGAGCTTACTCTAGGAGGTGAGAACTTCGGCTGGGATCTTCTTGTAGTAGCGTCGAGGCCTTGTGACATCATCTTGGGCACGGATTGGTTATCTACAGTCCATGCTCAGATCGACTGTATTAAGTGCAAGGTGCGGTGTGTTTGCACCATTGGGAGCAGGTTCACCTTCACCGGTGAGAAGGGAGCCTTATCAGTGCAGGATAGACTCGCGTAGAAGAGAGGACAACCGATCACTCATCAGTTTCCTAGCCTCATCCTAGGAGCAGTTGACTTGCGGAGTCTTAGTTTTCCTGCAGTGGTGGATCAGTATGCAGACGTTTTCCCTGACGACATTCCAAGACTACCTCCTCGCAGAGAGGTAGACTTTTATATTGACATGTACCCCGGTACATCCCTGATATCCACTCCAGCATATCGGATGGCCCCCGCTGAGCTTCGAGAGATACAGGTACAGTTGGGGGACTTGCAGGGCAAGGGATTCATTCGACCCAGTGTTTCACCCTGGGCTTCCCCGATATTGTTCGCCAAGAAGGCGGACGGGAGCTTGCGATTGTGTGTTGATTATCATCGCCTGAACCAGGTGACCGTGATAAACATGTATCCACTACTGAGGATTGACGAGCTCTTCGATCAGCTCAAGGGAGCATGGTGGTTCTCGAAGATAGACCTCAGATCAAGCTATCATCAGCTCAAAGTTCGAGACAAGGACGTGCAGAAGATGGCCTTCAGATGTCGGTATGGCCACTATGAGTTCTTGGTTATGCCTTCCGGCATAACCAACGCTCCATCAGTGTCCATGAGTCTTATGAATAGGATCTTTTAGCCATACCTCGATCGATTTGTCGTGGTCTTCATCGATGACATTTTGATATACTCGACCACTGAGTAGGAGCATGCCTACCACTTGTGGGTTGTACTAGACACACTCTTAGAGCACCAGCTTTACGGTAAGCTATCAAAGTGTTAGTTCTGGTTACATGAGATCCACTTCTTAGGACACGTCATCTCTGAGGCGGGAGTTGCGGTGGATCCTGCGAAGATCGAGGCAGTGCTAGCTTGGGTGCCACCTAGGAGCGTGACGGAGTTGCGGAGTTTCTTGGGTCTAGCTGGGTACTACTGGAGGTTTGTGCCAGAATTGTCCAGAGTTACAGCACCACTTTCAGCTTTGACGAAGAAGGGGAAAACCTTCGTGTGGTTAGATAGATGTCAGCAGAGCTTCCAGAAGCTGAGACAGAGATTGACCAGCGCACCTATCTTGTGGCTACCGGAGGAGGGAGTAGGGTACGTAGTCTACTGCGATGCATCAGGGACTAGACTCGGATGTGTCCTAATGCAGGAGCGGGTCGTGATCACCTATGGATCACATCAGTTGAGGCAGCATGAGAAGAACTGTGCTACCCATGACCTGTAGTTAGCAGCAGTGGTCTTCGCTCTGAAGATGTGGCGACACTATCTAATGGGAGAGTGCTTTACAGTCTATTCTGACCACCAGAGTCTCAGGTACATCTTCTCGCAAAAGAAACTGAATCTGATAAAGTAGTGATGGGTCGAGTTCCTCTAGGAATATGACTTTGAGATAGTATATACTCCTGGGGATGGGAACGTAGTAGCCGATGCTCTCAGTAGGAGGATGGGCATTCAGCTACTCGGGGAGGCGACGGAGCAGCTAGCCACTTTGTAGATATCCTTCGTGGATAGAGATGGAGAAGCCTTTCTTTAGTCACTCACAGTCACTCCTCCACTTCTTCAATGGGTCATAGAGGCACAGCGTGGGGATGTAGACTATGAGACGCGGCATGTACAGATATCCTCAGGAAAGGCACCTGATGGATTCTCTGTGGGAGGAGAGCACGTTGTCCTTTTTAGAGAACGTACCATGGTACCGGCTACTTTACAGGAGGAGGTGCTGAGGGAGTTTCACACATCCCCTTTAGCGGTATATCCAGGAGTGGCGAAGATGTACCAGGATCTTAGACGTCAGCACTGGTGGTCGGGTATGAAGAAGGTTGTGGCAGAGTTCGTTTCTCGTTTCCTTACCTATCATCAGGTAAAGGTGGAGCACCAGGTACCAGCAGGCTTGGTACAACCCTTAGAGGTCCCAGAGTGGAAGTGGGATGGAATATCTATGGATTTCATGACTGGACTTCCACGTAATTCCAGAGGTCACGACTCCATTTGGGTGATTGTCGACTGACTCACCAAGTCGGGCCACTTCTTACCCATCAGAGAGCAGGGCTCAGTGAAGAGCTTGGGACACCTCTACATTCAGGAGATCGTACGGCTTCATGGTGTGCCATTATCTATCGTCTCTGATCAAGATGTTGGCTTTACTTCCTGGCTTTGGAAGGGGTTGCAGGAGGAATTCGGGACGCAGCTACGACTAAGCACCGCCTTTCACCCCCAGATGGATGGTCAGACGGAGAGGACCATTCAGACTCTCAAGTACATTCTCCGTGCATGTGTCCTCGACTTTGGTTGCAGCTGGTATGACCACCTACCCTTGGTGGAGTTCGCGTACAACAATAGCTACCACTCCACCATCGGGATGGCACCATACGAGGCATTGTACGGACGACCTTTCAGATCACCTCTGTGCTGGACAAACCCTGGGGTGTCAGCACTTGTGGGACCAGAAATGGTCCAGGCCACGATAGAGAAGGTCCAGGTCATCTAGAAGCATATGAGGACATCTCAGAGCCGGAAAAAGTCTTATACTGATAGGAGGCGGAGGCCACTGGAGTTCGAGGATGGCGACTACATTTTCTTGCGGGTCTCACCTCGACGTGGATTACGAAGATTTGGTCGGGGTGGAAAGTTTTCTCCGCGCTTCATCGGATTGTTCCAGGTTCTCAGCAGGATAGGCGAGGTGGTTTATCACCTGGCTCTACCACCTCAGTTGCACCGAGTGCATGACGTCTTCCACGTATCTCAGCTGAGGAGATACGTGAACGACCTGACGCATATCATCAACCATGGGGAGCTGGACATTGATGATGGGCCGACTTTTGCAGAGGTCCCGGTGGAGATCAAGGATCGACAGGAGCGGGTCCTACGTGGTCAATCGATTCCTTTAGTGTGCATTAGATGGCAGCATGGGAACCTCTAGGAGAGCACTTGGGAGCGGGAGGCTCAGATGCGTGCACAGTACCAACATTTGTTCCCTTAGTTTATGATGTATCTTTACGGGGATGTAAAGACCTAAGGTGGGAGTAATGTAAAGACCCATAAAATTCAAGGGAACTTTTTTGTTAATTTTCATTGGGATTTTACAAGAACGCAGTTTCTGATGGCACCTGATTCTGAGGCCCGGTGTGCCCGGAATCAATTTTCGAAGTTTAGCTCGGGTACATTCAGTGAATGAACGAGCGGGTTTTCCTAACTTTTAAACCGGTGCTCGGAATCAAAATATGAGGGCACCAATGAAACCGCAGCACCAGTAATTGATAAGGAACACCTTTTCTAGAGTTGCGTTTGCTCGGGTGTGGTTATTTAAAAATGGGTTAACTAATGAATAAAATAAAAGTTGTGCAACAATTTTTATTTTATGTTCTAAGTAGTTTAAAACTACATATGGAAGTTGAGGTGGGACCCACTATATCCTAACCCCCCTCTTGATAGGATATTAGTGAGGTGGCCCACACACGAGCCCCACCTATTCAACTTCCGCAAACCCCCATTATTTTGTAAAACACTCGCACCCCCTTATTAAATGACAAGTCAACTCTCACATTAATTGGACTGTTAAGACTCTTCAATTAATTCAATTAATTGAATGAATTCTTTTGAATTTCAAATGTAATGTTGGCTTGTGTGTGTTAATTAAATAAGACAAGTCTTATTTCATTAGGGGTTGCTTCGTTGTGTTGAGAGGGAGAGTTCCACGAAGAACTTCATCTTCCTCCTTGAAGAACGCGAAGAACGCGACGACACCGGAGAAGAACGCCGGCCTCTGACGAAGGACGACAAAGAACGCTAATTCCTCAGAGTTCGAAGACGCGATACCATGTACCATGACGCCAACGATCCTCTTCTCTGCGATGACATGTGTCGCGACGTTGACGATGCTTACGGAGCCTCCTTCCGTGACGCCGTCTTCCGCGATGTCCTTTTCCCATGACGAACCTTCGTTCGACAACACCTTGAGGTAGGGGTTAATTTTTTTTGTTTGTGAATTCTTTGTCGTTCATTGACTATTATTCTTGCGCCACCTGTTATCATTATAATGGGAGGAGGTCGGACCGCACGAACATGGCCGACCCTCCTCCCCCTTTGACGTTGTACTTGTTGTGGCATGAGAAAAGGCAGTGCGGTGCAACGGCACCATGCGGAAGAAAGAGGAACGGGCGAAGAAGTGTGGCGCCGTCGCACCGTGTCGTTGAGGCCGAACAAAGTCGTGGCAACATCGCGTCGCGCCGGAGAACCACAAAGAGGCCGCGGCCAGAGCGGGGTCGCATCTCAAAGCCGCTGCAGTGCAAGGCGGGGCGGCCGGAACTGCCGGCCGCCGACACCTCGGAGGGGCGGGACCGTGGGGTCCCGCAGCGGCAGAACCGGTCGGCCGTTTCGGAAGGAAGACCGGGGGTCGTAACCCCCGGATGGAAAAGGAGCGGCCCCCACATGGGGACGCGGTTTCAATCAGGGGGGCAGCGCCCCCCCCCCCCCCCCTTCCCGCTCGACTCGGCCAGCGCCGAGCGGGCCACACACAGGCTGCGCCCGTGCCAGGCCAACTGGCCGCCCAGGCCGAACCAACTGCACCGGGCATGGCCGCCCAGGCCGGGCTGGGCCGCACCGGCCGGGCCGGGCCACGCCCACTAGGCCGGGATGCTCCCACCGGGCCGGGCTGCGCCCTAATGCGCCGAACCCAGACCCGGGGGGTCTCGGGCTGGGCCCAAAACCCCCTAAAACCGGATAGGTTCGTTCATTTGCCCATATCTTGGGCTACGGACCTCAGATTGATGCACCGTCAGTTGAGATGTGATCCTTGGATTGGGACGGTCGTTTCAGCATATTACACTCAAGGTTTCGGAGAACTTTGGGTATGGACGGGTTGGTTGGAGCTCGAAACCAACCGGGCCCTCGGAGCGGAAACACTTATAACTTGAGCTCCGGACGTCTGATTGATGTGTCGTCGACTTTGTTGGATTCCTCTTAGTGATACGGACCTTTTGGATTACTCCACTTGAGGTTTTGATGCAGTTGGAGTGCGGTCAGGTTGGTTTTGACTTAAAAACCAACCGTTCCCTGGAACGAAAAAGCCAATAACTCTCAGACCGGGCATCCGATTGACGTGTCGTCTGTCACGTTGAGTTCCTTTTGTCGAGACGTAACTTTGGGATACATAAACTCCAGACTACGTGTCAGTTTATGTATCAACCCCCTTGGCTCATGGAGCAGACCCTCCCGGAATCAAGCATGTTATGTGCGGGAACCCTAGAGCTGGCTGCGACTACGACGACGATAATGACTGCACTGAAATCCTCTGTGGGTTCGGCAGCGACGATGACTACACTGAATTCCTTCTTGGGTTCGGAAGCGATGAAGACTGCACTGAAATCCTCCGTGGGTTCGGCAGCGACGAAGACTATACTAAAATCCTCCGTGGGATCGACCGCGATGACTACTATTCGTGTATCCTACGTGGGTCCGGTAGTGTTTGACTCTGTGCTTGTATCCTACGTGGGTCTGGCAGAGTAGCTAGTTTTTGTATCCTACGTGGGTCCCAGCTTAGATGAATCAGTGGCTAAATATGATCATCTATATCACCTTACGAAGAAGTATACCTGTGTGAGCTGAGTCTTCACTTTCAATCATTATCTTCGATATGATTGACTTGCTTCCTATGTGGATTGTGTTGTGCTTTCGTGTGTGGATTGGGTTGTACTATCCTGTGTGGACGTGATCGAACTTGGGCTCTGATGTTGGAGCCGAACTGGAATTGATGACTTAGGTATATGTATGGTCATATACCTAAGTAGTGTTGGATGTTACTTCGTGATTGTATCTTTCCTTTGTGGATTATCCTTTGTGGATTCTGGGAGACCTTCGGGGGTCTCGGGGTCCCTACTGAGTAGCGTATACTCACCCCTGCACGGGCTATGCCCGCACTACATTGTGTTGGATTCAGACGATGGATAGCGCTGATCGTGGTTGAGGCTTGTTGAGAAAGTCAGTACCTAGAGGTGGACCACTGGGCGGGACGTACACGGAGCGAACGGCTGTACCCAAGGAGCTGATGAGGCTATTTGTACCCACCCTTCAGGTGGGACTTCCAGATGATGGCTCGACGTTGCTGCTTTACTTTCAGTTGTTGTACTTTCTTTCAGTTGTACATTACTTCAGTTGGGTTTGTATTCTGTCCCATTTACTTTCCGCACTTACTATTGTACCCAGTTTTATTTAGTGGTTACTTCTGCTTGCTTACTATGTGGTGTTTGTTACTTATAAAGGCAATGCCTTCCCCTTTTTTCGGGATTTATGCCTTGGTGCTAGTCGCCAGCCCCTGGCCTATGGGAGGCGGGCTTGGGGTAGTCCCGGCACGGGTCCTGAGGATGGGTCGTGACATCCTCCATTGGACAAATTTGACTACACATGAGAGTCATCTAAAGAGGTGGAGTTGTACACTACTCCCCTATGAATCCAATTGATAGAATTTTTGGTTATGACCTAACTCTATACACATATGGAACATCATCACAGTCTCTAGTCACTTCGACTTGGTATGTCCTTCTTTCTCATAATGATAATAGACAACTATTTTATCCCTCATAAGGGCCATAGAATTTGAGCCTGATGACTAATAGAAACTCTTTACACTGCCCTGATGAGACTCATTCCACATGCATATATAACATGATTAAGAACTCAGAATTCCACCCATTTAAGGTATAATAACGAGACCCATATTTACAATAAAATATTCCTCATCTATACCCACCTTATCAAACACATCTGAATATGTCAATAGATACAGAAGAATGAGCATAGATCTGATCTCCATACTCAATCCCATATGAAAATTCAAATCCTTGAGGGAATAGTTCGTGTGGAGATCCGTAGAGACATGAAATTACTTAGTATCACATGTGGTATACTCCATCATTATACTATCACCCTACTGTAGCTTCAATAACTCACAGTCCTTCACTTTAATCTGGGGCTCTGGGTAGAACTGCCAATTAAAATCCACATTAAACATGGTCCATGTGAGATCCTCCTGATTCCATAAAAGAACAATCAACTCCCACCACTTGATTTCGTGGAATTATAGCATATAAATGATGATTCCCACATTCAAGGTATCAGGGGTCTTGCATAACTCAATGATCCTCTCAATACAATCAAACCACTCCTCAATCTCGTTGGGTTCTTTTTCACAAAAAAAATGGTGGATTTCTCATCAATGACTCTTGAGCATGGTCCACAATATTTACCTTCTCATAACCAACCACATAAAAAATGGTTTGGGTCATACAAACCATCAAATCTAAAAAATAAGGGTCAACATGAGGGTTATCCTATAGTGAAATCTCTTATTCACCCTATATATGTTTGGATGAGGTCCTTTTAGGAGGAATTTTATATAAGAGACAATAAAAAACATCATCAAGCACAAACCAACATTAAACACATAAAAATATCCAAAGAAAACAACCTAGCATATGTATGAACAATCACAACTAGAATCGTAATAAATTCAAAGTGAGGAGGAGGAAAAACACCAAAAATACCGTGTTTTTTCACCTCTCTAAGTTTTGAACACATGGTTAGGAAATATATTCACCAACCATATGGGTGTCACTAGGTTGGTAGGAAATGATTCATGGACTGCGCTTGGTCTCTAATAATAGTGCACACTAACTACACACCTCCTCCAGACCTCCTCTTTTACCACCCAAAGTAAAGTTGGCCCCTGAGCCTAACCAAATACCTTCCACCAACTATGGAATTACATGAAACATCATCAAATAAACCCATAATCAGGAAAAAACATACCCAATATTACATACCTCCCATGGAAACTTTATTTTCGATAGGAAGTAGAGCTGGCTATGTAGTCCCCTGCTACTACCGCTGAAGTCCCGATGGTCCTAGCTCTAGTATACCATTGACTCCCATATAAAAAACATACTCTAATACAATTTTTTAATGAAACATCCCTATTCAATCCAAATAATCCTCCGATCCAACCTTCTACAAAGCCAGTGGCATGTTCTCAATTTCCACCTACTAGTGACAAGCATCGGGAATAACCAACTATTGGTCAGCAATGGTTTTTTCTATAGATAATCAATATGTATTATCCCTAAAGTTGTAAAACCACACCAATAAAATCATATTAAAGAAAAAATATAGTTAGATACCATAAACCACAACATATCTCATAAAAAAGATTCCATATTTGGCCACATACTTTATCAAAAAATAAACCAAAAACACAAAAGAATGTGTGCCAAACCAAACATGGACTAAAGATTCAAACCAATAGATAAAAAACCTCAAAAATTAATCTTCTTTATCCCAACCATGTGATTCCACATATCCTCCATGAAACATTGGATAATGTTAATCAATAAGCTTCACCTTGGAACATGGTGACCTTTCCCTTATCTATGTCCTAAAAAAATCTAAAAATTATTAAAGGATCAATAATGATGTGAGAAATAAAGACAATTAAGATACAAAAATGAAAGAATTTAAGTATTTTAACCATGAAAAATAATGAACTGGTTTTTAAAATATTTCAAAACTAAATAATTTTGAAATCATACCGTTTTCATGTAAACCATAGGAATCCCATTGGGTTTTCATTTAAATAAAATGGTTTTACAGGAAAATTTACAACATGGATCAAATAGATAAACATATATACAAGAAATAACATGATAAATATAATGAATAATGAAAATAAAAAGATGATAAAACCATAAACAATATGTAATCACATGGGTAAAGATAAATGGGAATAATATATATCATCACATTAATATGAAACTAATCAATTGAATAAGCATATAAAAATATAGAATGAGTAATGTGAACCTAGTGTCTCTATATGATAGATCTATCATGAGTGATTAAACAAGTATGCTAGCTAGATATGAAAATGGAATATCTCATAGACATAACCATCCCCAGTTTCAAGAGTTCTCATATTCACTTAGAAACCAACATAGAATCTAACATGGTCTTCCTACTCAAAGTATCTCTTAGTCTATTCAAAACAATGGTGTAATCTCGAACCATCACTACACTAATGGATTACATGGAATCTTGAAAAATACCAATTTTATACTCACACATACTTCCATTAGTCATCCCACACTATCCCTTGAACAAACCCCTCACTCACACCCAAGTTCACCCATGTTCTACTCCATGCCAACAAGATCAAAAAAAAGTTCCCATACCAAAAATTCCATGAAACAAAAAATCATTACCATTTTTTTAAAACACATTTCCAATGGAAAAAAATTCTATAACAAATTTAGAAATAATTTTTAACCCATAAATACTAATTGATCTATTTTATAAAACATGTGGTGAGCGTAAAAGGAACACCCATTTGGAATAACAACCTTTAAAACACCAAATTTACAAACCAATCTATAAGAAATATCAAACATGTAATTTGGATAAAGAATAATTCATTTAAATGAAAATTAAAATAGTAAAACCCATGGGTAATTATAAATTTAAAGTTAATACATAACAAACACCCTTAAATAGAGACACCTACATCTGATTCAATTCAGATCTCATCACCTTCAATGAGAACCACTTGAAAAAGGTATAATAAGGATTCACACACTATATCTACAATAAAAAAATAAAAATACCCATTAAATATCCTAGATTCATCCAAAAACCCCACTAGGGTTCCACAATTCCATAAAAAATGATGAAGAATAATGAAAATGGTGGAAGGAGAGTGAAATTTTGATTAAAATGACTTAACTCAATCCATAATAGCAATATATCTATGTGAAATCGCCATAAAGAATGAGTAATATATCCATGAAAAAATAGGAGGTGATTTACATGATGGAGGAGGGAAATGACACCCCAAATCATAGAAACCCAAATTGGTTATTTTGGTAAAAATACACTTTTTAAGTGAGATGGGTAAGGCCAAACATTTAGAAAAACCATATGCAAACAATACAATTCCACTATCCACCAAAAAAATGGGCCACATGGTTACTGTTGAGGGGATAAAAAATTTGTAAAAACATGCTAAAACCATGAAAAGCCCATTTATAAAATAATTAATCACCCTTACATGGTTATCTGTGTGGTTAGAAAAATCATAAACCTTGGTCCACCATCCTCAAAGCTCCCATTTTCCACTACAAGTACATGGGAACTCCATAAACACATCAAGATAAAAATAAAACTCAAAAGTATAAATATGAGTGAAATGATGGATGTAACAAAATATCACCATTGTATTTTTAGGTTATTCAATATTGATGGGGTCTTCTATAACACCTTGTGTTAATTTTGGTTTATTTAATTAATAATTTTTAGGTAATTTATACTATCAGAAGTTTTTTATTTTAAAATAATTTTTTTTGGATTTTTCATTTTGATGAATGAGTTTTTCCTAGGATAGAAGAAACTATTCATATATATAAGGTAATGGACCATTAAGTTCATTTTTTTACATGGTTTGTTCTATATGGGAAACACATAGTATGAATTAAACCGTTCGAGTTCAAGATGAAACCATTCGATTCTACTGTGGTATTAGGGTGGTGTCATGGAACTTGTGCATAATTATTATTTCAATTTGAAAATATTTTGATATTAAATGTGATGGTTAAAAGGTTATTCGATGGGATTTTCACTCATTTAGAAAATGTGCAACCAAATAGTGAATGGCTATTGTGAGCTTCTATTAGGCCCCACATTGTTTATTCATGGTTTACCAAACTGTGTGTCTAAACCATGTGAGTTTCCAAAAATTATAATTTTGGTTTTCCAAAAAATGTCCCCAACTAATTTTTTGGGGTTTTCTTTCTGTTTTTCCCTCCCATGATCATCCATCACTAGGTTCACCAAGGGATTTATCTCTGATTATTTTTTACTCTTATTCTAAGCCTCCTCTCTTGGATATCATGTGGATTGTAATGATAATTTTCACTATCGTTTATCTACTACCTTATCCTCCAATATTTCTATCAGTTTCTCTCTTTTTTACTTCATTTTTAATCCCTATAGGGGTTTTGAACAACAATTATTGGTTTAATGAGTTTTTAACATGGGATTTTGGTTGTTAAATGATATTAGGATTATATCCTTGACATTTGAGAATTTTGTAATAAAGGTGATACATTTCATATCTTTCCATCTTGGTTTCAGATTTCTCTAGGTAAGTGTTATTTTTTGAATTTATTTATTCATGAAATTATTTTATTGATAATTTTCAATTGTTTATTTTATCAATTATTAATAAATGTGATATTTTGGTTGGGTTCTAAAAATCCTTTCAATATAACTTATCAACTGAAATTGTTGTTTTTCTAATTTATAAAGGTTATTTTAAATGCCAGTGAGGGTGGAAAATATTAAAAAAATCATTCAAAAGTATTTTGATAAATTAAGGGATTTTACTATATTTGGTTAATGTTATGATTTATAAAATGAAATTTTAGGCTTTATGTGGTTTTATGAATGAGTATTGGATTCATAAAATTAATTTAATGAAGTTTTTTATGTGAAATATTATAAGAATTGTATTTAAAAACAGACTTTAAAAAAATTAATGGAAATTTCATCCTATATTACATTCTTATATGGAATATTTGGTAATTTTAAATGGATTTTATAACATGTGAGTGTATAAGAACCTCTTTTCCCCATTTTATTGTGTCAAATTATGGTCGGTGCTTATTTTATGTGTTGATTAAGTGATTGATATAAATGGATGTTTCTTTCAAGGAAGTTAGATGTGTGGGTGAAATTAGTTGGTTATTATTTATGATGGTTGTATTGATTACTAGTTTTCTCAAACACACTTTTCTTTGGTTGTTAATTTCCCAGGAAATTAAAAGGGATTCCAAGATTTAATCCACATTTGTTACCTATACACTACTAGTGTCCCCTATAGTGTGAGATAGTTCTAAATGGTTAGTTCTCCCATTAAGGTTGGGAAAATGATATTAGAGCATCTTGTGTATATAAAGCAATATAGGATGACATTTTGTTATATGTTTGTTAAATTTTAGGACCATCTCACATTAGGACCTAGGTTAGATCCCATGACACCTATTTATTTATTGTCAATTTGATATATATAATACCATTGATTTATTTTTATGTTTTCCCTTTTATATTCAATTTTTGAACCATTTTTTGTCTAATTTTATATGTTATTTATTTATTAGGTTATATGGTTCCTCTAAATTATTCTTTTATCTATGCGACATGATTGGGTTTTCTTAATGATTTTGGAAACAATTTCAATAAGGGTGGTTTAAATGGAAAAAAAATATTTACAATTCCCAAATGGATTTATGATATTCATTTTAAAGTGATTATTTCTATATAAATAGATGTTATTTAAAGATTTTATTTCTAATGAACTGCTTCACCTCTTTTTTCTTAAAATATTTTTCCATTTTACCAAAAAACAATTTATAATTTTTTTTCTTAAATATATGTTAAATAAATGTATTTATTATATTTTAAACCACAGAAAGGAATTTACTTAGTTTAATTTTAAAAAATCATTGGTGAGAACTTACTTGGAATTATTTTTCAAACCTTTTATACACCATTCAATATATGTTATCTCTTGCATTTCCCTTCCAATCATGGCCCCACCTTATCTTTTCTTTCCTGGATTTTGTTTGGATGTTTTGATTTATGTATAATTATCCTCTTGGGCTATAGTGAGTGACCAAAGATCGCATGGATTTAGCTAGTCTTTTATATATTGGTTTATTTTTATATTTGATTCCCTTGTATCTAAAATGTTTATTCCATTATATTTATTTCTTCATGATGGTTAGAATATTGATTTTTATTTATCTGTTATGCTATAGTTTTTTTATATTTTTCTTTTTAGTATAGTTTATTTGGATAACCCATTACAAAGAGTTTACATGACTCCAATTTAGTATTTTATAGACCATGGGGATTAGGAATTCCCTTTTATCTAAGTAATGGGTTGTATTGGGTGTCAGTTTAGGTGGTATATAGGGTTAGTTCTTTAAAAATTCAATCAGATACTAGGTTATTTAAAACGGAATAAATTCCTTACATAGAATGTTATGTTATTTACGGAGAATCATGGTAGAATGGAAAATATTATTGTTTTAGTACTTGTGAGGTAGATGATGAATATGTGCTTTATCACCACATCTTCTGATGGAATATGCGTTTCTATGGGAAGTTAGAGTTTTTTTGTGTTGGATTTTGTTTTATATTTTTTATTGATTCTTTAACCTTAGTGGGATGTTTTGAGATAATTCTAAAATTTATGGTTGGAAATAAAACCAAAACTAATATTTCATTGGTATCTCTCATGGTTTGGAAACCCCTATGGATCCCCTGGGCATATGGTTCCATGGTTTTCATAGAGATTGACACACTATTATAACTTCATCAGTGAAACAATTTTCCAATACCGTGCATGGATATGCACTCTTATTGATGTATTTTTCAACTATTTTGATCTCAAAAGTGTTTTTATGGTGTCTATCACATAATTTAAGTTAATTAATGGGAAAATGTTTTCATATTTCGATGATATTGAGTTTAGATTTGTGGGATGGTAGTATTATTTTTTATTTATGTGGGTGTTGGAAAAAGTACATTTTTATAATGAAAATAATGTTTTATGAAATACTTTAATTTAAAAGTAACACCCTATGAGGTGTTTTGGTTTTTGAAAAAACCTAATTTATTATGTCAATATTAATAGTAAGTTGATTTTCAAAAATAATAGAATGTTAAATTGATTTATAAAATTAAAATTTGGGAATGTGATTAGAGAATGGATTTTGTGATAAATTTAAAATGGTAAGAAATTGTTTTTATGTATTGAAAGTAAAATCAGTGGGGATATTTCTTTAAAGGAATTATATTTATATAGAAATATTTCAATGGGAAGTAAAAAAGGTGTTTTATTTTAATATTTAATTTTTAAATATCATTTGGATAATTCTTGAGTGTGTGTTGATTGGGTTTTGAGTGATACTATTTAGAGTGTTTCACTTAGTAATTCCTCGAATAGAGGTCAAAATTTATTTCATTGGTCAAATATTTAGAGTAGTTTTTTTATTTTTTAAAGAATGATTCCTTGGCATGTTGAGTTTACCAATACTCAGGATCAAAGGGGTTGATCTGAATTCTCTTTAGTGATTCAAATCCATATAGGACTTATTAAATTGTATTAGCATCCATCATTATCATGGGAGAGTGGTTGTAGTGTCATCTTATGTTTCTCTGAAAGAATATCAAGTTTTTTAAAGTGATTTCAATGAATATAATTTGTGTGTCAGTTCAGGCCATCTATTGAGGTTTTAGTGAGATGGTGTGATGGGATAAGCACAAGAGCCTCAGCCCAGTTGGTGAGGACTCGCTAGGTGCATCCAAGAGACCTACGATCAAATTCGGGTGGAGGCTTATTTCTGGGGTACTATAGTAGTGTTGTAGCAGTACTGTAGTAGTAACTGTAGCAGGAAATGTTCGGTACTATATCAGCCAGAACTATTCATCCATTTGGGCCTTCGAGCCACCGGTTTGGTCCTCGGGTCCTACAAGGCTTTCTGGCCACCCAAGGCCTTCGGGTCAGTTGATTCTCAAGGACTTTGGGCCACCTTAAGGCCTTAGGGCCACCCCAAGGCCTTCAAGCCACATTAATGCAGGCCCCAGACACACTATAAAAAAGGAGCAACCCCAGAAGAGGATTTAGAGCAGGTGCACTCCTTAGAGCAGACCCAAATTTATTGTCAGAATGAGAGGGTATGGCTATGACATCAGTAACGGCATGTGCTTGCACAGGAAGCCTAGCTAGATGGTCATGCAAAGGTGGAGAGATACTATCAGGATGTAGATGCTGGGGAGGGGCAGTTCCTTGTAGATAGTCTAGTTAAATTTCCTAAGACCTTTGGGTCATGTAATCTCCTAAGCCTATGGGCCATGTAATCTCTAAGCCTACGGGCCTTGTAAGGATTCCCCCTTATCCCTTGAAAGGGGGGTTATCAAAAATCAATAAAAATGAAGGCCTTCGGGCCATTCAGGTGTGATGGGATAAGATATCTTGGAATTTTATTTTTGTACTTTGGTATGTCTTTGTTACTTGGTTTATATTTTTTATGGATAAAAATTCTGGTCAATGTTTGGGGTTTTATGGGTTGGGATGTGGTTTTTAGTGGATTTTCTCTTGTGGATGATGAAGGTCTTTATCAGTGAGATTTTTCTTTTCTCTTCTGATTGATTTTTTTTAGATTCATGATATTTCATAGGTGGATTAAAGATAGTTTAGAAATGATTACATTTTTTTATGAATTCAGGTTGTTTTATATTCAAGGTTTATGTGGTATTATGGTTTAACCTTCATAATAATTGGTTTTTTATGGTTTCTTGGGGTGATTGTGGTTTGTGTTGATGTTTGAGCATTGTGGAGGTTGGATTCTTATCGGTCTGAATAAGAGACACCATGGGATTTGTGTTTAGATGGATAGGGCTGGTATTAAAATCGATAAGAATCTAGGGTTGTGGTTTTTTCATTAGTTTCCACGTGTCGACACTTCTATTTCAAAGGTCCTTGTTTTCCCTTGTAGGGTATGGTGACCCAGTTAAATATATTTTTTTTTGTATGTCTTTTATATGGGTTTATTTTTCTATTAATGTTACAAATTTTGTTTCTTAAGTAGATTTTAAACTTTGTGTTAGTTTAAGGTATAACACCCTGAGATTTAAATGAGAAACATTTTTTAAAAATAATTTGATTTATTTTATTCCTTTATGTTACATGCAACATCGGCTTATCTTGCGTTACATGCAATACTGATTTCCTATTAAACATCATTTTATTATTGTAATTGTTTGAACAATAAAATTATAACATATCCATTAGAATAAAGATTATGAACATGAATAATGTAATTAGAAATTTATAGTTTACACATGTATGTATAATTCATTGACCAATTAATTATAAATGATTGTAAATCTTTTTAATAAAATAAAAGGAAATGTTTTTTTGAAATACTATTTCAATGTGCCGAAGTGTGTTTTATACCAAAAAATAAAACAATAACTCCTATCGGATATATATATATATATAATTAAATATAATTTTTATCATTCATATTTTGTTTTTTATAGGCATTATATAAGAACAAATCATATTTTTATGCATAAAAGAAGTTTTTTAAAAAAATGTTTTTTACTGTCTTTTGATATAACATTTATTAAACATCATGTTTTTGAAAATTTTATAGATTATATTTGACAATATAAACTTATAATTTTTAATAGGGATATTAAAATTTACATTGGGTGAACTTTTGGTATTTTTCTTAGAAGTTTCATATTTTGATGAATAGTGAAAATACTGATTTTTAATGAAAACTGTATTTTCCTTTAAAGCCAGTACGAGTTCAAATTTCGTTTCATATTTTCTTTAAAATATAATTAGTTAATTTTGATTTAAAAAATATAATTATGTGTTTTGAAATGTTTTATACACGAATTTATTATAAAACAATTTATTTTTTAAAACGACAATTTTCCTAAAAAATATTTTTCATTATAGTGTTCTGATTTTATTTAAAATTAAATTTAGAAACATTTATTTTATGAATTTCAAAAAATAGATTCTAATTTTTTATTAATAAGGTAAAAATATATTGAATAGGTCCCCTAAATTTTTGGCTGATATGAATGGAAACCATGGTAAATTTTGTTACAATGAAAAAAGGTAAATTGGGTAATTTAGGTTAAAACTAAAATGATAAAGACTGTAAAATAACTTTAACAAGAAGAAAAATTATTATATGAACATAATTATACCCTTAAAACCTAATTATTTAGATTTTTTTGTTTAATGGTCACTTTATAATTAAAATAAATTATATAATATTTAAATCAATAAAAATCACAAAATGTAACATTTTTGTCTTCAATAACTCTTATGTGTCCACATAAGGAAAAAAATAAGTTATGAACAAATATAAAATATTATATTGATCATGATTTATTTATTTTTATTATATTAATTTATTTTTAATTTTTATATGTGAATAAATCACATTTAATTCTTATAAAACACTGATGCAGCGCTTCTGTAAGGTGATGAAAAATCAATAAAATAATTTTAATTAAATTATTAAGAAACATTAAATGATAAAAATAATTGAATAAATATTATTGGTTGAGTATATATCCACCAATATCAGCTAAATGAATATTTAATGGCCATTTAGAGCCACATGGAATTTATTATGATATTTATAATATTGTATTTAATGTAAAGTCAAAGTTGTCACATTCATATATTTAATAACTATAACATTTTTAATATAGAGATTTATAGAAGATAAATTAGACTGAAATATTAAATGTAAAGTTAAATGATTTATAATTACCTATTAATCTATTTATAATTTTTAGTGAATAAATCATTATCTTAAATAATTACACTATAAAAATGCTATAATTATTCAACTAATGGAAAAAATAAAATAAATGATAAAAAATACTTAAAAATATTATTTTAATTTATTAAGGTTAACCATGAATATTATAGTTTACCTTGACACCATATGTATATAATAAAGTATTTTTATTAAATTTAACATGTTATATTTATTTTTTTAAAAGTCCAAGTAATGAATAGTATCGAAATTAACACTTATGGTATTTTATAAAAATAATATTTTATTAAATTATTTCAAAATAATAGAACATATTTTAAAAAAAATTATATGGTAAAAAATGTTATTAATAGTTTATATATGTTCTAATTGACATCATATAAGTAAAAATTACAACATTTTAATATTGAAAATTTTGTTACCTTTGTTAAAATTAAAATAGGTTAACTAAGGTGACCCAAAATGATAAGGTTTAATATAATAAAAAAATATACCCAAATATGTTGATGGGTTTTTAGCCATTCCTCATATTATCTTAGAATAATTTTTATTTTTTCATTAATTTCATTGAGATTTTATTTTTTATAAATTAATATTTTTAGAAATTTCAAAAGTGTTCCTCACCACAATTATAAAAGGGAGCCACTTCCCTCACTTATTCACATTACATTGAGACTTATAGATGAATCAACCTCTTGAAAATTATATTCTATAATTCTCTATCCACATTATATAGGTTCTTATATTCTCAAAGGAACAACTCTAGAGTCCTTTGAGGACATCTAATGGAGTCATTTAGAAGAAGAGGTAATCACCCTAATCGATCACTCTATTTTTCTAATATTATATACCACTTATAAATATATGATATATATAATAAAATAATAACTTCATAATCCTAAATATGGATAAATTTTGTTTTTATTATGGACATACCACTATAAACCCCCTTTCTCATCGAACAAGAAATGAAAGTATCGCTCGTGCGTACATACGACTAACCGTCTACATGTAGCGATACAATTTATTTTTCCATCACCATATTTTATAAGGGAATATTTTGATGAGTTTAATATTTATATATTATATTTTGGATATAATTTTACTTATGGAATTATAATATCATGTCTATATTTTTACCTTCTTATATTTTGGGAAATGATAACGTCACTCGTGTGTACGTTTGACTTACCATCACCACAATGATATGTGATTAATTTTTCATAGATGGAAATAAAGATAAATTAAATGAATATATTTGATATATATAACATAAAAATGGTTCTATAAGGATAATTTATCATATACTTCTCTTTCATTTAATATGATAAGAAAATGAAAACAGCGTTCATGTGTACGTATGGCCTATTATCTCAATGAACATTGTACTTCATTTTATCATTTATAGATTATTATAAATACACATGTACTGAGTATATATTATATTTATATAATTTATAACATTATAGATATGATGAAATCATAATATATCTAAATTGAATAAAAATATAATAAATTAAAACACATGCAGAAAAAAAAACCATTATAAACAGAAATGTAACTTTAACATGAATGTTGTTAATAAATGGGTAATAGAAGGACATAATTGAAGAATATATGGTATGATATAATTGAATATGGTTTTATAATAGATTTATAATAAACATATAATTATTATACATTAGGATTTCAGGAGTATGAAGAGAGTCAAGACATAAGGTAATGAATTTTGGTCTCACATTTATTTATGTGGGACATATGTCTTATACAATACTTGTTTCTTCTGAGTGGTGTATATAATTACAAGAATGTATTTTATGAGTCTTATACTGAATTTTAGGGTATTTTCATATCCATATAATCTTATTTATTTCATAGGTTATATGATTATACTAATTATAAAATGATAATGGTTGATTTCACAATCTCATTATTTTACAGGATTGTTTAAACATAAGTATTTACTAGGGAAAATTTATCATCCATGTCCATATTTATTAAACATTGTTTTGAAGAATAGTTTTACTATTCTTATATAAATTTTTTGAATCATTTTTCCAATGTATGAATTTTTAATAAACTGTATAAAATGAATCTTTTTATCATATTCCTAATGAGGTACATTACGATTTTTTCAACAAAAGTACTAAAAGAATGTTTCTTAACTTATACGGAATGGACACTTTTCTTCACTTTATTTACACATTAATTCAATAAATATTAAATTAAAATATTAAAAATTTATTTTCAATGAAAATTTTTTCGTTTAAAATTGATTTTTATTTTAATAAAAAAAATTCAAAACCGAAATGATATTTTCCTCAAGAATTATTTCAAATGATAGCTAAATTTTATTTTTCATCTTAGATAATGTTATTTTATTTTAGTTATGTTTTAATGGGAATATTATCCAATGACACCATTCTTATAATTTCTATAAATGGTTTATGTTTATGATTTATTGATGTGTATTCATTATGTTTCTTTTCCATGAGTTACGCTAAAATTTTAAAAAAACTCATTTCTTTTCTAATATGCTGAATTATTTATGTAATTGTGGAATAAATATGTATGGTTTTAATTATGTGATGGGTGGGACCTATATCTCCCTCTAGTTAATTGGGTAAATATTTGTATATCATTATATAGATAGAAATAGAATAGAAAGTGAACTCTGTTTAGCAATACAGGACTAGAATGAGAGTGAACTGAGTTCAGTAATACAGGTCTAGAATGGGAGTAATATTTTTTTAGTAATACAATACTAGAATGGGTTTAAAATTATTTCATTGATTCATGGCTGGAATAAAGAGTGAACTCAGTTCATTAAGGGTGTTTATCCACTATTATTGTGTTCATAATGATCCTTGACTAATATGAAAATGATTTAGTATTCTTATGTGTATGAAAAAATTTTGTGTATTATGTTATGATATCATAGAATATATCCATTGAATCTTTATGAACTTATACAATTTATTCCATTAAATAATATCATGATATTATATTTTTATGAAATAAGTTTTAAATGTTATGTTCATGTTATTATGCCCTTATGCTTATGTTATCTCCCTTGATTTAACCTGAATGTGTATTTGTGCTCACCCTTTTCTTTTGATTCCATTCCCCAGGTTGTAAATATATATTTTAGTAGGATTACTAAAGGGGAATATATTTATATAATATGTTGAATATATTTCAATAAATTTGACGAATTTGTTCCAAAATTCCAAAGGAACTAAACTATTATGGTCCCCAGGCTTGTGTTTGTGTAATCTAATGAATATTCATATAAAAAGATATAATATCAACATACATTAAGCTTGGTATATTATATTCGGTATTAGAGAAAAAAATTAAACCTTTGGAAATTAGGATGAGAAACTTTAGTTTGATCCCTAAAGATATTTCTAAGGATATTTATAGTTATGTCTCTAAGGATAAGTATAAGTATAGGTTACAATTCTAAAGTTTTAATAATAATAAAGAATAACCTATGATTAAACCTAATATTTTATAGATTGAAATTATTTTACCTTTATTGTGTTGTTTTTCTAGTATTATTAGTGTTTCTCACACTATTCTTTTGGTTTTATTCAATAAAGGGAACTAGAAGGAACTAAATTATTGTTTAATGTGATAAAAATTTTATAATGAGAATTCAAATGGAATGATGAATAGAGTATAGGACATAGTGATTATTCCTAATTAGCAATCTTATAATATGATCAATAATTTTAGATATTTTGAGTATCCTAATCCATCTAACGAGATAAAGATAGAGTTTCATGGTGACTATAGAGGAAACAAAGTTCAATTTTCCACTTGTAAATCATGTTGGAAGAGGCATAAAGGAGAATAATTCACATGAACTAAAAGATTATTAGGGTTTAGAAAAGAATTACAGAAATATAGTTATTTTAAAAGAAAAGGTTTAGTTAAAAAGATGCAAAAGGATAATGGTATTCCTAAGGCATCAACGATAGTTAAATGTTTTAAATGGGGAATGTATAAGAATTATGAACATCAGTTCCATAGGGGAAAAGCTCAGCAAGGTTGTATGTTTAATAATTATATTAATGATGATTGTGAAGATTATACAAATGAAATATGATAAAGAATAAGTATTAATGAATAAAACAATGAATCTTTACTAATGGTTTAAGATGGATGTCGAATGATTGAGTGTTTATATATTTGAATTCAAGAATTATGTTATAGAATCAACATGTTTTTATATTGGGGAGAGGTTGATCTGGTTTTCAGTCTGGTTTTCATTCTTTTTGTCCTTCGGGTGTGATTTTCCTAAGTCTATGGAGTCTTTTGGGTTTCCCCCTTCTTCCCGTAAAAGGGGTATTTATCAATAATAAAAAATATTTTAAGGCCTTTGGGACATTGGATGGATGTTATAGAAATAATTTTATAATATTATGTAATAATGAAATATCTATGTATTCATTCAATATAAGTTTTTCTTAAGGATTTGAAATAAAATGTGAATGGTACTAGTAACCATGAAATTTTATTGAGGCGGTAAGGTGATATTTTCAAAAAAAACACATGATTAAGTGAAGGATAACCCTTAATATGTGTATAATGTTGAGATAATGATAAATTGAGATGTTTGATTATAAATGGGGTTGTATTTATGGCCTTGGGACTCATATGATAAAAAATGGTTTATGATATAAATTATTGATTTTATATAATTTTGGGATTTATAGTATGAGGAAACAGTTAATTTTTGGAATAATTCATTTTTTCATTAATTTTTAATGGTAATTTAGTTTATTACAATGGTTTAGAAGAATACATGAAATTAGTCATCACATTTCTGGTGTTTTGAAATTCAGATCTACTTCAAGTTGTATGAGGGATTAATGATGAATTTATTTTTTAATGTTAGTTACCTTTATTTGAATGTTTTTTATTTTAATATATTGTATGATTTATAATGGTAAACATTTTTGAAAAATTTTACATTGAAATTTGGAAGAGGCTTTATGTTTCATAAGATAGAGACTTGTTCATATTGGATAAAATGTTCAAACCATTTATTTTTTATTATAACTATAGATATAAGGAGTGAATTATCATCAAATTACGGATCATATAATCAACTCATTCTTTAAGAAACACAATTTCACCATCATTTTATGGAGTAATTAATGATAAAGAGATTGACCAAGGAACAACCAAAGAAAAAGATTATTCTTGTTAAATAAAATAAAGTATCTATTCTCAATTTATTTTTAATGAAGTGGTTATCCTATCATCAACATTTTTTATAATATCAATGGCTATTTCCAATTCAATTTTTTCATGTATTTATGGTTATTAAAATTATAATGATCAAATACTCTATCAATCTCCATCATATATTGATGGTTATTTTTATCTTTCATGTCTATGTTTTCACCCTCCAACTATATTCCCCTTTGTGGAAACCTATTCATGAGTGACTTTGGGAAACCATTATGTTTTCAATGTTACCTTTTAAAAGGATGTTTTAGTATTCATTTTTATGATGTAGATTTCTATGAAAGAAACTTTCAAGTGTAAAACTATTGATAACCTATAAAATTTTCAAGGGAGAAATTCATTTTTAAGGGGGTGGAATGTAATACCCTAAGTTTTTTACAAGTTGTATTTTTTTTAAAAAAATAATTTGATTTCTTTGATGTCTTTCATTACATGAAACATCATTTTAGATTGTGTTACAAATAACATTGAGTTTCTATGAAACATCATTTTATTATTGTTATTATTTAAACAAGAAAATTATAACCAATCCATTATAAATAAGGTATTAGAAAGATTAAATAAATTATAAATTATTTTAACCACATTTATATATAATTAATTAACCAATTAATTATAAAATAATGTAAAACTTTATAAAAAAACCAAGGGAAATGTTTTTCAGAAATACTCATTAAGTGTGTACAGGTGTGTTTTATACCAATAAATAAAAAAATAACTCCTATTTGATATTTAAACACATAATATATTTAATATAATTTTTAATATTCATATTATGTGTTTTCTAGGCATGATATAAGATCAAATCCAATTTCAAACATAAGAATTATTTTTCCAAAAAAGGTAGTTTTGCCGCATTTTGATGGGGAGTTTGTTAAAAATATAGTTTTTTACACTTTTATAGATTCTATTTAACAAAAAAATCCTAATTTTTAATAGGTATATGAAAACTTATATTGGGTTAACTATTTTTTATTTTTGAGGGAATTTTCATGTTTTGATGAATAATGAAAATAATCATTTTTATTGAAAACATCATTTTATTTTAAAGGAATTGCAAGGAAAAATTATTATTTGGATTAATATTAAATTTAAATTCTTTAATTTTTATTTAATATAATAAAATTATGGTTTTGAGCATAATTTTATCCCCAAATTTATTATAAAAACATTTTATGTTTTAATAGAGAATTTTTATAAAAAAATGTTAGTCATGGTAGTTTACCAGTTTTATTTTAAATTAAATTCTTAAACAACTTTGATATGAATTTTTAAAAATGGATTCCAAATTATTATTCATGGGTTATAAATTCATTAAATTGTTTCCTTTTAATTTTGGCCAATATGAATAGTAAACATGGTAAATTGTGTTTCCACAATAAAGGGTAAATTGTGTAATTTAGGTTAAAACAAAAATGATAGACTAAAATATGGATTTAACACATGCCAAAATTTTATTGGATGAGTATAAATCTAAAATTAACACATAATTATCTAAATTGAGTATTTTTATGGATGCTTTCCCATGAAAATTAATTATATAATATTTAAATTATAGAAAATTAGAGAAAGTCATATTCTTTGTTTGAAATATGTATTATGTGTCCACATAAAGAAAAAATTAGGTTATGGTATAATATAAAATATTATAGTAATATTTAGTTATATATTTTTTTGGTATTAATTTATTTATAATTATTATACGTGAAATAATAACCTTTAATTCTTTTGAAACACCGATGCAGTTCTTGTGCAAGCAGATGAAAAATCAATAATATAATTTTAATTCAAATGTTATGAACCATTACATGATAAAAAAACATTGACTAAATCTTATTGTTTTAGTACATATATACTGATATCATCTAATGGAATAATTGATGACCATTTGGAGTGACATGGAAATTATTATGACATTTATAATATTTTATATAATGTAAAGTCAAAGATGTCGCATTCAGGTTTTCAATAACAATAAATTTTTACTATAGAGATTTATAGAATATATATTTGACTATAAATATTACATGGAAATTAAAATAATTTATTATAATCACAGTAATTTATTAATAATTTTTAGTTAAAAAATAACTATCGTAAATAATTACACAATTATAATGCAGTAATTATCCAACGAAAGGAAAAAATAAAATAAATTATATTAAAAATATTAAAAGAGATGTAATTTGAATTAATTAAGGTTGTGCAATAATTATATAGATTACCTTGACCCATTATAGATATAATAATGTATTTTTTAAAGTTAACTTGTTATCTTAATATTTTTAAAAGTCCAAGTAATGAATAGTATCAAAAGTGACACTAATAGTGTTTTATAAAAATAAAACTTTATTAAATTATTTAAAATAATGAAACATATTTAAAAATTAAAAAATTATAAAATTTTTAAAACTATTATAAATAGTTATCTGTGGTATAATTAACATCAAATATATAAAAATTAAAACATTTTAATATTGAATAATTTGTTGACATAGTTAAAATTAAAATAGGTTAACGAAGGGTTAACAGAAATGATAAGATTTAAAATAATGATAAAACATCTCTAAAATATAATGGTTTATGATATTAAATCCTTATCTCATCTTATCTTGAAATAATTGTAATTTTGGATGTATTTTTATTGATATTGAATATATTATAAATTAATATTTTATGAAATTCCAAAAGAGTCCCTCGCACCAATTATAAAATAGAACCAAATCCATCACTTATTCACATCAAATTGATCATTATATCTCAAAAAATCTACTAAATTATATTATACACATCCATATCCATATTATAAAGGTATTTATATTCTGAAAAGACCAATTCTAGAGTCTATTAGAGGAGATCTAAAGGATCTGTTTCGAAGAAGAGGTATTCACTCTAATCAATCACTCTGTTTTTATAATATTATACACCTCCGATAAATATATGATATATGTAATAAAATAATAAATTCATCATCCTAAATATTCTTAAATATTTTTATTATTATGAACACACCACTATACAACCCCTTTCCTATCGAATAAGAAATGAACGCATCACTCGTGTGTATGTGGGGCTTACTATCTCCCCATAGCGATGCAATTCATTTTCCATCACCATATTTTATGAGTGGGAATTATGATGGTTTTAATATATAAATATGATATTAATTACATAAGTATACATCTATAATTATAATATCATATCTACCTTTTCACTAACTAATCTTTTGGGAAATTATAACATCTCTCGTGCGTACGTATGGCTTATCGTCTCCCAAATGCAAAGTGATTAGTTTTTTATACATGGTGATAAGGTTGAATTTAATAAATATATATGATACATATAACATTAAAAAAAATTAATTATAATATATTATATAAGTTTCTTTTATTTATATAACAACAAAATGATAATAACATTCATGCGTACGTAAGGCCTACCATCTCAAGGAATGATGTATTTCATTTCTAAATTTTATAGATTTTTATAAATACATAAAAATTAAATATATATTATATTTATATTAAGGTTACAATTCTAGAGATGAATAAATCATGATTTAGTTTATAGGACCAAAATATAATAAATCAAAACACATGTAAAAAACAAAGTAGTTATTACCTGAAACATAACATTGACATGAAAATTGTTAATAAAAGGGTAATAAATGGCCATAAGTAAATAAAATGTTATATTATATAATTGAATAATGTTCTATAATATATTTATAATATAATTATATTTATTATAGATGAGTTTTTCATGAGTTCGATGAGATTCAAGACCTAAGGTGTGAGATTTTTTTCTCACTTTTATTTCTATGGGACACATGTCTTATACAATACATGTTTCTTCTGAGTGGTGTATTTACTTCCCATGAATGTTTTTTATTAGTATGATCCTAGATATAATGGAAATTTAATATAAATATAATTTTATTTTATTCATTAGTATATTATTCTATTGATTATAAAATTGTACGGGTTAATTTTACAATCTCATTATTTTTCAAGATTGTTTATACTCAAGTATTTACTGGGAAACATTTATCCTCAATGTCCATGTTTCTTAGAAATTGTTTCCCAAAATATTTTTACTATTCTTCTAAAAAAATTAAAGACATTTTTACCCATGTATGAATTACTACTAAATGGTATGAAAGTAATCTTTTAGTTGTATTCCTACCGAGGTACTTTTTGAAATTTTAAGCAAAAGCATGAGAAGAGTGTTTTTTAAAATTATATAGCATGAACACGTTATTACAATTTCTTGAAACAAAAATTCCACAAATATTAACTTTAAATATTACAAGGTTATTTTCCAACAAAATTATTTCTCTTAAAATTGCGAGTTATGTTTTAAAAAAAATGATTTCAAAAACATAAAGGATATTTTCCTTAAGAACTATTTCAACTGATCTACCAAAATTAATTTTCATCTAAGATAACATTATTTTATGTTAGTTATGTTTTACTAGGAATATGATACAATGATACATATATAATATTTCTCTAAATTTTTTATGTTTATGATGAATTTATGTTTTTGAATTCTATTTCTTTTCCCTAAGATATGTTATAATGAAATTTTAATGAAACCCATTTATTTTTATGGATTATGATATAATGAATGATTTATGTTTTTTTGGAACAAAAAAGTATGGTTTTAATTATGTGATGTGTGGGACCTATATATCTCATCCAGTTAATTGGGTAAGGATTTACATATCATTAGATAGACATGACTGGAACATAAAGTGAACACGGTTCAGTAATACAGGAATGGAACATAAGTAAACTCAGTTCAGTAATACCTGAATGGAATGAGAGTAAAATCAGTTCCATAATAAATGATTTTAATGAGGGTAAACACATTTTATTAATATATGGATGAGATGGGGAGTGAGCGCGATTCAGTAAAGGGGTTTTTCCACTATAATGGTCTTGGAAATGAGCATTGACAAACATAGGAATGATTTTATATGTTAATGTGTATGAAATATTTTCATGTTTTATGTTATGATCTAATATAATATGTTCTTTTAATATTTATAAACATATATAATTCGTTCCATGAAATTTTACCATGATCTTTGATATGTAGGTTATAATTTTTACAATTAATTTTCATGTTCTTATGCTCTTATGCTTATATATTATCCCTTGATTTACCATTACTAAGCATCTAAGATCACCCTTTTATTATACTTCGTTTTTACTAAGCTCAAAATAATTTTTCTATGTTATATAACTAAATGTTTGGATATTTATGGAAGGTGTTGAAAATTTTTCCCCAAAATAGAAGAATGTATTCTACGTTTCCAAAGGAACTAAACTATTATAGTCCCTAAGAATGTGTTTATTTAAGGTAATGAATATTCATCTAAAAAGAAGTAATATCCATGTATGTTAATATTAGGATGTTATAGATTGTAGTAAAGAATGTTTTTATTCATCATTTGAAAAATATAATGAGAAAAATTCATTGATATCCCTAGAGATATTTCTAAGGATATGTCTAAATATGTTTCTAATGATAAGTCTAAGTATAGGATAAAATCCTAAGGTTTTGATAATAATAATGAATAACCTAGGATTAAAACTGATATTTTATTGATTAAATATAATTTCCCTTGATTATGTGGTTTTACTAGTATGATTAGTGTGGATTACACTATAATTTTGATTTTAGTCAATGGAGGGAACCAGAAGGAACAAGATTAACAATGAATTTGATGACCAATTTCTGGATGAGATGAAAAATGGAATGATGATTAGAGTAATTGATATTGTGATTATTACTAATCATTAATCTTATAATATGATCAATAATCCCATTTTTGGTTTGTTTCATGACCCATAAAATAAGATAAATATGGAGTATCATGGTGACTATAGAGGAAATAATGTTCAATTTTAAACTTGTAAATCATGTTGGAATTGCAATCAAGGAGAATGTTTAAAAGTAACTGGAAGATGCTTTGGGTGAGGAAAATAATTACATAATGAAAGGGATTGTAAAGGAAATGGTGCAGTTAAAAAATGGACTAGGATAATGGAATTCCTCAGGCATCAATGATAGTTAAATTTTTTGAATGTGGAATGTATGGGAATTATGAAAATCGATTCCCTATAGGAAAATCTCATCAGGGTTTTATGATTAATGGTTATATTGATGATGATGATGATTATGAGACTACAAATGACAAATGAGAAGGAATAATTATTAATAAATAAAATGATGAATCTTAACTAATGGTTTAATAGGGAAGTGTAATTATTAATTTTTTATGTATTGGAATTCAAGAATAATGTTGTAGAAGTGATATTATAGTATTATGAAATAATTAAATATCCAGGTATTGGTCCAATTTAGTTTTTCTATAAGGATTTTAAAGAATATGTTTAATGGATCTAGTAACCATGAAATTTGATTGAGGTAGTAAGGTGATTGTTTTTGGAAAACACATGATTAAGGGAAGTGTAACCCTTAATATGTGCATGATGTCGGGATTATGAAATAGAGAGATGTTTGACTATAAATGGAATCTTATTGATAACCTTAAGAATGGAATATGATAAAAAATTGGTTTATGATATCAAGGATTGAGTTTATATAATTTTTGGATTTATGGTATAAGGAAAGAGCTAATTTTTGAATCCATGCATGTTTTTACCAAGGTTTTTTGGTAATTTAGGTTATCACCATGTTTCAAGAGAATATATGATAATGGTATTCACATTTCTAGTGTGTGACAATTAAGTGTTATTTAATGTTTTTTGGGGATTAATGATTACTTTATTTTTTTATTGTTATTTACCATCTTTTTAATGTTTTGAATTTTAATCTTTTGGAATATTTGTAAGTGTAACCATTAATGAAATTGTTTATATTGAAATTTGGAAGAGGATTTATGTTTTGTAATATTGATATTTATTATAATTTAATAACATGGACTAACCATTTTGTTGTGATGATAACTATAGACTGATGGAGTGACTTATCATCCCATTAAGAATCTTATTATCAAATAGTTCTTTAGGCAATACAATTTCAACATCATTTCTTAGAGTAATAAATGAAGCAGATATTGATCAAGGCACAACCAAAGAGTAATATTCTACTTACAAAATAAAATAAAGTAAGTATTTTTTTCTCAATATATTTTTATTGAAATAGTTATCCTATCATAAAAATATTTATGATTTCAATGGGCTTTTCTAAACCAATTTGGTCCATGGTTTTGTGGTCATTAAACTAATAATAACCATATTCTATGCCACTCTCCATTAGTACTTAATGGTTTGTTTTATCTTAAATGTACATTTTTTCACTTTCTAACTATGATATCTGATTTGGAAACATATTTATGAGTCACATTGGGTAACCATTATGTTTAAAACATTACCTTTTTAATGGAAATTCAAGTATTCATTTTTATGATGTGGATATTAATGGAAAAAACTTTCAAGTATTAAACCTTTTATAAAGAAAAAAAAATATTGAGGGAGAAATTCATATTAAGGGGGGTAGATTGTAACACCATGATAATTTTATGAAATGTATTTTTTAAAATAAATTTATTTCTTTGATGTCTTGTGTTACACACAACACCATCTTAGCTTACATTACACGCAACATTGATTTTCTATGAAACATCACATTATTATTGTAATTATTTAAATAAGAAAATTATAAACTGGTTGTAATAATGGTGGTTATGAATAGAATTAACTAAATTGTGAAATTAGTGTTTGAACATGTATATATAATTTATTGACTTTTTATTTTTAAATGAATTTAAAACTTTTTAAAAAAATTAAAAGGAAATGTTTTAATGAAATGTTATTTAAATGTGCACAAGTGTGTTTTATGTCAATAAATAAACCGATAAATCATATTGTATATATATATATAATATTCAACATAATTTTTAAAATAAATGTTATGTGTTTTCTATACATGATATAAGAATGAATCCAATTTTTTGCATAAAAGAAGTATTTTTTTCTAAAAAAGGTAGTTCTTTCACCTTTTGATGGATAAATTATTTAAAAACAAGTTTTTGAAAATTTTATAGATTATTTTTCACAAAATAAACATATTATTTTGAAGTGGGGTATTAAAATTTACTTTTAGTGAACTTTTTCTTTTTTCTGATAAACTTCATGTTTTGATGAATAGGGAAAATAGTGATTTTAATTGAAAATGTTATTTTTATTTAAAGGAATTACAAGGTTAAATTATTTTTTGGATTATTTTTGAATTTTAATAAGTTAATTTTTATTAAAAATAATACAATTATGGTTTCTTAAAACTATTTTATACATGATTTTTTTATAAAAAAAATTATGTTTTAATAGGGCTTTTTTCAAAAAGAAACTATTTTTCTTAGAAGGTTACTTATTTTATTTTAATTTAAATTAAAAAAATTATTTGTTTTTAATTTTTAAAAATGGATTTAAAATTTTTATTCATAAGGTTCAAATTTAGTTAATTGAACCATTTTTTTTTGCAAATATGAATAGTGACAATTTGGAATTTTGTTAACATGGTAAAGAGTAAATTGGGTAATTTAGGTTAAAACTAAAATCATAAATACTATAAAATTACATTAAAACATTCCAAAATTATATTGGATAAGGATAATTAAACCCTGAAAAAATAAATACCTAAATTGATTTATTTAATGAAAACTTTCATATGATACTGACTTATATAATATTTAAATCCTAAAAATCACAAAATGTCACTTTCTTTATCTTAAATATCTCTTATGTTTGTGTATAGGAAAACAAATTAGATTATGGTTGAATATTATGTATTATATTAAGCTTTTTTATTTAGCTTTATGATATTAGTTTTTTCTAATTTTTATATATGAAATAATTATCATTAATGCTTCTGAAACCCCAATGTACTGATTGTGTAAGAAGGTCAAAAATAAATAAAATAATTTTTATTAAAATTTGAAGAGCCATTAAATTAAAAAAATCATTGAATATATATTATTTTTTTATTATATCTCTAACAATATCATATAAGTGTGGAATTAATTACCATTTTAAGCTAGAAGGAAATGATTATGATATCTATAATATTTTATTTCATGTAATGTCAAAGTTGTCACATTCATGTTTTTTATAAATATAACATTTTTTATATAGGTATTTATAGAAGTTATATTCGAATATAAATATTCCACAGAAAGATAAATAAATTACCGTCATCATAGAAATTTATTTATAATTTTTTTTGAATAAATCATTATCCTAAATCATTACATAATTATAATTTAGTAATTATTCAAATAATTGAAAAAATTAAATAATTGATACTAACAATATTAAAATAAATATAATTTAAATTAATTAAGTTGATCCATGAATTTTTTACATTACCTTTACCTTTTAAGGATAAAATATATATATTTTTTGAAATTAACTTATTATCATGATATTTTTAAAAGTCCATATAATGAATAGTATCAAAATTAAAACTAATTATATTTTATAAAAATAAAATATTATTAAATTAATTTGAAAATATAAAACATATTTAAAAATAAAAAAATATAATATGGTATAAAATGTTATAAATAGTTTTTATATCATCTAATTTAAATCACATAATTAAAAATTACAACCTTTTAATATTAAAAACATTTATACCTTAGTTAAAATTAAAATATAATAACTAAGGGTTAACCAAAATGATAAGATTTAAAATAACAAAAAAACATGTCTAAAATCCATTGGTTGATGATATTATATCCTTATATCATCTCATATTCTAATAAGTGTATTTTTTTTGGAATTTTTTTTTAGATTGAATTTATCATATATTAATATTTTTAGAAACTCTAAAAGTTCCCATCACTTCAATTATAAAAGGGAATCACAAACCTCACTTATTCACATCACCATGAGCCTTATATCTTGACCATACTATTAAAAATTATATTATCAACTTCCCTATACAAATTTTATAGGTTCTTTTATTCTCAAATGGACGACTCTAGAGTCATTTAGAGGAGATCTAAAGGAGCCATTTTGAATAAGATGTAATCACTCTAATCTATCACTCTATTTTCCTAATCTTCAATAACTCATATAAATCTGTTATATATAAAAATAAATAATAAATTACTCATCCTTAATATACTCAATTGTTTTTGTGATTCTAATACGTCCATATTCCCATTAAAAAAGAAATAAAGGTATCTCTCATGCATACGCATGCCTTACCATATCCACATAGGGATAAAAATAATTTTCCATAACCATTTTTGTGAGTGGGAATTATGATGGTTTTAATGTATATATGTGAAATTTATTAAATAATTATACTTCTCTAATAATAATATCATATATACCTTTTTTCAATCTAATCTTTTGGGAAATTATGACGTCGCTTGTGCGTTCGAATGGCTTACCATCTCCACTATGCGATGTGATTAATTTTCTATAGATGGTATGAAGTATGAATATATCTGATATATCTGAAATAATTTTTTTTTTAAATGATAATATATCATATAATTTTATTTCATTTAATATGAAAAGAAAATGAAAACGGATTCCATGCATACGTACATCTTACCGTCTCCATGAATGGTGTATTTTATTTATTTATTTTATATATTATTATAAATACTTATACACTTAATATATATGATATTAATATCATGGATATAATTATATATATAATTAATTAATGATATAAGCAAGAGGAGTAAAAATATAATAAATCATAACACATGTGAGAACCAAAGTGGTTACTACCCAAAATGTAACATTAACATGAAAATTGTTAATTAATGGGTAATAGAATTTCATAAGTATAAAATATATGGTATGATACAACTGAAAATTATTATTTAGTATATGTATAATAAATTTATATTTATTATACAAGGTGTTTTTGTGAGTACTATGAGAGTCAATGCATAAGGAAATGTATTTTTGTCTCACTTTTATTTATATGAGACATATGTCTTGTATTATAGTGACGCTCACCTTTCATTAATAGACATTACATAATTTTTTTTAAATCCTTAAATCTTTATAAAAATAAACGCCCAATGGCTGTACTAGTCTAGTTCTATTGGAAACATGGAAAACATAAAAACTTATACATAAATGAGATACATTATCTCCAACTAGGTTCTTCTTGATTATCACCCTTATTAGGCACATCAAACATAATACATATCTTCATAACGTGGGAAGGAAACATAAAAAGGGGTGATATCAAATGCTCAAAAATGGTAAATAAAAGAGATATTCAATCATAATCATGAGAATAAGGGTATGATAACATGATCATGAAAATAAAATATCATACCCTACATATCAAATATCATATACATGAATCATGGCATACATCATAGTAGTTCATACAACATGAGTCATAGGGAAATAAATAACATATTCTATAAAATCCTAACATAGGAATAAAAATATGGAATTGTATAAAAAACATAAGCATTTATAATGATTTCCATAATAGTCAAGGCATTGCCTCCAAGGCTATCTTGGTGGGCAATGTCATTTATTGAACTGGGTTCACACCCTATTCCAGACCTGTATTACTGAATCGTGTTCTCTCGTTGTTTCAAACTTCTATTAATCAATCGGTTTTACCCCTCATTACATCCCTATATTACTGAACTGAGTTCACTCCTTGTTCTAGCACTCTATTACTGAGCTGAGTTCATTTCTCATCCCAGCCCTATAATACTGAACCAATTTCATTTCCCATTATAGCTATGTCTATCTCATGAGATATAAATATTTACCCAATGCATTGGAGGTAGATATAGGTCCCACACATATCATAGTGAAATTATACATACATGTTCCAAAAAATCATAAACAATCACATCTTACACCATGAAATGAAATGTGTGTCATAAACATATAAACATATCATAACCCATGGAAAAAAGATACTGGTTTCATAATCATTTCATAAAAATCATAACCCGTGAAATATAAACGGATTTCACAAACATATAACCCACAAAAAATAAATGGGTTTCATAAATACCATGACATTAAGCATAACCCATTCAAAGAAAAAATTTGAATGGATCCTTTAGATCATTTCCTAGAATATAATAAGTAACATCAATGAATATTATCATAGATGGAAAATAATTTTGAAATATCTTTCAAAAAAATTCCTTGAGAAAAATAAAATTTTCTCTTTGAAAAAGGATTTTTAATACATAAAACCATTAGAAGATAATTTTCCTATAACATACCTTAAATTATTATAAATATAACTTGAAATCATTTTGAAAACATTTTTCCTTGAAAACTTATAATGTATGCTTCAAAATATTTTTTAAAAACACTTTTTCTTTTAAAACACTTGGAAAATATATAAAGAAAGAATTAAAATGTTTTAAAAACATTTTTAATTGAAAACATATGAATGAATCTTGAAAATGTTTTGAAAACCATTTCATTAAAAATACTTTTAAAACTATTAAATAAGTCTTTAAAACATTTTAAAAACAAATTCCATTAAAAATTTATAAAAATAAGGTTGAAAATTTTTTGAAAACAATTTTCCTTGAAAATTAATTTTCATAAAAATTATCCTTTTAAAAACGAATAGGATGCTTCAATGAAATAGTGGTGGTTAAATACATAAGTGTCATACGAGATAAAAAGAACATTCCTTTTTCACGGTAAAAAGGTTAGAAAAATTTCTTGTTCAAAAAGAGTAAAAAAATTTACTTTGAAATCAATGGTAAAAGAAAGAAAGAGTAAAAATTTATTGTAATGATCATAGGATATTAGTAGAATATTCTTGGAAACCTTTTTAGAAAACATGGTTTTAAAGGAAAAAATATTTCTAACCGAAGAGAGGGTATAGTTGGGCATTCTTAAAAAACAAATTCTTAATAATATTATGTATAAAAGAGTATAATTGTGGTACAAATACAAGAATATATTACAAATAAGAATAGTATTAAAAAATTCATCAGTTTTATTGAGATATTGATTATAATATTTCATCAAAGAAATAATAAACATAAACAATCTTGAAAAGTGATGAGAATATTATAATAAACTCTTATACCATTGTAACTTGGGATCATACTCTCCATCTATGAAAAGGAAATTACATGAATCATAAAATATAATTATTATAATTATATTCCTTATATAACATGTAAAATGGAAGCATATACACCTCAAATATAATTTAGGTGCATAACAAAACATGAATCTCAAAAAAGGAATATTGAGAAAAACCTATTGACTGATTTGGAAACTTTTAAAACTTAAACCCCATGAAATAAAAATCATAGAATGAATATGTAAATAACCATAAATTTAGGTATAATGATAAATTAATACATACATGGTCAGTATACACACCACATAAAAGGAATGGGTGGTCAATAAATCATGTATCTCAAAGAAATAAAAAGTGAGATGAAATCTCTTTACCTTATGTCCTGACTCTCATCGTACTCATTTAAAACTCATGTATAATAAATATAAATTTATTATAAATCTATAAAATAAACATATTCTTACTTTTAATATTATATATGGTTTTATTTTTATTTTATATTTCATTCTTATTAACAATTCTATGTTATGGTTTCACTTTGGGGAATATTCTCTTTGTTCATCGCATGTGTATAAATTTGTTATATCTTTGGTCCTTATATATATATCCTAACTTCAAGAATGTAAAAAATTATATAAATATAATATATTTTTATTATATTTTTATTATAATAATATATAAATTATATATCTGAGAAAAGGAATACATTGTTCATGCAGATGGTAAGTCATAAGTACGCATGAATGTTATTTCCGTTTAATTATTGTGTTGATAGAAAGAAAGTAAAATAAATGTATGCATATATATGTATACATGTATCATTATTAAATTATATTTATGATATTATATGTATCATATATATTCACTAAACCTATCCTTAACCCGTCCCATGTAGTGTATGAAAGAATCACTTTGCTTTGATGGGGTGGTAGTCTACATGTCCTCAAACAAAATTATCATATTTACACAAAATGAAAAGTAAATATATATTTGTTTTAATAGGAAAAAAAAGTTTAAAGACATAATAAATATAATATATGACATGTTTAAATAGAGTTTCCATCATAATTTCGACCATGAGAGGTGGTAAAGGAAAAATGAACAATCATTGTTTTCTAAGGAGGTAGTTTTTCATACACGTAAACAGAATGTTCATTACCCATTAGATGTATGTGTGTAAGTGTAGTTTGAAACCTTAGATTAAAAACATACTAGTATATTTAATATATTTGTGTTTTTATTTAATAATTTAGTAATTATATTTTATGGTTAGATAATTAAAATAAAAGAAATGAGCTTGAGAGAAGAGGTTACCTTTTAATCAGGTAACTCTTTTTGGTTTGTCCCAAAAGGCTTCCTTGGATTGATTTTTTCCCTAAGAGAGTTTACTAGGATTAAGATATATATTTTTATAAGTGTATTGGTCGGATATTTTCCTAACCTAATATGTTTTAGAGGTTTTAAGAAGAGGGATAGTTGGTCACCTTTTATATGGAAGGAAAAGGACTCACATGGAAGTTTTAAAAAAAAATAGGTGTACACATGTTATTACCTAAAAAAGTCATACCAAACCAAAAAAATAAATATTGGAAGGTTTAGGGACTAAAAATTTGTATAAAATGTGTGTTGGACCAGTGTATAGGTCATTTTGTACCATATGATTAAGGTTTAGTCCATAATTAAGCTTATTTGACCTTAATCACTGCGATTAAGTGTAATTACTTTTACTAATATTTTTTGTCAAAATTAACATGATATAATCAGAATATAAATATTATACTTATTAAAATGGTGTATGCCTTTTTTTTAAATTAAATTAATAGGATCATAAAAATTAAGATTCATGATAATCCCGCAAATGGGATGAAATAATGTGTTTTTTAAGTAGAAAAATGTCCAAACATTTGTTACATTTTGGTATTCAATTTCAAAGTGAAATTGATTATAATAAAATTAATTTTAGTCATACATGTATAATTGATATAATTTGACCTTAAAATAAATTCAAGGTACAATTTAGCATTAATAGTTATTTAAATGAAAATTCAGTTATTAATTAAAATGCAGTTATTTTTCACTATTAATCAAAAAACTGTGTTTCAAAAAAATCGCACAAAATCACCCTAAGAAAATTTTAGAATTATAAATTCAAAAATGAAGATTATTTTATCAAATTAAATTTCTATATGTTTCTAAAATTAATTTTTTTTTTCTCCAGAGAAGGACATGAAAAGCAGTTCATTCAAGAAAATAGTATTTTTAAACATATAATGACTTTAAAAAATAAATAATGTTTTCATTATAAATATATTTTATTTATTTAAAAACATTATAACAGTATTTTAAATGTAGTTATTAATATTAATTCTACTATGTTTTAATGTCTAGGTTATAAATAAATAGTTTAAATAAGTATAACAAAAAAATTATATTTTTTAGAAACTCGGTATTGCGTGTAACAAATGTGAAGTCGATGTTGCGTGTAGTGCATGCCAAGTCGTTGTTGTGTGTAGTTTAATTCAAGTCAGTGTTTCGTGTAGCGCAGTCCATGTTTGTTTCATGTAAAAGTAATTTTTGAATTTTTTTTAATATATATATATAATTATTTAAAATTTCACGTGAAAAATATATATAAAAAAGATAAATTTATTTGAAAAAAATACTTCACAAAATATCAGGGTGTTACACTCTCCCCCCCCTTAAAATAAAATTCTCCCTAGAAATGTATATGTTTTTTCAAAGGTTTAGTATTTGAAAGTTCATTTCATATAAACCCACATCATAAAAATAAATACTAAAACATCCATTAAAAAATAAATTTGGTGACATAAATGTTACCCAAGGTAACATATAACAAGGTTTCCAAATAAGATAACATATATGTGAAGTGAATAAAATAAAATGGTAGAAAAAATATAACAATATTTTTTTGATGGAGATTGATAGAGAATATTTATCAGCCTAAGTGGGTGATCACAAAATGATAAATATGCGATGATCTAAGGGACCTTTAGATATATCAAAAATAAAGGTTCTAGGATAAATCTTTTTCAATATTCTTTTCCAAAATTCTAAGAATTTTTTAACTTTATAGAGTCCTAAGGAAACATACTTTATTTTTTTCTTTTTCATATGTATAATCTCACCCTTTGTTTTTCCTTGAACAATTCCCACTTCATCTATTATTTTAGGGAATGATGGTGAATTTTTAATTCCAGAAGAACTAGAATATCATGAGATCCATAAATAGAATGATAAGTTATTCCATCTTCCTTCACTTAACATTTCATAAAAATGGTTAGAACATTTTATCCAACTTTCATAAATCCACATATGGTGATATATATCTTTAATCTCACAAACTTCATTTTATGTTTAACATAATCATTCCATTAATGGTTAACCTTATAACCCTTCCAAAAGTTGAAATTCCAAAACATTAAGAAGAAGGTTATTAATCATCATAAAATTGATCCCCCATAACTCACAATTTATCTCTTCTTAGTCACATTCCAAACATGTGAGAATCCTCATCATATATTCTATTTATACATGGTAAAAACCTGAATTACGATAAATAATTTCAAAAAACATGCATGATTCCTTGTTCCAAAGGTTACTGGATATATTTAGTAAAATCCAATAAGTTTTAAACTTAATACATGATTACATATATTACATTGTAAACCAATCAATTATAAGATCCATGGTAATAAATTCTATCCAATTTAATTTATACAAATCAATCATCTCTTTATCCGAGCGAAAAAAAAATATCAACATTGTGATCAAATTAAGGTTTGTATTCCCTTAATCAAATATTACTTTTATATTTCTTCATCACCATTAAACATATTATGTTCAATCCTTAATGAAAACTTACACTAAAAATACTTATATATTTCATGATTCATATAAGATAATCTTTTAATTCCAAAACATATGTAATTCATTCATCCACCTTTATTCTTAACCCATTACTTAGGCTTCATCAACTTATTCCTCAATACCACATTCCTAGAATATGAAATACGAATCATGTCTTAAGGTTCCTCAACCTTAATATAATATTTCTTCTTATGATCAATGTAAAAAATACTGAAATAACATCACATAACTTTCATATGTTGTTTGTGGTCTCTTTATATTCAAAATTATAACCTATACTTATACAACCATCCTGATTCTCTTTAGGGGATTTCCACATGGGGAATTGATTCTAAAAATTGAAATAATTTCCATATCTAAGTCATTAAATGTTAACCATGTTCCTTATAGTTCCCCGCATTGACTAAAACCAGAAAACATAGTGTGAGAAACATTTATCATATTAGCATGCCATATAATCATGAAAAAGAACTTATAGGGTGCCTAAATCATGACATCTACCTTTTAATCAATGAAACCTTAGGTTTATCTTAGGTTATTCATAGTAATATTATATTCAAATCCTTCATATTGTTTTCTGAATATTTTGTGAATTCCCAAAGAATATCCCCTAGGAGTTTCAAACAAGGTGTGCCGCAAAGACCATTTCATGTACTAGATTACCCTGGTTCAGGCCTAAAATATCTTCTTAGAGTTATTACACCTAGGAACATCTATCATAGAGTGACATCCAATTATAGTATCCAAACATGGATATATTTCTAGGAAACCACTTACTATACCCTTTACCAAAAATTATAAGTAATTTTCTTAAATAGTAACTCTTCCTTATACTTATCCATATAGACATCCCTAGACATACCCTTATAAATATACCTAGGGATATCACTAAGGATTTCTCCTCCTAGTTTCCAAAGTTCAACTAAACCTTTTATCTGATACCAATTATAGATACCCTTGATTTCATACATAGACATTAAATAACTTTTAAAAATACCTAAAAATTTATAAAATTAGATGCCCAAAGACTTTACTAGTCTTCTTCCTCTAGAAACATGGAAAAAATAAACACTAGTACATAAATGAGCTAAATTATCTCACACTAGGTTCTTCTTGACTATCACCCTTCTTAGACACATCAAACATAATACATATCTTCATAACATGGGGAAGGAAACATAAAAATGGGTGATCTCAAATGATCAGTAAGGGTAAAAGAGGGAGATATGTAAGAATAATCATGAGTATAAGAGTATGAGAACATTATCATAAAAATATAAGATCATACCCCACATGTCAAAGATCATAGACATGAATCATGGAATAATGAATGGATGTTCATAAGACATGAATCATAAGGAAACAAAGAACATAATCCATAAAAGCATAATATTGGAATAAAAACATAAAATTTTGGAAAACTCATAAGAAAATAATAATTATTTACAGAATATTCAATGAATTTATTCCAAAGACATCCAGGTGAGAAAATTACTTTACTGAACTGGGTTCACACCTAGTTCTAATCATGTTTTACTGAACTGAGTTTACTCCTCATTCCATCCCTATATTACTGAACTAAGTTCACTCCTCATTCTAGCCCTATATTACTGAACCTATTTCACTCACCATTCCATCCTTTTGTTACTGAATTGGGTTGATTTCTTATTCCAACCCTGTATTACTAAACTGAGTTAATTTCTCATTCAATCAATGTCAATATCATGAGATATAAATCTTTACCCAATATATTAGAGGGAGATATAGGTCCCAACTATCTCATATTGAAATCATACATACATGTTCTAAAAAATCATAAAAAAATCTTATCTTAACCCATGAAATGAAATGGGTATCATAAACATATAAAAAAATCAAAACCTGTGGAGAAAGTTGTAATTTTCGTAATCATTTCATCAAAAGCATAACCTGTGAAAGAGAAATAGATTTCATAAACATATAACCCATGAAAGAGAAACTGGATTCATAAAGACCATGACATTAAGCATAACACATTCATAGAAATAATATTAATGGATCCTTTATATCATTTCCTAGAAGGTAATGAGTAACATTAATGGATCTCATCTTAGATGGAATTTTTTTTTGAAATATCATTCAAAAACATTTCTTGAGGAAAATATTATTTCTTCTTTGAAAAGAGATTTTTAATATATAAAACCATTTTAAAATAATTTTATTATAAAATACCTTGAAATATTATAAATAAGACTTGAAATAATTTTTAAAACCTTTTTAATTGAAAACTTATAAATTAAGCTTCAAAATATTAAAAAAATATTTTCCTTGAAAACACTTTGAAAACTTATAAAGAAAACATGAAAATGTTTTCAAAACCCTATTACATGAAAAAAATGAAATAATCTTGAAAAATTTTTGAAAATAATTTCTTTGAAAATACATGGAAAACATATAAATAATGCTTGAAAACATTTTGAAAACAATTTTCCATGAAAACTTATAAGATAATCCTGAAAATGTTCATGAAATAAATTTTCCTTTAAAATTAAATTTAGAAAAATTATTAAAAATAAACTTTTTAAATACTCAAGGGAATCTTAAAAGAAATGACTTTGGGTAAATCCTTACATGCCATATGAGGCAAAAATAACATTCCTTTTGCATGGTAAAAAGGTTAGAAATATTACTCATTGATAAAGAGACAAGAAGATTCCCTTGAAATCCTAGGTAAAAGGAAAAAAGGGTTAAAATTTTATTTTAATGATTATAGTATATTAGTATAATATTCTTTGAAAACCTTTTTATAAAACATGGTTTTGAAAGAACATAGATTTACAACCAAATAAAGGGTAATATTGGTATTTCGTAAAATTAATTTCATAACTATATTATGTAACTATGTGTATAATTATTGTACCAATACATGAAAATATTATGAATAAACATAAGTAAATAAAATTTATGACAGTTCTTGAAATATGGATCATAATATTTCATCAAAGGAAGCATAAACATAAACAATCTTGAAAAGAGATGTGATTGTTTCAATAAACTCTTATAACAAGGTAACTTGGGTTAATACTCTCCATGTTAGAAAATGAAATAAAATTAATCTTAAAATATCAATAAAATAAGTATATTCATGATATATCATGTAAAATGGAATTATATATGCCATGAAAATAATTTAGGTGCATAAAAAAACACTAGTCTCAAAAAAGGAAAATTGAGACAAAACTATTTTACCAATTTGGTAACTTTTGAAACATAAACCCCATGAAATAAAAATCATATAATGGATATGTAAATACCCATAAATATAATTATAATAATAATTTAATATATACATTGGAAGTATACACACCACACAAATGTAATGAGTGGTGAATAAATCATGTAACTCATAGAAATAAAAAGTGAGATGAAATCCCATTACCTTGTGACTTAACTCTCATCATACTCATTCAAAAATCCTATATAATATATATAAATTTATTATACATCTACCAAATAACAATATTTTCAAATCAAATATCATTAATGGTTTGATTATAACTTTTTTTACTGACATGTTTACAATTCTATGTTATGGTTTCACTTCAGGTAATATTCGCTTTGTTCTTCGCATGTATTTAATTTTTTATATATTTTGTACATATACTTTTGTAATTATTTATATAATTTAAAACAATATATAAATATAATTTATATTCATTATATGTGTTTTATAATAATCTATAGAGTGTATAAGTATGAAAATAAATACACTATTTATGGAGATGGTAAGCCGTACGTACGCATTAATGCTATTTCAATTTAATTGTCATGTTGCAAAAAATAATGTAAGATAAATATATGTTTATATATGTTTATATATATATATATCATTATTAAATTAAATTTATGATATCTTATAAAATTACTAAACCCATTATTAATACATCCTAAAGAGTGTATGTATAAATCCCATCGCTTTGAGGGGGCGGTTGTCCACGCTCCCTCAAAAAAATTATCATATTTACACCAAATGGAAAGTACAAAGATATGTGTTATAAAATGAATAAATAAAATTAATGAGACAATAAATATAATATATGACATATATAAATATATTTTACATTTTAATTTCCACTATGAGAGGTGGTAATGGAAAAATAAACAATCATCGTTTAGTGAGGTGATAGTTTGCCGTACACATAAACAGTATGTTTGTTACCCATTAGATGGATGTGTGTGTAAGTGTTGGTAAAAACTAATAATAAATATATTATAATACATTTAATATAATGGTGTTTTTATTCAAGAATGAAATAATGAGAGTGGAGGGGTGGATAAGGAAAATAAAACAAAGTAGCTTGAGAGAAGAGGTTACCTCTTAATTTGGTAACTGCTTTTAGTTTATGCCTGAAGGATTACTTGGATTAATTTCTACCCAAATATAGGATTATATATAGAAGGGAGGGATATTGAGAAATTTTTTGGGTAAATATTTTCCTAAACTAAGTGTTTTTAGAGGTGTGAAGAAGAGGGAGAGGTGGTGTCCTTTCAAAGAAAATAAAAAGTTCTCACTTGGAATTTTTGAAAACAAGTTAGGTGGACACATGTTTTTACCAAAACAAAGACACAAGAAAACAATATAAATAAATAATGGAAGGTTTAGATACAAAATATTTCCATCCAATTGGTTTTTGAAAAGTTTCTAGGTCATTTGGTCCCATAAGATTAATGTTTAGTCCCTAATTAAGCTTAATTTGACCTTAATCGTTGTGATTAATTTTAATCACTTTTACCAATTGTTTAGGTCAAAAATTAACATGATATAATTAGAAATTAAATATTATACTTATTAAAATGGTTTAAATCTACTTTTCATAATTCCAATCATAGAAGCGATAAAATTAATATTAATACTAATCTCACAAATGTGATGAAATAACTAGTTTTTAAAGTAGACAAATGTTAAAAACATTGTTAAGTTTTTATATTCAATTTCAAAGTGAAATTGATTAAAATTATAATAACCCAACCTTATTACATTACATAATATTGAATTTTAGTCAAAAAATCATTTCCTTTCATATTGGGGATCTTTTCAAGTTTAGAGTTTTAGATAATTGGGATATAATATATACATAACATTCCACATTCATATGGAGAAGATACTACAAAATAAGTATCCATATCTTCCAAAATATAAAATTTTATAAATAAAACATATTTTCTTTGAAAAATGTTCATAACAGTTAACTGAGATTCCTTATTTTTCTTACACATCCTTATAAACTATGAAAATAATTTAAAAACATGGGATGAGCACAAAAATCTCATTAAGGGATATAAAAAGAAGGAAAGAAAACATTATTACATGAATACCTATATCGTGTGAAATCATTAAAAAAAGACATACTTGTACCCATATAAACATAATTTGTGTAACTTGATATTTCCATGAGATTTCCAAAAAACACATAGAACATAAATAGACCAATAAAGGTATCTTGGGACATTACTTTCATAATCTTGTAACCCTCTCAACTACCTTATAATTTTTAACCCTCGTGGCTACCTTACAATTTGTGTAACCATCACAGTTACACTTGGAGTAACCATACGTCCGACCTCCAACATACACATAACCATTACATTTTAGGGATATATATTTCCCACCCTTCATCATAAAAAATTACCAAGAACCATAACATAATCATATAACATGAATAATTTCATAAAAACATTGCTTTTGAATTTCGTAAAATAGAATTTTAAAAGAGGATTTTAAAAGAAAAATCCCTTAAAAATATAATATAATTGAAGTGAGACTTAATAGAGTGGATAGAATATGTATATAAATTGTAAATACAAATAATTAAAAATAATATAAACAAAATTCATCACAAAAACAATTTTAATACCACATAAATAATGAAGTAGAAGGTTAACCCATAGAATGGAAATGAGGTTAAGAATTCCCTTACCTCGTAGAGTAACTCCTAAAACATTATGTTTGGGACCTTGGTGGCTTGAGCCCACCTTGGAAGGACTCCTATGGAGGTAAAAATACTAGGGATTCAAGGATGATGAGTTTGGAATAAAAGAAAATGAAGGAATGAGTAGGTATTTATAGTAAATGAGAGGGTGTTTTTTATTAATTTCAAAGGACACCTCATTAGTGGTTTTTGAAAACCCATGTGCTTGACCATGGTATTTTCCAATGGTATTGGCCACTTGGGATACCTCATGTCTTATCTTACTGTACAAAAGTCAACCAAAATTTTATATTAATTATTATATCAGTATAATGTCATTAAATATACCGAAAACTCAAAACTGTATTTTTTCTATCCATGAAAAATTCAAGTATTTTAGAAAAATCAAAAAAAGTCACCCAAACCATTTTTTGATGTGTAGAATTAAAAAATGAACTCCAATTTTTAAAAATAAATTTCTAAATATTATTAATTTAATTTTTAAATAAAATCTTAATTTTTTCAAAAATAACAATTATAAATCTATAACTCATTTTTTAACACCTTGAAAAATTAATCAGCATCTCATTATCTTATATCATTAATAAAATAAAATAATCATATGATTTACTATTCATAAGGGTCATATTACTATTCATATTACTATTCATAAAGGTATGTCACTATTTACCAAAAAATAAGTTGGTTCTATCAGACTCTAAATAACTTACTGATCACAACCGTACATGAAAATTTTTTTTAAATTCAAATCATAAAGAATAAAAATTATGTTTAAAGGCCAGTTATAAATATCTACTTAAAACAAAGATTCATGCATTTCAATTTATTTTTTAAAAACTTCAGGTGTTACAATAATGACCTAAATTGTATTAATAGTTGTAAAATTGTTCTAATGTGACCTTAAAAAAATAAAGTATAATTTAAGATTATTAATTATTTAAAAGAAAAGTCAGTTATTAACTAAAATGTAGTATTTTTCACTATTCATCAAAAAATTATGTTTCTCAGAAAAATATCAAAAATTCATGGTATTATAATTTCATAATTCTAAATTTAAAATTGAAGTTTATTTTATAAAATTAAATTTCAATATGTGTCTAAAATTAGTTATTTTCTTTCTTCACAGAATGACCTAAAAAGAAGTTCATTCAATAAATAGTATTTTTAAACATGTAAAGTCCTTAACAAAAATTATATTTTTCATTATCAATAAGATTTATTTAAAAAAAACATTATAAAAATATTTGAAAAGTATTAATTACTATCCATATTACTGAGTTTTAACGGATAGGTTATAACTAACTCAATTAAATAATTATAATAATAAAATGATGTTTTTTAGAAACTTGGTAATACATGTAATGTGCGCCATGTCGGTGTTGTGTGTAGTGTATTCCAAGTCAGTATTTCATGTAGCACAAGACAAGTCAGTGTATCATGTAGCGCAATCCATGTTGGTTCGATGTGAAAGTAATGTCTAACTTAGTGTTTTAATATATATATATATATATATATATATATATTTGTGTGTGTGTGTTTTTGAATAACTATTTCTGGTATCACGTGAAATGAAAAATAACAAAAAGATAAATTAATTCGAAAAATAATATTTCACAAAAATCTAAGGGTGTTACATATAAACTAGTTATTTCTTATGAGTGATGTATATACTACCCATGAATGTATTTTATAATTATTTTCCTAAAGATTATGATATTTTAAAACCCATGTACATTTCTTACTTTCACTAGGTATACAATTCTGCTGATTATAGAATGGTAAGGGGTAATTTCACAATGTCATTATTTTCTAGGATTGTTTATATGTATGTATTTACTGGGGAACATTTTTCATCCATTTCCATGTTTCTCAAAAAATCTCTAATGTTTTTACTATTCCTTCACAATTGATTAATTTCATTTTTACCCATACATGAATTTTCCCTAAGGAGAATGAAATGGATATTTGTCTCGTATTTCTAATGAGGTATGCCACGACCCGTCCTCGGGGCCCGTTTCGTGACTACCCCAAGTCCACCTTCCATAGGCCAGGGGCTGGAGACTAGCACCAAAGGTGTAAATTCTGATAAAAGGGAAGACATTACCTTTATAGAAGTAAACAAACACAACAGAGTATGCAACAGAAGTGAACACTATGTAATACTGAATACAAAAGAAAGTGTTGAAAAGTAAATGGTTCAGTATACAAACCCAACTGTAAAGTACAGTACAACTGAAAAGCTAGTACAACTGTAGTAAAGTAAAACAGCAACTACTGAGTCGTCCTCCGGGAATCCCACCTGAAGGGTGGGTACATATGGTATCCTCAGCACCTTAGGTTTGGTCGTCCGCTCCGTGTACGTCTCGCCAAGTGGTCCACCTCCGGGTACCGTCCAGCTCCACAAGCCTCCACCTCGTTCAGTGCTATCCGTCGTCTGCATCCAACACAACGTAGTGCGGGCATAGCCCGTGCAGAGGTGAGTATACGATACTTAGAAAGGACCCCGAGACCCGCAAGGTCTCACAATATCCACTAAGGATAAACAATAAGTAAGATACAAAACACGGTGCATCAACCAACCCTGCTTAGGTATATTCCCATACATATACCTAAGTTGTCAATCCCAATTCGGCTCCAACTCTTGAGCCCAAGCACAACCCAGTCCACACAGGAAATAAGTAAATCACATCGATGATAATGATTGAAAGTCAAGACTCAGCTCACACAGGTAAACATATTTTTTATAGCGATAAAGATGATCAGATGTAGTCACTGATTCATCTAAGCTGGCGGACCCACGTAGGATACTAGTCCAGCTAAGCTGTCGGACCCACGTAGGATACTAGACCATCTACTTTGTCAGACCCACATAGGACACTAGAAAAGAAATCAAACTGTCGAACCCACATAGGATAATAGTACAATAGTCATTGTTGTCGAACCCACGGAGGATTCCAGTACATTTTTCATCGTCGTCGAACCCACGGAAGATTCCAGTACGGTAGTCGTTGCAGTCGCAGCCAGCTCTAGGGTTCTCGCACACAGCACGCTCGATTCCAAGAGGTTATGATCCTCAAGGAAAGGGTTCGATACATCAACTTTCATGAATTCCGGAGTTGATGTATCCTGAGGTTTTGTCTCATCAAAAGGAACCCAATGCGACAGACGGCGCATCAATCAGACGCCTGGTCTAAGAGATATTGGCTTTTCTGTTCCAGGGGCCCAGTTGGAAATACGCTCATTCCAAACCCGTCTGTTTTCCAGAGTCATCCAAAAAGTCACTTAGAGTATCGCAAAAGGACCTCTTCTTCATGAGCGTCCCAGTTCCACAGATGGCGCGTCGATCGGACGTGTGGTCTTAAAATTATTTACCTTTAAGTGAAAACGGGTCTGGCCCATTAAGCCCAGTGGGCTGGCGGGTCGGGTCAACCCAGTTTTGGTGGGTCCGACCCGACAGAGTGGTCAGACCGGCCCGATTAATCGCACGCCCCAGCCCGCTGGCCGCAGCTCGGCCGGCTAGCCAAGCGGTCCGAGGGTGGGGGCGGCTCCCCTCTTTCCCGAACCGGCGGCTCCGAGCGGCGTCTCCCTCTAATCCGGCCGGCCAAAGTTGGCCGGTCTTCCCGGCACAAGCGGCCCGCTCGGGCAGGCCGCGGTCCTACTGCACGGTACCTTCGGGTGTCGCGGCTCCTTCACCCTGTCGGCTGAATAGCAATGCAAAACGGGTGGGGCGGATCGGGGTGGGCCAAGCCCGTGCTGGCTTGAGCCCATGCGGGCTAGACCTGCAAAAACCCACATAAAAAACGGGTGGATTTATCAAGCCTGCCCCGCCCCACAGCAGATGCGGGTAAGCCCGTGGGCAACCCGCATTCAATATTATTTTTTATTGAAATAAAAAAAATATGAAAAAAATTATGAAATACACAATAAATAAATTATTAGACTTTGTCGGAGGAGGAGTCTCACTGCATTACGGTGATGCCAGTGGCAGATTCTGTGGTGGTAGAGAGAGGAGGGTGGTCGCGGAGGAAGTGGTGAAGTCAAGGGTAGGGTAGGAGGCACCGGAGGTGAGGGTCGCACGGGGGAGGAGGTGGGGGAGGGATCTGGGATGGGGGGGTTGTCGCGGTAGCGGTCGTAGAGGGAGGAGGCGGTGAAGGCTGGACGGGGGTCACAGAGGAGGTCGGGACGGCGGTCGCGGAGGCTGGGGGCGGCGGTGAAGGCAGGGAAGGGGTCGGGGAGGAGGCCGGTGAAGGCGGGGCAAGGTTCGGGGAGGAGGCCTGTGAAGGTGGGGCGGGGGTCGTGGAGGAGGTCAGGGCGACGGTGAAGGTGGGTTGGGGGTCGCGGAGGAGGTCGGGGCGACGGTGAAGGTGGGGCGGGGGGTCGCGGAGGAGGTCGGGACGGGCTGGTGACAGTGAAGGTGGGGAGGGGTTCAAGCGGCGGAGGTTGGGGTGGCAGGAGAAGGAGGGAGGGAGGGGTCGGGAGGGAGGGGGTATCGTCGCAGTGAAGTCGGGGCGGGGGTCGCGATGGTGAAGTCAGGGGGCTAGGGGTCACAGAGGGAGGAGTGGAGTCGGGGTCGGGGTCACGGGCGGCAGGAGGAGGCCGAGCCAAGAAAGAAGGGTGGCAAGCGGAGTCAGTAGGAAGACTGAAAAAGAAAGAAAGGGGAGGGGAAGAGGATGTTGGGAATACCATCCCGTGTTCGGAGATATTGAGAAAAGAGATATTGGGAAAAGAGTGGTTGCACGCTGTAACAGGAATACCATCCCATGCATGCGTTGGAGCATTGGGTTACAGGAATAGAAGGCACACGCGGGTTCCTCTGCACACGGGTTGTGTGAGATCTGAAAATTCAATAATTATTATAAAAAATTCAAAGTAGCATGTGGGCCACCCCATATCCATGTAGGTAAACCTGCACGTTTTGGCTTCCTGTGCGGGTTTTCCATATAAGCCCACTAAAAATGTGGGCTATTTTTAATAAACCAGCCCCGCCCCAAATCCGCCCCAAGCCCGCTTAGCTCATGGGCCCGCAGCCTGTTTTTCACCACTACAGCTGACGAGTCGTCCGGTTCACCACCAAAGCGGCCCGCGAATAATGTCCATGCACCTCCGCTTCCGTTCGTCACCACCGCCTCTCGTTACCGCCACTAAAGTATCCATGAACAATCGGAGGGTCGTCGGGCCGTGTTCGTTCAGCCCGCGCCCTCCGCATTAGGCGGTATCAAATGGGCAAAGGTAAAACATGGGTTCAACGAGGGACAAAGAACAAGAACAATTTTTATCAATTAAAAATTGAACATAATCTCCCTACCTTGAAATAAGGTCTGTGGTAGTCGAGCGTTGCGGAAAACGGCGTCGCGGGGAGACGGCGTCAACTCGTTGATGTCGGAAAAGAAGGGGCTAAGGATGGCGCGTAGTTGGCGTTCCTTGCGGGTGGCTCCTTTTCCTTTGGTTTGGCTGAAGATCTAAGGTGATGATTGACATTCCTTGGCAGTTCCTCGTTGGAAGAAAGGTGTTCTTTGTTGAGAGAAGAACACTCTTCTCTATTTCTCCAAAGCTTCCTCAATGTTCTCCCAACACAACAAGTGCCAAAATAAAATAATATCTAAGGCTATTATTTTATTAACATAATTAATTCAAAATTAAAACTCTTTAATTAATTAATTATAGCTCAATTCGTTAATTAAAAGAGTTGGAAAAAATTAAAAAGGGAGAGTGGGAGGTGAAGAGATCACATAAATAAAGGGGAGTTGTCAAATTAAATAAGGGGAAATTAATGGGGAGTTAAAGGGAGATGAAAGGTTAGGGGTTTGTGTGGTCCCCACCTCACATTATCCTCCCATGGGAGGTTATGTGGGTGTGGGACCCACCAATAACTTCTCCTTTGTAGGATATAACTACCATAGAGAAAATAAAATTATGTTCCACACTTTTATTTATTTTATTCTAAATCTCCAAAATTAACTTTCAACCTGCATAAAACGCAACTACGGTAAAGGTCCCCTTAAGCGAATATCAGCACGGCGAGTTCATCGGTGTCCTCGGATTTCAATTCCAAGCACCGGTTCAAAAGATAGAAAAACCCGCACGTACGTTTACTGAACGTACCCGAACAAAACTTCATAAATTGATTCTGGGCACACCAGGCCTCGGAATCAAGTTCCATCAGAAACCGCAGACTCGTAAAATTCCAAAGTATTTAAGAAAAAAAATCCCTTGAAATTTCTGGGTCTTTACATTACTCCCACATCAGGGATTTACATCCCCATAAATCTACAACACAGACTAGGGAAACAAATGGGGGTACTGAGCTCACATTTGATCCTCCCACTCCCAAGTTCTCTCTTGGAGGTTCCCATGCTGCCAGCGAATGCACACCAGAGGAATCGACCACCCACATAAGACCCGCTCCTGTCGATCCTCGATCTCCACTGGGACCTCCGATAATGTCACCCCATCATCGATGTTCAGCTCCCCGTGGTCGATGATGTGAGACAGGTCGTGCACGTATCTCCTCAGCTGAGATACGTGGAAGATGCCATGCACCCGGTACAACTAAGGTGGAAAGTCCAGGCGGTAATCCACCTCACCAACTCTACTGAGGACCTGGAAAGGTCCGATGAAGCGAGGAGATAACTTGTTGCCCCAGCCAAATCTCCGTAGACCTCATCGAGGTGAGACCGGTAGGAAGATGTGGTCGCCATCCTCAAACTCCAGTGGTCTCCGTCTCCTATCAGCATAGGACTTCTGTCTGCTCTGTGTAGTCTTCATCCGCTCTTGGATTATCTACACCTTCTCTGTCATAGCTTGAACCATCTCTGGTCCTACCAGTGCTGACTCCCTAGGGTCAATCCAGTACAGGGGTGATCTACAAGGTCGGTCGTACAGTGCCTCATATGGTGCCATCCTAATGGTGGAGTGGTAATTGTTGTTGTACACAAACTCCACCAAGGGTAGGTGATCCTTACAACTGCGACCAAAGTCAAGGACACATGAACGGAGCATGTCCTCAAGAGTATGAATAGTCCTCTCTGTCTGGCCGTCCGTCTGAGGATGGAAGGCGGTGCTCAGACGTAGCTACGTCCCAAAAGCCTCATGTTACCGCTTCCATATCTGGGAAGTGAATCGAGCATCTTGATCGGAAATGATAGACGATGTCACACCATGAAGTCGTATGATCTTATGAACGTAGAGGCGTCCTAAGATCTATACTGAGCCCTGCTCTTTGATCGGAAGGAAGTGGGCCGATTTGGTGAGTCGGTCAACAATCACCCAGATAGAGTTGTGCCCTCTGGATGTATGTGGATGCCCCGTCACGAAATCCATGGATATCCCATCCCACTTCCACTCCGGGACCACTAAGGGATGTACCAAGCCTTCTGGTACTTGGTGCTCTGCCTTCACTTGCTGACAAGTGAGGCATTGGGAAACGAACTCTACTATAACCTTCTTAATACCCAGCCACCAATGTTGTCGTCTGAGGTCCAGATACATATTCGCCACTCTTGGATGTACTGCTAGATGGAAAATGTAGAACTCCCTTAGCACCTCCTCCTGTAATGAAACTAGTACCATAGTACATCCCCTGAAGAGGATGGCGTGCTCCCCTCCTTCATAAAATCCATCGGGTGCCAGCCCTGAGGATATCTGAGCACGTCATGTCTTGCAGTCAGTGTCCCCTCGTTGTGCCTCTCTAACTCGCTGAAGAAGTGGAGGAGTGGCTGTGAAAGACTGAAGAAGGTTTTCTCCATCAATATCCACAAAGGATATCTGCAATGTGGCTAGCTGCTCCGTCGACTCTCCTAGAAGCTAAATTCCCAATCTTCTGCTGAGAGAATCAGCTACAACATTCCCCTTCCCAGGAGTATAGACTATCTCAAAGTCATAGTCCTGGAGTAACTCGAGTCATCACCACTATCTCAGGTTCGGGTCCTTCTAGTAGAAGATATACATGAGACTCTGGTCATCAGAATAGACTGTAAAGCGCTCTCCCATCAGATAGTGTCACCACATATTCAAGGTGAAGACCACTGCTTCTAACTCTAGGTCATGGGTAGCGTAATTCTGCTCGTACTATCTCAAATGTCGTGAACCATATGCGATCACTGCTCGCTCCTACATCAGGAAACACCCAAGTCTGGTCCCTGATGTGTTGCAGTATACTACATACCCAACACCCTCCTCCGGTATCCTCAAGATGGGCGCACTGGTCAATCTTTGCCTCATCTTCTGAAAGCTCTGCTGGCATCTCTGTGACCACACGAAGGGTTTCCCCTTCTTTTTCAAAGTTAAAAGTGGTGCTGTAACTATGGAGAATCCTGGAACAAATCTCTGATAGTACCCATCTAGACCTAGGAAACTCTGCACCTCCGTCACGCTCCTGGGTGGCTCCTAAGCAAGCACTGCCTCGATCTTTGTTGGATCCACTGCAACTCCTACCTCTAAGATGATGTGTCCCAAGAAGTGAACCTCTATAATCTTGAACTAACACTTCGAGAGATTACCATAAATCCGGTGCTCTCAGAGTGTATCCAGTACAACCCGTAAGTGGTAGGCGTACTCCTCCTCAGTAGTCAAGTAAATAAGTATGTCATCGATGAAGACTACGACAAAACGATCAAGGTAAGGCTGGAAGATCCGGTTCATGAGACTCATGAACATAGCTGGTGCATTGGTTACGCCGAAAGGAATAACCAAGAACTCGTAGTGTCCATACTGACATCTAAAGGTTGTCTTTTTCACATCCTCATCTCGAAATCTGAGCAGGTGATAACTTGACCTGAGGTCTATCTTCGAGAACCAATGTGTTCCCTTGAGCTGATCAAAGAGGTCGGCAATCCTCAAGAGTGGGTACTTGTTCTTCACGGTCACCTTATTCAGGAGACGGTAGTCGACACACAGTCGTAAGCTCCCATCCGCCTTCATGGTGAAAAAAATCGGAGAAGCCCAGGGTGAAACACTGGGTCGGATGAATCCCTTTCCCTACAAGTCCTCTAGCTATACCCTCAGCTCACGAAGCTCAGTGGGTGCCATCCAATATGCTGGAGTAGATATCAGTGATGTCACAGGGTACAGTTCTACGTAGAAGTTTACCTCTCTGTGAGGAGGTAGTCCTGAAAACGTCGTCAGGAAAAATGTCTGCATACTGATCCACCACAACAGGAAAACTCAGACTCTACACATCAACTTCTCCAAGGATGAGACTAGCCAACTGATGTGTGATCAGCTGCCCTCTCCTCTGCGTAAGTCCATCCTGTGCTGTAAAGGCTCCCTTCTCGCCAGTGAAGGTGAACCTGGTCCCACCCGTACAGATACACCGCACTTTGCGCCAAATGTAGTCGATCTGAGCATGGACTGTAGACAACCAGTCCATACCCAAGATGATGTCGTAAGGCCTCGACACCACTACAAGAAGATCCCAGTCGAAGCTCTCGCCTCCTAGAGTAAGCTCACACTGCCAGCGCCAGTGCGTAATCGTTGAGTCTGCTCCCGTAGGAGTCTTTAACCATAAGGATTGAGCCAACGGCTCCATCGAAATCTCCAAGCTTTGAACAAGGGCAGCGGCAATGAAATAATGACTCGCACCTGTGTCTATAAGTACTGCATCAAGGGTGGAGTAGACACAAATAGTACCTCGAATCATCTCAGGTGCATCGTGGTCGTAAGCCTCCACAGCCTAGAGCTGAGCCTGCCTCTATCCGCCAGCTCCCTGTGGTTGGGGTGGACCTCCTGGTGGTGGTGGTGGTGGTAGAGCCTCAAAACGTCATCCACCACCCGATGCTCGGCCAGATCCTCTGCCTCGTCCACCTGCTCCCTGCGGACTACCACGGTCGAACCTTTTCCTCTTCCTGGGAGTTCCCTCCACTGCATGCTGCTCATCTACACAGCGGGTCGGGAAGTCTTGAGTCATGTGACCCTGCCCGCCGCATGCATTGTGCTACCTTCTCCTCATATAGATGGATCTGTTTCGGGTGCCCCGCACAACCGAACATGTATCCTGAGGTCGCTCTTCTGATGGTCTAGTCCGCTTGGAGCTCTGCAACATCTATCTACTGCTAGCTACAGAAGACTCCGCTACGTGTCGCCCTGTGGTGGGTCTCGCTGCTGGTGTCGACTCAGCGAGAAAGCTCTCCACAAGAAGGGCTCGCTCCAGCACTCCTGTCTGGGTCGAAATACTGAGGGAGATCATCGAAGCCCTAATCTCGTGCCTCAGTCTCTTCTCAAAGGTCTGGGTCCTGAAGAATGGGTCTCGTACCATGTCTGTGGAGTAGAGAGAGAGGTCAGTAAACCTCACTGAGTACTGAGCTACTATCATGTTGCCCTGCCGCAGGTGAAGTAACTCCTGAATCTGCACCACACGAAGGGTGGCTGGAACAAATTCCGAGCGAAAGAGACTCTCGAACTCTGTCCAAATTAGAGATGCCTCGTCTTGTACCTAGAGAATCAAAATCCACCATCTACCTACTGATGTGTGCAGGAGACTCGCGGCAAGCATCACCATAAGGTTGGCTGGTGTCCCTACCAATCTAAAGACTCTGACGATAGCCTCCAGCCAATCCTTGGCTGCCTGAGGGTCCATCTCTCCATGGAACCTGGGCAACCTCTGTCGTTGAAACTCGTGCAACACACTCATGCGACGATCACTCTCTACTGTTGGGGCTAGTAGTATCGGTGGCTCAGTAGGTATTGGTACCACTAGTACCTCCGCTGTGATGGGGCCCTACACCTAGGCCTCGTCGCTCAGTGGGCTTCCATCTCGTACGTGACTCAGAACCCTAGTTGGCTGCCTTCGTGGGGACATCCTGAAAAGAAACAGGTGTGACACAGTCAAAACAGTATACCTGGTGAGCTGACACAAAGTAATCACAAAGAAAACTTTTAAAACACACATGCAATCAGTGTTTTCATGAACTGATTCAGAAATCAGGGGTCAGGGTCCTGGTGCATGGATATATCGGCCTCCGCACCAACACTGGACTCCCTAGACTGAAAACCAAACTCAATACTCTTAACACTATTGCTTCACAGAAATTAATGATCAGATTCTGGAGTTCTTCAGTAGAACCAACTCCTATGATACCAATTTTTCACGACCTGTCCTCGAGGCCCATACCGTGACTAACCCAAGCCCGCCTTTCATAGGTCAGGGGATGGCGACTAGCACCAAAGGAGTAAATCCCGATAAAAGGGAAGGCATTGCCTTTATAGAAGTAAACAAACACAACAGAGTATGCAACAGAAGTGAACACTATGTAATACTGAATACAAAATCAAGTGAGGAAAAGTAAATGGGTTAGTATACAAAACCAACTGTAAAGTACAGTATAACTAAAAGGCTAGTACAACTGCAGTAAAGTAAAACAGCAACTACTGAGTCATCCTCCGGGAATCCCACCTGAAGGGTGGGTACATATGGTCTCCTCAGCACCTTGGGTCTGGTCGTCCGCTCAATGTATGTATTGCCAAGTGGTCCACCTCTGGGTATCGTCTAGCTCCACAAGCCTTCACCTCGTTCAGTGTTGTCCGTCGTCTGCATCCAACACAACGTAGTGTGGGCATAGCCTGTGCAGGGGTGAGTATACAATACTCAGTAGGGACCCCAAGACCCGCAAGGTCTCGCAATATCCACTAAGGATAAACAAGAATTAAGATACAAAACACAGTACATCAACCAACCCTTCTTAGGTATATGCCCATACATATACCTAAGTCATCAATCCCAGTTTGGCTCCAACTCTCAAACCCAAGCACAACCCAGTCCACACAGGAAAGAAGTAAATCACATTGATGATAATGACTGAAATTCAAGACTCAGCTCACATAGGTAAACATATTTCGTATAGCGATAGAGATGATCAGATGTAGTCACTGATTCATCTAAGCTGGTGGACCCACGTAGGATACTAGTCCAGCTAAGCTATCGGACTCACGTAGGATACTAGACCAGCTACTCTTTCGGACCCACGTAGGATACTAGAACAGAAATCAAACTGTCAGACCCACGTAGGATACTAGTATAGTAGTCATCGTTGTCGAACCCACGGAGGATTCCAGTACAGTTGTCGTCGTTGTCGAACCCACAGAGGATTCCAGTACATTTTCCATCGTCGTGGAACCCACAGAGGATTCCAGTACGATAGTCATTGCAGTCACAGCCATCTCTAGTGTTCCCGCACACAGCACACTCGATTCCTGGAGGGTCCGCTCCTCGAGCAAAGGGTTCGATACATCAACTGTCACGAAGTCCAGATTTGATGTATCCCGAAGTTCCGTCTCGTCAAAAGGAACCCAACGCGGCATACGGCGCGTCAATCAGACGCCCGGTCTGAGAGATATTGGATTTTCTATTCCAGGGGCCCGGTTGGAAATACACTCATTCCAAACCCAGTTGTTTTCCAAAGTCGTCAAAAACTCACTTAGAGTATCGTAAAAGGACCGCTTCGTCTCGAAGGTCCCAGTGCCGTAGACGGCACCTCTATTAGACGTGCGGTCTTAAATTTATTTACCTTTAAGTGAAAACGGGCCCGGCCTATTAAGCCTAGTGGGCTGGCGGGTCGGGTCAACCCGGTTTTGGCGGGTCCAACCCGGCAGAGTGGTCGGACTGGCCTAATGAATCGTGCAGCCCGGCCTAGCGGGCCGTGGCCTGGCCTGGTGGGACGTGGCCCGGCCCAGCTCGGCGTGGCCAGCCCCGACAAAACGCGGCCCGAGTGGCCGAGCGGTCCGAGGGGGGGGAGGCGTAGTCCCCCCGCTTACTCGAACTGGCAGTGCCGAGTGGCACCTCCCTCCAATCCAGTCGGCCGAAGCCGGCCGGTCTTCCCGGCGCAAGCGGCCCGCTCGGGCAGGCCGCAGTCCTGCTGTGCGGCACCTTCGGGTGTCGTGGCTCCTTCACCCGGCCGGCCGACGAGTCGGCCGGTTCGCCGTCGAAACGACCCGCGGAGCGCGGGCCGCGGTCCTCTGCAGCGTAGAGGCCCTTGTGGAGACGCGATCTTCCTTCGGCCTGGCCGGCTTTAGCTGGCCATTTCTTCTTTAGCCGAGCGGCCTACGGTTGTGGGTCGCGGTTCTTCCGCACGCGGCCAGCACATGGTTGTCGCTTCCGTTCGTCACCACCGCCTCTCGTTGCCACTGCCAAAGTATCCAAGAATAATCGAAGGGTCGTTGGGCCATGTTCATTCGGACCGCGCCCTCCACGTTTGGCAGTATCAAATGGCCAAAGGTAAAACATGGCTTCAATGAGGGACGAAGAACAAGAACAATTTTTATCAATTAAAAATTGAACATAATCCCCCTACCTTGAAATAAGGTTCGTGGTAGTCGAGCATTGAGGAAAATGGCGTCGTGGGGAGACGGCTTCAACTCATTGACGTTAGAAAATAAGGGGTCGAGGATGGCGCGTAGTCGGAATTCCTTGCGGGTGTCTCCTTCTCCTTTGGTTTGGCTGAAGATCGAAGGTGATTATTGACATTCCTCGGTGGTTCCTCATTGGAAGAAAGGTGTTCTTTGTTGAGAGAAGAACACTCTTCTCTATGTCTCCAAAGCTTCCTCAAGGTTATCCCAACACAACAAGTGCCAAAATAAAATAATAGCTAAGGCTATTATTTTATTAACACAAGTAATTTAAAATTCAAACTCTTTAATTAATTAATTGGAGCTCAATTCATTAATTAAAAGAGTTGGAAAAAATTAAAAAGGGAGAGTGGGAGGTGAAGAGATCACATAAATAAAGGGGAGTTGTCAAATTAAATTAGGGGAAATTAATGGGGAGTTAAAGGGAGATGAAAGGTTAGGGGTCAGTGTGGGCCCCACCTCACATTATCCTCCCATGGGAGGTTATGTGGGTGTGGACCCCACTAATAACTTCTACTTTGTAGGATATAACTACCGTAGATAAAATAAGATTGTATTCCACACTTTTATTTATTTTATTCTAAATTCCCAAAATTAACTTTCAACCTGCATAAAACGCAACTGCGGTAAAGGTCCTTTTAAATAAATATCGGTGTTGCGAGTTCATCGGTATCCTCGGATTTCAATTCCGAGCACCGGTTCAAAAGATAGAAAAACTCGCACATACATTTACTGAACGTACCCGAACAAAACTTCAGAAATTGATTCCGGGCACACTGGGCCTCAGAATCAAGTGTCGTCAGAAACCGCAGACTCGTAAAATTCCAAAGTATTTAATAAAAAAAATTTCCTTGAAATTTCCGGGTCTTTACAAGGTATTTCGTGACTTTTTTAGTAAAAGTACAAGAAAAATATTTTTTATCTTATATGACATGAATGAATTTTTCCACTTTTATGACACCATAATTCCTTGAAGCTTCCCTTACAAGCTTATAAGGTCATTTTCAAATAAATTTTTTTTGTTTAAAATTGTCCATCATTTTAATAAATTTTTTTTAAAATAGAAAAAATATTTTTCTATAGAATTATTTGAAGTGAACACTCAAAAAAATTCATCTAAAATATTGTTATTTTATATTACTTGTGTTTTAATGGGGATATTTTCCATAAAACCATTCTTATTATTTCTATGAATGGTTTATGTTTATGATGAATTGATGTTTATGAATTCTGTTTCTATTCCATGAGTTATGTTATAATGAAATGTTAAATAAGACCATTACATTTTTTAGGTTTTGATATGTTGAATGATTTATGTTCTTATGGAACACATATTTATTGTTTTCATTATGTGATAGGTGGGACCTATATCTCCCGCTAATGAATTGGGTAAAGATTTATATCTCATGAGATTGAAACTATTAGAATGAGTAGTGAACTTGGTTTAGTAATACAAAAATGAAAAGGGAGAAAATTTGGTTTGGTAATACAAGACTATAATGATAGTAAAATAGGCTTAGTAACATAGGAATTGAATGGGAGAAAATTCAATCAAGTAATATAAGGCTGGAATAGGGAGTGAACCCAGTTTAGTAAGGGACTTTTTCCACTATGATTATCTTGGAAATGATCCTTGAATAATATGGAATTTATTTTATATGATTATGTGTATTCCACAATTTTATGTTTTATGTTATGATCTTATGCAATATGTTCATTAAATATTTATAAAATTATATAATTTATTCCATGAGATGATATTGTGATCATTGATATGAAGGATATGATTTTTATAAGTTATTTCCATGTTCTTACGAACTTATTCTTATGTTATATCCTTTGATTTACCCCTACTGAGCATCTGAACTCAACCAATACATATTTTTTCTTTCCCAAGTTTATAAAGAATGGTTTTATATAGGTTTACTAAAGGGGAAGATTGTAATGGAAGATGTTGAAGACCATTTATAAAAGTAGTACAATGTGTTCAATGATTCCAAAGGCACTAATATATTACAGTCCTGGGAATATTTTTGTTTGATGTAATGAATATTGATCTAAAAGTATCTAATATCCATGTAAGTTAATCCTGGGATGTTATATAATCATTCATGGGTTTGGGTTTATTTTAGTTTTTAAGTGTAAATATATATCAATGTGTTTTCCATGTTTGTTTTATCCATTTTTCATAAATTCTAAAATGATGTAAAGGTGTATGTTTGGTCCCCATATTCTTAAAAAATCATCATAGTGGTTTGTGTGGTTTGTTTTTTTAGGGTTTTCTTAATAACGAATTCATTTTTCTTTAATTTTGTGTCATTTTCTATTATATTTTTTATCGATGAATTTCTTGGGGTAGAAAGTGGAATATTGGGGAGATCTGAACACTTCATGTTATTCTTGGTTTATTTTTTTAACAAAATTTTTATGAAATTTAAATTTTTTATTTTTTAGGTTGGGTTTCATAGTTATTCAAGGTTTTTTATTTTTTAGGCATAGTTTTTATGCACATGATAATAGAAACCATGTACATTCTTGAGGGAATACACCTTTTCTATTTATTTTTTTCTTATGATACTTGTAATGCATAGAATGTTCATGGTTTGGATCAAACTATGAAAATTCTAGTAAACACTGTGTAAGTATTCTTTGGTCTAGGGGTGGTACCACATGACTTTTATAAAGTTAGTAGTAACCCTGGATCAACTATGTGAGAGTGTTATAGATGGTTGTAGAGGAATTATTAATGTTTGGAAAGTGGTTTAATAAATATGAAACCAAATAGGGATGTTGTGGGTGTTCACTAGATCCCACACAATTACTATAGAGTTCACTAAAACTTGTGTGTTACTCGATAGTAGAATTTTGGTTTTCTATAAATTCATAAACATATATATTGGTAATTTATTTCTCCATTATCTCCCTCCCACAATCATCAATTCCATGTAATTCTATGAGATAACTCTCCCTCCCTTCCACTGTCAATTCTAATCCTTTATTCTCTGATTTATTTTGGTAAGACCCTATGTTCTTCCTATTACCCCCTATACTTCACACTTTATCTCATTTTATCTTGGTTTTTCTTCCTCCTAAAACATTATAGGGTTCATGAGTCAATATTAGGGGTTCTGGATGGTTATAATGTTGGTGGTTCAGTTTTTAAAAGATTTTGGGGGTCACCACCAAGCTCGTTTTGTAATTCACCAATGAAGGTTACATACTTTAGATTTTTTTTTTATGATTTCCTAAATTAGGTTTTTTTACATATCTTTTATTTTACCATTACATGGTGTGATTTAGAATTTAAAATGATTTTTTAATCAATTATAATTATATTTGATTGTTTTTTTCAGTTCCAAAATTTTTTGAATATAAATTTTAAAATGGAATAATTTTTTCCCTATTTTTAATGGTTTTTAGTATTTCCAAATAATAAAGGAAAATGTAAAATACTTTTTTGTTCAATTTTTTGATAAATTAAGGGTTTTCACCTAAGTTGGGTCACATTATGAATTATTAATTAAGGTGTTATGATTTAAAAGGTTTTATGAAAGAGGGTTTGATTCATTATATAGATACTAATAGTTGATTTAGGGGGGGGGGTAGTTTAAGAAATGTTTAAAAAAATATTTGAAACATTTTCAAACAAAATAGAATCCCAATTTGGTTTCATGTAAGGAATTCTTGGGTGTGTTTTAACTTATCTTTCACACTATTCTTGTTTCTTTTTATGGTAGGTTCTAATTGTATGTCGTGTTTTGGATATTGAACTAAAGGGTATTACACTTATGATGAAATTATAATTGGGTGTGATATTATTTTTTATTTTTTATAATGGTTTTATTTATTACTTATTTTCACACCCTCACTTCTCTTTGGTCATGAGAAATCAAGTATCTCTATGGGAAGTCAAGATTTATGAAACACTATTTAGTTTGACACTATGAGTTTCCCCTATAGTATGGTGTTATACTAGATTGGGAGTGCCCCTAATAATACTATTTGTAGACTAGTTGGTTATTTTTTTATATGTTGAAATATAAGAATAATGTTTGTTCTATGTTTGGTATTGTCTAGGTTTCTCTAAAATTTGGTCCTAAAGCAGATCCCATGGAAAAATTCTAGGATTGCTGGATTTATATAGGTAATTTTCCTAATTAATATATTGTGTTCCCTAGCTGATTAACTTGTGACAGAATTAGTTGTTTACTTTCATATTCTCTTTATTGCTTATTTTATTGTATGTATCCTCTCATATGTTTTTTTTTATTTCATATAATTGATTTGATCATATGACTATATGGTACCCCTCAATTTTTCATTTATCTATCTAGTGTGATTGGGTTTTTAAAAATATTTAGAAACTATTTTCTATAAGTGTGTTCTAAATGGAAAGAATTATTTATAATGTGTTCATCATTTTATGAAAATACATTCCAAGTGTCCACATCCATTTAAGAAAAGTATATTTAAAGATGTTATTAAGTATTAAATTCCTAACATAGTGTTTTTATAAAAGAAATATATCATTTTAAAAAATAATAATTCTTTATTATTTGGTTTGTTAAACCTATTCAGGAAGAAAATCTTTTGTTATTATATTTTAAATTATCATAAATTAATTGGCTTCATAAATAAATTTGGAAGACTCCATGATGATATCCTACTGGGAATTGTTTGATAGCACACTATATATTATATTCTATATATAGTCTTTTAAGTTTCCTTTTCATTCTTTTTCATGCCTGTTATTTTTCTTCAAGGATGGTGTTTATATGTTTTGGGTTACTTTGTATTTTAAGATTGGGTTATAGATAGTGATTGTAGGTTACATGTAGTCATTTTGTTATTTGGATATTGGACTATTTTTAGTTTAAATCCAATTGAATCAATAATGTTTGTTTGTTTATATTAAATTTTTCATAATGGTTGGATTGGGGATTTGTTTTAGTGGTTGTGCTATATTGTTATTAGATATTTAATTTTTTTTTCTAAACTATTTACAAGAGTATTATGTGATACCCAAGTACTATATTCTAACCTGTAGAGTTTGGGAAATCCCTTTAGGCCTTGTAACATGCTAGGTTGGGTGACTGTTCAGGTGGAAGACTAGGTTGGTTTGTTAAATATTCAATTTCATTAGTGTCAGTGGTATTGTGGGGTCACTGTTATTGTTTGTTTTTTTAGGGTTATTGGCATCATTGGGGTCATTGTGGTAATAGAGGTTGTTTGAGTCATTATTTTTGTTAGGTAATTTAATTCCATTAACAATGTTATCATCATAGGCCTCATCGAGGTTATCGAGGTAACTAGTGTAGAAGTCTTGACTAGATTCATTAGGTTCATCAAGGTTTTCAATGTCTATTAGTTCATGGTAATCATCAGGGTTTCCATTATCATCATTGTTTTTTAATTCATCCATGTCATCTGTGTCATTGGGGTCATCTATTTTTTAGGTTTGTCAACTTCAATGGTATCATTCACATTGTTAGGGTCATTGTTGGTTTTAGTGTTAGTGGCATTATTTGGTCATCAAGGTCATCAGGTCCATTTTCCCATCAGGGTTTTCTTCATTATTAGATTCATAATAGTTGTTAGGGAATCTGGTATATTTAGCTTCTCCAATATCATTTAAATTTTTAGTGTTGTCATTTTTTTTTGAAAACATTGGGATCACCGAGTTCATAATCATCACCCATTTAATCATTTTTGAAGTAATTTTCATTATCATCAACATCATATGTGTCATTAGTGTTATTGGGGACATTATTTTGGAACCCAATGGGTCATTCGTACATCTAATATTGATTTTTATTTAAATTATTTCTTATTCTTAGAGTTCATGGGTGTTAGGGGTCAAAATGGGGATTTTTTTAGAAGAAAAACCAAGGCACACTATTAGAACATAGTTTTTCTAATCGAGTAGATAACTATGTGAGGGTGATAAAAAGGGTTATAATTGGGTTTTGAACAGTTTGAGCATGGTTTTCCAAACCTAGAGACACTCTGGTGTAACTATGATACACATTCTTTAGTGGATAGTGGTATCTTCTTGGTTACTAAATGTTTTTCCTAGACATTTAGACAAACCATGTGTCTTGTATGTGTGACATAAAGAGTGTGTTTCTACCATCTTATCCAACTAGTTTCTTCAGACTCAAGCCTTATTTTTAATTCTTTAATTTATGAAAATCCACCTCCTTGGCCTAGAATATGTACCTCTTCTTTTATGGAAATTTTTTCTTGTAATCTTTGTATTTTCAATGGATGAAATTCAATTCCATCATCGTTCCTTCCTCCATTCCCATTCATATTTCTTATTCTTTCATTTTTTGGAATGGTGGGACCCCATGGGTGATGCTTGCTGAGTTGTTGGTCTGTAATGCAGGAATGGTTTGTTTTCATATTTTTTAGATGTTTGAGGTAATGTTGTTCATCTTATAGGTGGTCATCATAGAATTTGATGATCTTCGAACTGAATCCAAACTATTTGTCTCTATTTAATCAAATCTTACATGGATAAACACTAAATTATTAATCACATTTTTATTGTGTTGGTTTAATTAAAAAATAAATCATTTATGGTTGATTTTAATCCTAGGTTTTATGTGCTTCATGACATGATTTGGAAATTGTGTATTTAAATGAGTTTTTACAAAGGGTTGTGGCTTTTATGAACACCAAGTGTTTGCTAAAATGGATTAAAGAGATTTTATTAGTTTTTAGAAAAAATTTATAGTGGATTTAGAAAGGATTTTATCATAGGAAATAAATTTTGATAAAATGGGCATGTTTTTTTATGAAATATTATTTGATGTAGATTGTTTTATATGTGCATTTTTTATCATGTTGGCATGGATTAGAACCTTGGTTAACTAGGGTGTGATTGAGGGGTCTATTCAAGGGACCATGTGAGCCTTTAGAGGGAACACCACTCAAGCTTTCACTTTGGTTTTTCTGAGATTCCATGTGATCCATCATAGTGTGAATGATTCCAATTTGGTTTCCAAGGGACTGTGAGAGCCATTGGGTGGGACGACCATGTGATAATCCATGTTGGTTTCCAAGATATTAGAGTTGGACCCAAGAAAGACTGTGAGATATTCAATTTTTTCTAAACAACTAGCATACATTATTAATCACTCATGATAGGCCTGATGGTTAGATACCTAGGAGTACATTAGTCAAGATGGATTATTTTATATGATTTATGAATTTAATTAGTGTTATTTTTATGTGATGAGATAAATTATGCCAATTTTATTTTATGTAGACATATAATGATGATGTTGGATATATCCCAATTTTTCCATTCTAGATATATTGATCATTTTTTGACTTGTTTATTTATCTGATCCATGTTGGAAGTTTGTTGGGAAAACTGGATTTATCTAAAATTAAGAAACCAATTGGATTTTAAAGGTTTATTTGAAAATGGTATATTTTCAAAGTAGTTTGGTTTCAAAAAAAAAATCAAACAATTTGATTTATTTTCATGGGTAAAAGACTAAAATAGATTGATTGTGGTATTCTACTTGGATTTGTACCTCATACCCTATTTGGGACTTTGGGAGTTTGAGTATTTTATTTTGAAGGAAACATTTAAGGGAAAGTAACCATGTACCAGTGTGGCTCTTCATGATTACCATCGTCTAGTGAACTATTGAAGAGATGTGGCCTCACAAGGTATGGATCATGTGGATTTTTTTATGTATTTTTTTCAATTGGGATGTTTTCATGATCCTTTTTTGTAATTGTTCCAATTATTTTGAGTTTTGGTTTATGACTTGAGATACCTTGTATATGTCCTTTTATGGTATGTTTTTTATATGATGTGTGATGTTGCTTATGGTATCTTATTATCTTTTATTGAATACTCAGGTTATTACTTTTTATGCTATTGAATCTGTTAATAATAGTTTTTCCATCCTATTTCATGTATTAGTCATGCCAATTTACTAGGGTTGAAGCAATTTCCAAGAGATGGTTGGTTATTCCTAGAGCATATCGTCAGCCCATGGTGATCGGTAATGATCTTAGATTTATGTAGTGGGCCAGCTCAGGTGATGGGTTGAGTTGAACCGAGTCGGTTAATTATAAAATGGTATTGAAGGCATTTTTTTATTTTGGAGTCATTGTAATAATATATCTAGTACCGTTGGGACTCGAGAGTTAGGAACATGGGAGTTCCTCACAATCCGTTCTTCATGTTGCACCTTGAGTTTCCATGTGTTTTCTAGGAGTGTGGTTATGTTTTATGCCAAATTTTGGGTTTTTTATGATATCTCAAGATATTTTCTATTCATAGTTGATTCTCAAGAGATCTTGGTGTTTTTTTTTGATTTTTCGGGGTTGAAATTGGAGGTTTGGAGGAATCTCATAGTTAGTTTCCAAAGTTATTAATAAACATGTGCATCCTTTGTATCCCTACCAGTCAACTCTTGTGTAACTCACACGGTTGGTGCATATTTTACCAAAAGATGTGGCCAAACCATGTGTAGTGTGAAATAAATTATATTTTTGATGTTTTGGATCCTTTTTTATTTTTTTATTTGGATATATACTTCATCCAATTGCCGATACCCATGATGAGGGATTCATTTGATTTTTTTAATGTGGAATGACATTGAATTGTTCTTAATGAATTTTGTGATTTTTTCTTGTAGAAGATTCCTCATTAAAGAACCTCATCCTGAAGTAGGGAGGTTCTTGAAAAGAATACAATGTCAAAAACACCCATCTTTATTATTCGTTGGTAGATTTGGTTATTCATATAATCCAGTTCTTAGGCCAAGTGGGTGGTCGAGAGTATCCCCACATCGTGGACCATGATTAGAAGTTTTCAATGAAAAATCAACTAGAGTTTCATAGGGATATGGGACCCAATTAGAATGGGGAGTGTTTGGATCATATCGAGTGAATATTTGGGTTCTAAAATACCCCCAAATACCTAAAAGTGTGTTTATCCTCATATGTGGTTGAAGTACTGAGTTGTAAGTGGTGGGAGTATATGGTTCTTTCGAGGAGGCATGAAGATCTCCCTTGGTCAACTTTCAAGTTGGATTTCAATCGGAAGTTCTACACAGAGATCATGAGGGTGGTGAAGTCTTGGGATTTCTTGAAGTTAGATTATGTTCATAATAAGGTGATAGAGTATTCCTCTAGATTTATAGTGTTTTTTCAGGTTTTTCTAGATTTCTGAATTAATGATTACCTCATGGATTAGTGTTTCGATATTGTCTTGAGGAAAAATATCATATCTATACTCATCCTTATTTTCTTACTAACTTGTTAAGAGAGGTTTTACATGGAAACATTTGAAAATGGATATTTTAATGGAGATATAAGTCTCATTTGTTATCTTCTAGTGGGAAGAAGAAAGTGTTCTTCTCCATTTCAGAAGTTGAAGAAGGGTGAGTCTCACCAAAGTAGTTGAGAGAGTATCTAGAATTCTTCTTCATGGTGAAATCCCATTTTATTCAATCAATACATGAATATTAATCACCCCAATCCTCATTTACGAAAGTCTCTTAGGATTTTCCACTAGTGTGGGAAGTCGGGGATCATTCAACGCTTCTCTTAGTTGGATTCACAGGGGTTCCATGTGGGTTCAATTTTTTCAAAAGTAAATTAAGTGATCTTAAAGGATCCCAATGGTGGTGAATGTTGTCCTTATGCTAAGGGATATTCCTATAAGGGGAAAATATGTAAGGAAGGTATGAGATGGGGAATCTCCGTGCAGTGGAGGTTAGGCCAGAGGACTCAGATTCTATGCCATCCACCATAATGGGTATGATATATATTTATTCTTCCATAAAATTGGTTTTATTCAATATTGGGGCATACCATTCTCTCCTTTAACATATTCTTATTGAGGATTTACGTATGAAGGATGATATGATGTCTTTTTTATGGATTTCCTTCCCAATTGGGTAGGGGGAAGTAATAAGGTTTCATGTGAATAGAGATCTATGTTGACGTAGCTATTGTAGAGGTCCTCTGGGACTTCCTTTTTTTAGACATGGATCTTTTCAACCTTTTTATAAGAATTGTAGCATCCGACCTCAAAATCCACTAAAATGTGCTCTGAGATGATTGTGTACAAGTATTTAAATGAACCTCCCCATATTTCAGAGGCTCCTAAATAGTAGTGAAGGCCTAGGGTGTGTCCATGGAGAGACTATTTCCCTCATGAGTTAGAGTGTAGCTCAATGGTAATCAATATAGACAATCATTAGAAATATATAAGATCATGACAATAATGAAAAGGAAAAAGATAAATCATAAATAGATACAAAAGATGATGATGATCATGTCATCTAGCTATAAATATTAAAGTGCATTGGATACATGGGACCAGGCATATGCAAGATGCTATAAAAATTTAAAAAAAAAAATAAAATCATCTACAACTAGTATCACAAGAATAAGTTTGGTCCACAACACCCATACTCAATCCTAGAAATAAAAATCAGGTGTCTAAAGATGGTCACATCCCATTATCTATACCTATAATAATTAAGTATTCATGGGTAACAAAGAAATCCCAAGAAGTGTGTAAGATATACTCAGTAAGTCACCAACAACAGTGCCTAGATCAATCTGGTCAGTGCATATAAAATGATAAGTGTTGGACCCTCTATGATTTTGTAGTTTTCATAATCACAAATAATGTTAATATACAGATTCTACTCTTTCATTCTAGTTTAATATCTCTAATTAAATCAATTATTTCATACAGAAAAATATAATTAAATAATTCAATAACCTATATTCATGAATAAATATGTTTACAAGTATATTTATACAAGTACTTTTGGATAACACTTAGTCTTGTAATGATTCATGTAAGACAGGCCGATGTTCAACACACCGATATATGACACACCGAAGATTGAAAGACTGAAGATTAACAGACCGAAGATTGACAGACCGAAGTTGACACACCAAATATTGACAAACCGAAGTCGACACACCGAAGATGACACACCGAAGTCGATACACCGAAGTTTACACACCAAAGATAACACGCTGAAGTCGACACACCGAAGTTGACACACCAAAGATGACACACCGAAGATTGACATACCGAAGTCGAAACACCAAAGTCGACACACCGAAGTTGACAGACCGATGTTACCAAACCAAAGACAACAGACTAAAGATGACTCATCGATAGTCATAAATAACTGTTTTGATTTTATTAATTCAAATTTATTTCTAACTGTCATATTTAGACAAATTAATGTCTCTGACATTATTTAATGTTGTCTTTAGGGATATTAGTAGATAGTACAAGGTACATGCACGTACAGAGATCATTATGCCCAGAAGACCTTGATGAATAAAAGAACTTCAATTAGAGCTCAAAATGTGATGGATACATAGGGATATACATATACACATAGAGCTTGGAGAACATGATGAAATATAGACTGTGTAAACTCATAATATTGAAAAGATAGAAAATTGAAGCTTGAGATCACATAGCAACTACCTACTTGATCTTTCTGAACATCCTCACAAAGATGAGCTGAAATCTTTCATAAGAAACCATGACACACTGTTCTGAATCCAACTTTCAAAAGAGGACTCGAATATAATTTCCTCAGTATCTGTTGAATCTAGAGCATTACTACACAACACACAAAAAATTATAAACCCTATTCTCTTTCATAACTCTGTTGTGTTCTCATCATTACAATTTTGAGAAGTGTGTATATTTTTTTAAATCTCACACACTGTCTCCTAAGCTAAATTGGAGGATAAAAAAATATCCTCACTTTTAATTCCTTCTTACTCTTGTATCCCATGTAGAATTGTGGAAGAGATCCTTTGAGATCTGTTTATTTTTTTTTCACGAATAACTATGGTGGAGGTCAAGTGTGACATGGACAGCCTATGTGCTATTGTGAACCCCGGTCCAGGGTGTGTATCAAAAGTTTTTTTAATATAAACTTCTTGGTGGTAGGTAATCACCAAGTGGAGAGGACTAAGTCTCTGCTTGAGACTGAACTTCTTTTTTTATCTGTTGTGTTGTTTATCTTATATTTTTTATCTATTTTTTATTTCTGTAATTAAGATAAACTAAACTTTGATAGTTAGTTTAGCAAGTTTTTATATATGTTCTGAATCATAAGGTTTGTTTCGAAAGTTTTACTAATATTTAGATTGGGAAAGCTGAGAACTAATCAATCTTTAGATAACCAAATTGAACCTTCAAGACTTTTATGAATTCACTAAAAACTGACTTTGTTTTTATTTTCATAGGGGGTATTATTTTGTAAAGAACCCTTTTAATAGAAATTTTTATAGATACTCAATTCACCCCCCCCCCCCTTGAGTCATCTACTCCGACCAATATTGGGTATCAAAGGTTTTGAAAGTTACTGTTAGTTTTTCAAATCGTGTCAACTGTGATTATAGTTGTGTTTCAAAGATCTACAAATTTTTGTTATTTCTAAATTTTTATCACTTTGAAATTCTTTTACAAACTTTATCATAGAAAATAGATTAGAAGGAGCTTCTACAAATAGACCACCTTTCTTTAATGGAACTAACTATGTTCAGTGGAAGATTAAAATGAAAATACATCTAGAAAGTATGGGATTTTAAATCTAGAATGCTATTGAAAGTAAATATGCTATTCCTGAAATTGATAGAAACACTTGGGATGAACCTACCAAGACTTCCTATAACAATAATTGTAAAGAAATGAATGCTCTGTACTGTTCCCTAGGAGATGAAGAATTTAACCATATCTCTGTTTGTAAAATTGCACATGAAATTTGGGATACTCTCTCTATTTCTCATGAAGTAACATCTAATGTTAAAGAAATGTGACTGAATACTTATACTATCAAATACGATAATTTAAAATGAATCCTGATGAGTCAATTTTTGATATGTATCTCAGGTTTAATGAAATTGTGAATACCATGATTTCTTTAGGAAGAGAAGTAACTGCCAAAGATAAGATCATGCAGATTCTGTGATGCCTTCCAGAAAGATGGCATGGAACATCTGTGTCTATCATAGAATCATGTGATATTGATAAAATGCCATTGAAGGAATTGATTGGAAAATTAATTATGTATGAAGAAGAATTGAAGGTAAATCAAGAGGAAGATAAACCAAAATGAAAGTCTGTAACTTTCAAGACAACTACATCCAAAAGTAAATATAAAGAGACAATTCAAGTTGTTGTCGAAAGCTCAAGTAGTGATGAAGTTGCTTCAGGCAGTGATGAAGAAATGGCCCAGTTGGCTAGATGATTCAAGAAATTATATAGGAAAAAAAAGTTCTTCAAAAAACCCAGTTAGAAAGGAAAGTACGATAATAAGGGAAATTGGAAAAAGGATTGGAATAAAAATGATAAACCATAAAAGATAATCTATTATGAGTGTAAAAGGAAAGGATATGTTAAGGCTGACTGCCCAAAGATGAAATAAAAGAAAAAGTATTAAAATAAGGATAGAAGATATAAGAAAGCAATGAAGGCCATGTGGAGTGCCTCTGAGGATAGCTCAAGTGAATATAAATCTTTTCAGAATGAGAAAGATGATATGGATAATATGTATTTAATGACAAACACAATTGAGGAAACCTTAGAATCTCCTACATATAATTCTTATTATTCTAAAAGTCAGTCTGAAAATATGACAAATGATGAACTATTCGAATATTGAAACATGTTAGAGGAAACATGTAATGAGTTGAAAGATAAGTATAAATCTTTGAAGAAATATTATTCTCTTATTGTAACTGCTAAATCTGAACTTACAACTGAAAAGGAGAAAAATGCTCAACTGCTCAAAGAGAACAATGAGTTAAAAATGTCTAATTAACAATTGAATAAAGACTGAGAAATGTTTACAAATGAGAAAAATAATCTTACTCAAATGCTTGGTAAATAAATAGCTCCTAAGTATACTTCTATGAAATGATATCAACTTGGTCAAAGGAATTTATACCAATCACATTTTGTACCCAAATCTGTAAAATCTGCTACTTTTTTAAAAAACCAGAAGTGTACTGCACGTTCCAGTTCCACAAATTAGTTTACTGTATCCAATTATTCAGAACCAAATAGAGTTTACTTTTTAAACACTTTATATTCTGCATATAGGAAACCTATAAAACAGTTGTGGGTTCCTAAGGCTTATATTACTAATGTATGTGGACCTAGACAAATATGGGTACCAAAGTCGTTTCTTGGTTAAACTGTTTTGTAGGTAAACTGCCTAAAGAGCTCCTATAAAAAGCTGTGGTACTTGGATAGTGGGTGTTCAAGACATATGACAGGGGATTTTTCAAGATTTAAAAGTCTTATCAAGATCGATGGAGAACATGTCACATTTGGTGACAATGGTAAAGGAAAAATCATCGGCCTAGGCCAGATTAGTAACCCTAACTCTATTTCAATTTATAAATTATTGTATGTTGATGGATTAAAGTATAACCTACTTAGCATATCTCAACTGTGTGATTATGGATTTAATGTTAAATTAAAAAATGATTCATGCCATGTTTTGTATGCCAATAATAATTTAGTATTTACTGCTTTAAGAAATGATAATGTATATTCTATAAATCTAGACACACTAGCCTCACAGAATGTCTCTTGTCTAAATGCCTTTCACAAAGATTCTTGGCTCTGGCATAGAAGACTAGGACATTGTAATATACACTCTCTTAGGAATTTAAGTAGAAAAGGCTTAGTTAGAGACTTACCCAAATTAGAGTTTCCAAACAACAAAGTATGTAATCCTTGTCAAAAATGAAAGAAACATAAAATCTATTTCAAACCAAATAAATAATTAACTACTTCTCAACCTCTCGAGTTAGTTCACATGGACTTGTTTGGACCATCTAGAGTTTCGAGTCTTAATGGGAAGCACTGTGTTTATGTCATTGTAGATGATTTCTCTAGGTATACCTGGACCTTTTTCTTGTCTCATAAAAGTGAAGCTTGTTCACACTTTACCAAGTATTCTAGAACGGTAGAAAATAATAGTGGACTTTAGATTAAATCCTTAAGAAGTTATCATGGTCATGAGTTTGAGAATCAAGATTTTGAAGCTTTTTGCTCACAAAATGGCTATAATCATAACTTCTCTGTACCTAGAACACCTCAACAGAATGGTGTGGTAGAAAGAATAAATATAACTTTACAATAAATTGCTCAAACTATGCTTAATGAATATGATTTACCCATTTATTTTTGGGCTGAAGCTGTTAATACAGCTTGCTACACAATAAACAGATTCTTAATTAGACCCATTCTTAAGAAACTCCTTACGAGTTATGGAATAATAGGAAACCCAAAGTAGGTTATTTTAAAGTGTTTGGATGTAAAGTCTATATTTTGAACACTAAAGATAATTTAGATAAATTTTCCTATAAAAGTGATGAAGGAATATTTCTTGGATATTCTATATCAAGTAAAGCCTATAGAGTCTTTAATAAGAAAACCAAATGTGTGGACGAATCTGTACATATCAAGTTTGATGAAGAAAATCCATATAATCCTAAGACTTCACTAGAAAATGTTGAAGAGGATATGTCAAATATGTAAATTAATGATAAAACCTCAAATCATCATGTGAAGAAATCTGTGAGAACTTCCAGTTCTAGAAATTCTCCACATCCTAACCGTAGTGAACCATATCAACCTGACTAACTTGAAATATCAATTCATAATTTCTTTAGACAAACTATAACCCTTAAGAATCACCCCTTAGATGTTGTTGTTGGAGATTTAGATATAGGAACACAAACCAAAGCTTCTTTGAGAAACCAGGTTGAACATCAAGCCTTCTTGTCACAACTTGAACCAAAAAATATCAATGATGCAATAAATAATGATTTTTGGGTAATGTCCATACAAGAAGAACTTAATAATTTTGAGAGAAATAATGTTTGGAAACTTGTAGATAGACCTAAATAAACTTTGACCATTGAAACCAAATGGGTGTTTAGAAATAAGGTAGATGAAGTTGGATATATAGTTAGAAATAAAGCTATACTAGTTGCACAATTATATAATCAAGAAGAGGGAATTGATTATGAAGTGACTTTTGCAACAGTAGCTAGACTTGAGGTAATTAGGATCTTACTTGCATATGCAGTACACTTGGATTTTAAACTTTATCAAATAGATTTGAAAACTGAATTCTTGAATGGTTATATAATTGAGGATGTTTTTGTTGAAAAACTCCCAAGTTTTACAAATCCACATTTTCCAAATCATGTGTTCAAATTATCGAAATCTTTATATGGTTTGAAACAATCTCCAAGAGCTTGGTATGAAAGTTTAAGTAATTTTCTTGTTTATAAAGGTTTTAAAAAAAGTAATTATAGATCCTACTTTATTTATAAAAATAGTTTCGAAAGAAGTTTTAATAGCCCAAATATAGGTAGATGATATTATCTTTAGATCTTCTAAAAATTCTTTATGTAATGATTTTTCAAACATAATGCAAAGTGAGTTTGAAATGAGTTTAATGGGTGAACTAAAATATTTTCTTAGATTTAAAATATTTCAAAATAAAGAAGGTATTATCTTAAATCAAAGTAAGTACACAAAAGATATTTTGAAAATATATGGATTTGATAGCATTAAGAGTAGTGAAACTCCTACGAATTCTACATGTAAGTTAGATCTTGATAAAAATGGAAAATCAGTTGATCAAACTGCTTATAGAGGAATGATTGGGATTTTGCTATAATTAACTACTAGTAGGCCAGATATTATGTTCAGTGTGTGTATGTGTGTGATATTTCAAGCAAACCCAAAAGAGTCACATTTAAATTTTGTTAAAATAATTTTCAAATACCTCAATTATAAAACTAACTTATGACTATTCTATCCAAAAGGACAACCTTTTGATTTAGTTAGCTATTCATATACTGATTCTAGTGGATGTAAGTTAGATAAAAAGAGTACCTCTGGATCATGTCACTTTTTGGGAAAGTAATTGATATCTTGGTGTAGTAAAAAGCAAAATTCAGTTGCATTATTAACTACTAAAGTAGAGTACATTATTGCTAGTAGTTTTTGTGCACGGATTTTGTGGATGAAACACACCTTACTAGACTATGGATTTCAATTTAGACATGTCCCCATAAACTGTGACAACACAAGTGCTATTAACATTTTCAAAAATCCAATTTATCATTCTAGAACAAAGCCTATTGATGTAAGACATCACTTTTTGAGAGATCATTATCCAAAAGGTGATATAACTCTTGAGTTTATTGGGACTGAATATCATCTTGATAATATATTCACTAAACCCTTAAATTATGAGAGAATAAATTACATCAGACATGAACTAGGAATGATAAATCAGTAGGATCTTCTTGAAACTGATCCTTGAAACTGATCTCATGAAACTGATCCTTGAAACCGATCTCATGAAACTGATCCTTGAAATTGATCTCAAGAAACCAATCCTTGTAACCAATCCTTGAAACTGATCTCAGGAAACCAATCCTTGAAACTGGTATCATGAAACTGATCCTTGAAACCGATATCATGAAACCGATCTCATGAAACTGATCCTTCAATCTGATCTCATGAAACCGATCCTTGAAACTGATCTCATGAAATTGATCCTTGAAACCGATCTCTTGAAACCAATCCTTGAAACTGATCTCTTGAAACTGATTCCTTGAAACCGATCTTTTCAAACTGATTCTTGAAACTGATTCATAAAATTGATCCCTGAAATCGATTTATTGACACCGATGTATTTAAGGATTGTTTTATAATTTCTATCTATTTTAAATAAAACGAAACTATTTTACTCTCATTTTTTCGCGTTTAAATTTTATATTTTACAATTTACAATCCCTAAATGATTTATCTAGTTTAATCCATCCCAACCTTTCACCTTCTCCTCTACCATAAATCCTTCTACCTTTTGTCACTCTTCCTCTCGACTCTCGACCTCTCAACACTGTTGGAATCCGAAGCCTTTTCATGGCAAGGACCAAGTGTGCAATTGAAGAATCTAGAAAATCTACTTCTGCTAAGCTTCAGAAAGGTGATTCCAGTGGGACTGCGAAACCGATCTTGGAAATCCAAGTGGTTACGGCTGAAAAGGAAGTGTCTACTGAGTGGATTCTATCAAGAAAATCCTTTTTGTTGAAAGTACTTTAATCTCAAGGATGGCTCAGTTGGTTCGCCAACAATGAAAGAACATATTATCCCCAGCTAGTGCATGAGTTCTATCAACATTTGAGGATATCCCTGTATGAAGATGAGGCAGCAAAGATGAATTCTCTAGTAAAGGGAAAGGAGATAGCTTTTTTGTTTAAGGAATGGGTTGAATGTTTAGAAATGCCTCATGAAGGTGTCTTTGCTCACTATCCTGGTAATATTCCACCTTCCTCAAATTTTTTCTCTTATGAAGATGCTCTGAAATAGATGACTAGAAATGGAGAATCTAGGAGGACAGTTGCAAATGAATTCGAAGGAGAAGTAAGACTGCTTTTTAAGTTCATACAACATCAAATCTACCCAAGGAAGGGAGATTTCTCTGCTGTGAAGTATCAGGATGTTTTCTTGATCTTTTTGTTGAAACATGGGATAAAAGTGAACCTATGTAGGTATCTAATGGTGAATATCTCTGATTTTATTAGGCCATCCAAGAAGTAAACCTTCTTGTACTATCTAAGGATGATTTTTTCCATGTTGAAAAGGGTAGGTTGTGTGGAAGATGGAGATAAATTGGTAAGTGTCTGTAGTGGTTTTTGTCTTCAAAAAGACATTTTTAAGAGGATGAAAATCTTCTGAAACCCATGGAAGAGATTTTGGGTAGGAGATGAGGAGAGGCTATATGAGGTTCTCAATCTAGTTGACCACCCTTCTAGACCAAAGGACTAAGTTGACACATGTCTCAAACCAAGATAGGTTCCTCTTTATTCTGATGAGGAAGCTGAGGCTGAGGTTCCAAGGGAATAAGAATAACCTTTTAATGATAAGAGTGATCCTGATATTGCTGAAAGTCCCAAAGATATGTCTTACGGACCTGCTAGTCCACCTTTGGACTTTCCCTCTAGAGAATCTTTATTAGGTGATGAGGATGAGGAAGAAACTGAAGTTACTAGAGTTGAAGGCTATTTTAGTAAATTTGATGAGGAATCAGATGATGATAATGATGATGGTGGGGGTGGTGGTGATAATGGAGGAAATGATGATCCTGTGAGTGACTCTCTAAAAATTGGACAATAAGTGGTTGACAGATCCAGTGAGGAATCTGTACATGGAGCTGGTGAGGGTGTTGAGCATGTGGAAAAACAGGATATTGGACATGAAGATGCTGAACATGAGGACAGATCACCCCTTCCTAATGATGAAAATCAAGAGATCATTCAGGAATTGAATGATCTTATGGCTGCTGGCCAAGAGAAAGAAGATGAGGTTCCATTGCCTCAAATTGAGGAAGTGTCTGGTGAAGCTGAAGTAGTTGGAGTACAAGCAGAACCTGAAGTATGGTTGGTTCATGTTCCCAGAAAAGTTATTATGGCCCGAGCCCAGAATGAAGAAGTTGATGTTGATGATATTGTTCTTGATCCTCAGGGAAGAAGGATCAGAATTGATACTATTGAGCCAAGAGACTTTACATGTGCTAGAGAGTGTAATAATGATCCAGGACACATTTTCTTGGTTTATAATATGTCCCGGATGAGGAAAGGGTGCCTTATCCTCCTTATCCACAAGTCCAAACTTAACCAGAATCTTTTGCATCTGTTCCCTCAGTTGCACCTCCAATAGTGAAACCAGTGGCTCCCGTAGTGCCTAGTGATTTTGTTACTAAAGCTGATTTAGAGAAATTTAAAAATGATATATGTGATTCTGTGATAGCCTCAGTTGGATCCAGAAGTGCAGCCTCCACCTCCATAGGTATCTCAGATGCTGATACAGTAAAGATTGCAAGAATAGTAATACAGGAGATTCAATCGAATCTCATTACTACAGCAAAAAACATTATTAGACACAATACCTTATTGAGAGAGGAAGTAAGAAAGATGATAAATGAGTTAAATTCTTTAACCTATGACTTCAAGACTTCCTTTAGTGGTGTTCTGGAAGTTCTTAGGAACTTGGTAACTCATCTACTTAGCATGGACCTGAAGAAGTTGAAATAAGATCTTGGGAAAATGTTGATTGGCCCATCCAGTTCTATGTGTGGGAAAGTGTTGTTGCTGATATGGAGTCTCTCAAGGTTGTGATGGGAGAGGAACTTCAAAAACTTAAGAGTGTTTCATACAAATAAACCCTTGAAAAAGTACATCGAAATATAGACCTTGTCTACAATATGGTCAGGCAGTGCACAAATGAAGCCTCTACAGCTCAAAAAGAAATTCAGGAAAAGGTGGATAAGTATTTGACTAAGATTTATACCAAGCATGATCTCATCAATAGTTTAAATTTTCACATATAAAATCATATAATTCCTCTATTCATAGAAGCATTAAAGAATAAAGTCCTTCAATTGAAGGAGTTTACACCTTTGTTGAGTAAATTTATGGAAAATAAGGATGATTTTGATAAATTCATGCAATGTGGTGGTGAAATCATTAATGACTTCATCAACCTGCTCAAACCTTATCTACATGTTCAAGATGAGGCTATTTTGGTCCCTCCAGCTTCTTCAATTGGTACTGCCTCTTGGCCTTCTGTTCCAATGACTGTCTCTCGGGATCTTTCTCATATTTGACCAATCATCACAGGGTAACGTCCCAATCACGTGTTGTCAGAAAGGTGGCATGCCCTTGAATCTACTATTCCTACAAGTGTTGCCCTTCCTGGTGTTATATTCAGACCACCTCTTCCCTCTACCACTCCCAAACCTTCTCCTTCTCCTTAGGATCCTTCAAATAAAGGTAAATCCCCACAACAGCCAAACACTTAGGGGTGGATTGTTTTTCTTTGATAGGGATTTGATCTTTTCTGTTTGGATTGTACTCTTATGTCTCTTAACATAAATCTTTATGGTGTCTTTCTTTTATGTTATTTCTCCTTTATGCTTTTATTTTTGCTAATCCCAAAAGAGTGAGAAAATATGGGATCCATTCTTTGTCTAAGGGGGAAATTTTCTGGTTTAGGTCATCCATTCTTTGTCTAAGGGGGAGATTTTTGGGTTTCGGACACATGGAATGTACTCACCTTAATCCATTTATTGATGGGGAGCTTTGTTTTAAACATTCTAACAAGGAAAGACTTTAGTTATATTTGAGAATTACACTCAGTGCAGTATGTTATGTCAAGCTATCTTTATTCTACATATTTTCATGTATGCCATAATTCGTGATTATCAAAAGGGGGGAGATTGTTGGACCCTCTGTGATTTTGTAGTTTTCATAATCAAAAACAATGTAAATATACAGATTCTACTCTTTCATGCCATTTTAATATCTCTAATTAAATCAATTATGTCATACAAAAAAATATACTTAAATAAGTCAATAACCTATATTCATGAATAAATATGTTTACAAGTATATTTATACATGTACTTTTGGATAACACTTAGTATTGTAATGATTCGTCTAAGACAGACTGATGTTCGACACACCGATGTTCGACACACTGAAGATTGACAGACTGAAGATTGACAGACCAAATATTAACAGACCAAAGATTGACATACCAAGTCGACACACCGAAGATTGACAGACCAAAGTCGACACACTGAAGATGAAACACCAAAGTCAACACACTGAAGTAAACACACCGAAGATGAAACACCTAAGATTGATAGACCGAAGTTGACACACTGAAGTCGATAAACCGAATTTGACAGACCAATGTTACCAAACCATAGATAACAGACTGAAGATGACTCACTGATAGTCATAAATAACTATTTTGATTTTATTAATTCAAATTTATTTCTAACGGTCATATTTAGATAAATTAATGTATCTGACATTATTTAATGTTGTCTATAGGATTATCCGTATACAGTACAAGGTACATGCACGTGCGGAGATCTTTATGCCTAGTAGACCTTGAAGTATAAAAGGACTTCAATCAGAGCTCAAAATGTGATGGATACACAGAGATATATAGATACACATAGATCTTGGAGAACATGCTGAAATATAGACTATGCGAACTCAGAATATTGAAAAGAGAGAAACTCGAAGCTTGAGTTCACCTAGAAACTACCTACTCGATCTTGCTGAACATCCTCACAAAGAATATATGAGCTCTTTTACAATAAACTATGACACTCTGTTCTGAATCTGACTTTCATAAGAGGACACGAATTTCATTTCCTCAGCATTCGTTGAATCTAGAGCATTACTGCACAACACACAAAGAATTATAAACCCTATTCTCTTTCATAACTCTGTTGTGTTCTCATCATTACAATTTTGAGAAGTGTGTATATCTGTTTGAATCTCACACACTGTCTCCTGAGCTAAACTAGAGGATAAAAAAATATCGTTAATTTCAATCCCTTCTTACTCTTGTATCCCACGTAGAATTATGGAAGAGATCCTGTGAGATATGTTTATATATTTTTTTCCATGAATAATTGTGGTAGAGGTCAAGTGTGTCCTAGACATCCTGTGTGCTATTGTGAACCCCAATCCAGGGTGTGGATCAAAATTTTTTTAATATAAACTTCTTAGTGTTGGGTGATCACCAAGTGGAGGGGGCTAAATCTCTGCTTAAGACTGAACCTCTTGTTTTATCCATTGTGTTTTTTATCTTATATATTTTATCTATTTTGTATTTCTAGCATTAATATAAACTAAACTTTGATAGTTAGTTTAGCAAGTGTTTATATTTGTTCTGAGTCAGTAGGTTTTTTTTTGAAAGTTTTACTAATCTTTAGATTAGGAAAGCTGAGAACTAATCAATCTTTAGAGAACCAGATTGAACCTTAAAGACTTTTATAAATTCACTACAAATTGACTTTGTGTTTATTTTCATAGGGGGGTTTATTTTGTAAAGAAACCTTTTAACAAAAAAATTTATAGATACTCAATTCACCCCCCCCCCCCTCTTGAGTCATCTACTCCGACCAACAAGAAGTGTTTTAATAGTAATAAATACAAGGCATTAAATAAATACATCGGATTGGGTTTTTCATGGGATAACCATCCAAATATACCTTATTTTACCTATGTAAGATGTATCTAAACCAAATTGAACCGTATATGTTTGATATAAAGTATACAAGGGTCATCATAAATAAGTTTTGAATGGTGGAACATGCCCATGCATGTGATTTGTCTTGGTAAACTCCTCCCTAGAATTTCAATTACCCATTATTATCCATTAATCTAAAAGTCTTCCTTGGAACATAATAAGAGACACCATGATCCCATCCAAGGTGATCTAGAAGGAATACAACTATCACTCCAGGGAACTGTAAATCCCAATACCATAATGGTCCAATAAAGGCGATCCATAAATGGAATCCCAAATATCACTCTCGGCATAGTATGTAATCAAATCTCTGATCATATCAAAGGTATCTCACATAGGTGAATGAGTATCACTCATGACCTAGTGTAACCATCTATCCACGATCCCATCCATGGTGTCTCCCCTAGGGAACTGATATCACCTATATGGAGTTAAGGTAAACACAAGGTGATACCATCAAAGGAATAACCGGTATCACTCTCAACGTGTATACAACTAATAACAATATATAATCATCATGATTGAAGATCCCATCTAAGTCATCCCATATGGATTTGTGTATCACTCTTGTCTTAGATGTGATGTATGTTATCTATAAACAGTTCATATTATTTAGAAATTCATTTTATTCATATTACTTTATTCAAGCGGTCCATTTAATTTAGTTAATAAATTTAAGTTATTATAAATTATAGGGCCTAGTTCATTTCCATGAATACTTTATTATTAATTCTGAATCCTTATATATTTAATATAAGAGAAAACACACTTCAAAAGGTGTTTAATCACTCTAAGGTAAAAAGGGTCAATAGGCCTCTATGGAAGGAACAACCATGGGGTGGCTCTATCAAGGAAATTATCCTATGGTGATGATCTGCCACTATGTTGGACCATATAGGGCATGAAAAACCATTTAATTTTATTTATTAAGATCTTTAGAGGAATCCCTGAAAAATTATAGTGTGAAGCACAATGAAACAAAATACAAATGAAAAAAACATAGGAAAGAAACTATACCACCAACCTTCAGTTCATAGATGACCACTCATCTCTTTCTGACCATTAGTACGAGATAAAACATAGGGAAATAGAAAAATAGAACAAACCCCTAAAAATAGGGAAAAACAACTCACAAAAAAATCACAATAAATGGGATGAAAAAAATATAATAGAAGGATGTGGTGTGTAGAGCATACCAAGAAGAATCCAACTCACCCAATGGAAATGCAAATAGAGATCAGGTGGAGGAGAAAGAAGGATCCCTAGATTGGGTGTGGAGGAGGTCTCGCATGTCATTTAACCTAGAGAAAAGGGTCATTTGGTTAAAAAATAGATCCTTAATCCTTTTTAAAAAAATCAAGAATTTAGATGGTGTGTAAATTCTTTAGACAACGTGTAAAGCTTGTGGACCCTTCCACCGAGAAATCCCAATTCACAATGTGTGAAGGGTCTGGCCAGCCCATTACATTTTGTGTACTCAATACATGTCATGTATTCTAAATACACAATGTGTATTGCATACATATCATGTAGTTGGATTACTATCAGTCTCTATCTCATCTGCAACATTTCCTTCCAAAAGAAAACGGACCAATCCTATAATGCATTTTTTGGGTTTAAATGAAACTAAATGAAAATGAACCACACTAAAAATCCTGGATGTTAAAGGCTACAATCCATAAAAACTATTCCTTGATATTCCCTTCCTAAGGTTGTTAGAAATATTTTGATAAAATTTATAGCCAATGAGCATATATATCAGCCCATATCTCCTAGGTATCATCTTGTACATTGTCATACTACTATATTACCAAGACTAATAGGATTGACCTTCCTCATATAGCCTTTATGCTCTGATCAATGATACGTATCAGATGCTCCTCAAAGAATGCATCAACCACCAACTCAGTATCTTTAGGGTGAAACAAATGATACATGTAAGCATAATAATGAGAAGTTATGATGTATGGAAGAAGTCATGAATAAGATGATACGTATGAGGTAACTACAACTGATAAGATACTAACCCGACTCTCTCCATGATCTAAAATGGCCTGATATAATAGGGAGATATATTTCCCCATCTCTAAAAACTTCTGAAACCAAATCTAGTAAATACACACAGAAATACCTAGTGTCCCACCTCAAACTCCATAAGACGGAAATGATAATTAGTATAGGACTTCTTCCTGGAGTAAGCTACAACCATACACTTATAAATCAAACATACTTTCTATGATGTATCTTAAATGAGATGAGGACTCAGTAGTGCTACCTCACCTAACTATAATGAGCATAGTGAGAATAGAATGACCTACCATAAGGGGCCTCATAGGGATCCATACAAATTATTTCATAGATTATTTTTTTGTAGGAAAACCTGAAAATAGTTATACAATTCTCCCGAGAACCTCCAAAATCATGGATGCATGCCCAAATCATATCCTCTATCGCATGTATCATCTGCTCAGACTACCCATTGGTCTGAATGTGATAATATGTAATCAAAAGCACATGTGAACCCAGTTACTTATGCAACCATTTCTGGAATAGTGATGTAAAATGAGCATCTCAATACAACACTATAGAATGGGGGACCCCATAAAGGTACACAATCTCTTGAATATAAAGACACCCAAGTTCATTAACTGAGAAGTTCTCTCAGATCGGTAGGAAATGTGTGACCTTGGTCAACCTATCGATGATCACCCATATAGTGTCACTAACTCAAGGGGATCTCAGCAGACCTGTAATTAAATCTATGGTTACATCATCCCATTTAATTTTAGGAATGTATAGATGTTGTAGAAGTCCAACATTTCACTTATGTTCCACTTTCTCTGACTGATAGGTGGAATGCCTCATGATGAAAAATAAACCTGCCTCTTCATACCTGGCCATCAATACTAGCGATGTATGTCTTAGTACATCTTGGTAAGCCCATGGTGAATATAATAAATTGATGGACATGATTCCTTCTTTAACTCTTCTTATATGTCTGAAGGAACCCATATAAGTCCACCGAACTACAATATCTCAATCTCATCGATAATCTAACATGCTAGTGGGTTATCACTAGAGACATTATCCCTTAAGAAGAGGAACTCATGATCTAGAATTTTCCTCATATGCACCCATTTCAGAAGGGAATATGTCACCACTATAACTATTAAATAAGTATTCTTGGTGTATTCCTAAAACTCTAGGTTTATCATAGAAAAAAAAATCCATAAACTACCACACAATAGTGGTCTCCAACATGTCCTGTGACTGAGTCTTTTATATCAAGGTGTCAGCAACTCCATTAAACTTCCCAGGTGTATAATAAATCTCAAAATCAAATGAATGCAGGTATTATACCCACCTATGTTGTCATCAAGACTCACTATATAGAGATTTATTTTAAATTTTTTTTATCCTTATAAATAACTAACCTATCATCCAAAAGATAATTCCTCTAGCATCATAAAGCATGGACCATGGATAGTAGCTTGAGGTCAAGGGTAGGGTAATTCCTCTTGTGATGTCATAGCTGGTGGGACCCATATTCTATAACTCAATCACTATACATTAGAATTGATCCTATACTACTTTTTAAAGAATCAAAGTAGATTGTATAGATTCTTCCTGGATTTTCTAGAATCATGATTAGCATTAGATTCATTCTACCATTAAACCTCTAAATGGATGTATCACAATACTTTAACTATATGAATGTTACAAAATTTTTAGTCAGGTATATAAGGGGCACTTCTAGGTGTCTTAAGTCATGAGTAAACCACATTTAATGGCCAGCTAGCCCCAAAAAACTTCGTATATCTAAGAAATTCTTGGGATTATCCTAGGAAACCATGGATATCAACTTCTATGGGTCAGTAGATACACCAATATCTGAAATTATATGACCCATGAATTCATCCTTATCGATCCAAAAGAGATATTTTTTTACATCACATATAGTTGGTTCTCTCTCATTTTATTCAATGTGATATCAAGATGGGTTGTATGGTCCTCTATGGTTTTAGAATGCACCAAGATGTCATCAATAAAAACTACAACAAATGAATCCAATTATTGGTAGAAAACCTGATTCACCAAGTCCATAAAGACTGATGACACATTATTATGGCCAACCAACATAACTAAATACTTTTAAAATATGTATATACATTAGAAAATTGTAGATGGTGTGTTAGATGGTCTCACACGCACTTGATGGTAAAATAACCTCAAATATATATTATAAAAAACTCATGCTTCTTGGAGCTAGTCTATGTAGTCATCTATATGAGGTAGTGGATACCAGTTCATTATCATAATATGGTTCAACCATCTATAATTCATTCCATACCTGAGGGTATCATCCCCCTTCTTGTAGAAAAGTATAGGTAAATCCCACAGAAAAATGATGGGTATGATAAAACACCTTTCATCTAGATCATCCAACTACTTCTTATGTTCTTTGAGTTTATTAGGTTCCATTCTATAATGAGGAATTGAAAATTTTACCACATAGAGCACTAGCTTGATGGTGAACTCCACCTCTCTCACATGAGTAAAACCAAAGAAATAATCAAGGAATATGTCCATAAATGATCTGAAACATGAGGGAATTCAACAATATAGATTTCTTGATTGGTGGTAATATGAATAGACACATGGGATACCACCTTTCCGGGCCTATTATGATCAGATCCAGCTCGGCATTCCTAGATATACCATTCAACCTTACTAACATATTAGATACCATCAATTGATGTAAAAAACACCCTATGGTGATAACAGTCAACATGGGAGTGGTAAGGAACTATCTAGTCTTTACTGAGAATTACATCGAAGCCAATAACCTCGAGGAAAAATAAATTACATAGGAAAGGGAACCCACCCACCTCAAGGGTCAATCCTTTCACTAGAATATAATCTCTAAACTAACCACTAAGAATGTGTCAAGAGTTATAGAATCACAGAAGTACTTTATCACTAGGCCCAAAATTTCCATAATTGAAAAAGATATAAAGGACTATGATGCACCTATACCAAATAAGGAAGAAACTAAATTAGAGGATACTATAATAGTACCTCATACAATAGAAGGACATGGACTATTCTCCTTATGTATAGGAAACATTGTGTAGATATGGCCCAAACATAGGCTAGGATATGCAACCATACAAACCTACATCGGTGTGATATGCTAGTGATGAACCTCAGAAGTCTGAATATCTCAGCCATGAACACCTCCATGGCCTAATATCATAGTATTAGACCAGATCCAAGCCTGGTGTAGATCCACTGATTCTGTACCTTAAATCCTTTTCATCACAAATCCATTCTCACTAGAAATTGGAGTGAATCCTCCATAGAGGTTCTAAAGGTGACCCATAATTCTGCAAGCTTAGTACTCAATATGGTTCCTCATATAGTGGTTATTCCTATAGCCTATGATTCCTCAATGGTGAAACACCATAAAACTATTGGTTCTTGTCATCTTGTTAGAATTTCCCCATATAAACCCCCAAAAAACATTTCATATAGCTGAATAAACCATCTCCCTACCAGTAAGATGATCCACCCTAGCCCACATTGACACCATCCCTTAGGTTCTTCTCAATAATGAGGGACTGGTTAACTACTCCTATAATGGTGGTTAGTCGAAAAATGTCCACAAACCATAGAATGGACTATGCAATACAATCCTCAAAACGTCTCGCAGTCATCAACTCGTCACCAGTAGGAGTCAGCGAAAAACACTGGTACTCAGTGAAATGAACTAAGTAATCCAACCAAAACATGTAACCCTACTATAGGTGCATAATATCTCATGAATGGTCTTCTGACAACACATTGGGGAAGAAAAAATCATAGAAGGGTGTCTATAATCCTACTTAGACCATGTTTTGATGTCATCTGGCATGGGTTATGATGTCCTACCAATGTTTAGAAGAATCATAAAACATTTAGGTATCGATCTTAACCCTCCAATATGGAGGCATCTCAAGTTGTTAAGTTATTGAAATCCTAGACTCTATCCATGACTCTACATCCTGAGGACAACCATCCCCTAATAATGTGGGAGGATGTTGCTACTGGAACTCTAGAGTCATGTCTTCTATAGTTGTGGAAAGTTGTGGAGCACCCTATACAAATTTCATGAAGAATAAGAAACTATCACAAAACTGAGTATCGACACCCATTGGATTATCCATAATAGGTACCTCAGGTTGAACTATATACGCTAACACTGGTGGCTCAAGGCCCACCACCTCCAAAGTATGGTCATTTCCATCATCCTAGCATAAGAATTGAGGATGTCATGGTCTCATAGGTTTATAATTTTCAAGTTCATTCCTTAAGTATTATTTAATAAAATAAGATAATAAAAAATGAAACAATGAAATGAAAGGGACGCAATAATCCTATAATGAATCACACATCTCTTTTTTCTCCTAAATCCAGGTCTATGTGATAAATAAAAGATTATTAAATACCATGAGAGACAAAGCCTACATCACACTACTAAGGTTAGGTTAGGGTCAAGGTCTCATACAACACAACAGATGCTCTAGTATATAAAGTGTCAATTAAAAGTTATAGAGGAAAAAACCTTCACATTGCAATTGTAATCCCATTTAGCACTAACCATTTCATTATAAAACATTAATTTGTTGACGTTCATTTTTACTTATGGACATATAGATATCCCATTCTAGTTAATTACTTCCCCAATTCAAAATTTTTGAAGGATCGTAGTCTTTATAAATTAAAATTGGAACGTCAAGTTACAGTGACCTAACATATATGTCCAGTATTAGGACATAACATATCATGTATAGTGACATGATTGATTGAAATACAATTCCCAATTTACTGAAATACCATCTTCATAAATTTCAAATGGCAGTCATGAATCAAATCTATAATATTTCACCCCTTAGAACCAATGGTTTATGGATCAAATGTGGTATAACTAGTTAATTATGTTTTAATCAACAATATATGCGAGAAATAAATGTTGATATTGATTTATTAAAATTAATTAATCCAATTATATTATCTCTGTAAGAAATGTTAGAACATTTCAGTATATAAAAATCAAGGCATAAACAACAAGCCTACGCATTAAATGGAATGCATGACGAAACATAGATATGAAATGGTATAATTCATTTTAGTTGTCCTAGGGTTACTAATATGATACATGAGATTCTATGAACTCATTTTTTCAATGAAGGTAATGGGACCTTTAATAATAATAACAGCAATAATAAAAATTTCACAAAACATGTGTTTCACCCTATGTTGAAATCAATTCAACTATAATAGACCTAATACAAAAAATAACCATATCATATCCTAGAAAATTTGGGTATCTTCTATACGTGGGTTAGCTACTCCTAGGAATAGGCTCATTACCAAATTCCATTAAATCCCATTATCCTATCTAATACCCAAAAAAATAAAAAGGAAGAAAAAAATATGTTAATACAACTTTGTAGCATCCCACCTCGGAAGCCAAATAAATTTTCCCCATGACGGTTGGCCAAAAAAAATCAAGTGTGCATCCCTATACACTAGATGATATAGACTATCAAGGAGGACCTAGGGTGTGTTATTGGGAGACTATTCTATCATAATTTAGAGTATATCATAGTAGTAATCAATATAGATAAGTGGAAGAAATAGATAAGAGTATACAATAATGGAATAATTAATATAATTATCCTATAATAATAAACATGGAAAAGATGAATCATAAATTTATACAAAAGATAATGGTGATCATGTAATGTTTCTAAACAAAATAAACATCATGGAATATAGTGGAAAATTCATATAAAACATGCTATAAAAATACCAAAATCCCAAAAGGAGATGCAACTAGCATTGTGAGCATAGACTCGGTCCAACGCACTTGTAATCCATCTTGGAACTAAAAATCATTTATAGGAAGTTGGTTTCTTCACTTTATCTATACATGAAATCAGGAATCCTTTTAGCTACCAAGGTAGCCTATGTAGGGTGTGAGAAATACTCAGAAGGCCACCACCAATGTGGTCTATATTAATCCATTCATTTCATTTAAAATGATAAGTGTACTGATAATAATAACTGGATGATATTAAATATATATATATATATATATTGGACTATCATACACATGGGATAAACCTTTGAATCCACCTTTTTTGACCTACAAAGGATGTCTCCAAACCATGGTGACCTTTACAATTGTGATATAGAGTATACAATAGTCCCCATAAATAAGTGTTAAAAGGTGAAGCATGACCAAGAATGTGATTAGGATTATAAAACATGCCCCTAGAATTTTAGTTAAACATTATTATTATTTAATTAAAAATTCATCCTTGTAACATAAAAATTGGAACCCTGAGCCTATCTATGGTGATCTGGAAAGAATACCAAGTATCGCTTTAGGGGTACTATAATGCTCAATATCGTAAGAGTCTGTCAAAAAAGGTCAACAAATAGAATAAGAATATCACTCTCAATGTGGTATGAAATCAAATATATGATCCCATCTAAGGTATCTGACATAGGGTACCAAGAATCACTCATTACCTATTTTAACCATCTATCCATGTGCCCCTCCATGATGTCTCCAATAGGGGATCTATATTTCCCATATATGGCTAAGGTAAAGACATGTTAAACCCATCCCATAAATAACTGGTATCACTCCTGTCGTGTATACAACTCATAACAAGATCAAATAACAAGCCTTAATGAGCCCATCAAAGGCATCCCATAAGGATCCAAGTATCACTCTCAGTTTGGATCTGATTTATTTTAGCTGTCAAAAGCTTATATTATTTAACATGTCATTTTAATCAAGCTAATTTATTTAAGTTGTCCAAATAATTTAATTAATAAATCCATGTTTAGTATAAATAATAGGGCATAATTCATGGCCATTCATCCTTAAAAATTAATTCCTCGTCCTAAAATATTTAATACAAGGGAAAACACACATCCTAAGGGGTTTAAGCACACTGAGGTAGAAAGGGGAAATCTTCCCCTAAGAAATGAACACCCATTGGGGGACTCAAGAAAATTCAATCACCCCACAATCATGATTCCCCTCTATTTAGGACCTTATAGTTCATGTGAAACCATTTAATTTAATTTATTTTGCATTTTAGAGGCATCACTGGAAATGTACAACACACAACACAAAAATGCATAATATAAAGGAATTAAAACATAGGGAATGGAACCAAAGAAACAAATTTCAGTTTGTTTATGACCGCTCATCCTTTTTAGGCCTTTGATTCGATCAAGAATGGGAGAAAATGACATAATGGACCAAAACCATAAAAATAGTTCAAAATAGCTCACATCAAAAAAATGGAAGAAATGTGAAGAGAAAACTAGGAATAGAAGGAAGTGGAGTATATATATTACCAAGATAAATACAACACAATGAATGGATATTAAAATAAATCTAGAAAACGGGAGAAAGAGGTATCCCTATATTGGTTGTGGAGGAGGCCTCACACATCGATGCTACTAGAGGAAATGGGGTGTATGTTAAAAAAAGATCACACGCCTGATTAGAAAAGAAATTCAAGAATTTACTTAGTGTGTAAATGCTTTACATGATTTGTAATTCTTAAGTTCCCTTACCTTGGGAAAGACTAGATTAAAATGTGTAATGGGTATGGGAAACTCATTACGTATGGTGTACTCAATAGACATGGTGTATTCTAAATACGCAGTGTGTATTAAATATATGTTGGGTAATTAGTCTGTAGTTGGACTCCATCCCACCCAAAACTATTAATTCTAAAATAAAATAGACCCTATCATAGGTTTGTTTTCCAATTTTAACCAAAACTAAAAGAAAATTCACCTCACTAAAAATCCAAAAAGTTACAAGCATGGATTGGTTGATCAGATTGAATGCACTGATCACCTTTTATAATTATAGGTTCAAGTTCATAACTCATGATGGGAGCACTAAAGTCTTTCAATGAGAGTGGGGTCCATGGTAAGGGAGGGTAGGACCAGTTTCTTCAAAGTTGGGGTTTATCTCATGAATGTTTTCTAGGCAGTTCCATGATGTTGTTGGGTTGTGTGTGGTGAGTGATATTCCAGTGGGTCTTGGATAGTTAACTGAATGTGTTTTTTGGAATATTTTTTATTATTTCTTCCCTAATGAGTGGTCAAGTTTACTATCAATATTATAACCATTAAAATTATTATATCATTGTTTCCTTTTCATATAGAGTCAAATGAGCTAAAGGGTTGAATGTATAGGTAGAGGAGCCTAAGGGAAATGGATTTTTTCCACCCCTCATATCATAGTAGGCTTCACCTATACTATTTGAAATGAAGGTAGATAGAAACCTACAACTTATCACAGACTATAATAATATTATCCTAGTGACTCTGAGGAATAAATACACATTTTCTATAATAAATTATCTCTTTCATCATATCATGGGAGACAATTTATTTTTAAAGACTGACCTGAGATCAGGGTACCACTAGTTGAGGGCCTCGGAAGAGGATGTTCCAAATACCACATTTCGAATCTCATATATATATTTTGAGAATTTTATATGTAGTCTGGGATTAAAAATTCTATAATTCTCACTATGTAGTTAAATAACTTTTTCTTTGAAAGGCGTTGTCATGGGCGACCTCAAATGATTAATGGTTTTTTGGGGTACTTGGGTGCAGTAGAGTGGCTGACCAAGGTCATCTCTCAAAGGAGGAAGTAAATTAAAAAAACTTCTTAAAGGTATTATAAAAATAAAATAAAAGAGAACAAAAACACTACATGAGAGTATGGGGGGTTGTTTATTTTTTATAAAACTATAATAAGTTTTCTGGATGAAGATTTCATTTTTTTTTAATTTTGAAATGAAATTAGATTAAAAAGGCTCAATAAGAAGATTTTTTTTTAGAAAATATTTTAAAAGGAGTAATTGATATAACTCTACCACTTAACTCAATTATTTATCATTATCATCTAAATTAGCATCAAATTAATTTTGATCCCCTAACTTTTTAACCCCCAAACCCAACAAAAACTAACTTTACCACTAAGATGAATTGAATTAAACCCTAGGCTATCTATGAAACATGCAATCACAACACCCTACTTTGATTGGTGTTATAAGGATAGCTCATGGTCAGTGGTAAATTAGGGCACATATCCATTCTAGAAAATGAGTATGAATTGTGTTTAGGTATTATATTTTAACTCTACAAATTTATCCTGTGTGGCCTTATATTACCACTAAAGATCACACTCTCACAATTCACACAATACTCGACCTCACGTGTTTTTGTGTTAATTGTTCAATTTCTTGCTTAGTTTCTTCTAATTTTAAAACTTAATTCATGGATCAAATTAAGTTAATTATAGTATCTCAAAGATTCAAAATAATTAAATGAATAGGGTATAAGATAGATCAATCACTAGGAAAACTACTCTTTCATGGGAGTGTAATCATCGTAGAAGTGAATTGCATATGCAATGGTTTATAATGGGTATAACCCAATCATGCTTCTACTCAATAATTACAGCACAAATAGGAAGATAAAATAAGAAGAAAATTGAGCAAAATAAAATAAATGGAAGATAAAATAAGATGTTTATTGAAAGAACAAAAGCATTATAACAAAGAAGAGGAAGAGAAGAGCATTTTGGAGGAGATCCTAGATTGAAAGCTACCCTCCTCCAATGGTTAATTGAAATTGAAAATAACCACTTTAACTCTTCTCCCAATCCTCTAAGGTACTTCCCAACCATTCCAAATGAGAAAAATACATATTTATAGAGTGGAGGGGAGGCTAGATTAAAAGTGATTTCAAGTGTGAATGAGGATATTCTTCCAAATATTTTAATCCCACTTGAACCACCTTCTTGAACACCAAAACTCGTGAATTATCTGTACTTCCATGTGAGAAATTGGGTTTTAGATCCCCTCTCAAAATTTGGGCAAATTCCATGAAAGGATGTAGAAGATATGGCCCAAACACTAAAGTGATGTCCAATCTCGCGTGTCCAACCCACCATTGACTTAATGGCCCATTTACTCCATCCCAATGAACTCTTTATCTCTAGTGTCCTGAATATAAGTTGTATAAAATTAAGTGATAAAAAATGTTACAAAATTTTAAGTTCAAATAATTCATATTAAAATATTTATGTTCAAAATATTACAGTGAATTTTAAATGGGTAAAACTGGAATTTTCACCATATTTTCAAGTGAATGATCTAATCCCAAATATTTTATAAATAAACATATTTAACACAATGTGAGAGAATTATATCATTTATTATCAATAAAATATTCAATAAAAATATGTTTTACCAACTCCCCCACACTTACCCTTTTTCACTCTTGGGAAAAACCTCATATCATTTATTCTAAAAAATTGTGACAAGATATGCATATTCAAATTTATCAATCCATAGTGAAAATATAAGCAAAGTAATAATACCATAAAGATTCAATATCAATAAATTTTAAAGTCATTATCTCATAAATTGTGTTAAAATAAAATCTAGTGGTATTCATAACAGTAATCATAGCGAAACAAGTCATGGGTCTACCATGCCACTAATTCTCCATGTGTGTGTACCAACCATTCCAAGCTTGTCTCTACACCATTCCAAGCTTGTCTCTACACACGCATAGGTCAATCTGGTATAGTGATGGAAGAGAAACGAACGTATGGAGAGACCATGTTATAAGCTGAAAATAATTACTTACCCTGAATATACATTCAATTGGGATGAGAAACTCACAAGTCATGATTGTGAGAAAAATTGTGCGGAGAAATCAATGACACAATTTACCATGAAAAAATATCAAAAATAATGATGTCAAAATCTAAAAGGTTTTATAATGACACAACCTTTCATATCATCAACGACTTCAATTTTTATAAAAGTCAACCCTTGATGATGAAATCTTACTCATGCTTATATTTCTACCAATGATTTTTGAAAACATGAATTTTCCATATGTTCCACATGAGAATGTTATATGATATATTTGTTTTTTATTGATTTTTCTTTTGTTTTTTTTTAATTTTAACCAAAAACTTAATAGAAAATACACATAAAACACACAAATGAAAATCCTAAATATCTACACCAAAATGTTGTCCCCTCCCCCACACATAAAATATTGCATTGTCCCCAATGTGAACCTATGAGATGATATATGCACATGAAATGTATAATTTTAAATAGGACAAAGAATATAAAAGTGAAAGGGTTAGGAACGGCCTGATATTCTCAAGTGATGATGGGGTCATGCAGTGTGATGAAATCCACTACATCAGTAGGAAGTCTCTCAATGTATTTTTTAAAACGTTGCCCATTAACTGTAAAGATCCTTCCTATGTCCTCTTGTGTGATATCCACTGCACCATAAAGAAAAACATTAGATACAATATAAGAACCTAACCATCTGGAACACAACTTACCAGGCGTTAGCTTCAGTCGTGAACTGTAGAGAAGGATTTTATCTCCAACATGAAACTCCCTTTGTTGGATCATTCTATCATGAGATGCTTTGGATCTTTCCTTGTAGAGCCTTGAGTTCTCATATGAAGACAATTGAATCTCCTCAAGCTCTTGAATTTGCATCTTCCTTTGAATTCCATCTTGGTCCAAATCTATGTTTTATTTCTTTATAGCCCAATAATATCGACGCTCAATTTCCATAGGGAGATGACACACTTTCCCAAAAACAATACTAAATGGATACATACCAATGGGTGTCTTGTATGTTGTCCTATAATCTGAAAGCACATCATCTAAGCACTTACTCAAATCATTCCAATTTGGCTGCATAGTTTTCTCCAACATTTGTTTCAACTCCCTATTTGAAACCTCAGCCTACCAATTTGTTTGAGGGTGGTATGGTGTTGATGTTTTGTGTGTCACCCCATACTTACAAAGGAGGGGAGCCAAATTATGATTGCAGAAGTGTGTCCCATGGTCACGGATGATGTCCTTCGATACTCCAAACCTACAAAAAATCTTTGCTTTGACAAAGTCCACAGCAACATGAGAATCATCAGTCCTAATGGCCTTAGCCTCCACCCATTTGCTCACATAATCAAAAATAACCAAAATATACAAAAACCCAAATGAACTAGGAAAATGACCCATAAAATTTATTCCCTATACATCAAAAATCTCACAGAATAATATGGATTGTTGGGGCATCTCGTGTCTCCTAGAGATATTACTAGTGTGTTGGAAACGTGAGCAGGACTTACAAAACACATGAGCATCATGGAATAAACTAGGCCAACACAATCCAGAGTCCAAAACTTTCCTAGATGTCTGTTGAGGTCCAAAGTGTCCTCCAAATGAAAGTGTATAAAAAATGAAGAATATGCTCAAACTCATGGTCAGAACACACCTCCTAATGACTTGATCACTACACATGAACCAAAGGTAGCGATCATCCCACACATAATATCGAGACTCAATTTTTAATTTTTGGACTTTATGTTTCTTTAAATTTGTAGGGATTTAATATGCAAAAAAAGTTAGTTCACTAAATTAGCATACCAAGGATGTGTACCTGAGATGGAATATAGATGCTCATTAGGGAAAGTGTCTCGAAGTGGTACCTAGTCCAAGGTGTCAGCATCTAGTGTGTGAGTAATCCTACTCATGTGGTCCGCCACTAGGTTTTATGGCCCCTTTTTGTCCTTTATCTCAATATCAAATTCCTGAAGAAGGATCATCCATCGGATTAGCATGGGCTTTGCATCAAGATTCTTCAAGGGGTACCTCAAAGCTGCATGGTCAGAAAAAACAACTACTTTAGAGCCCAATAAATATGAAAGGAATTTATCTAAAGAAAATATAATGGAAATAAACTCTTTTTACATGGTTGTGTAGTTTTATTGGGCCAAATCCAGTGTCCTCAAGGCATATGCAATCACATGTGAACGTCCCTATTCCCTTTTTGATAAGACAGCACCAGCCGCAAAGTTGGACATGTCACACATAAGCTCAAAAGTAAGCTCCCACCGTGGAGGTTGTATGATTGGTGGAGTGGTCAAACACTTCTTTAGCTCATCAAAGTAAGTCCTACAAGAATCATCAAACACAAAATCCAAATCTTTTTTAAGTAATCGTGACATAGGAAGATAAATCTTACTAAAATATTTGATGAAGCACCGATAAAATCCTTCATGGCCTAGGAAATATCTAACATCACGCACACATGAAAGATAGGGTAAGGATGAAATAATATCTACCTTAGATCTATCAACCTCTATCCCATGTTATGACACTACATTCCCTAAGAAAACCCCTTGATCTACCATTAAATGACACTTTTCAAAGTTTAAGACCAGATTCTTCTCAATACAATGATTCAAAACCTTTCCCAAAATAGAGATACAATCATCAAATGAATACCCATACACTGTAAAATAATCCATGAATACATTCATACAAGTCTCAATAAAATCAAAAACAAATACTCACCATGCATCTCTGGAAGGTACCTGGGGCATTGCAAAGTTCAAATGGAATTCTTCGGTAGGAAAACATACTGAATGGACAAGTGAATGTTGTATTCTCTTGATCCTCCGGAGCAATTGGAACCTGAAAATATCCAGAAAATCCATCCAAGAAACAAAAGTGTGTTTTCCTAGCTAGTCTCTCAAGAATCTGATCAATAGATGGGAGGGGGAAATGGTCCTTGTGAGTAGATTGATTTAGTTTACTATAATCATGACACACACACCAACTTTTTTACACCCTCATTGGAATTAACTCAACATTTTCATTTTTAATAACAGTAACATCACTTTTCTTAGGCACAACCTGAATAGGACTCACCCATTGGGAATCTGAAATGGGATAGATTATACTTGCCTCAAGAAAATTTTCAACCTCTTTTTTAACAACCTCCAAAAGGGTTGGATTAAGTCTCCTTTATGGCTACCTAACCGGGTTAGCCCCATCCTCCAAAAGGATATTATGCATGCAAATGGAGAGGCTAATACCTGATATGTCGGCCAAGGTCCACTCGATTGCCTTAATGTTCTCCCTCAAAAGATTCAAAAGTTTTTCTTCATGTTAAAAGGGGATATTGTTAGCAATGATAACAGGTAATTTCTCACTACTTAACAAGTATGAGTATTTGAGATTAGGTGTCAATGGATTGAGTTCCAATGTATGGGGTGATGTATGGATTGAGATAGTGAAGGAACTGAAATATGTGCACAAAGATCATCAGTATCAGAATATAAATCATCAAAATCAGAGAATAAAACATCAAATCCATCTTCATACTCAATAGCCAAGCCATAATCAGAGTTCACATGATCAAAATCAGAATATGAATCCATTTCAAAATCAAATATAAGAGAGTTTTGTGCATTATAAACAAGTGTGGAAGTACTCTTAGACATCAAACTAGAACCAATACTCAAAATATCCCTAATCATTGGACAATAAAATTCCATGGTGTTTTTATTTGGTGGTTAAAATGGGAGATAACAAATGCAGAATGGTCCTCTGAGGGGTACGTCATGGAGTCCATAATATTAAATATCACAAATTCATCCCCAAACTCCATGGAAAGTGTACCCTCATTGACATTTATGATAGTTTTTTCAGTTTTGAAGAAGGTTCTATTTAAGATAATGGGATCATGAGAACTTACCTGATCATCCTCTATGTTAAGCACATAGAAATCTACTGGGAAGATCATGTCTCTTACCCGGACAAGTACATCCTCAAGGACTCCCGCTGGATATGTTCTAGCTCTATTCTCCAACTGCACCACTACTCTTGTCGGCTTCAACTCACCAACCTGCAAAGATGATATTACAGAGTGAGGCATCACATTTATGGAATCTCATAAATCAAAAAGTGCAACAAAAAAGTGTAACTCACCTATGGTGCATGGGATGGTGAATGTCTCGGGATCCTTGCACTTTTTTGGCATTTCTAGAGTTGGTGTAATGACTAATGACACATTACTTCCAATATTTATCCTCTCATTTCCCTTGAGCCCTCTTCGATTGGTATAAAGTTCTTTTAAAAATTTGGCATACCTTGGTATTTTCTTAATGGCTTCAAGTAAAGGGATATTGATATCCACACGCTTGAATGTGTCCAAAACATCTTTTTGCATTACCTCTTCATCTATATTCTTGGTTTGTACAACTCTATTTGGAAATGGAAGGGGTTTATGAGGAAAATCTTCAATCTTTTTCTTACCTTTATCTTTCTCCTTGGGTTTCTCATTAGTTGGTGTGGAATGGGGCTTCTCCAGAGTTGAGGTGAATCCCGGTGGAACAATAGGTGCGGATGTATCAGTTTTTTTCTTCCCACTTCTCAATGTGATGGCACTAACATTCCCCTTGGGATTTTGAGTAGGTTGGGAAGGAATATTTCCATAGTTCTTACTTACCAGTTCATGGAGGGAAGTGGAAATATGGCTCATTTATGTCTTCAACTCCCTCAGCTCCGAACCTTGACTCTTCAGCTCATTTTGTTGATTAAGAACAATTTTCTTCAAAAGGTCATTGGTATTAGAATCTACCTTGGGTGGGGGATTCCCTTTTTTTGTCTTGTAGATGCTTGGGATTAAAATATCCTTTAGGGTTGTTGGAAACCCTATTGGTAAGGTAGAAGATGCTGGAAGTTTTGTTGAAAAGGGGGCCTTTGTTATTGTCCAGAGCCATAAATCATGTCTGATTGATCCTTCCACCTTGGTTGTATATTGGAGAAAATGAATCAAACATATTTTGGGGATTTTTTTGTTGTTTTTTCTGATATGATCTCCCAGGAAACACTACTGCACAATCTTCTATTTCTTGTAGTTGGGTGAAACAGTCAGTTGGGTGGCTTGTTTCAGTGAAAATGCCACATGGCCTTGAAGGAAAGGGTTGGGATGTATTTTGATCCAATGCAATCTACCTCACCATTGTGGTCAATTCTTATAACTTAGTATCAATTAAATGACTCTCAAGAGAATAAGGACTTACTTGATGTACTCCCTTGACATGTGGTGTACCTTGATCGCCAAATTGTTGGGAGTTTTGGGCCATCTTGACAATCAATTCATGTGCAGCTACTAGTGTCTTGTACACCAATGATCCTCCATCCGCAGCATCCACCATGCTCCTCTCCATAGGTGTGAGTCCTTCATAGAAGTATTAGATAAGGAGTTGATCACTAATGTGGTGATATAGGCAGCTTGCACACAACTTCTTGAATCGCTCCCAGTACTCATACATTGACTCCACTTGGGCTTTCTTGATCCATGAGATCTCCTTACTAATGGAAGGGGTCCTTGATGCTGGAAAAAATATTTGCAAGAAAATATGTTTCAAATCGTTCCAACAAGTTACATATTCAGGTTGTAAATAATACATCCAGTCCTTTGCAGATCCATCAAGTGAGAATGGGAATTCTCTTAGTTTGATTTGATCTTCAAAAACATTTTTTAGTTTTAAGGTTGATCAAACAACATTAAATTATTTTAAATGTTTATTTGGATCCTCACCAGATAATCTATGAAATTTTGGAAGAAGGTGAATTAATCCAGATTTCAGTTCAAAGTCTGATTCAAGATTTGGGTATGCAATGCAATTTGGTTGATAACTAATATCAGGTGCAGCCAATTCTCGAATGGTTCTATTAAGTTCATTTCCATTATTTTAATCCATTGGTTCTTTTTTATGGTTGAATTTGAATTGCTTCCAATTTCAATGTTCTGGGAGTGGATGAATTCTCCAACTGGTTGAATGTTGAAACTTCTCATAGACTAAGAATGTTTGACTCGAGCCTGTAGGCTACGTTCAATCTCAGGATCAACATATAAGAGATATTTGTGATTAGTTCATGTCATAAATCAAATAAAAATGAAAATAATTAAATTGAACCATAATAAAATAAAAGATAATAAGTTTGAGTTGATGGTTCAAAAAGAAGAAGAATAAAATAAAAGAAGAAGGAAAATTCAGATTGGGTAAAGAAGGAAGAAAGAAGAGAAAAGAGAATAAAATTAAAAATAAAATAAATACCTCTAATTGGTTGAATAAATTAATTGTCTCCCTGGTAATGACGCTAATTTGAAATGTGATTTTTTGGTCCACTCTCAAATGATTAATGGTTTTTTGGGGTACTTGGGTGTAGTAGAGTGGCTGACCAAGGTCGTCTCTCAAAGGAGGAAGTAAATTAAAACAACTTCTTAAGGATGTTATAAAAATAAAATAAAAGAGAACAAAAAAAACTAATTGAAATTATGGGGGGGGTTTATCATTTATAAAACTAGAATAAGTGTTCTGGAAGAAGATTGTATTTTTTTTGTTTTTAATTTTGAAATGAAATTCGACTAAAAAGGCACAATAAGAAGATGTTTTTTAGAAAATATTTTAAAAGGTGTAATCAATATAACTAAACCTATTCACTCAATTATTTATCATTATCATCTAAATTAAAATCTACTTAATTATTATCCCCTAAATTTTTAGCCCCCAAACTCTACAAGAATTAACTTTACCACAAAGATGAAGTGAATTAAACCCTAGGATATCTTCAAAACATGAAATCGCAACACCCTGCTTTGATTGATGTTCTAAAGATAACTTATGGTTAGTGGTAAATTAGGTCAAATATACATTATATAAAATAAGGATGAATTGTTTTTAGGGATTATACTTTAACTCTACAAATTTATCCCATGTGGCCTTGTGTTACCACTTAAGATCGCACTCTCACAATTCACACAATACTCAGCCTCGTGTGTTTTTGTGTTAATTGTTCAATTGCATGCTTAGTATCTTATAATTTTAAAACACAATTCATGGATAATATTAATTAAATTACAGTATCTCAATGATTCAAAATAATTAAATGAATAGGGTAGAATATATATCGATCACTAATAAAACTACTCTTCCATGGGTGGTGTAATCATCGTAGAAGCGAATTGCATTTGCAACAGTTTATAATGGGTATAACCCAATCACGCTTCTACTAAAGAATTACAGCCCAAATAGGAAGATAAAATAAAAAGAAAATTGAGCAAAATAAAATAAATGGAAGATAAAATAAGATGTTTATTGAAATAACAAAAGCATTACAATAAAGAAGAGGAAGAGAAGAGCATTTTGGAGGAGACCCTAGATTGAAAGCTTCCCTCCTCCAATGGTTAATTTAAATGGAAAATTATCACTTCACCTATTCTCCCAATCATCTAAGGCACGTCCCAACCATTCCATATAAGAAAAATACATATTTATAGAGTAGAGATGAGGCTAGGTTAAAATTGGTTTCAAGTGTGAATGAGGAGATTCTGTCAAATATGTTAATCCCAATTGAACCGCCTTCTTGACCACCAACACGCATGAATTATCTATCCTTATTGAAAGATAATATGTGAGAAATTAGGTTTTCAGTCCCATCTCAAAATTTGTTCTCAATCCATGTAGGGATGTAGTATATATGGCTCAAACACTAAAGTGATGTCCAATCTCGCATGTCCACCCCACCATTGACTTAATGGCCCATTTACTCCATCCCAATGCACTCTTTAGCTCTAGTGTCCTGAATAAACATTGTATAAAATTAATTGAGGAACAATTTTACAAAAGTTTAAGTTAAAATAAGTCATATTAAAATATTTATGTTCAAAATACTACAGTGAATTTTAAAAGGGTAAAACTTGATTTTCACCATATTTTCAAATGAATGATCTAATCTCAAATATTTTATAAATAAAAATATTTAACACAATGTGAGAGAATTATATAATTTATTATCAATAAAATATTCAATAAAAATGAGTTTTATCATTCTTCCACCACTTTTTCTAAACCCTTATGGTTATGTTTTTAGGAGACTTCTTATTGTATTCCATGATGAAGGAGGATCAAGTTGACCATATTGAATTTTTTTCAGTGTGTTTAGGGAGAAAAATATATATTACATGTTTTCCAAGTGCATGTTTTGGATTTTATTGGAAATATTTTTTCACCATATGATTTATAATGTAGAATTTTAATTGGATCCATGGAATTTTTTAGCATTCTATCATTTGAGTTACCCAAGAATTTGTTTTGTATCCCTAGAATCTAGGTACGGTTGTGTATTATAGACATTTCGTTCAGGAAATGTCCAATATTTCATCTCCCAAGATACCTTTGACCAGGATTGGGGTGTGGTTTGAGTGGGATGATAATTTCCAGTGTGTTATTTAGATGATGCACTCCCATTTGGAATCCATGATAGTTTTAATCCTTCGTGATAAAGGGAGAGTTATACATTGTATTTTGATTCTTCGGGTGTTGTTTCTAGTTGTTTATTGATTAAGTATAACTATATGGTGGATTATGGTTTGAGGCATCTAATAACACAAGAAAAAAATTTCCCCACCCATAACATCGAATTACCTGTAGTGATGCATGCACTATGGAAATGGTGACATTAAATCCTTTAAGAGAATTTAATTTTATATTAGGATCATATGGTTCTGATGTATAATTTCATTGAGAGGAATATGAACCTCAGATAGAAATAATAGATAGATTATCTCCATAATTATGATTTAGAAATTTCTTATACACCTGAGAATCGGAATGTGTTTGTAGATGTGTTGAGAATAATCCTCATAGTGTTGGAATTTCAGGAATCAGTGTTGCAGTAGGGTATAATGTTTTTTTGCTGATATGAGGTTGGCTATGAAAAATGATAGAGATATAGTGTTATTGTTCAGTTTTTAGTTTACACCATCTCTTATCCATCGGGTTATGAGTGAATAGGTATCCAGCCTCGAGTTCCAGTAGAGTAGAAGTGCCTCAAATGGTGAGGAGAACATGGGTTGTTGGTCTTAGTCTCCTAATGATTATTTTCTCATCTCGAGGTGGATGGTAGTTCCTTTGAGTTTGAGGTAGGAGGTGATGTAGGAGGTGGATCATTCTGATGGGTCCATTCACCTAGGGGAAACCAATATGTTTTATTCCTTAAGGGACATGTATTGGTGGCCCTATATAAGATGTGTTGTTGTTGAATTTATTTCTAGATTCTTGATCTACCAGAGGATCAAATCGGAACATTATAGATTAGTTGGGTTACTATAGCTTCTTCCTATTATGGTATGGAATTGGTATGATATCTTTATGGATTTCATGATTGGGATACCTCATATTCCAATTGTGAAAAATTTCATATAGTTGATCATTATTCGTTTGATGAAATCATACCACTTTATCATCATCAAGGAGTCAATGAAGGTAGATGACCTCACATGCTTTTATATTGAAGAGAATTTTCAAATTTATGGAGTTCCCTCAATGGTGTTCTTGGATTTGGATTCCTATTTAACTTCCTTATTTTGGAATGTAATCTAGGATAATTTGAGAACTGAGCTTTGATTGATCACTACATATCACCCACAAATGTATTATTTTTCTGAGCAGGTTGAGAAAAAACTAGAGGATATGTTGTGGCTACGTGTTCTTGATTTTTAGGGTTCATGGGAAAGGCCTCATCCATTGGATGATTTTTCATATAACAATAGTTTTCAAGCTACACCTAGTATTTTCTCATTTGAGGTATTTTATGGCAGTTGTTCTAATCCCTTTTGTATTGGGATGAGACGAGAAAGCATTTCATGGTTGGGATGAGTCTCATTTAAGAGACAAGCAAGAAGGCATGACTAATTTAGATTTGGTTAACGATAGCCCTGAGTCACTAAAAAACGTTTTAAGGTCATCTTTTCTCCCCTTTAGAGTTTTTAGATTGAGATTATGTGTCTCTATGGGTATCATTTAGATTGGGACTTCATTATTTGGGTACGAAAGGGAAGCTGGTGTCGCATTATGTCAAACCAGTTCATATTGTGGAGTGCCTAGGGAATGTATCCTATCGGTTTGAGATAAAAACATATCAGGACCCGATCCATGATGTATTAAATGTTTCCAAGATAAAGGGATACCATCTAGAACAATATCATTAGTTACAATGGAAAGATTTAAAGGTTGAGCATGATGCAACTATTTTTAGGAGATTTTTCATGCTTTAGATTATTAGAATAGGGTTCTCCATGGTAAATTGATCCCATTTCTCTGTGTACTCTTGGAGTAAGGAGGACATATCCACGATACATAAGAGTACGAAGTTTATGTGAGAGGGAAATATCCTAACCTTTTTTCTTCTTCAACCGCTTTAGGACTTTCTGGGGGAAGAATTTGGCATGGTAGGGTGTTTGTGACACTTTCTAGCCCTATGGTATCTTTATTTTTATATTATATATACCATTTTGGACCATTATTAGAGTTATTGGGTGTCAAGGATCTAAAATGGTGATTTTTGGGAAGACAGACCAAGGCTCATAATGAACGGTTTCTCTAACATTGAATACAACCGTGCAAGGGGGATACGGATGGTGACTATGGGAATTTTCATGGTTTGATCATAGTCTTCCAAACCGAGTGACACTTAGGAGTAACCGTAAATCATATTTATGGGTAGAAAGTGGAACCATCACTGTTGGTGAATGGATTTCCTGGCTTTGTGATCAAATCGCGTGGTCTATCTAGGTCACCCAAAAATTGTTTTTTTAACACTTTCCTATTTTTTTCTTCCTATGTATTATGCCTTCTTTTTTCATCCACCACATGTGTAGCTCATACTCATTGGAATTTATTATCTCCCTATACTTTGGTAGTGATTTCCACTTAGAATGATAGTGTTTTTTATTGACTTAAGTTAATTTGCTTAATAGTTCTTCCTATTTTCCTTTATTCTTGCTCAATCATTCATTTTTTTTGAATGGTGGAACCCTGGGGGTGATGTTGGCGGATTAAAGGGTATGTAATTGGGGAAATGATTTTTTATTATGTCTTAGGTATGTCAGTCATTGTTCCTCCCCTTCTGGGTGTTCATTTTTATAGTTGATGATCTTTAGACTAAACTAGATGAAGGTGTCTCTATTTAAGGGTGTCTTCCATGTCTTACCTTTAAATTATTAACCGTCATGGTTTTTGTTTGTTTAACATACAAATAAATGATTTATGGTGGATGTTTCTCCAATTTTTTATGTGATTGACGATTTTTTTTTTTGAAATTGGTCTTTTAAAGGGATTTTTCTGAATGGGTGTGGCTTGTATGCACACCAAGTGGTTGATAAAATGGAACAAAGAGGTTTCATGGGTTCTAATGGATTTATAAAGTGGTTTTTGAAATGAATTTTCATTGGAAAAGTTGTTTTTCTAAAACCATCATGTTTTTTTAAAATTTATTATGATGTATATTATTTGATACGGGAGTTTGTTTTTGATCGTGTTAGAATGTAGTATCACATGGGTTAACTAGGGTATGAGGGAGGTGATTGTTCGAGGGACAATGGGATCCTTCAGAGGGAAGAATCTATGAACATACACTTTTGATTATCTGAGAATCCATGTGATTCATCAAAGGGAGGACCGTAAGAGCCTCCAATTTGGGTTGGAAGACCGTGTGAGATTCCATGTTAGTTTTCAAGAGACCATGATATCTCTTGGAATTGGGATCGAGGAAGACCATGAGAGCTTCTATTTTTCTTCTCTTTCTACAATACTTTTTTAATCCCTCAAGATATGCCTGATGATAAGGGACCAAGGTATACATTAATCATTTGATATTATTTTATATGCATTATTCATTTTATTAGTTCCATTTTTATGTGATGAGATGTATTATGATCATTTTCTCTTATGTTGACATGTGATGATGTTTCTACAGCTCAAATTATTATGATTTATTGTATATTTTGAGCATGTTGTGCCTTGTTTATTTATTTTGGCCATGTTGGATATTGTTTTAGAAAATAATATTTATTTTAAAGGAAGATACCAGTGTTGTTTAAAAATTTTATCTAAAAAATATATCTTTTCAAGGTGGTTTTATTTTTAAAATGTTTTGAAACATGATTACCAGTTATCACAGTTAAAATCCTTAAATAGAATCATGGTGATATCCTAATGGGTGTTGTGCTTGACAACCAAATTAGGATTTTGTGTATTTTTAGATATTGTTTTGTAGGACACAGTTAATGGTAAAACACAATGTACCAGGGTGGATCTTCTTGTTTACTATCGACTTGTGTTCTGTGGAGGAGACATGGTCTCATGGGGTTTGTCTCATGTGGAATCATTTTTGGATTTTTTTTATCTTTTGGAATGTTTGTATGGGAAATGATTGGATTTTTTCCCATTTTTTGAGTTTTGGGTTTTGACATGAGATACCATGTATATGTCATTTTGTGGAATGTTTTGTATATGATGTGGGATATTGTTTATGAAATTTACATAGACTTTATTGCATACTATGAATGTTTGTTCTTATGTTGTTGACTCTAATGATAATGGGGTTGGAATTCCATTTTATATATTGGTAATGATGATTTAACATTAGATAATCCATTCAAAAAATATACTAGGTTGTAACACACCAGCTTTTAAAAAAAACTAGGTTTGATAGAGTATGTGATGCGCAAAACCAAACCAGAAAAAAAAATCATTATTTAAATATGACAGTTTTAAGCATTCCATTAAATTTATAGATATGTGTATGATTTTTTACATTATTATATATTTATATATATATTCTAAATATACTGATTATTTATTAGTAAATAATCAATCAGTTTTTAGTAATGTCTATTTTTCTTCAAATTACGTGTTCTTCCAAAATTATTTTTATTTATTTTTATTAAAAAATATTATAATTATTTTATAGGAAATTTAGAAAATTAATTTGATAAAAAAAATCCATTTTATATATCATCATATCAAAATTAAATTAGGGTGAAAATTTTGGATTTTTCAGAAAATATTGATTTTGTAGTGAATAGTGGAAATAACGTTTTATGTAAAATTGTCATTTTGATTGATAAATAAATAAATTAATAAGTCTAATTATTCAATTAATTTTATTTAAAGGTATCATAAGTATTATTTAGTTATATTTAATTCAATTAATAGTATTTAAATCATTTGTATAATGGATTGTAGTATAATTATAATTATAGGATTACACATGGATTTTCCCGAAAATTATTTTAAAATGCATAATGTTTATCCAGTTTAATTTATTGAAAATAAACCCTACTAGAGAATTATTTAAATTAAACTTATAGGTTATATATATATATATATCATTGTTAATGAAAATTAATATATTTAATATTATTAATTATATAATTAATGTAAAATCATCCTTTCCTAGAAAATTACATTTTTTGGAAAAACTGCTTCCCATCACACATGCATGTTTTTTTAAACTAAATTATTTCACCTATATGAATTGATTTTAATAAAATGGATTACATATTTTTAATATGATTAATTAATATCTTCTAAAACTTTCAACTTAGTTTTTAGAAAACATGAATTGTAAATGTAGTAAATATCTATTACTATGGTAAAAGGAAAATATGTTAATTAAGGGTAAAAATAATTTATCAAAGACTTGAAAAAATGTAACCATAATAGTATGAATATTTATATTTCATTTTCATTGAAATAATTATTATATTTATTCATTTTTTTACTTTATAAATGATCAAGTAATCTATTTTAAAGAAATTATATTTTGACACAATTTAATAAAATTATATTTTTTTAGTAATATGAAATTTCAATTAAGACATTAATTTTTTTGAATTAATGGATTTTCAAAATAAATTATAATTTAATAAAATATTATAAATATATTTTTATTGTAAAATGTAAATGATAATATAATTTTTATGATTTCAAATGTAATTTCCATAATGGATTGAAAACTAATATTGTCCAAAACACAAAATTTCTAAATAAATGTAAATTATATTTTAATAGTTAAAATTAATATATTTACAAAATTATTTTGATAAAATAATTATTATTTATGGAATAGTTATTTCAAAAATATCCCATGGTGAATTTTTCATATTTTTCTGTGATAGTTGAATTTTTGGGTAAAAATTAAATACAGTATAAGTATACGGTGTGTATTATGAGGGTTTTAGGTTAATTAATTAATTTTATAAATTATTTATCAATCATCCAAAACATATATAATATTTTGTGGTTTTAAAATAATTTCCTTAAAAACATTAATCACTTTCATATTATAATGTTTAATATTTTAATGTGTTAGGCCCTTAGTCTAATAATATAATGAAAACCACCCCACTTTGGTTGAAACCATGGGAAAACCCATTGTAAGGTTCGTGGTCTTGGTAATTTTATTATATAAAATCTGAAACTAATGTTTGGGAAATAATAAAGAATTTCCCTATATTTTCCTATATAAACAAACCCACAATCCCAATCAACTTCACTAAAAAACCTTGAAGCATGTCCCTTACTCGGCCCTATACTCTCTAGATTCCTCCCATGGTTCTCCCATGATCTTAAGAATCTCCTTCCAAGCTTTTGGTATCACCCTCTCATGGTAAGGGATCTCTCACTCCCCTTTTTATTCAAGCACATATTTTATGTTATGCCTCACCATTTCCATTTTTTCCATTTTTTTTATTTTTTCTACATCACTATTAATTCCATTTTTTTCATGTGATGATAAATCCCTTTCACCATCATTAATACCTCCCATGAACCTCAATGTACACCCATTACAATGCTGAAATTTATTAAGGGATTCACATCTCTTATTTTTTTCAAGTACATTCATTATATATATCCTTTTGGAATGTCAATTGGTTATGTTTTTAATCCTTTATAAATGTCCCTTTATATTCTAATATATTTTATTATAATGATATATCACTAAAAACCTCTCATTATATCATATACCTAAGCTATTACTATGTTGAAATTTTTTAAGGGACTTCTCTCTCATATTTTCAATTTTAGATCCTACATTGTGTTTAGCCATATGAATCTAAATTGTTTATGTTTTAATAAATCCATAAATATCCAACTACTATCCAATTTATATCCTATTAATTATTGATCATTCATCTCATCTCATTATATCATTTAGATAAGTCGTTACTATAAAAAGATAATATGGGATCCTTTCTTTCACTTCTTTTTTTAAGAATCTTCATCATTCTATGTCTTTTATATCCGATTCCCATTTTTTGGATATGATTTTATGAATATCTTAATCTATTAATTTTATTTCCAAATGATAAAAAACCCATTTACCTCTAATTAAACCATTTTACGAATCTTTAAGTGATGTCGTTATCCTACCGAAATTATCCTTTGATTTTTCAAGCTAAACAATTATGTAGTGAATAACCATATCTATTTCCTATAAAGTGTGTTACTTGATATGTACCTGTATATATTTGACTAGGGAATTCCATTTATTTATTAAAAAATACTTGATCTTGTAATTAAATGTGATGAAAAATGATTCTGTGTTGTATGATCTATGTGGCACACTTATTCATGTGAATGATATGAAAGTGAAGGGTGATCCAAAAATTATATACTGCTCAAATGAATTGGGTAATGTTTTAGTCTCATGATATGTATTGAAAGGTATTTTGGAGTGAAACTTTCTATAAATATAAATTTTTTAACCTTGATGTTTTGTCGGTTAGCCTTCACTTATGTTAATGATTCAATGTTTAATGTTATTTCCATATTTCCAATGTTTTCGTTATGTTACCATGATATTCCATGACTTGTTGTTTATATTTATGATTCTCACCCATTTTATGTCCCATTAGATTAACTATTATTTAATATGTAATTCTTACTTCATGTTATGTTTTTTTATTCCCTTACTAAGATTTATAGATCACCCTTTTCTAATGTATATCCCCAGGTTATCCCATACAGTTTTAAAAGGTATGTAATTTTATAAGCTTATTAAGGAAACTTTCAATAATGTTATTTTACCCCATGTTCATGTTGTTATGCTATGTACCTAATTACTAAAGACATTATACTTCTCAATATTTGGGGTTTTATTATGTGTAATATTATGTAATAAATCATGAATTAATTTGTAATAAAAAAATAGGTTTTCATAGTTGGTATCAAAGGATTGTTTAGTTATTTTCAAGATTATGATTATAAAAATATGGGGAATGACTTAATTGTGAGAAAAATATAAGAACAAATAACTATTTTTTGTAAAATTATTGATTAATTGTCTTCTATGAAAATATAGCCTTATCTAGATACTATATTTTGATGTGGATCTTACCCAGATATATCAAGGGAAAAACTCTAAAAACATTACATTAATAAAGACTCAATCGGGAACTGGTGCACAACAATGGACCTTGATGCACTCATGGGTTTACAATCTCATTAAATATTATTTGGTAAATCTAGAGGTTAATTGTGAACCATTATTTATGGAATAATAATTCCTAAAAGAGTCTATGTTAGGAAAGGAATAATGGATAACATAGATCGATGGAAAGAAATTCAAATGTTAAGGATATACATGTCAATTATAAGTTACCCTTTAATGTTATTTGATTACTATATGTCTATTTAATAGTTTAACATACTCATCCCTAGTTTTTCATTCAATCTAGTAAATATCTAGAAACTCTACGAATCTACTCAACAACCAATGTGATGGATGATGTATAAATTACCAAATGAGAAATCAAACATGATGGTAATTCAAGTAAGACATTTTTTTTATTATTCTAAATAGTCTATAAAAATTACAATTAATCTCTCTCATATAATTTAATTTATAATGACATCAAATTAAAGGAGTATGAAGTCTCAAGGATGTTAAAATAATAAATAATACAATGTAAAGAATATTCAATTTCATGTGTATGAAAATGTGTAATGTAGCACCAAGTAAAATTACCCAAATAAAATCGAAGGTGTTTTATGTGTGGAAAAATAGGGCATAAAGTAGCTAGTTTTCATAAAAAATGAAGAGTATGATAGAAGGGAATATATTACATACAACAATGCCCCTTTGTTGTTCAATGTATTTTGTGTTGAGAATATGGGTTTTATCCAAGTTAATTCCAAAATCTAGTGGTCAAATCCTAGAATAAGGGAAGACTAATGATATGTAGATCCTTGAAGTGTAAGGACTAATGTGTTTATGTAATAGTATTTGATATTTCTGTAGTATAAGTAGTATATAAATGAAATTATGGATATAAGAAACATGAAACATTCAATGAATGTCCATTGGTAGTTTTTCATTAAGGTTTTAAAATATATGTTAAATGGTACTGATAACCTATAAAAGTGATTTAGTGATAAGGTGATATTTAAAAATTCACATAATTTAGGGATTTATGAGCCTTAATATGTTTTTTGTGGTTGGGGTAAATGAAAAGAGTCTTGGGATGATATGTCTAAGTCTAATATTCTTATTATTTATGTGAAAATATTTTATCATGATTATGGATATTTTGGGAAAAAATATTACAAGATCAAATCTTTTTGATTTTTTGGTGATTAATGATATATCAGGAGATGTTACATTCTTTTTTAGGTATATATACCCATTAGGTTTAATATGAAGTGTTATTTTTTAAGAATGATCTTATATTTTTTGAGGTATAATATTAAGGGTATAAGACAAATGTTGAAGATAAAACATTTTTTAATGTTGATGTTTTTAGTGTTATTTGGGATATAGGATTACTTATTTAAGTAATAATAAATGATAAACCATTGGAATTTTTTGTTGAATTTTAGAGATTAATGTATCATGGTTTATTAATTTTAACTATTATATTGTTTCGTATTTACCATTTTGGATTTATTAAAGAGAATAGTAATACATTGTTATACTTTGGTGTATTATGTGATTTGTTAGAATCCAATTCTAGTAATTCAAGAATAAAAAATTATTCTTCTTGGGTAATTATAATATGAAGAAAAAGATTAGATTATAGTGGAAATGTATTAAAGAATGAAATTATAATTTTCATTAAATTATATTTCATTATTCCCCTAGTCTAGATGGTAAAGGAATTACTCAACTTTAGGAAAATAATCTTAAAACCAAAATGTTTTCATATTATGATCATTTTTTATGAATTTATGTTATTATTACTCATCATATATTTATGGTTTTGTGGTAATTGACTTTCTACTAACCATGTTCTATATCTCACTCTATTAGTTTGGTATTTTTAGTTTTCTCTTCAATGGCTATGTTTTCACATCCCACTAATTTTATGCTACTTGGAATCCTAGTAATGTGATGACCTTCATACTTCCCTTTATCTCTTTTTGAGTAGATTTTTCATTAACCCTTTTTACAATGTTAGATTCCAATAAAGATATTTTTATGTCTAAAAGGTTCCTAGATACCCTGATAGGGGTGAATCATGGTATGGATATTATATTCAAACATATTCCCACCCCACTGTATATTGACCTATTTATTACAAGGGTCACATCTTAATCTCTTTAATGTTGATGTTGATCATGTCCTTTCTAATTTTATCTGATGATCATGCACTAAAATTAAATAAATAGATCACAAGGACACATAAATTTTTACTTGGTTTACCCTCACTATACTACATCCAAGGAGTATACAATGACAATGTGACAATTATACCAAATTCACTAAGGCTCACTACCAATAATAATGGTTCAGCCTGGATCACTTTTATTCCCAATATCACTACCTTTACAAGGTTTAGGGTCTACTCACTACATTCCTAAGGGTCACTCCATGTGTCTCTTCCTCTGGTTCACTACCGGTGGGAAGGATCACCTTCTTTTTCTTCCTTCACTCACTACTCTTGGAAGAGATTCAAACACATTTTATGGACTTTTAGGCCCCTTCATTATTTGTAATGAATTTTGTATCCCCAACTATAGATAGATTCTCTGTTGAAGTTCCACTCTCATCCATAGATGAATACATATTTACCGTATTATTACTTGGTAACACTAATCTTTCACACAACCCTTTCTATACCTTTCATGCAAACCTCTTCTTATGTGACACTTCCTTATTTCACACAATGCATATCTTATTCACAACTTCCTTATCTTCCATGAAAGTCCAATATTACATGAAACTTCTTTATCTTGCGTGCAATTCCAAATATTACGTGCAACTCCCTTTGCATGCAGTGTTTATGAGATCCATATCTCTGATTCTCTCTATGTGTTGAGCTTCTTCAAATGATGGGGGTCACCTCTTATTTATTAGCATCGTCGAACCCTACACATAAATCCCTAACGTTTCAACAATTAGTGATTATTCAAATATGACCATTTTAACATCTACATTAAACTTTTTTATATGAGTAGGATTAAATTCATTATGAAATAAATATATATATATATATATATATATTCTAAATATATTGATAAACTCATACTAAATAATCAATCAATTTTTAGTAATGCCTTTTTTTCTTCAAAAATGAATTTTATTTATTTTGTTGAAAAAATATTATATTTATTTTCTAGGAAATGTATAATTATTTTTATAAAATGAACTCTATTTTTGATATCAGAATATCAAAATTTATATGGTGAGGGAATTTCAGATTTTTCAGAAAATATAGGTTGCTTAGAGAATAGTGACAAATACTGTTTTTATGTGAATTTTCATTTCTTTGGAAAAATAAATTAATTTAAAAGTAAAATTATTATTTAGATTTTATTTAAAGTTAAAATAAGTATTAATTTTTTATATTAAATTTAATTAATTACATTTAAATCATCTTTATAATAGATTTTAGTATAATTTTAATTTTCAGCTTCAAAACGCATATTCATGAAAATTGTTTTAAAATGCAACACTTTTCTCCATTTAATTAATTAAAAAGAAACCCTAATAGAAAATGATTAAAAATAACATCATAGGTTACATATCTAGAATTTTTAATTAGTTTTTATATTAATAATATTAGTAGTTATATAGTTAAATTAAAATAATATTTTCCTTAAAAAATACATTTTTGGAAAAAATGATTTCAAACAGGCTGGTGGGTTTTATTTTAAATTAAAATTTTCATCCTCTATTAATTGATTTTAATAAAATGTATTCCATATTTTTAATAATATTTATTATATTATGTAATATGATCAACTTATTTTTTGGAAAATATGAATAGTAGTGGTAGTAAATATGCATTACCATGGTAAAAGGAAAATAGGTGAATTAAGGTTAAAAATAATATAAGAAAGACTAAAAAAGTTACCATAAATATTTTTAATATTTATATATTCTTTTCCTTGAAATAATTATTATATTTATTACATATTTTTCTTACTTTATATATGATTATGTAATCAATTTGATAAAAATTATATTCTGACATGATAAAACAAAAATTGTATTTTTGAGTAATATAGAATTTCAATCAAGACATTCCTTTTTAATAATTAATTAATTTTCTAGATAATATATATTTTAATAAATTATTACTGTTAAATTTAAATGATAATCAAATTTTTACGTTGTTAAATGTAATTTATATTGTGGTTTGAAAATTATTATTCAAAAAAACCCAAAATTTCTAAATAAATTTCAATTTAATGTTTAAATTGAATATTCATATATTTAAAAAATAATTCTTAAAATATAAAAATTATTTCTTGAATTTGTATTCTGAAATTATCCTTTGGTGAATTTTTCATGATTTTCTAAAATTTCAAATTTTCAGGTAAAAATTAAATATGGTATAATTATAAGGTGCATATTATGAAATCACAATGACCCAAAAGTGTTGTAATAAATAATATAAATAATTTACAACACCAAATATCTGTTTAGAAATTAAAATAATGGTATTTTTAGTTTATTTGTTTAATTTTATAAATCCTCCAAAAGCTATATTATATTTTAATATTTTAAAATCATCTCTTTATAAACATGACTCACTGACATATTAACAACAGAAATATTATAATTATTTCAGACCATGTCCTTATAAAATAATGAAAACTACCCTTTTTTTCAGAATCCATGCACAAAAAACTATGGGATGGTTTTTTTTTTGGTAAATTTATTATATTGAATCCAAATCCTATATTTGGTAAATAATAATAAATTCCCCTCTCTATTACTTTGTACACCCAAGATCATATTCCACATCACTAAAAAACATTGAATCATATCCTTACACTTCCCTCCCCTCTCTAGAGAGCTCCTAGTGTGCCCCTCAATCTCTAAAAAAGCTCCTCCCAAGCCTTTGGAATCACCTTCGCAAGGTAAGTGATCTCCCACTCTCCTTTTTATTTATGCACCCATTTTATGTCATGCCTCTTAATTTAAATATTTTGTTTGGGTATGTTTTTCTACATCCCTACTATTAACCTATTTTTTCCATGTGATTTGGAACAACTCTCATTAATCCCTCCCATGAACCATTATGTACACCTGTTGCCATGCAGATATTTATTAAGGTATTTACCTCTCTTCTTTTTCATTCAAGTACATTCATTGTATATATGCTTTTAGATTCAAAATTGGAAATTTTTTAATTCCTTTATAAATGTCCATTTACATTCCAATATAGGTTCTTATGATAAATCATTTAATCCCTCTCATTATACCATTTACCTTAATCATTGCTACACCAAAATATAGTATGGATCCTCTCTATATTATTTTCTATTCAAGAACCTTCATTGTAGTTAGCCATTTTAATATAAATTTATAATGTTTTAATAAAATTATAAGTATCCCTATAATATCTAATTAATATCATATTTGTTATAGATCATTTATCTCTTATCATTATTTCATTTACCATCTATATTACTATACCAAAATTTTGTAAGGGGTCCTTTATTTTTATTATTTATTCAAGAATATTCATCATTTCATGACTTTTATTTCTAATTACTAAAGATGGGTTATGATTTTAACCATACTTAATTTTTTCTACTTTATTTTCAAATGATTATCGACCCCTTTATCTCTCATTAAATCATTTTATGAATCTTTTATTATTATCTTTATGCTGCCAAAATTGCCCTTTGATTTTCATTGCCAAACAATTGGGTATTGAATTCCCATTTTATTTCTTATCAATTGTGTTCACCTTTATGAACATGAACTTATTTTATTACATACATAAATGTATGTATTAAAAAATATTGTTCTTCTAATAAAATGGGATGAAAAAATGATTCCATGTTGTATGATATATGTGGCACAGTTATTCATATGAATGATATGAATGTCATGGGTGTGCCTGAAATTATATTGACCAAAAATGCATTGGGTAATGCATTTATCTCAAGATACATCATGAATGAGATTACAGAGTGAACCTAATCTTTCATTGGACTTTTCGACCATGAATTTTTGGCAGTTATCCTTGAAATATGATTTTCATTCCATTTTTAAAGTTGTTTCCACATTTCCCATGTTGCCTTTATGTTACCATGTTATACCATGACTTATTGTTTATATCTATGTGTATCGCCACTTTTATGTCCCATGGAAATGAATATTTTCAAACATGTAATGCTTATATCATGTTATTATTTTCCTATTCCCTTACTAGGATTTATATCCCATCCATTTCTTGTGTATATCCATAGGTTATCATGTTCAGTTTTAAAAGCTATGTAATTTTAGAAGCATGTTAATGATGTTTTCAATAGTGTTTTTGTATCCCATGTTCAAGATGTTATTTTATGTACCTTATTCCAAAATACACAATAATTTACTATATTTAGGACTATGTTATGTGTAATATTATGTAATAATTCATGAATTAATTTTCAATAAAGACTTGGTTTGTCATACTGGTTAGGAAAGATTATTGTCGCCATCTTGTGGTGATCTGGAATGATCTTTGGTTAGTGTGGTGGTCCGACATGAGTGATGGGTTTGTTAAACTTAGGTGGGTTTGTTAAAATTGTTTCATTGGTGTATTTCGGTTTATAAATGAGATTGAAATCATTGGACTTGTATGATTGTTTTCTATCCTCGATTTATTTGAACTTTTCTAGGTCATTAGGGTCTATGGTGTTGTTAATTCCATTACTATAGATATAGAAATTAGTGTGGTAAACATTGTTGAGGTCATTTATATAATCATCCTCATCGGTTTCTTTAGTTATTCATTCATGTAGTGGTCCTTGGGGTTGTCAATGTATTCATATTCATGAGGTTAGGAAGGAAATCAATATCATTGAGGCCATAAAAATCATCACATTTTTAGGTTCATTGGTTGCATCATAATCACCAGCATCATTGACGTTATCTATGTCCTTGTAATTTTTAGGGTTTTCTGGGTTATAGGGGACTTCTAGATCATCTATTTCATCAAGGTCATAAAATTTATTTAGGATCGTTGGGTCATCAGAGTCATTAATGTCATCTAGGTCACTGATATTGTCAATATCATCGATAGTGATGGTCTTATTAACATGACAAGGTAATTTGAAATTTTGATGTTGTTAGGTTATTTAGAATGAATGGAATCATTTAATCCATCGGGCTCATTATCATCAATGAGATTTATGTTTCATCATCTTGATCAACATCATCATCTCCTTAGGGTAATCAGTTTCATCGGTTTGAATGGAATAATCAACATTGTTCGTTTCCTTTTGGATTTCATCATTTTCAAGGTCTTTGGAGATGTCTAAATTATTAGGTCTACTGGTTTCATCAACGTTTTTCGGGATATTAGTGTCATTAGTACCACTTACCTCATCAGTGTCTTCAAGTCCATTATGGAAATTGATTTCATTTGGGTTTATAGGATTTTTTTAGAGTAATTTACATCATAGATAGTGACATCAGTGCCAACATAATCATGATGATTTGATTCATTAGTTTTATTTGAGTCTTCATTGTCATAATGTCACCAACATCATTTCTATTGATATTTTTATCTATACAATTGATGAATTTAGTATCGCCAGGCTTATCACAAACATCAGTTTTACCATCATCTTTAAGATCATTACCAACATTGGGGTTGTTAGGTTTGTTGTGGTTGTCATGGTCATTGGTTTTATTGACATTATCTATGTCATCCACATAATCCTAGTTTTAATTATTAGTAATAATCATAAATTGTGGATTAATTGATAGCATCTGGTTCATTATCATTTTAAACAATACTAGGATCTTCAACCTTATTATCATGATTGAGGTCTTTAGATGTATTCTAAATCATTGTGGTTAGCGACATTGTCATGTTCATCATTGAATTTAAGGATTTCGGGTCAATTCTATTCTAATTTTAGTTGGTACCATCTACATATTCTTGGATATCAAGGATTTTTACATCCTTGACACCTTTAACATCACTAGGTTCATGATTTCCCTCATGTTGATTCAGGTTATCATAATCATCAATGTTATTAACATCTATTGTAAGACACTATTATTTTAGTATGTAATTATATATATTAAATAAATACTATGTTGGATAGATTTTATCATTAAAAACACCAAAATAATATAATTTTTCATAAATTTTATAATTTAAGATGAACATTAATGTATCATGAAAAAAAATGTAAAATATCATAAATAAAATTACATGAAGAGTTAAACGTAAAGTAAATAAAAATGAAAGTTCAAATTATTTATTTACAAATTATTTTTTATTTAAATGATAATTATGAATTTTATAATAATAATTTATTATATAAAATTAATTTTTAGATGATAAATTATTAATGGGTTTGATTAAAATCATTTAGTGTTAAAATAACCAATTTTTTCATGAATTGTATATTATCTATATATTATTTATTTTTATATTTATAAATTAAATTTAACACTTTTACAAAATTATTATGAATTTTTTTTTCAATATACATATAAATATATTAATACTCATTTAATTGATAATTAATATGAGATATGATTAATAACAATTCATGCTTAAAAATTTCATTTTCCTTTAAAAATGTTTTTAGCACTATTTTATTCTTTTATTTAAAAGTGAAATTCCAAAATTTTAGATTTAAAATTTCAAAAAAAACTCCATTTTTGGATTCATCATGTCAAAATGATATTATGTTTATTTTTGTTATTTTTTCTAATAAGTATTGATTTTTGTGAATAGTAAAAATACAGTTTTTATAAATACCATAATGTTTATGACATAATCCTGACATAAAAATTTATGAAACATATTTACCAAAAAAATATGTATTTTATGAGTATTATATCTCATTATTAAATACATTTTACCTTTTATTAACCTATGATTAACAGTTTAGAATTTATGTTATATTTTATCAAATTTATGAATTATTATTGTTCTTTTTCCTTTAGTTATGTATTAACAAGATACCATTATATTTTTTAATAGTTTGATAATTAAATTAGAATATATTTTATTATAATACAATAAAGTCAATAAAATTCTGAATATTTGGCCAAAATAAGTTTAGAATTATTTTTATCCTTAGAAATATATTTTTTCTAAAAATTGTATTTCCCACATTATAAAATTTATATTAAGGTTAATTCTTATCACTTTTATAAATTGAATAAAATAAAGTTGATTTAATATTTGGAATAATAATTTACAAATTTTTCAACAAGTTCAATTTAATTTTAATGTGTAAAAATAATTTACCCATGTAAAAATTAGTCTCCACGGTAAAGGGTAAAATGAGGTAAAAGTGATAAATAATTATGTTAAGTCAAACAATACATCAATACCTCATCTATAAATTTTCTAATGAGGGCCTAATTGAACATAAAATATATTATCCTCATTGATTCTAAATTTTGGATCCAAATTCATTGAATAATACAATATTTTCAATGTTAGTAAAACAGTATTTTCAAAAATGCCTTATCTCTCACTTATAGAGGGGCCCTTTAACCACCCAACTCTCCTCAGACCTAAATCATCATTTTATGACAAAAATATACCCAAAAATATTGTTAAAACCAATCTATCACATCCTTGGGGTGTTATTCTTATCAAAATACCAAATTTAGAAGGCATAAGAAGTACCCTAACGGAGGATATCAAAGGACAATTCAATTGTTTTAACCGTGTTCTTTCATGTTTCGTTATTATTCCACATCCTCCAAATAAATTATACCCATCCTGATGTAATGATATAAATATAGATATTATTTTTGAATATTATTATTTTTATGGAAATAAAATTATCTATATTCCTCCAATCCATTAGAAAATGAAAATGATGACCCTATTATGGTCGGTTAACCGCCACAATGGACATTATATTTCATTTTTCACCATAAAATTTTATGGATTATTCTAAAATTGGATTAAATTAATAAATGATAATACATGTTTTTATTGAATATTTTTTTGATATTAATTGATATAATTTCCCCAAATTAATATCATTTGGATGATTTAATGGAAAAATGTGTTTTGGGCAACAATTTGGAAATTTCATGGCAATTTTGCTTTTTCTATTTTAATATCACCTTTGTATTTATGTCATCATATTTTCTATGTGAATAATTTAGTCTTGATATTTTATAGTGATATTAAAATATATTTTTTATATATTTTTTCTTGAGAACATGACAGTCGGATCTCAAAATTTATGGGCCAAAAATGGGCATTAGTAAGGGGATGGACAGATTTCAGAAGACTGGACCCCACCTAATTAGGTGTCCATAAAATCTTCATTTATAATTGGATGGGTATTAATTTTTTAAAGTATTTAAAGAATGAAATTTATATAATTTCCTTCACCTAGAGTGAAACTTGGTTTTCATGGGAAATTGGCCCAATATGAGGATCAATATGAAGTAATTTTTGAAGACCAAATGATGAATGTACCCAAACTCAATTGATTCTAAAACTTATTTGATTCTCAAATCTAGGGAGAGATTCTTACCTAATTGTCCATTGATTATAAATTGGATTTTGGATCACTATCAGAGCAAGGTGGTGCGATTGGATGTCCTGAAGATTACCTAGGGCTCATTTTTTTCAATATTTGTGGTCACGTTAATTTCCATAGGGTTAGGGGATTGAAAAGATTAGAGGATCAAAATTGAATGAATTATAATCATATGGTATAATGATAAATTAATAGTGATGTGTGTGGATTATATTGATTACATATTCTCATATTAGTTTTTTTAAAGAAGTTGTGTCCTTGATTGTTTATTCACCTTTGTTTGTTTTGTTTATTATTTGAAAATCCCAACCAAACCCCACCCCACAAGATTTTGTATTTTAATTTAACTTGTTTTCTTGTTTTCTTAAATCCTATTAAGGGTTTTTTAATTTAATTCCTCCTTGATAGAATGACCTAGGCCAACCACTATGCTGCAATTAGTAAAATCCCAAATATTTTTGAGAGTGTGTATGAGAACATTCATAAAATTGGTTCCATTACCTTGGAGGAAAGTGTTTTATTCAAACTGAAGTACACCGTGTTGCATTTGTTGTCAATGAGACATGTTGTTGTCTTAGAATGAATGGATGTCAAGAATTGTCAAGATGTGAATGCCAAAGGTTGTGATGGTGTTGGTGGTGAAGGAGAATGACCATGGTACTAAGATGCATGCCACTTAGGAGATTCACTAAGTGGTATTGGAAATTGTGGTTGAAACATTCTCCATGCATATCTGACGATTGTTGAGCTGTTCTTAAAGTTCAAATCACTTGTATCAACTGGATACAAAGTCACAACAAAGTTAGAAGACCATGCATTGTATTGACAATGCATGAGGAGATGGAAGATGATCCATCCACAACTACTAAGTGGATGATGTGCATTAATGAAGTCCATGCACTATCACTTAGTGCATGTGAACATGAAGATGATCCAATTGATCTCTGATTAGATCAATAAAGAACATTGAAGATTATAAGTGATTCAGGAGTTCGATTGATGAAGATGAACCTTTTGAATTCCATATCCTAAGTGAAGATCATGTGAAGTAAAGACCACACATTTGTGTGTGTGTGAAAACTTGAAGAACCACCTACGGCCCAAGTGTGTGCAAGAATAGAGGAGTATGCCAAGATCAAGTGTGTGCAAAATGAAGAATTTGTGTGTGCAAAACAAGTGAAGGTCGAACCTAGTGTGTGCACTAAAAGTGTGTTCACCTAGAAGAAGAGGAGGAGGACTCACACAAAGTATAACACACATTTAAGTGTGTAAACACATTGAACAAAGTGTGAAGTTCAAGTGAGCTGGTGTGTGCTTAATGATACTACACCCTTTGTGGGTCTACTGCACCAAGAAGAGGAAAGGAGGAGTGCATGCATGCATGCATGCACATGCACACGTGAACAAGTCAAATCTGCTTGTGTGCATTTGAGTTGTCCAAGACCAGGAGATCTTGAAGATATTGAGAACCCATGCTATCAGTGCATGAAGATGAAGAGTTTCCATGCACTCAGTGCATGAAGTAGAGTTGAGTGAGACTGAAGCCAGACTGAAGTTAAAGACATCAGCTGTCTGAGTATTCAGTAATTGAGAAGAGCCTGATCAAGTGAAGTGATCAGAAGATTGCTGAGCAAGACCAACAGACCTTACCAGAGGCTGTTGAAGATTCTTGAAGAGAGAAGCCAGGTCATCCTTAGAAGAAGGAGATAAATCCTGATCAAGACGAGAAGACCTGATCATCACAAGTGATTAGAGGTACAGAGCAAGGCCAGCAGTCTTTATCCCAGACTGCTGAAGATACTTGAAGAGCTTAAAGTGAAGAAGAGCTACTCGTGTGACTCGAGGAGCCAGGAGAAGCCCCCTGTGAGACTCAGGGTGGAGGAAGTCTCCAGTGGGATTCTGGAGCAGGCCAGTGGGACTCTGGTAACACTGTGGGACGCAGTATAAAGACCCTCCTGTGGGACTCAGGAGAGATACAGTGGGACTCTGTATCGACCATTGTAATTCTAACAAGTTATAATGGGAGAATCCATGCTGGGAGAGCATGGCAAGGATGTAGGCCTTTGGTGTCGAACCTTGTAAATCCTTGTGTCCTGTGCCTTTTCATTACTGCATTATCCGGGAAAGGTTGAGAGACATAAGAAGAGTGGATCGAGGCCTTAACAAGCCATAGAGGTTTAATTGATTAAGAATCAATTAGTAAAAAGTTTTAAAGGATCACTGATTCACCCCCTCCCCTCTCAGTGATTCACACTGATCTGGGCACTTCAATTGGTATCAGAGCGAAGGTTACCTCTAAAAGATCCAAGAGAGTCTATATGGAGTGCAGATTTGAGGAAATGAAAGAACAGCCTCAAATGGAGATATCTGCCAAGACTCTGAAAAACAGAATGAAGAAACAGGCAAAGAAGATGAGGAAGAAGGTTGCTGCAATCAGAAAAACTCCTTCTATGGAAAGAAATGTGAAAGTCACATCAGATGACAATTCCTTTTATCATTCCTCTGATGAAGCCTGCTCTAGTTGTGATGAAGATGGAAGAAACAATGATCTTCTAAATGCAATCAAATATCTTCAGAAGACAGTCCCCAAGGAAGTGGCAATGTGTATAGCTACAGGCCTCCTTGATCTTCAAGAAGAAAAATTACAGCTAGAAGATGAAGCCAATTCTCTGGAAGTCCAATTGGCAAAAAGGGTTGACATAACCAACACTCTCAGAAAGCTGGTGAAGGCTAAAGATGAAACCGTTTCTCTTTGCAATGAAAGATATGAAGACACTGCAGAAGAATTGCAAAGAAGCCTTTCTGAGAAAGAAATCTTTATGATAATGATTAAAGATGTTTACCATGCACTGGATAAGAGGCATAGAGTATCAATGGTTGTTAAAGATGCTCAACTTGAAGACAAAGTAAAAAGGGTGAAGGAGCTTGACAACTCATTACTTGAAATGAATAAGGTGCATGAAGACCAGATAAAGTAGCTGGAAGAGAAATGGGAAGGAAGGCTAAGAACTGTTGAGGATGAGAAGAACTCCCTTAACATGAAGTGCTTAGAACTAGAGGTGATATTGACAAATCAGCAATCACCCAAAGCCAAAGCCTTTCAGTCATCTGAAAGAAGAAATTTTGCTACTCAAGTATGCTTTGAGAAGGATGATTCTAAAAGAAAGACATCCTCTAATGAAAGGGCAACATCTTCTACAAAGAAGGTACCATCCATCCCATCTTGTACTAATGCTTTTAATTGTGTTTCCACAAAAAGTACAGGATGGAAGAATAATTCCAAACAAGTATGGATGAAGACAATGAAGAAAGAAAGCTCTCCTGAAGCAGCACAACAATTCAAGACAAGTACCCTACAATCAGAAGGAATCAAAAAGTCAAGATTTGTGGGTCAATGTTGGTGTTGTAACAAGTATGGGCATTGTGCAAAGGATTGTTGGTACAATCCACTGAATGCCAAAGCACAAAGGAAGCCCATGCCTAGGGGGAGCAAGCCAGAAGAAAAGAAGCAGCATCCACAGGTCCAGAGACATCTGTTTACTGCAAATAGATTTGGATTACTTGACAACATCTGGGATGATTGCAAAAGTGGTCAAAAAGATACATGTTAATCTCCAACTGTATCCAGAGCTCAAAAGAAGAAAAGATCACAGAACCTGGCTCAGAAAGAATCCTTGGGAAGCAAACAGAAGAGAGGTGACAATGCTCCCAAGAAGATGTTGAAAAAGGAAGAGAAGACCTTGGAGTCTAAATCCAAGAAGGGTGATGCATCCAGAAGGACCACCAAGAAGAAATGCTTCTACTGTGGAAAGAAAGGTCATATCATGGATCTTTGTAAAGAAGCCATGAAATTCAATAGAGGCAGACTGAACTCCAAAAGACAATCAATCCAGAAGAAGAAGGGATTGATTGAAAATAAGTTTCCTAAGAGAGGTAGCTTAGCAGCATCCAAAGAACCATGTGGAACTTCCAAAACTAAGGCCACTCTTCCAAATGATTTACTAGTCATATGGCCTAATCAGTTGCAACTTGCCAAAGATCTACAAAGAGCTGAAGATGAAGTTCTGGAAATTGCTAAGGCAAAAGGGAAGAAGAAGGTTTCACATGAAGATGTTTTGAGATCCACACCAGCACAAACATCATTGAAGATCAAATGTGCAAGTGTGAAGAATGGTGAAAATGGGGCATCTCGGTTGAGAGAATCTTCTCAACCTTGTTGTTCACATTGATGAACCAAGGAGGTTCCATCTTATTCCCTTATACACTTGTATTTACATGTGATAACATTGCAGGGAATTGAAGATGATGATCATTCTCATCTGGAAGATGGTTTGGATTGAATGGAGTGCACCCCTTGAGGGGGAGCAAATCTGAAGAAGATGATGTTCTGAGATTAATATCATCTTAAGAAAATGGATGAAAGGGGGAGCCTTATCTTTGCACCTGAACTTTCTAATCTGTTTTGTGAAGTATGTGCAGTATTTAGCAATTCATTGAATATCTGAACCCCTAAGCATGATCTCACATGTGTAGAGAATTGTGGACAGCATTGAGTTCCTTGGTTACATCACTCTTGTTTTCTACACCGGGTTAGCCCAAGTAGACTTAGAGTTGATCTACTAAAGGTTCTTTGCTAAAGAAGAACATGTGACATCATCCCTCTCTCAGTGTTTTTCAAGAAAATACTTTTCGAAGGGAGGAAGAGATATTGTGGAAGAGAACCACACCACACCTTTGCATTTGATTGCCAATAAGGGGGAGAAAATATTGGCACACATATTGACCCATTCATATGTGCTAAAGGAGTGTATTGACAACAAATACAAAGGGGGAGATTGAAGTGCACCGTGTTGCATTTGTTGTCAATGAGACATGTTGTTGTCTTAGAATGAATGGATGTCAAGAATTGTCAAGATGTGAATGCCAAAGGTTGTGATGGTGTTGGTGGTGAAGGAGAATGACCATGGTACTAAGATGCATGCCACTTAGGAGATTCACTAAGTGGTATTGGAAATTGTGGTTGAAACATTCTCCATGCATATCTGACGATTGTTGAGTTGTTCTTAAAGTTCAAAGCACTTGTATCAACTGGATACAAAGTCACAACAAAGTTAGAAGACCATGCATTGTATTGACAATGCATGAGGAGATGGAAGATGATCCATCCACAACTACTAAGTGGATGATGTGCATTAATGAAGTCCATGCACTATCACTTAGTGCATGTGAACATGAAGATGATCCAATTGATCTCTGATTAGATCAATAAAGAACATTGAAGATTATAAGTGATTCAGGAGTTCGATTGATGAAGATGAACCTTTTGAATTCCATATCCTAAGTGAATATCATGTGAAGTAAAGACCACACATTTGTGTGTGTGTGAAAACTTGAAGAACCACCTACGGCCCAAGTGTGTGCAAGAATAGAGGAGTAGGCCAAGATCAAGTGTGTGCAAAATGAAGAATTTGTGTGTGCAAAACAAGTGAAGGCCGAACCTAGTGTGTGCACTAAAAGTGTGTTCACCTAGAAGAAGAAGAAGAGGACTCACACAAAGTATAACACACATTTAAGTGTGTAAACACATTGAACAAAGTGTGAAGTTCAAGTGAGCTGGTGTGTGCTTAATGATACTACACCCTTTGTGGGTCTACTGCACCAAGAAGAGGAAAGGAGGAGTGCATGCATGCATGCATGCACATGCACACGTGAACAAGTCAAATCTGCTTGTGTGCATTTGAGTTGTCCAAGACCAGGAGATCTTGAAGATATTGAGAACCCATGCTATCAGTGCATGAAGATGAAGAGTTGCCATGCACTCAGTGCATGAAGTAGAGTTGGGTGAGACTGAAGCCAGACTGAAGTTAAAGACATCAGTTGTCTGAGTATTCAGTAATTGAGAAGAGCCTGATCAAGTGAAGTGATCAGAAGATTGCTGAGCAAGACCAACAGACCTTACCAGAGGCTGTTGAAGATTCTTGAAGAGAGAAGCCAGGTCATCCTTAGAAGAAGGAGATAAATCCTGAGCAAGACGAGAAGACCTGATCATCACAAGTGATCAGAGGTACAGAGCAAGGCCAGCAGTCTTTATCCCAGACTGCTGAAGATACTTGAAGAGCTTAAAGTGAAGAAGAGCTACTCGTGTGACTCGAGGAGCCAGGAGAAGCCCCCTGTGAGACTCAGGGTGGAGGAAGTCTCCAGTGGGATTCTGGAGCAGGCCAGTGGGACTCTGGTAACACTGTGGGACGCAGTATAAAGACCCTCCTGTGGGACTCAGGAGAGATACAGTGGGACTCTGTATCGACTATTGTAATTCTAACAAGTTATAATGGGAGAATCCATGCTGGGAGAGCATGGCAAGGATGTAGGCCTTTGGTGCCGAACCTTGTAAATCCTTGTGTCATGTGCCTTTTCATTACTGCATTATCCGGGAAAGGTTGAGAGACATAAGAAGAGTGGATCGAGGCCTTAACAAGCCATAGAGGTTTAATTGATTAAGAATCAATTAGTAAAAAGTTTTAAAGGATCACTGATTCACCCCCTCCCCCTCTCAGTGATTCACACTGATCTGGGCACTTCACAAACTATTTTAGGTAAATTCATTTTTATTGTTTCTTCCTTTGTTTCTTCAATTCTCTTCCCTTTTCATTATTATTCTTCCTTCCCCACCTCATATTTTTTCATACCATCAATTGAAACCTCGTTTAATGATATTGTGGTCTGTAAATTCTTATTTCACTCTAATTGATGACATGATCCAACCCTGATATCCATTTTGAACTAGACCCCAAGGTTGAATGAAGTTTTAGGGATTGAATGAGATAGTATTGAAATTACAAAAGTTTTGAAGGTCCCACATTTCATTATTTCCATCATTCTGATAGAAGCGATTCTGGTAGCTCGTCTCAAACGAAACCTAATTTTTAAAAAATGGATGCAAACAACAATGAACATGAAAGAACCATTCGAGAGATCAGTGAACCACATGATAATTATCAACCAACATGCATTGCATACAAAAATATTGAATTAAAATTTGAATTAAAATTTGTATTCATACACCTAATTCAAAAATTTGATGGCATCTGTGGCAAGGATCAAACAAAAATTTAAAATAATTCAATTTGGTTTCCTCAACACTAAAACTAAGAAATGTCTCTAAAGATTAAATCAAATTAAGTGAATTCTCATTCTCACATGGTGGAATTGTAAAAGATTTTATGTATTACCTATATTATAAGGATATTACATATTATAGCAATTTGAAACATCATTTCTTGTATAGATTATTTCCAATGTCAAGAAAAAAAGCAATTCGAAAAGAGAACTCTTGAATCAAGAAAGCATAGGGAGAGTCAATGTATGAGTACTCAGAGTGGTTCAATAAGTTATGTGAAAGTTTCCCACATCACTAAATCAATGATAAACTACTCATAAAATACTTCTATGAAGGTCTCACTCCCATGGAGAGTATAACGGTGGATGTGGAAGATAGGGGAGAATTAGTTGATAAAACCCGGATGGATGCTCTATAATTAATCAAAAAGTTTGCACAAAACTCTCAAAAATTCAGTGACTGAGGTACAATATCTATATGGGGAGTACATCAGGTAATTCTCTTTAGTATTGAGAATAATTTAACTAATAATAATATGGATGAGTCAACATCTATGCTGAGATAGATATCATTGGACCAAAAAAGTCCCCCCCCCCCAATCTAGTGAAGCATTGTGGCATTTTTACAGCACCAAACCATCCAACAGATGGTTACCCATAACTACAAGAGACCAAGGATTGTGCAGTAGTGTTACCAAGGAGACCATTTCAACAACAACATGCACCCATATAAAAGAAGTGTGATTTCATCACACAAACATAAAATCATGGATGGAAGAATCACTCGGATATGAGGTATGGGTGGGAACAACAAATAATGGATCCTTTTCAACAAAAATAACAGAAACCTTCACCTTACCCGTTGGGTTTTCAACAACCCAAATAGAGATTTGAATCCCAAGAATAAACAAGTCAATGAAAATGGAATACCCAACCAATTGTATATTATAACACTTATTCTATTTTGAAACAAAGTTTTATTAATTAACATAATGAGTTGAAGAGTCCAGGCATGGAGTTGAGGAATCTAAAGATAAAAATAAGCTAGATTTCCACCACCCTTTATGAAATTGTGAATAAGAACTCTAGAAACACTCCCTCCAAAACCACTCCTAATCCAAATGGGGATATTTTTTACATCACATTGAGGAGTGGGAAGTAAACAAGTGAGGGAATTGTTCTAAATTGTCCACTGGTATTCAACCAACTAGAGAAGATTCCCCCTTCATCATTGGTCATTGTGCAACCAAAGGAGAACATAAAAGGTAAGATAAATTTTTTTATATTCCTCTAAAACCCCTTCCCTTTTAAAATAGTGTTTTTTTTTAAATATGGAAGAATAGGAAATGAAAAAAAGTGGTTTTGGACACATTATAGAGTATTGAGAAAAAATTCCCCTTCCTTATTCCATTAAGAAAATCCCAAGGTATGCCAAATTCTTAAAAAAATCTCTCCAATTGAAGAGAGGAGAAGGGAAATGAAAGGATCAGTCTTGGAAGGAATGTGTTAGAACTCATTACACCAACTCAATAAATCCCAACGATGTACAAGGATTATGCGACATTCACTATCCCATGTACTATAGGGGAGTTAAACTTTTAGAATGCTTTATTTGACTTAGGTGATTCCATAAATGTGACACCTCAATCTGTATTCTCTTCTCTACTATTTGGTGAGTTTAATTTGATGAGAGTAGTGGTGTAGTTAAAGAATAGAGATGCATCCTATACAGCGAGATTCCTTGAGGATGTACTTGTTCGAGTAAGATACTTGATTGTTCCAATAGATTTCTACTTACTTAACATGGAGAGATATCATGTAAATTATCATTCTCCCATTATCTTATGTTTTAACTTCCTCAAAACTGAAAAAACTATCATAATTGTCCATTAGGGTACACTTTCACTATAGTTTGGAGATGATGTTGTGAAATTTAATGTTTCGGACGACATGAAGTACCTTTCAGAGGACCATTCTTCTTTTGTTATCACCCATTTTGAACCACCATGTAAAAATTCCATGGATTTTTATTGTCTTGTGCTTAGGAATATTATAAGAATTTGGTCTACTTTGATGTCAAATATCACTTCAATACCTATTTATAATGAACATACCTCTCTTGAATCTGATTTTTATATAGACTCATGTTTTTATTTTGATCATTTTCACTCTAACTATGACTTGTTTGTTGAGTATGCTGATAGATTTGATGAATTATTCTCAAATTTTGAGAATTTCTATTTTTATACTAATGTTCATTGTGCAAATATTTTAGTTCCTTCAATCTCCCCATCCATACAACACCACCCTTAATTAGAACTCAATCCATTTCCACCAGATCTCAAATACTCATACTTGTTGAATGGTGATAGTTTACCAATTATAATTTCTAAAAATATTCCTCTTGAACATGAAGAAAAATTTTTTAATCTTTTTAGGGAGAACATTAGGGAAATTGGGTGGACATTATCAAACATATAATGCATTATCCTTTCTATTTTCATGGAAGAATTATTTTATAAGATGGGGATAAGACGATAAGGAAGCCTCAAAGGAGATTTAATCCAAATCTTCTAAGTGTTTTGAAAAAATAAGATGAAATTTTTCTCAAGGAAGGTATCATTTATCCCATTTCAGATTACCAATGGGTGATCCCTGTCCTGATTATACCTAAGAAATGTGGTTTTACTATTGATAGAAATAAGAGGGAGGAGTTATTTCTAATGAAGGTGAAAAACACGTGTCATGTTTATATTTATTATAGTAAACTATATCAAACCACTTGTAAGGACCATTTCCCCCTCTCGTTTATTGATCAGATTCTTGAGAGACTTTCTAGGAGGACACAGTACTGTTTTTTTAATAGATTTTTTGGTTATTTCTAGGTCTCTATTGCTCTAGTGGATCTGGAGAATGCTATATTCACTTGTACATTCAATACATTTTCCTACCAGAGGATGCTATTTGGACTCTACAATGCCTGAGGTACCTTCCCGATATACATGGTGACTTTTTTTTATTTTCTTGAGACATGAATATAGGTATTTATGTATGACTTTATAGTATATGGATCCTAATTTAATGAATGTCTCTTTAGTTTGGGAAAGGTTTTGAATCATTGTGTTGAGAATAATTTGATCTTGACCTTTGAAAAGTGTCATTTTATGGTATATCATGGCATTGTATTAGGGTATGTAGTGTCAAAACATGGAATAGAGGTTGATAGATCCAAGGTAGATATTATTTCATCTTTACCATATCATTATTGTGATCGTGATGTTAAATCCTTCCTAGGGGATGCAGGATTTTTGTAACACCCCAGGTAAATAAAGAATATGACATTTCATATTTATCCATATTTGTGAATAAAATGTTTAAATGACTTTAAAGGGGACGCTATGCTCGATGGCGTACCCAACACGCAACAACGAGTTTCTTGGGAATCTTACGTTGCACTCTAATAATAAAATAATATTATTTTAAATGGTAGTTAACATGTAGCCGTTGTAATGGCGGGAATGGATAGAAATAACTAAAATATGATTATATGTGTTTTTAAATGTTTTTACATTTATCCAATAAAAGATAAAGGCTTAAAATACAGAAAGAATTCAATTTTAGGCGTATATGCCCTAGTTTTCACTAAAGGTTCACTTATTGCCTTTTGATGGCGAAATGTCATTAAATATAGTTTTGATCACTCTTATACATTATTTTGGACCAAATAAAACTCTTCTTTAGAATCAGGAGATTAAATTTTACTTTGTGTAAATTTTTGGTATTTTTCTGATAAAGTTCATTTTTTTAATGAATAGTGTAAAATGTTGTATTTTAATTCAAAACCTCTTTTTAATATAATTTATTTATATGATTAGATTATCTTTTGAATTGGTTTTAAAGTGAAATTAGAAAATATTTTTACCATTAAATCCAATAGTGGTCGTTGGAATCAATTTCACTTTGAAATCGGACTTAAACTAGTGTCAATCTTTTGATACTTATTGTTTCATAAAAACACGCTATTTGCTCTGACAGCGGGAATTAATTATTAAATTAATTAATGTGACTTATATGTTTTGAATTTTGTAAAATAGACTTCATTTTTGAATTCTGAATATCAAATATAGCTTAGGGTGAATTTTTGGTAATTTTCTGAAAAACTTCAATTTTTGATGAATAGTGAAACCACTAAGTGGTACTTATAAAGACTGATTTTCCGTTTAAATGAAATTTTGCAATCATTGTGTTTTGAATTTCAAAAATCCGACATACATGGTTGTCATTAAGAAGTAAAATGTGGTTCAATGGGATAAAAATAATTTTTTGGTGAATAGTAACTTATTAAGTTCTTAATCGCGATTAGTGGTAATTAGGGTAGTTTAAGGTATAAATAATGCTTTAATAATATAAAGTGACCTAGACACATGTCCCAACCTTATTGGTTGTGTCATGTCCGACCAAGACAAGCCATGGGTCAACTTGGGGACCCCATGGAGACACTTTGGTTGGTAAATGACATAAATAACTTTTTATTTAATGTTAAAATTAAATTGACACAAACATGAGTTGTTTTACTAAAACAATTTTTAAGTAGGGTTACAGAGGTCCAAATTTTGATTATAAATAGTCATTGGAAAGATAAAAAGATTTCCTACATCATAGTATTTGTTTTATAATTTTTAGACATTAAATAAATTAAATTATTTATGACATAATAATGATGCAGTGATGACATCATTATTTGACGATTTAAATAAAATGGAAAGATAATGTAAAATATATGAACTACACATGTCCAAAACCAATTGGATGAGTGGATTTAGAACCCTTATAACCTTATCCACGAATTATATCAATGTGGGACCTTTTAAAACCGAAACACATTTTCAAATAAAGTAATATTTCTTTACTTTCCAAAAGTGCCCCTCCTCTCCTCTTATAAAAGGCCCCCACCTCTACCTCATTTCACACACTCCTCAAGCCTTTGGCTCGGCCAACCCCTGCCCATTTACTCTCTCCACATCCCTCTCCTCATCCTAGAGGATTACCTTTGGGCATAATCCTTTCAAAGGAAGCCTTTAGGCTCAAATCAAAAGGAGTTACACTTTTAAAGGTAATTCATTCTCTCTTGTTCATTTGTTTTATTTTGCTTCTCCAACCCTCTAAACTCTTTTTATTTACTTATTTTGTAACAACACCAGTATCTTCAATATACTAGGATGTTTTTATAAGATTTATTTGAGCTACACTCTCACACAACTACATCAAATGGTTAAAGAACATACGGTTTCCTTGGATGGCGAAATTCGGCATCCCGAAACGATGATTGTTCAATACTCATTTAACACCTTCAAAGGTGGCCATTATGATGTCAATATTTTTATATATGATATATAATATGTTTATGTTTTCTTTAAGCTTCTGTATTTTTCATTTTTGACATACCTTCATGGTTTCCATTATGGGTAAACACGATATCTTCATTTAAGGAAGTGCGGACTACCGCCCCCTCAAAGTGATGTGATTCGTTAATGCCATATGTGGGACGTGTAAAGGATGGATTTAAAGTTATTATATATGATGTTATACTGGAATTATAATATACCTCTATATCATTATTATTTCTTTCCATTAAAGTATGAGATAGAAATGAAAGTAGCGTTCATGCGTACGTACGGCTTACCGTCTCCATGAACGGTGCATTTCATTTCTTATCCCCAAATGTAATGTCCTATTAAAAGTACATGTATATAATGGATATATATAATTAATGATATATCTAAATGATGAATATAATTCTGGAATTAAAATATACATACCTCTCATTTAGTTTTAATTCCATTAATATGACAAAGAAATGAAAGTAGCGTTCATGCGTACGTACGGCTTACCGTCTCCATGAACGGTGCATTTCATTTCTTACCTCTAAATGATTATGTAATGTTATAAATACATGTATATGCTGGATATATATGATACATATTATATCCAAATCAGGAATTTCATTCTGGATATAATGAACCTTTGACCACACGAACAACATGTAATTGTAAGAAGTCCACTTTCGACTTAAGAACCAAATATCGACAAAACAAACATGATTAACTTAAATGATTAAATAATGTTTATAACATGGTAATAAGTGATATAAAAGGAATAATGAACTTTAAAAAGGTTCTTAAGTAAGTATAAATTAACTCAAGTTTATTATTCAGGAGATTAAAGAACGATCGAGTCAAGTCGGACCCGAGGTAAGGGATCCTACAACTCTCTTTCTTTTTAAGTACACTCTTTTATGTCATTTCTTTTAAGCTCATCTTTCTTATGATTGGGATGTTATTTTATATTAATCTTACTTTAATTTTTATGTTCATGTGATGAGAGACCCTATTCTCTCTCATCAATCCATTTTGGAAGTTTTGAGTGGCGCCGATAGGCTATCGAATTTTCGTAAGAGATCTAACCTCTCTCTTTATTTTAAAGTACTCTCCTTTATGTCACTTCTTTTAAGCTTATATTTGTTATGTTGGGGGATGTTCTTTTATATTCCTCTTTCTGTAAACATTATGTCGATGTAATGAGAGACCCTATTTCCTCTCATCAATCCATTTTGGAAGTTTTAAGTGGCGCCGTTAGGCTGCCGAGTTTTCGTAAGAGATTTTTCATCTCACTTTTATTCTCGTGAGATTTATGCTACATTTGCCACAATTTCCATTGAGTGGTTTATGTACTGCCCACTATTACAATCCTATTGTAATATAATTCCATTTATGGGTATTTACATATTCATTGTATGACACTTCTTCAATGGGGTGTACTTTTCAAAAGTTACCCAAGTCGGTAAGGGAACCTTTCACCCTCTTTTTTTTAAAAGACTTCTTTTGTTGGGTATTTTAATTTACATATTGTTATGTTGGGATATGTTCTCATATATCCTTATTGATGTAAATTTTATGTCCAAGTGATGAGATACCCTTTTTTTATCTCTCATCAACTCATTTTGATGTGACGTCGTTAGGCTGTCAAGGGAACTTCTTAACCCAATTTCGATTTCATTGGGTTCAACATGTTGTTATTGAATATATAATCCTTTGAATATGTGTGAATGACCTTTGATTATTTTACACTTAATATCCACTTATATTTGGTGTATTCATTTGTCACACATAATTATGTAATTGATTTATCCTTAAACCAAGGATACCGTCTTTGTAAGGGACTTCATCTCAATCTCCTTTCATTGAGGAATATTTCGTTTTATACACAGCTTTCTTTTATGTGGTGTATAAACCCCTTTGACTTTTACTTTTATACAAAAGGAATATTTTTCTACGAATCGTTTTACAAAACGACAAAAAGGAATGTTTCTTTTAACGTACGCGGCGACAACGACCTTTTCTGCCGCCGCGAGTATTATTTGGTCTTTGGCTTCCTCAACAAGCCGTAATGTTTTTAGAATAAAATAAATACCATATACTCTTTTATGTATTTTGGTATTGAAAATGGTTTTGAAAAAAGTATTCTATTATGTCAATATATTTATGATATATAGTGATTGAAATGTGGAAATGTTATCATTCCTTTATATTGGTTTTATGTTTTATGATTTTATATTGGTACTTGGACATTTTAACGGGTGGTTACGTTATAAACCATATGACGGGTGGTGCCGTGAATACCATGATGGGTGGTTACGTTATAACCTCCAATGCATTGGGTATGGAAGTCGGCCGTATGGCTATTCCATTAAGTATGTATGGAAATTGGCCGTATGGCTATTCCATTAAGTGATATGTGTGGAAGTCGACCGTATGGTTATTCCACTTAAGTATGTTTATGTCCCAAGTTACCTTTATATATGTTATGTGTTCTTTATATGGGTTTTATGGTAATCCTTTGGTTACAAAAAGGTAAGTAATGATACTTTTTTTTCAGTGAAAAGTTTTTACTACTTCATGAAGGTGAAAAGTATTACATTGATAAAGTATTCATGGTTTACTTGTTGTTTTGAAAAACTAACAGTTTTCATTCTTTGTGTATCCCTTACTGAGCTTCTTATGCTCATCCCAAGTTTTTTGAAATGTTTTTCATAGGACATAGCATGGAATAGGTTCAAGGATGGGATCAAGGGAAAGTCATGCTACCTAAAACATGGAACTATAAATGTTTCTTTTAAAGGGTTTTTATTTTATTGAAATTTAGTAGAAGCGACTACTTTGTAATCTTTTGAGATGTAATAGTTATGTCCTAATTTTCTAATACTCTAAACCTGAAAAGATCCTCAATGTGAATTACTCATTTAATTCAATATTAAGTAAGCTTTAAGGCTGGGGCCTTATAGTTGGTATCAAAGGTCGGTTTAGATAACTTTAGAGGTTAGGGTATTCTTTAAGCATAAGTGACATTACCATAATGGTTAGGATTTCAGAAAGAGTCCTAGTTTTAGATAAAGTGAATGAGTAAGTGTATCTTAGTGTTTACATTCCTCATTAGTACATGATGGTTTTGTTGATATACTCACACTAACATTTCTATTTTTAGTGAATGGATGGATCTAGCAGGCACCAAAGAGACAACAGGTTTGAAGGAAACTGTGGTGGTTCTCTGATTAAGATACTAGATAAAATGGAGGATTCAATGAGGAAACTCGTGGTTGTTCTAAACCAAATATCAAGGAGTCATGATCAACCACTTCAACCTTGGTGAGTTCTCTAATGCATCATGTACGAGATGGCCAACTCGATGTGGAAATTCAGGTAATAATTATTAAGGTAACCATTAGGGTTTATATGATACTTAATTTTTAGGTAATTATGGGTTACTCTATGATATGATGGAAAATTAAAGGAATGAGATAAACTTGAGGTTAAAATATGTTATGATTATTCTTGAAGATTTTATCTCATTTTGGGGAATGTTTTAAGAATTTTATAGTTTTGGAAAAAGGACAACACGCCGACCGTGTGACAACCCGTCGCGTCGGACAAAGCTGCGGGAATTGAACCCACAACCAAAGTGCGACTGGTATTTATCACCTACCACTGGACTACGTGAAGTCCCTGGTTAGTTTGACTGATTCTTTCTGGTTATATGATTTTATGAATTAAGAGTAAGATGATTTTGGGTTATTTATGAAAATGATTAACCTATCATGGAGGATATGTGATTAGGTTAATTACCTTTCAATACGAGACATTAGGAGAAACTGATGTTGTTTGGAGATAAATGTTACGATTTAACTTGGAAGACTATGTGACTAAATCATTAAAATGTTTGGGTTTCAATCTTATATTGGTTTACTTTGAAGAATTTTATGGACAAATTGATTATAGAATGGTCCTTGTTGAACTTTGGGTTTTGTTGGACAAATTTTGGAGATTAAGAATAGATTTTCTTTTTATAAAGGGTTATCCTTTTCAGGATTATCTGATCTTGTACTAGCCTTTTTGGTTTTGGTTTTTCTTAAAGTATAAAGACATGGGAAGTATATAGTTCTATTTTGTGGATTAGGTGATTCTCTAGAAGTTGATTATAGTACTCTTAATGTGGACAAGTCTTCCTAAATACTCGTCTTTTGGAGAAAATATGAGTTTGTGTAAGGAATCTAATAAAAGTTGAAAGTCAATATGATAAGTGATTATGTTTCCTTATGAATAAATTCCTCAATAAAAAGTAACTTAAAACAAAAATGTTGTCTATTAACTTTTCCTACTGGGGAATCGAATACCGTTTAACCCATCACAAGTTTGTGATTTTCTCGTGGTTAACTTTCTCCTAAACATGTTTTCTATCACTCTCCATCAGAACATGACCCTTTGTTTTTTCCTCCATGACCATATTTTCATACTTGGAATCCTAGTATGGGTTAACTCGGGTGACCTTTGTACTTATCTTTCTTTATTTTAAAGTGTTTGTTTTACCGACTTTTGTTCCGATGTGGGACTTTCAAGGATGTTTCCAAGCCCAATTTTAAAATTGCGAGGACGCAATTCCCAAAAGGGGGGAAAGATGTAACACCCCAGGTAAATAAAGAATATGACATTTCATATTTATCCATATTTGTGAATAAAATGTTTAAATGAATTTAAAGGGGACGCTATGCTCGATGGCGTACCCAACACGCAACAACGAGTTTCTTGGGAATCTTACGTTGCACTCTAATAATAAAATAATATTATTTTAAATGGTAGTTAACATGTAGCCGTTGTAATGGCGGGAATGGATAGAAATAACTAAAATATGATTATATGTGTTTTTAAATGTTTTTACATTTATCCAATAAAAGATAAAGGCTTAAAATACAGAAAGAATTCAATTTTAGGCGTATATGCCCTAGTTTTCACTAAAGGTTCACTTATCGCCTTTTGATGGCGAAATGTCATTAAATATAGTTTTGATCACTCTTATACATTATTTTGGACCAAATAAAACTCTTCTTTAGAATCGGGAGATTAAATTTTACTTTGTGTAAATTTTTGGTATTTTTCTGATAAAGTTCATTTTTTTAATGAATAGTGTAAAATGTTGTATTTTAATTCAAAACCTCTTTTTAATATAATTTATTTATATGATTAGATTATCTTTTGAATTGGTTTTAAAGTGAAATTAGAAAATATTTTTACCATTAAATCCAATAGTGGTCGTTGGAATCAATTTCACTTTGAAATCGGACTTAAACTAGTGTCAATCTTTTGATACTTATTGTTTCATAAAAACACGCTATTTGCTCTGACAGCGGGAATTAATTATTAAATTAATTAATGTGACTTATATGTTTTGAATTTTGTAAAATAGACTTCATTTTTGAATTCTGAATATCAAATATAGCTTAGGGTGAATTTTTGGTAATTTTCTGAAAAACTTCAATTTTTGATGAATAGTGAAACCACTAAGTGGTACTTATAAAGACTGATTTTCCGTTTAAATGAAATTTTGCAATCATTGTGTTTTGAATTTCAAAAATCCGACATACATGGTTGTCATTAAGAAGTAAAATGTGGTTCAATGGGATAAAAATAATTTTTTGGTGAATAGTAACTTATTAAGTTCTTAATCGCGATTAGTGGTAATTAGGGTAGTTTAAGGTATAAATAATGCTTTAATAATATAAAGTGACCTAGACACATGTCCCAACCTTATTGGTTGTGTCATGTCCGACCAAGACAAGCCATGGGTCAACTTGGGGACCCCATGGAGACACTTTGGTTGGTAAATGACATAAATAACTTTTTATTTAATGTTAAAATTAAATTGACACAAACATGAGTTGTTTTACTAAAACAATTTTTAAGTAGGGTTACAGAGGTCCAAATTTTGATTATAAATAGTCATTGGAAAGATAAAAAGATTTCCTACATCATAGTATTTGTTTTATAATTTTTAGACATTAAATAAATTAAATTATTTATGACATAATAATGATGCAGTGATGACATCATTATTTGACGATTTAAATAAAATGGAAAGATAATGTAAAATCTATGAACTAAACATGTCCAAAACCAATTGGATGAGTGGATTTCGAACCCTTATAACCTTATCCACGAATTCTATCAATGTGGGACCTTTTAAAACAGAAACACATTTTCAAATAAAGTAATATTTCTTTACTTTCCAAAAGTGCCCCTCCTCTCCTCTTATAAAAGGCCCCCACCTCTACCTCATTTCACACACTCCTCAAGCCTTTGGCTCGGACAACCCCTGCCCATTTACTCTCTCCACATCCCTCTCCTCATCCTAGAGGATTCCCTTTGGGCAGAATCCTTTCAAAGGAAGTCTTTAGGCTCAAATCAAAAGGAGTTACACTTTTAAAGGTAATTCATTCTCTCTTGTTCATTTGTTTTATTTTGATTCTCCAACCCTCTAAACTCTTTTTATTTAATTCTTTTGTAACAACACCAGTATCTTCAATATACTAGGATGTTTTTATAATATTTATTTGAGCTACACTCTCACACAACTACATAAAATGGTTAAAGAACATACGGTTTCCATGGATGGTGAAATTCTGTCTCCCGAAACGATGATTGTTCAATACTCATTTAACACCTTCAAAGGTGGCCATTATGATGTCACTATTTTTATATATGATATATAATATGTTTATGTTTTCTTTAAGCTTCTGTATTTTTCATTTTTGACATACCTTCATGGTTTCCATTATGGGTAAACACGATATCTTCATTTAAGGAAGTGCGGACTACCGCCCCCTCAAAGTGATGTGATTCGTTAATGCCATATGTGGGATGTGTAAAGGATGGATTTAAAGTTATTATATATGATGTTATACTGGAATTATAATATACCTCTATATCATTATTATTTCTTTCCATTAAAGTATGAGATAGAAATGAAAGTAGCGTTCATGCGTACGTACGGCTTACCGTCTCCATGAACGGTGCATTTCATTTCTTATCCCCAAATGTAATGTCCTATTAAAAGTACATGTATATAATGGATATATATAATTAATGATATATCTAAATGATGAATATAATTCTGGAATTAAAATATACATACCTCTCATTTAGTTTTAATTCCATTAATATGACAAAGAAATGAAAGTAGCGTTCATGCGTACGTACGGCTTACCGTCTCCATGAACGGTGCATTTCATTTCTTACCTCTAAATGATTATGTAATGTTATAAATACATGTATATTCTGGATATATATGATACATATTATATCCAAATCAGGAATTTCATTCTGGATATAATGAACCTTTGACCACACGAACAACATGTAATTGTAAGAAGTCCACTTTCGACTTAAGAAATATCGACAAAACAAACATGATTAACTTAAATGATTAAATAATGTTTATAACATGGTAATAAGTGATATAAAAGGAATAATGAACTTTAAAAAGGTTATTAAGGAAGTATAAATTAACTCAAGTTTATTATTCAGGAGATTAAAGAACGATCGAGTCAAGTCGGACCCGAGGTAAGGGATCCTACAACTCTCTTTCTTTTTAAGTACACTCTTTTATGTCATTTCTTTTAAGCTCATCTTTCTTATGATTGGGATGTTCTTTTATATTAATCTTACTTTAATTTTTATGTTCATGTGATGAGAGACCCTATTCTCTCTCATCAATCCATTTTGGAAGTTTTGAGTGGCGCCGATAGGCTATCGAATTTTCGTAAGAGATCTAACCTCTCTCTTTCTTTTAAAGTACTCTCCTTTATGTCACTTCTTTTAAGCTTATATTTGTTATGTTGGGGGATGTTATTTTATATTCCTCTTTCTGTAAACATTATGTTGATGTAATGAGAGACCCTATTTCCTCTCATCAATCCATTTTGGAAGTTTTAAGTGGCGCTGTTAGGCTGCCGAGTTTTCGTAAGAGATTTTTCATCTCACTTTTATTCTCGTGAGATTTATGCTACATTTGACACAATTTCCATTGAGTGGTTTATGTACTGCCCACTATTACAATCCAATTGTAATATAATTCCATTTATGTGTATTTACATATTCATTGTATGACACTTCTTCAATGGGGTGTACTTTTCAAAAGTTACCCAAGTCGGTAAGGGAACCTTTCACCCTCTTTTTTTTAAAAGACTTCTTTTGTTGGGTCTTTTAATTTACATATTGTTATGTTGGGATATGTTCTCATATATCCTTATTGATGTAAATTTTATGTCCAAGTGATGAGATACCCTTTTTTTATCTCTCATCAACTCATTTTGATGTGACGCCGTTAGGCTGTCAAGGGAACTTCTTAACCCAATTTCGATTTCATTGGGTTCAACATGTTGTTATTGAATATGTAATCCTTTGAATATGTGTGAATGAACTTTGATTATTTTACACTTAATATCCACTTATATTTGTTGTATTCATTTGTCACACATAATTATGTAATTGATTTATCCTTAAACCAAGGATACCGTCTTTGTAAGGGACTTCGTCTCAATCTCCTTTCATTGAGGCATATTTCGTTTTATACACAACTTTCTTTTATGCGGTGTATAAACCCCTTTGACTTTTACTTTTATACAAAAGTAATCTTTTTCTACGGAGCGTTTTACAAAACGACAAAAAGGAATGTTTCTTTTAACGTACGCGGCGACAACGACCTTTTCTGCCGCCGCGAGTATTATTTGGTCTTTGGCTTCCTCAACAAGCCGTAATGTTTTTAGAATAAAATAAATACCATATACTCTTTTATGTATTTTGGTATTGAAAATGGTTTTGAAAAAAGTATTCTATTATGTCAATATATTTATGATATATAGTGATTGAAATGTGGAAATGTTATCATTCCTTTATATTGGTTTTATGTTTTATGATTTTATATTGGTACTTGGACATTTTAACAGGTGGTTACGTTATAAACCATATGACGGGTGGTGCCGTGAATACCAGGACGGGTGGTTACGTTATAACCTCCAATGCATTGGGTATGGAAGTCGGCCGTATGGCTATTCCATTAAGTATGTATGGAAATTGGCCGTATGGCTATTCCATTAAGTGATATGTGTGGAAGTCGACCGTATGGTTATTCCACTTAAGTATGTTTATGTCCCAAGTTACCTTTATATATGTTATGTGTTCTTTATATGGGTTTTATGGTAATCCTTTGGTTACAAAAAGGTAAGTAATGATACTTTTTTTTTCAGTGAAAAGTTTTTACTACTTCATGAAGGTGAAAAGTATTACATTGATAAAGTATTCATGGTTTACTTGTTGTTTTGAAAAACTAACAGTTTTCATTCTTTGTGTATCCCTTACTGAGCTTCTTATGCTCATCCCAAGTTTTTTGAAATGTTTTTCATAGTACATAGCATGGAATAGGTTCAAGGATGGGATCAAGGGAAAGTCATGCTACCTAAAACATGGAACTATAAATGTTTCTTTTAAAGGGTTTTTATTTTATTGAAATTTAGTAGAAGCGACTACTTTGTAATCTTTTGAGATGTAATAGTTATGTCCTAATTTTCTAAAACTCTAAACCTGAAAAGATCCTCAATGTGAATTACTCATTTAATTCAATATTAAGTAAGCTTTAAGGCTGGGGCCTTATAGTTGGTATCAAAGGTCGGTTTAGATAACTTTAGAGGTTAGGGTATTCTTTAAGCATAAGTGACATTACCATAATGGTTAGGATTTCAGAAAGAGTCCTAGTTTTAGATAAAGTGAATGAGTAAGTGTATCTTAGTGTTTACATTCCTCATTAGTACATGATGGTTTTGTTGATATACTCACACTGACATTTCTATTTTTAGTGAATGGATGGATCTAGCAGGCACCAAAGAGACAACAGGTTTGAAGGAAACTGTGGTGGTTCTCTGATTAAGATACTAGATAAAATGGAGGATTCAATGAGGAAACTCGTGGTTGTTCTAAACCAAATATCAAGGAGTCATGATCAACCACTTCAACCTTGGTGAGTTCTCTAATGCATCATGTACGAGATGGCCAACTCGATGTGGAAATTCAGGTAATAATTATTAAGGTAACCATTAGGGTTTATATGATACTTAATTTTTAGGTAATTATGGGTTACTCTATGATATGATGGAAAATTAAAGGAATGAGATAAACTTGAGGTTAAAATATGTTATGATTATTCTTGAAGATTTTATCTCATTTTGGGGAATGTTTTAAGAATTATATAGTTTTGGAAAAAGGACAACACGCGGACCGTGTGACAACCCGTCGCGTCGGACAAAGCTGCGGGAATTGAACCCACAACCAAAGTGCGACTGGTATTTATCGCCTACCACTGGACTACGTGAAGTCCCTGGTTAGTTTGACTGATTCTTTCTGGTTATATGATTTTATGAATTAAGAGTAAGATGATTTTGGGTTATTTATGAAAATGATTAACCTATCATGGAGGATATGTGATTAGGTTAATTACCTTTCAATACGGGACATTAGGAGCAACTGATGTTGTTTGGAGATAAATGTTACGATTTAACTTGGAAGACTATGTGACTAAATCATTAAAATGTTTGGGTTTCAATCTTATATTGGTTTACTTTGAAGAATTTTATGGACAAATTGATTATAGAATGGTCCTTGTTGAACTTTGGGTTTTGTTGGACAAATTTTGGAGATTAAGAATAGATTTTCTTTTTATAAAGGGTTATCCTTTTCAGGATTATCTGATCTTGTACTAGCCTTTTTGGTTTTGATTTTGCTTAAAGTCTAAAGACATGGGAAGTATATAGTTCTATTTTGTGGATTAGGTGATTCTCTAGAAGTTGATTATAGTACTCTTAATGTGAACAAGTCTTCCTAAATACTCGTCTTTTGGAGAAAATATGAGTTTGTGTAAGGAATCTAATAAAAGTTGAAAGTCAATATGATAAGTGATTATGTTTCCTTATGAATAAATTCCTCAATAAAAAGTAACTTAAAACAAAAATGTTGTCTATTAACTTTTTCTACTGGGGAATCGAATACCGTTTAACCCATCACAAGTTTGTGATTTTCTCGTGGTTAACTTTCTCCTAAACATGTTTTCTATCACTCTCCATCAGAACATGACCCTTTGTTTTTTCCTTCATGACCATATTTTCATACTTGGAATCCTAGTATGGGTTAACTCGGGTGACCTTTGTACTTATCTTTCTTTATTTTAAAGTGTTTGTTTTACCGACTTTTGTTCCGATGTGGGACTTTCAAGGATGTTTCCAAGCCCAATTTTAAAATTGTGAGGACGCAATTCCCAAAAGGGGGGAAAGATATAACACCCCAGGTAAATAAAGAATATGACATTTCATATTTATCCATATTTGTGAATAAAATATTTAAATGAATTTAAAGGGGACGCTATGCTCGATGGCGTACCCAACACGCAACAACGAGTTTCTTGGGAATCTTACGTTGCACTCTAATAATAAAATAATATTATTTTAAATGGTAGTTAACATGTAGCCGTTGTAATGGCGGGAATGGATAGAAATAACTAAAATATGATTATATATGTTTTTAAATGTTTTTACATTTATCCAATAAAAGATAAAGGCTTAAAATACAGAAAGAATTCAATTTTAGGCGTATATGCCCTAGTTTTCACTAAAGGTTCACTTATCGCCTTTTGATGGCGAAATGTCATTAAATATAGTTTTGATCACTCTTATACATTCTTTTGGACCAAATAAAACTCTTCTTTAGAATCGGGACATTAAATTTTACTTTGTGTAAATTTTTGGTATTTTTCTGATAAAGTTCATTTTTTTAATGAATAGTGTAAAATGTTGTATTTTAATTCAAAACCTCTTTTTAATATAATTTATTTATATGATTAGATTATCTTTTGAATTGGTTTTAAATTGAAATTAGAAAATATTTTTACCATTAAATCCAATAGTGGTCGTTGGAATCAATTTCACTTTGAAATCGGACTTAAACTAGTGTCAATCTTTTGATACTTATTATTTCATAAAAACACGCTATTTGCTCTGACAGCGGGAATTAATTATTAAATTAATTAATGTGACTTATATGTTTTGAATTTTTTAAAATAGACTTCATTTTTGAATTCGGAATATCAAATATAGCTTAGGGTGAATTTTTGGTAAATTTCTGAAAAACTTCAATTTTTGATGAATAGTGAAACCACTAAGTGGTACTTATAAAGACTGATTTTCCGTTTAAATGAAATTTTGCAATCATTGTGTTTTGAATTTCAAAAATCCGACATACATGGTTGTCATTAAGAAGTAAAATGTGGTTCAATGGGATAAAAATAATTTTTTGGTGAATAGTAACTTATTAAGTTCTTAATCGCGATTAGTGGTAATTAGGGTAGTTTAAGGTATAAATAATGCTTTAATAATATAAAGTGACCTAGACACGTGTCCCAACCTTATTGGTTGTTTCATGGCCGACCAAGACAAGCCATGGGTCAACTTGGGGACCCCATGGAGACACTTTGGTTGGTAAATGACATAAATAACTTTTTATTTAATGTTAAAATTAAATTGACACAAACATGAGTTGTTTTACTAAAACAATTTTTAAGTAGGGTTACAGAGGTCCAAATTTTGATTATAAATAGTCATTGGAAAGATAAAAAGATTTCCTAAATCATAGTATTTGTTTTATAATTTTTAGACATTAAATAAATTAAATTATTTATGACATAATAATGATGCAGTGATGACATCATTATTTGACGATTTAAATAAAATGGAAAGATAATGTAAAATCTATGAACTACACATGTCCAAAACCAATTGGATGAGTGGATTTCGAACCATTATAACCTTATCCACGAATTCTATAAATGTGGGACCTTTTAAAACCGAAACACATTTTCAAATAAAGTAATATTTCTTTACTTTCCAAAAGTGCCCCTCCTCTCCTCTTATAAAGGGCCCCCACCTCTACCTCATTTCACACACTCCTCAAGCCTTTGGCTCGGCCAACCCCTGCCCATTTACTCTCTCCACATCCCTCTCCTCATCCTAGAGGATTCCCTTTGGGAATAATCCTTTCAAAGGAAGCCTTTAGGCTCAAATCAAAAGGAGTTACACTTTTAAAGGTAATTCATTCTCTCTTGTTCATTTGTTTTATTTTGCTTCTCCAACCCTCTAAACTCTTTTTATTTACTTCTTTTGTAACAACACCAGTATCTTCAATATACTAGGATGTTTTTATAAGATTTATTTGAGCTACACTCTCACACAACTACATCAAATGGTTAAAGAACATACGGTTTCCGTGGATGGCGAAATTCTGCCTCCCGAAACGATGATTGTTCAATACTCATTTAACACCTTCAAATGTGGCCATTATGATGTCACTATTTTTATATATGATATATAATATGTTTATATTTTCTTTAATCTTCTGTATTTTTCATTTTTGACATACCTTCATGGTTTCCATTATGGGTAAACACGATATCTTCATTTAAGGAAGTGCGGACTACCGCCCCCTCAAAGTGATGTGATTCGTTAATGCCATATGTGGGACGTGTAAAGGATGGATTTAAAGTTATTATATATGATGTTATACTGGAATTATAATATACCTCTATATCATTATTATTTCTTTCCATTAAAGTATGATATAGAAATGAAAGTAGCGTTCATGCGTACGTAAGGCTTACCGTCTCCATGAACGGTGCATTTCATTTCTTATCCCCAAATGTAATGTCCTATTAAAAGTACATGTATATAATGGATATATATAATTAATGATATATCTAAATGATGAATATAATTCTGGAATTAAAATATACATACCTCTCATTTAGTTTTAATTCCATTAATATGACAAAGAAATGAAAGTAGCGTTCATACGTACGTACGGCTTACCGTCTCCATGAACGGTGCATTTCATTTCTTACCTCTAAATGATTATGTAATGTTATAAATACATGTATATGCTGGATATATATGATACATATTATATCCAAATCATGAATTTCATTCTGGATATAATGAACCTTTGACCACACGAACAACATGTAATTGTAAGAAGTCCACTTTCGACTTAAGAACCAAATATCGACAAAACAAACATGATTAACTTAAATGATTAAATAATGTTTATAACATGGTAATAAGTGATATAAAAGGAATAATGAACTTTAAAAAGGTTCTTAAGGAAGTATAAATTAACTCAAGTTTATTATTCAGGAGATTAAAGAACGATCGAGTCAAGTCGGACCCGAGGTAAGGGATCCTACAACTCTCTTTCTTTTTAAGTACACTCTTTTATGTCATTTCTTTTAAGCTCATCTTTCTTATGATTGGGATGTTCTTTTATATTAATCTTACTTTAATTTTTATGTTCATGTGATGAGAGACCCTATTCTCTCTCATCAATCCATTTTGGAAGTTTTGAGTGGCGCCGATAGGCTATCGAATTTTCGTAAGAGATCTAACCTCTCTCTTTCTTTTAAAGTACTCTCTTTTATGTCACTTATTTTAAGCTTATATTTGTTATGTTGGGGGATGTTCTTTTATATTCCTCTTTCTGTAAACATTATGTTGATGTAATGAGAGACCCTATTTCCTCTCATCAATCCATTTTGAAAGTTTTAAGTGGCGCCGTTAGGCTGCCGAGTTTTCGTAAGATATTTTTCATCTCACTTTTATTCTCGTGAGATTTATGCTACATTTGCCACAATTTCCATTGAGTGGTTTATGTACTGCCCACTATTACAATCCTATTGTAATATAATTCCATTTATGGGTATTTACATATTCATTGTATGACACTTCTTCAATGGGGTGTACTTTTCAAAAGTTACCCAAGTCGGTAAGGGAACCTTTCACCCTCTTTTTTTTAAAAGACTTCTTTTGTTGGGTCTTTTAATTTACATATTGTTATGTTGGGATATGTTTTCATATATCCTTATTGATGTAAATTTTATGTCCAAGTGATGAGATACCCTTTTTTTATCTCTCATCAACTCATTTTGATGTGACGCCGTTAGGCTGTCAAGGGAACTTCTTAACCCAATTTCGATTTCATTGGGTTCAACATGTTGTTATTGAATATGTAATCCTTTGAATATGTGTGAATGAACTTTGATTATTTTACACTTAATATCCACTTATATTTGGTGTATTCATTTGTCACACATAATTATGTAATTGATTTATCCTTAAACCAAGGATACCGTCTTTGTAAGGGACTTCGTCTCAATCTCCTTTCATTGAGGCATATTTCGTTTTATACACAACTTTCTTTTATGCGGTGTATAAACCCATTTGACTTTTACTTTTATACAAAAGGAATCTTTTTCTACGAAGCGTTTTACAAAACGACAAAAAGGAATGTTTCTTTTAACGTACGCGGCGACAACGACCTTTTCTGCCGCCGCGAGTATTATTTGGTCTTTGGCTTCCTCAACAAGCCGTAATGTTTTTAGAATAAAATAAATACCATATACTCTTTTATGTATTTTGGTATTGAAAATGGTTTTGAAAAACGTATTCTATTATGTCAATATATTTATGATATATAGTGATTGAAATGTGGAAATGTTATCATTCCTTTATATTGGTTTTATGTTTTATGATTTTATATTGGTACTTGGACATTTTAACGGGTGGTTACGTTATAAACCATATGACGGGTGGTGCCGTGAATACCAGGACGGGTGGTTATGTTATAACCTCTAATGCATTGGGTATGGAAGTCGGCCGTATGGCTATTCCATTAAGTATGTATGGAAATTGGCCGTATGGCTATTCCATTAAGTGATATGTGTGGAAGTCGACCGTATGGTTATTCCACTTAAGTATGTTTATGTCCCAAGTTACCTTTATATATGTTATGTGTTCTTTATATGGGTTTTATGGTAATCCTTTGGTTACAAAAAGGTAAGTAATGATACTTTTTTTTTCAGTGAAAAGTTTTTACTACTTCATGAAGGTGAAAAGTATTACATTGATAAAGTATTCATGGTTTACTTGTTGTTTTGAAAAACTAACAGTTTTCATTCTTTGTGTATCCCTTACTGAGCTTCTTATGCTCATCCCAAGTTTTTTGAAATGTTTTTCATAGGATATAGCATGGAATAGGTTCAAGTATGGGATCAAGGGAAAGTCATGCTACCTAAAACATGGAACTATAAATTTTTCTTTTAAAGGGTTTTTATTTTATTGAAATTTAGTAGAAGTGACTACTTTGTAATCTTTTGAGATGTAATAGTTATGTCCTAATTTTCTAAAACTCTAAACCTGAAAAGATCCTCAATGTGAATTACTCATTTAATTCAATATTAAGTAAGCTTTAAGGCTGGGGCCTTATAATTTTATAGGCACTTCATCAAATATTTCAGTAATATTTCTCTTCTATTGTTACAATTACATCAAAAAGATTCTAATTTTGTGTTTGAAGATTCTTGTTGGGATTACTTTTCTGATCTAAAGAAGGGTCTAACCACTCCACCGATCATACATCCCCCACAGTGGGACATTCCATTTGAGATTATATGTGACTCTTCAAACTTCGCAGTTTGAGTTATCTTATTATAGAAGGCGGAGGGATGTTCATATATGATTTCCTATGATTCGAGAACATTGGATTTATCCCAATAAAAATAAAAAATCATGAAAAAAGAGTTTCATTCCATCATATTTTATTTGGATAAATTCCATTAATATTTATTAGGCTCTGTAGTTTTTTATCATGCATCCCTGAGGTACCTTTTAAAGAAGCTAGATGAAAAGCCCAGACATGTCTGATGGATGATTTTTCTTAAAAAAATTTATATAGAGATAATTTAAAAGAAGGGTTCTGAGAAAATTGTGGTGGATCACATGAGTAGGATTACTCACATGCTAGAGGATATCACACTGGACCAGGTACCACTATGGGACACATTTCCCAATGATCATCATTATGTACTCTCAGGTATACATACTTTGTAAGATGATTTGGTGAACTACCTTGTTTTCTCTGAAGTTCCTTCAAATTTAAAGAAACATCAAGTCCAAAAATTAAATATAGAGTCTAGGTTTTATGTGTTGGTGGATCCCTACCTATGGCGCATGTGTAGTGATCATGTTATTAAGAGGTGTGTTCCTAATCATGAGTTTGATTCTATTCTGCATTTATTCCACACACTTTAATGTGGAGGATGCTTTAGACCCCAATGAACAAATAGGAAAGTCTTAGACTCTAGACTATATTGGCATAGCATATTCTATAATGATAATATGTTTTTAATGTTTTACTCACATTTACAAAACACTAGAAATATTTCTAGGAGACATGAGATGCCTCAATAACCAAAATTATTCTACCAGATTTTTGATGTATGTGGAATTGATTTTATGGGTCCTTTTTTCAAGTTCATTTGGTTTTTTGTATTTTTTTGGTTGATATTTATTATATTAGAAAATAGTTGGAGTACCTAAGGACATCATTAGGGACCAAGAGACACACTTTTTCAATCATAATTTGTCTTCCCTACTTCAGAAGTATGGGGAGACACACAAAACATCAACACCATACCACCCACAGAAAAATGGACAAGCTGAGTTTTCAAATCGGGAGATGAAACAAATTTTGGAGAAAATTTTCCATCCAATTTTGAAGGATTGGAGTAGTTTCTTGGATGATTTTATCTGGAATTATAGGAAGGAATACATGACTCTCATTAGTATGTCCCCATTTCAGACTGTTTTTTGAAAATCATGTCATGTCCTTATGGTGGTCAAGCATCAAAAATACTAGGCTATAAAGCAATGAAATATGGATTTATCCTAATCTAGAGAACAAATAAAGCTAAAAATTCAAGAGCTTGAGTAGATTTGATTGTCATAAGATGATAACTTAAGGCTCTATAAAAAATGATCAAAATCATCTCATGATAAAATGATCCACAAAAGGGAGTTTTTTATAGGATACAAAGTGCTTCTTTGTAGTTTGTGATGGAAGTTGATCACTGGTAAGTTACCTGATAGATAGGTGGGTCCTTATGTTGTATCTAATGGAATTATTTATGGTGTATTGTAGATAACTCAATAGTAAATAGTAAGGAGCTTTATAGTAAACGGGAAGTTGTTAAAGCAACACTTTGAGAGATTTCAAACACATTCAGTTGATATTATCACACTGCATGAGCCTGTCATCACTTGAAAACATCAGGTTGTTCATTACCCTCTCACTTTTAAATTATTTGACCTAATTTTAATTCATAATTTACTTTTAATTTTATCAATTATTATATTCACATTGTTTACAATGTAACATTTTAAGAGTGAGGGATGGGATGTAATCTTGGGTACATTCCTTAGGATTTTTCTTTTTGAGTGTTTCTTATTTTTTATTTTGTCAAAAAAAACTCAAAAAATGATAATAACATGAAAAATAATAATCATTTCACATGCCCATTACATCCATGGAACTGATTGATACTTCACTTTTTATTTTTCAACCCTCATGGGATGCATGTTAAGAATGGGAATTTTTCATCATTGATTATTGATTTTTGTGAAAATGGAATTTGGTCAATGATATATTTGATTGTGTCTTTATAAAGCCTTTGAAAATTTTTAAATCATTCATTATGGGACATTTTTCAGGAAACTGTGTCATTTAACCTATCCATCCACATCACACACAATCGTGACTTGTGATTATCTCTTACCTAATTGAAGGTATAGTCATGGTAAGTAATCCTTTTTATCTTATAACATAGTCTTTACATGCCTTAATTTCTCTTCTGATCATTTCAATTATTTTACCATAATGACCTATGCATGTGTAACTAATATCTAAATATTTTACTCCCTAAAAAAATAAAAAAATCCAAAAAATAATCAATAAATGGGGAGTGAAGAAATGTACAACCTGTAGGGATATTTAGGTCAAGATCTTAAGGTTTGACTTCTGGGAATGCTTAACTGAGTGATTTTTAGAAAATTATTTCAAAGGATGTTGAAAAGGATCATTATAATTGAATTAGGTAAAAAAGAAAAGGTTTTCTTATCCGGAATATTCTGGATAAAGGGTGGAGAGACAGGCTTGAAATTATTGGCACACACACACATGGGGAATTTTTTTGCCCAGATTGACTCATAAGATGTTTTCACCTAATTAGTTTCATTCATATAAATGGATTTTTATGAAATTTATTATTCATTTAATTCCCAATTTGTTCATATTGACTTATTATTGGTGAATCTTGGTATGCTCATATTGCCATCATGGATTGAGAAATTTCAACATGCATCATTTTCTGAATTACATGACATGAGGTTTTGCCTGGGAGTGCAAAAGGGTAAGTTTGGGGGATTTGATAATACATTTTTTTTGTTTAATATTTATTGATATTAATTGATATAATTTCCTCACATTAATAATTTTTGGATTATTTAGTCCAAAAATGTGTCTTAGGCTGGAATTTGGAAATTACATTGAAATTCTATTTTTACCATTTTAATATCACCTTTGTATATATGTCATCATATTTTTTGTGTCATGAATTTTTAATTGAAAATTTATAGTGATATTAAAATATAAATTTTCTACATTATTTATTTATAACATGATGCTAGATCTCATAATTTATGGGTTGAAAATAGGCATTAATGATGGGCTGGATAGAATTCGTCAGACTAAACTCCACCTCACTAAAGTGGTCATAACTTATTGATTACTTATTTGTTGTGATAGAAATGTTTCTAGGAGTTAAAAGACTAAATTTAGAGAATTTAATTCAAATTTATTGAAACTTGGTTCACATGGTATAGTGGTCGAATATGCAGATCAATATGAAGGAATTTTTGAAGACCAAATGATGCATGTACCTTATTTGGAATTTGAATCCATAGCCCTATAAAACTCTATTTAAATGATATTTTCACTCATTGGGATGGTTTTTCAAGGATTGGGGAAGGTTTTTATGAATTTTTTTATCTTATAAAAATATCAAACCTCTTGTAAGAATTAAGTATTTGGGAAAAGATCTCATTCAAGAAGGCTCTCCTCTCCCACCTCTACTTTGTATTTCTTTGTTTTCATGATTGTAACTTAAATTTTTCCCCAATAAATCTTATGTTTTATTCTATTTTCATATTTATATTTTTATTCTTTGTTTTTGAATCTATGAGTTAAGACTATATTGGTTGTTTCCTTTTCAATCCATTCCTTATGAAAAACGTCTCCATGATGACAACTCCGCCCATGGAAGAGTGATTTTGTTCATAGTTGATCTAATACCTAATCATTTAATTTATTTATTTTGAATCCATAAACATAATTTAACTCATAAATGTTGATTAATTAATTTATTTTTATTTTCTATGGAACTCAATCAACTTTCACTTGACTGCGAGGTCAGACTTGTGTGAATCATGTGAGTGAAACTACAATCGCAAAATCCAATCAACTTGGGATAGAATTGTAGGGTTAAAGTATCATCCCAAAACTCAAATGATTCTAAAATCTATGGATTATATTATTCCCTAATTGTAAACTGACCAAAATTTGGATTTTATATCACAATTAATGCATGGTTCTATGATTGGATGTCTCGAAGTTGACCTAGGGCTCGTTTTTCGAATATTTCTGGTTGTGTTAATTTATGTAGGGTTCAGGGATTGATAAGATAATGGGATCAGAAATGAAATAAATCTAATAATTTGGGATAATTATAAATTAATGGTGAAATGGGTGGATTATATTTTCTATTTCTTCTCATATTTGTGTTTTAAAGAAGTTGGTTCCTTGATTGTTTCTTCTCCTTTGTTTTATTTATTGTTCTAAAATCACAACCAAAACCTCCCCCTGATATTTTTTCATTTTTTTCACTTCATTTCTTATTTTTTTCAATCATATCAATGGTTTTTTAACTCACTTCCTCCTTGAGAGAATTACTTAGGTCATCCACTGTGATCCACATAATAAAATCACAAATATTTTTTAGAGTGAGTATGAAAACGTTTATCCATAAATATATTAATTATGATATAATTATGATTTTTGAAAGATATATTAGGAATTATATTATTAATATTAAAAATAAAAGTTCATTAAAAATTTAACTTTCAAAAAAGTTCACACTAAGTGAGTTTTCATAATTTGAATATATTTTGTAAAACTTATTGATTTTTATAAAAAAATTTCCATTAGAATGATAAAGAAAATATACCACTATAATTATAGATACTATGTAACTATCTATTAACACCTTTTTCCATGTTAATTATATAAAAGAAATTTTGGACAAATTGATTGAATTACTACAAGTGGCCAATGAGGTAAAAAACATAAAAAATGACCACCAATAATAAATAATAACATAAATAAATAAATTAAAATGGTTCTAGATAAAGTATTTAACAATATTGTTTTTTATTATGGAGGATAGATACAAAAACCAATCATGTCAAGGCTTGTGATTAACATTATTTATCTCAATTTCAATTCCCTGAGACATGTTTCTTATTATGAAGAAATTTACTTTTATATGGTGTAAATAATTCCCTAATGAATTTTTATATTTTATATCAATTTTTATTATTGGGAGTTTCACTTTCATTTATGCTCTCTTTATTATTTTTCCTTATTCATGCATTACCTACATCAAAGTGATTGTAGTTAAGTTAATTTATTTTTATTAATTTGTAATTTTTATCACCAAAATTAAACCTTAAAATTTTAGTTTTTTCTACTCTATTATTGTTTTATATTGTTTCCATATTTAGTTTATGTGGTTTAAAATTCTTATTGACATTTCAACTTCATTTGGTTTATAATTCAACCAAATAGTTGTTTGTATGTGGACTCAACCTTATCTCTTATTTAGAGTCTAAAATCATTCCCTTAAATTTCTATATCCTTTATATTATTTCAAGACTATTTTTTTATACTTTAATTATTTATTATGGTAATTTTTAATTATCATTGAATTTATTTTAAATTTATAAAATAAAATGTTTTAAAAATTTTCACAATATTAATTTTTTCTTTACTTTATAAAACTGTAAAAATAATATTCATTTTTATATTATCCACTTAAATTCCTTTTCACCATTTTTATATCCATTCAACATCATAAATAGCTTGTTTTAATACTTTTTGGGTTTCAAAAAAAATTGGTCCCATTATTTTTTGAATCTTAATTTTTAAAAGTTATCAAAATAAAATGTTATTTATTTATGTTTTTCATAGTGATTTTATAATATAATTATAATGTTATTATTTATCTACATCTAGATATTACTTTGATTATTTATCCATGTTTTTTAAAATGTGTGGTGTGATTGAACTAAAATATCTATAAGAGAAATGATTTGTCATAGCCTTAACTTTTATAAATTTCCCATACGACCAAAGAACTATTTTAATGGTCGACCTAACCATGGACTTAGGGAAGCCTGTGGCTATGGTTCAATGCAGTTCATTTCTATTTTTATGCTCTAAAAATCCTTCAACCATGATTGAATCATATTATGGTGATAAGTTGGTGAGATAAGGCTGTGGAAAATTTTCAATGATGCGAGAAGGGATCGGAAAATGGTTATGACAACAGTCCATTTAGATCATGGTTGTAGACATTTACAGTGTCACATACGACCAAAATACATGTATGGAATGTTATTATTCATTTCCCATGAATCCTATGATCACAGTTGATGTTGACTAAGATCATATGTTTCAGGACCCACAATTACTTTTATTCTTCTGAAAGTATAATAATTAAATTTATATAAAATTATTTTTATATTTATATTTATATATATTATAAAAATTTATACATATAGTCCAATGATGTGTAGTGGTAATTTCATTGATGAATTCTTGAAGAGGCCCTATGATCAAATATCATAGTTTTGTCCAATTTTTTAAGGGCTACAACCATAGTCATGAACCATGGTTGTAGATACCATATGGACACAATAAAACCATGGATGTTGAGCTCTAAAACTGTGGTTATAAAATGATTCCATATCCTGGACACTGTGTTATTGATAATAGGGCCCACAATCTATGTGTACTATGTCCATAAGCTATAACCCATGTTTTGGGGCCCATACCCTAGCATTGGCATGTGGTAGTATGAAAATTTTCTTGTAGTTTCTATCTTTCTTAATCATGCACTATGCATAAACATAACTTTTCTTCCATTTATTTTCCATTGTCAATACCCTATATTTCATTCTTTTTATTGAATACCGATCACTTTGAAAAATATATATTGATTTAATAGGGAAATTATTGACTAAAATATATACCCTTTATTTATATGGTGTAAATACCTTACAATATATTATCTTAATTGATGGGTATTTATAGATAGAGTTACTTAATTTCATTGGATAACCATTTTATTAATATGGGTTTGTCATGTTATTATTATTGATGTATTTATACATTTTTTCTTCTGTAGAAAATATATGCATGTATATATTTTGATGTGATTGGTGGACCTAAAATTCTATAGCCCTCAAGTGCATTGGGTAATATTTTATATATTGTTAAATGGTATATAAGGGACAAGGTAATGAAGAAATCAACTATGTGACACTATCCACTATATTATGTTGTCTTAGAAGTGATCTTCTACTTATGATTACAATGTTATTTTTTATGTTGATGCCACATTATTATTATTCTATGATCCTATAATATATACTGTTTTATCCCTAAATACCTATGTTATTATTTATGACTTATGATATATTTTTTATTGGGTATGATTTCTTTATGATGTCATCATATACCTTGATTATGTTCAAATACCCACATTTTTATCTTATGATCACTTATTATATTCGATTCATATCACCTTTTTAACATTATTGAGTGTTCTATATCACCCTTAATTTGATTCTATTTCCCTAGTTTATATAAAATATCATTACATATGATACATCATGATGGGTATTATGTATTGAGAATTTTGTGGGATATGTTGAAGACATTTTTTGAATTCAGAATCTTTGTCTTATGGGAAAAAATCCCATTGGATATGAAATGAGTGGGGTTTTTTAGTTAAATATTTTTTCCTAATTCTATGAAAATATAAAACTAAAATGTTCTGAGAATGTAAGTGATTCAATATTGGTAGTTGACATTATAATTATGGATTCTTATGCTTGAGTTTCTTTAGTTTCTATCATTACACGTTTTTAAAGAATATTTTTAGCACTGGTTCCAGAAGTACATGCCTTTGGTGTCCCATAGATATCCTCAATTAGATATTCAAAATCCTCAACATTGTCATAGTCATCAGCATCGTTCGGGTCTTCAGTATTGTCACTATAATTAGATTCTTCTATGGAGTCTACATCATCACAATAGCTGGTTTCATTAATTCATCATGGTTGTTGAGGTCATGATTATTATCAAGGTCATCCACTTCATTGATGTTTTTGGTTTCATTAATACTATAAACAACATTAGGATCGTCAATATCATTTGTGTTATTGGGTTAATCAATGTTGTTGGATTATTAAATGTTATTAGTGTTGATGGAATAATTAGGTTTATTAATGACATCAATTTCATCAACATTTTGTCTTAGTAAAGTTCATTAGGTTCATTGGAATCATTATCACCATTTTCTCATTTTTGGTTTTATAGATAGAGTCATTGGGGGTTTTGGGTCATTGATTTATATAGTCTTGTCAACATATTTTAGTTTTTCAGTTTCATCATGGTCTTTAGTGTTAATATTTTAATCTGTTTCATTGGGTATTCAGCATCATTGGGTTCATTTTCATATTAGGATTCAATAAGGCCATAAAATTAATAAATTTCATTGGTGGAATCAATATTTCTGGGTCATCATTGTTTTTGGAGTCATCAGGTTCATCTCTATCATCAATTTCATCTCCATCATTGGGGTGGTTATGGTTATTGAGCTTCTTAGTATCTTCATTGTTAGTGATATCATTGGATAATTGATGTCCTTAGGGTATTCAAGGTTATTAGGTCATTATTGTCATTAGGTTCATCCAGATTATTGTGAACATCAGTGTTGTTCTCATTGTCGGTGATTCCATCACCATCGAGTTGTCCAAGTTTTTTAGGATATCAAAATCATTAGTTTCATAAGAGTAATCAGTTCATCAGGATCTTTAGTTTCATCAGCATTTTCATGGTCACCATGGTTTTCTATAACATTGGAATAATTTGGGTTATCATGGTTTTCATTGTCATAAGGGTCATAATAGTCATCTAGAATTTCCATTTCATCGGAGTCATTAATACCATTGGGAATTTGGTATCATCAAGTCCATTATGGTCATTAGTGGAATTGAAATCTTGTTGGGGTCATCAAAGATATCGAAAATGGGTGTCCATTTATATTATACATTTCCATGGGGTTGTTAATTCATTAGGAATCATTTGGTCGGTCGGGGTAATCAATGTAATCTTGGACATTGAAACTATTGGTGTCATTGGTGTCATTGATTCATCGAGGTCATAGTGTCATTTAGTCCAATAAAATCATTGGTTTGATTAGTGTCATTAGGTCTTTAAGGTGTCAAGGTTAGTATCGGTGGGTTATTTTGTGTCAATATTATCATTAACACCATTAGGTTATTAATGTCATTAGCATTAATGGGGTCATCATCATCATCATCTAGTCAACATGTCCATTGGTATATTTGGTGTCCTCTGGGTTGTTAGGGTTTTTTTCCATCATTTTTTTCAACATTGTAAGGATTTCAATGTCATAAAGGGATTCATTATAGTTATTATATTTGAATAAATCAGTGGAGTCTATGACGTTAGTGTTTTTATCAACTTTTTAATAAATTTTTTCATCATCCACCTAATTTAAATTTTTTAGGTCTTTGGGGTCATTAGTGTAAATAGGATTCTAGGAATTGTCGACTATATTGAGGTTTTCATGTTTTTTAATGTTATTAGGATCATAATGGGTTTATGAAACATCTAGGGTTATTAGTTTCAAAAATAACATTGGGAAAATCAATATTTTTAGTGTCCTCGGTATTGTTGATGTTTTTGGTATCACTAGGATCGTCTGTATCATCAGTATCCTATGGGTTGTCGTTGTATTCAATATTGTCAGTTTCATTTTGGTTTTCAATGTCATCGATGTTATTCAAAAATCCAGGTCTTTTTTCCTTAGGATTTTTTACATCTTCAATGTCCTTAGTATTGTTAGCATAATCATGATCATTAATTTCATTGAAAACATCAAAATCATTGACATGGAGGGAATCATCAGGCTATTAGAATCTTTATCATCGTTGATGATATCTATGTCATTAGGGTCGTCAATGTCATTTGGGTCATTGGGATCATCGAGACTGTCTATATCATTGTTGTTTTTCATGTTATCATCAACATGGGTAAAGTCAAAGTCATTAGAATCATTGATGTCAATGGGTTTATTAGAATAATTGATGTCATAAAAATCATCAATGTCAAAAACTTATTCTATATCATATGGGTTATTGGTATTAATGAGATCAACTATTTGATTTGGGTTTTCATTATTTTTTGTGTCAGCAGCACCATCCAATTATGATGTTCATTGGGTTAATAATTTTCTTTAGTGTTAATAGGGTTATTAGGGCTATTTACTCATCATGGACATCTGGTTCAATTATATATTTGGGGTCATCATCCTCAACACCATCAATATCATCAAGTTCATTAGTTTTTTAATTATATTAGTATTATAAACTTCATTGTGGTCATTAGTATAATCATTTTCATCAATATCATCAAGTGAGTAGGGTCATAGGGGTCTTCGACATTATTTGTGATGTTAACTATTGTGGTAGTTATTGAAATTTTCAACATCATAGTTATAGTACGAGACATCATCAAAATCACCATACTCATAATTTTTATCAGGGTTACTTTGGTTTTTGGTTTCATTAGGTTCATTATATAGATCAAGATCATCAATATTATTTGAATCATCTAGTCATTGAATTCATTAACATCATATATGTCTTCAAGGTTGTCAACATTAGTGGTGGTGTTGAGGGATTTATTATTTTTAAGGTTTTCAGATTCATGAGTATCATAATGTTCATCAACCAAATTATTTAAAAAACATCATCATGGGTTTTTAGTGTTTTTGGGGTAATTGGGGTCAATAAAATTATCAAGATTTTTGGAATCATTGATATAGTAGGCATCGTCGGGTTCACCAGTTTCATTGATTTCATTCATGTCCTCAGTTTCATCATTTTCATTGTAATCTTTAATTGTGTTAGGTTCATTTGTGTCAATATGTTCATATATCTCATTAGAATCATGGTAATAATTAGTTAATTTGGTTTATTTGGGTTCATATAATCATTTTCATCATTAGTTATATAATGTTATTGGGGTCATCAAGGTCATTGACATCATCAGGGATATTATGTTTACTAGTGTCTTGGATTTCACATGGCTTGTTGGATTCATCATACTCATCAATATAATTGGTGATGTCTGAATCTTTAGGATATTATTTGTCCTTTTCCCCATTAGGGTCTTCAAGTTTTAGGATTTAATTGAGGTATTCCAATCCATAGGTGTCATATCAAGATAATTAGTATCATGATGGAAAACTTGTTCATCACCCTCTTTAGTATTGTGAGGGTATTATATTTCTTTGAGGACATTGATTTTATCATTTTCATCAATGTTTTTGGTGACATAGGAGTTATCGATGTCTTTAGTGTCTTCTATGTCATTGTAATCCTCAATGTTTTCAATTTGTTTTATGTTATTAGTATAATAAATTTTAATGGTGTCATCAATGTCATCAAATTCATCAATGTAATCAGGGTGTTCAACACTGTTTTTGTTGTCAATTTCATCATTTATTTTAGTGTCATCAGTTTCATCTATGTTTTTTCGGGTCATTAGTGTTAACAGTTTCACTAAGGTTGTCGAGGGTCATCAGTGTCTAAAATTTCCTCAATGTTATGAATTCATATGGTTCATTAGTATCATTTGAGTTGTCAATGTTATTGAGTTAATTCATATCATTTAGTTTATTTTCCCCTTATAATTACTGACATTTTTGGAATCTTTATTTCCATTGGTATCATTTTTTCCTCAGTGACATAGAAATTGTTTTGGTCATTGAGGTCATAATGGTTATTAGTGTACTTGGTGTCATAAACACCATCAGTGTCATCGACACCATCAGTGTTATCGAAGTTATTAGTGTCAACAACATAATTATGGTCTTTGGATATGTTAGTATTATTAGTTTATTTGGTTCATCATTATCATCAACATCATCAATTTTATTCGCATCTTAAATCTCATCTATGTCATCAAAAATGATTTCATTGTTAGTGGTGTTGGTGTCCTTGGGTTCATCAGTATTGTTCACAACATTAGTATTTTTAGTGTTGTCAGTCCCATTAACGTCATTAGCCTTATTAGATTCAAAAATTATTTCAACATATTTGAGTTCATTGGGGTCATTGGTATCATTAGTTTTTTTATTATCATTGACCTTTTAGCTTCATCACTGTCATCAATAGCTCTAGGATTATTGACATATGTGATTGTATCGACATCATTTGGTCCATCAACATCATTGGTTAAATTAAGTTCACAATGATCATCAATGTCATTATTTTCATTGGAATCATCAATGTTTATGGGTATTTGGGGTTTTAATCATTGTAAGGATTCTTGAGTTCATTGAGGTCATTATTGTTGTTATTTTATTCATTTCTATATCCATCATCAAGATTGTTGGGAACGTCTATATTTTTTGGGACATTGGTGCGGTCAGACTCTTTAGCATCACTAGGTTCATAAGGGTATTCATTATAATTTACACAATCTACAACGGGGAAATCTATATCACTAATGATATTAGTGATTTTTGTGTTATTAGGGTCATCAGTTTCATTTCATTATTCTGTTTCATAAAGTTTGTGAGGGTTGTTTTGGTGATTGAATTTATCAATTTCATTATGGTATTTGTAATAATCAAGGTCATTGGAAAGGTGGGTTTCTTCTATTCCCTAAACATTTTCCATGTTTTCTCATTCATTTAAATCATTGGGTTCATCAGTGTCGTTGGATTCATTGGTAATTTTTATTTTTTTGGGGTAATCTCGGTCATTGACATCAACATCATCACTTGGGTTGGGGGAGTCAATAATGTTTTCAGTGTCATAAGAGTCGCCCCCATCCTTGGGGATGGATGTTTCATTGCGTTTATTGAAAATATTATCCCATCAGTTTCATTTGGGACTTTTTTATCATTGATATTAGTGAAAATTTTAATATCATCTACATAAGTAGAGTTATTGTGGTCCTTGGCATCATCGATGTTGTTTGGGGTTTTGGGATGGTAGTGCCGCCTATGTCATAAATGTTTCTAGTTCATCAAAATTTTAGCGTAAATATAATCATCAGTGATATATGGGTTTTTAGGGTATTTGGTTCATTAGAATAATTAGCATCATAAGTTCTATCATTTAATTCTATGTATTTTTTATCATTTTTGTCATCTAAATAGTCCATATCATATTGGTCATAAGGTTCATCAGTGTTTTCAATACCAATGATGTTATTAATATTATAATGATTATCTATTTTTTCAGTAACATTTCCATCATTAGGTTCATTAATGTCATCAAAAACATTGATGTAGTTAGTGTCACCAACATTTTCACTCTCGTTGGTACCACTATGTTCATTATTAGCATTGGGGTCATATGTATCCATGGTTTCATTTCAGTAGTTGACATCATAGTTTTCATCAATAATGTTGTAATTTTTAGTTTCTTTTGTTTCACTAGTTTCATTAACATCATAAGTGTCATTTGTATTATTAGGTCACTAGTGTCAAGGATGTCATTATAAATTTTATATTTATTAAAATCATAAGGTTCATTGAGTTATTTGGTTTCATTTATTCTGTTTGTGTTATCAGTTCCATCAAGGTTGTTGTGATCAATGATGAAATTAATTTCATTAGGTTCATTAGGTTCATCGATGTCATTATCTTGATCTATGTCATTGGGTTCATTGAATTCACTAAAATTGTTAGTTTCCTCATCTTTATCGATATTATCAACATCATTGGTGTTATTGGGGGAAATAGTATTGATGAACTATTTAGTCTTTTTGTATTTTTTGTGGTCATCAATATCTTTGGTGGAATCATCGCACCAGGTAATTAGTGAATCAGGGATATAAGAATTATTGAGAGTGTTATAATCATCATGGTAATTGGGTACCGTTTTTTTTGGAATTTCTATATCCTCAATATGTCTGGAATCGCATTCATTCTTTGTATGAGCTGGCTTTCTCCTTACCGTTCCCAAGTGGATTGCTATCGTCGTCGGGTGTCCTTAACATCCCTTGAGGGCGACACATATCTTCACAAAGGAGAATGAGATATGTAGGCAAACCAAGCTAAGCCTAAATACACAGGGTTGGGCAGAGTGACAACTCAGTTGGCAAGTCTCTTCATGAGCGGCCAGGGAACGCACCTAGTTGAATTCCCTCCAGTGGTGGATCTTTTTAGGGACATCTTCCCCAATGATTTCTCTGGCTTACCTCCTATGAGAGATGTAGAGTTCACTATCGAGCTCGTGCCAGGTGCAGCACCAGTGTCTATTCCTCCCTATAGGATGGCACTAAAAGAGCTACAGGAACTCAAAAAGTATCTTGAAGACCTCGAGGCTAAGGGTTTCATCAGACCATGCACATCGTTGTGGGGTTCACCTATCCTTTTTTCCAAGAAGGCAGATGGTACCCTAAGGTTATGCGTGGATTATCATTGACTCAACTAGCTCATAGTAAAGAATCGATATCCATTGCCTCGTATAGATGATCTCTTTGACCAGCTCCAGGGAGCAACTGTTTTCTCCAAGATTGATCTGAGGTCGAGATATCACCAGGTGCATGTGAGACCATCTGACATACCACGTACGGATTTCTATAGCAGGTACGACTTGTATGAGTATCTGGTTGTGCCATTCGGCCTCACGAATGCACCGACAGTCATCATGGCTCTAATGAACCAATTTTTTCATCTATATCTTGATTCCTTTGTGGTAGTCTTCGTGGACGACATCTTAGTGTATTTGTGTTCCAAACACGACCATGAAACCCATCTTGGGATCATGCTGAGTACACTGAGAGAGCACCAGCTATACGCTAAGCTTAGAAAATGCCACTTTTGGATTGATAAGGTACACTTCTTGGGTCATATTATTTCAGAAGTAGGGGTATCAGTTGACCCAGAAAAGGTGAGCACCATGGTTTTATGTAAGCAACCCAAGAGTGTCTTTGACATCCGTAGTTTCTTGGGGCTTACTGGCTATTATAGGCATTTCATCCAGGATTTCTCTCACTTGGCAGTGCCTCTTACGGTCTTGACTAATAAAGGTGTACAATTTATATGGTCAGAAGCTTGTGAAAAGTCTTTTTAGGAATTGAAAGGAAGACTAACCTCAACCCCAATCCTAATTCTTCCTGAACCTAGGAAGAGCTATATAGTTTATTGTGATACTTAAGGAATCAGATTGAGTGTAGTTTTGATGCAGGGTGATCGAGTCGTGGCTTATGTATCCCACCAGCTGAGACCTCACGAGCAGAATTATCCTACACACAACCTTGAGTTGGCAGCTGTGTTTCATGCTCTCCACTGTTGGAGACACTATTTGTTGGGAGAGAGATTCATTGTTTACACAGATCATAAAAGCTTGAAATATATCTCCACTCAACAAGACTTGAACTTAAGGCAACGCAGGTGGGTCGAATACTTGCAATCGTTCAACATTGAGCTTGCATATACCCCTGGTAAGGGTAATGCTGTGGCGGATGCTTTAAGCTGCAAGACACAGACACAGGCCGTGCAGGTAGCCAGCAATGAGTGGCAGATGATGGCCTTGTTTTCAGAGATTCATCTGGAGGTTTAGGAGAAGAGTGGACAACCGATTCTAGCATCTCTTATAGTGACGTCCTATCTTCTGGAGAAGGTCCGCAGACAATAGTTGACTGATCCTGAGGGGATTGTTTTTTAGGGAAAGTGTTACAGGAGAGAACCCACCTCCTGGTTGGGTTATTAATGGCAGTGAAACTCTCCTTTACCGTGGCCGTGTATGGGTACCTTCAGGTATACAGAAAGAGATAATGAAATAATATCACACCTCTGTTTGGGCAGTTCATCCTGGGCTGACCAAGATGTATAGAGACTTGTGTCAATAATATTGGTGGTCTGGTATGAAAAAACAGATAGTAGGTTTCATCACTCGGTGCTCCACCTGCTAACAGGTGAAGGCAGAGCACCAGCGACCTGCTAGACTCCTACAGCCTCTATCCATTCCTAAATGGAAATGGAATGACATCACCATGGATTTTGTTATAGGCTTTCCAAGATCTCCTCGAAGCAGCGATGCAGTATGGGTGGTTATCGATAGGTTGACCAAGGTTGTGCACTTCTTGCCTGTCTGAGAGACCTTTATGATTTATTATTTGGTAAGGATGTATATCTGGGAGATTGTGAGACTTCATGGTGTACCTAGTTCTATTGTCTCGGACAGGGATGCTCACTTTACTTCACGGTTCTGTCAATGGTTTCAAAAGGCAATGGGCTCACAGGTACTTCTGAGTACTACATATCACCCTCAGACCGATGGGTAGTCTGAGAGAACTATATGAGTGTTAAAGGATATGTTACGGGCATGTATCCTTGATTTTGGAGGTTCCTGGGAGAATAATTTATCTCTTGTTGAGTTTACCAATAATAACAGCTTCCAGGCGACAATCCAAATGGATTTGTATGAGGCTCTATATGGTAGACTATGTCGTTCGCCTTTATGCTAGCTCAAAGCAGGTGAGGCAGCTTTGTTGGGTCCTCATATCATTCAGGAGAATTTTGAGTAAGTTCAACTGATTCAGAATCATATGACTATAGCTCAGTCCAGGCAAAAGTCTTATACCGATCATCGTCACAGACCTCTGGAGTTCGAGGTGGGACATCGATTCTTTCTGCACATTTCTCCAAGGTTGGGTCACAGGCGGATCAGGAGACAGGGGAAGTTATCATCGAGATACGTCGGGCCGTTTGAGATATTGGAGACAGTTGGTCCGGTAGCCTATCGGTTACTGCTACCTCAGAGGTATCATTCCATGCACAACGTTTTTCATGTATCTCAACTTCGACAATATCATCTAGACATGTCTCATTCTTTTGACTCTGACGACATCGAGCTTGACACTGATGCATCCTTTGTGGAGCATCTGATCTGTATCGTCGACCGTAGCATGAAAGTCCTCTGAGGCAAGTCAGTCCCACTGGTTCGGGTGTTGTGGCAACACATATGCGTTCAGGATGAGACCCAGGAGTGAGAGAAGGATGTACATGCGCAATGGCCGGAACTCTTCTCTGGCAACGTTCCAATACACTCAAAAGGGAAACTCGGGGACAAGTTATCTTAAGGAGGGGAGGTTATAACGTCCTGACCTTAATTAGGTACAGACCGTTTTTACTTTATTTTAGTCTAATTAATTAAGTGTCCCGGGGCACGCGCTTGTGCACCTCGCTGCGGGTCTCGAGCAGCTTTTTATTTAATTTAAATAACTGCAGATGTTTCATGAAAAATGTTGCATCGCTCTTTGGCACAGTGTTCAGGTTTTAAATAATTGATTAAGGATTGTAAAAGAGTATTAATAAATTTAAAGAGGATTTAAAATAAATCAAGAAAGGATAAAAAGAAATTCTGAAATAAAATAACGAGGGGGTTACGGTAAAAATGAAAATAATTAAAATGGCGGATTCCCCTTTTTAATTATTTTTATTATTTTCATTTCCATTATTTTGTTTTATTTTATCTTTTTCTTTTATTTCCTTTTTTATTTATATTTTATTTTTATCTTATTTTTCTTTTCTTTTCTTTTTCTTTTATTTTTTCTCTTTTCTTATTTCCCTCTCCTCTCTCCCTCTCCCACTCATCATGTCACACCCCTCAATCTCGTCACACCAACCAGAAGCCCCTTTGGAAGTTCGTTGCTCCTCCATCCGATGTCGGATTCCTTCGTCGTCAGGTTCACAGTAAACCTTAGGTAAAGACTAACATTGCGCAAGTAGAATCATGCATTTTCGTTGAGTAATCTGCACACAGTTCGTCGCGGAAGATTGTTACCCTATTTTGGGGTTTTTCTAAAATACTTCGTTTTCATTCGTTTTAGATCAAATCAAAGTCTACCATAGATATTTGAGTCATCTATGACTATAAGGTAGGGTGCCTGCTCTCTTTCCCTCTATTTCGTTGTGATTTATAAAAACGCACCGTTGTGTCGTTAGTCGGTGCCTACTGGATTTGTGCAATTTTACCCATTTTAATTACTTTAATAGTTCTGTTTAATTGTTTCAGCCTTAATCATCTTAAATTAATTTGTTTGAATGGTTTCAACAAGATCGTACACCCCTTTGGGTGTGCCGACATAGTCGGTGTATTTTTCTGTTAGTCGGGTTATTAATTTAATTAGCTGTGGGTATTGCGCAGCCCCTTTTTATTGTTTTTAAATTAAATGAATAGTTGTTTGAATTATTGCAACAAATTTGGATACCCCTTTGGGAATTATGACTTGATCCGTGTATTCTACCATTATCCGAGTTTATTTTTTGATTAATTTCATGTTTTTCGAAGCAACTTTTTATTGTAATTAAATTAAATAAATAGTTGATTGAACATGAACTTCAATTGTTGGATCATTGGCACTTGTTTTGTTGAACTGTTTATTATTTAAAAATGAATTATCCACTGAGGCTGATATGATATGTATATTCCCTTGCAAGTTGTTGTGTTGTACTGTTAAATTTATGCCTTGTGATGCATGGGTGTATCTGGTTAGTTTTCAAGCTGTGACTTTATATGCTGATTATGTCATATCTGCTGCTGTAAAAACCTTAATTAAATTCATGGTGGGGAAAGGAAGTGGGTCCCATATTAAGGACCATGCTTAGATCCTCCATTCTTGACGGGTTACCTCTATGTGTCGAGGGGCAATGTCATTGTCTTTTTTAGACCAAGACTTCCCCGGGCTTTCTAATACTTTTCAGTGATACCAGTTCCAAAAGGGCTCATCGGGACGAATCTGTTGGCAATGTGGCTAAGCCAGCCTTGTATGACATCCGACCCCTTTTTTCAAGATCGAGAAGGACTCAGGGTGAAGCCATACCTTGGGCGATACTTGGTCTTTCGAAATATTTCCTTCGACGGGCTCGGTGGTATTGGATAAATTGACGGATGTTCTATAGCGATACCTTTAGGATGGTCTCGGACTCCAACTCTAAACTTGAACCTTATATAATGATGCACTTAAGTTTTATGTTATTGCGAATTGAGTCTCTTGAGAATTGAGATATTTCCCCTGATATGAGGAAGTGTGCCTGGTTGACACTGGACTTGAACCCCAAGTTAAAGCACAAGCTTGGGGTATAATTTTTCCTAGTTTTACCTTGCTTCTAGGTTATATATATATATATATTTGCATGTTTGTGCATTTTTGCTGATAGGTACCCTTTCAGACTACCAGCTTAGGCTGAAGCAGGTGACCAGGCACAGGTGCCGTTTGGGACCCGGGCTGACTTATTTATTTCATTGCACTTCAATTAATTTATTTGAAATGGTTATATAATGGCACACTGCATTTTTATTTTTGCACAAAATGGAAAGGTTTAGACACCGTGGGTGTCGGCCTACTGGGATTTTATTTCACACCCTGCTCGGGCATCGTCGACACCTGAGTATATTACATGCTCGGTGGTATTGACAAGGGGAAGTGTGCTGCTTCCGATGCTTGACTGTTCATTGCTGCTTAAGATGGAGACTCGGGCAGAGGACCAGACCTTGCTCGAGATGCAGTTGCTGCTTGTGTCTTTTCTTTTAGTTGATTTTGTGTTTGATTTCTATTTTTCGTACTTTCAATTTAGACTTATATTATAGCATGACACTCTTTTGTGAGTTTACTTACTTGGTTTTTATCTTTTAGTTGGATTTATTTATATTTCATCTGCTGTAGTTTATTTATTTACATGCTTCCGCTATTGATTATTATTGTTGGTTACTTCTATTGTGATATTATTTATTACCTATGAGGGCATAGTCTCCCCCACGGACACAAAAGATCCCTCACTGCAAGTCAGTAGCCTTTGGAATTTCGGGAGATGTGCTTGAGGTTATGTGACCCACCGGTCCAGCCACCGTTCTAGAGGTGAGTCAGGTCGGGATGTTACAAAGTGGTATCAGAGGGTGGTTTTTACTTTTGTCTTATTGTTTGGGTTAGAAAGGAGACTAGGATATAGGGATTTGGGATGTACTTTGTGCTTGGACGTCACTAACCCATGTATAGAGGAAAACTAAAATTCCTGGGTTGGGATTGTAGTTATTGATTATGCCAGTTACTATTGATATGATTTCACCTTGGGTGACTCACTTGTATTGCGTTGTTATTGTGTTGGTATTGTTGAGATAATGGGTTACCATTGCAGCCCTATGATACGAGGGCAATGCATTCCATGCATCATAATAGGCACTATAGGATTTAAATGCCATGCATATTGCCATGCCATATCTACTTTCTGCGTGCATATTTTTGTTTTCATGTGAGTGTTGTTGTGCCTAGTGGTAAATTTTTTTGAAATTCTGGTATGTTGAATATAAAGTTGTGTTAGTCTATTATATGTTAGCATGAATCAACCTAGGAGTGTTCTATAGAACTTGTTTAGTAATCCTATTGAGTTGTCTCTTCCATATCGAAACCCAGCTCTTGAGGCGGGTTGTCTGTTGTTTAGTCCTTAGAGGCAGGCTCTGTACCAAACCACTTTTGCACCCTACTTGTTTTTCTCACCTTCCATACTCATTGTCTAAAGGTGTGTGTTTGGTTGTTGTAAACAAATTTCTCCACGACATCTTTGTGCTATGCCTCAGGAGAGTGGCAATGAGCACATTCCATAGATTGTGGGTCCTGAACCACCAGTGGTACCTATTGTAGAGCCTCTTGTGGCACTACCTCCTGTTGATCTTATGAGGGACCCTGACGCTCAGTTCAAGGATAGTCTCCTCAGGTTTATGTATTCGGTTTAGAATATCCCCAGACCTGCCCCGTCTATGGAAGACCTTATGCGGGACTTCTTGCAGCAACACCCTCCCACCTTCTCAGGGATTGGCGGCCCTCATGATGCAGAGTCATGGATAGAATCAATAAGGTCTATCTTCGACCACCTTGAGACACTTCCAGATCATAGGGTCAAGCTTGCAATATATATGCTCCGTGACTCCGCCAAGCACTGGTGGGATGTTGTTTCTCAGGCTGAGCAGACCAGTGGCATGGCTTGGGCCAATTTCCAAGTAGCCTTCTACAATCACTTTTTCCCACAGACTCTGAGAGATGATCATGTGCAGGAGTTTCTACATCTTCATTAGGGATCAATGACTGTGTTAGAGAATTCTACTCGATTCAAAAAAAACTTCAGCGTTTTGCCCCATCTCTGACTGGAGACGCGCAGACTACTACGAGGCATTTTGATGACGGACTTGAGTATACTATTGTCACGACCCGACCCTACCCGGGCTCGAGCCGCAACTACCCCAAGCCCGCCTCCATAGGCCAGGGGCTGGCGACAAGCGCCGAAGGCTAAACAACTCAGGGAGGCCTTTGCCTGAGTACCTATACACACACACGCAGCCCACTCAATGCAGAAGTGCAGAGTAAAAAGAAAAGTAAAGCACCAACTGCTATAAATAAACCACCAAGTGCATCAACCTCTAAACAGTACAAATCAAGTGTTAAAGGTAAATGGAAAATAAAAGGGGAAAAACACGCGCCCAACCAGAAAAGTGCCACAACTCAGCAACAAGTAAATGAAAGTACAACAACTGGAGGGTCCCACACCTGGAACCCAACTACGACCACTGCACGCGGTCCAAGCTCCCAAACTCCTAAGCTCCACTAAAGTCACGACCAACCTATCTATAATCTGCAAGGGCACACCAAGTGCAGGCAAAGCCCAAGCAGGGGTGAGTATAAAAATACTCAGTAGGATGCCCCGAAGGCTCGAGGGAGAAACAAAGGAGGTACTAAAGAGGTGAGCAGTAGATCGAATAGGGAAAAGTAAAGTACAATAAAGAGAGTGCAGTAAAGAGTACAGCTCAACCCAACAAGAGGAAGAAAGTAGACTCGTCCAGACACAAGGAGCTGGAAACTGTCGGAAGATGAACTTCTCATCGAGTCTTCGCTACCTATAGTCGGAGAGTAGACTCTTCCAACCACGAGAAGATAGACACGGAAAGCACATGGCATACCCCGCGCATCTTTGCCTCCCCTGGAGGGAGAGTAACCAAGCCCAAGAAGTGGGTACTAGAACAAGGTATATACATATCCATATGCTCAACAAGAAGCCCGAAAAAGGTCATAAGGGGATCTCCATCCCGTAGCTCAGCCCAAGAAAGTGAGTCGCCATCAGTCTCAGAAGTAACCATCATTGATGCCCAGCATCCCACACGTCTGCCCCGAACTGCAAGCCAAGTGGCTCAAATCACCGCCCCTTGACACTATCCACTTTGGGTGGCACTGACTCGCCCGCACGGTTTTAGGTCGTGTCACAAGGACGTGTCTCGGTGGGGAAAGTGCTCCTCATACTTGAGAGTTCCAGGTTAAGTTAAGCCACACCTCGTCACTGTCACACAGTCGAGTGGTCTTCTCAAAGTCAAAGATGTCACATCACTATCTCGTACAAATAAGGGTCTCGCTCTGGTAGTCATGGATTAAATCCATAGACTAGCCTAGTAGAAAGCACAGAGTCTGAAATGCCAACGGGTGACCCACTGCCCAGCCCTACTGGAGGGTAAACCTGGAATAAGTCGACAAGCGACCCACTGCCTAGCCCTACTGGAGGGTAGACCTGGAATAAGTCTACAGGTGACCCACTGCCCAACCCTGTTGGAGGGTAGACCTAGAACAAGATGATGGGTGACCCACTTCCTAGCCCTGCTGGAGGGTAGACCCTCAAGAGTCGTCGGGTGACCCACGGCCCAGTCTCTACTGGAGGGTAAACCCTAAGAGGTCATCGGGAGACCCACTGCCCAGTCTCTACTGGAGGGTAGACCCTAAAAGTTTCGGGTGACCCACTGCCCAGTCTCTGTTGGAGGGGAGACCCTAAGAGTGTCGGGGGACCCACTGCCTAGTCTCTATTGGAGGGTAAACCCTAGAAGTCAGTGAGAAACCCACTGCCCTGTCTCTACTGGAGGGTAAACCCGAAGAAGTCGATGAGAAACCCACTGTCCAGTCTCTGCTGGAGGGTAAACCCGGAACTCCTCTAGCTATCCCTACTGGATGGCACAACACTGGCCAACAAAACTCAGAGTAGGTATCGTGCAACCACCCAACTCCAGAACAAAACCAAAGGAAACCACTCAACCCTGCTGGTCTAAACCATCGTGAACAGGAGGACCCTTTATGTCGCGAGAGGTCGATGGTACGTAAAGTAGACCACGGTACACACATGGAGGCCACATGACGTGTGGCCCCAGCTCATCTCCCAACAAATCACAAACATTCTCAAGAATATACTACATCATGTACCTCCAAGCATTCCTGTATACTCCCAGAGTATACCACATCTCTAGTCCAAAGGCTATCATGCACACGACACCCAACGCCCACGTGAAGGGTGAAAACGTAACAACTCCAACTTGCCACCTCAACGGCTGAGGCACGGCCAACCACATCTCTTCAAGCATTACTTCACTCATACAGGAGTGCATGCGATCACACACCAAGGGTCCGCTATAAACACAGTAGGATGATCCACCACCGGAGCACCTTATTTGCTTCCACATTTAAATGAGTTCTCGAAGGAGACTCCACACATCCAAACAGATCATACTGTTGTAATCCTCATGGAAAAACATGCGAGATTGACTACTTACTCACCTCCAATGGATATCCGACGGAAAAGTCACCAACACCGCTTTACACCCGAACGACGTCCCATGATCCCGAGCCTCGGCCCCGGAAACAATCGGGTGCATCACACCATTGCGATCCCCTCGGGAAAACACGTCAAAAGGACTGCTCACTTGAGTGGAACGGATATCCGGAGAAAAAGATGTGTTCCGACATACCGAACATGAGCGGTGATGCGTGGGACCCGCATCCTGGTCTTGAAGCACAACAAACGGATCGCACCATTATGATCCTCCTGAAAAAGTACACAAGTTCGATTAATCACTTGTCCGAAACAGACACCCGGTGAACGAGATAGAAATTCACCGTCAACGCCCAAAATGACCCTCGTGGGGCCCACACCAGCATGCGGAATTAAAACGGCCAGATTGTGCCAATGCAATGCCCTCGGAAAAACACCCCAAATCGACTGCTCGCACGCCCCGAACGGACATTCGATGAAAAAGTTGTAAAGCGCTGCACGCAGCTCGAAAGACGGGTCATGGGGCCCACGCCTCAACTCTAGTTTCAATGCCTGAAACCACATTGGAAAACTCTACCTCGGCACCAGGGTACCAACACCGCTGACGGCGCTCAAATCGGACGTCGGATGTGTCTGCGCCGCTCAAAACATGAACCCCCGGAAAAACGTCAAACTTACTTAACGCACGCACCGTGGCACCGAGCCCCTCATCTTGGGAATTAAAAATTCCCAAGACCATCTCAAAAAGTTTGTCTTGACGTCAGGAACGCACTTCCGTAGACAACATGCAAAACAGACACCCGTAGCAAAAATGACGGGTGTCCGAAGTCAGAGGGGACGAACCCCTCCCCCTGGACTAGACCGGCCGAGTCCGGCCGGTCCGGCCGGTCTGGGTCGGCCCGCGGCTCAGCCGTGTGGCCCGGACGTGGACTCCAGGTCCACGCCATGCTGACCGGCCACGAGAGCAGTCATGGTCATCCGCAAAGACCCGCCGAACGCGGGTCTCTGTCGCCACACGGGGTCGCGCACCGCGACCCTGCCTCGCCGTCGCACCCCCGTGCTCGCCACCGCGCCGACCGCGTCGCACGCCCCAGCTCGCCAACGTCGCTCACTCGGCTGCTCCCGCTGAAGATCGCTGCCCACCGTTTGTCGATCCCCACTCGTGCCGACGCCCTGCTGCCGAATGCCGCGGACCGCCAGGCCGACCACCGCCTGGAGCACCGCCACACCGTCGCGCCAGCTCGTCGGACCGCCGCGCTAGACCGCCGGAAAACCCTGGAAAAGGCCGGAAATCTTTCTGGGGCCACTACGAACGCCCCAGGACTCAGATTTTCGATCTGAAAGGGGAGATGGAAACCTTAAATCTATCTCTAATCAAAAATGTCCTTCACCCGACCATTCGATAGCAATTTGATGCAAGAAATTGAGATTCAAAGATAAATGCGGAATCAAAAACGCTAAACGTAACCTCCTACCTCGATGGGCGTTGCCCGACGCTTCACCGATGATCCACTGGAGCCATCGCCACCTTGTCTGAGGGATGGAGGAGAGGTGAGGATTTCCTCCTTCCTGGGGAGGGTTTGCGCCAGGGGGAAAACAAACAAGGTGGGGGGGAGAAGTGTTTAAATAGAAAACACTTAAACTTCCGCTCGTCGGTCCCGTACCCGAACCCTCAGCAGGGTCGAGGTTAAGCCTCCCATAGGGTAAAAACCACCTCCCAAGCACAACGGTGGTCTCTTAATTTTAATCTGAGGCCACGTTCAAAATTTATTAAGCTCAACGCCCGAGGCCGCCAAATTACGAAAACGCCCCTGGCGGCATTTTTCACAGAAGACCCACGCCCGCGAAATTTACACCCCTTATAGGGTAAACGGCATACTTCGGACTCAATGGTGCCCTCAATTTCCCAATTCGAGCTACCGTTTAAGATATACTTGAGTCAAGTCATTAAAAGAATAAATTAATTATTTAATTTATCCGTTTAACATTCCGGAAGCGGGTGAGGGGTCCAAATGCCCCGCGCCAACATGTTTTATGTCATTCCTAGGGTAAAAACCCCATTTAGGACCCATTTGTAAACTCAGATTTAGGATCTGAAATACTTTTTAGGAGTTATCCCTTTTATTTGGCATGCCCAGTGTGAACGCACTGAAAAATTAATTCCGACCACACCAGGGCTCGGAATCACACGCCGTCTGAAGGCGCTACTCTGGAATAATATCAAGAATATTCCAAAGTATTTTATAGAAAAAAGTGGGTTCTTACAACTATCCACTCATAGGTGAACGTCTTCCGTTTGACCACTGTTACAGAGATCGTGAATCAGGCTCTGATCTCAGAGCGAAATGTTAGGGAAGCTAAACCAGTGAGCCAGGGCAGTTCAATTCTGAGATAGGGTGATGGCTCTTCTGGTAGAAGGAAATTCCATTTTAAAAGTGCACGTGGGGGAAATCCTAGCCAAACAGCACTTCTTGATAGCTCTGTCACTTGTTATCAGTGTTGTAGGGATGGTCACAAGAATCCACATTGCATGAGGGATCCGAAAGAGTGCTGAGCTTGCGGTAGGATGGGTTAGCTTCAGCATTTCTGTCATTCATTCTCTTCAGCATCTAGTGGTAGAGGATCTTCCCATGCACCTCCATCAGGTATGGGATCTATGACTCCATAGCAGGCTGGAAGTTCTTTTTCCACCGGTCGACCAGGCCGAGGTAATGGTGGAGGTCGTGATTGAGGAAATCAAGTTCCAGACTATCAGCATCAGCAGAGTGGACCTGCTCAGGACAACCAGGAAGTGCATCAAGGTCGTGGCTCAGGTCTCATGTATGTAGTGCAGCCAGCACCAGAGAAGTAGAGTGCAATACCATCTATAGTTAGAGGTACTATTCTGGAAGCCTCTACTTTAGTTTCTTCTCTTTTTTATACCGGTGCATCACACTCCTTTATATCTGCTATTGTTGTTGAAAGTCTTGGTTTTCCAAGTCAGTACCTTTGCGATGTCATGTCTCTCGACACTCTGCTTGGGGTCAGTACAGAGGGAATACGCCATTGCCAAGAGTTCCCCCTCGAGATAAGTGGGTACCATTTTGTTTGGAATTTCTATATCCTTGATATGTCTATCATCACAGTCATTCTTGGTATGAATTGGATTTCTCCTTACCGTGACCAAGTGGATTTCTATCGTTGTCGGGTGTCCTTTACATCCCTTGAGGGTGACACATATATTTACAAAGGAGAATGGGATATGCAGGAAAGTCAAGCTAAGCCTAAATATGCAGGGTTAGGCAGAGTGATAGCTCAGTTGGCAAGTCTCTTCATGAGCGACCCAGGAACGCAGCTAGTTGAATTCCCTTCGGTGGTGGATTTTTTCAGGGATTTCTTCCCCGACGATTTCTCTGGCTTACCTCCTATGAGAGACGTGGAGTTCGCTATCGAGCTCATACCAGGTGTGGCACCAGTGTCTATTCCTCCCTATAGGATGGCACCAACAAAGCTACAGGAACTCAAAAAGCATCTTGAAGACCTAGAGGCTAAGGGTTTCATTAGACCTAGCACATCTCCATGGGGTTCACCTATCCTTTTTTCAAAGAAGGCAGACGGTACCCTAAGGTTATGAGTGTATTATAATCAACTCAACCAGCTCACAGTAAAGAATCGATATCCATTGCCTTGTATAGATGATCTATTTGACCAACTCTGGGGAGTAATTGTTTTCTCCAAGATTGATCTGAGGTCAGGATATCACCAGGTGCATGTGTGACCATCTGACATACCACGTACGGTATTCTTCTGCAGGTACGGCTTGTACAAGTATCTGGTTATGAAATTCGACCTCACGAATGTGCCAACAGTCTTCATGGATCCAATGAACTGATTTTTTCATCCGTATCTTGATTCCTTTGTGGTAGTCTTCATGGATGAAATCTTAGTGTATTCGCATTCCAGACACAACCATAAAACCCATCTTGAGATCGTGCTGAGTACACTGAGAGAGCACCAGCTATAGGCTAAGCTCAGCAAATGCCACTTTTGGATTGATAAGGTACACTTCATGGGTCATATTATATCAGAAGCAGGGGTATCAGTTGACCCAGAAAAGGTGAGTGTCGTGGTTTTATGAGATCATCCCAAGAGTGTCTTTGACATCCGTAGTTTCTTGGGGATTTATAGCTATTACAGGCATTTCATTCAGGATTTCTCCCGCTTGGCAGTGCCTCTTATGGCCTTGACTAAGAAAGGTGTACAAATAATATGGTCAGAAGCTTGTGAAAATTCTTTTCAGAAATTGAAAGGAAGACTAACCTCAACCCCAATCCTGATTCTTCTTAAACCTATGAAGAGCTATATAGTTTATTGTGATGCTTCAAGAATCAAACTGGGTGTAGTTTTGATTCTGGGTGATCGAGTCGTGGATTATGGATCCCACCAGCTGAGACCTCACAAGCAGAATTATCCTACACACGACCTTGAGTTGGCAGTTGTGGTTCATGCTCTCCGCTGTTGGAGACACTATTTTTTGGGTGAGAGATTAGTTGTTTACACGGATCATAAAATCTTGAAATATATCTCCACTCAACGAGACATGAACTTAAGGCAATTCAAGTGGGTCGAATACTTGCTGTCATTCGACTTTAAGCTTGATTATACCCCTGGTAAGGGTAATGTTGTGGCGGATGCTTTAATCCATAAGACACAGACACAGGCTATGCAGGTAGCCAGCAGTGAGTGGCTGATGATGGCCTTGTTTTTAGAGATGCATCTGGAGGTTCAGGAGTATAGTGGACAACCAGTTCTAGCAGCTCTTACAATGAGGTCCTCTCTTCTGGAGAAGGTACGCAGACAACAATTGACTGATACTGAGGGGATTATTTTGAGGGAAAGTGTTACAGGAGAGAACCCACCTCCTATTTGGGTTATTGATGAAAATGAAACTCTCCTTTACTGTGGTTGTGAATGGGTACTTTCAGGTATACGGGAAGAGATGATGAAGAATTCTCACACCTCTGTTTGGGCAGTTCATCCTGGGCTGACCAAGATGTATAGAGACTTGTGTCGATAGTATTGGTGTCCTGGTATGAAAAAGTAGATAACAGGTTTCATCACTCGGTGCTCCACCTTCCAACAGGTGAAGGTAGAGCACCAGTGACCTGCTGGACTCCTACAGCCTCTATCCATTCCTGAATGGAAATGGAATGACATTACCATGGATTTCGTTACAGGATTTCCAAGATCTCCTTGAATAAGTGATGTAGTATGGGTGGTTGTCGATAGGTTGACCAAGGTTGCGCACTTCTTGCCTATCTGAGAGAACTTTACAATTGACGAGTTGGGAAGGCTGTATATCTAGTAGATTGTGTGACTTCATGGTGTACCTCGTTCTATTGTCTCAGACATGGATGCTCGCTTTACTCCATGGTTATAGCAAGGGTTGAAAAAGGCACTGGGCTCACAGGTACTTCTAAGTACACCATATCACCCTTAGACTGATGGGAAGTCCGAGAGAACTATACAAGTGTTAGAGGATATGTTACGGGCCTATATCCTTGATTTTGGAGGTTCCTGGGAGAAGCATTTATCTATTGTCGAGTTTAACTATAATAAGAGCTTCTAGGTGACAATCTAAATGGCTCCGTACAAGGCTCTCTATGGTAGACCGTGTCATTTGCCTTTATGCTGGCTCGAAGTAGGTGAGGCAGCTCTGTTGGGTCCTCATCTCATTCAGGAGACTTATGAGTAAGTTTAGCTGATTCAGAAGCATATGACTACAGCTCAGTCCAAGAAAAATTATTATACCTATCGTTGCTGCAGACCTCTGGAGTTTGAGGTGGGACATCGAGTCTTTCTGTGCGTTTCTCCGAGGTTGGGTCACAGGCAGATCAGGAGACAGGGGAAGTTATCACTGAGATACGTCGGGCCATTTGAGAGAGTGGAGAGAGTAGGGCCAGTAGCCTATCAGTTACTGCTACCTCAGAGGTACCATGCCATACATGAAGTTTTCCATGTATCTCAGCTTCAACAATATCATCCTAACCCATCTCATTCTTTTGACCTTGGAGACATAGAGCTTGATGTTGATGCATCCTTTGCAGAGCATCCGATCTATATCATCGACCGTAGCATGAAAGTCCTCTGAGGCAAGTCAGTTCCACTGGTCTGGGTATTGTGGCAACACGGACGCGTTTAGGATAAGACATGGGTGCGAGAGATGTATGTGCATGTGTAGTGGCTGGAACTCTTCTCCGGCGACGTTCCACTACCCTCAGAAGGAAAACTCAGGGACGATTTGTCTTAAGTAGGGGAGTTTGTAACGTCCCGGCCATAATCAGGTACGGACCATTTTTACTTTATTGTAGTATAATTAATTAATCGATGCAGGGAACATGCATGTGCACCTCACTACGGGTCCCAAACAGCTTTTTATTTAATTTAAATAATTGCAGATGTTTCATGAAAAATTTCACAATGTGCTTTGGCGTGATGTTCAGGTTTTAAATAATTAATTAAGGATTGGAAAAGAGTAATAAGAAATTTAAAAAAGATTTAAAAGAAAGAAAGAAAGGATAAAAAGAAATTATGAAATAAAATAAAGAGGGGGTTACGGTAAAAATGAAAATAATTAAAATGGGGAATTCCAATTTTTAATTATTTTTATTATTTTCCTTTCCATTATTTTGTTTTATTTTATCTTTTTCTTTTATTTCCTTTTTTTCTTATCTTTTATTTTTATCTTATTTTTCTTTTCTTTTCTTTTCTTTTTCTTTGTTTTCTCTCTTTTCTTTTTTCCCTCTCCTCTCCCTCTCCCACTCATCACGTCGCACCCCTCAATCCCATCATATCAACTAGCAGCCCCTTCAGAAGGTCGCTGCTCCTCTGTCTGAAGTCTGATTTCTTTGTCGTCAGGTGTGCAGTAAACCTTAGGGAAATGCTAACGTTGCGCAAGTGGAATCGTGCATTTTTGTTGATTAATCTACGTGCAGTTCGTCGCAGAATATTGTTACCCTATTTTGGGGTTTTTCTAAAATCCTTCATTTTCATATGTTTTAGGTAAAATAAAAGTCTACTGCAGATCTTAGAGTCATCTAAAACTACAAGGTATGGTGCCTACTCTCTTTCCCTATGTTTTGTTGCGATTTATAAAAATGCACCGTTGTGCCGTTAGTCAGTGCCTACCGGCTTTGTGCAATTTTACCCATTTTAATTATTTTAATGGTTCTGTTTAATTGTTGCAGCCTTAATCATATTAAATTAATTTTTTTGAATGGTTTCAACAATATCGGACACCCCTTTGTGTGTGCCGACATAGTCATCGTATTTTTTCATTAGTCGGGTTATTAATTTAATTAGTTACGGGTATTGCGCATCCCCTTTTTATTTTTTTTAAATTAAATGAATAATTGTTTGAATTATTGAAAAAAAGTTGGATACCCCTTTGGACGTGCCGAATTGATTGGTGTATTCTGCCATTAGCCGATTTTATTGTTTGATTAATTGCATGTGTTGCGAAGTAACTTTTTATTGTAATTATATTAAATAAATAGTTTCTTGAGCATGAACTTCAATTGTTGGATCATTGGCACTTGTTTTGCTGAACTATTTATTATTTAAAAATGAATTATCTTTTGAGGTTGATATGATATGTATATTGTCTTGCAAGTTGTTGTGTTGTACTGTTAAATTTATGCCTTATGATGCATGGGTGTATCTGGTTAGTCTTCAAGCTACGACTTTATATGCTGATTATATCATATCTGTTGCTATAAAAACTTTAATTAAATTCAGGGTGGGGAAAGGATGTGGGTCCCGTATTAAGGGCCACGCTTAGATCCTCTGTTCCTGATGGGTTACCTCTATGTGTCATGGGGTGGTGTCATTGGTTTTTCCGGACCGAGACTTCCCCGGGCTTTCTAATACTTTTGAGTGATACCGGTTCCAAAAGGGACCATTAGGATGGATCCATTGGCAATGTGGCTAAGCCAGCCTCGGATGACACCTGACCCCTTTTTGAGAGATCGAGATGGACTCAGGGTGAAGCCATACCTTAGGAAATACTTTGTCTTTCGAAAGATTGTCTTGGACAGGCTCGGTGGTATTGGATAAATTGACGGATGTTCCGTAGTGATACCTTCGGGATGGGATCGAACTCCAACTCTCAACTTGAACCATAAATAATGATTCACTTAAGTTTTATGTTATTGCGAATTGAGTCTCTTGAGAATTGAGATATTTCCCCTGATATGTGGAAGTGTGTCTGGTTGACACTAGACTTGAACCCCAAGTTAAAGAACAAACTTGGGGTATACTTTTTCCTAGTTTTACCTTGCTTCAAGGTTATATATATATATATATATATATATATATATATATATATATATGCGTGTTTGTGCATTTATACTGACAGGTACCCTTTCAGACTACCAGCTTAGGCTGAAGCAGGTGATCAAGCATGGGTTTTGTTTGGGACCCAGGCCGACTTATTTATTTCATTGCACTAAAATTAATTTATTTGAAATGGTTATGTAATGGCACACTACATTTTTATTTTTGCATGAAATGGAAAGGTTTAGACACCGTGGGTGCCATCCTACTGGGATTTTATCTCACACCCTGCTCAGGCATCTTTGACACCCGAGTATTTAACATGCTCGTAGGTATTGACAAGGGGAAGCGTGGTGCTTCTGATGCTTGACTGTTCATTACTTCTTAGAATGGAGACTAGGGTATAGGACCAGGCCTTTCTCGTGATGCAGTTGCTGCTTTTTTCTTTTCTTTTAGTTGACTGTGTGTTTGAGTTCAGTTTTCCGTACTTTCAGTTTAGACTCATATCATGGCATGACACTCTTTTGTGAGTTTCTGCACTTGGTTTTTATCTTTCAGTTGGATTTATTTATATTGCTTCTACTATAGTTTATTCATTTACATGCTTCCACTATTGATTATTGTTACTGGTTACTTCCTCTGTGATATTATTTATTACCTATGAGGGAATATTCTCCCCCACAGACACAAAAGAGCCCTCTCTGCTATTCGGCAACCTTTGACGTTTAGGGAGATGTGATTGAGGTTATGTGACCCACTGGTTCGGCCACCGTCTTAGAGGTGAGTCGGGTCAGGGTGTTACATATAACAATGAGTAATAAAGTTATAAGAATAATTATTATAATGTAATAAATATGGAACACATTTCATACCAATAAATAATTTCAGAACCCAATGTGGAAATACAAAATGAGAATATAGTGTATTAGTAAAAAGTATATTATCATTGAAAAAACCTTTTAATTATGTCCAGGTACCCATCACATCTCCATGATTCTCATCTCAACTGTCTTCCATGGGCCCCTTTCCCTCACTTGGTTCCCTAAACATGAAATTTGTAAACGCTTTAGGATTCTTATGTAGGGTGTGAGTAATAAAACTCAGAAGGTCACCACCAATATATCCTTAATAAGAATGTACAATTATAATAGGGTTATTTGATGATAATACTAATTTCACATGAAATCATAAATAATCACATGTTGAGAAACCTTATACTAACCAAGACACCATGATCCTTGGTCATACCTACTTCAGCTCAATGAGGTAAGTATGATTAAAGATATCATAAATGATCAATAATAGATAAGAATTATGGTGATATGTTACTCAGTATCACCAAAGCCTCGAGTGAAAATGCTACTCAATATAAACTGGGAATTTAGTTCCAGCATGTTACTTGATATCCCTATAGCATCAAGTTTATTGCTGGTCCCCAAGGATATAATGGTCCTATATTGTATATGGATCTATAGTCCCCCTCTAAGGGGTAATCATTACATGATGGTTCACCTATTACAAATACCAAGAAAATACCACTAAGGTATGATAAATACACACAACAGGGAAGAGAATAATAAGTCAAGCATTTCACTTCATCATGAGAATATAGTAGCATCATACAAAAACATGTGATCAACATCAATCATGGTTACAAGATACTATATAAATACTCATGGAATCAAGCATCATATATGGGTCTCTTGGGATGCACACACCCGCATTAAAACACTATCAAACATGATCAACATTTTATTAAATCACAATATGAAATAAAGGAAACAAGTTTACATAAGGTCCTGAAAAAGAAAGGAATATCTTACCTCAAAGTTAAAAAAATAATTACTCAAATATATTTCAAGGATCAAAGCCCAAACCACATGGAACACCCATATAGAACTAGACCACACATAAAGGATTCCTATTTTATGTTTTGGTTCATCAAGAGGGGGGTGTAGAAAATATACTGATGAATATTTTATTTTAATAATGGTGGTTGTAAAATAACATACCTCACATATTCTTCTGACAACACTAGTTCTAGGATATTTCTATGAAGAGGATTTCAATTCACAAAATTCATTTTCGATTCAAGAACATATATTTAATTCATCATAAATTTTAGAAGATGACATAATGTATAATTAATTAACATCGATCAATTATAAGACTATCATCCTAAAATAGATCCAATGTGAGAATCAATTAAAATTGAATCTCAAGTGGATTTTTTGGAAAAAATTGAGATATGAATTAGAAACCCAACTCATACCCCTCAAAAATGTATTATTAAAAGAAACTTTTGTAGTGAAAAAACGAGGTACAAAGTGTTTGCATCAACAAGAAGCTAAAAATGAGTAGATACATAAATTCTATTCAACTCCAAATAGTCAAGACAGAACCATAAAATTTCTACCAATATGCCATCCAAATCATTAAATATCATCATTTAGGTCCATATGATGTTCTTGTAGAAGCTGTGAAAGTAGTACCAATGTAATGTACAATATGAATTTTTTTTGAAAAAATAGCCTCCACCATGCTTCAACTGAAATCATTCCCACATCAAACCTTGATAACTCAGCATCACAAGGTCCTTAAAGAATAAAATAAATGGTCAAAGAATGTGTGCATCATCCAACTAATATTTTCATTCAAAATCCATAAAAGAACAATAATACAACATGGAATCCCACATCATTGTCCGAGAAATCATTCCATCCATTTCTATCAATCTAGAAGCTTATGTCCATCAGAGAAAAGAAATGAAAAATAGACTATATAAGCTTTATTAATGACTCAAACACAAAAATTCATCAAGAGAATTGATATATTAGTAGTTGAGATGCCATAGAAAATATGTGAACTACCATACTATGACAAATCAACAATTTTAGGATAAATATAACAATACAATTGGAAAATCAATTTAATATGGTTTATAATGAATAACATATTATATGTAAAATAATCCTAAAATACATTTGTAATCGAAAATCTATCTCAATCTAATCAAGACATACCATCAACAAGGTATATCTTCTATCAATCTATGAATAAAGGATTAATTCCCTAATGTATTAAAATTAAAACAATAGATACATCATAGATTCATGAATAACTCTCAAATTGAAATAGTAATTTAATATAGATTTATAGAAAACTCACTATTCTAGCTTCACTAAGTTGATCCAACCTTGAAGAATCATGGGAAGATGAATGGGAGAGCACCAATATCAAGGGGAGATGTCTCTAATTCTAAATAAATATTTTTTTGTAATAATTGGGTATTAAAAAAGGATCAAAATCATGTGGAATTAAAATTAATTTGGTCAATTTAATACACTCCCAGTCATGTTGTATTGGTTAGTGAGTGGACCTCATCGGTAGCCTAGTGGCACCACTTATGGGCCAATGTCTAGCCCCCAGCTGGCGAGTGGGGTATTCATTTTTCTATGTACCTACAACAACACCACCATCAAGCAGGTGGGGTCCACCAATTATCCAATGAAAACTTCACAACCACTTTAAGGTGAAGTCTCCTCTCATTAATCTAATCACATATTCTAAGACACATTATTCATAAATTCTATCCTCTAAACTCTCATATAAGTAAATATCCAAAAGATAATTAGAAATTTCATAAACCTAATATCTCCTAAATTGAATTTAAGTTATAATGTTACATGTATACCCCTCTAATGTATTCTCATCCTTCATAAGAACCTTCAAAGGTTATACTCAAACCACTTAAGCCATTGATCCTTAGTAACTTCCTACCACTCCCATGTTTCATCCTAAATCCATCCATGAATCCATAGGAAGTAAAAAGGTTGTAACGTCTTCTGTTATATAACTTTATCACATAGTTCTATAATTCTCATTGGGAATTCCAAAAATGATGCATTAGGATACATCTCAACATCCTCATATTTGATAAATTGTGTCGGATCCTACATGTTTCTTAGAAGCTGAGATGCATAAGATACATCATGCATACCTTTGTAGTGAGAAGGAATATCCAGACAATATGCCACTAACCCAACCTGCTTGGTGATCATGAAGGGTCCAATATAGTATAGTTCTAGATTCACTTTAATCCTAAAATTCTAGTGTCATAATCGAGTGGTCACTCTTAGAAAACTTTTTTTCCGATAGAAAAGTACAAAGGTATCCAACTGTGGTTGGAATAATAATTCTTTCTACTCTAAGTTGTGACTAACCTCTTCTGATTCTTCTATATTATCTCAAATTTATCCTCTTTCATACTTTCCCCTAGACATCCACCTCTCCAAAATTGTGTCAAATAATTGGTTAATGATATTTCCTACCATATGGAGCCTCTTAATATGACATTTGAATCGAATCATGGTAACTACTAATATATGAACATTCAATTAGGGATAGGTGATCATCCCATTCTTTTTCAAAGTCTTGGGTGAAATTCAAAAGAAAATCCACTAATATATGAATCATATTATATGAATTAGTATCTATCTAGGGATAGATATTGTGCTCATATCATTTGATTACCAATGTACATATGAATTCACTTCTAAAATTATTACATAGAACATGAATCTCTATCAGATAAGATGCTCGAGGTAGCTCCATAAATAAATACTATCACCTAGAAATGAATTTTTTCTAACGTGTCTATTGAGTGAGTCTTGTAGATCATTAAAAAATGAGAAACATTCATTAGCTAATAAACAATCACCCAAAAAACATTCTGAATTCAAGGAGTCTAGGTAATTACATCAAAGAATCTATCATGGCGTCATACCACTTCCACATAGGCATGGGTAGTTACAGTAGAAAACCTCTATAATGATGGTCATTAGAATTTATACTCATGTTGGTAATAAATCATGAAACTATTCCATCAATTTCCCCTTTTATACTTGGACACAAAAACTATTAACTAGATTCATAGTACATCCTTGTTTTTACAAGGTTCACCACCCACTTAGAGGTATAAAAGTATCTTATAAGATCTTTGCTAATGTAGGTAGGGAATACAACTGTCATAAGAACTAGTATCACAACATCACTATCCAATAACCATTTGGGTATCAGATCACCACCAGCTAGTTATTATCAAATCACAATACAGACTAATATAGTTTCATGACTACATTTTTCTTGGTCTAAAAAGAATTTTTTGATCACTAAAGGGGAAAATATCATTGATTTATACTCCTTGTAAGAATCCACCCTATAGTCATCCAAAAAGTTCATCTAGAACTATTTTTCATTAGAAGGACATTCACTAAGATCCTATGATACCAGTGTCTTTCAACTAAGAGCATCTAAACTGAATTTACTTTTACCTGGTGCATAACTCATCTCAAAGTTGAACATCTACATGCACTATAACCGATGACCCATCCTTCTGTTTAGGTCTCACTCTGGGAAGATATAAAGGAGGATAATATGGTCTTTATAGAAAAAAAAACTCTGTATAATGAAATAGTGTCATGAACACTTCAATGTATCAACAACAGATTACAACTCCATGCCATCAGTAGAATAGTTCCACCATGGGGTCACAACTGATGTGACCCATAAGAAAATACCCACTACCTCTGTATCAACACTACTCCTAATTCAACTCTTGATGCATCACCATATATTATATATTTGATCAAATACTCATGAGGAATCTACATTGGAGTTGTAGTCAACCTCCTCTTCAACTTAAGAAAATCCTATTCACACTAGTTCAACCATTGAAATTTTACCTGTTTCTTTGTCAAATATAGTCATGGGTGTCGATAATTTAGATATGTACTAGTAAAGATGTCGATCATATATTTCTAAACCTAGAAATATCCTGATATCAAACACATTCCTAGGATTTTTTCAGGACATTACCACCTCCATTTTTACTAAGTCCATGAATATACCAGTATCAGAAACCACAATCCATAAGAATTTTACCTTCTAGATCCAAAAGTGAATACTAAACATCTTGGTATAAAGGTGATTTTCTTGATGTGTTCTTTGGACTTTTTCAAGTTATATGTAAAAAAATCATTGGGTTCAGTGATTAAATGAGGATATAATCAATGAAAACAATTATGAATGAGTCAAGATTAGTTGGAAGATATGGTTCATGAGAGAAATGAACACTGATGGTGAATTCATCAGTCCAAATGAAATCACTAATTACTCATATTCCCCATTCATACTATGAAACTTTTTCTTCATGATTTCCTCATATATTACCCACAACTGGTGATATCATAATTGAATATAAATATTGGAGAACCAAAAAACTCCATGTAACTGATAAAATATATTTAGATCCTTGGAAAGGATATATATTATTTATTGTCATATAATTAATCTAATGGAAATCTATGAATATTTTATGTATATCATATACCTTAATTGATAAAAAAATAGGTTCACCCAATAGTGAAGTACTTGTCCTGATAAATCTATTATATTCAAATTTCATGAGTAGTATCTTGTGTGTCTTTAACTCAAACAGTTCCATATGATGAGGGGTATCAAAATGGACTACACACCTAGTGTGATATCTGTGTTGAATTCAGCTCCTCTATTAGGATTAAGAATTGTGAATTCATCTAAAAGGACTTCCTGATAAAGATCTACCACTAGAGGAAAATATAAGGGGGATACCACCTATCTTACTAATTCATCCATTCTTTCCATCTACATCATAATCATCCAAACCAAGCTTATGTCTAGAACCACTCAACCTGCTCCCAACTCCCACTAATTGTCCAGTATGAACTTCTCTCCCTTGGAAGACATAAATGATACCTATATCCTGTAGAAATAAATATGGGATCAAAAAATGGATTTCCAATCTATTATAAGAATCACATTAAATTTCATCATCCCCAGAATCATGATGTCCCATAGATGTCCATAAATAGGCAAGACTATAGGACACTCTTAGTGTAAAAGATGATGACTAAATTTTTTACCCAACATTTTATCGAGGGAACGAATATTTAGAGACAACTTAATAGGTAATTCAAGTCTAAAAATAAATTCTATAGATATAAAGAAATGTAAATCACCAATGTAAAAAAATGTAGTTGAAAACTTATAAGTGATAAATACCACACCATTAACAATACATAATCCCTCAAAACCATCTGCTAGATTCAAATCTATTTTATATTAGCCTATCTCAACCACACAGTCCTATCCCAACATTTTCATCATCTGAAAATGAGATTTAAGTCCCCACCCAAATCTATGGGTCATATATCACACATTTACTTCCCATTAAAAAACCTCAGCCTCATAGACCTAGAGGAGAACTACTAGTGATGCCCCATATTTTTACAATACTAAAACTTGGTCTAAGGTGTCTTATAGAACTTGAAATAATTCTCAACCTTCCCACAATTGAAGAAATGTGGAACTCCTACAAATGGGGTTGAATAATCCGTACAATGGTATAGCTACATACTACTACCCTACTGCAGATCCATTTTCTACATTTTTCTATATCTAAATGTGATACTCACCATTGTAGTAGGAGGTCCACTAGCCTGAGTATCGAATTGTGGAAGAGGACCATTTTCTAGATCCTCCACCAAGACCTTAAAAATATTCAAGCACTTATATAGAACCCCCATGTATGTTTTTAGGTCAAAAATTCAATACTTTAACCTGATGTTAGGATAGAGACTAGTCCCAACCTTTATAGACTTTTCTTCCCTATTTCCATCCAAGAGAGGAGAAAAATGTACTATTATTAGTAAAGTGAGTGGAGTATGTGAATACCATCATGGTTCACTGCTAAAGATCCAGGAATCCTAAGGTATAGTCTAACATTACTGTATTATGGAAGAAATATATAAAGAAAAAAAAATTCAAGGTCTCCCAAGAGAGAACCTCACATCTTCAAACATGTCACATCACACTACACCATCTCTTAGAAGGTCTCTGTAACATGGACACCTTCATATTTACCTTCATACCCTTAGGTGTCTCAATGAGGAAAAAGACACTCTTTATGATCTCTATCCTTCCCTCTTAATCAATTGTTACTATATTTAAATGAAACCCTTGTGAATTATTGAGATGGAAGTGTTTTTTATAGTTGAAAAAAGACCATGGTTCCCCTCATCCTAGGGAAAGAACAAGATGAAGGACTCCCGTCTCAGGAAATCCCACTACCTACACCACCGTAGATGGTGAAAGAGCATTCTCTTCTACACCCTCTTGCATTGTATGTTGTGGAACAAAGAATTTTCCATTGTGGGGGTTTCCAATCCCATGAAAATTGGGGGCCCCATCGGTCTCTATACGCGTGATATCTTCTAAAATGTGATGATATAATTTAGAAAATATAAGGACATTATGATAGATCCTAATACATCTACGGGATCAAATAAAGGATCTCCTAGGAGGATACACACAACCCATTGTATATACCTCCCAACACTAACTAAGGTCACCATCCCTACCCATTATTCACAGTCACATATATATAGAAAAAATAACATCATATTCAGGTTCAAATAATTAATTCCAATATATATATCAAAATAGAATGGAAAATAAATGTATCAATCAGTAAAAAAATACAGTTTATCCTGAATAGATAGAACAATCATAGTTTGTAAAGTCCCATGTTTTTTAACTGGGTTAAAATATGAAGGTTTTCAAACTTTTTCAGTTTATCAACGGGTCTTTTTATTTAAACTAAGCACCAAAACTTATTTCCAAGTGTTGGAACACTTAAAGGTGTCATTTTTGGACTTGAGTAAATACCCGATAACTTTCACGGGTGTCTCGATGAGTCTTAGGAGCACCGAATCTAGAGAAGTACACTTTAAAGGACTTTCATAGGCTACGCATGGTTGTAGTCCAACCCATGTAGTTTACCAAGTTTAATAATTTATTTATTTTAATTAAATATTGTTAAATGGGAGTTTTGTGTTTAAATAAAAGAAAGTGTTAATAATAATAATAATAATGTTATTATTATTATTATGGCCTTCATTAAATTATTTTGATGTTAAAAGAGTCTTAATTGAATAATTAATGAGGAGTAATAGGTATGTGAAATTAAATGAGGAGTTCCAGATTTAATTAAGATGCATTTAATTAAAATAAGGAGTTTCAGAATTAATAAAGAAGCATTTTTATTTAATAGAGGTGTTGGGTTTTATCTAAGGTTGAATAATAATAATAATAATGAAATTATTATTATTATGGTTTTATGAGTATAATAATTATTATTAATTATGATTGTTATTATTATTATGAATAATAAAAATAATGGATTTTGGGGTTTTTCTAAATTAAATCCAAGGAAAGGGAGGATTTAATTAATTGTTGTGAAATAGTGGTTTCATTTAATTAAATTGAACAGAATTTAATTAAATGATGTGTAGTGGGGATTTTTGGGTTTTATTAAAGAAGTGTTTTATTTTATGATAATAATAATGATGGTTACTATTATGGTGGTTTCATCTATTTAATTTGAGGTTGAAATGAATTTAATTAAATGAGTTGCTTGGGGTTTAATTTAATTAAATTCAAGGTCAATAGGAATTTAATTAATCACTGCAAAGTGGAGGTTTTATTTAATTTATTCGTGTTGAGATAATTAATTAAATAACGATGAGTTGGAGTTCTTAATTTAATTAAATTGTGTTGAGAGAATTTAATAACACGAAGTGGGTAATTTATTTAATTAAATTTTGTGAATGAATTTAATTAAATAATGTGTTGATGAGGAGTTGGTGGTTATCAACGAAGGGTAATATTAAAAGATATGTAAATGAGGAGTTGGGTATTATTGAAGAAGGGTAATATTAAATGGTAATATTAAATGATGAATAAATGTAGAGTTGGGTTTAATTTAATTAAATTCAAGGTAGTGAGGTATTTAATTAATTGATGTGAAATAGAGGTTTTATTTAGTTAAATTCATGGTTAATTTGATTTTAAAATCGCTTTGGGATCGTTCAAAATGTAGATATCGGGCTGTACACGGTTAGTCAAATCGTGCGGTTCAGTTATGTGGTTACCTAGTTTTTAAAATGTGTTTTTATTTACATTAAATAAAATAAATATTTAATAATAATAATAATAATAATAAGGATGTTATTATTAATATTGTATTTATTTAATTAAATAAATGTTACAAAAATTTAATTGGATGATTAATGGGGAATTTTAGAATTAATTATGAAACATTTATTTAAAGGTTAATTAATGAATAAATTTTATATTAAATGATAATAATAAATGTTGTTATTATTATATTATATCTATTAGTTTAATAGGGCGTTAACTAGTTGATTAAGAGAGAGTGAAGGAGGAGGCACACTACAAAAGCAGTGACACGCACGAGCCCCCCACCCCCCTATGAGGCGCGCTACACCCCCCTTACTGGCTCCTCTTTGCATGCTCAAATCCTCTCGGTGTATTCAGAAATATTTTCCATCTTGTAAAGGTGAGTCCGTCTACGTATGTTTCGTGATTCGCATCGACTATTTGACTTCTCTCTCACCTTGTTTTCTTGGCTAAAACTTTAAGGCTCGGGTTTAATTGGGTTTCCTTTTTTTCTCGGTTCTAGGGTTGTGCAATGGGCTCCTCTAGATCCGTTGGTCCATTTTTTGATAACTTCTTCCAAGGGCAAAGACTTTAGGATTAGTTTCAGTTCATCGTCACCATTTTTGGGTAAGGGTTTAATCCTATTATTTGGTTTTGCACCCCATGATTTGGATTCTTATAGTGTTTTTGTGTTGCAATTAATATTTTGGCTATGCGTTGGTCCCTACCACACAATTTTTATGGGTGTTGGTTAATGGTGTGTATGTGAGACTACATGCCAATTAAAACTGGTTACCGCCAAGTAAATCAAAGGGATGCGTATTCAATTTTGTTCCACCCCAAGGTAGTATCATTTTTCAAGTATTCAACTTTAATAAATGCATTAATAAAATGTTTGCTTCACTTTTGTTAGTATTTAAATTATGCAGCAAAGTATTTATATTAAATGTCATTCAAATGTGAATTTAGTAAGTTTGATTAAATTTCTAAATGTGATATGTGATATGTTGATGCACGGATTTTGATGTTGTTAAATGATGCTGCTCATGTGAGATAAATAAGGACATGACCATCTTTTGGTTTTAAGCATGTATTGTTGAATTGGTTAAAATGATACGATTAAATAATTAAATGATGTGATAAATTAATTTTTTTTTAACTAATTAATGTGACAATTCATTCTGGCTTAATTGACATAATTAATGGTGAATTAATTGTGTGCTTTTATAGTGATTTATTTAAATAATTAGTTTTGGAAATTAATTATGGAGAGTTGAGATTTAGAATGAGATAATTAATTTTTGGAAAATTAATTATAGGATTTGATTTGTTTTATAGATTAATTAATTTAATGATTAATTAATGGTAATGTGTACTTAGTTAATTGTTGCATTAGATAGTAGATTTAGTATATTTAATTAATCAATTGGATTAGTAAGGGAATTAGGATAGTTGATTGGTGAATTAATTATCATGTTTTCAGTCAAGGAATTGGGATAATTAAATGTTGAGTTAATTATCTAGTTTACTTGCTTGTGGTTAAGAATAATTAATTGTTAAATAATTATTAACTATTGAGATGTTGAATGGTTAATTGATTATAGAATTATTTTATTAGAGATTTATATTGTTAATTAGTTGTCGAATTAATTAACAGATTTGATTAATTAATTTATGAATTAATTAATGGATGGTTTTGGGGTGTTAGACATGACATTCTATACCAATGATAAATATATATGTATGATTGATAAACGGGTTGTAAGATAGGGACTGATGATCCAAATACTCACAGGGTGCTAGAAATGGAATTTTAGATCCAACTTGAATGAAAATATTCTTTTATGATATAGGGACTGATGCTCCAAATATCCATGGGTTGTGAGATATGGAATGATGCTCCAAATACTCATGAGGGTGTTAGACATGACATTATACACCCATTAATTGACATTGGACCGTGGGTCTAATTGTTCATACATGGACTAAATTAAATGGTTGATGAAAGATGATGTGATGTAATGATTTTTGATTGAATATGGGAAATGGTTCAGACCCTGACATAGCTGAGGCTGGTATTGAGATACAGGTGTCCAGGGGAACCTAGGGTAGAATCACTATGTTTAGTGGACAGGCTCAAATTTTGGTATTGGTTAAGAGAATCACTATTTTTAGTGGACCTTGGACATAGTATGTGAAAGATTAAATGAAATATCTTATGATGTGTTATCCAATCCAAAGAACAAGCATGGATTAAGTATTTGCTTTGATTGCTTATATGGTCTTTAGAGACATCTATTATGAGTTACTTATACAGGGAATGTCAGGCTTATGACAGATATCGAGACTTATATAATTTAACGAGGCTTGAATAATTGATAAATGAAAATGAATATGTGATTACTGTTGTGTATGCATGAAAAATTTATAATGCAGGCTCATACACCAGTTGAGGCCTGAAGCAGGTACTTGGGTATATAGTTACATTGTATTGCATACTTTATTTCTTCATGCCTTCACACTGTTTAAATTATTTATTGAATGTATGGATTTAGGGTTGACACCGGTGGTTCCAGATTACTGATATTTATACCTCACACCCTACTTGGGCCACCCTTGCACCGGGGTACCCAGGTAGATTCTATTTGGTTGTAGGGTTGTGTTGTTTGCATATACTTGGGAGATAGGAGCAGAGGACCGAGCGGAAGCTCAGAATGATCGAGGAGATCTCCCTTAGGGATTTGAGTCATTGTTTATTTATTTCATTATTGATATGTAAATCAAGTTGTATTGTTTATCAATTTCAAAGTTTCACCATCATAACATGCATGAATTGTATAACATTGGAATTTTCCATTTTTTATAAAAGATGTATAAAATTATTTCTTCTACTATTTTATCGTTATTCACACTACTTATTCCATTTTCTAATATTGTCCACTGTTTTTACTCTGATAAGAGGGTGTAGTATCCCCAATGACTATCCTTAGACCCTCACTGCTAGTTGGAATCCACTGGCATATGGGGAGAGGCGTTTGAGGTCATGTGGTGACCGGTCCGATTACCGGTTCAGGGGTGATCCGGGTCAGGACATTACAAATTGGTATTAGAGGGTTTCTTTTTTATTATCTTACTGTTTTGGGATTGGTGGGTAGGAGACTAGGAATTTATCGATGCTTGGGTTAATATCCATTTCTGGGACTGATCACCTCACGTATGGGAAATGACCAAGTGTCTAGGGATGGGAATTTATGTTTATACTGTTCGTGGTTATAGTTGCTAATATTTCACATTGAGTGACTGGTATATTTTCCATTGCTTATTGATTTTGAGAGTTTTGAGAATTTTATTTAGCCTAATATAGCAAGGAAGTTGCATACATGCATAATCTTAGGCACTTAGAGATTCACATTCCATGCATATAACATTCCATGTAGTTTCATTAGTAGGATTTCTACTAATTTGGATTGTGTGCCTTAGGTGCAATGCCATGTTTTGATCTGCTTTAGCATGACTCTGTAGATATCATATTTCAGTGATAGATTTAACATTATTGAGTGATTATATTCCATACTACCTCTGTTATTAGCATGTTTTGTTGTTGTTCCATTCTTCTATTTTATATCATGTTGTCGTGTTACTACTTATGATAACATGATTGAGATGTTTTGATGTGTGAAAGGGATGCTAAAGATAAAATGTTAAATTAATGTTGATTGTGATAAATGGGATCCAAATTCCAATGATAAGGTGTATGGGCACCTTATCAATTGGTAGATGGTCACCCATGTTTTTGAACCTTATACAACCATAGTATGTTTGAAAATAGTTATAAAAGTAAAACTAATGAGTTTTTATTGAAATGAGCTATTGTTGGGTTGCTTTTTGAAGAACCCAAATTAAATAAATGGGACCCTCGAAGGTCATTTTTTTTGTAAAAGGAATGTATATACTAAATTTCCTATTTATATTTGGATAACACTATATGTGAAATGTTTAAAGAGGATGTTCGTTATAGCATGTCTTTTTTTCCTAGGGAGAGTTGATTGAAAACCAAGTGACTTGTTGTGATAAATTACTTGTGGGTTTGTTGAAATCCATTCAAATGTTTAAAGGTTGAAATGAATTACCTAAATAGCTAAAATGAAAAAAGGATCTTTTTAGAATAGTGATATCGGTTTTGTGTGACTGAGAGAGAGGGTTGACATTTATGTTTCGTAAGAGACTACCATGTGGGACTCAGGTGTTTTGACATGCCAGTTGGTTTAAATTTTGTCTTTCATGCAAGAATGTTTGATGTGATGATTGTGGTTTGAGGAACGTCACACGTGTGTTTAAGGTGTTTCAAAAATAGAGCACTAGAAAGCGACTAATTTTTTTCAACGTCATGGACAATCTTAAGGTGGGTAGTGTTGTATCGATTTCAATAAACATTTTAGTAGGTGACACCGAGATTTTTGAACAGAGTCATCCGGTAGTAGTTTGAATGATCTTTTTAGTGGCCTTGGTTTTCTATTAGTGCACTCTTCTGAATATGATGAGCATGTCCCCTATATTAACCTCATCATGGAGACACTAAGATAACATTGATCTTACACCATGCTAAAGTTTTAAATGTTGTTGGGCCTGATGAGTGGTTGTTATCTAGGTTGTATGTGGGATACGTGGTTTATTTTGGGATATTCCTTCATTCATGTTGGGGCATGTTAGTTTTATTTATTTAAACTAGTGATGGCTTGACTTGGTAATGTCACAAGAGGTTAGGTAAGGACTTCGGTGTACATGTGGTTGGCGATGTAATAATTTCACGACGCCTGTTTAAGGGTGAGTGTGGGTTTTGGTACTGTAATGTATTTCCAGGAAATCATGTGTAACCAGTTTATGTTGGTTGATCGAGATTTGAAATTTTTCTTCAATGAGGTCCCTATAATTTCCTCGGATGTAAGCTCCATTTCGATGAGCTTTGTCTCGGGTTTTAAATAATTAAGTGGCTGAGATTATATTTTGGTTAAATGTGTATTCTGCATTTTGAAATGTAATGTGATTGTTCAATCAATTTTTTTTCTTTTTTGACCTTTATAGGATGATTTTGTACTAGTTCCCAATGGCTTCTTGAGGATGAGAAGTTTTTAAGGTGGGTAGATTGTAAAGCCCCGTGTTTTTTAACCGAGTTAAAATACAAAGGTTTTATAACTTTTTTGGTTTATCGATGGGTATTTTTATTTAAACCAAGCACTGAAACTTATTTCTATGTGTTAGAACACTTAAAGGTGTTGTTTTCGGACTTAGGTAAATACCCAATAATTTTCAGGGCTATCTTGATGAGTCTTGGGAGCACCGAATCTAGAGAAGTCCACTTTAAAGGATCTGCATGGGCTACGCATGGTTTCAGTCCAACCCATGCAGTTTACCCAGTTTAGTAATTTATTTATTTTAATTAAATATTGTAGTGGGGATTTTTCGGTTTTATCAAATAATATCTTTATTTTATGATGATAATAATGATGGTTATTATTATAGAGGTTTCATCTATTTAATTTGAGGTTGAAATGAATTTATTTAAATGAGTTTTTTTGGGGTTTCATTTAATTAAATTCAAGGTCAATAGGAATTTAATTAATCACTATGAAGTGGAGGTTTTATTTAATTTATTCGTGTTGAGAGAATTAATTAAATAACGATCAGTTGGAGTTTTTAATTTAATTAAATTATGTTGAGATAATTTAATAACATGAAGTGGGGAATTTATTTAATTAAAATTTTTGAATTAATCTATTTAAATAATGTGCTAATGAGGAGATGGTGGTTATCAAAGATGGGTAATACTAAAATACATGTAAATGAGGAGTTGGGTGTTATCGAAGAAGGGTAATATTAAATGGTAATATAAAATTAGGAATAAATGTAGAGTTGGTTTTAATTTAATTAAATTCAAGGTAATTAAGGATTTAATTAATTGATGAAAAATGGAGGTTTTATTTAATTAAATTCATTGTTAAGTTGAATTTGAAATCTCTTTGGGATCGTTCTAAATGTAGATATCGGGCTGTACACAGCTAGTCAAATCGTGCGGGTCAGCTGCACAGTTACCCAGTTTTTTAAATGTGTTTTTATTTAATTTAAATAAAATAAAGATTTAATAATAATAATAATATGGATGTTATTATTATTATTGTATTTATTTAATTAAATATATGTTACAAGAATTTAATTGGAAGATTAATGGGGGATTTTAGAATTAATTATGAAACATTTATTTAAAAGTTAATTAATGAAGAAACATTATATTAAATGAGAATAATAAATGTTATTATTATTATATTATATCTATTAGTTTAATAGGGTGTTAACTAGTTGATTCAGAGAGAATGAAGGAGGAGGCGCACTGTAGGAGCAGTGACATGCCCCAGGACCCCACCCCCCTTATGAGGCATGTTACACCCCCTTGTTAGCTCCTCCTTACATGATCGAATCCTCTCAGTGACTTAATAAATATTGTCTATCTCGTCAAGGTGAGTCTGTCTACATATGTTTCGTGATTCACATCGACTATTTGACTCATATCTCACCTTGTTTTCTCAACGAAAACCCTAAGGCTTGGGTTTAATTGGGTTTCTTATTTTCTCGGTTCTAGGGTTGTGCAATGAGATCCTCTAGACCCGTTAGTCCATTTTTTGACAACTGCTGCCAAGGGCGAAGTGTTTAGGCTCAGTTTTGGTTTATCGCCTCTATTTTCGGGTAAGGTTTTAATCCCTTTATTTGGGTTTTCACCCCATGATTTGAATGATTATGGTGTTTTTGTTTTGTGGTTAATATTTTGGGTTTCTGTTGGTCCCCACCACACTATTTTTATGGGTGTCGGTTAATGGTGTGTATGTGTGACTACATGCCAATTTTAACTGGTTTCCACCAAGTAAATCAAAGGGTTGTGTATTCAATTTGGTTCCACCCCAAGGTAGGATCATTTTTAAAGTTCTCAACTTTAATAAATGTATTAATAAAATGCTTGCTGCACTTTTTTTAGTATTTAAATTATGCAGTGAAGTATTTATATTGAATCTTATTCAAATGTGAATTTAGTAAGTTTTATTAAATTTCTAAATGTGATATGTGATATGTTGATTTATGACTTTTGATGTTGTTAAATGATGTTTCCCATGTGAGATAAATGAGGACATGACCATGTGTTTATTTTAAGCATGTATTCCTAAATTGGTTAAAGTGATATGATTAAATAATTAAATAATGTGACAAATTAATTTTTTTTTTAAAATTAATTAATGTGATAAGTCATTCTAGCTTAATTGACATAATTAATGGTGAATTAATTATGTTCTTTCATAGTTATTTATTTAAATAATTAATTTTGGAAATTAATTATAGAGAGTTGATATTTATAATGAGATAATTATTTTTGGAAAATTAATTATGGGATGTGATTTGTTTTGTAGATTAATTAATTGAAGGATTAATTAATGGCAATGTGTACTTAGTTAATTGTTGCATTAACTAATAGATTTGGTATATTTAGCTAATCGATTGGATTAGTAAGGGAATTATGATAGTTTATTGGTGAATTAATTATCTTGTTTTCGATCAAGGTATTGGGATAATTAAACATTGATTTAATTATCTAGTTGACTTGCTTTTGGTTAAGAATAATTAATTGTTAATTAATTAATAACTATTGATATGTTGAATGGTTAATTGACTAAATAATTATTTAATTGGAGATTTATGTTGTTAATTAGTTGTAAAACTAATTAACAGATTTGATTAATTAATTTATGAATTAATTAATGGATGGTTTTGGGGTGTTAGACATGATTTTATACACCAATGATAAATATATATGTATCATTGATAAATGGATTGTGAGATAGGGACTGATGCTCTAAATACTCACAGGGTTCTAGACATGGAATTCTAGATCCATCTTGCAGGCAAATATTCTTTTATGGGATAGAGAATGATGCTCTAAATATCCATGGGTTGTGAGATAAGGACTGATGCTCCAAATACTCACGAGGGTGTTAGATATGACATTCTACACCCATTAATTGACATTGGATTGTGGGTCCAATTGGTCATACATGAACTGAATTAAATGGTTAATGAAATAATATGTGATGTAATTATTTGTGATTGAATATGGGAAATGGTTCAGACCCCGGCACAACCAAGGCAAGTATTGAGATACAGGTGTCCAGGGGAACCTAGGGTAAAATCACTATGTTTAGTGGACGGGCTCAGATTTTGGTATTGGTTGGGAGAATCACTGTTTTTAGTGGACATCATACATAGTTTATGAAAGATTAAATGAAATATCTTATGATGCATTATCCAAGCCAAATCACAAGCTTAGATTCGGTCTTTACTTTGATTGCTTAGATGGTCTTTAGATACATCTGTTATGAGTGACTTATACGTGGAATTACAGGATTAGGCTGGATCTCAAGACTTATATAATTTAACAAGGCTTGAATAATTGATAAATGAAAATGAATATGTGATTACTATTGTGTATACATGAAAAATGTATAATGCAGGCTCAGTCACTAGATGAGGGTTGAAGAAGGTGCTTGGGTATATAGTTACATCATACTGCTTACTTTATTTATGCATACTTTCAAACTTTTTAAATTATTTATTGAATGTCTAGATTTGGGGTAGACACGGGTGGTTCCAGCCAACTGAGATTTATACCTCACACCCTACTCAGTCTGCCATTTCACTGGGGTACCCGATTAGATTTTATTTGGTTGCAGGATTGTGTTGTTTGCATATACTTGGGATATGGGAGCAAAGGACTGAGTGGAAGCTCAGGATGCTCAAGGAGATTGCCATTGGGGATTTGAGTAGTTATTTATTTATTTATTTATTAATATTTAAATCATGTTTTATTATTTATCACTTTCATAGTTGTACCACCATAACATGCATGCATTGTATAACATTGGTGTTTGTCATTTGTTTTATACAAGATTTATAAAATTCTTTCTTCCACTACTTTATCATTATTCACACTGCTTCCTCCATTTGCTGATATTTTCCACTGTTTTTACTCTGATAAAAGGGTGTAGTCTCCCCAATGATTATCCTTAGACCCTCGCTTCTATTCAACATCCTCTGCCGTATGGGGAGAGGCACTTGAGGTCATGTGGCGACCAGTCCGGCCACCAATTCAGGGGTGATCCGGGTTGGGACATTATATGGTATTAGATTAAAGAACTATTATATTGCAAAAAAAAATAGGTATACATATTTTATGTGATCCTACAAGACAAATCATGATATATGAACACACCAAAATCCCATAAAACTATAATAGAAATCTAATTAATTGTAACTCGAAAGTCCGCTACACATGATTTGGCTAGGAAAATAGAATCTACCCTACTCGAGTCCCACACTATCTTTATATTTCACACCATGTACTTGGTTATTGAAATGAAAAGAATAAAAATGTTCATCTGACGCCATTTTGAAACAACACAAATTACCAGGTCCGACCCAAAGAGACACAAGACCGCATGCACTCCATTCTGAATGTAAGAGGCTATTGACTAATCATGATGGTCAAAATTCCATCAATGGGATGACTATACACTAAGTATCATCACAATACTCCAATAATATAATAAAATATAAACTACTCAGAGTAATAAATGAAGAATAATAAATATAAAAACTTCATTATAAATGGAACTCATTTAATATGTAGAAATAAATTGATCACCTAGTGCGAAGGGAAAATCAAGTAAATAGAGTGTAGGGAAAAAAATATAGAGTAACACTATGCTCTCCTATAGAGTGAAACCTGATATATCTCCCAGAACCATACTCATTGGCATAACCATCAACCACTTGACCATTTACCATGTGTGTTTCCTAATACATTAAGTCTACACATGCATCAAGATTCACATACTTTTTTTATTAATAAAACCTGGGAGGATAGATCAATTGTGTCCTCAATAATTTTTCACATATAAAATAGGTTTGTGTGATGATAAAAAATAAATGCATAGGAATTAATAAATAATCATATTTTGAGTACCAATGTGATAACCAATACACCATGATCCATCCTTACCTGCTTCAGGTCATTTTTGAAAGGATGATCAAATTTATTAGAAGTGATCAATAACTATCCTCAAGGCTGACAAAATGTTACTCATCATCCTTAAGAAATCATGTGAACATGTTACTCGACATTCACAAGGCATTGAGTTTTAGTACATTACTCGGTATCCTCGGGGTATCTAGTATCAATATAGGACACAAGGCTATCATGATTCTAACCTATGTGTGGGCCTTTTACATCATCATCATACATCATACATTCTCCTCTACTAATGGGTAATCATATCATGATGTTCCACCAATTGTGAATACCAAGAAAATACCTCTAATGCGTGGTAAATAAATAAAACAGGGAAAAACATAATATGTTAATCCTAGAACATTATCATTATAATATATTAGAATTATATATAACCATGTGATTAATATTAGGAATGGTAACAATCTACTGTAGTAATTCTCGTGTAATTAATCACCATATGTGGGTCTCTTAGGAAAAACACACACACACCGACAAGAAAACACCATCAAACATGATCATCAATTTATTCCATCAAATTTTGAAATAAATGTAAGAAGAGTACACATGGTCCTCAAAAGTTAAGGATATTACTAACTTAATGTGGTTGATGAAGTACTCTAATATTCAACCAGGATCAACTCCCAAACCACATTATGCACCCATGGAGAACAAGCATACATTTATCAAATTCCTATCTCAGGTTTCGGTTCATCATGAGAGAGTTTTTAAATAGAAAGTATAGAATATTCCTTAGAAATATTCATGGTTCTAGATTGATATACCTCATGGAGTTCATCAAAATTACTATTTTTGTGATATTTAGAATAATATCATAAAACTTCACCTAATCTATCATCGATTCAAGAAGGGGTCAGGAATTCTTTCTATATTCTAGAAGAAAGCCTTATGACTAGTCAAAGGACATCAATAAATTAGCAATACTTCTTCAAAAAATATATCAAATATGATATTCATGAATAAGGGTCTCAAGATGAATTATCTATGGAAACATACCAAGAAAAAATAACTGTTCTTGAGAGATAAATCTCTGATCAAAGGGATTTAATTGAAATTTCCAATTCACTGCCAATATACTAATGTAGAATTAATGGATTTTAATTACATCAATGATCCTCCATTGATAGATGGTATAAGAAGAAGATTCATAAACACATACCTGTAAGACATACTTATTTGATTGTAGGTCTCGATCAGAAAAATCTACATCATCAAAATGATATATTTTTCACTGATTTTTTATGTAGGGAAGAATTAATCATTGGAAAGTCATATAAATCATAGATATATCATTAAACCATTCATGTATCTCAATGAAAAAAGATAAATCTAGTATAAATCTAGATACAACTGACTAATATATCATTATTAGCTTGATCCAAACATCAAAAACTCAGGGTATATAAATGGGAGTGATGAAGGGTCAAAGGAAGAGGAATCAAGTTAAAATAGGGGAGATTGTGTATGAATTTTGTATTATACAATCGTCAAAAATTTTTTTAATTAAAAACATTGGTTTGTATTTAATTAACTCAAGGATATGATGTACAGACCAACCAATGGGCCTCATGGACTGATTAGTGACACCATAGGTAGGGTGTGATCTAATCCTCAGCGTGCTTATGGGACCCCATTGGTTGGTAGGTTGGGTCTATAGTTCTCTGTAGATCTATAAAAACTCCATAAAAGGGTTGGTGGAATCCACCTATGAGCTAGTGGTAACTCCATATCCACCAAAAGTCCAAGCCTCCTCTCATCACACTAATATCCAATCCTTAAACCCTTTATTCATAAAAAACATCTAAAAACCATATAATTGAATAACCAAAAGAAAATGGAGAAATTCACAAACATAATATATAGTATATCGAATTAAAGGGAGGATGTCATAGGAATGTTTTTCTATGATGTCAAGGACTTCATGGTCATAAACACCATCAACGCCATTGAAATCATATGATCTTTGGGGTTATAAACTCATCAAGATCATTAGGGTAAAAATTATCATCAATGTTGGGTTCATCAATTTCATTTAGGTTATTGGAATTTTTAGCATCATCGAGCCTATCATTTCCTTAATCATAGTCAATGTTTTCAGGGTCATTGGGGGTCATTGGGGCTAGTAGTAGCATCATAATCATCAGGATTATTAGGTCTATCATATTCATATGAGTCTTTAGGGTAGGAAGTGTCATCAACATCATAAGTTCCTTCAAAAATATTTATTTCATCGTAAGTTAGGTCATTGATGTTTTCAAGATATTTTTCTTTATTGGAGTCATCGATTTCATCACATTTTATAGACCATAGGTGTGATCTATGTTATTCGGGTCATCATGATTTTTAAAGCTATTAGAATGGTCGATGATGTTGGGATGGTAAGATTCATCATTTTCCTTTATTATTATTTTTTTAATAGGTATTGTGAGCATTATTAGGGACATTAGTGTCATTGGGGGAATCAATGGGGTTGGTTTTGTCGAGGTTGTTGGCATCATGGATGTCATTGGTGTTTTTAGTGTCTTGTATGGAATCACATTTGATGGAACAGATGATGTCGATGACCCCAATGGAACTGGATCTGTTGAAGGACCCATTGATACACATATCTCCAATGACCCCAATGACAATCAACACACTAATGGGACAAAAGATATCAACAACATAGCCTCCTAAATGAAACTAATGATGTTGATTCCACTAATGAAACCAATAAACTTGAAATTACTGCATATTTCAATGGCCCTAACAATACTGTTGATAATGAAAATATCAATGAATGTGATAAAAATTACACTGAACACTCTAATGACTTTGAATACTCTAATTATACCAATGGAAATGATGAATATGAGGGTACCGAGGACCCTAATGACTCAGGAAACTCTATTGATGGTGATGATATTGATGACACCATTGAAAAAAATGACCATTGAAACCCCAAAGATGATAAAAATATTGAAATCGTTGAATACCCCTATGGTGGTGATAGTGATTATGATATTGATGACCCCAACGATGATAAATAAACCAATGATCTTGATGTTACTGATGACCCTGGTGATGTTATTAACATTGATGGACACAATTACCTAAGAACCACTATGAGACAAACAACAAAAATAATGTCCACATTTCCAATAGTCCCAAAGACCTCGATAAAATCAACCAATTTTAGGACCATGATGATGCTGAAGACCCTGAGGATGTTGACTGAACCAGCGATGTTTAATAATTTGATGAAATTGACAAACCCAATAATGACAACAAGACCAATGATGTACATATCATGATGACACTGGGGTTAATGATGAACCTAAAGACCTTGATGACTCAATGATATCGATAACACCAATGAACCTAGTGACATCACCAACCTCATTGATCCTAGTGACACTAATTATGTTATTGAATTTTATGACCCAGATGATGTTGAAGACCAAAATTCCATAGATGATTTTGATGACCATGAGGATGCCCATGATTCTGATGATTAAAATTCATATGATGACACTGAATATTTCTACGAATCGATGTTTTTTAAGACTCCAATGACCATGACAACCCCAATGACATTGACAAAACCTATGACCACAATGATTCCCATGACAATAATGAGTCAAATGACACTTAAAATGTTTACCTTGGTGATTTTCTAACCATCCCCCAGCAACACCAATGATACTATGGGAACCAATGATATTGATGACCCCAGAACCCCTATTAAAATTTTGAACAAGATTTCTCGATTACATAGATGTCCCAATGGAAGAAATGACCCTAAAGACCTTAATGGTCCTAATAAAAATGATGAAACCGTTTTCATAGATGATTTATATGACCATGGAGTAACAGATTCCATCAATTAAACTGATGATACTGAAGATCAGGATTGTATCGATGACTTTAATGACTCTTTAATGCTAATGACCATGAAGAACCAACATCAATTATGACCCTAAAGGAACCTAGTACTCCAATGACACTGATGATCCCAATGACCCTGATGAACTTGGAAACCATGATGGATATGAAGAAAAAGATGACACCAATGACCTCATGGACCCCAAAACCAAAATGAATCCAATGTTATCACTGATTTCATAAAACCTTTCGATTACTATGGTGTTGATGGCCTTAGAAATACCCTCAATGGATCTAATGAATTGAAAATACTAATTAAATTGAAGAAACCAATGATCTTAATGAATATAATGGAATCGATGTTGATGTCAAAACTAATTGTGCTTATTACCATGATAAAATGATGACTCAAATAGGATGATAGTGATGAAGGAAATAATGATGTCGATGACCCCAGTGATGCTGAACCCAACACCCTGTTATAAAAATTACATTGTTGTTTACACTAAGGATTCCATCGACATTGATGAACCTAGGATTTTGATGAACCTAATGATATGGACCATGATATCTTAGTTATCCAAATAAAAAATATAACACTAAAGAAACCATTAACGTTGACCACACCGATAGAATTGATGATACCAATAACACTAACGAACCAAATAACATTTATGAACCTAAAAACTTTGATGACTGTGAAGACACTTACGCCCCCAAAGACATTGATGGACTAGGGGTCCCAACGAACCCAAGGGAATCGATTATGTTGAGAACTAAAATTCTATAAATGAAATTGAAAATATTGATACCCTTAATGAAATTGATGGTGTCATTGATTCCAATAGAATTTATGACATAAATTATGTTGATGATGTAGATAACGATATCTACCCCAATGAAAATGTTGTCCCAAATGAATCATTGACACTAATAGACCTAATGACCCTAATCATGCCAATGAAACCGATAAACATGATAACCTCAATGATGTAATAGAATCCAATGGTATCAATGAAATTTATGACATCGATGACTTAGATAATGTTAAAGACACCATGGACTGTAATGTTTTTGATGAGTCTGATGACCATGATGACCATAATGATGTCAAAAAATAGGATATATTGATGGAACTAGTGATGTAGATGACATTGATGACCACGACCACTTAAGGTTGTCAATGAACATTATAAAATAAACAAACCATAAAATTTGATATACACTACATCAATGGTGATATTTGATTCCTTAATGAAACTGATTCAATTGATGATCCAAATGAACCTAAGGATGTTGATGACCCTTATGATATAGATAACCTCAATGAACCTAAAGATCCCAAATTACATGATGAAACCTATAATACTAATCACGCTGATAAATATTAAGACCCTAAAAACTTTTATTTACCAGTTGAGAGAAATAACACCGATGTTGTAGATATACCTGATAACCTCAATGAATTAATGAAACTAATTAAATCGATGATACCAATGTCACAAATGATTCCGCCAGCATTGATGATGTCATCGTCGCTACAAATTTCTATGATCATGATAAAATTGATAAAATAAGTACCATGATAACCTTTATGAAAATGATGGTCCTAGTTAATTTAATGACCATAATAGCTTGATGCCAATGATAATGTTTACACCCCTGATGATAATAATGACACAAAGGATACTGATGATACCGGTAGTATAAAAAAACATCAATGATAACGATTTTGAGGATGTTGATGATACCAATGACACAGGAAACTATAAAAATCCACATACCCATATGCAACCAACATCATTGATGTAAATTAAGACTTTGATGATTTTTATAACCCCGATAACCTAAAAGAATTTAAAAATGTTGATGAAAATAATGACCTTGATGACATCAAGTAACTCAATGAAACTGACTTCCCCAATGATGATGAAGACTTTCATGATTCGTTGCATATGTTGACCTTGATGAAACTAAAAAATTGATGATTTTGTTTACACTGATGATTCCAATGAACTCAATGACCCCAAAAATGTCAATGAGACCAATAAAAATGACCTTTAAAGGAAACCAAATACATTGATGATTTCAATACCCTAATTGAGATCGATGATTCCATGTGCACTAGAGACACCCATGATAGAAATGAAATCAAGATATATGAAATCCCAATAAATCCAAAGGCATTGATGATAGTGAGGAAACTAATAACATTGATGATCTTGATAAAACTAATAACATTGATGAATCAGTAGATTATAATGAATCCAGTTATTCTAATGTAATATATGACCTTGAATACACTAATAACCCTGAGGAACTTGAATAAAAATAAGAATATGATGATCTTGATGATGCCTAAGATAACCATGAATTCAGTTACACAGATGACCCCAACAACACTGATGACCCTGAAGATTCCAAAATCACTCATGACCCCAACAATCTGAATAAAAAAAATTATGGTGTTGATGATGATAATGAGTTCAATGATAATATTGAACCTGATGAATGAATGAAATATATGATGATAAAGACACTAATGAACCTGATGAAACTAATGAGATCGATGACATTGATGACATTTAAGACCCCAATGAGACCAAACACTTTGATTACACCCATGTTATTGAATAAATGAAATACATTGATAAACCTAATTATCCTAAAAACATGATGAACTCTATAAAATAGAAGATTTGGATGGACTTGATAGTGTTGATGGTCCTAACAAACTCTAAGAAAAAAATAAAATTTAGGATAATGGGAATGAAAAAATTTTGATGAACCCAATGAACCCAATAACACTAATGATACTAATGACATTGATGACTCTGATAAAACTGATGAAAAAAGTGACACTAAAAACTCTAGTGAAATAAACATACCCAATCATAGTGATGAATCTGAAAATACTAGAATACTCAAAGATATTATTGACTCCAAGGACTCCAATGACCATGATGACCCCAAGGACACCAATGACCCTAATGACCTCATTATGTTAGGAACTCCATTAATGATGACCCCTTCGATGAAATTGATGATGTTGATGAACCCATAGATTGATAACACCCAAAAATCTAGTGATGTCAATGACCCCATCAACCCCAACAGCCTAATGATGATGTAGCCTAGGTGTCCCTGATAACACTGATGATATTATTGATACCAATGATTCAATAAAAGAAATTATTATAGTGAATCTAATTATGTTGATGACTTCAGAAGCTGTATTGAAATTGATGACTTAGAGAACCCTAATGGTAGCTAAAATTCTTGAAACCCCAATAAGAAAATTGAAAATGATGATTTTGATAACCTTCATAACTCCAAATATGTTATCTTTAAGAGAATGGGTATTTTAAACAACACAAAAGGTTGAAAATAATTAATAACTATGGTGATAATAATGATGCTATGATCCCACAGACTCATCAAAATTAATGAACCCAATGACACTGATGACAATGATAACCCCAATAACATGACTAAATCGATGAACCAGATGACATTGATAATGATTAGATCATAAATGAATTAGGTGATTCCAATGATGATGTCAATGCTAATGAATTATAAAATATAATTGATACAAGTGACACTGATGATATAAAAGATGAGTACAGTATTGGTGATCATGAAATGCTGATGAAACTTGTAAAACAAAAGTTACTGATGAATTTTATCACTTGGTGACTTCAATGACACTAATGAATACAACTACATCAATAACCATAATGACACAAATAGCCCTAACAAACACTTGTTGTGCTAAAAATGTTGGTGTTGTCGAGAACAGCAACATCACTGATGGCCTCTCTAATACCGACAATAAAAATGAACATGAAAATCACATGGAAATTAAAGTACCTAAAACCCAAGAAAACTCAATGATGTTAAAATACTCGTGGTCCCCGATAAACCCAACAATTCCAATGGAATTTATAACCATAACTACTCAATGATTCCAACAACACCAATGGTCCTAATGACTCCATACCTTAACAATTTCAATAATCTAATAACATCATTATCCCAAATTACACCAATAACCCCGACATCCATAACAACACCAATGATGTAGATAACCCCAAAGACACTGACAAAGATAATGAAATTGACAACACTGATGAACTTTATGACTGTGATAACCTCGATGGCATAAATATTTCTCAATACCCTAAAGACATTGACAGCTCTGATGAACCAATTCCATTGATTATCCTATAAATTCTGAGGAGCCTTATGACACAGAAGACACTGAAAACCCAGATGACCTGATGGTGTTGGTGATGGAAATGAAACCAAAGACGCTGATGCTACCAATAACATTGATTAACCTTACTACATTTACTCTAGTGACAACTCTAACACCCCTATATTTCAAGATACATTTCTTTAAATTTAATGTCTTTGATAACATTAGAGGCACACTACCCTGAGTCTAAATAAACCAAAATATAGTATACTATTATAACCTAACTGTTAAATTATCTGTATGAATTGGAAGAACCAAATTTTAAAAATATTTATAATCTTTTTACATAAATAAAATATTTTTAAGTATAGTGGTTATATTTTTCAAAAAGATACTTTTCCTTAAAATGGTTTTTATTGCTTTTTGTGGGAAAATAATATAATTATTTCTTTAAAATATTAGAAAATTTATTTGAAAAAACGAACTAAATTTTTAAAATAAACATTTTGAAATTATCTTATATTGAATTTTGGATAATTTTCTAAAAATATTAAATTTTCGATGAATAGTGAACAATATTGATTTTTATTAAAAATTGAATTTTCATTAAAAGAATTTATAAATTTAAATTTAGTTTTAAAATGTTTTAAAATATAAAATTTGATAAAATTTATTATAATTAATCCAATTTAGATCATTGGATTTAATTTTATGTTTAATTTTGATATAAAACTATTCTAAACTTTCGAAAAAGTTTATTTGGAAAACCACTTTTCATCGTGTTTGGGAGATTAATTTTAAGTTAAATTATTCCAATTATGTAAATTTAATTTGATAAAATATATAAAATATTTGGAATATTAATAGTTAATATATTTAATAAGTTAAAATTTATTTTCAGTCATAATGAATTGTAAAAGCACTAAAAATTGGTTATCATAGTTACGGTTAAAACGAACTTATCGATGGTTAAACTAAAGAGATAAGGTATCAAATAACCAATTTTTTTCTTTCTAAATTATATTTTATAGACATATATAGACCATATAGCATCTAATATTCTTTAATGTTTCTTCTTTGATCCATTTTTTTAATAATATATTAATATATTTTATTCTTTTTAAAAATTCCAAGTGCCATCTCCCCTAATTATAAAAAGGCACACCTCTACTATCCTCTTAAAACATAAGTTATTTTTTTTTGAAAATATCTACAAAAATACATTCATTATATCCCTACCCATGACCTATATTCCATGTTTTTATAATAAAACTACCCAATAAGGCTTTAGTTATAAACCTAGATATGTTATCCAAATAAGAGGTATAGATCTTAAAAATACATTTCCATTTTATTTATTGTTATAAATCCTTAAAATATTCATAACCCATTTTAAAATAATATCACAATTATCTGATATATACTGAGATTTTATTATGTTATTTTCATAACCTATATCTATCTATGATTCCATAAAATGAGAAACAAAACCGCTAATCGTTTGTACGAAGCATTGTCGCCCCATGAACCGATGTAATTCATTTTCCATCCCCACCTATCAAGGATGGATATATTGATGGATTTAATGTAAATATATATATTGTTATATTTATTAAATAATTATAATTATTTAATTATAATATAATATCTACCATATTATCTTACAATCTATTAAAAAATAATAACATCGTACATGCGTATGTGTGGACTACATCCTCCACGAAGCGATGTGATTTTCCTTCCATTTTATGTTGAAATGGATGGTAATAAGGATAGATAAGAATAAATATATAATATTTTTATTATATTATAAAAATTATTTAAAGGGTAATTATTATTTAAATTTCTTTATTTCCATCCATTGAGATGTTGAAACTATATTCATGTATATGTATGACCCACGGTCTCCATGAATGATTAAATTAATTTTTATATCTCTAAATTTTATGAATGGATATAAATATATATATATTGTATATATATATGTGATATTTTTATCATTATTAAAAAAATTATATGATGGAACTATGATCAATTAATAAGGATCGAAATGACCACACCAAAACATTCATGAAAAATGATGAAGTTATCATGCATAACGATGATTTTAATAATGGGTTGCTATAGAAAGAGTGATAAAACAATATAACTAAGTAAAATTTGATTTTATGTAAATTATTATTGTTATGTAATATATGAATTATGAATCATTATTTATTATATAGTAGGTTTGAACATGGATATAGGATGTTTGGACCTAAGGTGAGGGTTTTTTGTTACAACCTCTTTGTCTATCAGGATTGTTTATGATTATGTTTACAATGATGAAATTTCATGATCTACTTATCAATAAACTCATGAATTCTTATATCCTATACTTATATCTATATAATATATTATTTCATTTAATTTTCCTCTCTTTAAGTAATCAATATATTAAAATATTTTTTAATGAAAATATTCTTTATTTCTCTCTTCAGTCAAAAATAATTTCTCTCCCATGTGTAGGTTTTTGAAAAATGTTTTTACAATTCTAAAAATACTGTTTAATTAATTTTTACCCATGATTTAATTTTTAATTTTTTTAAAGGAATATTTTTTTTTCATTTTCCAAATTAGTTACTTCTAAAAATTTTACCGAAAATGTGAATGGAATGTTTTCTTTAACATATAAAATATGAATGGCATTTAATTTCATAATGAATGATCAATGATTTGAATATTTATTTAAAATTTACAAATAAAATTTTCAAATAAAATATTTTTCTTTAATATTTTGGAAATTTTTATTTTTTAAACAATTTCTTTCAAAGTATAAAAGGGTATTATCCTAAAGAAATGTTTCACATTGTCCTTAAAAATATTTTTCCATATATGATATAATTCTTTCAGATATCATAATATTTACTAGAGATATGATCCAATTATATCAACCTTATTATTTATCTAGATACATTTTTATTATGAAGACAATATGTTTATGAAACCTAATATTTTCCACTAGGTAAGCTATGATGAATTTATAATATGTTTTTTAAAACTATTTCTCTTTCATGGTTCATGATATGATGAATATAATCTTATGGAACATATATGTATGATTTTAATTATGTGATGGGTAGTATCAGAATTATATATCCCTATAATTCATTGAGTAGTGATTGATATCGCATGAGATAAATAACACCGTAATGGGGAGTGAACCCAATTCAGTAAGGGAATATATAAACTATGATAATCTTGATAGTGAACCTTGAATACTATGATGGATTAGGGAATTAAATCAATACACTATTATATCACTGTAAATGGCCATTAAAAACAAATGAAATTATTTTTGATTTGTATTTCAATTCCACAAATCTATGTCGTATTCCAATTTTATGCTCTCAAGGATCTTATTCTATGATCCCTTTATGTTTCTTGTCTTATGAACTTCTACGATTTATGAAATGGCTCTAAATATGATCTATGATATGAAGGTTGTAGTTTCAAAATATTATGATCATGTTCTCATACCCTTATACCCTTTTTATATCTATGTGATCCTTGATTTCTCCCTTATTTACCTTTAATAAGAATCTAAGCACACCATTTTAAATATTTATTTTCCCTTGGTTATAAATAAAGGTATCAGCTATGATATTTATTATATTGGTGTAGGTTATGATGAAATTATTTGGTGATGATGTAGTTCACTTATGAATCAGTTGGTTATGTGTCCATGTTTTTATAGATACAAGACCTACATGACATTGTTGTGGATCATTATGCTATGTAATGAATTTCCATCTAATGATATGTAGAATATATGTATGAAAATTACAGGTCATAATTGTCAATATCATAGAAATGTTTAGTTATCATTAGAATCTATGATGAGAACACTTTAGTAAATTACATTTGGGTAATTTTATGTATTAGATAATTTCATATGCTATGGTAAATAAAAGAGTGTGGGTTTCCTAGAAAAAATCCATATCTAGATATTACATGTGTACATTGTTTTTGAATAGATTAATCTAGGGGTAACAAACTCAAAAGGAGTTGGTTGAGATTATCTTGGCAATCTTTCTAGTGAATAATGAGTTTTTCCTTACTTAATACCTATTTTGACACTTATGAGGGATATTATTAGAGTAATTCCCCTTTTATTTACAAAACATCTGAAAATATTTGAATATATAATGATCACAAATGACCTATATTACAAATATGTTTTCATATATTGAAATTATGGGGTCTTCATTTAGACATCCTATAAATTATTTTTCATGATTATATGGTTATCCACTATGATTATTATTACTCATAGTAAGATTTATGGTTTTAGTATGGTTGGAACCCAAAGGAACCATTATAATGTTGAATGTGATTAAAATAGAAATAAATGTCCTCCTAAAAATCCAAATTTTATGGGAATTTTCATATAAAATACAGTTTCTATGCTTGCACAACATTATCAAGTAATTAATCATTCTTAGATTCCAAATGATAAAGAGAGGAAAGAAAGTTCTATTATGTACTTCATGAGGAAAAACCCACCTAATTTTAGTGGGCCTTTTGATCCACTAGTTATTGAGAAATGGATCGGTACCATTGAGAATATATTTTCCTTTATATAGTGATCGGATCATGAAAAATTCATTTTGTATGTCTATCGTTTGGAAGGAGAATTAGATAAATTGTGGAAACTTATATAGAATATGAGGAAAATAGAATAAATAAAATCCATGAAGTGGGTTGAGTTTAAGATATTATTTTTCAATAAGTACGTTCCTTTTATTCTTCATATGAAAAATGGATATGCAATTCCTTGAGCTAATGAAGATGGATGATTAATCCATTGGTACCTACAAGGAAAATTTTATAGGGCTTGCGTGGTATGGTTTTGTTATTATCAACCAACCTAAAATTATGGTTGATCTATTATTTAGTGACCTAATAACCTATATCATAAGGGTCTTACCCATAATGGACTTCATTAGTTATGAAGAAATAGTTTGATGTGATATCAAGGTTAAAATGGATATTGGAGTTACCCATCAATCTCATTATTTTGATATGAAAAGAATAATGGAATTCAAATTAAACTATAAAAACCATGAAGAGAAGAAGATGATCCTTCCTTTATTCTTGAAGTGTGGAAGGAAACACTGAGGAAATTAACTTATGGGGAAAGGTAAATTTTTTACATTTGTAAATGATGATCATCGGGAAATCTAAAGATAATGTGACGGGATGATGTTAGCTAATGATGAACATAGAGATAATTATCCATATAATTTATTACCCATAAGTGAGAGTTTAAAATGAAAAGAGTATGGGAATTATGCTAACCAGTGCTCAAATATGAATCATAATGATGATGATTGATATCAAAAACCTCTTAATCCTAGAGATAATGGTATATCTCATGCGATCACTATTCATGATGATGGGTATGATAACATCATGAAGAAATTTACACATACTAGCCACTCCATAACTACTAATGTATTATTTCAATTTCGATATTCTCACACTTTTATATTTGAAAAATTTTATAATGTTATCAAAATACCATCCATACATTTTGATATTAAATTAGAAGTGTAAATCCATCATGGTATGATGAATTCATATCTAGTAATTGATTCTTATACTATTGAAGTCTGCGCAAATGTTCTTTCTGAAAATATAATTATTCCATTTATGGTTTAATTTGATGTTATATTTATCATGGATTGGATTTCAATACATAAATCCTACATTAATTTTCAAGGAAGGGAAGTCACAGTATTTATTGTGAAAGAACTAATTATTTTTCTATCATTGTGGAGATAAATATAAACCTATGAAGGAAATCACACCGAGTGTATGGGTCTTAATTCCTATTTAAGAGTGAAGTTCATCTTATATAGTTGGGGATAATGCAACATAGATGAAAGTATTATTGTGTGGTAGTTTTTTGATGTATTTCCATAAAATATTCCTAGTCATACACTGAATCATGATGTTGTGTTCTTAATATAACTCATACCTCATGCTACACCTATTTCAAAGAGTTCATATTGAATGGACCTGATATAGTTTTAGGGTTTGAAGAAGAAACTCCAAGATAATCATGATAAGAGATTTATTTATCCAATTGTGTTGCCTTAGGATGAACCCATTCTTTTTTTAAGAATAATGATGGATCAATACAAATTTTAATTGATTATCAAGAACTTAACATGATCATAATCTAGAATAAGTATCATATTATTTTTAATAATCACTTGTTTGATCAACAATGCGGAGATCAATAATATTTTAAGATTGATCTTCATTATGGATATCATCAATCTAGGATTAAGAATAAGTGTATACTCAATACAACATTCTGTCAAACAAATGAACACTATGAATTTATAGGAATGCCATTTGATATTACTAATGACCCTAATATTCACATTAATTTAATGAATATAATATTTAGATATTATTTTGACTAGTGTGTTGTAGTCTTTGTAGATAATAATATTATCTATCTATAGAGGAATGAAGAGAATGAATATCACTTGAGGATTGTATTCAATTTACTAAGTATGAATAATTATTATGAAAATTTTACTTAGTATGAATTTTAGATGTAAATAAATTCATTTTTGGGTCATATAATCTTTATATAGGGTTTATCTATGGAACCATCAAAGAAATAAGATATTGAACATTTCCCACACCAACTGTGGTGAAAAAGGTCAATTGTTTTCTAGGTTTGGAATGATTTTATAGACATCATTTTAAAAAAAAATATCATGGATGTCCAATTCACTCACCAAGTTAAATCATAATGGATCCAAGTTCCTTTGGATAGCTAAATCTGATGAAAATTTAAAGGAAGAAAAAATAAGGTTTTTTGGGACACCTATTCTTACATTTCCCTGTAGGGGGGAATGATTTTAAATCAATATAGATTAATCAGATAAGGTAATGAGATGCATTCTCATGGAGAATTAAATAGTGAGATTTATGTATCATGAATATTTAAGGTCTCATAGAAAAATTACAAAACTCGTTATTCAGAGTTAGATATATAAATTTTGTCATTGAAGATATGGAGACATTACCATTATAGGTAATTGTGTGACATGTATACTAATTATAAAATTTTAATGTATATATTTACACAAAAGGAGTTTAAAATTCACCAATTAATATAGTTATATGTGATTAATGTCTATGAATTCTCAATACATTTCCACCTTAGGAAACATAAAAAAGGATACTAATTATTTGAGTTGAAATGATCATGTTATCTTATCTATGATGTGGATCACATAAGATCTAATTTTTTGGATTTGAAAAATTTCAATCTAAAAATTTTGAAGTAAGGGGAGTAATTTTAACTTTCTCAAATAAGTGTTTAACCATCATTAAATTTGAAAATAAAAGAGGAGTATAATTAATATGTAGATATATATAATAATTTCATAAATGCTCCTAATTCCCACCTTGATTGTGAATGAATGACATGGTTCAGGAACTTTTTATGTGTTCCATAAATAAAATATTTGAAAAATGATAAATTGGATGAGGCTCATATTTTATCATTATCTAACCATCATGAAAGTATTAATATTTATAAATATATGAAAGAGTATTTATGGGGGTGATATGAAGAGAGATATTGGATGGTATATATATTGGTTCTTGGTATTTCATCAAGTTAATGGGGGATATAAGTGTAAGGGGATGTTAAAACCATTACCCATAACATAATAGAAATGTAAAAACATCACATTTCATTGTTTCAATGAAATTCAAAAAACATCTAAGGGAAAAAATGTTATTTGGGTTAGCATAGTTCATTTCTATTTGAGAATATTTATCTCTTTATTAGTTTTCCATAATTTATATTATAAATGTGGTATGTTTTCATGGTGTACCACAATATATTGTATCTGATTTAGATCTGAGGGTTACCTTGATGTTCTGGTGAAGTCTTGAGCAGGATCTGGATAAATAGATAAGTTTCAAAAGTGTTTATCATCTTCATATATATTGGAAAATATAAGAGAACCATTCAAAACCTAAAGTATATGTTCATATCTTGTTCTTTGTGATTTTAAGGTTATTGGAACCAACACCTTTTTCTAGTTGAATTTCAATACAGTAATAGATTTCAATCAAGAATTCATATGGTTCCTTGTGATTCCCTCTATGGTAGGAAGTGTATAACTCCAACGTATTGGGAAATATTTGTAGAAATAAAGCTATTGGGACCTGAACTTGATTAAGAAATGGAATATATAGTTTGAACCATTTAGTAGAAAATAAGGGAAGATCGGAATTGATAGAAAATTTATACATACAATCATTGGTGAAATATGGTATTTGAAGTTATTGAGATAAATAATCAATGAATTTCTACATGAAATTAGTTATGAGATTCATAATAAAAATAAATATGATCCCTAGGTATATTTCCCCTATTGAGATTCTTAATTGAGTTGTCATGATATATTATCACATCATGCTCAAACTAAACCACTACCATATTCACAATGTGTTCCATGTATCTATCCAAAGGAAGTATATATTTGATCCATCACATGTTATAAACTCAATGGTTATACTTCTCTATAATGACCATTCCTATGAAGAATAACTAGTATAAATCATATATTATAGGGGTAATGTGATTCAAAAAAAGATACTTCTCACCTAGTTAATGTTCTATGGAGGGAATTGTTTTTAGAAGCTACTAGGGAACCTAAGGAAGTAATGAAACAAATATATCCCCATTTTATTTTATCATAGTGATATAATTTTAAGGGAGAAAATCATTTTCATGGGAAGAATATAACACCCTAATATTTGATAGTATATTTCTTTAAATTTAATATTCTGATATCTTATGAGATAGATTGTACTAAGTATAAATAAAATACAATCTATTATACCATTATAAACAAAATATTAAATTAGAGGTATGAATATGAATAACCACATTTTAGAAATATTTATATTTATTTTAAAGAAATCAAAAAAAAATCAGTAATGTATTTAGATATCCCATAAAAATATTTTTCCTTAAAATGGTTTTTATTTATTTTTATGATAAAATAATATAATTAATTTTTTTTCTATTTGAGAAATTTTATTTGAAAAATTTAACTTCATTTTTTAAATCATCATTTAAAAATTACCTTCGAGTCTATTTTATAGAAATTTCTAAAATGATTCATTTATGGATGTATGGTGAAAAATAATTATTTTTATTAAAAATTATAATTTAATTTAAATCATTTAAAAATATATTTTTTATAGTGGTTTTTAAAGAAAAATTAGTTCTATTATGTTATTATTAATCAAATTTTAGTCATTTTAATCAATTTTATCTTCAATTTTGATATAAAATATTTTTAATTAAGAAAACTTTTTATTTCGAAAACTGATTTTCATCATGTTTAGAGATTTAATTTTAAAATAAATTTTTCCAAATAAATGAATTTAATTTTATAAAATGGATTCTATATTTGTAATCAAAATCAATTATATTATTCATTATGTTCAATTTTATTTTTGGCTATAATTAATAATAAAAGCAATAATAATCAATTACCATATATAAGGTTAAAACATATTTACTAGGGGGTTAAACAAAATTTTTAAGGGTAAAAATTACCTAAAAACATGTATAGATTATATTTTTTATGGATTTAACAACCCATTACCATTTTTTCATGAATTATTAACCTTTCTTATTTTATTTTTTCAGTGTTTTTCTTCGTTCATTTATGGTGTTTTTCAAGGGTTTTTGGTGGATTTTTAGGAAGTGCATGTTTGGTGCATGGTTTTTCCAAACTCTGTGCCCAACCCATGAAAAACGTGCACCATTTTCATGAATAATAGTAAGGTATAATTTTTAGGGTCCATGGTTAGTTTAACATTGTTTCCCCTAGTGAAAACCATGCACCCCTAGACATTCGGGGCCCATAGTTAGGACACATGGCTTGTTTAACCTTGGGCCCCCTCTTAGGAAACCATGAGACCCCCTCCAAACCATGTTTTTTTATTTTAACCCTATTAACTTGAATTTTTATGTATAATCACCCATTAATATAATTTAGGCTAGACTAAAACCTTTCCCACTACTCTTGATGCTTCTCTCTTTGAATTCTTGGTGGAATTCCTTTATTCTTGATGGATCACTTCAAGGTATGTGGCGTTTTTATCCAGTTTCCCCTCTTCTTTGTATATCATCACTTGATATATTCTAATATTTTATTATTAGAAACCAATTTTGGTGTGGATTCCAGATCTAATGGGTTTTACTAAGGATTGATTTTGTCTCTTAATGACCTAGTATCATGAGGACTTAATCTACTCTTTCCCGATTCCTATTTTTATTCATATTGGTTTTCCCTCCATTCTAGATGTAGGTGTCTCTATTAAAGGAAATTAACTTGTGAATTTCCATATGTTCTTGATAATTCCTTTTATTTATTCAATTATAATTAATTATTTTATATTGTAATTGAATTTTTGGAAGAGATTATTGTTTCAATTGGGTTTTTTCATCAAAAAAAGGATTTGTTCAAACCATATGTTCGATGAAATTATTCAATGGTAGTTTTGGTTTTAAAAAGGGGTTTTAAGCTTGTAAGTAGAAATTATTTGATTTTAAACTATTTTATTAAATGTGATCATGGTTTATAAATATCTTTGGCGATCTTAGCATAATGGGTGACCATGGGTGTGTTGGGAAATATACTTTTCACACATTATGTGTGTTATGGAAGCTGAGGTTTTATACCACATTAGTGTGTGTTATTCCACTAGAGGTTATATTGGTTGGATCTAAATTAGGAATAAATTTGGGATTTTATTCTATTAATATCACATATTCCCATGGGTAAGATCCCATATAGTGTTCTTTTTCATTTATGATTGGTTTATCACATGATGGTGTTCTCATGGTCTTTTCTAACATGCTTACTTATGGCGTATCTATGTCTAGTTTCTAATTATGATTAAATTTATTCTTTCATACATGAAAAATTACAATATTTGATTAATATATTATGTTTTTATGAAAACTAAAGGTTTATTTACAAAAAAAAATTATGAAAATTATTTATAAAATAGATTTGTTTTAATGCTACCATTAATTCATTATTGATATCATAACTTGTATAGATTATTTGGTGAGATATTTTTGGGATTTGTGATAAAAAAATAATTTTTACTTTATGTGTTTTTATATTATTTTATAGGACTTGAGTAATGGGAATTTAATTATATGGTATGCTTATTACAAATGTTTTCATCATCTTTATAGTCAGATTGCTTGGTGGTGATGAATGGTCACATAAGGAATTTTTTAGACTTGAAAAGTGTTATCGATCAGTTTGGATGGGTTGAATTAAATTTTTATGTCTCTTGGATATGTTTTTTTCCTTACACTATATACCCTATTGTTTTTCCTTGTTCATATTTATGAGGGGACATTTTTATATATCTTTGTTGCACTTCACCATGTGGAAGATAATATTGGGTGACATGTCTAGCTGGCTTAGGTTGGATATGTACATTGGACATATTTTCATCCTATAATATCTATGTTTCATGAGTATTCCATTATGTATCCTTTTTTTTAATAATATAATAATATATTTTATTCATTTCGTAGCTTCCAAGTGTGTCATCTCCCCCACATATAGAAGGGCACTACATCTCCTCTTATCTCCATACTTTATGAGATTTTTGGATCAACCAAGACCCCTCAAAATAAATTACATTAATCCTTTACAATGAACTAGAGACCTTTTATTTATTTTAAAACCATCCTAGTATTACTTTAGTTATAAACCTAAATAGGATTTCTGATTAACAGGTAAAATTCATAACGATATGTTTTCACATTATTTCTTTCTCTACCCACTTAAAATATTATTCCATCATTCCAGAATAACAAAACTGATATCTTCAATATAAAATTATATATTATTTTCTAAATTTAATAACCTATATTCATACCCTATTTCATCAAATGGGAAATGAAACCATTGATTGTGTTTATAAAAGATTATCGGCTTAAAAATCATTACAATAAGTTTTCCATCACCACCTATCACAGCTAAATATAATGATTTATTTAATGTAAATATAAATATATATATATATATATATGAGATTTAAGGAATAATTATTATTATATAATTATTATATCTTATCTACCTTCTTGGATTATAATTTTTTGAAAAATGATGGCATCACACATGTGTACATATGAACTACAACCTACATGAAGTGATGTGATTTGTTTTTCATTTTATTATGACATGGATGGTAATATGGATATATTTAATGAATACATATTATATATATCATATAATAATTAATATTTAATTCTAAATTACTATTAACTATTCTTTAGTTCCATCTATCAAAAAATGAAAATAACGTTCAAGCGTTTGTACGACCTAACATCTCAATGAATGGTGTAATTCATATTTATCTTGATAGATTTTATGTATGAATATAAATTTATATATAATTAGTATATATGATATTTATATCATGATTAAAATTATTTATATGATGGATCCACAATCAATTTTTATGGAATAAAACAACCAAACCAAAATATACATGAAAAATGAAGCATTTGTCACCTAGGACAATGATTTTAATAATGAATTCCTAATAAATAGGTGGTAAAAGTTTATAAGTAAGTCACATATAAAATTATATATATGATTATAATTAAATAATATATGTATATTAAACATATATTTATTATAAAGGATGTTCTAATAAGTATGAAGGATGTTGGACCTAAGGTAATGTTTTTACGTTACAATCTCATTGTTTATCAGGATTGTTTGTGATTATTATTTTAAAGATAAAATTTAATGATATAACTCTCATAACTCTTATTAATTTCATTTTCATATAGTTATTTTTTGATAATACATGATTTAATTTCATTTTACTCTCATTATATACCCAATATACTCATAGAATCTTTTTTAAGGAAAATCGACAATATTTCTCTCTTTGATTATAAATCCATTATATTCCTTCTATATGTTTTCTAAAAAATGTTTCCAAGAACGATTTTAATATTATATAATTATGGTTTAAATCCATTTTACCCATGTTTTTATTTTTTAAAATTTTTTAAAAGTGATATTATTCTCATTTTCCCAATGAGGTACTTTTGACTTTTTACCAAAAATGTGAATGAGATAATTTTTTAATACATACAGCATGAATAAAATTCCCCAAAGTCCTTAGATATCGATGATTTGAATCATCCTTCAAATTTTCAAAAAAAATCTATGTTAATTTTTCTTTATTATTCTTGAATTTTTTAGCTATTAAATATGTGATTTCAAAGTATATAGGGTATTTTCTTCAATAAATGTTTCACTTGATCTTTTAAAATCATCCCCCTCCATGATTTAATCCTTTAACCATTCTTAATTTTTATAGGGGATATTATCCAATGATAAAAACCATATTATTTATCTAGACTATAAATTATTTTCATGAAAATATATTTATGAAAGTTGTTCCATTCCATGGGTTGTTCTAGGATGAATTAATAAAATGTTTATGAAACATGTTTCCTTTTCGCATGTTATGATATAATGAATATGATCTTGTGGCACACATATATATTATTTTCATTATATGATGGATGGTACAATAGTTATATATCCCTATAATTCATTGGGTTTTTATGGATATCTCTTGAGATAAATATGGCTAGAAGGAAAAGTGAATCCAGTTCAGTAAGGGAATCTATTTACTATGATAGTTGTGGTAGTGAACCCTAAATACTATAATGGTTTAGGTAGTGAACTCAATCTACTATGATATTATTTTAAATTACCCATGAATAATATGTAAATGATTCTATATGCTTGTGTATATGCCAAAAAGATTTGTCTTATGCCAATTTTATAATATCATTGATCTTGTTCTTTGATTCCTTGATAATTTATGTCCTATAAACTGTCATGATTTACTCAATGACTGAAATTGTGATCTATGATAGTCATTGTGTGGTTTTCAAATTTTATGATCATGTTCTCATACCCTTATTCTCTTTTCATGTTTAATTGATCACTGATATATCCCTTGTTTTTCCTTATAAAGAATTTTAGACCACCATTTATTATGTTTCCTTTCCCTAGGTTATGAAGAAAAGTATTAAGCATGATATGATTAATATGGGTTCTAGTTATGAAGAAATTAGTGGGAGATTATGTAGTACACATATGAACCTATTTTTTATGTATCTATGTCTCCAAATATTGTAAATGTATATGATTAAAGCATGAATATTTATCTTATGTAATTAATATTTATCTAATAATATGTAATATCAATGTATGAAATTTATAATTATACATAATGAAATTGAACTCACCAACAACACGGATTTCATAGATGGCCTCGACATTATCACTAACACTGATGACCTCAACAACTCAATTATGTTAATGAAAATTACAACACCCACTACATTGTTGTCTCTAATGACACAAAAAACAATGATAACATGAATAAAACTAATTTCATCAATGTTTCAATGACATTGATAATGCTATAAATACCGATGCCATAATTATTACCATCATTGCCTTTGGTGATGATGACATTGACAATACCAATGACTCTTGTGAAACCCACAAAAAAAATGAAACCGAGGACCATGATGAAGAAAATTTCAATTTTTCTAATTAAACTAATGGAACCAATAAAACCAAAATAACAAATAACACTAATGGAACCAATGAACCAAAATATTTTAAAACCCTTGAAGGCACCCACCACCCTGATGACAGCCACGATGAAAAAAATCAACAGGGATACTAATTACATAATTGACAATGAAGACCTATAAAACCTTGAATACACTAATAATTTCGATGAACCCATAGAAAATAATTAAATATATCAAAGGAAATCATGACACCGATGAACTCAAAAACACCAACCGTGTCTAGAATTCTAATAATATTATCCATCTTGATAACCCCAACAACATTGACAATGCCAATGACTTGAATGAAATTGATTTCCCTAATAAACATAATGATACCAATGATAATAATTTCCTTTAATTACTTGATGAAACTGATCACATTAAATACATAAATTATTTTTATGATGACAATGGTAATAAAAATGATGATGAAACTAATAATTCACACAATGCTGAAACTTATGAATCCAACAAAACCCACCGACCAGAAAACAACGCCAATGTTGAAAAAATGACTATACAAATATACCTAATGACCCTGATGATATTAATGAACTCAATGCTTCTATATTTTCTTATGTACTTAATAATTTTGGCAACTACAATGATGATGATTATTTCCATGATGATGATGAAATTGATGACATTGAGGATTCCAAAAACATGAATAATCATGTTGACCTTGATGGTTCCTATACTTACTCCAATATTTATGATAATAGTTACATTATAGATATATTTAACATTGATGATCATAAATACCCAAATAACTCAAATTAAGGAGATAACACAACCACTTTCAATGAAGACACTAAAGATCCAAACAATGAAAACAAAAACATACTACCCTGGAAACCTCAATGACTCCCATGGCACTGAGGACTCCAAAAACCCTAAAAATATCAATGAAACTAAAATAACATAATAATATTATGATAATGAAAACATTTAAGATAATAAATACACTCTTTATATTGAAAGTTCCATTGATTATAATGACGCTAATGACACCATCATCGCCACTACCATTAATTACACTGATAACACCAATAGTTTTATCATTCCAATGAACTGAAGGAACTGAAAACACCAACAACCAAAATGTTCCCAATTAAATTTTTGACCTTGAATATGCATATGACACAAATGAAATTGATGACATTGATGATCCTATAAATGAAAACTATGATGACCCTTATCAACCTAACAATTTTATAGAAGCTGATGTTTCTAATGAAACTGATAACACCAAGAACATCAATGAAATAAATGATGATCATGTTCCTAAAATACTTGATAACCATCATTACCATATGGGACTCATGAACCATGGTGACCTTAATGAATCCAAAGATCCTAATGATGTTGACTAAAATTACATAGAATATCCTAAATACATTGATGAAACCAAAAAATTTGATGACCAAGATGATTTTTAAAACCCTAAAAACCCTGATACACCATCAATATTGATGAAGCTAACATCCCTGATAAACCTAGTGAACGAATGACCTCAATGATCAAAAAACCACTTTCAAAGTTGATGTCCCATGAAAAATAATGAGCATAATTAAACTAACAACACTGGAAACCCCACTGATATCAAAGATGTTTATGATGCTAAAAACCCAGATGACCTTAATTGTCCTAATATCTTATAGGTTACAACAACAATGATGATATGGATGAACTTGATGACACAAACTATCATAAAAACCCTAATGAAGATGATGATGATTTTGTATCTAATGCCGTCAATGATGTCGATGAAGAAATGATACTAAGTAAATGGATCCATGAGGATCTTGATTATGATTAATAAACCAATGATTTAATGACACCAATGAAACTAAAAATTATGATGAGTCTGATGATCTTACAACATCATCAATACATATTCCACTAACTACCTTGATGCCCTTTATTTCACAAAAAAAACCGATGAACTCAATGATTCTGACCCTAATGAACCTTATGATTCTAAAAAATAAATAACATCGATGACACTGACATAAACATTGATTCCAATGGTTCTTATGACCTGGACTACCATGATTCTACCAATATTGTTAATGAAACTGGCCACTGATACTGCCCTAAAATTATTTACACTGTCACTTTCAATAACACCAATGACATTAAAATCATTGACAAAACTGATGATACTAATGAGACTAATGTCCTTGACTACCCTAATGACCTTGATAATTATAGAAACACCAATGAAACTAAATGAACCTAATTACCCTTATAATAATAAATTCTTTATAATAATGATATTACTGATGAATCTAATGATGGATATAACCCCAATTTCTGAAATAAATTGTTTAAAACAACACATTTGATGAAACTGAGAGAATTGAGGACACTAATGATTCTAATAATATTGATGATTAAAATTATTCTTTTGATAAAGTTCAAATAATTTGATGCCTCCATTTATATTGATTACACCAACAAGGCGATAGAAATGATGACCCAAATGACTGTAATGACATAAATTAAATCAATAACCTGACACCCCCATTTACCTGATGGCCATGATGACCCAAATAACAATAATGATATCACAAAATACCAATGAACTTGATGATTCTAATGATGATAATGAAAAATACAAAACTTACAAGAATTAATTTGAAAAATATGGGATTGACACCAAAAAAATTTGATGGTATTCATGAATTTAGATACATTGAGGATTACAATGATAATGAATAGGTTAATAGTAACAATGATCTTGATAAAATCTATTAATCTGATGAATTTTACCACATCAATGATACCAATAACCCCTATTAACTTGATGAAATAAACAATGTCAATGATATCAAAAACCCTAATGATAGGGGGACACTGATAAGGACAAGTCTGATGAAACCCATGACACTGATGACACTAACAAACCTGATGATGATGAAAACTATGAAGACATTGATGATCCAAACATCATAAATAACCCTAAATATATCGAAATATCAAAAGATATTGAGGAAAACAACAATATTGAAATCCCCAAAGATGAATTTTTTTCCAATGATACTAAGGCCCATGAAAATGTTGATAACTCCAGTAATGTTAATGATCATGGTGACATCATAGAAATTTTCTACATTGATGACACTGATTAACTTGATAACTTAAAATATATTTGTAATGTAAAATTATTTGATTACACTACTGAGTCTGACTGAGATACTTTCACTAAAATTAATGACTCCCTCATCCCTGAGGAAACTATTTCCACCACACCACTATCTTTAGCATATATCGTGAGAAAAAAACTTCAAATGTCTGATATCACTCAGAAAATCATGGTTAAAGGATTTTACATTAACCATTCTATTTCTAACATGAGGAGTGTCTATATTTGTTTTGAGTGGACACAAACCTTCTTTCTAGATGAAGGCAGTCACAAAGACAATTACAATTACAATTCAATTGGTACATTGGTTGAGAGGATGGGAGTGAAGTCTCATCATACCCTTTAATGGGATTATTTAATACCATGAGACTATATTATATATTTAATATTTTTCCTTTAATCTTTCCCAAATCCCAGTGAAAGAATAGTTATCACTATGATAATTATTTGATCAAAATTATACATTTATATTAATATATATATATATATTAGAGGTTCCATATCGATAGGACCATCTATATGTATCCAAGGTTCTCTATATTTATTTTATCAATTTTGGATTCTAATGTTTAAATCCACACTATAAATCACAATGATGTTTATCCATATCTAGTAAGGTTGTAGGTGCCTTAAAGTTGGGATTACTCCTATGAAAGGGTATTATTATTTATCATTATAAAGAGAATAAGAACCCATGTATTTTGATACCACTTAATGTGATATGCCATACATTTTATGTTTATGTGATAAGGAATTTTTTTGTTGTTTTTAAGATCATTCATCAAGTACCTATGTTATATTGGGATTGACCTAAAGAGGTGTCCTATGTTTTTATGTTTATAGGAATCTAAACCCATTTCTTTTGGATTGCACAGTTTATGGATATTAATTAGGATCAAATCATGCAGTTTCACATTATATAGAAAGGATTTTTATTTCATGAAACATATGAAATAAAAGGATTGGGTGGGGCTTACAGATGAGTGGTGTAGAGGTATATGTTTTCCTTTTTTTAGTAACTATAAGGGGAGTGATGACTGGATTTAAGGGAAATATAGATTGGTATGAAAGGATTTATTATAGGGTATATAAGTCTTTTGGTAAGATTCCATGGGTGATATATCCCCATGATAATGACCCTTTAAAGTGAATATATCCATTTAAAGGGAATAAATCTCAAAGGATATAACCCTTTTGAGGAATGAGTTGGGTAATATTCAAGGAATTTCCATCCAATTATTAGAATAAAAAATTGATGTGTATGGGGATTATTCATATGATACCCATATATGCATGGAAGTATCTCTATGAAATTGATACCCCATAAAAAATGACCTAGAGTATTTGGTAATGTGTTACAGTTATAGTATTTGTTGGATGAAACATGAATGAATTGTGAAAAAATGTCATTTTTTATGAATTTCATGTAGTATTGTATCATTTTATTCAAAATTATGATGGTATCTTGACATTATATATGAGTTTAGATCCTAATTATTAATGAATATGGATTCCATCACATACATTTTTCATAACAGTAATGGTATCTCTTACATCAAAACATCCATGGAGGTCTCCTTCAAATCATCTATTGTAGATTAGTATATGGGTATTAATCCTATCATAGAGGAAAACATTTAGTACCCTCCATTGAATTTTTTCCTTCATTTCTAGACATTATAAGATAATTCAAATTTGGAATTAGTCTACTATAGGAAATTTCCATTCGATTCTCGTATATAATAGTGAGGACATGGGGTCACCATGGTCAAGGTTGTTGAAAAAATATTCATATCCACCATATGACTATTGATAAATAATGATACCAACCTATTTTATGTGATGTGAATGACTATCCCATCATAGTTTATATCTTCCAAGGACTTGGATACATTTCCAACCCTTTGTCTTAGTAATTATATGAATGTGGAATGCGATATAGTGTCATCTATGAGGGGAATTTTACCACCATCACTCATATATAATCAATCAAAGGGATTATTTTTTACATCTTAATAACACATTCCTTGTTAACATTCTTTATCATCAACTTTGAATCTCCATTGATATTCAATGAGGATAATGGTATCCATAGGTTTGATTCTATGTCTATAATGTGGGATTGATTTTAAACCTCATTTATGGTATATTGTTCTTATTAAAGGAAGAAGTTGGGAAGAACTACTTTTATTGGTGAGATAGGTATAATCCCCACACCAACTAATGTATTCTTTAGTTTTTCCATCCTTAATCCAATTGAGATTTTAAAATCACCATAAATTATATCTCACATATCTAGGGAGTGTCATTGATAGAGAAAACCACTTTAATAGGATATATATATTCAATAATGAATTCTTTAGGAAAGGGTGTGATGCAAGGAAATCAACTAACACTAGCCATTTGGTTTACATTAAAGTCATGAAATAGATATAAAAATATATTATAATATCCACCAATCATGCAAGATTCATGGTTAACATCAGGATAAAAAAGCTATATCTGAGTATTCCTACATGAGATACAAGATGGGCCTCTTGATTATATAAGTAATGCTTCGCCTTCTACAATGTGAAAATAAACATCACATTTTTCTTCTCAATATCAGATAATCCAGTCTCAATGTTAATCATATTTTCTCTAAAATTATATTGAATTATATCCTTTCTTAAATCATATATTTTGTTAAGAATTGTGATTATTGATTTCTCAAGGGTTTCCACATAGGGGATGAGACGTTTTACTTCAACTGGAATCAATTGAATCTTTGGGTGTAGGAGATATTCTTTAGGATCATTGAAATATTTTCAAAAATATTAAAGACACAAATTAGTGACTCCCTTTATCATCATCATTATGGAATGAAAAAAATCTCCAGTGACATTGGCTATAAATATTCTAACATAGGAAGGTAACCGCTTGAGTTACAACCATTACTTAAGATTTTGAGGAGGAATATTATCATGGATTTTTTTGGTCATATCAAGATTGAATTCTATACAATGATGGTAAAACCTAAAGCTCAAAAATATTCCATAGGATATACCAAAATCATATTTGAATGATTTCAACATTAAATTGGTTTACCGTAGTTTAGTGAAAATTATCTCAAGATTGAAATGGTGATCCTAAAATTATCAGTAATTTACCAATAAACCATCAACATATCATTTCATAATTTTTACATAAAGGTGGTTGATGACATGATGAAAGGTGTGTTGGTATGTGGCATTAACATTATTCATGAAAATGAAAATAACTTGATAGTAATATACCACATGTGGCGCCCTAATAGTGGTGCGATTCTCTTCATTAGGGGCCAATGAAATCAATTCACATTCTATGAACCCTTCTATAAAGGAGAGTTTTTATAAAATTATCATTGAATTGACCATTAATTTAGTTATCTAGTATGAGAAGTTATCCTTTGCAAAGATCTAATTTAGATCCCTAAAATTTATATATACACAGTTCTGGTCATTCATTTTCTTGAATGGGAAAATATTGGAAATCCAATTTGGGTATTGAGCTTCCTGGATAAAGTTGGATTTTTTGAGATTATTATATTCCACTTCTACCATGGATATGTGGGTATAATTCATCCTCCTAGAATCCTATTTAAAGAATAAATTTAGATTTGAAAAAACTAAATGATGGGTATCTACATAAAAATAGATCATGGGAATTTCTATATAGTTCTATAAAAATACATCTTAGTTCTCCTTTAGGAATGATTTATACACATCATATTCCTTCGGTAATATAGATATATTAATAAATTTAGGCCACAAATCCTCTTTGGTGTACAAATTTAGCAGTATGAGTTCATCAATGGTTGGGTAGATACCTTCCTCAATCATTTTAGGGGTATCTATAAGATCTTCTTCACCCCACATTCATCTTAATATTTACGAATGAAGAAGAAAATGGTAATCATTAGATTTTATAGACAATATATGGGTGCCTTTATATCCTGAAGAAAAAGTTATGGAATCCTATATATTTTTATCTCCCACTTCATTATCATATAGAGTAGTCGGCCCATTTATATCTTGAATTTTGGGAGATAATGTGGGGGCATTATTATCAAGGAAATTATTATCTTATTATATATTATAATTTTATTCTGAATGGTTTTGTCCAACTGACCCAAATGATATCATGAGGATAAGGTAAAATGTACAAAAAAACCATTTAATTTATTCAAATTGGATTCAGATACACATAGTTAAAAAGCCTTGTATGTGTTAACTAATACTAAAGATTAGTTTGAACTACATGGTGGTGAAAATTATGAATATCCATATTTATTTTAATGGATAAGTAAATAATATTTTATTTCCTTGGAAATGGTTTTTCAATGAGAAAATTTTTATGGATAGCGGATGAAAGTAAATTATTAAGATGTTACACATTATTTTCAAAAATAACCCGCATGAATTAATGAATTCCCATATGAGGAGTTTTTGAAGCAATTTAGTTTATGGGTAACACATATCCTTTACTAATTTCATTCTAAGAGTTTATAGGTAAACCTCCAAGCCATTGGGGAAATTTATCTGGATGAAATTATCTACCATTGGTTTCTTTCCCTCCCTTTTATATAACAATATGTCTATATATTAGGTGTCTCATAACCCAAATGAGAAATTATCACAATGAAACACCATGAATTTTATATAGAGAGATTATTTGAGGCACTGATGGTATGATGAGGGTATCACCACATGCATGTGGAACCAGGGACTTCTGAGTAGGGAATTGAAAAAAAAATTGGAGGATAACTATAGTTTTAAATTCATAGATGATTTCACAAACTTTTCATAGAGCATGATATTTTTGTGGGAGGTTTTCTCACTCTTTTTATACCCTTGGATCACCAGTTTAGATTGAATTAGTTCAACCTCACTATAACCCAAGAGGAAGATAATATAGATTAGAATTAAGTTGATCATAAAAACATTATAAATTAGAGACTGGTGGATATAAATATCACCCATCTTTATAGATATATATAAGTGTATAATATGATATGGTATGGTTTCTCCCTAGTCCTACTCTATATAAGACATATTCATATTCCATTCAGTAAGAACAGTGTCTACATGATATGGTTCAGACATATTGATATAAGCCTCAAAATTTTGGGCATTTGAAGCAGCATTGATTAGGGATTCCCTCTACTCCATAGATAGGTAATGGTAATCTAGAATAGAGAGTTTTTCTAGAATGATTACTACTTTCTTATAGACATAATATTTTTATACTTACGGTCTCCTCTTCCAATATTGAGGGGATTCAAAATCATGGGTTTTAGTGTTCATTGATGAAATTTTCAATGAATCATTTTCCTCAATCAAAATAGAAGTCCATTTTTATGGTTTATGGGTTGGTATGAGAAGGAATTTCCACAATCTAATGTTGAATAGAAACATGGATATTTTTAATTCATTCCTCTAGTATAATGGAATCTGTGTTAGATATGGATGATTCAAGATTTTACTGATTCTCTAGTTTCTCCAGTTTGAGTTATTTCCATTATTTTTCCACAATTTTTATAGAATCCATAAAAATGGATTCAAAAATATTGGGCTTCCATTTCAGCCTTGTATTTTGTGTCCTCCTTAGAATTTATGAACTCTTCCTTTATTATGGATCAATATTTCAATTTTTTAAGCATCCCCATATTTTTTAGTGAAGGTGTCCATTATGTTAATGATATTAAACAATATATAAAAATATTCCTTATCTAATGAGGATTCTTTTTGTTGGATCAGTTACCTTTGTCTCATTTGGTGTGGTGGTTCCCATCCTTATGGTGATGGAGTAGAGAAGTATGAAAGAGTCTGGACTATCTTAGGTATCAATAATGATTCTTCCTCATAGGTATTCATTTAATAATAAAGATTATACTGGATCATAGAATATTTGGATAATGAACATGTCCTCTTTGACATCATAGTGAATCTAGTATCACAAATAGTTGGTTCAATTTCACACTGAGTATGACATGCACCTGATTGACACTACTGGAAAATTGACCTATCCCCACGGTTTTCCCCAAAACCGTGGGAATAGGTACCCCTATACCCACGATTTTTGAAAACTATGGGTATAGGTAAATTTTTAAGACCTATACCCATGGTTTTCCAAAACCGTGGGTATAGGGGGGTCTATCCCCATGGTTTTACAAAACCGTGGGGATAGGTCCTGAAAATTCACCTATACCCACGGTTCTCCAAAACCGTTGGTATAGGGGTACCTATCCCCACGGTTTTCCCCAAAATCATGGGGATAGGTTTGGGCTAAAATACATATACCCACGGTTATGAAAAACCGTGGGTATAGGTTTCTCGTGTGTGTGCGGGAAAAAAAATTCCGCGGGAAGGAAATTTTTGTTGGCAGGAGTCCTATACCCACGGTTCTTCCCTCTATACCCACAGTTTATATAACTATATTTAACTAAATATAAATATATATACACATAGGTGATGTTAGGGTAGTGGTTAGATGCAGTGTTTGCAGCGAAGAGGTTGCGAGATCGAAACCCACCGCCTGCATTATTTTAGGATCTATACCCACGGTTTTGAAACTGTGGGTAAAAGCCTTTGACACCATGGAAATTGGGTATGTTTCGTTGACACGGTGGCAGAACACCTATACCCATGGTTTTGGAAAACCGTGGGTATAGTCTGGGGACCTATACTGACGCCATTCCATCCCACGGTTCCCAAAACCGTGGGTATAGCCTATACCCAAGGTTTTGGGGGCTATACCCACAGTTTTGAACCGTGGGTATAGGCTGTTTTTCCAGTAGTGTGATTTATTTTTTGGTCATACATTCATTGAATATTTATGCATTAATATTCAAGATTTCATTTTGTTATCCTTCTTCCTCTAGTGGACTAGTATAAATACAGGTTACCATGGTTAGGGGTTTTCCCATCTTAACCTAACTAGAATAAATCTTTTGGAGTATCTCATTGAAAATGAAGTAGTCATATTTATTATTCTCTATTATTTAATAGAAGGGTATGTAATCTGGGAGATCATTTTGACCAAAATTATAGGAATTCTTATCATTTTTCAATTTGGGTAGGTTTTTCTTTAAAACTGTGATAAGTACTATAAAACATGCTATCTTTAGAAAAAATAGGTTTTATTCCTTTAATCACCATACTATTCTAGAGTCTAATTACTCATCAAATCCTGATGAGGTAACTTCAATTGCTGATGTAATTTAGGGGGAGGCACCAAGTGATATTATTAAGGATTAGGTTCTTGAGTTGGCATTGGTACTAGATTGAGAATAAATTTTATGGTATGTGTTCATCCTAGATTCTTTACTTGTGTTGATAAAATCAACTGATACATTCCCATGGATCATCATATGACATCCTCCAGGTGGTATGTGACTAATGAAAACTCCCATAATCTACCAGAGTATTTGAAGAGAATAAATCAAATTAGAAGTTCATCAAAGAGGCTATATATATATAGTGTATTCTATTGATTATTCTTTATATTATGGGATTTGGTGAGTCTCATTTACCTATTGATGAAATATATCACCCTGACATTTATTTTCTATTTCTAATTGTAGAGGTTGAGAACAATCATATTCTCACTATGGAATGGAATTGGCGATGGAACTGCCACCTTAAATATAACCAATTACCAATGGACCCTCCCACTAGATTCTTATAACATTCAAATGTTGGTATATCTAATGAATCAAAAAATATTTTTAGATTTTCGACTTATTATTGACCGATACTCTTATCATAGGACCACATTGAGAAATAATATGTTTTATATAATTCTATAGGTCTCCCATTTTATTGAACATGTGGAATGTGGGATCCCAAAAATTGGGCGGAGATCGAGAAAATTCCAATGAATCGTGATTCAACATTCTCTCTAGATGTATTGGCATGTGTCACCCCTCTATATCATCTATTTGAGTTGTAAGGGAAATGAGAGAGTCTTGAAGATCCAACATAAATGTCACCTAGCTTGAGGACCTAGTGGGAACAACAGGTGGAACCTAATATGGTTGGCTCAATTTGACCATTTATATTCTTAAACCAGAGTGTGGTAGTTTTCTTGAAAATACATTAGTTTTCATAGAGGATAAAAGTCCAGATACTATTCTAAAATAAGGTTCTGTTAAACTGATGGACTAAAACTAAATGTAATCAAGTTTATAAAATCTTTCCTTACTCTTTGAGTAGTCCCTTTCAGTTGAATATATACATGAGGAGACACATTAGACTCTTCATGATAATTATACACACTAGGAATATTGAATTTGTGTATTTTGACATTGAGTCACATTAGTTATTCTATCTCATCATCATATTGGGTAATAATTTCCTTGAATAAAAGAGATTAAACTTCCTCAAGGGTTGGGTGGAATATGTTTTTATCCAGAACATTTCCCTTTCTATTTGGTCAAGGAACAATGATTATGTAATAACCTAGGTTTTTGAGATATATTTCTCTCTAAATTAATACCATATTCAATAGATTTTGATGCATGAAACCCTAGACTAAAACAAAACATTTTCATGTCAAAAAATAAATACAAACAATATAACATATCCATTTAATTGATGGGAATAAATATGAGTAACAACATTATGATATTTAGGATAACTAAGTAATGAAATCTTGTAGCGGAAGTATCGTATATGAAGCTTATTTTTCCAAGCATGGAAAATAGGTAGCTTGACTGGGTTTTTCCTTAGAACAAGACCAAGACAAAATCCAAAAATTATGGTATAAGTGAAATATTATGTGAGGGACGTTCAAGAATTTTTAAGGTACTATGAGATACATTCAAACAAAATCGCCACCCACGACTAAAACCATAGCATTTCTTATACTTAAATTTTACATAGAGATCATGAATGGTTGTGCCAGTAATAATTAATATAATCGATATAATAAAAAATTTAGATATCACTATTATTTCAAATATTTCACATTTTTTATTTTAATGAAAATGAATGTTACTTTTTGGTATTATTTAATTGACAAAATTCAATTATTGTAGCTAAATAACAAGTTAGATCATTTTATGATAAAAAGTTTTTCCATTATTTTTTTAGATAATTTATTTTAAGAAACTAAATTAATTATGGTTAAAAATTTTATTTTATATGAATAATATAATAACATAAACTGAATCCTTAATTGATAGTCAATAAGAATAAGAATAGTTAATATTTTTTAGAATGTATTTTTTATATAAAAAAATATAAATATATTATTATGTTTTTATTAAATTATTATATTTTGGAATTTTAGATTTTAAAAGTAAACATCATTTTTATATTTATGATAAAAATATTATATTAGGATGGTTTTTTGGGTTCTCATGAGATAATTTATTTTTAGGGGGATTGTGAAAATATAATTTTTACCAAAAATATGAATTTTATAACTTTATCATTATATAATAGAGAGTTTTTTGTTTATAAAACCATTTAATTTATTGAAAATATATTTTATAATTTAATATATTCATTTTAAATATATGATTCTTAATTTATAAAACAAATGATTTACATTTTGAAATTTATGTAAAAAAATTTAAAATATAAACTATTTTCAATCTTTTCATTTTAATTAAGTTTTCACAAGGTGAAATTAGGTTTTGGATTTAATTTAAAGTCACATAAAACTCCTTTATTCAGTAATATTGAAATAATTTTATGGAAATCTATAACATTGATAACATTATCTATGACATAAATTGTATGCATTAAAATACAGTTTTTCTAAAAAAAGTTTTAGGAGATATATGTGTTAATGTTAAATATAATTTTTCTCACTCATAGAAGTTAAATTGGAAAAAAATAATTTTATAGTTGGATTCATATGATATATATTATATATTAATGACCATTTCTTAGGAATTAAATTTAAATTACTCATGTAGAAATCAATTATCGCAATATAAACCTAAAATTGTAAAAGTGAAAAATATAAGGAAAAAATACTTAAATCATGTTGAAAACATAAGTGAAAATGAATGGTTGATGTATTATCAATCGTAAATAATAACAAAATACATTATTTTCAATATTGGATCAAATTTCCATTTGAAACATTTTCTCTCTATATTAAGAAATTTTATTTACAAAAGAGACACTCCTCTCACTTCTAATTTCCACCCTTTATTATTGCATTTAAACACTCATTATAAATCATTGTATCTACCAAAAAAAATACCCTAGTATCTCTTAAAATCTCCCCCCATGTCCTGTAATCATTTCTTATTCCAAAAGACCATGAAAAGGAGCCTTTTCAGCCAAGGGAGAACATCCAAAAGGGAGTGTTAATGTTCTCAATCGATCACTCTTAATTATTTTCTCCTTCTATCCCCTAAAACTAATTGTATCCATGAAAATATGATAAATTTAGTATTATAAATATTTTTAAATTTTAATATTCTAATATAATATCTATTTTTATACCTTCTTTTATAACCATTTGAAAAATGAAGATGTCATCATGCATACATGAATACTACTAACTCCATGAATGGCATGCTCAATTTTTTATCCCCACCTTAGAGGAATGGTTAGATAATTATATTTAATGTATAAATATTTTAATTATAATATAATTTATAATATTTAATTATAATATATTCTATATATACATCCCAATCAATGGAAAAAAAATGCATCACCCATGCATACGCACGAACACCCGTCTCTGTGAAAGTGATGTAATTGATTTCTCACTCTATTATTTTCTTAATTATAAAAATCTATTATAATCTGATTAAACACCATAAATAAATCTAAAAAATATCATTATTATTTTTTAATAATATAATTATTCCAAAATAATTATTTTCTTTAACTGTACTCACCCATATATTATAGTGTATTCTCGTTTGAGTTGATTTGACCAACTACATGAAGAATGCTATAAGTTTTAATCATGGATAACTCTAGAAACTTATAGAATTATGTTATTATACATTAATGATGAAATAAATTTTAGTTTATGGTTATTGAAAGGTTAAATTAATATATAACTTATTATTATGAAACCACCTCAAGTTTATTAGATTTAATGAAACTAGATCGTCACCGAATTCATCATCACGAATCATAAATATAATAATAATGAAATGAAACTACATATTTATATACCAATATATCATATATATTATTTTACCTTCAATGATATTTTAATTATTATATTTTAACCTATCAACTTCAGTCAACACCACCATTATGAAACTAGTACTAAACAACAAATCGAAACACACAATATTTGATGATGACAATAAAATATAACTAATATATTTGTAATAAGTGGATATAAATAATGTTTGTAAAATTTTATATCTATGAATAATTTTTTTAAATATTTTATTGAGATATTTATTTTTATTATACAGGATATTCAAGAACTTTCTTGGAAGTCAATAATTATGTTAATGGTTTTTTTATCACTATTTTCAAATCTATGAGATATGTTTGACATTTACAAAATGTTTTCTTTTATATGGTGTATTAACTAATAGATTCATGTCATGAATGATAAATATATTCCATATCATGATATTTTAATATCTATTTCATGAAATCCCTCTCCTATTCTTTTTATTATTACATAACCAATGTCTTAAGGGTGTTTCATCTCACATTTCTTTGGTTGTGAGTCATTTTGTTTTATGGAACTAATATCATTTATATAGTATAAAAAATGGCTATTATATATGATATATAATTAATTATACTAAAATTATGGTCTTTTATTTTATATTACATTTCCTCTTTTTAAAGGGAGGTTTTTACTAAAATTTTACTCAAATCATATGGCTTTTGTTTCCAATATCATTTTCAAATAAAGATTTCTTTGAAAAGATAATCCATCCATGGAATTTTTATACTTTTTACTATAGAAATACACCATTTAATTATCCTATAGTACCTATTGTGGTTTTAAGTTTCTTCCCATTATTTCATTTTCTCATTACCTCATAGTTTACCTATAATAATAGAAACCGACCTAGCCATTTATTTTCGTTCATGTATCTTTCTCATCCATGTACATATTAATTGGATTATTTTCTAAAAGTCCTTATTTAGTACTAAGTAATTGATTATGGTTATCTTATAATATATTTTAATTTCATGAAAAATGTTTTAAATAATATTTTAACACTTTCTAGATGGGTTATTTTCATAAAATTATGAAAATAGTCGCATTTAAACGTTTCCATGTGAAAACATATTTCTTCCATTTTGTATTTTTCTATAATACCGATGTGGAAATATTTTATCAAAAATTTCCAAATAAATTATGGTTTAATTAAATGATTTTTAATTATAATTTTAGTTTTAAGGTAGATTATATGAATATAGACCAAATTGATTGAATATTATATTCTCTGAAAATCTTTATAATATGTGGTATTTTCAGTGTTAATTTGTTAGGTGTTCATATTGTTAATTGTGATGTCATTTTTTAAGAAAAAGTTTTTTTGATATTCATATTAAACATAATATTTTAAAAAAAATTGATAATATTTTAATTTTTTTATGTTTTTTATTTCATTCCTATGTTTTCACTTATTTTAGACTTTGGAGCTTTCGAGGTTCTACTCTAGTGGGATCAGCTACATTAGTTGAAATATATACATTGGGGGAAACAATTATGTAGGATGAAATATCTACATTAGGATAAATGAATATATTGATTAAAAAATAATACATCAATAAAAATAGCTACATAATAAAAATTTTTATGTGGTCCAATCAGGTAGGTGGTTCAATCAGCTACATGGTCCAAGCAATGACGTGCTCAAATCATCTACGTGGTCCAAGCATCAAAATTGACCAATCATCTACATTGACAATTAGGTTGTGTCATTAAAAATTAGATACATGGGAGTAATGTCTATGTTAACCATTTTTTCACATCAATCAAAATATGGAAACATCCAAAAGTTTTCAACTTGGTAAAATGAGTATATGGTCCATTCGACTATGTTATTCCTTCACTTAGAGGTGAAACATGCTGGACAGATTAAATTATTATTTTATGAACCCACATGTGATAAAAATTAGTACATTTGGATATAATAAAAATTTCATGACTAAAATTTGGGTATAGTGTTGGTGGATTGTGTCGGATAGTTGATTCGGCACAAAAAAAAGGTGAATGAAGACACATCACATGGATTTCATAGTATGTTTTTGGATTTCAATAATTTCTTCCTGGTATAAGAGTAATAATTATCCTCTACTTTGAGAAGTATTAGAGAAAAATTAATATAATTCAAGACACCTATGGTGATGGAATGTAACTCCTTCCAACATGGTCCCAGAGATGAGTCCCATTCTGTAGTTTTTCAAACTTGATTTTACTATAAAGATGTTTTATTAAATAAATTTTGATGATTTTTCATAACTCCTAAATGTGTTTTTATATCATGAATTTTGAAATAATGTTTTATTTCACATTTCCAAATATTTTAATTGAAGCTTCAATGATTTCTAGACGTATACTTGTCATTCCAATCAACTTTATTTCTGTTTACTCTTGGCGTAAAATGACTCTATATGTGATGAAGCAAGTTCTCAACCACCAAAGGGAAGTGTTCATCAATATTTCACTCTTTATTGAGAGTGGTCTGGGAATTCAGAGATCAGTCATCCATTGAGTGGAATCTTGTGATCGTTTAGTCTATTTGAGGTCAATGATGGGTAGCAGATCAGTGGATTGTCTTAATTATGAGAATATACTTTACTGAATCTTCTTTTTTCCTTCTCTATTAAATATCTTGCTATCTTAGTATATTATTATTCATAGGTTCATCACTCTATTCCCAATCCTTATTTTTATCATGGTACACATTACTTATTCTTCTTTCATTTTTTATTTAAAAATATAGAAAAATATTCTTGGGAAGAACACTAGGTCATTCGACACTAAGTCCTTTAAACCAAACCTTGAGTTGGACATTATTCTATATATAGGGTTATAAATTTATTTTTAGATATCCTAAATACATGGATGGACTTTTCAATTGGAACCATTTCTATGGATTCAATGTATGTTTCAGTGGTTTATCCATATTTCTAAAAAAATTAAAAAAAACATAAACAAAACCGAATAAAAAATGATGAGACCTCCCCGAAAATCATAAGACGTAGTAGGATTCCATTCCTATAAAATTAGGGTGAAATTTATATTTTTGAGTCATGAATATTTCCATGAAATTATTGAATATTATAAGGATCTTAGGCGACCTACAATGGATTCCTTAGAAAAAGAACTTAGAGAAATTTTACAATTATTCCTTGAGTTTTATGCAAGAGAGGTTTCCCAAGTGGAACTCATTCCACTCACATTTTTAAAAGAGGACAAATAGGTTCATTCAAGGCTCTATGGAGTTTAATAACTCTATCCTACTGTAGACATAGTCCTAGGTGCACTATTCTATATATAAGAAGAACAAACATCACTAATTCAGGGAGTTGACAATTTTATAGAAGAATTTGTGTTTATATTTAATTTTTATTACATTGAAACTGGTTTAAATTAAGATTATACCATTATAGTTATTCAGGATGGAGTTAATTTTTTAATGTACTTGATATTAAATAAAAATTTGAAGCTTAAAAAGCTGATTAATTATTAGAACTCCAAGTTTTTGTTTATGATTTAACTATGGGATCTACTCTTTAAGGGGGTTTTGAGCAGCTCACATGATCAAAATTGGGTGTAGAAACCTATTTTGTTTTCTAAAAGTATATAAGACATGGTACTGAACCAAAATTGAAATCAAATCCTATAGTTAACTTCCTATATCCTATGCATTCCCAACCATAAGCTGTATAAGATTTGATGTACCAAATTTTATGTTTTCCCCTCCATCCCTCAAAAATTAAATTACTGTCAAGGAGTGGGACTTTAAAGAAGCTCGTTATGGGGTAGTACACATATGGAAAGTCATGTAATTTGCTATGAATCATATCTGTTGGTTTCAAGGAAAGAATCTACAACCTCCATCATACTAAGGTTGAGAAAGTGATAGTCTAACTATGGACATTCAAAAACAGCACTCCTTGGGGGTATCTCGAGAGTAAATGTCATTTTGTACTTTTTCATTTCTCAATACCTATTTTAACTTGTGTGTTTTTTCCCTTAATTAAATAATCATTCTTTGATTTATAGTGAAAACTAATCAATGAAAATAAGATAGGTACACTAGATTACCTAGATAAATCTCCCTATCTAAAATCTGGATGCATTTCATTTCAAACATTATATTATGAAGTTCAATGTTCATCAAATTTCATTTATAAGAACAATAATTGGTCATTTAAAGATCTTGTGGAAAGAAAAAAAGTGAATACACATGTGGATGCACTAAAACCTGAGAATCATTCACATCCAAGGGAGAAATAGTTTTAATTCTAAAACTATTATCATTATGATTTTGTGTTCTATGTGTGGTGGATATTCTGATAATGTTTTCAAAAACCTTTAAATATGTTATTCATGCATGGGAGTTAGTATTGTTTATTTCTAAAGTGTTGAAAATCAATTTGAGGTGAAATTTAAATTATTCTAACACCCCTAAAAAATACTACTCCACCATTGGTTGTCCTTATTTTTTATTATAATTAATAATATTTTGTATATCATTAAAAATTTAATGAATGAACTTTCAAAAATATATTTAGAAACATATTATTAATTAATTCAATTCTTTGTGTGAAAATAGTTATATTCTGATCACTCGTGTAACCCCTCCAAAAATCAATGAACTACTAATATGAATATTCCATTTGAAAATTTATTTTTCTCCACTATCGAATTCAATGTTGGGGAAAATTTTGGGTTTTAAGTGTGTGGGAGATGGAACTTTCGATTCATCAGCATTTATTTAGTCACGCCACATCAAAACATTCCACTTTTTTATATTTTTTGAAAAATTATTCTGCTTTTGAGTGATTAAACATGTTTTGATCTATGTAAATAGGAATTTTGGGTGACTCCTGGCTCGACCAATAAAAACTCATAGTGCTCGACCTAGGGAACGATGCATTGAACTATTTTGGTGGATTCCATTTATTATGAATTTGTGATGATTAAATGATTGTTTAGTAATGTTATCCACTATTTTATGAAGATATTTCTTGAAAACAAGGGATGTGATATTTGATAGGTTAGAATCTATTTTAATTGGAACTATAAATTGGGGAACATTTAACTTTAATTTGAACTTATCTTCTTAGATAGGGTAACATGGAACACCTTGGGGAGGGAACCCAATTAAGAAGTATTATAAATTATTTGAATCTAGAATAAAAATGGAAATTTGGATGTCATAGTGAATATCATAGAAAATGTTACAAGGTGTGATTTTTAAATAAAGAAAAATCAATAATTTATTTGAAAAAAATCATTTCTATATAAAATTGATATATTGTGCCCTTGTCAAAAAATGATCACATGATAGTGAGAGAAAGATTGAACCTAGATGAACAATGGAATAATTGCTTTTTGAGAAAATATTTTGAGTTGTATCAACAACGAGGGAATTGAAATCATGGTTAGAGGAGGCTATGGGGAGTTATATCTTTTTTCTTTCCTTATAAATCTAATTAAACTTTGTTCTCTCTGGTATTTTCTCCTGGAACTGGGATTTTCTTTTTTATTGATATTGGGAAGTGTGATCGACTCATATATTGTGACGACCCGGACCTGGATGCCACTTAACGAGTGCCCTGATCCTGGTGGGCCACATGGACTCAAGTACATCTTCCCAAACGCCATTGGCTGTCGACTAGCAGTGATGGCCTAGGGTGTGTCTATGGGAAGACTATGCCCTCATTAGAAGAGCATAGCAGAACATAAGGAATATAATGTAATAGTAAATAGTGGAAGCAATATAATGAAACAACAAAAATAAATTGATGCAATAGGTAAATGAGATCAACCATAACTGTATCAACTGAACAATGATAATGTCATGTCATGTCACTAGAAAACTGAAAAGCATGGATATAAGACAATAGGCATAACATGTTACACAAAGTAAAGGAAAACAAAGACTACTCCAAGCATCCTGAGATCCAAATCGGTCATCTACAATCAAGATCCATCCTATCAGCACGCAATCAAGTGTTGGAAGTTATATGCTTCCCTTTGTCCACACCTATAGTCATATAATCTACTCAGGCAGCAAACGGCGCCCGAAGAGGGTGTGAGATAAATCTCATTGGGCCACCACCAATGGTGTCTATAATATTAGGCCTGTGTAATAGAATATAGCAGTATGTAGGCATGAATATATAAAATAAATCAAGCATTACAAAATAACTAAATACACAAGTACCTGCTTCAGCCCTTGGCTGGTGTATGACCATGTAACCAGTTCATTTTATTAACTAATTACCATTTAATGTTAATAGGTCATGTGAGGCATAGCCAAAAATGACATCAAATCATGATAGTATAAGTAGTGAAGGTCTCAAGATGTATCAAGGAAACCTAAAAATGATATCCAGTGAGGAAGTTCTAGGGTAATAACCAAGGTAACATAAACTCACAGAAATCTAACTTAGTAGTATCTGAGTCTAGCTAAGGGGTAAGAGTGTAATCCAAGGAGCATAATCCAAGGCATTCCACAATAAGGTGCATATCGAGTCCAAGGAGTGAACCCAAGTTAAAATGGGGCTAAGCAAGGACTTGGTCCAAGAAGTGTATCCAAGGCACTTACTTGTTAATGCTGGATATAATGAGTGTATCTGAGGTATCCTGGAATAATGACAGGGATCCAATGGTAGTATACTGAGAATCTAAGAAATAGACAAGAACTAAAACCATGGTGGGTATCAACCTAAGAAAACTGTATCCTTGAATTAGAATGGGGTTCCCTAGACCCAAGGTATTCTCCTCTCAAAATCCAAGGTGAGCTTGAGTCAGTCCATTCCTATTTGATATTGTAATCGTGTAGTAATTCGTTTGGTTCAAGTCTTACCTTACATTAGTGTGGATAGGTCAATTATATTTGAAACCATTTATTTATTGGTCCATGACTTGTCTTCCATTAGTGTGGATAGGACAAGTTGCATTTCAACCATTTAATTAAGTCTTAGTTAACCATTAAGGCATATTAAATTATTGAGGTTCACTCCACTGCCTTCCATCAACATGGAAAGGGGTGCTACGGACATGTAACCTTTATTCAATCTCTTTTAATAAGGCCAAGTTATATACATATTATACTTTCCATTTCCCATTTCACATTTAATAATCATTTGAATCACTTACCTTAGGCAGGTCAAGTGGTGAGCATACATGGTACATACCATTATGCAATCCTTATTAAAAAAATCTATTTATCATAGGAAGAATCACATTTAGGAAGGTCAAGAAAAGGCACACCCGAACGGTGGCTCAAACATGTCAAAAACACTAAAAACCCAATTATGGCATAACCTTCGACATGAGGCGGATTGAGTTGTGAGTGTAACCACTAACAACTAATCACATATTTGGAAATATCAAAACCATACGATTCTAACAAGTATAATCATGGAATGTAAATTTAAGAAACGGTCTCTAATGAAACCGGTGGGCCCCACACAAACATTAAAAAACAATGAACTTTAGGGATGAGTTATAGACCACCCACCTTAGGGTTGTATGATTCTTCTCCTCCAATATCTACCCTTGATTTTCCTCAGATCAGAGTATATCTAAGAAAAGGTGAAATACACTCACATGGATATAACTATTTCGAGAGCGAAAGAGCATAAGAAGGGCTAAAGAGGACTCAAGTACATATCATTGCACATCTAACGTGATGAATGGAAGCTTGATCATAATCCAAATGAAGAAGATCTCTTGATTCCAAGATTTTATCTTCAAAAAACTCCAAATTGAGAGAGAAATAGGTCAATCCTGCATAAACTCGAATTAGGGAGGAAGGGGTTGGCTAAATAGATCATTAAGAGAGTTTTGTACATTTTACATAGGCTTTTATCCTGCACATGGTTTGTCTGCACGATTTTTCAAAACGTGCGCAAACCACGCAAGATGGTTCTACCCAAAAAGTCTTCCTCTGCATGGTTTGATTAAACCGTGTGCCATCCAAGCATGGTTACCTAAGAAAAAGGGGTATTCACATGGTTAGTTTGCACAGTCGTGTGCCAACTATGCAAGGTTCCACTATCCGACAAAACACCATTTGTATAGTTCATCAAACTGTACAGAAATCCAACACGGTTTACTCTAAACCATGTGCAGGGTCTTTTTTCCTCCAAAAAGATGGGTTTTGGGCTCCGAACAAGCCACATAAACCCTCTAAACCTTTACTAACTCATTAGGCATACAAATTAGGTCCAAATTATAGATTTAGACTAAAAAAATAAAGGATCCATACCTTAGTAAAAAACTAGCTTCTTACAGTCTTCCCCCCTTAAAAGAACTCACCCCATGAGTTCTCCTTCCAAGGGTAAAGAAACACAGTCTGAGAACAACTTTGGCCACTAAGAATGTACATCAGATTCCCTCTCCCAAGTATCATCCTGTACTTAGCCATGCTGCCATAGCACCCATACAAGAGGGACTGACTTGCCTTGGAGAACCTTTGTGCTTCGGTCAGTGATGCGTACTAGATACTCCTTATAGGTAGCATTAGCATCTATCTCAAATTCATCAGGATCAAAGGTATGATATGGGTCAGCATAATATTGGTGAAGCTGTGAGATATGAAAGACATCATTCATCGCATGGTACCTCTAAGGTAGTAACAATCGATAAGCTACCGGCCCGACTCTCTTTAGAAACTCAAACAGCCTGACATAACGAGGCAATAACTTTCCCTTCTTTCTTAATCGTCTATTCCCTAGCATAGGGGATACCCGAAGAAAAACATGATCCCCAACCTCAAACTCAAGAGTTCATCAACGGCTATCAGCATAAGATTTATGTCTAGACTGAGCAGTATTCATACGCTTCCTGATCAGTTGGACCTATTCTGAAGTCTCCTGAACAAGATGAGGACCTAGTAGGGCTGCCTCACCCACCTCTAGCCAGCACAAGGGTTAATGACATAAGGCCTCAAAAGGATCCATTTAAATCGTCGCCTGAAAACTGTTATTATAAGCGAACTTGAAAAGAGGGATATACTTCTTCCAAGAACCACTGAAATCAAGGATGCATGCTTGGAGCATATCCTTTAAAATCTGTATTTTCCGTTATAATTTTCCATCATTCTGAGGGTGAAAAGTTGTTCATAGAATAACCTGAGTTCCCATAGCTTTTTTCAAAACCTGTCAGAACCGTGAAGTGAAATGAGAATCCCTATTTGAAACGATAGTACATGGAACCCCATGTAGTCGTATGATCTCACGAACATACAGTTTTCCCAATTCATCAACTAAGAAAGTCTCTTATATTGGAATGAAGTGGGATGATTTTTTTAGTTAATCAATGACTACCCAGATAGCATCGCTTCCCCTCAGCAATCTAGGTAAGCCGACTACGAAATCCATAGAAACATATTCCCATTTACATTCCGGGACTGGAAGTGTCTATAACAAGCCTGAAGGTCTCTGGTTCTCCACCTTCACCTACTAATAGGTGGAACACCTAGTAATAAAGCATGAAATCTAACGTTTCATCCCATGCCACCAATACTGGCATTGCATATCCAGATACATCTTCAAGATTCCTGGATGAACTGCCCACTAAGAAGCGTGAGACTCTTTCATCAACTCATCTCTCATATCTGCAGGAACCCATATACGTCCATGTAAATTCAGAACGTCGTCTTTATCCACAGACCAATCTGGAGGTGGGTAATCTCCTGATATACTTTCACAGAGAACCAAACCTTCAAGATTTGAAAACTACATAATCTTCACCTTTTCAAGGAGGAAGGAGGTAATTGTTAAGGCTAAGAGGTAATATTTCTCGTGGCTATCATGAAACTCTAGGTGAAGTTCAGAAAATAGGGTCGTTAACTTCCATTCATCATTGGATTCATGTACGGCCTGCATTTGAGTTTTCCAACTCAGTGCACCAGCAACCACATTTCCCTTTTCAGGCATATAGGCAAGATCAAAATCTAAGGATTGTAGATATTCAACCCATATTCACTGTATGAGGTTCAAGTCATGCTGGGAAAAGATACACTTGAGACTCTTGTGGTCTGTATACACCACAAAGTTCTCACCCAACAGATAATGTCTCCAGCAACGTAAGTCATGGACAACTACTGCTAGCTCGAGGTCATGCGTTGGGTAATTTCTCTCATGAGGCCTCAACTACCAAGATCCGTAGACAACAATTTTGTCTCCCTGCATCAACACTACTCCTAGGATAATTCTTGATGCATCATGGAAGACGATATAACCTTTACCAGGTTCTGGAAGAATCAGAATCAGTGCCAAGACAAGCCTCCCTTTCAACTCCTAAAAGGATTTCTCATATGCTTCTGACCACAGGAACTTAACACCCTTCTTTGTAAGTCTGATAATAGGTGAATAAAGACATGATAAGTCTTGTATGAAATGCCTGTAATATCCAGCCAGCTCCAAGAAACTCCTAATATCAAACACATTCTTGGGCTGCTCCCAAGAAACTACCGCACTAACCTTTTTAGGATCAACAGAAACTTATGATTCTAAGATAATGTGACCCAATAAGTGGAATTTGTCAATCCAGAAGTCACATTTAGCAATCTTGGTATAAATATGATTCTCTCTCAGTGTACTCGGAATGATATCAAGATGTTTGGCATGGTCGTTATGAATGCGAGAATACACCAAGATATCGTCCACAAAGACCACGAAAAAAGAGTCCAAATAGGGGTGGAAAACCATATTCATCAAAACCATGAAAATGGAAGGAGTTTTCATAAGACATAATGACATAAAAATATACTCATACATACCATAATTTCTATAAAAAGTTGTACGAGGTATGTTTGATGGTTTGACTTGCACCTAATGATAGCCCGATCTTAGGTCAATATTAGAGAAAACCTTTTCTCCTCAGAGATGGTCGAAGATATCATCTATTCAAGGAAGTGGATATCGGTTCTTGACCGTTATCTATTTTAACCTTCTGTAATCCATGCATAGATGAAGAGTTCCATCCATCTTCTTAGTAAAAATCACGGGTGAACCCTAAGAGGATGTACTAGGCCGTATAAAGAATTTGGCCTCTAGGTCCTCTATCTACCTCTTGATCCCCTAAAGCTCAGTAGGTGCCATCCTATATGGAGGAATGGATACTGGAGCTGCTCTTGGAACAAGATCAATTGTAAAATCTACCTCTCTTTTAGGAGGTAAGCCAGAAAAGCCATCAAGAAATACTTCCCTGAAATGATCAACTACTGGGGGGGGTCATTTTGAAGAAAACCCTAATCCTCCATGAAAATATTTGAAATCTAAGCAGTCACTTCACCTATCCCACGATGCTTTGGTCCAGTTCTCCCAACCTGGACATCCCACTCACCTTTGAAAAGATAATTATTGCCTTATGGTGATGTAAAAGAAACCCTGTGGCAATATCATTATAAAAAGGCATGATAGTGGACTAACCAGTCCATCCCGAGAATGACATCGAAGCCCGTCATCTTGAGAACAAAGATATTCTACAAGAAAGGTAAATTGCCTACCTCAAGGGGACAGTCCTTGCACTGGCGTATTCCCTCCTTTTGTATTCCCAACAATGTATCGAGTGTCATTACACCATAATGATACCATATCTCTAGTCCGAAACTTTCCAAGATAAATATAGAAATGAAAGAGTTTGAAGAACCTATATTAAAAAAATCAGATACAATAGTAGAGGCTACTAGAATAGTACCTCGTACTATAGATGGTCCCACAGCCCGATCCTCAGGTATCGACTGTAAAGCATGCAACTGACCTGATCCACAACCATGTGCAATAGATGGACTACCATGATCATGACTATTCTTCTGGCGCTGTTGGTGATCAGGGATCAGACTACCATGGCCACGATCTCCTCCTCGGCCAAACCTACTGGTGTTATTCCAACTCCCCACTTGACGTGGTGCAAAAGAACTCACTCCTGAAGGTGGAGCTGGCACATACCCTTTTCCACTCAAATCTAGTGGAAAGGTCCTATAAAAGAATTGAAGATTACCCATAAGGCTACAAGATCATCACTCTATAGGGTCTCTATCACATTGGTGCTTCTTATTCCCTGGTTTTTCACACTGATGACACACCACAAATCTATCAAACTAGATATTATGGCTGCCACTACCCTATAGAAAAAACTCGAGGGAACGTTTTCTTCCACCAGAAGAACTACTGTCTTGACGCAGCACTAATACTTTAAATACGGTACTTGTGCCATCTCTCAGGTTATGATCAGTGATAAGGGTATGATCAATTATTGAAAAAAAGGTAGGAAGGTGAAAGACATTCACCTGAGTTCAGATGGTGTACTAGAGACCATCCTCAAAATGTCTAGCATGAAAAAGCTCATCACTGGCTAGAAGTGATGAAAAGTTCTATAAATCAGTGAAACATGCTGAATATTACATAACAGACATAGAACCCTGCTCGAGATGCATGAACTCTCTCTCTCTGTCAGCCCTTAGTTCCTGAGGAAAGAACTGATCATAGAAGGCAGTATAGAAGTCAACCCATAACATTCCCCGATGAAGACCGACCTGGGTAACCAAATCCCACCAATGCTTAGAAGAATCCCAAAGCATGTATGTAGCAAGCTTGACTATCTACTCGGGAGAAGTTTCCAAATGCTAAAATATAGACATCATGGCCACTAGACAAGACTTAGTAGCCTGAGAACTGCCACCCCCTAAAAAAGTAGAAGGATTATACTGGTGGAACTCATGGGTCAGATCATCCATCATAAGGGAAACCCGTAGAGCACCTTGCATGGACTGTATCAGATGTAGGAAACTATCATGAACTTGGACATCAATGCCCGAATCAGGTACAGTAGGTGGTGCCTAAAGTGGCACTCTTGGAAGTAATATTGGCGGTTTAGGGCCCATAATGTCTGAAGTATGGCATTCACCACCCTCCTGGCGAATGACACGAGGACGATGCGGTGGCATTGGACTACAAATGCCAAGCACACATCTTAGAACAAGCTTAGGAACAAGGATAAATCATTACTAATGGAATCTAAACATAATAAAACTCACTACCCAATACATACTACCCAAACTACCTGCTTAGATAGCCAGGTATCGGTAAGTTCTCGAGTATAAGTTTCATGTCATTTTGTAGTTAATTTCTAGGTTCATTCCTTTACCTTTCATAAACATGGAAAGGCGGGATAAGGATATGCAACCAATTCATTTTAGATTTCAAGATTTACTTTATAATGGATATTAATTTCTAATGACTTGGTTTCTATACACCTATCACTAGAAACGAAACCCATTTCTTTATAGTATAATGGATTGACTTGGTAAATTACTCATCCCAACCCATGAGGGCCCATACACCTCATGAATTGAGACATGAAATCACTCAATCTCATCCAAAGTAATACAAGTACAATCAATCTATCACAACATCACTTGAAAATCACAGGCATATCAAACAATAAAAGGAAGTGAAATGCACCTATATGGCATGGCAATATGCATGACATGTGAATTCTAGGTGCCTATAATGATGCATGTAACAATTATAATTTCCCTCATATCATCGGGCCAAGGATGAAATAAATTCTCAAACAGAGTAATAATCAACAACACCACACAACATGTGTGTCACCCAACAGTGAAATAATATCAATTGTAATAGGAAAAATAGAACAACAATTGAATTTTGAGTAACTTTTTAAAGACCTTTAAATTTCAAGGAATTTTTTTTTCTTAAATTCTTTGGGATTTTACGAGTACGTAGTTTCTGACAGCACCTGATTCCGAGGCCCGGTGTGCCCGGAATCAATTTCTGAAGTTTAGCTTGGGTACGCTCAGTGAACGAACGAGCGGGTTTTTCTAAATTTTGAACTGGTGCTCGGAATCGAAATCCGAGGGCATCGATGAAACCGCAGCGCCGGTAATTGCTTAAGAAGACCTTTACTGGAGTTACTTTTGCTTGGGAGGAGTTGTTAAAAAAAGTGTTTAAGTGTAAAGTGAAATAAAATTGTGTTACAATTTTATTTCTCTAATCTAAGTGGTTTTATCCTAAGTATGGGAGTTTGGGTGGGAACCACTAGATCCTAACTCCTCTTGTTAGGATAATTGTGAGGTGGGGCCCACACGAGCCCCACCCCTTCAAATTCCTTTAACTCCTCTAACCCCTCTTAATGTTGACTTCTCATCTTCTCTCATTAATTGAGTGCCAATGCACTTTTATTCAATTAATTGAACCCCTTTAATTAATTGAATTAGGTGTTTTGAATTTTTGAAGTTTTGAAATGTTGGCATGAGTAAATAAAATAAGGCAAAGCCTTATTTTATTTTGGTTGGATTTTGGTTGTGCAAAGAAAAGGGGAGAGAGCTCTTGAGTTATTCTTTTTGAAGAGCTCCATCCTCCCGCGAAGAACAACACCCTTCAACGAAGAACGCCATCACCACAAGGAGAGACGACGTGTTGTTCCTTCATCTCTCCAAAGCTAGTGTGTGATGCAGTTCCATCCTTGGATGCATGCCTACGCTGTCATCGAAACCTCACCACGTGACGCCATCAACCGCGACGCCGACTTTCGTCAACGTTGTTGTGGTAGGGGTTAAATTCATTATTGGTGAATTAAGATTGTGCTTTGAATTAACGTTGACGTAACTCGTTTAATTTTTCCAATTGTTACTAATGTAACGGGAGGAAATCGGACCGCACAAACACGACCAATTATCCTCCACGTCTCTTGTTTATTAACAATGGTGTTTGAGGCAAAGACGGCGCGGTGTCGTTGCACCGCGTGGAAACGATAAAGACCGCGGCCGGAGCGGGCTGCGGTGGTGGAGCGCGGTGCCATCGCACCGCGCCGGTGAGGCCAAAGGAGGCCGCGGCGGAGGGGCGTGGCGCCGTCGCGCCGCGCTGGTCGGACAAGGGCCGCGACCTAAGGCCGCGGCGGTTTCAGAGGAGGTGGTCGGGCTCGGACGTCCGCCAGCGCACCAGGAGGTGGGACCAGCGGGTCCCGCGGCAGCCACACTGGCCGGCCATTATGGTCGGCCGTTTCCATGAAGTCCGGGGGTTTAAAACCGTCGGCCAACTCGCTAGGGGGGACCCCACGGGTCCGCCGGTTCGAGACAAGGGGCGGCGCCCCATTCCCACCCCGCTCGTCCACGAGCCGGGCCGGGTCGCCCACGCCGGGCCGGGCCGCTCCCAACTGGGCCGGACCTGGTTCGGGCCGACCCAGGGGGTATTGGGCTGGGTCAGACCGGGCCCAAACCCCCTGTTTTCGGACCGATCTGTTCAAACGCCCATAACTTGGGCTACGGACCTCTGATCGACGCACCGTCAGTTGTGTTGGCATCCTTGGATCGAGACGGCCGTTTAGGTATATTACACTCAAGGTTTCGGGGAACTTTGGGTACATCCAGGTTGGTTCAAACACGAAACCAACTAGGCCCTCGGAGCGAAAACGCTTATAACTCAAGCTCTGGATGTCTGATTGACGTACCGTCGACTTTGTCGGTTTCCTCTTAGTGAGACGGTTCTTTTGGATTACTTATCTTGAAGTTTGGATGCAGATGGAGTACGGTCAGGTTAGTTTTAGCTTAAAAACCAACCGGGCCCCTGGGACGAAAAAGTCAATAACTCTCAGACCGGGCGTCCGATTGACGCGTCGTCTGTCGCGTTGTGTTCCTAATGAGGAGACAGAACTTTGTGATACATCAAATCTGAAATTCGTGACATTTTATGTATCGACCCCTTGGCTCGTGGAGCAGACCCTCCCGGAATCGATCGTGCTGTGTGCGGGAACCCTGGAGCTGGTTGCGACTGCGACAACGATGGCGACTGTACTTGGATCCTACGTGGGTTCGACGGTGAGGACGACTGTACTTGGATCCTACGTGGGTTCGGCAGCGAGGATGACTGTACTTGGATCCTCCGTGGGTTCGGCAGCGATGACGACTGAACTTGGATCCTACGTGGGTTCGGCAGCGACGACTTCTATACTTGGATCCTACGTGGGTTCGGCAGAGGAGATGATTCAGAGGCTACATCTAATCATCTTCACCCCTCATCGTGAGTAGTATACCTGTGTGAGATGAGTCTTGACTTTCAATCATTATCTTCGATATGATTGACTTTCTATCCTGTGTGGATTTGGGTTGTGCTTTCCTGTGTGGATTGGGTTGTACTTTCCTGTGTGGACTGGGTTGAACTTGAGCTCGTGAGTTGGAGCAGGTCTGGAATTGATGACTTATGTATATGTATGGGCATATACCTAAGTAGTGTTGGTTGATGCTTCATGATTGTATCTTTACTTTATGGATTATCCTTCGTGGATTCTGGGAGACCTTCGGGAGTCTCAGGGTCCCTACTAAGTATCATATACTCACCCCTGCATGGGCTTTGCCCGCACTACGTTGTGTTGGTTGCAGACGACGGACAACGCTGATCGTGGTTGAGGCTTGTGGAGCGGGACGGTACCCAGAGGTGGACTATCAGGCGGGACGTACACAAAGTTGATGGCTGGACCTGAGGAGCTGAGGAGACTATCTGTACCCACCCTTCAGGTGGGATTTCCAGTGGACGGCTTGGTGTTGCTGCTTTACTTTACTGATGTTGTACTTTCTTTTCAGTTGTACTTTACTTTCAGTTGGGTTTGTATTCTAGCCCATTTACTTTCCAGTAGTTACTTGTGTATTCAGTTTACTTGGTGTTTACTTTAGTTTGCGTACTCGGTGGTGTTTGTTTTCTTTTGTAAAGGAAATGCATTCCCTTTTATCGGGATTTACGCCTTTGGTGCTAGTCGCCAGCCCCTGGCCTATGGAAGGCGGGCTTGGGGTAGTCACGGCATGGGTCCTGAGGACGGGTCGTGAAAAATTGGTATTATAGGGGTTCAGTTCTACCCTAGAACTCAGGACTCTGATCTTTCTTCTATGTGAAGCAATAATGTTAAGGGTATTGAGTGTGGTTATCAGTCCAGGGAGTCCAGTGTTGGTGCGGCGGTCGGCGTATCCATACACCAGGACCCTGACTTCTGATTTCCGACTCAGTGCATGAAAACATTGATTTCATGTGTTTCTCAAAGTTGTCTTTGTGATTAATTGTGTCGGCTCACCAAGTATACTGTATTGACTGTGGCACACCTGTTTCTTTTCAGGATGGCCCCGCGACGGTAGCCAGTTAGGATTCCGAGCTTTGTGTGAGATGGCAGCCCACCAAGAGACGAGGCCTCGGTGCAGGGCCCTATTACAATGGAGGCACCGGCGGTACCTCTACCCGTTGTGCAGAGGAGCAGCCGACATTTGAGGGACCACCCAAGTAGAGGCAGAGGTTCGACTGTGGCAGTCCGTAGGGAGCAGGCGGACGAGGCAGAGGAGCTGGCCGAGTAGCGGGTGGTGGGAGACGCTTTGAGGCTCTACCACCACCACCACTAGGAGGTCCAACCCGACCATAGGGAGCTGGAGGACAGAGACAGGCCCAGCTCCAGGAAGTGGAGGCTTACGACCACGGCGCACCAGAGATGAATCGAGGTACTATCTATGTCCACTCCACCCTTGCTGCAGTTCTTATAGACATAGGAGCGAGTCATTATTTTATTTTCGATGCCCTTGTTCAGAGCTCGGAGATTCCGACGGAGCCGTTGGCTCGATCCTTACGGCTAGAGACTCCTACGGGAGCAGACTCGACGATTACACACTGGTGCCGACAGTGTGAGCTTACTCTAGGAGGTGAGAGCTTCAGCTGGGATCTTCTTGTAGCAGCGTCAAGGCCTTACGACGTCATCTTGGGCATGCATTGGTTATCTATGGTCCATGCTCAGATCGACTGTATTAGGCGCAAGGTGCGATGTGTCTGCACCGATGGGAGCAGGTTCACCTTCACCGGCGAGAAGGGAGCCTTTGCAGTGCAGGATGGACTCACGCAGAGGAGAGGACAGCTGATCACACATCAGTTGGCTAGCCTCATCCTAGGAGTAGTTGACGTGCGGAGTCTGAGTTTTCCTATTGTGGTGGATTATTATGCGGACGTTTTTCCTGACGACGTTCTAGGACTACCTCCTCGTAGAGAGGTAGACTTCTATATTGACTTGTACCCTGGGACAGCCCTGATATCTACTCCATCATATCGGATGGCTCCTGCTGAGCTTCGAGAGCTACGGGTACAACTGGAGGACTTGCAGGGCAAGGGATTCATCTGACCCAGTGTTTCACCCTGGGCTTCCCCGATATTGTTCGCCAAGAAGGCGGACAGGAGCTTGCAACTGTGTTTCGATTACCGTCACCTGAAATAGGTGACTGTGAAGAACAAGTATCCGCTACCGAGGATTGATGACCTCTTCGATCAGATCAAGGGAGTATGATGGTTCTCGAAGATAGACCTCGGGTCAGGCTATCATCAGCTCAGAGTTTGATATGAGGATGTGCAGAAGACAGCCTTCAGGTGTCAGTATGGCCACTATGATTCTTGGTTATGCCTTTCGGTATAACCAACGCTCCAGCAGTGTTCATGAGTCTCATGAACAGGATCTTCCAACCTTACCTCGATCGATTTGTCGTAGTCTTCATTGACGACATATTGATTTACTTGACTATTGAGGAGGAGCACGCCTACCACTTGCGGGTTGTACTGGATACACTCCGAGAGCACCATCTTTATGGTAAACTCTCGAAGTTCCAGTTTTGGATTCGAGAGGTCCACTTCTTAGGGCACGTTATCTCTGAGGCGGGAGTTGCGGTGGATCCTACAAAGATCAAGGCAGTGCTGTCTTGGGAGCCACCCAGGAGCGTGACGGAGGTGCGAAGTTTCCTAGGTCTGGTTGGGTACTATCGGAGATTTGTGCTAGACTTCTCCAGAGTTGTAGCACCACTCTCAGCTTTGACTAAGAAGGGGAAACCCTTTGTGTGGTAGGATATATGTCAGCAGAGCTTCCAGGAGCTGAGATAGAGATTGAGCAGTGCACCCATCTTGAGGCTACCAGAGGAGGGTGTAGGGTGCGTAGTTTATTACGATGCATCAGGGATCGGACTCGGGTGTGTCCTGATGTAGGATCGGGCAGTGATCGCCTATGGATCACGACAGTTGAGGCAGCATGAGCAGAACTACGCTACCCATGACCTGGAGTTAGCAGTAGTGGTCTTCACCTTGAAGATGCGGCGACACTATTTGATGGGAGAGTGCTTTACAGTCTACTCTGGCCACCAGAGTCTCAGGTACATCTTCTATCAGAAGGACCTGAACCTGAGACAGCGGCTATGGCTCAAGTTCCTCCAGGACTATGAATTTGAGATAGTATATACTCCTAGAAAGGGGAACGTAGTAGCCGATTCTCTCAGCAAGAGGATGGGCATCCAACTACTTGGAGAGGTGACAGAGCAGCTAGCCGCGTTGCAGATATCCTTCATAGATAGAGATGGGGTAGCCTTTCTACAGTCGCTCACAGTCACTCCACAACTTCTTCAGTGTGTCATAGAGGCACAGCGTGGGGACGTTGACTGTGAGATGCGACGTGCACAGATATCCTCAGGACAGACACCTAATGGATTCTCGTAGGAGGAGAGCACATCGTCCTTTTCAAAGGACGTACCATGGTACCAGTTGAATTACAGGAGGAGGTGCGGAGAGAGTTTCACACTTCCCCATTAGCGGTACATCCATGAGTGGCAAAGATGTAACAGGATCTCAGACGACAGCACTGGTGACCGGGTATGAAGATGGTTGTGGCAGATTTCGTTTCACGATGCCTCACCTGCCAGCAGGTGACGACGGAGCACCAGGTACCAGCAGGCTTGGAACAGCCCCTAGAGGTCCCGGAGTGGAAGTGGGATGGGATATCTATGGATTTTGTGACTGGGATTCCACTTAATTCTAGAGTACATGACTCTATTTGGGTTATTAGAGACTGACTCACCAAGTCAGCCCACTTTCTACCTATCAGAGAGCAGGGCTCAGTGGAGAGCTTGGGATGCCTCTACATTCAGGAGATCATACAGATTCGTGGTGTACCATCATCTATCGTCTCCGATCGATATGCTTGCTTTACTTCCCGAATTTGGAAGGGGTTTCAGGAGGCATTTGGGATGCAGTTGCGCCTGAGCACCGTCTTTCACCCTCAGACAGATGTTCAGACGGAGAGGACCATCCAGACTCTCGAGGACATGCTCCTTGCATGTGTCCTTGACTTTGGTCGCAGCTGGGAGGATCACCTACCCTTGGTGGAGTTTCCATACAACAACAGCTACCACTCTACCATCGGGATGGAACCATACGAGGCATTGTACGGCCGATCATGTAGATCACCTCTGTGCTGGACAGACCCTGGGGAGTCAACACTAGTAGGGCCAGAGATGGTCCAGGCCACGATGGAGAAGGTTCAGATCATCCATGAGTGGATGAGGACTGCTCAGAGCTAGAAAAAGTCCTATGCTGACAGGAGGCGGAGACCACTAGAGTTCAAGGATGGCGGCCACGTTTTCTTATGGGTCTCACCTCGGTGTGGATTACGGAGATTTGGTCGGGGCGGCAAGTTATCTCCACGCTTCATCAAACCATTCTAGGTTCTCAGCAGGATAGGTGAGGTGGCTTATCATTTGGATCTTCTACCTCAGTTGCATCGGGTGCACGAATTCTTCCACATATCTCAGCTGAGGAGATACGTGCATGACCCGACGCATATCATCGACCATGGAGAGCTGGACATCGATGACAGGGCGACTTTTGTAGAGGTTCCGGTGGAGATCGAGTATCGACAGAAGCGGGTCCTATGTGGACGGTTGATTCCTCTAGTGCGCATCAGGTGGCAGCACGGGAACCTCCAGGAGATCACTTGGGAGCGGGAGGCTCAGATGCGTGCACAGTACCCTCATTTGTTTCCCTAGTTTGTGATATAACTTTACGGGGACGTAAAGCCCTGAGGTGGGAGTAATGTAAAGACCCATAAATTTCAAGGAAATTTTTTTTCTTAAATTCTTTGGGAGTTTACGAGTACGCAGTTTTTGACGGCACCTGATTCCGAGGCCCGGTGTGCCCGGAATCAATTTCCGAAGTTTAGCTCGAGTATATTCAGTGAACGAACGAGCAGGTTTTTCTAACTTTTGAACCGGTGCTCGGAATCAAAATCTGAGGGCACCGATGAAACCACAGCGCCGATAATTTCTTAAGAATTCCTTTACTGGAGTTTCGTTTGCTCGGGAGGAGTTGTTAAAAAAAGTGTTTAAGTGTAAAGTGAAATAAAATTGTGTTACAATTTTATTTCTCTAATCTAAGTGGTTTTATCCTAAGTATGGGAGTTGGGGTTGGACCCACTAGATCCTAAATCCTCTTGTTAGGATATTTGTGAGGTGGGTCCCACATGATCCTCACCCCTTCAAATTCCTTTAACTCCTCTAACCCCTCTTAATGTTGACTTCTCCTCTTCTCTCATTAATTGAGTGCCAACACACTTTTATTCAATTAATTGAACCCCTTTAATTAATTGAATTAGGTGTTTTGAATTTTTAAAGTCTTGAAATGTTGGCATGAGTAAATAAAATATAGAAAAGCCTTATTTTATTTTGGTTGGCTTTTGGTTGTGCGAAGAAAAGGGGAGAGAGCTCTTGAGTTATTCTTTTTGAAGAGCTTCATCCTCCCGTGAAGAACAACACCCTTCGACGAAGAACGTCGTCACCACAAGGAGAGATGATGTTCCATTCCTTTATCTCTCCATAGCTAGTGTACGACGTCGTTCCATCCTTGGACGCATGCCTACGCCGTCATCGAAACCTCACCACGTGACGTCGTCAACCGCGACGCCGACTTTCATCATCGTTGTTGAGGTAGGGGTTAAATTCATTATTGGTGAATTAAGATTGTGCTTTGAATTAACGTTAACGTAACTCGTTTAATTTTGCCAATTGTTACCAACTTAACAGGAGGAAATCGGACCGCACAAACACGACCGACTCTCCTCCCCGTCTCTTGTTTATTAACAATTGTGTTTGAGGCAAAGACGGCGTTGTGCCATTGCACCGCGCGGAAATGATGAAGACCGCGGCCGGAGCGGGTCGTGGCGGTGGAGCGCGACGCCACCGCGCCGCACCGATGAGTTCGAAGGAGGTCGTGACCAGGAGCGGGCCGCGGTGGAGGGGCGTGGCGCTGTCACGCCGCGCCGGTCGGATAGGGGCCGCGGTGGTTTCAGAGGAGGCGGTCGGGCTCGGCCGGCCGCCAGCGCATCAGGAGGTGGGACCGGCGGGTCCCGCGGCAGCCACACTGACTGGCCATTATGGCCAGCCATTTCCAGGAAGTCTGGGGGTTCAAAAACCCCGGATATATTGCTAGGGCGGACCCCACGGGTCTGCCGTTTCGAGACAAGGGGCGGCGACCCCTTCGTGCCCCGCTCGGCCACGCGTCGGGCGCCCCGCCACGGGCCGGACCGCCCGCGTCGGGCCGCCGGCTGGGCTGGACCGCGCAGGCCGGGCCGGGCCGTGTCCAACTGGGCCGGACCTGGAACTGGGTCGGGTCGACCTGGTTCGGGCCGACCCGGGGGGGTATTGGGCCGGGTCGGACCGGGCCCAAACCCCCTATTTTCGGACCGATCCGTTCAAACGCCTATAACTTGGGATATGGACCTATGATCGACGCACCGTCAGTTTCATTGGGATCCTTGGATCAAGACATTCATTTTGGTATATTACACTCAAGGTTTCAAAGAACTTTGGGTATGTCCATGTTGATTCGAACATGAAACCAACCGGGCCCTCGGAGCGGAATCGCTTATAACTCGAGCTCCGGACGTCCGATTGACGTACCGTCAACTTTTTTGGTTTCCTATTAGTGAGACAATTCTTTTGGCTTACTCCACTCGAAGTTTGGACATAGCTGGAGTACGTTCGGGTTGGTTTTAGCTTAAAAACTAATCGGGCCCCTAGGACGAAAAAGCCAATAACTCTTAGACCGGGCGTCTGATTGACGCGCCGTCTGTCGCGTTGAGTTCCTAATGACGAGACGGAACTTTGTGATACATCAACTCCGGAATTCGTGACAATTGATGTATAGACCCCTTGGATCGTGGATCGGACCCTCCCGGAATCGAGCGTGCTGTGTGCGGGAACCCTAGAGCTGGCTGCGACTGCGACGACGATGGCGACTGCACTTGGATCCTACGTAGGTTAGGCAGTGAGGACGATTGTACTTGGATCCTATGTGGGTTCGGCAGCGAGGACAACTGTACTTGGATCCTACGTGGGTTCGGCAGTGAGGACGACTGTACTTGGATCCTCCGTGGGTTCGACAGCGATGACGACTGTACTTGGATCCTACGTGGGTTCGGCAGCAACGACTTTTGTACTTGGATCCTACGTGGATTCTGCAGAGGAGGTGATTCAGAGGATACATCTAATCATCTCCACCCATCATCGTGAGTAGTATACCTGTGTGAGTTGAGTCTTGACTTTCAATCATTATCTTCGATATGATTGACTTGTTGTCCTGTGTGGATTTGGGTTGTGCTTTCCTGTGTGGATTGGGTTGTACTTTCCTGTGTGGATTGGGTTGAACATGAGCTCGTGAGTTGGAGTAGGTCTGGAATTGATGACTTAGGTATATGTATGGGCATATACCTAAGTAGTGTTGGTTGATGCTTTGTGATTGTATCTTTCCTTTGTGGATTATCCATCGTGGATTCTGGGAGACCTTCAGGAGTCTCGGGGTCCCTACTGAGTATCGTATACTCACCCCTGCATGGGCTTTTCCCGCACTACGTTGTGTTGGTTGCAGACGACGGACAACACTGATCATGGTTGAGGCTTGTGGAGTGGGACGGTACCCAGAGGTGGAATATCAGGCGGGACGTACACGGAGTGGACGGCTGGACCCGAGGAGCTGAGGAGACTATCTATACCCACCCTTCAGGTGGGATTTCCAGTGGACGGCTTGGTGTTGCTGCTTTACTTTACTGTTGTTGTACTTTCTTTTCAGTTGTACTTTACTTTCAGTTGGGTTTGTATTCTGGCCCATTTACTTTCTAGTACTTACTTGTGTATTCAGTTTACTCAGTGTTTACTTCAGTTTGCATACTCTATGGTGTTTGTTTTCTTTTGTAAAGGCAATGTCTTCCCTTTTATCGGGATTTACGCCTTTGGTGCTAGTCGCCAGCCCCTGGCCTATGGAAGGCGGGCTTGGGGTAGTCATGGCACGGGCCCCGAGGACGGGTCGTGACAAACTTGGATTTTACCCCGAACATGGGTTCGCGACGCCCAAGAAAGACTTATGAACAAGTACCAAACATTCATAATCTTCAATCTAATGTATCCAAATAGTAAATCAAGAAAAAAAACCTCATTTTATACCACTTTGTGATGACCCAGACCCGAATACCACTTAATGAAACCATTTATTTATTTGTCCAAGCCTTGCCTTCCATTAGTGTGGATAGGCCAAGTATCATTGCAACCATTTAATTAAGTCTTAGTTAACCATTAAGGCATATTCAATTATTGAGGTTCACTTTGCTGCCTTCCATCTACATGGAAAGGGGTGCTATAGACATGTAAAATTTATGAAATCTCTTTTAATAAGGCCAATTTATATACATAGTATACTTTTCATTTCACATTTCACATTTAATAATCATTTGAAGCACTTACCTTAGGCAGGTCAAGTGGTGAGCATACATGGTACAATATATTATGCAATCCTTATTAAACAACAAACCATTTATTATAGAAAGACTCACCTTTAGGAAGTTCAAGCAAAGGCACACTCGAACGGTGGATCAAACGTGTCAAAAACACTAAAAACCCAATTATGGCATAACTCTCAACATGAGGCAGATTGAATTTTGGGTGTAACCACTAACAACTAATCACATATTTGGAAAGAGCATAACCATACGATTCTAACAAGTATAATCATGGAATGTAAATTTAAGAAATGGTCTCAAACAAAACTGGTGGGACCCACATGAACATTCCAAAAATAATGAACTTTAAGGATGAGTTATAGACCACCCACCTTAGGGTGGTATGATCCTTTTCCTCTGGTATCTTCCCTTGATTTTCCTCAAATCAGATTAGATCTTAGAAAAGGTTAAATACACTCACATGGAGATAACTAGGTCCAGAGCGAAAGATAAGAAGAACGGATAAAGATGACTCAAGTACTTTCTGTTGTTCATCCAACGTGATGAACAAAAGCTTGATCGGAAGACAGATGAAGAATATCTCTTGATTCCAAGCATTGATCTTCGAAAAACCCCAAATTGAGAGAGAAATAGGTCAATCCTACATAAACTCGGATTAGGGAGGAAGGGGTTTGCTTAATAAATCATTAAGGGCATTTTTTACATTTTACATAGGCTTTTAGCTTGTGCACGGTTTGTCTGCATGATTTTTCAAACCATGCGCAAACCATGCAAGACATTTATGCCCAAAAAGTCTCTCTCCACATGGTTTGATCTAACTGTGCGCCATCCATGCACGATTACCTGGGAAAAAGGGGTGTTCGCAATGTTAGGATGCACAGCCGTGCGCCAACCGTGCGAGGTGCCACTGTCCGAAAAAACACCATCCACACGGTTTTCCAAACCATGCGGAAATCCCACATGGTTTACTCTAAACCGTGCGTAGGGTCTGTTTCCTCCAAAAAGATGGGTTTCTGGCTCCGAACAAGCCCCAGACACCCTCAGAACCTTTACTAACTCATTATGTATCCATATTAGGTCCAAAGTATAGATTTAGACTAAAAAATAAAGGATCCATACCTGAGTGAAAAATTGGGTTATTATACATACAAGGCATAAATTCTATTAAAATGGATTATATGGTGACCTCCTAGGTAGGCTGAAATTCAATGACCCTGAAGATATTTTTAACGAACCATTTAAATTAAAGAATTTCCAAGGAAATTTTTTTCTGGGTCGGGGAGTTTGATGTGGTACTATTTTATCACACATTTCCATATCTATTTTTGGGTGAATTAAATGAGTTTTAATGATACATTTAGTTTTTTAATGGTGATTCTATGAACATGGAAAAAAATTCATTGAATCTTCTATTCTTTGAAAATCATCATAAATGTGGAATTTTAAGTGCTAATTTTTTAACTGTTTGAATATTTAATTTCCACCTAATTTCTTAACTATAAATTTTGAGATATTAATTTTAAAAAATATTTTTATCAACATATTATTTATAAGACTTTCAGTTTATGAGGATTTTCATTTATTTATTATTTTCACTTATTCTAGAATTTGGTGTGTTTTTAAGTGCTTCTATGGTGTAATTGTCTATGTCATCTGAAACAGCTATGTTGGCTGAAAAATCTATGTTAGATGGAATGGATACATATTCTGAAATGGATATGTTGGTCGAAATGGCTATATCGGCATAAACAGCTACATAAAAAAATTATTACGCAGTCCAATCATCTTTGTGGTACAATCGACAACATGGTCCAATCATCTTTGTGGTCCAATCGACTAAGTGGACTAATCAAAACCATGGACCATTCGACTATATCATTTAGAATGAACTACGTGGTGGAATGACTATATGGCCCATTCAGCTATGTCAATCAGAAAATGTATACTTATGAATATTGGCTATGTTGGAAAATGTATACATTTAACATTTGGATATATTATTCATTAGTTGGAGGTAAAACAAAATGGAAATAGGGAACTATGATTTTATAATCCTTCATGTGATGACCATTGAAAATTTCATCAAGTATAAAATTTCTAGGACGGAAATTTGGGTACAAAGTTAGTGCATTGGTGACAGAGAGTTGGTTTAACTAGGAAGAAGGTGCACCAAGGCACACAATGTAGATTTCATAGCCTATTTTTGGATTTCCCAACATTCATTTTTTTATAATTGGAAGGGTTATCATCTATTTTTAGAATCCCCATATATGAGAATATAATTTAGGACACCTCATGAGACTAACTATAACTCGTTCCCCCATGGTCCCATAGATAGGACCCATTATATAGTTTTTTTAGGTTCCATTTATTATATATCTATTTTCATATATTTTAAATACATGTGTGTTCTTGTTCTTCCCTCCTCAACATTTTTTGAAATTAGAGCATTAAAAATGAAGGGATAATTTGTAAGTCCAGTTCAAGGTAGTGAATCTCTGATGCTTCCAAGATGTTTACTCATCATGCCAAATACCTTTATTTTTGTTTATTATTGGTGTACAGTTAATATGTTATTGGTGAAGTGAGATATCAACCACCCAAGGGATGTGTCGATCACTCTTTCACTATTTGATGTTAGAGGTGTGTGACTTGAGAGATAAAGAATCCAATGAGTGAAGTCTTCTGATTTTTTTCATATTGAGATCAATGATGGGTAGAAGATGAGTGGATCAACATGAATATGGTCATGTTTCTTTCTAAATATTATTATCTTTCTCCATTCCTTGACATTATCTCTCCATCTACTATTATCCATTGGTTCATCACTATGTTCCCACTCCCTTAGTGTTTTTCAGCACTATACATGTTTCTTATTCTATAATAATTTTTTATTTAATAAACACAATAATAGTTTTGAGACAAACACTAGGAAATTCTTCAAAACATCCTTGATACTGACCCTAGAGTTTTCCATTATTCTATATTTTGGTTTATAAATATATTTGTGGCTATCATTATAATAAGGATATGCTCACCAAATATATCTTATTCTAAAACAAATATATTTTCAAAATGATAACATCCATATTCTTTCTTAGGATAACATATAATATGTTCTTTTCTATCATAGGAATGATACATCATTACCTTTTCCATTCATAAACATCCAATTTTTATAGACATATTTTTCTTCTAATGCATTTCCTTTTTTAATACTTTATATTATATTTCCTTGTTTTAATGGTGTTTACATAGATACCTATACATCAATTGATTTGGGAAATAATTAAACAAACCCTAATGATTTTATCTATACATTGTTAATACCATATACCACATCCTCTCAATTTAAGGTTATTTAAATATAATGTTACTGAATTACTTAGGATACACATTTATTTTCCATGAGTATATCATGTTATGATTATTGATGGAATTATAAAAAATTTCTTTATTTAAATCCATTTCAGAAGGATATGAAACCCATTTTATTTAAAAAGGTTCTTTATGATATAATGAATTATTAATTTCAATTAAAACTCATATGTATGGTTGATGATGGTTGGGGTCCTATATCACCCTATAAAACATTGTTTAAATGTTTAAATATCATTATATATCTATTAACAGGCATAATTACATTTCCTTGTAATCATGGGAGAAATTGTTTGGCTCTTGGAGGTGATGTTTCTCTTTGATAATAGTTGTTCCAAATTTCAATGGTATCATAATGTTATTCTCACCAGGATAATGTTTATTAATTAACATTTTCACACTAATTTGATTCATGTATTATATTATTAAAAGTGTCATTCCATGACTATTGATTTCTAATCTATGTCCGAATGGCCTAAAGGCCTTCTTTTTAATTATTTTTTGGATAATCCCCCTTTTAAGAGTTGAATGTGAACCCTTACATGAACCGTAGTCCGAAGTCCCATAGAAAACCCAATACATGACCTTAAAGGCCCAATACCTAACACACTTGAAACATCCCCTCCCCAGCATCTACATCTTGAAGGTGCCTACCTCCTCACCTTGCATGGATGATCAGCTAGAATTTCCCCATGCAGAGTTGCACGGTACATGGTTCCGATGGAAGTTTCCATATCAACACATTCTTCAAATATGGATAGCTCTTCTCTAGTGGTTGTTATTTTTTCCCTAAATCCATATTTGGGAATGATCCTATATGGTATGCCCATGCTTCTTGGTCTTTTCTTTGGGCCGAAAGCCCTATGGCCTGAAGGACCTACATCTCAAGGGCCCTGTAGCCCGAAGTTCTTTGGTGGCCCGAAGGCTCTGAGACTCGTAGGCCCAAACTAGTGGCCCAAAGGCCCAAATCGGGTGAATAGTGTCATCTGCTATAGTACCAAATAATACATACTATAGGAACTACTATAGTAACTAAGAAATTCACCCCCACCCAAATTTGATCTTGGGTCGCTTGGATGCCAAACAGAAGCCTCTACCACTCGGGTACAGGCTCGTTGGTCTAATCTATTGTTTTTTAGTATGATTCTCTATTTCTATTTACATGTAACTTGATTATACACATATTATCATATTATTCTCACTTAGGATAATTATTTTTTTATCACATAAGATTACACTTACTGATTATTTTAGATCACACCTTTATATGTTTCCACTTCCACAATTTATTAATGAAATTAATATGTATAATATATTTAGGTGACTATCTTTTGTGAAGGATTCTTGGGATATGTTGAAGAAGAATAGTGGATTGAGTGATTCTTATTATGGATTTAATAATATCAATTAGTTGAGAAATTGATGTGATTTTTTAGTAAATGCTTTTTCAAATTATTTAAAACTATAATCATCAAATATTGTTGGAATGTATATAATATAATATTTCATATAAACAATGTAATTATGGGATGATTACATTCTATTTTACTATTTTTGGTATCAAAATAGGATTTTTATTACTTTAGGTTTCTTGATGATATTGATTTAGGATAATTTAAGAGATATAAATGTCATCAAGTGTTGACAAGTTAAAATTGATCATAATTTCAATGGTATAGATAATCTTATAGGTTAGTTGTAGAAATTTTTAATATTTTTGTTTTTTAATGAATTAGGAAGATAGAACATTAGAGAAATCCAAAAGGATGATTTCACATATTGGATAACATACCAATGTTTTTGTAAAGTAGAAATTGTGTGCCTTCTTAACAATTATGTCCCACTATGGATACCAGAAAGTGGATGTGGTTCTAGGATAGATAAACTAGATGTAATCACCCTAAAAAGGATGTTTGCGTGTCAACTCAATATTCACTTGGTCCACTGTAACAACCCAACCTTGGTTGACCTAACACTCCCCCCATGATGGCCCATGCCAAGGCTGGAATTACATTCCTGATCTCTATAGGCTAACAATAGGCACATGGGTTGTTGAGTCAATAAGGTTTTCCTTATGACTTTTCCATTCCTTCTTGTTTTGAAAATCAAAAACACCTTATACTTAAGCAAATATAAATTTTACCTTCATAAGGAAAAATTTACTTCTTTAAGGAAATTTACCCTAACCTAGATTTTCTTATACATAGAAATATTTTTTTTAGTACAAAAAACCAGATTCATACCCAAAATCCCAAAAGTTAATTAATGTAAAGATTTGGAGCATTCTGTTTTTAGGATCTGAATTCTGGATGAGAATTGTAATGAAGTTCCAATCCGAATTATGGACTCTAAACTTTCATGAGTTCGACTCTGAACTCTTATGAAGTTCGACTCTGAACTCTTAAGCAGTTCGACTCCGAACACTTAAGTGGTTCGACTCCGAACTCTTAAGTGGTTCAACTCCGAACTCGTATGAAGTTCGACTCCGAACTCTTATGAAGTTCGACTCCGAACTCTTAAGCAGTTCGACTCCGAACACTTAAGTGGTTCAACTCCGAACTCTTAAGTGGTTCGACTCCGAACTCATATGAAGTTAGACTCCGAACTCTTATGAAGTTCGACTCCGAACTTTTACTAGTTCGACTTCGAATTCTGCAAGTTCAGATTCCGATCTCTGGTGAAACCAGACTTCGAATTCCTATAAAACAGAATCCGAACATTTCTTAACATAGACTCCGAATTTCATTTTGGTTAGACTCCGAACTTTTGACTTGATTACACTCTGAAATGTTGTATAGATTTTACTTACATATGCTTCATTTCAAAACGATGTCGTGCATTCAGTTATACATGATTTATTATTAAACGATGTCGTTCATTCTGTTTCTAATTAACCGTTGGTTGAGTTACATGTGTACAGGTCCCTCCGAATTTCATGGGAAATATGACCGTTGTAGGAGGGAGTCGACCGTTGGAAATTTTCCTATAAATAGGAGCTCATTTGAAAGAGTTCAACAACAAGTTGATCAATCTAGAGACCACACGATGTTAAGGTGATTTCTAGAGAGAGAATATTTTAATGCCTTGTGCGTACTGAACCGCTCGTTCAGATTGGTTTGTGCGATTCCGAATGTTGGTGATTACATTCGAGGACTTCCGGGGATAGGAAGATGGATGTGCCGACTACCTTGAAGTTCGAGGGATTCCTTGCTGAGGAAGACAGAGGTTCCAACTACCTTGAAGTTGAGGGCTTGCGGAGATAGAAAGACAGAGATTCTGATCTTCGTATCGAGGGCTTACTCTGGTGCGGGTAAGACAAACTTTCTTAAAAGTATAAATCAAGGGACCTTTATCCAAGGTTGTTGGATACCCTTCTCTTTGGGTGAAAAGATTCATATCTTGTTACTTGTAGTTTTACTACTTGTTTTTCCGCTGCATATTGTATTGTAAGGAAAGTATAACCTAATTATATTTCCGTACACTTGTACTCTGATTAGTTTAGATTCTATACGCTTTAAGGTAGAATCTCATATTGTAATCAATGGTTCCAATTCTCCAATTGGTGATTAGAGGTGTTGTGAATTCTCTTAGTTTAACTTTGTTAAACTTAGATTTTTCCTTGTCTAAGGAAATTTTTAAAGTGTACAATTCACCCCCCCCCCCCTCTTGTATATTGAGCATCTACATCGTTATTTAGATCCTACAATTGGTATCAGAGCAGGTCTCAGAAATACTTATACTCACGTATAGGTTTTTCTTGCTCATTTTTTTATTTGTTCTTCATCCTTGCTTAGAAAGTTTTTTTCATTCCGAATTGTCATTCCGAACTTTGTGGTTACGAACTTTTTCTACTAACTAGTTTGGTTACCAAAGTTTGTTTTAAGAATGGTAGGAATAAATGTTGTTTCTATTGACAATATAAACCCTACAAGACCACAAATCTTTGATGGTAATGACTATGAGTACTGGAGAGGTCGAATGAATACTTTTGTTATCAATACTGGAGTGGATAATTTCGTTATGCTTACTGGTGATTATAAAATTCCTGATAAGGAAGTTAGAACTTTCACTAACCAGGAAAATCAAGAGTATCAACTCAATTATAAGGTACGCAATACTCTACTATGTTCAATGACTAGAAATATATATAGCCAAATTTATTCTTGTGAAGCAGCTAATTGTATCTGGAAGAAGTTAGAAGTTACACACTTTGGCACTTCTAAAGTGATTGAAACTAGGAGAGCTGTGCTTAGAGATGAATACCATGGATTCAATTTTCCTTATGGAGAACCAATCTGTAAAGTTCAACAGAGATTTATGACTATAGTCAACAGCTTACAGTCTATGGGAGAAAAAGGGTTAGATGATGAAGCCCTTGTGGATAAGATAATTGATGTTATGCCCAATGAATGGGAATCAAAGAGAACAACTATAGATGAGAACACGAAGGTCACTCAAATTTCTCTTGATGAGCTATTTGGAACTCTTCTACAACATGAAACAAGAATGAAGAGAGATGCTGACAACATCAAAAAGAAGAATGGGAATAGTACTGTCGCTTTTACAACAACATCAAATCATATGAAATCTAAGACTCCCGAGAGAGTAACCAGATCCAAGTCTAAGAAGTTGGTTATTCAATCAGATTCTAGTGAAAGTGAAATCTCAGAAAACGAGTTAGCAAATCTTGATCTAAGAATGAACAAGATATCTGGCCATAAAAATTTCTAATCCAAATATAAGAAAAAGGAAAGGAAAGACAGAAAAGATGGAGAAGTTACTTGTTATGAATGCAAGAGAACTGGATATATTAGACCAGATTGCCCTTTTCTCAAAAATAAAGAAAGGAAATAAAGGCATTTTGAGAGGAATAGAAAGAAGTATTACAAGACCAAAGCTAATAAAGTTCTGAAAGAAAATGACACCTGGAGTTCCAGTGGTGGTGACTCTTCAGATGAATCTTCTGATTATGAATCTTCAGGACAGAAGAATCTTGGTCTTATAGCCAGATTACCCATTAACAATCATTGCTTTATGGATAAGGTAGGAAATGTTGAATCGTTAACCAATGTATCTTTAAATTCTAATGATAGTAAGTATTATAACTCTTATGATGAAGAATCCTCTTCTGATGAAGAAAATACTTCACCTACCTATGAAGAATTTTCTAGGTTTGCTGAACTTCTAGAGATTGAGAATTCTAAACTCAATAAAAAACTTGATAAGGAAAACTCTAGGAATTCTATTCTTACAAAAGAAATATCAGATATTTCTAAATATCTTGATAGAAAAAATGCTGATTTTTTTAAATATTTCAAATAATCTTGAGGAAGTAAGTTCTGAGAAGAACAAAATTTCTAAAGAGTTAGAACAAGTAAATTCAAAGAAAGGTGTTTTTGAGCCTAGATCTAGTTCTAAATCTAATGTTTTTGGAGATAAAAACTTGGTTATTAAACTCAAGTTCGAAATTTTTTCCTTAAAGAAGTGTTTATCAAACCTTACCCATGGTAAAGAAAATTTTGATAAAATGTATTCTCAAATACGACCTTTAAGAAACAAATCAAGATTTGGTTATACCCATGCAAAACCAATTTTTAGTAACAACTACTTTGTTCCACAAAGTGCTCCATTTTATACCAAATGTCAATGTGGTGGTCACTGGGCAAAGAATTGTTCTTTAAATAAAACCCAATCTCTAGGTTTTCATAAAGCCTATTTTTCTAAGAAAGTGTGGATTACTAAAATCTTGTTGTCTAGAAATTCCGGATCCAAGCAAGTTTGGATTCCAAAAGTCTAATTCTTTTCTTGTTTTCAAGAAGATAAAGGAAGTACCAACAACAATACATGGTACATGGATAGTGGATGTTCCCGGCACATGACTGGTAACAAAAGTTATTTTGAAAAGATTATCAAAACGAAAGGAGGAAAGGTAACTTTAGGAGATAATGATCAAGGAGAAATTGTTGGTATTGGTAATATTGTTCTTCTAGGTAAAACTTTGATTTCAAATGTTTTATTTGTTAAGGGTCTTAAGCACAACCTCATTAGCATAATTCAGTTATGTGATGAAGGTTACCTTGTGAATTTTAGGAATGACAAGTGATTAGTACACAATTCCAAGGAAGAATTTATTCTCTCAGCCAATAGACAAGAGAATGTTTACACTTTGAACTTAGAAGACCTCAGGAGTCAAGAACTGCCTTGCCTAAGTGCAATGGAAGATCATTCCTGGTTATGGCATAGAAGACTAGGTCACTGTAACCTTAGAAATTATGTAAACTTTCTAAGAAGAAACTAGTTAAGGATCTACCAGAGCTTAGATTTGATTCTTCTAAAGTTTGTGATCCTTGTAAATATGGCAAGCAACATAAATCTAGTTTTAAATCAATTGGTGAAGTCTCAACGACTGATGCATTACAGTTAGTGCACATGGATCTTTTTGGTCCAACACAAACTGGAAGTATTGGAGGCAAATACTATGTGTTTGTTCTAGTTGATGATTACACCAGATTTACTTGGGTATATTTTCTAACAAAGAAGTCTGAAGTTTTTTCTTATTTCAAAAGTTTTAGAGCACAATTTAAAAATGAAAAAATCTTTCACTGAAAACTATTCATAGTGATCATGGAGGAGAATTTCAAAATTCTGATTTTGAAACTTTTTATAGTAGAAAAGGTATTACTCACAATTTTTCAGCACCTAGAACTCCTCAACAAAACGGTGTAGTTGAAAGAAGAAATAGAATTCTTCAAGAGATAACTAGAACCATGTTGAGTTAATATTCTATAGCTAGAAATTTTTGGGCTGAAGCTGTAAGTACTGCTTGTTATACTATAAATTGAGTTTTGATTAGACCTTTTCTTAATAAAACTCCTTATGAGTTATGGAACAGTAGAAAACCAAGACTTTCCTACTTCAAGGTTTTTGGTTTCAAAGTATTCATTCTGAATACTAAAGATAATTTACATAAATTCGCACCAAAATCTAATGAAGGAATTTTCTTAGGCTACTCCACAACTTCTAAGGCATATAGAGTTTTCAATAAAAATACTTGTACTGTTGAAGAAACAGTGCATGTAAAATTTGATGAGTCTGATCCTTTTGTTTTAAAACCATTCCAATCTATATCCTCGTATGTGTTTTCAAAAACTAATTGTCAACCTTTGATAGAATATCCTTCTGATAAGGAAAATTTTCAAGAAGATACTTCTGAAACATTTACCCCAGAAGACTTTCTACCCTATGTTGATGAACAGGTTTTACAAAAACCAAATCAGGTGTTTCTTAAGAATCATCCTAGTGATAAAATCATTGGTGATGTAAATCAACCTGTAAGGACTAGAAGTTCCTTAAGAAATGAAGTAGAACATCTAGCATTTCTTTCCCAATTAGAACCAAAAATCACTGATGAAGCTTTAGGTGATGATGATTGGATCAAAGCCATGCAAGATGAACTAAACGAATTTGAGAGGAATAAAGTCTGGACCTTGGTTGAAAGACCTAAGGAAACTTCTGTCATTGGGGTTAAATGGGTCTTCAGAAACAAGTATGATGAAAATGGATTCATAGTAAGGAATAAAACTAAACTCGTTGCTAAAGGCTATAATCAGCAAGAGGGAATAGACTATGAAGAAACCTATGATCCAGTAGCTAGACTTGAATCTATTCGTATTCTACTTGCCTTTGCAACATTATTCAATTTTAAACTTTTTCAAATGGATGTGAAATGTTCCTTTATTAACGGTTTTGTTCAATAGGAAGTTTTTGTTGAACAACCTCCTGGCTTTGAAGATACGAAACATCCTGATCATGTTTTTAGACTTACCAAAGCTTTGTACGGTCTTAAACAAGCCCCACGAGCCTGGTATGATAGACTCACAGGTTTTTTTGCTTCAAAATAACTATGTTAAGGGAAATGCAGATCCAACCCTTTTTATAAATAAAGATAAGAAAAATGTTTTGATTGTTCAAATTTATGTTGATGACATCATATTTGGTTCAACTCAGCAATATTTAACTGATTATTTTTCAAGTCTAATGAAATATGAGTTTGAAATGAGTATGATGGGTGAGTTAACTTTTTTCCTTGGTTTTCAAATTTCTCAAAAACCAGAAGGAACCTATATATCTCAACATAAGTATATTAAATATCTTCTAAAAAAGTATGGTTATGACAACACTAAGAGTATAAGTACTCCAATCGGTACCTCCAACTCTTTAGATCTTGATGAAGCTGGGAAACCAGTAGATCAAATGTCTTTTAGAGGTATGATAGGAAGTGTACTTTACTTAACAGCTAGTCGACCAGACTTAATGTTTTCAGTATGCTTATGTGAAAGATATCAATCCAATCCTAAGGAATCTCACTTAAAGGTGGTAAAAAGAAGTTTCCGCTACCTAAAGGGAACCATGGATCTAGGATTATTTTATACTTCTTGAAATGATTTTATTCTAAAAAGCTTTTTGGATGCTGACTTTGGTGGATATAGAATGGATAGAAAGAGTACATCTAGAACTTGTCACTTCTTAGGAGATTCATTAGTCTCTTGGTCCTTCAAGAAGCAACATTCTGTAGCACTCTCTACTGCTGAAGCTGAATATGTAGCAGCTGGAAGTTGTTGTGCTCAAGTGTTGTGGATGCAACACACACTCACAGATTATGGACTGAGTTTTACTAAGACTCAAATTTTGTGTGATAACACAAGTGCCATTGCCCTAAGTAAGAACCCTGCACATCACTCTCGTGCAAAACACATAGACATTAGGCATCACTTTCTTAGGGATCACACACTAAAAGGAGATATTATTCTTTAGTTTATCGGAATGCAAGATCAACTTGATGATATTTTCACAAAGTCATTACCCTCCGATAGATTTGAATACATTAAACAAAAGTTAGGAATGATAATTGTAAGGTAATCATTCTTCATTAACTTCTTATTGAACAGTTCTCCTAACAGTAATAAACTTCTTCTCATAGGGGGAGTACATGTGATTGTTAGTGTAACTAAAATTTTCGTAATCCGTTTTTTTGTGTAACTAAATTTTCGTAGTTAGTTTTTCAAACTTTTTGGAACTGAAGTTTCCGGAATGGAAATTTCTGAAACTAAAATTTCCAGAATGGGAATTTCCGGAACTGAAATTTTCAGGATTGAAATTCTCGGAATGAGAACTTCCGGAATGGAAATATTCGTACTGAAAACTTCCGGAATCGCATTTTCGTAACTAGATTTTCATACTGGAACTTTTGTAATGAGTTTTTTTAAAATTTCTTTTAAGAAGAATATTACAATTACGAACAATGTTTCTAGCCAATCTGAAAGCTATGATTTCCTTACTTATAGTTTCGTAATCAAATTTTGCTTGCTGGTATTTTACTTGCTTTTAAAAAGTTCGGATTCTGGTTTTTTTTTCTTCAAATATGAATGTTTTCTTTAAAAAAACCTCAAAATATCGGAGTCAAGTTTTCTTTGCGGCATTATTTTCAACCGTCAGATCAGATCAAAGCTTTTTTAACCGTTCGATAGTTTTTGGAAGACCAAAGGTCACATCCATCGCCTATATAAAGGGGACCCCGAGACTCGTCCCAAATTGGTTTTTCAAGCCTTTTCATCTCGAAGCCCCGCTGCACTTCTTAAGGCCGGTTCTGAACTTTGCAAAGCCGTTCCGAATCTTTCAGATTTCTTCACTCCGAATGTTTGTAGAAGCAACATCTCAAGATATGTCAACTGCGAAACCAATCTCTAAGTGGTTAGTCTTCAGGGAAAGGTTAGTTCATCTGGATTTCTATAAGCTTGATTCTCTTATAACCAAGAATATAAAGCTGAATGGATGGGAAGATGTATGCGTAGCAAAGTCAAATAAACAGGATCCAGTTTATACTGATTTGTTAACCGAGTTCTATGAGTCTGATTCCTTCCAGAAAGAATATGGCAGAGAATGGTTTTCTTTCAAGTCTTATGGGAAGACTTATAAGCTATCTTACACCAAGGTTTTGAGCTTGGTTGGTTTATCCAATGAAGGAGAAGCTTAATTATGCTCTCACAAACTTCCTGATGTGCAAGGAAGTTTCAACAAGGAGAAGGCACTGAAGTGTCTTGGTCTTAAGGATTATTCAACTATCAAGATTGCTCGTCTCACTCCGAACAATAGAATCCTTCAGCTTTGGGTGCAAGTCTTTCTGGTTCCAAGAAGAGGTGATAAAGACAATTTGAAGAAGAGTGATATCTATGTCTTATATTTCTTGATAAATCTAAGAAAGATAAATCTGATGAGGCATGTCTTGGTTACGATCAAGAACATCAAAGAAGGCAATTTGAGAGCTCAGATTATCATATTTCCTGCCTTACTATCTAAGCTGATAGTTCGGTGCTTAGAATCTTTCAAGGTCGCTTGCAAATCAAATGTTTAGAATTGCAAGCTTATGCTAGTCAGTGATGATACCCTCAAGAGGATGAAGATGGGTTTTTCCAGTGAATCCGGAGAATTTTACCCTCTGTCTGTGGAAGAGGTTGAGACAGCTCAGAAAGAAACACAGAATCTGGAACCATCCAAAAAGAAAAGGAGGAAGAGAAAGGTTAAGGAAGTGGTTGTTGATGAAGAAAATCCTCAAGCTAAGGAAACTCAGTCTGCTCCTCCCAAACCGAAGAAGTAGAAAACATATACAGATGAAGTGGTAGCCAAGTGGAGGGAAGACAAAGAAAATAGGAAGGAAGGGGATCCACAATTCGGATTGGACCCTGCAGAGGCTAAGGCTTTAAAGGAAAGAGCTGTGGAAGAGCTAGAGAAACAAGCAAAAGAAAAGAAGATGAAAAAGAAGATGTTTGAATCCGAAGTAGTGCAATCTTTTCTGAAAGCTACAGAGTTGGCTTCCGGAATGATTCCCGTTCCGGAAACTTTTGGTGTTGAACCTTCTTTACCAGAAACTCCAGCCAAGAACTATGTCACTCCGGATAGATCCAAGGGTAAAGAAATAGTTGAAGAAGCTGAGAAAGAAGTTGCTGAAGAAGTAGAGGAAGAAGTTGAAGAAGAAGAAGAAGAAGAAGAAGAGGAAAGTGAAGATTTGGATACCCTGATCAAGCAAGTACAGGACTACAAAGATAAGACTGAATCCGCAAAGTTAGTATCTCCAGGAAAGGCAGATCAGGAAACTAGTAAGAATGATGATAAGCAATAGCAAGAAGAAGAAGAAGAAAATTTCTTGTATGATGAGGAATAATCCTATGAGAGAAATTTCCTTGAGGAAGGACAAGAAAAACAGAAACCAGATGAAGACCAGATTATCCAAGTGTCTGAATCTGAGGAAGTATCCCTTAATAAATAACCTATTCCGAGAGATGATAAGGGGAAGCAAACTCTCATGGAGTCACCTATAAAAGATGTCATCAGAAAGAAAGAGGTTGGTGGTACCTCTAGAAGAAAGCTGGTGCAAGTTGAAGAAGAGCAGTCTCAAAGAGAAGTTTCTGATTCGGAATCATCATCTCATGGGCATGATTTTGTGGTTCAATCTCTAAAGAAGTTGGTGGAAACCATTCCGATTTTTCCAACAATAGATTCCAGATGCCAGATGCTACAATAAAGTATGAATCAGAAATCGGATTCTTTATCCATGGTCATGGATAAGTTTGCGAAGTTAAAAGCTAAACAAAAAAGTTTTCTTATCGATTATGATATACATAGAAAGTCATGCAGTAAGGTAACCAAGTGGTCTAAGAGAGTTGATGAAGATTTAGTTCAGTTTGAGAGTTTTCAGGCTGAAGTTCAAAATTCTTTTGAAATGGAGGATAAAAAGGTTAACGAGATTTATGAAAAGCTGAACTAAGAGAAAAATTCTCAAAATCAACAGGTCAAGGACCTGAATGGGAAGCTTAAATCAGTGTCTTAGAATTGGAAAAGTGAAAGAGATTTTCGGATTGAGTTTCAGCAGAAGTTGGAAAAACAAGATGAGATAATAAAGCTGTAGAAAGAAGCCTTGGAGGCTCTGGCAGAAGCTTTAAAAGTTCAAGAAGAAAAGGTAAAAGCCTTGGAGAGGCAAGGTGAGGAAGATCAAAGATACTTGAAGAAACTCAAAACCTTGTTAAAAAATATCATCCCAAAGGAAAAGGAAGACAAATGAACTCACTCCGATCTTTTGTTGTAATTGTCTTTCTTTGTAAAATTTTCCAACTCTAATGAAATGATTATTTGGTTGGTTGTATCTTGTCATATACTAATGTTTCAGGTACCATATTTTTTTTTCCATTCCCTACAATTCTTTTTGAAAATCACAAAGGGGGAGAAGGAAAAATAACTACTCCTAAGGAGGAGAAAGGAAAAATTTCTAAGAGAAATATTCTTAAAGAAAGGGGGAGTTTCCCACTACAAAGTTTTTCATTCTAACAATAATGAAAACTCCACTCCAGAAACTCAGAATACAATCCTTAGAGTTTCAATGCCTAAGGGGGTGTTAGTTGTATTCATTTTCATCCATGAACAAATGGAGATAAGTTTTAATTTCAAAGTCTAATTAATTTTTTTTTTCAAAATCCTTATATGCTTTTTCGAAAGGATGTTTGTGCTTTCCAAAAAGGGGGAGATTGTTGAGTCAATGAGGTTTTCCTTATGACTTTTCCATTCCTTCTTGTTTTTAAAATCACAAACACCTTATACTTAAGAAAATATAAATTTTACCTTCATAAGGAAAAATTTACCTCTTTAAGGAAATTTACTCTAACCTATATTTTCTTATACATAGCAATATTTTTCTTTAGTACAAAAAACCGGATTCATACCCAAAATCCCAGAAGTCAATTAATGTAAAGATTTGGAGCATTCTGTTTTTAGGATCCGAATTCTGGATGAGAACTGTAATGAAGTTCCAATCCGAATTCTGGACTCTAAACTTTCATGAGTTCAACTCTGAACTCTTATGAAGTTCGACTCCAAACTCTTAAGCAGTTCGACTCCGAACACTTAAGTGGTTCCACTCCGAACTCTTAAGTGGTTCGACTCTGAACTCGTATGAAGTTCGACTCCAAACTCTTATGAAGTTCGAATCTGAACTCTTAAGCAGTTCGACTCTGAATAGTTAAGTGGTTCGACTCTGAACTCTTAAGTGGTTCGACTCCGAACTCTTATGAAGTTCGACTCCGAACTTTTACTAGTTCGACTTCGAACTCTGCAAGTTCAGATTCCGATCTCTGGTGAAACCAGACTCCGAATTCCTATAAAACAGAATCCGAACATTTCTTAACATAGACTCCAGATTTCATTTTGGTTAGACTCTGAACTTTTGACTTGCTTACACTCTGAAATGTTGTATAGATTTTACTTACATATGCTTCATTTCAAAACGATGTCGTGCATTCAGTTATAAATGATTTATTATTAAAAGATGTCGTTCATTCTGTTTATAATTAACCGTTGGTTGAGTTAAACGTGTACAGGTCCCTCCGAATTCCATGGGAAATATGACCGTTGGAGGAGGGAGCTGACTGTTGGAAATTTGCCTATAAATAGGAGCTCATTTGAAAGAGCTCAACAACAAGTTGATCGATCTAGAGACCACACGCTGTTAAGGTGATTTCTAGAGAGATAAGATTTTCATGCCTTGTGTGTACTGAACCGCTCGTTCAGATTTCTTTGTGCAATTCTGAATGTTGGTGATTACATTTGAGGACTTCCGGGGATAGGAAGACGGAGGTGCCGACTACCTTGAAGTTCGAGGGCTTCCTTGCTGAGGAAGACAGAGGTTCCAACTACCTTGAATTTGAGGGCTTGTGGGGATAGCAAGACAGAGATTCCGATCTTCATATTGAGGGCTTACTCTGGTGTGGGTAAGACAGACTTGATTGAAAGTATAAATCAAGGGACCTTTATCCAAGGTTGTTGGATACCCTTCTCTTTGGGTGAAAAGATTCATATCTTGTTACTTATAGTTTTACTACTTGTTTTTCCGCTGCATATTGTATTGTAAGGAAAGTATAACCTACTTATATTTCCTTACACTTGTACTCTGATTAGTTTAGATTCTATACGCTTTAAGGTAGAATCTCATATTGTAATCTTTGGTTCCAATTATCCAATTGGTGATTAGAGGTGTTGTGAATTCTCTTAGTTTAACTTTGTTAAACTTAGATTTTTCCTTGTCTAAGGAAATTTTTAAAGTGTACAATTCACCCCCCCCCCCCTCTTGTATATTGAGCATCTACATCATTATTTCGATCCTACATGGGTATCAATATACAAAACAATGGGAATGATTTTACCTTGAAAACATAACAGAACATGTCTAATGTATAATGAGATAAACATAAATAATCAGAGTACATTGTGGGATAATAGGTACTAAATCATGAGACATGAAAAAAATAAAAGGATAAACCCATAAATAATACAAGTGTAAGACCATAACTATGTCTCTATGTGACCATCCACCACCACCATCCCAAACCACCATGGAGTGACACCAACTGTGATAAGTTATTAAGATGCATGAAACACTTCCCATTATGTATATCATATAAAACATATTCTTCATTATACCAAATACATATGAATGGTGTAAGTAAAAAATCTAATAGTACACAACAATGAATTTATATAATTTCTATCACCATGGAACCATTAGTTATAGCTTTAAAACAAAACCAATTTCAAAAATGAGTTTCATTTGAAAATATTTTCCATAAAACATCCTTTGGTTTCCTTTAAGTAATTTCATTTTTAAATCCAAAAAAGTTTGAAAATAAACATGAATTAAATCATCGAGGGAAGAAGTAAAAAAACCACTATCTAAAATAGAAATGTGAGAAATCAAATAATGAACAATTCTATCAAGAATGAAACAAACCAAAAATAGGTTCTTTCCTATAGGGATACAAAACTAGGACACACAAGGAACACTAAGATATCATAATATTATTCTTACTGATACTAATTTCTTCTATAGTCTATCAATTTTAGGCTAATCCATTATCTACAATAATATAATCAGCACCAATCCACAATCTCTAGTAGTTCTTAACTAACTATAAACATGCATATGTTCATAACCCAACTCACACAGTGTTTCCATGAGCTATGTTTTATCATGGTGTTCATGTAAACCATACTCAAAATTTTAAAATTCAATTCCATAATCCAATTATTAATACATCCATGATTGAAAAATATTTTATATTCAATACCATCATTGATGAATTTTTTTGAAAGCATATAGTGCGTAAAACTATTTTTAATGAAGAACCCTTTCAAAGTTATTTTCCATACCAACAAAGATGGATTTACACAAGATAGACATTATATATATATTAAATAAAACATTATCATAATCCAAAATAATGTAAAACATTATATCAATAAGGTATTCCATGAGAAAGAACCATTTCATAGAGACACCCACCTCACCAACCGAGGAAGATTATTTACCTTCAAAAATATTGATTGGAAAAGAACAGATCAAGTCCTAAAAACTCAAATACATAAGAAAAATCACCAATTCCCCACCTAGAAACTTATATCATGACATAATTCCCTATTATGGTTCTATTGGATCAAGGGGCAGATATATCAAGAGTTTATCTCGAGAAAATTGGAGAAATCGAGTGGATATTCACACATACAATGAAAAGATCAACCTAAACAGATGGGGAATCACTAATAGAGCAGTGTTAGAACCTCCTATAACCTCAAGGAAGTAATGGGTTGAGATAATGAGGGATTAAGATGATATATGGGTTAATATTGACCATGTTTATTAGGGTAAATTTCTTTATTTAATAAATTCATATGGGTCACATAGTATGTCCATACGGTTAGAAAAACTGTGTACAAACCATGTGGTCCCTACTTCCCCTTGAAAACCAAAGTGTCAGGTTACATGGGAATAACCTCAGGGTTAGAAAAACTATATGTATGCTATATATTGACCTCTGGACTCAAATCCAACCTCACATTTGATTTTCTTGGGGATCTCACATAGTTAGAAAAACAATTTTCAATCCTTGAAAAAAACAACATGAATCAAAAGATCTATATCACATGATCAACATATGGTTATTATTGACCATTAACTAACACTCTATGTGGATTTAATCTCCCAAAACTCCAAAATCTCGAACCATAGAATTTGAGAAACAATTAGATCCATAATATTGACCAAAAACACAAAATAATACATTTATGAGACCTATAGGGTGTTGCAATTATCCGCACCATGCTGCTATCTATCCCTATAAAGTAGTCAATATTTTGGATATTCAAATAGATAAAGTCACTACTAGATAATCATCACTTCAAACACCTAAAACATGTGGATATCCCATCTAAACTATCATAATACACAAATTGATGAAATCAATTTTCCATGAAATACCTTATTTTGTCAACCAATAATCCAAACTGGTTTTTCAACAACTGAGGTGTTGGGATAAAGATTAGCATCATCCAATTATATCACATATTAATGGTCTAGTTGTAACCTCCTCATTTGGAAGAAATGAAACCTTTTAGGAATCAATGTCGAATGAGATGGTAAGTCCAACTAGTATGACACCATTAAAAGACATTCAATGGTTATAAAAGGGTTAATAAATCATGGTACCAACATACCATGTCTTCTAGAATAATGTTTCCCAAATGAGATAAATCCTTGAGAAAAACCTGATCTACTATATATGAGAGAAGAAAATGGTCTGCATGTGTTTTTTTGTTAACTATTATCTACCACTAATGTATTTTAGAGAAAATTTAGTTTTTCTGAGATCTCTTGGATAAGACTTGGTTGAACCAAATACCACTCTACCTACTCTTCCCAACATAAATTATATATACATGGATTCACTAACAACACATTAAAAATAATAATTTTTAAAAAATCATGATAATTATTATCATAGGAGAACAAATCAAAGGAAAATTTCTTTTACCAAGGACAACTGAAATCATGAACTCGTTTTTGAATCATATCCACATGGATTTTAGTGGTTCTCTTAGTCTTTTTATCCTCTACATGGTGATAAATTGTGTTTCACATACTATCCTATCTCACCCTATGAATATTTGAAAGAATTTATTTCCACAAGGCCTCAAGAAAGCCTCCCTATATTCTAGAGGATTTTGACTTATAGTGAGGGCCTAAGTTGTGTCTATGGGGAGACTATACCCCCATATCAGAGAAAATAACCAATAGAACTAACCAAAAAACATCCATTGTAGTAAATAATCATAAAGTTGAATAAATAATAAAAATTAAGGGTATGATAAAGAATATAATGAATTAATGGGTTGAAAAAAAATTCATGCATATGACACTAATCACCCACTAGGGAGACCATAAATAATAGAATGAAATAAATAATAAATTTACAAAGATTTATATCCCACACCTAAACATGAAACATACCAATCTTTGTGCACACATTTGAGCAATCCCTCTTGATCATTCCTAAGACATAGCCCATCTTGTACCTATAACCAAGTGAATGTTGGCTCAAGTACCTCAGTGAAATGGCATCCTGAGTAGGGTGTGAGTACAAAAAATAGTAGGGAACCACCATTGTGTTTTCGTAAATAGCCATGAAATGAATGTATATGATGTGAGGTACTCATTAAGATAATAATGTAAATAATAATGGTAGGAAATCAATAAATAAAAAATATTTTAACTAGGGCCTGATGGAAACCTTAGTATGACTATAACGGCTTCTGTAAGTTCTGTAATGTCTATGAGAAATCTACGTCACTATAGGGGGATACACATCCTAGACATAGGGTTCTACTATAATCGACTCTACAAATATTATGTAGGATTCCTGGTATAAGGTGGAGATTTAGTAAATAAGGCATTAAGTTGGATCCTAGAAATCTTAGGTATGCCACTCAAGGTTTGTGTATCCTATAGAACCCATTGGATTTATCAGTGTTACCTAATCCAACCCAATGATGGATTCCTTGGCCTTGATCCATATGCAATCAAGACCTTGGAAAAAATAATTTTTCCATAGGGGGATGACCCTTAGGGAATATATAAGGAATACTCTCTAGATCCATGATATTAACTTCAAATCCTTATATCAATAGTTCAATGGCATATACCTTGATAGTTTTGGGAAATAAAATCATGGTGCTTCTCCTAATCCTGAGGAGTATCCTGGGAATTTATTGGGGATATCATCATAAATACTCATTGATTTCACAAGAATGCAGTTCTCAAGGGGGATGTGGCCACCTAAAAACTTATAGCATCACCTGGATCCTAGAATGAAAGGTATTTGTGGTGACAAATGACCTCCTCTGTGTACCCTATGCATGGATTAATACCAGTGACATTATGATTTTGAGTAAAGTAGAATTGAATCAAAAAATTCTCATATGTTAGATCCCAGGATGTACCTCGGTGCATTCCCACCATTCTATAACATGAAATCAGTACCATATGATGATTTCTAGGAAGAATGTCTGATGATTTTTGCTTCATCAATAGTATCTAAGGGAAATAATGAATGATAGAGTGGGGTGGATGAATGAATCACCCATATTTATAGCCACAACCTCTAGAGATCACATTTTCAGTATGATTTCTTAGTTGACATCGTCTACCATAACTACCCAAACCCATAACACACCCAACCAGGGTTGGTCAACCACCGGGTCACCCAGTGGTGTCACCTTGGTCAATACTGAAGTGCCTAGATCAGTGTGAATCAATGAGAGAGGGAGGGGTGAATTGGTGATCCCTTTAAATATTTTTACTAATTGATTCTTTTCAATTAAATCTCTATGGTTGGTTAAATCCTCGATCCAATCTTCTTGTGTCTCTCAGCCTTACCTCGAATGATGTTGTAAATGTAAAGGCACTAAGCACAAGGATTTACAAGTTTAGGTTCAAATACCTACTCCTTGTTGTGTTGGTTATTCACCTCAATATAAATTATCCACTATAATTTGGTTAGTAATTACAATGGTCGATACAGAGTCCCACTATATCTCTCATGAGTTCCACATGAGGTTCTTTATACTGCTTCCCACAGTGTTACCAGAGTCCCACTGGCCTGCTTTAGAGTCCCACTAAAGACTTATTCTCCTCCCTGAATCTCATAGGGGTATTCTAGCTCTTGAGTCACATGAGAAGCTTCCTTCATTAAGTTCTTATAGATTCACTATATATGATATTCTGATCTTTCCATATAGGCTTGCGGAATAACACTTGCCTATGAATCTTTTCAATAATATTCAACAGCCTTTGGTAAGGTCTGTTGGCTTTGCTCAATAATTCTAATCACTTCTTCGATTAGTACTCATCCTTAACAATTCTCAGGCAATTCTTTCTTATTCTTATGAAGACCCGACCTCACTTATATGTGTGCTAATAGTGCACATAACTTTTTTAAGAATATAATATGCAATAGTGATCTTTCACAATATCAGCACTATCTACCTTCTTGAATTCTCAATTACTAAACACTCAGATAAAAGGACTTTTTTTAACTCTGTATGTCTTCAGTCTCAATACTCGTCTACTTCATGCATGGATTGCATGGGATCCAATACCTCTTGTATTTGGATATCTCAGTTTCTTCTTATTTAGTTCAATAACATAATGCACTAAAACTCCTCCTTGTTTTCTTGGCAAGAATCACATACACTTATGAGATTATTCAAACACTGAATATCAGCTCACTTGGCATCATCTGAATTTACACACATGCATGTGATTATGCATAATTGTATTCATATATTATAGGTAGCTTGTAAACCAAAACACTCCCAATTTTTTTGTATCAGCGTTTTAGGTTTAGGCTCATGCATTGTATTCTTTCTCAATATGCACGCACACTTTTGATTCTTACTTTACGTGTGCATGTGCATGCATGCACAATTCTTCTCTGCTTTCATGTGTGAAAACCCAAATGGGTGTAACACTTTGAGCACACACACGATCTCTTATCTTTCACCTTCTCTCTTTCTCTTCTTCTCTTTCTCTTCGTCTTTTGGGTCTTAGCACACACACACTTGTTCATTTTAATTAGGGTTCAAAGGGTGTGTTATCTTTTTATTCCTTCATCCTTCTTCACATGTTCACACACACTTTGTTCTTATGTTTTCATGAACATGAACTCCACCATGCATGCACCCTCCTTCTTCTTTAAGTAAAGAAAACACACAACCTGAATGGGTGTAATCCACCCTTTGGCTTGTTTGGGTATCTCAAATCATGCATATGCATGCATGTGCATCATGCATGCATTGTCCTTTTATTTTTTGTGAACAAACTGGAATGAATGGGGAATGTGTGTGAGTTATTCTTCTTCTACAATGGAAGTGTATGTGTACACTGTATTTTTCTTATTCTCAAGCAAAGGGTGTGCGTGGATTCCCTTTACAAACCAGGATGGTTTGCGGTCCTTCTCTTCGCGAACCGCAAATGGTGGAGGCTTATTTCTTGAACCAAGGGGTTCTCTCTTCTCCTCCATGCAAGGGATGCGTATGACTCCTTCTTTGTGTATCTAGGATACGCGGAACTTCTTCTTCACATAGCAAGCCTACGCGGAAACCTTCTTCCTTTCGCAAACCAGAGGGGTTCGCTTTTTCTCTGTTTATTCGGAGAAACAAGAGATCCTTTCCATTGAGAATGCCAGAAACCTCATCGCGGCTTGGGATCCTCCTTTTATAAGTGAGGAGCGTATTCAAAACTGCAGAGTTCAAATATTTGAATGCCCAAGATATACAACATTTTGAAATCTTCCAATGCGGATCAAGATATGGCCGCATGTCTCAGCTTCTTTCTATTCAATGTAAACTCATTATTTCTCAGTGCAATCCTCACGTGCATGCATTTTCGAATGCATACAAATCTTCTCTTTGCACATAGAATGGCTATTATACCATTGAAAACTTCATTTACCTCAGGCTCCTTCGAATTTCGTTATTTTGATGCATGCATGAAACTTTTAATGCATGCATGTGTTCGGTTTGTCCAGACGATCCAGACGAGCTTGGAACGAGATCAAATGGTGGCCAAAATGATGTGATCGGTGTTATGGATCATCATTGGTTTGCAGGAGAAGCTCGAGTGTCTGGAGGTTGAAGATAACCTTGATGCCTCTCATTTCCCGTTGGATCACCTCTGATTAATCACGGACGACCACGATTATAACGTGGGACGCGGGTTGGAGCATGAAGCTCAAATTAGATGCAGGATCAGATGAACGGTGCAGATCGCATCCATGTTTTTAAAATGTCATCCCACATCGAAACAGGACACGGTTTTCTTATGGTTTAAATATCAATCCATTGTGGCTTCGGCTCAAATTACTCCTCCTACCTCCATGGTACCGCCCCATACCATGTTCACCCTGCGGGCGCGCTCTTAGCGCCCACTCTGCTCCTCAGGCGCACACCTAGTGCCCATTATGCATGCTTGCGTGCATGGGTTGATCACTGTGTATGATTTTATGGGCATATACATGACCCACATGTACACCTCTTGCGGTCTGGCTTCGAGGCCTTCCCCTTGGGTGCGGTAGACCCTCGGTTCCCGTATATGCCTTGGGTGAGGGCTTCAGCTGGCCTTCAAGATTGGGCCTAACCTTTTTGGTAAAGGCATATAATAAGTAGTTAGTATGAAAACCAAGTATGAATTCCTCCTTAAAATTCCAAACCATCCTTCTTCATTCAAATCCCAAGCATGCCTCCTTTCTTATTCTTCAACTTCAAGCATCATCCATTCCTTTATTTTTAGATCATAGATTCCAAATGATCTTCAATATGTTGTTCTGATCCAATCATGAATGATGCATGGATCATTTGTTAATTCCTCATGCATTAAGGAATAATGCATGGCCTTCATTTTTGTAATGAGTGATGCGTTCTCTTTAAAACACATGTCTTCTTCTTTGAGGATCAACACAAACAATCGTTTGATTTTATTCACAACCTTCATCCAATTAGGAGTAATTAGATGTATCTTCTTTCTCCTCATGAAATTTAGTATTGCATGGTATTCTTCAAGTGTTGTAACAATGTATCACCTTGATACAAGTCTTGTAACTTAAGACCAGTTCTACAATCGTTAGAATTGTATCTTCTTAGAGAATTGATCATGTGTAGTATTTCGTGCTTTGAATCAACAATAATTCTCCAAGGCTTCACCAACTTCTTCACCAGTACCTTTCATTCACATATTGACTTCTCATTGACAACAAATGCAACTCTTATGCACTTTAATCCATATTGACAACAAATGCAACTCCCATGCACTTCATTCTCCCCCTTTGTATTTTTTTTCAATATCGCATAATCACACTTTGAATGGGTCAATATGTGTGCCAAACTTTTCTCCCCCTTATTGGAAATCAAATGCAAAGGTGTTAGCAGGGTCTCTTCAAAAACATGTCCTCCTCCCTTTGAATAGTATCTTCTTGCATATTTCTGAGAGAGGGATGATGTCACATGGTTCACTTAGCAAAGATCCTTTAGTAAATCAACTCTAAGTCTACTTGGGCTAGCCCCGTGTAGAAAACAAGAGAGATATGAACAAGGTTTTCAATGCTTTCCATAAACAACCATACATATGAAATCATGTTTAGAATGTATCAACTCTTATTCCAGGGGTTGGAAACAATCATATTTATCAATGAAATTCTAAATCCTGCACATACTTTCACCAAACATATTAAAAGGCTCATGTGTAAAGATAAACCCCCCCCTTTCATCCCATATTTTCATCAATCAAGCACTTCCCCTTAATTTATATGATAAATAAAATTAAGACCAAAGGATGAAAGTGTGATTGGAATACCTCAGTTTTAGCTTCTTGAGATGATATGAATTTAAAGATTTGTCATGACATAATCCTTGATATTATCTCCTTCATATTTGCTCCCCCTCAAGGGGTGAACTCCCTTTGAATTACCTAGGTGGAGAATATCATTAGATAAGATTGAAGATATGAATGTTGATAATCTTCCACTATGGATCACTTAAAGTAATTATCAAATCATGAATAATGAGTTCAACTTGTAGTTCTCCACTTTTCTCATTAAACTATAATTTTAAGAATGACCTTCATCTTCAATTACCTATTATGTAAGCACACGTGTATAACAAAAGTATAAGGGAATAAGATGGAACACTTGTGAGCTTCTTAATAGAAGCATTGAGGATGAGAATTTTCTCTCAACCCAAGAACTCCTTTCCTTGTAGCTCTAAAGTGTCTGGTACTCTTCATGTTGATGTCTCCTCTCCATTTGGCATTTTTATTTTTCATTGTCAGCATGGATTCTTTACTTCCATTCACCTTTAACTTGTTTGGATTGTTTTTCTTCACTTATGTTAGTAGTGAAGTATCTTTTGGTGCATGTTGTTCAATTTTCTCTATTTGGCCCGGTAAAATAGTTAAACATTTGTTTTTATGATGTATAGCCTTCTTGCACCTTCCACATAGTAGTTGTGAGACACTTGGGTTATCATGTGATGACAACCTCTCTGGAAATTCAAATTTTCATTCATGTGGAATGACCTATTTCCCTTTTTCCTTTACATTATCTAGTACTTCATCTTCATCTCTTTACAGTTCTCTAACAATTTTCAATTGATTGGGATAGATAAATAAACACTCCTTCTTAACATTTTTTAATTGGAGATTCCACATGGCTTCTGCATTCTCTTCAAGTTACCTATCTTAGGAAACTTATTATCTTTAGAAATGTATTCAGTAAATCCTATCTTCTTCTGAATTGATTCTCATTTTAGTTTCAGCTTACTTCCATTCATTTCCATGGCTTGTTTGCAGTGATCCATGGTATGGACTTTCTTTCCATAGTAGAAGCATCTTTTCTTTGTTGAGATGACATTATTGGAATCTAGCTTATACTTGTTCTTTGGAATAGTTTATTTCATAGTTTTCTTGACTTTGGTGTTTTGCATATTCCCAATAAAAGACTTTTTAACTCCTTTTGCTTTCTCCTTCTTTTGTCGTGGTCTATGATTCTTATCAAAAAATTCCTAAGGCATGGTAGGACTAAACCAGAACTCATAATAAATGTGACCACTTCTGTTGCAATTATCACAGAAGTCTTCAAGATACTCAAATCTGTTCTTGATACACATATTCTTCTTCATCTATGTTTTCTGCCTTTACTTTACAGGATGCTTCTTTTCTTCACATCTACTTTCCCTAAATATAGTGCTTCCATAATTTTCATATGCTGAAATATTATGCTAGTAATCATTGGCCTACTGCCCAAACTTCCAACAACACCAACAATAGCCAACAAATATTTTTCTTTTATCGATAGTATCAGTCTGGCTAGATTTAGTGCATTTTTTTTTTCTGAGATTGCATTTATTTCATTGGAGCATCCTTTTGGGAGTTTCTCTTCTTAATCATTCTAGTATCCACCCTTGAAGTTTTGATAGATGTATTGATATTTTTATCAATCTACATCTTCCCAGCTTTTAACTTTGAAACTGTACTTGCAGATGCAACTGTATTATTAAAAATATAAATAACTGAGTTTTGGGATACCTTTTTCTTGGAGAATGTTGCCATTGGATTAGAGGATGATTTTATATTCCTCTTGGAATCATATTCCTCAATGAAAACTTGAGTGGAAACATCTCTTATTTCATCTGATTGGGAAGTTTCAGCTTGGGGTGATTGCTGATTTTTCAATCTCACCTCCAATTCTAAACATTTCATGTTGAGAAATTTCTTCCCATCCTCAAATAATCTCAGTTTACTTTACCAATTCTCCTTCAGCATTATTATTTTTTCTTCATGAACATTTCTTAATTGTTGTAAATAGATGTCAATCTCCTTTAGATTATTGGCTTTGTCTTCTAGTTGAGTAGCTTTGACAACCATAGAAACTTTGTGTAACTTTTTAAATGCATGGAAAGCTTCTAAAAATACAATCTCAAAGAATTATTTATCACAAATACTTCCCTGCAATTCTTTAGTAACTTGAGCATGTCTTTCATTGCAAAGAGAAATTGTTTCATCCTTTGTCTTCACAAGTTTTGTGAGTGTGTTGGATATGCCAACCCTTTCAGCCAATGCTTCTTCCATGGCATTAGCTTCTTCTTCCAGCTGTAATTTTTCATCTTGAAGAGCATTAATTCTTACAGCAATGTGTCTTGCCACTTCTCTAGGTAATTTCTTTAGATGATCTTTGAGTGTAGTATGAATATCACTAATTGATATATCATCATCACAACTTGAATATGATTAATCAGAAGAATAGTAAGTATTATCACATGTTGTACCTTTTAGATTACCTTTAGTAGAAGGTGTCTCTCCATTAATAGTAAGATTCTTCTTCATTTTCCTTGCATGTTTCTTCTTTATATTTTTCCAAGTCTTGGAATAAATCTCTTTTTAAAGCTGCTCATTCATCTCCTCAAATATTCACTTCATAAAGACTCTCTTGGATCTTTTAGAGGCGACCTTCCCTCGGATACCAATTGAAGTGCCCAGATCAGTGTGAATCACTGAGAGGAGGAGGGGGTGAATCAGTGATCCCTTTAAATATTTTTACTAATTGATTCTTTTCAATTAAACCTCTATGGTTGGTTAAAGCCTCAATCCACTATTCTTGTGTCTCTCAGCCTTACCTCGAATGATGTTGTAAATGTAAAGGCATTGAACACAACGATTTATAAGGTTCTGTTCAAAGACCTACTCCTTTCTGTGTTGGTTATTCAACCCAACATAGATTCTCCACTATAATTTGGTTAGTAATTACAATGGTCGATACAGAGTTCCATTGTATCTCTCCTAAGTCCCACATGAGGTTCTTTATACTACTTCCCACAGTGTTACCAGAGTCCCACTGGCCTGCTACAAAGTCCCACTGAAGACTTCTTCTTCTCCCCGAATCTCACAGGGGACTTCTAGCTCTCGAGTCACACAATCAACTTCCTTCTTTAAGTTATTCTTTGATGCATTGTAGATGATCTTTTGTTCTTCCCACATAGGCCTGCTGAATCACACTTGCCTGTTAATCTCTTCAAGAATCTTCAACAACCTTTGGTAAGGTCTGTTGGATTTTCTCAATAATTCTAATCACTTCTTTAATCAGTACTCATCCTTAAAAATGCTCCGGAAATTCTTTCTTCTTCTGATGAAGACATGGACTCACTTAGATGTGTGCCAATAGTGCACACAACTTCTTCAAGAATATAATATGCAATAGTGATCTTGCACAATATCAGCACTATCTGCCTTCTTGGATTCTCAATTACTGAACACTCAGATAAAGGAATTCTTTAACTCTATCTGGGTTCAGTATCAATACTCATCTACTTCATGCATGGATTGCATGGGATCCAATACCTCTTGTATTTGGATATCTCAGTTTCTTCTTCTTTAGTGAAATAACATAATGCACTAAAACTTCTCCTTGTTTTCTTGGCAAGAATCACATACATTTAGGTGATTATTCAAACACTAAAGATCAGCTCACTTTGCATCATCTGAATTTACACACATGCATGTGATTATGCATAATTGTATGTATGTATGATATGTAGCTTGTAAACTCAAACACTCCCAATTTGTTCGCATCAATAGTTTTGGTTTAGGCTCATGCACTGTCTTCTTTCTCAATATGCACACACACTTTTGATTCTTTCCTTACATGTGCATGTGCATGCATGCATTCATGGACAATTCTTCTCTGCTTTCTTGTGTGAAAACCCCAATGGGTGTAACACTTTGAGCACACACACAATCTCTTCTCTTTCACCTCCTCTCTTTCTCTTCTTCTCTTTCTCTTCTTCTTTTGGGTCTTAACACACACACACACTTGTTCTTTTTAATTAGGGTTCAAAGCATGTGTTTTATTTTTATTCCTTCCTCCTTCTTCACATGCGCACACACACTTTGTTCTTATGTTTTCATGCACATTAAATCCACCATGAATCCACCCTCTTTCTTATTTAAGTAAAGCACACACACAACCTGAATGGGTGTAATCCACCCTTTGGCTTGTTCGGGTATCTCAAATCATGCATATGCATGCATGTGCATCATGCATGCATTATTCTTCTCCTTTTTTTGAACAAACCCAAATGAATGGGGAATGTATGTGGGTTATTCTTCTTCTCCAAGGGTAGTGTATGTGTACACTATCCTTTTCTTGTTCTCAAGCGAAAGGGTGTGCATGGATTCCCTTCGCGAACCAGGATGGTTCGTGGTCATTCTCTTCACGAACAAAAAATGGTGGAAACTTCTTTCATGAACCAAGGGGTTCTCTCTTCTCCTCCGTGAAAGGGATGCGTGGGACTCTTTCTTCACGTAGCTAGGCTATGAAGAACTTCTTCTTCGTGTAGAAAGCATGCGTGGAAACCTTCTGCCTTTCACGAACCATAAGAGTTTTCTTTTGCTCTATTTCTTTGGAGAAACAGGATCTTTTTTTCTTTGAGAATGGCAGTAACCTCTTCACGGCTTGGGATCCCCCTTTTATAGGTGAGAAGCATGTTCAAAACCACGAGGTTCAAATCTTTGAACTCCCAAGATATACGGTGTTTTGAAATCCTCAAATGCAGATCAAGATATGGCTGTAAGTCTCAGTTTCTTTCTGTTCAACGCAAACTCCTTATTTCTCGGTGCAATCCTCACATGCATGCATTTTCGAATGCATGCAAATCTTCTCTTTGTACATTGAATGTTCAGTGCGCTCTCGGCAACTTCGTTTGCCTCAAGCTCCTTCAAATTTCGTTATTTCGATGCATGCATGTGTTCGGTTTGTCCAAATGATCTAGACAAGCTTGGAATGAGATCAAATAGTGGATGGAGTGATGTGATCGTTGTTATGGATCATCACTGGTTAGCAGGAGAAGTTCGAGTGTCCGGAGGTTGAAGATAACCTTGGTGCCTCTCATTGGCCATTGGATCACCTCAGATTAATCAAGGATGACCACGATTATAACATGGGACGCGAGATAGATCATGCAGCTCAGATCAGATGCAGGATCAGATGAACGACGTAGATCGCATCCATGTTTTAAAAATGTCATCCCACATCGAAACGGGCTGTGGTTTTCTCACGGTTTAAATATCAATCCACAACGGCTTTGACTCAGATTACTCCTCCTCCCTCCACAGTACCACCCCGTACCATGTTCACCCTGTGGGCGCGCACCTAGCGCCCACTGTGCATGCTTGCGCACATGGGTTGATCACCGTGTGTGCTCCTATAGGCTTATACACGACCTGCATGTGCGCCTCTTGCGGGCTAGCTTCGAGGCCTTCCCCTTGGGCGTGGTAGACCCTCAGGTCCCACACATTCCTTAGGTGAGGGCTTTAGCTGGCCTTCAAGATTGGGCCTAACCTTTTTGGTAAAGGCATATACTAAGTAGTTAGTATGAAAACCAAGTATGAATTCCTCCTTAAAATGCCAAACCATACTTCTTCATTCAAATCCCAAGCGTGCCTCCTTTCTTCTTCTTCAACTTCAAGCATCATCCATTCCTTTTATTTTAGATCATAGCTTCCAAATGATCTTTAATGTGTTGTTCTGGTCCGATCACGAATGATGCATGGATCATTTGTTAATTTCTCATGCATTGAGGCATAATGCATGGCCTTAATTGTTGTAATGAGTGACATGTTCTCTTTAAAACACATGTCTTCTTCTTTGAGGATCAACACAAACAATCATCTGATTTTATTCACAACCTTCATCCAATTAGGAGCGATTAGATGGATCTTCTTTATCCTCATGCAATTTAGTATTGCATGGTCTTCTTCATGGGTTGTAACAATGTATCACCTTGATACAAGTCTTGGAACTTAAGACTAGTTCTACAATCATCAGAATTGTATCCTCTTTGAGAATTGATCATGTGTAGTATTCAATGCTTTGAATCAACAATAATTCTCCAAGGTTTCACCAACTTCTTCATCAATACCTTTTATTCACATATTTACTTCTCATTGACAACAAATGCAACTCTTATGCACTTCAATCCATATTGACAACAAATGCAACTCTTATGCACTTTAAATACAATGGGACATATCCCTTAGAAGATCCTTAAGGTCCACACAAAAATAGAGGTATCCCTATTAGAATCATTTAACTTGGTACATAAGTAGTGGAATCCATCTTGGGACCCTCAGAATCAAAATGGTAATAAATGAATCCCACTTAGGGTCCTCTAGGTCAATGTCATGGTCTTAGTTCAACACCGAACACACTAGGATTCCGCACCCAATTAAACGTTTAATAGGTTAAAATGAAATTTATCTACACGGGGTCATTCCAGTATGAAAATTGTTCAGAGATTGATCATGACCTATCTCAGTTCTCAAGGTCTCTTTGGGATAGTCTACATAACAAACCAGGTCCTGGAGTGCCTAAGGTCTTCAAACTAGGCCTGAACATGGGATGAAATTCCTCATGAAGTCTTGCCTCATATCCTAGGGGTTCAAAATTCTACCCAATGTCTCAAGGGTCTAGGATTTGACCATAATAGGCCAATACATGAGGCTATCAGACATGGGTTTCCCATGACCCCTAGTCTTGATCCATTATAATGAACCAAATTAAACTAATTTTTTACAAGTCATTGGAATAGATTTAAATAGGGGGAATTAGCCTAAGGTTTGGGTCCATGTAGTCACATAATAGCATAAACTTTCCAAAATACCATAGGGAAATCATGGCTGCCACCTACCTCATAAGAATCATTCCATTTATTTTCCAAGTGTCGGTAAAAGTTTCCAAGGTCATTCCAAATTCATCTAAGACATAGGGGATACTGTCTCAAAACCAAACCCCCAAAAATGAGTTAAACATAATAAGTTGTAAACAATTAAACAAACTAACACAAAGGCATAATACCCAAATCCACACTGGCTGATCTCATCACATTAGAACCGTGACCAAACACTCGCCAACAACCTATGGCACATCCTCGTCCACAAACTGAGATTATTCCTTACAAAATATCATCAGACCAAAATCCAAATCAATTTAATTTAATCTTTATGAAATTATAAATTCACCATGACAATATAACTCAATGAAATGACACATGGAAAAGTGTAGAAGACCTCCCAGGATGATCTCTTCCTAGGAAGAGAAAAAAACCCATCACTAATATTAAATTATGCCATACTCTAGTGAAATTAGAATTATAACCCTCACTTAAGAAATAGTAAATTAGGATTTAATAGAGAATAAGAATCAAGTAGATTTTCAGAGGAGAAATCTAACATCAAAATTAAAAGGAAACCCACCAAGAACGCCCCATTGATGGGTATTAAAGAAGGGAAGGAAAGGTGACGAGAGATGTGTCACACGAGGGAGTAAAATGGAAGAAATAGAAGGATTGAATAATAATGGTTTGGGAGGTAAAAATGGATATTTTCCCTCATTTAATAAGACACATGGTTTGTCCACATAGTTTCATCGCATGGTTGTCCAAACTATGAACCAACCATGCACCCCCATTGTCCAAGGCACACCCACCTTTCACTATTACAGTGAACAAGTAATATATTGTGCACTAATCATGTGATATGTTTCCAATTAACTATAGATATCCATATGGCTTCCCCAATCCTTCAAAAAGGTTTCCCAACCCGTGCCCTTATACAATCTGGACTACATTATTAAGTCGAACTATTAGTACAAACATTTCACTAATCATTCCCCTTAGGATAAACTTTTACGAAATATTGACTATGGACCCTGAACACCTGAGGCACTATCAAAACCTACTAGATACCTTCAAATCCTCTTTACATTCCTATGAACAATAATTTGAGATGTTCCTATAGTCAAAATAATTTTCTAAATCTTTAAAAAATGACCCATTTTCTAATTGAAAATTAAATTTTCTTCTAAATTTTTTTAAATAATATAGACAAATGATCGTACAACCTCCCTACCTTAATGATTCTCATCACTGAGATGTCTTTGTGGGCATCCAAATGAAAAAACCAGACTATTGGGTTTTTGAAATCATTGATGGAATAACCAAATTGCATTTATGAACAACCAACATACTTCTAAATCACCACTTTTAACATAAGGGTCCTAAACCATTAAAACAAGAGCCAACTCTCATAACTTCCATTGAAGCCTTGAGAAGATGCTCACCCAATTCACTCTAACTCAATACACAACCACATAATTGTCACATTCCCCAATAGGTCGATACATTCCCACCATAGGTTCCTAGTTTCAATGGACAATTCCTAACCATAGTGCCATCACTTTCATAATTTCTTAAAGAAACATGCCCCGAGAATCTTAACAATGCTTATGATATATTTCTTACCACTATATAATTGACCAATCATAAGGATGTTTCCCTTAGTAATCAATTCTTATTTTTTTTCAATTTCTACTTGAACAAGATCAAAATGGTTGTGCTGACTATTCCTTGAAGTTCCCTAGAAAAACCTTTAACTACGCCCATATCATCCAAACTCTTTGAGAGAACACAAGATGAAAACCCTCTGAAAGGATATTCATGAAATTGTTGGACTTTAACGTTGATGCCTCACTAAAACCCGACCCTAATGACTTTATCCTAGGGCACAACGAGATAATTCTAATTAGGATCATTGAATCCTATAATCAAATTACAATAACATTTCTGGGCTAAACTAACCCCTTTTCATTTCTATTTAATTGAACTTCTAGACAACTAGTTCATTCCTGATCCAATACACTTGAATTATCAACATATATCTTATTACCATTGCTTATTAGTGGAGTCCACCCATGTTTGTTCCAAAACCTGTACCTAGTATTACTGAGGAATCTGTTAATAAATAGGTCCATTTAGACAATGGAATCCAAATTTCAAACAATTGTTTAATGATCTGTCTCATCCTCACAATACCCTTTCAACATAAGGGTTACGCACTAGAGGCCAATTTCATGCTCCCCACCTTAGGATAATACTGTTAATCACTCATTGAAATGTCTTCCTGATCATCACATCCCATGTCCTTTCTATTTTCATAGATAACTACTTACATTGATATAAACCAAATCAATCCCAAGAACCAATGAAACCATTCCTATCATCCTTTATAAACTCATGATAATAGTATCATGGACATTTTCTATGTTCTAAATCATATCAATGACACCACGCCTGAGTCTTTCCATAAAATAATGCATAGTTAAACATTTTCCGCTCCTAATGATCCATTCTATTACTAGTTATGAATCCCTTGCCTTTATTTGACCCCTGACACAACTCCTCTCAATAGTGCGTGTCAAGGTCTAGTATCAGGTCACACATTTTATGACACCTGTTTTATTTCCATTATATCTCTTAATAGATGGTAATTATTTTTGTTTCAGCTACAACTCCAAGTTTCCTTGGATGAAAGCATCTCATTACTTACCATCAGCCTTCCGCTCAGTCATAGCCATTGCTAATTCCAAACACAAAAAACACTATTCATAACCACTATGTGTTGTCATCAACTACCAAATGTAATGAGCGTACGCCCTTGTACAACACAAGAAAAAACCTAACTCACACCTATGTGAGTCATTTTCCAACAGTGTTAATATGATTGTGCTCTATAGAACGTTAATATCAACTCACTAGGATATCCTTAGAAATTCCTCTCCAAAATCAGGCTCCTAACTTATTCCACAATTCTCATAATAAAACACACCTCATGATGTAATTTTAGCCCCAAAACTATGAATCCTCAATCTTAAGTGTATCTACCTCATCCACACACTTATCCAACACCCAGTTCCATTCCAGTCACGAGTTTCTGCCCATTCAATGAACACATTACTAACCACTGGTCAATGGGTCAAGGTACCTGAACAATCCTACCCAACAATGCTAGTCTCAATACATAAGAACCTATGATCTTCCTCACAAACCAAAGGCATCACCCTACCTATATCACAAATCATGAGGACTTCCCATGAATCAACATAAAATCAAGATTAAAACGAAGCTCACCACCTATAAAAGTATCTACAAACCCAGGAAAATCCCTCTTGTATGTTTTCCTTAATAAATAAAACGAGATCTCATTAGGGTTCAAGACAAAACAAAAGGCCTCTTGGTCTCCCATCAAGCCCTAATAATTAAGGATCGTAACAGGGCCATTAGTTTCATACACCTAGACCAAATGTCTCTCACACAATAACCATACACCAATTTAATTACAATTCTTGTTCCCCACTCAAATATTATTTGGCATCTAACTTGCCTGCAAAATATATCTAAAATTGGTAAAAATAAAAGCATATAATGATATTATCAACCTGAAAAGGTCAAAACCCCTTGACATTGGTTCAATTATACATGTTTTAAATTCAATGTTATAGAGGAATACACCCACTAAGTTGTAATTGGAGACCCATTTGAATGCAACCCATTGAAAAACTCAAAACATATAAATATTTATAGTTTATTAATAATTTAAGTGATCGCCAGCCAAGTATTGACATACCCAACCCTAATGAGATGTCCTGAATCATCATGGCTAATGAGAACGTGATTCACGCGCCGGTGGGGGTGTCGCTGGAGCTCCATCCTCCTTCGGCGGTTTCGACCATTGATCAAGCTCTTATTTTCAGCGTTGGGCTCATTTTATCTTCCGCTAAGGTGGCGTCGGAGGGGATTCAATTTAGTGGTGAGATTTCCAGTGCTCTGTCTTTTAAAGATCCTCTGGCCGGATCATCTAGCCAGATCGTCTAGCCGAGATCTTCTTAGCCTTCCTCAACAAACAGCGGTCTCGGCATTATCCAGATCTTCCTTCTGCATCCATCTGTTCTCGTGGGATGATTTTGTCAAAGCTTCGACTAGGGAAGGAAGACATTGCAGTTCGTGGAGGTTCTCTCTTTCTCGCTGGTCGTGGGATACAAATTTTGGGAAAGTGTAAAGCTTGGCAGCTGTGTGGGTTCGCCTCCCAGGTTTACCGCTTCCTCTTCAAAATCCCACAATGCTGCAGATGTTGGGTAATGCGTTTGGGAAATTTCTTTGTGCTGATTTTGATACTCTCACACTCCAGTCGACTGCATCGCCGAGGATTTGCATGGAACTGGATTTAGTAAGGCCTCTTCCTTCATGGGTTCTCATCAGAGGAGGCGAAGCTTTATCTTGGTGGAAAAGTATTTTTTTATGAATCTCTACATCGTTTCTACACTCAGTTCTTCCGGCAAGTGTATTCATGGGATTTTTACAGGTGTAATAGGATCAATGCACAATCAGGTGTTGGGGCGGTGGTTTCGGGGGACGATCTTCCGACTATGATCGATGGTGGTTTGAATGAGTCGTCGGTTGTTCCATATGTGGGCATTGAGTCGCCTTTGGATGGCCTTCAGAAGATAGTTCTAGTGTGTAGGCCATCAGGGTTCAGTTCCCTGGTGACCATCGTGGGGAGCTTGCATCCCAAGGGCGGGGTTTCACTAGGGACCAGGTTTTCAAATTTAGTTGATGCGCCGCATGTGCTCGATGGGGGCCACAGGCTTCGTCTGGTGCTCCTGCTGCAAGTCTCAGCCTATATAGTTCTCCATTTTCCAATATGTCTCTATCTAAACCGTTCATTTCAGGAAAATCACTATTTTCTTTGGGATTTTCTTCTGGCCTGTTCGATCATCAAGCTTCTTCCTGGGCTTCTCAACCTTCTCTGCTTTTGATGGGCGATGCTCTCAAGAATTGTATTTCTGTTTTTCATGGTTCTCCGGGTGAAGGGCCCGTGCATACTATGGTAGTCTTGTTCCTCCTCAAGGGGGTGGTAGTGGAGGTTTCAAGTGGGAATCAGCAGGTCTTACAGCCTCGGAACTCCAGCCGCATGGCGTTTCATGATTCAAAGGAGGGCTCTACGGAGTCCTCTATGGGATTTCCTAACAGGTTCGAGGTGCTGAAAGATATGGACTCGGATGCGGTTATTTTGGGAGGCTGTAGTTCCATGGAGAAGGATGAATCAGTGCTTTCGTCTCCTTTTAGTGGGCGCATTACTCGTTCGTAGAGTAAAGAAGATATGAATTCCAAGACAAGGGCGATTGTAAGGAACTCTTCAGGCTGCAAAGCCACTTCTCCTCTTTTTCAATGAATTGTATCATGGTTTGTAATGCTAGGGTACTGGGAGTGTGGGAAAAAGATCCTTTTTAATGAGTTGAGTCACCTACATATCTTCGTTCTTTCTATTCTAGAACCAAAATAGAGTTCTGACCAGATCTCATTTCTTTCTAAGCAGTTGGGTTTCATGGAGTTTTTGAGGACTGATGTTATCAACCCGTATGTCTGGGTATTCTGGAAACAAGGTATTACAGTGGAATGTGTGGATTCTTCTGAGCAACAAGTTACCACTAATATCAATCATGGAGGACTGGAAGGACTTTTCACCTTTGTTTATGGTAAATGCGATGTGGAGGAGAGAGGAAAGATGTGGAGGGACCTTTTCTGCTTCAACTTAGGAGGACTTCCATGGCTTTTGGGAGGAGATTTCAACGTCATTGCAGACATATCAGTGAAAAGAGGAGCGGGTATGTGATGACCCGGACCCGGATGCCAATTAACAGGTGCCCCGAGCCCAGTGGGCCACATGACCTCAAGCGCATCTTTTCGAACGCCAAAGGATGTCGACTAGCAGCGAGGGCCTAGGGTGTGTCTGTGGGAAGACTATGCCCTCATTAGCAGAGTGTAGCACAACGGAAAGGATATAAATGAATAGTAAACAGCGGAAGCAATACAAGTAAATAGCGGAGACAAATTGATGCAATAGATAAACAAGAATAACAATAATTGTATCAACTGGAACAGTGATGATGTAATGTCATGTCACTAGAAAACTGGAAAGCATGGATACAAGACAATAAGCATAACATGTTCCACAAGGTAAAAGAAAACAAGTTTGCTCCAAGCATCCCGAGATCTTACTCAGTCATTTGCTATCAAGCTCCATCCTATCAGTATACAATCAAGTATTGGAAGCTGCATGTTTCCCTTTGTCAATACCTGCAACAATGTAATCTACTTCGGGTACCAATCGGCGTCCGGAGAGGGTGTGAGATAAATCTCAGTGGGCCACCACCAACGGTGTCTATAACATCCGACCCGTATAATTGAATATAACAGTGTGCAAACATATATATAAAAAGTAAAGCAAGCAGTACAAAATAACTAAATAACCAAGTACCTGCTTCAACCCTCAACTGTTGTCTGAACATGTAACCAATTCATTAATTAATCAATTACCATTTAATGTTAATAGGTCACGTGAGGCATAACCAACACTGACATCACCTAGTGATAATATAAGTAGTGATGGTCCCAAAACGTAACAAGGCAACTAGACAATGATATCCAGTGAGGGAGTTTCAGGGTAAAAACCAAGGTAACTTAAACTCACGTAAAACTAACTCAGTAGTATATGAGTCTAGCTAAGGGGTAAGAGTGTAATCCAAGGAGCGTAATCCAAGGCATTCCACAATAAGGTGCCTACCGAGTCCAAGGTGATCGACCAAGGTAAAACGGGGCTAAACAAAGATAGGTTCCTATGGGCTTTAACCATGACACTTACTAGTCAGTGTTGGATCCAAGGAGTGTATCTGAGGGATCCTGTAATAAGGAAAGGGACCCAACGGTAGTATACCGGGCATCCAAGGAATAGACAAGAACTGGAGTCTAGGTGGGTATCAACCTAAGCAAACCGTATCTTTGAATCGGAATGGGGTTCTCGAGACACAAGGTATTCTCCTCTCAGAATCAAAGGCGAGCTCGAGTCAATCCATTCCTATTTGATATTGTAATCATGTAATAATTCATTTGGTTCAAGTCTTGCCTTCCATTAGTGTGGATAGGTCAAGTAGAGTTGAAACCATCGGTCCAAGCCTTGTCTTCCATTAGTGTGAATAGGCTACGTAGCGTTGCAACCATTTAATTAAGTATTAGTTAGCCATTAAGGCATAATCAATTATTGAGGTTCACTCCGCTACCTTCTATCAACATGGAAAGGGGTGCTACGAACATGTAAACTTTATTCAATCTCTTTTAATTAGGCCAAGTTATATACTTAGTATATGTCACACCTGTTTTTATTTATTTACTTCATTTATTTTATTTATCTTAGCATCGGGTGATTTTGCATGTGTGCGGGCGAGTCCCGGTCTAAAATCTTAATGTTTGGATGAGTTTATGGTTTGAGATAGTGTGCGAACACTATACGGTTGTGACGCGCAACCCGTTTGCAGTCCACTTGGGTACCGTGCGGTGCGCGCGTACCCTGCGGTCATTCAGTTTTAACGTTATTAAATTCGCTCGTTGAGTGGATTAATATATATATATATATATATGATTATATATGTGTATATAAATATGTATATGGGTATATATGTTTATACATTATTATTATTATTTTTAACGTAATGTGCATATATGTATGTTTATATGTGTATATATACACATATGCTGATAAATATATATTTTCTTAACATTATATGTTTATGCGTAAATGTGTTTATACATATGATTATATATGTCTATACGTTTATAATATGTTATGTATGTTCATATATGTATGTTTATAAATTTGTTTATGTAGGTTTATCTATATATGTTTATATATATATATATGTATATATGTTTGTAATTATAATAATAATAATAATTATTAATATTACTATTATTATTATTATTATTAAACTCTTTTTATTTACTATTTTATTTTATTTTATTTCCTTTGATTTATTTATTTTATTTTATTTTATTTTATTTATTTCTTTTTATTTCATTTTATTTATCCCTTTTATTCTTCTTCTTTCTTTCTTTTTTTTCTCCTCTTTCTCCCTAACCCTAGTCTTTTTTTTTTCATGCGCCGCCACCCCCCCTCTTTTCTCTCCCCCTCCTCTTTCTCTCTCTCTTCCCTCTTTCTCCCTTCTCCCTCCGCGCGACCCTCTCCCTCTCGGCCCCTCCTGCGCGCTCCGGCCGCGCGACCACCCTCCCCTCTGCCCGCGCCGGCCTCCTCCGTGCGGCCGCACCCAGCCGACCTGCTGCCGACCTCCTCTCCGACTCCGGCGGCGTTCCCTCCGGCCGCGCCTCCTCCCCCGCGTGGCTGCCTTCCGGACGAGCCCCAGCCGGCTCCCCCCCCTCTCCCGACCGCCGCGCTCCCTCCTCCCTCGCCGGACCGCTTCTGCCTCCGGCCGAAACCCCCCTGCCGGCGCTGCTCTGCAACCCGACCCCGCCTCCCGTCCGGCCTCCCTCCTCCGGCCTCCTCCGACGCCCGGCCGTCTCCGGTAGCACCCCCCGCCGGCACTGCCCTGCAAACCGCCCCCGTCTCCTACCCGCTACGGCCGCACAACCTCCGGCTAGCCTGCTACTGGCCCGCACAACCTCCGGCCAGCCTGCTACTGGCCCACACAGCCTCCGGCAGGCCCACCTCGGTCGCGCAACCTCCGGCCAGCCTGCTACTGGCCCGCACAACCTCCGGCTAGCCTGCTACTGGCCCACACAGCCTGCGGCAGGCCCACCCCGGTCGCGCAGCCTCCGGCCAGCTTGCCCCGGTCGCGCTGCCTCCGGCCAGCCCGCCTCAGGCCGCGCCGCACTCGACCTGCCCTGCTCGCCGCACCCGTCACACTCGCTTCGACCCGTAGGCCTCCCGCGGCGTCAACGTACTGTCCGGCTAGCCACTCGTAGCGCCGCAACGCTGTCCGGCACCACTGCTCCTGTTCGCGTGACCAGTCGCGCGCCTCGTTCTTTTCGAGGTGTGCGTCGAACACTTGCCGCCGAAGGCGAGCAGTTTGGGTTCACCCGTTTCACCTGCTCCGGTGTCGAGGTGTGGTTTTCATTGATTTTGCATGGATTATTTTATATCAACGTATATATATATATATATATTAGTTATTTTTGCGTTCCTGATTCATATAAATTATTTTAAGTCAGCATTTATGTGTTTTAGTTGTTTTGCATCTGTTGCAGCGTGTTGGCGAGGAAACCCCGCATTACAGTCACTGTCTTACGTGCGTTAGCGCGCCTGTGTGAGGCGTGTCGTTTCATTGCTTTTGGACTGCGTTTCGAGGTAGGTTCCCCCTGCACTTGCCTTTAAATTTAGAATTTACAGATTCTCGTCATTTCATGAATCTTTATTAAAATTGAAGTAATATGAAGTAATTATAGTTAAAGTGGTGTTTTGCTAGAATTGGGACTGTATATTCCTTTGCATTACACTGAAAGCATATCTCTGGATTATTGTGCACAGTAATGAAAATGCCCGTTTGACACTTAAAAGAAATGAAAATGTTTTCTTTTAAATGTGCAACATCAGGGTTGATAAAATGCCCGGTTGACCCTTATAAATACATTGTGCTTCTTTTCAAGAACGGCTTGGGTTGCAATGTGTTCGTCTTTATAAAATAGATTTCTTAAATGGGGTTTCAAATGATTTTTCTGAGGTTGAAAGTGTTCCTTTGATTCTTGGAAATGATTTAGTATTAAATGAGTGCATGAGGCCCGTTTGGTACTTTTAATGAAATTAATGTTTTGAAAAGTCTCTTTGGAGTGATCTTTTGTGTGTGTTGATTGGGTGAGCTGAGTATGTGATGCTTGTGCATCGTGACTAGTTTTACATTGTTGACTCACCCCTGATGATTATACGTGTTGACATGGGAACCTGACATAGTGAGTGAATTCTCTGAGAACGATTGCTGCACTAGTTTAGATTACGCACTGGCTAGTGACCCTTAGTGTGGTTGGAGCCGCTAGGGGATTGGGCCCCTCGGTTAGGCCAGGTAGGGCTATACTGAGCGTTTGGGCGTTATGACGTCATCGAGAGTAGGCATGCCTTCAGGATGAGTCACATGTATAGTACGTTCTGGTTTGTTCACGATCTCCTAGGTTCGACCCATGTCTCTTTTAGTGTTTATTTGTATGTGACAGACGATTGAGAGGTCGAATTTGGATGCCGACCCTTGTGTGCCATTTTTTTCCCATTGCCCTTAGTGGGTGTGTTGTGTGTGATTTTCTTTTTGACTAACAACTAAAGTTTGAATTTCTAAATTGTTCGCAAAATGTTTTAAAATGCAATTCACCTGTTTCTTTCAACATTAAACTTGTTCTAAATTGAAAAGGGCAATGAACTGTTACTTGTTTTCAACATTAAACTTGTTCTAAATTGAAAAGGGCAATGAACTGTTACTTGTTTTCAAAATGGAAAGTGTGTGTGTGTGAAAACCCATATTTTCTATAATGTAGTTCAAACTTGAAGTTGGTAAATTCTTCTTTTATTGGTAGTGCTTTGGGAATAGATTTATCGGGCTAGCCTACTGAGTTTTAATACTCACGCCTATAGTGTTTTCTTGTTTTTAGTTTCTGTTGCAGGTTTGACTCGAGCTTGCTCGCCGTGGACGAGAGTTGGTTGTAGTTTGACGATCGACTCTCGGGGTCGCGAGGAGTTTGGTTCGTGGTCAGGTTAGTTATGTTTTTGGCTGTTTCATTTTATTGTCGTTTATTTATTTCTGCTGCTTAGTAAATTTTTATTGGGCGAAATCGTTCCCACTTGTACTCTGTGATGCCCTGGCGCTTGTCGCCAGCCCGGGAGGATCGGGAACGCCTCCCGGGTCATGTCGCGGATTGGCTCGGGTGACCGGTTCGGGGTCGACCCGGGTTGGTTCGTGACAATATACTTGCCATTTCACATTTCATATTTTACATTTAATAAATATTTGTAAGCACTTACCTTAGGCTGGTCAAGTGGTGAGCATACATTGTACATGCCATTATGCAATTCTCATTAACAACATGCCATTTATTATAAGGAGTCTCAACTTTAGAAAGGTCAAGCAAAAGCACACCTGAATTGTCACGACCCGCTTCCACCAAAGATGCCCCTCCTGAGGTGGCAATGGTGAAAGGGAGATAATGACCCCCGAGTCCCGCCCCCAGTAGGCCCCGGAGTGGTGACTAGCACCAAGGGTATGAGTTTTCACAAATATGGAGGGCATTACCCTTTTTATTATCTAAGATCGAAAAATAGGATGAGTCCAACACCAAAAGAAAAGGGAAAAGTAAATGAAAATAAACCCAAAACCAAACCCATATGCATGTTTTATACAATACTGAAACAAAAGTACAAGTACAAGAAAAGCTCCAAAGTACGATAAAAAAAAGAAAGCAAAAACTGCAACCATCAAAACTCCAACGCCCAACTAGCAAGGTCCCGCACGGTCCCTGAAGTCCTCCTGAAAACCTGAAAGTAAACGTAGGGTGAGCATACAAGTATACTCAGTAGGAAAACCTAAAGCTCTCGTGCATAGGTGGGGAGACATCCTAATGCCCCGTGAGAAAACAGAAGGAACCAAAGCCTAGCAAGAAATCTATCCACCCAACCTTACAAGCCACACTCACTAAATATCGCAAGTCAATAGAGTAGTATAGTAATATTATCAAAGTATGGGCACCCCGCACCACCTTCCCACTGAATACTGCTTAAGCCCTCACGCCTAACGCTCTGATGCTTCCCCCTCTTCCTGAGCTAGTGCCGCAACCTGGCCATACGAAGCTCGAGCTAGTGCCGCAACCTGGCCATACGAAGCTCATAGTATCCCGCCGGCACTCAATTCTCGGCCATAACCACATCTCATCCCGAAGACACCTGGGAACCACATCACATCTCATCCCAAAGACACCTGGGAACATATCACATCCTCATCCCAAAGACTCTTGGGAAACATCTATCGTAATCTGCCCGAAGGATCTTGGGCTATAGAACCTGGAAGAGGGAGCACAGGGAAGAGCAGTAACCATCCATCCTTTAGATGTTTGAGAATCTCACCCTCCCGTCCCACAGGTGTTCGGCACCTAGTGCTCAACATGGGTGGGGTGCGTAAAGAAACATAAAAAGTACAGATTTATATAATTATATCAACCACTCAGCCCATCCTAAGGCTTCTACACAAAAGATCTGAGCACATGCCTCGACACTGCTAGCTCGAAAGTATGCACACAATAAACAGCCCCAAACCCCATTAAGCTTTTTATGTTTTAGCAGTTTTAGTTTATCAGTTCCTTAACTACCGAGCAACTAACAACAACCAAACCAGATCAATTGTTCGTAAAACATATCCCTGCCAACCACAAATAAAGTTAGAGAAAACACAAGCAACACAATACCATTTTCTTTTATCAGCCAATCAATTCAATTGATTTTCCGTATTTAATCAACTACCATGCCCCACAATTCATTAGTTAACTCTTCCACTTTTATTCATATGCACAACCCATCCCTGCAGCCCTGCTGCCAACCACCATAACCACAACACATCGGAAACAATACCCGTACCACATCATCATTCCTTTGATACCTTTTACCGCAGCTCCGCTGCCCATCACAACCATATCATACACGCCAACCCACAACCCAGCCAACCGCAGCCCTGCTGCTCACCCGTTCCACAACAACCCACGAAACACCCCTTCACATAATTAAACCCCAACCAACACCCACAAATTCATTCTTTCATTTAGTTTAACCGGGGTGATCATACAAGGGTTCCAGGTATTCATTTAATCAGCCAACTTTACATGATTAACCAATTTCCACATTCTATGAAATTTCATCCACAAAACAATACAGAAAAACAAGGCAACATTTAATTGCGCAAGCAAAGACCCCCAACGACCGTGATTTTCAGTAGGAATAAGCCTATTCAATTCACAACATAATCAAAGGATAAACATTGATGGAAATGAAACAACAATATCAACAAAACTTCCCCAAACCCGTTCTTTAACCAGTTATTATCTTTATTTACTGGTTCAACCGTATCTCACGAAAACAAGAGGATACCCACCCCGCATGATGCACAAAAGAGAGTGAGACGAAGGTAAGATCCCTACCTGAACAGGTTTTGATGTCCTTCTGCAAGAACAACCACCACGAGGATTTCGATCACTCCTCCCGACGACTACGTCCTCCCGTGGACGCTGCGGCACAACTACACTAACAACCAAGAGAGACTCTATTAAGGTTTAAGGTGTCACTTGTCATAGCATGGCAAGGAGGAACAGAAAGAGGAGATCGAGGAAGGAATAAGAACGTGGTAGAACGTACCATTAAGATGACGTTCGACGAAGAGCGTCGTTCCTGTCAAATATCAACAATCTCCTCAGTAGGAAACTGCAAAGAGGAAGTCGAAGAAGAGGGAGTGGAACGAGGTGCACGATGTTCGCCTCGTCGACACGATCCCGCAACCACCGACAGATCGACGATCGGAGTCCGGATGAAGAAGATAGGAGGAAGGCTTCTGGGTCATCCGGGAGCGTCGCCGTGCAGAGAAGAAGAGGGGTCCGTAAATAACACGTGACCCTCTCTTATATAGGCAACGAAAAGGTAAAACGGTACGCAACGTGTATTAATGAATACACGACGTGATCGTACAACTGTTACGTTGTTTGACTGGTCAACACACGACACGTCACGCGGTTTCCATGCGTTTAATGATAATAATAACTTCAATTAATAATAGGTGTTTTATTGACCCGAGACATGAGTCATAAAAAGGTATTCATCATTGGTCTTAAAATGACCGTCATAATTTCAGGATTGCAACGTCATAGACGGTTCGCCAATCCGATACCGTATGAGGGAGATACGTTGGATACAAGATCCCGTAATAATAACAATATTATTATTATTGGGTGTTTCGTGGACCCAAGCCACGAACCATAATTTAATATCCATCCTTAGACTTGAAACGATCGTATTAATGACAGGATCACATCACCACTGACGAGAAGTCAATCGGACGTCGCACGCGGGAGTTATGACGGGTCGAAGATTTAATAATAATATTAAATCTATTAATTCACGAGCGTTTCGGGTACCCGATCCAAAAACCCGAAAAAGACATCTAATATTGGACTCATAATTTTCGTCTCGAAGTCAGGATCACACTGGCGCTGACGTTTCGTAAAACTGAGGTCGCATGAAGGAGTTATGAACTAAACATGGTTTTCCCAACAAAATTAATAATTACATTATTATATTATATTATTTAATTTAATCCCTTAAATTCTCACATTCTCTCTCCAATCTCCTTTGACATTCACGCACAAAGTATCCCATTTATTTAGGTGGGTTACACATGTCGTCTCTCTCTTATATTCATTTTTCTATAAATTTAATTTCCTTTCAACATGTTTCTCTCTCCAATCTAACATTTTCTTTCATGATTCTCTCCCAACACCAAAAGTGGCGCCTCCCCTTTCTTTTACTCCACGTGGAACACCCCAAAACTCCATTCTCACTTCAATGGTATTTATTAATAAAATTAATAATAATAACACCCATAATTAATGTACTAATTTAATCCCATTAAATTAGTTTACCATGGTTATTCTCATATTAAATTAAAACCATTCCATTTAATTAAATTCAAATCATTTAATTTACTAACCAAAATTAAAACCATTTAATTTTGTTAGTTGCACATTTTTTTGTCTAACGTTATTATTATTATGAAATAATTATAATTATAATAAGAAAAAATTATTATTATTAAAATAATAATAATAGCACAACTCCAAATCAAAATTAAACCCATTTAATTTCATTTACCAATCACACACATATTTCACGCCACCATTATAAATTATTATTATCAAAAATTATTATTATAACACGCGTCGTGTTTGACCACATCAAATTTTACAAAGCAATGGACCGGAGAGGTCCGGGCCATTACACGAATGGTGGCTCAAACGTGTCAAAACACTAAAAACCCAATTAAGGCATAACCTTTGACATGAGGCGGATTGAGTTGTGGTGAAACCACTAACAACTAATCACATATTTGGAAAGAGCATAACTATACAATTCTAACGAGTATAATCATGTCATGTTAATTTAAGAAACGGTTTCCAACGAAACCGGTGGGCCCCACACGAACATTCCAAAAACAACGAACTTTAGGGATGAGTTATAGACCACCCACTTTAGGGTTGTACGATACTTTTCCTCCAGTATCGGCCTTTGATTTTCCTTGGATCAGAGTAGATCTAAGAAAAGGTGAAAACACTCACATGACGATATCTAGGTTGAGAGTGAAAGAGAAGAAGAACGACTAAAGAGAACTCGAGTACTTGCCATTGCGCATCCAACGTGACGAACGAAAGCTCGATCAAAAGCCGGACGAAGAAGATCTCTTGATTCCATGTTTGGATCTTCAAAAACCCCAAAATTGAGAGAGAACTAGGTCAATCCCACATAAACTTGGATTAGGGAGGAAGGGAAGGATTAATAGATCATTAAGGGCGTTTTGGTCATTTTACACCTGTTTTTATCCCGCGCACGGTTTGACAAAACCGTGTGCAAACCATGCGAGATGGTTCTGCCTGAATCTTAGAAAAAGGGTGGTTCGCATGGTTAGGCTGCATGGCTGTGCGCAAACCATGTGAGATGCCAGTGTCCAAAAAAACACAAACCGCATGGTTAGACAAACCGTGCGCAAACCGTGCGCAAACCGTGCGCAAACCGTGCGCAAACCGTGCGCAAACCGTGCGCAAACCGTGCGCAAACCATGTGCAAACCATGCGACTTGACCTGAGAAAAAGTGGGGTTCACATGGTTAGGCCGCATGGCCATACCAAACCATGCGAGATTCCACCGTCCAAAATAACACAACCCGTATGGTTAGGCAAGCCATGCACAAACCATGAGACTTGGCCCGTTTTCCTAAAAAGAGGTGTTCTGAGCTCCAAACAAGCCCCGAACACCCTCAAAACCTTTTCTAACTCATTAGACATCTATATTAGGTCCAAAGTAAAGATTTAGACCGAAAATTAAAGGATCCATATCTGAGTGAAAAGTCGGGTTCTTACAGGGTAACTCTAACTGATCCATGGAGGAATTCATACAGTTTATGGTGTCAAACGGTCTGATGGATCTTGTCTTTTGGGGTTGTAGATACACCTGGTGTAACAACCGGAAAGGGATTAGTCAAATCTGGTGGAGGCTGGATATGTGCCTTGCCAGCCTGCAGGGCTTGGATTCCTTCCCACTATCTTCGATTGATCACCTGCCTTGATTTTTTTCTGACCATGCTCCTCTGGTGGTCTCCTTAAAGAAAGAGAACAGAAGAATAAAAAGCCTTTGTTTTTTCTGGAAGATGGATTAGGATGGAGGGTTTCCATTATTTAGTTCAAAATTCTTGGAACCAGCCGGTGGCTGGAGATGCTTGGTTCAGGTTTTCAAAACATCTCAAACGGCTGAGGAAGGAGCCTCAATTTTGGGTGTCGAGCAGTCCCAGCAACAATGCTCACTTGGAGGAGCTACAAAGTGAGATAGGAAGTACTGAAGAGAGTCTTTTAACTAATTGGGATGATGATATTTTTATTATCCTCAAAGAGATGAAAAACAAGCTGGTTGATAGGATGCTTGAGTGGGAAAGGATTTGCAGGGAAAAGTCCAGGGCAACGTGGCTGCGAGAGGGGGATCAACACAACCCTCTCCAGGCTTGTACTAAAGAAAGAAAGGTAGCCAAGAAAGTCAATCTGTGTCTTCAGGATGGTTCCTATACTAATGAAATTGAGGTGACAGGGAGGCTTGTTGTGGATCATTTTGAGGGACTTTTTCCCGGTCCTGAAAGCACTTTGGGCCGCAGAGGTGAGGAGATTATTGGTTGGGAGGATTTCATGCAATGTATAACTAAGCTAGCGGTGGATAGGGAGAATGAAAAGTTAGCAGCTCTGTTAGACATGGCGGTGATTTACTAGACAATAGTATGTTTAAAATAGGATTGTTTTCCTAGAAGGGATGGATTTTTGGGCACTTTCTTTGTGGCAACCTGGGACATTATCAAGGAGCACATCAAAGATGCACTACGAGATTTTTTCAGAGTGGGGGAGGGGGCTTTAAAGATAATGGTTTGTGCTGCCAGAGTGCTGTTGATTTTGAAGCTATCTCATCCATGCTCCATCATTCAGTACCGTCCGATTTGCTTGTGCAATTTCATATATAAAATCTTGAAAAGTCTTCTTAATAGAAGATTGGGTCTTGTGGTGCTGAGAATTATTTCGTATCAGCATCATGGTTTTATTCAAGGAAGGATCATACATGGGGCAGTGGGAATTGCTCAAGAGATGGTGGTGGAATTGAACAGGAAGGCTTTGGGCTCTTACATCATCATTAAAGACGACATGGATAAAGCTTATGACAGAATCGAGTGGACATTCCTTTTCAAGGTTATGAGGAACCTTCGGTTTAGTGAATGGGTTTGTGACCTTCTATTCAGATTCAACTCAACACATTAGATCTTGATCTCTTTCCTGGTAAAATGATTTGTTTTTTTTAAGACAGTTCCTGGTCTTAGGAAAGGCAATCCTCTCTCACCCAGTTTATTTATTACTCCTCAGGAGGAGCTCTATAGAAATATAAATTGATGTGTGTAGGAGGGATATATTTTTCCATATAATAACAGAACGAGGTACAACAACATTTCACACCTGGTGTTTGCTGATGATCTTTTGATCTTCATTAATGCCAGGAACTGTTTAATTGCTGGATTTAATAAAATTTTGGAGATTTTTGGTGGTCGTAGTGGGAAAAGTATTAACTTGGATAAGAGCAAGGTTTACATAGCCATGAGACGCTCCATCAGGAGAAGAAAAATTATAAAAAATAAGTTAGGTGTGCAAGCTTGTCAACTTCCCTTGTGGTACCTGGGTGTTCCCATCTTCAATGGTAGAATTAAGAAGGTTCTTTTTTATGACATTTTAAATCGAATTATGGGACATATTAGCAATTGAAAAAATAGGTTCCTCTCATTTGGTGGGCGCATCACTTTGGTGAATAGTGTTTTAGCCTCTATCCCTGTGCATGTTTTTCTGTTATCAAGGCACTGAAAGGGATAATTGATCAACTAGAAAAAATTATGAAAAGCTTTATTTGGGATTTTAATCACTCTGGTAAGTGTCACTGAGATTCTTGGAGTAGAATTGAAAATCCTATTGATGAAGGGGGTGTTGGCCTTCGTGATGTTGTAGAAACCATGAACATGATGCTGGCGTGATAGATCATTGACATGAAATCTCTATGCAGGATATTTATGAGACATCATTATGGTGTGGATTGGAAAACCTGGAATGATAGAGCTGGGAGGATGTTGGGACTTGAAAAAAGGATGTTTGATCATACGGAATGCATGGAGGATAATGTGTGATGGGTGGTGGGCAGAGGTGATATCAGTTATTGGAATGATAATTGGGCCTTTCACCATCTGTTTTTCCTTGGGTGCCCACCTCCGATGATCTCATTCAGAGAAGTGGCACAACATCCAAGGCTGATTAATAAAACTCTCGATGAAAAACAATGATCCATCTTTCAGAATATTTGCTTGACAGAGGAGCCCGATTGGTGCGTGTTTGCGGGATCTTCCTCAGGTGTTTTTTCTGGGCGTGAATATTGTGACTTACTGCATGTTAATAGCGAAACTGAGACCCGGGCGGTGGATATGTGGTGCAAAAAGGTTCCTGTTCAGATGAATTTCTTAATTTGGAGAATCAGGATTCAAGCCTTGCCTACCGATGAAAATGTTAAGAAGAGGGGTATCCACATGGCTTCTGACTACAGATGTTGCCACGGCCCTCGAAAAGAAATAGTCTGGCACTTATTTTTTGATGGGAAATGGGTGTGTGGACTTTGGGAATTCCTGTATAGTTTGCATGGGAATCGCGGGGTGCTGCGACACAATGACTAATTTTCTGGTGATTGGTTCCAGGAGGCGGGACAGAGGGAGGGAGAGTCATTTTCTTGAGGGATGGGGTTTATCGTGGTTTGATGGGTAATATGGGATGCCAAAAACAAGGTGCCAGAAGAAAAACATCACTCTCTTCTTTGGCTTCAGGTACACGTGAAGACCCTTATGGCGGATCTTGTAGGTGTCTCACAAGGTGGGGGAGCAGGAACATCAATCAGCAGATTTATTCCACGAGAGGCTATTGCTATTGGGTAGGAAAGGCGCATCAAGGGGAGGTGGGTGGTCCTGTGTCCGATAGCTGTCGGTCTGGAACTTAATGTGTATGGTTCTTGCCTTCATGGGGAAATGAGATGAGGCAGCATAGTTCATGATAGAAGAGGATCTGTTATTTTTGGATTCAGTTCATTCTATGGGTAGGGAAACTCTATAGAAGCGGAAGCGAGGGCGACTGGATAGTAGACTCATGCTGTCCAGAATTTACAATTTCTTGCTTACAAAGTTGGAGTCAGATTTTAATGTTCTGGTTGACATCCAGCGTGGAAAGGCCAGTCCTTCATGGGAGATTTCTTATTTTATCAGAAGGTGTAAGATGTATATCTCTTAAAATATGGTGATCAAACAATCTTGTAGGGAAGGTAACTTCACTGCAGATGCCTTGGTAGACAAAGGGGGTCCTAGGGAGCCCAATATTTTGTTCTTTCATACATGATCCTTATCGAATGATATTAATCTAATTGTTAGGGGGGATTCCCTGGGGCTTCATCATTCCCCCACCCCTCTAATCTTTTATGGACTGCTTTCTCATGAAAATATATTTAATGAATGATGATGAACTGACAACCCCCAAGAAACTATATATTGTAATAACCCCTCGTGATCCTGGTTCACTGAAAACATTCTTTCTTCCTATAGAAACCTCACAAGATGACCCAACTACATAACCATGAACAATATCCGATTATGAAAAATATCATATCAAAATTGATGGGAAATATGCATGTTGGTTGTTGTGAACATTAGTTAACCATTACTGAAAATGATACACCTAGTAAGGGTATATTGAAAGTGATTTATTTACCCTGGTCAATATAGTTCTCCAAAAGGTCCCTGTCTATGGAATAGCCAGCCTCTATAATTCCATCAGAGTTACTAATATGATACTATTCATGTCTTCTGACCTACCAAGGGATACTTCATCTCTTGTGTAGAACATTGTATCGGCACCGCCAATGTCAAGTCACATAACTGTTTAGTCCACATGGTCTATCATAATGGGATGTAAACATGGTGAGCTAACGGAGTAGAATTCCACGAATGGAATATATGTGAAATCCATTTAGGTTGTTTTTATAACATTATATAGTTGGCTTCAGTCTATAAAATCATACACTAACAGACCTATAACAAATGGACCTACATGCCAAATATGTTGCATGAAAAAATTTCTTTTCCCACTATAAGGAAAGAGTAAAAATCAAGTCATTACCCTCATGGAAATGCGACACGATCCATTAATACATAATAAATCCTAAAATACATACCATATGTGCATCACTCGAATTCAAAATTATACTCAACTATAAAAACACAAACCCATAACATCGATCACTTATCCCAGGTAACTCAAATTTCTTATCAGAATAAGTGTACTTGACGCAACAGTCCAATATCCATCTTAGGACCCAAAGATTACTAATTCTTCTATATACCATGTCCCATATGGTATGATGATAGAAAATAAATTCCTTTGAACCCACTTTTTTTAAGTCCTTCCATAGAAAGCTCTATGAACAATAGTCAGACTGGTTCACTACAATACCTAAAGTGCACATCCCCATATGCTAGAGGCTGCCAACTAAAAGAGAGGGTCTAGAGTCTGTTTTTGTGGATACTATTTCTTTATATCAGTGTAATAAAAATTGAATAAATAACAATACATATTAAATAGTTATTAATAATAAAATTTGTTAAGAAATATATATAAATATGGCTCTAATAATGAATGGAATGAAGTAGAAGTCCGAAGAGCCATTTCGTACATGAAAAACTAATCAACCATTATGAATACCATAAATATAGGAAGGAAATAAACAAATAATAAATTTATAATGATCTACTTCCCACAGTTATCTATTCAACATAAAAAGCTTCATATGCCCATATGAGCCAACCGACTCAAATAGTCTTGAACCTCCGCCCATCCTACGTCTGCAATCATGTGAATGACTGCTTGGGTACTATAGTGAAATGGTCTCTCAAGTAGGGTGTGATAACAAAGCATGGTAGGGAACCACCAACACATTCTCATACATAGAAAGTAATTGTAGGTATCTGTATGTGAGCTACTACTCATGACAATAAATAAAATAATAACTAATAGAAATAACTAAATAACCAACATAGTACATCGGGCCCGATGGATTCCATGGACTGACTATACCTACTTCTTCAAGTTATGGAATGTCTCTGAGTAAGATACATTACTGGAGGAGGATACACATCCTAGCCCTGGGGATCACCCATACTAACCTCTAAAAATAATGTAGGATTCCAGGTATTAGTTGGATACTCCAAAAATAAATAATTGTTCCAGATCATAGGAATCATAGGTAAACCACTCAACCCATGTGTAAATAGTGGAACCCAATCAACATCTCGACATTCTATAATCTACTCCAATGTCATATTCCTAGTCCCCGATCCATAGGCAATGAGGACATTGGAAACCAGATCAATTTCTAAAGAAGATGAACCTTAGGAAATAAGAAAGGAATACACTTCAAATTCAAGATAAGAACTTGATATCCTGCAATCGAGATCTCAATAGACTATTTCCTAACATTTCAAGGAAATAAAATTATAGTACATCTACCAGATATTGAGGAGTATCCCAAGAATTGAACAAGAATATCTTCATCAATCATTGGGGATGTCACTAGAATCCAGTTCTCAGGAGAGATGTGACTACACAACAACCTATGGCATTATCAGGATTATAGAAAGTGAGGCATCCTAGGTGAGACACTGGTTAAGAGGGGTTTCAAGAAGCACTTGATGACCACATTTAAGTTACCTTTAACTGGAGGAATATCGTGATAGTTGGAATTATAGTATGTATTATTCAATCAAATTACTCATATAATCCATATCACATGAACTTCATCTGGGCATCCCCACCATTCGATCACATCACGTCAATCCCAAAATTTGCGTTCTCCAAAGCATATTTGAAATTCATAGTTTCATAAATAGTTTCCAAGTGAGATATTAACTTAGAGTGTGGTGTGGATGAATGCGTACACATATCCCTACTTCCATATCCATTTGGGTTCAAATTTCCATTATGGAATCTATGGTGACACCCACGACCATCAGTAACCAGAACTATAATGCCCTCGCTCTGGGTCAATTAACCATTAGGGAGGCTACTAAGATCCCAAGGTTAATATATTTGGAGGTATCCCTGGTGGGATACTCAAGGTCTACACATAAAGAGGTGTATATCTTGGAATTATTTATTTCAATATATAAGAAGAGGCATCCCTCTTGGGACCCTCAAAGTTAGAATGATAATGAATGCATCCCAATTGGGATCGTCTAAGCCAAAGTGACGGTCTCAGGTCAGCATCGATGCACCAAGACGTCACGTCCCACAACATTACAAACATGGTAGTGAGGACTTTCTAGATACTTGGGGTCTTTCCACTAAATCATCTTTCATGAGATTGATCATGACCTATCTCAGTTCTCAAGGTTACTCTAGGATGGTATACACACCCAATATGATCTCGGTCTACCTATGTTCAATCCACCTAGACATGGACATAGAACGACATGCATCAGTAAGTGAAGTATCACATATTAAGGGGTATGGAGGAGACTCAGTTTCTCATGGGTTTAGGTCTCAGACATTAGGGTCCAAGGCATTAGGCTATCACACAGGGTTTTTTCATGACCCATGTTGTATACCATTATAATTAACCATATTAATTAAATATTGAACACGTCTCTAGATAATATTTAAGTAGTAGGTGTCACCCATAAGGGTGGGCCCAAGTACTCTCATACTACAATAAAAATGAAAAAAATAGCATGTGTCAGTATGAAAAATCACCGACCATTTAAACAACTTTCTAATTATTTTTCATGGGCTATAAGAAGTTTCCAAGGATTGTCCAAGATCATCTGATGCATATGGGTTCTTCTCTCACAACCAAACCACCCAAAATCAATTATGTATGGTTAAATTATAAACAATTAATTAAAATTAATAAGTTATAAAAAACTAAACAAACTAAAAGAAAGCCTTAATGCCTACTACCTCACCAGCTAATCCTGTTACATTGAAACCAAGATCAAATGCCTTCCAAATACCCTTGAAAAATTATCAAAATTAAACCAAGAATAACCCCAAAGAAATGATGTAAAAATAAACACCCAATAAATTTAATTAAATGTTTATGGATTTAAAAAATAATAGTTTTATTATACAATAGTGAAACAGAATGTGACAGAGTGCAGATGAGCTCCAAGGATGTCCTCTTTCAAAGCATAGAAAATGCCCCATTGATAGTATCTGATGCCACTATGATATTGTGGAGTAATAATTAAAAATATAATCAAATAAATAATAAATTGTGAACGAATAGATAATAATACAAAATGAGGTTTCCATAGGATATATAAAACCTCAAAACATGATGCAAAGGGAACATGAACACCCCCTTGAAGGGGTTTAATGAAGGGAAGAAAATAGGCAGAGAGTCTGCTAATACAGGAGAGGAATAGGGAATAATACGGGGGATAAACTCTTAATGTTTCTAGAGGAAAATTGTAATTTCACATCTTTTAATGATAAAAAGGTCTGGCTACACAGTTGACCAAACCAAGCACTAGTCATAAACCCCCATTGTTTGAGGCTCACCCACCTTTCATGCATATGATGCACAATTTAATAGACCGTGCTCCAAATGTGTGACATTTATGAAATTAACTATAGAAACCTACATGGTTTCCCCTAGAAAAACACACACTTTCCCAAACCATCTTCCTATTCAATTAGGGAGACATTGTTATACTGCATGGCTAGAACTAACTCTGTAACAACCAAACACACTAGGATTCACTTTTCCAAAACATCAACTTTGGGCCTTGAATCCCCAAGGTATTCCCAAAACCATTAAGCTATAATTTGAGCCACATTCCATGCATAAAATCATTAATTTGATAGGTTATAATATTTATAATCCAATTCCAAGTATTCAATAAAAAATCAACTGGTCCAGTAATTGAAAACTCAAATTCCATATGAAATTTTCAACTCATATAGACACAAGATCTTACACCATGATTAATTTCAACTTTGTACCTTTATAATCATGGAAACCTTCACAAAACATGGATATAACCATGTATATATATCTAAATCAACGTCATATGGTACCCCATAACGCCTTGCTATCTCTCAGAAGTATAGGTGTTTGAGATATTCCACCTTCATCATCCCCTTAATAGGATGGAAATGAGTTGATTTCATATGTCAATCAATGACCAACCAAATCACATCCTTCCTACTAGGAGTTCATGGTAAAATAAAAAAAATCTATTGATATACAACCCCACTTCTATACCAAAATGGGTAAAGGATACATTAAACTGACATGTCTCTAGTGCTTCAAATTATTTTCTTCATAGGTATGACAACATTATACAATGTACACAATCGATTCTCTCATCCTCTACCACCAATACCAATGCCTCAAATGAATATACATCTTGGTAGTCACAGTGTGCATAGAACTACTATACTGATTCCCAATATCCATCAAATCCTTTCTTATAATTATCATAAATATTAGTATTCCCTCGAAACATAAGAAACCATCATTAACGTGAGATTGTTCACTCGAGGTCTCCCCAACATAATGTATTTCACTAAAAAGATTAAAAAAAATTGTTTCTTAAGAATCATATTTTACACATTCTATGAACACATGCTAATTAGATTCTTCTATATCCAAGAGAATTTCAGTCAATTGAATTATCAAGGAGAACTCCTTGGTGGATTCCTCTAAGGCATGATTCAGGAATTTCCTACTCAATGCATCGGTAAACACATATCCCTTTCTAGGTGTGTATAAAATATAAAAATAAAAAATTTGATGATATTCAACTCATTGTCTCTGCTCTAGGTTCTAATCACATTGAGTAAAAATATCCTTAAGGATTATATGATACAAATATACAAAATACTTATATCCGAAGTTATAGTGGTGATGTTTTTTTGATGGAATTCACCACTATATCCAAATAAAGATCAATCATTAGATAATTATTCTAATAAGGGTTATGTTAACATGTGACAAATGGAAAAAACTGCTTTCCCTGCATAAGAACACATCTGAATCTCACAGCTAATGCATTTCGAAAATGTCATAACCAAACCCTAGTCTCAGATGAATCAGAACTTGAGCTGATGTCACCCTCAACATATGTTCCTCAAATGATCTCTGCATTTTATCATTCCATTTAAACATAACACCCTTATGATATAATTCATTCATATGAGATGAAATCTTTTATAAATCCCCAAAAAAGATTGTAATTACTATACAAACCCAAGACTCTCTTATTCTCAAACAACATTACCGGGTTTCTCCCATAACATCACCACATGAAACTTTTCTGAATCCATTAAGATGCTCATCGTAAATATAATATGTTCTTAAATCCTCACTTGTTGGATCCAAAACCAAAATTTATAAATCATTCTATACAGATTTTTTTTAGAGTTCTAAAAACCATATATATTTGATACACGTGTTCTTACTTCGAATTAGATTACACCAAAATATTATCCTTAAAAACAACCACCAAAGATTCAAAGAACTTATAAAATATTTGATTTATCAAAGATATAAACACTACAAGAGCATAAGAAGTATTGGATAAAATAACCATATCCACATAATTTCCATACATTCTTCGGAATGATGTCTTAGAAATAATCACATTTCATAATATTTGGTAATGGAACCCTAATCATAGATAAATCTTAGAGAACTATTGTGATTTTCTGATATGATCAAACATGTCATGAATCCTAAAAAATGGATAATTATTCATAAATATTACTAGAATATTCTTTTTATAGTCAACATAATGTTTGAGGCCTCCATCTATATTCATTTTTAGGAGAAATGGTGAATCCTAAGGTGACATGATTGGATGAATAAACCCCATTAGCCTCATGATCCTCAAGTTGAAACTTTAGTTTATTTAACATAGTGTGTTCCATATAATAATATATTAAGGAGATACGACTCTTCCTCATGAGAAATTGAATAGTAAAAATGATCTACCTTTGGGGTGGTAACCTGAAATATAATCAAGAAATACCCTAGGGTGCTAATTTACTATGGTAGGAAGTGGGGCACATAAAACGTTGGTCAAAATTGTCAAGTAACATCACCAAAAATTAGGATGAGATCATTCTGGCCTAAAAAACAATATGACCTTGTCTCATAGATATAGGATGGGACTCACCCTGAAAGGCTTGATTAACCCCATTGGAATACTGAAAATGAACTTGATGATGATAATAATCAACATGGGCCTTAAAAATCCATCCAATACACAACAACAATGAGGTTGAATATATCATGGTCAAGGACTATGATATCCTATTAAAAAATTTTATTTGGTGTTAATAACCCAACAATCAATACATCTAAAATCCTATTCCACCCTCCTTTATAAGGCAGTGCAAATATCCATCATAAATAGCATAATATCCAAGAATAATCCCAACACATCAATCGACATAGATGATATAAAAGAATGATATTCTCTTATATAAGAAATACTAGACTATGGAGGTTGAAATAAACAATTTAAGTCTCATAGTAGTTTCCCCTGATTCAAATTCCCATGTTATATACTCTTCTTCATAAATAAATCTATCCACACATCCTTGACCTTTCTTTACTGCATGAGTATCCACGATTTTCAGAGAATGAAATCCACCACCTTCTTCTATTTTCAATCGAGCCTAGGAGCCTTTTGTATGGAGGATCCAACCCAACTACCTATGGATAATATCTAAAAAATGATTAATAATGACCAGATTTCACACAATGATGAAAAATCCTAAGTGCAACTATATATTTAAGATTATTATAGACAGGGCTTCGATGCTGGAAGAAAATCCCCAGGTGTTTTCTTGATGAATCCCCAGTAACTAATCTACGAATGGACTAGGCACGATTACCATGTTTTCTTTTATAGCCATATGAATATATTTACCAACCCCTACAATAACAAAATCCCCACTAAGACCTATCTTCCCATACATGTATGCCTCAACTATATCCACTTTATCAACTACGTTGGTAATGGTTAAAAAGAACATCTGAATAACCATTGATCAAATATCAAGCTTCAGACCTATCTCAAGACATCTAACATTGAGGCAATTATTAGTGAAATTCTCTTGAGATAGATATAATAACTTGATGAAATGATTATCATACTCCATCATTGAATGGTCTCCTTGATCCAAGGCCACAAACTATTGATCCATCAGCACTTGAAATGTATCAGGAAAGAAATACTAAGTGAAGGCCTTATTGAATGTGGTCCAAGTAAATCTACTATGTAATTTAGCTTGCACAATGGAATACCGACACATTATTCCCAATCCTTCAAATATAAAAGTGGAAATTCCCACATTAGATTCATTTGGAGTATTCATGAAATGTAAAATCCTCCAAACACATTTAATCCATTCTTTGGGTTATTTGGTTCATTTGTCACCATGGAATATTAGTGGATTTATTTTGGTAAACTCCAAAGCTTGATCCACCATCTATTTTTGGTTTCCATCACCCACATGACCCAAGAATTGAACAATCTAGTTTAGTTTTTCCTCTAAAATCTGGTATACTGGAGGGTTTGATTATAGAACATTCCATATAAGTATTTTTATAAGATTAAAGGATATTCTTATAGGAGTCATGATATATTAAACAAAAAAGATAATGCTTAATCATCTTAAGACTACATATCAAAATCATAATATGAACATCATGAATCAATATTATAAACAATAAAACAACAAAAAACATTAAAATATTCATATAAATAAACCCAAAACTCACGCTCAAGGATTGATAAAAAATATTTGACCAGTAATGGTAACTTGAGGTCAGGTATGAATGTTAAATAGCCAAGCACCCTTCAACACTTAGCACCCATGTTCTGATGATCCTAATCCTAGGATAATAACCACCCCCAAAAATCATGGGTTTCTCTGATACTATATTGTAATGAACCAACAAGGGTCGACCTGATATTTTACCCAAGAAGGCCTTCCACAAGGCCGAAATTGAGTTCCCAATCACCATGTGCTAGTGATAAGCACCGAGGTATCAACAAACAAAACCATGAGATTCATTTCAACATAAAAACACAATAGGACATATTCATGTATAACAAGATAATGATAAAAAATCATAGTGAATCATTGAATATGGGATACACAACCATGAGACATAACATAACATTATAGAAGGTTAACCCCCAAAATAAAAGAAGCACTAGACTATAATCAAGTCTCCATGTAGAAATTAAAGAAAAAAACAACATAGTCTAATATAAAGCCAAGAAAAAAATGGGATATAGCATATGTAAATATAATACTATGACACAAAATGAAAACTAATCCAACGTAATGAAATTTATAATGATATTGTGTCCCAACAAAACATATTGGTATCAAGAAATCCCATAAGATTCCACAACATAATGAGTATCTATCCATAATCTCAAATGGTACCTCACCAACTAGAAACCTGCATATGTATGTAAACTGATGCACCCATGTTTCCCATGTGAAACATTTTCTCAAGATGCTTAGGTTATCCATACTCTAAATTTTGTAAAACATTTTAAAAAGAAATATACCACCACACCCATTATTGAATAAATAATTTATTGTGAAAAACACATTTGAGTCATTTCATTGAACATATAAAGATAATAAAACTATTATTTAATGAAAACCCCCTTTCAAAACCATTTTCCATGCTGAAACCAAATTTATTTGCACAATATATCCCTCATAGATATTAAATAATCCATTTTTATAATCCAACCGAAAGGAAAAGATAATAATTACAATGTATTCCATGAGAATGAACAATTTTATAGAGACACTTTCCATTCCAATAGAGGAAACACAATGTCTTTTGAACATAGTGATTGAAAATGATGAAATTTGGTCATAAAAATCCTTGTTCTATATTAAGAATAATTAATTACCCACCAAACACTCAATATATAAACATCATACCCCATTAGGGTTTTTAATAATCAAGGGAAAGATAGATGTGGAGTAGATATAGTGAAAAGATGATAAATTAAGTTGATATTCACACATATCCTCACAGAGATCCACCCAAAGAGACATAGGATCATAAAGAGGCCAAGGGGAGAACATTATATTAAGTTAAGTAATGGTTGGGTTGAGCTAATGATAAAATAGGATGAGATTTATTTCACAAAATTCCAAGGGTATCATAGTAATTTTATATTTTTAATAAAGAAGTATGGGTCACATGATAAGGATGCACGATTAGAAAAAATATACACTAATCATACAATCCCTAATTCCCCATGAAAACAAAAGTGCACGGTTAATGGGATATATCATCATGGATATAAAAAATGTGTATGTAGTCCAACCACCTCTGGAATTAAATCCAATATCACACATGGTTTTCCTAGGTATATCGCATGATAAGACAAATAGTTCTTAATCCATGAAAAATGGAATTAGAACTAACATAGACATATCATACAATTATCACATAGTTACTACTAATCGTGTGAAGAATATGTTCCTAGAATGTATATCCCAACACTATAAACTCTCAAACCATCAACTCCAAAAAAACATTTGGATCCATAATGTTGAAAAAAGAAGCTAAAAATAAAACATATCTATAACTTGAAGGGATTCACATGCAAGATGAGTGGGCCTCAACATACCCTTCTAGATACTCTTGAGGGATATGATTTTTTCAATCATATTATCATTAAAAAAATTATGGATGATTTATTATGGTAAGGAATTAAGTAATGGAATATGAGAAAACTTGATATAAATAATCCTAGTTAGAACCAAGAGTGAATTAGAATGAAATGAAAGCTAATGTGATGGTTTCATATCGTGAAAAATTTTGAGATTTAAAATTTCATGTAATAATATAAAAATAATCCCTTATGATGTTAAATTTTTATCACTCATGTTAAATCCTTTTTGTTATAGTAATTGATCAAGTCTAAAAAATCATGTTATTGATGATTTTTATGGACAAAGAGGATACTATACCATTATATAACATAGTGGGACATGTTTTTTAGTGAGAAATCACACCATTATGCCAAAAAAAACTATCATGAATCCTGACTAATAGCAGGAACATATTTGAAATCTCAAATACACCAAAGTTGAGAAAGATGGAGTCTTAGGGAAGTTTAGGTGGAAAAGATGATTAAGGAATGAGTAATCAGTTTCCTACATGAAAAAAATATAAGAATAAGCACCCAAGAAAACATCTAAAAAGATATGGGATTTTTTTATGCATGAAAAAGGATAGAATATAGAATCTAGTTACTAAAGAAAAATTAATATTTTAGTTGACATAGTAAAAGGAAAAAATGGTTTATCCTAAAGTACCATTGATATTTTACTATCATAAATTTTATAAAATGGGAACTATCTAAGTCAATGCCCTAATACAAGGGATAACAAGGACTATAGGAACTAAAAACTTATATGGCAATGGGAAAACAATCTAATGATAACTATTGAGTAGGGTTACAAAAATGATGTTGAATTAGGAACACTTCTGACCCACTCAGTGAGTGTAGTATTCATATCATGTTCAACCTACTCCTTTATACATGTAATTTTTTATAAGAATATAAAATTTCTACTGTAATGACTAGATGTATAATTAGTAATAAAATATTATATTGGTAAGATTAATATATCCATAATATATAATTGATCACTAATATATGTTTAAGGGAATGTAATTCATACAAATATTTTCCTCTTTAATTTAGTTAAATTTTAAATGATATTTGGCATGGATTGAAATCCTTGATATAGTGGATATGATAATTTCAAAGAGTGTAAAATGAAATCTAAAATCCAATATCAACCCATTATCACCTATTTATAAAAGGATGACTATAAAATAACTATAGAAAATTTGACCCTTTATATTAGGGTATTTAAATAAAATGGTCTAAGAAAATATTAGCATTATTTATATTCATATTATGTGGGAAAAGATGAGTCCACTAGTCACATAAAATATTGTGAGAATGAATCTTCATTGGAAATTGAATATTGTATCATAGATACCCTTAAATTATTTTTTAAGTGAGTAATAATTAAAACCGTGAGAATACAATTTATTTAAAGGGTTGGGGTAGGAGAATGTAACACCACGTGATTGTGGAATATTATTTTTTCTAAATCATTACTATGTTTGATAGCTTATGATGTACACAACACTAGACAAAAACAAAAACATGATATCATGACAATTAAATATTATCATTATAACAAAATAATCGAGTTCGCATGTATAAATAGGGGTGACCCGATTATGATATTTAGGAGAAAAAAGTAATGGAATCATGTGTTGTAAGTCTCCCTTATGATTCTCACTTGTCTGAGCTTGGAAAAGGGGTATATTCACTAGGGTTTCCCCTAAACCAAGACCAAGATGAACACAAAAAATCACAGCATGAGATAAATCATATTCGAGATAATTTCAAACTCTTGGAAGTTACTATGAGATCCATGCTAGCAGAACCACCACCCATGACTACCAGTTGGGCATATATTATGCTTAAATCTTAAAAGATATTGATGGTTAATGTAAGTATAAATTAATATTATCGATGAAATAAATTATTTATATATAATATTTATTTTATACATTTAAAAATTATAATTTAAAGTATAACACTGTTCATTTTTAATACTAATACATTGATAAAATTCAATTCATATACCTAAATCACTAATTAGATCATTTTATAACAATTATTTCAAAAATGGATTTTTTTATGATTTATTTTAGGAAACTAAATACATTATGGATAGATTATTTTTATATCAATAATATAATAACACCAACTGAATTAGTAATTGATAAGTAATAAGAATAAGAGTTAATATGTATTTAAATGTCAATTTCATATGAAAGAAGTTTTCATTTTATTTTAATGTTGTTAAATAAAAGTTAAATCCAGGATCTTAGAATTTTCATTTTAAAAAATGAGATTCATTTTTATATTTAGAATAATAATTAATATTAGGAATATTTTTTTTTAGTTTTTTATGAGATAATTGATTTTTAGGTGAATAGTAAAAAATATAATTTTTTCCAAAACTGTGGATTTTATGTCATTATCATTATATAAGAAATGAATAGATATTATAAAGAATATCAATTGATAAAATATTTATTTAATATGTAAAAAAATATGTAACACGCCTGGAAAAGTGAGGCTTAAAAGAATAAATGTTATTACTCAAGTCAATAAGGTGAACCATTCCTTTTAGAAGCCTACCTAATTTAAACCTCATAGCTAAGCGTGCATGGCCGAGTTTAGTGAATAGGATGGGTGAAATCCTGGGAAATTTCATAGGGTGTGTGAGAGTGAGGATAAAACACACTGAAAGAATATGTGTTGGCTTACAGGGATATTCATCAGTCTGATATGTTATGTTTATGGGTAATAGCATGCGGTATGCTCAGAAGGCAACCAAGGTATTATAGGAGACCCATGGGGTTAGTTGACCGGGATCATGTCCCATAGAATGCGGGTCATGAAAAATGTTATCAGAGGGAATACCTATCCAGAAGTTCCTAGGCACTACCTGGGTTTGATGTTTGGGGTCAACAACGAGGGGGTTGTTCTTTAAAGGGGTGGAGAGTGTAACACCCAAAGAAATGTATGGATTAAAGGACTAAATGTTATTACAATTGTAAAAAAGGTGCACATTTATTTTCATAATACTACATGATTTGATCTCCACAGGTACGCGTGCTTTCCCTGGATTATTGATCAGGATGGTTGACATCCTGGGATGTTTCCTAGGGTGTGTGAGAATGAGGAAACAACACACTTTACAAACATTTGTTTCCCTATGGGGGAATTCATTAGTCTGATAAGTGACCCAAATGGGTAATAACATATGGTGTAATGGGAATGAAATCATGGTATTACAAGAGACCCATTGGATTATTTTACCAATTTCATTAGTGGGAATACCTATCCTAAATTTCCTAGGCAGAGCCTGGGGTTGATGTTTGGGGTCCACAAGGAGGGATTTTTTATTTAAAGAGTTTGAGAGTGTAACACCCCTAGAAAAGTGAGGATTAAAAAATGTTATTTCTCATGTTAATGAGGTGAACCATTCTATTCTGGAGACTACCTAATTTGAATGCCACCATTAGGCATGCTTGGACTGGAGCAGTGATCAGAATGGGTGATGTTTTGGGAAGTTTCTTAGGGTGTGTGAGAGTGGGGGGAAAGAACACTGAAAGAATATTTTTTTTCCTATGGGGACATTCATTAGTCTGATAAGTTACCCATATAGGGAATATCTTGTGTTATGTTGGGAGAGAAACCAAGGTATTACATTCTACAGTACCTTGACACTAACTAGGTATGATGTTTGGGGTCCATAATAAGGGTGTTGTGATTTAAAGGGGTGGAGAATGTATCACCCCTAGAAAAGTGAGCCTTAAAAGAATAAACATTATTACCCATGTCAAAAAGGTGAAACATTATTTTGAGATCATACTTGATTTGAAATGAAATGTTAAGAGTACATGGCATGGAGTACTGATTAGGAAGGGTGACCTTATGGGATGTTTCCTAGGGTGTGTAAGATTGAGGAAAAACACATTTAAATAACACGTGTCAGTCTGTGGGGACATTCATTAGTCGAATAGGTGACCCAGGTGGGTAATATCCTGTGTTGTGATGGGAAGGAAACCAATGTATTATAGGACACCCATGGGGATAACTGTACAACTTCATGGCCCAAAGAAGTTGAGTCATGTCACTATAACTTTTAAAAATATAATATGGAATTTAGAAAACCATTTTTTAACATTATGAAAATTATGTAATATTTTTAAAATAAAAAACTATTTTAAGTACATTCCATTAAATTATGTTTTTAGAAGGGTAAATTAGATTTTAGATTTCATTTAATCTCACATAAATATACATTTTTGAATAATAAAAAAATTAATTTCTTTGAAATAAACAACATTGATATCATTATACTGGATATAAACTTAATGATTTTAAAAACATATATTGTATAAAAGGTTTTTAGGCGTTATATACTATAATGTAAAAATTTATTTTTATTACAGAGAAAATTGTTAATTAATAAATTGGATTTCATTTTTCGAATAATTACTTCAATATTATGTAATAATTGTCAATTTATTTTAAGGTATAAAATGTGAATTAATTAGGTTAAAATTTATTACTAGAGTAATGACTTAAAATGCTAAAAGTAAAAAGTCAAAGAGTAATTTTTTTAAAGATATTTAAAACATGTTTTAAAATAAAATGGTTTCGGGATTATTGACATTAAATAATTAATCACCCTATTATTTCACACTTTTGTTCCATTTTACATGTGAAACATGATATCTATTTATATTAGGAAGTTATATTAACAAAAAAATCAAATCCTCTCACTTATAACTAGAACCCTTCAACACCCCATTTTTGTACTCATTATAAAGAATTAAGTCAACCAAAAATATTTTTTGGTCTAACCAAATCTCTTTATCCAAGTCTTATAATCCTTTTTGTAACACCCCAAGCTTCCATGGTACATTTCTCTTTAAAGCCATTGCTTAGCTAGGGAGCATGGAGCACACTTGGGCTTGGTCGGGCCCCCCCGCTGGGAGTCGGTGTTAGCAACCCACGTTTTTTCAACGAGCCCGTACCCGAGTGGTAAGGGATCCTACTTGGCATCCAAGAGACCCAGGTTTAAAACCGGGCGGAGGCAAATTTCTGGGTTACTGTAGCAGTACTATAACAACATTATAGTAGTCACTATAGAAATTACTATAAAAATACTGTAGTAGGTACTGTTCGATACTGTAGCAGTATGAACTATTCACCTGATTTGGGTCTTCAGGCCATCGGTTTGGGCCTACGGGTCTCAAGGGACTTTGGGTCATCAAAGGCCTTCAGGCCACATGGACTTCGGGCCACATAGACCATGGAGTAGCCCAACTCACATAGAACAAGCCCCATAAGAGGATCAGAGCAACAAGAGTAGCAGCCACCAGAAGCAGAGCTAACCGGATTGGAAGAATGAGAGGGTATGACAGCCGCTATCGGGACTAGGCACCACGTAGCTTTGTACGGGGCAATGCTAGCCGATTAGCAATGCAAGGTGGGGAGCTAGGTGATCAATGACGCAAAAGCTGGGGAGGGGAAGTTCTAGTGGGTTGGGCTTACAGGTCATGTAATGGGCATAGTATGCCTCTGGGTCTTCAGGTCATGTATTGCGGGTCAGTCGGGCCTTGTGCCTTGGGCCTACGGGTCATGTACGGGTTCCCCTTGAACCCTTTAAAGGGGGATTATTCATAATAAAATAAAAAAAGGCCTTTAGGCCATTGGGGTAAAACTAGCCGTTATGAATAGTAATACCCACTTTTTGAAATTTTATAAATTTTATTTATCAAAATGGACTTCATTTTTGGATTCATAATATCAAAATTATCTTAGGGTGAATTTTTGGTATTTTTCTGAAAACTTTCAATTTTTGATGAATAGTGGAAAACACTGCATTATTATTTAAAACCTACTTTTTATTTATTTAATTATTTATTTTATTTAAATTTATTTTAGGTCAAAACAGATAAATAATACCTATATATGTTCAATGTAATTCATTGGAGTCATTTTATAATAAAATTAGATGTATAATTTTTTTTTGAACTTTTTAACTTCTTTTACCCACCTTCTAGGCACATTTGCAAATTTGCATAAAACGTAATTTTATCGCTTTTGTGAATTGAATTTAAAAAATCCTAGAGACACAGTTGACATCAATAAGTAAAATGTTGTTCAATAGGATGAAAATAATTTTTGGTAAATATTAACTTTTGAATTTTATTTATCACGGTTAAAAGTAAATAAGGTAATTAAAGGTAAAAATGATATTATAATTACCGTAACACATGTCCTTATTCTCTTGGATATGTGTTTTTCGACCAAAATCAACCATAGGAATAAAATATGATCCTATTTGATCCACTTGGATTATATTAGGACATTTATTATTATTTTATTTAAAGAATAGTTAAAAGTGTTAAATTCAAAGTTTAATAACTAAACCATTTTTAATATAGGGTTATACATGAGATAAATTCGACTATAAATATTCATTAAAAAGATAAAAATATTTCCTACATAATGGTATTTTATTTATCAATTTTATACATTAAATAATTAAATTTATTTATGACACAATGATGATACAATAATTACCTTATTAATGAAAGATTGAAATAATCGATATTATAAATATCCAAATAAATGTAAATTGAGAATTTTGATGAATTACACTAATTTTCTAGGTTAATATGACATTTTAGGATTGATTTAATTTATTTTTTAGAAGTAATCAAGTTTTTTTTACTTTCACAAAAACCAAATACTAAATAGTGTCAAAATGGACATAAATGAGTTTTTAAAACAAATACTATATTATTAATTGATATAATATTTCTAAAAATATAAGGTCTGGTCAAAGGACTTAGATAAGGTTATATATTTCAATAATGAACCACTTGGGGTTTGATTGACTTTTTATAGTAAGTTTATTAACCATTTATTATAATAATACAAGAATACATGATAAAAGTTAAACTATTTAACTAAGAGTTAAATCTAAAAGATAAGGTTAATATGGTGACCTAAAACTGTCTAAAACCTATTGGTTGAGAGGTTTTCGACCCATCCCCACCTTATCTTTGAACTAAATCTTTTTGGAGTCATTATAAACGAAATATTATTGTATAATAAATTAATATTTCAAGCTTTTCCTAAAGTGACCCTCACCTCTCTTATAAAAGGGTACTCCCCCTTCTCTTAATATCACACCTCCAAATCCACTTGGCTCGGCCAAAACCTACTCAAATATCCTCCAAAATACCCTCAATTCAACTTAGAGGCCTTAATTTGATCATAATCCAACCTAAGGATCCCTTTTGATCAAATCAAATGGAAGCTCTCGAAGAAGAGGTAATAATTTCATCACCACTTTCAAAGTTATTTTCTTCTACCAGTTACTCTTTCTTTTTTGTTTCCATACTAAAATAATAACTCTAGTACCTTATACATACTGTGATGTTATTATAAATATGCTACAACCATATTCATTATTCTATACTTCCTATGAATGACAATGTCACCATACGTGCGTACGTACGACTTACCGTCTCCATGTCATGGTGTAGTTTGTTATTCAACACTTAATTATTTGGATGGGTATAATAATAAGTATAATATATGTAAATAATAAATATAAAATTTTAATGATTCTTTATACATGATATACCATCCAATTACAAACAATTTTACCATTAATAGAATGATATTGTCGCTCGTGCAGACGTACATATTACCGTCTCCCCAAACGCGATGAGATTCATTCCCCATCGTAACCATTCAAGAATAATTTTTATTTTATGATTAAAAATAATGTTTAAGAACTTAATATAATTCTGGATATGAATCAAATATATCATATCCATAACAAACATGACTTACGTAACAAAACATATAAAGGAAAACGAATCAGTTAACACCTAAAACAATGATACTACTGAAATATCATTAACAAAACAATATTAGAAGATCATATATGATATCGTATTTATGTATGTGGTTCTTGTATAATTTAATAACAATGATCTAACTATTATAAATGAGGTTAAATTTTCCTCAACTAAAGAAAAGTTCAAGTTAAGGGTTAATTCTACAATCTCTTCATTATCTGAGGTTGATTATATGTAAGTATCTACTAAGACCTCTTTATTATCCACATTCGTGTTTATTAAAAATGTATTTAATTTTTTTTTATTTTCTAGACTATGGGTTAAATTCATTTATACCCTTATTTTACTTTTTATAAAATGGTTTGAAAGGAATCTTTCCATCGCTTTTCTAAACAAGGTACTTTATGAACTTTTCGACGAATTAAGGTAATAATGTTTTTTTAACTTATACGGCGGGTGTGGCTATTTTTCATTGTTATAACACCTTAGGTGTTTCCCTTACAAGCTTACAAGAATATTTTCAAAATAAATGTTTTCATTTATAATTATGTGACTTTTAAATGATTTCAAAATAGAAAGAGAAATTTCTCTCAAATGGTTTTGATTTCATCTATGTCAACATCCTTTGATGGATTTTAAACTTGTTTAAAGTTGATTTATTATGATACAATCTTCCATATTATATTGAAGGTTTTGTGATATGTTTGGCTGTGGATGTGTTATTTTTATACCATTCATGGTTTATGGTTAATGTATCAACATTTCGTATGCTAGTTTTAATATGAATGTTTATGTTATGTTTCAACCATTTCATACGAGGAATGCATTGGACTTAGTAAGTGATGAGTGGATCTCTCTATGTCTCCTCGATGCATCGGTAGGTCTCATGAGACAAACTAGTGTCTTGGAACAAGGCCTTACCAAAATCTTATTTCTATTCTTGGCACGAGGCCTTGACTATGTGGTTATCATGTCCGGCATTATGCATTCCATCATTATGAAATTGGATATTGATATTACATATGATTATTCGACTAGAAGAATATCCATGTGAATAAGTAAATGAAATTATTTGATTTATCTTTGCCATATTATGCTGAATTTTATGTTTAAAAGGCTTGTTTTTTAGTCTTATACATTTATTTAAATGTTTATTCTTATTTATGATAGTTTCCGCTATATTGTTATCCTTAATGAGCATCTGAGCTCACCCGTTTTTATGTTTTATTTTTCCTAGGATGTGAAGAAGTATATTAAGATTAACCTATAGGAACAGGATAAGGGATATGAGTGTGTTCAAAGGGGACACAATGTTGTTGTTTTTCCATTTCATAATGTAATGTAAAACTTATGTATGTATCTAGTACTTCCAAGGACACTAAACTAATCAGTCATTCGAGACTTGATCTCTTGTGATCATGCCAATGTTATGTAATAATGCACCAAATTTTGGTAACTATGATCGGGGCGTTACAGTTGTTATCATAGGAATTTTAGTACAAGCCTTGGAAACTAGATTTAGAAAAACTCTGATTAGAGAACATTAAACTAAGATAGAATTTGAGGATTAGTATAGAATAACTTCCTAGAATTTTGGTAATGTAGAGATTTTATGAATTTTCCAAGCAATACATCCCTGTCTGGATACGACCAGGTAGAGGCGGCTCTGACACAGATGTACTTAGGAGTGAAAACTCGGACAAAGAGTTTCGGGCTTGACCCAGGGTATCTTGGTACATGACAATGTGCCTTTCTTCACTTTTGGTTATAACACTCTCTGGGGATATGCTTAGGATAATTTACATTTTCATTACAAACCATTACAAAGGATTTATGAGAAAATACCTCCTCAAAGAAAACTTTTTTTTATGATTATGGATTATATGCATAAACTGTTCAATTTATGTTAGGTATTTTATTAGTTTGGAATTATGTATTGCGATTCATAAACTAATCTAGTGTATTTCATTGTTTAGAAATGGTGCCTAGTGGAAGAAATAAAAAATGTATCAACACACATAATCAATGTAGGGATTTCCTTCCTACTCAAGATAATTATAGTGGAGATGGTGATGCAACCAGTGCTTAACAACTTATAACCATACTGGGACAACTCACTCAGGTTATGAATAATAACCTTACCCGTATGGAGCACCCTGATCCAAAATGAGGAGTATTAATGTTAGACTGCTTCATGAGAAAAAAAAACACCAACATTCAATGGGACTACATATCCATTTGTAGCTGAGTAATGGATAAGTTCCTTAGAGAAAATATTTCATGCTTCGGGGGAGTAGCGAAAGGGAAAAAGTTGTCATAGCAGTTTATCGCCTCACGGGAGATGTAGATCAATGGTGGTCATTAATTCAAATCACAAAAGAGGATAAAGAAGTATCAAATATGGAATGGAGGGAGTTTAACAAGATTTTCTTAGAAAAATACTTTCCTCGTGACCATCGAGTGGATATGGAAAGACAATTTCTGAGTCTGAGGAAAAAGGAGGATGAGAATGTCACAAAGTATGAGGCAAACTTTACAAGGTTAGTAAGGAATACAACAGATTATATACGTAACCCAAGGAGTAATATTGATCAATTCTTTGATGGGTTAAAACCATTTCTCCGTCGAGAATTAGTCTCACAATCCTTCTCATCGTATGAAGACATTGTCTCATGTACTATCAAGACAGAAAATGAATTCTCTAAGTCTTATGACTTTAAAGAAAAGAAAGAAAAGAAGATATCTACTGAACACTCTTGAAATGGAAATAAGGGGAAGAAGGGAAAAGTTGAATTTCCATCCTACAGTAAATGTGGGAAGAAACACCCTGGTACTTTTTTGAAGGGAATGGGAGTCTGTTACAAGTGTGGTGAAAAATTCCATCAGGCTTGTGATTGCAAGGGAAAGAAAGAGGCTATCAATGTTGAATGCTACAATTATAGTGAAATGAGAAATTATGCAAATGAATTTCCTAAGAGCCAAAGAAACTTACCTCAGAAAAGGCCAAGGGAGTAAGGCCAAGCTTATGCTATCACTACTACTGAGGTTGAAACTCCGAATGACGCGGTGGTAGGTAATTTAATGGTTTCCTCAAATTTATCCAATGCTTTATTTGATTTTGGATCATCACATTATTTTATATCTTCCCAGTTTGCTAAGAAATATATATATTTTCAATTTGATTTAACAAGGGAGTTGCCAGTCAAAACTCCTAAGGGAAGTATTATTGCAACAATGTTTTGTGAATCAGCTCCCATTAGGGCATATAAACATGCTTTATCTACGGATCTCATTGTCATACCCATGAATTAATTTGATATAATCCTCAGTATGGATTGGCTTTCGGACCATGATGCAAAAATTTATTGTAAGAATGAGGTTACAATTTTTGATGATGATAAGGAATACCTTATCTTTAGAGCAGAAACGCCACCATCTGATTCTTATCTTGATCCACCCCCATTAACTCCACTAAATCCAATTATTGGGGAGGAAGAGAGTGAAATAACTATGGGTGAGGAAAGGAATGTTCAAATAGAGGACGTACCTATTGTGCAATAATATGTTGATGTGTTTCCAAAGGATTTACCTAGACATCCTCCCGAACGAGAAATTGAGTTTTCCATTGATTTAATTCCTGGTTTAAGGCCTATATCGAAGACCCCATATAGAATATCTACTTTGGAATTAATGGAACTAAAGAAACAACTAGATAAATTGAGTAATAAAGGATTTATTCTCCCTAGTGTTTCTCCATGGGGAGCCCTTATCCTTTTTGTAAATAAGAAAGATGGATCTATGAGGTTGTGCATTGACTACATAAAGATCAATGCTATAACAATAAAGAACAAGTATACCCTACCTCTCATTGATGATTTATTCGATCAACTTCATGGAGCTAAATATTTTTCAAAGATTGACCTTCGATCTGGATATCGACAATTGTGTGTGAAAAAAGAAGACATTCTGAAGACAACATTTTGTACTAGGTATGGGCCTTACGAGTTTACAGTAATGCCTTTTGGACTGACTAATGCACCCTTTGTCTTCATGGATCTAATGAATTGAGTTTTCAAGGAATATCGTGATGAATTTGTAGTGGTATTTATTGATGATATCTTGGTATACTTAAAATGTTACGAAGATCATGAAAATCACTTGCGCACTATTCTAAAGACTCTTAAAAGAAATGAATTATATGGGAAGTTTAGCAAGTGTGAATTCTGGCTTCATGAGATTTCTTTTCTTGGCCATATTGTCTCTCTGGATGGAATCTCTGTTGATCCTTCAAAGAAAAAGGAAATCCATGAATTTCCAGCACCGAAGAGTATAACCGAGGTACACAGTTTTATTGGTTTATCAGGTTATTATCAGCATTTCGTCCAGAATTTTTCCTGATTGGATAACACATTAATCAAGATCACACATAAAGGGGTTAAATTTGTTTTGAAAAAAGAGTGTGAAGAATGTTTTGATGAATTGAAGTAAATATTAGTCAATTATCCTATATTGACTCTACCATCGGGGAATGATGAGTTTGTTATTTATAGTGATTCTTCAAAGAAAGGACTGGGTTGTGTCCTTTTGTAGAATGACAGGGTTATTGACTATGCATCACAAAAGCTAAAAATTCATGAACAAAACTATCCCACTCATGATCTTGAGTTAGAAGCTGTAATCTTTTCCTTGAAGACACAGAGACACTATCTCTATGGTGAAAAATGTGAGATATATACCGATCATAAGAGTTTGAAGTATATTTTCTCATAGAAAGAACTCAACATGAGGCAAAGACGATGTATTAAACTACTAAAAAATTATGATTTCACTATACACTACCACCTGAGGAAGGCAAATAAGGTGGAAGATTCTTTGAATAGAAAAAATCATGGAGTTTTGAACAAGATGAGAGTTGAAAGGGATCTTATGTTCATGGATCTAGTAAAGATGGATATGGGAATAATCATGGAAGGTGAAACATCAATACATTTTCAAATGGTTGCCAAACCATATTTACTAGAAATGATAAAATGTTCTCATACTGATGATGAGGAGTTTCAAAAGAAAATTAATGCTGTGAATGATGGAAGATTGATTGACTTCGTATATGAAGATAAAATTTTGAAATTTGGGAGGAGGCTTTGTGTTCCCGATATACCTGATCTAAAAATGGAATTGTTGGATGATACTCATAGCTTCTATTTCTCTATACACCCTAGTAACAATAAGATGTATAGAGATTTGAAGGAACATTTTTGGTTGGACAACATGAAGAGGGAGATTGCTGAATATGTGTCAAGATGTATGGTTTGTCAACACGTTAAGGCTGGAAGACAACATCTTGGAGGTGTCATCAACCTCTTCCCATACTTGAGTGGAAATGGGATGATATTATGATGGACTTTTTCATGGGACTATCAAAGACTCCTAGAAGGAATGATGAAATATGGGTCATTGTTGACCGTCTTACCAAGTCAACACATTTTCTTGCTATAAGAGAATATTTACCACTTGAAAGTTTAGAAAAACTATAATGAAGTTGTAAGACTTCATGGAGTACCCCTATTGATTGTTTCTGATCATGATCCCCATTTTACATCAAGATTATGGAAAAGTCTTCAGAAGTCCATGGATACTTAACTTCTTTTGAGCACTGTCTACCACCCTCAAATAGTTGGACAATCAGAATGGACTATTCAAACCTTAGAAGACATGTTGAGATCTTTCTCACATGATTTTCAAGGTATGTGGGATCCATATTTACCTCTGGTAGAATTTTCCTATAACAATAGTTTCCATTCAAGTATTCAGATGGAACCATATAAAGCGTTATATGGAAAGAGATATCACACACCAACTTGTTGGGATGATGTTGGTGAAAGAAAACTCGTAGGCCCATAACTTTTTGAGGAAACAATAGAAAAGGTGAAGATTATCCAAACCCACATCAAAGCATCTCAAAGTAAGAAAAAGAGCTATGCTAATAACCGAAGGAAGGATTTGGAATTTCAAGTAGGAGATCATGTTTTCTTGAAGGTATCTCCATGGAAGGGTGTTTTACGATTTAGTAAGAAGGGTAAATTAAGTCCCAGGTACATCAGACCTTTCGAAAATCTAGAACAAATTGGAGTTGTAGCTTACCGTTTGGAAATGTCTCCAAGTCTCTCCAAAGTTCATGATGTATTCCATGTATCACTGTTGAGAAAATACATGCCCAACCCAACGCATGTACTCCCATATGAAGAAATAGAACTGGAACTCGATCTGTCTTATTGTGAAGATCCTATCAAGATTCTTGATACCAGAGAACAAGTATTGAGAAACTAGATGACTCATCTGGTAAAATGTCTATAGAGAAACCATAAGATGGTAGATGCAATGTGGGAACCCATGGAACTTATGATGAAGAACCACCTGAATCTTTTTATGTAGTAGTATTCTAGAAATTTTGAGGATGAAATTATTTGAATGAGGGAAGAATGTAACACCCCAAGCTTCCATGATACGTTTCTCTTTGAATAATGCAATAGCTTGCGCTGTATGCATCTTAGAGTTCTAGCACACCACGACCAATCAAAATAGCCGTTATGAATAGTAATACCCACTTTTTGAAGTTTTATAAATTTTATTTATCAAAATGGACTTCATTTTTGGATTTCGAATATCAAAATTAGCTCAGGGTGAATTTTTGGTATTTTTCTAAAAACTTTCAATTTTTGATGAATAGTGAAGAACAATGCGTTATTGTTTAAACCTACTTTTTATTTAAATAATTATTTATTTTATTTAAATTTAATTTAGGTCAAAATATATACATAATACCTATATAAGTTCAATGTAATTCATTGGAGTCATTTTATAATAAAATTAAATGTATAAAATTTTATTGAACATTTTAACTTCTTTTACCCACCTTCTAGGCACATTTGCAAATTTGCATAAAACGTAATTTTACCGCTTCTGTGAATTGAATTTCAAAAATACAAGAAACAAGGTTGACATAAATATGTAAAATGTGGTTCAATAAGATGAAAATAATTTTTGATGAATAATAACTTTTGAATTTTATTTACCACGGTTAAAAGTAAATAGGGTAATCAAAGGTAAAAATGATATTATAATTACCATAACACATGTACTAATTTTTTTTCATAAGTGTTTTTCAGCCAAAATCAACCATAGGAATAAAATATGATCCTCTTTGATCCAATTGGATTAGATTATAACATTTATTATTATTTTATTTAAATAAGAGTTAAAAGTGCTAAATTCAATGTTTAATAACTAGACCATTTTTAATATATGGTTATACATAAGATAAATTTGACTATAACTATTAATTAGAAATATAAAAATATTTCCTACATAATGGTATTTTATTTATAATTTTTATACATTAAATAATTAAATTTATTTATGACACAATGATGATGCAATAATTACATTATTAATGAAATATTAAAATAACTGTTATTATAAATATCCAAATAAATTTAAATTGAGACTTTTGATGCATTCCACTAATTTTATAGGTTAATGTGACATTTTAGGATTGATTTAATTTTTTTTTCCGAAGTAATAAAGTTTTTTGACTTTCACAAAAACCAAATACTAAATAGTGTAAAAATTGACATAAATGAGTTTTTAAAACAAATACTATATTATTAATTGATATAATATTTCTAAAAATCTAAGGTTAGGCCAAAGGACATAGATAAGGTTAGATATGTCAATAATGAACCACTTGGGGTTCTCTTGGATTATTATAGTATGTCTATTAACCATTTATTATAATAATACAAGAATACATGGTAAAAGTTAAACAATTTAACTAAGAGTTAAATCTAAAAGATAAGGTTAATATGGTCACCTAAACCTGTCTAAAACCTATTGGTTGAGAGGTTTTCGACCCAGCCCCACCTTGGCCTAGAAATAAATCCTTTTGGAGCCATTATAAACCAAATATGACTATATTATAAATTAATATTTCAATCTTTTCCTAAAGTGACCATCATCTCTCTTATAAAAGGGTACTTCCCCTTATCTTAATATCACACCCCCAAATCCATTTGGCTTGGCCAACCCCTACTCAAATATCCTCCCCACTACCCACACTTCAACCTAGAGGCCTTACTTTGATCAGAAGCTAGCCTAAGGAGCCCTTTTGATCAAATCAAAAGGAATCACCCGAAGAAGAGGTGATAATTTCATCACCTCTTTCAACATTCTTTTCTTCTTCCACTTCCTCTTTCTTTGTTGTTTCCATACCAAAATAATAACTCCAGTACCTTATACATACTATGATGTTATTATAAATATTCTACAACCATATTCATTATTATATCCATCCTATAAATGACAAATTCACCATATGTGTGTACATACAGCTTACCATCTCCACATCGTGGTGTAATTTGTTATTCAACACTATATTATTTGAATGGGTATAATAATGAGTATAATAGATGTAAATAATAAAAATAACATGTTAATGATTATTTATATATGATATACCATCCAATTAGATACAATTTCGTCATCAATAGAATGATATCGTCGCTCATGCGTACGTACGGATTACCGTCTCCATGAACACGATGAGATTTATTCGCCATCTTAACCATTCAAAAATAATTTTCATTTTATGATTAAAAATAATTTTTAGGAACTTAATATAATTATATATATGAATCAAATACATCCTTTCCATAACAAACATGACTTACGTAACAAAACATATAAAGGAAAATGAATCAGTTAATACCCGAAACAATGATACTACTGAAATATCATTAACAAAGCAACATTAGAAGGTCATATATGATATCATGTTTATGTATGTGGTTATTTTATAATTTAATAACAATGATTTAACTGTTATAAATGAGGTAAAATTTCCCTATACTAAGGAAAAGTTCATAGTAAGGGTTAATTTTACAATCTATTCATTATCCGAGGTGGTTTATACGTATCTACTGAGACCTCTTTATCATCAACATCCAGGTTTCTTAAAAATATATTTCAAAACATTTTTACTATTTACTAGACTATGGGTTAAAGTCATTTATACCCTCATTTTAATTTTTATAAAATGTTTTGAAAAGAATCTTTCCATCGCTTTCCAAACAAGATTATTTATGACATTTTCGACGAATTAAGGTAAGATTGTTTTTTTAACTTATATGGCGGGTGCGGCTATTTTCCCCTGTTATAACACCTTAGAAGTTTCCCTTACAAGCTTACAAGAATATTTTTAAAATAAATGTTTTCTTTTATAATTATGTATTTTTTAATTGATTTCAAAATAGAAAGAGAAATTTCTCTCAAATGGTTTTGATTTCATCTATGTCAACATCCTTTGATGGATTTTACACTTGTTTGATGTTGATTTATTAAGATAAAATCTTCCATATTATATGGAAGGTTTTGTGATATGTTTGATTGTGGATGTGTTATTTTTATACCATTCATGGTTTATAGTTAAATTATTAACATTTCATATGCTAGTTTTAATACAAATATTTATATTATGTTTCAACCTTTTCATATGAGGAATGCATTGGATTTAGTAAGTGACAGGTGGAGTCCGCTATAACTCCTCGATGCATCGGTAGGTCTCATGAGATAAACTAGTGTCTTAGAACAAGACCTTGAAAAAATCATATTGGTAGTCTTGAAATGAGGCCTTGACTATATGTTTATGATGTCCGACATTATGCATTCTATCATTATGAAATTGAATATTGATATTACATGTGATTATTTGACTAGTAGAATATCTATGTGAATAAGTAAATTGAATTATTTGATATATATTTTCTATATTATGCCGAAGTTTATATTTAAAATGCTTGTGTTTTAGTCTTATACATTGCCTAAAATCTTTATGCTTATTTATGATAGTTTCCACTATATTGTTATCTTTACTGAGCATCTGAGCTCACCCCTTTCTATGTTTTATTTTTCCCAGGATGCAAAGAAGTATATTATGATTAACCTACAGGAACAGGCTAAGGTATATGAGTGTGTTCAAAGGGGACACAATGTTTTTGTTTTTCCATTTCATAATGTAATGTAAAACTTATGTATGTATCTAGTAATTCCAAGGCTACTAAACTAATCGGTCTTTTGAGACTTGAGCTCTTGTGATCATGAAAATGTTATGTAATAATGCACCGACTCTGGATAACTAGGGTTGGGGCGTTACACTTTGTATTTCCCAAATACCAAGCTAAGGAGCCTCAAAGTGTTACCCAAGGAGAACATCTAAAAGGATAGGTAATTTTCTCAACTAATCTCGGTTAATTCTTTTTTATTATACCCTCTAAAACCTATTCAATCAATGAAATTATCATAAAATATGTAGTAATAATATTATTAAATGTTATTATAATAATTTAATATTAATTTTATACCTTCCACCAAATTCATTTTAAAAATGATTACGTTGTCAGGCGTAGGTGCAGATTATCGCCTCCATGACTAATGTTCCTAATTGTTCATCACCTACTTATTGGGATAAATATAAAAGTATATTTAATAAATTAATATGATATTTATAAAATTATTAATATTATATAATTAAAACCATTCTCTATCTTCCTCCTTATCTATGGAAATTGAACGTTTTACCTATGTATATGTGGAGACTGCCTCCCCTATGAATGTGATGTATTTTATTTTTCAATATTTAATTTTTTTAATTATAAATAATTATTAAAATATGATTTAAAAACTTAATAAAAAATAAATTACGTCATTAATGTTCTATAAAAATGATAACATTTCAAAATAATCACATTTTTAACTACAATCACCCATCAATTATAACATGTTTTTGGGTCAGTTTAACCACTTAAATGATCAATTCTATAAACTTATATCAGGAATGAATATGTAAAACTAACTAATATTATTATTAAATATTAATTTAGAAATAATATTTTGTTTAGGGTTATAGGAAATTTAAAATAATTTTTATCTTCTTCTTAAAATAATATCTTTTTTTCATTAAAACTAACGAAACAAGATCATCACAACCTTCATTTTTGTGAATCGTAACAAAAATACTGATGAAATTAACTTATATATTTGAATAAAATCATGAAAAATATATAAAATTTCCTTGAATGATCTCATAATTATAAAAATTGTAGTTATAAATAATAATCAACACTGTCATTGAGAAACTAGTACTATTAAAATCATCGAACCATATAACATTTGATGATGGAAAAAATATAACTAATATATTTTTAATAAATGAATAAAAATGAATTTTTAAAAAATTTATTTACATGAATGATTTTATTAAATATGTGTTTAAGATATTTTTTTTGTTTTATTATAAAAAAGTATCAATCACATTTGTGGATGCTAGTAATTAAGGTAAGGGTTTCATTGTCACAATATTCAAATCCATGAGACATGTTTAATATTTCATACCGTGATTTAAATTAAAAGGTGTACTAACAACCATGTTTCATTAATGAATGATAAATATATTAAAACATATGATATTTTAATATCCATTTTATGATCTAGACCTAATTTTCTATCGATTTTTACATTACCAATGTTGTAAGGATATTTTTTTTCTAAAATTCCCTTCTTTGAGACTTGTTTTTTATTGACCTAATATCAATTATATAGATCATAAAATTCATATTTCATATATTATTTCATGAATTATCTTCCATTAATAGTATTTTATGTTCAATTTGAATACCTACCTTTAAATTATATTTTATTCAAATGTTACCCAAATTGTAAGTGTTTCATTTCCAAAATCATTTTTAAATCAAGATTTATTTTGAAAGATAATATATCAATAGAATTTGTAAAATTTTACCTATAAAATATTAAAAATTTTATTACCCTCTTGTAAATATTCGTGTTTTACATATTTTTCTCTATTTCATTTTCTCCATAGATCATAGGTTTCCCATTGTAAGAGAAACCGACCACACCTTTTCTTTTTTCATTAGGTAGCATTCTCTTATAAGTCAATATTCATAGGATGATTTTCAAAATTCCCATATTCATGCCACAATAATTTTTTATGGAAATTTTATAATATTTTAAATTTCTTAAAAATAAATTTAAAGTAATTTTTAATTATTTCTATGAAACAACCTGTGATATTAAAAATAAAATTTTGTTTGATAGAGTATATGACATGCAACATCAAGCTTAAACAAACAAATTTTTTTAATATTTAAATATGAATATTATAACCTAGAAATTAAATTGGAGGGTATGAATAAGATTAAATTATTTTTAATATATATATATATATATATATATATCCTACTCAATATAAATTTATCGTTAAGTTCTTAAGAGATAAATAGATAATTTTTTAAGAGATTTTAATCTTCAAAAAATATTTTTTCTCCAAAATTGATTTACAATGAATTTTGTGAGAAATATTATAACTAATTTCTATAACTTTTATAAAAATATTATATAAAATTTAATTTTTTTAAATCAAAATATTAAAATTAACATAGGGTAAAATTTTAGATTTTTTTTTGAAATGCTTGATTTCTTATTGAATAGTTAAAATTACCCATTTTTCAAATACAACCATTTCTTTTTAGTGAATAATTTAATTTAAAAGTACCAATATACTTTGGATTTTGTATTAATGTAAAATATGATCCATTTTATTTATAATAATATAATTAATTCTTTTAGAATGAGTAATTTTGAGAAATTTGATATTTTTTTGTTTTTATGGTTAAAACACAATTTTCTGCAAACTCTTTTAAGTGCACAATATCTATCAATTTTAATTAATTAAAATAACCCATCATAAGGAAATATTTTTATGAGAATTATATTATATATATATATATATATATATATATGAATTTAAATTCATATAATGATGATTTATAGTCACATTGTTAATATAAGTTCATTTATTTCATGGAAAGTGTGTTTTCTTGAAAAATTGCTTTTCATCATTTTTGTGGGTTTAATTGTTTAGTAAATTACACCACTTATTTGAATTAAAATTAAAAAAATGATTTTAAGACTTCTAACCAAAATAATAAATAATAGTCAATAAGGTCAACTATTTTTTCCTAATGAATAATAAAAATAGTAAAAATTATTTAATGTGGTTAAGGTTAAAACAATGTTTTGAGCATTAAATGAGATTATGTTAAAATTAATTTTCCATATTATTATAATTTTTATTTGAAAATTTTTATACCATATTTATAATATCTAGGATAAAATTATCTAATAAGGGTCATTTTATTTTTAGGCTTAAAGGTTAAATTACCTAGTAAAAAACAGATACCATTGTTAAAACAAAAATGGTAAAAGTGAGTAACCATAATGATAAAGGATATAAAATGGTTAAAACTTGTTTATTTTTAACTATGGTGATTTTTACATACCTTATCTTCCACACATGACATTATTTTTCAATTTTCGAGGTACATAGTTTTAGAGTGACTCCCCATTATTGAATAGTTGTGGGCATTTACACAAATGTCACTCCTCATTTATAAAAGGGAACCTCCTCTCCTCTATTGTTCACACCTAAATATCCATTTTCAGCCAACACCTACAAAAATACCTCACATAATCCCATTAACATATCCTGGAGTACTTTATATGATTATAAACCCCTCCATGGAAATATTTTGGTGCAATCTAAAAGATGTTGTATGGAGAAGAGGTTTCATTCTTAAGAAAGCATTTTGTTCTATTTGTTATCTTATAAAATTAAAATATTATTAAACCATGATGATATAATAACATAAGAATCTTCCATATAATGAAATTTTATTATGTTAATGTAATAACCGAAGTCCATATACTGTTACACCAAATTGGAAACAAAACCATCATTCATTTGTGTAGCAGACTACCAACTTATAAACTGAAGTAATTTGTTCTGCATCGCCGCCTCTCAAAAATTTTTATGATGATGGATTTAATTTATATATATGATATTAATGAAATATTTATTATTAAATAAATGTAATATATCATATATTTTCTTAATTTTCCATTCAATAAATAATGATAACATCTTTCATGCTTATGTGTGGAATACCACCTCCACGAAGTGATATAATTTTTTAACAAAAAAACCAAATATTGATTATTTATTTAAGGGTATTTAAATAAATAATATGGTATTAATAATCTATTTATAATTATATAATGATAAAATAACACTAATCTTCCTTCCATCACGATCTTTGAAAAATAGAAGCGTTACTCAACTATATGTATGACCTACAATCACCACGATTGTAACATATTTTACTTTTTATAACCATTATTAATGATTGGATTTAAAAGTAAAATTGATGTATATATATGATAATTATGAAATTATTATTATTCTGGATATAATAGATCCAATAATTATTTTATCGTGGTCAACCTATCAAATTCATTTTGGACATATGAACCAAATATATTTAAAACATATGAGGTGAACAAAATTGATTATATAAAAAATATTACATGGTAATAAATAAAATAAAATAATTAATAAATTTAAAAAGATAAATTATAAATTAAATAATTAACATAAATTTATTATCGAGGATGATAAATTATCTATTTGATGAGTCAAACTCGAGGTAAGAGATTTCATCTCAATTTCTCTTCATTGGGGAATATTGTTATATTATGTGTTGAATTTATTTTATATAGTGTATATGATTAATGTTTTAAATATTTTATCATTATTAATTCATACTTCATGGTATTTTTAGTTACAATACATTTTAATTAATCTACAAGGATTTTATTTGAATGATACCAAATCAAGAAAGGCTTTATGTTAAAATCTCCTCTATTTTTAATACTATTTAGTTTTAAGTTCCTTTATGGGAAATAATATAAAATTATTTTCTTTAAACTATTCAATTTTATAACCCTCTGGTCATGAATGGGGTTTTCATTTTTTGGATTCCATTTCCTCCCTTGTTGAATAAATAAACACTAGTAATTTTGTTTATAAGTAATACCGATCTTGTATCTTCTTTTAGATATGGAATCTTATCTTCCATTTCTATATTTTCCTTAAAATATTATATATATATATTTTACTATTATTCAATTATCTAATCAATAAATTTGGACCCATTTATAACTTTTTTTTATAAAATTTATTAAAAGGAATCCTCATTTCATCTTCTGAACAAGGTACTTTTTTTTTGACTTTTTTACAAAAGTGTAAAAGGAATATTTTCTTTTATGTTATATGACTTTAACATAATTTCATGTTGTAATTACCACTCAATTTATAGAATAATACATTATATGATTTCATTTTTATTTTAAAATAAATTATTTTCTATAATTTTTTTAATTTTTTATAATTTAAATAATTTTTTCTATTTTCAAAAAGCTATTTTAGTCATTAAATATTACAAGTGATATTTTAAAAAATTTCATGTCCATGATGAAATACATTAATTTTATGGATTTTATATACATTTTGTTTAAATTTGTCTTACATATATACATTTCTCATTCTCACTTCCTTTTATTGGGTAACACATGTCTCAAGTTCGTTTATTAAATGCCCTATTTAAGAAATATACTTGGATTATGAAATGGTAAATGATTATGAAACCCATTTATTTCCATTGGTAATTCTTAGTATTATACCTTATGATCAATTTCCTTTTGATGGGACACATAATCATGTACATGTAATGATGGTTGTATCTAAATTTCTCTCCAATGCATTGGGAAATAATTTTGGTATCATGAGACGTTATGTATGGTAATAGGGAGTATACCAAATCTATTAGAGTGATTTTCCACCATGTGATGTTTTCTTGTCATTTGTCCTTGAAATATGATTATTAAATGTTATATATTTCCCATACATTTATATATTTTCATGATATTATGATACAATTTTATTTATTTTATGCTCCCTTTTTATTATTCATGAACATTCTATTTTTTGATATAATATCATTCCATTGAAAAAATAATGTTTCCTTATAATGTTAATTCCCATACCATGATTTTTATTTCACCCCTTTATTTTTTATTCCCCACACTATCTTATGAAGTTTTAGGATCTCAAAGAGATTTAGAAGCTCAGTAAGGAGAAAAAAATATTTCATGTTTATTCCTTTTGATGTTTTATGTACCATGTCTTCTAGAGATGCTAGGCCTCATGATCTTTAGGTTATAATTAATGGATTTTTAAGTTAAAAATCCTATAATAAAATGTGTAAAAGGAGTTATCAGCTATAGTTTATATTAGAGCAATATATTTTTATTTTTTTCGATAAGGATTGGATAACATTAGTAAAAAAACAATGGGCATAATTCTAACTATAGTATGAAATTCTAAAATTTTGGTATGGAAGCGATTATATGGGTTTCCAAAAAATATATCCTTTTTGGATACTACAAGAGGATATGGTTTTGGAACATATGTATCATGAGATAATAATAATTAAATGAGTTAGTTGAGTATTTATCAACCATCATTCTAATGAACGATGAGTGTGACTTACTATGCACTGGGTTTGACACTCCTGGGGGATATGATTAGGATATTTCACAATTTCTTATTGAAGCATCATGAAGGATTTGAATAGATGATAATCATGGATGAAATAGGTTAAATATAAGGTTTTATATATTTAATATAATGTTTAATGATTTGTACATCCTATAAATTATTTTTCATGATTTTGAATATTTTTCCTCATACCACGATTTCTGGTATTAGTCAATGGATGGAACAATGAGTAATGTTGTCAACATTGAATTTGATAGACAATGTGGTCATTCAGAGAAAAAATTGTATGATGACTAAATTGAATGATATTTTGATAATTCATAATCACTTATCACAATATATGATTAACAATCAGTACCTTAAACAACCCTCAGTCTTAGTAAAGAAGAGAAGGGTGGATTCTACAAAGTGTTTGGGTATAGGAGACCTTTTGGTAAATAAGAATCAATTTTATTTATGTTAGAAATGTGGGAAGACACATCCAAAAAATTTCTCAATGGAATAAGGGAATGTTTTATGTGTGGAAAATAAGGTTATAGAGAAATTAATTTCTAATGAAAATGAGGAGTTCAATTAAGAGAATTAAATTGAAACATAGCGATCCATTTATTGTTCATTGTCTTAAATGTGGGGAACCTATGAATTATTCATGTCAATTCCCTCTTCTAAAGGTAAAATTTTAGTCTAAGGATATATATTATACCAATCATTGAGGTGAATGTGATAATGTATTTAGATTCAGGAATTATATTGTAGAAGTATTTTTTATCAATGGTGTTTTGGTTATAAGATTCATGAAACGTCTATGGATTGTGAATTTTTAGATGAATATATTTATAACTATGGATTTATGGTCATTTGTTTTATTTATAAAAATTATCATCATATATGATTAAGGATATAAATTTTGAAATTTTACTTTAAGAGTGATTTATTTTATTTGGATTATCATGGATGGATATGTGATCAGACCATTAATATCTTTGGGTTTCAACCGTAGTCATGAATATTTTGAATAATTTTGTGGTTATTTTTCTATCAAATTTTATAGGTTGAACATGGGGTGATAATATTGAGGCTTTATAGATTAGTATTGTATTTATTTCGTATGATGATTTGTTCATTCTCAAAATTATCTTACTTGAAGCTAAAATTTTTGGTTTCGGTTAAGGTATAAATACCTAAAGAATAACTTGATATAATTTTTTAGATTATGTAATCTATTAGGAGATGAATTTAGTTATTTAGGGAAAAAATAAATTCCATATTGAATATTCATTATGTGATGAAAAATATAAGATATTGGTGAAAATCGATTAATGGATGAAATTATACTTATCATGTAATTATATTTTTCTTATATTCTTAGTACATATGGTGTAGAATTCCTCAACTCAAGGAAAAGGATATTTAAATGAAAATGCTATCCTATTACCTTCATCTCTAATTAATCAATAATATTATCACAACTCTTTGGTTTATGGTTTTGTGGGTTTTAACATTCTCATGATCATTCACATTCTTATGATCAATGATATCTATCACTCTCCAAGATTATTCGAAATTAAATATTTTCACCATTTTCATATTTTTCACTTACCATTAATGTTATCCTATTTGGAATCTGAGTTACGAGATCCCTTTCATATTTCCTTTTCCCTCCTCTGAAGTGGAAGTTTAATTAACTCTTCTTAAGGTATAGGATTTCAATAAAAGAATTTTCAAATTTCAAAAAATTGATTACTAGGTAATTATTGTATTTATGGGGATTACATTTTATAAATGGAGGTAATTTTTCTCCACATTATCTTAAAAGTAAAACTATGTTCGATTGTATATATGATAAGAAATATCAATCATAAATGATCCATGCAATATTGCTATTTAAATATCATTGTTACAACATAGCTGTTAAATTAAAGGCAAAGAATAGGATTATCAATTTTTAAAAAAATATATAAATATAATAATAAAAGTAAATATATTGATAAATTCTTAGAAAATAAGCACTCAATATTTAGCGAATATATTTTCTTTATCAAATAATATGTTTTCTTCAAAAACGATTCAAATTTCTTTTTGTGAGAAAATATTTTAATTAATTTCGGGAGATTTTAAAAAAATTATTTGAAAAAATTATCTTGATTTTTTAAATCATCATATTAAAATTACATCATGATGAACATTTGGGATTTTTGTGAAATGATTAATTTTTCAATGAAGATGTAAAATTACCGATTTTTCATATACTCTCTTTTATTTTTATAAAATAATGTAATTTAAAATTCAAATTATATTTTGGATTTGGTATTAAAGTGAAATATGAACCATTTAATCTATAATGCTCTAATTAATATCATTTTAATATGTAATTTCACGGTTTTGGTATAAGTTAATTTTTATTCTTAAAAAAAATGTTTTCTGCAAACTATTTTTAAATTCATAATGGTTTTCCATTTCAATTAATTGAAATATCCAAAATTAAGGAATTATTTAAATGAAATTTATATATTATATATCAATTTATATTAATTGAAATACATATAATGATAAATTTGAGTCATAATGTCAATATAAGATCATATATTTTTTGAAAATTGTATCTTCTTGAGAAACCAATTTTTGTTGTGTTTTTGGGATTAATTTTAAATTAAATTATGAAACTTGTATTAACTTTATGTTCTTCAGGACCATTGAAAAAATTAGGGGGGGTGTTGAATCTATTGTTATATTTTTTCAAATTTCCAAATTTATGAATTTTAACCCCTACAACATGTTAGAGTTATCTTCTTTATTAATTTTTATAAGAAACATAAAACATTTAAAATGTAGGATTGTAATCTAGGAACACAAGATTAACATGTCTTGAATTCATTATGATAACCTACATCCTTTTCATGACTACTCACATGGTCCATGGAAATTCACTATATGAAAAATGTGAATATATCTTTTGAGCGAACTCCCATTTTCTCCTTCCCTATCCTGATAGGTATAATTATACTATGTCCTATCATTTTAAAAAAATGTAATTAAACAATATCAGAAAAAGTTAAATTTATGAATTATTATCTAGGAATGTTCGTCTCGAAGGTTAGTCTAATTCCTTTATCATATTTCTCAATCTAGTGTTCCTATGTCTAGTAATATTTGTTCAATTCACCATTTCTAAAACTATACATGATATAAACTTCTGTGATATCATATTTAACAAAATATATCCCCATACAAACTTTCTACATGGAAAATATATTTGTTGTACTATATTGGGTAACTGAACTAACCACATTCAAATTCATCTGATCAAAGCATTCTATATAAAACTCTTTATCAGTATGAAACTCAACATCACCTAGAAACTCACTCTAACAATAACTCTTCAACACATTGACTATCACATTCATCAACATCATCAAGTACTATGTACTTTTTTACTCATATCTATAGGTTCATTATAAATTGTATATGAGGGAAACAAATTCCATTTTCCCAATCATTGAAATTTATTAATATGAATTTCATGCCTATTGTAATTTTAATGGGATGATTCCAAACTCTTCTATAACATTTTTGAATTTTTTTGAATTCTTAGTTTTGAAAATTCTTAGAATTTCATTAAAATTGATGTTTTAGAAACTCATAAATCATTAAAAAATCAACTTTGAAAAAATTTAAACATAAAATTTGTAACTTTTTACATACTTAAACTTCGTATATTTGTGAAACATCAACATTTTATCTGTGTACAAACATAAATTTTTTAATTTCATGAATCATAAAATTTGTAACCTATAAAAACATAACCATAATGACTTCATGAAACATAAACATCATAACTATGTACAAACACCATCATTTTATTTTTTGAAAACCTGAAAATTTTTCCATCTAGGAAACATTCTTTGCCTGGTCATACTATTCATGCATATTCTCGGTTTGATCGTATTATTCATGAAATAAAACTGTTTATATGATCATATAATTTATCTTCTTGGAAAAAGTTCATCTGATTAAAAAAGTTCATACAATTAGTAAAATTACATCCAATTAAAAAATTACATCCGAATAGAAAACTTCCATCTAATTAGAAAAGTTCATATAATTAGAAAAGTCTTTCTGATCGAAACTTTTTCAAACATTAAATTATAGTATTTACTTTAAATCATAGATTAGAATGAATGTCTATAAAATTTCAGTCTGATTCATTATTCATCCAATGAGGAATTACTAAATTTATAACAAAAATTTCATTGAGAACAATAATTTTTGATAGTTTAAAAATTTATCCTTCTCATTTATTCAACAAACATCAACTCATATCATGACTTCTTCATAATGTTTTAAGAACATCAGATAACATAATAAAATTTCCTAACTTTAAATCAATGTTTCTTAACAAAGTAAAATTTATAATTTTTGGAATTTCTCACATTATTTATCTCAGTAACCTTATTAACTCTTACACTTTCTTACTTTATTCATCACAATAAATTTATTAACTTCCAAACATTCCGAACTTCTTTATCTTAGTAACATTATTTACTTCAAGATATTGTAACTTTCTTCATCTGAGCAACTTCATTAAATTATATAATTTATAACTTTTCCTCTTATCTTTAGCTATAGATGTCATGACCTATCCTTGGGGCCCGTGTCGTGACTACCCCAAGTCAGCCTTCCATAGGCCAGGGGATGGCGACTAGCACCAAAGGCATAAATCCCGATAAAAAGTGAAGGCATTGCCTTTATGATAGTAACAACACAACAGAGTAAACAACTGAAGCAAGCACTAAGTAAATTGAGTACAAAAGTAAATGCTGAAAAGTAAATGGGCCATAATACAAACCCAACTTAAAGTACAATACAATTGAAAAGGAAAGTACAACAGTAGTAATGTAAAGCAGCAACCACCGAGTCATCCTCTGGAAATCCCACCTGAAGGGTGGGTACAGATGGTCTCCTCAGCACCTCGGGTCTGTCCATCCGCTCCGTGCACACCTCACTAGGTGCTACACCTCCGGGTACCGTCCAGTTCCACAAGACTCCTCCACGATCAGTGCTATCCGTCGTCTGCATCCAACACAACGTAGTGTGGGCATAGCCTGTGCATGGGTGAGTATACGATACTCAGTAGGGACCCCGGGACCCACGAAGGTCTCCCAAAATCTATGAAGGGTAAACCACAATGGAAAAGAAAAATCCCTAAGAGTCAAACAACCCTACTTAGGTATATTCCCATACATATACCTAAGTTATCAATCTCAGTTCGACTCCAACTCTCGAGCCAAGCACAACCCAGTCCACACAGGAAAGATAGTCAATCACATCAAAGATAATGATTGAAAGTCAAGACTCAGCTCACACAGGTATACTACTCACGAAGAGGGTGGAGATGATTAGATGTAGCCTCTGAATCATCTGCTCTGCCGAACCCACGTAGGATCCAAGTACAAAAGTCGTCACTGCCGAACTCATGGAGGATCCAAGTACAGTAACCATCGCTGCCGGACCCACGTAGGATCCAAGTATAGTCGTCCTCGCTGCTGAACCCACAGAGGATCCAAGTATAGTCATCCTTGCTGCCGAACCCACAGAGGATCCAAGTATAGTCCTCCTCACTGCCGAACCCACAGAGGATCCAAGTACAGTCGTCATCGTTGTCGAACCCACGGAAGATCCCAACACAGTAGTCGTCGCAATCGCAGCCAGCTCTAGGGTTCCCGCGCACAGAAAGCTCGATTCCGGGAGGGTCCATTCCTCGAGCCAAGGGGGGTCGATACATCAACTACCATGAATTTTAGAGTTGACGTATCCCGAAGTTCCGTCTCGTCAAAAGAAACCCAACGCGACAGATGGTGCGTCAATCAGACGCCCGGTCTGAGAGTTATTGGCTTTTCCGTTCCAGGGGCCCGATTGTTTTTTAAGCTAAAACCAACCTTACCGTACTCCAGTTGCATCAAAACCTCAAGTGGAGTATTCCAAAAGAACCGTCCCATCAAAAGGAATTCAACGTAGTTGACGACACGTCAATCGGACGTCCGGTCCTTAAGTTATAAGCGTTTTCTCTCCAAGGGCCCGATTGGTTTTGGGTTCGAACCAACCCAGCCATACCCAAAATTTGCCGAAACCTCGAGTGTAATATATCAAAACGACCTTCTCGATCCAAGGATTCCTACACCACTTATGGTGCGTCGATCGGAGGTCCGTAGCTCAAGTTATGGGCAAATGGTCCGAAGTGGGGGGTCTGGGCCCGGTCCGACCCGACCCAACCCACCCTGGGTCGGCCTGAACCAGGTCGACCCAACCCGGGTCTGGGCCTGGCCTGGCTGGGCATGGCCCGACCTGACCGGCGCGGCCCGGTCCGCGTGACCCACCCCGGTCTGGCCCGGGGGGGGGGGTGTGCTGGCTCGGCCATCTGGCCGAGCGGGGGGACGCGACCCCCGGTTTCGCAGACGGGGTGCCAGGATGGAGCCGCTGGTCTCCTCAGATCCCACGTGGCCGCGAGATCCACTGCTCGCCGCCGCGACCGTTGCCGTAGCGGGATCCAGCCGGCGGCGCGCCGGGGCACCGCCGCCTCCAAGTGGCCGGCCGGTGCCGGCCGCCGCGGTCTTCCGCGGGCCGCCGGAGTCATTCCGGTGGTCCGTTTTTGCTTCCGTCTGTGCCTACGATCGTCTCGGGATCCGTACTCCACTGGGAAGGCCCCAAATCGGCATTGCGGTCCCGTTTTGTCGTCGCTAAACACCCCGTGCATCAAGAACAAAAATAGCAGTGGGTCCAGACTTGTTCGTTAGTCCGTACCCACCGCGTTTGTGGTTCAAAACATCACCCAAAAATTAAACGCCATGTTCAAGAGTATAAAACACATATAAGGAGATTACAAAAAGAAAATTCCCCTACCTCGAAGTTGTTGTCATACGTCGTCGATCCATGGAAGACGAACGTCACGGTAGATGGGTGTCGCAGAAGAACGGTGTCGTTCCGTCAACGATGGAGGAAGGTTCGTTGTCATAGGCGACATAGGCTCCTTGATGTTGAGGTGCGTCCAAGGAAGATGCGTCGTTGGAAGAATTTCTTCGTGTTCTTTGCTGGGGGTGATCTTCGTTGAAGAACGATGTTCTTCGTCGATGAAGGATCCCCTCTCCTTTAATTCCCCAGAGTCTTTTTCCCAAAAGAGATTTTCCAACGCAAAGAAATAAGAGGCTACCCATTAATAGAATTGTCATGCAATTTGTATTAATTCCAAAGCAGTGCCAATTAATTTAACGCTGATATTAAATTGATAGGTTGGCACATTTAATGGGATGAGGGAGGTAGGAAGGATCCACCATAATGAATATGTGGAGTTGTCAAAGTAATAAATAAGGGGTATTAATGGGGAGTTGAGGGGAGTTATGGGGAGATGAAGGTTGGGGATCGTGTGAGCCCCACCTCACAAATATCCACACTTGGGAGGAAATAACCAACTCACAAATAAAATCATGTACCACACAATTTTATTTAGTTTAAGATTAGACCCCAAATATTAACTTTCGACCCGCATAAAATGCAACTGTGGTAAAGGTCCCCTTAAGAAAATACCGGCGCTGCGAGTTCATCGGTGCCCTCATATTTCAATTCTGAGCACCGCTTCAAAATATAGAAAAACCCGCTCGTTCGTTCACTGAATGTACCCGAGCTAAACTTTGGAAATTGATTCCGGACACACCAGGCCTCGGAATCAGGTACCGTCAAAAGCTACAGACTCATAAAATTTCAAAGTATTTAAAAAAAAATTCCTTGAAATTTCCAGGTCTTTACAATAAAATTATATGACTACAAAAATCTCCTATGCATTCTGAATTTCTATCTTTTAGGACTTTCATCATCTACATAACATTATAAATTTACATATCTATTGAAAGTTATAACTTTATACATGTATGGAAATTTATAAATTTCTACATCTATAGAACTTTATGACTTTTAGTATTTGTAGAAAATTATAATTTTCTAACTACTCTAAAATTATTTATCTAAATTATTTTATGACTTTATTCAAATTTAGAAGATTCTTCTTCACAAGAAACTTCATAACACATGTCTATTATCTTCCATAAACTTTTCTATTCCTATATTAAAAATAATAATTTAATAGAATTAAGGTTTCAACTAATAAAAAAATGGTTAGAAAAACATCACAATGGATATTTAAGCTCACCTATTATATTTGTTGAAAAAATTCTTTAACAAATTCTAATATTTATCATTTTTCATCACTAAGACTTTCACAACTCAATTTTGAAAATAATCAAAATTTCCAATTTTTGACAAAGAACAAGCATTATTAAGAGTGTATCCTAACACCACACTACTAGATAAAGTAATTTTCTTGAAATAATCCCACCCCTTTGTGGAAATAAAATTTGTTTCCTTGTTAAGATAAACTCTCCTATAATTTGATATTTTCTATTTTTTAAATCTCAATTTTTCACTCTCACCCATTTTATTCTCTCCCCCATTTTATGATAACCATAGATTCATATTCATTAAAGAAATAAATATAAAAACTAATTTCAATTTTGTTACTTTCTATTCCACTTTTTAATCATTATACAAAGCACATTGGGGGACATCCATAAGTTGTTTTAAGACGTCATTGATGGAGGTTGAACTTTATGTTTATGAAATAGTTCATTAAATATCTCCCATGTAATACCATTTGAAAAGACTTCAACAAATTTTTATTTTTTAGAAATAAACTATAGCTTCACACCGTCACTAGAAATTTTTTCCTTAAGTAAATGATATATAATATCAATGTTCATTGATCATTAAAATTGTATTGGATTTTTAAAAATATCTACAATAATATGATTATCACAATGAATATTCAATGGTGTAAAAAATTCAGTTTTATATCATCCAATTATATTTTAATCTATATAATTTTCAAATAATAATTTTTGGAAATAATATATTCTAGTTTTTTTGTGCTCAAAGTCACTGAATCATGTTTCTTACTATGCCAGCTCACACAAAATTCTCTGAAGAAAAATTTCCAAATTGAAGTTGATTTTATATATTTGAATTATCTAGCCCAATTAGAATCTGTAAAACCAATAAAGTTCACATGAAAAATTATTTTATAAAAGAACCCATAGGAAAATGTTCCTTTGACATATCTCATAATTATTATTTTTTACTTCAACCATGTGATATTTATTTAGAACACTTTGATATCTTGAACATAAAGTAAAAACATATATGATGTCGGGCCTTAAGGGTGTATGATATATCAAGCTTCCTATAATTTTTTTAAAATATTTCTAATCCACAATTTTCCCAGAATCATCACTACACATCTTCTGATAACTAAAATAGCAGTAGAAACTTCCTTGGTATCTTATACAAAAATCTATTGTATCAACTCTCAAGAGCACTTTTCCTTATGATAAAAAAATGTATCATTCCCTATATTATAGTTATAAACCAAGAAAAAATTATATTATACATGATTTAAATTTTAATGATCATATTTATTTCCTTGTAAAATTATTCACATGAATTTTACCTATCTCCCAAAAATATATACCATTAATATAAATAATGAAAATTAGATCATCTGTGCTAACTTCCTTAACATATAAATTTCTATAAAATTTTCCTTTAGAAAAGTTCAACACAAAAAATAAAGTATAATGATTGTGATACAACACCCATGGTGCTTTCTTCCACCCATATAAGGATATGTATAACTTATAAAACTTGGTTTCATAATTTCCAATTGAAAATCCATAATATTTCTCAATGTAAACATTTTTATCAATATCCAAATTTAATAAAGTTGAGTTTACTTATATATGATAAAATTTATAACAATGATGTGAAAACAAAACTAATAACATTTTAATAGAATCTAATATTTAAATGTGGGGAAATTTTTCTTTAAAAATTAAACCTTCAACCTATGAATAGACTTTAAAAACAAGACAATATTTGTTTCTAAAAATTTATCCTTCTCCATTCAGATTATTTATATACACCCATTTTTTCCAATAATTTTATTTCCTACCAAACATCAAAAAAGGTACCATGTTCTTGTTTATTCAATTTGATCCAAATATTCATTTAATTATTTTACCCATTATTTGTGGTCAAAATTATTTAAAAATAATTTTTGTTCATCCTATGAGATAAGTGATGTATGATTTTCTAATCACATGTTTCTTATACTATAAGAAAGATAATTATTATTTTCGATATTATTATCACATTCATCATATATCTAAAGGGTATTAAATGTCAATTTTTTCATCTATATTCACTTTACACACTATGTGATTCTTCATAATCTTCATGTATCTATTTTGGATCACTTTAATCATCACATTATTTTTATGTTTTCAGTTTTTATTCCTTAATATTTTCAAAAAGATTTATTAAATAAGATGGATTTACAATAATTGAACACTCATAGTAATCTACAATATTTTTCAAATTTTTGTTTCAACATTTGTAACTTCTTCCATTAGGTGAATGTCCCATAAAAAATAGTTCAATGGATTTTTGAAAAAGGCTTACAAGATAAGGTTTACTAAAGATTAATAAACATAGATTTCAAAAAACTATAAAATATTACACTTATGGTATTTTATTAAACCACATTTTATAAGGAGTCATTTTTTATTCCAACCTTTGAAAACTTTGATTTTTTACATGTACAATAGTACTAAAAAATTATCTCTAGTAGAACATAGACTATTTGTATTCTACCAACACGCTTCTTCCCATTTCTAAAAAAATTCTATTTTTCCTTTCTTATACTCCATTTTGTTTTAGGGTTTATGGAGAAATATATTGATTTTTGACTCTATGCTTATTTAGATAAGATTAAAAATAATTGCATGTGAACTATTTTCCATTGTACGTTCTATGATTCATTATATATAGACTCATTTCTCTCTCAATATCTCTTCTGAAGAATCTAAACAATTTTATATCATGTGTTTTGTGATTCATAAATATAATATCGTTAATACTAGTTAAAAAATAAATAATATAAATAAAATAAAAATACACATTAATTGATTGACGTGTTATGGTTCCACAATGATTAGATTGAATAACTTTATGAGGACTATTAGATTGAATCTAAACATTCCTATAGATTTTAGAATCCATGTTCCCTTTTTTACTTGATATACACAAATCATATTCCTTTCTCTTCAATTTTGACATGTTATTAACAACATATACATTGGAAACAATATTTATAATTTTTTCCCAAGATTACAAAGCCTGTGATGCCACAATTTTTTCATTATTAGCACTATAATAGGAGGAGTTACAATGTTCTCCAATTTGAAAGATATTTCAACTGGTTATTTCCCCTCTGATTTTTTTTAACCATATTTCACACTTCTTATGACACATGAATCTTTTTTGAATATCAATTATTTTCGATCACCAAAATGAAATATAGCATAGAGTTGGTTATTTTTAATCCCATCCAAAATATAACTTTCTTAGATTTAAGTTATTACACTTCAGTCTTAGCTATTCAAATTCTAATGATTTCTAAAGAGATATAATTTTTAATGGTATCTTATCCTCTATTACAATTTTAAACACATTTCAATAATTTTAAATCACCTATCATATGTTAAGAAAAACTGCTATCATGAATCCACTTTTTGTTAAATTTTCATTATATTAGGGATGTATTAACAATAAAATATATTTTTACGACTTTCAACTCTCCTACCCCATTCTGTTTTTTAGAATAATATTTTTTACCTAAGAGATTTTTTAAACATTCTTCAGGAAAATGACCTGGTTGGTCACAGATTCCACAGACTTTCTCCAAGCTGGTATATTGAATTTTCATTTGATGTTTTATATCATATTGAGATTTTTTTTCAACTTCCTAAGACTTTGGGAGGTTTCTCACATTTAATCCACTATTTATCCCCATTTGTTGATACCTATTTCTGGGTAAAGACATGAAGTTGAAAAGGTTGTAAGATTTATGGAAAGAATTTTAAAAACCACAACAGAAACCAACATACCATGGTTTTCTATAGGAATATGATCTTTCCCTATATTAATATTGTCAAGGTAAATAACAATTTTTAACTTTAGTTTCATCTGGGTGTGTGGAAAATTTTTTCTTGGTGGAAATTTTTAACTCTTGTTTATGTAATATATTTTTCACATCCTTTTCAAAACCAATATTTTCCAAAAATTTTATTAACACCTTTAATTTTTGTAAAATCAGATGAACATATACATTTTGTGGGTTTAGATTTCACCTAATTTAGGTACTGATACTTTTCTTTAGAATGAGTTGATTTAACATATACCAATGAATATTTTTTAAAATTTTCATTTTTTTTCATTTTTACAGTTTCAACCTCAAGAATTTTCAATTGAGTTTTACAATATTTTTATTCCTTAGCTACTAGTTTTATACTAAGATCATCCACCATATTTACCTTTTTAAAAAATCGTAGTTTGAGGTTCACAACCTCAAAAACATACTCATCTTCATGTTTAAGACCATATCTTCATTTAATACAACCTTTCCCCATTATTTATTCATTATTTTGATTTGTTTGTTTAGTTTTTTTTCAATACATACTACATGTTAAGATATGAGATGGTATTCTATATAAGATTCTTGTCCTCCTTCACTGAATGATTAATCTTATTTTTTATGAACTTTTTCAAATAAGGTTCTGAAAATTTTTAAACTTTTATTTTATAATTTTTTTTAATTTTATTTAAATTCATCTTTCTTACTAAACAAGCTTCTTTTATTTCTAGTGAAATATTTTCATACCACCACTCTACTTATTATTAACATTATATGTTTTGTCATTCTTTTTCCACCATGTTTTTAATTCATAATGATCATAAAATTTTCCTACTTTCTTCTTTGAGATATTCATAGAAAAATGATCATTACCACCACACATAAAGCATTTCTCAGAATTTCTCCCTCTATACGTTCTTTAGACTCTATAATAGTTCTTAGAGATAAGAGATGTGATCTTTTCATTCATTTCATCAACATATTTATCTTCCAAATTACTAGTATTTTCATTCTCTAAATCATGGTTTTAAAAAATTCTTATAGCTTCAAAATCCATTTCATCCATGATATTATTTTTGAAGCCTAGATATTTACTCATTATACATGAAATAATAATGTTTTACAGTAAATCAAGAGATAAATCATATTTATCCTCTAAAGATGATATTTTATAACAAAACCTACCAAGGAATATTCTCATAAGATTCTTTAATATTTTAGGTTCTTACAAGGAAAATCCAAAACCAATAATTTTTTACTCTACTTCATAAACCTAGGTGAAATACACATTAACAGTTTCTATATCTCTCATTCGGATTTCTTCAAATATTTATCTTTGTATTTTTAACTTCACATCCATCTATTTTTTTGTTTACATCAACGACGCTTTCAATATTGTACCAAATTTCATTGGATATTTTGAGAACCATAACCAAAATGAATATTTTTTTTGATAGATATATAATAATTTCATTTCTAGATTTTCCCAAAATTTCAATGTTTTTTCCATCAAAGGTCATTGGGGAAGATTTCTCAATGGGTGGAAACCCAATTGTAGTAGAATAAATAACTTCTAAGTGAAGTGAAAAAAGATAGGGAATCATCATATTTTACAACCATGATAATTATTTATTTTGAAGGTATAAATACCTCTAATATTAATAGAATTTAGATTTTCCATGATAAGGATTTAATATGGGAACCTTTTCTCTGATACTAATGTTTGTTACTAACAATCATTGAACCACTAAAGGGGTGGGGGGGGGGGGGTTGAATTCGTTTTTTATTTTAAAAAATTACCATATTTATAAAATTTAACCCCAAAAACTTATTATAATTATCTTCCTTATAAATTTTTATAAGACATTGGAAAGAATTAAAATATAGGAAAGTAAACAAGGCACATAAGAATAATATGGTTTGACCTCAGTGTGAAAACCTACATCCTTTCCATGGAAAATCCCATAAGACCATGGGAATTAAATATTATAAAGAAGTGAATAAAAAATTGAGTTTAATACTACTGATCCCCTTCTATATCTTTATATGTACGATTATAATGACCCCCATTAGTATATATATTTTCCGTACGAAACATGAGACACAACAAGAAATGTATCTTTGTGAATTATTCTCATGGAATGCTCATCTAGAATGCATGTATGATTCCTATATCATATTTCTCCATACAGTGTTCCTTTATTGGTTAATATCTATCCAATGATACTTTTAGAAAATTTAATCTTATAAAAACTTATGTTGTGTCTAATTTAAAAGAAACTCAGTGCCTCATAAACATTCTTCATGGAAACTCTATCTATTGTACTCTATCCAGTAATTGAACTAACTACTCTCCAATTCATCTAATCAAAATATTCTATCAGGAACTCTACATCAATAATAAACTTAACATCATTTGGAATTTTAATCTAGTAAAAATCTTTAGAAATATGATTTTTCTCATTCATCAAAAACATTGAGTAAGATGTACCTTTTCACTCCTATTATTAGGTGTTCTAAGAATAGAAATTTCAGGAAACCAATTTCATTTTCCCATTCAATTAAAATAGTAGATCATAATTTCATTCTTACTTGAATGTTTCTATGATTCTTTTAAACTATTCTAAATCATTCTTTTATCTTCTTTAATTCTCTAGCATTTCCAAAATTATTCGAATTTCCTTAAACTCAATTTTTGAGAAACCCATCAATCTTAGTATCATAAATTTTTTACAAGTTGTAAGTTCAAATATATAAATCTATAGAGAAATAAAAATTTTAAATTCATGAATACTCAACATTATAATTCTATAAAAACATAAATTTTTTAATTTTATGAAACATCAAATTTGTAACAATATAGAAATTTCAACTTGTAAAATTCTTCAAAATTATACATTATAAATCTGTGGAAAGACTAACTTCTAAATATATAGAAAATTAAAATTAGTACTTCTATAAAAATTGATTATATCTTTAGTGTGTGGATGTAGACTACCACCACCACAAAGCGATGTAATTCATTATTCATAATTGAACGAAATGTATGCTATATACATGTGAATATAAAGAAATAAAATATTATTTATTATACAACTACCATTCTTGAATCATAAAATAATACTTACCTTCATTTCAATATGATCAATGGAAAAAAGAATCATTACTCATGTGTATGTACGTCTTACTGTCTCCATGATTGTAACATAATTCATTTTTCATAACCATAATAAATGTAAGGTTTTAAAATTTTAAATTAAATATAAAAATCATAATTATTAAATTATTATTATTATATATATGATGTAACGATGAATTATTTTTCCATAGTTAGCCCACTGAAGTCATTTTGGATATATAAACCGAATATCACCAAGATATTCGATGTGAAATTAATTGATGAAAAAAATTATACCATGGTAATTAAAAAATAAATGGAATAATAAAAATAAAAAAGGTTATTTGGAAAATAAATAATTTGCATATTTTTGTTATTAATTAAGATAAAGTATGTTTGTGATGAGTCAAACATGAGGTAATATATTTCATCTCAATTTCCCTTCATTGAGACAAATTTTAATGTTATGCACTTAATTTCTTGTATGTTGTGTATAAGATACCCTTCTTAATTATTATTTCATGAATACTTCATAAATCGTAGTATTTTAAGTTATAATTAATTTTAAATCATATAATTGGATTTTAGTTGAATGATGCCAATGTGGTAAAGACTTTACGTTACAATCTCTTTTCTTTTCATGTTTTTCTTATGTTCAAGGTTCATTTGGTCAAAATCTTATAAAATTATTTTCTTGTAAAATATCATTTTAATTAATATCTATTCATTAATTTTGTATACAAGTTTTTTATAATATCTCCCTCATTGAATAAAGAAACATCAATAATATGTTTTTTATATACTACTAATCTTTAATCTTATTTTAGATCTAGAATATTTTTTTTCATGTCAATATTTTACACAAAATCGTTCATATAATATTTTTTCTACAATTAAATAATTTTATAAATAATTTTTTAGCCATGATTGATTTTTTTATAATATGGTTTAAAATTAATCTTTCTTTCTTCATCCAAACATGGCACTTATTGGATTTTTTTTATAAAAGTGTGAAATGAATGTTTTCTTTTAACTAATATAGCATAAAGAGAATTTCCCACTACAATGACCACTAAATTATTTAGATGTAGTACCCCTAGTTTTGGGTACATAACCCCCTTTCCTCACGTTTTTTTAATTGGTGTGTCTTTGATTGGGTTTCCATAAAATAGAGAGTTTCTATAAAATATATAGTTTCCATAAAATAGATAGTTTCCATAAAATAGAGAGTTTCCATGAAATACAGAGTTTCCATAAAGTGGGGTGTTTCCATAAAGTGGGGTGTTTCCATAAAGTGGGTTGTTTCTATAAAGTGGAGTGTTTCCATAAATTGGGATGTTTCCATAAAAAGGGTAAAGGTGAAGGATGGAAGAATTTGGGGTTTTTTAAGGAGTGTTGGGACCAAAAGGAAAGTTGCATGATCCATACACGGTTAGCACAAACCGTGTGGTCAAATCTTGCACAGAGGTCAAATCTAGATCCTATTTTCTAGGAGCTTACTCGTTTTTGATCTATTTATTTCGTTTGGGCTTCAAAACTCCCTTAATTCGATATTAATATCTATATAAGGCTTGAGATCCCTCCCCACATGAGTTGAAGCCATTCTGGAGCCTTCCCTTGGTGATTTCGAGTCCGATTCTTGAGGTATGTCACCATTCTTTACGGTTTTTTCATGTTTTCTTAGATCTGCTTAGATATACTTCTTTGATCTCCATTATTTCTCATATATGAACCTATAGTTGGTAGATCTATGTTTTTTGATACCAAATATTTCAATGTTGATTCGTGATCTTTCTAAGATAATATATCTAAGGCCCCTCTTGGAGAATCGACCCACTTCCATGTGTGTTCTTCGCCTGTTGTTAAAGTTTCATCAAAACCTTCAAGGTAGGTGGATTCTCTCACAACTCCTCTTTCTAGAATTGATTTTCTTAGATTCAAATTGTTTTATTGATTGTGAAATTCATGGAAAAATATTCATTTGTGATGATTTATGGTTTTTTTGAAATTGCGTGATCTTTGTAAATAATTGTGCAAAAGGGGGTTTAATTTAAAATGATGATTTTAAATTATGAATTTTCTGGAATTTCTAAATGGTTGATGAAAAAGGGGTTTTCTATAGAAATGGTTTTCAATAAAAATGGAGTTTTATTGAAATTGTTTGGAGTTGAAATGGTTTGGAATTAAAATGGTTTTAACAGAAATAGTTTTCAATAAAAAGGTGTATTTATTGAAAGGTTTATTTTGGCTTGACTGTTGGGCATATGTGTTGTGTATTCATATTGCATATACGGGGCTTGGTTGAAATATGACCTTGTTCTTGGTGCTAAAGGTTTAATGGCACATGGGAACTTCATATACGGGGCTTGGTTGAAATATGACCTTGTGCATGGTGCCAAAGGATTAATGGCACATGGGAAACAATTACCTTGTGACGACTTGGTAGATCGATAAGAAACCGCTCATGAGTATGGAATTGTCATAATGTAGCATGAAAGGTTGGTTGCATGGGTTTGATTAATAGTTGGGTAAGCCGATATAGGGATATTGGGAAATGGTTTTAAATATTGTTTGGTTATTTTTCTGGAAAAATATCTTGCTTGAAAAATTGGTTTCAATTGCACTTGTATGGTTTTGGTAATGAATGGTTTTAGAAACTTGTGTATATTTAGTTATAAATTTCTTTTGAGAATTTATTTTATATAAACCATTTTATATAATTTTTGCTAACACTTCTATCCTAGTGGCGTGAGTAGGGAAGTTATTGGGGAAAACCTACTGAGTTTTATACTCTCCCGTGCTTTGTCACTTTGGTGCTTTTGCAGATGCTATCTTCCAGGATAGGGGAAAAGGTAATGTTTCACACGTTTTTAGCACTACCTCATGATGTTGGGATGTTCAGAGATTTTTGAACTTGGTGCATGTGGAGCATAGAGTCTTGAGGTCTTTGGAGAGTCTTGTGTAGTTTATCTGCTGTGTACTATGATACTTGGTTATCCTTCCGTTGTTGCTTACATTGATGTGGTTTTGAGTTCATGAAGTTGTTGAGTTGCCTTTCATTTGTTCATGCATCGTATAGTGAATGTTTGGTTATGGTTGTTAGGTTTATTGGTTTATTTCCTAAAGGGTAAATCTTCCCCCACTTATATTTGAAACCCTTCGGCATTTATTTCTAGCCTTTGGTGTCTTCGGGATATCTCTTAAGGCCTAGTAATGACTCATTGTACTCTCAAGCCAATGATAATTGGAGGGTCATTACAAATGGTATCAAATTGTTCGGTCCTTTCCTAACAAGTAGTCATAGATGTTCCTAGTTTTGGAGATGAAACCCCTTCTTGTCTATTCCTTGGGTTGGAATCATAGAAAGGAGTAGGATTGTCATAACTTGAAATATATAACATAAAAGGACGTAGCTAACCCTTTTATGATGAACTTCAAGTTACCAGGGAGTTGGGTAAATAAGTGTTTGGAGACACTTCTAGGATTTTGAAATCTCATTGTCATGGGTTTAGACAATGAGATGAGCATGACATGCATTATAGAGGAATGACTTTCCACTAGGAGTGCATACATCATTTCGAGAAATGATCATTTTTGAAAAGTATGGGATTGGTTTTCAAATGAAAGATTTTGAAAAAGAGAATGATTATCATATTTTAAAAATGGTTTAATTTTCAAAAGCATGTGAAGTGGTTTCAAAAATAGTTGAACATGGGAAAAATGATGATTTAGAAAACAATGTTGTGATAGTCGATGTGATAGAATTTGAAATGCTAAGCCAACAATTTCTAGAGAGTGAGATTAACGGAGTTTTTTGTTAGTTTAGAAAAATGGAACCTACTAGGCGTTGACGAAACCAACCTAAAGAAGATGAGGATAATGTGGTTTCACCAGAACCACATGTGAACCAAGATCTAGTTCAGATTATTGTCCAAGCTTTTTAAGTTGTGGATACAGGGAACCGGAGGAATGAGCCACGACATGTGGATCATACCATCTAGTTTATGAAGAAAAATCCACCTAATTTCTGGGGTGATTCCAAACCCGAGAAGGCGGAGGTGTGGTTATGTAGGATGAATCGTATCTTCAAAATCATCAGCACACCAGTAAAGCTAAAGGTCAAACTGGCGACGTATATGCTCGAGGATCTTGCACATCAGTGTTAGGATTTAGCGGTGCGGGCTAAATTGGATAAAGGACTTACATGAGAGGATTTTGAGAAATTTTTCAACAAAAAATTCTATCCTCACATGTTAAAGATATAGAAAATGATGAACTTATTCATCCTAAAACAAGAGAGTCTCTATGTCCCAGAGTATACGGCTAAGTTCATGAACTTAGTATGCTTTGCACCAGAAGTCACGGCAAGTGCCTCTTTGAAGGCACACATCTTCGAATTAGGGCTACGACAGGAGATTTGATCAAAGATTGCAATACTTTGTATTACAGACTATACAGAGATAGTTAATAGAGTGACTATGGATGAATGTGATATCTCGGAATCTATGGGAGGAGGCATGATCATACCTACAGAAAATGGTGGGAACTCAACTGCTAGGAACAAGAGGAAAAGGGACACCTATTTCCATGGTGCAAGTGGAAATCAGAACCCGACATCTGGATTAGTAAACCTTCCTCCATGACCCCGGAGCAAATAAGGTTGTTTTAAATGTGGTTTGCTTGACCACATAAAGTGAGATTGTATGACATAACCTAGAGCATGTCATAATGTTAACAATATGGGACATCTTCAGTGCTATTGTTGCAGTGCTACAAGGTCAGGTGTTCGAGACACTTCTCATCTATCACAAGCATCGTATGCTTCGACTGGATGAGGTCAACAGAATCAGTCTCATCATTAGAGAAGAGCTAGTAATAGTGATTCTAGAAATACCATGACTCCTCAACCAGGGAAACCTCAGTAAGGAAAGAAGGAGAATAGTATAGTGAAAAAGCAATTGTATGGAGCTGAACAGATGATTGCTGATGATTAGGCTGGACTATCTACAGTGATATGTATGATTATTTTGAATTCTACCTTTGTGAAAGTTTTGTTTGATACTGGTGCATCAAATTCCTTCATTGCTTCTTATGTTGTTTACTTTCTATGTTTAAAAATGGAAATGATGCCTTCTGTTTTGAAACTGCAAACTTCTGTTGGTGAAAGAGAATGTTAAGCCTTTGTGTGTAGATCATGTGCTATAACTTTTGATGGAGCTAAGATAAAATGGGACTTATCTATGTTGGATATAGATGTCTATGATGTAATCCTGGGTATGGATTGGCTGACAACGTTCAAGGTTCAAATCGACTATTATAGGAGAACAGTTAGTTTCATGACTGAGGACGACATTGAGAATCTCTTTAGAGGAGAGAGGATTGTAAAGAAAGGTGAAAAGAGCTTGTTAGCACCAATGGTGGGAATTATATATTACCAATTGGAATCATTGAATTTGGAATCAATGGAAGAGATTGAGGAAAATAGTTTTCCAACTGTTGTGGATCAATTTCCAGACGTCTTTCTGAAGAAGTTCTCAGGGTTACCACCTCTAAGGGAAGTAAAGTTTATGATTGATCTCCTTCCAGGGACCAATTCTATTTACCTTACATCTTATAGGATGGAACCGAAAGAGTTACAGGAATTGAAAGTGGAGTTAGAGGAGCTAGAAATCAAGGGGTCTCATTCGACCAAGTACGTCTCCATGGGCATCACCGATTTTGTTCGTGAAGAAGGCATATGGAACTCTTAGGCTGTGTGTTGATTATCGTAATCTTAACCAAGTTACGATAAATAATAGATATCCACTTCCATGCCTTGATGATCTATTTGATCAATTAAGGTGAGATCAGTGGTTCTCCAAGATTGAATTGCGATCAGAATATCCCCAATTGAGAGTTCAAAAAGAGGATATTCCAAAGACAGCTTTCAAAAGTAGATATGGACACTATGAATATGTAGTCATTCCTTTCGGACTAATGAATGCACCAGCAGTTTTCATGGAATTGATGAATCAGATATTTCAAAAATATCTGGATTCTTTTGTTGTGGTGTTTGTGGACGACATATTTGTCTATTCAAAGACAAATGCTGATCATGAGGTGCTCCTGGAAACAGTGTTACAAATATTGTGGTATCATCGTTTGCATTCTAAATTATCAAAGTTTGATTTTTGGATACAGTAAGTACGTTTCCTTGTCCATGTCATTTCTGAGAAATGTCTTTCTTTTGATCCTGAAAAGATAGAAGCCATTATCTCTTGGAAACCACCGAAGAATGTGTTCGAGATACGGAGTCTTCTTGGTATAACGGGTTACTAACGATGCTTTGTGCATGATTTATCATGAAAATCTTCAACAATGAAAGCTCTGAAAAAGAAGAATTATTCATTCCAATGGATGGAGTAATGTCATAAGTCTTTCCAGGAACTGAAAGTTCGTCTTACATCGGCACCTATCTTGATCTTTCCAGAATCAGGATAGGGGTATGTGGTGTATTTTGATGATTCGGGATCAGGGTTGGGTTTTGTTCTCATGTAAAGAGATCACGTGGTTGCTTATGGTTCAAGGCAGTTGAGGGTGCATGAGAAGAATTACCCCACACAATATTTGGAGTTAACTGCAGTCGTCCATGCTTTGAAAACATGGAGAAATTATCTCTTTGGTGAGAAATATACTGTGTTTACGGATCACAAAAGTTTGAAACAAATTTTCTCACAACGAGATTTGAATCTGAGGAAAAGGAGATGGATGGAGTAACCCCAAATGTTTGAATTTGACCTGATGTACACACCAGGGAAAGGAAATTCAGTAGCAGATGTATTGAGTAGAAAGTCATATGCTCAGTTGGTGAAAGAAGATTTAGATGAATGGAAATTGATGTCGGTATTAGCCGACATGCATGTGGAATGTGAAGATGGAGGTGATTTTTTAGTTTTCTTTTCTATTACACTTGTTCCTGATTTAGTAAAAATGATCAAAGAGGCACAAACATCTGATGCAGAATGTCTGGTTGTAAGTTTAAAACTCAATGGTGGGGAGACCATTGAGGGCTAGAAACATGATGGGGGTTCGGTTTTTTGTTTCAGAGATCAGATGGTTGTACCTATGGTTTGTTAGGAAGAACTCCTTCATTCTTACCACCATTCAAGATGGACTGTACATCCCAGAACACAGAAGATGTATAAGGCGTTGAAGGTGTAGTTTTGGTGGAGCGGCATGAAAATGAAGGTGGCTGAGTTTGTATCGCGGTGCTTAACTTATTAGCAGGTTAAACCAGAGCATCATAGACCAGCTGGTATGTTACAATATTTTCCCTTACCAGTGTGGAAATGGGATCAAATAGCAATGGATTTTGTTACAAGTCTTCCAAGAATGGTCCGGAAACACGATGCCATTTGGGTGATAGTGGATCGTCTAACCAAGTCAGCCCATTTCATCCCTATTCGTGAAACTCATATGGTGGATGATCTTTCAAAAATCTATATCTGATAAGTAGTAAAGAGGCATGGTGTAATAGTTTCAATAGTCTTATTGAGAGATACCAGGTTCACATCTCTTTTCTGGAAATCATTACAGCAATCCCTTGGAACAGAGTTGACTATGAGCACCGCGTATCATCCTCAAACAGATGGGAAATCTGAGCGGACGATACATACGTTTGAAGACATGTTGCGAGATTGTGTAATGGATTTTGGTGGCTCATGGGATGAGCATATACCCTTAGTGTAGTTCTAATAAAATAACAGCTATCAAGCCTCAATACACATGGCTCCGTTTGAAGCATTGTATGGGAATCCTTGTCGTTCTCCACTATGCTGGGTGGAAATGGGTGAAACTTCACTAGTTGGGCCAAGCCTTGTCTATGAAACAATAGAGAAGATCCAGTTGACTATAAAGAGGATAGAGACAACTCAGAGTCGTCAGAAATATTATGTAGATCACCATTGAAGACCGTTTTCATTCGTTGTGGGTGATCATGTCTTCTTGAGGATCTCTCCAAGGCTTGGACATCGTCGTTTCAAGAAGCAGAGCAAGTTATCTACTAGATACATTGTCCCTTTTGAGATACTAGAACGGGTTGGAGAGGTGGAATATCGGTTGGAATTACCACCAAAGTTTAGTTCGGTGCATAATGTGTTCCATGTATCCCAGTTGAAAAAGTATCACCTTGATCCTGACAATGTGATCAGATGGGATCACATTGAGCTAGAACTAGATGCATCACTGGTATGTATTCCAGTGAGGATCATGGATAGATAAGAGAAAGTCTTGCGTGGGGAAATCATCGGCCTAGTTTGGGTTTTATGGAAACACGGTCAGATTCAGGAAGATACATGGGAACGTGAGAAGGAAATGAAAGAGAAGTGGCCAGAGCTATTTTTGGCCAGCTAGGGATTTCTACTTTCCAAGGACAGAAAGACCAATGGTGGGGAGAACGTAGTACCCCCGGTTTTGGGTACATAACCCCCTTTCCTCACATTTTTTTAATCGGCCTATCTTTGATTGGGTTTCCATAAAATAGAGAGTTTCTATAAAATAGAGAGTTTCCATAAAATAGAGATTTTCCATAAAATAGAGAGTTTCCATAAAGTGGGGTGTTTCCATAAAGTGGGGTGTTTCTATAAAGTGGGTTGTTTCCATAAAGTGGGGTGTTTCCATAAATTGGGATGTTTCCACAAAAAGGGGTAAATGTGAATGATAGAAGAATTTTTGGGTTTTTTAAGGAGTGTTGGGACCAAAAGGAATGTTGCATGATCCATACACGGTTGGCATAAACCGTGTGGTCAAATCTTGCATAGAGGTCAAATCTAGATCCTATTTTCTAGGAGATTACTCGTTTTTTCTCTATTTATTTCATTTTAGCTTTAAAACACCCCTAATTCGATATTACTCTCCCTATAAGGCTGGAGAACCCTCCCCACACGAGTTGAAGCCATTCTAGAGCCTTCCCTTGGTGATTTCGAGTCCGATTCTTGAGGTATGTCACCATTCTTTACGGTTTTGTCATGTTTTCTTAAATCTTCTTAGATCTACTTCTCTGATCTCCATTATTTCTCAGATCTGAACCTATAGTGGGTAGATCTACGTTTTTCAATTCAAAATATTTCAATTTTGAGTCGTAATCTTTCTAGGATAAGAGATCTAAGGTTGCTCTTGGAGAATCGACCCGCTTCCTTGTGCGTTCTCCATCTATTGTTAAAGTTTTGTCAAAACCTTCAAGGTTGGTGGCTTCTATCTCAACTCCTCTTGATAGAATTGATTGGAATAGATTCAAATTGGTTTATTGATTTTGAAATTCATTGAAAAATATTCATTTGTGATGATTTATGGTTTTTGTGAAATTGCGTGATCTTTGTGAATAGTTGTGCAAAAGGGGGTTTAATTTAAAATGATGATTTTAAATTATGGATTTTCTGGAATTGATAAATGGTTGATGAAATAGGGGTTTTCTATAGAAATGGTTTTCAATAGAAATGTATTTTTATTGAAATGATTTGGAGTTGAAATGTTTTGGCATTGAAATGGTTTTGACGGAAATAGTTTTCAAGAAAAATGTGTTTTTATTGAAAGGTTTATTTTGGCATGATCGTTGGGCATATGTGTTGTGTGTTCATATTGCATATACGAGGATTGGTTGAAATATGACCTTGTGCTCGGTGCCAAAGGTTTAATGGCAAATGGGAATTGCATATATGGGGCTTGGTTGAAACATGACCTTGTGCTCGGTGCTAAAGGATTAATGAAACATGGGAAATAATTACCTTGTGACGACTTGGTAGATCGACAAGAAACCACTCCTGAATATAGAACTGTCATAACGTAGCATTCATGGTTGGTTGCATGGGCTTGAGTAATGGTTGGGTAATCCGATATAGGGATATTGGTAAATGGTTGTAAAGATTGTTTGGTTATTTTTCTGGAAAAATATTTTGCTGAAAAAATTGGTTTCAATTGCACTTGTATGGTTTTGGTAATGAATGGTTTTGAAAACTTGTGTATATTTAGTTATAAATTTATTTGGAGAATTTTTTTTATATAAACCATTTTATATACTGGTTTCTAACTCTTCTATACTAGTGGCGTGAGTAGAGAAGTCATTGGGGAAAACCTACTGAGTTTTATACTCACCCCTACTTTGGTACTTTGGTGCTTTTGTAGATGCTATCTTCCAGGACAGGGGAAAATGTAATGTTTCACACGTGTTTAGCACTACCACGTGATGTTGGGATGTTCAGAGATTTTGGAGCTTGGAGCATGTGTAGCATGGAGTCTTGAGGTCTTTGGAGAGTCTTGTGTAGTTTATCCGCTGTGTACTCTGATACTTGGTTATCCTTCCGTTGTTGCTTACTTTGATGTGGTTTTGAGTTCCTGAAGTTGTTGAGTTGTATTTCATTTTTTCATGCATCATATAGTGAATTTTTGGTTATGGTTGGTTGGTTTATTGGTTTATTTCCTAAAGGGTAAATCGTCCCTCACCTGTATTTGAAACCCTTCAGTATTTATTTCCAACCTTTGGCGTCTTGGGGATGTCGCTTAAGGCCTAGTAATGACTCGTTGTACTCTCAAGGCAATGAGAATTGGCGGGTCATTACAAATAGTATTAGCTTGTTCGGTCCTTTCCTAACAAGTAGTCATCAATGTTCCTAGTTTTGGAGATGAAATCCCTTCTTGTCTATTCCTTGGGTGGGAATCTTATAAAGGAGTAGGATTGTCGGAACTTGAAATACAAAGAATAAAAGGACATAGCTAACCCCTTTATACTGAACTTCAAGTAACTAGGGAGTTGGGTAAATAAGTGTTTGGAGACACTTCTAGGATTTTGAAATCTCATTATCATGGGTTTAGCCAATGATACAAGCATGAAATTCATTATAGAGGAATGAATTCCTACTAGGAGTGCATACATAATTTTGAGAAATGATCATTTTTGAAAAGTATGGAATTGGTTTTCAAATGAAAGATTTTGAAAAAGAGAATGATTATCGTATTTTGAAAATGGTTTAATTTTCAAAAGCATGTGAAGTGGTTTCAAAAATAGCTGAACATGGGAAAAAAGATGATTTGGAAAACAATGTTGTGATAGTCGATGTGATAGAATTTGAAATTCTATGCCAACAATTTCTAGAGAGTGAGATTAACAGAGTTTGTTGTTAGTTTAGAAAATGGCACCAGCTAGGCGTCGTCGAAACCAACCTGAAGAAGCTAAGGAGAATGTGGTTGCACCTGAACCATGTGTGAACCAAGAGCTGGTTCGGAGCATTGTACAAGCCTTTCAAGTTGTGGAAATAGGGAACCAGAGGAATGAGCCACGACATGTGGATCATACTGTCCAGTTTATGAATCAGAATCCACATAATTTACAGGGTGATTCCGAATCGAATAAGGTGGAGGTGTGGTTATATAAGATGAATCATATCTTCGACTTCATCGGCACACCAGTAGAGTTAAAGGTCAAACTAACGACGTATATGATCGAGGATCTTGCACGTTAGTGGTGGGATTTAGCGGTGCAAGCTAAATTGGATGAAGGACTTACATGGGAGGATTTTAGGGAATTGTTCAACAAAAACTTCTACCCTCACATGTTCAAGATCCAGAAAATGATGGAATTCTTCAGCCTGAAACAAGAGAGTCTCTCTGTCACAGAGTATGTGGCTAAGTTCATGAAATTAGTACAGTTTTCACTAGAAGTCATGGCAAGTTCTTCTTTGAAGGTACACATCTTTGAATCAGGGCTATGCCAAGAGATTCTATCAAAGATTACATTAATTTGTATTATATACTATATAGATATGGTGAACAGAGAGACTGTGGCTAAACGTGATATCTCAGGATCTATGGGAGGAGGCATGATGATACCTACAGGAAATGGTGGGAACTCAACCAATGAGAATAAGAGGAAAAGGGACACCAATTTCCATGGTGCAGGTGGAAATCAGAACCCGACAGCTGGATCAGTAAACCTTCATCCATGACCCCAGAGCAAAGCAGGTTGTTTTCAATGTGGTTTGCTTGACCACATAAAGAGATATTGTATGACACAAACTAGAGCATGTCAAAAGTGTAACAAGATGGGACATCTTTAGTGCTATTGTCGCAGTGCTCCAAGGTCAGGTGCTCAAGAGACTTCTCAACTTTCACAAACATCATATGCTTCGACTGGATGAGGAAAACATAATCAGTCTTGATAGTAGATCAAAGCTAGGCATGGTGATTCTAGAAATACTATGACTCCTCAACCAGGGCAACCTCAGCAAGGAAAGAAGGAGAACAATATAGTGAAGAAGCAATTGTATGGAGCTGAGCAGATGATTGTCGATGATCAGGATGGACTATCTACAGTGAGTGGTATGATTATTTTTAATCCTACCTTTATGCAAGTGTTTTTTGATACTAGTGCATCACATTCCTTCATTGCTTCTCGTGCTGTTGACTTGCTATGTTTAAAAATAGAAATGATGCCTTCTATTTTGAAACTGCTAACTCCTCTTGGTGAAAGAGAATGTCATGCCTTTGTGTGTAGAACATGTGATATAACTGTCGATGGAGATGAAATAAAATGGGACTTATCGATGTTGGATATGGATGTCTATGATGTAATCCTGGGTATGGATTGACTGACAACGTTCAAGGCTTAAATCGACTGTTATAGGAGATCAGTTAGTTTCATGACTGAGGATGGCATCGAGAATATCTTTAGAGGAGAGAGGATTGTAAAGAAAGGTGAAAAGAGATTGTTGGAACCAATGGTGGGAACAATATATTACCAATTGGCAGTGTTGACTTTGGAATCAATGGAAGAGATCGATAAAAATAGTTTTACAGCTGTTGTGGATCAATTTCCAGATGGCTTTCCAAGAACTTCTCAGGGTTACCACCTCTAAGGGAAGTGGAGTTTACGATTGATCTCCTTACAGGGACCAGTCCTATTTCCCTTACATTTTATAGGATGGAACCAACAGAGTTATTGGAATTGAAAGTTCAATTAGAGGAACTAGAAATCAAGGGTTTCATTCAACCAAGTACGTCTCCATGGGCAACAATAGTTTTGTTCGTGAATAAGGCATATGGAACTCTTTGGCTGTGTGTTGATTATCGTAAGCTTAAATAAGTTATGATAAAGAATAGATATCCACTTCCACGCTTTGATGATCTATTTGAGCAATTAAGGGGAGCTCAGTGGTTCTCTAAGATTGAATTGAGATCAGGATATCACCAATTGAGAGTTCAGAAAGAGGATATTCCAAAGACAACTTTCAGAAGTAGATATGGACACTATGAATATGTTGTCTTGCCTTTAGGTCTAACGAAAGAACTAGTAGTATTCATGGAATTGATGAATCAAATATTTCAAAAATATCTAGATTCTTTTTTTGTGGTGTTTGTTTATGACATTTTGGTCTATTCAAAGTCAAGGGTTGATCATGAGGTGCACCTGGAAACAGTGTTACAAATATTGAGAGATCATCGTTTGTATGCCAAATTATCAAAGTGTGATTTTTGGATATAGGAAGTACATTTCCTTGGGCATGTCATTTATGAGAAATGAATTTCTTTTGATCCTGAAAATATAGAAGCCATTATCTCTTGGAAACTACTGAATAATGTGTTCGAGATACGAAGTTTTATTGGTCTAGCTGGTTACTACCGATGGTTTGTGCATGATTTATCACGACTAGTTTCACCAATGACAACTCTGACAAAGAATAATGCTCCATTAAAATGGACAGAGGAATGTTAGAAGTCTTTCCAAGAACTGAAAGTTCAGCTTACATTAGGACCTATCTAGATCTTTCCAGAATCAATATAGGGGTATGTGGTGTATTGTGATGCTTTAGGATCAGGGTTGGGCTGTGTTCTCATGCAAAGAGATCATGCAGTTGCTTATGGTTCAAGGAAGTTGAGGGTGCATAAGAATAATTACCCAACACATGATTTGGAGTTGGCTGTAGTGGTCTATGCTTTGAAAACATGGAGACATTATCTCTTTGGTGAGAAATTTACTGTGTTTACAGATCACAAAAGCTTGAAACACATTTTCTCATAGCGATATTTGGATCTGAGGAAAAGGAGATGGATGGAGTATCTCCAAATGTTTGACTTTGACTTGATGTACACACCAGGGAAAGGAAATTCAGTGGTAGATGCATTGAGTAGAAAGTCATATGCTCAGTTGGCGAAAGAAGCTTCAGATGAATGGTAGTTGATGTCAGTCTTAGCCAACATGCATGTGGAATGTGAAGACCGTGGTGATGTTGCAGGTTTCTTTTCTACTATGCTTGTTCCTGATTTAGTAAAAATGATCAAAGAGGCACAAACATCTGATGCAGAATGTCTGGTTTTAAGTTTAAAACTCAATGGTGGGGAGACCATTGAGGGCTGGAAAATTGATGGGGGTTCAGTTTTTTGTTTCAGAGATCAGATGGTTGTACCTATGGTTTTTTAGGAACAAATCCTTCATGCTTACCACCATTAAAGATGGAATGTACATCCAGGTACAAAGAAGATGTATAAGGCTTTGAAGGCGCAGTTTTGGTGGAGTGGCATGAAAAGAAAGGTGGCTGAGTTCATTTCGCGATGCTTAACTTGTCAGCAGGTTAAAGCAGAGCATCAGAGAATAGCTAGTATGTTACAATATTTTCCCATACCAGTATGGAAATGGGATCAAATATCAATGGATTTTGTTACAAGTCTTCCAAGAATGGTCTGGAAACATGATTCCATTTGGGTGATAGTGGATCATATAACCAAGTCATCCCATTTCATCCCTATTCATGAAACTCTTACGGTGGAGGATATTTCAAAAATATATATCCGAGAAGTGGTAAAGAGGCATGGTGTACCAGTGTCAATAGTCTTAGATAGAGATCCTAGGTTCACATCTCATTTCTGGAAATCATTATAGCAAGCCCTTGGAACTCAGTTTACTATGAGCACCGCGTATCATCCTCAAAAGGATGGGCAATCCGAGCGGACGATACAAATGTTGGAAGTCATGTTGTGGGCTTTTGTAATGGATTTTGGTGGCTCATGGGAAGAGCATATACCCTTAGTGTAGTTCTCATACAATAACAGTAATCAATCCTCAATATGCATGGCTCCGTTTGAAGCATTGTATGGGAGTCCTTGTCATTCTACACTATGATGGGTGGAAACGGGTGAAACTTCACTAGTCGGGCTAGGCCTTGTCCAAGAAACAACAGAGAAGATCCATTTGATTAGAAAGAGGATGGAGACAACTCATAGTCATTAGAAATATTATGCAGATCACAATCGAAGACCGTTTTCATTTGTTGTGGGTGATCATGTATTCTTGAGGATATCTTCAAGGCTTGGACATCATCGTTTTAGAAAGCAGGAAAAGTTATCTCCTAAATACATTGGCCCTTTTGAGATACTAGAATGAGTTGAATAGGTGGAATATCAGTTGGCATTACCACCACGGTTTAGTTCGGTGCATAATGTGTTCCATGTATCCTAGTTGAAAAAGTATCTCCCTGATCCTGACCATGTGATCATATGGGAACATGTTGAGCTAGAACTGGATGCATCACTGGTATATATTCCAGTGCGGATCATGGATAGACAAGAGAAAGTCTTGTGTGGGAAAATCATCGGCCTAGTGCGGGTTTTATGACAACATGGTCAGATTCAGGAAGAGACTTGGGAATGTGAGAAGGAAATGAAAGAGCAGTGGCCAGAACTCTTTTTGGCCAGCTAGGTCTTTCTACTTTTCGAGGACGGAAAGACCAATGGTTGGGATAATGTAGTACCCCCGGTTTCAGGTACATAACCCCCTTTCCTCACGTTTTTTTAATTGGTATGTCTTTGATTGGGTTTCCATAAAATAGAGAGTTTCCATAAAATAGAGAGTTTCCATAAAATAGAGAGTTTCCATAAAATAGAGAGTTTCCATAAAATATAGAGTTTCCATAAAATACAGAGTTTCCATAAAATAGTGAGTTTTCATAAAATGGGGCGTTTTCATAAAGTGAAGTGTTTCCATAAAGTGGATTGTTTCCATAAAGTGGGGTGTTTCCATAAATTGGGATGTTTCCATAAAAAGGGGTAAAGGTAAAGGATGGAAGAATTTCCAGTTTTTTAAGGAGTGTTGGGACCAAAAGGAAGGTTGCATGATCCATACACGGTTGGCATGAACCGTGTGGTCAAATCTTGCGCAGAAGTCAAATCTAGATCCTATTTTCTAGGAGCTTACTCGTTTTTCACTATTTATTTTGTTTTGGCTTGAAAAAACCCATAATTCGAGATTACTCTCCCTAGAAGGCTGTATAACCCTCCCTACATGGAGCCTTCCCTTTGTGATTTCGAGTCCTATTCTTGAGGTATGTCACCATTCTTTAAGGTTTTGTCATGTTTTCTTAGATCTGCTTAGATCTACTTCTCCGATCTCCATTTTTTCTCAGATCTGAACCTATAGTAGGTATATCTATGTTTTTGGATTCCAAATATTTCAATTTTGAGTCATTATCTTTCTAGGATAAGAGATCTAAGGCCTCTTTTGGAGAATCGACCCGCTTTCTTGTGCGTTCATCGTCTGTTGTTAAAGTTTTGTCAAAACCTTCGAGGTAGGTGGCTTCTCTCTCAACTCATCTTGCTAGAATTGATTAGATTATATTAAAATTGGTTTATTTATTATAAAATTCATGTAAAAATATTAATTTGTGATGATTTATGGTTTTTGTGAAATTGCGTGATCTTTGTGAATAGTTGTGCAAAAGGGGGTTTAATTTAAAATGATGATTTTAAATTATGGATTTTCTAGAATTGCTAAATGGTTGATGAACAAGGCAGTTTCTATAGAGATGATTTTCAATAAAAATTGAGTTTTATTGAAATGGTTTGGAGTTAAAATGGTTTGGCATTGAAATGGTTTTGACGGAAATAGTTTTCAATAAAAAAGTGTTTTTATTGAAAGGTTTATTTTGGCTTGATCATTAGGCATATGTGTTGTGTGTTCATATTGAATATATGGGGCTTGTTTGAAATATGTCCTTGTACTCAGTTCCAAAGGTTTAATGGAACATGAGAATTGCATATACGAGACTTGGTTGAAATATGACCTTGTGCTCGGTGCTAAAGGATTAATGGCACATGGGAAACAATTACCTTGTGATGACTTGGTAGATTGACGAGAAACCGATCATGAGTATGGAACTGTCATAACGTAGCATGCATGGTTGGTTTCATGGGTTTGAGTAATGGTTGGGTAAGCCGATATAGGGATATTAGAAAATGGTTGTAAAGATTGTTTGGTTATTTTTTTGGAAAAATATCTTGCTGGAAAAATAGGTTTCAATTGCACTTGTATGGTTTTGGTAATGAATGGTTTTGGAAAATTTTGTATATTTAGTTATAAACTACTTTTGAGAAATTGTTTTATATAAACCATTTTATATAATTGTTTCTAACTATTCTATACTAGTGGCGTGAGTAGGGAAGTCATTGGGGAAAACCTACTGAGTTTTATACTCACCCCTGCTTTGGCACTTTGGTGCTTTTGCAGATGATATCTTCTGGGACAGGGGAAAAGGTAATGTTTCACACGTGTTTAGCACTACCTCGTGATGTTGTGATGTTCGGAGATTTTGGAGCTTAGATCATGTGGATCATGGAGTCTTGATGACTTTGGAGAGTCTTGTGTAGTTTATCCACTGTGTACTCTAATACTTGGTTATCCTTCCTTTATTGCTTACTTTGATGTGGTTTTGAGTACATGAAGTTGTCAAGTTATCTTTCATTTGTTCATGCATCATATATTGAATGTTTGGTTATGGTTGGTAGGTTTATTGGTTTATTTTCTAAAGGTTAAATCATCCCCCTCTTTTATTTGAAACCCTTCAGCATTTATTGCCAGCCTTTGGCATCTTGGGAATGTCGCTTAAGTCCTAGTAATGACTCGTTGTACTCTCAAGACAATGAGAACTGGCGGGTCATTACATTAGATCTTACTTTAAATGTATCCATATTTAATTTCAATTATTTATACAATATTTTGTAATTCTTATGAATTTAAAGAAGTCTTTTGTAGTGAAAATAATATTTTTCTAAATAAATATTCCATGCAATCTTTTAATTTTTTATGAACAATGACAACCCTATATGTTATGGTTCACTTTTAAATTCATTATATATTTTTCTTACATATATAAATATCCTATTCTTCATTATTTTTATCTTGTAATACATTTCTTATGTTCATTTATCCAATGCCTTCTCTATGAAATCTCCTTTGATTATGACCCAAGGCATGATCATACCTCCCATTTCCTTCCATGGTTAATTCTTATGTTTATAACATATTTTTGATTTTCTTTTTCTCGAAAACATAAGCATGTATATTTTAGGATTGGTGCTCCTAGATAGTTCTCCATTTCATTGAGAAATGTGTTGGGTCACATGAGATGTTATTTATGGGTTTTGGGATCAAACTTATCCAATTATAGTACTATTTCCACCGTGTAATTTTTTCTTTTATGTTAGCCTTTAATTATACCTAGGACATTTTATATTTTTCTAACACTATCTTTTGTTTCCATGATCTTAAGATACCATTTTAATTTTTTATTCCGTAATGTTATTATTTTTAAACCTCTTCTTTTATTAAATAATGTTGTACCTATAATTCAAATGTTATGTTTCCTTATCATGTTTATTACATTACTGGGTTTTTTAGCTCACCAATTTATTTAATATATTCCTTAGGTTATTATATATATTTTAAGGAGTTTGATGATATTTAGAAGACCAACAAGAAGAATAAAAATAAAGATGTTATGTTTTAGTTTCTTTTAATGTTTTGGGTTCCTATTCTTCCAAAGAAACTAGGCCTCATGACCTCTGGGTTTTCATTAATGGGGTTTTATGATAAAAATCATGTAATAATATGTGTAAAAGGTTAGGTCTCTATATTCCATATTAATTTTTTGACAATGTGTGAAAATAGTGTCTTTTAAACCTTTATATGCGAACACATCATTTTTTGTTTTGTCCTTTTATATGAAAAATACTCTATGTTTTAATGGTTTCTAAAAGAATATTCTTTTCATGGGATTATAAATTATTTCTATTTAAATAAATTTTATCAAAAGGGAAATTTTATTTCATATTTCCCAAAATAAATTCATAATTCCCTTCAAATGATATTTTCATTTATATATCTATATATTTTGAAATAATTTAGGCTTGATCAAGAATATTTTTAAAATGATAGAATCCACCTTATTTTTTAGGATATATTATGAAATGTCGTTTTCTATTAGAGGAATGATCTCTCACTTAATTTGTTTTTCCAATAATCTAATGTTTATTAACATGTTTTTTCTTCCATTTCCTTTCCACTGAGAATACCCTATATTAAATTTCATTGTATGAGTCATGTTCAATTAGAAACCCATAATTGATTGATTAATGAAATTATTAACTAAAATATATAACATTTATCTATACTTTGAAAATTCCATATACCAAATCATCTAAATTGAATGGTATTTACCTAAAAAGATACATAATATCCTTGGATAACCATTTATTTTCTATTTTTTATGAGGTTATGATAATTATTTGAATTATTAATTATTTAATTATGTGAATCCATTGTTATAGAAAATGGATGAAATTTTATTTCCATTGGCTTGTTATGATATGATGAATGATTGATATCATTTGGCACACCTAAGTATTGATTATTATAGGTGGGATCCTATATCACCAACCAATGAATTGGTTAAATGTTTAAATATAATGAGATATGTATATAATGGTGTAGTTAATTTTTTTTCTCAAAAGAATGGAATAATGTATTTGACTAAAAAAGGTTATGTTTCCCTATGATAATGTTTGTGGCACATTTATATGTGTTGGTCGGAGTAGATTACTCATTATGGGGGGGGGGGGTGAATTGAGTATCTATAAAAATTTCTGGTTAAAAAGTATTCTTAAAAAGGTTTCCCCAAAATGTTAAATACAACCCAGTTAATCAAGGTTATACTGTTATGAGAGTTTAACTGTTTAAATAACTTCTTAGAATATTGATTAGTTCTCAGTAATATTAATGTTAGTTATTAATATTACTTTTGAAGCTATTCTACTAAGACAATACAATTATAACTTCTTTCCAAGATTAACTATCAAAGTGAATTTAGTGATTTTTGAATTATATAGTAAAGCGGTAAAACAGAGAAGACTAAATTAAGCAGAACAGTAGATATAAAACAAGTGGTTCAGTCTCAAGACGAGACCTAATCCACTCCACTAGGTGATCACCTACCACCAAGTAGTTTATATAAATAAACTTGATCCAAACCCTGGATCGGGGTTAAACAACAGTACACAGGACTGTCTAGGTCGCACAAGGACCTCTTCCATAGTTCTTCGTGGGAACAAAAAACCAAGCCACACTGGGACCTCTTCCACACTTATCTATGGGTATAAAAAAGTTTAAAAGGATGTTTGAGAAAGGACATATTGTATCCTTTAGTTTAATGCAGGAGACAGAGTGTATTGTTATACAGATACACACACTGCTCAAAAGTTAATAAAAAGATACACAACAGAGCAGAAATATAGAGATGGGTTTAGAAGTGCTCTGAGTGTTGGTTTTTGCAGCTCTGGACTTTTGGAATGAAGCAGATGCAGAAATCTAGTCCTTGTATGGTAATCAGAGTATCACAAGTTAGCAATATTGGTGTGTGTTCTTCGTGGTGTTTGACAGTGTGAAGGTGTCCTCGATTCTGGGATTCAAGTATGCTTCTTGTTTTCCTCAGCAGTGTCGAGTTGCACGTGACAATCCTTTCTTCAAAAATTTCTCTAAGTGTGTTCTTTGTTGTCGTGATCATGCCCTCTTGTTTTTCTTTTCATATATATTGTTTCTAGGCCGCACTACTATTTTATCTCGAAGTGCATGTGTTGAAGCTGACGGGGTGCATGGATTCTACAGCTCGTACCTGGTAATGTCAGATGACATGACTATAAAGAAATATTAATTATGTCAGTGCATTTAAAATCTTTAAATATGACCGTTAAATATTAAATTGAAAATGAAAAAATAGATTAAGAAATGGTGTCACAATATGTCATGGAAACAGTGTCTCCTTGAACTGGTGTCTCATGGTCACGGTGTTTGATTCTTCACGATGTCTGATTCTTCACGGTGTCTCATGGTCACGGTGTCTCATGATCACGGTGTCTCATGGTTGTCACAGTGTCTTGTTCACGGTTTCTCGATGTCATGGTGTCTCGATGTCACGGTGTCTGCTTGTTCATGGTGTCTCATGGTTACGGTGTCTGGATGTCACTTTTCCAGAAAAACATAACCGGTGGCAGACTTACGATGTCTCAGGCTTTTCCAAATAATTGTATTCAGACTTAAGCAATGATGATCATAGAATGGATTAGACTTAATCATTTTTCAAAGAAATTATTATAAAAGTAAACAATAGTACACATGAATTTGATATAATGAATAGGATTTGTGATCATTAAAATATGATTAATACATGAGGAGTCCAACAATCTCTCCCTTTTTGATGATCACAAATCATATATATTTAGATTGTATATTTGTTCTAACAACATAGTTCAAATATATTTTCCCCCCTTTTGGGATTATAAAAAAGTAGCAAGAAAAAGAAAGAAAAAAGAGACCAGAAAAGGGAATAATGTATTAGATAAAAAGAGGGTCATTACAAAAAAGTAAAACAAAATTAACAAGATTCCCATAAAAAAAGAGTAAGCACTGTTCTTCTTCACTGGCTAGTCTTATCTTTTCCCTTAGCAGCAGTAGTAGAAGAGGAATCCATAAGAATAGAGGTTGAGGTAGAAGAAGGTAGTGAGGTGGTTGATAGAGAAGGTAAAGGAAGACCTTCAAAGATAGAGGGAGCCAGAGTAGGTGCAGTAGAATACCGAGGAAGTTTTTGATCAAGGATCACCGACCTGATCTGACTCAGTGCTTGACTGACAGACATAGAAGTAGAGGCTAGGGAAGAGGTAAAAGTAGGCAAAACAGGCCTCAGAGGGGCAGCCGTAGGAGAAACAATGGTTGTACTCTGTACATAAAGATAGGTCATCATAAGCTTAATAAAATCCTTAATGATCTCTCCACCATACTGCATAGATTTCTCGAAGTCATCCTTGTTTTCCATAAACTTGTCCAACAGAAGAGTGAACTCTGTGAACTTTTGGACTTGAGTCTTGAAAGCTTGAGTAACAGGAGGAATCCTCAAATTTTCTACAAGATATTTGAAATGATTGGTCATGTTAGTCTTTGAGAATAGTCAGTTGAAGTAGAAATCCACTTTCTTGGAAATTTCTTGCTGAGAATCAATAGAAATTTTGGAATATATTTGGACCAGATTAAGAATTCTTCCACTGTTCTTGATAAATTTAGATAGAGAGTCTTTATTAAAACCACTAAGTATAGTATGAAGTTCTTCTTTGACTGTTGTTCTGAGCAGGTCACTGTCTAAGGAATATTGAGATGATTTTCCAGATGTCTTGGAAGTAGTGACAGCTGAGGTGAGAGATTTTAGTTGATTTAACACTTTTTGAAGGCACCCCGTATACTCATTAGTGAGATTGTTAAGATTAACCACAAGCTCTCTCATTTATTTCACAATATGTTTGTTTCTTTCTTCAACTTTTTCAGATAAGGAAGCTAAATGAGGTTGAATCTAAGAGACAACATTCTGTGGGGTTTGAGGAACAAAAGGTTCCATAGGATGAGAAGCAAGCTCTGATCTCGAATTCATCACTTTCTGCATGTCTTAAATCACACCTCTTAGAGTCTTCACTTCATCACTAAGAAGTATGTTTTCAACTCTAACTTCCTGAATCTCATGAAGAATTTTGGGTTGAATTTTCCAAATAACTTTTTCAACAACAATGAGGCATCTATCTCACTTAGATTTGTTACAGGATCTAGTTGGGTATTCAAGAGTTTTTAAACTCTATCCAAAAGGGTAGTTCCAAATTGTTTCAGATCATCTTTACTCACCAAGGATGGTTGTTCTGGTGAAGGTTCATAGATAGGGACTGATATGGGCTTAGGTTATTTTTCAGGGGCAATATTAGAGACAGATTTCAATTGGAACATAGTGGAAAGGTCAAGGCCTTTTACTGAGACTTTATGGGAGTCATTCACATCATAAAAGATGGGGAATTTATACCGAGTGTCTATAAGGATTGGATCAATCAGGTTTTGTTCTTCAAAAGATTATAGATTCGGGGGTTTCTCCCCCTCAACACTTGCATCATTCTCAGGACTGAGAGGCTTAGAGGCTTGATCTAGTTCCAAGAATTCATCTCTCAGTTCCTCTCTCATTTACTGTTTAGCCAACTGAAAATCTAGCTCCGACCTTTCCTCAGCTGAAGGAATGACTTCAGGAACATATTGTTCCACTAGGAGTTCCTCAGGGTCAACTTCTTGCATAACAGGTAATTATTCTTCTATAAGATCTTCCATAGCATTATTTTCGGTTTATTTGACAACATATTTTGTTTCAACTTCGGGTTGATCTTCCATATTAACAACATATTTAGAAGCAGGGACTTCCTTTTCACTTACTACATGAGGGACATGGGTACTGTCTTTCTTATCAGAAACAATTTCCCTAGGAGGCACAAAACCCTCTTCTTCTTCTTCTTCTTTAGAATACTCAACAACTTCATTTGGTTCTAAACCAGGATCAGTAATATCTTTTGGTATTCTTCATAATACTTTACTTAATGCTTATAGGAAACCTATGAGGCATATATGGGTTCCTAAAGCACTCATTACTAATATTACTGGACCCAAACAAGTATGGGTACCAAAATCTATTTTTGCTTAATTATTTTGTAGGAAAGCTGCTTAAAGAGTTCCTATAAAAGTTTATGGTACCTGGATAGTGGATGTTCAAGACACATGATAGGAGACTACTCAAGCTTCAAGAACCTAATAAAAATAGATGGAGGATATGTCACATTTGGTGACCATGCCAAAGGAAATATTATTGGCCTCAGCCAAATCGGTAACTCTAACTCTGTTTTAATTTCTAAAGCACTATTTGTTTACGGATTAAAATATAATCTTCTTAGTATCTCACAATTATGTGATGATGGATTTCATGTTAGATTCGAAAATGATGCCTGTAATGTCTTTAATCCTAAATAAGAATTAGTATTTTCTACAATAAGAAATGAAAATTTTTACTCTGTTAACACACATTCCTTAGCTTCTTGGCTCTGGGAAACTGTTTCTGATGCATCTTGTAGAAATGATGACACACCAGGATCCCACACCTAGAAGACGCTGATAAAAGATTGAGAGGTCTTTTAATCTAGTGATCGACACCAATAACTTTGAGTCTCCTCACCATCTCATTACTAGAATCCCCCCACCACTTCCAGTGACCTATGGAGGGAATAATACCACAAGAACTCCCTCTATTATAGCTTCTACATGAACTAACTTCCTCACCATGACAGAAAAATAAGTAATATTTAACTTTGACACTTTTTAATGAATATCAATATGGATCCCAATCTCAAAAGGATAATACATCAATAAATCATCTGCAACATACTCTAAAGGTAAGGGAATAGATCCATGACATGATGAAATTACTACTATACCTATCCATCACATTACTACTGACAACACATCTCCATCCCCTTTCTCACCTTCTCTATCTCAGAGAAATACTGACAGATGAATGAAGCCATGAAGAACTCCTAGGTAGGATCATTACATGACTTGTTTTGAGAGACATACTTCCACCACTTCTGAGTTGGTCCTTCAAGCATGGAGGTAGAAAAATTCAACTTCAATATATTAAGAAACTCAAGGAAACTAAAGTTTCATTTAATATTCTATGTCAACTCTTCATCTTTTATAGGATACTCTATACCATAAAATATAGGCGGGATCAAGATTGGAAACTCAATAAGGAAATCCTTAGGTTGATTAACTAGAGGGTTTGGTAATGTGGAACCACCCAAAACTACAACATAATTATCCATTGAATCACTATGGGGGTGGAAATTAGGAAACAAGAAAGCCAAGAGTGCAATCAAAACCTACTTGAGAACCAAAACTTATATCGAGAAAACTATATCATAAACAAAAACCATAAAAAAGATTCAAATTTTTTAAAATCCCACTAAACAACACTTCAAAACTGAATCACCAACATGATTTTCAAACATAGAACACAATAAGAAAAAAATTTCCAAATCATGAGATAATACAACAAACAATATAATTTTTAAAAAAAAACCATAATTATCATCTTAAAATCATTTTTAAAGAAATAAAACATGGTGGATTTGAAAACTCATTGACTGTATTCCATGGAACCTCATGCATGCATAATCATATGCCACCACAGACACTCATTGACTCATGCTACTCCGGGGAATGATATTCCCACATTATTATCCATCCACTTTCCACACACATATATGCATGTGAATACACATGGAGATATCAATGGACAAAACAAAACATTCCCATTTTCAAAAACAAACACTCCACCCAAGATTTTCACACTTCCAATCTACTTTAAATTTAAAAATTAAGAAATTTTGACAAAAGATAACCAAAATCTAATAAAAAATCGTTTCTAAGAATCCAACATATATTCATTTAACTCTATTTATAAACTAAATTCATACCATTAAAAACATTTTCAGTACAATAACCAACCCAATCCCATCCAAAAACATTTGTTTAAAATCCATTATTTCTCATTAATTTTTTTTAAAACTTATTTAAAAATAAATTTATAACATATAATAATGAAATTTAAATCACTCCATATTTTTATTATAAAAATATAATCATGTTAAAAAATTTCTATTTCACCCCAAAGGGTTGTTTTACAAAAATTGGTTTTCCTAATGACTTCCTCAATGTTGAATCTGAAAATTCTCATTCCAATTTCAAAAAATCCACACTTACTACTAAAAATATAGTTTTCACATTTCCAAAACAACAACATAAAAAAAATACAAGATCAAGGAATACCCAAAATAACTCACAATAGAGAACTAGTGTTGATGGGTGACTTGACCATATGGTTGGTAGACATATGTGAAACCCTCCACCATCATAGAGTGTCTTCTAGGACTATGCCTCTAGCTCTACATGGCTTTCTAGGACCTGTGAGCTCATAGAGACCATTTTTCCAACTCCAATTTCATATCCCAAACAAAAAAAACCAAAAGAACCAAGAAAACCAAAAGAAACCTGAATTCTTATGGAAACTAAAGGCTTGGTCCAAAAAGTATTGGCCAAACACTCCCCCATACGTTCACCTTGAGCTTTGATAGTCCCACTCCATCTACCCTGTAATCCAAAATAACAAAGGGTTCCCTAAAAGCTAGGTCTATTAAAGAACGAACCTCCTTTGATACCATTTCTTCACGAACCAACCTAGGTCAACCCTAAACCAGTCACCCAAGAAAATCTGATACAAGACCTGAAGGGAATTCTCGATCCCCATCGGCTGTCACCTATTGTTTAGCATCAACAGAGAGAAAAGGGAATGATTTCACCCAAAATAAATAAATAAACAGAACAACAGAATGGTTTACAATGAAAACCAAATAATATATAAATATCTAAATGAAACATCTTTTAAAAAAAAACTAATAATAAAATAGACAATATAATAAAACTCAAACTACACCTAATGACCACACATCTCCATGTGACCCCGATGGTCACTCTTCGATTCCAAAAACCAACTATTGGCCAATACGATCAAAATCAAGTCGAGACCTGCACCACAAGATAAAAAAAAGAAAGAACTATAGTCTTGAATATTAAAACTCAATAGGCATTCTTGAACAAATCTATTGCCAATGAAATTCTTTTAAAATAAAAGAAAAATCAACTTCATGTTTGAAATAAAATATATAAAAGTAATCATTTCCACACATTTTCCACTTTAAAAACAAACACATTCCATTTCTTTTTTTACCATTTATTTCCACACCCTTTTCTTAAAATGAACCATATTCATTTAAAATAGAAAGGAATATGCTTCCATTTTAAAAAGTGAGGAGGAAGAGTGTAAAACATTTAATTTTTTTCTCAAAACACTTCAAAACAGTTCGTCATTTTTATCAAAAAGACACACTTCTCAAGAAATAAGCAAAAAAATCATACAAAAAGGGAAATGTGAGATATTATAGAAAGATATATAACAAAAAATGCATCACATTCATTCTCCATAGATAAATAAGTTCCAGTAGATGTGGGTGAACCTAGGAGATTGTGAATAATATAGAACTTACTAATACATATTGAATCATCCCAAAAATAATGCCTCACTAGATGAAATAAAATAATCCCAACATGTTCAGATACAACCCACATGGTACAGACCGAGGGGTAATATCCCATATAAATATAACTCAATATATCCCAATGCTATGGGCCACTATCAAGTGCATAACCTAACTAGTGTAGCAATTGTTCTCAGAAAATTCAATAGAGAGGCCTGGTTATTCAAGTTAGAAAAATAGAAGAGGTTGATCTAACTGATTCCAAATGATCATCCAATCACACACACACATATAGTAATTTACACAAAAGGCATCATAAGAGTTTCTCTAAGGATCAATCTCTTTCCTTACACACATAGATCACAATAGAGTCCAAACCGAGGATCTCCCATTTATGCAATATGTATGGGGTGTAAAGGATTACACAGTGAGGATATAACACCCATTTAATAATAAACACAACAAGAGAATTATATAAGGATATTTTTCATTAAAAACACATTCACAATTTTTATAAAATTTTCAAACAGGCCTCAATTTCCTTTTCAAAAAAACCATCATTTATTAAATAACCAAAACCACCTTTCCAAAAAATAAGAAAACACAGTACTTTTAATTACATAATAATTAATAAAACAATTCCATTAATGAAATAAAAACACATTCACAAGACAAATCCATATTTATCAAAATTCCAAATGGGACACATTCCACCATCACATGTCAAACCACATTCAAAATCCAAATACACTCTTATTTTATACTGAAAACCACTTAAAAAACAAATTCTGGGAACCCAAAACATCTTCTAAAATGCCACAAATATATTTACATAGACAAAACAAACTTCATATATCACAATAATTAATTTATCTGAATAAAAAATTCACACTTGGTAATTTTTTTATAAATAATCTATTTCGTTAGGGGAATCAGTACAATTCTAAAGTGATCTTAATGATATTCTATACTCTATAAATATATAAGATCATATTCTATAAAGACTACCACAAATAGATCAAGGAAATATTTAAATACACCACTCATCAAATATATGTGGATAGAAGTGGAATTTTTGAAGAAAAATTAGCATCAATATAAAATCATAGTGTCCATAAGTCATTCAATAAGTTTTCTTGGTTATGTATTCACTTTTAACACTCAATTGATAGTACCTATATCAAAATTCAAACTTGAAAAATTATTTATCTCCTCTTAATTGATAAATGAAATCATCGATACAGGGTAGAGGATGCTTTTTAATGATAATGATATATTTAATTTCTTGATAATCAATGAAGAGTAGAATTGATCCATTATTCTTGTTGAAAAAAAGAACTTGTGTACACCATGTTGATGAACTTGGATAAATTTCTTATCACGATTCTTCTATAATTTCTTCTTCATTTCCTACAACTCAATTGGGGCCATTCTATAAGGTGAATTTGAAATTTTTGCAGTAATATGTATGAGTTCTATTGAAAAATAATCCTAAAGATATAGTGGAATACTAAAAAATTATTCTAGAAAGACATCAAAAAACCCTTGAACAATATGCACATATTCAATGTTGAGTTTCTTTCAAACCATTTGAGATAAATTTCACTCATGGGTAGGAATAAAGACACATAATATATAATTAATTTCCATTGGATGTTTTTATTCACCCTTTTAGAAACCCACAATTCTCATACATATATATTAAATCTTATTAGATGAATATTCAATACATAACATAATGCCTAGGGCTATAATTATATAGGTATATTATCTTTGAAAACTTGGATTTATTCACAACTTGTTAATAAGTATATCCCATTATGACCTTCTGTCACGAACTAACCTAGTTTAACCTTGAACCGATCACTCGAACTGATCTAAGACAAGGCCAGAAGGTCATTCCAAATCACCATGGGTTGGAAACTAGTGTCAAGAATCAATAGAGAGACAATGGAATGATTAAAAAAAAATAAACCGAACAATGGAATGCTAATAAAAGAACCCTGAATAATATAAAAATATCCAATTTGATCATATTTTACAAAAAAATTGAAAATACAACAAACTATGAAACAAAACTCAAACTACACCTAAGGACCACACATCTCCATGTGACCTCGAGGGTCACTCTCTGATTCAAAAAACAGCCACCGCCCATGATGATTGAAATCAATAGGAGAACTTCACCAGAAGATAAAAACAAGAAAGAACTATACTTGTGAGTATTAAAACTCAGTAGGAATGCCTGAAAAAATCTATTTTAAATGAACTTAATTTAAAATAAATAGGAAAACAATTTCATGTTTGAAATAAAATATATAAAAGTAATCCTTTCATCACATTTTCACTTTCAAACTAAACACAGTCTATTTACCTTTTAAATATTGAAATCCACACACTTTTCTAGGAATGAAACATATGCATTTCAAAAACAAAGGAATATTTTTATTTATAAAAATGGAAGAGGAAGAGTGTAAAACATTTCCAAAACCTTTTTATTATAACACTTGAGAATAGTTCATTACATTTATGATGATTTCACAGTGCTCAAAAAATATTTACAACAATATTACAACAAGGTAAATGGGAGATATTATACAAGGATATCTAGCCAAACAATGCATCACATTTGATCACCACATATATCTACATTCCAATAGACAAGGGTGAACCAAGGAGATCATGAAGAATCAAGAACATACTAATACTTATAGACTCATCCAAAAAATAATTCCTCAAACAATGATATCAAATACCCCCAACATGCTCGTCCACACCCTAAATGGTAAATACTGAGGGGAAATATCCCATAACAATAAAAGTCAATATTTCCTTGTTCTATGGGCCACTAGATAATGCGTAACCTAACTAGTGTAGTAATCAATCTAAAAAAATTCAATAACTATGACAGGTTCTCCATGCCAAGAGTACAGAATTGGGTGAGCTAACTAATTCCAATAGAGCATCCAACCACATACACATATATAATAATTTACATAACATGCATCACCTGAGTCACCCCATTGATCAGTATATTTCCTCACACGCATAGATAAAAAAGGATTACAAACCATGGATCTCCCATTTCCACACTATGTAATGTGTCACAAGGATTACACAGTGAGGTCATACCACCCATTTAAAAGAAAACTTGGCAAGATAATTATCCAAGGAGAGTTTTCATGATAAACACTTTCACCATTTTCACAAAATTTTCAAACATGCCTCAAGCTCTTTCTCAAAAAAAAAATAATTTATTAAAGAAAGAAAACCATATTTCAAAAAATGTGAAAACACACCTATTTTAACTTCACAATAATTTATAAAACAATTCCTTTAAATAACTCACACAACATTTACAATCCAAATCCATTTTTATCAAAATGCTCAATGGGCCACAATTCACCATGACATGTCAAAACACTTTCAAAAACCAAATAAATTATTCTTTTAAACTAAAAACACTTATAAAAATCATTGAATAATCTCAAACAAAATTTTAAAATGAAAAAAATATATTTACAAAGCCAAAACATGATTTAAATCTCACAAATTACTCACATAGGCCATCTGAGAATTTTATCAAACACTTGGTGTGCACAATATAACAAAACAATTCTATTAATAAAAAAAAGTAAGTCACAAATTTTCATACAAAAAAATATTCCAAAGAACACAAATCAATATTCAACATATAAGGAAGTTTAAAAAAGGATGAAACCAATGATTCATAAATTGGAAAGGTAAGTTCAAATCGAAACATACCTCAATGTCACGTCGCTTCAACAATACACACCTGAAAACACACTATGAAGATTTCAAGACCTATGATCTACCAAGATAATATCTAAACACACAAAAAACCCAACATATATAATGTTAAATATGAAACATATATCCAAATGAAAAAGTGATAATGATATTTGAAGAGAAAATGGAAGAATAAGGGAGAATAATAGGAAAGGTGGAGAATACCTTGAAGATCTAGCCCCTAATATTAATGAAATCCTTATATATAAACCATATGAGGAAGGAGGAGGCTTTAAGATCCTAGGAGAGGTACTCCTAGGGCATTACAAACCAATTGGGTTGGAGGAATGGTCATATTTGTGGTTAAAATCCCATAATGATAGTTTAAGAATTTCATAATTTTTATGTTCTCAAAAGCCTGCACGGTTTGGCCGCATGGTTTGGTAAACTATGCGCCAAACTTACGAGGTAGTTATTACATAGAAAAATGTCCCCCAAACACTTACCACATAGTTTTTATAACCATGTGTAGGTCATGAACCCTCAACTAGAAGCATCCCAGGGATTTCACATTTTTAGGATCATTTCGCACAGTTTTCTCTAACCACGTGCAATCCATGAACCAAGTGAAAAACACCAAAAAATAGAAAATTCAAAACTTTCACACCCAGAACATGATCCAAAAACATATTTCCAAAATAATAACTGGACCAGTGATTAATGATAAAAAATATAGGTGTGATAAATCTCCCCACCATTAAAACATTCCTCCCTCAAAATTTCACTACATCTTCTAGTTTATTGATCAAAGAATATGGAATCCATAACCACATGATTCAACCTTTTAAACCATGAAAATATCAACTACCTTAAAAAAACTCATGCCTCTTTCATTAAAATATTCAAGGAAATTAAACCATTTCCCAAAATAGTATGGGTAAACTCAAGATACAACCTCTAAAAAACTGTTGGGCACACTCTATAAAGCCCAATGTTTAACCAATCCTAAAGGAACATAAAAATTATATAACATAAAAAAGAAACCATTTTCTATTGGACCACATCCAATGAGACCCACAGTGGGTCTCCCCACCATTAGGAAACAATTAACACCCACTAATAAAAGGAGAATTATCAACAAGACCCACAGTGTGTCTACCCATATTTAAGAACCAACTATATATATCCAACTGATGTTATTAATATTTTCACGACTTATTTTATACTCCCTTTACTTATTTTATATGAAATGTTCATAATTTGTGTGAAATATTAATGTTTTAATACTAAGTATAAATTTTGAGCATTTTTAGAAGTAGTTCAATTGAGTCAGTTTACTATTTTATTTATAACTCTCACCCTACTGATTAAAATTGTGTGTTTTTTGTTTTTTAGGATTCATTATTCAATTTATCACATATCATTATGAGGAATCATGGTCCAATTATTTCATTTGAGGGCTCATATGGTCAACACAAGAAGACCCAAAGAATTTGTGATGAAACTGGACCATCAATGATGATTGAGTTATTGGTATAAACCCCGAATCCCAAATTTTATGAAACTCCACAATATGTTCTCTATTATATAAAGGAATCATGGATAAAAATTTGAAGGTCCAACTAAAATAAAAATGGGCCCAAATAATTATTTGAAGTCCATCCCACCATTCTATATGGGAATTAAAAGATGTACACTATTCATGACATATCTCACGATTTAATCATCAAATAGAGCTGGGATTTTTTATTGTGAAATAGGAGGTATAGGCGGCTGACTTTGGTGAAGAAATAATTCGGCTTTGGAGGCATATTACTATTCAAAAAACCTTTTACATTTTGGACTTCAAAAAGAATAGATTGAAATGGACAGATTAATTTTTTTTAATAAACTGGTCATAACATTGGACCCATAGGTCCAAATTACACCAAAGTTTGAGAGGAGTCGGAAACCATTATTTTATACAACTTTGAAGAAGGAGATATCTCGAGATTCTGCTGTCTGGATGTCCAAATCGTCGATCCAAGTGGAGGGACAGATTGGGAATGCAAACAGTCCACTTCCTTGGGCTATAAATACATCCCCCTCCTCTCCTTAAAAAGAGTTGGAATTTCAGAAGAGAGGAGCACATATTGGTACGACCAAAGCCTTTACAAGAGCTTGGGAGGACCTTCCATACTCATGTTTTCACTTGATATACCCTTACTCCTCTCTTTGTTTCCTTTCACTTTTGTTTTTTTGTTCGTTTGTAATCTTGTAAGTTTGTGTTTTGTAATTCTGTTTTAATGCAAGTTTCTTCTTAAATATCTCTTATTCTCATCCACATTATGTAGTTTAATATTAATTTTCTTAAAATATTTTAAATATAGTTGAATTCCCTTCCCTTATTTTGCTTCCTCATTCAATCGAAAGTCCGTTTTTTAATTCTCATCATTGTTCGTGTGTGTGTGTTCGACGTACCACTCTTTTGTTATCCCTTTCTTTTTCTTCTCTTGTTAATTCATCATCATAAATATATAAAAAAGATTAATATTAATATCAATGTCTGAGTAAATATATTATTGGGTTGAGTCACAATTTAGGGATTTTAAGTGATTGAGAGTATTTTCTCGATGAATATTCTTTAATTTAACATTGTGTATGTTGGACTTAACATGTCATGGATTAATGACATATTTTGTTTAACATGTGGTTTACATGGATTATTGGAACCATAAATACAATACCATAAACATGTAATGGTAATGATTAGAACCCTAAGTTAAGTTATTTCTTGGATTAAATCCTTAACACTTAGGAATTCCAATCAACAATATCTTGTGAAGTGGGTGTTAATTTAAATGAAATATAAAGCAAAGCTCAAGGATATCACAAGATTAACTCCCTAATAATGAACTCAACCCAATATTTATCAAATTGTTAAATAAAACACCAATAATTAACCATTTCATTTAAGCTCTGTAAAAAAACCCCCCAATCAGAATATTATCAACTAAAAACAAGCGACTATTACAAAGTATCATCGTCGAGGATTCGACCCGAGTGCTGCTATACACATTAGCAGAGCACCGAAACCTTAACTGGTCGATAGGCGGAAATCGGTCGTGCGTTTAAAATGGAGCCATTTCCTGGGACGGTGCTTTAAGTAGTCATTAGTTTCTGGTTATTGTAAAAAAAAAAGAAAAAAAAAATTTAAAAAAAATTGATTAAAACAAACACAGAGAAAAACCTGTCTTCTCATAAAAATCATAAACAGAAAAAACACAAAGAAAAACCTATCTTCCTTTTCCTTCCAACATGCCCCGTAGCCTCCCAAACAATCCCTCAGATTTGTTTGACCCTGAAATTGAGCGAACACTTCGCCAACTTAGGAGGAACATAAGAGAAAATAAAATAATTCAATAACCAGTCCTTGTCCAACCAATTGAATTAGATATGGCCAATTCTAGAGAACAAACACTTAAAGAACTTGCTGCCCCTGATATGAATTATCAACCTCTTGGTATTCAATATCCAAACATAGAGGCTGACTTTGAACTCAAATTAGGTTTGATTCATCTTCTCCCTCATTTCCACGGGCTAGCCGGTGAGGATCCACATCTTCACCTTAAAGAGTTCCAAGTGGTGTACTCTACCATAAAGCCTCAAGGGGGTTCTGAGGAACAAATCAAACTCCGAGCATTCCTTTTCTCCCTAGCTGACACTATTAATTCATGTCGCTACTACCTTCCTCCTGGTTCTATAACCACATGGAATGACATGAAGTGACTCTTCTTAGAGAAATTCTTTCCTGCTTCTCGCACCGCTTCTATCTGAAAGGAAATAAGTGGTATCCGTTAGTTCCCAAGTGAATCACTCCATGAATACTGGGAGAGTTTCAAAAATCTTGTTGCAACCTTCCCATACCACCAAATCCCTAATAAACTCTTGATCAAATACTTCTATGAGGGGTTATTAGATATGGAGATAACTCTCATTGATGCCTCAAGTGGCGGTGCTCTTGTTGATAAAACTCCTGTAGCTTCAAGAGATCTCATAAGTAACATGGATAAAAACACACAACAATTCCATACTCGAGCGCATGCTCAAGTCAAACAAGCCCAAGATAATCAATCAATTGAGCCGAACAAGATGACTGAGTGGATGAGTGAACTTACAGGTCTTGTGCGACAACTAGTTGTGGCTACCAAATCCCCAACCTCATCTTCTCCGCAATCAATGTTTCCTAGACCTGTAAAAAACTGTGGAATACACAACTCATCATCTCATCAAACAGACACATGTCCACAACTTCAAGAGGATTAATCATATTCATCTGGACCAATGGTGCTCAATGCAGCATATGATCAGTGGAACACCAACCCTCAACTATCAGGTCAATTTGTTAGAAACTTCAACCAACCTCACTCCGAGCCCTTCTCTTCTTCCTATAACCAAGGACTTAGGTATGGTAATCCCATATATCATCCCCCTCAATTCCCTCCTCAAAACCCAAACCAGTTTCAATATGTTCAAGGTGTTGGTAACTTCCAACAACCTTATCCTTTTATTCCTCAACCTCAAAGGAACAATCCTCCTCTTGGATTCCATTATCCTAGTGAGCCTCCCCAATTCCAAAACCAATTCAATCGCTTTCCCAAGAACCAAAATCAAAGTAATCCCAATCCGGGACAAACCTCTTCTTTCAAGAAACCATGGGAAAGTGTAGTGGAAGATCTTTCCTCCTTCACCCGTTCTAGCCTCAAGAACATTGAAACCCAAATTGGTCAACTTTCATCCCACCTTAGTCAGCAGCATCCATCCAATTTTTCCTAACTCCCTGCTCAACCCTTACCCAACCCCAAGGGTAATGTAAGTTCAATTGCACTTAGATCAGGAAACAAAATTGTTATACCTCAAGATAATTCATATAAAAAACCTTTAAATGTTGACCTAGAAGATAAAAAGAAAAATAAACTTGAAAAGGAACCTAAATCCATTCCCTCACCTCCTTCTATTCCACATAGGAACCCAATTCCTTTTCTTCAAGCTGTTTCTAATCCAAATAAGTCCTTTGAACCCGATCCTGAAATGCTTGACATGTTTAGACGTGTTGAAGTCAAAATTCCTGTCTTAGATACCATAAAAAAATTCCTAAGTATGCCAAGTTTCTCAAGGAGTTGTGTACCCACAAGAGGAAACTTAGGACCTTTGAAAATTTTTCAACCCAAGAGTCCATACCCATTAAGTGAAAAGATCCAAGGACCTTTACAGTTCCATGCCAAATTGGAAGTTCCAACTTTGACGATGCACTCATAGACCTAGGAGCATTAATTAATGTCATGCCCAATCCATATTCTCAAACCTTGGTCTAGGTCCCTTACATCCAATAGGTGTTTTCATTCAATTGTCCAATCAAAGTACAACCAGTCCTGAGGGAATAATCGAGGATGTCCTTGTCTGAGTCAATGATCTTATCTTCCCTGCTGATTTCTATGTCCTTAACATGGAAGGTGAGACGAACTCATCTCGATCTCCCCAAATTCTAGGATGACCATTCCTCATGACTGCGAGAACCAATATTGATGTCCATTCAGACATCTTATCCATGGAATTCGGTGACCAACTGGTCAAGTTCAATATTTTCCAAGCCATGCGATACCCATCTGAGGATCACTCTACATTCTCAATCCATGCTTCTGAGGAAAATTCTAAGAGTCAATTGAACCCCATTCCATCATGTTCATCATGTTCTAATGAGAAAGAATCTTTTGAAATATGCTCCATGATTAACCAAGTTATAAATGTGAAGTTGATGTGGACCTATCATTCATAGACTCCATCAATCTAGAGAAACTACTTGAAAACTCTCTTGAATCCCACATCAACTCTGATCTCTACTGCTCCACCTTGAACAATATTAAGCAAAATGAATCTGACACAACTGAAGTCCCTTCCTCCATTCCTGAGTTTTTTAACACAAAAATGAAAGATGAGACTGATCTAAAACCTCTTCCTGAACACCTAAAATATGCACTCCTTTTCTGTGATCACTCATATCCTGTCATTATCTCTACTTCACTTACTGAAACCGAAGAGTCCAAACTTGTTCAGGTGTTAGAGGAAAAAAAGGCCATAGGTTGGACCCTAGATGAAATACCAGGAATCAACCCTGCCCTTTTCATGCATCACATCCATCTTGAGGAGTCATCCAAACCAATTAGACAACCACAAAGAAGACTCAATCCACTCATACTTGAGGTAGTTAGGGAAGAGATCACCAAGATTCTTCAAGATGGTATTATCTACCCAATTTATGATAGTTAATGGGTTAGTCCCATTCAAGTTGTACCTAAGAAGGGTGGGATAACTGTTTTCACAAGTGAACATGGAGAGGTAGTCACAACTCGAGTGAAGAACAAATGGCGTGTGTGCATTGACTATAGGAAATTGAATGTTGAAATAAGAAAAGATCACTACCCACTTCCATTCCTTGATCAAATTCTAGAACGATTATCTAGAAAGTCACACTATTGCTTTCTTGATGGATACACCCGCTACTTCCAAATCCCAATCGCACCTCAGGACCAAGAAAAGACTACTTTCACATGACCCTTTGGAACATATGCATATAGAATAATGCCTTTTTTCCTTTTCAATGCTCCTGCAACATTCCAAATGTGTATGATAAGTATCTTTTCCGAATTCAGAGAACAATGCATGGAAGTCTTCATGGATGACTTCACCATTTATGGTGATTCATTTTAATCTTGTTTGAATTCAATCTCTCTAGTCCTCCAAAAGTGTGTCAAGTGTAACCTTGTGTTAAATTTTGAAAAATGTAACTTCATGGTTACAAATGGGATTGTTCTAGGGCACATAGTTTCAAAAGATGGTATTGAAGTCGATCCTGCCAAAATTGAAGTGATCCAATCACTTCCTAAACCCACTTCTGTTCGAGACATCTGTTCATTTCTCGGTCATGCCGGTTTCTATCGGAGATTCATCCATAAATTTAGTAGGATTTACCTCCCACTCACTCGGTTGCTCTAAAATGATGTCACCTTCTATTTCGATGAAGTTTTCAAGAGAGCCTTTGTTGAACTCAAAACCGCTCTAACATCCACCCCAATAATCCAACCCCCAGATTGGTCCTTACCCTTTGAGTTGATGTATGATGCTTCTGGTATACCCGTTGGGGCCGTTCTTGGTCAAAGAAGAGAAAAGATTCCTCATGTAATCTATTATGCCTCAAAAACATTGGATGAAACTCAATATCACTACACTATCACAGAAAAGGAACTTTTAGCAGTGGTTTTGGCCTTAGATAAATTTCAGCCCTATCTCTAAGGTGCCAAAATCATCATCTTCACATGCCATTCTGCTACAAAGTTCCTACTCAAGAAAATTGATTCCAAACCGAGGCTAATAAGATGGATCCTAATGCTTCAAGAGTTTGACCTTGAAATCAAAGATAGAATAGGAAAAGAAAACCCTGTGGCTGATCACTTGAGTAGAATTTCTAATTCTTCTCATTCTGAAATCATCGATCCTAAATTCCCCACTGAGCACCTTTCATCTCTCACTCCAAAAATACCATGGCATGAACCAATTGTAAATTACTTGGTTTCTGGTGTTTTTACTGAAAAGTTTTCAAAAGAACAAAAAATGATGTTGAAAAGTGATTCAAAATACTATTTTTGGGAAGAAAATAAACTTTGGAAAACTGGGACTGACATGGTAATAAAGAGATGTGTCAATGAAAATGAACATTCTTCCATATTAGAATTCTGTCACTCAATGCCTGGTGGTGGCCACTTTGGACCACAAAGGACCTCCCGAAAGGTCCTAGACTCTGGATTCTTCTTGCCTTCACTCTTCAAGGACTTAAATGAGTTCTGTAAATCATGTCCCACTTTCCAAAAGTTTGGCACAATTTCCAAGAGAAATGAAATTCCCAAAAAGCCTTTAATTTTCTGTGAGATCTTCGATATTTGGGGTATCGATTTCATGGGACCACTCCCCCCTTCCAATGGATTATCATCCATTCTTCTTGTAGTTGATTATGTTTCTAGGTGGGTTGAGGCCAAACCCACTAGAAAGGATGATTCATATACTGTTAGTGAGTTCTTAAAGACACACATCTTCCACAGATTTGGCACGCCTTGTGCCATGATCAGTGACTTAGGAACCCATTTTTTTAATAGAAACATAGAATATCTTTTGAAAAAGAATGGGGTTATACATAAAACATCAACTTCATATCACCCCCAAACAAATGGAACGACTGAACTTTCTAATAGAGAAGTGAAAAGAGTGCTTGAGAGAATTGTAAAAACCACCAGAAAATACTGGCCTGAAAGACTTGGTGAAGCACTTTGGGCTTATCGAACTGCCCATAAAAAACCCATTAGGATGCATCCTTTTAGGATAGTTTTTGGTAAAGCATGTCATTTTCCAGTTTAAATCCAACATAAGTCATTTTGAGCAGTGAAAACTTGTAATTTTGATCTTGAAAAATCTGGTGAAGAAAGATTGTTGCAATTGGCTGAACTGAAGGAGCTTCGACTTGATTCTTATGAGAATTGTAATCTCTACAAAGAAAAATCCAAGGCACTCCATGATAAACACATCCTGAGAGAGGTATTTCATGAAGGTGAAAAGGTAATGCTCTTCAATTCTCGATTTCAGCTTCAACCAGGTAAGCTTAATTCTTGCTGGGAAGGTCCTTTTGTTATTACTAATATTTACCCATTTGGTGCAGTGCAAGTCTAAGAACCCTCTTCCAAAAGGACATTCACGGTTAATGGACATCGGTTAAAGCATCACCTTGAGAGGACACACAATCCTAGATCAACATTGAATTCCATTGGATCCCCAACTTCTCCAGTAGACCTACCACTAGATGGAGATGGCAACCCGCCAAATACAAACTAGGGGGCACCTCTTTCCCTTTAACTCTCTCTATCTCTTCCTCTCTCTCAATATTTCTTATTTTTCTTATCTATTTCATTTTTACAACTTTCTTCATCAAACCATTTCTTTTTCTCTTTCTCTTTTGTGTGAGTGTGTATTTTAAAGAACACTAAAAAAAATAAAAAAAATAAAAAAAATGTAAAAAAACCAAAAGATTCATACTTACTCACCTTCAATTCTCAAATTTTGTCCAACCATTTTGAGGAGTCAAAAGACATAGTTTCATCTAAATTTTTTTGTGTTTTCATCATATATTTGGATAAATAATTTTGTGTCAAGAATAATACATTTTTAATGCTCAGTTATTGATTTAGAAAATGATTTTCCCCAACCGTGAGAACCAACAATGCTTTCATGCCAAGGCCACCTATGGCCATATTTTCAAAATGTGTGTTTTCACCCCAATTTGTGAGTCTTGAGTTTGTGGACCTTCGATATGAATTTACTACTTTAGTGTGCATTAATATGATAGAGGAATTTTCTAAACCACATAAGAATCATAATAGCCAAATATCCTCCCATTAACCATAAATTAATCCTTCTTTTGAAAGCCCCTTAGAGCTTATGAAAACCTTTTCTTTGTTATCCACATTACAAGACCAATACCTCATCCCACCCAATATCAACATGGATTTTCATTGCATTTTTTTTTGAAATTTAAGTGTTGGGGGAATGGATATCATTATGGGTACTCTTTGTTGATTTCACCATGTTATCATATGCTTGAGGGCAAGCATCCATTTTAGTGTGGGGGAGAGGTTTCCATTCAGTGTGTTTTAGGGAATGTAATGTACTTTCATTTATGTAATTTTGTAAATGTTATTGACAAGTGTTAAAAAAAATAAAAAAAAATAAAAAAAATAAAATAATAATAAAATAAAAAAAGAACAAAAAAGAAAAAAAATTGGGTTGTTTCTTGGGTAGGACAGAAATCACTCTTCCTAAACCTTTGATCTTGTTATAACTATTACAATTAGTGTCGTGAGGAGATCAATCATGGGTTGGGATATGAGTGTGAGATCTTTTCCAAGTTCAACTTTCGAAAAAAAGAAAAAAAGAACAGTTGCATTATATTCTTATGTCATTGGGAGAAGTTTTGTGGTTTGTAAATATTTCATCTTCTCATCCCCTTAATTTTTTTTTCATCTATTGTGAATTTCTTCACACAATCATTCCCTTGTAAATATGTGTTTTTATTTCCTTCCATGTTTTATTTGAAAAAAAATGTGCATTTATTTTTCTATGTTGGTGTTTTACCCCTCTTCTTCTCTCTCTTGGAAATTATATTCCTACCATCACATAGCCACAGAAAAACCCCTTAAAAATACATCTTGATTATTGTGCACTTTGGATAAGTATTAGAAGTTGATATCTCTTTCAAACTCTAATATTTTCACTTTTGGTTGGTGAAAGAGTGAACCTCCACAAATGAATTTTATTATCTTGAGAGGTGTGAGTTTTGAGTGTCCAAATTTTCCATTTCAAAATTTGAGCATGAAAAAAATGAATTAGTTTTTTAACATTGTTTCTGTAACAACTTGTGGTGGAATTCAAAATGGATGAGTGAAATAGTCTAAACCTCCCCTGATTGGAGAAAACAAAATTTTACTATTTGTTAGTGAGTGAAAATGATTTTGTTATGTTTTTATATTTGTTGCACATGAGGACATGCACAAGACTAAGTGTAAAGGAGTTGATGTTATTAATATTTTCATGACTTATTTTATACTCCCTTTACTTATTTTATATGAAATGTTCATAATTTGGGTGAAATATTAATGTTTTAATACTAAGTATAATTTTTGAGCATTTTTAGAAGTAGTCCAATTGAGCTAGTTTACTATTTTTTTTTATAAATCTCACCCTAATGATTAAAATTGTGTGTTTATTATTTTTTAGGATTCATTATTAAATTTCTCACATATCATTAGAAGGAATCATGGTCCAATTATGCCATTTGAGGTCTCATATGGTCAACACAAGAAGACCTAAAGAATTTGTGATGAAACTGGACCATCAATGATGATTGAGTTATAGGTCTAAATCCCGAAGCCCACATTTTATGAAACTCCACCATATGTTCTAGATTATCCAAAGGAATCGTGGATAAAAATCTGAATGTCCAAATACAAGAACAAAGTTCCCAAATAATGCCTTGAAGTCCATCCCACCATTCTGCACTGGAATTAAAAGACGAAAAATATTCATGACATATATCATGATTTAGTCATCAAATAGAGATGATATTTTGTAGTGTGAAATAATAGATACAGGCTGCCGACTTTTTTGAAGAAATTATTCGGCTTTGAAGGCATATTACTATTCATAATTCCTTTCATATTTTGGACTTCAAAAAGACTGGATTGAAATGGGCAGATTAAAATTGTCTAATAAACCAGACATAACTTTGTCTCCATAGGTCCAAATTCCTCCACATTTTGAGAGGATTCTGAAAAAATTATAATATACAACTTTTAAGAAGAATATATCTCTAGATTCTGCTATCTGGATGTCTAAATCGTCGATCCAAGTGGAGGGACAGATTGGGAATGCAAACAATCCACTTCCTTGGCCTATAAATACACCCCCCTCCTCTCCTTCAAAAGAGTTGGCATTTCAGAAGAGAGGATACCATATTGGTACGACCAAATCCTTTACAATAGCTTGGGAGGACCTTCCATACTCATGTTTTCGCTTGAGATACCCTTCCTCCTCTCTTTTTTTCCTTTCACTTTTGTGTTGTTCTTCGTTTGTAATCTTGTAAGTTTGTGTTTTGTAATTCTGTTTTAATGAAAGTTTCTTCTTCAATATCTCTTATTCTCATCCACATTATGTACTTTAATATTAATTTTCTTAAAATATTTTAAATATAGTTGAATCCCCTTCCCTTATTTTGCTTCCTCATTCAATCAAAAGTCCATTTTTTTAATTCTCATCATTGTTCGTGTGTGTGTATTCGACGTACCACTCTTTTCTTATCCCTTTATTTTTCTTCTCTTGTTAATTCATCATCATAAATATATAAACTAGATTAATATTAATATCAATGTATGAGTAAATATATTATTTGGGTGAGTCAAAATTTAGGGATTTTAAGTGATTGAGAGTATTTTCTCAATGAATATTCTTTAATTTAACATTGTGTATGTTGGACTTAACATGTAATGGATTAATGACATATTTTGTTTAACATGTGGTTTCCATGGATTATTAGAACCATAAATAAACTACCATAAACATGTAATGGTAATGATTAGAACCCTAAGTTAAGTTAATTCTTGGATTTAAGCCTTAACACTTAGGAATTCCAATCAACGTTATCTTGTGAAGTGGGTGTTAATTTAAATGAAATATAAAGAAAAGATCAAGGATATCACAAGCTTAAATCCCTAATAATGAACTCACCCCAATATTTATCAAATTGTTAAATCAAACACCAATAATTAACCACTTCATTTAAGCTCTGTAAAAAAACCCCAATCAGAATACAATCAACTAAAAACAAATGACTATTACAAAGTATCATTACTGAGGATTTAACCCGAGTGCTGCTATACACATTAGCAGAGCACCGAAACCTTGACCTGTCAATAGGAGACAATCGGCCGTGCATTTCACCAACACAAACACATACACATTGATCAAAAAACCCCCCATCATAAGGGGAAAACAAGAGTTTCAATAGGGAACCATAAAATCTCTTTATTTCTACACTAATGAAAAAATATGGAACAAGGTCCCCACACCCCAATGATTTTTGACTATGTGAGAGCTTTACTCCAAGGCCTATGGCTGCAACACTGATATTTGAAGAATCTCTTACCTCACAATCAAAATTTGACAGTCCCCAATCAGAATTAAAAATTGAGAATTTCCAAGAACACTTCCATTGAAAAAGAATTTCACAGGGAAATAAAAAACATTCACTTTTACAATTTAAGGAAAATGAAACACCAAAAAACACAACTGGATATATCCATTAAAAAATAGAATCATACATAGTAAGGGATATTAAACTGAACCCAAAACAATTCAATACTTCTATGAACTGGATCCACATTTCTTATTGGAAACACCCCAAAAAAACTGATGCAAGTGACCTAAGCATCCACATGCATGCAAGGTATTCATAGAATTTTAACACAATGACCTTTTATGACCCATCTTGCAGAAATGATAAAACACCAGGATCCGACATCTAGAAGACGCTGATAAAAGATCCAAAGGTCTTTTAATCTAGTGACCGGCACCAAAAACTTCGAGGCGCTTCACCATCTCATTACTAGAATCCCCCACCACTTACAGTGACCTATGGAGGGAAGAATACCTCAAGAACTCCCTGTATTATAGATTCTACACGAACTAACTTCCTCACCATGATAGAAAAAGAAGTTATATTTAACTTTGACACTTTTGAATGAATATCAATATGGATCCCAATCTCAAAAGGCTAATACATCAATAAATCATCCGCAACATACTCTGAAGGTAAGGGACTAGATCCATGACATGATGAAAGTACTCCTACACCTATCCTTCACATTACTGCTGACAACACATCTCCATCCCCGTTTTCACCTTCTCTATCTTAGAGAAATACTGACAGATGAATAAAGCCATGAAGAACTCTTAGGTAAGATCATTACATGAATTATTTTGAGAGATAGACTTCCACCACTTTTGAGTTTGTCCTTCAAGCATAAAGGTAGAAAACTTCACCTTCAATATCTTAAGAAACTCAAGGAAACCGAAGTTTCATTTAATATTCTACATCCACTCTTCATCTTTGATAGGATACTCTAGACCATAAAATAGAGGTGGGCTCAAGATCGGAAACTCAATAAGGAAATCATTAGGTTGATCAACTCGAGGGTTTGGTAATGTGGAACCACCCATAACTATAACATGATAATCCATTTAATCACTATGTGAGTGGAAATTGGGAAAAAAGAAAGCCAAGAGCGCAATCAAAACCAAATTGAGAACCAAAACTCATATTGATAAAACTCTATCATAAACGAAAACCATAAAAAAGATTCAATTTTTTTTCAAAAATCCCACTAAACAACACTTCAAAACTGAATCACCAACATGATTTTCAAACATAGAAGAAAATAAGAAAAAAACTTCCAAATAATGATATAATACAACAAACAATATCAATTAAAAAAAACGATAATTATCATCTTAAAATCATTTTTTAAAGAAAGAAAACATGGAGGATTTGAACACTCACTAACGATATTCCATGGAACCTCATGCATGCATAATCCTATGCCACCCCAGACACTCATCGACTCATGCTACTTTGGGGACTGATATTCCCACATTATTATCCATCCACTTTCCACACACATCTATGCATGTGAATACACATGGAAATATCAATGGTCAAAACAAAACATTCCCATTTTCCAAAACAAACACTCCACCCAAGATTTTCACACTTCCAATCCACTTTAAATTTAAAAATTAAGATTTTTTTTTAAAATATAACCAAAATATAATAAAAAATTGTTTCTAAGAATCCAACATCGATTCATTTAACTCCATTTATAAACTTAATTCATACCATTAAAAACATTTTCAGTATCATAACCAACCAAATCCCATCCAAAAACATTTGTTAAAAATCCATTATTTCTCATTGAAAACAAATTTTTAAAACTTATTTAAAAATAAATTTATAACATATAATAATGAAATTTAAATTACTCTATATTTTGATTATACAAATCTAATCATGTTAAACCATTTATGCTTCAACCCAAAGGGTTGTTTTATAAAAATTGGTTTCCCTAATGACTTCCTCAATGTTGAATCTAAAAATTCTCATTCCAATTTTAAAAAATCCACACTTACCACTAAAAATATAGTTTTCACATTTACAAAACAACAACATAAAAAAATCCAGAATCAAGGAATACCCAAAATAACTAACAATAGAGGACTAGTGTTGATGGGTGACTTGAAAATATGGTTGGTAGCCATATGTGAAACCCTCCACCATCATAGAGTGTCTTCTAGGACTATGCCTCTAGCTCCTCATGGCTTTCTAGGACTTGTGAGCTCATAGAGACCATTTTTTCCAACTCCCATTTCATATACCAAACAAAAAACAAACCAAAATAACCAAGAAAACCATAAGAAACCTAACTTCTCATGGAAACTGAAGGCTTGGTCCAAAAAGTATTGGCCAAACACTCCCCCATACATTCACCCCAAGCTTTGATAGTCCTACTCCATCTACCCTGGAATCCAAAATAACAAAGGGTTCCCTAAAATCTAGGTCTATTAAAGAATGAACCTCCTTTGATACCATTTTTTCAAGAACCAACCTAGGTCAACCCTAAACCAGTCACCCAAGACAATCTGATACAAGACCTGAAGGGAATTCTCGATCCCTATGGGATGACACCTTTTGTTTAGCATCAAAAAAGATAAAATGGAATGATTTCACCCAAAATAAATAAATAAATAGAACAACAGAATGATTTAAAATGAAAACCAAATAATATAAAAATATCTAAATGAAACATATTTTACAAAAAAACTAATAATAAAATAGAAAATACAATAAAACTCAAACTACACCTAATGACCACACATCTCTATGTGACCTCGATGGTCACTCTTCGATTCCAAAAACCAACCATTGGCCAATACGATCAAAATCAAGCTGAGACCCACACCACAAGATAAAAAAATAAATAACTATAGGATTGAATATTAAAACTAAATTGGAATTCTCGAACAAATCTATTTCCAATGAAATTCTATTAAAATAAAAGAAAAATAAACTTCATGTTTGATATACAATATATAAAAGTAATCATTTCCACACATTATCCACTTTAAAAACAAACACATTACATTTCTATTTTTACCATTTATTTCCACACCCTTTTATTAAAAGGAACCATATGCATTTAAAATAGAAAGGAATATGTTTCCATTTTAAAAAGTGAGGAGGAAGAGTGTAAAACATTTTTTTTCTCAAAACACTTCAAAACAATTCTTCAATTTTATCAAGAAGTCACACTTCTCAATAAATAAGCAAAAAAAAATCATACAAAAAGGTAAATGTGAGATATTATAGAAGGATATATAACAACAAATGCATCACATTAATTCTCCGTCGATAAATAAGTTCCAGTAGACGTGGGTGAACCTAGGTGATTGTGAATAATCTAGAACTTACTAATACATAAAGAATCATCCTAAAAATAATGCCTCACTAGATGAAATCAAATAATCCCAACATGTTCATATACAACCGACATGGTGTAGACTGAGGGGTAATATCCCATATAAATAAAACTCAATATATCCCAATTCTATGGGCCACTATCTAGTGTGTAACCTAACTAGTGTAGCAATTGTTCGAAAAAAATTCAATAGCGAGGCCTGATTATTCAAGTTAGGAAAATAGAAGAGGTTGATCTAACTGATTCCAAATGATCATCCAATCACACACACACATATAATAATTCACACAAAAGGAATCATAAGAGTTTATCTAAGGATCAATCTCTTGCCTTGCACACATAGATCACAATAGAGTCCAAATTGAGGATCTCCAATTTATGAAATATGTATGGGGTGTAAAGGATTACAAAGTGAGGATATCCCACATATTTAATAATATAAACAATAAGAGAATTATCTAAGTATATTTTTCATTGAAAACACATTCAACATTTTTATAAAATTTTCAAACAGGCCTCAATATCCTTTTCAAAAAAGCCATCATTTATTTAATAACCAAAACCACCTTTCCAAAAAATAAGAAAACACAGTACTTTTAATTACATAATAATTAATAAAAAAATTACATTAATGAAATAAAAACACATTCACAAGCCAAATCCATATTTATCAAAATTTCAAATGGGACACATTCCACCATCACATGTCAAACAACATTCAAAATCCAAATACACACTTATTTTATACTCAAAACCACTTAAAAAACCCATTCTGGGAACCCAAACCATCTTCTCAAATTCCAAAAATATATTTACATAGACAAACCACACTTCATATATCACAAATTACTCCCAAAGGAAAACGAGACATTTTATCAAACACTTAGTTTGCACAATATGAAAAAACAATTACATTTATCACAAAATAAGGAAGGAAGTCACCACTTTTCACAAAAAAAAATATATTCTAAATATCACACACAAATATTCAACATATAAAGAGGGAAAAAAATAAAATAAAACCAATGATTATTAAATTATGATGAAAAGTGAAAAGGGAAATCAACCTCAATAACACAACACTTCAACAATGCACACCCAAAAACACACCAAAAAGATTCCAAGAGCCATGATATACCAAGAGGCACACTAATCACACAAAACCCCCGCCATAAATGAAAGGAATCATGAAACTTAGATCCAAATGAACAATGGAGAAAGGGATCTCAAGAGAAAGTAGAGGAATAAGGAAGAAGAAGTGGAAATTGTAATACCATGAAAATATATTCTTAAATCCTGAAAAATACAAAGATCTACACCAAGGATGGAAGAAGGAGGCATGAAGAACCATGGATTTGTACCCCTAGGGCCATACAAACAAGGTAGGGGAAGGAATGTGAAGATATGGGGTTAAAATACACTAAGGGTAGTTTTGGAATTTCATTATTTTTATTTTCTCCATAGCCTGTAGGGTTTGTCCACTTAGTTTGGTGAACTGTGCACCAATTGTGGGAGATGGTTCTACAATTAGATAGTGGACCCCACATGTTTACCTCATGGTTTTTCTAACCGTGAATAGGTTGTGTGCCCTAAAACAGAAGCATCCCCTCACCCACACAGTTTCTATGAGAATGCTTCATGGTTTAATCTAACTATGCCCAAATCATTTTCCAATAGAAAAAAAACCAAAAACTGAAAATTCAAAACTGTCACACTCAGAACATGAACCAAAAAACCCAATGGAAAATGATAACCCATCCCAGGGGTGAATGATAAAAAATCATGGTTTGAAATCTTCATAACTAAAACCTTTCATGGATATATAATTCTTAATACCATTCTTCATAACTTGGGTAAAGGAAACATATGTAAGGGCGAGCCTATATGCTCAGCAAGGGTAAACAAGGGAGATATCAAAGATCACATGACTAAAATGAGAATGAGTGTATGAGAACATGAAAATGAAATCTAAAAACAATGAAATTAATATCATAGATTATTCTAATAAATCATGGAATAATACTAGTAGGTTAATATGACATGAAACACAATGGAATCAAAGAACATGATCCATGATAGCATAATATTAGCATAAAACATATGTTTATGGAATACACATAAGCATAGAAAATTAGTTTCTTAGTAATCAAGGACCATTTCAAAGACTATAATAGTTGTATAGGTTCACACCCCAAAACGTCATAGTAGTCAAGGTTTACTCTCAAGACTATCATAGTGGACAAATTCCCTTACCGAATTGGGTTCACTCTCTATTCCATTCCTATTGATCTCATGAGATATCAATAATTACCCAGTGAATTGGAGAGAGATATAGGTCCCAACCATAAAATAATTAATATAATAAATATATGTGCCAAAATATCATAAAAAATTCATCATATCAGAGCCTATGAAAATTTATGAGTTTCATAAACATTTTATCATAGCATAACACATAAAAAAGGAGCACATTTCATAAAAATTTCATCATTTTTTCACAGAAAACCCCATGGAAAAGGAAAAATATTCATAATGACCATTTTGATAATACACATAAACTATCTCAAGAATGAATAAGGATGCTATCCTTGGATTATATCCCTAAAAAATAATATATTGAATCAAGGGTTGTTGTTTTTTATGAATATAAATTCCATTATAATATCACTAAAACATCCTTGATAAAAAAACCATTCAATTTTCGAATCACTTCTTTATAACCTAAAATTTTAAAAATATTATGGAAAAAACATATCTTATAAAATAACCTAATAATCATATAAAGTATTCTTCTTTTCATTGATCTTTCATGATGGTGGTAAATTTAGTTCACATCATATAAGATAAAAGAAAACATTCCCTTTACACTTGTAAGAAATAAATAAATAAGTACCACATTTGGAAACCAAAAAGAAGATTCATTTTAAACTATTCTATAAAAATTAAAACATGTATAATCATTAATTTTAACAATAATATTATAATATTAAAAAAAACTAAAAAAATTAGATTACATGGACATGAAAGAAAATGTATTTTCAACTGAAGAGATAAATAATGTCAATTTTCTTTAAAAAAATATTTTCATTCTCTCGAGCACTTAAGAAGAGGAAGATAAAAGAAAAAATGTATTTTATAGAAATTAAAAAATGTGTGTAGAATTAATTATTTCCTTGAGGCATATCTCATAAAATTTCATCAATGGAATTGTAATAATAAACAATCCTGATAAACAATGAGATTGTATCATAAAACCCATACCACTTATGAATCATTAGAATCATAATCCAAATGAAATAAAGAACCATATATAGATATTTATCTAAAAAAATTTCATGAGAAGAATCATAATATACGGTCCTAGGAAGTATATAAACCACATAAAAGAAACAGGTGATGAATATAGCTTGTGTCCCACAAAAATAAATGTGAGTCTAAAATCTCTTACCTTTTGTCCAACTTCCATCATATGTCTTGGAACATCCAGTATAATAATTATAGATATTTTATAAATATATTAAATATCTATAATTATTTATATCATATAATATATTATTTACTTATAACCATTGGTCACCCAGTTATTAAAACCATTTTATTAATGTAAATGTTCCAGGTGATATCTACTTCATTTTTCATGTATGTTTTTGTTTGGTAGTTTTAGTACTTATATTTTTATCATGGTTACATTTTATAATTTTTTTAATAATGATTTATATATAATAACTATTAATTTTATACTTCTTTAGATTCATTCACAATATATATATATATATATAAATTAATTAAACCATTTATGCAGACGGTAGGAAGTAGGTACACATTAAAGTTGTTTTTATCTTTTAGAAGGATGGAATAAAAGAAAGGTAAATAATAGATAAAAATTAAATAATTATTATTATATTATGTATTTTATATATATTCATTAAATATTTCATTATTAAAATCCAATAAAAATATAAATGACAAATGAATCACATCGCTTCATGGAGGTGGTAGTCCACACGTACCCAGGATCGACATTTTCATTTCCCAATGTTTTAGAAGGAAGGATGGTAGATATGATATTAAAATTAAATAAATATAATTATACTATATGTACAATATAATTATATTATATGTATAATATATAAAAATTACACCCATCCATAAAATACGATGATAAGAAATGAATTTTATCGTTATGTGAAGATGGTAAGTCGTACATGCGCACGAGCAATATTTTCGCATCCCATTTGATGGAAGGAGGGATAATAAAGGTGGATACATAATCATAATAAAATTTTATTAAATATAATATATTTATAATATTATTTTATGATTTATATATATTTTTTATATTATATTAAATAATAATAATAAAGTGATTGGTTAAGGCGATTACCTCTTTTTTGAAATAACATATTTAGATCTCATCTTAATGGCTTTATGATTAGCCTTTTGGTAAGAAGAAAACCTCTAGAATATTGACAGTGGAGTGTAGAAAATAACTTGGAAGAGTTTGGTAAAGGAAGAATGATCAATGTGTCCTAAAGATGAGAAATGTGGGATTCACTATTATAATTGAGCAGAGGGGAACACCTGTAATTTATTATAATGTTAAATTAATATAAATTAATTTTATGTCGAAATGGATCCAAAGATAAAATATTCAAATATAAGATGGTAATAATTTTAAATAATATTATACAATAAAATCTATACATGTTTGGATCGTAAATTTAATGTTATTATTTTTGTCTTAACTGTTTGTTATCAATTTTTACAATTATCATAATATTAATATTTTATACCCTTTACAGGTTAATAATATTATAATAAATTTAAAAAAGAACGATTAATGGATTATGGATGATTTTCAAAACCATAATTAGTTCATTTTTATGAATCTATGTTTTTTTTATCTTTATATCCTTTAATAAAATAATATTTATTTAAAAATCTAATTAATGCCAGTTGGACACTATTAATTTAATTTCACATTAAATATAACAATAAAATTGGTAATTTTTAATATAATACATCAAAACCTCCCTATTATGTCTTATAGATCAGGAAAATTTATGGGACACATTATCTAATTCAAATTATATAACTTTTAATATTTATAAAATAATTTTTTTTATCTTTAAGTTAATTGAATGAACAATGTATTAGTGTTCCAAAATTAGTTATAGTCATTATATAATTAATAAAAAATAGAAACTAATTTCTATCATTAATTTTTTTTATTATTATAACTATTGAAACTTATATTAATTCATAACATTATATTTCCATATTTGTACACATAATAGATATTTAAAATTAAGTGAGTGGAATTTTTTTAACATTCATTGATTAAATATTGTTTAGTTCGTTTTTATGGAAAAGTTCCCAATAAACAACTCAATTTCTAGTGAAAGATGATATGTGTCAAATTAAATTCACAGAAAAGTAATTATAATGAAAAAATATGTACTTATCCCATTATTTTACCCAAGATTATGTGTATTTAACATTTACCAAGGTGACAAATTTTACAATGGTTACTATTCATATAGTGCAATATAAAAGTGGCATATTTATGAAAATTTGAACCTCCTAATTCTAAATATGGAATCCATTTTATCAAATTCTATACTTATGAGTGGATGAAATGGAAGTATTAAATTGAGTAAGGTTACATTCACAAGTAGATATTTATTCTCAAGAAATGAAAATTTAGTGCATATGGATATATAGGTGATGGTAATCAAACGAACCTAAACCTAAACTAGGGAAAAGATTTATAATGATTTCTGCCTTGAAATATATTTCCACTAAGGGGTATCTGTGATGATAATACAAATTTGGTTTCAATCCCATCTTCTCACAAATCGGTGTTTGATAGAAATGTTGGGATCTAGATCTTGATCACTCACTTCCAAGGTTATGTAATCCGAAATGGCAACCACAATAGATAGTTTTTTGTTAAAAAAAACTCTAAAGTGGGAAAATATTCCATCTCCACTTCCTTCCCAACTTCAGAAACCAAGATGAAAAGCTATGCATCAATTGGTTGGGTTTACAAGGCTATTCCACTAGGACTAGTGTTATCAGGGCTACTGGTAGTTCTAGTTGAAAACATCAGATTTGTATATCATTTAGAAAGTGTGGAGCTAGAGGATGAGGCACCCCTGAGGTGCTCAGATAATTGAGATTCAAGTATTTCCCCTATAAATCTAAGAGGAGAGTTTTTCATGTATCTATTTGAAAGAAGGCAGTGGTTTATGATCCTTTTGTAATTCCTTCCATAATATTCCATTGGGATATTATACCATCTACAACCTATCGTAATCCCATGATAAACTGATGGGAGTTTCCGCACAAGGCAAGTAAATTTACTTAACATAATCTTTACACACCATCATCATAAATAAATGAATATGGATGACTTGACATGACTACTTAATCTAGGGAAAAGGCAAAGAGACAACCTGTTTTATACATCCAAATTGTTGTGTGAATATTTAAGGGGTATAGAGTTTGTAGATAGTTAATGAATCTACCTATCCAGCCAGAATTCCATATCACAGAGATTATGTAATGTAATTCCAACAATGTCCCCCTACCATAATCAACCACCATTCTCAATGGTTCTGGGTAAAGGATTAAAGTAATGTGGGAAAGATCAATCAAAATCTAGAAAACACTATTAAGGCCTAGGGGTTTTGGGAAAAAGAAACTAGTAATGTCATGTACAAGGTGAAATGATGAATGATGGATCATTATGGAATTTTGATATTTATAGCATCGATATTGTTCCTCCACCCATCAATATAAGAATTGGAGCATACGACATAGCTAATGTAGAGAACTACCTTCTTACCTATGGCCCAACCATTTTTAAATACAAGAAACAAAGGGTAAAACTATGTGGATGGGGTTTCCCTATGATAATTTTGAATCCTTCAACAGGGAACAAACTCTGACACTAACATAGACATCATGGGATGCGATGATCCATCCACTCAGGAACATGGAGTAAAATCCTGCAAGTCCAATGTTTTGAGATATATATTTTTGGATTCTGTAGCCCATATGGTATGTTGGTCGGCTAATAGAGTATTCCAGTATAAACCATGAATTCTTGATGAAAATTAAGTTGGATGAGTCCTACTATGTCAAAAATTAGGCTTCAGACAACTGACGTGAAAAAACAATGTTATCCATTCATTGAATGGAACAAGTGAGCAGGTTTGGAGGGGCTGACCAAGAATATCATCTACTCTGGTAAGAAAGTCCCTTTCCAATGGAGATACTTTCTTTGTGTTTTACAATGTATTTTCCATGGGAAGAAATCTTTCAAACATATTAAAAAGATTAGGGATTACCCTTATCTGGTACACTCTCATGAAATGACCCCGACTTGACCATGTGATAGGTCAAAAATATTGGTTCTCGAACACTAGTGACTTCTCAATTATGGAAATATCTCATTCAGTGAGTAAAAAACAAACTAAGAAACCCATAAAACATGATATAGGCCAACAAACTTCAGTCCTCCTGAAAATTACTTGTAATTATGGTGCAACCAAGATGCCCAAACCATTTCATATGAGAAACTCCCTATAGACTAAAAGCCCCACTCAGAGCTCCAACCTCTGTTGGGATCACCTTAAGATAGGTGGAAAATGGATGGATAATCTCGAATGGAAAATCTTGAGGATATTTCAGGACTATTTTGATTGCTTTTAGTCCACATTAAACCATTTAGAATAAAGGATTTATGTCAAACTGACCCAAAAATGATCTTCCATGTAGTAGAGATGTTCACATGGGCATGATCTTGAGACAACTCAATCCAAGAATATGGAAGATTCTGATCAAAAAGTGGAAGGGGAACATCATATTGAAGTCAAAAGTTGTAGATAGGTAGTCAATTGGACAATGGGTAAGGTAAAATCTATGGGGAAATGAGGTTCTTTAGAATACCCTCATTTGGGATGATGTGATATTGAAGATTCCATTTAATATTCTCATACATGGAAATTCATCTTATAATCACAATCATCAAGGTGGAATTCAAATCCATTTTATCTCTATGATAAGTTTAGAAAAGATATATGAGATACATTTAAAAATTTCATATCAATGACTGAAAAAGGATTCTTTCACTCCTACTAACCATTACTTCATAAAGTACTATCCTATGAAGTATTGGGCATCAAATAATTGTCTCACGAGGTGCTATTCCCACAAGGCCTCAGCCCATGGGACACTATATATGCGAAGCATTTGGAATCTTTATAGGGGAAAAAAGTTACCATTCACAGGTGATGATGTTTAGTTCATAGAAAAGGGAATATGAAAAGTAAAAACTACGCAGAAGTAGAGGTGATCAGAGATTTTTTTGAGCACTCAGTTCGATGATAAATTCGATAAAGGATAAAGGTTATGGACCCACTATTTATAGGTGTGGTTCCCTATTGTGGGTCCAATTTCATATGACAAACCAATTCAAAACAACACCACTTTCAACCTCGGAACAACCTCCTATACATTCCGATCGGAACCCATTCTAATGGGGAAAATTGTTGGGTCTTGAAAATTATGTATAGAAGAACAAGTGAATTATATTAACCTGGAAAGTGTTAGAAATAATCCTAGATGAATAATTTAAATAAAAATTTTCAATAGGGACGAATCAGTGAATGATGGGTTGATCCCATGAGGTGAAAATCATTTCACGGACCATACCTCCATAAAGTGTTCTACCGCTTTGCGAAGCAGCCTACGAATAAAATTGTTCATAGGATTAGATGACACCACCTGACCTGGTAAATGAATTTTTGTGTGGGGATAGATGGCGATTTCATCCCCCATGAATGATCATCCGCACAACTGAAATTTCTCAGGGATGAGATGGTTTTGTCAGACCCCAAAAATAAAACCAAGTCAGTTGAGAGGCCGAATGGTGATTTATGTCCCTGTGAATGCCCACTCCATGTAGAAAAATATTTTCTTAGGCTGGGGTATCCTATTTAGTCTATAACAAAAGAATCCTTATGAACCACCTAGGATGACTGACCATACCAGTATCTTGTACCTACATTCCTATATAAAAGAACCTCTAGGGGAGATGATAGGAGAACGATGAAAAAATAGAGATTATAGGATGAGATCCCATACGAGAGCCTAAACATGGAGCTTTATATTCCTCACATCTAAAAATCCTTCACATAATAATATAGAGGAAATAATAAATCATACAGCCTTCCGAATACCTAAATCCCCTTTTGTGGACACCATTACACAGGGCATAAATGGATGACTGCTTTGCAGAACAACACCCTTCATTGAAAATTACTATCAAGATGGAACCCTTCCCCTCATAGAAAAATTCTACATTGGTGGTACCTGACCCCACATAGCAACACAATATGTGGGATGAAGCCATATCCATGTAGCACAATTCTATGAGGATGATACACTCTTCTCCATAAAATCATGATATAGAGAGGGACCCCATCCCATATAAGAACTTTCCCTATGGAAGGGGGTATCCTAGAGTGTTCTACTCTCAATCTCTTATCGCTCCCCAATGTCATATCATCATGCCCAATATTAACCCCTCTAAAAACCATTCTAATTCCATCAAGAAAAGGCCTCTTCCAAAGGCACCTTACATGTATGATATGATTATATATAACATCAACATGACCATTCAAGTCTTCATACCTATGGTAAGGGGAGTCACATTTGTAACCTCATAAACAAGGGGGGCCCTCCTAAAATTCTCACATATACATTTCCATGGTAATTATAGTTCTAACCTTGGAAGTTCTCATGTGAACCTCCATGTTATAGGGTTTGATGGGAACTAATTTCCTTTACCTTTGACGAGGGACAATGCTAGACATTCCCCTCTTACCTAGGGACTATAAGGGAATTGCTCCTGGGGTAAGCCTATATCCTTTCTTGTGATATGCAATGCCTTAATCCTATTGGACATTCTAGGGAATAACTTGATAGGTAACCAATTTTGACTATCCTAGATACCTAAAAAAAGATTATATAGACACATTCAATGACCCCTCTCCCCCTTTGGTCTGAAAAACTCATCCACTAGAAGATAGAGCGCATCTTGTGATCTTCATATATAATGATTCCTCTTATTTCTCACACCGAGCATAACCCACATGGTCATAGAGGTTAGTGGTAATCATGAGATACTCACGATCCCAAACCATACATTTGACCTTCTCTATAGATGTAATCCCCAACCTCCATTCAAACAGGACTCCTCTATGGTGTAAGCCCCAAAACCATGCCTCAAATTTCAAAGGGACACATTCCTGATGAAGTATTACTAGATGGGATTTTATAAGGCGTAATACCTAATATACCGACCTACATGGTCTTTTATTCCCAACTAACTGGGATATGTAGGAAACCTCCCTATTGTCTAAACCCAACATCCAAATTCACCCTAATGTTCTCAAGGCCTCATTTAGGGTTGTTCATATCCCCTAGGGAGATGACATCTCATAAGAGTACCTCAAACCACCTCAGCATATGAACCACACCAAACATTAAATAGGAACCATTCCCATAGATTTCCATAATGCATGATGATAAAATGCATGGTTCGGTCCTCATCACAATACCTTAAAAGGCGACATGTCCTTTTAAGTGGAACCAAACTATGTGGGTTCTTGATTCCTCTCATGAGGTTACTTTAAAGCACATCTCATGGTTTTAATGAAAAATTCAAAACATCTTCCATTTCCATGGATGATAATAATCATCTGATTGCCACAACTCATAGCTTAAAAATATCATCATCATAATAACTGCCCAAATAATCTCTAATCAACTCACAAAAGGGTACCATTGATTGATAACCTTAGATACATACAAATATCCCTATAAATTAAGAACCTAGGATAAATACTGATGATTCTAGACCCCTTATTAATCATAATGGATCATTAATTAAGGGTGATATAAGTATTCATACTTGGTAATGAACAATTTACTTGTGATCATATCTTAAATCCGTAAGAGAGTTTCAAAATAGGAAATAGTTACCCCCAAAAGGGTGTGATGAGCCTAACTTACCATCCTCTTCACCAATGAATGTTCTTAAGTGTCATTGGCCAAATTACCCAGTGAACGTCTACCATTTTAATGTTGTTCCATGCGTCTTCATGGATATAGAGTTCATGGGAATTTCTGTGTCCACAAAAAACCTACTAGAGACTGATTACAGATGTTGTACCCAACTTGAGTGATTAAACTGGATCTAAAACCCAACAATAAACCATTAGATGCCATAAAATTTTCATCAGAAATAGGGTATGGGAACATGAGCATAACATTAGAAAATATTACCCTGTATATTAAAGAACATAATCCTTTATCATGTCATAAATATTGGAAATTCATAATATATAAACCATAAGGGAATCAAGTGTCTAGGACTTGAAAGTAGAATATAGTTATAAGACATGGAATTTTTGCAGACACATAAAATTATAAAATGATTTTCATAGTTGTAAATTATTACTACCAAGGCCATCTCATTGAATGAGTTCCCTCCCAAAACATAACATGTTTCTCTAGAAGAAAAATTAAGAAAAAAGACTTTACCAATTTCGTAACTTTGGAACTCTATACACCATAAATGAGATATCATCAAATGGATATGTAAATGACTATAAATTTAAGGATAATAGTCATAAAATACCTGGATGTGAATTATATAAACCACAAAAAGTAAACGATTTGTGAATAAATAAAAAATCTCCCATGAAATAAAAGTGAGTCTAGAAATCCCCTTACTAATTGAGTAAATTTTGAATTATGTGATCCGTGAAAGAATAATGTCAATTGAATCTTTTAATATCATTAAAAAAAGAAATTCATGATATAACATGTTAAAGGGTATTATATAAACCAAAAAAATTATATGTTGTGAATATAGAATATATTTCACAAAAATAAAAGTGAGACGATAAAATCTTTACCTTATGTCTTGACTCTCTTCATACACGTTCAAACCTCCTCTTCTATGGGTAACTCCTTTTTATTTGCACCAAATGGATTCCTTGGTTATATTTTTGATAAAAGTGATGATTATATGATGATATTAGGGATTTTTGGAGATTATTTGAGTATGGTTTGTATTAGACAAAGAGAATGATAGGTGCGAATAAGCGTGGGGGTGAGAATCCATTTATAAGTAGGGGTTGGACACACTGGGAATTTTTGAGAAAAAAATTTGTTCTCCACACGTTTTTAGAAAAAATTAAGCTTACATAACACATTAACTTCGATACATGATTGGGTAAGGTTGAAATATATCCATTAAATTGGTTTTGGAAAATATTAGGATTGTTTCCCCCCTTATACTCTATGTTTAGTCGTTAAGTAAACTTGTTTTTCACCTTTATCACCATAATTAATTTTATCTTTTTTCAATAATCACTATAGAAAAAAATTATATTAGAATTAGTAGACATTATAAAGTATTATTATTTAATATTTGGAATCAATTTTTCCAAATTCAAATCACATAAGTGGAAAACGATCATTTAAAATTAATCCCACAGACGAGATCAGACAATGGGTTTTTAAAGTGAAAATATTTAAAAGTTTAAAAAAAAATTATATCCAATTTCAATGTATAATTTATTCTAATGACTTAAATTGTTTTAATTTATGTATTATTGATCTAATTAAACATTAAAAACAAATTAAAAAAAATAATTTAACCATATAAATAAATTAGAGGAAAATGAAAATTTCAATTAAAATTCAGTATTTTTCACTGTTGATCCAAAAATGGAAATTCTCAGAAAAATACAAAAAATTCATCATATGATAACTTTGAATTTCCTATTTCAAAATTGAAGTTTATTTTATCAAATATAAGTTATAAAAGTTTAATAAAATAGATATAAAATAATAATTCCATTAAATGGTGGTAAATTACCTTTTAGAAAATATATATCTTTATACATAAAATTAGTTTTATTATTATAACTTGTCTAGAAAAACATAAGGTTAAAGTTAAATATTTTATTGAATAATATATATATATATATTTCATTAAAATAATTAATCCAATTTTTTATATAGTTTATTGAGGTAAAGCATGTTTTATTTCATAAATATAGTTTTCCAGCAAAAGATTTCCTATATTTTCAAGTGTTTTATTTTCAATTATAGCTAATTAGTGAAAAATATATTATTATTATATAAATTATAAAACCATATCTTCATAATTTAATTAATCTTATTCATAGCCTCTATTCCAATGACTAGGTGACAACTATAATAATATTTTAATAATTTTTTTAACAGTACACTATAGTTTGGTAAAACAAGGTATTGCATGTGATGCATGATATCGATGGAAATCAACATTGATTATAATAAAATATAAAAAATAGTGATTCATGTACTAAAATATAATGTATTTTTTGTGTTTAGGATAAAAATAAAATGGTTTATCCTGAAACAACAACCAAACTTAGTGCTTTTATACAACAAAAGATACATTCAGTGTTGCATGAAATAATGTTTTTTCAAAAAGTTTAAATTAATTTTAGAAAAATATTCCAAAAAATATTGGGGTGTTATAGTGGAATATATTTATACTATCATGTGAAAAAAGTTGACACATATAGAGGACATAGCATGATCTAGGATCACATGTCTGGAGGGTGCCACATGACCTAGTAGAATTTTCTAGAGGACGTCGATTGGTCTAGGATGACATGTTTGGATGGTGTTGCATGATATGGATAACCTTTTTAGAGGATGTTTCATGATCATGGATGAAATATCTAGTGGGTTTCACATGATCTAGAATGACATATATGGAGGATGTTGTATGATATGTCCAACGTTTTCAAAGGAAATCACATGATCTAGACTAGAATGTCTGGAGGATGGAAGATAAACTAGATGACTTGCCAGGTGTACATCACATGATCCATGATGAAATGTCTTTATGTCACCTCAATACCTTTCTGAATTATCTTGGTGTCATAAAATAATTTCATTTTCATGTTTGGAGGGTATCATAGGGTTTTTTTGGAAGGATGGGAGGGATTTGAAATTATTAGGTGGTATGCACAGAGAATATCATGTGACTTTATTTGACATGTCTAAGGGATGTCACATGATCTAAATAGAATTTAAAGGGAGTGTCACGTGATTTGAGTGACATGTACCAATAATTTTATATGACATAGATGAGTCCTGAAAATCACATTAGGATTAAAATATATGTTCTTTACATATGTCTCATGTATTTTAGTCATTATTCTATCATTTTACGGAATATTTTTCTTAGGTTAATATAATGTTAGATTATTTTATGATTCACATGACTCGTACGACATGCGGGACATCCTTCACATAATCTGATAGCCACACCATAATTCCTTCATGTGATCTCAATTAATAAAATTAAGTTCCTATCTATGCCTCATAATCTCTTAGGTTATTCTCCAAATTATACATGGTGGAAAATATTTAAGATCACATAATTGGATACTCTAAGAAGTCTTCTCATGTACTCCTATGTGTGATCGACCGTGGATATCTAGTGGTCTATAGATGTGTGTGTGTGTTCATTTTCTAATAAGAGGATTTATAGGACTAGAAAACCCAATAATAAATTTCCATTTATGGCACATATCTTACATATTCGAGGTTGAGTTGGTAGAAGACACTGATTTCACATGATTCTCATTATCCTGTCATAGGTTATCTAGGGGGAATCACATGATGATCAATATTTATGAGAATTTCTCCTTTTTCTGTTTATATTGGATCGAGGACAATAAAATGAATTTCACCTAAAAATGTGGATATGTCTAGGAGTTTCCAAAAGTCTTGACTGAAATGTCTAGGGGTATTCACAATATCTTAATATATGTGAATGCCTTTTTGTGTGATTGAAGGAGAATTGTCTAGGCTTTATTCACAAGATAAATACGGCTTTCAAGGGGGCCTTCAGTGAGGCAAAGTAGGCATGGTAGAGGGCCTTTGTGAGGTTAGGATGTCTATCTAGAGGGATTATTTGGGATCACATTGACATGTCTATGGGGATATTTGTTATCAATGATGATCCCCATGGGTTCATCCCCTTTCATGTGATGATTCATGTATCTTCACTCCGAAAGAATCTTCCACCCCTTTTATTTCCATCTATATCTTTCAAGGGTTGTGGTTCTTGTGATCTTGGGTGAGTGTTGTTGAAAATAATCACTCTCCCTATTTGTGATGCACCATGTGACAAGGAATGATTCATTTGGTGATTTGTGAGTATTTTCATGGACTGCACCATTGTTTTTCAATGTATCTAAAGGGGTAGTGTAGATTGAAATGGACATGTATGAAACTCTTATCATGATAAAGGTGAAATGTTAGTGATATCTTTTTCTATAAGTTGGAAAAATCTATAAGTCTTACATGGTGTCTTGAAAACTATAAGGAAACATTATAGGAATATCAGTGACTAAAAAATTATTACACTTTTTTCATATTTCCCTCCATTTTTCTAGTATTTTTTTATGGCTTGTTAGGTGACTACCACCTAAAAAGTTGGGTGACTTGGAGGAATTCATATGGTTGCTTCTGCATGATTAGTGAATATCATAAATACCTTAAAAAGAACTAAATTTAATATCAATTGTGATCTTTGTGATCTCTCGTAGTTCATGCACTACACATGTCCCGTTTGCAATACCGTTTGAAGGTCATGCAATCATGTGTCTTTCAGGGGTTAATGTGATCCCAGTTTCCTAGCCACCTTCTCCTCTTGTTCTTTGTGGAGAAAATAATAACCATGATTTGGGTATTTAAAAACCCTATATATCTTATGTTACTCATTTGGGGGGAGAGAAGAAATAATTATATATATATATATCATATTATATATGATTACATTATGACATTTTATTACTCATTTGTTAACAATTCCATTTTATAATCACATTTTGGGTAGTAATTATTTTGTTTTTATGCATGTTTTTATTTTTTATTTCTATTCACATTTCACTGATCATGGTTCCATATTATAAAAAATTATATCCATGATGTAAATACATATATATTCATTATAGAATAATATTTAAATATCCATAAAAGGTAGAGATAGAAAATGAAATACACCATTCATGGAGATGGTAGGCCGTATGTATGCATAAATGATATTTCCATTTCCTAAAAAGATAAAATAAAGGAAATATAAATAGTATATTTCCTTTATGGAATATTTTTTTTATTTCATATATATGAAATATATGAATTAAATTTACAATTATTACCTTCCATTCAAAATGTTAGTAAAAAATGAATCACATCGCATCATGAGACAATTGTCCGTCATACATACGAATGACATTATTATATCCCCCATGAAATGGAAAGTTGGAATATATATATGGTTTCATAAATAAAAAATTATTAATGTGTTTAAAATATCATATATATTCATTTAATCAATCCACATTACCTTCCAAATATAAAGAAATGTCACATCACATTGATTTGTGAGGTAGTTGTTCACTGTACGCACGAATGACATTATTGATTTCATAAAGGGTGGGAGATAAGAATATATACATGATATTTTAAGTATAGAGGTATAATATTATCATAAATATCATATATAAATATTAAATCTATCACTATATCCAGTAATTAGAAGTGGTGGTGGAAAACGAATAACATCGTTTCACAAGGTGGTAGTCCACCGTACACATGAATGTTGATTTTGATCCCATTTGATGGAATATGAGATAGAATTATGTTATTATATTAACATATTCTACTAAAAAACTAGGTCTTTTTAGCACTAGGTTATTAATATCACTCATTAAAATCGGAGTTAAAACCCCCTTTCTCAGTGCTAAAAAAACCATTGTTAAAGGGGGTATTTAACAACACTACAAAACAATGTTAAAGTGAGAAAATTATCAGTGTTTGTAAAAAAGCACTAAAAAAGTCCCCCTATTATCATTATTAAAAAATCATTGATAAAATGGGAATTTATCAATACTTTAAAAAAATCATTGATAAGGGGGGTCTTCATTAGTGCTTCTAAAAAGAACTGATAAAATGGTGGTCTCTATCAGCACCTTTTCGAAGTTCACATAATGACCACCACTTTATCAGTGATTTTTAATAGTTCTGATAAAGTGTATATTTAAATAAATAAATAAATAAATATATTATTAATAGATGTTATGGACATTTAGAGGCCTTCTGGGACCTTTTTATCCTCAATAGAGGTGATTGAGGGATCCTGTGGTTCACCGAGGCATAGAGATCATCAAAAGTATTGATTTGATATGTGGTAGTGAAAAAACAGACACCCATTCCAGATCTTATGGCTATTTGAAATACCGTTGAACGTGAAAAACCCTTTAAACCCCTAAAATATCTAAAAACCCTAAAAACCCCAAATAGATCGTAACATTTGATATGTAAGTCTGTTTCATCATCACGACCAGAAAAATTGAATCTTATGAAATGTCATAAAACCTCGTTATATTAAAATCTCATGGAAACAAATGGAATAAAAGTTATTATAGTTTCAAAAAATATGGCAATCAAACTTCAACTTCAAACGACTATAAATTTTGACCCGAGTGCCCATTTGGGATCTTCCACATATCAAATTGATGTCTGTGAAGAGATCTATGTTGTGTAGGTATGGTTATAAGTCTTTGAGAATTCCCCTTAGTTTTTCCTGAAAATGCCCAAAAGGCCTCCAAAATAGAGTTTTTAGTCTCTAACCCCGATTTCTTAAAATTCAAATTACTATAACATCTGATTCAGATGTATTTTTGGCCTGTACTGCATATCATATCAAATATCATTTCATGATATTTTATTTTACTATTTTTGGAGCTGGAATAGACACCCATATCAAAAGTTATAATGTTTTCTAGGGTTTTACGGGGTTTTAGGGTTTTTGGACTTTCTTATTGTTTTTATGTGTTTTAAGGTTTTTTAGAGTTAATATGAATTTTCAAAATATACGTAAAAACATGTCTTTAAATTATATATATATACACATATATATAAATATAAATATATACATAGACATATACATATATATAAATATATATATATATACATATATATATAAATACACACATATAAATATATGGATAAAAAATATAATGAAATATATAAATATATATATATAATAAAATGTAAAGAAAAACACTATAGGGGAGTGGAAAAGGTGCTATTATATAATATGGTGGTCCTAGGTTCGAAATTCACCGATAGCGGTGACACATGATAAATCGCTGATAAAGGGGTGGGTGAAGCACTGATAGGGGGGGGATTATAACCTTTATCAGTGATTCTTTTTAGTGATATTAAATATATCCTTTAACAGTGCTAAAAAACTCTAATAAAAGTTTCCTTTAACTGTGCTTTTATGAGCACTATTAAATCCAACCCTTTAACATCGCTTACATTATCTGTGCTTCTATAGCACTGATAGAGCCCTCTTACTAGTGCTGTTAAAGACCTGATTTGCAATTGTGATAATAATATCTCATTGTACAGGAGATACTTTTATTTATTTTATCATGATAATTGAATAATTTTTTATGTAGTTAAGACAATATGTAACACAAAAATGCATAGTTTAAAACATTACCTCATCATCGGAAAACCTATTTATGTTTAAGATAATGCCTTACTAGATTAAACCACTTATTTAACATAAGACTCTAGTATTTAACATGGTATACAAGTAAGAGTTTTTTGTAGACACTGGATGGACTAATTTTTTTTGAATTCTAATGATAAAGTAGAAGGAACGAACTTTTATAAAATGGGGGAGGATATACATGGAATTTTAGAACATAATGAACTGTACCCACATATTTCACATTAAAAAAAGATATAAAATAATATATTATCAAACCGTAGAGGTGATAAAGTCAAGATATGTCTATATAATGCTTTTTGGACATGTTTCTAGGTCATTTTACCCCTTATTGTTTTAGTTTAACCCAATGTAAACCCATTGTAACCTTAACCATGAAAATTGTTTTTTACTATATTTACTATTAATATTCAAAAAATATTAAGCTTAAATTATTATGTAAAATAATAAAAATCTGATTCATACGATGAAATATATTTTTTAAATTCAATTCCTAGTTGTGGGAAAAGATAATTTAAAATTAAACCTATAGATGCAACGAGAAATCAATTATCCAAAGGAAAAATGTTCAAAATTAAAAACCAAATTATATCAAAATTCAACAAAAAATTGATTCAAATTATCTTAACTAGATTAAATGACATATAATTAATCTAATTTTAATTTTAAAACCAAATTAAAATAAAAAATAGCTTGTAAATTATATGAATTAAATAGTATATTTTTTAATTAAAATGAGATCTTTCACTACTCAAAGAAAATTACCATTTTACAAATGTTTTCAAAAAAATAAGTCTAATATAATTATTACATGTTGATTTCAAAAATTACATTTTTTTTTCAAATAAATATTCAAAAAGCGAAAAAAACTATGTGTGAAAAATGCGACAAAACTATTTTTTAGTAAAATACCATTTTAACCATAAATAAGATTCAGTCTTATCTCATTACTAGAAAAAACATAAGATTAATGTTAAAACTTAGATCAAATATATAATATATATTTTCGATTAAAACAATTCACCAAAATTTGTTTATTTAATTCATTAAGATAAAACTCTTTTATCCCATATATATATTTTTTCAGGAAAATATTTCCTTTATTTTCAAATGATTTTTAATTCAAATTTTAAAATAATTGGTCATCAAAAAATTAATTTTATATAAATGTGTAAAATATTTATATTAAAATTTTAGTTAACCCTATCCATACCCACCATTCTAATGGATATGCGATAAATATCATATAAATAATAATATTTTAGTTTTGTGTTGTGTTTTATTAAAACTCTACGTGTATAGAATGTTATTGGTGGATTTAAATTTATTCATAAGAAGTCATAAAATATCAGGGTGTTACATTATACCCCCATTAAAATTAATTTCTCCCTTGAAATTCCATCAAATTGGAATTATCAACTGGGGATAATTCTACCTCATTACATCCTTCGGTTCCCATATAGCTTCCTAAAATTGGTGATTTGACCACAAAAAGTTTTCTTGGAAAGTGTTCTAGTTTCATAGAACATTATCCATATGATCTTGAATATCCACCCAGTTTTCCTCATATGAAATGATCATTCTCCAATTGTATGACTTGTGAGTTTGGTAAATATGATTTATTAGGCATTTAATTCGTCAAGATAGAAACATACGATACATTGTGGAATTAGAAGTGGTTCGGTGGAGGCACCAAATGATAAGATACCATCTCGATATAATAAATAATTTAAAATGGACTCATATAATTACAAAGTAGTTTTCCCTTATTTATTCCATGGTGAAATTTTTATAAAAAATTCTCACTAACATCAAATTCTAAATTATGTCAGGGATTGTCAGCTTAACTTTTTTAATTATTTTTTAATTTCCATATGTTTTGTTTAATGTATATAAAATTTTCTACCATTGTTTGAGAGAAATATAGTCCTAAAATAATTATTTCTCCTACTTCATCTGATTACATTCATATTTTAAATTTTTTTCCATAATGGGCTTCACAATGAGACATCTGAATGATCCAGTAAATTATACTATTGTACGAAACTCTATTAGGTGATGTTATTAATACAACCACCATTAAAATCCATATAATAAGATCTTATCATTATCTCTAGGGTTTGAATTATTCTCTTAGACTAATCATCTGTCTGATGATGATGAACAATGATGAAACTCAACTATGTATGAAGATCTTGCTGAAGACTCTGTTAGAATATTGAATTAAATCTCTTATCCAAATCAGATACAATGGAATCTGGTAATCCAAGAAATAATACCTATTCCTTAATGTATATCATAACAAGATGATCCAGTATAAAAAATTATCTGATACTGATGAAGTGTTAAGAAATTTTAAGGTGATTAAATATAACCCATATATAATTATCCCATTTATATGTTTTTGGGACTCTGATGACAAAATACATAGTGTAGTTTTCCAATTTCCATTCTGGTATAAATAATGGTTGGAGAATCCCCTGAAACATCTGTCTTGCAGCCTTAACATGCTGACACAAAAAACACTAATATACATAATCATAAATATTTATCTTTTTATTTTCCCACCAAAAACACTATTTCATATACGAAGTTGGCTGGTTATTTATCCCTTTCACCCTTCAGTTGAGGGTTCAAGCCCCCACGTTATTGCCGTATGGGATGATTTGTCACCCAAAATGCTAGTTATCGCTTTTTTGTTTCTAAAAATATATTAATATAATCCTTATAACATCCCTAGATTGTTATAATCCATAATAACCTCATCATAAAAGATAAAATAAAACTTGAAGGGTTCTAATAACTTTAATCTTATGTCAAGAAAATTTATTATCATTCCTCCACATCAAATATTTTCTCTAATATGTATCCCTAGAGTTATAATTTGACAAATCTTTCTCAATATATTCTTAATATTGAAAAAATAACATCACATAAAAAATAAATAGGAGCATATAATACTTTTAACATATGAGAAAATTTAAACACATAATCTCATGATGGTATCCATAAATTTTAACGTAATATTACATGGATATCTATATTCTTCAAAAATAAATTCAACTTTTATTCCTTAAATAAGGTATTATCATTGAGAAAAAGTTATTTTACAAGAATGGGTTCATCCATGCACTGATAGAATATAAAATGTAATTTAATTACTTAGAAATCCATGTAGAGTGAGATAATAAATGTTCAAAATCACATCGCATTCCAATACGATATGAATAATAAGGTTTTTTTAGAGGGATCATTCGTACTAAAATCAAACATGTAATTCCCAACTATTGAGTGGAGGATAAGTGTTCCAAAATTATCATGATTCACTTCATCCATTATAATTGCATAATATTTCACATTATCCTTTGTCATAAAAGGTTGTTGTGGATTTTCATCCTCATTAGACATTTAATTTTGTCATTAATTTTCATAATTCCCAAAATCCTTAAACTCGATGCACTGGATTGTGGCTGGTGTATTCTATGGATCATTCTCTATATTTGAATTTTTAGCTACATTCATCTCATCACTTCAGAATTCAGACTATTTATGAACTTACTTTCCACATTTAAGACATTTAGTTGTCCCCTTATATAAATTTCTACCATGTTCCCTCAAAAATTTGAGTATCAAGGAAATATCATTTTATTTTCTCTATGATTTTTATAGTTCCCTTGAAATCCATATTACTTTTCTTATCAAAACTAAGTGATTGATGGGTCACACCAATGTCTATTTCCACCTCAATAGTATAAAGGATGATCTATTCATAGATACTAATGTTAGTTATAGCTAACTCACTTTGGTGTGGTGGTTATAATCCACTTATGAATTGACCAACCTTATATTCTGGTTGGATGATAATACCAAAGGATTATGTGGTATAACTTGTAAAATTTTAATCAGAGTTACCAAAATATTTATCATAATTCATCTTTATCTAAAGTAATTTCTTTTCCATTTTCATACAAATAATTGAAGGGAATTTATCATTGAAAAATAAAATCTTGAAATCACCCAACTATTTAGATTAAATTTTAGTTTTTTTCATTGTTTTATTGATAAGAGTCAACAATTTATCATCTTATCCTTCAAAACAATAGATGAATAAAATGACTTTTTTAAGATCTAAATAGTGTATAATGGAAAATATATTCTCAATGAAACTAATTCATTGATCATAAACTAGAGGATAAATAAAAATAGAAAAATATAGTGGAAATTTTCTGATAAGGGACTCAATATAATGTTGTTACCTCATTTTATCATTTGTAATTTCGACATGAATAATATATTAAAAAACATGTGTGATCCTAAAAATTATAATTTGTATTCTAAATCTCATAAAATATGGTTTCTTAGGAGGAAAATCATATCATTTTCTGTTGCACTTAGTATTAATGTGGTTTCTTTGGTTTCAAGACGTTGACTAAGGCCACAATTTATAGTGTTAGAAACAAAAATCAAAGTGGTAAACTTAATAATCATAAAAATAAATTCCATGATGTCTAAATCATGAAAAATTACTTTAAATCTATATAACCTGAGTTTTAACCTACATCAATCAAAGTATTTATTAAAATCATTCACATTAGTTTGCAAACAGTTTGAGAATTTTGAAAACATAACCCATAGGGATATTTTCCTATACATATAATTATAAATAGACATATCTAAAGGGATATCACTAATTTTTTCTCATTATAGTTTCAAATTATTAACAAAACCATTCTCTAATACCATGTGTAAGGAAAAAAACTTATCACACATAAATTATACACCTTAAGATATGAATATTCATTAAATATCTTAAATACCCATTCTAGAATAATTTACGTCTTGTGCCAATGTAAATATGGATACATAAAAAAATTATTCTTATGTGAACTACATAATATACCACCATGTTCTTCATAATTATAACCCTTATTATAAATATCATACATAATATATTTCTCGATAACATGGGAAATGAAATCATATGAAATCATGATATCTAATGGTCAGAAAAGGTAAAAAAGATAAATCAATATACAATGATCATATGAGTATATTAACATAATAAAAAACATGAATAACCATACCCTACATATCATAGATCATAAACATGAGTTTTGGAATAAATAATGGTAGTTTATAAGACATAAATCATAAAGTAATAAATGAACACGATCTATGATATTATAAACTTGTTTTAAGATATATATTTTTGGAAAACACATAATCATAGATAACATTTTTAAAAGAATACCCACCTAGACATTCATATAATTTTAGTCTTAGGATATCCACCTATTTACCTATATCAGGCATGGTATAAAATATCATATACCATTTATTTAGGCTTAGGATAACCTCCTATTTACCCTTTGTGCTTATATAACATCAATCATTATCCAATTCATTAGAGGTAGATATAGGTCCCACCAAATGCATAACTAAAATTACACATACAAGGGTAAAATGATCATAAAAAATTCATCATATCATAACCAAAGAAAATATATGGGTTTCATAAAACATATCATTAAAACACAACCCTTAAAAAAGAAATGAGTTTTGTAAAACATATATCAGTCTAAAAACTAACCATAAAAATATTTAATAAAGAAGATATCATTTAATCATATCCTTAATAAATATTAAGTAACATAGAAGGATTATATCCTAAAGGGAATGCTAATTTTAAAGAAAAATCATATTGATCATTTCTTCAGGAAAATGAAAGTTCTTTGAAAATCACCTTTTTAAAACTATAAATTCATTAAATAGCATTGAAATAATTTTATTTTAAAATATATTTGAAAACATATAAAGGATTATTTTAAAATTATTGGATACATTTTCTGAGGAAAACATACATTCCACTTTGGAAAACATTTTTTAAGACATAAATCATTTTTAAAAACCTTTTCATTGAAAATAACATTTGAAATATATAAAGGAATTCTTAAAAATAATTTAAAACATTTCAAGAGGAAAATAACCATTTAACTTTGAAAAAATTTAAAAGAAAAACTTTTTAAAAATAATTTTCATTGAAAATAACCTTTGAAACTTATAAATAAGCTTTAAAAACATTGAGTAGTCATGGCTTCAGGATATACTGTAAATATTAAAATAAATATCCCTTTTACATTTTTGGTAAAATCCAAATTAATATTATTTTTGAAAAAAATGAATATTCCTTTAAAAAAATTCCAAATATTTTTCCAATGGTAAAAGTGAATTTAAAAAATGTTATAAGAACATTAATCTATTATTGAAAACAATTTTTTAATAGAGATATTAAATACAAATGTGTTTTTAACTAAAGAGAGAAATAAAGTTTGTTTTCTTTAAAGGATTATTTTGGAATAGTGAGTACATAAAGATTGTAAAATGAAGGGAAAAAATTTCTTCTAAAGAAATAACCATAGTATAAAAAAAATTAATTATATTCCTGATATATTTATCATACTATATCTTCATTATAAGAATATACATCAACAATCCCGATAAAAGATGAGATTATATTGTAAAACACTTTCCACTTTGGTAACATTGAATTGTATTCCCCATGAATGAATAAAATTAATTGAAAAATAATATATCACGAGAAAGAATAAATTCATGATATTACATTTCATAGTTATTAAATAAAAACCTCATAAAATAAGATAGGTTCATAATACAATGTTTTCCCTAAAGAAGATAAATTGAGACAAAAACCGCTTACCACATTTGAATCATAAACCCCATTAAAAAATAACATAAAAAGAAATGTTAAATATTATGAAAAATAATGATATTATTGATATTAAATTTAAAAGGAGATGTATATGTACCACCCAAAAGAAACCAATGGAGAATTTTACCCAAGTCTCCCACATGTAAAAGTGAGACTAGAAATACCTTACCTTAAGTATAGACATACTTCATAAAAATTTAAACCTCCTTTATAGTAAATTTATTTTTATTATAAATATATTATATAAGCATAATTATATATACCATTCCATATATTATTTACTTATGTCCATTTATTACCCATTTATTAAGAATTCAATGTTAAAATCACGTTTTAGGCAATAACTACTTTGTTTATTGTGTATTTTTTGATTTATTTTTTAGTAATATTACATTGATAATCATTACATTTTCTTAAGAAACAAATTATTATCAATTATCAACCATTAATTGGTCATGTGATCTCTTAATTTTTATATCACCACTTAGGTTGAATCCTCAATGATGGTACTATTTTCTTGGAGTTGATTGTTTTTGTTAGTGTTTTTTAATAGAAGAATTGTTTGTAGAGTTTAGTTGAAATTATTTATTTCTAAATATTGATTTAAAAATTTAATAACAATTGGTTTGATTTTATTATTATAGAGTTATTCTTATTATATCTGTGATCTTTCAAAATCATTTAATTAAATCAAGATCCATATTAAGAGGTGATTTTAATCTAAACATCCAATTGTTTTGGATTTAATCCAACCATTAACTTGTGTTATAATGATTATTAAGTGTCATTGATGAATGGTTCAATATTTCATGAACCCATTTGTATTTTTGTTTCCAATAATTTTTGTAATCCCCATGTCAAACAAAACATGTAATTAATCCATAAGTTATTTTGTTTGACACACACAATATCAATTCAAATAATGTTAATTGATCGATTGATCTCCATCGGTGAACATTCCTAAATTAGGACTCAAATCAATGAGATATTTACTCATCCATTTTTTTGGTTAATTTTATTTTTTTATTATTTTTAGGGTGATGAGTTAAAAATATAATAAAATTAACGGGACATGAAAAGAGTTGCTTGTCGAACAAAAAAAAAATGAATATTGAAGGGAGTAAAAATAGAATTTTGATTGAATAAGAAAGAAAAATTGGAAAGGGTTTTATATTAATTTAAAATATTTAAAGTACATTAATATTTAAAATAATAATGTGGATGGTAATTAGAGATGATGAAGAAAAATATGCATTAATATTCATTTGAAAAGAAAACAAACATACAAGAATACAAATAAGAACAAGGTAAAAAATATGAAAAGAAATGTTGAAGAGAGGTCTATGTTGTAGAAAAAATATAAAGGAATTTTTTCCTAGTACATTGGAAATTCTATGGTAATTTCATATTTATTTCATAATTTATGTTGTTCCAACCACTTTCAAGGTGAGAAATAGTATAATGTTGTAGCTGAAAGTAGTGGACTATTTTCATTCCACAACTGTTGGATAAATTTTTTGACCATATAGATAGAAAAATATTGAGGCATATACATATTAAAAGTTTTATATAAGGATATCATATGTTATCCCTGAAAATTTTGTGGAGATTGTTCTTTTCTAGCCAATATAATGGAATTTTTTATAAATGATGTGCTGGTATCTAGTTTTTTGATGAATATTTCCATAATATAAATTTGAATACATTTATAGATATTAATAAAAAATTAAATTTGAACCATATATTATAAAATGTTAGTATCATGTATTATTAATTTCTCTATAAAAAATTATAGATCATTGGACCACTATATTTGGAGGAATGCCATTAATTTTGGACTACAATAAAATTCTAGGTAGAATTGTGGGCTAGAATTTCATGCATTAACTGGAACCATTTTTTATTTATTTAGGACTTGAATTTTTATCCAATATGTAATTGAATATACCTATACTTGAGGTAGTGTATCCAAGAATTTGAACTTCTAGATTTATCCCAAAAAATATAAAATCATAGCTAGTCGAGTTTCACCGGGAGATTCCGTGGCTTCTCTTGTGTGTTTCAAATGGACCTTCAAATGGACTAATTGAAAAAAACTAGAGTTAAATTATTTGTTTGAATTTGAATTTGAAATATTAGAAAATAATAATCAAATAATATGGATTAATATTTCAAAATATATGATAAATATTTTCACTTTTAGTATAATTAAACAAATTGAGGCAATGCTCTTTATATATATTTATGATCAAAATATGAACATATAATGAAATTTAATAATTTCTAATTTAAAATTATATGATGGGTGTAATTTAATATATTTAATTAACATATAATATCAACTCCCCATGCTTAAGATATTGCAACTACCGAGGCACACCAACCAAAAAATATAACATATTAATTTTCACATGCCAACAAATATTAATTTTTTTCTCTAACCAAGGGGTCTAGAATATTTCCCTACTTCATATTTAATTCCATTAAAAGTTTTTTCAATGATTATTTAAAAAAAAATTAATTCTTAACTCTAAAAATTAGAAATGAAAAATATAGTCCCTCAAAAATCACTCCTCTCAAGATGATTTAAATTTATTCAAGGAGGTTAACCCATTCAAAAAACAAAAGTAAAATCATAATTTTTATAAAAGGTATAATATTACATCCATTTTATAATGTTACTAAGACTCATGAGTCACTTTTAGTTATTTATTTATGGTTATGGGGTGTTATGAATATAATTCCCAAAATAGAATAAAATAAAAGAAATCCCAACATGTACAAAGAAATTTCCATTTTTTTTAAATGATACATGAAAGGAAATGAAAAAAAATATTTACAAGTGAATGAATGTGTGAAGTAAGAAAAGAGTGGGATAAAATTTTATGGTATTTAAATGATGAAATATGTAAAAAACAAAAAACTTCTCCCAATGACATAAGAATAGATGATGGATATTTTTTTATTTGTTTTCTTTAATTTTTTTGGAAGATGAACTTCAAAAAAATATCACAATCATATCCCAATTTTTTTTGATCTCCTCATGAAACTAATTGTAATAGTCACAATAAGATTATAGGTTGATAAAGAGTGTGTTTTTACCTTACCAAGACATAACCTTTTTTTTATTTTTTTTTCTTTTTTTAGTTTTTTGAACACATTTCAATATCATTTGTATAAGAAGTCATAAAAATATATAAATTCCAACTCCCCACTAAATGATAAACTATCCTCTATAATGAATATGATTATTTTCCTCATGCTACGATAACATGTTGAAAATCACAAAAATGGTACCCAAAATGAAAACCATTCTAACCCCACACTTATGTTTCATTAAATCATGCAATGAAAATACATGTAAATATTGTGTGGGACATCATTTTTTGGATTATAATGTGTCTATAAAAAATTGATTTCATAGGAAAAAAGAGGAATAAAAAATGAGGATCAATGTAAGGGTAATGTGAGTCCATATGAATATTTATATTATCAAGTTGTTCATAAAATTAAACTTGAAGATCCACAAAATCATGACTCAAAATCCTGAGTGAAAAATAGAGAGTATGAAAATATGGGTATAGGTGAATTTTCATGAATGCAAAAAATAATCTACACGGTTATGGAAGAATCAATTTCCAAATTAAAAATTGGGAATTAAAAATTTATTGGTCTTGACACAAAATTATTTATCCATGTTTATGATCAAAATACAAAATTTTTGAGATGAAAACCATTCAATAAACTCTAAAAAATGTTTCAAAGTTTTTTTAATATTTAATAGTGAGTAATTACGACTCTTTTTTTTGTAATAATAATAATTATTTTTGTATTTTTAATTTTTTTAATATACTTACACATAAAAGAGGAAGAGGAATAAATGGGTTTTATAAATGATGTGGTAAAATAAAAATTAATAATGGTAGAGTGACATGTTTCTTTCATGGGGTGTGGAAAAAACTATTATATCCTCAGTTAAAAATGTAGTATAGTGATTAACCCATGTTGTCTCTAGATAGGAGTGCACAATAATCAAGCTATCAACATAAAATTAGAGAAACAAGTGAGTTTGTGTTTTTATTAAATTTTTTAATTTTGAAAAGAAAAGAATGAAACTAAACAAAGAAAATAAATTTAGATTACATTTTATAAAAAAAGTGATTAAAATATATTATATGAGATGTCTATTAGGTCAAGTTTGGTTCTCTAATTTTAATTCTATCATAGTTCAACTTATCCAATTATCTTATGCTATGTCGATAAAAGTGAGAATCCACAATCTCTTATTCTATCCCCCTTGATCAAATAGTAAATGTGAGAATAAACCTTACTATAATATCATATTAGTATACTCTCTTTCCATTATGTGGAAGAGTTATAGTTAATACCCTTAATTGACTTAAGAAATTCCCAAAAGGGTATTGTTTATCCCAAACAATCCAGAATGTTAACTACTCCTCACACACGTACTGGAGATCACCGAGTACTTCTCCACTACACCCTAATCTATTCCACCATATATAGAGAATAACCTATTGGAGGGAGATATTGATCATTGAACCAATCAATAAAAACAACAGAATATAAAATCAAATACAATCGTACATGATAATAAAAACCATTATAAGAAATTGAAACCGATTTCGTAGAAGAGAGAAAATAATCTCAAAAAATTAAGTCCATGAACTAAAGAATTACAAAATGGAAAAAATCTCCTTCTTAAATCAAATATAATTTTACCCCACAATATTAAGGGTAATTGTTAATAAGGGGGAAGAATAATTAATTACAAAACTAAGATGAATCAAAAGAGAGAAAATAAAGAACAGGAAATTTGATCTGCCAGAAGTTTACATCTGTTCTGCCCACCAGACAGCTGAAAATAACCCATATATCTTCTTAAAAAATATTCATAATGAAGTTTTATATTGACCCTTATAACTTTAAATTATTTGGACATGTGTAAATAAATATATGGCTGAATCAATGAACATGACATTTTCTAGCCTTCAAATACGGTTTCACCCACTCCACTGGGACTCACTAAAAAGATGCCTTAATGTTATCCTATATTAATGAAATTTAATTTGAACCATACCTTTGGAGCACTCTATTAAAAAAATCTATAATCACATAATTTAAAGGTCGTTATAATAAGATATCTCTGATTTAACAAGGTGGGGTCCATTCTACCAGTCGGAAAGATTTATCTATTTGATTGATTTTTTCTAGGCCATTGTGTGTTGAATTGGGTTTGGGTATAGAAGACAATAGTGAATACCATGAGAAAGGAAATCCTAAAAAAATGAATCAATCAAATTTTATCCAAATATTAAATTTTATGATCGAAATACAGAGTTGAATGAAAACAGTTAAATTTACAGAATTAACCAATTTTTACATTTAAGTTTGTTAGGTCCACTAGGATAGATACCCTAAGAGGGGGGGGGGGTGAATTAGGGTATGAAAAATTAAAATAACTTCCCCTTTTGATCTTGTTTTGTTGTTAGAAAAAACCCTTTTCTCTCTCTCCATTCTGTTGTAGAGTATGAATGAATCTTAAAGCATGCACAAGAAACATCGATTTTACTTGGTTCACCACCACTGTGCTACGTCCAATGAGCATACACCAGCGATATGCCGATGTACCAAATCCACTATAAGCACACTTCTGCTTACAAGTTCAGAGTAGACTCACCATCCCCCCTTGTTTACAACCACTCACAATATGAAAGCTCACTGCTCTCTCAACTGAAGTGTGCTCACTGCTTCTTCAGAAGATCCACTCACAGTTTAAAGACTTGTAGGTCCCTTCATTATCACAAATGAATGCTTCTTTATTTGTATGTAGATTCTCTATTTATGTTACACTTTCATCCATTGATGAATACAACTTTATCATGGGTTTACCGAAAAATCTTCCAACTTTCATGCAACCATAGAATGTTTGGCGCGCTTCTCCAAGCCTGGTGCGGTTCTCCAATCCAGTGCGCAAGTTCACCTCAACCACTTGCGAAAAACTCCCTTATTCGACTTCAAACTTGGGAGACTCACAAACTTTTACACCCAAACCAATATTGGTGTAAAATTATCAACTAGTGTGCATCTTTTTACTATCTATACACTTGCGTGACCAAACCACCACTTGCACGACCGAACCTCCTGTGCGACTGGAGATCTAATTTTCTCTAAGTGTTGAACTCCATTCAAAATGGGGAGGGGTAGACCTATATTTATAGGCATTTTGGACACCCTAAGAACTAGCGTTCAAGTCTCATACTAAGGCGCAAGTCCAGCCACCCTAGTCTCAGTCACCCTAGTCACCTTGCGTGCCCAAACTAAAACTTGGACACCTCTCTTTCCTTTGCCATATTTTGATATTCTGATCTTGAAAAACATATGCCGTGAAAGTTTACAAGCTTCCAAGACACCGGAGCACAAGTCCATTTTTTATAAACACTTTTCTCCATTTGTCGATTTTGAGGCCCATAAAATTGGAAAACTCTAGAAAACAACAGCACCTTATATCTGCTATTTTTTTACCACCTCCAGATCATCCCTTACTTTGTTGAGGTTCTTCTGTGAATCATGGATAGCCAAAAAAATCTATTGAACCTAAGAAATCACCATGTAAATCCCCTTTGTCAACAAATTAGACATCATGGTCGACTTTGTCAACAAACACAACATAGAGGCCCACTTCTTCGACAAAGACAATCACCGCAAAAATACTTCAATGATATCTTGAGGGATTTTTGCCCAAAAATTTCCCCCTTTGGTTTTGTTGAAAACTCTCCTCATAAAACTTTTCTTCACTTTTATACCCCATTAAAGCTTATACCAACCGCTACCACCATTCTCCTCTTGAGATTCTGATAGCGATCAAGGATTTACTCAATAGATACTCTGAGCCCACATGAGCAATGTTCGGCATGAGAAATAAGAGTAAATGAAAAGCTCATAAATGAATCACATCATTTCTAACACCAACCGTTGACACCAAACTGATAAAAATTGCTAAACTAATACTAATTATTGATCACTAGAAACCTTCAAACACCATTCCAACATCAATATTATACTTTTATCATGATCCTTATTTTTCATGATATCTATGACTTGATCAATCACTTCTATAATCATCATATTCAATGCTCTCCCCATATCTCATTGCTCTCCCCCTATCTTGTTTCTCCACTTGTCAGATTCTCCTTGTGTATTTGACTAAAAAAATTTCTCCCTTTCTTAGCCATAGTTTCTCCCCCTTAAGGAGTCACTATTTCTCCCCCTTTGTCAATGAACCCAAAGGTCACTCTTTTATGGTCTGCAACATTATAAAGAATACATATTAGCACATTAGAGAAAAACATACCATACCTCGGGGAGAGGGGGGGGGGGCACATCCATACTTGTTTAAGTGTGGGGAGTCGACTGAACTCCCATATCTAGTTGATGTCTCTCAAAAGATTCCTTAGGTATGGCCTTCATTAGAATACCTGCAACCTATAGTTCTATAGTAAAATATGCCAACTTCAGGATTCCCTGCTCAACTTTCTCCTTGATAAAATGATACCTTACCTCAATGTGATTTTTCCTTGAGTGATGGGCATGATTTTTGATAAGATTTATAGCACTTGAGTTATATCATTGTATTCCAATTAGAGACTTCTATTCAACCCCCATATCATCAAGATATTGCTTCATCCACAACAACTGTGTGCATTCTTGAGTAGCTGCAATATACTCAAATTCTGCGGTGCTCAATGAAATGAAATCTTGCTTCTTTCTTATCCAAGAAATTCATAATCCACTAAGATAAAAATTACCTCCAGACGTTGATTTCCTATCATCTGTTGAACCGGCCCAATCTGCATCATTATATCCTAATAACTCTGAAAGATATTTTTTGCTATATATCAAGCTGGAATCCACCATGCCCTTGATATACTGAAGGATTATTTTCACTAAAAGAATGAGACTTTCCTTGGGATTGCTTTGATATTGCGCTTCTTGGCATGCGGCAAAAACAATATCAGGTCTTGTTGTTGTTAGGTATAGTAAACTCCCAATAATCTGCCTATATTCTATGATATTAACTGCCTTTCCATTATCATCTTTCGATAATTTCATCCGGGTAGCAACCGTAGTCTTCATATCCTTGTAATTTTCCATTCCAAATATTATCATAACATCCTTGGCACATTTGGATTGAGAAATTAATGTGCCATTACTTCCTTGTATCACCTATAAACCAAGGGAAAAAGTCATCTCACCAATCATAGACATTTCAAACTAATGTTTCATGAAATCAGAAAACTGTCTGCATTGTGCTTCATATGATCCTCCAAATATTATGTCATCGACATAAACCAGCACCACCATCCTTTGATTACCGTTTTTATTGCAATATAGATTGTAATCAACTCCACCACACTGGAAACCAAGCTTCTTCAAATACTGATCAAGCCTTGAGTACTATGCTCTTGGTGCTTGTTTCAGCCCATATAACACCTTCTTCATCTGAAAAACCTTATTATCATCCTCATGAATGAGAAAACCATATTTCTGATCGATATACACTTCTTCCTATAGAATCCCATTCAATAATATTGATTTAACATCCATCTAGAACACTTTGAACATCCATTGCATTATAGTGGCTAGGAATAATCTGGTTGTCTCCAGCCTTAAAACTGGTGCAAATGTCTCATCAACATCTATTCCCTCTATTTGGGACTATCCTTTGCACACTAGTCTTGCTTTTTTTGGATCACTATTCCATATTAATTCATCTTGTTACGATAGACCCATTTATTCTTGATGACATTTTTATCTGTTGGACTCGAAACAATCTCCCATGTCTGGTTCTTCTCAATATGATATAACTCTTTATTCATAACTGGAACCCATTTTTCATCTTCAGCTTCATCAATAAAACATTTAGTCTCTACCCAAGATAAAAAAGATGTCTGCTGCAGAGATTTCATTCTTCTTGTCTGAACTGGAGAAGACTAATCACCAATGATATTCTGCCTATCAATTTCAGCTTTACTTCTTGGATTTTGTGCAGATACAGATTTTACTTCCTCATGCTCATCATTAGTATCTTCTTCTAAATCAGCATCAGCCACTTCTACTCCCCCTGTGTTGCTTTCCTCATCATCAATTTCATCAAGAAATTATTCACTGGGCTGTTGAATGCTCTCTTCATTATCTATTACAGTGACATATTTTCTCTCAACTACTTTTACCATCCTTTTGTTAAATAATTTGTATGCTTTGATTTTTCTTGAGTAGCTAAGGAATATCCCCTCATCTCCACCCAACTCAAATTTCCTATGTTTCTCCTTGTTGAGGACAAAGCACTTACTTCCAAATATTCAGAAGTATTTCATTGTTGGATTATTTCCATTCCACATCTCATATGAAGTATTTCCTTCCTTGGGACATAACAAATCCCTACTAGAAATATAGACCGTTGTCCATACTGCTTCCTTCCAAAATTTCTCTAGTTGGTCTCTTTCTATAAGCATCGTTTTGGTCATTTTGTTGATGATACGATCTCTACTTTCAACCACTCCATTCTGTTGGGAAGTTCTCAATGAAGAAACTTGATTCCTCATCCCATGTTTCTCAATATAGTCTTCCTTCTGATTATTTGTGAATTCCGTACCATTATCAGTATGAAAATTCAGAATTTTCTGTCCAAGCATCCTTTTACATTCCCTCCAGTACTATTTTAAGCAGCTGAACACATCAGACTTATGGGAAATAACAAATACCTATTCCATTCTGCTATAATCATCAATGAAAATAACATAGTACCTCTTTCCATCAATTTATCTTGGTGTGATAGGCCCCCAAACATCATCATGCACCAATTTGAGCACTCTTGTTGACTTCTTTTCCTTTTCCTTATATGTCTTTATGATGAGCTTCCAATGTTGGAATGCATCGCATGTGTGAGTATGATCACATGATAGCTTAGGGAGGTATCTTTCTACATCAAACTTTACTAGATCTTCTAGGGATGGTTGGAATAAATGACCAAGTCGTTTATGCAACAACTTGTTTTCTTCCTCTCTGGGTAGAAAGCACACATCTTCTTCTACACTTACTAGGTAGATATTTATCTTTGTTCATTTTCCTTGTAGAACTACTGCCCTATATCTTCCTTTGATGATAAATATCTTCTTAGTAAACCTTATAGAATCTCTTGAGTCACATAGTTGACTGATGCTGAGCAAATTGTGACCGATGCCTTCAACTACTAAGACATCAGCATGTCTCATCTCTTTGCACAAGAACCTAGCCTTTCCTGAGCCAATAATATTCAGGCCTTCATTATTTCCAAACTCGATAACTCTTTATTCGTCATATTTTATGCCTATAACAAGATCCTTATTACCTTTCATGTGAGATGTTTAACCTCTATCAAGGATCCACACACCAGAACAGTCTAATTCTTTAAGGGAAATTTTTGCCACCACTACCTTCTCATCATTTTTCTTCTTGGTCCATATTTTTTCCTTCACACTCGGCATAGATTGAGACTTTTGATCTTTCTCAGATTATGATGGACTGACTTCATCTTGCAAAGCTGAAAATATATTTTTCATTTTTCATCTCACATGTTGGTTTATTGATTTGCTGCTTACAAACATATTGATTTTTCTTTGTCACATTCCTCTGTATGGTTGATGTACAATATCTAGCCATGTGCCCAAATCCTATGCAATAAAAAAAATGTCCTTCAAAATACTTTCAAGAGAAACATTCTATATTTGGATGCCACCTCTATTCTTATGACCTTCAACATCTCTTGGATATGGAAAACACATACTGTGAATGTCCCATCTTTCCACAACAATAACACCTAATATAAGGTGCATTCCTTCGTGTCACTTCTACACTTCTAGTTTCCCCTTGGGATCTCTGAATATCCTAATTCTTCCTTGTGCTCAAATCAACCTTCAATATTGGAATGGGTGATTGTGGTTGGATGTCAATTGTCACATATTTTTGTTTTCAATCAAGCCCCCCATCAGCCTTATCATCTGAGAATAATTGATTCTTCCTTTCTGCTGAAGTACTATTCCCCACTTTCAGCTTCTCAGTTTTCTGAGTGATCTGCTTTCCTGATGTCCCAGTAAGAGTCAAGAGTTTGTCTTGATCCTTAACAATTTTATGCAAACCACCAACTTCTCCTTCAAGTTCTTCAATATGATTGATTTAATCTTTTCTTGAGTTATTTAATCCATCGATCTCCCTTTTCTGATCTTCAATATTGATTTTATACTCACTAACTGAGTCTGAGTCCTATGGTGTTGAGGACTTGAGTTTCTCAATTTCTTCCATCAAATCAGACTTCTCTTCTTCCTACTACTGCATATAGAGCTTGGCATCATGAACTAATTTTTTTGGCTTTCTTTGTTTTGGCTCTCTAAACATCTATCTCCTCAATGGTAGCCTCTAAATCAACTTGCATATAAAATCTTCCTTCAACTTATTCTTCTTCATCAATTTTGGTTTCTTCCTTTTTATGAGTACTCTCGACAACTTCCACCATAGCATTTTCTCCAAAATCTTTGTAGTTCTCTGTCTCTTAAACCTCCTCAACCTCAGACTCATCTGAACTGTCACAATCTTGTGAAATGAGATTCTTCATCTTAAAGAAATTTCTTTTGAACTATTTCTTAACTTTCACATAGGTTGAGGAATCCTTCTTGGGATTATCAACTTCATCCTCATAGTCTTCTTGGAACATCTTGGGGCACCTTGCTGCAATGTGTCCAATATTTCTACATCGAAAGCATACTAGTGGAAGTTTCCATTTAAACTTTCCTTTTCCTCATTGAAGATTTGAGGAAAATAATGAAATCACCTCATCTATATGTTATTCTTCTTGAGAATATTCAATGGTGAGATTCTTAATGGCCTTGAATGCCACTTCTTCAGATTTACCCTTTTACACAGCATCGTTATCATCATTTCTCATTTCATATGCAACAAGGGTGCTATGTAGGTTATCCAATGTAAGCTCTTTCAGGTCTTTATCTTCCAAAAATGAAACATTCAGATTGAACTGAGGTGGAAGTTTCCTCAAGATGCGCTTCAAAATCCTTATGTCTTCAATAACTTCTCCAAGACCTCTCATGTCTTCTACTACAACATTTACCCTGTCAAAGAATGCATCAACAAACTCATTCAAGTTCATTATCAGATCTTCATAATTGTTCCACAACACTTGTAGCTTTGCCTCTATGAACTTTGTATATACTTCATATATATTCAATAGCTTTTACTACATGGAATGTGATGTTTTTCATGACATTAACTTCGTATATATAGCATTGGATATGGCTCCCCCTAAATCATTAATTCCCTTTTAATCAACATCCAATTCTCTACGCTTAGCTTCCGATAATGCACCACTATTAATATCGGTTGTTATTCCATGCATTGCTGTAGTGAACATATCCATTCCTAAAGATCAGAAGTAGTGTTTTATTCGATTCTTCCATAGTTAAAAGTTGTTTCCATCAAAGATCAAGATCCCTTTGTGATTGATGACCTCCATTTGAGAGAGAAACACTGATATGCACCTTTCTCTCTGACACCAATTTTTAGGTCCACTAGGCTAGATACCTTAATAGGGGGAGGGGGGTGAATCAGGGTATGAAAAATTAAAACAATTACCCATTTTAATCTTGTTTTGTTGTTAGACAAAACCCTATTCACTCTCTCCTTCTAGTTGGAGAGTATGAATGAATCTTAAAGCATACACAGGACAAAGAAATTTTATTTGGTTCACCATCACTGGGCTACGTCCAAGGAGAATACACCGACGATGTTCCGATGTACCAAATACACTATAAGCACACTACTGCTTACAAGTTCGAAGCGGATGCACTATCCCTCCTGGTTTATAACCACTCACAATTTGAAAGCTCACTGCTCTCTCAACTGAAGTGTGCTCACTGCTTCTTCAGAAGATCCACTCATAGTTTAAAGACTTGTAGGTCCCTTCATTATCCCAAATGAATGCATCTTTATTTATATGTAGATGCTATATTGAAGTTCCACTCTCATCCACTAATGAATACATATTTACTATGGGTGTACTGGGAAATCTTCCAACTTTCGTGCAACCCTAGAATGATTGGAGTGCTTCTCAAAGCATGGCGTGCTTCTCCAAGCTAGTGCATAAGTTCACCTCAACCACTTTCAAGGTACTCCCTTATTCAACTCCAAACTTGAGAGAATCACCACCTTTTATGCCCAAACCAATATTGGCATGCAACTATCAACTGGCGCGAAACTTCTGACTATATATACACTTGTGTGACAAAACCACCACTTGCGCGACCAAACCACCAGCATGTCTGGAGCTCTAATTTTATCTAAGTGTTGAACTCCATTCAAAATGAGGAGGTGTAGACCTATATTTATAAGTATTTTAGACAACCTGAGTGCCGTCGTGAAAGTCTCCTCCCATCGTGCAAGTCCAACCACCCTAGTCTCAGTCACCCTAGTCACCTTGCACGCCCAAATAAAACTTGGGAGCCCCTCTTTCCATTGCCATTTTTTGATGTTTTGTTCTTGAAAAACATATGGAGTGAAAGTTTCCAAGATTCCAAGACACCAATGCACAATTCTCTTTTCCAGAAACACTTTTCTCCATTTGTCTATTTTGAGGCCCAAAAATTTGGCAAACTCTGGAAAATAGCGCCACCTTGTATCGGTTATTTTTTGTATCGCCTCCAAATAATCTATTACTTTTTCGAGGTTCTTCTATCAATCATGGATAGAAAAAAAACATCTCTTGAACTTGAGAAATCACCATGTAAACCCCCCCTTTTCAACAAATTGTACATCATAGTCTGCTTTGTCAACAAACACAATATGGATGCACACTTTTTCAGCCAACACAATCACTGCAAAAATTCTTCAATGACACCTTAATGTATTTTTTCCCAAGAAATTTTAAAACTCATAAAAAATCATAAAATGATTCAAATTAGATGAAATTTATTAATTTGTAGGGATTAAATCATTTAACAACATATGGATAATCATGAAAATATTAAATCTATCAATTCCCCCACACTTATAACTTGGACTCCTAGACAAGTCATCATCAAATCCCAATCAAATAAAATTAAAAACACATGCCCATGAAATCCACCAATTTGACAATAAGAAACAAAAGATATCATGCCACCCCAAAAAAATTATTTCAATTTATTTATTTAAGATCAATAAATATATTTCCTATTCAATTTTCCTCCCATGCACACAAAACACTTACCCCACATTTATATTCACTCATCGCATAAATGTAATTTTTCCCAACAATTTCTTTCTCATACAAACTCATAAAAGGGTCACCATAGGATTGATAAATTCCTACATATCCACCCAATGTGAGTCAATGAAATATGTTTATCATGAGAACATTACAAGGTTGTTTTGTGGATTTTGGTTGGTAGGATTTAGATGTTAAAGAAATTTTCAGGCTGAATGAGGAGGGTTTGGATCTTTTTGAAACAAAATTTTTAGATTCTAATGTTCACTCAAGTATGGTATCCTCTTCACTACCCTTAGAATAAAATAAGATACATCATCATGAAAACTCAATAAAATTTTACACTATTCACATTTTTTGTAGTAAAAATTTCAATATTCCAAAAAATTATTTTTTTCTTGAAAGGTCCAGATAGGCAAATTTTTTTCCTCCATTGGATTCTCCAGAAAGGCACCACTTCTCATACATGAAAGCTGTAGAAAAGGCACAACTTTTAAAAATAATGATTTTTTTAAAGTAAAATCATTTATTCAACATTTTATTTTCCACCCAAAGTTTCACTAAATTTGGTAGCACAACACATGACAGCTCCCTCTACACTTAAGTTTAAGTAGATCATGGAATTTCACTTTAAGAACAGGTTGGATTGGTATAATTAGTTTGTCATGTGGCTAACCTAATTGGTTATTCTTGGATTCTAAGGGATAAAAGGATTAAATGATCAAGGATGTCCATTATAGAAAATGATTTTATTGTAAAGGGAGATTAAAAACCAAATAAATCCCTCAATTATTTAAAGCAAAAGTACCTCAAACCCTTAAGTTTTGATAAGAATAAATAGAATTTTGTTTAAATAAATCAAAATTTGGTTCTCTCATGGAGTGAAAATATTGTTATGAAAACGAAATTAATGGTTTAGAAGACTCAAAGGAAATTTATTTCAAAGATATATGTAGTGATATGTGGCATGACATTTAAAAATCTGTGTAATTTTTATTAAATTCCTAAATATTTTAACTTAAAAAAATAATTTTTAATATTCATTTAAGCTCAGTTTTAAGGAATAAATTTTTTCACTAATGCACATGGTTTTCAAAAATATCTAAGATAATCATTTCTACTCAAAATTTTAAAAAACACACAAAATTGAAAAAAATGAACAATTTTTTTTGAAAATAAGAAAAAAACAACAAATAAATACCATAAACTACAAAGGTTCAATACCCCAAACTTAAATAATGAAGTGTACAAAATGAATTCAAATTGATTTAACATGTAATAAGATCTGAAAAAATGAATCACATTAAGAAAGAAAGTGAAAAGGAGAGGGACGAACTTGTGGATTTTATTGATAAACAGGTTAGAGGAGTGTAATCTCCTTCACTGGATTTGATGAAATGGTCCCATGGAATTTTTTCAGCCTATTTCCATTACAAAGTTAATGGATCATGTGATATATCCTTAAAAATATGAATATCACCAAAAATATATACATGAATAACTATAAATGGGCCTTCCCGCATTGAATGAAGTTTACCAAGCATCAGCTAAAGTCATGAGTTGAATAACAACACTTTGTCTCTAGGATGGAAGTAATTTGGTTGGATTAGCTTATCACGAGCCACTCTTGTTCTCTCCTTGTAAATCCTAGAATTTTTAAAATCTTACCATATAATTTCTTCAAGCTCTTACAACTACAATCTTATCTCTTTTCTATCACTTTCAAGATCCAAATCCATCATTCTTACAACCCAATATGCCATATGTTTCAATTTCACTGGCAGATGAAAACATTTCCCATAAATAAACATATATAGACTCATTCCAATTGGGGTTTTGTAGGATGTACTATAATCCCATAATGTATCTTCCAACCATTGGCTCCAATATTTCCTATTTGGATTAATAGTCTTTTCCAAAATTCCTTTGATTTCTTAATTGGACACTTCAACTTTCCCATTAGTCTATGGATGATATATAGTTGATTTCTTATGATTAAACCTATACATATTCAGTAAAGGATACTTTCTATTATTACAAATGTGAGTCCCTTGATCACTGATTATAGATATGGGATCTCCAAACCTATAAAATATCACTACGGGAAAAAGGGGTTTTTGCGACGGGTTATTTGCGACGGGGATAAATACCGTCGCAAATAGTCCTGTTAGAAACTTTTTTTCGATGGGGGCATTTTCCCATCGCAAATAAGTAGTTATTTTCGATGGGGAAAGCTCACCCATAGAAAAAGGTTTGGAGCGCAATGCACGCCAAACCGCTGGAATCTTATTTACGACGGGGAGTTACCACCCGTTACAAATAACCGGCGGCGGTAAAAAATATTTGCGACGGGAATATATTCCTATCGCAAATAGTATGTCGGCAGGTTATTATTTACAACGGGACCCATTGCAAATAAATATTTAACCATTGACCGTGATAAATGTGGGCTAAAGTATTTGCGACGGGTATCCCGTCACAAATAGTCCCGTCGCAAATAAGCTAACCTATAAATACCTCCATCTGTTTTTTTTTCATTCATTCTCAAACTCTATCTTCTACTTCTCTCAAAACTCTATTTTTTGAGTTCACAGTTTCTTAAGTTTAATTTTTATTTCCGGAGTTGATATTGAAGTCTTCAACAACTATCATAGATCAACCTCAGATCAATTTTAAAGGTATTTATGTTCATTTTAATTTAATATTTATTTTAAATTTTTTATTAGTTTTAATTATTCTTAATTAGTTGTAATTTAATTATGTTTAGATTTTTTTGTTATTTAATAAATTTAAATTATTAGTATTCATTGTTCATAGTTAATGGTAATTAGGAATAATTAATAATTATTAGAAATAATTAATAATAAATAGGAATAATTAATAATAATTAGTCATAATTAAGAATAATTATTAATAATTAGTCACAATTAAGAATAAATACTAATAATTAGTAATAAATACTAATAATTAGGAATAAATAGTAATAATTAGTAATAATTAGTAATAATTTAGAATAATTAGGAAATAATTAGGAACAATTACGAAAAATAAGAAAAAATATGAATAATTACTAATAACTACTAATAATTACTAATAATTACTAATAATTATTAATAAACCTCCCCCATACATGCATTAACCTTTACAACTAAGCCATTTCATTTTTTTATACATTTAATGATCTATCTATATATATATAGTTATATTTATTTGTATATTAATATAGATTTATATTAATATAAATATATTTGGTTATATGAATATATATATATATATATATTAATAATATATTAATATATATATTTATTCGTATATTAATATATATTTATATCTATCTATATATATATATGTAGTTATAAATTTTTATTCGTATATTTATTTGTATATTAATATATATTTATAAACTTAGTTTTAAATAAATTTATAAAATATGTTTTTTATGTGTATTTATAAATAAATAAATAAATAAATAAATACATATATACAATACACACACACACACACATATATGTATAGTTATGAATGAATACATAGAAATGAGGGGGTGAAAATCCATCGAGAATGTTAAAACGACTATAACTTCTAATCCGTAAGTCCGTTTCAACTCCACAACCAGTCAAATCGAAGAACATGAAATGATATTCGATATGATATGCGGTACAGGCCAAACAGACACCCGTATCATAAGTTATAGGTATTTGAATACATTAAAAATGGTGGGATGAGCCCGTAAGGGGCGACGCAGCGCGAGGTTTTTCTCTCCCGGCGCCGCCTCCTGGTTTCACCCTGGTCAGGCGCTGCTTCCTCCCCTTACTTGTTTGTGGTCCACGGCGGGGACTTCCTTCGCTCAGTCGCCATGACGGTGCGCTTGATTCAGCCTTCTTTCACGGCGGCGCAGGCGTCGAACGACCGAGTCCCAGAGTTCGAGGGTTGAGGGAGTCTTCCCGTTCGTGGTCGCAGGCATCTGGTGAGAGGCGTGGCTTCGGAGGGTCTGAAGGTTGGTGGCGCTGGTTTTCAGAACTAGATCTGGTTTTTACTAGGTCCTTCTCCGGTTTTGTGCGTTTTTCTGTTTTTCCTTTCTGTCCTTCCTGCTTCTGGTTCCTGGATGGGTGAATTTGTGTTGTCATTTCATGGATGGATCTGGCGGTTTCATGACCACAGTTTTTGATGTTCATGCGTCTTCGTGAGCATGGGATGATTTTGTTCCTCTTTGTTTCGAGGATGATGTTTTTGTGTGAGTGGATGTTTCCGTATGTTGTGATTTCTTCGGCCTCCACCGATGATCTGGTGTGCGCCTCTATTGTTTGTACCGGCGAGGTCGATGGATGCTGAAGGTCTGCGTTGGTGATGATGACGGTTGAAGGTAGACGACGACGGTCGATGGTGGCCGACGACGGTCGCCGCTGATGGAGTCGACGGGAGCCGGTGAACCTCGCCGGTGTCCCGGTGAAAGTGGGTTTTCCGGTCGCATCGGGGGAATATCCCGAGGATGATGAGGCGGTGGCAGCTGATCCCGGGTTTCGAGGCGGTGCGTGGGCTCGCGGCTCGAGGAGTTACGCAGTTTCCTTTGATGGGTGGTTTTTTGAATTTTGAAATGTTTTGATTGTATCCTTGGGTCCCGACAACCCCTATAACCGGCTTTCGGATAATGAAAAAAAATGATTTCTAGTATAGGCATTTGAATGTTAAAATGACCATAACTTCCAATCCAGGAGTCTGTTTCAGCTTTACAATTAGTAAAATTGAAGAACATGAAATGATCTTCGATATGATATATGGTACAAGTTTATCAGACATCGAGATCAGAAGTTATAGCTGTTTAAATGGTAAAAAACCGGGGTACCCTGACTAAAAACTCAGTTTTGGAGGCCTTCTGGGCCTCTTTTGGACTCTAAAAAACCTTTTAAAGGTTTCACCGGTCTATAGGGATGTAGAGATCATCTCAGGCTTCGATTTGATATGCTGTAGAGCTCAAACAGAGTCCCGGATCAAAAGTTATGGACGTTTGAAGTTTGGGTTTCATTTTCAACTTATTTTTGATCTTTCATTAATTTTTTTATTTTTTTTATATTCAAAGAGTTATTAAATGACTATTAATTGATAAAAATTACATAATTACTAATTAAAAATATTTTTAATATTTTTATTATTATTTGTGACGGGCCCATTGCAAATAGTCTTTTCGAAGAAACTATTTGCGACAGGAAAAGGGCCCGTCGCAAATACTTTGTTGCGACGGGCCCGTCGCAAAATTGTTTTTTTAAAAAACCAGAAATCTATTTGCGACGAGCCCATTTTCCATCGCAAAAAAAATTATTTGCGACAGGCCCGTCATAAAAAAATTAGTTGCGACGCCCTTTTCCGCAATGGGTCATTTGAGACGGGGCCCCGTCGCAAAAGGCCATTTGCGACGGGATCCCGTCGCAAATGACCCGTCACAAATGACCCGTCGCAAATGACCCGTCGCAAATACCTGTATTTCTAGTAGTGTATGTTAGCCCTGAAAAAATCACAAACAACATTTGGATTATCAGTCCTGGCAGCTTTTTCTTCCACCCATTTGGAAACATAATCAACTAAAATCAAGATAAAATAATTTATAAATGAAATTGGGAATGGTACCAAAAAATATATACCCCAAACTTCAAAATTTCTACAAAAATTCAGTGGATTTTAGGGAATTTCTTGTCTCCTTGAAATATTTCCATAAAACTTACATTTTTCACACCTTTTGAAATATTCATGAGCATCATTAAAATGAGCGATGCAATAAATTCCATATTATAAAACCTTCCTTTCTATCCCATGAGGTCCAAAGTGGCTTCCACAAGCTAAAGTGTGACAAAACATAAGGACATAATCAAGTTCACTTTCTGGAAAACATCTTCTTATTACTTTTTCATTGAAAATCTTCAAAAGAAATGGATCATAACAAATGTAATATCTAGATTCAGATTTCATCTTTTGATTTTGGTGGTAATTTATATGAGATGGGACCTAAGATTTTACCAGATAATTTACCATACTAGCATACCAAGGCACTTATCTATTAATCAAGTACAACTGCTCTCTTGGAAGGTGGTCATTCAGTGGTTCTCTGTCTGTAATTTCAGCTTCAGTGCTGTTGGGAAGTCTACTTAAGTGATCATCCACGTGGTTCTTAGATTCCTTATTATCTTTGATATCTATGTTGAACTCCTACAATATTAACATTCATCTCACTAGCCTCAGTTTATCTACTACCTTCTTCATCAAGTACCTAAGAGCTGCATGATCAGAAAACACAATGAATTTAGTTGCAATTAAATACGATTTAAATCTTTCTAAATAAAAGACAATTTCTAAAATCTCTTTTTATATTGTTGTGTAGTTGAATTGGTCCACATATAAGGTTCTTGAGGCATAGTTAATAACTTTTGGCCTGCCATCAATTTAATGAGAAAGGACTTCTCCAACTTCATGGTTTGAAGCATCACAAGGTATCTTGAATAGTTCTTCCCAATTTTTTGGCTACATTTCTGGTAGTGTAATTAATATCCTCTACAGCTCATCAAAGGATTCCCTTCATGCACCATTGAAATTAAATTCATCATCTTATAAAAATAATCTAGAGAGATGGAGATAAATCTTACTAAAATATTCGATAAACCTCTTGTAGAATCCTACATTTCCTAAAAATTATTTAATATGCTTCACACAAGTTGGGTAAGGTAAAGAATTTATAACTTCAATTTTTGATTTATCAACTTCTATTACCCTCTTATAAATGAAACTACAAAAGGCAATTCCTCTCTCAACCATTTAATGAAACATTTCAAAATTCAAAACAAGATTCTTTTCAACTCAAGTCTTAATATTTTTTTCTATATTTTTCAAACAATGGTTAAAATAATTTTAAAAAATTGTAAAATAATCCAAGAAAACCTCCATGAAAACATCAATATGATTAGAAAAAATACATAATGTAATCCTCTGAAATGTACATAGAGTATTAAACAATCCAAATGGAATTATATTGTATGAAAAAGTGCCAAAGGGACAAGTAAAGGTAGTCTTCTCTTGATCCTCAGAAGTAATAGGTACCTGGAAATAACCTAAAAGCCCATCCAAAAATCAATAATGAGTTATCCCTATCATTCTATCTAAAATATGGTCAATGAATGGGATTGGGAAATGATCTTTTCAAGTAACCTGATCCAACTTCCTAAAATCTATTCACACTCTCCAGCTATTCTGAATCCTTATAGGTATTAATTCATTCTTATCATTACTCACAATGGTTAGTCCATTTTTTTGGAACTACATGGATGGGGATAACCCATTGTGAATATGAGATGGGATAGATAATCCCATCTTCTAAGAGCTTCTCAGTATCCTTCGTCACAAACTCCATTAGGGCGGGGTTCATCCTCTTTTGGGGTTGTATAATAGGTTTGGGATCTCCCTCAAGAATAATTTCATGTGAGAATATTGTTGGGTATATTTCTGGGATATCACCTAAGATTCATCTAATTAATTGTACATTATCTCTCAAAAGAACAATCAAATATTTTTCTAGAGTTTCAGATAGATTGTTAGAAATTATCAATAGTAATTTCTCTCCCTCCATAAGGTAAGCATATTTTAAATTTGTGGGGAGTGGTTTTAATTACAAATCAGTGGGATGGTCAAGGGATTAAATTAAGTTGAGGTTCTATACTTACAAATGGTGGACATCCTGTACACAATAAATCATGTCATCATCTTCATCATTTAACAAATCATCAAAGAAAATAAACTTTACTTCTTCCTCCCACAATAAATCATAATCCCAAGCAGTTTGGGAATCTATATGTTTATTAATATTTTCAATGGATAAAGAATCTTCGAAGGATAATAATTCATGGAACATACCTAATTCTTCAATGGGTTCAGTACCAACTTCATGAGAGAGTGTAAATAGGGAGTGATCATCCAATGGGTACCTCATGGATTCTAAACTGTTGAAGTGGATAGTGCTATCTCCAAACCCCATGGTGAGGGTCCCTCCATTGAAATTGTTGATAGTTTTAGATGTTTTTAAGAATGGTATCCCCAAAATTATGAGGGATTGTGATGGGATCCTATCATCTTACTTATTTGGAACATAGAAGTCAACTGAGAATAAGAGATCTTTGACTTTCACCAAGACATCCTCCTGAACTCCTATTGGGAAAACTATAGATCTATTTAATAGCTGGACCACCAATATTGTGGGATTCGGGTCTCCCATATATAAATAAGTGTATAATGAGTGAGGAAATACATTAATAGAAGCACCTAGATCATACAAAGTAGTAGATAAATTTAAATAATCAATAGTTCATGGAATAGAAAACATCCCTTGATCTTTACGTTTGGTTGGAAACTATGGCGTAATAAGGGCTGAGACAATCCTTCCCAAGTTGAACCTCTCATTCCATTTAAGTCTCTTGTTCTTGGTGGAAATATTATTTAAATATTTTTCATACATAGGAATTTTTTGAAGTTCTTATAATAGTGGGCTATTTATTTCCTCTTTCTCGAAGGTGTCTATAATTTCTTTTTTGAAGCGCTTCTTCCTGAGACCTCTTTTATTCAACCATCCTTGATGGAAATGGTGGGGGTATGTCTTTGTTATACCTTCTTTCATTTTAAATGGTGTTTATTGTATCTTATTTCTTGGCCTTTACTTCTCCTCCTCATCTTTTTACTCTTCTTCCCGGTGCATATTTAGTGAATTTTCCAAATTCACAGCATCATTATCCATTAGAGCAGGAAGTCTTGTTTTGGTCTTAATGGTGGATAGTGGTGGGAGTTCTTTTACAATTCTTGTTGTTATCATGATATAATTCTCATTTGGGTTTGGGATTGTTTGGAATGGTAGTTTTCCTGTGTTTTTTTTTATCAAGTGCATGAGACTTTCAAACTTGTTGGACAAATCTTTTACGGTATCTTTCAGCCCCCCAATATCATATTTTTGCAGTTGGTTTTGAATTATATGGTGTACACTAGTGGATGGATACTCATAGGGAATATAGAAAGTTGTTGGTTGTTTGTAATAAGGCTATTTATAATATTGATTTTGTAGAAATGGTGGGGGGTTCTAGAATTGATTCTGGAATGGGGGTTTTTTTGGAACTGATTTTGGTACGGGTCTCTAGCTTGATTATATTGATTTCAAAATCCATATTAGAATTGGTTAGGATCTCTCAATACTTGATTGTGTTGAAATGACTTCATATAAAAGGCTTCTATGCAACTTTAAATTATTTTTATTTCAGCACACTGGTAAGTGAAATGATCAGATGATGAGCATAAACCACATACCTTAGCCAGTGCTTATTGGTCACCCAATTATTTTGAGGACATCTGTCTCACTAAACTATTTATCTCTTCAATATTATTTTCTAATAATGGTGATGGATGAGAAGTTATTATCTCATGGATATATCTTATTCCATAACATCTTGTACCAAATTGTTGTGAGTTTTGAGAAATTTTCTCAATCAAGACCTTGAATTCTTTTGGCTACTTGTCAATCAATGAACCTCTAGATGATGCATCAAGAAGGATTATATCATTTTCCAATATTCATTGAGAAAATAATACAATATAGTGATTATATTTAATTAATTTATGTGCGCATCTATCATATAGATTTTTAAATATTTCCCAATACTCGTAAAGAGTTTCTCTAGATAACTATCTGATGGCCTAGATTTCTTTTCTCATGGTAGTGATTCTGGAGGTGGGGAATAATATTTGATTGAATATTATTCCCATGTAATTAAAATAATTTACATCTTATAGTTTTAAGACATATAACCATTTTTTGGCATATCCTTCTAATGAAAATGGGAACGCCTTCCACTTTACCTCCTCCTCAGCTACCCCTAAGGGTCTGAAAGTAGAGAAGACATGCGTGAACTATTTAATCTGTTTGTTGGGGTCTTCACCTACCATGCCATGAAATTTTTGGAGCAATGGAATCATTTTAGTTTTTATATCAAAATAATTTTGTAACACTAGAATGGAAAGTTGATTGTTTTGATTAAGGAATTTTGGTCCACAGAGGTCTCTAAGTGTTTGGTTTTGATTTCCATCCATGCTGACATGATCAGAGTGAACAATTGAAGTTTCAATCAAGTCTACAAGAGAAATTTCCTCAAATTCAGATTGAAAATTGAGGTTTATAAGAATATTAAATAGGATTCTTTAAATTTCAGGATCAATGGGGGAAGGTTTAGGGTTTTTACTTCTAGTCATGAAATATAAGAAAAAAAATGTTGGCACAACCTCCCCGGAAACAACGCTATGTTTTTACATGTTCCTTTCATGGGATATGAAAAAAAATATTATTTACTATGTTAAAAATGAAGTATATTGATTAACCTATGTTTTCTTCATATAGGAGCGCACAACAATCAAGTTTTCACCTTAAAATTAGAGAAAGAAGTGAGGTTTTTTTTAAATTGTTTTATTTTGAAAATAAAAGAAAGAAACTAGACAAAGGAAAGAAATTAAGATCAAATTTATAAAACAAGTGATTTAAAAAAATTATATTATATTTTGATTAGGTCTGGTTTGGTTCTCTAATTATAATTCTATAATAGTTCTACTTATACAATTCTATTCTTCTAAGTCGATAAAAGAGAGAATCCACAATTGCTTTTTCTCACTCCCTTGGTGAAATAATAATGGTGATAATAAACAATAATAAAATATAATATTGGTATAATCTCCGTAAATTGTGTGATAGAGTAGTAGATAGTACCCAAAATTTAAATAGGAAATTTTCTAATCGGATCTTTTTTTATCAAAAACAATCAAGAATGTTCACTACTCCTCACACACGTACTGGTGATCACCGAGTACTTCACCACTAAGCCCCAATCTATTCCTCCATATATAGACTAGAACCCAATGGAGGGAGATATTGATCATTGATCCAATAAATAAAAGCAACAGAATCTAAAATCAAGTACAATCGTAGATGATAATAAAAACCATTATAATAAATTGAAACTGATTTCACAGAATAGAGAAAATGACCTGAAAATATTAAGTGCATGAAATAATAAATTACAAAAGAAAAAACCTCTCCTTTCCCAATCACAATGAATTTTACCCCATCATGGTAAGGTTAATTTTGAATAAAGGGGATGAATAATTCATTATAATAATAATAATAATAATAATAGAGATAAAATGAATAACATAAAATTTTATCCACCAGAATCTGTCTACCAGAAATTTGCTTCTGTTCTGCCCGACAGACTGCCGAAACTAACCATGTTATCTTCTTAAAACATGTTCATAATATATTTGGATATCAAACCTCAAATGTTCAAATTATTTGGATAGGTGTAAATTAATATATGATTGAATCAACGATCATGAGTTTTTCTGGCTGCGAAATACTATTTCACCCACTCTATTTGGACTCACTCAAAAGATGCTGTAATGAGGTCCTTCATTAATGAAATTGAATTTGAACTATCTCTTTGGAGTAATATATAAAAACCAGGTGTAATAACATTATTTTATGGTCAATATAATTTGATATTTCCGATTTAACATGGTGGGGTCCATTATGGTATCTTGAACGATTTCTCCAGTTGATTGATTTATCTGGGCCATTCTATGTCAAATTGGGTATCAGTCCAGAAGAAAAAGATAAATACCATGATAATTTTAAGAATAAAAAAGTAACCAATCAAATATATCCAAATATTATCATTTATTCTCAAAATATATAGGTGAATGAAAACTATTAAATTTACATAATTAACCAATTTTTACATTTATGTTCAAAACTGACCAAAAAAATGATGCAAATCAGATCAAATTGATTAATTAGTGGAAATTAAATCATTTAAAAACATATTAATAATAATGAAAATATTATCACTATCATAGAGAAATAATAATAGAGAGTTGTAGAGAAAGGGGTTTCGAAAGAAGAGAGGGATAATGAGTTAAAGAGAAAAGGTTCGCCCTTGTTTGGATTTGGTAGGTTTCCATCTCCATCTATTGTTAGGTTGGTGAAAGTTGTTTTGGTTCCAATGAGATTTATCCTCTCTAGTTATTATTTGAAAAATTTATGTCACCTATGAGATAACCAAAAAGATAAATCAATACACATTTAATGAAAAACAATAATGAAATCAACATTTTATAAAAGTAAAATAAAAGGTTGTTTTCCTCTCAAGAAATATTGAATTTGTTTTTTCTAAAGCTAGAAATTTGTAGTAGACTACCTAATTTCCAATGTTTGACATTGTATTTTATAAAATCTATTGTTTTTTTCATAAAAAAATATATTTTGATATACTTCCTTGTTCATTGGATATTTTTTCCATTTCTTGTAATTGTTCTAGAAATTCAATGGGTGTGGGAAGAGAATGTATGTATCCTCCCATTGGCCTTCAACATGAGGGATGATGCAGTCCAATGAGTGTTTTTTTTCTATACAAGGATGTTTAGGATGCTATTTTAATTATGATGGTGCATTTATTTGTGTTTCATAATGTATGAAATTAGATTATGAGATCCCAGTTTTGTTTATCTCAGTTTGGTTATCTCTTTACAAGCTAGGGTAATGAGGATCAAACGGGAAATGAGAATAAGTAGACTATTCAAGATCTTATATATCATTTTTCCCAAATAATGGTCAATTTCAACCCCAACAGTGAACAATTTATTAATTTGGGAACAAATCTCTCATAATTCACTCCCATTTCATATAGAGTATCAAATTTGATAATGGTTCATCTCACATAGAAGAGAATTTCTATAACTATGGATAGAAATTCATGAATGTTAGATAATATGATTTGAATCAAAAAAATAATAATTCAAGTTTAATTTCATCATTTAATCCATGTTGGAGTAGTGGAGATCATTTGTGAGATTTTATTCTGAATATTTTTCTAGATCCAATAGATTAGTGAAGTTTACATGTGGAAGGTCAACATCAAATTCTCCATTTATAACTTGGATAATGCGGATGAAAAATTCAAAAAACTCATTTATCATTAAAATAGGCTGAACATGATGGATTAGGGTTCAACACACACTCATAGATACTTTAAAAATCATAAATATAGAATAAAAAGTTATTCTATGATGGGTATCACATGGCTTGATAAATATTGAACTTGACCAGTCAGTTAAAGAATTCCATAGATAAGATGCTAGCACATATGTCAATTTTGGTTCAACATGTCATGAAGAAAGTTATTCATAGATAAAGGAGATATTTTCAAGAATTTTTCACACATTCCATGTCAAGGGAATAAAAATAATATGGGAAGATATGATCAATTTCCCAAATAAGGACATACTCTATTAGGGATGACTTGAGGAAAATGAATCAGGTTTCTTAGAGGGATGAAAGGTGGGGAGTGAGTGACTTCAGGTTACTTTTTCAGCACTTTCTCTTTTCATTTTACCACTCAAAATTTAAATGTGATTTAGAGTATTTATCATGAGAATAACGATTTTCTTCCCCAATATAAGTGAAATTTCACAAACATTACCCTTAGGGTTGGGAAATGGTTAAGGTAGGAGTTATAAGGAATTAGATCATTGCTGCTAACTGGGGTGGGACAGAAGTTGACAAATTTTTGTTTTCAATATTTTTGAGGATAGAAAGGGTGAAGGATGAAATATATTCAACATCAATTTCCAATGGTTTCTTAGAATAAGAGGCATTCCCCGCATTGGGATTACCAAGATTTTGTTTCTTAAGAAATCTATTGTATTGGTTTGGGTATTGAGAATGATCACTAGGATAGTGGAAGCTAAGAGAAGAAAGATAATGATTTATCCTTTGATTTTGAGGTTCAAAAGGATAAGGTTTATGAAAGTTACCACAACCATGAACATATTATAATTTGTTTGTATTCTGAATCGGAACTACTGGGGATGAGAAACTGGGTTACCCTACCTCAAGATAGGGTTATCAGTAGATGATAAGGGATTAGAGGAGGGTTGGGTGGAGTTTGTAATAAAATGACCTCATTGTTTAGGGATGGTGTTCCACTGAGAATACATTTCATTGAGCTCCAGTGGAATAGAAGAATCAGATGGATCGTCTTGATGATGTGTACATGTGTTTGTTAGATGAGTTGGTGGGATGTAGATTCCAATTTTTTTGATATTTTTAGGGAAAAAAGATTGTGTAGAAGATGAGTTTGGGGATTTTGAAACAAACACTAGTTTTCATACAAAACCATTAATATCACAAATCCAATCATTCATCTTTATTGGAACTATTTATTGACTCTATTGGAATTTTTACATGATCATGTGCTCTATTATGAAATTGATGTGTGTTTTCATCCATGATACTTATTAGATATTGTGAAGCTATAGATGTTTTTTTAACAAGAGAAACACCACTTGTGGAACCGATGAGTGTCCTATCCATAGAAAATACCCATCATATAATAATTGGATCAAGAGATGGTTACAAATTTTTGGGTTTGGGAATGTTTCCAAAAGCTTTTTGAGCCTCTCCCATTACTCATAGAGAGATTTATTGGGGAATTAATAAATAAAACTAATATCATTTCAGATATAATTGGTTGAATAAGTAGGTAATAAGTTCTTTGAGATGAATATATTCATGAAATTTAATGTTCTTATCAAACTAGGAGGGTGATAATAGATCCAGTACATTGATGAGTCAGCTAAAGAGAAATGTAATTATTGAAGTTTGATTTCTTATTAAAACTTCCAGCAGGCTTCAAGGTAGAGTACACCACTTAGAACTCATTGATGCGATGATGTGAATCTCATTTTAGATCCTATGTAAATGATGTAGTAGATGAATAAAACCTTATATTAGTTTGAAATCATCCTCAATATTTTGATATTGAATACCAAAGGGTTAGTACGTCATATCAAGGGAATCATCCTCTTTTATGTTTTCCCCTAGGATTGGCCATATCTTGAAAAATCAGATGAGAACTGAATGAATCATGATTGATTTGTTATCTATAACTTTTCTCCAATGTTGGAAAAGTCTTTAATTGATTTATGGATCAAAAAAATATGATGGATTGTTTTTTAGGCTACTATTCATTTATAGAATATCTAAAAGGAAGAGAAAGGTGGGATTTTTATAGTGTTTTTTTTCCTGTTTTTTTTTAATTTTTTTTGTTTTATTTAATTAAAAAAATATCGACTATAGTTGCATCATCCATATAAATAGAACCATTTGAATCACAACTGATATTATCCTAATTACCAATCAAAGGTCTGGTGGTCTGCTAATTTGTATAGATGTACTTGTATCAAATCCTTGGTGGTAGTACTATTTTTTTGGAGTTTATTATTTTTATCTTTTTAAAGGGGTGTTTTTGTAGAGACCATAAATGAAATTATTTATTGATGAATATTGATACAACAATTTAATAATTATTGGGTTGAGTTAATCATTAGGAATTTAAGCTTATGATATCTTTGATCTTTGGAAAACTTTTCATTAAATTGACATCCATTTCACAAGGTGATTTTGATCATAACTCCCAATACGTTTTAATTTAATCTAAGCCTTAATAAGGGTTATAATCGTTAGAATGTCTCATTAATGGAAGGTTCAATATTTTATGAACCCATGTGTATTTTTGGGTTCCTATAATCTATTTAATAAACATGTGAAAAAAATGTAATTAATCCATAACATATTTCTTTTGAAATACATAATATTAATTCACAAAATGATAAATGAGAGAAATATATCAATCACTAAACATCCCAAAATTATGAGTCAAATAAATGAGATATTTAAACATAAATTTTGGAGGTTAACAAATTGGTTTATTTTTTTTAGTTTTATTAGTTAAAACTATATAAAAAATATTTCGTTAAGAAAAGTGTTGTGCGGCGAACCCACACATGAACTGTAAAGGGTGTAAAAACATACTATTGATTAAATAACAAAGAAAATGGGAGAATGTTTTTCATCTTATTTTAAACTATTTTAAGGTTATTAATATATCAACACATATGGTGTATTATAAATAGATATGATATTGATGAAACAATCTTTAATATTCAATTGAAAAGAAAATTATCTTCCACGATTATAAATGAAAACAAGGGAAAATAAACATAAAAAGTGGTGGAGAGGTCTATCTTATTGAAAAAATATTAAAAAAAATTCTCCCATCAATTTTAAGGCTATGGTAATGAAAAACATCCTTCTTATATTATTAAATGATAGCCCCTTTTAAGGTGATAATGAGAATCTATTTATAGCCAAAGGTAGTGGGCTGTTAGCATTCCAAAATTATCCTTCATGTTAGATCGTCAATATGACCATATAGGGAGCTATATCTCAAGACATATCCTTATTCAATTTGGTATATATGTATGTTTCATGTTGAACCTAATTTTTTTAATACATTTGACTTTTTGAGCCAATGTTATGGTTGTTTTTCTATATCACGTGTTGTTGTCTAGTTTTGTGTCGATTTTTTTCCTTAGTCTAAATATGAATGCATTTATGGCTATGAAGATGAATTAAAATCCAAAAAATTTCTTATTAAATGATTCGATCCTGTATATTGAATTTATATCCAAAAAATTATAGCTCAATTGGACATCTATATTGGGATGAAAGTCATCAAATGTGGGATTCTTTCAAATACTGGAAAGATGTGTGGGATGGAATTTCATGCATCAATTGGGCCTATTTTCTGTTGATTTGTGAAATAATTTTTTTATCCAATATTTAAAAGAACTTACAGGGATTTATGATAGAGTATCCATGAATTTGGATATCTATATTGATCCCATAAAATATAAAATTATACATGTTCCATTTTCACTGGTAGAATCCTTAGGTCTTATTGTGTGTTCTATATGGTCCATCAAATGGATGAATTGGAAAAATTCCAGTTGAATGATTTGTTTGAATCTAAATCAAAAACTTCAAAAAAAAAATTATCACACAATTTAGATAATTATTTTTAATTATTTTAAAAAAATATTAAACTACAGTTTAATTAAATAAGTACGAACAATGCTCTTTATATTTGTTTATGATTAAAACATGAACACTGAATGGAAAGTAATCTTTTTAAGTGAAAATCATGTGATAAGAGAAATTTAATAAATTGAATGAATATTTAATATAAATTATAAATAATTTAATCCTAGATATAAATATAATAAATATTTATTTTATATGTATTTATATTTACCCATGAAACTTAAAGAATGAAAATGAAATACACCACTCATCGAGACGGCATATCGTACATTTAAATGAAATCTGTTTCCATTTCCTCGATTGATGAAATGAAAGAATGGAAAATAATCCATTGACTTTAAAGAATAACATTTATTTAATATATGTCATATATATCCATTAAATATACCTATATTACCTTCAATTAAAAGTATTAGTGAAAAAAAATCTCATCGTTCCACAAGGAAGTAGCCCACCGTACACACGAAGGATGTTATAGTATCCCACATGGGATGGATAGTAAGAATGTATATGTGATATTACAATTAAATAATTTTTATTATTTTATTAATATTATATATATTCATTTAATCTCTCCCTATTACCATCGAAGAAAAATATAAATAAAAAACATATCACATCATTTTTTGAGGTGACAGTCCGCCTTAAAACGAGCGACAATACTATATTCCAATGGGTTGGGAGGTAAGAAGATAGATTTGGTATCATACTTATAGAGTAATAATAATATCATAAATATCATATATAAAAATTAAATCCATCATTATAACCATTTTTGAGTGGTGGTGATGGAAAATGAATAACATCGGTTCCCGAGGCAGTAGTCCACCGTAAACCCAAATAGTGATTTGGTATCCCATTTGAAGAAAGAAGAGATTTATTTTTATTTTTATCATTAAATTATAAAATCTCATTATATGGGATATATTATTTTTTATATCATTATATTTGAAGAATATTTAAAGATTTTAGATGTATAATTTAAAAAAATGCATAGTTTAAAACGTTAACTCTTCTTCGAACAACCTCTTTATGTTTAACCTAATGCTTTTTATGTTGGATTTATGATCTCCTAAATGAATCTAGAATTATGGGGAGTGATAAAAGGAAGATATTTTTTTAGGTATTTTACTAACTAAATGGTTTTGTAAGTGTGATGTTGAGAGGAGAGGGGGTTTTCTTTTATAATTGGGTAACATGACACACATGGAATTTTTGAAAATAATAATGTGTATCCCCGTTTTTTACATTCCAAAAAGCTCAAAAATGTTCCATTATAGATAATTAGTGGTTATATCATCTAAATATGTCCATAAAATGGGTTTTGTACTTGTTTCTAGGTCATTTTATGCCTTATTTTTTAGTTTAAACCCCGATAAAGCTGTTTTAACCTAAACAAAAATAATTAAGTTTTACTAATTTTACTATTCATTTTGAACGAAAAATAAGTTGAATTTATTACATAATATAAAAAATTATGATTAAAAATATGGAATCTATATTTCCAAATTTTATACACATAAGTGGAAACATCTAATTTTAAAAAAATCCCACAGATACGGTGAGGAAGTTGTTTTCCAAAGTGAAAACGTTCAAAATATTAAATTTTTTTATATCAAAATTCAATATAAAATTGATTAAAATTACTAAAATTGAATTAATAGATATATACTTTAACAATATATATATATATATATTTAATACTATATAAAAATAAAAATTTAACTTTTAAATTCATTGAATGAAATTTATATTTTACAAAAAATTAGTATTTTTCACCATTCACTAAAAAATTATATTTTTAGGAAATTAACAAAAAATAAAAAAAATAAAATTTTGAAATTGTGATTTAAAAAAATAATAAATTATTTTCAAATAAATATTCTAAAAGTGTCAAAAAATAATTTCCAAAAACATGTCAAAACTAATATTCATCAAAATATAAAATTTTAATCATAAAAGTGGATTTATTTTTATCTCATGCCTAGAAAACACATAAGATTAATGTTAAAATTTAATTTAATATATAATATATTAATTTCATTCTCCTAAAATGAGTTATTTTATTTATTGAGATAAAATACATTTTTTACATGAAAGTATTTTTTCAGAAAAAGATTTCCATTATTTTTAAGTTGTTCTTAATTTACATTAATAAATAATTTGTCACCAATGAACTCATTTTATATACATGTGTAAAAAATATTCTATTATAATTTTTTTAATCCTATTAATACATACAGTTCCAATAAATATGTGATAACTAACGTATTAAATAATAATATTTTATTAGTTTGTCACCTTCTGTTAAGACTCAGTGTTGCGTGTAATGAAAGATAATAATTAATTTAAATTTATTCAAAAAAATTATATCATAAAATATCAGGGTTTTACAGTGGATAACTAATAAGTTGTGAACATTTCATGTGACATGGGGGAATTTTTTAGATGATGCTAGTGGAGGCGGTTGACAAGAACCCTCATGGGAGTTTTGTGAATCAGGATGCATTAGTAGTCGACTCCTTGATTCACCTCCAAAAGGTATGGATGACATTGATTCTTATTGTTAGGGGAGATTCTATCATAGATGTTATATGTGGAAAAATGAAACATGGGATTAATTACATTCTTTCATGAGTGTGATGGGATTATAGGGTTCAGTTCCTAAAGGCCCATACATGTGTCTTTGATGGTCGGGGTCATACAGTGTTAGTGGTGTTTCATAACAACTATGTTTTATTGCTGATGCTGAAATAATTAGGTGGGTGATGTTATTTGATGACTTAAAAAGTATATTTTCCAAATTGTGGTTTCCAAAATATTTCTTGATGATTCCATGGATTCAGGTTAGGGTTAATTTTGTGAGTATGATATTTGTAATCACAAAGACAACAATAAATAAGCTCACCGATTTGTACAACATCACATGTGGGAAAGCATCTTAATCAGATATTCATGTTGAATATCAAATTTTCATGTATGTCATATGCAAAATGAAGTGGAAAATACCATGATAAACTTGATTACATTAAATTATTTAAATATTCACATCAGGTTAAACGTTTTTGTTTCCCAAAAAACGTGTGTTGAAAGACATTTAATGACAAAAAGAAACTTTGACATGTGTTGAAATAATGGAACAGTTGAAAGTTTTCACATTAGGTTCCTCCTTCTTGTTTTGATTTGATATTTAGACTACCGATTTATTTTGATATTCTTCTTATAGTTTCACAATGATTCTTGTTAGTATAGATCATCTAAGGAAACAACCTATTGATTTTGTATCTCTAACGAGCTATGAGCCAACTTTCCAAGGGAAGATGATCATTGTGGTTACTTACCAATGATGGTTATGAAATAACATTATTCATGAGGATGGGTGGTCAAGCTCATCACACCATATTAGGGGGAATTATTTCCTACTATATGAATTTATTTTATAATTAATATATGTTCATGAATCCTTCTTGGATCATAATATGGGACTCATTACCCTAACAAAATGATCGGGTGTTTAATCCTTATACATTTATAAGATTGTACAATCAATGTACCCACCTAAATTTATCAAAGATTATCCATCTTATTTCTTGTTATTTCATATTAATAATGGATTTCAGTTTAATTGTGGCTAAATGAATGGGAACTCTATAGTTAATTTCCATCCACAGAGGCTAAATCTATTTTAGAATTGGGATTGAACCTCCAGAAGTTGTCATATGTATCCTCTAAAAAACTATAATATAAAACCATGTAGTTCATATAATACTGTGATGTTTAGATCAACACCATTCATAAGGGATGTATATGAGGTAATTTAAGAATTGGATATAAAGCTAGGGACTTAAGAAGACAACCTAAATATCCTGTTTATAATAAGAATCTGAGTTCTCATAGTTTATTTGTTATATGAATCTACATCGTGAAAGGCATGGTGATAGGGTTTGATTCCCACATTGGAATATAAAGGTTCTCTTATATTCCTGATTGAGAGTATAACCCTTTTAGTGAAGATATTATGTAATCAAACATACACCTAAATAGAGGCCCGTATTGGGGCATTATCCCTATGATAATGGATTAATCATCGAAGATCTATAAGACCATGTGATTCATCCCTAGTGTAATAAAAAATAGGTCACATATTATTGGAAAAATTGAATTATATATTTAGGTTTAATTGAATTAGGATTACACATGGAGGTCCCCCTTATCTTCATGTGGTGCTTACACACTACGTGTTTCCTGATATTCAATCTGAGGGTAACATTGAGGTCTCCCTGATATTAGAGTAGGGTTTAGACACTTTTATCTCCTTGATTCATGAAGATAAGACACATTGAGGATATGGATCCACAATAAAATAAATGATATTTATGTTTGATATGAATCTCAAACCATAAGAAGGTGTCATATGTATCTATATATAATAAGAATCTAGGTTCTTATAGTTCAATTTTCTAGACCACTGATTCATAGGAAAGGATGATAAAACACAAAGGGATTATATTCCTAGGTTATAGGAAATATAAGGACTTATACTATGGTGGATAACCATGTTTGGGGATATATGTACCATGCAATAGACATGATCATCTCCGATCACAAATACCACATGAGTTATGCTTGATATGAGAAACAATAGATGATAAAATATCAAAAAACATTAAATGAATACAAGAATGAGTATGTGAGAGGCTTACTAGTGAGGTTTAAATAATTTTAGTTTCATAATTACATTTTCTTTGGAGATTATATGTCTAAATGAAATGTGGGCATTATATTTCTCACAATTTATTATGATGTGAAGGCTTTAAGGAATTTTTGGGGGCATCATGGGGCTTGATGTTCACAAGTCTTATGAATACATATGGGAAAGGATTGTAGTTTGGGCTTATAAAAATCTTGTCTTTATGGGTTAGGGTTTTTTGGGGGATATTTAAAATAACATGTCAATTATGTGAGGGGAAGGGATTGGGAGAGCTAAAGTGACACCCTAGAGGAATTGTTCAGTCACTCTAGTGACATGCGACCATGCACTCAGTGTGAAAAAAGTGTGATCAATTGCTTCATGTGATCCCATTGGATTCATGATTTTTACATGATCTCCCTGGATTCAGATAAATGGGAAAGGGTGTGAGGACATGTGTGATGGTTTTAAATTCATGTAGTTTTGTCAAGGTATAGGGTATGTAATCACCTAAAGTCGATATTGTCATGTGTTTCGCATGATCCATTTGGAGTCACACCCATCACATGAATGGAATGTGGTATCTTGATTTGTGTGATCCCTTTGGGGTCACATGATTTAGAAATCATATTTGGTAATGTGATCACATGACTAATAGGTTGTCTTGGTGACCACATTCCTTAATCATGTGACTAAAAGGTTGTATCGTGATCATGCGTCTGTCATGTAACCAAGAGGCTATCTTAGGACGACATACATATCATATGGAAAATGAATTTTCATATATTCATATGAACATGGGATATATTCTGATGAACCCTCACACAACTCATTATTTTTATATCTTCCTTATGTTACCCATAAGGTTTTTTTAAGGGGAAGGATCATGTGATCGAGTGATCCCACCGCTCCAGAATGTGACCTCACATTTTCTCTCTCCCAGTTATATACTTGGGGTGGGGGTGGGGGTGGGGGTGGGGGTTATAGGAATCGCTATCCCTATATATATTCCTCCCTACACCTTTTCTTTATTGAGTGGATGAATCATTCATATAATTTTACAACAAATCATGCAATTTATATCATCAAGACAGATGTCACTAGTGATATCCTCCCCTCATCACGTGATAAACAACATTTTTGTGACCGGTCAGTCATCACCAATATCCTTAAACCAAAATTATTTCTAGGTTTTTACACTAAAAAAGGTTAAATAACTAGGGTTTGAAGTTACATGTCTGAGATCATGTGTAAGCATCTCATGACATTAAATATTAACATGGAAAAGGTCCTTCGTGTGACCAGGCCAACATGGAAAAGGGCATTCACGTGAACAATAAAATACAAAAAGAGACTTTATGTGATTAGGATGACATATCAAAGGGCCTTCTCATGAGAATCCCAACATGTTAGAGGGACTTTGTGTGACAAATATGACATAGGAAAGGGAATTATCCTGATTATGCAGACATGTCCAAGGGAATCTGTGTGATCCATGAACTGATCACACAAATCTAATAACACATTTATGTAAATAATAATATAACTTCAATAACATAAATATACCAACATTTACATCCATTATAGTATGAATACCACATTGGTTGTGAAAATTATATCTTACGAGGAATCACATGTTCAATACAGACATGTTCAATGGATTTCAGATGATCAAGATGGCATGTTTGAGAGCAATCACAAGATCAATGATCTGATCACGCAAACTATGTAAGCCCTTTGTGTGACACTGTTTTCATGATTTCGATAACATGAATAAAAAATGTGAATAAATGTACAACCATTTTACAAAAAAATATCTTTGGATTTCCTTAGGGAATCATGTTATTCTTTAAGGTTGTTTGATTGTGATACCCTTATAGGTTCATATGATTGTGTATCCAAGGTTTTAGACCCCCATATAATATTTCTTTCTTATTTTATTTTTCTTGGAAAATACACTTATGGTTTGGGTATTCTTAGATCCTATTTTCCAATGGCCATTTTATGGGCTTCAAAAGATAATCTTGATGCCAATAAGGCGATGTTGGTAGAGTTCATGATATAGGGAGCTACTGATATTTAGTGGGTGTCATAAGAAAAGATGAAAAATGTGTGGGTATCACCTTGGAGGCCTTTAAGGATGTGTAATTTAGGGAGATTTTATACAAAAAACATAATCTATAATGATAAAAAAGAATTCATGGAGATAAAATAGGGGTACATGAATGTATCCTCAAACCCCACTTGTTTCACCGATCAAGTTTTTTTACTCCTATATTATTCAGAAACAAAGAAAAAATGACTGAGAAGGTTTATATTATTATTCATTAAGACATTATATGGAATGTAGACATACTTGGAGGTTATGCACAAGGACATGAATATCAATAACGGGAAAGATGAGGATGGATTAGTTGGAATTCTGCCACCGTTCAGTACTCCGGAGGGTCTATTTGCTGTGATGAGTGTATTATCTATTGGAAGGAAGAGGAAAACTAGGGAAACATAATAGGGTAGTGGTACACTGGTAGAGAAGTGTTTTTCTTCTTTAGTTCCCTTAAGATAAATTACATAGTGCATAAACTATGGGAATATGGGTCATTACCACGTGGTCTTTACAAAACCTTATATTGAGTGTCAAAAATTCATAAATATTGGACATCTTCAACAATTTTTTCCCATGGATTTGATGGAAGTTGTTGATACGATATCTAGGTAGATTTATTTATGGAACTAAGTATCTAGATAATCTTGTTAGTAATATACTTACATGGTACCAGTGTTGCATTTGTTGTCAATAACATATCAATATGTTTTCAGATTTCTGACGATGAGAGGTAATGATTCTGGGAGAATTGTTATGGATTCATAGCATTGGATGTCATGCTTGAGAAATTATCCATGATTTTAATTCTGATCATTGTTTATGTGTTCTTAAAAAGGGAATAAAAAATTTCCTAAGTAGTTTTTTCATGTTACTTAATATAGGTGAAGACCATGAAAATATTCATTTTCGTGATGATGTGAAGGTGGCATGAAAAAAAATTATTAAATCATGAGGATGAAGAGTAGATGGTTAAAGTGGTTTGTCATTTTGGTCATGTATTGTATCTACACATAGAATATATTTTATATGAGAGTTTAAAAAAGAATTCCTGCCATTAAAGCCCCTAGTGCTAGCCCTCAACCACGTATACGGGGCCCATGGGTCTTCTCCTATGGGAGATACCTTCCATGGAGGAAACACATAGTGGACAAAAATCCCATGTATAGGGCCTAGAGAGTACATGCCTAAAGGTGTGTATGGATTTGAAAAATAGCATACCAGAGGATCTTGTGAATCATGTGTGTTTCAGCCCATGTGGGTGTGAAATAAAAGTGAATTTGGGTGTCAAACCAAGTACTATATAAAGAAATAAGTTTCCACCGCTTGATTATTATACCATATTAGAGTTTCATGGAATTGTTAATGTCAGATTCTAGAAATAAAAAAAATATTCACCCATCATTAAAAAGATAAACATTTTGATGGTCAAACGATGACGCTCATCTAATCCATCTAATTGGTCAGGGACGTCATCTCCAACCTCGGACCACCCAAGGATCTACAGTACACTACATTTTAGTGAAAACTAACCTATCATAGAACTGATACCAACATTATCAATCTATGATGGAGATAATGAGATGATGAGGTATTTGGATCGAAATGAATTCATGCATATAATCTAGGATATTTCATGCATGTGATGAATTCTAAGAACGTGTATCAGCTGTAAGAAAATGTGTGTTGATGAAGGAATTGAAGAAGGAAGAGTTTTAGATTTCATAGTTGAGAAGTATGTAATAATCAAATTCATGATAAGAGCTCATTGCAAATGGGTAATGCGAAATCATGACGAAAATCACCATAATTCGCAACATATGTTTGAATAAAACCTGAACATATCAGGTATTTTAAGAATTCCAGAGATACAAAAATATTTTCTGGGATTTGAATGAGTTGTCCATGCAGCTTAAGTAGCGGAAACTACCACAGATCCGGGAAAGGGATACACTAGTTTTTATCAATGCTAAATAGAAAGCGCTGATAAAAGGGGGGCCTTTATCCACTCTAGATAAAAGTGTTGCTAAATTTACCATTTCTCAACACAAAAAAGAGTGCTGATAAAGGTGTATCCTTTATTAGTGCTTTTTAGAACTAATAAAAGTTTTTTAAAAAATATAATATTAATTTTTATAAAATTATTATATTTATATTAAAAAATATTGTTTACTTCAATACATTTAATAAAAAATGCTTGTTTCTAATTAATATATATTTTTTAATAATTAATATATATATATATATAATGTTTTAGAAAAAGTATTTCTATGATTATAATTAAATAAATATATATTTAAATAATTATAAGATTATAATAAATATATTATAATTATAATTATAAATAAATAAATATATGTTTCCAATGAATTTGGTCAAAAAATATATTGATGCATGAGTATAATTGATGTGAATATATGATATTTAATCTTCATGAATGTTTATTTATACTTTACACCCTTCTTATTATAAATGGTGTCCATATATGATTACCCATTTTTTATTGTCCCCACTTTATTGGGTATATGATTCATTCATGTTACACCCATGAATCTATTATGTTTTCAAAATAATTTTAAAATTACAATAAATATATTTAAATTATAAATATATTTACTCTATTTATAATTATAAAATTTTAATTACATATAAAAACTTTTTAAAAATATTTATTATTATTATAATTATAACTATATATATATATTTAAATAAATATAAAATTATAATAAATACATATATTATATATATATATATATATATTCATGAGGAGGAAGTGTCATCGGACATGGATGCTCATGATGAAACCTAGCAGGCTTCTAAATAGTGGAAGAGAGGAAAACATTTGAGAGGTCAGGGTGGATCTCAAGGGAGGGATGTCATATATAATGTATGGTGATGTTTCTTTGATCATTTGATGTATTGTGGCATTTTCTATGCCAGGTTTCTGTTTCTCACCCTCTGCCCTGCTTGTGTACTTTCTTTTCAAATAAATTTCTAGGACCATGGGTTTTAATCCATGGTTTGCACTGTTTCTAGAATAAAATTATTATAAACATATTTATGATACATATAATGTTATTAATATATATAATTAGATAAATATATTTATAAATATATAAATTTTTTTATAAAAAATAAAAATAGTTATAATTATAATTATAAATAAATATATATATATTTAAATAATTATATAATTATAACAAATATATTAATTATATATATTTATATAAAAATATTTATAAATAAATAAAAATCCTTATAATTATTATTCTAAATAAATATAGATTTACTTAAAAAATTAAAAAATTATAATAAATATATTAATTATATATATTTATAAAGTTACAAATATATTATTTATAATTTTTTTAATTTTTTAATATATATAAATATATATATTAAAAACTATAACCATAAATAAATAAATATTTATTATAATTTTTTGTTACAAATAAATATATATTTTTCATAGTTATAATTATAAATAAATTTGTATTTATTTAAATGTTTATAAATTTATAAAAAATATATCTATTATTCTTATAATTTTATATATAATTAAATAAATATGTTTAAAAATATATACAAATATTGATAAATGAATAAAACTATTTATAATTATAATTATAAACAAATAACGATATTTTTAAATAATTAAAAAATTATAATAAATATAGTAATTATATATATTAATAAAATTATAAATATAAAAAATATATTTTTTATATGTTTATAATTATACTAATATATATATATATAGTTATAATTTTAAATAAATATAGAAATTTATTTAAATAATTATAAAATAATAAGAAATATATTTATTCTATCTATAATCTTATAAATATATATCATTCATATATATAATAAATATATGAATCATATATATTTATAAGATTATAGATATAATAAATATATTTCGTATAATTTTATAATTATTTTAATTAATATATATATTTATCATATAGATAATTATATTAATATATATAATAATATAAATAAATTATTAACATTATATCTTTATCAGTGCTAAAAAAGTGCTTATAATGGCATGTTTAATCAATGCTTTCTATTTTTGTGCTTAAAAAACATACCTTTATCAGCACTGATAAATGCTTCACCTAATTTTATAAATGAACCCTAATAGTTGACTTATTCTCTCACACTCCTCAAACTCTCACGGAAGCCGACCCCTGTGCGGCTGACCCCTCCTTTTCCCTAACCTCACCTCTACAGCCGCTGACCCCTTCTTCTTTGCCGACCCCTCGTCCACCATCGTGAATCCTTCCTCCACCACTACGGACCCCTCCACCATCGCAAACCCACCTCCTCCACGAACTCTCATTCACCATGAACCCACCTCCACCATGTGCTAAACCCCACCTCCTTCCGCGATCCACTCCTCCACTGTGAACCCCACCTATGCTACGAACAACTCTGCAACCTCCACTACTACGACCACCGACGCCTACCCCGACTCCACCACCACCAAACCCTACTGCTACTGCCAGAGGGGTATGCCATTTTTTTTTCACATTATCATGAATTCTTAATATATAGATAAATTTTGGATTGTTTTTGTTCTGTTCTTACATTACATTTTTCATGAAATAAATTCATTTGAATACCTTCAATTGGAGTGTTATTGATTCAACAACCCTAGTAGTGTCACACAAATCCTTTAAAAAAACTATGTTTTATATATTTTCTACAATAACATAGTTTGAATTCGTAATAGTATAGGTTTTAGAAAAAGTCTATTCCCCCTTCTAAGCAGAACAAGTCTCTAAAATTAACATTCCCATCCCATGTGAAAAGGAAATATTATATTGTGATCCCCTTCAACTATTTTAATCCTGTGGAATTCCAATACCATATTTCTTTTCTATCTCTATGACTATCAATGGATATTCATTCAACTTATTTGATGCTGTAACATTATCCATAAACTAGTCCAAAACTCATTAACATGATATCCCTTTATATTATGTTTGTTTTATTCAGCTAAATATTTGTAGCATTCTCCCAACCTCACTTATTCATTCCATTCAAAATTCTCTAGAAACTCATTTTTCATAATTTATTTATGTTTGATGACCTTATAGTGATCCCTATAGTGACCCCTAAAATTACAAGGCTTTAAAAATGATTGAATATTTTCATTTTTAATTCTTAAATAACGCTATTGGTATAATTATTGTTAGAGATGGTACTATAGATCTAACTGACATTGTACTTTCAATTTCCAAAAATATGTATATATATTTATATCACGTAGTGATTATTATTCTTCATATCCTTAATTTTTTAATGTCCTTGGAATATAATTCACACTAAAAGGTTATAATAGTTTCCCACCATAATGATAAAATATATATTCCATAAATATATTCATAAATCAATATTCAATATAGTATAGATACAACAATGATACATGACATAGATGATGGTTGAATATAAAGAGATGGAGTGTTATATGAAATTGATACATCTTCTCATGAAGTTCACACTTAGTGATCTCTAAGAATAATGGTCCCAAGTAAAGACCTACTAATAGGAATTCCACATGTTTTATGTGTCATTTGATATTACTATATGAAAAATGTGTATTTTCCCAAAAACTATATTTTTTTTGCCTTAAAAAATGAATGGTGTGCAATCATTGACGATATCCTACTAATCTCTTTTCTCCCACCATAAATATGCACATTGGTGAATATATAGATTTATTTTTATATGATACAGGTAAAAGGAAAGGTTCACACTTTTATAGTTGTGTTCCATTTCCACTTGTTAGTGATATAATGATAATGGGATGTAGAGGTCACCATAGGGCATAAAGAGACAATATTCATTGTGTGTTATTTTAAGATATTTACTATAATGACCATCTCTTGAAAATAAATTTATTTTTAGTTTCCCTTTATATTTTAGATCATGTGTTAACCTTTTATAAATTTATATTTTATAAATTTTTTTTTATTTTTGATTCATATATATTTTATAATGAGCCTCTATTGGGATTTATGTCTTTGTGTAAATGCCTAAGTGGATCTATTAAAATGATTTAAGTGTTTTGAAATGTTTCTTAAAAAATTATATATGTTCGACATACAATTTTTTGGTTTTAAATAACTTTAAATTTATTTAAACACTTGGCATGGACATAGGGCGCATGCCAAGTGTTTTTTAACTCTCCCTATTAGCTTTCATAAAGGAATGTGAATGTTTTGAAAGTGAATTTAAATATGGTTTATTTTAACAAGGGGTGTGTGAAGTTTTAAATAAAAATTTTAAAAATATAAATGGTTTTCTCTAATTTTAAATGATTAAGACTATTGAGTCATGAAGTTTCCTTGAATGCTTAAAAAAATGGAATTATGGTTTTGTGAAAGTGTTTTTGGAATTGATTGGTTTATTTTAATAGTTCTGTGTTATTTTATAGATAAATTTGTGTAAACAGTTGGTTGTTTTAATGGTCATTCAAATGTGATTTTATAAATTATTTTTAAAGGTCATTTGAAATTTAGTTTTTCCATAATATTTTATGTTTAGATTTTTATAGAATTAGGAAAACCAATAAATTATATTGGGAAGATAAATTGATTGATTATAACAGCATGTTAAGGGAATTCCACTAACACTATCCAACCCATTGGATATGAATCATGACCTCACTCTAATAAAATATGAATTAACATGTAACCCATTGCAACTCCTAAACCAACATTGCATCAAACATCATCTTCATGGTTTAAATTATGGGGCCCCTTGTTTGATATGTCTATTTAGTCCTTTTACCTCATAGGGATGTGATTGAATATTAATATGAAATGCTTGATTCTTATTCATGGATGTGAAAATGGTCTCTTTCTTGTGAGGGTGTTAGAGTTGACATATAATTTACTAATTATATCATATTTATTCATGTGATGATCATTGTCTTGTTGTTTTTCACTTCCACTTGTTTGGATGCATGGGAATGCTATGAATTAATAAATAGGTCCAAATTTATAGTACACTAGTTAGCTCATACAATTTATAGTTTCCCCTAGTTGTATGGTTTTCATAGTCTATAGTAGTTTCCCTAATGAGAAATGTGTGGGTATGTCAGGTGGGTTTTCTATTTTTTTTATGATTCAACATAGGTCAACTATTGGCCTCATTGTAATATGAGTACTAAATGACATAATATTTGAATTCCCACTATGATTTTTATATATTGTAGATAATATAATTTGAACCAGGAAAGAGGGATCTATAGAACAATTAGATTAATCATATAATGGAGAAATTGGATGATTGTAAATAATACATGGTGTCTATGGTTGAAAATTTATTTAAATAAATAGAATTATTATATTTCAGTTGGATTTTATCTCATTATATAAATAATATAATAATTCATATGGTTCTCATATTTGATTTTATTGAAGAATTTTTTCTAGAACAAATGGATTTCCGGATTATATTCCATTTTGGAGATTCATAGTAAGTGATCTACATAGATCACCTAGAAGGTTTCACAAAAATGGAATAGAATGTTCAGTTCCAGTCTCAAATGTTGTTTTGGTGAGACTAAGTAGGCACCATGATAGTGTAATGAGAATTTAAATTCTTTCATGGTTGGATTAATGTTCATGTAGTGTAATGTAAATAACTGTTACTATATTAAGGTGTATTATTATGGATTTTTTTTTTCTTTTTTTACTTCTTTATGTGGATGAATTTCCCTTAGTTGGACCAATGAAGGAAAGGCTAAAAGAGCTGAAGATTTATTTATCTAGAATATCCCAAATGAAGGAACTTGGTTCTAGAAAGTGGATATTGTGGATAAATATTTAAGTATAATTAATTTCTATATGTTTTTTATCCTTGGTTTATTTTTATATCATCATTTTGTGTATTTATTTTTTTACATATTAATAATACCAAACCAAATTGGATGGATATGAATAAATAATGGTGGGATTCCAATTGTATGAAAAAAGTGTATGATGATGGAGTGATGGAGTTTATCAAGTTTGAAGAAGATCATGAATATGACCCTTCTCAAATCCTTTTTCCATGTTTATACTATTGTTATTCAAGACAAATTAGTCTAGAGGAGTTGGAAGAACACTTGATATATTACGGAATAGATTAAAGTTATAAATGTTTGAATAAACATGTGGGAAAGAAGAATGTAACTAGTGGCTAGGATAATACTATGTTTTATAGATCATATGATATGATTGAATGTGTGGATTATAAATAAGACTATATTGATGATATTATTTCATATTTGAATGATGGTGAAGATAGTATTGAGGAAATTACAAGGATAGTTGAAGATGAACTTTTTGATTTCCCAAAATTGTATGAGAAGTCAAAGAGTTGTGAAATGATTCCATTGTATGTTGGTTTCACTAAATATAAATAATTTTCATCCATACTAAAGCTATATAATTTGAAAGTAGGAAATGGATGGAGTGATGCCGATTTTATGGAACTAATTGATCTATTGAATGACATGATCCCAGAATATGTTGAGTTCCCGATATGAACACACGACACCAAACAAATGATACACTAGATGGATATGTTCTCTAATAGAATAAAATCCTACCAGAATGATTGTATACTATTTCCCAATGTACAAAAATCACTTAAATAATTCCCAAACTATGCTGCTTCTTGATAAAATAAAGATGAATATGGTTCTACAAAATTTGTATGGTACTTTCCAATCATTTTGAGGTTTAGGAACCTATATATAAGAGAGGAGACTCTAGGGAAATTTACGTGGCACACATATACAGTAATTAAAGATAGGAAACTACAACACCTGAAAGACTCTCCTCGGTGGAAGAGAATTGATCATGAGTATCCATAATTTGGAAATGATCTAAGAAAACTTCATCTTGCATTATCTAGAGATGGAGTGAATACTTTTGGTTTTCAATGAATCACTCATAGCACACAACTGGTTAAGTTGGTAAATTATAACTTTCCTCCATGGTTATGCATGAAACAAAAATACATCATGTTATCTATGCTTATATCAGGACCAAAAAACATTGTAATGATATGGATGTTTATTTGTCTCTATTGATCAATGATTTGAAATTATTATGGGATTCAAGTGTTATGTTGTATGATTCTTAAGAAAATGAATATTTCATGTTGAGATCCATATTGTATGGGATGATAAATGAATTATCTGCTTATGGAAAGTTGTTAAGATATAACATTAAAGGAATTCAAGGGTTCCCCGTTTGGAAAAAAGGTACATAGTAAATTAGGTTGAAAAATTCATCGAAATATATGTATCTTGGACATAAAATATTTCTACCTTGATGACATAAGTACCGATCTTGGATTAAATTATTTAATGGATGTTCAGAACAATGTATAACACCGTATCCACTAATAGATGGTCAGATGTTTTATAAAGTAAAATATGTGGAAGTGTTTTTGTTAAACTATTTTCAAAAACCCTTATGAAATATGGTTGGAAAAATAAATAATTCTTTTGAATTACCATACTGGAATTATCTTCACATATGGGATTTTATTTATGTTATGTTTGTTGACAAAATGAACCTGATAGTGTCAAAGGTACATTGCTAAATGCACTGGGAAAAAAAGATGGAATTAAGGCTAGGTTGGACATGGTTAACATGGGAATACGGGAATATTTGGCTCCAGCAAAGGGTGAAAAATGAACTTTTCTTCCTCTATCTTCATACACTCTTTCCAGGAAGGTGAGATTTTAGTTTCATAACTTTCTGAATGACATAAAGGTTCCATAGGGGTATTCATTGAATATCATGAACATCATGTCAAATACTGATTTAATGTTAAAGGGTTTGACATCACATGACTTATATGTTTTTATGAATGATCTAATTCTTAATTATTTACATTGATTTTTTCCCAATAATGTCCATCATACAATAACCAAGCTCTATTTATTCCTCAATGTTATATAAATAAATGTTATATACCCTTCAAAATTACTGTCTATGGAAAGAGAAATTGTCGTCATATTATGTGAATTGGAAAATTGCTTCCCACCAAAATTAATTTTTATGATGGTTCACTTGGTGAGATAGATTCGACTATGTGGTTCATTACACAATAGATGGATATACCCATTGAACTGTATATGATGATTTTGAAAGGGTATGTCAAAAAGTGAAGTTGTCCAGATGGTTGTATTGCGGAGTGATATATTGTTGAGGAAACCATTGAATTATGTACTGACACGTTCCTATTGTGGGGTGTACAAAAAAATATAACCTAAGTTAAAATTTATTATAATGGGTTACCTAGGTTGTCTCCAAAGAGGGGCACTCAACAATAGTGTTTTTCACTTAAAATAAGAGGAAGAAGTGATTTAGTTTTTGAAATTGTTTGATTTTGAAAATACAATAAAGAAACTAAATAAAGTAAAGAAATTAAGTGAAAGTTTTAAAACAAATTGACAAATGATGTGATTTAAATCAATGATATGAAATGGTGATCAGGTTAGGGTTGGTTTTCTAATTGTAATTCTATCACAGTTCACTTTACCCAATTCTCTTCTGCTAAATCGTTAAGAGTGATAATCCACAATCATTTATTCTCACTCCCTTGGTAAAAAAATAATGTGAGAATAAAACATAATAAAACCTCATATTGGTCTAATATCATTCCAATGTGTACTAGAGTTATAGCGAATACCCCCAATTATCTTAGGCAATTCCCAATTGGGTCTTGTTTATCCCAAGCAATCAAGAACATTCACTACTCCTCACACACGTACCGGTGATCACCGAGTACTTCACCACTAAGTCATGGTCTATTCCATCATATATAAACTAGAACCTATTAGAGGGAGGTATTGATCCTTGAACAAATAAAAATAAACATCAGAATCTAAAATTATATACAATCATACATGATAATAAAAACTGTTGTAAGAAATTGAAACTGATTTGTAGAAGAGGAAAGAGAATTTTAAAACATTAATAGAAAGAACTCATGAAATAAAAAATGGAAAAAATTTCCTTCCCAAATCACACAAAATTTTACCCCACCACGGTAAGGGTAATTTTGAATAAGGGGTAAGAAGAACACATTACAAGACTAAGAAGAGTAAAATAAAGAAAGGAAAGAACAAAAATCTGATCCCCCAGAATCTGTCCTCCAAAAGTTTTCCTCTGTTTTTCCCACCAGCCGGCTGAAACTATGAATTTGGATATCGAACCTTAAAATTTAAGATTCATTGGAAAGGTTTAAAGAAAGATATGGCCGAATAAATGACCATTACGTTTCCTAGATGCCAAAAACTGTTTCACCCACTCCACTTGAACGTGCCCTAAAGATTCCTTAATGAACTTCATATTTTATGAAATTTATTGTGAACCATCCTCTGAAAGTACTCTATTGACACTAACTGGAATTACCTTATTTTAGGGTCGGATGAATGAGATATTGTATATTTAATGCGGTGGGTCCATTTAGCTAGCCAGGCTAAGTTCTTTACTAGATTGATTTTCTGTACCATTGGGTTTCGAATTGGGTCTTTGTACAGAAGAAAAAATTGAATCCCACGAGAATATAGAGACTAAAAAAAATTCACTTCAATTGAATAAATAATATAAAAGTTATGCCCGAAAAATAGAAGATCCCAAAAATTGTCAATTTTACAGAATTACCCCATTTTCACATTTAAGCCCAATATACACCAAAAACACTTAAATGATGCCAATATACTCAAATTGAATAATTGGATGAGATTAAATCATTGAAAAACATATTAATAATAATGAAAATATTAACTCTATCAATTCCCCCACACTTATCACTTGGACTCCTGGACACATTAGAATCAAAATAAAATGAATGTAAATTCAAAAAAAAAAACATATCCATGAGATCCACCAATTTGACAACAAGAAACAAAATATATCATGCCTCCTCAAAAAAAATATTATTTCAAGTGCTTAATTTAAGATTATTCAATATATTTCCTCTTAATTTCTCCTCCCATGAACAAAAAACACTTACCTAACTTTCATTATCTCTCATCACACAAATTTCAAATTTTTTAGCAATGTCTTCCTCATCCAAACTCATACAAGGGTCACCATAGGTTTGATAAATTTCTACATCTCCACCCGATGTGAGTCAAAGACATATGTTTATCATGATTACTTGTCAAGGTTTTTCTATGTCTTTAGGTTGTTAAGATTTAGATGTTAAAATTCTGAGGCTGAATGAAGAGGGATTGGCTCTTTTTGAAGCGAAATGGCATTACTATAATTTTCACACAAGTATGGTCTCCTCATCACTTACCTTAGTAGAAAATAAGATCCTTCATCATGGAATATCAAGGAATGTTCACACAATTCATCATTTTAGCAGAAAATATTTCAATCTTCTCAAAAATAATATTTCATGAAAGCTCCAGAAAAGGCACAACTTTATTTCTTCATTAGAATCTCCAGAAAGGCACAACTTCTCTCATCATGAAAGCTTCATAAATGGAACAACTTTCAACAGAATTATTTTTTTATCAGAAATAACATCTCTTTAATATTTTATTTCAACCCAAAGTTTTACCCAATGAATTAGAACAACAGAAGATATCTTCTCCCCACACTTATGTTGAAATAGATCACGCAATTTCGCTTCAAGAGTAGGTTGGATAGGGAATAATAGCTTGTAATGTGGATAACCTAACAGGATATTCATGGAATCTAAGGGCTACAATGATTAAATGTTCAAGGAAGGCCATTATAAAAAAGATTTTACTAAAAAGGGGGCTTTAAATCCAAAGAAATGCGTCAATCATTTAAAACACATGTACCTAAAACCCTCATATTTTGATAGGAATAAATCAAATTCTGGTTAAATCAAGCATTATTTAGTTATCTCAAGAAGTGAGGTGAATGTAAAGAATATGAAAACAATAGGTTCAGAAGCCTCACAAGAATGTGATTTCAAATATAAAGACAATGATATGTGGAATGGGATTCAAAAATTAGAGCACTTTTTTTTCATGAAATTCCCAAAGAATTGAACTTGAGACAAAGTAATTTTTAGCATTCATTTAAGCTCAGTTTTATGGAATAAATTATTTCTCCCATGGACATGGGTTTCAAAAATGTCAAAGACAATAATTTTAGCACAAATGTTTCAAAAAAAACACAAATGTAAAAATAAACACACAAAATTTGAAACACACACATTTTTTTAAAACAAATAGGAAAACAAACAAAAAATAAAAATCCTAAACTACAAAGGTTCCCTCCCCCACACTTAAATGATGTAGTGTCTGAAATTAATTAAAATGGATTTAAAACATAAGAATATTTGAAGTTTAATCACAAAAATCTAGAAAATATAAAGGAGAGGTATGACCTGATGGATTTTATTGATAAACAAGTTAGAGGAGTGTGATATCCTCCATTGGATCAGATGGAATAGTCCTAAGGAATTTCTTAAACCTGTTCCAATTAGCAGTGAATGGATCCTTCACTCCATCCTTTAGAATCTACAAAGCACCCAAAGGATAGACACGAGTAACTATAAATGGACCTTCCCTCCTAGAATGAAGTTTACCTAATAGCATCTTGAGTCTTGAATTAAATAACAACACTTTGTCTCTAGGATGAAACTCTTTTGGTTGGATCAGTTTTTCATGAGACACTCTTGTTATCTCTTTGTAAATCTTGGAATTTTTAAATGATTCCCTTCTAATTTCTTCCAGCTCCTATAACTACAATCTTCTCTCTTTCCCAGCACTTTTAAGATCCAGATTTATCTTCCTCACAGCCCAGTATGCCTTGTGTTCCTATTCCAAAGGTAGGTGATAGATTTTCCCATAAATAAAACTATAGGGACTCATTCCAATTGGGGTTTTTTAGGCTATCCTATAATCCCATAATGTGTCTTCCAACCTTTGGCTCCAATCCTTCCTATTTGGATTAACAGTCTTTTCCAAAATTCCTTTGATTTCTTTATTAGACACTTCAGCTTTCCCATTAGTCTGTGGATGATAGGGAGTTGATGTTTTATAATTCACCCCATAATTTTTCAACAAAGTCTCCATTATATTATTTCAAGAGTGAGTCCCTTGATCACTAATGATGGATCTGGTAACTCCAAACCTACAAAATATGTTAGCCTTGACAAAATCACAAACAACTTTAGCATCGTCAGTCCTCGTGGATTTTGCTTCCACCCATTTGGAAACATAATCAACAAAAAGAATAATATAAGAATTTCCAAATGACCTTGGGAAAGGTCTTATAAAATCTATCCCCAAAAATTCAAAATTTTCACAAAAATTAAGTTGATTTTGGGGCATTTCTTTTCTCTTTGAAATATTTCCTGTAAACTGACATTTTTCACACCTTTTTCCAAATTCATGAGAATATTTGAAAAGTGTTGGCCAATAAAGTCCAGATTCTAAAACCTTCCTTGTTGTCCTTTGAGGTCCAATGTGGCCTCCACAAGCTAATGCGTGACAAAAATTAAAGACTGATTCAATTTCATTTTTAGGCAAACATCTTCTGATTATTTGGTCATTGCAAATCTTCCAAAGAAATGGATCATCCCAGATGTAATATCTAGAGTCAGCTTTCAATTTGTGAATTTGGTGAGAATGTAAATGATATGGGACCTGAGATGTTACCAGATAATTTACCATGTCAGTATACCAAGGTACTTCTCCTTCAATCAAGTACAACTTCTCTCCTAGAAGGTGATCATTTAGTGGTTCAGTGTTTTGAAATTCAACTTCAGCGGTGTTGGGTAGTCAAATTAAGTGATCAGGCACTTGGTTATCAGATCCCTTATTATCTTTGATTTAAATGTTGAACTACTACAGTAGTAGCATACATCTCACTACCCTCAGTTTTTATTCATCCTTCTTCATCAAGTACCTAAGAGCTTCATGATCAAAAAATACAATGACTTTATTTCCAAGCAGATATGATCTAAATCTTTGTAAAGAAAAAACAACTGCTAAAAACTATTTTTCTGTTGTTGTGCAGATGAATTGTGCCACATCTAAGGTTTTTGAGGCATATGCAATGACTTTTGGCCTGCCCTCAATTCTTTGAGAATGTACTGCTCCAACGGCTTGGTTTGAAGCATCACAAAGTAGCTCGAATGGTTCTTCCCAATTGGGTGGCTGTATTACTGGTGGTGTAATAAATCTCACTTTCAACTCATCAAAGGATTCTCTACAAGAACCATTGAAATTGAAATCATCATCTTTAAAAATTAATCTAGAGAGAGGGAGAGAAATCTTATTGAAATATTTTATAAACCTTTTATAGAATCCTACATTTCCTAAAAATGATCTAACATGTTTCACAAAAGTTGGGTAAGGCAAAGAATTTATCACTTTAATTTTTGATTTATCAAATTCAATGCCTTTCTCTGAAATGACATTCCCAAGGATAATTCCTCTCTAAACCATAAAATGACACTTTTTAAAATTCGAAACAAGGTTATTTTCAATGTATGTTTTCAAAACTTTTTCCAGATTTTTTAAACAATGGTCAAAAGAATTTACAAAAATTGTGAAATCATCCAAGAAAACCTACAAAAAATATTCAATGTGATTAGAAAATATACTTACCATACACCTATGAAATGTACCTGGAGCATTACACATTCCAAATGACATCCTTTTGTATGAAAAAGTGCCGAAAGGATAAGTAAAGGTAGTCTTATCTTGATCCTCAGGAGCAATGGGTACCTGAAAGTAACCTAAAAATCCATCCAAAAAGCAATAATGAGTTCTCCCTGACAATCTCTCTAGAATCTAGTCAATGAAAGGGATAAAGAAATGATCTTTTAGAGTGACCTTATTCAAATTCAAAAAATCTATGCATACTCTCCAACTATTCTGAATTGTTACAGGGATTAATTCATTATTTTCATTCCTCACAATGGTTAGACCAGTTTTATTTGGGACTACATGAATGGGGATAACCCATTGTGAATATGATATTGGATAGATGATCCCAACTTATAACAGCTTCTCAATATCTTTTTTCAAAACCTCCATTAGGGTGGGGTTCAACCTCCTTTGGGGTTGTCTGACAGGTTTGGAATCTCCCTCAAGAAAAATTCTATGTGACAAATTTTTGGGTTTATTTCTAGTATATCACCTAATATTCACCCTATTGCTTGTACATTCTCTCTCAAAAAGATCAATCAATGATTTTTCTTGAGTTTTAGATAGATTATTAGCAATTATTAATGGTAATTTCTCTCCCTCCATAAGGTAAACATATTTTAAATCAGTGGGGAGTGGTTTTAATTCTAGATTAGGAGGATGATTAAGGAATGAAACTAAATTGAGGTTCCCCACTTCCAATGGTTTGACATCCTGCACACAAGAAATCATATCATCTTTATCATCATTTAACAAATTATCAAATAAATCAGATTTTACCTCTTCTTCCAACAGAAAATCACAATCTCCAGAATTTTTGGCATCCACATATTCAGTGATATTTATAATGGAAAAATTCTCTGCTAATGATAATAATTCATGAAACATACCTGATTATTCAATTTGTTTGGTACCATATTCATGGGAGAGTGTGAAGAGTGAATTATCATCTGATGGGTGCCTCATGGATTCAAAAATATTTAAGTGGACAGTGCTGTCTCCAAACTCCATGGTAACTGTCCCTTCATGGAAATTGTTGATGGTTTTGGCCGTATTCAAGAAAGGTCTCCCCAAAATGATGGGTGAGTGTCATTAGATCCTATCATCTTCCATATTCAACACATAAAAGTCAGCAGGGAATAAAAGATCTTTGACTTTTTCCAGGACATCCTCCAGAACTTCTGCTGGGAAAACTATGGATCTATTTACAAGATGGACCACCACTCTTATGGGTTTCAAGTCTCCCATCTGAAAAGAAGTATATACTAAGTGAGTAAATACATTAATTTATTCACCTAAATCACACAAATCATTAGATAAATTTAATGAAACAATGGTTCATGGAATAGAAAACATCCCTAGATCTTGACATTTGGTTGGAAATTGTGGTGCGAAAAGTGATGAGACACTTTTTCCCAAATTGATCATCTCATTACCTTGAAGTATCCTCTTCTTGGTGCAAATATCCTTAAAACATTTAGCATAATTTGGAATTTTTTTTGAGTTCTTCAAGTATAGGTATGTTGATTTCCACTTTTTGGAAGTGTCTAGAATTTCTTTTTGCAATGCTTATTCTTGAAACCTCTTTGATTCAATCATCCTTGATGGAAATGGTGGGGGTATATCTTTCATCTCCCTTTGTTTCCTTTGAAATGGTGTTTATTGTTTCTTCTTCCTTGACCTATCCATCTCCTCCTCATCTTTCTTCTCTTCTTACTGTGGTATATTCAATGAATTTTCTGAATTCTCAACTTCATTCTGCCTTAGCCCAGGTGGTCATGTTTCAGGCTCAATGGTGGATGGTGGTGGGATTTATTTTCCACTTATTTTAGTTATGAAACTAACATTCTATTTTGGGTTTGGGATTGATTGGGAAGGGATTTTACATGATTTTTTGGTCAAAAAGTCCATGAGACTTTCAAACTTGTTGGACAAATCTTTAATAGTGCCTTTTAGTCCTTCAAACTCAAGTTTATGTTGTTGGTTTTGATTTGGAGGTTATGAACTGGTGGATGGATGCTCATAGAGTCTTTGGAAAGTGGTTGGTTTTTGGTAAGAAGGTTGGTTATAAGATTGTTTCTGTTGAAACGGTGTTGGGTTATGGAATTTATTCTAGAATAGTGGTTGGTTTTGAAACTGGTTTTGGTATAGGGGTCTACCTTGATTCTGTTAATTTCCAAACCCATATTGGACTTTGTTAGGATCTCTCCATCTTGGATTTTGTTGGAACTTCCTTGGATGAAAGGCTGCTGCACATGTTTCCATTCCCTATATTTCAGAACATTGGTTAGTGAAATGATTAGGTGACGAGCATAAACCACATACCTTAGCTAGTGCTTGTTGGTCACTAACTTGATTCAAGGCCATCTGTCTCACCAAAATAGTAAGCTCTTAAATCCTAGTTTCTAATAAGGGTGATGGATGAGAAGTGTGTATCACATTAATCCCTATTATTCCAATACCTCTTATTCCAAACTTCTGCGAGTTCTGGGAAATATTTTCAATCCAGCCCTTGGCTTCTTCTGGTGACTTTTCAATCAATGCACCTCTAGATGATGAATCAAGAAGGTTTATATCATTTTATAGTAGTCCTTGATAGAAGAAGACAATAAAGTGATGTTCCTCAATGTATTGATGCAGACAGCTGGGACATAGCTTCTTAAATCTCTCCCAGTACTCATAAAGGGTTTCTCCAGATGATTGTCGTATGGAATAAATTTCTTTCTGAATGGCTGTGATTCTAGAGGGGGGGGGAATAATCTTTGCATAAAACATATTACAGGGTCATTCCAGTCATGTACGTCTCCTGGTTGTAGTCCGTAAAACCATTCTTTAGAAGCTCCATCCAATGAAAATGGAAATTCCTTCCACTTTACCTGATCCTCAGTAACTCCATGGGGTCTGAAAGTAGAGCACACATGTGTGAACTCTTTAATGTGTTTGTTTGGATTTTCACCTGCCAAAACATAAAACTTTGGAAGAAAAGAAATCATGTTATGTTTCATTTAAAAATCATTTTGTAATACCGGTATGACAAGTTTATTGTTTTGATTAAGGAATTGTGGTGCACAGAGGTCTCAAAGTGTTTGGTTTTGATTTTCATCCATGATGACAGGCTCAGAGTGAACACTTGAAGTTTCACATGAGTCTGAAAGGGGAATTTCCAAAAATTCAGATTTTAAATTAAGGTTTCTAAGTATATTAAATAAGTTTCTTTCAATTTCAGGCTCTATGGGTAAAGGTTCAGTTTTTGAGGTTCTAGTCATGCAATTTTTAAGAGAAAAGATGAAAAGAGAATGGAAAGAAAAGAAAAGAAATGTTGGCACTACCTCCCCGACAACGATGCCATGTTTTGACACATTCCTATTGTAGGGTGTGGAAAAAACAAATATAGCCTAAGTTAAAATTTATTATAGTGGGTTACCTAGGTTTTCTTCAAAGAGGAGTGCTCAACAATAGTGTAAGTCATTTAAAATAAGAGGAAGAAGTGATTTTGTTTTTGAAATTGTTTGATTTTGTAAATATAAGAAAGAAACTAAATAAAGTAAAGAAATTAAGTGAAATTTTTAAAACAAATTGGAAAATGATGTGATTTAAATCAGAGATATGATATGATTATCAGGTTAGGGTCGGTTTTCCAATTGTAATTCTATCACAGTTCACTTTACCTAATTCTCTTCTGTTAAATCGTTAAAAGTGAGAATCCACAATCATTCCTTCTCACTCCCTTGGTCAAATAATAATGTGAGAATAAACCTTACTAAAACCTCATATTGGTATAATCTACTTCCAATGTGTACTATATTTTTAGCGAATACCCCCAATTTCCTTAGGCAATTCCCAATCAGGTCTTGTTTATCCCAAGCAATCAAGAACATTCACTACTCCTCACACACGTACCGGTGATCACCGAGTAATTCACCACTAAGTCAAGGTATATTCCATCGTATATAAACCAGAACCTAGTGAAGGGAGATATTTATCCTTTACCAAATAAAAATAAATAACATAATCTAATATCAGATACAATCGTACATGATAATAAAAACTGTTATAAGAAATTAAAACTGATTCGCAGAAGATAAAAGGGATTTTTAAAACATCAATAGCAAGAACTCATGAAATAAAAATAGAAAACCTCTCCTTACCCAATCACACAGAATTTTACCCCACCATTTTAAGGGTAATTGTGAATAAGGGGCAATAATAATGTATTACAAGAATAAGAAGAGTAAAATAAAGAAAAGAAAGAATAGAAATTTGATTCTCCAGAATCTATCCCCTAGAAGTTATCCACTGTTCTACCCACCATCCGGCCGAAAATCACCGAGGTCCCTTCTCATAAAATGTTTTTACTAAAGTTGGATATAGATCCTCAAAATTTAAGAGTCATTGGATAGGTTTAAAGAAAGATATGGCCGAATCAATGCCCATTACTTTTCCTGGCAGCCAAAAACTGTTTCACCCACTCCACTTGAACGTACCCAAAAGATTCATTAATGAGCTTAATATTTTATGAAATTTATTGTGAACCGTAATTTAAAAGTCCTATGTTGACACAAACTATAATCACCTCATGATAATGTCGTATGAATGAGATATTGTAGATTTAATGTGGTGGGGTCCATTCTACCATCCAGACTAAGTTCTTTACTTGATTGATTTTTCTGTACCATTGGGTTTCGAATTGGGTCTTGGTCAAGAAAACAAAATTGAATACCATGATAATATGAAGCCTACATAAAAAATTCACTTCAATTGGATCAATAATATAAAATTTATGCCCGAAAAAGAGAAAATCCAAAAAAACTGTCAATTTTACAGAATTACCCAATTTTCACATTTAAGCCCAAAATACACCAAAAACTCTTAAATGATGCAAATATACACAAATTGAATAATTGGGATGAATTAAATCATGGAAAAAAATATTAATAATAATGAAAATATTAACTCTATCATGTACCAAATACCTATCTGGTGTGGCAATCATCGGTATACCATAATCTCAATACATTGGGCGAAATGTGGGTGATTGAATTTCTGTAAGAGATGTTATCACAATAAATATTACATATCAGGAGAAAGAAAACCATTATGTTCTGCATAAAACTTTTAATCTTTCCCCACATTTTGAAACCCTCAATGATATTCTTTGGAAATTGTATCCATCAAGGGATACAAGATGGATATCAAATACACATAATAAACAATTTACATGATGGTTTTAGGAACACATTTTTATAGAGTCAGATGAAAATACAAATTCAATTTTAGAAAAACTTTGATGGATAGATGGAGGTCCAAGTGTGTATGTATTATCATATAATGATTATGTAATTAATGGTTATAAATTCTATACAAAGTAAAATTATGAATAAAGTACCATTAAAAATAGTGGAGTTACCATTGTTGTTGAAGCGATGCATAATTCTAGTACTAATGATAGAAATCCAATTTATGAAAATATGTCATACTTTGGAATTATCAAAAAAATATGGGAGTTGGATTATAAAATATTTCAAGTGCTTATTTTCTAATGTAAGTGGTATGATAAGAGGATTGATGTTAAAAAAGATTAATTGGGATTAATGAAAGTTAATTTTAGTAAGGAAGGGTTCTAAAATTAACCATTTATAATGGAATCACAGGCAGTACAAGTATTTCATGTTCCAGATCCCACAAACCAAAAGTGGTCAATTATTCTATTTTAGGCAAAAACACCAATGAGTTAGAAGAAAATTCATCTATGGATAATACTTTCATTGGGAAGACACAATCATTTTACAGTATACCTAATGTAGACATTGTTTTGTATGTTAGAAGAGGCCACAATGAAGGTATTTGGATAGTCGATATTGGAGTAAAATCACTCTAAACTTTAAAAAATAAAAAGAGTGTTCAATAATATGGTTATATTTTTTGTAATAAACACCATGTTACCTCATGTTATTATCCATTCACTGCTACATTTATGTAATATAAATTAAATATTAATCCACTTTTGAAGATAATTACCTCTACACATGATGGTTCTCCCAACCCCAATGCATAATAGGACTCTCAACTTTCTTTTTCTCATAGTGTAGAAAAAAATGACCGTCTGCATGTGCTAGTTCTCGTAATCTTGAGGAGAAATAGATTTATCAACCTCCTATTGCTCCTAGTTCATAGGTATAATGACCATTTATACATGACGATGCTTCTGCTCTAGAGGAACATATTGACGATGTTGAATATGAGGAAATGTTAGGTGATAATGGCCATAAGACTAATAAAAAATAAGAGCATCATAGATTGATGGTGTTCAAAAAAACCAATAAGGTGAAAATCAAAGGAATAAAGTACAAGGTCAGATAGAATCTGTGGGGCCATTATGTTAACACCAGTAAGACCTTGTTCAATAGTTAGAATGGAATCATCATTAGAAAATGCATGCCAATTGATGTAGATTTGTGTCACCATGTAGTTCCCATTCTCAATACACTAATGTGGAAGATATACAATAACATTATTATATCAATTATTTATTTTAAAAAAATGTATCATTTACTTACTTGTCATCATCCATTGTAAGGTGAATTTATAGTAAATGACTCCCATAAGAAATATGTATTAATATTTGATGGAAGAATTCATAGAGGATTTCACAAAATTAAAATTAGAAATTATATTAAATATTCTAAAGAAAAAAATAAACCCTCACATAATGAATATCTATGCACTTCTGATAATCGAAGAAGCATGGGTTTCATTTACTAGCCATCTTGCAGATGTGTCTTTTTAGTTATATTATGTCTAGTAATATGTTTTGTGATGATACATGTATTCATCCCATTGATTGAATTTTTTTATGAAATAGAAACCAAGTTCTAGGAATAAGGAAAGAGTAGAAAAAATAGCATACCCCTACAATATAGCAAGGATGGGATATTCTTCACTTGAATTTTTTTTTACATATTTTAAATCTACTGTAATAATTTTATGTGACATAAAAAAACACCATAATTAGGTTCATAAATTTATATGCACATTGATGACTCCAATTCTAAATCCACTTTCATCCCACACCATGTTATGTGGAAGGAGGCACATGTAAATAAATACTAGATACAAATAGATTAAAAAAATAAAAAGTGTGGGAAACATGTGTAAGTATTTCATAAAAAAATTGTTTTTCATTAAATCTATATTAAATAACAATGATCACTTATTTTACTATATTTTATATCTAACATAGTCACATAAACAACAACACCTGTATCGAATGAACACATGCCATTGGTTTCCTTTGAGTGGTAAGAATAGTATGGTCATGTAAGAGGTGTGGGTTTTGGGGTGACACCCCAAACATAATTTGAGAAAAAAACATGTGGAGGATCAAAGTGAAAAAATGAAATAGTTGAGAGAATGACTAGATACCCAGCTATGAGGTGATCCATTACCATAAATGAAATTTCTTATCCAAAATAATAAATGTTATGATAAATGTTTCCATGGAATTTTAATTAGGAAAGAACTAATACCTTTTCTGTACTAATATTATATAAGGTGATAATGACTGGGATTTATATCTATCAACACCCACCCATCACCCTGTAGCGAGGGATACAATGTTCAATATCCAAAATGACATGCTACACCACAAACCACATCCACATGTCATGTGAAAGTGTCGATTAGTGTAGCCCATGTGCCAAGCACTGAGCTATATGTTCCAATTGATGGGGAAGATATTCATACGGTTGAAAAAGATATTGAAAAATTCATTGAATAGTCATCGCATCTTGTAAAAAAACATTTTTAAAAGGAGGTATTCATTTCTAATTTATTTTTCATACTAAATGTTTATCAGTTAATGAAAAAAGTTATGAACCAAAAAATGCTATTACAAACAAACAAAGGGAAGGGGATAAAATGAAATACTGACTCAAAAACATCTAATTGATCAACCAAATGATTAAAAATATCTATCAAAATACCCATTACACCACTCGTTCTATATCCACATTTTCTAGAATTAAAGGTTCATGTGAATACAAAGTTAAAAGACTATAGTAGTCACATATATGATTATGAATAAAATATGTACGTAGAGGAAGTTTAAGACTTTATTAGTGTTCATAATGTATGTGAAATCCTTGACTATGATTGGCTAGGTAGCTCAGTTGTAAATGTATACATGAGTTATGTTTTCATGGTTTGATTTTCCAAAATCCAATACACTATGTTAATTATGACTACATATATTTAATATTTTTTTATGTGTATACATGAAAAACAAATGAATGAATTTTCCTATGAATTTTTTAGGACTCATTAATCCTCACATCACCTCTATAGAATAACCAAAAATAAATACAAAAAAAAGGACGAAATATTTCAAGGTCTGGTCAAATCATTTGAAAGAAATTTTTTGGATGAGAGACTCTATTTAATACCAAAAAAGAAAGGGTAAAAATCTACAATTTTATCATATGAAATTTATTTTCATTTCTTTCATTACTTATTCTTTTTTTAAGAAGCATTTGATTCTATTTGCATTAAATTTTGATACTTCAAAGATATATTTCCCAGATTCAATGCATGGATATCTAACAAAACATCCACACATGATGTAATTTATCAATTTTTAATACACTACACACAATGGTTTATAATTAAACATAAATTTATATAATTTATATTGTCTTTTAGCGAGGACTTTGTTAGGATTGGGTGATGTATCAATATCATGAAAAAAACAAGGTTGAGGCTAGGGGTAAGAATGAGGACCGATACAAGTTCTACGACTTGACAATAATCATGGTATATATAATAAGTTTTCACTATCAAAAACAAATATCAAAACAAATTAATTATTCTACTCAATGTTTCTGATGTGTCCCAAAAAACCATTGAAAATGATTGTGGTCATTAGGATTGTAAATTTATGAGAGAGATCTTATTCTATGAAGAAAATAGCATCCCTGAAGTGGTATTTTTAAAAATAATTACAATTTAATTAAAAATATTTATTAATACTATGCATGTTTATATTTTTACAATACTACCATGATTATTTAAAATATTCATATTCCCAAGATGATATAGATGTGTTCGGAAATGAATGGGTAGCATACCCGATGGAAGAATGTACACAAATACCGTGACGATGTGACTTCCATTGAAGAAGTGGATTATTTCATATTTTTTTTAATTTAATTATTTTTATTATTACTCACATATATTTTTTTCCTTATACAATTGGATTCCTTTGTTCAAGTTGAGGTGTTTTGTTCAAAATTCTGATGCTCATGAGATATAGGACTTTGAGGCTTCAACTCAGATATTGACAATAAAGAAATGGGTCAAGAACGTATAAAGGTGAACTCATACTGCTTATGAAATTAATTAATTTTGTCAAAATTTTATCTATTATTTGTAAGTTTGTTTCCATATCATTTTTATATAATACTTATTTAGTTTTTTATACATCATTTGGGAAGTTATACTTTCCTTTCAACGATCTGCAACAATCCATAAAAGAGAGAACATTTTCCTTTCAGGTGGAAGAGGAAACCCCATGTTTTATGAAATGTGAAGTGAATCATAAGGATGCATCTTACAAGGAATTCCTATGTATCTGAATGAAATGTATGACTTCCCCATAAATATTTCATGAACATTTTTCTGAACAGTGTAGTAATCAGCCGTAACTCAATTAGCTTCACCTCAATCTGATACATAGTGTGCTCGGTATGACTCAACATAGATGTTTTTAGTTTAAAATATTCTTTGATACTTTAAGATTTATATATTATAAACAACCATAATATGATACATGACTCATGATTACGATCTACGATATGAAGGGTATGAATTTATAATGTTAATATCACATTCTAACATCTTTATGCTCATGTTATCCTTATATGATCATTGATATCTCCCTTGTTTACAATTATTGAGATTCTATGGTCACCATTTATTATGTTTCATATCTTGATGTTATTAATAATTCTTTTATAAATGATATGCCTAAAAAGTTTTCTAGTAAAGAATAACTTAATGAGAGACTCTTACAAACTAGTTCTTTATGTTTCCATGTTTCCAAAAGTAGTAGACATAAACTATTCAGGCATATATCATTATGTTATGTAATGAAAATTAATATACTAATATTTTATATCTATCTATGAAATTTCAAGGTCAATATAGTTATTATCAGAGAAACTAACCTACTCAAAACTATGCCAAAAGAACAATTGACCGATATCACTCAAAGTTTCTACTTTTAATTAAAATTAACGTTGATTTTAGTAAAAAGAACAAGTTCTATACTTAAAAAAATATAAATAATTCAAATTTCTTTTATAATTTATAAAAATGATATAGAAGTCATTTTGTATGTGTAGGAATCAACCACACCTTAATCTGATGCATGGTGTGGCCGGTATGACTTTAAGTGTGTATTTTCATATTATATTGACATTAAATTGTAGAAAAAGAACAAGTGACATACTGAAAACCAAGTAAAAAATACGAATTATTTTGATACATTTGGAAAATGATCCATGATTCATTTTTGACATGTAGGAATCATCAAAACCTCGACCCAATGAACAATGTCACTGGTATGACTAAAATTATCCGTTATCTATTTAAAATTGTGATTTTAGATCAAAATGTGTCACTCAATAAAAACCAAGAAACCATGCTATAATTGTATTTATAATTTAGGATAGAGATTCATAAGTCATTAGTAATGTGTATAAAAAGGTCTCACTTCAAACAAATGAAGGATGTGATCGGTATGACTCAAAATTCATGTTTTGGGTTTGGAATGACATTTTTAGTAAAAAAAAAAAGAAATTGAATTCTAAAAACTGAACAAACACATTTAGATTATTTGGATACTTTAGGAAAACTATCTATATATCATTTTGGATGTGTATTAATCATCCTAATGTCAATATGATGCACAATGTGACCGGTATAATTCAAAGTGTCTATTTTTATTTAAAAATGCCATTAATTTAACAAAAAAACAACAAGTGACATACTAAATAATGAGAAAATGAATTTTGATTTTATTTATATTTTAGGAAAATGATCCATGAGTTGTTTTTGATGGTAAGATTCAATATTACCTCAATATGATGCACGGTGTGTAAAGACCCTGAAATTCTGTGGATTTTTTTTAAAATACATGGGAATTTTACAAGTCTGCAGTTTCTAACGGTGCTTGATTCCGAGGCCTGGTGTGCCCAGAATCAATTTCTGAAGATTTGTTCAGGTGCGTTCAGTAAACGTATGAGCGGGATTTTATATATTTTGAACCGGTGCTCTGAATTGAAATCCGAAATCACCTTTGAACTCGCAGCACTGATATTCGCTTAAGTAGACCTTGACCGCAGTTGCGTTCTAACAAGAGTGGAAGATAGTTTTGGGGGTTTTTAATTAAGTTAAATAAAAATAAGGGTTAACTTATTTTTTATTCATTGGTGGTTAAAACTTCCAAGAGGAGGTTAGTGGTGGGCCCACCCGCACATAACCTCCCTTGGGAGGATGTTATTAGGTGGGGCCCACCTGAGCCCTTTGACTCCTCTAACCCCCCTTTGACCTCTTGTAACTCTTAGACTTCCCCCATAATTGTGCCAACCCTCTCTTCATTTACTTCTAACTCTCACACTCCCCTATTCTAATTTTGAATCCTTTCCACCCCAATTAATTAAATGAGTTGTCTCATTTAATTAAACAAACCTCTTTGTGTCGTGGTGCCAACAAATAATAGACTTCCTCTATTATTTTTGGTTGGCGACTTGGTGGAGCCTTTTCTCTCCAACGAAGAACCACCAAAGAACGAAGAACACCGTCTTCTCCCTTCTTCAACCAGGGCAAGAAAGGGAAGCATCACCGCCCGCGAAGAACGCCGACGATGTCATCTCGACTCATCTTCTCCGAACTCTTCCTCCTCCGACGTTGAAGGAACGACGTCCGCCTTACCGCAACTCTGTCAAAAAACACCGAACTCGAGGTGGGGGATTTGAGTTATTTTAAATATGAGATTAAACCTCCATTATTCATCGTAAAAATTTCTGGATTGGTATGCCAAATGATATCGTCATGACGAGGAGGGTTTAGACCGCAAAAACATGGCCCGAACCTCCCCCGTTTTGGTTGTATTTAATTATTGATGACAGAGGCAGACCACGGGAGAAGCCGACGGCGCAAGGGCCGCCAGACCGTCAGAACGGCGCGACGCCGTCGCGCCCTGAAAAGAAAATCCGTGGTCAGGCAGGCTGCAGCAGAGCCGGAAGGGCGCAGTGTCATCGCACTTCGCCGGAGAAGAACTGTGGCCAGAAGGTCCATGGCAGACAGAAGAGGCGCGGCGCCGTCGCGCCGCGCCGCATTGAAGGTGTGGAACCGCGACCAGAGCGGGCCGCGACGAAGGGGTACAATACCATCATGCCGCACCAGAGAGGGACCACGGGAAAAGTCCGCGGCGGTCGAAGGAGGGTGGCCGGGTGAGCCAGCCGCCGCCGACGCTCCACAAGGCGGGACCCAAAGGGTCCCGCAGTTACTTCGGAAGCCGGTGGCATGACACACTCCACGTGGCGTGGCTAACTGGGCCACGCGGCGTGGACAACCGGGCAACGTAGCCAGCCTGGCCACAAAACTAGCTGGGCCGGGCCACGCTGCCAGCCGGGCCCAGCCACACGACCAGCCGGGCCAGGCCACACAGCCAAATGGGCCGGGCCACATGGCCAGCCGGGCCGGGCCATAAGGCCAGCCAGGCCGGGCCACACGGTCATCCGGGCTAGGCCATTTCCTCAGACCGGGTCGGACCCTCGGACTAGGTCAGACCTCAGTCCGGACCGAGTCGGGACGGGTTGCTCCGACTGGGTCGGACCGGACACGGACCCGCTATGTCCATTTTTCACCTTTCCGCCCATATCTTGGGCTTCGGGTGTCTGAACGACGGACTGTCTGTGGCAACAGAGGGATTAGAGAAGGACGTTTCTTTTGGAATTCCCCACTTGTGGTTTGGACGTAGTTGGGGTATGGCTGGGTTGGTTTGAACCTAAAAACCAACCAGGCCCCTGGAACGGAAATGCCAATAACTCACAGACCGAACGTCTGATTGACGCGCCGTTTGTCACGTTGAGTTCCTTATGGTGATATGGAACTAAGAGATACATCAACTAGAGACTTAATGGTAGTTGATGTATCGACACTTGGCTCGAGGAGCGGACCCTCCTAGAATCGAGCATGCTGTGTGCGGAAACCCTATGGATGGCTGCGAATGAGATGATAGGATCCTCCGTGGGTTCAACAATGACAATACTGTACCAGGATAATCTGTGGGTTCGACAGTAACGATACTATACCAGGATCCTCCGTGGGTTCGACAGCAATGATACTGTGCCGAGATCCTCCATGGGTTCGACAGTGATGACTTCTGTACCAGGATCCTATGTGGTTTCGAGAGCGCTGATACTGTTCCAGGATCCTACGTGGGTTCGACAGAGGAGATGATTTAGTGGCTACAACTAATCATCTGCACCCCTATACATGATTTGTATACCCGTGTGAGTTGAGTCTTGTATTTCTCTTATTATCATCGAGATGATTGACTTTACTTCCTTTGTGGAATGGGTTGTGCTTGGGCTCATGAGTTGGAGTCGGACGGAGATTGGTAAATTAGGTATATGTATGGGCATATACCTAAGTAGTTATGGTTGATACTTTGTGATTGTATCTTACTACTGTGGTTTATCCTTAGTGGATTTTGGGAGACCTTCAGGGGTCTCGGGGTCACCTACTGAGTATTGTTATAATCACCCCTGCACGGGCTTTGCCCGCACCTTGTTGTGTTCTGTGCAGAAGAGGTTCAATAGTGATCGAGGTAGAGGGTGATAGACGGGAGGCTGATCGGAGATGGACTAGACGGGATGTACCTCGGGGATGAGTTGTTCGAGATCTGTACCTACCCTTTAGGTAGGATTCCCCAGTGGATGATCCAGGAGCTATTTTCCCTTTTTTACTTGTATTTATACTTGTTGTTCAGTTGAGTTTGTATACTGGCCCACTTACTTTCAGTACACTTTACTTTTCTATATTAGTACTTGTTGCTTCTACTTCTTGTGTTCAGACTGTATGTGTTATAGGTTTAAAGGCAATGCCTTTCCCTTTTTATCATGGATTCTCCTTTAGTGCTAGTCGCCAGCCCCTGGCCTATGGAAGACAGGCTTGGGGTAGTCACGACACGGGCCCCGAGGATGAGTCATGACATGGTGTGACCGTCATGAATCCAATTACATCTTTTTATTTAAAATCAACATAAATTTAAGTAAAAAAGAACAAGTGACATACTAAAAACTAAAAAAATACATTCGTATGGTTTTTATATTTTATTAAAACTATTCACGTGTCATTTCTGACATGTAGGATCCAACCACACCTCAATACAATGTATGGTGTGACCGTTATGACTCCAAATGTGTCTTTTTATTCAAAATTGACATTAATTTAGGTAATAAAACAGGCGACATACTGAAAACCAAGAAAATGGATTTGGATTGTTTTGATATAATAGGAAAATAATACATGATTCATTTCTAACGTGTACCGGTCAACCAAAACTCAATCTGATGCACGATGTGATCGGTATGACTAAAAGTTTCATTTATCAGTTTAAAATTGTAATTTTAGTCCAAAATGCGTCACTTATTGAAAACCAAGAAAATGAGATCTATTTGTTTAAATAAATTTAGACAGTGATTCATAAGTCATTTGTGATGTTTATATTGTAGTCTCATATCAAAATGAAACACAATGAGACCATTATGACTCATAATGCATGTTTCCAGTTTGAAATGTCATTTTAGTAAAAAAACAGTACTGGCATACTAAAAACTGTGAAAACACATTGTGATTATTTTGATACTTTAGGAAAGTGATTTATAAGTCCTTTTTTATGTGTAGTAATTATCCTCACCTCAATACGATGCACGATGTGGCTGGTATGACTCAAAGTGTGTCTTTTTATATAAAATTGAGATTAATTTAATTAAAAAGACCAAGTGACATACTAAAAACCGAGAAAATGCATTTGGATTATTTTTGTAATTTGAAAAAATGATCCATGAGTTATTTGTGATGTGTAGGAGTCAACCAAACCTAAAATTGAGGCATGATGTGACCAGTATGACTCAAAGTGTCTTTTTATTTAAAATCGACATTAATTTATGTGAAAAGAACAAGGTACATATTGAAAACTAAGAAAACACATACAAATAGTTATTATATTTTATGAAAATTATTCCTGAGTCATTTTTGATGTGTAGGATTCAACCACACATCAATAAGATACACAGTGTGACTAGTATGACACAAAGTATGTCTTTTTATTTAATATTGACATTAATTTAAGAAAAAAAGAACACGTGACATACTTAAAACTAAGAAAACACATTATTTTTTTTGATACTTTTGGAGAATGATCCATGAGTCACTTGTGATGTGTAGAGATCAACCAATCTTAAATATGACGTACAATGTGACAAGTATGGCTAAAAATTTCCATTATTAGTTTAATGTTGACATTTTTGTTCAAAAAATGTCGCTCACTAGAAACCAAGAAAACATGCTCCTATTGTCTTGATAATTTAGGAAAATGATTCATATGTCATTTGTGATGTGTATGAAGTAGTATTATGTTAAACTAACACACAATTTGACCAGTATTACTCATAATACATGTTTCCAATTTTAAATTACATTTTATTAAAAAAACACAACAGACATACTGAAAATCAAGAAAACACATTATGATTGTTTTGATAATTTATGAAAATGGTCCATCATCAATTTTTGACTAGTATGAATCATCCACCCCTAAATCTGATGCATGGTATGATCATTATAACTCCAAATGTGTCATTACTTAAAATTGACAACAATTTTAGTAAAAGAATAAGTGACATACTCATAACTGAGAAAACACACTCTGATTGTTTTGATATTTTTAGACAATTATCCATAACTCATTTGTGGGATGAAATAATCAACCCCACCTCAATAGGACACACGGTGTGACCAGTATATTTCCAAATGTGTCTTTATTATTAAATACTAAAATTTTATTAATGTATTCTTTCATATTAATGTTTAATTTATTTCATTATAGTATTACTAACATAAAATTTGTTTTCATGTATAGGATGAATCTTTTGTTCAGGGATAGATGATTTTTTTAGAAACTGATTCCTTGGGAAAACATTTTTGAGAGGGGATCATGAGCGTCAAAAGATGAAATATTAATGTTTTAAAATTTTTGTTGGATAATTATAAATGTAATTATATAAAACATTGTTTGAAATGTAAATAGTATTTTTTTTGTATATACCATGGGTAGAAATTTTTGTATTCATGATGTCAAGTAAATGTATATAGAATTGTTTGAAACTTTAGGTTGTATATATCATTGTTTTAAATTACAGGTTATATATAACATGGTTTGAAATTACATGTATTTTCTATGTGTGTTGTTATATTAATATCACATTCCACATAGATAGCCCTTTATGGGAATATTTTTAACTTTGATAAAGGGGCCCTTTTATCACTACTATTTAAAGTGATGATAAAGGGGGCCCTTTATTAATGCTTTGATTAACACTGCTTTTTTATCGTTGTTAAAATCCTATTTTCACAATGTTAAAGGGAATATGTGTAGTAGCGGGATCACAAGCTATGATACTTGCCTATAAAAGGAGGATCCCTTGGTCATGATAGGTTCTTGTAAAATATTCAATAGCTCTTTTTTCTGAAGAAACATATAATCCGAAATCTTTATTGGTTCGTGAAGAATAGAGGGTCTATGTAGTTATTTATTGCACAGAGGGTGAGGAGGTTGTGATCCTTCAATGGGTGCTAAGTAACCTTGAACCACTTTGAGAAGAATGCATTTCCACAAATCCACTTGGGAAAGTGTTACAACACATCTCCAATGATTTTAATGAAGTTCTAAGATTGATGAATACTTCCTGGTTCACATGACTTTTTTGAAAACCACAAGAAAGTGTATACTTACACTATATTCATAGGAAAGAAGATATTTAGTGATTCCAGTTTACACCTTGAATACATTGATAAAAAAAGGTGGACAATGTGGTTCACACACCCATGAAAAAAGGGATGTATACACACACATTCAATTAATCATAACTAAAGGAACACATGTAGTGTGTAGATATTATGTGTGCGTGAAGGAAGGTCAAGAAGGATAAGTACTCATGGGAAGTATTTTGTGAAAATAATTTCCAATGAAACAAACAAGAATGTGAGGGAATTAATTTAATTTTTTTTTATTCACATGAATTTAGAAACAAATAGAAATTTGTATTATAGGAATATATGGATACGTACAAAAATTGAGTCACCCAAAATATGTTTTGGATGCCATGAAACTTATTCCAGAGGTGGATCAATCTGAATTGAGCTTGTGAAAGTAATTTTCTTTCCTCATATACTAAAGAAGACTGTGTGAAAAAAATTCAAACATCTAAATGAGGTCATGTCTTAATTTAGAAGGAATTATAGCTCGAGTATAGTTACACTGAGGAAACTGATCAAGTACAGGTGATCATAATTGATTGAGAAAGACCATTAGAATACAAGGGTACTTGAAAATGTACACAAGCATGAGGGATTAATCAATATTATGGAATAAGATCAATAGATAATTGTATAGTAGATCAACCTTGAATAATTATAATAGTATTTTATTGGTGATATATTATAATTATATTGTGTGATTCAGGGGAAGTAGCCTCTATTTTGGATTTTGTAGTAGGACAGTGTGGATATTGTTAACACTATGAGATGAAGTATAAAGAATCTTTTGTGTGGATTTAGGAGTGATATACTTTGATTACATATCAACTATTATAAACACTAAAATAATATTATAGTGGAGAATGTGTGTGTGGAGGAATAACCGGCATGACAATGAGTAGGTATCTATACCAAACCTTGTATGTCCTTGTGTTCTATTCCATTGTGTTTACTGTATTATTCAAGGTAATGATGAGAGACAAAGGAAGGATGGATCAAGGATTTAACTAGTCATAATGTTTTCATTGAAACACAAAATTTTTTAAAAATAAAAAGAAACAACATATTTACACCTCAACTATCCGTGTTTAATCTGAACTAGGGAACTATAAGTCATATCAGAGCCATTATCACCAATGAAATATCAAACAAAATATTGAGAATGAGAAACATGAAAGATCCAACATATTTTTATAAAGGTAGTTTTAAAATCTTTTAATGGATAACCTAGTTTAAATATAAATTTGGAAATTTCATAAATTTTATCTGCCAATTTTTTTTTTGAAATTGGAACATAAAAAATTAGCTTAAGGTGATTTTTTTGGTATTTTTCTTCGAGGTTTCATTTTTGGACCAATAATGGAAAATACTGAATTTTAATACAAAACTCATTTCTCTTATAATATATTAATATAGGTAAATAATATTTTAAATTTATTTTCAAGTAAAATTAGATCAATTATATATCCATTAATCCAATATATTTCATTAGAATTAATTTCGCACTGAAATTGGATATAAAAACATTTCAATCTTTTGGAAAATTTTACTTTAAAATCCTGCTTTATTGTCATGTCTCCTGGATTAAGTTTAAATTATTTTCTGGCACTTATATGATTGATATTTTGGAAAATGTATTCCATATTTGGATTTATAATTATTTATAATTTTTAATAAGGTAAAATGATCTTCTTACAAAAAATATTAGTGAATGTGATTAAAACTAATTATAGCAAATAAGAAAACAATTATCTTAACAAAGGACTAAAACTTAAAATGAATACCCAAAAGGACCTATAAAATTTTAAAATATCTATTTCAATTCCATAACTAGACCTTATAATACATTTTCTAGAATTTTTACCATTATTGAAGAAACATGACTTGGGGAAAATGTGGGTGGAATTCCGTTTTAAAAAATTTACAAGAATGCCACTCCTCCTCTACTATAAAATGGTACTCAACCCTCCAACATAATCACACATACAAAGACAATTTTCTTTCTCAATATATGATCAAATGATCTCCCAAAATACCTCCCCTCATCTAATAAATCTCACCTTGGGAATAAATTCAATAAAGTAAGTCTTATTGGTATAAACCAAATGGAATTACCCGAAAATGAGGTAACCTTCTTCAATGATCACTTTTGTTTCATTTACCTCTCCACCACATAAATTATTTTTATATAATTATTATATAGTAAAATAATTATCCAAAATATAATTAGAAGTTTTGATTATAAGGGATTGAACTAATGTTACACACACTTCCATCTAATGGGTAATGAACTTACTGTTCGCGTGTAAAACGAACTACCGCCTCGCGAAATGATGATTGTTCGTTCTTCCTTTACTACTATTCATGGAGGGAATTATGATTTAAAACTTATTTATATATGATATATGAAATATTTATGTTTTAATAAAACTTATTTAATTTTTATACAATGCATACCCTTAATTATTTTAATTTTGTAAATTTGATAACATTGTTTGTAGATGTTTGGACTACATCCTCCTCAAAGTGATGTGATTTGTTCACAATATACATGGAATCTATTAAGGATGGTTTTAATAATAATATGTTAAATATATGACATAAATTTTATAATTTAATTATGATATACATTTTTATAATTTTCTTTTCATTCTTTTAAAATAAAACAATGAAATAGAAGGTGCGTTCATGCATACGTACAACCTACCATCTTCAGTAACAGTACATTTGATTTACTATCTCCAAATATTATGGTTTCATATAAATACATATAAAATTAATATATATAAAATTTAAATAATGATTTAAATTCTATATATTATTATATTATGTTATATTGAATAGGATAAAAAATATCAAGTTAAAACATAATTGACAAACTAGGAAAGTAACACCCAAAATAGTGAAAATAATGAAATATTATTAAAGAATGAGAAAGAAGATATTATAAAAAGTTAACATATGATATTATAAATATTATTATTCTTATTTTATATGTAATTGAAAAACTTAAAATCATTATAATGGAGGATAATGTATGTTCACCCTAATGAAAACACAAGGTAAGGGATTTCGTCTCAATTTGCATTCCATTGTGGATTATTTGTGGTTAAAGAACAATTATCTTTAATGTGGTTTATATAAAACCTATTTTTCTCTTAATATCACGATTATCTCATAATTCATGCTATTTTATGTTTCAATTTTAATTATCTCACCCAAGGGGTTTAGCTGGAAAATTTTAAAGTTGTAAAACAAATATTTGTAATATAAATTTCTTTTTTGATTGTTAAATTTATCCTAAAACAATAAATTCATTATAATCATTTAAATATCCAAGTTCTTGGGAGATAGATAGTATTATTTGCTAAACAATATACCATATTTACAAAAAATGTTTACTTTTACAATTAGTTTATTATATGGGGAAATATTGATAAATTTGAATTCTTTATTCAATACAGATATTTGAGAAGGTGTAATGTTTATTAGATGAATTAAATACCTAATATGAGGAATTCATTAGATAGGCCTTGATGGGTGGGTCTCAGACAATATAAATACCCTCAACACATCAACATGTTCTCATGTGAAAAATATATTTTTCAAATTAAATAGGTTTCTACCTACATTTTTAAACTGTCTTGTGAAAGGTTTTGAAGTCAAAGGGGGTTCATGTACCTCAGAAATGACATCAAACAATTAAGTAATTCCTTTATTGTGATTCAATATTTATTATCAATGATTTTTTACGATGAAAATATCCATATATTCATTTAATTATAAGTTTATTGATTAAATGGTAGGTGATTTTAGTTTCATACCCTTCTATATTTATTTTACTTTATCAAGTTATTTAAATGGCATGTGTTTTAAATTATTTACCTTGTAATATTTTTGACACACTAACTTCTTATTTTATTGATTATATGGAATATTTATTCAGTTATTATCATTTCACAATGACTAATTTCATTGATTCAATATTTATTCCACTATACTTCACACTTATTGAGCATTTGAGATCACCCTTATTATGTTTCCTTTTCCAAATAATCCAATATGGGTAATAAGAATGATGTTCAAGGATATCATGGATGGAATAAATCTTTCCTCAAAAGGAAAAAATTATGTTGTAATTATTGTATTCAATTTTATTTTAAGACAGTTGTGTGTATCTAGTTTACCAAGACTACTAAAATAATCAGTCCATTGGGATTTGATTCCCTGTAATCATGCCAATGTAATGGTAGTAGACACTAGCACCAATATTTCTTGGGTTAGTTCGCTACAGTTGTTATCAAAGAAATTTTAATGGAAATCTTGGAAACTGTATTTAGAAAAAATAGATTAGATAACATAACCCTAATTTGTACGTTGAGTATACGTATATAAGAACATTCTAGTACATGAAAACGGGCCTTAATGCATAGCTGTATTGAAACTCCTGAGGGATATACTTAGGATAATTCGATTTTTTTTATAGAACATTATGTAGGATTTGAATAAATAATGAAAATTAATTTCCTAGGTTAAACCTTACACCATGTAATGACTTATGTTGAAATAAAAATTTTGAAGTATATACTGGTATTCTAGAAATAAATTGTGGAATCATTTTTAACAATATTAGTTAATTTATAATAGTCATAAATCATCTAAGGATTGATTAAAATTTTCAATGAAAATATGTCTTAATTGGAATAAGGGTGATGAATAACATAATGTGATTATGAGATTATAGTTGACCATAAGTCATATGTATAAAACATTTGTTTAGGTTTTATGAGATTAAGGATACTTTGTAAGAGATTTAGGAAAATACCACTCATTAGTTAAATATTTGTCTTAGTGGAAAATATATTTGAGTAATAATAACCACACCCTTTAGGGACATGTGTTTAAAGGTATTGATAAAATTTAGTGTTATTATGATCATTAATAAAATTTTAATAATATTAAATGATATTATTAGTTTTTTATAAATATTTTCTGTTTAAAATCATAGAAAAAATCTTATTAAACGATTAAATTTCAAGGAGGTCCATTATATTTTAGAAATTATATTAATATGGTTTTAGAAAAAGAAAATATGTTTACTGAGTGACAACCAATCATGTCAGGAAATGCGATGGGGCTTGAACTGATTACTGAGGGATTAGAAGGGTTTAACAGGAACCAATGACCAATAAAATGTTCTGGTTAATATTTCATTTTTTTTAGTTTTACAATTTGGGGAATAAATAAGATTTATGAACCAGTAGTGTTACTTGTTAGTTTTAGAGATTAATTTTTTAACCAGATCGGAATTTGAGAATAGTTAGAGGCAAATAGAAATACATACCACTCTTTTATAGGCCTTACGATTGGTTAAAAGTGTATATTAGTGCTTCAGGAATCAAAGTTAATTTTTGTATATCCATTCCTTGAAGTAATGGATAAATTTTAATTTTTTAAAATCACAAAAAATAATGAAAATTATGTTTATAAAATAGAAAAATATCAAGTAAGTATATTTTATTATATTCAAAGGCTATAAAATAATTGTTCATCATTAGGATAATGATCAATAAAATTTTTTTCTAATAAATTATTTTTTGTTGATCTTATGGTTTTCCAAATATTCATATATTTGTAGATTTTAGGCCCTCAAAATTACATTTATTATTCACTTGGTCCTTATAGATTAACTCACTAACTCCATATAATTATTTATGCTTCTCCTCTTGGTCTAAATTTTCAATTTCCACTAATGTTATCCTACATAAAAACCTAGTTATATGTTATTCCATGTGACCTTTATAAATATCATCTTATATTATTATGAGGATATTTTATAAACTCTTTTAAGTTTTCAGGTTTTCAACATATTAATTCACAAATATCAAACCTTTGACTACCAAGATCGAGTTTAAATTGTAGGGACACCATTTATTTATGGGGGGGGGGATAGGGAGGATGTAACACCCTAAAATTTATAAACGAGTAACTTTCTATATGATATCATGTATGATACATAATAAGAAGCATTGGAAGGAATATAACCTCTTGAGAAATTATTTTATTTTTAATATTTTAAATAAATTTAATATATTTTATAGTTTCTAATGGATGAAATAATGAGTTATCTTCTGTCAAACACAACAAGGACTTTATTCAATAGCTTGCATTATAAGCAAGATCGCGTTGTACCAAACTACAATATAATTTTAATATTATTATTGAATATTATAGTTATCAACTATAAATTTTAATTAAAAGTATGAAAAGTATTAACTAAATTAGTAAGATATTATTTACATATGTTTATATAATTATTTAGTGTTAGAAATGAATAGTAAACCCCGTTGAATATAAAAAATGTATTTTTTATGAAAAAATATTTTATGTGCGCCAATGTATTTTATCATAATAAATTATATTAATTGAAATTATGAGATAATATTATTTTAATCTATATAATATATATTAATTTTTTTATACATTCATTCAATATATTTTATAGACATAATATCATAACAATCCTAATTTCTAGACATAAAAACCAATATTTTTATAAAGGCATTTTTATCACTTTTTAATATTGAACCTATTTTAAATCTAAATTTTTGAAGTTTTATAAATTTTTTTATTTCAAAATAAATATAATTTTTTAAATATGATCATAATATTTATCATAGGGAGAATGTTTGGTATTTTTCATTGAGGTTTCATTTTTGATGAATTGTAAAATATAGTGACTTTTAATTCAAAACATATTTTTCATCTAATTAATTTTTATAATTAAATTATATATTAAATTAGTTTTAAATTAGAATTGTATCAATTATACACCCATTAATAAAATATTAGTCATCTTAATTAATTTCCAATTGAAGCTGGGTATAAAAATATTTCAATATTTTGAACATTTTTACTTTAAAAACCAACTTTGTTATCCCATCTACGAGATTAACTTTTTGATAATTTATACCAATTATGTGATTAGAATTTGAAAAATTGGATTCCATATTTTTAATAAAAATATTTTATTATTTCTAATAATGTCAAATTAGTTTTTGGCCAAAATTATTAGGGAATGTGATTTAAATTAATTATAGTGATTAAGAGACAAATTAGCTAAACAAAAGACTAATCATTAATCTTAATGCCCATAATGACCTGAAAACATGTCCAAAAGATATTTATGGAAATATTTTTACACTATACTCCCTTTTAAATTGTTGGTAACATTACTGGATTTAGTTGACATGGGGAAAATTTTGGTGGAATTCCCTTTTCATTAATTTACTATATCGGACCTCCTCTCCCCTATAAAAATAAACTACCCCTACCAATTATTAACACCTCTAAATCCATTTTTATCACCCATAATATGTCCTAATAATCTCCCCACATCCATCCCATAATCTTATAATACTAAAATTTTTCATTAATACAATCGATGAAGTATTTTGTTATAAACAAAAAGGAGTTATCTGAAAACGAGGCAACATTAATCAACGATCAATTTTGTTTCATTTAACTATCCAGCCATTAAATTATTTTTATATCATTAATATATAATATCCATAATATAATTATTTTTATTCTTCTAAGTAATTTAATTAAACTTACACACACTTCCATCTAATGGGCAATGAACTTTCCATTTGTGTGTACGACAGACTACCCCCATAAAAAATAATGATAATTCGTTCCTCTTTTAACATCTATTATGGTGGGGAATATTATGGACACCATATTTATATATTATACATGTGAAATTTATTTTGTCTTCATACTTATTTAATTTTAAAATAACATATACAATATTTCTCTTCATTTTGTGTAAATACGATAAAAATCATTTGTGGACGCATAGACTGCCGCCTCCTCAAAGCGATGTGATTTGTTGACAATATTCATGGAATTAGTTAATGATAGTTGTAATAAAATTATGTGAAATATATAAAATAAAATTAAATTGTAATTATAATAATATTATATGTCATTTACTTTTCATTCTTTTGAAATATGACAATGAAATGGAATGGGAGTTCATTGGAACGTATAACCTATCATCTCCATGAACGATGCATTTCATTTCATATCTCGAGACATTATAGATTATTATAAATAAATATATAATGTATATATATAAAATTTACATCTTTTTAACATTTTTATATGGTTAAATTAGGATCTAATTAATAAGAACAAAAAAAACCAAGTTCAAACATACTCCAGAGACTAGGTAATGAACACCAGAAATAATGAAAATACTGAATTATTATAATAACAAAGGTAAAGGATATTATAATATATTAATATATGATATTATAAATTTTTTTATTTTTAATTTAGTAGATATTTACATGATTAAACTAGTATACTGTAGGATAAATAATGTTCACCCTAATGAGAACACAAGGTAATGTATTTTATCTCATTTTACATTCTGTTGTGACATATTTGTTGTTATGCACCAATTTACTTTAAGGTGGTGTATGTACCATCATTTTTTCTCTTAATATCATTATTATATAATAATTTATGTAATTTTATGTTTCACTTTTAGTTATCTCACCCAAGGGTCTTAGCTTGAAAATTTCCAAGTGGTAAAAGTAATCTTTGTAATATCACTTTCTTTTGTTATTGTTATTTTTTTATAGAAAAAATAAATTTATTGTAATAATTTAAATATACACATTCTTGGGTGATTGATTTTATTATTTCTTAAATTGTATACCATATTTACATACTGTTTTTACAATGAGAGTTATTTGATTACTTGGGGTAATATTGATAATATGTATTATTTATTCAAAATAGATATTTGATAAGTAATATTGTTTATTAATTGAATCGATTACTTGATATGAAGATGGATTTTTTACATTTAATTATGGGTGGGTCCTAGAATTTATATAACCCCTCAATGCATCAACAGGTTCTCATGAGGAAAATAAGTTACAAAAATTAAACAAGTTTCTAGTTATAGTTTTAAACCATCTTGTGAAAGGTCCTTATAGTATAGGTTTTCATGTGCCTCAGACATGACATCAAATAATTATAAATTTCCTTCATTTTGATTCTATATTTATTATCAATCATATTTTCACTATGAAAAAAATCAATGGATTCATTTTATTCTCATATAATTGATTAAATGGATTGTGTTTTAATTTTCATACCTTAACATAATGATGATTACTTATATAGTAATTTAAATGGCATGTGTTTTTTACTTACATACGTTGTCACATTTTCTGTGAACTTGATTATCTGTTTATTGATTACATGAAATTTTTATTTAGTTATTACATTTCCATATTTAGTACTCTCATTTATTAATTACTGTTTCCTTTATTCTTGATTGTTACTGAGAATTTTTTCTCACCATTATTTTGATTCCTATACTAAGGAATCTAAGAATTTCATTAAGAATGATGTAGAAGGATATCATAGATGGAATATAGTTATCCACAAAAGAATAAAATTATATTGTAATTAGTGTATTTAGTAGTAATGTAAATCTCGTATATATATCCTGTTTAACAAGACTAATAAACTGGTCTGTACATCAGGATTTCATTCCTTGTAATCATGAAAATATAATGGTAGTAGAAACCATCTCCTGGATTTCTAGGGCCTACTTTCTACACTAATAATTTTCCCAACACTATCCATGGATCAGGATACACAAGTCAAAAAATATCCCTCATTGGGCCTGATCTAGAATGATTACCGACTTTGATGCTTTGGGCTTTGAAACCATACTTAACATGAACTCATTCTCTAATTCACTCACTAGTGCGTGATCTCTATCCAATGATTCAATTTATAGATTAAGATTCATGAAATAACTAATATTTTAATTTCCATTATCCCTAATTGTAGTCCCATTTTCTCCCATCATTCTCTATTCATCAGTAGAGACAAAAAACGGAACAATAATTCCTTGTCTACTCTATCAATATTATATTCATAATTATTTATACAAAGGATATTGGTTCCATGAATATTCTATAATGTCATAAACCCATCCATTATTAATCCATTGATTACATGATACTTAAATTGAATGATATACATTCAATAATAAATAACTGGGTTCTTTACAAGATGTATAGAATTCTGACTATCACAATGCAATACATTATCCTCTTAGTTTCTGTCTATTTCATTTGAGATGATTTTTATCCAAACATTATCTATCTAAGATTTTGTTATGAAAATGTATTCTACCTCTATGGTAGATAAAGAATCCACCTTACTAAAATGAGATATTCAACTTACATTAGTTCCTCCATAGGTAAAAACATTACTTGCGTTACACCTCCAACTATTGACATCACCTATATGTTCATCATCTTTATAACCCTACAATATCAAATAGATACTTACTTAAATACCACTATATTTCTCCATATTAACTTCAAAAATTTATAGTGTTTTATTCTAAGGTTATCTATGTACATACTCAAAACACCCACTTCAGAAGTAATATCTGGTAGGGTATAGACCATGAAATTCATTAGGATTACAACAACTGATTCATATAGAATGTTTTTTATATACTCACACTCTTTAACATTCCTTGATGCATACTCTGTTCAGAGTTTGAAATGATTTTCTATTGGAATAGAAATCAACTTTTCTTCCAAAATAAATAATATGGTAAAAAAATTTCTATTGTAGTCAGCCAATGATAAGGTCAAGTTTCCCACTATGTGGTCTCTCTTGATTTATATTCCCAAATTTTTTCTATATTCTAGAGATAAATTCATCTCAAACTCTTAAACTATCTTCCCTTTCTTCTAATCAATCCTATATATACATGATCATGTAATAAGAGTTTCATCCACATATAAAATTAATATAAGGTATCCATCATCAAAATACTTGAATAAAAATCATTGAACCATGACACACCATTTGTATTAATTATTTTATCAATAATGGAACAAAATTATTGATTCACCGCATGGGTTCCTGATTTAACCCATATAAGATCTTCTATAGCTTTCACACCTATTATTCCATTCTAGACTCAACATATCCCTATGGCTGCTGTATATAAATTTTATCCTCCAGATCTCCATGAAGGAAATAATTATTTACATAAAGCTTCCTATTATATAAATAATTTATTTCAACAATACTATGAACCCTCTAGATCATAGTAAAATTTACTAAATACGATAAATTTTACGATAATTCATAACCTTCCTTCTATTGAAATCAATTCACTACTAGCCTTGATATATACCTAATTTTACCATTATTTTATTCATTGACATGGTATACCCATTTTTTTGCAATGATTTATTTCCTTGTGTAACCGGTGTTACCTCCCAATAAGTTTTTTTCATGTAATAAAGAAATGTCCTTAACTATAGAAAAAATAAAAATATATAACTCATTCATCTGTATTGACTATTCAAAAAATTATGGCTCTCTATCTTCAACATAGAAAAAATATTGTAAGGTTGATGGATACCTCTTCACAAGCATTCTAACCCTTTTTTATCTCCTCAAATCCACCTAAGGAGTAGGAACCACTGTATTTTGTGTCACGTGCTCAAGTAAACCTTCAATATCCACTTTCCCTCGGTACACCAATTATTTATTCCATTTATTATCTTAAACTAAATAACGGTCCTTGTATGTGAAACCATTAATAAATATCTCATTTTAGATTATTATGATCATATTTTTCTTATTACATAAGAATAAATAACGTACCTACTCAACACCATATCCAATAAAGAATGTGTATTTGGAATTCTAATCAATATTTTCCCTTGCATCACCGTCTATATGTATATATACCTAAAATCCAAAGTCCCTAAAAAGTGATATCATTATCTCATTTCTAGACCAGATTCCCCTAGGTAGAAAATATCCAATTGATATATATGGAGTCCAATTGATGATTTATGCTTCCATTTTTACTACCTATTCCTGAAAAGTATTGGTAAAACCCAAGCATATCCTCGGGCTAATGTAACATTCATTTAGTGTCCTAATAATCCTTTGTGCTACAAAATTATATTTTTGTATACCTAGAAGAGTATTCTACCATTGAATTCTATTATTATTTTAGAATTACCTATACTCCTAACTACCATACTCTCCTATATTTTCAAAACAAAAACATTTTAAAATTTATCCTAACTCACTCTCTATTATGGTCTTTCAATTTTGTAACATTTTAATCATATTATATTTCTCATTTGAAAAGTTATAACCATGTCTTATTTGTTGAGTCATAGATAAATTCCATATAATATTGTGGCCCTAGAATGGAATGTATTGGTGCATGACCCAAATATCAATGTTCACTAGATCCATTTTCCCAAACGTTAGTGTTCTAAATAAATTTTTGAGGGATACCTTCTTTTTTCCTTCCAAAGAGACAATCTTCATACAAGAAAACTTCCACTAGCATCATCTATAGAACTATTCTTTTTTTATAACACCTTCATCCCCTTGTAACCCATGTTCCCAAGCCTATCATTCCATATTTTGTATCCCAAAAATTTTTATGGATATAATGTATTTGAAAATAACTAAAATATTTTATAGGATTTCATTCTTAAATCCCAAACCCATGATCATAGATTCCTTAATAATATTACATGAAACATCAGTTAATATGGTTCTGAAACATGAATTATCAATATTCCTGATAGAAATAATATTTATTATCACATAGGGATATACCATAACTTCTCTTAAACTACTAAACACAAAAATTTAGTTTTAATCCATGAATCTACCATCCCCTCAATCTTGAAGGGTTCATCGTCAACAAGATATACCTCAAAAAATTTCATGGAACATAATTTATTAGGAATCTTTTCTAAAAAGTGGAATTTAAATATTCCCATAAGTCTAAAATACAAACTTCATATTTATATCCACACTCGATATCAATACATAATCATTTTCTTCAGTTTCCATGTTATCGGTATTGGTTTCCTATGCCTTTCATTTTTCACTATAATCCTTATTGATGCTTCCTTTATTCCCATAAATCTAGTATGTAGGACCAATCCCCTTTTAATTGTCTTATATCTTTCCCCTATATTTATATCACCCTCTATGATTATCATATTTTTCATTTCTACCTCTTCCTTCAATGTTTAGAGTAGAAATAGATTATTTTCTTGATCTCATTATCTAAATTTAAATAATGAGTATTAGGTCTCATGTGACTTGTAGAACCTACATTGTATTCCCCAAAAAACTACTCACAACTATTACAATGGCTTCTCAACTATCAAGTAATAAAGATAGTAAAATAATAGAAAATATCCCATCATCCAACATAATTCTCATTGATGAAATCTAGCTTGTAAGTGTTGAATTTGTTGACATGATCAATAATAATGATTCATTCAATCAACTTTAGATTGAATATTTTTATACCTCAGGTAAACACTATTTAAAAGATAAGGATCATCATACATATTTACAAGAACAGTAATCAACCCATCCATAATATTCTCATATCTAAGGTAGATCACCATGTTTTTTTCCAATTAAAGCCGTATAACTCCCAGAACCTATCTATTAGGTACCCCAAACTCTATATTCTCTATATCAGTTGAGTTTTAATCCAAAACCATCAAGTGAAAATAATTCTAATAATTATATTATTATATTTTCATATTTAATATTTGATGTCAGTTCCACTGAAGCAATTGATCTACACTTAAATTATTCCATATCCCCATTTAATTTAAAAAAACAGAACATGAAGATTTGAACATAGGTTTTGATACCGGTTTTTGTGGAAATATGATGAGTAATAGTGATGATTGATTCCAAAAGAGATAGTAAAAGGGATAAATAATTGAACAAGAAGAGTATCATTATACACAATGATCAACATGGTTTAGGAAATTATCCATGAATACGTAGAGAGGTAGAACATTTTTACTAATTTTGGAGAATAATTAATTGGAAATTTCATAACAAAAGAAGTTATAAACTTGATCTCAAATGAGCTAAAAAATAATGTAGTATAATTGTGCCACCAATCGTACAATATATCCACTAAGATACAGTGACCAATTGTTGTATTTAAGTGGAGATAATGTACTACTATATCTAATTTATTTGTACTATTGTAACCATGTCAATGTTTACACTATTATATTTCCATTTTAGTGCCTCTAGTTAGCTATGTTGTAGCCCAATCTCAATTATTACAGTTCCATTTACGGTGTTATGAACTATTCTACATTATTTCTCACCATTAATTATCCCAACTTCATTAGTGTATAAAACTACATTAGTGTGACACATAAAAACCCAAATACAATGACATAACCAATGTTTTGGAGAAAAATAATGACACTGATATGATAGATTGAACTACTAACCTCGATGATACTGAAATCCCAAATAAAACTGATGTCACCTATAACACCGATGATGCTGATGATCCCTAAGAAACTAATCTACCGGATAATTCAAAGATTCTTAATGATATAGTTTATGTTGACATCACACTGATAACATAGATGACCATGATTACACTAGAAATAACAATAAACTATATGATAGAAACACCACTGAAAATATTTATACAGTGATACATATGAAACTGTAAAGGGAAATGAACTCAATGATTATGGGGATACCATAACATTGATGAAACTGGAAGTCAAAATGAGTTGGATGAAACTAATAATCAAGATACCATTGATATTTATAAATAAGATGTTGATGCCAATGAACTTGATGTCCCGAATCACCATAAGTATAGTAAAAATCCTGATCAATTTGATGATGCTATGGACTCTGATTACCATGATGAAATTGAGTATGTTACTAAATTATCATACCCCAAATGATTTGGATAACCCATTTTGACCTAATGATGCCAATGAATCCACCAACATTGATTTCCTTAGTGAAATTGAGGTTGAAAAGGACATTGGAGGACCTAAATATCAAACTTATCAAAAATATCCCAATTATAATGATGAAATAGATGATAATAAAGACCTCAATTTTTAAAAAAAATGATGACCATGATTATTCCATTGATATTTATGATGAAAATTACATTGATGACCCCAATTTGTCCCTCGATGTTGATGAGTTTTTTCCATTGATGTTGTTGATAAATTCATTGATGGTGAAGACCTTCATGAAATTTATGGAACAAGTGATTCTGAGGAATCCCTTGATTCTGATAAACCAAATTGCATTGACGATTGAGATAATACAAAAATAGTTATGTCACCAAATGAAATTAGAGCCCTTGAAAATGATGATGCTATCAATGAACTTGAATACCCTCGTGACATGATATCCCTGAAGAACTGGTAGTACAAATGATGTTTAGAACATAAAAAACCATGATAATTCTAACGATGCTAATGATTTTGATGACATTAACACCCCTAATCTCCCCAATGACATAAATAGAGATTATTTCACTGAAAAAAATGAATATTTAATCATTTATGATGATGTAAAAACCCTTTATAACATCACTACATTTAGAATTTGGATGATTTTAGTGACCTTGATGACAATTATGTCACTAAAGGAACCGATGATTCTAATGATGTTGATTACTCCACTGTCGATGATGTCACTTGTGATGAAAAAGAAATTAATGACAATAACAACACTAATGATTACAAAAAAACCTATATAAAATATGAAACTGATGACCCTGATCATCCAATGAAACCACTGACATTCATAATGTGAACAAACCCAATTATCCAAATTATGTTTATCACTACAGAAATACCAAAGAACCTGATGACTATCCATGTCTTTATTGACACTATCAACACTATCATTGCCATTAGTTTACTAATTTTCATTGTCACCATCAAGTTCATTAGGGTTTTAAGTATTACTAGAATCATTAGCAATGACATCATTGTCTAGGTCATCTACATCATTGAGTATATCATAGTAAATGGTGTTATTAGTGTCAATAAAATCCGTATGTTTATCAATTTATTAGGGTCATCAGAGTCATCATGGTCATTGGTTTCATCTATGTCCATAGAATTGTCAATATTATTGTTTCATTGATGATATTTGTTTCATTGAGGTTATCAACATCATTGGAGTCAACATTATCAAAAAGTTAATTCGTGTCATCAGCGTCATCAATTTTTTTCAATTTAATCAGAGTTGTTGGTGTTATGGGTTGTGTCAATGTTTATAGGTTCATCAATGTTACCAAAATCATCAATTTCATCATTGTCTTATATAGTATTGTGATCTTCAATATTATTATTTTCATTTATATTTTTGGATTCATCGATTTTATCAATGTCCTGGGAATTATCAAGGTTATTAAGGTGGTTGGTTTCATTGATGTCATCTAGATATTCAAGATATCCAAGGTTTTGTAAGTTAATGGTGTCATTCAAATCATTGGTATCATTGGGGAATCACAGTTGTAGGTGTATTTGATGACATCTGGGTTTTTAGATCTATCATTATAATTAGTGTTGATATAAACAAGGTGATTCAGGGTGGATATGGTTATTGTGTTATTATCAATAAATTTATTTATTTTAAGGTTATTTTAGCCAATGTGAGATGATGTAAAGTGGAGAATAATTACATTTCATTCCAAATTGGTTTGCCTAAAATTTTAGATGAAATCCTTGTGTTTGATGAAAAAAGATTAAAAATTTATCATGGTGAGAATTTGGGATTTTCCCTAAAAAAAATGAGTACTATGTTCTAGTATTGTGACCAACACATCATATTAGTTCCTTGAATATGTACCACATGCATGAAAATGATTGTTTTATATATGAATCTTACACATGCATGTAAGGGTGACTGTGGGAGGGATTCACTCTATAATGGGGTATTCACATAAATAATTAGAAAATACCCCCATATAATGTTGAAAATATAGTTATAAATTGATTAGAGGCTCTCTTATTATGTAAGGAACAACTACATGAATCATACTTGAGAGAAGCACTATGGAGAAGCAGTAGCATGATTTCAGAATTCTGAACCAGTTGAGAAGAGGACCTACGTTAGTTTTGCTTCATAAATAGGTAATAAAAAAGGTAGTGGAGTCATTACACTTGAGAGAACATACCATAGTGATGGGAGTTTCATGAAGAGGTATTGGTTAATCCCATGGTTTTTAGTTCTTTTACCTCATCCCATATAAATTACATGAATAGACTATGACAAAAAAATGGAAGAAGGGGTATAAATGAAGCATACCTAGGGGACACTAGGTACTTAGGAGAAGCACACCCGGTCAAAACTATGTACATTGATGAACTAGAGATGATAAAACCCAAGGAGTTGGGTAAACATGACCTGGACAAATCCAGGATCATGAGATAACTACTTTAGGGAACTACCAATAATGAATAATATAAATGTATTAGAGAATAAAAAATATAATTTAATTATATAATACCCATTTTATATTCATTTTAACATATAAGAGAACCTTAATTCATTTAATAGAGGAATACATTATTTATAGTAGTGAATAAGGAGGAGTTAATGATATTAATATATTGGACGTAGTGTGATATCCCTAAATTCAATTTAGAAGTACTTTTCCTGAAATGGAGTAACCATAGCTAAAAAATTCTAATCCACTAGGAATATTGAATTATAGTTTATTTTGGTATGACTGAATAATTAACAACATATTCTCTTAAGACTATCCCTTATAGGTAAACCAAATAAAAAATAACTATTTTCTATGTCATTGATATACTAATGTGTCTCTTGAATTGATGGAATAATTAAACTAATTTAATGTTTTCCAAAAAATATGTGTAACATATCAATTCATACTAAAAGAAAAACTATACACCCTGATTCACCCCTCTACTATCAGGGAATTCCATGGAAAATTAGTCAATATCATGGTATTTTATATTGGTGGTGTTTCTAATGTTTTAATTTGACACCATCCAATTCATTGGGGTATTTGGGGGTTGTTTGGGTTTCCATTACTTCCATTATCACAAATATATTTGTGCATTTAGTGCCATAGGAATACTAGATTTCATCAAGGTCATTAGGTTCATTAGTGTCTTAAATATTATCATGGTTATTAGTATCAAAACCATCGATGTCAATGGTGTTTTCAATATTGTCTATGTCATTGGAATCATTGGATTTTTTTATGGTTATGGAATAATCAAGGTCATTTAAATTAGTAATAAGGTGGTCCTTTTCATCTTGGACATTAACATCATCAACATCATTGCATTCATCATTATAAAGGGTCATCAATATTTTTAAAGTCATAAGTGTTCTTGGAGTCATCAATCATTTGATTCATCATGTCTTTGAGATTCTGGAAGTCATTGATATCATCATGATCACCTGCAGTCTGGTTAATATTTTTTTATCATAGTATTTAGCAACATCAATATCAGCAAGGTCATCAAGGTTTTCAATTTATTCTTCTTTGTTTCCTTTTTAGGGTTGTCAGTATCTTTTATAATGATGGTTTAATCATTAAAGTAGCTAAAATTGGGGCAAAATATTTTGTTTTTGTCATAATCTTCATCACTATGGTCAACATTATGACCTATGGTGGAAAATCCAAGATAATTGGGGTTATTTGGTACATCATAATCTTTACTATCGTATTGGTCACTATGGTTTTCAAGATTATCTCAGTTTTTGGGGTCATCAACCATGTTTGTTTTTCATAGACCTCAATGCAGATTATATGATCGATTTCATCAAGTTTGTTGGGATCATCATTTTCATCAGGGTCATGGATGTCTTATGCATCATTAATTTCATCTATTTCATCATATTCATTTACATTATTGGGCCCACTAATGTTATAATCGACATTAATGATGTATATGTCATTAGTTTCATTAGTTTATAGTGGTATTTGTGGATATTGGATTTATTTGGGTAATGTCCCATAAATTCTGTATAATTTTTTTAAAATTATATGGAATTATTATGAGACCATGAAATCTGAAGGCACGTGATTCTGAGGCCTGGAGTGCCTGAATTGATCCATAGAAGTTTTTGGTACGCTTAATTTAGCACGCGTAAGCAGTTATCCTAAAAAAGTAGAATAACTCTTAAAAGGTTTCCTGGATCAGAAATCGAAGGGAACCGTTGCGTTTAAAATGGCATGTTTACCATAGGCACGACTTAATTTTGGTCGGCGTGGGCCTCCTGTGAGAAAACCCAAAAATGGCATAATCGTAAATAAAATAATAAAATAAATTATTTTATTTTTCAAATGATTATAACTAAAAAATGGTAACTCAGATTGAAAATCTGAGACAACCGCTAAACTCTTGAGGCTATTCTTTATTATGGAAAATACTAACTTTGGACGGTGGGGGCCCCCAGTGAAAGTTAGTTTTTGGCTGTAAATAAAATAATTAAGTGAAAATTATTTTATTGTAAAATTCATAACAATTAAAAAGCAAGTCGGATTGGAAATCTGAGAGTACGGTTGGGTTCATTGGGGATTTTTTCACCTAGGTAGAGCCTAACCTTGACTGTCTTGGGTTGAGGGTGACTTATAATAAATTTTCCAAACTTTTTTTCGGTTTTAGAATGAAGATGCAGTGGGCTGCAGAAGGGGAAATGTGATAGTGCAATTCTGGCGAGTCTTCAGGGCGCGACTCCAGGCGTGGTAGACAGTGCGACGTGCTATGACAGGGCGAGCAGGAGGCTAGGATGGCGGCAGGCTAAAGGGGTGTGGCTCCCTAGTGGTGCAGCGGCAAAGTAGACAACAGGGATCAGTTTTTCCGATGCACATACAGGGTGGTGCAAGCAGGGCTGTGTTCATTTTAGCGGAAGCATGATCGATGGATGAGAGTTGTGAGTTTACATTGCTGAGCATGTGCAACAGGGTTTGAAGTTGGAAAAAAAAATCATGAAAGAGGTTAATTGTAGAGAGAAAGTGTTGACAAAAAATAAGTTAAAAATTAAAAACAATTAAAGATGAAATCTGTTGAATAAGGGGACGCGCACCAAATTTTAGAGGAGTGGGTTTGTTCATGGAATGTGAGAATTGAAGTAAATTAATTGTAAATAATAATAATAATATAATTATTATATTATTATTTTTGGTTGTAAAACCATATATCATCCGTAACATATCCGTGTGACCTCGGTTTCACAAACTGTCAGCGGTAGTGTGACCTTGACTTTGAAATAGAAATTATGAATCTAATATAGGATGTCTTTTTTGGGGTTTTTGATCAGGTACCCGAAACACTCAAATAATAATAATATATTATTATTATTAAATCTTCGACCCTCCATAACTCTTGTGTGTGACGTCCGATTGACTTACCGTCTATGACATCAGAAACCTTGGATCGAGACGGTCTTTTAGGTATACCCCACTTGAGTTTTGGATAAAGTTGGGGTACAGACTGGTTGGATCGAACACGAATCCAATTGGGCCCTTGAGACTAAAAGACCAATAACTTACAGAATGTGCGTCCGATTGACGCACTGTCTATCACATTGAGACCAATTTTATGTGGTGGTCCTTTGGGATACTTCTTCATGGGAATTCATGGCAGTTTGAGTATCGACCTGTGGCTTAAGGAGTGGATCCTCCTGGAATCAAGCGAGCTTAGTGTGAGAACCTTCTAGCTGGATGTAACATGAGAAAGGGATCCTTCGTGGGTTTGTGCTCGAGGATACCACATGGATCCTTTCTCGGAATCCATGTGGGACTAATCTAGGATCCTATGTGGGTATGATGTACTAGGATCCTGTGTGGGTCTGATGATGTACTAGGATCCTGTGCGGGTCTATTTTACTAGGATCCTATGTGGGTCTGATGATGTACTAGGATTCTGTGTGGGTCTGGTGTACTAGGATCCTGAGTGGGTTTGATGACGTACTAGGATCCTGTGTGGGTTTGGTGTACTAGGATCCTGTGTGGGTCTGAAGATGTACTGGGATCCCGTGTGGGTCTGTTGTACTAGGATCCTATGTGGGTCTGATGATGTACTAAGATCCTGTGTGTGTCTGATGATTTAGGATCTTACATGGGTTTTCCTCTTAACAATGTAATATGATTCAGTAGTTACATCTAATCATCCCTACTACTATACCTAAGTTATACCTGGTGTGAGATGAGTCCTTACCTTCATGGTGATACCTTTGTGTTATTCTTCTATGTGGCGTACCTGTGTGGTACTTTCCTTCGTGGTGATACCTTGGTGGTATTATTCTATGTGGTGTACCTGTGTGGTAATTACCTTCATGGTGATACCTTTGTTGTATTCTTCTGTGTGGCGTACCTATGTGGTACTTTACTTCGAGGTGATATCTTGGTGGTATTCTTCTGTGTGGCGTACCTGTGTAGTACTTACCTTCATGGTGATAACTTTGTGGTATTCTTCTATGTGGCGTACCTGTGGGGTACTTTCCTTCATGGTGAAACCTTTGTGGTATTCTTCGATGTGGTTTATCCTTTGTGGATTTTGTGAGACATTTGAGGGTCTCGGGGTCCCTATTGAGTACCGTTATACTAACACCTACACGGGCTACGCCCGCACCTTGTTGTGTTTGGTGCAGATGATGAACAATGCTGACTGAGGAAGATAGTACCAGGACTGGAGGTAGCTCGGAGGTGGACCTTAGATGAGGCATACCATAGAGATGACTGTTTGAGATTTGTACCTACCCTTCAGTTAGGATCCTTGGTGGGTGTTCATAGGAGCTATTCAGTTTACTTGTACATTCCATTTTTCTTATACTTTCTAGTTGGGCTTGTATTCTGGCCCCTTTTACTTACTGTACACACTCTTTTTACTATTTAGTTTACTTGTGTTCGTATCTTGCTGTGTGCTTGGTTGCGTGAGTTACAAGTTATAAAGGAAATGCCTTCAAAGTTTTAGGGAATACGCCTTCGGTGTTAGTCGCCAGCCCATGGTCTATGGAAGCCGGGCTTGGGGTAGTCACGACATGGGCCCTGGGGGATGGGTCATAAAAAATTGGTATCATAGGAGTCAGTTCTACCATAGAACATTAGACTATGATATTTTTAACGGTAATTGTGTTAAGTTTAGTGAGCGCATTTATCAGTTTAGGGAATCCAGTGTTGGTGCGGCAACTGACGTATCCATACACCAGGTCCCTGACTTCTGATTTCTGACTCAGTGCACAAAAACACCGATTTTGTGTGTGTTTTGAAAAGTTTTCTTGTGTTTTCTTGATTCAGCTCACCAGGTATAACTAAATGACCGTGATGCACTTGTTCCTTATCAGGATGCCGCTGTATAGACAACCATCTAGGATTCCCGAGAGAGTACACGACGATGGCCCCCCGAGTGATGAGGCTCCGGTGCAGGGCCCTTTTACTATGTTGTCACCTTTGGGTGGTGTACCAGCACCACCACCACCCATTGGGCAGTAGATACCACCAGCCGCACTAGTGGACGGTGTATGCCGACTGAGCGCGTTGCACAAGTTCCAGCAGTAGAGGCCTCTGAGGTTTCGAGGTGAGACAGTTTCCCAGGCAGCTGAGGAATGGATTGAGGAGGTGGTTGAGAGTTCTCTAGATATTCTACAGCTTCAGTAGGATGACTTGTCGGTAGATGATTATTCATCTAGGCGTACCAACCATTACTGGTACTCGATGAATACGATTCGATCCGTGCTTTGGGTCTTAGAATTTCGAGTGCAGTGTGTTTAAGGACGTCCGATCCAGCACCATTCCTCTTTGAATTCCTACATATGTTGGGGTTCTAGAGACTACCTTTGAGTTTCAATGTTCTTTGGATGAGCAGATAAATCTAGTGAATGTTAGTAGTGGGAAAACTGGAAACTAGCGCCAACCGTAGAGACTTGGGAATGTAAAAATGTTTCGGGAAGAAGAAGTGTTAGGGATAGATGAATCTGCAGGGCTGAAGAGTTGGAAGCAGAGCTAGGAGAGCATCATGAGGTGGTGTAAATTTCTATATGTTACAACCACACCCTATGTGGTCCTCACCAGGCTCAGGGAGCTGGAGGATAGGGGAAGGGAGTAGCTGCATGCGGTCATGGAGTGCGACCCAAGGGCTCTAAGAATGATTCGAGATACGATCTGTGTCTACTAATAACTGCCATATCAGTAGACATAAGTACCAATCATTCCATCTTTCCATGAATCCTGTTCAAGACGTAGTGTTTCCAGCTAAGCCGTTGACTTGACCCTCATATATGGAGATACCTTTGGGAGGAGACTCGATAATCACACTTACGACGATGGTGTGATCTGACCCTTGAGGCAAGAGTTTCGATTAGAACCTTTGGGTGGAAACATCGAGGCCTTATGAAATTAGTTTGGGTATGGACTGGACATAAATAGTTCATACTCATATTGACTATATTAGTAAAAAAGGTTGTGGTTTCTCAACAACGTCAGAATGGGGTTTTCCTTGGTTGGCAAAAAGGAAACCCAGACAGCACAGGATGAACTCATGCATAGGTGGGTGCAGCCGATCACTCATGAGTCAGCCAGACTTACCATTGTGGCAGCCGGAGTTTTGAGTTTTCTGTTCCAAAAAAAAGTGGTAGAGAATGGGGAAATCTTTTCAAAAGATGTTTCCAGGATTACCTCCCCAAAGGGAGAGGGACGTATGCTTTGGCTAGGTATTACCATATATTTGTACCCGACTTCCCTAGGGTAACGACACCCTTGTTAGCTTTGATGAAAAAGGGGGATCCTTTCCTATGGATGGAGAAGTGTTAGTAGAGCTTTCAGGAGCTAAGACAGAGACTGGAAAGTAGAACTACACTACCCATGAACTAGAGTTAGTTGTAGTGGTCTTTGTGCTGAAGGTTTGGTGCATTACTTTATAAGATAATGTTTTATAGTATACTTGGACCACAAGAGTCTCGAGTATATCTTCTCTCAGTAGGACCTGAACCTGAGACAAATGATGTTGGATCGAGTTCCTCCAAGACCATGGCTTCGAGATAGTCTATACTCCTGGGAAGGGGAATGTTGTAGCAGATGCACCTAGCAGGAGATCTGGTATACAACTGCTAGGACAGGAAATGGAGCAGCTGGCTGCTTTACAGATATCCTTTATGGACCGATACAGAGAAGTTTTTGTTCAGTCTCTCACTATCACTCCCCCATTTCTTCAGCGAGTCGGGGAGGCACAACGTGGGGAAAATGACTGTGAGGCTCGACATGTTCAGATATCCTCAGGATAGGAACCTGATGGATTTTATGAAGGTGGGGATCACATCGACCTCTTCAGAGGACGTACCATTGTACCAGGACCTTCAGCATTAGTACTAGTGGCCAGGGATGAAGAAAGTAGTGAAAAATTTTGTATCACGAAGCCTCACTTGTTAGAAAGTGAAAACTACTCTGAGCCAGCATAAGTCTTATGCATACAAGAGACAGATACCTCTGTAGTTCGAGGATGGTGACTACATCTTTCTACGGGCCTCACCTCGATGAGGTTTGCGGAGATTTGGCCAGGGCGACAAGTTATCTTCGAGGTTCATTGGACCCTTCCAAGTCCTTAGAAGAGTTGGTGAGGTGGATTACTGCCTAACACTTCCCCCTCAGTTGCATCGGGTGCACGACGTCTTCCACATATTCCACCTGAGGAGATACGTGCATGAACCATCTCACACCATCGACCACGACGAGCTGGATATCAAGGATGAGGAAACGTTTTCAGAGGTTCCAGGGGATATTGAGGATTGACAAGAGTGAGTCCATCGTGGGTGATCGATACCTTTGGTGCGTGTGTGTTGGCAACACGGGAACCTCCAAGAGATCACATGGGAGGAGGAGGATCAGATTCAAACTCAGTACCCCAATTGTTTTTCTGTTTTTGGTAATGTGGCTTTCAAGGACGTAAATCCTTAAGGTGGGGAGAATGTAATGTCCTGAAAATTCCGTATAATTTTTTTAATTATATGGAATTATTTCGAGACCGTGAAATCTGACGACACACGATTTTGAGGCTCGGAGTGCCCTGAATGATCCGTTGATGTTTTTGTTATTCTTAAAATAGTGCGCGTAAGCAGTTTTCCTAAAAAGTGGAATAAATCTTAAACGATTGCCCAGATCAAAAATCTGAGGGCATAGTTGCGTTCAGAATGGCGGGTTTACCCTAGGTGAGACTTAATTTTGGTCGGTGCAGGCCTCCTGTGAGAAAAACTAAAAGTGGAATAATCTTAAATAAATAATTAAATAAATTATTTTATTTTTCAAATGATTATAAATAAAAAATGGTAACTCAGATTGAAAATCCGAGATAACCCCTAAACTCGCAAGGGTATTATTTATTTAGGCAGATACTAACTTTGGCCGGTGGGGGCACCAGTGAAAGTTAGTTTTTGGCTGTATATAAAATAATTAAGTGACAATTATTTTATTGTAAAACTCATAACTTTTAAACGGTAACTCGGATTAGAAATCTGAGAGTACCATTGGGTTTTTTGGGGCATTTTTCACCTAGGCAGAGCCTAACCTCGACCGACGCGGGTCGAGGGTAACTGATAAAAATTTTTCTGAACTTTTTTTTGGGTTTAGAATGAAGATGCAGTGGGCTGCAGAAGGGGAAATGTGATGGTGTGATTTTGGGGAGTCTTCAGGGCGTGTCTCCGAGTGAGATAGACGGTGTGACATGCTACAACGAGGCGAGTTGGAGGCCATGATGGAGGCAGGCTGAAGGGGTGTGGCTCTCGAGCGGTACGACATCTTGGCGGACAACGAGGTGTGGTTTTTCTGGTGCGCTTACAGGGTGTTGGAAGCAGGGCCATGTTCATTACAAAAGAAGCATTATCGATGGCTGGGAGTTGAGAGTTTACATTGCTGAGCGTGTTTAGTAGGGCCTGAAGTTGAAAAAAAATCATGAAAGAGGTTAATTGAGGAGAGAAAGTGTTGACAAAAGATAAGTTAAAAATTTAAAGCTATTAAAGATGAAATCCGTTGAATAAGGGGAATGCACACCAAATTGGAGAAGTGTGGGTTTGTGCATAGAATGTGAGAATTGAAGTAAATGAATTGTAAATAATAATAATATAATAATGATATTATTATTTTTGGTTGTAAACCCATATTTCATCCGTAACTTCTCCATGCGACCTCGGTTTCATGAACCGTCAGTGGTAGTGTGACCCTGACTTCGAAATGGAAATTATGAGTCCAACATTGGATGTCTTTTTCAGGTTTTTGGATCGGGTACACGAAATGATCAAATAATAATAATAATAATAATATATTATTATTATTAAATCTTCGACCCTCCATAATTCATGCGTGTAACGTCCGATTGAATTACCGTCTACGGCACTATAAACCTTGGATTGGGATGCTCCTTTAGGTATACCCCACTTGAGTTTTGGATAAATTTGGGGTGCAGCCGGGTTGGATCAAACACGAATCCAACTGGGCCCTCGGGACTAAAAGACCAATAACTTACAGACCAAATGTCCAATTGATGTACCATCTGTTGTGTTGGGACCCCTTTTATATGGAGTTCCTTTGAGATACTTATTCATGGGACTTCATGGTAGTTGGAGTATCGAACTGTGGCTTGAGGAGCGGATCCTCCTGTAATCAAGCGAGATTAGTGTGGGAACCCTATAGCTGGCTGTAACATGAGAAATGGATACTTCATGGGTCTGTGCTCGAGGATCCCACATGGATCCTATCTATTAATTAATGTGGGACTACTCTAGGATCCTGTGTGGGTCTGTTTTACTAGGGTCCTATGTGGGTCTGATGATGTACTAGGATCCTGTGTGGGTCTACTGTACTAGGATCCTGGGCGAGTCTGACGAAGTACTAGGATCTTGTGTGGGTCTGATGATTTAGGATCCTATGTGGTTCTGCCTCTTAACAGAGTAAGATGATTTAGTAGTTACATGTAATCATCTATACTACTATACCTAAGTTATACCTGGTGTGAGTTTAGTCCTTACCTTTGTGGTGATACCTTTGTGGTATTATTCTGTGTGGTGTACCCGTGTGGTACTTTCCTCCATGGTGATACCTTGGTGGTATTCTTCTATGTGGCGTACCTGTGTTGTAGTTACCTTCGTGGTGATACCTTTGTGGTATTCTTTTGTGTGGCCTACCTATTTGGTAATTTCTTTCGAGGTGATACCTTGGTGGTATTCTTCTGTGCGGCGTACCTGTGTGGTACTTACCTTCACGGTGATAATTTTGTGTTATTATTCTATGTGGCATACCTATGTGGTACTTTACATCATGGTGAAACCTTTTTGGTATTATTCTATGTGGAGTTACCTTTGCGGTACTTACCTTTGTGGTGTTACCTTCGTGGTATTCTTTCCTTTGTGGAAAGGTTGAGCCTTGGGATATGGATTTGGGCCTTGTGTTTCCACATGAATGAGATGGGTATACTTGATAACTTAGGTATATGTATGGGCATATACCTAGGTAGGGATGATAGTTGTTTTTATGCTTTTTGGTTTATCCTTTGTGGATTTTGTGAGACCTTTGAGGGTCTCGAGGTACTAAATGAGTATTTTTATACTCGCCCCTGCACGGGATACGTCCGTACCTTGTTGTGTTTGGTGTAGACGACGGACAACGCTGACTGAGGACGTGAGTACCAGGACTGGAGGTAGCTCAGAGGTGGACCTTAAATGAGGTGTACCATAGAGATGAAAATTCGAGAGCTGTACTTACCATTTAGGTAGGATCCTTGGTGGGTGTTCAGAGGAGCTATTCAGTTTACTTGTACTTTCCAGTTTTCTTGTACTTTCTAATTGGGGTTGTATTCTGGCCCCTTTTTCTTACTGTACACAGTCTTTTTACCATTTAGTTTACTTGTGTTCGTATCGTGTTGTGTGCTTGGTTGCATGAGTTACAGGTTATAAAGGCAATTCCTTCTTAGTTTTAGGGAATACGCCTTCGGTGCTAGTCGCCAGCCCCTGGCCTATTGAAGGCGGGCTTGAGGTAGTCACGACATGGGCTCCGGGGGACGGGTCTTGACAATTTGTGCTATTGTAGCATTTTTTTTGAAAACATAATCAAAATCATTTGAGCTATCATGGTCATTGGTTTTGTTGGATTAATTAGTGTCATCAGTGTTTTTGATGTCATCATAATCATCATAGTTTGGGGGGGGGGTAGTGGGGTCATCAATATCATTGAAATCATGTCTTGGTGGTTTTTGGGGTATTGACATTAACAAAGGAATTATTTATACTAGTGTTTCAATGTTATCAGGGTTATAGGTAGAAGATTCAACATCCATGGGGTTGACTTCCTCATCAGTGTCTTTGGGGTCATTGGTGATGTTGAGATCATCAATTTCTACAAGTATGTTTTCATCATTAGTTACATTGGAATTATCATGGATATTGGAACCATGGGAACCATTTTTATGGTTAGGGTCATTAGAATATTCAGGTTTATGAAGTCATTAGTGTCATCAAGATCATCATGTTCATTAGGTTTGAAGGTTCTGTTAATTACCCTAGTTTTTTAAATAGTGTTATCTAGTTCTCCAACATCTTCAACATCATGAGTATTTTTAGGGTCCTTAACAACTTCAAACTTGTAAACATTCTCCGAGTAAATGAAATTTTTGGCAGTGTTTTTTTCATCAGAATTGTTGAAGGCTTTAGGTTTGTCAGTTCCATTAGAGATTTCAACATCATAAACATCATTTATAACAATTGTGTTAATTGTTTCTTTAGTTTCATTTGGTATTTCATGGTCATCAGGATCATCTATGTTATTTTCATTGTAGGGGTTTTTAGGTTTTTTGGAAAATTTAGTGTCATCGATATCATAATAATCATTAGAAATATTAAGTTCATTAGTGATGTCCAATTCATCTATACCTATGATGTCACTGACATATTATGGGACATCATTGTCATTAATTTCGCAATTTTCATCAATGTTGATAGTATTGTTGGTGTCATTGGTATCATCGATGATGTCAACATTGTCAATGTTATTAGGTTGTTGGGGTTGGTGGTGGCATTGGTGTTATGGGGGTAATCAAGGTATTCAATATTATTAGAGTCATCAAGGATTTTAGGTTCATAATGGTCATTATTTTTGTATTTATCATCAATATCATTAGGATATTCATTTCTAGTGGGGTTTTTTGGGTCACCGGTTTCATTAGAATAATTAGTTTTATCATGTCAACCAGTGTTATCGAATCCATCTAAATTTTCAAGGAGGTCAGAGTAAACACTCTCATATACATCATTATAGTGGTTAACATTATTCGAATCATGGTCTTCATTTGGTCTAGAGACATTGTGAGTGTTTTTGAATTCATTGGAGTCAATAACGACTTGAGATTTTAATATATGTTTTCCTTTAATTAATTCAAATATGTTTGAATAATTTCTCAACAATAAACATCAAACTAAAACTAACATGTGATATGTTTAGAAAATTATTTGAAACAAGATGAATTATTAAGTAACAACAAATTTAACCAAATTTAAAAATATATTAATCCATATTTTAATATACAAATGTCATTTTATCCAACTGTACTTAATCCATTATTGTGATTTAGAATGTATCTCTTCAAGTGATGTAATTTTAATTATTGGAAACTATGAATATTATTGTTAAATGATGATTTTAATAAAATAAAATATTTATTTATTAATACAAACATTATTAGCATTAAATAGAAATTTAGAATAAGAACAAATAGTATTGTATGAAATGCTATATACCTATAAAAATAGTTTCCTAACATATTTTATGATTTTATTTAAAATATTAAATAGAAAACTCAAGAAATTGAATTCGATAAAATATAATTCATTTTGTAATTATAATTTTAAGATAATGTTACGATTAATTTTTGGGATTATTCTAAAAAGATTTATTTTCATTTGAATAGTGAAAATACCGTTTTTATTAATAAGTATATATTTTTTGTATAGAAGACAAAATTATAAATTCATGAAACAAAATTATAAGAAATAATATTTATTTTATAATTTAATTTATTAATTTAAAAACTCGAATCAGATATTTTATTAATTAAGTTTTAGTTTTAAAATAAATTAGTTTTTATTGCATTTTAAGCACATATATCCAATTTTTTATGACTTATTGAATTTGAATGTACCAAAATTAAATCCATTTTTGGACTAATATTTTAAAATTTATCTTCAGATTAATTTTTTATTTTTCCAAAATAATATATTTTTAAATAAATAGAGTAAAATACTACTTTAGCCAAAAAAATTAATTTTATTACTTTATTAGTACAAGAAAAGACATAGAATTATATAAAACCTTTTAATTGAATATATATATATTTAAGGAATAATTTCACTCATATTGAAGATAATTAAAAAAAATCTAAAACCTATTCCTAACTTTATAAAACAAAATTTATATTTTTATATATATAAAAAACATTTTTTCATCATTTCATTTAATTAATCATTATTTTAGTAAAATTCGGTTTTGTATAGATATAAAATCCCAATAAATATATTTTATAATATAAAATGTATTACATGAAATTAGAAAAGATTAAGAATATTATCCCACACTAGAGGTTTAAACTTAAAATGAATTTTTTCTATGAAATATTTTTAAGTGTTATATGAACTAATAAAAAAATTAAGTTCTATAAATATTTCATATTTTATTTTATAAAATTATTTCAATATTTGAAATATTCATTATCAAAATAATAATTAAATTAATTTTAAATTTTTATAATAAAATTCCTTACCGAGGGTGAAAGTGGAGTTACAATGGTAAGGGTGAATTAGGTAAAAAGTGGGTTAATAAAGAGAAAAAGTTTATCAAATGTAAAAAACATAAATGATATTAAATGTTGGAGGTATGACAGTACTTCTATCTCTATTTACACACATTTTTGTTAGTTTTTAGAGCCTATGACCTTGAATAATAGAGTGACAATACTGAAGAGTAATGGGTGCTAAAAAGATGACACTTTGTTTACTTATAAAATTTTCTCACCTCATCCCCATTTCTCATCCCATTCCAATTATTTGGGTCATCCAAAACTATACCCTAGTAATATGTAATGTCCCGTCCTAGGATCCACTTAACTCATACCCCGAGATGCTCGATCACAAGGACACAAGAACACCTCCTCATATGCTAGAGGCTACTAGCATTCAATATAGGTGTAAATGCAGTATAATAGTGATAATATAACCTCATGTCAAAGTAGCATAATAAAAATGTCCATAAATATAAAATAATAATGAAATCATATATAAAAAATAGTCAAAGTAAATAATCAAATGTGGAATCATAAATAACTGAACAAATGGTAATATGTCAAATGCCTCTATGTTAGTGTTTGAAACATGAATGCATGGAATGATGATACAAGAATGGAATAAGGGACATGAAAAACAAAAATGTCATAATTTTTTTTTTAAATTGTAAAAAATTCAATCCATGATCATCTCAAGCAAATTATAGGACCTCTGCTCCTATACTATGACTATAAGAATAAATATAAACAAGATATTGAAGGGAACATGAACTTATTAATACATGAAGATATATAATCTTCTCAGATACCAAAGGTATCCAGAGTAATGTGTGGGATAAAAATATTAGTGGGGTACAACCAATATTGTCTACATGTAATCTAAATAGTTCTCATCGTCAAATTATGTTCACAAATAAATAATTAATTAACAATGATGAATAAATAAATAACCTCCCCCAGGGTTCACAAAAGTCACCTGGAGGGTATACTTACATTGTCTCATTTCCAGAAATAATGTATGAATAGTCACAATACATAAATTTAGTAATAATATACATATATAGTATAATTATATATATTTCATCCACCTATATGGGCCAAGTACGTGCAGAAGTAGGTGGACATATACCAGGAATACTTGTTTTGGACAAAACCTGACATAACTCATACACCCATAACCATTCTAACTATCCAATAAGAACAAACAATAGGGTACATACCCTACATCCCATGAAGAGAGTGAGATTCCATGGATGACACTCGGGATGGTGAGTGAGCCATCATTTCATCACTCTAATCCTAGAATGTGGCATGTAAATCCTAACACCCATATATCATCACTATAGTGAGATTTCATATTCAACACCCAATGTAAGGGAGTGTGTTTCTTATCCATGCACAACACCCCTAATATCGTACACCACCCATACAAGGTACCATCATATTTATAATATAAGGCATGAGGCAAAACCTCTCAGACATCTTATTAGTCAAGTTCCTTTATTTATATGGAATTTAAATAATTATATTAGGAGGTGTGGTCTTTCCACCCTTCACAAATGATTTCAAAAGGCCCACATCATTTATAAATGGAAAAAAACACACTATGAAGAATTAAATCCATCTAATCCATTTCATTCAAAAAATAATAATTCATTTAATGAAAAGGAAAAACAACTTGAATAGGCCATCCTATATTATTCCAACCCTTCCAAATTGTTCAACAGGAATTCCCAATTAAAAAAAATCTTAAAAATACATTTAGATAGATGCCTTGGTTTAATATGTAATTTTCTTATATAGACAAATAAAAACATTAGTTAGACCAAAAAATAATGGAGGTTCATTGGTTTAGAATAGTAATTCATATAATAATGGTAAATCAATTACAAATCTAATCTAAAATCAATTTAGGTATCCCAGGCATTTGATTCATTTTTCCAAAATTAGACATAATTTCCAAATTCACTTGGAACACCCATAGGGTGACCATATAAGCGTTATTAAATCTCTTAATTTCCAAAAAAGGATCAATTGGTGCATAAAAGGTCCAAGGATCAAGTTTACATGATGAAAACATATAAAAGGAGACCCTCGAAAAATGCTAGTGTGTGGAACAGCAACATAGCTACGAGAGGAAAAAATAAATGGTAAAATGATGGGACCTAATTACTCAAGGAAGAAGAAGACTCTTTGCTTTATATTGGACTCATATTTAGAGTAGGTTGGAAGAGTTCCATGAAATAGACTAAATCCCTAAAAATAGGGAAAACTATCTTGCTCCAAAATAGCATGATAGATTCATAAATAATCTTACATTGGAGGTTAGAGTCTAGGGGAGCTTACCAAGATGGATCCAATGCTTTTGACAGATCATGAATTAGACTTCATATGAGAGGTCTACCTCAATGCCTAGATTTTGGTGTTTTTTGGGTCAATAGAGGAGGAGACCCCTATTTATCCATTGGAAGAAGAAAGGGAAAAAGGAATAATATTATAACTTATATATGGGGAAGAAATGTTATTTCACATAAAAATACAAAGTTGAATGGTTGGGACACACTATTTAGCCAAAATGTGTGAAATTCATGCTTTGTTCACAACTACTAAGAGGACTATCACACTATTAGGTGCATAATTTGACTAACTGTGCACAAACGATGAAAAATGGATCTATACCAATCCTACATCCAACTAAACGACCATGCACCTAGGTCACAAAGTTTCATGAAAACTGTGTAGCCCAATACCTTCTTCCTATTTCATCGATCTGGGCTTTGAACAAGCCTCAGATGCACCCGAGACCTCCTTGTCTTCATTAGGAATCAATATTAGTTACTTTTAAGAAAACAAATTGATAGACTACTGATATATAAATTTATTTAAAAGAAAATTCTTATAACCTCCCCTACTTAAAGAAACTCAACCCTATGTTAGCCTTCTAAGGGTAAAGAGGTATCTTTAGAAATGTTTTATGGACACTGAGCTTGTATATCACCTTCTTTCTCCATGGTGTTGTCTTATACTTGGCCGTGATACCATAAAACCTACACCAAAGGAACTAACCTTCTTAAGAGAGTCTTCATGATCTTATCCACAATAGGAACTTGGTACTCCTCAAAGGAATTACCTATATCTAGCTCAACCTCGTTAGGTTAAAAGACATTTGATAGGTTTGAACTTTATCAGAAAAGTTGAGATACATAAAGTATATCATGCATATTATAATATTTCTAAAGACATTCCAATTGGTAACCAACTGGTCTGATATGTTTCAAAAAACTCAAAGGGTCCAACGAACATCAGTGGGATCTTACCCTAATTTTGAATATGTATATGACCCATCTTATGAGATACTGACAATAAATTCTTATCTCCAACCCCAAACTCACGAGGTCACTAACATCTATTCGCACATGACTGATGTCTATACTGAGCTTTTATAATTCACTTTCTGATCAATTAGACCTAGTATGTTGTCTCCTGAATGAGACATTTTCTAAGCATAGCTTCCTCCCCATGCTCTAGCTATCATAGAGGTGAGTAGAAATTCATGTATAAGGCTTCATAAGGATCAATATTGATGGTATTCTGAAAGCTTTTATTATAATAGAACTAAATGTGGGGAATGTGTTTCAACCAAGAACCCCCAAATTTAGGGACACATGAAAATATCATCTCCTCTAGAACATGAATTGTACAATCCTTCTATCTATTGGTTTGTTGGTCATAGGACATGGTCAAAAACACCAATTTACCCAAGGCTTTATACAAACCCTACTAGAATAGAGATGTTAAATGAGAATCTCTATAAATAATGATATAACAAGGAGATCCATAAATATTTACAACCTATCCGACATAAAAACATGCTACCTCATCTATCAAGAAGGTCTCTCACATAGGTAGGAAGTATGTGACTTTGATAAAATGATCCACAACAACCCATACCGTTTCACTTATATTAGGTGATCAGGGTAAACCAGTCATGAATTCCAACAAAACAATATCCCACTTTCACTCAGGAATGGACAATGGCTATAGAAGCCATTTCAGTTACTAGTGTTCCACCTTCACCCGATGACCGGTGGAACACCATGTGATGAAGCTGGAAATATTTTGTTTCATACCAGGCCATCAATACTAGTGTCGTAGATCTTGATACATTTTAGTGACACCGTGATGAACTAGCCATTCTGAGGCATTGAATTCCTACATAATATCCTCTCTAAATATGTTGGGATCCATACACACCAAGGGAATAGAAAGTTATCATACCCATCCATGGTATAACCAAAATATGTATCAACATACGATACACTTTCCCTTAGGAAAAGGCCTCAATTTCTAGATTTTTAGCTTAAACATACCCATTATAGAGGATTATAACTCAAAATAAAGTTCGAGAGGATAGTCTAACCATGGTCCTTCAGATTCTCAATATAAATCTATGATAATATCTCCATAAACATCCATTGATCATTGGAATCCTAAATTTCATGTTTTTGATTCTTCTATCTTAGAGAATCATCCATAGTGTATCCATTACTAGGCATATAGGCAAGCTAGAATCAAACAACTATATATACACCTCCCAACAACACTATCTGAGATTGATATCCCTCTATGTGAATATGTACTTGAGGCTCTTATGTTCTGTGAACACTAGTAAATTATCTCCATATAGATAGTGCCTTGAATAGTGTAAGGAATGGACTACAACTTCTAGCTTGAGTTCATGTATCAGTGAATTCTACTCTTTAGGGTTTAACTGATGAGACTTGAACGTGATGAATCAATCTTAATAAATAATAATATCTTCATTTCTGATGCTGAATGTGTCGTAGTATACAAAATAGATCATTCCTAGCTCTATAAAAATCAGTATTGCTGCTGAATTCAAACAACCCTTCAGCTCCTGAAAGGTTTCTTCACATGCTTCTGACCATAGGAATATCACACCATTATTTTTCAATCTTTTAAGAGGCACTAAAAGAGGTGATAAATCTGGGATGAATCATCTGTAATACCTATATATCCCCAAGAAACAATTTATGTCAAATATTTTCTTGGGATTCTCCCAAGAAACTACAGTTCTCAGTTTTTCTGGGTTGACTGAAACTCTGGACTCTGAGTAATGCAACATAAGAAGAAGAATTCATTCCCAAGGTATAATTTACTAAGATATCATATTCATCATGATCTCCATACAGTTGGAACATTCAAGTTTGGTGTATGAATACACCAATATTTCATAAACAAATAAAACCATGAATGAATCCAGATATGGTTGGAAAATGGGATTTATTAGAGCCCTAAAAACTCTAGGTGTATTCATGAGTCCGAATTCCATAACCATAAACTCGTAGAGACCATAACTACTCCTAAATGCAATACGATCTATGCTTGAAGAACTTAAATGCACATGATGATAGCCCGACCACAGATCTATCTTTGAAAGCACTTTTCTCCTTATATTAGATCAAAGAGTTCATCCATTCTATGAAGTTGGTAATGATTCGTTACCATGATCTGGTTAAACTGATTGTAATCCACATAGAGCCTAAGGGAACCATCTGAATTCTTAGAGAAAATTACTCGTGAACGCCCAGGAGATGTGCTCAGGCGTATGAATCCTTTATCCTCTAGATCCTCTAATTTCTTCTTGAGATCTAGAATCTCTTTATTTTCTATCCTATAAGGAGGAATTGTTACTAGTGATTCTCTTAAAACTAACTGAATAGTGAATTCTACCTCTCACATTGGAGGTAGACAAGAGAAGTTGTTAGTAAATACATCTATGAAATGATCCACTACAGGAGGTAAAATAACTCACTGCAACCCATGGTCATCTTGAAAAAACTGAGGATCTGTGTTGTAACACTACCCATCCATAGCTTCTCAGGCCCTAATTGTGTTTATTAAACACCCCATTCTCCCTTATGAACGTGCTTACAACCATATGATGAGGTATACATCACCCTATAATGATAGAAGTCAATATAGTCTAGATATCTAACTAACCAGTCCATCGTGATGATTACATAAAATCCCATAATGTATAGGATGAAGAGATTCCATATGAAAAGGTAATTTCCCATCTCACAGGGAAAAACCTTAAAATGATAAAAATCATAGGATCAAATACCTAAAAGTGTTTCTAGTGTCATGATTCCATTAAAGTGTTTGATCTTGGGGCCCAAACATCCCATTATAGTGTCAACTAGAAATGACTGAGACGTGCCTATGTAAAACAAAGAAGACAATTATGTAGAGTATACTAGAATAGTACCTTGTAAAATAGAAGGCATGATACTCTAATCATCCTTCATAGGATGGAATCCATGTAACTATCATGTATGATTACTCTGAGTGATTTCCATACTATCCTAAGAAATATCTATCTTCTAGCACTAAGAATCATAAGTCTAACTGCCTCTCCCTCACCACCACCTAGGCCTGATCGGCAGATGGTATTCCATCTACCCACCTTCCATGATACTAATGTCTCTAATAATGACCTTGGAGTGGGTGTATAACCCCTCTAACTAGTAACTAATGGTGGAGTGCTTTATAATTTCTTAATATGGCCCATCCTTCCACAAAATCAATACTCCACTGGATCCTACAAGCATTGAGGTTTTATATTCCATAGATTCCTGCACTAGTGATAGGTTAATAAATTATATGAACATGGTGTCTAGATGCTACCAACACCACTAGTATCCTTGAGACGTCCCATTCACCCATAAGAAGATGTACTGATTGGTCTTAGTTCTAAACCACCCTCACTCACACCATCACCTTCCATCATATTTATCTTTGTGATAATGACATGGTTGAAAATATCATAAATGGTATTCATCCTGAAAAAATTTATCTATGAAAAGATTGAATATACCATCCCATCCTTGAATCACATGGAGGTAATAATATAATGTCCTTCTAGAGTAGGAGAGAACCACTACAACATAGTGAAGCTTGAAGTGTATTCCATAACTCACATATTTTCTTGATACAGGTTAATGAATTATCTAGCGTTTTCAACCATCAAAGTATGTTGATAGAAACAGTCATAATAGATTATCTACAATTCCACCCAAACCATATATCCATGACAATCTTCAAGGGTGATTATATCCCACCACCATTTGGAATAATCCCATAGCATATACGCAGATAGCTTAACCCTCTGCTCTGGAGGTGTCTCCAAATGCTGGAATATAGAAAGGACTACTTCGGCTAATAATCTACAACATGAGGTTTTACATCCACAAAAAATGTGGGAGGATGATACTACTAAAACTTATGAGTTACTCTTCCATGATCAGGGTAGGTCAAACTACTCCTTTCATAGACTACAACATACGTATGAATCCCTCTATGAACCAGGAATAATAGCCCATATCGGTAACTTGAAGAGGTTCCATAGGTGGATCTACATAAAGATCACAAGTAGAATAGGGACTTCCACCTCAATTATTAGGCCATTAATGCCTCCAAGGTGTGTTACCAATGGATTTTATGGCATCATAATTCGACCACTCCAAAGTAACTTTTTTATTTTTTAACACTTTTAAAAGAAAAGTGAGAACCCAAATAGATAACCAATTAAAACACCAAAAGAGACTACTGGCTTGTTAAAGAAGAGTTTGAGCCAATTGGAATCAATATTTTTAAACAATTTCTAGGGGAGAGAATTTACCTGAGTGTCATGATCTTATTTAAATAAATCTTCATAGTGATACGCCAAGTAGTCCCATTATTTCATGTATTCCTCCTTACTAATCGTTTTCTAGTTAAAGACTCTAACCAAATTTTGATCCTTATTTTCAATCCACTCAACTTGATCCTTAGTGGTGTCCACATGAAGAAATATTCCCATCATTTGGTCAAACTCTTCCTACGTTGCCTTAATCATCAAGATTTCCTCCACTATTTCATCACCCGAGTGCATGAGCAGTTCTGTGTTTCCTAGAACCAAAGATTGAGGGACTAAGAGAGAGCCTGCCTCACTCTGAAGTTCAGAAGGATTTGAAACCTCCTCTAACTATGAATTATCTAATTAGAGGAACCTCTCCCCATGCTGATCCTATGACATATCTTCTTCATCCCCTTGAGGCATTTCCAAAGCTCCCAAGGTATCCTCAGCATCTCCCTTGACGATCCCTGGGGACCTGGTATCTTGTAAAGGATGCTCTTCCTTGTTGTCTTCCACTGTCTGAAACTCATGTTCCTTGTATTTTCCACCTTTTTTGGATGACCGTGTCTCTATTGTCCTAGGAAGATATGATTAGTCCATTTCCCTTCCAATCATCTTCTTGGAGACAACGTAGTTCCCTAGGTCCCTATTTTCTTTGTTCCCTTTCTTCCTCCTTGGGTTGTGCAAGCCTTTACTTTACCCTCATGGATATCCATCAGATTATGATTCTAAGTGGCTATTGACATTGTCTAACCCTCCATCGTCACTTTGGATATCAAAACAGTTGTTGAGGTTGAGAAATAGAAAAACCATATGCTCCCTATGACTGCTGCCAGCATGCCTTGGATTCTCCCACTTCTAACCATCCTTAGAACATACCTACCCATCCATATGAAGCACACTTTCAGGTTTGTTACAACTCCCCCCTCACACTTCCATCACATAGGTGCAAACAACCTCATTATCATTGGAAACAACATATCCAACTGAATCATTTTCATTAGACCGAGGACCACCCAAATCCCAAATCAAGCACTTAAAGCCATCAATGTATTTTTGGTTACCCTTTATACTCTTTCCCTAAACCCTCTCTTCTTTGGAATTCTCCCTAAAAGTACATAGGGGTGGATGCTCTATCTGGTCTTCAATAAAACCAGCATCCTGGCTATTACCACTACCTCTGAGACCTATGTCCATCTGCCTCTTGCACCTACAGGCTGAGAGATCATGACCCAATTTCTTGCACGATGGAAAAAATTCAATCCAAGACTGAAATATGACTGGTTGCTTCCAACAAAATTCCTTCCCAACAGTATTCCAAACAATATCAACTATATTTATAGATATGTTTATCTCTATGAAAATTTGAGGGGATACATGATCACACACAGACATGGTTCTACTATCAAAACACATGTATCTTCCTACCATATTCCCTAAAAGTTGTAAAATTGAGGTATTTTGAAACAAAAATGGAATTTTAGGAAGAAATTCCCAAATTTCCGATGACGGGGAGTTGCACTTCATATGGAAATCAAAGGACCACCTGAAAAGAGAGAACCTGAACCCATTGCAGGAGTGGGGAGCACTGGACCATTCCCTAATAAGGCCATCCTCCATTGCAAAACAAACCATGATGTGCTTGATATATAATAAACACACCGTTATGTGATCTTGTAATCCCCAAGTGTTGAAAAAATTCCTATCAAAACTATCCACTGAAGGCCGACACTGGATAAACCGAGTGATGAGAGTAATATTTAAGAGAGGTGAGGCTCCAGAAAACTTCGAAATAGAGATCTAAACGTTTGAGAATCCTTCAAAACGCTCCAACAATTTCAGGATGAGCGATATCTAAGGAAAATGAAGGAGTAAATATGGTTTGGAGAACAACATGAAGGCGATCAATGTGTCTTGATAAGGAAAAGGTCCCTCCCCTGCCGGTGGGGGAGGGACCATCGTGACGGCCATCGAATCAGTGAGCCAACATAATCCTAGCTCTATACGAGCATCCATCATTCCCTATGAAATATTCTATGAAATAATTTGAAAATTTTGAACACACATGTCAGAAAAGATTTAATCAATTTAGGAGATTTTTAGAGAGGAATAAGAACAAGTATAAATCCTTCCTATAAGAATGATCATGCCTCTTTGCGTACTCAACAATCCAGGTCTAGGTAGTTGAAGAGACCATAACAGGATATAAAAATGTAAAAGATACCCACTAACCACTACTAAGGCTAGGTTCAGGTCCATGTCTTTATGATGGATATATATATAAGATATATGTTCTTAATTTATTTGCCACATTCACTTTGAATTTGTTCTTTCAAGTATTTAAATCATTTTTTAGTTGAATTAAGGTTAATTTTCATTTATTATCCATAAGGTGACATACACCTTTTGAACCAAAAGACGGATTTCAATTAACCCCCACTATAACACATTACATATCTCAAGAGACCAAGGGTCCATAGATCAACATGCCATAGTTGAATGCCTAAGGTGTCTTGTTTAACCTATTCAGGAAAACACTATTTTGTTAAGGAGTAAAATTTAAGTATCAATTATTCTTTCTAATCCCTGCAAGGAGTGTGAGTACATTTAAATATATATTTAATGAACTATCAATATGAAATAGGAAAATGCACACTATAAATAGTTCTAACATGGAAATTTGACTCACATATCAATCCTATTGTACTTAATTATGATTCATGATCTAATGGAAATCCCATATTTCTTTGTTCCAAGGTAAAACAAATTCTCATTTCAATGATACCAATATCAATAACATCATATATATTGTGTTTCACACAGTAGTGAAGTCATATCAACTATAAAAGGGAAAAGGTTCTCCCTTTTTTGGATTTGGTAGGTTTCCATCTCCATCCATTGTTAGGTTGGTGGAAGTTGTTTTTGTTCCAATGTGATTTATCCTCTCTAGTGATTATTTGAAAAATTTATGTCACCTATGAGATAACCAAAAAGATAAATCAATACTCATTTAATTAAAAAAAATAATTAAATTAACATTTAATAAAAGTAAAATAAAACGTTATTTTTCTCTCAAGAAATATTTCATTTTTTTTTAAATATAGAAATTTGTAGTAGACTACCTAATTTCCAATGTTTGACATTGTATTTTATAAAATAATGGTCAATTTCAACCCCAACAGTGAACAATTTATTAATTTGGGAACAAATCATTCATACTTCACTCCCATTTCATATAGAGTATAAAATTTGATAATGGTTCACCTCACATATAAGATAATATCTAGAACCGTGGATAGGAATTGATGAATGTTGGATAATATGATTTGAATCAAAAAATGATAATTCAAGTTTACTTTATTCATTTAATCCATGTTGGAGCAGTGGAGATCATTTGTGAGATTTTATTCTGAAGATTTTTCTGAATCCTATAGATCAGTGAAGTTTACATGTGGAAGGTCAACATCAACTTCTCCATTTATAACTTGGATAATGTGGATGAAAAATTCAAAAAACTCATTTATCATTAAAATAGGATGAACATGATGGATTATGGTTCAACACACACTCATAGATACTTTCAAAAGCATAAATATAGGATAAAAAGTTATTCTTTGATGGGTATCACATGGCTTGATAAATATTGAACTTGAACAGTCAGTCAAATAATTCCATGGATAAGATGCTAGTACATATGTCAATTTTGGTTCAACATGTCATGAATAAAGTTATTCATAGATAAAGGAGATATTTTCAAGAATTTTTCACACATTCCATGTCAAGGGCATAAAAATCATATGGGAAGATATGATAAATTACCCAAATAAGGACATACTCTATTAGGGATGACTTGAGGAAAAGGAATCGGGTTTCTTAGAGGGATAAAAGAAGGGGAGTGAGTGACTTCAGGTTACTTTTTCATACTTTTCTCTTTTCATTTTACAACTCAAAATTTAAATGTGATTTAGAGTATTTATCATGATAATAACGATTTTCTTCCCCAATATAAGTGAAATTTCACATACATTACCCTTAGGGTTGAGTAATGGTTATGGTATGATTTATGAGGAATTAGATCATTACTGCTAACTGGGGTGGGATAGAAGATGACAAATTTTTGTTTTCAATGTTTTTTAGGATAGAAAGGGTGAAGGATGAAATATATTCAACATAAATTTTCCATGGTTTCTTAGAATAAGAGGCATTCCCCACATTGGGATTACCGAGATTTTGTTTCTCAAGAAATATATTGTATTGGTTTGGGTATTGAGAATGATCATTAGGATAGTGGAATCTAGGAGAAGAAAGATGATGATTTCTCCTTTGATTTTGTGGTTCAAAAGGATAAGGTTTATGAAAGTTTCCACAACCATGAACATATTATAATTGGTTTGTAATCTGAATCGGAACTACTAGGGATGAGAAACTGGATTACCCTACCTCAAGATAGGGTTATCAGTAGACGATAAGGGATTAGAGTGGGGTTGGATTGAGTTTATAATGAAATGACCTCATTGTTGAGGGATGGTGTTACACTGAGAATATGTCTCATTGAGCTCTAATGGAATAGAAGAAACAGATGTATTATCTTGATGATGTGGAGATGTGTTTGTTGGAAGAGTTGGTGGGCTGTAGATTCCAATTTTTTTGATATTTTTAGGGAACAAAGATTGTGGAGAAGATGAGTTTGGGGATTTGGAAACAGACACTAGTTTTCACACAAAACCATTAATATCACACATCTAATCATTCATCTTTATTGGAACTTTTTATTGACTCTATTGGAATTTTCACATGATCATGTGCTCTATTATGGAATTGATGTGTGTTTTCATCCATGATACTTATTAGATATTATGAAGCTATAGGTGTTTTTTTAACAAGAGAAACACCACTTGTGGAACCGATGAGTGTCCTATGAATATAAAATACCCATCATATAATAATTAGATCAAGAGATGGTTATGAATTTTTGGGTTTGGGAATGTTTCCAAAAGCTTTTTGAGCCTCTCCCATTACTTATGGAGAGATTTATTGGGTAATTAATAAATAAAAATAATATCATTTCAGATAGAAGTGGTTGAAGAAGTAGGTAATAAGTTCTTTTAGATGAATATATTCCTAAAATTTAATTTTTTTATCAAACTAGGAGGGAGGTAATAGATCCAGTACATTGAAGAGTCAGCTAAAGAGAAATGTAATTATTGAAGTTTTATTTCTTATTAAAACCCCCAGCAGGCTTCAAGGTAGAGCACACCACTTAGAAATCAATGATGTGATGATGTGGATCTCATTTTTGAGCCTATGGAAATGATATAGTAGATGAATAAAACCTTATATTAGTTTTAAATTAGCCTCAATATCTTGATATTGAATACCAAGGGGTTAGTACGTCCTATCAAGGGAATCATCCTCTTTTATGTTTTCCCCTAGGATTGGCCATATCTAGAAAAATTAGATGAGAAATGAATGAATCATGATTGATTTGTTATCTATAATGTTACTCCAATGTTGGAAAAGTTTTTACTTGATTTATAGATAAAAATATATGATCTATTGTTTTTAGGATACTATTCATTTATAGAATATCTCAAAGGAAGAGGAAGGTGGAATTTTTATAGTGTTTTTTCTGATTTTTTTAATTTTTTTTTGTTTTATTTAATTAAAAAAATATCGACAATAGTTGTATCACCCATAGAAATAAAACCATTTTAATCACAACCAATATTATCCTAATGACCAATCAAAGGTCTGGTGGTCTGCTAATTTGTATAGATGTACTTGTATCAAATCCTTGGTGATGGTACTATTTTTTTGGAGTCAGTTATTTTTATCTTTTTAAAGGGGAGTTTTTGTAGAGACCATAAATGAAATTATTTATTGATGAATATTGATACAAAAATTTAATAATTATTGTGTTGAGTTAATCATTAGGAATTTAAGCTTATGATATCTTTGATCTTTGGAAAAATTTTCATTAAATTGACATCCATTTCACAAGGTGATTTTGATCATAACTACCAAAACGTTTTGATATAATCCAAGCCTTAACAAGGGTTATAATCATTAGAATGTCTCATTCATGGAAGGTTCAATATTTTATGAACACATGTGTATTTTTGGGTTCCTATAATCTATCTAATCAACATTTGAAACAAAACATGTCATTAATCCATAACATATTTATTTTGAAATACATAATATTAATTCACAAAATGATAAATGAGAGAAATCTATCAATCACTAAACATACCAAAATTATGAGTCAAATCAATGAGATATTTAAACATAAATTTTGGTGGTTAATAAATTGGTTTATTTTGTTTAGTTTTATTAGTTAAAACTGTATAAAAAAGATTCCGTTAAGAAAAGTGTTGTGCGGCGAACCCACACATGAACTGTAAAGGGTGTAAAAACGTACTATTGATTAAATAACAAAGAAAAGGGGGGAATGTTTTTAATATTATTTTAAACTATTTTAAGGCTATTAATATGTCACCACATATGGTGTATGATAATTAGATATGATTTTGATGAAACATTCTTTAATATTCAATTGAAAAGAAAATTATCTTCCACGATTATAAATGAAAACAAGGGAAAATAAACATAAAAAGTGGTGGAGAGGTCTATATTATTGAAAAAATATTAAAAAAATTTCTCCCATTAATTTTAAGGATATGGTAATGAAAAAAATCTTCCTTATGTGATGAAATGACAGCCCCTTTCAAGTTGATAATGAGAATCTATTTATAGCCAAAGGTTGTGGGCTGTTAGCATTCCAAAATTATCCCTCATTTTAGATCGTCAATATGACCATATATGGAGCTATATCTCAAGACATATCCTTATTAAATTTTTTATATATGTATGTTTCATGTTGAAACTAACTTTTTTAATACATTTGACTTTTTGAGCCAATGTTATGGTTGTTTTTCTATATCACATGTTGTTGTCTAGTTTTGTGTCGATTTTTTCCTGAGTCTAAATATGAATGAATTTATGGTTATGAATATGAATTAAAATCCAAACCATTTCTTATTAAATTATTATATCATGTATATTGAATTTCTATCCAAAAAATTACATCTCAATTGGACATCTATATTGGGATGAAAGTCATCAAATGTGTGATTCTTTCAAATGCTGTAAAGATGTGTGGGATGGAATTTCATGCATCAATTGGGCCTATTTTCAGTTGATTTGGGAAATAATTTTTTTATCCAAGATGTAATGGAACTTATATGGATTTATGATATATTATCCATGAATTTGGATATCTGTATTGATCCCATAAAATATAAAATTACACATGGTCCATTTTCACTAGTAGAATCCTTAGGTCTTATTGTGTGTTCTATATGGTCCATCAAATGGACGAATTATAAAAAACTCTAGTTGAATCATTTGTTTAAATATAAATCAGAAAATTCAAAAAAAAAATCAAAAATATTTGGATAATAATTTTTAATTATTTTAGAAAAATATTAAACTACAATTTAATTAAATAAGTACGAACAATGCTCTTTATATTTGTTTAAAATCAAAACATGAACACTGAATAGAAAGTAATCTTTATAAGTGAAAACCATGTGATAGGAGAAATTTAATAAATTGAATGAATATTTAATATAAATTATAAATAATTTAAACCTCGATATAAATATAATAAATATTTATTTTATATATATTTATATTTACCCATGAAACTTAAAGAATGAAAATGATATACGCCACTCATCGAGACAACTTATCATACATTTGAATGAAATCTATTTACATTTCCTCGATTGATGAAATGAAACAATGGTAAATAATCCATTTACTTTAAAGAATAACATTTATTTAATATATGTCATATATATCCATTACAAATACCTAGATTACCTTCAATTAAAAGTATTAGTGAAAAAAAATCTCATCGTTCCACAAGGAAGTAGCCCACCATACACACGAAGGATGTTATAGTATTCTACATGGGATGGATAGTAAGAATGTATATGTGATATTAAAATTAAATAATTTTTATTATCTTATTAATTATATATATATTCATTTAATCTCTCTCTATTACCATCGAATAAAAATATAAATAAAAAACAGATCACGTCTTTTTTTGAGGCGACATTCCGCTTTAAAACGAGCGACAATACTGTATTCCAATGGGTTGGGAGGTAAGAATAGTGATTTGGTATCATAATTATAGAGTTATAATAATATCATAAATATCATATATAAAAATTAAATCCATCATTATAACCATTTTTGAGTGGTTGGTGATGGAAAATGAATAACATCAGTTCCCAAGGCAGTAGTCCACCGTAAACCCAAATAGTGATTTTGTATCCCATTTGAAGAAAGAAGAGATTTATTTTTATTTTTATCATTAATTTATAAAATCTCATTAAATGGGATATATTATTTTTTATATCATTATATTTGAAGAATATTTAAATATTTTAGATGTATAATTTAAAAAAATGCGTAGTTTAAAACGTTAACTCTTCTTCGAACAACATCTTTAGGTTTAACCTAATTCTTTTTATGTTGGATTTATGATCTCCTCAATGAATCTAGAATTATGGGGAGTGATAAAAGGAAGATATTTTTTTAGTTATTTTACTAACCAAAGGGTTTTGTAAGTGTGATGTTGGGAGGATAGGGGGTTTTCTTTTATAATTGGGTAACATGACACACATGTAATTTTTGAATATAGTAATGTGCATCCACGTTTTTTATATTCCAAAAAGCTCAAAAATGTTCCATTATAGATAATTAAAGGTTATATCATCTAAATATGTCCATAAAATGGGTTTTGGACTTGATTTTAGGTCATTTTATGCCTTATCTTTTAGTTTAAACCCCGACAAAGCTGTTTTAACCTAAACAACAATAATTAAGTTTTACTAATTTTAATATTCATTTTGAATGAAAAATAAACTGAATTTATTACATAACATAAAAAATTATGACTAAAAATATGAAATCTATATTTCTAAATTCAATACACAGAATTTGAAACATCTAATTTAAAAATAACCCCAAAGGTACGGTGAGAAAGTGGTTTTCCAAAGTGAAAATGTTCAAAATATTAAAATTTTCTATAACAAAATTCAATATAAAATTGATTAAAATTAATAAAATTGAATCAATAGATATATATTCTAACAATATATATAAATATATATATTTAATACTATATAAAAATCAAAATTTAACTTTTAAATTCATTGAATGAAATTCATATTTTACAAAAAATTAGTATTTTTCACTATTCACTGAAAAATTATATTTTTAAGAAATTAACAATAATAATAATAATAATTTTGAAATTTTGATTTAAAAAAATAATATATTTTTTTCAAATAAATATTCTAAAAGTGTTAAAAAATAATTTCTTAAAATATGTCAAAACTAATATTCACCAAAATATAATTTTTTAATCATAAAAGTTGATTTATTTTTATCTCATGCCTAGAAAACACATAAGATTAATGTAAAATTTAATTTAATATATAATATATAAATTTTGTTCTCCTAAAATGAGTTATTTTATTTATTGAGATAAAATAAAATTTTTACATGAAAGTATTTTTTCAGAAAAATATTTCCATTATTTTTAAATTGTTCTTAATTTACATTAATAAATAATTTTTCACCAATGAACTCATTTTATATAAACGTGTAAAAAATATTCTATTATAATTTTTTAATCCTATTCATACATACAGTTCCAATAGATAAGCGATAACTAACATATTACATAATAATATTTTATTAGTTTGTCACCTTCCGTTAAGACTCAGTGTTGCGTGTAATGAATGATAATAATGAATTAAAATTTATTCCAAAAATTTATATCATGAAATATCAGGGTTTTACAGTGGATACTTATTAAGTTGTGACAATTCCATGTGACATGGGGTAATTTTTTGGATGATGCTAGTGGAGGCGGTTGAGAGGATCCCTCATTAGAGGTTCGTGAATCAGGATGCATTAGTAGTCGACTCCTTGATTCACCTCTAAAAGGTATGGATGACATTGATTCTTATTGCTAGGGGAGATTCTATCATAGATGTTATAAGTGGAAAAATGAAACATGGGATTAATTACATACTTTCATGAGTGTGATGGGATTACAGGGTTCAGTTCCTAAAGGCCCCTACATGTGTCTTTGACGGTCGGGATCATACAGTGTTAGTGGTGTTTCATAACAATTATGTTTTATTGCTGATGCTAAAATAATTGGGTGGGTGATGTTATTGGATGACTTGAAAAGGATATTTTCCAAATTGTGGTTTCCAAAATATTTCTTGATGATTCCATGGCTTCAGGTTAGGGTTAATTTTGTGAGTATGATATTTGTAATCACAAAGACAACAATAAATAAGCTCACCAATTTGTACAACATCACATGTGGGAAAACATCTTAATCAGTTATTCATGTTGAATATCAAATTTTCATGTATGGGATATGAAAAATGAAGTGGAAAATACCATGATGAACTTGATAACATTAAATTACTTAAATACTCACATCAAATTCAATGTTTTTGTTTCCCAAAAAATGTGCGTTGAAAGACATTTAATGACAAAAAGAAACTTTGACATGTGTTGAAATAATGTCATAGTTGAAAGTTTTCACATTAGGTTCCTCCTTCTTGTTTTGATTTGATATTTAGACTACCGATTTATTTTGATATTATTCTTATAGTTTCACAATGATTCTTGTTAGTAGGGATTATCCATCGAAACATCCTATTGATTTTGTATCTCTAATGAGCTATATGATCCTACTTTCAAAAGGAAGATGATCATTGTGGTTACTTACCAATGATGGTTATGAAATAACATTATTCATGAGGATGGATGGTCAAGCTCATCACCCCTATTAGGGGGAATTATTTCCTACTATATGAATTTCTTTTATAATTAATATTTGTTCATGAATCCTTCTTGGATCATAATATGGGACTCATTACCCTAAAAAAATGATCACGTGTTGAATCCTTATACATTCATAAGATTGTACAATCAATGTACCCACCTGAAGTTATCAAATATATTATCCATCTTATTTCTTATTATTTCATATTAATAATGGAATTCAGTTTAATTGTGGTTAATGAATGGGAACTCTACAGTTCATTTCCATCCACAGAGGCAAAATCTATTTCAGAATTGGGATTGAACCTCTAGAAGCTGTCATATGTATCCTTTAAAAAACTAGAATATAAACCCATGTAGTTAATATAATAATGTGATGTTTAGATCAACACCATTCATAAGGGATGTATATGAGGTAATTTAAGAATTGGATATAAAGCTAGGGCCTTAAGAAGACAACCTAAATATCCTGTTTATAATAGGAATCTGTGTTCTCATAGTTTATTTATTATATGAATCTACATCGTTAAAGGCATGGTGATAGGGTTTGATTTCCACATAGGCATATAAAGATTCCCTTATATTCCTGATTGAGAGTATAACCCTTTGAGTGAAGATATTATGTAATCAAACATACACCTAAATAGAGGCCCATATTGGGGCATTATCCCTATGATAATGGATTAATCATCTAAGATCTCTAAGACCATGTGATTCATTCCTGGTGTGATAAAAAATAGGTCACATATTATTGGAAAAATTGAATTATATATTTAGGTTTAATTGAATAAGGATTACACACAGAGGTCCCCTTGATCTTCATGTGGTGCTTACACACTACGTATATCCTGATATTCAATCTGGGGGTCACACTGAGGTCTCCCTGATATTAGAGTAGGGTTTAGATACTTTGATATCCTTGATTCATGAAGATAAGACACATTGAGGATATGGATCCACAGTAAAATAAATTATATTTATGTTTCACATGGATCTCAGACCATAAGAATGTGTCATATGTATCTATATATAATAGGAATCTATGTTTTTATAGTTCAATTTTCTAGACCACTGATTAATAAGGAAGGATGATATAACACAAAGGGATTATATCCCTAGGTTATAAGAAATATAAGGACTTATACTATGGTGGATAACCATGTTTGGGTATATATGTACCATGCAATAGACATGATCATCTCCGATCACAAATACTACATGAGTTATGCTTGATATGAGAAACAATAGATGATAAAATATCAAAAAAATTGAAATAAATACAAGAATGAGTATGTGAGAGGATTAATAGTGAGGTTTAAATAATTTGAGTTTCATAATTACATTTTATTTGGAGATTATATGTCTAAATGAAATGTGGGCATTATATTTCTCACAATTTATTATGATGTGAAGGCTTTAAGGAATTTTTGGGGGCATCATGGGGCTTGATGTTCACAAGTCTTATGAATACATATGAGAAAGGATTTTAGTTTGGGCTTATAAAAATCTTTTCCTTATGGGTTAGGGTTTTTTGGGGGATATTTAAAATAACAAGTCAATTATGTGAGGAGAAGGGACTGGGAGAGCTAAAGTGACACCCTAGAGGAATTTTTCAGTCACTATGGTGACATGCGGCCATGCACTCAGTGTGAAAAAAGTGTGATCAATTTCTTCATGTGATCCCATTGGATTCATGATTTTTATATGATCTCCTTGGATTCAGATAAATGGGAAAGGGTGTGAGTACATGTGTGATAGTTTTAAATCCATGTAGTTTTGTCAAGGTATATGGTATGTAATCACCTAAAGTCGATATTATCATGTGTTTCACATGATCCATTTGGAGTCACACCCATCACATGAAGGGAATGTGGTATCCTGATTTGTGTGATACCTTTGGGGTCACATGAATTGGAAAGCATATTTGGTAATGTGATCACATGACTAATAGGTTGTCTTGGTGACCACATTCCTTAATCATGTGACTAAAAGGTCATATTGTGATCATGCGTCTGTCATGTAACCAAGAGGATATCTCAGGATGACATACATATCATATGGAAAATGAATTTTCATATATTCATATGAACATGGGATATATTCTGATGAACCCTCACACAACTCATTATTTTTATATCTTCCTCATGTTACCCATAAGGTTTTGTTAAGGGGAAGGATCATGTGATCGTGTGATCCCACCGCTCCAGAATGTGACCTCACATTTTCTCTCTCCCAGTTATATACTGGGGGGTGGGGGCGTGGGGGTGGGGGTGGGGGTTATCAGAATCACTATCCCTATATATATTCCTCCCTACACCTTGTCTTTATCGAGTGGATGAATCATTCATATAAGTTGACAACAAATCATGCAATTTACATCATCAAGACAGATGTCACTAGTGATATCCTCCCCATATCAGGTATTTTATGAATTCCAGAGATACAAAAATATTTGTTGGGTTTTGAATGAGTTGTCCATGCGGCTTAAGTAGCGAACACTACCACAGATCCTAGAAAGGGATGCACAAGTTTTTATTAATGCTAAACGGAAAGCGTTGATAAAAGGGGGGCCTTTATCCATGCTAGATAAAAGTGTTTCTAAATCTACCATTTCTCAACACAAAAAAGAGTGCTGATAAAGGTGTATCCTTTATCAGTGCTTTTTTAGCACAAATAAAAGTTTTTAATAAAATATATTATTAATTTATACAAAATTATTATATTTATATTAAAAAAATAATTTTTATTTCTATACATTTAATAAAAAACGCTTGTTTATAATCAATATATATTTTTTAATAATTAATATATATATATAATGTTATAGAAAAAGTATTTCTATGATTATAATTAAATAAATATATATTTAAATAATTATAAGATTATAATAAATATATTATAATTATAATTATAAATATATAAATATATGTTTCCAATGAATTTGGTCAAAAAATATATTGATGCATGAGTATAATTGACATGAATATATGTTATTTAATTTTCATGAATGTTTATTTATACTTTACACCATTCTTATTATAAATGGTGTCCATATATGATTACCCATTTTTTATTATCCATACTTTATTGGGTATATGATTCATTCATGTCACACCCATGAATCTATTATGTTTTCAAAATAATTTTAAAATTACAATAAATATATTTAAAGTATAAATATATTTACTATATTTATAATTATAAAATTTTAAATACATATAAAAACTTTTTAAAAATATTTATTATTATTATAATTATAACAATATATATATATATATATATATTTAAATAAATATAAAATTATAATAAATACAATATTATAATTATATATATATATATATATATATTCATGAGGAGGAAGTGTCATCAGACATGGATGCTCATGATGAAACCTGGAAGGCTCCTAAATAGTGGAAGAGAGGCAAACATTTGAGAGGTTAGGGTGGATCTCGAGGGAGGGGTGTCATATATAATGTATGGTGATGTTTGTTTGATCATTTGATGTATTGTGGCATTTTCTATGCCAGGTTTCTGTTTCTCACCATCTGCCCTGCTTGTGTACTTTCTTTTCAAATAAATTTCTAGGACCATGTGTTTTAATCCATGGTTTGAAGTGTTTTTGGAATAAAATTATAATAAACATATTTATTATACATATAATGTTATTAATATATATAATTAGATAAATATATTTATAAATATATAAAAAAATTTATTAAAAAATAAAAATAGTTATAATTATAATTGTAAATAAATATAGATATATTTAAATAATTATATAATTATAACATATATATTAATTATATATATTTATTTAAAAATATTTATAAGTAAAGAAAAATCCTTATAATTATTATTCTAAATAAATATAGATTTACTTAAAAAATTATAAAATTATAATAAATAAATAAATTATATATATTTATAAAATTACAAACATATTATTTATAATTTTCTTTTAATTTTTTAATATATATATATATATATTAATAATTATAACCATAAATAAATAAATATTTATTATAATTTTTAATTATAAATAAATATATATTTTTCATAGTTATAATTATAAATAAATTTGTATTTATTTAAATATTTATAAATTTATAAAAAATATATATATTATTCTTATAATTATATATATAATTAAACAAATTTGTTTAAAAATATATAAAAATATTGATAAGAAATATATTTATTCTATCTATAATCTTATAAATATATATAATTCATATATTAATTTTATATATTTCTAAGATTATCAATATAATAAGTATATTTATTATAATTTTATAATTATTTAATAATTATAAAATTATAATAAATATAATTATTATTTTTATAATCTTAGAAATATATATAATAAATATATGAATCATATATATTTAAAATATTATAGATATAATAAATATATTTCATATAATTTTATAATTATTTTAATTAATATATATATTTATCATATAGATAATTATATTAATATATATAATAATATAAATAAATTATTAACATTATATCTTTATCAGTGCTAAAAAAGTGCTTATAATGGCATGTTTAATAAATGCTTTCTATTTTTGTGCTTAAAAAACCTACCTTTATCAGCACTGATAAATGCTTCACCTAATTTTGTAAATGAACCCTAACAGTTGAATTATTCTCTCACACTCCTCAAACTCTCACGGAAGCCGACCCCTGCGCGGCTGACCCCTCCTCCGCCCTAACCTCACCTCTACTGTCGCCGACCCCTCCTCCTTTTCCGACCCCTCATCCACCGTCGTGAATCCCTCCTCCACCACTATGGACCCCTCCTCCGTCGCAAATCCACCTCCGCCATGAAACCTCATTCACCATGAACCCACCTCCACCATGTGGTAAACCCCATCTCCTTCCGCGATCCACTCCTCCACTGTGAACCCCACCTCTGTTACGAACAACTCTACAACCTCCACTACTGCGACCACCGATGCCTACCCCGACTCCGCCGCCGCCGAACCCTACTGCTACCACCAGAGGGGTATGCCATTTTTTTTCACATTATCATGAATTCCTAATATATAGATATATTTTGGATTGTTTTTTTTGTTCTTACATTAGATTTTTCATGAAATAAATTCATTTAAATACCTTCAATTGGAGTGTCATTGATTCAACAACAATAGTAGTGTCACACAAATCCTTTAAAACAACTATGTTTTATATATTTTCTACAATAACATAGTTTGAATTCGTAATAGTATAGGTTTTAGAAAAAGTATATTCCCCCTTCTAAGCTGAACAAGTCTCTAAAATTAACATTCCCATCTCATGTGAAAAGGAACTATTATATTGTGATCCCCTTCAACTATTTTAATCCTGTGGAATTCCAATACCATATTTCTTTTCTATCTCTATGACTATCAATGGATATTCAATTAACTTATTTGATGTTGTAACATTATCCATAAAGTAGTCCGAAACTCAATAACATGACATCCCTTTATATTATGTTTGTTTTATTCAGCTAAACATTTGTAGCATTCTCCCAACCTCACTTATTCACTCCATTCATAATTCTCTAGAAACTCATTTTTCATAATTTATTTATGGTTGATGACCTTATAGTGATCCATAGAGCGACCCCTAAAATTACAAGGCTTTAAAAATGATTGAACATTTTTATTTTTAATTCTTAAATAACGCTATTGGTATAATTATTGTTAGAGATGGTACTATAGATCTAACTGACATTGTACTTTCAATTTCCAAAAATATGTATATATATTTATATAACATAGTTATTATTATTCTTCATAGCCTTAATTTTTTAATTTCCTTGGAATATAATTCAAATTAATAGGTTATAATAGTTTCCCACCATAATGATAAAATATATATTCCATAAATATATTCATAAATCAATATATAATATAGTATAGATATAACAATGATACATGAAATAGATGATGGTTGACTATAAAGAGATGGAGTGTCACATGAAAATGATACATCTTCTTATGAAGTTCACACTTGGTGATCTCTAAGAATAATGGTCCCAAGTAAAGACCTAATAATAAGAATTCCACATGTTTTAGGTGTCATTTGATATTACTATATGAAAAATGTGTATTTTCCCAAAAACTAGATTTTTTTCCTTAAAAAATTAATGGTGTAAAATCATTGACGATATCCTAATAGGCTATTTTCTCACACCATAAATATACACATTGGTGAATATATAGACTTATTTTTATATGATATAGGTAAAAGGAAAGGTTCACACTTTTATAGTGGTGTTCCATTTACACTTGTTAGTGATATAATGATAATGGGATGTAGAGGTCACTATAGGGGATAAAGAGTCAATATTCATTGTGTGTTATTTTAAGATATTTACTATAATGTTCATCTCTTGAAAATAAATTTATTTTTAGTTTTCCTTTATATTTTAGATCATGTGTTAACCTTTTATATATTTATATTTTATAAATTTTTTTTTATTTTTGATTCATATATCTTTTATAATGAGCCTCTCTTGGGATTTATGCCTTTGTGTAAACACCTAAGTGGCTCTATTAAAATGATTTAAGTGTTTTGAAATGTTTCTTAAAAAATTATATATGTTTAACATACAATTTTTTGTTTTAAATAACTTCAAATTTATTTAAACACTTGGCATGGACTTAGGGTTCATGCCATGTTTTTTTCAAATCACCCTATTAGATTTTATAAAGGAATGTGAATGTTTTGAAAGTGATTTTAATTATGGTTTCATTTTAACAAGGGGTGTGTGAAGTTTTAAATAAAAATTTAAAAAATCTAAAGGGTTTTCTCTAATTTTAAATGATTAAGACTACTGAGTCAGGAAGTTTCCTTGAATTCTTAAAAAAAATGGAATTATGGTTTTGTGAAAGTGTTTTTGGAATTGATTGGTTTATTTTAATAGTTTCGTGTTATTTTATAGATAAATTTGTGTAAACAGTTGGTTGTTTTAATGGTAATTCAAATGTGATTTATAAATTCTTTTTAAAGGTCATCAGAAATTTAGTTTTTCCATAATATTTTATGTTTATATTTTTATAGAATTAGGAAAACTAATAAATTATATTGGGAAGATAAGTTGATTGATTATAACAGCATGTTAAGGGAATTCCACTAACACTATCCAACCCATTGGATATGAATCATGACCTCACTCCAATAAAATATGAATTAACATGTAACCCATTGCAACTGCTAAACCAACATTGCATCAAACATCATCTGCATGGTATAAATTTGGGGGGCCCTTGTTTGATATGTCTATTTAGTCCTTTTACCTCAGATGGATGTGATTGAATATTAATATGAAATACTTGTTTCTTATTCATGTATGTGAAAATGGTATCTTTCTTGTGAGGGTGTTAGAGTTGACATATAATTTACTAATTATATCATATTTATTCATGTGATGATCATTGTCTTGTTGTTTTTCACTTCCACTTGTTTGGATGCATGGGAATACTATGAATTAAGAAATAGGTCCAAATGTATAGTACACTAGTTAGCTCATACAATTTATAGTTTCCCCTAGTTTTATGGTTTTCATAGTCTATAGTAGTTTCCCTAATGAGAAATGTGAGGGTATGTCAGCTGAATTTTCTATTTTTTTATGATTCAACATAGGTCAAATATTGGCCTCATTGTAATATGAGTACTAAATGAAATAATATTTGAATTCCCACTTTGATTTTTATATATTGTAGATAATATAATTGGAACCAGGAAAGAGGGATCTATAAAACAATTAGATTAATTATCTAATAGAGAAATTGGATGATTGTAAATAGTACATGGTGTCTATAGTTGAAAATTTATTTAAATAAATAGAATTATTGGATTTCAGTTGGATTTTATCTCTTTCTATAAAGAATATAATAATTCATATGGTTCTCATCTATGTTTCTATTGAAGGATTTTTTCTAGAAAAAATGGATTTTAGGATTATATTCCATTGTGGAGATTTAGATTAAGTGATCTACATAGATCACCTAGATGGTTTCACACAAAAATGGAATAGAATGTTTAGTTCCAGTCTCAAATGTTGTTTTGGTGAGAATAAGTAGGCACCATGATTGTGTAATGAGAATTTAAATTCTTTCATGGTTGAATTAATGTTCATGTAGTGTAATGTAAATAAATGTTACTATATTAAGGTGTATTATTATGAATTTTTTTCTTTTTTACTTCTTTATGTGGATGAATTTACCTTAGTTGGACCAATGAAGGAAAGGCTAAAAATTCTGAAGATTTATTTTTATAGAAGATCCCAAATGAAGGAACTTGGTTCTAGAAAGTGGATATTGTGGATAAATTTTGAAGTAATCTTAATTTCTATAAGTTTTTTATCATTGGTTTATTTTTGTATCAGAATTTTGTGTATTTATTTTTTATATATATTAATAATACCAAATCAAATAGGATGGATATGAATAAATAATGGTTGGATTCCAATTGTATGACAAAAGTGTATGACAATGGAGTGATAGAGTTTATCAATTTTGAAAAATATAATGCATATGACCCTTCTAAAATCCTTTTTCCATGTTTATACTGTTGTTATTCATGAAAAATTAGTCTAGAGGAGTTTGAAGAACACTTCATCTTTTACATAATAGATTAAAGTTATAAATGTTTGAATAAACATGGGGGAAAGATGAATGTAACTAGTGGCTAGGATAATACTACGTTTTATAGATCATATGATTTGATTGAATGTGTGGATAATAAATAAGACTATATTGATGATATTATTACATATGTGAATGATGATGATGATAGTATTGAGTACATTACAAGGATAGTTTAAGATGATATTTTTGATTTCCCAAAATTGTATGAGAAGTCAAAGAGTTGTGAAATGATGCCATTGTATGCTGGTTTCACTAAATATAAATAATTTTCATCCATACTAAAGCTATATAATTTGAAAGTAGGAAATGGATGGAGTGATGCCGATGTTATGGAACTACTTGATCTATTGAATGACATGATCCTGGAATATGTTGAGTTCCCGAGATGAATATACAACACCAAACAAATGATACACTAACTGAATATGTTCTTTAATAGAATAAAATTCCACCCGAATGATTTTATAGTATTTCCCAAGGACCAAAAATAACATAAATAATTCCCAAACTATGGTGCTTCTTGATAAAATAAATATGAATATGGTCCTACAAAATTTGTATGGTACTTTCCAATCATTCTGAGGTTTAGGCACCTATATATAAGAGATGAGACTCTAGGGAAATTTACATGGCACACATATACAATAATTAAAGATGGGAAACTACAACACCTGAAAGACTCTCCTCGGTTGAAGAGAATTGATCACGAGTATCCAGAATTTGGAAATGATCCAAGAAAACTTCATCTTGCATTATCTACAGATGGAGTGAATACTTTTGGTTTTCAAAGAATCACTCATAGCACACAACTGGTTAAGTTGGTAAATTATAGATTTCCTCCATGGTTATGTATGAACCAAAAATACATCATGTTATCTATGCTTATATTAGGACCAAAAAACATTTTAATGATATAGATGTTTATTTGGCGCTATTGATCAAAGATTTGAAATTATTATGAGATTAAGGTGTTATGTTGTATGATACTTAAGAAAATGAATATTTCTTGTTGAGATCCATATTGTATGGGATGATAAATTAATTTTCTGCTTATGAAAAGTTGTTAGGATATAGCATTAAAGGGATTAAAGGGTGTCCCGTTTGGAAAAAAGGTACAGAGTAAATTAGGTTTAAAAATTCATCGAAAACTATGTTTCTTGGACATAAAATATTTCTACCTTGTTGACATAAGTACCGATCTTGGATTAAATAATTTAATGGAAGTTCAGAACAATGTATAACACCGTATCCACTAATAGGTGGTCAGATGTTTGATAAAGTAAAATATGTGGAAGCGTTTTTGTTAAAATATTTTTAAAAACCCTTATGAAATCTGGTTGAAAAAATAAATCATTTTTTTGAATTACCATACTTGAATTATCTTTATATATGAGATTTTCTTCATGTTATTCTTGTTGAAAAAATGAATCTGATAGTGTCAAAGGCATATTGCTAAATGCACAGGGAAAAAAAGATGGAATTAAGGCTAGGTTGGACATGGTTAACATGGGAATACGAAAAGATTTGGCTCTAGCGAAGGGTGAAAAATGAACTTTTCTTCCTCCATCTTCATACACTCTTTCTTGGAAGGTGAGATTTCAGTTTCATAACTTTTTGAATGACATAAAGGTTCCATAAGGGGTATTCATTGAATATCATGAACATCATGTCAAATTATGATTTAAAGTTAAAGGGTTTGAAATCATATGACTTCTATGTTTTTATGCACGATCTAATTCTTAATTTTTTACATTGATTTTTCCCAATAATTTACATCATTCAATAACCAAGAACTATTTATTCTTCGATGTTATATAAAGAAAAGTTATATACCCTTTGAAATTACTGTCTATAGAAAGAGAAATTGTCATCATATTATGTGAATTGGAAAATTGATTCCCACCAAAATTAATTTTTACGATGGTTTACCTGGTGAGATAGATTCGACTATGTGGTTCGTTACAAAATAGATGGATATACCCATTGAACTGTATATGATGATTTTGAAAGGGTATGTCAAAATGTGAAGTTGTCCAGATGGTTGTATTGCAGAGTGATATATTGTTGAGGAAACCATTGAATTATGTACTGACATGTGCCTGTTGTGGGGTGTGGGAAAAAATATAACCTAAGTTAAAATTTATTATAGTGGGTTACCTAGGTTGTATCCAAAGGGGAGCGCTCAACAATAGTGTTTGTCACTTAAAATAAGAGAAAGAAGTGATTTAGTTTTTTAAATTGTTTTATTTTGAAAATACAAGAAATAAACTAAATAAAGTAAAGAAATTAAGTGAAAGTTTTAAAACAAATTTACAAATGATGTGATTTAAATCAATTATATGAAATGGTGATCATGTTAGGGTTGGTTTTCTAATTGTAATTCTATCACAGTTCACTTTACCCAATTCTCTTCTGCTAAATCGTTAAGAGTGATAATCCACAATCATTTCATCTCACGCCCTTGGTCAAATAATAATGTGAGAATAAACCATAATAAAAACTCATATTGGTCTACTCTCCCTCTAATGTGTACTAGAGTTTTAGAGAATTCCCCTAATTATCTTAGGAAATTCCCAATCAGGCCTTGTTTATCCCAAGCAATCAAGAACATTCACTACTCCTCACACACGTACCGGTGATCACCGAGTACTTCACCACTAATTCATGGTATATTACATCATATATAAACTAGAACCTATTGGAGGGAGGTATTGATCCTTTAACAAATAAAAATAGACAATGGAATCTAAAATTAGATACAATCATACATGATAATAAAAACTATTGTAAGAAATTGAAACTGATTTGCAGAAGAGGAAAGATAATTTTAAAACATTAATAGCAAGAACTCATGAAATAAAAAATGGAAAACCTCTCCTTCCCCAATCACACAGAATTTTACCCCACCATGGTAAGGGTAATTGTGAATAAGGGGCAAGAATAACACATTACAAGACTAAGAAGAGTCAAATAAAGAAAGGAAAGTACAAAAATTTGATCCCCCAGAATCTGTCCTCCAGAAGTTTTCCTCTGTTATGACCACTAGACGGCTGAAACAATGAATTTGGATATCGACCCTCAAAATTTAAGATTCATTGGGATGGTTTAAAGAAATATAAGGTCTAATCAATGACCATTACTTTTCTTGGATGCCAAAAACTATTTCACACACTCCACTTGAACATGCCCAAAAGATGCCTTGATGAGATTTATATTTTATGAAATTTGTTGTGAACCGTCCTTTGAAAGTCATCTATTGACACTAGCTGGAATTACCTCATTTTAGGGTTCGATGAATGAGATATTGTAGATTTAATGAGGCGGGTCCATTCTGCTAGCCAGACTAAGTTCTTTACTAGATTGATTTTCTATACCATTGGGTTTGGATTTGGGTCTTGGTACAGAAGACAAAATTGAAGCCCACGAGAATATAAAGACTAAAAAAAATTCACTTCAATTGAATCAATAATATAAAAGTTAAGCCTGAAAAATAAAAGATCCAAAAAACTCTCAATTTTACAAAATTACCCCATTTTCACATTTAAGCCCAATATACACCAAAAAAACTTAAATGATTCCAATATACTCAAATTGAATAATTGGGCAGGATTAAATCATTGAAAAAAATATTAATAATAATGAAAATATTAACTCTATCAATTCCCCCACAATTATCACTTGGACTCCTGGACAAGTTAGAATCAAAATAAAATCAATGTAAATTAAAAAAAAACATATTCATGAGATCCACCAATTTGACAACAAGAAATAAAATATATCATGCATCCTCATAAAAAAAATATTATTTCATGTTCTTAATTTAATATCATTCAATATATTTCCTCTTCATTTCTCCTCCCATGAACACAAAACACTTACCTAACTTTCATTATCTCTCATCACACAAATTTCAATTTTTTTAGCAATGTCTTCCTCATCCAAACTCATACATGGGTCACCATAGGTTTGATAAATTTCTACATCTCCACCCAATGTGAGTCAAAGACATATGTTTATCATGAGGACTTGTCAAGGTTGTTCTATGGATTTAGGTTGGTAAGATTTAGATGTGAAAATTTTGAGGCTGAATGAAGAGGGCCTGGCTCTTTTTGAAGAAAAATGGAATTACTCTAATTTTCACACAAGTATGGTCTCCTATTCTGTCCCCTTAGTAGAAAATAAGATCCTTCATCATGAAATATCAAGGAATGTTCACACAGTTCATCATTTCAGCCGCAAATATTTCAATCATCTCAAATATAATATTTCTTGAAAGCTCTAGAAAAGGCACAAATTTCTTTCTTCATTAGAATCTCCAGAAAGGCACAAATTCTCGCATCATGAAAGATCCATAAATGGAACAACTTTCAACAGAATGATTTTTTTATCAGTAATAACATCTCTTTAATATTTTTTTTCAACCCAAAGTTTCAACCAATGAAGTAGCACAACACAAGATAGCTTCCCCCCACACTTATGTTCAAATAGATCATGCAATTTCACTTCAAGAGTAGGTTGGATAGGGAATATTAGCTTGTATTGTGGCTAACCTAACATGCTATTCATGACATCTAAGGGATACAATGATTAAATGTTCAAGGCATGCCATTATAAAAAATATTTTACTGAAAAGGGGGATTTAAATCCAAAGAAATGCATCAATCATTTAAAACACATGTACCTAAAACCCTCAAGTTTTGATAGGAATAAATCAAATTCTGAATCATTGTTTGGTTATCTCAAGAAGTGAGGTGAATGTAAAGAGTATGAAAACAATAGGTTTAGAAGCCTCACAATAATGTAATTTCAAATATAAAGACAATGATATGTGGAATGGGATTTAAAAATCAGAGTACTTTTTCATGAAATTCCCAAAGAATTGAACTTGAAACAAAGTAATTTTCAGCATTCATTTAAGATCATTTTCATGGAATAAATTATTTCTCCCATAGACATGGGTTTCAAAAATGTCAAATACAATAATTTTAGCACAAATGTTTCAAAAAAAAAAAATGTAAAAATAAACACACAAAATTTGAAACACACACATTTTTTTAAAAGAAATAGGAAAACAAACAACAAATAAAAACCCTAAACTACAAAGGTTCCCTCCCCAACACTTAAACGATGTAGTGTCCACAATGCATTCAAATGGATTTAAAACATAAGAATATTTGAAATTGAATCACAACAATCAAGAAAATATAAAGGAGATGTACGACCTGATGGATTTTATTGATAAACAGGATGGAGGAGTGTGATCTCCTGCATTGGCTCAGATGGAATAGTCCAAAGGAATTTCTTAAACATATTCCCATTAACAGTGAATGGATATTTCAATCCATCCTTCAGAATATACACAACAACAAAAGGATAGACACGAGTAACTATAAATGGACCTTCCCACCTAGAATAAAGTTTACCTGTCAGCAACTTGAGTCTTGAATTAAATAACAACAATTTGTCTCCAGGATGAAAGTCTTTTGGTTAGATCAGTTTTTCATGATCCACTCTTGTTCTCTCTTTATAAATATTGTAATTTTTAAATTCTTCCCTTCCAATTTCTTCCAGATCTTGTAACTACAATCTCCTCTCTTTCCCAGCACTTTTAATATCCAGATTCATCTTCCTCAAAGCCCAGTATGCCTTGTGTTCCTATTCCAAAGGTAGGTGATAGATTTTCCCATAAATCAATCTATAGGGACTCATTCCAATTGGGGTTTTGTAGGATATCCTATAATCTCATAATGTGTCTTCCAACCTTTGGCTCCAATCCTTCCTATTTGGATTAACAGTCATTTCTAAAATTCGTTTGATTTCCTTATTAGAGACTTCATCTTGCCCATTAGTCTGTGGATGATAGAGATTTGATGTTTTATGATTCACCCCATACTTTTTCAACAAAGACTCCATTACCCTATTGCAAAAGTGAGTCCCTTGATCACTAATGATGGCTATGGGAACTCCAAACCTACAAAATATGTTAGCCTTGACAAAATCACAAACAACTTTAACATCGTCAGTCCGGGTGGATTTTGCTTCCACCCATTTGGAAACATAATCAAAAACAAGAAGAATATAAGAATTTCCAAATGACCTTGGGAAAGGTCCCATAAAATATATCCCAAAAACTTTAAAAATTTCACAAAAATTAAGTGGATTTTGGGGCATTTCTTTTCTCTTTGAAATATTTCCTGTAAACTGACATTTTTCACACCGTTTGCAAAATCCATGAGAATCTTTGAAAAGTGTTGGCCAATAAAGTCCAGATTCTAAAACCTTCCTTGCTGCCCTTTGGGGTCCAAAGTGGCCTCCACAAGATAATGTGTGACAAAACTTAAAGACTGATTCAATTTCATTTTTAGGAAAACATCTTATGATTATTTGGTCATTGCAAATATTCCAAATAAATGAATCATCCCAGATGTAATATCTAGAGTCAGCTTTCAATTTGTGAATTTAGTGAGAATTTAAATGATATGGGACCTGAGATGTTACTAGATAATTTACCATGTCAGCATACCAAGGCACTTCTCCTTCAATCAAGTAAAACTTCTCCCCTAGAAGGTGATCATTTAGTGGTTCAGTGTCTGGAATTTCAACTTCAGCGGTGTTGGGTAGTCAAATTAAGTGATTAGGCACTTAGTTATCAGATCCCTTCTTATATTTGATTTTAATGTTGAACTACTATAGTAGTAGAATCCATGTCACTAGCCTCAGTTTTTCTTCATCCTTCTTCATCAAGTACCTTAAAATTGCATGATCAGAAAACACAATGACTTTAGTTCTAAGAAGATATGATCTAAATCTTTCTAAAGCAAAAAAAAAACGACTAAAAACTCTTTTTCTGTTGTTGTGCAGTTGAATTGGGCCGCATCTAAGGTTTTTGAGGGATATTAAATGACTTGTGGCCTTCCCTCAATTCTCTGAGAAGGTACTGCTCTAACTGCTTGTTTTGAAGCATCACAAAGTAGCTCGAACGGTTCTTCCCAATTGGGTGGATGCATTACTGGTGGTGTAATCAATCTCATTTTCAACTCATCAAAGGCTTCTATACATGAACCATTGAAATTGAAATCATCATATTTCAAAAGTAATCTATAGATAGGGAGAGAAATCTTATTGAAATCTTTGAAAAACCTTTTATAGAATCCTACATGTCCTAAAAATGATCTAGCATATTTCACACAAGTTGGGTAAGGCAAATAATTTATCACATTAATTTTTGATTTATAAAATTCAATGCCTTTTTGTGAAATGACATGCCCAAGGGTAATTCCTCTCTCAAACATAAAATGACACTTTTAAAAATTCAAAACAAGGTTATTTTCAATGCAAGTTTTCAAAACTTTTTCCAGATTTTTTAAACAATGGTCAAAAGAATTTCCAAAAACTGTGAAATCATCCAAGAAAACCTACAAAACATATTCAATGTGATTAGAAAATATACTTACTATACACCCATGAAAGGTACCTGGAGAATTACACATTCCAAATGGAATCCTTTTGTATGAAAAAGTGCCAAAAGGACAAGTAAAGGTAGTCTTCTCTTGATCCTCAGGAGCAATGGGTACCTGAAAATAAACTGAAAATCCATCCAAAAAGCAATAATGACTTCTCCCTGACAATCTCTCTAGAATCTAGTCCATTAAAGGGATAAATAAATGATCTTTTCAAGTGACCTGATTAAACTTCCTAAAATCTATGCATACTCTCCAGCTATTCTGAATTCTCATAGGGATTAATTCATTCTTTTCATTCCTCACAATGTTTAGGCTAGTTTTATTTGGGAATACATGGAAGGGGAAAACCTATTGTGAATCTGATATGGGATAGATGATCCTAGCTTCTAAAATCTTCTCAATCTATTTTTTCACAACCTCCATCAGGGTGGGGTTCAGCCTCCTTTGGGGTTGTCTGACAGGTTTGGAATCTCCCTCAAGAAAAATTATATGTGACGAATTTTTGGGTTTATTCCTAGGATATCACCTAGGCTTCACCCTATTTCTTGAAAATTAACTCTCAAAAGACCAATCAATGATTTTTCTTGAGTTTTATATAGATTATTAGCAATTATTATTAGTAATTTCTCTCCCTCCATAAGGTAAACATATTTTAAATCATTGGGGAGTGGATTTAATTATAGATCAGGAGGATGATCAAGGGTTGAAACTAAATTGAGGTTCCACACTTCCAATGGTTTGACATCCTACACACAAGAAATCATATCATCTTCATCATCATTTAACAAATTATCATAGAAATCAGATTTTACCTCTTCTTGCAACATAAAATCATAATCTCCAGAATTTTGGGCATCCACATGTTCAATGATATTTTTAATGGAAAAATTCTCTCCTAATGATAATAATTCATCAAACATGCCTGATTCTTAAATTGGTTTGGTACCATATTCATGGGAGAGTGTGAAGAGTGAATCATCATCTGATGGGTGCCTCATGGATTCAAAAATATTGAAGTGGAAAGTGCTATATCCAAACTCCATGGTAGGTGTCCCTTCATGGACATTAATGATGGTTTTGGATGTCTTCAAGAAAGGTCTCCCCAAAATGATGGGTGAGTGTGATGAGATCCTATCATCTTCCATATTTAACACATAAAAGTTAGCAGGGAATAAAAGATCTTTAACTTTTACCAGGACATCCTCCAGAACTCCTGCTAGGAAAAATATGGATCTATTTGCAAGATGGACCACCACTATTGTGGGTTTCAAGTCTCCTATCTGAAAAGAAGTATATAATGAGTGAGTAAATACATTAATTTATGTGCCTAAATCAAACAAATCATTAGATAAATTTAATGAAACAATGGTACATGGAATAGAAAACGTCTCTGGATCTTGATATTGGTTGGAAATTGTGGTGCGAAAAGTGATGAGACACTTCTTCCCAAATTGATCCTTTCATTCCCTTGAAGTATCCTTTTAATTGTACAAAGATCTATAAAAAATTTAGCATACTTTGGAATTTTTTTGAGTGATTAAAGTAGAGGTATGTTGATTTCCACTTTTTGGAAGTGTCTAGAATTTCTTTTTTGCAGTGCTTCTTCTTGAAACCTCTTTGATTCAATCATCCTTGATGAAAATGGTGGGGGTATATCTTTCTTCTCCCTTTGTTTCATTTGAAATGGTGTTTCTTGTTTCTTCTTCCCTGACCTATCCATCTCCTCCTCATCTTTCTTTTCTTCTTACCGTGGTATTTTCAATGAATTTTTTGAATTATCAACTTCATTATCCCTTAGACCAGGTGGTCATGTTTTAGGATCAATGGTGGCTAGTGGTGGGATTTATTTTCCACTTCTTTTAGTTGTGAAACTAACATTCTCTTTTGGGTTTGGGATTGTTTGGGAAGGGATTTTACATGAATTTTTGGTCAGAATTTCCATGAGACTTTCAAAATTGTTGGAAAAATATTTAATAGTATCTTTCAGTCCTTCAAACTCAGATTTATGATGTTGGTTTTGATTTGGAGGTTGTGAACTGGTGGATAGATTCTCATAGAGTGTTTGGAAAGTGGTTGGTTTTTGGTAAGAAGGATGGTTATAAGATTGTTTTTGTTGAAATGGTGGTGGGTTCTGTAATTGATTCTAGAATGGTGGTTGGTTTTGAAACTGGTTTTGGTATAGGGGTCTACCTTGATTATGCGGATTTCCAAACCCGTATTGGACTTGGTTGGGATCTCTCCATCCTAGATTTTTTTGGAACTGCCTTGGCAGAAAGGCTACTACACATGTTTACATTGCCTGTATTTTACAACATGGGTCAGTGAAATGATTAGGTGATTAGCATAAACCACATACCTTAGCTAGTGCTTGTTGGTCACTAACTTGATTCAAGGCCATATGTCTCACCAAACTAGTAAGCTCTTCAATACTAGTTTCTAATAAGGGTGATAGATGAGAAGTGTGTATCTCATTAATCCCTCTTATTCCAATACCTCTTGTTCCAAACTGCTTTGAGTTTTTGGAAATCTTTTCAATCCATCCCTTGGCTTCTTCTGGTGACTTTTCAATAAATGCACCTCCAGATGATGAATCAAGAAGGTTTCTATCATTGTCTAGTAGTCCTTGATAGAAGAAGATAATAAAGTGATGTTCCTCAAAGACTTGATGCGGACAGCTAGCACATAGCTTCTTAAATCTCTCCCAGTACTCATAAAGGGTTTCTCCAGATGATTGTCGTATGGCATATATTTCCTTCTGAATGGCTATGCATCTAAAGGTTGGTAAGAATATTTGCATAAAACATCTTACCGGGTCATTCCAGTCATGTACGTCTGCTGGTTGTAGGCTGTAAAACCATTCTTTAGTAGCTCTATCCAATGAAAACGGAAATGCCTTCCACTTAACCTAATCTTCAGTAACTCCACGAGGTCTGAAAGTAGAGCACACATGTGTGAACTCTTTAATGTGTTTGTTTGGATCTTCACCTGCCAAACCATGAAACTTTGGAAGCAAAGGAATCATGTTAGGTTTCATTTCAAAATCATTTTTTAATACTAGTATGACAAGTTGATTGTTTTGATTAAGGAATTGTACTGCACAGAGGTCTCTAAGTGTTTGGTTTTGATTTTCAACAATGATGACAGACTCAGAGTGAAAACTTGAAGTTTCACTTGAGTCTGAAAGGGAAATTTCCTAAAATTCAGATTGTAAATTAAGGTTTGTAAGTCTATTCAATACGGTTCTTTCAATTTCAGGATCTATGGGTAATGGTTCAGTTTTTGAGGCTCTAGTCATGCAATTTTGAAGAGAAAAGATGAAAAGAGAAAGGAAAGAAAAGAAAAGAAATGTTGGCACTACCTCCCCGGCAACGACGCCAAGATTTTACACATGCCTATTGTGGGGTGTGGAAAAACAAATATATCCTAAGTTGAAATTTATTATAGTGGGTTACCTAGGTTGTCTTCAAAGAGGACCGCTCAACAATAGTGTTAGTCACTTAAAATAAGAGGAAGAAGTGATTTTGTTTTTGAAATTGTTTGATTTTGAAAATACAAGAAAGAAACTAAATAAAGTAAAGAAATTAAGTGAAATTTTTAAAAATAATTGGAAAATGATGTGATTTAAATTAGTGATATGAAATGATGATAAGGTTAGGGTCGGTTTTCCAATTGTAATTCTATCACCGTTCACTTTACCTAATTATCTTCTACTAAATCGTTAAGAGTGATAATCCACAATCATTTCTTCTCACTCCCTTGGTCAAATAATAATGTGAGAATAAAACTTAATAAAACCTCAGATTGGTCTACTCTCATTACAATGTGTACTAGAGTTGTAGCGAATACCCCCAATTTTTTTAGGCAATTCCCAATCGGGTCTTGTTTATCCCAAGAAATCAAGAACATTCACTACTCCTCACACACATACTAGTGATCACTAAGTACTTCACCACTAAGTCAAGGAATATTCCATCGTATATAAACCAGAACCTAGTGAATGGAGATATTCATCCTTGACCAAATAAAAATAAATAACTTAATCTAAAATCAGATACAATCGTACACGATAATAAAAACTGTTATAAGAAATTGAAACTAATTCGCAGAAGAGAAAATAAAATTTTAAAACATTAATACCAATAAATAATGAAATAAAAATAGAAAACCTCTCCTTAACTAATAAAATATAATTTTACCCCACCATGGTAAGGGTAATTGTGAATAATGGGCAAGAATAATATATTACAAGACTAAGAAGAGTAAAATAAAGAAAAGAAAGAATAGAAATTTGATTCTCTAGAATCTTTCCTCCAGAAGTTCTCCACTGTTCTGCCCACCATCCAGCCAAAACTCACTAAGGTCCCTTCTTATAAAATGTTTTTACTAAATTTATATATCGATCCTCAAAATTTAAGAGTCATTGGATAGGTTTAAAGAAATATATGGCCGAATCAATGACCATTACTTTTCCTGGCAGCCAAAAACTATTTCACTGACTCCACTTGAACGTACCCAAATGATTCCTTGATGAGCTTAATATTTTATGAAATTTATTGTGAACCATACTTTGAAAGTAATAAGTTGACACCAACTATAATCACCTCATGTTAATATCGGATGAATGAGATATTGTAGATTTAATGAGGTGGGGTCCATTCTACCAGCCAGACTAAGTTCTTTACTTGATTGATTTTTCTGTACCATTGGGTTTCGAATTGGGTCTTGGTCATGAAAACAAAATTGGATCCCACGAGAATATGAAGCCTAAAAAAAAATTCACTTCAATTGGATCAATAATATAAAAGTTATGCTCGAAAAATAGAAAATCCAAAAAAACTGTCCATTTTATAGAATTACCCCATTTTCACATTTATGCCCAAAATACACCAAAAAAAATTAAATGATGCAAATATACCCAAATTGAATAATTGGGATGGATTAAATCATGAAAAAACATATTAATAATAATGAAAATACTAACTTTATCATGTACCAAATACCTATCTGGTGTGGAAATCATTGGTATACCAAAATTTCAATACATTGGGAGAAATGTGGGTGATTGAATTTCTGGAAGAGATGTTATCACAATAAATATTAAATATCAAGAGAAATCACACCATTATGTTCTGTATAAAACTTTGAATCTTTCCCCACATTTTTAAACCCACAACGATATTCTTTGGAAATTTTATCCATCAAGGGATACGATATGGATATCAAATACACATAATAAACAATTTACATGATGGTTTCAGGACCACATTTTTATAGAGTCGGATGAAAATAAAAATTCAATTTCATAACAACTTTGATGGATATATGGAGGTACAAGTGTGCATATATTATCTTATAATGATTATGTAATTAATGGTTATAAATTCTATAAAAATGAACATGATGAATAAAGTACCATTAAAAATAGTGGAGTTACCATTGAGGTTGAAGCGATGCATAATTCTAGTACTAAAGATAGAAATCTAATTTATGAAAATATGTCATACTTTGGCATTATCAAACAAATATGGGAGTTGTATTATAAAATATTTCAAGTGCTTATTTTCCAATGTAAGTGGGATGATAAGAGGATTGATGTTAAAAAAGATTAATTGGGATTAGTGAAAGTTGATTTTAGTAAGGAAGGGTACTATAATTAACCATTTATAATGGAATCACAGGCAGTACAAGTATTTCATGTTCTAGATATCACAAACCAAAAGTTGTAAACAATTCTATTTTTGGCCAAAAACACCAATGAGTTAGAAGAAAATTCAACTATGGATAATAATTTCATTGGGAAGACACGATCATTTTACAATAAACCCAATGCATACATTGTTTTGTATGTTAGAGGAGGCCACAATGAAAGTATTTGGATAGTCGATATAGGAGTAAAATCACTCTAAACATTAAAAAATAAAAAGAGTGTTCAATAATACAGTTATATTTTTTGGTAATAAACACCATGTTACCTCATGTTATTATCCATTCACGGCTACATTTATGTAATATAAATTAAATATTAATCCACTTTTGAAGATAATTACCTCTACACAAGCTGGTTCTCCCAAACCCAATGAATAATAGGACTCTAAACTTGCTTTTTCTCACAGTGTTGAAGAAAAATGACCTTCTGCATGTGCTGGTGATCATAATCTTGAGGAGAAATAGATTTATCAACCTTCTACTGCTCCCAGTTCCTAGGTATAATGACCATTTATACATGATGATGCTACCGCTCTAGAGGAACATATTGACGATGTTGAATATGAGCAAATGGTAGGTGATAAAGGTCATAAGACTAATAAAAAATATAAGCATCATAGATTGATGTTGTTCACAAAAAATAGTAAGGTGAAAATCAATGGAATAAAGTACAAGGTCAGATAGAATGCGTGGGGACATCATTTTAACACCAACAAGACCATGTTCAATAGTTATAATGGAATCATCACTAGACAATGTATGACAATTTATGTATATTTTTGTCACCATATAGTTCCCATTCTCAATACACTAATGTGGAAGAGATTACAGTAACATTATAGTATCAATTATTTATTTTAAAAAAAATGTATCATTTACTTACTCAACATCATCCATTATAAGGTGCATTTATAGTAAATGACTCCCATAAGAAATATGTATTAATGTTTGACAGAAGAATTCATAGAGGATTTCACAAAATTATAATTATAAATTATATTAAAGATTATAAAGGAAAAAAAATAAACCCGCACATAATGCACATCTATGCACATCTGATAACCGAAGAAGCATGGGTTTCATTTACTAGCCATCTTGCAGATGTGTCTTTTTAGTTATATTATGTCTAGTAATATGTTTTGTGATGATACATGTATTCATCACATTGATTGAATTTTTTTTATGAAATAGAAACTAAGTTCTAGGAATAAGGAAAGAGTATAAAAAATAGCGTACCCCTACAATATAGCAAGGATGGGATATGATTCACTTGAAAAAGAATTGGTACATATTTTAAATCTACCGTAATAATATTATGTGACATAAAAAAACACTATAATTAGGTTCATCAATTCATATGCACATTGATGACTCCAAATCTAAATCCACTTTCATCCCACACCATGTTCTGTGGAAGGAGGCACATGTAAATAAATACTAGATATAAATAGATTAAAAAACAAAAAAAGTGTAGGAAACATGTGTAAGTATTACATTAAAAATTTGTTTTTCATTAAATATATATTAAATAACAATGATAACTTATTTTACTATATTTTATATCTAACATAGTCACATAAACAAGAAACATCTATACCGAATGAACACATACTATTGGTGTCCTTGGAGTGGTAAGAATAGTATGGTCACGTTAGAGGTGTGGGTTTTGGGGTGACACCCCAAACATAATTTGAGAAAAAAACATGAGGAGGATTAAAGTGAAGAAGTTAAATAGTTGAGATAATGACTAGATACCCTGCTATGAGGTGATCCATTACCATAAATGAGATTTCTTAGCCGAAATAATAAATGTTCTGATAAATTTTTCCATGGAATTTGAATTAGGAAGGAACTGATACCTTTTTTGTACTGATATTCTATAAGGTGATAATGACTGGGATTTATATCTATCAACACCCACCCGTCAACCTGTAGCGAGGGCTATAATGTTCAATATACAAAATGACATGATACACCACATACCACATCCAAATGTCATGTGAGAGTGTCGATTAGTGTAGCCCATGTGCCAAGCACTGAGCTATATGTTCCAATTGATGGGGAAGATATTCATACGGTCGAAAAAGATATTGAAACATTCATTGGATAGTCGTTGCATCATGTAAAAAAACATTTTGAAAAGGAGGTATTCATTTCTAATTTATTTTTCATACTAAACCTTTATCAATTAATGGAAAAAGTTATGAACCAGAAAATTCTATTACAGACAAACAAAGGGAAGGGGATAAAATGAAATACCGACTCAAAAACATATAATGGATCAACAAACTGATTAAAAATAACTATCAAAATACCCATTAAACCACTTGTTCTATATCCACATTTACTATAATTGAAGGTTCATGTGAATACAAAGTTAAAAGACTATAGTAGTCACATATATGATTATGAATAAAATATGTATGTAGAGGAAGTTTAAGAATTTATTAGTGTTCATAATGTATGTGAAATCCTCGACTATTATTGGCTAGGTAGCTCAGTTGTAAATGTATAGATGAGGTATGTTTTCATGGTTTGATTTTCCAAAAGCCAATACACTATGTTAATTATGACTACATACATTTCATTTTTTTATGCGTATACATGAAAAACAAATGAATGAATTTTCCTATGAAAAAAATTTGGACTCATTAATCCTCATATCACCTCTATAGAATAACCAAAAATAAATACAAAAAGAGGATGAAATAGTTGATGGTCTGGTCAAATCATTTGAAAGAAAAATTTTGGATGAGAGACTCTATTTAATACCAAAAAAGAAAGGGTAAAACTCTACAATTTTATCATATGAAATTTATTTTCATTTCTGTCATTACTTATTCTTTTTTATGAAGTATTAGATGCTAATTACGATAGATTTGGATACTTCAAAGATATATTTCATGGATTCAATGCATGAATATCTAACAAACCATCCAAACATGATGGAATTTATTAATTTTTAATACACTACACAGAATGGTTTATAATTAAACATCATGTTATATAATTTATATTGTCTTTTAGTGAGGACTTTGTTTGGATTGGGTGATGCATCAATATCTTGAAAAACAAGGGTTGAGGCTAGGGGTAAGAATGAGGACCAATACAAGTTCTATGACTTGACAATAATCCTGGTATATATAATAAGTTTTCACTATCCAAAACACATATCAAAATAAATTACTTATTATACTCAATGTTTTTGATGTGTCCCAAAAAACCAATGAAAACGATTGTGGTCATTAGGATTGTAAATTTATGAGAGCGATCTTATTCCATGACGAAACTACTATCCCTGAAGTGGTATTTTTAAAAATAATAACTATTTAATTAAAAATATTTATTAATCCTATGCGTGTTTATATTTTTACAATAATACCATGATTATTGAAAAGACTCATATTTCCAAGATGATATAGATGTGTTCAGAAATGAATGGGTAGCATACATGATGGAAGAATGTACACAAATACCGTGAAGATGTGACTTCCATAGAAGAAGTAGATTATTTCATATTTTTGTTTAATTTAATTTTTTTTATTATTACTCACATATATATTTTTTCTTATACAATTGGATTCCTTTGTTCAAGTTGAGGTGGTTTGTTCAAAATTCTGATGCTCATGAAAGATAGGACTATGAGGCTTCAACTCAGATATTGACAATAAAGAAATGGGTCAAGAATGTATAAAGGTGAACTCATACTGCTTATGAAATTAATTAATTTTGTCCAAATTTTATCTATTATTTGTATGATTTTTTCTATATCATTTTTATATAATACTTATTTAATTTTTTATACATCATTTGGGAAGTTATACTTTCCTTTAAACGATCTGCAATAATCTATAAAAGAGAGAACATTTTCCTTTCACGGGGAAGAGGAAACCGCATATTGTATGAAATGTGAAGTGAATCATAAGGATGCATATTACAAGTAATTCCTATGTATCTGAATGAAATTTATGACATCCCCATAAATATTTCATGAACATTTTTCTAAACAGTGTAGTAATCAGCCGCAACTCAATCAGCTGCACCTCAATCTGATACACAGTGTGCTCGGTATGAATCAATGTGAATGTTTTTAGTTTAAAATATTCTTTGATACTTTAAGATTTATGTATTATAAACTACCATAATATGATACATGACTCATGATTATGATCTATGATATGAAGGGTATGAATTTATAATGTTAATATCACATTCTAACATCTTTATGCTCATGTTATCCTTATATGATCATTGATATCTCCATTGTTTACACTTATTGAGCATCTATGGTCACCATTTATTATGTTTCATATCTTGATGTTATTAAGAATTATTTTAGAAATGATATTCCTACAATGTTTTCTAGTAAAGAATAACTTAATGAGAGACTCTTATGAACTAGTTCTGTATGTTTCCATGTTTCCAAAAGCAGTAGACCTAAACTATTCAGGCATGTATCATTATGTTATGTAATGAACATTAATATATTAATATTTTATATCTATATATGAAATTTCAAGGTCAATATAGTTATTATTAGAGAAACTAACCTACTCAAAACTATTCCAAAAAAACAAGTGAACGGTATCACTCAAAGTTTCTACTTTTAATTAAAATTAACATTGATTTTAGTAAAAAGAACATGTTCTATACTTAAAATAGATATAAATCATTCATTTTTCTTTGATACTTTATGAAAATGACATAGAAGTAATTTTGTATGTGTAGGAATCAACCACCCCTTTATCTGATGCATGGTGTGGCCGGTATGACTTTAAGTGTGTATTTTCATATTATATTGACATTAAATTGTGAAAAAAGAACAAGTGACATACTTAAAACCAAGTAGAAAATCCAAATTGTTTTGATACATTTGGAAAATTATCCATGATTCATTTTTGACATGTAAGAATCATCAAAACCTCAACCTGATGAACAATCTCACTGGTATGACTAAAATTATCCGTTATCTATTTAAAATTGTGATTTTAGATCAAAATGTGTCACTCACTAAAAACCAAGAAACCATGCTATAATTGTATTTATAATTTAGGAAAGAGATTCATAAGTCATTAGTAATGTGTATGAAGAACTCTCACTTCAAACAAGCGAAGTATGCGATCAGTATGACTAAAAATTCATGTTTTGGGTTTGGAGTGACATTTTTAGTAAAAAAATAGAAATTTAATTCTAAAAACTGAACAAACACATTTATATTATTTTGATACTTTAGGAAAACTATCTATTTTTCATTTTGGATGTGTATTAATCATCCTAATGTAAATATGATGCACAGTGTGGCCGGTATAACTCAAAGTGTCTATTTTTATTTAAAAATTCCATTAATTTAATAAAAAAACAAGTGACATACTAAATAATGAGAAAAAGATTTTTTATTTTTTTTATATTTTAGGAAAATGATCCATGAGTTGTTTTTGATGGTAGGAGTCAACCGTACCTCAATATGATGCATGGTTTTTAAAGACCTAGAAAGTCCGTTAATTTTTTAAAAATACATGGGAATTTTACGAGTCTAATGTTTCTGACGGCACTTGATTCCAAGGCCCGGTGTGCCCCGAATCAATTTTTGAAGTTTTTTTGGGTACGTTCAGTAAATGTACGAGCGGGATTTTATATCTTTTAAACCAGTGCTCAAAATTGAAATCTGAGTGCACCATTAAAATCGCAGCGTCGGTATTCTCTTAAGTAGACCTTCAACGCAGTTGCGTTCTAACAAGAATGGAAGTTAGTTTTGGGGGTTTTTAGTTAAGTTAAATAAAAATAAGGGTTAACTTATTTTTTATTCCTTGGTGGTTAAAACCTCAAAGAGGAGGTTAGTGGTGGGCCCACCCACACATAACCTCCCTTGGGAGGATGTTATTAGGCGGGGCCCACCTGAGCCCTTTAACTACTCTAACCCCCCTTTAACCCCTTCTAACTCTTGGACTTCCCCAAGAATTGTGCCAACCCTCTCTTCATTTATTTAAAACTCTCCCACTCCCCTATCCGAATTTTGAATCCTTTCACCCCAATTAATTAAATGAGTTGTCTCATTTAATTAAAAACACCTCTTTGTGTTGTGGTGCCAACAAATAATAGACTTTCTCTATTATTTTTGGTTGGCGACTTGGTGGAGCCTTTTCTCTCCAACGAAGAACCACTGAAGAACGAAGAACACCGTCGTCTCCCTTCTTTAACCGGGGCATGAAAGGGAAGCATCGCCACCCACGAAGAACACCACCGACGTCATCTTGAATCATCTTCTCCGAACTCGTCCTCCTACAACAATGACGAAACGATGTCCGCCTTACCGAGACTCTGTCAACGATCACCGAACTCGAGGTAGGGGGATTTGAGTTATTTTAAATATGAGATTAAACCTCCATTCTTCATCGTACAAATTTCTGGATTAGTATGCCAAATGATATCGCCATGACGAGGAGGGTTTGGACTGCACAAACAGGACCCGACCCTCCCTTTTTTTGGTCATTCTTAATTGCTGACGAAGGAGGCGGACCGTGGGGGATGCCGGCGGCACAATGGCCGCCAAACCACCGGAAGGGCGTGGCGCCGTCGCGGCACACAAAGAAAAGCCGCGGCCAGGCAGGCTGTGGTGCTGTCGCATCGTTCCGGAGAAGAACCGTGGCCAGGAGGGCCATGGAGGACGAAAGAGGTGCGACGCCGTCACGCCGCGCCACATCGGAGGTGCGGAACCAAGGCCAGGGTGGGCCGCGAGGAAGGGGTGCGGCAACGTCGCACTGCACCAGAGAGGGACCGCGGCCAAAGTCCGCGATGGTCGAAGGAGGGCGGTCGGTTGAGCCGGCCACCGCCGGCGCTCCGCAAGGTGGTACACGAAAGGTCCCGCGTTTACTTCAAAAGCCGGGAGGCGTGACACCCCCCCATGGTGTGGCTAACTGGGCCACGCGACGGGGCCAGCCGGGCCCGGCCACATGACCAGCCGGGCCGGGCCCCGCGGCCAGCCGGGCCGGGCCACGCGGCCAGCCGGGCCGGGCCACGCGGCCAGCCGGGCCGGGCCACGCGGCCAGCCGGGCCGGGCCCCGCAGCCAGCCGGGCCGGGCCACGCGGCCAGCCGGGCCGGGCCACGCGGCCAGCCGGGCCGGGCCTCGCGGCCAGCCGGGCCGGGCCACACGGCCAGCCGGGCCGGGCCACACGGCCAGCCGGGCCGGGCCAAGCCGGGCCGAGCCACACGGCCAGCAGGGCCGGGCCACACGGCCAGCCGGGCCGGGCCACACGCCCAGCCGGGTCGGGCCACACGACCAGCCGGGCCGGGCCAGGCCATTTCCTCAGACTGGGTCGGACCCTCAGACAGGGTCGGGCCACACGGCCAGCCGGGCCGGGCCACATAGCCAGCCGGGCCGGTCCAGGCCATTTCCTCAGACTGGGTCGGACCCTCGGACAGGGTGGGGCCGGGTCGCTCCGACTGGGTCAGACTGGACCCAGACCCGCTATGGCCAATTTTCACCTTTCCACCCATATCTTGGGCTTCGGGTGTCCGAACGATGAACCATCTATGAAAATAGAGGGTTTAGAGCAGGACAGTTCTTTTGGCATTCCCCACTTTAGGTTTGGACATAGTTGGGGTACGACTGGGTTGTTTTGAACCTAAAAACCAATCGGGCCCCTGGAACGAAAATGCCAATAACTCACAGAGCGGGAATCCGATTGACGCGCCGTCTGTCTCGTTGAGTTCATTATGATGAGACAGAACTACGAGATACATCAACTCGAGACTTCGTGGTAGTTGATGTATTGACACTTGGCTCGAGGAGTGGACCCTTTCGGAATCGAGCGTGCTTTGTGCGAAAACCCTATGGCTGGATGTGACTGAGATGATAAGATACTCCGTGGGTTCGAAAAAAAAAACTGTACCAGGATCCTCCATGGGTTCGACAGCAACGATACTATACCAGGATCCTCTGTGGGTTTGACAGTGACATTACTGTGCTGGGATCCTCCGTGGGTTCGACAGTGAGGACTTTTGTACCAAGATCCTACATGGGTTCAAGAGCACTGATACTGTTCCAGGATCCTACGTAGGTTCGACATAGGAGATGATTTAGTGGCTATAACTAATCATCTCCACCCCTCTACATGAGTTGTATACCTGTGTGAGTTGATTCTTGTCTTTCACTTCTTATCATTGTGACGATTGACTTTACTTCCTTTGTGGAATGGGTTATCCTTGGGCTCGTGAGTTGGAGTCGGACTGAGATTGGTAACTTAGGTATATGTATGGGCATATACCTAAGTAGTGATGGTTGATACTTCGTGATTGTATCTTACTACTGTGGTTTATCCTTAGTGGATTCTGGGAGACCTTTGGGGGTCTCGGGGTCCCCTACTGAGTATTGTTATACTCACCCCTGCACGGGCTTCACATGCACCTTGTTGTGTTCTGTGAAGATGAGGGTCAGTAGTGATTGAGGCAGAGGGTGACAGACGACAGGCTTCTCAGAGCTGGAATAGACGGGACGTACCTTAGGGATGAGTTGTTCGAGATCTGTACCTACCCTTCAGGTAGGATTCCCCAGTGGATGGTCCCAGATCTGTTTTCCATTTTTACTTGTACTTGTTGTTCAGTTGGGTTTTTATACTGGCCCACTTACTTTCAGCAAACTTTCCTTTTCTATATTAGTACTTGTTGCTTCTACTACTTGTGTTCAGACTGTATGTGTTACAGGTTTAAAGGCAATGCCTTCCCTTTTTATCAGGGATTCTCCTTTGGTGCTAGTCGCCAGCCCCTGACCTTTGGAAGGCGGGCTTGGGGTAGTCACAGCACGGTCCCTGAGGACGATTCGTGACACGGTGTGACCTTCATGACTCCAATTACGTATTTTTATTTAAAATCGACATAAATTTAAGTAAAAAAGAACATGTGACATACTGAAAACCAAAAAAATACATTCGTATGGTTTTGATATTTTCGTAAAACTATTCATGTGTCATTTCTAACACATAGGATCCAACCACACCTCAATACAATGCATGGTGTGACCGTTACGACTCCAAGTATGTCTTTTTATTCAAAATTGACATTAATTTAAGTAAAAATAACATGTGACATACTGGAAACCAAGAAAATGGATTTGGATTATTTTTATATAATAGGAAAATAATACATGATTCATTTCTAATGTGTACGATTCAACCAAAACTCAATTTAATGCACAGTGTGATCGGTATGACTAAAAGTTTCATTTATCAGTTTAAAATTGTAATTTTAGTCCAAAATGCGTCACTCATTGAAAACCAAGAAAATGATCTCTATTTGTTTGAATAAATTTAGAAAGGGATTCATAAGTCATTTGTGATGTTTATATTGTAGTCTCATATCAAAATGAAACACAATGCAACCGATATGACTCATAATGCGTGTTTCTAGTTTGAAATGTCATTTTAGTAAAAAAACAGTACTAGCATACTGAAAACTGCAAAAACACATTAGGATTATTTTGATACTTTAGGAAAATTATTTATAAGTCATTTTTGATGTGTAGTAATTATCGCCACCTCAATAAGATGCACGATGAGGCCGGTATGACTCAAAGTGTGTCTTTTTATATAAAATTGAAATTAATTTAAGTAAAAACACTAAGTGACATACTGAAAACTGAGAAAATGCATTTGGATTATTTTGGTAATTTGAAAAAGTGATCCTTGAGTTATTTGGGATGTGTAGGAGTCAACCAAACCTAACATTGAGGCATTCTGTGACCAATATGACTCAAAGTGTGTCTTTTTACTTAAAATCAACATTAATTTAAGTGAAAAGAACACGGGACATATTGAAAACTAAGAAAACACATACATATTGTTATTATATTTTATGAAAATTATCCCTGAGTCATTTGTGATGTGTAGGATTCAACCACACATCAATAAGATACATGGTGTGACTAGTATGACACAAAGTGTCTTTTTATTTAATATTGACATTAATTTAAGTAAAAAAGAACAAGTGACATACATTAAACTAAGAAAACACATTAATTTTTCTGATACTTTTGGAAAATGATCCATGAGTCACTTTTGATGTGTTGAAATCAACCAATCCTCAATATGACGTATGGTGTGACCGGTATGGCTAAACATTTCCATTATTAGTTTAATGTTGACATTTTTGTTCAAAAAATGTCACTCACTGGAAACCAAGAAAACATGCTCTTATTGTCTTTATAATTTAGGGAAATGATTCATATGTCATTTGTGACATGTATGAAGTAGTATTATGTTAAAATAACAAATGATTTGACCGGTATTACTCGTAATACGTGTTTCCAATTTGAAATGACATTTTAGTAAAAAAACACAACAGACATACTAAAAATCAAGAAAACACATTAGGATTGTTTTGATAATTTATGAAAATGTTCCATCATGAATTTTTGACTTGCATGAATCATCCACCCCTAAATATGATGCATGGTATGATCGTTATAACTCCAAATGTGTCATTACTTAAAATTTACATCAATTTTAGTAAAAGAATAAGTGACATACTCATAACTAAGAAAACACACTCTGATTGTTTTGATATTTTTATACAATGATCCATAACTCATTTGTGAGATGAAATAATCAACCCCACCTCAATAGGACACACGATGTGACCATTATATCTCCAAATGTGTCTTTTTTATTAAATATTGAAATTTTATTAATGTATTCTTTCATATTAATGTTCAATTTATTTCATTATATTATTACTAACATAATATTTGATTTCATGTATAGGAGGAATCTTTTGTTCAGGGATAAATGATTTATTTGGAAATTGATTCCTTGGGCAAACATTTTTGAGAGGGGATCATGGGCGTCAAAAGATGAAATATTAATGTTTTAAAAATGTTTTTGGATAATTTTAAATGTAATTATATAAAACATTGTTTTAAATATAAATAGTATTTTTTTGTATATACCATGGGTATAAATTTATGTATTCATTATGTCAAGTAAATGTATATAGCATTGTTTGATACTTTAGGTTGTATATAGCATTGTTTGAAATTACAGGTTATATATAACATGGTTTGAAATTACATGTATTTTCTATGTTTATTGTATTATTAATATCCCATTACATCTAGATAACCCTTTATGGGCATATTTTTAACATTGTTAAAGGGCCCCTTTTATCACTACTATTTGAAGTGATGATAAGGGGGGCCTTTATTAATGCTTTGATTAACACCTCTTTTTTAAAGTTGTTAAAATCCTATTTTCACATTGTTAAAGGGAATACGTGTTGTAGCGGGATCACAAGCTATGATACTTGCCTATAAAAGAAGGATCCCTTGGTCATGATAGGTTCTTGTAAAATATTTAATAGCTATTTTTTTGAAGAAACATATAATCCGCAATCCTTATTGGTTCGTGAAGCATAGAGGGTCTATGTAGTTACTGCTTACATAGAGGATGAAGAGTTTGTGATCCTTCAATGGGTGCTAAGTAACCTTGAACCACTTTGAGAAGAATGTATTTCCACAATCCAATCAAAAAAGCGTTAAAACAAATCTCTAATGATTTTAACGAATATCTAAGATTGATGAAGACTTCCTGGTTCACATGACTTTTTTGAAAACCACAAGAAAGTGTATACTTACACTATGTTCATAGGAAAGAAGATATTTAGTGATTCCAGTTTTCCCCTTGAATACATTGATAAAAAAGGTGGAAAGTGTGGTTCACACACCCATGAAAAAAATTGATGTATACACACACATTCAATAAATCATAACTAAAGAAACACATGCATTGTGTAGATAGTATGTGTGCGTGAAGGAAGGCTGAGAAGGATAAGTACTCATGTGAAGTATTTTGTGAAAATAATTTCCAATGAAATAAACAAGGAAGTGAGGGAATTAATTTATAAAAAAATTCATTCATATGAATTTAGAAACAAATAGAAATTTCTGTCACAGGATTACATGGATACGTACAAAAATTAAGTTACCCAAAATATGTTTTGAATTCCATGAAACTTATTCCAGAGGTGGATCAATCTGAATTGAGCCTGTGAAAGTATTTTTCTTTCATCAGATACTAAATAAGATTGTGTGAAAAACATTCAATCATCTAAATGAGTTCATGTCTTAATTTATAAGGAATTATAGCTCGAGTATAATTACACTGAGGAAACTTATCAATTACAGGCGATCATAATTTATTGAGAAAGACCAGTAGAATACAAGGGTACTTGAACATGTACACAATCATGAGGGATTCATCAATCTTATAGAATAATATCAGTAGATAATTGTATAGTAGATCAACCATGAAGAATTATAGAAGTATTTTATTGGTGATTTATTATAATTATATTGTGTGATTCAGGGGAAGTAGCCTCTAGTTTGGATTTTGTAGTAGGCCCGTGTGGATTTTGTTAACACTATGAGATGAAGTATAAAGAACCTTTTGTGTGGATTTAGGAGTGACAGACTATGATTACATATCAACTATTTTAAACACTGAAATAATATTATAGTGGAGAACGTGTGTGTAGAGGAATAACCAACACCACAAATGAGTAGGTATCTATACCAAACCATGTATGTCCTTGTGTTCTATTCCATTTTGTTTACTGCATTATTCAAGGTAAGGATGAGAGACAAAGGAAGGATGGATCAAGGATTTAACCAGTCATAGTGTTTTCATTGAAACAAAAAATTTTGTAAAAATAAAAATAAACAACATATTCTCCCCCCAACTATCTGTGTTTAATCTAAACTAGGGAACTATAAGTCGTATCAGAGCCATTATCACCAATGAAATATCAAACAAAATATTGAGAATGAGAAACTTGAAAGATCCAACATATTTTTATAAATGTATTTTTACAATATTTTAATGGAGAACCTATTTTAAATATATATTTGGTAATTTCATAAATTTTATATGCCAAAATATATTTTTTTTGAAATTAGAACATTAAAAATTAGCTTAGGGTGATTTCTTTGGTATTTTTCTTGGAGGATACATTTTTGGACGAATAGTGAAAAATACTGAATTTTAATACAATACCCATTTCTCTTATAATATATTAATATAGGTAAATCATATTTTAAATTTATTTTCAAGTAAAATTAGATCAATTTTATATCCATTAATCCAATATCTTTCATTATGATTAATTTCACACTGAAATTGGGTATAAAAACATTTCAATCTTTTGGAAAATTTTACATTAAAATCCTTCTTTATTGTCTCGTCTCTTGGATTAAGTTTAAATTATTTTCTGGCACTTATATGATTGAAATTTTGGAAAATGTATTCCATATTTGGATTTATAATTATTTATAATTTTTAATAAAGTAAAATGATCTTCTTACAAAAAAATATTAGTGAATGTGATTAAAATTAATTATAGAAAATAAAAAAACAGTTATCTTAACAAAGGATTAAACCTTAAAATTAATACCCAAAATGACCTATAAAATTTTAAAATATCTATTTTAATTCCATATCGAGACCTTATTATACATTTTCTCTAATTTTTACCATTATTGAAGAAACATGAATTGGGGAAAATGTGGGTGGAATTCCGTTTTAAAAAATTTATAAGAATGCCACTCCTCCTCCACTATAAAATGGTACTCAACCCTCCCAGATAATCACACATATAAAGACCATTTTCTTTCTCAATATATGATCAAATGAACTCCCAAAATCCCTCCCCTCATCTGATAATTCTCACCATGGGAATAAATCCAATAAAATAAGTCTTATAAGTATAAACCAAATAGAATTACCTGGAAATGAGGTAACCTTCTTCAATGATCCCTTTTGTTTCATTTACCTCTACACCACATAGATTATTTTTATATAATTATTATATAGTAAAATAATCATCCAAAATATATTGAGAAATTTTGATTATAAGGGTTTGAACTAATGTTACACACACTTCCATCTAATGGGTAATGAACTTACTGTTCGTGTGTAAAACGAACTACCGCCTCATGAAATAATGATTGTTCGTTCTTCCTTTGCCACTATTCATGGAGGGAATTATGATTTAAAACTTATTTATATATGATATATGAAATATTTATGTTTTAATAAAACTTATTTAATTTTTATACAATGCATACCCTTAATTATTTCAATTTTTTAAATTTGATAACATTGTTTGTGGATGTTTGGACTATATCCTCCTCAAAGTTATGTGATTTGTTCACACTATAGATGGAACATACTAAGGATGGTTTTAATAATAATATGTTAAATATATGACATAAATTTTATAATTTAATTATGATATACATTTTTATAATTTTCTTTCCTTTCTTTTAAAATAAAACAATGAAATAGAAGTTGTGTTTATGCATACGTACAACCTACCATCTCCATGAAAAGTACATTTCATTTACTATCTCCAAATATTATGGTTTCATATAAATACATATAAAATTAATATAGATAACATTTAAATCATGTTCTAAATTCAATATATTATTATATTATGTTATATTGAATAGGATAAAAAATATCAAATTAAAACATAATTGAAAAACTAGGAATGTAACACCCAAAATAGTGAAAATAATGAAATATTATTAAATAATGGGTAAGAAGATATTATAAAAAGTTAACATATGATATTATAAATATTATTATTCTTATTTTATTTGTAATTTAAATCCTTAAAATCATTATAATGGAGGATAATGTATGTTCACCCTAATGAAAACACAAGGTAAATGATTTCGTCTTAATTTGTATTACATTGTGGCTTATTTGTGGTTAAAGACCAATTATCTTTAATGTGGTCTATATAAAACCCATTTTTCTATTAATATCATGATTATCTCATAATTCATGGTATTTTATGTTTCAATTTTAATTATATCACCCAAGGGGTTTAGCTGGAAAATTTCCAAGTTGTAAAAGAAATATTTGCAATCTCAATTTCTTTTTTGAATGTTAAATTTATCCTAAAAAAATAAATTCATTATAATCATTTAAATATACATGTTCTTGGGAGATATATATTATTATTTCCTAAACAATATACCATATTTACAAACAATGTTTACTTTTACAATTAGTTTATTATATGGGAAAATATTGATAAATTTGAATTCTTTATTCAATATAGATATTTGAGAAGGAGTAATGTTTATTAGATTAATTAAATACCTAACACGAGGAATTAATTAGATAGACCTGTATGGGTGGGTCTCAGACAATATATATCCCCTCAACATATCAACATGTTCTCATGTGGAAAATATATTTTTCAAATTAAATAGGTTTCTACCTACATTTTTAAACTGTCTCATGAAAGGTTTTGAAGTCAAAGGGGTTCATTTACCTCAGACATGACATCAAACAATTAAGTACTTCCTTTATTATGATTCAATATTTGTTATCAATTATTTTTTATAATGAAAATATCCATAGATGCATTTAATTATAAGTTTATTGATTAAATGGTAGGTGATTTTAGTTTCATACCCTTCTATATTTATTTTACCTTATCAAGTTATTTAAATGGAATGTGTTTTAAATTATTTACCTTGTAATATTTTTTACACACTCACTTCTTATTTTATTGATTATATGGAATACTTCTTCAGTTATTATCATTTCACACTGACTACTCTCATTGATTCAATATTTCTTCCACTATAATTCACACTTATTGAGCATTTGAGATCACCTTTATTTTGTTTTCTTTTCCAAATAATCCAATACGGGTAATAAGAATGGTGTTCAAGGATATCATAGATGGAATAAATCTATCCTCAAAAGAAAAAAATTATGTTGTAATTAGTGTATTCAATTTTATTTTAAGACTGTTGTGTGTATCTAGTTTACCAAGACTACTAAAATGATTAGTCCAATGGGATTTGATTCCCTGTAATCATGCCAATGTAATGGTAGTAGACAATAGCACCGATATTTCTTGGGTTAGTTCGCTACAGTTGGTATCAAAGGAAGTTTAACAGAAATCTTGGAAACTGTATTTAGAAAAAATAAATTAGAGAACATAACCCTAAGTTGTACGTTGAGTATACGTATATAAGAACATCCTAGTATATGACAATGGGCCTTACTGCATAGCTTTATTGAAACTCCTGGGGGATATACTTAGGATAATTCAATTTTTTTATAGAACATTATGTAGGATTTGAGTAAATAATGAAAATTAATTTCCTTGGTTAAACCCTACACCCTATAATGACTTATGTTGAAATAAAATGGTTGAAATATATACTGGTATTCTAGAAATAAATTTTAGAATAATTTTTAACAATATTAATTTATTTATAATAGTCCTCAATCATCTAAGTATTGATTAAAATTTTCAATGAACATATGTCTTAAATAAAATAAGTGTGATGAATAACATAATGTGACTATGAGATTATGGTTGACCATAAGTCATATGTCTAAAACATTTGTTTAGGTTTTATGAGATTAAGGAAACTTTGTAAGAGATTCAGGAAAATACAACTCATTAGTTAAATATTTTTCTTAGTGGAAAATATATTTGAGTAATAATAACCACACCTTTTAGAGACATGATTTTAAAGGTATTGATAAACATTAGTGTTATTATGATCATTAATGACATTTTAATAATATTCAATGAGATTATTAGTTTTTTTTTAAAATATGTTCTATTTAAAATCAAAGAAAAAATCTTATTAAACAATTAAATTTCAAGGAGTTCCACCATATTTTGGAAATTATATTAATATGGTTTTAGAAAAAGAAAATATGTTTATCGAGTGACAACCCATCATGTTAGGAAATGTGATGGGGCTTGAACCGATTACTGAAGGATGAGAAGGGTATAACAAGAACCACTGACCTATAAAATGTTCTGGTTAATATTTCGTTATTTTTAGTTTTATAATTTGGGGAATAAATAATATTTATGAACCAGTAGTGTTACTTATTAGTTTTAGAGATTAATTTATTAACCAGATCGAAATTTGAGAATAGTTAGAGGCAAATGGAAATACATGCCACTCTATTATGGGCCTTACAATTAGTTAAAAATGTATATTAGTGTTTCAGGCATCAAAGGTAATTTTTGGACATCCATTCCTTGAAGTAATGGATAAATTTTAATTTTATAAAATCACAAAAAATAATGTAAATTATCTTTATAAAATAGAAAAATATCAAGTAGGTATATTTTATTATATTCATAGGCTATAAAATAATTGTTCAACATTAGGATAATGATCAATAAAATGTTTTTTGTTGATATGATGGTTTTCAAAATATTCATATATTTATAGATTTGAGGCCCTCAAAATTACATTGATTATTCACTTAGTCATTATATATTACCCCAATAATTCCGTATAATTATTTATGCTTCTCTTCTTGGTCTAAATTTTCAATTTCCACTAATGTTATCCTACATAGAAACCTAGTTATATGTTATTCCATGTGACCTTTATAAATATCATCTTATATTATTATGAGGATATTTTATAAACTCTTTTAATTTGTTGGGTTTTAAACATGTTAATTCACAAATATCAAACCTTTGACTACCAAGATCGAGTTTAAATTGTAGGGACACCATTTATTTATGAGGGGCGGGGGGGATGTAACACCCTAAAATTTATAAACGAGTAACTTCCTATTTGATAGCATGTATGACACATAACAAGAAGCATTGGAAGGAATATAACCTATTGAGAAATTATTTTATTTTTAATATTTTAAATAAATTTAATATATTTTATAGCTTCTAATGGATGAAATAATAGTTTTCTTGTGTCAAACAAAACAAGACTTTATTCAATAGCTTTCATTATACGCAAGACTGCGTTGTACCAAACTACAATATACTATTAATATTATTATTGAATATGATATTTATCAACTATAAATTATAATTACAAGTATGAAAAGTATTAACTAAATTAGTAAAATATTATTTACATATGTTTATATAATTTTTTAGTTTTAGAAATGAATAGTGAACCCCATTGAATATAACAAATGTTTTTTTATGAAAAACTATTTTATGTACACCAATGTGTTTTATCATAATAAATTAAATTAATTGAAATTATGAAAAAATATTAATTTAATCTATATAATATATATTAAAATTTTTTATACATTTATTCAATATATTTTATAGACATATGATCATAACAATCCTAATTTCTTGACATAAAAACCAATATTTTTATAAAGGCATTTTTATCACTTTTTAATATTGAACCTATTTTAAATCTAAATTTTTGAAGTTTTATAAATTTTATATTTCAAAATAAACATAATTTTTTAAATATGATCATAATATTTATCGTAGGTAGAATGTTTGGTATTTTTCATTGAGGTTTCATTTTTGATGAATTGTAAAATATAGTGAATTTTAATTCAAAACATATTTTTCATCTAGTTAATTTTTATAATTAAATTATATATTAAATTATTTTTAAATTAAAATTGTATCAATTATAAACCCATTAATAAAATATAATTCATTTTAATCAATTTCCAATTGAAATAGGGTATAAAAATATTTCAATATTTTGAACATTTTTACTTTAGAAACCAACTTTGTTATCCCATCTACGAGATTAACTTTTTGATAATTTATACCAATTATGTGATTAGAATTTGAAAAATTGGATTCCATATTTTTGTTCAAAATATTTTATTATTTCTAATAAGGTCAAATTAGTTTTTGACCAAACTGATTATTGAATGTGATTTAAATTAATTATAGTTATTAATAGACAAATTAGATAAACAAAGGACTAATCATTAATCTTAATGCCCATAATGACCTGAAAACATGAAAAAAAGATATTTATGGAAATATTTTGACGCTATACTCCCCTTTAAATTATTGGTAACATTACTGGATTTGTTTGACATGGGGAAAATTTTGGAGGAATTATCTTTTCATAAATTTACTATTTCAGACCTCCTCTACCCTATAAAAAGAAACTACCCCTACCAATTATTAACACATATAAATCCATTTTTATAACCCATAATATGTCCTAATAATCTCCCCACATCCATCACATAATATTATAATACTAAAATTTTTCATTAATACAACTGATGAAGTATTTTGTTATAAACAAAAAAGAGTTATCTGAAAATGAGGTAACATTAATCAACGATCAATTCTATTTCATTTAAATATCCAGACATTATATTATTTTTATATCATTAATATATAATATCCAGGATATAATTATTTTTATTCTTCTAAGTAATTGAATTAAACTTACACACACTTCCATCTAATGGGCAATGGACTTTCCATTTATGTGTATGGCGGACTACCGCCATAAAAAATAATGATTATTCGTTCCTCCTTTACCATCTATTATGGTGGGGAATATTATGGACACCATATTTATATATTATACATGTGAAATTTATTTTGTCTTCATACTTATTAAATTTTAAAATAACATATACAATATTTCTTTTCATTTTGTGTAAATACGATAAAATCAGTTGTGGACGCATGGACTACCGCCTCCTCAAAGCGATGTGATTTGTTCACAATATTCATGGAATGAGTTAATGATAGTTGTAATAAAATTATGTGAAATATATGAAATAAAATTAAATTGTTAGTACAATAATATTATATTTCATTTACTTTTCATTCTTTTCAAATATGACAATGAAATGGAAGGGGAGTTCATTGGCACGTATAGCCTATCATATCCATGAAAGATGCATTTAATTTACCATCTCAAGACATTATAGATTATTATAAATAAATATATAATGTATAGATATAAAATTTACATCTTTTTTTACATTTTTATATGGTTAAATTATGATCTAAGTAATAAGAATAAAAAAATGCATGTTCAAACATACTCTAGAGACTAGGTAATGAACACCAGAAATAATGAAAATAATGAATGATTATAGTAAAAAATGTAAAGGATAGTATAATATATTAATATATGATATTATAAATTTTAATATTTTTAATTTATAGGATATTTACATGATTAAACTAGTATACTGCAGGATAAATAATGTTCACCCTAATGAGAACACAAGGTAATGTATTTTATCTCATTTTACATTCTATTGTGACATATTTGTTGTTATGCACCAATTTACATAAATGTGGTGTATGTACAATCATTTTGTATCTTAATATCATTATTATATAATAATTTATGTAATTTTATGTTTCAATTTTAGTTATCTCACCCAAGGGTCTTAGTTTGAAAATTTCCAAGTGGTAAAAGTAATCTTTGTAATCTCACTTTCTTTTGCTATTGTTCTTTTTTTCTAGAAACAATCAATTTATTGTAATAATTTAAATATTAAAATTCTTGGGTGATTGATTTTATTATTTCTTAAATTGTATACCATATTTACATACTGTGTTTTCAATGAGAGTTATTTGATTACCTGGGGTAATATTGATAAATATGTATTCTTTATTCAATATGGATATTTGATAAGTAATATTGTTTATTAATCGAATTGATTACTTGATATGAAGATGAATTTTTTTACATTCAATTATGGGTGGGTCCTAGACTTCATATAACCCCTCAATGCATCAACAGGTTCTCATGAGGAAAATAAGTTACAAAAATTAAACAAGTTTCTACTTATAGTTTTAAACCATATTGTGAAAGGTCTTTATAGTATAGGTTTTCATGTGACTCAAACATGACATCAAATAATTATAAATTTCCTTCACTTTGATTCTATATTTATTATCAATCATATTTTCACTATTAAAAAATCAATGGATTCATTTCATTCTCACATAATTGATTAAATGGAATGTGTTTTAATTTTCATACCTTAACATAATGATGATTACTTATATAGTAATTTAAATGGCATGTGTTTTTTACTTACATATGTTGTCACATTGTCTGTGAACTTACTTCTCTATTTATTTATTACATGAAATGTGTATTTAGTTATTACCTTTCCATATTTAGTACTCTCATTGATTAATTTTTGTTTCCTTTATTATTGATTGTTACTGAGAATTCGTTCTCACCATTATTTTGTTTGATTTCCCAAGGAATATAATAATTTCATTAAGAATGATGTACAAGGATATCATAGATGGAATATATTTATCCACAAAAGAATAAAATTATATTGTAATTAGTGTAATTAGTAGTAATGTAAGTCTCTTATATATATATCCTGTTTAACAGGACTAATAAACTGGTCGGTACTTCAGGATTTGATTCCTTGTAATCGTGAAAATATAATGGTAGTAGAAACCAACTCCTAGATTTCTAGGGCCTGGTTTCTACACTAATAAATTTCCCAACATTATCCATGGATCGGGCTACACAAGTTAAAAAATCTCCCACATTGGGCCTGATCTAGAATGATGACCAACTTTGATGCTTTGGGCTTTGAAACCATACTTAACATGAGCTCATTCTCTAATTCACTCACTAGTGCATGATTTATATCCAATGATTCAATTTCCAGATGAAGATTCATGACATAACTAATATTTTAATTTCTATTATCCATAATTGTTGTCCAATTTCCCCCCATAATTCTCTATTCATCAGTAGAGACCAAAAACGACACAATAATTCCTTGTCTACTCTATCAATATTATCTTCATCATTATTTATACAAGGAATATTGGTTCTATGAATATTCTATAATGTCAGAAACCCATCCATTATTAATCCATTGATTACATGATACTTCAATTTAATGAGATACATTCAATAATAAATAACAGGGTTCTTTATAAGATGTATAGAATTCTGACTATCACAGTGCAATACATTATCTGCTCAGTTTCTATCTATTTCATTTGAGATTATTTTTAGCCAAGCATTCCCTATCTAAGATTTTGTTATGAAAATGTATTCTACCTCTCTAGTAGAAAAAGAAACCACCTTACTGAAATGAGATATTCAACTTAAATTAGTTTCTCCATAGGTAAAAACATTACTTGTGTTACACCTCCAACTATTGACATCACCTATATGTTCATAATCTACCTAAAACTACAATATCAAATAGATACTTACTTAAATACCATTATATTTCTTCATATTAACTTTAAAAATTTGCAATGTTTTATTCTAAGGTTATATATGTACATACTCAAAACACCCACTTCAGAAGAAATATCTGGTAGGGTATAGACCATGAAATTCATTAGGATTCCAACAACTGATTCATAAAGAATGTTTTCTATATAATCATACTCTTAAACAATCCTTGATGCATACTAATTTAATAGTTTGAAATGAATTTTTATTGGAATAGAAATCAACTTTTCTTCCAAAATAAATAATATGGTAAAAAAATTTCTATTGTAGTCAGCCAAGGATAACGTCAAGGTTCCCACTATGTGGTCTCTCTTGATTTCGATTCCCAAAATTTTTCTATATTCTTGAGGTAAATTCATCTCAAACTCTTCAAAAATATTCCCCTTCTTCTCATCAATCCTCTATATACAGGATCATGTAATAAGTGATTCATCCACATATAAAATTAATATAAGGTATCCATCATCAAAATACTTGAATCAAAATCATTGAACCATGACACACCATTTGTATTAATTATTTTATCAATAATGGAAAAAACTTATATATTCACCGCATGGGTGCCTGATTTAACCCATATAAGATCTTCTATAGCTTTCACACCTAGTATTCCCTTCCAGACTCAACATATCCCTATAGATGCTGTATATAAATTTTATCCTCCAGATCTCTATGAAGGAAATGAATATTTACATAAAGCTTCATATGATATAAATCATTTATTTCAACAATACTAAGAACCCTCTGGATCATAGTAAACTTCACTAAATATGATAAAGTTTGCGATAAGTCATATCGTTCCTTCTATTGAAATCAATTCACTACTAGCCTTTATATATACCTAATTTTACCATTATTTTATTCATTGATATGGTATACCCATTTTTTTGCAATGATTTATTTCCTTGTGGAATAGGTGTTACCTCCCAATATTTTTTTCATGTAATAAAGAAATATACTTAACTATAGAAAAAATCAAAATACATAACTCATTCATCTGCATTGATTCTTCAAAAAATTATGGCTCTCCATCTTCAATATAGAAAAAATATTGTAAGGTTGATGGATACCTCTTCACAAGAATTATAACCCTTTTTTATCTCCTCAAATCCACCTAAGGAGTAGGAACCACTGTATTGGGTGTCACGTGCTCAGGTAAACCTTCAATATCCACTTTCCCTTGGGACTCCAATTCTTTATTCCATTTATTATCTTCAACTAAATGATGGTCCTTCTATGTGACACCATTAATAAATATCTCATTTTAGATTATGATGATCATATTTTTCTTATTACATAAGAATAAATAACGTACCTCCTCAACACCATATCCAATAAAGAATGTGTATTTGGAATTCTAATAAATATTTTCCCTTGCATCACCATCTATATGTATATATACCAAAAATCCAAAGTCCCTAAAAAGTGAGATCCTTATCTATTTTCTCAACTTGATCCCCCTAGGTAGAAAATATCTCATTGATATATATGGAGTCCAATTGATGATTTATGCTTCCATGTTTACTACTTCTTCTGGAAAAGTATTGGTAAAACCCAAGCATATACTCAGGCTAATGTAACATTCATTTAGTGTCCTAATAATCCTTTGTGCTACAACATTATATTGTTTTATACCTAGAAGAGTCTTCTACCATTGAATTTTATTATTATTATAGAATTAACTATACTTATAACTATCATAATCTCCTATATTTTGAAAACAAAAACCTTTTAAAATTTATCCTAACTCACTCTCTATTATGGTCTTTCAGTTTAGTAACATTTTAATCATATTATATTTTTCATTTGAAAATGTATAACCATGTATTATTTGTTGAGTCATAGATAAATGCCATATAATATTGTGGCCCTCGAATGGAATTTATTGGAGCATGTCCCAAATATCATTGTTCACTAGATCCATTTTCCCAAACATTAGTGTTCTAAATAAATTTTTGAGGGATACCTTCTTTTTCCTTCCAAAGAGACAATCTTCATACAAGACAGCTTCCACTAGTATCATCTCTAGAACTATTCCTTTTTTTCTAACACCTTCATCCCCTTGTAACCCATGTTCCCAAACCTATAATTCCATATTTTTTTATCCCAAAAATTTTTTATGGCTATAATGTCTTTGAAAATAACTAAAATATTTTATAGGATTTCATTCTTAAATCCCTAACCCATGATCATAGATTCCTTAATAATATTACATGAAACATCAGTGAATATGGTTCTAAAACATGCATTATCGATATTCTTGATAGAAATAATATTTATTATCACATAGGGATATACCATAAATTCTTCTAAACTACTAAACACAAAAATTTAGTTTTAATCCATGAATCTACCATCCCCTCAATCTTGAAGGGTTCATCGTCAACAAGATATACCTTACAAAATTTCATGAAACATAATTTATTAGGAATCCCTTCTAAAAATTGTAATTTAAATATTCCCATAGGTCTAAAATACAAGGCTCCATAATTATATCAACACTCGATATCAATACATAATCATTGACTTCAGTTTCCATGTTATCGGTATTGGTTTCTTATGCCTTTCATTTTTCACTATAATCTATATTGATACTTCCTTTATTCCCATAAATCTAGAATGTAGGACCAATCACCTTTGCATTGTCTTATCTCTTTCCCCTATATTTAGATCACCCTCTATGATTATAATGTTTTTTATGTCTACCTCTTCCTTCAATGTTTAGAGTAGAACTAGATTATTTTCCTGATCTCATTATCTAAATTTCAATAATGAGTATTAGGTATTATGTGACTTGTAGAACCTACATTTTATTACCTAGAAAACTACTCACAACTATTACAATGGCTTCTCAAATATCAAGTAATAAAGATAGTAAAACAATAGAAAATATCCCATCATCCAACATAATTCTCATTAATGAAATCTAGCTTGTAAGTGTTGAATTTGTGGACATGATCAATAATAATGATCCATTCAATCAACTTTAGATTGAATATTTTTTTACCTCAGGTAAATATTATTCAAAATAGAAGGATTATAATACATATTTACAAGAATAGTAATCAACCCATCCATAATATTCTCATATCTAATGTAGATAACCATGTTTTTTTCCAATGAAAGCTATATAACTCCCAGAACCTATCGATTTGGTACCCCAAACTCTATTTTCTCTATATCAGTTGAGTTTTAATCCAAAATCATCAAGTGAAAATAATTATAATAATTATATTATTATATTTTCATCTTTAATATTTGATGTCAGTTCCACTGAAGCAATTGATCTGCACTTAAATTATTCTATATCCCCATTTAATTTAAAAAAACAGAACATGAAGATCTGAACATAGGTTTTGATACCAATTTTTGTAGAAATATGAGGAGTAATAGTGATGATTGATTCCAAAAGAGATAGTAAAATGGATAAATAATTGAACAAGAAGTGGATCATTAGACACAATGATCAACATGGTTTAGGAAATTATCAATACATAAATAGAGAGGTAGAACATTTCTAATAATTTTGGAGAATAATTAATTGGAAATTTCATAACAAAAGAAGTTATAAACTTGATCTCAAATGAGCTAAAAAAATAATATAGTATAATTGTGCCACCAATCGCACAATATATCCACTAAGCTACAGTGACCAATTGTTGTATTTAAGTGAAGCTAATCTACTACTATATCTAATTTATTTGTACTATTGTAACCATGTCAATGTTTACACTATTATATTTCCATTTTAGTGCCTCCAGTTAGCTATGTTGTAGACCAATCTCAGTTATTACAGTTCCATTTACAGTGTTATGGACTATTCTACATTATGTCTCACCATTAATTAGCTCAACTTCATTAGTGTATAAAAATACATCAGTATGACACATAAAAACCCAAATACAATGACAGAACCAATGTTTCGGAGAAAAATAATGACACTGATATGGCAGATTGAACTACCAACCTTGATGATACTGAAATCCCAAATAAAACTGATGTCAGTTATTACACCAATGATGCTGATGATCCCTATGAAACTAATCTACCTGATAATTCCAAGAGTCTTAATGATATAGTTTATGTTGACATCAAGCTGATAACATAGATGACCATGATTACACTAGAAATAACAATAAACTATATGATAGAAACACCACTGAAAATATTTATACAGTGATACATATGAAACTATAAAGGGAAATGAACTCAATGATTATGGGGATACCATAACATTGATGAAACTGGAAGTCAAAATGAGTTGGTTTAAACTGATAACCAAGATAACATTGATGTTTATAAATAATATGTTGATGCCAATGAACTTGATGTCCCAAATCACCACAAGGATAGTAACAATCCTGATCAATCTGATGATGATAAGGACTCATATTACCATGATGAAATTGAGGAAGTTACTAAATTATCATACCCCAAATGATCTAGATGACCCATTTTGACCTAATGATGCCAATAAATCCACAAAAATTGATTTCTTTAGTGACAATGAGGTTGACAAGGACATTGGAGGCCCTAAATATCAAACTTAAAAAAATATCCCAATTATAATGATGACATAGATGATAATAAAGACCTCAATTTTTTTTAAAATTATGACCATGATTATTTCATTGATATTTATGATGAAAATTACATTGATGAACCCAATGCGACCCTCAATTTTGATGAGTTTTTTCCATTGATGATGTTGATGAATTAAATGATGTTGAAGACCCTCATGAAATTTATGGAACCAATGATTCTGAGGAATCCCTTGATGCTGATAAACCTAATAGCATTGAAGATTGAGATAATACAAAAATATTTATGTCACCAATGAAATTAGAGCCCTAAAAATGATGATGATATCAATGAACTTGAAGACCCTCATGACATGATATCCCTGAAGAATCGGTAGTACAAATGATGTTTAGAAAATAAACAACCCTGATAATTCAAATGATGTTAAGGATTTTGATGACATTAACAACCCTAATGTCCCCAATGGCATAAATAGAGATTATTTCACTGACAAAAATGAATATTTAACCATTTATGATGATGTCAAAACCCTTTATAACATCACTACTTTTAGAATTTGGATGATTTTAGTGACCTTGATGACAATTATGACACTAAAGGAACTGATGATTCTAATGATGTGGATTACTCCAATGTCGATGATGTAACTTGTGATGAAAAAGAAATTAATGACAATAACAACACTAATGATTACAAAAAAACCTATAAAAAATATGAAACTGATGACCCTGATCATCCAATGAAACCACTGCCATTCATAATGTGAACAAACCCAATTATCTAAATTATGTTTATCACCATAGAAATACCAAAGAACTTGATGACTATCTATGTCTTTATTAACACTGTCAGCACTATCATTCCTATTAGTTTTATAATTTTCATTGTCACAATCAAGGTCATTAGTGTTTTTAGTATTACTTGAAAATTTAGAAATGAAAACATTGTCTATATCATCGACATCATTGAGTATATCATAGTAAATGGTGTCATTAGTGTCAATAAAATCCACATGTTTATCAATTTATTAGGGTCATCAGAGTCATCATGGTCATTTGTTTCATTGATGTCCATATAATTTTCAATATTATTGTTTCATTGATGATATATATTTCATTGAGGTTATCAACATCATTGGAGTCGACATTATCAAAAAGTTAATTCGTGTCATTAGTGTAATCAATTGTTTTCAATTTAATCAGAGTTGGTGTTGTTGTGGGTTGTGTCAATGTTGATAGGTTCATCAATGTTACCAAAATCATCAATGTCATAATTGTCTTCTATAGTAATGGGATATTCAATATTACTATTTTCATTTATATATTTGGATTCATCGATTTTATCAATGTCCTGGGAATTATCAAGGTTATTGAGGTGGTTGGTTTCATTTATGTCATCTAGATATTCAAGATATTTAAGGATTTTTAAGTTAATGATTTCATTAAAATCATTGGTATCATTGGGGAATCACAGTTGTTAGTTTATTTGATGACATCTGGGTTTTTAGATCTATCATTATAATTAGTGTTGATATAAACAAGGTGATTTTGGGTGGATATGGATATTGTTTTATTATCAATAAATTTATTTATTTTAAGGTTATTTTAGCCAATGTGAGAGGATGTAAAGTGGAGAATAATTCCATTTCATTCCAAATTGGTTTGGCTAAAATTTTAGATGAAATCCTTGTCTTTGATGAAAAAAGATTAAAAATTTGTCATGGTGAGAATTTGGGATTTTCCCTAAAAAATGAGTTCTATGTTCTAGTATTGTGCCTAACACATTTTATTAGTTCCTTGAATATGTACCACATGCATGAAAAGGATTGTTTTTATATATGAATCTTACACATGCATGTAAGGGTGACTGAGGGAGGGATTCACTCTATAATGTGGTATTCACATAAATAATTATAAAATACCCTCATTTAATGATGAAAATATATTTATAAAATTATTAGAGGATCTCTTATTATATAAGGAACAACTACATGAATTATACTTGAGAGAAGCACTATGGAGAAGCAGTAGCATGATGTCAGAATTCTGAACCAGTTGAGTAGGGGACCAACGTTAGTTGTGATTCATAAATAGGTAATAAAAAAGGTAGTGGGGTGATTACACTTGAGACAACATACCATAGTATTGGGAGTTTCATGAAGAGGTATTGGTTAATCCAATGTTTTTTAGTTCTTTTACCTCATCCCATATAAATTACATGAATAGAATATGACAAAAAAATGGGAGAAGGGGTATAAATGAAGCATTCCTGGGGGACAATAGGTACTTGGGAGAAGTAAAACTGGTCAACACTATGTACATTGATGAACTAGAGATGATAAAACCCAGGGAGTTGGGTAAACATGACCTGGACAAAGCCAAGAGCATGAGATAACTACTTTAGGGAACTACAAATAAAGAATAATATAAATTTATTAGAGAATAAAACATATAATTTAATTATAGAATACCCATTTGACATTCATTTTAACATATAAGAGAACCTTAAGTCATTTAATAGAGTAATACATTATTTAGAGTAGTAAATAAGGAGGAGTTAATGAAATTAATATATTGAAGGTAGCGTGATATCCCTAAATTCAATTTAGAAGTACTTTTCCTGAAATGGAGTAACCATAGCTAAAAAATTCTAATCCACTAGGAATATTAAATTATAGTTTATTTTGGTACGACTGAATAATTAACAACATATTCTCATAAGACTATCCCTTATAGGTAAATCAAATAAAAAATAACTATTTTCCATGTCATTGATATGTTAATACATCTCTTGAATTGATGGAATAATTAAACTAATTTAATGTTTTTCGACAAATATGTGTAACATATCAATTCATACCAAAAGAAAAACTATACACCCTGATTCACCCCTCTACTATCAGAGAATTCCCTAGAAAAGTAGTCAACATCACGGTATTTCATATTGGTGGTGTTTCTAATGTTTTAATTTGATACCAACCAATTCACGGGGTTATTTGGGGGTTGTTGGGGTTTCCATTGCTGCCATTATCACAAATATATTTGGGTATTTAGTGCCATAGAAATACTATATTTCATCAAGGTCATTAGGTTCATTAATGTCTTAAATATTATCATGGTTATTAGTATCAAAACCACCGATGTCAATGGTGTTTTCAACATTGTCAATGTCATTGGAATCCTTGGGTTTTTTATGGTTATGGAATTATCAAGGTCATTGAAATTAGTAATAAGGTGGTCCTTTTCATCTTGGACATTAACATCATCAACATCATTACATTAATAATTATAATGGTTCATCAATGTTTTTTAAGTCATAAGTGTTCTTGGAGTCATCAATCATTTGATTCATCATGTCTTTGAGATTTTGGAAGTCATTGATATCATCATGATCACCAGTAGTCTGGTCAATGTTTTTTTATCATAGTATTTAGCAACATCAATATCAGCAAGGTCATCAAGGTTTTTAATTTCTTCTTCTTTGTTTCCTTATTAGGGTTGTCAGTGTATTTTATAATGATGGTTTAATCAGTAAAGTAACCAAAATTGAGGCAAAAAAATGTATTTTTGTCATCATCTTCATCACTGTGGTCATCATTATGACCTATGGTGGAAAATTCAAGAGAATTGGGGTTATTTGGTACATCATCATCTTTACTATCGTATATGTTGCTATGGTTTTCAGGATTATCTTAGTTGTTGGGGTCATCAACCATGTTTGTTTTTCATAGAACTAAATGTAGATTATATGATCAATTTCATAAAGTTTGTTGGGATCATCATTTTAATCAGGGTCATGGATGTCTTCTGTATCATTAATGTCATCTATTTCATCAGATTCATTTACATGATTGGGTCCACTAATGTGATAATCAACATCAATGATGTATATGTCATCAGTTTCATTAGTTTATTGTGGTATTTGTGGATTATGGATTTATTTGTGTAATAGCCTAGAAATTCTGTATAAATTTTTTAAATTATATGGAATTATTAAGAGACCATGAAATCTGACGGCGCGTGATTCCGAGGCCCGGAGTTCTCGGATTGATCCATAGAAGTTTTTGTTATGCTTAAATTAGCACACATAAGCAGTTATCCTGAAAAAGTGGAATAAATCTTAAATGGTTTCCCGGATCAGAAATCTAAGGGCATCGTTGTGTTCAGAATGGCGAGTTTACCATAGGCACGACTTAATTTTGGTCGACGCGGTTCTCCTATGAGAAAACCCAAAAATGGCATAATCATAAATAAAATAATTAAATAAATTATTTTATTTTTCAAATGATTATAACTCAAAAATGGCAACTCAGATTGAAAATTCGAGACAACCCCTAAACTCGTTAGGGTATGCTTTATTTAGGAAGATACTAACATTGGCCGGCATGGGCCACCAGTGAAAGTTAGTTTTTGGCTGTAAATAAAATAATTAAGTGACAATTATTTTATTGTAAAATTCATAACAATTAAACGATAAGTTGTATTGGAAATCCTAGAGTACGGTTGGGTTCATTGAGGATTTTTTCACCTAGGTAAAGCCTAACATTGACCGGATTGGGTCGAGGGTGACTGATAATAATTTTTCCAAACTTTTTTTCGGGTTTAGAACGAAGATGCAGTGGGCCGCAGAAGGGGAAATTTGATGGTGCGATTCTGGTGAGTCTTCAGGTTGCAGTTCCGGGCAAGGTAGATGGTGCAATGTGCTATGGCGGGGCGAATGTGAGGCTGGGATGGCAGAAGGCTGAAGGGGTGCGGCTCCCGAGCGGTGCGGCGGCCAGGCGGACAACGGGGTGTAGTTTTTCCAGTGCGCATACAGGGTGGTACAAGCAGGGCAGTGTTCAAGTTAGCAGAAGCGTGATCAATGGCTAAGAGTTGAGAGTTTACATTGCTGAGTGTGTGCAGTAGGGGTTGAAGTTGAAAAAAAATTGTGAAATAGGTTAATTGAAGATAGAAAGTGTTGACAAAAGATAAGTTAAAAATTTAAAGCAATTAAAGATGAAATCCATTGAATAAGGGGATGCACACCAAATTGTAGAGGTGTCGGTTTCTTCATAGAATGTGAGAATTGAAGTAAATTAATTGTAAATAATAATAATAATATAATAATGATATTATTATTTTTGGTTGTAAAACCATATATCGTTCGTAACTTATCCGTGCGACCTTGGTTTCATGAACCGTTAGTGACAGTGTGACCCTAACTTCAAAACAGAAATTATGAGTCTAATATAGGCTGTATTTTTGGGGTTTTTGGATCAGGTACCCGAAACACTCAAATAATAATATATTATTATTATTATTAAATCTTCGACCCTCTATAACTCTTGCGTGTGATGTCCGATTGACTTACCATCTATGACATCATAAACCATGGATTGAGATGGTCCTTTAGGTATACCCCACTTGAGTTTTGCATAAAGTTGGGGTACAGCTGGGTTGGATCGAACACGAATCCAACTGGGCCCTCGAGACTAAAAGGCCAATAACTTAAAGACTGTGCGTCCGATTGATGCACCGTATGTCGCGTTGAGACCCATTTTATGTGGCAGTCCTTTGGGATACTTTTTAGTGGGACTTCGTGGAAGTTGGAGTATCGAAATGTGGCTTGAGGAGCAGATCCTCCTAGAATCAAGCGACCTTAGTGCGAGAACCCTATAGCTGGCTGTAACATGAGAAAGGGATTTCTCAAGGGTCTGTGCTCGAGGATCCCACATGGATCCTTTCTAGGAATCCATGTGGGACTAATCTAGAATCCTGTGTGGGTATGATGTACTAGGATCCGGTGTGGGTCTAATGATGTACTAGGATCCTGTGTGGGTCTATTGTACTAGGATCCTGTGGGGTTATGATGATGTACTAGGATTCTATGTGGGTCTGGTGTACTAGGATCCTGTGTGGGTCTGATGACGTACTAGGATCCTATGTGGGTTTGATGTACTAGGATCCTGTGTGGGTTTGACGATGTACTAAGATCCTGTGTGGGTCTATTGTACTAGGATCCTGTGTGGTTCTGACGATGTACTAGGATCCTGTGTGCATCTGATGATTTAGGATCCTACATGGGTCTACCTCTTAACAGAGTAAGATGGTTCAGTAGTTACATCTAATCATCTCTACTACTGTACCTAAGTTATACCTGGCATGAAATGAGTCTTACCTTCATGGTGATACCTTTGTGGTATTCTTCTATGTGGCGTACCTGTGTGTTACTTTCCTTCGTGGTGATACCTTGGTGGTATTCTTCTATGTGGCATACCTGTGTGGTACTAACCTTCGTGGTGATACGTTTGTTGTATTATTCTGTGTGGCGTACCTGTGTGGTACTTTCCTTCAAGGTGATTCTTTGGCAGTATTCTTTTGTGTGGCGTACCTGTGTGGTACTTACCTTTGTGGTGATAACTTTGTTGTATTCTTCTATGTGGAGTATCTGTGTGGTACTTTCCTTCATGGTTAAACCTTTGTGGTATTCTTCTATGTGGTTTATCCTTTGTGGATTTTGTGAGACCTTTTAGGGTATCAGGGTCCCTATTGAGTATCATTATACTAACCCTCGCACGGGCTACGCCTGTACCTTGTTGTATTCGGTTCAGACGATGAACAACGCTAACTGAGGAAGATAGTACTAGGATTGAAGGTAGCTCGGAGGTGGACCTTTCACGAGGCTTACCACAGAGACGACTGTTTGAGATATGTACCTACCCTTCAGTTACGATCCTTGGTGGGTGTTCATAGAAGCTGTCCAGTTTACTTGTACATTCCATTTTTCTTATACTTTCTAGTTGGGCTTGTATTCTAGCCCCTTTTACTTACTGTACACACTCTTTTTACTATTTAGTTTACTTGTGTTCATATCGTGTTGTGTGCTTGGTTGCGTGAGTTACAAGTTATAAAGGAAATGCCTTCAAAGTTTTAGGGAATACACCTTCGGTGCTAGTCGCCAGCCCATGGCCTACAGAAGCCGGGCTTGGGGTAGTCACAGCATGGGCCCTGGGGGATGGGTCATGACAAATTGGTATCAGAGGTGTCAGTTATACCATAGAATATTGGACTCTTATCTTTTTAACGGTAATTGTGTTATGTTTAGTGAGTGTGGTTATCAGTTTAGGGAATCCAGTGTTGGTGCGGCAGTAGACGTATCCATACACCAGGACCCTGACTTCTTATTTCTGACTCAGTCCACAAACACACTGATTTGGTGTGTGTTTTAAAAAGTTTTCTTGATTCAGATCACCAGGTATAACTAAATGACTGTGATGAACTAGTTCCTTATCAGGATGCCGCTGTATAGATAGCCAGGTAGGATTCTCGAGAGAGTACACAATGATGGCCCACTGAGTGACGAGGCTCCGGTGCAGGGCCCTCTTACTATGTTGGCACCTTTGGGTGGTGTACCAGAATCAACACCATCCATTGGGCAGTAGATACCACCAGCCACACTAGTGGACGGTGCACGTTGACTGAGCGCATTGCATGAGTTCCAGCAGCAGAGGCCTCTAAGTTTTCGAGGCGAGACAGTTACCCATGCAGGTGAGGACTGGCTTGAGGAGGTGGTTGAGAGTTCTCTAGAGCTTCTACAACTTCAGTAGAATGACATGTCGATAGATGAGTATTCATTGATGCATACCAACCATTCCTAGTACTCGATGAATATGATACGATCCGTGCTTCGGGGCTCGTAATTTCGAGCACAGTGTGTTTAAGGACGTCCGAGCCAACACTATTCCTATTTGCATTCCTACTTATGCTGGGGTTCTAGAGAGTACCTTTGAGTTTGAATGTTATTTGGATGAGCGAATACAACCAGTGAATGTTAGTAGTGGGAAAACCAGAAACTAGCTCCAGTCGCAGAGACTTGGGCATGTAAAAATGTTTCGGGAAGAATAAGTGTTAGGGATAGATGAATATGTAGGTCTGAAGAGTTGGAAGCAGAGCTAAGAGAGCATCATGAGGTGGTGTGCATTTCGACATGTTACAACCACCCCCTATGTGGTCCCCACTATGGTTAGGGAGATGGAGGACAGGGGAATGGAGTAGCTGCATGCGATCAAAGAGTGTGACCCAAGGGCTCTAAGAATGATTCGAGATACAATCTGTGTCTAATACTAGTTGCCATATCAATAGACATAGGTACCAATCATTCCTTCTTTCCACAAATCCTGTTCAAGACCTAGTGTTTTCGGTTATGCCGTTGACTTGAACCTCACATCTAGAGATACCTTTGAGAGGATACTCAATAATAACACTTACACTGATTGTGTGATCTAACCCTTGAGGTGAGAGTTTCAGTTGGAACCTCTTGGTGGAAACATCGAGGCCTTAGATGTTAGTTTGGGTATGGACTGGACATCCCCAGTTCATACTCATATTGACTATATTAGGAAAAAAGGTTGTGGTTTCTCTACACCGTCAAAATGGGGTTTTCCTTGGTTGGCAAAAAGGAAACCCAGACATCACAGGATGGACTCATGCATAGGAGGGTGAATCCGATCACTCATGAGTCAGCCAGACTTACCCTTGTGGCAGTAGGAGTTTTTAGTTTTTAGTTCCAAACAAAAGTGGCAGAGCATGGAGAAATATTTTCAAAAGATGTTTCTAGTATTACCTCCCCAACGGGAGAGGGACGTCTGCTTTAGATAGGAACTACCAGATATTTGAACCCGACTTCCCCAGGGTAGCGGCACCCTTATCAGCTTTGATGAAAAAGGGGGAGCCTTTCCCATGGACGGAGAAGTATCAGGAGATCTTTTAGGAGCTAATATAGAGACTGAAAAGTAGAACTACACTTCCCATGAACTGGAGTTAGTATTAGTGGACTTTTTTTCTAAAGGTGTGGTGGCATTACTTGATGGGAGAACGTTTTACAGTCTACTTGGACCAAAAGAGTCTCGAGTATATCTTCTCTCAGTAGGACCTGAACCTAAGACAAATGGAATTGACTTGAGTTACTCCAAGACCATGACTTTGAGATAGTTTATACTCCTGGGAAGGGGAACGTTGTAGCATATGCACCTAGCAGGAGATCTGGTATACAACTGCTAGGTGAGGCGATGGAGCAGCTGGCTGCTTTACGGATATCCTTTGTGGACCGATACAGAGCAGTTTTTCTTCAGTCACTCATAGTCACTCCCCCACTTCTTCAGTGAGTTAGGGAGGCACAATGTGGGGACAATGACAGTGAGGCTTGATGTGTTCAGATATCCTCAGGGTAGGAACTTGATGTATTTTCTGAAGGTGGGGAGCAAGTCGACCTCTTCAGAGGAAGTACCATGGTACCTGGACCTTCAGCGTCAGTACTGGTTGCCAGGGATGAATAAAGTAGTGGAAAATTTTGTATCATGATGCCTCACTTGTTAGAAAGTGAAAACTACTTAGAGCCGGCATAAGTCTTATGCTGACAGGAGACGGAGACCTCTGGTGTTCGAGGATAGCGACTACGTCTTTCTACGGGTCTCACCTCAACGAGGTTTGCAGAGATTTGGCCGGGGAGAAAAGTTATCTCCGAGGTTCATTGGACCCTTCCAGGTCCATAGCAGAGTTGGCGAGGTGGATTACTTCCTAGCACTTCCCCCTCAGTTTCACCGGGTGCACGATGTCTTCCACGTATTCTAGCTGAGGAGATACATGCATGACCCATCTCACATCATCCACCACAAAAAGCTGGATATCAAGGATGGGGCAACGTTTTCAGAGGTTCCAGTAGATATTGAGGATCGACAAGAGATATTCCATCATGGGCGATCGATAATTTTGGTTCATGTGTGTTGGAAGCACGGGAACCTCTAAGAGAGAACATGGGAGGAGGCTTAGATTCGTACTCAGTACCCCACTTTTTTTTCCTAGTTTGGTTAATTTGGATTTCAAGGAAGTAAATCCCTAAGGTGGGGAGAATGTAATGTCCTAAAAATTCCATATAATTTTTTTAATTATATGGATTTATTTCGAGACCGTGAAATCTGACAGCACGCAATTTTGAAGCTTGGAGTGACTGGAATGATCTGTCAAAGTTTTTGTTACGCTTAAATTAGCACGCATTAGCAGTTTTCCTAAAAAAGTGGAATAACTCTTAAACGGTTGCCCTGATCAAAAATATGGGGGCACTGTTTCCTTCATAATGGTGGGTTTACCCTAGGTGCGACTTAAATTTGGTCGGCATGGGCCTCCTGTGAGAAAACCCAAAAAATGGAATAATCATAAATAAAATAATTAAATAAATTATTTTCTTTTTCAAATGTTTATAACTCAAAAATGGTAACTCGGATTGAAAATCTGAGATAACCACTAAACTTGTGAGGTTATTCTTTATTTAGGCAGATACTAACTTTGGCCGGTGGGGGACACCAGTGAAAGTTAGTTTTTGGCCGTATATAAAATAATTAAGTGAAAATTATTTTATTGTGAAATTCATAACTTTTAAATAGTAACTCAGATTGGAAATCTGAGAGTACCATTGGGTTTGTTGGTGTGTTTTTCACCTAGGCAGAGCCTAACCTTGACTGGCATGGGTCAAGGGGAAATGATAATAATTTTTCCAAACTTTTTTTCGGGTTTAGAATGAAGATACAGTGGGCCGCAGAAGGGGAAATGTGACGGTGTGATTCTGGGGAGTCTTCAGGGAATGGATCCAGGTGAGGTAGATGGTGTGACATGCTACGGAAGGGCGAGCAGGAGGCCAGGATGGAGGCAGAACAAAAGGGTGTGGCTTCCGAGTGGTGCGGCGGCCAGGGAGATAGCGGGGTGTGGTTTTTCCGGTGCAGTTACAGGGTGGTGTAAGTAGGGTCGTGTTCATTGCAGAAGAAGCATGATCGACGATAGGGAGTTGAGAGTTTAAATTTTTGAGAGTGTCTAGTAGGGCTTGAGGTTGGAAAAAAATCGTGAAAGAGGTTAATTGAACAGAGAAAGTGTTGGAAAAAGATAAGTTAAAAATTTAAATCAATTAAAAATGAAATCTGTTGAATAAGGGGAATGCACAACAAATTGGAGAGGTGTGGGTTTGTTCATGGAATGCGAGAATTGAATTAAATGAATTGTAAATAATAATAATATAATAATGATATTATTATTTTTTGTTGTAAAACCATATTTCGTTCGTAACTTATTTGTGCGATCTCGGTTTCATGAACCGTCAGTGGTAGTGTGACCCTGACTTTGAATTGGAAATTATGAGTCTAATATTGGATGTCTTTTTCTGGTTTTTGGATCGGTTACTCAAAACGCTCAAATAATAATAATAATAATATATTATTATTATTAAATCTTTGACCCTCCATAACTCCTGCATGTAACGTCCGATTGACTTACCGTCTGCGGTACCATAAACCTTGGATCGGGATGGTCCTTTAGGAATACCCCACTTGAGTTTTGGAAAAAGTTGGGGTGCAGCCATGTTGGATCAAACATGAATCCAACCGGGCCCTCAGGACTAAAAGGCCAATAACTTACAGACCAAGCATCCAATTGATGCACCGTCCGTCATGTTGGGACCCCTTTTATGTGGCAGTCCTTTGGGATACTTCTTCGTGGGACTTCGTGGTAGTTGGAGTATCGACCTATGGCTTGAGGAGCAGATCCTCCTGTAATCAAGTGAGCTTAGTGCAGGAACCCTATATCTGGCTGTAACATGATAAAGGGATCCTTCGTGGGTCTTTGCTTGAGGATCCCACATAGATCCTCTCTTGGAATTCATGTGGGAATAATCTAGGATCCTGTATGAGTCTGTTGTACTAGGGTCCTATGTAGGTCGGATGATGTACTAAGATCCTGTGGGGGTCTGCTATACTAGGATCCTGTGCAAGTCTGATGATGTACTAGGATCCTGTGTGGGTCTGATAATTTAGGATTCTATGTGGGTCTGCCTCTTAATAGAGTAATATGATTTAGTAGTTACATATAATCATCTATACTACTGTACCTAAGTTATACCAGGTGTGAGCTGAGTCCATACCTTTGTAGTGATACCTTTGTGGTATTCTTCTGTGTGGCATACCCTTGTGGTACTTTCCTTCATGGTGATACCTTGGTGGTATTCTTTTGTGTGGCGTACCTATGTGGTAGTTACCTTTGTGGTGATACCTTTGTGGTATTCTTTTGTATGGTGTACCTATGTGGTACTTTACTTCTAGGTGATACCTTGGTGGTATTCTTCTATGTGGCGTACCTGTGTGGTACTTACCTTCATGGTGATAACTTTGTGGTATTCTTCTGTGTGGCATACCTATGTGGTACTTTCCTTCATGGTGAAACCTTTGTGGTATTATTCTGTGTAGTATTACCTTTGTGGTAATTACCTTTGTGGTGTTACCTTTGTGGTATTATTTCCTTTGTGGAACAGTTGAGACTTGGGTTATGGATTTGGGCCTTGTGTTTCCTCATGAATGAGATGGGTATACTTGATAAATTAGTTATATATATGGGAATATACCTAGGTAGGGTTGACAGTTGTTTTTATGCTTTATGGTTTATCCTTTGTTGATTTTTTGAGACCTTTGAGGGTCTCGAGGTCCCTACTGAGTATCGTTATACTCTCCCCTGCACGGGCTACACCCACACCTTGTTGTGTTTGGTGTAGACGACAGACATCACTGACTGAGGACGAGAGTACCAGGACTGGAGGTAGCTCAGAGGTGGACCTTAAACGATGTGTACTGTAGAGACGACTGTTTGAGAGCTGTACCTACCCTTTAGGTAAGATCCTTGGTGGGTGTTCACATGAGCTATTCAATTTACTTGTACATTCTAGTTTTCTTGTACTTTCTAGTTGGGCTTGTATTCTAGCCCCTTTTACTTACTGTACACAGTATTTTTACTATTTAGTTTACTTGTGTTTGTATCGTGTTGTGTGCTTGGTTGCGTGAGTTACAGGTTATAAAGGCAATGCCTTCCCAGTTTTAGGGAATACGCCTTCGGTACTAGTCGCCAGCCCCTGGCCTATGGAAGGTGGGCTTGGGGTAGTCACGACACTGGCCCTGGGAGACGGGTCTTGACAATTTGTGCTGTTGGAGAATTTTTTTTGAAAACATAATCAAAATCATTTGAGCTATCATGGTCATTTGTTTTGTTGGATTAATTAGTGTCATCAGTGTTTTTGATGTCATCATAATCATTATAGTTTTTGGGGGTAGTGGGGTCATAAATATCATTGAAATCATGTTTTGGTGGTTTTTGGGGTATTGACATTACCAAAGGAATTATTTATATTATTGTTTCAATGTTATCAGGGTTATAGGTAGAAGATTCAACATCATTGGGGTTGAATTCCTCATTAGTGTCTATGGGGTCATTGGTGATGTTGAGATCATCAATTTCTACAAGTATGTTTTTATCATTAGTTACATTGGAATTATCAGGGATATTGGAATCATGGGAACCATTTTTATGGTTAGGGTCATTGGGATCTTCAGGGTTATGAAGCCATTAGTGTCATCAAGATCATCATGGTCATTAGGTTTGAAGGTTCTATTAATTACCCTAGTTTTTTAAATAGTATTATCTAATTCTCCTACATCTTCAGCATCATGAGTGTTTTTAGGGTCCTTATCAACTTCAAACTTGTAAACATTCTCCAGGTAAATGAAATTTTTAGTAGTGTTTGTTTCAACAGAATTTTTGGAGGCTTTAGGTTTTTCAGTTCCATTAGAGATTTCAACATCATAAACATCATTTATACCAATTGTGTTAATTGTTTCTTCAGTTTCATTTGGTATTTCATGGTCATCAAGATCATCTATGTTATTTCCATTGTTGTGGTTTTTAGGTTTTTTGGAAAATTCAGTGTCATCGATATCATAATAATCATTATAAATATTAATTTCATTAGTGATGTCCAATTCATCTATACCCATGATGTCACTCACATATTATGGGACATCATATTCATCAATTTCACAATTTTCATCAATGTTGATAGTATTGTTGGTGTCATTAGTATCATCGATGATGTCAACATTTTTAATGTTATTAGGTTGTTAGGGTTAGTGGTGGCATTGGTGTTATGGTGGTAATCAAGGTATTCAACATTATTAGAGTCATCAAGTATTTTAGGTTCATAATGGTCATCATTTTTGTATTTATCATTAATATCATTAGGATATTCATTGCCAGTGGGGTTTTTTGGGTCATCGGTTTCATTAGAATAATTAGTTTTATCATGTCAACCAGTGTTATCTAATCCATCTAAATATTCAAGGAGGTTAGAGTAAAAACTCTCATCTACATCATCATAGTGGTTAACATTATTGGAATCATGGTCTTCATTTGGTCTAGAGACATTGTGAGTGTTTTTGACTTCATTGGAGTCAATAACTACTTGATATTTTAATGTATGTTTTCCTTTAATTAATTCAAATATGTTTGAATAATTTCTCCACAATAAAAACCAAACTAAAACTAACATGTGATATGTTTAGAAAATTATTTGAAACAAGATGAATTATTAAGTAAGAACAGATTTAAGCAAATTTAAAAATATACTAATCCATATTTTAATATACAAATGTCATTTTATCCAACTGTACTTAATCCATTATTGTGATTTAGAATGTATCTATTCAAGTGATGTAATTTTAATTATTGGAAACTATGAATACTATTGTTAAATGATGATTTTAATAAAATAAAATATTTATTTATTAATACAAACTTTATAATCATTCAACAGAAATTTAGAATAAGAATAACTAGTATTGTATGAAATGCTATATACCTATAAAAATAGTTTCCTAATATATTTTATGATTTTATTTAAAATATAAAATAGAAAACTCAAGAAATTGAATTCGATAAAATATAATTCATTTTTGTATTTATAATTTCAAGATAATGTTAAGATTTATTTTTGGGATTATTCTAAAAAGATTTATTTTCATTTGAATAGTGAAAAATACCGTTTTTATTAATAAGAATATTTTTTTAGTATAGAGGAGGAAATTAGAAATTCATGAAACAAAATTATAAGAAATTATATTTATTTTATAATTTAATTTATTAATTTAAAAACTCAAATCAGATATTTTATAAATTACGTTATAGTTTCAAAATAAATTAGTTTTTATTGCATTTTAAGCACATATATCCAATTTTGTATCACTTATTGAAGTCGAACATAGAAAAATTAAATCCATTTTTGGACTAATATTATAAAATTTATCTTAGTATTAATTTTTTATTTTTCTAAAATAATATTTTTTTAAATAAATAGAGTAAAATACTACTTTATCCCAAACAATGAATTTTAATACTTTATTAGTACAAGAAAAGACATAAAATTATATAAAACCTTTTAATTGACTACATATATATTCAAGGAATAATTTCATGCATATTAAAGATAATTTTAAAAAAACTAAAACCTATTCTTAACTTTATAAAAAAAATTAATATTTTTATATATATAAAAAACCATTTTTCATCATTTCATTTAATTAATCATTATTTTAGTAAGATTCGGTTTTGGATAGATATAAAATCCAAATAAATTTATTTTATAATATAAAATGTATTACATGAAATTAAAAAAGATTAATAATATTATCCCACACAAGAAGTTTAAGCTTAAAATGAAATTTTTCTATGAAATATTTTTAAGCGTTATATGAACTAATAAAAAAAATTAATATCTATAAATATTTCATATTTTATTTTGTAAACTTATTTCAATATTTGAAATATTTATTATTAAAATAGTAATTAAATTAATTTTAAATTTTTATAATAAAATTCCTTACCGTGGGTGAAAGTGGAGTTACCATGGTAAGGGTGAATTAGGTAAAAAGTTGGTTAACAAAGCGAAAAAGTTTATCAAATGTAAAAAAAATAAATGATATTAAATGTTGAAGGTAGGACAATACTTCTCTCTCTATTTCCACACATTTTTTTTTAGTTTTTAGAGCCTATGACCTTGAATAATAGAGTGACAATGCTGAAGAGTAATGGGTGCTAAAAAAATGCCACTTTGTTTACTTATAAAATTTTCTCACCTCATCCCCATTTCTCATCCCATTCAAATTATTTGGGTCACCCAAAATTATACCCTAGTAACATGTAATGTACCATCCTAGGATCCACTTAACTCATACCCCGAGATGCTCAGTCACAAAGCCACAAGAACACCTCCTCATATGCTAGAGGCTACTGACTTTCAGTATAGGTGTAAATGCAGTATAGTGGTGAGAATACACCCTCATGTCAAAGTAGCACAATAAAAATGTCCATAAATATAAAATAATAATGAAATCATATATAAAAAATAGTCAAAGTAAATAATCAAATGTGGAATCATAAATAACTAAACAAATGGTAATATGTCAAAAGCATCTATGTTAGTGGTTGAAACATGAATGAATAGAATGATGATACAAGAAAGGAATAAGGGACATTAAAAACAAAAATTTATTATTTTTTTTTAAAATTGTAAAAAATTTAATCCATGATCATCTCAAGAAAATTCTCGGTCCTCTTCTCCTATACTATGACTATATGAATAAATATAAACAAGATATTTAAGGGAACTTGAACTTATCAATACATGAAGACAGATAATATTCTCAGATACCAAAGGTAGCCAAAGTAGGGTGTGAGATAAAAATGTTAGTGGGGTACAACCAATATTGTCTATGTGGAATCCAAATAGTTCACATAGTCAAATTATGTTTATAAATAAATAAATAATTAACAATGATTAATAAATAAATAACCTCCCCCAGGGTTCGCAAAAGTCACCTGGAGGGTCTACTTTCATCGTCTCATTGCCAGAAAGAATGTATGAATAGTCACAATACATAAATTTAGTAATAATATACATATATAGTATAATTATATATATTTCATCCACCTATATGGACCAAGTACGTGCGGAAGTAGGTGGACATATACCAGGAATACTTGTTTTGGACAGAACCTGTCATAACTCAGACACCCATAACCATTCTAACTATCCAATAAGAACAAACAATAGGGTACATACCCTACATCCCGTGAAGAGAGTGAGATTCCATGGATGACACTCGGGATGGTGAGTGAGCTATCATTTCATCACTCTAATCCTAGAATGTGGCATGTAAATCCCAAAACTCATATAGCATCATTATAGTGAGAGTTCATACTCAACACCCAATGTAAGGGAGTGTGATTCTTATCCATGCACAACACCCCTAATATCGTACACCACCCATAAAATGTACCATCATATTTATAATATAAGGCATAAGGAAAAACCTCTCAGACATCTTATTAGTCATGTTTCTTTATTTACATGAAATTTAAATAATTATATTAGGAGGTGTGGTCTTTCCACCCTTAAAAAATTATTTCAAAAGGACCACATCATTTATAAATGGAAAACAACACCCTATGAAGAATTAAATCCATATAATCCATTTCATTCAAAAAATAATAATTCATTTAATGAAAAGGGAAACCAACTTGAATAGTCCATCCTATATTAATCCAACCCTTCCAAATTATTCAACAAGAGTTCCCAATTAAAAAAATCTTAAATAGACATTTTGATAGGTGCCTTGGTTTAATATGTAATTTTCTTATATGGCCAAATAAAAACATTGGTTAGACCAAACAATAAGGAGGTTCATTGGTTTATAATAGTAATTCATATTATAATGGTAAATCAATTACAAATCTAATCTGAAATCAATTTAGGTATCTCAGGCATTTGATTCATTTTTCCAAAATTAGGCATAATTTACAAATTCACTTGGAACACCCATAGGGTGACCATATAAGTGTTATTAAATCTATTAATTTCCAAAAAAGATCAATAGGTGCATAAAAGGTTCAGGGATCAAGTTTACATGATGAAAACATATAAAAGGAGACCCTCGAAAAATTCTAGTGTGTGGAACAACAACACAACTACGAGAAGAAAAAATAAATGGTAAAATGATGGGACCTACTTACTCAAGGCTGAAGAAGACTCTTTGCTTTATATTGGACTCATATTTAGAGTTGGTTGGAAGAGTTCCATGAAATAGACTAATTCCCTAAAAACAGGGCAAACTATCTTGCTCTAAAATAGCATGATGGATTCATAAATAATCTTACATTGGAGGTTAGAGTCTAGGGGAGCTTACTGAGATGGATCCAATGCTTTTGATAGATCATGAATTAGACTTCAGATGAGAGGTTTAGCTCAATGCCTAGATTTAGGTGTTTTTTTGATCAAAAGAGGAGGATACCCCTATTCATCTGTTGGAAGAAGAAAGGGAAAAGGGAATAATATTATAACTTATATATGGGGAAGAAATGTTATTTCACATCAAAATACACAGGTGAATGGTTTGTCCACACTATTTAGTCAAAATGTGTGAAATTCATGCTATGTTCACAACTACTAATGGGACCATCACACTATTAGGTACATAGTTTGACTAACTGTGCATAAACGATGAAAAATGGCTCTGTCCCAATCCTACATCCAACTACACGACCATGCACCCTAGGTCACACAGTTTCATGAATACTGTGTATCCCAATACCTTTTTTCTATTTCAGAGCTCTGGGCTCTGAACAAGCCTCTAATGCACCCGAGACCTCCTTGTCTTTATTAGGAATCAATATTAGTTACTTTTAAGAAATAAATTTGATAGACTACTAATATATACATTTATTTAAAAGAAAATTGTTATAACCTCCCCTACTTAAAGAAACTCAACCCTGTATTAGCCTTCTAAGGGTAAAGAGGTATCTTTAGAAATTTGTTATGGACACTGAGCTTGTATATCACCTTCTTTCTCCATGGTGTTGTCTTATACTTGGTCGTGATACCATAAAACCTAAACCAAAGGAACTAAACTTACTAAGAGAGTCTTCACGCTCTTATCCACAATCGGAACTTGGTACTCCTAAGAGGAATTACCTACATCTAGCTCAACCTCGCCAGGCTGAAAGAAATTTTATGGGTTTGAATTTTATCAGAAAAGTTGAGATACATGAAATAAATCATGCATATTCTAATATTTCTAAATACATTCCAATTGGTAACCAACTGGTCTGATATGTTTCAAAAACTCAAAGGGTCCAATGAACATCAGTGGGATCTCACCGTAATTTTGAATATGTATACGACCCATCTTGGGAGATACTGACAATAAATTATTATCTACGGACCCAAACTCGCAAGGTCACTAACATCTGTTCACACATGACTGATGTCTATACTGGGATTTCATAATTCAATTTCTGATCAATTGGACCTAGTATGTTGTATCTTGAATGAGACATTTTCTAATCATAGCTTCCTCCCCATGCTCTAGCTATCATAGAGGTGAGTAGAAATTCATTCTGTATAAGGCTTCATAAGGATCAATCTTGAAGGTATTCTAAAAGCTTTTATTATAATAGAACTCAATGTGGGGAATGGGTTTCTACCAAGAACTCCCAAATTCAGGGACACATGAAAATATCATCTCCTCTAGAACATGAATTGTACACTCCTTCTATATATTGGTTTGTTGGTTATAGGATGTGGTCAAAAACACCAATTTACCCAAGGCCTTATACAAAACCTACAAGAATAGTGATGTTAAATGAGAATCTCTATTAATAATGATAGAACAAGGAGATCCATAGTGATTTACAACCTATCTGACATAAAAAAATGTTACCTCATCTATCAAGAAGTTCTCTCACATAGGTAGAAAGTATGTGACTTTTATCAAATGATCCACTACAACCCATACCGTTTAACTTAAATTAGGTGATTAGGGTAGAACAATCATGAATTCCATCAAAACAATATCCCACTTTCACTTAGGAATGGAAAATGGCTATAGAAGCCGTTCCAGTTACTAGTGTTCCACCTTCACCCAATGACCGGTGGAACACCATGTGATGAAGCTGGAAATATTTTGTTTCATACCAGGCCATCAATACTAGTGTCATAAATCTTGATACATTTTAGTGACACCAGGATAAAATAGCCATGATGAGGCATTGAATTACCACATAATATCCTCTCTAAATTAGTTGGGATCCATACACACCAATGGTATAGAAAGTTATCATACCCATCCATGGTATAACCTAAATATGTATCAACATACGATACACTTTACCTTAGGAAAAGGCCTCCAGGTCTAGATTGCTGGCTTAAACATACCCATTATAGAGGAGTATAACTCACAATAAAGGTTGAGATGATATTCTAACCATGGTCCTTTAGATTCTCAATATACATCTATGATAATATCTCCATAAACATCCATTGATCATTGGAATCCTAAATTTCATGTTTTTGATTCTTCTATCTTAGAGAATCAACCATAGTGTATCCATTACTAGGCATGTAGGCAAGCTAGAATCAAACAACCATATATACACATCCCACCAGCACTATCTGAGATTGAGATCCCTCTATGTGAAGATTTACTTGAGGCTCCTATGGTCTGTGACCACTTGAAAATTATCTCCATGTAGATAGTGCCTTGAACAGTGTAAGGCATGGACTACAACTTCTAGCTTGAGTTCATGTATCAGTTAATTCTACTCTTTAGGGTTTAACTGATGAGAATTTAATATGATGAATCACTCTTAATAAATAATAATATCTTCATTTCTGATGCCGAATGTGTCATACTATAAAAAATAGATCATTCCTAGCTCTAAAAAAATCAGTATTGGTGGTGAATTCAAACAACCCTTCAGCTTCTGAAAGGTTTCTTCACAGGATTCTGACCATAGGAATATCACACCATTATTTTTCAAGCTTGTAAGAGGCACTAAAAGAGGTGATAAATCTTGGATGAAGAATCTGTAATACCTATATATCCCCAAGAAACAATTTATTTCAAATATTTTCTTGGGATTCTCCCAAGAAACTACAATTATCACTTTCTCTGGGTTGACTGAAACTCCGAACTCTGAGTAATACGACATAATAAGAAGAATTCAATCCCAAAGTATAATTTACTAAGAATAACACAGAGTTTATTCTCTATCATCATATTCCTCATGATCTTCATATGGTTGGAAAATTCAAGTTTGGTGTATGAATACACCAATATTTCATAAACAAATAAAACCATGAATGAATCCCGATACAGTTGGAAAACGGGATTTATTAGAGCCCTAAAAACTCTATGTTTATTCATGGGTCCGAATTTCATAACCATGAACTCGTAGAGACCATAACTACTCCTAAATGCAATACAAGCTTTGTCTGAAGACCTTACATGCACATGATGATAGCCCGACCACAAATCTATCTTTGAAGGCACTTTTCTCCTTAGATTAGATCAAAGAGTTCATCCATTCTATGAAGTTGGTAATGATTCTTTACCATGATCTGGTTAAACCGATTGTAATCCATATAGAGCCTAAGGGTACCATCTTACTTTTTAGAGAAAAGTACCAGTGAACCCCCAAGAGATGTGCTCAGGCATATGATGCCTTTATCCTCTAGATCCTCTAATTTCTTCTTGAGATCTAGAATCTCTTTATTTTCTATCCTATAAAGAGGAATTGTTACTCGTGATTCTATTAAAACTAACTAAATAGTGAATTATACCTCTCACATTGGAGGTAGACAAGAGAATTTGTTAGGAAATACATCTATGAAATGATCCACTAAAGGAGGTAAAACAACGCACTGTAACCCATGGTCATCTAGAAACAACTGAGGATCTGTGTTGTAACACTACTTATCCATAGCTTCTCAGTCCCTAATTGTGTTTATTACACACCCCATTCTCCCTTATGAACGTGCTTACAACCATATGATGATGTATACATCATCCTATAATGATAAAAGTCAATATAGTCTTGATATCTAACTAACCAGTCCATCTTGATGATTACATAAAATCCCATAATGTATAGGATGAAGAGATTCCATATGAAAAAGTAATTGCCTATCTCCCAGGGAAAAACCTTAAAATGATGAAAATATTAGGATCAAATACCTAAAAGTGTTTCTAGTGTCATGATTCCATGAAAGTGTTCTATCTTGGGGCCCCAACATCCCATTATAGTGTCAAATAGAAATGACTGAGACATGCCTATGTAAAACAAAGAAGACAATTATGTAGAGTCTACTAGAATAGTATCTTGTACAATAGAAGGCACGATTCTCTAATCCTTCTTCATAGGATGGACTCTGTGTAACTGTCATGTACGATTACTTTGAGTGATTTCCAGACTATCCTAAGAAATATCTCTCTTCTAGAACAAAGAATCATAAGTCTAACTGCCTCTCCCTCACCACCACCTAGGCCTGATCAGCAGATGGTATTCCATCTACCCACCTTCCATGATACTAATGTCTCTAATAATGACCTTGGAGTGGGTGTAGAACCCCTATAACTAGTAACTAATGGTGAAGTGCTTTATAATTTTTTAATATGTCCCATCCTTCCACAAAATCAATACTCCACTAGATCCTGCAAGAATTGAGGTTTTATATTTCTTAGATTCCTACACCAGTGATAGATAAACAAATTATATTAATGTGGTGTCTAGATGCTACCAACACCACTAGTAGCCTTGAGACTTTTCATTCACCCATAAGAAGATGTACTTATTGGTCTTAGTTTTGAACCACCCTCACTCACACCATCACCTTCCATCCTATTTCTCTTTGTGATAATGACATGGTTGAAAATATCATAAATGGTAGTCATCCTAAAAACATTTACCTATGAAATTATTGAATATACCAGCCCATCCTCAAATCACATGGAGTTCATAAGATCATCTCCTTCTAGAGTATGAGAAAACCACTACAACATAGTAAAGCTTGAAGTGTATTCCATAACTCACATATTTTCTTGATTCAGGTTAATGAATTATCTAGCTTTTTCAACCCTCAAAGTATGTTGATAGAAATAGTCATAATAGATAATCTAAAATTCCTCCCAAACCATATACCCATGACAATCCTCAAGGGTGATTATATCCCACCACTGCTTGGAAGAATCCCATAGCATATAAACAGTTAGCTTAACCCTCAGATCTGGAGGTGTCTATAAATGATGGAATATAGAAAGGACTAATTTGGCCAATAATCTACAACATGTGGTCCTACATACACCAAAAATGTGGGAGGATGATACTACTAAAACTTATGAGTTAACTCTTCTATAATCAGGGTAGGTCAAACTAATCCTTTCAAAGACTACAACATACATATGAATCCCTCTATGAACTAGTAATCATGGACCATATCGGTAACTTGAAGAGGTTACATAGGAGGATCTACACAAAGATCACTAGTATAATAGGTCCTTCCTCATAAATTATTAGGCCATTAATGCCTCTAAGGCGTGTTACCAATGGATTTTATGGCATCATAATTCGACCACTCCAAAGTAACTTTTTTATTTTCTAACACTTTTAAGGGAAAAGTGAGAACCCCAACAGATAACCAGTTCAAACACCGAAAGAGACTACTGACTTGTTAAAGAAGAGTTTGATCCGATTGGAATCAATCTTTTTAAACAATTTCTAGGGGAGAGAATTTACCTGAATGTCAGGATCTTCTTTAAAGAAATATTCATAGTGATACGCCAAGTAGTCCCATTATTTCATGTATTCATCTTTACTAATCATTTTCTAGTTAAAGACTCTAACCAAAATTTGATCCTTATTTTCAATCCACTCAACTTGATCCTTAGTGGTGTCCACTCGAAGCAATCTTCCCATCATTTGGTCAAACTCTTCCTACGTTTCCTTAATCGTCAAGATGTCTTCCACCATTTCTTCACCTGAGTGCATGAGCAGTTCTGTGTTTCCCAGAACCAAAGCTTGAGGGACTGAGGGAGAGCCTGCCTCATGCTGAAGTTCAAGAGGATTTGAAACCTCCTCTAACTGCACATTATCTAATTAGAGGAACCTCTCCCCATGCTGATCCTATGATTAATATTCTGCATCCCCTTGATGCATTTCAAAATCTCCCAAGGTATCCTCATCAGCTGCCTTGACGATCCCTGGGGACCTGGTATCTCGTAAAGGATGCTCCTCCTTATTGTCTTCCACTGTCTAAAACTCAAATTCCTTGTATTTTCCACCTTTTTTGGATGACCGTATCTCTATTGTCCTCGGAAGATATGATTAGTCCTTTTTCCCCTTCAAAATATTCTTCTTGGAGACAATGTAGTTCCATAGGTCCCTATTTTCTTTGTTCCCCTTCTTCTTCCTTGGGATGTGCAAGCCTTTACTTTACCCTCATGGATATCCATAAGATTATGATTCTGAGTGGCCATTAACACTTTCCACCCCTCCATCATCACTTTGGATATCAAAATAGTTGTTGAGGTTGAGAAATGAAAAAACCATATGCTCCCTATGACTACTTCCACCATGCCTTGGCTCCTCCCACTTCTGACCATCCTTAGAACATACCTCCCCATCCATATGAAACACACTTTCAGGTTTGTTACAACTTCCCCCTCACACTTCTAGTGCATAAGTGCAAACAACATCATTATCATTGGAAACACCATCTCCAACTGAAGAATTTTCATTAGACCGAGGACATCCCAAATCCCAAATCAGGCACTTAAATCCATCAACATATTTTTGGTTACCCTCTATACGCTTTCCCTAAACCCTCTCTTCTTTGGAATTCTCCCTGAAAGTACCTAGGGGTGGATGCTCTATCTAGGATTCACTAAAACCAGCATCTTGGTTGTTGCCACTACTTCTAAGACCTATGTCCATCTGCCTCCTGCACCTACAGGCTGAGAGATCGTGACCCAATTTCTTGCACGATGGAAAAAAGTCAATCCAAGACTGAAATATGACTGGTTGCTTCCAACAAAATTCCTTCCCAACAGTAATATAAACAAGATCATCTAGATTTATAGATATGTTTATCTTTAAGAAAATTTGAGGGGATACAGGATGAAACACATACCTAGTTATACTATCAAAACACATGTATCTTCCTACCATATTCCTTAAAAGTTGTAAAATTGATGTATTTTAAAAAAAAATGGAAATTTAGGAAGACATCCCCAAATTTCCGATGAGGGGGAGTTTCACTTCATATAGAAATCAAAGGACCACCTAAAAAGAGAGAACTTGAACCCATTGCAGGATTGGGGAGCACTGGACCATGCCCTAATAAGGTCATCCTCCATTGCAAAAAAAGCCATGATGTACTTGATATCTAATAAACACACCATTACGTGATCTTGTAATCCCCAAGAGTTGAACACATTCTTATAAAAAATATCCACCTAAGGCCGACATTGGATAAACCGAGCGATGAGAGTAATATTTAAGAGAGGTGAGGCTTCATAAAACTTTGAAATAGAGATCTAAAGGATAGGGCATTCTTCAAAATGCTCCAACAATTTCAGGATGAGTGATATCTAAGGAAAAGGAAGGAGGAAATATGGGTTGGATAACGGCATGAAGGTGATCAATGTGTCTTGAGAAGGCAAAGGTCCCTACCCTGCCGGTGGGGGAGGGACCATTGTGATGGCCATCGAATCAGTGAGCCAACAGAACCCTAGCTCTATACGAGCATCCATCATTCCCTATGAAATATTCTACGACATAATTCAAAAATTCTGAACACACACATTATAAAACATTTAATCAATTTAGGATATTTTTAGAGAGGAATAAGAACAAGTATAAATCCTTCCTATAAGAATGATCATGCCTCTTTGTGTACTCAAAAATCCAGGTATAGGTAGTTGAAGAGACCATAATATGATATAAAAATGTAAAAGATACCCACTAACCACTACTAAGTCTAGGTTCGGGTCCATGTCTTTATGATGGATATATATACAAGATAGATTTTCTTAATTTATTTGTCACATTCACTTTGAATTTGTTCTTTCAAGTATTTAAATCATTTTTAATGGTTGAATTAGGTGAATTTTTAGTTATTATCCATAAGGTGACATACACCTTATGAACCAAAATATAGATTTCAAATGACCCCCACCATAACACATTACATATCTCAAGATACCAATGGTCCATAGATCAACATGCCATAGTTGACTACATAAGGTGTCTTGTTTAACCTATTTATGAAAACACTATTTTGTTAAGGAATAAACTTTAAGAATCAATTATGATTTCTAATCCCTGTAAGGAGTTTCATTACATTTAAATATATATTTAATGAACTATCAATATGAAATAGGAAAATGCACACTATAAATAGATCTGAGATGGAAATTTGACTAATATATCAATCCTATTGTACTTAATTATGATTCATGATCTAATGGAAATACCATATTTCTTTGGGCTTAGGTAAAAAGAATTCTCATTTGAATCATACCAATATCAATGACATCATATATATTGTGTTTCACATAGTAGTGAAGTCATATTAACTATAAAAGACATAATAATAAAAAAAATTACCTATCCCAAGTAATTTGGGTTTCCTTTGTACATGGGTTAACTATGTTAAGGAACATGATCAAATACCAAATCCAATTAACTCCTACTCTCTTTTATAATACCCAAATATTAATAAAAAAGAAATAACTTCCACTGATACCACATTTTAATATGCCGACCTAGGATCCACATAACCCGTACCCTGATCTGGTGGGTCACATGGCCTCAAGCACTTCTCCCTGTTAACCAGAGGCTGCTGACTACCAGTGACAGTTTAAATGTAGTACAATGGGTGAATATAACCCCATGTAAAAGTATCACATAGAAATTATAAATTAACATGAAACAATATAAGAATAATATAAAACAAAAATATAAAATAAATAATGAAATGATGAAGTGTAAATTACTGAATAACTGATCATATAAATAATAGACTCTAAGGCAGTGTTTGAAACCTAGATTAATGGAATGCTGTCAGAGAAAGGGATCATGGGATAGTCATACAAACATGCTATATAATAAAAGAAAAAAATATCCACTCCACGATCATGTAGAGAGAATTCTAAATCCTCTTCTCCAAATTTCAATCTATAATAATGAATATCAACAACCTGTAGAAGAGAGCCTTCCCTTATCAATACCTACACACAGATAATCTCATGGGTACTAAATGCATCCCAGGTAGGGTGTGAGATAAAAATCTTAGTAGGACACCACCAATGTTGTCTATGTATTATCCAAGTAGTTCTCTTAGCTAATGAGTTTGTAGGAACAAGTAACAAATTAAAAATTCTAAATAAATAAATATTGGACAACCTTGGTTCCTAAAGGACACTTGGTGAGTTGACCTACTTCGGCTCTCACTTCTAGAAGGAATGTGTGAAGATTAACTATATATATAGTAATAATATACATATATAGTATAATTATATATATTTCATCCACCTATATGAATCATGTATGTGTAGACATAAGTGGATATATACCTAGAATAATAGTGCTACCTAGACCGGGATATAACATAGACATCCATAACCAGTCTAATGAGCCAATAAGATCAAGAAATAGGGTACATGTGCCACATCCTAAGAAGAGTGCGAGACACCGTGTATGACACTCAGGATGGTGAGTGAACCGTCATTCCATCAATCTAATTATGTATCATGGTATATAAATCTCAATGCCCATATAGTATCACTAGTGCGAGATTCCATACTGAACACCTGATGGAAGGGAGTGTGATTCTCCACCATGCTCAAAACCCCTTACCATTGTACACATCCCATACAATGAATCATCATATTTATAAGATAAGTCATGAGGAAAAACCTCTCATGCATATCATTAGTCAAGTTACAATATATACATGGAATTTAAATAAGCACATTAGTAGGTGTGGTCTTACAATCCTTCACAAATGATTTCAGAAGAGCCACTTCATTTATTAATATAAACCCACCATAATGAATTCAATCCATCTCACCCATTTCATTCCAACAATTTTAATAGATTTATTGAAAAGGGAAACCAACATGAAGAGGCCCTCATATATTATTCCAACCCATCCAAATTATTCAACATGGAAACCAAAATAATAAAGTTTAAATGGTCAGTTATATTGGTGGCTTTGTTCAATATGGAAATTTAATACAATGGAAAATCCAAACATAGGTTGGGAAAAACACCATGGAGGTGTCTTGGGTTCTATAAGACAATCATATTACAAGGTAAAATCAATTTAGAATTAAAGTCAAAAGATATTTAGAAGTCCTAGGAATTTGATTTATTTTACCATAGTTATCCATAATATCCATATTCACTTGGCACACCCATGGGGTGAGAATATTAGTGTCACCAAATCTTTAAATTACCAAACAAGGACAAAAAGAGTATTACAAGGTAAAAATATCAAGTTTACCTGAATAAACTAAATAAAAGAAGATTCTTGAAAGAACACGGTGTGGGGAATAACAACATAGATACGAGATAGAAAAATTATAAAGAAAAATAATGTTACCACCTAACACAATGTCATATAAGACACCTCAATCAATATTGGCATCAGATTCAGAGTAGGTAAGAAGAGATCTGAGAAATAGTAGAATCCCCGAAAATATGTAAAATGTGCTTGCACCTAAATAGTGCGATGGATTAAGAAATAAACATAAATAGAATGTAAGAGATTATGGGAGCTTAGAAAGATTGACCCAATACTTCTGATGGATCATAAATCATACTTCAGATGAAAGATCTATCTCAATGCTTAGACTTAGGTGTTCTTGAGCTCAAAAGTGGAGGAGACCCATGCTTATTTTCTTGAAGAAGAAAGGTAAAATGGAAATAAGTTTATAAAATAAGTGAGGGGAAGAATTTATTTTCACCTCAAAATACAAAAACACATGGTATGGATGCATGGTTTGGCCAAACCGCACACAAAATGTGCTTAGTTAAATAATATTAATGATAAAATTGCATATTTAGGTGCTCAGTTTGACTAACCATGTGAAAACCATGAAAAATAGATCTATCCTAAACCTTTAACTGACCTCATGGTCATGCGCCCTGGTTCACATGATTTCTGAAAAACCATGCCTCCCAGTCACTTATTTCCATTTTAGAGCTCTAGGATCCAAACGATCCCTAGATGCATTGAGGTATACTTTTCTTTATTATGAAACAATATTATGGTCATTTAATAAAATACAATTGAAAAACTAATGGTCCATACCTTCATTCAATGGATTGGTCATTATATCTCTCATAAAAACCATCTCAATGACTTTGACATCTTTTTCTCACTGAATTATCAAGATATGAAGCCTTAAGGAGCTCTAAAAGGGAGAAAATACAAGGTAGAGGTAATAATCTCTATTAAAAAATTATTGTCCTTTTATTCTTCTACACCCCCATGAACCCTTTGTCCATGATGGTTTGATAAAACCATAATTTTTTCTATTCCTATGTTTTTTATAATAATGAGATATCCATTTTATAATTTCCTCAAAAAAATCATTAAGAAAAAGGGAAATCCCAATATGAATGTCTTCAGATTACCACCTCCATGAATGGCATGTCCAATTTTCCATCACCAGCTTAAATTGTAGGTTCAAAAGGATATTCAGTTAAAAATTCTGAAATTGAAAATATTATTATAGTTACTATATGATAATAATTTCTTTTCATACCCCATCACATTCCATGGAAAATGAATGTGTCATCTGTGAGTACATATAGACTATTAACTTCATGAAATTATATGTATTTTATATGACCAACTAAAATGGATGAATTTAAAAATGATTTTAATATGTGAAAATAATAATTTTTAAACCATTAATATTTTTATGAATAATATTATTAATTCTAAATGTGTGATCAATGATAAATTTTCATATAAAATTTATCAACCATAATTGGACTTATCTAGGAACATTTCATAATTTTGGTTTATTTTGGGATAATATTTGATACTATATAATTATTTTTATAATTGAATAAGAATGGAAATGAATATAAAAAAATTTATATCTCATGAGGTAATTTCACAAAACCTTTTTCATGGTTCGACAAACTGAACTTATTTCAAAGAAATTAACTAAACAACCCTGAGTAAACAATGTAAGGGGAAACTATATTAAAAATAAATAATAAAAGATAATAAATGGACCTAAGAGAATTAAATATCAGTTAATAGGGTTAATTGGTTTATATTTAAGGATCTTAACTAAATTATTCAAGAATTTAAGTGAATGTGTATAGTGATTTTAGTCATGAAGGAAAGAGATCTCCCATAACACCCACATTACCTATCAATTACAATTTATCTTTATTTTAATACAATTTACAGAACCTTGTTGATTCTATTCAATTATTAACAACTTTTTAGTTACTCCCTTTACTCATTTTCAATGAAAAGTGTATAATTTGTGTGAAATAATCATGTTTTAACATTAAATATAATTTTTGATAAATATTTTTATTAATTTAAATTCATGTTAGTTGACTATTTTTATTAGAATTCTCACCTTGCTAATATAAATTGTGTGATTATTATTTTTTGGGGATTCTGTTTCAATTGGATAAAAATAATTCAAATGGACCATGGTACAATTCAGCAATCTAAAGGGTCATATGGACCAAACAATAAGTCACACCAAATCTATGATGAAAACTAGACCAATCATGATGATTGAATTTTTGGGATCAATCTAGAAGCCCAAATTTTATGAAACTCCTCAATGTATTCTTTAATATCCAAATCAATCATGGATAAAAAAATTTAAGGCCAAACTCTACTATAAAGGGTCTAAATATATGTTTCTAATTCCATCTCACAATTCTTTTCAGAAATTAAAAACATAACACATTTCATGAATTTTATCCAAATATGATCGACCAATTGAGGTGGATTTTTTTCTAAAATAAATGATTTAGGAAATAAACATTTTAGAATAATGGTTTGGATTTGAGGGAATATTCCTATCCAAAAATAAATTCACATTATTTCCTTCTAATAGGTCTGGATTAAAATAGACAACAACACATTGTTTAATAAAATAATAATAACTTTGGATACAAAAGTACACTAGTAACCAAATTTTGAGGTTAGAAAGTTAAAATAAGTCTCTAAAAAATGGAAGAATAATATATCTTGATATTCATATTCATAAGTGGACAAATTAGAGAGAAAAATTGAGGGGCCTTTTTTTAATGTAAAAAGTCAACCACCTTGGGCTATAAATACACCCCCACTTCTCCTTGCAGGCATTGGAATTTCATAGAATAGGAGAATATATTAGAATGGACAAGGACCTTCCAAATACTTAGGTGGATCTTTCAAACAAATGTTTCATCTTGATATACTTTTCCTTAATGCTCTCTTTCAATTTACTATTGTGTTCTTTTTCATTTTTAATCTCATAAGTGTTTGTAATGTAATTTTGTTTTAATGAAATTTATATTATCATAATTTATATTTATCATCAAACCTCTATAGTGTAATATTAATGTTATTAAAAATACTTACATAATTTTTAAAATCATTCTCTTCTTTATCTTTCTCATTGAATCAAAAGTTCGTGTTTAATTCTCTTCACCATTCGTGTGTATTTTTGGTACACTACTCTTGTCTTGTCCCATTATTTTTTCTTCTAATTTTTAACTCATCACCATAAAAATCATAAACATGATTAATAATCATATCAATGGTTTAGTAAATGTCCCATTGGGCTGGGTCATAATTTTGGGATGTTAAACAATTGTGAGATTTTTCTTGATTAATATTATTTAAATTAATATTTTGTATATTGAACTTAAAATGTCTAGGATTAATGAAATATTTTTCTAGGAATGTAGATTAAATGAATTTTTGGAACCATTGGTACAGATGGATTCATGAAATATTAAACCTTACATCAATAAGAATAAATTGATATCAATACCCTAGTTGAGGCTTGGATTAAATCCAAAACAATTGGGAATTTCGATAAATATTATATTGTTAAATGGATGTTAATTTAGTAAAATATATAGTAAATACTAAGGATATCTAAATCATAACTCTCTAATTATGAAATCAAACCAATAATTTTCAAATTGTTATATTAATCTTCATTAATCAATTATTTCTTATATGTTCTTCAATAAAACCACATAATAAGAAGAAAATCAATTAAAAACAAAAGGACCTAAAATTTCTTCCATCGCTGAGGATTAGACTTGAGTGGTGCTATACAAATTAGTAGAGCACAAAACCTTTAAACTACTGGTAGGAGACAATTAGTCACACTTAAAATGGATCCATTTCATGTTATGGTGCAATTAGCATTTAGTACTTTTTTATTTTAGTTAAAAAAATTTAGAACAAAAAACAAAAAAAAAATTAAAAAAAAGAAAACCCTATTATCCTTATCTTTTCCAGATAGCCCTTAATTCTCCGTAGCCTCCCAAACAATCCATCTAATTTGTTTTCTCTAGAAATCAATTCAAATAATTTCCATATTATGAGGAAAATTAGAGATAATAAAATCACCCAAGACACATTAATTTCCCATCCAATTTAACTAGATATGTACAATTATAGGGAACAAACCCTTAATGAAATCGCTACCCCTGATACAAATTACCAACCCCTTGGTATTAAATATCAAAATATTGAGGCTAATTTTTAACTCAAATGTGGTTTGATTCACATTATACCTCATTTACATAGGCTTCTATTAAGGATCCACATCTACACCTCAATGAGTTATAAGCGGTGTGCTATACCATGAAGCCTCATGGGGTATCTGGAAGAAAAATCGAACATAAATCATTCCCCTTATCCCTACCCAACTCCACCAAGTCATGGATCAACTACCTTTCAATTGGTTCCCTAACTACGTTGAATGAAATGAAGCATCTCTTATTAGATAAATTCTTCCATACTTCTCGAATCGATTCTATCTGAAAGGAAATAAGTGGTATCCATAAATTCACTAACAAATCACTACCTGAGTAATCAAATAGGTTCAATAAGTTTATTAAAATCTACACACACCACCAATTAATAGGCCTAATATTTATTTGTTACTTCTATGAGGGGTTATTAGATATGAAGAGAACAAACATTGATGCCTCAAGTGGTAGTTCTCTTGTTGAGAAAGCTCCTATAGCTCTATGAGATCTCATTGGAAACATGGCTAAAAAAACACAAAAAATCATTACTCGAGCACATGCTCAAGTCAAATATGTTAAAGAGAATCAATCCATAGAGCCCAACAACATGACTGAATGGATGAGTAAACTTACATGCCTTGGGAGTCAAATACCTATGAATTCCAAAACCCCAACCTCATCTTCTCTGCAATCTATGTTCCATGGACCTGTCAAAAATTGTGGAATATATAGCTCATGAGCTCATCCAATTGACACATGTCCAAAAAATCATGAGGATGAAACACGTTAAATTAGACAAATGGATCTCAATGCATCATATTCTCAGTAGAACACCAAGCCTTAACTATCTGGTGAGCTCATTAGAAACTCCACCCAACCCCACTCAGATCCCTTATCTTCTTCCTATATCTGACTTTTGAGGTGTGGTAATCCCTTCTGTCATCTCCCTCAATTTACTACTCAAAATCTATACCAATTAAAATATAGTAAAGGTGGTGGTAACTTCCAACAACCTTATCCTTTTGTTCCTCAACACCAAAAGAGAAATCATAATCCTTCTCCTCTTGGATTCAGTTGTCCTAGTGAACCATCCAAATTTCAAACCCAATATAATTGATTTCTTAAGAAATAATATCAAGTAAATCATAATTCTAGAAAAGAATATTCTTCTAAGAAATCATGGTAATGATCCATATAAGATCATTCCTCTTTACCCCATTCCATCCTAAAAAATATTGAAACCCATATTGGTCAACTTTCATCCCACCTTAGCTAGCAGCAACCATCCAATTCTTCCATGCTCGCAGATCAATCTTTTCCCAACCCAAGGGTAATATAATTGAAATTGAACATTGATTCAGAAAAGTTTTTTATATGTCTCATAAAGAACCCTAAATTGAACCTTTGAATTTTGAGCTTGAAAATTTTAAAGAACAAAAATATAGAAAAAGAACTTGGATCCAATCCCTCTCCTACTTTCATTCCCATAAAGAACCCAATCCACTTTCCTCAAGCTGTCACTGATCAAAGTAAGTCCTTAGAACCCGATCTTGCAATGCTCAACATTTTTATATGTGTTGTGGTCACTATTCCCCTATTAGATTACATCAAAAAAACCTATGTATTCAATGTTTCTTAAGGAATTGTGCACCAATAAGAGACAAATTAAGACCATAGAGAATGTTTTGACTCAAAAGACCATTCCCATAAAGTGTAATAATCCAAGGAACTTTCTGGTCCCATGCCAACTATGGAGTTACATTTAAGATGATGGACTCGTAGACATAGAGGAATTAATAAATTTCATGCCCAAATCCATCTCTTCTGACCTAGGTCTTATTACCTCACCTCCAATGACTATTTTCATCTTTTTAGTTAATCGAATTACTTCCAGTCCTGAGACAATTTTTAAGGATGTCTTTGTCTAGGTAAATGATCTTATCTTCCCGGTTTATTTCTATGCCCTTGACATGGAGGTTGAGATGATTTTTTCTCAATCTCCCATAATTCTAAGAAGACTAATCCTCATGACAGATATAAATAAGATATATGTACATGCAGTAATCCTTTCCATGGAATTTTGTGACCAAAAATCATGTTCAATATTTTTCAAGACATACCCATCAAAATATCACTCTATATTCTCAATCCATGCTTCTGAGGAATCTTTTTAAAATGTATTCACTCCCATTACATCATGTTAATCATGTTATAATGATAATAGATCTTGTTAAATTTTTACCATGTTTAACAAATATCTAAATGGGGATGTTTATTTAGACCATTCATTAATAGACTCCATCAATCCAAAATATATTGAAAAATCTCTTGAATCCCATCTCAACTCAGATCTATACCGTTCCACCTTGTATATTATTAAGGAAAATGAATTAGAAAAATATAAAAGACCTTCATCAAATTATGAGTTCTCTATCTCACAAATGAATGATGATATTGATCTAAAATATCTTACTAGACACCTAATATATGCACTCATTTTCCATTATCACTCTTATACCGTCATTATCTCTACCACACTTACTGAAACTGAGGATTCCAAACATGTTTAGGTGTTAGAGGAAAAAAAACCATAGGTTTTAACCTGGATGACATACCAGGCATCAACTTTACCCTTTTCATGCATCACACCCATGTTGAAGAATCATCTAAAACAATAAGGCAGTAACATTGATTACTCAATCCACCCATACTTGAGGTAGTTAGGGATGAGATCGCCAGGCTTCTTCAAGCTAGTAATATCTACCTAATTTCTAATAGTGAATGGGTTTGTCTGATTAAATTGGTACCTAAGAAGGATAGGATAACTATTGTCACAAATGAAAACATAGAGGTGGTCACAACTCTAGTGAAAAATAAATGGCATGTGTGTATCAATTATCAGTAATTGAATGCTAAAACACATAAATATCACTACCCTCTTTCTTTCCTTGATCAAATGTTAGAATAATTTTTTGGAATGTCAAATTATTACTTTATTAATGTATACACTAGCTAATTAAAAATACCAAAAGAACCTTAGGAACATTAAAGTACTTCATTCACTTTCCCCATTAGAACATATGCATATGGGAGAACTAATTTTGGAATTTTTAAAGCACCTACAACATTATAGAGGTTTATGATGGGTATATTTTCTGAATTCATTGATCATTTTAGGGAGGTATTCATGGATGACTTTACTATCTATAGAGAGTCATTTGAATCATGCTTTCATTCTCTCTCTCTGGTATTACAAAAGTATGTCAAATGTTACTGTGTACTAATTTTTGAAAATTTTCACTTCTTGGTTACTAGGATTATTGTTATAGGAAACCTAATTTCAAAATAATTTATTCAAGTCAATATTCCCAAAATTGAGGTGATCCAATAACTTCTAGAACCTACATCAGAGAAATGCAACCATTTATTCCTTGGTCATGCCAATTTTTATCAGTAATTAATCTAGAATATCAGTAGGATTTCCTTCCCACTCACTCAGATACTCCAAATTGCTATTAATTTCCCTTTAAATGAATATTAAAAGAGAGTATTCATTGAAATAAAAGTTTTTTCTTACATCTAATCTGCTAATCCAACCCCCAAATTGGTCCTTTCCCTTTGAATTGATGTGTGACACTTCTGATAGGGACATTGGGTATTTTCTTAGTTAATGAAGTGAATATATTCCCCATTTTTCAATTATTCATAAAAACAATGGATGAAACTAAATAAAACTAATGTGTGAATAAAAAGGAACTTTTAGCTATGGTTTTTACCCTGGATAAATTCCATCCCTATCAGTTAAGTTCCAAAATCACCAGTTTTATAGAACATGTTGAATTAAAGTTATTATCCAATAAATTTGATCACAATCTGAGGCTAATAATATTGATATTAATGCTTCTAGAGTTTGACCTTGATATAAAATATAGGCTAGAAAAAGAAAACATTATGGATGATCACCTGAGTAGAATTTCTAATTATTTTCATTTATAAATCATTGATCCTAATTCATCATGGATCACATTTTATCTCCCACTTCGAAGTTAACATGGTATGGCCCAATTGTAAATTACTTGGTTCTAGGTGTATTTCTGAAAAATATTTCAAAATAAAAAAATGAATATAAAAAGTGTTTAAAATTTCTATATTTAGGAAGATAGTGAATTTTTGAAAACTATAAATGACATGGTAATTAAGAGATGTTTTGATGGAGATGAAAATTTTTCCATTTAGAATTATTCTACTCAATTCCTAATGGTTTCCAATTTGAACAAAAAAGGGCCTCTCGAAATTTCATTGACTCAGGATTCTTCTATCCATCACTCTTCAAGGACTTACATGAGTTATTTTAATCATGTCCCACTTTACAATGGTTTGGAACAATTTATAAAAGAAATGAAATTCCCTAAAATCCCTTAATATTGTGTGAGATCTTTGATTTTTGGGTCATAAATTCAATGGGACCATTTCCCCCTTTCAATAAATTATGATATATTCTTCTGGATATTGACTATGTTTCTCGGTGGTTTGAGGACAAACCCACTAAGAAGGATGACACACATACTATAAGGGAGTTCCTGAAAAACCTAATTTTCCATTGATTTGGAACACTATGTGGCTTCATAAGTGACTTAAGAACTCATTTATCTAATCAGAACATAGAATATTTTCTGAAAATGAATGGGTTTATACATAAAACATAATGTTCACATCACCCCCAAACAAACTAGATGGTTGAACATTCTATCTGATATGTTAAAAGAGTTCTTGAGAGAATTGTAAATCCCACCAGAAAGGACATGCCTGAAATTCCCAATGAAGCACTTTTGGTCTATAAAACTACCTAAAACACACCCCTTGGGATGTCTCCATTTAATCTAGTTTTTGGTAAATTTTGTCATTTACCAGCTTAAATCCAACTTATTTCATTATGGGATGTAAAAACATGTAATTTCTACAAAACAATATAGCAATTACAGATTTTTTAGTTGAATGAAATAGAGGATATTTGAGTAAATTCTTATGAGAATTCAAATCTCTATAAAGAAAAGGCTATGGAACTCAATGACACACACATATTATGAAAGTTATTTCATGAAGGTGAAAAGGTAATGATCTTCAACTCTCTATTTCAGGATCACCTAGTTAAGCTTAATTATCATTGGGAAGGTCCTTTTATTAATACTACTATTTTACCATTTGGTGTAGTCCAAGTCTAGGACCCTTTTAAAAAAAATCATGGTTAATGGGAATCAATTAAATAATCCCCATGAGAGGAAACATACCTAAGGAACCACATTGAATTACACCGACCCTCTACTAGATGGATATGGAAACCCATCAATTCTAAAATAAGGGGAACCTATTTATCATTAAATCCATCTTTCTCTCCTCTTCATCCCTCTATCTCTCTTTCTATCCTCTTCTCCCCCTTTCATTTTTCCACTTTCTTCATCAAACCATTTTTCCTCCTTTTATTTTTGCTGGAAATGTATTTAAAAAAAATAAAATAAGTAAAATAAGGAAAAATTATAAAAAAAGTGTTATAATTAAACATAATTAATTTTTAAAATTTTCCCAATGTTTTTTGGGAGTCCAATGAATTGTTTTAATATCAAAAAAATTATTTTAATTATAAATTTCTATAGAGAATTATGGGTAAAGTTCAATAAAATTTAAATGCTTAATTTTTGATTTGAAAAATTATTCTTCCATAGCGGTGAGTAATAACGTCAGTTTTCATGCCAAGGTAACATATGAACATATTTTCATATTGTGTGATTTCACCCCCTGATTGTGATTCTTGAGCTTTTGTACCTTTAATATAGATTTTCTACATTAGTGTACGTTAATATGATAGAGGCATTTTCAGAACCAGTTGGGAACCAAAATATCCCAATACACTCCCATTACCCTTAAATCGATCCTCCATTTTCAAGACCCTTTGAGTTTATGAAACCTTTTTTTATAGCCACATTACATGGCTAAAACATTTTTCAACACAAAATTTACTTGGATTTTAATTGCATGATTTATTAAAATATATGTGTGGGGGAATATATTTAATTTTGGGTGAAATTTCCCTGATATTCGATGTGTCATCCTATGCTTGAAGGAAATCATCCATTTATGTATGAGGGATATTTTTTCATTCAATGAGTATTGGGAATGTATATATGTTTATTACATCTTGTAGAAATTCTATTGAAAAGTATTCAATAAAAAAAATAAAAAAAATAATGGGCTGTGTCTTGGGTGGGTCAAAAATCACTCCTCCTAAACCCTTGATCTTGTTATAAAAAATATATTTCTGTCATGAGGAGATAAAAAATAGGTTGGGAGATGAGGGTTAGATTTGTTTCAAGTTAAAATTTTTAACAAAAGATAAAAATAAAAAGAAACAATCAAAAGAACAGTAATGTCATTGGGATATGTATTGTGTTTTGAAGTATTGTATTTTCATTCCCTTAAAATTTTAATCCTCTTTTGCATCTCCCTTTAAAAATAATTCCCTTGTAAATATGTGTTTCCATTTCCATACATATTTCATTTCACAACAGTTATGCATTTCTTTTTCCATTTGGTGTTTTACCCCACTTTTCTGATATTTTGGACCTTATATTTCTATCTTCCCATAGCCACTGAAAACCCTTAAAAAGTCCTCTTGATTCTTGTGAACTTTTGGATAGGGAATGGAAGCGAAGAACTCTTTCAAACTCAATTATTTTATTTTTTGGTTGGTTAATGAGTTAACCTCCATTAATAAGTTTTTATAATCTTTGGAGGAGTGAGTTCTATGCTCCCACATTTTCTATTTCAAACATTGAGCATGAAAAAAGAATTGTTTTTAGATCATTGTTCTTGTAACAATTTGTGGTGAAATTAAAAATGAATGAGTGAAATAGTCTAGACCTCCTCTTATTGGGGAAAACAAAATTTTAATATTTTTTGGCAATTGAAGATGATTTATTTTTGTTTCTTTTTTTTGATGTACATGAGAACATTCACAAGCATAAGTGAAGAGGAGTTTATTTTATTTACTTAGTCAAAACGTTTTATTTACCCCCATTACCTATTATCAATGGAAAGTGCATAATTGGTGTGAAATAATCATGGTTTAAAATTAAATAGAAATTTTCAGCATTATTTTTATTAATCAAAATTCCTGTTATTTTACTTTTTCAATTATAACTTTTTCACTAATTATTCAAATTTCGTGATTCTGGTTTTCTAGGGATCCTAATTTAATTTCACAAAAATCATTCAACTGGTTCTTAGGCCAATTAGGCCATCTAAAATTCCAAATGGAAAACAAAAGAAAACACACCAAATATGTGATAACAACTGGACCAACCATGATGATAGAATTTTTGGGATCAATATAGAAAACAAAATTTTATGAATGTACATAATATTTTCTTGAATATCCAAAAAATATTATGGATTGAAATTTTAAGGCCCACATCCACCATAAAATAACCCACCTGTTGGTTTGAATCCCAACCCACCATTCTATTTAGAAATTATAATCATAAAACCACTTTTGACATTTATCAAATTCCAATATACCAATTCAGATATAATTCTATGGTGTGAAATAAAAGATTTAGGTCATATATTTTTTAGAAGAAATGGATCAGATTTGATGGAATCTTCATACCAAAAAACCCATTTACATTGTGGGATTCTAAAATGAGTAGATAAAAATGGATAGAAGAAAATTGTTTAGTAAAATATCCGTAACATTGGATAAAAAGTTCCAACAACCACCAAATTTTTAGGGTAAATAGATATCATCGATATCTACAACTTTTAAGAATAAGATATCTCTATAATCAGCTGTATGTGTGGGGAAATTGTATATCCCAATTGAGGGGAATGTTTTGAATATTAATAATCCACCACCTTGGGCTATAAATGCATCCCCCACTTTTCCTTACAAGGGGATGGAATTTCAGAGCATAAGAGGATATATTGACATGACCATGTCCCTAGAAAAGGCTTGGTAGAATATTCCAAACTCATGTTTCTACTTGATAGTCCTTTCCTCTATGTTATCTACTAATACACTTTTTCATTATTTTATTTTTTAATCTCATAAGTTCTTGTATTATAATTTTGTTTTAATGATTTTTTCTTCTTCATCATATATAATTCAAATAAAAAAATTCTATATAATATTAATTTTATTAAAAAAAATTAAATAATTTTTAAAGTCTTTCCCTTTTTTCAAATTCTCATTCAATTGAATGGATGTGTTTAATTCTATTTACTATTCTGGTGTGTGTTTGACTCACTTATACTGTCTTCCCCATTTGGTTTTTTTTTATTTTTGACATATCACCCTAAACATAATAAACCATATTAATAATAATATAAATGGATGAGTAAATATTCCATTGGGTTGAGTCATAATTTGAGGATGTAAAAATGATTTAGATCTTTTACTCGAGTAATATTCCTTAAATTAATAATGTGTATGTTGAACATAAAATGCCCTTGATTAATAACAAGTTTTTTTGACATGTGAAATCCATGTATTATTAGATCCAAAAGTACAATTGGGTTCATGAAATATTTAACTTCCATCAATAATTATTTATTGAGATAAATATCCTAGTTGTGTCTTAGAATATAGCCAAAACATTTTGGAATTTTGATAAAATATCATATAGTGAAGTGGATGTCAATTGAATAAAATATTTTTGAAAGCTCAAGCATATAAAAATATTAACTCCCTAATGATGAAATCACCCAAATGATTATTATATTGTTAAATTAGTATCTATTAATCAATAATTTCATCTATGATCTATAGAAAACCCCTCCAATCAAAAGATAATCAATTAAAAACAATCGACTCTAAAATTTGTAGCATCACTGGGGATTCAACATGAGTGACGTTATACACATTAAAAGAGCTCCATAACTTTGATTGGTCAATAGGCTGTAATCGTCATTCTTTATGTGTTCCTATGAATTTATTAAATATTTTAATATATTTATTATATATATATACTGATTCAAATATCCTTTTAATTTATATTATTTTATATATTTGTATTTACATTTTAAATTCCCAATTTATTAAAACCCTATTTAATGGTGGTTTATAATTTCTTGTCTCATATCAAGAATCATCCCAAACCAATGTTTTGAATCCATTAATAGATTTTAAAAACCATTATTATTTTATAGAGAACTCTCTTGTTGAAATTATTTTTTTATTATAAAATAAAAATATTTTCCCATTTTTAATAAAATCCCTCACTTATTTCATATCACAACACCCAATTGGAATATTTTTTAAAAAATTTATCCTTGATAATTATGTTTCATTTGACACATTTGAACTACATGTTCATGATCAATACTATTTTTTCAATTATAAATGATAAAAATTATTTAATTATTTATTTTCTTGGGAATCATTATGATTTATCCTCCATTTATGTCTTAAATTAGAATTATGAAACCCACTTTCTTATCCTGGGTCTGATAATACTTATTATTTATGTATGGTTTATCTTATTCATGTTGAACATATAGGTTTGAATTTAATTATGTGGTGGGTGGGACTAGAATTATAAATCCCTCCAATACATCGGGTAGATTTTATATATAATAGGATGTTTTTAATTGATTAGGGAGTGAACCTAGTACACAATGAGGCTTTGTTATCAAGGTTTATGTGAATTTGTAGTGAAACCAATCTATTATGGTACATTATACAATTTATGATGATGGTCTTGGGGGTGACCCTTGATTTATGTTTATGATGTTATGTATTATGTTTTTCCACATATTACATGATTCCATGAACTTATGATTTCATTTACTTATTCCATTTTCCATTCTTATTATCATAATTTGTTTTTATTAAGGAATTAATTCTATATTTTATGTTAATACTCATTTCTTAATTTCTCATACCCATATTCTTTTTTTATGATGACTTTTGATCATTGATTAATATCTCTTATTCTTACTATTAATGAGTTTTTTAGTTCACCCATTTCTTATGTTTCCTCTCCCTAGGTTATGAAGATATGAACAACATATGATAAATCTAGAAGGGGGTATCAATGAGTTTCATTATTGATAAATTTTCACATGTATTATGGAATATGATTCCATGTAACTGGTCTTTATAGAAAATAAAAATTATATTCTTGGTATTGTTAGTTTATAGGTGAGTTGTAATGTCTAAATTATAGAAATTATGTAATCATTAATTTGTTTTTACCTTGGGTTTCTATATATATTATTAGAGAACAATTTATTTATTTTATAGATAAATTTAGTTATTTTAAGGGAATAGGATATGATAGATTTAGAAGAAACACTATGAATATGTATAAAGGATAATCCTGTGTATAGGATAACATCAGGATCTTATGGTAATGTTTTGAGTTGGTAGTTTTCCTATTAATGACATCCCAACAATAATAACACATGTATATGTAGCCTTTATATTAGATGTATCTTGGGATAATGACTCCAAATAGGGTGTGTCTGTTTGGTGTTAACTCAATCACCTCATGGTGCACGGAAAATATGCCTAACTACACACCTTGTTTGATAGTATAAGGGGATATGATAAATTTGATCATATTATTTTTTATACCACTATATAGGAATGATTTCATTGTTACTCTAACAGAATAGATTGAGAAGTATAATATAACCCAACATAAGGAAAATAAGGATGAATCATTAATGATATAGTTTTAACAAAGGATTATCTAAATTAATCTAAGAATAATTTAGGTTAAAAATTGAATTATATCAATTATAGAATGAGTGGTATAACTTAAAATAAAATAATTATAGGCTAACATTATAATATTATAAAGTGAAAACCTTCATGATAAATTTCTTTTTGTTTATCTAGGATTATTATCTTCAAATTATAATTGTTCATCACTAATATTGACCATTTTTTTGGGTGATGGATAAAACCACAAGGAGCTGAGTAAACCCTAGGTGCAAGGGAAAATACAGTGATTACATCATCGATCATCATGTTATAATTTAAAATCGATTTATAAATGATGATATTATTCTAAAAAAACTATCACGATATATTATAAACCTTGTGAGAATAGATGAAATTATGAATTCACAAAAGAAGAGATTCACTGATTCTTATGGGAACATGAGTGAAAAAGTTGACAAGGGAATGGATATTCAAAATCATTCATGTAAAAAAATTGGGATGAACCACTACAATAATTTTCCCAATGATACTATTAAATGATTTAATTATGGTTAATGAGAACATCATGCAACATTTTTTCGAGGGGAAAAAGAATGGTACAATGAAATAACATGATATTAAACATAATGATACACTGACGATTCAATGTTTTAGATGTGAGGAACATGATCACTAAGAAACTGAATGCACCATTCCAAGGGTTAATTAAGGAAAAAATTAAATCCACTACCCATATCATAAGGATAAGGAAATTTCTAAGAAATGACTATTGTTGAGGTAAAAAGTTATTTTTACTCAACATTTATCGACATATTTTTTCATGTTAGATTTGACTAATTGGTTATTTAGCTATAAAAAAATAAATTAGGGGATATAAGTATTATATCCATGGTATATGAAACTTATTCATGTATTGAATATTTTTCCACCCTATATATTTTTATCTTTTTCACTTACTAGAATTCTATTAGGAATGGACTATATCTTTTTAAAAAGGATCATATAAATTTTTTATGGGGAAATATCACTTCATATCCTAAGTTGACCCATGATGAAATTATAATTTATGGATAATTGGGATATCCCTAGAGAAATTTCTCCCAAAATATTACATTAGAAATAGCTAGAATGTAATTTATTTATGGGGGGGGGGGAATACAATGACAACATATTTTAATATTCTTTCTTATAATTTAGTAAGAAACGTTTGATATCATTCTCCACAAGCGACACTGAACTAAAAGGAAAATATGATATGTTTATACTACTATAATATAAATATTTAATTATTTTTTATGGATTGGATTAACCATGTAATGAAATATAATAATTTATATAATTATATATAATGTTATTTTTATATAAATTCACTTCATTCATTATTTAGTTTAAGAATATATATTTTTATTTATTTTTAATGTTATTAAATTTTTTTAGGTATATTATTGTTAAATGGTTATTTTAATATAATATACTATTTAATGATTAATTTTATCATTATTACTATTTAAAAAAATTATGGATAAGAAAAACCAGTATTTTAAAAATTTTATTTTCCTAAAATATAGTTTCTCAATGTATTTATGATTTTTGTTAAAAAGTCAAAATAAAAATGTATAAAAATTTTATTTTAAAAACTAAAATTCATTTATTGATTTATAATTCAAATATTTGTTTAATATGGATATTTGGGTTTTTATGAACATGATTGATTTTCTAGTGAATAGTGAAAAATATTTTTTTATAAATAAACTGAATTTTTTAGTATATAAGTTGTAATTAAGATAAAATAATTATTATATAATTCAAAATCTAAACTAAAATTTTTTAGTTATAATTTAAAAATATTATTTGACATTTTATAAAATAAACAATATATATATTTTAAAAATTCTATGGTTTTTTGGAACATACATGTAAAAAGAACTTTTTAAATAATATTTTGAAAATTTAATAAAATTAAAAGAATTTTTTGATCCATCAAGTCGAAAAAATGTTTAAATTTAGAATATTTTTATAATAATTTATTTTTTATTTGAATAGTGAAAAATATAGAACAATGGATTTAAGTAATTCATAAGAATATTAGAGATATTTTAGAATTTTATATAAACTAATAGTTAATAAAATATAGTTTCAATTAATAATTTTATTCATGTTAAAGATATTTTCTAATATTTTGATATATATGTTTAATATTATATAATAGAAGTAATATTTTATTAAAAGTGAAAAAAATGTTTTTGGTCTTTTCATTTAATTAATTTTTTTTTTGAAAAAAAGGGTTTTTATTGATTTTAGAAACCAATAGATTTTTTATAATAAACTAATACGTTCCTTATAAAATATTGATAAACATACATGACACATGAATTTTAATCATAAAATAGATTTCTTTTAAGAAGTGGTTTATTAGAGTTATGTGCAATAAAAAATATTACTATTTAATATTTTAATCTATAAAATGATTGAAATATTTTAAATCATATTTTAAAATTTTTAAATAATTTTTATTTTATGTTTTTCCAATAAAATTAGTTACCTGAGGGTGAATGTGGAATTGTTATTGTAAGGTTAAATTAGCTTATAAGTGGATTGACATAATGAAAATTGTTAAAATATGTGAAAAATATTAATGATATTGAATTAAGGAGGGATGAATAATCTTATAAATTTCCCCACACCATTATTGGCCATTTTTTGAGCATTTTTTCATGAATAACAGAGTTAAATTATTCATTAGTATTGATACTTTATAAAAATTCCACTCTCTATACTTATAAAAGGAACTCACATCCTCTTCATTTCTCCTCCTATAAAAAATATTCAAATAAACCAAAACTATACACTAGTCTCTCCTCAACACCCTCTCCACTCATTGTAAACCATGAAATCAAAAAAAGGCCAAGCTAATAATCCTTAAGAAGCTACCCTATGGTAAACATCCAAGGTAGATGTAATACTTTCCATCCAAGAAATTTATTTATTTTCTTATTACATTCTAAAAAAGTCCACTATATCGATGATGGTATGATAAATATATAATTATTATTATGATGATGTATTGTTATACTAATTGAATACACATTTTATACTTTTATCCCGAATCATTGAGAAAATGGAAAATGACGTCGTGTGTGTTTGTAGACTACACCCACCATGAACGACATGTTCAATTTTCCATTACCACATTAAATAGAGGGTTGAAAATTTTAAGTTAATTTACTAATATGATATTTAAATAATTATTATAAATATTAAATTATAATTATTTCATTTCTTACCCATTTCCATTCCTTAGAGAGTGAATGTGTTGTCTGTGCATATGTGTGGTCTACCACCTTCATAAAATGAATTTTTTTTCCCATACCACATAATATGAATGAAATTAAAAATATATTTATTATGTAAATATAATATTTATTATAACATTAATGTTCTATAATAATAATAATTTTAATTATAAATGTGTGATTAATGAGAAATGTCTTTAAAAACTTTAACCACCCAAAATTGACTTGTAAATACAGGTTTGAAATTTTTTGTTTATTTTTGGGATAGACCTTGAAACTATAAAATTACTCTTCTAATGGAATAATAATGGATAATTATATCCAAAATTTTTTCTATCATGATGTAATTTTGTAACAACCTTGGGAATGGTTAAAAAACTAAAAGTCTTACAAATAAATTAAGTAAACAACCTTGAGTTAACGAAGTGGGGGTGAAACTATTTAAAAATAATAATAAATGGACCTTAGAAAATTAAATATAAGGTAAAAATGTTCTTGGGTATATCTTAATTTAATTAAATTTAATTATCAAAGATAGTAAGTTCATGTTCATAGAACTTTTCAAAATGATGGTAAGGGATCTTCATTAATGTCATTGTTACATGATTATTACCTGTTATTTTTATTTGTCTCACTTTCACACAACCTTTTTCCTATGAATATATTCTATATATATATATTTATCTTATATATATACCTAGTTAAATATCCCTTACATTTTTTCATTCTTAAATGTTTTAATTCTCTTTTAAATTACGACTTTTATGTAAACCTTATTTAAGGGAACATTCTTATTTATTATATCATAAAACCACCCCCATTAAATGTTCTCAAATGATGAAAATATTATAAAAAACATAATTATTTAATGGTGTACCATTTTATTTCAATTCTATTTTTATTGAGAACAATAATATTATTCCTTCTCTAAAAGGATACTTTATTTATTTCATAATTCATTAATAAAGTGGATCATTTTTATTATTTATACTTCTAGATCAATCTAACGAGTTTTAAATATTATAAATTCATGTTCATGACCTATGTTCCTTTAAAAATTATAAATATTCAATATTATTTTATTCCTAATTATCGTTGGAATCCTTAATATCAATCCTTCAATTATCTTTAAAATCAAAATTATGATACCAACTTTATTCTTGTAAGTTTGATCATGCTTACGCTTTTTGTATAGTTTATTTTTTTCATTTGGAACAAATATATGTCATTAGAATTAAGTTATAGGTTGGATATTAATAATATATCACTCTAAAACATTAGATAAAACATTATATCTTACGAGGTATTTTTTATCAGATTAAGGACCGAACCTAATCCACTATGGGACATTGTCCACTTTGTTTTTGGGAATGTGGAGTGAACCCAATCCTCCATGGTACTTTTTTACACTTTATATTGTTGATCTTGGGAGTTAACCTTGATATATGTTTATAATGTCATGTATTATATTGTTCTAACATATTCTATGATTCTATGATATTATGATTTCATTTCATTATGAAATAATTCCATGATTATGATCATCCACTTTACTTTATTGGGTAAGAATTGTATATTTTATGTTCATATTCATTTATTAAATTCTCATAACTAATTTCTTATATTATGGGAAATTTTTAAATATCATTTTTATCACTTATGAATTCCCTTACATAGTGTGTAATCTCACTCCTCTCATATGTTTCCCTTCCCCAGGTTATGAAGATAATTATAACTTATGATAAATCTAGAAGGGATTGTATAAGAGTTTGACAATGGGGATGTGTTCACATGTATTTTTGAATAATCATCTAATGTTTATAGTTATCAAAGATACTTAGACTTATGTTCTTGTTATTGTGATATTTTAATGTGAGTTATATTGTCAAAATTATGTAAATGATGAAAAAATAAGTTATTTTTAGTGTGGATATCTATAGGTCATCAGTGGAATTAGTTTAATTAGGATTTTTTTGTCATCCACATTATTATTATCATTAATTTGATCAGGGATGTCAACATCATTAGCTACATCAGGTTATTTAAGTTCATCCACGTATCCTTGATGATGTTGAAACTACTAAGAAACATAATCACTCTAATAGAATTCATGACCCTGATGAGCCCAATGTCATCATTGATCATAATTACATTTAAAAAACAATTGATCATAGTGAAAATGATGATATCAATAACACCAATGAACACAATAACCCTAAATATACCAAAGACACTAAAGACACTAATTATATTGATAACCATAATAATGATGATGACCCCAATTATCTTGATGACACTGACGATTCCAAAATAAATAATGGTATTGATTCTACCAACTATCCTAATGAAACTGATGTTTTTTATTATGGAGGCAACTCTGATGACCCCCGCGACACTGATGACCACTATGACCTCGAGGAAATTGATGATCCTAATGACCCCAATTACACCAATCACCATGATGAAACTGTTGATTCTAATGAAACTAACAAACTCAATTACATTGATGACATTGATGACACTGATAACCATAATGATAACAATAATGAAGATGACATAGACAGCCCTAATGATACCAATGATTTCAATTATACCAATGATTACAATGATACCAATGATCTCGAATACCCGGATAACCCCAGTGACCTTGATAACACCAATGACATCGATAAAATTTATTAAATAAATTATATATATGACCTTTTTGTTATTGATGGCCCCAAAAATCTAGAAAATCCCTATGATGACATTGAGACTAAAGGATCCTATGATTCCGATGATCCAAATTACCCTAAATTTCCCCATAATATCAATAACCATAAATATTAAAATGAACATGATAAGCCTAATGAATGATGCCCAATATGACACATATGATACCAATGATCATGATGAAATTAATGATACTAATGATTCTGATGACTCCAACAATACTATTTCTATAGAGTATACCAATGATCATGAAAATATCGATGATACTGATGATTTAAAAGATAAAAATGAGACTTAAAACTATATATTCACAATAAATCTCATTAACATTGAATAATATGATGAATTCAATGAAGATAAAAATATTAATGACCTAAATGACTACGAAACTGATGATTTCCCTAATGATGATAATGATCATAATGATATCTATGACCAAAAAATAAATGAATACCCCAATGAATAGGGTTATAGTGACATTATCATTTATATTAATGGTTTTGATGATATTTATTTCTATAAAAAACATGATGATCCTGATTCCCCTGAGAATAACAATGAAACTAATGTTGGTAATGAAATGGAGGAAAAAATAATTAATCTATTGATACTGCTGATAGTGACGATACCTAATATCCCAATGAATATAATGGTACTGATGATTCCTATGACTCAAAAAGATGAAATCCATGTTGAAAATGATGAACTAGTTGACTCAGAAACCACCACTGATTTTGAAAACATTGATAGGATTGATTAAACTGAAAAAGTCAATAACCTCAAAAACATTGATGATGTTTAAGACAATATGAGTGTTGATGATATCAATGATACACATTATTTTTATGACCTAAAAAACACAATGAACTTGTTTATGGTGATGAAACCTAGAATGTCAATGCTATCAACAACACTAGATCAACAAAAAACATGAAAACATCAATGATATCCATAACCCTGACGACACTGATGACCTTGAGGGCCATAATGACCAAATTGATGTGACAATATCAATTTTGCTGACACCATTGATGACCTCAATGACATCAATGACCCTAGTGTGGTCAATGATACCAAGTACATCAATAACACACATGAACTAGATGGCCATTATGACCCCAAAAATTCAATTAATACATACAACAACAATGAAATCAATAATTATAATGATTTAGAGAACACCGAGAACACCAAGCACCTAAATGGACTTGATGGAATTGATGGAATTGTCTATATTGGGAAAAGAAATGATATGAATACCCCTAATAAGGTTGATGATAGAAATATCCAAGATAATAAGATGATTCTCATGGTCCTCAAAACACATACAACCATGATTTTGTCGATGATGCTTATGAAATGAATAATTTTGATGATTTTAATGATGAATATGATACCAAAGATCAATGATGTTAATGGACATTATGATACAAGATACTTCAATATAAAAAATTAACTTGTAGAAAATACTAACACTAACTACACTGATAACACTGGTAAAGATGATGAACATGATGACACTACCATAATGGATGACCCCGATGCATGACAAAACTACTGAAATGTATCATCTTAGTAACTGTAATGACCCAAACTAATCCAATAATCCCGAATACATTGAAGGACCCGATGACCACGATGATACCATTACACTGATTTCCCCCAATGGTTCTGAAGAGCCTATCTATTTTGATGAAACCAACTACCTCAAAAACACTGATGGAAATGGCAATGATAAAATATACAAAAAAATTGTTGAAACCAATGATTTTGATGATAATAGTGACAGTAAAAACCCTAAATTAATCAATGATTAGATTAATTCCTCCAGTAATAATGATCATCACAAAATGGATGATTCTAAATGAACCTAAATACCTAGATGACTAAAGGAACAAATTATAATAACAATGTTATATATTCCAAAACCATGAAAGACATAAATGAATATCATGGTCTTAATGAACCATATGATACCAATGAACCTAGTGACCTCAATGAAATTGATTAAACAGAGGAACTCGAATACTCTTGTATAAATGACAACATGTATTACAATGAAAATATAAATAACCTTGACACCCTTGATGATGACACTAACATAAGGACGAAGATGATATTGTTTTCACTACTATATCTAGTGAGACCGATGATGAATAATCCCTCGATGTCACTGATGATACTAATGAAACTTATTATAGTTACGACCCTGATAAACCCCAATGCCACTTTTAACTATAATGAACCCATTGATGTAACACCTTGACCTGAACCACTGGGACCAAGATGGAGAGACCCAATAACTCATTCATGCCTCCTCATACCTAAGATCCAATAAAAAAAAGTATTGAGGGTTGGAATATTATCATCCAGGAGAATATACCCTCAATATTATATCATGGAAATAATAATAAAAATAGAATATTACAACTTAGATTAAAAAATTTATATGATAGATAATATCATATTGAACACATTCCATAATATAATTAAATAATCAATCACCCTATGTTGGAATCAAAAATAGAGTAATAGTTGATATTGATAATAAAATAAAAAAACTCTATGAAATACTCAAGATTATATCCTAATCCCACAACCAGATCTATGATCCATGAATCAATTATATTTCATGGGTCCCCTTCCCATTCCAAGATCCCTATGCATGATGTCTTCATAAACTTCGATTGTCACTTAGCGGGTGCGAGTACTAAGAATATATTGGACACCACAAATGACCCCTTAAAAATTGTGGAATTGTGAATCTTGTGTACTCCATAGTAAAATTAGATGTTCAAGAAAGAATAAACAATCACATACCAAGAACCAGTGTAATATCCACGACACCATGATCCTATAAAATACTAACTTTGGATCCCTACTAAAATTAATATCATGATATTAAGAAGTAAAAAAGAACTAAACAGAAGTCATTTAAACATGTTTCTAAAAATAATTCGAACAAGATACTCTTCTTCCACTAGGCATCAAGTGAGTCAAGTAATCATAATCTACTAGTCTTGAAGTGAATATGCTACTTGGAATCCACTAGGTTTCGAGTAATATATTTCGTCAAATCCAATAGAAATTGACTGAACCACATGAAATCCATGATACATCATCTTATCCCAACCATATGCTCAGGTCCATCATCACCATCATTCCATATCATGCACACTCACCCTATAAGGGATAACATTGTCATGATGGTCCACCTATTCTGAATAGTAAGATAAATAAATCAAATCGCATGTAACAGACATAACATTATAGGGCATGAAAATGAAAGAATAGAATATCATCAAGAAAAAATATTAGAACCATATAATACATGTGTTGGAGATCAAACATTACAAAATAAGATACTAGTATACTCTTGGAAACATGTATCGTAGAAGGTTCTCATAGGCTACAAACACACCCACATGTGATCACAATTTAGCAAGGTTATCTTATATTATACACATTAATCATACTAATGAATAATGTGATAAAAATATCTCCAAAATTTAAGGATCTTACAACCACAAGGTTTTTGATGAAGTAATCCATGGTTCCCCATGGATTGAAGACCAAATCATGTCACAATCCTATAGAGAACAAGATTGCATGTTAAATATTTCTATTTTAGTGGTGGTGCATTATATAAAGTTATTTAACAGAAGACTCAAGAAGATTATAGATCCATAAGGGTTGTAATATAATCACATACATAAGGATTCCAACAATAGAAGCAATTATAAGGTGTACTGATGTAGGTATCACCAATTCAATGGATCCATTATTGAGTCATGAATAAATTGTGAATTCCTCTTCCATTCTATAAAATAGACTTAGGATTAGAAAATGATAATTAGTCTATTATAAAACTATCATATGGAAGGTGGTATAAGATGATATTAAAGTAAAATAAGATCTCAAGATGATCAATGAGGTTTTAGTGCATGGAAACATCCACCATAATCATAAAAATCATGATATAGTAAAAAAGATGACATTTAAACATGTATACCTCCTCTAATAAACAAAATAATCATCAACATATTAAGGATAAATCATAAATCCACCATTAATAAGTGGTATTGTAATAATATATAGGAACACTTACTCATAAAACATTCATATTGGATTGTAGATATTGATTTGACCAAGGAATGAAATCAACATTATAGATATTCCACCGATATAAGATGAATGTACATAAACATCACTGGATCTCTATAGAAGACAAATATACACCATAGATCCATTATCTTCTATCATGGATGATGAATAATTTGGAGTATATCTATGAAAAATCCACTATTCTTGTAACATATAATTGGTAAAATCATTAAAAAGAAAGGGAAAAATTTGTAGAATCTAGATAAATAGACAGGGGAATAAAATTAAAAAACTGTGTATTAGGTTTATATTTGGGTGTCAAATACGATAAAAAATTATCATTATAATATAATGGGTTAGATTAATCTCTCCCTCAGACTGTCCACAACAGCTACTCGATGGGCCCTACTGTTGAGATGGTTATACCAACAGATGGTTGGTGATAGATTATTGGACAGTCGGTGTGGTTGGAAGAATATCTTGGGTTCTTCCAAAAACACCAATCATTTAGTGGTGTCTACAAAATTGTTTAGAACTTCTAGAATCCTACCAGAAGGATAAACTGTTCCACAAAACATCCAGTAGGAGCCTTCCAGCCACTATTATGCTAGTATCCTCTCAACACTCCACCTTCAAAACCCAAAACCCTTTCCAGTAATGACTGACCTATTACAAACCCATATTAGATATAGAAAAAAAATAAGTTTGATTAATTTATAGACCTAAAGCCTAAAAAATTGAATGAAATAGAGGATGTTATAATGCTCCACCTCTAATTAATTCTTGTCCTAGATAAGTACCATTAAATGTAATTAACAAATAAATTAGTCCATTAAGCCTAAACATTAGCCTCCCTCTCCCATATATACTCTTTGATCCATCCATGACACTATAGAATCTAGAGTAGTGGTACTATATTCACGATATTGACTCTCTCTCTTCAGTATATAATCTACAGTTTGTTCTCCAAATATAATGCAGAAATATCATGATCAACATCCTCACAATCAATGTAATGAATAGGGTCATTCATGTACATCCAAAGCTAAGTCACACAAAACATGTCATGTAATTAAAGATAGTGGGATGAAATTTCTAGATGATATGCCAATATCCGAACCCTCTCATTTATATCAATGGGATTAACATAGTGTGATGCTAACTTCCCTTACATAGAGAAATATTTGTTGATTAACCAAGGTACCAATCTCTGAGAAAACCAATTTTCTATAGAAAACTCTAAAGGTATCCTCATGTGGTAAGAATAAAGATTCTACTTGGAAAAATATGTGATCAACCACTTTAGCATTAGTTTCACTCTCTTGAGGTATTGAGACTCGATTTCTTCCTTATAATATATATATATATATATATATATATTTACAGAGTTAGGAACTAAGACGATGTCTGATTCCAAGGTCTGGTGTTCCCAAAATTAATTTAATAAATATATTTTATATTGCATGTGCATAGTATCATAAAGAAAAGAAGAAAAATCTTAATCAAAAGCACATATCAGAAATCTATGACCATAGTTGAATGTGAAACACAATTTTTACCATATGAATGACATAAAATTGGTTAGCATGGTGAGTTTAGACATATCACCAATTAGAGGTACATTCAGTTGATTAATTAACTTGTTAATTAATTCATTCATTTAACTTGATGTTTTTTTGAAACAAATACATCATTATGGAAAATATTCATGGTTATCCTCATAATCCACGTATCTTCCAAAATATTTACCATCCTCCATCAATTGGCGAATCAAATTGGATGATGATGAAAAGATATATTAGAGAATATTGGGATTAAGTGAACATAATGTATTTTTCAATTCATTAGTGGGAACTTTATTCAATGAAAAGGGATCCAATATTCAGGAAGGGCTTGTCAATTTTTGGTTCACACACTTTTTGATTAATTGATTGAGCATATCAATCACTTTCTTGGATTTTCGCTAATTGTGGCCAATTTCTTGCACCCATGTATTAGAATATAATTGTTTATTTAGTTTTCTCTATGAGATCATCCCTATTTTTTTTAATGTTGTCCTAGAATCCTTGGAAAAAGTCATTTATACATTTTTTCCTTGTGCCTTTCATGCCCAGTTTTTCATTTTCTTCACTAGTATGACCCCTCGACCCAATTTCAATTTTTCTAGGTGGTACCAAGCTCGATCAAAACCTGGGAATCACAAAATATTCATGTTTGAGGGATGAATCATTGAAAAAGATATAGATATAATATGGTTACAGATTGTGGATATTTGTTTCAAAAAATGGAGGTCATATCATCATGTATGTAGGAACCCATGTCATGTGATGGACCATTGAAGAATGACATAAATTGATCTCTGATGAAAAATGGTCGGAAATGTTGTTCCATGTTTAGATCCATTGATATTACGCTAAAAAAGCCATAATGTATGACAAAATAACCAAATTCGATGCATGGATCTCATACCTAGATTTAGGTTGAAAACCAGACTAGAAAATGTGTACCATGATGAACATAAGGTTTGTATCCCCTTGATATAGAAGTAAGGTTTTTATAGAATTATATTGATGACACGATGTTTATCCCTCCTACACATCGTGTACCTCATCCATGGATGAATGAGCTATTTGGTAGATCACATGGGAAGGCCTCTGTGTGGGAGTACATGGATAAGAAAACTACAATGTAACAAAGTACATAGATATGGATATAGAACATTGGTGGTACCTAGTGTTAAGCAACACACCATGTACCAAAGTACACAGACATGTGGTCATGTACACAGACATGACCACATGGACATGTCACGATCCTAGATGGTTTGGACACGCCATGTAGTCCATCTACATAACATGTACTCCTATATGGAACTGGAGCCGCGTAATGGACATGGACACAGTCAGGTGTCGGATTTTGACCACACACTATATGGATCCTCTCACACGTAATGTGATACTTGGTTCCTTCTAAGAGAACTCCAATGTTTCATATCTCTATCATCTGGGATCAGATTTTGGTCAAAAAGTATCCTATCTTGAGTTTTTTCCATGAAGAACTCAATAGATCCATAGGTTTTACCATTTGGGATATTTTCTGGAATTTTATGGTAATGATACATAGTTAGATGTTTCTCAATGATGGTAGTGATCATGCTGGATCACGAGTGGATTCTTGAGTGAAACACTCCCGCTGAGCTGGGCATGGGTCCTCGATAACTTTAAGAGCAGAACCCCCAAGTAGAGTTGTGCATGGGTCCCCTATCGACTTCTAAAGTGGAACCCTATTTTCAACACAGGGCATGTGTCCTCTATGGAATTCCCATGTGTTAACCTCTAGTACTACTAGGCATGGGTGCTCGATGGCTACTCGAGTGGAACCATCCAGTCGAGCTGGGCATGGGTCCTCGATGAATAGGTTGGAACACTACTATAAAAACAAATCATTGGTAATCTATAGAATTATTGAGTGGAACCCTCTAGTTGAACTTGGCATGGGTCCGTGAAAACTTCCAGAGTGAAACCCACCAGTCAAGCAGGGTATGGGTCCTCAACTACTTCCATAGTGGAACCCTCTATTTGGGCTATACATGGGTCCTCGACAAATTATAGAGTATAATTATCCAGCTATGTTGGGAATGGGTCCTCTTCCACTGGATTAAATCCATTATGCTAGATATGGAATGGCTCCTCCATCGACTATCATAGTGGAAACCTCCTATTGTACCAGGGCATGGGTCCTCTACCTAGAGAGGGTGGCCCCTCGACTATGTAGCATAGTTATGAGTCATGGATTAACATGGATAGTTAATTTTGGGAATATTCCTAGGATATTGGTCATAATTGCTGGAATTATAGAACTGTTGGAATCTCTTCTTCTTTGGATGATCTGTGATATGGTGATCCCTTAACTCTATCATTTCAGATTCTTTTGACTTATAATAATAATATACTTCGGTATCATTACAATTTGATTTGATTACGCTCTTTCCATGAGATGTGAATATGTATGGGGTATGCTAAATGATTTTAATATTTATATTATCATGGTTCAATGAGTTTACTCTATTAATATGGGTGAAAAAATATCGATGTTTTGTTCATATACACATCTTGTTGAGCCCCTTGTGTTTGGATGAGGTTAATCTCTCTTGGGTTGTGTTCATCTATTCTATTTTACTACATCCTATTTAATATCTATAGTGTGTTTATTACCATTTTATCTCATACTAACCTCATCATCTTTCATGGTGTTCTAATGGGTATGTATATACTCACCCAGGAATGAGATTTTATTGCACATGTCATATATTTTGCATAAAAAAACAGGTCATCGGTGACTTCATAGTAGTTTAGGGATACCTGGTACTTTGGACTGTGTAAGGTTTTCAAAGCATGGATATCTAAATATAGGCTCTATAAATGTTTTGCATTCAAATTTTTTATGGTTGGAAAATATTTCTTGTTGGGAATGTGTTTTACCAATTACAATTCAGTTTATAGTTCTATACTCTTTTTTTGTTTAATAGTTTTCCATACATGGTTGTTCCGTTAGTATTTTCCATATTTTAAAATTTCTCACTATTCAATTTTTCATTAAGATAGAAGCATGTTTTTGTGTGTGTGCAAGTACATAGTAAAAGGCCTCTGCTTTATTTATGCCTTTGATGTTGGTTTCTAGCCCCTAGCATATGGAGGTGGGATTGGGGTAGTTACAGCTCAAGCCCCAGCTTGGGTCGGGTCATGGAAGATTAGTATCAGAGTTGGTTCGATCATTAGGATGGTGGTTGCAATAGTCACCTTATTAGGATTATGTTGGGATTAGGGTAATAGAGTAAAATTTTCTCATGTGTGCTCTCAGGATAGTGAATCTAGTGATGGTATGTGAGGCTGAAATATCCATTCACCAGTACCTTGACTATATACTTGTCGACTCAGAACATAGAGACACTGGTTGCAAGGATCAATGGTACTCAAATAATATAGGATTTAGTAGCTAACTATATTTCTTGAATCAAATATACATTGATATATATATATATATATACATATTATCCTTTGACTATGACACATCATGATTAAATTCCAGGATCCCTCCCTAATGATAGCCAACCATGAAACTAGTTCTGGATCTTAAAGATGATTTGATGAGCGATGATGCCTAATTTCAGAGTCCACCAAGGAAGATTCCCCATCTAGGTGGCTTGGTAGAAGCACATCCACCTATCGAGAAGCATATCATTCCATTAGAGTGTTTTAATGATAAGAGTAGTCTTATAATGCTCCCCTAGTTAAAGTACTAGAGGCCGTTGGGGTTCGGCAGTGAACTAGAACCTGAGACCAAAAATGGTTGGATAGAGTTGATGGTCCATTTCTCCATGATTATTTTAACCCCAATGTATTAGGTGGTTACACTTCAAGTTATCCTTTTCCATGGAGAAGCTAGGTGTTGGTGGAGCCTTGTTATACACATGCCTGATGAGTTGAAACTCATGTGGCCTGACTACTAGCAACCATTCCAGGAGGAGTAGAACCCCTCTTGATTATACTAAGTTCAGATTTAAGAGATTTTATAGCTATAGAAAGGAGGAATGCTGATAGACGAGTACAAAGAAAAGTTTAAAAACAGTGAGATGTACTCCCTTGACATGATCTGTGGTGGATACTTCCAAGCATGAAAGTTTGATAAGGGACTCCATAGAGAGATTCATGCCAGTGCGGTGGCCTTGTGTATCCCTATATATGCCTGTCTAATGGAATGGGAAATAGTGACAAAGATCATTATATTTGAGGGACACCAAACAACTAAAGGTGTTAGTGGGTTTCACTGAGATGAGTCATTTGTAGATGCTAACAGATGCCAATTAGAGTGATATCAGTGGTAGAGATCAATTCATGATTTGACTAAGGTGTGTGGTCATGTGGTATAAGTATAGAACAATGAAATAGGGTAGCTCATAGATGGTTGGTGAAACACTTGTGATGGGAGAGGTCATATAGCACATGCAACATAAATGATGGGCCACCACGAATGTGATCAAGGATCTCCTAGACCCGGAGAGAGTGGTCCCTCGGGGGGAAAATCTATAAGAGGAATAAGAGGAGATATAGGTTGTGGGAGAAAATATGATTTGATTCCACCACTACCACCACTAGTTAGCCCAAGTAAGAATCAAGGAGTTATTTGTCAGGGTTGTGAACATCTGTAGGATTTGGAGGATTATGAAACCATAGCGCATGTGATTAGAGGTACAATATTTTTTATTCTAATATTTTTCTAGTATTACTAGACACATTTTCTAGTAATTACTTCATATATTTAATCATGGTGTGAGATCTGGAGCTCTTAGTTGAGGTACTATCCCAACAGCTTCATATTGAGTTTCCTATAGTGGTTATTTCTTTTTTACCTTTTATCTTATGGAAGTGAATGATATTTCTTGGTGGGGAAAGGTTCATGTGGGACCTTATGGTCATCGTGATAGAACACTATGATGTCATATTGGGTATAAATTCTCTGTCCATGGAATGAGCCCAGATTTATTGTCCTTGAAAATGAGTTTGATAACTTTATACTGATGGTATGTGATTCATCTTTATAGGTGGGTTATATCACATGGAGATATGAGTGGGGTCTGTGAGCATGAGGCTATATCCCATCAACCATCAACGGGAGAGTATATCACTTAGTGAAGAAGGCTCATTAGGCATCTAGAATCCTTCAGTTATAGAGGATTATATGGATTTATTCGTTGAGGATGTTTTTGGACTACCTCCAATGTGAGAGATGGTGTTTTTTATCAACATACATCCAGAAACTTCTTTGATATCTTCTATGGTATATCATATGGCCCCAACCAAGCTTTTGGAGGTATAGTTGCAAATGGAGGATATTTAAGAGAAGGGTTTTATCAGGCCCTATGTTTCCACCTAGGAAGCTCTAGTCTCATTCGTGTAAAAGGAATATGAGAGTTTGAAGATTTGTAACACCCCAAGCTTCCATAGTACATTTCTCTTTGAATAGTGCAATAGCATGCGTTGTATGAAACTTGGAGTTTTAACACACCATGACCAATCAAACCAGCTGTTATGAATAGTAATACCCACTTCTTTGTAATTTTTAAAATTTTATTTTTCAAAATAGAATTCATTTTTGGATTGGAAATATCAAAATTAGATTAGGGTGAATTTTTGGTATTTTTCTGAAAACTTTCAATTTTTGATGAATAGTGAAAAACACTACATTACTATTTAAAACCGGATTTTTATTTAAATAATTAGTTATTTTATTTAAATTTATATTATGTAAAAATAGATACATAATACCTATATATTTTTAATGTAATTCATTGGAGTTATTTTGTAATAATATTAGATATATAAAATTTTATTGATCTTTTTACCATCTTTTACCATCTTCTTGGAGCATTTGAAAATTTTCATAAAACACAATTTTACCGCTTCTATGAATTGAATTTTAAAAATCCAAGAGACACAGTTGATATCAGTAAGTAAAATGTGGTTCAATAAGATGAAAATAATTTTTGATGAATAGTAACTTTTGACTTTTATTTACCACGGTTAAAAGTAAATAGGGTAATTATAAGTAAAAATAATATTGTAATTACCCTAACACATGTCCTATTTTTATTGGATAATTGTATTTTGACCAAAATAAACATTTGGAATAAAATATTATCCTTTTTTCCACTGGAATTAGATTTGGACATTTATTATTATTATATTTAAAGAAGAGTTAAAAGTGTTAAATTGAAAGTTTCATAACTAAACCATTTTTAATATGGGGTTATACATAAGATAAATAATACTATAAATATTAATTAAAAATATAAATATATTTTCTACATAATGGTATTTTATTTATAATTTTTAGACATTATATAATTAAATTTATTTATGATACAATGATGATGCGGTAATTACCTTATTAATGAAAGATTAAAATAATTGATATTATAAATATTAAAATAAATGTAAATTGATACTTATGATGAATTAAACTAATTTTATTAGTTAATATTACATGTTAGGGTTGATTAAATATTTTTTTTGAAGTGATAAATTTTTAATGACTTTCACAAAAACAAAATACCAAATAGTTTCAAAATTGACAAAATGAGTTTTTAAAAAAGATACTATATAATTACTTGATATAATATTTATAAAAATATAAGGTTCGGCTAGAGGACTTATATAAGGTTAAATATATTAATAATGAACCACTTTGGGTTCTCTTTCCTTTTTATATTAAGTTTATTAACCATTTATTATAATAATAAAAGAATACATGGTAAAAGTTAAACTATTTAACTAAGAGTTAAATCTAAAAGATAAGGTTAATATGGTGACCTAAACAAGTCTAAAACATATTGGTAGAGAGTTTCTAGACAATACCCACCTTCTCCTCGAAATAAATCATTTTGGAGCCATTATAAACTGAATATTATTTTACAATAAAATAATATTTCAAGTTTTTCCTAAAGTGACCCTCACCTATCTTATAAAAGGGTACTTCCACTTCTCTCAAAATAACACCTCCAAATCCATTTGGATCAGCCAAACCCTACTCAAATATCCTCCCAACTACCCTTACTTCGTCCTAGAGGCCTTATTTTGATCAGAAAGCCAACCTATGGAGCCCTTTTGATCAACTCAAAAGGAAACACCCGAAGAAGAGGTAAAAATTTCACCACCTCTTTCAAAGTTATTTTCTTCTTCCACTTCCTCTTTCTTTGTTGTTTCCATACCAAAATATTAACTCCAGTACCTTATACATACTGTGATGTTATTATAAATATGGTACAATGATATTCATTATTCTATCCATCCTACGAATGACAAGTCACCATATGTGCGTACGTACGACTTACTTTCTTTACGTCATTGCGTAGTTTGTTATTTAAACAATTAATTATTTGGATGGGTATAATAATGAGTATAAATGATGTAAATAGTAAATATAAAATTTTAATGATTATGAATATATGATATACCATCCAATTACATACGATTTCACAATTAATTAAATGATATTGATGCTCGTGCATACGTACGGATTACCGTATCCACGAACGCGATGAAATTCAGTCCCCATCATAACCATTCAAGAATAATTTTCATTTTATTTTTAAAAATAATGTTTAAGAATGTAATATAATTTTTTATATGAATCAAATACATCCTATCCCTAAAAAACATGGCTTATGTAACCAATCATATAAAAGAAAGAGAATCAGTTAACACCTGAAGAAATGATACTACTGAAATATTATTAACAAAGCAATATTAGACGATCATATATGATACCATATTTATTTATTTTGTTCTTTTATAATTTAATAACAATTATTTAACTATTATAAATGAGGTTAAAATACCCTCGGTCAAGGAAAAGTATAAGTTAAAGGTTAATTCTACAATCTCTTCATTATTCGAGGTTGTTTATACGTGAGTATCTACTGGGACCTCTTTATCATCCACACATATGTTTCTTAAAAATTTATTTGAAATTTTTTTTTCTATTACCTAGGCTATGGTTTAATGTCATTTATACCCTTGTTTTACTTTTTATGAGATGTTTTTAAAGTAATCCTTCCGAACAAGGTCCTTTACGACCTTTTCGAAAAAATCAAGGAAAGAATTTTTTTTAACTTATATGGGAGGTGCATAAATTTTATGCTATTGTAACACATTCAAATATTCCCTTAAAAGATTATAAGAATATTTTTAAAATAAATTTTTTATTTTAAAATTACAGGAACTTTAAATGATTTCAAAATAGAAAGAGATATTTCTCTCAAATTGTTTTGATTTTAACTATTTCAACATCCTTTGTTGGATTTTACACTTGCTTGAAGTTGATTTATTATGATACAATATTCTATATTGTATTGAAGGTTTTGTGATATGTTTGACTGTGGATGTGATATTTTTATAACATTCATGGTTTATGGTTAAACTATTGACATTTCGTATGCTAGTTTTAATACGAATTTTTATGTTATGTTTCAACATTTTCATATGACGAATACATTGGACTTAGTAAGCGACGGGTGGAGCCCGCTATAGCTCTTAGATGCATTGGTAGGTCACATGAGAAAAACTAGAGTCTTTGCATAAGACCTTGACCAAATCTTATTTTTAGTATTGTCATGAGGCCTTGAATATGTGGTTATGATGTCTGGAATTATGAATTCCATCATTATAAAATTAGCTATTTATATTACATGTGATTATTAATCTAGTAGAATATCCATGTGAATAAGTAAATGGAATTGTTTGATTTATATTTTCCATATTATGCTGAGGTTTATGTTTAAAAGGCTTGTGTGTTTTAGTCTTAGACATTGCCTTAAATTTTTATGTTTATTTATGAAAGTTTCTTCTATATTGTTATCCTTACTGAGCATCTGAGCTGACCACTTTTTATGTTTTATTTTTCAAAGGATGTGAAGAAGTAAATTATGAATAACCTACAGGGATAGCCTAAGGGATATGAGTGTGTTCTACAGAGACACGATGTTTCTTTTTTCAATTCATAATGTAATGTAAAACATATGTATGTATCTAGTACTTCCATGGATACTAAACTAATTGGTATTTTGGGAAATTATTCCTTGTATCATGCCAATGTTATGTAATAATGCACCAACTCTGGGTAACTGGGACTAGGGTGTTACAAGATTTTCGGATATTATCACCGCAAAAGCCAAGCTGTGATAAAGATCAAGAACCTCTTTTTGAGGATTGATGATCTCATTGACCAGTTTTGAGGCACGAGGTGGTTATTGAAGATCTATCTATATCTTTTCTACCACTAGCTAAGGGTTCTCGAGTCCTATATTCCAATGATGGAATTTTGATTTATCTATGAACAATATGAGTTTATAGTGATTTTTTTGTGATAAATGACCCTAATGTGTTTATGGATTTGATGAACCATGTTTTCTAGCCGTACGTGGTCCAGTTTGTGTTCATATTTATCGAAGACATAATCACATATATTTCATTAGAGGAGGATCATGCAAAGAAAATGGGGATGGTTCCATATTTTCTTTTTGAGCACCATCTTTATGGAGAGCTCTTGAAATTCTAGTTTTAATACATGTGGTCCACTTTATATGGCATGTAATTTCTCATTTTGGTTTAGTAGTGGGCATGGAGAATATTCATTGATTTCTTTATTGGGAACCATCCAAGAACCTATCATAGGTATAAACATTTCATCTATTAGTGTTATTCAAAAAGAGGTTTATGGAATAGTTCTCTAGGATTTCATCCCTATTAACTATCTTGATGCGGAAAGGGAAACCATTTACCTAGACTGAGTAGTTCCATAGGGTCATTGAGGAGTTAAGGAAGAGGATGACGAGTGCTTATGTATTGAGACTACCAGAGGAGGGCCTGAAGTACATGTAGTTTTAAGATTCCATGGGATCTGGGCTCTATTATATGTTGATTCAACAACATTAATTTTTCACATAAGGATGAAGGTAGTTGAGACATCATAAGAAGAACTATATGGACAATAACCTAGATCCAACAGTGGTAGTTTTCACTCTAAGGATGTTGAGGTACTACCTTCTAGGAGATCAATTTTTGGTTTACACAGACCATTAGAGTGTATGGTACATATTCACGTAGAGATTCATAAACCTGAGATAGTGGAATGGGTTGGAATTCCTAAAGGACTATGAATTAGATATAGTATATACTCCATGGAGGGGAAACATAATCAGATATTCTATTGGGAGGATGTCCCGGGTTCTCTTGGTGACGGAGGCTCCAAAGTAGTTAGCTTCCTTACAGCTAATCATAATGGAGTAAGAGGGTATAATTTTTTTGCATTCAATGGTTATGACTCATCCATTTCTCAAGCATGTGAGAGACTCCTAGAAGAGAGACATAGACTATGAGGTCTTAAATCACAAGATATATTTGGGGGATTCGCTAAGTGTATATTCTAAAAGTTTGAATCGTGTTATCTTTTTTCAGGTACATATGGAGGTTCTAGTCATGAGGTGGTAGGAGGTGATGCAAGAGTTTCATAAATATCGACTTTTTATACATCCTATAATGGAAAATATGTATAGAGTCCTTTGAAAATAGTTTTGGTGGTTTTGGATGAGACAAATTATACCTGAGTTCATCTCTCGGTGCCTCACCTATTGGTTTGTGATAGATGACTATCAAGATATGACATGATTCTTATAGCCCCTTGAGATACCGATGTGGAAATCAGATGGGATAACCTCATACTTTTTTATTGGGATTCCAAGCACAATGAAGGGACATGACACCATATGGGTGATAGTTGACCAACTTATGAAGTCAAAACACTTTTTTGAAACCAGGGATCAGAGTTCAGTGGAGAGTTGGGGGAATTTGTACATATGAGTGATCATCCTCATTTATGGGGTTTCATAAACGATTTTCTCTGATCATGACATGAAGTTTACATTATGATTGTATAGAGGGATTATGTATAATTCAAGACCTAAATGAGGATGAGTATATACATTCACCCACCAGAACAATGGGAAATCCGAGTGAACTATAAATTGGTTGGAGGATATACTATGAAAATGCATTCTAAATTTTAGATAAAGATGCAAGGATCACATTACCTTAGTATATTTTATACACAATAATAGTTACCACTCTACTATCTCTATGGAACCTTTTGAGCCCATGTATAGGAAACCCTTCATGTCACCCTTATGTTGGATGGTGATTGGTGAGACATCTTTTATGGGTTCAAAGATGGTGCATGTGATAATAGAGAAGGTCTAGGTCATCCATGAGCAGATGGGGATAGATCAGATTAGGATGAAATCTTACAGAAATCACTATCATAGGACCTTTGAGTTCCACTAGGGAGAGATCTTTTTCCTATGATTTTTCACATGAAGAGTATTATGGAGGTCCATCCAGGGAGGTAATCTATCCCAGTGGTTTATTGGTATGTTTAAGATCATGCAGATGGTTGGAGAGGTTTCATACAACATTTCCATGATACCATAGCTGGAGAATGTTCAAGACCTATATCACGTTTAATAGTAGAGGATATGCATGATTTAACCCATGCACATCATCGACTAGGTAAATCTAGACATCAAGGATGGTTCCACCTGTGTAGAGCATTTGTTGGAGATCAAGGATCAATAGAAGAGGATGATATGTGAATAGACCATCCCCTTAGTTCACATGTTATTGAAGCATGTGAGGATGTATGAGATTTCTTAGGAGAGTGGGATCCAAATATGGGCTATGTATCCCGAGCTGTTTGTTTAGTTGTATATTATGGGGATGAAAATATTAGGGAGGGAATGATGTAGCTACTCTAACTTTTCCTTATAAGACATTAAAATATTTATATACATATTTTTATAGATATAAGCTCTAAAATGACATGTTATATGAGGTGTAGTGAGCTAGGAATTAATTGTTAAAAATATTAAATAAATTTTATATTGTGTACATATGGATTCATCATGAAAATGAGATAACACTTAAATAGAAGCTAAGATTATAAATCTAGGAAAAAAATAATAATGTAATGCTGTGTTTACCCGAAGAAAGTCCTGAAATAGGTTGGCATGGGGTGTTCAGAAATATAGTATGTTTGCGATACATTCAGTGGAATAATTATTAATTAATTAATGAAGTTAACCCAAATATTTTTTCCCTAAAAATATATCATTATGGTTAATTCCCTAAGGGTTTCCACAAAATCCCAAGATCTTCCAAAAGCTTCTCCTTCTTCATTCAATTAAAAAATCTAATTGAGTGATGATGAAATTCAAGATTGGAGAAAATTGGGGAACACTGTATCCAATGACTTCTTACATTGATTGGTGGGAGGGTTCATTGATAATGAATAATCCAATATTTAGGTAGGACTCCTCAATTTTTGGTTTGAACCCTTTTTTATTAAATTAATTGAGAAGATCACCCCATTTCCTGGATCTGTGACAATTGTGTCCATTTTCATGCACCCATGTACTTAAATTTAATTTTTATTCCATTTTTTCACAGGGATTATCCTAATGCATGATCACTAGAAATGAGAACATAAAAATGGTCATTTAAATTTTTTTACTATGCCTTTCCCCCCTCATTTTCATCACATTAATCATTGGTATGACACTGAGGTCCCAGTTTGACATTGTTGGGAGGAACCAATCCTGATCAAACCCTCAAAATCACAATGAATTCACATATGAGGGAAGGTTCAATGAAATATAGAAAGATCTATGATGGTTTCAAATTTTAGATGTCTGTTTTAATGACCAGAGGCTGAATCATCATGGTCGGAGGAACTCGTGGCTTGCGATGGCCCACTGATGAATGAAGGAATCCGATCTACAATTAACGAAGGCTGAAAACATAGATCTATGGATAGATAAACTTATTTTGGTTGGAAACAAGGTATAATTGAAATCAGAACATCAAGATTCAAAGTGTGGATCATGGATATATATTTTTGTGAAAAACCTAACTATAAGCTGTGTACCATAATAAACACAAGACATGTAGCCCATGTCTTTGGAGGCTAGGGTTTCAGATGAATGTAATTAATGCATAGAGCGTATCCCGCATACACTCTATGTACTATATCTTCGAATAGATGATTAGTGTGGAGGATCACATGAGAAGGAATCCATGTGGGAGTAAACAACTAGGCACACAACCATGTGCCAAAGTACACTAACACAACATGTAATGGACCGAATCCGGAGCCCCTCCACTGGTGCCCCGTACCCGGTTCGCCACATGACCTCAAGCGTGTTTCCCCAAATTCCAAAGGCTACCGACTAGCAGCGAGGGCCTTGGTGAGTCAGTGGGGAAAATATGCCATCATTCGGTAAAGTATACAGTAGAAGAACAACCAGACAATAGCAGAAACAATCAACAACATACAACAATTGAAGTGAACAGCAGAAGCAATGGAAACATAATAATGATGTAACATGGTTCACATGTCTATGGAAAGTAGTAAACAAACCAACAAGCTGAAGTACAACTGAAAAAAAGTGCAAAAGAAAACAAAGTAAACTCTTCAGAATCGCAAGCCTCAGCTCGGTCTCATGCTCTCCAGCTCCAGTGAATCAAGAACCCGAAGTAGAAGGGCGCTTTCCCTTATCTATACCTACAGCAACATAGTCTGCTTGGGCCCAAAAGCATGGCCCAAATAGGGTGTGAGATACAATCCCAGTAGGAAATCACCCAATGATTTGTGCCTAATAGTCAATGAATACATGGAAGTAATAAACTCGGAAACAATAAACAGGAACATAAGCAGCTACAATCTACAATTCTAACAAAGTAAGTACACAAGCAAAAAGCCAGCAACAAGAAGGAAAAAGGTAACCCTCTGGGTAGCTCTCACAGCCTAACCCCTATGGTTCAACCTATAAGTACTAGCAACCCTCTAGGAGGCACACCCAGTCTCACCCCTCTAGTTCAGCTACAAAAATTAATAGACTCTCTGAGGAAGAACTCACCAATGAATTCCCTCTATAGTCTCATGTCATACTAAAGGCTCTCTGGAGAAGTACTCAACGTCTCATTCCCCCTGTGGCCCACGTCGAGGATCTATAGACTCTCTGAGGAAGCACACATCATCAATTCCCCCTGTGATCTCGCATCGTATTTAAAGACACTCTGGAGAAGCCCTTACGTCAATTCTCCCTTTGGTCTACTACTCTAGGTTCTAACAATCTTGAGTGAAAATGAACATGCTCAGTGCACGTACATCTTCCACGTAAACTTCTAGAACTACTTGGATATCATTCTAATGCTCAACATCAAAAATGTAGCAGTTCCACTATCCTACGGCTAGGCATGGCAATTGAAAAAATGCCTAACAGGAAGAAAAAACATGGCAAAGCATCCTGATCATAAAATAAATTACTCTACTTACAAGCATAATCCTCTACTACAGAAATCAAGCAAAGCAGGCAAACAATAGGGGAAAAACAGGAAACCCACAATTCTCCGCCCAAGGGAATTTGTGGAATTTGCACAATATACTCATAAACTTTCAACAGAAAGGCACAAACCACCTACCTCAATCCTATGAGGTTGATATAAGTGAATCACGATGATTGATTCCCCTTATAATGTCATAGATCTGAGAAAACACACAAAACGATCAACCCACGATAACTAGGAAATGAAGAGGAATCAGAAAACGAAGATCAAGAAGAAGGAATATCTTACCGCTGTGATTCCAATGCAATCGACCGTGCTCGAATCAGAGAATAGAAGAAGGGCCAGGAGATCTTCAAATATTCGGCCGTACGGGTCGCTCTCGGATGAACGAGACCTAGAAGGAGGTGTTTCTGTGCGTCAGGCGTGACCCTGGTTCATTTAGTAAAAAAAGAAAGTACACGACGTGTAGTTTTAGAGTACACGACATGTACTGGGTCTTTTCCGTACTCTGCAAAAATCGGCCTCCACATCACCCCAACACACCGTGTGTGTGGATCGGGCATGACCATCACATGGCTTTGAGTCGGGGAAGAGTACACGGAGTGTATTCAGAAAGTACACAACGTGTACTTCGAAAATATCCAGAAAGTTCATTTTTCTTAAAAACTACAGAAAAAAGAAAAACATACCTAAAAAGGAGATCCGGGTTCTTACAAACTTCCCCATTAAATAAATTCATCCCCGAATATCCCTAACATGACGTAGAAGAAGAATCCCCGAATAGCTCCGGCCACTGCGATCGTACATCGGCCTCCCTTTCCCAATTCTCATCCTGTACTCGCCCGTGCTGCCATAGCACCCGTACCAGAGGAACAGAACGCCCGCCAATAACCTTTGTACTACGATCAACAATTCGGATATGTTGCTCCTCAAACGACACATCCTCTTCAAGCTCAACCTCCTCAGGTTGAAAGACATGAGACGGGTCTGAAAAGTAGTGTCAAAGTTGAGAGACTTGGAAGACGTCGTGCATGACCTGGTACCTCTGAGGTAGCTGAAACCGATAGGTGACTGGACCCACTCTCTCCAAGACCTCAAATGGCCCAACGTACCGCGGTGAATGCTTTCCCTGTCTCCGAATCCTCTTGTTTCCCAACCTCTATGCGACACGGAGGAAAACCTAATCTCCAACCTCAAACTCCAGAGGTCGTCTCCGCTGATCAGCATAAGGCTTCTGTCGAGAGTGTGCTATAGCCATCCACTTCCGAATCTGCTCTATCTCCTCTGAGGTCTCTTGAATGAGACGAGGTCCCAGAAAATCTCCCTCTCCTGACTCCAGCCAGCATAAGGGTGATCGGCATGGCCTACCGTACAAGGCCTCGTATGGTGCCATCTGAATGGTCACCTGGAAACTATTGTTGTAGGAAAACTCCACCAGAGGAATATGCTTCTCCCATGAACCACCAAAGTCTAGGATTCACGCTCAGAGCATATCCTCAAGCACCTGGATCGTGCGCTCAGACTGACCACTAGTCTGGGGATGGTAAGCTATACTTAAAAGTACTCGTGTACCCAAGGCCTTCTGAAGTCCCTGCCAGAACCGAGAGGTAAAGCGCGCGTCCCTGTCTGAAGCAATGGAGTGTGGAACTCCATGCAGAAGAACGATCTCTCTGATGTAAAGTCTTCCCAGATCGTCAAAACTGAAGGTCTCCTTGATCAACAAGAAGTGATAAACCTTCCTGAGCCTGTCGACGACGACCCAAACAACATCGTTCCCTCGAGGTGACCTTGGCAGCCCGGTAACGAAGTCCATCGCAACATCATTCCACTTCCACTCTGGAATGGGTAACTGCTGTAAAAGGCATGCTGGTCGCTAGTGCTCCGCCTTCACCTGATGACAAGTAGAGAATTTCATGACAAAACCAACAACATATTTTTTCATACCTGGACACCAGTACTGGCGATGAAGATCTCAAAAACATCTTGGTGACGCCAGGATGAACTGGCCAAATTGAGGAATGAAAATCCTGCATCATCTCCTCACGTATGTCTGCTGGTACCCATACGCGTCCTTGGAAACACAAGATCTCATCCCCACCCACTGTCCATCCAGGAAGAGGGTCCTCTCCTGACACACTCTCCCGCAGGACTAAGCCTTCTGAGTCTGATATCTTCCTCATCTGTACCTAATCAAGTAGTGTCGAGGTAACAGCTATAGAAGATAGGAAAGTCTGTCCCTATCTATCATGCACCTCCAGATGCATCTCAGAGAACAGAGGCATAAGCTGCCACTCACTGCTGGCCTCCTGAACTGCATGAATCTGAGTTCTCTTTCTCAACGCATCTTCCACTGCATTGCCCTTTCCTGGTGTATAGGCAAGCTCAAAATCAAAAGACTGAAGATACTCGACCCACCTGCGCTACCTCATATTTAGATCATGCTAAGTGAAGATATACATTAGACTCTTTTGGTCGGTGAATACCACAAAGTTCTCTCCCAGAAGATAGTGTCTCCAACAATGTAAGGCATGAGCAACAACTGCCAACTCCAGATCGTGCATCGGGTAGTTCCTCTCATGTGGCCTCAACTGCTGAGACCCATATGCAACGACTCCATCTCACTGCATAAGCACAATTCCTAGTCCGATACCCATATCATCACAATAAATAGTGTAGGTCTTGCCTGGCTCTGGCAAGACTAGTATCGGTGCCGATGTCAATCTTCCCATCAGCTCCTGAAAGGCTGACTCACAAGAATCTGACCATAAGAACTTCTCCCCCTTCTTGGTCAGACCTGTCAAAGGTGCTGCTAGGCATGAGAAGTCATGAATGAAGCGTCTGTAGTATCCAGGCAGCCCTAGAAAACTCCGTACCTCAAAAATGTTCTTCAGATGCTCCCAGGAAACTACAGCTCTCACTTTCTCTGGGTCCACAGATACTCTTGCCTCTGAGATGATGTGAACCAAGAAGTGAATCTAATCCATACAAAAGTGGCACTTTGCAAGTTTAGTATATTTCTGATGCTCTCTCAGTGTACTCAGAATGATCTCAAGATGTGTGGCATAGTCGTGTCGAGTGTGAGAGTACACCAAGATATTGTCAACGAAGACCACGAAAAAGGAGTCCAAGTAAGGATGGAACACTCGGTTCATTAGTGCCATGAAAACTGCAGGTGTGTTCATGAGACCGAACGACATGACTATATACTTTTATAGACCGTACCTACTCCTCAAGGATGTCAAAGGTATATCTGATGGTCTAACGCACAACTGATGATAACCGGACCTCAAGTCGATCGTTGAGAACACCCGGGCTCCTCGAATCTGATCAAAGAGGTCATCAATCCTCAACAATGGATATCGGTTCTTGACCGTCAACTGGTTCAGCTTCTGATAATCCACACAAATCCAAAGGGTACTGTCTTCCTTCTTCTCAAATAGGATAGGTGAACCCCAAGGAGAAGTACAGGGATGGATGAAACCCTTTGCCTGCAACTCCTCCAACTGCTTCTTGAGCTCCTGCAACTCAGGTGCAGCCATCCTATAAGGAGGAATGGACAATGGTGCTGATCCTGGAACGAGCTCAATAGAAAAGTCTACCTCACGCTCCGTAGGAAAACCTGAAAAGTCCTATGGAAAGACATCCCTGAAACGATCCACCACTAGAGGAAAGTCTAGCTGCGAAGTCCCATGATCATGCAGATAAAGACTAGCAATCTGGGCTATCACCCTTCTTAGCCCATGATGCTCGAGTCCTGCTCGACTCACCTGAACATCCCATTCACCTCGATGAAGAAAATATTCACCCTCCAGTGAAATGAAACTCACTCTGTGGTGATAACAGTCGATGACTTCCTAGAAGGGAACCAACCAGTCTATTCCGAGAATGACATCATAGCCTGTCATCTCTAGGACATAGAGATCCCATAAGAAACAATACCTTAAAACCTTGAGAGGGAACTCTCTACACTAGATGTCCTCGTCCCCAAAGGTGTGTCTAGTGTCAATGAGTCGGCCAAAGAAAATACATAGAGCCCAACGCTCTGCATAGCAGTAATAGGGATAAAACTATGTGTAGCACCAGTATCGAAAAGAGCTGAAGATAAAACCGAGGCTACTAAAACTGTACCAGGAACTGTAGAAGGGCTGAGATCCTGCTCCTGATAGGTCTTCTCCATGGCGAAAGACTGGCCTGAACCACGGCCTTGCGCCCCTGGCTGACCACTCTGAGCTGATCCACCCTACTGGTGCTGAGGGACAGGTGGCTGACCAGCATAGCCTTGACCCCCACCTCAGCCCGAACGCCCAGAAGAACATCAGTTCCCTGACTGGTGAGAAAGTGGTGGTGCTGTTCCTGAATGAGGAGTCATGGAAGAACCCCGGTCACCTGATGCTGGTGAGGAAACTTGGTAGAAATGCTGAAGGTGACCCATCTTTCCTCAAGATCGGCACTCCACGGGGTCCCTCTGGCACTGCGGCCTCGTGTGCCCTGACCAGCCACACTGGTAGTATACCACCTAGCTACCTGACGATGCATCTCGCTTCCTCGGATCACCGCGCGTAGACTCCCTTCGGTGCTTATTGCTGTCATCTGTAAGAATAATTTCTCTGGAAGTAGAACCGCCCTGGCTCGCAGCTCCGGAGTATCTCAGATTACGCTCCGCAATCAGCGCCTGGTTGACGATGGAAGTGATCGAAGTCAGCTGGATGAGATTCACCTGTGATCGGATCTCCCTCTTGAGACCATCCTCGAAATTCCTTGACAAGAACACCCCACTCCCATCCTGGAGGGGTGTGAAATGCTGCAGCTCGGTGAAATGAGAGGATTACTCCATGACTGAAAGAGTACCCTGCTCTAAGCTCATGAACTCCCAGGTTCGGTCGGCCCTCAGGGTCTCCGTGTAGAAGTTGTAATAGAACATACACTATAAATCCTCCCAAGCCATAGCCTGCTTTTTACCCTCCTGTGAGATGGCGTCCCACCACCTCTTGGCGGAGTCTCGGAGCATATAGGTGGCGAGCTTGACCAGCCTCTCTGGAGGCGTCTCTAGATGCTCGAAGATAGTCAGTATGGATTCCAGCCATGACTCTACAACCTAAGGTCCTCCTTCCCCTGAGAACGTGGGAGGATGCTACTGCTGAAAAACCCGCGTCAGGTCTTCCATAGTCATGGCAGGAGGCAACGCTCCCTAGAAGGCCAGAATCATCCTCATGAAACCTTCCCTGAACTGCGCATCAGTGCCTACAACTGGTATAACAGCCGGTGCCAAGGCTAGCTTGACTGGAGGATTGGAAGGTAGTTCCTGATCAGCCCTGTCTGGCGTCTGATCACTACCTGAAGACAGACGTACGGCCAGAGGACGTCTAGGAGGCATAGCTCTAAAAGGTCAAAAACACACCTTAGATCAGAATTAACAAAGACAGAGAACACAAGAGTGGAAAATGGGAACAGGGAACAAAAACACACAAGTTTACAAAACTCGACTACACGGCGTGTATAAAAACTACACGGCGTGTCTTCTCAAGCCACTGACATGGGCGTGTACTCTTTCCCTACAAGTCGTGTACACCTCAAACTACACGGCGTGTTGACCCCACACATGGCGTGTGCTTGAAAACTGTTCCCCTGCCAGAGTCCTTTACACGGTTAACCCACACGGTTTTTCTTAAACAGAGACTACACGACATGTTCCCTACAGACACGGCGTGTAGTGGGCACGGCTTCAACAGCCCGTGTTGTTAAACACACGACCAACTACACAGATGAGACTACACGGCGTGTTCCGAACAAACACGACGTGTACTCAAAGACTTTTCCCGACCCGTGTGGTTGGCGACACAGACAAGTACATGGCTGACCATTACACGACGTGTTCTGAACAAACACAGCATGCATAGGAGGAGAGAACACCGTTATGTGTTGTTTGTGACATGGCCGGGTACTGAGGATAAGGGTACATAGCGGGCTCATACAACACACGGCGTGTATGACACGATCTTCCCTGACCTGTGTTGTTAGTGACACGGTCGGGTACACAGATCACTACTACACAGTGTGTACCAACCGTAAACGGTGTGTTCCTGAAGTTACTCTCACGACACCGTGTTTCTTCTCACACAGTCAGCGAAACGTCCTGAAAACTACACGGTGTGTATCTAAAAAGTACACACCATGTATTCTGGGTTTTTCTGGGCAGTAGTTCATAAACTGCACAGGACCCCAAAAACACTAAAATCAAGGCAAAGAGGTGCCAAATTCTGATTCGTGAGGGCCCATACTCCCTGTGAATCAAAGTTTGTCATCTTCTACAGTCACATACTAGGGAAAACGAACAGATCTCTAACATAAATACAGGGATTCTATCAAGAATCTATCACAACAGCATGCATAATCTACACAAAGTCTATCACAACAACATGCAATCACTAATGCACCCTATATGGCATGGCAAGAATGCATGGCATGTGATCCCTACAAGTGCCTATATGATACATGAGATGGAATAACCTCATCTCATCAGGTTACGACAGAAATAGAACCGAAACATCAAAACAATAACTGCACAAGTCATGTGAATCACTCTAGGTGAAAACATATCAACCATAAAAACTCAAAACCAGCAAACTGCAATTAACGGGGTAGTATGGATTTTCCCTGTACGCGGGTTAGCTACTCTCGAGCACAGCTTAATACTAAGTACCAAGTTCATCCTATCCTTGGATAAAGTCTACCAACAGTAAAGAAAGTGAAAAAAACTCCTCTAATACCACTTTGTAACGACCCGAATCTGGAACCCTTCCACTGGTGCCCCGTACCCGGTTCACCACATGACCTCAAGAGCATTTCCCCAAATGCCAGAGGATTTTGAATAGCAGCGAGAGACTTGGTGAGTCAGTGGGGAAACTATGCCCTCATTCAGTAAAGTATTCAGTGGAAGAAAAACCAGACAATAGCAGAAACAATCAACACCATACAACAATTGAAGTGAACAGAGGAAGCAATGGATACATAATAATGATGCAAAATGGTTCATATTTCTATGGAAAGAAGTAAAAAAAACCAACGTGTTGAAGTACTACTGAAAAAAAAGTGCAAAAGAAAACAAAGTAAACTCCTCAGCATCGCAAGCCTCAGCTCGGTCCCATGCTCTCCAACTCCAGTGAATCAAGAACCCAAAGTAGAAGGGCGCTTACCCTTATCTATACCTGCAGCAACATAGTTTGCTTGGGCCCAAAAGAATGTCCCAAACAGGGTGTGAGATACAATCCCAGTAGGCAATCACCCAATTATTTGTGCATAACAGTCAATTAATACATGATAGTAATAAAACAGAAAGTAGTAAACATGAACACAAGCAGCTACAATCTACAGTTCTAACAAAAGAAGTACACAAGCAAACAACGAGCAACAAGAAGGAAAAAAGGTAACCCTCTAGGTAGCTCTCAAAGCCTAACCCCTATGGTTCAACATATAAGTACTAGCAACCCTATAGGAGGCACACCCAGTATCACCCCTCTGGTTCAGCTATAAAAATTAATAGACTCTCTGAGGAATCACTCACCGTCAATTCCCCCTATAATCTCGTATCGTACTAAAGGCTCTCTGGGAAAGCACTCAACCTCTCATTCCCCCTGTGGCCCGCGTTGAGGATATAAAGACTCTCTAAAGAAGCAGTCATCATCAATTCCCCCTGTGGTCTCGCATCATATTTAAAGACACTCTGGAGAAGCCCTTACGTCAATTCTCCCTTTGGTTTACTACTCTAGGTTCTCACAGTCCTGAGTGAAAATAAACATGCTCAGTGCATGTACATCGTCCACGTAAACCTCCAGAACTAGTTGGCTATCATTCTAAGGCTCAACAGCAAAAAAGTAGTAGTTCCACTATCCTACGGCTAGGCATGGAAACTGGAAAAATGGCTAACAGGCAGAACAAACATGGAAAAGAATCCGTATCATAAAATAAATTACTCTACTTTCAAGCATAAACCTCTACTACAGTAATCAAGCAAAGTAGGCAAACAGCAGAGGCAAAATAGGAAACCCACAATTCCCCGCCCAAGGAAATTTGTGGAATTTGCACAAAATACTCATCGACTTTCAACATAAAGGAACAAACCACCTACCTCGATCCTAGGAGGTCGATATAAGTGAATCACGACGATTGATTCCACTTATAATGTCGTAGATTTGAGGAAACACACAAAACGCTCAACCCATGATAACTCAGAAATGAAGAGGAATTAAAAATGAAGCTAATTCAGAAGGAAGATCCCACCGCTTTGATTCCAATGCAATCGACCATGCTTGAATAGGAGAACGAGCGAAGGGGCATGAGCTCGTCGAAGATTCGTCCATATAGGTCGCTCTCGGACAAACGAGACCTAGAAAGAGGTGTTTCTGTGCATTAGGCACGACCCCGGTTCATTTAGTAAAAAAAAGAAAGCACACGACGTGTACTTTTGGAGTACACGGTATGTACTGGGTCTTTTCTGTACTCCGCCAAAATCGGCCTTCACATCACCCCCACACACCGTGTGTGTGGCCCAGGCACGGCCAGCACACGACTTCGAGCTGGGGAAGAGTACACGGTGTGTACTCAAAAAGTACATGGCATGTACTTCGAAAATTTCCAGAAAGTTCCTTTTTCTTAGAAACTCCATAAAAATGAAAACCATACCTGAAAAGAAGATCCGTGTTCTTACACAACATATCACCTGGGAGGTACCACATTTGAAGCAACACACTATGTATCAAAGTACATAAACATAGGTTTATGTATAAGAATGTGTCCAGAAGGAGACAACCCAATCATGGGTGGTTTTTTCAGGTAATGTAGTCCTCTTTCATGGTAGATACTTCTACATGGATCAAGAGTCATTTTCTGGACAGGGACACATCTAGGTGGTGGAGTGGGACCACATGTCATGTGGGTCCCCTCACATGCTATGTACTACTTTTTTCCTTATGAGGAAACTTCAAAATTCTACATCTTCTCCATTTAGAATTATATTTTGGATCACTAGTATATTATCCTATGTGTTTTTTCATGTATAACATGGTGGTTCCATTGATTGTTTATTTTGGGATATGGTGTGGAGTGTTCCATGAATAAATAATGGCCAGGTAACCCCCTATATTGAAATTTACCACATGGGATCATAAGTGGATTTTTAAGTGGAACCCTATAGATGGGATCTGTATGGGTACTCGATGTCATTTAGAGTGGAACCCTCTAGTCAACCTGGTCATGGGTACTCTACCGACTCCTAGATTTGAACCCTCCTGTCAGCCCAGGGTTGGGGTTCTCTATAAATATCCTAAGTGGAACACTACCCATGGTGGGAATGTGTCCTTGATGTCTTCTTGAGTGGAAATCTCCCGTTGAGTTGGGCTTGGGTCCTCAATGAATCGAGTGGAAGACACCATTGAGCATAAGGCATGGGTACACTATAGAAATATTGATTGGAAACCTCCAGTCGAGCTGGGCATGGTTTCTATATGAATTCCGCAGTAGACCCCTCTATTATATCCAGGCATGCGTCCTCAATAGCTTCCCAAGAGGAACAGTCCATTCAAGTTAGGTATGGTTCCACAATGACTTCTAGAGTGGAACTCTCTAGCAAGGTTGGGAACGAGTCCTCTACCATCATATTGAAACCCTCTTGTAGGTAAGGGAAATGTTCTCCATTGACTATAAAAGTGGATACCTACTATTTTACTAGGGAATTGGTCATCTACCTAGAGAATGTGGCCCCTAAACTACTTGGAATAGTTACAAGGCTTGGATTCACTTGGACAATTACTTCTAGGTAGACACATGGAATGTTGGGCATCATTGATGGACTTCTGGAACTATTGGAGAGTCTTCTTCTTTGGATGATCTGTTAGATGAACATCCCCTTACTCTCTTATTTAGGATTATTTTGACTAAGAATATATATATATATACTTTTGTATCGGTGCCTTTGGATTTGGTTACTCTATTTCCATGATATATGACGATTAATGGGGTATTCTATGTGATTTCAGTGCTTATTTTCTCATGTGTGGATGAGTTTATCTAGATTCTTTGGATGTAATTTACTTTAAGTGTAGTAAATCTACACACTATTTTAATCCCCTTTTGTTTCGACGTGGTTACACTCTCTTGGTCTGGGTTGAGTTGTTCTCTTTTTAGTGCATCCTATTTATAATCTATAGTATTTATATTCCTATTATATCTCTTACTGGCCCCCCATTAGCATTTACGGTGTCCTAAAGGGTATGTATATACTCACCATTGCATGGTATTCTGAATAAACTATCATATATTAGGAAAATGAATTACATTTCATCGGTGACTTCAATGGAGCTTAGGGATACCTAGTACTTTGGACAGTGTATGGTGGTTTCATCTACAAGATCACGTGATGGGCTCCATCAGTATTTTAATTTAATGTTTTCTCAGGTTGGGAAATATTTCTAGTTGAGATTATATTTTCCCCTTTACATTTTATTTTACAAAACATTAATCTTTTATTTTCTATAGTTTTTTCATTCATGGGGTTTCCTTTAGTATTTATATTCTTTTAATTTTAATCCCTCTAAACATTTGCATCGAGATATCTATTTATGTTTTTATAGGTACTTAGGCAAAGTCCCCACCATGTTAGTTATTCCATTGGAAATGGTTTCTATCCCTTGGCCTATTGAGGTTGTCTTAGGGCAGTTGTTGCTCAATCCCTGACTTGGGATGGGTCATAACACAAAGTTCTATTGTACCATAATGGGTCCCATAACTATTTCCTCAGCATCCTCATTCCAATAATGTCTTGAACAACATAACCTACCCTATAAATCATCAATGGGTGTCTTCTGATTCAAAGGATAGTAAATATTATTGAATGATAACTCAACCAAGTCTAGGTGATCCTCCTATGATCTAATGATGTATGGAATGCGATCTTGCTGCATGCTTTGGAAATCCATCTATCTGAGGATGGTATGTTGTACTCAATCTCAGTGGAGACCCTATGGAATTATATTATACCTTACAAAACCATGATGTTAAAAATGAATATCTATCATATATAATACTCATGTATAATCTATGATATTATAATATTACACAGACATATATCTTTCTCGTATCGTATAATGAGCGAGTCTCACTAATCAGTAAGAAATGATTATATTTTGTTAAAAACAATAAATGACTTAACAAGGTCACAACATCTTGAGGTCCTTGGTAATCCTTTTAAAAAACCATAATTATTTCATTCTAGTTATAAATATTCACATGAAGTGGCTGGTGTAGTCCACCGGGACACCATTGTCCATCCATTGTGCTTTGGAAGGTAATTTATTAGGAAACAAATCTAGCAATGTTCCACTTTATCCATGGAAAACCAAACTATCACCTAAAGTCTTGGAACATATTTTTCACTCAACGATGAAATTCCATAATAGATATATGGAATAATCTAATAATATATTCCATGATGGAATCAAAGAAAGCGACTCTTCCATGTAAAATGTTAACAACATCACTATCCAATGACAACCTGGGTATTGGTTCACCACTAGCTTCCTGTTCCCACATCAGCACACACTTAGGGAAATTACCCTTTCCTCCCTTTTTCTTTACTACTAATTAATATTTTACCACTAATGTATCACATGTCATCTATCAATTATCCTTGAAAGAATCCATCAATAAATCAACCAACAAGATCCTCAAGATCCACTGTCCGCCTCAAGTCCATTCACCAAGCTCCAAAGCTACCCGCTTGTTATGAATAATTGAATCTAAAATGAAATTACCATTAAATATTGAATAGGGAACCTAAAAGTTGAATATAAGTATATAATATACCTATAACCTCTTCCTTGGTTAAATTTACTATTCTATAATGATTTTTTGGAGGCTCTTGTGTTCTATGGAGGAAAAAAACATCTCAAAAAATAGATAGTGTATCTAACACCTGAAATAATGAAACAAAACTACTAGCTCTAAGTAATGGGAAAGATATTGGAAATCATAGGGTCGTAGATGTTGTGTCCTATAAGCTACTACCGTCTCCATATGCATCAATACCACTTTGAAACCAATTCCTAATGCATTATGGTATACAACATAACCGCTCCTTGTATCAGGATGTTTCAACACTATAATTATATTCAACCACCAATTAACCACATGAAACACATATTTACAATGGTCCTACCACTATTAATTTACTCCCTACTTCATTACTATAGTTATATGTAATAATAATTAGAAGAATTCATGGAATGTTTTTTGTTAGTATCCCTCTAAATCCTAAAAGATCGTGTTCTCAACAAATCATTGTTTTTTATCCATGACACCACTACATTGACTTTCTAAGGGTCCATAAATATAGATGTATCAGAAACCACATGCCCCCTAAATTTCATGTCATGTATTGAAAATTTATACTTTAATAGGTGAGCATAAGATTTTGTGGTCAAAGTTTATAGAAGACTATATGATCTTTTTTTCATATTTCTATATGGTCAGTGATTATATGGGGATGTATCTACTAATATACCAGAAGAATAAGTCAAGATATGGTAGGGATATCTTATTCATGAAATTAATGGGCACTTTTAGTGAATTATCCAGTTCAAATGAAATCAACATGTACTTGTATTTCCCATTCCTTATCTAATACAATGTCTGTATGTTATCCTCTCCTATATCAATCAACATGTTATAGATTGTTTTAAGATACAACATAGAGAACCACATATCTCCCCACAAAATATTAATGAGATAATAAATCCTAGATAATGGATATCTATTATTCACTAACAATAAATACATATTTTAATAATATATATATATTCAAAGACTAACATCCACCTTCATGGGTAAAAAATATAGGCACACCCCATGATTAATTACCCACCTGGATAAAGCCCTTCATCCCTAATTCCATGAGTTGTACCTTGATCTCCTTCAATTTGAATGGTGCTATATGATTAGGGGTTTTCAAAATGGGATACACACTAGGAATGATCTCTATACATAGTCCACTCATCTATCATTAGATCCTCAATGAATTCATCAGGCAAGAAGTCCTAATAGGGATGAAAAAGTGTAGAAAAATATAATTGAAAAAACATTGAACCTTTCAAAATAGATAATCCCACAACAAAAACTTTGATCATTCCAATCTACCTCATGTTTATAATTACTATACATGCTCCCAGTCTCCACTCACAAGTCATAAAAAAATCTCTCCCTTTGTTGATGTAAATGTTACCCATCTATAATAGCAATTAATGAGGGCTCTAAAACTGGCCATCCTGTCCATGATGAGAATAACATTAAAGAACTTCATCTCTATAATCATGAAGTAATAATGATTTCTATAAATGAAACTAGTGATAGGATACTCTAATAATATATGAATATGGTCCACTTTTATACCTAGTGGTGTATCAAGGGAATAAACCTTCGTAGATTATTTTATTAGTAAATAATGATCTAAAATATCCTATAGAGAGATAAATGAATAGGAATAATTGGTATAAAAAATGGTTATAGAAAGGATACAAATGTTAATGGTGATACAATATCTAGTAAATAGTCCCTCATAACCATCTACTAAAGTTTGAGAGACTATATATACTTGACATTCCTAGGATCCAAGACCCTATCATTGAGACACATTACTAGTCTTATTAGTCATCATATAAGTTTGTTACTAAGGTACTATGCTAGATCCATGGTTCCCTATATATATATTCCTCAATCCTCTATATAAACATCAACTTATATACCAAGAGAAATTATAGAGATATCCAGTACTACCATACTACTGAAACCGTATTTGAGGTACTGTGCATACCCTATGGTAATAAATGACATTCTTGCAGTTAAAGTAGGTCGGTACTCCTCCAAAGGTAACAAAAGAAACAGAACCATGATCTACTTAGTTACCACTACCCTATTTCATATAGACATTATTCCTCTTCCAACTACAAAAAGTGACACTCATATTATCATTAATTGATCCACCCTATATAGTATATAAAGGTGGAATAGGAACATATGTTTGATCCTCTTCCAAGCCTATATCGATAGTCAAGGACTTTCTCAAAACCTCAGGGTATGTCTCTAAGTTGTAGGTACCTGACACTTGATATCAGAGTGAAGACTAATATCCAAATTCCTATAATTTTGTTTATCATTCATGTCAATGATTGGAACCCCGATAAGTAGCTTTATAAAATAATCATAGTATGTAGATACCATCATGGACCACTATTGAAGAACCATGAACTCCTAAAATTATTCAAACATCATTAAAATGAGGAATAATTCTCTGATGAAAATATCATTGAAGGCCTCCTTGGTGAGAACCTCATATCTGCCATCCTGTCTCATCATTCCCCACAACCACCTAGTGGGTACCTATATTATGAGTGATCTTAGGTTCACTTTATAGTCCTTATGTTTCAAAATAAGGTCAAATACTCACAAAAAGATGTTTATGCAGTCCTCTACATCCTACGACCCTTCTACTTCCATGAGAAGATAATGGATACTTGTAGTTGAAATCTCTAGGGTAGTTGACCATATAATATGGTTCCCCTCTTCCCTACACTAGAATAAAAAACTCTTGAATGATGTTGGAATATTTTCTATAGTAATAGTGAATGCATGGGAGAATTTTCTGTGCACCATCAAATATAGAAGGTGTATGAACGAAGAAATCATTCCATGTAGGATCCTCCCAACTCACATTATTTGGGGGTTTCCATTAGTCTCTATTGGGGGTAAAATAGTCTAAATCATGAATAAAACACTTTAAAAAATTAAAATTTTTCAGGATATATCTTAATTGGAGGATATCAGATCCCACCTTTGAGGCCTTGGTTTTGGAGTCATGGTGCAAGCCTGTTCCAAGTACCTTGTCGGTCAGATTATTTAACAATTCATGATGGCTGAAATCAGATATTTATACATAGAGTATGAGTTGGAAATTACCATACATGGATTTGGAATCTAAAAAATGGGGATTGAGAAGGCTGAGACAATACTGGAAGATGAATGGGTGAGGGTATTTTTTGTGACCTCATTATAATGAAGTCCAGGTTCTCAGATAAGCTGTTGGAGGATGAGAGGGTGGAATGTGATCACTCTAGAGATTTGTGGCTAAGGGAGGGAGATCAAAATATTGGTTTCCACCATGTTTGTATTAGGGAAAACTAGAGATCTATTTCACCTAACATGCGAATGGAAGATGGAACCTATATTAATGATTAAAATATTGTTGGAGTGATGGTTAGTTCTCATTTTAGAACTCTTCATGGTGATGTCAATACCCACATAGAAGTTTTATATCATTCAGGGACTTCCCCTCTCTTTGATAACATACTGGATTTAGTGTCTGATACTGTGAATTTTGATATTGGTTGTATTAACAATGAGGAGAAAATTGGATGGTGATTAAATTTCTCAATCCTAAGAGTGGCCCAGGGTTTGATGGGTTCACCGATTCATTCTATGTGGAGACTTAGAGAATCATCAAATTATAATTGATTGGAAGTATCTAGGAATTATTTCAGGGGGTGGTCTTCGAAGGGTGGCTTGTTCTACATCTATGGTTCTTATACCGATGATCATGGACCCTTCCTCCTTTAGTCACTTCAGACCCATTAGCATGTACAAATTCTCTTATAAGGTGATGGATATTATTATAAACATGAGTCTTGCCCCACATTTTAAGGGGTTTATATGAGAGGAAAAAACAGATTTATTCATGGGATATATATGCACAAAAATTTTGGTATGATACATGAGATGATTGGGAATCTAAACATAAAAAATGGTTTCTAATATTGCTATAAAATTGGATAAGTATAAAGTGTACGGCATAATGGAGTGGAACTTCATCATCACATTAATGTCAAGAATGGGTATTTCAGGATGGGATATAGATCTTAATTTTAGATTCTATAGATTTTAATGGTTTTTTATCTCTATTATGAGAAGGAAATATTGGTATTTTTAAAGTGGGTTGAGGTCTAAGGTAGGGGGACTAGCTTTTTCCCAACATCTTTATCATTTCTCATGATGCTATTAGTAGATATATCATGAAGGGCATTGTTGATGGTTCTATTTTACAGTATCGTTACAGATCCAATATCACTTGTATATCTCACATAATCTTTGATGATGATTTTTTCCATTATTATTGGATGTATTAGAGATATCCAGTGCTTCAAAAAGATTTTGACAGAGTACATCAAATTGAGTTGTCAACATGTCAACAAGAACAAGGGAAATGTCTTCATTTCTAGACGTTTTTTTAGAAAATTGGATTAGGTTGATTGAGTCTTATCTAGATATATATTTTAGGATGTTTATTATGAAGTATATAAGTGATCCTATTGCTCCAGTTCGGGTGCGTATTCACCATTTTGATGGGCTTTTGATAGAATTTCTAATAGGATCAAAAATTAGAATTATCATTTTCTTTCCTTGGGGGGATTACAGTAATTAAAAGTGTTCTCTCTTTTATTCCTATACATATTTTATCCTCCCTTAATTTTCCTAAAATTATGATCTAAATAATGAATAGGATGTGTTGGAAATTTTTCTAGGATGATAATAATGATGGAAAGTGCCATTGGGCTTCGTGGGAGAGGTTTATCAAGGTGGTGGAGGCTGGGGGCATAAATGTGAGAAATGTGGAGGTGGCTCTGCATTGCATACAAGAAAAGATTTATTGGGATGTACTTGAGGGATGATCATTGTGGGGGAAGTTAATTTTGATGAATTATAAGTTGGTATTGACATGCCAAATGATTGGGCAACCGGAACGTGGAAAAGGCTTGAAGGGCATGCTAGGGAGCTCCATCGCCATTCTTGATGGGTTGTGGGGAATGGGGATATAATCTCTTAGAACCAAAACAAATAAGGTACCACTTTAAAATTCTTGGGTTGTCCCACTCTAAATATCAAATTCAAGGAGGCAAGTAGTTACCCCTACTCATCCAAGATACTCTCTCTTTATAGCAGCATGATGTGTATAATAGTATTCTTCTCAATGACGAGGATGATAGGCTAGTATTCACATTTTCTCTATCAAGTTCTTTTCACTCCACGTCCTATGATTCTATTCATCACAATCTAGTTCTTAATGATGTGTGTGGGGGTGGGTGATTCTGTGGAGTTCAGATATCCCTATTAAATTTGTTTTTTTTGGTCTGGAAAATCATACATTTGGCAATTTCTGGCAACACTGAGGTTCTGTGTAGAGGAATTCCTATTATTTCCAAGTTTCCATGCTTCATGAGAACTAGTGTTAAATCAATTCCCCATATCTTTCTTCATGGAGAGTGGGTGATGCCTACCAAGAGTAGTCTTGGTTCATTTTTGGGTTTTAGAGGTCACCACAACTCCATGGAAGACTTCCTAAAGATCTGTTCTAACGGTATAGGTCCAAATATAATTGAGAAGAATTAATGTTTGATTTTTCTTGTATAAGGATGTTTTTTGATTTTGAAGGTGTATTATAAATTAATGTTTGAGTGTGCTCGTTGATCCCATCTTGCACTGCTGGTGAAGTCACATAGCTTGGATGTGGAGCTTGGTCCTTTACTAAGGAATTGTGAGTAAGCTCTATCATTGAGGAGGCTATGTAACAGTAATAATTCTGTGTGTATGGCAGTTTGGGTACCCTCACTGGGAAAATAGGTTAAATGGAATCCTCCTCAGGTTATCTTAAAGCTTAATAATGATGTTTCTTGCATGAATGGGTACGCTTGGGGTGGTTGTGTGGTCTGTGATGACATGAGATTTTTGGTTCCTGATTTTTCTTCTAATTATGGTCATCGAGACTCTCTAATGGAGGAGGCCAGATCTATGATCAGTTTAATGGATGTTTTCAAGGTGCGATATCTGGATCTTGAGGTGGTGAAGATAGATTCATCAATCAACTATAATTCTCTCCACATGAAAGAGACTATCCCATGGATAATCAACTATATCACCTAGAGCATTACCTCTCTCCCGAGGGGTCAGGTGTAGGTTAGCCATACATGAAGTGAAGGAAATAAGTTACTGGACTTCCTTTCATTTAGTAATTTTTAGAATGGGAGTATAACTATTTTTTTTGATATGGTATCACTTCCTCCTCAGTGTGTGAATATTGTTAGGGGTGATGCTCCCGACATACAATTTCAATACCCCTTGATGTATTTTACTTCTATTTTTATAATATTTAAATAAAATTACATTGAGGGAGGATATATCATAATAACTATAAGTGATCTCAAAAAGGATCTCCTAGGATTCTATAAATAACCCAATGTATGTCACCCCTAGCACTAACCATGGTCCTTCATATCAATGTGTTAGTCACAATTGTTTATATATATATATAGCAAGATAAATACATGATATGGATATACTAATTATTTCCAATATATATATCACAACATCATATAAAATATATATAACACATAGTCAAAAATTATAATTCTATCCCAAAAAATTAACACAATCAAGGAAATAAATCGAACTAGTAAGAAACAGACAACATCAATATGATCCTATGTTTTTAATGATGACGAATGACTATTCTCAAATCCCATGAACTAGTAATATGAACTCCTTCAATGATAACTCTGAGGTACATTATAATTAATCAATCTTGGTAAATAAAAACATTCTTACTCAAGTCACACATTCCTTATCTTCTTTTTACCTTATCCTAGGATGGTTAAAAATAAGAGAAGGGAACTATGCTCAGATACAATGTTTGTAAATGCCTATACCAAACCAAAATTTTCAAGATATGGAGAAACAAGATCTCATGAATACCTTACTATACAAAAGAGGCTTCCATCTAGTAGTGAGGGTAGGAATTCAATTAGTTGGGATATAATACCCTTAGTATCATATCCTCAAACAAATAATATCAATAAAATACCTCAACTCAATGTAAATATTTTTAAATGGAGATAATTTTTGATGACATACATATCATAAAATAAGTAATTAGGTTGGATCCCTATGATGGAATAAAAAATATTCTATTAGTACACAAAGATAAATAAATAAAAAAACATGCATAATCCTCCTGAGTCACTCTCTGTACCACCAAAAACATCATATTCCACAGATCAACCATCATTCACTAGACCCTTGCACTTTTTGGGATCCCGATATATATATTGTTCACACACATTGAGATTAATGTGTAAGGTGTGATTAATAAAACTTAGTAGGATACCACCAACTTATCCTACACAAATGTGAACATGTATAACATGTGCATTCCGTGATAATAATATATTTTAAAGAAAGCATAAATAATCAAATACCATGATCCTGTGTGATAACTATGCCACCATGATCACCAAACATACCTATATAATATTCATACTGGGAGGAATATCAATATATCTGATTTAATCAATAACTAGACACAAGTCTAGTAAATAGGCCACTTGGCATCATGCAAAAAAATTCTTAACATGCACTAGGCGCCATGTCTGTCATATTCTTGGAATCCACTAGAAATTGTGTAATCATTAAAATTGGAATCCACTAATCCTTGATTAAAATTACACATGTAATCCTATAGAAATAAAGTGGACCTCATGTATTTAGGATACATAATCATATCCATACCATCTTATCATATCCATCTTGGCCATATTTGGAAGTCATCATCACTCACCCTCTATGGGATAACCATGTGACTGTGGCCCACCTATTTAAATAACCAATAGGAATAATTACAATGGCATGGTGACACACATAAAATGTTATAGAATACAAATATAGAAATATAAAATCATAATGATAAAATAGTAGAAACATAAAATACATGTGTGGAACATAAAAAATTAATAGGTAGGATACAATAATTCTAATGGGAACATGTATCATACCCAGTTCTTAGGGGATATGAACACATCCACATGTAATAAATATTATGTACTATTATAATGTATGATACAAAAAAATAATACCAAAGATACATGGGAAATTAAGTTCCCCAAAAGGTAATGAACTTCCTTCCTCATGGTTTTTGATGAATTACTCTAAGGTTTGTCAAGGATCAAATAATGAATCATTTCGCACATCGTTAGGGAACTTTATTTCACATAAATGATTTCAATTTGGATTATATATTATCTATTAAAGAGATATATAAGAGATACCAGGTCAAGAAGGGTCATTCTATAATCACATACCATTAGGGGTCTATCAACTCAAACAATTGTAAGTTATGTCGATGGAGGGGTTTCCAAATTCAATATATTCATTTTTTATTAAATAAAAGATCATAAATTCCATTCTAATTATATAAGGGATCCCGAATTTGGACCAAAAATCATTTATCCATCATAAAATTGTCTTGAAGAAATAGGTCCCATAAGAGATTCATTAAGAAGATGAATATCTCATGAAGATTGATCCCTGATGACATAACTAGAAACATCCAATATTTAGGATGGAATAATGATTTATTCAACAATATGTTGTTAACATGTTGATACCTATACGAATGTACCAAATAACCATAAATTTATTAAGGTTTCAACATATATTCTCCATCAATAAGGGGTCTAGGGAGATAATTATGAACTACTTACCTGTAGAACATTTAAATTAGATTTTTAGATCAATATTTGATCAAAGAAAGATTTAAACTATATAGATCTACCACTGATCCAAAAATAATGAAAGGAAACCTCACCAGATCTCCATGGAAACCACCCAAAAAATATAAATCTACACCAATCTCTTGTGAAGGATGAAAAATTTAGAGCGGATCAAAGAAAACGTACGATTCTTGTATCACAATGTCAGAAAAATTAATAAGAGGGAAGGAGGAATATTGGGATAGTATAGATTAATTGAAGGAGGTAAATTTTTTGGAATATGTGCGATGGGTTATATTTATGTGTAAAAATTATAAAAAACAAGTGGAATTAAAATAAAATGGGGTTAATTAATTGCACCATAGACTAGCCAGAAAATCTAACCAATGGGCCTCACTAGATAGAATCTAAAAGGAAACCTATATGTTGGTTTTCCTGGTAGAAACTCCTAGGATCTTCCCACACCACTTTCTAGCAAATGTAACCCCACTGACTAGCCGATGTGGTCTTCTGAACTCTTAATAACTACTTGAATCCAACTAGTCGGCTGATGGGTACCATTAGATAGCCTGCAACAGCCTTCTAGCCACAATAAACCAAGCCTCCTCTTAAAATATCTGGCTTAAAAACCTATAAAACATATCAATAATATTCAACATCCTAAAAACCCATATCAAATATAGAATAAAAAAACAAAAATAAAAAAAAACAAACTTAACACCTTTTACATTGATTCAATGATAGAATTTTAAAGGAAACATGAACCACTATAATAAAATAAATTATACTATAGAAGTTTAAGTCCCTATAGATTCTATATCACTAAAAAAATGACCGTGATAATGGAGATCATTCAAATGATTCCATTTCCACTAACAATAATGAATGAACCTGTGATCCTAAAAACACCAATGTCCACGACGACTTTATAAAGCCGATAATACTAATGGACCAGATTTTCATGATGATATTGATGACCTTAATGACCATTACTACCCCAATAACCCAATTAGGTGAAAAAACATGATTATGAAGTCCACAATGATGACCATGATGAACATAAAAAATGATGAAATTAATGAATACTATAAACATGATGAATGAATGGACCTGATAAACTTGATATCATAATGATCTCATTGACTCTGATTATTCCCAATGATTATGATTCCCCTAAATTAACATATGATATTAATTAATTAGTTAACCTTGATGACATGTATTCCTCTTAGGACACTGATGACATAGAATTCACTGATGAAACATTTGTCCATTACAACTTTTAGATCACTAACAACATTGATGATATTGATAGCCTTTATAAATTTAATGATGATGAAGACTGAAATGAAACTAATGACACTGATAAGGATAAATAAAATAAAGATATCAAAAATGGGGATGATGTTAACTACTCTAATGACCCTTACAACACCAATGACCCTGATGATGTTGATGATTCCAATAAACCCAAAAAACATAAACGTATTTGAAATATTAATGACCATGATGACTTGATAAAACTGATGACACAAATGACCCTATAGACAAAAACTACCTTGATGACCATAAAAATATCAATTATGAAAATAATTTTTATTTTTTTAAAGACCATGATAATGATTAAAACTATAAATTCCATGATGAAATTTACATAACAAATGACTTTGGTGACTATGAATACTCAGACAACATCGATGATGTAAATACCAACACCAATGATTTTGACAAAATCCATGACCATGTGTATGTCATTAGACCAAATGGGTCTTATGAACTCAATGAATCTAATGATATTAATGCTTAAGAATAACCTAAATAAATTTACAAATCGAGCACCATCACCGAATTCACTGATGTTAAAAATACAATTGACAAGAATTACCCCACCGCACCCACGTGAAAGTGACTAGGTTTCATGATGATGATGAAAATTATAAGAACATTGATGCATTTTTTTGGCCTTGATGACATGATATTTATTGTGATAACATAAAACATTAGGGCTTTATAATAGTAAAAATGTGACAGTGCATTGATGGATCAATTACCATGACATATCAATGGCCCTAATAGTTCCAATGAAATAGATAAACCATATGACATAAAGGATTCTAATGAAATGATGACACTAATGAACCAGATGACATCAACAACAATTATATCCTTGATGAACCCGGTTACCTAAATAACCATAATATATTCAAGGATGTTTATGACTCTGAAAACCCAAATGATGTTAACCTAGTCAATGATACCAATAAACCAGAAATGTAAGACATTTTTTATTATATCTATGAATCTGATGATGTAAATTACACATAGGAACCCAATATGCTGACAAATAAGATGCCCATGATGATTCTGGAGATCCTAAGGTCCATAATAGAAGAAACGATTCATATGACCTTAGTGGAATCAGAGAAATGTATAACCTTGATGACCCTTAATATTCTATGTACATTGACATCCTATATGAAATTTTGAAAGATGATGGTGTTAACTAAGAAACCAAAATCAATTAACTTGAAAACACTAATGATATATCTTTCAACAATGACATTTAGTGATCAAATAATATTAATCACACCCATAACACTAAAAACCAATACAACATCAACCCACTGATGATAAAGAAAACCTTTATTAAATGACACCATAGATGGAATAGATGAACTTGATGTCACCAAAGAGGCTGATAAAAATGAAGTCATCAATGAAACTAATGACCTCTATGAAATTAATGAAATTGGAATCTCTGATTACATAGAAAATCTAGATAAAATTACATAGACATTATAGAATTCATCTATGTGAAAATTTTCATCTATTTGATTTATGTCATTATTGTTCATAACATCATTGGATCTTCAAGGTTATCAAAGTTATTATGTCATTAGGTTCATCTTATAATCTGGTTATTTGAGATATCAAGATTCTCAGAATCATTAGTAATGTATGAAAACATACTCATCAGAGTTATTAATATTATTAGGATCATTGTTATTATCAGTTTCATGGGTATCATTTTCACTTACTAGGTCATCAATACCATTAAAAGAATAAATTATATAGGTATATTCAAGGTTATTGGGGTTATTGGGATCTTCATTTTCATCAATTTAATCTGGGCCCCCAGGGAAATTAAATTCTTAAGGTCATCCATCTCATTAGTGTCATCGAGATACTAGAGTCATCGATAGTGAATGAGTCAATGTTGTTTTTTTCTTTAGTGTGGTCATGATATTCATAATATTTAGGGTAATCTCAGTCATTGGGTTTATTCATCCATCGGGTAAATCTTGGTTTTAGAATCATTGATGTTATTAGGGTTATAAGGTTTTTCTAGGACATCAGCATCACCAAAGACATGGAAATCATAAACATTTTAGAATCATCAATATCTCTAGAATCTATGGAAGCAATTGTAACCTATGTGGAAATTGTTTTATCAAATTATATTTTTTGTGAGAATCATCCTATAAATAAATTTCGGTAGTTTTGATGGTGTAACTAATGTTGCTGGAATCTTCAATGTAATTGGGATCTTCAGAGTTTTCTCAATCATTGGGGATATTTACATTTTTAGGGTTATTGGGGAATTTGCGTTATCAATGTCATCAACAAACTTGGGGTCATTGAGGTCCTTGGGTTTATCATGGTTAATTGAATCATTGGAATCGATATGGTAGTTAGTGTCCTCAAAATCATCAATATTAGTGATGAAATTATGGATATCATTAGGTTCTATAGTTTCATTGAGTCTATCATGGTCTTTGGTATTTCTCGTAAGGCCGAAATCATTAGGGTCTCTAGAATCACTTACATTTTCAGTATTTTTGGAGTCACCCCAATCACGTAGTTCATTGATGTCATTGAAATAATCATTCATGTATTGGTTGAAGGTATATTCATTTTCATCCACATTTTTTTTATTTCTTCAATGTTTTATATTTCATTAATTTCATCTAAATTATTAGTGTTATAAAAACGCATGATCTCACTATACATTTTCATTAAAAAATTACATTTTGATTAGGTTATTTCACATGTAAAGATCAATTAAAATGAACCATGATATATTATATTGAGAAAAAATATTACAACGCAAAATAATGATTTATACATCATGAGAATAAATTGTGAAAGATCATTAGAAAATGTGGAAGTTGAATAAATCCAAAAGTTAATACAACCACCATTTATCTAAAATCTTTATCCTTATGGTATTTAATGAAGATTCTAACCCCAATTTTAAATTAGGTAATGTAATCGAAAATTTGAAATTTAATTTTCTTTTTTGAGACTGAATTACATGAATATGATGAATGATTTTATGAACAAAAAAATGAATATATATATATAAATTAGAAGAGAATATGTCCCTTATAAATATGATTTTTTTTGGAATATGATAATTCAAACTGTGGTCGTTTGATATATAAATTGAAGGTATGCATGTATAAAATAATTATATTGAAGATATGTAAATTTTAATAAAAAATGGAAAATTATATAATTTAAAATACTTGGGGAAAATAAAGTAATAAAATTTAATTAATATTTTTACTATATATATTTCATTAGATATTATAACTATAACTAATGAATTATTTTATTTTTATATAAAATTGAATGAAATATTTCAAAACCCATTGGATAAATAAAATTAGATCCTTAAAAGAAGAATAATTTACTTAATAGGTTGTGGTTCAAAATTATTTAATTTTAAAAATGAAAATTTTTAATGAACTATTTTTTAGTAGTATGTTTTTTTGTTGTTTAAAATAATTGTTTCTATTTGAAATTCATAATATGATTTAATTATTATAATTATAAGAAATAAGTTAACATGCCTTTAGCCAGTAATTGATATGAAATATGATTATGAACACTTAATGATTAAAAATACATTTTTAAATAAAATATGTTATATATATATATATATATTAGGTTGTCAATTAAAATATAAATTTATCTTATTTTAACATATAATTATATTAAATAGATTTCATAATTTTAATCACCACATTGAATTTAGGTAAATAGGGAAATTTAAAATTTGGGCATTAATGGTAGTTTTCAAGGTAAAAATTGAGTTACTATGGTATAGGTAAAATTCAGAAAAAAGTATTAAAAAAAGTTGTAAATACATAAAATATATATAATATTATCTCTAAATTGTTTGGATGAGATTATTTACAACCCATACCCATTATTTTCATTTTTTTATCCACTTAATTTTTAAATTGACAACCTCATATATTAAGGATTGAATATCTATTTAAATTCCACTCAATGATCACCTATATAATAATCACCCATATACCACTCTAAAACCTCTCAAACCGTTATGTTATATATTGATTTTTATCAAATATTTCCTATCTAAAAGAAACACTTTTTAATGGATTCTATTTTAGGGGGAAATATTAAATCCTTCGTTCAAAAATAACTTATTTCATAAAGGAAATAATTCTTGAAGATAATATTTATGTTTATCTCCATATATTTCAATTACCTCATCATATACACTCTCTATGAATCATATTATAAACTACAGTTAATTCATTTTAATATATTTATGGTAATGATAAAATGATACAACTATTATATATCAATAAAATCTTACTCATTCACTAGTATATGATATTCTTATTTGGGTCGGTTCAACAACCCACATGAACTAGAATATTACCAAATCATAATTTTTATCATGAATATGTATTTAAAAAGTAGTTTTATTAATATATGATATTAATGTATAATTTATTTTATGAAAATTGTCCTATAAGGGTGAAAAATATACATGAACAATATTAATTAACATAATGTTATTTGAAAATTACCTGTAAAATGTTCATCAAAGTTTCCATACTGGAGAACCATATTCATACCATCCATAAAATGAACACAATAATTAAAAAAGAATTGTATTTAAATGATTATATTTTATTTAAAAAACTTTTAATGATGAATTTGGTATTAAAGAATGTGGATTGGCTCCACTATTACAAAACATCTATGAAATAATAAAAAACACCAACTTTCAATGGTGAATATAACAAACAATTTGATAACATATGAGTAATGAGTGAATATTATTAAATAGTAAAATTGTTAATAGATATGAATAAATTTATTAAAAATATTATTAATATGTTTATGTATTATTTACTTGAGGATAAAACATTTTCATTGATGTGGGGGTTAAAGATAAGGTTTTCTTTACCAATATCAATTTGAAATTGAGATTGTTTATTTTTTAGATTATACTTGTAATAATTGATTATTATTTAAATATAAATCCCATATATGTTATTATTCTATAATTATTAATGTTTTTTACATGTATTCTTACCATTTTAACTTTCTTTTATTGGTAATTCAATTGATAATATGATTATAATGGCAGCCGACCTTATCTATTCTTTTTTAATTTGAAATATTTATCCTTTATGTCCATACTATTTATTTTTATTTTATTGATTTCCTTATATCTAAAAATATGATTTATAAGGAAATTTTGTTCTGTACTTGACATTATTAATAGATTTTTATAAGTAATATTTTTAAACATTTTCCACAAAAGTCATTTTCCATTATCTGAATCATCTATATAATAGCATGAAAATAATATAATTTTTAATTCATTTTACATGAGTAACGTTTCCTATGTTTTCCCAAAATTTTATTTAAAACCTACCTCTATATGTTTTCCTATTTTTCTAATTTAATTTATACTCTCATTTTTTTTCTTAATTTCTATATTTGAAATAAATCTTATTTAAAGCATAAAAGGGTATCACATATTATTTTTAAATTTAATTTTATAATAATTTTATAAATTGTTTTTAATGTATATAAATATACCATAATTCTTTTTAATATTAATTTTTTATATGATCTGATGATATCACACAATTTAATTATTTGGATGACTTATGATCATGTTTCTTAGATGATCATTTAACTCTATGGAGTAATTAATCTATAATGGAATTATGAATTTTTTCTTGTTTATGTGGCTCAAATATGTATGTTTTTTATTATGTGAGGGGAGTACTGAAATTATATATCCCATAAACCTATTGGGAAAATAGTAATATATCATGATATGGAACGTATGGGATTGGGGGTGAAAAAATCCATTATGAGACTCCGCTCATTATATTTCTGAGAATGGGGGTGGACCCAATCCACTATGGGACTTTGTACACTAAGAGATGATTTTATATTACAAAATATTTAATATAAGAAATTATTTTCAATAATTATCTATTTTTTAAATTCTTATAAATATGTTTCATTTTCTGGGATCATGATTATTTATTCAAGTTTCCACTGTCATACATCTCAGTTGTGAAGTTATTTGATAAAAAATATGTTTTGGATCATTATTTATGATATATATTATATCATGTATAGTTTTATTATTTTATGACCGTGTACCTTGATTATGTTATCATACACATGTACTTATCTTATGCTCACAAATGGTCATAAACAGATTTCTTCTATGATTATGCTTACTAGGAATTTGTGCTCAACATTTATTATGTTTCTATTCCCTAGAATACGATGGATAATATTATGTATAATTTGTCTAAATGGGTATCATATGATAAAACTATTTGTGGGAGATGTTCAAAATTACGTAAAATGAGTTATTTATATAATCGATGATGAAACTAAACATTTAGGTATTATGGTGTGATTTATTGTGCAATTTAATGAATATTCATCATAAATGTTGTAATGTGCATGTAATTTATGCTCGGGTCACATCTATTTGTATTAGAGTGGGATTTTGTTTTTCATGGATTAAGATATCTTGAATAAGTGGACAAAATATCAAAAAACCTTTGATGAAAAAAGTGATATAAGATGAATGTAAAATATCATAGGTTCAAATAAAGTTTTCATAATTATAGAAATCAAAGGATTGATTATATTTTTTCATATGATTTCTTCAAAAAATTATTATTGTTTGGTACTAACACTAACATCTTTTATTTAGGTGAAATTAATGAACTACTAGAAATAGAATTAGAAATTATTGTGATAGAGAATTAAATGATTGTCCAAAATAGAAGCCAAATGGGATGCAAGTTGGGGTGAAAAATATCATGGACTTGCTCACCCAACTATATAAAGATATAAATAATAACAAAAATCATTCCAAAATCCCAAATGAACCATGGAACAAATATTCATTGATTCCTCAAAATGGGAACATCCAACCTCCTTTAAAGGTTTTTCCAATATAATTATTACTATTAAATGAATACATACAATAAGAATTTTTTTATAATCTCTAGTGGTTAAAGCATGAAAATATTGTTATATTTATTTATATTTTTAAAGGTGAGCCTTATCAATAGAAGTATCACATTAATGGTATAAGTAATGAGGAATAAATAGACACCATAGAATATGATATGTTTATGAAGGTATTTTTCAATTAATACATTACCCAAACACTTTCCACTACATTTAAGTTGGAAATCCTGAAAGAAAAATAATGAAGGAATAATTTATTGTTGTTTATGATGAAAATTTCACAATGATTCTATTGTATGATTTTTTTGACATCTTCCTTGAATTTAAAATTGATTAATTCTTCCGGGTCTTAAAACCAAGACATCACTAATCACTGTATTTAATAGAATTTGATACTCATGAAGTGACTGTTAAATGTTATATTAAGTTAAAAATAAAAATTGGAGACTCCATTTGTTTTATTTCATTTTAAGAAGAAGAAGATTAAAATATAGTTTCATGAAAAATAATTATAAATCCCATGGAGTAAAAATTTTTATTTTAATATTTTGAAGATGCGGTAAGAAGATGGAAGAAAAGTTTATCAAAGGGATAAGAAAATGATTCAGGTGTGTGGAAGATAAGGCTATGAAACACATTAATTACAATGTGATATGAATAGGATAACTCAGTTAGTTTATGGAATGAATGTTCAACCAAATACACCACCCACACTCCAATGTTTCAATATTAATGAAAATGAAAATTATTCAAAGTAGTAAACCAGTCTAGTAGTTAATGATGAAAACAAAGAAAAAATATCTAAATATAATGGATAATGAGGAAGCCTTTTTAATGTCAAAGAATGAAGTATTTGATGAAAATTATGTATGTTAGGGTATAGTTATCATCCAATCAAGATCTATAAATGAATTATTTTTTCATGATTCTATATAATCCTTCAAATTTTTAATCTTTTATGGGAATCAAATCGCCAACCTAATGGATAGATATTGAATTGTAAAAAAACATTCTTGTTGTAAGATGATTTCACACTATTGATATAACTTCTCGATGATATATTTTCATTGGAATATATTACTGAAAAATCATATTATTCACTCATTAGTGGAATTTTATGAGATCTTGATCATTGATTGTATCTCTATACATATATAAAATAGTAAATGATTGGATATGAATGTATCATTTTATATCCTGAATAAACTTATGATCATATATTGATTCATGGTTGACAATGAATTACATATAGAAATAAATTTCTTAATATTGGAATAAATACCCAATCATGAGTAGTATTTTTATCCAATAACTTAGGAAAAAAAGATATTGAAGATTAGAATATTGTGTGGGAATATATTAATGAATTTATATAAGAGTTAACTAGTAATCCCCCTGATCATAATATTGTGATTTCAATTGAACTCACACTAGTTGATATGCCGGTATCAAAATAATACTTACATATGGTCCCAAATTCAATTAGAATAATTTAAGATGAAAACCAAATAAAATTGGGATATGAGTTTTTAAAATAGCCCAGATAATGATTGAATTAATCATTTTAATATTTGTAGAATTCTTGAAATGTGTAGTTACATTATTGAAAGATTTTATTTAAAAGATTAATTTTGAAATTATAGAAATTTAATTTTAAAAATTAATTTCATTTTTGAACTCATAATGTCAAAATTAACTTCTAATGAGTTTTCAATAATTTTAAAAAAATCATGATTTACAAGGAATAGTGAAAATACTATTTTTTATTGTAAATTGTATATTATTTTATAGAATTTACATGATCATGTTATTTTTTATTTTTTTTAATTTTTCATAAGTTAATATTTATAAAAATAACCCAATTACGGTTTTGTAATTTATTTTTTTTAATTTATTTTAGTATAAAGATATTATACATTAAAATGGAAATTTTTGACGAAAATTACTTTTTCATTACGCTTTTCATGTTTAATATTAAATTTAATTAAGAAACTCTTGTGTTTTGAAATTTTATTAATGGATAATATATTTTGAATTATTAATTAAATATTTATTAAATTGAACTATTTTATTTTTGAAAGTTATGAAAATTATGTTTATCATTTTTTTACTATAGTTTATAGTAAATCGAGTAAATGAGGGAAAAAATAAAATAATAAGAACTAGAAAATGAGCCTAACTCCCTATCCAATTTTTATGGATGATTAAGTTTCATCCCGAATTATACAAGGATCAGTTATATGCCCATTTGATTCCATTTGGATATTATTCTAACATTTTTAATATTTTATTTAAAGAAACTTTAAATATTTCATACTCTTGTTTAAATAATTGTAATATTTTTAATAATGTTTTATCTAGAGAATATGTTCAACTATAAATAGTATATTAAAATGTAAAAAACATATATTCAATATTGAATTTTATTTTAGTTTTTAGGGAATAAATAAATACCGTAATTTATTTGCACAATGTTGATGGAGTAATTTTTCAATTATTAGAAAATCAAATAAATGGTATTAACAATATTAAAATAAATATAATATTAGATAAATAATGCGATCAATGAATTTTATAGATTAAAATGTAATCTTTAGGATATAATAATTTTTTCTGAATTATATGTATTATATTAATATTATTAAATTCAATGTAATAAATTGTCTTAAAAATAGACATTATAGATATTTTAGAATAAATCTATTTTTATTAAAAGATATAAAATTATAACAACATAAAATTATTATAATTGAATATTATTATTTCTAAAATGTCAACCACGGTCTATTTATGGGTATTTATTCATTTTATTGTAACAATATTAACCCTCGATGTAGAGAAATACATGTTGGCATGGTAAGAGATAAAGGGGTTAAATAAGTGTTAAAACCAAATGATATGGGTATAACTATTTTCAAGACATATTTTTTAAGAATAAATTTTTAATAATAATAATAATAATATATTATAAATAAGTCAATTTTTAACTATTTTTAATTAAAACACAATTTATAATAATTTATTATTTTGTGAAATTGCAAGAATTCACCTCCCCTCTCTTATAAAAGCAATCCTCTTATTCACATTTCTTCAAGCATATAAAAAAATTTTGGTTCTAAAAATAACAACCCAAATCCCTTATTATAATACCTTAAAACATTTTAGTGGTCTTGGATTATGCGTAATCCCAAACATATAGGGCATAAGGTGTCAAGAAAATGAGTTTTTTTCAAAAAAGAGGTATAGTTTTTAACTACACGTTTTAGTTTTGTTTCTTCATCCAATTACATGAAATTTTATAAAACTATGAAAAAATAATAAATATTATACCCTAAATACACATAATTTTTATTTTTTTTATGGAAATACCCATATCTATAACCTTTTCAACCAAATGGAAAAATAACTCATCATTTATGTGTACGACAGACTACTACCTCACGAACCAATGAAAATCATTTTCCATCACTATATCTAAAGACTATTTAAAATGATGGAATTAGTTCTTTTATATTATATTAATGACGTATTTTTTATTATGAAAAGATAATATAATATTTAATTTCTTACGATTCTATTTATAGTAAAATGATAACATCGTTCATTCGCACGTGTAGACTACCACATCCATGAAGCGATTTCATTCATTTTTTATCACAACATCACATTAATGATATATATAAGTATATATAATGAAATAATATGATATTATGATATTATGATTATTTTTTTAATGATAAAAAATATATACCTTCTAACCATGATTATCGTTAACAAATGGAAACGTCACTCATGAGTACGTACAGATGACCATTTACATGATTCTAACATAGATTATTTTTCATAACCATATTTAAAGGTTTAATATAAAATTATAATTAATGTATAAAATTGAAAAAACTTTCATTAATATTATTCTTGATATTACAAAATAAATAACTCTTTAACCATAGTCAACTTACAAAATTCATTTTGGACCAATAAATTGAATATCATCAAAATTGTGGATGTGAATTTAATGATTGAGTAATTGTATATATTTTTGTAATAGGTGATGTAAAATTAATAATAATATTGATAACGGTTCTTCATAAATTATAAATTAACCTTAAAATATTATTTAGGAAGATATATACTATAATTGATGAGTTAGACTCAAGGTAAGGAACTTTTAAAAAATTCAATTTTCATAAGTTTCCTTAAAACTCCTTGTTTCGTTAATATTTAGTTTATTGTTTTTTTAAATTGTGTGAAAGAAGAAATTTTTATGATTTTTTAAATAAAATTTTACCCATATTTTATTTTGTTTACAAAATATGTTTAATGAAATATGTTTGTTGTTTTCTAAACGAGGTACTATTTGTCTTTTTAGACAAAATACAAAAAATAATTTTTTTGAACTTTTACAGAATGAGATAACTTTAAAATATTTATGATTCCTTGATGTTCTATTTATTTATTTTCAATACTACATGGTTATTTTGAAGTATAATTTTTTTTAATTTTATGTGTATATTATTATTTTTAAATAAATGATTTTCATCATGTAATTTTTTATGATGAAAGTATTCATGTTTTATGATTATGTAATGGTTATTTTGAATTTATTATGATGACGTGTGGTTCCATTATAAACTCAAGAGGACGTGGGTCTATGCTAGGCCTTCAATGATTTGTGTATGTTTTAAATTAATCATTATTTTTATTAAAAGTGTAGATATGATGGTTACTCCATGTATAATCATGGGGGTTATGTAAAGAATAACCCTTAGGATTATTTCATGGTACATGATACTGATACATTATAAGTATTAATGATAAGAAAATTATGAACCTAGGTATCTATGTGATTTATTTATTATTTCTATGTTTTTAAGGAAATCTAATTTTTTAAGAGGGTATGTTATTGAGTTTATGTTCATGGTAAAGTATATGTTACGTTTATGTATTACTTTTGGGAAAAAGTTTTGATGAGTTTATCATGTTTTTAAATAAACCTTTATTTGTTTAATTTTTCCCTTCAAGATTTCTTATCAATTATTTTATGGATACTTTTGGGAAGAAATTGTGATTTATTGAGTAATAAAATGTTTATTTTGAACCCAAATTTTACTTTGGAAAAAGAAACTTTTTATATGTATCTTGAACTAATGATTTCATTATTTCATTTTATATCCCTTATAGAGATTTTTTCCCATCATAATATTTAAAATATTCTTCACAGGGTTTAATTATGGGTAAGGGAAAGGAAGAGTTGAAGATGAATTTTGTTAATTTTTTTACAGAAAATAATTCATGTTTATCATTAAAAGATTTATATAGTGGAAAAAATGTATTTTGATTGGATGTGAAAATAATATAATATTATGGTTTTGTTATGTATATGTTATAAAAAATATTTTAAAACCCTAAACCTAGAAAAATAATCAGATGTTATAGAATGAATAATTGACTTAAAACTCAATATTATGTAAAATTTAAGACTAGGTACTGACATTTGGTATTAGAGGATGGTTTAGATAACATTAGATGTTAGGATAATCTTAATAGCATACCCTTGAACGATTTTACCTTATGTATGAGTATAAATGAAATAATATTTGAATATTACCATGTTTCTTCAATTAAATTATGTTTTTTCAGAATGGTTTTCCATAGAGGAAACATGGTGGATGATGGGTAAAGGAAAAGATAAGAAAATATCCTTTAGAATCATCAACATGAAATGGGTGGAACTAAAACAAATTAGTTTTTGGAAGTAACCGACCTATTAATATATGATAAAAATTGTAGTTACATTCATGTAAGTGATAATAAAATTCCACTACAAAGGAAAATGATGATAGTGGAACATTTTATGTGGAAAAAACTAGCTATAATTAGTGGATATTTTGATCCAGTGGTAGCAGAGGTGTGGATTAATTCCCTAGAAAAGATATTCGATGTTATGGGGTGTTCATATCAACAAAAGTGAAGCCTTTAAATTTATATTTTGATGGTGAAGATGGCCGGTGGTGGTCAATAATCAATAATATCATGTAAGGATAAGAGATTTGTTCCTTGTAATGGGATTTATTTAATAATATTTTCCTTTAGAAATTTTTTTGTAAGGAAGTTGGACTCAGAATGGAAAATAAATTCCTAGAATTAAAAATAAAGGTAGAGGATTTAGTAGTCATGAATAAATAAAACTTCACTTGTTTAGAATGGTACTCTCTAAATGCCATTTAGGATCATGATAGTGAAATATATCATTTTTATTTTGGTATAAATCCACAATATTGAATTGAATTGGCTTCCCATGTATTCAAAATTTATTTTTATCATGTTTTATGAGTTGAGAGGGCAGAAATATAATTTTTTGATGATCATTTATTTATTGAAATAAAGATGAAGAAAAGTTATAGATGATAGGAAATGGGTAAGAATCAATAAAATAAATCTGAATGTATGAAAATAAATTTTCTAGATTTTGGACAATATAGTAAAAAACACTTAGGGAATGACTTATCAAATCTAGGAAGTGCTTATGATGTGTTATGTCTGGGCATAGGTCTTGTGACTATAATAAAAATTATCTTGTTAATGAAATGATTAATTCTAGTAAATATGAAATAATTTTTTCTAAATGTGTTGAGATGGGGAATTATCCACATACATGCTTAAAAAAATACCTCAATGATATGAAATATCCATACAATCAGAAGAACAATGTGGTTAAATCTTATAAAACTAGTTTTGTAGATTATAGGACATCAAATTAATTGGCATCAAATATTTTATTTGTTTATTCAGATTATGGTAATTCCTTGTTTTATTTAGGGTCTACATATTCATTAATATCTAAGAAATTTTCTACTAAATTGGAAATCCAACCTCATGAAATAGAATCAAAACTTATGGTAAAAACACTATGAGGAAGTATTATGGAAAAAAGTGATTATAAAAATCTTATGATATTTTTTCCTAGAAGGATTCTTGTTGGATATCATGTTGTATTACCCATATTAGAGTCTCATGTTATTCTGGGGATGTATTGGCATTCTATATACTCTAATAAGATAGAATCTAGTGCTAAAGAAGTTGTTTCTCAGAAAGAGTCTAATTTTGTTTACGATAATGAATCCTTACCATTGATTACTTATCATAAAGCTATGAAACTATTAAAATATGAAAATGAGACTTATCATACAATTTTTTTTAAAATAAGGGAATTTTTTGGATTAATGACGTTCTAGTAGTAAATGAGTTCCTAGATATCTTTTCTGATCAGTTGACCATTGTTATACTTGATCGAGAAGTTGATTTTACTATTAACATAGTTGCAGATGAAAATCCAATTTCAAAAAACCCTTATTTAATTTTTAGAGTAGAAAATCTATAATTGAAAAAGATATTACATGAATATCAAGATAATGGTTTGTCACAAACCAACCAAGGTCGACCCCAAATCGGTCACCCGAGACGATCCACGATAAGGATCGAAGGGAATTCCCGATCCCCACGAGCTAGAAAATAGTATCGGGCATAAAAATATAGTTGGTAACAGTGTGAACCATATAAGATAGGTGAAAAAATAAAAAATTAACAAGATGGAAGTATGAAAATAACTAAACTAAGCAATGAAACATACCTCAAGTGACCTCATGGGTAACCCCCAAACATAGAACGATGCTCAATTAAAGAGAGATCCAAAACTAAAGGAACCTAAAACTAAAAAATAGATTATAAATGAACACCAATATGCTCAGCATAAATTCAAATGATAAACAACTTACAATGTCCTTACCTTTAAAAAGATACCCAAATCGTACTAGTTTGAAAATAAGACCTAATTAAATAATGTTTTTTATTCATTTTAGAATCAAGTAACAAGTTTTAATTTTCAAGAAAAAAAATCCGCTTCTACTAAATTTTGAATATAGATTCAATATACGAATTAACATTTCAAAATGCAAGGAAAAGTTTTTTTAATCAAAATATGGTTTTCACAAAAGAGAGATAAATCATGAAACATCTAAAATGGAAATCACATAACAAGCACTATGTTACAAATGAACACCATGGGAAATCAGTATTGGTGACTTGTATAAGTGGGACCATAGAGACCTAGTACCTCAGTGAAATGTGGTATAGAAACCACATCCCATAATTTCCTCATGTAAAAGCCTCTAGAGTAGATCCTATTCATAGTTTTAGTAGTCTGTATAATTTTTAGTATACTCATGCACATGCCACTAGAGATGATTTCATCCAAAATTATAGAGGTTTCCAAATATATCACATGATTAGTTAGTTTTGTAACCATCAATTACGAAAAAAGAATCGAGGATGAAACACTATTGTATCATATAGAGTACTATTAATTGTCCTCCCACCTAGATAACCAAATTTCCCATGGTCTCCATTTCAATGGGTGGTGAATTTTCTTCAAGAAAAATTATATGAAATTATTCTGTTCATTACTCAAAAATATACTCCACATGGATTTTCCTTTTTTATTAAATCCACCTTTATATCTTTACTACAAATCAAAAGTGTCTAACTATGAACATATCAAAAAATCATTTTCTAGGTACTAAATGGGCCACATTACTTCAGAAAGAATAAATTCACTTTAGAAAATATGCTCACCCAACACTTTGAAGTGATAAAGACATTTAAAATTCCAGTAGAACAACAAAGTATTGAAACAATTTAAAACAACTAGTGACCATTCTTAAATCCAAGAAACACATTTAAGAAAATAAATTCACTACGTAACCTTGAATTCACACCAAATCCCATACACTTTTCCTAACTTACGAAATCGTGGAATTTCCCCGTTTTAAAATCACACAAGAATACATGTTTATTCTAATAAACTTTCACAACTAATATAAACACCAAAATGTTTGGGAAATACCCTATACCCCAAAAAAATCGATTTTAGAAACAAATTTTAATCATTTAAAATATTGATCATTCTAAAACAAGCTTGAGATCATATTTTAATGTAAAATACAAATGCCAACACTTAATAAAAACATTAGAAACAATAGATGATCCAACATCAAGAATCTCCGAAAATTTTCATAGCATGCATATACTATTTAATATTAAAACCACTTCTTAAACAACTCTTGAAAATAATGAATTCATTTAAAAGTCTAGGCATAACGGGCCTATAAGGTCACATGAGGTATGTTTTGATTCTTAGTTTAGTTCTTTTCCAACTGCGAGTTTTTCCTACTTTTTTTATGTTTTCACCTTAATTTTATGGGCCAAACCATTCCCAACTAATTTTTTGGGGCCCAACATAAGTTTCCACTGTGTGGGGATTGGGAACAACCTTCAGGCCTCATTGCTGATCAAATCGGGTGACCGATTTAGGGTCAACCCGACTTCGTTTATGAAAAAATGGTATCATAGGAAGGTTCAACGGATGTATTTTGGGGATGTAAGATAGTTTGAAGTTAGGATTTTCAGAATCCAAGAGGTGAATTGTTGGTAGGTGATTGATAACCACATATTCAAAATGACAATCTAATTTCCAGGGTGGTATGGGATCTTCATTCCTCGATGTCTGTGATTGAATCTCAATAGTTTTCAATGTCCATATTATTTTTTGGGTGTTTATGGATGGTCTTTAAATTTGTTGGTCGTTTTAAATGAGAGCATGGTTGTTGTGAATGTCCTAGAAATCCATTTGTAAACCATGAAATTTCCATTGTTGACATGCTATAATCTCACCCAGTTAGTTCATGATCTTCCAATATGTGTGACCATATCGTGTGTAGTAGTTGTTTATTTTATAATTTTTAATATTGATTCATTGAGTGAATTGGTTTCTTTGGTTTGTTCTTTGTGTGAGTATTACTTGGTTTTGGGGTGTTTTGGGGTTGAAAAATTGATGATTTTTCTATTGAAATTGGATTTACAAAATAAAATTATTGGTTTATTTGAAAATGAAATGTGTTATTTTGAAAATAGATGTTCTTTTGGGAAATATTTTGGGATTTTTGAAAGCTTTTATAAATCACAAAATGGAAGTGTATTTTGAAAATGATTTCTAGGTTTTTGAAATTTTGTGAAATGTGAAATTCATGTCTCATTGAAATGGTAATTTCTAAATGATTTTTTTGAACTTTGGTATTCTTATGGATGCTCACGTATATTGATAGTGGGCACGGAGTTGGTATGTGTGGGTTGGTTTAGAGTTGGAAGGGGAATGTACATACATTGGAGGCTTCATAGAATACCAATGCTGAGTGCTTGGTTTTCGAGGAACATTTTTATTTATAAAAGTATGTTTTGATAAGCGGGTGTGTTGGAATTATTTTTTTACAAAAGGGATTGAAATGAAAGTCAATTTTGAATTGGGTTGTGGTGTTCAAATGATTTTTAAAGTGAAAAAAGGTTTGAGTTTGAAATTAAAGTGGTAATATTATAAGAGGATTTTTGGTTTTATTGTGATGTTCTTATTTTTAAAACTAGTATTCCTGGGTTTAGATGATGTTTGAGTTGAGATTTGATATATTATTGGATGTGGTGTCTTTTTTTACATTTCACTTTGAGTGGACTTCGTGATTCTCATTTCGAGTATGCCACCCAGGAATGTACAATGGCCTCTAAAGAATCATTTTCGATTCATGATTTTACCTGATCTCCTAAAGGACTATTGGGTTAGAGACCTCTTTGTATGTTTTATATTTTCTCTATGGTGGTCATGGCTTGATAGTGGTTGTGGTGTGACTTGAGCAAGTTGGGTGTATATTTAGGTAATCGGGAACTCTAGATGTCATGAGGGAATTAATAGTTCTTGTTCTGGAAAAAGGACCATTTTAGAATCGATGAAGGTTACTTTACCATTTATTTTTTCAAGTTGAGTCACAATGGGGGGATTGTGATAGAAAGAGTTTTATTTTCTTGATGTTCTCTTGAAACGTTACTCATCTGATGAGGAGTGTGAACCAGAGGAACTTATTCCTAGAGTGTCTACTTCGTCACTCCATGTTTCTTGATCTAAGTCTGATAAGCTCATTGCATCTAATTTCATTGGTTTGGAACTATAAGAACCTTTTCCATAATCCTTCAAAGTCAAGTTGAGGTTGTCAATGTAGAAATGTTATGTAATCTGTGTTTCTAGAGGACGAATCCTCAGTTGGAGGTTGGAGGTTTCCGACTACGGTGCAACAAATGCTTCAAGATATCTGGAATCCACCCATAGGTCCCGAGTGATTATTTTCACACATTCAGGAAATCTCTAGTTGGGGGGGGGGGGTGGGGGGACATGAATCCAACCTATTGTATCTGAAATTAGAGAGGACGTCGTCTTCTATTTCCATTCCTATGGTTATTTGTTTTTGGAAATTTTGATTTGAAGGTCCCACTGGCCTCTTTCCCAAATTGTTTCGTGGTTATGTCTCATGAGATATAATGTATTTAGTGGATAGTATTCAATTTTAATGGTTTTGGGTTTTGGGTTTTACCCAATGGAGGTTATTGTGTCCTGAGGGAGTGATGAGTCAAAAATCAGTGTTTGTTTCAGGTTTCTTTCATTAGGAACCCCATTATCTTGTGTTAGGAATTGATTTGTGCTGGTGGGTTCGTGATTGAAGGTCTAAACCGCATGTGTTAACTTTTTATTAAAATGGTGGGGTTACCCATCACTAGTCTCACAGGTGTCAGGAGTTGGGTTTGGTTTTGTGAGTGGTTTTGATTCGTTTGTGTCAATTTTGGTGTGAATCCTTATATAGTTGGCAGACCATCATGAAATGAACCCAAGGGAAAATCAGTCTTCAAAGAGCTCCTGATGGGTCAATCCTTTATTCTTGTTCCACCCAACCTCATATGTGATAATTAGTTTTCTGGGTAATGGGTCATATGATGAATGTCTGTGGAAGTTCCACTGATCGTTGGTAATTTATATGCTAGGGGTCGGGGTGTTACATGTTATAGATTTATTAGGAGATTATGGTCCCTCAATATCTTCCCTATCATTTATTTTTTAATTTCCTGGGATATCATTGACTATTAATTTTTTTATCGAGTGAGTTCTTAGGTTTTATTCCTTAAATAATCAAGGTAATATTTTTAAAATATTTGCATTGTGATCTATATTTTGACCAACCCAGTCATTTTGGACTTTGTGGGGGGTGAAAAGTGTCATGGTGGGGAGAATTTTCACACCCTAACCTGACTTCTCTATTAATTTAATTATTTTACTCATCCTTAGTCTTATTTTTTTTGAGCGGGTTGAGTCATGCTTAAATTTTTTTAGTTTTTACAGAAAATTCTCTTTTCGAGATTCGCAACATCTGACACATAGGTAAAGAATGGTTTGGAAACCATGTGACTTTTTTAAAGTCACAGTGCAGCCTTCCCAATCTTAAAAATAAATAAATAAAATAAAATGAGTGATATAAATAAAATAAAATAAAATAACTAAAATATAATACGAATAATTGTTTAAATAATTTTATCAATATTATTGAGAATATTATTATTATTATTAGCGATAAGAATATTAATATTGTTATTAATATTATTAATTTATTAATATTATTATTATTAATGTTATTATTATTATTATTATTAATGTATTTATTATTAATTATATTATTAGTTTTCAGTTTTATTATGTTTTTTTGAGATGACCCAAAGGGGTCTCTTTCTTTATCCTCACCCACCCCCCTTGGAGCACTCTTGTAGTGCGTGAGCTCTCTTTGGCACACACCCTCCTGTGGAGAGACACAACCCTTCGCTGATCCCCTATAGCATATGTGTCTCCCTCTTATGGACCCTCATTTCACAACCATTTTATTACGAATTCTTCATGTATTCCCTTTGATTCCACCAGTTAAGGTTGTTTGCTTTCCACTCCTCCATCGCTTTGGTGTTTTTCCTCCCTTATTCATCTTATCAATTCGAATGAAAACCCTAAGGTTATGGTTGATGGGTTTTTGTGTTTCTTCCTTCTATAGGGTGTGTAGATGATCTCTCGGGATACATTCATGTGTGTTATGACAACCAATATTGAAGGAGAAACAATTTGATTTTATTTGGTCTTCCCGCCAATGATTTCAGGTAAGGTTTTCCTCCTTTATTCTTTGTCTCTTAGTTTATATTTGGGTGTTTTATTATTTAAGAGTCTCTTGTATTTAATTTAAGGTGTGTTTGATTATTCCATGTTGTTTTGGTTCACTACTTCCATTCGAGGTAATGATTTATATCTGATGGTTAGTAATGCCTAGTTTATTTTGGGTCCTTTGGATGATATAAGGTGCCTAGTATTTTTTGTATTGAGTTCTGGTTGTCCTTGATACAGTTTTGGGATTTAGTTGTCAAGAGAGAATTTTTTGTATATGAATTGGTATAGATTATCTATATTAGTTCCCCCGTTATATATATATTCCCCCATGGAGGAAAATATATTTATATGGGGATAGGTGTGCTCATGTTGCAATATAAAAAATTTATACGTTGGTATGTGTTAATGGGTATGTTCATGTAATCTATATTTAATGATTCCCTTGTACATGTTCATAGAACTGAGAATACATACATAAGGGATATGTGTCCTTATGTATATGTTAAAGTGAATATGGTCGTAGGATGGTTGGAGCAACTTAGAGTTATCACTGAAAAAAGTGTCAATCACCGAGTATCCATCTTGGTTCATATTCGATGTAGGTCCCCTATTCATATTCCATTAAATATAATTCCTTAATTTCTAGAGTTCCTGAAAAAGAATTTTTAATATTAAATAGTATACACGTGCTGTGCATAGTGATGTTGATGCTTGATTTGGACATTCATTTGGTTTTCATGTTTTCTTTATGTGTTGACATGTATATTTTTCATTAAAATATGATCCCAAGACTGTTTTAAAATGCTCAATATTTCAAATTCTTAAAATTAGTTACCAAAATGGTTTTTGCTGTGTGGTGGGTATTTTAAAAAATTTATGGTGTGTATATTAGTTTTGAATGTTGATTAAAATGAATATGTACTCTTATGTGATTTTAAAAAGGATAAATTCCAGGATTTGGTAATTTAAGAAAAGTGTATGGGATTTGGTGTGAATTAAAGGTTAAATAGTGAATTATCTTTCTAAAATTGCTTTCTTGGATTTAAGCATAATCTCATGTTGTTTTAAAAATTGTGAATCCTTTTTTGTTTAATTGGAATTCCAAATGGATTTTGAACATGGAAGTGTAAGGTGAGAATTTTATCTAAAGTGAAGTTATTCTTTGTGAAGTAGTGAGGCCCATTTGGAACCTTGAAAATGATTTGTGATATGTGCCTATTGGAGAGGCTTGTGATTTGTTGTGGGGATTGTAAAGAGAGATTCACTCAGATAGGATATCAGTGGTGAGATGTTTGATGTGTTTTTGAGTAAATAAAATGATAAGTTGATTTATTTTTTCTTGATAAAAATTCAACACCCTGTGAAATGAAGCCCATGGGAAACTAGGGTATCATGGTGGGAAGACTAAGACTAGTACACTAGATGATACACAGTGGTTCATCCCAGATTCATCTATCAAAATTGAATCTTATAACACTAACTATATAAGTGATATATTCAGAAACCATAATAAATTTGGATGAAATCCTCTCTAGTGACTCGTGCATGAGTATGTTTCCTACTATATATACTACTAGAACATTGGATGAGATCCTCTCTAGTAGATTGTGCATGAGGAAGCTATGGGTTGGGTTTTATACCACATTTCACCGAGGTATTAGGTCTATTGGGTCCCACTTGTGCTTTTTACCTTTAGGGATTGTCCGTGGTGCTTGTTTCTGACATGGTGCTTGTGATGTGATTTCCGTTTCAGTTGTTTCATGATGGATCTCTCTTATGTGAAAACCATATTTTAATTTAAACTTTTTTCTTTAAATTTAAAAATGTTAATCCATATAAGGAATCTAATTTTGAAATTGTAGGGGAAGAGAAATGATTTTCATAAAAATGAAAACATGTTACATGAATCTATAATGAATGAAATATATTATTTTATTATGTCTTATTTTCAAACTAGATTGTTTTGAATTTCTTTTTAAAGGTAAGGGAATGTGACATAGTTTTTCATTGGAATTCCTATTTATCATCTCAGAACTCAAACCTACTCTATCCTATCAGTTTTAGGTTCCTCTTATTTTGGACCGCCCTTAAAGATAGCATGGTTTTATGTTTGGGGGTGACCCACGAGGTCACTTAAGGTTTGGACCGCCCTTAAAGATAGCATGGTTTTATGTTTGGGGGTGACCCACGAGGTCACTTAAGGTATGTTTCATTTCTTACTTTAGTTCTTTTACCATTGATTTTTTTTCATTTTAGGTTTATTATTTAACCTATCTTTTATGGGCCAAACCATTCCCAACTATTTTGTTATGATGCCTAGCTCTAGTTACTAGCCTGTGGGGATCAGGAATGCCCATCGAGCCTTATCATGGATCGAATAAGGTGAACAGTTCAGGGTAAACCCATGTTGGTTCGTGATATGGTTTCATTCATCCTAATAATTCAACGTGGTTTTATCCAATTTTATTTTTAAAAAAATAAACAAGGTTCCATGAAGCTTTTAACTAATTATAGAGATTTTAATAACATTATAGATAAAAATAATTACTTTTTGCCTCATATAGATGAGTTGTTTGATTAGATCCATGGAGATCATTATTTTGTGATGGTTGACACACGATCGTGGTACCTTAATCTGAATTTGAAGGAGGAATTCATTCCAAAAACAACATTCCATACTAGACATGGGCATAATGAGTTTTTTATGCCTTTTTTATTTTGAAAAATTTCCCCTCTATATTTATGGATATTATAAATAGAGTACTCAAGGAATATTAGGATAATTATGTGATTTTTTATTGAATACATTCTAGTTTATTCCAAAAAATTAGGCTCATGAAAACCATTAATGGATTGTTATAAAAACCCTCTAATGAAATATGTAACAGGAAAAATTTATCAAATGTGATTTTTGGTTATAAAAATTAGCTTTACTTGGGTACATTATAAAAAAATATGGCATAATATTTGATATTAACAAAATAAAGTGGTTTATTAATGGCCATGACCTAAAAATGTTACTGATATTTATGGTTTTATTGGATTAGCATGATAATATTGGCAGTTTGTTTAAAAACATTTCACAATTATCAAACACACTAACAAAGTTAACAGAAAAAATGGGTGAAATTTTTCTGGATAAAATAATGAGTTGATTTTTTTTATAAATAAAAAATAAAATTGGTGAATTATCTAGTATAGGTTCCAATCTATTGGAATGGATATTTTTTCATCTACAATTATGATCCATTGAAGGGAATTGTTTTCATTATGATGTAGAATGATCCGGTACTTTATTATAAATCCCAATAACTAAAGCATCATTTGTTAAATAGTCCTACACATGATTTGGAAATAGCTGATGTGGTTTTTTAGGTAATAATTTGGAGGTATCATTTATATTGATCCAAGTGTGTAATATTTGCGCATCATAAATGTTGGAAGTATATATTCGCTCAGAAAGAGTTGAGTTTGAGTCATAGAAGATAGATATTACTTATTAAGGATTATTATTTCACAATTAATTATTGTCCAGGAAAATAAATTAAAGTTTAAGATTATTTGATTAGGAAAAATAACGATACATTAACCATGTTTTGTATGGATCCTATCCCTATGATTAATTATTCGATGAATTTTGGTCTAGAAATTGTGGGTGAAGTAAATTACACTTTTTGTTTTTGCTGTTAGTGGAAGTGCATTTGTTGGATAGAACTAAGAAATCTTGGAAGGAAGAATATGAGTTATAGAAAAAGGTATAATTTTTTAATTATAGTATGTTGACTAAATTTAATTTTAATAAATAATGGGTATTTATATTTGAAAAGTGATTATGTCTGCCTTCTGAATCCCATTTGAAGTGGGAGTTGTTAAATGAAGATCATAGTTCCCCATTTTTTGTTCATCCTCAAAGAACTTAGATTCATATAGGAATTTGGGAGAATTTATGGTAGGATGGAATGAAAATAGATATTGATGACTTTACCATGAAATGAATTAATTTTTAACTAGTTAAGGATGAATGAAAATTTACAAAGTAGATACATAATCATTTTTTAGTGCTATAAGAGATTTGGGAAAATACATCCATGGATTTCATGTCAGGGTGACAAAGAATTCTTGAGGGAATAATCAAATTTCTGTTATTGTTGATCAATTGAATAGATCTCCATATTTCCTTCCTAATTAAGATACTTTTTAATTAGATCAAATTTCGTGGATGTATCATTAAAATATTGTTAGGTTATATAGAGGTAGAATCTTTATTCTGTCATCCCATAATCCCCTGTTCACTTATAATTTTTTGGAAAGACCATCATAAGTTCTTAGGAACTAAATTAAATCTCATCACAACATTTCATCCTCGGTCTAATGCACAACTAGGATAAAAAATTCAAACCATACAAGACATGGTACATGTTTGTTCTTTGTATTACTAGGGAATTTGGGATCACTATCTCCATTTATTTTAGGTTCCTTATAATAATAGTTTTCATTCTAGTAAATTAACCAACACTTTTGAGTAAATAATAGAAATTAGTGTTGAAATATAGAAATTATGGATGTAGTAGGTGAATGTAAATTAATGGGTCCATAATTGTTAGAGGACATTGATAAGAAGGTGAGAATGATGTAGAAACATTTGAGGATAGATCATAGAGGGTAGAAAATATATGCAGATTACAAGGGGAAAGTCAATTCATTCGATGTAAGTGATCATTGTTTTCATAAAATATCTCTACGGAAAATTGTAATGTGTTATTTTAGGAAAGGAAAGTTAAGTACACATTTAATTGGACCATATAAAAACCTGGATAAGGTTGGATTAGTTGCATATATAATGTCTTTTACTCTCTGTTTATCTCAGGTACACAATATTGTTCACGTTCTAATGTCAAGAAAGTATGTTATAGATTTATCTCATATTTTGAACCCTATGGTTGGTAACATAAAAGGAAACCATTCATATGAGGAAAAATGCTTTTAAATTATTGATCATAGAGGGAAAGTATTATGGAATAAGGTAATTCATCAGGTTAAGTTTTTTATGAGAAACTACATAGTTGATAAAGAAGCAAGGGAATATGAAAATGCTATGAAGGAAAAATAACCCAATTTGTTTAATAAGTGAATAAAATTTCAAGGATAAAATTTCCAAAAGGTGGGGGGAGGGGGGATAGAATGTAACAAGCTTGGTAATGAAATAATATAACATTTTAATATTTGTTAGTATTCTTGAATTATATAGTAATATTTTTATATGATTTTATTTAAAAGTTTAAATTTAAAATTATATAATTATATTTTGAAAAAATAAATTTCATTTTCCAATTAATCATGTCAAAATAATATTATGGTCATTTTTTAATAATTTTCTAAAAATATTTATTTTTCAAGAAATAATGAAAAATACTTCTTTTTATTGAAAACCATATATTAATTTAATGTATAAACATGGTAAAAATATGTTTTGGGTTAGTATTAATATTTTTTAATATTAATTTAAATCAACCAATTATTTTTTTCTAAATTGATTTAATAATTTAATTTATTTTAAAAACATTTATAATTAAAATGGTAATTCATCCAAAAAATATGTTTTCATGGAATTTTCCAGATTTAATTTTGAATTAAAATCTATACATTTTGTGTTACTAATTTATAAAAATGGATTATATATAATTAATCATTACTTCCAAATTTATTAAATAGGTCTCCTTTATTTTTGGAAATTATGATTAGTAACTTCTGTTTTTTTACCCTAGATAAGAGAAACTCATGTAATTTAGGGAAAAATAAAATGATATAGACTAGAACATGACCGTATAACATAATCCAATTTAATTGGATGAGTAAATTTCATCCATAATAAGTTATGAATTAGTCATATGACAATTAGGATGCCATTTGGATATGGTTATAACCTTTATAATATTAAATTTAAGGAAAAGTGAAATATTTAATACTCTGTTTTTAATAAGTGTAATATTTTTAGTATAGTTTAATCCAATAGATATCGTTTCCTATAAATAATAACTTGATATATAAATTCTTTATATTGATAATTTTATTTTATTTTTATAATTTTTAGGGAAGAATATTTAACATATGTGCTTGTATAACGCTAATGTAGTAATTAATAAATTATTACATAAATAAAAAAATGTTAAAAAAAATATAATTTGAGATAAATAATGTTATTAATTAATTTTAAATTTTATATTAAAATATTAGCGATATAATAAAATATTGTTTCTAAATTATAAGTATAGTCTTTATATAATTAATGTGTATCAAATGAATAGTCCTAAAAATGACATTATTGATATTTTATAATATATATTGATTTATTGAGGAAATAAAATTTAAAAAAATATTAAATTCTGAAAAGAGATACGGATAAGGATCAAAATATCTTCCATCGTCCATTTATATTACATTTTCCAATTTTTTTTAATAATATTAACTCTCATAGTTTAGAAATCCATGTTGTCACAGTTTGTGTTAAAGGGGTTTAATAGTGGTTATAACCCAAGGGTTAGGGTATAATTATAGTCAAAAAATATATTTATTTTATTTTATTAAAATATTTATACACATAATCATCTTATATTATTAATAACAATTTTAAAACATTTTTAATCAATATTAATTTATATTAATATATTATTTTGAGAAATTTTAAGAGTTCCCCTCCCCTCTCTTATAAATGTGAACCACTTCTTCTCATTTCATCACTCATTAAAAAAATTTGTTTCCTTATATACCTACAAATATAAATTTTTATAAATCATTCACACATTCTATATGTATTGGTTTATGCATAATTCCTAACATATAAGACTTAAGGTGTTAAGAAATAGATGTTTCCCAAATAAGATGTATAGTTTTCAAATGCATGTTTTATTTTTGTTTCATTCTCGTATTCATTAAAATATTATTAAAATATGATAAAATAATAAATAAAATATCATTCATATACTTATATTTTATTATGTTTATTGAATAACTGATATCCATCTCTTATTCAATCAAATGGGGAAAGAGTTCATCGTCCGTGTGTACGATGAACTTCTATCTTCTGAAACGATGTAATTCATTTTCCATCACCGCCTCTCAAGAATATTTATAATTATTAAATTAATGTTTATATACTATAAAAATTATATATTTCTCATTATTAATGTACAATATTTCATTTACATTCTTACTATTATAGGAAAATAAAAACGATAACTTCATTGGTGTGTATATGTTGATTACCACTTCCAGGAAGGGATGCGATTTATTTTTCATAACAAAATCACATGAATTATAAATATATGTATATTTATAGAAATTATATTATATATATATATATATATATGATATTATGATAAATTTTTAAAGGAAAAAATAATAATCATTATTTCCATGATGATCGTTAAAAAATGAAAATGTTACTCATGTGTACGTACAACTTATGGTCTTCATGATTTTAACATATTTTTTTTCATAACCATATTTAATGGTTTAATTTATAACTTTAAATAATTTATAAATTTGATAACTATATCATGAATAATATTTTTTATATGATTTAATAATTACCACTTTGACCATAGTCAACCAATTGAAGTCATTTTGGACTAATGAACTGAATGTCCTCAAAATATCTGATATGAACATAAATGATTATGTAATAGTATATAATATGGTATTAATTAATATAAAATAAATAATTAAATGAAAAAAATTATCCTATGAAATTATAAATTAACCTACATTTATTATTTTGGAAGATAAATATTGTTCATGAAAATTCCAACTCATGGTAAGGTACATTCAATTAAAAATCACCATTTAAAGTTTCAACTAAAATATATATATTCTTTTATATTAAATTTCTTGTTTTGCAGATAATGTTTTAAATGAAATTTTATATACTATATTTTGAATCTATTCTCAACTATGTTTTATTTATTTACCAAATATTTTTAAAGGAATCCTTCTGTTATTTTCAAAAGGAGGTACTTTGTGACTTTTTCTATAATATGGAAGGAATTCCTTTTATCTGATACATCATGATAGAATTATCTCACCTTCATGAAACCTTAATGCGTTTATGGTTTATTAAAAATACTAAATGGTTATTTTCAAATAATATTTTATCCTTTGTATGTGTGTAATATTCTTTTCAAATAAGTGATTTTCCTCAGGAATGTTTTAACGATGAAAGAATTAATGTTTTTTAATTATCTAATGGTTCATGGGATTTACTATGATAAAAGGTTATTCCATTGTAAAAAAATATGGGTGGGTATTTTATGTCCCTATAATGGATTAGTCATGTATAAAGTTAACCATTATGGTTATTAAAAATGTAATTATCATGGGTACACCATGTATAACTCTGAGGGTTTTGTCGAGTGTAATCGTGAGGGTAATTTCATGGTTGTTTTTGGGGTTAAATAATATGTGTATATGATAAAAAATACTTCTCCTAGTTACCTATATTATTTCTTTACTCTTGTTATGTTTTAATAGAAATATAATTTTTTCAAAGTCAAGTTACTGATTTTATGTCCCATGGAATGTAAATATTAATTTTATGTGTAACATTTAAAAAATGATTACATTATATTATCATTTTTTAAAGGTATCCTTTAAGTAATTTAATTTTTATTTTATATTTCTTATGAAATGTTTCATGGATACCTTCAGGTATAACAATTTATTTCTTGAGTGATAAAATGATTATTTTGAGCCCAAATGATATTTTAAAAAAGGGATTTTTTTAAGTATCATGGACTAATGGATAATTTCATTATTTTTATGTACCATATTGATATTTGTTTCTCATACCAGATTTTAATATGTTTTTGAATGGTTATAAGGATGTGTTAGGGAAAGGAAGAGTTCAAGATGAATGTTTTAAATATTTTTCCTAAAAAGAAATCGTGTTTTTGTATAAAATTTTTAAATGGTGGATTGATACTGATCAGAAATGTTAAATTTTTAATACTATGTTTATCTTATGTACATGATATTCCCTAATCTTCTAAAAATATAAACCTGAATAGCTACTCAATAGTTACATAATTAATTCTTCACTTAAAACTCATGATTATGAAAAGTTTAAGGATGGTTCCTTATATTTTTATACACCGAAGTGCATTACCATTGGGTGAACTAGTTCTCTTTGTTAATAGGAATGAATGATAAATTTTTCTCCGTATTGACTATCTAGAACCTATGAAAATAAAAATCAGAAAAAATATCAACTATCCTATATTTATGAATTTTCCAATCAGTTTTAGTGGGATCAATACTTCTCAATTATTCCCGTCGAATTGAATATCATTAATTATCACTGAAAAGAAATTGAAAATCCAAAAAAACATTTTCTTCACATTTTCATTAATATTAATTAATATTGTTTTAGTTAATAATCACAAATTTCCAATATATCATCATGGATTTAATTAATAGGGTCTTTATATATTTGTTTATTGATTTTTTTTGTATTATTTATATATTATATTCTCATATATTCATATGGAATGTAAATTTTTTGATATAATTGGAGGATTATTGTAGAAACATTGAGAGAAATTAAATTTTAGGCCACGTTTAGAATGTGTGAATTAATGATAAAAAATGGTTCATTCATGTGTCATCTAATCCCAATAGATGCTATATTTTTGGAACCTTTAATGATTGGGGTCATAAAAAATGGCCCAGGTCAAACACTATAATTAATATCTACAGTTTTCTTGGATTATTTGGACACTATCAATGATTTTTAATAAATATATAATGATATTAGAATCCACTAACAAAGTTAACTTAAAATGGATTCATGTTCCAATTATTATATGAAAGTGAATAAAATTTTAATTATCTCAAGTGATTTTTGGTTTCTGTACCAATACTCACACTACCCTGTAATATAGAAGGTTTTATAATAACAATTTACATAAAAAATAAGGTATTGGGATGTGTTTTAAAGGAAAATAAAATTGTGGAAGAATATACCTCATGTGGATTAATGATTAAAGTTAAAAAATTATCTGACCCATGATTTGTATCTATTAAGGGTTTTATTTTCATTACTGATATAGTGGAATAATATTTATTGTGATGTGTTTGAAATATATAATGTCAAAAAGAGATTAGATTTTATATTCACATAGATGTAATGAGATGTATGGATTTGATAAAGGATGGTGGTATCTTGAAACATTACATCATTGGTAAAGAAAATTGGGTTGCTAATTTTTTGGGTAGGAAGAATCTTATTACCTTATCTATGAGGAGGATTTAAAGAGACATAATATTCATTGATTTTAAAGGGATAGACCCTAAAATCATGAGGGAATAATAGAAAAATTACCCTTTCCAAATTACTTCTCAACCATTATTAAAGAAAATATCAAGGATACATAGAAGGATGATATAAGTATAAAGAAGAATGTAGGAAATGTTATAGAGTTCAACTTTGAAAATGATAGATTTATAAGATTTAGAAAAAAAGTACGTGTTCCATCAATATAAAAATTTAAGAAGTGCTGTTAGATAATTCACATAGATCATCATTACTTATACGTCAAAGAATCTCAATGATGTATTGAAATCTCAATAAATGTTTTTGTGTGATATCCAAAAGAGAAAAATTATAATGTACTTATCATTATGTTCGATATAACAAAATGATATGGTAGAGTGATAAATTATAAGTTGATGATTCCATGATTGTATATATGGAAAATGATAGAACAACAACATGGATTTATCCTCTCTAGTGATTATTTGAAAAATTTATGTCACCTATGAGATAACCAAAAATATAAATCAATACTCATTTAATGAAAAACAATAATGAATTTAAATTTTTTTAAAAGTAAAATAAAATGTTGTTTTCTTCTCAAGAAATGCTGCATTTATTGTTTTATAAAGATAAAAAGTTGTAGTAGATTTCCTAATGTCTGATGTTTGACATATTATTTTCTGAAATCTAGTGTTTTTTCATAAAAATATATATTTTGAGATACTTCATTGTTCAATGGATAATTTTATCCATTACCTGTAATTGTTCTGGAAATTCAATGGGGTGGAAAGAGAGTGTATGTATCCTCCTTTTATACTTTAACATGAGGGATAATGTTGTCCGATGAGTGATGGTTTTATATACCTGGATGTTCAGGATTCTGTTTCAATTATGATGGTGCATTTATTTTTGGTTCATAAAGTATTAAATTAGATTATGAAATCTTAGTTTTTTATCTCATTTTGGTTATCTCTTTACATGCTGGGTTTATGAGGATCAAAGGGGAAATGAGAATGAATAGATTATTCAAGATCCTACATATCATTTTTCTCAAATAATTGTCAATTTCAACCCCAACAGAAAAAAATTTATTAATGAAGGAAAAAATCTCACATATCTAACTCCCATTGCATCTAGAGTACAAAATTTGATCATGGTTCACCTCACATATAAGAGAATTTTTAGAACTGTGTATAGGAATTTATGAATGTTAGATAATATGATTTGAATCAAAAAATGATAATTCATGTTTACATTAATCATTTAATCCATGTTGGAGAAGTGGACATCATATGTGAGATTTTATTCTGAAGATTTTTTAAGATCCTTTAGATTAGTGAAGTTTACATGTGGAAAATCAACATCAACATCCCCATTTATAACATGGATAATGTGGATTAAAAATTCAATAAACTCATTTATCATTAAAATAGGTTGAACATGATGGATTAGGGTTGACACACACTCAATGATACTTTAGAAATCATAGATTGAGAATAAAAAGTGATTCTATGATGGGTATAAAATGGCATGAGAAATATTGAACTTGACCTATTAGTCAAAGAATTCCATGGATAAGATGCCAGTACAAATGTCAATTTTTGTTCAACATGTCATGAGGAAAGTTATTCATAGATAAAGGATATATTTTCATGAATTTATTACACATTCTATTTCAAGGTCATAAACATGCTCTAGAAATACTTTATCAATTACCCTAACATGGATATCCTCTATTAAGGTTGATTTGAAGAAAAGTAATTGGGATTCTTATAGGAATGGAAGGAGGTCAATGAGTGCCTTCATGTTACTTTTTCAGCCTTTTCTCTTCTTAATTTACAACTCAAAATTTAAATGTGATATACAGTTTTTGTCATGAGAATAACAATTTTCTTCCCCAATATAATTGAAATTTCACATACATTACACTTAGGGTTGGGAAATGGTTGAGTTAGGAGTTGGGAGGAATTATATCATTGCTGCTAACTGGGGTGGGATAGAAGTTGAAAATTTCTTTTTCAATATTTATGAGGATAGAATGGGTGAATGATGAAATATCTTCAATATCACCTTCCCATGGTTTCTTAGAATAAGAGGCATGTTCTTCATTAGGATTTCCAAGATTATGGTTCTCAATAAATCTATTTAATTGGATTGGGTATTGAGAATGATCACTAAGATAGTGGAATCTAGGAGAAGAAAGATGAAGATTTCTCATTTTATTTAGAGGATCAAAAGTATATGGTTAGTAGAAGTTACCACAACCATGAAAATATTATAATTGGTTTGGATTCTGAATAGGTAACTAGTGGTGATGAGAAATGGGATTACCCTACCTCAATCTAGGGTTATTGGTAGATGAGAAGGGATTATAGTGGGGTTGGGTAAAGTTTCTAATGAACTGACCTCATTGTTAGGGGATTGTGTTCCACTGATAATATGTTCATTGAGCTCTAATGGAATACAATAATCATATGGATCATCATGAGGATATATACATGTGTCTATTGGATGCGTTTTGGGCTGTAGATTCCAATTTTTTGGATATTTTTAGGGAACAAAGATTGTGGAGAAGATGAGTTTGGGGATTTGGAAGTAAACACTAGTTGTCACACAAAACCATTAATATCTCACATCCAATCATTCATCTTGATTGGAACTATATATTGATTCTATTTGAATTTTTACACGATCATGTTCTCTATTATGGAATTGATGTGTGTTTTCATCCATGATACCTATTATATCTTGTGAAGCTATATGTGTTTTTTCAACAAGAGAAACACAACTTGTGGCACCGATGAGTTTTCTATCCATATAAAATACCCCTCATAGAATAATTGGATGAAGATAAAGTTATGAATTCTAAGGTTTGGGAAGGTTTCAAAAAGATTTTAAAGTATCTACCATTACTTATGGAGAGATTTATTAGGTAATTAACTAATAAAACTAATATCATTTTAGATAGAAGTTGTTCAAGAAGTAGATAATAAGTTATTTGAGATGACTATATTCATGAAATTTAATGTTCTTATCAAACTAGAAGGGAGTTAATAGATCCAATACATTGATGAGTCAGCTAAGGAGAAAGGGAATTATTGATGTTTGATTTCTTATTAAAAACCCTATTAGGCTTCAAGGTAGAGCACACCACTTTGAACTCATTGATGTGATTATGTTCATCTCATTGTCGAGCCTATGGAAATGATGCAGTAGATAAATAAAACCTTATATTAGTTTGAAATCACCCTTAATATTTGGATATTGAATACCAAGGGGTTAGCATGTCATATTAGGGGAACAATCCTCTTTTATGTTTCCCTTAGTATTGGCCATATTTAGAAAAATTAGATGGGAAATGAATGAATCTTGATTGATTTGTTTATCTCTAATGTTACCCCAATGTTGAATTTTTTTTCCTAGATTTATGGATCAAAAAAATATGATGGATTTTTTTTAGGCTACTATTTATTTATATAATATCTGAAAAGAAGAGGAATGTGGGAATTTCAGTGTTTTTTATGATTTTTTAATTTTTTTTGTTTTGTTTAATTAAAAAAATATCGACTACAGTTGAATAATCCATAGAAATAGAACCATTTGAAGCCCAACCAATATTATCTTAATAACCCATCAACGTTCTGGTGGTCTGCTAATTTGTATATATGTATTAGGGTCAAATCCTTGGTGATGGTATTATTTTTTGTAGTTGATTGTTTTTTTCATTTTAAAGGGGTGTTTTTGTATAGATCATAAATAAAATAATTTAGTGATGAATATTGATATAAAATTTTAATAATGATTGGGTTGAGTCCATCATTAGGTTGTTAATATTATGATATCTTATATATTTGGAAACAATTTCATTAAATTGACATCCATTTGACGAGTAGATTTTGATCATAACTCTCAATAATTTTTGATTTAATCCAAGCCTTAACAAGGGTTATAATCATTATAATGTCTCATTCATGGAAGGTTCAATATTTTATGAACCCATGTGTATTTTTGGGTTCCAATAATCTGTTTAATCAACATATGAATAAAACATGTCATTAATCCATAACATATTTTGTTTGAAATATATAATATTAATTCATAGAATGATAAATGAGAGAAAGATATCAATAACTAAACATCCCCAAATTATGATTCAAATAAATGAGATATGTAAACATAAATTTTGGTTGTTAATAAATTTGAATATTTTGTTTATTGTTATGAGTTAAAACTAAATGAAAAAGAACTAATTAAGAAAAGTGTTGTGCGTCAAACACACACGTGAAAGATAAAAGGTATAAAAACATCTTGTTGATTAAATAACAAATGAAAGGGGGAAAGGGTTTTTATCTTATTTTAAAAAATTATAATACCATTAATATGACACCAAATATAGTGGATGATAATTAGAGATTATGTTTATAAAACATTATTTAATATTCAATTGAAGAGAAAATTATCTTCCACAATTATAAATGAAAACAAGGGAAAATACACATAAAAAATGGTGGAGTGGTATATCTTATTGAAAAAATATTCAGAAAATTCCTCCTTGAAATTTTGAGCCTATGGTAATGAAAAATCTCTTTTTTATGTGATTAAGTGACAACCCATTTCATGTTGATAATGAGAATCCATTTATAGCCAAAAGTAGTGGACTGTTTTCATTCCAAAATTATCCCACATGTTGGATTGTCAATACGACCATATAGGGAGATGTATCTCATAACATATCCTTATTAAATTTGGTAGATATGTATGTTTCATGTAGAACCTAAAAGAATTAGTGAAAAAATCACATTGTTCCACAAGGATGTAACCCACCATTCACATGAAGGATGTTATCATATCTCATATAGGATGGATAGTAAGAATTTATATGTGGTATAACAATTAATTAATTTTCATAATGTTATGAATATCATATATATTCATTTAATCTATCCCTATTACCATCCAATAAAAGTTTAAATAAAAAACAGATCATATCATTTTGTGAGGCGGCAGTACGCCTTACAGACGAGCGACAATATTGTATTTCAATAGGTTAGGGGGTAGGAAGATAGATTTGGTTTCATAATTATATAGTTATAATAATATCATAAATATCATATATAAAAATTAAATCCATCATTATAACCATTTGTGAGTAGTGGTGATGGAAATTGAATAACATCGGTTTGTGAGGCGGTAGTCCACTGTAAACAGAAATAGTGAATTTGTATCCCATTTGAATAAAGAGGAGATGTATTTTTATTTTTATCTTTAAATCATAAAATCACATTAAATGGGATATATTATTGTTTTTATGTTATTATATTTGAATAATATTTAAATAGTTCAGATGAATAATTTAAAAAATGCATATTTTAAAATGTTAACTCTTCTTCGAACAACCCATTTAGGTTTAACCGAATGCTTTTTTTGTTGAATTTATGATCTCCTCAATTAATCTATAATTATGGGGAGTTATAAAAGGAAGATATTTTGTTAGGTATTTTACTAACCAAAGGGTTTTTAATTGTGATGTTGAGAGGAAAGGGGGTTTCTTTTTATAGTTGGGTAACAAGACACACGTGGAAATTTTGAAAATTATAATTTGTATCCATATTTTTTACATTCCAAAAAGCTGAAAAATGTTCCATTATAGATCCTTAGATGCTATATTGTCTAAATATTTACATAAAATGGGGTTTTGACTTGTTTCTAGGTCATTTTACCCCTTATATTTTAGTTTAAACCCCGATAAACCTGTTTTAACCTAAACAACAATAATTAAGTTTTATTAATTTTACTATTCATTCTGAAAAAAAATAAACTGAATTTATTACATAATATAAAAAATTATGATTAAAAATATGGAATCTATACTTCCAAATTATATACACATAAGTGGAAATATCTAATTTAAAAATAATCCCATAGATACAGTGAGAAAACGGTATTCCAAAGTGGAAACATTCAGAATATCCAAATTTATTATATCAAAATTCAATATAAATTTGATTTAAATTACCAAAATTCAATTAATAGATATATATTTTAACAATATATATATATATATATATTTAATACCATATAAATATTAAATTTAACTTGTAAATTCATTGAATAAAAATTCATATTAAAAAAATGAGTATTTTTTTACAATTCACTCAAAAATTATATATTTTTTGGAAATTATCAAAAAAAAATATCATTTTGAAAATATGATTAAAAAATATAATTTATTTTTTTCAAATAAATATTTTATAAGTTTCAAAAAATTATTTTTCAAAATATATCAAAAATAATATTTTTCAAAATATATATATTTTAAGCATAAAAGTGGATTTATTGTTATCTTATGCCTAGAAAAAAAATATTGAATGTTAAAAAAGTTAATTCAATATATAATATATAAATTTAATTTAATTCATTCACCTAAAATGAGTTAATTTATTTATTTATATTAAATATGTTTTTCATATAAAATTATTTTTTCAGAAAAAGATTTCCATTATTTTTAAATGGTTTTTAATTTACATTAATAAATAATTTGTCACCAATGAACACATTTTATATACACGTGTAACTCATATTCTATTATAATTTTTTAATCCTATTCGTACCTATCGTTCCAATATCTAGGCGATAACTAACATATTAAATATAAATATTTTCTTAGTTTTTCACCATCTGTTAAGACTCTGTGTTGTGTCTACTAAAAGATAATAATAAATTCAAATTTATTCAAAAAAATTATATCATGAAATCTTTGGGTTTTACAGTGGAGACCTATTAATTTGTGGCAATAATATGTAACATGGGGGAATTTTTTTCATGATTCTAGTGGAGGTGGTTACAGGAGCCCTGATGGGAGGTTCTTCAATCGAGATGCATCAGTAATCGACTCCTTGATGCACCTCCAAAAGTTATGGAAGACATTGTTTCTTATTATCAGGGTAAATTATCTCATTGATTTTATAACTATAAAAATGAAACATGGGATTAATTAAATACTTTCTTGAGTTTGATGGGATTGAAGGGTTCATTTACTAGAGGCGCCAACATGTGTCTTTAATGGTCGGGATCAAACAGTGTTAGTGGTGCTTCCTAACAACTATGTTTTCTTCCTGATGCTGAAATAATTATGTGGGTGATGTTATTTAATGACCTAAAAAGGCTCTTTTCCCAATTTTGGTTTCCAAAATATTTTCTAATGATTCCATGGATTTAGGTCCTGGTGAATTTTTTGAGTATGATATTTGTAATCACAATGAAAATAATAAATAATATCACTGATTTGTACAACATCACAGGTGGGAAAACATCTTAATCGAATATTAAAGTTGAATATCCAATTTTCATGTATGGGATATGAATAATGAAGTGGAAAATATGATGATGAACTTTGTTACATTTAATTATTTAAAGATTCACATCAGGGTGAATGTTTTTGTTTCCAAAAAAATTTGTGTTGACATACTTTTAATGACAAACAAATAATTTAAAATGTGTTGAAATAATGGAGCAGTTGAATGTTTTCACAGTAGGTTCCTCATTCTTATTTTGATTTGATATTTATACTACCAATTTATTTTTATATGCTTCATATATTTTCACAATGATTCTTGTCAGTAGGGATCATCTAAGGAAACAACCTATTGATTTTGTATTTGTAATGATCTATGATCCAACTTTCCAAAGGAAGATGATCACTGTGGTTACTTACTAATGATGGTTAAGAAAAATCACTATTCACGAGGATGGGTATTCAAGCTCATCACACCCTATTAGGGGAAATTCTATCCTTCTATAAGAATTTATTTTATTATTAATATATATTCATGAATCCTTCTAGGATCATAATATAGGACTCATTACCATAACAAAATGATTAGGTGTTGAATACTATTACATTCCTAAGCTTGTACAATCAATGACACCACCTAAATGTATCAAAGATTATCCATATTATTTCTTATTTTTCATATGAATAATGGATTTCAATTCAATTGTGGCTAAATTATTGTGAACTCTGTAGTTATTTTCCATCCATAGAGGTGAAATCTATTTCAGAATTGTAATTGAACCACCAGAAGGTGTCATATGAATCCACTGAAAATATAGAATAAAAACCCATGTAGTTAATATAACACCATGATTTTTAGATTAACACCATTGATAATGGATGTATATGAGGTAATTTATGCATTGGATATAGAGTTAGGGCCTTAGGAAGACATCAAAAATATCCTGTTTATAATAGGAATCTGAGTTCTCATAGTTTATTTATTATATGTATCTAAATTGTAAAAGATGTGGTGATAGGGTTTGAGTACCACATATTCATATAGTGATTCCATGATATTCATCATTTATAATATGACCCTTTGAGTGAAGATATTATGTAATCAAACAAGCACCTAAATAGAGGACCATAATGAGGCATTAACCCCATGACAATGGATCAATCATCAAAGATCTCTAAGACCATGTGATTCAGGCCCGATGTGATAAAAAATAGTTCATTGATTATTTAACACATTTCATTATATATTTAGGTTTAATTGAATCATGATTACACATGGAGGTCCCCCTGATCTTCATGCAGAGCTTACACACTACGTCCGTCTTGATATTCAATTGGGGGTTCACACTGAGCTCTACCTGATATTATAGTAGGGTTTAGACACTTATATCTCCTTTATTCATGAAGATAATACATTTTAAGGAGATGGATCCACAAGAAAATAAATGATATTTACGTTTGATAGGGATCTCAGACCATAAGAAGACGTCATATGTATCAACATATAATAGGAATCTACATTCTTATAGTTCAATTTTCTAGACCATCGATTTGTAGGGATGTATGCTAAAACTCAAAGGGATTATATCCCTAGGTTTTAGGAAATATAAGGACGTATACCATGATGGAGGACCATGTTTGGGGATATCTTTACCATGCAATAGATATGATCATCTTTGATCACAAAGACCACATGAGTTATTCTTGATATGAGAAACAATAGATGATCAAATATCAAACAAATAGAAATGAATCTCAGAACGAGTATGTAAGAGGCTTACCAATTAGGTATACCTAATGTTAGTTTCATTATTACATGTTATTCAGATATTATATGTCTAAATGAAATGTGGTCTTGATATTTCATGTGATTTATTATGATGTGAAGGCTATAAGGAATTTGTTGGGGCGTCAGGGGGCTTGATGTTCACAAGTCTTATGAATACTTATGGGAAAGGATTCAAGTTTATCCTTATAAAAATCATGTCCCTATGAGTTAGGGTGTTTTGTAATATATTTAAAAGAACATGTCAATTATGTGAGGAGAAGGGCTTGGGAGAGCTATAGTGACACCCCAAAGGAATTGTTGAGTCACATTGGTGACATGCAACCACACACTTAGTGTGAAAAAAGTGTGATCAATGGATTCATTTGATCGCATTGGATTCATGATTTTTACATGATCTCCTTGGAATTGTTGAGTCACATTTAGAGTCACACACATCACTTGAAGGGAATGTAGTCTCTTGATTTCTGTGATCCCTTCAGGGTCACATGAATGGGAAAGGATATGTTGTAATGTGATCACATTACCAATAGGTGGTCTTGGTGACTAAATTCCTTAGTCATATGACTAAAAGGCCGTATCGTGATCGCGTGTCTATCATGTAACCAAGAGGCTATCTCAGGACAAAATACATATCATTTGGAAAATTAATTTTCATATATTCACATGAACATGGGATATCTCATGATTAACCCTCACACAAATAATTATTTTTATATATTTATTATATTACCCATCAAGATTTATTAAGGGGAAGGATCCTTTGATCGTGTGATCCCACCGCTCCAAAATGCGACCTCCCATTTTCTCTCTCACAGTTATATACTTGGGGGGGGGGGGTTATAGGAATCAACATCCCTATATGTATTCCTCCCTTCACCTTGTCTTTATCTAGTAGATAGATCATTTAAATAAGTCGAAAACATATCATGAAATTTTCTTCATCAAGACAAATTCCACTAGTGATATCCTCCCCTCATCGCATGATAAACAACATCTTTATGACCAGTCAGGCATCACTAATATCATTAAACTAAAATCATTCCTTTGTTTTCACACTGAAAAAGGGTTCAAAACTAGGTTTTCAAGTTACATGTTTGAGACCATGCGTAGGAATCTCATGACATTAAGTATTGACATGGAAAATGTCCTTCGTGTGATCAGGACAACATGGAAAAGGTCTTTCACATGATGAGGAAAACATGAAAAGAGACTTTATTTGATTATGATGACATATAAAAGGGCCTTATCATGCGAATACCAATATGTTCTAGGGCCTTTGTGTGATAAATATGACATAGATAAAGGAATTATCCTGATTAGGCAGTAATGTCTAATGAAATCTATGTGATCCATGAACTGATCACACAAATATGATAATAATTTCATATAAATAATAATACAACATCGATAAAATAAATATCCCATCATTTATATACATTATCACATGAATACCACATTGGTTGTTGAAAGTATGTCTACTAAGGAATCACATGTTCAATATTGTAACACCCCGAGCTTCCATGATACGCATCTCATTCAATAATGCAATAGCTTGCGTTGTACGCAACTTCGAGTTCTAAAACACCGCGACTAATCAAAGTAGCCGTTATGAATAGTAATACCTACTTTTTGAAATATTATAAATTTTATTTATCAAAATGGACTTTATTTTTGGATTCGGAATATTGAAATTAGCCTATGTTGAATTTTTGGTATTTTTCTGAGAACTTCTAAATTTTTATGAATAGTGAAAAATACTTAAAACAACTTTATTAATCAAAATAATTCATAGTGATAAATTATACTATTGAGTGGTTTTAGAGTATAATTAGAATATATTTTTACCATTTTATCCAATGGTGGTCATTAGAATTAATTTAACATTGAAATTGGACATAAACAATTGCCAATCTTTTGATATAAATTGTTTCTTAAAAACACGCTATTTGTTGTAACAGTGGGAATTAATTATAAAATTAATTAATGCAACTTATATGTTTGGAATTTTGTAAAATAGGCATCATTTTTGAATTCGGAATATCAATTATAGCTTAGGGTGAAATTTTGGCTTTGTTCTGAAAAACTTCAATTTTTGATGAATAGTGAAACCACTAAGTGGTAGTTAAATAACTGATTTTTCATTTAAATGAAATATTACCACTTCTGTGATTTGATTTTCAAAAATCCGACATACATGGTTGTCATTAAGAAGTAAAATGTGGTTCAATGAGATCAAAATAATTTTTTTGGTGAATAGTAACTTTTAAGTTCTTAATCGCGATTAGAGGTAATTAGTGTAGTTTAAGGTAAAAACAATGTTTTATTAATATGATATGAGCTTGACACTTGTCCTACTCCTATTGGATGAGTCATGGCCGACCAATACAACCCATGGGTCAACTTGGGGACCCCATGGAGCCACTTTAGTTGGAAAATGACATTAATATTTATTTATTTAATGTTAAAATTAAATTGACACAAACATGAGTTGTTTTACTAAAACAGTTTTTAAGTGGGGTTACACAAGTCCAAATTTTGATTATAAATATTCATTAGAAAGCTAAAAAGATTTCCTACATCATAGTATTTTTCTTATAATTTTTAGACATTAAATAAATTAAATTATTTATGACATCATGATGATGCAGTGATGACCTCATTATTTAACGATTTAAATAAAATGGGAAGATAATGCAAAATCCAAGGCTTACACTTGTCCAAAGCCAATTAGATGAGGCGATTTCGAACCCTTATCACCTTATCCTCGAATTATATAAGTGTGGGACCTTTAGAATCCGAAAAGCATTGTGAAATAATGTAACATTTCAATCTTTCCAAAAGTGCCCCTCCTCTCCACTTATAAAAGGCCCCCACCTCTCCCACCTCATTTACACTTTCAAGCCATTTGGCTCGGCCAACCTCTGCCCAAATACTCTCCCAACATTCCTCCCTTACTCCTAGAAACCTCACTTTGGGCAGAACTCTTCCCAAGTAAGCCTTTAGCTCAAATCAAAAAGAGTTACCCGATTTTGAGGTAATGTCTTTTATAATGTTGTTTTGTTTTATTTTTCTTCTCCAACCCCCTAAACTCTTTTTATTCATTTCTTTTGTAAGAACACCAGTATCCTCAATATACTAGGATGTTGTTATAAGAAGTATTCGAGCTACACTTACACACACCTACATCTAATGGTTAAAGAACATACGGTTTCTGTGGATGGAGAATTTCTGCCTCACGAAACGATGATTGTTCAACACTCATATAACACCTTCAAAGGTGGCCATTAAGATGTAACTATATTTATATATGATATATAATGTGTTTATGTTTTACTTATGCTTCTTTATTTTTCATTTGTGTCTTACCTTTATGGCTTCCATTATGGGTATACGCGATATCTTCATTTTAGGAAGTGCGGACTACCACCCCCTCAAAGTGATTTGAATCGTTAATGCCATATGTGGGATGTATAAAGGATGGAGTAAATGGTATTATACACTATATTATACTGGAATTATATTATACATTTATATCATTATGATTTAGTTCCATTAAATATGAAATTCAAATGAAAGTAGCGTTCATGCGTACGTACGGCTTACCGTCTCCATGAACGGTGCATTTCATTTCTTACCTCTATATGTTACGTAATATTATAAATGAATGTATATACTGGATATATAAGATATATATGACATCTAAATCATGAATATAATTCTGGATATAATGGATATTTCACCACATAAACAACTTGTAATTATAAGAAGCTTATTGTTGACTCAAGTACCAAAGATCGACAAAACGACCGTTATTAACTTAAATAATTACATAATGTTCATATCATTGTAATAAGTGATATAATAAGGATAATGAAATTAAAAATGGTTCTTAATAAGGTATATATTAACTCTAGTTTATTATTCAGGAGGTTAAAGAACGGTTGAGTCAAGTCAGACACGAGGTAAGGGAACTTCTTAACCCAACTTCCATTCTTTGGGTTAATCTCCTACTTTCAAATTATGTCATGATATTATTATGTTGTATATTGTATTTATACTTTCTTTATGTGTACATATAGTGAATACACATAATAGATATATTCTATTTAAAAATGATCTTTTTAAGGGACTTCGTCTCAATCTCCATTCATTGAGGCATATTTTGTTTTATACACAAATTTCTTTTGTACAGTGTATAAACCCCTTTGACATTTTACGTTTATTCAAAAGGAATCTTTTTATACGAAGCGTTTTACTAAACGACAAAAGGGAATGTTTTTCTTTCCGTACTTATGCGGCGACAATGACTTCTCCGCCACCGTGACCATTATTTGAGTTTCGGCTTCCTATACAAGCTATCTTTTTTTTAATGAAAAATAAATACAAAGTTTTAACTTTCTTTTATTTTGGTATTTAAAATGGTTTTGAAATCGTTTTTATTATATCAAATGTGTTGTATTGATATCTTGTGATTGAAATTTGGAAATGTTATGTTTCCTTTATGCATGTTTTATGTGATACGATTATGTTATGGTTTATGATATGTTTAAACCTATTCATATGAGGAATGTATTGGACTTAATAAGTGACGGGTGGAGCCCGCTATAGCTCCTCGATGCATCGGTAGGTCTCATGAGACAACTAGACGTGGAATTGGCCGAGGCCCTTTCCCAATTTGATTTATGGTTTTGGCCGAGGCCTTAATCATTTTAGATGTCTTGGCCGAGGCCTTGACAAAATGTTTCAGAATGTCCGGCATTATACATTCCCTCATTATGAAAGTGGTTATTGATATTGCATGTGATTATTCGGCCAGTATAATATCCATGTGAAGAAGTGAATGGAATTATCTCATTTTACTTTTGCCATATTATGTTGAAGTTCAAGTTTAAAAGGCTTTTGTTTTAGTTATACATTGCCTTAAATGCTAATGTTTATTTATGAAAGCTTCCGCAATATTGTTATCCTTACTGAGCATCTGAGCTCACCCCTTTCAATGTTTTAATGTTTTCCAGGATTTGAAGAAGTATATTATGAATGACCTGCAGGGATAGTCTGAGGGGATATGAAGACAATATGTTGTTGTTGTTTTGGTTTACTTTATGATGTAATGTAACGTTTACAAATGTATCTAGTGTTTCCAAGGCTACTAAACTAATCGGTCTTTCGAGACTTGATCTTTTGTGATCATGCCAATGTTACGAAGTAATGCACCGACTCTGGGTAGCTGGGGTCGGGGCGTTACAGTTGGTATCAGAGGCAGTTTAGTACTAACCTTGGAAGCTAGATTTAGATAAACTCTGATTAGAGCACATAGCCCAAAGATAGACTTTGAGGATTAGTATAGAAGAACTTCCTAGAATTTTGGTATTATAGAGATGTTATGACTTTTCCGAGCAATACATCCCTGTCTGGATACGAGCAGGTAGAGGCGGATCTGGCACAGATGTACCTAGGGGTAAAACCCGAAAACACCGCTTTGAGCTAGACTCGAACGGGAACTGGTGCACGACAACGGGCCTTGCTGCACTCTTGGTTACGACACTCCCGGGGGATATGCTTAGGATAATTCTCATTTTACTTACAAACCACTATGAAGGGTTATGAGTACATACTTACTCAAAGAAAACATTTCTTTTTATGATTATGGATTATATCCATAAATAGTTCAATTTATGTAAAGTGTTTTACAAGTATGGAATTATGTATTTTGATTCATAAACTAACCTAGTTTATGCCGTTGTATAGAAATGGCGCCCAGTAGAAGGAATGTGAACTCCAGCAGTACGTATGATCCAAAGAGTAAGAAGGATAGTATCTTTCACGGTATTAAGCCAACATTTCGAAGGGAAATAGTCTCCCATGTGTTCTCAACATATGAAGAAATAGTATCATGTGTTAATAGGATAAGTAAAGAATTCTCTGAGTCCTATGGCTTTGAAGCGAAGCAAGAGACGAAAGGGATGGAAGAGAGAATGATGGATAAAGGGATGAGGGGAAAGAAGAATTTTCCAATATGTGGTAATTGTGGGAAGAAACATCATGGAACTTGCCTAAAGGTAATGGGAGTTTGTTATAAGTGTAGAGAGAAAGGACACAAAGTGCGTGACTGCAAGGGTAAGAAAATGGTTTCAAATGTACAATGCTTCTTCTGCAAGGATTGGGGACACTACGCAAACCAATGTCCAAATCATCAGAGTATGCCCCAAATGATGTTATTGGATAATAATCAAGTTATGATACTACCACAGATGAGGAGTAATGATTAGAGTTCTTATGTTGTTATTAAATAATTTTGTAATTTGAGTGTTGTATCAATGATGTACTGGTTATAATAATTATGGAGTATATAAGGATTGTACTGCAGTACTATTTCATCAAGGACTTGAGATTGTGTGGAACCAAGAAAAGTGACTCCACAGTAGGATTAAATTTTTGGAAAATATATGGTTGAGAGAAAGATAGACCATAATATGGTTCTGATACTGAGATTGTGATTTTGGAATAAGACGTGATTGATTTGGATAAATTATATTGGATATACTTAACTTCCTTGAAACTGATTGATGTTTTGTATACATTTTTGGATATAAGAAGTATATCTAGTATTCTATAAGGAATAAGGGATCATGGTAATTCAGTATGTTTAAAAAGAATACATGATGAAGGTATTCACATGTTGTTACGTGGGAAAAAGGATCTTCATTATGTTTACCTTCCTTATAAAATTTGGACTGTGAGTTGGACAGAAGTATTTTGGATAACTATAAAGGTTGGAATGGATTAAGTTGATCTTTGGATAGTATTGTTTAAGGTTAAATAATTTTTGAATATTATTTTTGGAATATTATAATACTATAGTTTTAGGAAAAGGACAACCTGTAGGGTGGGGCATAACCCGTTGCGTCGGACAAAGCTGCAGGAATCGAACCCACAATCATAGTGCGACAGGCCTTTATTTCCTACCACTAGCCTATAGGAAGTCCCTGGTTATTACAAAATAATTTTACTAATCTAAATGGTATGTGTTAACATTTGGAACATTATACAATTAGTATAAGTATAATATTTTTGTGTTCTATTATCTTTTTGAGTGAAAGATGAGTTGAAGGTTGAAACTCTAATTGTCAAGCATAAATATATATATACCTATCTCTTATTCAATGAATAAATTAATTCTTAAACTTTAGTAAAGGGATATTAAAACAAAAAAATGTGTTATCCTAATACCTTATGTCTTGTTGAACTGATGATATTTTAAATCAACATAGATTGAAGGCTTTGAGGCCCTCAATTTGACAGTTGATTGTGATTGATGACCCCAATCGCTCCCTACAAATATTTACGTTTTTCCTCTAATTATATGTCTCTAATTGCCACCAATGTTCTCCTAATCGAGATCATAATTGGGTGGTGACTTGTTCATTTCCCTTTCCCTCTTATTAAGGCTAAATTTTATTAATCTTATTTCCGATGTGGGTTTTCCTCAAAGGTATTTTCTATTTTCAACCTTTTATTTTCCATGAAAAATTTCAAATTGCGAGGACGCAATTTATTGAAGGAGGGGAGAATGTAACACCCCGAGCTTCCACGATACGCATCTCATTCAATAATGCAATAGCTTGCGTTGTACGCAACTTCGAGTTCTAAAACACCGCGACTAATCAAAGTAGCCGTTATGAATAGTAATACCTACTTTTTGAAATATTATAAATTTTATTTATCAAAATGGACTTCATTTTTGGATTCGGAATATTGAAATTAGCCTATGTTGAATTTTTGGTATTTTTCTGAGAACTTCTAAATTTTTATGAATAGTGAAAAATACTTAAAACAACTTTATTAATCAAAATAATTCATAGTGATAAATTATACTATTGAGTGGTTTTAGAGTATAATTAGAATATATTTTTACCATTTTATCCAATGGTGGTCATTAGAATTAATTTAACATTGAAATTGGACATAAACAATTGCCAATCTTTTGATATAAATTGTTTCTTAAAAACACGCTATTTGTTGTAACAGTGGGAATTAATTATAAAATTAATTAATGCAACTTATATGTTTGGAATTTTTTAAAATAGGCATCATTTTTGAATTCGGAATATCAATTATAGCTTAGGGTGAAATTTTGGCTTTGTTCTGAAAAACTTCAATTTTTGATGAATAGTGAAACCACTAAGTGGTAGTTAAATAACTGATTTTTCGTTTAAATGAAATATTACCACTTCTGTGATTTGATTTTCAAAAATCCGACATACATGGTTGTCATTAAGAAGTAAAATGTGGTTCAATGAGATCAAAATAATTTTTTTGGTGAATAGTAACTTTTAAGTTCTTAATCGCGATTAGAGGTAATTAGTGTAGTTTAAGGTAAAAACAATGTTTTATTAATATGATATGAGCTTGACACTTGTCCTACTCCTATTGGATGAGTCATGGCCGACCAAGACAACCCATGGGTCAACTTGGGGACCCCATGGAGCCACTTTAGTTGGAAAATGACATTAATATATATTTATTTAATGTTAAAATTAAATTGACACAAACATGAGTTGTTTTACTAAAACAGTTTTTAAGTGGGGTTACACAAGTCCAAATTTTGATTATAAATATTCATTAGAAAGATAAAAAGATTTCCTACATCATAGTATTTTTCTTATAATTTTTAGACATTAAATAAATTAAATTATTTATGACATCATGATGATGCAGTGATGACCTCATTATTTAACGATTTAAATAAAATGGGAAGATAATGCAAAATACAAGGCTTACACTTGTCCAAAGCCAATTGGATGAGGAGATTTAGAACCCTTATCACCTTAGCCTCGAATTATATAAGTGTGGGACCTTTAGAATCCGAAAAGCATTGTGAAATAATGTAACATTTCAATCTTTCCAAAAGTGCCCCTCCTCTCCACTTATAAAAGCCCCCCACCTCTCCCACCTCATTTACACTTTCAAGCCATTTGTCTCGGCCAAACTCTGCCCAAATACTCTCCCAACATTCCTCCCTTACTCCTAGAAACCTCACTTTGGGCAGAACTCTTCCCAAGGAAGCCTTTAGCTCAAATCAAAAAGAGTTACCCGATTTTGAGGTAATGTCTTTTATAATGTTGTTTTGTTTTATTTTTCTTCTCCAACCCCCTAAACTCTTTTTATTCATTTATTTTGTAACAACACCAGTATCCTAAATATACTAGGATGTTGTTATAAGAAGTATTCGAGCTACACTTACACACACCTACATCTAATGGTTAAAGAACATACGGTTTCTGTGGATGGAGAATTTCTGCCTCACGAAACGATGATTGTTCAACACTTATATAACACCTTCAAAGGTGGCCATTAAGATGTCACTATATTTATATATGATATATAATGTGTTTATGTTTTACTTATGCTTCTTTATTTTTCATTTGTGTCTTACCTTTATGGCTTCCATTATGGGTATACGCGATATCTTCATTTTAGGAAGTGCGGACTACCACCCCCTCAAAGTGATTTGAATCGTTAATGCCATATGTGGGATGTATAAAGGATGGAGTAAATGGTATTATACACTATATTATACTGGAATTATATTATACATTTATATCATTATGATTTAGTTCCATTAAATATGAAATTCAAATGAAAGTAGCGTTCATGCGTACGTACGGCTTACCGTCTCCATGAACGGTGCATTTCATTTCTTACCTCTATATGTTACGTAATATTATAAATGAATGTATATACTGGATATATAAGATATATATGACATCTAAATCATGAATATAATTCTGGATATAATGGATATTTCACCACATAAACAACTTGTAATTATAAGAAGCTTATTGTTGACTCAAGTACCAAAGATCGACAAAACGACCGTTATTAACTTAAATAATTACATAATGTTCATATCATTGTAATAAGTGATATAATAAGGATAATGAAATTAAAAATGGTTCTTAATAAGGTATATATTAACTCTAGTTTATTATTCAGGAGGTTAAAGAACGGTTGAGTCAAGTCAGACACGAGGTAAGGGAACTTCTTAACCCAACTTCCATTCTTTGGGTTAATCTCCAACTTTCAAATTATGTCATGATATTATTATGTTGTATATTGTATTTATACTTTCTTTATGTGTACATATAGTGAATACACATAATAGATATATTCTATTTAAAAATGATCTTTTTAAGGGACTTCGTCTCAATCTCCATTCATTGAGGCATATTTTGTTTTATACACAAATTTCTTTTGTACAGTGTATAAACCCCTTTGACATTTTACGTTTATTCAAAAGGAATCTTTTTATACGAAGCATTTTACTAAACGACAAAAGGGAATGTTTTTCTTTCCGTACTTATGCGGCGACAATGACTTCTCCGCCACCGTGACCATTATTTGAGTTTCGGCTTCCTATACAAGCTATCTTTTTTTTTAATGAAAAATAAATACAAAGTTTTAACTTTCTTTTATTTTGGTATTTAAAATGGTTTTGAAATCGTTTTTATTATATCAAATGTGTTGTATTGATATCTTGTGATTGAAATGTGGAAATGTTATGTTTCCTTTATGCATGTTTTATGTGATACGATTATGTTATGGTTTATGATATGTTTAAACCTATTCATATGAGGAATGTATTGGACTTAATAAGTGACGGGTGGAGCCCGCTATAGCTCCTCGATGCATCGGTAGGTCTCATGAGACAACTAGACGTGGAATTGGCCGAGGCCCTTTCCCAATTTGATTTATGGTTTTGGCTGAGGCCTTAATCATTTTAGATGTCTTGGCCGAGGCCTTGACAAAATGTTTCAGAATGTCCGGCATTATACATTCCCTCATTATGAAAGTGGTTATTGATATTGCATGTGATTATTCGGCCAGTAGAATTTCCATGTGAAGAAGTGAATGGCATTATCTCATTTTACTTTTGCCATATTATGTTGAAGTTCAAGTTTAAAAGGCTTTTGTTTTAGTTATACATTGCCTTAAATGCTAATGTTTATTTATGAAAGCTTCCGCAATATTGTTATCCTTACTGAGCATCTGAGCTCACCCCTTTCAATGTTTTAATGTTTTCCAGGATTTGAAGAAGTATATTATGAATGACCTGCAGGGATAGTCTGAGGGGATATGAAGACAATATGTTGTTGTTGTTTTGGTTTACTTTATGATGTAATGTAACGTTTACAAATGTATCTAGTGTTTCCAAGGCTACTAAACTAATCGGTCTTTCGAGACTTGATCTTTTGTGATCATGCCAATGTTACGAAGTAATGCACCGACTCTGGGTAGCTGGGGTCGGGGCGTTACAAATATAGACATGTTCAACAGATTTCACATGTTCAAGATGAAATGTTAGAGAGCCATCACAAGATCAATGCATAGATCACGAAAATAGTGTAATCCCTTTGTGTGACCCTATTCTCATGACGTCGATAACATGACTAACAAAGGGGAATAAATTTACAAAACATTTAACAGAAAAATTTCTCTGGATTTCTTTAAGGAATCATGTGATTCTTCAAGGGATGTGTGATTTTGATACTATTATAGGGTCACATGATTGTGTATCTGAGGTTCTAGACACCCATATAATCTTTCTTTCTTATTTTATTTTAGTGGGAAATGACACTTTTGCTTTGGTTATTTTTAGATCCTATTTTCCAATGTCCAATTTGAAGGCATCAAAATAGAATCCTGATGAGAATAAGGTGATGTTGGTAGAGTTTCTAATATAGGGACTTGCTAATATTTAGTGGGTGTGATAAGATGGGATAAAAAATGTGTGGGTATCACCTTGGAGGTCTTTAAGGATGTGTGATTTAGGTAGATTATCAACAAAACACTAAATATATAATGGAAAAAAATTCATGGAGTGAAAATAGGGGTCCATGAAAGTATCCTCAAACCCCACTTATTTCACTATCATTTCTTTACTCCTATATTATTCAGAAACAAATAACATATGGATGTGAAGGTTTATATTAGTCATCATTAAGATATTAGATTGCATGTATAAATACATGGAGGTTATGCACATGGCCTTGAATATCAATAAGTGGCAAGATGAGGATGGATTAGTTGGAATTATGCCCCGTTCAGTACATCAGAGAGTCTAACTGCTGTGATGAGTGTATTATATAGTGGAAGGAATAGGAAGACTTGGGACACATATCAAGGTAGTGGTACACTGGTAGAGAAGTGTTTTTCTTCTTTAGTTACCTTAGGATTAATTCCACAGTGCATGAACTATGGGAATATGGGTCATTACCACATGGTCTTCACAAAACCATAGATCGAGTGACGAAAATTCATAAATATATGACATCTTCCACAATTTTTCGCCAGATATTTGAGGGAAGTTTTCGATATAATATCTATGTAGATGTATTTTTGGAACTAGGTATATAGATAATTTCATTACCAATAAAATCAGTTAATCCCAGTGTTGTATATTTTTTTCAATAACATATCAATATGTTTTCCGTTTTCCAATGATGAGAGGTAGTGATTCTTGGAGAATTGATATATATTCGTAGCATTGGATGTCATGCCTGAGAAATTATCCATGATTTTAATTCTGATCATTGTTTATGTGTTCTTAAAAATGGAATAAAAAATTTCATAATTAGTTTTTTCATGTTGCTTAATATAGGTGAAGACCATGAAAATATTCATTTTTATGATGATGTGAAGGTGATATGAAAAAAGAAATTATTAAAGCATGAGGAAGAAGAAGAAATGGTTTAGCTTATTTATCATTTTGGTCATGATTTATATCTACACATAGAATATATTTTATATGGGAGTTTAAAAAAGAAGTCCATCCATTGAAGCCCCCTAGTGATAGCCCTCAACCACGTATAGGGGGCCCATCAGTCTACTTCAATGGGGGATCCATTCCAAAAAGGAAACACATAGTGGACGGAAATCCCATGTATAGGGCCTAGAGAGAACATGCCTAAATGTGTGTATGGATTTGGAAAGTAGCATATCGAAGGATCCCATGGATTGTGTGTGTTGTAGCCCATATGGGTTTAAAGTGAAAGTGAATTCAGGTGTTGAACCAAGTTCCATATCAAGAATGATGTTTTCACTTCTTGATTGTTATACCATATTAGAGCTGCATGGATTTGTCAATGTCAGATTATAGAAATAAAATACTATTCACCCATCATTAAAAAGATAGACATTTCGATGGTTGCACGATGCGGCTCATCTGGTCCGTCTGATGGGTCTAGGACATCATCTATAACCTTGGACCACCCATGGATATACAATACACTATATTTCAGTCCAAACTGACCTATCATTGAACTGATACCATCATTAAGAATCTGTGATAGAGATAATGAGATTATGAGGTATTTTGATTGAAATTAATTTAGGCATGTAATATAGTATATTGTATACATGTGATGAATTCGAAGAACATGTCTCCATTAAAAGAAAATGTAAATTGATGAAGGAATTGAAGAAGTAATAGTTTTAGCTTTCATAGTTGAGAATCATGAAATAATCAAATTCATGATAACAGCTCATTACAAATGGGTAATGCGAAATCATGATGAAAATCACTATAATTCACAACATATGTTTGAATAGAACCTGAACCTCTCAGGTATTTTAAGAATAGCTAAGATACAACTATATTTGTTGGGTTATGAATTTTTTGTCCATGAGGCTTAAGTAGTGGACATTAGCACAGATCCGGGAAAGGGATGCACTGGCTTTTATTAGTGCTAAATAGATAGCGCTGATAAAAAGGGGGCCATTATCAACGCTAGATAAAAGAATCGTTAAATCTACCATTTCTCAACGCAAAAAATAGTGCTGATAAAGGTGTACCCTTTATCCGGGCTTTTTTAGCACTAATCAATTTTTTAAATAAAATATATTATTAATTTATATAAAATTATTATATTTACATTCAAATATAATTCTTATTTTTATACATTTAATAAAAAACGCTTTTTTCTAATTAATATATAATATTTAATAATTCAAATATATATATAATGTTATAGAAAAATTATTTCTATGATTATAATTAAATAAATATATAATTAAATAATTATAAGATTATAATAAATTTCAATAAAAATCTAATATATTTATTTTATTTATTTGATTTATAATTATATAAAAAAACATTAAAAATGTATATATTTATAATTACAATTATAAATAAATAAATATATGTTTCCAATGAATTTGGTCAACAAATGCATTGATGCGTGGGTATTGTTGATGTGGATATATGTTATTTAATCTTCAGAATGTTTATTTATATATTACACCCTTCTTATTATAAATGGTGTCCATATGTGATGACCCAATTTTTATTATCTATACTTTTCTGGGTATATGATTCATTCATGTTATACCCATGAATCTATTATGTTCTCAAAATACTTTAAAATTACAATAAATATATTTAAATTATAAATATATTAAATATTTTTATAATTATCAGATTTTAATTATATATGTATACTTTTTAATAATATTAATTATTAGTATAATTATAACTATATATATATATATATTTAAACAATTATAAAAGTATAATAAATACATATATTATAACTTTATAAATAAATAAATAAATATATTCACGAGGATGAAGTGTCATTAGATATGGATGCTCATGATGAAACCTGACTGGATCCTTAGCAGTGGAAGAGAGGGAAACATCTGAGAGTTTAGGGTGGATCTCGAAGGATGGGTGTCATATATATAGTATATTGATGCTTATTTCATCCTTTGATTTATTGTGGAATTTTCTGTGTCATGTTTCTGTTTCTCACCATCTCCACTACATGTGTACTGTTTTCCTAATAAATTTTTAGGACCATGGGTTTTAATCCATAGTTCACACCATTTCTAGTATAAAATTATAATAAACATATTTATTATACATACAATGTTATTAATATATATAATTAGAAAAATATATTTATAAATATATAAAAATATTTAAATAAACTAAAAATATTTATAATTATACTTCTAAATAAATATAGATATATTTAAATAATTTTAAAATTATAACAAATATATTAATTATATATATTTATATAAAAATATTTATAAATAAATAAAACTCCATATAATTATTATTCTAAATAAATATTGATATATTTAAAAAATTACAAAATTATAATAAATATATTAATTATATAGATTTATGATATTATAAATATACTATATATAATTTTATAATTTTTTAATATATATATGAATATTAATAATTATAACCATAAATAAATCTCTATTTATTATAGTTTTTAATTATAAATAAATATATATATTTTTATAGTTATAATTATAAATAAATATGTATTTATTTAAAAATTTATAAACTTATAAAAAATATATCTATTATTCTTATAATTTTATAAATAATTGAATAAATATATTAACAAATATATACAAATATTGATAAATGAATAAAAATATATGTAATTATAATTGTAAATAAATAAATATATTTTTAAATAATTATAAAATTATAATAAATATAGTAATTATATATATTAATAAAATTATAAATATAACAACTATATTATTTATAAATTTATAATTATATTAATATATTTATATAGTTATAATTATAAATAAATATACAAATTCATTTAAATAATTATTAAATGATAAGAAATATAATTAATATATATATAATATTATAAATATATATAATCCATATATTTATTATATATACTTCTAATATTATAAATATATATAATAAATATATGAATTGTATATATTTATAAGATTATTGATATAATAAATATATTTTGTATAATTTTATAATTATTTGAATAAATATTTTTATTTATCACATAGATAATTTTATTAATATATATAATAATATAAATAAATTATTAACATTATATCTTTATCAGTGCTAAAAAAGTGTTTATAATGGCACGTTTAATCAACACATTTTATTTTGGGGCTCATAAAACCTACCTTTATCAGCACTGATAAATGCTTCACCTAATTTTATAAATGAGCCCTAATAGTCAACTTATTCTCTCACACACCTCGAACTCACATGGAAGCCGACCCCTACACCGTTGATCCCTCCTCTTCCCTAACCTCAACTCTTCAGCGACCGACCCTCCTATTTCATCGACCCCTCTTCCACCGCCTTGAATCCCGCCTCCACCATTGTGAACTCCTCGTCCGTCACGAACCCACCTCCTCCAAGAACCCTCATTCACCATGAACCAACTTCCACCAGGTGATGAACCCCACCTCCTTCCATGAAACACTCCTCCACCATGAAACTTACCTCCGCTGTAAACCACTTCACAACCTCCACTGCTGCAACCACCGACGCCTACCCCTACTCGGCCGCTGCCAGACCCTACTGCTTTTTCCAGAGGGTTATGCAATTTTTTTACATTATCATGAATTCCTAATATATAGAAAGTTTTTTTTATTTTTTTTTTCTATTATTACATTACATTTATTATGAAATAAATTAATTTTAATACGTTCATTTAGAGTTTCATTTATTCAAAAACCCCAGCATGTCACCAAAATCCTTTAAAACAACTATGTTTTATATATTTTCTACAATAACATAGTTTTAATTCTTAATAATATAGGTTTTAAAAAAAGATTATTCCCCCTTATAAACTATACAAGTCTCTAAAATTAACATTCCCATATCTTGTGAAAAGGAACTATTATATTGAGATCCCCTACTACTATTTTCATTTTTGTGGAATTCCAATACCATATTTCTTTTCTGTCTCTATGACTATCAATGGACATTCATTAAACTTACTTGATGCAATAACATTATCCATAAACTAGTAAAATTTCAATAACATGATATCCGTTCATATTATGTTTGTTTTATTCAGCTAATCATTTGTACCATTCTCCCAACCTCACTTATTCATTCCATTCAAAATTCTCTAGAAACTCATTTTTTCATAATTTATTTATGGTCAATGACCTTACAATGAGCCATAGAGTGATCCATAAAATATCATGGCCTTAAAAATGATTTAATATTTTCATTTTTAATTATTAAATAAATATATTAGAATAATTATTGTTAGATCTAGTACTATAGATCTAACTGACATTGTACTTTCAATTTCCAAAAATATGTATATATATTTATATCACATAGTGATTATTCTTCTTCTTAGACTTAATTTTTTAATGTCCTTGGAATATAATTCACATTAATATGTTATAATAGTTTCCCACTATAATGAGAAAATATATATTCTAGAAATATATTCATAAATCAATATATCATATAGTATAGATACATCAATAATACATGACATAGAAGATGGTTTAATATAAGGAGATGAAGCATCGTATGAAATTGACATATCATCTCATGATGTTCACGCTTAGTGATCTATAAGAAAAATAGTCCCATGGAAAGACCTAATAATAGGAATTTTACATGTTTTAATTTTCATTTGATATTATTATTTGAAAAAATGTTTATTTTTCCAAAAACTTGAATTGTTTTTCCTTAAAAAAACAAATGGTGTAAAATATTTGATGATATCATAGTAGGATCTTTTATACCACCATAAATATACACTTTTTTCATATATAGATTTATTTTTCTATGATATAGTTAAAAGGAAGGGGTTACACTTTTATAGTGGTATTCCGTGATCACTTGTTAATGATATATTGATAATGGGATGTAGAGGTCACCATAGGGAATAAAGAGACAATATACGTTTTGTTTTATTTTAAGATATTTACTATAATTTTCATCTCTTGAAAATAAATTTATTTTTTGTTTCCATTTATTTTTGAGATCATGTGTTAACCTTTTATAGATTTATATTTAATAAATTGTTGGTTATTTTTGATTTATATATATTTTATAATGTTCCTCTCTTAGAATTTATGTCTTTGTGTAAATGCATAAATGGATCAATTAAAATGATTTAAGTGTCTAGAAATGTTTCTTAAAAAAAATATATGTTCAACATTCATATTTTTGGTTTTAAATAGCTTCAAATTGATTTAAACACATGGCATGGACTTATGGCGCATGCCAAGTGTTTGTAAAATCACCATATTCGCTTTCATAATACAATGTGAATGTTTTGAAAGTGTATTTAATGTTGATTTAATTTTAGCAAGGGGTGTGTGATGTTTTCAATAATAATTTTTAAAATTTATATAGTTTTTTCTCATTTTATATGATTAAGAATATCGGGTCATGATGTTTCCTTTAATGCTTAAAAAAATGGAATTATGGTTTTGTGAAAGAGTTATTGGAATTGATTGGTTTATTTTAATAGTGGAATTTTATTTTAATGATTAATTTGTGTAAACCATGGTTTTTTAATGGGAATTAAAATGTGATTTTATAAATTCTTTTTAAAGGTCTTCTAAAATGTAGTTTTTCTGTAATATTTTATGTTTAGATTTTAATAGAATTAGGAAAACCAATAAATTATACTGGGAAGATAAGTTGATTTATTATAACACTACTGTAAGGGAATGCCACTAACACTATCAAACCCATAAGATATGAATCATGAACTCACTCCAACTAAATATGAATTAACATGTAACCCATTGCAACTCCTAAACCTACATTTCAACAAAAAATCACCTCCATAGTGAAAATTATATGGACCCTTGTTTGATATATCTATTTAGGCCTTTTACCTTAGATGAATGTCATTGACTATTAATATGAAATGATTGATTCTTATTCATGGATGTGAAAATATTCTCTTTCTTGTGACAGTGTTAGAGTTGACATCTAATTTACTACTTATATTAAATTTATTCATGTGAGGATCATTGGCTAGTTATTTTTCACTTCCATATGTTTGGCTACATGGGAACCCTATGAATTAAGAAATAGGTCCAAATGTATACTACACTAGTTATCTCATACACTATCTAGTTTCCCCCTAGTAGTATGGTTTTTATAGTCTATAGGAATGTCCCTAATAAGGAATTTGTGGGTATGTCAGCTGAATTTTCTATTTTTTTAGGATTCAACATAGGTCAACTATTGGCCTCATTGTAATATGAGTAATAAATGATGTAAAAATTGAATTCCCTATATGATTTTGATATATTTTATATAATATAATTGGAACCAAGAAAGAGGGATCTATAGGACAATTGGATTAATCATCTAATGGAGACAGTGGATGATTGGAAATAGTTCATGGTGTCTCTGATAGTAAATTTATTTAAATAAATAGAACGATTAAATTTTAGTTATATTTTCTCTCCTTCTATAAAGAATATATTAATTCAAATGGCTCTCATCTTGGTTTCCATTGAAAGATGTTTTTCTTTAACAAATGGATCTCCTGATTATATTCCATCATGGAGATTCAGAGTAAGTGACATACATAGATCAACTGGAAGGTTTCATGAAAAATGGAATAGAATGTTTGGTTCCAGTCTCAAATGGGGTTTTGGTGGGCATAAATAGGCACCATGATAGTGTAACAAGAATTTAAATTCTTTAATGGTATAATTAATGTTCATGTAGTGTAATGTAAATAATTACTACTATATGAAGGTGTATTATTATGTTAGTTTTTTATTTTTTTACATCTTTTTTTAGGTAAATTTATCTTAGTTGGACCAATTAATGAAAGGCTAAAAGAGTTGAGGATTGATTTATCTAGAATATCCTAAATGAAGGACCTTGGTTTCTGAAATTGGATATTGGGAATAAATATAGAAATATACTTAATTTATATAATTTTTTTATCCTTGGTTAATTTTCATATCAAAATTTTGTGTATTTATTTTGTTATATATTAATAATAAAAAATAAAATAGGATGCATATGAACAAAGAATGGTTAGATTCCAATTTTATGACAAAATTGTTTGAATATGGAGTGATATAGTTTATCGTGTTTGCAAAAGATCATACATATGACCCTTATCAAATCATTTTTCCATGTTTATAATGTTTTTATTCAAGAAAAATTAGTTTAGAGGAGTTAGATGAACACTTGATCTATTACGGAATAGGTTGAAGTTATAAATTTTTGAATAAATATGGGGCCAAGGAGAATGTATCTAGTGGTTGGGATACCATTACATTTTATAGATCATATGATATGATTAAAAGTGTGGAAAATAAATAAGACTGTATTGATGATGTGATTAAAAATGTGAATGATGATGAAGATATTATTGAGGAAATTAAAAGGATAGTTGAAGTTGAACTTTTTGATTTCCAAAAATTCTATGAGAATTCAAAGAGTTGTGAAAAGATACCATTGTATTCTAGTTGCACTAAAAATATATAATTTTCAACCATACTGAAGTTATATAATTTGAAAGAAGGAAATGGATGGAGTGATTCCAGTTTAATGGAAATACTTTCTCTCTTGAATGACACGATCTCAAAAGATATTGAGTCCCGAGATGAACATATGATGCCAAAAAAATGGTACACTAGATGGGTATGTTATCTGATAGAATACATGCCTACCCAAATGATTGTATACTATTTCTCAAGGACCGAAAATCACTTAAATAATTCCCAAACTATGGTAATTCTCAATACAATATAGACAAATCTGGTCCTATGAAATTTGTATTGTACTTTCCAATACTTCCAAGGTCTAGGTACCTATATATAAGTGAGGATACTATAGGAAAAATTATGTGGCACATAGATAAAATAATTAAATATGGGAAACTACATCACCCAAAAGACTGCCCCTAGTGGAATAGAACTTTTCATGAGTATCCGGAATTTGGAAATGTGCCAAGAAAACTTCATATTCCATTATCTATAGATGGAGTGAATAATTTTGGTTTTCAAAGCATCAATCAGAGCACACAACTAGTTATGATGGTAAATTATAACATTACTATATGGTTATGCATGAAACAAAAATACATCAAGTTATCTATGCTTATATCCAGAAAAGAAAACATGTTAATGATATGGATGTTTATTTGGATCAATTGATCAATGATTTAAAATTATTAGGGGATTCAGGTGTTATGTTGTATGATGTTTAAGAAAATGAATATTTCATGTTGCAATCCATATTATATGGGACAATAAATGGTTTTCCTACTTAAGGAAAATTTTCAAGATATAACATTAAAGGAACTCAAGGGTTTCCCATTTGTGAACAAGGAACATAGTAAATTAGGTTGAAACATTCATCGAAAACCATGTTTCTAGGACATCACAGATTTCTACCCTGATGACATAAGTACTGATCTTGGATGAAATCATTTGATGGAAGTTAAAAACAACATATAATACTGTATTTACTAATAGGTGACCAACATTTTGATAAAGTAAAATATGTGGAACTTTTTTTGTTAAACTATTTTCAAAAACCCTTATGAAATATGGATGGAAAAAGAGACCATTTTTTTAATTACCATACTGGAATTATCTACACATATGGAATTTTCTTCATGTTATGCATGTTGAAAAAATGAATCTGATAGTGTCAAAGGCATGTTTCTAAATGCACATGAAAAAATGATGGAATTAATGCTATTATGGACATGGTTAACATGGTAATACAAGAAGAGTTGGCTCGAGTGAAGTGTGAAAAATTAACTTTTCTTCCACCATTTTCTTACACTCTTTCCAGGCAGGTGAGATTTCAGTGTCATAACTCCCTAAATGATGTAAAGGTTCCATAGGTGTATTCATCAAATATCACGAACATCATGTCAAACACTGATTTAAAGTTAAAGGGTTTGAAATAACATGGCTTCCATGTTTTTATGCACGATCTAATTCATATTGATTTACATTGATTTTTTTCCAATAATGTCCATCGTACAATAACTAATCTATGTTTATTCTTCAATGTTATATAAAGAAAAGTTATATACCCATTGAAGTTACTGTATATAGAAAGAGAATTTTTCATTATATTATGTGAATTGGAAATGTTCATCCCACAAAAAATTCATTTTTATGATGGTTCACTTGGTGAGATAGATTCGACTATGTGGTCTAGTACATAATAGATTGATGTACCCATTGAACTGTATATAATGATTTTGAAAGGGTATGTCAGAAAGTGAAGTTGTACAGAAGTTTTTATTGCCGAGTGATATATTGTTGAGGAATCCATTGAATTTTGTACTAAATACCTATTTGGTGTGGAAATCATTGGTATACCAAAATATCATCACACAAGGCGAAATGTGGGTGATGGAATTTATGGAAGAGGTGTTATCACAATAAATATTACAGATCAGAATAAATCACATGATTATGTTTTGCATAACACTTTGAATCTTTCCTCAAATGTTGAAACCCAGAAAGAAATGCTTTGGAAATTTAATCCATCAGGGGATACAAGATGGATATCAAATACACATAATCAAAAATTTATTTGATGGTTTCAGAACCATATTTTTTAGGAGTCAGATGAAAATACAAATTCAATTTCAGAAACACTTTGATAGATAGATAGAAGGCCATGTGTGTATGTATTATCTTACAATGATTATGTAATTAATGGTTATAAATTATATACAAATGAACACGATGATTAAAGTACCATTAAAAATAGTGGAGTTACAATTGTGGCTGAAGTGATTCATAATTCTTGTACTAAGGATAAAAATCCAATTTATGAAAATATTTCATACTATGGAATTATCAAACAAATATGGGAGTTGGATTATAAAATATTCCAAGTGATGATTTTCTAATGTAAGTGGGATGATAAGACGAGTGATATTAAAATAGATTAATTCAGATTCATGAAAGTTGATTTCAGTAAAGAAGGGTACTAAAATGAACCATTTATAATAGAATCACTGGTTGTACAAGTATTTTATATTCCAGACCCTTCAAACAAAATGTGGTTAATTGTTCTCTTTTTAGAAAAAAATACAAATGGGTTAGAAGATAATTCAACGGAGGATAATCCTTTATTTGGGAAGACACAATCATTTTATAGTATCCCCAATGTAGACATTGTTTTGTATGTTAGAAGAGAGAACAATAAAGGGTTTTGGATAGTAATTATTGGGGTTAAATCACTCTAACCTTTAGGAAATAAAAATAGTGTTCAATAATAAGGTTATATTTTTTGTAATATACATCATGTTACCTCATGTTTTTATCCATTCGTTTCTACATTTATGTAATGTAAATTAAATGTTAATCCACTTCTACATATAATGACTTATACAAGTGTTGGTGCTACCAATCCCGATGCACAATAGGACTCTCAACTTTCTATTGCACACAATTTAGAGGAAAAATGACCTTCTTCACATGTTGGTGCTCATAATATTGAGGAGAAAAGGATTTATCAACCACCTACTACTCCCAGTGCATAGGTATATTGACCATTTATACATGACGATGCTACCTCTCTAGAGGAACATATTGATGATGTTGAATATGAGGAAATGGAAGGTGAAAAAGGACCTAATACTAATAAAAAATAAGAGAATCATTGATTGACGGTGTTCAAAAAAACCAATAAGGTGAAAATCAAAGGAATAAAGTACAAGGTTAGATGGATGCGTGGGGCCATCTTGTTAACCCCAAAAAGACCATGTTCTATAGTTACAATGGAATCATCACTCGAAAATTCATGCATATTGATGTAGATTTTTCGCACCACATAGTTACCATGACAAATACATTGATTTGGAATAAATTATGTTAAAATTATGATATCAATTATTTATTTTAAAAAATAAAACATTTACTTACTCTTCATCATCCATTGTAAGGTGCATTTATAGTAGATGACTCCCATAAGAAATATGTATTAATGTTTGTTGAAAGGATTCATAAAGGATTCCACGAAATTATAACTAGAAATTATATTAAAGATTCTAATGGAAAAATAAACCCGCACACAATAGTTATCTAAGAAAACCTAATAACCCAAGGAGCATGGGTTTCATTTAATGGACATCTTACATAATACATTTTTAGGTATATTATGGCTAGTAATACATTGTGTGATGATACGTGTATTTATCACATTGATTGAAAATTTTTATTTATGAAATATCAACTAAGTGCTAGAAATAAAGAAAGAGTATAAAAACTACCATACCCCTACAATATAGAAAGGATGGGTTGTGCTTAACTTGAAAAAATGTTATATATTTTAAATACACCATAATACTATTATGTGACATGAAACAACACCATAATTAGGTTCATCTATTTATATGTACATTGATGAAGCCAAATCCAAAGCCACTTTCATCCCATGCCATGTTCTGTGGAAGGAGGCACATATAAATAAATATGAGATACAAATAGATGAAAACACAGAAAAAGTGTGAGAAACATGTTTATGTATTACATAATAAAAAGTTGTTTTTCATTAAATCTATATTACATAACAATGATCACATATTTTACTATATTTTATATCTTACATAGTCATATGAACCAGTAACACCTATACCATATGAACACATACTATTGGTGGCCTTGGAGTGAAAAGAATGGTATGGCCGTATTAGAGGTGTGGGTTTTGGGGTGACACCCTGAACATAATTTGAGAAAAAAGCAAGAGGAGGATCAATGTAATGAAATGAAATAGTTGAGAGAAAGACTAGCTACCCATCTATGAGGTGAGTCATTCCCATCAATGATATGTATTAGCCAAATTAATCAATTTTATAATAAATATTTCTATGGAATTTGAATTAGGAAGAAACAGATACCTTTTATGTACTTATATTATATATGGTGGTAATGATTGTGATTTATATCTATCAACACCCACCCATCGCCTTGTAGTGAGGGATACAATGTTCAATATCCAAAACAACATGCTACACAACAGACCACATCCACATATCATGTGAGAGTGTCAATTAGTGTAGCCTATGTTCCAACCACTGAGTTATATATTCCAATTGAGGGGGAATATATTCATACGGTCGAAAAAGATGTTGGAACATTCATTTTCTAGTCATCACATCTTGTATTTTTTTGAAAAGGAGGTATTCATTTCCCATTTATTATTCATGCTAAAATTTTATAAATTAATAAAAAATGTTATGAATCACAGAATGATGTTACATAAGAACAAAGGGAAGATGATAAAATGAAATACTGACTCAAAAAAATCTAAAGGATTGACCAATTGATTGAAAATATCTATAAAAAGACCCATTACCCTGCTCGTTCTATGTCCACATTTACTATAATTTAAGGTTCATGTGAATACATAGTTAAAATATAGTAGTAGTCACATATTTGATTATGAATTAAATATGTATGTAGATGAAGTTCAAGACTTTATTGGTGTTCGTAAAGTAAGTGAAATCCTTGACTATGATTGGATAGGTGGCTCAGTTGTAAATGTATACATGAGGCATGTTTTTAGGGTTTGATTTTACAAAATCTGATACACTATGTTAATTATTAATATATACATTTCATATTTTTGGTATGCATATACGTGAAAAAACTGAATGGATTTTTCTGTGAAAATTTTTTGGACTCATTAGTCCTCACATCACCTCTATAGAATAACCAAAATTAAATACAAAAAAGGGAGAAAAGTGGAAGGTCTGATTAAATCATTTGAAAGAACATTTTTGGATGAGACACTCTATTTAATTCAAAAATTACACAGTAAAACTCTACAATATTATCAAATGAAAAATATTTTCATTTCTTTCATTACTTATTCATTTTTTTTGTTTTTAGGAATCATTGGATGCTCATTATGGTAAATTTGGATACTTCAAAGATATATTTTCTAGACTCAATGCATGGATATCTAACAAACTATCCACACATGATGGGATTTATTAATTTATTATACACTATATACAATTGTTTATAATTACATGTCATGTTATATAATTTATATTTTATTTTAGTGATAATATTTTTATGATTGGGTGATGCATCAATATCACGAAAACAAGGACTAAGGCCAGGGCGTAAGAATGAGGACCAATAAAAGTTCTAATACTTGACAAGTATCAGGGTATATATATTAAGTTTTCACTATAAAAACACAAATCAAAACAAATTACTTATTCTACTCAATGTTTTCTATGTGTCCAAAAAACCAATGAAAAAGATTATGGTCATTATGATTGTAAATTTATGAGAGAGATCTTATTCCATAAATAAACTAGAATCCTTGAAGTGATATCTTTGAAGATAATTACTATTTAATTTAAAATATTTATTAATCCTATATGTGTTTATATTTTTACAGTACTACTATGATTATTCAAAGACTCATATTCCAAAGACGATATAGATTTTTAAAAAAACGAATGGGTAGAATACCTGATGGAAGAATGTATACAAATATAATGAAGATATTACTTCTATAGAAGAAGTGTATTGTTTCACATTTTTGTTTAATTGAATTCTTTTAGTATTAATAACATAGAAATTTTTTTCTTATAAAATTGGATTCCTTTTTTTGAGTTTAGGTGGTTTGTTCAATGATTTTGATGCTTGTGAGAGATAGGACTTTAAGGCTTCAACTCAGATATTAACAATAAAGAAATTGGTCAAGAATGTATAATGGTGAACTCCTAATACTTATGAAATTAATTAATTTTGTAAAATTTTTATCTATTATTTGTAAGTTAGTTTCCATATCAGTTTTATCTAATAATTATTTAGTATTTTAGACATCATTTGGGAAGTCATAATTTTCTTTCAATGATCTGTAACAATCCAAAAAAGAGATAACATGTTCATTTTGGGTGGAATAGGAAACCCCTTGTTGCATGAAATGTGATGTGAATCATAAGGATGTTGCTACCATTGGATTTTTATGTATCTGAATGAAATGTATGACTTCCCCATAAGTATTTCATGAAAATTATCCTAAACAGTATAGTAATCAATCACAGCTCAATCAGCTACACCTCAATCTGATACACAATGTGCTCAGTATGACTCAAAATGAATGTTTTTAGTTTATAATATTATTTGATACTTTATGATTCATATATTCTAAACTACCATACATTGATCCACTACTCATGATTATGATCTACGATATGAAGGGTATGAATTTATAATGTTAATATTACTTTCTATCATCTTTATGCTCATTTTATCCATATATAATCATTGATATATAATTTTTTACACTTATTAAGAATCTATGGTCACCATTTATTATGTTTCATATCATGAGGTTATTGGTATTTATTTTAGATATGATATACCTAAATGTTTTCAAGTAATGAATAACTTAATGATAGACTCTTACGAACTAGTTATTTATGTTTCAATGTTTCCAAAAGAAGTAGACCTAAAATATTCTAGAATGTATCATTATGTTATGTAATAAAGATTAATATAATAATATTTGATATCTATGTATGAAATTTTAAGGTCAATATTGTTATTATCGGAGCAACTGACCTACTCAAAACAGCACAAAAAGAACAAGTGACCGGTTTCACTCAATGTGTCTACTTTTAATTTAAAATTTACATTGATTTTAGTTAAAATAACAAGTTCCTTAATTAAAATAGATAAAAATAATTCATATTTCTTGGATACATTATTAAAGAGATATAGAAGTCATTTTTTATGTGTAGAAATCAACCACACCTCAATCTGATGCACAGTGTGGCCAGTATGATATTAAGTGTGTATATTATATTATATTGAAATTAAATTGCGGAAAACGAATAGGTGACATACTGAAAACCAAGTAAAAAAAATATATTGTTTTGATACGTTGGTAAAATGATCCACGAGTCATTTTTGACATGTAGGAATCAACAACACCTCAATCTAATGAACCATGTTATCAGTATGACTAAAATTTTCCGTTATCTATTTAAAATTGTGATTTTAGTTCAAAACGCGTCACTCACTAAAATCCAAGAAAACATGCTCTAATTGTTTTCATTATTTATTACATATATTCATAAGTCATTGGTGATTTTTATAAATAATTATCACTTCAAATAGATGAAGGATGCGATCGGTATGACTCAAAATGCATATTTCGAGTTTGGAATGACATTTTAGTAAAAAAACAAAAATAGAATTCTAAAAAATAAACAAACACATTTAGATTTTTTTTTATACTTTTGGAAAACAATATATATTTCATTTTGGATGTTTAGGAATAAACTTGATGTCAATATGATGCATAGTGTGGCCGATATAACTCAAAGTGTCTCTTTTTATTTAAAAATTCCATTAATATAACTAAAAAACAACAAGTGAATTACTAAACAATGAGAAAACGAATTTTGATTGTTTTTATATTTTAGGAAAATGATCCATGAACCTTTTTGTATGTGTAGGACTAAAACACACATCAATAAGATGCAAGGTGTGACCAAAATGACTCTAAGTGTGTCTTTTTATTTAAAATCAACATTAATTTTAGTAAAAAAATAACAAGTGACATACTGAAAACCAAATAAATTCATTCATATTATTTTTATATTTTGGTAAAACTATCCATGTGTCATTTATAACATGTAGGATCCAACCAAACCTAAATACAACGTATGATGTTACTAGTACAACTCCAAGTGTGTCTTGTTATTCAAAATTGACATTAAAGTAAAAAGAACAAGTGACATACTAAAAACCAAGAAAATGGATTCATATTGTTTCTATATAATAGGAAAATGATCCATGATTCATGTTTGACGTGTATGAGTCATCCTAAATTCAATATGATGCAATGTGGGATCGGTATGAAAAAAGTTTCTATTATTTGTATAAAATTAAAATTTTAGTCCAAAATGTGTCACTCATTGGAAACTAAGAAAATGATTTCTGATTTTTTGGATAAAGTTATATGGTGATCAATAAGTCATTTTTGATGTGTATATTATATTATCACATCAAAATGATGCACAATGTGACCAGTATGACTCATAATGCATGTTTCTAGTTTGAAATGTCATTTTAGTAAAAAAATAGAACTGGCATACTGAAAACTAAGAAAACACAATGGGATTGTTTTGATAATTTAGGAAAATTATTTATAAGTAATTTGTGATGTGTAAGAATTAGAATCACCTTAATATGATGCATAGTGTGGCCGGTATGACTCAAAGTGTGTCATTTTATATAAAATTGACATTAATTTAATTAAAAACAGAAGGTGAAATACAGAAAATCGGGAAAACGCATTTGGATTATTTTGGTAATTTGAGAAAATGATCCATGAGTTATTTGTGATGTGTTAGAGTCAACGAAACCTAACTATGAAGCACGATGTGACTGGTATGAATCAAAGTATGTATTTTTGTTTAAAATTGACATTAATTTATGTGAAAAGAAGAAGTGACATATTGAAAACTGATAAAACACATTCACATTGTTGTTATATATTATTAAAATTATACCTAAGTCATTTGTGACATGTAGGATTCAACCAAACCTCAATAAGATGCATGGTGTGACTAGTTTGACACAAAGTGTGCCTTTTTATTTAATATTGACATTAATTTAAGTAAAAAAGAACATGCGACATATTGGAAACTAATAAAACACCTTCAGATCTTTTTGATACTTTATAAAAATGATCTATGAGTCATTTTTGATGTGTAGTAATCAACCACTCCTCAATATTATGCACGGTGTGACCGTTGTGGCTAAAAGTGTCCATTATCAGTTTAATGCCTACATTTTAGTTCAAAACATGTCACTCATAGGAAACCAAGAAAACAAGCACCTACTATCTTGATAATTTAGGAAAAGGATTCATAAGTCATTTGGGACATGTATGAAATACTCTCACATTAAACTGACACACGATTCGACCGGTATGACTTGTAATACGTGTTTCCAGTTTGAAATGACATTTTAGTAAATAAACATAACAGACATACTGAAAACATAGAAAACACATTATGATTGTATTGAAAATTTAGGGAAATGATCCATCCGTAATTTTTGACTATTATGAATCATCAACACTAAAATCCAATGCACGGTTTGATCAGTATAACTCTCAAAGTGTCGTTATTTAAAATTGACATCAATTTCAGTAAAAGAATAAGTGACATACCCAAAACTAATAAAACACTTTCGAATTGTTTTTATATTTTAATACAATGATTCATCACCCCTTTGTGACATGTATGAATCAAAACCACCTTAATAGGACACATGGTGTGACCAGTATAACTCCAAATGTGTCTTTTTTATTAAATATTGACAATTTATTACCGTATTCTTTCATATTACTATTTAATTTATTTATTTATAGTATTACTAACATAATATGTGTTTTCAAGTATAGGATGATTCTTTTTTTTAGGGTTAGATGATTTTTTTTTGGAAACTTATACCATGGGAAGACATTTTTGAGAGGGGATCACGGGCATCAAAAGATGAAATATTAATGTCTTAAAATGATTGTTGGATATTCGTAAATGTAATTATATAAAACATTGTTTGAAATGTAAATTTTAGTTTTTTATAACCTGGGTGAAATTTTTTGTATTCATGATGTCAAGTAAATTTATATAGCATTGTTTGAAATTTTAGGTTGTATATAGCATTTTTTGAAATTATAGGTTATATATAGAATTTTTTAAAATTAAATGTATTTTCTAAGTGTGTTGTTATATTAATATCACATTCCATCTAGCTAGCCCTTTATGAGCATATTTTTAGCATTGATAAAGTTCCCCTTTTATGACTACTATTTAAAGTGTTGATAAAGGGGGCCTTTATCAAAGTTGTGATTAACATCGCTTTTTTTGTGTTGTTAAAATCCTATTTTCACACTATTAAAGGGAGTAAGTGTAGTAATGGGATCACAAGATATGATACTCACCCATAAAAGGAGGATCCCTTGGTCATGAGAGGTTCTTATAAAATATTCCATATATCTTTTTTTGAAGAAACATATAATATGCATTCTTTAATAGTTCGTGAAGAATATACGGTCTATGTAGTTATTTATTGTGCAGAGGGAGAGGAGGTTGTGATCCTTCAATGTGTGCTAAGTACCCTAGAACTACTTTGAGAAGAATGTAGTTCAAAAAATCCACTTTGGAAAGTGTTCCCACACATCTCCAATGATTTCCACGAAGATCTCAGATTGAATAAGACTTCCTGGTTCACATGACTATTTTGACAACCACAAGAAAGTGTATAGTTACACTATGTTCACAAGAAATAATATCTTTTGTGCTTCCGATTTGTGCCTAGAATAAATTGATAAAAAATAGGTGGATAGTTTGGTTCACATACCCATGCACAAAAAGGGAGGTAAATACTCACATTCAATAAATCATAACTAAAGGAACACATGCAGTGTGTGTCGATAGTATGTGTGCGTAAAGGAAGGTTGAGAAGGCCAAGTAATCACAGGAAGTATTTTTTGGAAAGCATTTCAAATGAAACAAACAAGAAATTGAGGGGATTTATTTAAAAAAAATTCATTCACATGAATTGAGAAACAAAGTGAACTATCTATTATAGGCTTAAATGGATACATACAAAAATTGGGTTACCAAAAATAAGTTTCGATTCCATGAAACTTAATCTGGAGGTGGATCGATATGAATTGATCTTGTGAAAGTATTTTTCTTGCATCAGATAGTAAATAAGATTGTGTGCACAACATTAAAACATCTAAATGAGGTTGTGTATTAATTTATAAGGAATTATAGCTCGAGTATAGTTACACTAAGGAAACTAATCAAGTACATGCGATCATAATTGATTGATAAAGACCAATAGAATACAAGGGTACTTGAACATGTAAACAAGCATGTGTAATTCATAAATATTATTGCATAATATAGATAGATAATTTTATAGTATATCAACCTTGAATGATGGTGGAATTATTTAGTTGGTAATGTAGCATAATTATATTGCGATATTTAGTAGAAGTAGCCTGTAGTGTGGATTCTGGAGTAGTCAAGTGTGTATTTTTTTAACACTGTGAGATGCAGTATAAAGAACCTTTTACGTGGAGTTATGAGAGATAGAATATGATTAAATATAAACTATTATAAATGCTGAAATAATATTATAGTGGAGAATGTGTGTGGGGGAATAACCGACACGAAAATGATTAAGTATTTATACAAAACATTGTATGTCCTCGTGTTCTATTCCATTGTGATAACTGTATCATTCAAGGTAAGGATCGGAGAAACAATAAGGTTGGATCATGGATTTAACTAGTCATAATGGTTTCATTGATACAAAAAAAATTTATAAAATAAAAAGAAATAGTATATTCACCCCTCAACTATCAGTGTTTAATCTAACTTAGGGAACTATAAGTTGTATCAGAGCCATTATGACCACTAAAATATTCAACAAAAGTTTGAGATTGAGAAACATGAAAGATAAAACATATTTTTATAAAGGATGTTTTACAACCTTTTAATAGAGAAACTAGTTTAAATATAAATTTGGGAACTTCATAAATTTTATATTACAAAATAAAAATCATTTATGAAATTGGTACATAAAAAATTATCTTAGGGTGATTTTTTTGGCATTTTTCTGCGAGGTTTCATTTTTTGATGAATAATGGATAATACTAAATTTTAATACAATATTTATATTTCTAAAAATATATTAATATAGGTAAATTATATATTAAATTTATTTTCAATTCAAATTAGATCAATTATATATCCATTAATCCAATATTGTTCATTAGAATTAATTTCACATTGAAATTGGATATGAAAACATTTCAAACTTTTTGACATTTTACTTTAAAAATATAATTTGATATCCCATATCTTGGATTAAGTTTAAATTATTTTTTGGAACTTATATGATTGAAAATTTTTAGAGATGGATTCCATATTTGGATTCATAATTCTTTATAATTTTTAATAAGGTAATATTATTTTTTTCCAAAATATTAGTGAATGTGATTAAAATTAATTTTAGTGAATAAGAAAAACATTATCTTAAAAAATCAATAAACATTAAAATGAATACCCAAAATGATATATAAACTTTTCAAATATCTATTTAAATTCTTTATTTAGACCCTATAATATATTTTCTAGAATTTGGACCATTATTTAAGACACGTGGCTTGTGGAAAATGTGGGTGGAATTCTGTTTTAAAAAATTTAAAAGAATGCCACTCCTGCTCCAGTATAAAATGGTACAAAACCCTCCCACATATTAACACATAAAAAGACCATTTTCTTTCTCAAAATATGATCACATTATCTCCCAAAATCTCCACCCACATCCTAGAATCCTCACCTTGAGAATAAATCCAATCAAGTAACTTTAATTGGTATAAACCAAATAGAATTACCCAAAAAAAGTAACCTTCTTCAATAATCAATTTTGTTTCATTTAAATCTCCACCAATTAAATTATTTTTATATAATTATTATATAATAAAATAATTATCCAAAATATACTGAGAAGTTTTTATTAGAAGGGTTTGAACTAATGATGCACACACTCTCATCTAATGGGTAACGAACTTACTGGTTCATGTGTAAGGCGGACTACCGCCTCACGAAACGATGATTGTTCATTCTTACTTTTCCACCATTCATGGAGATAATTATGATGTAAACACTATTTATATATGATATACGAAATAATTATGTTTTAATAAAACTTATTTAATTTTTACACAATCTATACCTTAATTATTTCCTTTTTGTAAATTTGATAACATTGTTTATGGACGTGTGGACTACAGCCTCCTCAAAGTGATGTGATTTGTTCACGCTATACATGGAATCTATTAAGGATGGTTTTAATAATAATATTTTAAATATATGACAAAAATTTGATAATTTAATTATGAGTTACATTTTTTATCATTTTCCGTTAATTCTTTAAAACACAATATGAAAAGGATGTAGCGTTCATGCGTACGTACGACCTACTATCTCTATGAACAATATAATTTATTTAATATCTCAAAACATTATGGATTACTATAAATAAATATAAAATTAATATAGATAACATTTACATCATGTTTCAAATTCTATGGATTATTATGTTATGTCTTATGTAATAGGATAAAAAATATGCTGTTAAAATATACTTGACGAACATGGGAATTAACACCCAAAATAGTGAAAATAATGAAATATTATTAAAAAATGGGTAAGAATATATTATAAAAAGTTAAAATATGATATTATAAATATTATTATTTTTCTTTTATATGTTATTAAAATCATTAAAATCATTATAATGGAGGATAACAGATGTTCACCCTAATGGAAACACAAGGTAAAGGATTTCATCTCAATTTACATTTCATTGAGGCTTATTTGTGGTTAAAGACCAATTATCTTTCATGTGGTCTATATGAAACCCATTTTTATCTTAATATAATGATTATCTCATAATTCATGGTATTTTATGTTTGAATTTGAATTATCTCACCCAAGGGGTTTAGCTAGAAAATTTCCAAGTTGTAAAATAAATATTTTCAATCTCAATTTCTTTTCTGATTGTTAAAATTATCCTAAAACAATAACTAAATTATAATAATTTAAATATCCATGTTCTTGGAAGATGGATATTATTATTTCCTAAATATAATACCATATTTACAAAAAAAATTACTTGTCCAATTATTTTATTATCTGGGTAAATAGTGATAAATTTGAATTCTTTATTCAATATAGATATTTGAGAAGGTGTAATGTATATTAGTTGAATTAAATACCTAATATGATTAATTAATTTGATTGAACATGATGGGTGGGTCTCAGAAATATATATCCCCTGACACATAAACATGTCCTCATATAACAAATAGGTTTCACAAATTAAACAGGTTTCTAACAATAGTTTAAAACTGTCTTGTGAAAGGTATTGAAGTCAAAGGGGTTCACGTACCTTAGAGATGACATCAAACAATTAAGTACTTCCTTTATTGTGATTCAGTATGTATTATATATGATTTTTCACTATTAAAATATCCATGTATTCATTTAATTAGAAGTTTATTGATTAAATGGTACATTATTTTATTTCCATACCTTTACATATTGATTTTACCTTATTATGTTACTTAAATGGCATGTGTTTTCAATTATTTACCTTGTAATATTTTTGACATAATTAATTATTTTTATTGATTATTTGTCATGTTTCTTTAGTTATTATCATTTCACACTAACTACTCTCATTGATTCAATATTTCTTCCACTATGCTTCACACTTACTGAGCATTTGATCTCACCCTTATTTTGTTTCCTTTTCCCAAGAATCAAATATGGGTTCTAAGAAATATGTTCAAGGATATCATTAATGGAATAAATCCCTCCTCAGAAGGAAAAAATTATGTTGTAATTAGTGTATTTAATTGTATTTTAGGACTATTGTGTGTATTTGGTTTACCAGGACTACTACAATGACCAGTACATTGGGATTTTATTCCTTGTAATCATGCCAGTGTAATGGTAGAAGACACTAAAACCGATCTTTCTTGGGTTAGTTCGCTACAGTTGGTATCAAAGGAAGTTTAATAGGAACCTTAGAAACTAGATTTATAAAAAATAGATTAGATAACATAACCATAATTTGAATATTTAGTATAAGTATATAATAACATTATATTACATGACAATGAGCCAAACAGCACTCCTATTTTGAAACCCTTGGGGGATATACTTATGATAATTCACATTTTTCTTACAATTTTTTTATCGGATTTGAATAAATAACGAAAATTAATTTCCAATGTAAAACCTTATAGCGATTAATGACTTATGTTGAAAAAAAATGTTTAAGTATATACTATTATTCTAGAAATAAATTGTAGAGTCATATTTAACAATAGTAGTTTATTTTCAATAGTCACCAATCATATAAGTATTGATTAAATTTTTTGAAGAACATATGTCTTCATTAACTTAATATTGATGTATAACATAATGTGATTACGATATTATGGTTGACCATAAGTCATATGTCTAAAACTTTTTTTAGATTTTATGTGATTAAGGATACTTTGGAAGAGATTCAAGAAAATACAACTCATTTGTTAGATATTTGTCTTAGTAGAAAATCTATTTGAGGAATAATGATCATACCTATAACAACCCTTCTCTTTATTACATACTTAAACATGATTTATTACATAAACACTTCACTTTATGCAACATGGATGATCGAAAGGTATAGTGTCTTTGGAGATTAGGAAAATTACATAACATCATAAAACATGAAACACAACATCTTTATTGAAAACTTCCTTTACATGACTACTCCATTCCCTCATTCTTAGCATTGCATGGGATATCCCGAGGACATGTATAAGAAAAGGGTGATCTATAAAGCCCAGTAAGGGAATAAAAATGGAATAACATGAGGAATACAATACATTTTAGACAATAGGCATATCAATGGAGAACAAGAGATACATGAACATAATGTCATATGAAATTATGAAAATCATAACATGGAAATGTGGCAACAACACTTAAAATGGAATTAGCATGAGCCAAGGCTCATTGCACATAGAGCATGAGTAAATCCTCAATGTATATGAAGCACGATTAAACCATCGTTGCACTTGAATTAGCATGAGTCAACGCTCATTGCACATGATGTAGCATGATACTATACTTTACCCAATGCAGTGAAGCGCTATCAGGGCACACCCTTCTTAAACATTTCATTTCATGTATAAGTGTGCCACATGGATCATACAACAAGGAATAAATCATCATAATTTATTCCATGGTAAAGGGATGCCGAATACATAAATGAAGATTTATAATCAATAAGTTAATGTTCATAAAGGTTAATACTCTAGAGAAAAAGGCATGGTATTCACTACACAATGACATTGGCTTGGAAAATCGTAGTGCAATTTTGGCAGCATAACGATGTGAAATAAGAACTCATAAAAAATGGTTGATGAGAGAGAAAAGAGTGTCTCATCATATTTAAATTAAATGGATAGTAAGGGGGTCATAAGGATACATTTCCAAAAAATGTAACAGAATTTAGATGCATAATTCAAAATAATTACTTGGATGTAAAAGAGGAGAGAGAAATACCTCCCAAAATTTCATCATGGTAAGAGGTGTAAATGGGAATAATTAATGAGAGATAAAAGGGTGCCCCATCATCCAAAAATAAATAGGGCAATATGAGGGAGGTTCTAAATCATTCCCCAACATGTGTTATTGAAAAAAGGGCATAAAAACTTAAAGAAAATTGGACAAAAATGAGAAGGGAAGAAATCCCTTACTTGGAAGTGTGATCCCAAAGGCTTGGGAGAGGGTTTAGAGTGGACTTTTGGAAGCTGGGGGCACCTTGGGAGGATTCTAGAGAGATTAGGGAAGGGTTTTGTCGAACTCTAAATGCTTTTAGTGAAGAGGAAGTGGGAGCTTGGGTGAATTTATAAAGGAAAGGAGAGGTAATTCTTTATTATTTAGGTTTGGGACACCTTATATTAAACTAATCAAAACCAATAACCAGCCCATGGTTTTTCCCATGGTTTTTCCAAAGGGGAGTGGAGAAAAATATTTTATAAGTCCAATGGCCGAACTTCTTAAAACAATAGGGTTGCTTATGTGGAGGTGAGTCAAACATTCAAGGAAATTCATTTAAAAAGTTAAAATGTTTTATAACTCTTGGAGGGTCCAGTAAAGTTTTGTAAAATAAATCAAACAAACCTAAAATTACATTATTTTAATTTTAAAACATATATTGGACGAACATATCTTTTATAGTATTTTATTACATCAATATTGGGTCATTTTTATGTCATAAAACACATTATATATTTAAACGGTATTTATTTTTACCCAAAAATTCAACTGTCTTAGAAAATTATGATAATTTCACCACTGGATAATTTTGATGTCTTGATTCCAAAAATAATATTCATATTATCAATATAATTTTCTAAATATTTGAATTTTTACTTATAAATTAAGAACCAACATTTATCGAAAATTCATGTGTTTTGATAAAAACAACTTTCAAACCTTAATAAAAATTACAATTGCATTCATAAAACTATACAATAATTTATATTTAATAAAAAGTAATTTGTTAATAATAATAATATATTATTTAATTAAAAAATCTTTTAATTCCTCAAATTAGATTTCTTAGTTGATTATTAACTAAAAATACTATTTGTGCTTTAAAAACTATGTACAATGTAACAATAATAAAATGAATGTATATTCATTATTATATAAAAAAATAATGCACCTATCATAGTGATAAAGAAAATGTTACATAACTCTTTATAACACCTTCATAAGACTAAAGAGTAAGGTGTGTGATGGTGACAGACTCTTGGGGTGGCTCAGATAAAATTGCTCATACGGTAATCTCTATTAACTTCCACTTCTCTCATAGTCGGTTCCACTCAAGATTAACGTGTTCAAGCATGGATTGGGCTTGGTCAAGAGTTATTACCAATGCCGCCACCTCATTTCCGAGCTCTGGCAAATGGGCATCATACGGGGAAAGTCTACTGGATGAGGCTATCACTTCCTTTATTTGAGTTAATTGGATTTGTTAAAGCCCTATATATATACTAATCATGTGATCACTTTTCAACGTCTATATAAGAAATTTTCACAATTCATAACGGTATTTTAAAATCTAGAAACATAAAACCAATGAAGTTCACATTTTATATAACCATAATAAGACACTTAATTAGATCAATTGGAATTTTCATTAATGAAAGTTTGGGTTGTTACAATCTTCCCCCTTAATAAATTTCACCCTTGAAATTTTCTTTTCCCATACTAAAATAGATGTGGGTAAATCTGTTTGATCACTTATTCTAATTCCCACGTCGCTTCTTCAAACATTTGGTTTCTCCACAACACCTTGACGAGGGGAATTGTCTTATTTCTTAGAACATTTTCTCTACGATATATGATCTTCACTGGTTGCTCATCATAAGAAATATCATCCTATAACTGTACTACCTCTTAAGAGAGTTTATGTGAAGGGTCTGGAATGTACTTCCTAAAGAGGGATACATGAAAGACATCATGTACTTTGGCCATAGTAGGTGGAAGTGCTAGTTGATAGGCAAAAACCCTGACACGATCAAGAATCTCAAAGGGGTCGATGTACCTTGGACTTAACATCCATTTCATTCCAATTCTCATTACTTTATTCCATAGACATATGAATAGAAACACCATGTCTCTAACTTTCAACTCAGGGTCTTGTCGACAGTTATATGCATAACTCTTCTGTCGACTTTGGGCTACCTTGATATGGTGCTGAATGGTTTTCACCTTCTCCACCATTTCTTAAACCATTTATAGTCCTAGAAGCTTATGGTCACCGACTTCATCCCAACATGCTGGTGTTCTACACCTCTTCCCATATAGGGATTCATAAGTTTCCATTCAGATGCTCGAGTGGAAACTGTTATTGTAGGAGAATTCAACCAGTGGAATATGTTGGTCCCACCCTTTTTTGAAGTCCATATTACATGATCTTAACATATCATCCAGTGTCTGAATAGTTCACTCATATTGTCCATTAGTTTGAGGATGATAGGCTGTACTAATGTTCAGTTGAATATCCATATCTTGTTGAAGACTCTCCCAAAACTTATAGGTGAATCGTGGATCTCAATCGGATATAATAGATAGTGGTATTCCATACAGCCTTACCACTTCCCTAATATATATCTGTGCCAGTTGATCCAATGAGAAATTCTCCCGAATTGCAATAAAGTGTGTAGACTTTGTAAGAAAATCCACAACAACCCAAATTGCATTGTTGCCTTTGGATGTCTACAGAATTATGATGACAAAGTCCATGATGATGTTCTCCCATTTTCATGCTAGTATGGGCAATGGTTGCATCATCCCCTTAGACTTCTACCTATCTACCTTCTCTTTCTAACAAACTAGGAACATTGATGTATACTCAATGATCTACTTCTTCATATTATCCCCTCAATAATTATCTCAGAGATCTCGATACACCATTGTGTTTCCTGGGTGAATATAGAAATTTTAACTATGTGCATCATCCAAAAGTTCATTCTTCATTTCCAAACTTGATGGAACACATAGTCTTTTCCCAAATCTCACAATTCCTTCTTCATTAACATTGAACTCTAAGGATTTCACATTTCTGATAGCTTCCACTTTCTTCTGAATTCCCACATCATACTTTTGAGCATCCTTTAACATTTATAAAAGGGACATTTGAGCAATCATTTGTGAAAAAATTGATGATGTTCCCTTCTTTATGATTCACATTTCCATCTTCATCAAATCTAGTAGATTTGATCCTTTTCAATTCCCATCAATGATAGAATCACTAGGTCCTTTATACTTAGAGCATCTACCACCATGTTCACTTTCCTAGGTTGGTAATGGATTGGGCAGTCATAGTCTTTGATCATCTCTAAGCATCTTCATTGGCGCATGTTCAACCCTTTATGTGTGAATATATACTTAAGGCTTTTGTGGTTCGTATATATTTCACACTTCTCTCCAAAGAGATAATGTCGCCAAATTTTTAAAGTAAAGATCACCGAAGACAACTGCAGATCATGTGCTGGATAATTATACTCATGAACATTCAATTGCCTTGAAGCATAGGCAATGACTTTATCATTTTTCATAAACACGCAACCATGGCCCTTCTTTGAACCATCACTGAATACCACAAAAATTTCTCCAATAGTGGGTAAAGTGAGCATGGGCATAACGATAAGCCTCCTTTTCAACTTCTTGAATCTTTATTTTCATTCATCACTCCATGAAAACTTTACTCCCTTCCGAGTTAGCTTAGTAAGAGGGTTGGAAAACTGTGATAAATTTCTCACAAATCATTGATAATATCTAGCTAACCCCAAGAAGCTACGAATATCCATTACCAATGTTGTACTTGACCATCCCTCTATTGAAATTGTCTTAGAGGGATCCACAGATATCCCATTGCTTGTAATGATATGGCCCAATAATGAGACCTCCTTCAACCAGAACTCACACTTGTTGTACTTTACATAGAGCTTATCCTATCACAAGGTCTCTAGTACAGTTCTTAGTTGATCCTCATGATCCTCATTGGTTTTGGAGTATATTAGAATATCATCTATAAAGACTACCAAAAATTTGTTGAGGTAATATATAAAGAATATAATCATAAAGTCTATGAAGATTGCTAGAGAATTAGCGAGTCTTAAAGGAATTACTATAAATTCATAGTGCCCGTATCGTGTATGAAAAGCAGTCTTGGAGATATCTTTCTTCATCTAACTTACTTGATAATATCCCAACCATAAATCTACCTTGGAGAAGTATTGTGCTTCATGAAGTAGATCAAACAAGTCATATATTCATGGGAGAGTATACTTATTCTTTATCTTGATTTTGTTAAGCTCATGATAATCAATGTAAAGGTGCATTGACCCATCTTTCTTCTTGACAAAGAGGACTGGTGCACCCCAAAGTGAAGCACTTTGACATATAAACCCTTTATCAAGATTCTCCTATAGTTGTTTCTTCAGCTACTAAAGATCCACAACAGTCATTCTATACAAAGTATTGGATACTGGAAATGCCCCAGGTATAAGATCAATTGAGAATTAAACATCTCTTCTAGGAGGAAGACCATGCAATTCCTCGGGAAACACTTCAATGAATTCCCTCACAACAGGCATGTCTTCAAGGATGGTTGCCTCCTTAGACTCAATCATCTGAGCCAGATACGTGTTCTCATAGGGTAGTAATATCCACACTTGATATGATGGAGATAACAAAGATTCATCTTCCTCCTTACACTTGTATAGAATCGGGGGTCGATTCTCCATAGGGAGAGTGGTTTCCCCCTCATGACAATTTATGTAGTCTCTATATAAGGAAATCCAATCAATGCCAATAATTACATGAAATTACACTAGTGGGAGAATGACGAGGTTTTATGGGATTTTCAATCCACATATTATGATAGGGAATGAGTTATATTCACGGGATGTAATGACTTCCTCATTTTCCATACTCACTGACATCTTTAATTCCATGATTTTTGGGGGTGCTGGGATTGTTCTACTAATCTTTTGGGATATAAAAGAATGCGTAGAACCTGAATCAAAAAGTAAAATTGCCTTTATTGAATTAATAACTAGCATACCTGTCACCACTTCTTTGTAGGAGTTCACTTAGGTAGTAGTGATGGAAAAAGATCTCCATTGCTACCTTGGAGGTTGTTGGTTGACTCCGAAAACCCTTGGCTTAGGGCACTGATTTTCAAGATTCCATGGTTCTTTGTAGTTGTAGAAATGAACAATGTGTTGAGGTTCTAACGAAGCATTCCTTTCCTCTATTGAAACATGGGGTTTTTCTTGTCTGTAGTTAACAGCTAGGTTCCCTTCTCTTCCACACATAAAGCATTTCCTCGCCCCCTTCAAGCAATTTCCAGGGTGCTTTTTTCGACACCTTGTCATGTGGGGTGCTGAATCTTTTTTAGCATCATTGGATTTATCCATCGAACCACCATCATTGAAGTAAAACTTAGGATTCTTATTCCCTTGATACCCCTGAGATTTTCTGATCTCTATTTCAACCTTGAGGGCACATCATACAATTTCCTCATAGTTTTCGAAGTCACAAATCACCAGCGCTTTCCATTGGCTAGGTTTCAGCCCACTAAAGAATCATTCAACCTTTCATTTGGGGGTAACAAAAAAGCTAAAAGCATATCGTGCAAGACTTGAGAATTTTTCCTCGTATGCTCTGATAGATTCATCGTCTTTTTTCTTGAGGGCAAGGAAGTCCCTTTACATCTTAATCTAGAGGGTGTGCGGAAAATATTTATAAAAAAAAATCTTCCATAAAACCTTCCATTCCAATGCCTTGATCTCCCCCTCAAGATTCATATTTTTGATCAATGTCTACCATTGATCGGTATCACCATCCATACGATAAGCAGTGATAAGAACCTTCTCCTGTTTGGAATAATGAAGGATGGAGAATATCTTCTCAATTGAGTTGATTCATTGTTAGATAATTGATGGATAAAATTATCCATTAAAAGTAGGCGAACTTTGTCTAATGAAGCTCTCAATAGGGACTTTTTGTTTCTTATGGGGGGGGGGGGGTTGAACATTCCTCTTGACCCATGTTTCTATTCAATGCTTGAGTTAACTGAGAGAATATCATGACAAAGTTCGTGATTCCCACTCCCATCGGATTGGGCATCTCATTAGAACAATCATCACATTGGTCTTCACATTGGTTATTAGCCCAAGTCCCCCTATTACTGGCCATTGGTTGGAATAAATGGAATGTTAGGGGTAACACATAAAGGGTAATCCAAGGGAAAAACAGATGACTTATAAATCACTTTTATTTTCTTAACTTATGAATCTATAGGCTTCAATCTATGTTATCCATGATCTAATTTCTAACATATATTCTTAGGCGATTTTTTTATTCCCTTAATAATGGTTCATACTAAACTTGTGAATTTTACAATGCATATCCCCTAGGAATGTCATAACTAAGAGTGAAACAAGGCATGTTGTCGTGTACCAGAATACCCCGGGTCAAGCTCAAAACTCTTTGTCGGTGTTTTCACCCCTAGGTACATCTGTTCCAGAGCTACCTCTACCTGATCATATCTAGACAAGGATGTATTTTCTTGATAAACCATTTACTAAATAATCACCAAAATGTAGGGATGTTTTTATTATACCTAGTCTTATACCAAAGGCTTTCACTAGGGTTTTCTAATCCTAATAAAAAAAACTAAACCTATCCTTTGATACCAACTATAAAAACCCTGCTCTTTATTACAAACTTAAACTTGATTTATTACATAAACTCTTCACTTGATACAACATGGAAGATCGAGAGTTATAGTGTCTTTGGGGCTTAGAAAAATTACATAAAAACTTAAAACATGAAACACAACATCTTTATTGAAAACATCCTTTACATGGCTGCTACACTCCCTCATACTTAGCATTACATGGGATAACCTGAGGACATGCATAAGAAAAGGGTGATCTTTAAAGCCAAGTAAGAGAATAAAATGGAATAACATGAGTAATACAATAAGTTTTATACAATAGGAATATAAATGGATCACAATAGAAACATGAACATAATGGAATGATAAATCATGAAAATCATAACATGGAGATGTGGCAACAACACTTAACATGGAATTAGCAAGAGCCAAGGCTCATTGCACATGGAGCATTAGTAAATACTCATTGCACATAAAGGATGAGTAAAACCTATTTTACTTGAATTATCATGATTTGAAACTCATTTCACATAATTTATCATTATACTATACTTTACCCAATGCATTGGAGCGCTATCAGGGCACACCCTTTTTAAACATTTCATTTCAGGCATAAGTGTGCCACATGGATCATACAACATGGAATCAATCATAATAATTTATTCCAAGATAAAGGGATGTGGAATACATACATTAAGTTTTATAATCATTAAGTAAATTTTCATAAATTTGAATACCCTTGATAGAGAAATGGGCATGGTATTCACTACACAATGACATTGGCTTAGAAAATCATAGTACAATTTCGGCAGCATAACCACGTGAAATAAGAACTCATAAAAATGGTTGATGAGATAGAAAGGGGTGTCTCATAATATTTACATGAAATGGATAGTAAGGGGTTATATAGATACATGTCCCAACAAACATAATGTAATTTAGATTCATAATTCAAAAGAATTACTTGGAAGTAAAAGAGGAGAGAGAAATCCCTCATAGAATTTCAGCATGGTAACAAGTGTACATGGGAGGCATTAATGAGAGCGAAAGAGATCTCCCATAATCCAAACATTAAAAAGGAAGTATGAGGGAGGTGAAAAATTGTACCCCAACATTTTTAATTGAAAAAAAGGGCATAACAACTTAAAGAAAATTGGACAAAAATGAGAAAGGAAGAAATACCTTACTTGGAAGTGTGATCCCAAAGGCTTGAGAGAGGCTTGAGAGAGGATTTTTGATAGTTGGGGCACCTTGGGAGGATTATATAGAGAGTAGGGAAAGGTTTGGTTGAACTCCAAAGGCTTCTAGTGAAGAGGAAGTGGGATCTTGGGAGGGGTTTTATAGGAAAGGAGATAGAACTCTTTGGGACACCTCACATTAAACTAATCAATACAACAAACCAGCCCATGGTTTTTGCCCATGGTTTTTTCCAAAGGCAATTCGAAAACAATATTTTATAAGTCTAATGGAATAAAGTTTTAAAATAATAGGGTTGCTTATGTGGAGGCGAGTCACACTTTTAAAGAAATTCATTTAGAAAGTGAAAATGTTTTATAACTCTTGGAGGGTCCACTAAAGTTTGGTAAAATAAATCAAACAAACCTAAAAAAAATTATTTTAATGGAAAAACATATATTTTACAAACATATAATTTATAGTATTTTATTAAATCACTATTGGGTCATTATGATGTCATAAAACACATTATATATTTAAACGGTATTTATTTTTTACCCAAAAATTTGAATATCACAGAAAATTATGAAAAATTCACCATTGGATAATTTTGACGTCATGATTCCAAAAATAATATTAATTTTATCTAAATAATTTTCTAAATAATAGAATTTTTACTTTCAAAATAAAAACTGACAATTATAAAAAATTCATGGTTTTTGACAAAAACAACTTAAAAACCTTAATAAAACTTACAACTGCATTCATAAAATTATACAATAATTTATATTTAATAAAATGTAATCTGATAATAATAATAAAATATTATTTAATTCAAAAATACTTTAATTCATCAAAATAGATTTCATAGTTGAATATTAACTAAAAATATTATTTGTGCTTTAAAAACTATTTACTAAGTAACAATAATAAAATGAATGTATATTCATTATTATATACAAAATAATGCACCTAATAATATTGATAAGGTCATGTTACATAACTACTTATAACACCCACATAAGACTAAAGAGTAAGGTGTGGGATGGTGACAGACTCTTGGGGTGGATCAGATGACATTGCTCAGGTGGTAATCTCTATTAACTTCCACTTCTCCCGTAGTCGGTTCCACTCAATCTTAACGTGTTCAAGCTAGACTTGGTCTTGGTCAAGAACGAATCCCAATGATGCCACCTCCATTACATGCTTCAACAAATGGGTTTCTCACATGGCAATTTTACTTGATGAGGCCATCACTTCCTTTGTATGAGTAAATAGGATTGGTTAAAGCTCTATATTTATATTAATCATGTGATCATTGTTCAATGGATATATTAGCAACGATCACAATTCAAAACAGTATTTTAAATTCCAGAAACATAAAACTAATGAATTTCACGTTTTATATAACCATAATAAGACACTTTATTATATTAATAGGAATTTTAATTAATGAATGTTTGGGTCGTTACAATACCTTTTAGAGACACGAGTTTAAAGCTATTAATAAACTTTAATGTTATTATGATCATTAATTAAATTTTAATAATAGTCTATAAAATTATTATTATTTTTTAAAAATGTTTTTTGTTTAAAAGTATAGAAAAGATCTTGTAAATGATTAAATTTCAAGGATGTCTATCATATTTTGGAAATTATATTAATCTAGTTTTAGAAAAAGAAAATATGTTTACTGGGTGAAAACCCATCATGTCAGGAAAGGTGATGGGGCTTTATACCATTACCAAAGGACAATAAGGGTTTAACAAGAACCACTGACCTATGAAATGTTTTAGATAATATGTCATTATTTTTAGTTTTACAATTTGGAGAATAAATAATAATTATGAATGAGTAGTGTTACTTGTTAGGTTTAGAGATTAATTTATTATCCAGATTTGAATTTTAGAATATTTATAGGCATATGGAAATACATGACTAACTTTTATGGGCCTTACAATTGGTTAAAAGTGTATATTAGTACTTCAGGCATCAAATTTAATTTTTGGAAATCCATTCCTTGAAGTAATAGATAAATGGGAAATTTATAAGATCACAAAAAGGATGTAAATTATGTTTATAAAATATAAAATATCATGTAGGTATGTTTTATTATATTCATAGTCTGTAAAATAATTTTTCAACATTAGGATAATGAACAATAAAATGTCATCCGAATAAATTAATTTTTGTTGAACTGGTGATCTTCAAAATCATCATATATTTGTGGATTTGAGGCCCTGAAAATTTCAATTATTATTCACTTGTTCATGATTTATTACCTCAATAACTCCCTATAATTATATATTCTTTACTTATAGGTATAAATTTTCACTTTCCACTAATGTTATCCTGCATAGAAACCCAATAATATGTTTTTCCATGCGACCTTTATAAATATCATCTTATATTATTATGAGTATATTTTATAAAATCTTTTAAGATGTGGGGTTTTCAACATGTTAATTAAAAAATATCAAACCTTTGACTACCAATATCATGTTTGAATTTCAAGGACACCATTTATTTATAGTGTGGAGGATGTAACAACCTGAAATTTATAAAAGAGTAACTTTCTATTCAATAGCGTGTATCACATGTAACACAAAACATCGGATGAAATGTAACCTATTGAGAAATTATTTTATATATAATATTTTAAATAAATTTAATATATTTTATAGCTTCTAATGGATTTAATACTGAGTTATCTTCTGTCATACGCAACAAGGACTTTCTTCAATAGCTTTCATTACACACAAGACCGTGTTTTACCAAACTACAATATACTATTAATATTATTATTTAATATGATAGTTATCAACTAGAAATTTTAATTACATGTACGAAAAGTATTATCTAAATTAGTAAAATATTATTTACATATGTTTATGTAATTATTTAGTGTTAGAAATTAATAGTGAACCCTAATGAATATAAGAGACCTGTTTTTATGAAAAACTATTTTATGTGCACCAATGTGTTTTATCCTAATAAATTAAATTAACTGAAATTATGAGATAATATAAATTTAATAAATATAATATATATTAAATTTTTTATACATTCATTCAACATATTTTATATACATAAGATCATAACAATCCTATTCTGTAGACATAAAACCCCATATTTTTATAAAGGTGGATTTATTGACTTTTAATATTGAACCTATATTAAATCTAAATTTTTGAAGTTTTATAAATTTTATATGTCAAAATAAACCTATTTTTTTAAGTATGATCATAATATTTATCCTAGATATAATTTTTGGTATTTTCTTTGAGGTTTTATTTTTGATGAATTGTGAAATATAGTGAATATTAATTCAAAACATATTTTTCATCTAATTAATTTTTATATTTAAATTATTTATTAAATTAGTTTTAAATTCGAATTATATCAATTATACAACCATTAATAAAATATAAGTCAATTTAATCAATCTACCATTGAAATTGGGTATAAAAATATTTCAATCTTTTGAACATTTTTACAAAAAAAACTCACTTTTGTTATACCATATACGAGATTAAATTTTTGATAATTTATACAAATTATGTTATTGTAATTTGGAAAAATAGATTCCATATTTTTAATCCAAATATTTTGTTATTTCTAATAAGGTCAAATTATTTTTTGACCAAAATAATTAGTTAATGTGATTTAAATTAATTATAGTCATTAAGAGAGAAATTAGCTAAACAAAGGAATAATCCTTAATTGAAAATCCCATAATGACCTAAAAACATTAACAAAAGATATTTTTGGAAATATTTCAACAATATAATCCCTTTTAACTAATTGAAACCATTGATGGAGTTAGTTGGAATGTGGAATATATTGGTGGAATTCCATTTTCATAAATTTACTAGATCACCCCTCCCCTCCTCTATAAAAAAGAACTCACCCCTACCAATTATTAAGACCTCTAAATATATTTTTATTACCCATAATATGACATAATATTCTCCCCAAATCCATCCCAAAATCTTATAATACTAAATTTTTTCATAAATACAACTGATGATTTCTTTTGTTATAAACAAAAATGAGTTATCTTAAAATGAGGCACCATTCATCAACAATCAATTTTGTTTCATTTAACTATCCAACCATTAAATTGTTTTTATATAATTCATATATAATATCCTGAATATTATTATTTTTTCTAAGTCATTGAATTAAACTTACACACACTTCCATCTAATGGGCAATGAACTTACCATTCATGTGTATGAAGGACTACCTCCTTACAAAGCGATGATTATTCGTTCCTCCTTTACCATATATCATGGGGGGAATATGATGGAGACCCTATTTATATACTATATATGTAAAATTTATGTTTTCTTCATACTTATTTAATTCCAATATAACATATATGTCATTTCTTTTCATTTTGTGTAAATACGATAACATCATTTGTGTTTGCGTGGACTACCTCCTCCAAAAAGCGATGTGATGTGTTCACAATATTCATGGAATGTATTGATGATGTTTTAATAAAATTATGTGAAATATATGAAATAAATTTGAAAGTGTAATTATAATATAAATATATATCATTTACTTTTTATTCTTTTGAAATACAATAATGAAATGGAAGAGGAGTTCATGCGTACATATGACCTATCATCTCCATGAACAATGCATTTCATTTCTTATCTTCATATATTATAGATTACTATAAATACCTATATAATGTATATATATAAAATTTACATCTTTTTTAAATTTTTATAAAATTAAATCAGGATCTAAGTAATAGGAAAAAAAACAACATGTTCAAACATACTCGACAAACTAGGAAATGAACACCTGAAATAATGAAAATAAGAAATGATTATAAACAAACAAGTAAAAGATATTATAATATGTTAATATATGATACTATAAATTTTATTATGGTTAATTTATAATATATTTACATTCTTAAACAAGTATTCTATAGGATAAATAATGTTTACCCTAATGGGAACAATAGTTAATGTATTTTTTATCATTTTACATTTTGTTGTGACATATTTGTTATTATGCAACAATTAAATTTAATGTGGTGTATGTACCATCCTTTTGTGTCTTTATATCATTATTATATAAAAATTTATTTAATTTTATATTTCAATTGTAGTTATCTCAAGCAAGGGGCTTAGCTATAAAATTACTAAGTGGTAAAAGAAATCTTTGCCATCTCAATTTATTTTATTATTGTTAAATGTTTCATCAAACAATCAATTTTTTGTAATAAATTAAATATAAACATTCTTGGGTGATAGATTTTATTATTTCCTAAATAGTATAACATATTTACATTATAAAGACCTGGAATTTCCATGTAATTTTTTTAATTAAATGGTAATTTTACGAGTCTATGAAAATTTAAGGTGCATGATTCCAAGGCCCGGAGTGCTCAGAATGATTTTTCTAAACTTTTTTTCAGGTACATTCAGTAAATGTACAAATGGGTTTTTATAACTTTTGAACCTGTGCTTGGAATTGAAATCTGAGGACACCGTTAAACTCGCAGCGCTGATATTCACTTAAGGATACTTTCACCTCGATGAAAGTTGATCGATGGTGAAAGTTAATTTTTTGGGTTTTTAGTGGAAATAATAAAATAAAATAAACTTTCTCTTTATTTTATTTTATTTTTCTTTAGGATATCTCCATGTGGAAGTTGAGAAGTGGGGACCACCAGACCTTAACCAGCCATGAGAGTTTATGGTGGTGGAGAATACCCGAGATTAACCTCCCATGAAAGGTTATAGTGGTGGGGACCACCCGAGGCCTAAACCTCTTGAACTCCCCTCATAATAGAGGAGAAACCTCTAAACTCCCTCTGTAATGTGGAGGAGCCTCTTGAGCTTCCCCTATATTAATTAAGCCAACACACCACTTTAAATTTTCCAAATCTGTTAATTTTTTATCCAATTTAAATTTTATGCAAATTAACTAAATAGAAAACATAATCTTGTATGTTGGATACTTGGCATTTTTGGAGGAATTGGGAGAGGAGAGAGATGTCAGAGAAATAAAGTTCTCCAACGAAGAACTTCACCTCCCAACAAAGAACGCTCCGCCAACAAAGAATGCCGACCTCGACATAGACCTTCTTCCTCGGGACTTCTTCTGACGTGGGACGTCTTCATCTACGAATAATCGACGTCCGTACTTCCTTCTCCTGCCAACGTCAACGAACAACCCGAGGTAGGGGTTTATTTGTGTATGAATAATTTCCCATGTTCTTCCCTTGAATTATTTTTCAGGATTGGGAATAAATCGTTGCGAGAGGTTGTATATCTTGACGATATTATTCAAGTTATTGTTGAGCCATACACTACCACCCTAACGCAGAGGGAATGCGCCAAACAAACATGGCATGACCCCTCTGAAAAATCTTGTGATGATTTGTGGTGTTGAACGCGACGAAGGTGATGACGCAATGACACCGCCCCACAGCCGCCACCGCCTTGCGACCTACGCGCCCTCTCGACACCCCTGCGGTCAAGATGCTGCGCAACACCCATGAACACTGCACCGTGTGGCTCCGCCACCCACCGCCCCGCTGCGCCACCCATGACCGCCGTGGTCCTGGCCGAGCCGCTGACTGGACCGAGCCGTCATCGTCGTCTGCTGAGCCGCCTCCACTCTCCGTCGAGCCGCCGCCGACCAGACCGAGCCACTGCCACGGTCCGACAAGCCACTACTGACTGGACCGAGCTGCCACCACCTCCCGCCGAGTCCCCACCGCCGTCCGTCAAGCCGCCACCGTCCTGCCGAGCCGTCGGCTGAGATGCCTCGGCCGCACTTCCCGCGGCTTTCCGAGCCGCCTCGGCCGCGCCGACCATGGCCTTCCGAGCCGCTCTGGAAGAGCCACCCATGGACGAGCCACTCTGACTGAGATTCCCCACGGCCAGGCTCCTCTGGCCGAGCCGCCTCACAGCCCGAAGTTTCACTGGCCGAGCTTCCACCGCCGAGCCGCTCTGCGGCCTCGCGCCGTCCGCGGTCAAACCCCTAGCGGCACCTCACGGCCTGCCGGACCACCCAGCATGGGCCGGTCTGCACCAGTGGGCCGGGTTGAACCCAACGGGCTAGGACACACTGCGGGCCGGGTCGGCCCAGGCTGGGTCAGGCCGGGTCAGTCCGACCGGGTCAGACCAGACTCGTGCCCACTACCTCCCATTTACTTTCTTTTGGCTATAACTTTGGCATCGGACTTCCGTTTGACGAACCGTCAGTGGCGCTGGAAATCTTGGAGATAGACGATCCCTTTGAGTATACCCCAATATTTTTTTTGGATTGAGATGGGGAACAATCAGGTTAGATCGAGCACGAACCCAACTGGGCCCTTGGGAATACAAGTCTAATAACTCATTGACTGGGTGTCTGATTGACGCACTGCCTATTGCGTTGAGACCCCTATGAAGTGGCAGACCTTTGAGATGCTTCTTCATGGTACCTCATGGCAGTTGGAGTATTGACCAGTATCTTGAGGAGAAGATCCTCCCAGAGATGAGCGAGCATAGTGCGGGAACCTAGTAGCTGGCTGAGATTTGACGACTGCTGCCCTTTTCGACTCGGAGTGACTTGACAGGCCCGATGGGGAGCGGCTCTATGTGACGCGGTAGACCCATAGTGGGTAGCACGTCTGTGTGATGTGACAGAACCATGGTACTCGATAGAAGGAGTACCTCACCAGGCAACGAGGGGGTACGCCTCTGTGTGACGCGGCAAACCCATGGCACTCGACATGAGGAGTTCCACAGAAAGTCACGGTGGGGAGCGCCTCTGTGTGACACGGCATAACCATGGCAGGGAGAACCTATTTGTGATGTGGTATACCCATGATACTCGACTGGAGGAGTACCCCAGCAGTCCATGTTTAGTGGGAAGCACCTTTGTGTGATGTGGTAGGCCCACTATACTCGATAGAGGATGGGTTCTCTAGCAGCCAAGATGCTCGACGATGTGATTGGGAATGTTACTTATTAATACCCCTAGAATAAATCCTGTTGTGAGATGAGTCATAACCTCTGCGTTTCTTCATGTTTGAGATGGATTAATTGATAACTTAGGTATATGTATGGGCATATACCTAAGTAGGGTTATCTGTTGATTTTGTACTTTGTGGTTTATCCTTGGTAGATTTTGTGAGACCTTGAGGGTCTCAGGGTCCCTACTGAGTATTGTTATACTCACCCCTGCACGGGCTATGTCCGCACTTCGTTGTGTTTGGTGTAGATGGCGAACAACGCTGACTGAGGATGAGAGTATCAGGACTGGACGGTTCCCGAAGGTGGACCTTACAACGAGTCGGTACACAGAGGAAACGGACATACGAGGAGTGATGAGGAGGCGATCTGTACCTACCATTCAGGTAGGAACCTCGGAGGAAAACCTAGTTATTGTTTTACTTTTTCTTCAATTATAATTGTACTTTTAGTTTCTTGTACTTTACTGTTGGGTTTGTATTCCGGCCCCCTTTTACTTTCAGCACTCTTTTGTTATACAGTTTTACTTGGTGTTTCGTATCCAGCTGTGTGCTTGATTGTGTGTGTGTTTACATATTATAAAGAAAATTCAGTCTCAATTTTAGGGAATTATGCCTTTGGTGCTAGTCTCCAGCCTCTGGCCTATGGAAGGCAGGCTTGGGGTAGTCATGGCACGGGCCCCAGGGGATTGTTCTTGACAAATTGGTATCAGAGGAGTTGGTTCTACCACAAAACTTTGGACTCTGGTCTTTCTTTTTAATGGAAGTAGGGTTAAGTGTAGTGAGTGTGGTTATTAGTTTAGGGAAACCAGTGTTGGTGCGGCGACTGACGTATCCATACACCAGGACCCTAACTTCTGATTTCCAACTTAGTGCACGAAAACAGTGATTGCGAATGTGTTTTCAAGAGTCTTCTTTGTGAACTCCTTGAGTCAGCTCACCAGGTATAACTTATTAACTGTGGTGAACCTATTTCTTTTCAGGATGCCTCCACATAGATATCCAGCTAGGGTTCCGAGAGTTGTATGCACTGATAGCCCACTAAGCGATGAGGCCACGGTGCAGGGCCCTTTTCTAGTATAGGCACCATCGGAGGCACCAACGGTACCATTCCCCGTTGGGCCACCGATGACACTAGCCCTAACAGTAGATTGTACACGCTACTTGCGCACACTAAAAGAGTTCTAGCGTCAGAGGCCACCCAGGTTCAGGGGAGAGATGGACCCACAGGCAGCTGAGGATTGGCTGGAGGCTGTAATGAGAGTCTTTTGACTGGTAGGGACACTGTCAGATTTCATGGTGATCCTTTCCGCCCGCATTCTACAGGAAGCAGTGGGCAGATGGTGGAGCTTGGTGCTCCAGGTTCACGATTAGGTGACCCTTCTATAGGTAGACTTCGAGAGCCTATTTCAGGAAGTGTTTGTTCCAGTGACTCTTTGCGCAATGCGCATACATGAGCCTCTTCATCTGCACCAGGGCAGCATGATTGTAGCTCAATATTCAGCGAGGTTCACTGACCTATCATGCTAATCCACTGATGTGGTGTGGGACCCATTATTTAGGGCATGGACCTTCGAGCAGGGACTCAGGCAGGAGATCATGGCTTAGATGATCTCACTCAACATTCTGACACAGGTGGGGGTGTTTGAGCGAGCCCTATTAGTGAAGAGTTTTCTTGCTGGGCAGTCACCAGCAGCGAGACCCACCACTAGTCGTCACATAGTGGAGTCTTCTGGAGCTGGAAGCAGACATATGTCATAGATGTCCAAGAGGACCAGACATACTAGTGCACGACTACAGGATTCAGAGTCGGTTGTGCAGGGCACCTAAGGCATATCCAGTCATCCCAGAAGAGGGAAGTCTTATGCATGTGGCGGGCAGGGTCACATGGTTCATGACTGTCCAAACCACCGTACAGATGATTAGCAAATGGTCTAAGGACTGCCTTGGTAGATATAGTGTTTTGACCGATGAGGTCCGTAAGGAGAAGGAAGAAGTGGCAGAGGATCTGGACGTGCAACTAGCGGTGGGCAGTGACTCAAGATGTTACCGCCACCACCACAAGGTGGTACACCCCGACCACATGGAGTAGGATGACAGGGGTGAGCTTAGCTCCAGGCAGCTGAGGCTTACGATCAGGGTGCTGCAAAGATGATACGAGGTATGATCTGTGTCTACTCCACCTTAGCTATAGTAATTATAGACATAGGTTCCCATCATTCTTTTATTTCCATTGCCCTCATTTAGAGTTCAGAGATTCTGATAGAGCTTTTGGCTCAATCCTTATGGATAGAGACTCCTATGAGAGCATATTTGATGATTACACACTGGTTCCGGTATTATGAGTTTACTCTAGGAGGCGGGAGCTTCAGTTGGAATCTTATAGTAGCGGCGTTGAGGCCTTACGATTTCATCTTGGGTATGGAATTATTATCTATAATCCATACATATATTGACTATATTAGGCACAAAGTGCGGTGTGTCCGCATGGATGGGACCAGGTTTACCTTCACTAGTGAGAAGGGAGACTTTGAAACAAAGTATGGACTTACCCGGAGGTGAGTGCAGTCGATCACTCATCAGTTGGATAGAATTACCCTCAGAGTGGTTGATGTGGAGAGTCCAAGATATCCTGTAGTGGTGGACCAGTACACAGATGTCTTCCCTAATGATGTTCCCGGTCTACCTCCTCACAGAGAGGTGGACTTTAATATTGACTTGTACCCCAGGATGACACTGATATCTACACCAGCGTATCGAATGGATCTTGTAGAGTTTCGTGAGTTGAAGGTACATCTAGAGGACTTGTAGGAGAAGGGATTCATCTAGCTCAGTGTTTCTGCATGGGCAACCCTGCTTTTGTTCGCCAAGAAGGCGTATGTGAGCATGAGGCTTTGTGTTGAATATCGGCGCCTGAACTAGGTGACCATGAAGAACAAGTACCCACTTCCGAGGATTGACGACTTCTTTGATCAGGTGAAGGGAGCATGGTGGTTCTCGAAGATAGACCTCAGATCAGGCTATCACCAGCTCAGAGTGTGAGAAGAAGATGTGCAGAAGATGGATTTCAGATATCGGTATGAACATTATGAGTTTTTGGTTATGACAATTGGTGTAACCAACGCTCCAGTAGTTTTCATGGGCTCATGAATAGTATCTTTCAACCATACTTTGATCTCTTTGTAGTAGTCTTCATCAACGATATTATGATCTACTAAGCTACCAAGGAGGAGCATGCCTATTATTTGCAAGTAGTACTAGACACACTCTAAGAGAACTAGCATTATGGAAAGCTCTCGAACTACCAGTTCTGGATCCAAGAGGTTCACTTTCTAGGACATGTTATATCAGAAGCTGGAGTTGTAGTGGATCCAGTAAAGATTGAGGTGGTAATTTCTTGGGAGCCACCCAGGTGTGTGATGGAGGTTCAGAGTTTCTTGGGTTTGGTTGGATACTACCAAATATTTGTACCAAATTTCTCCAGAGTTGTAGCACCACTATCAAAATTGATGAATAAGGGGAAACCCTTCATTTGGTCGGAGAAATGACATCATAGTTTTCAGGAGCAGAGGCAGAGGCTGACTAGTGCCCCCATCTTAAGGCTTCTAGAGGAGGGCGTAGGGTACGTAGTATACTGCGATTCCTCAGGGACTGGACTTGGATGTGTCTTGATTGCATATGGTTATCGATAGTTGAGAAAACATGATCATAACTACGCTACCCATGACCTAGAGTTAGCAGCATTGGTCTTCTCCTTGAAGATGTGGCAACACTATCTAATGAGAGAACAGTTTACATTGTAAAATGATCACAAGAGTCTCAGGTATATCTTCTCTCAGAAGGACCTGAACCTGAGATAGCGATGCTATCTTGAGTTCCTCCATGACTATGACTTCGAGATAGTCTATACTCTTGGGAAGGGGAATGTTTTAGCAGATGCACTTAGCAGGAGGTCTGGTATACAACTGCTAGGCAAGGCGATAAAGCAGCTAACTGATTTGAAGATATCCTTTGTGGATAGAGATGGAGTAGCTTTCATTTAGTCTCTTACAGTTAATACCCCACTTCATCAACAATTCAAGGAGGTTTAGTGAGGAGACGTTAACTGCAAGACACGATGTGCTCAGATATCCAGAGAACATGCACCTGATGGATTTTCTGAAGGTGGGGAGCACGTCATCCTCTTCAGAGGACGTTCCATGGTACTAGTGTCACTTCAGGAGGAATTGTTGAGGGAGTTCCACGCATCCCCTCTAGCGGTACATCAAGGAGTGGGAAAGATGTACCAAGATCTCCGACGATAGAATTGGTGGTCGGGAATGAATAAATCAGTAGCATAATTTGTCTCTTGATGTCTCACTTGTCCAAAAGTGAAGGCGAAGCATCAGGTACCAGCATGCTTGGTTCAGACCTTAGAGTTCCCCGAGTGGAAGTGGGATGGGATATCCATGGACTTCGTGACAGGACTTCCACGTACATCTAGAGTACATGACTCGATTTGGGTGATCATCGACCGACTCACCAAGTCGGCCCAATTGTTATCGATCAAAGAGCATGGTTTAGTAGAGATCTTGGGACCCCTCTATGTGGAGAAGATTGTGCGGATACATGGAGTACCCTCAAAGATTGTCTCTGATCGTGATACACGTTTTACTTCCCGAATATAGAAGGGATTGTAGGAGGCTTTCGGGATGTAACTTAGTTTGAGAACCGCCTTCCATCCTCAAACAGATGGCCAGACTGAGTGGATCATTCAGACCCTCGAGGACATGCTTGGTGCTTGCGTCCTTGACTTTGGTCATAGCTGGGAGGATCACTTGCCTTTGGTGGAGTTTTCATACAACAACATCTATCACTCCACCATAGGGATGGCACCTTTTGAGGAGTTGTACAGGTGACCTTACAGATCACCATTGTGCTTGACTAACCCAGGGGAGTCAGTACTAGTGGGACCACAGATGGTACGGGCTACCAAAAAGAAGCCGCAGATCAGCCAGGATTGGATAAAGACTGCACAGAGCAGGCAGAAGTTGTATGCTGACATGATACAGAGACCTCTAGAGTTCGAAGATGGAGACCACATCTTTCTACGGGTCTAACCTCAACGAGGTTTACAGAGATTTGGCCAAGGTGACAAGTTATCTTTGAGATTCATCGGACCTTTTTAGGTCCTCATCATAATTGGTGAGGTGTCTTACCGCTTAGATCTTCCACCTCAATTGAACCGGGTGCATGACGTCTTCCACGTATCCCATCAGAGGAGATACGTGCACGACCCTTTCCACATCATCGACCATGGAGACCTGGACATTGATGATGGGGAAACTTTTACGAAGGTTCTAGTGGAGATTGAGGATCAATAGGAGAGGGTCCTTTGTGGGCGATCGATACCTATAGTGCGTGTTCATTGGTAGCACAAGAACCTCTAGGAGAGCACATGGGAGAAGGAGGCTCAGATGCATTCCCAGTACCCCCACTTTTTTTCCTAGTTTTTTGATGTGGCTTATGGGGATGTAAAGCACTAAGGTGGGGAGAATGTAAAGACTTGGAATTTTCAAGTAATTTTTTTTAATTAAATGGGAATTTTACGTGTCTGCGAAAATTTACGGCGCATGATTTTGAGGACCTGAGTTCCCGGAATGATTTTTCTAAACATTTTTTTGGGTAAGTTTATTAAATGTACGAATGGGTTTTTTTAACTTTTGAATCAGTTCTCGGAATTGAAATATGAGGACACCTTTGAACTCGAAGCACCAGTATTCGCTTAAGGATACTTTTACCTCGACGGTAGTTGGCCGAGGGTGAATGTTAATTTTTTGGGTTTTCTGTGGAAATAATAAAATAAAATAAACTTTCTTTTTTATTTTATTTTACTTTTCTTTAGGATGTCTCCATGTGGAAGTTGAGAAGTGGGGACCACCAGACCTTAACCTCCCATGAGAGGTTATGATGGTAGGGACCACCCGAGCTTAACCTCCCATGAGAGGTTGTGGTGGTGGGGACCGCCTGAGGCCTAAACCTCTTGAACTCCCCTAATAATGGAAGAGAAACCTCTCAACTCCATCTTTAATGTGGAGGAGCCTCTTGAGCTTCCCCTATATTAATTAAGACAACACACCACTTTAATTTTTCTAACTCGGTTAATTGTCTAGCCAATTTGAATTTTATGCCAACGAACTAAATTTCCAACATAATCGATTATGTTGGCTACTTGGCATTTTTGGAGGAATTAGGAGAGGAGAGAGCTTATGGAGAAATAAAGTTCTCCAATAAATAACTTCACCTCCCAACGAAGAACGTTCTTCTGACGAAGAGCACCGACCTCGAATTCGACGTTCTTTTTCAGGACTTCTTCCGACGTGGGACGTGTTCATCTATGACGAATCAACGTTCGTACTTACTTCTCACGCCAAGATCAACGAAAAACTCGGGGTAGGGGTTTATCTGTGTATGAATACTTTTCCCATGTTCTTCCCAAGAATTATTTTTTCAGGATTGGGAATAAATTGTTGCGGGAGGTTGTAAAGCATGATGATATTCTTCAAGTTCTTGTTGAACCATATGCTACCACCCTAACGTAGAGGTTACGGGCCAAAAAAAACATGGCCTGACCCCTCCGAAAAATCTTGTGATCATTTGTGGAGTTGAACGTGATGAAGGTGATGGAGCAACGACACTGCCATGTGGCCACCACTGCCTCGCGACCGCCGCTACCTCCTGCCCCCCCCCCCCCCCCCGCGGCCAAGCCGCTCCACGGAACCCACGACCACCGTGCCCTGCGGCCTCGCCACCCACAGCCCCGCCACCCGCGGCCCCGCCACGCTCCCCAAAGCCACCGCCGTCCGTGCTGAGACACCGCCGCCGACCGGACCAAGTCACCACCGCCGTCCACCGAGCCACTGCCGCCGTCCGCCAACCGTCTCCACCAATCGGGCCGAGCCGTCTCCGCCGTTCGCTGAGCCACCGCCGTCCCGCCAAGTCACTGGCCGAACCGCCCCAGCCGCGCCTCCCGAGAACTTCCGAGCCACCCCACCCATGCCGCCTGCAGCCTTCCGAGAAGCTCATGCCGAGCCACCAGTGACCAAGACACTCTGGCCGAGCCACCCTGCGGCCTCGAGCCGCACTGGCTGAGCCACCCTGCGGCCTCACGCCATTCGTGGGCGAACCCTCTACGGCCCCTCGCAGCCTTCCAGACCGCCCAGCAGACCGGGCTACCCAGCATGGGCCGAGAGGGACCCAGCGGGCCGGGCCGAAGCCAATGGGATGGGTCAGTCCAACCAAGTCGGACCAGACCTAGGCCCACTACGAATCATTTACTTTCTTTTTTCCATAACTTTGTCACCGTACATCCGTTTGACGAAAAGTCAGTGGAACTGGAAATCTAGGAGTGAGACTATCCATTTGAGTATAGCCCACCAGAGTTTTGGATTGTGATGGGGAACAGTCAGGTTGGATCTAGCATGAATCCAACCGGGCCCCCAGGACTAAAAGGCTAATAACTCACAGACCGAGCGTCCGATTGACCTGACGTCTATTGCGTTGAGACTCCTATGACGTGGAAGACCTTTGAGATGCTTCTTTGTGGGACCTTATGGTATTTGGAGTATTGAACAGTAGCTTGAGGAGTGGATCCTTCCAGAGATGAGTGAGCATAGTGCGATAACCTAGTAGCTGGATGAGACTTGACGACTGCTGAAATTTTCGACTCGGAGTGACTTGACCGGACCAGTGGGTAGTGCCTCTGTGTGATGTGGCAGACCCATGGTGGGGAGAGCCTCTATGTGACGCGTTAGACCCAGGGTACTTGACAGGAGGAGTACCTCAGCAGGCCATGAGGGGGAGCGCCTCTGTGTGATGCCGCAGACCCACAATACTTGACATGTGGAGTACCCCAGCAAGTCACAGTGGGGAGTGCCTCTGTGTGATGCGACATACCCATAGTGGGGAGCACCTATTGGTGATGTTGAAAACCCATGGTACTCGACAGGAGGAGTACCTCAGTAGTATACATTTAGTGGGAAGCGCCTCTGTGTGACGCTGAAGGCCAACTATATTCGATATAAGAGGGGTTATCTAGCAGCTGAGATGTTTGACGATGTGACTGGGGATGTTACTTGTTACTACCCCTAGAATATATCCTGGTGTGAGTTGAGTCAGAACCTTTGTGTTTATTCATGTTTGAGATGGATTACTTGATAACTTAGGTATATGTATGGGCACATACTTATGTAGTGTTATGTGTTGATTTCATACTTTGTGTTTTTTACTTGGTGGATTTTGTGATACCTTGATGGTCTCAGGGTCCCTACTGATTATCATTATACTCACTCCTGCACGGGATATTCCCTCACTTTGTTGTGTTTGGTGCAGACGACGGACAACGCTGACTGAGGACGAGAGTACCAGGACTGGACGGTACCCGGAGGTGGACCTTATGACGAGTCGGTACATGGAGGAGAGGGACAGACGAGGAGTGGTAAGGAGGAGATCTATACCTACCCTTCAGGTAGGAACCTCAAAGGACGCCCTAGTTTCTATTTTCCTTATTCTTCAGTTTTACTTTTACTTTCAGTTTCTTGTACTTTACTGTTGGGCTTTTATTCTGGCCCCCTTTTACTTTTAGCACTCTTTTGTTATACAATTTTACTTGGTGTTTCGTATCCAGCTGCGTGCTTTCTTGTGTGTGTGTTTACAAATTATAAAGGAAATGCCTTCCTAGTTTTAGGGAATTACACCTATGGTGATAGTCGCCAACCCCTGGCCTATAGAAGGCAGGCTTGGGGTAGTCACGACACAGGCCCTGGGGGATGGGTCGTGACATACATACTGTTTTTACAATGATAGTTATATGATTACCTTGGGTAATATTGATAAATATGTATTCTTTATTCAATATGAACATTTGATAAGTAATATTGTTTATTAACTAAATCGATTACTTGATATGAAGATGGATTTTTACATGTATTTATGGGTGGGTCCTAGAATTTATATAACTCCTCAATGAATAAACATGTTATCATGATGAAAATAAGTTACGGAAATTAAACAAGTTTCTTCTTGTACTTTTAAACCATCTTGTGAAAGGTCCTTATAGTATAGGTTTTCATGTGACTTAGAGATGACATCCAATAATTAATAATTTCCTTCATTTTGATTCTATATTTATTATCCGTCATATTTTCACTATGAAAAATCAATGGATTCATTTCATTCCCAGATAATTGATTAAATGGAATTTGTTTTTAGTTTCATACCTTTCCATAATTATTATGCATTATATAGTAATTTAAATGACTTCGGTTTTTACTTACATACCTTTCCATGTTGTTTGTACACTTACATATATATTTATTGATTACAAGAGATTTTTATTTAGTTATTACATTTCCATATTCAGCACTCTCATTGATTAATTACTTCTTCCCCTATACTGGATTGTTACTAAGAATTTAAACTCACCATTATTTTTTTTCCTTTCCCAAGGAATACAATAATTTCATTAAGAATGATGTCCAAGGATAATATATATGGAATATAGTTATCCTCTAAAGAATAAAATTATGTTTTAATTAGTGTATTTAGTTGTAATGTATGTCTCGTGTATGTATCTGGTTTAACAAGACTACTAAACTGGTCGATACTTTAGGATTTGATTCCCCGTAATCATGAACATGTAATGGTAGTAGAAATCAGATCATGGATTTCCAGGGCCAGGTTTCTACACTCATAATTTTCCCAACATTATGCATGGATCGGGCTACACAAGTCAAAAAATCTCCCACATTGGGCATGATCTATAATGACGAACTACTTTGATGCTACTGGCTTTGAAACCATACATAAAATGAGATCATTATCTTCTTCACTCACTAGTGCATGATTTATATTCAATGATTCAATTTCAAGTTGAAGATTCTTGAAATAACTACTATTTTTACATCCATTATCCTTGAGTGTAGTACAATTTTCCCTATCATTCTTCATTCATCAGTAGAGACAAAAAACAACACAATAATTTCTTTTCTTCACTATCAATATCCTCTTCATCAATATTTATACAAAGATTATTGGTTCCATGAATCATCTATAATGTTAGAAACCCATCCATTTTTAAACCATTTATTACATGATACTTCAACTGAATGAGATACATTCAATAATAAATAACTGGGTTATTTACAAGATGTATAGAACTATGACTATCACAATGCAATTCATTTTCCTCTTAGTTTCTATATATCTCATTTGAGATGTGTTTTAGCCAAAACTTCTCCATCTAGTATATTTTTTAAGTAAATTTATTCTACCTCTATGGTGGATAAGAAAACCTCCTTCTAAAAACGAGATATATATCATACATTAGTTCCTCCATAGGTAAAAACCATACTTGTGTTACACCTCCAACTATCGACATCACCTATAAGTTCACCATCTACAAAACCCTAAATTATCACATAGATAATTACATAAATACCATTTGATTTATCCATCCTTGCTTCCATCTGTGGGAAAATTTGGGAGGCTAGGAATCCGTCACGATTGGGTACTCGTGTCCCAACTTCTTTAATTTTTATGGGGGCAAGATGCCTTATAAATGATCTTCTCTCACTGCTCAAAGGAGGGCATCAATCTTCTCTGATTTGCAACATCCTCAACAAATCTGTTTCACTTGGAGATATGAGAGGAAGATGGGTCAGTAGGAACCCTCCTTCTAGTGAGCTGAAGCTCAATGTGGATGGTTCTTTTAAAAAAGGATCCATGAAAGGTGGAGGGGTTCTACGCGATGCACACAGTTATGTTATTGTGGATTTCAACTCCTTCTATTCCCGGGTTCCTCTCTAGGGGTGGAGGCTCGGGCTTTGCTCAGAGTTCTCCAAGTATGCAGGGAGCGGGGTCTCATGGTGGCTGAAATTGAATCAGACTCTGAAACTCTGGTGAAGATGGTTCAAGGATGGTATGATGTGCCATGGGACCTGATCTATATTATCAGAAGATGTGTCCAAGAAATTGCTTCTGAACACATCATCCACCATAGCTGGAGGGAGACCAATTTTGTTGCCGACGCTCTTGCTAGACACATTCACCCAGGTGAGGGAGTGATCATCTTTGATGACTTGGGTTCTCTTCCACGGGAGTGTCAAATTTTTGTGCAGAAAGATTCACTTGGATTACATTATTTCTTCCCCCTTGAGGGCCCTTTGTAATTAAGGTAGAAGGCCTTTCCTTGAAGATAATTGAAAAATTACTTTTCAGTCAGCCATTTTATTTATCCATATTCACATCACAAATTTACAATGTTTTATTCCAAGGATATCCATATACCAACTCAAAACACCTACTTTAGAAGCAATATCTGGTAGGGTATAGAACATGAAATTCATTAGGATTCCAACAACCGATTCAAATATAATGTTTTTGATATAATCATATTCTTCAACATTCCTTCATTCATACTCATTTCATAGTTGGAAATGAATTTCTACTGGAATAGAAATCAACTTTTCTTACAAAATAAATAATATAGTAAATAATATTCTATTGTAGTTAGTTAATGATAATATTTAGGTTCCCACTATATAGTCTCTCTTAATTTCTATACCCAAATTTTTTCTAAATTATTTGGGTAAATTCATCTCAAAATCCTCAACTATATACCCTTTCTTCTCATCAATCCTCTATATACATGATCCTGTAATAAGAGTTTCATCCACATATAAAATTAATATAAGTTATCCATCATCAAAATACTTGAATCCAAATCATTGAACCATGACACACCATTTGTATGAATTTTTTTATCAATAATGGATCACACTTATTGATTCACCACATGGGTGCCTAATTTATCCGATACAAGATCTTTTATAGCTTTCACACATAGTCATTCCATCTAGACTCAACATATCCCCATGGCTGCTGTATATAAATTTTATCCTCTAGATCTCCATGGAGGAAATAATTATTTACATAAATCTTCCCATGATATAAATAATTTATTTCCACAATACTAAGAACAATCTAGGTCATGATAAACTTCACTAAATATGAGAGAACTCAAGATAAGTCCCCACCTTCCTTCTATTGTAATCTATTCAATACTAGTCTTTATATATACCTACTCTTAACATTATTTAATTCATTAACATGGTATACCCATTTTTTCAATGATTTATTTCCTTGTGGAACATGTGAAACTTCTTAATAATAATTTTCATGTAATAAATAAATATCCTTAACTATAGAAAAATTCAAAATATGTAACTCATTCATCTGTATAGATTCTTCCAAAAATTATGGCTCTCCATCTTCAACATAGAAAAAATATTGTAAGGTTGATGGATACCTCTTCACATGAATTATAACACTTTTTTATCTCTTCATATCCACTTGAGGAATAGGAATCACTGTATTTGGTGTCACGTGCTTAGGTAAACCTTCAATATCCACTTTCTCTTTGTACTCTGATTCTTTATTCCATTTATTATCTTTAACTAAATGATGGTCCTTTTATGTGACACCATTAATAAATATCTCATTTTAGATTATGATGATCATATTTTTCTTATTATTTGAGAATAAATAATGTACCTACTCAACACCATATCCAATAAAGAATGTGTATTTGGAATTCTAATCAAGCTTTTCCCTTGCATCACCATCTATATGTATATATACCAAAAACCAAAGTACTAAAAAGTGAGATCCTTATCTATTTTCTAGACCAGATCCCCCAATGTAGACAATATATCATTGACATATATGTAGTCCAATTGATGATTTATGCTTCCATGTTTACTACCTCTTTCTAAAATGTATTGATTAAACCCAAGCATATCCTCAGGCTAATGTAACGTTCATTTAATTTCCTAATAATCCTCTGAGATAAAACATTCTATTATTGTGTATCTAGAAGATTCTTCTACCCATGAATTCTATTATTATTATTATATAATTACCTAAACTCTAAACTATCATACTCTCCTCTATTTTCAAATCCAAACATTATAAAATTTACCCTGACTCACTCTCTATTATGGTCTTTCACTTTTGAAACATTTTAATAATATTATATTTTTCATTTGAAAATGTAAAACCATGTCTTCATTGTTGAGTCATAGATAAATTCCATATAATATTTTGGACCTTGAATGGAAAGTACTAGGGCATACTCCAAATCTCAATGTTCACCAGATCCATTTTCCCAAACATTAGTGTTCTAAATAATTTATTGATAGATACCTTCTATTTTCTTCCAATGAGACAATATTCATACAATACAAATTCCACCAGCATCATCACTAGAACTATTCCTTTTTTTTTCTAACACCTTCATACCCTTATAACCCATGTTACCAAGCCTATAATTCCATATTTTTGTATCCCAAAGAAAAATTATGGATATTTTTTTTTTTTGAAAATAACTAAAATATTTTATAGGGTTTCATTCTTAAATACCTAACCCAGGATCATAGATTCCTTAATAATATTGCTTGAAACATCCGTGAATATGGTTGAAAAACATGAATTATCGAGATTCTAGATGGAAATAAAATTTATTATCACATAGGGATATTCCATAAATTCTGCTAAACTACTAAAATCAAAAACGTGGTTTTAATCCATGAATCTCCCATCCCCTCAATATTAAAGGGTTCATCGTCAACAAGATATTCCTCACAAAATTCCATGGAACATAATTTATTAAGAATCCTTTCTAAAATGTGTAATTGAAATATTCCCATAAGTTTAAAATATAAGAATCTATAATTATATCCACACTCAACATCAATACATAATCATTGCCTTCGGTTTACATTTTTTTGGAATTGGATTCCTATGCCTTCCATTTTTCACAACAATACTTATATATGTTTCCTTTATTCCTATAAATTCAGTATTTATGACCAATCCCCTTTGCATTGTTTTATCTCTTTCCCCTATATTTAGATCACCTCTATGATTATCATGTTTTTCATGTCTGCCACTTCCTTTAATGTTTAGAGTAGAACTAGATTATTTTTCTAATCCCATTATCTAAATTTAAATAATGTGGATTAGGTCTCATATGTCTGGTAAAACCTATATTTTATTTCCTAAAAAACTACTCAAAACTGTTACAATGGCTTCCCAACTATAAGGTAATAAAGATGGTAATACCATAGAACATATTCCATAATCCAACATAATTATCATTGATGAAGTCTATCTTATAATAGTGTTTAATTTGTTGACATGATCAATATTACCGATCCATTCAATCAAATTTAGGTTGAATATTTTTTACCTTATGTAAACATTATTCAAAAGAGAAGGATTATCATGCCTATTTACAAAAACATTCATCAACTCATCCATAATATTCTCATATCTAATGTAGATCACCATATTTTTTATCTAATATAAGCTATATAACTCCCGGAACATATTGATCAGGTACCCCAGACACTATATTCTCTACATCAGTTGAGTTATAATCCAAAATCATCTAGTGAAAATAATTATAATAATTATACTATTATATTTTAATCATTAATATATGAAGTTAGTTTCACAGAAGCTATTGGTCTACACTTTAATTACTAGTTATCCCCATTCAATTAAAACAACAGGACATGAAGATTTTGACATTGTATTTAATACCAATTGTTGTGTAAATATCAGGAGTAATAGTGATGATCGATTCCAAAAGAGATAGTAAAAGGGAGAAACAATAGAATAAGAAGAGGATCTTGAGGAACAATGGTATACATAGTTTAGGAAATTATCCATACATCCATAGAGAGGTATAATATTTTCAATAATTTAAGAGAATAACTAAATGGAAATTTCATAACAAAAGAACATAGAAACTTGATCTCAAATGAGCTAAAAAATAATGTAGTTTAACTGTGCCACCAATCACACAGTATTTCAACTACACTATAGTGACCAATGGTTGGATTTCATTAGAGATAATGTACTACTATATTTAATTTCTTAGTACTATTGCGACCATGTCAATGTTTATGCTATTATATTTCCCTTTCAATGCCTCCAGTTATCTATATTGTAGCCCAATATGAGTTATTACAGTTCCATTTATGTTGTTATGAATTTGGCCACATTATTTCCCACCATTAATTAGCCCAACTACATCAGTGTATAAAACTACATCAGTATGACACATAAAAACCCAAATACAATGACAGGACCAATGTTTTGGAGAAAAATAATGACACTAATGGGGTAGATTGAACTATCAACCTCGATGATACAAAAATACCAAATAAAACTCATGTCACATATAACACTGATGATGTCGATGATCCATATGAAACAAATCATTATGATAATTCCAAGAGTCTTAATGATATAATTTATGTTGACATCCATGAAGGCCCTGATGACACAAATAATATAGATTCTCTCAATTACACTAGAAATAACAATAAACTATATGATAGAAACACCACTTTCAATATTGATAGCAGTGATACATATGAAACTGTAAAGGGAAATGAACTCAATGATTACGGGGATACAATAACATTGATTACACTGGTGGTCAAAATGAGTTGGATGAAATTGATAACCAAGATAACATTGATGTTTATAAATATGATGTTGATTCCAACGACCATGATGTCCCTAATCATCCCAAGGATAGTAATAATCATGATCAATATGATGATGATAATGACTCCTACTATGATGAAATTTATGAAGTTACTAAAGTAACATACCCCAAATGATTCGAAATACCCATTTTGACCCAATGCTGCTAATAAATCCACCAAAATTGATTTATCTAGTGGCATTGAGGATTCCAAGGACATTAGAGGCCATAAAGATCAAACTTATCAAAAATATCCCAATTAGAATGATGAGATAAATGATAACAAAGACCACAAATGTTTTAAAAAATTGATGACCTTGATGATTCTATTGATATTTATAATGATAATTACATTGATGACCCCAATAAGACCTTCAATGTTGATTAGTTTTTTCCCTCGATGATGTTGATGAATTAACTGATGGTGATGACCCAGAATAAATTTATGGAAACAAGTATTATGAGGAATCCCATGATGCTGAAAAACCTAATAGAATTGATTATTGAGATAATACAAAAATAGTGATGTCACTGATTAAATTAGAGCCCCTGAAAATGATGATGATAACAATGAACCTAATGACCCTCATGAAATGATATTTCTGAAGAACTTGTGGTAAAAATGATGTTTAGAACACAAATTACTATGATAATTCTAATGAAGCTAATGATTCTGATGACACTAATACCCCTAATGTCCTCAATGACATAAATAGAGGTGATTTCACTGAAAAAATGAATATTTAATCATTTATGATGATGTCAAAACACATTATAACTTCAATAAATTGAGAATTTTGATGATTTCAGTGACCCTGAGGACAATGATGACACTAAAGGCACCGATGATTCTAATGATGTTGATTACACAAAAGTTGATGATGTCACTAGTGATGAAAAATAAATTAATGACCATAATAACACAAAATATTCCAAAAAAACCTATAATAAATATGAAATTGATGACCCTGATCATCGAATAAAACCACTAACATTCATAATGTGAACAAACCAAATTATCCAAATTACGTTTATCACAAAGGAAATACAAATGAACCGGATGACTATCCGTGTCTTTATTGACACAGTCAGCACTATCATTCCCATTTATTTCATAATTTTCATTATCACCATCAAGGTCACTAGGGTTTTCAGTATTATTGGAAGCTTCAGCAGTGTCAATGTTATCAAGTTCATAAACATCATTGGGTATATCATAGTAAATGGTGTCATTAGTGTTAATAAAATCAGTATGTTTATCAATTTATCAGGGTCATCAAAGCCATCGTGTCATTGGTGTCATAAATGTCTATTGAATTTTCCATATTATTTTTTCATTGATGATATCTATGTCATCAAGGTTATTGACATCATTGAAGTCTGCATCATCAAAAAGATTATTTTCATCATTAATATTATCGATTTTTTTCAATTTAATCAGATTTGTTGGTGTTGTGGGTTGTGTCAATGTTGATTGGTTCATCAAGGTTTCCAAAATCATCAATGTCATTATTGTCTTTTATAGTGTTGGGATCATCAATATTATTATTTTCATTGATAATTTTGGGTTCATAAATTTCATCGATGTCCTGGTAATTATCAATGTTATCTAGGGGGTTTATTTCATTGATGTCATCTAGATATTCAACATATTCTAGGGTTGTATGTTAATGGTGTCATTCAAATCATTGGTATCATTGGGGAATCAATGTTGTAGGTGTATTTGATGACACTAGAGTTTTAGATCTATCTTTATAATTAGTGTTGACATAAACAAGGTGCTTTAGGGTGCATATATATATTGTTTTATTATCAATAAATTTATTTATGTTATGGTGATTTTAGCCAATGTGAGATGATGAAAAGTGGAGAATAATTTCATTTCATTTCAAATTATTTTGTTTGAAATTTTAGATGAAATCCTTTTGTTTGATGAAGGAAGATTAAAAAGTTGTCATGGTAAAAATTAGGGATTTTACCTAACAAAAATGAGTACTATGTTCTAGTATTGTGCCCAAAACATCTTGGTAGTTACTCAAATATGTAATACATGCATGAAAAGGTTTTTTAGAGGAAATTATGGAGGGATAGACTTCATAAGGGTGTATTCTCCAAAATAATTAGAAAATACCCACATTTAATGTTGAAAATATATATAGAGAATGATGAGAGGCTCTCTTATTATGTTCAAGACAACTATATGTATTTGACTTGAGAGAAGAACCATAGATAATCAGTAGCATGATGTCAGAATCCTGAACCAATTGAGTAGAGTAACTACATTAGTTGTGATTCTTAAATAGGTAATAAAAATTGTAGTGGGGTGATTACACTTGAGAGAACATACCAAAGTTATGGGAGTTTCATGAATAGGGAATTGTTAATCCCATGGTTTTTAGTTATTTTACCTCAGTACATATAAATTACATGAACACACCTTGAAAAAAATTGGGATAAGGGACATAGATGAAGAATACGTAGGGGACTCTAGGTACTTGGGAGTATCACACCTAGTTAGTGCTAGGTACATTGATGAACCAGAGAGTATAAAACCCAGGGAGTTGGGTAAACATGACATGGACAAATCCAGGAGCATGTGATATCTACTTCATGGAACTACATAGAAAGAATAATAGAAATTTATTAGATAATAAAACATATAATTTAATGATGGAATACACATTTGACATTCATATTAACATAGAAGAGACACTTAAGTCATTAAATAGTGGAATACATTATTTAGAGCAGTGAATAAGGAGTAGATAATGAAATTAATATATTGGATGTTGTGTGATATCTATAAATTCATTTTAGAAGTACTATTCCTAAAATGGACTAACCATAGATAAAATATTATAATCCACCTAGAATATTGAATTATAGTGTATTTTGGTATGATTGAAGAATTAAAAACATATTCTCCTAAGACTATCCCTTATTGGTAAACAAGATAAAAAATAACTAATTCTTATGTTGTTGATATATTAACGTGTCTCTTGAATTGTTGGTATAACTAAACTAATTTAATGTTTTCCAAAAAATATGGGTAACATATCAATTAATAATAAAAGAAAAACTAGACACCATAATTCACCCCTCAACTATCAGGGAATTCCATGGGAAATATAGTCATCATTAAGGTATTTCATATTAGTGGTGTTTCTAATGTGTACATTAGATACCATATGATTAATTAGGGTTTTTGGGGTTTTTTGGGTTACCATTGTTTCCATTATCACAAAAATATTTGGGCATTTAGTTCCATATGAATAATAGATGACATCAAGGTCATTAGGTTCATTAGTGTCATAAATATTATTATGGTTATCAGTATCAAAACCACTAGTGTCAATGGTTTTTTTAATATTGTTTATGTCATTTGAATCATTGAGTTTTTTATGGTTGTGGCCTAATCAAGGTCATTCATATTACTAACATGGTGGTCCTTATAATCTTGGACATTAACATAATCAACATCATTGAATTCATCATTATCATGGGTCATCAATGTTTTTGAAGTCATAAGTGTTCTTGTCGTCATTAATCATTTGATTCATCATGTCTTTGAGGTTTTTGAATTCATTGATATTGTCATGTTCACATGCTTTCTGATCAATATTTTTTTTATAATATTATTTAGCAACATCAATATCATCATGTTCTTCAAGGTTTTCAATGTCTCCTTCATTATTTCCTTTTTAGGGTTGTCTGTGTCTTATATAATTAGGGTTTAATCAGTAAAGTAACCATAATTGGGGCCAAAATTTTTGTTTTTGTCATCATCTTCATCACTATGATCATCATCATCACCTATGGTTGAAAATTCAAGAGAATTAGGGTTATTTGGTGAATCATCATCATTACTATCGTATAGGTCACTGAGGTTTTTGGGATTATCTGGGTTGTTATGGTCATCAACCATGGTTTTTTTCATATACCTCAATGTATATTATATGATCGATGTCATAAAGTTCATTGGGTTCATCCGTTTTATCAGGGTCATGGATAGATTTTGCCTCATTAATGTTAATTATTTCCTTATATTCATTAACATGATTGGGTCCACTAATGTGATAATAGATATCAATGATGTATATGTCATCAGTTTCATTAGTTTATTACAGAATGTGGGAATATTGGATTTATTTGTTCTATTGGAGTATTGATTGTTGAAAAAATAATCCGAATAATTTGAGCTATTGGAGACATTGGTTTTGGTGGATTAATTAGTTTCATCATTGTTTTTGATTTCATCATAATAATTGTAGTTTTGGGGGGTAGTGGGGTCATCAATATCATTGAAATAATGTTTTTATGGTTTTTAGGGTATTACCATTACCAAAGGAATGATTTCTTTTAGTGTTTCAATGTTATCTAGGATATAGGTTGAAGCTCAAACATCATTGGGGTTTCCTTCCTCATTAGTGTCTTTGGGCCATTGGGGATGTTGAGATCATAAATTTCTACAAGTCTATTTTTATCATTAATTACATTGGAATTATCAGGGATATTGGCATTATGGGAACCATTTTTATAGTTAGGGTCATTGGGAACTTTAGGGTTGTGAATGCATTAGTTTTTTTAGGATCATTAGGATCATTAGGTATATAGGTTATGTTAATTACCCTAGTTTTTTGAAAATAGTTTTATCTAGGTCTCCAACATCTTTCGTAACATTAGTGTTTTTAGGGTCCTCAACAACTTCAAACTTGTAAACAATATCAGGGTAAATGAAATTTTTGCCAGTGTTTGTTTCATCATAATCGCTGGAGGATTCAGGGCCGTCAGTTCCATTATAACCTTCAACATCATTAACATCTTACATACCAATTGTGTTAATTGTTTTGTCAGTCTCATTGGGTATTTCATGGTCATCTATGTTATTTATGTTGTTGTGGTTTTTAGGGATGTTGGAATATTTAGTGTCATCGATATCATAATAATCATTAAAAACATTAAGTTCATTAGTGATGTCCAATTCATCTATACCTATGATGTAACTGGCATATTATGGAACATCATTGTCCTAAATTTCATAATTTACATCAATGTTGATAGCATTGTTGGTGTCATTTATATCAATGGTATTATTATCATTGTCAATTTTATTAGGTTTTTGGGGTTTGTGGGGGAATTGGTGTCATGGGGGTCGTCAAGGTATTCAACATTAATATAGTCATCAAGGATTTTTGGTTCATAATGGTCATTGTTTCGGTCTTTATCATCAATATTTTTAAGATATTCATTTTCAGTGGGGGGTTTTTTGGGTCACCAGTTTCATTAGAATAATTAGTATTATCATGTCGACCACTGTTATCGAATCCAGCTAAATTTCTAAGGAAATCAGAGTCAACACTCTCATCTACATCATCATAGTGGTTAACACTATTGAAATCATGGTCTTCATTTGGGCTAGAGACATGGTGAGTGTTTTTGACTTCATTGGAGTTAATAATGGCTTGAGATTTTAATATATGTTTTATTTTAATTAATTAAAATATCATTAAATTATATCTCCACACACAACATCAAACTAAAACTAACATGTGATATGTTTAGAAAATTATTTCAAGCAAGATTAATTATTAAGTAATAACAGTTTTAACCAAATTTTAAAATATATTAATCCATGTTTTAATATGTAAAGATCATTTAATCCAAATATACTTAATCCATTATTGTGATTAAGGATGTATCTCTTCATGTGATATAATTTTAATTATTGAAAACTATGAATATTATTATTAAATAATTATTTCAATAAAATAAAATATTTATTTGTTAATAAAAACATTATTAGTGTTCAATAGAAATTTTAAATAATAACAACTAGCATTGTATGAAATGTTATTTACCTATAAAAATAGTTTCCTAATATATTTTATGAATTTATTTAAAATATAAAATTGAAAAGGAATAAAATTTAATTCGAAAAAATGTAATTTATTTTTGTATTTATAATTTCAATATTATTTTATGACTAATTTTTTGGGTTATTTAAAAAAGACTGATTTTCATTTGAATAGTGGAAAATACCATTTTTATTAGTAAGTATATTTTTTAGCATAGAAGACTGAATTAGAAATTTATGAAAAAAATTATAAGAAAAAATATTTATTTTATAATTTAATTTATTAATTTAAAAACTCAAATTAGATACTTTACAAATTAAGTTATAGTTTCAAAATAAAATAGTTTTTATTGAATTTTAGGCACATATATCTAATTTTTTATCACCTATTTAAGTTGAATGTAATAAAACTAAATCCATTTTGGACTAATATTCTAGAAATTATCTTAGGAATAATTTTTTTATTTTTATAAAATAACATATTTTTAAATAAATAGAGTAAAATACTACTTTATCCAAAACAAAGAATTTTACTACTTTAATAGTACACAAAAAATACATAGAATTAAATAAAGCATTTTAATTGACTACATATATATTTAAGGAATAATTTCATGCATATTGAAGGTAATTTTTAAAAAAGTTATAAAACATATTCTTAACTTTATAAAGAAAAACTAATATTTTAAATACAAAAAAACCATTTTTCATCATTTCTTTTAATTAATCCTTATTTTAGTAAAATTCGGGTTTAGATAGATATAAAATCCAAATAAATTTATTTTATAATGTAAAATTTATTATATAAAATTAAAGAAGATTAATAATATTATCCCACACAAGATATTTAATCTTAAAAAGAAAAATTTTCAAGACTTTTTTTAAGAAGTATATGAACTAATAATAAAATTAATTTATCTCAATATTTCACATTTTATTTTGAAAAATTATTTCAATATTTGAAATATTCATTTTCAAACTAGTAATTAAATTAATTTTAATTTTTTTGTTATAAAATTTCTTACCGAGGGTGAATGTGGAGTTACCATGGTAAGGGTAAATTAGGTAGAAAGTGGGTTAACAAAGAGAAAAATATTATCAAATGTAGAAAATATAAATGATATTAAATATTGGAGGTAGGAAAATAATTGTATCTATTTTCACACAATGTTGTCAATTTTTAGAGCTAATGGCCTCGAATAATGGAGTGACAATACTGAAGAGTAATGGGTGTTCAAAAAAAATGCCAGTTTGTTTACTTATAAAATTTTCTCAACTCATCCCCATTTCTCCTCCCATTCCAATTATTTGGGTCAAAAACAAATACCGTAGTAACATGTAATGTCCCGTCCAAGGATCCACATAACTCATTCCCTAATATTATTGGTCACATTGCCACAAGGACACATCCTCATATTCTAGAGGCTACTAACTTATAGTGCATGTGTAAATGTAGTATAATGATGAGAATATACACTCATGTCAAAATATCACAATAAAAATGTACCAAAATATAAAATAATAATGAATGAATTTATAAAAAATAGCCAAATTAAATAATCAAATGTGGATGCATAAATAACTAAACAAATGATAATATGTCAAAAGCCGCTATGTTTGTGTTTGAAACATGAATGCCTTGAATGATGATACAAGAAGGGAATAAGGGAAATGAAAAACAAACCTGCCATAGAAAAAATATATAATTGTAAAAAAGATACTCCATGAGCATCTCAAGCAAATACTCGGTCTTCTGCTCCTATAATACGACTATAAGAAGAAATATCCACAACATGTTGAGGGTAACATGACCTTATCAATACATGAAGATGGATAATATTCTCAGATACCAAAGGCAGTGAGAGTAGAGTGTAAGAAAAAAATATTAGTGAGGACAACCAATATTGTCTACGTGTAATCCAAATAGTTCTCATAGTCAAATTGTGTGCATGAATATGTTATTAATTAAAAATTTTGAATAAATAAATAACCGCCCCAAGGGTTCCCAAATGGCGACAGGAGGGTCTACTTACATCATCTCATTTCCCTATGGAATGTATGAGTAGTAACAATATATATATATATGTAGTAATAATATACATATATAGTATAATTATATATTCATTTCATCCTCCTATATGGACCAAGTACCTGCAGACGTAGGTGGACATATACTAGGAATAATAGTTTTGGATGGAACTAGACATAACTCAGATACCCATAACCAGTCTAACTATCAAATAAGATCAAGAAATAAGGTATGTTCCCTACATCCTAGGAAGATAGTGAGATTCCATGCACGACACTCGGGATGGTGAGTGAGGCATCATGTCATCACTCTAATCTAGTAATATGATGTGTAAATCCCAGCACCCATATCATAACATCTTGGAATTTTTGTGTAATTGTTTTTATATATATGGAATTATTTAGAGATTGTGAAATTTGACGGCATGTAATTCTGAGGTTCGGAGAGCCCAAAAAAGAAAATTTGAACTTTTTTTAGGGTACATTTAGTAAACATGCATTCAGGGTTTTTCTATCTTTTGAACAGTCGCATGGATTCAAAATTTGAGGCCACCTTTGAATTCATAACACCGGGATATTCCTAGAAATGACTTAACTTTATCCTGCAAGGGATGAGCAGAAAATTAATTTTTTCAATGTTTCGAGAAAAATAATAAAAAAATTTTAAAAAATTATTTTATTTTCTCTCTCACTTTGGATTGGCGGATGGTGACATTGTTGAGCAGTGATAGGGCGGTGATGATGCACATAAATGAGGCTCATTAATGGCTCGTTAAACTCACATTTTAGTGATTCTTTAATGATGTGTAACAATAATGATGTTTCTTAAATAAAACACCGTAACAACGCGACGCCACATCATAATGGGAACACTGTGATGTGATCTTATTTATAATTTGACACACTGGGAAAATATGGATTAAATAAATTGAAAGATTCTTCAGAAAAACTCTGACGGACTTCCACCCCAAGAAAGAATGAAGAACGCTAGTGGAACTTCATCTTCTTCACCACGCCTTTCGAAGATCAGAGCTAAAAACCAACTTCAACGTCTTAACACCTCAAGGATGAATGTGTGGAAATAAAATTCAAATAGGTAGGGTTTTTGATTCGTTGTTCTTCCCCATCCATTTCTAAACAACAAATGCATATTGACCCATGAACAGGTTAATCTGCGGATCGTAAATTATAATAGGATGGTGACTTTTATTTTGGGGTGATTATTAGGGATTAAACATCGACATGAATGATTGAATGAAAACCTCCCTGAGCCACCCCTTTGTTAAAACCTCTAATGCAGAGGGCCTGGGTCGACACGAACAATGCTCAAGAACCTCTACTCATGTTTTCTTGGTGGCCACATTCTCAAAGAGAAGACAAGGCCATTTTGAAGGCTTCATGTTAAATACATCCTTGCCCGGAGACCATTGGCACAAGCGGCGCAAGGAACGGACCACCGGAGCACATCCGGTGGCCCGCTGAAGATTCGGCCGATGCGCCAGCAGCAACAACGGTAGATGGATTCGCCGCCTATGTGGAGGCAGTGGCCCGCACAGCGGGCTATGTTGACTGGGAGGCTGCATCTCATCAGCGACATTGGTGGTTGGGAGGATGTGGCGCTAGGTGTCCACCGCGTGGAGGGGTGACCCGTGTCCGGGCCACCCGGCAGGCCGGAGGCACCCCGCCCTGTCAGCTATGGTAGGATTCGGACACAGTGACAGGAGGGCGCCGCACATGAGGTGTGGCCCGCCCTTGCGGGTCACATTTGGATTAGAGGGGACGTGTCTGGCTGCCACATGTTTGGGGCTCACACCGGCTACACCACGCGGCTGGTCCCCTTTCTTGTAGTCCGAGCCCCCAACAGTCTATGTCGGTCCCACTGCCCAGTGTTCTGGACCCGCACCGACGTGCCAGACCTACACCCTCTTCGGGCAGGGTCGGACTAGGCCGGGTCACCGGGCAACTCGGTAGGCAGGACCCTTGGCAAACCGGTCTGGGTCCAGCGAGGCCTATTGGGAGTAGCCCAATGACCAGGCCAGACCAGGCCAACCCCGACCCACACCAAGTTAGGTCAGGTCCTTTAGAATGAACTGAGGTGTGTGGAACCCCTGATCTAGGTTTGTCAGGTCGGTCTGACTGGGTTGGACCGACAAGGTCAGACATGGCCTCATCGCAATCAGCCCATTGGTTACAAAAACACATGTATCTTGCAAATCACCCATCCGATTGACGGACTGTTTGAGGCGTTGGGACCCTATCAAGGAGGAGAATATTTCAGCATGATTTTTTGTGACTTTAATGGATGCTGAAAATTGAAAAATGGCTGGATAAGAAATTCACCCAAGCCCTCTATGTACGAAACCCTACGGTTGGCTGAGACCTGAAGACTGCTCGAGGATGACCCAGGGGGAAGCAACTCTATGTGAACCAATAGGCCCATGGTGGGGAGTGTATTTGTGTGACCCAGAAGACCCATGGTACTCTACAAGAGGAGTACCTCAATTAGGCCAAGGTGGGAAGTGTCTCTGTGTGACTCTGTAGGCCCACAGTGGGGTGCAGTTCTGTGTGACCCAGAATACCCATAGTACTCATCAGGGATGAATACCACAGTAGTTCAAGGTTAGTGGGAAGTGGCTCTGTGTGACCTAGAAGGCCTGCTGTACTTGATAGAGGAGGAGTTCTCCAGCGGCCGAGGAGTTCGACGATTGTGACTGACGATGATACTATTGCTACCCTAGAATATACCTGGTGTGAGATACCATGTGTTTTGTGCTTTAAATTGAAGAATTACTATGTGTTTTTTTGGGTCCCTACTGAGTACAATTTTACTCACCCCTGAAAAGGCTTCCCCCACATGTGTTTTGTTTGGTGTAGATGACCGAAACTTCGACATGGGTGCTCAGGGAGACGGGAGGGACGAACCCTACGACAGTGGACTTGGTGGCCAAGGACCAGGCGGAGCCTAGTAGGACCGAGTAGACAAAATGTACTAATTAGGCTTCCAGTAGCTTCACTACTCTCAAGATCATGTGGGGTTTACTACAGATAGTCATCAGAGCACTTTTTGTACTTTATAGTATTCAGTACTTTTTCTTGGGTTTGTATTTTGGCCCACTTTTTTCAGCTTTACTTGTAGATGGTTTATTCAGTGGTATGCTGTTTTCCTTTTGTGTGTTGGAACTTGGTTGAGAGTGTGTGTGCATATAGGTATCTAGGATAATTCCTCCCATTTTCAGGTTGACTCCTTCATCCCTAATCGCCAACCCCTGGCCTTCGAGAGGCTGGCTTGGGGTAGTCACGACATATGATCCGGGGGATGGGTCGTGACACAGTTGTATCAAAGGGTGGTCGGTTCCCCCTCAAAGATCGAGAGTCCGACTTATCGTTTTGGGGAAACAGTGTTAAGTGTCGTGAGTTTGACTTTCAGATTGGGGGAGTCCAGTGTTGGTGTGGTGGCCGACATATCCATACACTAGAACCTTGAATCTTGTTTTCAACTCAATACATGAAAAAATAGGTTGCATAAGTGACTCCTTATTTTTGAATAAGATTCAGATCACGAGGTATAAACTTATAACCATGTTAAATCTTGATAAATATTTGGATGCCTCAATGTGGAAGGCCTGCCAGGATCCCAATACGAGGCTATGAGGATAACCCGCCTAACAACGAGGTGTCCATTCAAGGACCAGTTCCAGATATGGACCCACCGGGTGGTGTACCAGTGCTACCATCACCCTATGGCCAACATCTATAGTTGGCGGTTCTGGTAGTGGACGTTCATAGGCTCAGTCACCTACATGAGTTTCAGATACAAAGACCTTCTAGGTTTAGGGGAGAGACATATCCTCAGGTCCCTAAGGATTTACTATAGGCTGTGATGCGAGTCTTCCACTTAGTGAGGACACCACCCGACCAAATAGAGATCTTGGCAGTGAGCCTTCTACAAGGATCAGAAGGGAGATGGTGGTGTTTGACCATCCATACTCATGATGAAGTGACCCTCACTTGGGTTGACTTTGAGAGGCTTTTCTGGGAGGAGTTTTTTCCTGCAACCTTGCTCTCTGTGTGCATCCAAAAGCTGCTTCACCTATAGCAGGACTGCATGATGGTGGCCGAGTACTCAGAGAGGTTCACAGAGCTTTCCTACTACTCTACATATATGGTGTGATACCCTATATTTAGGGCTCAAGCCTTTGAGCAGGGACTTAGGTGGGAGATCAGGGCTTCAGTGGTATCTCTCAGTATCCCAACCTAGGTCAGGGTGCTGGAGTGAGACCTTATGATGGAGAGTTTCATGGAGGAGTAGGAACCTACAGCTAGATATACCATTAGACCCCAGGCAGCAGAGTCTTCGGTAGGCAACAGACAGTAGACACGTAGACCCAAGTGGGCAAGGTCTTTTAGAGGATGACCCTAGGACTAATGTTCGGTGGTACAGGGCTCCCAGTCTGGAGGGAGTCGGTAGGGAGACATGAAGTACTACATGTGCAGCGGGCAGAGACACATGGAAATGACTACCCAACCCACTGTACAGATGATCGGAAGATGGTTGAGGGGCCATCGAGGAAGAGGCATTGGTTCGAGAGAGGAGGTCTGCAGGGTGGTGGACATGCTAGGGGAGTTGGCCGGGTGGAAAGTAGTGGGAAATGGTATGAGATGTTACTACCACCATCCCCAGGTGGTCCACCTCAAACTTAGAAAGCAGGCAGATAGGGGCGAGCTCAGCTCCAGGTAGTAGAGGCTTATGACCACAACGCTTCAGATATTTTCTAAGGTATGATCTGTTTCTTCCCCACCCTAGCAGAAATACTTAAAGACATAGTTTGTAGTCACTCCTTCCTTACCACGCCTCTCGTTCGGAGCTTAGATATTATGGTGGAGCCATTGGCTTGATCCTTATGGCTAGAGACTTCTACGTGAGATGATTCTATGATTATAAAGGGGTGTCAGTAATGTGATTTTACCCTATGAGATGAGATATTTGGCTGAAATATTCTAGTAGAAGTGTTGAGGGCTTATAACTTAATCTTGGATATGGAATGGTTATCCACAGTCCATGCTTAGATCAACTATTTTAGGCATACAGTGCGGTGTGTCCATGAAGATGGGACTAGGGTTTCCTTTATCGGTGAGAAGGAAACCCTTGCAGCGCATGAAGGACTCTCTCAGAGAAGGGTGCACCTGATCAATCACCAGTTGTCTACCCTCACCCTCAGTGCAATGGAGGAGAGGAGTCCAAGAATCCCTATAATGGTGGACGGGTACGAGGATGTTTTTTTATGTGGTTCCAAGGCTAAATCCACATATATAGGAAGACCTCTATATCGACTTGTACCCTAGGATGACACTGATGTCCAGAGATGCATATCTAATGGCTCCTACAGAGCTTCTTGAGATTAGGGTACATCTGGAGGACTTGTGGGAGAAGAGGTTCGTAAAGTCCAACGTTTCACGATGGGAATCCCCGATACTTTTTTCCAAGAAGGTAGATGGGAGTTTGGGGTTGTGCGTGGACTTCCAGCACCTGAACCAGGTTACTGTAAAAAACAAGTACCCACTACTGAGAATTTATGAGATCTTCAACGAGCTGAAGGGAGTGAAGTGGTTCTCAAAGATAGACCTCAGATCATGCTATCACCAGCTTCGGATACGGGACGAGGATGTACTAAAGAAAGCCTTCAGGTGCCAGTATGGCCACTATGAGTTCCTGGTCATGTCTTTCAGAGTGAACAACACCCTAATAGTGTTCATGGGCCTCATGAACAGAATCTTACAGCCCTACCTCAACCGGATTGTTTTGGCCTTTATAAATGAAATTTTGGTGTATTCAGCGTTGGAGGAGCATCACGCTACACACATGTGGATAGTATTGCATACACTCTGAGAGAACTAGATTTATGGTAAGCTCTTGAAGAGTCAGTTCTGGATATAGGAGGTCCACTTTCTAGGACACGTCATCTTGGAGGCTGGAGTTGTAGTAGATCCAGAAAAGATAGAGGCGATACTTTCTAGGGATCCACCCATGATCGTGAATGAGGTGCGAAACTTCTTGGGGAAGGCTGGTTACTATCGGTGGTTCATGCCTAAATTTTCTAGGGTAACATCACCCTTATAGGCATTAACATGGAAGGGACAACCCTTCACGTGGACATAGAAATGCCATCAGTGTTTCCAGGAGTTGAGGCAGAGACTAACTAGTGCCCCCATCTTGAGACTACCAAATGAGGGTGTTGGGTATATAGTTTACTGTGATGCATCACGGACTAGTCTTAGTTGTGGCCTAATGCAGGAGCAAGTGGTGAGAGACTAAGGCTCATGAAAGTTGAGGCAACATGAGAAGAACTATGTGACCCATGTCCTGGGGTTTGTAGGAGTGGTCTTTGCATTGATGATGTCGTGGCAATACTTGATGAGAGAGCGGTTTATAGTTTACTCTGACCCCAAGAGTCTTAGGTATATCTTCTCCCAGAATGACTTGAACCTGAGATAGCGATGATGGATAGAGATCCTCTAGGACTATGATTTTGAGATAGTCTATACTCTTGGAAAGGGGAAGGTGGTGGAAGACGTGATCAGCAGGAGGACCAGGTTGCAACTGCTTAGTGAGGTGATAGAGTAGTTAGCCACATATCAGGTATCCCTTGTGGATAATGGTGAAGATTTTTATCTCCATTCGATGGTTGTTACTCCCCCACTCAGATAACGAGTCAAGGAGGCATAAATAGAGGTGGATGAATGCAATTCCCGACATGTTAAGATATCCTCAGGATGAGATCCTGAAGGATTTCTAATAGGTGGGGAGAACTTCATCCTTTTCAGAGGGCGCACCTTAGTACCAGTGGCGTTGCAGAAGGAGGTGTTGAGGGAGTTCCCTACTTCCCCTCTGGCGGTACATCATGGAGTATAAGAGATGTAACAGGACATCCAGTGTCAGTACTGGTGGCCAGGGATAATGAAAGTAATGGATGAGTTCGTTTCATGATGCCTCACTTGTCCATAAGTGAAGGGTTAGTACCAGGTTCCAACAGGGTTGAGTCAGCCACTCAAGGTACCAGAGTGGAAATGGGAAAATATCTTGATGGACTTCATGACGAGGTTACCATGTACGTTTAGAGGTCATGACTCTATTTGGGTGATAGTTGATCGACTCACCAAGTCGGCTCACTTCCTACTAATCTGGGAGCAGAGAACAGTATAGGGATTGGGACACCTCTACATCTAGGAGATAGTGCGGCCTCACGGGGTGCCTTCAACTATCGTCTCAGATCCCAATTCCCTCTTTATATCCCAGTTGTGGAAGGGATTATAGGAGGATTTTGGGATGCAACTATGCTTGAGCACAAATTTTCATCCCCAGATTGATGGTCAGGCAGAGCGGACCATATAGACCTTGGAAGACATGCTTCGTGTTTTATTCCTTGACATAGGTTGTGGTTGGGAGGACCACCTGCCACTAGTGGGGTTTTCATAGAACAACAAATATCACTCCACAATTGGAATGACACCATTTGAGGCCTTGTATGGGCGACCTTGCAGATCACCCATATGCCGGATAGACCCAGGGGAGTTGGCACTCATGGGTCCAAAGTTGGTACAGACTACCACCACGAAGGTGTAGATCATCTAAGAAAAAATAAAGACTATACAGATCAAGCATAAGTCTTATTCCAATAGGAGATGGAGACCCTTGGAGTTCAAGGAGGGAGATCATGTGTTCTTTCGGGTCTTACCCCAGCGAGGATTGTTGAGATTTGGCTGGGGCGGTAAGATATCTTCGAGTCTCATCAGTCCTTTTCAGATCCAGAGTAGAGTTGGTGAGGTGGCGTACCGCCTAGCTCTTTCCCCATAGATGCACTGGGTGCATGAAGTTTTCCATGTGTCACAACCGAGAAGGTATGTGCATGATCCATCGAACGTCATCGACTTGGGAGAGCTGGACATTGAAAATGGGGCAACATTTATAGAGTTAAAAGTAGATATAGAGGATCAACAAAAGAGAGTTCTATGCAGATGGTCGATTCCACTAGTGCACGTCTTATGGAAGTACGAGAATCTATAGGAGAGAACATGGGAGCAGGAGCCTCTGATTCATGATCACTACCCCCATATTTTTTAGCCATTGTTTTGGATTTCGGGGACATAAATCCATAAGGTGGGTAGAATGTAACATCTCGCAATTTTCGTGTACTTTTTTTTATTTATATGGAATTATTTTGAGACCATGAAATTCGATGACACATAATTATGAGGTTCGGAAATCCTAGAATGGAGTTTTATAAATTTTTATGGTACATTGAGTAAACGTGTGAGCATTATTTTTCTACTTTAGAACCATAACATGTATCCAAAATATGAGGGCACCGTTGAATTCAGAACATCGATATTCTCCTTGAAATGACTTAACTTCAGCAAGCAAGGGCCGAGTGGAAAATTTATTTTTCATAATTTTTGTCAAAAATAATAAAATAATTTAAATGGAATATTTTATTTTCTTTATCACTTTGTAGTGGAAGACGACGATGTTGTGGGGTAGAAACATGGTAGTGACAATGCACATCAATGAGGCTAATTAACGACTCATTGAACTCGCAGTGTAATGACCCTTTAATGACGCGTAACAACGATGCTTTTTCTTAAATAAAATAGCGTAACGACGCGACGTCGCATCATAATGGGAACAATGTAATGTGATTCTATTTATAATTATATGTGCTCGGAAAATATGGATTAATGAAATTGGAGAATTTTCTTGTAAACCTTTGATGGGATTCCATCCCAGCAAAGAACGAAGAACGCCGAAAGAAATTCATCTTCTTCGTCACGCCTTTCGAAGATCAGAGTTGAGAACCGACGTAAACTTCTTAACCCCTTGATGATGAACACGAGGTTTCAAAATTTAAATATGTAGGGGCTTTTGATTCGTTGTTCTTCCCCATCCATTTCTAAATGATGAGCGTGGATTAACCTGTGAACAGGTTAATCCACGGATCGTGCATTATAACAGGAGAGTGAATTTTCTTTTGGGGTGATTATTTGGGATTAAACCTTGGCATGAATTATTGAATGAAAACCTCTCTGAGCCTCCCCCTTGTTAAAAACTATAACATGGAGGGCCCGAGATGATACGAACAAGGCCTGGGAACCTTTTCTCATGTGTTCTTGGGGGCCTCATTCTCAAAGTGAAGACAAGGACAATTTGAAGGCTTTGCGGTAAATACATCCTCACCCGGAGACCATTGGTGTAAGAGGCATAATGAACTGACCCCCGGAGCCCGTCCAGGGGACCGCTAGAGATTCTGCTGACGCACCGGTGCCAGAAGCAGCAGTTGTGGCCGGCTTCGTCGGCTTCATGGAGTCAGCAGCCCGCACCGGCATGTCGTGTTGATCCGGAGGCCACAACTCATCAGCCGCAACAACGCACAGGAGGATGTGATGATAGATGGGCACCGCATGGAGGGGTAGACTGTGTCCGAGCCCCCTAGAATTCCAAAGGTTCCTCGACCCGTCGGTTGCGGCAGGAGTCAGATACGGTGCCAGGAGGGCACCTCAATGGAGGTGCGGCCCACCCTTGGGGGCTGCGTTCAGACTGGAGGGGACGCGGCTAGATGACGCATCCTATGGGCTCACAGCGAGTGAACCGCAAGACCGGTCCCCTCGATGGTGGGTCGAGCACCCAGCGGGCTGGACCGAACTCGCACTGGTGGGTCGGACCCACACCGGCGAGCTGGACTCGTGCCCTCTTCTGGACGAGCCGAACTAGGCTAGGTTGTCAGGAGACTCGGTATGCTGGACCCTCATCCAACTAGGTCGGGTTTGGCGAGGCCTATTGGGCCTATCCCACTGGCGAGGCTGAACTAGACTGACCCCGAACCACATTAGGTCAGGTGGAGTCCATCAAAATGAATCAGGATATGTGGAACCCCTGATCTGGGTTGGTCGGGTTGGTCTGAATGGGTCGGACCCGACCCCATTGCTACCAGCCCCCTGGTTACTAAAATGCTTGTATATTGCAAACCACACATCCGATTGGTGGTCTGTTTGAGGAATTGGGACCCTCTAGAGGAGTCAGATATTTTGACAATCTTTATGGTGACTTTCATGGATGATGAGAAGCAAAGAAGGATTGAGGATCTGTTCTTCCAAGTGCACTAATTATGGAACCCTACAGTTGGATGAGACCTGAAGACTGCTTAAGGTTGGCCCAGTGGGATGAATCTATGTATGATCCAGCAGGGCCACGGTGGGGAGAAGCTCTATGTGACCCAGTAGAATCATGATACTCAATAGGAAGAGTACCTCATTTCAGCCATGGTGGGAAGCGGCTCTGTGTGACCCGGTCGGCCCACGGTGGGGAGCGACTCTGTGTGACCCATCATACCCATGGTACTCATCAGGGATGAGTACCACACCAGTTTAAGGATAGTGGGAAGTGGCTTTGTGTGACCTGGAAGGCCCACTTTACTCGATAGAGGAGGATTTCTCCATTGACTGAGGAGTTCGATGTTTGTGACTGACGATTCTACTGTCACTACCCTAGAATATACTTGGTGTGAGATACCTTGTGTTTTGTGATTTACTTTGAGGAATTGTTGTGTGTTTTTTATTTTTGGTTTGTGGTCTCTACTAAGTACTGTGTTACTCACCCATGCATGGGCTTTTCTCTCACGTGCTGTGTCTGGGGAAGATGACATACACTTTAGCATGGGTGCTCAGGGTGACGGGACATACAGATGCTATGACGGTGGACTTGGTGGCCTAAGACTAGGCAGGGCCCAATAGGACTGGGAAGACAGTACGTACTACATCAGCTTCCAGTAGCTTTACTACTTGCACAATCAAGTGGGGTTTACTGCATATGGACATCAGAGCAGTTTTCGTACTTTATAGTTTTTAGTACTTTTTCTTTGGTTTGTATTCTGGACCACTTTCCTTTAGTAGTACTTGCACTCAGTTTATTCAGTAGTATACTGCTTCCCTTTCGTGATTTGGTACTTTTTTGGGCATGTTTGTGTGTATAGGTATCCAGGATAATTCCTCCCACTTACAGGTTGACTCCTTCAGTGCTAGTCGCCAACCCTTGCCCTTCAGGAGGTGGGCTTGGGGTAATCACGACACGAGCCCCATGGGATGGATCGTGAAACATATAGTATGACTAGAGTGATATGCCATACTCAACACCCAATGTAAGGGAGTGCGATTCTTCTTCACGAAAAACACCCCTACTATCATACACCACCCATACTAGGTTTCATCATATTTATAATATAAGAATGAGGAAAAAACTCTCAGACATATTATTAGTCATGTTCCTTTATTTACATGGAATTTAAATTATCAAATTAGTAGGTGTGGTCTTACCACCCATCACAAATGATTTCAAAAGGCCCACATCATTTATAAAGGGAAAACAACACACCATGAAGAAGTAAATCCATCTAATCCATGTCATTAAAAAATTAATTCATTTAATGAAATGAGATTCCAAATTTAATAGACCATCCTATTTTATTCTAACCCTTCCTAATTATTCAACATTAAATCCCAACTAAAAAAATCTTAAATTCTTATTTAGACAGGTGACATGGTTTAATATGTCAAATATTATATGGAAAAATAAAAATATTGTGTAGACCAAACAAAAAGTAGGTGCATTGGATTATATATGTCATGGATATTATATTGGTAAATCAATTATGAATCTAATCTGAAACCCATTTAGGCATCCTTGGAATTTGATTCATTTCTCCACAATTAGAAAAAATTTCCAAATTCACATTGAACACCCATGGGGTGACCATATAAGTGTTACTAAATATCTTAATTTCCAAACAAGGATCAATAGGTTCATAACAAGGTGCAAGGATCAATTTTACATGATAAAACCATATAAAAGGAGACACTCGAAAAATTCTAGTGTGTGGAAAAATGAAATATCTATGAGAAGTAAAAAAATAAATCGTAGAATGATGGGACCTTCTTCTTCAAGGCTGAAGAAGACTCATTTCTTTATATTGGCCTCAGATTTATAGAATGTTAGAAGAGTTCTATAAAACCGACTAATTCCATAAAAATAAGGCAAATGATCTTGATCTTAAATAGAACGATGGATTCATAAATAATCATAGATTGGAGTTAAGAGACTAGGGGAGCTTACCGTGATGGATCCAATGATTTAGACAGATCATGAATTAGACTTTGGATGAGAGGTCTAGCTCAATTCCTAGATTGTGGTGTTTTTCGAGTCAAAAGAGGAGGAGAACTCTATTCATCCATTGGATGAATGAAGAGAAAATGAAACTATTTGATAACTTATATGTGGGGAAGAAATGTTATTTCACCTCATAATACATAGGTGAATGGTTTGGCCATACTATTTAGCCAAAATGTGTGAAATTCATGCTATGTTCACAACTACTAAGGGGAACATCACACAACTTGTTACCCAGTTTGAATAACCGTGCAAAAACGACGAAAAATGGATTTGTACCAATCCTATATATAATTAAATTCCCATGAGCCCTAGGTCACAGAGTTGCAGGAAAACCATGAGGCCCAATCCCTTCTTCTTATTTCAGAGCTCTGGGCTCTGAGAAAGTCTTGGATGCACCTGAGACATCCTTGGCTTCATTATGAATCAATATTAGTTACTTCTAAGAAAAACAATTCAATAGAATATTGATATATATATATATTTATTTAAAATAAAATTCTTATAACCTCCCCTACTTAAAGAAACTCAACCCCATGTTAGCCTTCTAAGGGTAAAGAGGTATCTTCAGCAAAGTGTTATGGACACTGATCTTGTATATCATCTTCTTGCTCCCTGGTGTTGTGTTGTACTTGGTCGTGATACCATAAAAACTACACAAAAGGAACTAACCTTCCTCAGATAGTCTTCACACTCTTATCCACCATAAAAACTTGGTACTCCTTGAAGGAATTATCTACATCCTGCTAAACCTCATCAGGCCGAAATACATTTTATGGGTTTGGATTCTATTATAAAAGTTGAGATACATGCATGATATCATGCATATACTAATATCTCTGAATACATTCCAATTGTTAAGCCACTTGTCTAATATGTTTCATAAAATTTAAGGGTCTAATGGAACTCAGTGGGATCTTACCCTAATTTCGAATATGTATATGGACCAACTTAGGAGATACTAACAATAAATTCTTATCTCCAACCCCAAACTTAATTGGTCACTAACATCTGTTCACATATTACTAATGTCTAGACTAAGCTTTCATCATTCACTTTTTGATCAATTGGACCTAGTCTATTTTCTCCTGAATGACATTGTCTAACCATATCTTCCTCCCAATGCTCTATCTATCATAGAGGTGATCCGAAAAGCCTCCCGTATAAGGCTTCATAAGGAACAATCTCAAAGGTATCCTGAAATCTTTTGTTATAAGAGAACTCAATGTGGGGAATGAGTTTCTACCAAGAACCCCCAAAGTTAGGGACACCTAAAAAGATCATATCCTCAAGAACATGAATTCGACACTCCATCTATCTACTAGTTTGTTGGTGATAAGATGTGGTCAAAATAACCAGTGTACCAAAGGCCTTCAACAACCCCTACTAGAATAATGATGTTCAATGAGATTCTCTATCCGAAATGATAGAACAAAAAATCTCCCTGAAGATTTATAACCTCTCTAAAGAAAAACCTTTCTACCTCATCTATCGATAATTTCTCTCACGTAGGTAGGAAGTATGCTAACTTCATCAAATTATCCACTACAACCCATACTGTTTCACATCCATTAGGTGATCAGGGTAGACCAATCTTGAATTCCATAAAAACAACATCCCACTTTCACTCAGGAATGGAAAATGGCTATAGAATCTGTGCTGGTCACTACTATTCCACCTTTACCCAATGACAGGTGGAAAACCATGTGATGAGGTTGTAAATATCTTGTTTCATACCTATCCACACATACTAGCATCATATATCTTGATATATTTTCATGACACTAGGATGAACTGTCCATGTTGAGGCATGGAATTCCCACATCATCTCCTCTCTAATGTCTATTAGGACCCATACACAATAATAGAATAGAATGGTATCATACCCATCCATTGTATAACCTAAAGTTGAATCCACATATGATACAATTTCCGTTAGAAAAAGGCCTCTAGGTCTAGATATCTGGATCAAGCACACCCATTATCGAAGAGTATGACTTACAATAAAGGTCTAGAGGATAGTCTAACCATGGATGTTAAGAACATCAATATAAATCTATGAGAATATATTCATAAACATCCATTGATCATTGGACTCCTAAATTTCATGTTTTTGATTCTTCCATCTCAGAGCATCATCCATAGAGTATCCATTACTAGGAATGCAGGCAAGATAGAATCAAACAACTATATATAATCCTCCCACCTACACTATCAAAGATTGAGATCCCTCTATGTAAAGATTTAAATGAGGATCTTGTGGTCTGTGAACACTAGAAAATTATCTCCATGTAGATAGTGCCTTAAACAGTGTAAGTCATGGACTACAACATCTAGCTAGAGTTCCTGTATCGGTTAATTATACTATTGAGGCTTTAACTGATGAGACCTGAATGCGACGACTCATGCTTAATTAATAATAAGGGATCTATTCCTGATGCCCAATGTTTCATAGTACAAAAATATATCATGACTAGATCTAGAAGAATTAGTATTAGCGCTGAAGTGAAATAGCCCTTCAACTCCTGGAAGTTTTCTTCACAAGCTTCTGACCATTGGAATATCACACTATTATATTTCAAGACCGTAATAAGAACTAAAAGAGGTGATAAATCATAGATGAAGCATCTGTAATACCTATCTATCCCCAAGAAACTATTTATGAAAAACGTTTCTTGGGATTATCCCAAGAAACTATAGTTCTCACTTTCTCTGAGTCGACTGAAACTTCGGACTCCAAGTAAAGTGACCTATGAAGTGGAATTTATCGATCCTAAAGTATAATTTACTAAGAATAGCACAGAGTTGATTCTCTCTCATCGTATGCATCATGATCTAAATATGAATGGAGTGGTTGTTTTTGGAGTATTAATACACAAAGATTTCATACAAAATAAAACCATGAATGAATCCAGATACGGTTGGAAAACTGGATTCATTAGATTGCTAAAAAATCCAGGTCTATTCATGAGTCCAAATACCATAACCATGTTCTTGTAGAGACCATAAATGCTCCTAAAAGCTGTTCAAGCTATGTCGGCATACCTTACATGTGCATGATAATAGCCCAAGAATTTATCTATCATTGAAAACACTTTTTCTCCTTAGGGAAGATCAAATATTTCATACATTATATGAAGTTGATAATGATTCATTACCATGATCTGGTTCAACTGATTATAATCCGCATAGAGCCTAAGGGTACCATCTGACTTCTTGGAGAGAAGGACAAGTGAACCCCAAGGAGATGTGCTCAGGTGTATGAAACATTTATCCTCTAGATCCTAAAATTTCTTCTTGAGATCTAGAATCTCTTTATGTTCCATCCTAGAAGGAGGAATTGTAACTAGTGATTCTCTTGGAACAAATTGAATAGTGAATTATATCTCTCACATTGAATGTACATAATAGAGTATGTTAGGAAATACATCTATGAAATGATCCACCACAGGAGGGAAAACAACTCACTACAACCCCTGGTCATCCATAAAAAACTAGAGATCCGATTTGTAACAATGCCTATCCTTGGCTTCTCGGGCCCTAATCATGTTTATTACACTCCCCTTTCTCCCTCATGAACATGCCTAAAACTATATCATGATGTATACATCACCCTATAATGGTTGTATTAAATATGGTCTTGATAGCTAACTAACTTGTCCATCATGATTATTACATCAAATCCCATCATATATTGGATGAAGAGATTCCATATGAAAAGGTAACCTCCTATCTCACAGGGGAAACCCTTAAATGAGTAAAATCATAGGATCAAGTACCTAACATTGTTTATATAGTCATGATGTTATGAAAGTGTTCTATCATGGTCCCCTAACATCCCATTATAGTGTTAAATATAAATGAGTGATACGTACCTATGTCAAACAAAGTATACAGTTAAGTGGAGTATATTAGAATAGTACCTTGTATAATAGAAGGCACGACACTATACTCCTCCATTGTATGATGGACTCCGTGTAACTATCATGTATGATGGACTTGAGTGACTACCTGACTAATCTGAGAAATGTCTCTCTTCTGGAACTAAGAATCATAATTCCAACTGCCTCCCCCTCACCACCAACTAAGCATGATCAACAGATGGTATTCCAACTACCTACCTTTCAAGATACTAATGTCTCTAATAATGACCCTGGAGTGGGTGTAAAACCCCTCTAACTAGTAAAAAATGGTGAAGTATTATATAATCGCTTAATATGCCCCATCCTACAACAAAATCTACACTACACTAGATCTCGCAAGAATTGAGGTTTTGTATGCCTCAAATTCCCGCGCTGGAGATAGATCTCGAAACTATATGAACATGGTTTCTAGCTACTACCAACACCACTAGTATCCTTGAGACATCTCATTCACCCACATGAATATGTACTGATAGGTCTTGGTTTTGAAACACCTTGACTCGCACCATCAACTTCTATAAAATTTCTCTTTGTGATGATGGCAGGGTAGAAAATATCATAAATAGTTGTCATCCTAAAAACATTTACCTATGGCATGATGGAATATAACAGCCCATCCTCAAATCACATGGAGGTCATAAGATCATATCATGCTAGAGTAGGAGTGAACCACTATAGTATAGTGGAACATGAAGTGTATTCTATAACAAAAAAATTACCTTGATGCAGGTTGATGAATTATCTAGCTTTTTAAACTCTCATCATTTGTTGATTAAAATTGTCCTAATATATCATCTATAATTCCACCCAAACCATATACCTATGAATATATTCGAGAGTGATTATATCCCACCACCTCTTGGAATAACCCCATAGCATATGCGTAGCTAACTTAACCCTCCGCTCTGAAGGTTCCTCTAAATGCTCGAATATAGAAAGGACTACTTTGGCCAATACTCTACAACATGAGGTCCTCTATCCTCCCAAAATGTGGGGGGATGATACTAATAAAACTCATGAGTTAAATCATCAATGATTGGGGTAGGTTGAACTACTCCTTTCATTGAAAACAATATAGATATGAATACCTCTATGAAATAGGAATCATGGATCATATCAGTAACTTGAAGAGGTTCCATAGGTGGATCTACATGAAGAATCACTGGTATAAATGGTCCTTCCACTTCAATTAAAAGGACATTAACGCCTCCAAGGCATGTTACCAATATATTTTATGGTGGTATAATTTTAAAATTCCAAACACACATGTCTAAAAAAATTTAATCAATTTAGGAGATTTCATAGAGGAACAAGAACAATTTTAAATCCTTCTTAGAAGAATGATCATGCCTCTTTTTGTACTCAAAACTCCAGGTCTTGGTAGTTGAAGAGACCATAATAGGATATAAAAATGTAAAAGATACCCACTACCCACTACTAAGTATAGGTTCGGGTCCATCTCATTATGATAGATATATATACTAGATGGATTTTCTAAATTTATTGGTCGCATTCACTTGGAATTTGTTCTTTCAAGTATTTAAATAATTTTTAATGGTTGAGTTAGGCGACTTTTAATTTTTTCCCTATGGTCCCATACACATTATGAACCAAAATATGGATTTCAATTAACCACCACCATAACCCATTAGAGATCAAGAGACCAATGGTCCTTAGATTAACCTGCCATAGTTGGCGACATAAGGTGTCTTCTTTAACCTCTTTAGGAAAGCACTATTTGGTTAAAGAATCTACTTCAAGTATCAATTATTATTTTAATCAATGAAAAGAGTGTCAATAAATTTCAATACATATTCAAGGAACTATAAATATGTAATAGAAAAATTCATATTATAAACAGATTTGACAAGGAAATTTGACTCACATTTTAATCCTATTGTACCTAATTATGATTCATGATCAAATGAAAACCCCTTATTTCTTCCAGCCTAGGTAAAAGGAATCTTCATTTCAATCATACCAATATCAAAAACATCACATATAATGTGTTTCACATAGTAGTGAATTCATATCAACAATAAAATACATAGTCAATAAAAACAATTACCTCTCCCATGTAATTTTGGTTTGCTTTGCATACGGTTAGCTATCTCCAAGAACATGGTATGATACCAAATCCAATCAACTCCTTATCTATTTTCTAATACCCAAATAGTAATAGAAAAGAAAAAACTTTAGTTGATACCACCTTTTAATATCTCGATCCGAGATCCACATAACTCGTGCCCCGATCCGGTGGGTCACATGGCCTCAAGCACACATCCTTGAATATCAGAGGTTATTGACTAGAAGTGAGGGTTTAAAAGTAGTACAATGGGGAAACAATAACCTCACACAAAAGTATCACATCAAAAATATCAATTAACATGAAATAGTAGAGGAACTATGTAAAACAAAAACATATAATAAATAATGAAATGATGAATTTTAAATAAATGAAAAACATATCTTATAATTAACAGACCTTAAGGATGTGTTTGAAACATAGATGAATGGAATGCTGATACAGAAAGGGATAATAGGATTTTCATACAAACATTCTATAAAAAAAGATAAAAAAATACACTCCATAAGAATGTTGAGAGAATTCTCAATACCCTTCTCCACATCTCTATCTATAATCATGAATATATATGACCAGTAGAAGGGTGCCTTCTCTTATAAACACCTACATATAGATAATCTTCTTGGGTAATAAATGTAGCTAAGGTAGGGTGTGAGATAAAAATCTTGGTAGGCCACCACCAATGTTACCTACCTATAAACCAAGTAGTGATCTTAGATAAAGAGTTTTTTGGAATAAGTAACTAATTAAAAATGCTGAATAAAAAAATTTCGAACAACCTAGGTTCCTAAAGGACACCCAGTGTGTTAACCTAATTCGGATCACTTCTGGAAGGAATGTATGAAGATTCAAAATATATATAGTAATAATATACATATATAGTATAATTATATATATTTCATCTACCTATATGAATCATGTATGTGAAGACATAAGTGGTTATATACCTGGAATAATAGTGCTAGCTAGACAGGGACATAACATTGACATCCATAACCAGTCTAATGATCCAATAAGATCAAGAAATATGGTACATGTGCTATATCTTAAGAAGAGTGCAAGACATCATGCATGACAATCAGGATGGTGAGTTACCCATCATACCATAAATCTTATTATGGAACATGGAACATAAATCCAAATTCCCATATAGTATCACTGGTGTGAGATTCCTTACTCAAAACCCAATGGAAGGGTGTGTGATTCTTCACCATGCTCAACACCCCTTACCATTGTACACATCCCATACAAGGTGTCATTATATTTATAATATAAGTCATGAGAAAACAAATCTCTTGCATATCATTAGTCACATTATAATATATACATGGCATTTAAATAAGAACATTAGTAGGTTTGGTCTTACCATCCGTCACAAATGATTTCAGAATAGACAATTAATTTATTAATATAAACCCACCATAATGAATATAATCCATATAACCCATTTAATTCAAACCATTTTAATTCATTTACTGAAAAGGGAAACCGACATGAAGAGGATATCCTATATTATTCTAACCCATCCAAATTATTCAACATGGAAAGCAAATTAATAAAGCTTAAATGGTCATTTATATTGGTTCCTTGGTTCTATATAGAAATTTCCTACATTGGAAAATCCAAACATAGGTATGGACAGAAAACAAAGAGGTCTCTTGGATTCTATAAGATATTTATATTATAAGGTAAAAACATGTTAGAAACTAAGATGAAATGTATTTAGGAGTCCTCATAATTTGATTTATTTTACCACAATTATCCATAATATCCATATTCACTTGGAACACCCATGGGATGAGAATATTAGTGTTATTAAACCTTTAAATTACCAGGAAAGGATCATTAAGAGTATTACAAGTTGAAAATATCAATTTTAAATGAAATAACCAAATAAAAGGAGATGCTTGAAAAAATATAGCATGGGGAACATCAATTTAGTTAAGAGATAGAAAAAATCCAAAGTAAAATAATGTTAACACCTACATCAGGTTCATATATGAATCCTTGATCAGAATTGGCCTTAGATTCTAAGTAGGTTGGAAGAGATCTGAGAAATAGTCAAAAACCATGAAAATATGTAAAATGATCTTGAACCTAAATAGTGATATGGATTCAGAAATAAACATAAATATAAGGTAATAGATTACGAGACCTTAGAATGATTGAACCAATGATTTTGATCGATCATAAATCATACATAATATGAAAGATCTATCTTAATGCTTAGAATGAGGTGTACTAGAGGTCAAAAGTGGAGGAGACCAATGTTTATCTTCTTGAATAAGAAAGGGAATATGGAAATAAGGTTATAACATAAGTGAGGGGGAAAAATGTATTTTTCACCTCAAAATACAAAAACACATGGTATGGCCACACAGTTTTTCCAAACCATGCACAAAATGGGCTCATTTAACAGCTACTGAGGAGAACATTGCATATTTAGGTGCTCGGTTTGAAAAACCATGTGCAAACCATGAAAAATGGATATGTCCCAAACCTACAACCAACCTCATGGTCATGTGCCCTGGTTCACATGATTTCTTAAAAACCATGATACACTGTCCCTTATTTCCATTTAAGAGCTCCAGGATCCGAACGAGCCCTGGATCCACCGAGACATACTTTTCTTGATTATAAACCAATATTATAGACATTTGAGAAAATAAAATTGAAAACTAATGATCCATACCTTCATTAAATTTTTTGGTCATTGTATCTCTCATAAACACCATCTTAATTACTTTGACATATTTTTCTCAGTGAACTACCAATATATGGAGCCTTAAGGAGATATAAATGGGAGAACATACAAGGTATAGGTAATAATCTCCATTAAAAAAGTATTATTCTTTTATTTTTCTACACCCCTCATAAGCCCTATGTCCATGATGGTTTGATAAAACAATAATTCTTTCTATTAATATGTTTCTTATAATAATGGGATTTCCATTTTATAATTTCCTCAAAAAATCATTATGAAAAAGGGAAATCCCAACATGAGTGTCTTCCAATTACCACCTCCATGAATGGAATGTCTAATTTTCCATCACCACATTAAATGGTAGGTTCAAAAGGATATTGAATTAAAAAATTTTGAAAATTAAAATATTATTATAGTTATTAGATGAGAATAATTTTTTCCCTACCCCATAACATTCCATGGAAAAGAAATGTGTCATCTATGAGTACATATAGACTATCAGCTTCTTCTAAAATACCTGTATTTTGTATGAACACCTAAAATTGATGAATTTAAAAATGATTTTAAAAATTGAAAATAATAAATTTTAAACTATTAATATTTTTATGAATAATTTTATGCATTATAAATGTGTGATCAAGGATAAATGTTCATACAATCTTTTACAACCATAATTAGACTTATCAAGGAACATTTTGTAATTTTGGTTTATTTTGGGATAATATTAGATACTATATAATTATTTTTATTATAAAATAAGAAAGGAAAATAATATACACAATTTTTAATCTCATGATTTATTTTTGCAACACCTTTTTATGGTTCAACAAACTAAAATTTCTTCAAAGAAATTATCTGAACAACCCCGAGTAAACAATGTAAGGGGAAACTATATTAAAAATAAATAATAAAAGACAATAAATAGACCTAATAGAATTAAATATAATTTAATAGGGCTAATTGGTATTTATTTAATGATATTAACTAAATTATTCAATAAGTTAAGTGAATGTGTAGAGTGATTTTAGTCAGGAGGGAATTTGAACTTCCATAACACCCTTGTTACTTATTGATTACAATTTATCTTTATTTTAATCCAATTTACAAAAAAATTGATGGTTCTATTAAATTATTAACAACTTTTTATTTACTCCCTTTACTTATTTTTAATTAATGGTATATAATTGGTGTTAAATAATCATGTTTTAACATCAAATATAATTTTTGAGAAATATTTTTATTAATTAAAATTCATATAAGTTTACTATGTTAATTAGAATTATCACCCTGATAATGTAAATTGTGTGATTATTCTTTTTTATGGATTCAAATTCAATTGGATACAAATAATTAAAATGGAAGTTGTTCCAATTCAGTCATCCAAAGAGTCATATGGACCACAAAATAAGTCCCACCAAATATGTGATGAAAACTAGACCAATCATGAATATTGACTTTTTGGGATCAATCTTGATGCCCAAATTTTATGAAACTCCTGAATGTATTCTTGAATATAAAAAACAATCGTGGGTAAAAAAATTTAAGGCCCAAATCTACTGTAAAGGGCCACAACATAGGTTTCTAACTCTATCTCACAATTCTTTTTAGAAATTAAAAATATCCCACATTTCATGATGTTTATTCAAATACGATCGACCAATTGAGGTGGATTTTTTTTTTCTAAAAGAAAATATTTAAGAGATAAAATTTTTAGAATAATGGTTCATATTTGATAGAATATTCTTATTAATAAACCATTAACATTATTTCCATCTAAAAGGTCTAGATAAAAATGGACAACAATACATTGTTTAGTAAAATAATAATAAATTTGGATAAAAAAGTACACTAGTAACACAATTTTGTGGTTAGATAGTTAAAATAAGTCTCTAAAAAATGGAAGAAGAATATATCTCAATATTTAGAATTATAAGTGGCCAAATTAGTGAGAAAAATTGAGGGGATTTTTTGTAATGTAAATAGTCAACCACCATGGGCTTTAAATACACCCCAACTTCTCCATGAAAGGGGTTGGAATTTCAAAGAATAAGAGAATATATTAGCATAACCAAGTCCCATAAAAAGACTTAGGTGGATCTTGCAAAAAAAATTCATCTTTATATACTGTTTTTTAATTCTCTATTTTGATTTACTATTGTGTTTTTTTAATTTTTAATCTCGTAAGTGTTTTTTATTTAATTTTGTTTTAATGAAATTTTTATTATCATAATCTATATTTCTCATCAATCCTTAATAGTGTAATATTCATGTTATTAAAAATTCTTAAATGATTTTTAAAATTATTCCCTTTTTTATTATTCTCATTCAATCAAAATTTTGTGTCTAATTCTCTTCACCATTCGTGTGTATTTTTGGTACACTACTCTTGTCCTATCCCATTATTATTTTTTCTATTTTTTATCTCATCACCCAAAAAAACATAAACATAATTTCTAATCATCTCAATGGTTTAGTAAATCTACCATCGGGGTGGGTCATAATTTTGGGATGTTAAAAGATTGTGATATTTTTATTGATTAATATTATTTAAATTAATATTGTGTATATTGAACTGTAAATGTCCCAGATTAATGAAATATTTTTCTTGGCACGTGGATTCGATGGATTTTTGGATCCATAATTACACATGTGTTCATGAAACATTGAACCTTACATAAATAAGAATTGATTGAGATAAATACCATAGGTGTGGATTGGATTTGGGAATTTCGATAAAAAATAATATTGTGAAATGGATGTTAATTTTGTAAAATATATAGTAAATACTAAGTATATGAAAATCATAACTCCCTAATGAAGAAATAAACCCAATAATTATAATTTTTTTTAAATAAATCTTCACTTATAAATCATTTATTTTATGTTCTTTCACAAAACCACCCAATCAGATGACAATCAATTAAAAACAAATGGCCCTAAAACTTGTTCCATCATTGAGGATTTGACATGAGTGTTGCTATACAAATTTGTAGAGCACCAGACCATTAAATGGTTGGTGGGAGACAATGAGTCACACATAAAATGAATCCATTTATGGGTGTGGTACAATTATCAGTTAGTATTTTTTCATTTTTGTTAAAAAAATTAAAAAAAACAAAAAAAAAACATTAAAAAAAACAAAAAAAAACATTAAAAAAAAGAAAACCCAATAATCATTATATTTTCCGAATAGCCCTTAATTCCCCGTAGCCTCCCAAAAATCCATTTTATTTGTTTAACCTAAAAATTGATTCAAATATTCTTCATATTATAGGGGACATTAAAGATAATAAAATCACCCAAGACCCATTCATTTCCCATCCAATTTACTAGATATGACCAATTCTAGGGAACACCCCATTAATGAATTCACTAACCTCTACGCTCATTACTGACCCCTTGGTATTCAAAATCAAAATATTGAGGATAAATTTGAACTCAAATAAGGTTTGATCCATATTCTACATCATTTTTATAGGCTACCATTGAGGATCCACATCTACAACTTAATGAGTTCCAAGTGGTGTTCTCTACCATGAAGCCTAAAGGAGTTTCTCGAGAAAAAATCAAACATAAAGCATTCCCCTACTCCCAACCTAACTCCACCAAGTCATGGATCTACTACATTTCACATGGTTCCATAACTATGTGTAATGACATGAAGCATCTCTTCTTAGATAAATTCTTCTATACTCCTCAAAGCGCTTCTAACTGACAGGAAATAAGTGGTATCCATCAATTCACTAATGAATCACTGCCTGAGTAATGGAAGAGGTTCAATAAGTTTGTGTAAATCTACCCAAACCACCAATTCATGGGCTAACTATTGATTAATTACTTCTATGAGGGATTATTGGCTATGAAGAGAAAAAATATTGATGCCTCAAGTGGAAGTTCTCTTGTTGAAAAAATTATTGTATCTGTATGAGATCTCATTAGCAACATGGCTACAAACACACAAAAATTCAATACTCGAGAACATGATCAAGTAAAATATGTTCAAAAAAATCAATACATAGAGCCCAAAAATATGACAGAGTGGATGAGTGAACTTAAAATTCTTGTGATACAAATAGCTATGAATTCTAAAGCCCCAACCTCATCTTCTCCACAATATTTTTTCCCTGGACCTGTCAAAAATTGTGGAATCTATAGCTCACCAGCTATTCCAATAGAAACATGTCCAAAACATCCTGAGGAACCACCATATTCATCTAGACCAATGTAGCTCAATACATCATGTTCTTAGTATAACACCAACCCTTAACTATCAAGTCAGATCATTAGAAACTCTATCCAACCCCACTCAAAGCCCCTATCTTCTTTATATATCAGAGGTTTGAGGTATGGTAATCCCTTCTCTCATCCCCCTCAATTTCCTCATCAAAATCCATACCAACTACAATATAGTAAAGGTGGTGGTAACTTCCAACAAACTTATCCTTTTGTTCCTCATCATGAAAGGAGAAATCATCCTCTTTCTCCACTTGTATTTTTCAGTCCTACTGAACCATCCAAATTCCAAACCCAATACAATCACTTTCATAAGAAATAATATCTAGTAATTCACATTTCAAGAAAATCCTATACTTCCAAAAAAGCATGGTAATGTTCCATATAAGATCATTCCACTTTCCCCCATTCTAGCCTTAAAAACATTGAAACCCAAATTGTTCAACTTTCATCTCACCTTAGCCACTATCAACCATCTAATTCTTTGATGGTCCATGGTCAATCTTTTCTCAACCCCAAGGATAATTTAATTGAAATTGAACATAGATTGGGAAAACATATTTCTATGTCTCATACAAAATCCTAAAACTAACCTTTGAATGTTGAGCTTGAAAAATTAAAGGAACAAAAATCCAAAAAAATAACATGGATCCACTCCCTCTTAACCTTTAATTTCCTTAAGGAACCCAATTCCTTTTCCTCATGCTTTCACTAAGCCATATAAGTCCTTAAAACCCAATATTGCAATGCTCGACATGTTTAGATGTGTTGAGTTCAACATTACCCTATTAGATTACATAAAAAATCACTATGTATTCAATGATTCTTAAGGAATTGTTCAATAATAAGAGAAAACATAAGACCATCGATAAAGTTTCGACCCAAAAGACCACTCCTATAAAAAAAATGATCCAGGTACCATTTTGGTTCCATTCCAACTAGGGAGTTCCATTTTCGATGATGCACTCATAGACCTAGGAGAATCAATAAATATCATGCCAAATCCATATCCTCCAACTTTGGTCTTCGTACCTCACATCCAACGACTATTTTCATCTATTTAGTTAATCAAAGTACTTCCAGTCCTGAGGGAATGGTAGAGGATGTCCTTGTCTAGGTCAATGATCTTATCTTCTCAGCTGATTTCAATGCCTTTGACCTTGGAAGTGAGGCTAATTCTTCTCGATCTCTCATAATTCTAGGAAGACGATTCCTCATGATAGGTAGAACTATTATATATGTACATGCAGGCATCCTATCCAAGGAATTTGGTGACCAGTGGGTGAGGCTCAATATTTTTCAAGACATGTGATACCCATTAAAAGATCACTCTATATTCATAATCCATGCTTATGAGGAAACTTTTAGGAATGTATTCTCTCCCATTACATCATGTTTATCATGTTATAAAGAGGCCATAGCTTGTTAAATTTTCACCTCGTTTAACAAAGACCTAAATGGAGATGCATATTTAGACAATTCATTCACATACTTTATCAATAAAAAATATATGGAAATATCTCTTGAATCCCATCTCAACTCAGATCTCTTCCATTCCACCTTAGATAGTATTAATTAAAATTGATTAAAAGAAGATAAAAGACCTTCATTAAATTATGTGTTCTCTATCCCACAAATGAATGATGATATTAATCTAAAACCTTATACTGGACACCTAAAATATACATTCATTTTCCATAATCACTCTTATACCATCATTATATCTCCTATACTTACTAAATTTGAGGAGTCCTAACAAGTTAAGGTGTTTGAGGAAATCAAAAAGATCATAGGTTTTAACCTAGATGAAATACTAGACATCAAACTTACCCTTTTCATGCATCACACCCATGTTTAAGAATCATCCAAAACAAGAAGGCAACAACATTGATCACTCAATCCATTCATACATGAGGTAGTTTGGGATGAGATCAATATGCTTCTTCAAGCAGGTATTATCTACCCAATTTCCAATAGTGAATGGGTTATTCCTATTGAATTGGTACCTAAGAAGTGTGGGATAACTATTGTCACAAATGAACAAATAGAGGTGGTCACAACTTGAGTGAAATAAAAATCGCATTTGTGTATCAATTATCACAAATTAAATGATATAGCTCAAAAAGATCACTAACCTCTTCTATTCCCTAATCAAATGGTAGAATAAGTTTTTGGAATGTAAAATTGGTCCTTTATTAATGTATACACTAGCTAATTCAAAATCCCAATAAAACCCCAGGACTATGAAAAGACTACATTCACATGCTCAATTAGAACATATGCATATGGGAGAACTACTTTTGGCCATTTCAAATCACCTACAACAATGTAGAGTTTTATGATGGGTATCTTTTCTGAATTCATTGAGCATTTTATGGAGGTCTTAATGGATGACAATACTATTTATGGCAAGTCATTTTAATCCTTCTTTCATTCACTCTCTCAGGTTTTACAAAAGTATGTCAAATTTCACCATGTACTGATTTCTGAAAATTTTCACTTAATGGTTACTTGGATTATTGTTATAGAAAATATAATTTCAAAATAGGTTATTCTGGTCGATCCAGAAAAATTGAGGTGATCTGATCACTTCTAGAACCCATATCATTAAAACGCATCTGTTTATTCCTTTTTCATGCCATTCTATATATGAAATTCATCTATAACATCAGTATTATTTTCCACCCAATCACTCGGATACTCAAAAATGCTATTAATTTCCCTTTTAATGAATCTTGAAAGAGAATATTAATTGAACTCAATGTTGTTCTTACATCTGCTTCAATAATCCAACCCCAAATTGGTCCTTACCCTTTGAATTGATGTGTGGAACTTCTAATAGGGCCCTTTGGACTTTTATTAGTCAATGAATAGAAACTTTTCCACATTTTTTATATTATACTTCAAAAATAATGGATTAAACTAAATCTCACTAAAATGTGACTAAAAATAAACTTTTAACTGTGTTTTTTTACCTTGGATAAAATCCATCCCTATATGTCAGGTTCCAAAATCACTATTTTTACAGACCATGCTATAATAAAGTTATTACTCAATTTTTTTTTCCAATATGAAGCTAATAAGGTGGATCTTAATTCTTATAGAGTTTTAAGTTGAGATCAAATATTTGATAGGAAAAGAAAACCTTGTGGCTGATCACCTGAGTTGAATTTATAATTATTCTCATTTAAAAATCATTGAACCTAATTCATCATGGATCACATTTCATCTCACAATTCAATGTTACCATGGTATGACCCTATTGTAAACTACTTGATTTCAGGTGTTTTTCCTAAAAATATTTCAAAAGGAAAAAATGAATATAAAAAGTAATGGAAAATTCTATATTTTGGAAGATAGTGAAATTTCAAAAACTGTTGATGACATGGTAATTAAGAGATGTGTTTATGAAGATTAAAAATCCTCCATTTATAATAATTCTACTCAATGACTAGTGGTGTCCACTTTGAACCAAAAGGACCGCTTGAATGGTCATTGACTCAGAATTATTCTGGACATCACTCTTCAAGGACTCACATGAGTTTCATTAATCATGTCCCACTTTATAATTTTTTTTGAAAATTTTATAAAAGAAATGAAATTCCCCAAAAGCCCTTAATATTTGGGAGATCTTTGATTTTTTTTTGTCATCAATTAAATTAGGCAATTTCCCCCTTTATATAAATTATAATATATTCTTCTGGATATTGAATATGTTTCTAGTTGGGCCAAGGCCAAACCAACTAAGATGGATGACACACATACTATAAGGTAGTTCCTAAAAACCCTCATTTTACATCGATTTGGAACACCATGTGACTTGATATGTGACTTAGGAACTTATTTATGTAATCTAAACATAAAATATCTTCTGAAAATAAATGGATTTTCACATAAAACATAAATTACACACCACCTCCAAAAAAATCATGGTTGAACATTCTAATTGATATGTTAAAAAAATTCTTGAGAGAATTTTCAATCCCAATAGAATTGAAATGGAAGAAATTATTGGTGAAGCACTTTGGGGCTATCAAACTACCTATAACGCACCCATTGGTATGTCTCTATTTATGATAGTTTCTTTGTTAATGTTGGTCATTTACCCGCTGAAATCTAACTTATGTCATTTTGGGATGTGAAAACTTTTAATTTCTACTAAAAAAATCTGGCAAAGAGAGATTGTTGCAGTTAACTGAAATGGAGGAGATTTGATTGAATTCTTATGTGAATTAAAATCTTTATAATGAAAAGTCTAAGGCACTCCATGACAAACACATCTTATGAAAGTTATTCCATGAAGGTGAAATGGTAATTCTCTTAAACTATCTATTTCATCATCACCCAATTAATCTTAATTATCATTGGGAAGGTCCTTTTATTATTACTATTGTTTTCCCATTTGGTGCAGTCAAAGTCCAGGAACCTTTTAAAAAAAATCATGATTAATGGGAATCATTAAAGCATCCCTATGAGAGGACACACTCCTAAGTAACCACATCGACTTCCACTAACCCTCCATTGGATGGATATGGAAACCCATCAATTCTATTCTAGGGGAACCACTTTCCCATTAACTCCCTCTTCCACTCTTCTTCCTCTCTCTATCTATCATTATATCCTATTATTCCCCTTTCATTTGTTTTTCCCACTTTCCTTATAAATCCATTTTTCCTCCTTCTATTTTGACAGGAAATGTATTTTAAAAAATAAAATAACTAAAAAAAAGAAAAATTATAAAAAAAGTGTTATAATTACAAACAATTAATTTTTTAAAAAATTTCCCAATGTTTTTTGGGAGTCCAATGAATTGGTTTAATATCAAACATTTTTTATTTTAATTATAAATTTGAATATTGAATTATTGGTCAAGGTCAATAAAATTTGAATTCCCAAATTTTTATTTGAAAAATTATTCTTCCCTAGAGGTGAGATATACTGCCAGTTTTCATGCCATGGTCACCTCTGAACATATTTTCATATTATTTTATTTCACCACCTAATTGTGAGTCTTGAGTTTGTAAACCATTAATCACGATTTTATACATTTTTGTACATTAATATGATAGAATAATTTTCTGAACCAATTGAGAACCAAAATAGCCCAATACACTGCCATTACCCTTACATTTATACTCCTTTGTCAAGCCGCTTTGAGCTTATGCAACCTTTTTTTATAGTCACATTACAAGCCAAAAACATTTTAGAACACAATAAATAAATGTATTTTAATTTCATGATTAATTGAAATTTGTGTGCGGGGGATTGTATTTAATTTTGGGTGAAATATCCCTGATATTCAATGTGTTATCACATGCTTGAGGGAAATCGTCCATTTCCATATGGGGGAGATGTTTTCATTAAATGAGTCATGGGAATGTATATATTGTTATTACATCTTTTAGAAATTATATTGAAAAGTTTTCAATAAATTTTTTTAAAAAAAGGGTTGTGTCTTGGGATAGTCAAAAATCACTTTTCCTCAACCCTTGATATTGTTATAACAAAAAAATAGTCTTATGAGGAGTTCAAAAATAGGTTGTGAGATAAAGGTAAGATTTGTTTCAATTTCAACTTTTTAATGAAAGAAAAAAATAAGAAGAAACAATCAAAAGAATAGTTATGTCATTGGGAGAAGTATTGCGTTTTGTAAATATTTCATCTTTTCATTCCCTTAAAATTTTGATCCTCGTTTTTATCTTCCATAAAAAATATTTACCTTGTAAATATATGTTTCCATCTTAATCGATATTTCATTTCAGAACAGTTGTGAATTTCTTTTTTCCATGTTAGTGTTTTACCCCACTTTTTCTATATTTTGGATACTACATTCCTATCATCCCATAGCCAGTAAAAACCCCTAAAAAGACCCCACGATTATTGTGCACTTTTGGATAGAGAATGGAAGCTAAGATCTCTTTCAAAATATATTATATTCATTTTTGGTTGTTGAATAAGTGAACATACATTAATAATTTTTTATAATATTGGGATGAGTGAGTTATGTGTGCCACATTTTCCATTTCAAAATCCGAGCATGAAAAAAAAATTGTTTTTAGATCATTGTTCTTGAAACAATTTTTGGTGAAATTCAATATGGGTGATTGAAATGGTCTAGAACTCCCCTGATTGGGGGAAAAAATTAATATTTTTTGGCGATTAAAGATTATTTTTTTCTAAATTTGATGTACACGAGGACATTCACAAGCCTATGTGTGGAGGATTTGATTTTATTCACTTTGTCATAACTTTTTATTTTCCCCCATTAAATATTTTCAATGAAAAGTGAATAATTGGTGTGAAATAATCTTTTTTTAAAATAAAATATAAATTTTGAACATTATTTTTATCAATATAAAATTACAGTTAGTTTATTTTTTCAATTTAAACTTTGACACTAATTATTCAAATTTCATGATTCTGATTTTTTAGGGTTCCTAATTCAATTTCAAAAAAAATTAAACTAGTTCATGGGCCAAGTAGGCCATTTAAAATATCAAAGGGACGACATAAGAAAACCCACCAAATATGTGACAATAATTGGACCAACCATGATGATAGAATTTTTGGAATCAATATAGAATCCAAATTTTGAGGAATTTCTCCAATATATTCTTGAATATCCAAAAGAATATGGATTGAAATTTTAAGGCCCAAATAAACCACAAATCAGCCTACCTATTATTTTGAATCCCAACACACTATTCTATCTAGAAATTAAAATAATATTACCACTCTTGGATTTTATCAAATTCTAATAGACCAATTCAGCTGGAATTCTATGGTGTGAAAGACAAGATTTAGGTCATAAACTTTTTAGAAGAAATGGATCGAATTTGTTAGAATCTTCCTACCCAAAAACCCATTCACATTGTGGCCTTCTAAAATGAATGAATAAAAATGGAAAAAAGCGCATTTTTTAGTAAAACATTCATAACATTTGACAAAAAAGTCTAGTGGCAACCACTATTTTAGTGTAGATAAATATCATCAATATCTACAGCTTTTAAGAAGAATATATCTCCAGATTCAGCTGTATGTGTGGTGAAATTGTCGATCCCAATTGAGGGGACGTTTTTGAATATAAACAGTCCACCACCTTGAGCTATAAATACATCTACCAATTTTCCTTATAGAGGAATGTAATTTTAGAGAATAAGATGATATATTGACATAAACATGGCCTTGGAAAAGGCTTGGTAGAATCCAAAATCATGTTTCTATATCAAAGTCCTTCCCTCCATTCTATCTATTGATTTACCTTTATTCTTCTTTTTTTGTAATCTCATAAGTGTTTGTATTATAATTTTGATTCAATGAATGTTTCTTATTCATAATATAAAATGAAAATAAAAACAATTATATATAATATTAATGTTTGTAATATTTTTAAATATTTTTTAATGTACTTCCCTTATTTCACATTCTCATTCAATTAGATGGCTGTGTTTAATTCTCTTTACTGTTCGGGTGTGTGTTCGGCACACTACTACAATATTTCCCCATTATTTTTATTATTTTTAACATATCAATATAAACATAATAAACCATATATATAATAATCTAAATGGATGAGTAAATATTTCACTGGGGTGAGTCGTAATTTGGGGATGTAAAAATTAATGAGATTATTTACTAGAGTAATATTCTTTAAATTAATAATGTATATGTTGACATTAAATGTCCCTGATTAATGATATGTTTTTTTGGCATGTGAATTACATATATTATTATATTCAAAAGTAAACACATATTCAAGAAATATTTAACCTTCCATAAACAATAATTGACTAAGATAATTACCCTAGTTGTGTCTTATAATGAAGCCAAAACATTTGGGAATTCCGATAAAATATCATATTGTAATGTGGATGTTAATTTAATGAAATATTTTGAAAAGATCAAGAATATGACAAGCTTAAATCCCTAATGATGAACTCACAAAAATTATTATTATATTGTAAAATTAGTATTGATTAAGAAATCATTTCATCTATGATCTACAAAAAAACCCTCATATCAAAAGACCATCAATTAAAAAATTAACTTTAAAATTTTTATCATCGTTGGGGATTCAACATGAGTGACGTTATACATATTAGAAGAGCACCACACCTTTGAATGGCCAACATGTGATTATCGTTGTTCTTCATGTGTTCCTATGAATTTGTTCTATTTTTTAATATATGTATTATATAAATACACTAATTCAAATATCATTTTAATATATATTATTTGTATGTTTTTATTTACATTTTAAATTCCCACATTTTTAAAACCCTATTTAATGGTAGTTTACAATTTCATGTCTCATATCAAGAATCAAACACCATCCAATGTTTTGAATCCATTAATATATTTTAAAAAAATTTATTCTTTTATGGGGAACTCTGTTGTTGAAATTATTTTTTTATAATAAAGAAAAAAGATTTTTTCATTTTTAATAAAATCACTAACTTATTTCACATCTCATCACCCAATTGGATTAATTTTATAATTTTTCTCCCTAATAGTTATGTTTAATTTTCCACATTAGAACTACATGTTCATGATCTATAATGTTTTTTAGTTATAAATGATAATAATTATTTAATTATTTCTTTTCTTGGGAATCATTAAGATTTATTCTTCATTTATGTCTTAAATTAGAATTATGAAACCCAATTACTTACCATGGGTCTGATCATGATTATTATTTATGTATGGTTTTTCTTTTTCATGTTGAACATATATGTTTGATTTTAATTATGTGATGGGTGGGCCTGGAATTATAAACCCCTCCAATACATTGGGTAAATTTTATGTCTAATAGGATGTTTTTAACTGATTAGGGAGTGAACCTAATACCCAATGAGACTTTTTTCTCATGGTTTATGGGAATGTGTAGTGAACCCAATACACTATGGTACATTGTACAATTTATGATGATGGCTTTGGGGGTGAACCTTGTTTTATGTTTATGATGTTATGTATTATGTTTTTTCACATATTCCATGATTCCATGAACTTATGATTTCATTTAATTATTTGATTTTCCTTTCTTATTATGATCATTTGTTTTTAATTAGTCATTAATTCTATATTTTAAGTTACTACTCATTTCCTTATTTCTCATACGAATATTATTTTCTTATGATGGATTTTGATCATTGATTCATATCTCTTATTCTTACAGTTAGTTAGTTTTTGAGCTTAACCATTTCTTATGTTTCCTCTCCCCGGGTTATTAAGATATTCACAACATATGATAAATCTAGAAGGGGGTCATAATGAGTTCAATTATTGATAAATTATGAAATGTATTATGGAATATGATTCCTTGTAACTGGTCAAAATAGAAAATAAAAATTATATTCATGGTATTGTGAGTTTATAGGTGAGATGTAATGTCTAAATTATAGAAATGATGCAATAATTAATTTATCTTTATCTCGGGTAGATATATATATTTTATGAGAGATGGGTTTATTTATTTTATATATTATTATAGGTATTTTATGGGAATAGGATATGATAGATTTATAGGTATAGCGACCTGAGCCTTTTACATAAAACATTTCATTATTTCAAGCATAGTTAATCATCAGAGTACAAGCCAAGGATCGTTAAGTCTAGTGTCTTTGAAGAATAGGTACATATAACATAAAACATGGATCCAAAAAAAGCTTCTTTATTTAATATCCATAAAGGGCTTCTAACTTCTTTTGAGCTCTTAAATCTGCATAGGGTACCCTTGGGAAATACATGAACACAGGGATGAGCTAGAAAGCCCAGAAAGGGAAAGATCATAAGGATGTATCTTAAGCACATGAGTTAGGAGACATGAAATAATGATATATAAATCATGAAACTTATAAAATCATTTAATATAATCATGGGATCATATAAACATGGAATCATATAAATGTGGCAGAATCATAAATCATATCTTTAGTATAGGTCAAGGCTAATCGCCAATCCCGTTTCTCATTTAGTACGGGTCAAGGCAAACTGCCAATCACGTTTCACATCGCATCTCATGAGACCTAACCTTACCCAAAGCATTGGAGTGCTATCTGGGCACACCCATCTCAACATATTCATGAATATTCTTTCCACATAAATAATCTTTCCACATAAACATAAGGGTACCCATGTAAAGAATTGGGTATCACAATCATGACATAAAACATATCCAAAGGGCGTATCATGAAAGTGTCCATGAAAGGAATGGATTAAAACATACATGGATATTCATAGGATAAAATAGGCATATAACATGGTAATTGGTGTCAAATATAAGTTACAACATATTATAAGTGTATTTTAGAACATTAGCATTAAAACATTTTTGTGCGGTTTTAAAGAAAACACTCTAGAGCTTTTCAAATAGAAAAGAGGAAATTATTTTATATAAACCCAGAATTTAAACAAGAAGGTTTTTGATAATAAAAATACTGATTTTATAAAGGCAATGGTGTCTTAAAATAATGTATAGAGTGAAAATGAAATTTGGGTAAAAATTTGGGAAGTTCCTTTAAAACAGGTTTGCTTATCGGAGAGTTCTAAGGAGGGAATCATTCAAAAATATGTATATCCCTGAAAGAATGTGGTGAAAGGGTCTATATAAAAACTTGTACAACTAAAAATAATTCATAAGACTCACATAAATAGATAATATAACACCATTTTGAAAGAAAGATAAGGCAACCCGAAAGAACAAAGAAGGTTCTGGTAGAACTCGTTACGATTTTATCGGCATGGGGTCAGGTGTAACCAAGAGGGATTGATGAGAGAGAAAGGGGTTTATCATCATTTATAAAAAATTAGGGCAGTATGGGGAAGGTTTATAAGCATATCCCATCACTTGGTATTACAAAAAAACATAGCATAGAGAATAATCTTGATTAAGAGTGAAAAGGGGAGGATCCCTTACCTTAAATCTGGTGGTGTTCTCCACTTGTTATTAATGACCTGATTACAAAAATTAGGATTATTAATTAATAAGTCTAGAACCTCTTATATATTTAATTTATTTATTATAACCCTTTTTAGTTCATTCACATCATTTTTGATTTGTTATAAGGTCCAATTTCATTGTTCGAGCTCATTTGTTTACTTGGCTTTAAAGATCGGTTCACTTATATTCAAGTTTGGATTATATTCTAGATGAAAGTGGTTCTCCATAAATGAAGTTATATTATTTAGTTAATATATAGGAGATTACATGGTTTTAATTTTAATTAGGTTACTTAGAGTTAAGTTGAATTATTATACATATATAACTATAGTGATAACCATTTTTTGTTGATCGGTGGATTTGAATACAAAGAAAGTGTTTTGCTTTATAACTTAATTCCATTTGTACCAAAGGATTACAGAACTAAAAATAGGATATATATTTCATAATAATCTGGTTAAACCATAATGAAAATTTTTACATGACCAGAATTAATGATAATAAAAGAAATTGATAAACCATTGTCCTTGAATGTGCTAAATTAGAACATCTCAAACGGTGCTTTCATTTATTTCAAATAAAAGGATAGGGAATGGAGAGAAGATAATGAAATATACCACTAACATGAATACATTAAAGTACATGTATGTTACTGGATTTATCATACTATTATGGTAATGGGAGGTGAGGAAAGAAATAAAAAAAGTACTTAAAAGGAAAGAAGAAATTTGGGAAGAGGAATTTACCTCTTGAGAATTCCTCCTTTGAGAACCTCTTAAGGGGAGAGGTTTTGGTATTTTTTGGAGGATAATAGATTTTGGACATAAGGGAGGACCTTAAGGAGATATTTTTTCAGAATTTATAGAATTATTGGAGCTTGAGAGGAGTGGAGAGAAGAGGGAGTGAAGGGGGGTTTTGTAGTGGATGAGAGGAGGGATTTCATGATATTATAATCCTTAATTTATAATTTCTTCACAAGACAAAGAATAGTAAGTATTACATGAACAATAATAGTAAATGGGTCATGTTAATTCAATACAAGGGTGCTTACATCATCCATGATGCTAGTAATAGTCTATTTAGCTTATAATGTAAATATACGGTAAATTACCGTATTTTACTATTCATAAAAAATTCAAGTATTTCAGAAAAATCTCAAAAAATCACCTGAACCATTTTTCGATGTGTAGAATCCAAAAATTAAGTCCATTTTTCAAAAATAATTTTCTAAATATGATTATTTTTATATTTAATTAACATCATAATTTATTAACAAAAACCATATTTAAAACATGCATTAACTCATTCTAAAACATAGGTATGTTGTACTTACATCTTGAATATTATTTTTATACTATCATAGGTGAGGTTACTATTCATCAGGGTATATAACCATTCATAAGGTTATGTTACTATTTATAATTGTAGGTTACTATTTACCAAAATATTATTTTTTTTATTAGACTCCAAAAAACATCTTGAACACAACCGTGTATGTCAGATTTTCCAAATTCCAAACAAAAAAGTTACAAACTTATGTTTAATGGTCACTTATCACTTATTAGTTCATTATTATGTGATTTTATGGAATATTTATAGGAAGGGAATTTCCATTAAGAACATTGAGTCCTTACAATAGGAAACACTGAGAATATGTCTACAGGATAATCCTTTGTATAGGATAACATCATGATGTTATGGTAATGTTTTGAGTTTGTATTTTTCTTAATAATGACATCCCAACCTGAATAACACATGTATATGTATCCTCTATATTATATGTAACTAGGGATAATGATTCCCAAAGGGTGTGTTGGGTATTAACTCAATCACCTCATGGTGCATGGAAAATAGGCCTAACTACAAACCTTGTTTGACACTACAAGGGGATATGGCAAAGTTGATCATTTTCGGTTTTTGTACCACTATATAGGATTGATTTCATAGTTACTATAACTGAATATGTTGAAAAGTATAATATAACCCAACATAAGTGAAACATGGATGAATCATTAGGGATATAGTTTTAACAAAGGATTACCTGAGTTAATATAAGAATTATTTAGGGTAAAAAATGAATTTTATCAATTGTAAAATGAGTGGTGGAGTTGAAAAAAATAATAATTATTGGATAACATGATAAAATTATAAAGTGAAAAAACTCCATGATAAATTTTCATTTGGTTATCTATGATTATTCACATTCAATGATAATTGTTCATCACTCATGTTAACCTTTTTTTTGTTTTGGTGATGGATAAAACCAAAAAGACTGAGTAAACCTTGAGTGCAAAGGACAATGTGGTGATTACATTATCGATCATCATTTTATAATTAAAAATGGATTTATAAATAATGATATTATTATAAACTAACTATCATGATATATTATAAACCTTGTGTGAATAGATAAAATCCCAAACCTACAAAAGAAGAGATTCACTGATTCTTATGGAAACATGAGTGACTGAGTTGACGAGGGAATGAATATTCCACATTTTTCATATCAAATATTTTGGATGAATCACGACAAGAATTTCCACAATGAGACTTATATGTTATTTCTTTATAGTTAATGATAAAATCAGCCAACATTTTTTCGAGGGAAAAAAGAAGGGTACACTGAAAAAATAAGATATTCATCCTAAGGATAAACTGACGATTAAATGTTTTTGATGCGAGGAACATGGTCAGTAGAAAACTGAATGCACCAATCCAAGGGTTAATAAAGGAAACAAATTTAATACACAACATATATCATATGGATAAAGAAATTTCTAGGAAACGACTATGGTTGAGGTAAAATTTTATTTTTAGTCAATATTTGTTGACATATTTTTTCATGTTAGATTTGACCAATTAGTTATTTAGCTATAAAAAATAAATTAAGGGATCTAATTATTATATCCATGGTATATGAAACTTATTCATGTATTGAATAATTTTCCACACTATAGATTTTTATCTTTTTCACTTACTAGGATTCTATTAGGAATAGACTATATCTTTTAAAAAAGGATCATATAATTTTTTATAGGGTAGCCTCACTTCATATCCTAAGTCGACCAATGATAAAATTCTAAATTATGGTTAATTATGATATTACTAGAGAAATTTCTAACAAAATAATACATTGGAAATTTCTAGACTGTAATTTATTTATGGGGGCGGGATACAATGACAAAATATTTTAATTTTTTTCTCATAATTATGTAAACAATGTTTGATATCATTATCCATAAGCGACACTATACTAAAAAGAAAATATGATATTTTTTATACAATTATAATATAGATATTGAATTATTTGGTATGAATAGGATTAACCATGTAATAAAAAATAATAATTTATATCATTATATATAATGGTGTTTTTATACAAATTCACTTAATTCATTATTTTTTTAAGAATATATTTTTTTTATTTATTTTTTATGTTATTAAATTTATCTAAGTATATTTTTATTAAATGCTTATTTTAATATAATATAATATTTAATAATTGATTTTATATTTATTACTATTTAAAAAAAATCATGGAAGATAAAAACTAGTATTTAATAAAATTATTTTCCTAAATATAGTTTCTTAGTGTATTTTAGATTTTCATTAAAAAATTAAAATGGAAAAGTATAAAAATGTTATTTTAAAAAATAAAATTTATTTACTAATTTATAATTCAAATATTAGTTTAATATAGATATTTATATTTTTTACTAATATGATTAATTTTCTGGTGAATAGTGAAAAATTATTTTTTTATAAATATATTGAATTTTTTAGTATATAAGTTGGAGTTAAAAATTCCCAAAGAATTATTCTAAGATAAAATATTTATTATATAAGTGAAAATATAAACTAAAGTTTTTTAGTGTTAATTTAGAAATAATATTTGACATTTTATAAAATAAGCTATATATATAGTTTTAAAATTATATGGTTTTTAAGAACTTACATGTAAAAAAGTTTTAAATAATTTTTATAAAATGTAAAAAAATAAAAAATCATTTTTTGACCCATCAAGTCAAAAAAATTGTGCAAATTTGGAATATTTCTATAATAATTTATTTTTTAGTTTAAGAGTGAAAAATAAAGAACAGTGACTTTTAGTAATTTAATTGAATATTAGAGAGATTTTAGAATTTTATAGAAATTAATAGTTAATAAAATAAAATTTTAATTAATAATATTATTCATGTTAAATATATTTTCTAATATTTTGATATATATGTTTAACATTATATAGTAGAAACAATATTTTAATAAAAATGATGAAATTGTTATTGGTCATCTCATTTAATTAAAAATTAATTTTGAAAAAAATGGCCTTTTATTGATTTTAGAGACACATGGTTTTTTTTGTTTTATAATACAAAAATATATTCCATAAATAATATTGCTGAACAAACATGACACATTAATTTTAATAATAAAATATAGCTCTTCTTAGAAGTGGTTTATTTGAGTTATGTGAAATAAAAATATATAAAAATATTTAATATTTTAATCTATAAAATGATTTAAATATTTTCAATTATATTTTATAATTGTTAAATAATTTTAATTTTAAGTTTTTCCAAAAAAAATTAGTAATGTGTGGGTGAATGTAGAATTACCACAGTAAGGTTAAATTTGATTATAAGTGGATTAACATAATGAAAATTGTTAAAATATGTAAAAAAAATTCATGATATTGAACGAAGGAGGGAGGATTAGTATTATATATTTCCCTAAACCATTATTGGAAATTTTTGATCATTTTTTCATGAGTAATAGAGTTAAATTTTTGAATAGTATCGATACTTTATAAAAATGTCACTCTCTATACTTATAAAAGGAACTCACCTTCTCTTCATTTCTCATCCTATAAAAAATATTCAACTAAACCAAAACTATACGCTAGTATCTCATCAACACCCTCTCTACTAATTTTAGTCCATGGTCTCACAAAATGGCCAAGCTAAGGATCCTTAAGAAGCTACTCTAGGGTAAACATCCAAATGAAATGTAATATTGTCCATGTAATAAATTTATTTATTTTCTTATTATACTCTAACAATTCCACAATACCCATGATGGTATGATGAACCTATAATTATTGTTATTATGATGTTTTGTTATACTAATTGAGCACCCATTTTATAATTTTATCCAGACTCATTGAGGAAATGGAAAATGATGTCATGTGTGTTTGTGGACTACCCCCTCTATGAAGGAGTTGTTCAATTTTCCATTACCACATTAAATAGAGGTTGAAAATTTTAAGTTAATTAACTAATATTATATTTAATTAATCATTATAAATATTAAATGAAAATTATTTCGTTTCTTACCCCTTTCATTCCCTGGAGAATGAATATTTCGTCTTTTCATATATGTGGTCTACCACCTTCATGAAACAACAAGTTTTTCCCATACCACATAAGACGAATTAAATTAAAAATGTATTTACTATGTAAAAAAATTATTTATTACAAATTTATATTCTATTATAATAATATTTGGAATTATAAATTTGTGACCAATGGGAAATGGCATTAGAAACTTTAACCACCCAAAATTGACTTATAATTACAGATTTAAATTTTTTTGTTTATTTTTGGGATATACATTGAAACTATAAAATTAGAGTTCAAATGGAATATTAATGGATAATTATATCCTCAATTTTGGATATCATGAAGTAATTTTGTGACAACCAAGGAAATGGTTAAAAAACTAAAATTCTTACAATGAAATTAACTAAACAACCTCGAGTGAATAGAGTGGGGTGAAACTATTTTAAAATTTAATAAAAAAGATAATAAATGGTGCTTCAAAATTAAATATAGTATAATAATGTTCTTGGGTATATCTTCATTTAATTTAATTTAATTATTAAGGATATTAAGTGCATGTTCATAGAAATTTTCAAAATGATTTTAAGGGATCTTCATTACCTCCATTGTTACTTGTTGATTACACGTTCTTTTTATTTATCTCACTCTCACAGAATTTTTTTCCAATGAAGAAATTATATTTATATATATATTTATCTTATTTATATACCTAGTTAAATATCCCTTACATTTTTTCGTTTTTAAATGTTTTAATTCTATTTGAAATTACGACTTTTATGCGAACCTTATTTAAGGGAACATTCTTATTTATTATATCATAAAATAAACCCCCATTAAATGTGTACAAACCATGAAAATATTATAAAAACAAAATTATTTATTGGTGTACCCTCTTATTTAAATTCTGTTTTTATAGAGAACAATAATATTATTCCTTCTTTTAAAATATACTTTATTTATTTCATAATTCATTACCATAGTGGATCATTTTTTTATTTATACTTTTAGATCATTCTAACGAGTTTTAAATAATATAAATTCATGTTCATGACATATGATCCTTTAAAAATTATAAATATTAAAAATTATTTTATTCCTTATTATCTTTGGAATCCTTTGTATTAATCCTTCAATTATCACAAAAATTATAATTACGATACCCAATTTATTGTCATAGTTTTTATCATGCATATGTTTTTTGTATGGATTAATTTTTTCAGTTGGAACAAATATATATATATTCATAATTAATTGATATGTTGAATATTAATTATATATCACTCTAAAACATTGGATAAAACATTATATCTTATGAGGTATTTTGTATCAGATTAATGAGAGAACCTAATCCACTATGGGACATTGCCCACTTTGTTTTTGGGAATGTATAGTAAACCCAATCCTCCACGGTACTTTTTTACACTTAATGTTGTTTATATTGGGAGTAAAACTTGATATATGTTTATAAGGTCATGTCTTATATTGTTCTAACATATTCCGTGATTCCATGATTTTATAATTTCATTTAATTATGAAATATTTCCATGATTATGATCACCCACTTTACTTTATTAGGTATGAATTGTATATTTTATGTTCATGTCCATTTATTAAATTCTCATAAATAGTTTCTTATATTATGAGATATTTTGAAATATCATTGTTATCACTTATTATTTCCCTTACATAGTCGGTAATCTCACACCTCTTATATGTTTCCCTTCCCCAGGTTATAAAGATAATTATTACTTATGATATATCTAGAAGTGACTGTATAAGAGTTTGACAATGGGGATGTGTTCACATGTATTGTGGAATAATATTATAATATATATAGTTCTCAAATATAGTTAGACTTATTTTCATGGTGTTGTAATATTTTTATGTGATTAATATTGTCTAAATTATGTAAATGATGAAAAAATAAGATATTTTTAGTGTGGATATCTATAGTTCATTAGTGGAATCTGTTTCATTTGGATTTTTTTTCATCCACATTATGATCATCATTAATTTGATTGGGGATGTCAACATCATCAACTATATCTGGTTATTCAAGTTCATCTATGTAACATTTATGATGTAGAATCTTCTAAGAAACATAATCAGTCGATTAGAATTCATGACCCTAATGAGCCCAACGTCAATATTGATCATATATATATTTAAAAAATAATTGACCATAGAGAAAATGATGATATCAATGACACCAATGAACACAATGAACCTAAATATACCAATGTCACTAGAGAAACTAATTATATAGATAACACTAATGATAATGATGATCCCAATAATCTCCATGACACAGATGATTCCAAAATAAATGTTGATATTGATTGTACCAACTATCCTAATGAAACTGATGTTTTTGATTATAGAGACAACTCTGATGACCCCCGCGACACTGATGACCACTATGAACTTGAGGACAATGATGATCCCGGTGACCCTGAATACACCAATGACCATGATGAAACTGGTGATTCTAATGAAACTAACAACCTCAATTACATAGATGACTTTGATGAAACTAATATCCATAATGATAAAAATAAAGAAAATGACATAGACTGACATGATGATACAAACAATTTCAGTGATACTAATGATTTCAATAATACCAATGATCTCAAATACCCAGATAACCCTAGTAACATTGATAAAACTTACTACATCGATAAAATTGATTAAATAAATGATATATATGACCTTTTTGATATTGATGCCTCAAAAAGTATAGAAAATCCCGATGATGACATTGATTTTAAAGACTCCCATGATTTCAATGATCCAAATTACCCTAAATTTCCCAATAACACCAATTAAAATAAATATTACAATGAACATGATAACCCCAATGACTGATTCCCAGTATGACACATATGAAACCAATGTATATGATTAAATTTATGATACCAATGATGTTGATGACCCTAAAAATACCATTTTAATAGAGTACCCCAATTATCATAAAAATATATACGATACTGATGATTCCAAATAAAAAAATGACACTAAAAACACTGGCTTCACAATCAATCTCAGTAACACTGACGAATATGCTGAATTAAATAAATATAAAAACAATCATCACATAAATGACTATGAAAATGATGATTTCTCTAATGATGATAATGATGATAATGATATCAATGACCCCAAAATACATGAATAACCCAATTAATAGGGTTATAGTGATATTATCATTGATATTAATTGGTTTTTATGATAGTTATTTCCAGAAAAAACATGATGATCTTAATTCCCCTGAGGATACCAATGAAAGTAATGTTGCTAATGATATGGAGGGAAAAAATGATGAAACTATTGATACTGATGATAGTGATGATACTTAATATCCCAATGACTATAATGATACCGATGATCTATATGAATCAAAAAGATGAAATCCTTGTTGAAAATGATGAATTAGTTAACTCCAAAACCACCATTGATTTTGAAAACATTTATATGATTGATTAAAATTACAAAGAAAATGACCTAAAAAACATTGATGATGTCGAAGACACTTTGTGTGTTGATGATATCAATGAGAATAATTATTATGATGACCTCAAAAACATAATGAACATGGTTTTGGTGATGAAACAAAGAAGTTCTATGCTATCAGCAACACTAGATCCCCCACAAACATGAAAACATTGATGATCTCCATTATCCCGATAACACTGATGACCTTGAGGGCCCTAATGACCCAATTTATCCAAAAATATCAATGTTGTTGACAAAACTGATGAATTCAATGACATCAATGAACCTAGTGTGGTCAATGATACCAAGTACATAAATAACACACATGAACTAGAGGACAATGATCACCCCAAAAATTCAATTAACACATATAACAACAATGAAATCAATAATTCTAATGATTTAGAGAAAACTGAGAACACCAAGGACCTAAATGGACTCAATGAAATTGATGGAATATTATATATTGGGAAAATAAATGATATGAAAATCCTTACCAATGTTGATGATAGAAATATCCAAGATGGTATGATGATTGTAATGATCGTCAAAACACTAACAACCATGATTTTGTCGATGATTCCTATGAAATGAATAGTTTTTACGATTTTAATGATGCATATGATACCAAAGATCAATGATGTTAATGGACCTAATGATATATGATACTCCAATATCAAAAAATAACTTGAATAAATTACTAACACTAACTACACTGATAACACATGTAAAGATGATGACCATGATGACACTACTATAACGGATGGCCCTGGTGCCTGACAACACTGATGAAATAAATAATCTTGGTGAATCTAATGACCCAAAAAAATCCAATAATCCTGAATACACTAAAGGACCCAATGACCCCGATTATACCGTTACAAAAATTTCCCCCAAGGGTCCTGAAGATTATAACTATTCTGATGACACTGACTACCTCAAAAACATTGATGGCAATGGCGATGATGACATATTCAATGAAATTGTTGAAACTAATGATTTTGATGACAATAGTGACATTAAAAACCCTAAATAAATCAATAATGAGATTAATTCCTTCTGTAAAAATGATCAATATAAGATGTATGATTCTAAATGAACCCAAATACCTATATGTTTAAAGGAACCAATTATAGTAACAATGACATATATTCCAAAACCAAGAAAGAAATAGATGAATATAATGATCTTAATGAACCATATGACACCAATGACCCCAGTGACCTCAATGAAACTGATTAAATAGAGGAACTCAAATACTTTTATATGAATGAAAAAATTGATTACACTGAAAATATAAATAACCTTGAAACCGTTGATAATGCCACTAACCTAACGATGAAGATGATATTTTTTCACTAATATATTCAGTGAGACCGATGATGCGTAATCCCCAAATCACACTGATGAAACCAATGAAACTTATTATAGTAATGACATTGAAAAATCCCCAATTCCACTTCTAATAGTAATAAGCCCATTGATGTAACACCTCAACTTGAACGACTGAGACCAAGATAGAGAGACACAATAACTCATGCATGCCTCCTCATACCTAAGAGCCTAAAGACAAGCAGTGTCTTTTAGAATATTATAATCCCGAAGAATATACCTTAAATATAATTTCCTAGAAGTAATAATAAAAATAAAATATAACAACTTAGATTAAAAATATTATACGAAAGATAATATCATATTGAACACATTCCATAATATAATTAAATAATAAATCACCCTATGTAGGAATCAAATCTAGCATAATAGTTGATGTTGATAATAAAATATAAAAAAACTCTATAGAATACTCAAGAGTCTATCCTAATCCCACAACCATCTCTATGATCCATGAATCAATCATCTGTCATGGGTCCCCTTCCCATTTCAAGATCTCTAGGCATGATGTCTTTAGGCGCTTCAATTTTCACTTATCATCTATGAGTACTAAGAACATATTGTACACCATAAATGTTCCCAAAAAAATAATAGTCATATGAATCTTGTGTATTTCGAAAAAAATTTAAATGTTCAAGAAAGAATAACCAATCACATAACAAGAATCTATGTAATATTCATGACACCATGAGCCCTAAAAATACGAACTTTGGATCCCTACTAGAATTAATATCAAGATGTTAGAAGTAAAAAATAACTAAACACATGGAATTTAAACATTTTTTTGAAAATAATGCTAAAAAGATACTCTTTTTACACTATGAATCACGTTATTCAAGTAATCATAATCTACTAGGCATCAAGTGATCATACTACTCAGAATCCACTAGGCTTCAAGTAACATGTTTTGTCGAATCCATTAGGAATCGACTGAACCACATGAAATCCATGATAAATCATCTAATCCAAAACATATTCTTAGGTCCATCATCACCATCATTTCATGTCATGCACACTCACCCTCTAAGGGATTGCATTGTCATAACATTCCACCTATTCTGAGTAGTAAGATAAATAAATAAAATCGTATATAACACACATAACATTATAGAGCATACAAATGAATACATATAATATCATAAAAAAGAAAATATTAGCACCATATAATACATGTGATCAAGATAAAACATTACTAAATAAGATACTAGTATACTCTTGCAAATAGGTATCATATAAAGTTCTCATGGGCTAAAAACACACCCACATGTGATCACAATTTAGCATGGTTGTCATATATTCAACACATTAATAATAGCAAGGAATAATATTCTAGAAAGATCTCCAAAATTTAAGTATCTTACTACCTCAAGGTTGTTGATGAAGTATTCCATGGCTCCCTAAGGATCGAACACTGAATCATGTAACAAATCCATGGAGAACAAGATTGCATGTGAAATATTTTGATTTCTATTATAGTTCATTATATATAGATATTTACAATAATACTCAAGAAGATTCCAGGTCCATTAGGTTGGTTCTATAATCACATACATTAAGGAGTCCAACAATAGAATCTATTATATGGTATACTGATGTTGGGGTCACCAATTCACTGGATCCATTATTGAGTCAGAAAAAAATTGGGAATTCCTCTTCCATTCTTTAAAATAGACATAGTCTTAGAAAGTGGTAATTATTCCATTATAAAACTATAATCTGGAAGGTGGTATACGATGATATTAAAGAATAATAAGATCTCATATGATCAATGAAGTTTTAATTCATGGAAACATCCACCATTAACATAAAATTGATGATCTAGTAAAATAGATGTCATTGAAACATCGATACCACATCCAATATACAAAATAATCATCAACATATTAAGGTTAAATCATAAATCCACCATCAATATGTGGTATTGGAATAAGATCCATAAACACTTACTCATAAAATGTTTGAACTGGATCATAGATATTGATTTGACCAAGGAATGACATCAACATTGTAGATATTCCATCGATATAAGATGAATGTAAGTAAATATAACTGAATATCAATAAAAGAAACATATCCACCATTGATCCATTATCTTCTCTCATTAACGATGAATAATTTTGAGTAGATCTAAAGAATACTCACCATTATTGTAACACAGAAATGGTAAAAGCATTAAGGAGAAAGGGGGAAAATGGTAAAGTATAGATAAATGGAGAGGGGTATAAAATTCAGAAAAAATGTATTAGGTTTATATTTGGGTGTCAAATAGGGTAAAATAAATTCATTATAATATAATGGGTTATATTAATCTCATCCTCAAACTGGCCACATCTGCTACTCAATGGGCCCCACCATTAAGATGGATGTAACAATAGATGGTTGGTGATAGGATATTGTCCAGTCTGTATGGTTGGAAGAATATCTTGGGTTCTTTTATCTACACCAAGAAGTTATTTGTGTCTAAAAAATTCTTTAGAACTACTAGAATCCCACCGTAAGGATAGATTGTTCCAAAGGCCATTCTGTGGGAGCCTTCCAGCCACTATTAGCCTAGTATCCTCTCAACTCTCCACCTTCAAAACCCAAATCCCTTTCCAGTAATAAATTACCTATTACAAACCCATATCATATATAGAAAAAGAAATTTTTATTAATTAATAGACCTAAAACCTCAAAAATTGAATGAAAAAGAAGATGTTATTCTTCTCCCCTACTAATTAATTTTTGTCCTCGAGAAGTACCATTAATGGTAATTGACAAATAAATTAGTCCATTAAGGTTATAAATGATCCTCCCTCTCCCATATATACTCTTTGATCCATCCATGACACAATAAAATCTATAATAGTGGTATTATATTCTCGAGATTTACTCCCTCTCTTCAGTCTATTATCAACAGTTGGTTCTCCAGATATAATGAATCAAGCGCATGATCAACATACTCACAATCAATGTAATAACTAGGGCCAGTCATGTACACCCAAAGACAATTCACACAAAACAAGTCATGCATCTTAGATAGTGGGAAGCAAGATCTAGATTGCATGCCACTCTACCGACCCTCTTAGTGATATCAATGGGCTTAACATAGTGTGATGATAACTTCCCATACATTGCCGAATATTTGTTGATTAACCAAGAACCAATATCAGAAAAAACCAATTTCCTGTAGAAAACTCTAATGGTATCCTCATGTTCTAATAATAAGAAATCTACTTGGACAAAGATGAGATCAACCACTTTAGTATTAGTTTCACTCTTTCGAGGTATTGAGACATTTCTTTCCTTTTAAGAGATCTGAATATATATATATATATATATATTTACAGAGTTAGGCACTAAGAAAATGTCTGATTACAAGGTCTTCTATGCCCTAAATTAATTTTATAAATATATTAAATATATTTTATATTTCATGAGCATAGTATCTTAAGGAACAGAAGAAAAATCTTAATCAAAAGCGCATATTATAAATATAATACCATGGTTGAGTGTGAAACATAGTGTTTACCATATAAATGACATAAAATTGGTTAGAATGATGTGTTCAGACATCTCACCAATTAGAGGTACATCCAGTGGATTAATTAGTTAGTTAATTAATTCATTCATTCATTTAACTTGATTTTTTTTCATACAAATACATCATTCTAGAAAATTTCTCAGGGTTATCCTCATAATCCATGTATCTTCCAAAATATTCTCCATACTCCATCAATTAGCGAATAAAATTGGATGGTGATGAAAATATATATAAGAGAATTTTGGGATGAATTGAACAAAATGCCTTTTTTAAATCATTAGTGGGAAATTTATTCAATGAAAAAGGATTCAATATTTAGGAAGGACTTGCTAAATTTTGGTTCACACCCTTTTTGATTAATTTGATTGAGCATATCAATCACTTTCTTGGATGTGTGTCATTTATGGCTAGTTTCTTGCACCCATGTACAAGAATATAATTTTATATTTAGTTTTCTCTATGAGATCATCCCAAATTTTTTAATGTCGGCCTATAATTCATGGAAAAAATTATTTAATTTTTTTCCTTATGCCTTTCATGATCCTTTTTTTTCACTTTCTTCACTAGTAGGACCCCTCGTCCCATTTTCCATATTTTTGGGTGGTACCGACCTCCATCAAACCCCAGGAATCACAAAATAATCACATATGAGGGATGGATCAATGAAAAAAGGTAGATCTTGGATGGTTATGAATTGTGGATATTTTTTTTCAAAAAATGGAGGCCAATTCGTCATGTATAGAGGAACCCATGTCATGGGATGGATCACTGAAGAATGAAATAATTTTATTTTTGAAGAAAAATGGTCGGAAATATTGTTCTATGTCTAGATACATTGATATTAGGCAAAAACAAGCTATAATGTACAGATAAATAGTCAGATTCGATGCATGGATATCATACCAAAATTTAGGTGGAAACCCAGACTAGGAAATGTTTACTGTGATGAACACAAGGTTAATATCCCCTTACCATGAAATCTAGGTTTTCAGATAATTATGTTGATGACACAATGTGTATCCCTCTTACACAATGTGTCCCTCATCCATGAATCGATGAGCTATGTGGTGGATCACATGGGAAAGCCTCCATGTGAGAGTACATGGCTAGGAATACTACATGTGAAAAATTATATAGATATGGATAGAAAACATGGGTGGTACCCAATGTGAAGCAACACACCATATACCAAAGTACACATACATGTGGTCAAGTACACAGACATGAACAAAAGGATATTTCCCGGTCCTAGATGGTTTGGAAACACCGTGTAGTCCACCTACATAAGATATACTCCAACATGGAATTTGAGCCATGTATTGGGAAAGGACAGAGTCAGGTGGTGGATTAGAACCACACACTATATAGATCCCCTCACACATCATGTACTACTTGGTTCCTTCTAATTGAACTCCATGGTTCCATATCCCCATCATTTGGGATTGGATTTTGGTCAACAAGTAGGCTATCCTTAATGTTTTTCTTTGTTGAACTCAATAGATCCGTTGATTTTACCTTTTGGGATATTTTGTGGAATGTTATGGTCATGAAACATAGTTATATGATTTGCAATGATTTTACTGATCATTTTGGATCCAAAGTGGCTTCTCGAGTGAAACCATCCCGCTGAGCTGGGCATGTGTCCTCAATGAATTTTATAGTGGAACCCCAAGTAGAGTTGGGCAATGGGTCCTCTACCAACTTCTAATGTGGAACCCTATTTTCAATATAGGGCATGTATCCCCTATGAACATCCCATGCATAAACATCTAATACTGCTAGTCATATGTCCTCGATAGCTTCCTGAGTGGAACTATCCAGTAGAACTGGGCATGGGTCCTCGATGACTAGGATAGAACCACCCTATAAGAACCAGTCATGGGTCCTATATATAATTATCGAGTGGAACCCTCTAGTTGAACAAGGTATGGATCCTTGAAAACTTCTGAAGTGGAACCCTCCAGTCGAGAGGGGTATGGTTCCTCAACTACTTCCCGAGTGGAACCATCTAGTTGAGTTGTACAAGGGTCCTTGACAACTTATAGATTAGAATTCTCCAGCTAGGTTGGTAATGTGACCACTTCAACTGGATGACATCCCTCATTCTAGATATGTAATGGGTCCTCCATAGACTATCCTAGTGGAAACCTCCAGTTGTACTAGGGCATGGGTCCTCTACCTTGAGAAGGTGACCCCTTGACTATGTGGCACAGTGATAGGTCATGGATCAACATAGACATTTACTTCTGGGAATATTCATAGGATATTGGGAAGCATTAATGGAGTTATAAAACTATTTAAATCTATTCTTCATTGGATGATCTATGATATGGTGATCCCTTAACTCTATGGTTTGGGATTCTTTTGACTTAACATAATAATATACTTATGTATCATTACAATTTTATTTGGTTACACTATTTCCAAGAGATGTGAAGATGCATGGGGTGTGAGAAATTATTTTAATTGTTATATTATCATGGTTGAATGAGTTTACTCTCTTGATATGGGTGGAAAAGTATCAACGTGTTGTTCATATACACATCATATTGAGTCCTTTATTTTTGGATGAGGTTAATCTCTCTTGGTTTTTATTCACTTGTTCTCTTTCACTACATCCCGTTTACTATATATATTGGTTTATTCCCATTTTATCTCCTATTATCCCCATCATCTTTCATGGTGTTCTCTTAGGTATGTATATACTCACCCTGGTATGGGATTTTATTTCAAATTTTTTATTTTATGTAGAAAACAATCAGGTCATCAGTGACTTCATAGTAGTTTAGGGATACGTGGTACTTTGGACCATGTTAGGTGGTCAAAGCATGGATATCTAGAGCTGGGATCTATCAGTGTTTTACATTCTATTTTTTCAGGTTGGAAAATATTTCTAGTTGGGAATGTATTTTACCCATTACTATTCGGTTTATAGTACCAAACTCTTTTATTGTTTAATTGTTTTCCATGCATGGTTGCTCCCTTAGTATTTTCCATATTTTAAAATTTATCGCTATTCACTTTTTAATCAAGATGGATGTGTGTTTTTTGTGTGTGTACAAGTATATAAGAAAAATTACTACATGTGTTATTTATTCCTTTTATGTTGGTTGTTATCCCCTAGCATATGGAGGTTGGCTTGGGATAGTTACAGCTCAAGCCCCTACTTGGGTCGGGTCATGGAAGATTAGTATCAGAGGTGGTTCGATCATTAGGATGGTGGTACAGTAGTCACTGTATGAGTATTAGGTTAGGATTAGGGGAATAAAGTAAAATTATATCAAGTGTGATCTCAAGATAGTGAATCCAGTGATGATATGGGAGGCTGACATATCCATTCACCAGGATCGTGACTATATGCTTGTCAACTCGGAACACCAAGACACTGGTTCAAAGGATAAATGGTACACTAATAATATAGAATTTAGTGATTGACTATATTTTATGAGTCTAATATACATTGATATATATATATACATATTTACTCTAACCATGACAAATCATGATTAAATTTAGAGATTCCTCCATGATGATAGCCAACTGTGATACCATTTCCAGATCTTGAAGATGATTTGATGAGTGATGATGCCTCAGTTCAGGGTCCATCAAGTGAGATTCCCCCTCTAGGTGTCCAGGTAGAAGGACATCCACTTGTCCAGAAGAATATATTTCCATTAGTGCAGGTTAATTATAATAGTAGGCTTAGCATGCTCTTCTAGTTAAATTACTATGGGTCATTGGGGTTTGCTGGTGAACTGGACCCTGAGACAGTAAATGGATGGATAGAGTTGATGGTCCATATCTCCATGATTATTTGATCCTATATGTATAAGGTGGTTACACTTCAAATTATCCTTTTCAATATAGTAGCTAGGTGTTCGTGGAGCCTTGTTACATGCATGAATTATTAGTTGACACTCCTCTGGCATGACTACTAGAAACATTTCTGGGAGGATTAAAAACCCTCTTGATTATACCCAGTTTAGATTTAGGAGATTTTATAGCTATAAAATGGTGTGATACTGATATATGAGTACACAACAAGGTTTAAAAACATTGTGAAATACTCCTTTGACATGATATGTGGTGGCTACGCCCAAGCATAAATGATTGAATAGGGAATCCATAGAGAGATTCATGCTAGTGTGGTGGACTTGTGGATCCCCACATATACCTAGCTGCTAGAGTGGGAACTAGTGACAATGATATTTCTATTGGAGGGACACAAAACAGCTATATGTGTTAGTGGGTGTCATCGAGATGAGTCATTTGTAGTATCTAACATGTGATAATAGAAGTGATCTCAGTTGCAGAGATCAATTCGTGATTAGAATAATGTGTGTGGTCACACAGTACAAGTATATGATAGAGAAAAGGGGTATCTCATAGAGGGTTGGTAAAACACTTGTGATGGGATAGGTCATATAACACACACAACATATATGATGGGCCACCACAATAGAGGCATCAATGAGATCGATGATCTCTTAGACAAGGATAGAGTGGTCCCTAGGGAGGCGAAGCTATCAGAGGAATATGATGAGATATAGGTTGTGGGATAAAATATTAGTTGATTCCACCACCACCACTAGGCGCCCCGAGTAAGAATCAAGGAGATATCTATCGGGTTTGTGAAAAGATGTAGGCTTATGACCCCACAACACATGTGATGATTAAAGGTATAATATTTTTTATTCAAATATTTTTCCAGTATTAGTAGAAACATGTTCTGTTAATTACATCATATATTTAATCATGTTGTGAGATCTAGAGGTCTCAGTTGAGGTGCAATCCCAATATCTTCATATTAAGTTTCTTATAGTGGTTACTTCTTTTTTACCTTTTATCTTCTATAAGTGAAAGATATTTCTTGGTGAGGAGAGGATCACGTGGGACCTTATAGTCATCATGAAAGAACACCATGATTTCATATTGGGTATTGATTCTATGTCCATGTTGTGAGACTAGATTTAATTTCCTAGAAAATGAGTTTGATAACTTTTTACAGATGGGATGTGATTCATCTTTATAGGTGAGTGATATCTCATGGAGATATGAGTGGGTTTTGCGAGCATGAGGATATATCCCATATCCCATCCATGGGAGAGTATATTACTTTGTGAAGAAGGCTCTTTATGCATCTAGAATCCTTTAGTTATATAGGATTATCTGTATTTATTCCTTGAGGATGTTTTTGGACTACCTTTAATGTGAGAGATGGATTTTTTTTATCAAAATACAATAAAAAACTGCTCTGATATCTTCTATGGAATATCGGATGGTCCCAACCAAGCTTTGGGAGCTGCAGTTGTAGTTGGAGGATGTTTTAGAGAAGGGTTCCATCAGGCCCTATGTTTCCATGTAGGTAGCTCTAGTTTCTTTCATGTAAATGGAATATGAGAGTTGGAAGATGTGTGGGGATTATCATCATAGGATCCAAGCCATGATAAAAATAAAGAAATCATTTTCAAGGATTTATGATCTCATTGACCAGTTATGAGGCACAGGGTGGTTGTTGAAGATATATCTCTAGTTTGGGTACCACAAGCTTGGGGTTTTTGAGGCCTATATTCCAAAGATGTCATTCTTATTTTTCTATGAACAATGTGAGTTTCAATTGATTCTTTTTTGTGTAAAAAATGACCCTTATGTGATCTTGATTTTAAGAACCATGTTTTCTCGCCATACATGGTTCAGTTTGTGGTCATCTTCATCGACAACATACTCATCTATATTTCATCAGAAGAGGATCATGCAGAGCACATGAGGATGGTTCCATATTTTCTTCTTGAGCACCATGTTTATGGAGGGATCTTGAAATTATAGTTTTTGATAAATGAGGTCCACTTTATGTGGCATGTAATTTCTCATTATGGTTTAGTAGTAGACCTGGGGTATGTGAATTAAGTTCTTTCTTGGGACCCATCCTAGAACCTATCATAGGTTAAATGATTTCATTTATTGGGGTTATACAACAAGAGGTTTATGAAATACTTCTATAAGATTTTAGCCCTGTTAACTATCTTGATGCAGAAAGGGAAACCATTTACCTAGACTGAGTAGTTCCATAGGGCCTTTGAGGGGTTAAGGAAGAGGATGATGAGTGATTATGTATTGAGACTACTAGAGAATGGCCTGAAGTACATAGTGTATTATGATGCCATGGGATCTGGGCTTGGTTATATGTTGATTCAAAATCATTAATTTTTAACATAAGGGTGAATGTAGTTGATAATCCATAAGACGAAGTACATGGCTAATGACATAGATCCATCAGTGGTAGTTTTCACTCTAAGGATGTTGTGGTAATACCTTCTAGGAGATCACTTTTTGGTTTACATAGACCATTAGAGTCTATGTTACATATTCACGTAGATATACAAAAACCTGAGATAGTGGCGTGGGATGGAATTATTAAAAGACTATGAATTCGATATAGTCTATACTCCATGGAGGGGAAAAATAATAAGATATTCCATTGGGAGGATTTCCTAGGATCACTTGGTGAAGAAGGCTCCAAAGCAATTAGCTTCAATGGACCTAACCATAGTGGAGAAGGACGGTACAAATATTTTGTAGTCAATGGTTATGACTCATTCATTTCTCGAGCATGTGAGAGAGTCTTAGATGAGAGATATATATTATGAGGTCTTAAGTCACTACATATCCATGGGGGATTCCCTAAATGGACATTCTAAAAGTGTGAATCATGTTATCTTTTTTCATGTACAAATGAAGGTTCTAGCCATGATTTGGGACGAGGTTATGTGAGATTTTCATACTTCTCCACCTTATATACATCCTATAATGGAAAATATGTATAGAGACCTTCAATAATAGTTTTTTTGGTTTGGGATGAAACAAATAATACCTTATTTCATCTCTGATTTCCTTACCTGTTAGTAGGTGATGGCTGACCTGTAAGATCCGACATGACTCTTATAGCCCCTTGAGATACCAGAGTGGAAATTGGATGGGATACCCTTGTACTCTATGATAGGGATTCCATGCACAAAAAAGGGACAAGACACTATATGGGTGATATTTAACCGACTTATGAAGTCAGTACACTTTTTTGCAACCATGAAGTAGATTTTAGGGGAGAGTTTGGGGAAGCTGTACATAGAAGAGATCATCCTCCATCATGGGATTTCACAAAAGACTTTCGCCGATCATGAAATGTAGTTTACATTATGATTGTGTATAGGACTTCAGGTGGAATTCGAGACCCAAATGAGGATGTGTATATACTTTCACCCCCCAGAATGATGGGAAATCTGAGTGCACTATGAAGGACCATGGGACACCCTGAGAGGGGAGGGGTGAATCAGGGTGTCAACTTATTCTTTTAAACTGACGGATATTGTTCCCAAGTTGGTAGAAAGTAGTTTAACCAGTATGATGGATATGAGAATAAATAAAACATTCACATGCAAAGAGATTATGCAAAACTTTTTACTTGGTTCACCACTAAGGGCTACATCCATGGAGCATACGCCGACAGGTTTTCGTTCGTACCAAATTATACTATTCTTCACTCGTTGTGGATTACAACAGTTTGGGAAACAGTCGCTATATCCCAGGCTCACTGCCTTTACAATTGTTCAGGGATAGCCTAATGTGTCCCTAGGGTAACTCCCGTTGACTCCCCTTGGCTTACTGAACTTGGTGAAGTCCCACTGAGTTTATAGACATGAAGGCCTCTTAATAATCGCTAAAGAATACATCCTCTGTTGTATGTAGATGCTATGTTGATGTCCAACTTCCACCTGTAGTCTAATATCACTTTGCACCAAAGTTATCAGGAAAACATCCAGCTTTCATGCATCCCCGGAAAGATTGGCGTACTTCAACCACACCTGGTGCGCTTCTCCTAGCATGGCACACAAGTTTCAAGACGAAACACAAGTTCTAAGATGACACACATGTTCCAAGATGGTGCACAAGTTCACCTCTCCCACTTGTGCGACACTCACTTCTTCAACATCAAACTAGCATGACACACATCCTTTGACGCCCAAACCGATTTTGGCGGGCAACTTTGAACTGTCGCGCTTCTTCAAATCCTTCCGCGTAGGTGTCACCAAAACACCTGGGCGACACCTCCTTTACCAACTCCAAACTTGGGAGACTCAACCCCTTTGTCACCCAAACCACCTTGGACGTGCAACAAAGAACTATCGCACAACTTCAACTTGTGCAACTCACCACCACTTGAGCGACCACGACACCTGTGCGACGGGATCTCTGAATGTCTCTAAGCATGAACATCTTACCGAATGTGGAGGATTAGACCTCTATTTATAGGCTTTTGGATACCCTGCGCGATGGCGCACATGTCTTCCCTCAACGCGCATGTTTTGGTGCGCAAGTCTCTGCTGCGTAAGTCACTTGTGCGACCAAACATAAAACTTGGGCACACTTCTCCCTTTGGCATATTTTCATGTTCTGATCTTGAAAAAAATTGGCTGCGAAAGTTTCTTCTCCTTCAAGAAAACGACGCGCAAGTCTCTTTACCAAAACAAATTTTCTCCATTTGTCGATTTTCAGACCCAAAATTTTTGCAAACACTGGAAAATAGTGCCACCTTCAATACTGTTATCTACTTGTTCTGTATGATAACATTGCAGGCACACATTCTGAACTTCCATTGAGGATTGAAAATAAACACAAACCATACTCCAATTCATGCATAGAATAGTCATGGTTCCAACAGTATCCCCCTTTGGGTTTATTGGAAATCACCAAATAAATTCAGTAGATCACCATCCACATGGAAACCAAAAATGCAAGAATCAAATAAGCCAACACTCTATGTCTACGTGAGCAATGCTCGGTGTAGAAAACAAGAGATGAAGCTTGAATTGGGTTCCCATGTTTTGGAATTCACAATGACGGCCATGTAATTTTCTTACAGTGTCACAGAAGCATTACATTTCCAATGAATTCCTTCTCATCCTATCACCGACGCTGAATACTCATCGTGTCACAGAATTATTACATGTCATTGAATTCATTCTCAACCTATCACCGACACTGAATACTCATCGTGTCCAAGAACCATTACATGTCAATGATATTCCTGAATTTATTCCTTTCTACCCATTGTCAATAAACCCAGAGACCGGTAATTGTTCATTGTTCATCTCAAAACTCACCCCCTGGATAGTATCTCCCCCACAAACCTACATCACAGCCATAAACAGATAAAAATCTGTTAACATAACTCGAGATAGGGGTATTGTGTAACCTCCTTATTCACTAGGAGGTGGCTGGACACCGAGGTTCAACCAATGCTTCTCAAACACAACCGCTGACAGTGGCTTTGTCAGGATATCAGCCACTTTCTAATCAGTTCGCACATGATCCATTCTAATCGCACCTTGATCAACTTTTTCTTTGATAAAGTGATACCTAATTTCAATATGTTTTATACGAGAATGATGAAAAATATTATTTGTAAGATCAATTGAACTCTTGTTATCACAGTAAATTACCATTGGTTGCTTCAACTCATCTCTAATATTTGTTAGTTGTTGCTTCATCCATAGCAGTTGAGTGCATGCCTTTGTGGAGGAGATATACTCAGCTTTAGCAGTACTAAGAGAAGTACTTTCTTGATACATGCTCAACCAGCCAACAAATTTATTCTCAATATAGAATGATCCACCACTAGTGGATTTTTTTTCCACTACATCGCCAGCCCAGTCAGCATCAGAAAATGCTGATAATTCACTGTCCCTTTCTACAGGAAAGTATAAGCCACAATTGTGAGTAACTTGGATATACATCATGATTCTTTTTACTATTTTCATATGTTCCTCCTTTGGATTACTCTGAAAGTGGTTCGCTAGAAAGGTTGAAAAGACAATATCTAGCCGTGTCGCTGTCAGGTACAGTAGGATCCCAATTATCCTCTTATACATAGTGTGGTTTACAGATGCCCCATCCTCATGCTTTCCAAGTTTGGTTCCAACTGGAATCAGAGTTGATATTTGTTTGGAGTCTTGCATATTAATCTTCTTCAGCAGCTCTCTTGCATACTTTTCTTGAGAAATGAAAGTGTAATCATACATTTGAATCACCTGCAACCCCAAGAAATATATGAGCTCCCCAATAATAGATATTTCAAATTCTTATTTCATGTGATTGGAAAATTCAACCACTAATTTCTGCCTGCTGCCACCAAATATAATGTCATCAACGTAGACTAGAACCATGAACTGATCTTTTGGAGAATTCTTCACATATAGATTGTGGTCTACTCCTCCCTTTTTGAATTCCAGCTTCTATGGATACGAGTCCAACAGGGAATACCATTCTCGTGGTGCCTGCTTCAAACCATATAGAGATTTCTTCAGTTTGCAGACCTTTGTTTCATCAGTAAAAAGAAAAAAACCCACTGGTTGTTCAATGTAGACTTATTCTTCGAGTACACCATTCAATAATTCTATATTGACATCCATTTCATACACTTTATATCCTCTTTGGAGTTCCATGGAAAGTAAAATCCTGATTGACTCTAGTATAACCCCTGGAGAAAAGGATTTTTCAACATCAATGCCTTCAATCTGGGAGTATCCTTAACATACCAGTCATTCCTTGTTTCTAACAACACTACTATACTCATAAAACTTGTTCTTGAAGATCCATTTTGTAGCAATCACATTGTGAATTTCGGGTCTCGGGACAAGATCCCATGTTTGATTCTTGTCAATCTGATCTAACTCTTCATTCATGGCTTCCTATGCAGCTTATTCAAATGAGGATGGCTCCACAACTGACAGAAATGCAGATTGTGTGTTATTCCTAATCCTCCTTGTTTTAGTGGGTGCACTCCTATCCCCAATTATGTTAGAGGGATCAATCTCATCTCTATGATTTCTCCTGTGCGGTTCAGTTTCATTATCTCCAGCCACAGTTTCTTTTTGATATTATTCTTCTAAGTCAACATCATGATGTGACTGTTGAGTGTTTTGTACATCTTCCTCTATTTCTGTATTTTTATTTTCTCCACGTTCACTTTCTTCTTCATTTTATATCACGTCATCTTATGACATCCTTGAAGCATTTCTGGTTTTCTCTTCAGTTATCTTAACATCACTGCTTTCCACAATCTTTCCTAATCGCTTGTTGAAACACTTGTAGGATTTGCTGTTCATTGAGTATCCAAGGAAAATTCCTTCATCTGAATTGTCATCATACTTCCCTTGATTTACTTATTTGTTCCTAATGAAGCATTTAATTACAAAAACATTAAAGTATTTAAAATAGGGTTTCATTCCATGCCACAATTCTTATGGTGTCTTCATCTCACCCATATGAAGTCCTGTTCGATTTTGAATATATACTGCAGCTTGAACAACCTCTTTCTAGTAATGTCGTGGAATAAGACTCTCAATCAGCATAGTTCGTGCCATGTTGTTCACATGTCTATTCGTATGTTCAACAACTCCATTTTGTTGTGGAGTTCTCACAACAGTTACCTCATGTTCTATCCCATGCTTCTCCAGGTAATTTTCAAATTCAATGGATGTGTATTCTCCTCCATTGTCAGATCACAACACTTTGATTGTTCGTCCAATATCATTCTCGGTGATTCACCGATATGTTTTCATGTAGTCAAGAAATTTTTGTTTTCTATGAATGACCATTACACATGCCATTCTACTATAATCATCTATAAAAAGGAAAAAATACCTTTCTCTATGAGTTCCAGCAACATTGATCGGCCCACATACATTTGTATGAATTAGATCACGAAGATGGGATGCCCTTTTCTTTTTTGGCCGATATTAATTGAAGACCAGCTTCCCACGAATGCAAGCCTCACAAGAAATTTCACACTCATGATTCAGGTTGGGAATGTCTATGAAAATCCTCAATTTTGATATTTTCTCCATGTCTTGTTGATTGATGTGTCCCAGTATCCGATGCCAGGACTTTTCACACTCACAAGACTTTTCACAATCACTTGTCGTTTCTTGTGAATGACCATTACACATTCCATTCTACAATAATCATCTATGAAAAGGACAAAGTACCCTTCTCCATGAGTTCCAGCAACATTTATCGGCCCACATACATCTGTATGAATTAGATCAAGAAGATGGGATACCCTTTTCTTCTTTGACCGATATGAATTGCAGACCAACTTCCCATGAATTCAAGCATCACAAGACTTTTCACGCTCACGCTTCAGGTTGGGAATGTCCATGACAATCCTCAATTTTGATATTTTCTCCATGTCTTGTTGATTGATGTGTCCCAGTATCTGATTCCATAAATTGTTTTCTTCTTCAACAGTCATGTAACAAATATTTTCTTTACTATCTACCTGATATAAGTTGCCTTCTATTCTGCATCCCTTCATAAGTGAATTTCTTGTCTTTCCATTGATAGTGAATACTTTCTGATTGAAAGTAACTATAAGTACCGAGTCATAAAGTTGACCCACCTTGAGTAGATTATGACGTAGGCCATCTACATAAAGGACTTTAGTCTTCTTTAGCTCTCCATTAGCTAATTCAGTACTTCCACTACCTTTGATTTTTAGAGCTCCATCATTACCAAATCATATTGTGCCATCAACCTTTCTTTTGATATCTGTTAACAGGCCAGCATTTCTTGTCATATGAGATGAAAAACCACTATCCAGAATCCAGGTACTTTTGCTTTTTGTAGCTTTGAGGGCCACCTCTATAAGGTTTTATTTCTCAATTTTCATCCTTTATTTCCATGAGACATTGGATTGAGTATAGAGCACTGATGGCCTTTAAATTATCCCTTATGTGTATCTAGGTTCTTTATAGTCGAAATATTCTTTGAGAGGAAAAAACCTGTTTGAAAGAGCAACACAGTCTTGCTGACAAGACTTGGCTTGTCTCGAACATCGGTATGAGGTGTTCATGTCACTTCTCTGCCTGCAATTAACAGCCTTATGACCAAAGTTAGAACAACGAAAAAAAATATCCACAGAAATTGTTTTTTCATTAAGAATTAGGATATAAATTTTTTCTTTTATGTTGAACTCCAATATCTTATCCATTTAGATAGATTCTCGCCTCTTTGCAATAAGACATGGTGTGGCCCAAATATCCACTGAACTGACACTTCATGAGAGGAAATGACTTTTCACTTCTATTTATCCTCATTTCTTCTTCTGTGGGATAATAGTATGAGGGCTCCTTTTTCCACGAGGCTCGAGGATAATCTTCTTTTCTTCTTTAAGATTGAATTTGGGGTTTCTATTTAATCACTTCAGAAGACATTCTTACATTACCCACTTTCATCTTTCCTTTATTTTGGTCACCTTTATTTGCAGCATTTGATGATTCTTCCTCACAACCAATTCAACTATTTCCCTTGCAGGCAGGTCTTTGATCATTTAAAATCTTTTCAAATCTATTAGAGACATGTTTTTCTCTCTCCAACAGCTCAACATCTGAGAACCTTCCAAAATGTATTTTCTTCCTTGATTCTTTTGAAATTGATTCAGTCTCAAGTTTACTCCTAAGAGTAATAACTTCCTCCTTAAGACCCTCAACAACCTTGTTCTTTTCATCCACTCCGGATGTGAGGTCATTGACGACCTTTACTTGCTCTTCAATTATCGGCTTCATATCCACTACATCATCATTACATTCAAGGATTTTAGACTGTACTTTCAAAAATTCTTCCAGTCGTTCAATTTCAGCTTCAACCTAATCAACAAATTTAGTTGATTCATCTACAATTTATTTCCGCATATTTCAAATCTTACATTTAATCTTAAGCTTACTAATAGAATCCTTAAGTTGTAGCTCGAGATCTGCACCAGTTTTCAATTGATTTTCTCCACCAGTATATTCTGATTTTTCAACAGTGGCTATCATGGAAGCATGGTTCCCAGTTTTAAACCCAGGTTCTTCTTCTTCTTCACAGAATTCAATATTATCATCTTCATCTTCATAGAAAAAAATATTCTTCAGAACATTCTTTCTATATTTGAAGTCTTGTTTCATGAAAAACATTTTCTAAGGCTTCTCAATGTTTTCATCATTGCTATCATCATAATCGATCTTTCTTAAGCACTAAGAAGCAATGCGCCCAACTTTTTCACAACGATAGCAAGCTAGAGGTAACTTTCCTTTGAGTTTCCCTTTTCTCTTCTAGAACTTCTTGGAAATGAGAGAAAGAATTTCTTTTTCCTAATCATCTTCACCACTACTATCTTTTAAAATTTTCAGTTTTTCCATGGATTTGAATGCCATTTCCTTGCTTACTCGTGTAGTAGCATCTTCTGGTTTGACTCTCATTTCATATTCCACTAGGCTGCTCAACAGATCATCCAAAGAAAGTTTGGAAAGTTCTCTTTCCTAAAGGGATGAAACCTTTGCATTGTAAAGGGGTGTAAGTCTTCATAATATTTTCTTCACAATTTCTATGTCTTTGATTTCGTCACCTAGACCCTGAATTGCTCCAACCACTTTAGTAATTCGATTGAATAAGAAATCCGCATTCTCATCAGGATGCAACTTCAGATCATCGAACCTATTATACAGGACATGTAGTTTCGCCTACTTCACTTTTCTATATCCTTCATAAATATTTTCAAGTTTATCCGACATGGAATTTGCTGAGGTGAAACTCATCACTTTTAGATAGATCTGATCAGAAAGTGCTGCGGTGAGAGCATTCTGTGCTTTAGCATCTGCATCAAGAATTTTCCTATATTCATCAGTCATAGCCAGCCCTGTTGGATCGATAACATGTATACATTTCATAGAGGAAAACAGAACATCCATTCCAAGGGAACTTAGATGAGATCTCATTCTGTTCTTCCAAATCTGAAAATTAATTCCATCAAAGAGGGGGACTCCCCTAACACTGGCTGAATTTTCCATGGTGGTATAAAATAGATCAAACACTAGAAACCTCCCTCTGATACCACTTGATGGATCCCGGGACACCCAGAGAGTGGAGGGGTGAATCAAATTGTCAACTTTTTCTTTTAAACTGATGGATCTTGTTCCCACATTGGTAGAAACTAGTTTAACCTGTATGATGGATATTAGAATAAATAAATCATTCAAATGCAAAGAGATGACAACCATTTTTACTTGGTTCACTAGTAAGGGCTACATCTAAGGAGAATACGCCGAAAGGTTGTCGATCGTACCAAATTCCACTATTCTTTACTCTTTTTGGATTACAATGGTTTGGAAAAAGTCACTCTGTCCCAGGCTCACTGCCTTTACAATTGTTCAGGGATAGCCTAATGCGTCCCTCGGGTCACTCCCGTTGACTCCCCCTGGCTTACTTCCCTTGGTGAAGTCCCACTCAGTTTATAGATGAGAAGTCCTCTTCATCATCACTAAAGAATGAATTCTCTATTGTATCTAGATTCTCTGTTGAAGTCCAACATCTACCTGTAGTCTAATCTCACTTTTCACCAAAGGTATCGAGCAAACTTCCACCTTTCGCGCAGCCCTAGAAAGACTGGAGTACTTCAACCACACCTGGCGCGCTTCTCCAAGCCCAACGTGCAAGTTTCAAGACATCACACAAGTTCTAATATGGAAATCAAGTTCCAATATGGTGCGGAAGTTCACCTCTCCCACTTGGGCGACACTCACTTCTTCAACATCAAACTTTCAAAACACACACCCTTTGATGCCCAAACCGATTTTGGTGCGCAACTATGAACTGTCACGCTTTTTCAAATCCTGGCGCAAAAGTCTCACCAAACCCCCTGCGTGACACATCCGTTACCAACTCCAATCATGGGCGACTCAAAACCTTTCTCACTCAAACCACCTTGGAAGCGCATCAAAGAACTGTCGTGCAACTTCAACTTGCATGACCCACCACCACTTGCGCGACCACAACACCTGCGCGACAGGAGATCTGAATTTCTCTAAGTCTGAAATTTGTACCGAATGAGAAGGGTTCGACCTTTATATATAGGATTTTGGATACCCTGTGCGATGGTGTGCAAGTCTTCCCTTGACGCGCAAGTTTCGATGCGAAAGTCTCTGCCGCGTAAGTCACTTGTGCGACCAAACATAAAATGTGGGATACCTTCTCCCTTTTCCATATTTTCATGTTCTGATCTTGGAAAAAAAGGGTGCACAATTTTCTTCTCCTTCAAGACAATGAAACACATGTCTCTTTACCAAAACCACTTTCCTCTATTTTTCGATTTTCAGACCATAAAGTTTTACAAACACTGGAAAACGGTGGAACCTTCAATACTGTTATCTGCTTGTTCTGTACAATCACTTTGCTGGAACACATTTTGAAATTCTATTATGGATTGACAATAAACACAAAACATACTCCAATTCATTCATAGAATTGCCATGGTTCCGACAATCTCCCTCTTTGGGTTTGTTGGCAGTCACTAAATAAATTCAATAGATCATCATCCACATGCAAACCAAAAACACAATAATCAACTCAGCCAACACTCTAAGTCTACGTGAGAAATGCTTGGTGTAGAAAACAAGAGATGAAGCTTGAATTGGGTTCCCGTGTTTTGGAATTCACAATGATGCCCATGTAATTTTCTTACCATGTCACAGAAGCATTACATGTCCAATGAATTCCTTCTCATCCTATCACCAACGCTGAATACTCATCGTGTCATAGAGGCATTACGTGTCATTGAATTCCTTCGCATCCTATCACCGACGCTGAATACTCATTGTGTCTGAGAAGAATTACATGTAAATGAAATGCCTGAATTTATTACTTTCTCCCCATTTCCAATAATCCTAAAGACCAGTAATTGTTCATTGTTCAGCTCAAAACTCACCCCGTGATAGTATCTCACCCACAAACCTGCATCACATCCATAAATAGAAAAAAATTAGTTAACATAACTGGGGAGAGTGGTATTTCGTAACCTCCTTATGCACTAAGAGGTGGATGAACACCGAGGTTCAACCGATGCTTCTCAAACACAGCCACTGACAGTGGCTTGGTCAGGATATCAGCCACTTGCCCATCAGTTCCAACATGATCCATTCTAATCACGCCTTGCTCAATGTTTTCTTTGATAAAGTGATACCTGATTTAAATTTGTTTTGTATGAGAATGATGAACATGATTATTCATAAGATTAATTGCTTTCTTTTTTATCATAGTAAATTACCATTGGTTGCTTCACCTCATCACCAATATCTGTTAGTTGTTGCTTCAACCATAGCAGTTGAGTGCATGTCTTTGTGGAGGAGATATACTCAGCTTTCACAGTAATAAGAGATGTACATTCTTGTTTCTTGCTCAACCATCCAACACATTTATTCTCAATATAGAATTCTCCACCACTAGTTGATTTTATGTCCACTACATCTCTAGCCCAGTCAGCATCAAAAAATTCTGATAATTAATTGTCCCTTCCTACAAGAAAGTATAAGATACAATTGTGAGTACCTTGGATATACCTCATGATTCTTTTTACTACTGTCATATGTTCCTTCTTTGGATTACTCTGAAAGCGGGCCGCTAGACAGGTTGCAAAGAAAATAACTGGTTGTGTCGCTGTCCGGTACAGTAGGCTCCCAATTTTCCTCCTATACATAGTGGGGTCTATAGATGCCCCATCCTTATGCTTTCCATGTTTGGTTCCAACTGCAATCGGAGTTGATATTGGTTTGGATTCTTGCATATTAAACTTATTCAATAGCTCTCTTGAAAATTTTATTGAGAAATGAAAGTGTAATCCGGCCTTTGAATCACCTGAAGCCCCAAGAAATATGTGAGCTCCCCAATCATAGACATTTAAAATTCTGATTTCATGTGAATGGCACATTAATCCACTAATTTCTTCCTGCTGCCACCAAATATAATGTCATAAATGTAGACTAGAACCATGAACTGGTCTTTTAGAGAATTCTTCACATATAGATTGCGGTATAATCCTCCTCTTTTGAATTCCAGCTTCTTGAGATACGAGTCCAGCCGGGAATACCATGCTCGTGGTTCATGCTTCAAACCATATAGAGCTTTCTTGAGTTTTCTAACCTTTGTTTCATCATTACCAAGAAAAAAACCCACTGGTTGTTTAATGTAGACTTATTCTTCGAGTACACCATTCAATAATGTTGACTTGACATCCATTTGATACACTTTATATCTTCTTTGGAGTTCCATGGCAAGGAAAATCCTGATTGACTGCAGTCTAGACACTAGAGCCAAGGTTACTTCAACATCAACGCCTTCAATCTGGGAGTATCCTTTACATACCAGTCGTGCCTTGTTTCTACTAACACATCCATGTTCATCAATCTTTTTCTTGAAGATCCATTTTGTACCAATCACATTGTGACCTTCGGGTCTCTGGAAAAGATCCCATGTCTGAATCTTGTGAATCTGATCTAACTCTTCATTCTTGGTTTTCACCCCTGATACATCCTTTGCAGCTTCTTCAAATGAGGATGTCTCCACAACTGAAAAAAATAAATATTGCGTGTTATTCCTCATCCTCCTTGTTTGAGTGGGTGCACTAATGTACCCAATTATGTTAGATAAATAAATCTCAGCTCTATGATTTCTCATGTGCGGTTCAGTTTCATTTTCTCCAGCCATAGTTTCTTCTTCAGATTCTTCTTCTGAGTCAACATCATGATGTGACTACTGGGTGTTTTGTACTTCTTTTTCTATTTCTGTATTTGTATTTTCTCCATGTTCACTTTCTTCCTCACTTTCTATCACATCAGCATATGACATCCTTGAAACATTTGTGGTTTTCTCTTCAATTATATTAACATCAATACTTTCCACAATCCTTCCTAATCACTTGTTGAAACACTTGTAGGCTTTGCTATTCATTGAGTATCCAAGGAAAATTCCTTCATCTGCACTGTCACCATTCTTCCCTTGATTTCCTTCTTTGTTCCTAATGAAGAATTTACTTCAAAAAACACGAAAGTATTTCAAAGAGGGTTTCCTTCCATGCCACAATTCATATGGTGTCTTCGTCTCACCCATATAAAGTCATGTTCGATTTTGAATATATACTACAACTTGTACAACCTCATTCCAGTAATGTCATAGAATAAAACTCTCAATCATCATAGTTCGTTCCATGTTCTTCACCTGTCGATTCCTATGTTCAAAAACTCCATTTTTGTTGTGGATTTCTCATAGCAGCTACCTCATGTTGTATCCCATTCTTATCCAGGTAATTCTAAAATTCAATAGACGTGTATTCCCCTCTATTGTCAGATCACAACACTTTTACTGTTTGTCCAGTATCATTCTCAGTGATTTGCCGATATGTTTTCATGCAGTCAAGAACTTATCATTTCCTATGAATGACCATTACAAATTCCATTCCACTATAATAAACTATGAAAAGGACAAAGTACCTTTCGACATGAGTTCCGACAACATTTATTGGCCCACATACATCTTTATGAATTAGATCAAGAAGATGGGATACCCTTTACTTCTTTGGATGATATGAATTGAGGACCAACTTTCCACAAATGCAAGCATCAAAAGACTTTTCACGCTCACACTTTAGGTTGGGAATGTCCATGAAAATCCTCAATTTTGATATTTCTCCATGTCTTGTTGATTGATGTGTCCCAGTCTCCGATTCCATAAATTGTTTTATTCTTCAACATTCATGTAACAAACATTTTCTTTACTATCAACCTGATACAAGTTGCCTTCTGTTCTGCATCCCTCCATAAGTGAATTGCATGTCCTTCCCTTGATAGTGCAGCCTTTCTAATTAAAAGTAACTATAAGTCCCAAGTCACAGAGTTGACTCATGCTGAGTAGATTATGACGTAGGTCATCTACATAAAGGACTTCAGTCTTCTTTATCTCTCCATTAGCTATTTTAGTACTTCCACTGCTTTTGATTTTCAGAGCTCCATCATTACCAAATCATACTGTGCCATCAACCTTCCTTTTGATATCCATTAATAGGCCATCATTTCCTATCATATGAGATGAAAAACCGCTATCTAGAATCCAGGTATTGTTTCTTTTTGTAGCTTTGAGGCCCACCTCTACAAGGTTGGATTTCTCAACTTTCTTCCTTTCATTCCATGAGACATTGGATTGAGTATAGAGCACTGATGGCCTTTCAATTATCCATTATGTGTATATAGGTTCTTCATAGTCGAAATATTCTTTGAGAGGAGAAAACATGTTTGAAAGAGAAACACTGTCTTATTGAGAAGACTTGACTTGTCTCAAACTTTGGTATGAGGTGTCCATGTCCCTTCTCTACTTGCAATTAATAGCCATATGACCAAAGTTAGAACAAAAAAAAATATCCATAGAAATTATTTCTTATTTAAGAATTAGGATATGAATTTTTTCTCCTCTGTTGAACTCCTATATCTTCTCTATTCAGATATCTTCTTACCTCTTTGCAATAAGACATGGTGTGCCCCAAATATCCACAGAACTGACACTTCATGAGAGAAAATGTCTTTTCACTTCTATTTATCCTCATTTCTTCTTCTGTAGGATAATAGTATGAGGGATCCTTTTTTCACGAGGCTCGAGGATATTCTTATTTTCTTCTTCAGATTGAATTGGGGGTTTCTATTTCATCACTTTAGAAGACTTTACCACATTACCCACATTCATCTTTCCTTTATTTTGGTCACCTTTATTTTCAGCATTTGACGATTCTGCCGCACAACCAATTCCACTATTTCCTATACAGGCAGGTCTTTGATCATTTGTCATCTTTTCAACTCCATTAGAGCCGCTTTTTTCTCTCTCCAATAGCTCAGAGTCTGAGAACCTTCCAAACTATATTTTATTCCTTGATTCTTTTGAAATTGATTCGGTATCAAGTTTACTCCTAATAGTAACAACTTCCTCCTCAAGGCCCTCATCAGCCTTTTTCTTTTCTTCCAGTCTAGATGTGAGGTCATTGATGACCTTTCCATTCTCTTCAATTCTTATCTTCAGATCCACTACATCATCATTGCTTTCAAGGATTTTAGACTGTACCTTCACAAATTCTTCCTGTCATTCAATTTTAGCTTCAAGATGAACAACATATTATGTTGATTCCTCTACAATTGATTTACACTTATTGCAACTCTTACATTTAATCGTAAGCTTACTAATAACATCCTTATGTTGCAGCTTAGAATCTGCACCAGTTTTCATCTAATTTTCTCCACCAGTATCTTCTGATTTTTCAACAGTGGCCATCATGGAAGCATGGTTCCCTGTTTTAAACTCTGGTTCTTATTCTTCACAGAATTAATTATTATCATCTTCATCTTCATAGACAAAACTCTTCTTTAGAACTTTATTTCTAGATTTGAAGTATCATTTCTTGAAAAACCATTTCTGAGGCTTCTCAATGTTTTCATCATCTCTATCATCATCATCTATCTTTCTTAAGCACTGAGAAGCAATGTTCCCGACATTTTCACAACTAAAGAAAGCTAGAGGTAACTTCCCTTTGAATTTACCTTGTCCCTTCTGGAACTTCTTGGCAATGAGAGAAAGAATTTATTTTTCCTCATTGTCTTTAGCACTACTATATTTTGAAATTTTTAGTTTCTCCATGGATTTGAATGTCATTACCTTTCTTTCTTGTGTAGTATCATCTTCTGGTTTGTCTCTCATTTCATATTCCACTAGGCTGCTCAAAAGATCATCCAAAGAATGTTTGGAAGGATCGCCTTCCTCAAGGGATAAAACCATTGCATTGTACATGGGTGGAAGTCTTATTAATATTTTCTTCACAATTTATACATCTTTGATTTCTTCACCTAGACCCCGAATTGCTCCAACCACTTCAGTAATTCGATTGAATAATGAATCTGCATTCTCATCAGGATGCATCTTCAGATCATCGAACCTATTGTGCAGGACATGTAGTTTCACCTCCTTCACTTTTCTATCTCCATCATAAATATTTTCAAGTTCATCCCACATTAACTTTTCTGAGGTTCAACTCATCACTTTTAGATAGATCTGATCAGAAAGTGCTGCGGTGAGAGTATTCTGTGCTTTATCATCTACATCAAGAATTTTTCTATCTGCATCAGTCATAGCTAGCCATGTTGGATCAGTAACTTGTACACCTTTAATAGTTGAAAACACAACATCCATTCCAAGGGATCTTATATGAGATCTAATTTTGTTCTTCCAATCTGATAATTACTTCCATCAAAGAGAGGAACTCCCCTAACACTGGATGAATTTTCCATGGCGGTATAAAACAGATCAAACCCCAACAACCTCCCTCTGATACCACTTGAAGGACCTCGAGACACCCTTAGAGTGGAGGGGTGAATCAGGGTGTCAACTTTTTCCTTTAAACTGATGGATCTTGTTCTCACGTTGGTAGAAACTAGTTTAAACTGTATGATGGATATGAGAATAAATAAAACATTCATATTCAAAGAGATGACACAACACTTTTTACTTGGTTCACCACTAAGGGCTACGTCCAAGGATCATACGCCGACATGTTTTCGGTCATACCAAATTCCATTATTCTTCACTTGTTCTGGATTACAAATGTTTGGGAAACAATCACTCTACCCCAGGCTCACTGCCTTTACAATTGTTCAGGGATAACCTAATACGTGCCTCGGGTCACTCCTGTTGACTCCCCCTGGCTTACTGCCCTTGGTGAAGTCTTACTCAGTTTATAGACGTGAAGGTTTCATCATCATCTCTAAAGAATGAATCATCTGTTGTATGTAGATGCTCTGTTGAAGTCCAACTTCCACCTGTAGTCTAATCTCACTTTGCACCAAAGGTATCGGGCAAACTTCTAGCTTTCCCGCAGCCCCAGAAAGACTAGCATACTTCAACCACACCTGGTGCTCTTATCCAAGCCCGGTGCACAAGTGTCAAGATGGTTCATAAGTTCTAAGATGGCGCGCAAGTTCCAAGATGGCACGCATGTTCACCTCTCCCACTTGCGCGACACTCACTTCATCAACATCAAACTTGTGCAGCACACATCCTTTGAAGCCCAAACCGATTTTGGCACGCAACTATGAACTGTCACGCTTCTTCAAATCCTGGCATGCAAGTGTCACCGAACAACCTGTGCGACACCTCCTTTACCAACTCCAAACTTGGCCAACTCAACCCCTTTCTCTCCCAAACCACCTTGGATGCACAACAAAGAACTGTTGCACAACTTCAATTTGTGCAACCCACCACCACTTGCGCGACCAGAACACCTCCATGATAGGAGATCTGAATTTATCGAAGTTTGAACTTCGTACCGAATGAGGAGGGGTCGACCTCTATTTATAGGCTTTTGGATACCCTGCACGACGGCTCACAAATCTTCCCTCGGTGTGCAAGTTTTAGCGTGCAAGTATCTTCCTCGTAAGTCACTTGCGCGACCAAACATAAAACTTGGGCACCCTTCTCTCTTTGCCATATTTTCATATTCTGATCTTGAAAAACATAGGGCAAGAAAGTTTCTTCTCCTTCAAGAAAATGGCGCGCAAGTCTCTTTAACAAAAACACTTTTCTCCATTTGTTGATTTTCAGACCCAAATTTTTTTCAAACACTGGAATATGGTGCCACCTTCAATATTGTTAGATATTTGTTCTGTATGATATCTTTTCTAGCACACATTCTGAACTTCCATTGAGGATTGACAACAAACACAAACCATACTCCAATTAATGCATAGAATAGCCATGGTTCCATCACACTATACATTTGTTGGAGGATATACTAAGGAAATGCATTCTAAATTTGAAATAGATATGGGAGGATCACATTACCTTAGTATATTTTATATACAATAATAGTTACCACTATACTTTCTTTACGGAACCTTTTGAGGCCATGTATAGGATACCCTTCATGTAACCCTTATGTTGGATAGAGATTGGCGAGACGTCTCTTATGGGCCCAAATATGGTGCATGTGATGATGGTGAAGGTCCATGTCATCCATGAATAGATGGGGATGGATCAGATCAGGAAGAAATCTTACACATATCACTATCATAGACCCTTTGAGTTCCACAAGGGAGACAAATTTTTACAAAAATTCATCACATAAAGAGTATTACGGAGGTATGACTGGGGAGGTATGCTATCCCAATGGTTCATTGAGATGTTTGATATCGTGTAGAGGGTTGGTGATATTTTTTAAAACCTTTCCTTAATACCATAGTTAGAGAGTTTTAAAGACCTTCATCACATGTCATAGTAGAGGATATACATAGATTAACCCATGCACATCATGGACTATGGAAATCTAGACATAGCAGATGGTTCCACATCTATAGAGCACTTGTTGGAAGTCAATGATCAATAGGAGAGGATGATATGAGGATGGACTATCCCCATGGTTCACATGTTGTGGAAGCATGGGAGGATGTACGAGATTTCCTGGGAGAGTGGGAGCCAAATATGTGCTACATATCCAGAGATGTTTTTTTAGTTTTATATTATAGGGATGAAAATATTAAAGGAGGCAATGATGTAGATACTCTAACTTTTTCTTATAATAAATTCAAATATTTATATACATATTTTTATAGATATAGGCTCTAAAACGACATGCGATTATGAGTTATAGTGAGCAAAGAATTAATTTTAAAAAATATTAAATTTATTTTATATTGTGTGCATATTATTTTTTCGGAAAATGAGATAACAGTTAAATAGAATCTAGGATTAGAGATATGAGAACACAAATAATTATGGAATGATGTGTTTACCCGAATAATGACCTAAAATATGTTGGCATGGGGTGTTCAAACATCTAGTATGTTTGTGATACATTTAGTAGAATAATTATTTAATTAATTAATTTTACCCAAATATTTTTCCCTACAAATACATCATTATTGATAATTACCCAAGGGTAGCCTCATAATCCCCAGAACTTACAAAAGTTTCTCTTTCCATCTTCCATTGGAAAATATAATCGAGTGATAATGAAATTATAGATTGGAGGAGATCAGGACACACTGTATCCAATGAATTTATACATTCATTGGTTGGAGGGTTTATTTACAACGAATGATCCAATCTCTAGGTAGGAATCCTCAATTTTTGGTTTGAACTATTTTTGATTAAATTAATTGAGAAGATTACTCCTTTCATGGATCTGTGATAATTGTATACAATTTGATGCACCTAAGTACTTTTATTTAATTTTTTATTCAGTTTTCTCACTCAGATTATCCCCATGGATGATCTCTAGAAACAAAAACATGGAAATGACCATTTAAAATAAATAACTATGACTTTTCCCACTCATTTTCATTGCATTAATAGTTGGTATGACATCGAGTTCCCAGTTCGACATTGCCGAGAGGTACCAATCCTGATCAGACCCTTGGAATCACTACAGACTCACATATGAGGGATGGTTCAATGAAAAATGGATAGATTTAGGATGGTTTAATATTTTGGATGTATATTTTATTGATCATAGACTGAATGATCATGGTCAGAGGAACTCGTGGCATGTGATGGCCCACCGATGAATGCAAGAAACAGATCTACAAACAACAAATTCCAAAAACACTGATCCATGGCCAGATAACCTAATTTCAGAGGAACTTGTGGTGTGGATTGTGGATATAGATTTTAGTGAATAAACCTGACTATACATAGCATATCATAATAAGCACATGATATTTAGCCCATGTCTTTGTAGGCTAGGGTTTTAGAGGATTATAATGAAGGCATGGAGTGTATCCATCATACACTTCATGTACTGTATCCTCAGATGGACGATTAGTGTGGTGGATCACAAGAGGACTCCATGTGGGAGTAAACAGCTAGTCACACAACCATGTACCAAAGTAAACTGAAACGACCAAAGAACCTGGGTGGTAACACATTAAGTGAAACACATTATGTATCGAATTACATAGACATAGGTTTATGCATAAGGATGTGGAATGAAGGAAATGACCCAGTCATGGGTGGTTTTTACAGGTTAAGTAGTCCACTTGCATGACATGTACTTCTATATGGACCCGGAGACATTTTTTGGCTAGAGACACATCCAGGAGGTGGATTGGGAGCAATGTCTTATGGGTCAACTCACATTTCATGTTCTACTAGGTTCCTTATGAAGAAACTTCAAACTTCCATATCTTCTCCATTTGGAATCAGATTTTGGATCACTAGTATCTTATCCTGTGTGTTGTTTTCATGTATAACATGGTGGTTCCCTCAATTTTTGATTTTGGGATAAGGTGTGGAATGTTCTCAGAATGAATAATGTTTAGGTGACCCCCTATAATGAAATTGATCACATAGGATCATATGTGTATTCCCAAGTGGAACCCTCCAGATGGGATCTGCATGGGTACTTGATGTCTTTTATAGTGGAACCCTCTAATCGAGTTGGTCATGGGTACTCTACCGAATCCTAGTGTTAAACCCTCTTATCTGCCCAAGGTATGGTTTCTCTATATATATTCTGAGTGTAACACTCTATCCAAGGTGGGAATGTGTCCTTGATGTCTTCTTTAGTGGAACTATCCAGTCGAGTTGGGCTTGGGTCCTCAAGGACTCTAGTGGAATCCACTATTGAGTACAAGTCATGGGTACACTATAGAAACCTTGATTGGAAAAATCTAGTCAATATTGAAATGGTTTCTATAATAATTCATGGGTAAAGACATCTATTATATCCAAGAATGCATCCTCGATAGCTTCCCAAGGTGAACCCTCCAGTCAAGCTAGGTATGGTTCCATGATGACTTCTAGAGTATAAATCTCTCACTAGGCTAAGCATGAGTCCTCTACCGTCATATTAGAACCCTCTTCTAGGGAAGGGAAGGGTTCTACGTTGACTATCAGAGTGGATACCTACTTTTGTACCAGGTAATTGGTCCTCTACCTAGAGACTATGGCCCCTCGACTGTTTGGAATGGTGAGAAGGCCTGGATTAAGTTGGACAATTACTTCATGGTAGACACATGGAATGTTGTGCATCATTGATGGACTTATATAACTAATGAAGACTTTTTTTCTTTGTATGATCTGTTATATGGAGATCCCCTTACTCACTTATTTAGGATTATTTTGTCTAAACATAAATATATACTTCTGTATCTGTACCTTTGGATTTCATTAATCTCTTTCCATGAGATGGGATGATTCAAGGGGTATGCCATGTGCTTTCAGTGCCTATCTTCTAATGTATGGATGAGTTTAGTATGATTCTATGGATGGAATTTACATTAAGTGCAATAAATCTATAGAACCTGTTGATCCCCTTATGTTTAGATGTGGTTACTCTCTCTTGGTTTGGGTTGAGTTGTTCTCTTTCACTGCATCCTATTTACTATCTATAGTATTTATATTCCTATTTTATCTATTACTGGTCCCCCTTTAGCATTCGAGGTGTCCTAATGGGTAAGTATATACTCACCATTGCATGGTCTTTTCCATCACCTATCATATCTTATGAAAATGGAAGAAATTTCATCAGTGATTTCAAAGGATCTTAGAGATACCTATTACTTTGGACAGTGTATGGTGGTTTCATCTAGGAGATCAGGTGTTGGGCTTAATCAGTATTATTATTTAATGTTTTGTCAAGTTAGGACATATTTCTGGTTAGGATTATATTTTTCCCCTTTAAATTTTATTTTACAATACTATAATCTTGTATTGTATAGAAGTTTCTCATTCATGGGGATTCCCTTTGTATTTATATTCTTTTAATTTTAATCCCTCCACACTTTTGCATCGAGATATATATGTTTGTTTTTATAGGTACTTAGGTAAAAGAATCTACATGTTAGTTATTCCATTGGCACTGGTTGTGAGCCCTTGGCCTATGTATGTTGTCTTAGGGTAGTTTTTGTTCAATCCCCGACTTGGGTTGGGTCATGACATGATGTTCTATTGTACCATAATCGGTCCCATAACTATTTCCTCACCATCCTCAATCCAATAAAGTGTTGAACAATATAACATACCCTATAAATCATCAATGGGTTTCTTCTGATTCAAAGGATGGTAAATATTGTTGAATGAAAACTCAACCATGTCTATGTGATCCTCCCATGATCTAATGATGTATTTAATGCTATCTAGAAACTTATCATTCAATATGAGAAATGTCTGCTCGGGAAATCCATCTAAGGATGGTATATTACAATCAATCTCAGTGGGGACCCTATAGAATTCTACTATACCTTCCAAAACCATAATGTAAAAAATGAATCTCTATAATATACAATAATCAAGGATAATATATGATATTATAATATTACACAGACATATAGCTTTATCATATCGTATACTGAGTGAGTCTCACTAATCAGTAAGAAACGATAGTATTTTGTTAAAAACAATAAATGACCTAAAACAAGTCATGACTTCTTGAAGTCCTAGGAAATAATTTTAAAAACCCATCATTATTTCATCCCACTTATATATATTCACATGAAGTGGGTGGTTTAGTCCACTAGGACACCAGTGGCCATCCTTTGTGCTTTGGAAGGAAATTTATTAGGAAACAAATCTAGCAATGTTTTACTTCATGCATTGAAAACCGAACAATCTCCTAAAGTCATGGCACATATTTTCACTCAATGACGTTCTTCCCTAATAGATGTATGGAAGTATCTTATAACATCTTCCTTGATCAAATCACAGAAAGTAAATCTCCCATGTAAAAGGATAACATCATCACTATCCAATGACAACCTGGGTATTGGTTCAACACTAGCTTCCTATTCCCACATCACAACACACTCAGGGTCATTACCCTTTCCTCCATTTGTTCTTCCTACTAATTAATATTTTACCACTAATTTGGGACACATCATATATCAATAGTTATTGAAATAATCTATCAACAAATAAGCCAACCATATTATCAAGCTCTATTATTCTTCTCAAGTCCATTCACCATGCTCCTGAGCTACATGCATGTTATGAATAATTGAATTTACAATGAGATTAGAATTAACTTGTGCATAGGGAATATAAAAGTTGAATATATGTAGATAATCTACCTATAACATCTTCCTTGAGTAAATTTACCATTCTTTAATGATTTTTATTGGCTCTTGTGGTCTATGGAGAAAAAAACATCTCCACAAATAGATAGTGTCTCTAACACCTAAAATAATGGAACACATCTACTAGCTCCAAGTAATGGGTAAGATGGTGGAAAGCGTACGATCATAGATGTTGTAACCTATTATCTATTACCCTCTCTATATGCATCAATACAACTTGGAAAAAAATTCTTTACGCATTATGGTATACAACATAACTGATCCCTGTATGAGTAAGTTTCAACACTATAATTGTATTCAACCTTCTATTAACCACACAAAACACATATTTACAATGGTCCTACCACTATTAATTCACTCCCTATTTCATTACTATAGTTATAGTAATAATAATTAGTAGAATTCATGGAATTACTATTGTTAATATCCTTCTAAATCCTAAAAGTCCATGTTATCAATAAATCATTGTTTTCTTATCCAAGACATCACTACCTTGATTTTCTATGGTTTCAAAAATATAGATTTCCCAGAAACCACATGCCCTATGAATTTTCTATCATGTATTGAAAATTTAGACTTTAATAGGTGAGCATAATCTTATGTGGTCAAAGTGTACTAACGACTATGTGATTTTTTTTCTTCATATTTTTGTATGGTTGATGATTATATGTGGATGTATCTAATGAAGTTCAAGAAGAAAAAGTCATGATATGGTTGGGAGATATTATTCATGAAATTAATGAACACTGTTTGTGAATTATTCAGTCCAAATTACATCAAAATGTACTTGTATTTCCCATTCCTTATCTAAAAAAGTGTCTTTTTTATATCCCCCCTATATCAATCAACATGTTAATGATTGATTTATGATAAAATATAGAGAACCACCAATCTCACCAAAACAGATTAATGAGATCAACAATACTAGATAAAGGATATATATTATTCACTAAAAATAAATAAATATTTTGATAATATATACATATTCAAAGACTAACATCCAACTTCGTGGTTAAAAAATATAGGCACACCCCGTGATGAATTACCCAACTTGATAAATCCCTTCATCCCTAATTCCATGAGTTGTACCTTGATCTCCTTCAATTTGAATGGTGCTATATGATAAGGGGGTTTCAAAATGGAATGCACATCAATAATTATCTCTACCACATAGTCAACTCCTCTATCATTTGATACCCTATGATTTCATCAGGCAAGAAGTCCTAATAGGGATGAAAAAGTATATGAAAATATAATTGGAAAAACATTTATCCTTCCAAAAGAGATAATCCCATAACATACACTTTAATCATACCAATCTATCTCATGTTCATAATTACTATACATGCTCCCAATCTCCACTCACAAGTCATAAAAAACATCTCTCCCTTTGTTGATGTAAATGTTACCCATCTATAATAGCAATTAATGAGGGTTCTAAAACTAGTCATCCTATCCATGATGAGAATAACATCAAATATATCATCTATGTAATCATGAAGTAATAAATATTTCTATAAACAAAAATGATGACAATCCACTCTAAGAATTTATGAATATGGCCCACTGTTATACCTTGTGGTGTATCAAGGGAATAAATCTTAGGAGATTATGTTATTGGTAAATAATGTTCTAAAATATCCAATAGAGAGATAAATGAATAGGAAGAACCGTTATCAAATATGGTAGTAGAAAATAAACATATGTTCATGGTGATAAATTATATAGTAAATAGTCCCTTGCAACCATCTACTAGAGTTTGATAGACTATATATACTCGAAATTCCGATGCTCTATGACCCTATCATTGAGACACACTACTAGTATGATTCGTCATCATATAAGTTTCTTACCAAGGTACCCCGCTACATCCCTAGTTCCCTATATATATCTTCCTCGATCCTCTATATAATCATCAACTTCTAAAACTAGATAAATTATGGATGTTTCTAGTACTACCATATGACTGAAACTGGATTTGATGTACCATGGATACCATATGGTAATGAATGACCTTCTTGTAGTTAAATTAGTATGGTACTCCTCCAGAGGTAACAACAGAAGTCGAACCACACTCCACATGGTTACCAGTACCCTATTTCACATAGACATTATTTTTCTTCCAACTACCAAAAGTGATAATTATATTATCATTAATATATCCACCCAATATAGTACATAATGGTGGAAGAAGAACATATATTTGATCCTCTTCTAAGCCCATATAGATATCAAGGCCTTTCTCAAAACCTCTAGGTATATCTCTACATTGAAGGTACCTGAAAATTGATATCAGGGTGACGAAAAATTTATGTTATTAATTTATTCATAACTTTTTATTTACTCTCTTCACATATTTTCAATGAAAAATTCATAATTGGTGTGAAAATACTCATGTTTTAATATTAAATGTAAAATTTTACCATTATTTGAATTAATAAAATCTAGTCAGTTTACTATTGTAATTATAAATATCACCTTAATTATCCAAATTTCATGATTATTACTTTTTAGTTTTCCTTACCCATGTTAAAACATTTCATTATAAGGAACATTTTACGAAATCATCTATTTGGAGGGTTATATAGTCCACACAAGAAGACCCAAAGAATCTGTGAAGAAACTGGATCATCCATGAAGATTGAATTACTAGGATCAATCTAGATATCCAAATTAATATATTCTCATCCAAAGTTCGGGGAACTATTCACGTAGTCGTGTATAAAAATATCAAGCCCCAAATCCAAAAACAAGGGGCCCAAATGAAGATCTGAATTCCAACCCACATTTACGTATGGAAATTGAGATCAGCACACCAAATTTTATATTTCTTCTGATAGAGACAGCCATTTGAGTTGATATTTAGTTGTGTGAAATAATAGGTATAGGAGGCTGAATTTTTTTAAGAATGCATTCATATTTGAGGGAATATTCCTATTCAAAATCCAATTCACATTTTGTCCATCGAAAAAGCATGGATAATAATTGACAGTTTAATATTGTTTATGAAACCCACTGTAACATTGGATCCATAGGTCCAAATGCCACCAAAATTTTTGAGCCTACTTAAAACTTTAATATCTACATCTTTGAAGAAGAATATTTCTCCATATTTGGCTGTCTAAAATATCAAATTGATGATGCAAGTGGATGTGTAGTTTTGGAATGCAAGCAGCCCACAGCATTGGGCTATAAATACATCCCCGTCCTCTCCTTGCAAGAGGTTGGTATTTTAGAGCAAAGGAGGATAGTTTGGCATGAAAAAGGATCTATAAAATTATTGGGAGGATCTTAAATACTCATGTTTTAACTTGAGAAACCATTCTTTTTTTCTTTCTTTCAGTTAATTTTGTGTTGTTCTTCGTTTATAATCATGTAAGTGTTTGTTTTTGTAAATCTATTTTAATGAAATTTTGTTATTCATTTTATATTTTAATCATCCTCCCTAGGTTATAAAATATTAATTCTCTTAAAATATTTTAAATCAGGTTGAATCCTCTTCCCTTATTTCACTTTCTCATTCAATCTAAGGTTTGTTTTTAAATCTCATCACCATTCTTGTGTGTGTTTTCGACGCACAACTATTTTTTAATCCCTTTAATTTTCTTAATTTTATAATTCATCTTAATAAATATAATAAACCAGATTAATAATCATCTAAATTTTTAGTAAATATCTCATTGGGTTGATTTATACATTAGGTATTTTAAGTGATTGAGAAACTTTTTCTCGATGAATATTCATTGAATTAACACTGTATTTGTTGGACTTAACATTTCATGGATTAATGACTTGTTTTGTTTAACAAGTGGTTTTCATAGATTATTAGAACCCGAAATAAACTACCATAAACAAGATATGATTAATATTAGAACCCTATGTTATGTTAAGGCTTGGATTAAGTCATTTAAACTTGGGAATTCCAATCAACGTTAACTTGTGACATGGGTGTTAATTTAAATAAATATAAAACAAGGATCAAGGTTATCACAAGATTAAATACCTAATGATGAACTCACCACAATATTTATCAAATTTTTAAATCAAATAACAACCATTAAACACTTCATTTATGATCTGCAAACAAACCCCCCAATCAAAATACTATCAACTAAAAACAATCGACTATTAAAAATTATCATCACTGAGGATTCGACCCGAGTGTGGTTATACACACTAGCAGAGCACCAGAACCTAGAACGGTCAATTGGAAAAAATCATCCATGATTTCAAATGGCTCTGTTACGGGGGATGGTGCCATTAAGTAGTCGCTAGTTTCTAGTTATTGAAAAAAAACAAATTTTAAAAAAAAATAACAAAAATACCAAAAGAAAAACACGCCTTCTCATAAAAATCATAAATAGAAAAAACACAATTAAAAATCAAACTTCCTATTTCTTCCAAAATATATCTGAATGCCCCATAGCCTCCCAAAAAATCCCTCAGATTTGCTTGATCCTGAAATTGAGCAAACTCTTTGCCAACATAGGAGGAACATTAGGGATAATCAAATTATTCATGAACCAATCCGTGTCCAACCAATTAGATTATATATGGTCAATCCTAGGGAAAAACAGTTAAAGAACTTGCTACCCTTGATATGAATTACAAACTCCTTTGTATTCAATATCAAAACATAGAAGCTGATTTTGAACTCAAATCAGGTTTGATTCATCTTTTTCCTCATTTCCATGGGCTAGCTAGTGAGGATCCACATATTTATCTTAAAGAGTTCCAAGTGGTGTGTTGTACCATGATGTCTCAAGGGGTTTCTGAGGAATAAGTGAATCTTAAATAATTACATTTCTCCCAAGCTGACATTCAAAAGTTATGGCTCTACTACCTTCCCCCCGGTTCCATAAACTCATGGATTGACATGAAACAACTTTTCATAGAGAAATCATTTCCTGCTTCTTGTACTGCTTCCATCAAAAATAAAATTAGTTGTATCCGTCAATTACCCAATGAATCACTCCATGAGTATTGGGAGAGGTTCAAAAATCTTGCGGCAAGCTTCCCACACAACCAAATCCCTGACCAACTCTTGATCCAATATTTTTATTGGGGGTTATTGGCTATGGAGGGAACTCTCATTGAGGTCGCAAGTAGAGGTGCTCTTGTTGATAAAAATCCTGCAGATGCAAGAGATCTCATAAGAAACATGGATTGATACACACAAAAATTCCATACTCGAGCACATGATCAAGTCAAACAATCCCAAGATAGTCAATCGATAGATATGAACAAGATGATAGAGTGGATGAGTGAACATACATGTCCTGTGCAACAACTAGATGTGGTGTTCAAAGCCCCAACCTCATCTTCTCTACAATATATGTTCCCTAGACCTATCAAGAGCTTTTGTATCTGAATCTCCCCATCTCATCCAACTGATAAATGTCCACAACTTTAAGTGAATCCCTCTGTTTCATTTGAACCAATGGAGCTCAATACAACATATGCTCAAAGGAACCCCAACACTCAACAATCAGGTCAATTCATTAGAAACATCAACCAACCACACATTGATCCCTTCTCTTCTATATTCAACCAAGCCACGAGGTATGATAATCTCATTTTTCAACCCCCTCAATTCATTCCTCAAAACCCAAAAAAATTTAAATATGGTCAAAGTGTTGGTAATTTCCAATAACTATATCCTTTTGTTCATCAACATCAAAGGATAAATACTCCTCTTTCTCCTCCTAGATTTCACTATCCTAAAGAGCCTTCCAAATTACCAAACTAATAGAATCTCTTTACCAAGAACAAAAAACTAGGAAATCCCAATCTGGGACAAGCCTCTTCTTCTAAGAAACCATGGGAAAGTGCAGTAGAAGATCTTTCCTCCTTCACCTATTACATCCTCAAAAAATTTGAAACCCAAATTTGTCAACTTTCATCCCACCTGAGCCGACAACAAAAATCCAATTATTCCCAACTCGCAATTGAAATATTACCCAACCCCAAGGGTAATGTATGTGAAATTGAAATTAGATCAGGAAGGAAAATTGATATTCCTAAAAATATGTTTTCAATTCCCCCTTTAAATGTTGACCTAGAAAATGAAAGGAATAAGAAACTGGTAAAGGAATTTGAATCCATTCCTTAAGCTCCTTCCATTCCACTTAAGAACCCAATTCCATTTCCTTAAGCCTTTATCAGCTAAATAAGTCCTTTAAACCTGATACTAAAATACTCGACATGGTTAGATGTGTTGAAGTAAATATTCCCCTCATGGATTCCATAAAACAAATCCCTAAGTATGACATGTTTCTAAAAGAATTGGGCACCCATAAGAGGCAGCTTAGGACCCTTGAAAATGTTTCCACACAGCAGTCAATTCCCATAAACTAAAAATATATAGGGACCTCTATAGTTCCATGCCAAATTAAAAGTTAAAAATTTGATTATGAAATCATAGACCTTGGAACCTCAATTAATTTCACGCCCAAATACATCTTTTTCAACCTTGGTCTTGGTCCCTTACATCCAACAGGTGTTTTCATGGAATTTTTAAATCAAAGCACTGCTAGTCCTAAGTGTTTAATTGGGGATGTCCTTGTTCATGTTAATGATCTTATCTTCCCAGCTGATTTCTATGTCCTGTACGTGGAAGGTGAAACGAACTCTTCTTTATATCCCTTAATTATAGGAAGACCATTCCTAATGACAACGAGATCCTAGATTGATGTCCATTCAGGCATATTATCCATGGAATTTGGTGACCTGTTGGTCAAGTTAAACATTTTACAAGCCACACAATACCTATATGAGGATCACAATCCATACTTCTGAGGATACTTCTGAGAGTCAATTGAACCTCAATCCATCATGTTATTTATGTTATAATCATAAAGGAGATTGTGAATTTTGAATCCTCATTAGCCACATCTTAAATGGAGATGTTGATGTGGACCTATCAATCATAGGCTCCATTAATCCAGAGGAACATTAAAAACTTCTTTAATCCCACATCAACTCTAATCTAGACTGCTCCACCTTGGATAGTATTAAGGAAAATGAATCTGAAGCAACTGAAGTCCCTTCCTCCATTCCTGAGTTATATAACCCACAAATGAAATATGATACCGATCTAAATACCTCTTCTTGAACCCCTAAAATAGGCATTACTTTTCCATGATCACTTTTATCTTGTCATTATCTCTGCCTCACATACTGAAACTAAGGAGTCCAAACTTGTTCAGGTGTTATAGGAAAACAATAATGCCTTAGGTTGGACCCTAGATGACATACTAGGAATCAACCCTACTCATTGCATGCATTACATCCATCTTAAGGAATCATCAAAACCAATTAGACAACCAAAAATAAGACTCAATCCAATCAAAATTGAGGTAGCTAGGGAAGATATCACCAAGATTATTCAAGATTATATTATCTACCCAAATTATGATAGTAAATGGGTTAGCCCAATTCATGTTGTACCTAATAAGGGTGGGATAACTATTGTCACAAATGAACTTGGAGAGGTAGTCACAACTCAAGTGAAGAAAAAATGGTGTGTGTGTGTATTGATTATCGAAAATTGAATGTTGAAATAAGAAAACACCACTACTCTAATCCATTCCATGATCAAATTCAGGAACAGTTAGATATAAAGTTACATTATTGCTTTCTTGATGGATACACTGGATACTTCCAAATCCCAATCGCACATCATCACAAAGAAAAGACTACTTTCACATGCCCCTTTGGATCATATGCATATAAGAGAATGCCTTTTGGACTTTTTAATGCTCATGCAACATTCCAATGGTGTATGATGAGTATCTTTTCTGAATTCATTGAACACTGCATGGAAGTCTTCATGGATGAGTTTACCATTTATAGTGGCTCATTTGAATCTTTCTTGAATTTACTCTCTCTAATCCTTCAAAAGTGTGTCAAGTTTAACCTTGTGTTAAATTTTGAAAAATGTAATGACATGGTTTCAAATGGGGCTGTTCTGGGGAACGTAGTTTTAAAAGAGGGTATTGAAGTCTATCCTTCCAAAATTAAAGTGATCCAATCACTTCCTATACCCATTTCTATTTGAGACATCCGTTCATTCCTCGGTCACACAGGTTTCTATCAGCAATTCATCCATAACATCAGTAGGATTTCTCGTGCACTCACTTGGGTGATCCAAAATGGTGTCACTTTCTATTTCCATGAATTTTTAAAGAGAGCCTTCATTGAACTCAAAACTTCTCTTGCATCTACCCCATTAATCCAACCCACAGATTGGTTCTTACCCTTCGAGTTGATGTGTAATGCTTATGATAGAGCCTTTGGGGTTGTTCTTGGTCAAAAAATAGAAAACATTCATCATTTTATCTATTATTCCTCAAAAAAATTTGATGAAACTCAATCTCACAACATAGCGACTAAAAAAGAACTTTTAGCCGTGGTTTTTTCCTTAGATAAATTTAGGCCCTATCTCTTAGGTTTCAAAATCATCATCTTCACAGACCATTCTGCTATAAAGTTCTTACACAATAAAAGTGATTCCAAATCGAGGCTAAAAATATGGAACCTAATCCTCCAAGAGTTTGACCTTGAAATCAAAGATATTCATGGCAAACCAAACCCTGTGGCTGATCACCTACGTAGAATTTTTAATTCCTATTTTTATGAATTAATTGATCCAAAATTTCCAAATGAGCACCTTTCATATCTCACTCAAAAAATACCATGGTATGCCCCAAATGTAAATTACTTGGTTTCTGGTTTTTTTCCTGAATTTGTTTTAAAAGAACAAAAACTGAAGTTGAAAAGTGATTCAAACTACTATTTATGGGGAGAAAATAAGCATGGAAAAACTAGGGAAGACATGGTAATTAGGAGATGTGTTGATGAATATGAACATTATTGCATCTTAATTTTTTTCACTAAGTTCCCTGAGGTGGCCACTTTGGACCAAAAAGTACCTCCCAAAAGGTCCTAGATTCTAGATTCTTCTGGACTTTAATATTCAAGTACTCACATGAGTTCATTCAATCATGTTCCACTTAGCAAAATTTTGGCACAATTTCCCAATGAAATGAAATTCCCCAAAAGCCGTTAATATTATGTGATATCTTTGTTGTTTGGGGCATCAATTTCATGGGACCATTACCCCTTCCAATGGATTCTAATACATTCATCTTACGGTTGATTATGTTTCTAGGTGATTTGAGGCCAAAACCACTAGAAAGGATGATTCACATACTGTTAGTGAGTTTTTAAAGACACACATCCTCCACCTATTTCGCACACCACATGCCTTGATAAGTTACTTAGGAAACCATTTTTGTAATAGAACCATGGAATCTCTTTTTAAAAAAATAATGGGGTTGTACATAAAACATAAAATTCATATCATCCCCAAAAAAATGGCATGACTGAACTTTCTAATAGATAAGTGAAAAGAGTTCTTGATAGAATTGTAAAATCCACCTGAAAAGACTGCCCTGAAAGACTTGGTGAAGCAGTTTGGGCTTATCAAACTGCTAATAAAACACATATTGGGATGTATCCTTTTAGGATCTATTTTTGTAAAACATGTCATTTTCCAGTTTAAATCCAACATAAGTCATTTTGGGATGTGAAAAATTGTAATTTTTATTTTGAAAAATCTAGTGAAGAAATATTATTGCAATTGGATGAACTAGAGGAGCTTTGACTTGATTCTTATGAGAATTCCAATCTGTACCAAGAAAAGGCGAAGTTGATCCATGAAAAAAACATCCTATGAATGGTATTTCCTGAAGGTAAAAATATAATTCTCTTTAATTCAAGATTTTGACTTCACCCAGGTAAGCATAATTCTCATTGGGAAGGTCCTTTAATTATTACTAATATTTACCCATTTAGTGCAGTGCAATTCCAATACCCATCTTCGAAAAGGACATTCACGGTTAATGGAAATCGGTTAAAGCATCACCATGAGAGGACACACAATCCTGGAACACCATCGACTTCCACCAGATCCACATCTTCTACAATAATCACACCACTGGATAGAGACGGCGACCCATCAAATCTAAACAGGGGCACCTCTTTCCCTTTAACTCCCTACTTTTCTCTTCTTCCTCCTCTCTCTCTCCCTTCTTCTTCTTCATTCTATATTCTTCAATTTTTTACCACTTTCATTATCAATTTTTTATCTTTATCTCTTTCTATTTTGTGTGGGTGTGTTTTTTTAAAAAACAAAACAAAACTAAAATAAATAATTAAATGAAAAAAGAGTCATAATTACGCACTATCCAATTTTGAAATTTTTTTCCAACCATATCATCTAGTCAAAAGACATGTTTTAATCTCAAAGAATTTGTATTTCCATCTTTAATTTGGATACAGAATTTTATTTTAAAACCAAAAAACTTTTTAATACTCAGTTTTAGATTTCAAAAATGATTTTCCCCAACCATGAGGAACAATATTAGCATTCATTACAAGGTAACCTATGGAAAACATTTCAAAATGTGTTTTTTCACCCCTGATTGTGAGTCTTGAGTTTTTGGGCCTTTGAGCTGAATTTCCAACTTTGGTGTGCATTAATATGATAGAGTCATTTTCTAAATCTCGTAAGCATCACAATAGAAAAATAGGCTCTATTTAACCTTACATTAATCCTACTTTCGAAATCCCCTATGAGACTATGAAAACCTTTTCATTGATAGACACATTACATTCCCAATACCTTATCCCACCCAATATCTACATGTATTTACATTTCATTATTTATTTAACTTTAAGTTTGGGGGGAATGGATTTCATTTTTGGGTCCCCTTTAATTGATTTTCAATGTATTATCATATGCCTGATTGGAAAACATCCATTTTAGTGTGGAGGAGAGGTTTTCATTCAGTGATTATTGGGAAATGTACTTTCCTTTATGTAAATTTTTAAATGTTTGACAAGTTTAAAAAAAATCAAAAAAATCAAAAAATAGAAAAAAGAGAAAAAATGGGTTGTGTCTTGGGATGGTAAAAAATCACTCTTCCTAACCCTTTGATCTTTTTATAAATATTACAGTTAGTGTCGTGAGGAGATCAATCGAGGGTTATGATACGAGTGTGAGATCTTTTTCAAGTACAACTTTTGAAAAAAAAGAAAAAAAAGAAAAGAAAAAAAGAACACTTGCATTATATATTCTTATGTTATTGGGATAAGTTTTGTGTTTTGTAAATATTTCATCTTATAATCTCCTTAAAAATTCTTCCACATTGGTGTTTTTCTTCACACAATCATGCCCTTGTAAATATGTGTTTTCATTTCCTTCCATGTTTCTTTTCAAAAAAATTCTTCATTATTTTACCCATGCTGATGTTTTACCCCACTTCTCCTCTCTCATGGAAATGATATTCCTATCATGCCATAGCCACAAAAAAACCCCTTAAAAAAATCTTGATTCTTGTGCACTTTAAGATATGGAATTGATGTTTAGAGCTATTTAAAACTCTATGATTTTCACTTTTGGTTGGTGAAAGAGTGAACCTCGAAAAATGAATTTTATCATCTTGAGAGGTATGACTTTTGAGTGTCCATATTTTCTATTTCTAAATATGATCATGAAAAAATATTTGTTTTTGGAACATTGTTTTTGTAAAAATTTGAGGTGGAATTCAATATGGATGAGTTAAATAGTCTAAACCTCCCTTAAGCGGGGAAAACAAAATTTTAATATTTGTTGGTGAGTGAAAATGATTTTGTAATGTTTTTTATATTTGTTTCACATGAGAAAATGCTCAGGTCTAGGTGTGGGGGATTTTATGTTATCCAAATTTTCAGAACTTTTTGTTAACTCTCTTAACTTATTTTCAATGAAAAGTGTATAAGGGATGTGAAATACTCATGTTTTAATATTAAATGTAATTTTTGAGAATTATTTGAAATAATAAAATCAAGTTAGCTTACTATTTTAATTTTAAATGTCACCCTAATTATCATAATTGCATGATTATTCCTTTTTAGGGTCCCTTACTCAAATTAAAACATTTCCTTATAAGGGACCTTTTGCCAAATCATCCATTTTGAGGGTCATATGGTCCACACAAGAAGACCCAACGAATCTTTTAAGAAACTGGATCATCTATAATGATTGAATTATAGGGCTCAACACAGAAGTCCAAATTCTATTATTCTCATCCAACATTCAGGGAACAATTCAAGGAGTCGTGTATAAAAATATATAGTCCCAAATACAAAAACAGTGGGCCCAAATAAAGCTTTGAAGTCCAGACCACATTTTTGTCCGGGAACTAAGATCAGCACACCACATTTGACATTTCTCTTGATAGAGACATCTATTTGAGTTGATATTGTTTAGAGGGAAAGTGGAGATATAGACAGCCGACTTTTTTGAATAAATAATTCGAATTTGAGGTCATATTCCTATTCAAAAACCCATTTACATTTCGTCCATTGAAAAATCATGGATTGAAAAGGGCAGTTTAACATTATTTATGAAAACCACCATAACGTTGTCTCCAAAGGTCCAAATGCCTCCAAATTTTTAGAGCCTACTGAAATCTTTAATATCTACAAATTTGGAGAATAATATTTCCCCATATTCGACTATCTGAAATATCAAATTGGCGATGCTAGTGGAGGGGTAGTTTTGGAATGCAAACAACCCACATCATCGGGCTATAAATATATCCCCCTCCTCTCCTTGCAAGAGGTTGGAATTTCAGAGAAAAGGAGGATAGGTTGGCATGACCAAGTCTCTGCCAATGGCTTCAGAGGATCTTCCATAATCATGTTTTAACATGAGAAACCATTCCTCCTTTCTTCCGTTAATTTACTTTTGTGTTGTTCTTCATTTATAATCATGTAAGTGTTTTTTGTAATTCTATTTTAATACATGTTTCTTCTTAGTATTCTCATTTAATCATCCACCCTCTATTCTTAAATATTAATTCTATTAAAATATTTTAAATCAAGTTGAAACCCCTTACTTTCTTTCACTTTCTCATTCAATTTAAAGTTTGTTTTTAAATCTCATCATCGTTGATGTGTGTATTTTCGATGCACAACTATTTTCTTATCCCTTTCAATTCCTTATTTTTATAACTCCTCATCATAAATATAATAAACCATATTACTAATCATATTAATGATGACTAAATATCTCATTGGGTTGAGTTATAATTTAGGTATGTGAAGTGATTGAGAACTTTTTCACAATGAATATTATTTGAAATTACATTGTGTATGTTGGAATTAACATGTCATGGATTAATGACTTGTTTTGTTTAACGAGTGGTTTCCATGTATTATTAGAGTCATAAATACACTACCATAAACAAGATATGATTAATATTAGCACCCTATTTTAAGTTAAGGCTTGGATTAAATCCTTAACACTTGAGAATTCCAATCAACGCCAACTTGTGACATGGGTGTTAATTTATTTAAATATAAAGCAAGGATCAAGAATATCACAAGTTTAACTACCTAATGATGAAATCAGCCCAATCTTTATCAAATTATTAAATTAAACACCAACCATTAATCACTTCATTTATGATCTGTAAAAAAACCCCCCTAATCAAAATACTACCAACTAAAAACAATCAACTATTAAAAAGTATCATCATTGAGGATTCAACCTAAGTGTTGTTGTACATATTAGAAAAGAACCTAAAACATGAATTATTTATAGGTGACAATAATTCATGCTTTCACTAATATTCAAATTCCTAGAATTTTGTTTACCATTTGTGAAAAAGATTGAAACCTCGATAATTTGATCTATAAAATAATCAGAGTATGTTGATACCATCATGGACCACTATTTTATAACCATGAACTCCTAAAATGATTAAAACATCACCAAATTAAAAAATAATATCTTGTTGAAAATATAATTGAGGGCCTCCTAGGTGAGACCCTAATATCTTCCATCTTGTCCCATCATTCCCCACAACTACCTAGTGGGTCCCTATATTATGAGTGATTCTAGGTTCATTTTCTAGTCCTTTTATTTCAAAATAAGGTCAAATACTCCCTCAAAGATGTTTATACATACCTCTATATCGTACGACCCTCTAGTTCCATTAGAAGCTAATGGATACTTGTGGTTAAAATCTACAGGGTAGTGGACCATATTCCATAGTTCCCCTCGTCCCTAAGATGAAATAAAAAACTCTCTAATGAGGTGGTCCTATTGTCTACAGTACTGGTGAATGCGTGGGAGAATTTTGTGTGCACCCTCCAATATAGAAGGTGGTTGAACAAAGAAATCACCCCATATGGGATCATCCCAACTCACATCATCCGAGGGGTCCCATCAGTCTCTATTGGGGGTGAAATATTCTAAATAATGAAGGAAACACTTTAAAAAATTATAAGTATTCATGATACTTCCTAAGTGGTGGATATTATATCCAACCGTTGAGGCCTTGGTTATGAATTCATGGAGAAATCCCATTCAAAGTACCTTGGGGGTGGGATTATTTAATAATTCGTGGCAGATGAAATCAGATCTTTCTACCTGGAGTATGATATGGTAATTACTACCCTTGGATTTAGAATCTATGAAAAGGGGGACTGAGTAGCCTGATACAAGACTAGAAGATGAATGGATGAGGGTATTTTTGGTGACCTCATAAGAATGAAGTCCAGGTTCTTAGATAAGTTGTTAGATGATAGGAGGGTAAAATATGATTACTCTAGAGCATTGTGGATAAGAGAGGGAGATCAAAATATTGGTTTCCCCCATGTTTGTATCAAAAAAAAAGAGAGATCTATTTATCCTAACTTGAGAATGGAAGATGGAAGTTATATTAATTTTTTGAATACAGTTGGTGTGATGGTTGGTTCTAATTTTAGAAATCTTCTTAGTGATGTCAATACCCACATCAAAGTTGGATATCATTCGGAGAATTCCCCAATCTTTGATAACATACCAGATTTGGTGTCTGATACTTGGAATTGTGATATTGGTAGTATTCCCAATAAGGAGAAAATTGGATGGTGTTTAAATCTCCCAATCCTAGGAGTGCCCTAGGGCTTGAGGGGTTCACTAGTTTATTCTATGTCACTACTTGGAGAATCGTCAAATTAGAGTTGATTGAAAGTATAAAGGAATTCATTAGGGGGTGGTCTTCCAAGGGTGTCTTGTGCTACACATATGGTTCTCATACCGATGACCCATGGCCCTTCCTACATTAGTCACTTTAGTCCCATTATCATGTGAAACTTCCCTTATAAGGTGCTGGTTATTAGTATAAACAGGTTTCTTGCCCCACATTTGAAGGGGTTAGTATCAGAGAAACAAAACAAATTTATTAAAGGGATATCTATCCAAATTAATTTTGGTATGGTACATGAGATTATTGGGGATCTAAATAAAAAAAATGGGTTAAAATATTTCTCTAAAATTGGATTAGGATAATGTGTATGAAAAAATGGAGTGGAACTTCATTATCATGGTAATGTCAAGAATGGGTTTTTTCTGGATGGTATATTGATCTTATTTTTAGATTCTATAGCTTTTCATTGATTTATATCTCTTTTATGATGAGGAAATTATTTTTATTAATGTGGGTTGATGTCTATGGTAGGGGGATCCACGTTTTCCCACCATATTTATCTTTTATGATTATTCTCTCAGTAGATATATAATGAAGAGAATTGTTGATGGTTCTATTTTATAGTATCATTGTAGATCCAATATCACTGGTATATATCAAATAATATTTTCTGATGATATTCTTTTGATTACTATTTGAATTAGTAGGGATATCCATTACTTCAAAAATATTTTGACAGTGCATAGAAAATAGAGTGGTTAACATGTCAACAAGCACAAAAGCAATGTCTTCATTTCTAATTTTTTTTTCATAAAGGTAGATTAGGTGGATTGTACCTTATCTAGATATATCTTGGAGGATATTTCTAATGGAGTACTTGGGAACTTCTATTGTTCTAGGTTGGGTGCATAATCACCATTTTAATGGGTTTTTTATAAAATTTCCAATAGGATTAACAATTGGAATTATCAATTTCTTTCCTTGGGGGTGGGATTACCATAATTTAAAGTGTTCTCTCTTTGATTCCTATACATATTTTATCCTCCCATAATGTTCCAAAAATGATGAACTAAATAACAAAGGGGATGTATTTAAAATTTTTTGGGATGCTAATAATGATGGAAAGTGCCATTGGGCTTCATGGTAGAGGTTGACCAAGGTGGCGGAGGCCAGGGGCATAAATGCGAGAAATGTGGAGGAGGATATGCACTGTATACAAGAAAATAAATTCTTGGGATGTTCTTGAGGGATGATCCCTACTGGGGAAGTTCATTTTTATGAATTATATGTTGTCTATTAATGTTCCAAATGATCGGGCAAACGAAATGTAGAAAATGATTCAAGGGAAGTCTAGGGAGCTCCATCACCATTCTCTATGGGTTGTGGTGCATGGGGATATTATCTATAGAAACCAAAACTAATAAAGTACCACTTTTGGATTCCTGGGTTGTCCCACTCTATATATTACATTCACGTAGGAAAGTAGTTACCGAAAACTCATCCAAGATACTTTCTCTTCATAGCAGTGTGATGTGTATAATAGTATTCTCCTAAATGATGTGGATGATAGGATAGTGTTAACATGTTCTCTATCAGGTTCTTTTAACACAAAGTCCTACAATTCTATTCATCACAATCCAGTTAATAGTGTTGTGTGGGGAGGGGGTCTGTGGAGTTCTGATATCCCTGTTAAATTCTTTTTTTTGGTCCGGCACATCATACATTTGGAAATTTCTGCCAACACTGAGCTTCAACGGAGAGGCCTTCCTATCATTTCCAGGTGTCACTTCTTTTTGAGACCTAGTGTTGAATCAATTCTTCTTCTATTTATTTATGGAGAGTGGGTTATGGCTACCTAGAGTAATCTTGGTCTGTTTTTTTGGTTTTAGAGGTCACCATGACTCCATGGAAGACTTCCTACATACCTGGTTTAATGGTATAGGTTCAAATAAAATTGAGAAGAAGGAATGTTTTGTTTTTCATATAGAAGGGTTTTGGTTGATTAGGAAGGTGCAGAATAAATAAATGTTTAAGGGTTCTTGGTTTTCCCACCTTGTACTACTAGTGAAGTCACGTAGCATGGTTGTGGGTCTTGGTCCTTTACAAAAGAATTTGGAGTAGGATCCATCATTGAAGAGGCTATGTAACAGTACTAATAATGGGTTTATGGTGATGTGGTTACCCTCATAGGGAGACTAGTTTAAATGAAATCCTCCTCAGGTTATATTAAAGCTTAATGATGATGGTTCTTCAAAGAATTGGTTTGATCAGGGTGGCAGTGTGGTCCGTGACGACATGGGATTTATGGTTCTTGATTTTTATTTTGATCATGGCCATCGAGACTCTCTAATGGAGGAGTCTAAAGCTGTGATCAGTTTCATGTTTATTTTCAAGGTGCAAGATCTATAGTTTGAGGGTGTGGAGAGATATTCATTAATCATCGATAATTCTCCCCACATGAAGGTGACTATCCAATGAAGTATTAACTATATCACCTAGAGCATTAACTCTCTCATGAGGGGTCAGGTGTAGGTTATCCATACATGACATGAAGGAAATATGTTTATGGTTATCCTTGAAATGTAGAATTTTTATAATGGTAATATCACTGTTATTTTTTATATGGGATCACTTCCTCTTGTGTGTGTTAATATTGCTAGGGGTGATTCTTTTTTACTTAAAATTTCAACACCCCATGAGGAACATTCCATCTATTTTTCTATTATTTTAACAAAATTACATTGAGGCAGGATATATCATAATAAGTATAAGTTATCTTAAAAAGGATCTCATAGGATTATACACATAACCCAATTTATATCACTCTTAGCACTAACCATGGTCCTTCGTATGAACATGTTAGTCACAAATATATATATATATATATAGATAATGACATGATAACACTTTAATAATTATTTATAATAGATATATAAAAAAATAATATATAATAGATATATCACATTTTCATAAATACAATTCTATCCCAAAAACAATAACACAATCAAGGAACTTAATCAAACTTGTAAAAAACAGACAACATCAATATGATCCTTTGTTTTTAATCATGATGAATTCCTATTCTAAAATACCATGAATTAATAATACAAAACCCTTAAATGGTAACTCTGTGGTACATTATAAATAATCTATCTAAGAAAATAAAAACATTCTTACTCAAGTCACACATTTCATATCTTCTTTTTACTATATCCTGGATTGGTTAAAAATAAGATAAGGGAACTTTACTCTAATACCATTTTGTAAAGGCCCATACCAAACCAAAATGTTCCAGATAAAGAGAAACATGATCTCATGTGGGCCTCCCCCTACACAGGAGGCTTTCATCTAGTAGTGAGGGTAGAAATTAGATCAGTTGGGATACAATACCCTTAGAATCATATCCTCAAACAAATAATATAAATAAAATAACTCAACTCAATGTAAAAAAAATTTAATAGATATAATTTTAGATGACAGACATATAATAAAATAAGTAACTCGTTGGGATCCCTATGATGAAATAAAAATAAACAATTAGTACACAAAGATAAATAAATAAAAAAACATGAAAAATCCACTTTAGTCTCTCTCAGTACCACCACAAACAACATACTCAATAGATCAACCATCATTCAATGGACCCTTTAACTTGTTTGGATCCTAATATTTATAGTGTGAACACACATTGAGATTAATGTATAGGGTGTGATTAATAAAACTCAGTAGGATACCAAAAATTCATCCTTCACAAATGTTCACTTGTATAACAGGTGCATTCTCTGATAATAATATATTCTAAAGAGTGAATAAATAATCAAATACCATGATCCTATGGGATAACTAAGCCACCATGATCACCAAAGAGACCTATATAGTCTTCATACTAGGAGGAATATCAAGATATCTGATGTAATAAATAACTATCCACTAGGTTAGTAAACAAGATACTCGACATCATGCGAAAAATATTATTGACGTGCTCTAGGCACCCCGTTAGTCATATTTTGAGAATCCACTAGGAATTGAGTAATCATGACAATTTGAATCCACTAATACTAGATTAACATTACACATCTAATCCTATAGAAATCAAGTGGAAATAATGTATCAAGGATACATCATCATATCTATACCATATTACCATATCTATCTTAGCCATATTTGGAAGTTTCCATAACTCACCCTCTAAGGGATAACCATTTGACCATGGTCCACCTATTTAAATAACCAATAAGAATAATTCCAATGGCATGGAGACACACATAAAAGGTTTTATAGTTCAAATAAAGGCTTATAAAATAATAATGAGAAATAGTAGAAACATACAATACATGTGTTGAACCTAAAAAATTAATAGACAGGACACACGAAATCTCATGGAAACATGTATCATACATGGTTCTCTGTGGATATGAACACATCCACATGTAATCAAAATTGTATACAATAATCAAGTATGATATCAAAAAATAATAACAAGGATACATAGGAAATTAAGATCCCTAAATGGTGATGAACTTCTTTCCTTTAGGTTATTGATGAATTGCTCTATGTTTTGTCAAGGATCAAAGAACGAATCATGTTGCACACCGATATGGAACTTTCTTTGACATAAAGTATTTCAATTTGTATTATATATTATGTATTAAAAACATCTATAAGAAGATACCATGTCAGTAAGGTTCGTTCTATAATCACATACCTTTATGGGTATATCAACTGAAACAATTATAAGGTATGTCGATAGAGCGGTTTCAAAATTCAATATATTCATTTTTTATTCAAGAACATATTATAAATTCCATTTTAATTAAATAAGTTATCCATGGTTTGGACCAACAAAAAGTTATCCATCATCAAAATGTCTTCATGAAATAGATCCCATATGAGATTCATGAAGAAGATGAATATGTCAAGAAGATTGATCCATGATGACATAACTAGAAACATCCAATAATTAGGATGGAATAATGATTTGGCCAATTATATGTTGTTAACATTTTGATATATAAAATAATGCACCAAATAACCATTAATTGATTAAGGTTCCATCATCTATTCTCCATCAATAAAGGGTCTAGGGATATAATCACGAACCACTTACCCGTAGAACATTTGAATTATATTTTAGGTAAATATTTGATCAAGGAAAGATTTAAACCATCTAGATATACCTTTGATCTAAGAATAATGAATGGAAACGTCATTGAATATCTATGGAAACCACATAAAAACACTAAATCCACACCAATATCCCATGAAGGATGAATAATTTGGAGTAGATCAAAGAAAAACATATTGTTCTTGTATCACCATGTCAAAAAAATTATGAAGAGGGAAGGTGGAATATTGGGATAGTCTAGATACAATGACGGGGGTAAAAATTTTGGAATATGTAAAATGGATTATATTTATGTTTTATAAAATTCTTAAAAACAAGTGGCATTAAAATCAAATGGGGTTAAATAATTGAACCATCAGACTAAAAACACAAGCAACCCAATGCACCTCACTGGCTAGCCTCTAAAAGGAAACCTGTATGTTGGTTTTCCAAGGATAAACTCTTGGGATCTTCCCACACCACTTTCTAGCCAATAGAACACCACTGACTAGCCGATGTGGTCTTCTAAACTCTTAATAACTACTTGAATCCAACTCGTTGGCTGATGGGTTCCACCCGATAGCCTGCAACATACTTCTAGCCACCATAAACCAATCCTACTCTTAGAATATCGTGCTTAAAACCCTATAAAACATATCAATAACACTCTACCTCTTAAAAACCCAAATCATATACATAATAAAATAAAAAAATAAAATTTACAATCTTAATAACTTTTACAATGAATCAATGATATGATTTTATAGAAAACATAAACCACTATAATAAAATCAATTATACTATAGACGTTAAAGTCCTTAGAGATTCTATATCACTAAAAAAATTATTTTGATGATGGATATCATTCAAATGATTCTATTTACACCAAAAATAATAAATTAAATAGTCACCCTAAAAACAGCAATGTCCACGATGACTTTATACAGGCGATTACACTAATATACCAGATGTTCATGATGATATGGATGACCTTAATGATCCTTACAACCCCAATAACACAATTAGGTGAAAAAACATGAGGATAAAGTCCACAATGATGACTATGATGACTGTAAAAGATGTTGAAATTAATTAATACTATAAACATGATGAACTAATAGACCTGATAAAATGATGATCTTATTGACTCCGATGATTTCCAATGATTCTGATTCCCATAAATTAACAAATTCTGTTGATGAATTAGTTAACCTTGATGAAATGTATTCCTATTAGGACACTAATGAAACATAATTTACTGATGATAAATATTTCCATTACAACTTTTACATCACTAACGACAATTATGATATTGATATCCATTATATATCCAATGATTATGAAGATGAAAATGAATCCAATGACACTAATGATGATAAATACAATAAAGATATCAAAAATGGGGATGATGTGAACTAAACTATTGTCCCACATAACACCAATGACCCTGATGATGTTGATGATTCCAATAAACCGAACAAACATCAATGTATTAGAAATACTAATAACCATGATGATTTGATACAACTGATGACACAAATGACCCTAAATACTCCAACTACTCTGATGACCTTAAAAATATCAATTATGAAAACTATTTTTATTTTTAGTATGACCTTGATAATGATTAAAACTATAAATTCCATGATGAAATCTACATAAAAGATGACCTTGGTGACTATGAATACCCAAACAACATTGATGATGTGAAGACAAACACCAATAATGTTGATTATATACATGACCATGTGTATCTAATTAGACTGAATGGATCTTATCAACTCAATAAATATGATGATATTAATAGTTAAGAATAACATAAATAAATTTACACGTTGAACACCATCAGTGACTTCACTGATGTTAAAAATACCATTGACAATAATGAACCCACCACCCCTACGTGGAAGTGACCGGGTTTCATGGTGATGATGAAAAATCAAAGAACACTGATGGATTTTTTGGCCTTGATGACTTGATTATTCTTATGATAAAACAAAACCTAAGGACTTTAAAAAAATAAAAATGTCACGAGGCATTGATGGATCAATTACCATGACATCTCAGTGGTCCTAATAGTTCCAATGTAATTGATAACCCATATGACATAAAATATTCTAATGAAACGATGACACTGATGAACTTAATGACATAAACAACATTTATATCCTTGATGAACCCGATTACCAGAATGAACCTAATAAATTCAAAGAAGTATATGACTCTGAAAACCCAAATGATGTTGACATAGTCAATGATGTCAATAAACAAGAAATGTAATACCATTTTTATAGTATAGAAGAAACTAATGATGTAAATTAATCAAAGGAACCCAATATGCTGACAAAGAAGATGACCATGATGATATTGGATATCGTATGGTCCTTGATGACAGAAGTGATGCATATGAACTTAGTGGAATCAGGAAAATGTATAACCTTGATGACCCTTAATATTTTATTTACATTGAAAATCATATAAAACTTTGAAAGATTATGGTGTTAACAAGGACACCAAAATCAATTACCTAGAAAACATTAATGATATAGTTTTCAAAAATTACATCAAGTGATCCGATAATATTAATCACACCCATAACATTGAAAACCATGAAAACCTCAAACCAATGATGATAAAGAGGACATTTATTAACTAACATCATATATGGAACAAATGAACTTTATGTCAACAAAGAGGCTGATAAGAATGAAGTTATCAAGTACACTAATGAACTCAATGACTTAAATGACATTGGAATCCCTAATCACTTAGAAATACTAGCTGATGATAATGAATTATATGTTATAAGAACACTGACTATTTCAATTATGAATACATAAATGGTAATAAATAAAACCAAAGAAAAAATTACATGGACATTATTGAATTTATCTATGTGACAATTTTCATTGATTTCATTTATGTCATTATTGTTCATGGCGTCCTAGGATCTTCAAGGTTATCAAAGTTATTATGTCATTAGGTTTATCTTATAATATGATTATTTGATATATCAAGATTCTCAGAATCATAAGTGATGTATGATAACATACTCATCATAATTATTAATATTATTCAGATCATTGATATTGTCTGTTTCATGGGTATCATTTTCATTTTCCAGGTCATCAATGCCATTATAAGAATTAATTATATAGGTATTTTAAAGTTTATTGGAGTTATTGGGATCATCAGTATCATCAATTTCATCTAGGACACTAGGGAAATTAGGATTATTGAGTTCATCTGTTTCATTAGTGTCATAGAGATACTCGAGTCATTGGTAGAGATTAATTCAGTGTTGTTGTTTTCTTTAGTGCGATCATCATATTCATAACATTTAGGGTAATCCGAGTCATTGGGTTTATTCATAAATCAGAGACATCATGGTTTTAGATTCATTAATTTTATTAGGGTTATAAGGTTTTTCAAGGACATCAGCATCACTAATGACATGGAAATCATCAACATTTTTAGAATCATCAATATCTCTAGAATCCATGGATCCAATTGTAACCTGGATAAATTTTCTTTTATAAAATTATATATATTTTGGGACTCATCCTATAAATAAATTTCAGTAGTTTTGATGGTGTAACTAGTGTTGTTGGAATATTCATTGTAATTGGAACCTTCAGTGTTGTCTCAGTCATTGGGGATATTTTCATTTTTAGGGTTATTGGGGAATTTGTGTCACTGATGTCATCAACTTCCATGGGGTCATCGAGGTCCTTGGGTTCATCATGGTTGATTTCATCATTGGAATTTATAGGGTAGTTAGTGTTATCAATATCATCAATTTTGGTGAAGAAATTATGGATATCATTAAGGTCTGTAGTTTCATTGAGTCTATCATAGTCTTTGGTGTCCCTGGTAAGGCGGATATCATCGTGGTCTCCGACATCACTAACATTTTCAGTGTTTTGGGAGTCACCCCAATCATCTAGTTCATTGATGTCATTGGGATCATTGGTGTTTTATTTTTTGAACGTATATTCATTTTCATCAACATTTTTGATTTCTTCAATATTTTATATTTTATCAATTTCATCTAAATCATCAGTGTTGTAAAAACCCATAATCTCACTATATATTTTTCATTAAAAAATTACATTTTTGAATAGGTTATTTCACAAGTAAATATGAATTAAAATTTATTTTGATATATTATATTGTGTAAAAATATTACAACATAATATAATGATTAATACATTATGAGAATAAAATGTCCAATATCATTAGGAAATGTGGAAGTGGAATAAAACCAAAAGTGAATACAACCACCATTTATCCAAAATCTTTATCCTTATGGTATTTAATGAAGACACAAACCCCAATTTTAAATTAGGAAATGTAATAGAAAATTCAAAATATAATTGTATTTTTTGAGACTGCATTACATGAATATGATGAATAATTCTATGAACAAAAAAATGAATATATATATATATAAGAAGAGAATATATCCATTATAAATATTATTTTTTGGAATATGGTCATTGGAATTGTGGTAATTAGAATTGTGGTTATTGGATATATATGTGGAACGTATGGATGTATAAAATGGGTATATTGAAGATATGTACATTTTAATAAAAAAAATTGAAAATTATATGATTTATAATTATTGGAGAAAATAAAATGATAAATTTTAATTAAACTTTTTACTATATATATTTCATTAGATATTAAAACTATAACTAATGAATTATTTTATATTAATATATAATTAAATTAAATATTTCAAAACCCATTGGATAAATAAAATTAAATCCTTATAAGAAGAATAATTTACTTAATTGGTTGTGGTTGAAAATTATTTAATTTTAAAATGATTTATAATAAACTATTTTTTAGTAGTATGTATTTTTTTGTTGAATAAAATAAGTTTTTATATTTTTAATTCTTAATATGATATAATACTTAAAATTTTAAAAAATAAGGTAACATACCATTAGCTAGTAATTGATATAAAATATTATTATGAACACTTAATTTTTTAAAAATAAAATTTTAAATTAAAGAGGTTATATACATATTAAGTTTTCATTTAAAATATAAATCTATAATATTTTTAAATATAATTATATTAAATATATTTCAAAATTTTAATCATCGCATTGAATTTTGGTAAATAGGTAAATTTAAATTTCGGGCATAAATGTTAGTTTTCAAAGTAAAAATTGAGTTACCATGGTATAGGTAATATTCCGTAAAAAGGATTAGAATAAGTTGTAAATACATAAAATATAAATAATATTATCTCTAAATTGTTTGGATTAGATTATTCACAAAAAATATCCATTATTATCCTTTTTTATCCACTTAATTTTTTAAATGAAAACCTCATATATTAAGGATTGAATATCTGCTGAAATTCCACTCAATTGTCACCTATAAAAGAATCACCCATATACCAATCTAAAACCTCTTAAACCGTTATGTTATATATTTAGTTTTATCATATATTCCCTATCCAAAAGACACACTTTTTTAATGGATTATATTTTTGGGGAGAAATATTAAATCCTTCGTTCAAAAGGAACTTGTTTCACAAAAGAAAGAATTATTCAAGAAAAATATCGATGTTTATCTCCATACATATCAATTACCTCATCATATCCCATATCTATTAATCATATAATAAAATATAGTTAATTCATATTAATATATTTATGGTAATTATAATATGATACTACTATTATATATCAATAAAATCTTACCCATTCACTGGTATATGATATTCTTATTTGGGTCGGTTCAACAACCCACATGAAATAAGATATTACAACACAATTATTTTTATGATGAATATGTATTAAAAAATAGTATTAGTAATATATGATATTAAGATATAATTTAATTTATGAATATGGTTCTGTAAGGATGAAAATATATACACGAAAAATATTAATTAACATAATGTTATTTGAAAATGACATATAAAATGTTCATTCCATATTCTATTCTAGAGAACCATATTCATACCATCCAAAAAATGTACACGATAATTAAAAAATAATTGCAATTCAATGATTATATTTCCTTAAAAAAGATTTTAATCATTAATTTGGTATCAAAGAATGTGGATTTTCTTCACCATTATGAAACATCTACAAAATAATAAAAATCACTAATGTTCAATGGTGAATATAAAAAAACATGGTAATATATGAGAAATGAGTTAATATTAATGAATAGGAAAACTGTTAACAGATATGAATAAATTTATTATTATGGTTATGTATTATTTACTTGAGGATACAACATTTTCATAGATGGTGGGGGTAATGATATGGTTTTATTTTCCAATATCAATTTGGAATTGAGATTGTTTATATTTTAGAATATAATAATAATAATTGATTGATATTTAAATCTAAAATCACATATATGTTATTCTTCTATAATTATTAATGTGTTTTACATGTATTATTAACATTTTAACCTTTTTATATAGGTAATTCAATTGGAAAGATGATTATAAGGGTATTTGACCTTATCTATTATTTTTTTAATTTTTAATATTTATCTTCTATGTGTATATTATTTATTTTTATTTTATGAGTTTACATATATCTACAAATATGATTTATAAGAAAATTTTGTTCTTTACATGACATTGTTAACAAATTTTTGTAAGTAATATTTTTAATCATTTTTCATAAAATTCATTTTCCATTATCTAGATCAGCTATATAATAGTGTGAATGGAATATACTTTTTAATTAATTTTTCATGAGTCCATTTTCCTATGTTTTCCCGCATTTTTATTTTAAACCTACCTATCTATGTTTTCACATTTTTTCAATTTAATTTATAGTCTCATATTTTTAAATTTCTATATTTGAAATAAATATTATCTGAAACATAAAAGGGTATAATATATTATTTTTAAATTTAATTTTTTAATAATTTTATAAAGTGTTTTTAATCTATACAAATAAACCATAATTATTTGTTATCTTAATTTGTTATATGATCTGATAATATCATAGACTATATTTCATTGGATAACTTATGCTCTTATTTTTTGGTGTTTTTTGGATGATTATTTCATTCCATGGATTAAGTAATCCATGATGAAATTATGGATTTTTTCTTATTTATGTGGTTTAAATATGTATGGTTTTCTTTATGTGAGGGTGGGGGGTACTGGAATTATATATTCTATAAACTTATTGGGTAAATATTAATATATTATGATATGACACATATGGGATTTAGGGTGGAAAATCAATTATGAGACTCCACTAAGTATATTTAGGGTAATGGGGAGTGAACCCAATCCACCATGGGACTTTGTACATAATGCGATGACTGTCTATTCCATGATCTTTAATATAAGAAATTATTTTCTATACATATATATTTTTTAAATTCTTTAACATATGTTTCGTTTCCAATGATCAGGATTATTTAATCATGGTTCCACATTCATATATCTCATTTGTGAAGTTAGTAGGTAAAACATATGTTTAAGATCATGACTTCTGATCTATATTTAATTATGTATGTTTTATTTATTTTATGACCATGTACCTTGATTATGTTACCATAGACACATACTTATCTTATGCACACATATTATCTTAAATAGATGTCTTCTATGTTTACGCTTACTTTGAATCTGAGCTAAAAATTTATTATTTTTCCATTCCATAACATAGGATGGATAATATTATGTATAAATTTTATAAATGGGTATCATATGATAAAAATATTTGGGGGATATGTTGAAAATTATATAAAATGGGTTATTTGTATAATCTATGATGAAACTAAAAAATTAGGTATTAGGTTGTGATTTATTATGCGATTTAATGAATATTCATCTAAAATGATGTAGTAAGCATGTATTTTATGCTTAGGTCACATATATTTGTATTAGAGTGGGATTTGTTTTCTTTTCAAAGATTATGATATATTGAATAAGTGGATAAAATCTCAAAAACCATTCATTAAAAAAAGTGATATAGGATGAACGTAAAATATCATAGGTTGAAATGGAGTTTTCATAATTATGGACATCATAGAATTTATTATATTTATCATAAGATTTTTAAAAAAAATTATTGTTGTTTGGTACTAACACTAACATCTTTAATTTTAGTGAAATTAATAAATTGTTAGAAATATATTTTGAAATGATTGTGATGGAGAATTAAATTATTGTCCAAAATAGAAACCAAATGTGATGGGTGTTGGGGTTAAAAATATCAAGGGAATTCTCACCCAACTACTAAAAATATAAATAATAACAAAAATCATACCGAAATCCCAAGTGCACCATGGATCAACTTTTAATTAATTCTTCAAAATGGAAAATCCACCATCCTTTAGGGGGTTTTCAACCTACTTATTACAGTTAAATGAATAAATACAATAGGAAAATTATTTTATAATCTCTAGTGGTTAGAAAAAGAAAATATTGTGATATTTATTTATCTTTTTAAAGGTGATCCTTATGAATATAATTCTAACATTAAGGATATAAGTAACGAGGAATAAATAGACACCATTGACTATGAGAAGTTTATGAATGCATTTTTTAATTAATACATTCCCAAAACACTTTCTACTAAAATGATGTTGGAAATACTCAAAGAAAAATAATGAAGGAAGAATTTATTGGTGTCTATGATGAAACCATCACAATGATTCTATGGTATGATTTTTTATGACATCTTCCTTGAATGTAAAATTGACCATTTCTTAAATGTGTTAAAAATAAGAAATCAAAAATCATTGTATTTAATAGAATTTGGTATCTGTGATGTGATTGTTAAATGTGATATCAATATAGAAATAGATATTAGAGACTCCATTTATTATTTTACATTTTAGGAAGAAGAAGAGTAAAATGGAGTTTAATGAAAAAAATTATAAAACCCATGGAGGAAAAAAATTTATTTCAATATTTTGAAGATATGGTAAGAAGATGGAGTGGAAATTTATCAAAGGGAAAGGTAAATGATTCAGGTGTGTGGAAGAGAAGTATATCAAACACATTAATTATAATGTGTTATGAATAAGATAACCAAGGTAGTTTATAGAAAGAATGCTCAGCCGAATACAGCAACCACACTACAATACTTCAATATTAACGGAAATAAAAATTATTCAATCTAGTGAATGAGTATAGCAGTTAATGATGAAAATAATGAAAAAAATATCTAAATATAATCGATAATGAGGAATCATATTCAATGTCAAAAAATTAAGGTTTTGATTAAAATGATTTTTGGAAGGGCATAGTTATCATCCAATCAAGAACTATCAATGCATTATTTTCCTATGATTATATAAAATCCTTAAAATTTTTAATCTTTTATGGGAATCAAATCACCAACCTAATGGATAGGTATTGAATTATAAAAAAAATATAGTTGTAAGATGATTTCATACTATGTATATAACTCCTAGATGATATATTTTCATGGAAATATCTTACATAAAAATCATATTATTCACTTATTAATAGAATTTTATGAGATCTTGATCATTGATTTCATATTTCTATATATATAAAATAGTAAATGTTGGGATACAAATGTATCATTTTATATCCTAAAAAAACTTTTGATCATATATTGATTCGTGGTTGATAGTTAATTACATATGAAAATAAAGTTCCAAAATTTGTATAAATAACCAATCATGAGTAGTATTTTTCTCCAATAATTTGGGAAAACATGATATTTATGATAAAACTATTGTGTGGGAATATATTAATATATTTATAGAAAATTTTACTAGTCATCCCCTTGATCATGATATTTTGATTTCAATTGAACTCACACTGGTTGATATGCGGATATCAAAACAATACTTATATATGGTCCTAAATTGAATTAGTGGAATTTAATATGAAAACCAAATAAAATTAGGATAATAGTTTTTAAAATATCCCAGATAATGATTGAATGAATAATTTTAATGTTTGTATAATTCTTGGAAATGTGTAGTTACATTCCTAAATGATTTTATTTAAAATATTAATTTTGAAATTATTTAATTTTTATTTTAAAAATTAATATTATTTTTGAACTCATAATGTCAAAATTAACTTCTTATGAGTTTTAAATAATTTTTAAAAATCGTGATTTTAAGGGAATAATGAAAATATTATTTTTTATTGTAAACTTTATATTATTTTAATCTATTTACATGGTCATGTTATTTTTTATTAGTTTAAATTTTTAATAATTTAATATATATAGAAAATAATCCAATTATGGTTTTGTAAAATAATTTTTCAATTGATTTTAGTATAAAAATACTATATTTTAAAATGGAAATTTTTGATGAAAATCAATTTTTTCATTATGCTTTTTCTGGTTTAATATTTTTATATTTAATTAGGAAACAATTGTGTTTTGAAATTTTATAAATGGATAAGATGTTTTGAATTATGTGGTAAATATTTATCGAATAGGACTATTTTATTTTTTAAAATTATAAAAATTATATTTAGAATTCTTTTACCATATTTGAGAGTAAACAGAGTAAATAAGTGTAAAAATAAAATAACGAGCCCTCGAAAATGACCCTAACTCTTAACCCAATTTTAATGGATGAGTAAGTTTCATCCAGAATCTCTACAAGGATTGGTTATATTCCCATTTGATTCCATTTGGATACTATTTTAACATTTTTAATATTTTATTTAAGGAAAATTGAAAGATGTCATACTCTTTAATAAGTGTAATATTTTTATTAATGTTTTATCTAGAGATTATATTAAACTATAAATAAAAAATTAAAATCTAAAAAACATATATTCAACATTGAAATATATTTTTTAGTTTTTAAGGAACAACTAATGACCATAAATATTTCCACAATATTGAGGTAATAATTATTCAATTATTATAAAATCAAATAAATGGTATTAAAAATATTAAAATATATATAATATTGAATAAATAATGCGATAAATTAATTTTACAGATGAAAATGGAATTTTAGAGATATAATAAAATATTTTTACAAATTATATGTATTATCATTATATTATTAAATTCAATGTAATGAATAGTTCTAAAATTTATCATTATAGATATTTTGGAATAAATATTTTTTTATTAAATGATATAAAATTATAACAATCTAAAATTATTCAAAGAGACTATTATAATTTTTAAAATGTCAAACATGTTCCATTTATGGTTATTTATTCATTTTATTATAACAATATTAACCCTCAATGTGGATAAATCTATGTTGCCACAGAAAGAGTTAAAGTCGTTAAATAATTGTTAAAACCAAATGATATGGGTATAAATATTTTAAAAAATATATATAATTTTTATTCTAAGAAGTAATATTTAATAATAATAATAATATGTTATAAATAATCCAATTCTGAACCATTTTTAATTTAAACATAGTTTGTAATAATTTATTATTATTAGAAATTGCCAGAATTCACCTCCCTTCTCTTATAAAAGCAATCCTCTTCTTCTCATTTCATCACATATATAACATATTGTGGTTTGAAATGTACCTACCCAAATACCTTAATATAATCTCTTAAAACATTACAATTGTCTTGGTTTAGGCATAATTCCAACCTTATAAAGACTAAGGTGTCAAGAAAATGAGTTTTTTCAAATAAGACATATAGTTTTCAATGACACGTTTTAGTTTTGTTTCGTCACCCACTTACATGAAATTTTATAAAACTAAGAAAAAATAAAAAATATTGTACCCTATATATACATAAATGTTATTATGTTTTTTGAAATAACCATATCTATAAAATATTCAACCAAATGGAAAAAAAACTCTTCATTTATGTGTACGGTAGACTACTGCCTAACGAACCAATGAAAATCTATTTCCATCATAGTATCTAAAGAATATTTAAAGTTATTGAATTAGTTACTATATATTATATTAATGATTTATTTATGATTATGAAAATATAATCAAATATTTAATTTCATATGATTCTATTTATAGTAAAATGACAATGTCATTCATTTGTATGTCTGGACTACCAAATCCATGAAGCGATGTCATTCCTTTTTCATCAAAACATCACATGAATGATATATATAAGTATATATAATGAAATATTATTATATTATGATATTATGATCATTTTTTGAATATAAAAAATGCATACCTTTATACCATGATGATCGTTAACAAATGGAAATGTTACTCATGCATACGTATGGATGACCATCTCCATGATTTTAGCATAGTTTATTTCTAATAACCGTATTTAAGTGTTTAATATAAAATTATAATTAAAGTATTAAATTGATAAAATTTTCATTAATATGATTCTTTTTATTATATAATAAATAATTCTTTGACATAGTCAACTTATAGAATTTATTTATGACATGTTAACTAAATATCATCAAAACATTAGATGTGAATTTAATGATTTAGTAATTGTATATAATTCTGTAATAGGTAATGTAAAATTAACAATAATGTTGATAATGGTGCTTAAAAAAGTATAAATTATCCTTAAAATATTATTTAGGAAGATAAATACTGTACTAGATGAGTTGGAATCAATGTAAGGAACTTTAAAAAAAATAAAATTTCATTATTTCCCTTAAAACTCTCTGTTTCTTAAAGTATTTAGATGATTGTTTTTTAAAAATATGTAAAAGAATAATTTTGTAATATTTTTTAAATCAATTTGTACCAATATTTTATTTTTTTTAGAAAACGTTTTGAAGGAAATATTTTTTTTAAATGAAGTACTTTGTGACATTTTAGAAAAAAAATCAAAAATATTTTTTTATTCATTTACAGATTGAGATAACTTTCTAATATTTATGTTTCCTTGATGTTCTAATGATTTATTTTCAATATTATGTGGTTATTTTGAAATATATTTTTTATTTAATGTGTGTATGATTATTTTTCAACAAATTATTTTCATCATGTATTTTTTATGATGAAATTATTAATGTTTTATGATTATGTAATGGTTATTTTGAATTTATTATGGTGACAGGTGGTTCCATTTTAAACCAAAGAGGATGTGGGACTATGATAGGGATTCAACAATTTTTATATGTTTTCAATTGACCATTATTGTAATTAAATGTGAATATTTTAGGGTTAATCAATGTATAATCATAAGGGTTATGTCCAAAATAACCTCGAGGGTTATTTCATGGCATATGTGAGGATCAAATCATAAGTATTAATGATAAGAAAATGATACACCCAGGTATCTATGTGATTTATTTATTATTTATCTGTTTTAAATGAAATCCCATTTTTAATAGGGTTTGTTATTGAGTTTATGTTCATGGGAAAGTATATGTAACTTTTTAGTATTAATATTGTGAAAATGTTTTCCCGAGTTTATCATATTTTTAAATAAATATTTATGGGTTTAATTTTTACCTACAATAATTTTTAGGAATAATTATATGGATACTTTTTGGGTAGAAAATGTTATTTTTTGAGTAATAAAATATTTATTTTGAACCAAAATTTTATTTTGGAAAAAGAAACATTTTATATGTATCTTGGACTAACGATTTCATTATTTTATTATTTTCCCTTACTAATATTTTTGATCCCATAAAAATATTTAAAATATTTTTCACATGGTTTAAGTATGGGTAAGGTAAAGGAAGAGGTGAAGATAAATTTTGTGAAGATTTTTCCAGAAAATAAATCCGATTTTCTTTAAAAATATTATATGGTGGAAAAATGTATACTGATTAGATGTGAAAATTTTATAATAATATGGTTTTGTTATTTATATGTTATAAAAAATATATTTTATAACCCTAAACCTTGAAAAATACACATATGTTATAGAATAAATTTCTAACTTAAAAATCAATATTATTTAATGTTTTATGATGGGTCCCTGCAGTTGGTATTAGAGGATGGTTTAGATAACTTTAAAAGTTAGGATAATGTTAATACCATACCCTTGAAAAATATTACCTTATGAATTATTATAAATGAAATATGATTTCAATATTTCCATGTTTCTTCTATTAAATTATGTTTGTTCTAAATGATTTTCCATAGATTAAACATGTTGGCTGAAGTGTAAAGGAAACCAGAAGAAAATATCACTTAGAATCAGCAGCATGAAATGGGTGTAACCAGAAAAAAATTCGTTTTTGAAAGTAATGGATCAATTAATACATGATAAAAATAGAAGTGGCATTCATATAAGTGATAATAAAAATCCACTTTAATGGAAAATGATGATTTTGGAACATTTTATGAGGAAAACCCCACCTGTAATTAGTGGATATTCTAACCCAGTAGTAGAATAGGTGTGTATTAAATCCCTAGAAAAGATTTTTGATGCCATAGGGTGTTCAAATCAACAAAATTGCAGCCTTTCAATTTATATTTTGATGGTGAAGATGACCAGTGGTTTTCAATGATCAATAATATCATGGAAGGATAATATATTGATTCCTTGGAATGGGATGAATTTAATTTTTTTTCCCTGAGAAATATTTTCATAAGGTACTTAGACACATGATGGAAAACAAATTCATAGAATTAAAAATAAAGTTAAAGATTTACTGGTACTGAATAAACAAAACTTCACTCATTTATCATGGTACTCTTTAAATGTCATTCAGGATCATGATAGTGAAATGTATCATTTTTATTTTGGAATAAAACCACAATATAAAATTTAAATGGCTTCCTATGTATTAAATAGTATTGACAATCATGTCCAATGAGCTAAGAGGGTAGAAATAAAATTTATTTATGATCATTAATGTCATGAAATAAATAATAAGAAAAGTTATAGACGATAAGAAATGGGTAATAATTAATAAAATAAATCTAAATCTACGAAAATTAATTTTCTAGTATTTGGAAAGTATTGTAAAAAGCACTCATGGAATAAATTATCAAATATATTAAGTGCTTATTATGTGCTATGTCTTAGAATAGGTCCTCTAATTGTAATGAAAATTATCTTGTTAGTGCAATGATCAATTATATTAAATAGGCAATAAAGTGTTTTAAATGTGTTGATATGGGGAATTATCCACATACATGCTTGAAGAAATACCTCAACAATATGAAATAACCATAGAATAGGATGAACAATGTGGTCAAATCCTATGAAACTACTTTATTAGATTATAGTACATCAAATGAATTGGTATCAAATATTTTATTTTTTTTATTTAGTTTATGGTAATTCATTTTTTTATTCAGGGTCTACACATTCATTCATATCTGATAAATTTTCTACTAAATTGGAAATCCAACCTCATGAAATAGAATAATAACTTATTGTAAAAACACTTAGAATAAGTATTATGGAAAAAAGTGATTATACGAATATGATGAAAAATTTATATAGAATAATTATATGTTAGAAACTTTGTTTTATTCCCCATAGTAGAGTCTCATGTTATTTTGAGGATTTATTGGCAATCTATTTACCATGATAATATAGATTATAGTGCTAATGAAGTTGTTTCTTAGAAAGAGTCTCATTTTATATTCGAGAGTGAACCCTTACCATTGATTACTTATCATGAATCTAATTCAATATTAAAATAGGAAAATAATAATTTTCATACACATTTTATTGAAAATAATAGAATTTTTTGGATTAATAATGTTCTGGTGGTAAATGAGTAACTAGATATCTTTTCTGATCAGTTGACCATTATTATACCTGATCAAGAAGTTGATTTTACTATTGACAATGTTGCAGATGCTAATCCAATTTCAAAAACCCCTTATTAAATTTATAAGTATAACATCTTGAATTGAAAAAGATATTACATGAGTTTAAATATAATGTTTTGTCATGAACCAACCTCGGTCGACCCTAAACCAGTCACCCGAGGCGATCCACGATAAGGATCGAAGGGAATTACCGATTCTTATGGGATGGAAACTAGTTTCGGGCATAAAAAATAGTTGTTAATTTTGTCTAAAATAAAAAATATGTGATAAAATAAGAATAAAATGAACAAGCTGGAAATGGGAAAAGAACTAAACTAAGAAATGAAACATACCTCAATTGACCTCATGGGTAACCCCCAAACATAGAACCGTGCTAGATTCATGAGCAATCCAAAAATATAGGATCCTGAAACTGAAAATATAGAGTAGGCATGAGCACCAATATTCTTAGTAGGAATGCTATAGATAAACATATTCCAGTGTCCTTACCATTAAAATGAAACCCAAAACATGCTAGTTTGAAAATAAGAACTAATAAAATAATGTTTTTCATTTTTTTATAATCAAGTAACAAGTATTCAATTTCAAGTAAGAAATTCCTATTCTACTAGATATTGAATATAGATTCAAAGTACGGATTAACATTTCAAAAAGTAAGGAAAAAATTTTAAATTAAAACTTGGTTTTCACAAAATATAGATAAATCATGAAACAATGTAAATGGAAATTGCATCACAAGTACTATGTTAAAAATGAGAACCATGGGAAATCAGTATTAGTGACTAGAATAAGTGGTACCATAGAGACCTCATACCTCAATGAAATGTGGTATATAAACAACATCCCACAACATCTTCATGTACAATCCACTAGAGAAGATCTTATCCATGGTTATAGTGGTCTATATAATGTTCAGTTTCCTTATGCACGATCGACTAGAGATGTTTTCATCGAAAATTATAGTGGTTTTCCAATATATTACATGATTAGTTAGTGTTGTAACCATCAATTATACAAGACAAATCTAGGATGAACCACTTCTGTATCATCTAGAGTACTATTAATTGTCCTCCCACCGAGATAAATAGTTTTCCCATGTTCTTCATTTTAAGGAATGATGAGTTTTTTTCAAGAAAAATTATATGAAATTATGCTTTTCATTACTCAAAAATAGATCCAACCTCTTAGAACCGATCTTCCTCCATTAGTGAATCCCCATTAATATCCTTACTATAAAGGACATGACTCTCACTATACACATATCAAAACTCATTTTCATGGTGATAAACATGCCACATTACTTCAAAAAGTATAACTCCAATTTAGAAAATGTGCACACCAAACACTTTGAAGTTAAAATGCCATTTGAAATTCCAATAAAACAACAAAGGATTCAAACATTTTAAAATAACTAATGACGATTCTTGAATCCAAAAAATACATTTAAGAAAGGAAATTCACTACGTAACCTTGAATTCACACCAAATACCATACACTTTTCCTAGCTTACCGAATCTTGGAATTTTCCCTTTTTAAAATCACACAACAATCCATATTCATTTTAATCAAATTTCAAAACTAAAATAAACATCAATTTTTTGGGGAAAACTCCTCTATATACCCAATACAATTTTAGAATCTACTTTTAAGCATTTAAAATATTGATCATCCTAAAACAAGCTTGGGATCATATTCTAATGTAAAATACAAATGTCAACACTTAATGAAAACATTAAAAACTATAGAAGATTCAAAATCAAGAATCACAATAACTTTTCATAGCATGAATATACTATTTAATATTAAAATCAATTTTAAATCACTCTTTAAATTAATGAATTCATTTTAAAGTCTAGGCATAACATGCCTATGAGGTCACATGAGCAATGTTTTGTTTCATAGTTTAATTATTTTCTAACAACCATTTTTTTCAGTTTATTTTTATTTTTTCACCTATATTTTATGGTCCAAACCATTCCCAACTATTTTTTTGAGGCCTGACACTAGTTTCCACCTTGTGGGGATTGGGAACACCCTTTAGGCCTTGTTGCGGATCAAATCGGGTGATCAGTTCAGGGTTTACCCATATTGGTTTGCGATAAAATAGTATCAGATGAAGGTTCAATAGATTAAATTTTGGGATGTAAGATAGTTTGAAGTTAGTATTTTTAGAATACAAGTGGTCAATTTTGGGTAGGTGCTTAACAACCACATATTCAAAATGACACATTAATTGCCAGAGTGGTTTGGGATTGACATTCCTCGATGTCTATGATTAGATCTTGATAGTTTTCAAAGTCCATAGTATCTTTTGGGTGTTCATGGATGGTCTTGAAATATTCTGGTCATCTAAAAGGGGATAATGGTTTTTGTGTTTGTCCGGGAAATCCATGTGTAGAACATGAAATTGCCTCTATTGACTTGTTATTTTCTCAACTGGTTAGTGCATGATCTTCCAAAGTATGTGGCTATATCGTGTGTAGCATTATTTTATTTGAGAATTTGGAATATTGATTTTTTGAGTGAATTGGTTTCTTTAGGGTGTTCTTGGTGTGAGTTTTAGATGGTTTTGGGTTGTTTTTATGGGGTTGAAAATTTGATGATTCTTCTACTCAAATTGGATTTAAAAAATAAAATTATTGGTTTTTTTGAAGATGAAATGTGTTATTTTGAAAATATATGTTCTTTTGGGAAATATTTTTGGATTATTAAAAGATTTTATAAACCATAAAATTAAAGTGGATTTGGAAAATGATTTAGGGTTTCTGAAATTTTGTGAAATGTGAAATTGATGTCTCATGGAAATGTGAAATTCTAAATGATTTGTTTTACCTTTGGTATTCTTATAGATGATAACATATATGGATCGTAGGCATGGAGTTGTTATGTGTGGATGGGTGTAGAGTTGGAATGGTAATGTACATTCATGTGAGGCTTCATAAAATACCAATGCTGAGTGCGTGGTTTTCTAGGTATCTTTACATTTATAAAAGAATGTTTTGATAATTGGGTGTGTTGGAATTATTTTTTCCAAAAGGTATTGAAATGAAAGTCAATTTTGAATTGGGTTCTGGTATTCTGAAGATTTTTAATATGGAAAAAGGATTGATATTTAAATGAAAGTCGTGATATTATAAGGGGATTTTTGGTTTTATTATCCGGTTCTTGTTTTTTAAATTAGTATTCCTAGGTTGAGATGATGTTCAAGATAAGATATTATATATGATTGGATGTGGTGGATTATTTTATGATCCACTTTGAGTTTACTTTGTGCTTCTCATTTAGAGTATGCCACTCAGGAATGTATATTGGCCTCTGAAGAATCATTTTCGGTTAATGGTTTTACCCAATATCTGAAAGGATTGTTGGGTTAGAGACCTATTTGTATGTTTTTTTCCTATGGTGGTCGAGTCTTGATAGTGGTTATGGTGAAACTTGAGAAAGATGGGTGTACCATTAGGTATTTGTGAACTCTAGATGTTATGTGGAAATTGAAAGTTCTTGTTCTGTAAAAAGGTCCCTATATGAATTGATAAAGGGTAATTTACCAAATTCTTTTTTCAAGTTGAGTCACAATGGGGGGACAGTGACAAAAAGTGTTTTAGTTTCTTGAGGTGATCTTGAAATGTTCGTCATCCGGTGAGGAGTTTGAGCTGGAGGAACATATTACTAGAGTGTATCCCTCATCACTCTATGTTTCTTGATATAAGTCTCACACACTCGTAGCTTCTAATGTCGTTGGTTTGGAAATATAAGCCCCTTTTCTATAACCCATCAAATCTCAGATGAGGTTGTGGCCGCAGAAATGTTGTGTAATATGTATTTCCAGAGATTGAATCCTTAGTTAGAGGTTAGAGGTTCTGACTACAGTGCATCAAATGCTTCAAGACATCAAGAATCCCTATATAGGTCCTTTAGTGAATATTTTCATAGAGTCAGGTAGTATCTAGGTGAAAGGGGAGTACAAATCCAACATATTGTATCTGACATTAGAGAGAATGTTGTTTGTTATTTCCATTCACATGGTTGTTTGTTTTGGGTTATTTTTATTAGAAGGTCCCACTGGCCTCTTTACCAAATTTTTCATGGTTGTGTCTCATGTGATTTAATGTATTTAGTGGATAGTATTTCTTTTTAATGGTTTTGGGTTCTGGTTGTTACCTGATGGAGGTGCTCGTGTCCTGAGGGAGTGATGAGTCAGAAATCAGTGTTTGTTTTAGGTTCCTTCTATTGGGAACCCCCATCTCTTATGTTGGGATACAATCTGTGCTAGTGGGTTTTTGATTGAAAGTCTGACCCACATAAGTTAACTTGTTCATAAAATTGTGGGGTGGACTATCATTGGTCTTGTAGGTGTCAATATTTCGGTTTGGTTTTGTGAGCAGTTTTGATTCGGAAGGGTCAACATTGGCTCAAACCCTAATATGGTTGGCAGACCATCCTGAAACGAACCCAATGGAAACTCGGTCTTCAAAGTGCTCCTGATGGGGAAATCCTTTATTCTTGTTCCACCCAACCTGAGATGAATATTTGTGGAAGTTCTACCTAGTGTTGGTAATTTATATGTTAAGGGTCAGGGTGTTCTATGTTGTGGATTTATTTGGAGATGATGGTTACCTAATATTTGTCCTATAATTTAATTTATTCATGTCTTCAATCTTATTTACTATTCATTTGGTTATCGAGTGAGTTCTTAGATTTCATTCCTTAAATGATCAAGGTACTGTTTTCAGAATAATGGCATTGTGATCTGTGCTTTGACCAACCCAGTCATTTGGGACTTTGTGGGGGTATAAAGTGTCTTCGTGGTGAGAATTTTCATACCCTGACCAGAATGCTCTTTTAATTTAATTATTTTACTCATCCATGGTCTTATTTGATTTTTTGTTTGAGCAGGTTTAGTCTTACTTTAAATTTTTGGGATTTTACAAAAAATGGGATTTTTGGGCTTCGCAACGTCTGACGCACGGGTAGAGAATGGTTTGGAAACCATGTGGATTTTCTGAGGTCACCATGCGGCTTGCGTAGTCTTAAAAATAAATAAATAAAATAGAATGAGTGATAAAAATAAAATAAAATAACTAAAATTTAGTTTAAATAATTTTTTTAATAATTGCAATAATAATATTATTTTTATTGAGAATATTATTATTATTGTTAGTGTTAATATTGTTAATATTGTTATTATTATTAATATTAATATTATTATTATGAATTTTATAATAATAATTATTAATATAAATGTATTTATTATTATTACTATTTTTAGTTTTTAGTTTTATTAGGTTTTCATGAGATGACCCAAAGGGGTCTCCTTCTTCACCCTTGCCCACCCCCTTGAAGCACTCTTGTAGTGCGTGAGACCCCTATGGCACACACCTCCCTATAAAGAGATACAACTTCCTAGATGATACCCTATATCATGCGTGTATCCCACTCATGGAATCTCCTTTCACAACCATTTTCTTACAATTTTTTCATGGATACCCTTTGATTATTTCAATTAAGGTTGTTTTCTCTCCTCTCCTCCATCTCTTTGGTGTTTTCTCTCCCTTATTCATTTTATCCATTCGACTGAAACCCCAAGGGTTATTGTTGATGAGTTTATGTATTTATTACTTGTATAGGGTGTGTAGATGATCTCTTCGGACACATTCATGTGTGTTCCAACAACCACTACTGAAGAAGAAACATTTTTATTTGATTTGGTCTGCCCGAAAACAATGTCAAGTAAGGTTTTCCTCCATTATTATCTATTTCATAGTTTGTATTTGGGTGTTTTATTATTTATGAGTATCTTGAATTTAATTTAAGGTGTGTTGTGTTGTTTTTTCTTGGTTTGGTTCACTGCTACCATTTTAGGAAATGATTTATATCTGATGTTTAGTAATGCCAATTTTATTTTGGGTCCTTTGGATGATATAATGTGAATAGTAATTTTTGTAGTGAGTTTTGGTCATCCTTGATGCATTTTTTGGGTTTCCATTATGAATAGAAAATTTCTTTCATATGAATAGGTAGAGATATATCCATTTTTGTTCCCTCGTTATATATATGTTCTCCTATGGAAGCAAATATAATTATATGGGGCAAGGGGTGGTCATGTTGATAATGAAAAATGCATACATTTTTATGTTTTAATGGGTATGTGCATGTAATATATATATATATGTAAGTATCCCCTCGTTCATTTTCATGGACTTGTGAATACATACAAAAGGTATATGTTTTCTTTATGTATATCTGAAAGTGAATATGGCCAGAGGATGGTTAGAGTAGCTTAGATTTATTGCTTAAAAAAGTGTCAAGCACTGAGTGTTTGGCTTGGTTTATCATTGAGGTAGGTCCTCTATTCCTATCCATTTAAATTTAATTCCATAATTTTTTGAGTTATTGAAATGAAATTTTTAAAATTAAATAGTATATGCATGCTATGAATAGTGATGTTACAGCTTGATTTGGACCTTCCTTTGTTTTTCATGTTTGATTTATATGTTGACATGTGTATTTTTCATTAAAATATGATCCCAATATTTTTTAGAATGATCAATATTTAAAATGATTAAAATTATTTTCCAAAATGGTTTTTGGTGTTGGGGGTATTTTGAAAAACTTCTGGTGTGTATATTAGTTTTGAATGTTGATTAAAATTAATATGTATTCTTGTGTGATTTTAAAACGGATAAATTCCACGATTTGGTAATTTAGGAAAATTGTATGGGATTTGGTGTGAATTCAAGGTTAAATAGTGAATTGACATTCTTAAGTTACATGCTTGTATTTAATCACAATTTCATGTTTTTTAAAAATTATGAAGCCTTTGTTGTTTAATTGTAATTTCAAATGGATTAAGAACATCAAAGTGTTGGGTGAGAATGTTTTCTAAAGTGAAGTTATTCTTTGTGATGTATTGAGGCCCGTTTGGCAATTTGAAAATGATTTGTGATATGTGGCTATTGGAGAGGCTGGTGATTTGTTGTATGTCTTGTAAATGGGGTTGAACTGAAGGATGATATCAGTTATGAGATGTTGGATGTGTTTTTTAGTAAAGAAAATGATAAGTTGATATATGTTTCCTTGATAAAAATTCAGCACCCTGTGAAATGAAGCACATGGGACGATAAGGTTTCTTAGTGGGAAGACTAGGACTAGTATGCTAGATGAAGCATAAGTGGTTCATCCCAGATTCATCTATCAGTATTTATGATTATAACACTAATTAAACAAGTGATATATTCTAAAACCACTAGAATTTAGGATGAAATCCACTCTAGTGGCTTATGCATGAGTATGTTGCCTACTATATAGACTACTATAACATTATGTGGGATCTTCTATAGTGGATTGTGCATGAGGACACTATGGGTTATGGGTGTTATACCATGAGTCACTAAGGTATGAGGTCTATAGGGTCCCACTTATGCTTGTTACCTATAGGGATTGTCCATGTTGCTTGTTTCTGACATGGTTCTTGTGATGTGATTTGCTTTTCAGTTGTTTCATACTGGATCTCTCTTATGTGAAAAACATATTTTAATTTAAAAATTTTCCATAAATTTCAAAATTTTAATCCATATAAGAAATCTATTTTGAAAATGTAGGGGAAGAGAATTGATTTTCATGAAAATGAAAACATGTTACATGAATATGAAATGAATGAAAAACATTATTTTATTATGTCTTATTTTCAAAGTATATTGTTGTGTATCTCTTTTAAAGGTTAGTTAATATGACATTGTCTTTCATTGGCATTGCTACTGAGCATCTTAGTACTCAAAATTACTCTATCTTATCAGTTTCAGGTTCCTCTTATTTTGGATCTCCCTTGAAGAGCGCATGTTTCTATGTTTGGGGGTTACCCATGAGGTCACTTGAGGTATGATTCATTTCTTTCATTATTTATTTCCCCAATAAATGGTTTTTTAGTTTATGATTATCTTTTAACCTATATTTTATGGGCAAAACCATTCCCAACTCTTTTTTTATGCCCAACACTATTTACTAGCCCGTAGAGATCATGAACGCCCATCGGGCCTTATCGTGGATCGACTCGGGTGAACGGTTCGGGGATGAACCATGTTTGTTCTTGACATGGTTTCATTCAGCATAACAATTCAATATGGTTTATCAAATTTTATTTTTTAAAAAACAAACAAGGTTCCATGAATCTTTTAATTGATTATAGAGAATTGAATAATATTATAGATACAAATAATTACTTGTTGCCTCATATAGATGAGTTGTTTGACTAGATCTATAGAGCTCGTTATTTTTTGATAGTTGACATATGATCCTGGTACATTAATATTAATATTAAGGGGGATGTCATTTCAAAAACAACCTTCCATACTAGACATGGGCATCATGAGTTTGTAGCAATACCTTTTTAATTTTGAAAAATTTCCCCACAATATTTATAGATATTATGAGTAGAGTATTCAATTAATATTCGGATAATTATGTGCTTGTTTTTACTGATTGTATTCTAGTTTATTCCAAAATAATTTGGATCATGAAAACCATTAATGTATTTTTATGAAGACCTTCAAATGAAATAAGTAATATGAAAAATGTAACAAATGGTATTTTTTGTTATAACAGTTTTCTTTTCTTGAATACATCATTAATGAAGATAGAATAATAGTAGATACTACCAAAAAAGTAGTTGATTAATGTCCATGACATAAAATTTTTAATAATATGTATGGTTTTCTTGGATTATAAGGATAATATTGGAAGTTTGTTGAAAAAATTTCATGGTTATCTAACCCACAAACAATGTTAACAGAAAAATGGGTTAAATTTATCTAGATAAAAGAATGTGTTGATTATTTTCTGAAAAAAAATTAAATTGGTGAATGATTTACTTTGGTTCCCACTGTATTAGAATGGATATTTTTTCATCTATAATGATGATACATTTAAGGGAATTTTTCATTATGATGTAGAATGATCAGGTAATTTATTATAAATCACAATAACTGAAACATCATTTGTTAAATAATCCTACACTTAATTTAGAATTATCTAATGTGGTTTTTTATGTAATGATTTGGATTCATCATTTATATTGATCAAATTGTAAAATATATGCACATAATAAATGTTTGGAGTATATATTCACTTATAAAGATTTGATTATGAGGTAGAAAAGATGAATATAACTTATTAAGAATTATTATTTCATAATTAATTACCATCAAGGAAATTAAATTAAAGTGGAATATTATTTGATTAGGAAAAATAACAATACATTGACCATGTTATGTTTGTATCATGTCCCTATGACTAATTATTTGATGAATTTTGGTCTAGAAATTTTGGGTGAAGGAAACTACAATTTTTTTTAGTTTTTAGTGGAATTGTATTTGTTGGAAAAATTTAGAAATCTTTGAAGTAAGAATACGAGTTATAGAAAAAGGTATAATATTTTAATTATGGGATGTTACCTAAATTTATTGTTCATAATGAATGGGTATTTATATTTGTAATGTGATTATGTGTGCCTTGTGAATCCCAGTTGTAGTGGGAGTTATTAAATGAAGATCATAGATCCCCATTTTATATTAATCCTTGAAGAATTGAGATTCAGATAGGCCTTTGGGAGAATTTATGGTAGTATGTAATGAAAATAGGTATTGATGAATTTACTATGAAATTAATTACTTTTCAAGTGGTTAAGGATGAACGAAAATTTACAAAGTGGACACATTATCATTTTTTATTGCTAGTGGAGATATGGGAAAATACATCTTGGGATTTCATGTTAGGGTGACAAGGGCTTCTTGAGGGAATAATGAAATTTGGGTTTTTTTATCAATTAAATAAATTTATACATTTCCTTCCCAATAAAGATACTCTGTTGTCAGATCAACTTTCTTAGATGTATCATTAAAATATAGTTAGGTTACATGGAGTTCAACTCATCATTGTGTCATCCCATGATCCACTATTCATTTATAATTTTTGGAAATACCTTAATATGTTATTGGGAACCAAATTAATTTTCATCACAACATTTCATCCTCAGTCTAATGCACATCTAGGATAAATAATTCAGACTTTAAAAGACTGTCTTCATGTTCATTATTTTTAATACTAGGGATGTTGGGATCATAATATCCCTTTATTTTAGGTTTCTTAAAATAATAGTTTTCATTCTAGTAAATTAACAGAGCCTTTTGAATAAATATATTGAAATCAGCATCGAACTATATAATTTTGGGATTTAGTAAGGTGAATCTAAATTAATGGGTCAATAATTGGTAAAGTAAGTTTATTGGAAGGTGAGAATAATGTGAAAACATATGATGATAGATTATAGAAGGTAGAAAATTTATGCAGATTATAGTAGAAAAGTTAATTCATTCGATGTAAGTGATCATTGTTTTCGTAAAATATATCTATGGAAAATTGTAATGTGTTTTTTTAGGAAAGGAATGTTTTGTACAAATTTCATTGGACCAAATAAAAACCTTGATAAAGTTGGATTATTTTCATTCATAGTGGCCTTTCCTCTGAGTTTATCTTGGATACACAATATTTTTTATGTTTTGATTTCATAAAATTATGTTATAGATTAATCTCATATTTTAAACCCTATGGTTGTTAACATAAAATATAACCTTTAATATTAAGAAATTCACATTTAAATTATTTACCATGGAGGGAAAGTATTCAGGAACATGGTAATTCATCAGGTTAATTTTTTCAGGAGAAACCACATAGTTTATGAAGAAGCATGGGAATATGAATATGATATGCAGGAAAAATAACCCATTTTTTTAATAAGTGAATAAAATTTCAAGGATTAAATTTACAAAAGGTGGGGGGAGAGAATTTAACAATCATGGTAATGAAAGAATATAATTTCTTAATATTTGTTAGTATTCTTGAATTATGTTGTAATATTTTTATTGATTTTATTTAAAAGATAAATTTTAAAATTATATAATTATATTTTTAAAAAATAAATTTCATTTTTTAATTCCTCATTTAAAAATTATCTTATGGTCATTTTTTAATAATTTTATAAAAATAAAGTTTTTTCCAGTAATAGTGAAAAATACTTCTTTTTATTGAAAACTATATATTAATTTATTGTATAAACATGGTAAAAATATTTTTTGGTTAGTTTTAAAATTAAAATTTTTAATATTCATTTCAAATAAACCAATTATTATTTTTTAAAAGAAATTCAAAATTTAATTTACTATAAAAATATTTATAATGAAAATGGCAATTCATCCAAAAAATAGGTTTTTCATTGCATTTTCTAGATTTAATTTTGAATTAAAATCAATAAATTTTGTATTTATAATTTTCAAAAATGGATTCCATACAAGGAATCATGAATAAAAAAATTTATTAAATAGGTACCCTTTATTTTTGGAAATTAGGATCAGTAACTTCAATAATTTCGTTTAACATAGAAAAGGGAAAATCATGTAATTTAGGGTCAAAATAAAATGATATGGACTATAAAATGACTTTAAAATGTAAAAAAATTTAATTACATTTTTCAATTTCATCCATAATAAGTTATTATTTAGTCATATGATAAGTAGTCTTCCATTTGGATATGATTATAACCTTTATAAAATTTAATTTAAAGAAAAAGTGAAATATTTCATACTCTTTTTTTAATATGTGTAATAATCTTAATATAGTTTTATCCATTAGATAATTCTCCCTATAAATACGAATTTGATATATAAATTATTTATATTTATAATGTTAATTTAATTTTTTAATTTTTAGGGAAGAATAAATTTCCATAAATTCTTGCACAACACTCATATAGTAATTACTAAATTGTTGGATAAATAAAAAAATGTTAAAAATAAACAAATAAATATAATTTAAGATAAATAATGTTATTAAATAATTTTAAATATTATGTTGAAATTTTAGGTATATAATAAAATATATATTTTTTCTAAATTATAAGTATTTTCATGATATAATTACCGTGTTTGCAATGAATTGTCCTAAAAATGACATTATTGATATTTTATAATATATATTGATTTATTGGATGATATAAAATTCATAAAAATATTAAACTCTAACATGAGATATGGATAAGGATCAAAAAATCATCCATGGTCCATTTATAGAATGTTTTCCGATTTTTGGTAATAATATTAACTCTCATAGTGTAGAAATCCATGTTGTCACACTTAGAGTTAAAAGGGTTTAATAATGGTTATAACCAAAGGCTAAGGGTATAAATATAGTCAAAAAATATATTAATTTTATTTTATGAACATATTTATACCCATAATTATCTTATATTATTAATAACCCTTTTGGAACATTTTTTTAATCAAAATTAATTTATAATAATATATTCTTTTGAGAAATTTCAAGGGTTCCCATCCCGTCTCTTATAAAAGTGAACCACTTCATCACATTTCATCACTCATTAATTTTTTTCCCTCATATACCTACCAATATAAATTTTTATAATCCCTTCACACATTATATAGGTCTTGGTTTATTCATAATTCCAATCTTATAAGACTTAATGTGTTAAGAAATTGATGTTTCCCAAATAAGATGTATAGTATTCAAATGCATGTTATGTTTTTGTTTCACCTTTTTCTTAATTAAAATATTCTTAAAATTTGATAAAATAATAAATAAAATATAATAAATATACTTATTTTTTATTATGTTTATTGAATAACTGATATCCATCTCTTATTCCATCAAATGGGGAACGAATTCTTTGTACGTGTGTACGATGAACTACCAAATCCTGAAATGATGCAGTTCATTTTACATAACTAAATCTCAAGAATATTTAAAATTATGGAATTAATGTTTATAAACTATAAATATTACATATTTATCATTATAAATGTACAATATACCATTTACATTCTTACCATTATATGAAAAGAAAAATGATAACTCTATTAGTGTGTATGTGTGGACTACCACCTCTATCAAGCGATGTGATTTATTTGTCATTCCAACATCACATAATTGATAAATATAAGTATATTTCAAGGAATTATATAATATATATTATATTTTAATCATTTTTAATTGAAAAAATAATATTTATTCTTTCCATGATGATCGTTAAAAAATGAAAACGTTACTCTTGCGTACGTACAACTTACAGTCTCCGTGATTTTAACATATTTCATTTTTCATAACCATATTTAATTTTAAAATATATAAGTTTAAATAATTTATAAATTTGATAATTATATCATGAAAAATATTGTGGATATGATTTAATAGTGACCACTTTGACCATAGTCAACCGATTGAAGTCATTTTGGACTTATGAACCGAATTTCCTGAAACTATATGATGTGAACATAAATTATTATGTAATTGTATAAAATATGGTATTAAGTAATATAAAATAAATAATTAAATGAAACTATGATCCTATGAAAGTATAAATTCACCTATATTTATTATTTTGGAAGTTAAATATTGTACATGAAAATTCAGACTCATAGTAAGGTACATTCATTTAAAAATCATCATTTAATGTTTCCCCTTAAAGATCTATTTTCTTTTATATTAAATTTATTGATTTTAGAAAATATTTTAAATGAGATTTGATATACTATATTATGAATCCATTCTCAACCATTTTTTATTTATTTACAGAATAGTTTTAAAGTAATCCTTTTGTTTTTTTTCAAAATGAGGTACTTTTTGACTCTTCCAATAATAATGAAGGAATTCCTTTTCCCTTATACGACATGATAAAATATTCTGACCTTCATTAAAACATAATGTTTTCATGATTTATAAAAAATAATAAATTGTTATTTTCAAATAATATGTTATCCTTTGTATGTGTGTAATATTATTTTCAAATAAGTAATTTTCCTTAATATTTTTTATGATGAAAGAATTAATGTTATATAATTATCTAATGGTTCAAGGGATTTCTTATTCTTGTGGGTTCATCTATTATAAAAAACTCTGGGTTGGTCTTTGATGTCCATATAATGGATTAGTCATGTAGGAAATTTACCATTATGGTTATTATAAGTGTAATTATAATGGGTATTCCATGTATAACCATGTGGGTTTTGTCGAGTATAATCATGAGGGTAATTTCATGGTTGTTGTGGGGGTTACATTATAAGTATATATGATAATAAAATGCTTCCCCAAGTTACCTATATGATTTATTTCCTCTATTTATGTTTTAATGGAATTCTCATTTTCTCAAAGGTAAGTTACTGATTTTATGTCCCATGGAATGTATATATTACTTTTAAGTATAACATTGAAAAATTATATCATGATATTCTCATGTTTTAAAGGTATCCTTTATGAAATTGTATTTTTATTTTATATTTCTTATGAAATGTTTCATGGATACATTCGGGGATAAAATTTGGATTTTTTAGTGATAAAATGATTATTTTTATCCCAAATGTTATTTTGAAAAAGAGAATTTTTTTAGTATCATGGACTTATGGATAATTTCATTATTTTTATGTCCCATGCTAAGATTGTTTTCCCAAACCTAGTTTTAAAATGTTTTTAAATAGTTTTAAGGATGTATTATGGAAATTAAGAGGTCAAGATGAATGTTCTAAATATTTTTCCTAAAAATAAATCATGTTTTTGTTTAAAATTTTTTATGGTGGAAAAAATGGATACTGATTAGAATTTTTGAATTTGTAATATTATGGGTATGTTATGTATATGATATTCCCTAATTTTCCAGAAATATAAACCTAAATAGCTACTCAATTGTTAGATAATTAATTATTCACTTAAAACTCATGATTATGAAATGTTTAAGGATGGTTCCTTATAGTTTTATACACTATAGTGCATTACCCATGGGTGAACTGATTATTTTTGTTAATAGGAATAAATGATAAAATTTTCACCGTATTGACTATATTCAACCTATGAAAATCAAAATCAGAAAAAAAAAATTCAACTACCCTATATTGATGACTTTTCCAATCAGTTTTGGTTTGATAAATACTTCTTAATTATTGTCCTTCAAACTGAATATCATTATTTATTACTGAAAAGAAATTGTAAAACCCAAAATAACATTTATTCACATTTTCATTACTATTAATTTAGAGTGATTTTGTTATGAATCACAAATGTCCCATATAAATTCATTGATTTAATTAATAGGGTATTTATATGTTATATTAATCAATTTTTTTATTATTCATATATTATACTCTAATATATTCATAGGGAATGTAAATTTTTTATATCATTTGAGGATTATTCAAGAAACCTTTAGAAAAATTAAATTTTTGGCCAAATTTAGAATATATAAATTCATGATACAAAATGTGTCATTCATGTGTCATGTAATCACAAGAGATGGTATATTTTTGGATCCTTTAATGAATGAGGTCATTAAAGAATGACTCAAATCAAACACTATAATGAATATCTATAGTTTTCTTGGATTGGATGGACACTATCAAGGATTTTCAATAAATACATAATGAAATTAGAATCTACTATCAATGTTAACTTATAAGGGATTCAGGTACCAATACATATATGAAGGTGAAGAAAAGTTAAAGGATCTCAAGTGATAGTTGGTTTTAGTACCTGTAGTCACACTTCCCTATAATATATATGGGTTTATAATATAAAATTTTCATAAAAAATAAGGTATTGATATGTGTTTTGAAGGAAAATGAAATTGTGGTAGATAATACCTCATTTCAATTAGTGATTAATGTTAAAAAAGTACCTGAACCATGATTTGTAGGAATCAAGGGTAGTATTTTCATTACAAATATGGTGGAATTATATTTATTAAGATGTATTTGAAATATATATTGACAAAAAGAGATTATATTTTATTTTCAAATAGTTGTTGTTGAGCATGTTCTAAAAGAGATGTATGAAGTTGATAAAGGATGGTGACATCTTGATACATTACCTCATTGGTAATGAAAATTGGGTATCTAATGTTTTTGGTAGGAAGAATCTTATTACCTTATCTATGAGGTGTATTGAAAGAGACATAATATTCATTGATTTCCAAGGAATTTACCCTAAAATCATGAGGGATTAATAGAAAAATTATATTTACCAAATTACTTCTCAACCATTATCAATGAAAAGATCAAGAAGATATATAAGGAGGATATAAGTATATAGAAGCTTGTAGGAAATGTTCTAGAGTTCAAATTTGTAAATAATTGACTTATAAGATTTCGAAAACAAGTATGTGGTCTATCCATATAAAAATTTATGAAGGGCTATTAGATAATTTAAATAGATCATAATTACATATACATCATGAATCCCAATGATGTATTAAAATAACAATAAAAAATTTTAGTGGGATATCCAAAAGATATGGTTTGTAATGTACATATCATTATGTTAATTATGCAAAAATGATATGGTAGAATAAAAAATTTCTAAGTGGATGATTCCATGATTGGGTATATGGAAATTGTAGAACAACAAAATGGATTTATTTAGGTATTCATATAAATTATAAATGTTATAATGTTTTTTCGGTTGTTGTTTATTTCCTTATGAAGTCAACACATTTCATCACTATTTGATAAGATTTATTCCATTATGAAATTGAAATGATTTATATAAAGGAAGTGGTCAAGATGTTATATGGAGCATCACTCATAGTTTTATTTGATATAAATATGAGGTTTAACTAAAAAATATGGAGAATTATTCAATAATAATATAATAACATTCAAGGTTTCAGCATTTCATATCATTCATAGATAGATGATCAGTACGAACAGACTATTAAGTCCCAAAAGGATATGATGTGATATTGTACAATGTATTTCAGTGTAGTTTGGGACCAACATAATCTTCTTATAGAACCCGAATATAACAATAATTTATATTTTATCATTCAAATTTCATCATATAATGATCTTTAATGGAAGTGGTACAGAATTCCATCATTTTGGGATGATATTAGAGAGTCTAAACAGATGGGACCATATAATTCATATGAAAAGACATAGAATATTAAAAACCTACAGTTTCATAATACAACAACCCATAGTTGATATATTAGCTATAATGATTGTCTTTAATGAGATTTTGATTTTGATGTTGGAAACAAGGTATTCCTTTGAAGATAACCACTAATGATGGTTATGATATTTTTCAAGAAGGTAATGTTGATCCCCAGATGTATTGGCTCTTTTGAGATTCTAGGTGATGTGGTGATGGTATCTTATTATCTTTTAATTATACAAGAATTATCCTAATTGTATGTTGTGTTCCACAAATCACTTTTGAGAACGTACATACATAAGCCTTCACAGGTTCTGAAGAAATATGTATTTCAATGCGATCATTATCACTATTATGAGGACCAATGGGTATAAATCCTGCATCATGGATATAAAAGACTATGAAAAAAGACTAATCACACAGTTAATGTTCTCTTTAGAAGTTATATATTTGAGTAAGATATATAGGAACTTAAATACATAATGAGGAAAAAGTACATTTTTTTATTAGCGTAATGAAATTTCTAGTGTGAAATTCTTTTAGGGGATTGAAATATTAAGAGGCACATTGAATCATATCAATCATCACCCCCACATATATTTCTAATTTGGTAAATAGGGACACCCATCCCCATTTTCAAAGGGTATGTTTAATTTTATGATGGGTGATAAATTTTTATTATTACTGATGGTGGGACAAATAGTGTAATACATATGATTTTGTGTTATATAAGATACTCTTTTGGGCCTTCAAGTCATGTCCTCCTAGGGTTCTTTAAGTTAGAATTATATGGGCCTTTATTTCATCTGAAACATGGTCCTTTCAGACACTCCATGAAATGAAATAGGATTAGTCTTACTTTAAATTATTTATGGGGTGGGATGATGGATGACCTACTATGGTTCTTGGATGATTTTGTTTTTTGGGTTTTATAATCCCCACTAGATAATATAGATAAATATACCTATATATATGAGTGTGTCTGTATGAAAATATGTATTACTATTTTTATTATTACTGTGTGATTTAATTTATTTATATTTTTTTAGAAAATATTCAAATACTAATGGATTAAAAAAATTAAACTGCTTGAAAATGGTTAATTAATTTTTCTAAGATGTATTTATAATTATTTAATCCTAAAAATATTATTTTTTGAGAATTATTTTATTATTCAATGTTTTTATCGTAATAACTAATTTTAACACTTTCTAATGATGAATATGAATTAATTTTTTAATTAATAACATATATTTTAGCTCTCATTTAGTTATTAATTGATTGGAAAAAAGATTTTCAACTTTTAAAATTTAAGACCATATTTTTCTATAAAAATATGTTATTTATAAAAATATTATGTTTTAAAATAAAAGATAATATTATAACATAAAAAAATTTAATTTTATTAAATGGATATATAAATTTAATTTTAATTATATAAATTAGTTAAATAGTCAAATTTCCTTTTTATTCATAAAAAGCTGTTTTGAGGTAAAAAAATTATGTTAACTCTATAAAGGTAAACTAAAGTAAAAAATATTAAAATATGTTGTGATGATATAAAATACCAATAACATAATATATATATTTTTGGACGAGGGTATGCATGAACCATATACTTTATTTCCCTATTTTTATCCCCAATAAATTTAATATAAACAATTTTACATCAAGGAATGAATATTTATCGAAATGGAACTCAATAACTGAACTATAAAAGGCCTAGCTCTATACCCCCTCTCAATCCACTATAACCATTCTATTATTAGTTGAAACTATTTTCATTTTACCTCTTAAAAATCCTTCTTATTCTTTTATTGACTTCAAGATCCTTTATTCTGAAAGAACCCATATTGAGAAGGGTTGAATTCATCATGTAAATATCTAATATTTCACTAGAATTTTCAATTACTATATAATATCCCCTCATTATAAATAATATTTTAAACTATAACTATGATTTTTTAAAATCATTATTATTTTATATAAATGATACTACTATTCAATAACACTGAACACATAATCATTACCAATTATAATATGTTCTATTTTTGGTCGGTTCAACCACCAATATGAATGATGTTATCCCAGCATCATAATTTTGAAAGTGAATACGTTTCAGGAATTTAATTTGGGAAATATAATTTATTTAAAAATAAATTTTGTTATGAATATTTTCATATAGGTTTTAAATTAAATATTAATGACCAATATTAAGAAACATGTTATTATAGTTGAATACTAAAAAAATCATCATGGATTATTTTTCAGAAACAATACCCACAATTTACCTCAAACAAACATGTGAATTAATAAATCATTAGAGACAAATAATTCAACACCATGAATAATAATATAACTATGAAATTGGTATAAAGTAATGAGGTATGAAATCTTTATTACGAATCTTTATAAAAATATTCACAATCGTAGATGATTAAAATAAATAATAAAAAACTAATACATGTGATATGAATAATTATAATTCAAAAGTAATAAGATGGAAATAGATATAAATAAGGCCGTTAAATAACCGATTATGATGATTATTGTTTTTATACATTAGGATGTAGTGATTTTTTTGGAGACATGAATAAAGGTTAGGTTTATATTACTAATCTCATTTGGAATTATCATTATTTTTTATTGAACATATATACAGGCCTGGAAATTCCATATATATATTTTTAAATTATATGGGATTATATCGATGTCGTGAAATCTGAAGGCATGTGATTCCGAGGCCCGGAGTTCCTGGAATGATCCGTCGAAATTTTGTTAAGCTTTAATTAGCGCGCATGAGCATTTTTCATGAAAAAGTTGAATAACTCTTAAACATGTACTTAGATCAGAAATCTGAGGGCACCATTGCATTCAGGATAGTTGGTTTACCCTAGACGTGACTTATGTTTAGTCGGCGTAGGCCTTCGGTGAGAAAACCTTATAATGGAATATCAGTAAATAAAATAACCAAATAAAGTTATTTTATTTTTCAAATGCTTATAACTCACAAACGGTAAGTCAGATTAAATATTTGAGACCACCGTTGAGAATATGAGAGTATGCCTTCTTTAGGAAAATACTAACATTAGTTGGCACGTGCCAACTATGGAAGTTAGTTTTTTTCCATAAATAACATATTTAAGTAACAATTATTTTATGGTTAAAATCCATAACTTCTAAATGGTAACTCATATTAAGAATCCAAGAGTACAGTTGTGTTGGTTGGGGAGTGTTCCTCTTAGGTTGAACCTAACCATGACCAGCGCAGGTCAAGGGTAAATGTTAATAAGTTATATATCTTTTTAAGGTACGTTCAGTAAATGCGCGAGCGACATTTTCTATCTTTTGAACTAGTGCTCGAATTAAAAATCTAAGGGCACCATTGAATTTACATTACCGAGATTCGATTAAGGGGGGATTCACTTCGATCGCATTAAATATGAAGAAAAAGATAGATTTTGGATTTTTTAAAAGAATAATTAAATAACTTGGTTCTTTTATTTCTTTCTTTATTTTCCACCAACAGACAAGTAGCGGTGGTAGGACCAATGATGCTTCAAGCCATTAAATTGATTGATTCCTCAATTATTTGTAATATGACTATTCAATTAGGATAGTTCTTTAATTAATTTAACCCCATTAATACCATTTGCATTATTCATCCTCCAACTCTCCTATTTATATGCAGCTTGGGGTAGAGTGTTCGCATGGATTCACCAAGCGATGAAGATTTGGAAAAGTACCGCAACACCAACCACTTGGATGACGAGATTGGTTTTAGTGTGTGGTGATGATCACCACCAATGCCAAACTGATGATGATGATTAAGGAGTTCCGTCGATTGAGATCAGTGAATGAATTTTCAAGGTAGGGGGTTTATTTTGAAGTTTTCACTAATGAATTAAATCTTCTCCCACTTGCTATCACCTTAATGTAGAGGGTGCAGGCCAAACGAACAAGGCCCAGACCCTCTGCCACTTCGTTCTTGATGTGAAATTCAAGGAACAATTTACAACTCAACGGAAACATGAAATAGAGGGTCACGCTTTGAAGGCGATAGCGCAGGAGAGCCATAAGTGTAGACAACACCAAGAATGGACACCAGAACATACCCGATGACCCTTGAAAGAAACTATCGGTGCACCATGTTGGCAGCGGCTAGCGGTGGCTAGAGAAGACTCATGGCAACCGACCATGGGTGGTGAATGGAGGCGCGCGATGGCGCGCCGTAGCGACTGAAAACAGTCTGCCCGAGCCGACCGCGTGAGATAAGGTTGGCATCCACAGTCACTACTAGTGGAGGTGGCCATGATAGGAAGGCGTGGCGTGGCCCGCACTGCGCCTCATTAGCGAAACCCCGGTCGACCAAATGAATGACTATTAATTGCAGTGGGGCAGCACCCCATAGGCTGGTGAACAACCCCACAAGCGTGCGGCTAGTCGGACGCATCGATCTGCCTCCAGGCGGGCCGAACCGGCCAAGTGGACCAGACCCGCCCAATGGGATGGAATCGACAGTGGGCTAGACCGAACACGCGGCCCAGCGGGCCGGAATCGTGGCCCGACGGGCCAGTGTGGGTGGGCCAAGCCCCACCATGCAGGCCGATTCGACCACAGCCTGGGCCCGCGAAACGAATCGGGCCAACCCCAACGAGCCGGACCTAGTGAACCTGGAGAACCTGTAACGAGCCAGACCCAGGCGAGTTCAGATAGACCCCGGGACCCATTGCGTCAGGTGGGTCGGACCGAGTCGGACTGGGCCGAAACCCAACCAGTTCCTGAATAAAGAAATGCATGTAACTGATAAACCGAGTGTCCGTTCGACACGTCTTCAGTGGAATTGGGATCCTTTTGGGAAGCGGTCCCTTTGTAATATTTCAGCAGGCCCAACCGAGCTGGGTTGGACCAAGATGCGATCACCCCCTCGTCACAAAAAGGGATGCAACTAATAGACCGACTGTCTGGTTGGCGCACCGTATGTTGTGTTGGAACCATTAAGAAGAGGGAGTTCATTTGAAATACTCCACCAGTGTTTTGAAGAACTTTGGAGTACGACCAGGTTGGATCGACTCCAATTCCAACTAGGCCCTTTACACAAAAATGCCAATAAATTACAGACCAGGTGTCAGGATGACACACCATATTTTGCGTTGGGACCCTTATGACGTGACAGATCATTGGATTACTTCTTCGTGAGACTTAGTTCTGGTTGAAATATGACTGATGGAGTGTGTAGTGGTTCTCCCAGAATCAAGCGTGCTTTAAGGGGGAATCTAGTGGCTGGTTATGAGGAGGATGTTGAAGATAGGTTATACGGAGGTTAGTACCGAGCGATCCTATATGGGTCAACACTTACCGATCATGTGTGGGTCATATCCTATGAGGGTCATCACTCAGTGATCCCGTGTGGGTCAATGCATACAAATTCTATGTGGGTCAGATCCTGTGTGGGTCAGTGGCCAAGGATCCTGTGTGGGTCAGTGCATACCGATCCGGTGTGGGTCATTGCGGGGGTTAGTACCTATCAACTCTAGGCGGGTCGGATCCAGTGTGGGTCATTGTAAGTTTTAGTACCTATTGATCCTATGTGAGTTAGACTCTGTATGGTCTTCAACAATGCCTCTTGATAGAATAAGATGATCTAGCTTCGCGACTAATCATCTGTATTTCTATACTTCACTAATACATGGTGTGAGCTGAGAGTTTTACCTTCGTGGTGTTCCCCTTGTGGTACCTTCACCTTCATGGCATTATCTTCATGGTGATACCTGTGTGGTAATTTTACCTTCATTGTGGTATCTTTTTCGTGATACCTTTGTGGTACTTTTACCTTCGTAGTGTTGTCTTCATGGTGTTACATTTGTGGTAGTTTTACCATCATGGTGTTATGTTCGTGGTGTTACATGTGTGGTACTTTTACCATTCTAGTGATACCTTCATGGTGTTACCTTTGTGATATTCTTCCCTCATGTATGAGATTGGTATATCTTGATAACATAGGTATATGTATGGGAATTTACCTACGTAGAGTTGTTGATTGCTTCGTGCCCTGTGGTTGAGGGCTTCTTTTGTGGTTTTCCCATTCTGGAACTATGGGAGACCTTCGGGAATCTCAGGGTCCCTACTGAGTATTGTTATACTCACCCCTGTATGGGCTATGCCCACACCTTGTTATGTCTTGTTCAGAAGACGAACATCGTTGATCGAGGCTGAGGGAGCCAGAATGGGACGGTGCTCAAGGGTGGACCTTTGATGTGACGTGATGCAGTGACTATTGATCGTGAGCTGTACCTACCCTTTAGGTAGGATCATCGGTGGATGATCCAGGATTTGTTTTTTTCTTTTTAGTTGAACTTGTACTTTTTAGTTGGGTTGGTATTTTAGTCCCTTTACTTTCAGCACACGTTTTACTACAACAGTTTACTTCGTGATTGCCTCTTGTTGTTCTCTTGATTTTGTGTGTTTGTACAGGTTTAAAGGCAATTCCTTCCTTTATAGGGGCATGCCTTTCCAGTACTAGTCGCCAGCCCCTGGCCTATGGAAGGCGGGTTTGGGGTAGTCATGGAATGGGCCCCGGGGGACGGGTCATGGAAACACAAATATTGGGAAATTTAATTTTATTTCTCAAAAAAATTACATAAATTTTCATCAAACGTAGGCAATAATGCAGTGTTTTAATTATTATAACAATTTTAAATTACATTAATAGAAAATTTAATCAAAAATATATTGGTAAATGGATCCGACCTTATCTATTTTTTTATTTAGGAATATTTATCATTCATATCCATATTAAATATATATATATATATATCATACTCTAGATTTGTTATATTATTTTTCTATAGTCCTTAAATTTATTTACAAATTTTCGAAATGATTATTTTTTAACTTTTTTATACAGTTCATTTTCCATTATGTTTATCATTTTTAAAAATGATTAACAAGACAATTATTTTAAAATTTTTATGATTGAATTTCATTTCACCAATTCTTTTTAAATTTTATATAAAAATATTATTACCAATTTTTTTATGAATTCCCAATGTAATTTATAATCTCAATATTTTTTGTATTTTTCCCTACATAGAATATGTTAGTAAAAACACATGAGTATTATTGAAAATTTTAGATGCAATTAAATAATTATTTTAATAATTATTTTTCATCTATATGGATATAATTTTATTATTTTTAATACTCATCAGTGATAATCTCTTATGATATTATCACTTTCATTCTCTAGATTCCTTATGAACATATTTTGTGGATGTTTTCTTATAACCTATTTAATTTTGAGGGTTTATTATGTTAAAATAGAAATTTTAATGTTTCCTTGTATATAGGGCACAAATATGTAAGGTTTTTAATTTTTTTATTGGTGGGAACAAAAATATATATCACTCTAATGAATTTGGTAAATCTTAATATCCCATGATATGACCTGTATTGGATTTGGGAGTAAACCCAATCCAATATTAATCATTGTTAGATATGTATATGGGAATAAGGATTGATCCCAATCCTGTATGGGTACTTTCAATAATGAAATGATAGCCCTGGAATGGGTTCATAAAATAAGAAAATATTTTTCTAGGCTTATGTATTCACCACATTATTGTACATATATTATTTATTCATGGATCTTGACTAATGAATCATGGTTCCACATTCAGAAATATTTTTTTAAGTTATTACACTATACTTATTCCAGGACCCTTTATTTATTATATTTGTTTTAATTAGTATATTTATTCTATGTTTTGACCATGTACTTTGAGTATGTTCTCATTCACACATGATTATCATATACTCACTTATAATATTTGAATGATTTCTCTAATGTTTAAACTTATTTAGAATTTGACATCACTCTTTCTTATGTTTTTTATTCCCAAAGTTGTGAAGGATATTACTATTTAATATTTTCATAAAATTTTATCATGTGGGATGAATAGTTATGGGAGATATTGAATTTTTTTAAATTTTTTATAAATCAATCCTCTGAAGACCCAAATGAATTAGGTTCTATAAGTTGATTTATTTTGATATTTGATGACTATTAATTTGAACTTATATAATATGAATGTATGTCATTCTTTGGAGACATTAGGTGTTATTCAAGTCATAAATATCTTATGTGTTTTTAGAGTCATTAGAGTTATTAGAAGTTGGAATCTTTGATAATCAATGATTTCTAGTAATATGTTTCTACAGATTTTTTTGCATCATTGAAGTCATCTAAGGCACTAATGTTTTCAATTTAATTTGTATCATTATAATAATAAATTAATTCCTAGTCATCAGGTTAATGGTGTTGTTTGGGGCATCCATTTAGTCAGTGTTTTCATACTCATTAGGGTTAGTAAAGAAATTAGGTATGTGTCTATAATGGGAACCATTGTGTTTTTTAGAATTATAAACATATTTGGGCTCATAAAATTCGTTTAAGTGGTTAAATTAATTGATTTATTTGGTGTCATATGTTTCATTGAGTTTTACAGTGGAATTTGGATCATGCAATTTATTAGAGTCTTTCACATTGATGGTTTCATCTTATCTTTTGAGTTATTGAGGTCATAGAAATGTTATATATTATTGAGGATATTGATTTGGTCTAGATAATCTCAATTTTTTAGTGTTAGTAAATTCATTTGTGATTTTGTTGTCATTGGGTTCACCAATGTTGATGTAGTTGTCAAATTCATTGGTATTATAGACAGTTTATATGTTATTAGTATTGTAACATTCATTAGGGTCTTCAATGTGAATTTTTTTAATGTCATCAATGTGTTCTAATTCATCAATGGAATCAATTAACTCAATGTAGTATAATTATTTATTTCTGTGGGTATCATCAATACCATTGATTTAATTGGATTCTTTAGGTCTATTTAGGTCATTGGGGTTATTAGTGTATATGGAATCAATTGATTTGTTAGAATCATTGTTTTTGTGAACATTATTTCAGTTGTTGGGATGATCAATTCAATTATGGTCATCGAGACCATTAACGTCACTATGTTATCATGAAATTTCGGTAGTTAGGGTTTTCACTATCATTAGGGTTGGTGGGGGTATCACCATTATTGATTCATCTGTGTCATTTGCATTATCAATTTCAACAAATACAATGGGTTTACTAGTGTATTGAGGACACCATGTTTATCTAATTTATTATTATTGTTAGAATCATCATGGACATTGTGGTAGTTGATGACATCAGTGTCTTTTGTGTCATTAGGACTGCTAGTGTTATCAGCGGGACCAATGTCATTATGGGTGTTAGTGACATTGATTTCCCTAGTTTTGTTTCATTATTAGGGTAATAATGTATTTAGTGTCATTAGATTCACTAAAATCATTGGGGTTTGTGGTATCCTTAGGGTTCTCATTATTGTCATTGTCAAAATAAATATCATGTTTGTTGTTGTTGTCAGAACTTCCAATGTTATTAATGAATGAAATATATTTACTAATGACTATTTTGTATATGATAAATATTAAAATGTCATATAATATGTAATATAGAATTTATGCATCACTATATTATATTACATTTAATTAGATAAAAATACCTTCAAATATATATATATATATATATATGAACTCTTCCATATAGCTATCATTTAATAAATGGTTTCATTTGATGAAACACATTAGAAGAGATTTATTCATGTGATAAATGCATGAACTGGCCATGGAATTTTTACGTTGATTATAAACACATACGTAAATGAAACATCATACAAGGACTATCATTGGGTGTTATATAAATACACTTCCATTCGATCATAGTGATTGTGTGTGTTTTTTCATGGTGACTCGAAACTCTCTGAAATATGATGATGTACTCTACATAAAATATACAACATGGAGGTTCTATCACTCTATTATTGAAAGAATTTCTCATTCATAAAATGAACAACTCCAGAGAATCCCATCGATCCCTTTATAAGTGGGAGACATTATCATCCACATCTGTGATTTTCATGGGTGAAAAGTGTAATTTAAAATAATTTATCAATGTTGTCTTCGAGGAATGTTACACATGTTTGAAGTATTCATCATTTATTGATTATCATGGTTTCCCATTTCTTACAGATAGATGATTTTACAAGGTATTAAATTTATTCCATTTCTCTAATAATTGTGTTTGGAACTCAAAGAATCCATTTTGGGGAATCAGAGAATACAATCTGTTTAGATTTATAAAATCATGTGCTAGAATTTAGAACTAGATAATTGTAGAACCATTTTCCCAATCCCATATTGATGTTCGACCATCTCCATGAGAAATATTCCCCTAATAGAACCAAAATGGAATGTATATTTGTCATTGTTCATAGTGGGTTTCCATTTTGGCTCAAATTATAGAATTATATGGTGTTTATGAATCTTTTTTAGTGTCACTATAAATTATGTTTCAATAGTTGTGAAATAGGCATCCATGAATGAGCAATAGTGATGGTGGATATAATTTTTCATATAACTCTTACCTCATGATAAAGAACACCACATTGTATTATCTCCTTTTTTCCATAAAAATGTCCACAAAATTTACACAATAACACAATAAATCTATGGTGTGCAAAATAGTTTTATATAGAAATGGTTATATCAAATGGTAAATAAATTATCCTTCTCATATAAGTAGTTTTGGATAATGTTAAAAGAAACTGCCTTTTTAGAGAAATACATTCTTGCATAATTGTGGTGTGAAAGAATGATTATTATTTGTAAATAGTTTATTAATTATAAAAAAATTGTAGTTTGGGGATGATTAACGATTATTACAATTTTAAATCATTAATTAATTATAAATGGTTTATAATTGGTTAAAAATTTTAATGAAATATTTATATTTTAATATTTTGGAATTATTAGATGTCAGTATTTATTATATTTTGTAATATATTTATATGGAATTTCATGTCATATAGATGTAAAATTATTCATTTATAAAAGAAAATTTAAAATTTATAATGTGTATAAATTTCAAAATATGATTGAAATTAAAAAATTTATATATTGAAATTATTTTTTGTTAAAAATTAATTATTTTGTATAGTTAAAATTTATGTGTCTATAATAGAATATATAAATATGTGATATATATATTTTTTGACATAGTTACCTAATTGATATTTTTAATAATTTATTTATAATTCATAAAACATCATGTATAAATGCCATATAATACAAGATATGAACATGTTTATATTATAAGGAATATAATGTATTCATATTCATGAGTATGGAATTTCAATAATAATTTTTTAAATTATATTTTACTTATAGTAATATTTTTTTTTTGTCTTTCATAAATGGTTGTCTCATTTTATAAAAATTGACTTATTAATCATTTTAAAGGTTTATTGCCTATTGTTTTATTTGTATAAATTGATATTATTATGAATCTTTGTTTTCAAAAATATGTATATTTAAAATTGATTATAGGTTAGAGTCCTAAATTACAGGAAAAGTGTTACTTGATAATAAATTTATTTTTCATCTAACATGACCTCAATTTTTAGTTAGAGATAGTAGGTTGAATGTAGTTATTGAACATTGTTTTTTTATATTAGGCGTTATATATATCATGAATTTAATCCTACTTTGAGAAAAATATTCCCATAGGGAAGGGTCTTCAGTATAGAATGCCTATGAACCTTAAGAAATATACCTTATATGTAAAGGTGAATGGGGATAGTTATCTATAAATATATAATTAAACATGTCAATATTTTAAATCCCATAAAACATTATGACTTTATATTTAATTACCATGTACCTTATGCATATGATGTGTTTAGATACTTATTTATATACATGAATTCTATTTTTGGGGGACTACCACAGACTCGTGGGTCATATAATGTGTTACAAATAAATATGGATAAAATATATTGCTTTATTAGAAGGAATATGATTCAAAAATAAATCACTAGAAGAATTCATAAAAATAAGGGAACAATATGAGATAACATTTTGAGATTAAATTACTCACTTACACTATGTTTTATTTTCCTTCAAGGATAGATATAGTGAAGAATTCGATCATCTAACCATGTATGTCATTCTATATCTAGGTTCCCTTGAATTATCTTTTGAATGGAAAGAATGGATACCTGAAACAAAAATATCATTGAATATGTCATTTTAGAGATAGGTTCCTCTAGATTATTCATTGATATCATGTTCTAGGCATTTTATTTTGGTTGAACTATGAGAAATAATTTAATAATATTAGGTTAATTGAGGAATATTTTGATTTTATCTATATGATTGATTAGATAAATATTTTTTCACTCCACTATCCATGATTCATAAATGATAGGTTTGGGATGAATCCTTACCTTAATAACTGAGTTCTTAGATAATTTCTATATCCACTAATGGGAATGATGAATTTTAAAAAGGGGTTATAATTTTAGTGGGAGATCATTGAAAAAAATTCATTATTAAATGTTCATTAAAAAAAAATACTGATTTGATTAGATATTTAGTTCAATATAAATATAATCACCATTATTAAACCAAACATATATATTAAATCATGAATTTAAGAAGAATAATTTTTTAATGTACTATGACTGGTAATTTAAATAAAGTTCTTAAGTAAATATTATATGTTTTATCATTATACTATCATTAGTAAAAAAATGTTAAAAATGTTAAAATGAACATTTATATTTTTATAAAGCATAAAATGATTAAATTGTGTTTTAAAAAGGAAATACATATAAAATAAAAAAATTTAATATTATTAGCTACTAATATATTTAATATTATAGGGTACATCTTTAGTTTTGTATAGACAATTCCTTTAATGTGGTAAAAATTTCCCTTTATGAAGAAATTGCCTTGACTATCTGAATGGTTGTAATAAGCTTAATGCAGATTCCACATCTAGTATAAAAATTATAAAAAAATCAATATATATATATATTATCAACTATATTCTTTTCAAGATATGTAAACTAATGAGATGATAAAAGATGATAAAGAATTAAATAATTAATCATGATTTTTTCTAAGTAATCATGTAATAGTGTTGTTGTATTAAATACTTGGAAACATAAAATATTTGATGATCCAATTGTAAGATGTGTATTTTAACTATTTTAGCAGATGAGAAGAGCTTGTAATTAATATATGGTTAGATAAATTGGTTTTTTTAATACAAATATTTTATGATTTGTTAAATTATATAACATGATTTATGGGAGATAAAAAAACTATATTATCCTTGTTTGATAAGAATTCCTATTTTCATTTATTTAACTGTGCATAGAATTTTTGTGTGATCAATAATGTTTTTCCTGATATTCTTAATGCGTTGAATATTGAAGAACTGGACATTTGATTTTAAGAAACTAGTTTTCTGCAGAATATTTTAGTAGTTAAAAGTTAAAAATGGAATATTAAAATTTTGTATAAATATTAAAAGGGTTCCTTATAGAATCTAGTCATTATCATTGAATCCTTGGATTTTTTAGATGGAAGAGTAATGATTAATTTTAATTGTATTATCTAGAATACTAGAATGAGTTTTGGGAACTCCATGGAATGAGCATGTTAGTTATGGATGTTATAGAAATTAATTCTTTTAGTTTGGAGGGTATGTGATACAAAATATATATTTTACATGTGTCATAAATTAAAATGAATTCAAACATAAGAAAATAATTGAATGAAAATACAGATTATATCTATGAGATGAAGTAAATTGTTACTACATCAATGATTTGAATGTAAAAGAATGATTCAATCTCAAATGAACATCAGTATTGGATTTGTATCATCATATTCTTTATCATATATGATAAGAGATATTATTATATTTCAAATATTTTTTATGAAATGAATGATATAATTAACTATATACAATATCTTAGGATTAATAATATTATATAACATATTTCAATAACGAGAAAAGGATAAAAATGTTTTATTATGTATAATGTATCGATTCATTTATTTGTTAAGATATATGGGAATTTGTTTCCACCATCCATTAATGGTATATTATAATAATCTTATTTTGAAGATAATCTGTAAAAAAAATACCATGTATTATATGGAAGTAATGCTTTATCTATTACTATTTCAACTATATTGAAATAAATATTTTCCACTAAACAAAAAGTAGTTAGGGAATTGTAGTATGATATTATAAATAATATATAATGAATGATAGTTTATTTAAGGTTTTTTTGGATGAAGAATATTTTATTGTTAATATATTAATTATTACTGAAATATCAATTTAAAGTAATTTTCACTTATTATAATATATTTTTTAGGATTTTTGATGATACAGAAAAATATAAACTATTACATTTAGTAAAAATTTTAAAAGTGAATATCACTATTTACTAAGAAATTATACCATTATAAGATTAAAATATATTTCACCAAATATCCTAAAATTTTTAGGATATGGAGGTAAATAGAAATATAAATAAGTTACATTAGTTATAGTAAAAAGTGACAATAACATTATCCTAAGAGAGTTTCAGACAGGCTATTAAAAAAATAATGCAAATAGATAAATTATTTGTAAATATATTTCAATGGAATTCTTTTATTTAAATGTTAGATTATATTATTGAATAATTTAGAATTATTTTTTAGTAGACAATTGAATTTTATATCATTTTGTTCATTGTTATCATGCTAAGGAGTCTGAATATTTTTTAATAGTCAAATTTTTGGAATACAAATCCTAAATCTCATGATTTTTCAAAAAATATTACTTCATTGATGTTAATAACTAAAGATACAGTGGGATGATTCTATTATATATTCATATAATTATGTGATAGGTATTACATATGATGTAATTTGTTAATAAAACCCCTAAAGGTACAACAAAAATTTTGTTGATCTGTCCATCTATCATTTATGTTATGATAGTTGGGTTTTGTTATTAGGTTTAAAAAATATTATTACAATAGTTGTATGGGAACAAAAATTATAATATTTTTTGAAAAATATAATTTATGATTTTTTTAAAATTTATGTATAAATATTTATATCAATATGAATTTCTTGATATGTACTGATAAGTGGCATTGAAAATTATGAAATTGAGTTATCAGTAACTGGTGTCCATCATGATGAATTATTTTTAATGATGATAATATTAATTTTTTAATGAGTATGATTCTAATATAGAGATACATAATATACTCATTAAGAACAAAAAAGCATTTATGTGGGCTAGATGACCTACTATGTATACCTAATGAAGTGTCCCACATAATGTTTTCAGAATATAAGAAATATATGGATCATATTTCATTCCCAATTCTTTTATGTTCTTGAGATACATACAAAGAGAACCTACATACTTTGATACCCTTGAAAATATTGTGTATATTTTTACTAAGATAATATGTAATAGTTGGGTATGTTGAATATTGTGATGTGGGATAAAGATCAACTAAATATGGGAGTTTTCCTTTTATATGATGAGTATGATATCCAAGCTACCAATTATGATAGACCATGGGAATTTACAACCGCACATTGATATTTTATATATATTTGGATGAGTGATGTGTGAATTTATCATTAATATAGATGAATGTAATGTGATGTATTCATTAATAATTTTAGACCATACACTGAGAATTGAGAATATAGGAGTAGGCATTATGGTATTGACATTCTCTGTGTCCCATGGTCACTTGATGTGTATAAAAAAAGGAAAATCCGGGAATTCACTATTTCATAGGGTATAGACTGGTGGATACAGTTATATACATATATGAGTGTTTTATTGAGATTATCTAGACACCTTTATAGGTTTAATAGTATTTTTGATTTTCTTTAGGCCTCTATTTGCTTATATTTATCAATCCAGATATTTGTATTCATTATCAATGCTACAAAGGCTTCTGGGGCCACACTTTTTGTTTAACTAAATTTGGTATGAGTTTGAATCATAGAGATACTCTAAAGGTTTTTTTATAGTTAACCCAAAATATTTTTGTATTGGAATGTGATGTGATAAAAGTTTAATTTAATGATGTCTTTCTAATAGAGTTTTGGATGATATAAAAAAATATTCGTTATGATTTCATAATTTTTTTATATGAAACATTATTATGTTAAAAAAATGAATTTGATGATTTATTAAAAGTGGTATATTTAAATAGATATTTTCTATAAATATTATTATTTATATAATAAAAATATGTGGGTTATACACACCCTAAACTATCTATGATGCATGAATATGTATGGTTGAAATGAATTTTATACCATGTTTTTTGCTGATATTATTAGAAGAATTCATCCAATAGATATCATTTAATTAAACAATTAAAAAGTTGAAACATGATGGAGGATATATATTCTAGTGAATAACACATGAACTGGTCATTGAATTAATATAAGTGTTATAAATTCATTATTATATGTAATTATCCAGAAGGAGAATCCTCATGTTTTATATGAAGCCACTTCCATGTGATTTAAGTGGTTGTGACTGATTATTATTCTTTAGTTGAGACTCTTTGAAACTCAAGGTACGCTTATACATCATTCATATCATATTGAGCTGTTATAACACATTTTGTATATCAGGGTTACATTTATTAAATGAATGATTCAAGTTTTACTTGTGGATACCTATGGAGGTTGGAATCCTTTTTCATCCACATTGGTGATCTTTATAGATGGAATTAAATGAAGATAAATATTGTGACATAAAAATTATCAGTTTAAAAATATTCTTGTCTATAGTATTATTCATTTCCAGTTTAGTGTGGTTTAATATTTCTGGCATTGAGATCTTTTGAAAAGTTAATAAATTGATTTTTATACTTGTAATAAATGTTATTATACCCTAAATAATCCCTTCAATCAGGGGGGTTTCATCGGTTGTGTCAATGGTATCTTCAGTGTGCTATGTGTTTTTAAAATTCTGGGGGGTGTTGAATTTTACAGTTTCATAGAAATCATTTGGTCGATGGAAATATAGGTGTCATCGGTTTTTTGGGATATTTCCATCATTGATATATTTAATATAATCAATATCATTGTGGTTCCAAATATCATTGATTTTTTTCTTAGTTTTGATTGTTGATGTAATCAAAGACTCTTATAACATCATTATGTTTTAGGTAATCTTATTTATCAATTTCAACTATTTTAATGACATTATATTGTTTATAAATGTATTTTGTGTTACCAACATCACTTGGATCATTAATATTGTCAGTTTGGGTACGTCTTCTAGGTCTTCATGATCATAAACATCGTTGGTGATTCTAGAGTTAACATCATCTAATTTGTTCATGTCAATGGGTCTTTGGTGTCATTGTTTTCCATTGGGTCATTTTTATGTTCTGGTTTTTCAGCACTATCAAATGTATCTATGTAAATTACATCCCTAATTCCATTGGGGACTTTAACATCATTGGTATTTTCAGTGTCCCCAGTGTCATATAGATCATCACTATTGTCTATGTTTTAATTTCTTTTTATTTCATCAGTGTTAATGGAAGATTTAGCGTCGTTGAGTCAATTGAGTCATCGATACCTTCATTGTTATTAGTTTCATCAGGTTTATCATGGCCATCCGCATAATCAGAGATTTCCAAGTCATGAGGGTTCTTATTTACATTTGGAGCATCAATTTCGCCTTGGTTGTCATTGTTGTTTTGTTATATTTGTTGGTGATTAAATTCATAGTGTCATGGTTAATGGTTTAATCGTGGTGTTCCTTGTATTTGAAATAATTTATATTATTGGGATTATTATGGTCCTTGATTCATTGATGGATGTTGATTTTGTGGGTGTCCTTAAATAAATTACTGTCATTGGATTTTTGGGGTTGTTGAGGTTATCTGGTTGATAGTGTTTTTGGTCTCGTTCTAATCATATGCCTCATCTGTGTCATATGTATCATTATTAATATCGATATAATCATGATAATATATTACCCTAAAGAAAAAAACAAAATGATGACCTTGACACTACTCTCATTATTTATTACCCAAAGGATACCAGTGATTCCAACGACATCAATGAAACTACTAATATTTATGAAATCTATGAAACAAATAATGATGATTCTCTAATGATTCACATGACACTAATGATCCTAAGGACCATGATTTAATTGATTAATCTAACAACCCTAATCACATTATGTAACTAATTACCCTGATTTTGTGTATAACCTTCGATGTCCTAGGTCACCCTAATGACATGTTGACACCGACAACCTTACTGAAACCGATGAAATTTGTGAACTCATTGGAAAAATGATATTGATGATTTCGATGAACCAAACATCAATGATGAAACATATAACTTTGATAACCCAAATGAAACTAATAAACAATATATGTATAATAAAATGATGGAACTAATTATAATGATAATGCTATGTACCAAAATTACATCATGATGTTTATGATGAAAATAAATATATAAGAAATCATGAAATTTATTGTCTTAAAAAAACTGATGATGTTAACAAAATCTATAAAAATCATGACATTGAAGACCCTAATAACCTCAACTATTTCAATAACACTGGTGTTATCTATGACACTGATGAAGTTGATTATGTTTCATTTTATGAGAATGGAGATGAAATTGAAAAAAACATATAATACTAATGATTATGGTAGTCTCAATTATACAAATGATATAGATGACAGTAATGATTCTATATCCCCGATGATGCTGAAAACCTCGATGATGGTGGATGCACCCATTTCCCAGATGATGGTGATTCCACCTACACTACCACTAATGATGAATAAATCAATGACCCCTAGTTCCTTGAAATCCTTGATAGATTATACACCACTGATGATTATATGTACACTGATTCCACCAATATTGATGAGCTCTATTCCACTTGTGATGATGATGATACTAATGAACCTAATGATGTAAATGACTATGAAAACCACAATAAAGTGAAATTATCTAGTGACCATGACAGTAATGGTTACCTTGAAAACACTTCTTAACCTAATGGTGTTAATTATATCAATGAAATTTACTACCCCCAATGTTTCTAATGATGTGTATGATCGTAAAAGAACTAATGAAAAATTAAACATTGACCACACTGACAACCATGATTAAATTTCCAAATAACCAAACAATTTAATGACCTCGTTGCATAAAATTATTTCAAAATCTTAATGATTATTTTGACATCATTGATGTTGATGAAACCAATGAATTTGGTGAATTCAATGATTTCCATGACACATATGAGATATAATACAAAAATGTAGTTGATGAACTCAAATACCCTGATGAAACTGATGAGCCAAATTTCCTTGAAACCATAGTGAAGACGACAATTTTGACAATACCTATGGCTTTAAAAATCCAATCACCCAAACAACACTGACTCCCTTTATTAAATTCCTGACATATAGGACCCCAATGACTCTAATAATTCCAATGATTAAAATATCTATTATAATTACAATTCATCCAATGAAATATAAGATACTGATTATCCAACTGAAAATGACGTTTCCAATGAATAAAACGATACAATTAATGTTGATGATTGGTTATTATGGTTTTTAGTGATGTTGGTTTTACTATATTTTTCTATTCCTTATGGAAGTTGGGGTTATTAGGTTCATCAGGACCATTATGGCCATCAGCATCGTTAGTTTTATTATTATCATGGGTGTGGTCAAGATCACTCAAGCCGTCAATGTTGGTAGGATTGATAGTATTTGAGGAGACTTTATTATCACCATAATTTTTAGTTTTATCACTATCATTGTTATTATATATATATCCATTCATCATTGATGTAATAGATTCATTCATGTGATTGGTGTCACAGTGTTTTTTATGATATCAGAAACAATAACATCATGGGTTGCATCGACATCATCATACCATCTAGGACATCAGTGTTATCACCATCCTTAAGGATTTTTTTTTATTTCTGTGTAATTTCCCGGAACCCCCTGGCCATTACTTTTCCAAAAATAAGGTTCCACCAAGACAGTGTCACCATGTCAGTGGCACCGGTCATAGTGCCATCGTGGCGGTGCCACCAGTCACGGTGGGACCGTGAAGGTGACACTGTGACGGTGGCACCGTGTTGTCACCCAACCCTCCGTTTATTTTCCCAGTCCCGCTCCTACAACATCTTTTTTTGACGTAAATTAATTCTTTTACACTCTCAAGGCCATTTAAAGATCATAATTAATTCCTAAAAATCCTGAGAAACCTCCCTAATGGGGGATATTAAATAACAACTTAATGCCATAATGCGTAACTTCCGAACCGCATAAGAAACCGCGATCCTACCTTCTAGGTGTTCAAAATTCCCATATCCCAAAACAACGGGATCTTATCTATATATCGCTTGAGAAGTTCTTTTCCTCTTCTTCCTTTGTCTGGCTTCTTTCTCCCCCTGGTGCGCCTAGAGTCCCTTCTTCCTATGGCCTATGGTGTGCCTCTGCTAAAGCTTTCTGCACCCCTTGGAGTCCACGAAACTCCTCCCCTCCAAGTCGCGCATCCCCTGTCCTTGGGGCGTGGAGAAAAACGTAGATCCTTGATCAATCAGTTAGGGTTTTCCTTCGCCTCTCCTTTCTGTGTATCATGCGGGGTGGGTACGCTTTGTCTCTGTGGGAATTGATGAAACCAAACTTAATTAAGATAATGAACGGACCTTTAAAGAATGAAGGGGGGGGGTGTGATTGATGTTCTTCCGTACTCTATTTAATTGATATATGTTGTGAACTGTATGAATTTATGCCTACTTAAAATCATGGTCGTTGGTGGTATTTATCTGTGTACTGATAAACTCTTGTCTCCTGTGATGATTGAATGGCTGTAACATAGAAATTTGTTAATCACGTGAACTCGGTGGATTAAATGGATTCCCTGCAAACATATACCCTTGTGTGATCACCCCAGTTAAGTAACAGAAAGAGGAAATGTATAAATGACGTGATTGAACCTGGAAGTTTCTCTACTATTTCTTGGTAGTAGGTGAATTGTTCTGTTTGTTTTCTTATGGGGCAATGTGGGTGAGGATGGGATCCTCTGTTGTGGTACGGTTGTTGGTTGTGAATCTGAAGCTGTGTGTTTTCTCTGTTGTGACAAGAACTTGGGTGGAATCTTCTACTGTTGGCATATCGTTGGTTATTGGTTTGGGTAATGTGGGGTTGTATCTTGAAGCAGGCTTTGGTTCCAGTACTTTGAGGGATCTCACTTATCTTTTTGATGTTGTGACTTCACAAGAGAACCGGGTCTGAATGCTTAAATTGATGTTTGCCTATTTCTTTTTTCCCGGCTTGTGGTTGTTCCTGTTAGTTTCCCAGTAATGCAGAATTTACTTAAATGGAATCACTTTAACATGAAACTAAAAATGGGTTGAACGGGGAATTGGTTTTGGGAATGAGTTGTGACTTGTTTGTGAGTGTTGTGGCTTCTTTTATGTATGAATAGTAACAAGGGTGTTATGCCTAGGTTGGCTTTGGAAACCCTAGGTTTGGATGAGTGCTTGTTAACTATATATATATCTGTAGTATTTATGTTTTCTTATTCATGCCCTACTCAAGTTGAGAACTTAGTGTCGAAGACCACATTTCATGGGGAGGGGGTTTTCCCCAAAACTCTTATGAGTGGCTGGTTGTTATCTTCTTTCCTTCTCCCTTTCCCGAATATCCCATGACTCTTCGGGCAGGCTGTGATGGCCTGCGGTACATTATTAGCCCAAAAATCTTCGGGCATGGTAGTTGTGGTGGTTAGCCCAGGTGTCTGTGGGAAGGTTGTTTCCCAAGTGTATTCGGGATAAGGCCCTGGTGTCTCCGGGAGTGGAAGTAGTTGTTCTGGCCTAGGTGTCTGTAAGAACGTTGTTTCCCAAGTGTCTTCGGGATGAGGCCCAGGTGTCTTCGGGCGTGGCAGTAGTTGTTTTGGCCTAGGTGTGTGCGGATAAGGTTTGGCAGTGGGATTGCGGTGGGGTTGTGGCCCAGGTGTGTGCGGGAGGGGTTTGGTAGTGGGACTGCCATGAGGTTGTGGCCCTGGTGTGTGCGGGTGGGGTTTGGCAGTGGGACTGTGGTGAGAATGGCATGATTAGTTCGATGCAAAGGATGTCTTCAATAACTAGTTGGAAATTGGTGTGGGGTACCCAAACATCGATGTGCTATTACTATAATTTACTTACCTTGCGTTATTTGGGGAGTGTGCCTTGGTGAGGCTTGGGTGGATAGTTTCCCTTGATAGGTGTTTTGGTTTTTCATTTCTCATAGAGAATTAGAGTACCTCTCCACTTGTGCACGAGAGTCTTTGGTTTTCCCTACTGAGTGTACTTTTATGCTCACCCTACGTATATAAAACTGCTTTCAGGTTTCCAGGAGGACTTCAAGGATCATGCGAGACCGAACTCCCTCAGACCTTGGGGAAGTTCCTGTTGTCATTTTCCTTTTTCTTGGTACTTTACCTTTGGAGTTTTTTTTTCTTGTATCATTTACTATTGAACATTCATATTGGAATGGGTTACATTTGGCTTTACCTTTACTTTTAACTTTGGTATTGTTGGGATTGATATCTTATATATCGATCATATAAAAAAAGGATAATGCCTTCCATTTTTGTGATATTCTATACCCTTGGTGCAAGTCGCCACTCAGGGACCTATTGAAGGCGTGTACCGAGGTCATTATATCTCCTTCAACTTAAAGAAGCAAGGGTCTAGCAATCTGTTGTCCCTTCCCTCCTTTTAGTGAAGGCGGGTCATGATAGAATGGTATCAGAGGAAGGTTTTCAGTTGAGAGATATGATGGAGTCTGGAGTTAGGCACAATGAGGATTTCATGGGGTGGTAGAGCAACAGTGTTGGGTGATCGTGGTGTGTGAAATAGGCCAGGGAATACCGGCCAGGGAACATGATTTTAGGGCCCCCCATGATCCGACGCAAGGACTCTGGACCTACCAAATGACCATGTGAGGGTACACTGATTACTGGGTAGAGACCCTAGGAAAGGTACATGCATCATAATGACTTGTGTTCTTATGTTTCATGGGTTTCATAGGGATTCAAAATAAATTAAGGAGTCTAAGAAAATATAAGAACAATATTCAACACTACTCGGGCTTAGGCATTCCTTGTTTACCTTACAGCTATGGCACCTCATAGGTGACCACGAGTTGTGCGGGCGATCATGTACTAGGAGGTTGACTTGGCCGATCAGAAGAGGACCGACCGAGAGGAGGAGGATGATCGGTGGAAGAAGATGCTTCGATCCTTTCAGCGACAGACCCTTGGGAAGTACGAGGGAAGCACCTCAGATATGGAGATGGAGAGCTGGCTTGAGGAACTAGTGATCTCCTTCGGCCTGATTCTGGATCCGATGGAGTAATGGGTTCCTCTGGCCATCAACCAGATGCGGGGAGCAGTGTGTCAGTGGTGGACGCATTATCTTTGAGAGAGGAGGGAGACTGAGGTTGTGTGGGATGACTTCAAGAAGGAGTTCCGGGCGGAATTCTTCTCTTCCACAATGAAGGCCGAGAAGAAGCTGGAGCTACTCTCCCTCCAACAGGGGAGTATGTCAGTGAGAGAGTTGGGGATCAAGTTCAAGGATCTCTTTCAATTCACTCCGGACCTCTTTCCGGATGAGGAATCTCAGGCGAGACGTTTAGAGGATGCACTCCGACCTTCTCTTCAGTACGATGTTACTCCCTTCACCCTACAGACATACTTAGAGGTGAAGAAGAAGGGTGAAGTGGTGGAGAGGATGCACACGCTGGGAGGTGTGTCACGAGAGGGAATCTAGTTGGGCTCGTCAAAGTGGAAGGCTGTCAACAGCAGGCCTCTAGCATCAGGGCCCTCTAGGTTTCGACCAGTAGGGAACAGGCCGCAGTAGTTCCAGTTCTGATCTCCCGGTCCGCTCCCTTTACCTTCTAGCCTGGGACAGAGGTGCTTCGTCTGTGGTAGCCATGGGAACCTTAGAAACCAGTGCCCGGACAAGGTACAGTACGGTGGGGGTGGGTAGGTCGAGCACCCACCTCAGCAGCAGCAGTTTCCAGCTGGGCTCTATCAGCAGCAGTAGGGGCAGCAAGCTCCCGCCCCTCCGAGGGCAGACATTGTAGGAGGAGGCCAACCTCAGGGCGCTCCTCAGGGACCTCGACCAGGGCATGGTTGGGGAGGTGGCCGAAAGCCAAGAGGCAGAGGAGATGGGTGTGGGCAGTTGCAAGCTGCGGATGCAGCAATTCCAGCAACTCCAGAGGTCGTTCGAGGTATGATCATCTTGTTTAGTACCCTAGTATATACCAAGTTCGATACAGGAGCTTCACACTCCTTTGTTACACCCAGTCTAGCCCATGCTCTGGGTTTAGATGCCGAGAGACTTCCAGTGCCCCTGGTGATGAGCACACCAGCTTGAGGTCAGACCGACTTGTTGTATGTTTGTCGAGTATACAGACTGATGATAGGGCCACATTAGTCAGTCAGAAATCTTCTACTATTGCAGATATATCCATACGATGTCATCCTAGGCATTGACCTACTATTCTCTTTATGTTCCGTCATTGACTGCTTCTGAGGAAGGGTCTTGTTTTCGGACTTGGGTGGCCGACGGGTCACTTTCATCGGCGAGCGGAGTTTACAGGGAAGAAGCAAGTGAGGGGAACCCCTCCTCTCCTTGCTGGCTTAGCTAATAGGGGAGTTGGTGGATGCATAAATGGTGGAAGTCCCAAGAATCTTCAGTGAGTTTATGGATTTCTTCCCTGAGGAGGTGAAGACTCTACCCCCTTGACGTGATATCGAGTTTGGGATAAACTTGCAGCCTGGTGCTCGTCCGATTTCGATGGCCCCCTACCGGATGGCACCTTCTAAGCTACGAGAGTTATGGATTCAGATTGACGATCTAATGAAGAAGGGTTTTGTTCAACCAAGTGTGTCACCATGGGGTACTCCATTCTTGTTCACGAAGAAGGAAGATGGTGGTCTCAGGCTGTGCATAGACTACAGGAGGCTGAATCAGGTGACGGTCAAGAATCACTACCCTCTTCCATAGAGAGACGATCTCTTTGACCAGTTGAAGGATGGGCGGAGGATGGTCAAAACTGGATTATTTTCTGAGGAAAGCTGTTTGTTCCAGAGGAAATGAGCAGAAAAGTTCTTAGTGAGTTCCACAACTCACCCCTAGCGGTGCACCTGGGAGTTTCAAAGATGTACTGGGGCTTGAGAGGTCTGTTCTGGTGGCCTAGGGTGAAACGGGCAGTAGCCGGGTTTGTAGCGAAGTACCTAGTGTGTCATCAGGTGAAGTTTGAACACCGTGTTCGAGACGGATTTTTGCAATCTTTAGATGTCCCCGAGTGGAAGTGGGAGGACATCTCAATGGATTTCGTCATGTGGCTACCCAAGAATCGAGGAGACTGCGACACTATCTGGGTAGTGGTGGATCAGTTGATGAAATCGGGCCACTTTATGGTGATCAAGGAGTTGGGCACAGTGGATGCTTTAGCACAAAGGTACATAGATGAGGTAGTGCGGTTGCATGGAGTTCTAAGATCCGTAGTCTCAGATAGGGATGTGTGGTGTACCTCACAAGTCTAGAGGGGATTGCAGCATGCTTTTGGCACCCAACTACGTCTTAGTAATGCTTTCCATCCCCAGGTAGATGGGTAGATAGAAAATACCATCTAGACAATAGAGGACATGCTACGAGCTTGTATTCTGGATTTTGGGGGATCGTGGGTGTGACACTTGGCTCTGTTATAATTTCATACAATAATAGCTATCACTCTACCATTGGAATGGATCTATTCGAAGCCTTGTACGAGAGGCCGTGTCACTCACCCGTGTGCTAGAACGAGGTTGGGGAAGCGACTGTTCTTGGCTCGAAAGAAGTGCAGAGCACAACAAAGAGGGTTCAGCTTATACGGGAAAGGATGAAGGCAGAGCAGGACCAATAGAAGTCATATGCCGATAATAGGAGGAGACCCTTGGAGTTCGGGGTCGGGGACCACATTTTCTTAAAGGTCTCCCCTCGGTGTGAATAACGGAGGTTCGGTAGGTGGAGTAATATCTCTCCCAGATTTATTAGACCCATTGAAGTGTGGCGGCGGGTCGGGGAATTGGCTTATTAGCTAGCATTACCATCGCCGCTACTGAGGATACATGACGTCTTCCATGTGTCCTAGCTCCGTCAGTATCTATATGACGATTCACATGTCCTCGACTGGGGAGAGCTGGATAGCGAGGATGACGTGACCTTTGTGGAAAGACCAGTGAGTGTTGAGGATCGTGAAGAGAAAGTGCTTCATGGACGAACCATTCCTTTGGTTCGTGTGTTGTGGAGGCATGGTGGGATTGAGGAGACTACATGGGAATGGGAAGCACATATGAGAACCCATTACCCAGAGTTTTTTTGAGTTTTGTGCTCTTATCTTTATACTTTTTTGTGACGGAATACATTACCTTGTTGGCTGTGAAATGCATGGTTTTACTTTTCTCTGAATGTGTGTGAAGTGTCCTAAAAATGTGGGGAGGGGAGAACCTGATCCCTAATCAAGACGCATTATGGTGGATGTTATTGAACCCATGCGGTCGAGTCATTGCTGCCCAAAGTAGATAGTATCTTGACATGGGGGAAGAGACTTCCCAACCCATATGACTGGGCAGTTTGACCCTTGTTTGTTGCCTGGTTTCTTGGGGGAGAGGTGTTTCTAGATGACGATGAGGTTCACCCCTGAGAGGTATCTTTCAAGGTGGTTATTCAGACCCTCTTTTTTCTTCTGGGTTGTTTTGATTCTCTAGGGAGAGAATATATTGAGCGGTATCTAATGTAATGGCCTAGAACCCCCTGGCCATTAATTTTCCAAAAATAAGGTTCCACCAAGACAGTGGCACCATGACGGTGGTTCCGGTCATGGTGGCACCGTGACGGGGGCACCAGTCACGGTGGGACTGCGAAGGGGACACCATGATGGTGACACAGTGTCCTCACACAGCCCTCCGTTTCTTTTCCCAGCACCTCTCCTGAAACATATTTTTTTTATGTAAATTAATTATTTTACACTCTCAAGGCCATTTAAAGCCCATAATTAATTCCAAAAAATCCCAAGAAACCTCCTCGATGGGGGTATTAAATAACAACTTAATTCCATCGTGCATAACTACCGAACCTCGTAAAAAACCACGATCTGACTTTCCAGGCGTTCAAAATTCCCATATCCCAAAACAATGGGATCTTATATATATATCGCACGAGAAGTTATTTTCCTCTTCTTCCTTTGGCCGGCTTCTTTCTCCCCCTAGTGCGCTTGGAGTCCCTTCTTCCTGTGGCCTATGGTGCACCTCTTCTAGAGATTTCTGCACCCCTTGGAGTCCATGAAACTCCTCCCTTGAAAGCTGCGCATCCCCTATCCTTGGTGCGTGGAGAAAAACATCGATCCTTGATCAATCAGGTGGGGTTTTCCTTCGCCTCTCCTTTCTGTGTACCACGCGGGGTGGGTACGCTTTGTCTCTGAGGAAATTGACAAAACCAAACTTAATGAAGATCATGAATGGACCTTTAAAGAATGAGGTGGGGGGTGATCAATGTTCTGATGTACTCTATTTAGTTGCTATATGTTGTGAATTTTATGAATTTATGCCTACTGAAAATCATGGATGTTGGTGGCCTTTCTTTGTGTACTAATAAAATCTTGTCTCCTGTGATGATTGAATAACTGTAACATAGAAATTTGTTAATCACATGATCTTGGTGGATTAAATGGATGCGCTGCAAACATATAAACTTTTGTGGTCACCCCGGTTAACTAATATAAAGAGGAAATGGATAAATGACGTGCTTGAACCTGGAAGTTTCTCTACCCTGTTTTGGTAGTAGGTAAATTATTCTATTTGTTTTCCTATGGGGAAATGTGGGTGAGGATGAGATCCTATGTTGGGGTACGGTTGTTGGTTGTGAATCTGAAGCTGTGTGTTTTCTTTGCTGTGACACAAACTCGGGTGGAATCATCTACTGTAGGAATATCGTTGGTTCTTGGTTTTGGGGATGTGGGGCTGTATCTTGAAGCCTGCTTTGGTTCCTGTACTTTGAGGGATCTCACTTATCTCTTTGATGTTGTGACTTCACAGGAGAACTGAGTGTGAATGCTTAAATTTCTGTTTGACTGTTTCTCTTTTCCTAGATTATGGTTGTCCCTGTTAGTTTCCCAGTAGTGCATAATTTACATAAATGGAATCCCTTCAACATGAAAATAATAATGGGTTGAACAAGGAATTGGTTTTGGGAATGAGTTGTGACTTGGTCATGACTGTTGTGGATTTTTTATGAATGAACAGTGACAAGGGTGTTATGCTTGGGTTGGCTTGGGAAACCCTAGGTTGTGATGAGTGCTTGTTAACTATATATATATCTGTAGTTTTTTATGTTTTCTTATTCGCGCCCCACCCAAGTCAAGAACATAGTTCTGAACACCCCATTTCATGGGGAGGGTGTGTTTCCCCACACTACTATGAGTGGCTGGTTATTAGCTCCTTTTATACTCCCTTTCCCAAATAGCCCTAGACTCTTCGAGCAGGATGTGATGGCCTGAGGTCCATTAATATCCCAAGAATCTTCGAGCAGGGTAGTTGTGGTGGTTGGCTCATGTGTCTGCAGGCAGGTTGTTTCCCAAGTGTCTTCGGAATGAGGCCCAGGTGTCTTCGGGCATGGCGGTAGTTGTTCTGGCCCAGGTGTCTGCGGGCAGGTTGTTTCCCATGTGTCTTCGGGATGAGGCCCCAGTGTCCTTGGGAATGGAAGTAGTTGTTCTGGCCCAGGTGTGTGCACACAGGTTTTGGCAGTGGGACTGCGGTGGGGTTGTGGCCTAGGTGTGTGCGGGCCGGGTTTGGCAGTGGGACTGCGGTGAGAATGACCAGATTGGTTCGATGCATAGGATTTCTTCAATAACCAGTGGTAAAGTGGCGCTAGGTACCTAAACAACGATGTGATATTACAATACTTTAATTACATTTCATTATTTGGGGAGGGTTCCTTGGGGAGGCTTGGGTGGATAATTTCCCTTGCTAGGTGTTTTGGTTTTTCTTTTCCACAGGGCATTCGAATGCCTCTCTACTTGTGCATGAGAGTCTTTGGTTTTCCCTACTGAGTGTACTTGTATGCTCACCCTATGTATATAATTTTTTTTTTCAGGTTTCCAAGAGGACTTCATGGATCGTGCAGGACCGTACTAGATCGGACCTTGGGGTAGTTGCTGTTGTCGTTTTTCTTTTTCTTAGTACTTTACCTTCGGAGTTTTTGTGGCTTATATATTTACTATTGAACATGCAAATGGGAATGGGTTACTTTTGGATTTAACTTTAATTTCTGCTTTGGTATTGTTGGGATTTCTATCTTACCTCTCGATCCTATAAAATAAATTAAAAGGGTAATGCCTTCCATTTGTGTGAGATTCTATACCCTTGGATCTAGTCGCCACTCCAGGACCTATTGAAGGCGGGCCTTAGGGGTCTTTATCTCTCCTTCAACGTAAAGAAGGAAGGGTCTGGAAATCTACTGTCCCTTACCTCCTTTTGGTGGAGGTGGGTCGCGACATTGTGTCACTATGTTTTTGATGTCATTAGGGTCAGTTGGGTAATTGAAGTCAATTACCTAATCTGAATATTTTAGACTTATGGGTTATCATTGTTATATGTGTCAACAATATTGTCAGTTTAACTGTTGTTTTTGAGGTCATCAGTCATTGTGGTGTCATTAGTGTCATCATGGATGAGAATGTTGCCAATTATTCATTCACTATCGAGGTCATCAACATTGTTAACACAATTAGAATCATAAATATAATTTTTATCATCAATATTGTTTATGAAACTAACAATTATAATGAGATCTTTGAAAGTAATGATTCTACTATGACCATTGATGGTAATGATCTCATCACAATAAAAAACCATGATGACATCTCCATTGATAACCTTGAATGATCTATGATTTTTATTACCAATATTATGATGAAGAAACTAAATATTCTAAGATTAATGATGAACTAGACAACAAAAATGACACGGACAACCCTACCGATCATGGTGATACTGATGGCCCAATTGAAACCAATAATTCCAACGACACTGACGATACAAAGAATTACACAGAGATGTTTTATTTGATAACAAAAACAACCTAGAGAAACATTATGATATTGATAACGATTCCATGTCTTAAATTAGAGACATTTCCAACCACCACAACAATTCCCACATTTCTAATGACACCAAAACCCAGATGAACACGACAAAATCATCGACTCAATGATACTGAAAACACCAAAGACACCTATAACATCAATGAATTCAATAAACCAGTTGACCTGATGATTTCAATGATCAAAAATTGTTTATTGGGCCAATGACACTAAAAACACTAATGAAATTGATAACACTAATGACATTGATAACTTTGGCATCCCAGTGACCCTGATAGTGCCAATGACATTAATGACTCTAACGACACATACGGTGTTAATGATACCAAAGACACCAATAATCCTATTGAAATTAAGGACACATTTGATACAATTATCCTAAGGAATATGATAGAATTAAAAATATATATGACATAAATAACTAAATTTTGTTTAAAACATTGATGAAACTAAAGACCATAATACCATTGATTGAAAAAATATGACAAAAACCCTAATTAAAGAGAAAATGATGATGAGTCAAATGATATAGAAAAAATGAGTAAATTAAATGAAAATAATGATTATTAATCAACCAATGAAACCACTAATTTTAGAGATCTATATGGATCTGATGAAATTAATAAAATCGATAACATAAAAAACATTGATGAAACTAGTCAAAATTCTAGCATCAGTCACCATGAAGACAAAGACCTTTCCAATGAAACTATTGGTGTCAATGCAATTGACACTAAAGATGGTAATGACCATGAAAGTAAAACTAACCCTAATGATAAGTTTTATGATCACAAATATTACAAAAATGATGTAAATTTCATTTAATACTCCAATGACCTCATGGACATCGATGTTCATAAATATCCCAATGTAATTGGAAATGATGTTAACATAGATTGAAATATTTTACATGATGACCCCTATGAATCCAACTACACCTATGATTACAAAAACATTAATGATAAAAACATGTCAGTTTTTAACATGTTTATTAAAACATAATTATAAAAGTTAAATCATAGTGAAACAATAAATATTGGAACATCATCCTAGATAATATAAAATACATAAAATATAAAATTAAGAACACAGAATAAATAGTAAAACATACAATGATGCAGGACTTATAATTTATTGGTATTCATCTAATATGCTTGATAAGATTAGATGAGTGGGAACCAAATGACTTCCCATATCTAGAGGTATCTGTAGGCTTATTTAACTAAATGATTTTCATATAGAATCCATCAATTATACATGGAATACATGTTCCTCATATGTAAATGAAAGTTCCTTACATGTTTCAACTTATGGAACATTTCCTTAAATGAAATTCACATGGTTGATTTGGAAAACCCAATTTACCGAATCCCCTAACATAAGTATTCAATGAATAATGTATATTAATTCATTCTATATTAGATGTGAGTTTGTGGATATTCATTTCATTCTATGACTTTCAAAAAATCATAGATGATAATACTAAATTTAAATTAATATTGTTTAATTTATAATAAATTGTGAATTTATTTCCAAATCTCATTTTGGGTACCTTAAAAAAACATTGGGAAGGCTATCGTAAAATTATTCTTTTTTCACAACACATATAATACCCTGTGAATATGCGTCCAAAATCTATATTTTTTAAATTAACACTAAGACACTTATAGAGTAACTCATTGAAACATATTCAATCCTCTTAAAACATCCATAAAGTGATACCTTAAATTCATTTATTTCATTGGAATCAAATTAGAATCACTAGATCAATAAATTTATGTAATGAGAAATCACTAGGAAATAATTAATATTTCTCAAGATATGAAGGGATCTAGATTGATCAGATTCAAGAATGTGTATCTTTATACATGTTTCATCCAGTCGGCATCATATAAATTTTTTAATTATTATATATTTATTTTTTACAAGACTTCTAGTGACTGTGGGACATGGAGAATGTAAATTCTATAAATATTATTCATATCATCTTAATTATTAGTGTATATGATGAATTGGTCTATGAATACATCACATTTAATTTATTTTGAGGAATGAGAACATCACATTTCACTCATCTAAATAGATATGAACATTGTACACACTTTTAGGATGTGGATAAACACTTACCAATCTATCATAATCAAGTTTCATGATGTCAGACTCTCCATATGAGTGTAAAAATACTAATTTGGTCAAGATACAACTGAGGACATGATAAAACACCCAACCACCACCTAATTTTCTAATTTAATATATAGACTTTCATAATTGGTTTATAAAATTATAAAGGTTAAATTTTTATGTATATCATTATCCATATTTAATGGGGACTCAAAAATGATCAATTTCACAAGTATAATAAAAAAAATTGTATGACACACTATATTGTATAATTAATGGTTTGTCCATCATAAAAAAACCACTTTTCCCCATGATTATATTCTATATGTCTATACAATAATCATACAAATTATAACCTTAAAATTTATTGATACATATTATTACACATAAAGAAATTTTTTTGGTATAACATAAAGTAATAAATTTAGAGTTCAATTATAAATACATTTCACAAAATGTATATATATATATGTGTGTTAATATTTCCAACATGAAAGAATGAAAAATTGGAGGTTCCCTATAATATGATACATTTTAATAACATTAATTTTTTTTGAATACTTAAGAAACTCAATAAATGTTCATATTAGTCCTATAAAATATGATAAAATTTCAGATCAATAATATGTATAGTTACCATTTTGGGGTTTTTTAAGTCGTTTCATAATATGTAATTCACATCACATTATTATGTGACCATATAACAAAACACTCAAACTAACATTTTAGTGTGTAATATCTAAGATGTATGATATTTTCATTTTATTATAATTTGGAATTATATTCCCTACATTCATATCTTTGAACAGATTCAAACATCTTAACTTCATAACATAAAATGTTATAATATTAATTTATGTTGTATACTTAGAACATGTTTTATGTCAATCATCTCCATCTACAGAACCTATTCCATCAACCATATTCAATTATTTTTCACATAAATAATTTTGTTATTTACATTATTTCTATAACAACTCATAGGCATGACTATCTCATCTATATATCATAATGAAAATATTTCATTATAATACCTTTTTAATACATTTTAATTTAGATTTTTCCAGATTTTGGATTATAAATTAACTAAAATAAACAAATTTTTTATATCAATAGAACATTTTCCCCTCATATATGAAACTACTAAATCCATGATGAGACTACAACATCTCCAAAAAAAATTCAACATAACAACATCTTCTATATATTTTTTTCTTTTTATATATTAATATTATAATGAAATAGAAATATAAGAACATGGTGACCTAAAATTGTGAATATGGGTAAAAATAAGAGTTAACAATCAAATAAAAAAAGATAGAATATGGTGATTATATGAGTATAAATAAAATAAATTAGATAAATATTCAAAACAAGAACAAATCATAAATCATGGTATCAAACATTGTTTAACATAATACATGGATCAAAAGTGTGTAGAAAAAGATACAATAAACAATTTCCTTGAGTGCATAAAATAGTCATTAGAAAAAGAATAAAACCCTAGATCATATCTCTAATATGGAAAAACATTAGTATATAGAAAGGGTACATTATGAGCCAAGCCATCAATGACCATGCTTACGAACAAATAAAATGTACACATGAATCTTTATATCATGATATATAAACTATAAACAATTAATTGTCATAATATATAGGACACCATCCATCATTTATTTATAAATAGGTGATCCACGTGAAAATAATTCACTAATCACATTATTATTAACCAATATAAATATATTGGGCTTTGTAAAACATTCAAATAAAAATTATTCACTTTATATAGCATAATGAACCCATAGAAATAAAATGGGTTTCATTAAACATATCATACAGAACACATAGAATTAAAAGGTATTTCATATCCTTTTTATATTTATTCACATTGGTAAATAATTAATAATTATATTAATAACAATACCATGATAAACCATTGTAAAAAATGGGAATCCAATGACATTAAGTTTGATTCTAGGAAATATCATTTCAATTAAGATGATAAATAATTTTAAATAAACAATATATATATATATATATAAGTTATAATGTTAAGAAAAAAAATTATCCAATCAATCTATGTAAGGAATATTTTTGAAAACACTTCAATCTCATGTAGGAAATATATAGGGTTTATAGATGAAAAAAAATTAACAATAACATGTATTTCTACATAGTGGATTGTTAATAAAGAAAAGGATGAAATAGATCATTCATATAATAGGGCGGGACATTACATAAGACATATTTAGAAATATGGTTGATGGTGTCATTTAAATAATTTATTTGATCAAGTATAAGATATTTTTAAGAATAATGTCTTAGATGGATAATAATTTTTCATGTTTTGGAAATATGAAATATTCTTGATCTTTGGAATGATGTTTAAAAAAAATATTTAATAAAAATAGTATTCAAATAATTACTTTTAGAAAACATAAAAAAAACTAGAGAAGAAGTTTTCACAATAATGTTTCACACATAAATGTTAAAAATAGAATATTTTAACATTTTATTGAAAATTTCTTATATTGAAAATGATAATTTTAAAAAACCATTATAATACTTTCTAGTTATATATGATATCCATAATCAATTATTGAAACATATATAATGAAACATTCAAAATAATACAATGAATACTAATATGGAAAATGGGATGTTTTGGGATGAGAATAAGAGATGGGTTTGGTTTCACAGACTAGAAACTGTTCAGTTAAATTATGGTTCAAGGTTAAATAATTTTTTTGGGACTTTCAAAAATTAATGAATAAAAATGAAAACAATATGGGTCTTTCGAATGAATAAAAATTTATAACATGGATTCTATTTTGGAAATAATATAATGATTTTAATAATATTAATTGAAATGAAAACCCATTCAGGTTGAGTAACATTTTGATCAAAACCCCACTAAACATTAGTATATATTTAATAAAAGGAAATTTAAATAAATTAAGAAATATATATTTTCAACACATATTAGTAAGTTAAAATATATTAATTATGATGTAATTACATCATATTAATGTTACCATTGTGCATATTAGGAAATAATTCTGAGGAAATTATTTTTGAGAAATAGAACCCCCTTACCTAAATTCATGATTTGTCTAAATGTCATATATACTCATATATAACAAAATTAACATTCTTAGTGACCAATTTATTAATCATTTTAAAATCAATAACCTTTTATAAAAATCATTTTTAATTATTCTCTATATTTTTAATAATTTGTTATTTTCTGTTTTTGGTATCAAGTGTGAGTAAATATTATTGGTTAAACTAGAATAAAAAAGAGATGTTAATTATTATTCATGAAAATTGGATAATTTCAATATCATAAAATGAGTTTTTATCTTTTTTTAATAATTATTTATATTGTTATAATTTCATGCTATGAGTGTTTTATTTATGATAAAAATATATGGTATTGTGTACGTTTTGAAGATTAAATGGTGTTCTCTTAAATGATGTGTTAAATTTTTATGTTACCATTAGAAATAGGGGGAATATTATTTACATATTTATATGAAATATTACTAGAAATTAAATTCTAATAATCATCCATGATATAATACTATAGCAGTTTTCATGTAGGTTGTTAATCCAACCCAAAAAAGAACGTACAATAAATAATGGACGATTAGGAATTCATTTTTTTGAAATATCATTATTAAAAAATATCATTGAAATTATTTAGTGTGAATTAGTGTTATATATCCAAAATGGAAATAATTATTTGAGAAAGAAAACTTACAAAAGTTTCTTTCAGACTATGAAGACATATTTTATTTCGTAGAATTCTCTTTTAGATGGTTGAATTTATAACACTTTTTTATTGATCATTCTGTAAACAGGTTGTGCAATTTGTCTTCAAAAACACTAATAATTTCCTAAAAAATAATATTTATCGATTAATTATTTTTATTACTATTCATGTAAGGATAATATTGAAATGAAAATCAATATCAATCATTCCAATGAGGCAGTAGTCCACACTTGCATATGAATGTTGATTTTGTTTCCTATAGAATAAGGAAAGGATTAATATATTTTAACTTTTTATAATCTAAAATATTTCATATATTTTATAATTATATATTAAATTCCCTATTATTTTGAACAATGTATGGAGATGAAGGGAAACAATCCATGTTGTTTCATGGAGGTGACAGTCCGCACAACACACAAACAACTTTTCGGTTCTTCTTAATAAAAAAGGGAAAGGTAGTCAATTCATATACCATAAGTATAAAAAAAATATAAATATTATAATGATATGTATATTATATTTTTAATTTTATGAAATCTAATATTTGGAAGAATAAGTGAAGATAAAAAATAGGAATAAAATGGATAATTAGAAATTTATACCTCACTTTTAGAATTATCTCAATTTAATGGAGGTTAATCCTTTTAGGGATATTCTTTTGAGAGAGAGAAAATAATTATATTTGGATACTATGGTTCAGGATAAGTTATGTTATAGTATTTTTGAATGAATTTTGTTTTTTTGAATATGGATAGGAGGAGGGGAGTGACTCTTTTATAAGTGAAAAAGCATGTCATTTTTTTAAATACCAATAACTATTTCATAATAGGATGAAACTTCCAGGGCAATTAACTCTATTATTTTTAAATTATATATAATAGAAGGTATAATTTAAATAGTGTCCCCATTCACCCATTCAAACACATGTTTTAATCATATTTGGGGACATTACGTATTCAATAAAACCTTTTTACAAATTCTTATTTTTACCAAGGTTAATAGTTTTTACCAATGTAATTTATCATTTTAGATTAATGATAAATATATCATTATTAGATATTTTTACCGAATGAATCACAATTTTATATCAATTTTATTATAAGAATTTTCTTGAAGTTACTAAAATTAATGTAAAAATATCAACTGTATAATACATTGAAAACGGGTTTTTAATAAAACATAAGTTTTAGACAGTCAAATATGGGTATTTAAATTAAACCCATCATTTTTAAAATTTTAAATTGACATATAAAATACATATATGTTATTATACAACCGTTAAATGGATTTATAATTTATACTTATATATTAATAATTTCAAAAAATACAAGTTATTTATAATTAAATGGATTTTCATTATTCACATAAAAATCGTTATTTTTTGAAAAATCGAAAATATTCATTATAAACTAATATTGAAATTATAATTCTCAAAACATTACTTGATAAAACTGAACTTCTATAATTTTCTATTTTAAATTCTAAATTAAATCATAAATTATTATGAGAAATTTTTTTCATAGACAAAAATTAGAATATTAGAAGATCTTATTCAAAATTTATAGAAAATAATAATAATACTAAAATTTATAAAAATTATATTACATTTAATTAAAATAATAATTTATGAATTATATAACTTTATTTCATTATTAAAATGGTCAACACATAAAAAAGATAGATTCTTAAACACAATAATTAATTAATCAAATCTGTAAAAAAGAACCTTTATAAATATATATATATATATATATATATATGAATATATTTAATAATTTTCATACCCTTATACATACATAATATTTCTATGGATTATTTTTTAATGTATAAACATAAGGTGGTTTCATTTTACATCATTTGTTTAAGTAGAGAAAACAATCAAAAACATTATTTTATTATAGAAAATACACTGTAAAATTTTATCTCATTACACTCAATCCATTAAATAAAGTTTATCTTTATATTGTTAATTATTACCCTTTTAATAATTTTGGTGAACATATTAATAAAATATTCATCATTAATGTTATAACCTCTAATATAAAATCAACCTAACACACGTATGCTATAACATATTACTTATCGTTCTTCAAACAACATTACCCATTCATACAATCATCTTAATGAGTATGTATATACCTTAATAATATATAATCTATAACATATAATTCCAAAAAAAATCGTTGTGAAATTAATTTGTTGTGAAACCATATATCCTTCTAGAATATAAAATATATTTTACTCTCCAATGGTATGAAATTAAAAAGGCGCTAATATATACCACAATAAAAAATGTGATCTACGTCACCCAAAATATCATGAATCAGTTATCAATTCCATAGTTACCAATACTATCTAACATAATTTTTAAAAATCAATTAACACTTTAATATCATAGTATAATTAATATATTAATAAATGTAGTTATATTTCTCTTAATCATTTCTTTATCAACAGCTACCCCAAAATATATATTTTTCATCAACTCACTTTTCACAGTTATTGACACAATTTAGTATATGTTTCCAATAATTTAAAAAACAATTATAGAAAAATCATTATATATTTAAGATAATCGTCTTTACTTTTATAAAACATTATAATATCATCAATAATTATCACACACCCATGGAAATTGATAAATGCTTCAAGAATCAATTTCTATTAAGATATCATCATTAATACCTTACGTAAGATTAAGATACTCATTTTTTATCATAATAGGAATATACTATGATAAATTACCATTTCAGTATGATACCTCATTCAGTTATTATACATAGTGGTTTATAGATAAATACCATTCTCAGCACCATTTTCAAGATCTTATTTTAGAAAAATACTAAATCCAAAATTATTAGGATAATATACAATAGATCAGAGTTAACTATAATATGAATATGAAAACACAGTCTTCACTAATGACACCTTAATTTCATCCATCGATACTTTTAGTCCAATCTAATATGATTTAAATTAGGTTATATGGAACTTTATAAGCCAATCCCTTAAAGCAATTACTAAATAAAGCTCTTATATTTGTTTGATAAGATAATATGATTGACCAATGCATATCCCTTGAGAGTGGAAAACTGAATGTGATATTTCACCACTTTTTTATGCATCATGCGATGATTTAGTTGATACCAAATGGGCAATTTTCATGGTTTTTACACCTAGGTACAACTATGGTAGATCCTGTATCTACCTGTAGTGTCTATACATGGTAGTTAATTCATAGATATCTACATAATCTATCATTTAAATTAATTTTAGGATGATTTCCTATACTTATAAATATCACTTATAATTATCTATAAGAATTATCCTTGTTAATTTTATACTACATTTTTCATATCATAATCCTTAAAAAGTTACCGTAAGTGACTTGAAGGGTTGTCTATACCTTTGAAATTATAATCTATGTTAACATATCATTCTTTGATGAAATTTCTAACTCCCAATTTCTCTGTAATAGATATAATCAAAATCTCAAAAGTTATATAACCCCCTCTTTTTACCAACTATACTAGCCCACAAACATGGCCGTCTCTTTCATATAAAATAAAGGAAATATTTCATTACAATACATTTCCTAACCTTATGGGTTTATATTTTTAAAGAATTATGGCATAAAATTAACTAACACGAACCCATTTTATTTTTATCAATTGGATATTTTCAACATTATATATATGATACTATTCAATCTATAATTACTATATCAAATATCCGACAAGTTATCCACATAAGAAAATATTATATAATTTATTTTGTTTTCCTATAATCACAACTTGGAGAAAGGGATTTATAATAAAGGGATGAGATGAGATTATTAGTACGGGTAAACATTAGATTAAACAATAAAATATCATAAGTTAGAATAAGATGAGAATATAAGTATAATCTAGACTAATAAGAAATGTATTCCCATTAATAATGGATCATAAATCATGTAATAAGGCATAGATAATCATAATAAGTGAATAAATGTTTGTAGAAACATTAGTCAAAAACATGAACCCTAAGATAATATCATATTCAATAGAAGAAACATAAAAACGTGGAACATCATTGAAATAATGAATATACATTATTATATATAAGAATTAAATTAATGATCCAAACTATTAGTTCCCATGACTATGAGAAACTAAAATGTATTCATTAATACATATGTCAAGAGATAAAAACATTTATCCAAATCATTGGAAAGAGATATAGTACTCAAGATGTCATTCATTTATAATTAAGTGTTATACATAAAAATAATTCAATTGTCACATCAAAAAGATCATATACAACTGTAGTGGGTTTTATAAAACATTCAAATGAACATAATTCACAATTAATACCATATAAAAACCACCAAATGAAAATGAGTTTTATTCAACACATCATAAAGAATGCATAGAAAGAAAATTTGTTTCATATCCTATTAAAACTGTTTGACATTATGAAATCATTAATAATTCGATAAATAATCAAAAAATTATAGAAGACGAGGATAAATAGATATCCAGTGACATCAAGAAACATTATTGGGAAATACAGTCTAATCATGATATTAAAGCATATGATATTTACACAATACAGATAAAGGGAAAATAGTTAAATTTTTAATTGCCTCATTCAATAGATATATAGAACCCAGTTGAACACTCTTTGACAAATTTATAGAAATGTAGAATGTTAACAATGGGAAAAAATTATTGGATTTCTCATATTTATACACAATGGATGATTATTAAATACAAAGGTAGTGATAAATAATTACTAAACTAGAGAGGGAAATTTCAAAATCTATCTATAGATACAAGGTGTATGGTATCATTTGAAGAATTTTAATGATCATTTATAAGATATGTCAATAGAAAATGAACTTTAATAATTTTTTTGTTATTTTAGAGATATAACTTTTGAAATAGGAAATATTTTTGATCTTTTTAAATATAGTTAAAAGATATATTTTATGAATCAAGGAAGAAAAATAATTTCTTCAAAACCCATAAATTTTTATAGAAATATTCATATAAAATTATAAAGGTTGAGGAATTATCTTTCCACATGTAAATGTTAAAAATAAATGTTTTTATATATTAATGAATATGACTGAACCATAAAATTGTAAAATTTAATTATAACATTTAAAATGAGGTATATTACTAGAGAAGAACTATAATCAATCATTTATGTATAAAAAAAGAAACTTGAAAAAATAAAAATGCATACTTATATGAAAAAATTGTAGTTCCAAACTGAGAAATATAGATGGGCTCAATTTCACATTAAAGAAACACTTGATGTAAAATATATGCGAATAAAAAATGATATTTTTAGGGGTTATGTAAAATCCTTATAATATCCAATGAAAATGATGAATGTTTTTTGAAATTTAAAAAATTTACTAGAAGGATGAACTATCTTAAAAAATTTTGAGTTTGAAAATACGATAAGAATTTGAAACCCTTACATATTAGAAAAATATTTTGATCAAACCCCCTTTAACCCCTTTATTATGTATCTCTCTAGGTTATCCCATTCAGTGTTATGTTCGAAGTAGTATTTTGATCAGGTTAAATATGTCTTTAATAATTATGTTGTACTCTATGCTTTCGATAGTAATGTAATTTAACTAATTACCAAAGACACTAGACATCATGATAATCCAGGTTGTATTAATTGTATTCTTATCTAATCAAATCATATTAAAATGTGAAACAAATACCTAGGTTGTTATATTTAACCTATGAAAATATTTTTTTTATTAAACTCACATGTTTTAGTTTATAAATAGAAATAGGAATATTTGAAATAAATAATGGAATGAGTTGTATTATAATAATTCTTAAAGTAAATTACCCATTGGTGATTTTTTATTTGAGAATATACAAGACTTAGGTAGTTAATGAGTAATTAGGACAATACTCTATGATTTATGACATTCCAAAAAATAAATGTATCATGTCAGATCCCCGATGGTATGATGATGAGTTCCTCTTTACTGGTGTCTAAGGGGTATGTGCATACACAAATTTTCATTTCACCTTGAGTGTGTGGAGACCTATATCCTAGAACCATCATAAATTTTAGTAATATATCTATGTTGCAAACATTTTTGTGTTTTAAATGAATACATGGCATTATGGTAAAGTTTTTTACATGCCTTATGATTTATAAAAAAAAATTATATAAAAAAATTAATTAATCCATTTTTTAAAAGTAATTATATAATTGGAAATGTATATAATTATTTGTTTAAATATTATTTCAAAATTTGTAATATGTTTTTTCAAAATTGAAAGATCTATATATGGTTAAATATATGTTTACATCCTTTATGGAATCATTGATGATATCCAACATGGATTTTAGCTCACACCCGACCCATACCTTTGGGTGTTTGTTGATTATCTCCTTCTTGGTTCGTGCAGGGTAAAATAATAACTTGTAGGTGGTTTTAGTTGTTGATAAGTGGACATGGTGAGTAACTTTTGTTGGTACTTGGGTTTATTTTTCTGATTTTCTAGTACATTTCTATACTACTTTGGTTGTTATGCATGTTTGAATTCTTGTAAAATTCTCCCTGTGGAGTTTCATTTATATTCATTTTGACGTTATGGTGTTTCTTCAATAAATTTTGTGATAAATTCATTCCCATGTTTATTTTTTATGGTTCTTGGTTATAGTCTCTAACCCGTGGGGATCAGAAATTCCCTTCAGGCTATGATAGTGCCGACTTGGTTATAGGGTTACCAGGGTACCTTAGATGGCCCATGATTATTATTACTATTCTTGATGGTTTATGATTTTTTTATTTGGGATGAACTAGTTTCATACCATTAGTATTACTTTGGATAGTTTATGATTATGTTTATTGATTGGCATAATTGTTAATATTTCAAATGCTAGTTTTTCGACATTAATGATTATATTGATTTTGTTTCACCCCTTTAATATGAGGAATTAATTGTACAGAATATGTGATGGGAGTGGCTTGATATATCCACTAGATGCATTAGTAGGTATCTTGAGATTGACTATATTGGGTTTTTGAATGATCCCTTACACACTTTTGTAAGATGTCTTGGAATGATTTATTGAAGGTACGATTATGATGTAAAAAATATACATTCCCGCATTATCATATTATTCATTTATGTATATTTAATTATTCGATTATTTAAAATATATTTTAAAATTTTAAAGATCATGTGATTATGTATATGGAATTACATGGTCATTATTTATTCCTACCATATTATTCTCACGTTATTGATAAAATGGATTGTGTTTTAATTTTTACCTTTATTAAAATGTTAGATTTCTTTATTCATTGATTCTTCCATACTAACAACCTTACTATGAATTTGATCTCATCTATTTCCCATGTTTCATTCCCTAGGATTCCAAGAATATTATTCTGATTCATATGAGCAGTTATGTTATAGGAAATAATGATGTAATTGAAGAAAAAATTTGTTGTACTTTATGATTTCATTTGTATAATGAGATTCATGTGTGTATCTAGTAACCGAGACTAATATATTGTTTATTATGTTGGGATTATATTCCTTTTATATTTCGAAAATATATCAATGTAACCTCCAACAGCCACTATTCATTGAAAGTGACTTGTAATTATTATAATGTAATGAGATTCAAAAAAATTCCAAGATTTTCTCATATAAAAAGATATCACTTATAATCCCCTATAAATATTATACATTATAATTAAACATCAATAAATTTTCAATTTACATATATTATAATCTTATTCGATGTTCATAAGCTTTTTCTCTCAAGAAGTTGGATTAAATCCCCAATTTCTATATTGTCCCCCAAGAGATAGTTCATGTTCACAATGTGTCTTTTATCCACTTGTTAAGTTTTTATTATTTATCTAAATCCATTAAGAATAATGTAACCAAACATATATAATTACTAAAGTTTTAGTATTATAAATAAATGTTATTAAATTCATTATTTTATTTCTATTCATTCTTTCCATCCAATATGAAAAGTGAGGTCATCATTTATACGCACGTATAGACTACCACATCCACAATGTGACATAATTGATTTTTAATAACCATATATTATTATTGGTTATAATTATGTATTTGATGAATAAATGTGTTATATACAATATAATTATGATTTTAAAAGGTAAATTCATTATTTACCTCATTTCCCTATAATTATTAATAAATGAAAAAATTTCTCATGAGAATATTCATGATACCTCGACCGTGAATAATATGGTTAATTTTTTTATAAACTCTATATGTGGATGGTTATAAGAATGAATTTTAGTAATATAATTGATATTTATTATATATTAATGTTGTTGTTATTTTTTTCTAAAAATATATAATAACATGTTGTTACTCATTCAGTCCTTCTGACATGATCTTGTTTGGGTCGATTTTACCATCAACATGAATGGTTTTTTAATTATTATGTAATGAATGAATAATGAATTTTATATATTTTTAAAAATATGTAATAATGAAATATTTCTATTTTTAAGGTATTTATAAATATGATAATAATATTGAAAACATTTATTAATATATTAGTATTTTTTCATAAAAATAACTGAAACAAGTCCATTAGAAAATAAACCTTTTCAAACCATATCAATGTATTTCACTAAATTAAAATAAGAATTAATTAATTATTAAAACAAAAAAATTGTTATATATATACTTATATGTGAATTATTAATTTTTTAATAATAAATGGAACTAATTCCATCACAATGAAACTTGTACAAAACAAATAGTCGAAATTACTAACACTCAGTGATGTTTATAAAGTGTAACTAGTAAATATATTCATAATAAATAATGATGAATAATGTGTATAAAAGGTAATATATAAGAATAAATTTCTAAATTAATTGATTAATGAGTTTTTTCTTATTATATATGAGGTTACAGAATGTTTTACTCATTGAAAAAACAAGGTAGGGGTTTCCTCATTTGAATTTCCCCGCAAAGATATGTTTTCTTTATTCACCACCTAATTTGTTTTCCTAGTGTATATACATCCCATGAACTTATTTCATGATAAATTTTATAAATATTATGACTATTTACTAATCTAATAATTTTTTATATATATCAAGATGTTTTTGATGGTAACCTTGGTCCTATGGTTTTCTCGTTAACTCATTTTTCATTCGTTGAGGTATGATCATTATTTTTTAACATTATTTTCAAATGTTTGTTAAATATAAACCTACATTTGAATTATTTTTTAATTTATCCAATTTTCTGGTAATATATTCTTATTCTCACGAACTCATTTTTAAAGTACTATTATGTAAGTCTTCTTTGTTGATATACATCATTCATCGAAAAAATACATCATTTTTATGAATAAAAAATATCATCTTCAATGGTTGTTTTCCTCCATGTATATTTCTTTCCATCCAAAAAAAATTACTTCAGTATTCTTAATCATGAATACGTATTATCTCATCTGATATTATATTATGTATTTATCTTTTTTTAAATGGAATGATTATTATCCTTTTTATGATATTGGTTATAATAAAGGTATTTTAAAAATATTATAAAATGATTTTCCCATTAAAATTATATATTTTATCTTCCAATACATATTTACTTCGAATAAACATTATGTATTGTAAATGTTTCATTATTGGAATTTATTTCAACTTAATTCTTGAAAATATTTTACTTTTAATTGCTCAAAACTGATATTTTTTAATGTTACCATTCACTTTTTTTCCTTTCATGATTATATATTTCACCTTCCTCTTCACATTTCTTCTAGAGAAAATTTATATATCTTTCATTTATTTATTATTGAAAATTATTTTTGAATTCAATTTATTATGAAAAAAACATCCCCCCTTTTTTAATGTCTTTATAAAGTGAAAATTTGTTATTTCTTTTAAGATGATATTAAAATGGTTGTAAAAACAATTTTCTGATTACTATTTCATTTTACTAATTATCCCAAAATGAATTATTTCCATAAAAAAATATTTTTCATGAATTTACATATTAATTATTCTATACCAATTTTCTGTTAGAATATTAACCTCTAAGTATAAAATTATATAAAATCCTGATCCCATCTCATGTTTTTCTACTTGAAATTTTCTTCTTAGAAAAGTTTTTTTTAATATATTTAAATTTCATTTGTAATTAATTTTGTTAAAAATGATATATATTATTATAATAAAATTAATTTTTTTATGGATTTATTATGATGATAATGTTTCATGGATTTTTTATTTATCCCATTTCATTCGTCTAGGTTAATTAAGATATGATGAAATAATGAATGTTTTTATGACCTTATAGCACATTTTTGTATGGTTTTCATTATTTTATTGGTAGTTCCATAACAATATAACCCTCCAATGAATTGGGTAAAAAATTATCTCATCACATAAATAATATACTAAGCTAAATAATGAATAATGAGTAAGAAAGTAAAAGAATAAGCTCACACTAATAACATTGAAAGGGATACATTTTATTTTTTATTTTTATTGAACAAATTGTGATATATTAATTAATATTTTAAATATTAATACCACCATTTAAATGGAATTATTTGATATGAATTTCATAATTACTAGATTAAGAAATATTTTGAAGGCATATTGTTTAAAATATTTATATATTCATATTTTCATTTACATGGAACTATGGGAAACGTTTAAGAGAATGAGATCACTGTGAAGATTGTTTTTTATAATATAACAACACCAAAAGATTACTTCGTAATTATCATCAATTATAGTTTCATGCTTTTAGAAACATATTCATGATATATATTAATACTTTATACCATATATATTCATCAAACATGATTTAGAAAAATCTATACAAGTTGTCAAAGAAAATTAAGAAAAGTATTATATGGAGGTCATATTCTGCACTGACGAATGAACAATGATTTCATTCATATAAGGATATGAGGAAGGTAGACAACCAAATTTTTTAAAGATAATAAAATTTAAGTATTCTAATAATTATAAGTCTTTTATTTTATAGTGGAATAATATACATTGATACATAAGAAGAGTAAATAATGAAATATAAATAAGAAGTCGTTTGAGAATATTTACCTTAGTAATTTGGTTAAATCCTTTATAATTTTGATTGATACCTTGTGGGGTATTATTTTTGAAAAACCAAAATATTTTGGATGAATAATGGAGTGTTATGAAATAGGGAATATTTTTGGAAAACTATATGTGGCTTAAGGTGTGAGGAAAAGTGGTTTTGGGGATGTCTCCTTTTATAAGTGATGGGAGTTCCATTTTTTTAAAAACATTCAAAGATAATTCAATATTTAAGGAAAGTGGAAAATAAGTGGGGAATAATAGAGATTTGAATATTTTTGATCTGTTAAACCCATCACCACATAGTTGATGGTATGACTTGAGGAATTTTTTTCTTTCTTTCACCATTGTATAATCTTTTAAAAAAAATATACTTTTACCATGGTAACTTTTTTTCACCCTTGGTGATAGATTTTTTAAAATATCCATTATCATATAATATGGTTTTTCAAATTACAAAAAAAAAATTAAAATGAAAATTTTAAAATTGATAAAAGATAATTGAAATTTTATTGTGAAAAATGGGTAAAAACTAATTTTATACAAAAATTATATTTTCCCAAAACATTATGTTGAGGATAACCTAATCAATGATGTCTATTTTTATGATATAATTTGGTTTATTACTACAAGGAAAAATTAAAATAAACCATGTGGTTATTTAATTAATTTAAATGAACAAAACTATTTATTAAAATAAAAGATTTATCATGTTCCAAAATGTTAAACATAGGTTTTATAAATTCAACATAGTATTTTTTTTAATTTATAATTATACTCCCTAAATAATTATTTGGTTGAGAAGAATATATTATAACAACATACATTCTACGGTACTAGTAAAATCATTATATTTTTTTATTCAGCAAAAAATCAATATTTTTTTAAACATGTAACATTAATTCATTCTTAGATCATTATAATATTATTAATTAAAAAATAAAATTTATTTTTTAAAATTTTAAATCCAAAATTCCAAAATTTATATTTGAAATTGTAATAAAAACTACAAAGATAGAATACTTTAATAGAAAATTGGATTTATTACAATTTTCATCACAAAATACAATCCTTATTAAAATTAAATAATATAATTTATATATCATTAAAACATAAGAGTTATTTAAATTTAATTCTGAATATTTCTCAGTATAGGTTTTATTATTCTTATTATTAACCTAGTAACGTTAATTTAATATGTTGTATATCTTTTTAGTTTGGTGTTTCATGAGATGCATATAATTCTACATAATTTTTATTTAATGATAAATTGATACTAAAATATTAGTGTGTTACATACTCTGCCATTAAATTACTGGAATCCTTACAACATTAATTAAAAAAATTAATATAAAAATAGATATGGTTAACTGAAATATATAAATGAATAGAGATACAATTTGAAATTAGATATACACTTTAGTATTCTTCATAAGGCTGGTAAACAATTATCCGAAATATTTATTTAGGTGTTACATGGGGCATACCTTCCATAAAATAATTATTATGAACCTATTTACAACCAAAAATTAAAACTAAAATGGTTTTGATAATATGTAATAAAGAAATATTATATGATCATATGAACATAGAAAATCATTCATATGATTAATTCTATAAGAACACAACCATTTCCACTTGTGATAATTTCAATTTAATTATTCTATAACTAGATTAACATATCACTCATTTATTTTATCCAAGGTTTTCTATGGTCATGTTACTATTAGTTTTTATAACCGAGCAAGTTTTATGTTATATCCCCAAATTCCATCAAAATTATTCATAATTGTTTGTAAAGAGTATGTTAAATAACTAAATAAAATCATATAGTATCGTCAAACTAGGTGTGAAGTTATACCCACATTTCATGAAACCAGTGATGAAGAAGTTAAAATTAAACCAATTATTTTTTTCACATTAAAATTATGTTAATTTTGTTTCAAATCTAGTATTCATTTATTTTTATTCTGATTGGTATTTTATTACTATGAAAACAAAAAAATTATATTTTTTGAAAATTTTGATGTTATTTATTATAATATACCTTGTATATAGGTTTATAATTAAGGTTTTCTGATACAAATCCTAATAAATAAAAAATATAATCCCCAAAAATTACTAATCCCTTTTTTAATACCAACTGAATCACCCCATACCTATAGTCTCAATTATAGTTCTAAAACACATTCGTTAAACACTGTATTTGATAAAATGTGAGTATACACAAAATTACATTACATATTTTTTAATTTATCATTACATATACCAATAATATCCCACAATCCCAAGAATGTTAAGTTTATAGTGTTGTTTAGATAATATAAATAAAAAACTTATATATGAATAATTTTCAATATTTCTCACAATAATTCATCTCACATATTAATCTTATATATTTATGATACATAATACCATTATTTATAACTTATGAAATAGATATTTAAGAAATAGTTGAGCTTAGATTATGTGTAAGAGTAATCATAAGTGTAAGTGAGCAAAATATAACCATGTGTTGGGATTCCATTTCAAGTTTCTATGAAAATAACATCATAAAATTAAATCCAAATAAACATAGACCATTAATAATAAATAAAATCATATTGATCAATGAAAAAAATACATGATTCACCATAAAATAATAATTTTTCAAAACAAAAGATTATGGAACATATATAATAATTTAATATATTATCCTTTCTTAATGATCACTTCAAAAACCATCATAATATAGTTTAAAGGGTCCCATAATGGATTGGGTTAACTCTCCATTATAATAATGATTATGTATAGAGTCCCATGGATGAATGGATTTACTCCTCAGTCCCTGACATGCTAACTATTGAGATATAAGTATTTACTAAATTCATTATAGTGATCGTTAATTATATGACCATCGATAACATAACAAACATGAACCCTTATGGTTTTGGGTTGCATCTTTTATATCTTTCACATTATTTCATTACATATCATGTTTTGAACAATTAATAGAGGGATAAATAATGCTTGGATGACCTGTGTTAGGGATTTATCATACCCAACCCATCTAAGGGATTTATCATACCCAAAAAGACTCATCATGATAATCATACATAATTATTTCAAAATATTATAAAAAAATCATTGGTTCATCATATATTAATTAACCTATGTGAATGAAATATTTTATATAAAGAAATATTTAAAACATCATCATCACAAGCTATCTAAAAAAATAATATAGTTTCTGTCATATAAAAATATCCCAATATAAATTTATGGAATATCATAGGATGATTAATTATATTCAAAACACATTTATAATAAGAACACATCAAACTATACCATATATAATGGTATTATAATTTAGATTATTTGATACTACGAGTTTAATATCTCAAAATAAAAACAATATAAGGGAGTTTTGATGGTAATTATTGAAAACTTATTTAAAATGAAGTAATTTCATCTGAAACAAATCGGGAAATGAAACCAAAACACTAAATAGTTTTTAGATAATATTTTTTCCACTTTTGTAAAATATGATTTTATAGGAATCTTTCAAAAGATATTTTCAAAAAACGTTAACTTGTTTTTTTAAACCATTTCCTAATAAATAGAATCATCATTAATACATTGTTTAATAAGAAATAAATTTTTTCCATTGAAAATAAGGATTTTTATATAAAATATTTATTCATGAATTAAAAATAAGTTATGATTCAGTTTTACAAATTTTATTTTTGATTAATTATTAGAAATATATTTTAAAAAATTATTTTGTATGAAATTTCAACAATGGATAATTTAAAACTCACAAGGTTTATCTAATGAAAATATAGAGTGGAAGATAAAATATATTATCTAAATGTGAAATAGTATTATAATAGTTATTAAAGGCATTCATTGAAGCCCAAATCATAAAATGGATAATAAATCATTATGATGAAAAGAGGTAAGAAGAGATAAGATTATGAAACAAGATAATAAATATTTGGGTTTATAATTAAGTATGGAAATAAATTGTGGAAATAAATAATAAGGACATGGAGGAGAAAAACCCATCAATGATTATTCTATTTATTCTTTAGAAAATTACATTTTTATTAAGATCAACGTTCAATAAAAAAATAAATTAATGAAGAATCCATTAAAATAGAGTTGATGAGAAGTAAATGTAGACAACTGAAAACATTTGATAAAGTTACAAAATAATAAATCATAGGGTAGGTTTCACCTGGCCTATGATAATAATGTTGAAGAATAATGATTATAACTCAATAAAAGAAAATTTATTTAATAGAAAACACTTATTACATTGGTAACCATTGAAAAAAAACATGAAGGAGAGAAACAAAGATGGATTAGTGGATCCCTATATCGATCATGAATGGTATTATAAAATAAATTAATGGTTAGTATATACACCATAATAAATAATAATTGTTGTGCATGTAGAATATATCTAAATGAAGGTAAATTGAGATGAGTAAACTCTTATTTCATTAGAATCCTTTGAGTGAAAACCACATAAAATAGAGAAACTTATATGAATTTTAAATTCCCTTGACTTTCATAAAAGTATGATAAATACATCCATAGATATCTATATACACCTATAAATATATAACTAGTGGTTAATATGGAATATGTCTTAAATAATAAATTCTGTGAGAATAAAACTATTACATTAATTATTAACATTCATGAATGAATTTTAACCGCCTGTAAAATAAACAAAACTATTATAATAACTCATTTCAGAACTATATTCATATATATAAACTTTTTTACTCTTTTATTATAATATTTTTTTATATATTAACTTCTCAGTTTTATAATTCATTTATTATTATATGTTGTAATTCCAATTCTTTCACACATTTTTTTAATGTTGATGTCAAAACCTGTTCTTTGATACTGTGTTCATCATATTAATGAGTAATGAAAAATTCCAAAATTACTCCTTATCATTTATATTTATTTATGTATTCTTAATTTAATTTTAATTATTTTATACCATCATGATATAATAAAATTATTATCATTAGAAAATTTAAATTTCGATATATTTTCGGAAAAATAACTATCTAGCTTTCTCTATTCTCCAAATAAAAATTTAAATGGTATCCATACATAGATGAAATACACTACCTCTACGAATGACATTTATTATTTTTCATCAAAAAATTACATCGATAGTTATAAAAATATGTTTATTAAAAAAATAATATATATATAATTTATAAATATGAAAATAAAAATAATTTCATACCATCCTCTCATTTTATAGAAAATGAAAATGTCATCTATGTGTTTCTGTAGATGACTAACTCCATGGATTGATACATTTATTTTTTCATAACTGACATAAATTTATTGTTTTAAAACATATTCGTTAAATATATATGAACTAAATAATTTAATATATATATATATATATTATTAATATTATTCTAAATGGATGATAAAATAATCAAGGATCATTATGTGGTAATGTGTTGATATTGGTAGATTACCTTTAACAACCTCACCATGTATTTTATTCCCCCATCCTATGACAATAATTCGAAAAAAAATAACTTGTGTATGTATAAATCATTGAAAAAATATCATTTCAATACACATATTAATATTGGAATAAGGATCTTATTATTGATTAATGGGTTTTTATGACACCATTATGAAATAAGTGGACAACAATCAGAATTATAACATTTGACTTTGAAAATAAATGATTACTAACCAACGAATTTATAATAAATGATTATGGAAGAAGAGTAAAAATGTTTATATATTTGAATGAAATTAAAAAATGAGTTATTAATATATTTATTCTTATTATACATAATGTTAAATCACGTTTTTGGAAGACAAGAATTAGGGTTTGGGTTTCTCATCTCAAATTTCATCTTTTGCGAAATATTCCATATTCACCACTAGTTTTGTCTTGAACCCCTCAAAAAAAGATACCACAATGTTCAGAGAGATATAATGAACTCTGATTCCTACCTTCAGTAGGCCCTAGGTTGGAGTCTAGAATAGAGGTTATAAAAATATAATTGTATGGGAGGCATGACCATCTTTTAAGGAATCGAGATCTAGAGTTATGATAAAAATTCCCTAAATGACTAGAGAATGTAATATAATGTTAATAAAAAGTACATGCAATAATAAATGGATAAATAATATTGATACATATAAAAGTCACCAATGTAAATACAAAAATAGACAAGTCTATAGTAGCAACTCAACAACGACTCCAACCCAACAAGTTATGTATTGCTCTATCTCTAAACTCCACCTAGAAACCAGGAAACCATTTATATATATAGGGTTATCATAATTGGTATACTTTATGGAGACATAACCAAGGCCCCAAGTGATCATGTAAAAATTTCATGATAATTCCCCAGTGAACAAACAAAAGTACCAACAATCACATTTATCGGCCATCTAACGAAACCAAGGTTCACCATGGGTTTCTCTCAAAATGACACATCCAATATAGCAATATAGAATCATAAGGATCAAAGATAATAATAAAACCCCACTAACTACCCCCCCCCCATAGATTTGATACTCTCACACAACAACATCGAACATATTATGCTCCAATAGCTTCCAAACCAACAACATCACATCACTTTACATCCCATCCATATGAATATAAGATACACATAACAAACAAATCCATATTAGTATCATGTCATAAAAGTTAATGGAAAAAACCTCGTGACATCATTCTACCATACATATCCCCCACAATATATCACATCAGACCACATCATGTCTTTCACATATATACCTGGGACAACACATCACATTCCACCTAATGAGTCATGGGCCAAAAAATCAAATATGCCCTGAAGTAACATAGTATAACACATCCCTACAAAAGTATTATTGGGGGAGAGGGGGTATCTATCCATCAATATCATTATATTCATTGATGTTGAGAAAAACCTATAACACATCTCCTCTGATTGTTGATAAATTTATCCAACTCTTGATGTGATCATATAAAATAAAATATACATACATGATATAGAGATACAACATAATTCATGACCAATGGGTTCACATAAATAACGCTATCTAACACCAGAAAACCACCATTGTGCTACAAATCAAACATCAGAACTAATGGCACCACAGTATGAAACATCACAGAACTACCATAGAAGTTGAAAATCATTTTCCAATTTTATCTTACATGTTTCTCCACATTTATCTATTATTCCAATTAACACACATCATCTTCCATCCCATATTATTTTATTTCCAATATATTAATTTATTAATTTCATTCATCTTAATAATTTATTCCACCACTACCTAGGATACTAACACAACCTCGTCACAAAACTGGCACAACAAACATAACTAATACCATAGGGTGAAAAATTAATTCCCATAAACCACAACATCCTAGAAAATACACATATTATCTTACACTACATCAATGGGTTGTAAAAAATAAAACAAAAACTCCTTCCAATCTAAAGAAGCAAGGTTATAGTGAATCCATGAAAAATAATTGTAGTAAATTCATGTGAAAGAGAAAATGAATCATCATGGATTGAGGATGGGAATCCCTGGATCGATATCCAATGATGGAATCCCAAGGTTCATAGAGGGAGATCTACTGGGTAACCAAGAAATGAATGGGTTTTTGGGTTTGAGGAAAAACTTGGGTGATTCTTGATTTAAGGATGTTCTGCATATAAGAATTACATGATGTGTACCTTTTACACGTTATGTAAATTCCGGGTTTCAATAACCATTGAAATATGTTTCTACTCAAATATTAAATATCATATTTATTTGATGTGTTATAACACCCCATTAAATGTTCTTAAAAATTCATGAATCATTCTTTAACATTATATAAACATTACATGATTTTTATTTGTCATGCCTCTCGTTATTTAACATCTGATGTCACAAGTCCCTGTCCAAGCCACCTCTAAGATCCAAAAAACCTCCTCTAGCCTTCCCAAAAACACTTCTGACAGACGAAACTAGAAAAGTAACAAAATGGGAAGACATGAGCCATTAAATATTATTCATCAAAACTGAATCTTGAACCCAAGAATCCAAAACCAAGTCCAAAAGGGAAAAGGGGTTCTAAAAACCCGCTCCACAAGATACCTCTAAAGGATCTCATTGCAATTCAGTGCTATCACCAAAAAAATATGGAAAACCAACTAGCCACAAAATGTCCTAGATACCCCATCTATATACAACTAAATTACCTCAACAATAGATACTAGAAAAAAGACCCCAAAAACCACACATCCACTTGAACAATCATCACATCTAATGGACCACATAACCCTAAATGTATGAATCAGGGAAATCCATCCACCATGTCAAGATACTATCCACTCTAGGATTCAGTAAATATCCCATATTGGTTTAATCACATCATGACTAATTCATCTAGAATATGATTTTTTCCTTCCCTATCCTTATATTCGTTGTTTTATTAAACATTACACATCATATAAAACATCACATCTTATAAAATCGTATGATCCAAACAACACATCACAAGAAAAATAGAACAAAGTAAAAATGAAAAAAAATCTAGGTACTCAAAAATATTATGCATCTTTCAATCCAAATTACTCTCCTACAGGACACCATGACTCTATAACACACAGAACAACAGGATTTTCCGACCAAATATAACCTTATCTTGACAACCTAAATATCTACTAGGTCCTCTAGGAATGTCATGTTGTCCTCAATATCCAACTATCCACTGTCAATAATGTGGGAGTTATTGTGAAGGTATCAACCAAGTTTGGACATGTGGAAGATGATTTGGATCCTCTCTAAACATGATATAAATTCCAACCGACATGCCGCCTATTCAACATTTCCTAACACCACCAAGGGCCCAACAAACCTATGATAAATCCTACCCCCTGCCAAAACTCGTTTACCCATGCAGAGGATATAATCTCAATAACACATGGTCTATAACCTCAATATTCATGGAGATACACCTATTATCATCATAGGTATTATGATGGTCTTTTACTATCATCATTCGCTCATGAACCAACATGATCTTCTCAGTTACACTCTATGCAACATCATGACAAAGAAAATATGAAACTATATCCTGCATCAAGAATATTGAAGAATAAAATTGACACTTATAAAAATAAAAAAATAATGTCATACCAATGTATGAGTGATATATATTTTTTTACAAAAACTTGACCAAATCCAGGAGTCATAGCGAAGATCCACTAACTCCAAGATGCATCTATGCAACATATCTGTTATCATCTGGAAGGTCTAGTCTATATTCCAATCTCTCTGAGGGTGTAGACAAGTACTAAAGCTAAATTAGTATCCCAAAGAATGATTAAATCCCCTCTAGACTCATAAGGTAAAATGAGGATCATAATTAGATATGATGTTTCTCAGTACCACATGAAGCGTAACCACATCATCTATGTACCACCTCACTAAAACATCTATGAAACTCGACTCACGAATTTCCAGAAAGGGTGACGATTTTGTGAGTTGGTCAACTATCACACATACCTCATCACAATATACGTACGATTTGTGAAACTCTATAATTAAATACATTCATATATAATTCCATTTCCACTTGGGAATATCAAACAAGGTTCTCTTCTTTCCACTGATGACAAAATGAAATACCTTCCATAAAATTCGCTACTGACCGTTTCATACATGAAAACCATATCTATATCCTCAATATATGATACATCATTGTGTACCCATGATTTCACACTAATGTAGATATGTGAAACTCATAGATGACTCCCTTAAGCTTCACCTACAACACAAATAACCACTCTAGGAACAACACCAAGTTCCAACCATCCTCTGAAAATCCATCAAGAGTGTCACCATGGAATACATGATAATTCATCACCTCTAACACTAATTCTTCACACTGATAATCCACTAACTTAAATTTAATGTAATACACCATGTTCATCTAATAAAGACACCATCATCATCTACTCTCTTCAATTTCTAGCTGCATCACTACAAGCTCCTCTATTCATTTCCAAACACTAAAGACTCCAAAAACAAATCCACTTAGCTATTAGTACTCAAAGAATCAAAAAATACATTATAAATACTTATGGTGAATGAAATTTCAAAATAAAAATCCTAAAGAAACTCCATCCACCTTTTCTAGTGTAGATTCACATTATGTTTATAAGAAACATATCACAAGATCATGTGGTCTATGAACACCAAAAATCACTCACTCATGAGATTATTTAAGCACAACATTCATGCGAACAAAACTAATTCCAAATATAGATCATTGATGGCATATTTTCACTATTGGAAATGTGACTACCAAGGGCCATATTAGATCACCTCCCTCAACTTCGGTAACAGACATCCAAAACCTAGATGGTATTCATCAAATAAATCCATAAACAACACACCCTCTTCATGAAACATAAGCACAAGACCAATAATAATGATCTCTATCATGTAAGTGAACAATTCATGGAATGAAATTATACACACAAAATGCAGGTCCTTTCTAGTTAACACTGTTAATTTGGATGAAACATGATAGAAATCGGATAAAACCCTCCGATAATAGCCTATAAGAACAATGAAATAGTGAACCTATTCAACATTATTGGTTGTTTCATAAGAAATAATTTCATTGAACATCGATTGTTCCACTAACACACTCTTCAGAGACACCAAATAACTATGTAAATGCACCTTTTTCATCCAAAACACACACTTGAAGAACATATCATAAATCCAGTGGTGTCAATGGACCTTCAAAAAACTATGAGGTACTTGATATAGTCCTCATATAACATTGATTAGACCAAGACATAGTTCATGAATATATTGATGATCTAGAATAGAAAATCACAAAACAAAGATTTCATAAGTCCCATTAACATATTTGGTGTGTTAGTAACACTAAATGGATGAAAAAAAAAACTTGAAGTTCCCATACCTGCATCTGATGGAAGTCTTCTAAATATCTTATTCTTCCACTATCAACTAGTGATATCTATAAAATTTATCAATCATTATGATCAAACTTGAAAATCTAAATTGTTTGAAAAGATCGTAAATTTATCAATCCTTATGAATAAACTAGAACCTCTAAACCTTCCAAATAGATCATTGATCATCAGAAGGGGGTAAAAATTATTGATTTTAACCGAATTAAATCTTTGGTGGTCTATATAGAACCATTGAATATCGTCCCCCATCATGGAGAACAACAACGGAGCACACCATGGTGACACACTGGGTCATATAAAACCCTATGAATCAGATCATCCTTCTACATCCCTTTCTCATACAAATCCATGGGAGCAATGAAATTGGTAGAATTCAAAATTGGAGATGCCCCCATTAGCATATCTATCATGAACATGACATTACGTCAAGGAGGTAGTCTCATAACCTCTTCAAGAAAAGATTATAGGAACTCACCAACAACCCTGGGAGAATCCCCAACCAGATATTCTTCTAACAGATCTAATCACTATGACAAAATAAGATCCACATACCTATAGACTAACCAATAACCCCAGTCGCTAATAAACCCTACTCACTGGCACTCCACATAAAAACCAGACTATTCTCCAAATGAATTAGATAACTTCATGCACATAATAAAGCCTATAATATCCATGGATAACCTCATATTTTTTTTAACCTAAAATAAGAAGAAGTCCCCACTAGAATGTGATTCCCCATCACTAGTCTATATTTTTGGTACACATTAAACAAGGTTTCATATCCTTCAAATGGTGTAGATAAAACTAGGGTAATTGGAATCCCCTCCTTGTCATGTCCTAATAGACATAACAAATTGGGTGTAATAAAGGATTGTGAGGAGCCTGAATAAAACAAATGAAACCCAATTGTCGGTGATAAAAGGATTATACCTAAAAAAACTCACAAATATGTTGGCATTACTAATTTTAATGTATGTATCTAACCAAACCCCAATCCACTAACTCTATACTAACAGATTACATGGTTTCACTCTAGACTAGGGTCCTTTGGCTGAGGGCCATCATAGCGATTCTCTCTACCAACTATGTTAGTTCTCTACTACTGAACAAAAAAATGTAGTTCATGCCACTAGAACTATCTCAGAGGCAACTATAGCTACTAAAAAATTGCATGACCACCCATTGAAACTAGAATCCCGAAACAATTATACATTGATCCTGGAAGTTCCCTTATATCCCATAGATATGGAATTAAAACATAAAACCCCCGATAGGTTCTTGGAAACAACTTATTTTTAATGTTCATGAATGAAACTTCCACAATATGATCACCACTAAAAGGATCCTTAACATCCTAAACACCTACTTCCTACATCCTGAAGTCGTATTTCTCAAAACACCCTAATTTCCAATGTGTTATTGCTCAAATCACAGTTAATGAACATGGAAAATAAACTCATCCTTTTTATGCACATCTATAGATGTTGAGAAAATAAACTGAGTGACCACCCACCAGATCACTTGATGAAAATCCTCATTTAGACATTGCGCTCTATAATCCTCATAATGGAAAGCATTTAGTGAAAAGTGAAGGAGGTCCTTGAAATTTATCCATCGATCCCACATGCTCATACTCCCCTGATAAATGTTGTGAGACTTTTTCCTTTTGGCTGACCTCATTATTGATAATAGAAACTATTCATAAAACTCCCTAGGAAATTTAGGCCACAACGCATCATCTTGATTGCGATAACCATGAAAATACATCCATCTCTTAATCACAAATCCCCAAAAAATGAATAAATACAATATGAACCAAAAAAAATTTATCTCATGGATAGATCAGAATGAAATAAATATTTATCACATATATCCAGCATTTTGTATCCAAATCTAGGGAACTCCCCACATACTTACACACACTTTTCCACTGAAAGGAACACAAAGCATGCTACTATTCTTCACCCTCCTCTATTAGGTCAACCCTTTAACGATAAACCTGATCATGATACCAATCCCACTCTATCTAAAAAACTCACGGACAAAATCCAAGAACCATTTCTAAAAATAATGAAAACATCATAAGCTCTGTAACTAATAATTTTATTAATGATAATTTAATTTAATCATTTTATTTTCCCAAAATACCAAATTAAAAAATAAACACACGTAATCATGATTCATGTATCTAACTAATGTCACTACCTTGAAAATAGTTCCACCATACTTTTCTATTAAACAAGATCATTGTCTATTCACTAGATCATTAAGTGACCTAAAAACATGTCTCCTAGATGGTCTCTGTGGCCTATGGCATGAAACAAGTTCAACTAGAATATCTGAAATATCAACCAATTAAATGTTCACTACACAAAAATCTGAACTCGGTCATATATCCCAATCATCACCTATGACACAACTCTATCACCACCCCTACCACAAATGACACCACAATGAATAGAGAGGGAGAAAGTCCCTTCATGTCTTACCTCTATTAAGTCTTCGGTTGGCGACTAGAACTGAGGTTATAAAAATCTCATAGTATGAGAGACATTACCCTGTAAAATGAAATAGGATTGGGAGATTGGATAGAAAATCAGAAAAAATAAAGCATGTAATATAAAGATAAAGAAAAAAACCCCACAATTTATGAACAATGTAATACTAATATATATAAATGTTTCGAAATTAAACACCAAAAAACAATTGTCTACCAAATAAACAAAACTAAAAATCCAACCAAGCTAAAAATATCTAGATCAGTCCCCAAATTCAAGCAGGAAACCTGAAAACTATTTATATACATAGGGTGAGAATAACATTTATACTCAGTAGGGGCATGACCAAGGCCTCATGTGATCATGTGAAAAAAGAATGATTATAAACTATTTAAAAAATAAAAGATCCAATAAGAACCTATACATATAAAAAACCTATCCTCACCATGAATCTCTCACCAAATCATGTATCCAATACAATAAAATTTCATTGAGATCATAACAATGAAAGGATTCCCACTGCCTCTTCCCAATGAATTTCGTCTCTCATGCCCTAGAATCAAATGTCCTCTACTCCCATAACATCCACACATACCACATCACATCATATCACATCCATCTCATAGACACCTAGGCTACACATCACAACCCAAAATAGAGCAATAATTTTTCAATAATGTGAAGGAAATAAACCTCATTCCCTCCTCCTACCACAAATGACCCTATCAGATATCACATCACCCCACACAAAATCTCATATGTAGACACCCATATAAAAACATCACACCCCTCTTAAAGAAACTTGGTAAAGAATGTCACAAACCACCTAATGACTCATGGGATATCACATCACTTCTGATGTAAGAGTAGGGGAGAGGGGAGCTGGCCATCCATATCATTTCCCTCCTAGATGTTGGAAAAAACACACAGAACACAATATTATAGAAAATTGGCATGTTTATCCAACCCCGGTGAGGAATGTATAAAATGACATAAACATATATGACATAGTGATAAAACAATTACCCAACCTATGGATGAATATCAACAAATATATCACACACCACACCCACACATCCATACCACACATTAAGAATGTCAACTACTTCCACAACTATATGTGACACCAAAAAACTACTATACAGGCTTCACAACATATCCCACTTTCAAAATAAAAGTTTCACCACAATTATTAATTATTAAATTTACCACAAATCAACTTTCATACCATTATATTTTATTACAATCCCATTCGTTTAATAATTTCATCTGGCATCGTAATTTATTCCACAACTCATCAGAAAACTAACACAACCACACCACAAAACATTCCCAAGACAAATAACCACTAAATAAACAGAACACATCCACCATCATCATCTCATCACATCACCAAAACCATTTCACCAAAATAATCCACCTCAGCACTACCACTTCTCCATAGCATCCAGACCACAACCAATGGTACATAACCTCTACGCCACAAGGCACAGCTGCCCACATCACATCCATGCCAACCAACCACCTCATTACTTCCTCTAACACCACACAACCAATCCAATCACATCCATCATTGTGTAATAACCCAGCCAGGTTGGGAAACCCAAAAAGCACAAGCACACAAGAAAGAACACATTCTAACTTCTATATTTATTAAAGGAATTATCACATATCTTCTTTAAAAAACATTAGTATTTTCACTCAAACCAAACATAGTAATGGAAATTATAATCCAAATATGTGTTTATTAATCTTTTATTCATGTTATTTCACACAAATATATAGAATGATTCATCGTATGGTAAAAACTTCATTACAAAGAACTCTTCCAAGGGTGGTTATTTTCATAATTTTTCACAGTTATGCATAATTACATCAAAAATATATATCAATGTAGTAAATAATGTGGTAACTCCCTATACACATTACTTTTTTATATTACAATTAAATATATGATTATTATAACCCCTAATATCAACTCAAAGGCAATAAAAATAATTAAAATATCATACATAACTTGTAAACGTGTGAGAATAAAAATACCTTACCTAAAATAATACCCCCAATCACTATCTCCACTATAGAGAAAAAAAGAAAGACTTGCAAAGAACAACATCCCACAAAAACCATAGATCAACATATACAACATCAAAGTGTTGTGGCAACATATCCCACCAATCCTCTTAACCCATATAAATATCACCAGAGTGAATCCCAAAAAAATAATGGAAGGAAATTCATGAAAAAAAGATAATAACTCACAATGGATTGAAGACGAGAAGACAAGGATCGATCTCCGATGAAGGAATCCTAGGGAAATTGGAGGGAGACCCACTAAGTCGCTCTAACATGAGAAGGTGTAGGGTTTGAGGAAATACATGAGCATTTAAAAAGTAAAAGATGAGATGCATAGAAGAATTTTATGGCATGTACCTTTTAGACATCATGTAAATTTAGTTTTTAAATCCCTACTAAAAAATTTGTCCCATCAACCATTCCATCCATAATTTATTTATGTCTTGTAACACCCTAAAACCATCCATAAAATTTGTGAGCCTTACATTCACATCATATAAACATTACATGGTTAGTATTACCCCTACCTAGAGCTATTGAACTGCCAACACCTTCATTATCTCTATTTTCCATATCTAAGCTCCATGAAGCCTCCTCAAGCCTCCCCAAATACACCTCAAACATCGTAAACATGATAACTAATAATGATGAATGATATAGAACACTAAATGTTTTATATTATGTGGTTTATATACTTATATACTAATTTTTTATATATATTATTGAAATTAAAATAATTTTAAAATTTATCCCATGTTCTATATCGCAAGGGATTTTGATCAAAGTGATATAAATGTTGTATAGATTTCCTAATCCCAATTTTTCTTTATTACATTTTATCCATATTGAAAAATTATTTTATTTCATTGTGAATATAATTAATATATGTTAATATTTAATAATTATATAATGAAATTCAAAGAATTTAGGAATCCTTATTCTTTTACACCTTTCGTGGGTTTTTTATTTGATAGGTATTGATGTTGGAACAGTTCACTTTTAACCCAATTTACATGTTGAAATTGGAAATAATGAATTTTCGTATGGGGAAAATTATGTGAAATTTATATATAATTCCCCATTAATTTTATTCTAATTACATTATTATTTGTTTTTTACATGTCCTCTATAGATTTTGTTTTACTTGGTAAATAATTTAATCGATGCGACATTTGTGAGAGAAACTGGATCGACCACATATTTTAATTTAGTAATTTCCACACAATTTCTAAACAATGATTGGATGATTTTATGGATGTCCTTATCTATGATTCAATGATTTATTAAGGTAATTTATATGATTTTTATATATTCTTTACAAAATCTTTAAACCAATATTATAATCTTTTCAACATGGGTTATTCTTGTCATATGTTTTAAAATGACATCTTTTTAATTTTTATCATCTAAACACATTCATTTAAGACCAATATTTTATTAAAATATTTATTTTAATGTATTTAAATTGTTTTCCAAAGGAATTTTATTTCATAATTATTGTTAAAATAGAATTAAAATTCTCTATATTATTCAAAATCGAATGTTTAGTTTTAAAAATTATTTCTTGAATATACAAGTAAATTTTAAGGGATCATGTTTTAAAAAAATCTGTATTTAATATTTTTATATCCTATAAATAAAGGTTTTTTGAAGAATAAATCATTTATAATTTATTTGAAAAACATTTTTATTTTAAAAGTTAAATCTTAAGAATTTATCATCAAAATCAAAGTGTTTTTTGAATAATTATTTTTAAGTAGTTGTCTAGAATTAATATTTAAATTTCATTATGACGTTTAAAATTTATTTTTCCAATATTATTAAAAATATATATTTCATTTGTGTCAACAAATTTGTTCCTTTATTATATAACAATTGGACTAAGTTATTATGATATAGTCTACCTTCTTTCTATAGATTTATTTTGTTGTGTAGTATTTAATGATTTTTTCATGAAAATTTTTATTTATAATAGATTAATTAATTTATTATGAAGTGATAAATATTTTTATGATGATGTGAAATAAAAATGTATGATTTTTATTATTTCATGTGTGGACATAGAATTATATAGGCCTCTAATTCATTTGGTGAAAATTTATTTCACAAGGGGTATTATTAAAGGGAATGGGAAGTGAACCCAAACACCTAAGTAACCTTTTCCATTATGTGATGGGTTGTCCGAAATTGTGAATCCATCCAATGAATTGTGTAAAGACTTGTTTCTTAGTATCTGACATGTTAGTGATTTTTGATTTAAAAAAATTTACAATATAACTCTATTGATTTTCATTATAAGAATAAAGAATGAAACCAATCCATTATGAGACTATATCCACTATATGATGGTGGTCTTAGCTGTGAGTATTCAAAAAGGAAACAATTTTAAATTCCTATTTCTATGCTACAATGTTATCTTTTATAGAATTATCATGTTTTACAGAATTTTATTTTATGTCATTCTGAAATATATATTCATTAAGTAATTGGTGGGGAACAATTTTTATTTGGTTATGATTTAATAATGATATGTTCATAGAACCACACTATACCCTCATATACACATGATTATCGTATTCTCACTTATGATCATCATTTGATATCTCATACATCCACCTTTATAAAGAATTGGACCCCACACATTTCATATATTTCAATTTTACACCATATAAGGAATGGTATTGTGTATGATAATTATATAAGGGTACCATGTGATAAGAAATTTTATAGGACATGTTAATTTTTTTTAAAATTTGTTGATTATGTAGGTAGTTCTCAAATACAGAAAACCTTTACAGTTCTTAGGAATGTGGGAGATTATTATAATAAATGATGTTATTGATAAATATATGAATGGATAGATTAGGTAATATAATATTTTATCAAATCCATTTTTATACATGAGTGTGGGTTCGGGGAATTTGAAACTATATTAGAGCATGTTTTAGTTATTTTCCATGAATGTAATTAAAAAACCATAGTGGAATCCCTATATATATGTCTACATATAAAAAGTATCACAATGTTTTTTGAGTAATATGATTTTATTTTCCTAGTATTGATATCCTTATCCAGATGAATAAAATTATATATAGGCTTTGGTCGATATTGAACTACGAGTAAAAAGATCGATAAATATTGGTTGATTTTTAAATCGATCTTCACCTGATTGATAACCTATAGGAATAACTATACACCTATGTTTGCGTTACATGGGGACATGTTTTGGTTTATACAAATACATGAATAATAATTTATGGATGATTTACACCAAAGTTGGGGATGTAACATATTACGTCTAATGTTTGATAATGTTAAAAGAATGTCACCTTAGACGACCTATGTTAAAACGAATAAATTATAGGTGGAAAAAATTATATCATTGAAAAAATGAAGTTATCATATGTTTAAGTAAAGTTTTCATTTGATAATACATAATAATATGGATGTTTCATGTTCATAATAATATTTACTATGATTTTATAACATATTCTCATAACAATTATGGATATAGTATTTATTTGGAAATAAAATCATAACAACGAAGTAGTGAAATTAACACCACTTAAAACTTCTATAACCAAGGTATTATATATGGTATAGATTTTTTATATAATGGAAACTTTCAATACTTGCATGTGAATCTATAAATGATTATTCTCCAAATATCTATGTTTTTTACTTTATATCCCAATAGAAAATATAACATCAGTTTCTTGTAGATCACACTAATTCATTCATTAATGTATGATAATTAAAATTTTTGGGATGAAATTTATTTATGGGGGGTATCATTTAATGTATTGAAATTTTGGTATATATCTAATGTAATAAAATAAATTTTTTTTAGCATACTATACACACAATAACAAGCCAAAGAAAAATAAATTTTATTAAGATAAATTTTTTAATATTAAATGTTACCATAAAAAATTATCCATTAAGAGGGATATTATAAATAGTGGTTTACACATTAATAAATATATCTACAAAAATAAATTTCACATTTAATTGTGATGCACCAATGATATTCCATTATTATGCCTAAAATGATAATTAATATCATTTTATGAGTAAAAAAATGTTTTTTTCTAACGTTTTCCTTTTATACGCTATGTATTTTTAATTTAAGAAAAAACATATATTATGGTTACATTATGATAAAAAATATTTTTTAGGTGAATAATAGATGTAAAATAATTTAATTTATAACTAATATTAAATAAGAATATTAGTATTTAATATGTAAAAAATTTAATTTTATATAAAAATAATTTTTTCTACATATTTCATTTTTTTCATTTAAATTTTAAATTCCCATAATTTAGAATTTTTAATAATAAAAGATAAAATTCAATTATTTTATAAAAATTATTAATATTACAGTAATATTTTATTTCTATTTTATGAAAAAATACATTTTTTGGGTAATATAAAAAAAATTCATAGTTTTCACCAATACTATATATTTTCTTACTTTAATATAATCTAGTATGGTGATATTATAATTTTACACATATTATGACATGATTTATAATAATAAATATCCATTAATTATAAAATAGGAATCCTAAATTCCGAGTGTATTTAGATGACTATATTCATAACACATCAAATGAAATTGAAACATGGAATTCTTAATTTATTCACCATAGTGAGCTCATAAAACAACTGAGCTGCTAAAACTGCATGGGATAACATGTGGAATACATAAAGAAAGTGGTAAAATAAAAATTCTAGTAATAGATTAATCTTCATAACATATGAGTCAAAGGAATAACAACATATCATAAAAGATAAGGTATATGATTAATAAAGACAAATCATAACATATAGAGTATAATATCATATGATCATGGAAATACAAGAATGCGAAAACAATATAAAACATGAAATAAACTTATGTCAAATCTATGTTCCAATACAACATCACATGGTGAATAGAGTACCATAATGGATTATGTTCACTCCCTAATGTCAGACATGGAATCTTATGAGACTAAAAAATTACCCAACACATTGGAGGGATATATAATTCTAGGACACCCATCAAATGTAATAATATGTATTTTCCGTTATCATTTTTCGATATTATATGGAATATTTTTGAGATCAGGAGATGAGACAACATGCGATTATAAGGCCCGATGCTCCACAAATAAATATTGGAAATATATTAAGTATCACAAGTGAAATTTTTTCTTAATAAAGTGTAAGAAATATCAAATGGATTCCCAAATTAGAAATTTGAGGGCACCGTTGAGTTCTAAACCTGGGTTTTACCATAGGCACAACATATTCACTATCTATGTGGGCTGTTTTTGAAAAATATGTTGTAGGTAAATAATTAATAAAATAAATTAATTATAGAGTTTATTTTATTTTATTCAACATGATGACTTAATTTCTCTTCAAATATATAGATATCGAATTTACCTTAGGGTTTAATGCTAAAACCTAGAGGCCTTGAAACCGTTGGAGGGTAGTGTTCTGGGTTATGGTGAATGATTAGGATCATATCTTGGATCACAACACAAACAGAGTTCATAGATCACTTCAATGATTGAATCAAAGAACTAATTATCATAAATGATTGATACAATCTCTATGTAATATGATTTGTTTTTTGATTACCATATCATTTCTTAAAACCATATGAACTTGAATCAATTCCATGAATATAGTTGATACATGCATCATCAAAAGAATTAAATTTATGGAATTATTTATTTGTTTCCTTTGATTTATATGTCTTCATTCTTACCTTTCATTGAAAATTATTCAAGGAAAAATGAAAAATGGTTGATGTTCATTCCTATTGTATTGTGAAATTTGGATTCCCCCTTCTTCTAACGTTCATCATGGGTATTTTCTTTTATGATGTTGTTCTATGAATACCTAATATCTTGTCATCGCATGACTATTATTCGATGGAATTTATCAATACCATGGGTGTGGTTCTTGATGGATGGTACGATCAAGTTGAGACAATGGAGGTGGATTATCGAGAGAAGAGAAAAATGATTTTCATTTCCTTTTAATCTCTGTTTTGGTTCACAATGGCATTTTTTGGTTGACATATCATTTTTTACCATATTTGAAACCGAATTCTTACTGGTGACATTGGAAAGTCTTAGATAACCATTGATATATATGTTTCAGTGAGGTAGGTGGCTCCGATGAAGCATATGATGGTGAAGAATGCATCTGGAACTTCTATATTATATGGTGTGTAATCCAGTATTACATGCCATGTGGGTCCCCTATATTTGGAAATTGGGTTTTTTCTAGAGGTAAATGTAACACACTACAAGACTCAGTCACATTTCATGTGACCCCCTTCTCTATGTTTCATTGTGTGCTTCAATTAGTACATAAAAATGGGAAAATGTACACTACCAAGTGGCGCACTATATACATGGAAACAAACAATGCTTTGTGTACATATGCCAGTACACTGAATAGACAACCATATGCCTACAAATCCAGGAGACATGGGTTGGGTGTTTTTCTATCTCTACATTTCATGTACTTCTTCTAAATGTTGTTTGAATAGAAACATTCATGTCGTGTAAAGATCTTCCACACAGACATTCATGGGGATAGTTAGACATGTCGTGTACCACTTGGTAGACACCATTTACCCCCTATCAAGTATTTCTACCTCTTTATTTAATTATATTAGAACATTATAGGTTGAGTGTATTCATGTGGTCTTTTACTTTAAGGGTATATTGTGTCATTTCATCCATATCATAGGATTGTGAACCAATCCAGTGGTTGGGTCTCAGATAGAGTTTGTGTGTCCCTCCTTGAGAATGGAGTGTGACCCTCTATCATCCATTATTACCTACATAGGTTTTATATAATCGGTGTGACATCCATGAGAAAAGAATTTATCCTCTATATAGTAGGAAATTTTGTTGGGGTTTTTGGATAAATTTACACACAATGACCTTTGTAGTTATTTGATCCATATTATGTTCATGGCGCCCCTTAATGATTTTGGGAAAGACCCATATCTATATATCAGATATTATTAGAATATTAATATTTCCTAGGTGGTCCCAATTATATAGAACTTCTTAACAAGTATCTCTAGTGATATCATATCTTGTGTATTCGATTCTCCCAAAAATGAGCGTCACGTCAAGATAAATCTTACAGTTTATATTTGGTTAGGACCACCTAGAAGAATGTTTTATTTCATGGTGTTTTAGTTATAAATTTATTATTATATCTTGTATAGATCTCGATATACATGGTGCTTTGTGTTTAGTGGTTTTTGGTTTGTCCTTATAGGTATTGTTATAGTCACCCATGCATGGTATTTCCCTACACATGTTGTGTCTTAGGTAGATTACAGAAAATTTGAAGGTGACCTAGGAAGGGATGCTGTCAGTGGTGCATAGCTATAGATTTTAAAACATAGATGTTTTTTTGGGAAATATAATTTGTATTTAGTCCTATACCTTGGTGAAGGTTGGACTCTTTACAGATATTGTTTGAGATTTTATTCTTCCCCTTTTTCATCTCTCTGAACCTTCATATCATAACCTATTATGGGATCTTAGATGTATGCATTCATTTTTTAGTTGTTTTACATTACAACATTGAGTGGCACTAGAGATGTGTGATTGTGTACATATAATTTTGGATAATAACTTCCATTTGTGGGATATTCCTACTTGGTTCTAGTCTTCAACCCCTGGCATATTGGAGGCATGCATTGGGTTGTCACGGGTCGAACCTCAGAAGGTTGGGTCAGGATAGTGTGTTATACGAGGTTGTTGGTTATACCTTAGGACTAGAGAATGGTTTGGGGAAACCATGTTTAGTGTTTAGAGTCATGTTCTTAGTCTAAGGACTCTAGTGTTAGTGTGGTGACTGATGTATCCATACACTAAGACTCATATCATCTGCCTTTTGACTTGGTATATGTGAGCATTGGTTTTTGGGAATTATTTTTGGTAAATTTATCATATATGATTGGTTGTGATTTCTGTGTCCTTCTTGAGTCAGGACTCAATATATACACTTTTGATCAGTGAACATCTTTTTTTATTTATGGATGCTTCCACATAAAAATCCATATAGGATTCCACATCATTGTCAAGAGGATGATACACCTAGTTTTGAGGCATTGATATAACAGAATGTACCAGATATAACACCTATGCGTGGTTTAAAATCTATACTACCATCCACTAATGATAAGATAGTGCTGTTAGTACCAGATGAGGATGTACACAGATTGAAAGTATATCTCAAGTTTCAGAGGTTGCGACCTCCACAGTTTTAGGGTGAGCCAGTGCCCTTGGTGGATAAGGACTGGAAAGAGGCATTTGGTCACATTTTATGACTTGTGAGGATTCATGGAGATAAGATGGATGTCCTTGTGGTGAGCTTTATTTAGGGTGATTCTGGGTGAAGTTGAATCTTAGTGACTCAATCACATGATGCAACAAGTCTCTCCTAGTCAAACATTGAGTGTTCATTCAGTGAGGAGATCTATTGCGACACAATCTGAAAGGAATGAATACTGAAGATTCTATATCTAATGTAGAAAAATATGAACATGGTGGAGTATTCAGTGATGTATATTGATATCTTTAATTACTCCTTGTATATGGTGTGTGATAAATTATTCAGTCCAAGGATCTTTGACTAGGGCCTATGCTGATGTAATGAGCCAATCATTTATGAATACAATTATCTTTTTTTATAATGTCTTATAGATATAGAAAAAGAATGAAATAATTTTGGTTTTATATATCCAATTGGATTTTAATGACCATTTATTATCATTATCGTTGATAATATAGTCGTTGAATAGTGATCACACGACTGATACAAATAAATGGTTTAAAAAAATCATTTCGACACAAACAAAGTAGATTAAGGCCTCATCTAGTAGACTCATGTCGTATGAAGCGCGTTTATCAGTGTTTGGAAAAGAGGTACCATCATTGTGATTCACTCTTGACCATGCCCATGATGAGATTCAACACGTTAATATTGAACGGAATCCCCTATGAAATAATTTCATGCTAATAGAGATTATCACCCGTGTGATATTATCTGAGCCGCCCGAAGAGTCTATCACCATCACACACCATAATAATAGGTCTTATGCATGTGTTATAAGGGGTTATGTAATATCTTATTAGTTACTTATTTAATAATCCCTTTTTAAAAATAAAATTTGCATTCCATCAATTCCTTTAAGATAATAGTATTTCTTAAAAAAATGATGAATTTGATAAATTTAATCTTCGGGTAAAAATGGTAGTTTTGAGAAATATATACATTAATATATTAAACAACTATTTTCACTAATAATACTATAAAAACAATTCTTATAAATTATTATTATATCAATTTCTTATCAATACATGATTAGGAAATAATTTTGATAATAGTTATATTTTTATACGATAAAACTGAAATTGTATTTTTAATTAAAGAATTTATTTTAATGACTTCTAATTTTTTTAAAAAAAATAATATTTTAATAAAATATATTATATAATTTTTATTAAATATAAATGATCATATAATTTTAATGATGTCAAATGTAACTTTTATGAATGTTTAGAAACTGTTTTTGTCAAAACCCGTTACTTTTCAATAAATGACAGTTTTTATTTTAAAAGTGAAAATTCATATACTAAAATGTTTTTTAGATAAAATGAATATTTGTTTTCATTAGGATTTATAAATTATCCAATGGTGAATTTTTCATAATTTTCTAAGATAGTCGAATTTTTGGGTAAAAATTAAATACCATATAAATATATAATGGGTTTTATGACATCATAATGACTCAATAGTGATGTAATAAAATACTATAAAAGTCACATTGAAAAAATATATGTTTTAACTTTAATATAATACGATTTTATTCTTGTTTGATTAATTTTATAATGGCTTAGTGGACCCACCAAGACATATAAAATATTTTAACATTTTGAAATGATTTTCTTAAGAGTGTGACTCGCCTCCACATAATCAAACCTAATATTTTAATTTTTTCGGACATTTTCCTTATAATATATTTTATACCACTATATTTTTTCATTACCATGGGCAAATACCATGGTATGGTTTGTGGTTTTGGTATATTTTAATGTGTTATGTCCAAAACCTATAAAATAAAGAACTTCCTCTCCTTCCCTATATTAACCCACCTAATCTCTGATTAATGTTTACTAAAACCATTTAGAGTTCGACAAACCTCTCCCCCATACTCCCTAGTCTCCTCCCAAGGTGCCCCAAATCTCCCAATAAGCCTCTCCTAAGCCTTTGGTATCACACATCCAAATAAGGGATCATCCACCCTCCTCTTTTATCAAGCATTCTTTTCATGTTATAACTTTTAAGCACTTGTATTAATATGTTGGGATATATTATCTAATATCATAATTACTTCCCATTTGATTTATAAATGATGATATAACCTTTTAATCTCATTTATTCCTCTTATGAACCCATATGTTCACCCGTTACTATGCTGAATTTCTGTAAGGGTTTCCTTCCTTTCTCATTTTTTTCCAAGTTTCATTATGTTGTTATACCCTTTTAATTTCAATTAAAAATATTGGGGTATGATTTCAAACTTCCCCCCAAATTCCCTCCTTATGTTTAAATGATATGATACCCCTTTCTCTCTCATTAATTACTTCTGTGTACAATCGTTACCATGCTGAAATTCAATAAGGGATTTTTATCTTCTTATTTTAATTCAAGAATTTCCTCTATATTATGAATCTAAATTCCATTTCATATGTTGGGATATAATTTTAAATGGTCCCATTACATTATATTTTATGTATAAATTATTAGAGACCATTTTATATCTCATCAACCTATTTTATGAATATCTAAATAAATCTGTTATGTTGTCAAAATTGCACCATGATTTTCAAGCCGAAATAATCATGTGGTGAATACCATACCCATTTTAATATCAAGTTTATTCACCTTTTTTCACATATAATTATTTAATGGTTCATACTTTTATGTATTGCACATTATATTATCATGGAAAAAAATTATTATGTAGAATTAATCCATGCTATATGATCTTTGTGGCTCACTTAAGCATGATATTTAAATCAATATGAAGGGTGTGCCCTTATAGCGCTCCAATGAATTGGTTAATGTTTAGTGTAATGATAATCCTTGTGAAATAAGGTTTTACTCTTAATCATTCATGTAAAATGAGGTTTTACTCATTTTAAATCATGTCTAATTAGAGTTTACTGATGCTAATCTATGTGAAATGAGCATTGTCTCATGCTAATATTATGTTGTATGTTGTTGGCACATTTCCATGTTATGATAATCATGATATATCATGCCTTTATTTTTGTTTTTATTTTGGGCTCCATTGATATGAAAATTTCCTTATATGTATCTTATTACTCATGTTATTCCTTGTTTACTCCGTTAACGGGCTTTATATCCCACCCTTTTCTTATATATGTCCTCAGGTTATCCCATGCAATGTTAAGTACGAAATAATTTTGTGGTCATGTAAAAAATAATTCAATAAAGAGGCTTTATTTCATGTTTTAAGTTGTTATTTAATGTTCCTAATTTCCCAATACACTATACCTCTCAATCCTTAGAGTTGTATTAAGTTCATTTTTATTTAAAAAATCATGTTTAAATATGAAATAAAGAGAAGAGTTGTTATTATTGTCATCAAATGATAGGTTTAGTTATTTTTGTGATTATAATTATAAAAATCTTTTGAAATCTTTAGGGATAAGACTGAGTATAAGAAAATAATCCCTAAATTTTCATGAGTATATATTAAGTTATTTATGAAGAAAATACATCCATGTTTGGATACAAACAAGTAGAGGTGGCTCTAGAATAGATGTATCTAGGGGTAAAACTTGAAAACACCGCTTTGAGCCAGACTCGAACATGAACTGTTTTATGAAAATAGGCCTCATTGTACTCTTGGTTCGACACTCCCAAGTATATTTTTTTGGTAAATTCATAAGCTTATTATGAACCATTATTAATGGAATAAAAAAATCCCCTTAGAATATATTATAGGATCTATATCATGGATAAATTAGATCAAAATTTAGAAATTCATTAGTTAAGGAAATAAACTTTATTTATAAGTAATAACTGTTTTCATTGGATTCCCCTTTATATGCTGAAATACCCACCAATAATTTTACTTTTATTCTAGTTAATGGTTGGAAATAGGAGGAATCGATTTAACAACTGAAGCTAAGGGAAATGTGGTGAATGTCCCAACAAGATTTCCAATCAAATGGGAGATCAAGTAGGACATATCATGATTATTCCAAACCAGCTATAAAAAATAATGATTTACAATGGGCACTTTATTGAATGCCCAAGTAAATCAATAAATAGGAAGATGGAATCTCATGAAAGATCATCTAATAATGGTGATAAGGGAATGAAGTCCCAATTTTTGTTGTGCAGTAAGTGTGGAAAAAGGTGCCAAGGAAAATGTCATGAAGGGACTAGGAGATGTTTTATGTATGTAATGGAAGGGGAAAAGTATATAATTTTTGTTCCAAGATTGATAATGTGATCAATGGAAACCATGTTTCTTATAAGGCATCAAATACAGTTTTATGCTATAAATGTGGAGAAGTTAGGCATTACCCAAGATAATTCTCCATTACAAGGGCTGAGAATCATGATGAGCATCAACAATCTCCACGGTCAAGGGAGCATGATAAGTATTATGCTAAGATGGATAATCATGAATGAATTTCATGAAACCACTACTTAAAATTAGTGTATGGCATAATTTATTTCAATTCATGTCCTATTAGTGTATCTTATATGTTTTCTAAGAACATTGAGTCCCAACCAGAAATGAAATTAAATCATTAGGGAAAACTAATATGGGTGTTGTATCACATGTTGAGGTTTGTGGGAATATACTTTAAGAAAATTTTATAATTCTCACTTTGATGGAATTTGAGGAAAAATGAAAACCTCATTACCTACATCTCAAGACAATTGAAAATTCATGAGAAAAACTATCCCACACATGATGTCGAGTTTCTAGCTATGATCTTTTCATTGAAAATATAGAGGCATTATATATTTGGTTAAAAGTGTGAAATATATATATAAAACCAAAGTCTTCTATATATATTCACATAGAAATATCTGAATATACTCCAAAGATGATGGTTAGATATCATCAAGGATTATGACTTCTCAATCCATTACCACGCTGGGAAAATGAATAGTGTGGAAGATGCTCTAATTGAAAAGGACCAAATGATCCTATCATTGATGATAATTGAAAAGGATTCTATCTTCATAGATTTGATAAATATGGACATAAGAATCATAAAGAAGGGGAAATCATTTATCATTTCACAAATTATTTCTTAACCGTCTCTTTTGGACAAGTTAAAGGATTCTCAAAATGATGATGTGGGAATTTAGAAGAGAGTGAAAGTTATAAAAAATGTAAATCCTCAGAGATCATTTTTAATGAATAAGGAATTGTGAGATTTGGGTCATGAATATGTGTTCCATAAAATCCAGATTTAAAGAATGAACTTTTAGATGATGCACATAGTTTTAATTTCTCTATTCACTCAGGAAACACAAAGATGTATCAGGATATCTGAGAGCATTATTGGTGGGATAACATGAAGAAGGAGGTTGTAGAATATACTTCTATGTGCCTGGTGTGTCACCAAGTGAAGGCTGAGTGGATGAATCTTGAGGGGATGATGAAACCATTACACGTACCAACGTGTAAATGAGAGAACATCACCATAGACTTTGTCACCAGAAATTTGAAGACATTCAATGGAAACAATGTTATCTGGGTCATTGTGGATCTTTTTACAAAGACTGTATACTTCATTGCAATTGAAGAGGATTTCTCACTGGATCAACTTGCACAGATATACATCAGAGAATTGGTAAGGATACATGGAGTATCACTATCGATTGTATCCAATCAAGATCCCAGGTTCACCTCAACGTTCTGGAAGAGTCTCCAACATGCTTTGAATACTGAGATGAACATTAGTATGACTTATCATCATCAAAATGATGGTAAATAAAAGTGGACTATCCAAAAACTTTAGTAAATTTAAAGAGCATGATCAATGGACTTAAAAGGTGGATGGTACCAACATCATTACTTGGTAGAGTTATCTTAAAGTAACGGTTTCCACTCAAGCATCCCAATGGCTCCTTATGAAACCATTTATGGGAAGAGTTGCAGAACACCAGCATGTTAAAATGATGTTGGGGAGACAAAAATTCTTAGTCTAAAATTTTTCAAAGAAATGGTGGAGAATGTTAAGACCATCCAACATCACATTAAAACATATCAAAGTCGACAAAAGAGATATCCTAACAATCGTCGAAGAGACCTTGATTTTTATGTTGGGGATATGATTTTCCTCTACATATCACCATGGAAGGGAGTTATGAGATTTGGGAAGGGAAATATTAGTACAACATACATTGGCCCTTTTGAGATCCTTGATCGCATTGGAAAAGTGGCCTACTAACTTGCACTCCCACCAAACCTTCCTCAAGTATATGTTGTATTCCATGGATCACACATGAAGAATTGCATACTTGAACAATCCCATGTACCAAATCCAATGGTGGTAACATTGTATAATAACATATTTTATGACAAGAAGTCATTGAATATCTTAGATCATAGAGAAAAGGTTATATGAAATAAGACGGTTCCCCCCTTCAAGGTATTATGGAGAAACCACAAGTTTGTAGAAGAAATGTGCGAAACTGAAGAAGTGATGGGGTAGAGTTACCCTCATCTATTTTAGTGTGGGAAAAAGTAATTTTGAGGGTGAAATTTCTTAAGTGGGAATATGTTCATGACCTGAACTTTTATGAATAAAATTAATTTTTTTTAATATATTATGGATATTGAAAACACGTGCCTTCCTTTTGTTTTTTATATCCAATTGGATTTTAATGACCATTAAGTATCATTACTGTTGATAATATAGTTGTTGAATAGTGATCACACAATTGATAAAAATATAAGGTTTTAAAAAAAAATATCGATAGAGACAAAGGAGAGGATGACCTCATCCTGTAAAATAAATCCATGTAAAGATCATTTGTCAGAGGTCGGAAAGGAGGTATCGTCAATGGGATTCACTCTTGAACAAGGCCAATCCTAGATTCAACATGTTAATCTAGAACACAATTACCTATGGGAGAAGTTTAAGTTAATAATGATTACCACCTGGGCGATGTTATCTATGCCACTCCAAGAGTCTATCACGATCACACACCTTACTCTTAGCTCTTATAAGGGTGTTATAAGTGGTTATGTAATATAATATTAGTTAATTATTTTCTCAATATATTTTTATAAAAAAAATTTCCATTCCATCAATTCTTTTATTATAATTGTCTTGCTTAAAATAATGATGAATTTGATAAATTTATTCTTTAGGTAAAATGGTAATTTTTGGAAATATTGGAATTATTATATTAAACAATTTTTTTTATTAATAATTCTATAAAATTAATTCTTATAAATTATGATTACATCAATTCCTTATCTATACAAGATTAATAAATCAGTTTAATAAGAGTTATAATTTTATATTATAAATATAAAATTGCATTTTTAATTAAAAAATTTATTTTGATGAATTAATGATTTTTTAGAATAAAAAGTATTTTTATAAAAGATAATTAGTATATAATTTTTATTAAATATAAATGATGATATAATTTGTATGAAGTCAAATGTATCTTCTATTAATGATTGGAAACATATTTTATCAAAACCCATCAATTTTCAATAAATGATGTTTTTTATTTTAAGAGTTAAAATTCACATATTTAGAAAATTATTTATATAAAATGATTATTATTTTAGGAATTAGGATGTTGAAATTATCCAATGTTTATTTTTTCTTTATTTTCTGAGACAATCGAATTTTTTGGTAAAAATTAAATACCGTATAAATATATAATATGTTTTATGACACCATAATGACCAAATAGTGATGTAATAAAATACTATAAAATATAAATTAAGCCAATATTTGTTTTACATTTAAAAAATTCGATTTTATGTTTTTTTATTAATTTTATAATGCCTTAGTGGACCCCCAAGACATATAAAATATTTTAACATTTTAAAGTGATTTCTGTGAGAGTGTAACTCAACTCCACATACGCAAGCCTAATATTTTAATATTTTCAGTCCTTTACCTTATAAAATATTGTATACCAGTCCCCTTTGGCATAAACCATGGTCATAAACCATGTTATGGTTCTTGGTTTGGAATATTTTAATGTGTAGTGTCCAAAACCAGAATAATAAAGAACTCCCCCTCCTGTTCTATACAATCCCACCGAATCTCCCATTCCTCTTCACTAAAACCAATTAAATATTGGTAAAACTCTTCCCTATACTTATTAAAGTCCTAAAAATGTTCCACAAAGCTTTTAAGAATCCTCTTTCAAGCCTTTGAGATCACACATCCAAGTAAGGGATCTTCCACCCTCTTCTTTTATCAAGCATTATTTTCATGTTATGTATTTTAATCTCCTATATTAATATGTTGGTATATGTTATTAAATATTCTAATTACTTTAAATTTTATTTATAAATGATTACATCCCCTTTAATTCTCATTTATTCCTCTTATGAACCCTTATGTGCACCCGTTACCATGCTGAATGTTCGTAAGGGTCTCCTTCCTTTCTCATTTTTTCCCATGTTTCTTTATGTTGTTATACCCTTTTATTTTCAATTAAAAACGTTGGGGAATGATTTTGAAACTCACATATACTTACCTAATTCTGTTTTTATGATGATATATCCCTTTCTCTCTCATTAATTCATTCTATGTACACCCTTTACCATTCTGAAATTCTCTAAGGGTTTTCTCTCTTCTAATTTCCATTCATGAATTTCTTCTATATTATACATCTGAATTCCATTTCATATGTTGGGATATTATATTCCACGATTCCAAAATTTTCTTTTTCACATATAAATGACGAGATACCCCATTCTCTCTCAGTAAAAAAATTTATGAATCTACATATAAAGCTGTTATGCTGCTAAAATTGCACTGTGATTTTCCAAGCCAAAATCATCGTGGAGTGAATACCGTAATCATTTCTCTATTAAGGATATTCTCCCCTATGCACATATAATTATTGAATATTACTTATATATATCTATTCCAAATTCTTTCAATGTGTGAATAATGATGATGTTGAATGAATCCATGTTATATAATATATGTGGCACACTTAAGCATGATATTGAAATGAATATGAAGGGTGCACCCTGATAGCACTACAATGCATTGGGTAATGTTTAGTATCATGATAATCCATGTGAAATTAAGATTTAATCATTCAAATTCATGTGAAATGAGGGTTTACACATTTGAATTCATTTTCAATGAAGGTTTAATCATTCCAATCCATGTGCTATGAGCCTTGGCTCATGCTAATATGAAGATGTATGTTGTAGGGCATTTCGATGTTAGGATAATAATGTTATATCATGCCTTTATATTAATATTTTTTGTGTGATTCATTGATATAACTATTTCCTAACATGTATTTTATTCTTCGTGTTATGACTTGTTTACTCCCTTACTGAGCTTTATAGCTCACCCTTTTCTTATGTATGTCCTCAGGTTATCCCAAGTAGTGTTAAGTACGAAGGAATGTTTTGGTCATGTATAAGAAGATTTCAATAAAGTCGTTGTATTTCATGATTTAAGTTGTTATTTAATGTTCCTAATTTCTAAAGACACTAGACCTATATATCCTCAATGTTGTATTAATTTCATGTTTCTGTAATAAAGCGTGTTTAAATATGAAATAATAAGCATGGTTGTTATAGCCGAGACATTCCAGCTTTAAGGGTATACCATTGAATTCCCACCTATGATGGGGTTCTTGAGAGAGCCTTATTAGGGGAAATATTTATAGCATAGTAAGAATAGATAGTGGGATCTAGTAGTGGGTACCCATTTGCTGAGTCCTTGACAGGAGGCAGCTGATAAAAATCACAGGGATCCAAGTGTGCTAGACACTTCTAGATGAAATACCAAGGAACCGAGTTATTAGTTCACATCTCTTAGGATTACTCAAATCATCTAATGGAGAGACGATGTTTCTACTATAACATCCAGGGACATATGGATCAATATAGTCAAAAATATCATACATCATATCCTTAGAAGGTCAAGGGATTACAAAGAAAGGGATAGAGGCTAGAGAATGGTGTAATATATGGTGGAATAAATTGAAGAGGGGATTTCTAGGTACTAGGAGGTTGTTGGAGGATCGACTAATTACCACCACCATCCCCTAGTGGTCCACGTCAGGCTCAGGGAGCTGGTGGGAAAGGACGAGGAGAAATGTAGGCTTTGGGGTCCATAAGCATGAGACTCAAGGATGTTACAAGGAATGATTATAGTCATTTATACTTTATGTGTAGTATTGATAGACTGGAGTGTGATTCATTCCTTACTTTCCACATTTATGGTTTGAGATTTGAGATTCTAGTTTATCCTCTGGCTCAACTCTTGTAGTTGGAGACTCTAAAGGGTAGTGACTCAATGATTACACATTGGTACCGATAGTGAGACATGATTCTTAGAGGTGATTATTTTGAATAGGATCTCTTCTTTGCATCAGTGGGGCCTTACAATGTCATCTTAGGTGTAGATTAAAAATCCATAGTTCATGGCGATATTAACTATTTTAGGTGGGGTACACTATGTGTCTACAATGACAGAACAATGTTTACCTTTATGGGGGGAAAGGAAACTTTGGAGTAGTTCGATGATCCTAGGAAGAAGAGATTGTATCTGATTAATCACCCTTTGGCTATCATGAACATTGGAGTGGTGGATGCTTTGGGCTATCAATTTCCGGCAATGGTGGCGGAGAATGAGGATGAATTTCTTGAGGATATACTTTGTTTAACTCCACACCAAGAGCAATAATTATTCATGAACTTTACTCACAGGATGACACTAATATCTTCACTATAATATATGATGTATCCTTTAGCGCTTTGAGAAATAAGGGTGATGTTGGAGGACTTGAATCATAAGTGATTTTTCAGGTTAAGAATTTCCCTATGGGTAGCCCTTGTGTGGTTCTCCAAGAAGTCATATCAGATTTTGAAGTCATTTATGTATTATATGTGCCTAAATAAATTGGTTGTGAAGAATAACTAACCACTAACAAGGATTGATAAACTCTTTGATCAATTGAGAGGGGAGCAGTAGTTCTCCACGATTTACACTAGATCGCGCTACCACTAACTGCGAGTATGGGATGAGAATATGCCGAAGATGAAATTCAGAAATATATATGGTCACTAAGAGTAATTTTGTATTCCATTCGGCTTGAAAAACTCTATAATAGTTTTCATAGAATCATAAAATAGAAATTTTAACCACTCATGTATTGATTCATGGTGGCCCTTATCGATGAAATCACAGTATATTCTTTGTCCAAGTAGGATCACACAAGACACTTCAGAATGGTCCTAGACACACTCTAAGAACACTAGCATTTTGGGAATCTCTTGAGGTGTCAGTTTTTTATTCGAGAGGTACATTTTTTTTGGAAACATCATATTCGAGGCTAGAGTAGTAGTGGATCCAAGAAATGATGAGGCCTTTATTTCATGGGATCCAACTAAGAGTGTTGCTGAAGTGCATAGTTTACTTGTGTTTTTAGGGTATTATCAATGTTTTACATCAGATTTATAAAGATTGGTAGTACACTTGACAAATTTTACATGTAAATTTTACCCTTTCATGTGGACAGAAAGCTTCTACCATTTTTATTAAGAGATGAGAAAGTGGTTGACAAGTACTCCCATATTAAAATTTCTAGTGTAGGGTGTTGAGTACATATGTTTTTGTGATTCAGCAGGGAATAAAATTTGTTGTGTTCTAATATAGAGGCATGAAGTTATTTCATATGGTTCAATATAGTTTTGTTCACATGAATAGATCTACACAAACCATAATCTTGAGTTTCTATTGGTATCCTTCACAATAAATACGTTTTGAAACTACCTAATGGGTGAGTGGTTTATCATTTACTTAGACCACAAGTGTATCATGTATATTTTTTCCTTAAAAGACATTAGTATGAGGCATAAGATAAGGCTATAGTTCCTCCAGGACAATGTCTTTGATATTTTATATAATTAATGGAATAGGAATGTGGTGTCAAATTCTATCATTAGAATATATTTTTCTTAGTTAGTGGTTGAGGAATCAGAATATTTAGCCTCATTTCAATTTTCATTTATGGGAATGTTTGTTTCCTCATATCATTAGTGAATGGTTGTTACCCAAAATTATTTTATTGTGTGTCAGGGATAGTTAGTATAGATATACAAACTGTGAGACCTTACATACTCCGAGATCCACTGGACATGCTCTTGATGGATATTCTGAAGTTAGGGACCACACTATCCATTTCAAAGGACAGATGATGGTACCGTTGAAGTTGTGGGAGGAGGTGTTGTGGGAGTTTCAAACATACAATTTGGTGGTACATCTGGTAGTGTAAAATATGTACCAAAACCTCCGATGATAGTTTTTTTGTCCCGTATTGAAGAAAGGAGTTATGTAGTTTGTATCTTGATGCCTCTCTTGTTAATAAGTGATTGTAGAGGATCAACTTCTAGTGAGTTTAACTCAACCCAATAATGTTCAAGAGTGTAATTAGGATGAAATTTCAATTGATAGCATGATGGGAATGTAAAATACATCATGGGGACATGATGACATATGGGTGAACATATTGCGACTCACCTAGTCGGACCATATTGTAGATTTTTTAGTCCATAGTTCTGTAGATAGCATATGATGCATTTATTTTCATGGGATATTCTAACTCTATGGAATTTAGTCGATGATATTCTATGGCCTTTATTCTTTCTTCATATCTCAGTTATGGAGGGGATTGGGGGAGGCCTTCACGTCTTAGTTATTCTTGAGCATGGAATTTCACCCACAAAATGATGGTCATATAGTGCAAAACATTTAGGTCTTATAGTATGTGATACAATCATTTGTGTTATAAATTGACCATAGTTAAGAGGATCACCTACCCTGGGAGGTTTTTTCATAGAATCAATAGCTACCATTCCACCATTGGTATGACACAATTTTAGGATTTGTAAGGGATACATTATAGATCAATAATCCGTTTAACTGATCCAGGTGATTCAGAACTGATCGGTCCAATGTTTTTTAGAGATAATATAAATAATGTGCATAACATCTAGGAGTGGACGAGGACTATACATAGCCACCATATGTGTTATGCAGAGTGATGATGAAGACCAATAGAGTTTTAATATGGAGGAAATGTGTTCTTAAGAGTCTCACCTTGATGTGTATTGATGATATTTGGATGTGGCTAAAAGTTATATCTGATATTTATTCATCATTACTGTATATTTCATAGATTTGGTGAGGTGGTATACTACATGGCTCTACCACCACAGTTGGATCAGGTACATGATGACTTCCCTGTGTCACAACTAAGGAGGAACATGCATCACCCATCACATGTTATCATCTTGGGAGGGATGGACATCAAAGATGGAGGTACGTTTCCATATTACCCATTAGAGATTGTGTATCAGAAGGAAAGGATCCTTCATACGTATATGATCCCCCTTGTGTGTGTCTGGTGGTTGAGTGAGAATATTTAGGAGAGAACCTAGGAGTTGGCAACCTAGGTGTGATCCCAGTAACCTCATCTCATTGTGTAAATTTTTTCCCATTTCAACACAAAAGTCCCTAATTTGGGGAGAATATAATAAATTAGTTTTTCAATGTATTATTTTATGATTTTATATAGATTAATTTTGAGATCGGATGCTGGGAAATTGTGTGATTTTATAGCCTTGTGTTCCCGAAAGAAAGGTTTGAAATATATTTAATATATTAAATAGCACGTACATGAATTTTTCCTTATAATGTAGAATAACTTTAAATGGGGTCCTAGAACAGAAAACTAAAGGCACCCTTGAGTTAAAAATGAGTTTTTACCCAAGGCATGACACTATATTTGTCAGTGAGGCTCGTTTCTAAAAAAATTCATCACATGTGGAAAATTAATAATGTTAATTGATTAATGAATTTATTTTTCTTTATTCAATGCAATGAACTTATTCCTTATTAATTGTACAATTATAGATTCTTTTTCTAGGTTGGTTGTTAACCCTTATAGGCAAAAATTTCACTAAAGGAGAGAGTTTTGGTGAAGATGATGGATTGGGATCAATTGGATGATCACTGCACTCTTGGAGTTTATAGATCTCGTCAAAATGGAAATCCAGAACTATTCTCTATTAATGGTCGAACTAAACTCTAGGTAAGATGTTTTTTTTATTTCTATCCTTTTCCTTAATATTAGAGGAATGAAAATAAATTCCATGAACATAATTGATAATCATGTCATTTATATAATTAAATTGATGGAAATATTTATTTTTTCATTTGTATTATCCTTCTTTCTTAGTCACCTTCTATAAAAATGTATCAAGTCCAAACAAAAATAGTTGAGGTTTTTTCCTCTCATTTAATGGATCTTGGATTCCCCCAACGTTATTCACACGTTCACCTCGAGTGTTTTATTTTATCCCACAGTTCGATGAATACATTGTATTTTGTCATTGTAAAATAGTTCGTTGGTGCAACAAAACAATTTGATGTGTGCGGTTCATGGTTGATAGTGAAATCAAGGTGCAAAAATGATAGTGGATGATTGGGAATAGAATAGATATATTTTTGGTTCTCGTTCTTCATATTTTTGGTGCATGGTGATTTTTTTGATCATTTGATCATTTTTAAAGTCGATTTGAACACAGATTCTGACTAAAGATGATGGAATGGCTTGGTCAATCTATGCTCTATAGGTTACAGTGATGGTGGTGGCTCTGAAAATGTCTAGGATAGTGCGGAAGAAATCTAGAAATTCACGATTACGTGGAATGTAATCTTGTGTTACACACCATGTGGGGCCCCTAGTTACAGTTCTAGGGTTCAAGCTTGAGTTAAATATCATAGCCTTTGTAACTCCGTCTCACAACATGTGACCCTATTCTATGTGTCTCTGAATTTAATTCTGAATTTAGACATACATGGGAAAAAATATATGATAATGTGGCATTCTCTTTAATTAGACATGAACACAACTTGGTGTACAAAGGCCAGTACACAGACATGACCACCATACATGGACACGGGCATGTGTCATGGGTATGAAGTATTATATTTCTACATGTCATGTACTTCTGATACAAATAGTTTATATGAATAATTAAATTTTTTGCAATGCTCTTCCACAAGGACATTCATGTGGATAGTTTCACACCCTGTGTACCCCCTTGTACATGTTGTGTACCCCCCCCCCCTTTAAGTGTGTTTGTAGCTCTTTGTTACCATATTTTGGACCAGTATTGGTTGAGTGTGTATCCTTGGAGATCTCCCTCAAAGGTACAATGTGACATTAATCCATATCACCAAATTGTGTTCCTATCTATAGGAAGCTTCTCAAATAGAGTTAAGGTGTCCCTCCATGAGACTGGAGTGCAATCATGTATCATGCTTTGTTCCCAAGGAGCGGTTTGTGAAATCATTATGAACTCCCTATGTAGTGAATTGATCATCCATCTAGAAGGATGTATTAGTATGGTTTGTGATATCATTGAGATATGATCTCCTACGTAGTGGTTTGATCCAGATTGGGTTTGTGGTGTCCCCTAAATGGTTCGGAATGCGACCCCCTATCTGTGTATTAGGGTATTCTAATACCATTAATATTTCTTGAATGGGGACCAATGAGATAGACCCCTTCATCTATTTTCTTTGACGATACCATGTCTTAAGTAGTGGATTCCCCTAGAAAGATCATTTCATCAAACATAATCATGTGGATGACAGTTGGTTTTGACCCCCTAATGACATGGTGTCATTCTTGAGTATATTTAGGTTTTTTAGTATACAGTGATTGTTATTTCTTTTATTGGGATCACTATACTTGTTTATTCATTTTTATTGATTTCATGGTGTTATATTAGGTATTGTTATACTCACACGTACATTGGATTATCCCACACGTGTCATGCCTCTTGCAGATGATTACCCATTTGACAGTGTCCTAGGAAGATAAGGAGTGGGTGGAGAATATGTAGGGATTTTCTATCATGACCCGACCCTACCGGTCTAGAGCCGCAACTACACGAAGCCTGCCCCCATTGTCCAGGTGCTGGCGACATGCACCAAAGGTGTAACAATATCGGGGAGGCCTTTGCCTAAGTACTTGTACACACACACACACAACCCACTCAATGGAGAAGTGCAGAGTAAAAAGGAACCCAAAGTACAAACAACTATAACCCAACCACAGTCATGCATCATCTTCTAAATAGAACTAGTAAAGTGTTGAAAAGTAATGACAAGATAACTGAAATGAAAATGGAAAAAACATGTGCCCAACCTGAAAGGTGCCACAACCCCGTAATAGGTAAACAAAAGTAAACAGCTGGTGAGTCTCACACATGAAAGTCCTACTATGACCACTGAATGTAGCCCAAGCTCCTATGTCATCTACGCTCCTCTGTAGTCTCAATCAACCTGTCTGTCATCTAAAAGGTTACACCAAGTGTGGGCAAAGCCCAAACAGGGGTGCGTATAAAGATACTCAGTAGGATGCCCCAAAAGATTGAGGGAGCAACAAAGGAGGTACTAAAACAGTGAGTAGTAGATAGAACAAAGAACTGTGTAAGAGCACAATAGAGAGAGTGCATCTCAACCCAACAAAAGAAAGGAAGTAGACCCATCCAACCCAAGAGGAGCTAGACACGGAAAGCACGTGGCATACTCCGCGCATCATTGCCCCTTCTAGAATGAGAGTAACTGAACCCAAGGAGTGGGAAAAAAATTGGAGTTTATAAATATATATATGCTCAACAAGAAACCCGAATGAGTGTGTAAGTGGATCACTATCTCCAAGATCATCCCAGGAAAAGTCACCAACAGTTCTAAGGATATCCAACACTAATGCACAACAGTCCCACGTGTCAAAGATGTCTCATCGCTAAGTCACAGAACCAAGGGTCCCGCTCCAGTAATCATGGAGAAATTTCACTGACGAACCTCATCAAAAGGGATGATTCTGGAAGAAGTCAGCAGGTAAACCAGTGCCCAACCCAACTGGAGGGTAAACCCTAAGAGGTCGTCGGGTGACCCACTGCCCAGCCCCACTGGAGGGTAAATCCTAAGGTCAACGGGTAACCCACTGCCCATTCCAGCTAGATGTTAAAACCTAAGGTCAATGGGTACCCCACCTCCCAGCCCCGGTAGAGGGTAAACCCTAATATGTTGGTGAGTAACCCACTTCCCAGCCCTGCTGGAGGGTAAACCCAGAACTGGTCTGATTACTCCGCACTGCCCGTGCCATCACTGGGTGTCACTAACATCGCTACCGTGCGTCGGTTCGGAGTGGGTCAAAGAAACCTCCAACCAATTCCCTTTCATGTTTCCACATTTAATGATATCTCGAAAGAGGCGCCACACGCCCAAATGGATTACACTAATGCAATCCTCGGGAAAAATCACACATGATAGACTATTTACTCACTCGAAACGGACTCCCGAAGAAAAAGTTATTCAATACAGCCTTTCCCATACGACATCTCATGGGGCCCACACCTCGGTCCCGAAAAAGGTCGGTTGAACTATGCCATCACGATTCTCTCAGAAAAACACACCAAAATGACTATTCATTCGCCCCAAATAGACGTCAGATGAAAAATTCGTAGTACGCTGCACACAGCTTAAAAGATGGATCGTGGGGCCCATGCCTCAACTCCAGCTTCAACGCCTGCAACCATCCTGGACTACTTTTTCATGACTCTAGGGTCACAACACTACTGATGGCGCCTAAAATGGACTACGTATGTGTTCGCACCATCCGAAACCAGAATCCCAGCGAGGCGCTAAGTAATGTTTAAGGAGCGTGTCGCACCCCCAAGCTCCCATCTCAGGAATTAAAAATCCCCGATACTATCTCAAGCCCTTTTTCTCAATCCGTGGATTGCGTCTCCATAGACGGCACACAAATCTGACACTCGGTTAGCAATTTAGGGGCATTTTAGCATCAACAGACGAAGATGGGGTGGCCTGGACCGGTTCGGCCGATCCACCGCGGCCTGCGGTTAACCGCACGGGCCGCACAGATTTACCTAGACCTTAATGAGCCGGTCCGGATAGTACCACATGAGACCCACATTTCACGGGTCTCGATTTATCCTGGGGTGATGACGCCCCGATCTCCCGCGGCACGCCGACCGACAGAGCCGGATGACCCGCATGCCAGCGCCGACCGCCGCCACCTGGGGAGCCTACTGCGCCCCCGCCAATGGAGCCCGCCGCACTGCTTCCTGGGGATCATTCCGTGCCGCCTTCTGAGGAGCCCACCGTGCCACCGCCGTCGCCCGCCGGACCAATCCTAGAACCACCAGAAAACAAGAAGTTTGGCTGGAAAACTTCCCCGGGCTACCCCAGACACCCCGGGACTCGGATTTGCAATCCGAAAAGAGCGTTGGAAAGCTCAGATAGAAACCTACGCATATATGGCCCTCTATTGACAAATATGCAGAAATTAGACACTATAATTTGGGTTCTAAGAAGATGAGGAAATTTAAAATGAAACGCAACGAACCTACCTCGCAGGGCGTAGCCCATTGCTTCACAAATGACCCGCCGGAGCCGCAAACACCTCGATGGGGGAGGAGAAAAAGCTTGAAGTGAGGTGGATCCTTTATTGGGAGAGTGTCCACCAGGGAGAAGGTATATAGGAAGGAGGGGGTGGATGTGCTTAATTAGGAAAAAAATTAATTAAAAAATTAATTAATTTTTAAACACCGACCAGTAGGCCCGTACCTGAACTTTCGGCGGGGTCGAGGTTAAGCTGCTCCTAGGGTAAAATCAATGTTTTGAGCGCAAAAATGGTCTCAGAATTATAATCTGAGCCTCCGTTTAGAAGTTATATTGTTTACGCCCAAGGCCCCTAAATTACAAAAATGCCCCTGGTGGCGTTTTCCACAGAAAGGCCGCGCCCGTGAAAGTTACACCACTCCTGGGGTAAACAGCACACTCCGAACTCAACGGTGCCCTCAGGTTTTCCATCCGAGCAACCGTTTAGGAGATATTCTAGTTATTTGGTGTGTCTAGTGTGAACGCACTTAAAATTTAATTCTGGCCACACTGGGGCTCAGAATCACACGCAGTCTGAATGCCCTGCTCTGGAATAACATCATGAAAATTTCAAAGTCTTACAGGCTCAAAACCCGAGTTCTTATATCATTCCCTCCATCAAGTTTTTTGTCCCTGAAAAATAAAACTATAAAAAAACTCAGGATACAGAGCCCGCATCTGGCTCTCCCGTTCCCAGGTTCTCTCCTGTACCCTCCCATGCCGCCACAACACACAAACCAAAGGAATGGTCAATCCACACAGAGTATGCTCTTGTCGGTCCCCAATTGCCTCTAGGTGTTCCGCAAAGGTGGATCCATCCTCAATGTCCATCTATCCCTAGTCGATAACACGCGTGGGGTGTGAAAATATTTCATTAGCTGCGACACATGGAAGACATCATGCACCCTATCCAGGTGTGGGGGTAGAGCAAGATGGTAGGCAACCTCACCAACCCTGTGCATGATCTCAAAGGGCCCAATGAACCTCGGGGATAGATTGCCTCCCCGGCCTAACCTCTGTGTTCCACACCGCGGGGAGACTCTAAAAAAGACATGGTCCCCCCGCTCGAACTCCAAAGGAATGAGATTATGGTCTGAATATGACTTTTGTTTGCTTTGAGCCATCCTCATCCACTAACGAATGACTTGCACTTCCTCCATTGTCACTTGTACCAACTCTGGGCCCATGAGAGAGGTCTCCCCAACCTCTGTCCATCACAATGGTGACCCTAAGGTCTCCCGTAGAGGGCCTCAAAAGGTTTCATGCCGATAGTACAGCGGTAACAGTTGTTATACGTGAACTCCACCAAGGGCAGGTGATCCTCCCAGCTTAGGCAAAAGTCTAACATGCATACCCTAAGCATATCCTCTAACACCTAGATAGTGCGCTCTGTCTGCCCATCCGTCTAGGGGTGAAAAGTTGTACTCATCCGCATCTCAGTCCCGAATGCCTCCTACATGCCTCACCATGATCGCGACATAAACCGTGTGTCATAGTTGTAGACGATCGTCGAGGGTACTCCATGAATGTGGATGATCTTCTGAATGTATAGCTACCCAAGACTCTCCACCGAGCTCTGCTCCCTGATGGAAAGGAAGTGTGGCGACTTTGTGAGTCGGTCCACTATCTCCCAAATGGAATCATGGCCATTCACTATGCGTTGAATCCCCATGACGAAGTCTATAGATATGTCATCCCACTTCCACTACGGGATATCAAGGGGATGCAACAACCCTTCTGAAACCTGATGCTCTGCCTTCACCTTCTGATAGGTAAGAAACCGAGAAACTAACTCAGCTATGTTACGCTTCATGCCAGACCACCAAAACTGCCGCTGAAGGTCTCTTTACATCTTCCCCACACTAGGATGTAATGCCAAGGGAAAAGTGTAGAATTTACACATCACCTCCTCCCTCATCTCCACTGGTACTACAGGTCTCCCTTGGAATAGGATCTTGGGATTTACTCCTTCAGAATACCCATGGGTGTGTCGCCTGTGGATATCTAATCACACAGTACCTTGCTGTCGACATCCCCTAGTTGTGACTCTCTCACGCGCTCAAGGAGTGAAGGAGTCAACACCATTGACTGCATAAAAGTCATACCCTCCTGCTCCACCAAGGTCACTATAGAGAATCCAACTTCTTTGAAGCTTCCCACACTAGACGAGCCTGGGAATTCCTGCTAAGGGCATATACTACTACGTTTCACTTTCTTGTATTATAGACTATCTCGAAATCATAATCTTGTAGAAACTCTTGCCAACGCCTCTGCCTAAGATTCAGATCCCTCTCAGTTAAGATGTACTTGAGGCTCTGGTGTTCTGAGTAGACCACAAAAAATTCACCCAGAAGGCAGTGTCTCTATAACCTCTAGGTGAAGACCACCGTGGATAGCTCCAAATCACGTGTCACATAATTCTGCTCATGGGGCCTCAACTTCCTCGACCCAAATGCCATCACTACCCGCTGCTGCATCAGCACGCACCTGAGCCCAGCTCCTGAAGCATCACAGTATACCACGAACTCAAAGCCCTCCTATGGCAGCCTCAACACTAGATCACTAGACATGCTCTGCCTCAACTCCTCAAAGAACTTCTTTAACTAATCAATCCAGGTGAATGGTCGTCCCTTCCGCATCAATGTGGTCAAAGGGGCAGAAATCCAGGAGAAGTCTTCCACGAACCACCTGTAGTACCCGACTAAACCAAGGAAGCTTCATACCTCAGATTCATTCTTTGGTGGATCCCAAGCAAGCATTGCCACTATCTTTGCGGGGTCTACAACTAAACCCTATTCCAAAATGACATTCCCCAGAAATTGAACATCATGAATCTAGAACTGACACTTCGAGAGCTTCCCACATAGCTGGTGCTCCCGGAGTAATTCTAGGATCATCCTTAAATACTCTGCGTGCTCCTCCTCCTTCATAGAGTAGATGAGTATGTCGTCAATAAGGACAACCACAAACCAGTCCAAGTACAACTAGAATATTTGGTTCATCAAATACCTGAAAATAGCAGTTTCATTCGTCATGCCAAAGGGCATCACCAGAAACTCGTAATGCCCACAACGACAACAAAAATCCAACTTCAGGATATCAGCCTCACGAACCTGAAACTGGTGGTAGCTGGATCGAAGATCAATCTTAGAGAACCACATTGAACCTCTCAACAGGTCGAAGAGGTTGTAAATCCTTGGAAAATGGTACTTGTTCTTTATCGTGGCCTGATTCAGGCGACAATAATACACACAAAGCCGTAGGCTCCCTTCTGCCTTCTTCAAAAACAAAACTGGAGCTACCTAGGGGGACACATTGGGCCTGATGAATCCTTTTTGATGAAGGTCATCCTACTGATGTCATAGCTCTCAATGCTCTTTGGGTGACATATGATAAGCCTCACATGATATCGGGTTAGTCCCCGACTGCAAGTCAATGCAAAACTCTGTCTCTCACCTTAGAGGTAGTCTCGTGACATCCTCAGGAAAGACATCCATGTAGTCCTCTACAATGGTAGGGATCCAGGTTCTTGTATCATCTTCTGCTCTGAGAGCCATTCTTTCCAACTGATGAGAAAAAGGTCATGGTCTCCTACTCAGAGTACCCATATGCTCTGCCACGAGGTCTCGTTCACTGAGGATGGTGAATCTCGTCCCATCAGAATGCATGAATCTGACTCGTCTGCGACGACAGTCGATCTGGGCGTGAACCATAGAAAGCCAATCCATGCCCATGATGGCGTCGTATGGTTCCATCATGATAACCAGTAGGTCCCACGTGAAACTCTCTTCTCTGAATGAAAGCTCGCACTGTCTGCAAACAAAGGTCACATACAAGGCACTCCCTATAGAAACCTCAAGGCTAAGCGTGGGTGTCAACACCTCTACTGGGAGCCCCAACTCTAGTACAAAATGAAGTAATATAAAAGGGTGGCTGGAACCTGTGTCTACTAGTACTGAAGCAAACGTCGAGTAAACACAAAGTGTACCTTGGACCATCTCGTGTTCTGGGGGGTCACGATCACCCATAGCCTGAAGCTGCCTGCGGCCCCTACCGCCAGCTCCCTGAGCAGGGCATGGGCCGCCCGATGGTGGTAGTGGAAAGGCCTCGAAACGCTATACCTCACGTCTAGGTCCTGCCACTCTACCTGCACCGCCTCCCGGAGGACCACCCTATCCTCACCTAAGAGTTCCCTGGTCATGATGCTGTCTCTACCGTTGTGGTGCGCCCACTGCCTGCCACAACTGCTCGGTACACCTGGTTGGGAAGTCCTATGCTGGATGAACCCATCCATCACAGAATAGCACCAACTCTCTCCCGACTGCCCCGGTGCTCTACGACACCATTGTGGTGTATGACCCTGCCCCTGAGTCTACTCACAAAATGGTCTCCTTGACTGAGGATTTTCTCTCTTCCGCCTAACTACTACCAAAGATTCTACTCTAAAGAGGCCACTACTAGGCTCTGCCAGCTGGCGTCCCTCAGTCAATAAGACCTCTGTCACGAGCTCCCACTATAGCACCCCAGCATAAGTAGGGATGCGCATGGGAACTATGCTATCACAAATCTCCATGAGATGAACCTTCTCAAACTTCCACTCCCGTAAGTAACTATCGTGGATCATATCCTTTGAGTAGAATGTCAGATCGGTAAACCAGGCCAATTACTGTGCCATGGTCATCCCCCAAACTTCAGCTCTAGAAGCACCTGATTCCGATCGAGGCGTAAATAAGTGGGGGAGTACTCCTCCCAAAAGAGTTGTTGAAAACTATCCAATGTGAGAGACAACTCGTCGTGGGTCTACGTAACCAACCCCCAACAATGCCCAGCCGTCCCGAGGGAAAGGATGGTAGTTAGGGCTACCATCTGGTCCGCTGGTATCTGTACCAACCTGATAATTCGGTCCATGGACTCTTGCCAGTCTTCCGCTGCCTGGGGATCCAGGTCCCTGCAGAACTTCTGCGGCTGCTGACACTAGAAGTCTCGGAGTGCACTCAGCCTGCGCTCAACCTCAACCTATGCTGCCGGTACTAACCGCCACTCTCCAGATAGAGGGGCTACCACTGAACCACTGTCTGGAAGGGGATCACGTGAGGGTCCCTGAACTAATGCCTCATCGCTCGCCAGGTCGTCGTCACGATCTAGAAAGGGTAACCTAGCCGGCTTCTGTCGTGGGGGCATCCTGAAAATTATCAAGGATTACCTTGATCAAATGAGCATATATATATATAAAATAGCAATCACAAAGGGGAGATGACTCAAAAGGAATTTCAAAGACTCAATCCTATCAGATGCATGTTCCAAATTCCCTACATCAATTGTCATAGTGTGCCGATTCAATAAGCGGGTTATCAGGGTCCTGGTGAATGGATACATCAACTGCCCATACCATTACTGGACTCCCTGGCCTGCGAGCTGCTCTTGAAACACGTCGAAACTATTTCCCTAAATCCCAACCAATTCCTTTTTAGGGACGTCCGAACAACGCCCCAAGGAATAGACCACCTCTGATACCACTTTTTCACAACCCAACCCTACCGGTCTCGAGCCGTAACTACAACAAGCCCGCCTCCATAGGCCAGGGGCTGGAGACAAGCACCGAAGGCGTAACAATCTTGGGGAGGACTTTTCCTAAGTACATGTACACACACACACACAACCCACTCAATGCAGAAGTGAAAAGTAACAAGGAACCCAAAGTACACACAACAATAACCCAACCACAGTCATGCATCAACTTCTAAATAGAACAAGTAAAGTGCTAAAAAGTACTGACAATATAACTGAACAGAGAAAGGAAAAAACATGCACCCAACCCGAAAGGTACCACAACCCAGCAATAGGTAAACAAAAGTAAACAGCTGGTGAGTCTCACACCTGAAAGTCCTACTATGACCACTGAACGCAGCCCAAGATCCTGTGTCATTTACACTCCTCCGTAGTCTTGATCGACCTGTCCGTCTTATGCAAGGGCACACTAAGTGCGGGCCAAGACCAAGCAAGGGTGAGTATAAAGATACTCAGTAGGATTCCCTAAAAGCTTGAGGGAGCAACAAAGGAGGTACTAAAATGGTGAGCAGTAGACATAATAATGAATAGTGTAAGAGTACAATAGAGAGAGTGCAGATCAACCCAACAATAGAAAGGAAGTAGACTCATCCGAACCCAAGAGTAGCTAGACACGGAAAGCATATGGCATACCCCGTGCATCTCCGCCCCTTCTAGAAGGAGGGTAAATGAACCCAAGGAGAGGGAAAAAGTAGGGTGTATACATATATATATGCTCAATAAGAAATTTGAATGAGTGTGTATGGGTGTAACACCCCGCCCCTACCTCATTTCCTTGAGGATGCGGTGAGGGATACTTGGCCTTAAGCGATGTTCCCAAGACACCAAATGCTGTCAATAAATGCCGAGGGATTCACGATCGACTTGGGGAACGATTTTTCCTTAAGAAAAACCCAACCAAACCATCCACTAATAGCCACTATATGATGCATGTCACATAAATTACCCAATCATGCATTCCCAAAACACGACAAAGTTGTTCCACAATACAACCCAATCCAATACAACCAACCATATCAGAGTACAAGAAGAAACTAAACTACAAACACTACGATCCATGACACCATTGCAGCTCCACACTAATCTCCAAGCTCCACCGAGACATCACAATGCACCACCAAAGGAGGGAGATTCCTTACCTTTTCCCACGTCACGAAATACCACATCTACAAAGACACAAACATGCCAAAGTAGGGGGTGAGTTATAAAACTCAGTAGGTTTTACCCAAATGACTTCTCTACACATGCCACTAGGATAAAACCTTTAGCACATTTATATAAAATAGTTTATATAAAATAAATCACAAGTGCAACCATTTCCATAAGCCAACCACACCCTTACCAAGTCATTTCACCCAAACCAAACCACCAAGGGAAAGACAACCAAACATGCCACAAGACATTCCAACATTTACACATTAGCTCAACAATTCCATCTTGCAAAACAATGCACAACAAAACAACCATACAACCAAACAGTGGAGCTTCTATCCAACTGGTTCACCCATTCACACCAAGCGACACTTCCTGTCCACTTATCCTTGATGGTGGCACTTCCATCCACTATCCATCCCCTTTTTATAGTGGTACTTATTGCCATTTCCACACAACATTCAAACAATCCAATGCCAAACATATAACCGATCAATGTCACAACCACGTGCAATCAACCAATTCCATTTCATATCAATCCACTTCAATAAATCACCCATTTATTTAAAACCATTTTCCATGACAAAATATGTTTCAATAAAGAAATCTCTTTATGGAAAACCATTTCCATAAGTAATTTTCACAAATCAACCATATCATCCCATTTTAACATCCGCATTTTAAAATCCACAAGAAGAGCATTTCACCATAAAACCCCCATTTTCCCAAAAATCCCAAAAAAATCACTCAGGGGATTTCTAACCAATTTTGCACATAAAAACACAAATAATTTCAAACACAACAAATTAATTTTATCCAAAACCATTATCTCTAACCAAGTGGAGTCAAGAGAGAAGCAACCACCCTTTAGGGTTCCCGAGAAATTGACCCACAAGCAACTGCACCTCAAACCCGGCGATCACACCACCGAAAACTCTCTAAATCCATTTCCCTAATATTTACAACTCTTAAAAACATCATCAAAGGAAACCAAAACCCTATATCTACACACAACAAGTGTATATCTAGAAAACCAAGAAAGATGGGGATGTAGATCTAGAGGAAAACACAAGGAAACCAAGAGGAGAGACTTACCCAGGAGAAACCACCTTCAATCCGCCAAGAATCCTCTTCAAAACGCTTCCAAATTGAGTGAGTAAGCTCCTCCACCACCTGAGAACCGAATAACCCGAGTGAGCCACGAGTGGGAGGAAGTTTGGAGTGAAATAGCTTAAACCTTAGAAAGCCCGAAACTTATACCCCCATTTTTAAGTGGCCGCACGGTTAACCCGCATGGTTTGGAAAACCGTGCGCTAACCGTGCGCACATTACTGCCTCGAGAGCAAGGGCCTGCACGGTTTCCTCACATGGTTTGGAAAACCGTGCGTAGGCCGTGTAAAGCCTACTGTCTCCCTTTCAAGGTTTCTTGGAGAATCCGCACGGTTTCCACTAACTGTGCTCAAACCATGCACCCCTTTAAAAGCATCCAAACTCATCCAAAACCATTATAAACTCCCCCAACCACTTCCCAACTCATCCCATGCACTTTAAACACAAAATAATGCATAAAAGGGCCACATACCTCAAACTGGGGGTACTAAATTCTCCCCACCATTGGAATTTCTATCCTCAGAAATTATTGAACCCGCCCTTTGCCGAAAGAGCTCAGGCCACTACTTGACCATCTCTTTCTCCCACTCCCAAGTCTCCTCTTGAATTTGACCATGTTTCTACAAAACATTAACTAAACTGATGATTTTACCATTCAAGAATTTCTCTTGCCTATCCACAACCCAAACTGGCATGTGCACCAACGAAGCATCCGGTTCTAGCTCAACATGATCCTATCGAATCACGTGGTCACGATACAGCTGATACTTTTTCAACTACGATACATGAAACACATTGTGCACCGCACAAACCCTAGGTGGAAAAGACAAATGATAAGCCACCTCCCCAACCCGATCAAGAATGTCAAAAGGTCCAATATACCTCGGATATAACTTTCCCTGCTTCCCAAACTGACGATGTACCAACCTAGGAGAGATCCTCAAGGAAACATGATCACTCACCTCGAACAACAACGGCCTTCGACGATGATCCGCATACAATTTTTGACGACTCTGAGCCGTCTCCATTCTCCTCCTGATCAACTTTATCTTCTCCATAGTCTCCTGGACAAGGCTCAGTCAAACCATGGAGGACTCCCCCGTTTCCACCCTACATAGTGGAGAACGACATGGTTTCCCGTACAATGATTCAAATGGAGCCATCTGTATGGATTCCTGATAACTGTTATTGTATAAGAACTCAACCAATGACAAGTGCTCCTCCCATGAGCCACAAAAATCCCTGACACAAGCCCGAAACATGTCCTCCAGAGTTAGTATCATCCTCTCGGATTGACCATCCATCTAAGGGTGATACACCGTGCTCATAGTCAACTTTTTCCCAAGGACTTGCTGTAAGGATTTCTAGAAACGAGATGTAAACCTCGGATCTCTACCTGATACAATCGAAACTAGAACACCATGCCTCTTTATCACATCCCAGATATAGATTTTGGATAGATCCTCCACCGTATGAGATTCACGAATCAGGATAAAATGGGCCGACTTCATTATCCAATCCACTATCACCCAAATGGAATCGTTTTTTCTGACCATTCGTGGGAGACCTGTGACAAAATCCATCGCTATCTGCTCCCACTTCCATATAGGGATTGGTATAGACTGCAACATTCTTGCTGGCCTCTGATGATCTGCCTTGACCTGCTGACAAGTCAAGCATCTCGAAGCAAACTCAGACACTCTTTATTTCATACCAGCCCACCAAAACTATGCTTTCAATGCTTTATAAATTTTTTGAATTCCAGGATGAATAGACCACCTGGAATTATGATACGGCCTGAGAAGATCTTCTTGACAACTAACTGGTACAACCATCTGATTCCGAAAACACAAAACTGAATCTCCATTCAGTTAGCAACACTTAATGGTCTCCCCACTATTGAGTCTCGAACCCATGGTCACACACTCAGAATTAGATATATATGCCTCTTTAACCAGGCCAACCAAGTCAGTAATCAACAAAACCGGAAAGAAGACTGCTCTATTGGCCTGGTCCTCACATTCCATCCGCATATTGGCTATAACCGACATCAGCTGCCACTGGACCCATGCCTGTTTTACAGCCTGAGCATATTATTGTCTACTTAATGCATCTGCCACTAAATTTCCCTTACCTAGTGTGTACATTATGTCAAAATCAAAAATCTGGAGATATTCCATCCATCTCTTTTGCCTCATGTTCAAATCCCTTTGTGAGAAAATGTGCTTCAAGCTCTTATGATCTATGTATACCGTGAATTTCTCCCTAAAGAGATAATGATGCCACACTTTCAAAGCATGGACCACTGTTGCCATCTCCAAATCATGGGTTGGGTAGTTCTTCTTCTGCACCCTCAACTTCCGTGAGCCATACACAACCACATGATTTCCATGCATGAGAACTCACCCCAACCCTGATCCTGATGCATCACAATACACCACGTACCCTTTTCCTGGTTCTGGCAAAACCAAGATTGGTGCTGATTTAAGGTGACCCATTAACTCTTCAAAACATTGTTGACACTGCTCATTCCACCATAATGGAACATTCTTCCTTGTCAAAGATATCATCGGTGAAGCCAATCATGAAAAATCACAAACAAAACACCGATAATACACAGATAGACAAATAAAAATCCATATCTCAAACACATTCTTTGGTGGTTTCCACGAGATAATAGCCTCTATCTTTTCCGGATCCACTGAAACACCTCTTTCAGAAATTACAAGGCCAAGAAAACGAACATCCTGTATCCATAAGTCACACTTTGACAATTTGGCATACAAACAATGATCCCTCAAGATCCCTAGCACTGTCTCCAAGTGTTGATGATGCTCCACCCTTGTCTTTGAATACACTAGAATATCATCTACAAAGACCACTGCAAATGAATATATATATCTCTGAAATATCCTATTCATCAATTCCATAAACACTGTTGGCGCATTTGTTAGACCAATGGGCATAACCACATATTAATAATGGCCATATCTACTTCTGAAAGCTGTTTTTGGAATATCATCTTTCCTCACCCGCAATTGATTATATCCTAAACTCAGGTCGATCTTGGAGGACCATTGGGCTCCCCTCAACTGGTCGAACAAATCATAAATTCGTGGGAGTGGATATATATTCTTTATCATAACTTGGTTAAGTCGACAATAATCAACACAGAGTCTCAAAGTTCCATCTTCCTTTTTCACGAACAACACCGACAATGCCCATGGAGACATGATAGGCTAGATAAAACCTTTGTTTTCTAACTCTTCAAACTAGAATTTCAATTCCCGCAATTCACCTCATGCCATCCGATAAGACAAAATTGAGATAAGACTGGTCCCCAGAAAGAGATCAATCATAAACTCCACATCTATTACAGGAGGTATCCCAGAGAATTATTCCGGAAAAATATCCATGAACTGATCCACCACTACTGGAAGAACATTCTACTCAACACTGTCTACCAATTCCAATGAAAACACCGCCAACTGATACGATAACGTACCGACTGCTGGTGCCAACAAACCCGTTTCGCCCTGCCTTTCATGCCTCCCTCCTCTAAAGAGATGTATAACACCATCGTGTGTTGCAAAAACCATTTTCCACACATTACAGTTGATGTGGGCCTTAAAATCCACCAACCAATCCATTCCCAGGATTACATCATACCCACCCATCTCAAGCATTGAGAAATTTCACATTAGCTCAACCTTTCCCACAACGATACAAAATTCTCTACACAAGTTGTCTCACCACTCTCTTAGACCCAGAGGAGTTTGATGTTTCAAAACCGAGGGCATCATTTCTACCCTTAAACCCAACAAATCAACCACACGTGTAGAAATAAAATATTGTGATTCACCCGTATCAAACAACACTTGCATCAAGGTAGAATTTAATAGAATAGTACCTCGCACCGTGGATGGTCCCGACTGATCATCCACCACAACTTTCTCAGATCCAAGAACATGTATTCTTCCCACACTCATCTCTTTATTGCCCTGTTGAGGCGTCATGGTATTCCGATAATCACCATGACCCACTTTACTCTGCTGAAGAGGGGTGTGCTATTGTCCCCGTCCCGTCAAAGCATACGATGTCTGTGATCCCTGAGAAGTATCATGCGCACCCTAACTCAGAGCATTCTGACAATAAAACTGCATATGCCCTATCTTATTGCAATTACTACATGATCAAGGTTGTGTCATACAATCTCGCTTGATGTGGCTCGTCGAACCACACTGAAAACATCCCGGCTTGCTCTGGGGCATTGGAGGATGATTCACCGACCCTGCCGTCAGATTATATACCATATTCCCAACCTAGGAATGAGTTTACCTCATTCACTTGAACCCAAAATTAGAGTTCCCCCTATTCCCCATGGGTACCACCATGATTCATCCACCTGGAGCGTCCAACAAATCCCACTGAGCCACTAAGGCACTATTCACCATCTCTATGTAATCATCTATACACAACACCACTATCTTTGAATGAATTTCTTGCCTTAACCCCACTTCAAAGATCCTTTCCTTCAACAAAGTGCTACCCACCACCTCAGGTGAAAACCTCACTAAGTTCATAAACTTAGCTGCATACTCTTTCACCGACATAAGCTCCTGCTTCAAAATGAAGAAATCAGTCATACACTGAATTCTGAATGTATGTGGGTATAATTGTTTATTAAACAATTCTTCAAAGCCTTCCCACATCATACCCTGGTCCATCCCCACTTGGAATACCAACTCCCACCACTGAAGGGCATGATCTTCTAATATATATGTGGCCAACTTCACTTTTAACTCTACCAGTGTTCCCAAGAACTCAAAGATCTTGTTCATTCTATTCAACCATGCTTCTGCCCTCTCGGCTCTGAATCACCCATGAAGATGGGTGGATTATGCTTTTGAAATTTAACCGCAAGATCCACATGCCTTGGTTCATCCACGTTTTCCCACTTTCCACAGCTTGGAAAGCTTTCACTATAATTTGCACCAGCTACTAGTTCACCTGAGGCTCAGGTGCTACCACATTCTCAACAGCCTCCTCTGGTTGGTCTCAACGAGGCCTACCCAATACCATTTCTATAAACAAAAAACAAACAACCATGAGTCTCACTTTTGTAGACATCATGAAATCACATTTCAAATAGAATTACACAACACTATCACAACAAGGCTTTCCACGAGTTCACATTTTCCATGTTTCACCATTTTGAAAAGCAAACCATTTTCAAAATACCACCCGTTTCCATGTTTCAAATCCTCAGTTTTGAAACCCAATTCAGATTTTTTAAAATCCACACATTCATATCACATCATAAATAATTATATCCCAATGAAATATTCTTCCTAGAGGGAAGTCATTTCTACCTTATATGTCATGCACATCTCATTGGCTACACCCAAGACAATGAGAATTCCAATGCCTATAAGTGTCTCCAAAACACTTATGTACCCAACTCCCTGGTAACTTGAATTTTAGTATAAGAGGGTTAGCTACATATGTTTTTGCTATACATTCCAAGTTTCAACATTCTTATGCCCTGCTACCATCCCGACTCAAGGAATGCACCACAACGAATGTCAACACCAAATCTGAGAATCAACTCCAAAGGACCGAGAGAACTGATACCACTTGTAACACCCCGCCCCCTACCTCATTTACTTGAGGAGGTGGTGAGGGAAACTTGGCCTTATGCGACGTTCCAAAGATGCCAAAGGCTGGCAATAAATGCCGAGGGCTTCAAGATCAAGTGGGGGAATGATTTTCTCTTAAGACAAAACCAACCAAACCATCCACTAACAACCACTATATGATGCATGTCACATAAATTACCCAATCATGCATTCCAAAAATACAACCAAGTTGTTCCACAATACAACCCAAACAAATAAAACCAACCATATCAGAGTACAAGCAGAAGCTAAACAACAAACACTACGAGCCCTGAAACCACCACATCTCCACACCAAGCTCCATGCTCTACCAAGACATCACAATCCATCACTAAAGGAGGGATAATCCTTACCTTTTCCCACGTCACGATATACAACATTTGCAAAGACACCAACGTGCCAAAGCAGTGGGTGAGTACTAAAACTCAGTAGGTTTTCCCCAAATGACTTCCCTATACACGCCACTAGGATAAAACCATTAGCATGTTTATATAAAACAGTTTATATAAAATAAATCACAAGTGATACCATTTCCATAAGCCAACCACACCCTTACCAATTCGTTTCACTCTAACTAAACCACCAAGGGAAAGCCGAAAAAACATTCCACAAGCCATTCCAACATTTACACATTAGAATAATAATTCCATCTTGCAAAACAATGCACAACAAAACAACCATACAACAAAACAGTGGAGCTTCTGTCTAACCTGTTCACCCATTCACACCAAGCGACACTTCCCATCCACTTATCCTTGATGGTGGCCCTTCCATCCACTATCCATCCCCTTTTTATAGTTGTAATTCTCACCACTTCCACACAACATTAAAACAAGCCATTTCCAAGCATATAACCCATCAACTTCACAACCACGTGCAATCAACCAATTCCATTGCATATCAATCCACTTCAATAAATCACCCATTTATTGAAAACCATTTTCCATGCCAAACCACGTTTCAATAAAACAACCTCTTTATTGAAAACCATTTCCATCAATCATTTTCAGAAATTAACCATATAATCCCATTTAAAAATCCCCATTTTAAAATCCACAACAAGATCATTTCACCATAAAACCCCCATTTTCCCAAAAATCCCCAAAACATCACCCAAGGGATTTCTAACCAATTTCTCACATTAAAACATAATTAATTTCAAGATGAAAAAATTAATTTTAACTAAAACCATTAGCTTTAACCAAGTGGAGTTGAGAGAGAAGCCACATACCTTTAGGGATCTTAAGAAATCGACCCACAACCAACCACACCTCAAACACGACGATCGTACCACCGAAACCTCTCTAGATCCCTTTCCCTAACATTCACAAGCCTTAAAAACATCATCCAAGGAAAGAAAAACCATATATATACACATAACTAGTGTAGATATATAAATCCAAGAAATATAGGGATGTAGATATAGAGGAAAACACAAGGAAACCAAGAGGAGACACTTACCCGGGAGAAACCACCTTCAATACTCCAAGAAATGTCTTCAAAATGCTTCAAAATCAAGTGGGGAAGCTCTTAAACCCCCTGAGAACCGAAGAACCCGAGTGATCCACGAGTGGGAGGAAGTTTGGAGTGAAATAGGTTAAGCCCGAGGGAGCCCGGAACATACAACCCCATTTTTAAGTGGCCACAAGGTTAACTCACACGGTTTGGAAAACCGTTCACTAACCATGTGCACACTATTTCCTCGAGAGCAAGGGTCCTCACTATTTCCTCGCACGGTTTTGAAATTTGTTCCCAGGCTGTGCCAAGCCTACTGTCTCCCTTGCAAGGTTTCCTAGAAAATCCACACGGTTTCCACTACCCGTGCTCAAACCGTGCACCCCTTTCAAAGCCTCCAAACTCATCCAAAACCTTTCCAAACTCTCAAGAACTCTTCCCAACTAATCCCATTCACTTTAAACACATTAAATTGCATAAAAAAGGCCACATACCTCAAACTGGGGGTACTACAAAGGGGATCTCTATCTCCAAGCTCAGCCTAGGAAAAGTCGCCAACAATTCTAAGGATATCCAACACTGATGCCCAAAAGACCCACACGTCAAAGCTGTCTCATCAATAATCCATAAAACCACGTTCCCGCTCCGGTAATAATAGAGAAAATTCAATAACAAGCCACATTGAAAGGGCTGATTGTGGAAGAAGACGTCGGGTAACCCACTGCCTAGCCCACCTAGAGGGTAAACCCTAAGAGGTTGTGGGGGACCTGCTACCCAGCCCCACTTGAGGGTAAACCCTAAGGTCAACAGGTAACCCATTGCCCAACCCAGCTTGAGGGAAAACCCTAAGGTCAACGGGTAACCCACTGCCCAGCCCGGCTGGAGGGTAAACCCGGAACTGGTCTGATAACTCTGCACTGCCCATGCCATCACTGGGTGTCACTAACATCGGTACCGTGCGTTGGTTCGGAGTGCATAAAAGGAACCTCATACCAATTCAATTTAATGTTTCCACATTTAATGAGATCTCGAAATAGGCTCCACATGCCCAAACAGATAACACCGTTGCAATCCTCGTGAAAAAACACGCAAGATAGACTATTTACTCGTTTGAAACGGACTCCCGATGAAAACGTTATTCAACACCGCCTTGCCATTATGGTATATCATGGGGCCCACACCTTGGTCCCGAAAAATATTGGAAAAAATGCTCCATCACGATGCTCTTAAAAAAATACGCCAAAATGACTATTCATTCACCCCGAACGGACATCGGATGAAAAAGTCGTAGTACGCTGCACACACCTTAAAAGACGGCCCGTGGGGCCCAAGATTCAACTCTAGATTCAATGCTTGAAACCACCTTGGACTGCATAATCATGACTCCAGGGTCACAATGCCACTAACGACGCCTAAAACGGACACCAGATGTGGTCACGCCATCCGAAACAAAAATCCTGGCGAGGCGCTAAGTAACGTTAATTGAGTGTGTTGCACCACCAAGCTCCCATCTCGGGAATTAAAAATCTCTGAGACCAAATAAAAACATCCTTCTCAATCCAAGGATCGTGTCTCCATAGACAGAATGCGAATTCGACACTCGGTTAGTAATTTAGGGTAGTTTTAGCCCCAACAGACGGAGATGGGGTGGGCCAGACCGGTTCTGCCGGTCCACCCCCTTTAGACCAGCGGTCCGTGGCTCGACCGCATGGACCGCCCGGTCCACCACGGACCATGATTCACCAGGCAGGCCACACAACAATACCCAGACCAGCACGAGCTAGTCCGGCTTTTCCACCATGGGACCCGCGTTTCGAAGGTCTCGGTTGTTCCCAGGGTTGCCATGACCCCGGTCTCGTACGGCACGCCGACCGGCAGAGCTTGCCAACCCGCGCACCCGCGCCGAGCACCGCTGCCCGGGGAGCCCGCCGCGCCGCCGACTAGGGAGCCCACCATGCCGCTGCCTGGGGAGCCCTCGGCGCCGCCGCCGGGGGAGTCCGTCGCGCCGCTGCCTGGGGAGCCCGCTAGGCCACCGCCTAGGGAGCCCACCTGGCCGCGGCCTAGGGAGCTTACCGCGCCGTCGCCTGGGGAGATATTTGCGGCACCTCCTGAGGATCCTTCCATGCCTCTACCTTGAGAGCCTGCCGCACCACTGCTGTCGCCTGCCGTACCACCCTGGAACCGCCGGAAAACAAGAAGTTTGGCCAGAAAACTTCCCGGGGCTACCCCGGACACCCGAGACTCAGATTTGCGATCTGAAAAAGCATTGTAAAGCTCGAATTGAACCCTAAACATCTATCTCCTTTGATCAACAAATAAACAGCAATTAGACACTATATATTGAGTTCGAAGAAGATGAAAAAATTTAAAATGAAACACAACGAACCTACCTCGCAGGGTGTAGCCCGTCTCTTCACAAACGACCCGCTAGAGCCGCAAACACCTCGCTGAGGAGGAGGGGAAGCATGAAGGGAGGTGGATCCTTAGTTGGGAGATCGTCCACCAGGGATAAGGTAAGGGGTATAAGGATGGGGTGGATGTGCTTAATTAGGAAAAAAATTAATTAAAAAATTAATTAATTTTTAAACACCCACCAGTAGGGTCGTACCCGTACACTCGGTGGGGTCGAGGTTAAGCTGCTTATAAGGTAAAATCCCCGTTTTGAGAACAATGGTGGTCTCGAAATTTTATTTTGAGCCTCCGTTCAGAATTTAACTAGTTTACACCCAAGTCCATTAAATTACGAAAACACCCCTGGTGGCGTTTTCCACAGAAGGGCCGTGCCCACGAAAGTTACACCCCTCCTAGGGTAAACGGCATGTTACAGACTCAACAGTGCCATGTTTTTTCCCATTGAGAATCTATTTAAGAGTTATTCTATTTAGTTGGAGTGTCTAGTGTAAACTAACTTAAAATTTAATTTCAGCCACACTGGGCTCGGAATCACACGCCTTCTGAACGCCCTGCTCTGGAATAAAATCAAGAAAATTTCAAAGTCTTACAGGCTCAAAACTCGAGTTCTAACATTTTCAGACCTAAGTGTGTTACCATAAGATATAATTTTTATTTTTCCCCTCCCATGGAGAAGTTTGGAATCATTATAGTTGTTTATTGGGTTTGTATTCAGATCCTTTATCCAATTTTAGTACTTTAGCGATGTACTCTATTATGGAATCATTAATATATGCATGAATTTGTTTCAGTTATTTTAAATTTTAGAATTTAGTGGTCATGGATATGTGTGTGTGTATACAGGTACAATAGGATAACTCATCCTATTTGTGTTATATGCATACTCAGCACTGGTCTCCTTCCCTTGACCTATTTGAGGTGGGTATAGAGTTCGTCACGGGTTGGTCCTTGGTGGGCCGGGTCGTGACTTCACGTTTATTTTGTGTACATGAAATTTTTTTCCACATAATTATATCAATCTTAATGCATAAACATAAAAAAATACCATGGAAATAAATGTTTTACAGACTCATGTCACATTACATAATCAAAAGATATTCCTCAAACAAGGCATTTAAGACAGGGCAATAAGGCATGAATTACACCATAAAAGGAACGATTAATAATAAAGGTATTTGTATAAGGTTCATATATATATATATTAGATTCATTCCTTAAAATTAAATGTAGATAAAGTGAATTAGATAGATAATTGTCATAACCCGAAGAAAAGGGTGTGTTAAAAAGATCCCTTACCTCAACCTCCATTTGTCACAGACGATATTTATCACCCAGAATAGAAAAGATAAGGTTATTATTTAAATTATCTCGAACTTATTTCATGTGCTTTATTCCTTTTAATTTAATTCTTATCATGTAATTCTCAATTACAAAACCAATTAATTTCCGGTTGAGAGTTTTAACGATAAACAGCTCATTTGTCCAAAATATATTTTTTTTCATTTCATAATAGTCAAGGATATTATTAAATAGTCATATCTAAAATGGTAGACACGAAATAATTATCATTTATATATTAGAAATATACTTTTTAAATATACCAATAATTTTTTCTAAGAATGATGGACTATGTTACAATCATGGAGTCGATAGACAGTAAATATGCATGAGTTACATTACCATTTTTATTGATCCTAATGAAAGTAATTAAGTGTTCTAATTTATTATCAGGAAGATCGTTATATCACAGATATAATATTATTTCATTAATTACTCTTACCCATACCATCCATGTGATGTAGTAACAAAAACGAATCACATCACTTCGCATGGAGGTTATCCATCATAGACAAGAACAACATAATAATTTGATCAATGGATGATATGGTGAGAAATTAAATAATAAATTTCATTTAAAAAATGATTAATATTTTATTAATATAATACAAAAACATCCAATTAATCATTATTTTTTTCAATTTAATGTATATGTGAAAAACAAATCACATCTCTGTGTGAGCCGATAATCTTCATGTACACATGAGAGACAAAGTCGTATTCTGTAAGGAATGAAATTTAAGAATGTATATATGATATTAAAATTTAAAAGGAAGAATAATATTATAAATATATTATATAAATATTATATACTTCATTATATATTTTCATGAGAGGCATTGATGGAAAATGATTTACGTCAGTTTGCGAGGTGGTAGTCCACCAGAAACAAAATTAAGGATTTCATTTACCATTTGAGGGAGGAGGATATGGTTGTTGGTCTTTACGTTAAAATAATATTATTATATTTAATATACTAATATTTTTATATCATAATGTTATTATAAAAATTTAAGGAGGTGGAAGATGAAATAAAAAAAATGCTCGGTTAAGGATGATACCTCTTCTTCAAAAAACATAATTGGGTGTGAACCAAAAGCCATCCTAGGATGTATTTCACACCAAAAAGGATTATAGGATTATTTTATTGAATTAAAAACGTTATTTCTTAAGTTATTTTCTAAAAAATGGGATTTGGAAGGGTTTAATGGGATGATGTGGTGGCCTTTTATAAGTGTGGGAGATGATCCACTTGGAATTTTTGAAAGGAAATAATTCAACCAAAGATTTTATAATTCCCCCATGCCAATAATGGTCCATTTTCAAGACTAATAAGTATTAATGTCAAAATATGAACATAAAATAGGAATTATACATGTATTGGTTCATTTTTAACCATAATTCTCTATTTCAACTCCCGATAAACCCATCTTTACCTTATTCACAATAAATACTTTTTACTACATTAACTATTCATTATGGTAAAAAAAGTTATTATTTTCAGATAATATATTCTATGATGATTAAAAATATGGAAACCTATTTTTAAAAATTCATTTCACGAATCTCCAGAACATAATTTATAATTAAACACATCGACGCATTGAAAATGATTTTCCCAAAGATAAGCATTCAAAAGATTAATATTCTTTTATACCATAATGTAATATTATATTTTTTATAATGAAATAAATTAGTTAAATAATATAGTTCAACTAATTTATCTTTAAAACTATTTTTATATATAATTTATCTTTTTAAATAATTTAAATGAAAATGGAGTTTTCTTTAAAATTCTTTATTTTTCACTATTCATCACAAAATTAATATTTTGATAAAGTTTTCAATAAATAACCCAATATAATTTTTAAAAATAAATTTAAAAATTGAGGTTTAATTTTTCATAAAAAGTATCTATATGTGGTAATAATTTATTTTAAATAATGTGAAAAATAGTCAATCAAATTTTACAAAAATACAGTTTTTTAGAAAACATTTCTTATTTATTAAAATGCCTAATATTTATTTATAATAAATAGATTTAAATTGAAATTAGTTTATACATTTAAAAACGAAATAATTTTGATAATTTATTTATTCCTATTAATACCCACCATCTCATTGTCTAGGTTTTAATTTTCATCTTTAAATAATAACATTTTAATAGATTATTGGGTTTCCTTTAAAACTGGTGTTGCCTTCCTCACAAGTTATCAAAAATATTGAATTATTTTAATGATATTATATATTATAAATTATGAGGTTGTTACATTATACTACATTAAATAAATTAAATCCTTCAATTTTAAGTTTTATTCAATAATGAAGGGTTTTTATTCAACAAATTCCTTTTTGGAAAACCCACATCAAAAAAATGGATAAAAAAAATACATTTTAAATTTGGAATGGGAAATAAGATGTTCTTATATGATAACAAACATATGTGGCTTCAAGTTGGAGAACATTTGGGTGATGTAAAAAATGGACATGGAAGAAAAAAAATAAAAAATTATGGAGTGTGATAGAAATCATCAATCAAAATAATGTGAATGATCATTCGAAAGTGTAAAACAAAAAAACCATAATTTGGTGATGAATCAAAAGACCATTGAATAATTGGATATGAAGGTAATAGGATAATATTTTTGCAAAAAATTATTTTACAAATATTTTAGGGTTTATTTTTATATCAGGATAGGGAACACAATAAAATATAGATACTTGATATCATTGAATTTGGTAAAAAAAACATTCAGTAATTGTGCTTCATTCGATTTCTAACTTACCTCATACTCAGATTAAATGAAAACCTAATTTTTTTCGGATGAACTAAAATTATCTTTTAACAGATCATAATGTCCATATATGTGTAAGAAGTTATCCCAATTAAATTTATTAAAACCAAAATTGTTAAAAAAGTGTAACATAATAACAAAAATTAATATGAATAAATTAATCAACAAAATTCTAAAATGAAATCAAGGGATTGATGTAGATAATTCCATAAATAAATAACCTTACATCCTAATTAAATTCCACAATCTTAACATGAATGAATGTTCTAACCTCAAAGTAAATCTTATATTCATTCAAATTATATATACAAAAACAAAAAAGTGTTTTCTGAAATAATACATTACATTAAACCGAATGGTTATATATATATATAACCAAAAAAATGATTCCAAAATATCATAATCAACTAAAAATAATAAAAATTCAAAATTATTTAATGCCCCAAAATGACTCAGAAAATATACATAATATTTATCTACCAATGTCCTTATGTGAAAACAATATCATACTCATCAGTACTATAGTGACCCTCGATTTTCATATGTGGATATTACATTACTTTTGATTAATATTCATTACATTATATTAACACATGCCTGAGGACCATTATTGTTCAGTGTATTTGGAAACATGGAAACATAAAACCAGTCCATAAGTGAGTTATTTGATCTCCCATTATGTTAGTCTTGACTAGACCATTTCTTAAACCTATTATACAAAATAAATTTCATTATAACTTGTGGAAAGGAAATATAAGAATGGTTGAGATTATATTAACTATAACTGTAAACAAGGGAGATATGTATAAATTACATGAGCATAAGGGTATGATAACATTAGAGATTTTTTCAAAAAGCATACCCTAGATATAAAATATTACAATCTTGAATAATTGAATAAATATTTGATGTCAATAAGACATGAATCATAATGAAATCAAACTACTTGAGACTTGAGAGGATAAAAATGTATTAAGGAATGGAAATTTTGGCATACACTTAAGCCTAGAAAATCACTTCCATATTGGTAAAGGCCTATTTACGAGGCCATCATTGATGAAAACAACCTTTACTAAGCCGAGTTCACTCCCCATTATAGCCATGTTTTACGGAACTGAGTTCATTCCCGATTCCATACATGTCCTACTGACTGGGTTCACTATATTTTCTTGAAATGTTCATCTAATGAGATATAAAAATATTTACCTAATGAATTGGATAGAGATATTGGTCCCACCCTTTTCATAGTTAAATATATATATATATATATACGTGTGGAAAAATATAATAAACATTTATTGTATCATAACCCTTTAAATGAAATGAGTATCATAACCACTTCCTCATATCATAACATGTTGAAAAGTGATACATCTCATAGTTATTTCATTATATAATAACCAGTGAAAATAAGAAGATTTCATAAGAATAGATTCTAGGTATAACATGGAGAAGGTAAATGGGTTTCATAAAAATAAATAAATACAAACTTTATCCATTTAAAGAATGAATATTAATGGTATCCATGGATCATATCCCCAGTAATTAATAGGATACACAAATAGATATCATCTTAGATGAAAAATAATTTGACTTGATTATTTAAAACATTTATTGAGGATAATATATTTTTATATTTGAAAAATTAGTATTTTTAATCATAAAATATTTTGAAATCATATTTAAATGAAAATAACATTGATAAATTATAAAGGTTGATTTTATGAAATCATTGTTTATGACAAAAAAAATTATGTTTATGATGTACATTTTAAAATGAATATTTATTTCACATTTTTGGAAAAATCCAAATGAGTATTGTTTTGGAAAATGAATTAAATATTCCCTTAAAATAAATTGTGTAGTATATAAAACAAGGTTAAAATTGTATTTTTCAAAAATCATAAGTGATTATTAAAACATGTTCAAATACATTATTAGAAAATATGGTTTTGGAAGAAAATATATTTCTGACCAAAGAGAGAAATAAAGTTGAATTTTATTAAAAACTTTTTAAAAATTATTTTATGTTACAAATAGTGGAGAAATGGTACCATTATGTGAAGATATAATGGATATCCAATGTATGTGAAATTTAATGATATTTTGTGAGAGTCAGAACATATTATTTTATCATCAGAATCATAATTGCAAATAATCCCGATAAATGATGACATTGTAATAAGAAATCATTACCACTTTGGTAAAATTTAATCATAAGACCCATGAAGGGAATAAAATAAAATGACACTCAAAATATAACTAGGATAAAAAAATTAATTATATTACATGTAAATGGGGCTATTATACACCTTGGTAATGAATATAGGTGTGTATCACTCTAGGAAGGAAAACTCAGACAAATATCCATTACCAATTTGGTATCTTTTGAACCGTAAACCCCATTTAAGAGATATCATAAAAAAGACATGTAAATCAAAATAATTAACAGTATAATAATCATAAAGTACATTTATGGAATTTTAAAAACTAAAATAAATAAATATGTAATTTGAATGGTATGTGTCAGATGGACGTAAAAAGAGAGATGAAAATCTTGTAGCTTAAGTATTGACATTCGTCAAACTCATCCAAAAATCATGTATAATAAATATATGATTAATATACATCAATTACATAATAATGATCATATATATAATACTATACATGATTCTATTATGACATTTTAGTACCCATTTATTAACAATTCCATGTTAATTTTTCATTTTAGGTACCAACCAATTTATTTTTCATATATGTATTTGATATTTTATGTTTATGGTCCACTTACATAGATCCTGATTTCCTAATTTATAGAATTTAAAATATCATATTAATATAGTTTATATGTAGTATATATTTATTTAGAGTAATCCATATAATTTAGAGACAGGAAATGAAATGCATCGTTTATGGAGATGGTTGGCCGTACGTAAGCATGAATGATATTTTTCATTTTCTTATCATATTAAATGAAATAAAGGTAAATTATAAATTGTAAATAAAAAAATAATTTTATGACATATATCTCACATATTTTAATTAAACCAATCCTTAATAAATTACTTGTAATAATTGAATGAATCACATCCCTTCGTGTGGTGGTAATCCATTGTACACATGAACAATGTTATCATATTCCTAGAAAATGGAAAGCATGAAGGTATGTGTGAAATATAAACATAAAAACCATCATAACATAAAAAACATCATTTATATCATATATAATCAATAAATATATCATTATGATCTAACTTGACTGGTGTTAATGGAAAAATGAATGACATCAGTTTGTGAGGCGATAGTCTTCTGTACACACAAATGATGATTTCTCCCCTAGATTCTCTTTTGTATTCGCTTGCTTTGCCTTATACATTCCTTCTCCCAATAAATAAATAACTAATGATGATGATGATATGTAATATCCTAATGTAATTATATAATCATCATATAATAATAAATTATGTTATTTTAGGAATAAATAAAACAAAAATTCTATTTGATAAATGTTATTTATTATTTGGGTATCCTCTCAAGGTTTGTACTAAATGCTTTACTTTGATGGATTTATCTGGAAACTATCACTTATAGTTTGAGTATAGGGTGATCGGAATGTAATTTTGGTAGGGTTTGGTCAGGTCAAATGGCTTTAGAGGTGTGAATAATTAGGGATACTAGGTTCCCATTTATAATTAAGGACGAGTGAAAATTTTGTTAATATTGAAACATATTCGCTATTGAGAGGTATCCCTTACCCCATGTTCCTAGAAAGTTGAATTATAATATATTATAATATCAATGAGGTTGATAATAACATACAAATAACAAAAATAAATACATTTTAAACATGATATTCATTATTCTTTAAGTTTTCTATATTGAAACCATATAGTATTTTACCATGGTAACCTATATCTTTCTATTTTCCATGGTAGTTTATCCATTAAGAATAATATTAAATAGATATTTATTATAAAACTTATACCCACTAATTCTAACTAATAAATCTAATTTTTTAAATAAAAATCATATGTTTGTGTATAATTTTTTTTAATATAATGAATGTAATCCACAAAACCTCATTTTATCCTTAATCATGTTAGTTAATTTTAACTTGTTTCACTTATAATTATGATCAAAAATTATCTTAACCTCATTAGATAATATATATAACTATGATTCAAAATATTTCATAAAATTCTAAAAATTCTGTTCATTTTTGTGGATTAATTTAATATAAAATTAATTCCACAGATGTAAAAAGAAAGCGGGTTTTCAAGGAGAAAATGATCAAAATATTACAATATTTTTATATCCAATTTCTAAATTAAATTGATTAAAATACTAAAATTGGATTAATAGATGTATAATTAATATAATTTTACCTTAAAAAAATTATAATATAATTAATTTTTATAAATAATTTGTTTTAGAAGATCATTTTTAAATAAAATTTAGTATTTTTTACCATTTATCTAGAACTGAAAGATTTCAGAAAAATCATAAAATGAATCCTAATATAATTTTGACAAGGTGAATTCAAAATTGAATATTATTTTATCAAATAAATTTTATAAAATTTTCTGAAAAATTAATATGATCATTTTTAATAAAATGGCATAAAAAGTGTTTTTTTCAAAGTTAGTATTTTCAAAATATATAAAGACTAACACATTGTCTTTTTATTATGAAAAAAGGAAAGGGATCAAACAAACCACATGGGGGGTCCGAAATGGTGAAGACTAATTTTATCCCATTTTACATTCAACAAGAAATATTTTGGAAGGGATCCCAAAAAAATAAACATTACTAAGAGAATTGGGATCTCCCAATCTTGCCAAAGTGTCAGGTACGAAGTTTCCTTCTCTCCAGGTGTTCTTCACCATGATAGTGCTGAATTTCTAATTCGGATAATCTAGGCTCCAAAGTGGGTTCGACCACACTTGTATTAGACTAACCAGGACACTAGAATCATATTATACTTCTCCAATATCATAATTAATCAACCTGAACCAATGTACTCCACTTAGCATGGCCCTTTCTTCAGCTTCCATTGAGTTGTCGAGACCATAACAACAACTAAAACTGAAAATGAAAAATCATCTTTCGTCTCTCACCAAGGCCCCTCCTGTCATAACACCTGATCAATATGATCCTTCAACATTAAACTTGAATCCTACCCTAGAAGATTCCATCTGACCCACATCCCATGGTTGATTGTAGCTCTTCCATTGTCTAGCACAACCGTTGGACAGAGGCGTCTCAGGACACCGATGTGCTTTTATCGGAAATCAGGACACCCAACTCAATTTGTATTCATTGTAATGTAAAAACTATTGTTCAAAATAATCTTATCTTCATGTCTTTGAAATTTTACTCACATTCATCTTTCAGTATGAACATGGCTCTCTTCTATGATATCAAAGTTACTGGGTTTGATATTCATGATAAATTATAAAAAATCATCAAGAATATAATTCAAGACATATAAAAATATAGATCTCTATCACTGTGGTTGTTATGGGCCAATATTCAATAGCCTTTGCCTCTAATGGATCTATTGATATACCATATATTGAGATTATATGACCTTAAAATGAATCCTTTTGAATCCAAAATTTAGACATTGTAAATTTATCATATAGATTCTCAATTCATAGGGTCTTTAGTATAATTATCATATAACCATCATGCTCTTTCTTACTCTTTGTATTTATAATAATATCAAATTTTATGACCACCAAAAACAAATCATGGTAATCTCTAGGGAATTTGATCATTAATTCAATGAATATAGGAGGGGAATTTGTAAGACCAAAATAAATCATTATGTACTCTTAATTTCCATATAGTGCTACAAAATAGGCCCTTAACATCACTAGAAATGGCTTATATCAACAATATAAAAGCGCTTACTACCTGAGTGGGACTAAAAGACATGGTCTTTTATCTTCTCTAAATAAAGCACTAAGAAAGGGATCCATTATCATCACTAAAAAAGTGTTGAAAATGGGTCATTTATCTGCACTTTTAAAAGAAATAATAAAGGACACATTTATCAGTGCTTTTATTTAGCACCGCTACTGGTACCATTTAGCAGTGCCTATAAAAGCATAGATAAATGTCCTTTTATCAATACTTACAAAATCACTTACATGAGGACTATTATCCGCACATATAGAAGCACTAATATAGTGTACCTCTATCAGCACTTTAATAGAACTGAATAGTGTTTCCATTATCTGCACTTTTAGAATTGATGAAAAATGATTCCTTTATCATCACTTTGAAAAGAATTAATAAATGTTGATATTCTTGTTTGTCGCAATAGCACACTATAACACAGGTGTACTATGTTGTAACAATACATTGAAGTAGTAAAAACACACAAGATATCAACAAAAAAAAGTTCTAATATAGAATATATATGAAATGAAATTTACAACAAAAATACAAGAAAAAAACTATGTTATAAAAATTTCAAACATTAGTTTATATAATTACATTAATACTCATTATTACATACATTCAAAAACATCAATTTTTCTTTTTCTATTAATCAAGAACCCAAATCATACTATTTTCGACCAAACCACCCATGCATGATAGAAAGGACACACTTTTATAGGAATTGTTTTTTTATGTTAGTAACAATATAATGAAATAACTTAATATAAGGTTTTAATTTTACCAAAATTGATGTCAATTTTAAAGAAAAAGTTTCACTTTGAGTCATTTTAGTAACAAAATGTGTTATATTGAGGTGAGAGTAATTCCTACATGTCTAAAAAAACTTGTGGATCATTTTTTTTGAAGTATCAATACAATTTGAATGTGTTTTCTCAGTTTTCAAAATGTTAGTGGTCTTTTTTAGAAAAAAATTTATCTTAAACTGCAAACACACAATTTTGACTCATTTTTATCGCATTGTGTATCATTTTAACATGAAAATAATTCCTACACATCACAAGCGAATTATAAATTATTTTCATAAATTTTTAAGAATATATCAGTACATTGGACCGGTTTTTAGTGAGTGACACTTGTTGAACTAAAATTTAAATTTTTAGCAGACAATAGACACTTTGAGTCATATCAGGCACATAGAGCATAAAATTGAGGTTTGGTTCATTCCTACATGTCAAAAATTTCTTATAGATCACTACCATAATGTATCAATATAATTTTAACAGATTTTCTATATTTTGAGTAGATCAGTTATCCATTTTTCTAAAATTGTTGTCAAATTTAAATAAAAATACACACTTTGAGTCCTACCAATCACATCATGGGTTGGATTGAGGTGCGGATGATTCCAAGATGTCTCAAATGACTTATGGATCATTTTAATAAAGTATCAAAACAATCAAAATCTATTTTTTTAGTTTTGAGTATGCCAGTTATCTTTTTTTATAATATGTCATTTTAAACATGAAACACACACATTGACTCATTCCACACACATCATGTTTCAATTTAATGTGATTCTAATTCCTATAAAACATAAATGACATATGGACTGTTTTTCTAAATTATCAAGAAATATCAAGTGTGTTTGATTTGTTTTCAATGAGTGATACTTTTTGAGATAAAATGTCAATTTTAAATGGCTAACATAGGCTTTGAGTCACACTAGGGACATCAATTATCATATTATGGTGTGGATGATCCATACATGTCACAAAATATATATTTATTATTCCAATAATGTATCAAAACAATCATAATGGATTTTCTAGGTTTTGAGTAGGAAAGTTGTCCATTTTACTAAAATTGATGATCATTTTAAATAAAAAGATGCACTTTAAATCATACTGGTCACACCATGTGTCAGATTGAGGTGTCTCTGATTCCTAAATGTCCCAAATGACATATGGATAGTTTTACTAAGATATTAAAAAAAATCTAAATGTGTTTTCTTGGTTTTTAGTTTGTAATTTTCTTTTCTACTAAAATGTCATTTTAAAATTGAAACACACAATTTGACTCATATTGATCACATTTTGTATTGGTTAGATATTAGACTGATTCATACACATCAAAAATGACCGATTAATTGGTCTCATAAATTATTAAGAAAATATGATTGTGTTGGTTTAGTTTTCAATGAGTGACACTTTTTGAACTAAAATTCTAGTTTTAAACCGATAACAGACACATTGAGTCATATTAGCCACATCATCTATCAGATTGAGGTGCAGTTGATTCCTAAAAATTAAAAATGACTTATGGATCATTTTTTAAAGTATTTAAGAAATATGAGTTCTATTTCACAATTTTGAGTAGGATAGTTGTACTTTTTACTAATATGGATATAATTTTTAAATAAATGGAAGCACTTGTTTTTATATCGCTCACATCGTGTGTATGATTGAGGTGAAGTTGATTCCAACACGGCTAAAATGACATATGGACCATTTTCCAAAAATATTAAAACAATAGGAATGTTTGTGTTTGGTTTTGAGTAAATCAGTTGTCCTTATTACTAGAATTGATGTAAATTAAAAATAAATACACACTTAGGGTTATACCAATCACAACATACATTAGATTGAGGTGTGGCTGAATTTTATATGTCCCAAATGACAGATGAATTTTTTTTCCTAATTTATCAAAACAATATGAATGTGTTATCTTGATTTTGGTTATGTAACTTATCTTTTTTACTAAGATGTGATTTTAAACACGAATCACACACATAGACTCATACATTTAACATCATTTATTGCTTTGACATGAGACTAATTCATACACATAAAAATGATTTATGAATTGATTCCCAAAGTTATAAAGAAAATCCGAGTAGTTTTTCACGATTTTCAGTGAGTGACACTTTTTAAAGTAAAATGTCAATTTTAAACAGATAAAGGACACATTGAGTCATATAGATAATATTGTGTATTAAATTGAGGTTTTCTTAAACTTTATAGACCAAAAATGACTTCTGGATCATTGGTATAGAGTATTAAAACAATATTAATATGTTTTCTTAGTTTTGAGTATGTCAGTTGACTATTTTACTAAAATTAATGTCAATATTAATATAATGAAGCAATTGAACTAATAATGGCAACACTATGTGTTTTATTGAGGTATAGATTATTCTTATACAACCCAAATGACATATAAATATTTTTTGTAATCTTTCATAAGAATCCAATGTGTTTTCTTAGTTTTGAGTGGGAATGTTATTCTCTTACTAAAATTGATTACAATTTCAAATAAGAAAACACACATGGAGTCATACTAGTCACACAATGTGTTTGATTGAGTTTTGGATTATTCCTATACATCGATAATGATATATTTATACTTTTCCGAAGGTATCAAAATAATAATAATTTTTTTCTCATTTTTATGTAGTTCAGTTGTGCTTTTTACTAAAATTGATGTCAAATTTAAATAGAAAGACACACTTGGAGTCATACCAATCATTCCTTCCACTAGATTCAGGTGAGTATAATTCAAAAATTTATTAAAAGGATTATAGATCATTTCTTATAGTATCAAAACAATTCAAATTTTTTTACTTAGTTTTGATTACAACCCTTCTCTTTTTTACTAAAATGTCATTTTAAACTAGAAAAACACACTTTGACTCACACCAATAACATTGTGTATTATTTTTATGTGAGACTAATTCCTAAGCATAAAAAATTACATAAAAATAAATTTCCAAAATTATGAAGAAAATCAGAGAATTGTTTCTCAGATTTCCATGAGAGACAATTTTTGAAATAATCTATCGATTTTAATTAGTTAACAAATAAATTGAGTCATATTGAAAAAATTGTGTATCATATTGAGGGGATAATAATTCCAACACATTGAAAATTAATTAAGGATCATTTAACAAAAGTATTAAAATAATCCAAATGCATTTTATCAGTTTTGAGTAGATCAATTTTCTTTTTTATTTAAATTGATGTCAATTTAAAATTAAAAGATTCACTTTGTGTCATACTAGTAACAATGTACATCATATTTAAGAGAGTTTGATTCTTACTTATTATAAATGGTAGATGGATCCTTTTTCTAAAGTATAAAAATCAACCTAAATGTGTGTTCTCAATTTTGAATACGTCACTTTTTTTATAAAATGTCATTTTTTACTGGAAACATGCACTTATACCCATACCAATCACATAATGTATAAATTTTACATGAGGCCAATTCCTACACTTCACAAATGACTTATGAATCGATTTTATAAATTATATGGAACATATTATCTCATTTTCTTTGTTTTTATTTAGTGATTTTTTTACTAAACTGTTGATTTTAAACTACAAACAGATAAATTAAGTCATAGCAGTCACACTATGCATTAAATTTATGTTCAGATGAAATATATATGTCCCAAAATACATATCGATTGTTTCACTAAAGTATAAAAATAACTAGGAATTTCTTCTCGGATTTGATTATGTTAGTTTTCTATTTTACTAAAATTAATGCCAATGTTAAATAAAAAGAAGAACCTCAAGTCATATTGATCACACCGTTTGTCATTTGAAGGTGTGGATGATTCCAACACATCCAAATGTCTCAAAAAAATATTAACATCCAATGTATTTAGGTTTCCATTATCCTTCCTTATCAAATTACCAACACTGAATATTGACTCGATGTTCTTAGTTGAAAAATCTTTCTCGTTTTTGAATTTAAAAAGAGAAGAGGAAGCCCATTTTCAAATTAAATCACAAGAAGTCCTCACAATTAGAACATGATCTTCTTAAAATCTCTTGGATTATGTTAATGAGAATTGTTTTTTAGCTAAAAACCTTTAATCAATATGTATTTTTGGATGTTTGACAAAAAATTACAATGAATATGGAAAATGTGGTTACATTGGCTAAAATAATAAATTTTTTCTCTTTTGTGGCTTGTTACATATAGTTGAAAAAAAAAATTAATTCCCAAAAATCCTATGACAAAATAAATAATTATTAAATTAAAATTTTATGGAAATTAGCATATAAATAGTAGATAAAATGATGAAAAAATTAATTAAATAAGTAGTTGGAATTATCCTTTTCCTTATCGCTGCATGAATTATTGATTTTGTTCATTGTTATCATTATCATAGTTGCTGGCTCAAAGCATAATCACTAATGATCATGACAGGATTCAAAAAAACCACCCCAAATAGAACAAAAGAATCCCCATGTATAAGAAAAAAAATATTATATGAGTAATACTAAAAATAAATAAATACATTATAAATATGAAACAATGCATTAATTCTATAGAAAATGATTTTATGGTGAAATCATTATTGACCAAAGGGATATACAGATTTTATCGAATGAATGATAATAAATAAGAAAACTATATCTTTCCAAACAATCAATCAATGAGTGATGAGGATAAAGAAAAAAATAAGATATATTGGATTGAAGCTTTGAATTATCCAAGGGAATGTAAGGATATCTTGTTGGGTTCATAAAATATTCACATTGTACAATAAATAAATAAATACACATAAGATATTCGTTGTCAATTGTGAAAGTTATAGATAATTCTAATAAGGTAAAATCTTCATTTAATTGTCTTAATGAATTTTAGTACGTATTGAAGAAAATGGGTAATTGAATTTAAGAAAATAATTACTCCACTATGGTAAGTGTTATCCTATGAATTTATCCAAATGTGATAGTTATATAAAATTTTCATCCTCATCATCTCATCATCTGAAATTTTATCATTTCATTTTTTGTTTTTCACGCATCCACTATATTTAGTGCACATGAAACTATGTGACTTGAAATAATCAAAGAAGTATTCATCCATGTGATGACTACTACTCAGAGTAATACAAGCAACATAAAAGAGATGGGGGATAAATCCTATGGAAAAAAAATTTAATAATAACTGCATAGTAGATGAAACTAATGGGGATGATAGTTGTACTTCATTTTGTTCTCTAAATGGGGAAATGCCTCCTATTTGTGAGAATTACATTCCTAGTGATCATATATTCATAAGCATGGAACCAAAATTCAATGTTAAAGAATTATCTATTTAGATGGATTAAAGTAAAACATATGTAGTATTTATTAGATGTGTGATGAAATAAATGAAGTGATTTTTAAGAAGTATTAATGAGTAGGTTATCATTTCAATGATAGATATATTTTTTTTCAACTATAAGAGATAAAAGTAATGCTGAAATTGATGAAATAAATGTCATTGGTTATTATAATATTTTAGAAAAACTCTAAGGAGTAAGACTCTAAAAAACAACATTTTTTCTAAGTAGAGCCCAGATCCATTGGGAAGGATAATAAGGGTGATAATTTGATCAAATATATGAATGAGGAGAATGACCTGAATAAGAAAAATGTTACACAGAAATTTTTTCCAATGATGGAAGACATAAGTGTTATCATAACCAAGTAGGTGTTCAGTAATAAACTTATTAAATATGGAAAAGTGTCTCAAAATAACAAATGGAGAGTGTGTAAGGGAAACTCAAAGATTAACTATATAAGACTTTACATAATGAAACAAATAGTCACTTGAAATAACCTAATATGAATAATTAACTTATTAAAGATAAATATTATTATTTTAATGAAATATAAGTTTTATAAGATAAATCATCTAAAAAAATGTTTGACATATGAAAAAATTACCATTTCTAAAAATAAATCATGTTAAAATAAATAATAAACTAATATATTTCAATGATTATAAATATAAAAAATATCATCTTCAAAATAAATCTCTTGAGTAATAATAATTTTCTAGACTATTAAAATTTAAACAAAAAAGTAATATGGATATTATCCCTTACTTGATTGCAGAGTAATTCTTCCTACTCTTCTAATTAGATAAACTCACTCACTTGAACTAATATTTTGGTACATAATACCAGTAAGATGAAAGACATACATGAATCACTTAAAAGAATGAGGAAGTCCAAGCCAAAACATTTAGCATGTATCCAATTTATACCCTACTGATAAGAAATAATGGATTATATTTTATTCATTCATTCAGTGTGAAACATTCCATTAAAGATATTATTAGGTCTACTTATATGCATTTTTATATTAACTTGATGTTTACAGAATAAAAATAATAATAAAACAACCTACAGATCAAACTAGATATAGATATTGATTGAAAGTGTAAATATCTTCTACGTTTTTAATCTAAAATACAGAGGCTTCGTTAAGAATCTTGGACCTCATTCAAGAGAAAAAAATGAATTTTGGGGTGTTTTATTTAGGATCGGGAAGTTGGAAATGCAGGGATACCTAGATGTAGGATGATATGGTTCAGTGGATAACTAAGGGAAATTATAGATATTGATAAACCAAGATTTTGTTTGATCCTTGGTTTCGTTCCACCCTTGAATCGCTAAAACCTTGGATTCAAACCTTGGAATGTTTGGAACCTTGATTCTAGCCTAGATTTGATCTTGGATTCGACAACAAGGTCCATCGGTAGTAGGTCGCTTCCATGGAGAGCTTCAGATATTGTGAAATAGTTCACGATGGTTATGTTTCTTAAAATAGATCGGGACACATTTATGAGTGCTTCAAAAAATGCTTTTATAAAGAATCCTTTTATCAACTCTATGTTTAGAAGCACTAATGAAATTAATAATTTTCAGTGCTTTCTTCAGAGTTGATAATGATATACACTTATTTGTTCTAAAAAATGCTGATAAATACTTACAATATTTTTTAAAAAAATAATACAATAAAAAAATATATTACTATTATACATAATTATAAAAATTGTAATAATAGATTTTATAAAAAAATTATAATTCCTTGAGTATATAAATATTTATTTATAATTTTGTAAAAAAAATTCAAATTAATATTAATACAATTATATGTATTTATATTTTTACATATATTTAATAAATATATTTATTATTTAAATAAATTTATTATAATTTTATAAATATTTATTTATAATTATATATATATATTAATTATTTATTAAAAATTACAAAATTATAAAAATAGTGAACATACTATTATAAATATTTTTATTTATAAATATTTTTTACACATTTATTTTTAAAATTTTTAATTAATTTTTAATCTTAAGTGCATACATGATAAAAAAGAGTAAAATTGGTTAATTAAAAATTAGTATAATATTGAAAATGGGGGAATGTTTTATTAATAAAAATCATTAAAAATTGATATATATTGAAAAAAGTATTAATATATATTGAAAATATTAAAACAAAGATAATAAATATATAAAAAACAAATATTATAAATTGATTAAATTCTAAATAAAATATTTTTTTTTATGAGTATGCATATAAAAATAACCTAATTATGTATATTCTGAAATAAATATAATATATTTGATCTATGTTATATTGAAAAATAAAACAACATTTAATTAAGTCCAATAATTGATGCAATTAGTCAGTATTGGTAATTCATGTTAATTTCTAATTATAAAATATTAATCATTAAATATATTACTATTTAATGTACAAAATAAATTATATTTTTTAATACATAAATTATATTTATATACATTCATATATATCCGTTTATTTAATATATACTATTTGTTAACATTATAAATAACTTTTTAATTAATGAAAGTTTTAATATTTTTATGAGTTTAGATAATTTTAAATATTATTTGTTTAATTTTTATTTTAAATATATCTATATATATATAATTTATAATTTATAATTTATACATAGTATAAATAATTTATTCATTTTTATCAATAATTATTTAATTGATAAAATTTTTAATATTATTTTAATAAAATCATTTTTATTTTTTTATTGAATTTTTTCATTTTATTCATAATTTTATCAAAGCTAAAAAGCATTGATAAAGGATTCATTTAGGGCCGCTAAAAATAAATTACTAATAATGGGTTTCTATTATTAGTGCTTAACATAAATCACTGATAAAGTACACCCTTTATCAGTACTGATAAAGGATTGTTTTTCTAGTTCAAAAATTGCAATGATAAGGGGTGCCTTCTATTAATTCTATAAAAAAGTAATAATAAAATATACCATTTATTAGTGCTTGTTTTAGAACTGATGAAGGGTACATTTATCACCTCTTTTTTGTAGCATTGATAATGAACATCGCTATTAAAGACATGTTTGTAGTAGTGATACCTTGCCATCTTGGGTATATCCTCCTTATTGACCCTCAATTGATGATATCCAAAACGAATTTCAATCTTGGAAAAGTACTGAGCTCTGCACAATTGATCAAACAATTCAATAATATGAGGAAGATGATACATTTTAATAAATTTGATCCTGTTTAAATCCCGATAATAAATATAGATTCACATTGACCCATCATACTTTTTAACAAAAAGAATAAGTGTAACCCAACGATTAAATCTTGGCCAAATGAATCCATTTCCATAGTTTTCCTAGAGTTTCTTCTTCAATTCCTATAAATCAATAGAGGCCATTCTATAGGGATTAGGTGAAAGTTTTGTGCCACCATGTATGAGTTCTATTAAGAACTAAACATTTCATTTTGGGGGGATACTAGGAATATATTCTAGAAATACATCTAAAAATTCCCAACCAATCGTCATATCATTGATGTTGTGTTTATCCCCAACAATTTGGGATAAACACCTCCTTTAAATGGGAATTAGGACACATATAATTGATGTGATCTCTATAGGAAGATCATACTTATCATCATATTGATTAAAGATCATTGGTTTGTTTAGAATATAATATGAGACTTCCCAAACCTATAAATTGGTATAATATTTATGTAGATAAATCCAATCTATTCCAATGATGAAATCAAATTCAACTAGGGGATGAATGAAAATATTTATTGGAAGTACATTTCCACAAATGTTAATCGAACATGTATCATATATATGAGATGAAATCATCATATGATTAGGGGTTTTCACTTCTAAATAAACATATATTATTTTGGGTGGCATCATGATACCCATGGAAAATTCATTAGATATAAAAAAATGTGTAGATCCAGATTCAAATACGACATTAGAATCCAAAGAGTGGATGGTAATTGTACCTTTCACCATATGAATATTTCAATCCTCGTTAGAAATATTGATCGCATGATATTTCCCATTTCACTTCCTTTAATAGGTTTCAGATATCGATCATCATCGTTAACCCTCAGGTTTTTGAGTTGGTTAGCAAAATGCCCATTATCTGTACACTTGATACATTAAAGTGGGGGATGTGTATTATTTGTAGTTTTATCTCTATTTTTATTATTATAAAACACATTAGTATCACTTCGAATATCCATTTCTCAGTGACCATACCTTCCACATATAAAACTATTAATAGTCCCCTTAAAGAAATTCCCTCAGTTCTCCTTACCACACTTTGAGGATAAGGAAAATATCATCTTCTTTACTCTATGATTATTATATTATCATTTGATCTCCATATTCCTTTTATTTTCAAATCAAAGATATTGATACATAACTACAAAATCTATTTAAACCTTGATATCACATCAAATAATCTCTTCATATCTACTAATGCATCTTAAGGTAAACCTCCTTCGGACACTAGATTTTAAGCCACTATAGAATAGTTCCATCTTACTTTTAGGATGGATGACTATGCTAGAAGCATAAATTGGATGTATTATAAAATTAGAATCATAGGTACCAATAGAAACATCATCCATTTTAATTAACTCAATAAACTCATCAGCCATCTATGTATGAATAATACAAGGGATTAAATTATTGAAAAAGAATGTTCTTAAACTGATCCAAATCAACAGAGCCAATTTCAACATGTGGATTCATATCCCTAATAATATTCCTCCACTAACTTGCCTCACCATCCAAATGATATATATCCAAAAATTGATTTTTTATGCTTGGAACACTAGTGAATGAAAAATATATATCTAGTGGTGTTGATCCACTATTCATCATCTAGTGTAACATTGGTTCTACTGAAGGATCGTGGAAATTACCTCCTGAAGGACTCAACAGAACGCCCCCTCCTCATATGGATGTTCAACTTGACAAATATCGTGAAATAGATGTCTAAATTTAATTGAATGATTTTTCATTCCATTTACCATAACTTTATATTCTCTAGAGAAAAATAATTTCTTTTTCTGTCACACTCTATATTAACATGATTTCTTCGGGTTCTATCCCTCTACTAAAATTAAAAATCATATTATAAGAGAAATTAATCATGATTTGTAACCCTATAATTAAGAAAAATCACTTTTGGGATATTTAAATAATGAAAAAACATTTAATCTATGAAACCATATCTGTATACTATGACATTCATAATAAAATTTTATTTAAATCCATAATAATTTTTCGTAATGTGTTTTTTAATTTCCAAATAATATCCTATGGAAGTGTCAAACAAATTCTGTAATAAGACCTATTTTGTACAAAATTTACTGATTGATTCTAGCACAATAAAGTGTTTTTATGGTTTTTACCCTTATTTAAAGCTGATTTAGAGGCACATCCACTGATAGTATCTAGAAATAGATGTAATTTTATAGAGACCACTCAGTCTATCGTTTACCAAAATTATCAGACATTTTACTATACATTGAATAATTCTTAGAATTGTCCTTTAAAATTTTCTTAGAGATCTCACTATGGTTTTATGACCCTAAAATCCAAAGGTTATGTAAGACCATTATTTTATAGCATCTTTAGAGAACCTTGGTTTTCATACATGGATATGACATAATTTTTAATGAATATTCATTACATTACCCAAAATCACACATGAGGATCGTAATAGATTGGTTTATTTTGAAAAAATGAAGCATAAACACTGGTACATAAGTGAGATACTTCATCTATCAATACATTGTTCAAAAATACCACCATTATTAGTCATATCATATAGAATAATTTTTTCATAACAAGGGGAAAGGAAACATAAGAAATGGTAAACTATGAATCTTATTAAGGGTAAAAATTTAGATACATAAGAATAACATGAGATTAATGGTATGAGAACCTGTGAATAAAATTTTAAAGGCATACCATGTATTTCAAATATCACGATCTTGATTCATGGAAAATGATTAAAATTTCATAAGACATGAATCATTAGTATATAAAAAATGATCCATGAGTGAATAACATTGGAACAAGGCATGGAATTTTTCGAATACACATAAGAATATAAAATCAATTACATATTGGTCAATGTTCAATCATAGAAATCAAAACCCATTTCTAAACTGAGTTCACACCTCATTCCATTCCTATCTTATAGAACATGGTTCACTCCCCATTTCACACCATTAATAATTTACATAGATCACTACCCATTCCAAACAAGTCTATCTCAGTATATATATATATACACACACATATATATATACAAACACAAAAATAATTAAAGGGAGATAGATATAGGTACCTTGTATCTCTTAATGAAAACCAAAATTTTTTCATTCCACAAGATCATAATCATTCATCATATCATACCCCATGAAATGAAATGGGTATAATAAATATTATCATAACCTATGTAAAAGAGGTAGATTTCATAATAATTTAATCATAGAATAACCCTAGAAAAGAAATTATTTTCATAATAATTTCATCATTCTATAACCTATATAAGAGAAAGAGGTTTCATAATAATCATGAAATCATAAAATAAACCATTCATAGAAGGAATTTTAATGTTATCATGGGATCATCTCCCAATAAAATCACAGGTATCATCAATAGATGTCATCGTAGACAGAAAATAAATTTTAAAGATCATTTAAAAAATTTATTATGGAAAATATTTTTTCCAATTGGAAAAATGATTTTTAAATAATATGAAAATTTGACAACCATTTCCCATGAAAAGTAATTTTAAAACATATAAATGAACCTTTGAACCATTTCTTTTTCATAATGTTGGAAAATTTAGTTCATGTCGTACACATTATAAAGAATAATCCTATCACATTTGTGGTAAAATCCAAACGGGAAATATTTTATAAAGAAAAATGAAGATTAATTTCTAAATAATCATTTAGAATGTAAATCCAAGGAACAAATTAAATTTTTATATATCATAAGAAATTAATGAAATATTCTTCAATTATTATTTAGAAAACATGATTTTTGAGGAATACATATTTCCAACCGAAGAGAGAAATAATGTAAGATATTCTTAAATACCAATTAAAAATAATTTTAAGTACCAAAACATATAAAAATGATACCATAACATGAATATATCATGTATAAAATGTGTAGAATAAATTTCATGATAATTTTTGAGAGATAAATTATTATATTTTATCATGATAAACATAATAATAAAAAATTATTATAAGTAATGAGATTATAATGTGAAAGAACTACCACTTTCTTTACATGGAATCATAATCTATATGAATTAATAAAATAAAATTAATCATTAAATATCATTAAGATGAATAAATTCATGATCTTATAGGTCAAATAGGTTGTACATACTCCTTGTAAAAAAATTCAGGTGTGTGTGTCTCAAAGATGGAAAATCGAGTAAAAAATATGTTACATATTTGGAAACTTTTAAACTATAAACCCCATGAAATAGAAACAATCAAATAAATATATAAATCCAGATAATTATAATTATAATATTTTGAAAATAAAATAAAAAAAATTATACACAACATATAAAAGAAATACATGGGGAATATAAAAATGTATCACAAAAGTAAAAAGTGAGAAGAAAATCCATAACCATAAATCATAAAATTCATTGTTATGTCTCAAAGTTATTTTTTAGTAAAAATAATTCTTCTATAAATTTATTATAGAACCATATTCTTATATATCAGACCACAAGTGATTTTATTATGACATTATATTACCTATTTATTAGAAATTCTATGTTAAAAGTATGTTTTTGGTAACTACCTCTTTATTTTTTATATATGATTTGATTAGTTATATTATTGGTCATATTAATTTGATATTGATATAAAAATATCCAGAATGTAAATACTGATATAAATATCATTTTTTTATATATTATATAAGTAATTATTGTAATCCATAAAATTTAGTGATAGGAAATAAAATGTACCCTTCATGGAGATGTTAGGTTGTGTATACGCATGAACAATGTTTTTAATTTTATTATAGGATTTAGTGAAATAAAATAAAATTATATAATATCCTTCTAAAATTATATTTGTGTTCCAAATATTATATATCTTCATTAAACCCATCCTTAATACATTCCATGTAAAGAATTAACAAATCACATTTCTTTGCGAGGTGATAGTCCGCCGTAAACTTGAGTGACATTATCGTATTCCCACAAAATGAAAATCATGAATGTATTTGTGACATATTAATCATATAATAATAATGAAATCATAAAAAAATATATCTATAATATAAAAAATCAATTCATTTCTATTTCCATCCTTCAAAGGTGGTAACTAAGAAATTAATGGCATCAGATTGTGATGCGATTTTCCTCTGTACACAAGAATAATGATTTCATAACCCAATTGATGTAGGTGGACAAAGTTTCAGATAATGACCGTCACATAAAAACAAATATTTATATGTAATATGATGAGGTTATTAAATAATAATTATATAATATTAGTTGATGGGGTTGGATGAATAAATATACAAAAAACTCTTTGATGAACGTCACCTCTTATTCAGATATCCTCTTTGTGTTCTCCCTAAATTCCTACATAGGATGAATTATATCCCAAAATAAGTCTTATAAGATGATATATGGGATGTTTTTAAGTGGTTTTAGTAGATGTAGTTCATATAAAATGACTTGGTAGGTGTGATTAATTTGTTAAAGTGACAACCCTTTTATAATTGGGGAGGAGTGGCATTTATTAAATACCAAATAATATTCACTTTTAGAGGTATACCTTACATCATGTTCCTAAAAAGATAAATAATAAAGGTAGGGTTTAATTGTTAATGAAATACCTCCACCATAGAAAAATAAATACATTTTTTTCTTGTTATTTCTTAGAATCTATGTTTACTCAATTTTGACCTTAGAGTTTTTACAAAGGTAGCTTATGTGTTTTTATTTAACATGGTAATTTACCCTTTAATACGAATATAAAAAGGATAATTATCACTTAATTTATAAAAAAATATTAAAAATATTTAATTCAATTTAATTAAAAATAATAATATATGTGTGAAAAAATATTTTCAAAATAAACTCATGTAATGAACAAAACATTATTTTAACCATAATTGAATTAAATAATTTTAACTATTTTTACGAATAATTATGGTAAAAAATAAGTTAACTATATTATATAATATAGGTAATTATTATTAAAAATATTATTCCATTTTTCCAAATAACATATTCATATGAGGATGAATATAGTTTAAAAATTAATCCAATAGATGTTATGAGAAAGAAGGTTTTAAAGAGAACATTATCAAAAGTTTTTAAAATTTTGATATCAAATTTCAAAATGAGAATTATTCCAATGAAATTAATTTAATTAATATATTTATTGTTTAACTAATTATTAATTTTAACCAATTTAAAACATAATCCGTCTTTATAAATAATTCAGGCCAAAATACCATTTCAAATTAAATTTTAGTATTTTTCACTATTCCTAAAAAATGATTCATTTCCAAAAAATCATCAAAATTAATCCAAATATTGTAACATCTCGAAATTTACTTGTAATGTTTTTTATATGGAATTATTTTGATACAGTGAAATTCGACGGCACGTGATTCCAAGGTCCGTAGAACCCGGAATGGAATTTTATACTTTTTAAGGCACGTTCTGTAATTGTGCGAGAGGGATTTTCTATCTTTTGAACTATTGCTTAGATCAAAAATCTGAGGGCACCGTTGAATTCATAATTCCAGGATTCACCAATAAATGACTAAACTTTAGCCGGCTAGGGCCGACCGGAAAGGTTATTTTTCAGACTTTTCAAGAAACATAATAAAATAATTTAAAAGATTGATTTTATTTTACTTCACAGGCTTGAGTGGCAGATAGTGATGCTATAGGGTAGGGACGAGGAAACTACAATGCACATTTATGACGCTCATTAATGGATCGTTAACTTGTAGTGTAACGACACTTAAATGGCATGTAACTGCGATTCTATTTCATAAATGAAACTCTGTACCGACGCGACGTCACACCATAATGGGAAAGCTACGACATGCTCATATTTATATTTTGACACACTGGGGAAATATGGATTAGAAATTAGGAGGATTCTCTGTCAAAAATCTAATGGACTTCCACCCCAATGAAGAATGACGAACGCCGGCGGAACTTTATCATCCCCGACGCCTTTCGAAGATCAGAATTGGGAAGCGACTTCTGATTCTTAACTCGTCGAGGAAAAATTCCATGACATCAGTCATCATAAGAGTTAAGGGTTATTTTATTTTAATGTTTCCCCACTATCATTTCTAAATAATGAACGTGGATTAACCCAAAAACTGTTTAATCCACGGACCACACATTATTTCAGGAGGGTGACTCATTTTGTGTTTCATTATCTGATAGTTAATTATATTTGTGGTTCAATTTAAAATCCCCAGACCTCCCTTGTTTTCTTAACTTCTCACATGGAGGGAACAGGCTAACACAAACAAGGCCCGAGCGCCTCCATCGTGGGTGTTCTTCGTGTTCAAAAAGTTGAATAAATGAAAAGTTAGTTTTGAGATCATCGTAGTGGAGAAGACGTTCACTGAAGAATGTGAGCGCAAAAAATATGAATAACGGACCACCGGTGTTGACCCGGTGGTCCATGGAAGAATCTTTCGGCATGCCAGTGGTGGCCCACAGCGGCAGCTGTGGGTTGGAGGTAGCGCGCCATGACGGCGTGCGGGACAGAAGGTCGTGGTCGGATCGGGCCGCAGTGCTATAGGAGAAGCCGCTGGCCGACCCGAGGCTGTAGGTGGTAGACGCGGTCGCTCGACAAGGTCAGAGACCCATATATGTGGTACCAAGCTGCGTTCGACATGACAGGCTGTGGTCACTTGACTTTAGCAGAGTAGGTGACCCGTTGGGTGATGGAAGTGCCCATGCATGGCTCTCAGCCGCATCCATCAAGGTGGAACAGTCCACCTATTGATGACTAGATGGGGTGTAAACCCCCAGTAGTCCAGACCCGTGGCTCACATTTCTGGGCCGGTCTCATGCCGCTTGGGGTCGGATCAGACTAGGTCGGGTCACAGGGCGACCCGCTGGGCTCTTCCCTCTGCCAAACGGGCCGGGTCCAGCGAGGCCAATTGGTCCTGACCCACTGGTCAGGTCGGACCAGACTGACCCCGACCCACACCAGGTTAGGTCAGGTCCATCAAAATGAACCGGTGTATGTGGAACCCCTGAGCCGGGTTGGTCGGGTCGGTCCGACTAGATCGGACTGAGCCCCATCACAATCGCCCCCCATGGTTACTAAAATGCACATATCTTGCAAACCGTGTGTCCAATTGATGGGTCGTTTGTGGAGTTGGAACCCTATTAAGGAGGAAGATCTTTCATCATTCCTTTTGGTGACTTTCATCAATGATGAGAAGCAAAAAATGTCTTGAGGATCAGTTCTCCCAAGTGCGCTATGTAAGGAACCCTTCGGTTGGCTGAGACCTGAAGACTGCTCGACTATGGCTCTGTGGGAAGTGGATCTGTGTGAGCCAGTAGGCCCATGGTGGGTAGTGGCTTGATGTGACCTAGTAGATCCATGATACCCGATTGGAGAAGTACCTCAGTTCGTCCAAGGTGGAGAGTGGATCTGTGTGACTCGACATGCCCATGGTGGGGAGCGACTTTGTATGACCTAACATACCCACGGTACTCATCAGGGATGAGCCCCACAAGAGTTAAAGGTTAGTGGGAGGATGCTATGTGTGACTCGGAAGGCCCACTATACTCGATTGAGGAGGAGTTCTCCAACATTCGAGGTGTTCAACGATGTGACTGATGATTCTACTGTTACTACCCTAAAATTTACCTGGTGTGAGCTATCTTGTGTTTCATGTTTTACTTTGAGGATTTGTTGTGTGTTCTTTCCATTTTTTGGGGTCCTTAAAGAGTACTGTGTTACTCAACCCAGAAAGGCCTTCAACCCCACGTGTTGTGTTTGGTGCAGATGATTAACTTTACCGTAGGGGTGCTCAGGGAGAGGGGATTGATGGATGACACAATGGTGAACTTGGTGGCCCTGAACCAGGAGGGGCCCAGTAGGACCGGGCAGACAGGATGTACTACTTCACCTTCTAGCAGCTTCACTACTCTCTAGATCTGGTGGGATTTTCTGCAGATTTCCATCAGAGTTCCCTTTTTGTTCTTGATTTTTTCAATACTTGTTCGGTTTTTTATTATGGATCACTTACATTCAGTTGTACTTGCACACAACTTGTTTCAGTGGTACTTGTTTCCCCTTTTTAGTGTGTTGGGATGTGCCTGGGTGTGTGTGTGTGTGCATACATGTACTTAGAAAAATGCCTCCCATTAGTAGGTTGACACCTTTGGCACTAGTCACCATCCCCTGGCCTTCAGGAGGCGGGCTTTGGGTAGTCACGGAACAGGCCCTGGTGGAAAGGTCATGACAAAGTGGTATCATAGGTCGGTCGATTCCCCCTCAATGATTGGGAGTTTGGTATTTTGTTTTGGGGAAACAATTTTATGTATTGTCAGTTAGACATCTAGATTCAGGAAGTCTAGTGTTGGTGTGGTGATGAACGTATCCATACACCTAGTCCTCGAATTCAGTTTTCGGCTCAATACATGAAAACAATGGTTGCATAAGTGTCTCCTTATTTTGGAATAAGAGTCATCTAACCAGGTATAAAATTTTAACCATGGTACATCTTGATCTATATCAAGATTCCTCCATGTGTAAACCAGCCCAGATCCCGATACGTGGTCGTGATGATATCCCACCTAGCAATGAGGTGTCTGTTCAAGGACCATTTTTAGAGATGGACCCACCGGGTGGAGAACTAGTGCTACCATCACACTATGGTCAGCATCTACTACCATCAGTTTTGGCATAAGACATTCATAGCCTCAGTTCCCTATATGATTTTCAGAGACAGAGACCTCCCAGGATCAGGGGAGAGACATATCCTTAGGTCACTAAGGACTAGCTAGAGGCTATGACGTGGGTCTTCCACATTTTGAGGACATCGCCTAACCAGATGGAGATCTTGTTAGCGAGGCTTCTTTACGTATTGGTAGAGAGATGGTGTAGTTTAACTATCCAGACTCATGATGAGGCAGCCCTAACTTGGGTTGAATTTGAGAGGATTTTCAGGGAGGAGTTTTTCCTTGTGACATTGCGTTATGTGTGAATTTAGGAGCTAGTTCAACTGCAGCAGGGAAACATGATAGTGGCTGAGTACTCGGTGTGGTTCACAGAGCTTTCCTGCTACTCCATAGACATAGTGTGAGACCCTTTCTTCAGGGCTTGAGCCTTCGAGTAGGGACATAGGATGGAGATTAGGGCTTTAATGGTACCTCTTAGCATCCATACCTAGTTCGAGGTGCTGGAGCATGCCCTTATGATGAAGTGTTTCTTGGCAGAGCAGGTTCCTACACCTAGAGCTACCAGTAGACCCCACGCGATAGAGTCTTCGGTAGGAAGTAGGCCACAGATGCGTGGGACCAAGCAGACCATGTCCTTCAAGGGGCGACCCCAGGACTCTTGGTCAGTGGAGCAGGGTTCCCAATCCAACGGGAGTCAGCAGGGAGCTGGGTAGTAATACACGTGCGGCAGGCAGGGACAAATGGCACATGACTGCCTGACCCGCCGTACTGATGACCAACAGACGGTCGATGGGTCATCGAGGTAGCGGTAGCAGTTTGAGCAAGGAGGTCTGCCGGTCGGCAGACGTGGCAGGGGAGCTGGCCGAGCGGTAGGCAGTGGGCGACGATTTGAGATGTTACTTCCACCACCCCAAGGTGGTCCACCAAAACCTCTGGGAGTAGGTGGATATGGGTGAGCTCAGCTCCCAGAAGCACAATCTTATGACTACGGTGCTCCAGAGATGATCTGAGGTACGATCTATGTCTTCTCCACCCTTGATGTAGTACTTATTGACACAAGTTCTAGTCATTAATTGCTTTCCACAACTCTCGTTCGGAGCTCAGAGATTCTAGTGGAGTCGTTGGCTCGATCCTTATGACTAGAGGCTCCTACAGGAGGGGATTTGATGATTAAACACTGGTTCTGGATGTGTAAGCTTACTCTGGGAGGCATGAAATTCAGATGGGATCTCCTAGTAGCGGTGTTGAGGCCTTACGATGTTATCTTGGGTATGGAATGGATACAATAGTCCATGCTCAGATCGGCTGTTTTAGGCATACAGTGAAGTGTGTCCGTGGACATGGAACCAGGTTTTCCTTCACCGGTGAGAATAAAACATTTGGAAAATAGTATGAACTTTATCAGAGGAGGGTATAACCAATATCTCACCAGTTTTCTAGCCTCACCCACAGTGTAGTGGAGGAGAGGAGTCCATTTTTTCATGTACTGTTGGATGAGTACAAGGATGTTTTTCCTGATGAGGTTATAGGGATACCTCCATGTAAAGATTTAGACTTCTGTATCTACCTATACCCAGGGAGGAAACTGATATCCACACATTCATATCAGATGTCTCTTTCAGAGCTTCACGAGATGAGGGTAAAACTAGAGGACTTTCCAGAGAAGGGGTTTGTAAGATCCAGCGTTTCACCATGGGAATCCCCAGTGCTTTTTACCAAGAAGGAAGATAAGAGTATGAGGTTGTGCGTGGTATTCCAGCGCCTAAACCAGGTGACTGTGAAGAACAAGTACACACTTCCAATAATTGATGACCTCTTTTACAAGATGAAGGAAGCGAATTGGTTCTCAAAGATAGACCTCAGATCAAGCTATCACCAGCTTTGAGTATGAGACGAGGATTTATCTAAGACAACCTTCACGTGCCATTATGGAAACTATGAGTTCCGGGTGAGGCCTTTAAGTCTGAGAAATGCCCCGACAGTGTTCATGGGCCTCATGAATAATATCTTCCTACCCTACCTCAACCGGTTCATCGTGGTCTTCATCGATGACATCTTGTTGTATTCAGCATCGGAGGAGCAACACAATACACACTTACAGACAGTCCTAGATACACTCCGAGCACACCGGCATTATGGTAAGCTGTGGAAGTTTTAGTTTTGGATATGGGAGGTCCACTTTCTGGGAAACGTCTTCTTAGAGCATGGATTTTCAGTGGATCCAGCAAAGATAGAGGTAGTTCTTGCTTGAGAGCCACCCAAGAGTTTGACCAAGGTGCAGAGTTTCCAGGGATTGGATGGGTACTACCAGAGTTTTTTAACTGAATTTTCCTAGGTAGCGGCACCCTTGTCAACTTTGATGAAGAAGGGGCAACCTTTCTTGTGGAAAGAGAAGTGCCAGCAGATTTTCCAAAGGCTGAGTCAGTGACTGAAAAGTGCCCCCATCTTGAGGCTATCAGAAGTGGGTGTTGGGTATGTAGTATACTGTGATGCATCAGGGACCAGAGTAGGTGGTTTCCTGATGTAGGAGCAAGGGGGGATCTTCTACATCTCATGGCAGTTGAGACAACATGATCTAAACTATGCTACCCATGACCTAGAGTTAGTAGCAGCAATCTTTGTGCTGAAGATGTGGCATAACTACTTGATGGGTGAACAGTTAACTATTTACTCCAATCACAAGAGTATCAGGTATATATTCTCATAGAAGGACATGAATAAGAGACATCGGTGATTGCTAGAGTTCCTCCAGGGCTACAACTTTGAGATAGTCTACACTCCTAGGAAGAGAAACGTAGTAGCAGACATAATCAGTAGCAGGTCTGGAGTGTAGTTGCTGAGTGAGGTGATAGTGCAGCTAGCCATATTGCAGATATCCTTTGTTGATAGAGATGAAGTATCTTACCTCTAGTCTATATCGGTCACTCCCCCAATCCTTTAGTTAGTTCATGAGGCTCATCTTGGGGACATTGACTGCGAGGCACTATGTGCTCAGATATCCTCAGGACATTCTTCTAATGGTTTTTTTGAAGGTGGGGAGCATGTCATACTCTTTATAGGATGCTCTATGGTACCAGTGATGCTACGAGAGGAGGTGTTAAAGGAGTACCACAAATCCCCTTTGTAATTACATCAGGGTGTGGTGAATATGTACTAGGAACTCCAAAATCAATACAAGTGGCCAGAGACGAAGAAATTCATGGCAGAGTTCGTATCACGATGCCTCATTTGTCCGCAAGTGAATGCTTAGCATCAGGTACCAGCAGGCTTAGCTCAGCCACATGATTTACTGGAATGGATGTGGGATGGTGTCTCCATGGACTGTGTGATAGGGCTATCAAGTACGTCTAGAGGCCACAATTCCATCTAGGTGATCGTTGAATGATTGACCATGTCAGCTCACTTCCTACCCATCCTAGAGCAAGGGACGATAGAGGGCTTGGGACGCCTATACATCCATGTGATAGTACGGATTCACGGGGTGCCTATGATGATTGTATTAGATCACAACACCAAATTTTCATCCTGGTTGTGGAATGTATTACAAGAGGTGTATGAGACACATCTATGACTGAGCACAACATTTCATCCCCAGAAGAATGGTCAGATGGGGCATACGATACACACCTTGGAGGAAATGCTTTATGATTACGTCATTGACTATGGTCGTGGTTGGGAGGACCACCTACCACTGGTGGAGTTTTCATAAAACAACATCAACTATCACTCCACCATTGTCATGTAACCATTTGAGGGAATGTATGAGAGACCTTGCAGATCACCCATATGCTTGGAATAACAAGGAGAGTCAGAAGTTATGTGCCCAAAGTTGGTATGGGCTACCACCGAGAAGGTTCTGATCATCCAGGTACAGATGAGGACTGCATAGAGAAAACATAAGTTTAATGTCGATATGAGATGGATACCTTTGGAGTTAGAGGTGAGAGATCATGTATTCTTTCGGGTCTCACCCTGATGAGGATTGTGGAGATTTGGCTGTGATGGAAATCCATCTTTGAGGTTCATTGGACCTTTTTGAATCCTAAATAGAGTTTTAGAGGTGGTGTACCGCCTATCTCTTCCCACAATGATGCACCAGTTGTATGAGGTTTTCCATGTGTCATAGATGACGAGGTACGAGCAAGACCCATTGCACGTCATCGACTAGGGTGAGCTAGACATTGATGATGGGGTGATATTTGCAGAGTTCTTAGTGGAGATAGAGGATCGATAGGAGTGGATCCTATGAGGATAGAGAATTCCTCTAGCGCATGTCTGATGGCAGCAAGGGAATCTCCAGTAGAGGACATGGGAGCGGGACACTCAAATTCATGCTGAGTACCCCCATCATTTTGTTTTGATGATGTTTTGACTTTTGAGGACTTAAATCTTTAAGGGGGGTGGGGGGAATGTAACATCTCGGAATCTTCCTATATTTTTTTTATTTATATGGAATTATTTAGAGACCAAAAAATTTGAAATAATGTGATTCCAAGGTCTGGAGAGCCTATAATTGAATTTTAATCTTTTTGAAGGTACTCTCATTAATCGTGCGAGTGAGATTTTATATGTTTTAAACCGTCCATCATACCAAAAATCTAATGGAACCTTTGAATCTAGAATGACTAGAATCTCCTAGAAAAGACTTAACTTTGTCCGTAAAGGGCCGAGCGAATTTTTTTTTTCAAACTTTTCAGGAAAATTAGTATTAAAATTTAATAGAATTTTTTTTTCTCACAGATGAGTGGAAGATGATGGCGTTGTGGGGTAGCGATGAGGTGGCGATGATGTTAATTTATGAGTCTCATCAATGGTTCATTAACATGAATCATAACAACGCTTTAATGGCGTGTAACAACGTAACAACGTGGTGTTTCACCATTATGGGAACACTAGGACATGCTATTATTTATAGATTGATGTGCTAGAAAAATAGGTATGAGATATTTTTAGGACCTCTAGTGACCGATTGATGGAATTCAACCTCAGTGAAGAATGATGTACCCTAGAGGAACTTCATCATCTTCAATGCCTTTCGAAGATCGGAGCCTTGAAGAGACGTCAACGTCTTATCCCCTCGAAGATGAACACCGTGACTTCAAACATCAAAATATTTTGGGGTTATTTGATTTTAATGTTTCCCCATTCTCATTTCTAAATGATGAATGTGGATTAACCCTTGAACTGGTTAATCCTAAGACCGCGCATTCTTGCAGGAGGGTGACACATTTGGGGTTACTTTATCTGAGATTTAATTATCTTTGTTGTTCAAATTAAAATCCCCAGACCTGCCTTGTTTTGTTAACTTCTAACATGGAGGGTGCAGGATGGTACAAAAAAGGCCCAATCCCCTCCACCATGGGTGATCTTCATAGCCAAACTCTTGAATCAATGATAAGTTAGGTTTGAGACCATTGTGGTGGAGAAGACTTTTCCTGGAGAATGCAGGCACAAGCGATATGAAGAGCGGACCACCGGTGGGGACCCGGTGGTCCACAGAAGAATCTATTGGCACGCTGATAGCCGCGGGTGGGAGACGACATGCCATGATGGCTCACCGAGTGGAAGGTCATAGATTAACCAGGTCGTGGCAGAGCAGGAGAAGCCGCCGACCGAGCTGGTGGTTAGAGGCGGTGGACGCTGTTTCTCGACCTCATCAGAGACCCACAAACGCGACACTGAGCCGTGTCCCCTAAGACGGGCCACTGTCGTTTGAAAATAGTGGAAGAGGCGACCCGAAGAGACCCACATGGCAATGGTGGGGCCCAGACATTTTTTCCGGCTACATCTAGCAAGGCAGACCGGTCCCCCTCTTGCAGACCAGATGGAGAGCTAACCCCCAGCGGGAAGGACCCGCACTGCGGGTCGGACTATGTGGCTCATTGAGCTAGTTCAGTTCAGCTGCCCAGCAGGCCGGAACCAAGCCTAGCAGTCTAGGCCCACACTGGCTGGCTGGACCTCTGCCCTCTTCAGGCCGGATCAAACTTGGCCGGGTTGCTAGGCGACTCTGTGAGCTAGACCCTATGCCAACTAGGCTGAGTCCTACGAGGTATATTGGGCCTGACCCACTAGCTCAGCTAGACCAGACCGACCTTGACCCACACCACGTTAGGTTGAGTTTGTCAGAATGAACCAGGGTATGTGTAACCCCCAGGGCTAGGTTGGTCGGTTCAGTCTGACCGGATCGAACTGAGCCCCATCGTAACCGGCCCCTTGGTTACTAAAACGCTCATATCTTGCAAACCGTAAGTCCGATTGATGGGCCATTTGCAGCATTGGGACCCTCTCAATGTGGTGGATATTTCGACATTCCTTGTGGTTACTTTCATGGATGATGGGAAGAGAAAAATGGCATGAGGAGTGGTTCTCCCAAGCATTCTATGCATGGAAACCTACGGTTGGATGAGACAAGAAGACTGCTCAATGATGGACCAGTGGGAAGAGACTCTATTTGACCCAGCATGCCCACGGTGGAGAGTGGCTCTGTGTGACCCAACAGACCCATAGTACTCGACATGTGGAGTACATCAGTTCGGCCAAAGTGGGAAGTAGGTATGTGTGACTTGGTAGGCCCATGGGGGACAGCGGCTCTGTGTGACCCTTCATATCCATGATACTCATTAGGGATGATCACCACAACAGTTCAAGGCTAGTGGGAAGTGGTAATATGTGAACCGGAAGACCCACTATACTCGACAGAGGAGGAGTTCTCCCGCAATTGATAGGTTCGACGATGTGACTGATGATGCTACGGTTACTACCCTTGAATATACCTGGTGTGAGGTGTCTTGTGTTTCGTGTTTCACTTTGAGTAATCATTGTGTGTTCTTTACTTTTTTTTGAGGTCCCCATGGAGTGTTGTGTTACACACCCTTTCACGGGCTTCGCCCGCACATGTTGTCTTTGGTGCAGACAACTGACATTATGACATGGATTCTTAGGGATATGGGATTGACGGACGCCACGACGGTGGACTTGGTGGCCTAGGACTAGGTGGTTCTTAGTAGGATAGGGCGAACAAGAAGTATTACTTCGGCTTCTAGTAGATTATCTACTGTCTCGATTAGGTGGTGTTTTCTGCGAATGACCATCAGAGTTCCCTTTTTGTACTTGTTGTTTTCAGTTCTTGTTGGGTTTGTATTTTGTCCTACTTAATTTCAGTTGTACATGCACTCAGCTTGTTTCAGTGGTACATGTTTCCCCTTTTTAATGTGTTGGGATGTTTTTGGGTGTGTGTGTGCATACAAGTACTTAGGCAAATGCCTCCCACTTGTAGGTTGATGCCTTCGGCGCATGTCTCCAGCCCTTGGCCTTTGGGAGGCAGGCTTGGGGTAGTCACAGAACGGGCCTCAGGGGATGGGTCGTGAAAAAATTAATCTTGAAATTAATATTTCAGATATGAGTTTTATTTTATCAAATTCATTTTAATTTTTTTTAAAAAATTATTTTAATCTTTTTTAAACAAATACATAAAAAAGTGTTTATTTTGAGGAAATAGTATTTCCCAAACATATAAATACATTACAAAAAATTGTGCATTTAAATATAAATATTTATTAGTTAATATCAAACCATTATACATAATATTAAATTTCATAAACCAGGATAGTAATCTATTTGACTCGAAACACGACTCAACCCATGGCATGGACCGAGGCCATTCCCAATCCCCGCGGGCTGGGAACTACTGCATGGGAATCCAGAAACACATTTGGGAATGATTTCACCATATAGAATCAACCATAAAAACAACATAAAACCCATAAGCATCCAAGAAATGTCTCAATCAAAAATTTATAACACCAGAGATCAAATGTTTATACTAAAATCCAAGTTAAACAATTTAAAAAAAAAACAAAGTATCCAAAATGGGGAGATAGACTAAATAGATGCCAAGACTACATGATAAATGTGGGTCATTTCCCTCATTAAAACCCCATTAACACCTGAAAAAATATGGAAAACTATAGTTAGATGGGTCTTAGGATCCTCATACTCTTGGTGATCAAACCATCTCTCAGATGAAATAGTCCTGCTTGAGCATCCAATCCCCATAACAGGTATGTTTATTTTATTTTTCTATGTCATCTTATGTTAGGTTGACCGAGACTCAGACCTTCCGACTCTCCTAACATACTAAAACATGTATTCATACCAAGATACATAACATTCACCTATTTTCAACTTCATTACCTATGTCACATGAGCCACCTATTACACAATTACACTTCCAACATTAAAGACATATATGAAAGAGAAAAAATTTTAATATAAAAGTATTATAAAATCATTTTTCTCCCCAATAAATTGAAAAACCTGATTTTCACCAACTGAAAATTCCCAATAACACATTTAGAAATAAAATCAAGAATATTAAAATCATAAAATAATTCTAAATCATGAAACCACCTACCATTTTTTTGGAAACATCTAAAAACTAGTTAGAAACCAAAACCACACCAAAGAGAGGTCCTATAAAGGAAAAAACACATTATAACCATCATTATTTATCCCTATTAATCTATATGGAACCCCAAGTTATGTTAATCTATTCACTAGTGAAAGACAACCCAAGAAAGAGAGAAGAATAGACCATAAAGAAAGAAGAAGAGATGGAAGGATAGGATTTATGATTTCTTGAAAATTCTACCCAAATCAATCCAAGATTTGAAGTCCAAGGGAGTTGAAGATGATAGTTAGAGGATCCTAGGATTGGGGAGTTCAAAATTTGATACAAATTTTTGATTTTGGGTTAAAATTAGGGATGCATACTTTAAGAAATTTCACATTTTTAATGATCTTGAAGGATGCCTTATTTGGATGAACAATTTACCAAACCCTGTTCCAACCAAGTTGAAACTCTATCCTTCAGAAAAAATAGCTGCGTAGTTTTTCTATATGGTGAACGCTATCATATTCATATCTATGAACCTCATATAGAGAAACATTCCATGTAACAAGGTTAGCCCTAGTGGTTCGTATGCCCATGCGGTAGGTCATTCAACCTAGAAAGTTCCACTATATTGGGAACACAATTTCCACTTGGCTAGAACGTGGTTTCTACTAAGCATGCCCCAAAACCTCTATAGGATAAAGACCAAAAATTTTCTAAAAAACATGGGGAAGCTATGAAATAATATAATAACAAAAAATTAAAGGGATAATACCTTAAAATAAAACAATGTATGTTAAAATTATCCCCATAATGAAAACTTCAACCCATGGAAAGTTAACCCGAAGTTATATCAGAGGATAAATATGGATAATATTCCTCAACCCATGACATATACTCCCTTCTATAATGATAATTTTTTTTTCTGTTAAGTACCCTAACCAATTGTATAAATTTCCCTTAAATCACATTCTATTGGGAGTCCAAAAATCATATTGGTCACTCGGACATAGAAAAATTAGATTCCATTTCTAATTCATCCCAGTTTAGCATGTCAGATCAGTCAACATCATTTTTATTCAATTCTGATACATGGACCACATCATGGATCAATGTCAACTAAAATGATAAAGCTATATGATATTACACATAACCAGTTCTCTCAATAATCTTAAATGGTATGGAATACCATGATGTCAGTTTCCCTTTCTTACCATGATGATGGTGACCCATGTGAGGGGCCACCATTAAAAATAACTGATCAAGCACTATGAATTTCAAGGTCCTAAAGTACTGATATTTATAAGACTTATGGTTTCTGTCACACCCCGACCACAGATACTACTTTATTTTATTCTTTCCTCGTTGTTGGATCTTTTGGTTGAGGTTTGGGTTGAGTGCCCATCAAAAGCCCTTGTGTTTTTGTGTTTTGGTGTTTCCTTTTATTCCTATTATTAGTTATTATTGTTGGGATGAAGATAAATTTTCATTTCGGGGAGTTTGTGACACCCACAATGTCACTACTTTGTGTTTAAAAATTTCAGGGATCTTTGAGTGAACTTCCCTAGTTATTGAGGTGTAATTTGGGGGTTTTCAGCCAATATTTGTGGTCGCACGGTTTGAGCACGACCTAGAAAAACCATGCTACCTAAAAATGTGATGTTTCAAGAGTTTCCAGTAGCGCCCACACGGTTTGCGCACGGTTTGAAAAACCCTGCAGCCAAACCGTACCGCCACTTGCGGGCTTTATAACTATTGACATAGAGCTCTAATTTGGGTGATTCCACATCCAAAATGAAGCCCTCTCTGTTGGGAATTGACCCGAGGAGCCTTACCCTCCTTCCTTCTTTTATTTGGGGCGTTTTGGGTCGATTTATCAAGAAAGGGTGTGCAAATGGTCAGTGGGGCTCAGATCTCTCTTCCCTTGAAGTTTCATTCCATTCTCACATGGTCGAGGTAGGTGTTTCCAAATTTTTCCTTTTCTGAACACTTCACATGCACTTGTGTGTTTTCATTTAATTTTTAAATGTCTTTCGCACCTCGAATATATCTATAGATTGATGCTAATGATGTCTCTGTATTGGTAGAATATACTAAATATATGTTTTCAATGGGAGTTGTGTGAAATATCTAGGTTTATTGCACCTAGGGTTGTTGTTTAAAACCTCATTATTCTTTAAAGTTAAATTGGGGTTTTTTATGAAATGTTTATCCTTGAGTATGGTGGGATGGTTGTTTATTATTTGGGGTCTTGATTTGTCTTGTATGGTTTGGTAATGATTTATCATTTTAAAAGTGTTAAAATGTTGTAAAAAGGGTTTTATGGTTACAATGGGATTGTTTTATGTTCTATGAACAATGTAGAGGGTTGTATGTGGTTTTAAAGAAAATAATTGTTTTTTGGAAGTGTTTTTTGGGTTTTCCTTGAAATATTAGTTTCCTAAATGTTGTTTAAAATGGAATCCCATTAGGGGATATGCCCATTTGGATTTTGGTGTGTGTGTTTTGGAAAATGGTTGGCCTGAGGGGTTGTTTGGAATTTAACATTTAAATACGGTTTTGGAAATGATTTGGAAATGTTTTGGTAAATGAATTAGGTTGTGTAAACATAAAGGCCCATTTGTAATTTTACCTTTAAAGGTGATTTTTTGTGGTGATTTTAGAAAAGAATGTGATCCGGAAAATGTGAATGCCCAGTTGGAAACTTAAGGTGTTTTAAAAGATAGTTCGAATTATTAAGTGATGTGATGACCTGTTTGGAATGTTTTTAGTGTTTCATGTGTTTCCTAAAATGTGGAAATCCTTTTTTAGAAATTTTTTGAAGAGTTGGCGTTCCTCATGGTTTATGAAGTGATTTGTAAGTGTTTCGGTTTGTTTATTTCTCAATAGTGGGTTTGTGATGTGAATGTTATGTCTTAAGAAATAATATTCTTGGTGTGGTTGATAAATGGTGTATGTGGTAACATGTGATGTGTGCTATTTGATTTAGCACAAAATGGGAAGCCTGAGTATCTAGGTGGGCGGACTTGTACTACTATACTAGTGATCTTGTAGGGTTTGGCCCCTATTTCATGTAGCAAGTTTGACGATGACAACACTAACTAGACTATGATGATGATGTTGGGGAAAACTAGGTTGTGAGTATGATCCCTAATAGTGGCTTGTGCACTAGAAAGGATATTGTTATGGTTACTTCTCACCGATATACAATGTACCTAGGGCCCACAGCTAGCTAGTGCCTAGGGGTGTTCCCATGACTAGTGCTCAATAATTATATTGCACCTCTCGTCGGCTTATGGTAAGTTGGGTTGGTAATTTTAATTGTAAGTGTTTTTTATTTAATATTACATTCTTTGAATTTTTTTTCCATTTAATGTTTCTCCATTAAAAATTATTACCAGCAATGTTTTGGTTGGGTTTTTGATATAAAATTATAGTTTTCTTGAAAAATGGATGGTGGCATGTGTTAGCAATGGAAGTGGGAAAGTTATGGCTGTTTAATAAAATTTTGAAAAAATATATTTTTATAATTGTATTTTAAACTTTTGTTAATGGACTGTTTTTGGAAAGGAAACACTTGGAATCTATGGTGATTGCCCACTTAGCTGTTAGCTGACACCCTACCTATACCACTCGGTGTCGTTAGACCTGACCTGTTTTGCAGGTTCAGGTTTTGATCAAGTTTTTATGGTTCAAGTTATCTCCTGGAGAAGGGTGGTCTTGTGGTTGGAGGTGACCAGAAGGTCACATGGAGATCGTGTTAGTAGTTGGTTGTTTAATTTCGTTGTAACTCTTGGTTCTTTTAGTGTTAGTTTTATTCAGTTGTATTTTTATTGGACCAGATTGTTTTTTTTGAGATTTAGTTGTGGTTAGATCTGCTGCATTTTTAATGTTGTATATTTGTATCCTATTTATTATTAGGCCAAATCATTCCTTCTTGTTTTATAAGTGATTCCCGACACTATTTTTCAGTCCATGGGGATCGGGAATGCCCTTTGGGTCATGTCTCGGACCGGGTCAGGTGTCGGGTTTGATGGCATCCTGGCTTGGTTCGTGACAAAATGGTATCAGAGGTGGTTCTTGATATTTGGGGTGTCTGGTAGATGGAGACTATGGTTGTCTGGACTCGGGAGGTAGGTGCGGGGAGGGCATCATGAACCCTTTCTTGTTCTGAACCTCGAGTCACCAGGGGTAGTAAGGGATTGAGTCTTTTGTCCTGTGTTTTTTTGGAATTTAGGGATGAAAATAGAGGCAAGTCAGGTATTATTGTGGCCTTACATGGGTTGGTGACCCATGTGAAGTCCAAGTGCCTGGTTTAAGGCCCTCATAGTGTTATGACATACTCGGGGCATGGCTCACCACCATGTTGTCGGGTTAGGCATAGACACTAGTTCCTCTATTGGGTAGTTTTTTGTTGGCTGTGTTTTGATTTGATATTGGTTTATTTGAGGGTTCTGAAAATGATAGTGTATTTTCATATGGAAAACAATTTAAACCAACGTGCATTCTATCAAATGGGTTTAAATTGGTAAAGTGGTTTTTGAAACATTGAAGGTTCGTTGGGTTTGAGAATGTGAATGGAATGCGGCCCTTGGTATTTATTATAGACATTGACATGTGTGTGGGTATATGTGGGAAGTGCGTATTGGCACAAGGTATTGGAGATAGATTGACACACATGTAATGGTGTATAAGGTACCATGGCTTGGGTGCTCGAGTTAATGATTTGGTATGATTTTCCTTAAGTGGATTTTAATGAGTAAATGATTTTGGAAATTAGTTTTTTTTTCTTAAAAAATGGGTTTTGGGTTTTTGGGAATTAGCCTTATAAGGAGTAAGTTTTGAGTTTTAAAAGGAGAATGGTTGTTTTTGAGAAATAATATTTGGTTGGTTTTTGTTTTTACTTTTCTTTTGAGCCAGTTGGTTTTGGTTTGAGGAGTTCCTCTTTGTTTGTGCCTCAGTTTGATATTGGATTTGGTATGGAATTTTCCTGTTGTTCAAAAAAATTCCACCCAGAAAGGACCCTGATGTTCTTAATGAGTTATGCACAGTTCCTTTTCCTCTACATGATTTGCCTGTATTCTATGGTGATTGAAATTTTCTTGAGGCTTTGTAGTGGGTTGAGGAAGTCGAGCATGTTTTTAAGTCATTGGGAACTCCCGATATTGTTTGAGTCCATGATGTATGAAGGTTGTGTGAGGGGCCAGCCTTGGACTAGTGGGGCGTTGGTTTCCACATCATCGACCGAAGGTGACATGTCATGGGAGGTTTTTAAGTCAACTTTTATCCAACGGTTCATACCAAAGGAGGTGAAGAAGAGGAAGGTGGAAGAGTTTTGGGATGTTTGGCAGGGCCAGCGATCAGTAAAGTCGTATGTTGAAAATTTTAGAGAGTTGGTTCCATTATCTTTGGGTGTAGTGTCGGAGTATTAGAAGAAGGACCCTCTCTTTGTTTGGGGTCTTCATCCTGAAATAATGGGGAATGTTCTCTCATCTAGTGAAACAGGTTTTGAGAGGTTGGTGTATGAGGAATTCATGAATGATCTGGTTTTTGTGGTGTATCCAGTGGTTGTTGGTTCTTGTGACGGTTCCTCGTCTTGCGAGTAGAGTGTTCCAGGGGAATCGGTTTCTCAAAAACATCCTTTTTTGGCTCCGACTACCAGTTCGTTGAACCATTTTCTTGTATGTTTCTAGTGTGGAAGAGTTTTTCACTCAAAGTCATATTATCAAATTACTCTAAAGACATTCCATTGTTGTGACTGTTTGGGTCATTTAGAGAACATATGTAAGGGTTGTTTTCTGAAAAAGAAGTCTTAAGAGGATGTGTTTCCAGACTGTGAGGCAGGAGATGCTTCTTCCATCAGAGCCCTAACCACAGGTCTCGGGGTGAAGCTCACGCACAGTCAGGAGTGACAAGGGGGTGTGAAACCCAACCTAGCATTGTTATCTATTTTGGGATAGAAATGATTATCATATCCTTGTTAGTGTTAACATTATTTTTTAAGTAAACCCTTTATGGTAATTGTGTGGTTAACTAGAACTCTTGTAACTCAATAGTTGAGTCTATCTGAATGTGTCCTTTGAAAGTTTTTATTGTCCTTTGAGTGTGTCTTGTCTTCGTGAAGGCCAGTTTCAGTTTTAACTTTCGGCAACGCTCATTTGGAGATGCTTGAGTTATACTTGAATTGGTGTATTGTGGGTGCAGTTTGTTTGGTAGGGTCCCAGTTCAAGTGTTGGTAGTGTCCAACTTGTATATGGAAGTTCAGGTTTGACCCCAGTTGAGGTTTTTAGTTTCTGGAGTTTCTGGAAAATGTCCCAGGTGAAGCACGATTACTGCATGGTTAGTCAAAACCATGTGGCCCCTGACAGGTGGATAGAACCAACTTCATGGCCAGTGCATGACCATGAGGTAGGTATCATAACCGTGTGAGTTAGTGTCATTTTTGGACAGAGGTGTTGGAGCGGTTGACACACAAATTTGAAACCATGTGTCCAAGTCATGTAGGGTGACCCTTCCTTCCAGTAGTTCGTGCATGGTTTGGTAAACCGTGCAACCAAACCATGTGAGTCGTATAAAAATTTTTAAAGTTGAAATCTCATTTTCCTGGTTGCAGAGAGGGTGTTGTTTGGGGTTTAAATGTTGTTCGTATTAGCTGATCTCTTGTGGTGGGGAGAACCCTCTTGTGATCTCCCCTCATCCTCATTCATGCATTGTTGTTTCTTCTTGATCGATCGAGTGTGACTTGTAGAGTGAATAGTTATCCCGGCGTTCATGATTTCCCTTTGGTTTTTTTCAGGAATGGTCTTGAGCTTTGGTTAACTTTTGGCAAGGTGACTTTCTGGGGGTAGAATGTGTCTGTGGTGGAGAGAATTGTCACACCCAGACTATAGATACTACTTTATTTTATTCTTTCCTCAATGTTTGATATTTTGGTTGAGGTTTGGGTTGAGTTCCCAACAAAATTCCATGTGCTTTTGTGTTTTGGGGTTTCCTTTTATTCATATTATTAGTTATTTTTGGTGGGATTAAGATAAAGTTGCATGTCGGGGAGTTTGTGACACCCACAGGGTCACTACTTTGTGTTTAAAACTTTCAGGGATCTTTTAGTGAACTTCCCTAGTGATTGGGGTGTAATTTGGGGGTTTTCGGCCAATTTTTGGGGTTGCAAATTTTGATCACGGCCTGGCCAAACCGTGAAACATAACCATGCGATGTTGCAGGAGTTTCCAGTATCCCCCGCATGGTTTGCGCACGGTTTGACAAACTGTGCATCCAAACTATGCATCCACTTGCGGGCTTTATAACTTTTGATGTGGAGCTCCGATTTGGGTGATTCCACCTCCAAAATGAAGCCCTCTCTATTGGGAATCGACCAGAGGAGCCTCCAACTCATTACTTCTTCAATTTGGGGATTTTTTGGGAGATTTATCAAGAAAGGGTGTGTGAATTGTCGGTGGGGATTAGATCTCTCCTCCCTTGAAGTTTTGTTCCATTCGCACATGGTTGAGGAATGAGTTTCCAAATTTTTCTTTTTCAGAACACTCCACATGAACTTGTGTGTTTTTTTTTAATTTTTACATGTCTTTCTCACCTCTAATATATCTATGGATTGATGCAAATGATGTCTATGTATTGGAATAATTTAGTTAAAATAGGGTTTCAAAGGGATTTGTGAGAAATACCTAGGTTTATTCCACTAGGGTTATTGTTTAAAACCTTATTGTTCTTTAAAGTTAAATTGGGGGTATTTATGAAATGTTTATCCTTGATTATGGTGGGATGGTTGTTTATTATTATTTTCCTTGATTTGGTGTGTATGGTTTGGTAATGATTTATCATTTTAAAAGTGTTAAAATGTTGTAAAAAGGGTTTTATGGTTACAATGGGATTATTTTATGTTATGTGAATATTGTGGAGGTTTGGATAGGGTTTTAAAGAAAATATTTTGTTTTTTGGAAGTGGTTTTTTGGTGTTCTTCGAAATATCAGTTTCCTAAATGTCGTTTAAAATGGAATCCCATGGGGGGATATGTCCGTCTGGCTTTTGGTTTGTGTGTTTTGGAAAACGATTGGCTTGAGGGGTTGTTACGAAATTTACACATGAAGATGGTTTTGGAAATGATTTAGAAATTTTTTGGTAAATATATTTGGTTGTGTAAAAATAAAGACCCGTTTGGAATTTTACATTTAAAGGTGATGTTTTCTGTTGGTTTAAAATAGAACGTGATTCGGAAAATCTGAATTCTCGGTTGGTAACTTAAGGTGTTTTAATAGATGGTTTTAATTCTTACATGATGTGATGGCCCGTTCGGCATGTTTTTAGTGTTTCCTGTTTTTCATAAAATGTGGAAAGGATTGTTTAGTAAATTTTTGAAGAGGTGGTGTTTCTCATGATTTTTGAAGTGATTTGTTAGTGTTTTGGTTTGCTTAATTTCTCAAGAGTGGGTTTGTGATATGAAAGTGATGGCTTATGAAATAATATGCTTGGTGTGGTTGATAAATGGTTTATGTGGTAACATGTGATGTGTGAAATTTGATTGATCACAAAATGGGAAGCATGGCAATCTAGGTGGGCGGACTTGTACTAGTATGCTAGTGATCTTGTGGGGTTTGGCCCCTGTTTTATGTAGCAAGTTTAATGATGACAACACTAATTATACTATGATGATGATTTTGGGAACCACTAGGTTATGGGTATGTTCCGTACTAGTGGATCGTGCATGAGAAAGTATATTATTATGGTTACTTTTCACCGAGATATGAGGTACCTGGGGCCCACAGCTAGCTAGTGCATAGGGGTGTTCCTGTGACTAGTGCTCAATAATTATATTGCACCTCCCGTCGTCATATGGTAGGTTGGGTTGGTAATTTTAAATGTAAGTGTTTTGTATTTAATGTGAAATTATTTGAAATTGTTTCTATTTAAATTTTCTCCCTTAAAAATTGTTACTAGTAATGTTTGGGTTGGGTTTTTGTTATAAAATGATAGTTTTCTAGTAAAATGGATGGTGGCTTGTGTTGGCCTGGGAAATGAGAAAATTATGGTTGTTTAATAAAATGTTGAAAAAACCATTTTTATAATTGTATTATAAACTTGTTTTAATGGACTTTTTTGGTAAAGGAAACCCTTGGAATCTATGGTGATTACCTACTGAGCTGTTAGCTCACACACTACCTATACCACTCAATGTCAGTAGACCCGAGATGTTTTGCAGGTTGAGGTTTTGATCAGGTTTTTCTTGTTCAAGTTATCTCCTGGAGGAGGGTGGTGTTGTGGTTGGAGGTGACCAGGAGGTCACATGGAGATTTTGTTAGCAGTTGGTTGTTTAATTTTTTTGTAACTCTTGGTTCTTTCAGTTTTAGTTTTATTCAGTTGTATTTGTATTAGACCATATTGTTTTTATTTGATATTTAATTGTGGTTAGCTCTTCTTTGTTTTCAATGTTGTATATTTTGATCCTATTTATTATTGGGCCAAATCTTTCCCTCTTGTTTTATATATGATTCCCAACACTTGTTGCCAGTCCGTGGGGATTGGGAACTCCCTGAGGATCATGTTGCGGACCGGGTTAGGTGTCGGGTTAGATGGCATCCTAGCTTGGTTCGTGACAGTTTCTCTATGATTTCAACGACCACAACCTAATAACATGGACCATATAAAATGTCTCCCGCCCAAGGACTTTTCCCAACAAAGAAATCACACTGACTTCACTATAGAAAATGATTTATTATCATGATTGACCCTAGAGTGAATCAATTGGACATATATTAATTGAAGATTGGTAACTATTATTATACACACATTCAACCAATCCCAAATGGTTATCCCATGAACCTTAGAAATTCAAGACACATACATAGGGGATTTCTCTAGAATCAATTTTACCATATCTATTTAACCAATCCGTTGAGGATGTTATGTCGAGCTCAACATGACTTAAGATCTCATTTACTTCTGAGGGCCTTCCCAAAATGATGAGGTAAATCATGGGTCCCCGTCTAAAATAATTAATAATGGAACACCATGAAGCCTCACTATCTTATGAACACAAAAATATAGCAGAGCATACAGCTTAGTCATTTCCTTCATTGAATGGAAATGGGTTGATTTGGTAGGATGGTAGATAATCACCCATTGGTATTTCTTCCTCAGTGTGAATAGAGAAATCTAATGATAAAGTCCATGGAGAGGTCATCCCACTTCTATGTAATAATAGGTAGGGTCTAGAGAAAACCAAAGGTCCTCTTGTACTCTAATTTATCCTAATGACAAATATAACATATGGATTAAAGTTATCTATATCGTATCAAATTCATAACCACTAGAACTAGAGATGAACATCATAAAACAACATGGTCTTCTCAATATGAGTGTCCCAAAAAGACTAGTGGCTACAATTCTTCACTAACTATTACATATAAAATTTCACCACAAAGAGACACTAGAAGAAAATAAATCCATCAGAATACATGGACCATTCGTTGGGAGCCTCCAAACAATTTAGAAACTATATATAATACTCAAATAACATATCACTTGGTTTTTATTTTCAAATGAACTCTTGGAGGGTGGGAATCAGTTGAACACTATCCAATAATTTTTTTTCTATTATACTCCTTATTTTTCTGTTGCCTTTGTGTTAAAAAAACCCATCTAAGTAAATTGATCATTGGACTCTTTTATGGATTTCATTTGTACTATTCTACTTAGTTTATCTTCTTCGACATTCCCTTTTCTACAGGTGTAGTAAATATCAAAGTTGAAACATGGATGATAATAAACCCAACTACACTACATCAAATTATGGTCTTTCTTGAAGAAAATGTATGATAAGACTTGATGATCTAAGTAGAGTTTGATGTTCTCCCCAAATATATACTGTCACCATGTTATAAAAGAATGCATCACTGTAACTAATTCTAAGTCATTTTTTAGATAGTTTCATTCATGTGGTCAAAGTTGGTGGGATACATACCCCACCACATGATCATATTTCATCAACAGATAACCAATACCCATACTTGATTTTTCAGAAAAGACCGTGTATCTCTTCCCATATTCTAGTAAGACAAAAAATAAGGGTAGTGCTCATGTGATGTTTCAAATCCTAAAATGACACATGAAATTAAGCGATATATTCAAACTTTAACCCCATTTTCAAAAGGGAATTAATGGGAAAATAAAGACGATCAAATTTATATAAATGCTACTTGTATACCCCATCTTTCTTAAAAATAATACGATTATGAAGATGTTCCTCGTCTTATCCCATGGCATCACAACCTTGATCCTCTCAGGGTCCAACAAAACCATATGTTTTGAATCAACGTGGCCCAAAAACATTACCTCGTTGAACCATAAAGTGCACTTGGAGAGAATTTCATAGATAATTTGATCTGAAAGTCTTCTAATAATCATCCTAAAGTGGATGTCATGGCCATTCTCAATATCTGAGTAAACTTGAATGCCTTCCACAAACAGAAAAACAATGTATTTGAGGCACTTGAAAAACTTCTGATTCATAAGTTCCAAGAAAATGGAAGGAGGTTTTTTAAACTGAAATGGAATGAAAAAATAATCAAAGATTCAATACCTAGTTAAAATGGGTATATTAGAAATGTCTTCTTCTAAAATCCTAGCCTGATGAAAACTGGTGTTCATATCAAAATTGTAAGACAACCTTACCCCCTTGACATAGTTGAAAAGATAACCCATACGGGGAAATGGTATATATTTTTACACATTACCTTATTCTACTTATATTATTTGATTCACAACCATAGGGATCCCTCATCCATTTTAGTGAAAAAATATATTGGGGCCCAAGGTGAGATGCTCGGGCGAATGAATCCTTTGAATTCTAATTCATCGAGATATATATATTTAATTCCCTCAACTTGTTGGGGTCCATGTGATATGAGAGGAGGGTATCAGTTATTTTCCCCTTTCCAAATCAATGGTGAATTCCACATCCCACTTCATATAAAGCCCTGATAAATCGTCTGAAGACACATATGGGAACTCATATATCAATAAAATAACCCACCCTTAGATCCACTACCATCATTCTCCAACATGATAGAAGAGACCAAGAAAATGATATTTACCCACAATGGAAGTGCGGGTTCATTTTTCCCTGATGAAGGATCACATTCATCATATAAAACATTAAAACATCCAACAGGTTCCATGAAGATTACTCACTGATGATTACAATCAATATAAGACTTAAAAAGAACCATCAAGTCCATGTTGAGTGTCACATCAAATTGGTACATATCTAGAACTCAAAAATCCCATTCTAGATCGCACCCTCACTGAGTGGGAGCATAATAAAAACACCTAATAACCACCACTCTTCTTTCCAAGTGTAATTACTAACTTCATCTCATAAGGAATAATATTGTTTATATATTTTAAAAATTACACAAGAAAAAGTGGAACTGAAAAAGTTTGATGTACCCATTCGAAATAAAACAAATACTATTGATGATGGAAAAAATAGTCCCATGAACTGTTGATGGTCCTGCATCTGATTCGACTGGAACATGATGCATTGAATGAAGGATATTTTTCAATGAGAAATCTTGAGGTCAATTACTGAGTAGAATATCTTCCTTCAGTTGAATCTTCTAATAAGAGGACCCATCTTTACCATAGTGACCAACATTTTGATAACCGGTAGACCCTGAAGAAATGAACTTAGAAGGAAACTCACTGTGGGTTGAAGAACTGAAACCACTCTTAGTTAGTGCAACAATCTTACCCGACTTAAAGTTCCCCATGTTACATACTAATAGGAGGGTGTTGTTTTAATTTCACACAGTGAACACATACATAATGTCCACTCACACTAATAGCATAAATGTGACCTGTAACCAGGGTTCACAATTGAAGGAGGTCGTAATGGGTGGCATGAGCTTCTACCTCACCTCTTCTCCTACTTTTCACACTTACTTGTCCTTTCAAGTCATTTTCCACCAACCTATCCCAAAAATGAAGCCACCCAATAAAACCCATACATTTCAACATGATCAATCCCTACCATTAGGTCTTGGTATCCTATTTCATCATAAGCCATCAGATTGAATAGGAAGACCTGATACCGAAGGTCTAGCAATAATCCCATATAAAAATGAAGATCCTTTAACTACTCTTTAAAAACAACCTCGGGTGTGAAACATCCCAATTCATTGGAATGGTTGGAGTACTCCAACATGGACCAGTCTACATGATGGAGATCCAAAAACTATGTGGTCATCATGAGTTTTAATGTCTATAGAAAATACTACTCATTGAAGACATCTTTGATTTCCTTCCAACCCATTTCCTCATATTTCGTTACAGGGACCAATGAGTCCCACCACCTCTGTTTGAGACATCCCAACATTAATGAATCACAATTCACATTAATTTAATCATGAGTATAAATGAGCCTATAAATAATCCTAATCTTCTAAATCAAATCATAATATTCCTAGGAATATGTGCTACCCTATAATAAAGGAGGTTAATTCTTGAAGAAATCTCGATCCTTCTCATTTTCTAGACCCAGTTTGGCTTCCTTAGAATGAGATGGGCCACAACCCGCCCCATAATCCATTTCCCAGAAATCCCAATTTAAGGATTCTACTAATATTCAATCACCAAGTGAGGGAAAAACCTCTCCGACCTCTTCCAACTATTGCGTAGGAAGTATCCATGTAGGTATGATGCTACATCGATTAACATAAAAAAGGAAATTGTTAAAAAAAACAAAAAAATACTATACAAAATAACAAAACACTTCCATAAGTTAAAAAAACCATAATAAGAATAATAACAAGTCAGACATCTCCAACATAGCTTGACTTACATGAACATTTTGTAATATTCACAAATCACATGGAGGAGGTGTCAACCCAAATCCCAATAATCCCAACAGGACAACTAGAATGTCATGAGGTGTGTTGTCCTGGAAAGCTACTTGTGACTAGAAACTAAAGCCTTGAGATCCCTGGATATTTTCTATCCCGAATCTCCAAAATAAAATTAACCTATTTAAAGTGATGAACCAACTTTGATACCACTTTTTCAAAAAATCTTGGTCCTTATTCAATCAAAACTGACACACAACCCCTCTCGTTCTATGGTTCAAAGTTCCTTCATGATCCCAGTGGGACGAAAACTAGTTCCTAGGAATCTAACAACACCATTGGGAATGATTTCACCCACTAAAATAAACTATAAACAATAAACCACAATAACATTAAACCATGAAACATCCAAAACATATCACAATACAACATTTAAAACACAAGAGATCAAACGATTACACTACAATCAGGGTTAATCATTTTATTATTTACAAAAAATTGAAACTAACCAAAACTAGGGCATGAACTAAGTAGACCACAATACGACAAGAAACATATGGTTCAATTCCCATGTTCCACCTCCACTAAAAACTTCAAAAGATGAACCAATAGAAAATAGATCCACCATCTCCTCCCCAAGAAGAATTTCCTTTACCTGGGTCAAGCATAAAAAGGTCTACATACACTCGAGGTTTTTATAGGGGGTGTTCCAACATTCCCATTATGACAAAACCAAAACATGTTCTATGCATTAACAATATTTATAAAATTATCATACTAGTTCTTATAAGAAATCATATAATTTTAAATAAAACATGTTTTGAAAATTAAAAAAGAAATTAATGTCAATAACAAGATGAATAATATGGATTGAATGGGAACCATTAAATTTAATTAAGGAACTAGGGTTAGTGGGGACCTAGGATACACATACTATTAGTGATCAAACCATCCCTTAGACACAATGGTCTTTCTCAAGTATCTAATCCCCACCACATGTGTGTTTTTTAATATTGTTACGCTAATATTTGTTAGTGATATCGAGCATTGGCCCTACCAAATCATCTAAAATTCAAGACCTAGTCATACAAATTATATAACTAGGATTTCCTTGTGTACATATTCATTACCTATTTCACATGAACTAACTCATAACCAATTACACTTCCAATAGTAGAAAATATACATGAAAAAAACCAATTTCAATAAAAATTATCATTATTAAATCCTTATGCATACCAAAACCTTTGGAAAAATTGATTCAAACCCCCCCACAAAATCACTTGAACCCATTTATAAATAATTTAAATTGTAATAAAAACATCAACTAATGAAAAATCATGAAACTAGGTACCATTTTAGTGGAAAATTCAAGAAAACATTTGAAAAAAAACAACTATATAATAGAGAGACCCTATAAAGGAAATAACACTTCATAACTATCAATATTTTACCAAAATAATCATGATTTAACCCACACTAGGTCAATATATACTAAATAGAAATAGATCCCATTAGATATTGAATAATAGACCAAGAATAATGAAGAAAAGTTGAAGGAAGAGGCTTACATGATGATTTCATGAAGATTAAACCCAAATAAAAGAAATATTTGAATCCCAAATGAGTGGGAGAGGAGATGGTGTGGTTTTTATAGATGGGGAGTTTGAATGGTGAGAGAAATGGGGGATTTCGGGTTTAAATTGAGGAGGGTTAGTCTAGTAAATTTAATTTTTTCAATATCTCCTATGCCACATGGTTTAGTATCCTGGTTTTTGAAACTACGTGTCAACCATAAAAAACTATGCTTGAGGGGATAACCGGACACATGGTTTTTCTATTCAGGGTTCATGCTCATTCACCTAGCTGCGTGCCTCCGATAGAGCTACTATCCTATGTTAATGATTATCCATGGAGCTTCACATTCTTTTGCACAGGGTCATCTGCCTAGAAAAAAGCCACATTTTAGGGAACAATATTCCCACAAGGTTGGTGTACTGGACTTAATAACCATCTGAAACCGTTATTCCATCTAGAAACATACACATTTTCCCAAAAACACATAGGGAAGCTATAACATAATTAATAGATGATAAATAAAAGAGATAATTCCAATAAATAAAACCATAGATGTGAAATTTAAAAAGTTATTATTACTATTCATATCACTAATTTTAATTCATATGTTATAATAGTTACATTTAAGTAAATTAATTTTAATATATAATGGATTTTTAAAAACTCATTATCTTATGTAACACACGTATTCAACAAAATTTAATTTAATCAAGAAAATAAATCATAATGACATAGGGGGTTTCATTCTACTCCACATAAAATGAATTTCTACCTCAAAATTTATCATTATGATTCAAAAATGGAGGATTATTCTCCCTCATCATAACCTCACATTACCATTCATATTCCTCAAACTTGTTGTTTCACCACAAAACCATGACTCTGTATGTGGTCTTGTTTCTTAGAACATTCTATGTACAATCCAGAATCTCTACCATTTTCCCTCACGAGAAAGATAGTCCCAAGAAGTATGACCTTTATGTTTTGTACATGTGAAGGTTTAGTAATTTAAATTCTTAGAAGAGATACATGGAATACATCATTGGTTTTAGATAGGTTAAGTGGAAGTTCTGGTGATAGAAAATTGTCATAATACAATCAATAATTTCAATTATACTGATAATTATAGGGATTTGTTTCTATTTCTTTATGAATCTCTTAAGCTTATTCAACAATGAAATTCATTATAACCTTATGTCACCAGATTCAAATTTTAGATCATTTCGATGATTATCAACATAACTTTTCAACTAATTTTGATCTTTCTTGATGTGCTACTAAATGGATCTAACATTCTCTACTATTTCATCAGTTATCTCAAGTTAGAATATATTTATTTCAACAAATTCATTCAAACATGTTGTAGATTAAAACATAGTTCCACGTTAGGATTCATAATGACACATATAAATTCTTGATTGAATGGTTGTGATATAAGAAAACTCAACTAGAGGATGCTTTTGACCCCAAAAACATTTGAAATATAATGAATAATATATCATCATATCCTATAGGGTGTGAATTATTCTTTTTGATAGAAAATACTCCTGAAGAATATATGAAATTCTGAATGTTAACCCAATATCATGATATTACAAGCGACTTCACCAGAACTATGGAGTAAAGCTAAAATCCCAAGCAGATACAATGTAATATTGTAATCCATGAAACTATACCAATTCCTTAATGTATTTCCAAAAATATTGTCCAGAGACAAGTATTATCAAATAGTGATGAAGTGTGCTGAATTATTATGGAGATAGGATATAACCCAAATATAATTACTCCATTTTTATTTTTGGTGGATTCAAAGGACAATAACCATGGTGATGTTTTTCCATTTATATTATTTCATTCGTATCTGATAAAACATCGCCATAGACTTCAGACTTTTATCCATAACAGGTAGACATGCCAACCATAAAGATATAAATTCTATCATATATATCGTCATGCCACTTCAAAAAAGTATCCTTTCAAATATATATACATATTATTTTATCCAAGATTAATATAAAGTCCATAATATGAGCTTATTTTAACAACTCCGTCAAATTTGGTATATAAAGAACACAAACATGGTTCCCAAACCTTATAATCCAATAATGATCAAGGTTAATCTGAGAAAAATTTATATTCTTATTTTTTAGTTCTATATATTCCTTCTATGCCTCATTTATCATCACTTGGACAGATGGATGAACATTTAATTGATAAAGATAATATATCTCCACTTTATTCTTAATTTCTATATCCATCCTTTTCACATCCACAAACATTGTGTCTTTTGAGATCCCCATCATGGATATTCTAGAATGACCCTTTAAACTAAAATCATATTACACCTTTTTTCTCCATCCTAGGTTGATAATTTAATGATCATTCACAATAAATAACTAGATTTGACCATCTTATTCAGTGCATATTCATATCTTCTTATGTGAATATATACATTAAAATTTTATGATGGGTATATATAACAATCTTTTCTCCAAAAATATAATACCTCCATCTATTTAATGAAATTTTACAATAGCTTAATCTAAATCATGAGTTGTGTAATTTTTTACATGAATATTTAGTTATAATGAGGCATAATATATTACCATTATATTTTTCATAAGAACATGTTCTGATCATTTCATGGATTCATCACTATAGAATAGAATCCCTTATTTATTATAAAGTAATGGAAGAACATGTGTGTTGACTAATCTTCTCATTATATTCTTGATTATTTCATCACATCCATATGTCCAAAGGAACTTCGTTCCATTCCCTGTTAACATGGTTAGGGGCTTATAATGTTGTGATAAATTCCCAACTAACGATCTACAAGATCAAGATAAATCATGAAAACTATAGATCTCAATTACTATTGTTGATCGATACCCACATTCAATAGTCTATGTCCTTGATGGATCTACTTATGAAACCACTCTTGAGATCATATAAACCTAAAATGAAACATTGTTCATACAAAATTCAGATTTTTTAAATATTTCATATACTTTCTCCTTACATAGGGTCTTTAGTACAATTCTCAATTTATCTTCATCATCATCCATAATCATTCAATAAATATAAATATCATCAATAAATACCACCACAAGCTAATTGTGGAAATCTCTATAGAGTCTAATATTTATATCTATATATCAAGATGGGGAATTATAAAGAAAAAATGATTCAATATATACTCATAATTTGCATACATTGTAAAAAAGTTGTCTTGATTATATCGTTATTCTTTATCCTAAATTGATGACATCCTGATTGATGGTCAATCTGGGAATTGTATTGAACTATGCATAGTTGATCAAAAAAGACATCAATATGGGGAAGATGATACTTTTTATAAATTTTGATATTTCATAGCTCTTAATAATAAATATAGAGTCACATTGATTAAAATTTTCTTTTATCAAGAAGAATATGTTCACCTTAAGGTGGAACACATTGATGAATTAATCCATTATAAATGATTTGAGGGAATTTCTACTTTAATTACAATTACTAAATTGGGTATATTATATAGTGTATTTTAGATTTCTATGGAGGTAGGTATGAGTTGTTTTGAAAAATAAACCTCATGTTTTGGTATAGGACTACTCAACTCTTCATTAAAGATATCAATAAATTGCTTCACAATAGTAATATCAATGATTGAGAGTTTTTTTTCAACCACCAAATATATACACCACTTCTGAATTGGAATTAAGACACCAACAATGGATGTGATCTCCATTGGATTTTTATAATTTTTATCACATTAATTGATGATTACTGTTTGGTTTTGAATATCAAACATGACGTCCCTTCCTTGAAAATTAATGTGGTATTTATGTAGATAAATCCAATCCATGCCTAAATGATATCAAATTCAACCAAATGAATGGTGACAAGATTTATAAGATGAACATTTCCACCAATGTCAACTACAGAGGAATCAAGGACTAGAGATGCATTCATCATACCATTATGAGTTTTCAAAACTAATTCAATATCTAATAGTTTGAGTGTCACCTTGATACCCTTTTCAAATTCATTATATATAAAGGAATGTATATATACAATCTCTTAACATACATTAAAATTTCATCATTTTAATGTAATACTTAATAAATTACACAATTTTATGCCCAAAGATCATTTTAGTTTAGTGCCTTTTGAAACATTGAATCATTAAGTCTAGTATATAATTGAGATACAATATCTCCCATTATTTTCTTCATGACTAGAACACTTCCCAGACATATAATATATAATAGATATCATTATAACCTTCGAAAAGGAAACATAAAAACGGGTGAGATCAGATGCTTAGTAAGGGTAATCAAGGGAGATATATAAGAATAAACATGACCAGAAGCATACAAGAATGTGGACATAACATTAGAAGATCATACCCTGCATATAAATTATAATAAACATGAATCATGGAAAAAATATTGTTAGGTCCTAATACATGAATCATAAGAGGATCAATAGAGGAATCCTTTATAGAATAACATGGGAATAAGAAATGAAGTTGTAGAAGATTAATAAAAATGTAATATAATTCCCTATAATCAACACATATTTCCAATAAGTACTAGGGAACCTCATGGGGAGTGCACCTACAGGGAGGGACACACCACCATCCCCAGTCATAATCCATTCATTATATGGTATCGAGTTTCCTATTCATCAAAAAGTGGGTGAATCCCATTGAATTATTCCCCATCATTATCCCATGTGATATAATTATTTACCCAATGAAGTAGAGGGATATATATTTACCACCAATATCATTATTAGAAAATAGATACACATTCCACAAGGTGACAAATAATTAGAACAGAACCCATGAAATGAAATGGTTATCTTAAATATTTTATCATATCATAACATGTGGAAAAGAGGCAGGTTTCATAATAATCGTACCCAAATAATAACCTATAAAATGAAGTAGGATTTATAAGCATATAAAATGTGAAAGAAAAATGTGTTTCATATACATCATTACATCAAAACATAAACCATTTAGAGAAAATATATGAATAGAACCATTAGATCATTTCTAAAAAAATGTATGAGTTACACCAATGGATGTAATGTTTGACGGAAAATAATTTGGAATGAACATTTATAAAAAATTTCAAGGAAAATATCCATTCTTAATGGATTTCTTTTAAAACAGAAAACCTTTTTGAATTTTTTTAAAGCAGTATTTTTTAAATATAATAAATTTATGACCGAAGAGAGAAATAATTTAATATTTTATTAAAAACATTTTCTTAATTATGTTAAGTAAACAAGATGGTAAAAATGTTACCAATACATAATGATATCTTTAATATAAGTATAATAAGAAAAATCATATGTTCTCTTGATAGATAGATCATAATATTTCATCAAAGGAAGTATAATCATAGACAATCCCGAAAAACGATGTGATTGTTGTAGTTAACTTTTTCAACATTGGTAAATATGAATCAAACTCCACATGTAAGAAAATTAAATTACATGAAAATTAAAATATCATGAAAACATAGAGATTCATTAAATTAAATTCCAAATGTTAGTATATACTCCTCATAAAATAACATAGGTTCATACAAAAGACATGTTTCTTATTGAATGAAAATTGAGAAAAAAACTAAAATAATAATTTGATAAATATTTTGGATTAAAACCCCATGAACTATATATCATAAAATGGTTATAAATAATGATAATGTTAATTTTAATAATCATATAATTTATTAATGTGACATATATACACTACTAAAATGAAACAAATGGTGGAAATGACATAAGTCTCACCGAAATAAAATTGAGACTAGAAATTCCCTTACCTTATGTCATGAATCTATTCTTTCTCATTCAAAATTATTTTATATTAAATATAAATTTATTATTAATATATTTAATAACAATATGAAATCATATAATACCATATATGATTTACTTATGACCTTCTACAACTCTTTTAATAACAATTTAATGTTAATGTTGCATTTAGGGTAAAAACCACTTTGTTTTTCACATTTGATTTTATTTGTCATATTTTTGGTCCTATTACATATATCATGATCTCCCGAATGTAAAACACGGTATAAATACCATATAAATTTAGTATATTTTAATTTATAATAATATATAATGTATATATATATTAAATGGAATACACCACTTATGAAGATGGTAGGACGTACATATGCATGGACAATGTTTCCTGTTTTATTAACATATTGAACTAAAGAATGTAAATGAAATATATGTATATATATAATATAATTATTTTAAAATAATTATTTCAAATATATAATATAAATTTAATAATACAATCCTTAATACATTCCATGTAATGTGTGACCAAATCACATTGCCTTGATGAGGTGGTAGCCCACACATCCACAGACGTTGTTATCAAATTTAAACAAAATCAAATTCTTGATGATATGTTATATATAATAATTACATAAGCATAATTATATAATAAATATTATTTATAAAATATGGTAATAATATTTCATTCATAATTCCAATTCATGATATGTGGTAAATGATAAAATGAATGACATTGTTCCGTGAGGCGGTAGTCTTATGTACACATGAAAGATATTTTCCTTACCCATTTGATTGAAGTGTGTGTAAGTGTAGGTAGAACCCTTAGAAAAAACAACTTAATAAAATGAGGGTAATTATTTTAAATAATCATTTGATAAGAATATTTTAGGTGGTTTAGAATAAAAATAAAACAAAGAGCTTGTGGAATGATGTTACATCTTTTTTGGGAAACTGTTATTGGTTGTCCCCAAAAAGATACCTTGGTTTGGTTTCTTCTAAAATGGAGTCTTCAAGGATAAATTTAGGAAGTTTTTAAGGATACAATGGAATATATGAGAAAATAAAAATGGTTTTAGAGATGTGATGAAGTGTGGGACTTGGGGGGGGGGTGAGTGGCCTTTTATAGTGGAGGAGGAGTGAAATTCATGTAAATATAAAAATAATAAACACTATTGAGAGGTCTTAGTTATATCATTTTCCTCCAAAACTTTTCCAAATAAGATCAAATAGGTTACTTGTTTGAATTATGTCCCTCCAATGGATTTTGTACATGTTTTTAGGAAATTTGGAACAATTAATTAATGTTTGGCCACTAAGTAATCTTGTTATTTACCTTAATCAACACAGTTATTTTTAATTAAACTGACTAATATTTTATTGTCAAAAACTATGTTTAACTTGTTCAACATTAAAAATTATTTTGATTCTAAATATTGAGTCTATTTTTCCAAATAATAATCTTACAAGTGGGATAAATTAATATAAAATTATTCCCACAGACGTGTTGCGACATAGTGTTTTTTATGCGAAAATGTTTCAAATTTTAAAATTTGTTTATATAAAATTTAACTATGAAATTGATTCAAATGAAATAAATTTATTTATTTGATTAAAAATTTATGTAATTACACTTTAAAACCAAATTAAAGTATAATTTATATATAAAAATAAATTATATGAAAACGAAGTTGTGAATTAAAATTAAGTATTTTCACTATTTAACAAAAACTAATGTTTTTTAGAAAAGAAACCTAAAACATACCCTAAGAAAATTTTTTGATTATAAACCCAAAATTTATGTTTATTTTATCAAATTAAATTTATAAAACTATCTAAAAATAATTTCATTATTGTTCATAGATGGACATAAAAATATTTTTATTTCAAAAAAAGTGTTTCCAAACATAGAAAGACATTACAAATAATATGTATTATTTAAATAAAAAAATTATATATTTTTTTAAAAACAGGTTATTACTATTGATATTACTATGTTTACTGGATATGTGAAAAATATATTATTTAAACAGTAATAATAATAATAATTTTAATCACAAAAACTCAGTATTATTTGCAACGTAAGACAAGTTGGTGTTGTGTGTAGCACAAGTTTATCTATTTATAGAATATAAAAATCATAACATGGTGTAGCATTAACATTCAAGGCCTCAAAGAAAAATATTTTAACATAGAAAAAAGGTTTTAAATAACTAGGGTGTTATAATCTACCCCACTTAAAATGAATTTATTCCTCAAAATTCATTATTCAAATAAAAAATTGAGGATACTTCTACATCATTGTATCCTAATATTCACACATATCATCTAATAACTGGTGATTTTTACAGAATACTATTACCCAGTGATATGTCTTGTTCTGTAGAATATTCTCAATATGATAAATAATTCAAGCTGGTTTTTTCTTGTAAGAAAGTTCATGCTCCATTGGAATGACCTCTATGTTTATTATATGTGAAAGGTTAGGTATGTACTTCCTCAAGAGAGATACATGGAACATATCAAGTACATGAGCAAGAATTGGTGGAAATTCCATGTGATAAGCTACCATCTTGATATGATCAAAAATTTTAGAGGGACCGATATACCTAGTGATTAGTTTACGTTTCTTCCAGAATCTCATAGCCTTCATCCAATGACAAATTTCTAAAAATAAATTCTCCCCATATTCAAATTCTAAATATTTCCAATAGTAATCTACATAAATTTTAAAAGAAAATTGAGCTTCCATGAATTTATTCATAATGGTTCTAACCTTCTCATAAATTTCTTCATCCATCTTAGGTCCAAATACCAATATTTCTTTAACTTCATCCTAGCACTTTGGAACTCTAAATTTATTTCCATATAGGGATTCATAAAGATCCATCTATATTATTGTGTGAAAGATATTACTATATGAAAACTAAAATAGAGTAATTTTTTTATCCCAACAACCTTTGAAATGAAAAGAACAATATATCAACAAATCCTATAGGGTGTGAATTGTTCATTCAGGTTGAACATCTATCTGAAGATAATAAGTAGTGATGACACTGAATTATATATCAAGTACCTTTTGAAGACATATCTTGAACATCAAGGTAAACCTTACATCCCGATCATATATAATGGAACATGGTACTCCTTGCAACCTTACCCCTTATTTAATGTATATCTTGGAATGATGGTATATAGAGAAGCCTTCACTGATAGAAATTAAGTGCGTAGACCTTGTATTCATATCTACTAAAACCTATACAAGGCTAAAACCTTTATAGGTTTGGGGGATTCCAAAAAATAATTCATACTGATTTTATCCCATTTCTATTATTATAAGTGTAATGGATGAAAAATCCCCTTATTCTTTTTTATTTAAGGCTTATCATTATCGCATACCCTGCATCAAGATAAAAAATCTATGGTATCTATCTTCATTACAACTCACTAGTAGTATTATTTCAGGTCACTTTACTTTATCTTACTTCTAGGGTGAATAAATAATGAAGAACTATGAGATCCCTCCAATGGGTACTTCTTCAAATCTGGTGTGGATGATACACATACACTATTCTTGAACCTTATCATTCCTTCTAGATCAAGGTTAAATTTGAAAGATTTCTATCATTTATTTTCATTTCCACGCCATCCTTTTTCACATCATTAATCTTCACTTAAATAGATGCATAAACATTCAATTTATCAAGACAAGATTCCCCCCATTTTGGAATTCTAGTCCATCCTTTACTAATCTAGACAAAATTAATCTCTTGTGATCCTCATCATTGATACACTAGTTTGATCCTTTCGACTCATAGAATTAGACACCTTGTTCACTTTCCTTGGGTGGTAATGTATTAACTAGTCAATATCCTTTATCATCTCATCCCATCTTCTCTAGTTCATGTTCAAATTCCTATGTGTGAATATATACTTCAAACTTTTATCATTGATATATATGTAAATATTTTCTCTATAAAGATAATGACTATGTTGCTTTATTGAAAAATTTACCACAAATAACATCAAATCATGAGTTGGGTAATTTTGATCAGTAGTCATCAATTATAATGAGTCATAACCTATAACCTTGGTATTATGCATAAGAACACATCCCAATTCCTTCACAGATTCATAAATATGTACTACTAACCCATATACACTACATGGCAATCTAATCACAAATATACTAACTAACCTTCCCTTTAGTTCCTTTTAAAAAATTCACATTCATCTGTCTAGAGGAACTTGGAAACCAGCCATGTACACTTAGCGTAAGGGTTGGATATAAATGAGATATTCTCTACAAACCCTTAATAATATCATGTTAAACCATGAAAAAAATGGATCACAGTCACTTTTGTTGTTCTATGAAAACATTCAACAACCATTATATTTGATGGATATTTTGTAATACACTCTCTTGAGATTATATGAACCAAGAATGGAACATTTTGTAGAAAAAATTCACAATTTGTAAAATATTCAAAAAAATTAAACTTCCATAGGGCCTTTAGTAAAATTTTCAAGTGTTATTCATGATCTTAATTATGCTTCAAATAGATAATAATATCATCTATAAATACTACTACAAAATGATTGAAGTAATCCCCAAAGACTCAATTAATCAAATCTATGAAGGTATCGTGGGTATTATTAAGACAAAATGAATCACTATATATTTATAGTGGAAATACTTTGTACAAATTACCTTCTTGGATATATCCTCCTTTTGAACATCAATTTATGAAATAGGGAATGAAGTTCAATCTTGGAAATGTATAGAGCTCCACATTTTTGATCAAACAATTCATTAATATGGGGTATAGGATACTTGTTACTGATTGTGATCATGTTAAAACCATGACAATCAATGTAGAGTCACATTGATCAATATTTATTTTTCACAAAATGAACAGGTGCACCTAAGGTGGCACACTTGACTGAATGAATACCATCTCATGGTTTTCATGGAGTTTCTTCTTAAATACCTGAAACTCAATTAGGGATAATCTATAGGTATTATTTGAAATTGCTGTGAAATTACATATCAGTTCTATTGCAAACTGAACATCACAATTTTTTGGAAGGATATGGAACTCTTTTAGAAATAAATCCACAAACTCCCTAATAATAGGAATATCATCGATGTCCAGTTTCTACCCAACAATTTCTGAAAAACATTCCTTATTAATTAGAAATAAGACTTGTACTCTAGATGCAATCTACGAATTAAGTTAGCACATATATTCAAATTGATATATGGTCATAGGTTGGTTTTTAATATCAAATGTACCTTCATTTTCCGAACAATTGATGTTGTTTTTATGTAGGGAAATCCAATCTATGCTTAAGATGAAACTAAATTCTACCGAAGGATGAATAAAAATATTTTAAGGAAGAACATTCCACCAAATGTTAATAAAAGAGGAATCATATACATTAAATGAAATTATCATAACATTAAGGGGTTTCACTACTAATTCCACATATAATCATTTGGGCAGAACATTAATAACCTTTAAAAATTCATTAGATATGAAGTATTGGGTAAATCCAGAATCAAAATAGGAAATTTTTATTTCTAGAGTGGATGGAAAGTGTACCATTCGCCAAATATTTATTACACCCCTGATGAGAGATATTGATTAGAATAAATTTACCTTCACCCATTGGATAAATATGTTACTGACACTGATCATCATAACTAAGCCATGGGTTTGGACACTAGTAAGTAGAATTTCCATTCTGTTTATACTTGATTTAATAAATTTTGGGAGGTTCATTCAGTATATCTCTCATTATATTTGTATTAGTACCCTACTTCATCGCATTAGTTCAGAAAATAATTTCCCAATGTCATTCCCTTGTACAATTAGAACATTTATTAGAACCCATAAGATAATTTCTTTCACGATTCTTCCCATGCATAGAGAATAATAGAAATATTATCTTCTTTTTCTCAATTATATTTATATTTTCCTTTGTACTCTGTCTTTATTTTCTTTTCAAACCATTGAGATTTATGTGCTACAATATCCTCTATTTCATCCTTAATTGCACAATGAAAAGTTTCTTCATAGATACTAATGTCTCTTATGGACAACATCATTTTAATACTTGGAATCATGCCACTGAAGAACCTATCAACATTACTTTCGAGATGGATGAAAACACAAGAAGCATACCTCACTCGTACTATAAAATTATCCTCATAGGTACCGAATGATTCATAATTCTTTAGAATTTACTCAAGTAACTCTTTTTCCATCTTCGTATGAAGAACATAAGGGAAGTAATTGTTGAAGAATATGTTCATGAACTGAACCCAGTATATAGATTCAATTTCATCTTTTATCCTTGTATCTTTGTTGGAGTCCACAAATAGTTCACTTCGCCTTCTAATATATAAACATCTAGAAAAACATTTTCATCTTCCAAACACTGAAGTGTGGGAAATATTTTTTCATTGGTAATGGTCCATTATTCGGCCACAAGTGGATCAAAAGTCCCACAGAAAGAAGGTAGATATTTTTTCATGAATGATTAAATAGGATTATGTTCCCTCATTTTCTCAATTTGAAGGCCATCATGGTTCATATCTTGTGAAAGTAAGGTGATCATTACAACGATACCTTTCATTCTTGCCATCATAGAATTTGGGTACTCAGGAGGAAAATATTGGCATTGTCCATCACAATGTCCAATAATTTAGTACATTCATGTTATATACATTGAATAAAAAAATCAAGTAATAAACAATTCTCTTAGGGAAGAACCATATAATCATGTAAAAATACTTATTTGATGTCTAAATCAGGGCTGATTCTTTAATCCATGACACTATAGTTTTATCCTAGGTTATTCATAGATAACATATATTTAAATCCTTCAATATAGTTGTAGAAGAGTTTTTGAATTCGCAAAGCATATCCCCAATGAGTGTCAATATAGGTGTGAAGTAAGGCCTATTGTCCAACACCAATTCCCAATCACGTATAGCTTAATAAAGTGTTTTGGGGAATTATTACTCCAATGTAAATATATTCCAGAGCCACATCCACTTTTACAATCCATATGAGGATGTATTTCTAGGAAACCAATCACTATATCCTTTACCAAAAATCTAGTATGTTTCCTATACTTTTCCTCATCCTTATACTTATCCTTAAACATGTTCATAGTCTTGTCACTAATGTTTTCTCAGCCTAGTTTCCAATGATTAACTAATGTTTTTCTATGGTTCTAACTAAATATTCCCTCACTTAATAAACATCAACATAATATCATTTTTTTAGAATACATAGTACATAACAAATACAAATTCCCAAACACTATATTAGTTTAAGGAATTTATAAATGTGGAAAAATAAACATTAGTATATAACTGAGCTACATTATGTCGCACTAGGTTCTTCCTGGCTATAACCTTTCTTAAAGACAACATATATAATAAAATTAATCATAACCTGGAGAAAGGAATTATTAAATGGGGTTATATATGATTCTTAGTAAGGGAAAAATGGATATATGTAAGTAAAAACATGAGAATAAGTGTATGATAACATGATCATACCATTAAAAGATCATACCCTGCATATTAAAGAGTATAAACATGAATCATGGCATAATGTTTGGTAGTTTTTTGGATAATAATCATAAGGGAATCATGAACACATGGAAGTAAAACATAACATAGGAATAAGAAGTGGAATTTTGGAGGAACCATAAAATTGTAATATCATTCAATATAAGTCAAAGCACAAGGAAAATAATTATCATGACGCATCATGTGGACAACCTCAAATAGGAGGGACATACCCCAATCCCATTTCATAGTCCTTTCCTTATGAAGGATCAGGGTTACCCTTATTTGCATAGTGTATCGGGTTTCCCATTATTCCCATAGTGAATCAAGCCGATCGACTTCTTCCCCAATATTATCTCCTTAATCATTACCTAATGAATTAGAGGGAGATATAAGTACCAGTCAACTCATAATGAAATTATACATGCATATGAAACATGAACATAAACAATCATATCATAACCCATGATATGAAATGGGTATCATAAAAACACTATCCTGACATAACATATTATAAATAGACAGGTTTAATATTCATTTTCAACAAATAATAACAAATGAAATGAGGTGGATTTTACAATAATATAACATGTGAAATAAAAATTTATTTCATAAACATCTTTCCATCAAAACATAAAATATTTTGACAAATGATATGAATGGAACCTTTTGATCATTTCTTAGAAAGGGATGAGTAACCCCATCGATGTGATATTAGATGTAAAATAATTTTCAATGATCATTGAAAAATCTTCTTGAGGAAAATATCATTTCTTATTTGGAAAAAACATTTAAAAACACAGATCCATTTTGAAAACATAATTTTTTGAATAAAAGTGATTTCCAACTGATGAGAAAAATAGTGTCATATTTTATTAAAAACATTTTCTTAGTTATAAAATTTACCAACGAGTGGAAATTGGTATTAATAAATAAATATATATTGAATAAAAAATTGAAATAAAAAATAATTAGTGCATTTGAGAGATGGATCATATGATTTCATCAATGGAAGCATAATCATAACCAATCCCAATAAACAATGATATTATTGTTGTAAACTCTTACCACTTTGGAAACATTCAATCAAAATATACATGTAATAAAATGAAATTTCATGAAAAAATACAATAGATATAAGGATATTCATGATACTACATGTATAATGGAATTTTATTCACCTTGTAATAGAATACAAGTTCATAACTAAATGTGTGTCTCAAAGAAGGAAAATTGAGACAAAACTACATTTCTAATATAGAATCTTTTCAACTGTAAAACCCAAGGGAAGAGAGATAGTAAAATGGATATGTAAATATACATAATTTTAATTAAATGAATCATTTCAGGCTTATTTTCTCATTATATACCCCATATAAAAGAAATGAGTGGTGAATAAGGCATAAGTCTCATGAAAATAAAAGGGAGACTAGAAATCCTCAATCCTTATGTATTGAATATTTTCATACTCATTAAAAATATTTTATAATAAATATAAATTTATTATCCATCCATTATAAAACCATATTCTATAATATAATATTATATATGATATACTTATGATCTATTATTCCCATGTTGTGATTTAATTGTATTTATTGTCAATAGATCAGTATAATGATAATATTGAAGAAAGAAAGTATGTTGAAATGATGATGGATAGATATATGGATTGAAGAATGCTGTCAATCAGATCTAAATGAGAATTGGATCCAGACCATCGACATGAGAATTAGATCCAAAATATCTTGATGATTTAATAAGATCCATTATATTGGGATGTTGAGAAAAATCAAGAAGTTTGTAGAAACCAGATTCACCATCATAAACATGAATAAGTTTTTTTACAAACTTTTTTATTACAATGATTAAAGAGATTTAATAATATGAAATAAATTTTAATGTTTTGGAATTATGACTCAAGGTCATATTCTGGATTTCAGACTCAAAAAGAATATTCAGGAATCCTGACTTGAAAATCATATTCCTAATTTTTGAATGAAAAATGTTATTCCGAAATTCCAATTCATAGTGCTTAAGAAATTATATTTTGCTGAGAGGAAGTTTTTCTAGAAGGAAAGGTTCATTAGGGTCACCAGGGGTCCAGTATAAAATGAATGGGAGGTTCTAATAATTTCCATTATAAATCTTATGATTATTTGATGTATTGTATTTCTTATAAATCATATATAAGTTGTAAAACATGTGATGATAGATTGAAGAATAAAAGGGAGAGTTAAGGTGCTGAATATCATATTAAAAAATGGTTTATTTGGCAAGAGATAAATAAAGGTTTTGGAGGAATAAGAATAACTAATAATATCCATTAAAAATAAGATGATACTATAGGAGATCCTCAAAGTATTCAAAAGTAATGATGGATGTAATGATTAGAAGATGATGTTTGAAGAAGAGGGATGTTATTGAAGTTAACGTTTTTTGGTCTTAAGATTATCTGTATGGGAAAATAGTATTCATAATTTCTGATAAAATTTAAGCTTTCTATTTCTTTATATATATAAGCTATACTAGAAAAGAAAAATGGAGAAATTATATAGAGAAAATCTTATTAGAGAAATCATACAAAATAAATCATACTATGAAAATTGTACAGGGTAATAGTGATGAAGAAAATTTTAATGGAGAAATACTAATGACAAAATAATACTATTATAATATTACTAGATAATTTTATTGAGAAAACTATACTGGGAATATAGTATTGGTGAATCGTTTTGGAGACTGGTACTATATAATCGTATGAGAATAATCAAACTATAGAATCATATTGAAGAAATTGTACTGAGAAAATATAATTGGGGAATATTAGTCAAGAAACTGTGCTGCGAAGATCATACTATAGAAGCTAATGTTTTTTGAAGATTTGAAATGGTTCAAGAACAGTCCATAAGCGTAGAAAACGTTATAAATGCATCCAAAATTGAAGGAACTATGAAATTGAGGAATATTTGGTTGAGTGGGAAATTTTTTAAGTGTCCCGACCAATCCTTTTTCATTTCACCTATAATAGAGAAAGTAATTTGTAATTTCTGACGCTAATGTACTATTCAGAAAGGTAGCGATAGAAGCATTGCATTTATAGGGAAAAAAAGTTTATGTATAAAGTTTTGTGGAATATGTTTTATTGTCTATAATAATAAAAGAGAGGAGGAAAGATTGTATTTGGATTATCATCATATCTAGTTGGGAATCCTATTCATCTAGGAATCATATTCATATATGAATAATATGTAGGTGAGAAACATATTCAATAGATAATCATATTTAGTAGGGAACCATATTAATCTGAAAATCATATTTAGATGGGAATAGTAATTATGTGGTAATAGTATTCAGGTGAAAATTGTATTTAGGTGAGAATCTTATTATCTAGTGAATCATATTCAATTTGGTATTTTATTCAGTAGGGAAAATTATTTAGATGATAATAGTACTAAAATTTCATGACATAAAATAGAAGTGGTTTATAATTGTCTCAATTGTATTATGCTAATGTTTTATTCTCGTGTTGAGGAAATCAGACATATTAATCAAACTGTGAAGTCACACTTAGTATTCAGTACAAATTCCAAGGAGTTCTTAAGATCTTTTGGGTAATAATTTGAAGAAATGTATTGAAAGATCATATTTTTTTAAATTTGATCAATAATAATTGGAACATGATTAGTTACAAAAATGTTGTATTACATCAATTTTTTTATGAATAATAATCACAAATGAATGGTTTAAAATGTGTTACAAAAGTGAAAGGGAATATCATACTCATTGTATTCCACAAAAAAAGATTGTTTTCTAGTGGATTGTTTGCTATTTGATGATTTCCAAACCATACTAAGGAAGTACCTATTTTTTAATACCAAACCTTGTAAATAATTATGTTCTTATGGATGTGTGTTTGATTTATTTTCAATAGGGAATGAAATCATTAATAGGAGATTAAGGTTGTTTCATTAGTAAGGAAACATTAAAAGAAATTGTTATCACTGATTCACCCCATCTTCCTCTCAGTGATACAACTATCCCATTTTCACAATTTCAATTTGTATCAAATACAAGGTTCCCTTCCCTTACTATTTTCATAAGTATTTGAAGAAGAAATTTTTATATAAAATGTGAATTGTGTTAAATATAAGGGGTTGTGATCATAAATGATAGGAATTATGATATATAGAAATGTAAATTGATTCCATATCATATGTCTCTTGATATGGTGTTTCAAAATTTTTTATAGATGGTTTTTTTATTCATGTTGATGATTCTCCTCTTATAAATGTTAATAAGGAATAACTTTTGACAATCAAAGAGCTACAAATGCTTTACTCTCATCACTTTTTCAAAGTGATTTTTTGAGAGTAAAATGCATTTCCTCAACCATAGGTTTCTAGGGTAAGATGAACGATATTAATGAAAGTAATAAAAAACTAATTAAGGAAATGATAAAAATATGTAGATTGAATTATAAAGATATCAAGATATGAGAGTATGAATCTATTGATGAAATCATTACCAAGGATAATGAAATTTCAATCACTATTAGATTTCATGGTGAAATGTTATAAGATTCTACTATTGTCTACATGATATTGAAAATTCATCCAAAAAATTTTGATCCTAATGTTTCATCCTTGGAAAATATAATCTTGAAACATTAGCTCTAAATTATTACCATTACACTCTTATTATATATGAAATGATTAGGGAGAAATTCATTAAGGGAAAAAAAGCTAATAGGGTAAATTCCATTCAAGGAATCCAAGAAAGAAATGTCTAAGAATTTTTTGGAGGATGATGATGTTATTGAAAAAGACAACAAAAATTAGGTATGTAAAAGTCTTGATGAATTTTTATCCTTATTGTCTATAAATGTGAAAAGTGTTATAGGAAGGTATATAGGGAAACATCTATTAAAATGTTTCTATTATAGGTCCATTGGGCACTTTGAATCAAATTTTCCTCAAATAGGTGATGAATAATAAAGTGATGAAGAAGAAAATGGTGAAGAAGAATGCAACTTAATAAGATCTTGGAAGAAAAAGGGTGATAATGAAAAATTATACTCTAATAATAAAGATAAAAAGTTATCCAAACCCAAAAGGAGATGATTTTTATATAAGGATTATTGTAGTGATGATGTTTTAAATAATGCTGAAGAAAACATGTTTATTGAAATAATTTACAATAAATGTCTTGATAATACTGAAAGAAGTTATTCTGAAAAATAATATAGTGTAGATGAATACAAAATTTCTACTAAACATGTTGGTGAGAATACATCCATTGAAACATCGAATGATAAAGAATTTAGAAATAGTTGTTCTAATGATGATGAAACTCAACATGAATTTAATTTGAAATAATAATGAAATAAGGTCGGCGAAATATTAAAAATCTTGAAAAGAAAAACAAGAAGTCGAAAGGAGAATGATCCTAAACAAGAATTTAAGAATGTTTTTTATATGGGAAGAAAAAAATAGTGGAAATTTATGATTTAAAGAAATATCATTAAATGGATAATAATCTTAATGAGAATATAGAGATTGGTTAGTTGAATAAATCTCTTTAAAAGGAAAATAATTTCAACAAGCATCTGGATATCAAGATAACAGAAAAGAAGAAGTGTTGGATCTCATCCAAAGACAATTTCTGAAGACAAAAAGTGAGTTACAGTTTTTAAAAACTATATATCTAAAGATCGTGAATGTTATCATAAGGGTGAATCAAAGAAGGAAAAAAAATAACTCCCTTAAAAGGTTGAGAGTAAAACTGGAATTGTTTCCGAGAGAAAGAAATATGGGAAAATTATGTATGTGGGAAAGATAAAAAAAGTCAAGAAGTTAAAAGTTTCTAATAATATTGAGTTTAAAAATTCTATTGTTGCTTCTAGTTCTTTTATGGCTGAAAAGAAATCAGATCAAACGATGAAATTGTCATTTAAAAAATAAAAGGATAGTGATAAAAAGGTTCTATTAATATTGTTGCTGAGAAACATATTCACAAATCCTATTAGTATAGAAGTTACTGAAGCAAATACCCTTTCTATAGATACCACTGGAACTGTGGTGAATTTGGGAATACAACTTACATGTGTTGGTTCAATAAAAAATGTAACAACTACTTCACAAGTTATAAAATGAAACATTTGAGGGGGACTCAATCCCATGAATGTGATAATTTTGAGAAGGATGTTTGAAAGAAATCTAAAAAGTTTGGTGTGAATATCAAAAATATTTTCCCACCACTGGAAACTATATGTGAAAGTTGTTACAATCCTAGACATCATGAAAATGGTTATATTGATTTTTTAATGGCATAATAATTGTTTCTGAACAATTCTTAGAATCTGTATGTTTTAGAAGTTATGTAAAACTGATCATATATTTACGAAAAGAAAGATTTGTTAGTTATCTAGACAGAGCATATTGGTTTGCCTTGGAAGTTATAGGATAAAAAAATAAAGGAAAGAATATGAGAATAAATAGAAAAATAAAGATATAAGAATAGTGGAAAAAAGTTATCAATAGATTTTGGATACGAGCATATAGGGAATGATATCAAAAGTTGTTCAACTATTTTCTAGTACAAAAGATATACATGGACAAAATCCAACTAACTGATTGTAAAAAATTATTTTAAAGCTCCAGAATAGTCGACATCATTTTCAAAAGAGTCAATAGTGGAAAAGAAACTTGTTATAGAATCCTTAAAGGATGAACCTAAGGATTAAAATACAGCCAATGAAAAATCTATGATGAAGAAAAAACAGACAAAACTAGGAGGGAATCTCAGTCAAATTGTTGCTTCTAAGAAACAACTGAGGTTCCTCCTTACTTCTAATTTCTTTTATATTTGTAATAACAAGTTAGTAATTGAAGGAGTCTAAATAAGGAAGGATTAACTGATGAGTCTCTTACTATATTTTAGAAATAAAGTATTTTGGTTATGAAAAATATGAGTTTTAAAAGTGTTTTTTTATAAACTTGAAGTATCTCATTTTTTTGAGATGGGTGAAAGATACTTTTATCTTAAACAAATTCTTTCATGGATTGCTATTTTCATGAGAATTTTGAAAGAAATATGAAAGGGTTATTACATGAAATTTTTGTTATGGACATTGTTGATCACCTTAATTATACATTATAATTTTCTACATTGGTTTCACCCACATAAACATAATGTTTTTTAGTTAAAGGATCTTTTCTAAGAAACTCACTTGATACCTATATCGAATAAAAGTTTCTAGACTCAACGATGAAATGATCCAACCCATAAAAATGAGATATATTGTTAATAAGGGAGAAACATATCATGATAGACCCATTGAATTTGATATTAAATAAATGGGAGAGATAAGATAATTTTAGGGAAAAGAAATAGGGGAGTAAAAAAATAAGTTAGAGAAGAAAAATTGAGATAAAAATACCACATATTGTGTTTAGGTTGTTGAAGTGGTTGAAGTCGGTACTGAAAAAAAACAAACAAAGGTATATTTTTTGTCCCAAGTTGTGTTTCGGTTTTGTTTTTGGTCAGTAGATCAGTATATTGATTACGTTTAAGAAAAAATGTATGTTGTTATGATGAAAATGGATATTCGGATTAAAGATAGTTGTCAATCAGATCTATATGAGAATTGGATCTATACTAACTACATGAGAGTCAGATCTCGAACATCTGGATGAGTCAACAAGAACAATTAGATCTAAATATTGATATAACGATATAATCAAGTGGAAATTGGATTCACCATCACAATCAAAATGAAGTGTGTTGATGACTGGTTCATTTACAATAGAGGAAAAGGAATTCATCATACTGATGAATTCATATTTTTTAAGAATTTTGACTCAAAATCCTATTCTGAAATTCTTACTCAAATGTCATATTCAAGAATTATTTCTTTTAAATAATATTTAGGAATGAAAACTCAAACATCATATTCAGAAATTTTTAGTCATAGTGCTCAAAAAAGTTTATCTCATTGAGAAAAGTTTTTCTGGAAGGAATGGTTCATCGGGCTCACCATTGGCCCTAAATGAAAGGAATGAGAAGTTTTATTACATTAAATTAAAATTATAATGATGATTTACTATATTTTATTTATCAAAAATCAGAATTATGTAGGAAAAATTGGGATCCTTACATGATGAAAGAAAAATGGATTTAAGGTTCTAAAATTCATATTCATACATACTGGGTTCAGCTAGAATGAAATAAAATTACTAAAGTAATTATATGTTATAATAAATTCAATTACAAGATAGATGATTCTATAGCCGATCCTCAATGTATTAAAAATTCATGATGGAAATCATGCTTAAATGATGATGTTTGTAGAATAAAGAAGTTTTAAAAGTTGATTTTTTAAGGTATCAAGATCAACTATACGAGAACATAATATTTAGAGTTTCTAAGAAGATTTATGTTATCTATTTCTTCATATATGTGATATGTATGGGAAAATCATAATAAAAAAATCATATTGAGAAAATCATACTTGAGAAATCACACTAATTAAATCATATTATCAAAATCCTTCTGGGAAATATTATTAGAATAATCATATTGTGATAATCATATTGGGAAATTAGTGCGGGATAATCATATTAAGAAAATCATACTGGGAAAAAGTCTTTGTGAATTTTATTTGATATTCATACTGGAGAATCGTACTGGAATACTCATACTAAATAATCATAGTGAATAAATTGTACTTAGAAAACCATATAGTGAAAATTAATGAAGAAATTATAATGGGAAAATAATACTTGAGAAGATGGAGAGTCTAGAAGATTCAAGGAGGTTCGAGAAGAGTTCAGAAGCATTGAAAAATTCATAAATGAATAAAAAATTGAAGGAAGTTTGAATTTCAGGTAAATTTGTTTTAGTTGGTAACTTTCTAAGAATCCTAACCAATCCTATTTTAGGGCACCTATAAAATTGAATGTACACTGTACTTTCTGAAGATAAAGTACTATATAGAATGGAACAAAATGAATCTTAGTATCTGTAGGGTGATGCTGTTTTTGTATTGGTATTTATTGAGGAGGTTTTGTCACATAGAAAAATAAAGTATAAGAGACAAGATTTTATTCAATAAATTATAGTATTCCACTAAGAATCATATACAGTTGGGAATCATATTCTAATGGGAATAGAATTCTAGTTAGAATCATATTCAGATGAGAATGGTATTTATCAAGAAATTGAATTCATTTAGGAATCATATTAATCACAGAATAGTATTTAGCTGGGCATAGTATTTAGTTGATAATTGTATTCATCTAAGAATTGTATTCAGCCAAAAATAATTTTTATCTATGAATCATATTCAATAGGGAAATGTTTTTAGTTGAAAATAGTTTTGGAATTTTCAAATTCCAAATATAAGTGGTTTAGAATTGTCTTAATCATATTCAGAGAATGTTATATTATTATATTATGCAAATAATAATTAGAAATAATATTGGGAAATGATACTGAGTTTTCATTAAAATGATCTCAAAGCTCCAACCCACTTTTGGGTTTGGAAGTGAAGAAAATTATTGAAAGATCATATTTTTAAAAGTAGATCAAGATGTATTGTAACATATTTTGTTACAAAAAAAAATATATTACATCATTTTTACTCAAATAAGTACACACACTATTAGAATGTTTTCATAGTTATACACGAGTGAATGGGAATATCCTACTCATTTTACTACACACAAAATATGATTAATTGTGGGTTATTTGATTATTTTCAAACCATATCAAGGCCATCACTATTCTTGTTTTATAGTGAACCTTTTGAATACTTGTGTTCCTATGGATGTGTGTTTGAATTGTTTTCATTAGGAAAAAAATCCTTAATAGGAGGAAAAAGTTGTTTAATTTGTAAGAAAACCTTATAGTGAATGGTATCAATTATTCATCCTCACCCCTCTTAGTTATTCAGCTATCCCATCAGGATAATTTCATGATCCTTTATTAGTTATTTGTCAACAATTCTCTTTTAATGTTACGATTCAAGTAATTACTGATTTGTTTTTTTAATGTGTTTTGATTTCTTATATATTTATTCCTTATAAATATATTAGGATCTCCAAATTAAAATCCATGATATAAATATCATGGATATTTTGTATATATTTATTTATTAAAATATATAAATGACACAAATATGAAATGAAATAGACCATTAATGGAGACGGTAGGCCGTACATACACATTAGCGTTGTTTCCATTTTATTGTCAAATTGGAAGAAAGAAAGTAAATAAAATATATGTATATTTATATATAATATAATACCATTATCATTTTTATTTCATATTTATCATATAATTTTACTAAACCATACCTTAGTACATTCCAGTTATGGTTTGACCGAATTACATCGTTTGGAGGAGGCGGTAGTCCACACATCCACAAACAATGCTTTCATATTAAAAAAAATCAAAAACACAAAGTTATGTTTTATATAGAAGTTACTGAATCAATAAGATATCATAGATATCATATATAAAATATATTAACAATAGTTATATCAAAATTTAAATCAATGAGAGGCGGTAAAGGAAAAAACAAACGACATCGTTTCACGGGGTGGTAGTCTACCATGCACAAAAACAGTTAGATAATTAAACATTTTATGGAAGTCTCTGTAGTTATTGGTTGATCTATTAGAATAAAAAAAATTAGAATTTTGTGGATACTGGTTTTATTATATAATCATTGAATAATATGTTTTGAGTGGGTGGGGAATGAAAATAAGTCAAAATATCTTTTGGAAGGATCATACCTATTTTTTGGAAAACCCATATTGGTTTCCACCAAATGGATTCCTTGGTTGGATTTCATCAAAAATGGAGGATTATATGATGAAGGGAGGGAATATAATAGGATATTTTAAAGGATATTGTATTATCCAAAGGTCTTGAGTGGTGTGATAATGTGGCAGGGGTGAGTACATTTTTTAATAGAGGAGGAGTGACATTCTTGTATGTATTAAAAGGAAAACACTATTAGCTGGTCTCCCTTACATAATGAATCTCCAATAACTATAAAACATAGTTTCAATAGATTAATTTGTCAAAAAAATCTAGAAAATTTCTTCTGGACATGTTTCTAAGTTATTTGGCCCCTTAAATTATTATTTGACCACTATGTAATCAAGTTTTTACCTTAATCGCATTAATTAATTTTAAATACCCTCACTAATATTTTTCATCAAAAACTATGTTCCCATTATTAGACATTAAAATGTTTTTAGACTCCATATTTTTTGAAATTATAATCATTCCACTGAAATAAATTAAATTAAAATTATTCCCCTAGATGTGTTGGGTTAGCAGGCATTTAAAGAGAAAACTTTTAAAAGTTTGAAATGATTTTATATCGAATTTCATTGTGAAATTGGTCTCAATGAACTAAATTGGATTAATTCATGATGAATTTATCTAATTAATGTTTAAAATCAAATTAAAATATAATATAATAACAAAAATTAATTATACAACAATGTAGTGTTGAATCCAAATTCATAATTTTTCACTATTCATCCCAAACATATGTTTTTCAGAATAAATCCATAAAATTCACTGTAATATAATTTTGATATTTTGAATTTAAATTGAATTTTTTTTATAAATTTTTTTTATAAATATTTCTAAAAGTAATTTTAAAATTTTTCACCGATTAAAATAAATAGCAGTACATTTGATAAAACAATGTTTCAAAACATATAAATACATTACCAAAATGTGTTTTATTTTTATAAAATAATTATAAATAATATTTAAGAAATTATTTATTAGAATTAATATTATAATGTTCAATGGCTATATCATAATTATCTAATTAAAATAATTATAATAATAAAATTTTGTTTCGCAGAACCTCAGTGTTTCATGTAACTCAAGTTGAGTCGGGATGAATGTAGCACAATATTATCTTGGTGTAGTGTAATGATATATTAATATAGTGAAGATTTAAATTATAGAAATAAAATAAAATTAATTTAATTAAGAAAAAAAAGGATCATAAAATATCAGGGTGTTAGAGAAAGTTTAAATATGGAGTCAAATATTACATTATGAGTTCTAAAGTGGATGGTATGTTTACCTTTCACCACGTCATTATAACACCCCTCAAAAGAAATAGTTATTGGATGATATTTCCTCTTCTCCATTGACTTAAATGGTTTATAATTTTTATCACCATCATTTTATTTTGGGTTGATTAATTGTTAAGAATAATGGATAATCTCTTTAAATATGAAGCATTGATGTAGCGGAGGTGCATTTGGTATAGCTTTCTCTCTATTCACATTATTAGATAAATTCTTCACATTTATTTGAAAATAAATTTCCCAATGAGTTTATATTCCACACATAAATAATTTATTAGTCTCTTTAAGAAAATTTCATCCATGCTTCTTCCCACACATTGAGTATATGGGAAAACTCATCTTCATCTCCCTATTGTTGGAAGATTTTCCATTGTACTCAATCTTCCTTTTCTTGTAAAAACAATAAAATGATATGTAAATCAAAACTCCATTTAATACTTGATATCACATAGAAAAATATCATCATAGATACTGAAGTGTCATATATATAACACCCTTTCGATACTCAGTTGTAACCAAAAGAGGAATTGATCAATATAACATTCAAGTTATAAGATAATAATAGAAGAATACCATGAAATAAATATAAAATTTTCTTTATACGTACCAACATATTCACCATCCTTGATATTTAACTCAATGAAATACGTCTATATATTCGTTTCAATTCTAAAATGAATTTACCTATTTAAAAATAAGTTCTTTATGTCCTCCTTGTCTATGTAGTCAATTTCATCATATTTCCTCGTATTTTTATAAGATTCCACCACTAATCTATTTCAACATCAAAATGGTATACAAACAAAATGACATTTTATTGCATTAAAAATTGGAGAATGGAAAATATCTTTTTAGTGGAATTGAATCATTATTCAAAAAATAGTGTAATATTAGTTCCACTGAAAGAAAAAGGACATTACCTTATAAAGGATTCCAAAAAATGATGTTCCATTCATGGTTTATTTGAAAGTTCAAAAAAATTTATCGCTTGAGAAATATGTTCAATAATTTCAATGGTATTTTAAAATATATCTCCCACATATATTGGATTCAAAGGATGAAAATATATTTATTTTCTATCGCACATATCATTAATGCCGTTCATTCGAGTGGAATCCATCGAATAAAACCAACATGAATTTTCTATGAAATAGTAATCATAATGGGGAACCACATAATCATGAAAAATCACATATATGAGGTCTAAATCATGAAAAATTATTTGATCATTAACACATGATTTTTATCCTAGTCCATTAATTGTCATATTAAACATAAATCATTCAGGATTATTTATAATGATTTTTTTAATTTCCAAAGAATAACCCCAAAGAGTGTTAAACAAGGTGTGCGACAAGGCCTATAGTCCTACACAAGTTACTAATCGAGAATATATCAATACAGTATATTTGGGGTTGTTACCCCTATATACATATGTTTGAAAGACGCATCCACTTGTAGTGTCTAGATAAAGATATAATTTCCTGGAAACCACTCACTTCTTCCACTACCAAAATTCTTGGACATTTTCCTATAAATTGAAACATCCACATAATTATACTTAGACATATCCTTAGGGATCTCATTAAGGTATAATCATAATAGTTTAAAATGGTAAAATAAACATATATTTGACACCAAATTTACTGAAAATTCATTTTCATACATGTTTATTACATCTTTTTTTATGAATATTCATTACATTACACAAATAGACACCTGAGGATGGAAGTAGTTTAATGGAATTCGAAACATTTAAATAGAAACACTGGGCCATAAGTGAGCTATAAAATCTCCCACCACATTACTAAAAAAGAGAATATTTCATATAAATATCATACATAATAAATTTATTCATACCCTGGTGAATGAAAACATAATAATCGGTGATCTAAGATGATCATTAAGGGTAAAAAAGGGAGATACATAATCATAACATGAGAATATGAGTATGATAAGATAAAAATAAAATTTGAAAATTATACCCTACATGTCATCGATAACAATATTGAGTTATGGAATAAATATCGGAAGTTTATAAGACAATAATCATAATAAAATAAAACGAGCCATATGACCATAACATTGGAATAATGAATGGAATTTGTGGTATAAACTTAAGAATAGAAAATGTCTTGACCCATTATGAATAAAATGACAATTTTTAATTTAATTAAATGTATTTTAGATATAGAAAAAACTTGATATTCATTTATTTTATTATATCTAATTGTATTTAAATTAATATTATGTATCTTTAATGTTGATTATTTAGTCGTTTAATAGTGATCACATGACTAGTATAGATGTTGGGTTTTAATAAATCATTTTGGAACATAAAAACTTAGTAATGGTTTCAACCATATGGATCATACCCTATGAATCCCATTTATCAAATCATAAAAGTTAGATATAATTTCTAGGCTTTAGCCTCGGTAAATCACAATATGTGATCCAATATCTTATGTTTGAGAAAAACCATTTATGAGAGAATATCAAGGTCAATGAGATCACGACCCAAATCATGTTCACCAAACAACCCTAGGAAATCCCCATCATTATGCACCTTAATCTTAGTGTGTTTGATGGTGTAATAAAAGTATTTTAATCAAGACCCTAGCATTAGAAATATGTACATTGTTTTTGTATAGAATATTGGATATATTTTCTTCCTATTATTGTAACCTTGTAAATGATATTTAAATAAAAAATAATATTTTGGTTAATATTAAAATTCAATTAAGAAATATATTTTGATGAATTAATGTATTTTGGTAATAAATAATATTTCAATAAATTCTTATTATTTATTTTTTTTAAATATAAAAAATCATATAATTTTTATGAAGTCAAATGTAATTTTTTAGGTTTTGAAAACTATTATTGAAAAAAAAACGTATCATTTTTTATAACTGTCAGTTTTTATTTTAAAAGTGAAATGTAACATATATAAAAATTTGTTCAGCTAAAATTTATATCATTTTTGTAATCAAGATTCTGAAATTATCCTATGGTTAATTTTACATAATTTTCTGAGATAGTCAAATATTTGGGTAAAAAGTAAATACCATATAAATATATGGTGTGTTTTATGACATCAAAATATCCCAATAGTGATGAAATAAATACAATAAAATATATAAATGTCCAAATAAACATCTCCATTTAAAATAATGTAATTTTATGTTTATTTGATTTATTTTATAAATCATTAGTGAATCCTGCATGATATATAAAATATTTTACAATTTTAAAATCATTTCTTTGAAAATGTGATTTACCTCCACATAATAAAGGGAATTATTTTATTATCTTAATCCCTTTACCAAACATAATAATTTATCCCACTCCGATTTTATCAAAACCATGAAAAAACCCATGGGATGGTATTTGGTTTGTAATATTTTATTATTTTGTGTCCAAAACCAAGATAATAAAAAATACCTCTTTATTCCTATATAAACAAACTCATGCTCCTATTTATATTCCCTTAAACATCCTTAGGCTTGTCCACACTTTTACCTATCCTCCATATAGTCTTTAAAAGGAACCACCAACTCCAATGAAGCCTCTCCTAAGCCTATGGAGTCACACATTCAAGTAAGGGATTCTCTCTGTCCTCTTTTTATTATGCACTTCATTTATGATATGATATTTTGATTTCTATTTTCATAAGTTGGGATACATTATTACCTATACACATTACATTAAATTTTATTTTTAAATTATGGGATCCCCTTATACTATCATTTATACCTCTTATGAAACATTATATACACCCATTACTATGTTGAAATTTTGTATGTAATCTTCCACCCTCCCCTTTTTTCATGCATTCCTTTTATTTTAAGTCTTTTAAATTCATTTTTCCTATGTTGGTATGTGTTATTAAATATCCCTCATAATTCCCAATTCATGTATAAATAAAAAAATTCTCATCTCTCTCTAATCTATACATTTTATTAATTTCACTATGACACTGTTATACTACCAAATTGCACCACAGTTTTCCATGAAAAAAATCATCATTCAGTTGATACAACACCCATTTCTTTATCAAGGGTTTTCACCTTTATGAAAATATAATTGTTTAATGGGGACATAAATGTACCTATTACACATTCCCTAATTGTCTAAGAAATTATGATGTTGAATTAATCCACATTATATGATCCATATTGCACACATAAGCAAGATTATGAAATGATTACGAAGGGTGCACCCTGATAGTGCTCCAATTCAATGATTAATGGTTAGTATCATGATATGTCATGTTGGAATAGGGTATTTACCTAATTAATTAATGTGAATTTTTCCATTATGGGATTTTTGTGGATTTATCCATGATCTATTTATGATGCAGTGTTTTAATTTGTTTGTGACATCTTCCATGTTATGATTACCATACTATATAATGATTTATATTTATGTCCCTTTCAGGCTCCATTGATATTCCTATTTTCTAACATGTATTTTCTTATTCATGTTATGTCTTTTTTATTCCCTTACTGGGATTTATAACTCAACCCTTTCTTATGAATGTCCTCATGTTTTCCCACACACTGCTATGTTTGAAGTAATGTTTTTGTCTTGTTAAAGAAGTTTTCAATAAAGATGTTTCTTTTCATGTTTTAAGTTGTCATGTAATGTACCCAATTTCTCTAAGAAAATATACCTATCAATATTATGTGTTTAATTAAGTGAAATGTTATAAAATAAATCATTTTTAAAAATATAATAAAGAGAAGGGTTGTTATAGTAGGTATTAGAGGATATGTTTAGTTATTTTCAAGATTAGGATTAGAAAGACCTAGTGAAAACCCATAGGGATAATACTATGTATAAGAAAACATCCCCAAATTTTGGTGAGTATAGAGAAAGTGTTTTATCAAGAAAATACCTCCATGTCTGGCTACAACTGTTGGACGTGGTTCTTGCATAGATTTACCTAGGAGTAACAACTCCAACAAGTGTTTCAGGCCTGACCTGAGGTAACTTGGTACATGACAACAGACCTTATTGCACATGTGCTTTGACAATCCCATGGATATGATTTGTTAAATCCATAAACTCATTAGGATCCATTATTAAGGGAATAAAAATTCCCATATGAATATTTGTTAGGAAATTGATCACGAATAACATAAATTGAAGCCTATAAACTCATAAGTTAAGAAGAAAGATGAAATTTATAAGGTATCCGTTAAATGTCATTGGATTACCCATTATGCGTTTTATACATTAAAAATACAAACCCTTAAGTCTTTATTGGATAACATACATCCATCATAAAATATCTAAATATATGGTTGTTGTATATAGTTCTATGCATTCCACGATATCATGAATGTTTAGTAGAACTATTCAAACACCACCACAAAGTATGAAAGTAGAGATGTATGAAAAAGTAGAAAATGGGGAAATTATTTCATCCCCTTTATATAACTCCCCCTATCAAAATTTGAGGAATAAAAATTTAGAAGAACCATTTTACTTTTCACTTGGTTGAATTTCAAGCAATTATGCGTATGGATTAATTTTCCATATATATACACAAAACAAATTTTGGTGATTGGGAAATCACACTCCATATGGAAAATCGACATGATATTATATAAAAAATCAAGGAGATCAAGAATATCTAGATCAAATGATTGATTCAATGGAATTAACCATCTTTGATGACATTCCTTTTGTAAGGGAATTCTCTAACGTGTTTCCTGAGAAGTTGCCTAGTCTTCCTCTAAGAGGGGAGGTAGAATTTTCAGTTGATCTTATACTAGGGGAATTTCCAATATCCACGACTCCATATAGGATGGTTTTTTCGGAACCTAATAAGCTTAAGAAACAACTACATGAGAATCTAGATAAAAGATTCAGACTCCTGAGTGCTTCACCATGGGGTGCACCTCTACTCTTCATTAAGAAGAAGGATGGGTCAATGGGACATTTCATTGAATATCATGGGCTCATAAAATCATGAAAATGAACAAGTATCCTTTCCCACAAATTTATATTTTTTTCATCAACTATGTGGAGAAAAATACTTCTCCATGGTGGATCTATAGTCTGGATATTACCATGTAAAGGTGAAGAAGGTTGATATCCCCAATAGTACTTTCTGTACAAGGTTCAAACATTATGATTTCAAAGTGATGCCATTCAGACTCACTTATATCCTAGAAATATACATGGACTTGATGAATATTCTCTTCATAGATAACCTCAAAAAATTTATTGTAGTCTTTATAGAAGATATTATTAAATACTATATACCCATAGAGACACTTGAGGACCATCTAAGTGTTATTATAAAGATCATGGAAAAGTAGAATCTCTATGAAAAGTACAACATGTGTGAGTTCTATTTGAAATAAGTATCATTCATGGTTAATATCCTCAAATGTATTGGGATATCTACAGATCCATCGAAAAAACAATTGATAGATGGAAAAGGCCTAAATTTCTGATATATATCCATAGTTTCATTGGGTTAACAGGTTATTATTTCTGATTTTTCATAAATTTCTCATGATGGTCAAACCCTCTTACCAATCTAACTCAGAAGAGAGTCAATTTTTTTGGAATGATGAATGTGAAGAATTCTTCATGAAGTTGAAATGTAAGATTATCACTACCCCTATACTCACACTACACTAAACATAAGATCTTTTTATAGTTTTTAGGGATGCTTAAAAAGAGATATTGGTATTTTTGTTCATGAAAAATTAAAAAGTCATTTCTTATGCCTGAAGGTAGTAGAAAATTCATGAGAAACACTATCCCACATATGTTCTGGAGTTGGCAGTTGAGATCTTTGTGTTAAAACTTTAGTGTCATTATCTATTTGGGGAGATGTGTAAAACATATATGGATCACAGAAGAAATATATATATATTGACACAAATAGAGATAAATATGCGCTAGTGAAGATGGTTAGAGCTCATCAAGGATTAAGACTTCCCAATCCACTACCATCTTGGGAAAGAAAACAAGGTAGAATATCCTCTTAGTAAGAAGGACCCGGTAATTCTCTCATAGATGATAATTGGTAAGGATCCAATCTTATTAGATTTTAGGAAGATGTACATGAGATTAATAAAGAAAGGTACATCATCAATCCATTCACAAATTATTTATCAATCATCTCTTTTGGAAATGTTAAAGGATTATCAAAAAGATAATGTGAGAATTCATAAGAATGTGGAAACTATCAAAAAAGGGAAATCCATGGAGTTAAATGTTAATGAATAAGAAATTGTGATATTTTTTTCAAGATAGTGTTATCCCTGAAATCTTTAGTTAAATAAAGAACTTTTTGATAACCCACGTAGTTCAACTTTATCCCAAGAAACACAATGATGTATCAAGATCTCCGAAAACACTATTGGTGGGAAAAATTAAGAAGTAAATTTATGATTATACATCAAAGTACCTGGTATGTTAGCAAGTGAAGTCTAAAAGGAAAATTTCTAAGGAGATGATGAAACCATTACACATACAAACATGGAAATGGGAAAACATCACCATGGTATTTGTCACCATAATTCTAAACACATACAAGGGAAAACATGGTCTCTAGGATGTAGTGGATCATCTTACAAAGACTTCAAACATCATCGTGATTCAATATGATTTTTTACAATATCAATTGGAAAAATTATAAATCAGAGAAGTGGTAAGGATACATGGAGTACCACTATAGGTCGTGTCAGATTGAGATCAAATATTCACCTCTATGTATTGGGAAAGTCTCAAGCTTAATCTAAACACTGAATTGATCTTCAGTATGACTTATAATCCTCAAAATGATAGCCAATATATGTGGACTATACAAACATTTGAGGAAAGGTTGAGAGCTTTCTGAATGGAATTCAAATGCGGATGGGACTAACATCTTCTTTTGGTAAATTTATCTTACAATAATAGTTTCCACTCGAGCATCCAAATGGCCCCTATTTATAAAATTATATTAAGAGGTGAATAACACTGGAAGTTTCAAATGAAGTTGGGGAATGAAAAATTATAGGTCCGGAAAAGGTCAATAAAATGGTGGAGAAGGTTAACACCATCTAGCAGCACCACAAAGCTGCTCAGAGTTCAAAAAAGAGTTTTACTGACAATAATCCACGAGGCATAGAGTTTGATATTGGATGCATGGCATTCCTCTTCATATCTCATTGTAATAGAGGGGCGAGATTTGGGATGAAGGAAATATTTAGTCCAAGGTACATCAACCATTTTGAAATCCATGATCACATCAGTGTAGTGGCCTATCGACTAGCACTCCCAAAGAATATATTTCAAGTACATGATCTATTCCATGTATTCCCTTAATGAAAGTACAAACTGGACCCATCACATGTACTAAATCCAGAGGTGGTACAATTATAGAATTAATATTATTATGATGATAATACAGTGAAGATCTTAGATTGTGGAATAAAAGTTCTATGAAATAAGACAACACCCATTTTCAAAGTGTTGTAGAGAAACCACAAGTTTGAACAAGAAAAGTGGTAAACAAAGGAGGTGATGAAGTATTGCTACCCACATATGTCTTATTGTGGTAAAATGAAATTTTGATTGTGAAATTTCTAATGGGGGGAAGATTGTAATGATCCGAACATTTATGGAAAAAATTCAACTTTTTAATTTAATTAAATGTATTATGGATATAAAAAACACATGAAGTTCTTATTATTGTTATATAAAATTATATTTAAATTAAAATTATATATATTTACTATTTATAATATAGTCTTTGAGTAGTGATCACATGACTAGTATAAATATAGGGTTTTAATAAATCTTTTTGGCACAAACAAAGGGAGTGATGGCCTCAACTAGATGAATCGTTCCCTATGAATCCAATCTATCATATCTTACAAGGGAGATAACATTTTGGGATTTTACCTAGAATTTGAACATTCTAATATCCAACTACTGAAGCATGAGTGAAACTATTTATCGGATAACTTCAATCTAATCAAGATCATGACCCAAACCATGTTCACCAAATGGCCCCCTAAAAGCCCCACCAATGTGAACCTTACACTTAGGGAGTATGATTGTGTAATAATGGGATATGTATCAAAACCATAGAATTAGGAATGTGTACAATATTTTTTATGGAATTTTGAATATATTTTCATCCTATTATTATTACTTTGTAAATGATTTTTAATGACAAAATTGTATTTTTGATTAATATTCAAATTCAATTGAGAAATCTATTTTGATGAATTTAGTGAATTTTAAAATAAAAAATATTTTATTAAATTGTTATTATTAAAATATTTTTTAAATATAAATTATCATATATGTTTTTTCATTTCAAATTTGATTTGTATTAGGGTTCGAAAATAGCTATTCACAAAATCCATCATTTTCAATAAATGGCGGTTTTTGTTTGAAAAGTAAAAATTATAATATTTATAAAATTATTCAGATAAAATGAATATCATTTTTGGAATCAGGATGTTAAAGTTATAAAATAGTGAAATTTTCATAATTTTCTGAGACTATCAAATTTTTATCTAAAAATTAAACACTGTATAATTATATGGTGCGTTTTAGGACATAACCACAACTTAATAGTGATATAATAAAAAATGAAATCTATATTCGGAGAAAAAAATAATCTTCCTTTAATATAATTAGATTTTATGTTTATTTGATTTATTTTATAATGCCTTCGTGAATCCTCAAAGAATTCTAATGTATTTAAAGATTAAAAAAAAATCCTTGAAAGCGTTTCTCATCTCCACATATGAAAGGGAAATATTTTTTTTATCTTTGTCCCTTGGACTTATAAAATAACATATTCCAAACCCATTTGGTATAAACCATGTGAATAAAATATTGGATGATATTTTTGAATATTTTATTATGTAGAATTCAAAGCCTAAAAAATAAAGAAATCCCCCTCCTTTCCTATATAAACCAACCCAATCTCCCATTTCTCATCACTCAAAATCCTTAAATCTATTTTAAAATCTTCCCTATACTCCCTAGAGTCCTACCATGCCCCCCAAAGCACCCAGAAGGCCTTTACTAATCCTTTGTAGTCACACATTCATGTAAGGGAGTCTCCCTCTCTCCTCTTTTTATCAAGAACATTATTTATGATATGCCCTTTTTATTACCAGTTTATTACATTGGGATACATTCTTAACTATCCCTATTATTATACATTTGATTTTTAAATTATTATAGCCCCTTTCATGCTTGTATATCCCTCTTGTTAGCCCTTATGTACAAACATTACTATGCCAATATTTTGTATGGAATCTTTCACCCTCCTCTTTTATGAAGCATTCATTTTATGTTATGTATTATAAATTCAATTTTACAATGTTAGGATATGTTCTTAAAAATCCCTATTACTTTCAAGATTATTTATAACTGATGAGATACCCCTTTACATCTCGTTAACCCATTTTATGATTTTTTAAATGACATCCTTAGGCTGCCAAAATTATAACAGAATTTTCAAATCCCAAATCATCATGTCATGGGTACTATACCCATTTATTTATCAACGATATTCACCTTTCGGGGGATATAAATGTTTAATGGGGACTTACGTTTATTTATTCTAAATTCCTTAATTTTTATTAAATTATAATGTTGAATAAATTTATGTTATATGATCTATTTGGCACACACAAGGGTGAGAATGAAATGATTATGAAGGGTGCACCATGATAACACTCCATTTCATTGGGTAATGGTTAGTATCCTGATTTGTTATGTTAGGAAAGTGGATTTAAGTTATTCGTTTATGGGACTTTTTCAATCATGGGGTCTTAGGGGATTTATCCTAGATCTATTTATGAAGCATTGTTTTAAGTGGTTGCCACATTTCTTATGTTATGATTATCATTCTATATCATGATTTATTATTTATTTCGATTTCATGATCCATTAATATGCCTATTTCCTAACATGTATTTCCTTCCACATGTTATGACTTTTTTATTCCCTTACTAGGATATATAGATAACCAATTTCTTATGTATATCCTCCTATTATCCCATTCAGTGTGATGTACGAAGGAATGTTTTGGTCATTTCAAAGAATTTCTCAATAAATTTATTGATTTTCATGTATTTAGTTGTTATCTATTAATGTACCTAATTTCCAAAAGACGCTAAACTTATCGATTATATGAGCTATATTAAGTGTAATATTATGTAAACAATCATATTTAAAAATAAAATAAATAACATGGGAGTTATTGAAAATCATTTCCATATTGGTCAAGGCTCACTACCATGGACGTCACATCAAAATAAATGTTTTACTAATCATATCTCACTCATCATTCTAGACCTATCTTACTAATCCAGGTTCACTCCCCATTACAACCCTATCATTATATACTATGTTCACTCTCAGTTATATCCATGTCTATATCATGAGGTATAGAAGGTTTTACCATATTAATTGGAGTGAGATATAGGTCTCGCCCTACTCATAATGAAAACCATATTAATGTGTTACACAATATCAGAAACATTAATCATATTATAACACATGAAATGAAATTTTTATCGTAAATATTTTATCCTTTCAAAACCTATAGAAAAAGGTAAATGTTTTATAATCATTTCATTATAGAGTAACCCATAAAAGGAAGTGGGTTTCACAAGTGTTTCTTCATGGTATATCCCTTGGAAGATAAATGGATTTCCATAACATAGTGAAATTAAAAAATTTACCATCCATCGATAGAATATTAATGGTATCATTGGATCCTTTCCCCAATAATCACAGGTATCCCCAAATGATGTCACCTTAAATAGAAAATATTTTATAAATATTATTTAAAATATTTCTTTAGGTCAATATTATTTCCGTATTAAAAAATTATTTTTAAAAGATAAATAATTTTGAAAAAAATAATACGAATATTTTTTTAGATTATTTGAAAAACGAAAATATTAATTATTTTGAAAAATGAAATGAATATTACATAAAATATTTGTAAAGTAAAATATGGGTATAAATTTTTTTTTAAAATTATTGATACAATATTAATGATTATTTTTAGAAATCATGGGTTTTGGAAGAAATATATTTCTTACCGAAGGGAGAAATAAAGTTGGATAATGAAGAAAACCTTTTATTAATAGTTTTTAGTATGAAAGATTATGAAAATGGTACCATTAATTGAAGATAACATGAAAAAATAGAGGATAAAAAATTTCATGAGAATTATTGAGAGATGGGTCATAATATATTTTTCATTATATACATTATCGTAAACAATATCGAAAAACAATGAGATTGTAAGATGAAATTTTTAGCACATTTCTAACATTGAATCATAATACCTAATAAAAAATACCCTAAAATGAAACTAAATATATCATGAGCATGAATAGATTAATTTTATTACATGTAAATGGGGTTGTATATACCCCTTGTGAAATATCATATATGTCTATATATCAAGGAATGAAAATTAAGACAAAAATATCTTACTAATATGCTATCATTTAAACCGTAAACCCCATGAACGATAGATAATAATATAGATTGGTAAATCATAAAAATTAACATTACTGGAGTCTTATATTGAATTAATATTAAGTATAAACAACACATTTATTATATATGTGGTTAACATGACATGTGCCTCACATAAGTAAATAGTGAGACAAAAATCCCTTACCTTAAGTCATGACTTCCAATATAATCATTCCAAAATACTATATAATAAATACATGTTTATTATACATTATTAAAAAACCACATTCATATATATCATAACATATATTATTTTATGATGAATCTATATTTCATGTTTATTAACAAATCCATGTTAATGTTATGTTTTGTTTAAAAACATCATTTTTTGTAAATGATTTGATCTGTTATATTTTTTATCCTATTACCTCAATCATGATTTAATAATATGTAGAATTTTTAAAATGATATAAATATCATATATATTGATTATATATTTAATTATAATAATTCTTAATATTTAGTGACAGGAAATGAAATGTGTTATTCGTAGAGATGGTAGATGTTACGTATGTGCGAACATTATTTTTTTATCTTATTGTTGCATTAAAATATATAAAATTAAATGATATATTATCATTATAGAATTATTTTTATAATATATATATCACTTATGTTCATTATACCCATCCTTAATACATTTTTGTAAATCATGAATGAATCAAATCGTTTTATGAGGTGGTAGTCTGTCGTATATAGAACCAATGTTATTGTATTCCCACAAAATTGAAAGCATGATGTTATATGTGATATAAAAAGTGTAGAATCATAATTAAATCCTATAAATAATAAATATCATATATGAATAATAAATCCATCATCATTATGATAATTGATATGTGGCTGTTGAAAAATAAATAACATCGGTTAATGAGGTGGTAGTATTTCATACACATGAACGATGATTTCATAAACCATTATTTTCAAGTGGAGATGGTTGTAGGTGAGTCCCATAACACATAAACGTATAATTATATTTTATATTCAGATTTAATAATATAATCAAGATATATTAATAATATAAGGGGGCATAAGAATAAATAAAAATTCTCATTGATGAACATTACCTCTTCTTTAGTAATCCTCCTTAGGTTTTCACTAAAATCCTACCTAGGATGGATTTCTAAAAAAATAATGAATCTAGGATTAGATTATTGAATTTGGGATGTGATTTTCATATTTTATAGTCAAGCCATATTTCTTGAGAGGCATTAACAATTGGGGAGGGTGTGACTTCACTTTTATCAGTGAGGAGGAGTGGTATTTTTCTAAAAACACAATGGTCTTAACTATTGGGATGTCACACATACCTCATGGGCCTCAAAAATTGAATAAAAATGGAGGTGAGGTTTTTTTGAAAATAAAACTCCAATAAAAAAAAACATTTTTATCATGTTATTAAATAGTCTTTAGGTTTACTCAATTAGCACATATAGTTTTTACCAAGGAAACTTCTGTATTTTAAATTAACTTGGTAATATCCCCGTTAAGTATAATTTTGAAAAGTTATTTATTTAATTAAAAATAAGAATATAATCTAAATTTTAATGAATATATATTATGTATAAATAATATTTGTGAGTAAAATTAATTTTAACGCAAATCCATGTAATGTGAAAAACCTTATTTTATCCTTAATCGTGTTAATTAAATTATGCAGTTTTCAATATTTATTATGATGAATTTCTTTTAAACTTATTAGATAATATAAATTATTATATTTCCAAATATAAAATCCATTTTTTCAAATTCATTAATTAAAATTTGAAGAATTTAATTTTAAAATTAATCCCACATATATAATGAAAATGTGGGCTTTTAATGAGGAAATGATGAAATTTTTACAAAGGGTTTATTTCCAATTTCAATATGAAATTTATTCCAATGAACTATATTTGATTAATATATTTTTAATTGAACTATTTATACCTTAAAACAAGTGTTAAACATAATTTAACATTGGAAATAATTTAGGCAAGAATATACTTTTCAATTACAATTCTATATTTTACAATATTTATAAAAATGAATCATTTCTGAAAAATATTGAAACTTTATCCTAATATAATTTTGACCACGTGATTTAAAAAATAAATCTATTTTAGTAACATATTTTTCTCAATGTTTTAATTGAATTTATTTTATCATTTTTCACATAAAGACTGAAAAATAAATTTTTTAGAAAATAGTATTTTAAAAACACATAAAGGCATTAAAAAAATTATGTATTTTACTATCAATATTTTTTATTTTATATATATATCTATTGGAAATAATGTTTAATTTTTTTTATTACTATTCATGTATCTATTTTTTACAACCACTTTATAGTGTTCACGTTAAAATAACTATATTAGTAATATATCATGGTTTTGTTAAAACTTAGTGTCATGCATAATGCATTTCATTAATGAAATTTTATTTAGTATAGAAAAAATAATTCAAAAACACTTTGGGTGTTTCATGTTATTCATGTGTGAGAGTTTTACGTGCTTCACCCTAATCAACCTTCAGTTTTATGTTCAAGCCCCATGGCCTTGCTGGATGCGATAGTTTATTAACTGTCTTGTGGGTTTTCCTTTTTCCAAATTTATGGAAAACATACGTGATAATCATATTCATAATTATACATGATAACATAAAATTATTAATAATATAATTAATATCAAAAAAATAATGTAGTCCTCTAATAACTATTCTAACAAATATAGTATTTTATAGAGCTCAATATTTTCCACAATTTCAATAAATTAGTTTAATATCAGGAAAATTTCCAAGATTATATTGTCTAATATTGTAAATTTTTTCATAGGATATCACCATACTATTAATTTTATTCTCCAAAAAAAGACCCATTAATTATATTCATTCTAATAATTAAATAAAAACTATATAGGAATGATCCATACATGATTAATGATACCATAAAAGAACATCAAAAACATGATTTGTGAATTCCAAAACATAAATACATCAATAAATCTCCAAAAATTATTTTCAAAACATATGAAATCAAGATTAAATAATTTTATTAGTTAATTGACCATGATAATGAAAAATTAACCAACATATGATACACATAATTTAATGGAAATTAGTTTCTTCATACCATTTATTCCCACATAGAAAACATCTTCCCATCCATTTGAGATATTATTCTAGGTTATTATTACCACATTTTTGAAATGTGAAAATTTTTATATTATTTTATTTATCATCATTATAACATGATGTTCCAAGATATTTCAACCTTCTCTTCATTGGTGAATGTTTTTAATTCAACTATGTTCTATGTTATGAACATAATTCAAGATAGATAATTTAAAATGATTACAAGATATTTAACAAGAATTCCCCTAAGGATAGGAATATCAATAGGGAAATAATAACATTTACCATAAAATTATTTTACTATTATATTCCATTATATAAATGATTAAAAGAAACATGACCAGAATACATTAATATACTAAAGGGTCATTTATTAACCGTGAAGGAATAACTTATAAATGATATGTGTTTCCTATATTATAGGTCCCTATATTTCATTCTGAATTATCAATAGTAATGAAACCTATTAGGTTTCTAAAAATTAAAATTCATTAAAATAATTTATATTGGTTCATAATGTTTTTGGGAATTTCTAATTCATATCCATGAGTTGTGTCAAACTAGGTACAAAGTAAGTCCTATTTTAATTTATCATGTAACACTCGATTTATGCCCAACCAATTTTTTTGGAGTTATTAAATATAGACATATAAATAATTAAACCACACTACCTTTTATTATCAATATCCTGATTTAATTTCTCAAAACCTCTATTGTCTTTAATTCACCAAGATTCCATGATATTTTACAATACTTAGTGTTATCCTTAAATTTATCATTGGACTTATCCCTAGGATTTCACTAAATCGTTCTCATCATAGTTTTCAAATTCCATGTAAATAATTCCCTTGATATCATATGTGGTGACCTAATCCTTTGAAAAAAATTATTAAATTATTCACAATCAAAAATATCAAATCTTTATAAAAGTGTATTATAAACAGTTGGTTTCTTTGGAATACTAGGTTTATAATACATTAAACAAAACTAAAACATTGATTAAGTAATTTATTCTTCATAGTTTGATCTCAAAATCAATTTGATCACCTAATGAATAATAGTATAAACTAGGTAATACTAAAAGATATTAGTGACATAAAAATCATATTAAAGGAATAAACATGAAAAAGAATCATAATTTGTGAGTCAAATATAAAACATGATATCATAATAGATAAGATACACAAGCTATTAAGTGGAACAAAACATAAAGAGTATGGTATCATAAGACCATGGAAAATTTTTAAAGTATAAACAACAAAATAAATGAAAAAAACATATTTCAAGGTCAACTACTATTACAACATCACATTTTGGATAGTGTCCCATAATGAATTAGGCTCACACACTATTCACATACATAATGTCACATTAGACTAAAACATTACACAATTCATTGAAGGGATTTATAATTCTAGTCTCATCCATAAAAATCATTTCATGTTCATAGATATGTTTCCCATATAAGGATATCAATTATATGTCATAAACATTATAGTTTCCCATAGATAGAAATGGGTTTCAAAATCTTGTTTTATAACATAATCAAAAGTGATTCTTTAAGAAGGAATTTGGGAGATGGTAATAAGGAATGTATTAACCTTTAAAAGGAATGTATTATAATATATGTATACATTTTTGATACATATAAATTGAATTTACACATATTCCATAACATTAAATAGATATGTATTAAGTTAGAGAGAGAATGGTCATAAACCAAAGATAAGGGTGGAATAGAAAGATCCCTTACCTCAAGATTGATTTTTCATATGCAGTATTCATATCCATGAATAAAAAAAATATTTTAATTATTGATATTATTTATAACCTTTTTCAAGTTTATTATTCAATTTATTTTAATTTTAATGATGTCATATTCAATTACAACACCAATTAATTTCAAGTCGTACGTTTTAGTGAAAAACTGATCACATGCTCAAAATCACTATTGTAAGTTGAATAAGGTCAATGATATTTGTAATTCATCATTATAATGGAAACCATGAAATAATTATCATTTTTATACATAAAATATTATTCTTAATCATACGAGAAATATGGCTACTAAAAATGAACATTGTTACAATCATTTAGACCGTAAGCCATATGTACACATGAGTAACATTTCAATTTTTATAATAATGATGGAATGTAAGAAAGTTTTATTTTATACTTTCATGAATATTATTATATTCTAAATGTAATATTAATTATTTATATTACTTTACACATACCAACCATGAGATGCACTCATAAAAAAACTCACATCGCTTCATGAGACGACAGTCCACCGTAGACCGAAATGACATTATCAATTTTTCAATGGATGATTAGGTAAGAAATTATTTTATATATTTAAATAAAATAATGATTATTATGTTGAAAATATGATTTATAAACACAATATTAATCCTTATTATCTTCCTTGTACAATATTAGTAAAAATAAATCACATCGCCTAGCAAGGTTGTACACTCCCATACACAAGACCAACATTATCATATTCTATATGAAATTGAATGAAATGAGGTATATATGATACTATAATTCAATATGTATAATAATATCATAAATATACTATATTGTTATTATATACATCAGTATCTTCATTAGTGAGAAGCATATATGGAAAATAAATTTTTTCTATTCATGAGTTGGTAGTCCGCTCTACACATGATTGACAATTTCATTTCCCACTCAAGGGAGGAGGATATGGTTTTAGGTCAATTAAATAACATAAAAAATAGCAGTATATTTAATTTTATAAGTACATTATATCATAACAATTTAATAAAATTTTATGTAGTTTAAATAAGAAATAAAATAAAAGGTGTGGTTAATGATGTTAGCTCTTATTTAGACAACTTATTTTGGATTGCACCAAAATCGTTAATATGATGGATTAATGAAAAAACCAAGGATTCTTGGATGATTTTAAGGTATTAGGTAAATGAATTGATTTTTAATAGCTAAATAAATGGGGTTTTAATGTGTTTAAATGAGATAATAGGATATGTCATTTTATAAGTTGGCGAGGGGACCGATTTGAAATTTTTTAAAAGAAAGAATCTAACCTATGTTTTTATCAACAAAAAATGATAAAAAATGGACCATTTTATAAATATATATGAGCTAAGGAGTATATAGGACGAAATAATTATAATTATTATTGTTTTTGGGTTACTTTAACACATATCGTATTAGTATAACCCGCTGGTAAACCAATTTTTAAATTAACTACGGTAAATAATTTTTACTATTTTCATGATTTGGTATGGAAAAAAAATTAAGATGACATTATTAGACAATATATCTTTTTATGATTCTAAATATTTAATCCAATTTTTAAAATTTAATTCACAAGAAATTATGAAATAATGTTAAAACTATACCCATAGCCACGTCGAAAAAATGGTTTTTTGCAATGAAATATTTTCAAAAGACTAAAAATATTATTCATTACAATAAAACTATAAATTGATTCCATGATGAAAATTCATTAAATTATAATGTAATTGAAATATTTTTACTTTAAAATAAATATGGTATATAATTTTATTTGTAACCAAATTAAATGATATGAATGTTTTCAATAAAAATCAAAATTTTCACTATTCATAATTAAATTAATTATTCCATAAAATTCATATAAAATTACCCAATGATAGTTTTGAAATTTATATTTTAGAAACAAATTTTTTCAATTTTCAAATAAATTTACCTAAATTGGTAAAATTTAATTTTAAATTCTGTCTAAAAAGTTTGACTTAACCCCCTTTTAGAAAATTATAGTACATTAGAAAATCATTATTTCATTGATTGGATGTTATTTTATTTCTAATAAGTATATTTTCATTGAATTAATTTTATATATTTTTATTCTATATAATTTTCATATTTTTGATATTCATATTTTGTAGCTAGAAAAATAAATGGTAGGTTATAATTGTCATGTTTAAATAATAATATTTTAATAGAGTATCGTGTGTCATTTAAATCCAATGTTCCATGCATCACAATATATCGAAGAGATTATATTTATTTCTGGATAAATATATTATAAATTTTTGGTGTGTTACAAGTATACATGACATAAGAAATTAGTAACATTTTTTATAAATAACATTCTTATTTAAGGAGTAAAATTATGCATTTATGTTCACAATAATTAATTTGATAAACCTATGTTTAATATAGTGGAACTCAAGTAATATATTATTCCATTATCTTTTTTATATTTTCATTTCATTTAATATTTACATAGAGGTTTTAATTTTTTTTTATTTTAATTATATTTAAAACTTATTTTTTATCAAAAAACTAACTAATGTTATGGATATCAATAACATTGATAAATATATCCAAAAAATATTTTCTTACATTGAAATACACATTTTAAAAATATAGCTGTTAATTTTTATATAAAATAACAAAAAAATTATTTTATAGTCCTTAAATATGTTATATGAAAAATTATTCTCATACTTATAATTAAAATAAAATGATTTTCTAATGATGGAAATGTTTAAAAAATATGCTACCAATGTTAAATAAATCATTATTATAATGAAATTATATTTTTTTAAAACATAAAACTAAGGATAAGACTACTAAAATTAATCATTCTTAATATTCATGTGTTTGGTGAAGGTTTTTTAATTTCAAAACTCTCCCTATAAAACTATATTAAAATTTGGTAGTTACATTACATTAATAGTGATAATTCCGTCAGTATTTTTTTATAAAAAAGAAATTCACCTCACTTAAAAATGGAGACATCCACCACCACATGTTTTTCTCAAAAAATAATAAAATTGGTTAAAAATGATCCTAAATACATCCAAAACAATTTAATATATATCAACGATATTCTAGTCTCTACAAAATGGAAATCCTCAAAAGATTAATCCATGTGGGAGAGGAGTTATTTCATGGAGTGAGGTACCAATTTCCAAATCACTAATTTTCATTTATATTTCAATATTTATTCCTATTATACCTATAATAATACTATAAAAAATAAATAAATAACATATGTATCCTTTAAATATTAAAATGTCATTATATTGATAGAAACATTGTTATATATATTTTTACATTAACCTTATAAGAATGAAAAAACCATCCATGTGTATGTACAAACTACCACCTCTATGGATTACATGTTTTCTCTTTAAAAGGAGAATTAAATTTATAGTTATAAATGTATATTTAATAAATATATACCATATTTAACACAATTTTAATAATAAGAAAATATGAAACATTTTATACCTTCCTCTTAATCAATAGAAAATGAAAACATCATTCGTGTGGGATGGGAAATACCTTCTCCATGTAATGTCAATTTTTTTTTCACAACCACCATACAACATAGGTTATAAAAAATATTTGATAAATATATATGTTATCAAAGAGTCATATATATCATTAATATGTTTTTAAAAGTTTTAAGACAAATTAAAAAACAATAAGATGTAATACAATGATATCTATCTATGATCCTAAACAAGATCATCAAGGATCAAATTCGATCAATCCATATCCATAAATCACTTGTAAAGAAAACAAAAAATGATTTATTTATTTTAAAAATTCTATAAACGATTAAATTATTATCACATAATTGGGTTAGACATCGCCATTATGACACATATGCAATGTAGTAAGAATTACAACACCATGTAATGAAAGTAAGTGATAACAATAAAATTAATGTAAAAAATGATTATAAAACATGATAAAAAAATTAATTATATTTTAATAAGTTTTTTAATTGGTTATTTAATATATTTATTTTTATTATATAGGAGGATAAATCACTTTCATGTAATCTAAAAATTAAGGTACGAGATTATCGTTTCACTTTTAATCCATTGTGAGATATGTCATATTCACTGATAAACATATATTGTGTGGTGTATATATATATATACATGTTTTTTTTATTATCATTTCATTCATTTTTAAGGACTTTAATATCTATCTCATATTCTATATCTTGTTTTACTTTTATATAAGGGATACCAATAGACTAAGCGATACCTTATCCAAATTTCTCTTTATTAAGATATGGTTCGTATTCATCAATTCTTTTATTTTTTGATATATATTCTACCCTTAGATTACTTTTTAATACTTTCTTAATATGTGATCAAATGGGTTAAATAATTAATCTTATGTTTGAACTTTCATGGGTTTTGGTTCTGAATGGTACCAATGTTATAAGGGTTTCCATCTAATTAAATTTTTGAATCTTCATTTTCTTATAAGAATTTAAATCTATGTAATTTCTTGTGAACCATCATCAATAAGTCCCAAAATAAATTTTTTTAATATAGTTATTATTATATTTTTTCCATTTCCTCTACCAATTTCGTTTCTGTTGGTAAATAATTTACCCAATGTGATTTTTTTAGAGAAACCGACCCTATATCTCCTTTTTAGTGGTGAATTGTCATCCCTTGTAACCATATTCATTGGATGTATTTATGGATTTTTTCATCTATGAATCAATAAAATAATAATTTTATTTTATAATATTTTTTTATTTCCAAACTTTTGATTGAATATTTATATCTTTTATATCCATCTCAGTTTTGAACTGGATGAAAATTTATAAGAAATTTGAGCTTTTCCATTGACTGAATGGGAAATTTATAAAAATGAGCTTCAGAAATTAATTATGAAAGTTGGAACACATAAATTTGATGATTTGGGATTTTGGTAAAGTCCTGAAAATTTTTCCGGGTGTCTCATGAAGTTTTGGGAACGTTGGACTGGAAAAATATAGTTTTCAAGGACCTGCAGAGGGTTCATGGTTTCTATGAAACCTTGTGGCCCCCCAGAATGAAACCATTAAACCCCTTTTAAAGAATAAGAAGGTGTCTCATGTGTTGTGAATGGTTTACTATACCATGAACCCATCCTGCATTGGTACTACCACATAGGGAGTACCTAATAACTATTAACCTCACGTTTTCCCATGGTTTGGAAAACTGTGCCGAACAAACTGTGTGTGGTGCTCCATGTGTCCAGTATATGGTTCATGGTTGGCACACATTTTACTAAACCATGTGGCCAAAATCTATTGTGATACCCAAATTTATGAAAATAAAATAATAAAAAACAAAAACATAAATCATAAAACACCCTCACCCATCTCCCCTCATCTTTTGTGTGACACCCCCTCCAGGGAGTCCTAGCCGTGCGAGGCCTCCCATCCAGCTCCCTATTATCTTCATCCTTTCCAATGATTCTTATATGACTCATTCTCAATTCGGTTAGGTTATAATAAGGGACTTTTTGGACACCATCATGCATATTCCATCATCCTCTTCTGAAGGTGAGGCAGATGGGTCTGTTTTGCTTCACCACCGTCGTCCGAGTGGTTTTTGGTCTAATTTGATGGGATGTATGCATATAATCATGTATGTATATAAATAAATATAAATATAACATTCATGTATGTATTCCATAATGGAAGAAGGAATACTATCATTTTGTAAATGGATATATATATATATATATATATGATGGTATGCACATGCATGTGTGTAGCAGTTTCATGTGGTCGCCAATAAATATGTCAAGTGTCAAGTGTTTGGTTTGGTTATGTCTAATTTTGAGAGAGGGTCCTATTACTCTGCCCATTTATTTATATAATTGATTCATTAATTACTTACTGCACTTTTATTAAATTTTAATTAATGAAGAGATGTCTCAGACAAAATTATAATTAAATTTTAATTGACTATGATTCCAGATAAAAGTGTAAAATGTGAAAAAATATTGTTTAATATGAAATTTCTGGATTTTATAATAAATCCTCTCCAACGGATGTGCAATACCATAATTTTAAAGTGTAGTGTGTTTAATTTTCTGATTGGATTGTGGTATTGTTGTTTATTATGCTTTGAATCTATGATTTAAAAATGGGATGTTTAGGAATTAAAAGTATTTTATAAACTGAATGACATTGATTAGTATAGTTTAAATTAGATAGTGGAATTCATGAAATTAAATGACCATGTCACCTCCATGGCTCTTATATTTTGTAAACCAAATTTCCGTTTTTAGAAAAATAGACTAAGAATGACCTTGAGTGGGATTGATCATACTAAATTGAATGACATGAATAAATTATTTAGTCATATTTATTTTCATGCCCTGGGTTCAATGGGATAAATGAAATGAATTCCATGAAATGGAATTGAATATGGATAATTACAAGAATGGGAGGCCCTTTCCTCAAGTATTTAATTAAATTTTGTGAATCCCATGTTAATTTTTTAATGGAAATGATTACGATGTCTTACCATCACTATGAATGTTAAATGCCTCTAATACAAATATGAATTAATAAGAGCATGAGAGGTTTATACACCGACAATTATGATATAAATTAAATGGGACAAATGGATGTATAAGAGGTTGATACCTCATGAGTTTTATATTATGAATTATTATATCATATAGGCTCATGAAATAAAAGAAACTATGAGGGATCTTGGACTTGGGTTAGGGTAGACCGTGAGAGATCCACTAGAATTTGGATGGTAGTGGTGCATACCATTCCGACCCAATTGATATCTATCTCTATATATATATTGGTCTTGGGTTCGAGCTAGTCCATAAAATATCCTATTGAATTCTATGGTGTTGGTGCCTCTTGATTCCCCCAAAAGATATCTATGAGTTTTATCCATAAGATAGACTATGAGAGCTCCCCGAGTGATGTATGAAAGTGGGTACATCTCGGTCCTGCCAGTACATATCGGACAAGAGACTATGGGGGATCCTAAACATGGATTTTGGGTAGATAGTGAGATCACTCCTATAATTGGATATTAGTGGTACATCCCGATCCACCCAAACATAGATCTTGCTATATATAGATATATATGCATTCCAAGGTGTTGTGATGGCTATTTTACATGGGTTAGGGCTAGACTGTGATAGATCCCTCAGAATTGGGTGCCGGTGGTACACCCAAATCCACTCCAACATATATATATATATATATGAAAACTATATATATATATGTATATATATATGTATATATATATGTATATATATATGTATATATATATATATATATAATTTTGATATGATTAGACATACCTGCTACGTGTTGAAGAAGGTATCTTTGTCAGGTGTCCCTTAGGAACTTGGATGGGTGATTATTTTTTCTTTCAATTATGTTGTTATTTATCTATACCTACACAAGACTTAATTAATATTTCACTCTTTGGATTGGGATTGACAGCAGTGGTGCCAGCCTACTAATATTTATATCTCACACCATACCTAGCCCACCATTAAACATGGGTACCCAAGTATAACTATCTTTTTCAGAAGGCCTTGGACCTTTCTTGTTATTGTATGCTCCTACATGGGGATTTTGGAGTAAAGGACTGAGAAGCAGCTCATGATTTTTGTTGAGATCCTGTTAATGATTTTTACTTCCTTCTTTTCTAGGGTCCTCAATTTGTACTACTTGGAAAATATGGTTGTATCTTTAGTAATTTCTATTATATATCATTACCATGTCATATATTAATCTATTATATAGACTGGTGTTGGAAATTTTTATTCAATTGATTATTATTTCTCTTCTTATACTATTTTTCATTTATTTACTACCTCCTCTTTTGTTTACTTTTTTTATTCTATTATACCGCTATGAAAATATGATTATGAGGGAATAGTATCCCCACTAAACCACATATACACCCTCATTTCTAGTCGCTAGCCTCTGGAATATGGGGAGGCATACTTGAGCCCATGTGGCCCACCATTCTGGCTACCTGTTTGATGGTAATCAAAGTCTGAACATTACAAAGTGCTAGAAGATGATTTTTCTTTTCATTTGACATACTATTATGGGATGGTAGAAATTAAAATAGCAATATACTGATTCTTGGATAATAGTCATTATTTGGAATGGTCACCCCACATACATGAAATGACCATGTCGACAGGATTGAGAATTTTTTTCATGTTGTTCATTTTTTACATTCTGTATGATTTCACCTCAAGTTATTAGTGTACTTTTCAATACATATGATTCATGTATTATTTGGAAATTTTCCCTTGGTCTGGAATATAAATGAGGTTGCATTACATGCATTATAATAGGCATATATGAAATCCACATGCCATGCATAGTGGCATGATATATAGTTGCGTTGTGGATTTTCCAGTTGACATGATATGGTTCCTTGATTGGTATTCCATTCTTATTTTTATACATTTTTAGTTATTCTATTATCATGCCTTATATGTTAGAAAACTATTATGACATTCTAGTTTATTTAATATGTAATTGGATCATTGTGATGGAAATATATGGGTTTTGAATAAATAGAAACCAATTTTCGATATTATCGTGTATGTATTCCTCACAATAGGGAAAGGTTAACCCATATATTTAAACCAATAAATAAATTTTAATGGTTTTTTATAATTTAATAGCTTCTAATGTGGGAATTTTAAGCTAAATTGGTTTGTAAATAGGAGCCATGTCTTAAACTATAATTTGTAGGGGCTCTTTATAGGTTGGTATACAACCACCTATATCATCAGAGCATTGATTTTTATCATGTTAAATTATGGAATATAATTTTCTTGATGGATAGGAGAAAATTTTAAATCCATGATGATTATATCTTCTTTATGAATTTAGAAATGGAAAAACTTATAAAATTTAATGGCATGATGTGCTTTGATGTCTCTAAAATTTTAAAGGGTTGTATAAATTTTGTGTGTAATTAAATTTTTATCTTTTAAAATGAAACTAGAACCATGTAGGTTAGTTGGGAATATTTTTTATGGGGTGAATCTGTAGGGCATTTACAGAATTTTGTATTTGAGAAACTATAATTGGTTTGCTTTTTAGAGAATCCAGGTTGTCTCTATGGGACCATTGTTGGTCACTTTATCTATTAAAATGAAATTTAATTTAATAATGTTCCTAGTTATGATGGATTTCTACAAAAAAATTAATTGTTTAAAATGTGTTTTATGAAACATAGCTATTTTCCCTTGGGGAGATGGTTGAAAATGAAGTGGATAGTGTTTTTTCGTTGAATAAAATGGTACATGATGTTTTGGTTAATTTTCTCAGAGTTTTAATGATTTAATTGGATTAAATATAAATATATTTGAAGTGGAACCTATAGTGGTGTCCTTGGATAAATCCCTCTTGTATGGTTAATTTGGTTTTCTCCTTTGACATACCATAGATTGGAACTATATGTGTTTTCTATAGGATTTCTCCTTTTATAAATGGCGTAAACATTAGATTTTGAGAATAGTGAATTATTTTGGTGTGACCTAGTGATATGGTCAACACTTGTGTTTTCGTAAGAGTCTAGCATGTGGTATCTAGATCAATTATAAATTAAATTCCTTACTAAACATAGTATGATTTCTAACGTTTGGTGATGTTTGTGTAACATTTCCCCTCATTGGACTATTGTTTTCTAATAAAACACTTGTTTGAGTGGGTGTTCACTTTTTTGTCTTTTTTGTTGGATGAGAAACAGGTAATGCTTGTTTGTTACCTGATTAGACATGCCATGGGCATGCTCTTCTTCTTTGTTGCTCGTTTGGCCCTTTCATTTATTCAATGGTGGATGACTTGGTATAGCGTCATCCAAGTTAATGTCCATATAATATGTATGACTAAGAAATAAATATATTGGCTACTGAGTATGGTCTCAGGTCGTCTCCAAGTAGAGTGAAATATGTCTTAAAGAATTATGTTCATTTCAATTTTAGGGAGGAAACTCTAGAGACTCAAGAGTATTCAGCACATATGAATCACTGTCAGTCTAGGATGGACTACAGTGGTAAGTTGAACTTTCATGGAATGACATAAGTAGGGAAGTCATGTGTTCAGTTAAATGTTGGTGTGTCAGTAGGTGAGGATGAGATTATTTCAAAGTAATTCAACCTGTATTGGTTCAACTGATCTTCTAGTAATTCATATTCTCCTCTCACCGTACACTTCTAAGAGGTGGTCATGTACCATATCTTGACATCATCCAAGATACAGTAAGAGAGAATTGGTCTTAAACCACACTGATGTTTTAAAAGCTTACTGGTTTCTTAGGTGTTTAATTTTCAGTGTTGCACACTGGATGTGTTGTTTCTTTCATGGTTTGGTCTAGAACATCATCATAAATAAGGTATGTACTTTAGTGGACATATTTGTGGCGAATTTGAGATGCCTTAGGATTATTTTATGAATTCTCTACCCATCTAAGCTGAGCGTTTAGATAAGAGGTTAGCTGGAGTCACTTGACTCGTTTTTCTTCTTGTTCAATGAAACAAACAATAGTGGGACATTCTATGTCATGTTGTTAGGTGGAGATGAATTCAGTTTGTCTCGGATGAGACATTTCTTTAAGTGCTAACTCAACATGGGCTTTGAGGTTGATGGGGAATTAATTGTTTGATCATTTTAAAATCATGAAAATATTTTCATCAAAATTCCTAATGGTCTAAATTAAAAGGCAACTCCAATAGTGGAATATGTTGGGACATGGAACTGGCCTATTAACATTAAAGCCTAAGGTAGAGAGTACATTGGTCCAGATATTTGATGATACGATGATTTTATTGTGTCTTTTGTTAAGTGGGGTCAGCTAAGATCTATCTTAGTGTTTCATTTGGGAACAAGAATTAACTTGAGTTTTGACGGATTATGTGTTATGTGTTTAAATGGTTCTCCAATCTATATTTGGCATTTGGTAATGCAACAGGACCATTTGAATGAAGTTTCATGACCCTTTTATGTTGTATGATGTTAATGTTATTACCAAAGGCATCTCAGATAGGAGAGGTTATATGGTGGGAAGGTTGTAATGACTCGTGTTTTGGACCGAACAAAAATTCAAAGGAAATGTGAGATTTTTCATTTACTCGACGGATTTTTTTGGAAACTGATATTTATAACATTACTCTAAAATTATAAACCCTTTAAAGTGATTTTTTTTCTAGGGAGAAGGACCGACAAGATTTATAGCTATCTCAAGAAATTTCGGGACCGTAATACTTTCAAAAATATTGTTTTAAGGACCTATAGAGAGCACATGGTTTTTCTGAAACTGTGAATCCCATATCTAGAAACCATGCAATCCTTTTTAATGGAAAAGATGGTGTCATATAGGCTACACACAAATTAATAAAATGTGTGTCCATCTTAAATGGTTACTTCCACTTAGGTGGTACCTAATCCCTATTCCCCTCATGATTTGTGCATGGTTAGGAAAACTATGAGGGACAAAACATGAAGGGTGCTCATGGTATCCAGTAGAGGGCGCATGGTTGGTGAACAATTTTTATTGTTGTGTGGACCAAACTATGTGAAATACAATTTTTGATGAAATAAATTTAATTAAAATAAAATAAAAACATAAAATATCACACACCCTCACCCCTCCCCCTTTATCACCCTCATGATAACCCCTCCCAGGTGAACTAGTCATGTGACGTATCACCTTCATTTACCTCAACTATTCAACATTTTCCACTAATTCTTTCGTGACCCAATCTAGATCTCATAAGGTTATGTGAATGGTCTCTCAATACCCCTTCATTCGTATTTTGGAATCCACTACTGAAGGCAAGGCAGATAGGTCCACTTCGGTTCACCACTATCATCCAAGTGGGTTTTGATGAACATTAAAGGATCACACACATATACTCAGGTATGTGTATATATAAATATATATCTCCCAAGTATATATTCCCATATGGTGTGGTGAATACTTTCATTAGTTTTAAGATATATATATATATATATATATATATGAAGGCATGCACATGCATGTGGGGAGCCGTCCCAAGTGGTATCCATGAAATTTTTCATGTGGAAAATGTTCATATTGGTTTGGTCTACATTGGAGGTAGTGTTCCATTCCTCTACCCTTAAATTTAAAAAATGAATTTATTATTTTCCTACTACACCTTTTTTGATTTTAATTAAATCATTTAATTATTAGATAAAAGGATTATTAAATGTGAATTTATTATGATCATTGATAGAAGTGTAAAATGTTATAAATAAATGTTTGATAGGAAATGTCCTGATTTTAGAGTAACACCTCTTCAAAATAGTTGTGATTCCTTTATTCTAAAATATAGTGTGTATAAATTTAATCTTGCCAAGTTTCATTGATGTTTCTTATTCTTTCAAGCTATAATTGGAAAATTTCATGGTTATGACTTCAACCTAATTTATAATGTGAATGACTTTGATTTCGATGGTTTAAATGAATTATTGATATCCTTCAAATTATATGACTAAGTCACATTCTTCGGTCGTTGTATTGGACAACCAATTTTCTATGTTTAGAAAAATTTACTGAGAATGAACTTGTGTATGTTGGCTCATATTAAATTGCATGTCATGAATTTATGGTTTAGTCATAAATAATTTATTATCTAATGTTAAACTAGTTAAATGAAATGGATTCCTTGAAATGATATTGAATATGGAAAATATATTTCATGAGAGACCCTTTCCTCTTGTAATGAATTGAATTTGATCAAGTCCATGTTAATGACTTTATGAAATTGCTTATGGGGTGTTTTCTTAAGTATTCACGTGATCTTCCTATCATAAGAATATAGATTAATAAGGGCATGATAGCTTCATAGCACATGCCTTGTGATATAAATGTTATAGTGCAATGTGATGTATGAAAGGTTAATTCTTCATGAATTTTATATTATGTATGAGGACACCATATAAGAGCATGAAATCCAATAGACAATGTCGAATCATTGAATTTGGTTACGAGTAGACTGTGAGAGATCCCCTAGAATTTGGAAGGTTGTGGTACGTCCCAATCTACCCCAAAAGATATCTATCTATACATGGATCATGGTGTTAGTTTAGGGTAGACCATGAGAGCTTACATATAATTGGATAGAGGTGGTATTTCCCAATCCACCCCAACATATATCTACCAGTTAGAGCCATGAGATAGATGGTGAGAGCTCCCCTAGTGATGGATAACACTGGATACATCTCAGTCCTGCTAGTACAACATGGACAAGGGACTATGTGGGATCATGGTATTGGGTTGGAGGTAGACTGTGAGAGCTCCCCTTGAATTGGATGCTAGTGGTATGTCTCAATCCACCCAAAAATACATATAATTTAACAAATATACATGTATTTCAAGTGAATATGTGAGATCATGGATGTGGGTTTGGGGTAGACCATGAGAGATCCCCTGCAATTGGATGGGGGTTGTACATCCTGATCCACCCCCAACATATATCAATATATATATATATATATATATATATATACACACACAGTGACCTTATATATATATAATGTTGACATGATCAGACAGACTAGCCATTTAATAAAGTAGGTATCACCATCAGGTGTCTCTAAGGAACCTGGATGAGGGTTTATTTATTCCTTTAGTTATGTTGTTATTTCTATATAATTTCCCACTTCTTAATTAATATTATACTATCTAGATTGTTCTAGACATCAGTGGTGACGACTTACTGAGATTTATGTCTCACACCCTACTGAGGCCGCCATTACACTAGGGTATCTGAGTAGACATTTCTTCTTCACAGGGATTGGGACCTTGCATGTTTCTATGTGCTTGTACCAAGGGAGTTAGGAGAAGTGGAAAGTACTAAATCTTTGGATGCTCATGGGATAGACTTAGGGATCTTTAGTTATTTTATTTTATGGAGTCATTTTTTGTACTATTATGAAAAGCATGTGGGTTGTCTTCTTATATTACTTATGTATCAATATCATGCCATGAATTAATATGTTTTATAGAATAGAATTTTCCTTTTTTATTCAATTGATAATTATTTGTCTCCCACTGCTATTTTCCATATCTTTACTAATTTCACTGTTGTATATTATATTTATTCTTTTATAATGTTTTTAAACTCTGACTATTAGGGTATAGTGTCCCCAATGAACCACAATTACTTCCACATTTCTAGTTCGTAGCCTCGGGCTTATAGGGAGGCATGCATGAGGCCAGGTGACCCACTGGTCCGGCTACCGCTTTGATGTTATGTTGGGATGGAAAATTACATGCTTTTCAAAAGGGAATTTTTTTTTTCAAAACATTGAAAAGAACAACTCTTTAGTGATTTATGGGTAAAATACTTCTACTACAGATATTATTAATTATTATGATTACATTAAATAGTAATAAATGGGTATATGAATAATTTTTTATCTTAATGAATTTGAAATGAAAATTGAAATTTTTTTATATTATTTAAATTAAAATCATTTATTTTAAAATGTAGTTCTAAATTATCAGACATTTTTATGGTTTTTATTTTTATGAAAGAAGACATATGTGTTTTTATATCCTATCAAAGAATTTTTCTTCATGTGACTTAATTTTATATTTTTTTCATGATATTTATTTGGGTTTAATTGAAAATTTTAAAAACAAGTTATCAAAAATAATTTTTTATTCTAATGAAGCATTTTAGGGGGATATAAATCATTTCAAATATAAAATTTATTCTTGAATTTTTAAAGTGATTTATCCAATACTATTATATTGTGTTTTTAATCTATGTTTACATCCATGAATCTTCTTTATATTACAAATGGGATATGTTCTCATGATACTATCCACATAACATCTATAGATTTATTAAGATGATTATTTTTAAAAAAATCATTAGGCATTAATCTATCCCATGGGTTAATAAAACTATGATGAAATGATGAATTTTTTTATGATCGTGAAGAACAATTAGGTTCGGTTTCTATTATGTGATATTTGGGCTCATAATTATATAAACCTATAATGAATTGGGTAAATATTTTTATCTCATGTAATAGTATGAGAGGAAATTATAATGAAATAAAACTCGTGAGGGACCATGTCCATTATTTTAAGCGATGACTAGAAATTATAAATCCATATAATAAATTATATATAGACATATATGTCATGATTTGAAATATTATTATTTGGGGAGTGAAGAAAATACACCATGTGGCTATGTATACCATGATTATGTGATTGGAGAGTGAACCTAATACATTATGGAACTTTCTCCACTATATAAATGTGGACTTGGTAATGATTATTGACAACAGAAATGATTTTTATAAAGATTATTATTATAAAAATATATAGGGTTTTGTGGAATTTTAATCCAATCATGTCTCATGAATTATGTTATGCTTAGGAAATTCACATTATATTTATGAACAATTATGGAGAATTTTTTATTGAATTTGGTGATGAAATTTATAACTAGATAACTTCATAAAAATTATCAATGGAAAAACTAGGTTAATAATATGAGTTATCAGTTGATTCAATTATATTATAATTGAATCAATACTGACTTCGGTATATATAAAGGTGTGATAAGAGAAGAAATCATAGGATTGAGTTATCATAATCATATTGTAACACCCTAACCTAAATCTTGGTGGATGGGACCAAGAGATAGAAGACCCCATGTGGTACTCCCCATATCCAATATGTTGGAAAATGTTATCTAATTTCCTAACTATGTACTAGCGAGAAAATACCTAGAGAACCAAAATCCTTATATCTTAATATTGTCATAAAATGAATAATAACACAAAAGGGAATAATTGAAGTAAATAATAACAATGATATCGCCGATGAGATTTTAGGTAATCGATAGTCACACATGTAATAACCAATGACAAAAAATGTATCATTTCAAATGATTATATAAGAATAAAAGTAGAAAAATAAATACGATACCACAAAAAAATGTACTGTATCTCGGTACCAACTTTGAACACCAACATTCATATTTAAATATCTTTATCAAAAGACCATTTCATGTTCCTTAGTTCCTGATCCAAATGTCTAAACATGCATCAACATGGCCATGAATTGCTGTGATTATAAAACCTAGTATGACACAACCAATGTGTCCTTAAAAAAAGTTTATATATATATATATATTTCGGTTGTAGGAAAAAACATTAATGTAAAGAATATGTAAATATTAAACAAAAAAAATGTTCAGTCATCTTATGCAAACCCAGATTCCATGAACCTCTAACCCACCTACTTCGACACTATTCCAGTAAGGATGCAACTTTTAGTCACCGCATGTCTAGAAACACTCCACAATGTCTATGAATATTCTCATTGTTTTACACACATAAGTAATATGTCTACATTAAACCATTATATAACAAATACCACCTTAATGTAGTATTAAATCCTAAAATGGTGGCACTTCCACCAAATATGCCTGATGAATTGGATCACAATCACCCCTATATGGTCTTTCTCAAAAGTTGACATTACTACATGTTGGATACACTTAATTCATAAAATGTTTACTCCCATGTGGACTGAAAATGTCTATGATATATGACTATTACCATAAATAATTCCATGTCCTTATAATTTGTCCCAACACCCACTTTCCCCCTCAAAGGGGATGTCGAACCAATTTGGATCAACCAAATAATCATGATAATATAAGGAAATATCAATGACTATGAAACACCCAAAGTGAATTGATATTGTCTAGAAAACAATTGGCCCAACCAACAATGGTTCTCAAAAGGCCACACACACACACACATGAAACACACATCAAGCGTGAGGAAAAATATACATGAACACATACCATAATAACATTCCAAAAAACAAAGTAAATGGGCCTTATATGGTAATGTTCTTAAGACACAAACTGTGGTGATTCCCAATATTAATCGAAACAATAGTCATCAATTGAATCAATCTCATATTGAAATTATAATTAAAACCAATCTTAAATCATCAAAAATTGGATTTTAGAATATGATTCCAGAATAAGAACATAATAAGGGTTTTAATTCAATTAGGATTTCTTAATAAGACCCATATTGAAAAATTGATCTAGATATATTTGAGAGAGAATGAAACAAATTACCATTAGATCCATGCTATAACACATTAATGATCAATGAACTATATATTGAATCACATTGATAACCAAATATCTATCTATATAATCCCATATCAATGATTTACCCCATGTGAATAATAACAGATATAATGAGTTCAAGAATAATGGAGAATAATGATAACATACAATGAATTATCACATCCAAAAGGCTATAGATTCACTATAATTATAGTTTTAATGGATAAGAATAATAAAAAACCCATAGGGGTCCCTTGTATTGTGAAAAAAAAGGTGTAAGTGAATGAATGAAAATATTCAGAGAGGTTTGATGTTTAAAATTGAAAATTTTGATTTATTAAAACATCAGATAGGTTTTTGTTACATGGTTTATTAAAAGAATATCCAACCATGTGAGGCTGACAACCTCTTCTTTTATCCCAAATGGTTTGGTAAATAGTGTACCACAGGTTCCTATTACCATTGTATAGATTCATATGTTTTCAAGGGAAAGTCACACTTTTTCCCTAACTATGGACCAAACATGCACTAATCATTATCCCTCTCCAACAAGAAACATCATTTCTTAAGGGGAACCATACAGTTTTTCCTAAAAATGATCAAATTTTGAACCCACGTAAAGGCCTATATAACATTAAAAAACTAACCCAAATATACATGAGACATCTCACTTAACAACCATAACACAAAAATACTCAAAGACAAACTACATGTATGGAATTGGGAACCTAATAATTATAGGATTTAATACATATTACAATTTTTAGTTATTTTATTTTATATTATCACAACTATTATTGTATCTATATTTAGTTTGAAATGAAATTTTGAATCTATGAAACATATGTCCCTAATAAATATAAATGAAGCATATTTGGGACAAATAGTTTCATAACCTTTCATTGAATAGTGAAATGATATATTATTAGATGTTATATATGGACTCATGTCTCACTTTTATATTCCCTTTTCTATTTTTATTAATAGGTTACAATTAAAATTTTAAGGATAAAATTTATTTAAGGTAATTATAATGTGACCGCTAGATATTTTTTAATTAGTTTGTATTTAAATAAATACTATGATGAATATCTTATGACACAACCAAACTAAAATGATATACGCCATATTAAATTAAAATTATTATTAAAATTAGAAGAAGAATAAAAATATGTTAAATGAAAAATAATTATCAATTTAAAATAACATATATATAGTGGATAAATAATTGATATGATTAATATTAAATAGGATTTTTTTTCAAGGAACTATTTTTAAACTACCTTTTATTTTATCATTATAAATTTAATTTTTCACTTTTAAAAGATGAGGATGATAATATTTAATATTTCAAATTATGAACTAATATAAAAAATTTAATTTAATTTTATATTTTTTTTACAAAATATTAATTTTACATTATTTTTAATAGTCCATGTTCCAATAAAATTAACTATTCATTATATTTTATACCATTATTCAGAAAATAAATATTAAAATTTTATAATATTTACTTTATAAAATAAAAGTATTCTTTGGGTTAAGAGGGTGAATTTGTATAGGTATAAGTTTTTGATGTTTTTATAAAATAGTTTATTTTTGGTGACTACAGAAAAATACAGTTTTTATCAAATTTAATTTTTTTACTATATCATCATATAATAGAGATATAAAATTTTATAAAACATTGAACATAATAAAATAAGTTTTTACTGTTTAAAATTTCTCTTTTTTTGAAAATAAATATATAATTTACATTACAAATTTTAATAATATTCAAATAAAATAAACATTTTATTCTAAATAAATATTACTTACTAATTTTTATTTTATTTTAATATTCTCAAGGTGAAAACGTGTTTTGGATTTAAATTAAATAATTAATGTAAGATAAATGAAATACAATTATAATTTTTTCCTCCACATAATTATAATTTTATTGTCAATTAGTTTCTAAAAAACTATTTTTAGTTATGTCCCTAATTTAAAAATTAAATTTTTCTATACATTGAAGTATAAATTAATAAAATTATTATAAATGTTTAATAATTATATTTGAATTAGTTTTGAAGTTTAATTTAAAATTTTATATTAAAATTAATTATCAAGGTCAAGAAATTTTTGTGTGGTAAAAGATAATTTTGAAAAATAAAAAGAAATAATATTTTGTTTTGACAACAGTAAAAAATGAAAATTTCATAGAATAATCACAATGAAATTCCAAATTTCAAATCATGAAAACATGGATGGTAAAAATGATAATGAATTATGGACATAAAATTGGGAAAATGTTCTAAGGTGAAAAATTGTAAAAAAGATTATAATTTTTATACATTTGTTGTGTTTGTCAAAAATATCTCACATAGAAAGCAAGAAAAAATATTTTTTCATACATTTAAATAAAGTTAAATATAATTTAAAATTATCTTTAAAATTTATTGAATTATATGTAATAATGGTCTTGAAAAAATATAAAGATTATTTTTATTGAAGAGAAACATTCATGACCGTAAGGAAGAGATACGATTTATCCCACAAACAAGCATCCTCTTGGTTGAATTGTGAACTGAATAGAATTTAAATTCTAGGAAAACATGTAATCCCTACAAAATGAAAACATAAAGATAAAATAAAATTATATGGTGGTAGAAAAAAAAAACATATTATGATGTGGTTAAATAATAAATTTTTTAACATGGTGAATATAAATTAAGTGAACAATGGATGATTTGACTTAGGTAATGTTTGTATAAAATGAGAAGGAATTAGGAGAGCTTAAATGAAAGTTAAAATCTAATTAATGATAAATTATTTACGATAGAAAAATGCAATAGTGAGCTTATTACACCCTGTATAAGTAAATTGAATTATAATAAGAAACATTTATTATGGAATTGAAATTAAGAAAAAGAACCTTTAGGTTAAGTCTTGACCTACTAGATGTGTGTGTCTAAACTCCAAAATAAAATATTATGTTTATTATAAATTCAATTTTGAACCCTAATAATTAATATTAAAATTTATGTGGTCCAATAATTTTTATATTTATTTCATTTATTGTATAGTTTTTTGTTCCATTATCCATTCGATTCATTTAGTCAACTTTAAAAAAAAATTAATATATTAAAATTTCTCAAAGTTGATATAATATAGTTTTATAATCTTCTTAGTTATATATTTACATTACTACACAAATATATTTTGGAATGTAATTTTTTCTCAAAATTAATACTTTATTCGATATCTTCTTACACATGAGACGCCAAACTAAATGGATATGTGACATATTGGGTTAATATTATTTCGAACATTAATATAAAAAAACAAAACAAAACAAAATATTTTAATTGATTATTAATTCATTCAAATTATTATTTTGAACATAGAAATATTTATAAATTCATTTTTTCTAAAGCTTTTTTTTTCATTTATATATAATTAATTTATTATAAAATATGTATTTATAAATTTTAGAATTTTAATTTATCCAAATAAATTTCATTCTTATTTTAATATAAAAAAATTAATTTATGTATATTTTTCAATAATATTCTAAATTAATTTACTTTTACATGGACAATAAAAACTACATATTTTGTGGATCAAGACAATGTTATTACATTATTGTAATATAATAAAAAAAATTAAAATCTATTTAACTCATTTAATTTAAAATATTTTATATATAATTAAAATTACATTCTTTTAAAATACTATATATAATTTAAAAGTCCAATTATTATCATTTTTGAAACTTCAATAACATTTGACATTAAAATTAATTTAATTTGCTTATATTGACAATAAATTTTAAAAAATTATAGAAATTAAATGGTATAAAATGCATTTAATATTTTTGATAAGAATAATAATAATATTATGAAATTAAATTTTATTTTTAGGAAAAAATATATGACTACAAAGTTTAATGGTAATTATCAAAATAATGGTAAACTATTATTTAAAAAAAATTATTTTTAGTATGTAAGTTTTATCTAATAAAATAAATATACCCCTTATCAGAAATGATTAAAATATTATTTTTACATATATATATATAAATAAATATATTCTCATTATATTATTTTTCAATTCCAAGTAATGTTAAGAATAAATAATCTTAAAAACCATATTTTCTTAAAAAATATTCTATCTATATGATAAAATATTTTCATAAGAATTTAATTTTATATTATTTCTGAAATCTAATTCGACTATATGGATGATTAATTTTGTTTTATCACATAATTTTTTTGATTTAATGGTTACCTTATATTTTTAATAAAATATAAATTCCTATGTTTTGAACTAGATACTAAGGTAAAAAATTGTAAATTGTTAAAATCAAGTAGTGAAAGGATTGAAACATGTTTATAAAATGTCATAAAATGAGTCGTGGATAATTTTTATACCTTATTTCACCTAAAACTAGATTATTTAATCCTTTTTTATTACATTGAACCTTTAATTGTGTCGTACCATTAGTGTAAAATAATGTGTATTAAAAAAAGAGCCACTTTTGAAACATTGAAGAGGGAAATAATTCCCCTAGTTCATGATACCCTCAGAACATTGACTTTAGGTATTTATCTTTTATATTGTTATCCTACTGTAATCCTTATATTGTTCATAGAACTATGGATTAAATTATATATCATTATCCATTTATTTCTAAGGATACCTTCAATAGAAATTTCAAGATCCCATCTTAAATACCACTTTATTATTAAATTGTTCATCTTAATTATTCTAATAGAAACCTATAATAAAAATACTAATAAAATGAACTTAGTCTCATTAGTATACAAAATTTTGATTATATCAATGTAACAACCATTATTTTTTCCTTTAAATCCTCATAGAAAAAATAATGTTGATTGTGGGTTATTGTTGAGTACCTCTTCCACAAAAATATGCATGAATTTTTTCATCATCGCCATTAATTTTTTTTAAATGGAACGTATTGTGAATTGAATATTATAAATTTTTAAAAATTAGAATTATAAAATGATAATTTTTGAAATACATTTATTCTATCCCATTAACTAATAAATTGAATCATTAGTTGAGTGTAAAGTAGACTGCCACCTCAACAAATGATTAATTTATCTTTTCAAAACCAACCATCATGGATGATTATATAAAATAATTTAATTACACTTAATTAGATTTTTTACATGTTTAGGGTTCTAAAAAAATCTTATAAACATTCTATAAATATATTTCATTAGTCAAAAAGTTATTGTAACAAAATATCATTTGGGACGTTATTTACCATCTACGTGAACTGTGTTATAACATTGAAAAACAAATTATTAAGGAATTCTATATAATGGTAATATAATTTAATAATAGTGCATTGAAAATGTTTAATTATATTGGAAAGTTTTTATTAATATTAAATACTTTTGTTAACATAACATATTCTGATAATCAGACACATAGCGACTAGTCTATCGCAACATCCCTTTTCATGTACCATATCAATTTATTTCACCAAATTAAATAAATATTACGTAATCATAGAAAAAATTAATATTATATCTTGAATAATCTAGTGATGTTGATATCTTAGAGTAGAACTAATAATTAAATTCCTATTAAAAAAATATCAACGGAATCAAGATTACACACATCTAACCTCAGAAATAAATAATGACAAACAAATATTAATGTATAGAATAATTATAAAAGAAATTTATAAGAGTTAATTGATTAAAACTATTTCTATAATAATTGATCATGAATTTTATTTTATGTTTAAATGTGGTTAGAGTGTTTTGGATAATAAAGGTATACTTAGTGAGGATTTATTTGTCTCTAATTTAATTTAGTGAGACACATTTCTTCTTATAAACCATGAAATTTAGATTTGGTCTGATTATTACCTATGAATATATTTTAAAATATTCACTAAATTAATTTTATTTTATGATCTATATAATTTTCCTTCTTTTAGTGACCTTTGATTCGAAGGATACCAAGGTTTTAAGGGTATTTCTTAACTCGTCTCTATTTATTTAATTATAATAATTCATCTTGAATTTATTCTTTCCAATATTTGTTTCATAAATAATAATATTTTATATCTTGGTACATTCTCTTCCTATATATGGAAATTATTTTTTAGTGCATCATATAATGTCCAATTTTATGAGTTCAATAAAATCATATTTCAAAAACAATATTAATGTTTTCCACACTATATGAGATTCTTATATGAAAATGATCAATTACATGTTTTAAGATTATTTTCCATCAGATTTAAAACATTAATTATTTTTGAAAAGTAAAAGGGAACATTGATTGAACATAAAATTTTCATTTTTAATGGAATGAGTACAAACATTTAAGGGATTTCATTTTAATGTAATAATTTATCGCAATTTTTTGTCTTCTAAAAAACTACTTTTGAAAACATATTTGATTTATAAAATTTATTTATTAAAATAAATTAATTTTAAAGGTAATTTTCAATTTTTTTACCAAGCCCAAAGTATTTCATTTTAGAGGGACAAATTTTAAGATGTTTCCAATATTTTTAAAAAGGGATATTTCTATAAAAAAGGGTAATATGTAGGGTTTCTATCCCTCTCCCTATGGTTTTATACACTGCTAATATAATAACTTCCAATAGATATGGGAGATCATTGTTCAATGGTGGTTTTTAGAGTCTTCCAAATTTTAGTGGTATTTTTTCTTTAACTGTATGTGTTCAATGTTGTTAATAGAGAATTTGGTGTTTGTTTCTAAATATCTTCCTACTAACTTCTTTAAGAATATGTGTTACCTATATCCCTTGATTTTTTACCCCCTTTAATGAAATGAAAATTTTCTTTTTTATTGGTCTTCATGATGTACATTAATTTCATTGGGAACACGCTTTGGTGAAAAATATTTAATGGTTCATGCATTGCTCATTTTCCTTCAGGGAGACGATGACAAAACATGGATTCTGGGATGGTTGAATGTGTCCTCTGTTATACACCAACATCAAATACTACTTAGAGTAAATGTGATTGAGATATGGAAAGTTTTATTCCCCCTGTGTATATGCAAAGAGATGTTGGGTCCGCAAGATCATGGAAGTATGGTTTTAGGGCTTCAGAATGATCTTTTTCCTTGTTTCCCTATTGTGGTGAAGCTTGTATTTTGGGGAAATAGGATTCATCCATTATCACATCAATGTTATTCGGATTATCCCATTTCAATGTTATGGTTTGGTTAATCGCTCTAAAATATTTTTATGTAATCCTCATTTTCCTTCATTCCTTATTTTTTGGCATCCAAAAAACCTAGGATCAAATCCAGACAGGGACACATTTATGGGGCTGTAGCAGAACTATAACAGGACAAGGTAATAGTACTGTAGCAGTAGTGACTATAGCAACAGCTACACTGTTGTGGCAGAGGCACTGTAGAAGGAACTGTAGTGGTGGTGGTACTGTAACAGGGCGAGTGCTCTAGTAGTACAGTTCACCATGGGGCTCTTTGGGCCAAAAATGGGCTTTCATGCCTTTTTTTAGGCCACTTGGATTTGGGTCTTCGGGATATGTAATGGGTCTCCCTCTACCCAGTCAAAAGAGGTATTTGGTTTAAATAATAATGAGGATTTCTCCCAAACCTTTAAAAAAGACCATCTCCATAATCTCCCCTATGAAGGTATTGGATTCATAGTGATGAATTATTATTTTTGGGTCCTTGTTTTTATATGATTCAAATAATATTTTTTTGAGATTGACCATGACGTTTAGCCTACTACCTAGGATTCCAAATATGATTAATAGATCTCTTTCTTGTGGCAATTGGGCCATCCAAGATCTCAAGTCCATAGAGCCTTCAGGGCTTAGAGTAACCATCATGTTAGAATTGTTAGTTAGAAATATGGGACACATGTAGCAAGATAACATATTAATGAAACAACTTATCATTGTAGTAAGGAATTATCGGGTAGATGGCCTTGACAAGAGGGATATACATATTGGCACCTACAATCCAAACTTTTATCCCCATGAATCTTGTGTGGGATTGAGAGGCTCCCTGTCACATGACCATCTTTAGTTGGTACTAGTTTGAGGTTACATATCTATAGTTAGGTGATTCATGTGGGATAAAATTATGTATAACTAGGTAGGAAGATCAAATTAGATATTGTTGTGAAAATACATATTATTTATCCCTCTTACCACTCTACAAAAAGGAAGGGTTCCCCCTAAAAATGAATAAATTTTCATGATGAAATAGTTCATGGTAGGTTGTGTGATAAAACTTTTATAATAAGATCAAGTATCAATAATTATTTTAAATAGGTAGTAGGGATCCATACGACTTTTAACATGACATGATTCAAAGTGCTTAATCATGAACAATTGTAAAACCCCGAGTTTCTATGAAATATTTTTTGAATTAATTTAACCCTTTTGATATATTTAATTTATTGAAACACTGAATATTATTTTAATATTATATTACTAAATTTTTATTTCATAGTCTACAAACAATACTTACATTAGCTTTCCATTCACATAAAAACAACTTGTCGTGTGTTATACACGATACCAATTTTTTACGGAACATAATTTTATTGTTATAGTTATTTAAAAGAAATCCTTATATCGTAGCCAATAAACATAGTAATATCAACAGAAATAAATAATTTTAAAATATAATTTTTTTTAAATAAGTAAAATACATTGGAAATAAAACTTGTAATATTTGTAACATCTTTATATGTTTGCAAATACTATTTTCTCAAATGAGATGATTTTTATATCCATCTGTGACTGATAATAAAATTAACTTTATAAAGTTATATAAATTTAATTATATAAAATATCCATAATTTTTAATTCATAAATTTTAAATTATCTTAGGTGTAATTTTTGAGATTTTTATGACAAATATCATTTTTTGATGAATAGTTAAAAATACTGAATTTTAATTCAAAACTGTTTTTTCATAAAATTTATTTATTTAGATAAAAAAAATTATTTATTTTTAAAGTATAATTAGATCAAATATACATCAATTAATCCAATTTATGCCATTTTATGCAATTTCACAATGAAATTCGATAAAAAAACATAGCATACTTTTGATCATTTTACTTTAAAAACCAACTGTATCATCCCGTCTTTGGGATTAATTTTAAATTAATTTCTTCCACTTACATGGTTGAAAATTTAAAAAATGGATTCAATATTTGGAATAATAATAATGTATAATGTATAATTATTCCAACATTGTTTTTATCAAAAATATTAGTGAATGTGATAGAAATTAATTACAACAATTAAGAGAAAAATTAACTTCACAAGGTGATAAACCTTAAAAATAAGACCCAAAATGACCAAGAAACTTGTCCAAAAGACAATGTATTTTAATATATAGGCTATATAATAAATATTTTATAACCTTTTTTGTTAATTGAGGAACATTAATTGGGGAAAACTTCGGTGTAATTCCCTTTCCAAAAATGTACAAGATTGCCACTCCTCCTCCACTATAAAATATCAATCACACCTCCAACTTCATCACACATATAAAGACACATAGGCTCAAACATTATCAGAAAAGATAGCCCCTAAAACCCCTCAACTAAAGCTATATTTTCATATTTGGGAATAATTATATCCATGGAAACCCTTTGGTGCAAAACAAAAGGAGTTACACATATATGAGGTAACATATTTCCTCAAGCTCTTTAATATTATTTGCATTGCCCACAACCTCAATTTTTATTTTTCCATGACAATATAATAACACCAAAATCCTCAAAATACTTTTATGTTTCTCTGTATTTTTTTATGAGAATTGTGTTTAATTTTTTGTCAATAATGTCTCAATATGGGTTTGAAAAGGTATTGATTCAAGTAAAGATAATTATTGAAGTGGTGATGCTTAATGTAACATTGTTGACTAATTAAGGAGCCCACTTTGATTGTTATGAAGTTATTAGACAACTAATGGAACTTGGATAATCACTATTTGGCATTGGAAGTCATGTTTGATCATTCTTATTAGAAAATCAGACGATTGTTGAACTGGTCCTATGATCCAAGACGTGTGTCAATGAAAAACAATTTGTTACAACATTCAATGAAGTACATTAATGATTGAGAATATTATGCTAATATTAAATGCTTAATAGGTATTACAAAAATAATGGAAGAAGAAGAGGGATGATGATTGAGAATAAATATGATTGAAATTCTATGTGTGGTGTATGATGAGTTAATTCCATTATATTTATACTTTGGTTTTTACAAAGTATTTTATATGAGGGTTATACAAACAATAAGGCTTACCATCAACCAACCGACAGCCTCAACCCTCGTTACATGCGGGACAGGCTCAACCGTGCCTAAGGGATGCCTTCAAGGTCATCTAAGAAGTAGTAGAATAGCACGAGTCAAGTCCCTTGAACACAAAAGTTCACCCATAGGGGCACATGGGAGAACAAGAAACAATGCCACTATACAGGGTGTCACCACGTCCGAGAGCATGGGTTGGGTACAAAGTATACCGATAGAATTGTACGAGGCGGTACTGGAGAAGGGAGAGGATAAATTATTGAGACCCAGTTGTCACGGTCAATATTATAAACCATGGGGAATCCCTAATGCATTTTGATGTAGGATATGATTTTAAAAATGTTGAATAAATACCCACCATCCATTTGATCTCATGAAATATCTTGGCCCTGTGTCTAATCCCATTTCTTGTGATCTAATTAAATGCATGAGAATCACCTGGATATGATTTCCTATGAGCATTAATTATATAATTAAATGCATGAGAATCGTCTGGATGTCACGAAAACATGCATGGAATTGCATTTCCATGGTTGAAATTAAACATGATGAACCCTAGTAGGATGAGAAAAAGCAAAGTTTCCAAGGCTATTCAATTAGATGTTTGAGAAGATGTTTTCATGCATTTATAAATGCATGTACATGATGTTTTCACGTAAAATGAGGAGACCACGTTGAACTGAAAAAACTGATAGATTCAATATATCTTTTATCTTCATTTGAAAATATTCAAATGATAAAGATCTCAGACATTCCATGATTTGAACCCCACGACATATCGTACAAGATTTGAATGCGGAGAAATACATTGATCCACACCTATAAAAGGAGTCCCTAGATGAATCATGTCATTGATGATATTGAGAAATCTCTCATTTATCCGTAGAAACAGAGCACCTATTAAAGGTTCGGTGCAACATTGTATTGCGAAGGATAAGAGAATCCATAGGCATTCAATAAGTGAAATGCACTCTTGAATCATCCTTGAAAAGAAGAGACATCGCACCCTCAGTGCGAATAGAAATCACAAACATGCGACATGTTCCGGAAACCCTTAGCTGTGTCTTGTGAATAATATATCACAAACACAAAATCAGTGCTTACACACCCTTGTTGTGCTTTATGAATAGAGTTCCAAGAACCACCCCTTGTTTTGTGAAGTAGATCCACAATCACCCTTTACGTGAAGAAGAAGAACCCTTTCTATTCTTTTATGAAATAAAAAGAAGAGGTATTTACATGGAAGAAAGAAAACATTTTTTTCGCACACATGTCACATACCCATTTGGATTTGAGTGCTTGAGGTAGAGGGATTGACAATGTTTTTATACAGTGTGCATATTCACTACCTTTTGAGAATTAGAACCCATGCATGAACATTATCCATTCAGGTTTGTACAGATGGACATATAAAATACAACATTGGATTTGTGTATGAAAATTATTAATAAAATGTGGGTGAAAATGGAAAAAAGAAATAGAAATTATTTGTTTGGGTTGCATGAAATATAACTAAATATATATGAATCCATGCACGCCCATGCACACATGATGAAGAGATTGTGTGTGCATAGTGGATAATGAGATGCTTCAGGAAGGTAGTGCATGCACATGAATAAATAACATTGAATCCAAATTAAAAAATAACATGTGTGTGTGTGAAAAGAACCAAAGAATAATGAATCGTATTTATTCAAATAGAGAAAGAATAAATTGAGTGGACAATGGATGCGTAATTTTAAGACCTTCTCACATTGAACCTAAAATATTCATAAAAGAGAATAGTGTATGCTCGAGTTGAAAATATATATATTATACATGAATGAAACCATAAACGTGTGAGAATCCATCAAGATATCCAAATCCAAGAAGATTGAATGCCATGCAACCCATGAATAAAGTAAATAAGAATTGAGACTGGAGATAGGACGAGTAATAGAAGATCTTATAATTGAGTTGACAGTGTTTGAGAATTCAGGAAGAGAGACAAATCTGATATTGTGCAAGATCATTCCAACATATTATATTCTTTAAGAGGTTGTGTGCACCACATACAAAAAATCTCAGTGATTCCGGGTCTTCATCAGAAGAGGAAAAATTTCCTGAGAATTGTTGCAATGAGGAATGATCATAAAGGTGATCCTAATTATTGAGAAAGGCCAACAGTCTTTACCAAAGGCAGTTGAAGATTCTTGAATAGATACATGGGAAAGTGTGATTCATAAATTCCATGGGGAAAGAGAATCAGATCATGTATATTGAATAAAAATAATACAAATAAGGAATCTTCTCATGTGAATCGAGAGCTAAAAGAACTCTAGGGGATTTAAGGAGGAGATGAACACTTCAATGGGACTCTGGATCAAACCAATAGATTCTGGTAACACTCTAGGATGATGTATAAAGACCCTCTTGTGGGACGTAAGATAGTTACAGTGGGACGTTGTATCATCCATTGTAATTGAAAATAAAATTATAGTGGAGAATCTATTTTGGGGAGAATAACCAACACATCAAGGAGTAGTTCTTTGAACTGAACCTTTTAAATCCCGTGTTATGTGTGTTTAAATTTACAAAATCATACGAGGTAATGCTGAGAGACACTGGAAGACTGGATCAAGGTTTTAACCAGCCATAGAGGTTTAATTAAAAAGAATAAATTTGTAAAACGTTTAAAGGAATCACAGATTCACTCCTCTCCCTCTTAGTGATTCATGCTAAAATGGGCACTTCAATTGGTATCAGAGTGATGGTCACCTCTACAAGACCCAAGGGAGTATTTATGAAGCGTAGATTTTAGGAAATGAGTGAGAAACCTCAAATGGTGATTTCTTCAAAGACTCAAAATAATAGGAAGAAAAAACTGGTAATGAAGATGATGAAGAATATTACTACTAATTGGTAGAGACCTTATACTGAATGTAATATTAAAGGTACAACATGTGATAATTATTTTTATTATTATGAATTGTTTGATGAAGAATGTTCAAGGTGTTATAATGATATATCATGTAGTGATCCTCATTCTGTACTAAAAGAACATACAGATACAATCCCTAGATAAGTAGAAACACATATTTTTTTAAGAATTATTTCTCGTAAAAATGAATAATTATAGCTTGAAGAAGAAGTTGATTCCATGGAAGAGGCATTTATTAAAATGGTTTCCATATCCAAAACTATCATAAAACTTGTGAAGGAAAAGGAAGACACAATTTCTCTTTGCAAGAAAATACATGCTCATGTTACTGAATAATTGAAGGGAAGTATTTGTGAGAAATTATTCTTTGAGATGGTTTTTTAAAAGCTTTATATCAATTTTAAAAGTTTCACAAAGTTTCTATGGTTGTAAAAGCTTCTAAACTGGAAGACAACCCTAACAAGTTAAATGAGATTTAAATTTTATTTCATGAATTAAAAAATGTTCATGAATAAAAAATGATAAAGGTGATTGAGAATTTTGAATGTAAGAGGAGTTTAGTTGAGGATGAGAAGAACTCCGTAAACATGAAGTGTCTAGAGATGGAGGTGAAATTTAAGAATCAACAATCACTCCAAGCATGAACTTCCCAAAAAACTAGAAGTAGATATGTTACCACTCATTTTTTCATTGATAAATATGATTCCAAAAGGAGTATTAGATCATCTCTTAATCCAATGGATACATCCTCCAAGAAAAAGGTATCCCATAACCTAGTTATTTCTATTTCTACTAATGAAATTTCATCGACAATTATAGGTTCAAAGTTAAAATCTAGAAAGATGTGGATTGAAATTTTTTTGACACGTCTATCAAAAATTCAAGGATGGATACTGGAATGATTAAGAACAAATCACAAATGGATGCCCCAAAAAAATAAGGACAACTATAGATAAAACTGAGCACTGAATCTAGCTAGACTGATACTATAAGCAAAAGAAAGTGATTTCTTGGCTACTTTCTGTATTGTTAGAAGGTTGGGAATCAGGCCAATGGTTTCTTCCATAATGTATCACCCCATGAAAATTATTGATGATCGACATACTGGGAATGTAGATGCGAAGAAATGAAGCATCCTACAATGCTAATGTAGAATACACAGATAAAGATGAATCTGTCTATAGAGAACATATTTGAATATCTTGAAGACTTCTGTGATAATTGAAACAGATGTTTTCACAATTATGATAAGTTCTTTTTTATTCTTACCATTTATAATACACATGTTGATAAGAATAAAAGGCCAAAACAAATGTGCAAGAAATTATTAGTAGTTAGAAAATATTCTATTGGGAATAATAAAAATAATAAAGTCAAGAAAACAGTGATGGAAACTATTCCCAAGAAGAAGTTTAAGCTGGATTGAAAGAATGAAATCCCATCCAAGAAAATATGCTTCTACTAAAGAAAAAAATCATTCCATGTATCACTGCAACAAATCCATGGAAATGAATGGAAGAAAGATGAAATTAAAAGGAGAATCAATCAATGAAAAAATGGGATTGATTGAAGAAATTCTTGAAGATACATTCGATAAGTTTCCTAATAAAGCTAAGTTGAAATCATTGAAGAAGCCTTGTGGAAACTCCAAACTATAATATGTTAAGAATGGGTGTTTAGTTGTCTGGAATAATAAATTTCAATTTTATAGAGAACTAAAATAGGTTAACATTAATTATAAGATAAAGCAATGAAAAATGGTAAACATATCATTCCACATGATGATGAATTCGAATTTCTTGAGAGGTTGTCAGAAAAATGAAAACCCAAGTGTCTCACAAGTACTCCGTGGAAGGTAAACAAGGTTGGACATCATTCAAACAAATGTATAACAGTTTTACTAGGTCAAATGAAGATACTGAAAATTGAAAAACATGCACTAGTGGAAGCTATTTCACTGCATGAAGAAATAAGAAAAAACAATCCACACAAGTTAATGTTGAATGGAAGTAAAGGGTCTAGGCGTAAAATGAATGATCAAAGTTTCAAACGGGGAGGAGACACCAGCATGAAGTGTACCAAACACATTAAAGCTACGTGGAAAGGAGTTCTTGAGTTTAGAAAAAATTCTTAACCCTGTTGCACCTAATAAGAAGATCACATGTGTTCTATATTATTCCCTTATATTTTTTTGTATATGTGTGCTTGCATTGTAGGGAATTAAAGGTGAAGTTCATTATCTATATGGGATTTGGATGAACAGTGTGGAGAACAATAATTTTGAATCATTATTCATTATTTGATAATTACTTGATGTGTTTTATATTGGAAGATTATCAACATAAATATCATGAAGATTATATGATGACATTTTCCACCATAATGAATCAAAGGGGTTTCACCCCTTGAGGGGGAGAATGTATGAAGGAGATGATATCAAGGATTATGTCATGACAAATCATGAAATTCATATCATCTAATTTTTTTGAAACTTGAGGTATTCCAATCACACATTCATCCCCTATTCTTAATTGTATTTATCATTTTAATTAAGGAGGAATGCTTGATTGATGAAAAGATGGGATAAAAAGGGGAGATTTATCTTTTCACATTAACTTTTTGATATTGTTGGTGAAGTATGTGTAGGATTTATCAATTCGTTGATAAATCAGAATATTTCCAAACCCCTGGAAAAGAGTTGATACATGCTGAGCAAGATTTCACATGCATGATTTATTGTAGATGGAATTGAAAACTTTGGTCATATATCTATTGTTGTCTACATCAGTTTAGCCCAAGTAGAATTATAGTTGATCAAATAAAGGATCTTTGAAAAGTGAACCAGGTGACATCATCCCTTTATCAGAAATATTCAAGATGATATTCTTTAAAGATATGAGAACATGTTTTTGAATATACCCCACTAAACCTTTGCATTTGGTTTCCAATATGCGGGAGAAAATTTTGGTATACATATTGAGCCATACAAAGTGTGATTTGGTGGTATTTTCAATGTTTCCTCTAGAAATGGGGATGAGCTCATTGATTTAAGGTTCAAACATTCAAAGTGGTTTCTAACGGGCTTGTTCGTAGAACCGGAAACATCCAATGATTCCATATCCATTTGGACCTACTTTCCAAAGGTAGGTGCTCATTAGTTGTGGACCGATGAGGCTTAAGAATTTTCATTGGTCGAGAGGATGGGAGGTCGGACTCATCACACCTTTTTGGGAGGAATTATTGTCTACTCCAAGACTCTCTTTATAGATTTATGTTATGTTCGTGAATCCTTATTACACTACCAAGTATGAAAATGAGCATTCCTTATATCTGACAATCAATGACAGATATGTATGAGATTTAGAGAATCTTTTATATGTATTCAAGGTTCTTCATCGATAGAGAATCATCTGTATTTGTTAGAGATTATTAGTCAATGGTATCCTTCAACATATTATATAGATATCTATTGGTCATTTTGATAACCATACTGGTTTTAAAGCCACTCAGCGGGGCACTTGAAGTTTATTGTCATTCAAAAGTACATGGATTGTTTTAGAGTTGGAATCATACCCACAGATGGGATAACTACGTATCCTTTGTTTTGAAAAGGAATCAGAACCCATATAGTTTGTGTAAAGAAGTATGAGGTTTATTCCTGATTGATTGCTCAAAGAAAGATTTCGTAATTACTTTTACACTCTAAGCCCATGTAAATCATGCTCAGTGTGAGAAACAAGAGGTATTGGTAAAATGAGACAATTATTTCATGAAAGATGCAATTATAAGAAATGATGTGGGGATTATGTATGGATGACTGGCCAGATGGATCAAGATTAGGATTTAATTCAAGGAAGAAACCCGAGAACAAGGTCCATAAAGGTATATGTGCTTTATGGAGATTTTGATACTTAATTTAGGACTTAATCCGGAGAAGGATTCCCAAATTAGAGAGGTCATATGACTGGGGATTATTCTATATAAGGAATCCTAAATAAAAATTAAATTAATACTGGTTAAGAGAAATTATAAATGGGGCTTACTCCTGAAAAGGAGGCCCAGATTAAGGGAATTATAGCTGGGGCTTACTCCTGAAAAGGAAGCCCAGGTTAAGGGACTTTGATTTTAGGAACTTGGGGCATACTCCTAAGGAGGACGCCCATATTAAAAGAATTATGGTTCGGTCTTACTATTGAGGAGGATGCCCAAAATTAAGTACTAGGGCTTACTCCTAAGTAGTATGCCCAAAATTAATGACTCGGGATTACTCTTGAAAAGGAGGCCCAGGTTAGGGGATTTCAAGACTGGGGCTAACTCCTAAAAACGTGGCCCAGGTTAGGGAACAAGGGGCTTACTCTTAAGGAGGATGCCCATATTTGGGATTTTTGAGTTTGGGACTTACTCCTAAAAAGGAGGCCCAGGATAAAGATCCTCTCATCTTTAAAGGATGGGGTTGAATGAATGAAATATATAACCTTAGTGACATAAAGATATGTAAATCACTAGGTTTTGAGAAATGTTTCACAGAATTCATTTCAGGGAAGGAAGCCAATAAAGTAACCATGTCATAAATGTCTTTGAAGAGGGTTTTGAAGGATAAACCTTGAAAAGGAGAGGTGGATTTGATGAAAGCTAGTGAATAGGTAGGAGGGGCACAAAAAAAGATAGGGGCACACATGTCCTATCTGGGCACGCAAGTCCTGCGTGGGTGCGCAATTTCTGGTCGCGCAAGTGTAATTGCACAACCCATGGGTACTTTCATAATGGTCAAGCCTTAGGGTAATACTTGGGTGAGCTTTGGATCAATCACTTAGTCTTATCCCTAAAGACTTTTAAATGAGTGGTGCACAAGTTTTGTTGAATGGTTAAGGCGGTGTGCAAGTGTCTTCAATTCCCTGAAGGGTTAGACACTTAAGCGCACAGGTGTTGCTGAATTTCAAAACTTAGGCCTTATTCCCTCTCTTTAGACCTTCCATTCTAGGTATGAAATTACCTTAGAAGTGTTTGTAAGGATTTGAGAAGAGACTAGGGCGCTGGGAGCTCAAATCAGAGTTTCTGGATTTTTCGTCCCTGAAATGGGGGGCCCACAAGGGGTATTTATAGGCCAGGGATGACCCATGACAAAAATCAATGAGGGCGCGCAAGTCACCTGTGTGACCATTATGCGGCACACAAGTATACTTTTGTGACCATGATGAAACTTGAGTGACCCAAGTGGAAAGAAATACTTCTTCATGCCTTTGTTGATTTTTGATGATTCTTCAAAGGATGAAACACTTTGGACTATGGTCTTCCCCTTTTTCAGTCGTTTAGACTTTGTGATGGAAATGAACGTCAACAAAAATCCCCCCTCAGAGTTGGATCTGGAGAGAAAAGAGGATTTGACTCTGAGGTGAGAAGAAATAAGAAATATGGCAGTTTAAAGTCATGCATGGCGGACTATAAAAAGGCTAATGTTTAAGGTTGAATAGATTTGACCGAATGGATTAACATTGACTCAATTCTTTGATAATTTATCTGAAAACCTATTACCATGTTCATGTATGAGGTAAAATATTTAAACAATGTCTTAAAAAATTATGAATATGAGGAATGATATGAAAAATGGATAAAAGACATTATAAGAAGTAGTTCCCAAGAATGAAGTTACCACTATTTAACAAACTCGTTAGGGGGTTGAATTATGCAGAGCCACCTAAGTGAATTGGCTGCATAGTCAAATAATATCATCTTTTGGCTGACAGGTCCATTATGTAGACTAGTTATGCATGGCAACCTAAGGGCACGTGCTGCATAGTCAGGCAAAGGAACTCTTAGAAATTTACTTTTCCACTGCTAAAAAGCCAATGTAAGTTTATGGAGATTCAAATTTTCCAAAGCATAGAGTTTCCTGTATGGAGAGAGGTACTTGAATTTGGAGAAGGTATTTCCAAACAAAATCATCTAAGAATTGGATGAATGTCACTACGATGAAGGTCTGACCCAAATGTCGGGAAGGGAAATATAAACCATAGACTTGAATACTTTCAGATCATGAAAATAAAGATGGGAAAAATATGTTAAGGATGTCTATTTTCTTCAGATCCTTACATATTTTTGATAACACTAATAAGGACAAAAGAGGTTTTCTTCCCAAGAATGAAGTTACCATTATTTAACAAACCCGTTAGGGGGTTGAATTATGCAGGGTAACCTAAGGGCATTGACTGCATAGTCAAATAATAGCATCTTTTGACTGACAAGTCTGTTATGTAGATTGTTTATGCAAGGCCGCCTAAGGGCACGAGCTGTATAGTCAGGCAGAAGAACTCTCAGAAATTGGACACTTTGTGACCAGAAGTCAAGAAAAGGGTTATGGAGATTTGGAAGTATTAAAGGTCAAGATTATGACACATGAAAATGGGTATTGTCCAATTCATGAAAGAGATACAAAGATCAATGCTAACCATAATCATATTGTGGCTGAGTCCTGAATTGAAATGTTGGACTTCACTACGTATCCCATAAGGATGGGAATCAAGCCATACATAGTTCTTGAAATAATGTTTAACGTCATGTGGGACAAAAGTGTAGGAAATCTTAGTTTAAGGTCATAGAGCCCAGACCATTATAATGAATACATAGTGTGTGTCTTCATAGGGACTTTTCAGCCAGGGGACTGAAAGTGGAATTTGGGGTTAGGCCCAAAGACTTGGGGCTCGGTTCGAGGGGCACCTGAATGTTCCTACGCATCCCATAAGGATGGGAATCAAGCCCACATAGTTCTAGAAATGCCCTCTTTATAGATTTTATTCATACATATGAAGGGTGAAAAGGGGAATTTTGTGCAATGATGGTTTGACCCCTGATAAAGGGTTCAGGCATTGCCATGTATGCATGTAGTTTTTAGAATATAACATGAACGGAGATAAATGTAAATAATGATTCCCTCTCAGGTTAGGGGGTCAAATAATGTTGTAGTTTATTGTCGTACAAGGCAAAAGTGTGAATAGTTTAAGGTCATATGCATGGACCGATGGTGAACCAATGTAAAAAGTATTGGTTCTGGGGCTGCTTCACAGATCAAAATCATATGAGATGGAGGTGAACCGATGTGAAGAGATTGGTTTTGGGTTTGATCCTTGAGAGGTTGCCTACATACGCAGCCTAGAAGGCAAGGATCAAAGTCCGCGTAGTTCAATTGTAGAATGAATTGGTGATCAAGTTGTTTTTGCAAACAACGACCTAAAAAATGGTGTCAGGACTTACACATGGTTAGTGGCCCAGAGAGGGTGTTATGGTTGATGTTTTACTCTAAGATCATGTGAGTCATACTCAGTGTGAGAAACACGATGTAGCAACAACCTTAACAATGCACAATTTAATGTCATGTAGAACATATGAAGGGACTATGCAGTTTGAAGTCTTGTAGTGAGGACTATTGGTGCTGCAAAGTTTAATGTCATGTAGAAGGGACAAAATATAGTTTAATGTCATGCAGGACATATTAAGGGATTTTGTTCAGTTTTACATCATGTAGGATGAGTATAGGGGCAAAGTTTAACGTCATGTTGGACAATAAGGGCGATGTATAGTTTAACATACTATTGCTAAGACAATGGGGACAATATAGTTTAATGTCATGTTGGACGAAAGGGGGACTGTGCAATTTAATGTCATGCAGTAAGGAAAAAAAAGACACAGTTGAACGTCATGCTGGACGTATTTGGGACTTTTTCACAGTTTAACGTCATGTTGGATGATGGTATAGTTTAACGTCTTGCTGGATGTAAAGGACTATACTGTTTAACGTCATGATGGATGATGGCACAATTTTACTTCATGTTGGATGATGGTGAGAATAGTTAAAGGTCATATTCATAGACCGTGGATGGTACATTTTAACGTCTTGCTGGATGTAAGGGACTATGCAGTTTAAAGTCTTGCAATTAGGAAAACACAGTTTAACGTCATGTTGGACGATATGGATGAAAATAGTTTAAGGTCATATGCATGGACCGTGGATGTGTTTCGTGTTTATACAAAATACTTCGTCAGAAATCTGGCATTGGTTGGAGTAGTGATGAGTTTTCCATCCATTGAAATTAAAGAATAAGCTCCATTGGAGTAGACCTTATGTATTGAATAAGGTCCTTCCCATTTTGGCTCCAGCATGGGAGGTTTATTTCCTAGTATCATTAGAGTTCTAATAACAAATACCAATTCTCCCTGAACGAATGAATGAAGACAAAAATTTTTGTTGAAAGCTCATGCTATTCGATTATGATAGACTTCCAAGTGGTGCAGGGTGCAAAATATTATCTCATATAACGGTTCCAATTCATCCAATCGCTTTTGAGATTGTTCATTTGTAGATGACTGATCACAAATGGCTAATATGACCGAGGGTAATTGAACTTCAATGGGCATGAATGCTTCTGTTTCATATACCAATGAATATGGAGTTGACTACGTTGTAGTGCGGGTGGTGGTCCGATAAGCCCATAAAGCATGAAAGAGTTTTTCTGGCCATGACTTCTTATCTTTATCACCCTCTTTTGCTGTATGTTTGAAAAAGCCTTGTTTAAATATTATATATGTCCATTGGACACTGCATGATACCGAGATGAATGATTGGATTTGATGTTGTATTTTGGATACAACTTCCTCACCTTTGATGAACATAAGTTGGTGCCATTGTCTGTCAATATGGTATAAGGGACACCAAATCTAGTAATGATGTTAGACTTGATGAAGCTAACAATGCTTTTAGAACTGACTTCTTTGAGGGATATTGCCTCTGCCCATTTGGAAAAGAAGTCAGTAGTAGTAATAATATACATAAACTGATTGGCTGTAGCCGAAGTATAAGGTCCCACTACATCTATTCCCCATGTGGAAAATGGCCACGAGTATTTAGCTGTATGAAGAAACTCTGGGGGTTGATGAATGAAGTTGTCATGTACTTGGAAAGAATGATAGTTCCTTGTGAAATCATCACAATCTTGTATCATTGAAGGCCGAAAGTATCCAAGCCTTCGAATTTTATTAGATAGTCTATGTCCAGACTGGTGGGCACCATAGACTCGTGCATGCACTTCCTTCATGACAGCCACTATCTATTCACCATCAATGCATCTGAAGAGAATTCCATCAAAACCTTTTTTGTAGAGAATTTTATCTAGGTGATCCGGGCTATCATAAAGAGTAAATTTGACCACACATCGCCAGATTTGTTCTTTCCCACCTCTATCAGGTGGAAGTGTTCAATTTTGAAGGTATTCCCTAATAGGTGTCATCCATCCTGTAGTATTACAATACAGTTTAGTAATGGGACTAATTTCTTGATTTCCTCTGTTTTGGTTTGAAAATAAGGTGAAATTGTACGACGGTGGGAAATACTGATGGATGTTTCGTCTTGATTTGGATCTTCTAGAGCTGTGTCTATATTTGCTAGTGCATCAGCTTGGGCATTTTGTGATCTCGGGACATAATAAAATATCGGTTCCGAAGTAAATTCTGCCATTAACTATCTGATGTAATCATAAAAAGGGATTAGCTCTTATTTTCTGATTGCATAATCCCCATTTACTTGTTTGATTACCAAGTCTGAATCACCTTTCACCTTTAAGTGATTCACTTGTGCTTGAAGCACCAACTCCAATCCTACGATAAGAGCTTGGTATTCTGCTTCATTATTTGTACCGCCTCCCAATAACGAGAAGGAATAAGGTAGCACTGCTTTTTCCGAGGAAATGAGTACAATTCCTAACCGATCTTTTTTGAATTTGGGATCTTTCATTTTCTTCCATGTTGGGATTCTGGAAGCACCATCAAAGTACATTTCTCATGTTTGAAGACTATCGTGAATAGAAAAGAATTCCTCATCGGGAAGTTCAATATCTGAAGATGTATCTTCTACTAAAAGATGTTCAGCAAGGAAATCAGCCAGAGCTTGTCCCTTTATTTCCTTTTGAGACACATACTGAATATCAAATTGCTGCAAAATAACTTCCCACCTTGCCAGACGTCCTGTATGCATCGGATGACTAAGGATGAATTTGAGCGTGTTATTGCGAGATACTAATTGGAACTTGTGATTTTGTGGGTAGTGTCTCAACTTCTGAACTACAAAGATTAACTCTAGGCAACACTTCTCAATATTTGAATATCGGGTTTCAGGTTCAAGCATAGTCAGACATAGATAGTAGAGTCTCTTTTCATTCCTAGCATCATTCTTCTGAGCAAGAAAGGAACCCAATGATCACTCTAAAGTTGTCACATAAAAAATAAGTGGCCTTATTTCAATAGGTGGGATTAATACCAGTGGACTCAAGAGATATTTCTTGATAATATAGAATGCTTCTTGACACTCTTCAGTCCACTGATAAGTGACTCCCTTCTTTATCAATTTAGCGAAGGGTAAACTTTTTCCTGCTAAATTGGCTATGAAATGTCGAATATAGGCTATGCGTCCTTGAAGTCCTCTCGATTCTTTCAAATTCTAAGGAGGTGACATAGCAAGGATTGACTTTGTCTTCTCAGGATCGACTTTGATACCATGATGGAGTACAAGAAAGCCGAGAAATTTTCATGAGGTTACCCCAAACACACTTTTTAAGGGATTCATCTTCAAATTATATATCTGAAGTTTGTGGAATATGATTTACAAATCAGCCAAGTGATTAGAATGTTTCCTGGATTTAACCACCAAATCGTCCACATAACATTCAACAAACTTCCCTACAAAGGGTTTGAAGATACGATGCATGACACGCTGATATGTTGCGCCCGCATTCTTCCGGCCAAAGGGCATTACCTGATAGCAAAACACACCCTGAGGGGATCTGAAAACTATAGATTCTTCATCTTCTAGAGCCATTCAGATTTGATTATATCCAGAATATTCATCCATGAAGGAAAGTGGTTCATATCCCGCTGTTGCATCAATTAAGAGTTCTGTAATCGGAACTGGGAAATCATCTTTAAGATAATGCCGATTAAGATCTCTAAAATCAATGAAAACTCTAATTTTCCGTTTTTCTTTTTCATAGTGACAATATTATCCAACCACTTGGGATATTGAACTTCTCTGATGAAGTTAGCTTTGATAAGCTTATCCACATCAGCTTCAATTTTGAAAGAATAGGTTGGGTGTGTTCTTCTTGCGGCTTGCTTCAATCCTCAATGTTCTTCTTGAAAACCCAAACGATGAGTAGTAACATCAGGATCAAGCCCTGGCATCTCTGTATAGTTCCAAGAAAATATATCTCGATTTTTCTTTAAAGATGAAATATACAGCTCTTGCTCTTTAAGAGTCATGGCCACACTAATTAAAGTGGGCGTGGATCTTCTTTTGTACCCAGATTTATTTCTCTGAGTTTATCCACGGTGGTAGAGATACCCTCTTCAAATGCTGGAGGAGAATCCCTGAGATCTTCCTATTCTTCTTCAACATGTGTTATTTCTTCTGTTTCTACTTGCATAGTAGATGGTGAAGTAGAATTTCCATGATCAGAAGAGATGTTAAAATTTGAATATCTTGAAGAAGAATCTTCCATTTACGACCCGATTGATGATGAAGGGTCTTCCTTGGGTAATAAAGAGGAGATGATGGATTGAAAATCGACATCATCATTCACCTCTGACATTGTTATAACTTCTTCTGGCCTAGTTGGTGAAGTATAGACTTTCTGGATTCCAACAGATGAACTGAAGACATCCCCATTTGAGCTTTCATCATTTCTTGGTGAATCACCAATTTCTCCCATGTTGTCTGGCTTAATTGTGGAAATTTACATTATGGAGGTTTCCATAAGAGTATTTTGATTTGGGTCTATCCTCTCAATTTGACTGATATGCAATACATAATCTTCACTCACTTGTGTAAATGGATTTACTAGAATCATTTCCAAACCAACTGGAGCATTAACCTTGGTAACCTCCCTTGCAGTGGATTTCTTCGTACCCTTCATGTGATAGAATTCCGCCTTAATGTATTGAGATTCACATGTTTTGAAGAGTGATTTATCACCATACAATTTCCCAATTTGACCATTGAAACAATATTTAAGACATTGATGGTATGATGAAGGGACAACCACATGTTGATGTAGCCAGGGTCTTCCAAGAAAGATGTTGAAGGCTCTGTCATGATCAACAACCATGAAATCTGAATTGGATACAAGATCTCCAAATTGAGTTCTGAGTGTAATCTCGCCCAGTGGTTCTTGTTCATTTTTATCAAATCCTTGTAACATCAATGTAGAAGGAGATAAATCAGATTCTATGAGGCCCGATCGACGAATTGTACGAATAGGGATAAGGTTGACTCCTAAACCATTATCAACGAAATCTCTTCGGATGCCTACACCATTGACCTTTCCAGATAAATAAAAAGGTCTAATATGCCCATGCATGACATCATCTTCATCTTCATTTGTGAAAGTTATCACTACATGGCATTTTGCAGGATTATTCTCTACATGGTAGACTTCAACTACAACAATTTCAGTTTCAAATTCTTGAGGACTTGGAAAAGCCTCGATGAGTGCCTCCCAAAGATCCTTTGATAAATTTAAGGCTTCCAAAATTGATAACTTGGACGGTACTTGGGCGAAGTGTTTCAATACATCATACTTTTGATCCAAAGGTCTGTGTTTTCCAATGAGAACATGTGGTTTCGCAGGTACCTTAGAAGTTGATGCTTTGGAAGTAGATGCATCTTGTATCAGGGTAAGAGTTGACAATACTCCTGGCTTCATAAGATTAGACCGAATGGGACTATTTACTTTCCGAGAGGAAGAAGGTGGAATCTTTAACTGATCCCCCAGAATAACTGTTCCAGGACTGAGTTTTCTATTGGTGAAAGAATTTTCTTGTTCTTTTTGAGCCCGTTGAAGGGCTCTACCATGAGTTTCTGATGCATACACAGTTCTAGAAAGGGTAGAATTGTAATAGTGGCTTCTAAGATATCCACATATTCCTCTGTATCCCAGACCATTGGAACTCCCTCTAATTCATTAGTTTGATAAAGGTAATTCAGGCTCACCAAAATCGAAACTACGACTGGCATAAGGATCTATTAAGTGAATCATATTAACAGAACCAAAGATCAACTCTTCATCCGATGATGACTCTGCTTGATTATCCAACTTAGGTTGTGCTGTTTGGTGGGGCGGTGCTCGTAGATTCAAAGTAGATGACATAAAATTTGTAATGACCCAAAGTTTCATTAATGGAAATCCCTCTTGATCTAATTAAATGTCTCTTTATGTTTATATAAAATGTCAACTTATTCGGTTTAATGTTAAGAATTTTTACCGTTTCTAGTATAGACATTGAACAGTGATCACATGATTATTATAAATATAGGACTTTAACAAATCCAATTTACCCAGACAAAGGAAGCGATGGCCTCATATAGTATAATTGCCTCATACAAAGACCATTTGTCGGAGCTCAGAAAAGAGGTGGCGTCTTTGGGCTTCTTCCTTGAGAAAGCCCAAGCTGAGCTTCATCATGTCAAGCTCAAACGTGACCGTCTACGGGAAAATTGGAAGTTTATTGAAATTACCACTCGAGCAACGTTATCCGAGCCACCCCAAGAGTCTGTCACCATCGCACACCTTACCCTTAGGACTTATGCGGCTGTTTTAAGGGGTTATGTAACAAATAAGTAGTACTATGTTCATGTACATTATTTTTTTATATAATAGTGAATATAATTTCTAGTCATTTTTGATACATTGTAAATAGTTTTTAAAGTACAAATGGTGTTTTTAGTTATTATTTAATTAAAAAATATATTTTATTAAATTAAGGGATTTTTGAATAAATAATATTTTAATAAAATAATAATAATAATATTAAATTAATTTTTATTAAATATAAATCATCTTATAATTTTATGAATGCAATTAAAATTTTTATTAAGGTTTAAAGCCATTTCTGTCAAAACCCTTGAATTTTCGATAAAAGTCAGTTTTTATTTTAAAATTAAAAATTAACATATTTAGAAAATTATTTATATAAAATAAATGTTATTTCTAGATTCAGGATTTCAAAATTATCCAATGGTGAATTTTTCATTATTTTCTGAGACAGTCAAATTTTTGGGTAAAAATTAAATACTGTTTAAATATATAATGTGTTTTATGACATCATAATGACCCAATTGTGATGTAATAAAATACTATAATATTTATGTTCGAAAAATATATGTTTTAAAATTAAAATAATGTGATTTTGGGTTTGTTTGACTTACTTTTCAAAGCATTAATGGACCCCTCAAGACTTATTCAACACCTTGCCTTTTTAAATTAATTTCCATGGGAGTGTGACTCACCTCCACATAAGCAACCATAATATTTTAAGAAGCTTGGATTTTGGCCTTATAAAATATTGTTTTACTCTTACCTTTTCTAAAACCCATGGGCAAAAACCATGGGATGGTTGGTGGTTTGGATTAATTTAATGTAAGGGGACCCAAACCTAAATAATAAAGAATTCCCTCACCTTTCCTATATAAACCCACACAAGCTCCCACTTCCTCCTCACTCAAAGCCCTTGGAGTTAGTCCAAACTCTGACCTACTCTCTCTAGAATCCTCTCAAGGTTCCCCAAGCTCCCAAGAAGCCTCTCACAAGCCTCTATCTAGCCTTTGGAAACACACTTCCAAGTAAGGGTTTTTCTTCCTTTCTCATTTTTATCCAATTTTCTTTAAGTTGTTTTGACTTTTAATTTCAATTATGATTGTCAGTGTATGGTTTCTCACCTCCCTCATACTTCCATATTTTTGTTTGAATGATGGGAGACCCCTTTCTCTCTAATTAAATGCCTCCCATGTACACCCGTTACTATGCCGAAATTCTGAAAGGAACTTCTCTCTCCTCATGTACATTCAAGCAATAATTTTGAATAATGAATCTAAATTCCATTACAATTGTTGGGACACATATTTATATGACCTCCTTACTTTCCTTTATATGTAAATATGATTAGTAACCCCTTTCTATCTCATCAACCTTTTTTTATGAATTCTTACGTCACGACGTTACGCTGCCGAAATCGCACCGATTTTCTAAGCCAATGCCATTGTGTAGTGAATACCATGCCCATTTATCCATCAAGGGTATTCACCTTTATGCACATTTATTTATTGATTATAAATATTCATGTATTAATTCCACATTCCTTTATCGTGGAATAAATGATTATGTTTAATGAATCCATGTTTTATGATCCATGTGGCACACTTATGCATGAAATGAAATGTTTAAGAAGGGTGCGCCTTTATAGCACTCCAATGCATTGGGTAAAGTATAGTATCATGATACATAATGTGCAATGAGTGTTGACTCATGCTAATTCATGTTCAACGAGGGTTTACTCGTGCTTCATGTGCAATGGGGATTTACTCATGCTCTATGTGCAATGAGCCTTGGCTCATGCTAATTCCATGTTAAGTGTTGTTGCCACATTTACATGTTATGATTATCATGATTTATCATGAATTTATGTTCATGTTTCTTTTATGATCTATTGATATGCCTATTGTCTAACATGTATTGTATTCCTCATGTTATTCCATGTGTACTCCCTTACTGGGCTTTATAGATCACCCTTTTCTTATGCATGTGCTCTGGTTATCCCATGTAATGCTAAGTATAAGAAAATGTAGTGGTCATGTAAAGGATGTTTTCAATAAAGATGTTGTATTTCATGTTTTATGTTTTTATGTAATGATCCTAAGCCATAAAGACATTAATCCTCTTGATCTTCTTGTTGTATCAAGTGATTTTTATGTAATAAATAATGTTTAAGTTTGTAATGAAAGCATGGTTGTCATAGTTGGTATCAGAGGATAGGTTTAGTTATTTTTGGGATTAGGAAACCCTAGTAAAGCCTTACATACAAGAATAAGTATAATAAAAACATACCTATGTTTTGGTAAGTACTAAGTAAGTAGTTTACAAAACAATACATCCATGCCTGGATACGAGCAGGTGGAGGCGGCTCTGGCACAGATGTATCCTAGGGGTAAAACCCGAAAACACAGCTTTGAGATAGACTCGAACGGGAACTGGTGCACGACAACGGGCTTTGCTACACTCTTGGTTACGACACTCCTGGGGGTATGTTTTGATAAATTCAAAATCTTAGTATGAACCCTTATTAAGGGAATTAAAAAAATTCCCCTACAAATATATGTTAGAAAGTAGATCATGAAAAGCCTAGGTTGAAGCCTATAGACTCTTGAGTAAGGAAATAAAAGATTATTTATAAGTCATCAACTTTTGTCTTTGGATTACCCTTTATGTGTTCCCCCTAACTTTTCTTTTATTTCATCCAATGGCCAGTAATATGAGGACTCGGGATAACAACCATTGTGAAGATCAGTGTGATGACTATACTAATGAGATTCCCAATATAATGGGAGCGAGAATCGCGAACTTTGTCACGCTTCTCTCTCAGATAACTCATGTTTTGAATAGAAACACTGGTCAAGAAGAACGTTCAACCCCCCCTAAGAAAGAACAAGTCGCTATCGAGAGCTTCATGAGACAAAGGCCTCCTAATTTTAGTGGATCATTCAATACCACAATCGCTAAACAATGGATCAACTCCATTGAAAATATATTCTCCATCCTCCAATTATCTGAACAAGAGAAGGTTCTCCTGGCGGCTTATCATATGGAGGGTGAAGCTGATCAATGGTGGACATTGATCAAAAATACGAAGCCTGAGGAGGAGATTGAGGCGTTATAATGGAAGGATTTCCGGAAGATTTTTTTCGATAAATATTTTCTGTGCACCCTCTAGCTTAAGACAGAAAGGGACTTCCTTTCCCTCAAGCAAAAAGATGAAGAATCTGTTGGAGGGTACGAGGAAAACTTCACAAGGCTTGCACAATACGCTTCTGGCTTTTTCGTTACACCTGAATGCAAGGTTGGTTGCTTCTTTGGTGGGCTAAAGCCTAGCTTGTAGAAAGCATTGGTGATTCGTGACTTCGACAGCTATGAGGAAATTTTCCGATGTGCCCTCAAGGTCGAAATGGAGATTGGGGAATCATAGGGGTATCATGGGGACAAGAAGAATATGGTGGAATTCAATGCTGGTGGTCCGATGGATAAATCCAACGGTGCTAAGAAGATCCAGCAACCCACTTTCCAAAAGTGAGGAAAGAAGCACCGTGGAAATTGTCTTAAGGGGATGAGAAAATGCTTCAGCTGCGGAAAACAAGGGCACCTACCTGTTAACTGTCGGCAAGAAAGACCCGCGGCTGTGACAGAGGAGAGGAACGCTCCGTTCGAACCTCAATGTGTTGTTCAATTCTATAAATGCAAAGAACCGGGAAATTTTGCAAATCAGTGCCCTAATCCAAGGGTTTTCGGAGACAACCATCAACCTCTAAGGCAGCAAGGAAGAGATTTTCCATCACTTCTACCAAATTGAACCTCTAAAATGAAGTGGTGATAGATACGCAAGTTATTCATTCAAGAATAGTGAACGTACTTTTTGATTCAGGTTCTACACATTCTTTTATATCTCGAAAGTTTAGTAGAACAATCCCAGAACCACCACAAATCATGGAAGTAAAGATGTCGGTGAGTACAGAAAATGGGGCAATCATTGCATCCCATGAATATAAGTCCTCCCATGTCATAGTATGTGGGTTGAATTTCCCAGAGGACCTCATAATACTCCCTCTGGTGGAATTTGATGCAATTCTTGGCATGGATTGGCTTTCCTTATATAGAGCCAAAATAAATTGTCGGGAGAGGGAAATCACACTCCATATGGAGAATCGACCCCGGATTCTTAACAAGTGTAAGGAGGAAGATAAATCTCCTTTAGCTCCATCATCTCAAGCATGGATATTTTTGCCTTATGAGCATGCGTATCTAGATTAGATGATTGAGTGCAAGGAAGAAACCATCCTTGAAGAAATGCCTATTGTGAGGTAATTCGCTGAAGTGTTTCCCGAGGAACTGCCTGGTCTTCCTCCTAGAAGAGATGTTGAGTTCTCAATTGAACTTATACCTGGGGTGCTACCAATATCCAATACTCCATGTAGAATAGCTGTTGTTGTGCTTAAAGATCTGAAGAAAAAACTACAGGAGAATCTGGATAAATGGTTTATACATCCAAGTGCTTCACCATGGGGTGCACCAGTCCTCTTCGTCAACAAGAAGGATGGGTCAATGCGTATTTGCATCGATTATCGTGAACTTAACAAAATCATGATAAAGAACAAGTATCCTCTCCCAAGAATCAATGGCTTGTTTGATCAGCTGCGTGGAGCACAATACTTATCCAAGGTGGATTTGCGGTCGGGATATTATCAAGTAAGGGTGAAGAAGGAAGATGTCCCCAAGACTGCTTTTCGTACAAGATACGGGAACTATGAATTCATATTAATGCCTTTCAGACTCACCAATGATCTATAAATATTCATGGACTTGATGAATAGAGTCTTTAGATATTGTGTTGACAAATTTGTGTTAGTCTTTATAGATGATATTATAATATACTCCAAAACCAAGGAGGATCATGAGGATCATTTAAAAACTGTACTAGAGACTTCGCGCAAGGAGAAGCTCTATGCAAAGTACAGAAAGTGTGAGTTCTGGTTGAAGGAGGTCTCACTCTTGGGCCATTCATCACAAGCAATGGGATATCTGTGGACCCCTCCAAAACAGATGCAATTGAGGGATGGCTGAGGCCAACATCAGTAAAGGATATTCATAGCTTCGGGGGGTTAGCTGGATATTATCGATGATTTGTGAGAAATTTTTCATGATTGTCCAACCCTCTTACCAAGATAACTCAAATAGGAGTAATGTTTTCTTGGAGTGATGAATGCGAAGAAAGCTTCAAGCAGTTGAAAAGGAGGCTTATCACTGTGCCTATGCTCACTTTAACCACAAGTGGGGAACTTTTTGTTGTTTTCAGTGATGCATCAAAGAAGGGCTTAGGCTGTGTGCTGATGCAGAATGATAAATTTATATCCTATGCCTCAAGGCAGTTGAAAATCCAAGAGAGAAACTATCCAACACATGATCTGGAGTTGGCGACATTGATCTTTGGCTTGAAAATCTGGCAGCATTACCTCTATGGAGAGAAATGTGAGATATATACTGACCACAAGAGTCTTAAATATATATTCACACAAAAAGAGCTTAATATGTGCCAGATAAGATGGATAGAGGTCATCAAGGATTATGACTCTTCAATACATTACCACCCTGGGAAACCGAACAAGGTGGAAGATTCCCTAAGTAGAAAGGACACAAAAATTCTATCAATAATGAGAATTGAGAAGGACCCAATCTTCTTAGACATGATGAAGATGTACGTGGGAATCATAAAGAAAGAACATCATCAATCCTTTCACAAATGATTGCTCAACGATCTCTTTTGGAAAGGTTAAAGGATGATCAAAAGGATGATGTAGGAATTCAGGAAAAAGTGGAAGCTATCAAAAAAGGGAAATCCTCAGAGTTTAATGTTAATGAAAAAGGAATTGTGCAGTTTGGAAAAAGACTATGTGTTCCATCACATCCGGAGCTGAAGAAGGATCTTTTGGATGATGCACATAGTTCAAATTTCTCTATTCACCCAGGGAGCACAAAGATGTGTTGAGATCTCAGACAAAACTTTTGGTGGGATAATATGAATAAGGAGATCACTGAGTATACATCAAAGGGCCTGGTGTGTCAGCAAGTGAAGGCAGAGAGGCAGAAGTCTAAGGGGATGATGAAACCATTTCCCATACCAGAATGGAAATGGGAGAACATCACCATGGACATTGTCAACGGACTTCCAAGGACATCCAAAGGATATAATGCAATATCGTTTGTTGTGGATCGTCTTACAAAGACTGCACACTTCATTCTATTCAGGAGGATTTCTCTTTGGATCAACTTGGACAGATATATATCAGGGAAGTAGTAAGGTTGCATGGAGTACCAATATCTATTCTGTCTGACCGAGATCCAAGATTCACCTCTATGTTTGGGAAGAGTCTTCAACATGCTTTGAATACTGAACTGAACATCAGTACAGCCTATCATCCTCAAACTGATGGCCAATCTGAGCAGACTATCCAAACACTTGAGGATATATTGAGAGCGTGCTCAATGGACTTTAAAGGAGAATAAGATCAACATCTTCCTCTGGTTGAGTTCTCTTATAATAACAGTTTCCACTCGAGCATCCAAATGGAACCATATGAAGCCTTGTATGGAAAAATGTGCAGAACACTAGAATGATGGGATGAGGTCGGTGAACGTAAGATTTTTGGACTAGAAATGGTCGAAGAAATGGTGGATAAGGTGAAAACCATTCTGCAGCATATCAAGGAAGCCCAGAGTCGACATAAGAGTTATGCAGATAATCGTCGACGACACCATGAGTTTAAAGTTGGAGACATGGTGTTTCTACGCATATCACCGTGGAACAAGGTCATGAGGTTTGGAAGGAAAGGGAAGTTAAGTCCAAGGTACATCGGCCCCTTCGAGATTCTTGATCATGTCGGGGCTGTGGCCTATTGACTAGCACTTCCACCTGCCATTGCCAAAGTACATGATGTCTTTCATGTATCCCTCTTAAGGAAGTACATACCGGACCCTTCACATGTACTCTCTTCCGAGGTGGTACAATTGGAAGATGATCTTTCTTATGAGTAGAAACCAATGAAGATCTTAGATCGTAGAGAAAAAGTTATATGAAATAAGACAATGCCCCTCGCCATGGTGTTGTAGAGAAACTACAAGTTTGAAGAAGCGACTTGGGAATCAGAGGATATGATGAAGCTGAGTTACCCACATTTTTTTTAGTGTGGGAAAAGGAAAATTTCGAGGGAAAAATTTCTTAAGGGGGGAATATTGTAACAACCCAAAGTTTCATTAATGGAAATACCTCTTGATCTAATTAAATGTCTCTTTATGTTTATATAAAATGTCAACTTCTTTGGTTTTATGTTAATAATTTTTATCGTTGCTAATATAGTCGTTGAACAGTGATCACTTGATTAGTATAAATATAGGACTTTAACAAATCCAGTTTACTCAGAAAAAGGAAGTGATGGCCTCATCTAGTAGAATTTCCTCATACGAAGCCCATTTGTCTGAGCTCAAAAATGAGGTGGCGTCTTTGGGGTTCTCCCTTGACCAAGCCCAAGCTGAGCTTCATCATGTCAAGCTCGAACGTGACCATCTACGGGAAAAGTAGAAGTTGATTGAAATTACCACTCGAGCGATGTTTTACGAGCCACCCCAAGAGTCAGTCATCATCGCACACCTTACCCTTAGGTCTGATGTAGCTGTTTTAAGGGGTTATTTAAAAAATAAGTTGTACTATGTTCATGTACATTATTTTTTATATAATAATTAATATAATTTCTAGTCATTTTTGATACATTGTAAATATTTTTTAAAGTACAAATGGTGTTTTTTGTTATTATTTAATTAAGAAATATATTTTATTAAATTAAGGTATTTTTTAATTAAATAAAATTTAAAAAAACTAAAATTATTATTATTAAATTAATTTTTATTAAATACAAATGATCTTATAATTTTATGAATGCAATTAAAACTTTTATTAAGGTTTGAAAGCAATTTTTGTCAAAACACGTGAATTTTCGATAAATGTCGGTTTTTATTTTAAAATTGAAAATTAACATATAAAGAAAATTATTTAGATAAAATAAATTTTATTTCTGGAATCAGGACGTCGAAATTATCCAACGGTGAATTTTTCATTATTTGCTGAGACAGTCAAATTTTTGGGTAAAAATTAGACACCGTTTAAATATATAATGTGTTTTATGACATCATAATGACCCAATAGGGATGTAATAAAATTATATAATCTTTATGTTTGGCCAATATATGTTTTACCATTAAAATAATGTGATTTTGGGTTTTTTTGACTTACTTTTCAAAGCATTAATGGACCCCTCAAGACTTATTCAACACCATGCCTTTTTAAATTAATTTCCATGGGAGTGTGACTCACCTCCACATAAGCAAATCTAATATTTTAAGAAGTTAAGACTTATGCCTTATAAAATATTGTTTTCCTCTTCCATTTTCCAAAAACCATGGGCAAAAACCATGGTATGGTTTGTGGTTTGGATTAATTTAATGTAAGGGGACCCAAACCTAAATAATAAAGAATTGCCTCACCTTTCCTATATAAACCCACCCAAGCTCCAACTTACTCCTCACTCAAAGCCCTTGGAGTTCGTCCAACCTCTACCCTACTCTCTCTAGAATCCTCCCAAGGTGCCCCAAGCTCCCACTAAGCCTCTCACAAGCCTCTCTCTATCCTTTGGATGCACACTTCCAAGTAAGGGTTTTTCCTCCTTTCTCATTTTTGTCTAATTTTCTTTAAGTTGTTTTGCCTTTTAATTTCAATTATGAATGTTGGGGTATGGTTTCGCACCTCCCTCATACTTCCCTCTTTATTTTTGAATGATGTGAGACCCCATTCTCTTTCATTAAATGCCTCCCATGTACACCCGTTACTATGCCGAAATTCCGAATGGAACTTTTCTCTCCTCATTTACATTCAAGAAATATTTTTGTATCATGAATCTAAATTCCATTAAAATTGTTGGTACATGTATCTGTATGACCTCCTTACTTTCCATTACATATAAATATGTTGAGGAACCCCTTTCTCTCTCATCAACCTTTTTTATGAATTCTTACGTCACGTCGTTACGATGCCGAAATCGCACCGATTTTCTAAGCCAATGCCATTGTGTAGTGAATACCATGCCCATTTATCCATCAAGGGTATTCACCGTTATGCACATTTACTTATTGATTATAATTTTTCATGTATGAATTCCACATTCCTTTATCGTGGAATAAATTATTATGTTTAAGGAATCCATGTTTTATGATCCACGTGGCACACTTATGCATGAAATGAAATGTTTAAGAAGGGTGCGCCCTTATAGCGCTCCAATGCATTGGGTAAAGTATCGTATCATGATACGTCATGTGCAATGAGTGTTCAATAATTCTAATTCAAGTGCAGTGAGGGTTTACCAGTGCTTCATGTGCAATGAGGATTTACTCATGCTCTATGTGTAATGATCCTTGGCTCATGCTAATTCCATGTTAAGTGTTGTTGCTACATTTCCATGTTATGATTATCATGCTTTATCATGCCTTTATGTTCATGTTTCTATTATGATCTATTGATATGCCTATTGTCTAACATGTATTGTACTCATCATGTTATTCCATGTGTACTCCTTTAATGGGCTTTATAGCTCACCCTTTTCTTATGCATTTCCTCAGGTTATCCCATGCAATGCTATGTACGAGGGAATGCAGTGGTCATGTAAAGGATGTTTTCAATAAAGATGTTGTATTTCATGTTTTAAGTTTATCATTCATGATCCTAATCCCCAAATACACTAAACATATCGATTTTCTTGTTGTATCAAGTGATGTTTTAAGTAATAAATCATGATTAATTTTGTAATAAAAGAAGGTTTGTCATAAAATATTCCAGATTTAAAGACAATTTGGGCTTTGACAAAATCTCATATTCTTCCGATTGATCTTAATACTTTGAATTATGCCGTTTCTTTGAGGATTTTCCCCCTGATGAAGAGGGTTTTGCAGTGGAATTCATGGAATAAGACACAATTGGTTTCTTGAATTGCGTTAGCAAAATGTCTTGAGTTCGGTTGATCATTTTTCTGACCATCCAATCATCATATTTTTGTGCATTTTAGTTCTTGACTTCTTGCCACTCGCCTTATTCCTCCGGATTTGTAGTAGTAACACATGCTACATGAGCTGAAGAACCTTTCAATTTGACTTGTCCCAAATCCACCATTTTTTGTAGAAGGTCATTGAAGACAAAACACTCATGAATGGGATGCCTTAAAATCTGATGAAATGGGCAATAGTTGGGACGGTCTTTATCTCCTTCTTTTCTCGGCCTCTCGGTCCTTGGAAATTGAACCAAATTACTTTCCAGAGCCGAAATGAAGTAACCAAGAACTTGTTCATTTTTTAATGAGTAAAATTTACTCTTTAGATCCCAAATTTTTTTCGTCTTTGATCTATTTGGTCATCTTGACAAAACGACCTTTGTTGTTGATGCTCATGAGGTGGAGCCCTTCGAGAAGATGAAGGTCTTGAAGTAGAAGCAGGTACATGTTCTTGTTTAAGCATAACTGTAGCAGTCTATGCTTTACTCATTCTCTTTCCTGGAGCTGATGGAATTATACGAGATTTATCCTTAGCCTTTATAAGAGAGTTTTCAATCTGTTTAGAAATTGAAGTAAGGTCTCAAAACCCCCCTATGTATTTCACAGGGATCAATGACGTGCATAATTCATCATGCAAGTTTGCCACACTAATTTGTAAAAATTATTATTGAGGGAGTGATAAGCTTAGGAAATATGTTAATCCCTTCCAGCGAGCAATGAAATCTGAAACCCTTTCATTCTCACTTTTCTTACAATTTGTAAGATAAAAAACTGTTGTCTTTGGAAAAGTTTAGATAAATTGAATAAGGAATTTTTGATGGGGATCCTCCCACCTGGTAATTAACCGGGATTGCAAGCATGTATACCAAACAAAAGAAGGCCCTTGTAATGACTGTACAAGACACCTGAGCTTAACTGATTCTTGTTGTTGTGGGGTTCCCATCATAGGATTGCAACGAGAAACAAAATGTGTTAAGGGTTGCTCTGGGTCTCCCGAACCATTAAAGATTGGGAATGTGGTACTTGCAAAATTTGATGGGGGAGGAATTGCATCTACCCATTCAGGGTAAGCTCTCTTCTCCGGTTGAACCAGTGCATGCTTTCTTTCCATAGCTTCCAACTGAGTTGTTAATGACTCAATGGTAGTCATTAATTTTTTGGGAAACATCTGGTTGAGATGGTCCTGTACAGGTGAAATAACTGGATCTTGCATAGATGTGGTGGCTGGTACTGCAACTGATCGTAGCATCACTGATTATTGCTGCACATGACCCATAAGATTAGACCTGTGAAGGTGTACTGGTAGAGGAGGATATTCTTGATCCATCTCAGTAATTTCAACAAATTCCCTTGGCTGAATAACCCCAGCATACTTAATAGGAAGACTAGCTTGAAGTAGTTCTGCGCTCAACCTCCCCAATTCCTTCATTTCTTCCTCTTGTTGTGAGAATCTTTGCTCTAGTGAGAGCGATTGGACTTCTCCAGAGGAAGGGTATGTAACCTGATTCTTTCCTTTCTCTTTATTGGACACCTTTAGGAGAGGGTGAAGTGGGTTACTTGAAGGATTACCTAGATTCTGGGTAATTCTTGGATTTCGTGTACGCACACATTCTTCATTTGTGTCTCTGCGTACAACCTCTTGAGCAGGAACTTCCTCATCTGATCCCTCTGAGTGAGCCTCATTTGGGGGATCAACATAATGTAATTGATGAAATTAATTGACTCATAACACATTTCATCTCTTTTATTGGCATTTCTACGATATTGTCTTCTTCCATGTCCTTGTTGAGACACTGCCTTTTGGTGATTTGAGCCCTGAGGAAGTTCTTGATGAACCGTAATTTAGAGGGAATATCCCAATAATTTTCTCTTCGTTCCCCTTGGGGCTTCTTCCCCAATCGAGGGAAGACAAGTTTTCTTTGAGGAAGTGATTGAGGATTTGAAAAAGTCCTCAGTCCGGTGGATTGAGGTTGTTCCTGCTCAACTCCTCAAATCCTATTTGTTGATTCTGAGGGTTGGGTTAAAAGAGTCCCCAGTGTGGCATGCTGGGGTGGTTCTTGAGCTGCTATATCTGAGACTTTCTTGAAAGATATCTTGATCTTGCAGACTTTACTCTATAAATTGGCTGGATGCATCAACCTACATCCACTTTTATCACCCAGCTCAAAATACTATTGGATTATTTCTAAAACTTCTATCACTTGATGATGTGCCTGCTCCAAATGAGAAGCCTGTTCAATATTCTCATTCTCTTTATGCAGGAGTAATTCAACAAATTTTTCTCTGTATTCCTAATTCTAGGAAGAACTAGCTGAGGCATGTTCCTGATAATGACTTTGATTACAAACAAATCCAATTGGATGTGGCCAGCCATGGGCAATGAAATTACATGAAACCATTTTCAGTGGGCTTTGCTGACTGGAGAGTATAGTGAAATGTAGTGCTCCATGAACACCCCATCCCCTGATATGAATACCAAATGGGGAATTGGCAATTAACTGGCGCAATATTCCTAAGACGCCAAGGCATGAATGCTTAAAGGCTCTCTGCTGCTTTTCATCCTTCGGATATCGAGAAACTGAGAGAGATACCAAGTCAATTTGGCGTTGTAACCCTTATATTATCTTGACATGATTTTCATATTCATCATAAGATAATATTTTCTTTTTATACTGACAAATAGTTTTCCATGTGTTGAGATGAATATCATGAATTCCATCTTCCGTCAACATCTCTGGAATTTCATATTGAGAGTCAGCCAAAGGCCAAAACATAAATGGAACTTCACCTTTCACCAGTTGTTTTCTCATATTCAGTACATCCTCATTATCATATGATGAAGATTCTTCTACCTGTTTAGACCAAAGATGGTTCTTCATTGTTGCTTCATTATATTCAACAAGATCTGTAGAGAATTCACTTATCAAACTAGAAGATGCATGACTCAGGGGTGGTTCGGAGAATGACCTACACCCCGGCCTATCTTCTAATTGAGAAAGTATTTCACATGCTATTGGTAAAGCATCAGAAATGACTAGATTCACAATTTCAAGTGCCTCAAGATAAGAGGGCTTTCTCATCACTACATTGTCCATTGGAGAATTTTCAAGGCAATGTGAATTACTACTACGGAGAGGACTTTCACAGCTAAATTCATCATCATGGGGAGGACCACCATGGTGGGTCACAGCAAAAGATGAAACATTTTGCTCTTTGATCTTCTGGCCACACAGAGGGTTATCGTGAATTTCATATGAAGATGATACTTCAAGATCGACCGAACTATCATTAATAAAGCCTTCATTAGGATGTTTTTGATGTAGACCTTCAGAATTAATGTTCCCACTATTGGGAACTGAGAGAGTAGAATCTTGAGTTGCAACAGATAATTGTCTGAGTGCATCACGAACTCCATCATCGAGCAAGGCCTTGTAACAAATTGGCCCTTGAATTCGTGACTGTTCTGGGTAGGTCTTCTTCTTAGATGCCTTCTTACTCACTTTAGGAACCAATTATTGATGAAAGTGGTCATTATGTGCAGATGTATGTGCCTACTCAGGAGAAATGATCAGGTTATGCTGATTATCTCCACTCAAATCAGGTGTATTTTCCTAACTTGGTTTCTGTATGATATGGGGGAGTACGCCCCACAACCCTCTTGGATTGGAACAGAGGTGTGTGTCTGTTCTAGAGTGAACTGTTGATGTGTCACTCCACTGGTAGGGATAGATTTTCATTTCTTTCCCTGTCATGCTGCTGATGATGTTACAATATCCTGGCAGGCATCCAGAATATGAGCAGGGATTTTCTTCTGCTCTTTCACCATTGACAGAATATGCTTGGTGACTTCAGCTGGTGGAACGGGAATATACGTCCATTTCATGCTTGGAGTAGGTGTGTGTTCCTGCTCCTGTCCTCCTTTTCCTCCCAGTGAATTATGACATTACTCATGAATGGGGGTATAGAGTTGAGTCTGCCTCCTGTTTGTCACTGGAGCCTTCCGACTAACATCTCCAGGTGCTACCAAACGAGACTATTTGTAGGCTTGATCAATACTGGCAGGTGTATGTGCCTACTGATTTCACTCTGCCGAACGTGGTTGATGATCATCCTTCAATACGGACATACGAGGCTATTGGAAGGATTGATGAGTGTAAGCAGGTGTATGTGCCTGTTTACTAATTGTCAACAAATTGGGTTGGCGGGCTTCATCGTATGTAGTCAGAAGATCCTGATGACTAAATGATGACTTATAAACAGGTGTGTATTCCTGTCTATAGTACTCTGCCAGAATTTCCTTGCGGGATTGGCGTGTTGCTGCCAGACGAGTCTGCAAGACAGCAAAATTAAAATGGATGGGTGTGTGTGCCAATTCGTTGCATGCCACCAAGTTAGGTTGGTGGACTTCTCCATAAATGGAAGAGAAATGAACCTCCTCACTATTGACTGGTCTTCGCCTCTGGTGGTTCGTCTTGCCTTCTCGAGTTCAAGGAACCTGATCCGAATGCCTGGAGATGACACCTTCATCATATTGAGGGTGCACTACCACCAGAGTCTGGCGGTGATTGTTGGTGGGAGCCCTCAGGAAGGACTCATGTTTCCTTGAATTAAGTCCTTGAGTGACCTTATCATTCACCTACTTAGAATATGAGAGGGAATGTTTGTTGTGTTCTGGGGATAAAGACCCTAAACGGTAAGAGACAGTGGTTGGAACCACCTGCTTCTTGATCACCGGTCATCGTTGTCCAGATGACCAATGTAAATTATTGAATTAGAGGGCTTGTCGAGCGGCCTCCAGAGTCGGAATAGTTCCTTTTTTATGGTATTCCATAACCAACTCATTTGATACCTAGCGTTGAAAATGCTGAGTAGGTGATTTTGTCCTCATAGTGGACGACAATCAATCAGGAGTAGTAGTAGATGCATTCATAGAAGATGTTTTCACAGCAGAGGAATTCACAGGCGTGAACTTTAGAGAATCCATTTTGTAACATAGAAGATCTTGGAAAAGAGTTCCTGTTTTATATAACAGACATAATCAAGATAAGTTCGGCCACTACATCTTTTGGATGAGAACATATGTTATTGATTTCATTGTTGTCCCTCTCATTGAGTTTAAATTGCGGCCTAACAAAATAAGTAAAACATCATTTTAACTTGGTTAAGGATTCACGTCGGGTTCACCATTTTTTGTTTCCTCTGGAAATGGGGATGACCTCATTTATTTAAGGTTCAAACATTCCATGTGGTTTCTAACGGGTTTGTTTGTAGAATCAGAAACATCGAATGATTCCATATCCATTTGGACCGAGTCTCCAAAGGTAGGTGCTCGTTATTTGTGGACCGATGAGGCTTAATAATTTTCATTGGTCGAGACGATGGGAGGTCGGACTCATCACACCTTTTTGGGGGGAATTATTGTCTACTCCGAGACTCTCTTTATAGAATTATGTTATGTTCGTGAATCCTTATTACACTACCAAGTATGAAAATGAGCTTTCCTTAGACCTGAAAATCAATGACTGATATGTATGAGATTTAGAGAATCTTTTATTGGTATTCGAGGTTCTTCATCGATAGAGAATTATCTGTATTTGTGAGATATTCTTAGTCAATGGTATCCTTCAACATATTGTATAGATATCTCTTGTTCAAGATGATAACCATACCGGTTTTAAAGCCACTCAGCAGGGCACTTGATGTTTATTGTCATTCAGAAGGACATGGATTATTTTAGAGTTGGGATCGTACCCGAAGATGGGCTACCTACGTATCCTTTTTTTAAAGGAATCAGAACCCATGTAGTTTGAGTAAAAAAGTATGAGGTTTATGCATGATTGATGGCTCAAAGAAAGATGTCAAAATTACTTTTACACTCTAAGATCACGTGAGTCATTCTCAATGTGAGAAACAAGAGGTATTGGTAAAACCAGACAACTGTGCCATGAAAGATGCAATTATAAGAAATGATGTGGGGCTTATGTATGGATGACTGCCCAGATGGATGAAGATTATGATTTACTTCAAGGAAGAATCCCGAGAACATGGTCCATAAAGGTATATGTGCATCATGGAGATTTGGATACTTAATTTAGGACATAATCCTGAGAAGGATGCCCTAATTATAGAGGACTTTTGACTGGGGATTATTCCTGAGAGGGAATCCGAAATCAAAAGTAAATTAATACTGGTTAAGAGAAATTATGACTGGGGCTTACTCCTGAAAAGGAGGCCCAGATAAAGGTAATTATGACTAGGGCTTACTCCTGAAAAGGATGCCCAAGTTAAGGGACTTGGATTTAGGGAACTTGGGGCTTACTCCTAAGGAGGATGCCCATATTAAAAGAATTATGGTTGGGGCTTACTCCGGAGGAGGATTCCCAAAATTAAGGACCGGGGCTTACTCTTGAGGAGGATGCCCAAAAGTAAGGACTGGGGCTTACTCCTGAAAAGGAAGCCCATGTTACGGGACTTGAAGACTGGGGATTAATCCTAAAAAGGAGGCCTAGGTTAGGGGACTTGGGGCTTACTCCTAAAGAGGTTGCCCATATTTGGGATTTCTGAGATTGGGACATACTCCAGAAAAGGAGTCCTAGGTTAAGGATCATCTCATCTTTAAAGGATGAGGTTGAATGAATGAAATATCTATCCTTAGTGACTTAAATATATGTAAATCACTAGGTTTTGAGAAATGTTCCACAAAATTCTTTTCAGATAAGGAATCCAAAAATGGAACCATGTCATAAATGAATTTTAAGAGGGTTTTGAAGGATAAATATTGAAAAGGAGAGGTCAATTTGAAGAAATCCAGTGAATAGGTAGGAGGGGCACCTAAAAAGAGAGGGGCACACAAGTCTTGTGGGGGCGTGCTAGTCCTGCGTGGGCATGAAAGTCCTGTGTGGGAACTCATGTCCTGGTCATGCAAGTGTACTTGAGCGACACATGGTTACTTGTGCGACGGTCAACCCTTAAGGTAATACTTGGGCGAGCTTTGGCTCATGACCTTCATGTTTCTCCTAAAGGATTTTAAATGAGTGGCACACAAGTTCCGTTGAAGGGATAAGGTGGCGCACAAGTGTCTTCAATTCCCTAAAGGGTTAGACACTTAGGAGCATAGGTGTTGATGAATTTCAACACATTTCCCTTGTTCCCTCTCTTTATACCTTCCATTATAGGTAAGAAATTACCTTAAAAGTGTTTGGAAGGCTTTGGGAAGAGTCTATGGCACCGGGAGATCAAATATGAGTTTCTGGGCTTTTTGTCCCCGAAATGGGGGGCCCACAAGGGGTATTTATAGGCCATGGATGACCCTGGGAGAAAATCAAAGAGGGCGGGCAAGTCACCTGCACGACCATTATGCAGTGCGCAAGTATACTTGTGTGACCATGATGAAACTTGCACGACCCAAGTGGGAAGAAATCCTTCTTCATGCCTTTGTTGATTTTTTATGTTTCTTCAAAGGATGAATCACTTTGGAGTAAGGTATTTCCCTTTTTCAGTCGTTTAGACTTTGTGACGGAAAGAAGCGTCAACAGTCAACCAAATACAAAGGGGGCAATTTTTTAGCTTAGTGTTGCATTTTTTTCCATAACGTGTAAATTTGTTTATGAAAAGGTATTGATTGAAGTGGTGATAATGAATAAAGTTATTACGTTTAAAGTAATGTTGTTGACTCAGTAAAGAGACCACTTTGATTATTATGATGTTTCTCCACAACCAATGGAACTTGGAGAATAACTATTTGAAATTGGATGTCATGTTTTATCATTTTCCATAGAAAATAAGATGATTTTTGAACTGGTACAATGTTCCATGACATGTGTAAACAAACGAAACATTGTTACTACATTTTATGAAAGCCATGCAAGTTATAGAAGATTGTGATGATATTAAATGGTTAAGAGTTGTGCCAAAAACTGTAAAAGAAAAATAGGGATGATGGTTGAGAATGAAGATGATTGGAATTCTAGGTGTGGTGCAGGAGGAGTTTAATTCCATTATATGTATACTTTGGTTTTTGTAGAGTATTTTATATGAAGTTAGGATAAAAATTAGGTCCATCCGACAACCTCAACCCTAGTCACATGTGGGAAAAGGTCAACCATGCCTAATGGAGGCCATCATGGCTAGCCATAAAGCAGTAGAAGAGCACAGGGTAAGGCTCATGTACATAGGAGCACACCCATATGGGAACATGGGTGAACTGACAACAGCGCCACCGTGAGGAGTGGAATGGGGGAAGATATAAAGGGTTGGGCATAAAGCATGCTCACATAACATTATGGGGGTGGTACTGGGAAGAGGGAGAAGAGAAATTATTGAGAGATGTTTACCGCAACGAATTTTAAAAAGTGCATAGAATATGTGATGTGTTTTGACGTGGGATAATATTTTAAAAATGAGGATGAAATCTTCTCCTACCTTTTGATCCCAGACAAGATCTTGGATTCATGTCTAATCCCACATCCCACAATTTAATCGCCACTGTGCATGACCAATATGAGTTTATCTAATATCCTTAGATCGTCCACACCATCGTCTTCTACCTACAATTTCATAAAGATCTCCCTGATGCTGTTGTACAACCGTAGCATAGACGCTCATCCAGGATCTCTCTTTTAACCACTATTGATGCTCAAATTAAATTCAATAGAATAGTCTAGATATCATGAACACATAAATTTAATTACACTTGCATGCATGCAATGAAACATGAATAACTCACGTAGGCCAAAAGAAAACAATGTTTCCAAGGCTGTACCATTCGATATTTGGGAATAAGTTTTACATGAATTCATAAACTCATGAACATGAGGTTTTAACATAAAACAAGGATCCCATGTTGAACAAAAACAAACTGAGAGATTCAGTGTATCACTTATCTTCATTTAAAAATATTCAAATCCCGAAGACCTCAGACTTTCCAAGATTTGAACCCCATGAAATATCCTATAGGAATTGAATGTGGAGCATCGCTTTGATCCGTGACTATAAAAGGATGAGTCCCTCGACTAATCGTGTTGTTCAAGATATTGATAATTATCTCATTTCTATGTAAAAACAGAGCACCAATTAAAGGTTCCAGATAGCTCTGCTACCCAAAGGAGAAGAGGATCTGTAGGCATTCAGTAAGCGAAACACACTCATGAACCATCCTTTCAAAAAAAGAGACCACACCCTCAGTGTGAATAGAAATAAAAAACACATGGTTGGTTTCTCAAACCCTCTCATATGTTTCATATAGATGATCCTGTGGACACACTATCAGTTCTCACAAACCATTTTTGTGCTCTGAAAAGATAAAACCAAGAACCACCCCCTGTTCTATGATGTAGATCCACAAGCACCCTTTGCATGAAGAAGAAGAACCCGTGCTCTTCTAGTTTACAGAAAGAAGAAGAGGCACATGCATGGAAGAAGGAAACCTTTTTGGTAATCACAAAACATATACCCATTTCGGTTTTGAATTCATGAGGTTGAGGGTTTAACTAGTTTTTGAGATAGGCTGCATATACAATTCCTTTTGAGAAGGAGAACCCACACACACTCTCTACCCATTCAAGTTTGTGCACAAGAAGAAGAAGGACGTATGAAATTAACCCTTGGTTTTTTTCATGATAAGAACTAATAAAAGGTTGGTGAAAAGGAATAAAAGGAAGATACATTGTTTATTTGGATAGCATGAAATATAACTAAACATATATGAATCCATGTAATCCCCTGAACACATGAAGAATATATTTTTCGTGCATAGTGGACCGTGGGAAGCATCAAGAAGGATGTGCACGAACATTCATAACAGACATTGAACACAAATTAAAAAAAGTGTGTGTTGGAAAAGAACAAAAGAATATGGAAGCATGTGTTTACATACTGAGAAAGAATAAATTGAGTGGATAATGAATTTGTAATTTCAAGACCCACACACATTGAACCGAAAATATTGATTCAAGCGAATAGTGTGTGCTTGAGTTGACAAGCTATATATTATATATACATGAAACCATGCACATGTGAGATGTAATTAATATATCCAAAACCAGGAAGTTTTAATTCCATGCATCCCATGCATAATGTGAATGAAAATAGAGAATGAAGCAGGGTAGAGTGAAAGAAGATCTTATAACCGATTTGACAGTGCTTGAGAATTCAAGAAGAGAGACAAATCTAATATTGTTAAGGATAATTCATACATACTATATTCTTGAAGAAGTTGTCTGCAAATTTTACACACATCTCAGTGAGGTCGGGTCTTCATCAGAAGAAGAAAAAATTAAATAAGAATTGTTGCACAGAGGACTGATCAGAAAGGTGATCAGAATTATTTAGAAAGGCCAACAGACCTTACCGAAGGCTATTGACTATTCTCGAAGAGATACACGGTAAAGATTGATTCAGCAAGCCTGTGGGGAAAGAGCATCATATCATGTACAATGAATCAAAAGTGATCAAATAAGGAAGATACTCATGTGACTCGAGGACTAGAAGGACCATGTGGGTTTCAGGGAGGAGAGTAAGTCCTTAGTGAGACTCTGGAGTAGGCCAGTGGATTATGGTAGCACTATGGGATGCAGTATAAAGACCATCCTGTGGGGATTAGGAGAGATAAAGTGGTACTATATATCAACCATTGTAATTGATAATAATATTATAGGGGAAAATCTGTGTTGGGGAGAATAACCAACACAACAAGGAGTAGGCCTTTGAACTGATCCTTGTAAATACTTCTGTTCAATGCCTTTACATTTACAACATCATTTGGGGTAAGGCTGAGAAAAAAAAGAAGAGTGGATCAAGTTTTTAACCCAACATAGAGGTTTAATTGAAAAAAATCAAATTTTAAAAAGATTAAAGGTATCACTGATTCACCCACTCCCCCACTAATTGATTCACACTGATCTGGGCACCTCAGTTTTCAACCTAAAATTACACACACTTTCATCCAGTGGGTAACAAGATTACCATTCATGTACGATAAACTACCTCCTTGTGAAATGATGAATGTTTATTTTTTTTCTAACTTCATGGTTGGGAATAACATATATACAATGTTTATATATGATATATATAAAATTTTATATTTTTTGGGATTACGTAATTTTTATATGGAACACACATTTATGCTTTCCATTTTTTTATCTATGATAAATTCATTTGTGGATATGTGGACTACCGCCTCCTCAATACGATGCGATTCATTCAAAAAATTCATTAGATTTATTAAGGATGTGTTTTGTAAACTTATATTATATATATTTAATAATAATGGAATTGTAATGATATTATCTATATATATTTATATATTTCAATTACTTCTATTCTTTCAATACAATAACAAATTGTAAGAAGCATTGATGCATACGTACGACCTACTATCCCCATGAATGGTGGATTTTTTTTAATATTTATATCTTATATAGATTATAATAAATACGTATATAGTAAATATATATCATATTTATACAATGTTTTACATTTATGAAATAATTGAATCATTGTCTAAATAAATTGTCAAAATATATATGAAAATAAATAGATATTACCCCAAATGTTTCATTAAAATGATTTTTCTTAATTTACAGGTAATATAATGTCATAAAAAATCAAAGACGGTAGTCTATATAATTATATTCTTCTATGGTATATTTTTAATAAACATATAATTTTTATACAGTATATTTGAATGTGCATGGATAAAGTTAAGACTTAATGTAAGGTAATTTCATTTCACTTTTTATTTTCATGAGATTCAAGCCTTATTCCCCACTCATTTCATTTGTGTGGTCTATATAAATACCATATATGTATTATATTATTCATATATTTAAATTTATTGATATTTACATAACCATTTTATTATTTTATTTCACGGTGTTTATGTTTCAAAAGATACAAATTTGGTAAATTATTTTTTCTCAATTTTCTTTCTTTGAGACACATGCCATGTTATGCATCTATATTTTTTCTATTAGATGTATATACTATCTATTACATGTTAAATCATCAATATCCTTATTTTAATGATATATTAAGATTAATTCAATTTAATTTTATATCATTGGGATTATAATTCAATGTTATCATGTCGTAAGAGTTTATTGAGGATATCTCATTGTTTATTGAGATTGTTTATGATTATGCTTTCATTGGTGAAGTATTTTGATGCATATATCAAGATAACTCATGGGTATTATTAATATATATGTATTAATGATATAATCATGTATTGGTACCATTTTTTCACTCAATTTTTCATATGGTGATTAATTATATGTTTTTAAGAAAGTATGATTTTACCACTTTCTTCGGTCGGAAATCTATGTTCCATCAAAAATAGGTTTTCTAAAAGAATTTTAATATATTATATAATTATCCCAAGTCCATAAAAATAAATTTGTAACCATGTTTTGTCATGTAAAAAATGTTTTTAAAATAGAATCTTCTTTTTTCCATTTAAGGAACCTTTATATACTTTTTTAATGTGAACAACGAATGTACGGAATTTACGGAATTACCCTCCATCATGACCATCATTTCGTTTAATCTTTCTTTAAAATAATGAAATGTTTTTTTATTAAAATAAATTTTTCCTAATATTGATGAAATTGTTTGTTTTAAATTTATTTTCATATAATTTTTTTTTAAAAAAAGGTTTATATTTAAAAAGTGTTTGGAATGATTTTCAAAACATCCTTTATATGTTTTAAAAAATATTTTTTTCAATGAAAAGTAGTTAAATTATCTCAAATATACCATTATATGTTTTCAATTTATTTTCAAGGAAAATGGTTTTCAAAAAAATTTCAAATTTTTTTTTATAAATTTTGAAGGAAAGTTATTTTTAAAATGATTTCAAACCTATTGTCAAAGTTTTAAAAGTATTTAAAATGAAAATGGGTTTCGAAAGGTTTTAGGTTTTAAAAATTCATTTTCAATGATTAAAGGATATTTTACTCATGAAATGTTTTTAATGGATATCTCAATAATATTTTCCATATAAGAAGAAATTTATTGAAGTTACTCATGCACTTATAATATATAATCCAAAGGTTACATTTAAATTTTTTTTAAATGGTTTTTGTTTTAATGGAATAAAATTTATGAAAACCCGTTTCTCATTCCCGGGTTATATGTTTATGAAACCCACACATATTACACGGGTCATATGTCTATGAAACACATTCTTATTCCAACGATTATATGTTTACGAAATATGATAATCATCAATGGGTTATATTATTGTGAAACACATTCCTCTTCCATGGGTTATATTCTTCTGCAACTCGTTTCTCTTCAATGGGTTATGCCATGGTAAGTGTTTATAAAACCCACTTCATTTAAAAGGTTACTCTAGGATGAAATGATTATTAATCCTATATATTTTCCATAGGTTATGATATGATTAAATTTTCATGATACCCAATTCATTTCAGGGGTTACGATATGATCTCATTTTAGGGGTCATGATATAATGAATGTTTTATTTTATAGAATCAAATTTATGTGTTATTATGTGATGTATGGGACCCATATCTCCCTCTAATTAATTGGGTATCAATGATGAATCCTAAGTATAAATATTATGTTTGAACATGAATATATGTTCACAATGTTATACATGGACTCAGTTACATGTCCATAAGTATTTAAGTGAACCTCATTACATGTTCACAATGTTCTGAGTGAACCTAATTATGTGTTCATAGTGTTATTTGGGACAATGATTACATATTCAAAATGTTATGTGAGGACATCATTGGTAGTTAAAAAGTTATCCATGAACATGATTACTTGTTTACAATGTTATTTATGGACCTAGTTTCATGTTAATTAATCTATTTCAGGACCTGATATCATGTACATAACTTAATGAGTGAATGTTTTTTTAATTATACATGTTCATGATGTTATACATTAACGTGTATGCAATAGTTCCATGTCTTATTTATTTTTTATGCATTCACATCTTTTGTTCCGGATTACCTTATGATTTATGGCTTATGAAATACTAATATTTAGGCCATGATTATTTTTTATAATATATGATATGAAAGGTATGATAGTGTAGTGATACAATCATGTTTTCGTACCCTTAATGTTCATCTTATCCTTACATATTTTCTTTTATTCATCTTTACTTATCATTCTAGACGAATCTTTTCTTATGGTCCCTTTCCTAAGGCTATGAAATATGGTTTTTTAGTAGAATTAATAAGGGGTAAGACATTTGTGTGTATATTTAAGATCTTTCACTGAGTTAGAATTTTTTTCCATGTTTATAAATGAACTAAACTAGTACATCCTTCGGGATTGTTTTTGTGTAATATAATAATTATTCAAAAAAAGTTGAAACCCATTCTCCCATTCAGATTTAACAATGTCTGGTCTTATGAATTGGATTGTTCTATCACCATTAAAATTTTTTGGGAGTCTATGAACCATCACAATGATTCTTTTTCTTATATTAATAACTTTATTCACCTCAAACAGTGTCTTAAGGGATCGTGCAGTGCTAAATACAATCAAATGGACAAAGACATCTCAGTCCCTGAGAATGATCTTTCCTAGATTAAAAAAACACCACTTGAACGGACTTCTCTTCAGATCCTAAAGCTGTAATCCACACCTACATAAAACTTAATATGTTCCTTTTACTTAAATACAACATTCATAAACAAATCATAAAAACAAAATGGCTTTCAGATGGTGATAGAAACACTATGTTTTATAACTCACTTCAACGAATAAGGAAATTTTGTCGTCCTCTTTTCTTTGTTATGGACAATGAAACCCTCATTGACTCTGAGGAGGCCATTTATAGTCAGGTGGTCGCCGACTTTGATAATATTATCAATAGACCAGATATCAATAAAGACCTTCTTCTTGAGGTCATTACAGTCTTGGTGAATGAAGAAGACAATATTTTTCTTTTATGCATCCCCCCTGGCAATGAAATCAAAGAAACAGTCCTCAGCCTCAATCCTGATAGTGCCCCGAGACATGAGGTATTTAATAATGGATTTTTTCAACATCATTGGAAGATAATCCAAATGGATGTATGAAAATGTGTAAAATCCATTTTTTCTAATGGGGTTCTCCCTCATGGTCTCAATTCCAAATTCCTTACCTTAATTCCCAAAGTGGCCAACGCTTCTGAAATTCATCACTTTCGGCCCATTTTTCTTATTAACTCTCTTTATAAAGTCATAAAAAAACTGCTTTCCAATAGACATTCTTCTCAATGACAAATAATTATTTCATGGAACCAATTTGGTTTTATCAAAGGAAGATCTATAGAAGATTTCATTTTCCTTGCCTCAGAATGAACCAATACATTGAACAAACTTAACAAAGGTGGTAATGTTGCCATTAATCTCGATATTAAGAAAGTCATTGATACCATTGAGAAGAGATTCATCTTCCATGTTCTACATTCCTTTGGTTTCAATGATATTTTCATCCATTTGATTAATTCCTTGTTCAAATTAGCTCTTATTTATGTTTTTGTAAATTGAACCACCAAGAGCTATTTTAAATGCACGAATGGTGTTAGGCAAGGTGACCCTTTAACTGAAATTCTATTTTCCATAGTGGAATATTACCTTAGCTAACTTCTCACATGACTTCATGCTCAAAACAATCTTAAACCCATTCAGACGGCTAGAAATTAATTGTGCCTATTCATCTTTTTTATGAAGATGATATCATAATATTTTTACAAAGTGATAAAATAAATATTCAAAATTTTAAAAATTCCTTGGATCATTATGAAGAGCTCTCTAGTCAATCTATAAGCTAGATTAAATCTTTTGTTTTATTTGAAATAAATTTTTCTCCTAACAGAAAAACTGACATTATCAATAGTCCTGATATAAAGAAGTATCCTTCCCCTTCACCTACTTAGGTGTTTCTATTTTTTGGGGAAGGCATAAATCCATATTCTTTTCCACCATTTTTAACCAAGTCGTCAACTAGCTGTCCACCTGGAAGGCTAAATCACTCTCCATGTCTGGAATGATTTGTTTGGTGAAATCTACTATTGGGTCTAAATTGGTCTACTCACTAATGATCTATAAATGGCATGTTGGTCTTCTGAAAAAATTAATGTTTACAACAAGAATTTTTCTTTGACTGGAAGCACTCTTGAAGGATAGCTTGTGACCATTCCCTGGGCTATTTGTTGCAAACCATTAGATAAAGGTGGGTTTGTATAAAAAACCATCGACTATTTAATGATGCACTTAAAGATAGACTTACTTGGATATTGATTAATAAAACCTCTAACTCCATTTCTTTTCCTAGATAATGATTCATTGAAATGTATATGAAAGGAAATTTGAAATTCATCCACTCTTTCATTTGTCCCTCCGTTAGAGAATCCTTTGCAAAAATTATGGTTAACTCTAGATGGATAGTTAGTGTTGATTATTCCATGAATTTTTGGATGGTTACCACCAATCTCCTCCCTAGTAAATACAAACTATACTATAAAGGATATCATAGAATATACTAAATTCAACTTTCCTCACAACATCATTCATGTTATTTATAATTACTCATATGATAATGACGATGATTTTCTTATATGGGAGCCTACTCACAGTGGGGTTCTTGACTCAAGAAGCTTTTACAATCACAATCTCTCAACTCCTAATCTCAACATTGTTTGGTAAAATCTACTGATAATCCTTGGATTAAGCATTCGAGACTCAATCTTGTTTGGTATATTTCTCCAAACCTTGTTCCCAAAGAGGGTTGTCTTCACTCTTTTGGAATCCAACATTGCTCTAAGTCCCACTTTTTCCACCAGCATATAAGAGATGCTAACCATATATTTTTGTCTTTTTCTACAGCTTCAGCACATTAGAATTATATTAAGGGCATGTTTGGCTACATATGGTCACTCTATAACTCAATTAGTGCTCAATTGAAACGTTGTGTGGTGCTTGATTCTTCACAGCAAATCAAGAACCTCTTCTTAGAAGTGGTTGCAGATCTCCTCTATGTGATCCGGTATGATAGAAATGACATTACCCACAATAATTACTCATTATGTATTAATGCTGGTTGGATGTGAATTCTAATTTCCATTATGGACGCCACTTCGATCTAGAATGATTATTGTGACAAATCAAGGTGTGATTTCGAGATCCTTCATTGTCTTAGAGTTGATGGTCTCTACAGGCAACCGAGGGGCACCTTTGAAGTGTTCTAGAAAACTCTGCTTCCAGGATGTAATAAATTGAATGTTGATGGACTTCCAAAGGAAATCTGGGGCCTTCTGGTTGTGGTGCTATCTTCATAGATTATATTGGGCAATGCCATTGATGCTTCTTTGGTAGCTGTGTTACTGCCTCATCCGTACATGAAAAAATGATGGGTGTGATTTATACAGTGAATTTCATCAAGAAAAACGTTTGGAACAATATCTGGATTGAGAGTGACTCAACCAACATTTTCCAAGAGATTTGGAACTGCATAGTCTATCTCACTTGGGATCTTAATACCCTTTGGATGATATGTGTTGCTTCACTTCTAGAGATCAACTACATTGTAACTCATACATTTTGTGAAGCGAACAGGGTTGTCGATGGCCTTTCCAACATGGGAATCAACCAGGGCATTACATGGAAGGATGATCTACCAGTTTATCTTCTCCCTTTTTATGAAAGGGATTTTAATACTATTCTTTATTTTAGGAACATGTAGTTCCCTTCTTATTTCTATAAATTGTGTCTTTGATTTTGACTGAGATGCGACCTTTCAAAAAAAAAGTTTATCACATCATTGGATAGAAGGATGATAAAACATTATAATCCACTTTAATATTTATATGGATATGTGTAGGGATGACTCTATGGATAAGTCTATGGATTAGGAAAAGTATATGAAACACATACCTATCTTGATACTACCTGAGGATGTGGCTATGGTACAAATTTACATAGGTGTAACAACTCCGACAAGGTGTGTCGGGCCTAACTCGGCATAACCTGGTACACAAAAATTTGTGTTGTGGCACATTTGCATTGAAAATACAAGGGGATATGATTTTGGAATTCAAAAACTCTTCATGAACCATCATGAAGGAATTTTTAAAAAATATATTGGCGATGGATAATCTAGGATAAAACTATAGTGTCCTAGATTATGGATGGTTTAAAAAGTTAGACATCCTGTAATTGGTTTTTCATGATTATGATTTTATCAATATGGAAAATGATTTTTTCACTATGGTTTTATGTTTTATTCAACAGATAGATCCCAAAGGAACTGCATTAATGGTGACTGCGACTGAAAATGAAAATATTTTCCTCATGATCATCCGAATGACATGGGAGCTAGAATGAAAAAACTCATCGCTATTCTCAAACATATTTCTCAAGCTAAAAAAATTACCGATCTTCCAAATGTGAAATTGTGGGTACAAAATTATATTGATTCCTTCATGAGGAAATGTGTACCTTATTTTTTCTGGTCTTGAGATCCACTCATTTCCAATAACTAGAATAATTCCAGTAAAATTTTATTCTCCATTCTCCAGTGTTCAGATAATGAGTAAGTCATTTTTCCTATTTATCAATTAGAAGGTGGAGCAGACTGCTAGTGGACTGTTATTAAGTATATGAGGAATCATGATGAAATTGAATCCATGGATTGAGATGAGTACAAGTACTTATTTATCAATAAGTTCATTCTTTGTGTTCTTCATATGAAGACGTAACAGGAGTACCTTGGGTTGACGAATAAATATTATAAATCTATCAATATCTATGAGGCTAATTTTAAAAGACTTATGATGTATGCTTTTGGTATTATAATCCATCCTGAATGTAAATTTGATATGTTCTTTTTTGTCCTAAAGCCATGTTTTAGAATGTATTTTTTCATAATAGATCATAGTTTATACAAATATATTGTAGGTTCTCAAATCAATGTATAAATGGAGGTTGGATTTTCATATAAATCTTGTGGTTTTAACAAGAAAAGGAAGATTGAGTTCCATTGAAAATTTATAAATTAGGGATAGAAGCAAATGTTTCAAACTCGTATGTTCTAAAACTATGGGAAAGAGAACATAAGAGAGTTCCTGAAAGTAACAAGAGGGCGTTTTAAGTATGGGAATCCTGGACCCTGAGAAAAACAATGTAAAAGTTATGTGAAGTGGAAATTCAATGAAATCAATTGAGATAAATCTCAATAGTATGAACCACCCACATATTAATGTTTTATGTTTATATTGTTTTGGAATTATTAGAATCAATTACCTAATCAAAGGGATAATATAGTTGATAATACCTAAAAACATATGATTAAAAAGGACAAATTGAGGTGTTATGAAATCACAATAGATGTAGTGAAAGATTATAATAATGGAAAAACTTATCCTTTCCCTCACCATATGGGATTTTAATGCTTGTTTTTTCATGAATAATCCCTATGATAATATTATTTTCTATCCTTTAGTGATGTTTCATTTGATTATATCACTCTATATGGATTTTCGAACAATAAAATCACATTTAAAGTTCCATTGATGCAAGTATGAACCCATGTGTCCATTAAAAATGTTTTTTGTATAAGATAAGACAATATTTATGGAAAATGGGTGAATTATATTTTTTATGGGTTATAAGGATAACCATTTATGGAAATTTTATTATATGATTTCAATAATATTTTTTGAGATTAAAGTATCATCTAACTATATGAGGGTTTATTCTTATTGGATAACCCGTTCTAACAATTTTTTGTTGATGGCAACTGAAGACAGATAAGAAGACATATCAAAGATATCATGATCTATTAGAACTTCTGGAATGAAAAATTCTCTTTCATTAATTTGGGTGTGATATGATTTTGAAGAAAATTAAGGCACCACCAACAGTTGAGAATGTACAGAAGAAAATTAACAAAATCAATTAACTATATCTTGTTGTGAATGTTATTCAAATTTCAAAAAAAAAGATCTTGAAACCAAAACTATTATCCTAGTACCTTAATTTACAATGAATATAATGGACCCTTAGATAATAATGGTGTTATGGATTTGTGATTGTTAAATTAATCCTATCCAGGTTCTCTATCATTCTCCATCAAAACATAATTGTTATATTTATCTTCCTTGTTCGTGTTTTAACTTTCCACCAATGTTCTTTTATGTGGAAGACTAGTTATGAATAACTTTACACGATCATTACGTTTCAAGCATTCCATTCTGAAAGGAAGTTTTTAGTGTTCATTTTTACAATGTGGTTTATATTAATGGAAGATAAAATTATTAATCCATTAGAAACATAGATGAATTATGATAGAGAAAATCATTTTATGGGAGGTAGAATGTAACACCCCAAGTTTTCATGAAATATTTTGTTCTGAATGAATGGAATATTTTGGATAATTATAATTTATTCTATAACTGAATGTATTTTTTAAAATTAAATTATAATGATCATTTGTTTTCCAACGCTGCATGTATGACTTATATTATCTTGATCTACATGCAACACAGATTTGTTTTGTGTTACATGCAATATTGAGTTTCTATGAAACATCATTTTATTGTTATAACAAGTTAAATGAGATTGTTATAACCTATCCATTAAATTTAGTAATATTAAAATAAATGAAGAATTTTTAAATAATATTTATAATTTTTTAGACACTTAAATCATATTGATAATAAAACATTTAATATTGGTAGTTTCATTTTATGTTATAAAATTCTATTATCTCAAATGAACATATTTTTATATACTTTTATGAATTATAATAAATTGAATTTAAAAAATTCATATAGATCTAATTTTATTAAATAAATTTCAATTTTTGAATTTACAATATTTAAATTATCTAAGGGAAATTTTGGATAATTTTTTGAGAATAAATATTTTTGATGAATATGAAAAAAATGAATTTAAATTCAAAACTGTTATTTCATTTAATTTATTTATATAGTTAAATTAAATTTTATTTTTTATTCAGTGTATAATTAGATCAAATATACATAAGTAAGTCCAATATAGGTCATTGTAACAAATTTCACTTTAACATTGGATATTAAAAAATAGAAAAATATTGACCTTTATACTTTAAAAACATACAGTGTCGTCCCCCTGATGGGATCAATTTTAAATTAATTTCTACCATTTTGGTATTTCAAATTTAGAAAAATGTATTAAATATTTTGAATCAAAATAATTAATAATTTTTAAAATGTTCAAATTAGTTTTTGACCAAAACCATTAGTGAAAATGATTAAAATTAGTTACAACAATAAAGCGAAAAAATCTCTTAAAAAAGAATAAAAATTATACTCGTGACCCAGAAATACCTATAAAAATTCCCAAAATCCATTATATGGACATATTTTGATAGTATAATCACTTTTATTGAATGTGGTTCATTATTGGATCCACCTTCAATGGAAAAAACGTGGGAGGAATTCTATTTCCAAAATTTTACAATAATGGGATTCTTCACCCAATATAAGAAGGCAGTCACCTCACCCACTTCAACACACCTATCAAGAATCTTTGGCTCAACCATGATCTACCCAAATAGATCCTAAAAATTCCTCCTCTAAACCTCAAATCCTCATCATTGGAAGAAAGAAATACAATGAATCCCATTGGTAAAAACCAAAAGGAGTTTCTCAAATAAGAGGTAAAATCATTCCTCAAGCTATTTAGTTTTATTATCATTTTCCACCACATCAATTTTTATTATTACATGATTATATAGTATCTCAAGAATAATAAATATACTAATATTTTTTTATTCTAAGGTTGATTCCTAAAATTACCCACAATTCCATCTAATGGGTAATGAACTAATCATTCATGTATGATGAACTACCAGCTCGTGAAAAGTTGATTAATCATTTTTCTTCTACCACATTTCATGGTTGGGAATTATGATGAAAAAATTGTGTTTATATATGATTAATGTGATATTTAATATGTTTTTATAATTTTATAATTATTATATAGAACAAACCATTATTTTTTTATTTTTTATTACGATGATAACTTGGATTGTGAATGTGTGGAGTACACCTTCTCAAGGCGATGTGATTCATTCACTCATTTCATGGGATGTATAAAGGATTTTTTTTTCAGAAACGTTTTTGATATATATCACATATCTATTATACATTAATGATATTATTTATATACATGTATATATATATTTCAACTATTTTCATCCTTTTAATACAATAACAAAACAAATGTAGTGTTCAGGCATACATATGTCATACCATCTCCATTAACGGTCTATTTCATTTAAATTTTATATATTATATATATTATTATAAATAATTATATTCTAAATATATATTATATTTATAAATTTTTTTCATTATTGAAATATGTGAATCATGATCTAAGTAATAGTATCATTTATAACAAGTCAAAACATATATGGAAAATAAAGTTGATTTTAACTGAAATGTACAAATAACATGAAGTTATCTATAAACAAGTAATATAAATTCATTAAAAAAAATATTATAATATATTATATATAATAGTATGGGTTTTTAATATACATATAATAAACTTATATTTATTATAATTTGGTTTTCAATGTGTAAGAATAAAGTCAAGACTTAAGTTAACAAAATTTTATCTCACTTTTTATTTTAGTGAGAGTCATGCCTTATGATCCACTCATTTCTTTTGTGTGGTGTGTATAATTCCAATACATGTATTCAATGAGTATTTTATATAAATTTATGTTTACTTACATATCCATTTTGTGATATTCAGTTCATGGGGTTTATGTTTAAAAATATACAAAATTTGTATTGTAATTTTGTCACAATTTACATTCTTTGAGACACAAGGCATGTTATGTCCCTATATTTTTCTATGAGGTGTAAATACTAATTTTTAAATGATAAATTATGAATCTAATTATTTTAATAATATTTCAAGCTTCATTTATTTTCATTTTCTTACTTGGGGATTAAAATCCTAGGTTACTAATTAGTAAGAGTTTGTTGAGACTATCTCATCATTTATCGAGATTGTTTATGATTATGCTTCCATTGTTAAAGTATCCTAATCCAAATCCCAAGAGAAGTCACAAATTTTGTTATACTCTATATATTTATGATATAATCATATTTTGGAACAATTTTCAACTCCTTTTTATATATAATGAAAAAGTAATTTTTTAAGAAAGTCTGAATTTACCTGTCTCTTCGGTTGGGAATTAGTGTTCCTTAAAAACCATGATATCTAAATAGGTTTAAAAAAATAATACAATAATATTATATTACCCTTAAAATAAAATATTATTTTTTTTACTTTTAAACAATCAGTTTTTAAAAAATGAATATTCTTTCCATTTTTTAGTCGAGGAACCTTTTTAGACTTTTTACGGTGCAAAAGGAATGTTCGACATGCCTGAATTTACCAACAATCATGATCTACATTCCCTTAAAGCTTCAATTAAAAAACTATAATGTTTATTTTATATAAAAGAAATTTTTTCCAAATAAAATGAAAATTCACTATTTTAAAGAAATTTGTTTTCAAAAATAATTTAAGTTTAAATTTTTTATAAATGATTTCCAAAATATCCATTATATGTTTTCAAATTGGTTATTTTCAAAGAAAATGATTTTAGTGATATCAGATATTGTTTTATATGTTTTCAATGTATTTTAATAGAAATTTGTTTTCATAAATTTTTTATTCTTCTTTAAATAGTTATCAAGGAAAAAGGTTATAAAAAAATTTACAGACTTATTTTTATGTATTAAATTTATTTTCAATGATAAATGTTTTCAATATGTTTTTTATTTTAAAAATACTTTTTCAAATAAGAACAAATATTTTACTCAAGAATTTTTTTTAAAGGATATATCAAAACTATTTTCCATATAAGATGAAATCAATTTATCTGACTCGGTACCTTTTGGGAAATAATCACAAGGATACACTCATATTCATTCTCTAAATTGTTTTTGTTTTGATGTCATGATATTTATGAAAACCTATTATCATTCACGGGATATATGTTTATGAAACTAATTCATCTTCCATGGGTTATAGATTTTTTAAACTTGTTCCTCTTCTACTTGTTATATGTTTATGAAAAAAATTTCTCTTCCAAGGTTTATATATTTATGAAACTTGTTCCTCTTCAATATGTTATATACTTATGAAACCTGTTTCTATTCAATGGGTTATACCATAATAATGGATTATGAAACCCACATCCTTTCTGTGGTTATTCTAGGATGAAATGATTATGAAACCTATATATTTTCCATATTTTATGATATGATTACATATTTATGATACCAATTTTATTTCATCGGTTGAGATATGCTCTATTTTTATGTTTCATTATACGATGCAAGTTTAATTATCTTACGTAACACATATGTATGAGTTATTATATGATGGGTGTGACCTATATATCACTCCAATTCATTGGGTAATGATGGATTAATCACGAGTACAAATTTTATTTGTGAATCTGATTACATGTCCAAAATGTTATGCATGGACTTGGTTGTATGTCCATATGTCTATGTGTGAACCAGATTACATGTTCACAATATTATGAGTGAACCTATTATGTGTTCATAATGTTATGTGTGAACATTATTAAATGTTCACAATGTTATTCATGGACCTGGTTCTATGTTCATATGTTATATATTAACCTGTTTATATGTTAAAAATTTTATGCATGGACATGTTTTCCCATCAATAAGTCTATGTGAGGGCCTAATTTCATGTCCATAACATAATAAGTGAACCAATTACTACTAATACATGTTCACGATATTATACATCAATGTGTATGAAAAACTTCTGTGTATTATTCATATGTTATGCCTTCATGGATTAATTTCTTAATTATCTTATGATTAATGTTTTTTGAAGTGTTAAACATTATTCCATTATTTATGTTTATGATCTTTGATATGTTAGGTATGATATTATAATGATATTATCATGTTCTCAGACCCTTTTTATTATGTTAGGATTACATATTTCCATTTTTTACCCGTACCATGAACTTGATATCACTCCATTAATATGTTTCCTTTACCTTGGTTATGGAGATTAGTTTTAAATGGAATTATTAAGGGGAATATATTTGTGGGACACATTGAAGATAAATCATTGAGTTAAATGATTTTTCATCCATGTTTACAATTCCACTAAACTAATATGGTCTTCTAGTTTCTTTTTTGTGTAATGTATTAAATATTATACTTAAATGATGTAATGACTATGTATATTAAGAATTGGTTGTTATACATATAATGGGATAGGTCTTGGAATTTTGGCTATTGGGCCTTTGATCCATCAAACAAAAAATGGGATTCAATCCACTATGTATTTTGGTCATGTTTTTGGTCACCACTCAACCTAGTTGAGTATACTATTTTATTTTGTAATAAAAAATTTGGTTTTCCCATACCTGTAAAAATGATATATTTTTGTTCTTAAATGTGAGTTATCCAATAATCAATTCGTTCTGATTTTACTAGATAATCATGTGTTTTAAAATGATAGGTCATCCATGATGTTCTGACCATGGTTCCTATCTCAGATGGTTTCTAGTGGGGTTTATTCCTGGAACAAGAAATACTCAATGACTTACTCATTTATATTGAGATATGATTATATATTATAATGAAATTAATTCATTATGGTTCCTTACAAATGATAAATATGAAATCACATTGATCCACATGATGAGAGTTCTTTATCACACACCCTATTGATGGAATTTATTTCCTACGATGGGAATATCTTATATATTTATGATACATTGTTGAATCATTCCCAAATCCCAAAATGAGACTAGTTAACCATATTCCAGCAATTTTATCAAAACTGTTACTTGAGGATAAAAAATGTGCATATCATAGATTCATAATTTTTCAATTATTAATCTATAATACATTTTTTATGACCATAATTGAGAAAGTTGGTTATTATTGACATCCATGGATGGGGTTGATTTATATAAATTTAGACTGTACCTCAAATATTTTTCCTATATATTGTAGTAATGATTGTATTGAAAATAAATATAGTTTTGTTGAATGTATTAGGTAGAGTATCAAACTTGATTCTTACCTCAAAGAGGAACCCTATGTATGATATCATAGATATATGCATCAAATCCCACATAGTATGTGTGACATAGTCTAAGGTCATGTGACAAGTCTATACAATGAAATTTAATGTTAGTTCATAAAGATGTATGTGGGAAAATTTCAATAGGAGAAATTTGTGGCTTGAAATTTTGAGAGACATCAAATGTATCCCATGAATATTATAATCAAAGTCTATGTAGTTTTGATATTTAGATAATTTGTCTCATGAGTTTTATGATAATTGATGTTTGAGTGGGGCTTATGCAGATGATTATTCCCCTGGATATTTTATAAAAAAAATTCCCTCTTAAAGAGAATATATAGTTGGGGAATACACTTAAAGAATATTCCAATTTTAGTTTAATTTTATTATTCCTAATTGACCATTCCTCACAAGTCTCTAAAATAATTTGAGTCGCCCTCAGTTTACGAAACAATAGATACTTGAAGATTAGACAGATTGTATGATATTGTAGAATTGAATTTTTATGGTGCTTACATAGTAAGGCTATACTATGAAAACATACATATTTGTCTCATGTAGGGTATGGCTTCATGAGAGAGGAAATGAAATTTAAAAAGTAATACTAAAATGTGGAAAGCTATATGAGGGTATTATGGTCATTATAGTTAAAATGGACTCATGAAATAATTAGTTAAAATATAATTAATATAAGGATCTTGAAATGTTAAAAAACATGTGTATCATAATTAAAATAATAATTATAGTCACTATATTTCATATATTCATAGCCTATTTATATGTAAGGGAGGATGATTAAACCACAAGAAGTTATTAACTCATGAGGAGAGTGGTCACCAGAACATTATGAATAAACAGCAATATGGACACAAAATTAAGATTAATCTAAGAGGAGAGACTAATATAGGACTTATGGTTCATGATGAATAAAAAAGGATAAACATTTACTTATCTCAAAATGAGAAACTCTGATAAGGAGGCTATACAGAGGAATCTCAATAGGGAGAATATAATAAAACAAAAAGGATACATTTTGGCATAAATTGGTTGAAGATATCATCATTTCTTACACCAAGGAGGGTTACCATGTAAATACCTATTCCTCATCTAGTTATTTATAAGAATGAATTATCATAAAATCAGTAGTACACCAAATTCAATTCTCATATAACATGTACCTTCTCTATCATTAGATAGACCGATAAGGATGATCACTCTTATAGAAGAATTAACCATAGCAGATAGAAAATAAAGTGACTTACACCAAATTATATTCCCATGTATTTACTCATTTATCTTCCTTAAATAGATGAATAATGATAATCATGAATGTTCTATAGAATATGTTTGGATAACATGGGGAACTTTTTAGTGCACGAGACAGGTGAGCTCCCCAACTTCTACACAAGGGTAATTAATTTCATTACCATGTATGAATCAAGCAATCACATGACCTCAATGAGTTTATCCACTATTAAATGGTACCATGACCTAGTTATTATTTACATGGTATAATAATTGATCCTCTTGGATATGGTTTTATGACCTGGGTCACAGAACCATCTTTATGGATGTTGAAATTCCAAGGGAGAATGAACATTGGTCCATGTGGATTGAAACATATTTTGAGGAAAATGTGAACATATAAAGGTTTCATGATTGGGTGTTCATGAGGATGGACACGTGATATGATAGAACATGATCTTGGATAACCACCCACACTGATAGGATGGATTCACATGGTTAGGGGGTATGAATTTAACACATAACTAAGGGTTTTTATGATCTTAATTTCATATAAGCAACACATTAAAACACTTATAATGAATTCAATAGGAATTGTGACTCTAAATGGATCCAAATGGATTGTAGGTTACATCACCAGGTCTACATAGAGACATCACATGATCACGTAATTACCTAGAGGGTTTCTCCAAGAGTTGGGGCCTCACCCTCTATGTGTATTACTTTTATATATACTTCAGTGATTCATTATATCTCATGGTGTTAATTTTTTTCTTATTCAAATGAGATCCAATGTGCTTTGAAAAGAAATGGGTTTAGATAGCCACACTTTTGAGAAATAGGTGCACTATGTCCATAGGATTTAGGTGTTAGATGGTTAGAGAACACAATAGGAGTATCTAGTTTCAATGATTGATCAAATTATTGAGTCAAATGTCCTTGGAATTTCTCATAACCCTAGATGAATCATTATAATATGTTTTACATTTGTTGAATAATTCTGTAACTATGTGTCATGAAAATCACTTAAATAATGTTCAGCATAGTCCTAAGAAATTATATAAAATGTATTAACCATATGATCATTCTATACTCAATATCATTTAAAATAGTAATCATATGATGATGTGGAGGTATCATGATCAGATATATCCCTGGGATTCATGCCTTCATACAACCCTTTATGGCATACATTGTCCTTTAATCAATCTCATGTAGGGAAGGCATAGATTTCCCAAATGGTTCATCAATATATAGTCACAAAATAATTTCCTTAGAGTGTCTAATGTAGGTGGATGGTTGTTGGTCTATTGGGGATCCTTCACATGTTGAGGTCAGGGGATGTGAGGATGAAGACAAGGATCTTTATAATGGATGGCATTGACGGATTTTATTTGGTGAACAAAGTTCTATCAACGTTCTTAATGATAGATGAATAGTCTCATGAACCCTCTCAACTTCGTACCATATCAATGTGAAACACATTATTGTGATGTTTTATTGACCATTGAATAGTTTAGATATGTCTAAAGTGAGTAATCATTTCGACATTGGGATTTCAATGATGATACCCTATGATAGTACCTCCTCCAAACTACAGACCCACCACATGACTATTCTTCCTTGAAGTGTGAACATACACTTGAACAAATCCTTCCTTAATGACTAGACTAAATTTTTGTCTCCATGGTGTTGTCACATTAAGTTTTATATGATAGGTTTGGCCAGCATGTTGTCTTAATAGGTTGGAATTGTTTTATCATATCCATATTATCTTGAATAATATCAAAAAAAATATGTCACTAAATAATAAAATAAAATAGAAATAAATTATAATTTTATGACCATTCCATTGATCGAAATTGTCACTTCCAAACCACCTCAAAATTTATCGAAGTGATATATGAAAAAGTAAATTTTTATTTTCATGGGATTCTTCAAAATTATTCAACAACACAGTCAACATGATTCATAAAATAATGTATTCAATCTTGGTTTTCGATCAACTCTAATCTCACATGGAAATGTTCAAGGAAATGATTTAGTGGTGATAACAAAATTATCCCTTATAAATAGATTCACTCAAAATGATACACCGTTAATTTAGAGTTTTTTTGTTTTTATGTGATCTTTATTTGGGGAGTTCTCTAAGAGGTATTATCATCAACTCTAGCTTACCAAAAATGTGCACAATGCATGGGGATTTATTATTAGTTAAAAATAAAAACCATTTAAATTTAACGTTCTGATTTGGAGGATATTGCACCATGTACCCCTCACTAATAAGGATGTTAAATCCCAGGGTTTCTGGTTAGATTCAAGGTTAACCTTCTACAAAAGCCCCCATGAGATTACCACGATCCTGCTATTCTTTTTAAGAGATTGGGCTACTGCTATTCAAGTTTGGTTTGGAGATTTTAAAAGTTTATCCCCTCATGATATTATTAGTGATTTGTTTATCATACTATTTTTCAAGGGTTATATAAGAAGCAAACCTATGTATATGGATCGACTGATTATCTTAGAGGAAGGCTACTGGTGATTATGGGAAGTAAGGAATAGTGCTCATTGTGAGGGTTCTATTGGATCATTTCAATCCATGGTTATCTAAACTAGATATTGGGTGGTTGAACTAGAGCCTTTTGGTTAAATATTTTGAGAAATATATTTCTCTCAAGACCATCATTCACATCCATGGAACACCTTATTCCAGGATTCATGCATCCAATTAGGGACACTGGATCTACTGGATCCCCCCAGCTGCATCATAAAAGTAATTGTTGTTGGGTCTCTTTGCTCGTGGTTTATGCAAGGAGTCAATATCTTTCAAAAAAATAATAAATTTAGGATTATGTCCTTCAGTGCCTACTATTTTCCATGAGACTCACACATTCTCCAAAAAAAGACACGTGATATAGTATTGAAATGTACAGAGGAGAAAACATTGAACTATCTTCGATGTAGACTAACTCCAAAATCATTTGGCACTTGTTGTATTACACACCTGTTTCATCAGGAAATTATAGCATGGAATGGATTCCAATCATTGAGTTACCATTGTTACTTTTCCTTGAAACTCCCAAGAGTTACCCCATCCGTAGCTTTGTAAGGACATGATTTCCAAAGGCAGGTGGTCATTTGGGTTTTCATTCCCAGTGACTCTTGGGTACCCTCTTTGGTCGATAGGATGGGAGGTCAGGCTCAATACATCCTTTTTTGGGAGGATAGTTTCCTATTTAGGGACTCTCTTATAGATTTAAGATATGTTCATGAAATATTTCCTAGACCCTGATACGGGAATGATTACCCTTGCGACAATGAATTGATTCTGAACATGTATCAATAGAGATTATCTTATGTATATCACGAGTTATTTATTGATCTCTTATTTAAAAATGATTATTTGGAACATGGATTTTCTCATGCACTCAGGAGTTTAGTGACGTAAAGGGTCATGGTTGGAATTCTGAGGATGGGATTGAGCCTCTAAGAGGCATCCTACATATACTGTGAAGACAATAATGAAATCCCACATAGTTTTTTTGTCATATTTTAAGGTCATATAATGGGACCCATCCATGTAGTTTAACATAATATGTTAAGGAAAAAATTAACACGCTCAGACCTCAATGAGGTGTCATACGTATTCTATTTAACATAGGAATAATAGTCCATGTAGTTATTTTTAGGGGTGTCTGTGTGGTGATAGATATGACAATAGACACCCTAGGCAGGACTTATGCATATAAGACTTCCCTTGACTGTTTCATTAGGGATATGTCCCTTTGAGTAGAGGTGGGATAAAATTATTCTTATATGACAGATGTGATGATCCCATGTTATAGGAATCCTCATCATTCCATTAGTATGGTCATTGGAATCTTCCATGCCCATGTGATCCATGATCAGGGTGGGAAACATGAGATAACGATAGATTGGACACATTTCGTGAGAGTATATCAGCACAGGGACTACACATTATGTTTCCCTTTTAGAGGAATGCTCACACATCTACTATAAGATATGGTATAGAGATCAGTCCTTAAATAGGATTTCTATATATCTTGAATACGGTAGGAATTGTAGTTCTTGTATTTCATATAGACTTTAACCTGCTGATAGGGTAAGGTAGGTGATCATGCATGGAGAAATTTAGGAGATATCTAGGATGCTAGGGGCTTATGATGAAATGGATTCCCGGTCAGAGGAGATATATTATAGCATGTCTATGATTGGGGCTTACACACTTGGTTTACCCATGATTGGTGAACTCATAACTTGTCACTGGTTAGGGCTTGCTCTCTAAGGTTTTCAAATTGGTATCACGTAATTGGTCAGGGATTAAACACCAAGGTTGCTTGTGTGGTGTACACAATCTTTATCCTCAGGTCGATTAAAGAGTGGTGGTGATGACCAGGATGATCTATCTGAGAGCATGATAGTAGAGGGGTTGCATGAATGAATAATCTGAACTCATCAGGGAGACTTCCTCTAGAGAAAGGTAATACGACTGCAGGTTTTTTAGCTAGTGTCCACCTGGATTGAGCCAGTGTAGGAATGTAATACAAATCATACACGACATAAGGGAATTCCTTGATATGTATCATTCATCATTGGGAATATCTTGATTTTTTACCTGATACGTTGGGGGTATGACTAGATGGACATGTCATGGATGCTTCAAATTTCCATGTGGACATGTCATAAGGTCCTTCACATGTCCTAGTGGGCTTGTCAGGAGTACTTCTCGTGTCCTTGTGGGCATGTCAGGAGTGCTTCGTGTGTATCAGCGCCCGTGCCAGGAGTGCTTCATGTGTCCAGGTGTACAGGTTAGGAGTGCTTCGTGTGTCCTCTTGGACATGTTAGGAGTTCTTTGCATGTATGGGGGTACATGTCAAGGGGTTCATCACAAGTTCACGTAGAAATGTCTCAGGTGTCACACGTGACCAAATGGATTGTCCCCGATGCCTTCGCCTGTTCATGGTGGGAATGTCTGGATGACTTGTTAGGAGGTTATATGGAACTACTCTGGGGGTGTATCATGTGTCACTCAGTGACCACGAACACCACTCACCTCACTCCTTTTGATATCATTTGCATTATTTTATGAAGACTAGGGATCACACGACTTTCTATGAGTGATGCATATGATTTTACTCGTTTTTTGATGTTTCATCGCATGACCAATATGGGTCGCATGGATCTTTCACAAGAATATCCTGGAAACTTCTATCTTCTTTCCATTAGGGTACCGTTGGGTGGTTCACGAACTCTTGAGGACTTCTATGTGATTAGCCAAACATGTATGGGGTCTTGACCTTGGGCTATCACATGTTAATATGGACGTGTATGCGGATAATCTCATGATAATTCTCATGTGTCAATGACTCCTTTACATGATCTATGTTCATTATCTTTGGTTGTCTTCACATGATCAAGGTTGGATGCTTCGAGCTGGCTCGTATGACTAGTGTAACATGTCCTTGAGTCATCTCATGTCCATGGTGACACATCAAAGGGTTGTCATGAGATCAATTTGACTTTTACGAGACTTGAATTGCAGCCAATATGTTATATCCATGGTTGTCCAAGGACATCTCATGACCATAGAAATGTCCGGTGGGTATTCATAGGGGCTTGTGCTTATCCAAGTACCAGAAGTGAAAATCTAAAGGGATTATGCCTTATGTTTCATGGGAGGAATATGAACCCATGTGCTCATGCGGAAGGCGTACATCATAGGTTTTTCATAGTGAGGGTAGACCCTATCCATGGGAACCTTCATGTGCTATGGGGGTGTTTAAATGATACCAATTTGTCCATGTGATTTGCATGAGATCGAAATGGGATCGTGGAGAAGTCAACATACATGAGTAGAAACATCCTAAAAATACTACAATCACGGAAGGGGGGATCCCTTAGTGAATATGGAAAAGGGATTTCCCATGGATTATTGAGAGTACTATGAATACACACACTTGTGAGAAGAACCCTATCCAAAGGATCTTCCTGATGCTTGGCCACCCAAAAAATTGTATTCCTTTGACATTGATCATGAGATCAGTCCGATGGTGATACATGAAGGATGAATATTCAATGTCTCCATGTGCATGAGTAAGGGTATGTAGTGCATGTATATGGGTGAATGGACTTTGAGTAACATAACCTTATTATCGATCTCCATATTAGTGGAGTTTTTGGGAATGCTCCATCTCGAGGCGACCTTCTCTAAGGCTACATGTCTGTGTTTCGGGCCACATGAGGGTTCTCCCGTGATCAAAGGAATGGATTTTGATGGGTCTTGTGGACATGCCTTGGGGGTTGTATGCACTCACTGTAAGATGAAGGGTAAGTGTGTGGGTTCTTACACACACTAAGGAAATGCTTGCAGGGAATTCTTCAAGGGTGCATGCAGGTCACATGAACTTGAAGGGGTCTTCTGATGAGCTTCATGATTGTACAAAGAGGATATATATTGAGTCACGGTATGTGTGGGTCAATGATAATTTCATGGCTAGGAGTGCACGATTAATTGGTTTTATGTCCTCACTACATATACGCAAAGGGTGTCCATGAGAATCTTCCAGGTTGGGGATGTCATTTTTAAAGCCGGGATTTTTTTTTATAAAAGTGTTTTTTTAAATAAAATATCAAAATGGGGTAGGGTTATGAATATTTATAAAAACGGGTATCAAGATGCGTAAACCCCATTCACGCATCTTTGGCGTGGAGAGATGTGTGAATAGGGTTCACGCATCCTGCACAGTAGTGATAAAAGATGATTGAACCCAGTTCACACATCTCCCCTCAACATGAAACATGAACATGGTTCATGCATCTTTTGTAAAAGTTATGAAGGATGTGTGAACCCCATTCACGCATCCTACAGAAAATTTTAATTTTTTTAGTTTTTTTAAATTTTTAAATTTTTTGTTTTGTTTTGTTCTCACAAGTCTCTCCGTTCATGCGGTTCATGCACCCTTTGGTACAGTCACATGAAACAGGAAGGATCATATGATAAAATTATTTGATGTCGCGGAGACTTTTGAGAGACCACCGAGAGTCGCAGATTCCTATGTTGGATGCATTCAAGTCTTGATGTGAATTCCCGAGAAGTGGTAGTGACAAGGGGTGAGTGTCAAACCAGGGTGTATGGAGGTCTAATATGATTCCTCATGTGGCACATAGGCATGGCTACTTTGAGTTTGTGATTAGTGACATTGAGAGGATGGTTGGGATCATTAGAGGTGTGATCGAACGATGTAGATTGAAATGATATCACGTTCGCGGAACACGTGATCGAAGACGATGGTCGATATCAGCGGTAGGCACAAACCGATGACCTAGATTTGATCACGTAGAAACATTAGCACCCCACAATGAATTACCAGATCTCATTTCCTCCGGTACATAATTAATTTATTGATATTGTATAGTTTGTGCTGACAAAGGGGTCAGAACCTATACAACATGACTCGCTTTAACCCAATGGGCATCGACCTACTTATGGTCCCGCATGCCTATGTTCATGCACACCTTGGGCCCTACACATTGGAATGGATCATGACTTGCGGGAGGGTTGCTCCCCAAACTTTTGGTCCACTGGTCGACCAAGCAGAATCTAAAGGGAATGGTCAACTTAGGTCCCACATGGGGCTTGGATGAATTGGTTAGTGGTTTTCCATTTTTTTCCATTTTTATGATATCAGTGGTAATAAAAACCATTGACTGCTAGGAATAAAATTCTTAGTATAATTATGGGTATAAGGTGTATCTCCTTAAAACCTAAGCCTCCACTAGTCGACCGGGCTGAATTTGAAGGGAATGGTCAACATAGGTCCCACATGGGGCATGGTTGAATTGGCTAGTGGTTTCCCATTTTTTTTCCATTTTTTGGCTATCAGTGGTAATAAAAACTGGTGACTGTTAGGAATAAAATTCATAGAAGGATTATGGGTCTAAGGAGTATATACTTAAAACCAAAGCCTCAATGTATGCACATCTCAATGTATTATTCAATTGTTTGGCACGGTGCTTTGACCATTGGTGGCAATGTGGGACATGCCCGAATATCGATGCCAACAAAATTCCCCCCTTAGAATGAGATTCATTTGAACAAAAAAATCTTATTCTAAGAAGAACATAAATCAAATTTCCACATCCCCAAGTATATGATGATCATGGCACTGAACTCCCTAAGAGGCCCTATCCCGGGTATGACTAAGTAGCTCTCAAGTGCTTATGCAGATGATATATATGGCAACAACTACTCGACTGAATCCAATATAAGATGTATCACCATCATGGGTCATAGATTCCATGAAATTGGAATGTATGTAAATTCCAAAATGATGTAGAGATATGGTGGAATAGAACTTGTGGCTGGATCTATAGTAAAATACATGGATGCTGGTACATATCCCATGAGGATGTGAATTATGTCTTATATAGTTCTAAAATATATCACAATGAAAGTTAAAATCAGGAATAGGATAATAGGTTCATTGATATGGAAATCTGTGATGAATTTCCTTACTTATATTTAGCTCATACATATGAGGGGAAATGTCACTAATTTGTGACAAAATCCTGGGTGAAGATCCATGTCTCGGTGGAGATGCTAATAAAATCATCCACTATTCCTATCCTTTGTGTGTAATAGAAAACGAATCTAATTTCATGGATTTCAGTTCTTGACTTCCAATAGGTTTCTTTTCGTGGAATTTTCATGAATTCCCACATAACTGAAATCCTTCATTGATGGTTCAACCGTAGTGGTCTTGAGATCTTCAAGTCTACATGGTAAATTCAGACATGGAATCCTTCCTAAATGTGGAGTGATCTAACTTTTTACTAAGTCAAGGGACATAGTGAGAATAGCATGATTTTTTCTGAGCCCATATAAGGGCCCCAAAATCATGGCATATTTTCTATCTGTTTTTTTCCTAAAATTTATTATGCTTCATACGAGGAAAGAATTAGTGGGAATGGACTTGGTTTTTTCACAGGACACCATTCATGGGTTTCCAACCTAACAAGTCTTTTTCCTATTTCATTTTATAGAAGATAAATATTTCTTGGATCAAACAAAGTACATGTCCATCAATCAAAGACTCTACTTTTTCCATGGATGTCCTTATCGTGCTTTCAACTTAACAAGTATTAGGTCTCAAGATATTTTAAGATCAGGAACATTAGACCATCATTGTACTGTATTTTAGGGTCTTCCATCTCGTACCTTTGGGATGCCAAGTAGTTTAAATTATTACCACCAAGCCTTTTGTTGTTCTGTGTAGTTTAATGTCATACCACTCAGACTTTTATAGAATATGGGGCCGGAAAACTGGGGGTGGTGCCAAACACAATGGGGTGATGAGTTCAATCGTGGTGTTTTGGGGGCTAATGAGGATCGGTGTTCCTTTATTACAAGGTGGATATGTATTTATTTGTTTGGTTAAATCATTTTTTCATTGATATTATGGACAAGAAAATTTGATATCCACTCTTTTCCAAGGGCTATGAAAGATTCATGGGGTGGAATGGATAAGGGTGAAATGCTAGCGAATCTATGCCTACTTGGATAATTGGAATGTGGGTGATGTAAATTACAACCCAAAAGTCTGATCAGAATGATATGTAATGGGGTAGACATGTCGAGTATGTCCCTTGACACTACGGGCACATCGGGTTCCTCCACAATGTTTTTGTGGCTCAAAAGAATTAGAAGGCCCTTTACATTGGGACATGATGTTTCTGGTTGGTTGGCCTATGACCTTTCATCAATAGCATATCCATGAAAAGAGATCTCTTTTCAATTCTAGGGGATATGAGATATTTATGAATGCTCAAACATCATGCTGATGAAGTTGGGTAAGGAAGGAAGGCTATCCAAGATGGGTTGTGTCTCCCTAGGGCAACATAGCTCTTAATTGAACAGCTAGAGACCTACACTTTATGGTTTTGAATCACATGGTGTAAGTGACCACAAATTTGAAAAATTATGGTCCACATTCCATCCTTGAGAATGTGTATAATACATTGTAATGATATGTCGAGGGTATAAAATCTACTTGGATAGTTTGATTTGGAGAATGTGAATCATAGACTAAAGTGTTCAGGTCATGAGGAAGGTTTGGTATAGAAATTAAGGGGTAACTTATAACACAATGGTGTTCTTGGTTCCCCCTTGGTGACATTGGGCTCACAAGAATAAAAAAGATCTTTACGTCAAGCCAATATATCTTTGGTTGGTGGGTCTGAGCCCTCACATCAATAGTACGGTCATGGAGAGAAATATATTTGTTACATTAGGGGCAATGAAAGCATTTCAACAAAATCAAATGCTTCAAAATATGAAGCGGGATATATGGAAAATGTAATATATAAAAATGGTTAGATTTCCCTAAAAGTTATTCGCTCACCTTTTGAACATATTCTCATGGCTTGGGGATGTGATGAATCATTGCTCCTATTTTTTTGGACACCAGGGATTAACGAGCATAACCAAGATTTTATTAGGGTTACTGAATAGAACTTACAAGCATTATTAAATATTTATTTGTGCCCTATTTTTTCCTAAATTCTGGAAATGAAAGGTTTAGCAGGAGGAGACTCGACATTTTCTCAGGTCTCCCTTTTCAGGTTTTCAACATTACAGTTTTTGTGTCACATTCATTAGTAGTTTAAGGACTTGAAGTTTGAACCATTATGTGGTAGAGTTTAAGTGCATATATCTTTTTCAAAAGTTTGAATAGTTTAAGGTCATGCCACATTGACCTGGTATGGGGGATGATACAGAAGAGTTTTATTAAGATACTGAGGGTCAAGAGTACTTCAAAATTCATCAAAGTGGGTGGTGGAGATGTTGTAAATCAAGGATCCAGGTACTCAGGTCATGAGTGAGGATATGATATGGTCATTCTAGGTGTACCTATAACACAATGGGGAGTTGGGTACCATCATGGTGAATTCATGCCCACGTGAATCAGAAATCCCTATACACCGGGCCAATATATCTTCATTTGGTGGGTTTTATCCCTAGAATCAATAACATGGCCTTGCAGAAAATCAATATTCCTCTTCAGGGGAAGTGGATGGTTTGCGATGACCCAAGATATTTGAGACATGAAGTATGGGTCATGGTCTTCAGAGGTTATAAATATAATGGAATAACTATTTTCTCTGGTTGGTTAGGGTAAGGCTTTTGTAGTCCTTTGATAAATAAGGGTTTTGGATGATGAACTTCACAGTTTATCATAATGTAGTGGGATTTCATTGAATGCAGTTTAATGTCTTGGAGTGATGAATCAATTCTATGTACTTTAACGTCATGCAGGAAGGGAGAGGGCAGATTTACATGACAAAATAGGAATCTATGAGGTCCTTGATGTATTGGGCTTGAAGCCTAATGGTTTCCTTTGTAACTCATCAGGTTGGGAATCAATGTGCACATAGTTCATGGAGAACCGTGTAGTTTAACGCCATATTTTGATGACATAAGTTGCATTTTAGTATATTTTCATTCAACTAGGACACCTTAGGGATACTATCCCTTAGGGGGGAACTCATTACGTGGAAGAATATACCTCATGTGAATGATGAAAAAAGAGGTCCACACCACACCATGTGCTTTTCCAATGAGGACACAAGTCAAAAGTCTAAAAAATTAGATGGAATAATTTGTTGTGCATGGGGATAGACACGAAGACATAATGTCTGGTTGTTCCTACATATCCTCTGAGGAAAAGAACCAAGACACAGAGAGTTTTGGATATTCCATGTAGTTTAAAATCATGAAGGGAGAACTAAGGTAGAGCCGATGTGAATGAGGGCCAAAGAGACCCTCACCATGCCATGTAGTTTCTCATCTTGTGGTAAGGGAGAAGGGTGACAATGTAGTTTATTTTCATATTTCTAGTATAATTAAAGGGGATACTACCCCAAATGGGATGCACACGGTATACAAAAACAATCCTGACATGAATGGGGACCTAAGCAGTCTGCACCACACCACACACTCCGAGGAGGGGACTTATGCCAATGGGCTAGGAATGATCAAAGAGTCAAGGTCTACACATGAGGAAAATTGCTCAAGTATTACTACATATCACATGAGAATTGGAATCAATCTACATGTATTTCTTTATATTCCATGTATTTTAACATCATACAGGTAGGACAATGGTCACTCGAGGTGAATGGGATGGATGTCATAGGTTTGTGTAGATTTATGTCATGTGGTAAGGGCATTGGATCATCCAACCTGAAAGAAATATAATCCTATGGATTTCCCTAGAAATAGGGAGTCGGGATTCACTACATATATCATTTAGAATGATAATAAAACCTCACGATGTTCATAAAATTTTTCACTGTTGGAGACTGACACCATTGAGGGTGTACGCCTCAGAAGTGGTTCATATGAGTATATAGTTTCATGATGTGTAGGGGACATTGACCATTTGTTTTAACATTATATGAAAAGGAATCATGACATACCCTTTATATCCCTAAATTTAGGATGATTATGGGATCATCCCAATCCTACACACCTCGTTTTGGGTGGGTAAACTCTTGTCGAAGTACCTAAGCCCACATGAGTTGTGATGGATTCAAGAAACATGGAATGATATGGAACCATCCCACTATTCAGATTCATTGAGGATAGGATGGGATTATTTTATGTCAGGTGGTGGTTGGTTCAAGATATATGATCAAGGAATCCCTATGAATCACACGGACAATGGTAATCAAGTTGTACATAGTTCTAGAGAGATGGTGAAGTTTAATGTCATGCAGCGATGACTTATCTGCACAATTTATTATCATGTGCAAGACATTCCTGGCAGTTTAAAATCATGCATCAAGGATGAGTATGGGACTTACCCAAATATGGATTCCATATCTTTGGTGATTATGAAATGTATTTATTGAAAAATCTCACATTTGTGGGTGGTGTGACACACTCCCCATTCACGGTGACCAATGAATATGCTCAATTACGATAGAACTATTGTATGAAATAGGGCCCCACCAACCTAGGTTCGAACATTGAGTGAATCATCCATGGTATCATTGGTGTTCTAAGAGCTAGCACTAATTCTCCTTAGAGGAACGAACAAAGTTGAACCTTTTAATTGAAGTCCATTGTTGTCTAGTTATGGAGGATTTCTAGGTTTTGAATTGTGTGCAACCTATTATCATCTAGACACTCCAACTCACCCAACCGTTTTTTATATTTTTCATCATATGAGAGTTTCCTACAATGGATATTCAAAGTAGGGGCATCTGAACCTCTACGAGTAGCACCTCCTTGATCACATACACCAATGAGTATGGTGTCTCTTGTGTAGTAGTACGTGTGGTGGTGTGGTAGGACCATAAAGCCTAGGGAAGTTTTTTCATATAGGACATCTTATCATTGTTCACCATATTATGGAGTATATTTGATAGAGTTTTATTTAAGGCATCTATATTTTCATTTGTTTCTACATTATAGCATGATGAGTGATTGGAATCAATGTTATACTCTTGATATAACGTCTTCAACTCTGTAGAATAGAATTTTGTGTCTTCATTCGTCAGTATAATGTGAGGGACTCCATACATAGGGATAATGTGGTACATTATGAATTTGATCATATTATTCATGCTGAATTCCATGATGAGTATCTCCTTAGCACATTTGGATAAGAAGTCGATTGTAGTAAGGATGTACTTGAACTTCTTGGTTGTGGTCACCTGATATAGACCCACAACTTCCATCCCCCAAACAACAAATGGCCAAGATTATTTAGCTATGTGAATTAATTACAGATGATGATTGATGAAGTTTGCATAAATATGGAAGGCATAAAATTTTATAGTGAATTCCATTCTTTCATGTATCATTTTTTTCCTATAATACCCCAATTGTATGATCTGGTGGGAGAGCATAGTTCTAGATTTAAGTGCACTACATGAGCCGACATGGAATTCTTCCATAATGGGGAGAATTTATCTTCCTACTATGCATTTAAAGATAATTCCATCAAAGACACTATTTTATATGCTTTTTTGATCAGTTGGTCCATCATAGAAGGTGAATTTTTCTAGTCCATGACAGATCTATTACTTTCTAGATCGATCTGTTGGGAGAGTCCCATCACAAAGATAAATGATTATGGGCTTTGTTGGTCTAGGGGAGGTCGCTGGTTCGTCAAGCTCTTGTGCGGTGCTAATCTGATTTATTTATTTCATATTACACATGATGATCGATGAGTGCATTCTTTGATATGTTATGTGCAATGTTGGTTTTTACTGATCTGGGTATACCAAAATGACTACTGCATTGTCTAGTGCATCAGAACGAGCATTCTATGATCAAGGGATATAATGAAATATGGTCTTAATGGGTAATTCTTCCATTAGTCCCCTGACATAGCCATTGAGAGGGGATAGTTCTTCCTTTTTGATGGAATACTTATCATTGACCTGTTCTATCTCCAGATCTGTTTCCCCATTGATGGTCAGGTAGCCTATGTAGAACTGCAATGCTAGTTCCAATATAGTGATGAGGGATTATTATTTAGACTCATAGTCCATGAATCCTTCAGAAATTGAGAAAGATTAGGGAAGAACTTCTTTATCTGGGGAGACAAATATGACCCTTATGCCCACCCGGTTGAGTTTAGGGTTCTCCATTATTATGCCAATATGACTATGATAGGATCCAGAAAAATATATATCCCAGGTCTAGGGAGTGTTCTGGGAATGGAAAACCTCTTCATCTAGGAGTTTGGTGTCCTCTGATGCATTTTATGGAACATTATATGTTGTGACGAAGTCATATAAGGCTTTACCTTTTTCTGAATTTTGGGATACAAACTGGATGTCATATTTCTTTAGGATGACCACCCACTGAGACAAAGGGCCAGTAAACATTGGGTGGACAAGGATGTACTTGAGTTGGACGATACAAGAAACCATGTGGATCTCATGGTGATGTAAGTAAGGCCTCAACTTTTTTACTACGAAGATTATTGCAAGGTAGTTATTTTCATCCTAAGAGTACCTTGTCTCAACCCTAGAGTAGTCTAGATGAGGTATTAGAGACTATTCTCACACCTTGCATCGTTATTTTGAGTGAGAAGGGTGCCTTGTGAGCGTTCCATGGAAGCCACATATTAGATGAGCGGCCTCCCCTCAACTGGAGGAACCAAAATCAGTGGGTGTAGTATATACTTCTTGAGAATCTCAAAGGGATTTTCTAATCATCATCCTATTGGAAGGTGACTCAATTCATCATCAGGCTTGTGAAGGGGCAAGCTTTTCCATCCATGTTGTCTATGAATCCCTGAATGTGGGCAAGGTGCCCTTAGAGACAACTCAATTCATTAAGGTTCCTAGGGGAGACATTTCAATGATAGAACTGGTCTTCTCAGTTTCAACTTCAATTCCACAATGGCATTACTCAAATCCAAGGAACATTACTCATGTTACCCCAAAAGTTCACTTCAGCAGATTCATCTTCAGTATATTCTGTCACAATGTACTGAAGACTTCTTGGATATCCTTGAAGTGATCACATTAGTGTAGGGATTTAATTCTCATTCCATTGATGTAACACTCGACTATTTTCTCTATGAATAGATTAATGATGTGATTCATGGATTACTGATATGTGGTGTGGAAATTCTTTATTACGAAGGGCTTGACCTTGTAGTTGAGGATCCCCTTGGGTGTCGTTAGGGCGGTAAACTCTTTATCCTTGGGATATATTTTGATAGGATTATACCCCAAGTACCCATCCATGAATGAAATTGATTGGAATCCCATAGTTGTTTCGATCAAGGGTTCCATGATTGGAAATGGATAATCAAACTTCGGGAAATGCCGGTTATGGTCTCAGAAATCAATGAAAACCCCAATCTACCCATTCATTTTCATGGTAGGGAAAATCTTGGAAATCCATTTGGTGTATTTCACCTCTTGGATGAAGTTGTATATTATCAACTTGCCGAAATCTACCTCTACATTTGTGGCATGGAAGGGATGCATTCTTCTGGATGCCTTATTGAATCCTTAATGATCTTTGGGTAGTCCAAGACGGCGTGTAGATATATCTAGATCCAATCTATGAATTTCTGTATATTTCCAGTCATATACATATCGATGTTGCTTCATAAATTCGATTTACATCTCGTGCTTCATGGGAGGAATGGAGGAGTTAATCAAAGTAAGTTTTGGATATTTTTCTATCCCAAGGTTAATCTGTCAGAGCTCATCTATAGTGGTTGAAACACCTTCCTCGAATACTGGTGAGGAGTTTCTAAGATCATCCTCAACCTATTCTATTCATGAATCTATGGGGAAACTCTAGGTGAGGATGACAGTTTGGTGGACTCTCCATCAAAATACAGGTGAGAGAGATTATCAAGAAAAATTACATCGTCTCCTGTCATCAGGGATGTTGCAGAGAGATTTTGAGGCTGACTGTTGCTAAAGAAAAGAGAAGTTTGGACCTCTTCCATTGGGCCTGCTATTTCGACCAGGATTATGTGGAGAACTTGTTCCTCATCAAGAATGATCCATGGAATTATAGGGGTGGTCTCCATGCCATTTGGGGAAACAACTAGTGTAATAGCATCCACAAATGGATGTTTTCCTCCATTGTAATAGAAGTCTACTTCATCATATACAGATCTCCTTGTCTTGAAGGGGAGTTGACACTATGGAGTATGCTGACCATTCCATTTATGGGGTACTTCAAACACTGATGAGATGTTGATGGGACTATCGAGTGGATATAGAGCCAATGCTTTCCATGAAAGACGTTGTATGTGGTGTATTGTTGGATAAACATGAACACAATATTATATGTGAGCTCCCAAAATTGGGACTCTGGATTAATATTTCTAAGGAAAATTTTCCCAAATTAATCATAACCATGTATGATCAGTTTTTTAGGGGATAGGTCCTCTTTTCTAAACCGCAAACGTCAGACAGTTAGGGCTAGGGTGAGAATTATACCATGTCCATTATCTATAAATACCCTTTGTACGCCATCATAATTCAGTTTCCTGAGATGTAAATGTGTTTATGTGTCCCTAGATGGCCTCTTCTTAATCTCGGTCCATGAATGAACTGGAGACACAACATCCTAAGGACATGGTTTCTACACGATAGGACTCGGTTGCAGCAACTTCTGTCTCAAATTCTCATGGGCTTTTCGAGGGCATCAACAAGTGAATCTATGAGATCTTTGGAAAGACAAAGCACCTCAAGGATTGAGAGATTTACTGGTACCAAAACTAGTTATTTTAGAACATCATACTTATGAACCATAGGTCGCTCCCCCTAGTATGGGGATGTTTCAAGAAATGCGGCTTAGGAGATGGAGCGACTACGTTCAATGGACATGGGGCCTATGTAGAGGTCAATGTAATATATACTCCCAGTGGCATAGGTTTCATCATCCTTTCCTATTGTTTGGGATGATCAGTTTGAACCCCCGCTAAATGGTCACATAAGACAATTAGATGAGGGCAGCTACTGGAGGGCTCTTGGGAACCTCCTTACCTCCTTCGAGCCTGCTATAGTACTTTCTCGTGAGTCTTGGATGTATATGTGTCCTCTATGGGAATATTACTAGGATACCAACTTTGGCCATATTTGTATTGTCCCACATATCCTCGTCCTCGGTGCATGCGACCTTCCATTATCCTATTATAAGTGGGAAAACAATATTCAGGGAACTTACTAATCATAAAATAATAGGTTCTTCAAATATATCATGTTGAAAGAACCAAATATTACTTCTTCACCTAATGAGGATTTTATTTAGCTTTGTATAGTGCATGCTGCAGATGTTGCTGGTAAGAAGTCTACAAGAGTTGGAGCCTACATTGAAGTAGAATATGACACTTCCTCCTCTGTTTCTTACTTCTTCTGATTTTCATTTCCACTTATGGGAGGTAAATCAGACTTATCCTTTTTGGGTGGTGGGGCTATAGCAAGTACGCACAACTATGAATTGAGGGATCCATGGGCTAGTTCAATGGTGTTAAGAGTCATCCAGGAGTATAAATTATGTGCTTTCCTGATAATAATTTTTATCCATCCTTCCTCTTCCTCGGACAAGGAAATGGTTATGCAAGCCACTAGTTATGTAGAATCATGTAATGTTACCTATCTAGAGTCGATTAAAACTTGATGGACGTCTTTAAATATGAAATATATCTGGATGTTATGAACTAGCCTTCTATGGAAGGGGAAGTAATCAAGATGGTTGGTGAGATCGACTTCATCGATATTCCTGGGATGTAGAAGTGTGAGAAGGTTGTTGTCCAAGTCTTCCAAGAAGTAGCCCAGGACATGCTAATTTTGAAAGGAGTACACGTTATTCATCCTCTCCTGTAATCCCATGTGGACCTGGTTTCTTTTTTTTTCATCCATATGAGGGTGATTTTGTGGTTTATACCGGTCAGCAGTGGGTGTTGGATGATTCAGAGCATGCTTGGGTGCTTTGACCATTGTGGGATTCAGGGTGACAACTACAATATCCACTTTTCCTGACATTTTTCCTTGTATTGTGGGCGTGACCATTGATTTGGGTCTGGTTCAATGGATATCTTCTTCATAAATGATGTTCTATTTTTATAAATTCTTAGAATCCACCAAGATATTTCATGGGTATTAGGGGTGTCATCAACTCATCCCTGATATTTTTATCACATAGTTCAATAAAATGTTCCTATGAGAGAGTGATGCAGAGTGAATAGGTCAGACCCTTCCACATTGTTATGAAGTCAGAAAAATAATCATTCTCACAATTCTTGTAGTTTTCTAGGTCGATGATCATCGTATTCCACAATGTTGAACTTAATTGGTAAAGTAACTGACGACGAATGTCTTCCCATATTGCGATAGACCTTGCAACCATTCTTCTGTATCCAATGAAAGGAATCCCTGTCAATGTCTGTACAAAACACCTCAGTTTGGTCACCTCCTACTGATCCCGAGGGCCCATCATCATCCCACATTGAGACACAATGTGTGTGAGATGTTTCTATGGATCCCCTGTACTGTTGAAGGTGGAAAATCATGATTTCCAAAATTGGGTGGAGACAGGGTATCATCTAACCATTCAGGGTATTTCTTCTTCTTAGGTTTTCACTAGAGTGCATCACCCATCCATGGCCTACGTATGAGTATCCAGGGATTCAATGGAAGTGAGTAGCTCTAGGGGGTACTACCGTCTAGGTCACTCCCGGTCTATATGGAGTGGATGGGGGCCAATGTGATGGTAACACATTCATCTCTCTCTTTTCCTCTAACTATCTTATGAATTAGGAGTTACCCTGGAAAGGGAGAGGCGGTTGGCATAGTGGAGGGAAGTCCTAATCATTTACGACTTCCTCATTTAGGAAGATGGGTTGTCTAGACCCGGATCTAATCTGGTATCCAGATGCTTCACTAGCTGGTGTATCATCCATAGAAGGGGGAATATCTGCTATAAGATGGATACGATACCCAATGGGAATCTTTACCTTGTGTAGATCCTCATTGAGTTGTTAGAAAACTCATATCTTACTCTCATATTGTGAAAATATCTCTTTTGAATATGGAATATGAGACATGGTTGCTTCTTTTCAGTTATATTTAGAGGTGTTCCCTTGAGGAGGTGGAAACTCTTTATTTAGTGGTGCCTATTTCTGGAGCCTTCTTTGATTCCGGGTGTGTGGACCCTAATTTGGTACATTAAAAACACCCTCCTCTAGGGGTATGTCTTCACTATTGTGATTCTCTACATCTGGATATTGACCAATGTCTACTACACTATCAGTGTTCATAGTGGCATATCAACTAATTTCGATTGTTCCGTTTCATTCCACATGACTAGATGAATGTGCAAGGCTTTCATTTGGGCCGGTACTAGAACCCTTATCCTTATTGACCAATTTGGGCTTGGAGCCCTGATGGGGCCTGATTCATTTTACTATATGCTCCTCTCTTATTGGTTTACAAATAGTGTCCTTGGGGGAAATTCCATTCAGTGTTGCCGAATATGTGACGAAAAAGAGAGGTTTGTCTTAGAATGAGAGGAACTGGTGGGATGCAGACCACTACTCTTTTCTTCCAAACCAAGACAATATTGATTCCTTAAGTGGCAGTGGCGACGATACAAATTCCCCCAACCCTGTGGGCTGGGGTTGATTAGGAATCAATGTTGATGTATCCCAGGTCATTTTAGGAGATGATGAATTTAGAGGTGGTGATTGAGATATAAATCACCCCATCCCTATGGGATGGGTTTTTCCTGTGATTGTTGTAAACACGTCCTGAATTTTCTTAGGTAAGGATGACCTGATAGGTGGCGGTAGTAGAGATTATTCTCCTGGACTAAGTGATTGAGTCCGCTTTGGGATGACATCTATAGCGGCTACAACTATGGTCTCGGTGATGTGGCACATTTGTTCTTGCGTGAAAGTTGGGTGTGTCAGTAACTCATGATGAGGATCGGTCCTTACAGGTAGTTGTCCGGGTGACCATAACTTTGATCTCCATGTATTAAAGGTCCTCAATTCATCTTGAGGGGTCCAATTTGAAGTCTTATTGGCTATCATATCTCCCTGTCTATGATGTCTGGGTATTATTAGAGTGGGCGAATTTTGTTGCAGCGACAAAAAAGATTGATCATTCCCATGTAATCTGACTTCAGTGAAGGCTATACCATTAAAAGATTCTGTAATTGAGGGGCTATGTTGTTCTAGAGGATTGATGAAGTGTAATGATCCATATTGTTCCCATCCTCAAATTTGGATTCCGGATGTGGATTTGGAGATCAACTACCAAAGTATCATGATGCAATGGCAGCAAGCATGTTGCAAATTTGAATTGTTCTTTTCTAGTTTTGGATCTCTCGTGAAGGAGATAACATCTAAGTCGAGTTGTAAAAAGATTATCTTGATGGTATAGAGGTGACACTTGTATCCTAGATAAGGGAGATATCAGTCCTTAAATTGCTGATGAGTGGACCACATATTCTGGCATAGATAATGAATACAATCATTTTATTTATTTTCAGATATCTCATAGATGGAAGTAGTGAGGGTTTAAAACAATATGGGGAGGCAATTTAACGATACCTCACTCCATATGTCTTTGCATGCCTCTTCATCGTCAGACTTAAACCCCTCCATCAGATAAAACCAAAGAAGATGACTCTGATAGTCATCTGCTGATGGGGGTGGAGTGCTACTAGATTCTAATGGGAATATATATACTATTTTTCACAATGTTTCAAGAACCTTTCTATACGAAGGTGTCGTCATTTGGTTTATCTCTCTATAAGGAGGTGTTTGTAGAAATGGAGGAATTCCTTGAAAATGGGAGATATCTCTATGGGGAGGTTGACCATGGTGGATGTTATTAGGAGAGTCCCTATTATCCCTATCTATATTACAACAATGAGGACTATTGTGGTAGTGAACATCTTCTACATCTACTTTGATGAAAGGGTTTATGGACCCTTGTGGTGTTGAGAGTGTGTCTCGAACAACTTCAAGGAAGCTTGCATTGAGTAGATTAGAAATACGATCCATGTTCTATGACATTGTTGGAATATTCTGGCCTGCCTTTGGAGGTCATGAAGGCTTATGGGCCTACTGTATGGTGGTTTTTGGAATTTTCATATAATCACTAGGTATTGTGGGGATATGATACCATTAATGAGGAGATGTTATAATTTTTTGATGCACTGCCATATTATTGATTGGGATATGAGCTTGTCTTGAGGTGTATTCCACTCTCACTTTGTTAGCCTCAGTTGGATCAATAATATAAGTCTGGTCTGAATACAAATTCCCCAATGGAATATGCCGATGGGCCTCCCGAATGGGAGAAGGAATACGAGCCTCCTCTTATATTGCCTCGGAACGATGCTAGCATAGTCATTTGATGGTAGAAGAAGGAATACATGCCTTAATTATATACTCTGCTGTAATATTCTAGGCAGGCTAATTGATTGGATTATGGTCATATATTGAGGCTTGTTCCACTCTGATATAGTATGCCTTGGCCAGAACATGCATATGGGCTCGATCCTAGGCCTTTAGATGATGACGTTGGACTGTTTCGACATACATGTGCCCCTATCCAGAGGCATGTGCCGCTCTCACTTGATTGGACCTAGTTGGAACCGGATTATGAGCCCAATATAATGCCCCATCCTTCATTAGGATATACCGATATTCCTCTCATGTGGGAGAAATAATGTGTGCTTTCTTCGGTAAAACCACATGATCTCGATGATTAGAGTGCTGAGTCATCCTATTTGTAGATATTGGAGTATGTATATACCCCTTAATCTGTAATAGTTCAAGAATATTCCAATAGAGTTCTTCAGCAATGGCTAAAATGTATTTCCACATTTGAAATTTGTGTGCAGGAATATAGGCCTTCATGTCCTCCATTTCCATAACCTATTGGTAGATGAATTTTATTAAAGTGGGGATATGCACCCACTTCTCTCCCCAATGTTCCATCAATATGTGTCCTTGGGATTCATGCATGGGATTAGATGTATGACCCCCTCCCCCATATTTTCTATAGTTATATTCACGTAGACTTGTTCAATGTGAGTAGGAATATGAGCCTTCTAGCTGGCCCCTACTAGAGTATGCTGGAAGGCATTTTCGGTAGGAGTGGGGATATTCACCCCATATGAAGTATGCAACTTGTTCTTCCTTAGATGAGTCCTTCTCACCAGATCTCGTGCATGGGCGTCTGAGATGGTTGTCTGCTGAAAGGTTCCCTCGTCAAGAAGCTCACAGGTACCAATATGATGATGTTGGAGACAATGGTTAGAAGGTACCCTACTCAGCGATTCTCGGGCCATAGGAAAGTCAAATCTAGCCTCTTGATCCACCTTTGTCAGGTACGTAAGGTGTTGGTTTTCATGCTCTGAGGATAAGCTCTATAAGATATTGGTTGTTGTGACGGGGGACATTGTCCTAGTGGTGATATTTGTCGAGTGATGTGGACTCATCAACTTCCATTCTTGTAGAATCTCACAAGAAGCATATATATTCGGGATTGTGTTGTATTAATGGTACTCCCAAATAATCTTGTTTGCTACATGTTTCTAGATCCTATTGGTAGGCAATCCCATTTTACGATCCATGGGGGTTGCAGCAACATCTGATATGCCAGAACAGGTACTAGATGATGAAGAAATTTTCTTAAATCGAGATTCTAAAAGAATGCAGACAACAAGGTAAAAGGTCTCTAGTTAGTGCCATGTCATGGGCATGATAATGATCAATTAAATATGTATGGTTACCAAAATTTTCATGTATTCCCTTTTCAACCACTCTTCTCATATGGACTCATAAACACAAGGATTGAATTATATAAATACTTGTTTATGGTGTTATTACTAATTTTATTGTATATAAATTTCCTAACAAAGTGGCCTAAGAGGTTCACATTGAGACTATCAATGTTGTTCTCATGTTAGGGGATAACAACATTGATCGACAGATTTGAACCTGCTGATTTTTTATTTCATAGATTAACATTGGGTTCACCATTTTGTTTCCTTAGAAAATTATGGCATTGAATGGATTCAATTTTTTTTATCATTTTCATTTTACCTTGAAAATAAAAATAGTTCCCCCTTCCATAGATGGGTATAGACAAACATTCCAAATTCCAACATTTATCTCAGTTTTTAGGCCTGGTGACTCTTTTGGACTCACATCGATCAAGAGGATGGGTGGTCGGGCTCATCGTACCCTTTTAGAGGAAATTGTTTCTTACTCCATGGCTCTGTTATAAATTTTTGATATGTTCATGAAATCCTTTCTAGACCTTGATATGGGAATGGTTACCCCTATGAAAACGAATTTATTTTGAACAAGTGTTGATATGGATTATCATGTGTATATCATGGGTTCTCTATCACTCTCTTATTTAAATATGATGCTTTGGACAACATCTCTATTCAAGAACTCTTGAGTCTACTGATGTATAAGTTCATGGTTGGAATCCTCAAGATGGGATTAAAACTCTAGGATGAGTCCTATATATTCTATGAAGATATGAATCAAAACCCACGTAGTTTTTTTGACATAGATTAAAGTCGTATGACTGGACCCATCCATGTAGTTTAACATAGTATGGTAAGGACAAGAATATCAAGCTCGGACCTCAATGAGGTTTTGTACATATCCGGTTCAACACAGGAATGAAATTCAGTGTAGTTCTTATTGTGGGAGTCTGTGTCATTCTAGATACGAAAATTGATACAACCGGTGGGACTTATGCATAGAAGAATTCCTTGGACTGTTTAATTGGGGATATGGACCTTTGAGCAGAGGTGGGATATAATCAGGCTTATATCCCAGAGGTGAAGATCCCATGTTGGGATAATCCTCATCATTCCTTTAGTAAAATATTTTCTAACCACTAATCCCATGTGATCCATGATTGTCATGGGAAGCAAGTGGTGATGGTAGATTGGACAACTTGCATGAGAGTACACCTGCACAGGTATTACACATTAATGTCTCCCTTTTAGGGGAATTCTCACACATCTCATGGAAGATACATTATAAAACTTGGGCCTTTTGGAGGCATCCTACATATCCCGAAAATAAATGGAATTAGAGTTCTGATAGTTCATATAACATGTAACATGCTGTTAGGATAAGGTAGGTGATCATGCTTAGAGACATTGTCGAGATCTTCGGTATACTATGCGATTATACCTAAATGGATTCCCTATCGACGGGGATATATTATATCATGTTGACGATTGGGTATTACACTATGTGATTTTCCATGGTTGGTGAACTCATATCATGTCACTGGTCAGGGATGTCACTGTGAGATTGTCTGATTGGTATCATGTCATCGGTCGAGGCTTACACTCTGAGGCTGCCTACGGGGTGTACTCACACATTATCCTCTGGTAGACTAAAGAGTGGTAGTGATAACTAGGATAGTCAATCCGAGACCATGAAATTTTTAGGGTTTAATGAATGCATGATCCCATCTCATCAGAGATACTTTCTTCATAGAAGGGGAACACAGTTGAAGGTTCTTATCCAGGGTCCACCTAGTATGATACCAATGAGGCATGTCGTGCAAAGTTGACATGACATAAGTTATTTTCCTTATATGTCACATCCATAAATTTAAAATCCATGATTGCATACCCAATATGATGGGGCATGACTAGGTGCACATGTCATGGACGCTTCTCATGTCTAGGTGGACATGTCAGTAGGTGTTTTATGTGTCCTGGTGGGCATGTTAGGGGTGATTCGTGTGTCTTTGTGGGCTTGTTAGGGGTGCATCATGTGTCCAGGTGGACTATCAGGAGTGCTTAACATGTCCTAGTAGACATGTTAAGAGTGCTTCATGTGTCTTGGTGGACATTTCTGGAGTGTTTCTCTTATCCTGCTGGACATGTTAGGAGGTTCTTCTCATGTTAAAGTAGACACGTCCGATGTGTGAAGAGTGACCAATTGTCTTGTCCCAGATACATTCACATAATCAAGGTGGTCATGTTTGGATGACTTCTCAAGTGTTCTTGCGGAGCTACACTGCGGGCGTGTCACATGTCGTTTAGTGACCGTGAACACCACCCACCTCCATCCTTTTGATATCCATTGCTTTATTTTAGGAATGCATGGAATCATGTGACTTTGTACAAGTGATGCATATTATTTTTACATTAACATTTTTTGTTTCTTCTCATGACCAATATGGGTCGCATGGAGAGTACACTAGCATATCATGGACATGTATATCTTCTTGCCCTTAGGGTACCATGGGGTTGTCCAGGCGCTAGTGGGGACTTCCAGGTGACAAGGAAGACATGTATAGGGTACTATCCTTGGGATATCACATGTCAATATGGACATGTCTACATATAATTGCATGATCATTCCCATGTTTCAAATGAATCCTTCGCGTGATCAATGTGTTTTGTCATATGATGTATTTGTGTGAACGTGGTGGGTATCTTTGAGGTGCCTTGCATTACTAGTGCGACATATTTTGGGTTATCTCATAACCATGGAGACATGTCAAAGGGTTGTTGTGAGATCAATTTAACTTGTCCGAGGCTTGTCTTGCGGCATGCATGGTGTGTCCATAGTTTTCCAAGGAAATCATGATGCGAGTTTTTTGATGCATTTTTTTAAAATTTTATATTACAAAAAACAGTTAGGGGGATTTATTTTTTCAAAATACCCCTGAAAGGTGGCATCTCGGATGCCACCTTTGAATTATGGGTGAAAGGCGACATCGTAGATACCGCCTTTCCACTGCAGGCACGGATCGGTGACGTGGCAAAGGTGGCACCACGTGGGCCGCCTTTCGCCTGACGACATTACGCAAGGGGGCACCCACGGTGCCGCCTTTGCCTCCAGAACCTATAAAAGGGCAGCACCCCCTCCCCTTCTCCTCACTTACAAACATCCATTACCTCTCAATTATTCTCTATTACAGAGGATTTTTGCAGTTTGAAATTTTTCGAAAGCTTTTATAGGTATGATGTTTAATTTAATGTTTTTTATTTTGTAGAATTGTTTTTCGTTTAATATTTTTATACATTTAATGTTTCTTATTTAGTTGAATTGTCTTTAGTAATTTAGTTAGTTTTAAATTTTTTTATTAGATTATTTAATTAGATTGTTTAATTACTTATATATATTTAGGAATTATTATTAGGTTGTTTAATTTGTTATATATATTTAGGAATTATAATTATCTTTAGTATAAATTAATTTAGGATTTTTTAATGAAATTTTTGTAGCATAAAGAATATGTTATCTAAGAAATAAAATCCTTGCCTGGATACAAACAAGTGAATGTGACTCAGGCACAGATGTACCCAGGGGTAAAACCCGAAAACACCGATTTGAGCTAGACTCGAATGGGAACTGGTACATGACAACGGGCCTTGCTGCATTCTGGATTGACACTACTGGAGGATATACTTAAGATATGTATATTTCTTTATAAACTACTAAAATATTTAATTAAAGAAATGATAAATTGTTAATTTAGTAATGATTTTGATTGTTATTATTAGTAATTATTAATTATAAATTAATTAATAATTAAAAATAAAACTACAATTCAAATTATATTCAATAACATGGAGTTAAAAAACAACACAGTTAAAAAATGACATGTAGTGAAAGTGATAAAATAAATAACATGGAGTTAAAAAAATAAATAACATGGAGTTAAAAATATAAATAACATGGAGTTAAAAATATAAATAACATGGAGTTTAAAATATAAATAACATGGAGTTAAAAATATAAATAATATGGAGTTAAAAATAAAAATAACATGGACTTAAAAATATAAATAACATGGAGTTAAAAATGTAAATAACATAGAGTTAAAAATATAAATAACGTAGAGTTAAAAATATATATTACATAGAGTTAAAAATATAAATAACATAGAGTTAAAATAATATAAATAAAATAGAGGTAAAATAATATAAATAACATAGAGTTAAAATAATATAAATAACATAGTGTTAAAATAATATAAAAAACATAGAGTTAAAATAATATAAATAACATAGAGTTAAAATTATAAATAACATAGAGTTAAAATTATATATGACACCATGTTTCGTGATTCTATCCTTTCTTGCAGTGAATTAAATATCGAAATTTCAGAAATCCCGTGTGACAACGGGTTTTCTGAAATTTTAATATCCAATTCACTGCAAGAAAATCTAGAAGCTCGAAACATGTTGTTATTTTTTTTTGTATATGTTATTTATAATTTAACTCTACTATGTTATTGAATAACTAATTAATAATATAGTAAGTATCATAAGAAATATCCTAGTTTGGGATATAAGATATTTTAAAATTTACGTATCATAAAGATTGTATAGTTTAGAAGTAATAGTTATTATTTGAAGGTGAGGTAAAATACAACTTATTTTTAATAAGTAGTTTAGTTACATCTTTAAAGTATAAAATCCATCTAATAATGGTAACCATCATTCTGAGTTTCACTTACATTATCAAAATCTCGATCAGAAGCCTTTTTTTACGTAGAGCAGAATGTTTTCCTGTGTGTACTGCTATGGGGAGGTTTTTCAAACTAAGCAAGGAGCTTCTTACAGTACACAACCAATAATAGTGGTTAATACAACTGATTGTGTAACCCTAAGTGACCTTCAAGAAAGAATTCATGGCTCATTAAATCTAGGACCCAATCAAAACATCATGTCGATGAGTTATAGACATTTGTAGTTCCAGTCAACATTGTGGCGTCTAGCTTGTCCATTGGTTGATGATGCGCAATGGATCCAAATAGTTGGTTTGTTTTCTCAACGATCGGATGGTACCATGATGGAGTTATATGTTGATGTTTATACTTTACAACAACAACATCCAATTGTATGAAGACGTAGACTTACAAGAGTCATTGAAGATAGTTCGCCCCATGAAGTTGAGACTATTCCAAATGATGCATAAGAGGAAAGCCTACATGATCTCTCAGATATACATGTCAACCAAATATCAGATGAGGAGTTTCGTAATAATGAAACAGATGATGATAGTAGTGCTGATGAGGAAGGAACAACAGATGTTTCGAGAAATGCATTAGTTTTACAACATGATCGGCCTACAATAAATCATCCACCGCTCTTTGCATCTTGGACAGAAGCAATGAAACATTTTCCTAAATTTGTAGATAATGTTCTCACACCGGCAACAGAGTTTCCCGGAGTTATACAAGATAAGTTTATTGAGATAGACAAAACTTTATATGTTGGAAGAAATTTTCTAAATAAAGATGCATTAAAAAGTATGCTAAAGAGATTTCACATTGAGAGTCATTGTAGCAATGTAGTTTACGAATCAGACCATAGAAAATATTCCATGCAATTTGAGATTTATGGGGATGATTGTAGATTTCGATTGAGGGGGATTCCAGACATTGCATTTGGAGGTTGGAGAATCTCGAGGATTGAGGCGGCTCATACTCGCGTTCAGCCAACCCTGACACAAGATCATACATCATTGGATGCAGAATTTGTGTCATCTGTTGTTGTTGAGATGATTAAGACATGTCAAGATGTTCTGATATCCCGTGTGCAAGAGAGGATACAACTTACATTCGGTTATAAGATATCCTATAATAAGGCATGGAAGGTGAAACAGAAGGCAATTGTGAAGGTCTATGGTGATTGGGATGACCCATATCGGGTGTTGCCACAATTGATAGCCATACTGAGGCATCATAACCAAGTTTTCTTCCATCTAGATACAAGAAAACATGTGTCTCATGATAACCGACTTGATCCATCTCGTGTTCATTTTCATCAGTTGTTCTGGGTATTCCTTCCCTGTATCTCCACCTTTCGTTTATGAAAATAGTTTATTCAGATTGATGGAACTTTTTTGTATGGGAAATACAAGGGCGTATTGTTGATTGTGGGAACCCAAGATAGAAAACATTCACCTCTTCCTCTTTCCTTTTCCATTATAGAGAAAGAAAACTATGAATCATGGAGTTGGTTTTTGGCATGTATCAACACACATTTCCCCAACATTCGGGGTGTTTGTTTGATATTCGATCGACATCAAGAAATTAATGAGGCAATCAATGTGGATCATGATACATGGAGTTACCCAAATGCACATCATCCGTTCTGCATTAGACACATTACTAGCAACTAGCATAAAAAATTCCACAACGAACCGATGAAGAAGGAAATCACCAGACTTGGTACACATTGTATTTGTTATTTTTTTGTATATCAACATAAAGATAAATTCAAAATCTGTGAAATGTCATCTATTCTGTGTAGAATATGAGTCTGATCAATGACTAATTGAAGAACTTTCCAAACAAATCCATCAGGTTAATGAAGAAGTTTTCAATTATATGATGTGAATTCCAAAAGAAAAAATGGACATTGGAATATGATGGGGGGAAGAGGTACAGACACATGACCACCAACATTGTAGAGCACATCAATGGTTTCTTCAAAGGGATTTGCAATCTACCTATAACTGCCCTAGTTTAGGAGACATTATATTTTTGTGTGAAGTACTTTATTGATAGACAAAAACTATAATCAGATGGAATAAATCAGGGTCTAACGTACGGAAGACATTTTCAACAAGAGATTGAAAAGAATATTGAAGAAGCTTCTGGTTATCCTGTCTACCTATTTCGATGAGAAGAATCTCGATTTTAAGGTCAAGAGAATAAGAACTCCATCACAAATAGCATTCGTAAAAAATGGTGTTATAATTAGAAACAAGGAAATTCCAATGTGGAAAATTCCAGGCCTTACTGTTTCCATGCTCACATGCTATAGCAGCATGTGCCTCTATTAACATATCATGGGAATCTTATGTTGATCTAGTGTACCAGATGAAAACCATTGCTAACTGTTATGATGCACCATGGAGACATATAGGGGAGTTTTGTTATTTCCCAATGCCTAAAGGTCAACCGAAAGTGGTACCTAATATGAATCAGTTGCGTCCTCTTGGGAGACCAAAGGCCAGCAGGATGTGAAATGAGATGGACTGGCCTCATGAACAAAGACAGAGTTTGAGATGTACCATATGTCATCAAAATTGTCATAATCATAAACGATTCAATAACATTGTTGGGTCGAGTACACACTCTAAGCCACAATGATGTATTTTCGTTATTGAGAGATTCTCATATTGTAAATTTTATGTTTTTATCTCTTCCTTTTACCTCGGGTTTCTAACCCTCAAAACTGAAAATCATAACAGTAAACTCACAAACATATTTTGTATATCGTAATCCTAACATTATAAACCATAATCCTGATAATGTTTTCTCAAATCATTTACATAAACTGGAAAACATTAAAAGAAATCCAAAATCCTAGATCCAAAAGGCAAAATAAGAAACCCTAATATTTAAATCCTAAAATCAAAAGAAAATAATCCTGAAACATATGACCAGGTTATCTAGTACAATCATATATCAATATGACTAATGCGCCCTACAAATCCATATAACCCATTCATAATGTTCTAGGGAATAGAAGAGAACCCTAGAAATAGAACCCTCCTACATTGTTAATGAAGTCATAGAGACAAATGAATCTTGATCTAATAATAGAATAACACCTCAAAAAGTGAACTCCCTCACAATATCAAAATATGAGGCCTAATACTACACCTTCCACCTGTATACCTAAGGATCACATGTGAGATATACATAAAATCATTTTGAAAGGGAATTATAACATTCAAAAAAAACAAAAAACTATTTCTTGATGTAAAAAAATTCTTTGAAAACTAGTTCCCACTTCATTTCACAACTGATTAAAAACACCCTTCCATTTACCTTAATTATCGAAAACCATATTTTTTCAAAAACCCTTTTCAGAAAATAAATAAATCATGTCGATTATTTTATAAAAAATTTATAAAACAAAGTTAAATCATGGTTCATCAAACATAGATTAGAGACAGAACAACCTATAGGTTCTGAATGATCCATGATGTGAATCCCTGATAAAAATTCATTTGTTTATATGCAGATGACTGACACCATACTACTGAGTCAGTAGGCTACCCATTGTTCATAGGTTGTGATAGAGGGTGGTCCAGATTGATTGATCAGGGTGCGTCGAGTGCACCATTTTCATCACATAGAGCCTCCTCCTACCATTATACCATACATGGGTCGTGCTGGCTTCTATGGTATTACAGTATCCAATTTTACATTTGTAGACCATCATCTTCTAGCTGCACTCGTGGAGAGGTAGAGACCAGATACACACACATTCCACCTACCTAAGAGAGAGATGACTATGACTCTCTAGGTTGTGGTTGTGTTTCTTGGTCATCCTATCCAGGGGACACCCGTTATTGGATCCACTCGTGCAGCTTGGACCGACCTTGCTCATCACTTGTTAGGTGTTGATATTTTGTCCGATCGTAGTGCTACCAATGGAGCATCGATATCCATACCTTGACTAGAGTCACAGATTCCACTTTTAGCCGATGATGCTGACGAGAAGACGGTGATGCATTATGCACTTGCATATATTTTATGACTTATTGGAGGGACCATGATTACAGATCATTTAGGGATGCACGGGCACATGATGTATCTACCCCTGCTAGAGGATTTTGATCGGGCAGGGACGTACAGTTGGGGATCCTCCTGCTTGGTATACACATATAGAGAATTATGCAGGATATCCGACAGGTGGTGCACAGGTCTCAGGGGATGCATCATCCTTACTCAGATGTGGGCATGGGAGCACATCCCCACATTTTTCCCTGATCTTGCTGGTCCAACAGTCAAGGCGGAGGTGATGCAGGACGCTTCAAGTGGACGCTGGTATGATCACTCATTTCTATCAGTTTCTAATGATAGTACAAGTTATTGACTTTAAGTTCTCATTATTTATCACTATCAATGTTGTATTTTATAGGTGGTGTCAGCGACACAATTTCAATGCGGTTCCGAGACACGATTTGGTCGTATATCGGCTCAAGTTGGACATTTTCTTACCCCATCAGGCATGTATATACAATCTATAAATATCTAACAAATTTAAAAATAACATCTTTTTTTAGTTAAAAGTTTTTCTAACAAGTGTAATATGTTATTTCAGATTTTATGGGTTCTATACTGGTCTGTTATGGGCCAGTTGCCTACATACTGCATGGTTGGTCTTGAAGATGTTACAGCTGTAGTGCCACTCATTCACTATCAAATTGTTGAGTGGAACCAGCCTAATAGAGTCATGTGCCAGTTTCTCTTCACTCAAGGGATTCCATTACCGCCGAGCCAGACAGATTAGCTTCATGGGATGAAGCTGACAGGGAGGCATGATGACGACTGGCATCGAGTACATGTTGTATTTCTCGACTGTTGGTACAGACGCAGAGAGTCTCATATCCATGTAGTTCCTAAGATGCAGTTCTCTCCTTTATCACAGCACGAGTATGATCCATGGTATAGACTGAATTCTATACTGTATCATACCCAAGCTGGCAGAGAGATGCATATGATTGTAAGTCAATTAAATTATATTACTCGGTTTATTGACTTATTTTCAACCTCATTTTTAATCTGTTTATAGGAGATTCACACAGACAGACTTATTCATATGAGTGATGAGGCTGAGGATAGAGTCTTCAACTGGGAAGGTGTTCATGCTTAGGTGTTGGAGCTGAGGTCATCTGTTTGTGCATTTACTGAGACCCTCTTTGAGTGTCTGGCACAGAGACGACAGGTTCCTGCAGCAGAGGAGGATCCTACAGTAGCTTCTGGTGTTGAGGAGCCATGACCACGGAGACGTAGACAATGTCGTCCTACACGTCAGGCCTCACCAGTTCTACAGGTAGAGGTCAGCCGTTTAGTAGTCCAGTTTGAGCCGATGCAGGATGTGCCTCAGCCATCATGGGATCCATCCTTTTTGACAGGATATCCTCAATTTTCTCCATCATGGAATCCATATGGAGTGAAACCATTGGGTCTAGAGTCATCGCAGCCTTGGGGTCCAGACCCATCATAGAGTTGGGGTATAACACCAGCATATGATTTGTTCCCCACTGTGATGATGTCGAGTTCTTCTACCATCGAGGTGGGAGAAGGTTCTGGAGGGCCATACGAGGTGGGGTTTATAATTTATCCCACTGGAACAGAGGTGCAGGATATGATAGTCGACGTTCCAGCACCCAAGTACCAGCCCCCTCCAGGTCATCAGACTCCCCATAGATCTTGCCGCAGATGTCCTATTATTAGACCACCATGTTGGACTGGATCTCCTCATCGTAGACATAGACATTGATTGTTTATTCTCATTTATATGTTTTATGTCTATGGAAATGAAAAATTATTTTTAATTAAATGATTTTTGGTATACCACCATGTGGTACAAGATCTCTTTATCGTAGACATAAACATTGATTGTTTATGTTCATTTATAAGATTTTTGTCTATGGAAATGAAAAATAATTTATAAGCTTTCAAAACCGCCTACTTGAAACTTATAAATGTTTCAATTACGTGACTTTGAAATACTATAAAATATAAACCATAAGACCAATATAAAAGAAACTTTAAACATTCATTAAACATATAAGAAATTGTTGAAAACAAAAATCATTCGATAAAAATTGTTCATGAAAAATAATTTATAAGCTTTCAAAACCGCCAACTTGAAATATAGAAATAGTTCAAGTACTTGACTTTGAAATACTATAAAATATAAACCATAAGACCAATATAAACGAAACATTAAACATTAATTAAACATATGGGAGTCAACCCCGCATTAATAGGATGCACAGTGTCGCTAGTATCACATACATCTATAATCATTGATGAATGAAAACATGTTATATCTCACTTCATGGGACAATGAAATCCATTCTTTCACCCGCCATGTCCATATCCATATCAACATCTAGCCGCATAAGGGTATGCCGAAAGATATGCCACATGAAATTCTCATATGTTCCCATTCCAACAAATATCAACCCCTTCAACACCACGAGGCATCCAACCATTATAATTTATTCTACAATTGTCACCCCATTTCCACAGGCCCAGTTTATCAGATGAAGACACCAATGATTCCACATATCCCATCAAACACTTCATCACCAAATCTTTATCCTTTATTATCTTCAAAAGGACAATGTAGGACCTTCATGATCTATCCATTTCAAAAACTCATATACCAGTGTACTATAAACATAAAAACCAACAAATTTTCAGAGGGTTAATCTGTGATCACATACAGGTCTTGAAATAAGTCTTTTGGACATGCGTTGGGGGTTGTATGCACCTATCTCTAGATAGAGTGTCTGTTTGTGGGTTCCTGCAAACACTAAGGGAATGCTGGAATGGAAGTCTTATAAGAGGAAAATAGGTCGCATGTCCATGAAGGGGTCTCACGACTGCCTCCATGCTTATGAACATAGGCTGTATGTCGAAGCAATGGTGTGCATGGGACGTTAATAATTACAAGTCTAGGCATTCACTGTTTTTTTCCCACATGTCCTCGCTGCATATATGCAAAGGGTGTCTGTGAGAATCCTCCAAGTCAAGGCATCCATTTCTAAGGCCACATGTAGAGTCAATGGAGTATTGTGATAGTCCTTTTGATCAAGGGACATGTGATGAATATCAAGGCTTATACATGTATGTGCATGCACTACATGATCACTTGACCAATCATATGGGTATATGATCATCAACGTGATCACGAGATGGACTCCCTGAACATTTATGGGTTTGTATGTTGTGTGTCATAATACTTTTTCTAGAGGTTGATGAAAACTTCTCATGAGGCACACAGACATGACTGGTTTGAGTTTTCGATCGGTGATATGGATCAAACTGTGTGGATCGAACCAATCTTGGATTCGCGGTGTGTGAGATCAAAGCAGTTGGTTGAGATCAACAGGAGGTTGGATTGGATGACCCCAATTTTACCCAAAAAAAAATCCACATCCCAAACCAAATTCTCATGGGTCTTTAACTATTTTATATATGATTTCAGTGACAACATTCCGATCAAGCCAGAAATGGGTATAATTTGAGGTCTAAGGTGTATCTCCTTAAACCCTAGGCCTCCATATGACCTTATCCATGTATTGTTCTGTTTTTTTGGCATTGTGCTTGGACCTTTTGGTGCAATGTGGGACATGCATGAATTTCGGTGCCGAAAATACCTCATCTAGTGTTGAAAATATTAGAATATTTAGAGTGCTACTTTACTCAACACTAGGCATGAATGTAACCAGTATTATGACATTCGAGATTAAAGTCATCACCATAATAACTCATGTATTTATTATACTAGTCTTGTATCTCTTCCTCCTAGATGTATAGATATTATTAGGGGTGATGAACGTGGTATTTACAATTTTAGTCCCCCAAATAATATTACAATGTTTCATTTTTTAGGAATAAATACAATTGTTTTTTATGAATTCTATTCCATGGTAAATGTAGGTAACTTTGTCTAATCCCTGAACATCTTATGGAATTTTACAATAGGTTTAATGAGAATATTGTTTCAAATAAGTGTTTTAACCATGGGATTCCGATATCAACAATATTTCAATCTCAATATTTGGTTTTTAGATTAAAATGATTCATAATATTCTTATTTCCATGGTCATTAATATTCTCAATGCATTGGGTTTGCAAAAAGAATAATTTTTTCAAAGGGAAATTATTTTTAAAATTTATAATAATGGAGATTTATGGATGGAATAGTGAAAATTATTGAGTTTAATTTGTTTCTTAATCCAAATTAATAGATCTATATGCCACAACATATCCAATTAAAATGGGAGTCAAGTAAAACATAGCTCTGATGAAGGACATCATTGCAAATAAATCACATACATAGGGAGGAGAAATCACTACTACAAAAACGAGCAAGGGAAGAACCCCCTTATATTAGCGCTAAGAAAAACCATTGATAAAGGTTACCCTTTATCAGAGCTAGAAAAGCGCTGATAAAGAACCCTGGTATCAGCGCTACAATTTTAGCACTGATACAGGAATTCTTTATCAGTGCTTTTCTAGTGCTGATAAAGAGGCCCTCTATCAGCACTAGAAAAAAATTGCTGATAAAGAATCACTTTATCAGTGCTAAAATTTTAGCGCTGATACTGGGTAAGCTCTATCAGTGCTAAACATGCACTGATAAAACAACCCTTTATCAGCTCTAGAAAAGAACTGATAAAGGTAGCTTTATCCGCGCTTTGTTAGCGCTGAAAAAACCTTAGTCCATTTTTTATATTGTCGGTCACACAGTGACCTCGTTTTATCGCGACCTAAAGCTCTTGCGGTACTTGAACCCTTAGACTCCCCTCTGCCTCCCATTGAGTTCACGTTGCCAGACCTCCACCACCCTGGATTCTCATTGCTGGGCCTCCTCTGCCCGCAGAGTTCACGTTTGCGTACCTCCGCCGCCCTCGAGCTTCGGTTTGCCGGACCTCCGCCACCCGCAACACCCTCTAGCTTCGGTTTTCTGGACCTCCCTTTAAGGCATGTTTTCCAAATAATTTTTTAATATTGTTATCCTCTCCCATCACACATAACCATATGTTTATTTGTCATGAACCATTTTATATGAGATTAGTTTTCTATATTTGTGAAAAAACCATTTTATATGATCTATTTATGGTTGGACATCTATAGGCTTTTGGTGTGTACTCAAATGACTAGGATTATGAAGTCTCTTGATGGACCAAACACTGGGAGGTGTTGGTGTCTACTTCAATGAGACCGTCGATGGGTGACACTCTATAGTGGTAATTCAAGGTTTCCATCGAGTACTTGATCGAGGAATAAATCCTTTTTAGTTTTTTACTTTCTTGTTGTTGGTCGAATCATTGATGGATATTGATTGTGTTATTTCATTTCGATTCATTGGTATGTTTTGGGTGTAACTTTCCTTAGGTTTTGAATTATGCTCTTAGTGGTTCTTCATGGTTAGTGGTTGTAGTCTCTTATTTGGGTGAAGGGAAGTGTTCTTAGTATATTTCCATCTTATGTCCCACCATTTCAGTGAAACATTAAATGGTTGGGTGACCTATGCAAGTTCTTTGAACATTATTGGGATTTTTTCTCTTCTTAGTGATGTAAACATGTCATTTGGTGATGAATGATGTTCTTGGAGGATATACATTAAGGGTTCATGGGAATATTTGTTAACTGTTCATTTTAATTTTTTCGTAGTGGTCCTTTATTTGGTGAATCATACTATATTTTGTGAATTTTCCACACAATAATTATTGTGTGAAATTTATTTTTGCCTCATCATTTTCTATCCTTCATACTAGAATATTTATTCAGATAAAAAGCGGAACGATGGGGAGAATTGTAACATCTAAGTATCTCTTTCATCAAAGCAATGCTCTTTGGGTTTATTTGGGTTTCTTGAGGGGTCATAGGATGTCCCAGACTATCATAAAAGGTGTGGACGTGAACATGTAGGTTGAAAAGCTTCATGTGGTCCACTGAATGGCCGGTGAGGGTAATTGGCTAGGAAATGGGATTCAAAATGGATACAAAAAAATTCTATATCCATCAGCTATCTGGTGGGTCTGTAGTGACTAGCCAGTAGGAAAACCTATGGATATAACATTTATACTATAACCACTGTCTAGTTAGTGAGGGCCACTATCTAGCCAGTGGTGTCTTTGTATATGAGGAAGCAACAAGGTAGTAGGGAAATTGCACCCTGATACCCCCATTTATTTATTTTATCTTCTTCCTCAAGTTTAACTCAACCAACTTAAGCCTTGGGATCCCCTTTGGATAGTTTGGATCTTCTATCCTTATCACATGGTGGATTGAAGTTTCACTCGAAATGGTGATCCTCTTTTGGTATTTATTTATTTTCATGAACATCAATATCTCTCCATCACTTGATTCTTTATTCCTGGGGGCTATGGAAGCCTTGGTATTTACTAGACCTATACTTTTTATGGGGAATTATGGTTATAGTATCTAATTTAATTTTTAATGATATTCCTTTTATTTGATTCAATGTACTTCATTTGACTAGTCTCATTCAGATTCATTATGTTTTGATCCCAAATATTCCAAGTGAGTGTTTCTATACTATAAATTCATTTTGGGATTTGTGTGTTTCATGAATTCATATTTTATCCATTTGAAGTTGGTTAGACATGTTTTAATCATTTTTAAGCACAAAAGAACCCTATTAATGAAAATAATTTATGGAATGGATGGTATCTTGTTGTGAATTAACCTTTTTCATTGAAATAAATTAGGTTTCCTTCTATCGTTGGTGGATTCGATATTATAAATGAAAATCACGGATTAAAATAAAGATAAGTTGATTCTTTAAATAAAATTCCAAATGGTTTGTCATGTGTTTGTTTATTGAAATTTTTTGGGAATGATTTCCAAAAGAAATTAAAATTTCTTGTTTTTAAATGGTTTATGGTATTGGTATTTTATAAAATTAATGGGGATTGATTGTCCTTTTGAACTAAATACCTTGGATCCCGACCACCATACATTATTTGATGGGGGTGACATTAATGTCATTTCCAACCCAAAGGAAAGGAAAGGTAGAAGCCCATTCCAGAGGAAGGCCATCATGGAGTTTGTTCAGTTCATGGGTGGGAAGGGCCTCATTGATCTCAGCTTCTCAGGTGACAGTTTCACCTGGTGCAACAACTGCAGGGAACATCACCGCTTGTAGAGTCTATTGGATAGGTGTCTATCCAACATGAAAGCCACTAACCTATTCTCAAATACCATGTTTTTTCATTTTGCTTGAGGTATTTTGATTTACTCTCCCCTCTTGGTTTCCATTTCTTCTTGTCATAATCATCAGGAACGGTTTCACTTCCAGCAGCAGTGGGTTAACATCCTAGGGTACCAGGACATGGTTTGTGAAATATGGAATGAACCCTTGTAAGTGTATCGAGCCACCTTCAACCTGAGTGACCTGACCTCAAACCTCGATAGGTGCGTGTTCGCCCCTTTCTCCTTAGAAACCTTCACCACCTGGGACTACTGCCGCATACGGGCTCCTTCAGAGTATTTTGATAGATGGAATGATACCTTTGGTTTATTGGATTATTAACACAATTTTGAGATTTATGTGTGACTATATAATTATTATATTTTCTTATTATTTCTTTCACACCACCACTTAAGTCGAGTAACTTGATTGAAATCCATATTTGTACATTGGTTCTTGATGAGGATATGGTTTTTTATGTGTTTGTGACATGTGTATGTGTGGATATAAGGGTATTTAGGCATGATGATATTGAATTTAGGGTAGAGACCTAGGAGTGGTAGATGTATCATTCTTGATTAATCTTGTGTTTGGTCTGTGGTGATTTGAGGAATCTATAATGAATCTAAAGTAATTATATTTAATGAAGATGAATAAATACTAATGGTTAGGCTCTATTAATCTATATTTTTATAAGGATGTGTCTCTCTTATACTGTATCTGGAATTCATGTTTTGTGTACTTGAACCATAAATACTAATATTTGAGATTCCAATAGGATGAAGATGAATGATGATTGGATGGATGCTAATTGTTTGACAATAGAGTACGAGAACAGAGTGAAAGAGTTAATCAAGTTTGCAAAGGATCATGCAAAGGATCCTTCTCATATCCTTTTTCCGTGTTTACGTTGTTGTTATTATAGACTACTTACTCCAGAGGAGTTGGAAGAACATTTGATATGTCATGGAATAGATCGGAGTTATAAATGTTGGAATAAACATGGAGAGAAAGCGAATGTAGCTACTGGAAGGGATAAAAATACTTTTCTTGGATCATCAGATATGAATACAAATATGGATAAGAAAGAAGACCATATGGAGGATGTGATTACAGATGTCAATGTGATGAAGATCGTATTGAGAAAATGAAAAAGGCAATTGAATCTGAACTCCAGGATTGCCCAGAATTGTTTGAGAAGTTAAAGAGTTGTGCAAAGACACTATTGTACGCTACTTTCACTAAGTATACAACATTGTCAGCTGTACTGAAGTTGTATAAATTGAAAGCAGGCAATGGATGGAGTGATGCCAGTTTTATGGAACTACATGCTCTCTTGAATGACATGCTCTCGAAAGATAATGAGCTCCCAATCCGGACATATGAAGTTAGACGAATGATACACTCGATGGGTATGATTTCTGAAAGAATACATGCCGACCCAAAAGACTATATATTGTTTCGCAAGGAGAAAAAATCACTTACAGAATTCCCAAAGAGTGGTTCTTCTCGATACAAGAAAGTTAAATCCAATCCTACGAATATTGTATGGTACTTTCCAATCATTCCAAGGTTTAGGCGTCTATATGGAAGTGAAGAAACTGCAAGACAATTGTCGTGGCATACATATAAAAGAAATAAAGATGGTAAATTACATCATCCAACCAACTCTCCTCAATATAAGAAAATTTATCATGAGTATCATGAATTTGGAAAAGAGCTGAGAAACCTTCGTCTTGCGTTATCTACAGATTGAGTGAATCCTTTTGGTTTTCAAACCAGCACTCATAGTACATGGCATGTTGTGTTGGTAAATTATATATTGCCACCCTGGTTATTCATGAGGAGGAAATTAATCATGTTATCTATGCTTATATCAGGACCACAACAACCAAGTAACGATATTGATGTTTATCTGGGTACTTTGATTGAGGATTTTAAGTTATTGTGGGATTCAGGTGTAATGTTGTATGATACTTATAAAAGTGAATAATACATGTTGAGAGTGATATTTTATTGGACAATAAATGATTTCCCTGCTTATGGAAATTCTTCAGGCTATAGAATTAAAGGAACTCAAGGGTTCCCCATGTGAGAAGAATATACAGAATCAATTATGTTGAAACATCCATCAAAATCTGTGTTTCTAGGAAATTGTAGATTTCTACCTCATCGGCATAAGTACAGATCTTGGGCCCCCATGTTTGTTGAACTCATGTTGGGTCAAAATTTTATCAATGGTGGAAAAGTCTTATATCTATTATGTTTTTACCCTACTAGGCCTACCATCATTAATTAGTGAAACATTAATTGTATGGGGAATAACCCATGGCTTCAAATCCCTTCAACCTTTGAAAAAAATAAAGAGAGTTCAATAAACAGGTTATATTTTGTTTGTAATATAAATCTTGGTATCTCATGTTATAATCTTATCATTAATAGATTTATGTACTCTAAATTAACTGTTCAACCCATTTTGAAAATAATGAATTTTGCACATTCTGGTGCTCCTAACCTTGAGGCTGAACAAGTCTCTCAAGCAGCTGCTGCTACTTCTCCTGCTTCTCCTGTAACTCTCATTACTCCTGCTGCTGCTCCTACTATGGCTCTTGTTGCTCCTGCTGCTCCTCCTGCTGCGGCTACTCCTACCCCTGCTGCGGCTGTTACTCCTCCTCCTGCTACTGCTCCTACTTCTCCTAGTGTTGAGGTCCAACAACCATCATCACATTCCGTTGATACACTTTCATATGAACATATAGATGATGTTGATATCAATGAAATGGTCAGGAATGAAGGACCGACGTCGCAGAAAACACATGTGCATCATAGTTTGACGGAGTTAGCCAAAATTCATAAGGCAAAAAGCAAAGGCATCAAATTTGAAGTCATATGGAATGCAAGAGGCCAACATGTGAATCCCAACAAGGCTATGTTTAGCAGCTACATTGGAGTTGTCACTCGGCAACACGTGCCGATTGACATAGATTCATGGCACCATGTTGTTTCCGGGCTGAAGGCTGTGATCTGAGAATAAATTATGGTAATATTAAGAATTTATTTCTTTAATTTACTAGAAAATAAAATAATGAAAAAATGCATTACTCTTCTCAATCTCTTATAGAGTACATTTATAGTAGATGATTCACACAAGGATTATGTACTAAGGCTTGCATAAAGAATTCATTGAGGTTTTCGCACTATTTTAACAAGATATCACTTGAAAGATTCCAAAGGTAAAATAAACCCGCACCCACCCATTGTCTACGCTCACTTGATATCCCAAGAAGCATGGGATGCATTTATTGGCCGTCGTGGGGATGAGAAGTTTCAGGTACATTGTGGGTGATAATACATTGTTTGAGGATACATATATTCATCACTTTGATTTTCAATATTTCATTTATGAAACAAAAACTCTATACTAAAAATAAGGAACGTGCATCAAAACCAACATACCCCTATCTCAAAGAAAGGATGGGGTATGCTTCATTAGAAAAGAAAATGGTATGTATTTTAAATTTACAGTAATATTGTTAGGTTCCAATAAATAACATCATAATTATCTTTATATGTTTATATGTAGATTGATGAGTCTAAAACCAAATGCACTTCCATCCCATGTCATGTGCTATAGAAGGAGGCACGTGTAAACAAAGAAGGGAAGTTAGTAGATGGGAACAGACTCAATGTGTGGGAAATATGTGTAAGTATGACAAGATGATAAAAATATTTGTTTTAAATTGATATTACATAAAAATAATTATTTATTTTCCCATATCTGACAGTCACAGGAATCAGCTACTCTTATAGAGGATACAGACCTATTATCGATGGCTCTGATGTAGACAGAAAAATACAGTCATGTCAGAGGTGCACGGTTTGGGGTGACACCCTGAGTATATTTTAAGAAGAAGAAAAAACAGATGATACATATGAAAAATTGGAACAAATGAGAGAAAAAATAGCAACCTGTGAAGAACAATTGCAATGGCAGGGAGAGTTGCTAGCAAATTTTATGTGTGAGAAGAAAAGGGAAGACACAACTCCGGAACAACCAGCGCGTGAACCTCCCCCCCCCACCAGCTTTGAGGTGAGCCATTCACCTCAAAAACTGTCTTAGTCATGGTAATCAATAATCTAATAATTGTTCCCAAGAAATGTGAATCAGAAAAACATTGATAATTTTCCTGTACTGATATTCTACAGGGTGATAAAGATTGTGATTTATATCTGTCACCACCCACCTGTCACCTTGTAGCGAGGGCTACAGTGTTCAATATCCTAGATGCCATACTGCATAATAGTCTACTTCATAAAGATCATCAAAAAGTGACGATTACTATAGCTCATGAGCCAAATGCAGAGCTACCTATTACAATTTATGATGATGATATTCATACGGTCGAAAAGGGTTTGGGACATTCATTTCATGCCCATCACAACTTTTAAGAGTACATGAAGACAAAGAGGTATTTATTTCATTTTTTTTCAAGCTAAACCCTTAACAATTAATGAAAAAAGGGTCTGAACCAATGATTTTTGTTATAGACGAAGAAATGGATGGGGAGACAAACGTCAGGTTAAAACCATCTAAAGGATTGACCAACCGATCCCAAGGAGCTACTGAAAGCACAATAACAACACATGTTCTCTATCCACATTTATGAGCATTGAAGACTCATGTGTATATGAAGCTAAAAGATGGTAATAGTCGTATAGTGGTTTTCGAAGAGAATATACACGGAGAGGAAAATCAAGATTTTGTTGTTGTTGTAATTGTAAATGAGATCCTTGAAAACGGTTGGCTAGGCATCACAGTTGTAAATGTATATATGAGGTATGATTCCATGAATTGATTTTCTAAAAGCTGATCTAATGTGAAAATTATGACTAAATGGTGGTCATTTTTTAGAGGGGTTAAGGGGATCAAAAGATGAAACATTGTTGTATGTAATGTTCATAGGAAAATTGTAATTGTTATTAAATAAAAAAAACTTTCTCAAATGAGTCATTTTCCCATTTTAACAGATGATATGCACCAGCAACATGCAAGAATGGTAAACCACTCAAAGGGTCTCTATTTTGTTTAAAATGGACACGATTTTAAGTTAAAACAACAAATGACCTACGAATATCTGACCAAACACATTCGGATTGTGTTCATCCTTTAGGAGAACAATCCATGGGTTCTTTGTGACGTGTAAAAGTCATCTTATCCTCAATCCGAGCCATGATGTGGCCGCTAGCACTCAAAGGGTCTCTCTTTTGTTTAAAATGGACACAATTTTAATTGAAAACAACAACTGACCTATGAAAATATGACCAAACGCATTCAGATTTCCATGATAATTTATGATAATGATCCAAGCATCCTTGGTGACTTGTAAGATTCATCCCCTCCTCAATCTGAGGCACTTTGTGGCCGGTACCACTCAAAGGGTCTCTATTTTGTTTAAAATAGACACGATTTTAAGTGAAAACAACAACTGACATATGAAAATCTGACCAAATGCATTTGGATTGTATTGATCCTTTTGGAGAACGATCCATGGGTCCTTTTTGATGCGTATGAGTCAACCCCACCTCAATCCAAGGCACGGTGTTTCCGGTACCACTCAAAGGGTCTCTATTTTGTTCAAAATGGACACGATTTTAAGTGAAAACAACAACTGATGTAAGAAAATCATACCAAATGCATTTATATTGTTATTATATTTTAGGAAAACTATCCGAGGGTCCATTGTGATGTGTACGAGTCAACCCCACTTCAATTCGAGGCATGGTGTGGCCGCTAGCACTCGAAGAGTCTATCTTTTGTTTAAAATGCACACCATTTTAATTGAAAACAACAATTGACCTATGAAAATCCAACCAAACGCATTAGGATTCTACTGATACTTTAGAGGAACCATCAAATGTTCCTTTTTGATGTGTAAGATTCATCCCCACCTCAATCCGAGGCACGGTGTGACTGCTACCACTCAAAGGGTCTCTCTTTTGTTTAAAATTGACACCATTTTAATTGAAAACAACAACCGATGTACGAAAATCCGACCAAAACTATTAGGATTGTATTTATCTTTTAGGATAATGATCGAAGTTTCCTTTGGGACATGTAAGAGTCAACCTTGCCTCAATCCGAAGCACGGTGTGGCTGCTAGCACTCAAAGGGTCTCTCTTTTGTTTAAAATGGACACGATTTTAATTGAAAACAACAACTGGCCTATGAAAATCCATCCAAACGCATTTGGATTTTGTTGATCCTTTAGGATAATTATCCAAGGGTCCTTTTGATGTGTATGAGTCAACCCTGGCTCAATCCAAGGCACGGTGTTGCTGCTACCACTCAAAGGGTCTCTATTTTGATTAAAATGGACACAATTTTAAGTGAAAACAAAAAATGACCAATGAAAATCTGACCAAACGCATTCATAATTCCTTGATAATTTATAAGAACGATCCAAGGGTCCTTGGTGATGTTTACGAGTCAACATCGCCTCATTCTGAGGCACGATGTGGCCGCTACCACTCAAAGGGACTCTATTTTGTTTAAAATGGACACGATTTTAAGTGAAAACAACAATTGAACTACGGAAAATCCAACCAAAAAAATTCGGATTGCCATTATATTTTACAAAAATGATTGAAGGGCCCTTGGTGATGTGTAAAAGTCAACCCCACCTCAATACAAGGCACGGTGTGGCTGATACCACTCAAAGGGTCTCTATTTTTTTTTAAAAATGGACACGATTTTAAGTGAAAACAAAAATTGACCTATGGAAATTTGACCAAATGCTTTCTGGTTATGTTGATATTTTAGGAGAATTATCCAAGGGTCCTTGGTGATGTGTAAGAGTCATCATCGCCTCAATCTGAGGCATGGGGTGGCCGCTAGCACTCAAAGGGCCTCTCTTTTGTTTAAAATGGACACCATTTTAATTGAAAACAACAACTAACCTATGAAAATACATCAAAACGCATTCGGATTGCCTCAATATTTTATGAGAAATATCCAAGGGTCCTCGATGACTTGTACGAGTCATCCCCGCCTCAATCTGAGGCATGGTGTGGCCGCTAGCACACAAAGGGTCTCTCTTTTGTTTAAAATGGACACGATTTTATGTGAAAACAATAACTGTCCTACGAAAATCCAACCAAAAGCATTAGTATTGTGTTGATACTTTAAGATAACGATCCACTAGTCCTTTGTGATGTGTATGAGTCATCCACTTCTCAATCCGAGGCACGGTGTGACTGCTACCACTCAAAGGGTCTCTCTTTTGTTTAAAATGGACACCATTTTAATTGAAAACAACAACTGACGTATGAAAATCAGACAAAAACCATTCGGATAGACTTGATCCTTTAGGAAAACGATACATGGGTAATTTTTGACGTGTAAGAGTCAACCCCACCTCAATCCAAGGCACAGTGTGGCCGCTAGCACTCAAAGGGTCTCTCTTCTGTTTAAAATGGACACAATTTTAATAGAAAACAAAAACGACCTTTGAAAATCTGACCAAACGCATTTAGATTGTACTGATCATTTAGTTGAATGATCCACGGGTTCTTTGTGATGTGTACGAGTCAACCATACCTCAATCCGAGGTACGGTGTGGCTGTTACAACTCAAAGGGTCTCTATTTTGTTTAAAATGGACACGATTTTAAGTGAAAACAAAAACTGACCTATGAAAATCTGACCAAACGCATTAGGATTGCCTTGATACTTTTTAAGAATGATTCAAGGGTCCTTGGTGATGTGTACGAGACAACCCCGCATCATTCAAAGGCACGGTGTGGCCGCTACCTCTCATAGGGTCTCTATTTTGTTTAAAATGGACACGATTTTAAGTGAAAACAACAACTGACCTACGGTAATTCGACCAAACACATTCGGATTGTGTTTATACTTTAGGAGAACGATCCACAGGTCCATTGTGATGTGTACGAGTCATTTCCCAGTCAATACGAGGCACGATGTGGCTGATATCACTCAAAGGGTCTCTCTTTTGTTAAAAATGGACACAATTTTAATTGAAAACAACAACTGACCTATGAAAATCCGAACAAACGGATTTAGATTGTCTTGATCCTTTAGGAGAATGATCCACGGGTCATTTGTGACATGTACGAGTCATCCCGGCCTCAATCCGAGGAACGGTGTGTCAGATAGCACTCAAAGGGTCTCTCATTTGTTTAAAATGGACACAATTTTAATTGAAAACAACAATTGGCATATAAAAATCTAACCAAACGCATTTGGATTTCCTTGATCATTTATAAGAAAGATACAAGGGTCATTTGGGACGTGTAAGAGTCAACCCCACCTCAATCAAAGGCATGGTGTGCCCTGTTCCACTCAAAGGGTCTCTATTTTGTTTAAAATGGACACGATTTTAAGTGGAAACAACATCCGACCTACGGAAATCTGACCAAGCGCATTCGAATTCCCTTAATATTTTATAAGAAATATCCGAGGGTCCTTGGTGACATGTATGGGTCATCCCCGCCTCAATCTGAGGCACAGTGTGGCTGCTACCACTCAAAGGGTCTCTATTTTGTTTAAAATGGACACGATTTTAAGTGAAAACAACAACTGACCTAAGGAAATTCGACCAAACTCATTTGGATTGTGTTGATCCTTTAGGAGAATTATCCAAGAGTCCTTTTTAACATGTATGAGTCATCCTCGCCTCAATCCGAGGCACGGTGTGGCTGCTAGCACTCAAAGGGTCTCTCTTTTGTTTAAAATGGACACAATTTTAATTGAAAAAAACTGACCTATGAAAATCTGACCAAACACATTAGTATTGTGCTGATCGTTTAGTATAATGATCCACTGGTCCTTTGTGATGTGTACAAGTCATCTCCACATCAATCCGAGGCATGATTTGGCTTCTATCACTCAAAGGGTCACTCTTTGTTTGTTAAAAATGGACTCAATTTTAATTGAAAACAACTACTGACCTATGGAAATCCAACCAAACGCATTTAGATATCCTTGATCCTTTATAAGAACGATCCAGGGGTCCTTGGTGACATGTAAGGGTCATCCCTTCCTCAATACGAGGCACGATGTAGCTGCTACCACTCAAAGGGTCTCTATTTTGTTTAAAATGGACACGATTTTAAGTGAAAACAACAACTGACCTATGGAAATTAGACCAAACGCTTTTGGATTTTGTTGATACTTTAGGAGAATGATCCACAGGTCCTTTTTAACCTGTAAAAGTCATCCCCGACTCAATCTGAGGCATGGTGTGGCTTTTATCACTCAAAGGGCCTTTCTTTTATTTAAAATGGACACAATTTTAATTGAAAACAAAAAAAGACCTACGGAAATCCGACCAAATGCATTCGGATTGCCTTGATATTTTATAATAACGATCCAAGGGTCCTTGGTGACATGTATGAGTTAACCGTACCTCATTCTGAGGCACGGTGTGGCTGCTACCACTCTAAGGGTATCTATTTTGTTTAAAATGGACACGATTTTAAGTGAAAACAAAAATTAACCTACAAAAATTCAACCAAATGCATTTGGATTGTGATGACCCTTTTGTAGAAAGATCCACGGCTCCTTTGGGAAGTGTACGTGTCATCCTCGCCTCAATATGAGGCACAGTGTGGATGCTAGCACTCAAAGGGTATTTCTTTTGTTTAAAATGGACACAATTTTAATTAAAAACAAAAAATGACCTATTAAAATCTGACCAAACACATTTAGATTGTCTTGATAATTTAGGATAACGATCCACAGGTCATATTTGATGTGTACGAGTCAACCCTGCCTCAATATGAGACACGATGTGGCCGCTAGCACTCAAAGGGTCTCTCTTTTGTTTAAAATGGACACGATTTTAAGTGAAAACAACAACTCACCTACGAAAATCTGACCAAATGCATTCAGATTGTGTTTATCCATTAGGGTAACGATCCAATAGCCCTTTGTGACATGTATGAGTCATCCCCACCTCAATCTGAGGCATGGTGTGGCTGCTATCACTCAAAGGGTCTCTCTTTTGTTTAAAATGGAAAAAATTTTAATTGAAAACAAAAACTAACCTATGAAAATCCGACCAAACGCATTTGGATAGTCTTGATCATTTAGGAGAACGATACAAGGGTCCTTTGTGACGTGTACGAGTCAACACCATCTCAATCCGAGGCACGATGTGGCTGCTACCACTCAAAGGGTCTCTATTTTGTTTAAAATGGACACGATTTTAAATAAAAACAACAACTGACCTACGGAAATCTGACCAGATTTATTCATATTGTGTTGATCCTTTAGGATAAATATCCACTGGTCCTTTGTGACGTGTAAGATTCATCCTTGCCTCAATCTGAGACATGGTGCGGCTTCTATCACTCAAAGGGTCTCTCTTTTGTTTTAAATGGACACAATTTTAATTGAGAAAAACAACAGACCTATGAATATCCGACCAAACGCATTTAGATTGTCTTGATCCTTTAAGAGAATGATCCACGGGTTCTTTTTGACATGTACGAGTCAACCCTGCTTCAATCCGGGGCACAATGTGGCCTTTATCACTCAAAGGGTCTATCTTTCATTTAAAATGGACCCAATTTTAATTGAAAAAAATTGACCTATAAAAATCCAACCAAACACATTTGGATTTCCTTGATCTTTTATAAGAAAGATCAAAGGGTATTTGGTGATGTGTACGAGTCAACCCCGCCTCAATCCAAGGCACGGTGTGGCCGGTACCACTCAAAGGGTCTCTATTTATTTTAAATGGACACAATTTTAAGTGAAAACAACAACTAACCTACGAAAATCTGAACAAACGCATTTGAATTTCCATGATATTTTATAAGAATGATCCAAGGATCAATGGTGACATGTACGAGTCAACCCCGCCACAATCCGAGGCATGGTGTGGCCACTATCACTCAAAGGGTCTTTCTTTTGTTTAAAATGGTAAGTGAAAACAACAACTGACCTATGAAGATCCAACCAAATGCATTCTGATTGCCATGATCTTTTATAAGAATGATCCAAGGGTCCTTGGTGATGTGTATGAGTCAACCCTACCTCATTCCGAGGCACAGTGTGTCCGCTAGCACTCAATGGGTCTCTCTATTGTTTAAAATTGACACAATTTTAAATGAAAACAACAACTGACCTATGAAAATCCGACCAAACGCATTCTGATTTCCTTGATCATTTATGAGAATGATCCAAGGGTCCTTGGTGACGTGCTCGAGTCAACCCCACCAACCCCCTGGACCGCCCCACCCCCCTAGACACCAATCCACCCCTGGACACCCCCACCACTCTGTACATCCCCACCCCCTGTATAGCCCCCCCCCCCCGACACCTTGGACCCCAGCCCACCCTCTTGAAAAGCCCCCCCCCCCAGACACCAACTACCCCAACTTGGACAGCCACCCCAAACCCTTGAACAACCCCCAACCCCCGGAATTCTGAATTTAATTCTTTATGTACATAATTAACTTATGAATAATGTGTTAATGGTGTATGGGTATACCTGTTGTATGGGTATACTTGGTCTAATTTTCTTATGTTATGTGTTAATTTTGTATGGGTATAATTACTTTAATTAGCTTACTGAGATGCTGATTTTGTTTGTAGGTGTTCGGGTGTGCTGCTGCAGATTTTTTCGTAGCAGCAGACATGGCATTTATCAACGCTTTTTTAGCACTGATAAATGGTGCTTTTATCAGTGCTAAAAAGCGATGATAAACTACACCTTAATCAACCTTAAAAAAGCGCTGATAAAGTAATCATTTATTAGCGATGTTTTAGTGCTGAAAAAAGGTTGTTTTATCAGTGCTCTTTTGGCGCTGATAAATTCTATCTTTATCAGCGTGTTTTTAGCGCTGATAAAGGTTTCATTTATCAGCACTTTTTAGCACTGATAAAGTACCCCTTTATTAGTGCTCAGTAAGCGCTGATAAAGGGTACCCCCTTCATCAGTGCCGAGCTTTACAATGCTTTTTATCGCTGTTAAAGCCCATTTTTTGCACTGTTAAAGCCCATTTTTTGCACTGTTAAAGCCCATTTTTGTAGTAGTGAATGATAATCATAGGTTCATAAATTGATTAATATTTTGTTAGACTTCTTATATAGATCTATATCATACATAATATTGGGAATATAATCACATTAATATGGAATCATGGGTTGGGTACCATGTTTTTGTGGAGATACTGCAAGGATCCGGATCCCACAGGAACATTTTAGAAAACATGGATTAAACCGCTCTACGTAGTTTAATTTTGGGTTGGAGAGGCCATGTATTATATACTTTCATGTTAAGAGAGTTCAAGGTACCCCTAGGTGAGTCTCAATGGATATATATGTGCTTTAATTTTTCCCTAGGTCAGAAAATGTGTGTGTCAAGTGAGAAGGGACTCGACATTTTCAATTGGTTTATTGTGTATTCAACCTAGCTAGTGTTGTGTGTTTTTAAACTAGGTGTTAATGTCATTGAAAATGGACCAATATAGAATAAATTTTTAAGGTTGAACAAAAATGAGCAAATAATTATAAAATTTAGGTTCAAATAGCTTAGAACATTATGATTTAATTGCTAAGGAGAATATATTATAGACCTTTATAGGGATTGAAAAGTACACTGTAAATAATATTAGACTAATTTAAAAAATAAACCATGAATTAAAGTGCACGAATTGGGGATGATGTAATGGGAAAGACAAGTAGAGGTTATTTTTGCATCATTATGGGGTGATGAGATCCACTGCAATCTCATCAGGGTTCATAGGGTTTAAAGGTCCATTTAACAAGGAAAAGGAAACTCTAGTAGATGGGTCATGGTCACTTGTACATGAGACAAAATGTGATTAAATTTGTAGTTAAGAGGAGGGGTCCATTGATTTTTTGTACACTCCATACCATGATCTATGGATTTATTTTGGGGGATTCAAATTCAAATAACATTGAATGATAAATAGAGGATAGAAATTAAAGAAGGGTTCTGACACCCAACATCCTTTCATGTGTTCTAAATGAGATGTATTTTAGTAGGGCTCTAGAACCCTACATTATTCTTTTTTGAACATGTATAGTATATGGTGATGTAATGTAAAGGATGTAAAGTATTATTATATAGATTTATCATGGGATGTGTAAATCACATCCATGGTATTTGAATCGAGGATGATTAGATAAAATTAATATAGATAGATTCCCATAAGTAACTCTAAGTTGAAAATATATTCGAAAAAATTTCAAAGTGTCACTGGGATCAGGTGTCACTTTTCCAAGATAATGAAACATTTGGGTGATGGGTTAAGGACCATTATATAGATCCAACTCAAAGATAGTCATGAATAGTTGTCCCTGGAAGCTATAAATGATCCATGGAAAGGGGTATGGATTATTTTTGATAATTAAAAAACATTATAAGTGAAGTAGGGTACGGAGAAAATGTCATCCCTGGAGGATTCTGGCAATATAGACCAAGTTCATATGGAAAGGGACAACTGAAAATTCATGCTAACCAAGGGTTTATTTCATGTATATACAACCACAAAAAAGGGTAATGAAGTTTATGGTGAGGAAGCTTAGTCCAAGAATGATGTATCACATCCTTTCCTCGATCTCAAGTACAATACAAGGTAATTTTAAATATAGTATATCAAATCTACTTGAATAGTTCCATTACGACAAATTTAAATTATAAACAAATAATATTTGAGTCAATATGATGTTGATAGTAGTGGTAGATGGTCAACTATATATAATGTAAGATACCTGTATCATACATAGTTTGGGAAACCCTTCCGAGGTTTAGGGGTGTTGTCCTTTAAAACCAAAGCATCCCCTATGCTACAATCTATGTAGAAACTATGTTATTAGAAAATTAATCTTAGATTGGAACCATAAAATTAGTCATACCTTGTTACCTATATTCTATTGATGGAGAAACACATAGAATGTGCACTCAAGTTTTATGGAATTAAAATAGAATATCTTCTCATTTAATTAGTTTCTAGGAACTAATGATATTGGATACATGAAGTTAGTTTTTTGGGAAAATAATATTCATGATGTTTTTAGAACCCTAAAAGTTATATAAACGCATATTGGGTACATTATTAGGGTGATGGGATGAAAAAAAAATCAAGGATATATCTTTTTCAAATACCTTAAGGGTCCAACGAGCATTGATGATCAATTTCTAGGATTATGAGATAGACATTATGAATTCCATTTTCTTTTTTTACCATATAATTTTTTTTACAAATAACTCAAATACGATGATCTTAAAATGTATAGAAATTATTTTTTATCATAATTACCATTATGTGTTTTCAATCGGTCATGTTTTAGGTCACTTTCACTATCAGTGTCACGACCCGTCCTCGGGGCCCGTGCCGTGACTACCCCAAGCCCGCCTTCCATAGGCCAGGGGCTGGCGACTAGCACCAAGGCGTAAATCCCGGTAAAAAGGGAAGGCATTGCCTTTGTAAAGTAAACAAGCACCACAGAGTAAGCAAGCGGAAAAGTAAACACTAAGTAAAAACAGAGTACAACTGAAGTGCGGAAAAGTAAATGGGCCAGTATACAAACCCAACTGAAAGTAAAGTACAACTCGAAAGGGAAAACAACAACTGTAAAGTAAAAGCTGCTACACCGAGTTGTCCACTGGAAATCCCACCTGAAGGGTGGGTACAGATGGCTCCAATGCTCCTCGGGTCCCGTCGTCTGCTCCGAGCACGTCCCGCCCAGTGGTCCACCTCCAGGTACCGTCCTGCTATGCAAGCCTCAGCCACGATCAACTCTGTCCGTCGTCTGCAACCAACACAACGTAGTACGGGCATAGCCCGTGCAGGGGTGAGTATAACGATACTCAGTAGGGACCCCGAGACCCTCAAGGTCTCACTAAAACCAACAAAGATAACCACAAGAAGATCTCAACAGATAACCTCTACATAGATATATGCCCATACATATACCTAAGTTATCAAGTAACCCATCTCAATCATGAGGCAAACACAAGGTCAAAAGTCTCAGCTCAAACCAGGATTTTCATCATCGAAACCGTAACTGCTGAAGAGCTCCGTCTCTAGAGTGTACAGTGGTCCTGTCACAACTCTGAGGTACTGCCCACTAACTTAAGACTTCTATAGCACTCCACCTATTGAGTATTGCGGGCCAGCCACTACCACCAAGCGCTCCCATGTGCCGCTACAACCAAGCGCACCACTGTCGTGGGTCTGCCGCTACAACCAAGCACTCCCATGTGCCGCTACCACCAAGCGCACCTCTGTCGTGGGTCTGCCGCTACAACCAAGCGCTCCCATGTGCCGCTACAACCAAGCGCACCTCTGTCGTGGGTCTGCCGCTACAACCAAGCGCTCCCATGTGCCGCTACAACCAAGCGCACCTCTGTCGTGGGTCTGCCGCTACAACCAAGCACTCCCATGTGCCGCTACAACCAAGCGCACCTCTGTCGTGGGTCTGCCGCTACAACCAAGCGCTCCCATGTGCCGCTACAACCAAGCGCACCTCTGTCGCACACCGAGTCGTTCGATCAGCAGTCGTCGGGTCTCAGTCAGCTACACGGTCTCCGTGCTCCACCCGCTCGTCTCCGGGAGGGTCCGCTCCACGAGCTACTGGTCGATACTCCAAGTATCACAAAGTCCCGCAAGGAAGTATCTCGAAGGACCACCTCGTCATAGGGGTCTCAACGCAACAGACGGCGCGTCAATCGGACGTCCGGTCGGTGAGTTATTAGCCTTTTCGTCCCAGGGGCCCGGTTGGTTTCGTGAGCGAACCAATCCGTCCGTAACTCAACTATACCCTGAACACTCACAGGGTATACTCATAGGGACCATTTTTCAACGTGATCACCAATGCCGCTGACAGTTCGTCAAACGGACGTCTGGTCTGAAAGATATCAGCTTTTCCGTTCCACGGGCCCGGTTGGATTTCAGTGCGATCCAACCCGGCCACTATCCATCTGCATCCAAAACTCGGGCGGAGGATGCCAAAAGTTTCGTCTCATCAAGAGGAACTCAACGCAATAGACGGCGCGTCAATCGGATGCCCGGTCTGAGAGTTATTGGCTTTTTTGTCCCAGGGGCCCGGTTGGTTTTTAAGGCAAAACCAACCCGACCGTACTCCACCTGCGTCCAAACCTCGGGCGGAGTATGCCAAAAGATCCGTCTCACTTAGAGGAATTCAACGAAACAGACGGCGCATCAATCGGACGCCCAGTCTGTTAGTTATTCGCCTTTCCGTCTCACACCCACCCTGGGAAACTTCCCAGGAGGTCACCCATCCTGATCACTGCTCTAGGCCAAGCACGCTTAACTACGGAGTTTTAACTACGTAGGCACCCGAAAAGGAAGGTGCACCTTGAGTATAGTATACCGAAACGACCGTCTCGATCCAAGGATCGCGTTGCCGTTGACGGCGCGTCGTTCGGAGGCTTGTAGCTCAAGTTTCGGGCGTTTGAACGAAAACCGTCCGAAAACGGGGGTCCGGGCCCGGGCCGACCCGGCCCGACCCCCCCCGGGAGTCGGCCGAACCGGGTCGACCCGAACTGGGTCGACTCGACACGGCCCGACCCGGTCCGGTCCGGCCAGGGCGCGGCTCGGCCGGTCGGACCGGCCTGGTCTGGTTCGGCCGAACGGCTGAACGGCTGTGGCACGCGGGGCGCTGCCCCCGCGGCCTGGTGGTGCCCCCCCCCCCCCCCCCGCGTGGGGCCGCGCTGAGTCGGGACGCGGCTTCAGCCGCGTCCGAGGGCACCGGACCCGCACGGCCGCGGGTGCCGCCGCCGCCGCCGCCGCGCTGAGTCGCGACGGCCTGTCCGGCGGCGCGCCGGGGCGCCGCCGCTCCCGGTTGCCGGCGCCGCCAGCGAGTTCCGCGGGCCACCGGGATCGCTCCGGTGGTCCGATTTTGTTCCCGCCTACGCCGCTGCTCCTCCCGGGACTCGTCCTTCACTGCGGAATCGTCAAACATCCGTTGTGGCACGTTCCATCGTCGCCCGTCAATTCCGCACAAAATGAAGAACGGCGGAGGGTCGTCGGGCCGTGTTCGTTTGTCCCGCACCCTCCGCGTTAGAGATAAACAAACGGGAGAAAATTAAGTTCAACACATGAACGCATATCCGAAACAATTTTTAATGAAATAAAATTGTTTCATTAACGGGTTCCTCATTTGAACGAAAAAAACAATATTAATAAATTTTAAAATTGTTCACAAAGCCAATTCTTTACTTTTTAAAGAAACAATTACGGGAATATAAAAAGAAAAGGGGTAATTCCCAAAAATAAATCCCTACCTCGCCGTCGCTGTCGGATGCGAGGTCGTCGCGGAATTGACCGTCGCGGAAGGAGGTGATCGTCACACCGCGGAAGGGCGTCGCGTCGACGATCTCCGAGGACCAAGAACATACGGATTTAATTAATAATAATTAAATCCCTGTTGTTGTTGAAATCCAAAAAGAAAATAAAAAGAAGCGCAACCCCCTACCTTGGTTGTTGTCGATCGAAGGCTGTCGCGGGGTTGGATCGTCGCGGAAGAAGCATCGCGAAGGGAGATCCGTTGGCGTCGCGGTACAAGGCTTCGCGTCGTCGATCTCCGCAGGTTTGGCGTTCTTCGCGTTCTTTGCGTTCTTCGCCGAAGAAGAACGCTTTCCTCCAAATCCTCTCCACGCCACAAGTTTCAACCCAAAATAAAATAAGCTTAAGCCTTATTTTATTTACACAACTAAACATTTGAATTTCAAAAGATAAGAAACGAACCATTAATTCGTAGAATTAATTCAACGAAAGAAACAGCTCATTTAATTTACGAAAGAAACAGCCCAATTAAATGGTCTGTTAAGATTTTAAGAAACGCGTCAGTTGACTTTCATTAAGACGGGTTTTCACGGGTGCGTTTCTTAGCGGAAAGAAACGGCGGAGCTCGTGCGGACCCCACCTCACAAATATCCTACCAAGGGGGTATGATATTTCTGGATAGCATCCTATCCAGTTCAACTCAGTTCAAGCCGCCTTTAAGTGGCTTCAAGTGGCTTCCAAGCGGTTTAAGTGAAATAAAATAAAATTGTCGCAAAAGTATTTTTTTTCTTAACTTTAAGCCCGAAAATTAAAAACCACACCCGAGCAAACGCAACTCCGGAAGAGGCGTTTCTAAGTGAATACCGGCGCAGCGATTTCATCGGTGCCCTCAGAATTCGATTTCGGGCACCGGTTCAAAAGTTAGAAAAACCCACTCGTCCGTTCACTGAACGTACCCGAGCCAAACTTCGGAAAATGATTCCGGGCACACCGGACCTCGGAATCAGGCGCCGTCAGAAACTGCGTCCTTGTAAAATTCCAAAGAAAATTAAGAAAAAAAAATTTCCTTGAAATTTACGGGTCTTTACAATCAGTTTAGTGTCTTGTTATTTGGTCCTTCCATAGATAATGTATATGGCTATACAAGATTTACCAAAGAGCATAGAGTATCGGGTTATGACGCATGGACCCCTGAAAAGGGATGTGTCAAAAAAATACTACATAGGCTTCCCAAGGTCAAGAATAATTTAACTATCTCAATCATTAGTTCAACTTAGTTAGCATAATGTTGTCCTTCGAAAAGTGGTGATAGTAGATGATGGTATGTGTAGTTTAGCATCATGAAACAAGGACACACCTATTGTATAGTTTAATGAATTCATTGTTATAGAGTTTAGTTTTGTTTAAATACGCCCTATTAATATGTTTTTTTTAACCAAAAACATATTGTAAAACCTGTGAGGAAAATTATTTTTGAATAATATTATCGTAAAAAATCAATATATTGGGTCCCTTTTACAAAAAATTAATAAATAGTTAAGAAAAAATGTTATAGATTTGACTCATAGGTAAGAAAAGGGAGTGTCTATGAATCAACCACTCATGAGAAGATTGTGGAATTTCAATATGAACCAAACCATAATCTAATATTAATACATGATAATCTTAGTAATACTTGATGGGTCCGCCTAATCCACTAATCTTAGATGAGTCATGATCAATGTGAGAAAATAGGGGTGGTTAAATAATAACACATAATATATTGGATTAGAGATCATGAAAAATCTAGATAAGAAATATGGTAAATCTATTACCGTAGTATGGGTCTTGGAATGAGCCAATCTAGGTTGAGGATTACATCGTATATTTGGATCAAATGTAGGATGAATCCCTCTTCCTATTCCAAGTTACATTAAGATTTTATCTTCAGGAAAATTGTAAGAAAATTATCTTAGTTCTGAATAGTAGTGAGACCTATTTCAGGCGATAGGTGACTTGACTACAAGGTAGGGCGAGTTGAGTAAATTTTATATTTATATGGTTGATACCATATGAGTTTCACTATTAATCGTTTGAGTACAATAATCATCCAATGATAAACTTTATTAATGAAAATACTCTCTATTGATATAGACCATACATAATGGGGGGGTGACATTTTTTTAATTGTGGATTGTATCATGATAGAGGATTAATATTTCACAACATATCCCAAAGATATGGGAGTCAATCCACATATAGTTGTTATATATATATATAATTATATAGATCAAATGCATATGTAGGGAGAGGGGAATTTTTTGTCAACTATACACAACATTTGTGAGCCTTCCATGGAACTTATCTAACTCATATAAGGGGAGATAAAATTAAGAAATTATTCTATATTGTTCCATTAGAGAATGGATGTATCTTTATGAAGGTTAAAATATTAAGGTTTGGGTATTTTTCGAAATTTATTACTAGGCCTGGGGTATTAGGTCTCGACAGCACCACATATCATATTTTAACTTTAATCAAGGCATACACAATTCTTAAAGTGAACACCCCTTGCTCAAAATTGAACCATATTCATGGAAAATATGAAATTTATTTCTCAACAGATGTTTTATAAAAAATATTATAGGTTATTGAACTATTACTATTGTAAATATGAATATATCTCTTAATGGGAGAGGATTTCTCTCTTCGGAGAAATATTACAGCCTTGCATCCAGATAGGAGTGACTACTTATAATGCAAACAAAAAAATGTAGAGGGTTATGATAGTGATTGAACTATGATTTGGACCATGATAACATACCCAGTCATCCATAGTTATGCTAAAAACACATGAATCAAGCCATGTATAGTTATTATATAGAGATTTCTCTATATATATTGGGATCTCAGGTAAGAGGTCAATTTTTACATCCCAACTAGGACTATGATAGTATATTCATACATCACTACCAATTCCATATTTTTAGGAATCATGTGACAAATAGTTATTGAAAATATTGTCCCATGCATTAATCTGATCCTCATGTCAATAGAGAGGTTTGTTATAATTACATTGCATTTGGACCATGAACATGGGATATGAAAATTACTACATATATTGTATTGATATGAATGAAACCATATATAGTTTTATTGACAAGACAGAGGGACCCTATTATAGATCAAGCTCATATATAGGGGAAATAACAAAAGGGCTTCAATTTTTTTGGAGATTTTTGTTAGCATCGGGATAAGGAGATGCATGAATCACTAGTCATCCTATGTTAATGGGAATCAAGAAATGAATTATTCCAAAAGTGAATATTCCTAGAATAGATCTCACTAATATGTAGGGAGAGGAATTTTTTTATTCATTTTGGATTGTTCCTTGAAGTGGAAATCATGCATTTATATCTATGTTTTAGGGATACGAATCAAGAGAATCATTTTTATTTAAAATTTAAGGGTCCTATACATAGATATTCCTCTTATGAAGGGTGAGGGGCATTTTATTTTTGGAATTCTTTCATAAGAGGGTTGAACTATGGAAAAATATCAAATAAAAATACATCTCATAAATGGGAGAGAGTATATCCATATATTGTTTTCAAGGTAGGTGGTTTGGTCCTTGGTAGAGTACATGGAAGTCATAATATATATATATATATATCATAGTTAAAGGAATAAATACTCTCACGAACCACCCTAGGTTTACCTTGAACCAGTCACTCGAGTCAATCTGTGGCAAGGCCCGAGAGGCATTCCTGATCCCCCTAGGATAGCGAAAATCCCCAAGGGAATCAATAGATTACAACAAGAGAATAGTTTCTCTCAATAATAAGATAAAAACAAAACAACATTCAGTTTCATATGAACTTCAAAATATAAATGAAACTAAACTAAAATTTTTTTATACAAAAGAGAAAAAATTATACAAATTCTATACAGAAGAAACTAAAACTAAATAGACGATCACACTTGCTCCATGTGACCTCACAAATCACCCTCCCAAAAAAAGATCAACCATCCCTCAAAGAGAACAAAACTCAAGATGAATCCGGCAAAAGTTATAAAAAAAGAAAAGAACAATAGGCATGAGTATATAACACAGTAGTCTAGACCAAAAATATATTACCAATGCACATTCATTAAAAGTAAAGAAAAATAAATTTCATGTTTGAACTAATATTTAAAATAGAATGATTTTCTACATTCTTTACATAAAATCAATGTGTATCCCACTGCCCATTTTTATTTCCACAACGAAGATCCTACAATCAAGGAGATATTAGCATTTTCCAGGGAAAAGTGGTCTCTATTATTCAATCTTCACAAAAGATGATAGACACATTTATTGAAAACAATATTTTCCAAAAGACTTATTAAAAAAAAGAAAACACTTTCCAATTAAAACACATCATAAGAATATACCACAGTAATAACACAACAGAGGCACCATAAATAATCATAAAAGTATCTCAACATCACTGCAAGTGATTGATGCCAACGGACATAGGTGAACCCAAGAGACAAAGAATAATCTAGATGACACTAATACATGTGACCCCATCCCCGGAATCATGCCATCCATGATGAAATAAAAATTCTTAATACACTCAGCCACCCTAACTCAAGACAGATCGAGGGAAAATCCCATAGTAATAAACCCAAATATGTATCCACCTACGATGGGCCTATGGTCAATATGTCAAATAACATTGTAGAAATCTTTCATTCAAAATTCTCTCACGATTCTAAGTTCCCATGTCTCAAATATAATGGGGTTGATCCAACCGATGGCAAGTGAGCATCCAATCACAATTCAATATAATAATAAAATAACAACATGCACCACCCTGAGCCACTCAAAGGATCAATCTCATGTCATAGAACAAACCAAACATAATGTGAACAAACCGATCCACACTCATAATGGATCATAGGGACTCCACATCAAATAAATCCCATCCATTATATAAACATACAAGGAAAGGGAAACAACCAAATGTGGTTTTGATAACAAATGTTTTTACCATTTTTACAATGTTTCCAAAAGGTCCTTTAAACACTTTTCACAAAACAATCATGTATCAAAGATACAAAATCAAATTTTCCTAATAAAAGGTGTAAAATAATCCTTCTTCACATAAAAAAACTCATAAAACATTTTAAAATATTCACATTTCACACTCACAGAATGACCATTTTTTATTAAAATGACAATAGCTCTTTCATCGGTAACACATGCCAAAACACATTAAAACCCCATACCAATTTCTTTCTAAAACTGAAATTAGATTGGTAACCAGATAAATAACCAAGAAATTTGTTTCCCATTCTTCAAAAATATTTATGAATTCAAACAAATAATTTTATATCACATTTGGCACACAAAATCCAATCGATAAATTAATCACAGAATAGGCATGAACTATTGAACAAACCATCACCTACTTAATAATTAACAAGGGGTAAAACAGAAATTCATATGAAATAATTTTATTTCAATTGTTGAACCCGGTTTACAATATCACAAATCATGTGTGAAATTTCACAGAACATTTTATAAAACATGCGGTGTGAACCTTTTTAACAGAACAACAAAATTTACCTTGAATGAGGGTATAAACTACCATTTTTCACACCAAATATTTATTCTATGGATCAGTAAACAATATTCGGAATGCATATAGGGTTCAAATATCATGAAATATATGAACCCTTAAATATAAATGAAATTGAACGGGGAAACCTAACTCGAATTCGTGGCGTGACAACAATACACACCTAGAATTGCTCCATGCAGGTTCTAAAACAACAACTCTACCAAGAACAACCCATAATAGAAAATACCCATTATAAATGAAGGAAAAGAGTAGGAATAGGTGTAAATTGGATGAAGGGAAAGTCATGCTAGAAAGGGGGTCTTTCCGGTAGTGGTGGTGCTGACAGGGTACACACCAGTAGTGGGGAGGCACTAGCCGGAAGAGGGTCACACTGTAGAGAAGCTAGATAGGGAAGGGTGTGGACTTGGTGGAGCATGCAGGGAAGGTGGAGGAGGCATTGAATATCTGCGCTTGTAGGGAGAGGAGGCCTCTGGTCAGATAATATGCACATGGTGGAGGTAATGGAGAGGGGGGTCGTAGAAGATGGAGTTGCACCTATGGGGCGGGGGGGGGGGTCGCACTCCACACAGTTAGGGATAAGGGAGGGTGTGCCATGGGGAGAGATGGGGGAAGGGTATAGATTAGGGAAAAACACAAAAAAACCTAAACAATAACTATAATGCTAATACTTAATAATACTAATATCATTCCATAACAACAACAACAACAACAATAATGATTTTAACAATTTTGATAACCATAATGATGATAATAAATTTTTAATAATAATATCCATCAATAATAATAATAATTGTAATAATAATAATACTATTTCTTAATGATAACAATAATTTACATTCATCATAATTATAATATTTTTTCATACTAAGTATACTAATAATTACTCATAATAATTATAATATTAATATTAGAATTATTATCATGCATTTATTTTGGTCTTATTTTATTTCCCATTAGATTTATATTTACTCCAAACACTGGGAAACCTTGTGGTCTGTGAAAAGCTCAAGAGACTATGCATGAACCATGTTGTAGCTTATGACCACTCTAGAAGTAGCCGCACTGGTACCTACATTGACCAAATGGTTCTCGTTATCCACGTGGTTCTCACACACCGACATAAAGCCAAAAAAAAAATAATAACAATAATAATAACAATAATAATATTAATAATAATAATAACCATCATATAAATGAGAACAAGCTTAATAATAATAACAACATGATTTTACTACTTTTATTCATAAAAATAGTAATTGTAATAATTATAATATTCATTAATAATATTATCGTTATTATCAGTATTATAACAAAAAAATTTATTTTATCTTACATTATAATATTTTATTTTAACTCTCATTTTATTACACATTTAAATCCAAATTTAATTTCTCAAAGATGGGAAGGCTGCACGACTTTCTGGGTGAAGCTGAACGGTCTCCAAACCATGCTCCATCCATGCGCCAAATGCTTCCAAATCCCAAACATACATTTTTCAAAAAAACATCATAAATTTAAACTTGGACTCTACCTGAACGCAAAAACAATTTTTGAATACCAATAAAAAAATTACATAATATAATTATGAGGGTCATGGTGTGAAAATTCTCCCCACCATAATGCTTTCATCCCCCAAAAATTGACAACACTTTTTAGCTGATTAATTAACGTGTAAGGATTCCACATAAACATGTTAAAACCTCTTAATCCGAGAAAATTTCACCGACCATCAATGGAACTTAACCCCAATTCCAAAAATAGATCACCAATAGAGGGGAGGGCCGAACGGACTCCCCACCATTAGAATTAAGCAAGCCTCCAATAAAATCTTAAGAGAAAACTCAATGAGACCTATGGTGGGTCTCCCCACCATTAATAACCCACCAGGAATGACTAAATAGAAATTCAACATGAACTAGAAACATGCCTCTCCCACACAGTCAAAAATGCATTACCACACATGTTGGGAGGGAAGGGACAAAATGAATAGACCACTAAACCACATCCATTAACTACACAACACATTACCATAAAAAATAAATAGAAACCGAGAATGCAATAGACTCAGAAATGTGACCCACACGAGGACATTGATCGGTAACTCACATGCTAGGTGGCACATTATGGACATAGCATGGGGGATAATTCCACCACACTCTTTGAAACTAGAGGAAATTCTAGGTGATAAAGAAACTATTATAGAAACACTAGAGATACCTCACTGTAATGGTAGAGGCACACACTTGACTAGACTCCTCAAAACCCTCGAATTCCTAACTACGCACCAACATCACCCCAAGGCCTTTTGATGGAGCCCCAATGTATGAATAATATTAAAACTCATAATCAAGATCTTATAATACCTAACTGGTACATGCATCACCCAATTAGATAAAAATAGAAATACCAGATTTCTTGAAATGAAACAACACATTCATTAAAATTGTGAACTGATAAGGAGACTTACAACATCCCTTACATTTATAACAGAACACCATTGGCACAACCACCTATAATAAAGATCACTTACAGTAGAAGTAAACAAAAAAATGAAATTTCTAAAAAAATTTCAACATCACATTACTTTTTTAAGATTACCTTTGTATCTATTTCTAGAAATGCTATGAAAGAATTGCAGCAAGTGACCCAAGCATCCATAGGCCTGGCAGGGCTTCAGAGCATTTGAACATGACAAATTTTTGTAGCATGACTTTCCACACTGATATTATATGATGATATCTCACTATGAAAAGGTTGATGAAAGATCCCGAGGCCTTTGGATTCCATGACCCATTCTATCAACTATCAACTGATTCCTTATACCCTTACTAGAATATTCCCCACTCCACCCAGGGATTGACGGTGGAAGGACTACCTTGTTCACTACTTCCATCAAGGATCCAACATAAAAAACATGCCTCACCACAAAAAAAGGTATTATATTGAGCTTTGTCACCTTCTACTATAGTTCAGAATGAGGCTCAACCTTGAAATGTCAAGCCTTCATGGATTCATTTCCTATATACCCCTGATCAAAAGGGACTAGATATATAAATTGATGAAAATTATCCAACACAAACCCACCACCATGCTGCAAAAAACCCATTTCCATCATCTTTTTAAACCTTTTCTTTCTTATAGAAATACTAATGAATGAACAAATCATTGAAAAACACCAAAGTATGCTCTTCATGGGACTTGTTCCTGAAGGACCCCGGGGCACCCTGAGAGGGGAGGGGTGAATCAGGGTGACAACTTTTTTTTAATGTGATGGATCTTGTTCCCACATTGGAAGGAACTTGTTGAACTTGTATGATGAATATGATCAGAAAGAAAACATTCACATGCATAGAGAAGACACAACACATTTTACATGGTTCACCACTAAGGGCTACGTCCAAGAAGCATACGCCGATAGTTTTTCGGTCATACATAATTCCACTAAACTTCACTAGATGTGGATTACAATGGTTCGAGAATAGTCACTCTGTCCTGGGCCCACTGCCTTTACAAAAGTTCAGGGATAGCTCACTAGGTCCCTCGGGTCACTCCCGTTGACACCCCCTGGCTCACTACCCTTGGTGAAGTCACACTCAGTTTATAGACATGAAGGACTCTTCATCATTGCAAATGAATGCATCCTCTGTTGAATGTAGATGCTCTGTTGAAGTCCAAATTCCACTCATATACTAATCTCAGTTTGCATCGAAGGTATCGGGAAATTGTCCAGATTTCGTGCAACTCCAAAAAGTCTAGCGTACAACAAACTCACCTGGCGCGCTACTCCAAGACCGGCGAGCATGTTTCGAGAATTGCGCACAAGTCACTTGTGCAGAACAAAAATGGCGCACTGGTGACACCAACCCACTTGCGCAACACTGCCTCCATCAACTCCAAACCTATGCAACTCTGCACCTTTAACTCCCAAACAGCCTTGGTCGCGCAACCTCTACTTGCGCGACCCAACTACCACTTGTGTGACTCTACCACTTCCGCGACGAGAGGTCGAAAAATCTCTAAGTCTTGAACTTCGTTACAAATGAGGTGGGGTGGTCCTCTATTTATAGGCAAACTGGACCCCCTGTGCGGTGGCACACAAGTGTCCTCCCAGCGCGCAAGTCCCGGCGTTCAGCTCCAACCACACTAGCCTCTTTCACGCAACTCACTTGCGTGACCCAGCCAATACTTGCATGAACTACTTTCCGTTGCCATATTTTGAAGTTCTGATCATGAAGAACAACCGGCGCACAAGTTTCCAAACCTCATAGGCATCGGCGTGCAAGTCCTTTCGCGGTGCGCAGGTCACTTGCACGACCAACCCAAAACCTGCACAACCCTTATCCTTTTGCCATTTTTCCATGTTATAATCTTGAAAAGCATATGGCGCACAAGTTTCCTTTCCAAAAACACTTTTCCCAATTTGACGAATTTCAGGCCAAAAAATTTGGCAAACACTGGGAAACGACACCACCTTCAATACTATTGTCTGCTTGAACTATATGATCACATTGCTGGTACACATTCTGAACTTCCACTAAGGATTGACAACAAACACAAACCATACTCCAATTTATTCTTAGAGGACCATGGTTCCAACAATCTCCCCCTTTGGGTTTGTTGGAAATCAGAAAATAAATTCAATAGATCCCCATCCATGTGCAAACCAAAAATGCAAGAATCAACTTCGCCAACACTCTTAGTCTACGTGAGAAATTCGCGGAGTAGAAAACAAGAGAGGAAGCTTGAATTGGGTTCCAGTTTTGGAATTCTCAATGATGCCCAAGAAACATTAAATAAGCATTAAATGCCTGAAAATGCCCGAATTTATTCCTTTCTCCCCCATTGACTATAAATCCAAAGACCGGTAATTTGTTCATTGTTCAGCTCAAACCATACTCCCCCGGGATAGTATCTCCCCCACAAACCTGTATCACATCCATAAATAAAAAAACAGTTATCATAAATAGGGAGAGGGGAATTGCGTAACCTCCTTATGCACTGGGAGGTGGCTGAACGTTGAGGTTCAACCGATGCTTTTCAAACACAGCCACTGAAAGTGGCTTGGTCAGAATATCTGCCACTTTCTCATCAGTTCCCACATGCTCCATTCTAATCACTCCTTACTCAACTTTTTTTTAATGAAAAAGTGATACCTGATTTCAATATGCTCTGTATGAGAATGCTGAATTGGATTCTTTGTAAGATCAATTGTTCCTTGTTATCACAGTAAATGACCATTTTTTGCTTTACCTCATCAACAATATCTGCTAGTTATTGTTTCATCCATTATAGTTGAGTGCATTCCTTCGTGGCATAGATATACTCTGCTTCAGCAGTACTAAGAGATGTACTTTCTTGTTTCTTGATCAACCAACCAACACATTTATTCCCAATATAGAAAGCACCACCACTGGTGGATTTTCTATCCAAAACATTTCCCGCCCAATCAGCAACAGAAAATGATGATAATTCACTGTCTATTTCTACAAAAAAGTATAACCCACAATTACCTAGTCATGTCACTGTCAGGTACAGTAGGATCCCTATGATCTTCCTCTACATAGTGGGATCTACAGATACCCCATCTTCATGCTTTCCAAGTTTAGTTCCAACTACAATCGATGTTGACATTGGTTTGGAGTCATCCATATTAAACTTTTTCACCAGATCTCTTGCATACTTTTCCTAATAAATTAAAGTGTATTCCTTATTTTGAATCACGTGAAGCCCCAAGAAATATGTGAGCTCCCCAATCATAGACATTTCAAATTCTAATTTCATGTGATTGGAAAAGTTGTCCATTTATTTCTGCATACTGACAAAAAATATGATATCATCAACATAGACTAGAACCATGAATTGATCTTTTGGAGAATTCTTCACATAGAGATAGTGATGTAGTCTACCTCTTTTGAATTCAAGCTTCTTGAGATACGAATCCAGATGCGAGTACCACGCCTGTAGTGCCTATGTCAAACCATATAGTGCTTTCTTCAGTTTGCAGACCTTTGTTTCATCAGTACCTAGAACAAAACCCCTTGGTTGTTTAATGTAGACTTCTTCTTCGAGTACACCATTTAAAAATGCTGTCGTGACATCCATTTGATATACATTATATCCTCTTTGGAGTGCCATGGAATGGAAAAGCCTGGTTGACTCCAGTCTAGCCACTTGAGTAAAGGTTTCTTCAACATCAATGCCTTCAATCTGAGAGTATCATTTACATAGCAGTCGTTCCTTGTTTCTAATGACACTTCCATGCTCACCAAACATATTTTTGAAGATCCATTTGGTACCATTCACATTGTGACCTTCGAGTCTCTGGGCAAGATCTGATGTCTGATTCTTGTCAATCTGATCTAATTCTTCATTCATGGCTTTCACCCAAGATTCATCCTTTGAAGCTTCTTCGAATGAGGATGGCTCCACAAATGACAGAAATGAAGACCGTGTGTTATTACTTGTCCTTCTTGTTTGATGGGGTGCACTCCTATCCCCAATTATGTTGGATGGATCAATCTCAGCTCTTCAATTACTCCTATGAGGTTCAGTTGCATTCTCTTCAGCCACAATTTCTTCTTCAGATTCTTATTTTGAGTCAACATCATGATGTGACTCCTAAGTGTTTTATACAACTTCCTCTATTTCGGTATTTGTATTTTCTCCACGTTCACTTTCTTCCTCACGTTCTATTACATCAGCAAATGATGTCCTTGAATCATTTGTTGTTTTCTCTTCAATTTTCATAACGTCACAACTTTCCACAATCCTTCCTAAACTCTTGTTGAAATTTTTTTAGGTTTTTCTCTTCACTGAGTAACTGAGGAAAATTCCTTCATATGCATTGTCGCCATACTTCCCTTGAATTCCTTATTTGTTCCTGATGGGGCATTTAATTCCAAAGACACGAAAGTATTTTAAAGAGGTCTTCCTTCCATGCCACAATTCATATGGTGTCTTTATCTCACCCATATAAAGTCTTGTTTGATTCTGAATATACACTGCAGCTTGAACAACCTCTTTCCAGTAATGTCGTGGAATACGACTCTCAATAAGCATAGTTCGTGCCATGTGGTTCACCTATTGATTCCTATGTTCAAAAACTCTATTTTGTTGTGGATTTCTCACATCAGCTACCTCATGCTGTATCCCATGATTCTCTCGATAATTTTCAAATTCAATGGATGTGTATTTTCCTCCATTTTCAGATTGCAAAACTTTGATTTTTCGTCCGGTATCATTGTCGGCGATTCGCCGATATGTTTTCATGCAGTCAAGGACTTTTCATTTCTTGTGAATGACCATCACACATACCATTCTACTATAATCATATATGAAAAGGACAATGTACCTTTTTCCATGAGTTCCAGCAACATTTATCGGCCCACATACATCTGTATGAATCAGATCAAGAAGGTGAGATGCCCTTTTCTTCTTTGGCCGATATGAACTGCAGACTAGGTTCCCATGAATGAAAGCATCACACGACTTTTCACACTCATGTTTAAGGTTGGAAATTTCCATGACAATCTTCAATTTTGATCTTTTCTCCATGTCTTGTTGAATGATGTGTCCTAGTCTCCGATGCCACACATTGTCTTCTTCTTCAAAAGTCATGTAACATACATTTTCTTCACTATCAACCTAATACAAGTTCCCTTATGTTCTACATCCCTTCATAAGTGAATTCCCTATCTTTCCCATGATAGTGCAACCTTTCTGATTAAAAGTAACTATGAGTCCTGAGTCACAGAGTTGACTCACACTGAGTAGATTATGATGTAGTCCATCTACGTAAGGGACTTCATTATTCTTTAGTTCTCCATTAGCTAATTCGACACTTCCACTCAATTTGATTTTCAGAGCTCCATCATTACCAAATAGTATTGTACCATCAACCTTCTTTATGGTATCCATTAACAGGCCGACATTACCTATCATATGAGATGAACAACCGCTATCCAGAATCTAGGTACTGTTTTTCTTTGTAGCTTTGAGGGCCACCTCTGCAAGGTTAGATTTCTCAATCTTCTTCCTGTCCTTCCATGAGAAATTGGATTGAGTATAGAGAACTGATGGCCTTTCAATTATCTCTTCTGCGTACCCAGGTTCTTCATAGTCAAAATATTCTTTGAGAGGAGAAAACCTACTTGAAAGAGAAACACTATCTTGTTGACGAGACTTGACTTGTCTTGATCTTTGGTATGAGGTGTCCATGTCCCTTCTCTACCTACAATTAGAAACCTTATGACCAAAGCTAGAACAATGTTAACAATATCCATAAAAAATGTTTCTTCTATAAGAATTAGGATATGAATTTTTTCTCTTTTGTTGAAATCCTATATCTTCTCCATTCAGATAGCTTCTTGCCTCTTCGTAATAAGACATGGTATGGCCCAAATATCCATAGAACTGAAACATCATGAGAGGAAATGTATTCTCACTTGAATTTCTCCTCATACCTTATTCCTTGGGAGAATAGTTAGACTATCTGTCTTTTCTAAATGTTTGAGGATAAATTTTAGTTCTCCTTTGATTTTTGATTAAGGGTACTTTTTTCAGCACTTTAGGCAATGTTTCAACATTTTCAACTTTCATCTTATCTTTCTTTTGGATCTTTTCACTTCCAGAAGTTGATGTCTTAGCTTCACATCCAATTCCACTATTTCCCATGCAAGCGGGTCTTTGATCACTCATGATTTTTCCAAACCCATATGATCCACACTTGGATCTTACCAGTAATTCTACATCTGAGAATCTTCCAAATTGTATTTTCCTCCTTGATTCATTTGAAATTGATTCAGTATCAAGTTTACTCCTAATAGTAACAACTTCCTCCTCAGGACCCTTAGTAATCTTGGATTTTTCTTCATGTCTGGAGGTGAGGTCATTGATGACCTTTTCTTGCTCTTCAATTCTCAGCTTTAGATCCACTACATCATCATTTCTTTCAATTGTTTTAGATTGTACCTTCACAAATTCTTCCAGTCATTCAACTTCAGCTTCAAGTTAATCAACGTATTCAGATGATTATTCTACAACTTATTTCACCTTATTTCAACTATTATATTTAGTCTTAAGATTACTAACAACATCCTTAAGTTGTATTTTGGGATCTGTACAAGTTTTCAACTATTTTTCTCCACCAGTATCTTCTGACTTCTCAATAGTGGCCATCATGGAAGCATGGTTCCCAATTTTGAATTCTGGATCTTCTTCATCACAAAATTCATTATCATATTCTTCCTCTTCACAGACAATACTCTTCCTTTTCATTTTCATTCCATATTTGAATTAGCCCTTTTTCAAAAACCTTCTCCAAGGATTCTCGAAGATTTCAACTTCACTATCTTCATCATTAATCTTTCTTAAGCACTGAGAGGAAATGTTCCAAAATTTTCCGCAGCGAAAACATGTGAGATGTAACTTCCCTTTGAATTTCCATTTTCCCTTCTGGAACTTCTTTGCAATGAAAGAAAAAAATTCTTTTTATTCATCATCATCAACACTAATATATTTTGTACTTTTATTTTATCCATGGCCTTAAATCCCATTTCCTTGCTCACATGAGTCGTGTCATCTTCTGGTCTGATTATCATTTCATATGCTACCAAACTTCTTAGAAGGTCATGCAGAGAAAGTTTTGAAAGATCTCTTTCCTCAAGGGCTGATACCTTTGAATTGTAAAAGGGTGGAATCCTTCTCAGTATTTTCTTCACAATGTCAACATCTTTGATTTCTTCTCCTAGGCCGCGAATTGCTCCAACTAATTCAGTGATTCGACTAAAGGAGTATGCATTCTCATCAGGATGCTTCTTCAAATCATTGAACCTATTGTGAAACACTTGTAGTTTATCCCCCTTCACATTTCTATATCCCTCATAAATATTCTTTAGTTTATCTCACATGGATTTTTCTGAGGAGCAATTCATCACCATTAGGTAGATCTGACCAAAAAGGGTTGTGGTGAGTGCATTTTGTGCTTTAGCATCTGCATCAAGAATTTTTTTGTATGTATCAGTCATGTTGAGGCTTATTGGATCAGTGACTTGTATTCCTTGCACGGTAGAAAATAGAACTTCAATTCAAGAGTTCATAGATGAGATCTCATTCTATTCTTCCAGATCTATAAATTACTTCCATCAAAGTGAGGGACTCCCCTGACATTGACTGCATTCTCCATGATGACAAAGGACAGATTCAACACCAATAACCCTTACCATCTGATACCACTTGAAGGACCCTGGGGCACCCAGAGAGGGGAGGGGTGAATCCGGGTGACAACTCTTTCTTTTAATGTGATGGATCTTGTTCTTATGTTGGATGGAACGTGTTTATCCTATATGATGAATATGATCAGAAAGAAAACATTCACATGCACAGAGAAGACACAACATTTTTACTTGGTTCACCACTAAGGGCTACATCCAAGTAGCACACGCCGACATGTTTTCGGTCGTACCTAATTCCACTAGAATTCACTAGATATGGATAAAAATGGTTCCAGAATAGTCACTCTGTCCCTGGATCACTACCTCTACAAAATTTTAGGGTTATCTCACTGCGTCCCTTGGGTCACTTCAGTTGGCTCCCCTGACTCACGACACTTGGTGAAGTCACACTCAGTTTATAGACGTGAAGGTATGTTCATCATTGCAAAAGAATGCATCCTCAATTGAATATAGATTCTCTGTTTAAGTCCAACTTTGACCCGTATACTAATCTCAGTTTTCACCGAAGGTATCGGGCAATCTTCCAGTTTTTGTGCAGCTCCAAAAAGGTAGGCGTGAAACAACCTCACCTGGTGCGCTTCTCCAAGACCGACGTAGAAGTTTCAAGAACAGAGCGCAAGTCACTTGGGCGGAACAAAAACGACACGCAGGTGACACCAACCCACTTGTGTGACAATACCTCCTTCAACTCCAAACTTTCGTGACTCTACAGCTTTAACTCCCAAATAGCCTTGGTCGCGCAACCAACAACCGGCCCGCAGCCTCTACTTGCGCGACCCAACTTCCATTTGCGTGAATCTACCAATTACGCGATGAGAGATGAAAAAATCTCTATGTCTTGAACTTTGTTAAAAATGAGGTGGGGTGGTCCTCTATTTATAGGCAAATTGGACCCCCTGCATGGTGGCGCACAAGTGTCCTCACAGCATGTAAGTCCCGGCGCGCAGCTCCAACCTCCCTAGCCTCTATCGGGCAACTCACTTGCGTGACCCAACCAATATATGGGCGACCTACTTTCCTTTTCTATATTTTGAAGTTCTGATCATGAAGAACAACTGGCACGCAAGTTTCCAAACCTCCTAGGCATCAACGCACAAGTCCTTTCTCGGCGCGCAGGTCACTTCTGTAACCAGCCCAAAACCTGCACGACACTTATCCCTTTTCCCTTTTTCCATGTTATGATCTTGAAAAACATATCGAGAACAAGTTTCTTTTCCAAAAACACTTTTCTCCATTTTTCGTTTTTCAGGCCCAAAAAGTTGGCAAACACTGGGAAACGGTGCCACCTTCAATACTGTTGTCTGCTTGAACTGTATGATCACATTGCTAGTACACATTCAGAACTTCCACTGAGGATTGAAAACAAACACCAACCATACTAAAATTCTGGCATAGAAGACCACGGTTCTAACAGTTCCAAGACACCAACATCATCCACATCCATGGTGAACATTAAATCATGAAAGTTGCAAACATAACCTTCAATGATTTATGAAATTCAACAAGCTCAAAGTTCCTTTTGATTTTTTCACGTGCACTCTTCCGCTACGGAAGGGTATACTTGTCTATAAAAGAGATTTGGATCCATCTTTTGGAACTCAAGCATAAAATTCATAGGTTGATCAACTACAATAAGTTCACCCATAAAAGCTCTATGGGGACAACTGCTGGACAAGAAAAAGTCAAGAACCAAATCATGGATAACTCAATAAAAAAACCATCAAGTTCCATCACTGCATAGGTTACAAGGTTTGAAAATAAGAAAAAAATCCATTATAGCACCAAAACATTCCTTTTGAAAAAAACTATTATTTAATACAAACATGGTAGGTTGAAGACATTCCATTGGTTTTCATTAGACTCCCACTAACTTTCATGATTCCATGCCACTCTAGGCACCCATCTACCATTCTATATCAAACATCCATTCACATTCCCATATAAAACCATGCATGTAAGCACTCATAAAAAAACATGGATGAAAAAAACAACTTCATTATACAGAACAACTATTTTCCAAATTTAAAAATCCACCAATGTATCTTTTCATAATCCATTATACATAAAGATCAAAACTCATTTCCATTCACACAAAGCCTTTTTTGAGAAACACCCACCATTCAAAACCAATTTCCAAAAACAATTTATCCGATTGAAACAATTTTTAACAAAACGTTATTTTCAAAATGTATCAATTCCATTAAAACACATTTTTCACAAATCCATCAAATGAGTTCTCAAAAAAAATTCTACAATTCACAGGAGACCCAAAAAAATGTAATAGGGGAACTAGTGTCTATTGGTGACTTGACCATATGGTAGGCATCCATATGCCAAACGCACCACCATCATAGAGAGGCTTTTAGAACTATGCCCCTATCTCCACATGGCTTTCATGGCCCTACAAGCTGACATTGACTATAATCCCAACTCCCCTTAACATATCCCAAGCACAAAACATTCCCTAAAGTCCCAGAAGGATAAAAAGACCAGATATCCCATGGAATCCTGAGGATAACATTGAGCAATAGGTCATGATTATCTTACCTAAAATACAAATTGAGTCCCTAAAATCCTACTCTATATACCCTGAAATCCATAATTTACAATGGAAGCTCTAAAAAGAATGGTCCGCTAAGTGTCATCCTCCTCTGATACAATTTTTTCATGAACACACTCGGGTCGACCATGAACAGGTCACCTGAGTTGATCCGAAAAAGAGCCCAAGAGGAATTCATGATCCTCCCATACCAGATATATGCAATAAGAGAATAAATAGATTGTAAAACAATTTAACTATTTCAAGCAATAATATGACAGAAAATAAATAGCACCAAGCTGCACATGCAGTTTAAAATATAAACGAAACGAAACTGATCATTTTTTACACACATGATACAAAATGATACAACATCTGTACAAAAGAAACTAAAACCAATGAGATGACCACACTAGATCCATGTGACCTCAAGGGTCACTCTCCAATACAACAATCAACCATCACTCAAGGTGAATGAAACTCAAGCTAAAACATGAAAAAGGGATAAAAACATTAAAGAACTCTAGGCATGAGTATAATACTTAACAGGATATCTTGATAATATATTCAAAGTTCACTTCCTTTAAAAATAAAGAAATATAAATTTCATGTTTGAACTATAGCTTATAAATGTATGATTTTCTATATACTAAAAATAAAAAAAATATGGCCCATTTGATTTTTTTTCCAAAACCAAAATCCTATTATTAGTGAGACATTAAAATTTTAAAAGGAAAGTGGTGTCTATATTTCAATCTGCACAAAATATAGTAAACACATTTCATGAATACTATTTCTCCCAAATGCCTTATTAAAAACAAAAAATCATTTTCCAATAAAAAAACAACACAATAAGGCACCACATCAATCACACAACAGGGGCATCATAAATAATCATACATGTGTCTCAAGATAATTGGATGTGACTAAATCCAATGGACATAGGTGAAACCTAGAAACCATGAATTACCCATAAGACCTTAATACCTGACACCCCATCCCTGATTAAATACCACACACTTGCAATAAAAAACGTTAAATATACTCAGACTCCCTAAATCAAGACAGACCAGGGGAAAATCCCATAGTAGTAAACAAACATATGTATCTACATACTATGGGTCACTCGTAAGTGCGTCAACTACTAGTGCAATAATAATTCAATGAAAATCATCTCACTATGCCAAGTTTCTATGTCTCATGTATAACGAGGTGAGACAACCGATGCCAGCTGATCATCCAATCACAAGTATGTATAATAATAAAACAACAACAAGAATCATCTTGGGCCACACCAAGGACAAATATCATGCCACATAACAAACCAAATACAATGAGTCCAACCCAAGGCACTATCATAGTGGATCAAAATGAATCTGCATTGATAACACCGTATCCATTATATACATATACATGGAATAAGAAACATCTAAAGGAGGTTTTCAAAATAAACATTTTCACCAATTTTAAAATTTTTCTAGAAGGGCCTTTAAACACTTTTTACAAAACCACCATTTATCAAAGATAGAAATTCCACTTTTGAAAAAGATGTGTATACACACCCTTTGTAACATAAAAACATTCATAGACTCTTTTAAAATATTCATATTTCACAATAATGGAATGACCATTTGTTATAAAAATTCCAACAAACCGTTCATCGACAGAACATGCAAAAACACCTTAAAACAACCATATTGTTTTATTTATAAAAGAGAAAACAGCTTGGAAACCATATCAAGAAACCTAAAAAAATGTTTTTATGCTTTCAATATAATTATGAATTCATACTAATCATTTAATATCATATTTATCACACAAAAGACAATCGGGAAATTAGTCACACAATAGGGATGCACTATTTAACGAAACAACTCTTATTTAACACTTAACAAGGAGTAAAACCCAAATTCACATTCCATAATTCTATGTAAACTATTGAACCATGTTTACAATATCACAAATCACTTGAGAAATGTCATGAAACAATTTATCAAATAATCGGTGTGACCATTTTTAACAAAACTCAATTTAACACGAAACAAGGTATATACTTCTATTTTTCACACCAAATAATTATTCTAAGGATAAAAAAACAATATTAAGAGTGTATAAAAGGTGAAAATATCATTAAACCAATGAGAACTTAATTATAAACTAGAGTTCAAGGGGAAACCCACATAGGATTCATGGTATGACGACAACACACACCTAGAATCGCACCATGTGGGTTCCAGAACCCCAACTCTACCAAGAATAACCCTTAATCAACAACCCCCAACTAAAATAAAGAGAAAAAAGGAGGAATGGGGGTATAGTAGAGGAATGTAATGTCACACTGGAAATGGGGTCACACTGGTAAGGGCAACGCTGGAAGGTTGCACACCGGTAGGGGGAGGTGACAACCAGTTGAGGGACGCGTCAGAGGGAAGCAAGCTAGAGGAGGGTGTGGGTTGGGTGGAGCAAGCAGGGCCAGACAAGGGTGCACCAAAGAGATACATTTTTATGGAGAGGAGGTCTATAGATATAGAGGATGTGCAAAGGGGGAGGAGACAGAGGGGGGGGGGTCCCTGGAGATGGAGTCGCACCAGGGGTTGCGCGCCACACTAGGAGGGAGAAGGGTGGATGGGGTCCTTTGGGACAAATGGGGGAAGAGAAGAGAGTAGGGAATAAACTCCTAAAAAACAACAACCTAAATAATAACTATAATTCTAATTCAAAATAATACTGATCATATTCCACATTAATAATATAAATAATAATAATAACAATAATAATTTTGTCAATTTTGATTACCATAATTGTGATAATAATTTTTTTAATAATAATAATATTCAATAATAATAATGATAATAATAATAATAATAATAATTCTTATCAACAACAATAATTTACATTCATTTTAATTATAATATTTAGTTAGAATAATTATACTAATAATTACACATAATAATTACAATATGAATATTATAATTATTATCAAGCATTTATTTTTGTATTAATTTATTTCCCAATATTTTTTTATTCCAAACACTAGGCAACCGCGTAGTACGCACATGACTCTAGTGACCATGCACAGACCGTCCAATAGATTTGGACCACTCTATATGTGGCTACACTTGAACCTGTTTTGACTGCATGGTCCAATTATCTATGCACGACCTGCACACCAAGCCCCCCAAAACTCTTAATAATAATAATAATAATAATAATAATAATAATAATAATAATAATAATAATAATAATAAGGTTAATAATAATAAAAATATACTTAAAAATAATAAAATAGTATTAATAGAATCCATATTAATTATGATATTATTAATAATAATAATATTATTAATTAATATTATTATCAACACTATCACTACTATAACAAAACTATTGATTTTATCTTAGTTTTTATTGTTTTAATTTAAATATCATTTTATTACACATTTCAATGCATATATTATTTTTCGAATATGGGAAGGCCTCACGGCTACTGGGGCCAAGACGCACTGTCTCCAAACCGTGCTCTACCTATGCATTAGATGCCCCCAAATCGAAAACTAGATTTTTTTAAAAAAACAAAAAATTAAACTTGGACTCAAATTGAACCCCAAAAAAATTATTCAATGCCAAGAAAATAATAAAATAAATGAGTTATAATGGTCAGTGTGTGAAAAAAGAAATGTATGTAAATAATGAGGGTAATGATTCAGTGTGTATATATTTATTGTATATATATAATAAAATAAATTAATATTCTAATGTATAGGATGATTGTCAATCAAATAGATCTACATGGACCATGCTCTCATATAGGGAGAAAGTATGACACAAATAGTGACCCACTCTATGTTTTTTAGAGTCATTCATGATAGAATTTCACCACTCAACTTAACATCATGTCATAGGAATGTTATCCATATAGTTTAACATCATACGGTATGTATATAGATGTTATGAAATTTAGAGTCCTTCCGATATGACTTATGATTGGTTTGACATGGGTCTAATCTACATGGGAAATGTAAGAAACCAATGTCATTATTAAATAATAAAAATTTTCATTATAATAGAGTGAAGGGTCATGAACTATAATATATTGAGGGATTTTTATATTCTAGTATTAAAATTGATCAAATAATCACATATTGTTTATAATTTTATGGCTACTCATAGAGTATAAGATCTAGATATTACTACATATCGAGAAATAATGGAAATAAAGTGAAAATAATTTCTTAAGGTAAAATACCCTATACTCATCTAAATTATATATAGAGGGAGGGAATTTTTTCTATTTTGAAATGGGTAAAAAATGAGTGGGTACCATCGGTTCTATCTTTGATAGGAGTAGTGAGATGAATCTGAACTTTTGGAATCATTGAGATAAATAGGCCTTGTGTGTCCCTCCGCTATGGTTTTCTAGGATTATCATAACCCATTAATTTTTGATGGAATTAAATGCATCCATAATGTATATTGATCCCACACACAGGGTAAAATGGTATTTTTATTCTTGGTTCATTTGGAATAAACCTATAAAAACAATTTAATGTTGTGTTCGATGTACCAATGATGATATGTAGATTTTCATAATACAACATAGAATTTTGAACCATACTAAAGGGTTCTGTATCATTGAAAACATGTTGTTGGTTCCAGGGCATGTGTTCCATGAAATCATAATACATCATAATTTTTTGGAATTATTCCATATGAACTTCTTAGAATGTTGTTTTGTCCACATTAGTCAGGTTCAATTTTTGGAGAATTATTTATCTATAGAAGGTGTAGTTGGCCCTCAAATAGGGACCCATGTATAATTATTTATCCAATAATGATGGAAATCTTTCCAAACATAGTTATTTTCTAGACCCACTATATATATCTGTCTCATGCATATGGATAGGGAAATTTTGACATTTATTGACTGAAAGTTGACATTATAGTTAGATAAGGAACCATTTTATAGATCAAGATCATACACATGGGAGGGGTATTTTCACATTATTTACAAACTCATCAGGTGAACTCCATATTCCATTCCACCATAGCCTAGCCTAATTGGCAAGGGTTATTTTCGAATTTTAAAGTCTTTTAACCTATACAGATATGGAAAATTTCCTATTTTCCACCTCATAATCAAGTGAATTCCCTATATTATTCTACTTTATTATTTTCAAAAAGAACATAATGTATATCTAGTGTTCTATAATAAATGGGAGATACCATCATTATATGGTCCCTTTAACAATTCAACATCCTCCCCTAAAGGAGGAACCTTTTCTATCATCCATATTTTTATGATAAGAAAAGGGATGCATATTACTTCTATCATAAACATTTATCCATGGATTTTACCTATTCTATAGAGAATGAGTTTAATAAACTCCCATAAAAAAGGAAACCAAAATCTAAAGATTTCAGAGTCAAGGAAAATTTCTACTACTACCAACAATGTATTAGTCAATCAATCTGTATTTTTTTTTCTATCAAGGACTATATTATAAAGTTGAATGATGAAGGGATAATGGAGCCACTAATAATTGTATCTCAACTTTAGTCATATGTTACCATTAAGATGTGTATAAAATCATTGTAATTGAATCTAGGACACCTGTCTATCTATAATTGATGAGTATCTCTCAATAGTATATGAACGAATCTATATTTCTTTTAGACCGATCATATGTATAAATATTTCACATGTTTAATTGACAAAGAGAATCACAAGATCCCAATGATCATGATACCCAGATTGTTAGTCATGAATTACAATATAGATTAGGATTCTAAAAGTTGATTATTATTTCATATGATTGATGGAATTCCTATATGTATGGATTGTCTCTAGAAGAATCAAAACAAAGGATTGAAATAGTTAGAGAGTTAGGATCAAAATATCTTCATTTGAGTAATCCTATCTCTATCATAAAATCCTACCTCCTAATATCAGTTTAAATTTACTTATAGCATGAAATTAAACTATATTTGATATGCAGTATGGTACACATAGAAGTAGTGGGATGTTAAACTATATTTCATCATATTTATCACTACATGACTTTGAATATCATACCTTAGTGTTCTCATTGTTATTCTTTAAATAGCATAGTCATAATCCTTGTCATTAGACCCTAAAAACATGACATGAAGTCATATTATGGGACCTAAGTTCCCTTTTACATACGAGCTATATCTACATAGAATGATTACATTGTATGAGCTTACTAACTCATGATGATTTTTATCCACAAACACTGAACTAGCACAATGTAACCCCACGTCATATTGGCACCTAGACCTCATCCAGATCATGTCTCCTTCCTAATCAATAAATGACACCACTTAAATTTATATTACCTATACCTTTTCTAGATATGAAAATAAAATGGAATTCCACATTATTTGAGTGAGAATTAGATCCACATAGGGATCATATGTAATAGCCATGTGTGGTACGATTTCTACACCATTGCAATCATAGTGATACTTGCATCTTAATGTATATTATATGCTAGTTTTTTTATCACATTCAACAAGGTCCCTCCATGAGATTTAAATCCATGAAAATATTCTTATTCACATTAAAATGTAAATACCCATATATTTTCCCTTTAATGAACTTTCATGATGTCTAATCATCGTCCTAGTTGTCTATTGTTTCTAATTCAGAGAAATCCTCATGCAAGCATGGATGAAATAGAGAGACACTATGACTAATAAAATTGTGATTCACTTTATTCAAATATTGGAAAAAATATCCACATAACATGATAATAATCCTAATGACATGTAAAATTTAATTTCATCAGATCATCCCTATAAATTAGTGTGTACACAAAATATTGTTTTGGGAAACAATGATATATGACTAAAAATTTATTATGTGAGGGGGTGAATATGAATATTCCCCAATTCCTATATTATTTGGAACTTTATAATGAGGATTACAAATGTAAGAGGGTATAGTAACATCACCATGTTTAAAATATAACTAAATAATTTGAAAAAGTTTTTCACTGAGGTCTTAATTTTCTCATATGATCTTAGTGATATGTTATTCAATACATATTTCCTTTAAAACTTCAAGGGGATGATTGGAATATGTCACAATGACACCATTTCCATTATCAATGGTTAAAAGGATGGATTATGATGTGATTCTCAATGTTCACCATATATAATAGATCTATTATTGATATTAGGAATATCCCCCAATGACGCTGTATACTGAAACATTAATAGGGTTGATAATGGATCTTGTAGTGGTTGTTAGCGTATCACTAAACCCTTATTAATTAATTCTCTCAGAACAATATGCTTTAATATAATATTATTTTAATGATTATTGGAGTGTACAATCATTCTCACTATGAGTTATCTCATTAGAACCATATGAATAGTCCTCAGACCTAGCATATACACATTGATGGAGAGATAGGTGAGTCAGCACTCCTCATAAGTAGAGTATCACATTAGGAGGGTTGGAATATGACGTAACATAAAGAGTTATTATTCCCATATTTGAGATGAATCTTTGTTTAAGAGTTATGGGAAATCCCCTAGACATGTGGTTTGTGGTTCTCCCTTGGATCCATAGTCCCCAAGGCCTGTTGTGAGGATGCATTGAGCATATAGTTCATGGAGATCTATTTTTTTTAATCTGCAACTAGGATATTCCAATGGGCCAAAGGGAGGATTGATGTAGAAAGTATGTGATCATACACTGATGTTATAGTGTTCAACTTCTCAATAAAATCTATCCTTACTGGTTCCTTGACAATAATGATTACATCACGCATTAATTCCATTAAGACTTATTTTATAATTGGTGTTACACATTGATGATGATGACCATGGTGAATTGGAGTAATCTAAGTGGGTTCTTGGTTCATTTATTTGAAACGGATATTTTACTCAGACACCTACCTAAGAAAAAATAAAATAAGTTTTTTATGCTCTGAGGATAATCTTCAAAAGACATTGAAATTGGAACGAAAGGATTCTTTCATCTTTATCACCTCTCATAGGTAATGAAACCTATGGGGATTATCCCCTTAGCGGATTTAATAACATTCCTCCAAAGTTGGTATGGATATCTTGAGATGGTGCTTCTATATGAGAACTGCCACCAAATAGAACTTTTTGTTCTAGGTTGGTGGAAATGTAGGTTCAGGATATGGATTCCATGTAAAATTATGTATATGATTGTTTTGTCAGATTTTTGGGTGCAACAACATGAGTTGTTTTGTGGGATCCAACATTTCTAATGGTTTTGGAATTGGATGACACAATTTTTGATTCCATTTTTATTTTAAGGGGTCCTACATATCATATATAGAAAAAACGAGTCACCCATAAGTCATAATTCATATGTATGTGTGAATAATAAAAATAATTCCTTAATAGTTAAAGTTTAAAAAATAATAATTTAATATATGTGAGAGTGTGGAAAATAATGAAGGATTCATATTGGGGTTACAATTTTTTAATAGATAATGGAAAAAAATGTCCAACGGGAATTGGAAAATCAACCATTTCTGTATGGGTCGACACTGCTGAAGGATTTGTGTCATGTTGACCATTTTTATTTCCACCAAATATGGGTAGGGGTAGACATTTGGGACAATGTTCTTATAATAAAGGGTTTCCAATGGGGGTTATTCATGGAACTGTAAATACCATATGGTTCTCACATCTATATCGAGCTACTAGCCTACATTCCAATCGTAGGTGGTCATTGAGGTTTTTTACAAATGATTTTTTTTAACTCACAATAGTTGAGAGGATGGGAGATTGGGATCATTATAACTAGTTAAGGGATTATTAAATTATTTGGTATTCTATTATATAATTAGGTTATTTTTATTAATCAATTGCATATAAAAGTTTGCAAATTTTAACAACTATGACAAAAAATGATCAAAATAATGTGTTGATGAGAGCAACTGCACATGTCACAAGGGGTCTATTATTCCTTTATTAATATATGCTACATTAGTTTATATCTATATTTGAGAAGTTTAGAGTTTATCACCATCCTAGGGGGGTGGGGGAGTTTTGGTTATATGATTGAACCCCAAAAATATTTCCAATATACCCTTGACATAAAATGTTTCAAAACCCATGTAGTTTTGTTAAATGTATCAAGGAAAATGAAATTGGGTTATGAACTCATTCAGAAATCCTACATATCCTTTTATAATTACCTGAATAAAAGACTGTTTAGTTTGGAAGATGTAGTTTAAAGTCATATGACAAGACCATACCATTTTTTAACATTAGTTCGTAAGGATGTATATGTTAATAATTGAATATGGGTTAAGTAGTGCATATTAAATGGAGAGACATCCTATATATCACATGAATATTAAAACCAGAGTCCAAATAATTATGATATTAAAAGAATCTAAGTCATGATAGTTATTAAAATTGATGATTGATTTTAGAATATGAAAATGAGGTTTCCATGATATATTTAACTGGAAATACAAACCTATAAAATAATTGGTATACTTAGGGTTTAAAGATAAGGAGGATTATTATGTATGATGTATTTTAATAATGACACCAGAAAAATCATCACAAATATCTATCCTGACAAAAGTCATATTGGGTGTAAGAAATAATATATAGAATGTGTTTATACACATTTAACACGATTATAAATTTATTTTTTATAAGGATTACAGACCAAGTCTTTCTTAAGAGAACCATTTTAGGGTATTTATGAAGGATATGGATCCACAATACTGTATCTAAGATTTAACCAAGATTATTAAAATGTTAAAATCTATATGAGGGTATTAAATTCATTATTGGGAACATGACCATGTGATAGGACAGGTGGAAATAGAATTAATATTGGGATTATTTAAAAGGTGTCTTACATATTATGAAAATAATATGAATAAAATTCCTCACAGTTCATAATATACTCTACCATTGATGAGTAAGGGAGGATGACTAAACCCTTACATGAAAATTAATTATGTGGATAGGATTCACCACATAATAAGTTAATAATACCAATACTGATTCTTAATTAGGATTAATTTGGGAGAAACTTATGATTTTGGACTCATGTTAAATGATGAATCCAAATGGGTGCTTATCCCTTTATGGAATCTAAGGGAATCTATGTAAAGAGATCTCAAAATGAGACAATATGATAATATGTCCATAACGATGAATATCCACTTAAGGAAATGTGATAATACTTAAAAGGGATGCAGTTACTCTTAAAAAGTTTGGACACATAATCATGGACTACATCTAGGATGATTCACATGTATAATCCTATTCCTTGTTCACTAATGAAGGAGAAAACATGATCACAATGAGTGAGTTACACCAAAGTGGATTACCATATCAAGTGTTCTATATTTATCCTCTAGTGAACAGAGATAGATGATCCCACACATAAGGTAATATGTCTCCATAATCTAGAAAAGTGAAGGGGTTACACCAATGTGTATTCCCATTTGTATACTCATTCTTTTTCCACTGATGATCTATGAAGGATGATAATAAAATTTATACCAAATATGTTTTCATAACATGGAGTTCCATTTAAGGTAATGTGATACGATAAATCCACTACATCTACTAAAGGGATAGTCTATCTCATAAACATGTATGGGTCATGAGATCATGTGGCCTCATGGGGGTGATACCCTTATATATCTGTGTGTAAACTAGGGCACCTTTTCAAGTGGACATTACTAAGGTGAATGGACATGGGTGTGTGACTAGGTTAGTATGAACATATGTATGAGGTTTTCCAATCCAAATAAACATTGATGGGGTATATGAGGAAGGACACATGTTAAAATATGATGTTACATGAATGAATGTCACTTCACTACTGGTTTGGGAGGAAGGACACATGATAGGAGAGAGAATGACCCTAGCTGATAACTTGTATTCTTGGGATTTATTCATATGCACTATGGAACATGAATTTATTTTATAACTGATTGTTTGGATGTTCCCAATCACATGGAAGCATAATGTGAATCCATTTCACAATAAAGACCTATGAAAGGATCTCTTTCTTAAGGGTTCTACATAGAGGATCTGTTTAATGATTAGATCTTTATAGAGACATCACTAGATCATGTGATCAACTAGAGGGGTTATCCAAGACAATATTCCAAGATCTCTATATTATTTCCATTAGTCTCCCCTTAAATTATTTTTCCACTCTCCTGACAGTTGTTACTCTTCTTAAAATGGGATTATAGGGGCCTTTATAAGTAATGTGATGCAATATCATTACCAATTTTAATTTTAATTTTCCCACATGTACAATATTGAGGTAGTATATGGTTATTGTAAAAACAAGAAGTGTCTTATGTCACTGATTCATCACATGAATAATATTTCATGGGAGAGTCGTGTAACACCAAAGACGCCTTGTGATCAAATATTAATTCACATGAAAGATCAAATAACTAAGAGCGAGTGTGAACCCCTACATTATTGATGGTATATCCCTAGTTATTCACATGGAAATATGACCACAAGCTCATCCATTTCATGATCTATTTTCTAAATTTCATCATATGAATATATATAGGTCTCATGACAACATATATCTATTGGAGTCACACACTTCATAATTATTTTATGGGTTCATCTCATCCATAAAAAAATCCATGAATTTAAGATATATATTTCATGCTTCGTGACTTAGTAGTGGGTCATGGATTCATTCCATTAGTCTATCCCATAGATGATGTCAGGTGTTTTTCTATAATGGATACTTTTCATATTGAGGGGTAGCGATCCTGAGGTTAATTGCCTTGTGCTAGAAATCATATGGCACAACTGTATTTGATCTGGAGACCAATGTTCTGTCAGCATATTTAATAATGGATGAATAGTGTTCTGGAACCACATTTCAATATCGATTTTATGGTTTTTATTGTGATGTTTATTTATTCAAATCATAGAGTAGATTAGATAGAAGCAAGTATCCATGTGTATTGTGGTCTTCTACATGAATCACCCTGTTTCGAAACCTCCTAAACACATTGAAACATGGTGCGGAAATGATCCCTCAATTCTTGATCATGTGTTCACACCAAAAATGATTCCATGTATACCAATACAATCTACCTCATCCGTATAATTAAGGAAACTCCACATGCTAGGTTGACCTGGAAGGCTAACTTTGCAGGGTTGAATTTTTTTATCAATCATATCCATATTATAGAGAATAAAATAAAAGTAATATGTGTGATATAATTACCACATAAAACATTATATAAATATAAAATATTAATCTTAATACATTAATAAAAATTATAACTCCCAATCCCCCACAAATATTTTTAAAGTACTGTATGGAAAAATATATTGTTTTTTGCATGGTCTTATTAAAAATTATTTAAAAAACTCGAAAAATCATTAAAAAAAATTTATTAATATTATTTGGTACTAATATTTCTCAAATATGTAATGAATATGTTTATAAAATATATTTTGTGGTTCCAAAAAACATCAAAACATTATATTGTAATGGATTTATGTTTTTTGAACCTCCTTCTAAATTCCTTTATAAAAAACTCTATTTGTTTGTTTAAATTTGCTATCGAATGATATAGTTTATATTTCATGTTATGTGATACCATTTGGGAATGATATAAAAAAAAATTTTATTTTCTTTTATTTCTTCAAGTTAGGGTAATGTATAAATTTTTTGTGTAGCACACATGTCTATGGATTATCATTATATTACTATTTGTGTATAATATATCCCTAATCTAGTTTGAGCCCAATAAATTATTTATGTGGTATGGGTCTATTAAAATATTAAATTAATTGGTTACACAATTATATCTCATGATATAATGATGCAAATCAGCAAAAATTATTTTCACAACATAAAGTGAGGACATTTTGTTTGTTAAAAATATGAAACGTTGAATTGTTTTCTCATAATTTGAAGCATTCCCATTTTTTTAACATTTAAATAATTTACATTGTATAAATTGATGGTTATATCCTCTAAAATAATATTTTTCTTGGTAATGTTACATTTCCATTCCATATTTCTATTATTATGCAATACAGGTCATGTTCATTGTCTCATGTTTTCAAATTATCATCCCATGGTATATGTTTGATATTTTGAGATTACATGAATTTGTATCATGTACTATAGCAAAAAATTACTATTACATATTATTTTCAAAATATATTTCTCCCATTCTCATGTTTTCTCATATTCTTATGATCTGGCCCTTGATTCCATGTTTATGAGTTTTCCCCTTACATGGTGTTCATGATCATTCCATTAATATATTATATTCCCTTGAGTTTTAAAGATGAGTATAATATATGAGATGTCTATAAGAGGGTCTAATGAAATTATAATATAAATAAATGATAAATAGTATCATGTAACAAGTTTTTTATGTTAGTGATGTTCAAAATCACTAAACCATTTGTTCTAGGGAATGTGAGAGTTTTTTGAGATATAATATTTAAATTATGGAAATGATATAAAATACAGATATTTTGAGACTGTGGTGCTATAGTAAGTATAAAATAAGGGTTTAGTTATTTATAATAATAGTGTAGTTATTTTGGAAAATAAGATAGTATAATTTTAGTGAAAACTGAAGGGTTAATTTTAATTATAGGATATCACCCTGATTTGCTGGTGTATTAGAGATTTTGTTGTTCATTTATAAATTAAATCAATATTTTAAAACATGAATGTGGGTGAAATTTGTAAATAATACACCTTTGGGTAATGAACCTAAATAAGTATGGTTCAATATCAACTCATTATAAACTTAAGTGAATGATGAGTTGGCCTTAGACTACACACCTGTCTTGAAACTATAGATAAATATTCTCTAACACCCTGAAATTTATTGAAATAAATATTTTTGAATTCATTTAATCTTTTTGATATTTTTCAATTCATACAACACTAAAAATAGTTATTTTATATTAAGAAACTATTTGTGTCTTAAAATATACGCAACATAAATTTAGTCATACACTACACACAACATAAATTTTATATTTACTTACATGGAACACCAAGGTTAGCATGTGTTACATGCAAAAATGACTTTTCTTGATGGCATGCGTAACATGCATGGCCAAGTTTTTCCATACAATAATATATTATTAAAATATTATTATTTATTATAATAAGATATAACCTTGGAATTAAATTAGTGATTAAGTATATTATAAACTAATTTATTGTAATATTTGGCTTACACAAAAATAATATGAATTGATAGGTTGCCAATTAATTAGAAATTAATCTGAACACTGGTTGAATAGAAATGAAAATATTATCAAATTTATGGTCATAATAATATTTTACCTCAATAAATTAAATTAATTCAATTAGTGAGTGATATTAATGTAGTATATAGGTTTTTAATCAATAAAATATGTTTTCTAATAATCCAATAGATTTTATAGGCATAAGATACAAATAATCATGATTTTATACATAAAATCATATATTTTATTAAGTCATTTTTACTACATTTTAATGAAGAACCACATTTAAATCCAAATTTTTTTCTTTTATATATTTAATATTTTAAAATAAAATTCATATATTAAATATTAATAGAATAATTAGGTTAGGTTATATTTTTGGTTCCTTTTATTTGATGTTTCAATTTTTAATAAATAGTAAAAAAATACTAAATTTACATCAAAACTAGTTTATGATCTAATTTATTTATGATATAAAATTATATAATAAATTTGATTAAAAGTTAAATTAGGTAATTAATTTTATTTAATAATTTTTATGTCATTGATATGGATTTCCCTTTGAAATTGTGTATATAATCTTATCACACCTTTGAGCATTTTTACTTTAAAATACCGCATTATCGGCCTGACTTTGAGATTATTTTTAAATTAATTTCTACCACTTATGTTAAATGAATTTAGAATAATTAATACCATAATTTGAATAATCATAATTTATAATGTATAATATGCTCAAATTATTTATTCACCAAATTTATTAGTGAAGGGAAGTAAAATTAATTACATTGATTAAGGTAAAATTATGCTTAACTAAGGGATAATCCTAATATTTACGTCCCAAAAAGACTAAGAAACCTGTAAAAACGATTTTCTGGTCATATTTTGAACATATAATCCATTATATAGACTTTGGTATGTTATTGGAGCCACCTTACGTTTTACAAACTTTGGTGGAATTCCATTTTTTGAGAGTTAGAAAAATGCCACTCCTCCTCCATAGTAAAAAGGAAAACTCTCCTCCAATTATTTACACCTCTCAAAACACTTAGGTTCAGAAAATATCTTGTACTATATGATCCCAAAAATTCTCCCATTCTCCTAGAATCATCCCACTGGGATGAATAAAATCCAAGGAAACCTTCTTGAAAAAACCAAAAGGAGTTACCCAATTAAGAGGTAACATCTTCTCTCAAGCTTCTTTATTTTCTTTTCGTTATCCACCACTCCACTCTCTTTATTCCATGAGTTTATAAAAACAATAGTATAACAAATATTCTAGGATTTTTTTTATTTTAATTGTTCCACCTACTCCTACACACAGCTCCATCTAATGGGTATTAAACATTCTTTTAACGTGTACAACGAACTACCGCCTCAAAAAACGTTGTTTGTTCATTTTTTCCATTTACACTGCCACTAATGGTGGATGTTATGATGGAAAATATATTTACATATGTTTTATACTATTTTTATTTTGTTTCTAATTTTATTTAATCCTTTTATGACACATATCTTTATACTTTTAATTCGGTTCCAAAATTATAATTTCGTTTGAGGAAGTGTGGACTACCACCCCCTCAAATCGATGTTATTAGATCACACACAACATGGAATGTATTAAGGATGAGTATAATGAAAATATATTATATATATGATATATAAATTCTAATTTAATTAATATATATATATATTCACCTATTTTATTCACCATATTTCTTTCAAAATGACAATAATAACGGAAACAACATTCATGCATTCATACGACTTATCGTCTCCATGAATGATGTATTACATTTAATACATCTATTTTATAAAGTTTATTATAAAAAAATATAATGAATATGAATGATATATATATATCATGATTTAAATTATTTAAATCATGAAATAATTATAAGGGAAAAATATAGCAAATTAAGACACTTGAAATTAACTAATCAGATATTAGCCCAAGCGAAACCATATCATTGACTTATTAAAAATTTGTTAATATAAAGTCATAATAAAAAAATAATTATTATATTTATGAATATTATAACTTTATATATTTATAATAAAATTATATTAATTTTAAATTTGGGGTTGTGAGTACAACGATAGTCAATATACAAGGTAAGAAAACATCATCTCACTTTTTTATTCCTATGAGATGCATAATTGTTTTACCACCCAATCCTTATGTTTGGTGTGTATAATCACCATGAATTTATTAGAAGATTATTGAACCAAATATTATGGGAATTTAATTATCCTTTTTATTATCTTTTTTCAGTTGGATTTATGTTTCAAAAGATATAAAACAATTAAAGTAATTTTGTCTCAATTTTGGTTCATTGAGACACATGCTATGTTATACAGCTATATTTTTCCATAAGGTGCATATAAATAATTTAAAATTTTATATCATGAATCACCTTATTTTAATTATTTATTAATATTCATGTAATTTCATTTTTTTATATATGGAGTATGGTTCAAACATACCAAGTGGAAAGAGTTTATTGAAACATTCTCATCACCTTTGGAGATTGTTTATGTTTATTATTACATTGATGAAATATTATATTACATATATGAAGAAAATTCATTAATTTTATTCTCTGCTAATTATTCATTATATATTTATGTATTGGTACCATTTTTACACACTTTGGTAGATAATATAGGTATGAATGTGTTTTTAAGAAATCCTGACATTACTCTCTTTAATCGGAAATCTATGTTCTTTCAAAAACATGTTTTCTATAAAGGTTTTAATTTCTTTCTAGAATTATTTATGTGTTTTCAATTTATTTTATATGAAATTTTATTATTTTTTTAAAAAAATTCTATATATGTTTTCAAATTATTTTAAAATAAATTGTTTTCAAAACATTTTCATGCTTTATTTAATGTTTTTCAAAATATTTTCAAAGTCATGTTTTTCAAAATATTTTCAAAGTCATGTTTTTCAAAATATATTTATGATTTCTTTATAAGATTTCAAAGTATTCTCATAGAAATGGTTTTCAAAATATTTTCAGGATTTAGTTATATGTTTAAAAAGTAATTAAAATAAATTACCTTTAAAATGTTTTCAATCATTTTTGAGGTTTTAAAATCGTTTTCAAAGAAAAATCTTTTGAAGCATATATCATAAGTTTTCAAAGAAGATGATTTTTAAATTGTTTTAAATATTAATTTATATGTATTCAAGGAAAAATGTTTTGGAAATATATTCAATAAGATTATATTATATTTCAAATAAAAGGTATTTCAAAATTATTTCATGTCTTTTTTATATTTTTTCAAGGAATTTTTTAAGAAAATTATTTTCAAATGGTTTTATGCATTAAATATCCTTTTTCAAAGATGATTGTATATTTTCCTCATGAAATATTTTTTATGGATATTTCAAAATAATCCTTCATATATGATGACATATGTTGATGTTACTATTGCCTTTCTAGGAAATGATAAAAATGCTCCATTCATATACTTTCACTGAATGGTTATGCTTAATTTCATGGTCATTATGAAACCCATTTATATTTCATAGGTTATATGTTAATTAAATCCAGTTCCCTTTCAAGGTTAATACTTTGGATTAAATGATTATGAAACATGTATCATTTTTGAAAGGGTATGATATGATTACAAATTTACTGTACCTATTTAATTTAATGGGTTAATAAATTTTTATTTATTATTTTTTGGAACATGTATGCGTGATTTCATTATGAGATGGGTGGAACCTATATATATCTCTATTTCATTGGAGACAAACTCATATCTCATGATATAAACACGACTGAAATTAGAAATGAACTCCGTTAAGTAGTACATGAATTGAATGAGAAATGAACAAAGTTTATTATTACCCAAATGGAATAAGAAGTTAATTTTGTTTAGTATTACAGTGATTGAATGAGGAGTGAACTTAGTTCATTAATACATGGCTATATTAGGGTATGAACCCAATTCAGTAAAGGAATTTTTTCACTAGAATGGTCTCGAAAACAATACCTTGACTATTATAGAAATGACTATATATGATTCTGTGTTGGTCACAATTCCAAGTTTTATTCCTATGATATGCTTTTTTGGATTACCATATTTATTTACTATTTATTCATTTCTTATAAACTTCCAAGCATTATTCCATGTTTTTGGTTTATGATCTTATGATATTAAGGGTATGATCTTGAAATTTTATGATCACATTATCATACCCTTTTTCTCATGATTATGATTACATGTCCCCCTTGAATACCCTTACCGAGCATTTGAGATCACCCATTGTTATGTTTCTTTCCCTAGATCCAGAGGGTATTCTTTATGTATGATGTTTCTATGAAGGGTAATTGTCATGAAGAACATATTGGGAGATAATTTATCTCACTCATGTACTAGTGTTTATGCTTCCATGTTTCCCAAGGAAATAGAATAATATGGTCTTTGGAAGTTTGTCTATTTAATGTATTAAGTATTTCTCAAATGTGATGTAATGTTAACCCATGAAAAGTAAGGGTCACTATAGTTGGAATCAGAGAGGTTTTTTAGTTATCCATTGGATTTTTGGAGGATACAACATTAGTTATCACCCTACTGACATGTATAGGGATAAGTCCAAGGACAAGGAAATGTATATGAAAATGTCCTGGAATTTTGGTAAAGGGTAGAGTGAGTGATTTACTTGAAATAAATCCATTTCAATAAACTACAAGTAGATTTTGATTTGAAAAAAATTTAAATAAGAGTAACAACTCCAACAAGATGTTTCGGGCCTAACTTAGGGTAATCTGGTACACAACAATAAGCCTTGTTGCACACCTGTTTTGATAGTCTTGGGGGTATGATTTGGTAAATCACAAACTCATTAAAAACCACTATGAAAGATTTGAATTGTATATGACTATGAAAAACCTATGATAAAATTATGGAATCATATATTGAAGAAGTACGATATAGAATTTAGGCACCATATATGAAATGTTTAATGATTATTTGTTATCTCAATAGGGTAAATTTTTCTCACCCTATTATTTCTGCTTTTAGTCAATAGAGATAACTATAAGGAACATGGTTAAATATATCCTTTTATATGTGGAAATTATGTTTATTATCTGAATAAATTTCCCAAGTGGAATATATCATAGATAATAAGGATGTTGGTATGAGTTTTGTTTATACTTGTGATGATAAAGAGACCTCAAACGACATGTGAAAGGCATGCGATGGTATTCAAATACTATTCACATCAAACAAAAGAAGTGGTATTAGATTGTTTTTTTGGAAGCATAAAACCTGATTTATAATTCATATTATACAAAAATAGGTATTAAGTAAAATTTTGATAAAGCCTAAGTAATGGATTCAGAATAGAGTTGGATGAATAACGTATTTATGTTTTGGAATTCAAATATTATGTTATATGAATTGTGAAATATATAAGTATTTTAAGTATACATTTTCATTAATGATTGAAAATTACATGTTGAATGGTGGTGAAGACATGGAATGTGATTTAATAGAAAGGAAACATTTTGACTAGGTGAAGGTCACCATTAATTAATGCATTAAATTTAGATAATGATGAATAGATAAAGATATGATTGATATGAATAAGTAAATTGGATGGTACAAATAACCATGGAACTAATGATTGAAAAATCATTCTATTCCATCAAGGTTGAAATTTACAACATATTGGATTTATTAAATATATACAATAATCATTGGAATATTGAATAACGCATGTTTTACAAAATGATTTATTGTATTAATGGGAATATACAATGTGGGTATTCATATGTTTGGAATGTGACAAACATGCAGTAATTTATGATATATAGGGATAAATACTAAGCCCAATTTCTAGAATTTATTTATAATGTTTTTAAATTTGTATCTTTGGGAAGGGTTATAAGGTCGACCATTTATGGAAGGTGTGAGTTAAACAATAGATAATGCCTTTAATATTAAAGTGTAATCTCTCCATATTAGTAATAATGCACATTTGATAGCCTGTTAAGACTAGATTTTGTTGGTGATAACTGATGGGATAGAATATCAAGGGTCTCATGATATGTTTTCACTCCTGGAATGAAACAAGTCACCTTCATTTTTAGAGAAAGCGGGGAAGTGTATTAATGAACAACTAAGGGTGACAGTGTCCAGAAATTATTAAAGTATATATTTTTAGGAAAATGATTCATCATTTGGGAAAAATATCTTCATGTCAAAAATTTTATCCTTGTTTCTTCATTTCTAATGAATCATAATGTATCTTTGGTTACCATAGATTTAGAGATTTGTGATTATTAACTTTATCATGAACTTGTTCTATATAAAACTCAATCAGAACATGAGGATAATATTTATTTTTCATGTTCAGGTTTTCACATCCCACCTATGTTCTCCTATGTGGGAATCTCGTCATGAGTTATATTGGGTAACCATTGTGGTTCCAACATTCCCTTTTTAAGGGATGTTTTAAATTTTTTTATGGGGGTGTTTATGAATAAATCATTGAAGTATTAAACATTTGATAACCCAGATGAATTTTGAGGGAGAAATTTATTTTAAGGGGGGTAGAATATGAAACCCCTTAATTTTTTGAAATATATATATTTTTTAAAAATATATTTAATCATTTATGTATTGTACAATTTAAAAAACACTAATAATAGTTTATTTTATATTAAATCACTATTTTGGCTTACATTATATGCAAAAAAAGTTAATCATAGAATACACACAAATGAAATTTTATCTTTATCCACAAAGAACAACCAGGTTAGCTTTCGTTACATGCAATAATGACTTTCCTTTATGGCTTTCATAACACACATGACCGAGTTTTACCGAATAATAATATATTTTTAAGATATTATTATTTAATATATTAAGATATAACCAAGCCATGAAATTTAAGGTTATGAGTAGTATTAAATAATTTATTAAAATATTTGGTTTTTTACAAATATATGATAAATTAATAGGTTACCAATAATTTAGAAATGAATATGAAAACCAATTGAATATAAATGAAAATACTATCATTTTTAGAGACATAGAGTTGTTTTACATTAATAAGTTAAATTAATTATAACTATCGTGGGATATTAATTTAATATATTTTCTATTTAATTAATAAAATATTTTTAACATTCATCCAATATATTTGAAAGACATAAGATAGAAACAAACCTAGTTTTATGCATAAAAACCTATATTTTATTAAGGCATTTTTAACTCATTTTAATTGGTAACCAATTTTAAATCCAATTTTTTGAAATTTTATAGATTTAATATGTCAAAATTAAATTCACCATTGAATTAGAAAATAATAATTAGTTTAGGGAATTTTTTCGTATTTTTTCTTTAATGTTTCATTTTTAAATGAATAGTGACAAAAACTGAATTTTACTTTAAAAATGATTTTTCATTTTTTTTATTTATGAGGATAAATTATATTTAAAAATGGTTAAAATATTAATTACCATATTTTTTATCAGTTAGTAAAATTTAGTTCATTGAGAATAATTTGACTTTGAAATTGGGTAAATAAACATAACAAACATTTGAATGTTTTTTGATTAAAAACCATGCATTGTAGATCCAACTCTGATATTAATTTTGAATTAATTTATTCCAAATATATTATTTGAACTTGGAAAAACCGATTTCATATTTTTAATGATAATAATTATAGTTTTTTAATAATTTATACATATTTTTTCACTAAAAATATTACTGAAACTAATTAAAAATAATTACATTGATTAAGGTAGAATTATGCTCAACTAAGGGATAAATATTAATTTTAACACCCAAAATGACATAGAAACGTGTCAATGACTAGTTTTATGGTCATATTTCGACCCTATACTCATTTTTATAGAAATTATTCTATTATGGGATCTAATTCACCTAGGATTAATGCGGGTGTAATTCTATTTCCAAATATTTATAAGAGTGCCACTCCTCCTCCACTATAAAAAGACCTCCTCTTATTAACTTATTTAAACCTCTAAATCCACATATGTTCGGTCATGATTTGATAAATTATCCTCCAAAATATCCTAACTTATTACTACAAGACTCCCTTGGTTTGTAATTCAATCCAAGTAATTCTTTTGTGGCAATCCAAAACGAGTTAACTAATTAAGTGGTAACATATTCTCTGAAGCTCTTTTATAATATTTTATTTCTCAACCCCCTCTACTATATTTAATTAATGATTTTATAAAAAACTAGTATATACATTATTCAATATTTTTTATTAAAATTATTATACCTATAATTACACACACCTCCATCTAATGGGTAACAAACATACTATTTACGTGTACGGAAAACTATCACATCATTAAAAGATGATTGTTCATTTAGTATTTACCACCTCTCATGGTTGAAATTATGATGGAAAATATTTTTATAGATGTTATATATTATATTTATTATGTATTTAAGATTATTTAATCTTTTTAAAACACATATCTTTAAACTTTTCCTTTGGAGTAAAAATGAAAATTTCGTTTGAGGAAGTGTGGACTACCGCCCCCTCAATGATATTTGATTCATTGACACACTACATGGAATGTATTAAAGATGGGTTTAGTTAACATATATAATATATATGATATAATAATTATTAATTAATAATTATATATTTGTACATATATATTCACATATTTTATTTAACTTATTTCGTTCAATAAGTAAATAAAAACAGAAACAACGTTTATGCATACAGACGACTTACCATCTCCATGGACGGTGTATTCCATTTCATACTTATATATTTTATAGATTATTATGACAAAAATACTATGAATATAAATGATCCTTATATAATGATTTAAATTCTGGAAATAGTGATATAAGTATAAGTGAAAAGGTATTACTAATTAAGACACATACAAAGAACAAAGCATATATTGCCTAAAGTGAAACCTTAACATAGAATTGTTAACTTGTAGGTAATATAATTTCATAATAAGAACATATATGGTATTATAATATAAGAATATGTTTATTTTATAGATTTAAAATCAAATATTTTTTATTATATAGGAGGTTTGTACAAGTACAATGGCAGTAAAGACACAAGGTACGGTAATTTCACCTCACTTTTTATTTCAGTGAGATACATGCTTTATTCACCACCCATTCCTTTTGTGTGGCGTGTATACATCCAATGGATGCATTTTATGATCATTATACATAACATTATTGGTATTTACATATTAATTTTTTGATTTTTATTTAATGGGGTTTGACTTTAAAAAGCTACTAAATTGGTAAAGTAATTTTGTCTCAATTTGACATCTTTGAGAAACACGTGATGTTAGGAAACTGTATTATTACATGAGGTGTATATAATTCCTTGTAAATGTTATATCAAGAATAAAATTCTATTCATGATATATTAATATTAGTTTAATTTAATTTTATTACATGGGGAGTATGGTTCAATGTTACCAAGTAGTACGAGTTTAACGAAATAATCTCATCGCATTTCAAGATTGTTTCTATTTATTCTCCCTTTGATAAAATATTATGGAAAATATCTCATGAACATTAATGAGTTTTATTATAATATGGCTATTCATGATTTAATCACTTATTGGTACCATTTTTGTAAACTTTGGTATACAATATTGGTAAGACAGTGTCTTTAAGAAAGCCATACATTAGTCTCTATTTGATTGGAAATCTACGTTCTTTTAATAAAAATATTTTAAAAGGTTTTCAAGATGTTTCCAAGAATTTTTTTATATATTATATAAATATTTCTAAATAATTTTTTTTAAATTTTTCATCATTGTTATAGGTTTTCAATTTATTTTCAATGAAATGACTTTCAAAACATTGTTATGATTTTTTATAAATTTTCAATATGTTTTGAATGAAATTCCTTACAAAATGTTTTCATGATTTCCTTAATTTTTCATATTATTTTCATAGAAATGTTTAATTGTTTTTCAAATATTTACATATTTTTTATCAAATTATTTTCAATGAATTTTATTTCAACATTTCTAGCTTTATTTAGACGATTTATACATGTTTTCACTGAAAAATCTTATAAAAATATTTTGAAGCTTATTTTCTATGTTTTCAAAGAAAATGGTTTTCAAAATGTTTTAAATATTATTTTATAAATTTTTAAGAAAAATTTTTGTCAAATTTTTTTCAAGTATTATTTAAAAGTTTTCAATGTCTTTTCTACAAAAATTATTATCCAATGTTTTTTATGCATTCAGAATAAATTTGTAAAGAAGAGATATTTCACTTAAGAATTTTTTTGAAAGATATATAAAAATTATAATTATATATAAGATGAAATCCATTGATGTTTCTCATTACTTTCTAGAAAATTATCTAACGTTTCCATTATTATTATTTCTTTGAATGGTTATGATAAATGTCTTGGTCTTTATGAAACTGAATTCTCTTTCATGGGTTACAAGTTTATGAAGTCTATTTCTCTTTCACAAATAATTTTTTTAATGAAATGATCATAAAAACTTTTTATTTTTCAATAGGTTATGATATGATTGAATTGTTATGATACCAATTTCATTTCTTGGGTTAATATATAATTTTTTTGATTTTGAGGCACACATATGTATGACTTTATTAGGATAAGGATGGGAGCGATATCTCCCTCTAATGCATTGGGTACATATTTATATCTCAGGATACATACATGGGTATAATTAGAAATGAACATGGTTCAATATTACATGGAATTAAAAAGAAATGAACATAGTTTAGTATTACATGGCTGGAATGTGAATTGAACTCAGTTCAATATTAAAAGGATGGAATGTGAAGTGAACTTGTTTCAGTAATGCATTGCTGGAATGGGTTCTGATCCAAGTTCAGTAAAGTACATTTTCCAATAATATGTCCTTTAAAAAAAATTTATTTTCTAAAATGAAAACAAATATATTTACATATATGTCTCCCACAGTTCCATGTTTTATTCCTATGTTATTATTTCATGGCTTATGTTGTCCATTTCTTTATTATTCATGTCTTATGAACTGAAAAGATTAATGCCAGGATACATGTTTATGATCTTATGATATTTAGGGTATGATATTCCAATGTTTTGATATAATTATTGTAACCTTATTTTAATTATTATTATTAAATGTGTCCCTTGGTTATCCTTAATGAGAATTTGATCTCACCCCTTTTTATGTTTCCCCCAAATCATGAAGATATGCATTATGTATGATGTGTCTAAGAAGGGTGCTCGTCATGATGAACATGGTGGGAGATAATGTATCTCACTCATATTACATTGTTTATATTTCCATGTTTCCAATGTAACTAGTCTTATATGGTATTTGGGCATTAGTTTGTGCAATGCATTATGTATTCTACAAAAGTGATGTAATGCTAAGGCATGAAAAGTGAGGGTTTCTATATTTTCTTCAATTAATGAATTTTTATTTAAGCATAATATGATGGATTTATTATGTGATTGAATCTTCTAATTTATTAATAGATAATCCAACCTAAATTATCCTAGATTGAGGAAATATGTATATTGTGTTAACAGAATGATAATTTGATAATTATGTTGAGTAAGCCATTTTGATGTGGAATATGTCATAAAAAATCTATTATATTTTTAATTTTTTATCTCTAATGATTATATCATTTTAGTTTTAGAAATGGTTGATGAAAAATTTAATGATGTTAACAACCGAATCTATAGAAAATGAGGATATTTTAAGATGAGCATCATAGTCGGATAAAAAAATTATGTAAAATATAACATTTATTCTTAGTCAAATATCATGAGTTATTATTAATAACATGAATATCTCCAAAAAATTGGTCAAAAAATCAATATAGTATGGAGTTTCATATATGATTTGGTGATGAGGATGTATAGAAAAATATTAAACATTTTATGTTTCCAAAATTTGGTAATAATCACAAAATAGATTGTCTCAAAGGAATAAAACTTTTTTAGGTGTGGTTGGATTTTCCATAAAAATCATGATTGTATAATATAGATTAATTGGTTATAAAATGTAATGAATGGTTTTAGATTCCTAACTAATAAACTATCCATGTATCGACACATCAAACACATGTATTTTAGGAATTATTCAAATTGATTCCCCAATCCAAGGTCTAAAAAGGATTAACTATATTAACAAACTCCTGGACCAATAAAACAAAGGATAAGAAATTAGAAACTATAATTGAATAAGATAATGGAAATTAAGTGGTACCAATTATTCTTCATTCTTGATTTGTTGATGTCTTCAATCTTGTAAATTTTACCAACTATTACTATAAATTATAAATTAAAAACACTTTGTGGTATCATCCTTATCCATGAAATTTGAATATCCTTTAAGGTTTTTGGGATGGTGATTCATGGAAGTCTTATTATAAATTTTAAGTTAATTTTGACGTGATATTGGAAATTGATTTTATATCATCACATAGACACTATATTAATTATAGATCTAGGGAAATAACATTTAAATGAACCTATGCTCATCAATTAATTTAATAATTATTATGATCGATCTTGTAAAAATAATTATAATATAGATGATTTGATACCAAATCCTGAGGGATGGTTTTCTAAAATAAATTTTAAAAAATTCAATATCAATGATCACATAATTATAAGGAAAAATAAATGTTCTCTATGATTGTAAGTTTTCTCTATAAAAGTCCCTTTATTCATGACGAAGTTGTTACCTACAATGATTGTTATTAGAATGTAGCATTTCAAATATGATGAATGAATATATTGGTGGGGGATCTAACAACCATATATTATGGAATATATATATTTTTCAATTATTTAATAATACCTTCGCTGGATTGTTTCACATGAAATATCAAACTAAAATGATATGGAACATAATAAATAAATATTATAAAAAAAATTAAATAATTATAAACAAAATTTTAAATTAAAGTAGTGTAATAAAATATTAATGGATGAAAAATAATATTTTGAACACATAATAATTTAAGATGGAATTTTTCAATAAAACCAATTTTTCCTTATATATATATATATTATTTTGAATCCTAATATAAATATCTTTTAATTTTTATTTTAAAATATGAGATTCCTTTTTGAATTCCCTATATCTAAAGTATGCTGATTTTTTTAAATTTTTCTCAAATAAATAGCTAATAGATGAATAGAAAAACTCCCAATTTTCTAACACCATCCCTTTTATTACATTATCATAATACAATAAGGTCATAAAATTTATTGAAAATATTTTATATTAAAATAGTGATTAATAAATTAAAATTAATCACATTTGGACACTGTGTAAAAATTATGAATCCTCTGTATAATTTTTCAAAAACATAAGTAATATTTTACATTAATTTTTTTATTCACTCATATTAAACATAAATTTTAAAAAACATCTGGAAATAAAATATCATTAAATGGACTTAATATTTTAGTTCAACACAATTATATTATATGAAATTAAAAACATTATCTATAGTCATAAATAAAAGATTACCATGATTAATGAATGTTACCCCTATAATGGTAAAATAAATATAATCAAATAATTTATTTATAAACACTATAAATTTTAAATCTCACCAGATAAATTAATAAATTCACAAAAAATGAAAATAATATAATGTTTAAAAATATATGTAAATACATTAACACACATTCAGTCAGTATTCAACACAAAATGTAATTATGAATACATAATGTCAAAAAAAAAATTTTATACAAAATATTATTTCTATATATAAAATATATTAATTAAAAATTTAATTCTATATATACCCCGACCTCCATATCCCAGATTCAGTGGTTACTTTATTAAATTATAAATAAATACAATGTATCTAATTGGAAATGAAAAATATATTTTATTAGTAATGGTAAACTAGATAAAAAATGGAATTTCACATCATAATTAAAGGCAAAAGATACAAAAAAATTATATAATTGAGAATTCCATTTTTCTCATATTGTTTCTTTTTATATCAAGAATAAAATAATTCCTAATATCTTGGGGAAAATATAGCATAATGAAGTGGTGATCTCAAATGCATAGTAAGGGTTAACAGACAATGAAATCTATCAAGAATAAATAATCATAATCAATTTGGAAAGGTAGATAACATAATTACATTCCATTTAATAAATAAAATGAACCTAATTTGTACTAAATTAATGATTCTAAAATAAATCCATATCAATAATAACATAATAATGAAACTTATCCATGGATATCAAAAGTAATTGAATAATCACATGTACATAAATAAATAATCTTATAACGAGGGAATTCAAAACACTATCCATCTACAACTATGAAGAACATATTCAATATAGTTTAAAACTATGGGTAGAAACCCATAAAATTTGATACAATTGATTTGCATGATGAGAAATGTTGATACATTGAGGGGATATATATAACAGAGCCACACCCATCACATTCTATGTCGATTGCATTCCCCATTTGACAAGGATGAGACATAATCAATATAAAATTCAAATTTTAAAACTAACATAAAAAATGTTAGTATTTACCGAAATTAAATTTGTATAATCCTAAACCATTTAGTGTGATATGGTGAATATTTTACATCCTCAGTCAAACTGATTATGAACCATCCAAAGAAATAATAATGATGTTATCAATCCAACATATCCCAAGTTTATCATAATAATATTGAAGGTTTGATGTCATTGGTGAATAAAATTACCTTAAAAGGTCATTAAAATTAATTTTGAGGAAATTAAATTGTTCACTTTAAATAAATTATAAAAAAAGCGTTCAAAAAATAATTTAAAAAACAGTTCATTGAAACTAATCTATTAATACTTGCAATATAATCTTTAAAACATTTAATCATCATGAAAGGGGGAAATTCCATTCATTTTGTATGGGTTCAAAAAATTAACCCTATCATATTTTTTGAAGAAGTGAAATTGGGCTCTCTTTAAAATCAACATAAGGAATCATTTCAAAATATTTTTTAAAAGATAATGTCACACCCATTTTTTTCTTTTCATGTCCTGGTTTTGATATGGTTCGTTGAAAATACCAATCCTTTTCTTTGGTGTCGAGTGGATTAATTTTGAGTTTTGAACTGCCATATATTTCTAATCATCCCACATTGGGTGCCCCATTTCTTGTTTGGGAGGTTTTGGAGAAAGGGTGGTTACATCATGATTTGGGCCAACTGTGAGTCCATTTCCCGATTTAAAAAAAATTGTTTTTTTATAAATCCTATGGTTTTCAAAATTTTGAACCAATTACACTTTCTACTCATCCACCCATGGCATGTTAAAACCACCATATCATTTTTGAGCCCTTAAGAATTCATAATCATGGTGAATTTGGGTTACATATTTTGGTATAGGGCCAACACATGGGCCCATTTCCAGTTTTTTAATAAAGATTTTATTTTTATCTTTTTCATTTTTTAATATTTTTTGGTGATTCCACCTCCCACTCGAATCCAAAATCCTTAGACTAACCTTCATTATCTATTTTATCACTTTAGAGCTCATCTTATTCGCAGATGAGGGCATAGATTCTCAGTGATTCTCAAATCATCCATATTTTCCAATGGTATTTTGTCTCATTCAATAATATTTTAATTAGTTACCTTTTGGACAAAAATATTCTTTCCCTGGTTCTCCCAGACCGTAGTAGCCTCTCCATGGAGTTCAAGTCATTCAGTTTTCTTTATGGGTGCAGATATAAGGGAAGAAGAAGTGTTTTCTTGTTTCTAAGGTGAGATTCCTTCTCATTCCTCCACCCTCTTCTTCCTCCTTTCATTATTATTTGGTTTTATATTTTCCTCTAGTAATGATAAACATAAGGTTCTATTATAACATGGGATTTTATTGCGGTTTTGTTCGTTTGGGGCTGTTCATCATAGGTTTAGGGTTTATACACCCTCAGATGGTGATATCAGGTGTGCTTTTCCATTATGCCATGGATTTGAGGTTGGATATCCCTTGAAAATTCCTTTATCATTTAATTTTAATCATTTTATTATTTTTAGAAACTGATATATATATTTTTTATTATTTTTCATCCTTTGTATAATTTTCTTGGTGTGAAAAAATGGTTGTTTTTGCCAGGTTTTGTGAAAGGTAGTGTTGTTTGGTTATAAAAGTGCACACAAAGTGTTTATTTAAATGTTCCATTTTCTTTTTCACCAATATTGTTAGGTTTAAAACCTATATTATGGTATTTTGAATTTTTTTTAGTATCTTGAATAAAATATGGCATGCAATTGGTGTTTTATTCCTCGTAAAGTGTTTAGAATAAATTGTTTTGTTTAAAAGTGCATGTCATGTGTTCAGTAAATTTCCCAATTGGATTTTATGTGTTAAGTGTGATTTAAAAATTATTTGTTTGGATTTATAAATGAATTCAAAGAATGAAAATTTTTATTTTTGGGTCCTTATATGAATTTCCAATTTGGATTTGGTTTTTCAATCAAGTGGGTTTTGGTTTACAACATGTTTTGGCCCAAGTAGGCTGGAAGATGGCCCGTTTCACATCCTTATGAAAATGGATGTGTTTTGAATATGTTACGTGAGTGTTTTAAGAGATTTATAAAAGGTTATTTTTTTCTTTAAATTTTTTTATACTCCCCCTTAATAAACTTTAAATGCATACCTTTTTCAAATGTTAGTTTTGAGAATGGTTTAATGTCCCTTTTGGCATTTTTTGTAAAATTGGTCTCAATGTGTATTCTTTGTTCTATCATTTGGGGTCATTTTATGGTCCATGTAATTGATTTATTAATTGGTATTGGTGCTGAAAAATCTGGGTTGATATGGTATTTATGGGTTTTTTCATTAAAAGATCATTTTTGAATGAATTAAACTTGTAAGGACTCATTATACTTATTGAAATTGTTTTATCAATATTTGGGTGGTTTATTGATCTATGAATGAAATGCGAGACATGTGTGTGTGTGTCCTGTTTGATGTGTGTATGATTTTTAATTTTAATATTCATGAGAAAATGGTATTTTTTAGATTTCATACTTTTTTTAGCAGAAAAAGGGAATCCCATGTATCTAGGTGGGAGGACGTGTACTAGTATGCTAGTGATCATGTGGGGTTTGGCCCCTGTTTGATGTAGAAATTTTGAAAATGATAATATTAACGGAAATTGGATTCTGATAATGATGGAGGAACACTAGGTTACAGTTATGCATCCTACTAGTTGTTCGTGTTCACAAGAATTAATATTTGTTATGGTTACCTTCAATGAGATATGAGGTACCTGGGTATTACAACTATCTAGTCCCTAGGGGTGTTCCCGTAACATGTGCTCATTGACTATTTTGTACTCACCTTCTGTATATGGTGTGCTTAATTGGTAAATTCAGAAGTGTGTGTGTTTTATTTAAAATTTTACCTTTTTTAAATTAACCCCGTTGAAAACATTTTTCATTTTGAAGTTCCACCTCATTGAAAAAATATTACAAGAATTCTTATTTATATAAAATGAAAGTTTTTGTATGATGATTTTTATAGAATGGAACCTCATTTGAAAACATAATTTTATATATTGTATTTAAAACTTGAAATTTAAGTTTCTTATATTTTAATTTATGTGCATTGGTAATAGAATATCACGCTAACTGACTGAGTTTTAATACTCACTCCTATAGTCTTCTTCTATTATAGCCCTTGTGCAGGTTTCATCTTGAGTTTGACCGCCTTGGGTGATGCGTGATCATTGTGTTAGAGAGTTACCAGTGCGGTCACATGGAGTTATTTGGTTGTTAGGTTTGGTTGGTTGAGTAGTTGGTTTACTTGTACATTCTTTTTAGTGTACAAATAATGTTCATTTCAATTTTTATTTAAATGTATTTTGGGCTGTCTGATTTTTTCTGATGTTTGTTTCATTATTTATATTTTGGTGAAATCATTCCCTTATGTACTCTATTGATTCCCTGAGTTCTTATCGCCATCCCAGGAGGATTGGGAATACCTCTTGGGTCTTGTCACGGGCTGGCCTCGGTGACTGGTTCTGGGTCGACTCTCGATGGTTCGTGACAAAATGGTATCCAAAGGGGTCAGCTCTTAGTAGACGTTTCCTTTTAGAGAACCCTTGTAATTTAGGGGAGACAAGGTAGATGGAGTTGGATTTTTTTAGACTTGATGGGAATGTGTTGGAAGATTGTCGTGAAATCATGCTCATTCTGATCCTCGGGTTTCTATGAGATGTCTTGTTTTATTAGTGTCTTTTGTTCTTATTGATTGTTTGGTGTTGGGATATGACAAGGGGAGTCAGAATAATGGCCTTTGTGATCTATCAGGGCTTATAATTCCATGTAGTGCTAAGGCATGTTCCTAATAAGTCTCTCCATGTCGAGGTTGTGTTTTATATATGACCACCAACCATATGATCAAGTCACCCACCGACACTAGTTTTCTTTTGTTGGTATATTGGACCTTTCTTGAATTCTGAATTTTTATTTTGAAAATCCTTGTGTGAGAATTGTGAAAATGGGTTTTAAAGGAAGGATTGGATTTTGAAAAGTAGTAAAGGGGTTTTCAAAAAATAAATAATGGAATTTTTTTGAAGGTTTTGTTTTTGGGAAAAAAAATTGGGGAGGAAGTGGAAATGATTTAACGGATTGGATTTTCCATAATCTAATCTTGTGGTTTATTGGAACAAAATGTTTTGAAAGTTTGGATCATTTTAAGGTTATTTGGAATATTGTTTTTCAATGGGGTGTTTTGGGATGTGGAAAAGTGTTTAAATATGATGAATTGGTTTTAAAAATTGGTTTTGAGAGATTGGTGTTTTCTTAAAAAGGGTATTGGTATCAATGGACATCAGATTATGAAAAGATATCTTCCTAAAATTTAGAAAATGGGAAGGGGTTGTTTGGAGTAGATTGGTAGTTTTATAATTTGTTAGAAATTAAAAGCGGTGGGTTTTTAATCTAATGGTTCTAAATGAAGTGTGGTTTGTTTTGTGAAATCTAAAAAGGGTTTTTGACTTGGTGATTAGTGTTCCATTTGAAGGTACATGATTTTTGGAATGATGTTGTTTTGTTTTTTCTTTTGGTGTTTTAATGGGTGCTCACATGCATGGTTTTATTGATATATAGAAGTATGACCTATATGGCATGGTGGTTGGGTTCCTATAGAGGAATGGAAATGTTCATGTTAGTGAGACTTGATAAAACACCATTGGGGAATGTGGAAATCCACCAAGTTAGTTTATTTTTAAAATGCTTTTTAGAATAAAAACTGTGGCATTTGTTTATAAACTGATAGTTATGTGGATAGATTTTTACTATGATTTATAAGAGTTGTTTGTTCAGTATGCTTCCTTGTGATTTGGAAGTAAAACTCTTGTTCTGTCGTGAGATGGGATCGAGATGGTGTATCGGTTTTAGAGTAATGGTCAATGGGTTTCTAAAGATGTTTTGGATGTTGTGATGTGTCCATGGATAGTTTTCCATTGTAAAACATTCTAATTGATCAACCTAGGGATTCATTTGAAATGTTAAATCCACCTCTTTGGATGATGCCTCTGACCGTTTGTTGGAATAGTGAGCTATTTGGGATTTAATTAATGTGCTTCTAGGCCGTGATAATTCTTTTGGACATAGGAGTTGTGTTATGTGATGTTTATGTGTTTCCCCATATTCCTTGTCAATTTTGACCCTTGTTCATAGTGAGAGTGAATTATGCAATTTATCTATGGGTTCTTATTTAGACTAAGCTGTGTTGTTGAGAAATTGAGTTTTTTTTGAGTGGTGTGTTCCTTAGCACCTGGCTGTGGTGTAATATTTGCTTCAAGAATTAGGGCTCCAGCCATAGGTGTCGGAGTGATGCTTTTCAAGTAGTCAGAAAATCACCAGAGGTGTGGAGTGCGTGACTAGGATCCTAAATCCACCATTTTGGTAAGTTAGTTTATATTCTATTATGGTTCCTCCTCATTGTGAATTTACTTTGGTCACAACAAGTGTGGTGGACTTACCCCTCACACAATGTCTATGGTTATGCCTTCCTAAATGTGGGTTTCTAATCAATGCACATGTGTAGAACACCTATTAAAATCATGTGTGGTCTTGGTTTTACCTATTCATAGGTGGAGACTGTTGGGTAGTTTCTTTTTTTTATTTTTTGGTTTCATTAGACTAATGATTGTGTCCCCTTCCCTCCCCTCCTCGAGTTGTGGAGGCCAGGATCCATGCTGAAAGTGTTTGTCCAGTTCATATCCCCTCCATTCTGAAGTGGGGGTTTAGATGTTCATTTTGTAACCCTCTTAACTTGGGATTATAGGTTATTGTGGGAGAGTTTTGGTGGGCCTGTGCGGGTGATCCCCGATTCTAGTTCATGTTGAATTGTTTTTGTTCATTTCTAGTTGGTCTTTAGTGGTGGGGAGACCCACTACCGGTCTTGAAGATCTTTCCTTTAATGATTTTTTAGATGGCAGTTGTGGTATAATAGTGGGGATACCATTCTAGACCCCCCCCAATTCATTGGATTTAGTGAGTGAACTATGGTTTGGGTGATCATAGGGTTCATTTGGAGAATGCCCAATAACCTAGTTCTTGGATTTGTTGTGGAGGTGGGGTCTTGATCTTTCTGTTGATTCTCAAGAATTTGTTGCGAGTTGGTGATTTTTTAGGAGAAAAGGATTAATTTCCATTGATGATAAATGATATTTACTTGGATTTAGAGGTTGCATAAGGTTGATAAGGAATACTTATGTGTTTTTATATCATTAGAAAAGTGTTATAGATTTCCGAGGGTAGAAAGCTTAAATGTTGGGGAGAATTGTCACACCTAGTTTTTTTTCTTTTTATGTCTTGGTTTTGATCCGGTTCATTAAAAATATGGATCCATTTCTTGGATTTTTTGTGAGATTAATTTTGTGTTTTGAACTTCCATATATGACTAATAATGATAATTCGGGTGCCCCTTTTCTTATTTTGGGGTTTTTGGAGAATGGGTGGTTACCTCATGATTTGGGCCAACCGTGAGCCCATTTACCGATTTAAAAATCAAATTTATTTCTTTTATAAATCCTTTGTTTATCAAAATTTTTCACCCCTACCACTTTCTACTTTTCCTAACCTTACATAGTCAAACCACAATATCTTTTTTTACCCTTCAATAATTCATAATCAAGATGAATTTGTGTTACTTATTTAGGTATTGGGCCAGCCCCGTGGGCCCATTTCCAGTTTAAATAAACATTTGTTTCATTTATATCCTGTTAATTTTGGAATATTTTTAAGTGATAACACCTCCCAATCTAATTAAAAATCCCCATCCCACCCCCATTCACTATTTTATATATTTGCATCTCATTTGAGTCACATATGAGGGAATATATTCTCAATGGTTCTCAAATCGTCTAGATTTTCCAAAGGAATATTGTCTCATTCATAAATCATTAAATTAGTTATCTTTCTACGAAATATTATCTTACCCTAGTTTTTCCAGACCTTACTAGCCTCTCCTAGGAGTTTCAAGTCATTAACTTTCCTTTAATGTTGCATATTTAAGGGAGTACAAAGAGTTTTTTGATTTCTAAGGTGAGATTCCCTCTCATTTCTACTCCCTCTTCTTCTTACATTCATTATTTCATTATTTTATATTATCATATTGTCATTATATAAATATTATTCTGTAATAACATGATTTTTATGTGGGTTTTGTTCATTTTGGGAAGGTCTTCAAAGGTTTAGGGTTTATAAACCCTCAGACAGCGATATCGAGTGTGCGTTTCCATTACGCCAAGGATTTGAGGTTGGATATCCCTTGCACATGACTTTATAATTTCAGTTTCATAATTTTATTATTTTAAACACCTGATATAGATTTTTTTTTTCAGCCTTTGGATAATTTTCGTGGTGTGAAAAACGGTTGTTTATGCCTTTTTTTGCGAACGGTAGTGTTGTTTTGTCATTAAAGTGTGCACCAAGTGTTTATTTAAATGTTACATTATCTTTATCACCTAGATTTTGAGGTTTAGAACCTGATTTATAGAATTGTGAATATATTTTAGTATCTTGAATAAAATATGTCATCCAATTTTTGTTTTATTCCTTGTCAAGTGCCTAGAATAAATAGTTCGGTTTAAAAGTGTGTGTCATGTGTTCGGTAAATTTCCCGGTTGGATTTTATGTGTTAATTGTGATTTAAAAATTATTTGTTTTGATTTATAAATGAGTTTAAAGAATGAAAAATAGTATTTTTGTGTTTTTATATGGATTTCCAATTACAATTTGGTTTTGTACACAAGTGGGTTTTTCTTTACAACATGTTTTTGCCCGAGTAGCCGGAAAATGGACTGTTTCACATCCTTATGAAAATGGTTGTGTTTTGGAAATGTAACCTCAGTGTTTTAAGAGATTTATGAATTTTTGTTGATGCTTTAAAAGGTATATACACACATCCATAATAAAATTTAAATGAATACCTTTGTCAAAGGTTAATTTTGAGAAAGGCTTAAAGGCCCATTTGGCATTTTTTTGTAAATATGGTTTCCTTGTGTATTTCCTATTCTATCTTTTGGGGACATTTTATGGTCCACAAAATTTATTTATTAATTAGTATTGGGGATGAAAAATATGTTTTGATATAGTATTGATGGTTTTTTTTCTTTAAAATATAATTTTTAATTGATTTTATGTGCAAGGACTCATTATACTTATTAAAATTGTTTTATGAAAATTTTGGTGGTTTATTGATTCGTGAATGAAATGTGAGATATATGTGTGTGGAATTTTTGATAAGAGTATGATTTGTAAATATAATATTCATGAGCAAATTTTATTTTAAATATGTGTAACTTTTTTTAGAACAAAACTGGAATCCCGAGTATCTAGGTGGGCAGACGTGTACTAGTATGCTAGTGATCACATGGGGTTTAACCCTTGTTTTACATAGCAAGTTCTATGATGACAACACAAACTAAACAATGATGATGATTTTTTTGGAGTACCACTATGTTACGGGTATTCTATTTACAAGTGGATCTTGTTTATGATAATGGATATTTGTTATGGTTAACTTCACCGAGATACGAGGTACATGAGGCTCACAACTAACTAGTTCATAGGGGTGTTCTTGTGAATCGTGTTCATTAGAAATTCTGTACTGACCATCGGCATATGGTGTGCTAAATTGGTAAATTCAGAAGCGTATGTGTTTTATTTAAAATTTAACCATCTTTATAGCGAACCTCTTGAAAACTATTTTCATTGTGAAGTTGCACCTATTTGAATAATTGTTACCAGCATTCTTGTTTATAAAACATGAAAGTTTTTGCCTTATAATTGTTATTTCATGGAACCAAATTTGAAAAACATAATTTTATATCTTCTATTTAAAACATGAAATTAATGTTTCCTTTATTTTAAAGTAAGTGTATTTGGAATAGTATATCGGGCTAACCTAATGTGTTTTAATACTCATGCTTATAGTCTTCTTCTCTGTTTATCCCTTGTGTAAGTTTCCAATTGAGTTTGAATTCCTTGGGAGATGTGTGATCATTGTGTTCATTAGTGAGAAGTGGGGTCATGAGGAGTTAGTTGGTTTTCAGGTTTGGCCAGTTGAGCTGTCGGTTTAGTTGTACTTTTGGTTTCTTGTACAAATAATTTTCAGTTCAATTGTTATGTAAATGTATTTTGGGTTGTTCATTTATTTCTGCTGTTTGTTTCATTTTTTATAATTGCAATAAATCTTTCCCTTGTGTACTATATTGATTCCCTCGGTGCTTTTCACCATCCCGAGAATATCATGAACACCTCTCGGGACTTGTCGCGGGCTGGCCTAGGTGAATGGTTCAGGGTCGACTCGAGCTGGTTTGTGACCGTTAAAATGGGTAAAATGGTATTTAATAAATCATATGAAAAAGGTTAAAAATATTTTCAATATCATTTTTATAAATCAATTATTTTGATTAAAAATTTCTATCGACCAAAGTGAGAAATAATGTTGAATTTTCATAAACAACATTTCTCCATCATTTTAAGAACCAAATATTGTAACATTTTTACGATCACATGATAAAGATTATTACTAAACATATGAGAAGAAAATAATTTTTTAAGATAAAAACCTAAAATTATTCCCCATGAGATACTTCAACAAAAACAATGCTAAATAATAAAGCGATGGTGAAATAAACCCTTACCACATTTGAGAATTTTCCACAATAAGCCCCAGAAAATAAATAATCATCAAATGTAAAATTAAAAACAATTAATATCAATATGTTCATGATATAAGATATCAAATGGAATGTACATACATCACACAATGGAATAATTGGGGAATGTGGGTTATCTCTCATAGAAGTAAATGTGTGACGGGATGCCCTTACCTCGTGTTCAGCATCCTTCATATGTGTCCAAACAACCTTTATAATTAATATATTTCCATTTTAAATATATTAATGAACCATAATTATATATTTAATAAAATATATGATTTAGTTATAGAATTTTTTTATACTTATATTTACAATCAATGGTATAAATCATTGTCTTATAAAAAATCTCTTCATTTTCCATGTATGTTTTAGTTCATTAACTTTGATTATTTCCATGTGATCATTCATAAATAATCTCCATAATGTAAATCATGATATAAATATCATATATATTCATTATATATGTATTTATAGTAATCTATTTTTGACTAATATAAAAAATGGATTACACCATTCTTGGAGATGGTAGGTTTGTTGTACGCATGAACAATATTTCTATTTTCTCTATTGATGAAATAAAAGAATGGTAAATAATATATTAAATTTACTGAGACATTTTTATTTCACATTATTCACATATATTTTTTAAATTTACCTTAATTAAATTCCATGAAAAGTGTTAGTGGGAAAGAAACACATCGCTTCGTGATGTGGTAGTCCACCATATACACAAACAACGTTATCATATAGCATATAGAATGGAATATAAGAATGTATTTGTCATATAATAAGTTAAGTGATTAATTGTTTTTAAAATATCATATATATTCATATTATATATTCATATTATCATACAAATAAAATTTTAATGAAAAAAAAGTCACATCAGTTCACGAGGTAATAGTCTGTCGTACACACGAGGGATGTTATTCATTTCCAAAGAGTTTAGGGGTAGGAAGGTATATGTAACATCCTAGGTAATTAAAGAATATAAAATTTTCATATATATTAATATTTTTGAATTAAATATTAATTTTACTTTAAAGGGGATCCTATGTTCAATGGCGTACCCATCACAAAACAACGGGTTTCCTTGAAATCTTATGTTGCACACAAGGCTGAGTCATACTAAAATAATAATAATAATATAATATTATTATTATAAATGGTAGTTAAGGGCCAGAAGGTTTATTGGAGGGAATTAACATTACTATCCATATTATGATTAAACTTTTTTAATGTTTTTTACCGTAATCCAATAAAATTTAGAGGCTTAGAATGAGAATTAATCCAATTTTTTGCATAAATAATGTATTATTTTTTAAAGTAGTTTTACCTCCTTTTTATAGTGAACCATTTTTAAATATAGTTTTAGTCACATTTATATGTTATATTTTATAAAATAAACTTCTAATATAAAAGTGGGAAATCAAAAAAAAATTGGATAAATTTTTTATAATTTTCTGATGAAGTTCATTTTTAATTAATAGTGAAAAATACCACATTTTAAGTCCAAACTGTATTTTCATCTACTTTAATTATATAGTTATATTGTATTTTAATTTGTTTTAAAGTTTATTTGTATTTTATTTTTATTATTTAATCCAATTTTGGTAATTTTAATTAATTTCACTTTCAAATTGGACATAAACACATTTCAATATTTTGGTAAATATTATTTCATAAAAACACGCTTTTTTGGTTTGACACCCGGAATTAATTTTAAATTTATTACAATAACTTCTGTGTTTTGAATTTAGAAAAATGGATTCAATATTTGGAATCAGGAGGTCCAAATTGTGTAAATAGGTACCATTTATTTTTAGACATTATGTATAATAACTTCAGTAATTATTTTATTTACCGTAGTTAAAGGGTAAATCCAGTAAATAAGGGTAAACAATAATATTATAATAATATTAAATTACCCAAACACGTGTCCTAATCCAATTTGATGAGATATATCTTACCATGGGCATCTTTGGGTCTATTTAGAGACCCCATGGAGCCACTTTCATGTGAAAATAATATTTTATAAGAATTAATTTAAATTAAATAAAAATATTTCATAAACATGTCATGTTTACTAAATTTTTTTATATGGGGTTATATAAGTGATATCTTGACTATATATATTCATTATAAAGATAAAAATATTTCCCAGATCAAGCAATTTTATTTATAATTTTTATACCTCATATAAATAAATATATTTATGACACAATGATGATGCATTGATAACCTTAAAAATGAATGGTTAAAATAAATGAGATTATAACTATTAAAATAAATTTATTTTAAAACTTTTAATTCCATAAACTAATTTTATGTATGATTATGACTTTTTATCTTTGAATTAATGATGTTTTTTTGAATGAGTCAAGTTTATATGGATTTTTTGAAAAGTCATAATATGAATAGTATAAACAATGACATAAATGAGTTTTTAAAACATAAACTATTTTATTAAATGATATAACACTCCTTAAAATCTAATATTCTGCCAAATTATTTAGATAATGTATAAAATTTCCTTAACTAATGACTTCAGGTTCTTTTTGAATTTTATAGTAACAATATTAACTATATAGTATGAATATACAAGAAGACATAGTAAGAGTTAAATTGGGTAACTAAGTGTTAAATCTAAAAGATAAGGTTATATTTCAGACCAAAAAATTGTCTAAAACAATTTTTTTGTGAGGATTTAAAATAATAATATTCTTATATTGGAATTAAATTAGTTTTAGTACTTTTGAAATCGATTTTTAGTTTATATTAAAATAATCATTCAAGACATCCGTAAAGTATCCATCATCCCTCTCATAAAAGGACACCACCTCTAACCACTTACACACACCACTCAATCCCCTTTCCTCATCCAAAAATCAAATTCAATAAGCTCCAAAAATCCAACCCTTCCTCCCATAGTCTTTAACAAGGTCATAGGGAAATTCAAAAAATTCTATTAGCTTAAATAAAAAAGGAGTAACCCGATTTGAGGTAATGTCTTCTCTCAAGATTTATTCTTTTATTTTCCTTCTCCAACCCTATAAACTATCTTTATTACACTGTTTTATAAAAAAATGTATCTTCAATATACTAGGAATTTTTTATGGGAAGGATTCTAACTACACTTACACACACCCTTATTTAATGGATACAAAGAATCTATTTCTATATACGGTGAAGTACTGTCTCACAAAATGATGATTGTTCAATTTTACTCTACCGCCTATGATGGTTACCATTATGATGGAACTGTATTTATATATGATATATATGATATTTATATTGTCTCTATTATTTTGTATTTTTTATTTACAATATACCTTTATTCTTTCCATAATGCGTAAATACGAAAATTTCATTTGAGGAAGTGTGGACTAACACCCCCTCAAAGTGATATGACTCGTTCATGATATACATGTAACATATAAAGGATGGAATTAATTAACTTATGTATCATATATAACATATGATATTATAGTGGAATTATAATAAACCAATGTATCATTTAGTTTTCATTTCTTTAAAATAACAAATAAATGAAAGTAGCATTCATGCGTACGTACGACCTACTGTCCACATGAACGGTATATTTAATTTCTTATCTATAATTACTATGGATTATTATTATTAATATATATATATATATGTGTGTGTGTGTTATTAAAATCATTAATATCATTTTGGAGATGATGTAATTTTCAATACATGTTCAACTTGCATCAAAACAAGTTCATTTTCTACTAAAGTACCGAATATCAACAAAACATATGATATGAACATAGAAAATTATGTAATTTATATAATATATTAATAATTTATATGAATGGAATAATAAATTTTAAAAGGTTCTGAATCAATAAGAAATTATATTAAGTTCATTATTCAAGAAATTAAAGAACGAACGAGAAAGTCAGACATGAGGTAATGGACTTCGTGTCAATCTCTTTTCATTGAAGCATATTTTGATAATATACACCTACTTATTTGATACGGTATATAATAAAACCCTTTTAATTTTAATTTCATTCAATGAGAATCATTTTTTATTAAGTTTTTTACTAAAAAAATGGAATGTTTTAAATGTATGTGGCGCCAATGACCCTTGTACCGTAATAATAGTTATTTGATATTTGGCATCCTATAAAATCCTTATCGTTTTTAAAAGGAAAAGAAATTAGTTATTCCCATTTGGGTTATTTAGGTATTGTAAATGGTTTTTGAAATGGATTTAGTATTTCAATATCTTGGAATGATTTCGTGTGATTGCAAATGAATTGTTATTAGTGAAATGTTGATATTTGTAATATTTTATGTGTTATGATTATATAAAAGTACTTGGGAATTTTATGAGTTGTTACATGATATACCATTGATGGGTGGTTACGTGATAAAAAAAATTACGGGTGGTTCCATGATAAACCAAGAACAGGTGGTTACGTTATAACCTCCAATGCATTGGGTATGGAAGTCAGCTGTATGACTATTCCGTTTAGTGATATATGTGGAAGTAGACCATATGGTTGTTTCATTTAAGTATGTTTATGTCACAAGATACCTTTATATTCTAAATATTTTTTCCTATGAGCATTATGGTAATCTTTTGGTTACCAAAATGGTAAGAAATGATCATATATTTAGTGAAGTATTTTTTTTACTTCTTAAATGTGAAAAGTATTACTTTATGATAATGTATTAATGGTTTACATGTTGTTTTGAAATACTAACTGGTTTAATTTATTATGTATCTTTTACTGAAATATTTATTCTCATCCTATGATTTTAAATGGTTTTCATAGGACACAATGATGAATAAGGTCAAGGATGGGATCAAGGAATAGTCATGCTACTTAAAACATAAAACTAAAAATGTTTCTTTTTAAAGAGTTTTTGTTTTATGAAAAAAACGGATAGTGAGTAGAAGTTTCTACTTGTAATATTCAAGTTTTTATGTATAAGTTATGACCTAATTCTACAAATATAAATACTATAAATGGTCCATAATGTGAATTGTTAACTTAATTCAAGATTATGTAATGTTTACGGATATATCCATAAAATGGGTATCAGAGGTCGGTTTAGATAACTTTAAGAGTTTGGATATTGTTAAATTAATATCCATAATTTTTTTTTTACATTATGATCAAATTGAAAAGATATAGAATTTTAATATTACCACATTGGTTAATATAAGTTATGTTTGTTCAGAATGGTTTTCCATAGAGGAAACAGGGAAGCTGTGCTGGGAGGGAATATAGAGGGAAATAACCTTCCAAATCATTATCATGAGATGCTTAGAATTGGAACTGAATTGTTTTTTATAGTAATGGATCAGTTGAATTAGGCAATAAATAGTTGTGGTGTTTATGCATGAGATCAAATTGATAAAAAAAGTAACTTGTCGTTATTGGAGCACTTCATGAGGAAACATCCCCCATCATATAGAGGATCATCTGACCCTATGCAAGATGAATGGTGGATCAAAGAACATGAAAATAATTTTGATTTAATGATATGTACATACGATCAAAAGGTTAGTCTTTTTATTTAACTTTTTTAAGGATAAACAGATCAGTGGTGGTCGATGGTTAAAAATAGATTGGACAGTGATGAGTTTGATTATCTTGGTTGGGAAGAATTCAAAGGTATGTTTCTTGATAAATATTATCCTAAGGCAGTTCAACTTAGGATGGAATTTTTTTCTTTGGAAATGAAGCGGGAGGATGAATTAGTGTCTTCTTACAAAGAAAATTTCAATCTAATAGAAAGGTATGCTCTAAATTTCATCCGAGATCTTGATAATAAGATAAATCCATTTTACTCAGGAATGAAGCTATGATTTTGAAAGGCATTAGCCTCTCATGAATTAGAAATCATTGAAAAAATTGTCAGATGTGCTGAGAAAGTAGAAATTGAGTTTCATGATGATCAGGTGTTCTTTGAGAGAAAGAAAAAGAAGATTTGTAGCTAGTAGAAAAAATAAAACTATTCATCAAAGAAGTTTGGAGGTAATAAAATTAAATTTCCATCCTGTGAGAAGTGTTGTAAAAATAATCTTGGATAATGTCTCTCAAAATCTGGAAAGTTCTTCTGGTGTGGTAAGACTAGTCATATTGCTCATAAATGTAAAGAATATGATCAATCAGGAAATGAAAAGCTAGTGGCAATATGCATTAGTTTTAATGAGTTTGGTCATTATGCCAATGTCTGTCCAAAGTTGATTACCTAGGGTGGAAACCTGACAGATCAAAATCAGAAGGGTGTGGAGAAATTTTTTGATTCTACTATGGTTGATGTAGGACCATCAAATGTAGTGGTATAAACTCTAGGGAGCTCAATATTTTTCAAAGATTTATTTGAGGTTAGGGTACCATAAGTTTAATGTAAAGGAATGCAGACATTCCGAAGACAGTGTTTCATACTAGATATGGGCATTTTGATTTTGTAGTTATTCCTTTTTGGTTAACTAATGCACCTGATGTATTCATGGATTTTATGAATATAATTTTCCTCAAGTTCTTGGATAATTTTTTGGTTGTTTTTATTGATTATATTTTGATGTATTTCAAAAGTAAAGAGGAACATGAAATTATTTTATGGGTTGTATTTAAAACCTTTAAGGAAAGGAAATTGTATGGGAAATTCATCAATTGTGAGTTATGGTTGCAAAAAATATCATTCCTTGGTCATATTGTTTCTAAAGAAGACATAATTTTTGAACCTTCTAAAAATAGTAGTTGAAGAGTGGCCAAGACATACATATATCATTGAGATTAATAGTTTTCTTTATTTTTAAAGCAATTACCAAAGTTTTGATGAAAATGATTCATCGTTACCTAGCCCACTGACTATTTTAACTTGAAAAGGTGTTAATTTTATCTGGAAAAAATAATTTGATGAGTGATTTTAGGAATTAAAAATAATTTTGGTGAAGCATCGAGTATTGGAACTACCTTTCAAAAAATGGTGAGTTTGTTATCTATAGTGATCATTATTTTAATGGAAATAATTGTTCACTAATACACAATGATCAGGTAATTTCTTATGCTTCATTATAGTTGAAAACACAAGAGTAAAATTACCATAAACATGATTTAGAATTTACTGCTATATTTTATTAATTAATGATTTTAAGGCATCATCTATATGCAGTAAAATGTGAGATTTATACTGACCACAAAAGTATGAAGTATATGTTCACATAGAAATAATAGAATATGAGACTGAGGAGATGGATTGAATTAATTAAGGATTATTATTGTATAATTCATTACCATCCAGGAAAAAAATAATGTGGTCGATGCTTTGAGTCAAAAAATTAATGCTACATTAACCATGTTACATTTGGAACAAAATCCTTTGATTAATGATTTTATGAATTTTGTAAAAGACGTTCGTGGTGTAGGAGGTCCCTCTGGTTTGTTTCAGGTGTCAGTGAAATCCTCTCTATCATATAGAATAAAAAAATCACAAAAAAAGGGGGTTATAGAATATGGTAGAATTGGTTCAGAAATGTATGTTACCTTAATTTGACATTGATAAAGATTGTGTTTTGAGATTTGGGAAGATATTATGTGTGCCTTTTGATTCACAGTTGAAGAAAGAGTTGCTATGTGAAGCTCACAGTTCTCCATTTTCAGTTCGTCCTACAAGCACTAAGATGTAAAGAGATCTTCGAAAGTATTACTAGTGGGATGGAATGAAGAGAGATATTTCTAACATTACTGGGAAGTGTTCGACTTGTCTACAGGTTAAATCCAAACGACAATAACCAAAAGGGATGATTCAGCCTTTACTGGTTCTAGAGTGGAAATGGGAAAATATATCCGTGGACTTTTCTGTGGGATTACCAAAGAAATCTCAAGGGAATAATGAAATCTGGGTTATTGTTGATCAATTAACTAAATATGTTCATTTCATTACTATTCGAGATATGTTGTCTCTAGATCAACTTTATAGGTTGTATTTTAAAGAGATAGTCAGTTTGTATGGAGTTATCCTCTCCATTGTATCTTATTGTGATCCAAGGTTCACTAATAACTTTTAGGAAGGCATTCAGAAGTCAGTGGGTGCATAATTAAATTTCAGTACATATTTTCATCTTCAATTATATGGAAAGTCATAACCAATAATTCAGACATTGGAGGATATGCTATGTTCTTTTTCAATGGATTACAATGGAATTTGGGACCAACTTCTTTCTTTGGTTGAGTTTTCTAATAATAACAATTTTTATTCTAGTATAAATATGGATAAATTAGAGGATATTAATTGGAAAACGGTGTCGAACTTTAGATTTTTGGGATGATGTAGGTGGAATAATGTTTATGGGAGTAGAATTGGTGGAAGATATGGCAGATAAAGTTTAGTTAATTGAGAAGTACATGAGAAAATCATAGAGTAGGCAGAAAAGTTATGTGGAAAACTAGAGGAAAAATATTTCTTTTGAGGTAGGTACTCATTTCCTTCTCAAAATTTAACCATCGGAAATTATGATGTGTTTCTGTAAGAAAGGTAAGTAGAGTCCATGATTCATTAGATCCTATGAAATTCTGGGGAAAGTTGGATCAGTTGCATACCGAGTGACATTATCTCTATGTTTATCATAGGTACACAATTTTTTTCACGTTTCAATGCTAATAAATTATATACTAGATCCATCTCATGCATTGATTCCAGAAGTAGTTCAATTGGAAGAGAAAATTTCATAGGAGGAACAAGCAGTCCAGATTTTTGACCATAGAGAGCAAGCGTTGCGGAATAAGGTGATTCATTAGGTTACGGTTTTGTGGATAAAAACCACATGGTTGAAGAGGAAACATGGAAATCTAAAAATGTTAAGAGTGATAAATACAACCACATATTTGATATGTAAATAAAATTGCAAAGGGTGTAATTTCCAAAAGGGGGGAAGGATGTCATAACCCAGGTAATTAAAAAATATGAAATTTTCCTATATTTTAATATTTTTGAATTAAATATTAATTTAACCTTAAAGTGGATTATATGTTTGATGGCATACCTGAAATGAAACCAAAGGTTTCCCTAAAATCTTATGTTACGCACAAGGATGAGTCATGTTGAAATAACAATAACAATATAATACTATTATTTTAAATAGTAGTTAACACCTATATGTTGTATAAGAAAAAATGAAAAAAATATCCATATTATGATTAAACATGTCTGTTAAATTTTTATATATTTAACCAGTAAAATCCAGAGGCTTAAAATGAGAATGGATCCAAATTTATGCATAAATACTCGAATTTTGTTAAAATGCAGTTTTACCTCCTTTTGAGGGAGAAAACTTTTTTAAATATATTTTTTTGTCACATTAATTTGTTATATTTGAAATAATAAACATCTTCAATAAAACCAGGACATCAAAAATTACATTAGATAAATTTTTGGTAATATTCTGATAATGTTCATTTATTAATGAATAGTGGAAAATACCGCCTTTTGAGTAAAACTGCATTTTCATCTAATTTATTTAAATAGTTATATTGTCATTTTAATTGGTTTTAATGTAAAATTGGATTATATTTTTATCATTTAATACAATTTTTTTCTTTGTAATTAATTTCACTTTGAAATTGGGCATAAACAGAAGTCAATATTTTGGTAGTTATTACTTCTTAAAAACCAGATTTTTGGTTTGACAACAGGATTTAATATTATCTTAATTAATAAAAATTCTATGTCTTGAATTTGAAAAAATGAATTCCATAATTGGAATCAGGAGGTAATTTTTTTTAAATAGGTACCTATTATTTTAAGACATTATGAATAGTAACTTCAGTAATTATTTTATTTACCAAGGTTAAAGGGTAAATCTGGTAAATATGGGTAAAGAATAATATTATAATAACACAAAAATTACCCTAACACATGTACTAATCCCTATTTGATGAGATATGTTCAACTGGGGGAATCCTTGGGTGGATTTCGAGTTCCATGGAGCCACTTTGATGTGAAAATGACATTTTATAAGATATAATTTAAAGTAAAGAAAAATATTACATAAACATGTCTTTTTACTTGATAAAATTTTATTTGGGTTTATATAATAGATATATTAGACTATAAATAATCATTATAATTCAATAATGATTTCTTACATCAAGGTATTTTATTAATAATTATTAAAAATCATATAAATATATAAATATATTTATTTATTTATGACACAATAATGGTGCAGTGGTTACCTTATTAATTAATGATTAAAATAAATGAGATTATAAATATGAAAATAAATTTATTTTACAACTTTTTATTCAATCCAAAAATATTATGGATGAGTAATACTTTTTATAATTGAAATAATGAATTTTGTTCAAAATAATCATGTTTTATGGATTTTTTTAAAAAGTCATCATATTAATAGTATAAAAATTGACATAAATAAGTTTTTAAAAAAACAATATTTTATTAAATGATATAATACTCCTAAAAATATATGATTCGTAAAATTACTTATATAATGTTTAAATTTCATTAATTAACCCCATAAGGTTCTATTTACATTTTATTGAAACTATATTAACCATATAGTAGGAATATACAAGAAGACATGGTAAGAGTCAAATGAGTTAACTAAGGGCTAAAGCTAACTGATCAGATTAAATTTGGGACCAAAACTTGTTTAAAAACAATTTTTTGAGATGTTTTAGAACAATAATTATCTCTAATTTTTATTAAATTTGTTTTAATGCTTTTGAAATCAAAAATCAAGTGGATAATAAAATATTATTTCAAGACAATCTTAAAGTACCAATCCTCCCTCTTATAAAAGGACACCACCTCTAACCCCATACTCACACCTCTTAAGCCTCATAGATCATAAAAAATCTACTAAAATATGCTCCAAACATCCCTACATTCCTCATAGAATCCTTACCTTATGCATAAGGCAATTCAAGAATGCCCTTTAGCTTAAATCAAAAAGGAGTTACACGATTTGAGGTAATGACTTCTCTCAATCTTCTTTCATTTATTTTACTTCTAAAACCCCCTAAATATTCTTTATTAATTTATTTTATAACAAAAACACAATATTAAATATACTAGGATGTTTTTTTGATATGTATTTGAACTAAACCTACACACACCTCCGTCTAATGGATACGAACACACTGTTTTTGTGTATGGTGAACTATTGCCTCACGAAACGATGATGGTTCGATTTTCCCCTACCACCTCTCCTGGTGGCCATTATGATGGAACTATATTTATATATGATATATATTATATTTATATTTTCTCTATTATTCTTTAATTTTTATTTACAACATACCTTTATTCTTTCCATAATGTGTAAATACAATATTTTCAATTGAGGAAGTGCAGACTACCGACCCCTCAAAGTGATATGACTCATCATAATATACATGTAATGTATAAAGTATGGAAGTAATGAACTTATGTAACATATATAACATGTGATATTATACTTCAATTATAATATACCTATGTATCATTTAGTTTTTATTAATTTAATATGACAAATTAATGAATGTAGCATTCATGCGTACGTACAACCTACCGTCTCCATGAACAATACATTTCATTTCTTATCTCTATTTACTATGTATTATTATAAATACACACACACAAATTCCTATATATATATATATTTATGATTTTCATGTGTTATTAAAAACATGAATATCATTTTTAAGATGATGTAATTCTGACAATATATACAACTTCCATAAAAAAATTTCATTTTCTACACAAGTACCAAATATAAAAAAACATCCAATACGTACATAAATAATTATATAATTTTTATAAAGTGGTAATAAGTTATATAAAAAGAATAATAACCATGAAAATTTTCTAAAACAATTAGAAATTAACTTATGTTTATTATTCAGGAAATTAAATAATGAACAAGTCAAATCAGACACGAGGTAAGGGACTTCGTCTCAATCTCCTATCATCGAGGCATATTTTTATAATATACACATCATTATTTATACGGTGTATAATAAAAACCTTTTGATTTTAATTTAAATCAAAGGTAATATTTTTCTATGAATCATTTTAATAAATGACAAAAGAAATAATTTTAACAAATGTGGCGACAATGAACTCTCCACCACTGTAATAATTATTTGATATTTGGCTTCCTATATAGACCTTAATGTTTTCAAAAGTAAAAGAAACCCCTTCTTCCATTTTTGGTAGTTTTGGTAATGAAAATTGTTTTTAAATGGATTTATTATTTCAATATCTTGAAATGATTTCTTGTGATTTCAAATGAAATGTTATTAGTGAAATGTTGATATTTGAAATATTTTATGTGTTATGATTATGTAATGGAACTTGATTTTTGACTGGTGGTTACTTGATAAAACAATTATGGGTGGTTTCATGATAAAACAAATTATTGGTGGTTTTGTGATAAACTATGGACAAGTTGTTAAATTATATCCTCCAATTCATTGGGTATGGAAGTTGACCGTATGGCTATTCAATTTAGTGATATGTGTAGAAGTATACCGTATAGTTATTATATAATAGTATTTTTATGTTCCAAGTAACCTTTATATGATATATGTTTCTTTCTATGGTATTTATGGTAATAATTTGGTTTTAAAAAGTGTAATCAATGATCTTATATTCAGTGAAGTATTTTTTATACATCATTAAGGTGAAAAGTATTACTTTATGATAAAGTATTCATGGTTTACCGATTTTTTTTAAATACTAATAGTTTTACTTATTTATTTATCCCTTATTGAGCTTTTTAAGCTCATCCCATGTTTTGAAATGTTTTTCACATGACTTAAAGATTAATAGAGTCAAGGATGGGATCCAGGAAAAGTCATGATATTTAAAAAATAGAACTAAACATGTTTATTTTTAAAGGGTTTTTGTTTTATGAAAAAAATGGATTGTGATTAGAAGTTTATACTTGTAATATTTTAGATGTTATGTATAAGTTATGACCTAATTCTCTAAAGCTCTAAACCTAAAAAGATCTTCAGTCTGAATTATTAACATAATTCATGATTATGTAATGTTTAAGGCTAGGGGCTTATAATATATGTTGTATAACAATTATAGATATATAATAATATCAAATATATATATCATATAAATACTAAATCCATCATTACATCCAACTATGTGAGGTGTTTATGGAAAAATAATAACACGGGTTCATAAGGACATAGTCTGTTGTACAATGAATGATGATTTCATTTCCCAATTTATGTAAGTGGAGAAAGATATATGATATTACATAACAAAAGAAGATATATTTATACATTATAAACTCTTATATTATTTTTATAATTTTTTAGAATATTTTAAGGAATTATAATAAGATGCAAAACAAAAAATTTATAGTTAAAATCATTACATTTTTTTTTTCAGATAACCTTAATATGATTAATGTAACTCCATCCATGATTAGATTTATGATATAACCAGGGAATATAATATGTGTTGAAGTAATCAAAAAATAAACTTGGGATGTTTTTGTCTTATAATAAGTGGTCTATATGTTTAGGGAGGATAATATTGGGGATGTCCTTTTCAAGTGAGGCAAGTGGCGCATTTCTTGTTTTTAAGAAGATAAAGTTGTACCCATGTTTTTCAAATGAAACTGGGATCCAAAATGGTCTATTATAAATCATTATAGGATATAAGGTTTTAGTATTTCAATAAAATGGTTAATTATTATTTTCTTAGGTGATTTACCCCTTATATTTTTAGTATAACCCATTGAGTAAACACATGTTCATATTAACCGCGATAAAGAATTATTTTTAATTTAATATTAATTAAGATCTGAAGTTAAATTGACATTAATAGATATTATAAATTATGATGGTTTAAAATATTAATTAAATTTTTATAAATTCCATTCACAATAGTGTAAAATTTTAATTTCAAATTAGTCCTATATATGCAATGAAAAAGTGGTTTTCAAATGAGATAGTTTTAAAATAAGAAGATATTTTTATATAAAATTTAAATATAAAATATATTAAAATAAAATAAATTGGAATAATTGAAATATAATGGAAGAAATATTTCATCTAATTCCATATTTAAATAAAATATGTCTTTTAAATTGATTGAATGAAGAATTTTTTTTAATAAAACTAATATTTATCAATATTCACTGAAAAATTTATATTTTTTGAATGTTTTCAAAAATTCACCCAATGATAATATAATAATATAGATATCATAAATGAAATTTATTTTTTTATATTATTTTTCAAAAAAAATTTAAGGAATAAAAATAATTTTTTTTCAAAAGTGGGGCTAGAATGCATATTAGAGAAATGGATTTTATCAGAAAAAATTTCTTTTTTATTAAAATTGTTCTTATTTTATTTATAAAGAATATATAACATTTGAATATATTTTATATATAAGTAAACCATATATTTTTTCATATTTTTTTATTACTATTCATTATTGATAAGTTAATGAATTTGTTTTAATTTTTAGGTTTAAATAACAATATTCAAATAAAATATCACATTTTGTTGGATCCTAGAGTTTCATGAATTGAAAGACATCAAAGAGGTTGAATTTATTTAAAAAATAAATATATCATAAATTATTATTGTTTTAAATTTTAACACCCAAAATAAATAACATCCTCACAATTTAATTATGATCTCGAAAATTAAGGGTTTGATATTTATAAATTCACTTTTTAAAATCCCGCATCACGAGACGGGTTAATATAACATACTCTTGATGAAAGGGAATGGGTGGTATATATATCATTTGGAATAATCGTAAAATAGGTTTCAATGATGGAGAACATAAGTGGGAAGAGAATATATGGACATATAAGAATATTTTAAATAATTATAGAGAGTGACATGCAATAATGATTACTAGAAATTTTTTGATCCAAATAAGGTTAGTAACAAAAAAAATTAAGTATGAAAATGATAAAAAAACATTAGTTCATCAGAAATAAAGTTCTTAGGATAATATATTTTCACAATACCCTTTTCCTAGAGTTGAGGAATTATTTACTCTCTATGAATATAGGGAAATATAATTACTTGAAATCAATATATTTCATAACAAAACATTTATCTTTTGGTTTTTCTTCGATCAATATCCACATCATCTCTTACTCAATGAAATGAATATCAAAAAATGATTTTTTTATTCCGAGAGATACTTTAATAAATCATTATAATGAAAATTTAATAATCTTATTTGTAGATTTTTTCTAAAACTAAAATTATTGCCACAAGTTATCCAATGACATAAATAGTCCAACGTTTTCCATTACATATAAAATTAACCATAAGACTCATCAATAAGATGTATATGAAAATTTAAAGACCAATTTTTTAGAAAATGTCACTAAATAAATATCACATTTCCAATATAATATAATGTTTCTCATAACATAAAATTAAAAATATTTGAACATGTTTTTCACCATAAAACCTTAATAAAAACGTTAATTCATCAAAAAATAAAATCTCATGTTTTCAGATATATTCTATAACTCAATACATGCAGTAAAATCTAGAAAGGATGACATAAACCAGCCAACCTATGACCAATTTCACAGTAATCGACAATATCTCATAAAAAAATCATTATTATCTCAAAATATAGATCATATTAATAGTTATACATCAGTAATAATTTTTTTTCAAATAGGCTCAACTTGTTTAGGAATCACTTTTCTTGTTTAATAGTACCATTCAAAAAATATCTCTAATATATTAAACAATAATACTATAGTATAATACTTATACATTTTTTGATTCTTATAATCAAAATATCATTGATAAAATATATCTAAAACATATTCCACGAATCTTAATTAAATTAAATAGAACATTCCACTTTTACTGCACCAATAACATAATCTTAACCTTAATCCCTTAGATTATTCAAGGGTGTATTCCCTTGATGGTTTGGAAAATCATCTATGAAATTCCCATTCTACTTTCATTTGATTCATCAAAAATTGGATAGTTCATTTCTCCCTTGTAATCACAATCATGGTTTCCATTCCCTCTAAAATTTCAGAAAACTCTCATTCCCATAAATAATGTACATGGGTGTTTCATTCCACAATTATAAAATGCAAAAAAATCCATCTTTCCATTCTTCTAATTTCCATCATTTTCTCTTATATCCTATTTTTCATCAGATTCCCTTATAATCCATTTTACTTGTATAATTAATTTTATGACATTATACCAATTGATACTATGTCCTTATATGGTGAGAATTATTTTAAGAGTAGTTTGAATCAATGAAATGGATGAATCCCATCCTAGAAATGGTTAATCATGCCATTTTCATTATGTACATAATCAACAACATTACTTTCTTACTGTTTATAGTCAGCTTCATACATAGAAACATTTTTATATTCCTATTATCATATATTCAAGAATTATCTCTCCATATCCACTCCTTTCTCAGAAAGAAATTATGTTTCAATGAAGTGTATCTTAAAATCCTTCCATTCCTTGTTTTATATTACTTATTTACACTTATTATTTTGAATCAGTGACCCATATTCACTATAATCACCTCAGAGATGATAAAATTCTAGGAAATATTTTTCTCTTTAATTTATTCCCTAAATCATTACATATCTTCACTATGGAACTTATCCAATTATTAGAAAAAATGGATTTTTAGGCTTGTCGAAAGATGGAGGTTTTGATGCATGAAGTGGTCTGTTATTGTCAAATCACATGATAGAATAGTGGGGTGATCCATAGGGAAATCGATACTCATCATAATCTGACTCAAATTTCTGAGTATGGTTATAATTTCATCAATTCTTGTTATAGCTCAATATTAGGCTTCAATATCATTTCTATGAGGGGAAAACCTTTATGAGATATGTGCATTGATACAATTTAAATACCTTCCACTGGTCTCAATTTTTAAAAAAATGAATAACTAGAATAGATAATAATATTATGAATCAAAATATATAATCCCAATACATGGTAAGTACATTACATAAATTCAAAACATTATGCATAGCTAATCTCATAATCCTAAACATAGATTTTTTGGGATGTTCTTCAATCGTTATAATATTTTCAAATATTAATAATGGTCTCTAATGGAAATATAAATTTACCAAATAATATTCCCTAGTAGTGTCAAACCATGTGCATTGTGACGCCCATTTTCATTTACCATGTAATGGTTGAGTCATTCCTAACACACATTTTTCAAAGTTAATACCACTAGGTACATTTATTTCATAACCATGCACACTTTTAGTGTTAACATAGGGATTTATTTCTTGGAATACCATAATATATATGTCTTTCCAATACACTATTATATAATCATATACTTAGAGTTATTCTTATATTATGTATTCGGTTTATATTCCCTAATATATGATTTCCTAAATCTATTTCTCAAGGATTCTATAATCTTTTTTGATACTGGCTATAAATTCCCATACCGTAATAGCCAAAATAAAGTGGTTACATTGTTTTATTATACATATATATAAGGAATTACATCCCACGGGACTTTATAGTTTAGTAGTTTTATTAAAATACACAGACACATGAATTTCACATTATAATTTAAAATATAAAATACACAATGTATTATCTTTGAGAACTCAATTATTCTAACCAACATATCCCAACATATCAATCATAAAACAATTAATTGTATCTTTGGGAAGGTGAATCATAACAATTTGGTGTCCTAAGATACTAAATAAGGGAAATAATATAATAAAATATATCAAGAAAAATTAGTCATAATAAATATTGAAACATAATTAATTAAAAAAAATTAATAAAAAAATTTAATATTATATGGTAGAAATAAACAATGATTAAATGAAGTGATATAAATAATCACATAATAATGAAAATTATATATGGATATTCTTTATAATTGAATAATCACATGGAAATAAATAAATAATCTCACAATCATGGATATAAGAATGCCGAACATTGGAAAATTTAAATACCATTCTCAAGATAGTTTAAAAATTTTGGTAGAAACTTATCAAATTGTCCAAATTATTTTCTCAAAAGAATTGTTGATGCATTGAGGGTCTATTTATAACTAGGACCCTCTAATCACATCCTTCATTCATTTAATTCATCATAATAAATGTGTAAAAAATAACAAAAATAAACTTTCATATTGAAAAAATAACCAATGATATGTTAATAGATTCCCCAATAAAATAAACATAATAATAAACCACATATAATAAAAAAGTAGGTGATAATAAAATTGAATATCCTTAGTCAAAAGGTTGATAAAACATTGAAATGAATAATTTTTATGATATCAGTATAATATATCCCCATTTTTTATTTTTACAATAAGGGGTTGATGTCACTGATGTGTATAAGAAACATTAAAATGTCATTAAAACATTTTTGAGGAAAATAAAATTTTCAATTTGAAGATAATTTTAAAACAAAAATATCACAAAAGTTTTTGAAACTAATTTTATTGGAATGCTACCATATAATACTTGTTAAATAATCATTATAACATATGTTTTCATGATGATAGAACGTTCTATTCATGTCATACACAATAAAATAAAGATTCCTTTGACAATTTCTATAAAACCAAAAGAGACGGGTTTTGAGAAAAACATGAAGAATCCATTCAAAAAAATTATAATAAGTAAAAATGTGTAAATATTCCTTTAACAATTTATTTTTAAAAGGGTAAAAACATTTTTTAATTATGTTTAAAAAAAATTTATTTTAAAGAAAAATGATTTTCGGCCGAAGAGAGAAATAGTGTTTTATTTTATAAAAATATTTTTCTCACCCATTTTAAGTACCAAAGATTATAAAATGTATAATATTACTTAAAAAAGTATATTAATCGCCAAATGATAACAATACAGATATATTTTATGATATAAATTTCAAATTATTCCCCCAATGAAGACATAAACAAGAACAATCCGAAATAATGATAAGATTCTGAAATAAACCCTTACTACATTGGTGTCTTTTGAGTAATAAGCCTCCTAAAAGAAATAATAATAAAATAAAAATTTATGGAAATTTAGGATATAAATATTCATTATATATATATAATTTTTTTATATAGACCACATAATGGAATAAACGATGAATGTGGCATATGCCTCACAGAAGTAATAGTCAAACGAGAAACCCTTACCATGAGTTAAAATTACAATGTATGTGTATTGACCTCCTATATAAAAAATAAAGGTTTATAATAAATCAATTACAAATTTATAATCATATATATAATAAAATAAAGGAACCACTTATAGTGTTTTATCTTCTTTTTAATTGCAATTCATGGTTAAAATCTCTGTCTGAGGTGATAATTTCTTCATTTTTCATGTATGTTTTAAATTATAAATTTGGGTTATTTTAATTTTATAAATATTTAATAATTTTCCTATGTTTATAAGTAATTTAAATAAAATATATATTTAACATAATTTTATTTATAAAAATAAATTAATTATTGATATATAAAATGGATCACACCATTCATGGAGATAGTATATCATTTGTACTCATGAACACAGTTTCTATATTATCAACAGATAAATTGAAATAAAGGTAAATAAAATATTTCCATATAAATTATAATTTTTATGTCATATATATTCCACATATACCATAAATTCAACCTAATTACATCTGCAATAAAGAATTACTGAAAAACATATCTCATCGCTTTGAGAGGTGGTTGTCTAACATAGACACGAATGGAAACATCAAATCAACCATGGAATGGAATGTAAGATTTTTTTTATATAATAACTGAATATTTATATTTTTGTTAATAATATCAATTTATATTCATTTATCATAGCCTTATCACCATCAATGTAATGAAAAAATGACAAACACATCCCATAGGTTTGTGAGGTGATATTCCTCTGTACAAACATGTGACATTATTGATTTCCTAAGGATGGATGGTAATAAGGTAGATGCGGTGTTAAAATTAAAAATTTATAATTATATCATAAATATATCATAAATATATCATAAAAAATTAAACCCATCTGTATATCCATCCGTTATAGTTGGTGATGGAAATAAATAACATTATTTCGCAATGATGATGTCCTCCATACACACAAACGACAATTTTGTGTTCAATTTGAATGAAGTGGATATGGGTACATGTTATTAATATAAAATAATAAATTATTATTATATAGTATAATATAATTTCCATATATTTCATCATATGAAAATATTTTAAGTAGTTAGAGGAAAATGTATAAATAAAAAGCATAGTTAAAAACATTACCTCTTCTTCAAACAACCTCTATAGATTTGACCTAAAGGCATCATATATTGACTTTATAATATAAAAAATGAATATTGGATGTGGGGAGGTTTTTAAGTATGTTATTTTTATAGTTATATTTTGATAAAAAGTGTTTTAAAGTGTGAATAAAATAGGGTAGGGTGGCATTCTATAAGTACAGTAAGTGGCATATTTGTAATTTTTGAAACGAAAAAGGTGTAACCAAGTTTTTTAGATGATAGAAGGACCTAAAATGGTCAATTGTAGAACTTAATATGTTATTAATATAAATATGGAGATTAAATGGGTTTTGGAGAAGTTTTAATTTCACTTTATCAATTATCATTTTCATTTATCCCCTACAAAACCCATTTTCTCACTAAACACTGTAATTAATTTTTATTTTTCTTACAATTCATTATGTTCAACAAATAATTTAATATTATTAAAAAAATAAATAGTATGATGATTAAAACTATATAATCCATTTTTTAATGTAAATTCATTGATGTAAAAAAATTTCCAATTAATCCCACAGATGTGATGAAATGTGGCTTTTCAATAGGAAATGATCAAAAAGATTAAAAAGTAATTATATAAAAATTCATTATGAAATTTATTCAAATGAAATAAATTGTATTGATATATATATATATATATATATATATATATATATATATTTCAAAAAATTTAAATTTTAAAATCATATCAGTTTAATATTATTCTTTTAAATGCTTTGAAAGAAAATGAAATATCGAAAAAATGTATTTTTTACTATACAAAAAATAATTATCTTTTATAATAATTCTAAAACATTCAACCATAGGTAATTTTGATAAGCATATTTAATAAATAAATTTTAATTTTTCAAATAAATTTTACGAATTTTTTTAAAATTAATAATAAATTATGCGTGAAAAACATGACTATCCGTTATTTTTGAAAAATACAATTTTTAAACATTTGTTTTTCATTTAAAATAAATATTTTTTTATTTATAATCAATATAAAAACATTTAATATATTTTATAAATGTTTAACCCATATAATGTTATTAATTTAGTTGTTACTATTCATAACAATTAAATTAACATATATGTTATAATGGTCATGATTAAATTATAATATTTTTACAGAGTATTTCATTTCATTCAAAACAACTATAGCGTTAATTACAAGCTATCAAATAGATATAATATATTTAAAAATTAAATATATAATAGGTTCACAAGGTGTTACAAATTATGTATTATTTATAAATATTGTTAGGTTATATAAAGACAAAATTTTGGTTAATAACATCAAAATTTGGATAGAATGGGTTTTTTATAATTTTAATGAGATATTAACTATTAAGGATAAAACTAGTTACCGTGGTAAAAATGGAAAAATGTAAAAATTAAGTAACAAAGGGATTGGAATAATATTAAAAAATATTCTGAAATTTGTGGTAGTGGATTTATATAACTCATCTCACCCCATAATCCATTATTGAAATAATTTGTAACTATTTCATCTTGAATAGTGTGTTTCAGTTATTGAAAAATATTTAATATTCATTGAAGATCCATTTTATAATCGTATAAAATGGGAATACTCCCACCCACATATTCAAACTTTATTTCATTAAATTACAACAAAAAAATAAAAAAAATCTTCCGTTGATAATCCTATATGATGTTCATATGTATATTTTGTCAATTAATCTTGGAAGTAGTTTTTTATAACCCATTAACATATAAAAACAAAATCACATCGACCATATGTTTCTATGGACTAACTCCTCCATAAAATGATTTCTTTTGAATTTCATTATTGCCTTAATTGTTTCGTTAGAAAGAAGGATCAGATGAATTACTATTCATAATATTAAAAAATTATAATTCATAAATGACAATACATCGTATCCCTCCATTCCATAGCATTCATTGAGAAATGTAATTATTAATTGTGCATAGAATGGACTACCAACTCCATGAATAATGAATTTTATTTATCATCACTACTAAAACTAGATGGATCTATGAATGAAATCAACATTGGTAAATGAATTTTTTACATTATTTTTCTTCGTTAATATATATATTAAAATTATATTAAAACATTTACTTATATAAAAATATTTATAACATGCTGTCATTTGGATTAGTTTTTACCACATATGTGAATGATATTACAATGTTTTAAACATGAATTTGTATGGAATATTATATATTGGTAATATAATTTATTAATTTTTTGGCATAATATGTTTTAATGATTCACTAATGGTACAATTATTATATATATATATATATATATTTATATATCAAATTTACATCATTAAAAATTCTAAAAAAAGTTTACTATAATATCCATTCTCCCAAACCATATTAACATATTTCACCAAATGAAATAGTAATTATGGAATACTTAAAAAAGAATTAATATTATATTTTTAATAATATAGTAATAATGAGTTTTTTGTGAAGAATAATAAAAGATAAATCAATTGTAAAAATAACTTAAAACAGTAAGGATTTTCACACCCAATATAAAAAAATACATAATAAAAAACTAAAATTCATTTAGATAATAACTATAAAATAAAATTTTTAAAGTTAAAATATAATTATAAGGTTAAGGAAGATGTTTTCAATCTGGTTATATTTAATATAAATGGATATGGAGAAAATTCTAGTAAGATGGAATACAAGGTAAAGGGTTTTTTGTCTCAAAATTATGTTTGAAACATATTTCTTATTATGAATTGCGATATCTTTAATATTGTGTTACTAAAACATAATGATTTTCTTCTTCCATAATAATAAAAAACATGTGTTTTGAATATTGGCATCATGGGTTTTTTTAAATGTAATTTCTTTAGTTAAAAATATTGTTGTGAGGGTGTTTGATAACTAAACTCCATTCATTGAGATATAATGACTCTTCTAGATCATATTCATTCCAATACTAATTATATGTCAAATAATTTCTAATTTAGGTAAATTTATCTTCTCCTTAATGAAAATTACTTTTGAATATAATCCATTAGTAATCTTTTACTAGTATTGGATTTTTTTTTTCAAAAATCACTTTTATAGTTTCTCTCATTGTATGATCATTCATCTTTAAAAATAAAAAATTCCATGTTTTGAGATGATTTTCAAAATTATTTTAACTGTTGTTTATTTTGAACATAAAAAGAAAAATTATAATAAATTTATCATTTTATTTTAAAATGAATTTTTGATTTTTAAAATTATTTTATAGGCTTGTGTTTTGATGAATGAATTTTTTAGTTTGTTTTATTAAATAATATTTTTGAAAAAATTTCATATCAATACAGATTAATTTTTTAAAATCTTATCCTTTTAAAGGGTTATTATTGAATTTCATGAAAATATGAAAGTTTTTTATTTCAAATAAATGATTTTAAAAAGTAGTAATGAATTTAAAAAGTGAGGTTTCTTATCTTTTTAGTATTTTATATGATAATAATTATATTTTAATTTTCACCATTACCAAAAAATTATCTAACTCCAATGGATTTATTTTTTCTAAATAACCATATAAATTAAATTATGAAAATACTTTTATTGGTAATTGAATTTTTTCTATCAACCAATCTATAATTTATTTCATGAAATCAAATACCATTAGGAAATTATAGGAAGCTATTTTTTATTCCATGGTTTATTTATGTTTTTTATATTAAATTTATTTTTTATTTAGCAATAATTATTGATGTTTTTCAATATTAAATCGATTGGGTTCAATAATTCACAAAGTCCATTTGGACCTACTAAATCCTAGAGATAGATTTCATTCGATAAACACCTCATTTTTTTGGTATGATAAAATCCTAATACATATTGGGTTCATCAATCCCACAAATTCTTTGATAAATTATTAATATATAATGATATAATTAGGTGAAGTTTGTAATATTTTTGTCTATAACATGAAGTGTGGATAATTTTTTGGTCACTACGTGAGTCATGGATTTTTTTTCAAAATATGAGGTGTGGAAATTTTGTGATGACAATGTTATAATTTCATTATAAAAATTTATGTTCCTAATTTCATTGTTATGTTGTGATTCAGTGGTATATAACACTTCCAAAACATATTAAAATAATTATTTTCTATGGGACATGTTTACCGGCTCTTATTTCCATAATCTTATCCCATGGTAAATGTATTTAATTATGAAAAAACATGTTTTAAAATCATGGTTGATGGAAAAAATATTATATCATGTTTTTAATAAGATATTTCTATAATTATATTATTTTCTTATATTCCTATGATCTCATATTTGATTATATGTTTATGAGTTCCCCCCTTATTACATACACGATCTCACACTTTTCTTTTGTTTTAATTTCATGGGTTTTAATGGTTGGTATAACCTATGAGAAGTCAAGAAGTGGATATTGTGTAGTTAAAATATCGATAAATTTTCACTGGTATCATATTACATGTATCTTATTTAACATATTTTCAAAGATATTAATCCATCTGTTTTTGGGATTGGGTGTTTATTTTGGGAGATATACTATTTAAATGAAGGAATTGATGTAAAATATAGATATTTTTATCATGGGTCTCAATATAATTGTTTTTTGTCATTACATTAGATCAAAATTTATTTAGTTTAATATATTTTTCAAAATATATTATAATTAATATTAATGAATTGGTATGATAAATTCTGGTGGTAAAATTTATAATGAAAATTATTTATTATTATGTTTATAACAATTGTCAATTTAGATTTAAATAATTTGAATCTCATTGTTAATATACAATTTATGAAAACATTTTTAGATCTATCTATGCATTATAGAAATGAAAAACAAAATATCTCTTCCTTGAATATGGTGAACCAACCTAACATATGTGTTTTTTTCATTTTTTTTAATTAATGGTTACAAGGAACATAATTGTACTTAAATAAAAATTATAAATTATAATTATAATAATTATATTAATGTAATGATATTAGTTTAGATAAAATATATTTATAGGATGTGGAACAAGGACAAAAATTCCAAGAACTCAATAAAAACAATTACTCTATCCCTTTACATCATCCTTTAGTCCACTTTTTAAGTCATCATATTTTGAAATTTTTGTAAGACCAAAACCTTGTAGACAAATTATACTGGGCTGGAGAGGGGATTTTGTTTAGTTAATTCAGTCTAGGAGGTTATATGTGTGAATATATGTGGGGTAGTCAAGGGGTCCATTTATCAATAACAAGGGTGGAATTTTGTAAATATTAATTTCTTAATATTAAATTGATTTTGTTATTCGAGGAATATTATTTAATAATTTTTTTATTTTATGAAAATAAATTTTATTATATATAAAGGAATCATCCACTAATTTATGGATAAGGTTTTGAGATATTTTATGACATTATCTCTAGATTTAACATTATAACCTTTTATTATGTTTACTATACTAACTAATTTTTACCTTGGTAACATATTTGTATAGACTATAAATAATATGACGTTATTAAATATTTTTTAAAATATGATTAAAAATAGGAAATAAAATATATTTTATTCAATTTATAAATTGATAAATTTAACTTTAACACCTAAAACATTATGTGGGAAACAGTTTTTTTGAAATAAATTTAATTTAAATCATAAAAATGTATTTTCATTTACCTAGAATAATTATTTTAAATATTAATTAACATATTTATTTATTATTAAAAGATTACTACCATTATATTTTTAAATGAATCCAAAATATAATGTTATCTTGTTAAAAATTAATTAAATTAAAATGACAGAAAATAGTTTTATACAAGAATATAACATAACATCGATAAAAATGTAATTTTATGTTGTATAAATCACATATATATTCCTTTTAAATTTATTATTTTACAATTAAAAAACATATTTAAAATAGATTTTGTTTTCATAAAATTTTAATTCATGTTTATATGATGATTACAATTTAATATTTGTGGTATTTATAAATATAAAAATTTACAATTCTACATAAAATAAATCATTTAAAAAAATAAAATAATTACCGCCAATATAATTTTGAAATAATTATTCCAAAAATAATTTTTATTTAATAGAATATTAATTATAAAATTTTATAATTTCACATTTAAACAAAACAAAAAAATAATGAAAACAATTTTTATATGGAAATAACTTCTAAATTACTAAGTGTTCTTAATATTAATTGTAATTAATGATAACTTAGTAAGATATATTTTATTTTTCTCTAAATGTAAATTCTTATCATAATAATCCTTGGGATGTACACATTTAAGTTAATTATTTTTGAAAAATCTAATATATATGAAAAATTATTTTCTTAAGAAACATGCATTTTTACATTAAATGAATTTAATAACATCGATTATTTTTTTCTTCTGACCATTAAATTAATTAAATTAATTGATATTAAAACAAAAAAATCATTCATTTGTTATATATAAATAACTTTTAAAATAAATCATTTAACTATGTTTTATGTTACATGACATTTTACACTTCTATTAACTTTTTAAATGATATTTCAAATATCATTCTCATAATGTAATAATGTTTATATTATATTTTAAGACTTATCATAATTAATTTTATTTTGGGTTTTCATATAATATTAGCTATAAAACATAATATTTTTTAAATGGAGAAAATATATTCTAAAAACATAGGGTATTACACCATTAAAACTAAAAACCCAATAACAACTATGACTCTAATGGAACCAATGAACTTGATGACGCCAACACTAGTGAAATAAATGAGTTTTATGACACATATGACACTAACAAATTTGAATACACTGATGATTCCTATGATATTTTTGTAGTTGACAAAGTCAATGATATCGAGTACCTTAATGGAGATGATGAGGAACTCAACAATCACAATTATATCAATAATCCCGATGATGGTGATGACACAAACAATCATCATGAACTCAATGACCACGATTATCTCCATCCTGTTGATAAAATTAAAACCCAATGGAACCTCTATGTATTTTATGACATTTATTATATTTACAAGATTGATATAATAAACAATGTGAATAGTAAATACGACCCCAATGATGCTGTCAGTGATAGTGATCTTAATGACCTTAGATATTGATTACTGTAATGAATATGAGGAAAATAACAATAATTATGACTAAACATAACAAAAAATGGATACTATACTAATGATTTTGAAAACAATATTAACTTATATGACCCACAAAACATAAATACCCCAATGATGGGGATGGCAGTGATAATCCCAATGATTCTAATCACAATAATATTCTTGATAATTTTACTAAAGATGATGTCACTGATCACCTCAATGAATCCATGGACTAAAAGATAAAATCATTGATGAATCAACTACATTGATATCCCCAATGACCATGATGTACCTAATGATATATACTACCCCAATGATGTTGATATCCTAGACTAATGTGATATATTAATGGTTCCCTTGGCATTGTAGACATAAAAGGCATTGATGATCATAACAATGTTGAGGTACCTGAGGGCCCAAACAACAATGAAGATCCAAAAACTCTATGAACCCAATGAAAATGAAAATCATGGTGATTTTAATTACCCTAAAAATACAAATAACCTCAAAAAACTCCATTGGTGTTCATGATTCCAATGACGCTGATGACCCCCATGACCCCAATGAAAATAATGATATTGAGAAAAATGATAAAACTAATTCCCCCTTTCACAAAAATAATGCTGATGACCTATTTAATGCGAAACCATATCCTCCACCTACAAAATTTTTGACATCGATTACAGTGATAATTCTAGGAAAACTAATAACTCTAATAACATTATGGACACTAATAAATATAGACACCCCCAACACCATTGATACAGAATAAACTAAATATATTTAAGGTTATGATGATGTTGATGAGCCTAATGACATTGATGTTCTTGATGATGTAGGACACGTTGATGTTGTCCATGATTCTAATAATTTTGAAGATTTAGGAATACACTAATGAACATGAATATGTTGATGATGATGATGATGATCCCATTGTAACTAATTAATTTGATGACATAGATGATTGTAAAAACTCTGATGAACTTTGTAATAAAAAATTTATCGATGATCTAAATACATATATGACCATGATGAACCTAATGAAATTATAACTATGATTATTAGAATGAAACTAATTACCATGATGACCGTGATGACCTTGATGAAACCAGTAATATTGATGACATTGATGGTGTTGATGTCCTCAAACACACTGAGGACCATAAAAATATTTATTCCACCATGAAAATGGATGAACATATATCGTTGAACATAGTAATAAATATATCTTTTCTAATATTATCAATTCCCGTCAAAAAATTGATGACATTGATGAATCAAACTATATAGATGAAATCAATGATGATAAGGACCATGTTATGATGATGATATTAATAATAATGATGAAAATGATAGAAACGATAACCCTTATTACAACAATGATGTTGATGGCCACAGTGAACCATATGGAATTTATGAAAATGACACATATGATGACCCTGAAAATATTGATGACACAAGTGACACTGACAAGACCATTGACCAAGATAGATCCAACAACACAGATTACCGTGACGATGTTGATAACATTGAGGACCTTGCTAAACCTCATTGTTCAAAGGATTCCAAATTCATCTAAAAAATAACCCTAGAAATCCCCTAGTACAAATGACCCAATCTCCAAAATTATATTGATGACCCAAAATATTAAAAAAACTGCAATGATTCTAATAACATTGATGAGTATGATGACCCTAATAGAGAAACTTAATGGGATGAACATAATGAAACTGATGATAATGATGACTTTAGTGCTGAAAACGTACTAGAAAAACATGATAAGAAAGATAATTTTGATGACCACAATGGCCCAGTGATGCTAAATGAATAAGATAACTGATATCCTTGAGCTTAATAATGAAACTAATGAGGATGATGATATCATATACACTAATAAAAGTAACAACATTATGAAAAATTATGATCCTAACAACTTTGATAACTTCTATGATGGAAAAACCCCAATTATTGTTTCTCCCTTGATGATATTGATGAAATTGATAAAAAAATTCAATGGTTAAATAGAAGTACCCAAAACCCTAAATATATTGAAGAATTTAATTAATTAAGAACAATATTGAAATTTAGTACATTGTTAGTTAAAATGGTTATGATGACATAAATAACCTTGCTGACCCTAATTAACTAGATGTACTCAACAATCGAAAAACATTGATGACACTAATGATGATAATAATATTGATAAAGTATTGATGAAAATAAAAATAATTATGAATAAAATTAAATTGAAGGCCCAAAAATACCAATGATGTTTATGAAAATGATTAAATTGATGTCAAAAATTACTCCAATGCTAGGGATGACCTGAAAAAAATTACGGAACTGATAAAATTAATAAATCTAATGACCTCACATACATCAAAAATGCCATTTATGTTGAGACCACAAACATTATAGATGACCCTAATAAAACCAATTACTCATACAAACCCAAGTACATAATTACACTGACAACATATTTGGTGGCCATTTTATGGACAAAAAAGTGACACTAACATTATAGATGACTTCAATGAACATGGTAAAGTTGATGATATCTAAAAGGGTAAAATTTCAATTTAACTGACATTCATGATGGCCCCGATAAAAAAAAGATATCAATGACACTAATGATGCTGATAACCACATTTATTTTGAAGACACCAATAATAGTGAGGATATCGATGAACCTAATACGTAATGATAAAAAAACCACCAATACCAATAGAACTTTTAATGATACTTATGACACTAAAAATATTATCATGGAAGATTATTCTGACATTTAAAAAGACCCCAATGACCTAGATTTCCCTGATGATACCTATGAACCTCATGACTAGATGTCCTCAATCCCTTTCCAACATTGAAATCCATGACAACCTAGTAACAAAAATTCTGCTGAAAACTATAATTACAATTATATCACTAAAAAACTGAAAACATCAGTGAACTCTATGAAACCTAGTACATTTATGATGTTAACACCACAAATTATTTTAGTGTTGTTCATTGCAGCAATATTCCTATCATCTCTGATGAACCTAAATTTCATAATGACATAGCTGGAGACGATAACTATGAATCCATAAAAAACATAAAACCCCAATCAACATGATGATGTGATGAACCTGATGATTCTAAATACCCAATGAATCCAAATACTCAATGAAAATGATGACACTAATTAACCCAATAAATCTGAGTATCTTGAAAACTATAGTGACTCCAATGATAACCATGATAAAAGCTAAAATGATATGCATAATGAACCTAGTTATTAAAACGAATATGACAACCTAGTTCAACCTAATGTGATCTGTTCCAATTCAATCCCCGATAACATAAATAAACCTAATGAAGACAAAATCACTAAAAATATCGACAATAAAAATTATACCAAAAATTTGAATGGCAGTAATGAACCCATCTCTGTAGAAGACAAAAACTACACCGAGGAAACCAAAGGCCCTGATGATATGCATTCTATCAACAATGGAAATAAAATTGACGATCTCGACGTCTTTTACAATGCTAATGACACTAATGAAAATCGATTCCTAGAATGCAATTATGATGTTGATCACATTAAAACATTGACACCATGGATGGAATCAATGATTATGATGACCTTGATAAACCAATTATGCAGACATCATTGATGATTTCTAAATTAATGAGGATGTACATGGACTAAATAAAAAAAAGACTCAAGGAAAGGAAAATATATACACCACTACCAATACATATGATCCTAACAACGCTGATGAACATGATTACACCAATGATGCCAATAATGTTGAAATTATCAAATAAACCGATGACTATGATTTCACCCAAGATACCATTGATCAACCACCATAACAAAACCTAATAAAATTTATTATCATGGTTTATTAATAACCCAAAAAACCCAATCAACCCAACCACCCCATTGACTATGGAGGTTGTATTGACTATATTTTCATCAATGACTCTAATGATAATGATGATTCATACAATGATAAAAAACTTGACGAATCCATGAATATTGATGAATTTTGTGTCCCAAAAAACATATAAAATTTCATAGATTCTATTTCTTTAGTAAAATTTTTTAATATGAAAGAACATATGACATGGAAACCACAATGACACTAACAACCCTAAACACCGAAATATTTTTTATGGAATAGAAAATAATAATAAAAATAGATAATTCATAAGATTTTTAAATCCTCAATTACATTATTGATGATGAAGACCCAAATTTCCCTGAACAATTGATGTATTTGGAATGAATAATGACAATAAGATATTTGATTACTTGATGAGGATGAAGATGTCAATGACCATAATGAAACTGGTGATTATAACAATGAAAATAAAACCAATGAATATAATGGCCATAATTGACCCATTTATTTCAATGAACTCAGTTACACATGAGAAACAAATAAAATAAACTATAAATAATCCACCAATGATTCTAAAATCACTGACGAAACAAACAACCCTAACTATGATAAAGACCCAAATACACCTGAAAACTATGAAGAAGAAAATGAAAATGAAGACCCTGTTGAATGTAATGACTCCAATAACACAAATAATGATGAAAATTCAATTGATATTAATGAAATTGAAAACCCCAATGGCCCAAATGAAATAATAAAACTGACTACTCAGACAACCCTTATGATATGAGGATGATAATGAAATTGATGATAATGATGATTGGATGACACTAATGAAATTAAAAGCCTTAGAAATTCATGAATCATTGATGATGTTAATGATCCCAAGGAAACCAAATATACTAATAGTCTTAATGATGGAAATGACCTAAATAACATGGATGACACTAATTTCACAAGTGGGACTAAAATTATCATTGAACCTAATGATTTTTAAGATGTTAAATACCCTAAAGACCTCAATTATGTGACAACAAAGGAAATAATGATTTCCCCGATAAAGACAATATAATAAAAAACACCATATATACTAGGAATATAATAACCATAATTCACCAATGATGTTGATGATATTAATTTCCATGATGATGCCGATGACCGGATCTTCTATTCCCATATTTGACATCTGCAACCCCGATTAAATCAATGATGAAAATGAACCTCACATCCCCAAAAAAACCATATGACCATCGTGATGTTGAGGACAACACCGATCCTGAAAACCATAATTACCCCAATGAACATAAAAATACTAGGGACACTAATAAACCAATGGTCTTGACATTTCGGACAACACTGACAACCATAATGTCATTTTCGACGCCGGTAACACAATTTTCATTGATGAACCAGATGAATAGATGATTCAGAATATGTAAATTACCTTAGAAATATTGAAGATGTTGATGAACCTGATGATGTTTATAGTGGAACCAATTATGATTATTTCATTAATAGTAATAATGCAGATTATGTGGCCAATGTCAATCAATTTGATGATGCTAATGGTCATGAACATGAAAAGGATATATCAAAACCATATGACCCTAACGAACTGAATTACCCAATTAACCAAATAATCCCCATTATTTCAACATCATTATTGACCCAAAAAACCATTGGTGTCATTGGTGTTCATAACACAATCTATGATATCATGATCTGAGAAGACTTTTTGGTGTTCTGCATTAGTAATTTCATCATGGTTGTGAGCATCATCCTAGTCGTCAATGTGACTAGTATCATTTAAATTATTGGGGATATTAATGTCATCCATGCAGTTGGTGTCAATGGTATATTATGGCCAATATCATCCATTGTTATGTTTTTTTAATTAAATTACCAATCCTCTATATTTAGTGAAACCTGTAACAAAACCCAAAAAAATATCAAGGAAATTAAAAACACAATAAAGGAAAAATAAAATACAATTTAACATGTTTTTGTATATTGTGATTTTACATGAATTGATGGATTAAAATATCTTTAAGTGTCAATCTAAAATTCTAGACACCAATGATTTGGCGGGATCCCACTTTTATCTAAGTTAAAAAATGATAAAATAAGGAATATAAAGGAATCTAGAGAACCTCAATAATGTGGAAAAACAAAAAACTATCTTAAATTTGGAACATTAGAGAACACTAAGAACAACATTTACATTCTATAAATTAAAAAAAATCTTACACATATCCACATTAATATATATATATATATATATGGATATGAGTATTCACTATCCCCTATAGATGTGAAATTTATATCCAACCAAAGGAGGTGCACTAAATAGATCATAATGGGATTTAACAAATTAAAAAACATATCTATGTGGATTATGTCCGAAACCATATTGTGAAGGTTTTTAATTTAACTCCAATTTTTTTTAAATTTATCAATGTGTGTTCTTACACACACTCTCAATACGAAATTTTGAATTTTTTACATGTAATGGGCCTTTGAAATAAATTACATCAAGAACAATCCAAAATATGATTTGTGTTCTTCAATTTCATTATGTTTACTTTTTATTCATATATTTAATACATTATTTATATTATAATTGAAGAGTAATTATTAATTTTAATAAATATTATTTCATTAAATATTTTAAATTTCAAAAATAAAATTTATATTCACATTTATAATAATCTCCCCTAAATCATTTATCTAAATTTTTAGAAATCCTCCTTGATATTAAGTGGGATGCATGAATAGTAATACATATCAGAAAATAATTCCTACATAGGTAAAAATATCCCAACATATAATGTATTTGAATATTCCTTTTTATCAAAAAAACTAAATGATGAAACACTTGTAAGGGTCAAATCACGGGAAAATTGAGCCCATCCCACTACACAATAGTAAACAGGAATCCACCTAAGTGAGAACCTAAAAAAAGTTCAATTATTGGGTTTAATGCCTATGATCCATCAATACATCACCCATAATAGCTATATATGGGTTAATCATAAACAATTTTACATAATGAAAAATCACATTACTCTAGAAATAAATATTAGTATTATAATATAACCTCAAGGACCCTTTATAATGTTTGAAATAATTATGAGTATCGTCCATAATTACAAACAAGAGTTGTATCTTCAATCACATGACTGATACCCAAATTAAAAATGATTTTTGTATGATCAAATTAAATACATTTCCTTAAATTATTATCATTCTTTCCATAAAACCCAGAATAATATATTGACGTGGATAATGTTATTCCTATTCATATTATCTCATTTCTCAATTGACGTGTTGACTAAATAATACACAATAAAAGATGTAATTATCATAATATGTAAATGAAATAATTCAACTATTAATTATGTTATATGAAGTCAAAACATATCATATGTGGGGACCCATACTATCTATATTAATCAAATCCGTATGGTTCATTATAGTGATACAAAATTAACACATATTAAGAAATATTCAAAAATTCATTTAGATAAGTATTAAACTATGAAACATAAGAATATGTAAAATATTTTACATGCTCGCATCAATGGATCCATAGCCAGCATTCACTTTTTTAATAACAATGAAACATACAAGACACTCTATATGGTGTGATTTATGTTTTTTAATTAGAATAAAATTTTAATAAACATATATCATATTAAAAATAAGTTATATCTCAATACAAGGGATTCCCCCATTAATAATCTTAATATATAATCACAATAAAATATGATGATCATTAACTGAGATAAATTCAAAATAAATATATTATAAGTACTTGTTATTATATCATATATAATGTTCTATGAAAAAAATATTAATTAATCATAATGAATTATAAATAATATATACTACATGATATAACATGTCCAAAATTAAAAAACACATGACTAAATATAGGGATAAAAAATAATCAATCTACAACATTCATAAAATCTTGGAAACCATGTATCAAATAACAAGATAATTAGTATGTATTTCAGGATTCTATTTATTAAGGGGAATTGTTAGGTTATCTGTATTGTTATCCACCATATAAATTGAACACAATGTAGATAACCTCTATTTAATATCATTTTAAAAAGAAGAAATATACATTGAATATTATTTGATATTTATTATGACTAGGGGTACTTATATTGTGGATCCCTTAAAATACTATCACAATATTGTTTAATTGGATACTTGATTCTTGGGGAAACTGTTTGTTTGTTAAAGGGAATATTTATTCAAGAAATCTAATTATCCAATTTATATGATATTATATATTTATATGTTATTGTAAAATCACAAATAATCTATTTCTGGAAACACTTCCCTCTTACTTCACCACCCTTCAACCAAAACACGAATCATGAATGGTATCGAATATAATATTTGTTAGTTTGGAAATTGAAATCGTTGTGAAACATTCCAATGAGTTCATCATCACAAACAATGGATAAAAATACATAGATAGTTTTTCCTAATTACTAATTTATATCATTATTTTGTATGTAATGACCTTTATAAATATTTTATCAGTATTATATCATCATATATAATATAAAAAATACTTCCGGATAGTTAAAAAACATAAAATATATGAATGATCCATTTATAAAATAATATATATTACTCGTCCATTCATGTTATTTAAAATTTTATTAAGATGTTATTATCAAATGACACATAATATGAAGCATTGATAATGAACATTTTTATAGTTTTCCATGTTCAATATCATTAAAAATATACCAATTTATATTTTTTTTACCAAGTACATTTATTTATCTAGATTAATATATTTTGGTATTCTTTCCTATAATGAATGATTCAGTTGAATGATTTTTTATTAAGAAGTAACATTCAATGCATTTTTTTTATTGATTATATCATGGGGATTTTATTTATTATTTAAATTTTCTCTTCAAAATAAAAAACATAATAAAATCATGACCCCAATATCCTATTTATATATACAAGGTTAATTTTAAATTTCCAAAAATTATTACCGTTTTATAGGTTTATTTAGCTAAATATTTAAAAAGTAAGAAACTTATTATATCTTACTAATGTATTGTTTCAACATTGAAATATTAGTTGGATTTCTCATAGAATAAAACTAAAAAGGTGTTTCGGGTATACATCGTCAAACAAATTAATATAAATGAATCAAGTTTATAAATATATTTGGTATATTTCATGTAACATTCCAACCCAGGTGACACTCAATGGTGTCCCATACCCGATTGGCCACATGGCCTCAAGTGTGCCTCCCCATATGCCAGTGGCTGGTGACTAGTAGGAAGGGCCTAGGGTGTGTCATTTAGGAGAATGTTCTATCATAACAAATTTTTTTCATCAAATATACAAAATAATTAGAAAATATTGTAACCATATATAAATATATATAACTCTGGTAACAACCATTATAAGCACTAGAGCATTTACCCACTGTAGCGAATGTTGTGTATAAATGGATAAGAAATCAAGAAATTGATATTAATATAGAAAAGTTGGAAACTAAATCATATAAAAAATTATGATGATATATGTCATGTCTCTAAAGAAATATAAAATAGGTATACATAAACCCAAAAACAATACATGTATCAAAATAACAAAAAGACCAAAAAGTGCTCTCCTACCTAGTATCACAACCCTCAGCTCAACCATGTTCTCCCTATCTCGTAAGAATATAAAAAATTCAAGCACTGATCTATGGTCACTTGCCCTAGTACCTACCATCATTCACATAGTCTTTCTAGATAACCAATAGAGGCCCATATATAGAGTGATACAACACTAAGAAGGCTTCTGGTAATGATATATATAAAAACCACTAGTAGTGTAAACAACGTTAATCTGTGTGAAGTATATAATATATTTGATACTTGTATAAATGGTAGACCATGTAAAAGGTAATAACTATATGTTATACTATCAGTCAAACTAGGCACGATGAAAAACAAGGGTCAAGATCCCAATGCATGGGAAGTTGTAAAAGATGCTACGAACCACCATGGCATTGTCGTATAGACATGTGTAATCCTCTATCATTTTAATGTCATATATTTATTTAAATAACAATCATCACGAGATTGAAATATAAAACATTCATCCCCAATGGTCATACCATGAAATAATGTTTGTTAGACCCCGCATAGCTAGATAAATTGTATAGAAGACCATTAAATCCTCAGCGATTCCCAAGAGGATCTCGATGGAAACTTAGTTAGAGGTGGGTGGGGTCCAAGGAGCTTGTCAACAAACCATATCCAATGTAAGACAAATAATTCCATATCCAAGGGTTTGAAAGGACTGATGGATCCTAAAAAATCCACACCGAAGAGGTAATATCATAGAAGTCGCCCACTACGACTATAATAACCCATGAGAGTATCATCTATGGAATATAGTAGATTTAGGATCCAAAGTATACAAATCTAATATTTCAGTAACATTTAATTCATCACATTAATTTATCAAAAATATAATTCATAAAATTCCATGAGTTCATCCAACTCATATAAAAATTCACATATTAACAGTTAAGAAATTAAAATCATGTATAACATGGAAAATGAGCCAAACCATATCATAATAATCTCAAAAATTTCAATTAAAAAATTAAATTGATTTTAGGGGATCCATCATAAGGTCTGATAGATGAAGAAACTGCACGTAGGCATATAAAACACAAAACTATACAGGAATGTTATGTTTCACATATTGTCGGTACGTAGTAGAGCAGTCAACCAAAATAGGCTTCTGATTCGGTGCAGATCAAGATAAAAATTATGAACATATGAAGAAACTAGAAATATAGTATACTATCTTTAAGATAAATAATTTTTCTGATATGAATTTAAAGAATTATGGAACAATATGATCGAAGAAATTACCAGCATGAATCCAATGAGACTAGAAGTGTTCAATTAATATTTTCAATAGAGAATCGATAGTGCATCATTCATATTATATTCAAAGGTTTAAAAAAATGAAATTTATTCACTCAATAGTGGAATTTATATAGGTTTAGGTTTCAATATTATTTAATATAAATATGTGATTTCACCTAAAAATACTAGGTTGTACGATTTTGCCACATGGTTGGACAATCCATGCTCCTTGTACTGCATAGATAGGAATGCTCGACGGTTAGTATGCCGGGGTTTCTTAAGTGTTTTAAAACCAAGATGTTCTCTTCTAATAGTAATTTTGGTTTCTCGCATAGATGTGATAATATGGTTTCAATATTTCCAAAAATTGTGTGACCTGTATCACCCCACTATCATGCATTCCGTGTTTAGGGATAACTATGTGGAAAATATTGCATGGTTTCTCCAAGATATGCGACATGTCGGTTTTTATCCCATTATATGGATCTGGGATCCAAACAAGACCTAGAAGCCCTATAAATACTTTTAATCATAATGTACATTCATATTAGTCTCTAAACATGCACTCAAATAGAAAAATAAAGGATCAGTATCTCATAGTAAGACTTGAGATCTTATAATCTATCCCTATATGGATATTCAACCCTGAATTTCCCACTCAAGGGTAGTAAAGAATCACCTGAGAATAACTACTACCAGTAATCATGTAAATCCTTCTCCCACTCAAAACTATCACCTTGTAAATGGTCGTTCTTCTATATCACCCTTACTAGAGGAAATTATTGGAATCAATGAACCTTTTAACTCCTATCAATAACACGTATATGATGATCTTCAAAAGATGCATCTTATTGAAACTCTACCCATTCCGGCTATAGATTGTGAGATGTGACTGATTGATAATGCTGCTGCTATGATACATGTAAGATTTAATTTGTGGAATTTTTTCTATGAGGTATCTGAAAAAAATAGGCCACCAACCCAACTCAATCCATAGTCATGAACATCCTGACATACCGTGTGGAAACATTACCCTTTATCTTAACCTGTATGTGTCCTAGCCGCAATGAGAAATGAAAAAGACCCAATCTAAAACCTCAAATACATGAGGTATTTTACATTAATCATGGTAATATTTCAATCAAGAATGTTTTTTATCCATCTAATTTATGATCAACCTGACCAGAACAAAATTATTGTGAACTAGATGAGGTCATATTAAAGTCTCCTCGTCTTTCTCTAACTGGCCTAGGGCTGATCAACATCACAGATGGTATAAATCCTCATAAGGTTAAAAATGTATAGTCACCTAATATATATTATTTTATTCGAACTCAACATGTGGAATATACATCTCCCAATATAACCATAAATCATGGGATAATTCTTGTATCATTTCTTCAAGAACCAAAATTATATGCTCTGAATGACCATCAATCTGAGGGTGTTATGATTTTCTCAAAAGAACCAATGCATCTAGCTCCCTTGAAGAACTATACAATAAACGAGGCAAAATCTAGGTTCCAATATCTAAATGATATTATGTGGGATTTTGTGAAGTTGTACTATCTCCAAAACATACATGCTCTAAATCTCATCAATTGAGAATGTCTCCCTCAATGGTAGAAAATGAGAAACCTTCATGATACTATCCAAAACAAAACAATCATCCCAACTACCTTGGGGTGACCTATGAATCCCAGTGATGAAATCCATCTCATCATCCTCCCATTTCCACATAGTACTGGATAACTATTTTAGAATATTGACATGTCACTAATGTTCCTCCTTCACCTTCTAATAGATTGAACACCTCATAAAAACACTATCTACCTCATATTTCATATATGTCCCCCAGTACTGACAGCTTATGATACATCATGGTGGTTCAATGATGTATTACCCAAACTTAGTAATGAAACACCTAGATCAGATCCTCACAAAATTTCCATAAGAACCCAAATGTGTCCATGGATACACATAATTTCATCCTTTCATATGGTCCAACCAGTTGTTGAGTACTCACCTTACACACTCTCCCTTAAGACTAGGCCCTCAAAATCTAATAGCTTCATCATCTTGAGAATATCTAGTAGGGTATAAGTCACACAAAATAACTAAAGAATGTTCTTACCCTTACCATCCTACACCACCCAGTGCATCTCTAAAATATGGTAATAAGATTCCACTCTATATTGTCCTCTATAAGTACCTATATCTATGTTCTTATTCAAAGTGCATCAGATACATCATGAACATTTGTAGTAATATAGGAAATATCAATGTAGAATGACCATTGTTACTCAACCTTTATTCAGTACCACACATTTATATCAGGTTTTGTAAATATGTACTTGAGGTTTTTGTGGTCCTTGGACACCATAATATGATCTCCTAGTAAATAGTGTATCCAATAGCAAAAAGTATTATCATCAGTAGATAAACTAATATCATGAATTGGGTAATTTCTATCATGTCACCTCTTTATCCAATACCGATATTGCATAAATCTATTCCCATGCATCAGAACCGATCCATTCTCAATGTTTAATGAATCACAATACATGGTGTATCTCCTACCCTATTCTGGATGAATTTGGATTGGTACTAATCCTACTATCCCTTTCATCTTTTGAATTGCTACCACATAGGTATATAACCACCTGAACATTACAGCCTTGTTAGTAAATTGAATCAATGGTTCTTCTATGCGTGATATGTCCTCTATGAAAAACCTATAATATCCATCTATCCATAAGAAACTCTCTATAACAAAGGCGTTCATGGGGTGATCCAAGTAAACAAGAACTATAAAATTCACAGTTTCTAATAATAATCAAATATCTATGATGATATTACCCATGAAGTTAACCATATACATTTGAAAGTGGAACTTTGTTACCTTAGAATAAAAATGATCCCCTCTCAGCACATCCATAACGATATCATGATGTTTGGAATGGTCGGTTCAATTGTAAGAATACACTAAGAAATCATCATTGAAAATTACCACAAATGAATCTTAATAATAATGGAAAACTAGGATCATTATCTTCATAAAAAATGATGGAACATACATGATATTGAAAGGAATGACCAGATACTTTTATAGACCATACTTATTATGAAAATCCAAACAGGGTATTTCTATAGGTCAAACAGAGACAAGAATATTTGTAGATCTCAAATAAACATTTTAGAACAATCGATCACCTAAAATCATATTAAAATGGTTATCTATCTATGTAAAGGGATACCATTTACTAACCACTAACTATTTCAAATTCTGATAATAATGACATTGCCTAAGGATTCCTACATATGTTTTTCAAAAAAAGATTACATATCCCCATTGAGAAGTACTAGATCATATAAATCCATTCCCCACCACCACATCTACTTGCCTCTTGAGATCATTTGACTATGTTGTAGCCATTGTATAAGGAGGGCTAGATACTGATGCAGTTCATGGAACTAACTCAATAGAGTACTCAACCTCTCTCTCAATAGGTAAACTAGAAAATTTTTCTTGGAAAATATTATAGAAACGATCATCCACTAGAATAAAATATACCTAAATTGCTCCCATTTCACCTAAATATAAAATATAAATATGGGTTGTCATCCTGAACAAATGGCAATGCTCTGGTCCTAGTTAGCTTTCTTGGACATCCCTTTCATCCTTGTGAATACAAACTCCTCCCTATTGTGACGTGAAGGTCCTCCTTCAGCGAAAAAAATCAACATATGATTCTTAATAAACATACAAATCTATCCTCAGTTTGACCCCAAAACTAGTAATGTTGAGGGAAAAAAGTCACACATGAAGTGAAACCAAACAATATCAACGGGTATCTATTTCAAATGATTTAGAAATATCCATTATACTCCCCAAAAGTGTATCGAGTTCCATAATATTATAAGAATTATGAACCGTGATCCCAATTCTCTCATAACATGTAAATATATAAAGTTATCAGAATCACATATATTGAAAAGTGAAGAAACAACCTAGAGTCTACTAAGATCATACCTCTCATTATAGACATCTTGGTGGTCTACTCATAAGGTGAGGGCTACACAAAATATATCTCACCTGAACCACATCCCTGGGACACAAACTCAATACTAGGCGCAACCCCACTCCATTATCATATTACAAATGATGCTTTCTTTCCTTGTCCATCACCACCACCTTTTCCTAATCAACTGGTACTACTCGAACTCCTAGCCTAAAATAGATCTTAACAACCCGATCACAAACCAGAATGTGGAGCTAGCCCACTTCCACTAGCTTATGAGGGGAAGGACCTATTAAACATATGCACATGACCCAACCTATTACAAGCTATACACTTGAATGAGTATCAATCACCATGATTACTGAAATTTCTCATTTTGTTACAGTGATGATAAAAAATTGAGATACCAACAGTAGAATCCTAGATGTTACTCTCCTTGTGAGATGTGTAAAAATGTCTCTTCCTGCTATTGGAAGCTGAACCACTAGGGTGAGTGACAACACTACTATACTCTACACCCATATATTCCCTCACATTTCACTTTGAAATTAAAGATTGAATCACTATCTCATTAATATAGGCCGACTTGAAAAAGGTGATCTATGATCTAATGGAATTTATGATACCTTATAAAAACCATCCCACCCTCGATGAATCAAAAGAAAGATATATCATCACTAAAATATTTATCACAACAAATAATTATGAACTCCATAAAATTCATTGAACCATGATATAGATTCATGAAATCATTTTCCCACTCTACTCTCAATTTCATAGGAAAGAAGTAATCATAGAAACTTATTTCAAAATCACTAAAAATTATATATCAATGCCTATCAAACTAGTTAAATCTATCCAACCAACGATACAACAATCCTCAAATATTGTTTGTTATGAGATTTAACCCCTCTTAGTAGGTGTCTCTAGTTGCTTGATTATCTAAAATGTAGTCTCAAGAAACAACTCAGTAGTCTTTTTACCACGATAACATAGAAATGTGGGAGGATAATCCTACTGGAACACACACATCACATTATTCATAGACAATATAGGTACTGTTTTCCCCTGAAAAGTCATCATATCTCATAGGAAAACCTCTGGGAACCGTGCATTAACACCTATGTGTGGAAAAATAGATGGTGGTGTAAATGTCACTATAGGAGGATCAACCTATTTCCTGTGGACTACCACCTCTAGAGCATGGTCATCACTACCCACCTCCTGTACGATTATAGGTCCTCATAGTTTCATGTCTCTACAATTCTAGTGACACACCTCTAAAATGGTTGATAACCTTATGCTCACAGCTAAAAGAATAAGACATGTCAAAACCTTTCTATATATAATCTAAAACCATATTCCTACTCCTAACACCATGAATGGGAAAAAAGAAATAGTTTTAGACATCTCTAGAGACACATCCTAAATCTCACTCAAATGACGGGTCGAGGCCGTGTTCTCTATTTCACAGTTCAAATTTTGATTTTAATTCATATTCATTTCAATTGTCTCTCTTAAATCATTGATTTAAATGGTGAATTAATTATACTAAATAAATTTCCATACAACTAATTGATAGAAATATGGTATCTAATAAATTCATAAAATAACATGTTCTAGTCCCTGAAACTGATGGTCTATGACTCAATAAGTAATAATTGTCATATTAGTGTGTCTACTATAGCCTAATAAAAAAGGCACTACTTATGTTATGGGAAGAATTATATGTTCCAAAAATTTACCTCAATTTCCTATAAAAATAATATATCAATAAATAGGTATATCACATAAGTCATATATTACAAATTCATTCATTTAAGAAAATCATACTATATGGAATGGCATAAAAACTTTCATGTGCATCCTTACAAGTTCATAAAACTAATTCACAATATGAATAACCTCATATCATTGGGTAGTAATAAAATAGGTCCTCAATAATATCAATGATAAAACCACTATTCAATTGTGTCACCCAACAATATAATACAATTTAAAATAAATAGATATAATCTACAAAATAGAAACCTTTATTCTAAGAAATTTGGATTTTCCCTGTTCATGGGTCAGCTACTCCCAGACAGAGATACAAACAATTTTCCAATACAATCATAATCCAATATCTATTGTTGATAAATTCTATGTAAGGAAATAAAAATCTTATTATACCACTTTGTATCATCAAGACCAAGGCTCTACTAAAAAGTCCCATGTACCCAGTCGGCCAGATGGACTCAAGCGCACCTCACCATACGCTAGAGGATGTCATCCAGTAGTGAGGGATGGGTGTTTTTTGGTGGGGATACTATTCCCTTATTTCCATAGTGTATCATAGTTGATATAAAATAACAATTATATAATGGAAGTATATATAAACACATGGCACATAAGAAACAAACACTTTAACGATAAGAATAATAACCCACCATAGAGTAAGTAGTATAGAAATGGATAACCACCCAATCAACTGATATTAATACTAAAAATCTTGAAACAGAATCATATACAATTGATGATCATACATGTCATTCCTCTAAAATTCTTGAAAACATGTATACAAGAATAAAAAAACAATACATCCATCAAAATACAAAAAAGATCGAAATCATCAATCATATCTAACATCATAAGACTGCACTCTCTCATGTTCTTCCCTTATACTATGTATATAATAATGTCACACATCAAACTATCGGCACATTCCTCAGTCCCTACATATATCTATATAGTTTTTCTAGGTACCCAAAAGATTCCTAAACATGGTGTGGGATAACACTGAGTAAGCCACCACCAACAGTATCTATAACCAATCCAGGCTATGTAAACAAATTAAGAATTTTATAGTATATAAGGGATATAAAAGAAGTAGATGTGAAATATCATGTAAAATGTAATAACTATATGTGAGATTGTTAAGCTAAACAAGGATCACTACAAAACAAGGTTCAAGCTCATAGAGCATGGGAAACTATAAGACATGCTAATAACCACCCCAACCTCACTATATAACCAAGTGTTTACCCCTACCACTTCCATGACATAAAATCATATATATAACAATAGTTATATCCCATACCTATAAATATATCTTCCATATTAGCTATGCCATGTAGTCATATATGCTAGACATCATGGTACTGGATCTAAGGCATTGAAGACCACTAAATCCTCATCTAATCCTAGAAACATCTCAATGGAAACTCAGTTAGAATTGTGTTGGGTCAAAGGATCATGTTAATAGTCTATGTAAAATGTGAGACCAAGAATGCCTTATCCAATTGGTAGTAATTGTAGATGTATCCCACAGAATCAAGACCCATGGTGCAGTCTCATCTATGGCATCCAATTCTACTATCAAGATCTAAGGAAGAATTTTTCATTACATCTAATGGAATTAGAATCCAAGGTACTCCAATTGAAGAATATACTACAATTTAATTCATCATATTTCTAAATCATGTCACATTTTAAAACATTCCATGAATTTATCCAACTCATATGACACATCACATTTTAATAGTTAAACAGTTCACATCATATAAAACATTAAAACTAATGGAAACCATCTCCTAAACATCTAATCAATTTCAATTATTAAACTAATTTTAATGGAACCAATAGAGGGTACATCATTTGAAAAAACACTAACTATTCTAATAAAATATTTACCATGGTGGAATGGTTTAGACCACCTATGAGAGGTCCATAATGGATGAATTTTCTAGTATCATCTTTTGATTCAGTCCAGTTCGAGAGAGAAAAAATCATCCGTAAAGAACCTATAAATATGAAATATTATCATTCACCTAAATAACATTTTTTTTCAATTCATCGTATCAATGACATATGATAATATAAGAGAATATAGGCATTAATCTAACAAGGCCATTGACTTTTGATTCCATTTTCAGATCGAGACTTTTTTTGTAAACCCCATGGATTGGCTTCAAAGGTGTTCCAAAAGATCATGTTATTTCCCACCGAACGATAAATAAAAATGTTGTAGTTTTGAAATAGTTATAGGTTTGAAATTTTATTTTTACCAAAAAAATATTGGGCCACATGGTTTGGCCACATGCCTATCCATCCCATATGCCAATTGCGTACCCATTCCTCCTTAGAGGAGAACCACACAGAGTTACAATGAATGGTTTTACTATCCATTAGAAAACCTTGAGAAAACTCCCCTAATAAAAATTGGAGCTTCCTCAGATGGATGTGTGCCTCAGGTTCCATGGTTTCCTTAAATATTTTGACAATTATCACCTCACTATCAAGCCTTTCATGGTCATCATTAACTGTGTAACCTTTCCCACATGTTTTCTCCTCATAGTGTGACCTATCCTTATTTCTCCAAATGTTGGGATTCAAGCACCAAAACATACCTGAACACTCCCAAATCTCTCTTGATATCAACATGCTTTTATATTAGTCTATAAAAAATCATATAAACCAAAAAACGATCAATTCCCCATAGGAAAACCCAGGATGTTACATTTCATAATCATAATAAGATATTATATCTATACGCTATATCATCAATGTGAATAATTTTATGAAATGATCTATTATACCACATAGGTTTTAACCCTATATGTGGATCAATGTGGTTCCAAACCTAATTAGTGTAAAATAATTCAATTTCAGAATCCATTACTTTTAATAACATACAAGAGTGGGAAGTCATGTTCACCTTCTGTAATATGTTTGATTATTTTTAGGGAATCACTTCACCTTATTTGGAAATGATAAATCCTTTCCCCATAGGTTTCTAGTGAAATATACTAGAAATTATTAGTTCTTATGTATATTTAGTTGATTAATTTTTCCTAAACTTTTTTATTTCTCAATCATCCATCTCAATGAAAAAATCATTTTCTATATAGACTTTATAATGTTATATTTTATTTCAATTAAATATTTTGGAAAAAAATAAATTTCTTGAAGAATGGAAAGTGAAATAATAAATACATTTTCTTCTCATGGGTTATATGGTATTTTTGACTCATAGATAAGGTAATTTATGTGGCACGAACTTAGTGGATTCAATCTAGGGGGTATGCTCTGGATTATGGTGGGTTACTTCAATGCCATAACATAGCCCACAGAGAAGAAAGGATGAGGGGAGTTCCCGCACAGGGCTAGCATGGAGTTTGTAGAATTCATGGTACGGAAGGGTCTCATAGACATTGGTTACACATGGGACCCCTTTACATGGTGCAATTATCTGAAGGGGAGAAGATGTTTATGGATCCGTATGGATCAATGCCTTGCCAACATCCATGCTCTTTTGATGTTTTCCAATGCCATGTTGACTTACATGGTTCACGACATTTCAGATCACTCGCCACATCTACTCTCCTTGACTTAATGATAAAAGATTCATGATAATTTCAAATTTTTTGTTCAGTGGACAAGTGATCAGGGTTGTCAGCAGTTTCTTAGGGAGTGTTGGGTTGAACCGTCCCATGGTCACTCATGGGTGAACCTCCACAACAAGATTCGATGCCTCAAGAAACACCTTTAATCTTGTGCTAGGGATCTTCCTCTTGATGACCATGACCTAATTGAACTCCAACGTGATATCGATAGGATGGATACCATCCTAGAGACCATGTGGGATGAATTGGTTTTTGGTGACCTATCCACCGAAAATAACACACATCTAGAACTGATTCTTTCTCAGGAATGAAAGGATAGGGAAGACTCGATGACAAAATGGATTCCTGAAGGCGACAACAACAAAATAATTTTTCAGGAATTTATTAAGGAGAAATATCTTTCCATAAAACCAAACATTGTATTGGAGGATGGCTCATTCACTGATGACAGAGAGGTGGTTATGGCATGCCTCATACCTTATTCATGGACCTACTAGTTGGGCCAAGATTGAATTCAACCAATGGTTACCTAGAGGGGGGCGATGTGCTATGGGATGTGATCCCTTCCTCTGTTACTACATAGAATAATACTATATTTTAGTGATACAAGAGGAGGGTGAGATTCATGCATCCATGATGAGATTTAACCATGAGAGTGCATCAGGCCTGGATGGTTTTCCTGGAGCATATTATAGGGGATCCTGGCAGGTGGTTAAGGGAGATGTTATCAATACTATCTAAAACTTCTTATATGAGGGAAGCCTACCGTGGGATACATGTTCAATTACTCTAGTTCTCATCCCAATGATCAAAGACCCCACTCCCCTCCTCCACTATAAACCCAGTGAGTATGTTCAATTTCCCTTACAAGATCCTCACAAGAATCCTCAATACTCAGCTATCCCAATATCTCCCCCACTGTCTATCCCTTATGTATCATGGTTTCGACAAGGGCCACTCAATTAAAGTATCTAGTGAATTGTATATGGAAATAATGAGAGATTTAATCCCCAAGACCCACATATATAATGTGCCTATCAAATTGGATATGAGAAAGGCATTTGATAGGGTTGAATGGGGTTTCATCAATAGGGTGTTTAATATAAAGGGATTATCTGCATGGGCATACAACCTTATATTCAGGTGTTTTAGTTCTTCTTGGATGGCTGCCTATTTCATGGTCCACTGTCATGGGTTTTTAAAACAGTAAGGGAGCTGCAAAAAGGTGCTCCCTTATCCCCTAATATCTTCTTTTTAGTTCAAGACACTCTCATCCGCATGATTAATCGGGGCATGTCGATTGATGATATTATCCCATAATGAAGGAAATTGAACCAACACTTCGTCTCTCATTTAATGTTTGTGTATGAAACATTCATATACATGAATGATGGAAGGAGGTCTCCAAGAGGAGAAACCAGGATTCTCAATGACAATTATCGCTGGAGTGGCCAAACAATGAATAAGGATAAGAGAAACTTCTTAATTTCGAAATGTTGTGCAGCAAATAAAGTCGTAGATATTAGTCTCGGTATGGGAAAGCATTGTTGTTACTTCCCCTGTAGAATCTTGGCACTCCAATATCCCCAAGAAGAATCATTATTCATGACTTAGATCATGTGGTGATGAAGACCACAGGACGCACCTCAACTGGAGGAACCACTTCTTATCCTTCGGTGGCCGAATCACTCTGAAGAACAGTGTCTTCAGAGCCATGTCAATCCATTCCTTGGCCGCCACCATGGTACCAAAATCTATAATCAAATTCATTTATAGAGTGCATTCAATCTTTATATTTGACACACTCTTGGAGGCGAAGCACCACTGGGTTTCATAGGAAAAAATGGCAAGGACCATTATCAATGGAGGGATCAACGTCAAGTGTCTTGCTGAGATAATCAACTGAATGCATGTGAAGCTTGTGTGGGAAATTATCATGGTTCAAATGTTGTGGGGGAAAACCATGTCCTATGGCTGGCGTGGCACTGCAAATTCTTCAAGCCCCAGCTCTCACCCCTCGTCCATGTTTTTTCTTCCTTCCACCTCTCATGAAAAACTCTCAATGGATTATAGAGCAGGTCAGGATCCTTTTATGGAAACATAACTGGATGAGAAATATAGTTTGTTACCCAGGATGCCCTACTCCCACCATCTATTTCAAAGAGGCATGCCTTCATCCATCCTTTTTCAGGGTTGTTCTAGACTTTAATCAAAAAGAGGTGTTGGATCTCATTTCCATCAAATATTATTCTTGAAGATGTGTCTTCACACCTTCTAGATCAGAGAGGTTCAATTAAAATGACTCTTGAAGGTCTTCCAACACTCTCCTTCAGTGCGATCAATGAAACTCTCGGGTTTGGTGCAATAAAATCCAACGGGAGTATAATATTATCACTTGGAGGATCAGGAACCAAGGCTTACCTTTATAAGACAAAATTAAGAGAATGAGGATCAACCTTGATTAATTATGCCACTATTGTATGAACAAGAAGGAAGAGATGAAAAAAAACATATTTTTTGAAGGGTATTGGGCACAAGAAGTCTAGATGGCCTCCAGTGAGCATACTACTTACTCTTCAACTGAGCTGAGGAATACTTCGTTCCTGGAAGGCTGGTATATAGGTATATAAGAGGTGGTTTAGGAGAATACAACGAGAATTGTGATCCTCAATGTTGGGTGATGGTGTTTATGGCAGGCCTGCAACAAGGCTCAGTATGAGGGGTGTCCTGCTCTAGGGAGGTCAATCATTGTGAGGGTGATGAATCTTCTAGTGGACATGTTGCCATTGATTACCAATTGGTAGGAATCTCCATTCCTTCTGGTGTTGTGGGACTCTTAGCCTTTGGCTCGTCCTCCTATCACCAAGCTTCATGGTCATTGGGTGCAGTTGTCTCCCCCATTATCGGGCCTCAAGATAATCACAAATGGTTCTTGTAACTCCGGGATCATGCATGGTGGAGGAGTTATGCAGGTTTGCATGGGCAGTGTGTGGTTGGTATAAGGACCCAGTCTTAAAACATTACATAATCAAGAATTAAATTAACAATTCACATTGTTAATCTTTTCAAGATTATATTTTTAAATAATTAGGCATTAAATATTACATTAGATCTCAAAAAATTAAAAAGTAGAGACTTATACTTAGTTTCCAATTTTTTCATAAAATAAAAAGTCTTAAAAAAGCTTGTCTAGTTCCAAGTTTTAGATAGCATGACTTTTCCTTGATCCCATCCTTGACCCTATTCATCTTTAAGTCCTATAATAAACATTTGAAAAACATGGGTTGAGCATAAAAAACTCTGTAAGGGTTATAAAATAAGGGATGTAAACATTAACACATCAATAAATATAAATCAATGAAACTATAATTTTCAACCATAATATACCTCAAGAAATCATAAGATTTATGAATAAAACATAGAAATCATAAATCATAAAGGTAACTTATGGAATCTTTATCATACTTACATTGTAGCTATCACAGCTATGTGGGGAGTTACGATGGAATACCTTTCACAAAATATTCCCTAAATCTCTTAGGAGAAACATTAATGTTTACCTCCTTCACGTTACCTAATGCATTGGAAAGCTTCTCGGGCTCACCTGCCCTTGGTTTATCACGAAACCACCCATATACATAAACAATGCCCAGTAATCATAAAATAATCATAACACATAAAACAAGAATAAAGGAAAGATAACATTTACATATTTCAATCACTATATATCATTTCAAGATATTGACATAATCAATGCTTTATCAATTTTATTTTAAAATCATCTATAATATTTAATAAATTTTTTTCAATCAATGTATTCCATTCCACTTTGAATCATTTGATAGAAATTTTAATTTCAAAAAATTCATGTCCATATAAATACATCCTTAAAACAATTTTCAGAACATGGACATTAATGAGAATGATTTAGAATAATAAATCATTAAAACATTAAAAACGATATTTTAGTTAAAGAGTTCCTAACCAAATGAGAGGCCCTTGAATACAAATATTTGAGTAATAAAAATTAATCCAATCTTTATAATATCATGAGAGTAAAGGGATTCATGATATAATATTCCAAAGGACAGTATATAAAATATATAAGAGTGAATTAGGGCTTAACAACAATGATGACTCAATGGAATGTAAATTGAGATGAAATCCCTTATAAAGATGGTATCCTAAGACTAAAGATAAATAATTTATATAATTATGTGTGACAAATATAAATATAATAAATATGATTGGTTATTCAGTGTATAAAAATAATAGGTCATTCACACATATTTATAACATGACATAATCAAAAAGTAGAAGTTTAACCCAAAGAATTGAAATTGGGTTAAAATTTGCCCGTAAAGAAATTTAACAGCCTAACGACGTCACTTTAAAATTTATAAAATGAGTTGATGATAGAGAATAGGTTATCTCATCACATGGAAATAAAATTTATGTAAATAAGGATACATAAGAACATAACCCAACATAATAAGATATAAATTAAAATACAAAACAAAAAGAAGTTTTAGGAAAAGAGGAGGGTGAAAGGTTCCTTACTGATTTGGTAACATACGAAACATATACCCCATGAAAGAAGGATCCAAAAATTAAGATTTAAATACCCATAAATTAAATTATATTACAAAAATAATACAATCATGGGAAGTACATACACCACACAAAAGGAAATAGTGGCAAATATAGCATGAATCTCACATAAATAAAAAGTGAGATGAAAACTGTTTACCATGTTGTAATCAGTTGAGTTGTATGACCAAAAGTTAATAAAAACAAAATGAATAAAATAATACCATGAATATATATAGAATAATTATTATATATATGTCAAATGTTAGTACACAATACATCACATGAAATAAATAAGTGGCAAACAATGGAAATATCACGGAATTGAAAGTGAGATAAGAAATACTTTACCACATTGTAATCAATCGAGTTGTATGACCAAAATTTAATAACCACAAAATAAATCACATTATACAATGAATATAAAGATAATAAAGATAATATATATCAAATGTAAGTAAAAAATAAACCACATGAAAGAAATAATTGGCGAACATTGGAAATCTCATGGAATTAAAAGTGAGATATGTAAGCCTTTACCGCATGTACGACTTGACCCATTCATTATATAATCTCATGAATAATTAAATAATGATAATTTATAAATTTTTAAGAACCTTTTTCAAGTTTATAATTTCTTTTAAATCACTTATCACCTTGTTATAAACATTATTCAATCATTTAAGTTGATAATGGTCATTTTGTCGATATTTGGTACTTGAGTCAAAAATGAACTTCTAATAATTACATGTTGTTCATGTGGTCAAAAGTCCATTATCTTAAGAATTATATTCATGATTTAGTAATAATATATATCAAATATATCCAGTATATTTATGTGTTTTTAATATTAAATAAAATTTGGAGATAAGAAATGAAATGCACCGTACATGGAGACGGTAAGCCGTACGTATGCAAGAACGCTACTTTTATTTCTATATCATATTTAATGGAATGAAAACATAATGATACAAAGATATATTATAATTCCAGTATAATATCATATGATATATATGTTACATAATTTCATTAACTCCATCCTTTATACGTTCCATGAATGTCATGAATGAATCATATCTCCTTGAGGGGGCAGTAGTCCGCACTTCCTCAAATGAAATTATTGTATTTACACATATTGGAAATCCAAAAGGTATGTTTGTAAATAAAATTTACAGAAGAATATAGAAAATATAAACATAGTATATATCACATATAATTATAGTTCCATTATAATGGCCACCATGAGAAGAGGTAGGAGAAGATTGAACAATCATCGTTTCGTGAGGTAGTAGTTCACCGTCCATAGAAACAATATGTTCTTTACCCATTAAGTGGAGGTGTGTGTAAGTGTAGTTCAAATAAATCTCATAAAAACAACATAGTATATTTTGGATACTGGTTTTTTTATAAAATGAAGTAATAAAAAGAGTTTATTGGGTTAGATAAGTAAAAAAAACTTAAGAGAAGATGTTACCTTTAAATAAGTTATCTCCCTTTGGTTGGAAGAAAAATGTTTACTTGAATTGACTTCCTCATAGGGGATGGATTCTAGGAGGTGTATTGGGATGTAGGAAGCTTAACTGGGAAGAGGTTGGATGAGCCATGGGGCTTGAGATGTCTTTGAAAAGGGTTAGAAGTGAGGGCTTTTTATAAGTGGGAGCATGGGCTCTTTAGGAATGCTTGAAAATATTATTTTATTATATAATTAGTTTTTTGTTTTTACAATCTAAAACTCATTAGTGTAGAAGATAATATGACTCATGTTTGAAATAAAATCATTCAATAAGAATTGGATAGGTTTTGGATAGTTTTTTAATCTTTATAATATTATTTATTTAAATCATTCATTAATAAGGTAAACAATGCATAATTATTGTGTCAGAAATATTTTGATTTATTTGATGTCTAAAAATTATAAAAAATATCTTGATATAGGAAATAATTATATCTTTAAAATTAATATTTCTAGTTAACAGATAACTTTTATAACCCCATTTCATAATTTATTTACTAAAATATATATGTTTATGTCATTTTTGTCTTTACTTTAAATTAATTAATATAATGTGTCATTATAACTCCCAAGTGGCTCCATGGGGTCCCAAAATCGACCCAAGGAAGCACATGGTCGGAAATATATCAACCTATTTGATCAGGACACATGTTATGGTAATTCAATATTATTATAATAATATTTTTTTATGCTTATTTACCCTTTAACCATGGTAAAAATATTTTTTACTCAAGTAAATATTCATAATGTCTAAAAATAAATGGTACCTATTTAAAAAATTTGGAACTCCCGATTCCAAATATGGAATCCATTTTTCAAAATTCAAAACACAGGAGCAGAAGAAATTAATTTAAAATTAATTCCCACTGTCTAAATAAAAGGCATGTTTTTAAGAAATAATAAGTATCAAAATATTGACACTTATTTATGTTCAATTTAAAAGTGAAATTACTTCTCATGACATGAATTGGATTAATTACTAAAAACAAAATATAACTAAACTTTAAAACCAATTAAAATAATAATATAACATCATAAATAAATTATATTAAAAGGTAGTTTTGAATTAAAATACAATATTTTTCACTATTCATTAAAAAATGAATTTTATTAGAAAAATACCAAAAATTTAACCAAAGTAAATTTTGATGTCTTGATTATAAAGAAGAATTTAATTTTGTAAAATAGAAAATATAAAAGTGACCATAACTAGATTTAATGAGGGTTCTCCATCCAAAGGCGGTAAATGGGACTTTTAATTAATATTATTGTATTTATGCCAAAAATCGTATTATTTCTTATTTTAATCCACTAAAACTTATTGGGTAAATGTAAAAAGATTTAAGAAACATATTTAATCATAATATAGTATGTTTTGTTCCTTCCCACCAGTACAATGGCTATGCATTAAATACCATTTCAAATAATAATATTATATTATTATTTTTCAGTATAACTCAATGTTGTTGGAAACATATGTTTTCAATGAAACCTATTGTTGCATATTAGGTATGCCATAGAATATAGCATCCCTTTTAAGGTAAAATTAATATTTAATTCACAAATTTTAATAAATATAAAAAAATTATATTATTTATTTACCTGTGATGTTATAGTGGGCCTTTACAGTGTATTATGGAAATGGTACCTCCATACTAGCAGAGGAAAAAGTAGTTCTTACTTGTCGAATTCTTTTCAATCAGGAGAGAATAAATATATTCTGAGTTGAAACAGAATCCAAAGTCATTTATGAATCCTTAAAAGATAGAGTTTTCTTGCATTGGTCAATTTCATAAATCATCAGGAAATGCAAGCTGCTTCTAAATAGCATTGTGGAGGTCACTCACACTTGGCACGAGGGGAACAAAGTAGTAGATCACATGGACTCTCTGGAAGATCAAGGTTCCAATTTCACATGTTTGTATTATTAATATTCCCTCAAACCCTAGGGTGCGAATCTGATTAAAGGGGATTCCCTTGGTCCCCACTACTTTAGGGCCCCTAGGTCTGTTATCCCATGTTTCCCTTGTTTCTTTACATTTGAATAAAAATTTAACGTTGATGATGATGTATCTTTAATAACCATTGATGGAACATAGTTTAGTGTACTAGAATTAGATTCTAGAGAATAGCCCTAAATAAAAATAAAAAGGCATACAAAACTTATAATTTAATGAACCACAACTAATAATGTTTGATTCCTCCTTCTTGGTGCACAAATATACTACAATATAAAATGTGGTGTCTGTTGTGATATTATTACACAATCCCAAAGAGTGTCTAAAAATTCATTAATCAAGTATTCTATACCAAGATGTGATTTATTGTTATAATAATTTTTACATGTTTACAATTTAAATTTAATTTTTAGTTTTTTGAATATTTCAAAATATTAATACTTTAATTTTAGGAGATAAACATACATGTACCTACAAAATGCATTAATAAAGGTTATATAGTCCTAAAATACACACGAAAAAAATTATTTTTTTTTGGAAAAATTAAATTTTTTTTTTGAGTTCTATTAAATTTGTACCTCATTTCATGTTACTCTTAAAGTGATGTTTATAATTTTTTCATAATAAATAAGATCCACATATTTCAAATTATTATAAATAATATAAATCTAATAATCCATTATTATAGTATCGATGGATGTGATTGAAACCTATATGACATAAGAAACAATTCCAAAGATAATTATAATTGAAATTACTAATTTTTACCTTTTTAATATTTACATTATATTTTTGATTTAAAAGAAAAAATATATATTATTTATCTATCATGTTATATGATCCATAAATAATTTCAATTATATAAATAAGAACACAAGAATCTCTTTAATTTAAATAAAAATATTATATTTTATATGAGATATAAAAAATGAAAATTTCCATTTAATGATGTCATATAATAAAAACCAACAATAAAAAATTAAAATGCATCATGAAGAAGTATATTTACTATCTCAAAAAATAATGTGTCAAATATTTCTCCATTACAAACTCACACTTCACCTTCTCCCTTAATCAATTTCATCTGACCATTGAGATATTCTATATTACCATAAATATGTTATGCAATCCTAGTATACATTACTCATGATTTATGTTTAGATTAATTTTTTTGTATAATGTATAGATCTTGACACATATAAATATTCTATTTCTTCATTATACAGTCTATTACATCGAATGGTTTTATGTCTTCATGTATCTTCTAAATCATGAAAACAATGGTTTACATCACAATACATTTTAATTAACATGCTTCCTTCTAATAAATTGTATAAGAATCCCCTCCAACTTTTGTGTTAAAATAAAATAACTCAAAATGTACAAGATTGTCTAGAATATGTAATTTATCATCTATTTCAAGAATAATTCTAAATTTATAATACCATTATGTGAACAAACTTTCATCAATAGTTTTCTTATGAAGGAATGATATCAAGGATAAATTTATGTTTTATATTCCCTGAATTTTTTCAAAAAATTCATGGGAATATTAGTAATATAAATATATTATTATTAAATATGTTATTATTTTAATATACTCCCAAAAAATTATAATCTTCAATATTAAAAATATAGAGGTATGATATCTATAATTTTGCATGTCTAAACTCAATTAAATTAGTCTTTTAAGACTTGTTTATATAGGTGAACAAATATGATTGATTGTATCTATGAAAAATATTTTATTATAGAATGAGAAAAAGAATTCCCAATTTATCTCATGAGTATTTGTGACACCATGCCTGTAAGATACATTCTGATTGGATTACATAGTCATGTTTCCCCCAAAATTCATATTTGGATAACTATTTCACTATTCTCCTAAACGATTATAGATTATTGATGATACACAAAGAACAACCTTTTTTTATTGATAAAGGTTCTGATTAATTTCATTATAACTCAAATCCATCTAACATAATAAATTTTATGATGTATTTTATAATGGGTCTCATTATTAAAATTATAGGCATCTTATATATAAATTGTATGATTATATTTACTATATTTAAATAGTGTGTATCACATACAAAATCAATTAATCTCAATAACATAAATTAAATAATTAATTTTCTTCTATATAAAAAAATGTAATAACTCTTTTCACATTAAAAAACAAATCAATATTTTCACATTGATTAAAGTATGAATTATTCTTTAAAAAGCATACCGGGTCTTGTGGATTAGTCTATAAAGCATGAGATGTTTTATTAGCGGGATAAGGATGAGAAGGACTACTAATAATTAAAAAAATTAGATTGGTTAAATATTGAGAAATTTCATCATTACATCATGTGAGCCTTAATGTAATTCTATATAATTTAAATATAAAATATTCTAAAATTAGAAAATTTAGTATATGTATTTTTAATTTATTGACCCCTTCTATGATAGTAATGAAGGGTATTAATATAATTGAAAACCCTTGATACATAGTATAGGATATAATTAATCATATCGTAAAAATTAAGGGTAAACAAAAAACATAATAACAAAACAATAAAAGAAATATCTTTGTAAAGGTTTTAAATAGTTATATCATACATTAATTGACAAATTCAACACTCCATCAGTCTCCACCAGTAATGATAAACACTAATTCATTGGCATGAACCTATTCTTATTCATGTTATTTTGTTAACTCATCTATGTTAATGTATATAATACAAGGTTTGTAAATATTTAGAAAACCAATCATATGAGAACAAATAAAGAATTCCCTCAAATGAGAAACACTCGAGAAAACTAAGTACCACAATTTTATTCTCACAATCAAATGAATTATTGAACCCCTATTATTAGTTATTTATAGGGATAGGGGAATAAAATATCCTTTTAGGAGTCTAAATTCATTGAAAACCAAAAGAGGTGAAATAAATATATTCTAATGGTCATTTATAGCATTACATTTCTTCTGAGAGGGGATTATGTTTCAAACCGTGTAACTAGGGGAATTAATGATCGACCAAATTAGTTTAATTAAATAAATTAGGTGATCAAATTGTCTATTATAGTGGTATTATGAATTTTATGCATGTATGGGCCCTTAGATGACAGTTATTTTATGTCAATGCACAAACCCATACTGGTTTTGTTGATTCTACATGTTAATGATAAATAATTTAAATAAATCATTATTTATATAATAATGGAACATTAATTATTTTAATAATTAAAATTTATTTAGTTAAATATTTTAAAGGCATAAAATTTCCTATTTTTATCTACTAAATCTAGACATTGATACATATGGACTAACAACAATTCTCCAAAAATCCTTCAAATAATTATTAACATGTGTGACCCAAAGAAACCTTTGTAATGTTAGGAATAAAAATTAAAATCAGTAATAATTATAATATATATGTAATGTCAAGAAACAATTCAGATTTATCAAAATTATAGGGGTGTTTATTGTGACCTAGTCTATGACATGTCCATTGTATACATTCATTTCTCCATGACATTGAGATGATGAATGAGATTACTATATTGTTAATATTGTATAAATTTTTTTAGTTGATAAATTTTTTAGTTGATTAAGGCATATCTAATAACATAATATTAATAATATTTGAATTGTAATGAACATGGTGAAAAACAATTGAGATGATTGATTTCATAGCCTATCATATGGGCATAAACATCATATCATGTTAAATTGAATCACTCTATTTTATTAGAGTATTTAAAATATTACATTCAATTATGTAAAATTATCAAATGACTTTTTAATGGTATCAATGTATGGAATATTCCACATAGGGAACCTCTTTTACAACCTTAAGCCAATGGATCCATTTTCAATGTTCACCTACGTATCACATATGGAATGTATATTAAAATCTATTTGGAGTAATTTAAGTGGGTGAATTAAAAGACAATCTTAAAAAAATATATACAATTAACGATCAGGTGTAACACCCCAAGGTTATGAAAATAAAGAACGAAATTTTATAATATCGCCATTGAAACACAACTTTGCCTCTTCAATGCTTTGAATTTCGAAAAATGGTCATCTAGAGTTGTGTTCAGTATGTCATTTGGAGTTCGATTGAACAAACATGATGCTTAATGAATAGTAACATACCCTTATGAATAGTAATATGAATAGTAATATGACCCCACTGAATAGTAAATTTTATTATTATTTTATTTTTTGAAAGCTAGAAGATAATAACATCTTGGTTATGTTTTCATTGTGATAAAGAAGTAGCTGTAGAATTAGAATTGTTAGTTTTTGAATTATGTATGCATTTATTTAAAAATAAAATTATGAATATTTTGAAAATTATTTTTTAAAAATGGATCTCACTTTTGAATTCTACACTTCAAAAAATAGCAGGGGTTAATTTTTGGGATTTTTCTAAAATACAAGAATTTTTCATGAATAGTAAATATACAGTTTTGAGTTTTTGGTAGATTAATGAAATCATAATGATGTAATAATTAAAAAAAGTATGGTCGACTTGTGTATAGTAACTTATGAAATGAGGTGTCCCAAGTGGCTTAAAAAATGGGAAAATACCATGGGAAAGCCCAGGGTTTGGCATGAACCACTAATGAGGTGTCCCTTTGAAATTAATAAAGAATTACCTCTCTTTTTCTACAAATACCCACTCATACATTCGTTTTAATTCATTCAAAATCCCACATCCAAGAATATATGGTGGTTCTAGTTCTCTAGGAGTCATCCCAAGGTGTCTTTAAGCCCCCAAGGCCCCATCCTTCATGATCTAGGAGTTATTATACAAGGCAATGGAATCCTTCATTCTCTTCTTTAAGTCGACACTTCTTTTATGTTAGGTATTTGAAATTACTTTCTCATATGCTGGGGTTTATTTTTATTTATTATTATTAATTTAATTTTAATTTAAATATTATGAGATACCAGTTTTTTTCTCATCATTTGATTTTATGAAATTATAAGTGATGCCGTTAGGCTGCTGAATTTTCATAAGGGATCTCTTAACATTTCTTTAATTTCAAGTTCATCTATTTAATTTTTATCTCCTCACCTCATCTATCCAAATGATAAATATAACTCTAGTAAAATCGATATATTGGATTTTTTTCATGCAAATGTAAGAACCATCATAAATATACTTACTCCCTCCCTTTTATTTTATAAACGAAATCGACGTCCATAAGGTTCCGATTTATAACCTTCGTGGACGACGAAGTTTTGTTCTTCAATTTATTCTTCATTAGTGGTCATGAAACCATATTAATGGTTGAACCAGACTATAATATATGTGTTATAACCTAATTAATATTCAAGAACCAGAATATGTACATATAATTAAGTTATATGACCAAAATACTTCATAATATTCCAAATACCGCCGAATAATCAAAGTGGTTGTCATCTAATGATTCATCCTCATTCCATGTAACCAAATGATGGAAATTACCATTATCAATTATTTATGTTAATCAATAATATATAATTCCAATCCTGGAGATATGTAACCATCCCACATGAACATCATTACTTAAAAACAAGTGAACCGAATATGAAAATAAAGGAAATGAACACTCCAGAACGACAAAATTCAATACAATAACTTATCAATAAAGATATAAATGAACTAACCAAAATTATGGTAAACTAAATACACATATAATAGGTTATGAAATAATTTATTAACAAGTATATTTTCATATTCCAGGAGCTTATGTACAAGAGAGGAACACATTTGGAGTTATGGTAAGGGTTTTTCCACCCGAATGTCCATTTTAATTCGGGATACATTAATTCTATAAATACCTCAATGAAATTATTATGTATTGTTATTTAATACTCATATATTCTGTGTGAGTATCATATATATGTTTACAAACCATAATCTGTCCCTATTTTTTTTTGGTTACATGATTTAAAAGAAGCTCTCAAAACTGTTTTAAAAAATACGAGCCTGTTACAAGGGAATTTCTCAAATTCATATCTATTTTCAAGGGCAAGCTATAATCTATTTTTTAAAACCATTATCCTACTAAAAAACATATTTTATCATGAAATACTATCTTACATTACTTTAGGGTTTATAAAAAGGGTTTTCCAAAAGAACTCTTCTTTTCAAAATTAAAGAGTATTTATCACAAGAATTGCTTAATGATTTTAGAAGATTATTCTCATTTTATTCAACACTCTTGTTGATTATTTTGTTTTGTTGTGATTAATCATTTATGAAGTCATCTAACATATTTTATTTAATGATTTATGATTAAATATATTGTGGATGATCTATCCTCAAACCATTCACCATATTACTCGGAATGGTTAGTGTTTTATGTTTAATGATTGAGGAATGTTTGTTACATTTCATATGAGAGTTTCAATATGAATGTTTATGGTGTTTATATTGATCCAGGATCATATAAGGAATGAATTGGACTTATTATGTGGTGGGTGGGGCCCTCTATAGCTTCTTGATGCATCAGTAGGTCTAATGAGACAAATAGATGTGGAATTGGCCGAGGCCTTTCCCAATGTGACATGGATTTTGGTCGAGGACTTAATCACTAGATGTCTTGGCCCAGGCCAGGAAAAAATGATTCCGAATGTCCCGCATATGCACTTCCCTCATTATGAATCAAGTAATTGAACGTTCATGTGGATATTCAACTAGTAGAATACCCTTGATTATGTTTTATTATGTTAATATTTACTCAGCTCATACTCCTGCTATTATGTGTTCATGTTTATTATTAAAGGAATGGGTTTTCAATAATTCACCATGTCTAATGTTTATATTATATTCCGCTATATTTATTACTCTTACTAAGAGTTTGAGCTCACCCTTTCTTATGTTTCACATTCTTAGGATATGAAGAAGTAATTTATGAATGACTTGCAAGCATAATCTAGGAGACATAATGTTTCTAGTGGAATAAAATAGTGTTTCTGTTACCGTTCATGTTGTAATGATAAACTTATGGATGTAACTTCTTTCCAATAATACTAAACTACTCGGTCATTCAACATTTCGTTTTCCTTGTATATATGCCAACATAATCAAATAAGGAACCGGCTTTGGGCAACTGTGTTCGGGTCCTTAGAGTTTGTATCAGAGGAAGATTAGAAGAATATTTGGAAACTAGATTTAGAAAACCTAGAATTTGGGAAGAGTCCCTAAGTCATTTTTTGAGGATATACATACAATAAAGTCATGGTATTTTGTTAAGGAATAGATTATGTGGATATTTCAAGAAATACATCCCTATCTTGATATGAGCAGGTAGAGGTGGCTCTGGAACAAATGTATCTAGGGGTAAAAACCGAAAACACCTCTTTGTGATAGACTCAAATGGGAATTGTTGCACGAAAATGGGCCTTACTGCACTCCTGGTTACGGCACTCTCGAGGGATATGCTTAGGATAATTCACATTTTCTTTACAATCCTTTATGAAGGAGTTTAATGTAAATATTCTTCAAATAAACAATTTTTGTGAATATGGGAATAACTATGGAAGGTGAAACATCAATGATTCTTCAAATGGTTTCCAAACCATCTTTACTAGAATGGATAAAAAGTTCTTAGGCTGAGGATGAGGAGTTTCAAAAGAATATTAAAGTTGTGAATGATGGGAGATTGAGTGACTTCGTATATGAAGATGGAATTTTGAAATTTGGGAAGAGACTTTGTGTTCCAGATATACCTGATCAAAAAAGGGAATGGTTGGATGATGCTCACAGTTGCAATTTCTCTATACACCCTGGTAGCACTAAGATGTATAGATATTTTAAGGAACATTTTTTGTGGGACAACATGAAGAGGGAGATTGCAGATTTTGGGTTAAGATGTATGGTTTGTAAGCAAGTGAAAGCTAGAAGGAAATATCCTGGAGGAGTGTTGAAACCTCTTCCCATACCTGATTAAAAATGGGATAATATCATGATGGACTTTGTCATGGGACTACCATAGACTCTTAGAAGGAACAATGCAATATGGGTCATCGTTGATTGTCTTACCAAGTCAGCACATTTTCTTGATATAAGAGATGATCTAGCATTTGAACGTCTAGCAAGACTATATATTAATGAAGTTTTGAGATTTCATGGAGTACCCCTATCGATTGTTTCGGATCGTGATAAACAATTTACATTAAGATTCGGTAAAAGTCATCAGAAGGCCCTAGATACTGATCTTCGTTTCAGCACCACCTACCTCCCACAAAATGATGGACAATCAGAATGCACTATTAAAACATTGGAAGAGATGTTGAGTTCTTGTTCACATGATTTTCAAGGCATGTGGGACTAGTATTTACCTCTCGTAGAGTTTTACTACAACAATAGCTTCCATTCAGGTATACAGATGGCACCATATGAAGCATTATATGGGAGGCGATGTCGTACAACAACTTGCTGGGATGCTGTTGGTGAAAGAAAGCTCATGGGAATATAACTTGTTGAAGAAACAATGGAAACAATGAAGATTATCTAGAATCAAGTCAAAATAGCTCAAAGTAAGAAAAAGAGCTATGCTGATAACTGAAGTAAGGATTTGGAGTTTCAAGAAGGTGATCACGTTTTCTTAAAGGTACCTCCATGGAAGGGTATTATATGATTCAGTAAGAAGGTAAAATTAAGTCCCAGGTACATTAGACCTTTTGAAATTCTGGAATGATTTGGAGTTTTAGAATACCGTTTGGCAATGCTGCCAAGTCTCTCCAAGGTTCACAGTGTGTTCCACGTGTTGATGTTAAGAAAGTACATGCTAGAACCAACACATGTACTCACTTATGAAGAAGTGGAACATGAGCCCAATCTATCTTACTATGAAGATCCTATCAAGATTCATGATACTAGAGAATAAGTATTGATAAATTAGACGACTCGTCTGGTGAAGGTTCAATGGAGGAATCACAAGATGGAGGAAGCAACATGGGAGCTTGAGGGGCTTATTTTAAAGACAAACCCCAATTTTTTTAGGTAAAATTATGGGAATTTCAAGGGAGAAATTTGTGTAAGGAGGGGAGAATGTAACACCCAAAGGTTTTGAAAATAAAGAGTGAAATTTTATAATATAGCCATTAAAACACAACGTTGCCTCTTCAATGCTTTGAATTTCGAAAAATGGTCATCTAGAGTTGTGTTCAGTAAGTCATTTGGAGTCCGATAGAACAAACATGATTTTTGTTGAATAGTAACATACCCTTATAAATAGTAATATGAATAGTAATATGACCCTAATGAATAGTAAATTTTATTATTATTTTATTTTCTTAAAGATAGAAGATAATAACATCTTGGTTAAGTTTTCATTAGGATAAAGAAGTAGTTGTAGAATTAGAATTGTTACTTTTTAAATTAAATATGATTTTAATTAAAAATTAAATTAATAATATTTAGAGAATTATTTTTGAAAAATGGATCCCACTTTTGAATTCTACACGTCAAAAAATAGTAGGGGTGAATTTTTGGGATTTTTCTAAAATACATGAATTTTTCATTGATAGTAAAAATACAGTTTTGAGTTTTTGGTAGATTAATGAAATCATAATAACGTGATAATTTAATATAAAAGTATGGTAGAATTTTTTATAGTAACTTATTAACTGTGGTGTCCCATGTGGCTAAAACATGGGAAAATACCATGGGAAAGCCCATGGTTTGGAAAAACCACTAATGAGGTGTCCCTTTGAAATTATTAAAAAATTACCTCTCTTTTTCTATAAATAACCACTCATCCGTTCGTTTTCATTCATTCGAAATCCATCAACCTTGAATCTCTGGTGGTTTTACATTTCTGGGAGTCTTCAAAAGGTGTCCCGAAGCCCCCAAGGTCCCATACTTCAAGATCTAGGAGTTATTCTACAAGGTTAGTGAATCATTCATTCTCTTTATTAAGTCGACACTTCTTTTATGTTAGCTATTTGAAATTCCATTCTCATATGATGGGGTTTGTTTTTATTTATTCTTGTTACTGTACTTTTGATTTCAATATATCATGATACCATTTTTGTTATCATCATTTGATTTTAGGAAATTATACGTGATGTCGTTAGGCTGCCAAATTTTCATAAGGGATCTCTTAACTTTTCATTATTTTCAGGTTCATCTCTTTTATTTTTATCTCCTTTCCTTCTATATACAAATGATCATGATAAATCCAGTAACATCTATATATTAGATTTATATCATGTGAATTGATGAACCATCATAAATATTCTTACTCCCTCTCTTTTATTTTATAAACGAAATCGACGTCCATATGGTTCCGATTTATAACATTCGTGGACGATGAAGATTCATTCTTCAATTTCTTCTACATTACTGGTCATGAAAACATATTCATGGTCGAACCAGACATTATTATATGTGTTAAAACCTAATTAATATTCAGGAATGAGAATATGTTCATATAATTGAGTTATATGACCAAAGTAGTTCATAATATTCCAAATATCGCTGAATAATCAAAGTGGTTGTCATATAATGATTCTTTCTCATTCCATGTAACCAAATGATAGAAATGACCATTATCAATTCTTTATGTTCATTAATAATATATAATTCCAATCCTGGAGATTTATATCCATTCCACATGAGCTTCATTACTTAAAAACAAGTGAACCGAGTATGAAAATAAAGGAAACAAACACTCTAGAACGACAAAATTCAATACAATAACTTATCAATAAAGACATAAATTAACTAACCAGAATTATGGTAAACTAAATACATGTCTAATAGTTTATGAAAAAAGTTATTAACAAGTATAATTTCGAATTCTAGGAGCTCAAGTACATGAGATGAACACATTTTGAGTTAAGGTAAGGGGTTTTCCACCCGAACATCCATTTTCATTTGGGATACTTTCATTCTCTAAATTACTCAATAAAATTCTTATGTATTGTTATTTACTACTATTATATTCTGTGTGAGTATCATATATATTTTTTCAAACCAGAATCATTCCCTTTTTTCTGGATAGTTAAATGTTTTAAAAGAAGCTCTCAAAACAGTTTTCAAAAATACGACCCCGATACAAGGGAATTTCTCAAATTTATATCTATTTTCAAGGAAAGATATAATCTATTTTTGGAAACCATTATCCTAATAAAAAAATAATTTTATCATGAAATACTATTTTACTTTAATTCTGGTTTTATATAAAGAGTTTTCCAAAAGAACTCTTCTTTTCAAAATAAAAGAGAATTTATCACAAGAATTGCTTAATGATTTTAGAAGATTATTCTCGTTTGATTCAACACTCTTGATGATTATTATGTATTGTTGGGTTTAATAATTTATGAAGTCATATAACATATTTTATTTTATGGTATATGACTAACTCTATTATTAAAGATCTATCCTAAAACCATTCAACATATTACTCTGAATGATTAGTGTTTTATCTTTAATTATTGGGGAAAGTTTGTTACATTTCATATGATAGTTTCAATATGAATGTATAAGTTGTTTATATTGATCACTAGTCATACGAGGAATTCATTGCACTTATTATGTGATGGGTGGGGCCTGATATAGCCCCTTGATGCATTGGTAGGTCTCATGAGACAAATAGGCGTGGAATTGGCCAAGGACTTTCCCAATGTGATATGGATTTTGGTCGAGGCCTTAGTCACTAGATGACTAGGCTGAGGCCATGAAAAAACGATTCATAATGTCCGGCATATGAACTTCCCCCATTATAAAGCTAGTAATTGAATTTTCATGTGGATATTCGACTAGTAGAATACCCTAGATTATGTTTTATTATGTTAATATTTACTCAGCTCATATTCCTGCCATAATGTGTTCAAGTTTATTTTTAAGGGAATGTGTTTTCAATAATTCACCATGTCTAATGTTTATATTATCTTCCGTTGTATTGCTTACTCTTACTAAGCATTTGAGATCACACTTTCTTATGTTTCATTTTCTCAGGATATGAAGAAGTAATTTATGAATGACTTGCAAGCATAATCTAGGAGACGTAATGTTTCTAGTGGAATAAAATAGTGTTTTGTTACCCTCCATGTTGTAATGATAAACTTATGTATGTAACTTGTTTCCAATAATACTAAACTACTCGGTCTTTCGAGATTTCGTATTCCTTGTATGTATTCCAACATAATCAAATAAGCCACCAGATCTGGGCAACTGGGGTCGGGTCCTTACATCAGGTGTATCACTATACATGTGATCCAAATAAACATAACATAACATATCACCAAAACACAATATGATTTCCGTTCATCACCGAATCCCTAGTAATACATATACATTTCCTAGAATTTTTATTGTTATATCTGTTATGCAATACAAAAAGAGTTAAAGAATGATAAAGTATTGACATTAATATATATATTACATTATATAACAAATCCATATTAGAAAAATAGTGAAATGAATTTAGGTAAAAACACAAACAGTAGGGTTATTTGGGAAATACGTGTTTTGAAAATAATATTCATTTCAAGCATCAATAGTGTCATTTGGGGTATTGATTTAATTTTTATTTTTTGGTTATCATGCCCATTAAGTAACACATTTTTATCAATATTTTTATTGATTATATTGTATTTTGGGACCTTGCTATCATGAAATTCATTTTTCATGATCCATACTCTGGGGCCCTTTCCATAAATACCCCATGCCCACCTTCCATAGGCTAGGTTCTAGTGGCTAGTAATAGAAAGGCATATCCAAAAAAGGGAAGGCATTCTCTTTAAACCTATATACACACACATCCAACCACATCACAACACACTCAAAAGGGGGAAACATGTATACCAATAAAACATGGACGAGTGAATGTACACGTGAAAGTAAGTGGGCCATAATAAAAACCCAACAAGGAACTGAAAATAGTAAATTACAAAAGGAAACTCTGATGGCCATCTACAGAAAATCCCACCCAATCGTGAGAGTAGTGAAGATACTGGAAGCTGAAGTATTTTGTCTTTCCTTCTTGGTCCTATTAGAATCCACTTGATCCTAGGCCACCAAGTCCACTATTGTAGTGTCCTTCTGTCCCGTCCCCCAGAGCACATCTGTCGAAACACTGATCATCTGCACTGAACACAACATGTTTGGGAGAAACCCATGTAGGGGTGAGTATAAAAATACTCCATAGGGACCCTGAGACCCCCTAAGGTCTCTCAGTAATCCATGAAAGAAATAACCAAAAACAAAAAATACTCCATAGGTAAAAACACAATGAAAGACATCAACCATTGACACAAATTAAAATATGCATCTCACACCAGGTATACAACTTAGAGAACAAGAATAAATATGATCAGTCTTGAGCTATATTATTTTATTCGAATGAGTGGTTATGATACTGATCTATGAAGGGACATTGTACTATTGATGCATGAAGGATTGCTCTATTGATGATCCAGAGAGGGTCTCTCTATTGCTGATCCACAGAGGGTCGCAGTCCTGCTGATCCACAAAGGGTCACTCTCATCCTGATCCACATAGGGTCGTACTCATGAAAACCCCTATAGGGTATCTATATTTCAGATCTACCGAGGGTCACTCTACTACCGATCCATGAAGGGGCCATCTCATTCCGATCCATAGAAGGTCACTCTACTGATGATCAACGAAGGGTCTTTCTTCACTTGACAACCAACCACATGATTCACTCACTTGGTGCACTTGAATTCCTAAGATTCTGGTCCTTATACCATCGATCATACTACAACCTCCATGAAGTCCCACGAAGAAGTAACCTAAAGGACCATCTTTTTGTAATGGTTCAAATGCAACGAATGACACATCAATTGGACGCCCAGTCTATATGATATAGGAAAAAAGGTAAATAGGGCCCTGTTGGATTCGTGTCTGATCTAACCTGACCATACTCCATCTTCTACCAAAACTCAATTGAAGTATCTCAAAAGGATTTCCTCATCTTGAGGGTTCTCAAGATGCTGAAAGTGCATTAATCAGAGACCCTATTTGTGAGAAACATCCAATTTAATGAAAGAGGACCGGTCTGGTTCTAGTCCGGTAGAGGTATAACCTGGCTGGCCTGTTGGGCTAGTGGTTCCAGACCAACCAGTGGGTCCGACCCAACTGGTGGGTCCATCCTGATTGACGGACTCCGCACGACTGGCGTGTTCGACCAGGTTGGCAGACCCAGCTCGGCCTGCGGGTCCGGCCCGGTTGGCAGCCCCTGCCCGACTGGCATGTCCAGACCGACAAGTTGGTCCAGCCCAGTCAGGGGTTCTACCCACATGGAAAACCGGGCTTTTGCAGATGCTAGCCAGTTGCTTGACATACCGACCAAACGTGGTGCGTTCAGTTCGGCCCGCTGGCAGCGCCAGTGGGGCACCACCCCTCCTTCTGAATCGACTAACTTAGCTGGCCGGTGGTCCAACTAAGCGACCTGAGTTGGATTCTCCTCTCCCTATGTAGTGCGACAGTACCACACCATTCCACCCACCATGATGCCTGTGAGGGCCTCTTCTCTATGTAGCTGGCTCGGTCGACCGCCGCCGCTGGTTGCCAGTGACGCTGCGTTGGGTGTACCATGCCGGGGGTGCCGCGCTGGGGTGCCGCGCTGGGGGTGCCGCGATGGGGGTGTCATATCAGTGGTTGGTTGCACAGGCCAACATAGATGCACCAGTGGTCCATTTTCTTTCTCATCTGCACCTATGGGACTCCCAGATCGTTGCCTTCACTGTGAGGCTCTAAAATTCTTCTTTCCTCCTCATTGTCCGGTCACACACAAAGAATGCACATAAACCAAGAATAGTGGGGGTTCTGAGATTTGTTCAGATTAGACTTCACCCTCTATGTTACTGTTCTAACATGGGGTGATAAAAATCATCAATCAGAAAGAATAATTCACTATATGAAGACCCTGCAACAACCACCCACAAGAATAAATGAGACTTTGTTCCACCCATTAGTCAGTTATTCTGTGTTCATTTTAATTTCCATGAACTAGATGAGAGGAAACATAAAACACGTAAACCCACTACCTAGATTTAGTGGACTCCATTGCGGATGATGGAAGGAATATGTGTTCGAAGTCATTCATCATTGTTCATCGATCCCCAGATCAATTTATCCAACAGTCGTCATTCGTTCACCGTTATTTGTTGGATAGGAAATTCATCGAAGTTTCGTCAAAGGTTCCTCAAATTTGTTATCAATTACCATGCCAAAGGTTTGATTAAATAATGGAAAACGCACCATGATACGTTCATTAATATGGTTCATGAATGAATTGAAACTAATGAACATTTAATCCACGATCGTTGCAGTTACACATCCAAAGGGACATGTAATTAAATGTAACTTATTTAATGTTTGTTATTATAATGTGGTCCCACCATCTACTGCTCAATGGTTTGAGAAAGAATGAAATAACTCATAGTGTTATTTTATTATTTTTCAGATAATTCCAAAAATTTACTTTTTCATCTGACCCTTACCAGTCGTATTTATGCCTCGCCTAAGTGAATCCCAGCGTTGCGAATTCAACGGTGCTTTTAGATTTTCAGTCTGAGCACCTATTCAAATGACAGAAAATTTACCCAGCACATTTTTTGAATGTACCATAAAAATGTTTATAAATTATTAACAACCCCCCTTGACCCCTTCCGGTCATGGTTAGGCTTCACCTAAAGGGAAAACACCCTCAAAGGATCAATAGTACACTCAGATTGTCAATATGAGTTACCGTTTATGAGTTATAAGGATTTGACAACAAAATAATTGTTATTTAATTATTTTATTTATGACCAAAAACTAACTTCTACAATTGGCCCATGCCAGCCAATGTTAAGATCTACCTAAGGAAAGCATACCTTCATGAGACTAGTGATGGTCTTAGATTTTTAATATGACTCATCATTCATGAGTTATAAGAATTTGAAAAATAAAATAATTTATTTAATAATTTTATTTATGGTTATGCCATTTTTGGGTTTTCTCACTAGATGTCTGCACCGACAAAACAAAAGTCTCCCCTAGTGTATACCATCCATCATGAATTCAACGGTTCCCTCAGAGTTCTGATTGGGGAAACCATTTAAAATTTAACATAATATTTTAGGAAAAACTGCTCATGCATGCTATTTAATGTTTAATATTTTTCGACAGATCATTCTAGGCACTCTGAGACTCAAAATCATGTGCCCTCAAATTTTGTAGTCTCGTAATAATTCCATATATTAAGGAATATATATGGAATTTTAGGGTCTTTATATTCATTCCACCTTAGGTATTTACATCCCTGAAATCCACAAGATAAGCTAGTAAATCAAATTGATGTACTGAGCACGAATCTGGGCCTTCCGATCTCATGTTTCCTCCCAAAGATTACCTTGATGCCATCAGATACACACTAGAGGAAATAGCCGCCCATGCCAGGCCCACTCCTATCGATCCTTTATCTCCACCAGGATCTCTGCAAACATCGCCCAATCGTCAATGTCTATCTCGCACCAGTCAATGATGTGCAATGGGTTAGGCATATACCTCCTCAGATGCAACATATGGAAAACAACATGCACTAGGTTCCACTCATGGCATAGAGTTAGGTTGTACACCACCTCTCCCACACTACTCAGTATCTAAAAAAATCCAATAAACCTCTAAGATTACATGATGCCCCAACCAAGTCTCTATAATCCTCATAAGTGTGAGACTCGAAAGAAAACATGGTCTCCCCCCTTGAACTCCTAGAGTCCCTGTATCCTGTCGGCATACGAATTTTTTCTACACTGTGTCATCCTCATCTGCTCCTAGATTATCTGCATATTCTCAGTGGTAGCCTGTACCATCTCTAGACCAATGAGTGCTGACTCCCCTAGGAGTTTCCAGCATAGAGGTGATATGCATGGCTGCCTATCTGACAATCTATCTGGGGGGGGGGGGGTAAACTATGATCAATTAGGTTAGAACCTGATGCTTATCTTTCACTTGCTAACAAGTGATGAATCTGAAAATTAACTAATCCACCACTTTTTTAATCCATGGAAACCAGTACTAACAATGGAGTTCCTAGTGAATCTTCTCCACACCAGGATGTTTCACCAAAGGGGATTTATTTAATTACCTCAACACCTCCTCCTATAACATCACTAGTATCATGGTGCATCCACTGAAAAGGAAGAGGTTCTCCCCACCTATCGAAAATACATAAAGATCCCATCTTGAGAATATATGAGATCTTTGGGCCTTGAAGTCAACATCCACAAGCTGTGCCTCCCTATCTTGATGAAAAATTGGTGGATTGATAGTCATAGACTGGATGTAAGATGTTCCATCATTGTCCACAAAGGTTATTTTCATCACAAATAGCTGCTTCATCTCCTAACTCAGTAGATGTAAACCAAACCTCTTGTTGAGCGTGTCTTCCACCACATCATCCTTCATAGAAATATATACTATCTCAAGGTCATAGTCATGGTAAAACTCCAACCATCGCTACTGTCTCAACTATTGAAAAACCTATGGTTACCTTTCCATCCACACGAAAAGCCTCCCCCCTTAACTGATTGATGTTCCCATCGACCCTTGGGTAGTGGGTACTCATTCTCCATGACCACTTGGATAATGTGCTTGTAATCCAGTCATAAACACAAAAAATAGGTCTTATTAAGCCCTTCCTCTGAAAGTCCTCCAATTATACCCCCTTCTTTTGAAGCTCTAAAAAAGTCCTCCAATATACTAATGTTGATATAGGTTCCATATCAGGGTGTAGAATGATACATAAGTCCCTCTCCCAATGTGGAGGAATTCATGGAAATATTTTTTGAAAGGACATTCCCACAGTCTTTCACTACTGTTGGGAACTAAAAACTAAAAACATCCACTACCATACCATTATGGCTAGCCAACTCAAGAGTGATCTACTGCACCCTCAAACACATGAGTTTATCTAGTGCTTCCTAGGTTTCCTTTTTCGTCGCTCAAGGAAATCACAATTACAACACTGCAAATATACCACATCCCATTTTACTAAAACAATCTATCTGGGAATGAAAATTATATGACCAGCCCATACCCAAACTAACATCATAAGGCCTCGATGCTTCCACAAAGAGGGACTAAAAGAAACTCCTATCTCAAGGGTCAGATCACACCATGGATGCAAGTGTGACTATCGAGTCTCCTCCCATAGGAATCTTCAAACTTAAGTATCAAGTCAACAGTTTAACCAGAAACATTAGGTATTGAACATGATTTGTGACAAGAAGGAATGATTAGTACCAATGTATATTAATATGACATATTTTAGTTGAAAAATACCGTAGGTCGAATCATTCCTCGAGCCCTTGGGTCACACTCCTCGATTGCAAGAAGCTATTCCTTCCCCATGCCCTCCAGCTCCCTAAGACTGGTGGGGACCACATTGGGTTGGTGGTTGCAACATGTCAAAATGTATACCACCTCATTCTAATCTTATAGCTTTTTATGTCACGTCTACTACCCTCCAGATTCATTTATCCCTATCACTTCCTATTTCTGAAACATTTTACACGTCCAAGTCTCTGAGACTGATGTCAGTTGCCTACTTTTCCATTGCTAACATTCATTGGTTGTATCTACTCAGCCAAACAAATTTCTAACACAAATATTTCTCTCTAGAACCCTGAAATAAGTTGAAACAGATAAAGTAATAGTGATGGCTCAGATGTCTCTAAACAAATCCTTCTTAGAGGCTCGAGCCCTGAAAAACTGGTCATATTATATTCGTCGAGTAACTCGAATGGTCGGTACACCTTGATGAATACTCAGCTACCGACATGTCATCCTGCTAAAGCTGTAGAAGCTCTTGGGAACACATACCACTTAGAATTTCATGGCATGATATCCCATTCACTGAAGAAGGTTATCAAGCTCTGTCCACGAAAAATTCACCTTAAAATCTAGGTAATCCAAACCCTATCATCACCCTAATAAGCCACGTAGAATGCTCACCGCCAGAACAACAATCTGACCTAATGGTGTCCTAGATTGATGGAATATTGGTCACCACCTCAAGCCAGTCCTTGGTCACCTATGAGTTGGGATCACCTCAGAAACTATGGGGTATCGGTCACTGAAACTCATGAAAGGCACTGAGCCTACATTTGTACTCTACTAGTAGAGCTGGTAGTAACTGCTAACCAATGAGCATTGGTATCATTGGGACATCACCCAAATGTTCCATCTTAGGAGACAATCCTTGTACTGAAGCCTCATCAATCTGTGGACCATCCTCATGGTCACATATTGGATTCATGGATGACTTTCTGCATGGAGGGATCTTGAAAGGGAATCAATATGAGCCACAGTAAATATGTTATACTTGGTGAGATGACTCAAAAAATATCAAGAGAAAAACATTTTAAAAACAAATTGAACTAGTGTTTTCATGTACAAATATGGAAAACAGAATTCAGGGTCCTGGTATATGGATCCGTCGGCCGTAACACAAACACTGGACTCCCTGTATTGAAATCTGAACACAATACACCTAACATTATTGTCCCCATTGAAAATAAATACTCTTAGTTCTTCTGGTAGAACTGACTTCCCTTTTACACCACATTTCCATGACCCATCCCTCAGGGCTCGTGTTGTGACTACCCAAGCCTGATCTATAGGCCAGGGGCTGGTGACTACCTCCGAAAAGGCATATCCCAAACAGGTAAGGCATTGCCCTTAAACTTATACACACACACACACACACACACACACACACGTACAACCACATCCCAACACACTAAATATGGGGAAACAATTATAGCACTAAAACAAGGTTGTGTTAAAGAATAAGTTAAATTATGTTGGATAGAATACAAACCCAACATGGAACTAAAAATTGTAAAGTAAAAAAGTAATCTCTGATGGACATCTACAGAAAATCCCACCTGATCGTGAGATTAGTGAAGCTACTAGAAGATGAAGAAGTGTGTCCCACCTACCCGGTCCTACTGGGCCCCACCTAGTCCTAGGCCACCAAGTCCACCATCTTAGCATCTGTCAGTCCAGTCCCCCCTAAGCACCTCTATTGAAACACTAATCATATGTACCAGACATAACATGGGTTGGAGAAACCCATGCAGGGTTGAGTATACCAATACTCAATCGGGACCCTGAGACCCCTGAAGGTCTCTCAATAATCAACAAAGGAAAATACCAAAAAGAAAAAAAATACCCCAGAGGATAAAAACACCATGAAATACCTCAACCACATAGCACAATGTAAAAGATGCAACTCACACTAGTTATATAACTTAGAGAAAAATAATAAATATGATTAGTCTTGAGAAAGATCATTTTATTGCATTGTGTGATTCTGTTTCTGATCCACATAGGGTATCTCTACTATCGATCCATAGAGGGTCGCTCTACTTCTGATCCATAGAAGGTTGTGCTGCTGCCAATCCACAAAGGGCCTCTCTCATGGTGATCCACAGAGGGACGCTCTCATGTCGATATATAGAGATTCACTCTAATGCCAATCCATAGAGATTATCTCTACTTCTGATCCATGAAGGCTTACTCTCATGCTGATCCATAGAGAGTCGCTCTACTTCCGATCCATGGAGAGTTACTTTTCACTTCACAGCTAGCCACTAGATTCCTGCATTTGGCGCACTGGAGTTATTGAAATTCTAGTCCTCATACCATTTATAATACTGTAACAATCACAAAGACCCTCTAAAAATTAACCCAAAGTAAAATCATGTCGCAAGGTTTCCAACGAGACAAACAATGTGTCAATCGGACGCCCGATCTGTAAGATTTAAGCTAAAAGGTATATAGGGCACGATTGGATTCGCGTCTGATCCAACCCCACCGTACTCCAACTTTTCCCAAAATAGAAGTGAATTTTTTCAAAAGGACCTCATCATAATGAGGTTCCTTATTCCACTGAAATCACTCCAATTAGAGGCCCAATTTTTTAGATACACCCAATTTCGCAAAACAGCTCCTGTCCGATCCAGGTCCGGCAGGGGTCTGGCCCAGCGGGCGGGTCTGACCTGCCGGAAAAACCCAGACCACACGAATGCGGGTGGGTTGATTGACGTACCGACTGGACGTGGTTTGTTCAGTTCAGCCAGCTGGAAGCACCGGCGAGGAACCCCCTCCTTTTTCAACATGTGCCCGGAGCTAGCCAGTTGTCCAGCTGAGTGGCCCAAGAGGGCCGCTTCTCTCCCTGCATTGCACAACGGCACTACACCCTTCCAAATGATGCTGCACCTCCGGGCGTAGCTTCTCCATGTGGCCAGTGCCGCCGGTTTCCAGTGTTGTCGCTCCGATGGTTTCATGCAGATGGTTGTTTCTTTTGGCCACCAGAGATGCTCCAGTGGTCCGTTTTTTTCTTGTCTATGCCTACGGTCCTCTCGAGTCACCACCATCACTAAGAGGCCCTTAAATTAATCTTTCCCCCTCGTTGCCCAATCACTCACAAAGATCACACATAAATAAATAATGGAAGGGGGTTCATGCATTGTTCATATTGGCCCACACCTTCCGCATTAGTGTTCTATCATGGGGTGATAACAATCATCAATCAGAAAGAACAATTACAAAAATTAAGACCCCACAACAACCACCATAAAAAAACGAGACACAATTGAACCATTTAGTCGATTGGTTCGTGTTCTTTGTATTTTATAAGAATGGGATGAGGGGAAACATAAAACACATAAAACCCCTACCTGGATTAGATGGAATCCATTCCAGATGATGGATGTGATCTTCATTCAAAGTCATTCATCATTGTGCATTGATCCTCAGATCGATTCCGACAATGGTCGTCGTTTGTCCACCATTCTTCATTGGAGAGGAAATCATCTCGATTTTTTCAGAGGTTCCTCCACTGGGTTCTCAATTCCCATCCTAATGGTTTGATTAAATAAAAGAAAATAGCACCATGTTGTGTTCATTAATATGTTTTATTAATGAATGACAATTAATGAGCCTTTAATCCACGATTGTTGAGATTACACATCCAAAGAGATGTGTTATTAGATATCTCTTATTTAATGTATTTTGATTCACTGTTGCCCCACCATTCGCTGCTCAACAGTTGCTGAATGAATAAAATAACTCATAGAGTTATTTTATTATTTTTTATTAATGTCGAAAAACTAACATTTTCATCTGATCCTTGCTGGTCAAAGTTAATATTTGCCTAAGAAAATCCAGACACTACAAATTCAATGGTGCCCTCAGATTTTCAATTCAAGCATCAGTTGAAAAGATAGAAAATCCAGCTTGTATATTTACTGAACGTACCCTAACAAATGTTCAAAAAACATTAAAAGTCACCCTCGACCCGCGCTGGTCGAGGTTAGGTTCCGCCTAAGAGGAACACACCCTCATGAGCTCAATTATATTCTCTTATTTCCAATCTGATTCACTGTTTAAGAGTTATAAGGGTTTAAAAATAAAATAATTGTTATTTAATTATTTTATTTACGACCAAAAACTAACTTCCATTGTGGGACCACGCCGGGAAATATTAGGATATGTCTTAGGAAAGAATACCCTCATGTGTTTAGCGGTGGTCTTATATTTTTAATCTGATTCACCGTTCATGAGTTATAAGAATTTGATAAATAAAATAATTTTATTTAATATGTTTATTACCAATAATTCAAATTTTGGGGTTTTCACTGCAGGCATGCGCCGACTAAATTTAAGTCGCATCGAGGGTAAACCCGCCATCTAAAATTCAATGCTGCCCTCCGATTTCTGATCCAGGAACCCGTTTATGTGTTATTACACTATTTTAGGAAAATCACTCATGATCAATATTTAAATCTTAAATTTTTTTGATGGATCATTATGGGAACTCCGGTCCTCAGAATCATGTGTCGTCGATTTTCTCAGTCTTGAAATAATTCCATATATTAAAAAAAATTATACGAAATTTCCAGGTCTTTAAATAATTGGTGTTTTCGTCATCTTCTGAGTTATCTATTTCAATGAATTTATTGGTTTCATAGATGTCACTATAATTTTTATGTTATTACTATCATCATGTTTACTAGTGTCATAAGTCTAACAATTTTCACCAGGTTTATCAGTTTTGTCATGGATGATGTAATTGTATATCTCATTGACTGTGTTGAGGTTATCATTATCATTAGTGTTGTAAATATCTTTGGGGTAGTAGGTTTTTTGGATCCTTTAGTGTCGTTAGTTTTATTAGTTTTATTTTCATTATCACTATTGTTAGTGTTATTCAGATGATCCGTATCATCATAATTACTAATATCATTGTAAAATTAATGAATTGGTGTAACATCCCATGAAATTATAGAATAATAATTATTAAAATATATTAATATTTATGAATTAGATATTAATTTTTAATTCAAGGGGATTCTATTTCTAATAGAGTACTTGACACCGAACGACGAGTTTCTCTGAAATTTACGTTTCACACAAGACTAAGTTATATCGAAAAATAATATATTATTAATATTATTATTTTATGTTATAGTTATAAAAAATACATTAGAATGAAGTGGATTAATGATATTTAATGAAATGTGAAAATATGGATTACACATGTTTATATAATGATTCATTGGTTATCAAATTAATTAGGAAATTAAATAACAACAAATTGAATATAGAGGATGTTTTTTTCTGATGAAACTATTTAAATATAAATAAGCGAGTTTATATAATAATAAAATAACTCTTAATGTATTTTATTAATTAAATATAAATGAATTATATATGTAATATATTCAATGTAATTTTTAAAATTTTCTTGTAAATTTTCAAGACATGATATTAGAACAAATTCAATTTTTAGTATAAATGAAGTGTTTTTTAAAAAAGAATAAGTTTTACCACCTTTTGAGGGAGAACCATTTTTAAATTTAGTTTTGTAAATTTTATAAGTAAAATTTTACAAAAGAAACTTATTATTTTGAATAGGGATAAGGAAATTTAATTTTGTTCAAATTTTTGTATTTTTATGATAAAATTCATATTTTGATGAATAATGAAAAACACAACATATTAATTTAAAACTAATTTTTATTCTAAAATATTAATATATTTATAATTTCCTTTTAATTGGTTTTAAATTATTATTAGACTATGTTTTTATAATTTAATTCAATTTTGGTCAGTGGATGTAATTTTACATTGAAATAAGATATAACAACAGGTCAATCTTTTGAGGGTTTTTTCTATTAAAAAACCCGTTTCTTATATTGATAATGGGGATTAATTTTTAATTAATTTCTATATTTTATTTGTTTTGAATATAGGAAAATGGATTCCATATTTGGAATCAGAAGGTCTAAATTATTTAAATATTTCCCTTTTAATTTTGGACCTTATGAATTGTAACATTGGTAATAAATTTTATTGCCACAGTTTGGGGTAAATCAAGTAATTAAAGGTAAAAATAATATTATAAATATGTAATACTGCCCTAAACTTTTAATAATCTAATTTTATGAGTGTATCTTGACCTTGATAATCCATAGGTTGATTTTAGGGCCACATCGAGCCACTTGGATGAATTTAATTCTTTTATAATATTATATTGAATGGATAATAGTTTTTCTTACAGTTATTTTTTAAAAATAAAGTATTTAATATGGATTTATACTGGGGGAATCTTCATCTATTAATAGTTATTATAAATATATAAATATTTCCATCATCATGTAATTTTATTTATAATTTTTAGAAATTATATAGTTAAATTTAATTATGACACAATGATGATGCATTAATTGCTTTATTAATGATGGTATCAAATAAATAATATTAAAAAAATTAGAATAAATAACATATGACCTATTTTATGCCATCCCAAATTTTTATAGGTGATTAGACATGATAGTATTTATTTAATGTTATTTTCTAAAGAATCAATTTGTTTTGATATTTTAATAAAGTCATCTAATGAATAGCATTAAAATTGACATATTTCTTATTTTAAAATTTAAAATATTGAATTAAATGATAAAAAACATAAATAAGCTAATATTTGGACAAATGGATAGAATATTTCTATAAATTCTAATAATAAATTGTTATTTTTAATTATAGCATCATTGGTTAAATATTTTAATCCTCTAATTGTAAATTACTTGATAAAATGGTAAGAGTTAAAAGGGGCTAAAACAAAAAGACAAGGATTACACAAATATTACAACGTGTCTAATTTTTTGGATGATGGTTATTTGACCAAATATAACCTAATATTATTCAAAATGTTTATTGATCCATTTGGATCTAAAATATATTTAATATTAATTAAATACGTTTAATAATTCCAAGGGTGACCCTCTGCTCTCCAATAAATAGGTACCCATTTCTCTCTTTTACACACTATTCCAAAGACTTTTGGTTCGGCCATGATCAGAAAAAAAATATTAATATGATCCCTCCCCTCATCTTAGAAGCCTTTATTAGGGCATAAAATCTCCCAAGGAATCCTTTTGGTATGAACCAAAAGCAGTTACCCGATTCAGAGGTAACACCTTCTTGTATGTTTTTAGTATCATTTCTTTATCCACTCCCTGAAGTATTATTATTCTATGATTAAAAAAAAACAATGGTAACCTAAATATTAAATTATGTTTTTATGCTAATATTTCAGTCTATACTTACACACACCTCCATTTAATGGGTTACGAATGTATTGTTTCTGTGTACAAAGAACTACTACCTCACGAAACGACGATTGTTCAATTTTCCCATTCAACCTCTCATGGTGACCATTATAATGGAATATATTTTTACATATGATATATGATATATTTATATTGTCTATATTCTTCTATAATATTTATTTTTAACATATCTTTATGCTTTCCATTTTTTGTAAATACGATTATTTTGTTTGAGGAAGTGTGGACTACCGCCCCTCAAAGTGATATGACTCATTCCCGCTATACATGTAACATATAAAGGATGGTTTTATTTAAATAGAAGACATAAATTATATTAATATAATACTAGTACTATAATATAAATTTATATTATTTAATTATTACTCTTATCACATAAAAATTAAAGTAGTGTCCATGCGTACGTATGACCTACCGTCTTCATGAACAATGATTTTCATTTATTATCTCCAAATATTATGGATTATTATAAATAAATATATAATGGATATATATGATTCTAAAATCATGAATACTATTCCTTAGATGATGAAATTTTTACCACATTGACAATTTACTTCAAAACACGTTCATGTTTTACTCAAGTACCGAATATCAACAAAACATCCGATATGAACATAAATAGTTATATAATATTTAAAACATGGTAATAAGTGATATAAAAGTAATATTAAACATGAAAAAGGTTATAAAAAATTTTTAAATTAACCTATGTTAATTATTTATGGAAATAATAAATGTATGAAACATATCAGACTCAAGGTAAGGGAAACCTTAACTCAATCTCCATTCATTGAGTTAAAAATCTTTGTAATTTGGTTTGTTTTTTTATGAAATTTTTTGGATGAAATATGATTGTTTTACACTGAATAACAACTTATATTGGGTGTATTTATATTTTTCACAAATAATTATGTTATTGATTTATCCTTAATCTAATGATAAAATCTTTATTAAGGGACATTGTATGAATCTCCATTCAATGATGCATATTTTTGATAATATAAACCTCCTTTTATATGGAGTATAATAAAAATATTTTACTTTTAATTTCATTCAAATGATTTAAAAAGGAATCATATTATATGAGTCATTTTACATTCTCTACAAAATGACAAAAGGAATGTTTTTCTTGTATAAAACGACAACGACTTCTCCATATCTGTAGCCGTTATTTGATATTTGGATTAATATATAAGACTTAATGTGTTTAAAATAGAAAAAAGTCCTTATTTTATTTTTGGGTTTTGTTATTGAATGTGGTTTTGAATGTGGTTAAAAAATTTCAATATCTTCAAATGAATTCATGTGATTGAAAAGTAATTTTTATGAGTAAAATGTTAGTAATTGCAATCTTTTAGGTGTTATGATTATATAAGGGTGAATGGAAATTTGACATGTGGTTACGTGATAATAAAAAGATGGGTGGTTACATGATAAAACAAATATGGGCGGTTCCTTGATAAACTAAGGGTAGGTTTTTATGTTATAACCTATAATGCATTGGGAATAGAAGTCGGTCGTATGACTGTTCGATTTTGTGATATATGAGTAAGTCGTCTATATGGTTATTCCAATTATGTATTATTATATCCCAAGTTGGCTTTATATGTTATATGTTTTTAGTTTTAGGGTTATATTTTGGGTTACAAAAATGGTATGTAATGTGATTATATTTAGTGAAGAGTGTTTACTAATTTATAAAGGTGAAGAGTGTTAGCTTTTGATAAATTATTTATAGATTACATGTTTTTAGAAGGTTAATAGTTTTCCTTCTTTGGGCATCCCTTACTGATATATTTTATGCTTATCCCATGTTTAGAATTTTTTTTTCAAATGATATAAATTGGAATATATTCAAGGATGGGATAATGGAAAATATATGACTAAACATGAAAATAAACCATGTATAAATTTAATTTTTTTTGTTTTACGGATGAAATGGATACTATTGAAAGTGTCCACAATGTATTTATATTGTTTTATTATTTATGATTTATGTTTTAATTCAGTAAAACTATAAACTTGAAATATTAGTAAATGTGAATTAATGTTAAATTATTGAAATATTTTAAGATTAAGTAATTTTTAAGGCTAGGGACTTATAGTTGGTATCAGAGGACGATTTAGGAAACTTTGGAAATTAGGATATTTTCTGTAGAGTTATGGTTATTATCAGGGGTTTATAATTTTAAGGTTGATCATATGTTCAATGTCTTTGAAACCCTTTTTTAGTGTTTATGTTCTTAAATATTAAGGTGACTAATGGTATTTCTAGAGACATTACCCTTTGTGGAAATTTTGGGTTATTACTTTTTGGGATAAAAATGAGAGGTGTGAAATAACCTTGAAGGTTGAAATATGTTATGTTTTTTTGGATTTTATCTCATTATGGGATTTTTATAATAGTTATAAGAATTATATAGTTTTTGGAAAAGGAAAACCTGTAGGATGGGTGACAACTTGTCACGTCCAGCAAGTCAGTGGGGATCGAACCCATAATAAAAGAGAGACAAAGGTGCATCACCTACCACTGACCTATGTGAAGTCCCAAGTTAGTATGACATATTTTGTTTTATCTAAACATGTTGATGGAATAAGAAAAATTTGATTTTTAGAACATATGTTTTATCAAACACATATCCTTAGAATTGGTAAATGATTTATGGATTACATGGAAAATGTTATTTTGGAAGACATTTGTTGTTTTGGTTTCTTTATATGATTATGGAAAATAGAACACTGTAGGATTTTAAAGGAAAAATTGTTGGATTATATTTTGAAATAATCAAAGATTATAATTGTGGAATTAGAATTAATTTATTTATGGAAATGATTAACCTATCAAGGATAATATGTGATTAGGATAATTAATTTTCAGTATGATACTTCAAGAGTGGTCAATGATATTTGTAGATAAATGATATGATTTTTCATGGAAGACTATATGATCAAATACTTCTAAATTTTGGGTTTTAATATTAGTTTGGATTATTTTGAGACATTTAGAGGACATTTATTTTTTTAATGGTAAATGTTAAATGTCGCGTATCATTAATAAATTTTGGATATTAAAAGTAGTCATTCATCTTATAAAGTATTATTCCTTTTGGGAGAATTATATGATATTGTACTAACCATTTTGGTTTTTGTTAATGTCTAAAGATATGGTAAATATATAGATAATATTTTTTGGACTATATTATTATCTAGACGTTTATTATAGTGCTTCAGGTCTGACCAAGTCATCTTAAATAATCATTATTTGGAGAAAAAGATGAGCTTGAGGTTGAAGTAGATTAATGGATGAAAAACTACATGATAAGTAAATATATTTCCTTATGTTATTATTTAATGTAGTAAAAGAACTCCCATAGAATATGAAAACAATGTTAAATCTAAAAAAATCTATTTACTTTTACTACTAATAAACTGAATACTGTTTATCTCATCAAATATTTTTGTTTTTTTATTGTTATCTTTCTCTTGATCATGTTTTCTATCACTCTCCTTCACAATATGATGGTTAGTTTTCTTCAATATCCATCTTTTCCTACATGGGATCGTAGTATTTGTCATCTTAGATGACCTTTTTACTTCAAAATATATAATTAAAATTGGATATATTTTTAATCTTATTTATGATGTGGGATTTCAATAATGGTATTTTCAAAAGTGAAACCTTAGTTATGAATCCCAAATTTAAAATAGGAGGGATGTAATTTCCAAAATCCGGAAAGGATGTAACATCCTTGATAATAATAGAATATAAGTTATTCAAATATAATAATATTTATGAATTAGATGTTAATATTTCTTTCAAGGTAATGATATGTTTGATATCATACTCAACACACAACAATGGGTTTCTCCGAAATCATATGTTTCACCCTAGACAAACTTATACCGAAAAAATATATTATTAATATTATTATTTTTAGTTGTACGTATCGAAAATCCATTAGAATGCCATGGATGATCTATATTGAATAAATTGTGAAAATATGGTTCACAAATGTTCATATAACTATTAATTTGATATCAAATTAACAATGAAAATAAATAATAACCAATTGAAAATAAATGATATGTTTTTCTAAAAAAGTATTTATACGAAAATAAGTAACTTTTTAAAATAAAGAAAATCACTTTTAATGGATTTAATTAATGAAATATAAATAAAATATGTAGTTAATATATTTAATTTATTGTTTAAAATTCATCTTTTATGTTTTCTAGACATGATATATGAAAAAAATAAATTTTTTCGGATAGAATATGTATTTGTCAAACAATGCACTTTTACCACCTTTTGATTTAGAACCATTTCTAAATCTATTTTTGGTCAATTTTATACGATTTATTTGACAAAAAAAACTTATTATTTATAATAGGAAAATTAAAATATACATTTGATTAATTTTTGGTATTTGTTTTGATAAAATTCATATTTTAATGAATAGTGAAAATACTGCATTTTAATTCAAAACTACTTTTTCATCTTAATTATTTATATAGTTAGATTATCCTTTTGATTGATTTTGAACTGTAATTTAATTATGTTTTTATAATTTAATCTAATATTTGTTGTTGGAATCCATTTAACGTTGTAATTAGATATTAATGGATGTCAATCTTTTGTTTGGGTTTACTTTTAAAAAACCCGTTTTCTTGTTTTGAAAATAATGATTAAAATTTATTAATTTCTGTCAACTCTATTTTTTGAATTTAGAAAAATTTATTACATATTTGGAATTGGAAGTTCCAAATTATTTAAATATTTTTATTTTATTTTTGGACCTCATGAATATTAACTATGTTAATAAAGTTCATTACAACTATTAAGGGTAAATCGAGTAAAAAAAGTTAAAAATAATTTTATAATAATAAAGAATTTTCCTAACTCATATCCTATTTTATTTGGATGCGTTTATTTAGACCATGAGAATCATTGGGATTATTTTAGGACAACATGGAGCTACTTCTATGATTTTATTTATTTTATAATATTATATTCAATGAACAGTAATTTTTATTGCACTTATGTATTTAAAAAGTAATGTATTTTAATATGAAGTTATAGAGGGGATAAATTTGACTATAAATATTAACTATAAATATAAAAATATTTCATATTCATCCATTTGTGCCTTTGGGCAACTGGTTTGGGTCTCGTGTCCCGCAAGGCTTTCATTCCACCCAAGGACTTCAGAACAGTTCATTCTCATAGCCTTCATGCCACCTTAAGGCGTTAGGGCCACCCCAAGGCCATCAGGCCACTTGAATTCACATGTAACAGTTTGACTACAATGAACAATGATTCAGATGAGGATTCAGGACAGGCACATTCACTAGAGCAGAGCTAACTAGATTTGGAAGAATTAGAGGGTATGGTTTTTCCCTCAGTTACAGGCTTGTGCAGTTTTGCATAGGACAACTAGCCGACTAGCCCTACGAAGATAGAGTACTGATATCATGAAATATACTAGGGAGGAGCAGTTTCGAGTTGTCTTGTATGGGTGATTCCCTTCTAAGACCTACGGGTAATGTAATATTCTCTAAGCCTTGAGGTCTTGTTTGGGTTCCACCTCACCCATTGAAAGGTGGATAATCAAAATAATAAAAAATGAAGGCCTTTGGGCCATTCCGACCGATCGAATGAATCAAATAAATGATATTATAAATATTAAAATAGATATTTTTTTACTTAATTTATATAATACAAGAATCATATAGGTTAATATTACATGTTAGGATTTCTTTAATGTATTTTCTTGAAGGAATCATGTTTTCATGATATTTTAAAAAGGTAATCTAATGAATAGTGTAAAAAAAGACATAAATAAAATTTTAAAATATAAAATATTTATTTTTATGAAATAAAACTCCTAAAAATATAATATTCATCCAAATGGTTATTATATTTCTATAAATTCAACTAATTAAACGTTCATTAGAATTTTGGCATGATTTCGTAATTATTTATACCCACTAAATGTAAATTACTTTATAAAATGGTAAGAGTTAAAGGGGTTAAAACAAAAATAAAAGGATTAAAAAAATAGAAAAACATGTCCATTTTTTATTTGATAATGGGTATTCGACAAAAAATAATATTATCATAGAAATAAATGAGTTTTGGATCATTTGGATCCTAAATAGAATTTATATTAATTTAATACATTTTAATATTTCAAGGGTGCCCCTCCCCTCTCCTATAAAAAAAACTCATTCCTCTATATTACTAACACTTCTAAAGACATTTTTTTCATCCACAATCTGACAAAAACACTTTCGAGAATCCATCCACTAATCATAGAAGCCTTTTTTAGGGTAAATTTCTTCTCGAGGATTTCTTTTGGGTGTAATCCAATAGATGTTACCCAATTAAGAGGTAACACTTTCTCTTAGGATTTTTAGTGTCATTTCCTTTATCCACCCTAATATATTATTATTATATGATTACAAAAATAACAGTATCCTATATATACTTTGATGTTTTTATGAAAAGGTTTAGATCTATAATTACGAACACCTCTATATAATCGGTAACAAAAAAATTGTTTCTTTGTACGATGAACTACTACCTCGCCAAATGATGATTTTTTTTAATTTTCCCCTACAACCACTCATTGTGGACATATTAATGAACACTATTTTTAAATATGATGTATATTATACTTATATTTTCTCTATGTTTATTTAATTTTTCTTTAGAACATACCTTTATGCTTTCCATGTTGTGTAAATACTATAGTTTCGTTCGAGGAAGTTTCAACCACTGTCCCCTTAAAGTGATATGACTCGTTCCCCCTATACATGGAACACATAAAGGTTAGTTTTCTTAAAAATACTAGATATATATGAAATTAATATAATTATGGTCGTATTATTGAAATTTATATCATTTAATTATTCATATTTTAATATGACATATAAATGAAAGTTGCGTTCATCCATACATACGACCTACCATCTCCATCAATGTTGCTTTTACTTTTTTATCTCCAAATATTATAGATTATTCTAAATACATATATACTTAACATATATTATATTTAAATCATAAATACTATTCTGGAGATGATGTAATTTGGATCACAAGGACAATTTACATCAAAACAAGCTCAATTTTGAGCGAAGTACCGAATATCAACAGAACGTACGATATGAAATTAAATAGTTATGTAAATTTTATAACAAGGTAATAAGAGATATAAAATAAAAAATAAACTTGAAAAATGTTCTCAAACAAATAGAAATTAACCTATTTTTATTATTCATGAAAATAAAGAATGTATGAGACAAGTCAGACTCAAGGGGAGAGAAATCTTAACTCAATCTCCAATAATTGAGATAAATATCATTGTCATTGGATTTTTTTGAAGAATATATGTGAATGATCTATGAATTTTTTACATTGAATATCTGGTTATGTTGGGGGTATTTATATTATCCACACATAATTATGTTTTTGATTTATCCTTAATCTATTGATATGATCTCTATAAGGGACTTATTTTCAATCTCCTTTCATTGGGACTTATTTTGATAATATACACTTCTTTATTTTATACGGTATATAATAATACCTTTTGAAATTAAATTTCATTCAAAGGTTTTACAAAGGAATCTATTATATAATGTGTTTTACTTTATATAGAAAAATTCCAAAAGGAGTTTTTTTATTATATATAGTGAAAATGACTACTCTACCATTGTAACTATTATTTAATATTCTGATTCCTCTATATGAATTACTATTTTTAAAACATAAAATAATTCCTTTTTCAATTTTTGGGTTTTTTTATTGAAAATTGGTTTTAAAGTGGTTTGACTATTTTAATATCTTGAAATGATATCATGTGATTTCAAATGAATTTTTTTTGAGTAAAATGTTGATAAGTTCAATATTTTTTGTGTTATGATTATATAATGTTACTTGGAAATATAATAGGTGGTTACGTGATAAACCAAATATGGATGGTTACATGATAAACCAAATAACGGTGGTTTCTTGTTAAACCATGGATGGGTGGTTATGTTATAACTTCCAATGCATTGGGTATGGAAGTTGGTCATATGACTATTCCATTTAGTGATATGTGTGGAAGTAAATCATATCGTTATTTCATTTAAGTATTATAATGTCTCAATAAAAATTTATGTGTTATATGTTATACTTTTTATGGTAATATTTTTGTTACAAAAAGGGTAATAAATGAACTTATTGCAGTGAAGTGTATTTCCTACTTCATAATGTTGAAAAGTATTACATTATGATAAATTATTCATAGTTTACATGCCTTCACAAGGTTAATAGTTTTCATTATTTTTGTATCACTTACTAAGTATTTTTATGATCATATGATGTTTTGAAATGTTTTTCATAGGATTTAAATAAAGAAAGAGTGATGGATGGGAAAAAGGAAATGTTTCTATTAAACATGAAAAGAAAACACACTTCATTTTAAAAGTTATTATTTTATAGAAGAAATCTGTACTGTAGGAAGTGACCAAATTATATTTCTGTTGTTTTTTATGTATGAATTATGAACTAATTCCTCTTAAACTATATAACTAAAAACATCTTTGACTTGAATGAATGTTAAATTATTTACTTTTCTCATTACTAAGAAATGATTAGTGCTGGGTCCTTATAGATATAATTGTGGTCATAAATGTCACGAGTATAACTGATTTTATTGGGATAATTAGTTTATTTGATATTTTTAGTTCATAAATATATTTTATTTAATCATTAAAATTGATGTTGTCATCATTCTGATGTCATAAATCATATTCAATTCATCAGGTGGTCAAGGTTTTCAAGGTATTGACTTTCTTTGATTTTATAGATTCATTAGAGTCATCAGGTATATTTAGGTATTTGTCATCATTGGGTTCATTGTTGTAATTTATAATATCAGGGTAATTATATCATATATATCATTTATGGTGTGATTTTGTTCATGGTTATTACAGAATCGAGGATGGTTGTGTTGTCGACATGTTTCCGTTCATTTTCATAATTAGTTTTACCAGTGTCATTGTATTTTCCAACATCATTGGTGTCTTTAAAATAATTATAATTTTTGAGGATCTTTTAATAAATTGGGTTGTTGGTATAATTGTGTTCATAAACATTATTGGGATAATTATGTCAATTAGGTTCCACCATAAATTCAATATAGTTAGAATCCTTGAAGCCCTTTATTTCAGTTTTATAATAAAATTCATCAGGTTATTTTGGTAAATTAGGTATATTTGGGTGCTCTTTAACACCTCATAAATTTATGAATTATTTTCAAATGAATTTGTTTTCTTAGAGAGATTTTGTTACCCCCAACACCAATTTTAAATTAACCTTGATATTATGTTAAAATATTATCATATGGCTATTAAATAACCATTATAATGATGGTTATGAACAATAATCATTAAATTATGAAAAATTTATGGATTATACATGAATAAAATAAATTTATTTATTATCAATATATTTAAAAAAAATAAAATCATTTGAAATTAAAACTGACATTTTTATCAAAAACTGTTTTTATGTGAAAAAACACATTTTATTTTTATATATTTAATAAATCAAATTTGCTGAATAATTTTACTGCAATTTATACATAAAAAATTTAGTCAAATGTTTTTACATTCATCATATTTTTTTATAGTCATGAAATAACAATAATGTTATATTTGAATAAATAAAAATTTTATTTTTCTAAAAAGGTGGTTTTCATAACTTATTGAAAACTAATTTTAAAATTAATTTTTACCACAGATAGGTGTAAAATTTGATAATTTGATTCCATATATGGAATAAACATTTTATAATACATTAAACTAGAACCTTCTATTTTTTATCAGTGATGATTATAACTAGGGTAAAATTTATCTTATCTATATAGGGTAAATGCATCTAATATAGGATAAAACTATGTGATAATATCATATTTTTTCATATAAGTTCATATTAGATGAAGATAATTCAACCCTCAAGAACATAGTTTATATTTTTATTTGTTTAATAGTCACATCACCCTGATTATTACCAGTATAATATTTAATGTAAATAAAGGCACATAACGTCACTCTCTTAGTTATTAAATATCTCTTATACGGCCATATTGGGAAGAAAATCAAGTGATGAATGAATATAAATTTTTATAATCAAGATAAATAGAATTTTTTTCATTATATATATTTCTTTACAATTTTAATAGATTATATATTTACCTTAAATACTTACACATCAATGATTCAATATTTCTCTAATTAACAAAAAATAAAATAAATGATTTAAAAAATATTAAATGTAAAATAATACAAGTGAGTTAATGCGTGGAATGATTTTTTAATATGAAATGAAATATTAGTATTATTTTATGGGATTATATTATAATTTATATTTATAATTTTTTATTCTAGTTTAAATTCTGTCAATATTGTTTAAATTAAAAATAAAGATATTTTTTAAAATCAATATTTTATTAAATTAGGTAAGTTTCATGACAATGATAAAAGTGGAAAAGAGAGATATCATATTGTATAAAATTTCATATCTTTCATATTTATAGAACAATATAAAACATTTTTCCTGAGAATATGTTTAATATATTTTAATATTTTATGAAATTCCAATAGTTCCCCACTAATAAAGTAAAAAATGGAACCACACATTTCTATTGCTCACACAACATTGATCATTCCTAATCTAGAAAATTATACATATTCTTCTCATATACTCTAATTGACATATTACATAGGTTAGTTTCCTCCCAAAATACCAACAACAAATACCTTAAGAGGAGATCTAATGTAGTGGTTCTGAAGAAGAGATTATCACCATAACCAATCATTTTATTTTTAATTCTTATATTACGTCCTAGAAATATATTATTTAAAAAAGTACATTAAGTTTCATAAATAAACTCAAATTGTATTTATATTATGCAATCACCTATAATCACACTTGTAATGGCCCGGACATCTCTAGTCTATTCCCTTACTGAAATATGGTGGTTGAGGTGTTTTGGGAGTTCAAGGTGATTCATTCCCAACACATTGCCAAAATTATAGTTCTTTGAATAGTGTTTCAAGTTTTAGGAATAGTGTCACAGTGTCATAAAAATGAAATATCTAATGTGTCATAGTGTAATAGAAATAGTGACTCTACAGTGTCATGGTGTCACAGAAATAGAAGATCTACAGTGTCATGGTGTCACATAAACGAAAGATCTACAATGTCACAGTTAGTCTACAGTGTCACGGTGTCACAGAAACGGATGATCTACAGTGTCACAGTGTCACAGAAACAAAATATCTATATTGTCACAGTGATCCTAGAGTGTCACAGTGAGTCTATAGTTTCATAAATGATCTACAGTGTTTCCATAACGGTTTCGTATTTTCTATTTCCAAATTTCTAGATTTTTTCCTGTATCATCGATTTAACGTTTTCTTTGATGAAAAACACATTAAAATCCTTGTTTAAAGAGATTTAAGGCTTATTCAAACCCCAAACCTCCTATATTAATTTTACTTAGGGTTTGGATACCTTTACTTGGTCAAATCACATGGTTTAATGCGATCCTCTTTTAATAGAAAATACAACGTATCTTAGACCTCTGCTATATTAAATGTTCTAAAGGGGTGAGATATCTTCCTCCCTTGTTCGTCCGCATTATTTTCTAGTGAGATATGATCAAAATTATTGATCCTTTTTATAGGATTCGTGAGTTCAAACATTCCTCCATAGATTGGTTCCCCTCAAATTTATTCTTACAGAAAGTGCACCCCTGTTTTTGTGTAACCAAGAAGTATCAATCAATCTTCGATTTAAGTTATGTTATATCATCATTATTTTGGATTAATATTCTCCTATTTATCCTTCCCATGTTATGTAATTAAATATCCATTTTTTAAATGAAATTTTCTTGGGTGTTGGTCGGTACGGTGGTGTCTCTACATCGTCGGGTGGATGCAGTCCTTTAAGAATGGTGATCGTGATCTGTTTTTCTAGTCTATTCAAAGAGAAACCTAATTATTTTTTGAGGTAGGGGATTCATTTCTTCTCTTTTATTTTATGCGAAACTATAGAGTTAGCATTATTGATCCCCCTGTATCATAATGGTATTGACATAATAAATATTTGAATGGGATAAGTAAATTGATATCGCTAGTATATTATTGCCTCTTGTTTTTCTAGATAGAATGATATATATGATTTCTTTGATTATATTTTCATTCTTGATGGGAGTTGGTAAAGAAGATAAATCTAAAATTAATTGATAATTATTTGAATAATGATAAATAGGTATGTAAATGAACCTAATTGTTGTTGTTGTAATTTGATGTTAATCAAATTGATGTAGTAAGCATGTTTAATCAATTTGGGATAGCTATGATAGCTTGATGTTTTGGTTACCCATATATATAACCAACAAATAATAAATTTTTTAATTCTATATGGATTAAATAACTAGATTTTTGATAAAAAGATAATTCCTCGTAGGGTTCTGAGTTACCCTCTTGCCTGCAAAGTCCAAGAGCCACATGCTTGGAGCTATGAGTGTTCACTGTGATTGATGGTTGGTTGCCTTATTTAAGGGACAAGAGCCCAAGTGATATGTTGTTTTTTTCCAAATTCTAGTGTTATTATGTGATCCTAGATGGTTTTAGTGATATGTGGGGGTAGGGAGGCCCATTGGTTGTGGAAGCAGTTGACACCTAGAGTTGTAAGATGCATCGGGTTATGAAAGTGGGTGTTGGGGAGGACATTTGGGATGATGAAATGGGTTGGATGTGAATGGTTAGATGCTTGATGATTCATTTGGGTTTTTTATCTTCATTAAATTTCTCACTACTCAAGTTCTCTAGTTTTTCTTACCCACCTTCCAAAAGGGGTGAATATGTGTGGGGTATGCCACCTGCTTTCCGTGATTAGCTTCTTGAGGGAGGATGTATCTATGCTCTTGCTATAGGTGCCAAATACTTGATAGGTTGTTCATATACTCACTGAGATGTTCCACTTGTGTTTAGTATCTTATTTTTTTTCTAGAATTCATAAAAATATATAAAATTAATAATTTTGTTAATAAATTATTGAATAAATGATGTTAACCCATGGGGTTGGAGCTTGCTGGGATGCAATGATGAGGTTTCAATTTAATGGAACAATGTGATTTTGGTGTGATACTAATGAAATATAATTCTTAATGATTAATTACTATTTAAAGATTCAATTAACATAAATTTCAAATTACAAAAAAGGGAATGAAGTAATGTAGTAAATAACTTTAAATGGTCATGTTCTTATAAGATACACAGTCTTTGTAGTGGCCATTGGGATTTTGAGTGGTGTTAGCTGCAGTTGAGTCTATGACCAAGTTATGCCCATAGTGTGGTTATGAGCTATATTATTTCATGTAATTTTTGTGTTTCTATATGCTACTTCACCCCATTTTCTAGGGAAACTAACACCCTGAGGATTCTGATCCCTAGGGGTGTTTTCCCCCACATTCTAGTGGGGGATGGATAGATGACTACTCCCTTTGGCCACACTCTATTCTCTTGGGAGTTATTTGTGTTCGTAAGAAAAAAGGTTAGTTTTCCCCATCTATGTGTGTAGAGGGATATAATGGGTTGTGGTTATTCACATACACATATTCTAGATATATTTCCCTATGAACTACTATAGGTGTAACATGTATATGATATGATGGCTTGAGGATACTAACTCAGTGTATGGAATATAATAGATTGAGGTATAATTCCCGACATAAGATACACATTATGTGAGATATGGTGTCTCTTAGAAACTATATGGTAACATTATTTGTGTGGACGTGGTGATTGTGCTGTATGAGGTGCATGTTGTGGTGCTTCACCTAGGTGTCTGCAGGCAAGAATTTTTGGAGAGAGATGTTTAGGACGTGCAACATTGGGGAAAAGTGAAAAACTATTGGGGATGTAGTTGAGGGGTACCCTTTATATTCTTTATTATCTTATATAATCTTTTATGCGATACATTGTGAGAGTATCCATGGTATGGTTGGGAACATAGTATACTTGTTTATGTGATGAATTAGTTTCACTTTTTGTTCATTGTTTTTTAGAATTCCTTATTTACTTTTGCACGAGAGGATCCAAGGAGGATCCTACTGAGTATACCATTATACTCACCCTATTTATATATAAATTGTTTTTTAGGACACTTGGAGTAGGTTGAATATCATGCTGGTTAATACTAGCATGAGGTGCAGGAGCTGTTCGGGCTTCGTGGTTGATCCAATTTTTTACTTTGGTTGGGTACTTTTTGTTTTCTATTTCACCTGTAGTAGTTTTGTATGACATTATTTTTGTGTAATTGAGATTTATTTTATATTATAGTATGTTTTCGTGTTGGGTGGTTTTCATCATATCTCTCTCTTTTTCATGTGTTCTCTTAGAGGGAATGCCTTCTATTTGTGTTTTTACTATACCCTATGTGCTAGTCACCATCATGGGGCCTAATGGAGGCGAGAATCAGAGGTCACTATCTCCCTTCCCACATTTCCGGCCTAGTATGGGTACGAATTGTGTGGATTGAGTTTTAAAACAGTGTTAAAATAGGTTTGGTTTAGGGATATGATGGAGTTTGGTGTTAAGAACATGTGAGGTTGCATGGGTTTGTAGTGTAACAATGTAAATAAAGTTTAGAAAGTGATATAATCACTGGAGACTGGCTGAGACATAAGTGTTTAAGTCCCCCTACGGTTTTATCCACAGAACTATAACTTTACAATGTCTACTAAATGAGGTGATACAAGTTGTAGGGTTGAGACCTAGGAAAGGATCTTGCATCATTCTTCTTTGTGCTTGTGTTTTAATGGGTAGACCTTGGGATCAGTTAACCTAAAATGAATAAATGAAAACACATAATTAATTAAGGTAGAGTCGTTCATATTCTAGGTTTAGGATTCTAACTGTTTGTTATTTTATAGGATTGGATCCAAGTCGACATCCTCGTCATCTTCACACAGAAGATGTCTACAAGATAAGTTAGAAATCAGCAAAGAGTAGAGGTTGAAGATGATGAAAATTGGAGGAGGAAACCCTAACAGTTTCAATGACAAAGTCTTAAGAAGTAAAAGGGATCCATTTCATATGCAGTCAGAGAAGAATTGTTGTAGGAGGTCGAGATAGGCTTCAGTTCAATTTGTTCTCGGAAGAAGCACTGGGCTTCCTTGGTTGTGACAATGATGAATGGAGCATCGATGCAGTGGTGGTCCTTGTTTCTCTGGGATCACGAGGAGTCGACAATCTCATGGGAGGAGTTCCGATACATATTTAGAGTCATGTTTTATTCATCGACCACAAAGGCGCTTAGTTTTGAAAAGCTTCCTACCCTTCGACATGGGAGCTATAGTGGGCTGGAGTTTGGAATCCATTTCAGGAACCTTTTATGATATTCTTTGGGCCTGTTTCCAGATGTGGAGGCCAGGGAGGGGCATTTTGAGGAGGCTTTGCATCCAGAGATCCATCGCCAGGTCACCCCATTAATGTTGATGACATATCATGAGGGACTAGAGAGGGAAGAGGTTGTCGAGAGGACATTGGAAAGAACTGAATTGTCATGGGAGGGGAGTAGTCATGATTCCTTATAATGAAGAGCTGTAGTATGGGGTTCTCAGTTTTCATGGAAGAAGTATTTCTGTTCAGCCTAGGGTAGGTCCTAGCCCTCAGAATCTCAATCCTCCAGGGGCAGGGGATCTCAGACCTACACTAAGTGATAAGGAACTTGTTTTTCTTATGGAGGGCATGGTCATCAGCAGAGAGAGTACCCGACCATTTAGAGAAGTAATTGTGCACCAGGTGTCCTGCTCCAGGTTCCTCTACTAAGGAAGTTTTAACTAAGGTAGAAACAGTAGGTTGCACCAGCTTTGGATTATTAGAGATCATATGGGGCAGGCGGATGATATCCCCATGATGCTTCACATATTCTATGAGGAGAGCGCGACTGTGGTGGTGTTCTTCATTAGGGCCAGAGAGGACATGGAGGCGGTCCTGGGTAGCTTCATGCTTTAGAGTTGCCGGTGATAGGTGAGATAGACATTGTTCGGTGTACCATTTGCTTATTTTATACTTGGTTATATGCATTTTTGGATTTAGTAGAGACACATTCCTTCATATCTCCTACCATTTTCCATGCTTTGGGACTTGAGGTAGAGAGGCTTACAGTGCCCATGGTGTTGACTACACCAGTTGGAGGTCGAGCTGACTTGTTTGAAGTATGCAGATACTTTGACCTAGTACTAGATAAGAACCGATCTTGGGGATATTTCCAATGTTTATAGGTAAAACTATATGATTTCATCCTTGACATGGATTGGTTTTATTCGGTGTAGGATATCGTGTATTGCTATAGGAGGCAGGTGGTGTTCTTTGATGCCGATGGATATCCAATAGTGGTTGATGGAGAGCAAGACCCTAAGATGGGTCTGAGAATTGTTCTGTCCTTATCATCAATGATGGCGGAGCTGATGCTGAGTTCTTTATATGTTCATAAGTTGGTGTTTCCCAGGGTTATAGAATATTACCCTAATGTATTTCCATAAGAGGTTGTAGCATTAACCCCTCGATGAGAGATTGAGTTTGGGATCTATCTACATCTCAGAGCATATCCTATGTCCATGTCTCTATATAGGATTACCACTTATGAATTACTAGAGCAACAAATATATCCTGATGGTTTGTTATAGTGTAGTTTATTTTTCCTGAGTGTGTCACCATGTGGTGCACCGTTTTTGTTCGTGAAGAAGGCTGATGGCTGTTTGTAGTTGTATACCAATTATTTCCACTTAAAAAATGCGACAATGAAGAATCACTATACTATTCCACAAATTGATGATTTATTCAATCAAATGAAGGCTTCTAGTTGGTTCTCAAAGCAAAACATGGGGTGATGATATCATCAGATGTGTGTGAAATATGAGGACATCCTGAATACTACATTCCACTGTCATCATGGGCATTATGAGTTCGTTTTAATGTTATTAGTTGTGATGAATACCCTAGATATATTCATGGTATTGATTAATGTTGTGTTCCATGAGTTTTTAGATAAGTTTTTTGTGGTTTTCATTGACGAAATCCTTGTATACTCTACGTCTGAGGAGAATCATGCAGAGTATCTACATGCCATTTTGGGAGCTATTCGTCAACAACATCTATTTGGGAAGTTATCTAAGTTTGAGTTTTGGGGTTGAGAAGTCCGTTTCGTGGGGGATGTTGTGTCCCCACAGGGATTAGCTATGGATCCCTCAATGATATAAGCAATTGTGTCTTAGGAAGCCTCCAAAACAATGACAGAGGTGTGAAGTTTCCTTGTTCATTAAGGCTACTATAGGAGGTTCTTAACCGATTTATCTCTGGTTGGAAGTCCTCTGACAGCATTGACTAGGAATGATCAGGTTTTTGTGTAGACTTATTAGTGTCAGGCATATTTTGAGTATCTAAAAGAGAAGTTGGTAAGTTCTTGATTTTTTATCTTCCAATAGAGGGAGTTATGTTTGATGATTTCTACCACGATTTGCATTTGGGGTTCAGTTGTGTTTTGATGCAGGAGATATTGATCATTTATTATAGGTCTTGGCAGTTGCGTCCCCATGAACATAACTATGCCACCCATGATATTGGGTTGGAAGCTATGGTGTTTTCTGTGAAGTTGTGGAGACATTACCTCTTTGGTGAGTGATTTTTGGTTTTCAATGATCATAAGAGTTTGAGGTATGTTTTTTACTAGTGTGACTAAAACTTTCAATATCCCCGGTTAATGGAGTTCTTACAGGAATACAACTTAAAAATCTATTACACAAATGGGAAATGGAATGTTGTACCTGATGTGCTAATCCAGAAGTCAGTAAGTGATACAGTGCAGGAATCTGGTGATTCCTGGAATGTAATTGATGAAATATACATATTACATCTTGATGTGGGTGAAGATTGGGGCATAAGTTTTCTTTTTCAGATGATGGTGCAGTCATATCTAGTGCAACAAGTGGAAGTGTCCCAATTGTGGGATCTAGAGGTGGAGGTCTGGAGTTACCGAGTTGTTTGTGGTGAAGACATTAATTTTTGTTCGGATGATGAAAAACACCAGGTGGTGTATCAGGGATGGTTTTTCATTCCTATGATGATTCATGATATGGTTCTCATAGAGTTCCATAGTTGTACATTAGCGGTACATCCTGACATGAAGAAGATTTATTGTGCCTTGAGGAGTCGGTTTTGGTGGCCTGGTCTGAAGCATGCAGTTGCAGAGTTTGTGTCTCGAAGTTTGGTTTTCAAAAAGATAATGGCCGAGCACCATGCTCCCAGTGGTTTAGTCCCGCCATTAGATATTCCTCTGTGGAAGTGGGAGGAAATCTCAATGTACTTTGTTACTAGTTTACCTCGATCTCAAGGAGAACGTGATGCCATTTGGGTGGTAGTGGATTGTTTAACAAAATCATTCCACTTGATAGTGACCAAGGAGTCGAGCTCAGTGGAGGTTATATCGAGGTAGTATCTAGAGGAGGTGGTGAGACATCATGGAGTCTAAAGGACGATCATTTCCAATCGAGATCCTCATTTTACCTCTAGTGTTTGATGAGGTCTCGAGCATGCTTTTGGTTCTCATAAAATAGATCATACCATCGAGACTGTTGAAGAAATGTGTTTCTCTTGGGTCATAGATTTTGAATGCTCGTGGATGAGGCACTTACCCTTAGTGGAGTTCTCTTACAATAATAGTTTTCACTCCACCATTTGTAAGATGAAACTTGAAGCCTTGTATGACTGACCATGCCATTCTCTATTGTGCTGGACTAGGGTCAGCGAGTCATCAATTCCTCGATTGGAGCTAGTGAAGAGTAAAATATAGATGGTTTTGATGTTTCTTGATTGGATGAAGACAACACAGTATCATCAAAAATCATATTCCAATAAAAGTACGAGACCTTTAGATTTTGATGTTCGGGATCACATGTTTCTGAATGTGACTCCCCCTTGAAGGAAGTATATGTTTCGTCGTGGGAGTATGATTTCTCCCTATTTTTTGGGCCTTTTGAGGTGTTGTATCAATTTGGAGCCATGGCGTATTGAGTTTCACATCCACTAGAGATAATCTAGGTACATTATGTTATTCATGTATAACAAATCAATCATTATCTTCATGATGACCCACATGTCATCGATGGGGGAGAAATCAAAGTTGATGATGATGCGACCTTCGAAGAGAAGCCTATGGAGATCCAAGAATACAAAGAGAAGGTGTTTCATTGGCGATCTATCCACTTGGTTCGTGTCTTGTGGTGACATGATGGTGTGTAGGAGAGTAATTGGGAATGTGAGTCTCAGATACATGCTCAGTACCCCAAGTTGTTTTATGCTTAACTCTTTTCATGTAAAAATGTTCTCTTTGTGGTTAGAGACATTTAATGATTATAATATGTCTTTCTTTTGTTTATTCTTGTGGATTGCTTTCTTTTGAGGGGTATCTTGATGGGTGGTTGTCCATAACCCTTTTCTGTTTCCTTTTGGGATGGTTTTGAATTCTCGAGGATGAGAATGTTTTGAGAGGTAACTGATGTAATGGCTCGGACCTATCTGGTCCATTCCCTTTCTGAAATCTAGTGGTAGAGGTGTTCTAGGAGATCAAGGTGACTCATCCCCAACACTTTTCCAAATTTCTAGTTCTGTGAATAGTGATTCCAGTTTTATGAATAGTGTCACGGTTTCATATAAATAGATGTTCTACAGTGTCACAGTGTCACAAAAATAGTGAGTCTACAGTGAAATGATGTCAATGAAATGGAATACCTACAGTGTCACGGTGTCAGAGAAACGAAAGATCTATAGTGTCATGGTGAGTCTACAGTGTCACGATGTAACAAAAATGAAATATCTACAGTGTCACGATGTCAGAGAAAAGAAAGATCTATAGTGTCACGGTTTGTCTACAGTGTCATGGTTAGTATATAGTGTCATGGTTACTCTAAAGTGTCATTGAAGATCTATAATGCTTCCAAAAAATGGGTTCATATTTCCTTTTACAAATGTCTATATTTTTTCTAGTTTTAATGATTTATCATTTTCATTGAAAAAAAATAGATTAAAATATTTCTTTTAATGGATTTATGGTCGATTCAAACCCATAACTCTTATTTTAATTCTCCCATGGTCCAGGATGCCTTTAGATGGAAAAATCAAATGGTTTAATTTGGTCCTCTTTTAATGGAAAATACAGTGTATCTTAAACCATTGGTCCTTTATATCTTATAAAGGGGTGATATATCATCATTCCATATTTTTACTCCTTGTTCCCTAGTGTGAGATGCTCTAACCTTTGCTTCTTTCCCGTAGGAGTCATGTGATCAAAATTTCCTCCTTGTATTGGTTCTCCTCGATGTTATTCTTACAGCAAGTGCTCCCCCTATTTTTGTGTAACCAAGTAGTATCGATCAATATTCGATATATGGTATGATCTATCATCACTAATTGGTGTTCATATTATCCTGTTTCTCCTTTCCATGTTACGGAATGCTATCTCTGTATTACTAATGGACTTTTCATGGGTGTTGGATAATGTGGTTGTGTCTCTCTATCGTCAGGTGGATGCAATCCTCTAAGAGAGGAAATCATGATCTATTTTTAGTTTGATCAAAGAGAATCTGAACTCTTTTGAGGTAGTGGATTCATTTCTCCTCTTTTCTTTTATGTGAAACTGTAGAATTAGCATGTTTTAGCCCAATAGATCAAAATGGAAAAGACATAATAAATATTTAAACCAGATAAATAAGTTTATATCGAACGTATGTTATAGACTCTTATTTTTCAAGATAGTTTGACATCTATTATTTCTTTGTTTAGATTTTCATTATTGATGGAAATTAGTAAAGAATGTAAATTCTTAATTAATTGACAATTATTTGGTTAAAGATAAAGAGGCATGTAAATGAAACCATTTTCTTAATTTTATGTTAATAAAATTGATGTAGCAATAATGTTTAATCTATTTGTGATATCTATGATAGCTTGTTGTTTAGGTTGCCCAATGATAGAACATACAAAAAATAAATCGGTTAATTATATATGGAATAAAGAACTGGCTGTTTGAGAAAAAGATAATGCCTTAAAGGCTTCTGAGTTACCCTATTGCTTGTAAAGTCTAGGGGACTTATTCTTGGAGCTATGAGAGCTCATTGTGTTTGAAGGATGGATGCCTTATTTAAGGGCCAAGAACCCAATTGGTATGATATTTCTTTTCTAGCGTTTTGTGTTGTGAAGTGAGCCTGGATGGTTGTTTTGATATGTGGGGGTAGAGAGTCCCATTGGTTGTGGCAGGAATTGATGCCTAGAGTAGCGAGATGCATCAGTTTATGCATGTGGGTATCAAAGAGGACACTAAGGGTGATGAAATATGTTGGATGTGAATGTTTGTATTCTTACTGATTCTTTTTGGTTGTTTATTTCATTACATTCCCCACTACTCAAGGGTGTTTAATTTTCTTAGCCTTCATCCATAATGGGTGATGACACGTGGGGTATGCCACATGATTTATGTGTTTAGGTTCTTGTGGGAGGATGAGTCTATGCTCTTACTATATGTGGAAAAGACTTGATGGGTAGTTCACCTACTCACCGAGTTGAGACCCTTTTGTTTAGTATCTTAGAATGTTTTTTTCTAAAATTAAATGGAATATGGGAAAGTTATAATGTTGTTAATAAATGATTGAATAAATGATGTTGACTCGTGGGGTTGGAACTTACTGGGACGCAATGCTGAGGTTGAAATTTAAAGGAATAATAGAATATGTGTGTGATGCTAATGAAATATAATTTTTAATGGTGAATTAATTTTTAAATATTTAATTAACATAACGTGAAAATTATAAAAGAAAATGAATTAATGAAAAAATTCTCTTTAAATGGTTTTGTGCTTATAGGATACCTTGTATTAGTAGTGGTAGCCAGTAGTCCGAGAGAAGTTTGCTATAGTTGAGTCTGAGAATTGGGTTTTCCCATAATGTGGTTGTGAGCTATATTATATCATGTACTTTTTTGTGTTTCAATATGCAACTACACCCCATCAGTTACGGAAACTAACACCCCGGGGATTCTATGCCCTGGGGGGTGTTTTCCCAAACATTCCGGTGGGAGGATGGATGGATGACTACCCCCTTTGGCCCCACAGTCTTCTCCTGGTAGTTAATTTTGCTGGTAGGCACAACAGTTAGTTTTCTCCATATATGTGTGTAGAGGGATGTACTGGCTATTTGTTATTAAGAATCATATATTATAGATACAGTTTCATATATACTACTATAGGTGTAACAGTTATGGGCTATAATGGATTGAGGATACTTACTCGATGTATGGGCTATAATGGCTTGAGGATACTTACTAAGTGTATGGGATGTAATGGCTTGAGGTATAATTCTAGACGTATGATACATGTTATACGAGCTATGGTGGCTCATGAAAAATACCTGGTTACTTTGGTTTCATGGATATGGTGGTTGTGATACACGAGGTGCATGTTGTGGTGTTTCATCTAGGTGTCTGTGGGCAAGCCATATTGAAGAGAGATGCTTAGGACGTGCGACGTTGGAGAAAAGTGAAAAACTAGTGGGGACATAGTATAGGGGTACCCTTGATATTATTTATTATATTATATACTCTTGTATGTGATAACTGGTTATAGTATCCATGGTTATTCTAGGAACATAGTATACCTGTTTAAGTGACCAGTTATTTTCCCTTGTTGTTCACTATGCTTTAGCATGTTTTATTAACTAATGCATGAGAGGGTCTGGGGAGGATCCTTCTAAGTATAATATTATACTCATCCTAAATATATATATATAATATTTTCAGGACACTTAGAGAAGGTTGGAGGTCAGGATGGTTACTACTATCTTGGGGTGTGGGAGTTGTTCGGGCTTCGTGGTTGCAGCTATTTTTTTTACTTCCCTTTGGTACTTTTAGTTTTCTATTTCAGTTGTAGTATTTTTGTATGAAATTAAATTTTTGTATTTGGGATTGCTTTTATATTACAATATTTTTTGAATTTGGTTATTGTTCATGTTATATCTCTCTTTCGCACGTGTTCTCTTAGAGGGTAATGCCTCCCATATGTGTGTTTATTATACCCTCGGTGCTAGTCGCCAACCTAGGGCCAACTGGAGGTGGGACCCAGGGGAAACTCTCTCCTTTCGCACATTTCTAGACCAGGAGGGCTACATATTATGGGGAGGGGTCATTAAAACACTATTTATAATATGTGTGATGTTATAGTATTTCTCATGCATATGTATAGCTTACCATCCTAACATAGCGATAGAATTCATTTTCCATTACCACCATTCAATGGATTTTATTATTATGGGTTTAATTTATATTTATTATATATAAAAAATTATTATTATTGAATGATAATATCATTTATACCTTCTAACCATCCAAACAATTGGAAAATGATAATGTCGTTCATGTGTACATGTGGACTACCACATTAACAAAGTGATGTGATTGTTTTTTCACTTCCATTTTAAATGGATGGTAATAAGAAAGGATTTATTGAATATATATGATATATAAGATATAAAAAGTGTTTTTTGGTGATTAATTATTTAACTCTATTTCATTTGTTCAATTGAAAAAAGTAAATATCGTTTATGTGTATGTACCACATATCGTCTCCATGAACGTTGCAATTCATTTATCTATATCCTAATTCAATGGATGACTCTAAATATTTATATAATTAGTATATATGTTAAATATGTTATAATTAACATTCCAAAGATTAACTACTCATGATCAATATACGTGGACCAAAACTACCAAACCCATACTTGCATGAATGATGAAGGAGTTATCACCTGAAATAGTAATTTTTATAAAATATTTTTAATGATTGCGTGATAAAATGATGTAAATAAATAAAATATAAAATTATATATATATGATTATGGATATTTAATATATTTTTAATAAATCGATATTTATTATACAAGATGTTTCAATAGGTACGAAAGAATTTAGACCACATGTTATGGATTTTTTTTATCACGTTTATTTATACGAGCCACGTGATATAGTCAAAACTTATTTCCTTAATGTAATTTATAAAATACCCATTAATGTAGTCTATTTTTCTTATTATTAATTTAATTTTTATTTACATATCCATATAAGGATATTTTTTTGATGGGTCTTATGATTCAAATGTTACCAATGAGGTAAAGGATTTATGGTTCAATCATATGTTAATAAAGATTTTTTATTGTTGAATTTTAATTAGAGTAACTAATATGATCTTTATTAAATTAACCCATATAATTTTTATAGTCCTTATATTATAGATTATGAATAATTGTTTTCACTTCATTTCCATCTCATTAAATACATAAGACACTGTAAGAATGTTTTATGGAAAATGGGCTATGTTTTACTATTTAGGCCGGTTATTTTTTCTCCTATATTCATGTTATTCTAAAAAAATTATCAATTTTTTTAATACATTACTATCACTATTAAATATGTTTTTACCCATTTTTTACATATTACAAAATTGTTAAAAATGAATCTTATGTACATTTTCTAAACAAGGTATTTTTTTGACTTTTTACCAATTGAGTGAAATTATTTTTTCTTTTAACATACAAATCATGAAAGGAATTTCACATCATCATGAAACCTAAATGATTTGAATATCCCATTACACTTTTCATGTTTCTTTTAGTATAATTTTTTCTATAATAATATATATTATTTTTATTATAAATATGATTTTCAAAATGGAAGGTTTGTTTTTGTTATAAAATATTTCATACGAAATTTTAATCTAATTTTAATATATAATGAAAATATTTGATGAAAATTATGATTTACTAGGTATATGATCTAATTATTCCACTATTAATCATTCACTGGATCGTTAATTATTATTTTGATGACATTTTTATGAAACCCAATTTTTTTAATGAAGGAAATTTTAATGAAACTTTCTTTATTTTCATTGTAAGTGTTGAGATTATGTGATTTAAATTTTATGATATTTGGGAACACATATGTATGGAATTCATTATTTTAAATAGGATTTGTTATAACAATAGATTTTGGATATATCATAAGCATTTATGGTTGATACATTATAACTATAGATGGTGGTTAGATTATTAATAAGGATGGGTGGGACAAGAATTATACAACCATAAAATGCATTGGGTAATGATATATATCTCATGAGATAGTTAAGAATAGACTCAGGAGTGATCCTAGTTTGAGTATGGGACACTATACTCTATGATAGTCTTCAAAGTGAACATTGGATTCTATGATGGTTTGTGGAGTTAACCCATTTCATTATGATGGACATTCCAATGATCCTTGACTACTATGGAAACTATTTTCTAATAGTATATGTATTAAATGATTTCATGTATTGTTCCAATTTTATTCTCTCTTAGATCATATTCATTGATTCAAATATGCTTCACAAATTATAAGATACAAACCTTAATTCTGTTAATCATGATTATAAACATTGATATGTTGTGTTTGGTTTTCAAATATAATTATTATATTATCTTATTAATAATATAAGGTAGTGTTTAATTTATCAATTATATCTCCCTCACTTACCCTTATAGTGGTTAGAGATCTGCCATTGTTATTTTTACCTTCCCTAGGATATTAAAAAAATTCTTGTATATGATATTTATTAGAAGATTTCTTGTCACGATAAACTTAAGGGTGAACCTTTTTATCGAGTTGTTTATGTATTTATGTTTAATCAAAATAGAACTATATGATTCTAAAATTTATCATATCATTATATAATGAATACTTATATAATAATATATAATACCTGTGTATGAAAAGAATGGTCATATATATTTGGTATTAGAGTAATGATTAATTAACATTTTGGAAATTGGATGAGAAAACATTATTAAAAACCCAGTGGATATTTATACGTATAGGATAACATCGTATTGTTTTTGTAATTATCAGGGATGAACTATGATAAACCTAATGTGACACATATTTGTAAAATGGTTCCTTTATTTACAAATTATATAAATTATTATTCATGATTATGTTGGTTTCCATAATTATTATTATTTTCATTTCTTATTTTTTGGTTATAGTCAATGGCTATAATATAATGAAATTTTGTTAATTTTGAAGGAAATGGAAAATTCAATGATTTTACACAAAAAATGTTATGAGATATGGAATAAAAAGACATTTCTAAGCTCACAAAACATTCACAAGATATTAATCATGCTGAACTACCAAATGAGAAATGGAGGGAAAAACATTCATTTTAGTCTTTTACGAGGAAACACCCACGTTCTTTTTTTTGGATTTTTATGTAGAATATTTATTGACCAATGGATCATTACCATTGAAAATATATATATTTTTAAATTTTCATTAAAAAATAATTTTATTTTTTTTGATATCATTTTGGAGGTGAATAAAATCTAATTATGGGTCATTATAATGAACAATAGAGGAGAATAAGAAATTTAATCAATGAAATTTAATAATTTAATGTTAATATTTTTTAGTTAGTAAATCCCTTGTATCCCGTGTACATGGATGGAGAATGAATTTCCTGGGCATAATAATAATGATAATTAAACTCTTGATACCTATGAATAAAATTTCACATGAATTCTAAGGAATGTTTCTAGTTAAATTATAAACCCTTAAACGAAAATTAATCAATTTTTCGTTGGCATAAAACCATGTATCTGAAGGGAGAATTATATTAGACACATTATTAGCTAATAATAAATCCTTCCATGTGTAGTGAAGGTAGTAACAATAATTGGAGATTCCCATGAACCCTATTATTTTCATATGAAAAGGTTGATCTAATCATATGGGAACTCGAATGAATCGCACATTGTAAAGAAAATCTAAGTGCCTACATTTATGATGTGTGGGATGAAACCTGATGGTGATATTTTGAGTGTAATTAGGAAGTGTTTTAAATGTGGGATTGATGATAATATATCTAGTTAATATCAAATGGTGGAATAAAGGAGATTTGATATATTATAGGAAAGGAAGGGGACAACCAATGCGCCACTAAATCCCAAATACATTAGATTTCAATGTGTATAAATATTATTCCAACAAATACATGGACTCAATTTTTTTTATGATTTGGGTCAATAAACAACAAATCCAAATGAAAAATACAATTCTAATTTGATCACAAATAAATAATTCAGTAATTATAAGGACATTGTGAGAGGTGCAAAAATCATCAACTTTAAAACAGTTAATTTTTTATTTGATTATGGGCCTACCCTCTCTTTTACATATAAAAAATTTGAAATGGGAATCAAATTACCTCATGTATTATTAAAAGTTGAGATAGTTTTGAAAACTTTTAATTTTATGATGGTTGAACAATAATTCCATTTTCCCCACTAATTGGTGTTTATGGGAAAACAATTCTAACACATTTTCTGATTATCCATTTAGTTGAATATTATGTCACTCTAGGAATGAATTATAATTGTTTATATGTATCCCATATCAAATTTCGATGAAATTGAGTCATATTTTATATTCCAAATAATCCCATGCTTATTTGTGAGCATGTGGATAAATAATAACTTCCATTTAAAATTACTTCTATCTTGTTTTTCATAATTCTTATAAATAAAGAATATTTGTCTCATATGGTTGGTAAAAAAGTAGAATTAAAGAATGTTTTATTATTTGGTAATTTTTTGAAGTCTTTCTAGGTGAATTTTTTTTCATCCACTAAATGATGAATACATGTTCTTGATAGAACACCTACCTAGTTCTACCCAAATTTTAAATACTCTATATAGAATTACACTAATTGAGTTTTTGGAATTGAACACAAAACACTAGTATAATCTTGTATGTGGATTCATTTTTCCATGGGAACCAAAATATGGTGTACTAGTCCTTTTTGTTAAAAATAATTGAGTATGAATTTGAATCTACATTTATTATTGATAACATAAAAGGAATACTATTAATAAAAACTATATTATACACTTTATTGATGAAATGTTTTATCATCTACATAGAGAAAAATAAATTTTCATGATTGATATGCATTCTATATAGAGTCACTTTTGGTGAATAAGGATATAACTATGATAGAATTATATAGAAGGTATAAAAACTATGAAATTATAGTGATTCCATTTTGTCTTACTCATTCCCCCCACTATCGTCAAAGATTTAATAAATAGAGTATTTAGAGATTAAATTGATACGATTATGATATTATTTATAGATGATGTTTGTATATATTCGAATATAAATGAAATCATTATGATTAATTGAGTATTAGATTGAAAACCCTAAGGAAAGGGAATATTTATGAATAAAATATAAACTGCGAATGTTTACATAGGATTTTTTTTCTTGAGTCATATAATATCATGTGGGGGGTATATTTGTAAATCCTTTTAACAATGAATTTAATAAATGATTTCCTAGAGAAAAAAAATTACTGCGATCTATAGTTTTCATCATTTTTAGATATTAATAGTTCTTTTTAGAGAAGTTGTCACGACTATCTAATCTACTCACCAGGTTAACTCAAAAAGTATCCATGTTCATTTAGATAGATGAATCTATGTAGAATTTTAGGGATATTAAGGTAATTTTGGTTAGTGAAACTCTCCTCAAATAATGTTATAGTAGAAGATGGTATGTAATCTATATTGATGAATCTAATAAGGGACTATGATGTTTTCTCCTGAAAAGCAATATGGTAATATATTATACCACACACCAACTTTTGGTCCGAGAGAAAAATAACCCAAAAAATTACATAGAGATAGAAGTTGTAATTATTGAATTAATGATATATATGAATTATATTTTTAGATAAAGGTGTGATACATTTACTAACTGTAAATTCCAGAAATAAATTCTCACATAGAAATAGTTAAATATGAATATGATAAGATTGTTGGACATGATTTTATATTAGGACTACTCAATAAATTACCACCATGTTTATTTAAACTTGATGAATGATTCATTACGTTGAAATTATCATTATATAATAGGTAAAATGAGGATCATGAAATATCTTATATTTATGGATTCTTCATTAATGGAAATGGAAATATTGACAGAAGGGGAAATATCATCTATTTATCCAATGATTGCTCAACCATATAACCTATTGAAGATTAAATAGGAAGATAATGATAATATATATATGTAGTAAATGGTTAGAAATGTTACTCAGATTAATAATGATTATGATTGAATGATGGGGTGGAATGAAGATAGATATCATATAGTTTTTATCTATATTCTTCATATATTAGAATTTATAGGTTATTGAATAGATTATAAGGGGATGTTTTATCCATTACCCCAACTGTAACAGAAAAGGGAAATCATCACAGTTGATTTTCTCATAATATGGTCATAACATCTAAAGGAAGTAATTTAATATGAGATATAGTATATAAACTTATGAACTCAATACAAATCATCCATATTAGATACGAATTATCACTATATCAACTATTTATAATTTATATCACATAATAGGTCATGTTTTATTTAGTACCACATTATATTTTTAGTAATCGAGATTTGAGGTTTATGTCGATGTTTTGGAAAATTATTTAGGAGTCTCTGGATATATAGTTATGTTTCAACATTGATTATCACTATCCTACAAATATTAATTCTTAGATAAAAATTATAAACACATAGGATATATTGATATCACGTTCAATGTATCACAATGGTAGTGGGTATCAATAGCTTTCTCTAGTAATTTATATAGATTTAATAGATTTTATTGATGAATATTGATGGATCCTTATAAATACATCTATAGATGGATGTGTAAAATTAAAAAATGTTTGGATGAGGATATAAAAGAAAATATATTTGGGAAATATGATAATGGAGGTAATGGAATCAAAATTCTTCCCAATTCTATATCATAATAAAGAAAGTCATAAATGAAAAAAATATTATACTGATAATCATTAATGTGATAGTCATTTAATTTTGTTGGGAATATTTTTATTTGATTTTATTCAAGAATAATTTTTTGAGATTCATAATGCAATTAAATCTAATCCATTATAATATTATCCCTTTCATGATTTTTGATGAATTATGGACTATACCCCATCGATTAGTTCTTCCACCCAACTACATTCAAGTTCACGATGTGTTCTATGTATATTTCCTAAACAATTAAATAATAGATCATTCAAATGAACTGGAAATTGGGTTTCTATAATTAGATAATGTTCTATCTTATGAAGAAAGAATGGTCAAAATTAATTTTTGTACTTTTTAAGTTATATATAAAATACTACTCACCTAGTGAATGTTCTCTGGTGAAATCAAAATTATAGAGAAACTAAATGGGAAAACAAGGATGTAATAAACCAAATATCCCATAGTTTATTTTTATTAGAGTGATTTATTTTTAGAGTGAAATTATTTTCGGGGGATGGTAAAATTTAAAACCCTAGGATTTTATAATTTGTTTCTATTTAATTTTATTTAATTGAAATATTTCACTACACACAACACCTCGTTTAAATGAACTATGATATATTATTAAAATATTATTATATGATTATATCATTACCATTGGATTGGAGGATATGAATATTCCTAACTAAATTATCTTGTAATTATGGTTTATACATGTATTAAATAAATTAAAAGGTTATAATTTGATTAGTAAAAAAAAATCATTTGAATGTAAAATTAAAATATTTCTAGGAACAATATTTATGCACTCAAACAAGTTTTACTTAAATAAATTAAATAAATACTTTTATTGAATGATTATATATATTTATATTATAAATTTAATCATTTTTTTAAATTTACCAACTATTTTTATAGTCAGGAAATATGAATAAAAACACAACTTAACGCTTACAAATGATTTTTTCTAGAAAAAAGTTTTTCATTTCCCATCAATTTTTAATTTTATGATTAATTTATTCTAATCATATGTGACTATTTTGATAAATATGAATCCATTTTTGGATATAGTAGGTTCATATTTTTTGTGTAGGCTGTTATTAATTTTTATCTATATGAATAGTATCCATGCTAAAATTTACTACCCATGTAAAAGGTAAATCATGTAAATAAAGGATTAAAGTAACTAAAAATACCATAATTATTCATATTAATTCATATTGTTTGATGTAAATTAAATCATTAACATATTGGACATGTGTATATTTTTTTAATGGACACTAGTCAATGAAAATTACTTATATAATATTTAATGCACTGAAAGTTACAAAATGTCACTCTTTTAGTTTTAAATATCACTTATATGTAGAAGTACTAAAAACTCATGTTATGAACAGATATAAATTTTTATTTATAAAATAATTAATTAATTTTATTGATATATATTTTTATTTAATTTTTAATAATTATATAATTACCTTAAATTCTCATTCAACACTGATGCAACATTTCTTAAATTTGATCAGAATATAATAAATTATTTTAAAATATAGAAAATATTATAATTTTATTGAGTTAATATGTTTCATGAAATATTATGATGAATATGAAATATTAGTTCCATGTTAATGGATTAGGTTCAAATTCTATTTTTCCCATTATTAGTTTTAATTCAAATAAATTAATATTATCTATATTGGTAATAATGATATGTTATGAAAATAATATTTTATTGAATTGCATGAAAATATAAAATATAATAAAATAGGAAAATGGGGGAAATATATATTTGAAATGTTCTTCCCATTACAATTAATAGGCCATTTGGAAATAGTTTTCTTATGAACGACTTTAATATATTTTAATATTTTATGAAATTCCAAGAGTTCCCCACCCATGAATTATAAAATAGTGCCCCTTCTTTCGCTTATTCACACCACATTGAGCCTTTTATATTCAGAAAAATATACTTGTATCTATTGTACCCTCATATATTAAAATTATTGTGGTTCGGTTCTCCCCAAAAGTCAAACCCAAGAGACCATAAGAGGTGATCTAATGAAGTTTTGTCAAAGTAGTGGAATTATCCTTAACCAAAAAAAATTTATTTTCACTTATTATTTTAACAATTATAAATAAATCATATAAAGATTATAATAAATAATTAATTAAATAAAATATATTGGATTGTTATTATAATTTTGAAACCAAGTTTTTTCACCTTTTTCACATCATGTGTGAAGTGAATGTATCACTTGCATGTATGTATGACTGAATTTCTCCACACAGGGATAAAACTCATTTTCTATCAACATATTTCACATATGGTTATTGTGATGTATTTAATAATTATATATGATATTAATTAAATAATTATTATTATAAAATGATAATATCATATATACCTGTATAGTTTCCAAACTGTTGTATATCGATAACATGATTCATGCAAACATGTATAGTACCACATCAACTAAATAATATGAGTTTTGTTCATTTCCATTTTATCTGGATGATAATAAAGATGGATTAAACAAATATATATGATATATATTATATAATAATTATTGTTAAACATATATTTATTAAGTAACTCAATTTCATTCCATCAGTCAAAATTTGGAAACAATGTTCATTCATATGTATGACCAACTATCTCCATGAATGTTGAAATTTTGTTTTCTATATCACAATTTTATGGGTGAATATAAATATTTATTCAAGGAAAATATATTATTTTTAAATACTTAATAAAACTATGGAGATGGTAGAACCATAATGAAATTATTAGGACCAAAACTGCTGAACCAAAACACAATTGAAAAATGTAGCGGTTATCAGATGAAATAATTATTTAAATAATGGAATTTTAAAAAATAGGTGATAAAAAGATATAATTAAATCATATGTATTATTTTATATTTTATTATGGATTTTTAATAACTTTTTAATAAATATATATTTATTATATAGGTGTTTGGAACATTAAAAATGGATGTCGGAAACGAGGTAAGAGATTTTAATGTCACTTTTATTTTTATGAGACGCTTTTTATATTCACCACTTGTTTCTTTTATATAGTTTATATTTTTTCCATTTAATGATTATTTAGATTTATATATCCATCTAATTATTCCTCTTTAATGGTGCTTACAATTAAAATCTTAGCAATGATTTAACTAAGTTGTTATTCAATCCTATTATAATCGAGAATGTTGTGTGTTGAATTTCCATAGAATGATACTATATGATAAATATGGGATTAATCCCATTAATATTTATTCCCCTCAATTTATTTTTCAATAATTAATGAATTCGTTACATTTGTCTCTATTTATATAATCAAAATATTGAATGAATTTCTTTATGGAAAACGAACCATGTATTAATATTTGTCTGGGATGCCTTTTCATTTTATCATTTTTTTTGAAAAATATTTTCTAGAATGTTATTATAATTATAATATTATTTTTAATGTCATTTATACTTACTTTTTTATTTTATAAATAATTAATATAATATTACTGATGTTTTCTGAATGACGAACTTTTTTACCTTTTATTAAAAATAGGAAAAAAAGTTTTAATTTATCTTATAAGCCACGAATAAAATTTTACACATTACTAAACACTAAATGTTATTAAAATTGCATTAAATATTTAAATGGTTATTTTCATTAAACTAATTTCCATAAAAGATCAAAATATTTTTACATTAAATATTTTTTTCAAAATGGAAATTTTATTTTCCTCAAAAAAATTTCTATAATATTTAATGGAATTTTCATAAATGATAAAATCCGTTTATATAAAATATGATTAACTTGGGTTCTGATCAATTTATTCAATTATTAATCATTCTATATATGGTAAATTATTATATTGAATAGATTTTTATGAACCTCATTTTTAAAATCAGTAATGTAATGTTTAAGGGATACAATGTTAATGAAACCTATGTTATTTCCATGGGTTATTATGTGATGATATGATGATTTTTTATGATACTATGGAACACATAGTAATGATTTCCATTATATTGTTATTTTTATGTTATAAAGAAGTATTATTGTTATCTTATAAATAATAACAGCGGTTATTTTATAACTAATGATGGTGTTTACATTATATTAATGGATGGTGAATATATTATAACCAAGGATGGGTGGTCCCAACATTATATATCAATATAATGAATTGGGTAATGATTCATATATCTTATGATAAATATGATTCAATATGTAGTAAACAAATTTTAGTAGGTGAATCTTTCAACTATGATTGTCTTGGGAGTGAACTGTGACTACTATGATTGATTGGGGAGTTAACTATTCCCACTATGGTATCCAAGGAAACGATACATAACTTCTAAGAATTTTTTTTGTGCTTATACAGAGGACATGATTCATTGTATTATTAAAAATCTATGCCCTCATGTATGATGTTCTTTGATTCCTAAATGATTTATATGTGATGAACTATTATGATTTTTATTGTGAACCAAAACTATAAAATTTGATTTGAATTGAATGGTATTAAAATGGGATTATCATGTCCCCATACAATTATTTTCATGTCATCATTATGTGATCATCAATATATCCCTTATTTACCCTTAGAGAGCATTTCCAATCACCATTTGTTATGTTTTCTTTCCCATCATTATAAATAATGTTACAAGTATGATTTTTCTAAGAAGAGTGATAATTATAAAGAATATATTTGATGATAATTACTAAAAATTTATGTCTTTGTACTTGTTTCCAAAGATACAAGCCCAAAAAAATTCTAGCATGAATCATAGATTTATGTAATGAATATTCTGATAATTTTTTATAATAAAGATGTATAAAATGTATGGGCCAGTACATCCTGTACATCACTATTATCATCCAGATTTTCGGTAAATTAAATTCCATTGATGTTGATGGTGTCATTAGTCTCATATGAGTTTTGAGGTTGCTAGTTTAATCAATGAAATTAGTGCCATCATGATACTTATTTACATAATTAACATTAGTAGTGTCCTTGTAATTAGTGATGTCATATTCATCATATAAATCATCAATGTCATTAGTGTTGTATGTATTGTCAATTTGGAGGGATAATCTAGGTTGTTGACATTGGTTGTTTCATCGGCTACATCATAATGTCGGATTGAACTAATTCTTCATTGCTCCCAATAACATCATCAATATTCTATGTGTTATGAGAAACATATAGGTAATCCATGGAATCAATTTATATAAAGTCATTATATTTATTGGGGTTATCTATTTAATAGGTCCCATATGAATCATTGATGTCATTATTTTCATCACTCACATTAGTTTCTATTATCTCAATAATTTGATAAGTTTAGTGTCATCAGTATCATCAACATTGATGGAGCCACTAGGGTTAAATCTATAATTTATGTCATCAACATCGTTGGGTCTTTGGGGTCATCAATTATATAATTCTCAAATAATTCAACGGGTTCCTAGGAATCTTCAATTTCATTCGTATTTAAAATGTCTTTGGTGACATTGGTTTCATGGGTGTTACTAGTTTAATCAGAGTTATTAATGGGATCAATTATTATGGATCTATTGGTATTCCTAGTGTTGTCCGGAACTATTAGGATCATTAGTTTTTTGAGGTCATTTTAATCACAAATGTCATTGATACCACCGAGGGCATAGAAGTCATATGGGTTTTCCATGATCTATAGAGATATTGGGGCCATTATGTTTCCAAGGTCCTCAAGGTCATTTGAATATTGGTATTTATAGGGTTTTTAGAATTATAATTTTAAAATGATCTTCTAAAAAATTAGTTTTAATGGGGTTATCTATGCCAAGGAATCATAAAAAAATATAACATCCAAATAAAACATGTCATTAAGATTATTAATTTCACCAGTGTTGTTGGTTTTATTATGTGTATTGGGGTAGGAAACAATGATAACATCAGGAGAATCAAATTCTCTAGCACTGTTATTGTCATTCACTTATTTATAGTGGTCGTTCTATTTTTTATAGTGGATATCATTAGATTTTTGATGGTTATCAAGGTCATTATAAACCTTAAGTCTATTGGAATATTCAGGGTCATCTGTGCTATTGTTTCCATTGAGGTCATTATCACAATCCAATTCATTGGTTCTGTTGAGGTATTTAATACCATCTTGGAATATATCATCAAAATTTACTATGAAATTTATATCATTTGGGTCATTAGAATTTCCAAGGATATCGATATTATCGAGGGAATAAACATCATTGGATCTGTATGTTCTATCGAGTAATTTAAATTTTTATAATATGATATCACTTTGTGGATATAATTGATTTCATAGTGAATTTAAATATCATCGACATCTTTAAGGTACTCTAGTTAGTCCATTATATTAATTTTATCAAGTTAATTAGTGATTTAAACATATTTCATGGTGTCAATGTCATATGGGAATTGGTGGTATCAGTTACATCAGGGTCATTACTTTAATAAATGTTGTTGTTCTTTCCAAAAAAGTGAACTATATACAACAATTGGAACCATGAAATTATTATTCTATTTATTGAGTTCATTTTCATTGGGTCCATATTGGTAATAAAGGGAATCAATAATTTTAGATTTATTAGTACCTTCTTGTCTTCATCAACGTCTTAGTCATTAGCATCATTGGTGTATTCAATGTCTTCATAGTCTTCAATGTCATTAGTGTCATTAGGGCATTCTAATTTTCATGGTCAATGGGGTTGGTTTGTTTTTTGATGTCATCATATTTTTCCATAATGATGATAAATAGAAATAGTCAGTGCCTTCCATGTAATCAAACTCATTATAATTATCATTATCATCTATTTCATTAGTGTTATTGAGGTCATTGATTCCATCCACTCCATTAGTGTCATAAAGGTCATTGGTGGAACCATTTTTATGTGTATTGTCACTGCTATCAGGTCTTCATGATTTTTAGAATTTTCAACATACATGTGTTATAAGTGCTATTGGGGTAATCAGTATCATCAATTTTTTTTGGGTCTCTTGGTATTTTAATAATTTTATCTTGATGGGAATGATTACAATTTTCAGTGTCATTAATTTCAATATCATCAATTGTGATTTTAGAATAATATATTTTATAGACATTATTATCACCACAATTGGAATCATTCTAATAGATAGTGTAATTAGTTTCATTAATATTTTGGGGTTCATAGATGTCATCATTTTTACCCATTCCACTAATGAAGTTAATTTCCTTGGATTTTACGAGGTTGTTAGGTTTATCAAAATCTTTGATTTTATCAGTATAATGGAGTCATATAGGAAATATGGGGTTTCACCATCATCATTATATTTTTGTTCATTTGTCTCTTTGGGATACATCATGATATCAATTTCATTAGCATCTTCATTGAAAAAAGTGATCTTATTGGAATCAACATCGTTAATATTTTTTATTGTTTTCCAGGTCATCCATGTCATTAATGGAATGCTGATCAATGGGGACATATAATTCCTTTGGATTATCATCTTTTTTTTAACTCTAGATTTTCAATTTTGATTAATTGATTAAGGTATTTGGGGTCATCATGAATTTCATGGTTCTCTTGGTTTTAAAAATCATGATAATCCTTGGTGTCATCGTCATTTTCTGAATCATCTAGAATATTATTCATTTCATGGTGGTCTAGTTAATTGAGGTTTTCAACATCAGTATAATAATTTCATTTATAAATTTCATCTCAAATTTCAGGTCATTGGGGCACATGGAATCATTGGGGTCATCAAGATCATGGTCAGTGTAAGCGTTATCTGTATTTCCTTAGTATTCAGATTCATAAGTGTCATTTGATTAGTTAGGGTATTTGGTACATTAATATATAAGTGGTAATAAACATTATTAGCATCATTAATGTCATTAATTTTATAGTTTTCATTAGGGTAGCTGACTTTTTCAAAATCATCATTGTTATTAGGGTAATTAGTGTACTTAGTGTCATTGATGGAATCAAGGATGTCATTTTCTTAAATATTGGAGATTCATTGTGATATTAAAAATATCTTGTAAATCTAGGTCTATAAGGGAATCAAACTGTTTTGTTTCATAGGAATTATTAATGTAGTTGGAGTATTTTGTGTCAGTTGGGACATAACAAACATTGCGTTAATTTGTAGCATTGAGTATTTGGTGTATTTGGGATTATCATAGTTATTTTCATTATCTTTGTTGTGGATTTAATCTATGTTCTTACCAAGGATTGTTTCATAATAATAGTCTATGTATTAATGGTTTTTATGTTATTTGATAGCATTATGGTTATCCATTTTATTAGTGTTGTCAGCATCATTGGGTCATTTAGGTTATCTAGGTCGTTAGCATCATCAAGAGCACTGGAGTCATCTGTGTCATTAGTGTCATTACCAATGTACATTCTTGGGTGGTCATTAATTATTTTATGGTCATTAGGGTTGTTCATATCATTGGTATTCCCACAACCTTTTGGGCATCAACATTTTCAATTTCTTAAGTGTCATAAGAATCATCCTGGCCATCGACGTCATCAACGTCACTTGTTTCATTAGTTTCATTGATATCATTGTCATCGATTTTTCCTCAATGTTTTTTGAATAATCATGGAATTTTTTATTAATGCAGTATCTCTGGATTTTAAAAGAAATAATATGTTTTATATCATATATGATATGCAACACATAACTTAAATGAACCACACAAAATAATTTTTTAAATGTAACTGTTATAACCTAGTCGTTGAATTAGCATGTATAAACATGATCAAAATAATTATGAAATTCATATAATAGTGCTAAATAAATTTAAATTTATAGAATAATTATTATTAAATAATCACTCAATTTTTAATGAAGTCATTTTATTCATAAAAAATATGTTCTCATCAAAAATTGGTTTTATTTAATTTTTTAGAAAATATTTTAATTATTTTAGGAAAATTTTAGAATTTTTATTTGATGAAAATTATATATATATATATATATTTGAAATAATATTAAAAAAATATATTGAAATAGCTCGATTTATATGAAATTAATTATTTTCCAATGAATAGTGAAAAATACTGATTTTCAAGGAAAGATGTATAATTGATTGATAATTTTTCAATATTCCTTTTTATTATGAAATGGGTTCAAAGTAAAATTAATTATATTAAAATATTCATAATCCAGTTTTGTTCCATTTTATTTATTATATACTTGAATTTGTTAAAAACTAGTTTTTATATATAAAAGGTATTTTTTCTTGAAAAAAATCAGTTTCCGTCACATTTTTTTGTATAATTTATATTTAATTCTTCCAATTATATGTTTTAAATCATGGAAAATTGATTCAATATATGGATTCCAGAGTGATAAATCTTGTAAATTGGCCACTTTTATTTTTTTTCAGTGTGAATACTATCATTCATAAATTTATTTCAGCTTAGTAAAAGGTAAATTAGGTTACTTAGGTATAAAATAATATTATAATTTCTATAAAATCACCCTAACATATGAATTAATTTTATTATATGATTATTGATCATCCATAAAAATGATAATGTGGAATACAATACAATTTTCCATTAGGACATGTTTTTAACCATTATATAATTTTATATTATGAAAAGTAAAAACAACCTTTCTCTAGGTTTTATTATCATTGTATTTTTGAAAACACAGAAAAATATTTTATGTTTGTTTATAAAAGTTTTTTGAAAATATATATTATTTTCATTATCTTATTTTATTTAAACTTTTAATCATGAAATTACTACCCCAAATTAGTATGCAACACAAACCTAGTTTATAATTAATTGAATGGAAAATATATTTTATAATTATAAAAATATTAAATTTAATAAAATTTATTGAATTATTAAATTATATGAAATTTATAGATTAATATTATAGGTTAGGTAAATTTTCAAGGATTAAATTTGAATTAAATTACATTAATGTAGTTTCTAAAATCAATGTAGATGAATAGTTTTAAAATTGAAATTGCTGTTATTTTAGAATAAATAATATTTTTTTTAAATTGGTTGAAATTATTAAGAATTATATCCCTATAATATTAATAATTATTTGGTTTAAATAAATATATATATTTAATTTATTGGCGAATTTTCTTTTTATACTAACTATATCTTACCCTAAGTTGTAAAAAATTTTTATTGTGGTAATTTATTAAAAGGGTTGAAAGAGATTTAAACCTAGGGAGAAGGTTAAAAAAATAATATAAAAATGTAAAAATTTAACATTAATATATTATTTATACCCAAAATCAAATTATATTCATATGTTATGTGTTTGTATCCTTTTCCCATTTATATTAATTTATATTTTTCTAATAGTTTATGAAATTCCAAAGTTGCCCCGTCCCCCACTTATAAAAAGAATCCTACTATTCTCTTTTATTCAATTGTAAAAATGATTTTTTAGACAATACCTTACTAAATCCTATCCAACAAATCCATCTCTATGTTCTATATTCCTTATTTTCATTACAATAACAATAATAGAAGTGTTATGGTGTAAGGGAGTGGAGGTTGTCTGAAAAAGTGGTATAGTTCTTGGCCCAGTAATTATGTATTATTTCTACTTCTACCTACTTTAAATATTTATAAAACACTATAAAATAATACAAATAGTATTCTGAATATACCATTTTGATATTATGTTAATTGAATAATCTATATTAATTTACTAATCCATAGAATGGGAATGAGAACCATCGTTCATGTGTATGGAAGACTACCGGCATGTGAACTAATGTAATAGTGTTCCATCACCATCTATCATGGATGGTTATAATGATGGAATCAATATTTATATATTATTATAATGATATATTTATCATTCTTAAAATATAATATATCATATAAAATCTCAATCTTTCATTCAATTAAAAATGATAACAGTGTTCATGCTTATGTGTGGAGTATCTCCTCCATGATGCAGTATGATTTTTTTTTCATCACTACATCACATGGATGATATATGTAAGTGTATGTAAAGAAATAAATTTTGTTTATGATATTAGTAAATTTCATGAATGATAAAAATTCATAAATTCATTCAATATTTATCTATGAATATTGAAATCATTACTCATGGGTAGATATGATATATTGTCTCCATGATTGAAATATGGTTATTTTTTTTAAAAACATTCATTCAAAATATAGAAAGATAAATTGATATATAAAAATGGAAAATATACAATGATAAATATTCTAGACTTTATGGAACAAAGACTACTTTTGAGCGAAGTCAATAATCAAAAGCAGTTTTGATGTTTTGAATAGAATATCCTCAAAATTTCCAAGAAAGACTTAATTGATTGTGTAATCCAATATTTCAATAAAATAAATTAAATACTTATTTAATTATAATTTATTAATAATTTAACTTTTTTAATAAATCAAATAATTATTTTAATTTTATTATACATAAGTTAACGTACATACATGGAATGTTTGGACTCAAGGTATGAGATTCTTACATAGTTTTATTTCATTGTAGTATATTTTATTATTATGATCGTAATTTATTTTATATAGTGTATATAATGAAAAATTAAATATTACATCATGAATCCTTCTGACTTCTTGTTCTTTTAGGTTTCAACTTGAATTATTTTTCCCAGTGGGAATTTACATCAATGTTACCAATTGGTAAAGGGTTTTGTAACCCAATTTACTTCGGATGGGTTATAACTTCTCTTCAATTAAATTTTCATTCCTTGATTATATATGAATTAACATATATATTATTTTTCTACTTATTTAATGATTTTTATTTATAATTATTACCCAAAATATATCCATTTCTTAATTATCAATTCAGTGTTATCATTTTCATAAGGGTATTTTGTCTTATACTCCCTTTCTTTAGAACATACATTTATGATTTGCACCTATCATCACTTATGATGTATATAATCAACCAATTTTACATGGTATATCATGAATTTACTTATTTTAAATAAATAAATATATATATAATTATAAATAAATAAATATATAATTTATATTTTTCATTCCCGGGTATTCTAATAATTTTTTTCCATAACTATAATGTCATTGTGTTATATTCTCTTATCATTAACGGGTTGTTTATTTTCATGCTTACGTTGATAGAAATCATGTGATATTAATTTATTAAACCAATTTTACTTTAGTACTAATTGGTTATTAATTTTATTTCAAATATTATTTCTATTTCCCTATCATTTATTAAATATACTTTATGAGTTTTATTTATAATTTCTGTTGATCCTGTACCATATTTTAGATCAGTAAACCATATCTTTAATATCCATTTTATATAAAATAATTTTAAATTTTTTATTTCATACATATTAATGATTTCAAAAATATATTTTACAAGGTATTTTATCTTATTTTATAATGCATAATGTTTCCCAAATTTATCACTTTTTACATCCCTTAAAAAGTGACTGAAAATAATGTTTATTTTTGACATTAATAAAATGAATGTATTTTACCACCATCATGGAAATTATTTTCATAGAATAATTATTTACATGTATGTAAGGATATTTTCAAATAATTTTATTTCCAATATAATTTATGATTTTTAATTTTTTTTTAAAGTGTTTTTAAAATTAAAACGTTATTTTCTACTAGAATTTTTTAAATGATATATTTATTATATCTATATTCATCAAAATCAACAACCCTTGATGGTACTGATTATATATTGAAGATATTTTTTAATAAATCTATCCTCATTCTTTTTCTATTAATATTAAGATTGATTTAATGATATTTTCATGGAAACCATTTCATTTCTATGAGTTAATCATGTTTTGAATGGAGCAATGGTTATTCATGTGATTTTTATAATTAAAAGAATGATATATTTAATTAATAAATTTTTTGGTCATTGGAATGTTTTAATGAATATGGGCGGTTCTTCCATAAACCAAGGATGGTTGGTTATGTTATAATCCATGTCTAGGATCATCCAAATAGAGCTCAAATTTATTGTTCAAGAATTATATTGGAATTCAACCATACAATAATTCCAATTGTAATGGTTCTATAATAGTTCTATAATTACAATGTTTCTAGTTAATAAATTTTTTCTTTAATCATTATATGGGTTTATAAATATTACATTGATAAATATTGACATCCCATTTCTCAGGATTGTTGTCACTTATGAATATTGAATACCAAAAAACATTATGAAATGATTTATGTTTTATTATCCATGTAATTTATAGAATAATAATTAGCTAATCTTAGGATCATTAATTTTGATAATATCATCATAAAATTATTCTACTATTATTCCAAATGATGGAAATCAATTATTAAGGATTATTTTTACCATTACTGATCATTTTTTCTCACCCTTATTATGTATCTTTTTCATCTGGTCATGATTATAGAGGTTTAATGATTTTTCTCTAGAATTGTTTTAAATGGGAATAATTTTATGGGAAATTTTGAATAAATAATATGGAATATGAAAAGATGTGTATAGTGGTAAATAAACTCTCATGAGGTCAAGGATTGTGTAGATGCATGTTTTTTTAATTATTATATAAACCCCTAAACCAAATTTAAATTTGGGTAATTAAGTGATCTAACATATACATTTTCTGTTTTAATATTTAATAGGAAAAAATGGGTCACACTTATCGATATCAAATCTAAAACATGTAGAGTTAATGTTTTTAGCAACAGATCATAGAATGAATGTCCATGGCCATTAAAATTGGTATCATTGAATGGTTTATATAACATTTTATAATATGATTTTATTTTGGTGAGGTGATCTTAATATTTATGGATACTATCCGGGGTTTATAATTTTTAGGTTTGTGATTAGATTAATAGAAACATTGTTTGAGGTATTCTATGGACTTCGGAGGTGATTAATGATTTTTAGTGCCTTTTTATTAATATGATGTATATACAACCATTTATATAATAATGAAGTACTATTTGAGGATGAAATTATAATTTTTTGGATGTATGAGTTAATGTTAGTAGAAAATTTAGGTTTTAAATAATCATTTTCATTGATGTAATTATTCGGTTTTTCAATTTTGAAATAAATGTTTTTATCATATAGATAAATATATGATTGATGTTATATTTCATGATTCTTTGATTAATGTTATTTTTTATGGAGAACACTATAGTTTTTTGCAACATTATGTGATAAATTGGAATTTATTGTGAGGAGTGAAGGTTGATTTATCTTTTGAATGTATGTATGATCTTAATGTTGCTTTTTTGTTGATTTAGATTACTTCATAAAATGATTAGTGTATCTTGGTGATTATGTGATTAAGGATTATATATTTTTTACGATACATTAAGAGTGAATGGTGTTAATTGGATATAAATTTAAAATTTATATTGGAATAATATGGGATCAAATCATTTTAATTAATTTGTATTACGACTGAATTTTGGATATTGTGGTATTGTTATTTTTATTAAGGTTTATTCATTTTGGGAATTATCATATATTTTTCTATCTATTTATTTTAAATTATTTTTTAATGATAAAAGGAAGGTATTTATATCCCTTCATAGATTATGTGATCTGATAAAGGATGATTCTAGTATATCAGGTATACAAAAATTCATCATGAAAATCATTGTATGATAAAATATATGTAATTGTAGTGTTAATTTATTAAAGGATGAAATTATTCATTTCAAGAAAGTATTTTTCATTGTGTTATTATTCCAGAGATTAAAATAATTCATCAACACTAGGAAAGTGTTCTTGAAACAAAAATATAATCTTATTAACTTATCTCTAAATGAATTGATGGTATTTTATACATATCATGGATTTATGGGTTTTATTCATCTACTTTACCTTGACCATTCACATTCTTTTCCTAAATGTTCTTTACCATTATCCATAATTATTTTGAAATTAAAATTTTCTTCATATCTATATATAAACCTTTCACTATTATTACTATCGAATTTTGGAAACCAAGTTTTGTTTTATTATTGCTAACCTATATAATTCCCTTTCCCTATTTTATAGACGATGTTTTATTATCCATTTTTATTATTTGGGATATTAATAATTTCATTTCAAATGATAAAAAATTTATTATGAAGAATTATTTCAAATTTCATGGATTAAATTTATTAGCGGGGAAAATTTAATATCATATTATTTTAAACGAGTGTCTTTATTTGACACTGTACAAGATATGAAACAATGAGATTAAAGGAACTTTAAAATATTATTTTTAAAATATTACTATTATATCCTATGCATTTATTTTAAAGGGTATATATGGTGACCCTTCTCGCCATTACATGTTAATTCATTATTTTTTATATACTATTACACATAATAAAAACCAAATGATTATGAAACATACTGTATTTGGGAATTTGTTATATTAAATGACAACATAAAACATGGGATACAACAACAGTATAGAATAATTACCTAGCATGATCATGTTATTCCACCTTATGTATAACTGTTTGGGATAACCTAGGGATATACATAAGAACAAGTTGAGCTATAAAGCCGAGTTAAGGAATAATCATGGTATAACACGATGAAGATAATACATGTAAGAAAAAATGTATGTTAAGGAAGAATAAACTGAGTTATAATCAAAACATGAACAATATTTCATGATATAACATGATAACATAAAGGAATCTGGGGAAATGTTGTAATAACTTTATACACTGCAGCATAAACATATTTATAGGCTAACTACCAACACATCATAATGTATTAAGTATCGTGATGGATCTAGTTCACTACCTAAAACCTTACATGATGACTCATGAGGTTATTACATTACCTAATGCATTTTACCCCTCTATAATTCTTGGCACAATAGTCACTTTCAATCCATTATCATGCTTAATTGGGCCACAAAGATCACAAAACAAAGAATCATTTATCATGACACATCCTTCCATGACCATGGTGTGTGGAATACCTAAATTTATATCCTCAATCAAATAGGGGCATGAAGGTGTAAAAATTTGATATGAAATGAGTACATGTATTCAATAGGTAGCGTCCCTATCTCGGAAGCCACCTAGATGGTGTCCCAAGCTGGGTTGGACACAAAACTTCAAGCACATCTTCCCGAATACCAGTGGCTGTCAACTAGAAGTGAGGGACTTTTTTGTGTCTGTGGGGGGGACTTTTCCCTCATATGTAATATGTAATATCACAGAGGATGTAACAAGAAATAAATAATAACTAGAGAAATAATATAAATTAATAAACTACAGAATAAGTAATATAAATAATCCAATGAAAAAATAATCAAGGGTGGAAGCTCACAAAACAATGTCTTTCCATGATGTTTCTCTAAATTGAATGTAATGAAAAAAAAACTCAAGAATACTATGAACTAAAAGAAAATACATAAAGTAATAATTTCACCATGAGCGAGGCTTAGTCCTCTTCCCCAGTCTCCATCCTTATCAGCAAGAAACAATCAATAATCGAAAGTAGCACACTCCCCTATGTCAATACCTGTATGCGTGTAATCTACTCTGGTGTCAACAATGCCCGAGTAGGGTGTGAGATAAAATCCCAGTAGTCTATAACCCAAGGTGTCTAAACCTTTCCATTTCATGTAGTAAATAAATTCATTGTTCCATTATATAATAATTGAAGATAAATAATTGAGTGCAATAAAATAAATAACTCAGCCGGAGTTCCAAACGTCACACATCCCAAATCTATTACTTCGGCCTATGACGGAAGTCTGAAGGGAGTAACTATAAGAAGATTACAATCATGCATGTATATAAACACTCAAAGAGAAAGGTACTCCAAGAAAGAGTCTTACCCCAAGCTTGCATGTTAAATTTGGGTCTAAGTCATGTGTAAACAAGGTTTGCATCAACGGACCAGAAAATATCACCAATATCAAGAGACTTAGAGAAGCATTAATATGGACCATCAGTGCATCATTATTAAGGTTCAAGTTGAGGGTTTCAGTCCAAGACCGTCCTAAAGGAATCACTATGGAACATCCTTCAAATAATCCAATACCACCAGGCCTGTCCAAAGAAATATTTTGAAAGACCAAGTATCGATCGAGGCATGGATTTACCCTAAGTCCATATCAATCTCGCAAAAAGGGACTGATAATCATCTAAGGTTGGATTAGACTCATTTCCAATGGATCCATCCCCGATGGGCCCTTTTGGAATTGGAATCACTCAAAAGTATTAGAAAACCCAGGAAAGTGTCGGTATGGTAAACACAAACACACCCCCCTGCGCGTAGTGGTAACCAATCCGGAACAGAGGGTCTAAGTGTGTCCCTTAATACAAGACCCACCTTCTTTCCCCAACCAAAATTTAATTAATGTTTTCAGAGCAACATATATGACATAATAAGAATATGAAACAGTGTCTTGAAAACTAAAAAGATACACTAGTGCATCATAAGGTATAAATTAAATATTAAAGCATAACAATATTAACAAGGCAAGATACCACATAAACATAAAAAGATAAATTAAATTTTTAATAAATAAATAATTCATCACAAAAAACTATCAATTATGAAACAATTCATGTTTCATAATTTGTCTAAATTAATTATTTAAATTACACACAACAATGATAAGTTGAGAAACACATGTAGTTAATTAAATTAAATGTCTGGGCTAACAGAATTTATACCGGCCACATTGGTGCACCCAAAAGGGTGTCCAAAGACATTGAAACAAATTAAAAAAAATCTAATTTATGATAAATATTCCTGCAACAATTAGATGAAACAAATAATATTAAGAAATTGGGTGAATTTTTACAGAATCGATAGGCACCAACTAATGGCACAATGGCGCGTTTTTTTATAAATCACAACGAAATAGAGGTAAAACATGTAGAAACCATACCTTATAGTCTGAGATGACTCTATTAACCTTGTTAGGCTTTGATTTGACCAAAAATGTATGAAAATAGACGATTTTAGAAAAACCCCAAAATATGGTAGAATCCATCCACGAAGAGCTACGCGAAGGATAGTCAATAAAACACTATGATTCTGAATGCGCAAGGTTATACTTGCCTTATTGTATATAGATCACTTGCCGACGAAGAAAAAGGATGATGAACGGAGGCACTAAGTTCTTCTGAAGAGGGATTAAGGTGGTCCGCCATATAGGGATAGGGGGAGGCGTGAAGTGAGAGGGAGGAGAGGAAGAGAGGAGAGAAAAAGAAGGAATGAATGAAAAGAAATGAATATAAAATAAAAAAATAAGAGAAAAATAACAATAATGAAAATGGGAAAATAAAATACAATAAAAAGGATGGAAAAGAAAAAGGATAAAAATAATAAAAAAATTGAAATCTCCCATTTTAATTATTTTTATTTTTCTGTAACCCCCTTTCTATTTTATTTTTAAATTTACTTTTATCCATTATTGATTTATTTTAAATTTCATTAAATATCCTCTTATTTCTTTATAATAACTAAATAATTATTTTAATCTCGAACACCATGCTAAAGCGAGAAATAAAATTTTTCATAAATCCTATACAGTTATTTAAATTATTTAAATAGTTTTTTGGGACCCGCAGCAGGGTGCGCCGACATGCGCCATGGGTCACTTTATGGAATTAGACAACAAAAAATAAAAACAGTCCACACCTGATTAAGACCAAGACATTACAACCTCCCCTTTTTAAGACAACTCATCCCTAAGTTTCCCTTCTAAGGGTAGTGGAATATCGTTAGGGAAAAGTTCGGTCACTATACATATAGATCCATATCTCGCTTCCAGGTCTCGTCTTGAAGGCATCCATGTTGCAATAACACCGGGACCCGAGGGACTGTCTTTCCTCGGAGGAATTTCATGCTATGATCGACGATAAAGATCAGATACTCCACGAAGGATGCATTTACCTCAAGCTTGATATCATCAGGGTTAATAGAATGAGATGGGTCTTGATGATATTTTCAGAGCTTATATACAAGGAAAACATCATTCGTGAAATGATACCTCTGAGGTAGCAGTAACCGATAGGCTATTGGCCCAACTCTATCAAATCTCTCAAATAGACTGACATATCACATCGATAACATTCTCTGCCTCCTGATCCGCATGTGACCCATCCTCAAAGAAACATGTAGAAAGACTTGATGTCTGACCTCTATCTGTAGAGGTCTATGACGAAGATTAGAATAAGACTTCTGTCAGGACTGAGCTATATTCAAATGCTTCTGAATCAGCTGGACTTGCTTAGAAGTCTCCTGAACGAGATGAGGACCCATTAGAGATTCCTCACATGATTCGAGCTAGCATAAAGATGAATATTACAATATACCCTATAGGGCCTCATACAAATATTTTTAATTGTAAAATGGAAGCTTCTATTATAGGTGAACTCAACAAGAGGAATTTGCTTCTCCCACGAACCGCCAAAATCCAAGATAAAATCCCATAACATATCCTCTAACACTTGTATCATTCTTTCAGACTGCCCATCGGTTAGAGGGTGATATGCAGTACTCAAATGTACTTGTGAACCCAATGTATTTTTCAACCCTTTATAGAACCATCAAGTGAATCATGAATCTCTATTTGAGACAGTAGAACGTGGTATGCCATGAATTCCTAGTATCTCATGGATATACAACCTTCCCAAATCAGCAATTGTAAAGGTCCCCCAGATTGTCAAGAAGTGTGCATCCTTGGTCAACCTATCAAAAATCACTGATAATGCATTGCTACATAGATGAGATCTTGGAAAAATTATAATTAAATCAATGGTGATGTCATTCCATTTCAATTTGGAATGGATAGGGGATATAGGTGTCCAGTATGTCACTGGTGCTCTGCCTTCACCTATTGGCAGGTGGAGCACTGAGTGATGAAACTGGTTATCTGCTTTTTCATACCAGGACACTAATACTTTCGACACATGTATTTGTACATCTTGGTCAGTCTAAGATGAACCACCCAAATAGTGGTGTCATATTCCTTCATTATCTCTCCCCATATACCCGAAGGTTCCCATACGTGGCAATGGAAAGGGAGAGTTTCCCTACCACAAACAACCCTATAAGGTGGTGGGTTATCTCCTCTAACGCATTCCCTCAAAACGATCCCATAAGGATCAGTCAACTGTTGACTGTGGACTTTCCCTAGAAGAGAGGACGTCACTCTAACAGCTGCTAGAACTAATTTCTTGTGTTGTTTGTGAACATCCAGATGCATCTCTAAAAACAAATCCATCATCTTTCACTTACTATTGGAAACCTGAATGGATTATGTCTACGTCTTATGGCTTAAAGAATATGCAAAGTCATTACCCTTACCAGGGTTATAAAAAAGATCAAAATCAAACGACTATAAGTATTTGACCAACCTACACTTCATTAATTTAATGTCTCGTTGAGTAGAGATATATTTTATGCTTTTATGATCTGTATAAACAACAAATATTTCACCCAAAATGAAGTGTCTCCAACAACATAGAGAATGAACCACAACTGCCAACTCAATGATGTGTGTAGGATAGTTCCACTCATGAGGTCTCAACTGGAGGAATCCATAGTTCACTACTCGATCACCATTTATCAAACCATCACCTAGTCCGACTCCTGAAGCATTATAATAAACAACATAATGTTTAATTGGCTCAGGATGTATCAGGATTATAGATGAGGTTAATATTCCTTTCAATTACTGAAATGAATTTTCACAAGCTTCTGACTAGATGAACTGTACACCTTTCTTATCCAGGACCATAATAGGTGTTGTTAATCAGTATAAATCATGTATGAAACACCTGTAATATCCAGCAATCCCCAAGAAACCGTGGATATCGATGACACTATTGGGATTCTCCCATGAAACTAATATGCTCACCTTTTCTGGATCAACTGATAACCCTAATTCAAATATAATATGACCCATGAAGTGTAATTTATCAATCCAGAAGTGGAATTTGCTGAGCTTAGAGTATAGCTGCTGCTCTCTCAGTGTACATAGAATGATCTCAATATGGGTTTCATGGTCATGTATAGAACACAAATACAATAAGATATAGTGCACAAATGATACCATAAAGTAATCAAGATATAGGTGAAAACCCCAGTTCATCAGATCCATGAATACTATTGGTGCATTCGTGAGGTTGAATGGAATAACCAGATACTTGTAGAAGCCGTACATACTTTGGAACATTGTACGTGGTATTTTAGATAGTCGCACATGCACCTAGTGATATAATGACCACAGATCAATCTTGGAGACAATAGTTTCTCCCCAGAGCTAGTCAAATATATCATCTATACGAGGCAATGAGTATTGATTATTTACCGTTAGCTTGTTAACTCGATGATAATCCACGCATATCCTGAGGGTACCATCAGCCTTCTTGGAAAAAGGATAGGTGAACCCCAAAGAGATGTGCCACTTCTAATGAAACCCTTAGCCTCGATGTTTTCGAGATTATTTTTGAGTTCCTATAGCTATGTGGGTTCTATCCTATAATGAGTAATAAACACTGGTTCCACACTTGGAATGAGATCGATAGTGAAATCCACATACCTCATAGGTGGTAAGACCGATAAATCATCAGTCAAGATGTCCCTGAAAAGATCCACCACTAGAGGTAACTCAACTAGATGTGTCCTCTGATCACCCACAAAGAGACTTGCCAACTGAGCTATCATTATGCCTAACCCTACTTATTTAGGATTCTCTCGGTCTACATGCATATCCCATTATCCTTCGTGTAGATAGGTGTCACCATAGGGGATGTATAGGACACCCGACGACGATCGAAATGTACTTGAGCATGATAAGGAGAAAGCTAGTTCTTACCAAGAATGACTTTAATGACAGACATGTCGAATATATAGAAATTCCAAAAGAAATGATACCCACCTATCTCAAGGGGAACTTTTGGCATCGGCGTATGATATCGATCCTAACATTAAGCTTAGTGTCGAGAGACATGGTGCTGAAACGGTATACAATTGGAAAAAAAAGACATTAAAAATGAGTAGTAAATATAAAGGATTGAGATGTACCAAAATCAAATGGAGCAGAAACTAAAGAAGAGGATACTAGAATAGTAACTTCAACTAGAGATGTTCCTGCAATCTGCTCATATGGTGTTGATTGCCCTACATACATGAGACCTAGGCCACGACCTTGATATGCTACCTGGTTAGACTGAGTAGGTCTGCTCTGCTGATGTTGATAATCTGGAACTTGATTTGTTCAACTACAACCTCCACCATTTCCTCATCCTAATCAGATGGTGGAAAAAGAACTTCTATCCTATTGTGGAATAATATATCTCATACATGATAGAGGTGCAGGTGTGGATCCTCTTCCAATGTATGCTGAAGTGAAGGAAACGAAAAAATGCTAAAGGTGACCAATCCTGCCGCAAGATCGGTACTCATTCGGGTATCTCATGCACTGTGGATTCTGGGGACCATCTCTTCCGCACTGATAACATGTGACAGAGCTATCAAAATGTTTTGTTTGTCTTGGATTTCCCTACATGAACTTTCAAAATAGCTTTTCCTATGGCCATATGATCCATCACACTGTCTCGAAACTGAAATGCCTTGGATCACCGGTTTAGCTTCCCTGACATTTCGATCTGAGATTAGAGTCTGATTTATGATCCTTATGATAGTGGTCAAACACAATATGTTCAAATGTGAGCAGAAGATATAATGAAGTCCGTCCTCAAAACATCTCATTGTAGTTTACGCGTCTCAAGTTAGAGATGGGGAAAAATGCTGAGGTTATGTGAAACGAGTAGAATACTCTAACATAGTCATCGAGCCCTGCTGAAGATGTAGGAACTCCCACACATGATCACCTCTCAGAGTCTACAAGAAAAAGGGATTGCAGAAACTTTCTTAGAGGGTTTCCCAAACATTGTCACTCCTTTGTTCCGCCTGAGATACAATATCCCACCAGCGCTTGGAAGAGTCACAAAGCATGTAGACTGTAGGTTTGACCCTTCTCTCTGGAATCATCTCAAGGTGGTCAAAGATATACCTTATAGATTTTATCAATGACCCTACAACATGAGGGCCTCCACTCCATGAGAAAGTGGGATGCTCTTGCGGCAGAATGTCCCACGTGAGGTCTACCATAGACGGGGAAAGTCTTTGGATATTTTGAAATAACTACATAAACCAGATGAGACTATCCTAGAACTGAGAGTCATTGTCCCTCGGAATATCGGATGGAGGTAGTGCCACTTGAGGCACTACAAGAGGTACCACTGGTGGTTCGAGACCCACCATCTCTAGAATTTTCTCATTGCCACACTCCTGAGGTATGGTGCAAAGACATCAAGGTGGAATAGGTCTAAAACATCCAAACACTCACCTTTAGACAATAGTAATGAAGATGAGGACAACAAGTAGGGCACAAAAAGAGGTTTGGTACATGGCCTTCCACTAATCACTACAAAACAGATAACCACTTTAAGAGCAGGGTTGTGATATGAATGAGACAACAAGAAAGGGTCACTATACAAGGTCTACCGTCCATTCCCAGGTTAATACAGGTTAGAATATAACAAACTATCACAAAATTATTTTAGAAAACCATTATTCCAAAAAATTTACCACAAGGAACAACATCACTTACATGAAAATAGGAAACTGCATGCTAAAAGTAGATATGTCATGCCAATATGCATGTAATTTTAATCCTATTGTGCATAATATGATTCAAGTAATGTATTTCCCTAGTATCATTAGGCTGAAATGGTAAAAAACCATTATCTCAACAATACCAACACAAATACAAATGCAGAACAAGTGGGCCACCCAACGGTGAAATCATATCAACAATAACCGGCATAAATAATAACTCCAATCCCAACTAAAGAATTTGGGTTTCCCTTGTACATGGGTTAGCTACATCCAAGCACATGGTATATTCCAAATACCAATATTCTAGTCTCCTATCTAATCCAAATAGTAATACAAAAGGAAAAAGAACCTATGATATCACTTGGTAGAATCACCATCCCAAAATCCACCTGGTTGGTGCCCTGAGCTGGGTTTTCCACATAACCTAAAGCGCATCTCCCTGAACGACAGAGGCTAATAACTAGTAGCGATGGAATTTTTCATGTCCATGGGGGATACAATGCCCTCATTGGTAATAGGTAATATCACAACAAAAGTTACAACAAAGAAATAATAAATAGAGGAAGTATATAAATGAATAAACAGTAACAGAATCAATATAAATAATCCAATTAAATAATAATCTAGTGTTGAAGCTCACAAAACAATGTCATGCCACAATTTCAATATAAACTGAAGGTATTAAAAATAGAACCTCAATCATAATATCAACTAAAAGAAAAGAAACAAATAAATAACTACATCACGAGCAGGGATTGGTCCTCTACCCCAGTCTCCATCCTATGCAGCAAGAAACAATCTATCATTGGAAGCAGTACACTTCCCTTTTTGAATATCTACAAACATGTAATCTACTTGGGTGTCAACAAAGACCAAGCAGGTTGTGATATAAGATCCCAGTAGGCCAGAACACATGGTGTTTAAACATTTCCATGTCATGCAGTAATAAAATAATGTGTTGCATTATATAACAATTGTAGATAAATAATTGACTGCAATGAAATAAATAACTTGGCCTGGGTTGCCAATGGAACCCGTCCCTAATCACTTACTTCGGTCTATGCCGGAAGTCTGAAGGGAGTACCTGTAAGGAGATTACACAGATGCATGTATATAAATCATAGATGAACAAGGTAAACCAAGAAAGTGTCATACCCCAAGCTAGTGCATTAACTTGGGTTTCATGTCATGTGTTTAAAAGGTGTGCTTCAACATACGGAAAAATATCACCAATCTCAAGAGAACCAAAGAGGAATTAATATAAACCTTCATAGAATTATTATTAAGGTTCAAGTTGAGAGTTGGATTCTAAGCCTATACTGAAGGAATCACTATAGAACATCCTTCAAATTATCCAATGCCACCGGGCTCATCCAAGGAAATATTTCGAATGACCACGTATTGCTTGAGGCATGAATTTACACTGAGTCCATCCCGATCTCACAAAAGGGGCCGAGCATCATCTGAGGCTAGCTTAGCCACATTTCCAATGGATCCAACCCCGATGTGCCCCTTTAGAACTGATATCACTCATATGTATTGGAATCCTCATGGAATTCTTAATCTATAAAAGCCAAAGACACTACCCCTAGCACTTAGTAGTAAATAGTTATGAACAGAGGGTCTATGTGTGGCCCTTAATATGGGACCCACCTTCTTTCCCCACCTAGAATTTAATTAATGCTTTCAAAATTGAAGATACGACATAATAATCATATGAAATTGATTCTTGGAAACTAAATAGATTCACCCATGCATCACAAGGTATAAATTAAATATTCCTACATAAGAATCATAACACGGAAAGATATAACATCTACATAAAGATGATAAATGAACTTTTTAATAAATAAATATTTCAGCACAAAAAAGTACCAAATATCAAATAATTCAATGTTCATAATTAATCTAAATTAATTATTTAAATTAGACACAACATAAATAGGTTGTGCTATACATGGAGTTAATTAAATTAAATGCCCATGTTAACAAAATTTATACCGTCCATGTCGGCATTCCCAAAGGGGTATCCGAATAGATTAAAAAAAACTAAAAAATATAATTTATGATAAACAAAGCTGAAAAAATTAGGATAAACAATAAAATTTAATAAATTGGGTGAATTTTCATAGAGTTGGTAGGCACTGACTAACAGCACAACAATGAATTTTTTATAAATTGCAACAAAACAGAGGGAAAGAGAGTAGTCACCCTACCTTATTGTTGTATAGGATTATATAACCCATGGTAGGATTTTATTTGGCCTAAAATGGAAGAAAGCATAAGATTTTATAAAAACCCCAAAATAGGGTAAAATCCATCCACATCAAACTGTGTGAAGGATACTAAACAAAATATATGATTCTAAATGTTCATGGTTAGCCTTGATTTATGGTTTACAACTCACATGATAGTGAAGAAAGAGGACAACAAATGGAGGCTCTATGGTCTTCTAAAGAGAGAACATGGTGGTGCACCACCTAGGGAGAGGGGGAGGTGAGACGTGACAAGGTGGAGAGGAAAAGTGGAGAGAAAAAAATAAATTAAATAAAAGAAAGAAAAAAATAAGAGAAAAATAAAAGAAAATAAAATTGGAAAATAAAATAGAATAAAAGGATGGAAAAGAAAAAGGATAAAAAAAATAAAAACTAGAAAATATCCGATTTAAATTATTCTTACTTTTTCTGTAACCCAATTTATATATTATTTCTAAATATATTTTTATCCCTTCTTGCTATATTTTAAATTTCTTTAGATATCTTCTTATGTATTTTCAATCCCTAAATAATTATTTTAATCCTGAAAACCGCTGTAAAGCATGAGATAAAAATTTTCATTAAACCTCTACAGTTATTTAAATTATTTAAATATTTACCTAGGACCCAAAGTAGGGTGCACCGGCGCGGACCATGAGTCACATTAATGAAATAAACAACAAAAATTAAAAATGGTTCATACCTGATTATTTCTGGGATGTTACACACTACAATATTTTTTGGCTTGGAAAATTGTGGTGACATTTTGACAACAAAATGGGGAGTATAAATTTTCAAGAAAGGGATTAATGGGAGATAAATAGGCCACTCAACATTTTGAAATAAAATGGACATTAAGGGTGATATGGAATTACACATATCAAAATTAGCAATTTTATATAAAATACATATAATAATGACGAAAATTGAATAAAGAGGAGATGGAGAGGATCCATTACCTTGTGATGGTGATTCAAAATGAATTGTATATTCTTTATAAGGGATTTGGGGAACCTTGAGGGGACTCCATGGAGGAGAGTTTAGGGTAAAGATGTGACCCGTGGTTTTTTAGTGATGAGAAATGTGTGTTTGGGTGAGTTTATATTGGAAAATATAGTATAATTATTTATTATTTGTTAGAAATAGGTTTTGGACACCATAAGAAGACCACAAAAACCAGAATCGTTAACATGGTTTTTTATCACATGGTTTCTACCATAGGGGAGTTATTTCCATTATTTTGTAACTAGAAAGGAAGAAATTATTAAAATATTACTATTGAGGATGTGGGAGTGATTCATGTCCTTAACAGAATTATTTTAAAACCATAAAATATATTATTGGTTTCAGAGGATTCATAATGGATTTATAAAATTAATAAAATTACATCAGAATAATATTATTTTAATATTTTAACATACATTTAGTCTTGTATAGAATTTATAACACTTATTACATCATTTTGGGTTATTATTATGTCATAACACACAACATATATTTATGCCACATTTAATTTTTAACGAAAAGTTGATCTACTTCAGAATATTATGAAAAAGGTACCATCAAAAAATTTAGAAATTATGATTCAAAAAATAATAATAATTTTATATAAATATTTTCAATAATATTTGAACTTTCAATTTTATAATAAGAATTGTCACTTATTGAGCAATGATGGGTTTTTGACAATAGCTAATTTAAAACCCTTATAAAAAATATATTTCAATTCATAAAAATTATTTGATAATTTATATTTAATAAATATTATTTAATTACAATATTTCATAAAATACTATTTATTTAAAAAATTCATTAATTCATCAAAATAAATTCTTTAATTGAATATAAATATTACACAATAATACATTCTTTATTTTATTTTCTCAAAATAAAAATAAATTTTAATGAAATAATAATATTATGAAAATATAGTCACTATTTTAAACAATATACATATTTATATTATTAGGGTTTTCTTAGATATCCATTTAATACACTAGAAAACACCATATATGTAAGGTATGTGATGGTGAGACTTCCATGGGGTGGTTTTGCGTACATGGTTTGTGTTATTATCTAAATGAGCTCGATCTTGTCTAATAAATAGTTTAAACATGCTTTTGTTGTTTGTTCTAAGATTGGTCTTGGTCAAGGTAAAATCTATATAATGTGATTGCCCTTAGAATATTTGATAAACGATATTTATAGGGTACAATACTACTGCTTGAGGCCATCAATTTCATTTTATTGGTTAATTGGATTTTTTAAAATAATATATTTATATTAATTATATGATCACTATTTAGTGAATGTTTTAACAATGGTATTAATGCTTAATAGTATTTTAAATCATATATTACATAATGAAACAAAATAATTTCATGTTTTTTCTATATCTATAATATGTAAAAACTCATTTAATTAAATCATTTGGGGAGTCGTATTGATAAAATTTTGTGTCATTATAGTATTCCCCACTTGAGAAATTTCTCCCTAGATATTTTAATTTTACACACTAAGAATGATGAGGTAACTATGTTTCATCACCGGCTATGGTTCCCATATTTATTCTTTAATCATTGTATTTTCTCCACATCACATTGAACTAGTGATTTATGTTATTTTGTAGAACCTTTCCACCATGATATAAGATCTTTACTATATAATACTCATAATAAGGATCATTATTGAATGGTACCAACTCTAGATTGAGTACTTGTGAGGGATATAGTATCTATATCCTCAATGTGATGCGTGGAACACATCATGTACTTGATAATGTTAAGGTGTGAGTTTTATTAAAAAAACCACCACTCCAATGTGATCAAGGATCTCAAATGGATTATTTAATCTTAGAATAATATTTCCCAAATTCAAAAAATCTCAATACATTATTCCATGGTGATATGAGGATGAATACCGTAACTCCAACTTCATGCTCTAGGTCTCATCAATGATTGTTATCATAGTAATTTTTTCAAATCTTAGCATCCATGATATGCTGCTGAATGACCTTTTCCTTTTCCACTATTTCTTAAATCGTATAATCACCTATCATTTTGTATTCCCAAACATCATCCCAATATGTCAATTTTAGGTACATCTTCTTATAAAAGGATTCAGAGGGATATATTTTACTGAATGATTAGAAACTTTTAGTCTATGAGAACTCTTCTATAGTAATATGACGTTACCATTATCTATTGAAGTACACTGAGCATTTTATCAATATGTCCTCAGGTGTCTGGATTGTATGCTAAGATTTTCAATTTGTTTGGGGGTGATAAGACTTGATAATGTCCACCTTATAATTTCTTTCATATTTGAGACTCTTCAAGATCATATAAGTATATCATGGGTATTGATCAAATTCAGCCGATAGTGGTTCTCCATGGAGCCACACCACTTATATAAATTATATCCTTTCATGATTTTTGAGGGGGGATTCCTCTAGAATTCAAATTATGTGTGAAGTATTTATAAGATGATACAAAAAAACCCATGTAGCATTATTTTTATTTTATGTTTTTAGTAGACCAGTGACAATGTATATGGTTATATTTTCCCATTTCAATATATGTATGATTAATGGTTGCATCATTCCATTAGATTATTTTTTTCATATATTATGTTCTAACATAAAAGAAATCTTTATTTATAAACCATGATCTACTTCTTCATATTGTACTGGAAATAGTGATTCTTATGATCTTCCTATTTTTGTGTGCTTCTTAGACGGACGAAGAAGGTAATACTATGTACATAATTCAATGAATCCTTATTTATCATGGGATTCAGTTGTACACAAAGTCATGACCCAAATCCCATAATTCATTATTCACTAACATTGAACTATGAGGATTTCCATTTTCTTATAGTTTCCACATTCTTAAAAATTCCCAAATAATCTCTTTGAGCACCCATTTTTTTCTCTATAAAGGAATGTAGAAAAACAATTTTTTAGAGGATTGATTATTATTCATTCCATCATGATTCCCATGTACATCTATTTCTGTCAAAGAATATTCGATCCTTATCAATTCTCATAATTGATAAAATTACTATATATTTTCTATATAGATTGTCTACTACCTTATATGAATTTCCATGGAAATAGTTGATTGAGAACTCATTGTCATTGATCATCTCTAAATTTCATCGTTGGTGATTATTCATCTATTTCTATGTGAGCATATACTTTATTCTTTTTTTATCCGTATATATTTATCACTTCTACCCCAATAGAAAATGCCTCCAGATTTTCAAGGCATCCAATATTATATATAAATAAAGATCAGGAATTGGGTATTTATTTTCATCAATTTTTAATTTTATTAAAGCATAGTATATCTCTTTTCATTTATCATTAACACACAATGAAATCATTTCATTATATAATCACATAATACCATGAAATGTTATCCACTCATGGGTAGTGTCAGTACTGGTGTAGCGATAAATCTCTTTTTTTATTCCATTATTCTCTCTTCAAATTAATCATTCTAGGAAAACATGACTCTATAATTTATTAGCAATGTTTGAGTATATAAAAATTGTGATAAATTTATCACAAATTAGCGACAACAAATTGCTAGCACAAGGAAAATACGGATTTCGATCATATATGTTCACATCGAAAATCATAAAATTTATTCTATCATTGGAGGTTTCATAGAAATCACATCAATTGAGATAGTATTTCCCTTTAATGATGTATCCTCCAATAAGAACTCATATTATCTATACTTTGAATAAATATTATTCTTTTATAATGTATTTATTATAGCTCCCATATTCACCTCTTGCACCTCTTTGGTTTTTGAGTATATTATAAAATCATCTAAAACAACCAAAAACAATTTGTGGAGGTAATCTATATAGACTAATTTCATCATTTAATTCAATATCATAGTAGAATTTGTGATTCAAAGTGATATTATAGTGAACTCATATTGACCATACCTTGTATATAATGTGGTCATAGGGATATCCTGCTTGTTCACCCTTACATGATAATATCCTAAATGAAGACCCACCATGTAGAATTATTGTGATTCATATAGATGATTGAACAAGTTATTAATATATGAAATAGTATACTTTTTCTTTATTGTGATCTTTTTTATCTCACAATAACTAATAAAAAAGAAACCTTACCCATCATTCTACTTGATAGAGAGAAGCGGTTCACCCCATGGTGATGAACATGGGTGTATGAATTCTTTATAGAGATTCACTTTTAGTTTTTTTATCTGCTCAACTTAAACTATATACACTGCACTGCAAATCATTTTTTTTCCATTTTCTAAAGCCGGGTTAAAGGGAACCGGACCCCAACGTACAACATGCATACATAGACGAAACTTAAACAAATTAAACATCTAAAGTATGGGGAAGACCCAAACATTCATTTGGAAGTACTTTAGTGTATTCACTATCAACAGAATGTCTTAAATGATAAACATTTTCATAGGCTCAAATATTATATATAGATATACATTCTCATAGGTTAATAATAAAAATTCTTGAGATGCTGGTGAAAAAAATATCCACACTACTCCATGATCTTTTATAGAATTGACTGATGATTCGTGATACATAGAGTTATTTCATTCTCATAGAAATTTATTTTGGTTTGATACATGGAGGCAAAATTTATACCCATAATTAGAAAAAATTTAAATTAAATTTATCACTATAAGTTTCTATTTGAATTATTCCCACAAATTTACAATGGTTGTGTTATATTCTTGATATGCAATAATTTCCCCATTTTACATTTCACCCAAAAAACTATTTCTATTACTTTTTGTGATGTTGGAATAGTTATAAAAAACATGCATGATATATAGGAATATGTAGAACTAGAATAAAAAAAGTAAATTACCAATTTATAAATGAATAACTAGTGTACCGATCACTAATTCATTGTTGGGATAAACCTTTATGGTTGTGAAAGAATATAATAACCCTTTCTACCTAGGATGTAGTTGGTTTTCACCAAAAAACCCTTGGAAATTTGAATTGGATTGCAATGTTTCCTGGTTTCTTACTATTTAAACAATGTGACGAGGGTATACCAGAGAATTTCATTCCTCCATCAAATTAGTGGGTTTATCCTTTCTGCAATCACTAGTTAGGAATCCTTCCTTCTCTCTTAAAAAATAATTTCCCTATTACCCTTAATCAATTTCTACCGAACTTAATTCCAAATATTTTACATGTGGGAGGTTGATATATTTATAACCATTATATTTATACCACATAATTCTATAATTAGGCTCTGATTTCTGCTTCTTATATTTGTGATACCACTGAAATTTTTTATCTTTAATTTGACATTGAGGGAACATTGGACTATTTATTCATAGGTATCATTTTCTTGAATCCCTAATTATATTCAGAGACTAGGTTTTATACCACCTAACAAGTTTTTACTTGTGAATTCCTGGGTATTGACAAAGATTAAGGTATATCATGTAAGAATTGTAATGCTTTTTCTCCTTTTATACGATATATTAACCACAAATACTTGTTATTTTTTAAGAAAACAGTTTTATAAAAAATAGGAAATCGATCATGTACACAATTTCCATCATTCAACATGATATATCATAACTAAATCTATGAGTAAAAATTTATTCCTTTTAGAGATCATACCTATATGAAGAATCCAATTAACAATGATATCCATCTCTTCTGAAGCATCATAAAGTTCGTTTTGAAAAATTTATGCCTTATTTTCCCAAGTTTAACTCAACTATGACATATAAATATTCTTCCAATTGAATCCATGAGCCAATAATCTATATTGTTTTTGGGTCCAATCTGGTTGGTCCTTGATAAGGAAACCCTAAAGACACCTCCCAAACAACCTGACAAACTCTTCTTTTTTAGTGATGAAATATATTACTTTGTAAAATAATTAATTGTTGTATTTGGTTATGGATTCCCACTCATCACACTTCATCAGTTCCATCATGATCTAGTGGATATTGGATATAGAAAGCTATTTTTTAGGATATGTCAGGTTGGTGACAGATGATTCCCCTACTAGTGGTTGTAGCTCCTTAGTAGATTTTTCTACCACATTTTTTGGAACCTTGAGATAAATCTTTCCCTTTCCCAAGGATATAGTAATTTAAGGTCATAGTAAGAAAGAATAGTCTTTTATCATTCACATCCTCCATGATTTTTTACGAAACCCATCATAAAAAATGATGGTGTTCTTTTCCTTTCATGAATATGATATAATATATTCCTATACAATGTCCACATCATGGGACCCAACAAGGATGTCAGAATGTAAATAATTATCCTACTGTGAACCCTCCACTTCACCCCCTTCATCTGGTGCAAGATAGTATTCCCTTAACAACAATATGAATCAATTTTGAGACTGAATAACCATTACTCTAGACATCATCGAACCAACATAGGATGGTGTTTTCAGAAAGTCCATCTCAGACAAATCTGGACCTATGAGTTGCCAAAATCCACATCCCATAAATTGGGGATTCTTGTTAGTGTCCTCCCAAATGAAGATTTTTGGATTTTCTCCAATAACTTGGTCAAAAAATACTTCCATGCATGCAACAACTTAATTAGTAGGACTAGATGATATGAGATTCCTTGTCGAATTGGATTCTAGTGGGGTCCTCACCACATGTCCCACATCTTCATACGAAGAGGTGTCCTACTTCTGTACCTCACAAACTTGCACAGCCTCCCCTACACATATTGACAAGGGGATGATACCTATATTGCGCCTAAAATGGGAAAAACCGTTAAGTCCCTCGACTCTAATTAATTAGGTTTTTCACTCTTCACTGCGACTAAATAAAACCCCAACCCAGATACCAAATGAGTTTCCGCAGTTTGAATTGATACCTACATGAACTGGTCCTCAACAGATGATTTAAGGGCCTCTCGATAGAAACCTTCCTAGACTACCAAAGAATCCTCAAAAGTTAAATACTGAAAATTCAAGAGTTCCAACCCTCTTGAGTCATCCCTACACACATTTTCAGCCCTTTCAATATCCAAAATCCCTGAGCTATCGAGTTTGATGTTGGATCTTCGTGATTCTCTATCCTAAAAGGATAGCATGGAATAAAGACCACTATTTTCTGGTCCCATTATCCACAGTGACATGCTAAAGTCCGATGACCTAACTGATGGAATTTCAAGCAATATAGAGGCCAATATGTAAAGATCACCATTTTCATGCATCTAAATTCCTCACCCCCATGAACTAGATCCATTATTTAATAGTTTTATAGTCATCAACATCAATAAAAATACAATGGGAGATAAAATGAAAAATAGAATAGGTTTGAATATTAGAACATAAATATCTTCCTACCAGGTTCCCCAACATACAAATAACTGAAGGAAGATTGAAGATAGAGAAGACCATCTCGATGGAGTTTATCCATTTTCCATGATTAAGGGATCTGATGATCTAATGACAGCCATAGTCCTTTGTCACATAATGGTCTAAATTTTATCTTGTTATTTCTTATGGGGATTTGGGTTCTCCTCCTGATCTATGTTTTTATTCATAACCTAAGTCATAAGAGAGTGTATTTCTCTAATTTTATCTATTTCTTCTCCTGTTGGGTTGGAAATTTAATTTGGGAATTCATGACATTTCCCTTCAAAATTGTTGTTTAATAGATTCATCTAATTTTTATCTATTATATTGAATAAAGAAAATATTAGGGATGTGGATTTTGAAACTATTAAATAGAAAAATGAGAACCTATTTATATTAAATAAATATCTTATAATTGACATTTATATCATAACTTATAAATTTTTTTGATTCAATCAATATTATCCATGATCTATTTATGGATGTATATTAAAATGGAAATTGCTTCCCTTAAAAATGGGTGATAATTATTTTTTGAATTTACTAATGAATATCCCCCATATATTCATGTAATATGAGTAGAAATCCACATTTTTATGCACCTTTTTCTCGGTCGAGTCTAACTCAATGCATTGTTTTTTGGTTTTACCCAATGTACATTTATGCCACATCTACATCCACTTGTAGTATATTGATTGGGTTGTATTTTGTTGATAAAAAACTTACTATATACATTAAAAAAAGTTAAGGATGGGTTTTATACATTGTTTATCCCTATGGGTTTGTCTACAGTTTTCTAATCATAATTGCAAAAAGTAACCTATCTTTTCATTTTAAACATACAATGAAAACCCTTCTATTTATTACCGATTAATTCATGGTTTATAAGATAAGAATACACACGATACAACCAAGAATAATGAGTATTATAATGTGTTAATTAGTTACCTTACATAATAACATTAAATAAAGAATAATAAACATTAATTTAAACATCCTTAACATTCTCAAATAATTCCATTGTACTTAAAACTGGATGGTATAATCGAGGAGAATACATAGGAATGGGGTGAGATATAAAACCCATTAACAGAATTAACATTCCATAACATGATGAGCATAATATATGCCATATAGCAGTAATATCAATACAGAATAAAAGGGTTGAGAATTGTAATCATGAATAATAAGGCATGATATATAATGATAGCATAAAAGAATCATGGGAAATGAGGAAACAACATAATACACTATATTATTGGCATTTTTCATGGCTATCATCTGAGACACCATGATGATAAAAGACTTGTGATGGATTAGGGTCACTCTATAATCTATTTTAATTATATCTAATGTGGCTAAAACATTACCCAATTCATAAGAGCACTATATAATTCCTAACAGACCCATCTCTTTCATTTTATTCTCATTTTTTAATGTTCCACATGGATCATAAAACATGGAATTATTTATCATTAAATGTTATTCCAAGATCAAGGATTTTTGAATAAATACATGTAATTACCTAATAAAAAATTTATAAGTGCTTGATGGTAAACACCATTGATAGGAAATTATTATAGGTATTCTCTATATAATAGTTTGGCTTGGAAAATCATAGTAATATTTTGACAGAATAATGGGGCGTATAAATATTCATGGTATGGATTAATAATAGTGAAATGGATATATAAAAATTAAGAGATAATATAGACACTATAGTGGATATGTAAGAACCGATCCTATCTTTAGGAATTAGATATAAAAAAAATTTGATAAGGAATAAACATGAATAAAGAGGATAAAGAGATGTTCCCAAACCATGAGAGGGTGATTACAAGTTCTTGGGTGGAGATTCTTGAGAGCATGAGGATCCTTGGGATAACTCTAGATAGGGGAGGTAAGAGTATGGATATTATCAATGGTCTTTAGTCGATTTAAATTGGATCTTGGGTGGGTTTATATATGAAACGAGGGTAGAATGATTTATTATTTATAAAATATAGGTTTTTGACTCTATATAATAAAATTACCAAAAAAAACCTTCCAATGTTATTTACCATTAATAATATGAAATGGGATGGGTTTTTTTATTTTATAACTATATTTGAAGAAAATATTAAAATGCTACCCTTTCTTATGTGGAAGTGAGTGATGTTCATAAAGATATGTTTTTAAAAAATTAAAATATAATTTATGATTTTGAGGATTTATAATGGAATTATAAAATTATTAAAATAACATAAAAATAATACCATTTTAAATTTAAAACATATATTTGTTCATGGTTACCATTTATAGAATTTATTACATTATTTGGGTCTTTCTGTTGTCATAACACACACTGTATGTTTACAATGTACTTAAATTTTACCATAAAAATCAGTTGTGTTAAAAAAATGAAAAATTCACCTCTAGATAATTTAATAATTCTAATTATGAAAATCATATTCATTTTATCTAAATAATTTCTCTAAATGTGAAAATTTTAACTTTTAAAATAAAAATATACATTTATTGATAAAGATGGGATTTGTACAATAACGGTTTTCAAACAGTTCTAAAAATTACATTTGAATTCATTGATTTTATATGATGATTTATATTAAATAAAAATTATCTGATAATACTATTTTAATAAAAATATTATATTTGAAAAGATAAATTAATATATAAATATTAATTCCTTAAATGAATTTTATTTTTAATCTGAAATACTATTTATGTTTTACTGTAAAAAATCAAAATTAGTTTTAATGTAACAATAATAAGAGAAAAATGTATTAATTATTATATAAAATATACATATTCAATTTATTGGGGTCTTCGTACATAACCCTTTAATACATCATCAAATGCCCTAGGACTAAAGAGTGATATGGTGAGGCTTTATGGAATGGTTTGACATACTTGGTTTGGGCTACAATCTCGATGAGCTTGAACTTCTCTAAAAATGGTTTATCTCATAATTACTTTGTTATATATCACTATGGTATTGGTCAAGGGAAAATCATAGAGATGGTATCTCCCTTGGATGCTCTGATAAATGAGAATTATACGGGACTATCATACTAGTTGAGGCCATCACATCCATTGTCCGTGTCAATTTTATTTGTAAAAACCATATATTTATATTGATCATATAATAAATTTTCAAATTATATATTATAAATGGTAAATTTTCAAAATGGTTTTTTAAATATTATAGGGGATAATGAAACAAAATAAGTATATCTGTATTCTATAACCATAATATTTACTTATTCATTTAATTAAATCACAAAGGGAATTTTATTAATAATTGTCCAATTGGTTACATTATAAACATGACAATATAAATTATGAGATATATATAATGGTCCAAAACAAGGTCAAATATATTTATTTATTCATTACAAATAATAAAACAATTTTATTTGTAAATTCATTTTATTAATAAAAAATATATTATCATTCAAAATGATTTAATCAATTTTTGTGAGAAAATATTATAACTAATTTATAAAAAAATTATAAATTTTATTTAATAAAATTGTTATCATTTTTTAAATTAAAATATCAAAAATATACAGTTGTGTAAATGTGGAATTTTCTCTGAAACAATTTATATCACTGTTAATTGTGAAAAGGACGATTTCCATGTAAATCTATATTTTTCATTAAATTATTTTCAATATTCCAATTTATTTTAAAATTGATTTAATGTAAAATTAGTTTTATTATATTAATAATAAAACAATAATGATCTTTGGAATCAATTTTTTCCTTTTATTTGGTATTAAGATACTATTTATATTTAGAAGGAATTTTTTTATGATAAAACCTTTTTATCTTCCCATTTTTATGATTTAATTTAAATTTTTATCCTTCCACATCAATGTTTTGAATATTTAGTAATGTATTTAATATTTTTAATTATGATTTATAAATTATTTTAAATATTTCCCATTTATTTTTTTCATCATAAAAAATAATATTCTAACATTTTTGTGACCACGATAAGTGTAAATCAGTTCATTTTTATTAAATAATTATAAGGACTCTAAAATTAAAATAAAACATTTATTAATTTCTTTTGGGGGAATATATTGTCAAAAAATATAAACATTTCAATAATTTATATCTTTTTGTTTTTTTCAATTAAAAGGAAAATTAAATTAATGATTTTATGAACATTAAAATTATTATAATTTTATTAAATTATTGTATTCTAAAAAATATTTAGATATTTATAAAATGATAATTTAGTTTTTAATAATTATATTATTATTCCTTTTTACATCATTTTTAAGGTAAAATTAAATGAATAGTTCTAACATTACAATTAAATATATTTCAAAATAAATAATAATTTATGAAATTATTTAAAATTACTAAAAAACATATATCCTAACAAGTGACTGGGATATAGTGGTGAATTTCATACATGTACGATTTATGTTCTAATTACAATTTTATTTAAACTAGATTGACCCCTAAAGTGAGAATGATTTTCTATCATAATAAATATAAAAAAGGAATAATGGTGAATAAAGCAAATGGATATGTGAAAAAACATAATATAAATGTGTAAAAATTTTATTATATATGTTTATTTAGTCCCATATTAATACAATATTATAATTATATGATTTTGGACATTTTTTCAATGGAAATTAATTTATATTAAATTAATATTTAATAAAATTATTAGAGTTCCTCATCCATATCATATAAAAGGGGTCCTAATTTATTCTTTTCTTTGTACATAATAATAATTTTGGATCATCTAACAATTTTAAAAATCCTATCATAAAATCCCAACACCCATTTTATTGGCCTTAATTTTGGAAAAATACAACCCTCAGTCGCAAAAATGCTTAAAGCAGTGGTGGTGTCCGAGGAAGAGGTATAATAAACCTAGAATTTTCATTTTATTTCTTATTGTACTACTTGAGAATATTTTTAAAATTTAATAATTTAATAACCACAATATATAAAATACAAAATTATTTTATTAATATAATATCATAACCTATATACATATTATCTTCCATCAAATTTGAAATGAAGTAGTCATTTATTTGTATGGCAGACTACTGCCTCGTGGACCGATGTAATTACTTTCCTTGAACGTCTATCATGAAGTGTTATAACTATGGAATAAAAGTTTATATATGAAATCATTGAAATATATATTACAATTAAAATATAATATATAATATAATATCTAAACATTAGAATAATTTAAAAATGATACCATTTATCAAAAGTATGTGTGGAATAACACCTTCAAAAAGATATGTGATTAGTTTTTAATCACCCTATTAAATTTAGGCTAAATATAAGTGTATTTAAAGAAAAAATATGGTATAAAGGACATTATTAATATTAAATAATATATAATTCTTCCCATAATGTTTTTGAAAAAATGGAAAGGTTACTCATGCTTACGTATGACCTACTATCTCTATGGTTATAATGTACTTCACTTATCATTAAATTACTTCATGTTTGGTTTTAAAATTAAATTCAATATATAAAAATGATTATTTTTTATAATTAATATTATGGATATGATTTAAAAGATGCAAATTTTCACCACGGTCAAGACATAAAATGTGTTTTTAAATTATGAATCAAACATCCTCAAAATACAAAACAATTAAATAACTGATTAAGTAATTAAATATATCATTAAAAAATGAAATTAAAATGTTTTTAGGATAATTTATTAATCTATTAAAATACTATTTTGAAATAATATAATTAATATATTATTATTACACATAATTTAATGTATATTCTAAGAAATTTTAGAATCGAGCTTTGGGATTTCATCTCAATTTTCCCTCATTAGGTCGCATATTATTATTATAAACCTAGATTATTTTATATGTTGTATATAATTCTTTTTTACATTTTGTAACTTGAATATTTCAAATGTAATGTTATTTTATTTTGAATAATTAATTTTTTTATCCAAGGGGATTTGACATGAATGTTACAATGTTATAATGTGATTCTTTTCTCAAGTTCGTTTAATTGGGTTGTAACAGTTATTAAATGACATTGTTATTCTATTATTATGTGTAAATTTATCATTAAAATGTTTTAATAATTTCTAATTATTCTTTAGATTTATATTCTAATAAAAAATTTTATATTGATTAATTCCCAATTTAATGATATGGGTTTTGTAAGGTAAATTCATCTAAATGTATCATTCATTGGGATATACATTTATGATATTCACATATTTTATTTTATGAGGTGTATATAATTCCAAATTAACATGTAATATCATTAATATACTTATACTCATGATATTTACTAATTCATTCTTTTATTTTGTTTCTTGAGGATATCGATTGAAAAATTCCGAAAGGAGTAAAGGATTTATGTTATAATATCATTTATGTTTGGAATTATTTATGTTCAAAGTTACTATTTATAAATCACATGGTCTAATATTATTCATTTAAATTTCATTGATTCCCATTTTTTTTCTGAATGTGGATTATATGTTTATTAATATTTCCTCCACATTTTTTTAACGAATCATCAGGAATTTTTTTGAATATGATCTTGATCTAGTACATTAATTTAGATTTTGAATATTGGACTTCCATATCATTATTTTCAATTTTTTTAATGTTGATATTTCATTAAAAAAAGATTTCATATATGTATTTTAAAATTTCATTGAAACTATTTTAATATGACATAATAATAAAATTCCTAGCATTTTATAAATGACCCTCATTTTACTACCTTTATAGAATTATTTAAAAGAACAATTATTTTTAACATTTAAAACATGAACAGATTATCCCCCAATCCTGAATGTTATTTTCATTGAATCCTAATTTATAATCTTTCAAGGTTATTTTCAATGAAAATTATTTTTAAAACATTTTTTGAATTTAATATTTTAATTTATTTTTGAAATTAATTTTTTTTTCTAATAATGTTTTAAATGATATTTTAATGGTATTTCCATTCAGGAATATCAAAAAAATGAGATGTTTCATTTTCTCTACTATGGATAATTTTTAATGATATCATCCTTATTATTTCTCTGGATGGATTAGGATTCTTTCAAAAAATATTCATGGAACATGTTTCTATTCCACATGTTAATCATTTTTTGAATGGAATAACAGTAATTAATCTTAGTTTATGATCAAATGGGTTCCAAATGTACATTAATCATTTTAGGGTCCTTAGTATTGTTTTTTATTCAACTGGTGGTTATGTTATAAACCAAGGATGAGTGGTTATGTTCAAAAAAGGATTGGTGATCATATGTAGTATTACAACGCATTGGGTGACAAATGTGTCTAAAATCAATCGTATAGTTATACTAATTACACGAGTTCTGTATATTTCTATGAATATAATTTTTAAAAACTCTATTATATATTATTTATTCTTTATATTGGTTGATAATGATTACATTGATCATTATTGACATCACATAGGTCATGATTATAGAATCATATGTCTTATTCCTTTGATAATTCTTTCTCTCGAGATTCATGTTATACAATCTAGGTAATTTGTGTCAATAAATTATCATATTTTATGTTCAGGAAAATTAATTTTAACATATTAAATTTATGTCAATATTATTATCACATTTGAAATTCAATTATTAATTCCTTTATTTATCCCAACTGAGCATTTCATCACACCCTTAATATATTTTATATTCCCAATGTTATGAAGAATATTATTAAATGTATTTTTCCAAAAGGGATTCATATGAGAATAATTATATAAGATTTTTTAAAGGAATAATATGGAATATGAAAACTTATAAATTTTTGGACTGATACTCTATTGAATTCATGGTTTTTTTATATTTAATATTTTATCCTAATTCTATAAAAAAATAATGACAAATGGTCCTTGTGTTTGTAAGTGGTAAATTATATCCTTTGAATGTTGTAATTTTTTGATAGAAAAAATTATCAGAAAATTATCATTATCAAATCAAAAAATTATTTTTTTGTTTTATTATTGAATTGGTTAGTAACGGTTCTAGTTATTTAAAATTAACTTCATTGGGATCATCACTATCATCAGTGTCATGAAAAAAATTAGTTTTTATGATGTATTATAGGTCGTGTCACTGATATCATTGACAAAATTAGATTCATCAGTTTTTCTAGTGTCATCAATGTAATTTATATTTCATGGATTATCAAAGGTGCATAGGACATCAACAACATTATTTACATATTTTTCATGTTTTTCATTGTTAATTTTGTTTTATATGTCATAAATTATTTTATTCTTGCTAATATAATTGAGTTTATAATGATATTTAACATAATTCATGGCATCAATGGTCACCAAGGACATCAATATAATTTTTTTCATCAGTTTCATTACTGTATGTTAGTATCATGAATTTCACAGGGGTCGTTTGATTCATTAACAAAAATTTTATCATCATCATCATCATTATCATTAGAGTCATTGGTGTTGTTAACTCCCCACCAGTAATTGTGATCATTAGTTCCATTAGGTCAATTAACTACACAAATGTAATCCATTTCATTAGTGTCTTTGGGTCATCTAAGCCATTAAAATTTTTGGGTTTGTTGGAGCCATCAACGACATAATCTATTTTGGGTCAACATGGTCACTAAAATCCATGGTTTAATTGATTTCATCTTGTTTATCTAGTTCCTTATCCCCATACACATCATCAGGGTCAACTATATCATCATAATCATCATGGTAATCAAGTCCTTCATGTTTTGTTTCATTTAGGTCCATCAATGTTGATGGGGTTTAATTTTTCACCATTGATATTGTGGTTGTTGGTTTAATTTATGTTATTAGTGTAATAATTAAAATTGGAATTATTGTTGTTGTTTGGTTTTACGACTTCATTGATATTATTAATTTTATTGAGTTAATTGATGTAACCAGGGTCACTAATGTTTCTAGAATCATGGACATCACTAGTGTCATCAGTGCTATGATTGTCATCGATTTCATCATGATCATCAATATCATTACGGTAATCAATGTATTCATTATTTTTATAATATTTGGTATTCCCAACATCAATTATATAGGTCTTAAACATAATTTTAGATTTAATTTTTGTGTGTTTTTTGGAAAAATTAGAGTCCATGTGACTGTTGGGGTCTTTTGATTCTTTGAAGTCATCGAATATATTGCGTTCATTAAGATTTTTGGAATTGTTTTAGTTGTTGGTGTGATCAGGGTTATCAACATTTTTTGTTTATTTGTGATTATTGAGTTAGTTAGTGACACCAATGATATTTACAAGGGTTATTACATCAATTATATCAATAAACCAAAAGACATAGATGACACTAATGATAAGAATTATTTGATTATGCTAACAAGGTCAACGACCTCAAAGAAAAAATAGATAATCCTAATAAGTCTTATAAACAAAATGATATTGATGATTTTGAAAACCATGATGACACTGATGATACTAGTGATAGTATTATATCGATGACCCCACCGATGATGAAATAGATAATAACCTCAATGACCTATAGAAATCGAGATGAAATTGATGAACCATTTCTAGTAATGAAAATGATTAACAAATAATTATATTGAATATTATGATGGCAATGAACCCAATAACACCAATGACCATTAAAACTAACATAACTAATGATGTAGATGATCCCAATGAACCTGATGGTCTTGACTGTTCCAACACACCTGATGAAACCACAAAAACCATTTAATCTGATTCCCCAGACAACCCTAATGAAATTTATTATACAGAAACCCTAATGATAGAAATAATTTCGATGACATTGATGACCATGATTTCACCACCACCATCATCTTTAACAACCTAAATAACATTGATCAACATGAAATTTGAACAATCCAACCACATACATGGCACCAATGACCATAATGTCATTGAACAAACAAACATATTACATTGAAATCATCTATTGTACAGAAACATAATTTTAATTACCCAACCAATAAAACATACAAAATTATCATTTAACCTTGAAGACCCTAATGACAACAAACATACCAATCAAATTTTTATCATCAAGGGAACAACTCGAGATTTTAGGCATTGTTAATTAATACTATTTTCAACAAGTTAGGACACATGAAATAATAAACGGACACAAGAACCGACTAAACTGAACTAAAACATATAAAAATTCCATGAATAATATTATAATTTGTTGAAAATAATAATAACATAATATAATTGATTATTATTATTTTATGGATTAATATTTTATAATTGTTTCCTTTTGAAAAACCATTGTAAGAAATTAGGTATTGTATTTTACTTTAATAAATTAAATAAATCATAGATAAATGTTAATTTTAATTAGAAATATTCCTATTAATAAACTCAAAAATCAATATTCAATTATTTATAAATAGATATGATATAAAGTTATAAGCATTTGATGTTGAAAAATATTTTTTTAACAAAAGTGGTATTTCATTATGTTTGTTATTTTCATTTAAGAGACAATAAATTAATTTCAGAATATTTATGTAACAAAAATTAAATCAATTTTTTTCTTAAAAATACAAATATTATATTTTTATTAATTATGATATTTTTTATAAAAAATTATTTTATGGATGAAATTCCATTACTAAAAATTTAGGGGTATTTTCAAAATTTCTGTCCCTTTTCATATAAAATAATTTTTATACTCTTATAACATCCCATAATAATACAACCTAGTTAGATCAGTCGAAACTACATCCAATCCACTCATAAAAAAATAATGAAACCCTAACATGGTTTTGGTCTTCTGAAAAGAACATTACTCAAAGGTTTATCCCTCCACTTCAAAAGAGAGATAATTCATGAATTAGGGGACATCAATTATCCTTCCCTAGGGTCCAATCCTACCTATTATCTCCATTTTATATCCCTAATTTCATTCCCCCATTTCCCATTATTATATTTTTTATTATTTTTATAAACATGCTTGATGGATTTTCACAACTGTCAATCTTGTAAATGGATTCCACTGATGCCTTTTCCCTTCCAATGCTAAATCTAGTATGAAGATTCAAACATCAATGTCTATTTGTGAACTCATTTTATAAGATCGTTTTGGGATACTAGGATTTATAGGAATGAGAAAAATTAGTCATTATAAAAGTTGGAAGATAATGATCTGCTTTACATAAAAGGGTGAATTGAATTTAGCCTGGTCCGCTTCCCCATGTGTCTGTAATAGATCTCACATATTCTTGTTTTGGTGGTCATACATTTTCTACATAAAATGTGACTCCCTATCCATGTAGATTTTTATTATCATTCCTGACCACCCATTACCTCTCTATAATCCATAAATTATCCAACATTTTGGGAATTTATTTGGTCAATTGTTTTCTAATAATTGAACACGGGTTACATGGAACTATATTCCACAATGAATTATTATTAGAGTAAATTACTCAGGAATTATAGAAAATATACACACGATTGATTTTGAGGAAGAATTCAGAATCAAGATGCAATTTTTCGTTGATACATGGAAATATTCTAATTCATCATGCAAGAGTGTGGGTTAGTAAGTGGATGTGTGTTGGTGAATGATATTGAGTAGCAATGAGATGATGTATGCTGAGAGGTCAGTTTGTTTTTCGAATGGTATGACATCTATGTATGAATCATGTTTGAAGGAACTGATAGGTTGGGATTGAAATTATGATCCCAAATAAAAATATTCACATCCAATAAAGCATGATTTGAAGGATGAGGATATTTATTGTCTGATGAAACATGATTTGGGGGAGAACAGTTTAGTTGTTTGGGTTGTGAATTTGTCAAAAGGGGTTTTTGGGGTGTGTTTTAAAGGGATGTTGGATCCATTATTTGATGCATCAAAGGATAAAACCCATGATTATTGTATACCAATTTTTTTTAGAATAATATATTGATAGATTACTAACTATAGAGGCAGTGTGAATAAAACAAAATTTCAAGTGTATGACTTTGATTCCATGTCTATGAATGAAGGGTTACACTAAATATTATTCCATTAATATAGGGTTTTGTGGAAATGAGGAGGGTGATATTTTGGGTTCTTTGGACCCAAACAATACCATCGCAAATTCCTCATCTTATTCAGAAGTTCTGTGTATTAGATTGAATTCTATACAAGAGGCGATGATGATGGAAGAAATACCTTTTATTTGTATGCCTCATGAAAACCCTATACTGGTCTCCCCTCATGAAAATGATGACTGGGTGAAGGAACTGAGTCATATTTTTCCCTAAATTACAACTACGACACAAAATCTAGATAATCGTTTTGAAGGTATGGAAGATAATAACCAATTCAATATCAATGAGTAGGTTATATAGTGGAATCATGATAACCATCTTGAGATAATATTTTAATCAATGAAATCATTATGGGGGAGACATTATAGAAGATCAAGTTCTTTATAAGGTATAATATGTTGATGACAACTTCAATCAACTATTAGTGGATATTTTTTAGGGAATTCATAATATATGGCTTCACAACCTATGGATGAATGAGGAATTAATGATAACCTAAGACTTGTGGAGTTTCCTAATGACCAAGGGAAATAAATTTAAATTTTATTATAACTATTCTTACATCTTAAACATATAGAAAGAATTTTTTCCAAAAAGGGTGAGGAAAAAAATAACCAGAATGTGAAGTCTCTATGTAGGAATAGATTCATAAGAAGAAAAATAATCAATGAGGACAAAATTAAAAGGAAAATTATGGATGTACTAATGATCAAGAGTTGTTTGGTTAAAAAAAGGAAGTTGCCACTCAAAAATCAAGGCCATATAAGAAGACAACAATAAGAATAGTGTAAGAAAAAAATTGTTTTCACATATTCTCCACTCTATGAATGAATTTCATGAATGAGTTTTCTAGAAAAATTCCACATAAGAGGAGGCGAGTGAAATTTATGTAAGAATGATTCAAGTAAAAAATAATGTATATAAAATGGTTCATATCAAAAAACAAGACCAGATTTTTCTATGCGGTATCAATGAATGAAAATCAACTCAGAGTAATATATCCTGACTTGGTACATGATGGCCAATCATTTTGAATATTTTACCAAGAATAACCCGGATACACAGGTAACTGTACTTCAGTGGGGTTGTAAAGGGTGACTAATTAAATTAGTATTAGTATTATATTTAATTATTTTGTGACTTGTTTATATATTTAATGACATTGTTATTAGAAGATGTGTGGTTTCTCACTTTTCCCCCAAAATCACCTTTCTGAAATTATAAAATATATATAATTTTTAGTAAGTCATGAATATTATTTTAATTTATACATTTAAGTTTTATTGCCATAATGTTTATACCATCTTATTTAAAATAAATTACACCATATTAAAATAATTAAATTAGTATCTTTATTATCCTTATATTTTATTATAATTATGTTTCAAATATTAATAACCTTTTATACTTTCTATAAAAAATATAAAAAATCAAATATGAGAACTACTGGCTTAACAAATTAAATTTTTCATTATAATTCACTACCAAACATGGATATTAAGAAATTAAATTTATGTAATATTTATTATATTTAAAAAATATTTTCAATTCTGAAATTATAAACCACATGAATCATTTTTTCCCATTCTATAGAAAATGAAATTATCATCCATGTATATGTGAGAACTACCATTACCATGGAACAATTATTTCCTTTTTTTCTTTACGGCCATACAAGGTTGGTTATATGATTGAAATAATTTCAAAATAAAAATTTTAATAGTTTTTTTGTGAGTCACGTTTTATAAATTACTGAAAATATGTGCAATATAAACCTTCTATAAATTCAATCGTTGAAATGAACATACGAAGAGAAATAAAATGTTTTTTCTTAAATAAGATAGATATTTATATGTTATATCATTATTTTAATTCTTAGATTTTATATATAACACATTAATGAACATTGAATATTATCAATATGATTTGGTATAATGGTATTACAACTAAACAACATCATAATATTCCATTAATTTTTCTATGTTCTTGTTTGGGTAGATTTACAAAACATCATGAAAAATTATATGAATTAATATCATTGGTTACTATGGGAATACACAATATTTTAATATATGATATAAATATTTAAATAATTGTTTTATTTTTTTCATAAATATTAATTTTTTAGTCTCATTATTTAATATACCAATGTTCATTTATTAAGAATCATTAAAACAAACTCATTTCTAATTTCATCATTTAGGATGGTAAAAAATTCTCGCATAAAATGAATTATTAAATTATAATCAACATATTAGAATAAAATATCATTCAATTATTTTATTGGAATTATGATAAATTAGATAATAGGTAAGAACAACACATCTATTATAAAAGTAGTTCAGAACATCAATGTTTACTAACACTTCATATTGAAAATAAATAACAGTTTACAAATAAAAATATAAAGATGAATGATATGTTTTTTTAAATTATATATTTGAATACTTTTTTGAAATACGATGTTATTATATTTATAATTTCTATTTATCATCTTAGAGTTTATTCAAGAAATTGTGGAATCAATTTAAGGGTTTTTTGAGTAAAAGTTTCACCCCATGATACGTATTTGTTATTATAAATGATGCTTTATTTGTAATGGATTCCCTAATGACTTATAAATTTAATTTTTCATGCTCATAGGGTTATTATGATACTTATAATTTCCCTTTTATCTGATATCTAAACAAAATATACCACAGTTAAAATTCATTTTTGATTGAAACATTACTTAAACTAAATGGGGTTATTTCTCTCATTCTCAACTTCTAGGGAAATTATTGATATTTCATGCCATATTTTATTTTATATTATGTATTAAATAAACAATATTATTTTAATTTGATTATATCTTAAATTTAATTAGATTTTAACTCCCATTTCATGATAATCCTATTAAGACACTTTTATTCTTATTTTTCCCATTCTGTAAGTGCTTCATCTACTAAATTTCTGATTAATTGGGTCATAGTCATTCTAACAAAAATATTTTTTTTCATACACCCAGAAGTAATCAATTTTATCTTATATTTCCTATTATTCTAATGGAATATTATTTATGACCATAAAAAATTTCTCCATTGAGAATATGTTTACCAAAATTAATGTGTAATGTTTATAAGAATAACTCATTTTATTAACAAAGAATATTTTCATTCATGTAAATATTTTCCAACTTCAAAATTTTGTACACCGTTTTTTGTAAATATAATATGTATTATTTTAAATTTTCCCCATAAATATTTTTAACCCTTTTAAAAAAAATATATTAAACCATTGTTAGAATGTGGATTTTAAAACAATGGTATTTCAAAATATTATAAAAACGGTTTTCAATCCTTCCAAAATCTAATATTTTATCTACAAATACATGCATTTATTTAACCATTGAGTGATTTGAGTGATCTACTATTACAGTTTTTTATTTAATGGTAGTTGTTTTCTCTGATTCCATTTCACCTTTTAAAAAATAGCTTTTGAACGTGACAGATAACAATACCATGTTATGTTAAAATTATAAATGTTTTATAAAACACTAATTATATTTGTATTTCATCTTAATACATCATTTCAGTAAATATATCATTTTATATAAAACCTCATCACTATGTTTTTATTTTATATATAGGAAAACTTTTTTCACCTACCTTTACTAAATATTTTCCTTAAAATGATTTCAATAGATCCAATAATTTTCCTATTTTCTATATGTATTCTGTTTAATGAATATAAGTTTTTTATTTGTTTATTTTTTCCTTGATACATCTTATTCTTGACTAAATGATATATATTTTTGTTATTACCATCCACCTTATTTCTTTGGATGGCTAATTTAATGTTATTTTATATTAATATTATGATATTTAACCACCATTTTCATGGATAACCGTTGATTATTAGTTAGAAAAATATTTCATCCAATGGATTTAATTTCTGAATACCCTTATTTCAATTTCAATTATTAATGGGTGTTTAATTAGGTTACATACATATATCAATCAGTGAAATTATTTATATAATCATATACCATTTTGATACTCAGTGTAATCAATATATGGTCTCTCATATTTATTGGTTGGTATATACATATAAAAGTGATAAATATCATTTAATAACAATTTATTTTTCATTGGAATATCATTTTATGATAATTTATGAAATTCTAAATGTTTTGGTAATATGATTCAATTTAAAAAATATACACAACCAATATTATTTATATGGATTCATTATGATATGATTTTTTACATGGAATACATATATAAGGATGATGATGATGGGGATTTTATATCACCCTATGATATATTGAATTATATTTCAATCTTTGGAGATAGTTTGGTATAAGGACCTGACCTAATTACATTAAATTGTATTGAATATAGTCAATAAATCACTTCCTTTTAGACTGATTATCCTTTCATGTTTATAGCTTTTGATAATTGGGACAATACATTCATAACATTACATATTATTACAGAGTGGATACCATAAAAACAGTGCTCATTCCTTTCAAAATCAAAAATCATTACAAATAAAATATGATTTATTTGATAGATCTTCAAACATTTAACTTGTCTTCATTAAATTTCTTACAAATCCTTATAACCAATGAAAATCATTTTAAAACATTGGATGAGCACAAAAATCCCAGTATGGGATATAAAAAAACATGTTAGTCCAAGAATACTTGTATCATATAAAATCTCTTTCAAAAGACATGATTGTCACCGATATATACTTACTTTGTAAAAAATGATATTTCCACAAGATTAAAAAAAACATAGGAACATAAATATAACCATAATGAAATATTGGTGCATTACATACATAATATTGTAACCCTCACGACTGCCTTATTATTTGTAACCCTCACGACATCCTTACAATTTGTGTAACCATCATAGTTACACATAGAGTAACCATATGACCAACCTACAAATTACACATACCCAATGAATTGGAGGGAAATATAGGTCCCACCCTTAATCATAAACAATTTCCAAGATCTATAACATAATCATACAATATGAATATTAGCATAAAAACATTGCTTTTGAATTTTGGTAAATAGAATTTTTAAAGAGGATATTAAAAGTAAAGTCACTTTCAAATATCATATAATTGAAGTGAGACTCAATAGAGTGGATGGAATATGTATATAATATGTAAATATACATAATTAAACATATTATAATTCTATTTCATCACACAAACAATTTATATTCCACATAAATAATGAATAATAAGGTTAACCCAAAGGATGGAAATTAGGGTATGAACTCCCTTACCTCAGGCTTTCCTTACTTCAATTTTGTTTAAACTTCACGTATAATGGTTATAATTGTGTAATTATTATTTTAATGAAATGTTTTCAAGATTATAACATCTTATATTATCATTTTATAACATCATTTTACCCTTTAATTGTAAGTATTTTTCTCCTTGCACTGTTTTTGGTGGGTTCTTTACATGATTTCCAAGATTGGTTCATGATCGATGTTTTTGTCGATTGAAAGTTAAACAAAAAAATTGGAATGGAGTAGTATTTACATAATTCCAGTACCATAAATTATACCATTTATCATTTTGAATTCTTACATGTGGTTTATTCATAAGTTAATACATTAATGATGTTCGTTTAGATCATTTTAGTGGTTCTTTGATAAAAATGAGTTCATTGTGTTTTATAAATTAAAACAATGTGTAAAAATGAATTAAAGAACCATGGATGAGACATAATACATATAACATAACTTGGTTCAAAAATAAAAATTATTTCATGACCATTCTTGAAGGATTTAAATAAAAATCAAATCACATCGTTCACGGTGTTGGTAATTCGACACATCATGGACAATGTTTTTAATTCTTTGAATAAGTGGGACAAGAGAAAAAGAATGATGATGAATTTTACATAAACATGAGAACATCTAGATATAAAGGATTATAGTTCATTCATGCTTCTTGGTTAAGAGGATGTGAGGAAATAAGAAGAAAAGAAAGGAATCTTGAAAAAAAAAAGAAAACATGAGAAATTTGTCACGAAAATTCGGCAGCCTAACGACGTCTCTTAAAATTTCATAAAAATAGTTTGATGAGAGAAAGGGGATATCTCATAACTCTCACATAATATGTACTTTAAGGGGAGATATTTAATGAAATATCCCAACATAATCCATTGTTAAAGGAAGAGAATAACCTAAAATGAAATAAAATAATGAAACTAAAAGAGGATGTTTACCTCTTGATCTCTTATCCCTGAGATCCTTCTTAAGGGATGTGGTGTTTGTATTTTGGTGATACCAGCAGCTCTAGGACGTGGTAAAGAGCCTCGGTAGGTGTATTTGTCAGAAATTAGGCATTTCTCAAGGCTTTAGAGGTACGGGAAGAAATGGGGAGTGATGGTGGTATTTATAGTGGAGGAGAGAGAGGGTATTCTTCATTATTTTAATCATTAATATAATATTTTTTCCAAAGATTTTAAATAGTAGTTCATGTGACCTAAAATAGTTATAATGGAATGTGAGTTCGAACAAAGTGGCCTTACCTCACTTATTATGTCGTAAATTGTGTATTTTACTGATAATTTGATTATACGGTATTTTATCATAATTCACTATTCATTGAAAATTCAAGAATTTCAAAAAAATCCCACAAATTTACCCTGACCATTTTTCAATTTGTAGAATTCAAAAATGATGTCCCTTTTTTTAAAAATAATTTTCTAAATATTACTAATTTAATTATTAAATAAAAGCATACTTAATTCAAAAATTAACAATTCTAATTCTATAACAACATCTATATCACAATGAAATGTTAACCAAGATGATATTATCTTAATGCCTTAAGAAAATAAAAAAATAATAAAATTTACTATTAATTTGTTTCATATTACAATTCATATAACTATTTATAAGGGTTTGTTACTATTCACAAAAAGAACAAGTTGGTTTCATCAGACTCTAAATAACTTGATGAACACAATTGTAGATAACGGTTTCTTGAAATTAAAAACCTTGATGTGAAAAAATTATGTTTTATGTCTAGTTATAAATATCTACTTAAAAAAAGTTCCATTAATTTCTATTTATATTTAGAAAAAATTGGGGTGTTACATTATCCCCACCTTCTGGAAATTGTGTCCTCACAATTTTATTTACTTATTAAACAACTAAGGGCACTTTTATCTCATAGATTTTTTCAAACTCCCATGTTGCTTCTTTAACCATGGGGTTTCTCCAAAAACCTTTACCTAGTGGATTACCTTATTCTGAAGTACTTGTTCCCTTCAGTCAAGAATCTGAACAGGTTTCTCTTCATAAGAAATGTTCTCTTCTAGTTGAACAAATTATAGGCTCAAGACATGTGATGAATCTGGAATATACTTTCACAACATCGAAACATGAAAAACATTGTGTACCTAAGACAAAATTGGAGGCAGAGCTACTCGGTATGCAACTGGTCCAAATTTTTCCCAGATCTCAAAAGGAATGACGAATCACTGACATAGCATTCCTTTCTCACAAAAACGCATTACAATTTTACAAAGAGAGATTTTAAGGAAAACATGATCACCTATCTCAAAAGAAAAGTCTTTCCTTCTGTTATCTGAAAAACATTTTTTCTTGCTCTAAGCTGTTTCCATGTGCTGCCAGATTGTATTCACTTTCTCAGCCACTTCTTCTAATAATTCTGGCCCCATCAACATTCTTTCACGGAATTTATCGCAAAACGTTGGAGTCCGACACCGCTTCCCATACAAAACCTCAAAAGGTACCATCTGAATACTAAAATAAAAATTGTTATTATTAGAAAACTCAACTAATGAAAGATACTGATCCCAACTTCCATGATAGTTCATTGAAGAATCTCAAAGAAAATCCTCCAATTTTGGAATCGTTCATTCTAATTTCCACGGATTGAGGATGAAAAGTTATACTAAAATTTCCTTTTCTGCCCAATAACTTCTGAAGTTCATTCCAAAAGTTAGAAGTGAACTCGAGATCTCAGTCAGATACGATGGAAAGAGGAACTCCATGTAACCAGACAATATCTTTGAGGTACATACGAAAAAGTCAATCCAAATCCATTGTATCTTGAATAGAAATAAAATGTGTAGATTTTGTCGTCCAATCAACAATAACCCAAATCACATTGTTACCTCAAGAAGTCTTTGGTAGTCCCACCACAAAGTTTATGGACACATTCTCCCATTTTTAATTTGGCACTAGCAAAGGTTAAAGCATCCCCTTTGGTAACTTTCACTTTGCTTTAACCAATTGACATGTTAAGCATTTCACAATAAAATCAACAATATCTTTCTTCATTACATCCCACCAATAATACTGTTGAAGGCCTCTGTACATCTTAGTGCATCTAGGATGAACTGAAAATGGGGAACTATGAGTTTCATAGAACAAATATTTATTCAACTGAGAATCACTAGGCATGAAAATTTTTTTTTGAAAAAATAAAACACAATCTTTATCAAGGTTAAATTCTAAAAACTTACACATTTTAATTAATTCTACCTTTTTCTGTATCTCACTGTCTTCCTTCTGCGCTAGCATAATTCTATTTGACAACGATGACTAAACTAAAACCCGAAACAAAACAGAGGTATTTCCTACACCAAAAACTTCTAAGCTAAGATTCATCAAATCATTAATCAAGGGATCATGTTCCAAACGTAATATGGTTAATAATGAATGATGTTTTCGACTCAAGGCATCCACCAATTTATTTTTCTTTTCAAGGATGGTAATTGATCATGCAATCGTAATCCTTTATCAGTTCCAGCCATCTTCTCTGCCTCATGTTTAATTCTTTCTGTGTGAATATATACTTCAGACTTTTATGGTTAGTATATATTTGACATTTGGCTCTGTGTAATTGTTTCCTCCAAATTTTCAAAGAAAAAACAACATATTCCAATTACAAACCATGTGTGTGATAATTTAACTCATGAGGTTTTAGTTGTCTTGAAGCATAATCAATTACCTGATCATTCTGAATCAAAACATATCCATGTCTCATATATGAAGCATCATTGTAGATTAAAATCTAACCATTTTAGGATGGCATGACCAAAACTGTAGAATTAACCATTAGCATCTTCAGTTCCTAAAAACTAACATCACATTATTATGTCATAACAAATATAACCCATTTCAATGTTAACATAGTTATCAGGCCAGATAACCAAGAAATGTTCATAACAAGACATCATTAATAACATGCTAATCCAAGAAAACTACGAATCTCTATCACATTTTTGGGTCTTGTCCATTCATCAACCACTTTTGTTTTGGAAGGATCAACTGTTATTCCATCCTTATTTAAAATGTTCCCAAGAAAAGAAATATGTTGCAACCAAAAATCACACTTTTGGAATTTTCCATACAGTTTTTTCTTTTATGGTTTGTAAAAGAACCCTTAGATGTTTTTCGTTATCCAATTTATTTTTTAAAAATACCAAAATGTCATCAATAAACACAAACAAAAACATATCCAAGAACTCATGAAATACTCTATTCATAAGATTCATTATTATAGAAGGGGATATTTTAATCCAAAACTTATAATTACAAAATCATAATGCCCATATCTACTAAGAAAGGTTGTTTTCGAGATGTCATCCTCCTTCACCTTTAGCTGATGGTATCTGGATCTCAAGTCAATCTTGGAAATGTAATGAGATCCCTAGAGTTGATCAAACAAGTCATCGATATGAGGTAAAGAATATTTGTTTTTAATAGTGATTTTATTCAATGATCTGTAATAAATACAAAGTCTCATGGAACCATCTTTCTTTTTAACTCACAAAATAGGAGCTCCCCATGGTGAAGTGCTAGGACGAATGAAGCCTTTATCAAGAAAACCCTGCAACTGATTTTTCAATTCAAGAAGTTCTATTTGGGACATATTATATAGGGGTCTTGAAATTGTCTTAGCATCAGAAACTAAGTCAACTATGAATTCAACTTCTCGATAATGTATGACACTAGGTAACTCATCGGAAAAAACATCAAGTTATTTATTTACCACTGGCACATCATTAATCTAAATTATTACCTTTTTTTCAAAAATATGAGAAAAGTAAATTTCATTCCCATATTTCAATAGTTTCTTAGCTTCTTGATATGTTATCAATTATATGGGTTCATTCGTGCATTAAAACAGAAACTCTTTCTACAAAACAACTTCTTTTTCTCTACAATCAATCTTAGCATGATAAACATGAAGCCAATCCATTACTAGAATAACATAAAACATGACTAGGGGTAAAAAACAAGGTTTGTAGGTAATGTATTTCCATAGAACACAATATAAAGATTATTATAATTCATGTTTTCTATAACATTTCCCCTGGTGTTTTAGAATCAAGTTTTGGTTTCATTTGTTGAGGTGATATTTCTAATTAACCCGAATATTTCCTCGAGATGAAAGAATATGTAGACCCTGTATCAAACAAAACATTAGAAAAATATGAGTAACCGAACAATGTACCTGCTAAATCTTTGTTTGATGGTCTGACGTCTGCTGATGTGGTCGCAATGGATCTCACCACACCTTTCTGCTTGTAGTCTGGCTTCATTGCATCATTCAAATCTCTCTTTGGGTAGGAATTTTCATAATGACGCATCTCAACCCATTTAAAACACTTTGCTGTTTTCTTATAAAGATTATTCTTTTGATAATTTTCATTACAATATTGGGTTATATGTCTAAACATACCACATTTATAACACTTCCCAATTTTTCTAACACACTCCCCAGGGGGATTCTTTCCATACTTTTCACAAACTGGAAACTGGATTTTCTTACCATCATATTTCTTCGGATGATTCTTACCCATTCCTTGTCATATGGACATATTCTTCACCTTGTTTCTAAAATGCATATGATCATTAGCAAACTCCAGCTATACCCTCTCATCAGATCAAAAAAATTTCTCATAACTTTTGAATCCACGGGTGGTCAATGCCCTTTTATAATAGTATTCTGTCCTGAGTAAAAGAAATTGATTTTGCTATCAAGATTTTGAATTAGATTTGGAGAATACCTCACTAGTCGGGTGATGTTATATTCATACAAAACCACTGAATCTTCTTACTTTTTCTTCAATTAAAGGAATTTCTTCTCTATCCAAAGTTTCACCACCTTAAGAAAATATTTATCAAGGAAAATAAATTTAAATTCATCCCACTCAAAGGCATCAATACTCTATCCACCCTTGATATTTATTACCATTTACCACCACTGATCAAATTCACCTTAAAAACTAAAGGGACAGACTTAAATTTTTATTATCTGAACATACCATAACATCGAATATATTTTCAAGTTATTTGATCCATCTTTCAGCTGATACTGTGTTAGAATATCCAATGAAAGCAGGAGGGTGTTGTCTCATAAAATGTTCAACTACTTTCATGTTCCGTTGTGGTACCTCTAATTGTCCTCGTACTTTGATTACACCACCATTTATTTCTTGCATTAGATGACACATTACTGTCATAATCTGCTCGGTTCTAATCCCTAGCATTCCAGGCTACAGATTTGGAATAATGTCATTCTGTCCCTACTTATTCTCTTCAGCTACCCTGTTTCATATGTGGATAACAATTCTGAACAAACATACCTTAGATAAAGAAACATGAGTATCTTTAAATTCTATAACATTTCAAATCAATAATAGAGTGAAAATCATTTATGGTATTCTATTAACATCACCCTAACCCCTAAAGATATCTAAATCGTCCACTGATACCCACTATAAGGACCCAAACTAATTACATTACATTTTGTTGATTTTATTCATGAAAACACTTCCTTTTAAATTAAGGATCATTTCATGTTTATAGGTTTAGAAAATTGGGACAATACATTCATAACATTACACATTATTACATAGTGGATACCATAAAAACAATAATCATTCCACCAAAAATTTAAAAACATTCCAAATAAAACATGATTTCTTTGATAGATCATGAAAAATTTAACTTGGATTACTTAAATTTCTTACACATCATTATAACCTGTGATAATAATTTAATAACATGGTATGAGAACAAGAATCTCAGTAAGGGATATAAAAAAACACATAAGTCCAAGAATACTTGTAACATATGAAATCTCTTCCAAAAGACATGCGTGTCACCCATATATACTTAATTAGAAAAAAATTATTTCCAAAAGATTAACACAAACATAAGAACATAAATATACACATAGATTTATATTGGGGAATTAATTAAATAATATTGTAACCCTCACAACAACCTTATAATTTGTAACCCTCACGACGACCTTACAATTTGTGTAACCATCGCAGTTGCACATGGAGTAACCATATGACCGAAATACAACATACAAATAACCAATAAATTAGAGGGATATAGAGGTCCAAAACATCATCATAAAAAATTCCCAATATCCAGAACATAATCATACAACATGAATATTAGCATAAAAATATTTCTATTGAATTTTGTAAAACAAAATTTTAAATAGAGATTTTAAAAGCAAAGTCTCTTATAAATATAATATTATTGAAGTGAGACTCAATTAAGTAGATGTAATATGTATATAATATTTAAATATACATAATTAAACATTGTATAATCATAAATCATCACATGGACAATTTAAATTCCACATAAATAATGAGCAATAAGGTTAACCCAAAGGATGGAAATCAGGTTAAGAATTCCTTTACCTCAGGCTTGTCTTACGTAATGCATATTCAAACATTGTGTATAATGGTTAAAATAGCGTAATTAGTATTTCAAAGAAACATTTTCATGTTTATAACATCTTATATAACCATTTAATAACATCATTTAACCCTTTAATTGTTATTATTTTTCTCCTTGCACTGTTTTTGGGTGTGTTATTTACCTAATTTCCAAGATTGGTTCTTGATGGATGTTCTTGTTGATTGGAAGTGAAAATATATAATTATAATGGAGTAGTATTTTCATATTTCCAATTCCATAAATTATATTATTTATCATTTTTAATTCTTACTTGATGTTCATTCATAAGTTAATACATTAATGATGATCGTTTATATCATTTTAGAAGTTCTTTGATAAAAACGTCCTCATTTTGTTTTATAAATTAAAAAAATGTGCAAAAAAGTATTACAGAACCATGGATGATACATTAAACATTTATTATAACCTGGTTCAACCATAAAAATGGTCTCATGACCATAATTGAAGGATTTGATGAAAAATTAAATCACATCGTCCATGATGTCTGTAGAGACCCGAAGCCTGACGTACATGTACATTACAATACTTTTGGGGAATACTTAGTACATAACAAAAACACACACAAGGATCGTAATAGTTTAGTGTCTTTGGAAACTCGGAATGTAATCTTCTAATCGTGGTGAAAGTTCTTCAATATCTCCCATAAAGGTCATCCCTTTTTTTTACCTAAAACCTTTCATTATATCCTGGGGAAAAGAAAACATAAAAGGGTGAGCTCAAATGCTCATCAAGGGCAAATAAAGGAAATAAAAATCATATCATATCTTTTTGAAAATCAAAACCTGCAAAAGAGATCATAATATCTTATCATGGAATAAATCATAGAAGTGAAAATGAAACCATAACATAAAACATTACTCATTGTGGCATACACACATAATCATAGAGAATCATTTCTTGTTAGTCAAGACTCATTGCCAAGACTATCTTAGTGGACAAAGTCCCTTTCTGAATCGAGTAATCCTCGTTTCAGTCCTGTTTCACTGAACCGGTATAACCTACCATTCCAGCCATGTCTATCTCATGAGATATGAAATCTTTACCCAATGCATTGGAGGGAGATATAGGTCCCACCCATCTCTTAATGAATCCTTTCTTATGTGTGCCACAAAATCATAAATCATACATCATTGCATAACCCATGTAATAAAAATGGGATTCTTAAACAACATGACATCATAAAACCATTCATATAAGATAAAGGAATTCATAAACATAATTCCATCACAACATAGTCAAATCAATGTAAAAATATGGATAGAAACAGAACCCTTTATTATCTTATATGGAAAATAATTTTGATAAAACACTTGAATTGAATTCTTGAGGAAAATATCCTTTCTTCTTCAAAATCAATTTCTTTTCACAAAACATCATGCAATTTTAAAAGAAAGAGATTCTTCCTTGCAAGGATGCGATGGTGGATCTGTGCGTGGGAGCAGGATGCGACGTCGCTTCACCGAGTGGGAGACGGCGATGGTGCATCGGCGCAAGAGTCAGGACGGAGGGTATCGGTGGCGCGGGGAGTTCTTCCAAGTTCATCGGCGACGGCGGCGACCGCGTTCTTGCAAGCGATCTGTTCCAGATCTGGTTTCAAACCAGATCTGGTCGGACATCGGCGGCGGAGGCTTGTTGGAAGGCGGCGATTACAGATCTGTTCCAGACCTGGTTTCAAACCTGATCTGGTCGGACATCGGCAGTTCGGATGGCGGACCTCGGTCTCGCGGCGACACGGTGTCAGTCTGGATGGTTCCGTGTGCCTCATCGTCGACGGGATCCTTGGCGGGTGGTGGGCTCTTCTGGAGGTCGTTCGTGCAGGTCCGGAGGTGCGTCGCGGCGGTCGGTCATGCCGGTGGATTCTGTGCGGTGTTGCGGTGAGCGTCGACCTCGGGTTGATGGCTTGGCTCCGGCACCCGTGTGGTCTTCGAAGGCGGCGCCGTGACAAGGTTTTGCGGCCCTCGGTTTTCGATGGTGGCGGGATTACGTGGCCGCGATGTGTTGAGGCCACGGTGGGGGTTCAGATCTGATTGGTGGCGCTGCGGCGGTTCAGGCTTGCTTGGGCTGCGTGGTTGGTTTTCCCTGCTTGGGCAGCCGGTTCTTTTCTGGTGGCTGTGTCTCCGGAGTGATAGGTTGGAATTGGTCCGGTGGGCCTTCTGGTTTTACCTTCAGGTTGTGTTATCCTCTTATGGTGCTTCTGGTCACTTTTCGTGGGTTTTCCCATTGGACTGTTATGTTTTGGGTGGTGTCTCTGATTGGGCTTTGTCCCACTGGGCCTACGGGCTTGTAATGGGTTTTACCTTACCCATTTCAAAAGGTTTTACTGTCCTTTTTCTTTTCTTTTAATAAAGGGGCATGACCCTAAACCTTTCTGACTTAAAAGAAAGAGATTTTATTGAAAATAGTCATGAAATATTTTAGAGGAAGATTCATGAAAATAAGGCTTTATAAAACAGTATAAATCCGGTCGTGCCATATAAGTTAAAAAAAACATTCTTCGTACTTTTATCGAAAAAGTCAAAAAGTACCTCGTACGGAAAAACGACAAAAGATTCCTTTCATATTCATTACTAAAAACTCACCTAAGGGTAAAATTGGATTTAAAATATTTCAAGTGCATTGAAACAATATTACATATTGAGGGAACATGGATGTGGATGATAAAATACACCCCAGTAAATACTTACGAATAAACAATCTCGGATAAAAATGAGATTGTGATATTTCCCTTACCTTAGGTCCGACTTGCTTTGTAAGTGTCTGAACCTCCTGTATAATGATTTAAATCATGTTATTGACTTATTACAGAATCATATTCATTGTTATGATATCATATATGGTTCACTTATGACATTATATTACCCGTTCTTTTGTAAATTCCATGTTAAAGAAGCGTTTTGGGTAAAATCGTTTCATTTATCGTAGGTGTTTTGACTTGTTGTTCTTGACATCATTATTACTTATATCATGATTTACTTACTTCCAAAATATAAAATATGATTTATATATCATATATATTCAGTATATATATATATATAATAGGTAGATAAATAAAATGAAAAACACCGTTCATGGAGACGGTAGTCCGTACGTACGCATGAACGCTGTTTTCCTTTCCTTATTGTCTTGAAATGGAAGTAAGTAGATGAAATACATATGTATATATATACATAAATCCAGTAGCTTTATAATGTCATATATTTCATTATTATTTCTTATATATACATTATAATCATTCTTAAATGGTTAACATGGAGAATGAATCTCATCGCGTCGTGGAGACGGTATTCCGTACGTACGCACGCGCGGTGATTTCTTTTTCCGTAGGATGGATAGATGGTGAAATAGGGTTGTTTCATACTTATAATAACATATCAGTATATGAGTGATACTGATGTTATTACTTCATAATGAAACAACCTAATAATAAGAAGTGGAAGAAGAAATAAAGATGAAAGAATTGGTAACGGTACTTACCTCTTCTTTGAAGTGCCTCTTTGAGACCTCCTCTTAGGGCACTAAAATTGGTCTTTGAGGAAGACCATAACCTCTAGGATGTTGCTAGGGAAGTGGAGAGGATAAATTGGCAGGGGTTGGCCGATCTTGAGTGCTCAAATTGGTGTGAGGAGGAGGGGGAGGAGGTGTCCTTTTATAGGGGAGGAGAGGGGCACCTTAGGAATATCTCAAAATATTATTTTATATTAAAGTCAAAATCGGTTTATAATGGTTCCAAAGGGTCTTATTTCGAAGATAAAGTGGGGATGGGTCTAAATCCTATCAACCAATAGGATTTAGACAAGTTTAGGGTATTATTTTAACCTTATCAATTAGATTTAACTCTAAGTTAAATAATTTAACTTTTACCATGTCTTTTTGTTTTCTTTCACTATATGGTTAATAAACTTACTATAACATGCCAAACGAACCCCAAATTGTTTATTATTAATATATATATCCTTATCTAAGTCATTTGGCCGAACCTTAGATTTTTAGGAATAAAATAAAAATTAATAATATTTTATTTTATTTAAAAACTATTTTGTGTCAATTTTGACACTATTTGATATATGATTTTTGTAAAAGTCATAACAGAATTATATGTTCGAACCAAGTTGATTAAATCAACACTAATATATCATAGTAACCTAGAAAATTAGTGGAATTCATAAAAAGTTTTAAATTACATTTATTTTGGTATTTATATTATCAATTATGTCAATATTTCATTAATAAGATAATTACTACAGCATCTTTGTGTCATAAATAAATTAAATTATTTAATGTCTAAAAATTACAAATAAAATACCATTATGTAGGAAATCGTTTTAGCTTTCTAATGAATATTTATAGTCGAATTTATCTTATGTATAACCCCATATTAAAAATTATTTACTTATTAAACTTTGATTTTAGCTATTTTAACCCTTCTTTAAATAAATTAATAATAAAAGTCCTAATCTAATCCAAGTGGGCCTAAATGGTCATATTTTATTACTAAGTTTGTTTTTGGTCGAATTACACTTGTCCAATAGAATTAGGACATGTTTTAGGGTAATATTAATATCATATTTACCCTTAGTTACCCTATTTACTATTAACCGTGGTAAAAAAAAAGTAAAAAGTTACTATTCACCAAAAATTATTTTCATTTCATTGAACCACATTTTAGTCCTTGATATTAACCGTGTCTCTCGGATTTTTGAAATTCCATTCACAGAAGCGGTAAAATTAAGTTTTATGCAAAATTCAGTTTTTAACCTACCACTTAGTGGTTTCACTATTCATCAAAAATTGAAAGTTTTCAGAAAAATACCAAAATTTCACCCTAGGCTAATTTCGATATTCTGAGTCCAAAAATGAAGTCCATTTTGAAAAATAAAATTTCAAAAAGTGGTTATTACTATTCATAACAGCTAGTTTTAATAGCATATTGTTGTTTAGTGAAACTCGGTGTTGCGTACAACACACGCTATCGAGGAAGGTTGTGATTGCGTGTAATTCAAGCCAGGTCAGAGAAGTGTATTGTGAAAGATCCTTTTGGTGTAGAGTATAACACAAGACATTAATAAAATTAAAAAGAATATTTTTCATAAAATCTCAGGCTGTTACATTCTACCCCCCCTTAAAATGAATTTCGCCCTCGAAATTCGTCGGGGTTATAAATGGTTTACTATTCGAAAGTTTCTTTAATAGAAACCCACATCGTAAAAAGGAATACCAAAACTTGTCTTCAAAAACTAAAGTATGAAATGTAATGATTACCCAAATAAACTAATCACTGGGTTTCCACATAGGTGAAAATATGGATATGGAAGAGAAATCTAACCATCATGTTCTGATGGAGAGTGGTAGAGAACATGGCTATGGAAAAGCCAGTAATCACAAATCCATAAATTTGTGACGATCTAAGGTACCATCTGATTCATCAGGTATAAGATCACTAGGACAACATTTTTGGTTTTCAAGATCATTTCCCTAAAGTTGAAAATTTGAATTAGAATAAATACTTACATTATTTTGATACAATATCACTGTTGTTCGTGCCTTGAACAATTTCCACTTCATCTCTTAAATAAATGAAGTTGAATTTGTTATTCGTGAAGTGTTAGCAGATCATGTGATAGAATGACGGGTCATTCCATCTGTCTCAAACAAAAGGTAAGCAAAAGTTATTAAATATACATAAGTCATTCTATAGTGAGATTAATCATATATAGTTCCTAAAATGGACTTATACTTCATATATCATACTGCTTAATATAATAAAACTAGTTTATACTAAACAGGGACTTCCTGTAGGTCAGTGGTAGGCGATAAAGGCCAGTCGCACTTCGGTTGTGGGTTCGATTCCTACAGCCTTGTCCGAAGCGATGGGCTGTCGCCCGTCCTGCAGGTTGTCCCTTTTTCTAAAACTACATTACTATAACATCACATAAATAATATCGAAAAACAAACAATACTAACTTATTTCCAACATAATTCATTCCAATCCTTAGGCTTATCCATAATACTACAGTCCACTCTCATAACAAAGTGAAAAAAATTACCAGAGATTTAATACCATCATTGATCCCCATATATCATAAGATATGTTTTGTTGGTCACATTACAAACATTCAAAGTCCTTAATCATGTATTCTCTTGAATAACTTAGTGAAAACATGAATGCAGTTAAAAGTTAACACCTTCCACATACCAAAATCCTCAAAATTCTATATACTCAAACCATGATATCACTTAGTCCTTATATCAATCATGATCTCATGCATACAATCAAACATCTCATTATCGTATTATCCCTTCATTATGCGCATATCATATACTTTCCAAAAATACCTCAATCACTTCGAATACCACATTAGACCAATACATAAATATTCAAATACACCATAAAAGTACCTCAACAACATTACTCTTGAATACCAACACTTCAGTCCATCCACTTCAATGACTGTACTGGAATAATTCCTTCCTTGATTTAGAAGTATCTTTTCAGATCAGAGCATTGAGTTGGGTAATGCCCATGTTCTCCACAAATAATACATTGAACTCCATAACAATCTGTCACTCTATGACCCTTTTCTCCACACAGATAACATCGGTCCCTCCATTTGAGGTATTCCTCAAGGTTCTTCTTCCCTTCTTTAGAAATCTCAATCTTCCTTTCTTTATGCTCCTCAACATGCGAACATGCATAATAGTTTATCTTCCTCTTCTTTGATGAATTAGTCATACCACTAAATTTCACCTTGTTAATCATATATCGCGATGACTGATTCGGCATAATCAGAATATCTTTATCTCTAGGCATCACACAATTTTGTTGCTCATAGTCACCAATTTGTCCATTGGATTCAATGTTAACCAAATTCCTTCTGGTTCCCTCCATTAACTAAAACACAAAAATAATTTTGTGAGAGGCGAAATCATGCTAGGGAAGACAACATAGTAAAGGGGTAGCACCCTCAATATCTAACATCTTAGGTTAAATTCTAAGATCGTTACCGTAGTTCTAGGACTATATCCTATACGTATACTTATCCTTAGGGGCATCCCTAGACATACCTTAGAAATATCTCTAGGGATCTCACTAACGTTTTCGCATCCTAGTTTCCAAAGGTTGACTAAACCTTTCCTCTGATACCAAATGTAGAGACCCGAAGCCTGACGTACATGGACATTACATTACTTTTGGGGAATACTTAGTACATAACAAAAACACACACAAGGATCGTAATAGTTTAGTGTCTTTGGAAACTCGGAATGTAATCTTCTAATCGTGGTGAAAGTTCTTCAATATCTCCCATAAAGGTCATCCCTTTTTTTACCTAAAACCTTTCATTATATCCTGGGGAAAAGAAAACATAAAAGGGTGAGCTCAAATGCTCAGCAAGGGCAAATAAAGGAAATAAAAATCATATCATATCTTTTTGAAAATCAAAACCTGCAAAAGAGATCATAATATGTTATCATGGAATAAATCATAGAAGTGAAAATGAAACCATAACTTAAAACATTACTCATTGTGGCATACACACATAATCATAGAGAATAATTTCTTGTTAGTCAAGACTCATTGCCAAGACTATCTTAGTGGACAAAGTCCCTTTCTGAATCGAGTAATCCTCGTTTCAGTCCTGTTTCACTGAACCGGTATAACCTACCATTCCAGCCATGTCTATCTCATGAGATATGAAATCTTTACCCAATGCATTGGAGGGAGATATAGGTCCCACCCATCTCTTAATGAATCCTTTCTTATGTGTGCCACAAAATCATAAATCATACATCATTGCATAACCCATGTAATAAAAATGGGATTCTTAAACAACATGACATCATAAAACCATTCATATAAGATAAAGGAATTCATAAACATAATTCCATCACAACATAGTCAAATCAATGTAAAAATATGGATAGAAACAGAACCCTTTATTATCTTATATGGAAAATAATTTTGATAAAACACTTGAATTGAATTCTTGAGGAAAATATCTTTTCTTCTTCAAAATCAATTTCTTTTCACAAAACATCATGCAATTTTAAAAGAAAGAGATTTTATTGAAAATAGTCATGAAATATTTTAGAGGAAGATTCATGAAAATAAGGCTTTATAAAACAGTATAAATCCGGTCGTGCCATATAAGTTAAAAAAAAACATTTTTCGTACTTTTATCGGAAAAGTCAAAAAGTACCTCGTACGGAAAAACGACAAAAGATTCCTTTCATATTCTTTACTAAAAACTCACCTAAGGGTAAAATTGGATTTAAAATATTTCAAGTGGATTGAAACAATATTACATATTGAGGGAACATGGATGTGGATGATAAAATACACCCCAGTAAATACTTACGAATAAACAATCTCGGATAAAAATGAGATTGTGATATTTCCCTTACCTTAGGTCCGACTTGCTTTGTAAGTGTCCGAACCTCCTGTATAATGATTTAAATCATGTTATTGACTTATTACAGAATCATATTCATTGTTATGATATCATATATGGTTCACTTATGACATTATATTACCCGTTCTTTTGTAAATTCCATGTTAAAGAAGCGTTTTGGGTAAAATCGTTTCATTTATCGTAGGTGTTTTGACTTGTTGTTCTTGACATCATTATTACTTATATCATGATTAACTTACTTCCAGAATATAAAATATGATTTATATATCATATATATTCAGTATATATATATATATAATAGGTAGATAAATAAAATGAAAAACACCGTTCATGGAGACGGTAGTCCGTACGTACGCATGAACGCTGTTTTCCTTTCCTTATTGTCTTGAAATGGAAGTAAGTAGATGACATACATATGTATATATATACATAAATCCAGTAGCTTTATAATGTCATATATTTCATTATTATTTCTTATATATACATTATAATCATTCTTAAATGGTTAACATGGAGAATGAATCTCATCGCGTCGTGGAGACGGTATTCCGTACGTACGCACGCGCGGTGATTTCTTTTTCCGTAGGATGGATAGATGGTGAAATAGGGTTGTTTCATACTTATAATAACATATCAGTATATGAGTGATACTGATGTTATTACTTCATAATGAAACAACCTAAGAAGAAGAAGTGGAAGAAGAAATAAAGATGAAAGAATTGGTAACGGTAATTACCTCTTCTTTGAAGTGCCTCTTTGAGACCTCCTCTTAGGGCACTAAAATTGGTCTTTGAGGAAGACCAGAACCTCTAGGATGTTGCTAGGGAAGTGGAGAGGAGAAATTGGCAGGGTTTGGCCGAGCTTGAGTGCTCAAATTGGTGTGAGGAGGAGGGGGAGGAGGTGTCCTTTTATAGGGGAGGAGAGGGGCACCTTAGGAATATCTCAAAATATTATTTTATATTAAAGTCAAAATCGGTTTATAATGGTTCCAAAGGGTCTTATTTCGAAGATAAAGTGGGGATGGGTCTAAATCCTATCAACCAATAGGATTTAGACAAGTTTAGGGTATTATTTTAACCTTATCAATTAGATTTAACTCTAAGTTAAATAATTTAACTTTTACCATGTCTTTTTGTTTTCTTTCACTATATGGTTAATAAACTTACTATAACATGCCAAACGAACCCCAAATTGTTTATTATTAATATATATATCCTTATCTAAGTCATTTGGCCGAACCTTAGATTTTTAGGAATAAAATAAAAATTAATAATATAATATTTTATTTAAAAACTATTTTGTGTCAATTTTGACACTATTTGATATATGATTTTTGTAAAAGTCATAACAGAATTATATGTTCGAACCAAGTTGATTAAATCAACACTAATATATCATAGTAACCTAGAAAATTAGTGTAATTCATAAAAAGTCTTAAATTACATTTATTTTGGTATTTATATTATCAATTATGTCAATATTTCATTAATAAGATAATTACTACATCATCTTTGTGTCATAAATAAATTAAATTATTTAATGTCTAAAAATTACAAATAAAATACCATTATGTAGGAAACCGTTTTAGCTTTCTAATGAATATTTATAGTCGAATTTATCTTATGTATAACCCCATATTAAAAATTATTTACTTATTAAACTTTGATTTTAACTATTTTAACCCTTTTTTAAATAAATTAATAATAAAAGTCCTAATCTAATCCAAGTGGGCCTAAATGGTCATATTTTATTCCTAAGTTTGTTTTTGGTCGAATTACACTTGTCCAATAGAATTAGGACATGTTTTAGGGTAATATTAATATCATATTTACCCTTATTTACCCTATTTACTATTAACCGTGGTAAAAAAAAGTAAAAAGTTACTATTCACCAAAAATTATTTTCATTTCATTGAACCACATTTTAGTCCTTGATATTAACCGTGTCTCTCGGATTTTTGAAATTCCATTCACAGAAGCGGTAAAATTAAGTTTTATGCAAAATTCAGTTTTTAACCTACCACTTAGTGGTTTCACTATTCATCAAAAATTGAAAGTTTTCAGAAAAATACCAAAATTTCACCCTAGGCTAATTTCGATATTCTGAGTCCAAAAATTAAGTCCATTTTGAAAAATAAAATTTCAAAAAGTGGTTATTACTATTCATAACGGCTAGTTTTAATAGCATATTGTTGTTTAGTGAAACTCGGTGTTGCGTACAACACACGCTATCAAGGAAGGTTGTGATTGCGTGTAATTCAAGCCAGGTCAGAGAAGTGTATTGTGAAAGATCCTTTTGGTGTAGAGTATAACACAAGACATTAATAAAATTAAAAAGAATATTTTTCATAAAATCTCGGGCTGTTACAATGTCGGTAATTCAACACATCATGGACAATATTTTTAATTCCTTGAATAAGTGGGAGAGGAGAAAAAAAAGATGATGAATTTTCCAGAACATGAGAAAATCTAGAATATAAAAGATTATGGATCATTCATGAATCTTGGTTAATAGGATGTGAGTAAAGAAGAATAAAAGAATGGAATCTTGAAATAAAAGAAAACTTGAGAAATTTCTCACGAAAATTTGTCAGCCTAACGACGTCTCATAAAATTTAATAAAAATAGTTTGATGAGATAAAGAGGATACATCATCAATATTAAATAACATATACAGTAAGAGGGGATATGGAATAAAATATCGCAACATAAGCTAAAGGTAAAGGAAGATAATGACATAAACTGAAAGAAAAGAAAAAAAATAAAAGAGGATGTTTACTTCTTGATCTCTTCACATTGAGACCCTTCTTAATGGATTTGGTTTTGAACTTTTGGTAAGACCAGAAACTCTATGACGTGGGGAAGAGGTTTTGGAGGATTATTTCACCAAACATAGGCCTGGATCAAGTCTTGAGAGGTGTGGGAAGAAGAGGGGAGTGAGTGTGGTATCTATAGTGGGGGAGAGGAGGGATTTTTCATTATTTTAATCATTATTATAATATTTTTTTTCCAAATATTACGAATAGTCTTAGTTAATGTGACTTAAAATAGTAATAATGGCATGTGAGTTTGAACCAAGTGGCCTTACATCAATTATGATTTCATAAATAGTGTATTTTAGTGATAATTTGATTATACGGTATTTTATCGTATTTCACTATTCCTTTAAATTAAAGAATTTCATAAAAATCCCAAAAATTTACCCTAACCATTTGTCGAAATGTTCAATTGAAAAATGAAGTCCATTTTTTGAAAATAATTTTTTAAATATTATTAATTTAATTTTTAAATAAAATCATTCTTAATTCAAAAATTAACAATTCTAATTCTATAACTACTTCTATATCACGATGAAAAATTAACCATGGTGTTATTATCTTAAAGCCTTATTAAAATAAAATAATAATAAAATTTACTATTTTTTAGGGTCATATTACTATTCATATAACTATTCATAAGGGTATATTACTATTCCCAAAAAAACAAGTTGGTTTCATCAGACTCCAAATAACTTACTAAACACAATTATAGATGACATTTTATTGAAATTAAAAACATAGAAGTGGGAAAATTATATTTAAAGTCTAGTTATAAATATATACATAAAAATAAGTTCCAATCATTTATATTTATTTTTATAAAAACTTGGTGTGTCACATTAGTCCTGGGAATAATGTGTTTATTCACCTATATTTTAAAATAATGAGTTTTATCACAAAGTTATGCCTAGACATGATGTTTTGGTTCACAAATTCAGGGGAATAATGATTTCTTCCATAATGTTTTCAAATATTATGGTTATAGAATATTACCATGTTATTTTTCATGTAATCATATACTTTTATGCTAATCCATATTCCCATGTTATTCTCTCGTAAATCATGTTTATTAAATGATGTTTACCCACTCTTATTATTTTGGTATTAAGGTATTCCAATACATATTTCATGATTTACAAGATATTATTTTTTGGGTGTCAATATCTTATATATAATGATTATAAAAATATTATTACATTACGTTCACTTATGATATTTGATTATTAATATTTATATTTACCCTTATTGAGAATATGAGATCACCCCTTGCTTATCGTTCCATATCCCTAGGTTATGATGGTAATAAATGTATGAAATCTATAGAATACTATCCTACGTAGAGAATTAGTGGGATATATTGAGGTTATATTTTGGATTATGTTTTTTTATATTGTTGGATAAATGTTCATTAGTTGGAAAATGCCTGATATTTGTTGTCTATTTTTTTTTACAAATTCTATAAAACTCTAAACATAAAATTTATTTGTATTAAATAGTAAGTAAATATTTTTTTTATGATGCGTAATTTAAAAGGTTCCATTTTTGAGCATCCTCTATTGGTATCAGTGGGATAATATATAAATTTGGAGAATAATAATTTATCACTTGAAGAAAAATTATAATTTATAACGGTCATTAAGGATTCGTAGGTTTATCATGATACTAGTTTAAAAGGTATATATGAACCTTAAAGTTTTTTATACTATAAATTACATATTTATTGAGAAAATTGGAGGGATATAAAATAAATGAAAACCTTAAAAATAATTATACGAATATGATATAATATTGAGGTTTTGGTAATGTAGTGATTATTTGGATCTCCTATAAATAACATAGATGTTTGTATTCAAGAAGTGGATGCATAATCTATAAAAGATGTTCCTAGGGTTAATATAATTGAAAATTACATATGGGGTATTAACTCAATCATCATCATCTGCACAAAAAAGTAGAAAAACTACATAGTTGGTTCAACACCCCTTGGGGATATGATTTTGTTAATTAACATTATCTATAATGACCATTATTTTGGATTCAGTATGATGTTACATATTTAATTTAAAAAATATAATATAAAAATTTCCATGGATACCCATGGATTGAAAAAATAGTTTCATTGGTTAAACCAAAATTTTCATATGTTTAAAAACAATGTGTCAAAAGGAAATAAAACAAAATATTTATGTTTTCATATTCAAATTATTTATGTTAACATAACTATTTTGTTCGTTTATTCGGTTAAAATAGGATAAGGAAAAATAATATGGAAATGGTAGGGTTCATGAATAAAAACTTATAACTGATTAACGGATCGCAGTTAAATGATTGATAATATTATTATTTTCTTATTATAATTAAAAATGTGAATTTCTTAGTCTTACCGAAGGTAGTGTGGTTGATATCTTAATATAAATTAAATCTTTATACTCTAACCTATTTTCATTAATGCGTTAAACTATCAATGATATTATCTAATATTATAAATTTTATGGGGATTATGTGATACATATATGAATTTCTCATCACTAGTTATACATTAAGGTTTTGGAAGCATTATTCAATAGTATTAATGACTTTGTAAAATTATTTTTTGACAAGGATACATTATTGGGGATAACTATTTTGAAATATGTGATTGAGGTATGGACCAATTGTAGGTTTAATATATCTTTGATATTTAGGTAATAAAGGGTTTTTTTTTGATATATTTTTGTAATAATTTATCTTTTAGACTTTAAATTTAATATATATTTAATTAAGAAGTGATGCATGATACTTTGGGTGAATTTTATATAATTTGTTATGTCCTGGTATATTTAGACTGGTGTGTGAATTTATGAAATACTAGTTGAATATAATAGAAAATGTATAATGGAATATATCAATTTTACTATAGTTTAACATCTTTCAGATTCAAATTGTTTTTGGAAAGGTATTTAATGGAGAATATTTCATTAGGGTATTTTAACATTGAGTTACAATATTTTTTGAATGATTAATGTTGCTCAAGGAATGATTAGTTACTTGATTAAACCTAAGACATTAAAGAATATATAATATTAGAAGTTATATTCAGAGTGATGAATATGTCTGGAATAACCTCACCTAAATAAATCACTATTTTATAATTTAAATATTTGGAACACATTTTGTTAAGTGGTAGAATTCAATGACCCCAAATTTTAGACCCTTTAAAAGAATATTGTTCTTCAGTAGCTTAGACCACACACAATACCAACTAATTGAAGAAAACAAATTATGTAAACGTATCCTTATTAAAATGAAAATAATAATATAATTATATGTAGATAAAACTAATGACCAATTAATTTAAATATATATTATTATTTTCTATATTAATATTTTATAATTGATTTATTTCAAAGAACCATTGATAAAGGAGATGTTGTATTTTAACATAAAAATTTAAATTTATCATAGTAAAATTAAATTATAAAAATTAATATATGTTTTTATAAAATAATATATCAATAATTAATGATTGTTAAACCTATATAAAATAATATTAAAATTTCGAGAAATTTTAAAAAATCATTTTTAATAAAACTAGTTTTCGTTTATCTAATTTATTTTCATTTCAATGATAATTTAAATATTTTATAAGTTTTATATTATTGAAATAAATTAATTTTTGAATTTATTATTTCAATATTATCTTATGATGAATATTTTATATGATTATAAAAAATTGACTTTTAGGTGAATAGTAAAATATATCATTTTTACAAATACCACAGCATTAATGGGATTATTTTTTTATAAGAATGCAATAGAAATTAAAAAAACCTTGAATATAAAAAATACGAATCTTAAAAGTGATATTTTATATTTTGTAATTTTGATTTTTTTATTTAGAACAATATTTAATGTTTTAGAACTTATATAATAGTTTTTTTAAAGAAATGGGTTTTAATACAATATATAATTTTATTTTTAATTAATTTTTTTATCATTTTAAACTTAAAAAAAATAATTATATTTAATATATGGGAAAACTATTTATTAATTATAAAATATGAACCATTTTATTTTTAGGCATAAAATATATGTTTTTATGTATAAACTAGTGACCAATGAAAACACTAAAATTGTAAAATTTAAAATATATAAGGAAATTACCTCAAAATGATATAAACATGTTTGTGAATGTGTTTATGAAAAGATTATTGACCTAATAACTTATAATGCCCATTATCTACCCGTTTTCACTTATAAAAAAGTCTATCCACATTTCAATTTCCATCATAATAAAAACCCCATAGTTTAGAAAAAACTCAACATAAAACTATATACAATGCTCTAATCCACCATAATGAGTTTTTCCCCAAATGTTCACCCTTTAATTATTTAACCCCTTTCTCGGTGTATATAATCCACAAAGTGTAATATAAAATTCTAATGACACATTCCTCATTTATATTTCTTAATATTCATTTTATCTTAACAAAATTACATTAAAACGTCTTAAATTGGTAAAATAACAATCTTTATTATAATTATGTGTTATTATAATTATTTTACAAGCATTTACCACCTTTTAACATTTCTATTATGCAAAACGTTTACATGAGGACTGGCGTATGTATAGACTACCACCCCCATAAGGTAACATGATCATTTTCCTTCACCCCTAAATTTTCAGAATTTTTATATATCAAGGTAATAAACATTAACTAATATGATTATTATTATATTATAATTATATTGTAATTATATATATTATAATCATCAATTATTTATGTTATGATCCTCTTTAACATAGTATAACAACACACTTAAATGATGCTATGAATTTATATCTTGTATAAGTATGAAATTTTATTTTATTTTACTATATGATATAAATATTTAAATAATGGTTTTAATATTTTCATTTAATGGAAATATTAATATTAATCTCATCAATTAAAACACCAACATGAATTCATTAAAATTTACAAAAATATTTTCATCTCTGATTTCACATTTTACGATCATAACCAAAACCACCATAAACATAAATTATAACATTAATATTAATTAATAATATTAAATTAAAGTACCTATAGTAATGAGTTACAATATATTTTGTTAGACGAATTGATAACCACACCCCTATTATGAACTAGTTCAAAATGATAATGATATCTAACACTTAAAATTGAAAATCAATATTAACAAACTAATATACATGTAAAGAAAAATTATAAAGATTATATATATATCTGTATATATATGAATATGTTTATAAAATAGGTTATTTATATATTTATTTTTATTATATATTATATTATAATTCATTCAAGAAAGAAGGGAAATAAGGTAAAATTTTCTTATCTCAAATTTTCTCCCCATAAGACATATTTCATATTATACACTGTGATTTCATTAGAATGGATTACTCACTAAAAAATGAATTTATTATATTGTATTCATTTTTTCAAGATAACTATAATGTTTTCTTTTAAATGGATAATTATTCAATTAAACACCAATTTACAAAAGGGGTTTGATTTTAATGTTAATTATCCTGGAAGGGTTTCTTTATCCCATTCTCATCTCTTTGAGACTTGTTTGATATTGTGTTCCATAGTTTCTTTATCAAGATGTATTAACTACAAAAATTTTCCAAATTATTTAATATATTCCATTTTATTTTATTTCAGTTTTCATTTCACAAATTCCTCTCATTATCCACTGACTATTACATTTTAAATTTCTCAATAGTTTCATCAAATCAATTACTAATTCAATATGTCAAAATATTTTTTACATGTGTGTGACTTTAAAGTATTATTTTATTCTAATTGTAACATATTTTATATGGTAATTCATTTTTACTCTAATTAAATTACTTATCAACCTAAAAATAACTTATCTGATAAAATAATTTTTGAAATAAAATTGTAATATTTTTAATAATAACACACATTATTACCATGAATATTTTATTCAATTACTATATTTATCTTCACATAAACATTCTCCTAGATTTATTATAATTAATATATATATTATTTTCTATCATTCTCATTATTTTATTTACCATTTCTAAAAATTAAAATATATTGGTTTCTTATGTAGGGTGTGAATCAAATTTATTTGAAAATATTTTTAATAAAAATTTCCTCCATCCATTCAGAATTTTTTTTACATTCCACTCTATATATCATTTTGATAACCACAATGTACATTCAAGAATTTATTATTATAGTTTATTTTTCAAATGTTTATGTTTTAAAATCATTCACTTCCCCCATTAGAATATGAATTTTTATAGTCCCCCATAATATATTATTTTTATGATTATATGAAACCATTTATAAATATAGTTTTTATGTTTTTCATTCATGTGAATTAATATATATTTTTAAATTTTCATTTTATGATAAAAATTATAACCATATATTTTTGGTTTCTAGAAATAAATATTTTATACATGTTTTATAAAATATTTTTTATAAAATTTGTTTCAAATTTTCAAAAAAATTAATAATTTATAAACTGATTTTTTTCTAAACTAATTAGAATATATTTTTCTGTAACTAATTTTCCCTTTATCACATAGAATTCATTATTCAATGATACTCTTAAAATATTATAATCCACCTTATTTCTCTTGATGGATTATGTGCTATTTATTTAATACAGTTATATGACCCTTCACTACATTTGTCCTGCCCAACCATGCCTTGTGAATTGAATGAAATTTTCATTTGATACCTTTACATTGCGAATGGTTCCCCCATATATTCAAAAAATCAATTGATTGGGGAAATTATGGACATAACTATATACCCCTTATCTATATTTTCTAACTAACAAACGGTCTATTATCTTGATTTAATGGTATATACCTAGAACATTACATATTAACTTTGAACACCCATTTAATCTCCATTGTTATATCATGTTTTGATAATTTATGGAATTATAACTATTTTTCCTTATGTTATTAAATTTCAAAAGGATATGAAACTCATTTTAATTCCATGTGTTATTTATTAAATAATTGAATTTCCATGTAACATATATGTACTTTTGATAATGACTGGGGTCTCATATTTCGATACAAATAATTTTTTATGTTTATAACTAATTTCATATTTTTAAATGGATATATAGTCCTTTCACCATAGGTTAGTGCATAATGATCTCTCTCATATTTTCAATTTTATACATAATAATTTTTTTCACATATCTGTGGGAATAATGAGTTCTCTCACAATGATTTTCCTATGAATATGGTTTATCAATTTTTTTATGTTGGTTATAATTATAATATATATATATATATATATATTATTATTATTATGAATATGTAATAATTTTATAGACCACTGGGTTATACTATTTTCTCACCAGGGATCAGCTTTAGGTGACCCCACATTCAATAATATCACTCATCATTGGGAACACCAGTGGCCTTGGATCTCAAATAAATATGGGAATCCTCTTCAATGAGGAGTCAATGAATAATTTATCTAATTTAGCCTTCTTGGGAAAACAAATCTTCTCCATGATCAAGAAGTTTTACTAATGAATTGGCATTCACTATTTAATGTATGGAGAAACTGTGAATCAATACATATGGGTATTCTAGAAATCCTCCAAAGCAATATAGATGTTGGAGGCTTCTGACCAAAACTTTTTGGTCATATTGGTTACTGATAAGGAGTTACTCTTCAATTTATTCTATTCTAATTTTGATGCATGTATACACGATCACTTCTTTTGTGATGATAAATTTTTTATCCCTGGGGATGCATCACGGATGGTTGGAGTTGATTTCAACACTATAATAGATTACTCAGACAAAAAAGTAAGGGTTTAATTTCTCATAGGGACATGATCATGTTATCATCCTTCTTATATCAATGTTTTATCCAAGACCTAGGATTATTGGGTGCGAGATAAAGATATTTAAATAATTATATAGGCTATTGGCGAATAAGGTGTATGTTGGATCATTATTTTTAAAACCTTAATTTTTTTCCTCTTTTCCCAATATAGAGGTCAGTCATATAATTTGTATGTGATCAAATATTTCACCAATTTTTTCAATTATTAATATTTACATAGAGGGGGATTTTTCTTCTTCTCCAACTGGTGACCACATCATTATATCTTCTTTGCATTGGTATATGAGTCTTGGGAGAAGATGATTTAGGGTATTTGATTGATTTGACTATATAACAAGTTGTGCCAACAGAAAATTTTTTTATGGTTTGGGATAATTCCATTACATTTACCATCCCTTACATGAAAATGAAGAAATATGAGATTAAGTGTGTAGAAAAATGTATAAAATAGGTTACATTTGATGATTAAATTAACTTTCTCAGGCTATAGATGCATAATCTCAATGATATGTTCTTATAATAGAAATTATGTCTTCCAAAAAGGTCTCGTAGAACGTGAATTAATGAAGTGGACCAAAATACTACTTTCTTCCACACATGCTTGAATGAAAAAAACTATTTTTTAGAGCTCTGAACATTGATCTAATCAATAGATCCTTAAAAAGGGACCCATTAAGGATTGTTTCTAATATGGATTCTCATTTAACTCAATGTTATTTAACCCTAACCCATGTATGGAAAAAGTATACCAACATGGTTAGGGAAAAAACATCAGTTAGATCTCGACTGTGATCTCTTCCCATTTTAATGATAAATATATATAATTCAGAAGAGCTTGTGGTGTGGGCCTCAAAAACATCTCATAATTAGGAGAGTTTTTGAGGTATTTATGGGTTCTTCGGTTCCTTCTATGTTAGCACCTAGGAGATCATTTAGAAGGATATTGTTATAGAGTGACTCTGTCTTGGGTTTCATGTTTCAATACTATGGTTCTTATTCAAAATGTGAAGGATCCATTATCCATCACACAATATAGAACCATTAGAATTTGGAACATTTTTCACATGATTTTGGAACCCATAATCAACAAAAGGCTCTCCCAGTTCACCCATTTCATGGTATATGAGGAGAAACAAGCTTTTATACATGGTTGGATAATACAAGGAGAAAATGTAATATCTTAAGAGATGAATCAAGATATCAATAACAAGGTGGTGGTTTCTGATATATTTATTAATATGGACAAGGATAAGGATTATTATCTCCTTGAATGAAACTTCATTTTTGTGTCAGGAGAAACAATTTGTTCTCTTGGTGGGTTATTGACTTTCTCTTCTATTGTTATCATTCACCATGGTTCAAAATTATTTTCATGGTTTGGTAATTTTCTCTCCTAAAAAATTTTGTGTTCTATGATAAGGTTACCCCTATCAACCAATATCTATATTGTGGCTTACGACACCTTTATCCGACAATCAGTCTCATGTTTACAGTGTGGTATCATGAAACCTTACCCATAACCGGCTCAATACACGTGGGTGTATGAACATATCTATTTAGAATACACGATCATCCTTTATAATGAACATATCTCCTAAACTAGAGGATTTTGTAAAACAATAGAAACTTGTACCTGATGGAGTGTAAAACCAACAATAGGGAAAAAACTTCATGTTTATACAATCATTATGTTTGGATTGTCGGAGGATAAAATTCAATCAATGACTGATATTTGTAATAGGGAGTTCCCTTTAATTATTCTGGGATAACATGTAGCTCTTGGAATGATTTTCATGTGTCACATTGATGGTACAGTTAGTAGGATCATGAACTAAATTACAAGATCGAAAAAACACATTTCATTCATTTGGTGGAAGAATTTCCCTTATCAATTGCTTTTTATCATCTATCCCCATGCACATTCAATCTGTGATCAAGGTTCAAAAGTTGGTTGTGAATTATATTTGAAATAATTTATGAACATTTAACTACGATTCTAGGGTGATGGGATGTTTCACTGGGATTCCTAAAAGAAACTTCCCTGAATGGTGGAATATAAAGGTATGAGTGTGAGAATTGTGGGGGAGACGATGTATTATCTTCTCAAAAAATTAATGTGGGAGGTTATTTTGGGGTTTTCCCTTTTGAGAATACTAATCAATGGTAAATATGGAAATGTTCTTATAATGATCAAATGGAACTCTTAAACCTTGTGGAAGTCACTGAAGAGCCATATTCTAGTTATTCAATACCACTCTTGGCGGCTCCTTGGATGATAAGATATCAAATTTTTAGATTTTAATTGGGTATGCAATGTATTGGGGTATAAAGGTTTTTCGACACATAAGATTAATTTTGAAGACATAAATATCAAAAAACCACTTTATTTAATCAATCATTGAACCCATCCACAAAATTGTATTTGATGGTATTAAGATAGAGGATACACCAGATGTGTGTATATTAGAGTGTACTACTTCAGGCATCGTCACTACCAAGGACTACTAAAAGGTGAACCACATGCAGAAATCAACATATATATTGGAAGGTTGTATTTGGTGCAAGGCCAACCCATCTAAAATCATCTCTCTGATTTTTAGAATATGGAATTCTGATTTGAATATTGATGTGGCAGTTAAATGCATGTGTATTCACTTACTCCAACATGTTCCTATTGTAATACACATAATGAGGAAACCATGGACCATCTAATTTTTGAAATATATTGGGAGGGAACTATATGGAGAATTTTGGGATAATTCATTAGACTCAAATTAGTTATGGATTCCATATAGGAGTTCACATAGAAATGATTATGATGTAATTATAGTAATAAACATGAGGTGAGGGCTTGATCACTCCTACTCGCGACGAAATTCTAGTGCATGTGGTTGGCTAGAGAGAAATAAAAAACCCAATGGTTTCTCCTTAGATACATCTTTGGGGGTGTGAAAGATATTCCTTATTGAGGACTTTGTGAGTCTTATTAAACAATGGTAGGAATCTCCCTCAAGTATGCATTTTATTGATGGGAGGCACCAGTTAGATTTTACTGGACCCCAAAACATATGAAATTGGGTGAGATTGATTCCCTATCCATTGGTCTTAAACTGAATATTGATGGATCATACAGCTGAGAATGTATATGGTAAGGAATTATGGTTCACACCTCTATAGGTTTGATGCTAGCCTCCTTTATCTCATTCAATGAGGCTGGTGACACACTACAGATGAAAGCAAAGGAAATTATTATGGTTTTTAAATTTTTCTACTCTAAGAAAATCTTCCTAGATACAGTGGAGGAATACATAATATTTATATGGACCTTCCATAAAGGTCTTTTGTTGAGTCCTTAGGATATCACATTAATGATTTGTAAATTAAAGTCATTCCTCCCCAATGGTATTAATGTTTTACATACATTTAATGATGAAAACCTTATGGCCGAGTTTCTTACATCAAAGTCCACCCATAAATTCCCTCTCATTAATTTTTCTCGCATTGGTTTTCTTCCACCATTAGGTGAAGTTATATTTATTGTATATTCAAAAGGTTTCCATTTCTATATTCCCTCTTAATTATGTTTTACTCTTTTCCATTATAATGAAATAAAATAATTTTTTTCATGGTTATGTTAAACAAATCATTAGGTTATAAATATATGAACTGCCTCAAATGTATATAAGGGTATCTTAAGTAGAAAATTAGTGGGAGATGTTGATGACTTGTTATGAAATAATTTATTTTTATACTGGATGAAAATATCAAATAGTTGAAAACCAAATGATTATTTATGTAAATTTTATCTCATAATTATCAAATAAATTAAATCTAAAAGCTTATAGGAATGTATCATAATGAAATATTTTATTTATGTCCTTCAATTCAAATGGTATATTTTTGGGATGCCACAATCAATATTATTAGGGACCCAAGTTTCATTATCATAGATTGTTTCAATTGTGTCACTGGGGTTGTTAGTTACCTCAGGGTCAATACTGATATCTAAGTCATCTAGTTTTTTGGTCCATCAGTGTCACCAGTGATATTGGTATCATCACTTTGTTGACATCATCAATGTCTTTGATGTAATATAGGAAACTATAATCATTATGGTCATCTATTTCATTAGTTTCATTATTTTGTTTAGGATCAATGGGGTCATCAGAGAAATCCAGTGAATCAATTCCCTAACTGTTATCTATTTCATCCATCTATTCATTAATGTTAGGGTCATTGGTTTTATTAATTTTAGCAATTCCTCTAGTACCATCAGGGTTATCTATGTCATCAAATTCATTAGGATTTTTAGAGTCAACAGAATCATCATCATTGCCAGGTTTATTATTTTTATTATCATCCTCAATGATTGAGAGATTATTAAAACCATTAAGACTTATGGAATCATCAAGACAGTAGAGCTATCAAGGACCTCATCATCACTCAGAGTATTGTCATCAATAAAATTTTTGGAATCATTCGATTCATTAGTTATAATATTACTTTTATTTTACATAGATTTTTTACAGTCATCAGAGTTATTGGGATCATTCGATTCATCGGGGTGATGATGTCCTTTTTTTTATTTTTTTTACCATGGCACATTTCTAGGGTCATTAGTACGATATTATTTTCCATTGTAGTTTGTGTAATTTGTGTTTTCAAAATTATTTATAGAATTAAAACTTTGGTTTTGTTAGTATCCTAAAAAAATTGTATTTTTTATCAATGTAGTATGATTTTTTTGAATGATTGGGATAATTAGGGTAAGAATCTTCATCATAATTCATCAAGTACTAGTGTTTATATTTTCCATTGGATTCAACAACATCATTAGAAAAACTATCATTGATGCTGGAGTCTACATCATTCACATCATCAAGATGGTCATTTCATTTAAATATTCAATATTTACAGCATCATTGGAAACATTTGTATCATTAGTGGATTCATATAATTGAGTCTTTAAGTGTCCTCAGTATTATCTAGAATTTTCAGTGCCATCATTTTCATTGATGCTGTAATTTTTTTGTGTGAATATTAGTACCATTAGAACCATATGATTGTGTAATTATATCTTAGATGATGTAGTTATGATTACAGTTAGTTTTATAAATATCATTTTTTTAAAAAGGATATGATAATAATAAGGTAATAATTGGCTGTTAGTTATATTGGATTTTTCATAATCATCGGGAATATTGGGGATGTATTTGTTATTGGTTTCATGAGTTTCTTTAATATTATTAGCCATTTAAAAATTTTATGGGATCATTTTCATCATAATCATTTGGGTAATCAGGTTCTATCTCATAATTGTGTTTATCACTGTCATAATTTTAATTAAAATCCCCCAACCATTGGATTCATTGTCATAATTAAGTTAATGTGTGTATTTGGGGATATCAAGGATATCATCTTCAAGTAGTTATTTAATTCATTAGTATCTTGGAAATCATTTGTTTAATCAAGGTTGTATGAATAAAAGGTTTCATTTAATTCATTTTGTGTCATCAATTAATTCATTGGAATTAGGGTCATCATTATCATCCACATCATCATTGTTGTTGGGGACATTGAGATCAACAATTTTCTCAACCTCATTGAGACCATTTTTCCCTTAGGTTTAGTTCCATCTATTTTTATTAATGATTTTTTTGGGTATATCAAGGTCATTGAAAATTATGATAACACTAATGTGAAATATCCTATTACCAAATTATACTAACAGATCACATTTATGAAAATGTCACTAATTACACCAACTATAGTGATGACCCAAATGGTGATCATAATTGTTATGAAAATGAATACCCTAGAGAAACAGATTACTCCTATCTCCTAGAAAACCTGAAAACATCATCCACCATATGGAAGTTAATAATATAGTAGACCCTAATTTATAGGATAAGCACAATGAGGCTTTATGATACCATGGAACGAATTATGATGAATAAAATGATGAAAATGATGATAACAATGACCCCAATGAACTAGATGGAAAAAATGAGAGAATGGCATGGAAAACCTTGTGAACATAATGAACCATCAATGATGTCGACATTGATTACCTCGCAAAATAATAAATAATTTTATGATATTTATGAATCAATTATCATGGTGACCCTATGATTAATTAAACCCTTATTTTATCATTTACACTAGTAGAAATATTTCCTTCAAAGACCCGAAACATCCAATTTTAGTGAATAAGTCGATGAATTAAAGAGCTATATGACCTAATGAGGATAAAGAATGTGAAAAACCATATAAAACAAATATACAATATATGACCAATTAAATTGACCCAATCTAAAACATTTCCAACACTCCTAGCCATAAGGACCACGATGATGCTAATTATCATTGGGTTGATAATGATGATGACCTCAATGAATTATTGATTCTATTAGAAATTATAATATACAAGTAATATATGATCCTAGAGTGATCGATATGACTTGTGACGCTAACAAACTATTGACAATGATTAAACTAATAGAACGGATTAACCCTATTTTATGGTAACATTAATCATCTTAAATAATGTAAAACTATAATGATATTTATGAAAAAGTAATTTCAAAGGATGTTGAGGATGTTGATTCCTTGAATTTTGTTATTACACTAATGATGTTGTCACACCAATGGCCCAAAAAATGTACAATAATTTTGATGAAATAGTTGATACCAATAACCCCAAAATTTCCACTAATTCAAGAATTCCCTCATATGAATTGACTAATCCACTATCATTAAAAACCATTACCATCCTAATGAAATTCATGGATCTATCATCCTTGATGGTACTGGGGACACAAGTAAAACCAATAACCCTAATGAATCCCAATAACCAGATAAATCCCACACCACTACCATTGTTACCAATAATAATGACCTCATAGAACTATCAATTTCAACGGTGTTGTCGATATAAGTAACATTAATGGGTTATTTTGGATATCTGGTTCATTTGTAATATTTGTGTTTTTAGTTTCTTTTATGTAAATAATGTAACAACAGTCATCGTGGTAATCAATTTCAAGGCGTTCAATAGTTTTTCATAGATTTTAGTGTCAATCTATGAATTGGGAACATTAGTGTCATCATTATTAGTGATGGAATCCCCAACATTAGGTGAATATTTCTTTAATGATTAATGTTCTCTTAAATATTGTTGGTATTTTTCATTTCATTAGTATGCTCGAGGTTATCAATGTAGTTGGGGTCATCAGTATAATATTAGTCGTCGGGGTCATCAGTATAATTTCATCCATTTTATTTTTAGGGTCGCTTTATTTAGCATGTATTTATCATTAGGGACATTATGAATGAATGATTCATAACCATAATAAATTTATTAGTGGAATTAATATCTTTAGGGTCTTCAATATTGTCAGTTTCACTGATGATGTTAGGTTTAATTTAGTTCATCGATTTAATTAGTGTCATTTGGTTCATTTTTTCAGTGCTCATCAGCAGTGAGGGAGACCACATCATCATAAGTGTCATCATTGATGTATCAAATACTATTGTCACTGTCGACTTTGGTGTCATCAGGGTAATCATGTTTATTTGAATTGTTGGTTACACTAATGTTAGTTATCCATTAAGGTTATAAATGTTGTTGTAATTCGCATCATTACTAGAGGAACAATCATCAGTGTGGTTTTTGGTGTAATTTGATTCATTATATTCATTAGTGTCACCAATTGTAGTGGGATTATTTACATTGATTGTGTTTATTAATTTTTCATGTTATTCATCTATGTAATAAGTTTCACCACCATTTTCATCGATGTCATAAACTCATTGGGAACATCAATGTTTTCAGTGTCATTAAAATGCTAATGGTCATTTTTTTTCATAAACGTCACTAGTGGAATTAGATCGTTTTTACATGAAAATAACCTAGGTAATATAAATCTTTGATACCATAGAAAACATTTGATTATTGATATCATCAGGGTCATTATAATTATCACTATTTCAAATATTTTCGATGATGCTAATGTATTAAGAGAGATCCAACTATTCGGTTTTTATGTGGAATTTTAGGTTCTAAGGATCATGAAGACCATTACAACCAATATCTTCATCATGGTTATTGCTTTCATTGGTGGTATTCTATGTTATTTATTTTCATATTATCATTATTCACTTCAGTTTCATTAAGGTTTATTGGGATATTGGAATCTTTATAGTTATTTGAATAATAAAATTCATCAAAATCATAATCATATTCAATGTTTATGATTCATAATTACTATAGGTTTCATTAAAATATTTAGGATAATGGAGTGATCAAGGAATTCATTGCATTATTATTTTATGTCTCATCAAAATCATTGGACTAGTCAGTTTTTTCAGTGACATTGGATTAATAAAATTCGTTAATTTTGTTAGTTAAAAATGTTTCATTGAAGTCATGAATGTTTTCAACATCGCCGGCATTTTTCTATAAAATTTGGTTAATTTTATTTATCAATGTAGTTGGTGCCATAATTTTATTTTATTAATTTCTTTATTTTTATGCATGTTTGGGTTTTTAGGATCATCAATGGCCTTAGGTTCATCAATATATTTTTCACCATCAACATCACTGGTTTCTTTGGAATCATTGCATCATTTTGTTCATTTAATAATTTTCCATCATTTCGTTATTCTATATTATTAATGATATTTTCTAATTGATGTCATTAGATTAATTGATTCAGTGTAGGTCATCGAGGTCATCAATCCAACAGTATCATTGATGTCATCTTGCTCTTTAGGGGACATCAACATAAATGATGTATTCATCTACATCAGGATCTTCATTTTTCATGCTGTCATTTAATTAATCAATGTTTTTGTTACATTAACATCTTCAAGGATCAATGTGTTGTTTGTGTTTATGAATTTTATTTGGAATTCAATAAATTTAGTTTAATTGGTGGAATAACGATTCCTAGCACCGGTGGTGTCATCAAATCCATTAGAATCAATGACAGATTTAATATAATAATCATTATAGGGTTTTTTTTCATGGAAACCTACATCCATAATTGTTATTGGAGGAATTATGTTCAACAACCTCATTGAGGTCCTTAAGGGATGCTTGCCTATCAAGTATCTTCTATGATAGGTGAAATATAAATACAATCACTAATGAGAGTGGTGATGGAATATTTGTTGATATCGGGGTTATTATTTGTTATTTATGTCATTATGTCTTCGAGGATAGCTCGGGGATTCAACTTCATCATGATAATTTGTGTCACTAGAGGCGTTGAAAATGTAAGATCATAAATCCTATTGAATTATTTTTTATCTTTTGGGACCTCAAGGATATTGGTATTTCATTATTGGAAGAATCACCAATGGATATTTCGTAATTTATCACCATTAAAATCATCGGGGTTGTTTGGGTGAGAGACATTATTCATGTTATATTGGAATTCAGATCTTAGGGTTAATCAACTTTGTGGGTGTCATTGGGGTCATAAATAGTTTCTGTGGGATGATATTATTTTTAATCATGAATGAAATATGGTATATCTCCATCTAAAATTTCATTAGGGAATCCGTTTCATTAGAGAATTGGATTTATTATAACTATCATAATTATGCATGTTAGGGTCATGGGTGTCATCTAAGACAATAATTTCATTAGTGGTATTATAATTAGTGGCATCATTTGGGATATGGGTGTTTTTTGGCATTATGATAAAACGATATCATTGGGATACTTAAGGGTTATTGTTAACATCGATTTCTTAAATTTGAATTGCATCATTGATTCCATTGGAGTGTTTTCTACCATATATTATTTTTTACATATCAAAATTTATAGTGTCAAAGGGTCATTTTCATTATTTGGTTCTTATTTTTTAAGGTCTATGTAAAAGTCCTATACTACCTGGAAGATCCCAATGTAGATGAGGATGATGAAAATGTTGAGCATGAGATACTTGTTTATTGACAACACAAATCATATTAACCACATCAGTGTACCTTGTTTTTTATACGATTCAAGTTATCATTATGAACCTGATGACTAGATTCCACTAAAGATGATGGTGATGTTGATGTTTTTGAAATCTCTAAAACCTTTTTTTCCATTAACATTGATGAAAATACTTATGAAGTTAATGGAACTAAAGAAACCCATAACCCTAGAGACCCATTTATTCTAATGAAACTAATGGCCTAGTTAATCTAGGCATTGTTTATGGTCTCAAAATCATTTATGGAAACATCATGCCCATTATGTTATTCCTCATCATAAAAATTATAATGGATTTCAATATATATATAGTTATAATCATCATTAGTGAAATCCCGATTATCAGTTCCATCAATGTTTTCAGTGAAATTTGGGTCATTGGTTTCATTGATGTTTTAAAGTTTGTTTGTTTCATCAGTGTTTTGGAGCCATTGTGACTATCTTAGTTATGAGATTCAATGAACTTTATGATGAAAATTATACTAAGGAAAAATAAGGTTTCGATGTCGTTAGTTAATTTGATGAACTCAAGGACACCAAGGACATCGATGACAAAGAATAATTTACATAATATATGAAAAATAATGGAAATGATAATTCCAATAACCTGAATGGTCCAGAGACCCTGATAAACCATTAATATATCATTAATGTCAAAGATAAATATGATTCTTATGACACAAATATAATAGACAAAAATAATGAATTGGATGAAACAAATGGAATCATCATTGATTATAATTATTAATAAGATTATCCTGAGGACTCCAACGAATATAGATACATTGAGGATGATAAATAAAAAGATGAAACCATATAATTTAATTTCCTTAATAAAATTTACAAGCCAGATGAAAATGGAAATAACAATGATGCTAATAAACCAAATTTAAAATGAATTAATTTTAAAAGAATAAAATTTATTCAATAGAATACGTTACAACCCATATTATGTAAACATGGGTTACATGAAATAATGAATTTCATCAATTTCATCCGTTAGAAAAAATAAAATGTTTTATCGAACAAGAATGTACTATTAATTTTATTATTAAATCTTGAAGTTATATCCTTTCAATAGAAATAGAAGTAATGAATATGATTAAATAAATAATGAAAATATATATTTTAGAAACTTTTATTAATTATCAGTTTATTAGTAAAAAAATAATTATCATTTAAAATAAAAAAAAATTTTTCTGAAGAATTGTATTTTTTTAAAATACATATTAATATTACATTTCACACATAATTTGAATTTAAATTTCAACACAATTAGAAATTTAATTTGATAAAATTAAGATATTTTTTTAAATCATAATATCAAAATTATCTTAGGGTGAATTTTTGAGAATTTTTCTAGGAAGTTCCATTTTTATGAATAGTAAAAATACTACATTTTAATTGAACGTTGCCTTTTCGATTAAAACATTTAAAATGGAAAAATATTTTTTATATATGTTTAAATGAAAAATTAGTTCAATTAAATATTTATAAAAAAATTATGGTTAATTCAATAATTTTAATATTAAATTTCCATATAAAACCATTATAAACTTCTGAACTTCCCCCTTTGAAAACCCCACTTTATCATCACATATGGAGGATTAATTTTAAAATAAATATTTCGGCTTCTATAAATTTAATTTTAAAAAATGTATTCTATATTCTAAATATGAATAATTTATAATTTATAACATGTTCAAATTGTTTTTGGACCAGAATCAATATTCAATGTAGAAAAAATAATTTACCATGGTTAAGGTACAAATGTGTTTGCAGGTGGGTTAACAAATGATAAGATATTAAATGACCTATGAACATGTCTAAAAACTATTTTATGTCCATATGTACACCGTTAAAAAATTTTGGTTCGACAATTGTCAATTTTAACAGTTTTTTCATGTTAAAAAATATTTTGGAACTCAATTAATTTCTATAATACTGAGTGCATCATCTCCGTCAATTATAAGAGTCCACCATATCCTCCCATCATCATACCTTAAAACCACTTTAGATCATCCATGATTAGAACAAATATATTCTAAAAATTCCTCCCATAATCATAGAATCCTTATTTGTTTCATAAAAACAACATCTTAAGGATTTAGTGAAAACCCAAGGAGGATAGCAAAAGAATAATTATTGTTGTTTAAGAATCATATTTATTTTAATTATTTCTACATATACTTCAACTTTTATTGTAACATGATTATATTATAACCTCATCATAATTAATATAATGATATTTTTTAGGTTAAGAGTATGGAATAAAACCACACACACATCTAGAAAATGTGTTATCAAAGCATCAATAATGTTTATGGTTGACTTATTCCATGCGAATCGATGCCATTCGTTTTTAAACTTCCAGAAATATTGTTTGGGTACGATAGTGCATATAATGTGTGTGTATATATATATATGATATTTATAAAATATTTTTACCAATGGATTTAAATAATAAATATCTATAATATCATATTTTTTCATTCATTATCACTCATATAAATATGCTAACATCATTCATGTACATGTGGACTACATCTTTTATGAAGAGATTGGACTCTTTAATCACCACCACACCACATGGAATAAATAATAAATATCTATAATATGATTTATTTGAAATAATAATATTTATATAAGGATAATAAATTATATAACTCCGTTCAATAATGATTGGTGAAAATGTCATCATTATTTATGTGTTTGTAGGTCCTACATCTCCATGATCATAGTGTAATAATGTTTTCATAACCATCAATAATTTTTTGTTTTAAAAATAATATTTCTGTAAAAATATCATAATTATATCAGTTATATTGTTATGTATAACATATAACTATATAATATGTGCAATAACTACAACTTCATAACAAAACACACATGGGAAATCAAGGAAATTAACAATTGAAAAAATAAAAATGATAAAATATTATTAACAAACGGGTGATTAAAATTATAAAAGGATCATATATGATGTCTTAAATTTCAATATGGTTCTATAATAACATTATAAAAATATTAAAATCATTATACAGAAATATAAAGAACATTGAACTAAGGGGATGTGTAAGCTAAAGGATTTCATACACTGACCCAGGTTTCTCAAACATGTATATTACATCATTTTAGATAAATATTGAATAAATTACACAAATACATTAATTATGACCATAATTGTGTTGTTACTTTGGAATCTAAGAGTGCAATATTATAATTTGATGAATTGTCTTCAACATCTCCCATAAAAATATTCCCCTGTATCACTCTTCATAAACATACCCTACTTACAACATTTCTTCATAACATGGGGTAATAAAACAAAAGAAAGGGTTAACTTAGATATTAGTAAATGTAAATATGAATTATACATAAATAATAAATGAGAATAAGGGTAAGAATATAGAAGCATAACCCTAGAAAACTATACCCTTCATATCAATGATCATAAACATTAATCATAGAATAAATATTTCTCGTCTATAAGACACAAATCAGAAAGAGATAAAGTAACACGATCCTTGAACAAATAACATTTTCATATGAAATATCTTTTTTGGTTTAAAAATAATCATAAAAATATTATGTATAGGCTGCCCACCAATAAATTATTATGATGTTAGTCTTGGGATATCCACTTGTGTAACTAATTTAGGTCAAGTATGACCTCCCATGTATCCTCTTTAGGGAATGGAATGATTATACACGTAAACATATATTAGTTGTGTTCTCCTCTAGGTTAGGAAACACCAATAGCCTCAGTATAAACACTTTCCTTATAGTGGAATGGGTTCACTACCCAAACCCTTAGAGTTGATAAAGTTCCTTTCCAAACCAATTAAACTTATCATTATAGACCTTAATTTCTCAAGAGATATAAATAATTACACAATGAATTAGTGTTAGATGTGGGTCCCACACATTGAATAATAAAAAAAATATGTATGTGTTCAATAGGATCATATACATTCATTATATCATAACCGATGAAATGAAATGGGTATCAGAAATATTTAATCATATCATAACATGTAGATAATAGTTACGTTTCATGATAATTTAATCATAGAATAACATATGAAAATATGTGGGTTTCATAATCAATTTATATTCATATAAACTATCGAATAGAGATGGGTTTCACAAACAACTTATCATTATAAATATTTACTATTAAATAAGGAATAAGAATCACTTGCTTGGGTCATGTCCCCATTAAATCATATGTAGCCTAAAAAATTTTATAATATATGGAAAATAATATTTAAATACTACTTGGAACATTTATTATAGGAAAATAGATGTTCATTGAAAACAAATCATTAAAACGATGAACAATATAAAAATACAAATAATAAAAAATAACCATAAAAAAATCTAATGAATGATTTAAAAATTATTTAAAATACATTTTAAAACATAAAAAAATTTCAAAATATATTTCATTGAAAATGAACATAAAATATAATTCAATCATATTTTTTATTTTTTAGAAATAATGGTTTTTGAATAAATCCAACTTCCAAATGAAGAGAAAAACAAAGCCAGACTTTCTTACAATATTTTTATTAATTAAATTATGTAACAAAGAGTGGAAAAGTGGTTCCATTACATGATGATTTCATGAGTAAAAAAGTTTATAAGAAATATCATGAGATATCTTGATATATGGATCCTAATATTTCATCAATTGAAGAATAATCATAAACAATCCCATTAAATGATGGGATTTTAGCAATGAAATATTACCAATTCAATAATATAGAATCATAATTTCCATGAAATAATAATATTACATGCAGAATAAAATATCATGAAAAGGATTATATTCATGATATAATATATCAAAGGGGTAGTATATCTACCCCGTAAAAGAATATATGTGCATAACCTAACATGGGTCTCCAAGAAGGAATATTGAGTCAAAACTCCGTTACCTCTTTGGTAACATGGAAACCATAAACCCACAAAAGAGATATAAATAAAGGATATGTAAATACAAATTTTTTTTCATATAAGTACCATATACTAAATTCATGGTAATTATATACACCATATTTAATAAAGAGGTGGTTGTTATATCATGTTTCTCAAAAAAGTAAAACGTGAGATTTAAATCCCTTAAAGTTGGAGTAACTTTTTACTTATAATACCCATAAAACAATAAAATTAGTGAAGAAATAAATTATCATTAAGTTATGTATATTCATTATATATCATGTTAGATGTAAATATATATAACAAAATAAAATGAGTGATAAATATGGAATGATTCTTTCAGAAATAAATTTGAGACTAAAAATCCAATTACTTTATGTCATGACATACTTCATACAAATTAAATACTCTTGTATAATAAAAATAATTTATTTTATAAATAATAAAAAAACATATTCATTTATATAATACCATCTTTTATTAATAGACTCTTTTATTACTATTTAATAAAAAATTCATGTTAAATTCATGTTGCAGGTAATAAAATTTTTGTTTTTCAAATATGTTTTGGTTGTATGTTTTGGCCCTCTAACACTGAACATGATTTCATATTTCAACAGACGTAAAACATTATATAAAAATAACATATATATTAAATATATATATATATATTAATATATAATAATCTGTAATAAATATAAATTAGAAATGAAACACATCATTCATAGAGATGATAAGTCATATGTATACGAACTCTGTTTCCATTTTCTTGTCATATTGAATGAATGAAATTCCAAGGATGTATATATATATATTGTAATTAAAATTTACTTTTTAGTTATATTAACTACATATTTCCATTATAACCCTCCTTAATACATTCCATGTAATGTGTGTACAAATCACATCTCTTTGTGTGGTGGTAGTAAACCAAATACACGAATGGGCTTATCGTTTTCCCAAAAAATGGAAAGAATGAAGGTATTTGATATATAATAAAAATATAATCATAAATAAAATATATATATTATATAAAAATTTATTCCAATAATTATTACCATCCTTGAGAGGTGTTGATGGAAAAATGAAAGACATCAATTTGTGAGGCGGTAGTCTTCTGTACACATGAACGATGATTTTGTTACGTATTTTATTAAATTTTGTGTTGTTTTAGTTTGAATAAATAACATAAAAACAACCTACTACATTTAATATAATAATTTATTACACAATAGTGATATAAATTAAATAAATTGATTTAAATAAAAAACAAAACAAAAAACCTTCATTGATGAACATTATCTCTTCCCATGGTATCTCATTCTGGTTTTCACCAAAGGACTTACTTGGATGAATTTATTCCATAAATATGGTTTATAAGAATATGGGAAGGAATTGAGGGTGATAATTGTATATTTATTTTTTAATATAAAGGTTATGATAGGTGTAATGTAATGGGAAGAGGGGGTGGCCATTTATAAGGGAGATGGGTGGAAAGCTTGTAAATTTTTGAAAGAGTTAATTAGAAAAATTTATTTCATATGTAAATAGTTTAAAAATTGATAAAACTAGATTCATAGAAATTATAAGGTAAAACTTTGTCCATAAAACATGGTTTTACATGTTTTGGGTCCTTTTTATACCTTATATTCATTGTTTAACCAGTATGTAATCTTCTCTACCTTAATCCCTGTAAATAATTATAATTTCCCTCTAAAATTGATTGTAATGAAATTTGTTGTAGTTATTAAAAATAAAAAATTACTATTATTACAAATTCAGACTCAATTTTTCAAAATTTAATCCCCATTATTTTCTGAACATAATTGAATATTAAACCTGTAGACATGTCGAGAAAGAAACTATTTAATGTGAAAGGGATCTGAAGTTAACAAATATTTTATTGTAAATTTGTATATAGAATTTATTATTACAACCTAATTTAAATTAATTAATTTATAATTTATTTAATTATACTCTATAATTGATTTAATATATAATTTTACTATATAAATAATATAACCTAAAATGTGGATTTCAATTAAATTTCATTATTCTTCACTATTTATAGAAAATTGAATCTTTTCAGAAACTGAAAAAAAAATCCTATGAAAATTTTGATGTCACCTTTTCAAAATTAAATATTATTTTATATAATATATTTTATATAAATTATAAAAAATTATCTTTAAAGTATGTTTTCCACTAAAATGAGTATAAACAACTATTTCAAAAAATACTTCATTTTATGCGTGAATTTTGATATATTCTTATATAATTATTATGAAACATATAAGTTGAATGTCAAATATTTTAATGAATATATATTATATATTTTTACAAAATAAATCAAAAGAACATGTTTCATTAATTTATTGAGAAAAAATGTGTTTATGAATAGAAAAATAGAATATCAAAAAAGGAATTTACTTATTTCCAATTAGTTTGTACATTCATTTATAATTTATTGGCCACCGAATAATTGTTTTTATAAAAATTAATGAGCTACATCATCCTAATGTAGTTAATACTTTTCATAGCCATCTTTAAATCATCTTGGTGATAACAAAAATAATAATTTGAATATATTTTACCTTATCATTTAAATTCAGGAATGCGTTTAGTGCATGCTAAGCTCAATGTTTTGTATAACACAATATGAACGTGATATTGAATTTAAATAACATAAACATAGATTTTCATGTAAAATAATCTGTACATAGTGATTTTTGAAGTGTAATATGAACTTGGTGTTTTATAAAATGAAATATTAACATGTTGTAGCTTTAAATGCAAGTCCTCAACGAATTTTAATTCATTAGAGAAAGTTAATTTAGAAAAACCTGGGGTGTTACATTCTACCCCAAAATTTGATTTTTCCCTCGAAATAATTAATTATAATGAATAGATTAATACATGATTTTTTTTCTCAGATTAATTCACCATGTTAAAATGAATAACTGATCTTCCATAAAAACTTATATAGGATACATGTTGTTTTACCAATGTAACTCACAAATATGTTTCCACATTGGATAACAGAGGTTGTATGTGAATATTTGGAGATAATATAAGAGCCTAAAGAAATATATGTATTGATAGAGATAACTGATGACATAGAACTAGGTGACGTAGAGATAGTAAACAACCACGATACCATAAATATTAGAGGCTAGAAAATTATCACTCATATCATGAAAAATGATGATAACATAATAATTTTTTTCCAATATCCCATTTCTCATGTTTTTGAAATTTCAATAGAATATATAATTAGTTGTTCTTATCACCAGATAACCCTTTGGTTATACATAAATTAATTTACACATCATCTCTTACTCCAGACATGAAGGTGAATTTTTTATTCTTAAAGAACCAATTGATCATAAGATCAATAATGTAAACGAAATCTCAGTTCATTTATCTGTAGTTATCCTCATAAATAAATGGTTTTCACATTTTGTATAATTGGGATTAATATTCATATTTTGAAACATTAATCATTAAAATTACATCCAATGTTCAATATAAACCATTTAATAAATATTTAATCTTTTGACACAGACGAATGAAAAAAATCTAAAACATTAGAAACAAGTCCACTAAAATTTTCAAAATCAGTTTTACTCTGATCTCACATATATCATTAAGTTGATCTTTATTGTAACATACCAAACATGATAATACCTTCAGCACATATTATCTAGAATCGTGGTAATGACATGAATTACAATAAAACCATATGAAAATTAAACATAATTATTCATTACTTATATAAACATTTATCTTATAAAAACTTTTCACTGGATTCATGTGTTTACCCTTATACCGATATAATATGTCATTTCATTATTCAAATATCCATGCTTATAATGAATTGAAATTTGACAACATGGTTTTCAATAATATTTTGATAGGGATAATTCATAAATAAAAAATGAAATTTCCAACTATGAAAAGGAGGATATGTATTCACAAATTATCATGGTTTACATAATCCATTAGTATAGAATATTATTTTTCTTTTTGTTCATTATTTAATGGTTTTTCTAGCTTATCGTCTATATAAGTACCTGGATTAGAGAACATATTATCAAAATTTCCAAACTCTATGAAATTGAATCACTGATCTGTGGGAGGCTCATTCTGTGGAGATTTGTCATTTTTTGCATTATTGGCTAACTTAGTTCCATTATTATGGAATTAATCTACTTGATGACCTACCCTTCCAAATATAAATCATCTAGTAGTCCTAGTAAAAATTCCATTATTATTTCTTCCCACACTCAACATAAAGGAAATATCAACTTTTCCCTCTAGGGTTCTTCTATTTTCCTTTGAAATTCATATTACTTTTTTTTCAGAACAATACGATTGATGCATCACTCCAACCTCCATTTCTACATTGATAGAACATTGGATAATACCTTAATTTACAATGAAGACTCTTATGGATAACTCCATTTGGAGACACATTTTTAATCAACTGTAGATTCGAGGAACATTACATTTAGGTTGGATGATAATACTAGAAGTGTACCACATATGCAATGTAAAATTTTCCTCAAATGTAATAATAGATTCATCATTATTTTTCATTATTTCTAGAAACACGGTCCTGTAGTCTTACAAATAATAAGAGGAAAATAATTATTAGAAAATATCTTCATCAACCCATTCCAAACCATAAAGATAATTTCATCATGATTCCATGTATTATTGATATCATTTTACCATTAATCTTAATCGTATTCCAAATAGTAGACATCAAAAATGATTTTTTTGTTCCAAAGACTAGATAATAGAAAATAGCATTATAGTGGAACCAATACATTTAACTGAAACTAATGGATTAACAAATCTATTGATGGAAGGTTGATGTGGTCTCTTGAATGACGTAATAGAATGTTACTTCCATATTTTATCATTAGGAACTCTATCTTGATTATTAACTTTAGAAAGATATATTATCATAACAACATTATCATAAATTCAAATAAACACAATATATAAATTCTTATGGGGACAATCATTTCATTTTCAAAAACACTAAATATAATTTTTTTATTTAGGTTACATCCAAGGATTGAAAAAAAATTAATAGTGTTAGAAAAAATAATTAAATGTAGGAACAACATAATAATTATGGACCACCTATAAGATTTATATGTCATGATACATTTTTAATCTATGAATCCTTACATTTTTCATAGGTCATTCTTATTCATCTTACATTCTAATCCTTTAACATTGTGTTTTCAAGTTGTTACCCATTTTTACATTTTTGACATAGAAACCTCTACTTTTGGAATCTAGAATGGGATGTATTTTTTAATAACCCACTCTCTCAATACTTTACCAAATTCCATGAAATTTTATTAAACATTAAATCATCCTTATAATTATATAGGGATAAATCATGAAACATATCCTTAGAAATATCCATAGTGATATCAATAATATTTTCTAACTCTAGAATGAAATGGTTAACTATAACATTAATTGATACTAAGTATAGTTTCCTAGGAATATAATACATGGATATTATATTTTTTTATTGGAAAATTAATCAACATACAAAATCACATGCTCAATGAATATTATAGTTTAATTATATAAGAATATTGTAACCCAATATTCTTATCTGATGAAAAATATTAATCACTTCCCATAATGGTCGTACCATTTATTACTCTTCATAAACATACCCCACATACAACCTGTCTTCATAACCTGGGGAATGGAAAAATATAAATGGGAGAGCTCAAAACCTTAGTAAGGGTAAATGAGTAATATACATAAGAATGACATGATTATAAGGGTAGGAGGACATGATCATAACATAAGTAGACAACACCCTCTATATCAATGATAATAAACATGAATCATGTAAAAACGATTGGTTGTTTAGAATAAATAAATCATAAAAAATCAAATACCATTATCAATAAGACCATAAGTTTTGAATAAGAGTTAGATAAGTAGAATACACAGAAGTGTAAATAATATTATGTTAAGGGTACACAACATGAAATTCATAACTTATTAGGCATGGGATAACAACCCATGTAACTTCTATAGGATTAGAATGACCTCTTGTGTACCCACATTGGGTATTGGGAATACCACCCAGGCACACTTCTTTTAGGTGACCTCACCTCCTAGGTGGGACACACCACTATCCCCATTGGCAGCCCTTACCTCATAATGGAAGGGATTAACTACCCAAATCATCATTTTGGGAAAGTTATTTTAATAGACATAGTTCACTTTTTATCTGATGTTTTTATATTTAATGTAATATAGATAATAATCTATTGCATTGGAGGGATATATTGGTCCCAAAAATAATATATTTAGAACCATATTTATGTGTTCCACAGAACAATTAACATTCATTATATCATAACCCATGAAAAAATGGGTATTATAAAAATTTACTAAAATAATAACCATTAAAAATTTATAGTATTTATAATCATTTCATCATTGAATATCTCATGAAAAGAAGCAGTATTCATAATATTTTTATCCTGGTACAACCCTTCTAAGAGAAATATGTTTCATAAAAAACAAGTCATTATAAACATAAACAATTAAAAAAAGTAATATGAATCATTTCCTTAGATCATATCCCAAATAAAAAATAAATGAACTGTAATAATTTCAAATTTGAAAAAAATAATTTCAAAATTAAAATTTGGAAATTACATAGGAGAAAATATTTATTCATTTTAAATCAATTTTCAAAAACCTCATATATTATGAAAACCCACTTCCAAAAAATTATCCTAAAAAATATATAAATATACATTTAAAAAATTATTTAAAACATGTTGTAAAACATAATACATTTTAACAATACATTTATTTGAAAATGTGATTAAAATTTTATCTATGAATTTTTTTTAAACATGTTTTTTGAATAAAAATGATTTTCTATATAAGAGATAAATAATGTAAGATTTTTATAAAAAAAACATTTACTTTTTTATATTAAGTACCAATGAGTGTATTAATGGTTTAATTAAATGAAATGTAATTAAATACCATTAAAGAATAAAATTCATTTAAATTATTGAGATTTGATCATAATATTTCATCAATGGAATCGTAATCATAAATAATCTGGATAACAGATGACATTGTAGAAATTAACTCTTACAACTACGGTAACGTTGAACCATAATCCCACGAAATAATAACATTAAATGAAGCAAAAAATTTCAATAAATTAATTATATTTTTTATATAACATCTTAATGTTGTAGTATATTCATTCTATAAAAGAATATAGGTGCATAACATAAAATGTGTCTCAAGGAAAGATAATTATGACTAAAATGTCGTACAACTTTGGTATCATTCTATCCGTAAACCCATGAAAGAGAGTGCCACTATTGGGTATGAAAATACACAAAATATTAAATATATGAACCATAATATACATTCATTATTAGTATATAAACCACATATAATAAATATGCGGTGAATATAACATATGTCTCACAAAAGTAGAAAAGTGAGATGTAAGTCCCTTACTGATAAAGTGATTTTTTAATTGTAATCATCATGAATGAATAAGAATATTTTGGAAATTAATTATAATTAAATGATTTATATTCATGATATATCATGTCATAGGAAAGTGTATATACCAAAAATTGAAATGAGTGGTGAATATAGAGAAAGTCTCTCGAAAATAAAAATGTTCCTAGAGATTCTTCCTACCATATGCACTAAATTACATTGTATATGATAAGAAATAAATTATAGTATGTATATGTTTTTTGTAACAAAATTTAGTAAATTTATTCGTATATCGCATAACATATATGGTTTTCTTATGACCTATTTTTACCCTTTTGTTAATAATTTCATCTTAAAACCATGTTTTAGGTAATAACCGCTCTATTTTTTTGTATATGTTATATCTATTTATTTCTAGTCTTATTACATTGATCATTATTTACACATTTATGTAATTTGACCAATTAGGTAAATATTATATATATTTATTATATAATTATTTTTAATAATCTATAAATGATAGAATACGTTCATAGAGACGGTAGGCCATATATACGCATCAAAACTATTTCCATTACCTTGTTGTAATGAAATAAGGAAATGGAAATGGTATATATATATATATAATAAAATTGAATTAGTATTTAATTATATATATATTACATGTTTCCATTAATATTAAACTCAATATATTCAATGTACAGTGTGAACATATCACATCGCTTCGTGAGGTGGTATTCTGCCAATCACAAAAATGACATTATCATATTCCCAAAAAATAAATAAAATGAAGGTATGTGTTATATAACAATTCTATAAGTATATATAAACTATAAATAATATATATATATATATTATTTCTATAATTATGTCCATCCTTGAGAGGTAGAAATGGTAAAAACAACGACATTGGTTTGTGATGCCGTAGTCTGTTGAACACAAGAACAATGATTTTGAAACACATTTTGTATAAGTATGTGTTGTTATTGGGAATACCTACAACATAATAAAATATTATATTGATTATGGTAATCGGGATAATATATAATAATGATATAAATATCATTGAAGGTTTTTGGGGAATAAATAAAACAAAACCCTTCATTGATGAACATTATATCTTATTTTGGTATCTCCTTTTTGATTGCACCAAATTCCTTCCTTGCTTAGATTTAGTCCCAATGTTATGCTTCGAGGAAGAGGGAGGGATTTTTTTGATAGTTTTCTTTGTATTTTCTATGAAAAACGTCTTGAGAGGTGTGAATTTAGTGGGAGAGGAGTTGGCCTTTTATAAGGAAGGTGAGTGGAAAATATGTAAATTGTTGAAAGATAGAATTCCAACATGTTTTTAATATTTAAAAAGTGTCCAAAATATATAATATTCAAAAACTAATACATGAAAATTTATAAATATTCACATATAATGTGTTTTTTATATTTTCTTGGCTATTTTTACACTATCTATTCAAATTTTTACCATTAATTAATCTTGTTTTTACCGTAATAATTGTAATTTATTTTAATCTCTTTATGTAATAACATTGGAAAAAAATGATGTTGTCCTAATTAGGGATTATATGTTATTATATTTCCAAATATGGAATCCATGTTTCCAAATACATTTCATATATATTGAAAAATGTAATTTTAAATTAAACCCATAGATATGTCAAGAAAGAGAGTTTTTAAAGCAGAAAAGATCAAAAGATTCCAATGTTTTAATATTCAATATTAATATAAAATTGATTCCAATGTCATAATTTAATTAAAATATTATTATTAAAAATAATGTAATTTTAAATCCAAATTTTAATAAGATTTTACATTATAATATAATTAAATGGAAATTAGGTTTCCAATCAAAATTTAGTTCTCTTCACGATTTATAAAAATGAATGTTTTCAGAAAAATCCCAAATATTAATTCTATGAAAAAAGTAATTTTCCACATTAAAATATGAATTTTAGTTTGTCAAGTAGAAATTATAAAAGGGTTTGAAATTATTTTTAAGTGATGTTCTAAATTAAATGGAGGTAAAACAACATTTTAGAAAAATATATGTTTTTATACATAAATTTGGAATTGTTCTTTTCACTTGCATAGAAAATACATAAAATAAATGAAAAATTGTTTATTGAATATAATATATATATATATTTCCATAAACCATTAATAAAAAGTGTTTTCTTATTTTATTAATATAAAACAAGTTTGTGCATAGGAAAATAGTTTTTCAAAAAATAAATTTGATAAAAATTCCTAATACATATTTTAAAAATTTAAATAATCATTTTTATAAACTATATTCTATTGGGTACATTATAAATATAATAATATTTTAATAATATTTCACTATTTTCATTAAATTTAGTGTTTTGTGTAACACAATCTAAGCATAGTGTTGCATATAACACAATGTAAACATTTTTTTCTTTGTAACACAATACAAAATCATTATTTCTTGTAATACGAGGTATACAATGTATTTCATGCAGAAAAATATTAAAATAGAGTTTCCTATATATAAATATTAATATGGTGCAGCATCTCATGTAAGACATAAATAATAATAATTTCTCAGAAATAAATAATTAATCAAAACTTGGGGGGTAACATTTCAACTCAATTTCATTTCACTGGGGAGTATTGTAACGGGGTATATATAAATTCTTTAATAATGTTTATATAATATCCCCTTAACATGTAATGTTATTAATACTTCATTATTCGTAGTACTTTATGTTTCAATTTGAATTATTTAATCATAATGGATTTGAAATAAGAGTTTCCACGTGGTAATTAATTTCATAAGTATATTGTTTTTAATTGGGTTATATTACTTCCACATTATCATTAGTATTATATGATAACGATTTTAATAAATTTTTACTATATATTATTTCATTTACACTTACATTATATATATTTAAAGTTGATACACATAATTTACTAATTCGTTGATTCTCACATAAATGTTATGATCCTTTCAAGGGTTCACTTCCCAATATTATTTTATATGGGATTATTTAAACTTCAATTTACATTTAAGGAAATTATTTTATAATTATTTAATAAAAAATTTAATATATCTTTTACATGGATATTTATAATAATTTTATTTAATTATACCATTTTCCCACACTTTGTTACAAATAATGTTATAAAAAATATTTTAAAGAATACAAAATTCATTTATCACTTCATTTTGAATAATTTTTTCATCAAAACCCATGTTTCTTAAAAATATTTCAAATTTTTTAGCATTTTCAAAATTATTTATTCAACACACCTTTACCCATTTTTAATTTTTACAAAATTTTATTATTGTAATATATTTTTTGTTTTCTGAATGACGTATTTTTCTAACATTTTTACAATGTAAATGGAATGTTATTTTTACCCGATAATGAATGTAAAAGATTACACACGACCATTTTTTAATATATATGTTAATTATTTTAAGGATATTTTTAAATATAATGTGTTTATTAATATTCTATAAATTCATTGTTTTTAAAAAAATTATTTTTAATGGAAACGTATTTACATTTTTTGGTTTAAAAAGGTTTTTCAAAATGAAAATTATTTTTTCCTTAAGATTTTTCAAAATTTTCATTATTATTTCATAAACAACAACATAAGCTATTATTAATCAAATGAGAATAGGTTTTATTAATACCATTATTATTTGGCTATATGAATTATGATTATTTTGATCAATGATGGTATTGACATTCACTTCAATGAATAATTGTTTTAGTCATCAACTTCCCCTCTAGTAATTCACATCTCATTGGTCATTGAAAATTAAATTTCTTATAATATATTTATTTCATTTAACATAGAAATTATTATCTCCCAAACCATATATCATTTTGACATATAGTTTTTACTTTAAATGTAATTTGATTATCTGGGAAAATATTGAAAAAAATTGTAACTATTACTTAATTTGGATATTGGCGAAAGCATATTTCCTCTGAATTAAATCGATTATGTAATATCATCATTCATTATATTTTTTAGTAAAGGGAAATGAGGAAGGATGAACCTGAGTAGGGGGTAAGGGGGTCTAATGTAATGTAGTCCAATGGAATCCCCTCGGATCTGGTTGTCCTCTCACGTTTAAATTTGGAAATATTGGAGAGGATAGTTACATTGGTGCCTTGTGCAATCAAAGAGGCTAGGTGATCCGCCACTTGATTCCCCTCCCGCCAGGTGTGGGTCACTTTTGTACTGTTATTGAGGAGGGAATTTCATTTCATTATAGTGTCGTAGATCGACCAAGGCATGACAACTCTTCCATGCAAGGAATTGGGAAGAATCATGTAGTCCGTCTCCACTTGAGAAAGGAAAACATTCTCTTGGGTACAGAGCATGAGCCCTGTTAGAACCGCATTGGCCTCGGCTATAAGGGAGATTCTAGAGCCAAATTGGTCCTTGGCTGTTATTATTATCCATGATATTTTATGTCTGAAATTTTATATTTAGATACATTTCATTATCAGTTATTGATTAAATGACATGCATCTTCCATTATTCACCTTTCATATTGATTTTACGTTATCTATTCATGTAGTTTATTTTTTATAATTGAATGTGTGTTCCATTATTTTATCTTTCCATATTTAATATTCCTTATCTAGTTATTTAAATTTCACATGTGCTCAATTATTTACCGTTACACATTGATTACCCATATTGATTCATCATTTCTTCATTTACACTTATCATTAATGGAGAATCTGATCTCAGTATTATTTTTTTCATTCCCTATGATTCATTTTATTTTACTATGATATATATGAAATAATATTCTAGTGGGATTAAATTTAGTCTGGAAATAAAAAAATGTTGTAATATGGGTTTTCAAATGTAATGTAAGTCTCATATATATATATATATCGAGTTTACCAAAAATACTAAAAAAATCCATCATCCATTATGTGATTCCTTATATGTTATACCAATGTAATGGTGGTAGGAACTATCTAAATTCATTATGGATCAGGGTCACTACACCAAATAACTTAATGAAACTAACTCCATCAATGATGTTGATAAACAAAATTCCACAAATTCCCTAATTAGCTTAATGATGTTGATGAGTCTAAAGACACCATTAATGTTTGAATATCTAAGGGATATGATAGAACTGAAGATTCTAAATACCATAATGATCTTGATGAACTCGGTATTACAATGGCCCCAATTATTTCAATTACATTAAAGGCCTTATAAATATGGTGATATCGATTTCACCTCTAAATTCTATGACACTGATGAACCTAATAATGTCAATTTCCTAAAAATTACAATGAAATTAATGATGATATTGAAATTTATATTCTCATTATCTATGATAATAAAGTAAAAAATGATACTAAATAATTGATGATGTTAACAACAAAAATGATACTGATGACTAAGAATATTTGATGAACTCGGTGACACTGTTGACCTAGAAAATCATGAAAAACCCAATGTTACAACATATATTGATGAATGAGATGATATCAATGATAATTATGATGGAAAATTCACAGATAACCCTAATTTATTTACCCCTATCAATGAAACCATCATCGATGATGATGATGCTCATTTTATAACCTTAATGACCTCGACAAAAAAGATAAATTTGAAGAGATTGATGATTACCATTAGAAAAATTACATCGAAAACAATAGTAATTTTTATTTTCATGAAAAAAATTATTTTTGTTGTCCCCAATGATCTCAATGAAATTGAAGACCATATTATGTCCATTGTAACTAATTTCGATATAACATCCTAACCCGTGTTCCACTAAAAGGTTCCCTGAGCTGTTGGGCCACATTGCCTAAAGAATACCTCCATGTACTCCTGAGGTTGAAAAATATAAGCGAGGTTCTATAATTGTATAAAAGTAAAACTATACCCTTATGAATTTAGTAACAAATTGGCATCACATGTAAATAAATAAGTGGAAGAATAATATAAATCATCAGTATAAGATAACATCATGATGATAGTAATAATTATCAAAACCAAAAGCAGTTACATATAAATTATGTTGATCATGTTATGTCACTATACAAAAATTAAAATAAAATATTAAAATAGATATCTAGTACAACACATGTATCAAAATTCAAATTACCCTAAAGATCTATCTACAAATAGAATCATGAGAAATGCTCGATCATGTGTACCCATTATCCTAAGAAAAATAATTCAATAATTGTAAAGTATGCATATTCTATGGTCTTTACCTATATCCATGATGCTAGTTTGGGTACCTAATGATTGCATGGGTAGGGTGTTTGATAACACTAAGTAGGCCACCACCAATGGAGTCTATTAAAATTCAAATCTATTTTTATTAGTTGACGCATTTAAAATATTTAAAATAATATAAATTTATAAAAACATGAAAAAATATGTAGTCTACTAAGTGTAATTTCACACCCATACTAGGTATATGAATAAATCAGTATATTAAATAAAATGTATTATTTTCTTAGTAATCATGTTTCAGACTCCATGGGATGGATCTAAGGTATAAAGACTAAGGAATTCTCTTCATTTCAGGCCTACATGGGATAAATCCATGGTATAAACACCATGTAATCCTGTCATGTGTTGGTGCATCTCTGTAGAAACTAGGAAACCACTTTGGGGTTCCCAAGGAGCATGTAATCAAAGCATACCAATTTCAGTCTCAGAAATATGGATTCAATGGGTAGCAATTCCCTTTGAACCCACATTCATTCAGATTCATGGAGTCAAAATGTCTACGAAATCCAATGTCAGACCTAATTGAATGGATACAAGGAGTAGAAATGTTCTTTGATCCAAAACATTTATCATCTCAATAATTTATTTCTAATATACTTTATAATCATACATAATACATTAGTTTATCCAAAATATTCAACAATTTCAATTTAAAAAATTTAACTAATTAAAAATCATGTAATAAAACAGAATGGAGGGCTAAACCCTATTCAGCTAGTCTCATTCAATTCATATTGGACACCAATAAAATGGAGGGATCACACATACCCAAAAAGGTAGTAAAATATAAGTATGATATAAAAACAAACATAATAGTTGGATCAAGTCGAGTTCAACAAACATAATCTATCACATTATAATAAGTGGGACACCTAACAAGCTCCAAAAAATTAATCAAGGAATTAATAATATTTTAGGAGAAACATCAGAAGGTATATCATGATGCATAATGGATATAGGGTATGAAATACCTCGACCCTACTGGAAATTTTAATGAAAATAAACCCTTTACGTGTGGTAGAATAATCTTCTTGTATAGTTCACTTATTTGGACAAGACCAGGAGAAAAACGTGAAGGATGAAATACATAAAAATAAGGCATAATATCTTGAACCAAAATATAAAATTTTATATCAATGCTTGATATTAAAGGTGTAAGTGGAATGAAGATATAACATGGGTAGATCCAATGATACTGATGATAGATGATATAGAGTGTGTATTAGAGAGTTCTTTCAATACCTATCTTAAGTGTGATTTTTCTCTAAAATTATATGGAGGTGTCCATGACTAAGAGAAAAAAACATGAGAGGAGGATTAACATTTTATGTCATTGAGGTAAAAACATTCATTTTCTCTCAAAATACCGGGTTGAATGGTTTGGCTACACATTTGGACAATAGGTACACTAACCATGCACAATTCACAATCCAAAAGCCCCTCTCACTCTTCATGTTCATTATTTGGTAAAACCATGGGAAAATATTTATTTTTAGACTATTATAAATATTTTAGGTGTATTTCATAGTCATAATTCCCTAGAATCATGGTTTCATCAAATAGTGTGGCCCTAGACAAACCCCAGTACCACACATCACAAATTACACATATTCTGTATCTTGGGTATCAATGATTATACTTACCATTCAGCCTATCCGACTTTTCCAAAAAAAAAGATATATTCTCTAGAAATTCCCTAAACACCTCAAAAACACCTGTGACCTCACTATGCACTCACATTATGCAAAAAAATAGAAATCAAACTGAAATTCCAATTATATGTACCTCAATGAAAAAACCATCATCTTACAACCCCCCCCCCCCAATAAGGTGTTTTTCAATGAATTTCCCATCCATTTGTGTTCAGACATTATCTGAGAATAACTCCATCCACTGAGAGTATAGATTGGCCTCCCTCTCTCATGTCTTTTCATATAGATGGTCATTTTACCTTATCAGCCATACCAGTGGAACTAACCAACCTCATAGATTTATCATGATCCTATTAATAATAATAAAATATTCCCCTTGATGGACACATCAATATATAACTCATCCTCATTCAGATGAAGTGTATGAGATGGGTTTTAGTGATAACGATGTGCTAAGATAATGGATGATGATGTTCATGGATTTCCACTTCTCAGGTTACTACAACCTATATTCTATGAGTCTTTATCTCACTATAATCTAGAATGGTCTGTTATAAGAATTAAAAATCATAACCTATAATTGAATATATCTATCCCCAAACATAGAGAGATATATAAAAATACATGATCCCCGTCAACAAATTCTAGAGGTCATTGAAAATGATCAGTGTATGATTTCTATCTAGGATAAGTAGTATTCACCCACTTTGAATTCAAATAGACATTCACGAATTTATTGTATATTAGTAGAGGTCCATGTAGTCCTTCCTTTCAAACATCTAACCCATACCTAGGTTATCATCCAGTCCAATAATAAAAATACTTATAGTGTTCAATCTGTATAGTTTCTTAATAGTTGTTTTTGTATAAAAAATCAACCATGGATACATAAATCTTCAATGTAATCCAATCATTGAGGAAACATACTATATGTATGTCGCCAAGAACCTATATATCAAGCAATGACTAGCCATCAGTTTGATGGTGGGTTGATGTGATCTGAATCCCCTATGTATCCAATTCCCTACACAAGCCTTTACAAAACTATGATCTATACTACAAGTCAATATATGATAAAGTGATATGAGGAACCCCATGAAGGAACACAATCTCATGGATATAAATTCCCACTAACTGAGTTAATGAGAATTTCCCCCAGGTTTGATGAAAATGGAAACCTTTATATGTCAATCTACAATGAACCATATGGAATATCTAGCTTGAGGTGACCTCACTAACCCAATAATCAAATATAAAAAACAACATTCCATTTAAACTAAGTAATGAATAATTACTTTAACATCATTTTTTGTCTCTAGGGTTCTACCTTCACCATCTTAATGTTGGATCACATCATAAAAAAATGATATACCACACATTTCATACCTGGCCACCAATACCAATGGCATAAATCATGATACATTTTAGTTACACAAGGATGTAATAGTCAATATAATCCATGAATAACTGACACATTCTCTTCACACAAGTTATCTAGAACACAAATGTGACCTTGTATGTGTAGAAATTTTTCATTTCTGATGGTCCAATCAGGACATAGATCCTCACAATTTCACACCCTCCTATATGACTATACCCTTAGAATATAAAATATGTTTCATCCTCACCGTATCCAGAAGTGTGCATGTCACCACAAAAGATGTGAAATAAGTCTTCCCCTGACAATCCTACATCTCCATGTTCATGTATGAAAGTAATCCCATAAGCTACCACTCACTAATGGTGTCTCGAAATGACTATATATGAGTCATCATGCTCAATGAATCAGAAATTGTATTTCTGCTTCCTTGGATATAGGTAAGCACAACCTCAAAAGACTACAAAAACTAAACCTACTTTTATTTCCTATTATTCATGTGATGATGTGTAAATATTAACATGATATTTTCGAGGATTGGGTACAAAAAAAATGTGATCCTATTAAACAATTTCTCTGACTATGAAAGTCATGAACAACATCTTCTAACTCGAGATAATGCTTCAGGTCGTGACTATGGTTTGGTCTCAACTAAAGAGACCCATACTCCAAGGATCTTCCCCCTAAAACATCACAACTCCTAGACTAATACATATTGTGTCACCATATATATTTTATCTCCTACCTATCTCTACTATAATTCAAATGTGGGAGGAATTAATTCTCCATTTCATCTCCTGAAAGTATGTATCATAGGTAATTTACCATTCAAACATCTCACATGACATAGTCAAACTTAAAAGAGGATACCCTAAGAGTGACATGTCCTAAATGAAATTTCAGTGACAGACCCATGAAACTCTAAATATCAAAGATATTATTGTAATTATCAAAGTAAACTACAACTATTACATTCTCTAGGTCAACTAATATTCCTGTATCTGAGATATTATGATCCTGGTTGTGAATCCCATCCATCTATAAGTGAAACACTATGATATTAGCATATAATCAATTCTCTCATATTATATTCACTATGATGATAATTTGTTTATCTTGGTTGTCTTGATTTAGATAAAATTCATTGTTTTCATCCCTTAATGCCACTTCAAATGAATGAAGATATAGAAGGAAAACTTCATTCATCTATGCCATTAAAATTACTGTCACAATTCTTAGAACAAATGGAATGATGAGATACTCATATAGGCCCTACCTACTACAAGACATTGTATGAGGTATGTATGAGGGATGAACATGAAACTAATGATAACCTGATGTCAAATAAATGTTAAAAAAATATGATCTCCTCAGAGCTAGTCAAAGAGGTCATTTATCCAGCATATATGATACCTGGTCATGACTATCATATTGTTCAATTTATGGAAATACATAGGTATAATAAGGGTTATGTTATCATTTTTTTAAAAAGTATAGTTTAACCCCATAGAGGAGTATTGAGTCATATAATTCCCATTGTTTCTAATACCTATAACAACATGTTGTTCTCCTGAAACTATGTAGTATCCATCCTATATAGAGGAAATTATATTGATAAATCCCTTACAAATAACTCAATATATAACTCCACATAACACTATGGATCTAGTTCTGAAATTTTTTATGGGAAGAAATACCTAAAATGATCAACCACAATTGGTAATTTATATTTCTTTATTCCCTATTCATTCATATATAATATTGCTATCTAGGATGTTTTCCCAGCCAGACAATAATGGTTGGAACTATGTTGTCTCACATGAACATCTCAATCACCCTTGTGAATAAAACAACCAACCTTTAGAAGTATGAATTTAACACTATGATAATTGAAATCAATTAATCCTTGAATGGGAAACATAATGTTCTTCTCGATAATGAATTAAACCCTTGTCGACTCGAGGGAAATGACTACCCAAACAAAGTGACACCCTCCACCATCAATGGGGTACTCCCGGAACTGGAGGGTACACTCTGATCTAATTCCAAATGAAGTATCAATAAGAATTACACCATCATAAATCTGAACAATAGACCTAATTATATCTACAACATATACCAATATAAATAATATAAATAAAAAATGTCAAAAATGTTAGATACAAATGTAGAGTTAACTATGATTTTACACTCACAATAAATATCTTGATGCTATGGTCCTCAAGTATTAGTTGAACAAAATATTTTATGCCAGAACTCATGCTATATGATAAATCCCAACTACCCTATGTATGCCCACTATAAATCCAAGGTGAAACTAGTGTTTGGATTCCCCAACCATGACCACTTCTTTGGAATGTAAATCATGTATAACATTGTCTACCATTATTATGTGGTGATTTCAATCCCTTTCTTGAATATAGATGTGGTTTTGACCCCCTAACATTGACCATTAGAGGATGTTTGTTACAAAAAAGTTGTATGTAGACCATCCTACCATAATATCAAGACTCGATTTCGTCTCTATCACATTGTTTCCTCATGTGAACCTATATACCACATTAATGAAAGAACATGGAACTATTTTCACTCAAACCCTAGCTAGTATTCCCTTTAAGTGAAGTAACAAAATAATTCTTCCTTCTGACTATGATTGTACCACTAGGTCTAGAGGCTCCACTACTCTGAACTAGGCCTCAATCATCAATGAAATTACCTATAGTTACAAGTATCTCATTCACCATCTTAGAAATAGTAGTCAACTAAATTACATTCACCTGTGACATTTTGGGATGCTAGAGTCCTTCCATGAATCATCTCACCATAAAGAGATCATCAGTAAGATACATATGTTAAATGTTGTTTAGAACTCTAAATAATGACGAATAATCCATTACTATCATCATACCATTATCCAAAAAAGATAAATTCAATGTGATGTTCATCTCTTAGAGTTAGAGGATATAAATAATATTTCAACATAGAGTGTAAATCCCTCCCAAAAATACAGAAAATATAATCATCTTTGTTTATAACAACCCATAAATTCATGGAATATCCCCGATTCATATACATAGAAACATCCCCTCCCATTTTAAAGGTGCCTCAAGACTCTAAAAAATCAAGACACTAGTCTCACGCGACAACCAAACAACTTTTGGCCCACCATCCATCCAAATATACGGTGGATGATGCTACTGGATCATGTGTTTCAACATTACAATTGTCGAGGAAACATGTGGGGTTCCCTAAAGGGTCTTCATAGATAATAGAAAAACCTTCTAGAAACTATGCATCAACACCAATATCTGGAATGGCAGGTAGTGCTACATGTTGAACTACTAGGGGTTCATCTGTAATCTCACGACCAACCACCCCTCGTACACGGTCATCACTACCATCCCAGGACATTACTAGAGGCTATTATGGTTTCATGTCACTATAAATTACTAGGGAATTCTAGATTCATGATTGGTTGATAACCCGAAGACAAATATAATCCTAACATACATACAAGATTCCCTATAGAAAAGACACCACCAAAACTGCTCCAAAATCATGGACTGGTTAACCAGAACTACAAGATATGAAACCAAATAAACTACCTACATCCCACTCCAAATTCTATTCAAGTTGATTCACAACATAATTCTAGGTATATGGAATTTTAATAATAATTGTAAACTCCATTTGATATTGGATATTCAATTTTATAATTACAATCTATTTGCATTGATATTTACATTTAAATTCTCATCAATAGGATGACAAGAATTGAGCACCACATCCAACCAATAAGCTCCCATACACCTTATAAACTGAACTGTGGTTCTCATTTTTTCCCAACCATAACATGTTCTTGTCCATGCTAAAATTTTTCCATGATTCAACATTCCATAATTTACCACATATGGCTTCTATGTTATCCTATGCCAGAAAACAATGTTTTGGTTACATTAGGCACACTATGTACCAATTATGTATCTCAATCCCCTATAAGAAACAATAGTTGATAAAATTTTTATTTCACAATGAACACATAATACCTTCCATGCTGTCAAGCAATGAGTCCTTTAAAAAATGTCATATACAGGGAATCTAAATCATGTAAGGTCCCTAAAATGATGCACTAATCCATGATTACATTTAAAATAAGTCCAAGGATAAAATAAAACTCCTATATCCTATCAAGCACAGCATCACATAGCATGTTACTCTACCTATCGTAGAACCAAGTCAATAGTAATAGGAAAAATATAGAACAACTACTCATCATTCTATGAAATAAGTGATTTTCCTATATGTTGTTTAACTAATACCATATATAGTTAATTAAAAAATTCATATCTGTTCCTAATATCATTTGTAATTTATCAAAATAGTAATTTAATAAAGTATCCTCAAAGACCAATTTATAACATCCTTGCCTCGATTAGTTTAAATGGTTCCCTGAGATGATGGGCCACATGGCCTCATGTGCACCTCTATAAATTCCAGTGGTTTCTAACTAACTACAAGGGTATGTTATTGTATGGTGGAGAGAATATACCCTTAGGATCAGAGTAAAACAACAATATCTCCTATAAATGAATTAGTAGTGGAAAAATATAAATCATCAACTAAATATAACATCCAGATGATAGTTATATTAATCAAATACAAAATCAAATTATTAATGGAATAGTGGAAATACTATACTCTACTAAAATTATAATTAAATTAATCAAATATCACACTAAACTGGAAAGCATACATGACCTGATACGGGGATAAAACATGTGTATGATACAGAAACAATTATTTTGGGTTGTAAAAATTGAGGATGGATATGTCAAACCATTACAAGTTACCATAGGGGACACCTAATAAGGTTAAAAAAATTTAATTAAGGAAATAATTTAATTTTAGGGAAAGACAAGATGTTCAATCATACAGCTCAATATAAATAGGTTATAAAATAGCTAGACCATGAGGGAAGAGTAAAATATCCCCTACCATATACCTGTGGTTGTACAATTTTCCAGAATTGACCTCTAATTTTTTTTAGATCAGGGGGAAAATGAATAACATCTAAACCCCATGAAAATATAAAATCTTATTACATTAAAATATAACTTAAGATATCATGGATGAAATTAAATGGGAATGATGAAAGAAAAACAATCCTTTTCATATCTAATAACATTGACGGTGCAAGAATTGGTGTCTATAATAGTTATTTTCTTCAATACATAGCTTAGGCATAAGTAAGCTCTCAAAATGAGAGGGAGGATGCAGCCATTGGTGAAAAATTTATTAAGGAGAGGGATTTTAACATTTTTGTCATTTTGAAAAAAAATATTCATTACCTCAAGACCCTGGGTCACATGAATTGACTGTACAATTGGCCAAATAAGGTTCCAACATTTCTCCATTATCATTCTAGAACCCCCTTGAATGGTTCATTCACATTGTTTTGGGAAACTATGAAAAAAACATTATTTTAGTCTCTACAAATAAATTCATGTGGATTGTATGGGAATGTGGACCTAGAGGCATGGTTTCATCAAACCACGTGGATCTGGAAAATACCATGTACCTTGGATACATGATTTACTATAACTATTCAGCCTAAGAATCAATGTTTTCTACTAACTATACAACCCCGCTACCTTTTCCACAAACTCGGCCTCTTAGATCTAAAAACACCCAAGAAGCCCCAGGTTTCCCATGAGATCATTATTTACCCACATTAGGCCAAAAATATTGAATCACGCTAAAATGAAAATGATCTGTACCTCAACTAAATCACCACTATCTTATATTAATATTAAAATTGGATATAAAGACATTGAATAATTTTGAACAATATTTCTCTGAAAACCCTCTCTATCATTATTTCTATGAGAATAATTTTATATTATATTTTATCAACTCTATTGATTGATATTGGAATATTGGATTTCATATTTGGAATGTGTTTAATTTATATTAACTAATATATTTAAAAAATAATTTTACTTAAATGAATAGTGAAATATGTAAACATTATTTACTACGATTAAGGTAAAAAATGGGTTTTTTGTGGTTTTAAAAAAAGATAATGGTTAAGATGCTCTAAAAAAATTCATAAAAAAAATTAACATTTAGAAATCAACCATATAACTTTTGGTCCAAATAATGGTTCATTATTTGATTCTTAGGATATTAAAATAAATTGTGTAGAATTTAGACTTTTTGAAAATTACCACAGTGCCACTCACTACACTAATAAAAGACTAACAGATAACCTAATCTCTTAAAAAAATATCCAATTTTTTTAAGAATATATGATAAAATAAACTCTCTAATTATCGCATCCTATCCAATAACACATATTTTGTGTACAAAACAAACCATGTAATTCATTTGGTTCCAACAAAAAGAATCTACCCGAAGAAGAGGTAATGGTCATCAATGAGCGTACTTATTTTATTTCTTCCTCAAATTCCTTAAAATATTATTAATAAATTAATATATAATGACCTCAGAATATTTTTTATAATCAGTTTTTTTATTTAATAAAATAAATTTTTCCCCTCTTCCATGAAATGGACTTTTAAGTCATCAATCCTTTGAACAATGGACTAATGTCTCATGAACCGTTGTTATTAATTTTTTCATTATCACCTGTCATGGTAGGGTATATTACTGGATACTGTAATGAACCGCCAATTCTCATTGGCTTGAGAGTACAACGTGTCATTACTAGGCCTTAAGAGACATCCCCATGACCCCAAAGGTTGGCAACAAATGCCGAAGGGTTTCAAATATAAGTTGTGGGACGATTTAAAATTTATGAAATAAACCCATAAACAAACTATAACCAACCATTATCTATATGATGCACGAACAAAACAAACAACCAACTCATGCATTACCAAAAGAGAATTACATTGTTCCACAAATCACTACATAACAAACACAAAATCAGAGTACCAAGTGGAAGACTAAAAAATGACCAAAAACAGGCCAAGACACACTCCATGGCTCCACACCATGCTCCATGCACCAAGAACCACCACATCTCCCAAGCTTCACCACGAACCACTAGTAATGAGATGCCTTACCTTTACCTATGCCTCAGAATATGAAATCTGCAATAGCACCAACGTTCCAAAGCAGAGGTGAGTATAAAACTCAGTATGTTTTCCCCAATGACTTCCCTACTAACTCTACTAGGATAGAAGAGTTAGCAACAATTATATTAAAATAGTTTATATAAAACATTTTCTCAAAAGCATTTTATAACTAAATATAAATAAGTTTGAAAAACCATTCGCAACCAAAAGCATCCAAGATCATATGAAACCAATTTTTCAACAAGTTTTTTTTTCAAAAAAATAACCAATCTAGATTTAGAACCATTCCACAAAATCCCTTTTTGGTATACCCAACCATTACACAATCCCATGAAACCAACCATGCATGCTACCTGGAAGAGGGGAGAAGCCCTAACCCTTATCCATCCCAACCATGATGGCGGATACTTCTTACCCATATCAAACCCAAATGCACATGAATACATGGCATGGGAGATCCCTAACCCTTATCCATCCCAACACTGATGGGGGATAACACTAACCCTTATTTGTCCCTACTGCAATATGAATGTTTGAGTGGGGAGATCCCTAACCCTTATCCATCCCAACATTGATGGGGGAGACTCTTAACCCTTATCCGTCCTGAATGTAATATGAACACACACCACACATTCGCAACAATCATTCCAAAACCATCCTTTCAATAAAAAACCTTTTATTGAAAACCATTTCCATCAAAACCATGTGTGTTCAACCAATTCAAACCATTTCAATAAAACTGTAATTTTATTGAAAACCAAAGAATGAACCAATTTCATCAAACCTTTTTAATACCAAACCTTTTAAAATAAACACCCATTTTTTTTGAGAACCCGTATTTCATCCAAAAATTTACCATTCCAGCATGTCCATAATTTAAAAATCAACATTTTAAATTAAATAATGCAAATCACTTTTCACAATAATCCACCAAGATTTCACAATTCCATCAAAACCATAAATCATCACTAATGATGATTTACCCCATGATTTACACAATAAATTTCATTCAAATAACCCAATTTGAAATAAAGACAATCAATTCTAATAAGAGGAGTCGAGAGTGAAGCCACCTACCTCATAGGTTTTTAGGAAAACCTTAACAAACAGATAACACACAAGAAAACCCAGCCGATTCACCAAGGATCATTCTTAGATATCTTCTCCCAACACAACCAAGACAAAAAATCATCTTGTTTGGCATCCACACACTTAGATATACCCATAACAAGCGTAGATCATATAAACCGAGAGAAGAGGATAAGTAGATCTCAGTAGATCTGAGAAAACAAACAAGAACGATCACATACCTCAAGAATCTGACTTCGATTCGCCAAGAGAAGCCTTGAGATCACCTTCAGAATGATGGTAGAACCATCATTGACCATAGGAGAACCAAAATCCTGAGTTAGGTCCTCTTACGAGGAAAAAAGAGCTACATAGTGGAAAAAATGTGTGAGATACTCCTTTATAAGATCTCATTTAAGTGGTCGTATGGTTAGTTCGCACGGTTTGAAAAACCGTGCGCTAATCATGCATTAGATACTTCCTTGGACACCCTTCTCACACGGTTTGGCCACACAGTTAGACAAACCGTGCACCACCCGTACGGAAGCTACTACCTCCAATAACAACTCCGCACGGTCTGGTCGCATGGTTCATACAAATCGTACGATGCCCGTGCGACTTCTGTTTTTCCCCAAAAGTCATTCCAAGTTCTCCTGACTCTCCCATTCCTCACCCTTATCTTTATAACCATTAAAAGCATCATAAAAGGGTTACTTAACAGAAACTGGTGGTACTACATTCTCCCCACCATTGGCCTTTCTGTCCCTGGAAATTAGAAAACCATCTCTTGTCTAAAAGAGTTATGGCCTCTGCTCTTTCATTTCCATTTCACGTTCCCAAGCCTCTTCCTAAATCTGACCATGCTTCCATAAAACCTGCACAAGACCAATTCTTTTTCCACGCACGGGTTTCCCTTTCCAATCCACAATCTGTACCGGGATATATATCAACAAAGCATCTGGCTCGAGTTCAACATGATCCCATCTGATTACATGGTCAGGATCAGGCTGATACTTTTCCAACTGAGATACATAGAACACATTATGCACCGAACTAAACCATGGTGGTAATACCAACCGATATGCCACATATCCAACCCATTCTAGTATCTCGAAAGATCCAATGTATCTTAGAGATATCTTTCCCTGCTTCCTGAAATGATGATTTCCAATCCTTGGAGAGATCTTTAAGAAGACATGATCACCCACAACGAACGACAACGGTCTTCGACGATGATCTACATAATATTTCTAATGACTCCGAGCCGTCTTCATTCTATTTCTAATCAACTAGATATTCTCTATTTTTTCTTGGACAATGGTCAGCCCAACTTGTGATGTTTCACCAGTTTTCACCCAGCATAGTAGATAACGACACAGACACCCATACAATGCTTCAAACTGAGCCATGTGTATCGAGGTTTGATAGCTATTATTGTATGAGAACTCCACTAAGGGTATCTGCTCCTCCCATGAGCCACCAAAATCCATTACAAACATTCCCACGACATGTCCTCTAATTTTTTTATCATATTATCAGATTTACCATCATTCTGAGGATGATACACCTTGCTGATAGTCAACTGAGTCCCATGGGCTTGCTGTAATGACTTTCAGAAAGAAGATGTGAACTTTGGATCTCTATTTGAGACTATAGAAACTGGTACACCATGCCTCTTTACTACATCTCATATATATAATTTTTAATGATCTTCCAGCGTATGAGTTTCACAAATATGGATTAAATGGGACGACTTAGTTAGACGATCCACTATCACCCAAATGGAATCATGTTTCCGGACTGTTCTTGGAAGACCCGTAACAAAATAAATTGCTATCTGATCCCATTTCCACACAGGGATATGTAATGATTTTAACATACAAGGTGGTATCTGATGATCTTCTTTAACCTGCTGAAAAGTTAAGCACCATGAGACAAACTCGACCACTTTCCTTTTCATACCGCTCCACCAAAACTGCGCCTTAAACGCCTTATACATCTTCTGTGTACCAGGGTGTACAGCCCAACATGAATGGTGATAATCATGAAGGATTTGTTCCTGACAAACCATAGGTACAACCATCTGATCTCTGAAACAAAAAACTGAACTCCAATAAAGTTTCCAGCAATCAATGGTCTCTCCACCATTGAGTTTTGAACTTATAACCAAACATTGTGCATCATATGTTTGTGCTTCTTTAATCATCCTTACCAAATCTGGAACATGCGTAGTTGAAAAGAAAATTAAAACATCACTTCGGTCTTCATATTCCACATGCGTGTCGGCTAAGAATGACATCAATTGCCATTCGTCTGAAGCAATTCCATGAAGACCGTTGGTTCATTCGTTAGACCGAAAGGCATGACTAGATATTCGTAGTGGCCATATATGCTTCTAAAAGATGTCTTTGGAATATCCTCCTTCCAAACTCGCAATTGGTGATATCCTGATCGCAAGTCATTCATGGAGAACCACTGAGCTCTCTAAATTGATCGAACAGATCATCAATGAGTGGAAATGGATATCTATTCTTTATCATAACTTGGTAAAGCTTACAATAATCAACACACATCCAAAGAGTTCCATTTGCCTTCTTCACAACAACACCGGTGCTACCAATGGAGAAGTACTTGGTCGAATTAAACTTTTTCTTTCCAACTCCTCTAACTACACTTTTAATTCATGTAACTCTATTGTTTCCATCCTATAAAATGGAAGGGAAATAGGACTGGTCTCTTGAATGAGATCAATCGTAAACTCCACTTCCATGGAGGTGGTAACCCTGAGAAGTTATTGGGAAATACATCTTGAAAATTATCCACCACAGCTAGAAAACTATTTCCCTCAATTTCTTCCATTGATTCCAGAGTTAACGCTACCAGTTGATAAGACATCATTCCCACCATTTTTGCCAACAAGCTCTTTGCACCTTTTTTTTACCATTCTCTCTCCCCTGAAGAGACGGTTGATGTTGTCCTCCGTCGTGAAACTGACCGTTTTCCTATAATAGTCGATGTTAGCCTTAAACACTATCAACTAATCCATACCCAGGATTACGTCATAGACATCCATGTCCAACATTGAGAAGTCCCATTTTAACTCAGAACCATAAATAATTATAGCACATGCTCTACACACAAAGGCTTGATGTTCTCTTTCACCAAGAGGAGTTTTTAGTTTCAAAACAGAAGTCATCATTTACAGGTTTAAATTTAGGAAGTAAAAAGTATGAGAAGCAATGAAGGAATGTGACGAACCAGTATCAAACAACATTTGGACAATATAAAATTCAAAATAATCGTACCTCACACTGTAGATGGTCCAGCCTAGTCATCGACCATCAGCTGCTCAGCTCCATACAATTGCTTCGTCACTTTACTTTTCTCCTTGTTGCCTTATTGAGATTTCCCTGGTTGAGGATTCTTGGTATTTCAAGAATCACCATGGATAGATCTGTTATGTTGATGGGACTGATTCTACTATCCTCATCCTATCGAAGCATACGATGCTTATGACGCTTGAGAAGTGTCAAATACACCTGAACTCGGAGCATTTCTACAATATTGGTGTAGATGCCCCATTTTCTTGAAATTGTGACATGCTCTAGGTTGCGTTGTACAATATCACCTTTTGTGGTCACACAAACCACATTGAAAATAACCTTCTTTGCTCTGGGGTTGTGGAAGAAGGTTCACTAATCCTGCCGTCTGGTTCTGATTTCCACTTGCACTGTGGAAATAGGTGTCCCTTTTCCTCTTGTTCACCATGGTTGAGTTCCCACCATTTCCCGTAGGTATCAATATGCCTCCTCCCATCGATCCTGAGATATCACATTCAACAATAGTCACTCTGTCCATCTCTATATAATCCGTAATATAGAGCACCGCAATCTTCGATTGAATATCCTGCCTTAGCCCCGATTCGAAGATGTGTGCCTTCAACGACGCACTTGCCACAACCTCTGATGAAAAACAGACTAAATTCAAGAATGTAGCAGCATTCTCTGTAACAGAGAGACTCTCCTAATTCATGATAAAGAAGTATGTCATTTCCTAGATCTTGAACGTGTGAGGATTGAATTATTTGTTGAAAAATTCTTCAAAATCCTCCCATGTTAGGCCTTCATCCAATTTTTCATGCACCGCTAAGTCCCACTATTGACGTGCAAGATCCTCAAGCATATACGTCGCCAACTTGACCTTGAGCTCTGATTTCATACAGATGATATCAAATATATGATTCATCTTAATTATCTACACCTCTGCCTTTTCGGGTTCAGCATCACCCCGAAAGTTTGGTGGATTCTGCTTCATGAACCGGATGGTATGATCCACATGCATTGGTTCATTCCTCTTGTTCCCCGTATCCACAGCATGAAAATCCTGGAAAATACTCTAAACCAGCTCTTGGTTCACATGTGGTTCAGGTGCAACCACATTCTCTACAGCCTCTTCGGGTTGGTTCCGACGATGCCTACATGGTGCCATTTTCTAAACCAACAACAAACTCCATCAATCTCACTCTCTATCATTGATGGATTAGCATTCAAATTCTATCAAATCATCTATCACAAAATTGGTTTTCCAAAAACAACCATTTTTTATGTTCAACCATTTTTGAAAACATTCAACATGGTTTTTGAAAATCAACTTGTTTTCAAAATACACCAAATACCCAGTTTTCAAAGTCTTTTACTTGAAAAAAATTTTCTTCATTTTTCTAAAATTGGCACCATGCACAAAATCCTTACACATTCCTCAAAATGAGATATCCAATCCTAGTGGGAAATCATTTCTCTGCAATGCATGCCATGCCCCTTTCATTGGCTAATCCCATGACAAAGAGGTTTAGAACATTCTAGAAGTGTATCCAAAACACTTATGTACCCAACACCCTGGTAACATAATGATCATCATAAATGGGTTAGCTATGTCCTTTTATGCTATACATTTCTAGTTCCGGAAATCCTAATAATGTCTAAGATTTAGACAGAATGAATAGACAAGAATGAATTTCAACTCCAAGACCAAGAACATCGATGACCACTTGTTAGGCAAGGATCGAACAAGTTGATATCATTTTTAATGACCCGCCAATTCTCATTGGCTTGAGAGTACAACATGTCATTACTAATCCATAAGAGACATCCCCAAGATGCCAAAGGCTGGCAATAAATGCCGATGGTTTTCAAATACAAGTTGGAGGATGATTTAACCTTTACGAAATAAACCCATAAACCAACTATAACCAAACATTTTCTATATGATGCATGAAAAAAATAAACAACCAAATCAAGAATTACCAAAAGAGAACTACATTGTTCCACAAATCACTACATAACCAACACAAAATCAAAGTACCAAAAAGAACTCTAAAAGACACCCAAAACAAGCCAAGACACACTCCATGGCTCCACACCTAGCTCCATGCACCAAGAACCACCACATCTCCCAAGCATCACCACGAACCACTAGTAATGAGATTCCTTACATTTACATGTGTCTAAGAAGAAGAAATCTGAAAAATCACCAACGTGCCAAAGCAAGGGTGAGTGTAAAACTCAGTAGGTTTCCCCCCAATGACTTCCATACTCATGACACTAGGATTGAAGACTTAGCAACAATTATATAAAAACAGCTTATATAAAATATTTTCTCAAAAGCAGTTTATAACTAAATATAAACAAGTTTCCAAAACCATTCGCAACTAATAGAATCCAAGAGAAATTGAAACCAATATTTCAACAAGTTATTTTTCATGAAAAATAACCAATCCAGCTTTAGAACCATTCCATAAAATCCCTTTTTGGAATACCCAACCATTTCACAATCTCGTGCAACCAACCATGCATGCTACCTGGAAGAGGGGAGAAGCCCTAACCCTTATACATCCCAACCATGATGGGGGAGACTTCTTAACCTTATCCAACCAAAATTTACATGAATACATGATGGGGGAGATCCATAACCCTTATCCATCCCACCACTGATGGGGGAGACCCATAAACCTTATCCATCCCGACTGCAATATGAATGTTTGACGGGGGAGAGCCCCAACCCTTATCCATCGCAACACTGTTGGTGGAGACTCCTAACCCTTATCCGTCCTGAATGCAGTATGAACACACACCACACATTCATGACAATTTTTCAAAAACAATCCTTTAAATAAAACAACATTTATTGGAAACCATTTCCATCAAAACCAAATGTGTTCAACCAATTCAACCCATTTCAATAAAACCATACTTTTATTGAAAACCAAAGAATTAACCAATTTCTTCAAACCATTTCAATACCAAACATTTTCGAATAAAAACCCCTTTTTATTGAGAACCCATATTTCATAAAACCATTTACCATTCCAGCAGGTCCATAATTTAAAAATCAACATTTTATATTCAATAATTAAAATCACTTTGAACAGCAATCCACCAAGATTTCAAAATTCCATCAGAACCATAAATCATCACTAAAAAAATTTTGCCCATGCTTTTCACAATAAATTTCATTCAAATAAAAAAAATTTAAACTAGGCCACTCAATTCTAACAAGAGGAGTCAAGAGTGAAGCCACCTACCTTAGAGGTTTTGACGAAAACCCAAACAAACGGAGAACGCATAAGAAAACCTCACTCATTCACCAGGGATATTTCATAGATCTCTTCTCCTGACACAACCAATACAAAAACAAATCATGTTTGGCATCCACAAACTTAGATATACCCATAACAGGCATAGATCTAAGAAACTGAGAGAAGAGGAGAAATAGATCTAAGTAGATCTGGGAAACCAAACAAGAATGATCACATACCTCAAGAATCCGGCATTGTTTCGCCAAGAGAAGCCTTCAGATCACCTTCAGAACAATGGGAGAACCCTCCATGACCTTATGAGAACCAACATCCCGAGTTAGGGCCGCTTAAGAGAAATAACGAGCTACATAGAGGCAAAAAACGTGTGAGATACACATTTATAGGATCTCATTTAAGTGGTCGCACAGTTAGTTCGCATGGTTTGACAAACCGTGCTCTAACTGTGTGTTAGCTACTGCCTCTACCACCCTTATCGCATAGTTTGGACGCATGTTTAGACAAACCGTGTGCTGCCCATGCTGAAGCTATGGCCTTTAATACAAACTCCGCACGGTTTGGCCGCACGGTTTATACAAATTCTGCGCCGCCTGTGCTACTTCCCTTTTTTCCCCAAAACTCATTCCAAGTTCTCCCGACTCTCCCATTCGTCACCCATAACTTTATAACCATTAAAATCCTCAAGAAGGGGTTACATACTAGAAACCAGGGGTACTACAGATACAATATATATATGAGATATTGAGAAAATATTTTTTTTATTCATATTACATATTTAGGTTTTTATTTCTATTATATGGGGGATAAGAAATTGTTTCTCGTGTGTGTGGCGGACTATCACCTCATAAAAAGCTATGATTCATATATCTTTAATACAGTAAATGGTGTCTAAAAAGGACAATGTTAAGGAATAAATTTTTAATAAATTAAATAAGTATTATTTTCATTAAATATTTTTCAATGTTAAATTATTATAAATCTTTTTTCTTTTTATACTAAAAAGATTATATCAACATTTTTGTACGTGTGGGCTACCTTCTTCACAAAGCGATGTGAATATGTTTTCATCAAAAGAGGAAATTGTTAAAATATAAAAGTTTATTAAGAAAAATAATATTTTACATATGATAATACTAACATAATGTAAAGATAGAAGACTACTTTTTCTTATTTCTATATTGACCAACGAAAAATGGAATTGTTACTCGTGTGTATATATAACCTACCATATCCCTAATCAAAACGTTCTTTAATTCTCAAAAACATCATTCATGATTTGAATTAAAAGTATAATTGAATTATAAATATGATAATCATTCCATTATTATAATTTTTGAGACTATGTAACTGTATAATATGAATAAGAATTAGGCTATTCAATATAAAGCATGAATTCGAAAAAAAGGTGATTAATAAGAGAACCAATGCGAATAATTAATTATTATTAAAGAACAATTGATAAGATGTTACAAAGTGATCGTATATGATATTTAAATATTAATATTTCTACACAATAAGTTAATCAAAGTTTAATCCAAAAATACAATATATTAGTGCATGTTCAACCAAAATGAGGTTTGAGGTAAGGGTTTTCTATTCTCTATTTTATTTTACGGTGACATGAAAATTAACAAGTCTTTTCATCCATGTGGTTTATATACTGACTCTCTGGAAAGATATAACATCAATAAATGTATTATATTTAATTTTTCATATGATTTTTCGAATTATAAGGTATTATAGTTCAAATTATTACTAAATATTTAAGGGATATTTGTTTCAAATTTCATTCATTGAGAATTATCTCTTGTTATGTAACTATATTCGCTTATGACTTGTATATAAGGTCCTTGTGACTTATAATTTCAGGATTTTATTTATCCTCCTGATATTTTATGTCTCATATAATTTTATCCTTTCAAGAGGATTATGATTCAAACATATCAGAGTTGTAATATTTTTATGTTATAATGCCATTATATTAATGGGGTTATATTGATTAAATCTAGAGTGATGAAATCATATGATCTATATCTCAATAAATCTCTTTAATTTTATTCCCTTTTAGTTATTCATGATATTTCCATGTAATCTTTTCTTTTTCCAACTATTTGTTTCATAAATAATTGAATAAATTTGTCAGAAAAAATTGTGTTAATTTCACTCTTCAATCAGAAACCCTTTTTCTTATAAAATAATTTTTAAATAATATTAATATATAGCATTACAATTAGTAAAATGATTTACAAAAGGAAATTATTCCGATGAATCAGTTTTTTAAAAATGTTTTGAATGGAAAAATGAAGTAATTTTTGAAAAAACGTTTTTTTGGATTTTACCAATATTCTAAAAGAATTAATTATTTCAATTTGTTTAAAAATGATGGAATTTTTTTCTTCAAGACCATTATTTTCTTTGAAGATTAAATTATTTATTTTGTAGGTTGTTTTCAAAAAAATATTTTAATTATATCTTATATTTATTTCATAATGCAATGGATAATTTCATCATTAAATGTTTCAAATGATTTTCTAAACGATTATATTATATGTTTCCAAGGATGGTTTCAAAGAAAATTATTCTCAAAATATTTTTTGAATCTATAGTTTTTTTAATTTTTTTATTAAATGAAATGGTTTTTTACTAGAATATTTTTAATGATATTTTAAAGGGGTTTAACTTGTTCAACATTGATATCCATTGTTGTTATTTATGCTCAAATGTGGATATTTTATGATGATACCATTTTCAAACATTCTTTTGTATGATTAATATTGATTCAAAGAGACTGTTATGGAATACATTTATTTTCCATGAGATAACCATGTATCAAATATATTCTTTCGAAGCCAATTTCTTTTTAATGGGTTAACCATGTTTCAAAGAGACATTAATGGACCAATTTTATTTTATTTATTAAAATAATTTTTAAATTATATTTACATTAAACATCATTCCTATCCTTGTATTAATAAATTTTTAAATTGAATAAGGATTGTTTAATTAAACTTTTTTCATGAAACAAACATTCTAAGCACAATATTCATGTTTTGATTCATGGAAATTATATATTATGGTTGTGCCCATATAATTTCATGTGAGTGTATTAAAAATTATAAAATAACTTTTAATATATATATCTATGTTATCTCTTTATAACATATATAATGCGGTGGTCCATATATCACCATATGAACCATTTACTGCATATACAATGGTGCGTCCCAGATTGAATTGGGTGAGTCCATTACATTTTATATGGTAGGGAGTCACAAATAGGTTCAGGTTATACCATTATACAATATACAATGGGGTGGCCTAGATAGAACTTAGTAGAACTATTATATAATAAATTATGGGTGAGCCCAGATTACACTCCAATGAATTGGGTAATGATTATTTTTTTAAAATAATTTTACTGGATTTTGGTTTTAGGGTTATTAAATTTATATGGGTAATAAGAATATGATTTCCCAAGATACTAATACAATTTATCTACGATTTAAATGAGAATATAATGTTTCCCCTTATCATAATTTATATCATAAGACCCATGTTTATTTATTCTTATCACTCATTTATTTTTTCAAACATTATTAAATTTATCATGGTTGATGATTAAATAATTGATGGGTATTATTTCACTATTGATTCAATGATTCAATATTATTATGTCATTATAAACATATTCAATTACTATTCTCACTAATTAAATTAGGTTTTTAATGATCATTTTTATACCTATGGAGCTTTTGAGATCAGCCTTATTTTTTTCCATGTCCACAAGTTACAAATAAATAGTTTCAATTAATATATATTTGATAATGATGGAATACTATTATTGGAGAAAACATGTGTTATGGAGGGGAAATTATTATTTTAATACATGAGAGTTATTTATAAAAGATTTTTTCCTAATACATTAAATATCTAAAACATGATGACCTCAAAGAAATATAGTGATCACATTTTTCCTTTTTATATTTTAATGTTATGATTGTAAAAACTAGTTTAGAATAATTACCATGAATTAAGAAAATATAATTTTTATGATTTCATCACTGGATCTGTGATTGTAGTTTTTCAGTTCCTTTTGTGGGTATCATTGGATAATTTAAATAACTTTTTATATCACGATGTTATCATTTGAGGTTACATTAAAAGTTATGGTTACCATTATATTTCTATATGATTATGGATGATTATAATTTCAATGTCTTAGACATCCATTTGGAAGTTTCATGTGATGATATAATAATGTTATTAATTATACACTTAGAGATGTTTTTTTGGATGATGTATAGGTTCTGTATTGGCCTAATGCGAAGTATGCTCATTAATATTTTCATATATATTTTTTAAGGAATTAATAACCATAATGGTTTATATGATATTGGATGTTGAGTTAATTATGGAAAAATAATTTCTCTCTTATAGATAACTGATGGAATTGAATGTGATTTTTTAATTAATTGATTAATTAATTTTCAGAAAGAATGATCTCTAAATTTTGGGAATGAAATATGAAAGGTATGAGATAAATTTTTTTTGTTAAAAGACTCTATAATGATTATGTTATTTGGGATATAGGGTTATAGAATTATTTGTCTTTATATTTGGGTATTACTATTTAATTGTAAGGATTGATGTATCATATTAGGTATTATCCATTTTCATAATAATCATACCATGTGCTGACCATTTTGGTTTTGGTTTACGTATCAATACATGAGGGAGAGATTGTGATCCATTTTATGGTTTTTTGGTTTTAAATTATGATTTAGTTTTTAATTCACAAATACTTTATCTAGAATAATTATAATTTAAAGAAAAATACACAATTGTCCCATAAATTTCCAACATGCTGTAATTTTATACATTATGTACGTATACAGCTTTATGATCTTACTCTTGATGGAAGATAATTACTCAACATTGGGAAATTTATCTTGATACAAAATTTTTATCATATTACATAAAAATATAATGAATGATATTGTCCTTTAGATCATGACTTATTTATGGGAATGTGGTCCATATCATTGTATTGATCATTAACTTGATTGTAATCAAGGACCATAACCACTCTCTATAATTATTTTTTTCTCCCATTACAACCAATTAACCCCTATTTGGAAACCATTTTATATTTAATTCCACATGATATTATAACAACCCTTTAAATATTTTTAATTATATGTTTTATTATCCTTTTTACTAATTGGGTTCAAAAAAATAATTTTCAACTGTCCATCATTTTTTTACTGAGATAAATTTCAAATTTTGAGGATCCAATTTATTTAATATGGGATGATTTATCCCCCCACGAATTTGAAGGAAAAAATTTATGCATGATTATATAGGGGAAACAAAACATTATTCTTAAATGATAATGTCACACCCCATAACGTTATGATCTAATTCATTTTAATAGAATTCAATCCCTATGATATAACATGCTAATTAAAACCCCATGATTTTTATGTTCAATATAATACTAAACACACAACAACTATATTAAACAACCCTCAACATATATAACCATTATAATATTTACATTAAATTTTAGATTATGAATATTATTAACAAATTAATGAAATATATATATATCCTACATAATATAAATTTTGTTTCAATTTTATGTAAATAATCAATCATTTAACAATTAGGTGGCTTTATTCTTCATAAATACTCTTTCATCAAAAATTGATTTTTTTATTTTCATGAAAAAAATTATAAGTAAATATTTGATCATATGGAAAAATTATTTAAAAATTTTGACCTTAATTTTTAAAACAACATATTAAATTTTACAATGGTTGAAATTTTCTTATTTTTCAAGAAATATTGATTTTTCTGGGAAATTTGAAAAATATAAATTTCTTTAAAAATATCATTTATATTAAATAAATTAACAAATATAAAAATAACAATATGTATTGAACATGATTTAAATAAATAAATTTTTTATTTAGATATATTTAATCCAAATAATTACATTTTAATCATCACTATATTAAATTTTAGTATAAGTTTATTTTGGAGTTTAAAATGAGTTTTTTGAAATAAATTTAAAGAATATAATGTTTAAAAAAATTAATTGATTAAGATAATAACATATGTTTAATGTATTATATAAAATTTATATATTATATATCTATGAAATTTACTTTTTATTTATAATATTATTTTAATTATAATTATAGTTAAAATAGAATCATTTGGTACTTGAGAAAAACCCTTCGTGAAAACCTTCTTTCTCCTCAGGTCTATGTGAATTGATTTAAATTTAAATTTTACATATTTTAGAAATATAATTTGAATCATAAACATAGTTTTTGAATTTAAGGATTCAATATATAATTAGGGTGAATTATTTATATTTTTTCAAAAAAGATTATTTTTTTCTTCAATAATGAAAAATGTTGAATTTTAGTTGAAAACTGCCTCTTATACTAAATAATTTACAAAGATAAATATTATTTTAAATTGGTTAAAAATTAATAATAGTTCAATTTTATTTCATTAAATTCATTTTAGTTCATTGGATGTAATTTCATATTGATATATGACATAAAAATATGTAAACTTTTGAACATTCACTCATGAAAACCTACTTTCTCGTCACATCTACTAGATTAATTTTAAATTAAATTCCGCCACATCTATGAATTGATTTTTCAAAATTTATTTAATATGATTAAGAATAATAATTTTCGTTATCAAATATGTAACAAATAATTTATAACAAAATGTATAGTGAAAATAAGAATAATAATTATTATGGATAAGGTAAAAATAGGTTTACCTGGGTGATAAAAGAAAATGATAAGCATTTAAATGATATAATAAAATGTATAAAAATGATTTAATGGCTATATTTAAACCATTAAATTTCTATTTTAGTATATGGTTAATTATTTTAGCCTAGGTAATTGGAAAAAATTAATGAAATTTATTCTTATAAAAAATTACTTCTGTGACACTCACCTCAATTATAAAAGGCCACACATGTTCATTTTCTCTTCACACCATAAAACCAAATTTTAGGACAATAAATACCAACATAAATTATCCAAATACCTAATATCAGCATATAATCCTATGTTTTGTTATAAAACCATCCAGGTAAGGATTTTCGTAGAATCCAAAATAAGCTACCTGAAGAAGATGTAACTTTATTCAACGATCATTATTATTCTATTTCATCTCCCAAAATCCTTCATTTTATTTTAATACATGATCATATAATAACCTAAGTATCATTAATATTGTGATACATAATTTTTTTATAATAAAAACCCAAATACTCATCCTCTATCACGAAATGGTTTGCAAAATCCCCATTCGTGTGTACGACATACTACAGCCTCATGAATCAATGTAATTAATTTTTTTGTTAGAACATCTCACTATTTGATATAATATTGGATATAAGTTATATATTATTTTTATAATATAATAATACAAATCTAGTCATTATATCATATAGAACTATTTATATTACATTCAACAGGGTAGACGATGTCATCCCTCATATATACTATGGACTACTGCCTTGCAAATAAATGTTGTTTGTATTTCACTAATAGTTTACATGGAATCCCACAAAGATAAATTTAATTAATATATTTTATAAAATATAATTAATATTTAACATTTTTTATTAATAATATATCATTTTATTTTTATTGTAAATAAAATATAACATCATTCATGTATGTGTGAACTACAAGTTTTATGAAGTGATATGACTCTTTTCTTCACCACATCAGTAGAATTATATATATAATAATTTATATGTAAATAATATTATATATATAACATTATTATAATTATATAAGGTAATAATATTATATACAACATTTCCAAAATGATCATTGAAAAATGGAAACATTTATCATGTGTATGTAAGACCTACCATCTCTTTGTTCGTAGCATACATCATTTCTAAAAACATAATTAATGATTGGTATTAAATGTATAATTTATTTATCAATATTATTATCATTTCATTATTATTATAATAGAAATGATTTAACTATATAATATGCAGAATACTAAAACTTTCATTGGAAATATTAAATGTGGAAACAATGAAATTAACACCCAAAAAAATGAAAATAATGAATGATTATTAATGAATGGGGTGATAAGATGTTATAAATTGATAATATATGATATTATAAATATTAAAAAAAAATGAATAATTTAATAATATTTTTAAACCAACTATATATGAGGTCAAGGAATATTCAATAAAAAGGATGTGTTATTTAATGGATTTATTTTCTCTATTTTACTTCTAGGACACATATAAAAATTCCACACAAATTTATTTTGTGTGTTGTAAATGATATATATTTTAAATGATACATCACGAATATAATTCATTGCATAATATTTAAATTATTATTTATTTTTATTATTTATATGGTATTCTGATTCAAAAAATTACTAAATAATTAATGGAATTTTGTCTCCCTTCTTCATATTTGAGATTTACATCATGATATGAACCTATATTATTTTATGAGGGGTTTATAAACGCCCCATGATAGTTAATATCATGAATTTATTTATCCACATTGTATTTTGAAGTTCATTTAATATTATGGTTTAATGGGGCTTATAATTCGAAGCAACCAGTGTTATAGGAGTTATATGTAACAATCTCATCATTTATCACGGTTGTTATGGTTAAGTTTCAAATGAATAAATCTTACAGCATGTCTCCCAATAATTCTCATAAATTTTGTTCTCCTCAGGTCAGTCATATTTTTATAGAATATTTCAATTTTTCTTATCTTTGGTACTTAAAATAAAAAGGAATGTTCTTTCAAAAAGAAATTTATTTATTTCTATCTTCTATCGAAAATACCATTTCTCCCAAACCTATTTGTTATAAAAAATCTTGAATTTTTTTAATCATACTTACAATTATTTATTCAATACATTTTACCCCTCATTTACTTTTTTTAAATTTTTTTGAATGGGATATTCATGTCAATTTCCAACCGTTTCATATTTGGATTTTATATAAAATGTGATAGGTATCGTTGTTCTAATATGTATAGTATTAAATGAATTTTCTTCCATCATGAACATTATTTTTTAAATATCCTTTATATATTACCAATTTTATTTTTAAATAAAATACTTTCAAAATTGTTTAATAGTTTTTTTCAATATATAATTGACATTTTCATGAATAAATTATTTAAATTATTTTTAAAAGTTTCTATTATATGTTTCCATGTTAATTTTTAGTGAAAATGATTTTATAATTATTTGGGAAATAATTAGTTTAAAAAATTTATTTCCAAAATTAAAAACCATTTTCCTCTAAATGTATCTAATGATATTTTAATGGGATTCCCATCATTACCATTAACAAACATTTTTCACTTACGCTTCAATGAGGATATTTTTTAATGATATGATCATAATTATATCATTGGATGGATTAAAATTTTTATAATGTGATTTATATGGATCCCATTTATTTTTCATCGAGTAACTATGTTTCAATGAGATTGTAGTGGAACATAATTTTCAATGGGTTAACCATGATTCAAAGAGATTGTATGAGAACCCATTTCATTTCCATGGGTTAATATTGTCTAAAATATATTGATAAGAAAACTATTTACTATCAATGAGTTAATAAATTTTTTAGGGAATAATAAATTTTTGTAAGGTTTTTATGATGAAATTAATGCTATATGTAATTTATTCATGTTGTGGTTCTTTGAAATTATATATAATGGGTGTCCCTATAGAGCATCATGTGAGGCTGTTACAGATTATATGATAGGGAGATGTAGATATCACCAATGATTCCATTAATGTTATATTGTGGGGAGGCTTATATAGCACCAGGTTTACCCATTACACATTAAATAATGGAGCCTATCATATATCATCGAGTGAGACAATTACAACTTATACAACGTGACAACCTAGATAGGACCTCTAGACCTTTTTATAGATTAAACAGTGGTGAAATTAGTTAATAATATAATGAATTGTTTAATGATTATGTTTTATGAATAAAAAAATTTAATTTATTCTTTTGATCATTCTATTTTTATGTTTTATGTAAGGGTTCTATGATTTTGATGTTCCAGGATACTGACACATATTATCTATTCATTCCATGAGAATATAATGTATGTATTTATCAATATTGATATCACAAGGATCATTATTATTGATTGTTTTTAATTATTCCTTTGTAATATACTTATTTCATGTTTAATGAAGGATAATTAAATAATTTATGGGCATCAGTTTACTTATGATTTGCTGCTCCACTCAAATTATGTCATTGTACCCTTCTACACTTTGTATGATCATTGATGAAATTCAATTTTTAATGTGTATTTTTAGCCTTTGTTGATGCTGAAATCTGGAGTAGGGCCACATCGGGCTGCTAAAAGAGCACCGAATGAATCCAGGATGCAATGAAAGGAGATCCCGGGGCCTGAGAGGCGGGCACACGCTAGATTTGGAAGGCACGTGCAAGAGGACTTATGGTGTGAAAACCGTTGCACGCTGGCCTTCCCTTCCGCACCCAAACATCCACCCTTCGCACTCAGTCACCCCGACTTCGTTTCCACACCCACGACGCTATCAAATGGGGGTTTGCGCACCCAGCCCCGATTCCGCGCCCAAGGCGATGTCGAATGGGGGTTTGTGCACCAACCTTCCCTTCTGTGCCCAAATCACCACCCTCTATGTCGGGTGCGCTCGGCCCCGTTTCTGCACCCAAGGTGACGTCAGACGGGGTTTAATGTCTCGGCCTTCCCTTCTGCGCCCAAAATGCCAGCCTCCGCGACTGGCCGCTCTAGCCTTGTTTCCACACACAAGACGTCTTTTAATGGGGGTTTGCATGCCCTGTCCAATTTCTACACCCAAGGCAATGTCGAATGGGGGTTTTGAGTGACCGAACCCATTTTGGCACACAAGCCGACGTCAAACGTTTGTTTTCGCACCCAACCTCATTTCCGTGCTTAGGGCGTCGTCGAATGGAGTTTTCAAGCCATGCTCTTCTGAGACACTCTAAAGACTCCGTCTATAAAATGAACCATCTCCCCACTCTTCAAGGCCGATAACCAAAGACGAAGCGCTGGTCTGCTGCGCAAAACACCAAATTCCACAACCACACAAAAATCCCATGGCCTTCAGGTATTTTTTGTTGCGCGATTGGTCCCTTGGTGGTGCCTTTGGACGGGCCCTCTGATCCTTGTGAATTTCATTTCTCCTTATGTCGTTTGTGCGCAAGGGGTCCCCTCTTGCACCATATCCATGCTACGTCAGGGGCTCTTGGGAATAGCTTGTCCAAATTGCATGCAAACTGTTTATCTTGCGTGCAACCATTCCGTCTTGTGTGCCACTAGTCCAACTTTCATGCACCCGTCCATCTTGCACGCAACTCGTTCATCTTGTGCGCAACCCTTCTGTCTTGCGCGTAACCCCTTCGTCTTGTGCGCCACCGGTCCCCCCTTGCATGAAACCAATCTGTATTGTGCGCAACCCTTCCGTATTGCACACCACCAATACCTCCTTCATGAATCTTATTCTTCTTGTGTGAAAACCTTCCATCATGCCTGTAGAATTCCTATTTTTCCCAGGACCATTCTATGACATGCCCTCCATGTGCTGACCTTACCTTGAGGAACCGTGTTCGGGCCTCTATTTTGGGCGACAGACCTGCGTCACACGCTCTTTTCCCATTTTTCCCCTCATGTTTTCAAAAATAAATTTCAATGTTCTTTGGATGATACTTCTCATTTCATTGCTTCACCACATGCCTCTTCTCATAGGCATGCTAACTGCTATTGCGTCATCCCATAGCCATGAAAACGTGGACCTCAAATGGTTCGCTCCATAACACCCCCACCATGGTGTTTCCTGTCCCTTCACTTCACCAAGTTGTAGAGGGTTCCGGTTATGTATGTCCGAGGGGTGCGGATTAAACCCACTTTATACGAGCAGAAGGACGTTAAACATCCATGTACCATCGTCCTCAGCACATGATGTTAAACTATGACCCCGCCCTGTGCTATGCACGCATGGTGCCCCATATTAGACATTCTTTACACCCATTGGTCTCCACAAGAGTGTGATCATTCCTCACATGGTATGATATCACCTTTATCGGAGCATCGTCCATCCGCGGGGAATGGGAAACCACCCTACTGTAAGCCCTCTCTTTCCTTGCAGGAGGCAGCACCCCTACTGCTCCTCTCTTCCTAGGTAACAAATCCCTTTCCTGCTAGGCTATGTCACCACCCAGGCCTCAATCCTAGAGTAAGTCCCAATCTCAATCTCCTTAGGCTGATAACCACACATAATCCCCTATTTTCTCATTGGGTCTCTAACTATGTGTAAGACACACTCTATTTCCCATGGACACACCTTTCGCAATGTGATCGTCATGTCTTTTTTGTCTCTTTTTTCTCACACCGAGCATGACTCACATGGTCTTAGAGTAAGTTTCAACCATGAAATCCTCCATGGGAAACCTAGAGTGTAAGCCCCACCCCCATACCTAAACTATGTGGTCATTGATCCATGCCATGGCATGGTACGTAAGAATCCTTCTTGAGGTTCAAGCCCACCATCCACCGGTCGTCCCGACCATCTTCACGCCGGTTAACCAAACGCCTCCATGAACTATGAGGTCTTTGATCCGTGCCAAGGAAGGGCACGTAGGAAGCCACCCTAAGGTTCAAGCCCACTATCCATTTTTCCCGACCATTCTCACGTTGGTTCACCAACCCCACCCGAACTACGTTGTATTTGATTCTTGCTGAGGAAGGGTGTGTAGGAAGACTCCACGAGGTTTAAGCCCACAAACCTGTCATTCTGACCCCCTTCACGTCGGTTCCCACACCACCAGAACTATGAGTTGTTTGGTCCTTGACAAGGCATGGTACATAGGAAGCCTCATTGAGGTTCAAGACCACCATCTATCTGTGCCCCATGTCATCCTTCATGTATGTTCTCCCCTATCCTGCATGACATTAAAATGTGACCCTCATTTAGCGGTAATCCATTATCTCCCCCGATTTACAGTAAGGCATTATTTCCCCTAGTCAGCGGTAAGACGTTGCACCCACCTGAACTATGAGATCTTTGATCCTTGCCAATGAAAGGTATGTTGGACACCTACCTTATGCTTAATCCCAACAACCATTTAACCCCAGGTCCTCCAACACATTGGTTCACGGACACCCATCCCATAGGAACTACGTGGGTTTGATCCTTGTCTCTTAAATATGTTACATATTAATCCTCCCTGAGGATCGACCCCATCCAATGGTAAGCCGTTGCGACACCATTCAGTAGTAAGCCATCGTCAACTCCATCTAGTGGTATTCTATTGTGACCCCATTCCATGGTAAGCCATTGTGACACCATTCAGTGGTAATCCACCATCATCTCCATCTAGCGGTAAGGCATCATGATCCCATTCCATGGAAATTCATCATGACCCTGTCAAGCAGTAAGACGTCGACATCCCCATCGAGTGGTAAGCCGTTGGAATCCCCAATCGATGGTAATCCTTCATCAGACGGACTACGAGGACTTTGATACCCTATCACGGGGATACGTAGGAAGCCTCTTTGATGCTCAAGCCAAAATTCACCATCTTCCTCATGGCGGTTCCATCTCATTCTCCATCAACATCATTCAACACTCCACCATCCATCCTGATTCTTACCCAGCCCACCACATCCCGATGGGATAATTCCATCTCATTTCCATACTCCATAACACCAATCAAGAAGATAACCACATGTTGGCCCCAACATCAGTGTTCCCTCCAAAGGGTGAACCCATCTGATCCACTCTAATCAGTGTTTTGGTCAGTCTGATCCATCTCTACTAGACGTTAAACTCACAGAATACCCTGTGTTAAACATAGGAAGTAGGGGAAAACCTCAGATACATGCCCATGGCATATGATACCCCGCGTTCGACGTGGGGTTCCTAGTGATTATATTCTCTCGAGAATCCATATAATAAGGGGGAGAAACCCATACATGCCAATGAATTAGCGTCTAGAGATGCCGGTGATGTCCAACGTGACTACTCCCCTAACTGAAGGTTGCGGCCTTGACTGGTCCCTTTGGAATGTCCAGACAAAAGTAATGTAATTAACTGGTGTCAATGAGGATGTGACACTAGGAAGAGTTTCATGAACAACGTCTAATATTTATAATGGAGACATGGACTAGGTGACGAGTTCCAAGGAGGAATCCATGGAAGGAAGAACCAACATCCCATCAGCACATTTTGATCACGGAGGAAACATTCCTGAATAAGGAACAGATTCCACCAACCATTGGAAAGTGGGAATGCGGGGAAACAGCTGCTCAACCTCCACAGACAGATGCACACGCCCCAGCGAAAGCGTCTGAAACATAAATGGTGAACCCAATGTGAATGACTTCTCATCAATATGGAGATTAGTAGTGTTTGAGGGATCAATGGATTAGCATGTCACAAGATCCAGTTATCTGGCACCGGGTCCCACCCAGCAAATAGAGGGTCTGGCATGAAACTCACCAGACCTTAGGGGAGTAAAATGCTGGACATCCCCGATTGCGACGTTGTCAGCATGGATTCATCTTAACCGCCATGGAAGAGGGAAGGTCATTGGGGAACAGGTCATAGATTTCCTTTTTGTTTCAGTACTGATGAGTTAATCTACTTGTTTTCAGAATCCAAGATGTTACGCCCGGAACACGGTCACCAACTACCCACCGACGCAGGGGCAGGGGAAGTGCCAAAAAGTTAGTCTCGCGCGACTCTGCCTCTTCTGCAATGGCCTCTACACCCATGACCATGGGGCACCCACGCCTCATCTCCCCATCTGTGGTCATCCAACGAAGGGTGATCAATGACCACGTAAACTTGTACGAGGAGGAGGGTATTATCCCAACTCGAGATATAGCCTGCCTGGATTTAGAGGCATATTCCCCTCTTCATCAGCGCCGCCCCCGAGGGCCACATAGGGAGCCACTGCTCCTCGCCCCAGCATATAACTGTTTCAGGAGCCTATCCCCGGAATGATTCAATGACTCCCTTCCCTACGCCGATGAGGTAGGGGATGTCCAGGAAAGCCTGATTAGGGTCCCATTCTAGGGTTCCCAGCAATGGATCTCAACCTGCCATGTAAATGCCACCGCTTGGTCATACTAGATGAGGAGCAGGTAAGATATGCACCTGAAAAACCGGCTCCAGTACATCTAAACCGATGATAGGGTCGTGCCCAAGCCAGAGAGGACGTCCTCCAAGGGGTGTCATCATCAGCGGAAACTGTGGCCTGAGCCATTGAGGACACATATCACTAACTCTCCGTGTATGCTGAACATAGAAGTCCCTACGCCTGACCTAGATAGAGTCCCCAACTTCCCCACAGGTAGGCTGGGTTGACTCTCTTGGTTGCTGTCAAAGGCAGTGGCCGCCACGGACCAACCCACAATGATACCACCCAGTACGAAGGTCCTCCCAGTACCGTTACCATGTTAAATTTGGGCCTTCCCTGCTTCCAGGCTCAACATGGAGGTCTACCCCATTCCATCATTCATCTAAATAAGCGTCCTCCATGCGGCAGTGACACTCATTACAGATGTCTTTCCCGTTCCCACTACACCAGATATGGAGTCATCCCTCCCGCCATAGACAGTTGGTATGGGGATGTTGCACATCCAGTCCCTCTTCAACGTTGGGTCCTCATGTCCTCATATCAACTAGTAAAGATCCTCCTCTCCTCAGTAATCTGTGGAGTGAGGGCCACCTCCACTTCACCAGCACCTAGCACAGAGGTCCTACCCATGTTTGGCTAGACCATTATGGGGACCTTCCTCACGCTGAGGTCATCAGGGGAACAAACATGGGGGGTCCCACCCTTGATCCTACATGCTCGAGCGGAGTACCATCTCGCTCAAGAACTTCTCAAAGAGGTCCTCCCCATATCCCTTTTGATATTTTATTTGGTTCTCCTCACACCCTCACTTTCATGGGTGGAATTCCTCCTCGCCCCAACACCAATAAGGCCAAAGGACCTCCTCGTGTCAGAAATCTACCTTTCCTGGAAGATCCATCCAGGGGAAAGAAGGTGGGTTGTCACCGCCATAACAAGGATTTGAGGGAAGGTCCAAAGTGAGATCAAACCAGTCTACTTATTAGACTCCGAAGTAGAATACGACTCAGCTCTGGAACACTCCCCTCGCTCATCTGAGTCAAGGGCTAGGGCAGGAACGAGGTGCATCAGCCTAGTACTCCCAGAATGCGAGGTCTATATAATTCCCACCTCCCTCAATATCTATATCCAAGAGGATGAAATTTTGAAACCCCATAGGATACAGTCATGAAATCACCACCATCGTCACCAGAATGACTTTCTACATTGACTAGAGATCCCAGAGAGCTATTTTGGGGACTGATGGCAGGAAAGCAGTAGAGCGACCTATCACCAGTAGACCTAGACCCTTCACAAGTAATTGTGGCTATCAGCCCATCCTACCGCGATGTGGTGGTTGAGTCACTACACTCTTCGAAGGACAACCCATGATTCGACAGCCAGTTAGCCCGTTCACCGTATTCCCAACCAGCCAGCATGCCCTCCTAGTGGTCTGCCTTAATACCGTTGTTAGTTCCTTATCCACCCCCTGTCGATGAATGAGGTAATCAAGAGACAGACCCTGAATCCAAGACGAGGATCTTGTATAATATCTTCGCAGCGGGCCACTTCCACAAGATGTTCTGGCCCATGGTAGCACTGAATTTATGTGCGTCGGAATCCCTTATCCTAGTGGATGTTGAGTGTTTCTTCCAAACCATATTGGCAATTAACATTCTCTATTTTCATCAGCGAGTGGTTTACCCCAGGATCCAAGCACATTTTTAAAACATTGGCGAGCAATGTCGACTAGTTTATTTGGTCGCACTCCCTGTGGCCCAACGCCCCGAGTCACCAGGCCACCATAATGCCCTATAACAGTAATGCATTCAGAGTTTCATTGTACTCCACAAGATTATCAAGGAGGCTTCCCCCACATTAAAATACATTGCTGGGGGAAGTATGATTCCATCCTCTTCATTCCTATCTGACGGCAACCTGAATCACTAGACAATATTGAGGACATGCCCTCAGGAAGTGTCACAGTCAACATGGACGACATAGTGGACGAGGAGAATGAGATGGAGCTTCTTGATGGGGAAATACCCCCTAAGGGCATCCCACCACTATTGGATCCATCCGAAAGTGTTACTAGCCACCAGAGGAATCTACAAGGTCTCCCTGTTCCCATTGAGGCATTAGTTCTTAGCCGAAATCATGGTAAGGGTAATGAGCACCTTGGAGCTACCAAACACTCCGAACCATCCGCCTTAGTGCAGAAGATGGAGGAGGAACCAGAGAAGACTCTCTTATTCCAACAACTTTCCTAACAAAAGATGTTAGTTGATGAACACCTCGTTGAATGCATTACAGAGTGACGACCAGACTACGACAATCCCAGGTTAGGGCAGTAGGGGCAAGAACAACTTCCCCTCAACAAGCTGCCTCCAGGTGATCGTGACCAGACATCCCCCACAGACCGAGCTGAGGATTGAACTTATGGAAAGAAGGCACAATATGTATCACCAAACCCTCATGAATGGAGCGACAATCCATGGAACCCAGCTCGGTTTCTCCCAGCTGCCCAGCAGGTCACCCCACTGGCCACACCACGAGCCGCTGTTCCACCTTACCATGTCGAAAAACCCGCCAACGCGCTCTTGGTTAAGGATCCTTGTAAAGACTGTGAAACCCTTCCAGATGATCCAATTGAAGCACTCATTTCCCATATTGAGGTGTTAGAAATGTGACAAGTGGCACTCCCACATGATGGCAAGCCATATCCAGCAAGGGTGGATGATATGCTGACACCTCCGAGTTTTGGGAATCCCGCCTTTCCCCCCTTCAATGGGACATGTGACCTGCCACAGTATCTGAACCACTTCAAATCAAGGTGTGGGCCTCTGTTAGGTACTCCAGTGCAGTAAGAGGCCACCACACTTTGTTGTTTTTTGCAGACATGGGAGGGGCCAACATTTGTCTATTATAGCCAGCTCCCCATCGGATTAGTGACTGACTAGGAGAACCTCCATAGGCAATTCCTCTACCAGGTCACCTCCACCACATATATAACTAGCATTTCAGACCTTTTCAAATGCAAACAGAGGCCTGATGAGCATGGCACAATCTTTATCGATCGGTGGAAAGGGATGACATTCTCCCTTGACATGCCACTTACTCAGGAACAATTACTGACGATGTGTGTGGGAAATTTTAAGACGGAAATGATTCCCTCATTGATCACCCAGAACTATCCTAGGTGATTCGGAGACTTCTCTGATAAGTCCCATCACCTTGTAGAATTTCTGTAACATGCCATCCAAGCACGTCTATTACCACTATAATTCCCCCAAGGAGGGATGCCAGAGCTAATCCAACCATGGTGGCCCAATAGAGGCCCCCAGATAGCTAGAACTATTACCATTGGATCCACCTCCGCAACCTCATAGAGGCCCGCCACCACAGGTGAAGCCTCCCTCCCTGCAACGGCCGCCTCAAAATCAACATGTCTCCTCACATAATGAACCACCACCGCCTAGGCAAGACAATCAATCCCTGACTCCTCAAGACGCTCCTCTAACCCCTCGTCAGAGATATTCTCTATAGGTCCCATTTCTAGACAGAAGAAACTAGACTTACTCATTCAATGAGAATCAGGTTCCTAGATATTTCTAGAGTGCCTTGGAACACAATATTGTGTGTTTGATTGAGTGTAGAAGGCTAGAATAGGCGAACCCCACTGGTCGCCCCAAATACTGCCCCTATCACCCAATCCTAGGACACAGTATCATGTAGTGATATGTGTTCAAAGACTTTATTTATGAAAATTTCGATAACAACATTGTCAGGTTGCGCTCGGCCCCAACAAAAGTGGATTTCGTCCTTATAAAGGAATACATCGACATCGATAGTTAGGGAGAGTGGCATCTGGATTCCAGTCGTGAATCTCTGAAGTATGATGACTGGATGGATCGAAAAATGGCTCCCCATGACTATGGTATCATCTGTGCATTTCTAAATCAGCCAGAGCCTTTAATAGCTGTAGCCATCACTTCTGCGTCATCATCTCAGCAGACCTCTTCCCAGAAGAGTAGACACCAGTGGCGCAAGGGAAAGCAACCCACCCCGCCAATACCTTCATCACCCTGTACTCTCGGTGACTTCCTTCCCTCGGAGATGGGGATTCCTATGAGGATCCCTCTAGTAGTGTATGACTCTTCAAGTGGTTATAAAGGGTGAGCTTTTGTTAACATTGTTGAGCTAGTAAACCCCTACATGACTTCTGCCGAAGGGGAGCGCCAAGCTTATCTCTCCAACGTCCCCAGCCAATGCCGATTTCAGCGGAGCTGGAGCCATAATGTTCATCGAGTCACATCATTTGGAACTTCTATCTAGGCTGTGCATGCCATTGAGACTAGACAGTAGGCCCAGCGCAGAGTTCATCACACGCAGCCCCTCATCTGGTGTCATTTGGGCCGCCTCCACCACCGTTTGTGCTACTCGATCAGGCAGAGCCACCAAGACCATTCCATGACCAGACAAACCCTGATATAAGTCGGTCTCAGTCGCCCGGACCTCATCTGGTAGCCACTCTATGCACTTCGAATAGTGGGCAGCGGGATGTGCCTAGCACCAGTTAGCCGCCGGCCCAATAGGCAGGGGCTACCGTATTGCCTGTCATAGAGCGACCACCAACAAGCAGAAGTTCACACATTGAATGGAATTATGATGTTCTCAAGCACATTTCCAACATCCCAACAATACTTTCCATCATTGAGGCCCTTCGCCTGTCGCCAGATATGCGTGAGTCCCTTGTTGATGCTTTAAGAATCCCCCTCTAGTTAGAGAAAGAGGTAGCAGCTGCATAGGCCTTTCATGTGGAATCCATAGAGAATTCTGAATTCCAGGACATTATCTCATTCTCTGGAGAAGATGAAGGTTCTCCCATATAGGGGAACACTCACCCACTGTACATCACCAGTCAATTCAATGGCGTGGAGGTTCACCGCTGTCTTGTTGACACCAGCTCTGGGAATAACCTTATCTGGACACAGACACTGTGGAAGCTGGGGTTATCTGAAGATGACTTGACACCCTCCGACCTAAATATATAATGATAAGATATGACATAGAAGACCTTGGTTGGAAGGATTCATTTGAAGACCTAGTTTGGTGGTTTAATTTCCAGTACTGAGATTATGGTTGTATCCCAAGACACAGCATACAATGCATTGATGGGAAGACCATGGCTCTACCTACATGTGGTGGTTACCTCATCATACCATCAATTCCTCAAATACTCCCCCAATGGTCGAGTGGGAATGCTCTAAGGTGAAATGAATCATTTTGCCTCTTGGGAAGCTTGCTACCAGCATGTCGTCTATAACAAGATCAAAGACAAGCATATTCAGTCCAGTGAGGTTAAACCCGTTGCAGTTTCAATCGACCCCTGGGCAGGTCTGGATGACGCCTACATCATACCGATCCATTTACTGGAGGCCACGACCCCTGATATATGGCAATGTTTTGTTGTGTCTGGTACAAGGGGGAATCATATTCTTAGGTCTAAGAAACATCATGATATCACTTCGTATTCTTATACGAATCAAGCCTCGGTGATCCATGAGTCCCCTACTCCCATAAGGTAACAGGATGTTCACCCCAAGGCAAAGACAATACATCATACTTGATTGTTCCACCATGCTGTAATTAACCATCTCAAGCCGACATGCCACTATTGGTTTGATATCATCAAGTGTGGCCCCTTGGGCCGAAGACCAGGTGGGATCGAGTCGACAACCTTCATTATTATGGTTTCAGTAGCACCAGAACCTCCTGATGGAGTAACCACTATCGCCTAGGCTGGTACCAGCCTTTAACAGGGGGATGTAGACCCAGAGGAAGCTCTTCTAGTTGGAGATCCCTTGGAAAGCAAAGAAGAGTATTTAGAGGATGCTCCTCCCACCTTAGAAGAGGGAGTCTTTTCCACGATCGATGAATTGGTACAGGTGAACCATGGTAGCGAGGTAGACCCGAGACCCACATTGATCAGTGTCACCATGTCCCTCGAGGAGTAGTACTGGTATGTTGACTTCCCGAAACAACATAGCGATTTATTCTCTTTGAGTTATGATGAGATGCCAGGACAAGACCCTTAGGTAGTCATCCACCTCTTCGGGTCCCTAAAAATCATCGAGGGTTCAAACAACCTCTTAGGAAGATGCACCCTTCTCACGATGCCATGGTAGAGGTGGAATTTGATAAGCTCACCAGAGCCAATTTCATTAAGGAGGTCCAGTACCCCAAATAGATGGTCAAGATCATACCAGTAAGGATGCCGAAAAGAGAGATCAATGTCTGCATCGACTTCCAAGATCTCAACTGTCACTGTCCAAAGGATGATTTTCCCTTTCTTGTGACAGAATTATTGATCGATGGTACAGTTGGCTTCCAAGCCCTCTCCTTCATGGACGGTTAATCTAGATAAAATCAGATCTGGATGGCCCAAGAGGACAAGGAGTCTACATCCTTCAAGACACCACAAGGTACATTTTGTTACCAAGTCATTTCCTATGGCTTAAAGAATGAAGGTGCCACCTATCAACTGGCCATGCATCACATATTCATGCCCATCCTCGAGACATTGGAGCAATTCTATGAGGACAATCTGGTGGTCAAATGTCACCAGTTCTAGGAAAATATCAAGGACCTTGAGAAAGTGTCCGGTTTCCTCTGTTCCCACCACCTAAAGATGAACCTATTAAAATGTGCCTTCGGGGTAACCAATGGGATGTTCCTCAACTTTGTATTCAAGTACCGGGGCATCGAGATCGGACTAGATAAGATCAAGATCATCATCCAGATGCCTCCCCCGAGAAATATTCGGTAGCTTTAAGATTATCAAGGACACATAGCCTACATACGCTGATTCATTGTGAATATGACATGTAAGTGTAAGCCCATATCTTGGCTCATGATGAAAGGCACCGATTACGAATGAAACAAAGAGTGTTAGACCGTGTTCGAGGAAATCAATCAGTATCTGCTCCATCATTCATTCTTGATGCCACTTGTCTGAGGAAAGCCATTAGACCTTTATGTGACAACCCTAGAATGATCTCTCAGGGCCCTTATCACCCAGAAGAACAATGAGGGGATGGATAAAAACCTTTACTACCTCTGCCGCATGCTCCTCGATATGGAGAGTAGATACTCCCCTATCAAGAAAATATGTATTGCACTCGTATTCACGTTACCGAAGTTGCGAAATTAACTACAGCACTATTAGGTACAACTGGTGTCCCAAGTAGACCCACTAAAGTACATCCTGAGCAGTCCCATGCTGATAGGCTGCCTAGAACGTTGGGCAATAATCCTCGAGCAGTTTGACATCAAGTTTGTCCCTCAGAAACTATTAAGGGACAAGCATTGGTAGACTTTCTTGCTACTCATACTGCTCCTGCTGACCATTCCATGGATCTTGATTTCCCCTATGAGGTAATCCTCTCAGTAGACCATACCAGGAAGTGCTAGTAGATGCACTTCGATGTTGCTTCCTGATTCCCCACCGGTAGGAGGCTCAATGATCCTGTATTCAACGGGGTAGGCTTGGGTATCTTCTTTATTACACAAGTAAAAGTCATTCTGTTGTACTCATTCTTATTGTCAGTAGGCTGCACCAACAATGATTTAGTGTATTAGTCTCTAATCACAGGCCTCGAGTTGGCCCTCGAGATTTATGTTCTCCATTTCCATGTGAAAGGGGATTCCGAACTAGTCCTCAAAGAGATCAACTGAGACTATGTTGTCAGAAATACAGAGCTCATTCCATTGATGTAGTGCACTCTCCATCTAATGGGCCAGTTCCCATCTCGTTTGGAAGTCACCCATGTCCCTCAGTCACAGAATGGTCAAGCTAATGCCTTGGAAGGCTTGGATGCATCACTTTCCGATCCAGAGTAGGATGACCTGATTATCCACAAGGCACATCAGAGAGTCATTTCCCATGTCTCACCAGATAATGACAATGGCCAGCAGGTAAGCCATCATATTTCCAGAGCCTCCACATTAGGAACCCCAGGTCCCTTAGATGCACTGGTTGAATTGACTCCAGACTGGAGATCACCCTTTTTCAAGTATCTCTAAAATAGTTACCTCCTGGCTGATCGGGCTGAGCACGAGCAAATCCGACATCGCACACTGCAGTTTACCCTATAGAGTGGTCCCATTCATGAGAAGATCCTCTACAAGCACGGGTCCAATGGTGTACTCATCTGTTTCATTCAAGGAGCCAAGATTTGTCATGTCATTCATGAGGTTCATGCCGGTTACTACAGTGCCCACTAGACTAGGCCGAAGTTATCTCACCAGATTCAGTGAATGGGGTACTTTTGGCCCTCCATGATCCATTATTGCATCGAGTTCTCTAATATATTTCATGCACACCATATTCATGATAACTTTATGCATCATCCACTAGAGCCTCTCCACATTTCCAAGTACTCTTTTCCTTTTGTAGTATAGTGAATGGACATCGTAGGACCATATCCACCGGCAAAAAATCGCCAATGTTGGTTCATCCTGACTACTATAGATTTCATTTCCAAGTTGGCAGAGTATGTTACACTGATGTATTTCAAGGATCGTTCTATCATTGACATCGTGAGCTACAATATCATCTACTGATTTGGAGTCCCTCACGACGTGCTCACCGATAATGGCATCAACTTCTGAGTTGTTGAGTTGAAGAAATTTTATGCTAAGTACAACATCCATTCTAACCATAACTCTGGCTATCATGAACAAGAAAATGGTAAAATTGAGGTATTCAACAAGACCCTCTCTAACATTTTCTAGAAAATGGTTGGAAGTATAAAAATAGTTGGCCGGAAAATCTCTTCAATGCCCTCTGGGCTTATCGGACGATGACTCATAATTCCTAACAGGTGGCCCCATATTCCCTGTTATATGGAATAGAAGGTGTCCTACCTATCGAGTTTCAATTTCCTTCATTACGCACAACGATCTATGATCAATAGGTAGCAGATAAGGTATCTTAAATTCATCTAGCTGAATTGGAAGCACATGAAGAGAATAGGCATCGTGCCCTGCACCATCTTTAAAGGAATCAATATAGGGTACCTAGAGCCTTAAAAAAGGATCACCTCCACTATTTCATGCAAGGTGGTTTGTTTTGTCCCTCAGGACACCAATGATACCTGGTAAGAAACCACCCAAGTTGGTGCCCAAATGGGAAGGACCTATTGTTTTTCAGAAGGTTTAACCCAATGGTGCGTACTCACTAGTGACCATGGATGGTGAGCGTATAACTCCTCCCACCAATGCCTTATTTCTCAAGGAATAATTTTCCTGAGCCAGCTGGTCCTGCATGAACCTAAACTGACGGGTCCGGCATGACCGTAAAACTGTCTGGTCCTACATGACCATAAACAGCCGTGTCCGACATGCCCCTAAAACTGTCTGGTCTGGCATGACCCTAAACAGCAGGGTCCGGCATGAACCTAAACTACCCAGTCCTACATGACTGTAAACTATTTGTCATCCTACAAGATGTTAAAACTACACCTATAGAACTATGTGTGGTTTGATTCCCATCTTCATGAGATATGTAGGATTGCTCAAGCACTTTTTCTTGAGCCCAGTCCTCAAACTATCGTATTTGAATATCATTTCCTTTTGGGGTAGACATCTTGGAGGATCCTTACATGGTGTAGTAAAGGCTTATTTGTCCCAACTCGTGTCAGGATTATGTAGGTTGCTCCATGTGACCCGTCCCCATTCTTTTAACCTTCCACGTCCTCACTGTATGACGTTAACCTGCATGGCCTTTAAAAACTATGTATGACTTGATTCCCATCCTAATGGGATATATCGGAATGCCCAGACATTTCTTCTGTTGGCACAAAACAAATTCCAGAATTCCCCCTCGTGTCGGGGCATATGGTATGGTATAAGATTTTTCTCGAAATCAGTTCGAGCTCATCTCAATCTGTCCATATGTCCCGCTCTGTAGGGATGTCCATCACTTTCACCACCCATCATGACGTTAAAATGCATGGGCACATCTACACTTCACCAACTCCTTTGATTGGGACTCCATCATCTTTCACATAAAAAAGGACCCCCTACTGGCATGGATGTTTGGCCTTAGGGATCTCCTACTACTTTGGGCCATTATCCTTGAGGATGTTGAGTAAAAAATTGATTCAAGTCCCGCGTTGTGAATATGGTCAGCGGTTGATGCAAATTTGTTTTTCTCATTTCAAATCACACTATAAGTAAGATATGTTTCCAACATGGTCAGTGGTTGTCCTTTGTCGTTGTCACCCCCCATAGATCCCAAACAATGAGTGTGGTGGTTCATCTTGCCCGCTACATCTTCAAGTTGCGACCGCCTTCGGGCGATGCCAGCTATTAGTCCCTTATATGATTGGGAAAGATGAATCTAGCTTCTTGTTTTCCACACCAAGATTTGCTCACGTGGGATTAGGGGCTTTGATGAGGCGGTACCCGCACAAGAGGTCATATGGCTACAGTTGGCCGGGACGCCCAGCCTCAGGTCCTTCTACCCCTTTGGGCCCTCACCTATGTTCTCATTTAGGAATTTGGGGTGTGGTATAGACTCATATCCTCAATCATGTCGGGCTATTTTTCCATGCCCCACATATACCATTGATACATCTCTTCCTTCATTTATCATCCGTTCTGTGAGCACATGCCCAGCCATGCTCGACAAGACCCATCATTTGGCTTTCTTTCACCCTCAATATCCAGAGTGGCCATCAAATGGCATGGATGCTCGACCCATGGGCTCTCCAACCATTATGGGCTAACACCCTCAAGGATTTCAGGCGACAAATTGATTCAAGAAGTGTGTTGTGAATATGGATAGCGGTTAATGCTTAACTGTTTTCTCCGACCTCTGGTTACACAAGGGTGGATACTGTGTTGCGAACCCGGTCAACTGTTGTCCATGATCATCATTTCCACTTTGTGGTCTTCCAAAAGCATGATGATTCACCCTCTCTGTCCCATACATATGAAATTAAACTAGGCATATACGATCCTAGCTCTGTGACCAGAAACTAAGATCACCTTCGTCCTCAGTGCAAGACATTAAATTTCAAACTGGTCGGGACTTTCCGTCCAAGGCTCAGCCTCAGGCCCCTTGCCTTTTCGGCCCCCTGGCCAAATTCATCAATCAAAATTGTACTGTGTTTTATTGTATTATTTCCCCATTTACATTGGGTTACTCACCGTGTCGTACACCTCTTTTGTGTGGGGTATCTTACCCATTTTCTTCCTTATTTCATGACGATAAACTGCACATTACCATCTTCTAGAACTACGTACGACTCGATTCCCATACAAATGGGATACATAAGACTGCCCAAATATCTATACATCGGGTCCAGTCCCATATCTTAGAAATATTCACATCACCTTGGCCCCTTAGCCTACACTTTCCCAGGGAGAGGGGTATATGGTATGTGATTATGTCCTCATTCGCATCGGGTTTGTTAGAACCACGCCATGTCCCTCTTTCTCTTGAGAGTTATCTATCCCCTTGTTCTGTACTCATATCATAAAATTGACCACATTCAAGTTAATCCCCTAGACCCTCTTCGATGATTCACCAATATGCCTAAGAGTACTCTGGGTTAGCATCTAGAGTGTTAGATTTTACCTGGAGATGCTTTCACTGATTTTGCAGGCTTTATGTTCCCATTAATTTGGTCTTCCATAATCATTCACATCCCAAGGGACCCTCAAATGGCATGGATGATTGGACTATGGGCCCTCCATCCATTACGGTCCAACGTTCTCGAGGGTTTCGTACAATAGATTGATACAGGTCCTACATTTTGAATACGATCAGCAGTTGATGCTCATTTGTTGTTCCCATTCCTGGTAATGTGATATGGATGCTGTGTTTTGAACACCGTCAATAGTTATCATCCATCATCATGACAACACCTTCAATACTTGATTGTTGGTTACATGATTGACATTATTTTACACACATCATGTCCAAATAGAATTTCTACACTCCTAACACTTTCCCTCAGTGGGAATTTGCACATTCGGAGGACAAAATCCATAGTAAATGCATCATTCGGGGCTCCACACCAATTTCTATTTAGTGTGCATTCTAGGTATTTAAAAAACCACTTCTACCCCTGTATCCCACATCGAGTTTGACTCACATGGGCTTAGGGATCGGGTTGAGATCTGCACATTCTTTGCAGGATTTCTCTCCACTATGGTCTGAGCTCTAAGACCATAAACTAAGAGCTCTTTTATAACTACATACAATTTGGCTCCAATTCTTGTGGGATACGTGGGAACACATAGACATCTTGTCCCTAGGTCTAGCTCAAGTTCCACTAACTTTTCTCATATGTTCTACCTGCAGGGCTTTAACTCTTATGGTACTACGTGGCATGGTATGGGATTATGTCCTCCTTCATAGTAGGTTTGAATTAGCCGCACCACATAAGCCCCATTCTAGGAGTTATCCCCCTACTTCCTGTCCCATATGACATTAAACCGTATGTTGTCATGCATGATGTTTAATGGAATCTTCAAGAACTATGTGTGGATTGATTTCCATTCTCATTGGATACATAGGAATGCATGAACATCTATTCTTCAGGTCCAGTTCTATTGGGAGCTAGTTTCTCTATCCCCCTTATCCTATGATTTTTCCTGGCCCCTCGGCCCGATGTTTCCTCTATGGAATGGCACACGATATGGTGTGGAACTTGTCCTCAGTCGAGTAGGGTATGTTTTATCACACCGGACACATCCCCTTTGGAACCTCATCTCTCCTGTATAAGTCTGAGCCATATGACTTTAAACTGTGTTGCTTAGTCCCACATGAATTTAAACTGTTACATCAACTACACGACGTTATAATTATGTGGTTGGTTCCATCACATGACCCTAAACTGTGACATTATCATCCCGACTGCATGAAAAAAAATGGAACTGCATTGTGATGTCCTCACCCGAGGGGACTTCATGTTTGGTATCAGTTACACAACATACCATTTTTTCAATGTCTGCATACAGCTTGACTCTTGTCGAGATTCCTGAACTTTCTATCCTAGGTCTGCCTTTTCGCAAAAAACATTAATTCTAAAGAAAAAACAAGATATATCATATTGTTCTTCTTTCGTTGCAAGTGCCAGACCCACACGACCTTATTGTCTTCAGCAGCAGTACCTTACTGTGCCACCTTTAAGAACTGCATACGACTTGATTCCTATCCTCATGGGATATGTAGGAATTCCCATTCACTTTGCCTCGGGCCCAACCAAACATATGTTTTCAATCCCTCAACCTAAAACCTTCCCAGAAAACAAATGGTGATCTGGACACCAGGTCCTCATTCAGGTCGGGTTTTATGATTACCTTAACATGTGTCTCCCACGTAGCCTATCATATACGGTCCGAGCACTATGACCCTAAACTAAGATCACCTTCATCCTTGCCGCAATATGGTAAAAATCATGAAATTTTATAGAACAACGTATGGCTTGATTCTCATTTTCATGGAAAATGTAGGAATGACCAGACATCATTACTATAGGTCCAACAACATGAATAATTATTCCTGTTCCCCCCTCTTTTTTTGGTCCCTTGACCTGAGCTCTTTTGGGGAACCATGACATTGTTGCTTTACCCTGAACAAGTTCAGCATGCCCCACAATATCATTGGGAAGCAACATTTTCCTCATCATATAGGTCGTTTTTTGTAGAAGGAATGATCCATGATCCGGCCAATGTTCCCACCTAATGTGTTTCCAACATAGAGCCATAATTTCAGGAGTGTAGGATTATAGCCGAACAACCCATCACTCCACTGACCACGCTTTTCATACCCTTTATTCAGATCCTTTCACTCTTCCACATCTAGAGGAACCCCTTAACAGTATAGATTCATGGCCTATGTATCGCCTAAAATCTTGGGGTAACGTTCCTAAACACTAATGGATGACATTTCGAGTCAGGACCCGTGTTTCGAACATGGTCAGTGGTCAGCCCTCATTTGTTATCCCCATTTCTGGCTAACACAATAAGGATACTGTGTTTTTACCAAGGTCGACAATCATTCATAATTTTCATGCTATCACTATAGTGTTCCAAATCCTGGGTAATGTGATTCACACCTTCCATCCCCCTTGTTCGGATTTATTCCAGCGCCCATGGCGTTACTCCGTTCATGCACAAGAGAACATCGGGAAAACGGTAATTCGACTGTTATGAGAGATTCATTCTCCAGTCAGGTCTTTCTCTTATCTTTCTTGAAATATAGATTGGTTGTTTCAATCTCGAGTGCCCGAAGCCTTGTTGGAACTCCAACATTCAAGCAAAGTAATATTGCGGGCATCACTTGATTCTCACACAGGGTGCGACCCACGTGAGATTAAGAATGGATTGCTATTTATTTCAAGATTGTGGTTGGAAGATATTAAACCAAATGAACAAGTAAACAAATCTATCCATAAATGCAGTTCAGAACAAGTGGCAGTAAGGAGAAGTGTTTTTATATGCTCGACCAAAACAGGGCCTTTAGGGATCAACATCTTGGATAAATCGCTCTTGAGCCACTACCTTTTGGCTTTTTGCCTCTAGGATTACCTCCTTCCCCTTGATAACCTTCTCTCCATCAGCAGCTACATGGCACAGTTCACTGACCCTATCCAATTCTTGCACCTGTCTAGTTTTGAGTGTAGTCATTTGGGGACCCACTTATATTGTCTTCTCTTGGGAATTTTCCATCTAGGCCCTCAATTTCTCCACATGCTCGGACCAGTTTGCAATGAATACCTCCTTTTCTTTTATCTATTCTTTGAGGTGTTGGACTTTTAGTTCTCCCTTGAGGATTTCTTGGGTACTTCGAGACTCTTCCTCACACCAGGCAATGTTGAAGAATCAGATGCCCTCACACATCTTCTCGACCATGTAGTCGCGGACTAGCAAATGAATGCACTGAACATCCACCCCTCTAGTATAGAGAAAGTGAAACCAGGTATGGAGAGATCCCATCCATTTTATCCATTCCATCAATGGGTGACCGATAAAGCGCTTAATACACTTCCAACCATTGCAATGCATCAGACAGCTCTCATCGACCGCCTTCAAATCAGAATCATCTATCTCCTCAGGATCCATGGGCCGATTGTTGAGGATAGTAGTGAGGAGTTCAGAAGAAAGGTTTTCATCAGGAACCTCCACATCATTAGTGAATGTTCTCTCGTTGAGCAATAGTTCCACCCTGGCTACATTACCACCCCTCATTACGATCTCCGGCTCACCGAGAACTATGGTAGGGTTGTCTGGAATGGTTTCTTCTTCAATGGTCGATGCCGTTTCTTCCCATCCCACTCTTACAGATGTCCCGGACTCGACGTTTTGTCGTGCCCCAAACCTTTTGATCACTGCATCAGGAATCAGTATCTTGATTAGCTAAAATGACCAGAAAATAGGTAAAACCAATGAGAAAGGACTTATAGGAGCCAAGTGCAGCGGTGTCCAATTCCTGTGTCATGGAGGGAGGCCCCACCATGGGAGAGCCTTCGAAACTTGTCAACTAGATTACCAATGTTGGATATTCTTGGAAAATGGGGATAGTAAGTTCCATTCCTTTCGCCACATCATCACCGAGTCCAGCTGAAATTGGCTCCCCATTATGCCTGGTCCCAATGGCTGGCTCCCTTGGTTGCTGATGGGTCTCCATAGGTGTACCCACGCCCCTAGAAAGGGAGACTTCCTAGGGACCCTCGCCCATGTTCTCTTGAATAGGACAAGGTTTGGTTGATGGATCGATACTATGAAAAGATGAAGGCCATTATAAGGCTTAATCCATACCTCACGTTGTTCTTCCAGTTCTGCATCGAAGCCAATAATTTTTCCACTCTACTAGTAACTCCACTGGTCAGTGGGAGATTTTGATGTCCCCTCTCCACCAAGACCCACAACTTGGTCCTCTTCTCCAAGACCTTCTTCTTTTTCATCTTCTTCCTCTTCATATTTTTATTATTATTCCTCTTCTTCCTCCTCTACACTTTAATCCTCAAATGGTAGCCTCTTTGGGTCCCACTCCTTGACAAGAATTAATTTCACCAAGTGATGTGGTTCTTCATATCGTCCCCACTGGCATGAGTACGTGTCCATGGCTGTTAGGTATGTGGGTCGGCGATGATAGTTTACTTTATCCAGTATCTGGATGCACCATATGTCTTGTAGATCGAGCCGGGTATGCATCATCCTTCGCCATAACTCTTCGGATGACATGGACTATCACAACATTCCCCATGAAGACCACAGAGAAGGGAAGATAGCATCGATGGATGGCATCTGGAGGTACATGAGTTGCATTCTAGGGGGTCCCTAGTTGGACCACGAGGCCCGGTATGAGACCACCCTTCCCCGGAGGGAAAAAGAACGTTCTCGGTTAGTGCTTCCCCTGCCGATGAAGTTCCAGGCCACAATGCTATAGTCCCCCTACCCATTATTTTCCTCAATTCCCCCAAGGCACCTCGCATAACTTCCTGCTCTTTGGGCTATGCACTAGTTGCCTTGATTTTCCGAACGGGTTTCCAAAGAATCACCTCGGGGTATGTTTTTGTCCAGTGTTCGACATACTCTGTTGACAGTATGACACTGACATTGGTGGGGGAAGAGTAATGATTTCTCCCAGGCATGCAATCGTGAATATAATCTACCGCTGGCAGAGAATTCATGGATGCCCCTCTTCCCGTACCTCTGTATATACTTTCTAAGGAATTCTTTGCATGCACCCGAACTTCCTAGAAAACCTGGCCGGCACATAGGGTTCACATAATTATTTTTTCATCAATTCAAGCCACCGGCATGCCACCCCAGATGCTCTACAGGTACTCTCTCTACTCTAGTGGACCCCGCCAGTCGTCTTCTATTTGGGAAACTGGGGTTCAGAATGGGTGGAAGTCGAAGTGAGTGTTGCTACTGATCTTGAGCTTGACTACGTCATCCCTGAGCATTAATGGGTAGATCCCAATGATGTTCAAGAAGGAAGGTCACATACCCTTACCAGGGGGATGGTATTCGTGAAGTCGTACCCACCACAGTGGGCTGTGACCCAACCGTGGAGGATCTGGAATGGACCGTATATCCTCATGGGCATACTTCCCCTCGAAAATGTGCCCTAGGATACTGTATAGGCTATCCAACACCGGTACCCCTAGGTTAACCTTGTTCTTTGCCGCCATAATCCCGACCATCACTATCATCCCTCGGTGGACTCCCATCCTTGTGTCCCTCATGGGTAACAACCAACCGAACATTAATGCAGCGAGGAACCTGGCATATTTCACATTTGGGTCTCGACCATTGTTGATTCCAAAGCCCCATGATCCATACTCTCTCTTCGCTAAAATCTTCCAGTATGATCCTGTCTTTCCCCTCTAAGATGTGTTCGGGAATTTCTTCCCTCAGCATGGCATCATCATGGTTGTGTCCTGGGTTAGGAAGAGAGTAAACCACACTGAATAGGATATGTCCTTTAGGATGTAATTTATTCCGAGTTCCTCTTTCGATACCTCCAACATGTCGCATGATAGTATTGGGGTGTAGGTCCAATCCCCCCAGACATTCTCCATTGGGAGGAACTCATTATACTTATACCTCTCCATAGTGACTCCCCCAATACAATGGGCATACCACATACTGATGCCCACCTCCCCAAGATGGAGGTAAAAAGTGTTGGTATCAAGCGACATGCAACTAAACAACTCTGCAACCATGTCCTACTATTAGTAAAATTGTAATTGAGACCTCCAAAATGCCTCGAAAAGTTGAATGTCCCATAGATATAGCATAAATTACTTGTATGGGTGGCCTAACTAGTACGCCCATGCCCATTCCTTGGTGAAGATACCCCCGGATCTGAAATCCCATGCCCGTCAGCTAGTTGCCTCATCAGTAATGCTGCTTCTGAAAGTACTTACATAAATAGCGGTAGATTCCTTGGGAACTAGATCACTTCCTACAACCATCCTGGTCCTCAAATTTAGGACATAGATGGTTCTGTTCTGTGTCACCCTAAGAGGATGGACATTGTAATTAATATGGAATTGTAGAAGACTATCCTCACATGTCACCCATGATCGCAGTGTGTCAATCTCGAAACCTGGCATCAGCACCTCTTCCAAAAGACTGATGTTCCATAAAGGCAGACTACTGATCAAGACGTAGTCCTTTTGAGCTTTCTTACGTATGACGAAAATCATTTGGTTGTCAGACACAACTCTCCTCGCACAAAGAATCTAAGGGTTCACGATCATTTGAGTATTTCTTTCTGTAGTGAAAACTTCCCTCTCAACATATGTCTTTTGACCTGCCATTTTTTTAGAACTCAGAAGGGGTTGGTGTGAAATAAGGATGGTTGGGCACATAAAAATAGTGGGGCAAGAAAGAAGGAAAATTCAGCGCACAAAAGCGATGATGCGAAAGAAGGTCGACTTGTGTGTAAAAAATTTAGATGGTGCACAAAACCTAGTTTCAAGCACGGAATCTTACGTACATAATAGTATGTTTTTCGCGCATGAGAGCAAGATAGCCTATTGCACGGAAAAAGTAAAAGTTGGGCCAAGGGGTGGCCTTCGACCTATTTATAAAGCGGTGACGTGGCTTCTACACCTGCACAACACTCTTGTACACACAAATTTTGTTTTTTGCATGACACCAAGGATATCATTTCTATTTTTCAGCATACCCTCAAAATCCAACCTTCAGGTTCCCATTCAGCATTCATTCTGTTGGGGGGGGGGCATTTGTTGATGCTGAAATTTGGAGAAGGGACACATCGGGTAGGTAAAAGAGCACCAAATGAATCTAGGATGTAAAAAAGGAGATCCCGGGGATCGGGAGGCGACACACACAAGATTTGGAAGGACTGAGAAAGAGGACTTCTGGTGCAAAATCCATTGCATGTCAGCCATCCCATCCACCCCCAAACTGCCACCCTACACGTCTGGTCTCCCCTGCCCCATTTCCGTGCCCACAGCGCCGTCAAATTGGAGTTTACATTCCCAAACCCGATTCTGCATACAAGGTGACATCGAACGGTGGTTTGTGCACCGACCTTCCCTTCCACACTCAAACCGCTGCCCTCTGCGCTGGGCACACCCAACTCTGTTTCTGTGCCCAAGGCAGTGTCGAAGAGGGGTTTGTGCACTGACCTTCCCTTCCGCGCCCAAAACTACACCCTCCGCTACCGGCTGCTCCGACCCCATTTTTGCGCCCAAGGCGACGTCAAATGGGGGTTCGTGTGGCCGACCCCGTTTCTACGCACTAGGCAATGTCAAACATCTGTTTGCACGCTCGACCCCATTTCTGCACCTAGGGAGACATCGAATGGAGTTTGTGTGCCACTCCAAGGACTCCAGCTATGAAATGAACCATCTCTCTATTCTTCGGGGATTATAACTGAAGATGAAGCACTAGTCTGCTGCATGAAACCCCATCATCAACGATCACATGAAAATCCAATGGCCTTCAGGTATTTGTTGTTGAATGATAGGTCTCTCGTTGGTATATTCGGATAGCCCCACTGATCCTTGTGATTTTTTTCCTCTAAGCCATTTGCGTGAAAGGGTTCCCCTGTTATGCGCAAGTCCCCGCTACGTCTGTCACTCTTGCACGCAACCCATCCAAATTTGCGTGCAAACCATCTATCTTGTATGCAACCCTTCCGTCTACTGCAGCACTGGTCCAACTTGTGTGTACCCATCCGTCTTGCGTGCAACCTGTTCGTCTTGCGCAAAACCCTTCTATCTTGCATGCAACATCTTCGTCTTGCGTGAAAACCTTCTATATTATGTACAGACATCCGATTTTTCCCTGGCCCATTCTCTGACACACGCTCCATGTGCTTCCCTCACCTTGAGTCACCATGTTCGAGCCTCTCTTATGTGCGTCACACCTCCTTGACGCGCTCTTTTCTTATGTGGCCCCACTGGTTTGCACAAAGAAATTTCTACGTCACTTGGATGATATGTCCAGTTGCATTGCTTCACCTCATGACTCTTTACATAGGTACCCTAATGGATATTTATTCTTCCCATAGCCATGCTAACGTGGACCCCCAATGGTTCACTCCATAACACCCCCACCACGGCGTTGCTTATCCCTTCTATTCAACAAGGTGTAGAGGGTGTCGGTTATGTTTGTCCTAGGGGTGCGGAGTAAACCCACCCCGTCTGAGCTATAGGATTTTAAACTTCCAAGAACCATCATCCTCATCACATGATGTTAAAATGTGACCTTTCCCAGTGTCGTGCACGTTGGGTGCCTCGTATTAGACATTCTCTATGCCCACTGGTCTCTACTTGAATGAGATCATTCCTCACATGAAATGATATCATCTTTATCAGAGTGGACTTTGACCATAGGGAATGGGAAACCACCCTGGTGTATGCCTCTCGCGTTCCTTACAGGAGGCAGCACCCCTGCCGCTCCTCTCTTCCTAGGTGGAATATCCCTATCCCACTGGGCATTATACCCATCCAAGCCTCCATCCTAAAGTAAGTCCCAATCTCCATATCTTTGGGATACTAACCACGCGTAAGCCCCTATTTCCTCTTTCATCCCCTAACTATGTGTAAGCCCCACTCCATTTCCCACGGACACACCTTTCGCGATGTGATTGTCAGGTCTTTATTGTCTCTTGTTTCTCACACCGAGCCTAACTCACATGGTATTAGAGAAAGCATCAACCATGATATCTTCTATGGGAAGCCTAGTGTGTAATCCCCACTCTCATACCTAAACTATGTGGTCTTTGACCTTTGAAAAGGAAAGGTACATAGGAAGCCTCCCTGAGGATCATGCCCACCATCCCCCGGTCATCCCGACCATCTTCACATTGGTTCACCAAACACCCACATGAACTATAAGGTCTTTGATCCTTTCCATGGCAGGGTACGGTGGAAGCCTACCTGAGGTTAAAGCCCACCATCCATTGGTCCCGACCATCTTCACCTCAGTTAACCAACCCCACTTGAACTACGTGGTCTTTGATCCTTGCCGAGGTAGGGTACGTAGGAAGACTCCACATGCTTCAAGCCCACCACATGGTCGTTCCGACCCCCTTCACGTTGGTTCCCACACCACCTGAACTACATGGTCAGTGATCCTTGCGAAGGCGGGGTACGTAGATAGCCTCCACAAGGTTCAATCCCTCCATCAATATAGGCCCCATGTCCTCCTTCACGTCAGTTCTCCCCCATCCTTCATTATGTTAAACTAAGAACCTCAATTAGAGGTAAGTCTTTATCTCCCCCAATCAACGGTAAGCCGTTGTTTCTCCCAGTCGGTGGTAATCTGTTGCACCCACCTGAACTATGAGTTCATTCATCCATGTCAAGGAAAGGTATATAGGACACCTCCCTAAGTCTCGATCCCAACAACCATTAGACCCCAGGTCCTCCACAACATCGGTTCACCGATACCCATCTGACAGGAACTACGTGGGTTTGAACCTTATCTCCATGATAAGGTACATAGGAAGCCTCCCAGAGGTTCAACCCCATCCAGTGGTAAGCCGTTACATTTCCATTCAGTGGTAAGCCACCGTCAACTCCATCCAGCAGTAAGATGTTGTGACCCCATTCCATGGTAAGCCGTTGCGACACTATTCATCGATAAGCTACCATCAACTCCATAACACAATAAACTTTTGTTACCCCATTCTAGGGTAAGTCATCATGACCCTATCCAGTGGTAACCTGTCGTCATCGCCATCTAGCAGTAAGCCACTTGAATCCCCAATCGGCAATAAGACATCATCAAACAAACTATGATGACTTTGATTCCCTGCCACATGGATATGTAGTAAGCCTCTTTGACGATTAAGCCTAAATTCATCTTCACCCTCATGGTGGTTCCATCTCATTCTCTATTCACTTCATTCAACCCTCCATCATCCATCCTGATTCTTACCCAGGCCACCACATCCTAGTGGGATCATTCCATCTTATTCCCCTTTCCCCATAACACCAATCAGGAAGCTAACCACATGTTGGTCCCAACATCAATGTTCCCTCCAGAGTTTGAACCCATATGATCCACTATAATCAGTGTTCTGGTCAGTCTGATCTATCTCTTCTAGGTGTTAAAATCACAACATACATTGTTTTAAACATGGGAAGCTGAGGAAGTCCCCAGATACATGCTCATGGAATATGATCCCCCCACGTTCGATGTGGGTTTCCTCAGGCTTCTGTGCCCATGAGAAGCCCTATAATAAACGTAAGAATCCCATACGCGCCAGTGTCCTAGCATCCAGACACACCAATGATGTCCAATGTGGCTACTCCCCTAGCTGAAGGTTGCTTCCCTGACTGGACCCTTTTAAATGTCATGACAAATGTGGTGTAATTAACTGGTGTCCATGAAGATATGGCACTGGGGTGAGTTTCACCAACAATAAATCTATATGGAAGACCTTGAAAAGGTGACGAGTTATGAGGAGGAATCCACGAAAGGAAGAACCATCATCTCGTTTAGATCAAGGAGAAAATGTCCCTAAATATGGAATGGATGCCTCCAACATTTGGAAAGTGGTAATGTAGGGAAACAGTTGTGCGTCCTCCATAGAGGGATTCACGTGCCCCAGTGAAAGTGTCAGAAACACCCTTAATGAGAATTTGAGATTACCCATATTTTGATTCAACATCCATGGGTTATAAAGATTGGTGTCTAATGAATTATGTCTAGAAGAGATTATATAAGGAAGGTAATGAGGAAGTTATATGAAATAATAAATGGTGGGTTATGTGAGAGTAATGATCATTTAATGACATAAATATTTTTTATATAAGATTTCATCCTAATTCTATAAAACCCTAAACATAAATGATCGACCAGAATATATGTACTCAAATTTTGTTATTTTATGTTGTCATGTTTTGGTGGGAAAAAAATTACCTCACAATTATTGGTGTCAATGACGGAAATGTAATGTTTACGATATCAACACCAGATCCCAGAATGTGGGTTCTAGGTTATTATGCTGATGAAAAGATGGTATTTTTATCACAATCAACCCTGAGGATTCGACCAAAATAATGAAAATATTTATCTTTTAGACTATGATAACCATAATGACAACAATTTCCCCAAATATATGATATCCCTGATGATGTTAGTGATAATTGGGATGGAGTAAAATCATGTCATAATGATTACACTAATGATACTAGAGAACATTATCATGTCAATGAATATGATTAAGTTGATCAAATAATCATCATTGATAACACAAATTTCTATTATGATGTGGATGATTCCAATACTCCTAATCATCATGATATTATGGACAACCAAAAAAACATCAATGATTGTGAAAATATTGATAATTCTAGATACTCTAATGAAGGTGGTGAACCTAATGACCCTGATAACACTAAAAAAATGGAACTGAATATACTAATTAAAATAATTAAACTGATAATAATAATGACTATTCATATTCTAATAACACCAATGAAACACAAGAAATAGAGAACCTTATTTCTAATGAAAATATTAAAGTCCTTGATGAACTTGAAGAACCAATGACATTGGAATTACTAATTTCACTAATGAACCTGATGTAATCAAATATATTACGATCTTAATAACACTAATAATGCTAATAAAATCTATAAGAGAGATGAACAAAACTATCTAATAAATTCTAAGACACGATGAGCATGAAGAACGAATAACACTTACATCAGAAATCAAAGTAAAATCCCCAATTCTTAAAAAAATGATACAACAACAGTGGTGATTAAATTGAAGACACCAACTATTTGAGTTCATTATGGTTTTCAATATCTTTTGTATCATTGGTTTTGTAATGTTTTCTAGGGTCCTCGACAATGTTGAGTCATAAGGTTCATCAGTGGTTTTCCAAAACATCATGTAATTGGGGTTGTTAGTGTCCTTGGAAGGGTCATTTAAATTATAATAATTAGGTTTATTAGTTCTATTGGATTCTACGGGCAATCAACATTGTTGGTGTCATTAAGTTCATTGGGGTTATTAGCATCATATATGCCATCAGCGTTATCAACGTCAATGTTTTTATGGGGTTAATTGGTGTTTATGGTTTCATAGATATCATTAGGATCAAAAAATATGTTGATGTATTTGGTGTCATCATGTTAATTGGTTTCATCTATTTATTTGGTTTTATTAGGGTGCTTGGGGTCCACAAGGTTTTTTTGTCCACTGATATCATCTGGTTTGTTGGGGTGTTGTAATCATTGATATCATGCACCTTGTAAATTTATTGATTTTAATAAATATTTTTTGTGTAATCCACATAATCATAATTTTTGTTGTTTTCAGGTTTACTAATGATTCAAACATTGAAGATGTCATCAACGACATAGATAGATTGAATGATGTGATTGGTCCAATGGTGATGATGACATTGATAACATGTTGTGTCACCACGCTAGATCTAGACTTTTACTTCAACACCACAAAATCTTAACATTGTTTTTGTATGCTCTTAAATAGATAAATACATGAATTGGTACACCTATGCTACGATGTATCACACTCATTCTACAATATAATATACAACATAAAAACCCTCATTTAAGTTAAAAAGAGAGAGAAAAATGGATGTATATACTTAATATAAAAACATAAATTTTTGTCTCATAGAACATCTATTATTCTTAGAGAAGTAAATATAAATTAAATGAATTACAGAAACCTTACTAAGTTATATTTTCCCAATATAGGTATCCAATGTATGAGAAATGGAAATAGAATTTACAATAATACTGAAGTGAGGAAAATGATATAGCTATCACACCTCATATAAATGATTATAACTATGTATTTATAAATGAGTTCCCACACTAGTTGTTTAGTTTTTTCCATTCCAACAATAATTAATTGTCTAGGAAATTCATCGCACGATCATGGTTACCAAAAGCTACCATTAAATTTAATCAAGTTCACCTATAACTTTTGGTGAAAAGTGTTTGAATACAGAACTCCCATATTCCCCCTTATACTCGTCTAAAATAATATTTTTACTTATTCTAATTTATTATGTCACCTCATTACCCCACCAAGATTTATTCCATAAGTTAATAATTCCATCCTTTACCATATTTTGATAATTATTAAACAAATATTTTTCTAACAAAGAATTATAATAATATATCACATTATTAATATTTTTGAGGCTTCTATCATTTCCTTGATCACTTCCAAAAATATATTCTTATCATCCAATTACTTTTCCCAAGGTCAATTTACCACATGTGATCCATATACCATTGAAGTACAACACTACATCACTCTTTTATGGACCATTAATATATTCAATATTTTTATGAGATTCTAAATCCCACAATTCTTCTATAGCTCCATTATGAAATCATCCAAAATATTCTTGAAGAATTGATGCATTAGAAAAATGTGTTTAATCATAGAATGAAATAATATATTCTTCAAAATTAAAATTATTATATGAATATTATAGCATTTTGTTTTATTTTTCTAACATGTTTCATGTTTATTAAATAACCCCTTCATCCAAATAATACATGTTCCCTCTTATATTATTATATTAAAAATATATTTTAAGTTTTTTTATTGTGACTATATGTTATATTTAATACATTTAGTTCATATATTTCCTCTCCATGTAAACATGAATCTCATGGATCCCTTTCATGATACTTTATCTTCATTGATATACATAATTACAAAACCCCGAAAATGAATCCAATATTCCAAAATATATACATATGACTACCAAACCATTAATATATTATATATTCCAATTACTACATATAGGAGTTCAACACCTAGAATCACCATGAATCAACCAACTATGCTCATCACACCCAAAATGTATGGACTTGTGAAAACCATTCTAGGTAGTAATTTTATTAATACTAAAGAATATGTAGCCCTTACCATGCTGGTTTATTCATATTTAATTCCATTTGAATTCTCTTTAGATATCATAATGTGAAAATATAGGAGGGTTAAATATGCATTTAATACAGCATTAAGAATCATTTCAAGTCCTGTAGGATTTTATCTTATAATAAAATGGAAAAATTTATAGTTCTCAAATTCCATTTGATATGAATCCATAAAATCAATTTCAAAGAAAAATAAATTTTCATCTCAAAACCAAAAAATATAATTAGTCATTAATTATTCTAGAATTTCCTTACTAGTTTATGTTAGAGTATATAATCCCGACAGATAAAAAAAATTCATAAATTCTCATTTTGGACACATTTTAGTAGACGAGTTGTTCATTGTTTCGCACGGATTCCGTGGATGACCTCCTGGACGGGAGATTCAAACATTCCGATCGGTTTCTAACGGGTTTGTTCGTAGAACCGGAAACATCCAATGATTACACATCCGTTTGGACCTACTTTCCAAAGGTAGGCGCTCATTAGCTTGTGGACTAATGAGGCTTAGGAATTTGCATTGGTCGAGAGGATGGGAGGTCGGACTCATCACACCTTTTTTAGGGGAATTATTGTCTACTCCGGGACTCTCTTTATAGATTTAAGTTATGTTCGTGAATCCTTATTACATTACCAAGTATAAAATGAGATTTCCTTTAGTTTTAACAATCAATGATTAAATATGCAAGAAATTTAGAGAATCTTTTATATGTATTCGAGGTTCTTCATCAATAGAGAATCATCTATATCTGTTTAGAGATTCTTGGTCAATGGTATCCTTCAAAACATTTATATAAAAGTCTCTTGGTCATTATGATGACCAGGCTGGTTTTAAAGCCACTCAGTGGGGCACTTGAAGTTTATCGTCATTCAGAAGAATAGAGATTATTTCAAAGTTGGGATCGAACCCATAAATGGGCTACCTACATAACCTTTGTTTTGGAAAAGGAATCAGAACCCACGTAGTTCGAGTTATGGAGTATGATGTTTATGATTGATGGCTCAAAGAAGAATGTCATAATTACTTTTACACTCTAAGCTCACGTGAGTCATGCTCGGTGTGAGAAACAAGAGGCATTGTTAAAATTTAGACAATTGTGCCATGAAAGATGCAATCATAAGAAATTGTTTGGGGCTTATGTATGTATGACTGCCCAAAATAGGTGAAGATTTAGGATTCACTTTTGGAGAGAAAATCCATGAACAGGGTCCATAAAGGTATATGTGCTTCATGGAGATTTGAATACTCTAATCTTGGAGCTTACTCCTAAGGAGGATGCCCAAGTTAGGAGGAGACTTATGATTGGGTTTTACTCCTGAAAAGGAAACCCAAATCAAGGGTAATTTAGGACTGGTTAAAGAGAATTTTAAGGGGGGGCTTAAGGTTTACTCCTAAAAAGGAAACCCAAGATTATGACTGGGACTTACTCCTAAAAAAGGAGGCCCAGGTTATGACTGAGTCTTATTCCTAAAAAGGAGACCCAGGTTAGGGATTAAGGTTTGTGGCTTACTCCTGAAGAGGATGCCCAAGATTTATGACTGAGACTTATTCCTGAGAAGGAAGCCAAGGTTAGGGGACTTGGTTTGGGGCTTACTCCTGAAGAGGATGCCCATATTTAGGGATTTGGGGCTTATTCCTAAGGTGGATGCCCAAGTTAAGGATTTAAAGTTTGGGGCTTACTCTTGAGGAGGATGCCCATGTTTGGGAACTTTAAGAATTTGGGGCTTACTCCTAAGGAGGATGCCCAGATTAAAGAACTTATAACTTGGGATTATTCCTGAAAAGAAGACCCAGGTTAAGGATTCTCTCATCCTAAAGGATGAGGTTTAATGAATGAACTCTCAATCTTTGGTGAAATAAAGATGTTTAAATCACTAGGTTTTGAGTGATATTTCACAGAATTCCTTTCATACAAGGATGTCAAATCAAGAATTCATGTCGTAAATGGCTTTGAAGAGTATCTTGAAGACTGAATCTTGAATAAGAAAGGTGAAATGGCTTAAGAGGGGTAAAATGGGAAATATGGGCACCCAAAAATGTAGGGGCGCGCAAGTCTTGAAAGGCGCGCAAGTCCTGCGGCGGCGCGCAAGTATTGGTCGCGCAAGAATACTTGCGCGGCACATGGTGTACTTGCACGATTTTCAACCAGTATTGAAATACTTGAGCGACTCTTTTTTAATCCCTATAGAATTTTCTTGAGGTTCTTCCAGAAAAGGGACGCGCAAGTTATATTGAAGGAAATAAGTCGGCGCGCAATTGTTTGATAAGTTTCAACACTTAGGCCTTCCTTCTTCTCTTTAGATCTTACATTCTAGGTAAGAAATTACCTTAGAAGTGTTCCGGAAGCTTTGAGAAGAGACTTGGGCGTCGGGAGCTTCAATCCGAGTTTCTGGAAAAAAGATCCTCTCGAATGGGGGGCCCACAGGGTCTATTTATAGGCAAAATAAGGCCCTGGGCGGTTACTGACCGGTTATCACTTAGGTCGTGCAAGTCACTTGCACGACCATAAGGCGTTGCGCAAGTAGACTTGCACGACCACTAGGCAGCGCGCAAGTACTTGCACGCCCACTAGGCGGCGCACAAGTGTACTTGCGCGACCATGAGGGAACTTGCGCGACCTATGAGAAATGTTCTCCTTGTTCATCCCTTTGTCTATTTTTGATGTTTCTTCAAAGGATGAATCACTTTGAGCTCATATATTCCCCTTTTCCGATCTTTGGATTCTGTGATGAAAGGAGCGTCAATAAAAGTCCCCCCTCAGAGTTGGATCCGGAGAGAAATAGAGGATTTGACTCTGAGGAAATCAAATACATCCAAAGGAAAAGGGGAATATTACCTAAATCATACAAAAATTGTATATTTAGTGAGCTGGAACTTTACTTTTATTCAGAGTTCCTTTGTCTTTTGTGGGCAGTTTAAAGTCATGCATGCCGGACATAAAGGGGCTAATGTTTAAGGTCAAAATAACTTTGACCAAAATGGATTAAAATTGATTCAATTCTTTGACAATTTATCTGAAAACATATTACCATACTCATGTATGAGAGAAAAAATGTAAACTATGGCTTAAGAATATTTGAATCTGAGGAATGATATGAAAAAGAGCTAAAAGGCATTAGAAGAAGTAGTTTCCAAGAATGAAGTTACTATTATTTAACAAAACCCGTTATGGGGATGAAATATGCAGGGCCACCTAAGGGCATTGGCTGCATGGTTAAATAAATAGCATCTTTCGGCTGACAAGTCTGTTATGTGGACTGTTTATGCAAGGCCACCTATGGGCACGTGCTGCATAGTCAGGCAAAAGAACTCCCAAAAATTTACTTTCCTAGTGCTAAATGCCAGTGAAAGTTTATGGAGATTCAAATTTTCTAAAGTATAGAGTTTGTTGTATGGAATGAGGTACTTGAATATGGAGAAGATATTTCCGAACAAGAATATCGAAGAACTGGATGAACACCACTCCTACGAAGGTCTGACCCAAACGTAGGGAAGAAGAATAAACCATAGACTTGAATACTTTCAGATTATGAAAAGGGATATGGGACAAATATGTTAAGGATGGCTATTTTTTGCGGATCCCTACATACTGTCGTTTAAGACAAATAAGGACAAAAGAGGCATTCTTCCCAAGAATTAAGTTACTATTATTTAACAAAACCCGTTAGGGGGTTGAAATATGCAGGGCCACCTAAGGGAATTGGCTGCAAGGTCAAATAAATAGCATCTTTTGGCTGACAAGTCTGTTATGTGGACTGTTTATGCAAGGCCACCTATGGGCACGTGCTGCATAGTCAGGCAAAAGAATTCTCAGAAGTTTTACATTTTTGTGATTAGAAGTCATGAAAAGGGTTATGAAGATCTGAAAATATTTAAGGTTAGGATTATAACACATAAAGATGGGTATTGTCCAATGTATATAGAGATACATAGGTCAATGATAACCATAATCATGTTGTGGCTGGGTTCTGAATTGAAACTTGGACTTCACTACGTATCTCATAAGAATGAGAATCAAGCCATATGTAGTTCTTGAAATGCAGTTTAACGTCGTGCAGGACGAAAGTATGAGTGATCTTAGTTTAGGGTCATAGAATTCGGACCATAAGAATGAATACACAGTGTGTGTTTTCATGAGGACTTTTTAGCCAAGGGACTGAAAGTGAAATTTGGGGTTAGGCCCAAAAGACTTGGGACTGGATTCGAGGGACACTCGAATGTTCCTACGTATCCCATAAGGATAGGAATCAAGTCCACGTAGTTCTAGAACTACCCTTTGTACAAATTTGGTTCGTACATGTGAAGGGTGAAAGGGGACTTTAGTGAAATGATGGTTTAACCTAAGATAAAAAGTTTAGGCATCACCATGTATGCATGTAGTCTTTTGAAAATGAAAACCATGATTGAAAAATCAATGTCAATAATAGTTCTCTCTCAAATGAGGAAATCAAAGAATATTGTAGTTTATTGTTGTACCGGTCAAAAGTGTTGCATAGTTTAACGTCATATAACAAGGACGAAAATGAATCAATGTAAAGATATTGATTCCAGGGGCGGTTTCACGAATCAACATCATATGAGATGGTGGTGAGCCGATGTGAAGAGATTGTTTTTGGGCTTGAACCCTGAGAGGTTGCCTACATACCCAGCCTGGAGGGCAAGGATCAAAGTCCGTGTAGTTCAATTAAAGAATGAATTAATGATCAAGTTGTTCTTGGGGACAACGATCTAATTAAAATGTTGTTGGGACTTACACATGGTTAGTGGCCCAAAGAGAGTGTTATGGTTGATGTTTACTCTAAGCTCACGTGAGTCATACTCGGTGTGAGAAACAAGAGGAAACAACAACCTTAACGGTGCACAGTTTAATGTCATGTAGGACATAAAAAAGGGACTATGTAGTTTAAAGTCTTGCAGTTAGGACTATTGGTGCTGCACAGTTTAGTGTCATGTAGCAGGGACAAAATAACAGTTTAATGTCATGTAGGACATATCAAGGATTTTCTGTACAGTTTAGCGTCATGTAGTTAGGATGATGGGGACAATACAGTTTAACGTCATATTGGATGAAAGGGGGATTGTGCAATTTATTGTCATGCTGTAAGGACAAAAGAGTATACCATTTTAACGCCATGTCGGATGAAAGTGCGAATAGTTTAAGGTCATATGCATGGACCGTGAATGGTGCAGTTTAATGTCATACTGGACCTTTGAGATTATATAGTTTAACGTCTTTCCGGATGTAAGTGACTTTTATACAGTTTAGCGTCATGTAGTTAGGACGTCACAGTTTAACGTCTTGCTGGACGTAAGGGATTTGCAAATAGTTTATGGTCATATACATGGACCAGGGATGATGCAGTTTAAGGTCATGCTAGACGGTTTAGGGAACTTTTTCACAGTTTAATGCTGTGAGGGACGAAGTTGCAGTTTAAAGTCATACTGGACCATGGCTGTATAGTTTAACGTCATATAGCAAGGACGAACTGGTGCTGCACAGTTTAGTGTCATGTTGCAGGGACATCTTCTTTTCTACAGTTTAATGTCATGTTGGACGAAAAAAAGGTCATACAGTTTATCGTCATGTTGGACGGTAGAACATTGCTGTACAGTTTAAATTCATGTAGCTAGGACTAAGGTGAACCAATATGAGGATATCAGTTCTGGGGACTTTTTAGAGTTTATCGTCATGCTGGACGATGAAAGTGCCACACAGTTTAATGTCATGTTGCTAGGACACAATATAGTTTAATGTCATCTCGGACAAAATATAGTTTAATGTCATCTCAGACAAAATATAGTTTAATGTCATATTGGACAAAATATAGGAACTTCTGTACAGTTTAATGTCATGTAGATAGGACATAATACAGTTTATTGTCATGTAGGACAAAATATAGTTTAATGTCATCTCGGACACAATATATAGGAACTTCTGTACAGTTTAATGTCATGTAGATAGGACATAATACAGTTTATTGTCATGTAAAGCAAAATATAGTTTAATGTCATCTCGGACATAATATAGTTTAATGTCATCTCGGACATATGGCTGTATAGTTTAACGTCATATAGAAAGGACGAACTGGTGTGACTGTTTTGGCTCTGGGAACAATATTTTGTGTTTATACAAAATACTTCTTCAGAAATCTGGCATTTTTTGGAGTCGTGATGTGTTCTCCATCCATTGAGATGAGAGAATACGCTCCATTGGAGTATACCTTATGTATTGAATAAGGTCCTTCCCATTTTGGTTCAAGCTTGGGAGGCTTCTTTCTTGGTATCATTGGTGTTCTGAGAACCAATACCAATTCTCCCTGAATGAATGAACGAAGATGAACTTTTTTGTTAAAAGCTCGTGCTATTCGATTCTGATAGATTTCCAAGTGGTGCAAAGTGCACAATCTTTTCTCATCTAACTGTTCTAATTCATTCAACCGCTTTTGGGATTGCTCATCTGTAGATAACTGATCACAAATGGTTACTATGAGTGAGGGAAATTGAACTTCAATTTGCAAGACTGCTTCTGTTCCATATACTAATGAATATGGAGTTGACCGCGTTGCATTGCGAGTGGTAGTCCGATAAGCCCGTAAAGCATGAAAGATTTTATCAGTCCATGACCTCTTATCTTTATCCACCATCTTTTGCAGTATATTTGAAAGAGTCTTGTTGAAGGCCTCTATCTGGGAATTAGCCGCTGCATGATATCGAGATGAATGGTTGGACATAATGTTGTATTCTTGATACAATTTCTTTACCTCAGAAGAACAGAAGTTGGTGCCGTTGTCCGTCAATATGGTATGAGGGACACCAAATCTAGTAATGAAGTTAGACTTGATGAAGCTAAGAATGCATTTAGAACTGACTTCTTTGAGAGGTACTGCCTCTACCCATTTGGAAAAGAAATAAGTAGCAGTAAGAATGTACTTAAACTGCTTGGCCATAGCTGAAGGGTAAGGTCCCACCACATCCATTCCCCATGTGGAAAATGGCCATGAGTATTTAGCTGTATGAAGCAACTCTGGAGGTTGATTAATGAAGTTGGAATATACTTGGCATGAATGACACTTCTTTGTGAAATTAACACAATCTTGTATCATTGAAGTCCAAAAGTATCCAAGCCTTCGAATTTGACCAGACAGTCTATGTCCAGACTGGTGGGCACCACAAACTCCTGCATGCACTTGTTTTATGACATCCATTGTCTCTTCACCATCAATACATCTGAAGAGAACTCTATCAAAACCACATTTGTAGAGAATTTTCTCGAGGTGGTTTGGGCTATCATAAAGAGTAAAATTGACCACATGTCGTCGAATTTGTTCTTTCTTGGCTCTATCAGGTGGAAGTGTTCCATTTTGAAGGTATTCCCTGATAGGTGACATCCATCCTGTAGTATGACCATATGGTTCAGGAATGGGACTAATTTCATTAATTTTCTCTATTCTGATTTGAACATAAGGTGAAATTGCAGGACGGTGGGCAATACAAATGGTTGTCTCGTCCCGATTTGGATCTGCTAAAGCTGTGGCTATATTAGCCAGTGCATCAGCTTGAGCATTTTGTGATCTTGGGACATAAGAAAATATCGGTTCTGAAGGGAATTCCGACATTAACTCTCTGACGTAATCATACAAAGGGATTAATTCTTCTTTTCTGATGGCATAATCCCCATTGACTTGTTTGATTACCAGGTCTGAATCACCTTTCACCTTTAAGTGACTCACTAGTGCTTGAAGCGCTAATTCCAAGCCTGTAATGAGAGCTTGGTATTCAGCTTCATTATTGGTACCACCTTCCCACAACAAAAAGGAATAAGGTAACACTGCCTTATCTGGAGAAATGAGAACAATTCCTAAACCAACTTTGTTGAATTTAGGATTTTCCATTTTCTTCCCTGTTGGACTTCTAGAAGCACCATCAAAATACATTTCCGATGTTTGAGGACTCTCTTGAATAGAGAAAACTTCTTCATCAGGGAGTTCGATATCTGAATACGTGTCTTCCACTGAAGGATGTTCAGCCAGGAAATCAGCCAGAGCTTGGCCTTTAATTGCCTTTTGAGACACATACTGGATGTCGAACTGCTGTAGAATAACAGCCCACCTTGCCAGACGTCCTGTAAGCATTGGACGACTAAGGATGAATTTGAGCGGATTATTACGAGACACCAATTGGACCTCATGATGTTGTAAGTAGTGTCTCAGTTTCTGAACTGCAAAGATTAATGCTAGGCAGCACTTTTCAATACTTGAATACCGGGTTTCTGCTTCAAGCATAGTTCTACTGAGATAGTAGAGACTATTTTCATTCCCAGCATCATTCTTTTGAGTGAGAAAGGCACCCAATGATCGCTCTAAAGCAGTAACATAGAGGATAAGAGGTCTACCCTCAACAGGTGGCATGAGTACTGGTGGACTCAAGAGGTATTTCTTGAGAACATCAAATGCTTCTTGACATTCTTCAGTCCACTGGTAAGTGACTCCTTTCTTCAATAATTTGGTAAAGGATATGCTTTTGCCTGCCAAATTGGCGATGAAACTCCGAATATAGGCTAAGTGTCCTTGAAGTCCTCTTAATTCTTTCAAATTCTGAGGAGGTGACATACCAAGGATTGATTTGGTCTTCTCAGGATCGACTTCAATACCACGATGGAGTACAACAAAGACGAGGAATTTTCCTGAGGTTACCCCAAAAGCACATTTTAAAGGGTTCATCTTCAAATTATGTTGTCAAAGCTTGTGGAATATGACTTCCAAATCAGCCAAGTGATTAGAACATTGTTTGGATTTAACCACCAAATAATCTACATAGCATTAAACAAACTTCCCTAAAAGAGGATTGAATATACGATGCATGGCGCGTTGATATGTTGCACCTGCATTCTTTAAACCAAAGGGCATCACCCGGTAACAAAACACACCTTGAGGAGCTCTGAAGGCTGTATATTCCTCATCTTTTGGGGCCATTCAGATCTGATTATATCCAGAATATCCATCCATGAAAGAAAGTACTTCATATCCAGCCGTCGCATCAATTAAGAGTTCTGTAATCGGAATTGGGAACTCATCTTTAGGACAATACCGATTAAGATCTCTGAAATCGATGCAAACCCTAATTTGTCCGTTCTTCTTCTTTACAGGGACAATATTAGCCAACCACTTTGGATATTGAACTTCTCTGATGAAGTTAGCTTTGATAAGCTTATCCACTTTAGCCTCAATTTTGGAAGCATAGGTTGGGTGTGTTCTTCTCGCGGCTTGCTTGAATCCTCGATGTTCTTTTGGCAAACCCAAATGATGCGTGGAAACATCAGGATCAAGGCCAGGCATCTCTGTATAATTCCAAGCAAAAATATCTTTATTTTGCTTTAGAAAAGAAATATACATCTCTTGCTCTTCAAGGGTCATGGCCGCACTAATTAAAGTGGGGCGTGGATCTTTCTTTGTACCCAGATTTACTTCTCTGAGTTCATCCACAGTAGTAGAGATACCCTCTTCAAATGCTGGAGGAGTATCTTTAAGATCTTCCTCTTCCTCTTCATCATGTGTTATTTCTTCCGTTTCTACTTGTAAAGTAGATAAAAAAATGAAATTCTCATGATCATAAGAGATGTCAAAATTTTCACATTTTGAAGAAGAAGCTTCCATTTCCGACCCTATTGATGATAAAGGGTCTTCTTTGGGAAATAAAGAGGAGATGATGGATTGAGAATCAACATCATTATTCACTTCTGGTGTTGCTATAACTTCTTCTGGCCTGATTAGCGAAGTATAGACTTGTTGGATTTCAGCAGACGAAATTAAAACGTCACCACTTATGCTTTCATCACTGCTTGGTAAGTTACCAATTTCTCCCATGTTGTCCGGCTCGATTGCCGTAATTGACATTATGGATCTTTCCATAAGAGTATTTTGATTTGGGCCTATTTTGTCAATTTGACTGATAGGTAACACGTAATCTGTAATCACATGTAAAAATGGATTTATTGGAATTTTATCCAAACCATGTGGAGAATTAACTTTGGTAATTTCCTTCATTTTAGATTTTTCTCTTCCCTTCATGTTATAAAATTCCGCCTCAATGTATTAAGACTCACATGTCTTGAATGGGGCCTTATCACCATACAATGTTCCAACTTGACCATCGAAACAGTATTTGAGACATTGATGGAATGATGACGGAATAGTTGCATGCTGATGTAGCCAGGGTCTTCCAAGCAAGATATTGAAAGCCGAGTCTTGATCAACAATCATGAAATCCGAATTGGAAACAAGATCTCCAAACTGAGTTCTGAGTGTAACTTCTCCCAGTGGTTCTTGTTCATTTTTATCATATCCTTGCAACATCATGGTAGAAGTAGATAAATCAGATTCCGTGAGGCCCAATCGACGAAGTGTACGAATGAGCATAAGGTTGACTCCTGAACCATTGTCAATGAAAGCTCTTCGAACATCTATACCATTGACTTTGCCAGATAAGTACAACGGTTTTATGTGCCCATGCACAACATCATCTTCATCTTTATCAGTAAAAGATATCACTGCATGTCATTCTGCAGGATTATTCTCTATGTGATAGATTTCAGCTGCAGCAATTTCAGCTTCAAACTCCTGAGGACTTGACAAAGCTTCGATAAGTGATTCCCGAAGATCTTTTGACAGATTCAAAGCATCCAAAATTGATAACTTGGCTGGTACTTGGGCCAAGTGTTTCAATATATCATACTTTTTATCTAGAGGTCTGCGTTTCCCAATAGGAATATGCGGTTTAGCAGGTACGTTGGAAGTAGATGCTTTGGAAGCTGATGCATCTTGTATTGAAGTTGGCAACATCCTTGGTTTTGGAAGATTAGACTGATTAGATCCATTTACTTTCTGAGATAAATAAGATGGAACCTTTAATCGGTCTTCCAAAATAACTGTGCCAAAACTGAGTTGGCCATTGGCAGAAGAACTTGCTTGTTCTTTTTGAGCTCGCTGAAGGGCTCTACCACGAGTTTCTGCTGCATATACAGTGCTAGAAGGGGTAGAATTAGAGTAGTGGCTTCGGAAAGATCCAGGTCTTCCCCTATATCCTGAACCTCTAGAACTTCCTCGGGTTCCCTTATTTGATACAGGGAATTCAGGCTCATCAAGACTGGAATATGGATCTGTTAATTGAATCATATTAACAGAACCAAAGATTAACTCTTCGTCTGATAAAGACTCTGCCTGGTTAGCCTGTTTAGGTTGTGCCGTTTGGTGGGGCGGTGCCCGTTGCTTTGAAGTAGATGGCATGAAATCTGCCAGAGTCAAAGACAATTTAGGCTTTGATACATACTCATCTTCTTCTGATTCCTCTTTCTTCTTTGAATTTCGCTGCCCTTTTGAGGATTTGTCTTTCGATGGAGGCTTTACTGCAGCTTTTGTAGGAGACACAATTGGCTTCTTCAATTGTGTTCGCAAAATAGAATGGGTCCGATTGATTGTCTTTCTGACCATCCAATCATCATATTTTTTCGTAGTTTTTCTTTTGACTTCCTGCCACTCGCCTCCTTCCTCTGGATCTGTAGCGATAATACACGCTACATGAGCTGAAGAACCCTTCAATTTGACTTGTCCCAAGTCGACCATATTTTGCAGGAGGTCTTTAAAGACAAAACACTCCTGGATGGGATGCCCCAACATTTGATGAAAGGGACAATAATTGGGGAGGTCTTCATCTCCTTCCTTGTTTGGCCTCTTGGGCACTGGTAATTGAACCAAATTATTTTCCAGAGCTGAAATGAAGTAACCAGGAACTTGCTCATTTCGGAAAGAGTATGTTTTACTCTTCATATCCTCAAATTGTTTTCGTCGTTGATCTCTTTGATCATTTGGACGAAACGACCTTTGTTGTTGGCGTTCATGAGGTGGAGTCCTTCGAGAAGATGAAAGTTTTGAAGTAGATATAGGTACAGGTGCTTGTTTAAGTATAACTGTAGCAGTTTCTACTTTACCCATTCTTCTTCCTGGAGCTGATGGAATTACACGAGATTTAACCATAGCATGTATAAGGGAATCTTCAATCTCCTGAGCGATTGAAGTAAGGTCTCGAAACCCTCCTGTGTATTTCACAGGGATCAATGGCGTGCGTAATTCGTCACGCAAATTTTCCACACAGATTGGCAACAATTCTTCTTGAGGGAGTGCTAAACTCAGGGAATACGTTAATCCCTTCCAACGAGCAATGAAATCAGAGACTCTTTCATTTTCCCTTTGCTTGCAGTTTGTAAGATCGAAAACTGTCGTTTTTGGCAAAGTTGAGCTACACTGAAGAAGGAATTTTTGACGAAGATCCTCCAATCCGATAACTGACCGGGATTGCAAGCTTGTATACCAGACAAAAGCTGGTCCTTGCAAGGTTCGCACGAAGAATCTAAGTTTCACTGCTTCTTGCTGCTCTGGAGTTCCCATCATAGGATCACAACAAGACACGTAATGCGTCAACTGTTGTTCAGGGTCGCCTGATCCATTGAAAGTAGGGAAAACATGGTTTCCCAAACTGGATGGATGAGAAATTGAATCTACCCATTCAGGGTAAACTTTCTTTTGAGGCTGAACTTGCGCCCGTTTCCCTTCCATAGTTTCTAACCGAGCTGTTAATGACTCAATAGTAGTTATTAAATTTTGAGAAACATCAGGTTGAACTTGGTTTTGGGTAGGTGCAATGAATGGAGCTTGGACAGACATTGTGGTTGGTGCTGCAACTGATGGTAGTGCTGCCAACCGTTGTTGCGTTTGACCCGTAGGATTAGACCTCTGAGGGTGTACTGATAAAGGAGGATATTCCTGATCCATCTCAGTAGTTACAACAAATTCCTTCGGCTGTCGGACTTCAGCATTCTTAAGAAGAAGACTACTCTGAAGTAGTTCTGCATTCAACCTTCTTAATTATTTCATTTCTTCCTACTGTTGTGCAAACCTTTGCTCTAATGAGAGCGATTGACCTCCTTCAGAGGAAGGGTGAGAAGTAACCTGATTCTTTCCTTTCCCCTTATTGGATCCTTTTTGGAGAGGGGGAAGTGGGTTACTTGAAGGAATACCCAGATTTTGAGTAAGCCTTTGATTACGTGTGCGCACACCTTCTTCATTTAGGTCTATGTGCGCAACTTCTTGAGCAGGAACCTCTTCGTCTGATCCCTCTGATTGAGCCTCATCTAGTGAATCAGCAGCAACTGCATTGATGAAATTAATGGATGCATATTGCATGGAATCCTTTCTATCAACATTTCTGTGATATTGTCTTCTTCCATGTCCATGATGAGACATGGAATTCCGTTGACTTGATCCCTTAGGAACTTCTTGGAGAACCGTCACTTGGAGAGAATCTCCTGATAGCTTGGCTCTTCGTTCTTCTTGAGGCTTATTCCCTAATCGAGAGAATACTGACTTTCTCTGAGGGAGGGATTGAGGATTTTAAAAAGTCCCCAGTCCGGTGGACTGGGGATGTTCCTGCTATTTCCGCTCAACTCCTCAAATCCCATTTGTTGACTCTGAGGGTTGGGTTAGAGAAGTCCCCAGTCTGACAAGCAGGGGTGTCTCTTGACATGCTATGTCTGAGATCTTCTTAAAATCTCTCTTGATCTTGCGAATCTTAGTTCGGAAATTAGCTGGATGCATTAACCTGTATCCACTTTTATCACCTGGTTCAACAGACCATTGGATGATTTCCGAAACTTCTGTCATTTGATGACGTGTTTGCTCAAGACGAGAGGCTTGTGCAATATTCTCCCCTGTTTGATGTAAGAGCAATTCAACAACTTGTTCTCTATATAGTTGATTTTGATAGGAACTAGTTGAAGCCTATTCTTGAGCAAGCTTTTGATTATGAACAAAGCCCATTGACTGTGGCCGGCCATGGGCAATAACATTGCATGAGACCATTTTCGGCGGGCTTTGCTGAACGGAAAGCACTGTGAAATGTAGTGCTCCATGAACACCCCATCCTCTGATATGAACGTCAGATGGAGCATTGGCAATTAACTGACGCAATTTTCTTAGTGCGCCAAGGCATGAACGTTGAAGGGTTCTCTGTTGCTTTTCAGCCATTGGATACTGAGAGACTGATAGAGATGCCAAATCAATCTGGCATTGTAACCCTTCTATTATCTTAATATGATTTTCATAATCACCGTAAGATAATAATTTCTTCTTCAATTGAAAAAGAGTCTTCCATATGTTAAGACGAATATCATGGATTCCATCAGCCGTCAACATCTTTGGAATGTCGTACTGGGAGTCAGCCAAAGGCCAAAACATGACTGGTACATCACCTTTTGCCAGTTTTTTTCTCATGTTTAGCATTTCCTCTTTATCATTAAATGATGATTCTTCTACCTGTTTGGACTAGAGTTGGTGTTTCCTTATTGCTTCATCGGATTCAACAAGATTGGTAGAGAAGTCACTGTTCATGCTGGAAGATGAATGACCCAGGGATGGTTCGGAGAATAACCTGAACCCCAGGCTATCTTCTGATGGAGAAAGAGTTTCACCTGCCGATAGTAAAGCATCAGACATGACTGGTTTTACATTTGCAAGTGCCTCAAGATAAGAGGGCTTTCTCGGTACTACATTGTCTACTGGAATATTTTCCAGGCAATGTGAATCACTGCTGCGGAGAGGACTTTCGCAGCGAAATTCATCATCATGGGGAGGACCACCATAATGAGTTACAACAAAAGATGAGATCTCTTGCTCCTTGGTCTTCTGACCACACAGAGGGTTCCTGTGGCTCTCATCTGAAGAAGAAACTTCAAGATTGACCAAATTTTCATGAAGCAAGTTTTCATGAGGAAGTGTCTGTTGAAGACCTTCAGAATTAATGTTCCCGTTATTGGGAACTGAGGGAGTAGAATCTTGAATTTCGACAGATAAATGTCTGAGGGCTTCAAAAACTCCAGCATCGAGCAAGGCTTGGTTACAGATTGGCCTTTGATCTCCTGACTGTGCTGGGCGGATCTTTTTCTTAGATGCCTTCTTGCTCGCTTTAGAAACCACTTGATGACAAAAGTGATTGCTCTGAGCAGGTGTATGTGCCTGATTAGGAAAGATGGTTAGGTTAGGCTGACGATCTCCACTCAAATCAGGTGTATGTGCCTGACTTGGTTGTCCGTATGATATGGGGGAGTATTCCCCATAACCCTCTTGGACTGGAACAGATGTGTGTGTCTGTTCCGGAGTGAATTGTTGACGTGTCACTCCACTGCTAGGGATAGATTTATGTGTCTGTCCCTGAGATGATGCTGAAGTTGTTATGATATCCTGGCAAGCATCCAGAATATGAGCAGGAATTTGCTTCTGCTCTTTCACCATTGACAAAATATGTTTGGTGACTTTAGCCGCCGGAACGGGGATATACGTCCATTCCGGGCTTGGAGTAGGTGTATGTGCCTGCTCCTATCCTCCTTTTCCTGTCAGTGAATCCTGAAAGTACTCATGTGTGGAGGCAGAGAGTTGAGTCTGCCTCCTGTTTGTCATCGGGGCCTTCCGACTGACTTCTTCGTGCGCTACCAAGCGAGACTGTTGGTAGGCTTGATTAGTAATAGCAAGTGTATGTGCCTGCTGATTACACTTCGCCAAACGCGGTTGACGAGATCCATCATATGTAGTCAGACGAGCCTGCTGACTAACTGGTGATGTATAAGTAGGTGCATGTTCCTGCCTAAAGTACTCCGCCGGAATTGCCTGGCGGGATCGGCATGATGCTGCCAGATGAGTCTGCTGGACAGCGGAATTAAAACGGGCAGGTGATTGTGCCTGCTCGTTATTTGCCACCAAGTTAGGTTGGTGGACATCTCCGGAGATGGTAGGGAAGACAACCTGCATATTGTTAATCGGATTCCGTCTCTGGCGGTTCATCTTTCCTGCTCGGGTTCGAGGAACCTGAGCTGAATGCCTGGAGTCGGTACCCTCATCATTTTGAGGGCGCACTACCGCACGAGTCTGGCGGCGATTGTTGATGGGAGCCCTCGGGAAGGACTCCTGTCTTTTTGAATTAAGGCCCTGAGGGACCTGCTCATTCACTTCCTCAGAGTAAGGGAGTGAATGGAAATTGCGTTCCGGGGATAACGACCCAAAATGGTTGGAGACGGTAGTCAGCACCGCCTGCTTCTTGATTGCTGGTCGCCGTTGTTCGGACGACCAGGTAGAGTTGTTAACTTGGAGGGCTTGACGAGCGGCCTCCAGAGTTGGGATAGTACCGTTGCGACAGTACTCCTTAACCAGTGCATTAGAAACCCAGCGTTGAAGACGCTGAGTTGGTGATGTCATCCTCAGAGCGGACGACGTTCCAGCAGGAGTAGCAGCATTGGTTTTCACAGCAGCAGACCTCACTGTAGAGGTGTTCACAGCAGCAGTATTCACAGGGGTGAATTTAAGGAAATCCATTTTGTAGAATATCTTGAGAAAAGAGTGCCTGTTCCATATAACAGACATAATCAAGATGAATCCGGCCACTGCATCTTTTGGATGAGCACATGTCAATGATTGATTTGTTGGCCCAAGGGGCCTAACAAATAAGAAAAACATCACTTTAACTTGGTTAAGGATTCGCGTCGGGTTCACCATTTTTGTTTCGCACGGATTCCGTGGATGAACTCCTGGACGGGATATTCAAACGTTCCGATCGGTTTCTAACGGGTTTGTTCGTAGAACCGGAAACATCCAATGATTCCACATCCGTTTGGACCTACTTTCCAAAGGTAGGCGCTCATTAGCTTGTGGACTAATGAGGCTTATGAATTTGCATTGGTCGAGAGGATGGGAGGTCGGACTCATCACACCTTTTTGAGGGGAATTATTGTCTACTCCGGGACTCTCTTTATAGATTTAAGTTATGTTCATGAATCCTTATTACATTACCAAGTATAAAATGATCTTTCCTTTAGTTTTAACAATCAATGATTAAATATGCAAAAAATTTAGAGAATATTTTATATGTATTCGAGGTTCTTCATCAATAGAGAATCATCTATATCTGTTTAGAGATTCTTGGTAAATGGTATCCTTCAAAACTTTTATATAAAAGTCTCTTGGTCATTATGATGACCAGGCTGGTTTTAAAGCCACTCAGTGGGGCACTTGAAGTTTATCGTCATTCAGAAGGACATAGATTATTTCAAAGTTGGGATCGAACCCATAAATGGGCTACCTACGTATCCTTTGTTTTGGAAAAGGAATCAGAACCCACGTAGTTCGAGTTATGGAGTATGATGTTAATGATTGATGGCTCAAAGAAGAATGTCATAATTAATTTTACACTCTAAGCTCACGTGAGTCATGCTCGGGGTGAGAAACAAGAGGCATTGGTAAAATTTAGACAATTGTGCCATGAAAGATACAATCATAAGAAATTGTTTGGGGCTTATGTATGTATGACTGCCCAAAATAGGTGAAGATTTAGGATTCACTTTTGGAGAGAAAATCCATGAAAAGGGTCCATAAAGGTATATGTGCTTCATGGAGATTTGAAAACTCTAATCTTGGGGCTTACTCCTAAGGAGGATGCCCAAGTTAGGAGGAGACTTATGATTGGGTTTTACTCCTGAAAAGGAAACCCAAATCAAGGGTAATTTAGGACTGGTTAAAGAGAATTTTAAGGGGGGGCTTAAGGTTTACTCCTAAAAAGGAAACCCAAGATTATGACTGGGACTTACTCCTAAAAAAGGAGGCCCAGGTTATGACTGAGTCTTATTCCTAAAAATGAGACCCAGGTTAGGGATTAAGGTTTGGGGCTTACTCCTGAAGACGATGCCCAAGATTTATGACTGAGACTTATTCCTGAGAAGGAAGCCCAGGTTAGGGGACTTGGTTTGGGGATTACTCTTGAAGAGGATGCCCATATTTAGGGATTTGGGGATTATTCCTAAGGAGGATTCCCAAGTTAAGGATTTAAAGTTTCGGGCTTACTCCTGAGGAGGATGCCCATGTTTGGGAACTTTAAGAATTTGGGGCTTACTCCTAAGGAGGATGCCCAGATTAAAGAACTTATAACTGGGGATTATTCCTGAAAAGGAGACCCAGGTTAAGGATTCTCTCATCTTAAAGGATGAGGTTGAATGAATGAACTCTCAATCTTTGGTGACATAAAGATGTTTAAATCACTAGGTTTTGAGAGATATTTCACAGAATTCCTTTCAGACAAGGATGTCAAATCAAGAAATCATGCCGTAAATGGCTTTGAAGAGTATCTTGAAGACTGAATCTTGAATAGGAAAGGTGAAATGGCTTAAGAGGGGTAAAATGGGCAAGATGGGCACCCAAAAAGGTAGGGGCACACAAGTCTTGAAAGGCGCGCAAGTCCTGCGGCGGCGCGCATGTATTGGTCGCGCAAGTATACTTGCACGACACATGGTCTACTTCCGCGATTTTCAACCAGTATTGAAATACTTGAGCGACTCTTTTTTAAACCATTTAGAATTTTCTTGAGGTTCTTCCAGAAATGGGACGCGCAAGTTATATTGAAGGAAATAAGTCGGCGCGCAAGTGTTTGATAAGTTTCAACACTTAGGCCTTCCTTCTTCTCTTTAGATCATCCATTCTAGGTAAGAAATTACCTTAGAAGTGTTCCGGAAGCTTTGAGAAGAGACTTGGGCGTCGGGAGCTTCAATCCGAGTTTCTGGAAAAAAGATCCTCTCAAATGGGGGGCCCACAGGGTCTATTTATAGGCAAAAGAAGGCCCTGGGCGGTTACCGAGCGGTTATCACTTAGGTCGTGCAAGTCACTTGCACGACCATAAGGCATCGCGCAAGTATACTTGCTCGACCACTAGGCAGCGCGCAAGTACTTGCACGACCACTAGGCGGCGCGCAAGTGTACTTGCGCGACCATGAGTGAACTTGCGCGACCTATGGGAAATGTTCTCCTTGTTCATCCCTTTGTCGATTTTTGATGTTTCTTCAAAGGATGAATCACTTTGAGCTCAGATATTCCCCTTTTCCGATCTTTGGATTCTGTGACGAAAGGAGCGTCAACATTCATCATATGCAAAGAAAAAATTCTCTTCATCCATGATGGAATCCAAATTACACGTCTATGTATCAGTTTCCATTTTGTTCTATATAATGTGTATACGGGATTGAACATGAAATCATTCATTCCTTTTCCTATGAAATGTTTTTATTTACCAACGCATATCTATTTCACTAAACCACTATAAAAGAATGTAGTTTTGACATCAAAAAACTCTAAAATGGATATTTTATAGAATGTAGGATGAGAATCAATGATGTTATTTAATTGATAAAATTTATCTCATTGAAATTCAATCCCACTATATTGTGAAATACCATCATAACCAACCTTTACTTATATTGTTTCCTATAATACTACTCTACCTTTTCATAAATATATTAATTTATTTCTTTGTTCTATTTTTCCAATAGGATATTATATTAGCTTCCATGTTATAGAAACATGAGATAGTTTTAAATATTTATTAATTACCAAATCAAATTGTACTATTTAGATGAAAATTTTTATCTAATGCATGCTTTCAGGTTTTCCGGTATTTATAATAAGTGGATAATATAGTTCATATCGTAGAATCTATATTGTCTCTTTCTCCCTGGTCTACTAACTCATTAAATATGGTTTGAATCTTCAAAAAATAGTAGTTTATAAATTTATTCCCCAAGGTAACATAATACAATAGAATTTTGGTATGTAATAAAATGGTATGATGGGAATATTATCACTATAATATTTCCTAGAATTTGTCCATACCTTTTTAAATAAATTTATCTAGAATCAATATGAAATAAATATAATTATATTCAGAAAATATTTTATGTTATATATCAGTTATTTTATATTAATTACACATTTTAGCTTGTTATAACCCTTCCTTATTATCACCCCCATTGAGGAATAATTTACCACCGTTAATAAAATTTTGATGATTATTTATATATATTCAATTCCATTAATTTTATTCTCACACCCATTAAAAATATATATAACATACATTCTAATGTTTCTCTTTCCCTAGTATTGAAATGCATGTATTTGATACTTCCCAAAACATTCAGGTTGGATATATTGATCATTTTTTTCCGTAGTTTATTTGGATCGGTGAAATCCATTTGTTTATATGGATTCAATTATAAAGATAATACAAAATGTGTAACACCACGATATTTTGTGAATTTTTTTGTTGCTAATTAATTTTATATTTTTTTGATTTTTCAATTCACACATCACTAAAAATATATTTTAAAATATTAAAGAACTATGCATGACTAGAGTTATACTAAATTCCATGATAATCATATAATTATTTCAATATAAAGTTTATCTTTCTCTGCTCGATAAACCATGGTGAGATTGAACTACACACACCACCAACTTTGTTTGTGATACATGCATTACTGAGTTTTACATCACAATGATATATTATAAAAATATTATTATTTAACATAATAATATATAACCTATAAGTTATAAATATTGTTAAAATATATATTTAAATAGGAGGTTTACAAAAACTATAAAATGATTATATTTACTACAAATTGATTAGAAATGTATATAGGAACTAATTGAACATAATGTGAATACTTTTTATAGGGAACTATTTTTATACTCACTTGACTTTTTATCCTCAAATATAAAATTAACGAAAATTATAGAATGAAATTAATAAATAATATATGATATATTTTCAAAAAAAAAATTTATATTCATCCAATACATTTTACCAGCATAAGATAAGAACAAACTCAATACTTTGCATAAAAATAAAATATTTTCATAAAGTAACTTTTACCACATTTTAATGGAAAACCTATTTCAAATACATTTATTGGAAACTTTATAAGGGTTATATGCCAAAAATAATTATATCTTTGAAATTCAAACATAAAATTATCTTAGGGTGAATTTTTGTTTAACTTTTTAGTGAAGATTCATTTTGTAAATATTAGTGAAAAATAATGAATTTTAAATAAAAACTATTTTTTGTCTAGTGTATTTATATTGTTAAATTATACATATTATTTGTTTAAATGAAAAATTATATAAAATATTTATCTATTAATCCAATTTATGTTTTTTCAATCTATTTATATTTAAAATGAATATAAAAACACATCAGTCTTTTGAATGTCTGTAATTTAAAAACCTTCACTTCCATCCCCACTACGGGATTATTTTTAAATTAATTTCTACCAATTCCATTATTATAATTTTTAAAAATGGATTTGAAGATTATAATATTAAAAAATATAATTTCTAATCAGGTAAACATTTTTTTTGACAAAAAAAATATTTGTGAATGATGTAAAAATTAATTACAATGATTAATGTAATATTTAGCTTTACAAGGGAATAAATATTAAACATAAGGGCCCAAAACAAATATCCACATTTCCAAAACCAATTTTTGGCCATGATTAAGTCATGAACCATCTTTTATTGAGTTTTTTGTGGTTTAATATGATTTATTTTTGTAATCACATTGGTATAACTAATTTGTTTTCAAAAATAGCATTTGGGTCCTTTCCCTCCCCTAAAAAAGGCCAACACCCCTACCACTTCCTCAAACAAATAATAAAAACTAGGTTTGAAAAAAATATTACACATAATATATCTAAATTACCTAAAGTTTTCTTTTAATTCTCCATTTGTTCATAATGAATTTAATTAAGCCCCTTGTTGAGAACTAAAAAGTGTTACCCAAAGAAGAGGTAACATCCCTTCTCATGATACTTTACATTATTTTTGTTCTCCACATATCCAATATCCATATTCAATAATTATAAAAAATATATCATAAATAAACTTATATATTATTATTCTTTGGGTTAGACTTACAATTACATACATGTCTATCTAATGGGTAACAAACATACTCTATATGTGTACAGTGAAATTCAACATCACAAAATGATGAATGCTTTTTTACTTTACCACATTTCATGGTTAGTAATTATGATATAATTTTTTTATATATTTTATTTTTTAAAATATTATTTATTTAATCTCCTATAATTATTTTACAACAAATATCTTTATAATTTCCATTTTATGGTAATATGGAAATCTTGTTTGAAGAAGTGTGTACTTCTGCCCCCTCAAAATGATTCGATCCATTCACACACTATATGAAATGAGTTTTGGAAAAGTATATTGAAATTATATTATATATATGAAATAATAATTATACATTAATGATATTTTATTAAAGGATTTAATTTTCAATCTTTCATTCAATAAGACAACAAAACAGAAACAATGTTAATGCCTAGATACGACCAAGCATCTCCATTTAATGTGTATTCCATTTCACACATATATAATAAATAGTTTATTAAAATAAAAATATAATTAATATAAATGTTATTTATATAATTTTTTATATTCTTGTAATAATAATATCTTTATAAGGACAAAATATGTTTCAAATTAAGTCACATGCGAAAAAACAAAGCGAATATTACCCGAAGCATAACCTTAACATGAAATTGTTGACAAGAGAGTAATATAAATCCGTAATAAAATAGTATTTCATATTATATGTAATAATATGGTAATATGATAGAATTATAATAAACATATATTTAACATACAATAATTATGTGTGAGTACGATGAGATTCAAGACACATGGTAAGGGAATTTGGTCTCAATTTTTATTTTCCTCAAATACATGATTTATTCACCACTCATTAATTTTATGTGTTTTTTATAATTATCATAGTTGAATTATATTATTATTATAATAAAAATTTATGGGTATTTATATATCCATTTGATGATATTTATTTCATTGTGTTTATTAGTCAAAAGATAACTATCAGTAATGTAATTGTGACCCAATTTTACTTCATTGAGACACAAGACATGTTATGAACATATATTTTTCAATGTAGTATATATACTAAATTTGAGTGTTTTATATCATTAATCGCAATATTAAAATGATATTTTATGTTTCGTTTAATTTTTTTCTTCTATGGGGAGTATGGTTTGCTGCTACCAAGTTGTAAGTGTTCATCGAAACAATATCATTGCATTTCGAGATTGTTTATGATTATGTTTACTGTGATGAAATAGTATGATACATATCTCAAGACAATTCAGGAATTTTATTAACCTATGGTTATTCATGTTATATTCATGTATTTTTACCATTTTCCACTCTTTGGTACATTAGATAGTTAAGAAAGTGTTTTTTAGAAAGCCCGACTTTACCCTCTCTTTGGATTGAAATCTATATTCCATAAAACAATTATTTATAAATAGAAATGTTTCCAAAAATAGTATAATAACATCCTATTATCTTCAAAATACATCTCTACCCATGTTATACCTTTCAAAAATGGGGTTTTATGGAATCTTCTTTTCACTTTCTGGTCAATGGATTTTTATAATATTTTTACGGTGTAAAAGAATGTTCATCATGTATGAATTTACCCACCATCACGTGACATACTAAACCAAGAGACACTGAATAGTGCCCTGAGCTATTTGGCCACATTCCCTCAAGCGCGCCTCCCTGTATGCTAGAGGGTGTTGACTATCCGCATGGTTCTGTTAAGTTAGACATGGGGAGACTCTACCCTCTTTTATAAGAATAAAACACCAATGAAGTAAAAAAAAACTAAACATGTGAAGAAGTATTTAATTAAAAATAACTATACCATGGCATATGATAGTCAAAACAAGAAAATACGATACTCAACTGAGAGGTAATACATGCTATGAAAATTCATGTGTCATGTGTGTACAATGAAACTCAATGTAAAGATACGACGAATCGATAATGAGTTACAAACTGCATCTGGTTCCCTCTCCCATGCTCCAATCCCTTACTATAACCTATCCTAGGGCCTTGCCCATATCCTGCTATGCAACAACATGTTGAGTCAATATGGTTTTCCTTATGACTTTTCCATTCCATCATATAAGGGGGAGATTAATAAGTCATCAAAGTTTCTTTATGACTTGATCATTCCTCTTGTTTTGAAAATCAAAAAAACTTTATATTAAGGAAAAACTCATTTTACCCTTGTTTTACTTCCATAAGTAATATTTCCTTATCAAAGGAAATTTACCCCTACCATGTTTTTTCATTTTTCATATCAATATTTTTATTAAGTATAAAAATCGGATTTATATCTAAAATCTCAAAATCATATAATACTTAGATATGAAGCATTCTGTTTTAGGAGATGAATTCCAGTTACGAACATTTATGAAGTTTTACATTGAATTCCTTGTTATGAACTTTTATGAAGTTTAAATCTGAATTCTGATTATGTACATATATAAAGTTCTAACTACGAATTCTGATGATGAATCCTGATTAAGAATTCTCATTACGAATTCTGATGATGAATTCTAAATACGAATTCCCATTATGAATTCTGATGATGAATTCTGAATATGAATTCTCATTAGGAATTCTGATGATGAATTCTGAATATGAATTCTCATTACGAATTCTGTTGATGAATTCTGAATACGAATTTTCATTACGAATTCTGATGATGAATTCTAAATACAAATTCTCATTATGAATTATGATGATGAATTCTGAATACTAATTCTCATTACGAAATCTAATGATGAATTCTAAATACAAATTCTCATTATCATTTCTGATGAAGAATTTTGATTACGAATTATCATTACGAATTCCATAGAAACAGAATATGAATATCTTATTACTACTAACTTTGAATTCATTTTCTGAGTAGACTCCAAACTTTCATTTACTTACATTCCAAACATTCATTTTCTCCATTATGAATATAATTTCTAGTCATTCTTACACTTGTTCCATTACAAAACGATATCATGCTTTCAGTTATAAAATAACTGTTGTTTAAGTGAAACATTTAATGTCCGTCTGAAATTCAAGGAAGAATATGACTGTTGGAGGATGGATCCGACTGTTGGAGCTGAGACTATAAATAGGATCTCATTTGAAAAGATCTTACAACACATGACAACATCGTTGACATCTGTGCTTACATACTGTTAAATAGATTTCAAGAGATAGAGGCTCTTATCAACTCTCAAGCTTCATGAAGAAAGTTTGAATAGCTTGTTCAAACTTTTCCTTCTGTAGATTTTCTTTGTGTGACTCCGATTGTTGTTGTGTTAAATCGAGGGCTTTTGGGGATAAGAAGACAGAGGTTCCAACACCTTGAAGTTGAGGGCTTCTTTACTGAGGAAGATAGAGGTGCCGACTACCTGATAGTTGAGGGATTGCGAGGATAGCAAGACAGACTCCGATCTTCGTATCGAGGTATTACCATGGTGTGGGTATGACAGAATTTCTTGAAAGTATTAATCAATGGACCTTTATCCATGTTTGTTGGATACCGTTTTCTTTGGGACAAAAGAGTTATTGTTTGTTACTTGTAGTGTTACTACTTTGTTTTCTGCTATGCATTTTGTATTTCTAAGGAATGCATAACTTTCTTATACATCCTTACATTTACTCTGATATAGTTAGATTCTATACTCTTTTTGGTAGAATCGTAATCTTTGTAAGTTTTGTTAAAGTTCATTTTTTGTAATCACTTTTATGGAATTTATCAAGTGTTTTGAATTTATAGAGGTCTTGTAAATTATCTGGTTTAACCTAGTTAAACATAACCATCCTCAAAATTTCATAAGGTAATTTTTAAAAGGTACAATTATCCCCCCTATTCTATCATAGAATCTCATTCTTATTTTGATCCTACATTTGGTATTATAGAGTATATCATACTCAGTCACATACCATCCTAACAATTGGTATCAGAGAAACGTGGTTCAATCTGAATTAATCTCACGATAAGATTCAGAAGAGAATTCTCGGAATTAATTCTTCAGATTCACACTTCTGGATTAACATTTTTTAGAATCTGTTTTTTGGACTCATTGTTCAGATTCACTTTTTCGTAGAGATACCATTACTCTATATTTTTTGCATAGAATACATTCCTTGTTTATAAACTTTTTCTACTGACATGTTTTTGTGGAAAGACTTTTATTAATGATGGCAGGAATCAATGTTTGTTCCATAAAAAATTTTAGTCCAACCAGACCACCAATCATTGATGGTAATGATTACGAATATTGGAGAGATCGAATGAAGAATTTCATTATCAACACTGGGGTTGAAATTTTTTTATACTTACCGGTGGATACAAAATTCTTGATAAAGATGTAAGTGCTTTTAAGAATCATGAAAAGGCTGAATATCAACTTAATTATAAGGTACACAATACTTTACTTTGTTCAATGACTAGAAATATATATAGCCAAATTTCATCTTGTGAGGTAGCAAATTCTATATTGAAGAAACTTTAAGTTACTCATTTTGAAACTTCCAAAGTAATTTACACTAGAAGATCAATGCTTAGGGCAGAATATCATTGTTTTAGTTTTCCCTATGATGTACCCATATGCAAGGTGCAATAGAGATTCATGACTATTGTGAATAGTTTACAATCAATGGGTGAAAAAGGATTGGATGATGAAGCCCTTGTTGAAAAGATCATTGAAATCATGACAAATGAGTGGGAATCTAAAAGGACTAAAATTGATGGGAATATAAAGCTTACTCAGATTACCCTTGATGAGATGTTTGGAACTCTTCTTCATCATGAAACTATAATGAAGAGAGATACTGATATTGTGAATAAGATGAATGGAAATGGCAGTGTAGCTTTTACTAATAATTCCAATCATACAAAAACTAGGACTCTTAAGATAGTTACTAGATCCAGATCTAAGAAAGTTGTTACCCATTCCAAATCCAGTGGAAGTGAATCCTTAGAAAATCAATTAGAAAATATTACTTGAAGTATGAACAAGATAGCAGTATAGAGGAACTTTTAGTCCAAATACATGAAGAAGGAAGGGAAAGACAATAAAGATGGAGAAGTTACCTGTTATGAATATAGAAGAACATGTCATATAAGACCTTATTGTACCCTATTGAAAAAGAAGGAATATAAGAAAAGGAATTCAGAAAGGAACAAGAAACATTTCTATCATTCATAGCATAAGAAAAGTCTTAAAGCTAATGCTACTTTTAGTGCTAGCTATGGAGACTCTTCAGAAAGTGAATCTTCAGAATACGATTCATCAGCTCAGAAGAATATGGGATACATTGCTACTACTTATTTCCCTAATATATTCCTTATGGCCAAGGTACGCTCTGCCGAGGCTTTAGCAAATTTATCTCTTGATAAGAATTACTATTTTGAAAATAGTACTTAAAATGAAGATACATCATCTTTAGAAAATGAATAACCTTTATATAAAGAATTATCTAGATTTTCCAAGTTACAGGAAGAAAAAATATAAGGCTCCAGCCTTAAACCTTACTTAAATCATGAGTTATTACAAGATTACACATTGAGGATCTTTTCAGGTTTAGAGTTTTAGAGAATTAGATCATAAAACTTTCATTACATTCCACATATAAACAATGTGGTTACATAAAGATAGTATTCTTCATTCCCATCAAAGGAAACATATTTAAAATAAAACATGGATTCATTATTGACACTTCCTTGACACTATCATCATATCATGTACCTTTCCCTTGACCTATGAAAACATTTCAAAAAAAACTTGGGATGAGCATAAAAAGCTCAGTATGGGTTATAAAAATATGGAAAGGAAACATGGGTACATATGTACATAAGGATGAGATCATACTTTAACCATAAAACATAAGCAATTTAACATACCTCATCCAATCATGAATAAATCATAGAAATAATAAGACATAAATGTAACTTGAGGCATTCATAACATTCTTACGTAGGGAGTAATCCTCTTGGTTACGTTTGGAATACCCATCACAGTATATTCCCTAAAATCTCTTCGGAGAAACCTTAACGTTTCACTCTTTCACATTACCCAATGCATTGGAGAGCTATATCGGGCTCACCCACCCTTAGTTTATCACGGAACCAACCGTCTTCATAATAATGCCCAAGAACCATAACATAATCATATCACATAAAACATGCATAAAGGAAACATAACATTTCCACATTTCAATCACGAGATATCAATACAACACATTTATATAATAAAAACATTATGAAAACCATTTTCAATACCAAAGTAAAAGAAAAGTAAAACATGGTATTTATTTTTCTTTTAAAAAGAAGGTATGGCTTGTAGAGGAAGCCGAAACGCAAATAACGGTCACGACGGCGGAGTAGTCGTTGTCGTCGCATACGTAGGACAAAAACATTCCCTTTTGTCGTTTAGTAAACGCTTCGTATAAAAAAGATTCCTTTTGAATAAATGTAAAAGTCAAAGGGGTTTATACACCGTATAAAAGAAAGTTGTGTATAAAATAAAATATGCCTCAATGAAAGGAGATTGAGACGAAGTCCCATAACTCGTATCCGACTTGACCCGACTGTTATTTAATCTCCTGAATAATAAACATGAGTTAGTCTCTACTTTCTTAAGAACCTTTATCAAGTTTATTATTCCTTTTATACCATGTTATGAATATCATGTAATCATTTATGTTAATAATGTTCATTTTGTCGGTATTTGGTTCTAAAGTCAAAAATAGACTTCTTACACTTACATGATGTTAATTTGGTCAAAGGTTCATTATATCCAGAATGATATTAATGATTTAGATAACATATATATCATATATATTCATCATATACATGTATTTATAATATTACATAACATTTAGAGGTATGAAATGAAATGCACCGTTCATGGAGACGGTAAGCCGTACGTACACATGAACGCTACTTCCATTTCTATTTCGTATTTTCTGGAATGGAATCATAATTATATAAGAGTATATTATAATTCCAGTATAATAACATATATAATATCATTAGCTTTATCCTTTACACATCCCACATATGGTATTAACGAATCAAATCACTTTCAGGGTGCGGTAGTCCGCACTTCCTAAAATGAAGATATCGTGTTTACCCATAATGGAAACCATAAAGGTATGCCCAAAATGAAAAAAACAGAAGCTTAAGGAAAAAATAAACATATTATATATCATATATAAAAATAGTGACATCATAATGGCCACCTTTGAAGGTGTTAAATGAGTATTGAACAATCATCGTTTCGGGAGGCAGAATTTTTCCATCCACGGAAACCGTATGTTCCTTAACCATTTGATGTAGTTGTGTGAGAGTGTAGCTAAAATAAATATTATAACAACATCCTAGTATATTTATGATACTGGTGTTGTTACAAAAGATGTAAATAAAAAGAGTTTAGGGGGTTGGAGAAGCAAAATAAAACAAATGAACATGAGAGAATGAATTACCGCTAAAAGTGTAACTCCTTTTGATTTGAGCCTAAAGGCTTCCTTTGAAGGGATTATTCCCAAAGGGAATCCTCTAGGATGAGGAGAGGGATGTGGAGAGAGTAAATGGGCAGGGTTTTGGTAGATCCAAAGGCTTGAGGAGTGTGTGAAATGAGGTAGAGGTGGGGGCCTTTTATAAGAGGAGAGGAGGGGCACTTTTGGAAAGTAAAGAAATATTACTTTATTTGAAAATGTTTTTCGGTTTTAAAAGGTCCCACATTGATATAATTCGTGTATAAGGTGATAAGGGTTTGAAATCCACTCATCAAATTGGTTTTGGCCATGTGTAGGTTGTAGATTTTTCATTATCTTTCCATTTTATTTAAATCGTTAAATAATGAGGTCATCGCCGCATCATGATGATGTCATAAATAATTGAATTTATTTAAAGTCTAAATATTATAAAAAAAATACTATGATGTATGAAATATTTGTATCTTTCCAATGACTATTTATAATCAAAAATATGATCTTTATAACCCCATGTAAAAATTGTTTTCGTAAAACATCTCTTGTTTGTGTCATTTTTACTTTAACATTTAATAAAAAGTTATTTATGTCATTTCCCAACCAAAGTGTCTCCATGGGGTCCCCAAGTTGACCCATGGCTTGTCTTGGTCGTCCATGACACAACAAATAAGGTTGGGACATGTGTCTAGGTCATTTCATATTATTAAAGCATTATTAATACCTTAAACTACCCTAATTACCACTAATCGCGATTAAAAACTTAATAAGTTACTATTCACCAAAAAATTATTTTAATCCAATTGAACCACATTTTACTTATTAATGACAACCATTTATGTAGGATTTTTGAAATTCAAAACACAATGATGGCAAAATATCATTTAAACAGAAAATCAATTTTTATAAGTACCACTTAGTGGTTTCACTATTCATCAAAAATTGAAGTTTTTCAGAAAATTACCAAAAATTCACCCTAAGCTATATTTGATATTCCAAATTCAAAAATGAAGTCTATTTTACAAAATTAAATACATATAAGTCACATTAATTAATTTAATAATTAATTCCCTGCTGTCAGAGCAAATAACGTGTTTTTATGAAACAATAAGTATCAAAAGATTGACACCAGTTTATGTCCAATTTCAAAGTGAAATTGATTCCAATGACCACCATTGGATTAAATGGTAAAAATATATTCTAATTTCACTTCAAAACAAATTCAAAAGATATTTTAATCATATAAATAAATTAGATTAAAAAGCAGTTTTGATGTAAAATGCAGTATTTTTCACTATTCAATAAAAAATGAACATTGTCAGAAAAATACCAAAAATTCACACAAAGTAAATTTTGATGTCCCAATCATAACGAATAAGTATATTTTGACAAACATAGTTTATAAAATTGTCAAAAGATAGATTTAAAAAGTGTTTTCCATCATAAGGCAGTAAAACAATCTTTTAAGAATATTAGTTTATTCCATGCATAAGATTGTATTTATTTTCATTTTAAGCCTCTAAAACACTATCTTAATCATTAATAGACATGGATAAAAATATCTATTATTCATTACTTACTTGGGATGTTACATCCTTCCCCCTTTAGAAAATTGCGTCCCCGCAATTTATTTACTTATCAAATAAATGGGGGTACTTATCCCTCGTTGCATTTTTAGATTCACATGTTGCCTCTTCAATCATGTGGTTTTTCCACAAAACCTTTACCTGCTTAATCACCTTATTCCGTAACACTTGCTCCATGTGGTCAAGAATATGGACCGGTTGTTCCTCATAAGATAGGTTCTCTTCCAGCTGAACTACCTTTGGACTCAAAACATGAGATGGATCTAGCATATACTTTCTCAACATCGAAACGTGAAAAACATTGTGTACCTGAGATAAACTCATAGGTAAAGCCACTCGGTATGCAACTGATCCAACTCTCTCCAGAATTTCGTATGGTCCAATGAACCTTGGACTTAGCTTTCCTTTCTTACCAAATCTCATCACACTTTTCCAAGGAAAAAACATGAGAAAAACATGATCACCTACCTAGAAAGATAGATCCTTCCTCCGATTATACGCATAACTCTTCTGCCTGCTCTGAGCTGTTCCCATGTGTTTCTGAATCAGCTGAACGTTTTCGGCCATCTCTTCTACCAATTCTGGTCCCATCAACTTCCATTCAGCCACTTCATCCCAGAAAGCTGGAGTTCGACACCGCTTCCCATATAATTCCTGAAATGGTGCCATCTGTATACTGTAATGGAAACTGTTATTATATGAAAATTAAACCAAAGAAAGATGTTGGTCCCAACTTCCCTGATAATCCATATAACAAGCTCGTAGCATATCCTCCAATGTCTGAATTGTTCGTTCTGACTGCCCATCTGATTGAGGATGAAAAGCTATACTAAAATTTAATTCAGTACCCAACGACTTCTGAAGGCCTTTCCAAAAGATAGAAGTAAACCTGGGATCACGATCCGATACAATGGAGAGAGGAACTCCATGTAACCTGACTATCTCTTTAAGATACAAACGGGAATGTTGATCAAGAGAGAAAGTATCTCGTATAGCAAGGAAATGAGCAGATTTGGTCAAGCGATCAACAATAACCCAGATTGCATTATTACCTCGAGATGTCTTCGGTAATCCAACAACAAAGTCCATGGATATATTCTCCCATTTCCACTCTGGCACTGGTAAAGGCTGAAGCATCCCTTTCGGTAATTGCCGCTCTGCTTTAAACTGCTGACAAGTCAAACACTTCACAGTAAAATCAGCAATATCTCTTTTCATTCCATCCCACCAGTAATACTCCCGCAGATCTCTATACATCTTAGTACTGCCCGGATGAACTGAAAACGGAGAACTATTAGCTTCACATAACAACTCTCTTTTCAACTGTGAATCACAAGGCACACACAATCTCTTCCCATATCTCAAAACACAATCATTATCAATGTTGAATTCAGGCAACTTACCTTTCTGAACCAGCTCTACCATTTTCTGATACTCACTGTCTTGCTTCTGTGCTTGCTTGATTCTATCTGATAATGAAGATCTCACTGATACCTGAAACAAAACAGAAGGACTTCCAGCACCAACAACTTCTATGCCAAAGTTCATCAAATCGTTAACCAAAGGATCACGTTCCAACCGCAACATTGTTAATGAAGCATTACTTCTTTGACTCAAAGCATCAGCCACTTTATTTGCTTTTCCCGGATGATAATTAATTGTACAATCATAATCCTTGATTAATTCTAGCCATCTCCTTTGTCTCATGTTTAACTCTTTCTGAGTGAATATATACTTTAATCTTTTGTGATCGGTATATTTTTCACACTTTACTCCATACAAATGATGCCTCCAAAATTTTAAAGCAAAAAACAACAACAGCTAATTCCAAATCATGTGTAGGGTAATATACCTCATGAGTTTTCAACTGTCGTGAAGCATAAGCAATTACCTGATCATTCTGCATTAGGATGCAACCAAGTCCTTTCAATGAAGCATCACTGTATATAACAAACTCACCATTCCTGGAAGGTAGTGCCAAAACTGGAGCATTCACCAATCTTCTTTTCAATTCCTGAAAACAATCATCACATTCTTTTGTCCAAATAAACTTATCACCCTTCCGAGTTAGCTTAGTCAATGGACTAGATAACCGTGAAAAATTTCTAACAAACCTTCGGTAATAGCCCACCAAACCAAGGAAGCTACGAATCTCAGTTACATTTGTGGGTCTTGGCCATTCTTCCACAACTTTTGTTTTTGCAGGATCAACAGTTATTCCATCTTTAGAAACAATGTGACCAACGAAAGAAATTTGTTGCAACCAAAACTCACACTTGATGAATTTCCCATACAATTTCTTTTCTTTTAAGGTTTGCCAGATAACCCTTAAATGTCTTTCATGCTCCTCTTTTCTTTTAGAAAACACCAAAATATCATCAATGAAAACCACCACAAACTTATCAAAGAACTCATGGAAAATTCTATTCATTAAGTCCATGAATATAGAAGGTGCATTGGTTAGCCCAAAAGGCATTACTACAAATTCATAATGGCCATATCTCGTACGGAACGCGGTCTTCAAAATATCTGCCTCCTTTACCTTCAGCTGATGGTACCCCGATCTCAGGTCAATCTTTGAAAAAAACTGAGCTCCCTGTAGCTGATCAAACAAATCATCGATATGAGGCAAATGATATTTGTTCTTAACAGTGATGTTATTCAAGGCTCTATAATCAATGCAAAGTCTCATAGAACCATATTTCCTTTTAACAAATAAAATAGGAGCACCCCATGGTGATGTGCTAGGTCTAATGAAACCTTTCTCTAATAAATCTTGCAATTGCTCCTTCATCTCTAAAAGATCAATTTGTGCCATTCGATAAGAGGGTTTTGAAATTGGCTTAGCATCAGGAACTAAGTCAACAGCAAAATCAACTTCCCGATCTGGTATTATTCCAGGCAACTCATCAGGAAAAACATTAGGATACTCATTTACCATTGGCACATCATTAATCTGAATAGTTCCTTTATTTTCAACGACGTGTGTAAGGAAACATTCATTTCCATCTTTTACAAGTTACTCGTCCTCTTGATATGTTATCAAAAGTAAGGGTTCATTCTTGTAAACAAACTGAAAGTCTTTCTGAAAAAAAACTTCTTTAGCTCTACAGTCAATCTTAGCATGGTAAATAGAGAGCCAATCCATACCCAGGATAACATCAAACTCTACTAGAGGTAGAACAATAAGGTTTGCAAGTAGGTTCTTTCCACAGATAAGGATAAGAAGATTCTTATAAATTCTTTTTGCCTCAACATTCCCCCCAGGTGTTTTTACCAAAAGATCAGGAGTCATTTCTTGAGATGGTATTCCCATTTTACTAGAAAAGGTTTCAGAGATGAAAGAATGCGTAGACCCCGAATCAAACAACACACTGGCATAATCTGAAAAAACAAACAAAGTACCTGATACAACTTCATTTGATGGCCCGACATCTGCTGAAGTAGTTGCAAAGGATTTCACCACCCCTTTCTGCTTGTAGTCTAACTGCTTCCCATCACTCAAGCTCTTTTTCGGACACTCATTTTCATAGTGACCCATCTCATTGCACTTATAACACTTCACTAACTCTAAATCAAATTTGTTCTTACCTTCACCTTGATCCTTTTCAGTGCAATCACAAGCCTTATGTCCCATCTTCCCACATCAGTAGCACTTTCAAGAATTTAGAAGACATTCCCCAGCATGCCTTTTTCCACATTTATCACAAACTGGAAACTTAGTTCTCTTACCATCATCCTTTTTTGAAGAATTCTTACCTTTCTCCTGCCACCTCGGTCTCTTCTTCTGCTGGTTGTTATAGAACACTTGGTCATCGGCAAACTCCATTTACACCTTCTCAGCACATCGAACAAGCTTTTCATAACTTTTAAACTCACGAGAAGCTAAATCCCATTCGATATTTTGGCTTTAATCCTGAGTAAAAATGATTGATTTTACTATCAAGGTCTCGGATAAAATTTGGAGCATACCTTGCCAATCGAGTGAACCTTTCTTCATAGGCAACCACTGAGTCTTCCTCTTGCCTCAATTCCAAGAATTGATTTTCCATCCTAAGTCGAACAGCCTTAGGAAAATACTTCCCAAGAAACATACCTTTGAATTCATCCCAGTCAAGAGAATCAATCTCATCGGCGTCCGTGATATTTTTAACCACAGACCACCACTGATCTGCTTCACCCTCCAAACGGTAAATAGAAAGACTAACCTTTTGATTGTCTGAACACCCCATGACATCGAAAATCTTCTCCAGTGCTTTAATCCACCATTCAACAAGCACAGGGTTAGATGATCCTCTAAATGATGGTGGATGTTGCCTCATGAAATGTTCCACCACTGACATGTTCCTCTGCGGTTGATCTGGATGATCTCGTGCATGGATACCACCACCATTTATCGCTTGAGTCAACTGCGCCATTACTGCAACAAACTGTTCAGTTCCAATTCCGACCATCTCGGGATGCTGATTCGGAAGGTTATTTCCTTCTGTATGCCTTCCTAGCACTTCTTCCCTGTTTCCTCTGTGGAAAACCATTCTGAACAAACATGTCTTAGATGAAGCAACATGGTAATCTTTAAATGCTACATCATTTCAAAAAAAAAAAATTTGGATAATCATTTAATAGAATTCTAACTCCTAAAGTTATCTAAACCGACCTTTGATACCAACTATAAGGCCCCAGCCTTAAACCTTACTTAAATCTTGAGTTATTACAAGATTACACATTGAGGATCTTTTCAGGTTTAGAGTTTTAGAGAATTAGATCATAAAACTTGCATTACATTCTACATATAAACAAAGTGGTTACATAAAGATAGTATTCTTCATTCCCATCAAAGGAAACATATTTAAAATAAAACATGGATTCATTCTTGACACTTCCTTGACACTATCATCATATCATGTGCCTTTCCCTTGACCTGTGAAAACATTTCAAAAAAAAACTTGGGATGAGCATAAAAAGCTCAGTATGGGTTATAAAAATATGGAAAGGAAACATGGGTACATATGTACATTAGGATGAGATCATACTTTACCCATAAAACATAAGCACTTTAACATACCTCATCAAATCATGAATAAATCATAGAAATCATAATACATAATGGTAACTTGAGGCATTCATAACATTCATACGTAGGGAGTAACCCTCTTGGTTACGTTTGGAATACCCATCACAGTATATTCCCTAAAATCTCTTCGGAGAAACCTTAACGTTTCACTCCTTCACGTTACTCAATGCATTGGAGAGCTATATCGGGCTCACCCTCCCTTAGTTTATCACGGAACCACCCGTCATCATAATAATGCCCAAGAACCATAACATAATCATATCACATAAAACATGCATAAAGGAAACATAACATTTCCACATTTCAATCACGAGATATCAATACAACACATTTATATAATAAAAACATTATGAAAACCATTTTCAATACCAAAGTAAAAGAAAAGTAAAACATGGTATTTATTTTTCTTTTAAAAAGAAGGTATGGCTTTTAGGGGAAGCCAAAACTCAAATAACGGTCACGACGGCGGAGAAGTCATTGTCGCCGCATACGTACGACAAAAACATTCCCTTTTGTCGTTTAGTAAACGCTTCATATAAAAAAGATTCCTTTTGAATAAACGTAAAAGTCAAAGGGGTTTATACACCTTATAAATGAAAGTTGTGTATAAAATAAAATATGCCTCAATGAAAGGAGATTGAGATGAAGTCCCATACCTCGTATCCGACTTGACCCGACCGTTCTTTAATCTCCTGAATAAAAAACTTGAGTTAATATCTACTTGCTTAAGAACCATTTTCAAGTTCATTATTCTTTTTATACCATGTTATGAATATCATGTAATCATTTAAGTTAATAATGTTCATTTTGTCGGTATTTGGTTATAAAGTCAAAAAGTAGACTTCTTACACTTACATGTTGTTAATTTGGTCAAAGGTTCGTTATATCCAGAATGATATTAATGATTTGGATAACATATATATCATATATATTCATCATATACATGTATTTATAATATTACATCACATTTAGAGGTATGAAATGAAATGCACCGTTCATGGAGACGGTAAGCCGTACGTACGCATGAACGCTACTTCCATTTCTATTTTGTATTTTCTGGAATGGAATCATAATTATATAAGATTATATTATAATTCTAGTATAATAACATATATAATATCATTAACTTTATCCTTTACACATCTCACATATGGTATTAACGAATCAAATCACTTTCAGGGGGCGGTAGTCCGCACTTCCTAAAATGAAGATATCATGTTTACCCATAATGGAAACCATAAAGGTATGCCCAAAATGAAAAAAACAGAAGCTTAAAGAAAACATAAACATATTATATATCATATATAAAAATAGTGACATCATAATGGCCACCTTTGAAGGTGTTAAATGAGTATTGAACAATCATCGTTTCGGGTGGTATAATTTCGCCATCCACGGAAACCTAATGTTCTTTAACCAGTTGATGTAGTTGTGTGAGAGTGTAGCTCAAATAAATATTATGAAAACATCCTAGTATATTTATGATACTGTTGTTTTTACAAAAGAAGTAAATAAAAAGAGTTTAGGGGTTGGAGAAGTAAAATAAAACAAATGAACATGAGAGAATGAATTACCTTTAAAAGTGTAACTCCTTTTGATTTGAGCCTAAAGGCTTCCTTTGAAAGGATTCTTCCCAAAGGGAATCCTCTAGGATGAGGAGAGGGATGTGGAGAGAGTAAATGGGCAGGGGTTTGGCTGAGCCAAAGGCCTGGGGAGTGTGTGAAATGAGGTAGAGGTGGGGGCCTTTTATAAGAGGAGAGGAGGGGCACTTTTGGAAAGTAAAGAAATATTACTTTATTTGAAAATGTGTTTCGGTTTTAAAATGTCCCACATTGATATAAATCGTGGATAAGGTGATAAGGGTTCTAAATCCACTCATCCTATTGGTTTTGGCCATGTGTATGTTTTAGATGTTTCATTATCTTTCCATTTTATTTAAATCGTTAAATAATGAGGTCATCGCCGCATCATCATGATGTCATAAATAATTTAATTTATTTAATGTCTACATATTATAAAAAAACTACTATGATGTAGGAAATATTTTTATCTTTCCAATTACTATTTATAATCAAAAATATGATCTTTATAACCCCATGTAAAAATTGTTTTCGTAAAACATCTCTTGTTTGTGTCATTTTTACTTTAACATTTAATAAAAAGTTATTTATGTCATTTCCCAACCAAAGTGTCTACATGGGGTCCCCAAGTTGACCCATGGCTTGTCTTGGTCGGCCATGACACAACCAATAATGTTGGGACATGTGTCTAGGTCATTTAATATTATTAAAGCATTATTTATACCTTAAACTACCCTAATTACCACTAATCACGATTAAAAACTTAATAAATTACTATTCACCAAAAAATTATTTTAATCCCATTGAACCACATTTTAATTCTTAATGACAACCATGTATGTCGGATTTTTGAAATTGAAAACACAATGATGGAAAAATTTCATTTAATCGGAAAATCAATTTTTATAAGTACCACTTAGTGGTTTCACTATTCATCAAAAATTGAATTTTTTCAGAAAATTACCAAAAATTCACCCTAAGCTATATTTGATATTCCGAATTCAAAAATGAAGTCTATTTTACAAAATTCAATACATATAAGTCACATTAATTAATTTAATAATTAATTCCCGTGGTCAGAGCAAATAGCGTGTTTTTATGAAACAATAAGTATCAAAAGATTGACACCAGTTTAAGTCCAATTTCAAAGTGAAATTGATTCCAATGACCACCATTGGATTAAATGGTAAAAATATATTATAATTTCACTTCAAAACCAATTCAAAATATAATCTAATCATATAAATAAATTAGATTAAGAAGCAGTTTTGATGTAAAATGCAGTATTTTTCACTATACATTAAAAAATGAACATTGTCAGAAAAATACCAAAAATTCACACAAAGTAAATTTTGATTTCCCAATCATAACGAATAAGTTTATTTTGACAAACATAGTTTATAAAATTGTCAAAATATAGATTTAAAAAGGGTTTTCCATCATAAGGCAGTAAAATAATCTTTTAAGAATATTAGTTTATTCCATGCATAAGATTGTATTTATTTTCATTTTAAGCCTCTAAAACACTATCTTAATCATTAATAGACATGGATAAAATATATATTATTCATTACTTACTTGGGATGTTATAAAAAAATTGTAAAATTTCTATGAAATTTTACAAGTAAAATACTAGGGAAGAAATTCCTTCAAAAGATATTTCAGATCCTTCTATAAATCATAGTAATAAAGAAGATATTTTAGAAAACTTTCTAAAGACCTTGAGAAAGAAAATTATGTTAAGGAATAACTTTCTAAAGATCATAAGAATGCTATTTTAGAGATGAATGTTTTTGAGGGAAAATATAACTCTAATGAAATGATTCCTATGGATATGAATATAGTCATCGGACAGAAATCTGAAATATTTTCTCTTAAAAAGCACTTTGAAAAATTTACCTTTGGGAAGGAAAATTTTGACAAGATGTATTCTCAAATTAAACCTCAAGAAAACACTACTGGAGTAGGTTATACTCACCAAAAACTCGTTTTAAAAAATAAATACTTTTTTCCTTCTAGAGACCCTATTTGCACTAAGAGTCAAAGTGGTTGGCATTGGAAGAAAAATTGCTACTTGAATAGGGTTCAATCTCTTGGGTTTCAAAAATTTTATTTTTCTAAACAAATGTGGATACCCAAATTTCTTTTTCTAACAATTTTGGATCCAAAAAAGTCTGGATTTCAAAATACTATCTTTTTATTATTTTCAGGAAAATAGGGAAAGTACCAACAACAATACATGGTACATGGATATTGGATGTTCCTAGCATATGACTGGTAACAAATACTATTTCGAGAAGATTATCAAGACAAAAGAAGATATCAGGATTCAATTTATCAGAATGCAAGATCAACTTGCTGATATTTTCACAAAATCTTTACCTACTGATAGATTTGAATACATTAAACAGAAGTTATGAATGATAACCTTGAGGTAATCTTCCTCCATTAACTTTCTGTCGAACCAATCTCCTTAAAGTAAAAAACTATTTTTCATAGGGGTAGAACATCTATTTTTGATGTTTTTCAAAACTTTCATAATATAATTTTATTATTTAGTTTTTCAAAATTTTCATTATAAAGTTTTAACAGTTAGTATTTAAAAATTTTGATAATCGAAAATTTCTTAATAGAAATTTTCGTACTAGAAAATTTAGTATTAGAAATTTTTGTATTGGAAATTTTAGAACAGAAAATTTTCGTAATAGAAATTTTCATAATAGAAATTTACATTCTTGAAATTTTCATAATGGAAATGTTCGTAATGGAAATTTTTGTAATGGGAATTTTCGTAGTCATAATTTTCATAATCGAGTTTTGGTACTCAAACTTTTTGCAGTAAAACATTTAGATCCTATGTTTTTCCTAGTATGTTTTTCGTAGTGTGTTTGTCATAGTAAAATTGTCTTCATGAAGAATATCACCTATTACAAATAATATTCTTTTCCAATCCAAAAGAAATGAATTCCCTACTTATGTTTTCGTAGTCACTTTCACTTGCCGGTAGTTACTTTTTCTTTAAAATTTCTCGGATTCAAGTCTCTTCTTAAATCCAAATGTTTTTATTAAAACCTCAAAAGAACAGATTCATGATTTCCTTACGGGTGTGTTTTCAACCGTCATATCAGATCCGAGGGGTTTTCAACCACTAGATTGTTTTTGAAAGTTGAAAGGTCCATCACCTATAGAACGGGGACCCCCAATGGTGTCCCGCATCAGTTTTTTAAAGCTTTTGCATCTCGAAGACCTCCCTCAATTCTTATGATCATTCCGAATCACTCAGAGTTATTCTATTCCGAATGTCTCTAGAAGCTTCTTCTCAAGAAATGTCTACCGCGAAGCCGATCTCAAAATGGAAAGTATACATGTAAAGGTTGGTTCATCCAAATTTTTTCAAGTATTATTCTATAGTTTCTAACAATATAAAGTTAAATGGATGGGAAAATTTCTGTATATCTAAGCAAGGTGTTCAAGACTCGGTGTATCCGGATTTACTCATAGAATTTAATGAGCCAGTGTATTTTTTTATGGAAGATGATAGAGAAAGATTTTCTTTCAAGTCGTATGAAAAAACCTACAAACTTTCTTATACCAAGGCAGGCATCCTGGTGGGATTATCTTATTAAGGGGAGGATGAATTTTTCTCCTATAAACTCTCGGATGTTCAAGGGAGTTTCGTTAAGGTAAAGACCTTACAATATCTTGGACGTGATGATGTCAAAAAAAAATTGCTCACCTATCTATTAACAACCAGATTATTCAGTTATGGGTACAAGGTTTTTTAGTACCGAGAAAATGTGACAAAGATGCCCTCATAAAAAGTGACATATATTTCTTAGATTACCTGGTAAATCTAAGGGAAATTAATTTGATGAGGTGTGTTCTTGTTACAATTCAGAACATCATGAATCAGAACCTTAGAGACTCGATCATTATGTATCTGGCATTGCTTTCTATGTTGATAGTTTGGTTCCTAGAATCTTTCTGAAGAAGATAATACCCCAGGAAAAAGAAGACAAATATACCAATCCTATCTTTTGTGGTAATGTCTTTCCTTGTAAAAATCCTTTCAATATTAATGAAAACTCTAGTTGCTTGTGTTGATTACTAATGTTTCAGGTACTTTATTGTTTTTCCATTCCCTCAAATTCTTTTTGAAAATAAAAATGGTGGAGAAGGAAAAAGAACTCAAAAGAGTAAATAAGAACTATCCCTATGTAAGGGGGAGTTTATTAAAGGGGGAGTTCTCATTACGAGGATTTCCTCATTCCGGAAATCCAGAATACGATCCTTAGATTTCCAAAGCCTAAGGGGGAGTTAGTCGTATTTCCCATTGTCCATAAACAGATGGAGATAAGCTCTAATTTTAATGTCTAATAATCTTTTTCTAAGTCCTTACATTCTTTTTCGTAAGGATGATTGTGCTTTCCAAAAAGGGGGAGATTGTAGAGTCAATAAGGTTTCCTTATGAATTTTCCATTCCTTCATATATAGGGGAGATTTGTAAGTCATCAAGTTTTCAGTATGACATGATCATTCCTCTTGTTTTGAAAATCACAAACACCTTATCTTAAGAAAAAACACATTTTACCCTTGTTTTAATTTCATAAGGAATATTTCCTTCCCAAAGGAAATTTACCCCTAACATGTTTTTTCATTGATCATATCAATATTTTTCTAAAGTATAAAAATCAGATTCATATCTACAATCTCGGAATCATATAATAATTAGATATGAAGCATTCTGTTTCAGGATCCGAATTCTTGTTACAAACTTTAATGAAGTTTTACTCCAAATTCACTATTACGAACTTTTATGATGTTTAACTCTGAATTCTGATTACGAACATATATAAAGTTCTAAATACGAATTCTGATGATGAATTCTGATTAAGAATTCTCATTACAAATTCTGATGATGAATTATAAATACAAATTGTCATTACAAATTCTGATGATGAATTATGAATACAAATTTTCATTACGAATTCTGATGATGAATTCTGATGATGAATTCTGATGATGAATTCTGAATACGAATTCTCATTACGAATTCTGATGATGAATTCTGAATACGAATTCTCATTACAAATTCTGATGAAGAATTATGGTTACGAATTCTCATTATGAATTCCTTAGAAATAGAATCTGAATATCTTAGTACTATTGAATCCGAATTCATTTTCTGAGTAGACTCCGAACATTCATTTACTTACATTCTGATATTTGATTTTCTCCATTCTGAATATATGTTTTAGTTATTCTTACACTTCTTCTATTACAAAATGATGTCGTGCTTTCAGTTATTAACTAACTGTTGTTTGAGGGACACGTGTACATGTACCTCTTAAATTCAAGGAAGAATATGACCATTGGAGGAGGGAGATGACCGTTGGAGCTGAGCCTATAAATAGAAGCTCATTCGACAAGAGCTTACAACACTTGACAACATCATTGACATCTGTGCTTACATGCTGTTGATGTGATTTCTAGATTGAGAGGCTCTTATCAACTCTCAAGCATTGTGAAAAAAGTTTGAATAGCTTGTTCAAACATTACCCTGTGCATATTTTCATCATGTGACTCCGATTAATTTTGTGTACTATCGAGGGATTTCGGGGATAGGAAGACAGAGGTTCCAACACCTTGAAGTTGCAGGCTTCCTTGTTGAGGAAGGCAGCGGTGCCGACTACCTGATAGTTGAGGGATTGCGGGGATAGCAAGACATACTCCGATCTTCGTATCGGGGGATTACCCTGGTGTGGGTAAGACATACTTTCTTGAAAGTATTAACCAAGGGTACTTTATCCAAGGTTTTTGGATACCCTTCTCTTTAGGTCAAAAGAGTTATTTTTTTTACTTTTAGTGTTACTACTTTGTTTTCCACTGTGCATTTTGTATTGATATGGAAAGTATAACTTTCTTATACATTCTTACTTGTACTCTGATGTAGTTAGATTCTATATGATTTTAAGTAAAATCTTAATCTTTGTATCTTTTGTTAAAGTTCATTTTTCAGAATCACTTTTCCGGAATTTAGCAAGTGATTAGAATTCATATAGTTCTTGTGAATTATCTTTTTTAACCTAATTAAACATAACCATCCTCAAAATTTCCTATGGGAATTTTTAAAAGGTACAATTCACCCCCTCTTGTATCTAAGAATATCATTCTTATTTAGACCCTATGTTTGGTATTATAGAGTATATCATACTCAGTCACATACCATCCTAACATAACAAAGTCTTCTCTGGTGCCGATCATGCAATCTGAATAGGGTGTGAGTACAACTCAGTAGGCCACCACCATCGGTGTCTAAAACGAGTCCAGTCAAAAGATAGTGCATGCAAATTAATGAATTAATAAATACAATGAATAATTTAAATAGTTATCAAATTTTCATTTAATCTTTAATAATCACTTCAGGCCAATTCAATTAAAGATTTCCATTTGAATCATCATTCATTTTTATCATTCATTAGGTGTAGGTCATCATTCCAAGCACCCCAAATCTCATTGAGTGTAGGTTGTAATGACTGACACTTATTTTCTCGTTGGTGTAGGTCGACATGCCTAACACCCCATAATCAAAACCATGGATAACTGTTGGAAAGGAACACCATGTCTAAGTCCAAACATCAAATCTGTTTAGGATTCCACGACTAGAACCAAAAAATATCTGCCATTTAGTCATTCTTTAAGTAATGTGAATTTTCCCCTTCATTAGTTTACTAATCCTTAGATTAGTTTAACATTTCAAAGTCCAGTAGTTAATTAAACAATTAACTAATAGTAAAACCCATTAATTAATTCATCAATTAATTAACCAATCAGCACAAATATCTTTCTATAATTAATTTTTCACAATTAATTTTTCATTTAAAAACCCAACCAGTCATATTTAATTCTCACAATTATTTGTCTTTGATCACATCATGAAACATAATTAATTCTCAGAATTATTTATCTTTGGTCAACATCATTACACATAATTAATTCTACTAATTAATTATCCTACATAGACAAACATAATTCCATAATTAACTCCCCCCAATTAATAGACTTATTACAAAAATTCAATATCTCAAGATAATATCTCAACCCAAAATCAATCTCCAAAACAAATATCGATTTGGGAAAACCCCTTCATTTGTTCCACGATCAATTATCAATTAACAACCATAGAAAATCCCTAGTCAAATCTACATTCCTAATTACTCTAATTTAGTAATTCAATTATCATGGGAATTTAGATAATTCATAAACTCATACACATATCATAAATCCTGACTATGGGAGTTCGATTTAGACCACCTACCTTAGTTTATTGATGGAAGTTAACCCAACATAATTCCCCAATATCTAAGCGGTCCAACGTCATCGATCAAGATCCTGATCCAAATCCATAAAACCAAAATTAAGATCAAATGCATCATTATCTTGTAATTATAGATCTAGATCCACAATCATAGATCTAGTTATTAACTAATGGGTTTAGATCCATGAAAAAGGTAGAGATCTTCCTTGAATAGATCAAGGTAATATAGAGGAATGAGCGGAAGAAGCGTTGAGATGAAATCCACTTACTGGGAGGATAGAAGATCTTCCATTAGGGATTTTAATATCGAAGAATGGTGTTAATATCACCTTGGAATCTCTTTGGGACTCTTTAAAAAAAACTATAATTCTTCAGGCCTGAGCCATGGTCAAAAATATGGAAGTCGTAAGGGTTAGGGTGGTTTTAAGAAGGATTTTATGAATTAAAATCATGTTCGCACAATTTCATTGGAAGAGGCACAAAGTTTGGTGAAACTGTGAACCAACCACACAGACCCATATATCTCGTTTTTCATGGTAGGCATTGTTTGGTCACACAGTTTGTCAAACTATGCGCAAACTGTGTAGACCTCTCTGCCCAGTTTCTCACATGTGGTATGGATTGGCTGCACGGTTTGTCAAATTGTGCGCAAATTGTCCATAGCCCACTATCCTTTATATTTCCTTAAAAGTTCATCAAGAACAACCCCAAGCCACTAATAAAATATAGATGCACTTTAATGCTTCAAAATGTACATGTAAATGTGCCTGAGGTGACTCCAAAAAAGACAACATCTTAAAATCTCCCCACCTTATAACAGCTCTTCCTCGAGCTGTATTCCAGACCATCTCTATGTTTCTATGCCAACAATATTGTTCCATTAAGCTATCATGTATGCTTCATGTTACCATGTTTCCTATTGAACATTTCCATGTTTCCATACTAAATGAACTAATGACATAGTCTTTCCCCGTAACACTTTCTCATTACGACCGAATACATGTATCAGATGCTCACCAAAGGACTCATCTATCTTGAGGCCAACCTCTTCCACATCAATCACATGAGATGGTTTGGGGAGATATCTCCATATTTTTTACACATGGGAAACATCATGAATAATCACTGTATTTATTCATATGTTCTAATTAGTATGCCACAATCCCGATTCACTCCAGCACCTCAAATGGTCTCATAAACGATGGCGCTAACTTTCCCTACCTATGTATCATGTGGTTACCAAATCTTGGTGACACTCGATGAAAAACATGATAACCCTCTGTAAACTTTAGGGGTCATATCTTTCTATCATCATATGAATTCTTCCTACTCTGAGCCGTGTCCATATGCTTTCGAATTAACTACACCTATGCCAATGTCTCCTTAACGAGACTCGGTCCCAACAGCTCTGACTCAGCTCTTGCTGACCAAAATAGTAGTGATCTACAAGGTTTATCATAACTTTCCTCATATGGTTCTATATGTGTAGCTTCATGAAAACTATTGTTATAGGATAACTCCACTAAAGCTAAGTGATTTTCCAAAGAACCACTGGATTCAAGCACACATGCTCACAACCTATCCTATAAATCTTGTATGGTATGCTCCGACTGACCATTTGTCTATGGGTGAACGGTCATACATAACAAAACTTATGTACCATGATCCTTCTGTAAGCACTACTAGAAGAGTGATGTTAAGAGTAAATCATGATCTGAAACTATACTCTTTGGCACCCCATGAAAATTAACTTTGTCTCTCCCATATATTTCTCCCAACTGCTCTACTCTAAAGGTTTCTCTGATAGACAAAAGTGTTCTACCATCATTATCCACTCTATAATGACTCAAATAGCATAATTCTTCCATAGAGTCCTTGGAATTCCTACAACGAAATCCATAGTCACATCACCCCACTTCCATTCCAGAATTGGTAACAGCTACAGTAGGCCTCCAGGTCGCTCATGTGCTACTTTCACCTATTGATAGGTGATACATCTTGTTACGGACCTTGATGCCTCATTTTTCATGCTTGTCCACCAAAACTATCATCTAATGTCACCGTACATTTTTGTCACCCTAGAATGTACCACCCACCATGAATCAATAAATTCATACATGAGTTCCTCCTACATACTCATAAGCACAACAACGTGATTTTTCAAATAGAGGATCTCATCCTCATCTATTTTCCACTCTAAACATGTCTCCCCACCATGATGACATTACATTAAAGATAAAACTCTGGATCCTCATACTGATTTTCCCTGATCCGTCTCAAATGTATAGAATCCACTACTATAGAAACCAGAGTCATCCTCTCCTAACATTCCTGAACCACCACATCCATTTTTTCTAGTAAAGTTATCAACTTCCACTCTACACTTGAATCATGTACCAACTAAGTCTGAGTTATTCTAATCAAGGAATCAGCCACACTATTCCCCTTCCCGGGTGTATATGCCAGTTCAAAATCAAAGGACTATATATACTCTACCCATATTCTCTACTGATGATTCAAGTCGCATTGTGAAAAGTTATACTTCAATCTTTTATGATCTGTAAAAATTGTAAACTTTTCACCTAAAAGAATGTGTCGCCATCACTTAAGAGAAAAAACTACTACCACCAACTTGAGGTCAGGGGTAGGAGAATTCTGTTCTTGTGGCCTCAACTGCCGAGACCCATATGCAAAGATTCTACCCACTTGCATCAACACAACTCTATGTTTTATCTCAGAAGCTTCACAATACACCGTGTACTCCTCACCTGACTCAGGTAAGGTCAGAATTGGTGCCGAAGTCAAGCACTTGTTGAACTCCCAGAAAGCATTCTCACATGCTTCTGTACGAACAAATATTATCCCTTTATTTGTCAAAATAGTAAGTGGTGCAGTCATTCAAAAAAGTCATGGATAAACCACCTGTAATAACTATTTTATCCCAAAATATTTGAATATAAAAAACATTCTTAGGCTGCTCCCACGATATCACTACCTTCAAATTTTCTGGTTCCATTGCCACACCTTCTTCTGAGATATTGTCCTCCCAAAACTGTTCCCCATCAATCCAAAACTAAAATTTAGTTATCTTAGCATATAGCCGATGCTCTCTCAATGTACCCAAGACGATTTCAAGATGTTGATCATGATATTCATTAGTATTAGAGTAAACTAAGATGTCTTCCAGAAATGCCACCACAAACTGATGTAAGTACATATGAAATATCATATTCCTCAAGGTCATAAACACTCTTGGTGCATTTGTCTACCCAAATGGAAATACAAGAAAATCATAAAGGCCACACCCCCTTTTAATAGTAGATCTTCGTATATCAGAAATCCAAACTATCGCCTGATGATACCCTAATCTCATATTGATATTTGAGAACACACAATCCCCCTTCAGCTGGTCAAACAGATAATATGTATGAATAAGAGGGTACTTGTTCTTACAAGTCATTTTATTCAACTTTTTATAATCGAAAAACATGCGTAAACACCGAATGGCCTTATTTGAAAACAAAATAGATTATCACCATGGTTCCATACTAGGACGGATAAACCCTTTATCCTCCAAGTCTTCCAACTGAGTTTTGTGCTCTTGATGCTTAGACGGTGACATTCTGTAAGGTAGAGTTGATACCGGCTCAGCTCCTAGAATGATCTCAATAGTGAAATCCATGTCTCTCTTAGGTGTAAATCCTAAAAAGTCTTCAAGAAAGTCATCCAAGAACATTTTTACTACTAGTGGAAGGACGTCTTTCCAACCACTAAAATCATCCGCGAAAGACAAGAAACATGGCATGTGATCTCTCCCAGTTACTGAGTAATTGGCCTAGCTCTGGTTGTATAGATATTCCATTCTACAAAAAGAACACATTTGTATCTCTCATGAGATAAAAATTTCACTATCCTAAAGTAACAATCAATGTGATCTCAGTATGCGACTAGCCAATCAATACCCATTAATCAAGTAAAATCCCATTATATCAAGGACATAAAAATCCCAAAGGAAACGTTACTCTCCGATCTCTAGAGAAAATCCCTTTCATAAATAGATATCCTAAGTCCATGTTCCCAATAGTGTATTGATATTCGTCACCCTACATACGAACTCTACTTCTAGGATCATGCCTTTGAACATATTTGAAGATATAAAGGATTGAGAGGAAGACGTATCAAACAAGGCAGTAGCTAATGTAGAAGCAAATAGAATAGTACCGCTCACTGTCGATGGACCAGCCTCTCTCTCCACAAATGTAGGCTACAGTTCATTTAACTGTCCTTCCCATCTTCCCTATGGTATCATCTGACTTCCTTAAGTAGAACCACTCCGCTGATACGGGCGATCATTCAAATAAGTACCACATCCACTGCCTCTGTGTTCTCTGCTAGTAGAACTCAAATTGCAAGACCTATATGGTTTGAAGGACCACCTTCCCACACTCTGAATCTGAGAAGATGCTACCTTAGAACCACTCAACCACTACATCCTACAAAACCTCTATAGATGTCCCATAATTCCACAAAACCACCACTCCATTGGTTATCGAGGACAATGTTTACGATAATGTCCTTGCCTAGCACACTGGTGGAAAATTACATGAGAATGATCTGGTGTGATTGTTACTCCTGGATCACCACCTTTCTTTCCACTATCCTGACTAAGATTATTGTGACGATGCTTCCTGATCTCAGAAGGCACACTCCCTAAACGTCCAGCTACATGTCCAGTACTAGAATCCTCCATCAGGTTCTCCTATGAAATTAGAGCATGATTAACAACTTTTGAAACTTTCATCAACCAAAATATTTTCACCTTGGACTCAATTTCACACTTAAGCCCATCCTAAAATTGTTTTGTCGAAGAAGCCTCATCATTCACCAATGTTGGAGAAAAACGATGTAAATCTGTGAAACGTTTAGCGTATTCAATTATGGAAATGATTACATGTGTCAGATGCATAAAATATGAAGCCTTATAATGTCTTAGTGTATCTGTATAGTAGTGTTTCAAGAACTTATCCAAAAAGTCTTTTCATAACAACTCCTCAGTCTTTCCATATTTCACTTAAATGTCCCACCAGCACTTTGCGTAACCCAAAAAAATATAAGCAACCACCTTCACCCTCCTCCCAAATGGAGTCTCCAAAGGGTCAAGTATCATCTCTATGAATTCAATCTAGAATTCAGCTACCTCAGGTCCACCCTCTTCAGTAAAATTAGAAGGGTGATGAAGCTGAAACTCCCTTATCAACAAAGACAAGCTTTTCTGAACCCGCCTTGGGTCTATTTCCATGGATTTCATTAAATGAGCAACGTTCTATCAGAACATCTCCCCTTATTCCTCATATTGAACCAAAGGTTCCTCATGCTCTCTGTTTGTATGTTCATTCTAGGCTATACCCTTCAGTCTCTCCCCTTACAGGCGTCATGGAGGCATACTCAAAGAAATCCAGACACACATCTCAGTTCTCATAATGCAACATGATAACATTTAAGTAAGAGGAAAACTAACACAAAAAGTTTCAACATGTCTTTTACCACCTTTTTCATACCACACGGTCAACACCGAGGCTATATCATAACCCTTAACCATCCTACTCTGAGGTCTTGGTTAATAAGGTTATATTCATTTTCATTAATTAATTCATCCATTAATTAATCGAATCATCTCAAATTAATTAGTTCCGAAATTAATTAATTTCACATACTCAATTCATCAATAAATGATCCCATTAGACACCCATTTATTATCATTTTGCAGAATTATTCCAATATCACAATAAGAAAAGTAGTTCACGTTCAACATCTTACCCACAAAACATTTTCCCGTGAGTCCCTAGAATAATGTATGTCACAACATCTATGAGTTCCTAGAATGATGCACAATGACTCAAGTATAATGCATCCTTAGGTCACGAATAAAAATCCTTTAGTTTTATAAACAAATATCATATCACACCACAAGTGTTCCAACGAAGGGGAAATAATATCCAACTGTAACAAAACACAACAATCACACCATGAGTTCTCAGATTTTCCTCCACACATGAGTTTGAAACTCCCATGCACGAGATCATTACCACACCTCGACTCTTCATAGTCTCCCATATACCTTTCCCAAAATAATAAGATAAAAAATAGAAGAATGAAATGAAATGACCTCTGATACCACTTTGTGATCTCCCGACTCGAGAGCCACTAAGCAGTGCCCCGAGCCGGTGGGCCACATGTCCTCAAGCGTGCCTCCCCATATTCCAGAGGGTGCTGACTAACAGTGAGGGTTTTGTATGTCAGTCTTCGAGAGAGTATAACCTCTGTTTTCAAAATAAAACACCAGTGGAAGAAAAAAATAACCAAGTGAGGAAGAATATAAATAACTAGAACTATATAATGACATATTATAGTCAAAACTAGAAAATATGATATTCAACAAGGAGGTAAAACATGATATGAAAATGAAAGTGTATTCTTTCTACAATGAAACTCCAAGTAAAGACACAACGACTCTAAAACAGGCCCTGAACTGCGTCTGGTTCCCACTCCCATGCTTCAATCCCAAACAACAACCTATCCTAGGTCCTTTCCCTTATCCTTCCCTATAACAACAAAGTCTTACCAGGTGTTGATCGGCCATCCCAAATAGGGTGTGAGTACAACTTAGTAGGCCACCACAAACGATGTATAAAGATAATTCTGTCAAAAGATAGTGCATGTATATTTATGAATCAAAAAATAAGATTCATAATTTAAATTGTTTTCACATCGTCATTTAATCATTAATCATCACTTCATGCTAATTCAATTCATATTTTTCATTTAAATCATCATTAATTTTTATCATTCATTAGGTGTTGGTATTCTTTCCAAGAACCAAAAATCTCATTGAGTGTAGGTCATCATTCCTAACACTACTTTTCTCAATTAGTGTAGGTTTCCATGCATGACACCCCATAATCAAAATCTTGGATAACTATTGGGGAGGAATACTATGTCAAAGTCCCACCTTCTAATTGGTCTAGGAAACTATCCACAACAGCACAAAATCTACTCTGTTTAATCATTATTTAAGTCATAGGAATTTTCCACATCATTCATTTACTAATACCCTGATTAGTTATACTTTTCAGTGACCATTAGTTAATTCAACAATTAATGAAGCATAAAAAACATTAATTAATTCATCAATTGATTAATAAATCAACATAATTCTCTTTACATAATTAATTCTTCACAATTAATTATTCATATAAAAACCCATTTCATCATAATTGACTCGTTCAATTAATTATCTTTGATCACATCATGACACACAATTATTTCCCTAACTTAATTATATTTGGCCAACATAATTACACATAATTAATACCCTAAATTAAATATCTTACACAGACAAAGATAATTCAATAATTAATTCCCCATAATTAATTACCTTATTACAACAATTCAATGATTTAGGACAATACCTCAACCCAAAATCAATATCCAATACAAATAAAAATTTGGGCCACCCCCTTCATTTATTCTGGGATCAATTATCAATTAACAACTAAGGAAAATCACAAGTCAAATCCATATTCTTAATAACACAAATTTTTGAATTCAATTATCAAGGGAATTTAAAAAATTCATAATCTCATATATGTATCATAAATCATGACTACATGAGTTCTATTTAAACCACATACCTCAGTTTCTTGATGGAATATAGGCTATTGGATTTCTAATAAATCCGAGATGCCCAATATCATGGATCAAGCTTCAGATCTAAACCCCTAAAACCAAAATTAATATTAAAGGAATGATGATCTTGCAATTATTGATATAGATATACAATAATAGAACTAGTTTTTAACTAATGGGTTTAGATCCAAGAAAAAAGTGAATATATTCAATGAAAATATAAAAAATAGATGAATTAATGGACGAAGCATTAGGATTAATTCCAATTATAAGGAGGAGTGAAAATCTTCAACCAGATCTTTTAATCTTGAATAACGATGTTCAGATCACCTTGGAATCTCTCAGGAAGTATTTGGAAACACCTAAAATTCATCAATCATGAGCCAATGTTGAAAATTGGAATTCTTAGGGGTTTGGGTGGTTTGAAGAAAGATTTTCAGATTTAAAATTCCATGCTCATAGTTTCCTGGGCAGAAGAGATAGATGAGGGAAAACCCTACACCCACCGGGAAGACTCCTCTATCCAGTTTTGCATAGGTATCAGAGTTTGGTCACACAGTTTGTCAAACTGCGCACAAACCATGCAAACATCTCTTTCCAGTTTCACACACATGGCATGGTATGGTCACATAGTTTGTCAAACCGTGTGAAAACTGTGAACAACCCACTATCCTTTAGTTTTCCATATATGGTCTACCAAATGCACACCAAGAACTGAGCAAAGTTATAGGTACTTAAAAGCCTCAAAAAGTACCTGAAAACATTCTCCTAATGACTCTAGAAATGTCTTTGATCTTACCCATCATGTACATCATTCCATTTATGATTCCTTTAAAAGATAAAAATTTTTATGGAATTTTTTTTCCTAAAATTAAGTTAATTTTTTGTTTTAATGTGGGTTTCAACAAAAATGGGATTAAAAAATGTTTTATGTTTATAAAGTATTTTAAACGATTTCAATGAATCATACATATGTTATCAATGTATTTTTAAGGGAATATGGTTTTCAATATATTTTCAAGTTTATTTTATATGTTTTAAGGTAAATAGTTTTCAAAATTTTCTCAATATTCATTTAAAAGTTTTCACGGAAAATTGATTTTTAATTTTTTAATATTCTTTTATAAGTTTCCCTGAAAATGGGTTGTAATCTTATTTTATAATATTTCATGAAAAATGGTTTTCAAAATGTTCCCAATATTTTTTTAAAAGTTTTTAGGGAAAACTTATTTCACAATGGTTTTATGGAAAATGATTTTGAGGATTTTCTGAAGATTCATTTATATGGTCTCAAGGAAAATGGTTTTTCAACGTTTCTTTAAGAGTCATTAATTAGTCTCCAAGTTTGACATTTGTGAAAATGGTTTTCAAATTATTTAATGTTTTATAAATAAATTCTCAAAGATGAAATTATATTTTACAGAAAATATTTTTTGATATATATTTCAATGTTTGTTCCCATATATGATGAAAACCTTTAGTGTTGATCATGCCTTTATGGGGAAATGATTCAATGTTTCCATTAATTTTAATTATCTTAACTGTTTTTGTTTTTATGAAATGATGGTTATAAAACATGTTTCCCTTTCATTTTTTATATGCCTTTTAAACATTCTTTTATTTATGTGTTATGATTTTGAGGAAATGATTATGAAAATTGTATATCTTTTTATAGATTGTGATATTACTACATGTATATGATACCTATATAATATCATGGGTTATGATATGATTATTTTTAATTTTTTGGCACATGTATGTATGATTTCATTTTGAGATAGGAGGGACCTATATCTCACTCCAATGCATTGTTTATTGATTTATATTACTTGAGATATACTAAGATTGTTTTAGGAGAGAATCTGGACTAATAACATGGCCATAGGAGTGACCCCTGACTAACATTATGGTATGAAGAGTGAACTCATGGTACCATGATATCCAAGGGAGTGAACAATGAAATAAAAGATTACAATAGGATTGAAGACGTGATACTAAGTTTTCCATGACAGTGAACCATGACTAGAGATATGGTTTGGGGAGTGAACACCTAATACTATTATGGAATTTAATTTGATGTGTTGACTACTATGCAAATCATATTATATGCTTATGTGTTTTCAATAATTTCTTGTTTTATGTATATGCTATGCATTCATGGATAATTCACTTAAATTCATTAGGATTATTGTCTTATGAACTCAAAATATTTATTCTATGATTCCAATTTATGATATTTGATATGTAGGGTATGATATTATATTTTCATTTTAATTTTCTCATAACCTTATGCTCTATATTATGAATATATATCTCTCTTTTTACCATAATTGAGCATCTGAGATCACCCTATTTTATGTTTCTTGACCATGGTTATGAAGTTATATATCATGTGTGATAAGTCTAAATTGGTTCTAATCTTGTATAATATAGTGGTAGAAAATTTTTATAACGTATGTATCATTGTTTATATTTCCATGTTTCCAAAGTCACTAAACTAATATAGTATTTTGGTGTATATTTGTTTAATATTTTAATTATTCCTAAAATGTTATTTAACTTATATATACATTAAGACTGAGTTGTTGTGCAATAATTAATTCCACCTATTTTTTTGGTAAATATGAATGTATCCTCGAGATCATATATCTTCCATTATAATTATTATTCACATATTTTTCCACAGCATTCTAGTTTCTAGTTGCAATCACAGTCTTCTACATCTAGATTCCATTTATCCAACTGAACATCCAAAAATACATTCTACATACTCACTTTGATTATATACGATAATTATTTTACCTTTATTTTGATTTCAATATCCCCAATGGATCACATAAAAAAATTATTAAAAAACCAAAGAATTGTGTTTGATAAAAACCCTCACAAATTCATTGTGGAACATTCAATGGAGGTACATTAATACATTGAAACCCCATATTATGACATTAATTCTAGCCCAATAACTATATATAAAAAGTCAATATTAATTTTTTTTGTTCTAGGTATAATAATGCCAATGAATCATTCTTTTACTTCCCTACAAAACACTCATCGCTTTTTTATAATCAACATGGCTGCGTTTTTGTTTTACTATTACATCAACAATATTTTGAAAATTTTTTCAAGTGTGTCCAATGATGTCAGGGAAAAAACAAAATTTTTAAGTCATTATTTCGAAAAGAATTTCAATTTACAAAATTATTATTAAGTATTTATTTCAAAAACCATAACCTCAAGACACCACTATGGAACCCTTTTTGATCTTCCATATGAAACATATAAATATTATAAAGAAACCCACATCGTCTTGATGAACAAATGATAATAGGTTCTTCTATAATCATATTATGGGAAAACTTCATTGAATGTTCAACATTAATATGTTCTTCTTTAAAACATTCACATACACATTTCTTATTATATTGACTTGTTCCACATCTATATGATAATCCTTGAAGAAGAATTCGGATACATTAATCTATGTACACTCATTCATTGTAGCTGAGTGAAACAATGAACCATAGTTATTAATCCATTACTCTAATAAAATGTTGGCACACAAAAGAAATATTTAATCTTCCATATATAGGGATATTATGAATGAAAAAGAAGAATAAATTCAAGTATTCACACATATTTATTTATAAGATTTCCATGAATAACAATTCATTCTATTGTTTCAACATGTGGAGTAAACTGGGCTGGCCATTTCCCATGAATATTTTAGGCTCACTAATCATTAATTATAATATTTTAGACTATATTAAACACCCCGTTCCTTCCTCACTAAATAAATTTTGGGCATCACCAGATATTTTCTTCCATCAAATATCTTCATTAAGAATCAGATTCAAGAACTTTATGAACACCGAGACATTTTTATAGATTTATTTTCTAGCCATGTTAACCAAAGAAAGCAATACTTTAGATATGATTAAAAAAATAACAACCCTGAGTTCCCCAATGAAAATAATACTAACTTGATCATGGTGACTACAAATCAAATTGAAATCTTTCACATGATCATCCATCATCATTTCTTATAACATCATCTTGATAATTCATGGGATCCAAATTAATTTTTTATAGGACATGGATTCTCAAATGTTCAATAATCAATAAATAGTTTTCATGACTATTACTCTATCCTAGAACATATAGGTACAACACATAAACAAAACTAGGTTTCATATTGAAATCAATTGGTTATATAATATGAATCCAATTCAATATAATATGATATACACCATTCCATTGAAAAATTAAGGTGACATATTTTTCATTTCACCCAATAATTTTCCCGTCACACCAAGTAAAACACAAATATGAATCTGCTTCAAGGATAATAAATTTAATTTAAACATATCTAACATTTATTTTCATAATTAGGGTTCATCCTATAACCACATTCATTAGAAAGGATTTAAACGTAATGAGCCTCCATGGATCCATATGCTTCAAATGATCAACCATTTTCACTATCAATCCCTATTTTATGATATTCCACCCAAATGACACCGAGTCTACACCATTTCTATAAATGAATTTTAGGATGATTCCAACAGTCAATATCGTCTAGGAACTATACGTAATCACTTTTGTGGTTTTATCCTAAACCTAATTGGTGATTGGAAGATTATAAAGTCCAAGAATATATTTTATCCACCATTACTCAATTAAATCTATATTGAATTTGGGGTATAACCAAGAATACTTTATCTATTGTTATTAACCCAAAAAGATTGAACAACAAATTTATGACAAACATTATCAAGGTCACACTAAGCACCTTATGGTAATGCCTTTTCAAAAAAAAATCATTACTTTTGGAATGATAGTTGTTAATATAATATCAATATCTATATGGAATAGAAAATCCAATTCTTAGACATATCAAGATACAAAAAATAACATATTGACCAAACATATATATTACATTCTTTTTTAAAATTCCGAACATCTTAATCGAAAAATGCCTTCTATAATGACAGTGTGTAGAGGGCATACAACAATATTCACTAGAAATACTTGAGATAAATATACCAATATTTCTTTTATACCATTTTTGTGATATCAGCTATATTAAAATTTAGTATTATTTTAATATTTATACTTAAATGAAATATATGTATTTTATTTTGTCTCTGAATGCAACAAAAAAACTAAAAAAATATATAACACTTCATGTAGACCTGGAATTGGAATGTATAAGAATCTAATATAGAATTATGACATATATATATATACGTATTAAATTTTTTCAATAAATATAGACTCAACTTGTGTATCTTAGAAACTAATATAATATTTAGTCTATTATTTTAGTATTCAGTGTGTAATATATTTTAGTATGAATAATGGATTAAAATTAGTCTGATTAGTATTTTATAGGAAAAAATTAAAAAAATAGGTCACATCCCAAATGTTGCTTCCTATAAAAAAATTTCTCTTCATTGTATGACTAATATTTAAATTGAAATTTAAAAATTTTAACATTTGAATTTGAAATTCTTTACTTCATTATTGGATTTATTATTGAAATATTATCATAATATTAATTTTTGTTATTTTTATAGAAACATTGATTTCATGGGGAATAGTGCAATATATGATTTTAATAATACCCTGTATTGAATTGAAAGATTTTTTATAGGAATGATTTGGAAATTCATGAAACCTATTTGTATAAATAATAATCATTTATTGAGTTAAATTATAAATATTAAAAATTTATTTTGTAGTTTTAAAACTTATTTTAACTATTTTATAACATAATTAATATTACTCACAAGAACTTTTTTAAAATATAATATATTTTTTATTTTTAAATTATTGTTTTCCACATCCAGGAAATTAAATAGATTTAATGGATTTAATATTTTGAGTAATTAGGTCTAAATAATATAATAAAGATCCATTTTATGAAAAAACGATATGTTACCAAGGTAATAACAAACTACGATGGTAAAATAGATAATGGTAAAAGAAAAGATCAAAGAGTAAATGAACATAAACATGTATAAAACTATTATGGGAATGTTTGGTAAAGGAATTAAGGTAAATTATTACTAATAATATACATTATTTCATAGTTTTGGATCTAGATTCCATGAGATTTAATTGCCCTCATTAAAGAGCTATGGGTATTTTAAAAAAAATAAATGCTTTTCAATTATTAAAGGGGATATCCCCTACTCAAATACTTTGAAACAACAACCCCCTAATTTAGGACCATACTCTTCTAGAAATTATCCTTAATCCTCTTAGACATCATGTGTGGATTTTTGTCTTATCAAAAGTCCACCCCTCCAATGTTATAACCCTAGAACATAAAAGATCATCCCAACAATGTGGTAAAAAAATATAAATGGTCCTTTCAATTATATATTTCATTATGTCAACTAATTATTATTAAAATTAAATTTACCAAACATAGAGTTAAAAAATTGGGTTCTCTATTACAATAATTTATTTATAATTTTTGAATAGTCAATAATAATACACAATCTTTCCAATATAAAAATTGAGTACGTGAACCATACATGTGTGACGAATAGATCCTCCATGAATACATTGTTTTTTTATTAAAACTATTAAATTGATCATATAAAACAGTATTCTGAAACAGCATCATGATATATACTATATTTATAATACTCTAAATTTATGACCAATTTATATCATTATTGATGGTCCTCCAAAAAATGAAACCATCTTCCATGCGTACATGTAGTCTACCACCATCAAGGAATGATGCATTCCAGTTTTCTGTAGAACCTCAATCATTGGTTATAGATTATCATTTATAATATAAATGATATTTTATTCTTTAAAAAATCCTTAATAAAACAAATTCCAAAAAAATTAACAATCATAATATGGTAATATGCCGATGTCGATAAATAAACCAAAACTAGTTTTCCAATAAAATAAATTTCATTAAATGAAAAATAGTCACATTTAATGGAATTTTAGAATTATAATAAGTTATATAAAATAAATTCTATTAGAATTATTGGTTTTAATAGTGAAATTTTGGTAAAAAAGAATTTATCACACCTTTACTAAAAAATAATTATAAACTATCAACAGCCAAACATAAAAATCAAATACACTAATATCAATATAATAACCTAAGTATATGATTTTAAATTTATGTTAACAAGGATCTTAAATAGGTGATTATTATTTTTATATTTATGACACATGAGATTGAATCAAATCCTTGGGAATCAAGATTCATGGTATGAGACTCTGGGAATGAAAATTTATTTCCATGAGTTATAGAGTTTCTTCTAAATATTTACCATTAGTGTTCCCTTTATTAAATGATACCCATTTAAATATTATATACACTAATATCTCTTTTTGGAGAAGTAGTTCTTAATTAGAATCCCCCTTCATGAAATATTTCTTTTTCTAAAAAAAATTATTTTTATTAACTCCCATCCTCTTATTTGGTGATTTTTCTTCAATGGATCTCTTCTTCTCATCAATGTTTTCACACACAGTTAATACACGTCAATGCAATTTTGAAATTAAATTATGAATAATTTCATGTGATATTTTTACATTAAAATTAAAATTGATTATTGTTACTCTCATTTATGTTTTGGATTCTATTTTACACATTATCTCAAACATGGATATATTTTGTAGGATATTATATTTTAAAAACAATAATATAAATGATTTCATTAAGTCCATTAATGTTATTGTGTTTGAAGTATGTTGATCAATTTTTTTGGTAATTTATGTGATACATTATTAAATATGATTTTAAACCCATTCTTATTCATAGGTTTTAATGAAGCAATGATTATATGTTTTATTATAGAACAAATTTTTATGGATAATCATTAACTATTATGTGGGACATATATAGACCTCTAATACATTTGTTAAATCATTTGATCTCATGCGATAATGGTGAAACTAGTAGTAATGATCAGTCTACAATGAGAACTAGGTTACGATGGTATATCCACTATCAAAAATTTGTTATAATGCATGATCCACAATGGTAAACATGTTACGTGATTTAATATGGTAAATTGGTAATCATATTTGGTCCACAATATTGTGATGATATCGTTATTTTGGTTCCACACTCCTCTGATATGCGACTATTGCAAGCACCATAGCTCATGATTTAAGAATCTTCTTTTCCAATGTTTATTCTAGGTTGATGGTTTCATCATACAGTTTTATGTATTCTCATATCATTACATATGATCTATTTTTATTTTTATATGCTCATTTAATCAATTCAATATTTCTTATATATATATATATATATTAAAATATGATTCTACTTCCACCTAATGTAGCACTTCTATTTTTTTTCTCCATTACGAGTCATTTTAGCTCACGTATTTCTATTTCTTCCTTTTAGTAGTGCACCATTATGATTTTAACATGTGATATGGCTAGAAGAATATGTATAATAAAATAATTTTGGGAAAAGTTTCCAAATAATTGTGAAATAATTTGTTTATATAGACAGTTTCCAAATACACTAAACAAATCAATTCTAGTGTGAGTATGTTATGTAATTTAATGTTTTAATTTTAACAATTTTATAAAATAAATTTATGATTAAATATCTTCACCTAAACTGGTATCATGGACAATGATATATTTTTTTAGAGATTTATTTATTTAGATTTGGTATTTAGTTTAGATAATATTATTGAAAACCCTATAGTTGAGTCTTGGTGTAGGATGATATCATGAAATATTGGTAAAGTATTCAGTATATTTTTCCCCGAAACACATCTATCTCTAGATACTACAAGTTTATATAGGGTCTACCAAGGATTTAACAAGTGTTAGTAACCAAGAAAATGGTGTCTCGGGTATTAACAAAAGAATCAACTAATATGGGACAAATAGGTCTGACTGCATAACTAGTTGGACACTATAGAGGGATATGATTTATATGATCATGTTATCATTATGAATATAATTGAATGATTTATATTATACATGTTTTTATGGATTAATTTGAGAAGTATAAAATTATACCAAATAAAATAACATAGATTAATCAAAGATATATATCGGTAATTTTGATGGTATTGAAAGACAATATGAAGATAAAGTAGTGTAAAAGGTTATATTATTGAATCCCATTTAAATTATAAATTATTTTAATCTCATAATGATTTAAAAATAATTTCACTCATGTTAACAACAATTTGTATTATAAATAGATTTAATGAGAAGGATGTGAGATGATATTGGGTGTGAGATACAATTTTATGATTTCCCTAATGAAACCCCATTGTAATTTTGGATGAAGTGTAAAATATCATGGAAACTCAAACCCAAATCTATCCAACTAAGAATAAAAACATTAATTATTGTAAACTCCTAAAAATCATTGAGGGGGTAAAACGAAATGAATTATTTTAGTGATAAACATTCACCTTCATTCACTGAATTGTCTAATTCAATTATTTTAGATCAGTAGATCAATGGAATTAAAATTATGTTTTCCGTTCACATGAGATTTAAACATTAAAAGGTTGTTCTGGTTTTTTATCTATTAGATGGAATGTCTTACCAATAGTGAAAACTAATTAATAATGTAATGAAGAAAGATGATGTAGAATCTATCTTATGGGAATATTTTAAAAAATTAATCATTTACAAGTACTTTCCTCAAAATCATAACATGAATATGAATAGGAAATTTTTGAATTTTGAAAAAAGGAGGATAAATCCATTTGAAATTGTGATGAAAACATCACTTGAATGGTAATGTATGACTGTAGAATTTTTATAGAAAAATTTATAATGATAAAAATATTCTATAGTGGCCATAAACCAATTATTTAAAGGTAATATGCTATATGTTAATTGTTTATCTATGAATATATTGTATGATGTGAAATTAGGATTGATATAGAAGATGGGGACTATAATTATTTTTTAGAAATGAAACGCATGTTAGGATTTCAGTGGAATTTAGATGAAAAATAGTAGGACGTAATGAATATTAAACTATATTAGTTGCAAAAATATGAAAGTAGATAACAGATAAATTTTGTTAGAGTGTCAATATGAAATTTTAAATGTTGTAGATTTGTCTTAAAATATTTAAAATACTAAAAAATGCAAGAAATTTCATCAAAATAGAATTATTCCCTTTATAGTGCTCCACTCAATCCTGAATGATTCAAATGAATATAATTTAGGAAATATGTGAATCATTTACTTAACCCTAGATCTACTTAATTGAATAAGATCCAATAACCTTCCAAACAACTGGATTAATGTAGAGAATATATCATAATTTCCCCTCAGGTGTATCATGATAATGAAGTGATGCAGGGTACATGTACTCTAAATTATGGATTTGAAAATACCTTATTTTATTCTTTTTCAATGTTTTATTTCATATTTGAAATGATTACTAATAATTTTGAACCATAAATACAAGAATTGGATATTGAACTATCAATGAGAAAACATGGTGCAATGATTATATAAATTAATAAATATAAACCCTTTCAGATAAAAATTTCAATGATGATACATCTTAAAGATATAATTCTTATCTCATTAGTATAAAATGATATTATAATGGGTAAGAATTACATTTCATTACATAGATCCCATATAAATTTATAAGCAATTTTTATTTCATTTTGTATCATAGATCATCTAATTATCATGTATTAGCAAAATGATGATCTTACCTTGGAGGGAAATTGTATAATATAGATTTTAATACCCCGAAATGATGTATTTCTAGATCATATGTGCCGAGTGTAAGTCAAAATTAATTAAATTCCCCTTATACATTAATATAATAATGAATTACACTGATTAACTGGCTATTCATTCCCCAAGTGAATAAGGTTTAGTTATTTATTGAATTTATACATGGATTTATGACTATTTCAAGGAGTATGTACATGAGGGATTTAATTATATTACATGAATGAAATAACAAGGTAAAAGAATATTTGGGAAATGGTTTTATTCAAAAACGTTCTTCATAATAGAGTTCACCTGTCATATTTTTTATGAAGAAATATGTATCACTATGACTTTTTTTCTTTAGTATCATATTTTTAAAAAGATCAAAATTAGTAAAAACCATCCTTTACCCAGAATTGATGATCTGTTTGGTCAACTAAGAGGATTTAAAATCTTTTTGAATATTAATCTTAGATCTATATATCCTCAGTTAAGTATAAAAATGATAGGATATATCATAAAAATCATTCCAAAAAAGATTTGGATACTATGAATTTATAGTGATTCCATTTAAAATTACAAATTGTCCTAAAATATTGATGGGTCTAATAAATTGAGTCTTTTTAAACATTCATCATCATTTATTATATGTATTTATATATGAAATTATAATATACTCAAAGAACATGGAAGATCATGAATTTCATATTCAAATTCTATTAATGACCTAAAAAATAGAGAAATAGTATTTGAAATTCCACAATTGTGAAATTTGGATAACGTAAGAATCATTCGCGGATTATGTAGTCTACTGTAAAGGAATATCAATAGTTCCATGAAATATGAATGTTATCAAGCAATGGTCCATATTGAACAATCTAACTATGATCATCTATTTTCTTGTGGTATCAACATATTATCGACACATTGTGAAAATATCTCTTAGCTAGAAAATACACTAACTGTGAAGTAATGAAATATATTAATGACCATTTAAGCATTAATGTGAAGAATTATTTAATGGACTAAAAAGAAGTCTGGTAAATGAACCAATATTTAAATTACCCTAAACTCGGGATGGGATTTCAATATAATATGATTCTTTGAAAAATATATTTCCTTGTATCATCATGTGGAATGATATAGTTATTACATATGCATCACAATAAATAGATTCTAATGAGAAAAATTAACCAATTCAATATTTAGAGTTAGATGTTATGATATGTTAATTAACGATTTGGAGAAATTGTGTCTACGGAGAATTGTGTGATACATATACTGATAATATGATATAAAAATATATATATTCATATAAGGAGTTGATTATGCACCAAATAATATAGTTGGAAATTATAAAGGCTTATTATTGTTTATAAAATTAACACCATGATAAGGAAGATAAAATGGATGACGCTCTGAGTAGAAATGATCTTCCTACCATATACATGATGATGATTGGAAGAGACCTAGTACTCGTTGATTTGAAATGGATTTAAGTTGATGTCATAAGGGATGGTGGGAAATAATTTTTTTTCCAAATGACTATTGAACCATCCATTAATGTAAATATAAAAACATCCAATATAGATGATGTAGAGATATAAAGGTAGTGAATATTCTTCAGTATGACTTTGAAATGATTGATTTATATGATTTTGAACCAATATATAAATCCTATAAAAACAAGAATTGAGGAGGGATGTTTTGGATAATAAATAAATATATTCCATATCTCATCATCTGGGAAGTACAAATATGTATAGTGAACTAAAAAATATTCTTTTTAGACAAGATTAATAGAAAAATTGTAGAATATAGAAAGTAATTATTGGTATTCCAATATAATTTAATTAAAATGTATATATAGGTATTTTTACTGAATTTCACATACAATTATATAAATGTGAAAACATCACAATGTATTTCATGAGAGGACACCCTAAAATAATTAATGGATATTTTTTTGGGTTGTATTTGACCACACCATAAAAATATTTCCTTTTATTTCCATAAAAAGGTTGAGAATATTTCCAAGATATTCATGATGTAAGTAGTAAGTCTATATTGTGTATGAATTTCAATTAGCTCTGATTAGAGTTTGAGGTTTACCATGAGATTCTCAAGAATCATTTAGAATTAATTGGAGATAGAGGTGGGATTCATTACTTATTATCTACCATAGATGGATAGTCAATATGAATGAACCATTAAATCTCTATAGGATATATAGAGATATTATATGATTTATTTCCACATAGGTTGGGATCAACCCCTTTACATGAAAGAGTTCATATATAACAAAATATTTCATTATTTCATTAATATGAAACCATATAAGGATCTATAGTGAAATAGATATATAATTATAACATCTAAGATGATGTTTTGGAGATAAATATGATATTTGATGATCTTTTCAATGAAATGATAAATATGGTTAGAAAATTAGTTCTATATGAATGTGATAAAAATTGTAGATATGTGTTATGAAAATAGTCATAAAAGACCCGTAGTTTAAAAATGGTGACATGGTGTTCCTTAAAATACCGTGGAAGAGAGTTATTATATTTGGGATTAATATAATGATGATCCTTAGATACTTCGGTTTGTTTGAGATCCTTGAAAATTTCAGTGACATATCCCATGACATAATAATTCCACCAAACCTCTCCCATGTTCACCATGGCATCCACATATAACATTTTAGAAATTACATACTATATCCCTCACATGTAATGATATCAAAAGCTGTAAAACTAGGAAATGACCACTCCAATGAAGGAAATCATATAGATATTTTGGATCAAAGAGAAAAGGTTTTTTAAAATTGAGCCACCCATATAGAAAAAAATCAATGGTGATATCATACATTTAATGAGTCTTCATAGGAACCTAGGCACATGATTAGATAGAAGTACCCTTTTTAATCCATTTAATGATATTTGTAGACTAATTTTTTTGAGTTATACGAATTCAGTTTATAATGTTTTAGTAAAATAAAACTCCTTAAAATTTTGATTTTATAATATATATTGTAAATTTAAAAAAATTTATTCTTGATTACAAACCTATATTTAATATTTCTGAACCTACGTAAGATTTTTGTATTGAATTTCTTAATGCATTATATACTAACTTATTTATATTCTATTTTTTCACATTTTTAGAATGAATTAAATGTAATTGATTTAAAATTCTTAACTAATGGTTCCAAATTATATAGTAAGGGATATATTATTTTTTTTAACAATAACCAATATTTAACTTTGGAAAAAATAGTTTCCCGAGTTAAAGATAAAAAGGTAAAAGTAAAAAATCAAAGTGTAAATAACCGAAAATATGATTAAAAAATATGATGGAATGTGTGTTGGGACCATTATAAAAATTATCACTTACCTATTACTATAATTTATAGTTTTATTTTCATATTACTTGATATTTAATTTCTATTATTCAATGTTTATGGGTGCTGACAAAAAATGAATAGATTTTTACCTTTAAAAGGTCTAACTTATCCTCATATAAAATTTCACCATAAACAACTATTATAGACCGAAAATCTATATAAATATAATGTAAACATCCATATCCCCCTTAAATATACTTTGGTAATCTCATTGGACTATTTTATAAAGGGTTAACCCCACCCACAAATTTAAATATCTAAGTTGTATAGTTTAAATTTATAAAAAATCATTTCATTTTTTATATTTACTAATGTGAAATTATTATTAATAAAATGATATTACAAAATCCCAAAATTATAGAATTATTATCACTTTTATAAAAATATTTTATTATAATAATGATAAATGAATCAACCAGACTCTTTTTTCCATTATGAAATATGAAAACATGAATCCTGCATCTATGTGGACTACACCAACCACAAATTAATGTATTTTTTCTCATCCATCAACTAAAATAGATTTTTCAAAAGGGATATTTAATAAAAAATTATATTATATATGAATTTTTTAATAGTCTAAAATCAAAAACCATATTTCAAATTTCTTATATTCCATGAAAAATGAAATCTGCATCTATGTATACCAACATACTACCTCCACGAAACGATGAATTTCATTTTTCTCTACCAAATTTCTTAAAGGATGTAGATTATAATTAATGAATATATATCATAAAAATGAATATAATATATAGTGAATGTGGATATTTATGGAAAATTATATTAATCTTCATAATAAGGTAATATGTTACTATTGATGAATAACAAGAAACTAGTTTATTCCTAAATTCACATTCAAGAAATGCAACATATGGAGATACCTATTTTTACATTGTATGTGTCATTAGTATTTAATTATATATTTCTAGATCTATGCATTGAGGCATTATGTGATTCTAAGGCTTGATGTTCCCAGAATTAATTTTATAAAAGTATTAAAAATATTTTATATTCTGTGAATATATATTCATATAGAAATTGGATAACTCTTTAACAAATGGTTGGATATGAAATATGAGACTTCTGTTGTGTATAGAATGTGGATTTTCCCAAGGTGTGACTTAAAATGTGTCGTCCTGGGATGTTCAGACACCTCCCTTATTGACGGTGAATTTAATGATTGAATAAATTAATTCTTTATTTACTTATTTTGTTCTCTGTGCAATATATATTTCTATAATTGTATCACAATGGAAGAACATTCCATGGTTTTCCAAATAATTTTAGGAATTTAGTGATAGATCCAAAAACATGGCAGGACTCTTTATATGTGGTTTTACACTATTATTATTTAAATTGATTGTGTATATAGTTCACCATTCGTCAATATGTTACGTGTTTTGGCAATTCCATGAGCCTATGTACCCATTTCAATTTCTTTAAATTTTCTATCTAACACTAGATCACCTTTCTAGATTGTTGGCCAAGAACACTTGGATTATGTTCATTCAAAACATTGATTTTCTAATTTTTAATCCAATATTCTTCGCATTCTTCACTATTTAGATCCATGTGGTCTTGAATCGACATTGCTCGGAGGTATTGATCTTGATCTGACCCCCAGATTTGGTGTGCATTGATTAAACAACAACATTTTAATGAGAAAGGAAAATATATGGAATTATTATGGAGAAAGGAATGCCTTTTGGTAGTCTAAAAACATGAAATTAAACCTAATATCCATGGAGGTGTGCGGATCGAGTGTAAAAACACTCGATAGAGACGAAAACCGATTTAGAGACAACGACTACCAATATCCTTGACTCATGGTCTGATATGTCAGTTTTGCGATAATTAAATTTAGGATATATGGAATTTTAAGAATATTCAAGGTGAAAAGATAGATCATGGATTTCTATTAATATTCTTAATACATTCCATGTTCAAGTATAAACACAATGCATGTATTTCACCCAGCGGTGGTGCTGGGGTATCTGAAAAATTTAGGATGACATTGTGTGTAGTCCTCCCTTACAACCTATGTATCCTTCCATTGTAAGACAACATGTCTGATGGGTAACATATATAGGACCTATGTGGTAGTATATGAGGTCCCATACACACATTTTTAATCAAGTACACAAACATGGAATGCGACACATGACCCTAGTCTTGATTAGCTAAGACACACTAGGTTGTCCACATACATGATGTATAACATTACATAAACAAGAAGCTATGTTAAATATAGGGATATGATCAGGATGTGGAGTGGGAGCTCACACCATGTACCCCTTAAGATCATATGATAAATCATCAAATGTTCATATCTCCTTTGTTTAAACTTGGATTTTGGCATGAGTAGCATATCCTTAGTTTTTTTCATCATAGAACATTATGGATCCCTCAGTTGTGGATTTCAAGATATTATGTGGAATTTTTTCATCACGCCATCTTTTTAGTAGATGCTCGATGATAGCCGCGACAAGGTAGGATCACCTGAGGAAGACTCAAGAGTGGAACCCTTCAACTAGGTTGGGCATGTGTCCTTACCGACTTCTAGAGTGTAACCGTCCAACCGCGCTAGGCATGAGTCCTCTAAAAAATCCAATGTAGACAACTATAGTGGGTCCTAGAATGTGTCCATGGTGACCTACTATTGAACCCTCTATATGAACTAGGCATGGTTCATTTACCTTCTAAGTTGAACCCTTCAACTAGGCTATTCATGCATCATTTACCATTAGATTGGAACCCCCATTAAGGGCAGGGAATGTGTCCTTAATTATTTCGATTGGAACCGTCCAACCAAAATGGGCATGGGTCTTCAAAGTCTAATGTGGATTCCTCCTATCATACTAGGGAATGGGTCCTCTAAATAGAACTTGTATCCCTCAACTATGAATCATATTGATGAGATGTGTCTTGATATAGCTCTAGACACATGAGAAAGAGGAAATATTTCCCTACTGAGACACGTTTCTGAGATGCGATCAAAAACATGCGGGTGAGTCACTGCTTCCAAAAGCAAATAATTTCAAGTAATGGTGAATGAATTCCATGAACATGTGTGTCCAAGGCAGATGTGTGGGGAGGTAGGGTTCATTATGGTACTTTTGGAACTATTGTCTACTTCTTTTCTTGGGAAGATCTATGTGAGGGTAATCCCCTTACTGATCATATATATATATATATATATATATATTATGTATCCACTCCTTGGATCTGGTTACTCTCTTCCTAAGAGAGGTATTGATTCATGGGGAATTCCAAGTTCTTTTTTAGCTTCTCATGGATGGATGGATCTAATCTCCTTATACATGTAGTGAAGTCTCGATGGGTAGTTCATCTACTCACCATGTCAAGCCCCTTGTTTTTTGATGACCATACATTGACACTTTATTCGGTTTAACTATAGTCATTCACCATACCTTCTATATCTACTATATTTCTCTTCGATTGTATCACTTACTTCTTCCCCTTCATCTTTTGGGGTGTCTTACTAGTTATGATTATACTTACCCCTATATGGGATTTTTCCGCACATCTCGTGTCTTATGGATACAAAAGATAGGTCGACTGTGACTTCAAAAAACCATACAGATAATAGGTGCTTGGACCATGTATGGTGGTCATAGTTTGGGATTCAGGAGGGGGATATATTTCCTCTTTTTTACTTTTCCAGTCTTGTCAAGTTGGAACATAAATCTAGTTAGATGCATATATTACCCCTTTACTTTTTAGTTTATTGTACTGTACATTGTACTGTCTATAGGTTAATTTTTTTTTTCAGTTTACATAATTTATATGGTGCTACTTTTATTCTTTACCTATGTTCTTTTTCATAGAGACGACTTCATGTGTGTGTTTGTACAAGTTCTCAAGAAAAGGAATCCATGAGTTAGTTATGTATTCGGCAAGAATTGTCACCCATTAGATTATGGATATGGTCTTGGGGTAGTTGTAGTTCCATCCCAGGATTGGCTCGGGTCGTAACAGATTGTCAATAGAGGAAGATCCTTACATGGGATATTGTGGAATGTTTCTCTATAAGTGAATTTTTGGGTTTCATTGATATAGTTTCAAACTGTCTCTAGTGTGGCGGTCAGGTTAGGGAATGTAGTAATAGTGTGTCAATCAACATATCCATTCACAAGGACCTTGATTACATGTTTGTCCACATGAAATGACGAGACAAATTTTACGAGGACAAATAGTACATGCATCATATTGGATTGAGTCTTTCACTTTCATTATGGAGTTATCTTTTTAATGGTGTTTATATATATACTCATCTAAACACAGTACTACATGATAACTTTCAGGATTCCTTAACGATGCCAACAAACTAGGATACCATCTCTAGTATGTAGTGATGATCTGATGAGCGATGAGTCCTTAACTCAGGGTTTATCCCATGATCCCATTCCTTTATGTGGGTAAGTAGCAGCATCAACTCTATCAATAAAATTATTATCCAATCATATTTGGTTGGGGAGGTTCACATGTTTATCACACTCTCTGAGTTCTTGTATTAGAGACTCTTGGGGTTCTGTGATGAGCTAGATTCTCATGCAGTAGAGGATTGGATATAGTTTTTAGGATGTACCATCAGCCTAGTTTGGACCCTAATAGATCAGGTTATGGTATTGGCATCCATCATTTTCTATGGACGAGTTGGGAATTGGTGGATTCGTGTAATGAAGATGCATGAGGGGTCGATAATCTCTTGGGGCGATATCCAAAATCTGTTTTGTGAGGTTTATTACACCCTTGATTACAAACAATATAATTCCTAGAGATTTTAGTAGATGAATTAGAGAGGGATGAAAGTGGATGAGTATACAACGAGGTTCATAGAACTTGCACATTACTCCTTTGACAAGATCCAGGATCGATACTTCTGAGCACAAAAGTTTGACCAGGGACTTCACAGAGAGATATGAGCTAGTTTTTCCTTGTGCATCCCCAAATATGAAATGTTGTTGGAGAAATCACTAGTGATGGAGATAATTTTTCATACGAACACTAGATAGCTAGAGTTTCCAGTGGGTGCCACAAGGCTAAGTCGTCTATAGGAGCTAGTAGATGTCGGGCATAGGGATCTCAATGCGGTAGATCCATCCATGATCATACACAAAATTATTGTCAGATATAGCATAGTACACTAGGGAATAATCTTAATAGAGGTTTGTTTTTTGTGACTTGAGTGGTCACATAGGACAATACTAGCCCACCAGGCATTAACAACATCCTAGTAAGACAACCGATGGTCTGCTTTGATAGAGGTTGTTCCATCATTATGGATATCTCAAGCATGAATTAGAATTTCCCTAGGGTGATGGTGATATTAGGTGATCAAGAATATCAATGGGTGGTGAAATATATCATGATATCCTTCCACCTACAACACCAGGAATCCCACAACAGACCTAGTGAGCAAGCAGTTGGGGCAACAGATAGCTGGAGGCTTTGGATGTCTATGACCCTACAGTGCACGAGATGATTCGAGGATCAACAATTGTTTTCTAAAATATTTTTTTAGTATTAGTATAAATATTTTATTTTCATTAATTATTCTCTCTAATACCACAGAGACATCTAGATCTCCCAGTTGAGGCACTAGGAAGACAAATCTGCCTTGAGATTCATAATGGGAATGCATCTTATGTATCATTAATCTTCCAGAAGTGTGAGATATTTCTTGGAAGATATAGTATCATGTGGGACATTTAGGATTCATGATAGAACCCTTTGACAACATCTTAGTAATGGATTGGCTGCCCATGGTATGAGCCCATATTAACTATCACTATAGATAAGCTAGATGGATACGTGGTGGTAGGAAAAAATACTCCTTTTATAGTGAGGGAAATTCTATGGAAGGGAAAGTGAGTTTCTAGGCTGGAGGATAAATCCAATTACTTATCAACTATGGAGTATATCCCTTGGTGTAAAAGGATCTTCAGGAATCATAGTCCATATTATTAAAGATTATATGGACATATTTATGGAGGATGTTCTGGGTCTACCTATGATGCGGGTTATGTAGTTTTTCATTAACCTGGTTCCGGATACCGCTCTAATATCTTCTATGGAATACTGAATGACACATACAAAGCCATGAGTGCTACAGTTGTAGTTAAAGGTCCATTATGAGACATGATTCATTTGAACTAGTGTCCCTCTATGAAAGTTCTCATGCTGTTCGTGAAAAAAGGGGCACATTACCTTAATTATTTTAATAGATTATTGTCTCATAAACCATGAAAAGATAAAAAATAACCCCTTTATATGAATTGATAACTTTTTTGATCAGTTGCATGGTGTGAGATGGTTCTCAATGATAGATATCAGGTCTAGCTACCACAAGTTGCTGGTTCACGAGACAAATATTATAATGTTGTATTTCCAATGATTCTATGAACACTTTGAGTTTCTAGAGATTACTTTTGGCTTGATGAATTCCCTTCAATTTTTATTTCATTGGTGAACCATGTTTTTTAGTAACACCTGGATCAATTGTTTTTGTTGTCTTCATTGGATAAATACTCAACTACTCTACTATAGGGGATGAGCATGAAAAACCCTTGATGGTGGTCCCCAAGATGCTTTGAGACCCCCATTTATGTGGGAAACTTTCTATGTTGTAGAAATGGATACACAAAGTTCACTATATGGGGGAATTTAATTACTAAGTATTTTTTAGCCATGGATCCAGCAATGATCAAATCAGTTCTTTCTTGGGAACCACCCAAGAATGTGTTAGTGGTGTAGATCTTTCTTAGCATGGTGGGGTCCTATAAGATTTTTTTGGCTGACTTCTCTAGATTGGTATCCCCATTCACCACTATGATGTGGAGACTGAATAAATTTACCTATTATGATAATTTCCATATTTTCTTTTAATTTTTGTGGAATAGGATGATGATTGATACAGTGTGGAAACTAAAAGATGGGAGAGTTGATTTCATAGTTTATTTCCCTTCCTCGGGAGTTGGTCTTGGTAATATTTTGATACATTGATATGTAGTTATTGTTTATTGGATTAGAAAACTGATACCCCATGAGAAGACCTAAATTACTCATGAAATAGAGCTAGCAGCAGAATTCTTCACCCTAAGGATGTGAAGACACTACCTTCTAGGGAGCACTATGTGGCTTAATCAAACAACTTGAGTTATATGTACATATTCACACAGAGAAACTTCAACCTCAAACATTAATGCTGGTTAGAGTTACTAAAGGAATAAAACCTTGATATTGTCTCTACACCAGAGATGTGAAATGCTATAGCAGATTGCCACAATAGAAAATCCTAGGCTCGCTTAGTATGGGATGCTTAAGAGAAGCTAGATTCCATGTTGCTGACCCCAGTGGAGATGGATAAAATAGTTTTTATTCAGTTGATGGTTTTGAATCCTACACTTATCAAACATATGAGTGTCCCAGATGGGGTACATTGACTATGATGTCTTACATGTTTAGATATCCATAGGTGAATGACACGTTAGATATTCTAATATAGGGAATTACGAAATCTTTTTCCATGGGAAAATATTTATTCCAGTCATGTTATATTAAGAGGTGATCTGAAAGTCCCACACTTCTCCCCTAACTATATGTCCTGGTGTGGGAAGATTTATATATACCTTCTAATTATGTTTTGGATGTCCAAAATGAGATGAATAATAGCTGAGGTCATATCATAGTTCCTTGCTTTTTATCAAGTGAATGCTGAGAACCTTGTTCTAGTATGGATTTTACAGACCCTTTTAATCTCATAGTAGAAGTGGGACAACATATTCATATTATTTTTCATAAGGATTCCACAAACATGGATGACCCATGATAGCATCTAGGTGATTGTCAACTGACTCAAAAATTTGTCACACTTCCATTCCATTTTGGATCTGAGATTGGTAGAGAGTCTTGGATAATTGTATGTATGGGATATTTTTCTTCTTCGAAGGATTCACTCATGACTATCTGTGATCATGATGTGGTGTTTATGTCCTAATTATGGAGATAATTTCATGATTTATTTGGGATCCGATTTTGAATGAGTGTAGATTTTTACCCCCATATTGATGGTCAGAACAAGCGCACTATCCATGTGCAAGAGGTTATGATGAGGGCATGCATGTTAGGATTCTTCCGGAGCTTAGGGGATCACCTTCCCGCGGTATAGTTTACATAAAAAGAAAACATTCCACACTACCAATGACATGAACAATTTTAAGTCCCTTTATGGGAGACCCTGCAGACACCGTTGTGTTGGATAGAGATTTGTGAGTATTCTCTTGTGGGCTTGGAGATGGTGTAGAAGACAACATAAAATTTCTATGACATATGTGAATGGATATGAATGTTCTAGAGGACGAAAAAACCTTATGCAGATCATTATCATTGGACATTAGCGTTTGATCAGGGAGAAAACTACTTCTTGAGAGTCCCTCTATAAAGAGGAACATGGATATTTGGCTAGGGAGGCAATATATTCATTATGTTCATCAGGTCAATTGAGATCGTGTAGAGGGTTGGTGAGGTTTCATACCACCCCCCCTTATCCCTATAGATGGACCATGTGAATGTTGTCATACACATGTTATAGCTAAAGAGATATGTGCATCTGCATGCATATCATATAATGTGGAAATAATGACTTTAAGGATGGAGGCACCTTGACAGATAATCTAGTGGAGATCAAGGATTGGAAAGATCAGACCTAGTGTGGATAGACCATCCCTTTTGGTCGCATGTTGTGGTAGCAAACAAATGTGCAGGAGAGTTCCAAAGAGTTGGAGATCTATGTGTGGGATCATAATCCCAAGTATTTTTACTAGTTTTTCTTTGTTGTTAAAAAAATGATACATGAAATGAGGTTGATACTCTATTTTTTCCTTTTAATACTATGAAATTGTTATGTATGTATTTAAAGATTTAGACCCTAAGGAAGCATGTGATTCCAATTCCTAGTGTTCCCAAAATTAATTTTAAAAAATATTAAATATAAAATATATTTTGTGTGCCCATATTCATATGAAAATTTATAACTCTTAAACAGTAGATTGGATAAAAATATGAGACCACGGTTGTGTCCATAATATGGTTTTCTGCAAAATATCAACATAAAATTAGTTCATGTTGGATGTTTGGAACCATCACTAATTAGCGGTAAGTTAAATGAATTATTGAATGAACGAATAAATTATTTTTTTCCACAGAAAAGAAAATTCAATATGTATATCTACCTATAATGTTGTGGTAGGGTTATCCTTACAATTTCCAGAATCTCAGGTGATAGATCTATTCCTTCTTCCAATGGTGGATGATCCCAAACAGTTATGGATCTTAAAATCAGATCAAATCAAGATGCAACGAATGCAAAAATACCTTCATAATCTTTGGAAGACACGTTTTTAATCATAGATCGATCCAAAAACAAGGAAAAAGATGTTATAAGTGTTTTTTCATTCTTATAATTAAATTGATTGATTAGAACAATCATTGTTCTTTGATCTATGCCCTATTGTGTCCTTTTCATGAGCTTATCTAACTGGTTTCAAAAATTTTAATTATTTATGTAAACCTAGATCACTATTCATTATCTTTGGCTTTTAATCTTGTCCGATGATAACTTAAAACTTTTTTTGTCCCTTTCAAACTAATATGCCACTTGTTCTTCATCGGTCAGATCCCCACGGTCCCATAACAACTAATCCAGGAGATAATGTGCTTGATTGGTCCCCCATATTCACAGAGGATCAATTAAAAAAATGTTTGAGGATAAAGGCATATATATTGAATTCTATTGGAGTGAGGATGATCTTCTGATTTGGTTAACATCATTATATCGAACCTGGAAGCCATTAAAGCACGAGGAACGAGCAACGAAACCCTAGATGATGACCAAAGACGATTTCAAGCAAATGAAAACCATGAACAATGAATCATGGTCATATCAATGAGATTAGGACCATGTAATGGTAAGATCTATGGTTGTTTAAATATATTTTTGGATAAAATATGGATTCGAGGTTTTGGTGAACATATAGACTGTGTGCCATTTTCTATGATAAGCACACAACATGTAACTCCTTCCTCAATGGCATTAGGGTTTTAGAAAAAGTATGTATGAAGCAATGTTTAGTCCTCCATTACACACTATGTATCATTCCATGGAGGTACAATCCATATGATTGGTCACACAATTGGGGACCCATGTGGATGTACACGGGGTCTGGTACATTCCACAACACATGGGTACACAAACATGGAATTCATTACATGAACCACATCCCTATTTAATAGGGAACACCTTGTAGTACACCTATAGGACATATACCACTAAATAGATAGTAAGTTACATTCTAACCAGGCACATAAACAAGAAACTAAGTGGGACCACAATACATGTGGTACCCTCCCATGTCATGAACTAATTGAGCCCTTCTAATCAAACATTGAACCTATATATCTCTTTCATTAGATCTCTGAATATGACCCATGAGTACCCTATCCCATGTTATTTTTAATGTATAACATTATGATTACCTTGATTGTGGATTTTGAGAGGCGATGATGAATTTCTTGGGAACAAAACCCATTGAGGTGATGATCGAAAAGGAAAGTGCTTAGGAAGGATCACTAGAGGTAGACTCCCAAGTGGAACCCTATAGAAGGGATAAGCATGGGTCCTGTAAAACATCAATAGTGGAACCCTCCAGCTGGGTTAGGCATGGTTCCTCTACATAGTCCTAAGTGAAACCCTCCTGTGGGGCTGGGAATTTGTCCTTGATGACGTAGAGTGGAACCCTCCAATCAGACTAGGAATGGGTCATCGACCTTCAGCGTGGAACCATCCAACTGGTATGGGCGTCTCTCTTTGGAAACTAGAGTGGAACCCTCATGTCGTACAAGGTAATGGGTCTTATTCCTAGAAATTGAATACCTCGACTATGTTTCACAATAATGAGAAGTGGTTTGACATAGCTTTGGACTCACAGGAAAGAAGAACGCATTCCCAACTTAGATTGGTTATTGATACATGACCAAAACTATGTGGGTGAGTGAGTGTATCCCAAAGTGGATAATATCCAGGGGTGGTGATTGAGTTCCATAGGATTTTGTGTTCATGGGAGACAAGTGCGATGTTGGGAATAATTTTTAGTATTTTAGAACTATTGGATACAATTTTTCATTGGATGATATGTGAGAGGGAGATCCCTTTACTCTCTAATCTGGGATTATTTTACTGAGCACATATATATATATCCTTAATTTTTATACATTCGATGGATTTTGTTACTCTCCTTAAAGGAGAGGAAAATATTTGTGGGGTATGAAACATGCTTTCTAATTTAATCAATATGGTTGGGTCTGTGTAAAAGTACCTAAGAAATGGCCTACCCATGTATGTTATGACATCAGATTTTGTCTCCACCATTGGCCTTTGGAGGCATGCTTGGGGTAGATATAGCTTGATCCCCAACACGGGTCGGGTTGTTACAACACAATCTAATGTAATAGAGATATAAAATTATAATTCATTATGAAATATATATTCTATTTTCTTTAAATTCATTTAATTATTAAATTAAGAACAAGAAGAATTTATGACAACACTATTGTAAAATATATACAAACGATCGACATCCACTCACAATAATCTTATACATAGTGAGTTTTATTAAAAATTAGCGGTATGAAAAGAAATATATATGACTACATTTCTCAATTACAAAATTATATGATTATCTCATGGATACATGAGGTTAAATAACGTACTTGGGAATAAAGATTAAATGGAAGGGACTATATTTATTCACATTTCATTCTTTGCGTTATATAGTTTCATTCAAAATTGGATCATCAATTTCACCTTTATTTAATGATATCATTTTACATATGATTTCCAATTTAATCTACCATGATGAAATTATTCATTAATTTAAATCCCCATCAATGAATTCTTTTCATTTCAATGTATTTATAATATTTTTTAAATAATTATTTTCTTCATTATTGTTGATTTAAATGAAATTTATCATTCTATCAAATCCATGTATTCACGTAATTCCAATGTAATATATTATTATATTAGAATATAGTTATTTATTAATTAATTTAATATTACAAAAGTGATTTTTAATATAATATTTGACTCTATATTATGCGTATTTTATTATTTTATCCAATTATTTAAAAAGGGATCAATTTTCATGATGTTATATTTTATAAACCTTCCCATAAATGATTTTATGAAGCTCATATTTTTTGTGATTTAATTTGGTGTCAAATTTTCTTGATAATTTTTTTTCCTGTTATATAATTAGATATGTGATGTAAATCCCATTCTTATTCACTGGTATTAATGATTTGATGATTATATTTATTCTTGTGGAAGGCATGTGTATTTATAATCAGTAAGTGACACATGAGCCAAATATAAACATCCAATGCAATGAGGAATGATTTACATATCATGAGATAATTATGGAATGAGTAGTGATTATTGATCCAAAATGAGAAACATTTTTTATTGATTAATCTACAAGGGGAAACCAATTTTGAAGTTGTATATGTTATAGGAAAAAGGATATGATTCATGAACCATTATATAAAGCAAGTGGTGATACATAATTTACAATGTTTTTATGGTATAATTATACTTGTCCTGCAATCCATTTATATGAATATATGTTATAATTACTACGATATAATTTATTACTCAATTTTTCATGTCTTTAGGACAAGTTTAATGTTTGATTTAATGAGATTACCTATCTTCTTATCAGGTTTTACAAATCATTTGCATGGTTCTATGTTCTTTTAATAAATTAATTCTGACATGAATATATATTTTCATATATTTAGGATGTCACCATTAGTAACATGTAGATATTTTTATTTCTCCATCTTATGACACTTTATATCTCATCTTTATTGTGTTTCTATTTCCCAGCGTAGGTGGAGGAGTTTAAAATGATACTTGTTTTGAAGAAAATTTTGAATATAAAATTACCAAGAAATCTTCACAACCATTATAAAATACGTTTCCAATGTATAAATTCTTGAATGAAACTAAGAATATTAATTATCATGATGTTGATATTATTATTCCATGTAATTATTTAGTTATATAAATTATGAGAAATAAAGGCATGTTTCACTTGGGAATCCTCCTCAACTATAGGAACTCATAAAACACATATAGCATTTTTTCCCTTCCACCGATTGTCTGATACTAGCTCTATGAACATGAAATGTATAATAAGGTGTTATAATTTTTGAAAATATATAACATGATTAATATTTGTATCCATGCTGGGAAGATTCACATTCTATCTATATAATGATTAAATATAAGAAAACCCTTCGCTATGTTCAAAAAAACAATAAAAACAAAATGGATGTAAACACTCAATAGATTAAACATGGAATTTATAATGTTTACATTAAGACACACTATAGGAATCACAATAAAATTAATAAAACAATTGAAATGACATATATCATTCTGTATCAAAAGAATTTACACTTCATATCATATAATGAACTAGATGTTACAACCAAACCAATTTAATGATAATGATTTAAATAGTTTCACTCTTATATGGGACCATACCATTTTATTTATAGATGATTTTAAAAAAATTCAATCAGTTACATTGGTTACTATTCTATATGATCATTGTTCATGCCCGTAACTCAAAATGTAATACTAATAACTACCAACTGAATAGAAAAAACACATAAATATATTTCAATGAATGTTTATATATCTAATATTAATATTTTTCTCATCAGTAGTTTCATATAAATATTTATACTTATTATGAAATCCCTATTTCACATCACTACCTACATATTTTTATAGTTTTTTATTTCCTATGAATGATACTACGTAAATTAGTATAATTTATTTCTTTTATGACTCTAGCCAGAGACTTTTAAAATCATTATTTCAAATAATTCTTAACTTGTTTTTTAGAAACTGTTCTGACTGAGAGACCTTTTTTATTTTCAAATAAGTCACTTTTTAGGTTAGTGAGAACCTACAGACATCGACGAATCACCCACAATCCAATCTCCAAAATCTAAAATCCAAAATTTAAAAAAACCAGAACAAACATTTCAGTAAGTCTTTTAAGATTGATAAAACTGGAATTAGAAGATGGAAAACATTTCTGCGTAAAATTTAGTGGTGTTTGATACTGTTTTATGAGGTATGAAGGTAGTGGAATATATCATTTAGATAGATCATCATCTTTTATTGATATGGTTGAAGAAAAAAGTAATGATAATAATAGTAATGTAGGATTAACTAGAAGGTTCTATGTGTGATCCATATGATGATAGCTTATAGTGACCCAAAATTTCAATAAATATTTTTCACATATTTGTATATTAATTTTATTCAAAAAACATAGTGATTTACACCATAATCTTATATATAAACTGCCATTATAATCTTTTAAAATAATCAATTTACTCATAAATGTTATACATCATCTCTTAATATTTTCTTCATAACTAGATCGATTATTAGACATATAATACATAATACTTTTCAACATAACTTAGTTAATGCAAAAACAATAAATGGTGATATTATATAGTGAGTAATTTTAAGGGACATATCAATGACAATTTGTTCATAATCATGATCATAATAGTGTGAGTACATGAGAATTACATTAAAAATGAAACCCTAAATCTCATAGATTCTAATATTGTGTTGTGATATAAATGAGGACATTTCAAAATTTGAGAAAAATAAAAAATTACATAGAATTTATAAATAATTGCATAACATTGGTGTAAGAATTAAGTTTGTGAAATACACCCAACCAGAGAAAATCATTTTTATAGTAGTAAATGTTCATTTCCATGACAATAATATTTAAATCTGTTCACTCCCATAACCATCATATTAGTCAGGTTAACCAAAAAAAATTTATAGTGAACAAGTTACAAAATGATTTGTTTTTACTCCCCATTCCAGAAAAATTTATCTCATGAGATATTAATATTTACTCAATGTATTAAAGGGATATATAGGTCCCACCAATCACATAATGAAAATAATTAAAACTGATTTCACAAAATCATAAAACATTAATCATATCATAATCAATGGGAATAATTGGGTTTCATAAAAATTCAACATTTAATTACTAATTGAAATGAAATAGGTTTCACAAAGATTTCCCCGATTCATCATTTTTCATATCAAGGTATATGAATGGGATTCATAATCATGTTATATTTTTAATATCACAATCCATGTAGATAAAGGATAATGGCATTATCCTTGAATATTATATCTTCTATATAATAAGAAAAATCATGGGATATTGTCCTTGATAAATAGAAATATCATTAAAATCTCTTTAAAACGTTCTTGAAGTAAAGTCATTTTCAACTTCCAAAATAATTTTTTAATTTTTAAAGAAGATCAAAAAAATAATGGAAATTTGTTATAAAAAAAGAACATTTTATAGATATAAATGATTATTTTGAGAATTAGGTAGTTATAAATGAAGAAAATTTTATTCACATGTTATATGTCAATGTAGAACATTCCATTCACATGAATGTCAAAATGTTAAAAATAACCTAATTCGAATAATGATATGGAAAAAAAATTATAAATTTTTTAAAAAATAATGGTATGTATGACATTAAACAATACATGCTTAATAGTAAAATAATTCTGGAATTTGTTTTTACAAAGCGTTAACATAGAAGAGAAAGGGTGTTAAACTGACGAGAGTGTAATGGACAAGACCTCTCCGGCCCTTTCATTTGTCGAAAAGATGGTCATGAAGTGTTCTGGAGGGTCGAAGGGACTTATCCCACACTTTTCAGAATTTTTTAACTACACGCCGTGTAGTTTGAGTACATGCCGTGTACCACCTTGATTGGTATACCCCGTGTTGAAGGCATGTCATTTCCATGTGAAATAAACGAGTACACGTCGTGTAGCCCAAACTACATAATGTGTAGTGTCTCCCTGCGTACGTGTTACCCTCAAAACGTGTGTTGAGCAGTCAACGGTCGTGTGCCATGTTGAAAGAGTGTCCTTGCCATGTGGAATAAATGAGTACATGCCGTGTAGCCCAAAATACATGTTTTGTAGTGTCTCCACGCATATACATTACCTTCAAACTGTGTGTTGACCAGTCAACGACCGTGTGCCGCGTTGAAGGCCGTGTTGGATGTCGCGTGGTGACCATGTGAAATGGCTAAGTACACGCCGTGTAATATAATTTAAACACCGTGTAGTTTAGTTTTTCATGCATATAAAAGGAGGTGTCCTCTCCTCCTTTTCAAATCACTCCACTCCTCCCCTCTCCCTCAAGCAGAGCTCTCTCTCGAGAGACTCCATGCTCTTTTCTTCTATAACATCATCATCCGAGCTCCGATTTACGATCCGTTAGTGGCCATGGGATCATAATGACGAGGAGGAACTTCTAAGCTTGGATCTGTTGTCTTACCTTCAGCCTTTCCTTCCCAGCTTCCACCCGAGGAGGTTTTGATGGGTTTTTCTAGAAGCGACGGACGCCAACGAACGTCTTCTAAAGCTGATCCGGGGGAGCATTGTTATCAGAACCTGTTGAGGTAGGGATCTTACCTTCATCTCTCTAAATTTTGCATCATGAGGGGTGGGTTTCCTCTTGTTTACATGAAACAATTTTGAACCAGTTTATTAAATATAATAAATGGATTATATAATGGGGATGGAATGTTTCTGAATGCGGTTACATTTTTTTATATCCTGTAATATTATGTTGTAAATTGAATAGGATTGTGCCAACTGAAAATCACAGTCGTTGGGGGCCTTTTCTTGCGCAATTAAATGTTGCCCTATCTTTCTAGACCTTTTTAGTGAATGGAACTTTGTCGAATATGTTATTTGGTTAATCACGTAAATTTGGATTACTTAAAATCTAGAACCCTTGTGTGATCACCCCGGTTGTACAAAATGGAATAATGAACATGTGGGTGTTGGCTTGGTTACGTGGTGTGTGATGGGGGTGTTTTGTGAGTTTTTGTGGATCGGGTCAGCAGCGGGGCTGCGGTTGGCTTGGTTGTGGGTTGGTGTGAATGTTATGTTGGTGATGGGAAGAAGGGCTACAGTAAATGGTATGAAGGAATGATGATGTATGAGTTTTAGTGTTTTTGTGGTTATGGTGGCTGGCAGCGGGGCTATAGGGATGGGTTTGAATGTGAACAAACAATGGGTTGTGAATAATAGAAAAATGTGGAAGAGTTAATGAATGGTGGGGCATGGTAATGGAATGGGAATAATAATAAATGGGGTTGGTTGATAAGAAGGGACTTGTTTGTGATGCTTGTGCTTTCCTAACTTGATTTGTGGATGGCAGGGATATGTTTTACGAATGATTGATATGGTTGGTTGCAGTTATTTTCCCAGTAGTTAAGGAACTAATAAAATAATTTTGTTGAAACGTGAAAACCTAAATCGGGTTGGGGTTGTTTGTTGTATGCATGCTTCGGAGTAGCAGTGCCGAGGCATGTGCTCAGTTTCTCTATTCATAATCCATATGTAGGGTTGTGTGTTTGGTAAACATATATATATATATATATATATATATATTTATCTTTGTGTTTTGTCGCACCCCACCCATGTTGAGCACTTAGTGACAAACACTCCCATTTCATGGGAGAGGGTGTTTTCCCTTAGTTACATGCTCCTTCCTGCTCCTTCCATAGGCTGTGATGGCTTCAAGCAACCTTACACCTAAGACCATTCAGGTAGGTTTTGTTTGGGGTGGTTTAGCCTAAGACTCTTCGGGCAGGTTTACTATTTTTCAAGAATCATCATGATGATGCCCAGGTTTGGGCAGGCGGGATATGTGGTTGTGAGGCCCAGGTGTTTGTGAGCGGGATGCGTGGTTTTGAGGCCCAAGTGTGTGCGGAGGGATATGTTGTTCTTGAGGCCCAGGTGTGTGCTGGCGGGAAGAGTGTGGTAGCGTCAGGACATTCGTCGTTAGGAAGAGCATCTAACTAGTGGGAAATGGTGCAGGGTACCCAATACTCTTATTCTAATATACTACTACCTATTGTTTGTGTTTTTTGGTGAGCATGGATAGTGAGGATGGGTGGATAGAATTCCTTGATAGGTTTTGGTTTCCATGTTGTTCTCACGGGACATTAGGACGTCTCCCCACCAGTTCACGAGAGGTTTAGGTTTTCCCTACTAATTATACTTGTATGCTCACCCTACGTTTACTTTCAGGTTTCCAGGAGGACTACCGGGGCCGCGTGGGACCCTACTAGTCTGGAGAGTTGGAGTTGTTGTAGTTGATGTACTCTTGTTTCTTTAGGTATTGTACTTTGAGCTTTCTTGTAATTGTACCTTGTTTCAAAAAATTTTAAACATGCATGTGGGATTGGTTTGGGTTTATTTCCATTTACATGTTCTTTTCTTTTGGTGTTTGACTCATCCTATTTCCCGATCTTAAATAATAAAAAGGTTAATGCCTCCCATATTTTGGAAAACTTATACCCTTGGTGTTAGTCACCACTTTGGGGCCTACTGGAGGCGGGACTCGATGGTCATTATCTCCCCTTCACCATTTCCAGCTCAGGAAGGGCATCATTGGTTGGATGGGGTCATGAAAAAATGGTAACTGAGGTGATGGTTGAGAGATATGATGGATTCTGGAGTTAGGCACAGTGAGGATTGCATGGGATTGTAGGGTAACAGTGTTAGTTGTTCTTGGTGTGTGACATAGGCCAAGGAAGACCGGCTAGGACACATGATTTTAGGGCCACCCGTGATCCGATGCAAGGACTCTAAGCCTACCGAACGACCAAGTGATACTACAAGGATTGCAGGGTAGAGACCCCAGGAAAGCTACATGCATCATCATGATTGGGTTTTTACTTGATTTGGGTGTTCTGGGAAAGAAATTAAAATAAAATGATAAAATGAATCCCTGAGAATTTCCTTGCTACTTGGGATTAGGTGATCTTTGTTTACCATACATCTATGGCACCTAGACGTCATCCCCGGGTGACTCAGACGGCCGAGGCCTAGCATATTCAGGCAGTCTATCAGTTGAGGATTGACCGAGAGGAGGAAGATAACCAGTGGAAGAATACTCTCTGTTCATTCTAGTGGCAAACCCACAAGATGTACGAGGGTAGTACTTCAGATATGGAGATAGAGGGGTGTCTTGAGGAGCTAGGGATCGCTTTTACTTTGATCTGTGCTCCGAGGGAGTATTGGGTTCCCATAGCAGTCAGTTAGCTGAGAGGTGCGGCGCGTCAGTGGTGGACGTTGTACCTCGGGGAGAGGATAGAGGCAGAGGTTCTGTGGACTGACATTGATAAAGAATTCCGAGAGTAATTTCATTCATCCATTATCAAGGCGGAGAAGCGGAAGGAGTTACTCTCCTTCCAGCAGGGGAGCTTTTTAGTACGAGAGTTGGGGATTATGTTCAAGGATCTCAAACGCTTTTCTCTGGATCTCTTTCCGAATGAGGAGTCTCGGGTGAGACATTTGGAGGAGGCACTTCATCCTTCACTCTAGTATTTTGTCACCCCCTTCACCCTTCCGACGTACTTGGCAGTACAGAAGAAGGTACAGGTTGTAGAGAGGATGCACTCGCATGGAGGTGCACCATGAGAGGGGATCCAGCCGGGTTCTTCGATGGGGAAGGCAGTCAGTAGTAGGTCTCTTGGGATAGGACCTTCCAGATTCAGGCCAGTAGGGAGCAGGCCCCAGCAGTTCTAGTTCAGATCTTCTGGTCTTTGTCCCTTTTTCATGAGACCAGGACCGAAGTGTTTCTCTTGTGGAGGTTTCGGGCACATTCAGAGTCACTGCCCGACCCAAGCTCAGTATGGTGGAGGTGGGTAGGTTAAGCGCCCACCTCAGCAGCACCAGTTGCCGGCGAGGCCCTTCCTACAGCAGTCGGACCCTGCTCCTCCGAGGGCAGACTTTGTAGGAGGAGGCCAACCTTAGTGTGCTTCTCAAGGACCTTGACCAGGGCATGGTCAGGGAGGTAGTCGATATCAGAGTGGCAGAGGAGCTGGGTGTGGACAGTTGCACGCAGTAGAGTAGGAAGATCCAATAGGACCAGAGGTGGTGCGAGGTACGATTTGTTTTTTCAGCACATTTGTTTCTACTTTGTTCGATTCATGAGCTTCACACTCCTTTGTTTAACTGGGTCTAGGCCATGCCTTGGGTCTAGATGTAGAGAGACTTTCCGTACCCCTACTGTTGAGTACACTAGTTGGAGGCCAGACCAACGTATCTTGTATTTTCCAGGGATATGGGATGAGGTTGGGACCACATCGATATAGTGGGGACCTTATTTTGCAACATATGCAGCCATACGATGTCATCCTAGGCATCGACTCGTTGTTTTCTATTATTGTCGTTATCGACTGCTTCTGAAGAAGAGTCGTGTTCTTCGACGTGGATGGGCAGCATATAGCTTTTGTCGGCGAGAGGAGCTATCAGGTGGGAAGCCGGCATGTGAAGACTCTCCTTTCATTGTTAGGCGGGTTATCAGTGGTTTCAGATGATACAGAGATGATGGATTTTCCAGAGGTTGTTGGGTAGTTCCTCGATGTTTTTCCCAAGAAGGCTGTGAATCTACCCCCCCCCCCCCGACGTGACGTTGAGTTCGGGATAGGCTTAGAGCCTGGTTCCCATCTAATTTCGATGGACCCTTATCGGATGGCACCTTCGGAGTTGTGGGAGTTGCGGATTCAGATTGATGATCTGATGGTGAATGGTTTTATTCGACCCAGCGTGTCGCCATGGGGTGCTCCAGTTTTGTTCGTGAAGAAGGAAGATGGTGGTCTCAAGCTATGAATAGACTACTGAAGGCTTAATCAGGTAACATTCATGAACCGTTACCCCCTTCCAAGGATAGATGATCTCATTGACCAGATGAGGGGAGAAGGTTGATTTTCTAAGATTGATCTATGATCTGGATATCATCAACTGAGGGTAAGGTACAGTGACATCTCGAGGACAGCTTTCAGGTGTAGGTATGGGCACTTTGAGTTTTTAGTGATGCTGTTTAGAGTTACAAATGCACCAGCTGTGTTCGTGGGACTTATGAACTTTGTGTTTCGAGAATTTCTGGATTGGTTCGTCATTGTGTTTATCGATGACATCCCGATCTACTCAAGATCAGAGCAAGATCACGTTGAGCATATCAGGGCAGTCTTGGAAGTCCTTCGACACCACCAGCTTTATGGGAAATTGTCAAAGTATATGTTCTTGACACATGAAGTACACTTCCTTCGGCACGTGGTGTCTCAGCATAGAGTGTCAGTGGACTCGTCGAAGGTGGAGGCAGTTTTTTCTTGGGTGGAACCCAAGAGCGTAGCGAAAGTTTGTAGTTTCCTGGGGTTGGAAGGTTATTACAGGAGGTTCGTTTCAGACATTTCTTGAGTTGTTGCTCCTTTGACAACTTTGACTAGGAAGAACCAAGTCTTCCTATGGAGCGAGCAGTGCCAAAAAGCTTTCAACTACCTAATGGAGAAGTTGGTCAGTGCTCCGGTACTCAGGTTTCCAGAGGAAGGGTTGTTGTATGAGGTGTTTTGTGATTCTTCTGGCCTTGGTTTGGGGTGCGTGCTGATGTAGAAGAAGGGAGTGATCTATTATGGGTCAAGGCAGTTGCGCCCTCACGAGCCTAACTATGCCACCCATGACCTAGAGCTTGCAGAAGTAGTGTTCACATTGAAGTTTTGGCGACATTACCTTTTTGGGGAGTGCTTTGTGGTCTTATCAGATCACAGGATATTGCGTTATATCTTCTCCCAGTGTGACCTTAACTTACAACAACATAGATGGGTTGATTTTCACCAAGACTACGAATTCGAGATCTCTTACACTAAAGGTAAGGGCAATGTTGTGGCTGATGCCCTGAGCATGAAGTCACATAAGGAAGTGGTTCGGGAATCCTCTGATACTTGAAAAGTGATGGGAGAGTTGGATGCTTTGCACTTGGATGCAACGATAGAGGGTGTTAGAGGCTGTTTGTTTCAGATGACGGTATATTCCTCCTTGTTCTAGCAGGTGGAAGAGCCTCAGTGGGGAGACTCCGAGGCAGAAGTAATGCGGGATCGTGTCAATTAGGGGAACGCTCCAAAAGGATGGTTATAGGACATCCAAAATAAGATTCTTTTTCATGGAAGGATGTTTGTTCCGGAGGTGATACATGAGGGAGTCCTCCGTGAGTTCCATATCCCAACCTTGGTGGTACATCCAGGAGTATCAAAAATGTACCAAGGAATGAGGGAACCGTTTTGGTGGCCTAGGGTGAAACGGTCAGTGGCGGGGTTTATGGATAAATGCCTAGTGTGTCATCAAGTGAAGGCTGAACACCGTGTTCCCAGTGGTTTGTTCCATCCTATAGATGTACCTGAGTGGAAGTGGGATGACATATCAATGGACTTCCCCATAGAACTACCCAGAGCTCAGGGTGGTTATGATGCTATCTGGGTAGTGGTGGATCGGCTAACGAAATCAGCTCGCTTCTTTACAATTATGGAGTCGGGCCCAGTGAGTACCTTAGCACAAAGATACGTAGTCGAGGTGGTGTGTTTTCATGGAGTTCCAAAGACTATCATCTCATATCGGGATAGTCGGTTTACCTCACAAGCCTGGAGGGGGTTACAACATGCTTTTGGAACCCAGCTACGCCTTAGCACTGCTTTCCATGCCCAGACTGATGGGAAGACAGAGCGGACTATCCAGACGTTGGAGTAGATGTTGTGAGCATGCATTCTAGATTTCGGAGGATCAAGGGTGTGAAACTTGCCTTTAATAGAGTTAGCCTACAACAACAGCTTCTACTCTACTATTGGCACGACACTATTTGAGGCTATGTATGGAAGACCATGTGGTTCATCCATTTGCTGGGAAGAGTTTGGTGAGACAGGTGCTCTTGGGCTAGAGGTTGTACAAAGAACCACAGAGAATGTTCAGCTTGTGCGTGAGAGGCTGAAGGCTGCTCAGGACCGACAGAAGTCTTATGCTGATCGTCAGAGGTGGCCCTTGGAGTTCGAAGTGGGAGATCATGTGTTCTTGAAGGTTTCCCCCCGACGGGGAAAGCAGAGGTTCGGGAAGGGGAGTAAGCTCTCCCCTAGGTTCATCAGAGCTTTCGAGGTGTTGAGGCGAGTCGGTGAGGTGGCATATCATCTGGCCCTGCCACCTCTGTTGGAGAAGGTTCATGACATCTTCCACATCTCCTAGCTTCGTCGGTACTTACACGATGACTCTCTCATTATCGACTGGGGAGAGCGAGATATGGGAGATGATGCGACCTTTGAGAAATGACCAGTCAGAATCGAGGATCGTAAAGAGAAGGTGCTATGTGGACAAACCATCTCCTTGGTTCATGTATTGTGGAGGCATGGCGGCCTCAAGAAGAGAACTTGGGAGTGGGAGGCCCAAATGCACTCTATGTACCCGGTGTTTTTTTTGACTTGTGTTTTTCTTTGTTCTTCTGAGCTTTGTTTTGATGTTATGCTATGTACGTTTGATATATGTAATGCATGGATTGTTGGTTGTGAGAAGTTTTGTTTCCTTTTTCTCTAAAAGCGTGTAACATGTCCGGATGTGTAGGGAAAGGGAAAAACTGATCCTTAATCGAGATGCATTAATGCTGATGTGATTGAACCCATGCGGGCGAGTCAGTTCTGCCTAAAGCGGATAATATCTCGACATGGGAGAAGAAATTTTCCCAAACCACTTGTTCAGGAAGTATGTTGGTTGTACGATGTTGGGGGTAGTGAAAGTTGAAAAATCCTAATATATGGAAGCAGGAAGACACAATTCTTAATCGATACACATTAATGAGGATGCAATTAAACCTGTGCAGGCGAGTCAGTTGCACCTAAAGTGGATAATATTTCGATATAGATGAGGGAATTCCTAACCCATATGATTAGGGTTGTTGGTTGGGTTCCTGTTATAACGAGATCCCTAAGAGGTATCTTATTGGGTTCTTATGGGTTGTTTTTTTTAATTAACGGGGGCGAGAATGTTTTAAGAAGTATCTGATGTAATGGCTCGGACCTCTCCATCCATTTTCATTGTCGAAAAGAAGGGCATGAAGTGTTCTGGAGGGTAGAAGGGACTTATCCCACAATTTTCATAATTTTGTAACTACACACCGTGTAGTTTGAGTAGACACCATGTACCACCTTGCCGGTTATACCCCATGTTTAAGGCGTGTCCTTGCCGTGTGAAATAAATGAGTACACACCATGTAGCCCAAACTACAAGCCGTGTAGTGTCTCCCTATGTACGTGTTACCTTGAAACTGTGTGTTGACCAGTCAACGGCCATGTGCCGTGTTGAAAGCTTGTCCTTGCTGTGTGAAATAAATCAGTACACGCCATGTAGCCCAAACCACACGCCGTGTAGTGTCTCCCCGCGTATGCTTTCTCTTCAAACTGTGTGTTGACTAGTCAACGACCGTGTTCCACGTTGAAAGCCATGTTTGGAAGCCGCGTGGTGACCATGTGAAATGTCAAAGTACATGCCATGTACTATAAAGTACATGTTGTGTACATTAGTTTTTCATGCCTATAAAAGAAGGGGTCCTCTCCTCCCCTCTCCCTCGAGCAGAGCCGAGGGAGACTCCAAGCTCTTTTCTTCAATAACTTCTTCATCCGAGCTCCGATTAACGTTCCGTCAGTGGCCAAGGGATCATAACGGCGAGGCGTAACATCTGAGCTTGGATCTGTTGTCTTCCCTTCAGCCTTTCCTTCCCAGATTTTACCCGAGGAGGTTTTTCCTGGTTTTTCCAGAAGCGACAGACGCCGACGAACATCTTCTAAAGCTGATCCAGGGGAGCATTGTTATCAAAACCTTTTGAGGTAGGGATCTTACCCTCGTCTCTCTAAATTGTTTATCATGCGGGGTGGGTGTCCTCTTGTTTAAATGAAACACTTTTGAACTGGTTTAATAAAGATAATAACTGGCATATATAACGGGGATGGGAAGTTTGTGAATGCAGTTACATTTTTTAATATCCTGTAATATTATGTTGTGAATGGAATAGGCTTATGCCTACTAAAAATCATGGTTGTTGGGGGCCTTTGCTTGTGCAATTAAATGTTTCCCTATCTTTCTAGACCGTTTTTGTGAATGGAACTTTGTGGAATGTAGAATTTCGTTAATCACACAAATTTGGCTGATTTAAAATCTAGAACCCTTGTGTGATCACCCCGGTTGAACAAAATGGAATAATGAACATGTGGGCGGGGTCTTGGTTACGTAGTGTGTGATGGGGGTGTTTTGTGGGTTGTTGTGGATCGGGTGAGCAGCATGGCTATAGTTGGCTTGGTTGTGGGTTGGTGTGAATGCTATGTTGGTGATGGGCAGCGGGGCTGCAGTAAATGGAATCAAGGAATGATGATGTACGATTTTCGGTGTGTTTAAGGTTATGGTGGTTGGCAGTGGGGCTGCAGGGATGGGTTTGAATGTGAAAGAACTATGGAATGTGAATAATAAATAAAATTAGAAGATTTAATGAATGGTGGGGCATGGTAATAGAACATGAATAATAATCAATGGCATTGGTTAATAAGAAGGGACTTGTTTGTGATGCTTGTGTTTTCCTAACTTGATTTGGGGATGGCATGGATATGTTTTATGAACGATTGATTTGGTTGGTTGCGGGTAAAGGAACTAAAAAAATAATAATGTTGAAACGTGAAAATCTAAACGGGGTTGGGGTTGTTTGTTGTATGCATGCTTCATAGTAGCAGTGCCGAGTCATGTGCTCAGTTTCTTTGTTCAGAATCCATAGGTTGGGCTATGTGTTTGGTATACATATATATATCTGTATCTTTGTGTTTTTTCTCACCCCACCCATGTTGAGCACTTAGTGTCGAACACTCCCATTTCATGGGAGAGGGTGTTTTCTCTTAGTTACTAGCTCCTTCCTACTCCTTCTTCCATAGGCTGTGATGGCTTGAGGCGACCTTACACCTAAGACCCTTCAGGTAGGTATTGTTTGGGGTGATTTAGCCCAAGACTCTTTGAGAAAGTTTACTATTTCCCAAGAATATTCGGGATGAGGCCCAGGTGTGTGCAGGCGGGATGTGTGGTTTCGAGGCCCAGCTATGTGTGGGCTGGATACGTGGTTAAGAGGCTCAGGTGTGTGCGGGCGGTATATGTGGTTCCTGTGGCCTAGGTGTGTGCGGGCGGGAAGAGTGTGGTAGCGTCAGGATGATCATCGTTAGGAAGGGAGGCTAACTAGTGGGAAATGGTGCGAGGTACCCAATACTCTTATTCTTATATACTACTACCTGTTGTTTGTGTTTTTGGTGAGCGTGGCTGGTGACGTTGGAGGGATAGAGTTCCTTGTTAGGTTTTGGTTTCCTCTGTTGTTCTCACGAGACATTAGGATGTCTCCCCACCTGTGCACAAGAGCTTTAGGTTTTTCTTACTGAGTATACTTGTATGGTCACTCTACGTTTACTTTTAGGTTTCCAAGAGGACTACCAGGGCCGTACGGGACCCTACTAGTTAGGACAGTTGGAGTGGTTGCATTTTTTGTACTCTTGTTTCTTTTGGTATTGTACTTTGTGCTTTCTTGTACATGTACCTTGTTTCAAAATTATTTAAACATGCATATGGGATTGGTTTGGGTTTATTTCCAATTACTTGTTATTTTTTTTTGTGTTTGAATCATCCTATTTCCTGATCTTAAATAATAAAAATGTTAATGCCTCCAATATTTGTGAAAACTCATACCCTTGGTGCTAGTAGCCACTCTAGTGCCTACTGGAGGCAGGACTCAGAGGTCATTATCTCCCTTTCACCATTTCCAGCATAGGAGGGGCATTTTTGGTGGGAGGGGGTCGTGACAGAGAGTGATATAATCAAATATCCATAATAAATTGGTCTCTTGAGTCCTATAAAAGAGGTAAAAAATATAAAAAATATTAATAATAAGTAACCTCAAGATAGAAAATTTCATTATATTATTAAGAGATAGATCATAATATTTTATCACTAGAAATAATATCATAAACAATATTGATGATAATGAGATTGTAAAATAAATCCATTACAATATTGGTTACATTCGAATCATAAGTCCAATGAAAGATAAAAAATAAGAATTATATTTAAATCCATAAATTTTTTATAGGATGTATGACAAAATAAATTCATGTAAATTATAAAAACCACAAAAAATAAATAGGTTGTTTATACAGAATAGATCTCATAAAAATAAAAGTGAGATAAAAATTATTTACCTTATATCTGACATCCTTCATATGCATTAGAAATTAATTTATAATAAATATATAATTATAATACATATAAAAAAATAGACATATATATCATACCTTAGGTCTGAGTTCCATCATATAGATATTACGATGGTTTTAGTTTTTAAGTGGTATGCCCATTGGAGTGATATTTTCACTTACCATTTGATAGAATGAGGGAGAATAATAATTGTCTAATAATCATAATAAATATTATTTATATTTAGTATACTGATTATTTTATTTTATGAATAATATAAAATATTTACAAGTGGTAAGATATTTATAAAATAGATTGTGATTAGTTTGAATGATTACACCTTCTTTGAAATAACTCCTTTATATATCCACTTACTGGTTATAAGGATTTTTTATAAAATTTAAGAAACTATGGAATCTTGATAAGGGCGTTGAGAAGATAGCGTGGTAGCTATTTCCAGATGTAAAAGTCTTAGTGTTATTGGGAGATAGGAATTGATGTGTTCCACATTATAATGGATGGAAGGGGAACCCAGGTAATTTTTTAAAATATTCAATTAATATAAATTAAATTTTGAGTATAAATATTTAATTTTTTTTAATATTATATGATAATATTATAAAGAGTCTACATCCTCTAATACAAAAAATATTTAGTCAAATTTTTTTCATATTTTTGACCTTATCATTTGGGTTTAACCCGTTATTAACTAGACTGATAATTACTATAATATTAATATTTTATGTACATTAAAGATAAAAAAATTTACTATAAAATCACAAAAGTACAATAATAGACCACGTTTGATTTTTAATTACATATCCCATTAATTTAGAATAATATTTTATTTTTATGAATTTTCTTCCATTTAATAACATATTATTTGTTATAAAATATCATTAATCTAATTTGTAACACTATTAATTAAATTTAACTTTTAGTACATCAAGACCAAGGGATATATATAATATAATAATTTCAAACATCCATATAATTTTAAATACATCCTTAAAATTCATGGTACATTTTAATTCATTCATATTATATCAATTTTCATATTTCTAAAATCCTTTATTATATTTTCCTATTAATTGAAAAAAAACATTGTTTTATTGTTACACTAGCATTTAATGTAATTATATAATATATAAAAATTATAAATAATTTAATATCAAAATAGTAATTTCATTAATTGTAAAAAATAAATTCATATTCTTTCATAAATATTTGTTTTGTCTACATGAACATATAAGAGATTATTATGGCTAAGGCAGTGAAATTTTGTAAGATCATTTTTATTAAATATTTTATAGGTCATTTAATGAAATAATATCCTCTAAAAAACATTATTATGTCTAGGGAAATATTGGTAATACTTATTTTTTCATGTGATAATTATAAGAAAAAAATATCGCATTATTACATAGTTTTCTCTTTGATTAGAATAATTTACCCTTGTCGGCCAAGAAGGGAAGGAATAATGAAAGCACAACCATACTAGAAGGGGAAAGTGAAGGTCCAAGTAGCCTTATGAGAGACAATTAAGAGGAGGATGAGGAGTGCTTGAAACTTATCCAGCACTCCAAGGAGGAAATGTTGGAGAAATCTATACGTCCTAATGTTTCAGAAGAGGAGCTCAACAGAATTTATGAGCAAAGGCTGCAAGGTGATGCCACAGAGGAGCCAGAAGTCTGGTTGGATAAACAAGATAGAATACTAGCCCAAGGATTCAATAAAAATAGAATAAACAATGAGGAAATTGTTCAGACAATGGAAAGGATGATTTCCCACCTTGAAGAGCTTATCAGAAAGGATTCTGACTTCCAGGTTGGTATGCTGCACTGGGAACATTACAGAGTAGCTGAGTCAAGTAATATTAGCCTTGTGTTTAACCATTTTATGAGTTATTTGAGCACGTAGTGGTGAACTGCTAGTGTACTTTGGTTTTTCCATATTTCCTAAAATGGAATAATAAAAAAATTTAATTTGGAGGAGGAGAATAATCTACCCTTTACAAAAATAGTAAATTTGACAAAGGTTAAATTAAAATTTGAAAAAAATAATAATATCCTATTTATAATATATGAAAGTCATCAGTCAAAATACATAATGAATATTATCAATTTTTACACGTATAATTTAAAGAAATGTATTTAAAAATATGTGTGGCAAATACATTGAAAACTGATTTTTTGGATAATTCTATTTTAACCATGAAACATGATTTATTCTTATCCAATGAACATAAAAAATTACCAGATGATATTTTATGAAATTATTTTTAAAATTTTATATAAATTTAAATATGTTCACTCACCAATAATAATTAATTTAATTTAGTAAAATAATAATACATGATGTGGAAAATAGTTTTTTAGGAAAATAATTTTTATATATAAAAAATATGTTCATACAATAATCAACATAAAATAAACTAAAAAATATATATTGGATTATATTATATATTAATAAAATTATTTTTCTTTGAAAATCATTTGAAAAACAACTAACCTATTTTACATTCTGGAAAAAATATATTTTTTAATTAAAAACATTATTTTTCGCATTTAATTGGAAATAAAACTTTTTTGGTAAATACTTGAAATTAATCCTATGATAATTATAATTTTATTAACAAAACCATATTTTTTATTTTATGAAATTGAATTTTTTAAAGTTTCATAAATTAAATATAATCATTTCTCACAAAAACCAATAAAAAAGTTTCTTAATAGAAATATTTTTTTTTAATCATGCTATAACATTACTAAAAATATAAAGATCATTTACTAATATTTAATAAATACATTTATATTGAGATTGTTGTATATCTTTAATTGAAAATGAAGTTGATACTATTTAATATCAGCAATTTAATGACTAGTTTATAATGGTTGCATAATAATATTTTTATAATATATCACTATTTGTTTTAACTTAGTGTTGTGTGTTATGCCTGTTTCTGATGAAATTAAATTTCATTTCAAAAAAAATTACATAATAATTTATTAAGGTATCAAATGACATAAAATTATTATTTCTATATCTTAGATGTAATAATTCTTTGGAACATATGTCAATTCAATCAAACATGTTTGAGAATCGAACTACAATGAAAAAAGTTCTTAAAATGTTGTGCCTTCTCTGAATGAATATATTAGAGGAAAGGTCATCTGCTAGTCGTGTAAATGATTTCAATGAGTTGAGAAGTCAATGGGAATCTATGGTTATGATATTTAATAAGAAATTATTAGAATTGGTCATTTTCCCATCACTTATGGAATCATGGGATATGATGGTTACTAATGATATATACAATAGTTGTAAGAATGCATTGTTGATTTATAAGATATGATATCTTATTATAAATGTAAACATTTGGACGAAGGATTTATCAATTTTTTACTAAAATACATGTAGATTTTATGGTAGGTGATGTTACTGTAACACCCCCAAAATCCATGGTACGTTTCTCTTTGAATAATGCAATTTCTTTCATTGTATGTAACTTCGAGATTCTAACACACCACGACCAATGAAACTAGCCGTTATGAATAGTATTACCTAATTTTTTAAATTTTTAAAATTTAATTTTTCAAAATGGTCATCATTCTTGATTTCAGAATATCAAAATTAGTTTAGGTCGAATGTTTTGTATTTTTCTGAAGACATTCGATTTTTGATGAATAGTGAAAAACACTACGTTATTGGTTAAAAGTGACTTTTAATTGAAATAATTAGTTGTTTTAATTAAATTTATTTTAGGTAAAAATTGATACATAATACCTATATATATCCAATGTATTTCATTGGAGTCATTTTATAATGTGATTAGATATAAGAAAATTTAATTAAACTTTTTACCATTTTTTATCCACCGGCTAGGTGCATTTGAAAATTTACAAAAAAATAATTATACCACTTCTATGAGTTGAATTTCAAAAATTCGAGAGGCACAGTTAATATCAGTATATAAAATTAACATCAATAAGATGAAAATATTTTTTGGTGAATAATAACTTATGACTTTTATTTACCAGAGTTAAAAGTAAATATGGTATTTAAGGGTCAAAATGATATCATAATTACCCTATCACATGTCCAAATTCTCTTAGATAAGTATAATTATACCAAATATAACCTTATGAATAAAAACTGACCCCATTTCATCCACATGGATTAGATTAGGATATTTATTGTTATTATTTTTAAAGAAGAGTTAAAATAGTTAAATTCAATGTTTAATAACTAAACTACTTCTAATATAAGGATAAACATAATATAAATTCAACTATAAATATTCTTTATAAATCTAAAAATATTTCTTATATAATTTTATTTTATTTATAATTTTTAGACATTAAACAATTTAATTTATTTATGACACAATGATGATGTAGTAAATACCTTATTAATGAAATATTAAGATAATTGATATTATAAATATCCAAATAAATGTAAATTGAGACTTCTGATGAAATTCACTAATTTTATAGGCTAATATAACCTGTTACGGTGGGTTAAATAAATTTTATTCTAAGTGATAATGTGCTTTTATGGCCTTCATAAAAATCAAACACTAAATAGTGTCAAAATTGATATAATTGTGTTTTAAAACAAATATTATGTTATTAATTGATATAATATTCATAAAAATCTATGGTTTGGAAAAAGACTTAGATAAGGATATATATATTAATAAAGAACAACTGGGTGTTCTTTTTACATTTTATATTATTTTTATTAACCATATAATAAAAAAATACAAAGAGACATGGTAAATGTCAAACTATTTAACTAAGAGTTAGATCTAACAAATAAGGATAATATGATGACCTAAACCAATCTAAAACCTACCGGTTGAATGGTTTTCAACCCATCCCCACCTTATCCTCTATATATATCATTTTTGAGCCATCATAAATAGAAAATTATTTCATTATAAAATAATATTTCAAGAATTTCCAAAAGTGACCCTCACCACTTTTATAAAAGGGCACTTCCCCTTATCTAAAAATCACACCTCCAAATCCCTTTTTCTAGACCAAACTCTAACCAAATATCTATCCAACATTCTTCACTTCATCATAGAGGCCTTCCATTAGTCAGAAAACCAACCTATGGAGCTCTTTTAATCAAATTAACAAAAGAACCCAAAGAGGGGGTAAATATTTCATCACCTCTTTCAAATTCTTTTCTTCTTCCACTTCCTCTTTCACTGTTTTTTCTGTAAAAAAATAATAAATCCAAACCTTGTACATAATGTGATGTTATTATAAATTTTGTACAACCATATTCTTTATTATATCCATCCTATAAATGACAAAGTCACTATATGTGCATACGTATGACTTAACGTCTCCACGTCCTGGTGTAGTTTGTTATTCAAACACATCATTATTTGAATGTGTATAAAAATGAGAATAATTAAACTAAATAATAAATATAAAAATTTAATTATTCTGTATATATGATATACTGACCAATTACATATGAATTTTCCATCAATATAATGATATTTTTTCTCGTGTGTACAAACAGATTTCCATCTCCCTGAACGCGATGAGATTCATTTACCCATCGTAACCACTAAAAAATATATTTCAATTGATAAATAAAAATATTGTTTATAAACATAATATAATTCTATATATGAATAAAATACATCCTATCCACAACAAACATGGCTTACGTAACCAAGCATACAATGGAAAATGAACCAGTTAACACCCGATACGATGATACTACTAAAATATTATTAACAAAGCAATAGTAGTTGATCATAAATGATATCATATTTATGTATATAGTTCTTTGATAATTTAATAACAATTATTTGACTATTATACAAGAGGTTAAAGTACCATCAACCATGGAAATGTACAACATAAGGGTTAATTTCACAATCTCTTTATTATCCAAGGTTTTTTTTACGTAAGTAACTACTAGGGACTATTTATCATCCACATCCATGTTTTATTAAAAATTTATTTCAAAACATATTTACTATTTACTAGAATGTGGGTTAAACTCATTTATACCTTTATTTGAAATTATATGTTTTGAAAGGAATAGTTCCATCTTTTTCCAAACAAGGTTCTTTATGACCTTTTCGACAAAATTAAGTTAATAATGTTTTTTTATCTTATACGGCGGGTGAAACTATTTTTCACCGTTATAACATCATTGAAGCTCCCATTACAAGATTATAAGAATACTTTCAAAATAAATGTTTAACTTTATAATTATGTGACTCGTAAATGGTTTCCAAATAGAAAGAAGTATTTCTTTCAAATAATTTTCATTTCATCTATGTCAACATCCATTGATGGATTTTAAACTTCTTTAAAGTTGATTTATTATGATACAAATCTTCTATATTGTATCGATGGTTTTGTTAAATGTTTGACTATGTATGTCTTATTTTTATACCATTCATGGTTTATGGTTAATGTATTGACATTTCATATGATAGTTTTAATATGAATGTTTATGTTATGTTTCATCCTTTTCATGTGAGGAATGTATTGGACTTAGTATGAGTCAGGTGGAGCCCGATATATCTCCTCGGTGCATCGGTAGGTCTCATGAGATAATTAGACGTGGAGTTGGATGAGGCCTTTCCCAATGTTATATATAGTTTTGGCCGAGGCCTAACTCATTTTTAGACGTCTTGGCTGCGACCTTGACAAGATGTTTTAGAATGTCCGACATTATACATTCCATCATTATTAAAATAATAATGATGGTTCATGGGGTTATTCGACTAGTATAATACCCCTGACTATGTTTTTTTATGGAATTATTTACCAAAATCATATTCCTACTATAAAGTGGTCATGTTTATTAATTGTAAATGCATGTGTTTTTAATTAATCCCCATGCCTAATGTTTATGTTATCATCAGTGGTATTTCTTACCCTTATGGAGCATTTTATCTCACCGCCATCTTATTTTTCATTTTCCTTGGATATGAAGAAGTTAGTTATTAGTGACTTGCATGAAAAATCTAGGATGCTTGGATGATTCTAATATAATAAATTAGTGTTGTATTTATTTTCAAGTTTAATGTTGAACTTATGTATGTATCGTATTTCCATGAAGACGAAACTGATTGGTATTTCAAAACATGATTCCTTGTATCATGCCAAAGTTATGTAATAATGCACTGACTCTGTGTAACTGGGGTCAGGTTGTTACAATTCATTTCATTTAATATGATATATTCAGAAAAAGGGTGACAAATGAAGAGAAAGGTGAAAAAGAAATCATTTGTACAAGATGACTTCAAAAACATACATTGTAAAATGAATAGTATCTTCAATAATGAATATTAAAAAAAATGTTTATACATAAATTTATAGCTATTTTTTCATTATCTAACACCTTTATGTAAGGAATTAAATACATTAATTATATATTCTATATAATCAATAAAGTCATCATTTCCAAACTCTTGTGCACCATTTAGCTTGATATGTGAGAAATAGTGGATATATAATTATATACATTATATCATTTTCAATGATAATCTTTTGGATGGATATAGAAACATGATAATAAAAAAGGGTGTGAATTACTGAATGAGGGAAAAATACTTTCTAAAACTACAGAAAATTCATTACATCCACATAAAAAGGAATAGTCTAAAAATTGTTGGTTAGTTTCATGATGTGGTATTTTTATAAAAAAACGTGCATGTTGTGTAGACTATCGAATAGGGTTCCATTATGGTGACTCAAGGTGTTAAAGACTTTTATACATAACCATAAATTTAGATATTATAATTCATTCTAACTAATAAAAACTATAAACTCAATGGTATAGTGTAACTGCATGAGACACCATGGTGTGTACAATATATGGATTTTTCCTATAATAAGAATTAAAAATCATAACCATAGGAAGTATAACACTGGTGAATAGTGTATTTTTGTGAAGTACTAGCACGTGTCTTATTCATCATTGGAAAATGATTCGAAGAAGTAAATGATCATGATCATTCATCTCAATATATGTGATGATGCAGATTCAATCTCACAAGGGTCATTATACGAAATTCACTTCATGAAGGATTATATATATAATGTTTAATTTTTTTACTCACATTTCAGATTATTTTTGAACAATCATTATGTTGATATATAGGATGTAGGATAAAATTGGAATGAAGATGAAATACAATCTATTAAACTATATTGTTGAGTATGTGAGTAAGGATATTCAGGATTTTTATTTTGTTGATTAAGTCCATGTTAAAGAGACTATAACTAACAAAAAAAATTAGAATAGACTTATTGAATACAAGAATTAGATAGTTATTCAGAGATCCAAGACAATGTGGACAGAATATAGTTGTATAAATGATTTTTAGTAATATTATTTAACCATGTGGATTATTATTTGAATTATAGTATTTATTAACTAATAGTGAAAGAAGATCTAGATAAAATATATAGAAATATAACATTAAATATAACTTACCTAAATGTTTTCTAATGTATCTCTTTTTTCCATCTTCATATATGGTAAATGGGAATGATGCAGGAGAATTCTCATACAGTTTTATGATATGGAATTTAAAAAACTATTATTTATGCTACTATAAGAAAATAACAAAAATTTATTCAAAGATATAATTTCATATTCATTGAAAAGATTCTATATATATATTAATTTCAAAGGATGTTCACTTAATAAAAAATATAAGATGGATCATATCAATTTTGACCTAAATATAAGTATTATTGTTTTAGGTTATTCACCGAGCATATAAATTTGAGTAGTATGGTTAAGTAACAGAATTTATAATGTTCTAAAAATTTAAAATATTCCATGGTTTGGAAAACTAGAAACACCTAGGAAAAAGAAATATTAGGCGAAGAGTTTCAAAAATATAGGGTCTTGAAAGAGATAAACTTCAATTGTTGATATAGTTTTACTGGGTTATGCGACTAGTGTAAAATATTGATATGGAATTTAATATATACATATTAATGAAGGGTAAATCCTAACCTATGAAATGAGGATATAATCATATGTTACAATGGGAATTATGATTTATCAATGAAGGAGGAAATGAAGTCTGTACATATTTTTCAAACATGGGATATAATGGAAATGCTACTAAAGAAAATTGTACTATGGAATAAGATGGTTTACCAGATGAAATAATTATTATATGGTAGGAAATGATCAATTTTGAGTTCGGTTTAAATGTAATCCAACACACATAAAGAGTATATTTTTTTGAGTTATATTATTTGGTTGTAAATTATTCAATATTTAAAATGATGCTAATAGTAGTTAATGTGGAAGGTCTATTTTTGGATAAGGTAGATGTGAAAAAGTCAACCATTTTTATCATTTGGATGAAAATACATACATGTATTATATGATTGTTTTTTGGGAAATTGATTATATAAACTACTCTGTATAATAAAAATCATATATTTGATTAATTGGATATGAATATAATTGATCTTGAAGTTCGATTATTTCATCTAAGAATGATATTGTAAAATGTGAAATGGGGATTATTGCTTCTACTGAAGGATGTTTGATAACTATAGTTTCATCAATTTATTTAAATATGTTGATTTTATTCTATATATGGACTAGTGAAGGAATTAATATAGTTGTTTAAGGGAAAATTATCTAGATGATTTGAGGTAGAATACATCGGTTCCGTAAAATTAATTTATAGGATATAGATAATAAGGGAAATGAATAATATAACATATTTTATATTTCAATATATAAAAATCAATACGTTATTGAAATGATTTTTAATAATAAATTATATGTCTATGTGAATCCCTTATATAAAAAATACATGTTATATATGAAGAAATATCCTTGAATAGAAGATAAGGATATGTACATGGTAAAGAATCAATATTCATTAGAGATTAAAGTCTTTATATATTTCATTTCACAATTTTGAAACTCACACATTTGGTCGAAATAGTCATGGTGACCCATGAAAATAACATGAGTTTGTAGGTATGTGGATTATCTGATATCTCAAATATTTGAAAGGCATGTGATTCAATTTTTTAATATGTAATCCATTGAAGGGGTTTTTAGATGGGGAATTTAATTTAGATACCACATAATAAATGAACACTAATGGATTTTGGTTTATATGTGATGGGAAGGATAAAATATATATTTATTTACTATAACTAGTATTTTCTCTATCAACTGTGGATGTTGAGGAAATTTTAATCCTAGAAGTATAGTTTAATTTTCTAAAGGGGTTATTTTTTGAACAAAGTGTGGTTCCATCTGGGTAATGGGTATGATCCATAATATGATTGGTATATCCTTTCTATGGTTATAGGGGATTTATAGAGTCATGGATTTAGAATTTTGATTTTTTGGGGAAATAGAGGAAGTTCACTATTCATGCACATGTTTAGTTTTAATCATAAGGTAAGGATGTCATATGTCTCTTTGAGATATGTAATTTATTTTCATTTATTTATTTTTGTTTTTTGGACTATGAAATCCTCCAATAAAACTATAAAGGTGGTTGAGTTTTGATACAAGGGTTTTTTTATACCTAGAGGACATTTTTTTATCAACTTGAATATTCCCTAAAAACCACGTGACTTGGATTTCAATGGATAGTGGTGACCTCATGGAAAGCACATGATTTTGAAAACGGCGTATCCTTACCATGAAATCATATCAAAAAATAATATACCATTAAATTTCTGTGATTCCATTTGGATATTAACTATATTTTCATAATAATCCATCATTAGCATGATCCAAACACTCATTTATCCCTTATTGGACTCTCCATTTGATTCATTTGTGATCTATGATCATTTTGGGTTGATCTCATCAAGTTGTGTTCATTTTTTGTTCTTTGTGTTTCCCAATTTACACAATTTCATTTCTTGATCATTATTATACTTAATCCATTTAACCTAATTTTGAAAAGATTAATATATTTAAGGTTGTGTGTTGTGAATATATAATTTTATTTGTATATCTAGTATTGTGATGACTAGATCTTTTCCTTTCCCATCACCAATTGAGAAGGTAATGAGTTTTTCATCTTTCTTGTGGTATGTATACTTATCATATGGTATATACATTTACAATAATTAAGATCTTATGTTTAACTCTATATTTCATTAATGAAATTAATGATTCTAAATCCACGAGTTGTGAATTTGATTGGTGGTGGAAATTGGAATGGTATAATCAAACTAGTTTTTTTGAAATTAATTTTGATGAACATGATTTGTTTTTACAAATTCCTCCATGATAGTTTTTAAAAATGAATTTTCGTTATATAGGAAATTGATGTGTAGAACAATATAATTCTTTTAAGAAAATATACTTCATAAAATTATATGCATTCTCACTGTAAAAATGTTTTTTGGAACATTAATTGTTTTCTTTGAAGTAATGATGAGGAATAGTAAATTAAGAACACCTTGTGTTCTATAAAGAAATAATATTAGATCACTAGTAGTGTTATCATTAAATTGGAGAGGTTCTATGGTTGCCTTGATTTGTATTGGGTAGCCTTTCCAAGGGACCGATGTTCTAAGACATAGAGATCACTTATTTTGGCTAGTGTTTATTATTTTTTCATAGTTCTGCACATGTTTTGTTTTAATTTCCCCTTTAGTTCGCTAAGGATACATTATGTGCATATATTATTCTATTTGTACCAACTCTCTTGATATGAATATTATTTTTGAAACCTATCTTAATCATGTTATTATTAATCATTGAAATATGTTGTGTCATGTTTCATTGTTTATTTAATAAAAAATGGTTCTGATTATAAATACAAAGGATGATTTTATATAAAAATTTATTTCCTCTATAATTACATTTGAAATTTATTTTATAACTGAAATATTATATGAAGGTGAATTAAAATTTTTAATATTTATGGCCTTCCTTAATTGAGTAATATTACACCCACCATAAATTTTCATTAGGACATATTTATTCTTAGTTATTAGGATTCATTTAAATGGGGGTGTTTAATGTAATGGATCTCTCTCCTCATTCGTATTTCATTTTTGGTGGATTGTGATTGTGATGATATATGGTCATATAAATATAGACCCATGGGTTTATTAAAGTACAATTTTTATGTACTTTAGTATTTTATTCTTAGCGTTTTATCTATTTTTAAATGTTACCTTTTTTGGTTTGGTTGTTTTCTATATGACGTATTATGGAAATCATACATTATATTTGGTCTTGATCCAATCAAAGGTCTTTTTTGGGTGAAGTTACAACCATAATTAGTTTTATGATACATTTTTTCTTGTATCTAGCCTATGGTGGTTACGAAACAAATTCTAAGCCTTGCACAAGGACAACTAATGTCACATTATGGGTTTGCACGGGTTGGTAATTTTTAAATTGGTTCTAAAGGGTCGGGTAACTATTAAAGCCTTCGTACATGCACATGTATCACACAATCATGTAGTTGTTTAATTAATGGACTAAATATAAGACTATTTAATCTTGAGATCTATTATGTGAATATTCATATCCATCTAACATTTATGATAAACCATAAGATACCATGGGATTTTCAGCATATTGTAGTATCCTAGTGTATTGTTTTGGTGTATTGGAATCTTTTTTCTACATTTATTAAGTGATTAATATAAGAAATAATATTATAAATGGGCTATATAATTTTTTTATATAATAATCATCCTTCTAGAACATGCATATAAATTATAGTGAGGAATCTGTGGTGTGCCCTCTATAAGAAAATCCATCAAATGACTCAGCTCTGGTGGATGTGACAGTTTGAATGATCCAGTTTATGGGCCAAGTAACCAACATTGAACTAGAATAGATGGTATACCATGATATGTAATTAAATTTAATAATACAGTAACCATTCCTAGTTACCATGTACCCCAGTAATTATAGGAATGTATTGAGGAGATTGAGAGGATTTGCATCTTCATTAAAAACTTCATTTTCTTCCATGTTTGGATAAAAAATATAAATTCTTAAATTGTTGAGAAGTATGTTCTGGGAACCAATTTTAAAATCCATGTTCTAATAATATCTAATATGGGATAAATTTAATTGATCCTCTAATCAATAGTTATATCAAAATAATCCAAGAGTGGAAAGGGAACATGAGTATGTTTATATGGAGTAATGAGATTGTTATATCATGTAGTGTGATACTATATTTTATGAGTTGGTACACCTTTCTCCATTGATTATTTTCTACGACCATATCATGGAGTAGTGTTTTGATATAGGTTTGTGAAATATTTTTTTTATATTATATAACTACCAACATTCATGGAGGATGTGTATAAGGTAGATATGGTTGAGGAAAATATTCTTGGCCAGAAAAGAATCTTCATAGATACAATGACAAATGGAGGAATCTAGAGGTTTCAATCATTATAGAATTGGAAAATAAGTAATCAATTTTGAGGTACTATATGTACCGAAGAATTCACATCATGGCATATTCAAGTTGTTTGTCACTAGTGAGAATGAAATGGAAAAATACAAGTCTATTATAAGGTATCTCCCCTAGAATGCAAGGAATGCGATAAAAATATATATCTTTATAATTTTTATAAGTGACTATATTGGGGTAGTAGTGTTTGATAAAACCACCCCAAGGGATCTCTGTTTATATCTGATGTTAAAAAATGGCTTCAATCACAACCTCATTCCATGTGTGATGCTTGGGATTCAATGTAAGAGAGATATCATGTCTGACATCTCTATGAAATGGAGTGGTATCATGTGGATTAAATGAATGATCCAAGTACAATGATAGTTATAGTGTCTAGATTATCCTATATAGTTATAGAGATAGGTCATATAGGTGAAACATTATAAATAATATCATTTATTCTTATTTTGTTTTGGGATTTCAATAAATTATTTTTATTTTTATGATGAATCATTCCATTCCATTGGTATTGTAGTCATAGAAGATATTTAGACATACCATGTGTCTTGATTTGATCACTCACTATAATTCTATATAAATTTTTTTTTTCTTGATCATGAAATTCATGATGTAATAATTGGAATTTATTTCTAGATTGACTATAAATCCTAGATTTTTTTTGTCATTTTATTGGTTAGATTCATTCATATGATTTGGTGACTCATGTATTTTAATGTGAGTGGCATCCTTTATATTTGAGTGTAGGTCAACGTTCCCCAAGTGTAGATATTATCCCAGTATAGTTTTCATAGATGGTTATTGTTTATGTAAATTCACATCATTGTTTCCCTCTTCTAACATTGGTGAGTGAGTATCCTAATGGTTTTTGGGATGATTTCATTAGGTATCATCTTAGATGAATGTTGAGAATCCTATTTACATTGTTCCGGGGATGATTCTCATTTGATGACCTTTGTACCATATGGAACATAAAAAAATTAATGAATGATAGGATATTATTGTGGATATTCAAAACTATTAATTTATTCATCTTAGAGCTTCACCTTCACTACTACAAAAATGACATATATCAGTTCTCAAAAAGGTATTTAACAGCACTATTAAAGCACTGTAAAGCTCCACGCTAATATGGGGGGGGGGGTCCCTTTTTGCAGTTCTATGAAAAGTGCTGATAAAGTCCTCTTTTATCAGTGCTAAAAAAAGTGATGATAAAATAAACCTTTATCGGTGCATGTTTTAGCGCTGATAATAAGGTCCTTTATCGGTGCTTTTAAAAAGGTAAGATAAAATTCAACAAAAATTTAAAAAAATAAAAAAGAATTAAATAATGTGGGGAGAGCTTCTAACAGCGCTTGAACCGCCCCCATTATCTGTGCTAGGTGGTCTCCTGTGCGCATCCCTTCCCGCGAATCCTCAAACGCACCCCTTCGCATCCACCCGAACTCGAACCCGCAACCACCCCCTTTTGTGGCTGCACCTTTACCACTAATCTATTTCGTTTTTTTCTCAGTTTAATGATATATCTATATATATATATATAGATTAATTTTTATTTTTATATTGATATAGATTATTCTTAATATAAATATATTTATTCATATTTTTGTATATATATATTCATTCGTATATTAATATATATTTATATTTTTTTATTTATTTATATATATTGAGTTATAATTTTTTATCCGTATATTTATTTTTATATTAATATATACTTATAAGATTATTTTTAAATACATTTATGAAATATGTTTTTTATGTTTATTTATAATTAAATAAATAAATACATACAAACACACATTTATACAACACACACACACACACATATATATTTACTAATAAATGAATATATATGTGTATTTGAAAAGCCATATAATGATAAAACTATCATAACATATAATACAGAAGCCCGTTTCAACTCCACAACTAGTCAAATAGAAGAAAATGAAACAATCATTGATATGATTTGTGGTAAAGGGCTAACAGACATCCGAATCAGAAAGTTATACCTGTTTGAATGTTAACAAATCGGTGTATCCCAACTAAAAACTTATTTTTGGAGGCCTTCAAGGCCTTTTTGGCCTCAAGAAATTTGACTAAAGCTTTACTTCTCCCACAAGCACATAGAGCTCATCACAGGACTTGATTTGACATGCTGTAGAGCTCAAATGGACACCCGGATCAAAAGTTATGGCAGTTTGAAGTTTGAGTTACATTTTCAACATATTTTAGATCTTTTATTAGTTGTTTTGATTTTTTGTGTCTTCAAATTGTTATTAAATGATTTTTAATCGATAACAATTTGAAAATTATTAATTAATAATATTTGTTTAAATATTTTAAATCCAATTTCAATAAATTTCTTATATATTAAATTTAATAGTCTATTTTTACGTATCTAAAACATATTTAAATAATATATATTATATTTAAATCACTATAAATATACTTATATAAAAATAATTTATTTTTCAGGTTTTTTTTTGAAACATAAAGTTTTTCAACAGTAGGAAAAAATAATGATAAATCCCCCCTTTATTAGTGTTACTAAAAAAGAATTGATAAAGGATTCCCCTTTATCAGCGCTAAAAAAAGCACAAATAAAGGGGCTGTTATCAGCGCTAATAAAAGTGCCCCGTTATGAGTTCTTTTTTAGAGCTGATAATGGACCCCTTTATCAGTGCTTTTTTAGGGCAGATAAAATGGTAGTGCTTCCCTAGCCAATTTTTGTAGTAGTGCTTGGTCATCACATATTATCTATGTAATGAAAGTGGAATGGAGTTTCTGACATCGTGTTGATTATCATAAACAAAACATGGATAATGTTAAGATCAAATATTTCTCTCCTTGGATTGATGACCTCAATGGATCTTGGTGTATTCAAAAGAGTTGTAACACCCCACTATTTCATAGTATGTTATTTTATTAAATGTAATTTTATAGCTTGTGCTACATGCAACACCGAGATCGAGCATACCACAACTTACCAAACTAGCTATTCAAAAAGCGGTTATGAATAGTAATAACTAAATTTTTAATTTTATATTCTCCAAATAATTTGAACATTAAATTTATGTGTTTATTATACATAATATAATAACAAAATCAAATTTTCATATAAAAGAAGTATTTTTTTAAATTAAAATTTACCAACATTTAATGGAGAACCATTTTTCAATCCAATTTTTGACACATTTATATATTAAATTTGACGAAATAAACGTCTTCTTCCGAATATGGTCATAAAAATTTAGTTTTGAAAAATTTTGGGTGCTTTTTAGATAACATTCATATTTCGATGAATAGTGAAAAATACTATATTTTAATTAAAAACAACTATTTTAATCAAAATAATTTATAGTGTTAAATTATATATTTGAATGGTTTTGAGGTAAAAATAGATTATAATTTTATCATTTAATCCAATGTTGGTCATTGGATGTAATTTTACATTTAAATTGAAAACAAACACATATCAATCTTTTGATAGTTTTTACTTCTAAAAAACCCACTTTCTAGTTTTGATAACGGGACTATTTTTTTAAATTAATTAATAAAACTTCTATGTAATTAATTTTGTGAAATAGACATAATTTTTGAAATTGAAATATCAAAATTATCTTATTGTGAATTTTTGGTATTTTTCTGAAAACATTCTATTTTTGATGAGTAGTGAAAAACACTATGTTATTGTTTAAAACCGAGATTTTATTTAAATAATTATTTATTTATTTTTAAATTTAATTTATGTCAATATAGATACATAATACCTATATAAATTCAATGTAATTCATTAGAGTAATTTTATAATAATATTAGATGTATAAAATTTTATTGAAATTTTTTACCGTCTTTTTGCCGACCTCCTAGGCACATTGGAAAATTTTCAAAAACCGTAATTTTACCGCTTATATTAATTGAATTCCAAAAATATGAGAGAAATTGTTTACATCAGTAAGAAAAATTTGGTTCATTAAGATGAATATAATTTTTGTGAATAGTAACTTTTGACTTTTATTTACCATGGTTAAAAGTAAGTAGGGAAAATAAATGTAAAAATGATATTATAATAACCCTAACACATGTCCTAATTCTATTAGATAAGTGTTTTTCGACCAAAACCAACATTAGGAATAAAATATGGTTCTCTTTGGTTCACTTGTATTAGATTATGACATTTATTATTATTTTATTTAAAGAAGAGTTTATGGTGTTAAATTTAAAATTTCTAAACTAAAATATTTTCAATATAGGGTTATAGATAAGATAAAATCTATTATAAATACTCATTATAAAGATAAAAATATTTCTTACATCATGGTATTTTATTTACAATTTTTAGACATTAAATAATTAAATTTATGTATGACACAATGGTGAGCCAGTAATTAACTTATTAATGAAATATTAAAATAATTTATATTATAAATATAAAAATAAATGTAAATTGATACATTTGATGCATTGAAAGAATTTTTGATATTAATATGAAATTATAGGGTTATTTTAATGAATTTTATTCTAAGTAATAATTTTGTTATAACTTTCAAAAAAACCAAATACTAAATACTGTCAAAATTGACATAAATGAGTTTTTTTAAAAATATTACATTATTAAATTAAATATTTTTCCTAAAAATATTAGGATCAGAAAAAGGACTTATATAATCATATATATATATATATCATTAATTAACCACTTGAGATTTTCTTGGTAGTTTATAGTATGTTTATTAATAATACAGTGTAAGAATACAAGAAGACATGGTTAAAGTTAAACTATTTAACTAAGAGTTAAATCCAAAAGATAAGGTTAATATGGTTACCTGAACATGTCTAAAACCTATTTGTAGAAATTGATTTCAAACCATCCCAAACGTCACATCGAAATAAATATATTTGGATCCATTATTAACCAAAATTTATTAAATATTAACATAATATTTCACGCTTTTCCAAAAGTGACTGTCACCTCTCTTATAAAAGGGAACTTCCCCTTCTCTTAATCTCACACCTCCAAATCATTTGTCTTGGCCAAACCCTGCCCAAATATCCTCCCAACTACCTTCACATCATCTTAAAGACCTTCCTTTGATCCTAAATCCAAACTAAGGATCCATTTTGATCAAATCCAAAAAAATCACCCGAAGATGAGGTAATAATTCAATCACCTCTTCCATAGTTATATTCTTCTTCCACAACCTCTTTCATTGTTGTTTCCATACCAAAATAATAACACCAATACGTTCTACAAATGGTGATGTTTTTATAAATATGATACAACCATATTCTGTATACTATCTATCCTATGAATGAAAAAGTCACCATACATGTGTACATACGACATACCGTCTCCACATCGTGGTGTAGTTGTTTTTCAACACTTCATTATTTGGATGGGTATAATAATTATATATAATTTAATTAAATAATAAATATAAAATTTTAATTATTCTTTATATTACATATAACATCCAATTATATACCATTTCACACTCAATTGAACGATATTTCCATTCGTACGTATGTATGGATCACCGTCTCCATGAACACGAAGAGATTCAATCCCCATTGTAACAATTTCAATAATAATTTTCATTTTATTATTAAAAATAATGTTTAAAAATATAATATAATTTTGGGTATGAATCAGATAAATACTATCGATAACAATCATGAATTACGTAATAATTCATATAAAGGAAAATGATTTAGTTAACACCCGAAACAATGATACTACTAAAACTTTATTAACAATTCAATATTAGAAGATCATATATGATATCATATTTATCCATGTGGTTCTTTTATAATCTAATAATAGTGATTTAACTATTATACAAGAGGTTAACGTACCCTAACTGATGAAAAAGTACTTGGTAAGGTGTTTTCATCGCACTTATATTCCCGTGAGATTCATGCTATATTTGACACTCTGTAATTTTGAGCGGTGTATATACTAGCCATGATTGTATTATTTGTGTAATATACATTAATTTATGGGTATTTACATCTTCATTTTATGATCCTTCTTTCATGGGTTGTATTTTTCCTAAGATACCAAATCGGTAAAGGAATTTATTACTTTGATTTCCACTCATTGGGTTTTACACAATCTTCATTGATTATTTTACTCGATGATTATGTGTGAAATCAATATTTATTTATTTATATAGTAATTTCCACTTCCCATTTTGTGGATATAATTTTTATTCTCACAATTACACCAATGATAAATTCTCAAGTCATCAATATGAATTTGATATGAGTAATAATATGTCAAATTCCATTAATTGAGTTAAACATCCAAGTCATTGGTGTTGTTTTTACAAGAATATGTGTGAATGTCCTATGACTGATTTACACTGAATATCCAATCATATTTAGTGTATTTATATTTTTCACCCATAATTATGTCATTGATTTATCCTTAACCTAATGATATATTATAAGGGTTTTATTACCTATAATATTTTTATTCAAGATTATCTCATTTGGTTAGGAACTCTAACTAAAATATCATTTTAAATGTTTTGAATATTTATTCTTCTAAATATTTTTCATTAATATCCATTTTTAAAAATGTTTTTAAATACTTATTTATATGGACATTATTGTTTTAAAAATAAAATTTCTTTCTAATGTTTCAAAATGTATGGGACATGTTAATTCACAAATCTATTTTTAATAGTGTTTTCATAAATAGTGAGACTTTTAAATGTTTTCATGAAAAAGGGGATATATCTCTCAAATAGTTTTTCTGATTATTTTCATTTATGTTAATATAGTTCAGAATTATTTAGTGAGGTTGATTTATTATAATAAAATATTATATATTTGATTGAATGAGTTATGTTTGGCTATAGATGTTCTATTTTTATGCCATTCATGGGTTGTGGTTAATGTATTAACATTTAATATGCTTGTTTAAATACAAATGTTTGTATTATGTTTAACCTATTTCATATGAGGATTCCATTAGACTTAGTAAGTGATAGGTGGAGCCTGAAAAAGCTCCTTGATGCATCGGTAGGTCTCATGAGACAAACTACTGTCATGGAACATGTCCTAGATAATGTTTTATTTAAATTCATTTCACAAGGCCTTGAATATGTGGTTATGATGTCCGACATTACACATTCCATCATTATGAAATTAGATATTGATATTACATTTGATTATTCTACTAGTAGAATATCCATTTGAATAAGTAAATGACATTATTTGATTTTATTTTCTATATTATACAGAAGATTAGTTTTAAAAGGCTAGTGTTTTAGTCATATACATTACCTTAAATTTTTATGATTATTTATGATAGTTTCTGCTATACTGTTATCCTAACATAGCATGTGAGCTCACCCCATTCTTATGTTTTATTTTTCCTAGGATGTGAAGAATAATATTATGACTGACCTCTAGGAATAGGCTAAGGGATGTAAGAGAGTTCAAAAGAGATAAAATGTTGTAGTTTTTCATTTGATAATTTAATGTAATACTTATGTATGTATCAAGTACATCCAAGTCTACTAAACTAATAGGTTTTTTGTGACATGATCTGTTTTGATCATCCCAATGTTATGTAATAATGTACCGAATCTTGGTAACTAGGGTTGTGGAATTACTATTGGTATCATAAAAAGTTTAGTACATGCGTTGGAAGATAGATTTAGAAAAACTATAATTAGAAAACACTACCCTTATATATACTTTGAGGATTAGTTTAGAAGAACATCCAAAATTTTTGGTAATGTAATTATTATGTGGGTTTTCCAAGAAATAAATCCTTGTCTAGATATGAGCAGGTGGAGGCAGCTCTAGAACAGATGTACCAAGGAGGAAAAACTCTGACCCGGAATTTTGTGCTTTACATGAGGTATCTTGGTACATGAAAACGGGTCTTGCTGCACTCTTGGTTCTGACACACTTGGAGGATATGATTATAAGAATTCACATTTTACATAAAAATCGATTTGACGGCTTTTAATATAAGATGAGAATAAATTACCTTGGTTAATACAAAGGTGTTTTAGATTGAAAATAAGTTGTCATGATATTCTATAAATAATTTTCTGACAATTGTTACTCACCCAATGGTTTCTAGTTTTAACCAATGGCTAGATTCCAAGGAAGTCATAGTAACATTGAACATGATTTATAAGCTGGGAACAATTTTGGAAATGAGAAATTAAATGGAATGTTGATAGGTGTGAAAGATATCATGCTCATGCCAAATCAGTTTTCCATAAATATAACCAACAAAATATATATTAACCAACTACCGGACTAAACAAAGAAGAGAAAGGCAGTGAATGATAAGAGCTCAAGTAGTGGAGACCAAGGAGAAAAGAAATCTCAATTTCCATCATGCGAAAAATATTGAAGGAGACACCCACAGAAGTGTCTTAATAGAACAAATAAATGCTTTATGTGTGGGAAATAAGGACATAATGTAAATAACTTACAAGGAAAAATGAAGAGTACTATAGAAGAAAATAAAAATGATCCCAAGAATCCATTTACAGTCATTTTTTGTAAATATACGTGACCTGAGAATTACCCAAGTTAATTCCATATTCTATAGGATAACATCTTGGTTAAGGAATAACCAATGTTGAAATAAATGGATGGTGAAATGTTTAAAAGTATTACTGCTCTTTGTTGATTGGATTACTTTGGATGTCGTTTCTCTTGTATGTTTAACCCTGTAATTTTTTATGTGAAGAGTCTATTTGAGGAATAATTATCTTTTCTCTTGAAGATATAATTATAAATAACCATTATGGTTATTATAATTCATGAATTTGAGGAAATTATTTGTTATTAAATTTTGGGATGAAAACGCGAGGCATGAGATAAAATTTGTGGTTAAATTATGTTATGGTTATTTTGAGGATTTTATCTCATTTTGGGAATGTTATAAAATATAGTCTTTGAAAAAAGATTACACGAAGACCGTGTGACAACCCATCGTGTCAGACATAGCTGTGGGAATCAAATCCGCACCCAAAGTGCGATTGGGATTTATCACCTACCGTTGTACTACGTGAAGACCCAGGTAAGTGTGACTAATTATTTTTAGTTAAATGATTTTATTGATCAATAATAAGGTGATTTTGGATCATATGGTTTATCAAATGGATATCCATAGTATAGGATAATTATTTTGTAATTAAGGGATAAATGTTATTTTTGAAGACGTACGCTCTGTTGGGAATACCATATGCCTAATGAAAATAGAATTATATGGAATTTCATATGAGGAGTAATGGTGGAATTTTTTATTTTCGAGGAATCTATGTTCATTATATAGATTCAGGTTATTAATGGAAATGGTTAACCTATCATAGATAATATGGGATTTTGTTAATTAAACTTTTGTATGAGACGTTAAGAGCAGTTGATTTTATTTGGAGATAAATGTTAAGATTTTCTATGAAAGAATATGTGATTAAATTCTTTTGAGATTTGGGTTTCAATATTAGTTTGGATTATATTGAAGGATTTTAAGGACAATTTTTTATTGAATGGTATTTATTGAACTTGGGGTATTATTTGTTCAATTTTGGAAATAAAGATTAATATTTATTTCTATAAAGGATTAGCCATTTTGGGGATTATATGATCTTTTACAAACCATTTGGTTTTGGTTAATATCTAAAGTCATGGGAAATATGTAGTTCATCAATTGTGGATTATGTGATTCTCTAGAAGTTGATTCCAACACCTGAGGTGTGACCAAGTAATCTTGAATACTCATAATTTGGGGGAAATATTAGTTAGTGGTCAAAAATTATTAAAGTATGAAACTATACTTAAAATTCAAGTATAACTCATTATTTTCATAGTCAATCTCGGATATAAATTCCTTAACATTAGGAAATATAACTTAAAATAAAAAACATTGTCTGTTTACTTTTATTATTGGGATACTAATGACTGTTTAACCCATTACTAGTTTATGGTTTACTTGTTATTAAATTTCTTCTAATAATGTTTTCTATCACTCTCCATCAGAACATGACACTTTTTTTATCTTCTATATCCATGTTTTCCTACATGGAATCCTAGTATGGGTTTTCTTGGGTGACCATTGTAATTTTCTTTCTTTCTTTTAATGTGATTGTTTTATTGACTGTTTTTAAAATGTGGAACATTTAATGAAGTTACCAAGACCAATTTTAAAATTACAAGGATGAAATTTCCAAAAGGGGGGAATAATGTAACACCCCAGGATTTCATAGTAAGTTATTTTCATTAATTTAAATCAATAACTCACGCTACACAGAAAATCGAGTTCGAGCGCACCACGACGTACCAAACTAGCCTTTCAAAAATAGGTTATGAATATTATTAAATTCATTTTGAATTTTATATACTCCATATAATGTAAAAATTCATATTATGTGTTTCATAGACATAATATATGAACAAATTCAATTTTTGGATAAAATAAATATTAAAAAAATGAAATTTTATCACCTTTTAATGGAGAACCATTTTTAAATCCAATATTTGACAATTTTATAAATTCAATTTAATGAAATAATCATTTCTTAAAATAGGGACATAAAAATTTAGTTTTGATAATTTTTCGGTGCTTTTTAGATAACTTTCATATTTTCATGAATTGTGAAAAAAATAAATTTTAATTTAAAGAAATATTTTAAATAAAAATAAATTATAGTGTTAAATTATATATTTAAATGGCTTGAGATATAATTAAATTATCTTTTTACCATTAAATACAATTTTGGTCATTGGATGTAATTTTACATTTAAATTGGATATAAAAACATATCAATCTTTTGATAGTTTTTACTTCTCAAAAACCCGCTTTTCGGTTTTGATAACGAGAATATTTTTTTAAATTAATTAATGAAACATTTATTTTTTTAATTTTCTGAAATAGATATAATTTGTGAATTTAAAATAAAAAACTTATCTTAGAGTGAGTATTAGGTATTTTTCTGAAAACTTTCGATTTTTGATGAATAGTGAAAACACTATGCTATTATTTAAAACCAACCTTTTATTTAAATAATATTTTATTCTATTCTATATTTTTTATTTTAAGTCAAAATAGATAAATAATACCTATATAAAATCAATTTAATTTTTTTGGATTCCTTTTATAATAATATTAGTTGTATAATATTTTATTTAACTTTTTACCGTCTTTTTACCCACCTTCTAAAAACATTTACCAATTTTCATAAAAGGTAAATTTACCTCTTAAATGAATTAAATTTAAAAAATCAGAGAGACACAGTTGACATTCGTATGTAAAATGTGGTTCAATAATGTGAAAATCGTTTTTTGGTGAATATGATCTTTCGACTTTTAATTACCACTGTTAATAGTTAATAGGGTAATAAAAGGTAATCATGAAATTATAATAACCATAACACATGTCCTAATTCTATTGGATAAGTGTTTTTTTTGCCTAAATAATAGTTAGGAATAAAATATTTTTCTCTTTGGTCCACTTGGATTAGATTAAGACATTTATTATTATTTAATTTAAAGAAGATTTAAAAGTGTTAAATTCAAAATTGCATAACTAAATAATTATTAACATATGGTTGTAAATAAGATAAATTCGACTATAAATATTAATTAGAATTTTAATAAGATTTCCTACATCATGGTATTTTATTTATAATTTTTAGATTTTAGATAATTAAATTTATGTATGACAGAATGATGATGCAATAATTACCTTATTAATGAATGATTAAAATAATTTATATAATAAATAAAAAAAAAATAAATTTATACTTTTGACGCATTAAAAGAATTTTCATGATTAATTCAAATTTTTTTGATTGATTCCAATGAATTGTTTGCGAAGTAATAATGTTGTTATGACAATCAAATGCACCAAAAACTAAATAGTGCCAAAATTAACATAAATGAGTTTTTCAAACAAATATTATATTATTAAATGATATAATATTACTAAAAATATAAGTTTCAGACAAAGGATTTATATAATGATAGATATATCATTATTGAACCACTTGAGGTTCTCTTGGTAGTTTATAGTAAGTTTATTAACTATATAGTGTAAGAATATATGAAGACATTGTAAAAGTTAAACTATTTAACTAAGAGTTAAATCTAAACGATATCGGTAATATGGTGACCTAAACTATTCTAAAACATATTTTTTGATGGTATTGAAATCCCTACACATATTATAATAAAAATAAATATATTTTACCCATTATTTACAAAAAAAATTTATAATAAAATAATATTTCAAGTATTTCCTAATGTGACACTCAGCTATCTTATTTAATAGAACTTCCCCTACTCTTAATTTCACACCTACAAAGCCATTTGGATCAGCCAAATCCAGCCCAATTATCTTCCAAACTACCCTAACATCATCCTATAGGCTTTTAATTGATCATAAATCCAACCTATTTATCCCTTTTGATCAAATCATAAAGAAGCACCCGTGGAAGAGGTAATAATTTCATCACCTCCTTTTAATGTTATCTTATTCCTCCACTTCTTATTTATTTTTTGTTTCCATTTCAAAATAACAAATCATGTACTTTATACATATTTTGAAGATATTACTAATACGGTATAACTATATTAATTATTCTACCCATCCAATGAATGACAAAGTTATCATACGTGCGTACGTACGACTTTCTGTCTCCACATCGCGAAGTACTAGTTATTCAATAGTTCATTATTTGGATGGGTATAATTATGATATATAATTGATTTAATTAAAAAATATATCATGTTAATGTTTCATTATATATGATATAAAATCCAATTATATACCATTTAACCTTCAATTGAATGATATTTTCGCTCGTGTTTACGTACTGATTACCATCTACACAAACACGATGAGATTCAATCCCAATCTTAAACATTTGAGAATAATTTTTATTTTATGATTAAAAATAATTTTTAAGAACTTAATATTATTTTGGATATGAATAAAATACATACAATCCATAACAAACTTGACTTACCTATCAAAACATACAAACGTAAAACGAATCAGTTAACGCCTGAAGGAATGATACTACAAAATTATTATTAACAAAGCAATATTAGAAGTGCATATATGATATCATATTTATGTATGTGGTTCCTTTATAATTTAATAATAATGTTTTAAATATTATATAGTAGGTTAACGTACCCTTGATCAAGGAAAAGTACAAGGTAAGGGGTTTTGATCTCACTTTTATTTCGGTGAAATTCATGCAATATTTTCTACTATTTCATTTTGTGTTTTGTAAGCACTGCTAATGATTGTATTATTTGTGTAATATATGTTAATTTATGGGTATTTTAGTTTTCATTTTATGATCCTTCATTCATGGGTTGTATGTTTTGTAAGTTACTATATCTATAATGGAATTTATAATTTCGATTTCCACTCATTGGGTTTTATGAAAACATCATTGATTATTTTACACCATGATTATGTGTGAAATCACAATTTATTTATTTATGTAGTAATTTAAACTTCCCATTTTGTGGATATACTTTTGATATACATAATCACTACATTAATAAATTCTCATGTCATTAATATGAACCTGATAAGAGAAATTTTAACTCAACTTCCATTCATTGAGTTAAACATTCAAGTCATTGGTGTTGTTTTTACAAGAATATGTGTGACTGTCCTGAGATATATTTATACTGAATATACAATCTTATTAAGTGTATTTATATTTTTCACAAATAATTATGTCATTTATTTATCCTTAACCTAGGTATACAATCTTTATTAGGCATTTCATATCAATTTACATTCCATTGAGAGTTTTTTGTTGTTATTTCCCAATTCACTTTTATATGGCGTACATACTATAATTTTACATGGTATATCATGAATCCATTTACTATAATTATATTATAATGTTTTTATTACCTCAAATATTTGTATTCAAGCATCTCTCATTTGGTTTGGTACTCTAACCAAATTTTAATTTTAAATGTTTTAATGATTTATTCTTCTAAATATTTCTCATTAATGTCCATGTTTTAAAAATATTTTTAAGGATTTATTTATATGGACATTAATGTTTTAAAATTAAAATTACTTTTAAATGTTTCAAAGTGGTTTGGGACACTTTTATTTAAAAATCTATTTTTAACAGATTTTTGATACATAGTGAGACTTTAAAATGATTTTAAGAAAAAGGGGACATTTCTCTGAAAATATATTTACTAATTATTTTTATCTATGTCATTATACTTCATTATTATTTATTGAGGTTGATTTATTATAATAAAATATTCAATATTGAATTTAATGAGTTATTCTTTACTATTTATGTGATAGTTTTATGCCATTAATGGTTTGTGGTTAAAGTATTGACATTTTTATTTGCTATTTTTAATACGAATGTTTACATTATGTTTCACCCATTTCATATGAGGAATGAATTGGAATTTTTTCATAATTGGTGGAGCCCGCTATAGCTCCTCGATGTGTCGGTAGGTCTCATGAGACAAAATAGTGTCTTGACACAAGTCCTTGACATAATTATATTTGTAGTATTGGAATGAGGCATTGAATATGTGGTTATGATGTCCGACATTATGCATTCCATCATTATGAAATTTGAAATTGATATTACATGTGATTATTTGACAATAATAATATCCACGTGAATAAGTAAATGGAATTATTTGATTTATATTTTCCATATTATATTAAATTTTATTTTTAAAAGGTTTGTGTTTTAGTCCTATACATTACTTTAAGTGTTTATGATTATTTATGATAGTTTCCGATATATAGGTATCATTACTGAGCATATGAGATCACTCTTTCTTATGTTTTACTTTTTCTAGGATGTGAAGAAGTATATTATGACTAACTTATAAGAATTGGATAAAGGATATAATAGTTTTCAATGGAGACACAATGTTGTTATTTTTCATTTGATAATTTATTGTAATACATATGTATGTATCCAGTACATACAAGGCTACTAAACAAATTGGTCTTTCAAGACATTATCTATTATGATCATGCCAATTTTATGTAGCAATGCACCGAATCTGGGTAACTAGGGTTGGGGTGTTATAGAGTGATATGAGATTTGAGTACAATAAAATCCATTTTTTAGATAAATACATTCTTCATTAATTTTTTATAACTAGGCATAGGTATTCTGAGTATCCTATCATGCGATTTGGTTTTGACAACACTCATATGTTGTTTAGGTAATTAATGAATTAAATCAACCATTTGTTGATGGATTATTTTATTTTTTTATTTTTAGTAGTTATCCTAGTTTATTCCTAATCATATAAGGATTATGCATTTTATTTTAATATCTTATAAAGGATATTGAATGAACATTGTCTATAGGGAAAGCTATCCAAAAGATATTTATGCATTCAAGAGGTGAAATTTCTCGGGCATCAGAATTCTATGAATATTTTTTGAATGGATATATGGATTATTCAAAAATTAATTTCTTGTGTACATTATAGAAACAATTTTGAGATTGGTAGTTTCTTAGGATTATCTAGTAATTACTTTTTTTTTGTTTGTGACTTCTCTATGATTTTATCTACCATGGTTGTATTGAACTATAATGGTGTGAAATTATTTTCGGGGAATCAAGAATTTATATATTTTGAGGTTTACAATTTGATATTGACTCGACATTAATATTAATTACTGTATAGTTATGTTTAGGAAATTATGTATAGTGTAACACCTTAGTTACTAGTTTGTACTGTGTTATAATGAAGGAGAGATATGATTCAACATTAAGATATCATAATTTATTCCCACATGAGTATAAATACCTCATTCATAATCATAAGATATTGAAATTGATAAATTATTTTATTAATTTTCACACCAATTTCATCAGGGAGTGGTTTATAGTATATTTAGACCATACGAGATTGATATATGTATTCAATAAGAGGAATATAAACACGAATAAAATATTTTGTGGGGATTTCCATCCGTCCTTTGAAATTTAAACATAATAAACACCAGGAAAAGAATATTTGGGTGCATATGGTTTAAGACTAAAATTTCTAAAATAAGTAATGAAGGAATTAGTAGTAGAGTGGTTATTGATGGGAAATTCTTTCAATGATACACATTTTACAAGAATATTCTGCTTTCTTTTTCATTGGATGTAACAGTAATGGATTATCATTTTATACTAGGATAGGTGGAGGAATTTGAATGTCAAAACATAATTTGTAATGTTCATTCTTGGTAGACCTCAATTGATTATAAATAGTCTGTAGATAGAGTGTTGAAATTTTGTGGAATCATTGATATTCAGATAAAGTAGATAAATGAATTATATAGCGATTGACAAAAACCCAATAGGTTTGTGCACTCTTTAGTTATAAACATGTATCATGACTTTAGAGTTCATTAATTGTGGCTAATAAAAAGGATATAGATCACAAATTCTCAATCTTGGTGACTTATGCATTAGATGATTAAATATAAGCATCAAAATTTCACTCGTATTATGAGACATTTATACATTACATTATGAAAATTGGATGTGATAACAATGGGATTTCTTATTTGGATTCATCAGAATCATAGTGATAAGAATGTGATACGGGTTCTTAATAAGAAGCTCTTAAATGAAATGTATTTAATACCTATCAAGGAGTAAATTAATGTATAAGATCATAATAAAATATATATGAAAGCGATTGTTAGACTTATTTTTATTCTATAGGTTATCCTTTAAGATTGCGAATATTTATTCTCATCATATATTTCAAGTTGATTATAGGTATAAATGGTTTCTTATTTAATTTTTTGAATGAATTTATATCCCAATAAATATTTTTAGACTTATCAAGTAATCTAGATTCATGATGAAATTTTTCGAATATGGGCTCTCTACTTAAAAGCATCATGGAAGAATAATCTACCCTTTATAGTGTTTTCTTCTAACAATAGTTATAAATAATTGATTCAGATGGAACCATTTGAGGTGTTGTATTGGACCCCCTATATATTTATTATTTTTTTAGAGAGGTGGAATAAAGGTCAATTGTTAAATGAATGTTTATTCAAGGGAAAATATATATCATGAAAATGATATGTAAAATATTAGTAGTAGTTTAAAGGAACCTATAATCATATATCAAGCGACATAATCATTCATTAGAGTTCAAGGTAATTGATTAGTTTTTCCTCATATTATCATCACGGTTTAGAAATAGTCATTTTGGGAATTGAGTTATGATAGAACATTGTTATATCATCCTGGTTGAGATTCTGGAGTGATATAAGAAGTTAGATTTTAGATTACACATAACTAACTGTTTATCTTCTTTCCATAATGTGTTTTAAATTTAATAATAAAAGAGTCATTTAGTAGATGCATCCCACATGATTGAGTGGGAGAATGTTGAAGTTTAACCAATCATATTAGTTTTGTAAATTATTATTAATATATTAGAATGATATGATATGGTTTTACATGGAATGATAATTCCATTTGACCAAGTGATATGTATATGTGGTGGGAGGAACCATGATACAAGGGAGCTTGAGGATTTGATGATATGAAAATGGATTTATTTACATTCTGGATTGTGATCATGTGTATTTAGAGGGAAAAGATTCTTTCATGTTATGGAGAAATGTGATGGTCATTGGGTCACATGTATGATTAATTTTGATATTGGATTAACATTTTTGAGATTTTAGAGGTTATGAAGAGTTGGGAAAAAATATATATTTTTCATGAAAATAGGAAAGGTTTATGGTTAGTGCTAACCCTGCAGAAGTTGTTTGATATTGCTAGGTGTGTTCTAGTGTTGATTTTGACTATTTGAGCGTAGTTTTCCTAACCATTCTAATTACCATGAAAATTTTGATAGGTTAAGGATTTTCTTCCAGAGGATTTTTTACAGCTTGAGCATTGTTTATCAAATTGTGGGACAATTCATAATAAGTCTTAAAACACTATTTTCATAGGAAAGTGGCTACATCATTGTTTGTGATCTATTTATAACCATACAACCTAACTGTTTAGAAAATTACCAAAATTTTAAAAAATAGAATGTGAATTATAATATAATTTATTTACTCTAAACTTCTATAAATACCTCATTAGCTCAAACCACACCAATATGATTCATTGGAGGTATACCCACCTATTTCTAAGGTTCTCCTTGGATTTTTTAAGTGGATCTCACCATGGTATGTTTTGTATTTCATTCAATTTATACTCTGTTAAATATATATATATATCATCAATCAATCCTTCCCATAATCCATTAAAACCCAATTACGATGTGATTTTTTGATCTATGGTTGTGAGTAGATAATTATAAATTTTCTTTAATGATATATAATTTAATGGAAAAGATATATTCATTCCCCATATGTTTTTAAGAATGTCAGGATGTTTTCAATTTTTAGTTTAGAGTCCCAATAAAATGGTCGAAATCAATGAATGAATTAGGTTCTTGTTGTTCCATTTTTTTAATTTATGAACTATATTATTTCAAATACATGAGAGGTGAATGTTTTATAATAGATATTGGATTTTTTTTCCTAAAATAGGGTGTCTTTTGAAACCCATTTTGGTTTAAAAGATATGTTTTAAAAGAATGATCCCTAGATAATTTGGAAATGGGAACAAATTTTTAATAGTTAATGTTATTTGGATTTCTATAGAAAATATTTTCTGTAATTGTCTCTGTGAAATCTAAAAGAGTTTTACATGGATTTTTTTTTGAAAAATGTTCTTTTTTTAATGTAATGATGATAAATATCACATTGGGATGAAATTGGGGAATGGGGGAAAATGGAAATATGTGAGACATAGTTGAGTATTATATCACTATGAGATGATGAATTAATGTCATGGTTGTTAGTGGGTATCCTATTTGAGGGACCACGGTTCCTAGACAAATAGTTCACATATACCAGCTAGTTTTTATTATATTTGTTAGTGGTAATCATCCTATTTTTGTGATTCCCACATTTGTGATTTGTTGATGAATGATATGCCAAAATTTATGTATTATTATTTTCACATGATATGAATATTAATTTTGAAACAAGTTTTAATAGTATCCTTATTTCTCATAGATATATATTATGTCCTGTTTTATTGATTATTGAATTTGTATTTTTTTGAAAAGAAAATCAATGCATGAATTTTTATATAAAATGGTTTATTAAGGATTTTTTAGAAATAATTATTATAATTTATCTAATAGATACATGTGGATATACATTATAATTATTCTTGTTGGTGTATAACATAGATTTTAGTCCTACAAACAATATTTTTTTTGGATAAGGTATCCTGTGTTTTGTTGGATTCATTTAAAGGGAAGAGTTACATGTAGAGGGAAACTCTACATATTCTTGTTTTCTTTTTGGTGGGGATGTATGGTGCCGAAAAATTGTCACATAGAGATGAACTTACAGGTTTCTTTAGTGGAAATTTTGATAGTGTTTAGTTTCAGCATTTGGACATTTTCATCCATTTTTTTGTTTTCTTTTTGGTATGTTTTTTTTGGAATTTGATTTATTATAGACATCTGGATTGATAAATTGTTAATTTTAATATTATTATTTGATTGATAATGGTCAAATATTAATAAAATTAAATTTTATGATCCCCTAGTTGTTTTCTCCCAGTTGTGGAGTTTGAGAACACGCATAGAGTCCAGTTGGAGGCCAATTCTGGTGAAATTATTTGACGGCCCAGATTGATCTATTAAACTATTAACATGGTAGAAAAAATGAATTTTTTTTTTCAGTATTAGGGTGATTAATCTTTTGAAGAATAAAATAATTTAATCTATATAGCAACACATTCAACTGAAGTATTACTTCATATAGAATCTTGTGTAGTATAGGGTTCTAGATATATAGACAATAAGTTAGATTCATAACCTAGTAAACATTCTGACTAAATTAACAGTCCAAGAATATATGGTGTAGTGTTGTTTCCTAGTAGGAATTATATGAATATTGGATCAAAAATCAATGTAGTATTAACAATAATAGAATAATGTATGTTTTAAAATGATTTAAGACTTTATGGATGCTTTGAATGAAAAATTCATATGTGGAATATTGTCTGGAATCACAATATGGACATTTATATCAAGAAAAGTATTATTATTTTCAGAAGGATATAATTTCTAACTCAGGTAATATAATTATGTGTATGTTGTGTAATGAAACAAGGAGTCCATATTTTTTATTTATACATTTACATATGTGTAGAGGGGAAATAAATTTATTTTCAGATACAAGTATTATTTAGTAAATGATATTTGTACAATTAGAGTGTTTCGTGGGATGCTAGTGGTATCCTTTATTGAGTTATGAATTACTAATAATAATTCATTTTGACTATCTAATGGAACATTCGTACCACTTGATGGTTGGGGTAACATTTATGAGTGGTGACAACATAATTATTAATTTTAATTTCATTTAAATAACACAATAGTTCTGTTTCTCCTTTGTAGAATGCATTTTTTAGGAAACATTTACTTAGAAAAGATTCGAATGTTCTGTAAATGTAATATAATTTTCCATGGATTATTCAATATTCTACATCTTATAAAATAATAATGTTCTATGTTGATTACTTCATCGATTCATATTAGTTCTATTTTGGCAGTGAGACGAGGGCTTTGCTATGACGATTTTTTAATGGATAGGGTGCAACAATACTCATAATTTATTCCCGAATATATACAAATGCGTGTTTTGGGAATTTGGAAATTATTTCTCCCAATATTATGTTTCGATTGATGCTGGAATCTCAAATTTTTAAAGACAATAAAAATTACTATAATGATACCATTGACTTTGATAAGGGTGAAATGTTTAATAACACCGAGGGATTGATGTTACTGATGTCCTTGAAGATCCAAAAAAGTCTTATGATCGCAATAAAACAAACTAGTACTCACTCGTGCGTATGCACGACATATTGAATTATTGGTTTTTCGTTCAAAAAGAATGTTATTTGTATAAGTTACCCAGTAATAGTAATGTTTATTACTTTGTAATCAAATAGTATTGGTACATATAAATTGAATAGGAGGGGATAAAATATGGACATAGTAATATAATATTTGAAGAGAGAAGAGATACAGGAAAAGTATTTTTTTTATTTTTGAAGGAAGTTTGAAAAACATTTCCAAAGGTATTCATATCAAGATTCTCTACCATTATGGGAAGAGGATTAAATTGAATAAAAAATGTCAGAACCCAATCTATAATTGCATAATAGTCTATGCAGTTGAGATGAGATTTTTGCGAAGCGTGCAATGACCAAAGGCTCGTTGTAATATGTCTTCTGCTTCATTGTCCAAAAAATGAATTCTTTAGATGAAAATAAAATCATATTGATTAATAAATAGTAGGGAATATTTAAATATGAAAATAAAATCTAACAATTAAACAGAACAATTTAGTAGTAATAACAATTAATATTCTACAAATGCACAATATACTGGATAGTAACAAACTCTAAAAAAATCAAACATGATTTTCAAATAAAGACGTATAATATGGATTTTTTCTATATTATATGAAGATGGATTCCTTTTAATGTATACAAATAGAAAAAATAATTAAAAGAGGTATAAAACATGGTGTTTTTGTACATCATAGAAAAAATAGGTACTATAAAATGATGAGGTAGAAAACATGTTATATAACTGTCAGTAATTTAATACATCCTATCAATGAAACAGATCATTGTCTCATGTCAGTGGAAAAGTTTTTGATACATCCAAACAGTTTTATAGAACATTGAACTAGGAGATTACACATTCTAAAAATGAACACCATCATAGTCTAATAAAACTAAATTTTCTTTTTCTGCAAAGTTCACCGAACATAGGATTAGAAGATAGGTTGTGACCTATTTCATCACTGCATAGGTTTACAAACCATTACTATTGAAACATGGTGTTCAACTAAACGTGACTAATCTTCTGTTCAAATATTACATACCAAGATGGTATTTTTTAAATTGTGAAAACAAGAAATTGAATTGATAGGAGGAAAAAACCATGTAGTTTTTTACAGTATAAAAATTCAAGCAATGTAGATTGAACACAAAGATAATAGGATAATGAAATGGCTGAATTCTTTCTATGGAGAAACCTAAATCTCAATTTACAATTTTTTACTTTAAAAAAATGTAATAATTATTTCATTACAAATATGAATTCAACAAATAGTAATGAAAACTAATTAAATAGTGAACATGTATTTTTACCATATCTTTGCAGCATCACATTTAAGTCTTTTTTCAATTTTCCTATTTACATTTCCCCTCATTCTGCAGTGTAATTCAGTATATTGACACGTTGTAGGCTTTTTGTCTAAATAGATTTGGACATTATCTTGAAGTTCATCCTCATTATCAAAATGACATGATAGATTTTTCCATAGAGAATATTTTGTTAGCCGACTTTAAGTTAGAATATGCATCAATTGAAATCATTGAAACACATATCAAAGTTTTATCAGTTTACTATTATTTGCCAGTATACAGGTTTAGATTGAAAGGATTGTTTTTATTAAAAAATATTAAAATACAGAATATACATTTTATTTATAGAAATTATTGTTAAAATATTGGAAATAATTAAAAACATAGTATAGATAACAGTTATATAAGTGAATAAAAAATGGAGACATATATGCTAAAATAACTAATTTTTTTGAAACATGATCAAATAATAAAAATTATGTTTAGTTGCATACACCATGATATCACAGAAGTACCTATACAGATTAAAAACACTTGTGAAATGGTGTGGAATAATGTGCCTATATGCCAGAAAATGAATACAAACATACCCATATAAATAATTAGAAATATAAAACACAATATTTTAACTTCCAGTTTACCATATCATTTCACCATGATTCCCCTGAAAACATTAAATTCTCCATCCAATTCAAGGATTCCACAAACAACCATGATTTTGATGAGACGATGAACCTGATAATGTCTCTAACCCTAACAACCTTAATTAAATTTATGATCGTGATACACTTGATAGCCTCGATGACCATATTTCAATGGTGAAATTAAAAAAAATGAAACTGATGGCCCTATTTATTTACACAATTGAAATTACATGGATGATCCCAATTATCTCAATTACAATGGGAACACCAATAACATTGATGACACAACAAACATTGATGGTACCAATTATGTTGATGGACCAAATGATACCAATAAACCTAATAATGCTAATGAAAATATAGTTATTAAATAAGAATATGTATTTAATATCAATGATGACTAAAATGATGATGATAATGACTTGGTGAAAACAATGACCTTATCAATAATGAAAAAACCATTAGGTTTGACATGATTAACATTTACGTTGGCATCCATAACCATGATGATATCAATGAACTCAAAAATGCAGATGAAACTTATGGTATATAATAAGTTAATAACACTAACATCCCTAATAACCAAAAAAAAATAATGAGTTTATTAACTAAGAGAACTTTAGGAACATTGAAATTTCCCAAAAAAATATGATGATGTGAATAATGATACCATTTCAAGAATAATAATTACATTGATGAGATCCCTGAATCAAGAAATATAGACTACAATAATGATGGAGATACCTTTATTGATCCTAATATATTAGATTACCCTAGAAATTTAAATACCCAGTTGATTTTAATGTCATGGACCCCAATAATTATAATGATAATAAATATTATATTGACATCGATAACCTGAACTTTGTAATTCTTCAATTGATCTTGATGGAATTGATGTTCATTAAAAAATAGTAATATTGATTTCCCCATTGAACATGATGGCCTAATGACTCAAATAATACTAATTATTCTGCAACCACCATAAATTCAAAAAAGGATTATAATATATACTATTTTGAGGAAGCCAGAAACCCTCGATGTTCCAAGGATTACCATGATGTTAATGAACCAAAAGAAAAAATGATCTCATTGATTTCGATGACATAAGATACATAGTTGTGTTGATAACCATATTAACATAGATACTTTCAAAGATTTCAAAGGGCCTGACAATACTGTTTATAAAAACATGAAAAACACTCCTTGTTATGTTAAGGATGACATCAATGGTAATGACTAGATGGATCTGATAAAACCAATGGAACTAGTGGTGTCAATGGTCCTATTGAAACAAACCTATCCACAAAATCCATAAACACTAACGATAATATAGACACTATTGAATCCAATTATACCAATAACTGTATAAGTATCTATGATCCCAATGAAATTTATGACCTAAATGAACTCAATTTAACAAAAAATGTTTAATACACCAATGAAACCAATGCAATCAATGACAATGATATCTCAGATGACCCCAAGGATCCTGAAATTTATTAAAAAACCAATGATGAAAATTATGCTCAAGAAAATGATGTTGATGATGAAAAATTATATTGCAGGAACTGATGAATCTAAAGAAAACATTGACCAAACAACAATGACTCCCCAAAGGAACTAATTATTCTAATGACCACAACGAAAAAGACAAATCAAATTAGGAAAATGGACCTCATGACACCAATGATGCAATAAATATGGATACTAAGGATGATAATAATGATCCAAAAAATACTGATGTCCTAGGTAGGACTAATAACACCAATAATGATGAAAACCATGATTAAAATGAAACTATTAAGATAATAGTGAAACAAATGAAATAAATTTCTTTATTGACATCGATGACACTTATTAATCTAATGAAAACAACGTTGTCGCTGACCCTAATGACTCTATAGGTTGTGATGGTACTCGAAATACCAATTATAGTAATAGAACTAGAAATGAAAATGGATATAGTGTCACCAAAGATACAGATAATGAAGATGATTCATGTGACACTGAATAACTCTATGATACCAATGACAAAAAGGATACTAACAACCTTGAATATGTTGATGACTTCAAGGACAACGATAAATCTATTGACATCATTGATGATGAAAATACTTCTTCCACCAACGATACTATAGATATGGATGATACTGGATATTCTATTAATGAATACACTAATGATTATAAAGATGCAAAAATCATGACTAAATAGAAGAATGTAATTATTTAAATGAAATTTATGATGTAAAAAATCCCAAATAGTCATAAAAAACTTGTTACATAGTGAAATGATATCGAATATGTTGATGATCTCGATTACGTCATTGATTTTGAAGATACTGATAATCTCATTTACAGAATATCATTAAAGACATAATTAAATAAATGAAAACAATGACCCCAAAACCCCATATACGATGAAGAAATTGTAACATCCCATGTAAATAAAGAATAAAAAATTTTCATATGTATTAATATTTACGAATTAAATATTAATTTTACTTTAAATGGGTTGTTATGTTCGATAGCGTACCCGATACGCAACAAAGTGTTTCTTTGAAATCTTACGTTGCACACTAGTAATAAAATAATATTAATTTAAATGGTAGTTAACACATATGAGTTGTATTGGCGGGAATGGTTATAAATAACTAAAATATGATTATATATGTTTTTTAAATGTTTTTTACATTTATCCAATAAAAGGTAAAGGATTAAAATACGGAAAGAATTCAATTTTAGGCATATATACCCTAATTTTCACTAAAGGTTCACTTATCGCCTTTTGATAGAGAACCATCATTAAATATAGTTTTGGTCACTCTTATACATTCTATTGGACCAAATAAAACTCTTCTTTAGAATCGAGACATCAAAATTTACTTTGTGTAAATTTTTGGAATTTTTCTGATAAAGTTCATTTTTTAATGAATAGTGAAAAATGTTGTATTTTAATTCAAAACCTCTTTTTAATATAATTGATTTATATGATTAGATTATCTTTTGAATTGGTTTTGGAGTTTAATTAGAATATATTTTTACCATTTAATCCAATAGTGGTCGTTGGAATTAATTTCACATTGAAATTGGACTTAAACTAGTGTCAATCTTTTGATACTTATTGTTTCATAAAAACACTCTATTTGTCATGACAATGGGAATTAATTATTAAATTAATTAATGTAACTTATATGATTTTAATTTTTTAAAATATACATCATTTATGAATTCAGAATATAAAATACAGCTTAGGGTGAAGTTTTGGTATTTTTCTGAAAAACTTCAATTTTTGATGAATAGTGAAACCACTAAGTGGTACTTATAAAAACTGATTTTCCGTTTAAATGAAATTTTTCCACCTCTGTTTTTTGAATTTCAAAAATCCGACATACATGGTTGTCATTAAGTAGTAAAATTTGGTTCAATAGTATTAAAATAATTTTTTGGTGAATAGTAACTTTTATGTTTTTAATCGCGAATAGAGGTAATTAGTGTAATTCAAGGTAAGAATAATGTTTTAATAATATGAAATGAATTTGATACAAGTCCTACCCTTATTTGATGTGTCATGGCCGACCAATACAATCCATGGGTCAACTTGGGGACCCAATGGAGCCACTTTGGAAGGAAAATGACATTAATATCTTTTTATGTAATGTTAAAGTAAAAACGTCACCAACATGAGTTATTTTACTAAAACAATTTTTAAATGGGGTTATACAAGTCATATTTTTGAATATAAATATTCATTAGAAATCTAAAAATATTTCCCACATAATGATATTTTTTTATATAATTTTTAGACATTAAATAAAATAAATTATTTATGACAACATGATGATGCAGCGATTACCTCATTATTTGACAATTTAAATAAAATGAAAAGATAATGTAAAATATAAGATCTACCCATGTCAAAAACCTACTGTATGGGTGGATTTAGAACTCTTATCACCTTATCCTATAAATATATAATTTTGGGACCCTTTTTATCCGAACATAATTTTATAATAATGTATTTCTTTTAACTTTCCAAGAGTGCCCCTCCTATCCTCTTATAAAAGGCCCCCACCTCTACCTACTTACCCACACCTCTCAAGCCTTTGGCTCGGCCAAGCTCTACTCTTTTTGTCTCTCCACATCCCTCTCCTACTTCTAGAAGCCTCACTTGGGGCAGAAGTCTTCCCAAGGATGCCTTTGAGCTCAAATCAAAAAGAGTTACCCGTTTTAAAGGTAGTGTTTTCTCTTGTGTTCTTTTGTTTTATTTTTCTCCTCCAACCCTATAAACTCTTTTTATTACTTTATTTTATAACAAAAAAAGTATCTTAAATATACTAGGATTTTGTTATAAGAAGTATTCAAGCTACACCTACACACATCTCCGTCTAATGGTTAAACAACATATAGTTTATGTGGTTGGTGAATTTCTGCCTCACGAAACGATGATTGTTCAATCTTGTTTTAACACCTTTAATGGTAGCCATTAAGATGTCACTATATTTATATGTGATATATAATATATATATTTTTTCCTTAAGCTTCTGTATTTTTCATTTATTGCATAACTTTATGGCTTCCATTATGGGTATATGCGATATCTTCATTTTAGGAAGTGCGGACTACCGCCCCCTCAAAGTGATTTGATTCATTAATGCCATATGTGGGACGTATAAAGGATGGATTTAAAGTTATTATATATGATGCTATACTAGAATTATAATATACCTTTATATCATTATTATTCCTTTCCATTAAATTATGAGATAGAAATGAAAGTAGTGTTCATGCGTACGTACGACTTACCGTCTCCATGAACGGTGCATTTCATTTCTTATCCCCAAATGTAATGTACTATTATAAGTACATATATATAATGGATTTATATGATGTATGTTACATCTAAGTGATGAATATAATTCTGGAATTAAAATATACATACCTCTCATTTAGTTTTAATTCAATTAATATTACATAGAAATGAAAGTAGCGTTCATGCGTACGTACGGCTTACCATCTCCATGAACGGTGCATTTAATTTCTTAACTCTAAATGATTATGTAATATTCTAAATACATATATATGATGGAAATATATGATATATATGATATCCAAATCATGAATATCATTCTGGATATAATGAACCTTTGACCCCACGAACTACATGTAATTATAAGAAGTCCACTTTCGACTTAAGAACCAAATATCGACAAAACAAACATTATTAACTTAAATTATTAAATAATGTTTATAACATGGTGATAGGTGATATAAAATTAATAATTAACTTGAAAAGGGTTCTTAATCAAATAGAAATTAACTCAAGTTTATTATTCAGGACGTTAAAGAACGATTGAGTCAAGTCGGACCCAAGGTAAGGGACTTCGTCTAAATCTCCTTTCATTGAGGCATATTTTGTTTTATACACAACTTTCTTTTATACAGTGTATAAATCCCTTTGACTTCTAATTTTATTCAAAAGGAATCTTTTTATATGAATCGTTTTACTAAATGACAAAAATGAATGTTTCTATTAACGTACGCGGTGACAATGACCTTTTCCGCCGTCGCTAGTATTATTTGGTCTTTAGCTTCCTCTACAAGCTGTAATTTTTTTAAAATGAAATAAATACCATATACTCTTTTATGTATTTTGGTATTGAAAATGGTTTCTATAATGGATTTGTTATGTCAATATATTCAAGTGATATATTGTGATCAAAGTGTGGAAATGATTTCCTTCCATTATATTTTTTTTATGTCTTTTGATTTTATAATGGTACTTGGACATTTTACCAGTGGTTATGTGATAAACCATATGACGGGTGGTTCTGTGAATACTAGGATGGGTGGTTATGTTATATCCTCCAATTCATTGGGTATGGATGTCGTCCGTATGGCTATTTCATTATGTGATATGTGTGGAAGTCGACCGTATGATTATTCCATTTAAGTATTTTTATGTCCCAAGTTACCTTTATATGTTATGTGATCTTTATATGGGTTTTATGGTAATCTATTGGTTACAAAAGGGTATGTAATGATCTTATATTCAATGAAGAGTTTTTACTTCATCGTAAAGGTGAAAAATATTACTTTGATAAAGTATACATGGTTTACTTGTTATTTTGATAAACTAACAGTTTTCATTCTTTGTGTATCCCTTACTGAGCATTGTATGCTCACCCCATGTTTTTGTTTTGAAATGTTTTTAACAAGACATAATGTGGAATAGGGTCAAGGATGGGATCATGGAAAAGTCATGCTTTCTTAAACATGGAACTATAAATGACTTTTTTTTGGAGTAATGTTTTGAAAAAAAGGAAACCTTGTAGAAGTGTCTACTGTGTAATCTTTTGAGATGTAATAGTTATGGTATAATTATCTAAAACTCTAAACCTGGAAAGATCCTCAATGTGAATTATTCATTCAACATTAAGTATGGTTTAAGGTCGGGGCCTTATAGTTGGTATCAGAGGTCGGTTTTGATAACTTTAGGAGTTAGAAAATTGTTAAATTATGAGTTAGTTTATGGTATGATTGAAATGATATAGAATTTACAGATTACCAAGTTTCTTCGACTAAGATATGTCTGTGTTAAGAATTATTTTTAATAAAGGAAACAGAGAAGCTTTTCAGGAAAGGCATAAAATGTAGAATGACTTTCCGAAACAGCAACCAGAGATGGTCGGAATCAGAATTGAGTCGTTTACTGCAGTGATGACTCAATTGAATCAGTTGATAAATGGTGGTTGTGTTTACTGCTGATATTTTGGTGTTCTATAAAATTAAATAGGAGCATGAAAGTCATTTAAGGTGTATCTTGCAAACCTTAAAAGAAAAAAACTGTATGGAAAACTCAGCAAGTGTGAGTTTTAGTTACAACATATTTCTTTCCTTGGTCACATTGTTTCAAAAAATGGCATAACTGTTGATCCTGGTAAAAAAAAAGTTGCTGAAGAATGGACAGGACCCACAAATGTAACCGAGATCTGTAGTATCCTTGGTTTGGCAGGTTACTACTGAAGTCTTGTTGAAAATGTTTCACGATTATCTAGTCCAATGACTAAGATAACTCGGAAGGGTGTTAAGTTTATCTGGACAAAAGAATTTGATGATTGTTTTCAAGAGTTGAAATGAAGATTGGTGAATGCTCCAGTTTTCGAACTTCCTTCCAGGAATGGTGAGTTTTTTATCTACAGTGATGCTTCATTGAAAGGACTTGGTTGTGTCCTTATGCAGAATGATCAGGTAATTGGATATGCTTCACGTCAGTTGAAAACTCATGAGGTAAATTACCCTAAACATGACTTGGAATTAGCTGCTGTTGTTTTTGCTCTAAAAATTTTGAGGCGTCATTTGTATGGAGTAAAGTGTGAAATATATATTGATCACAAAAGTTTAAAGTATATATTTACTCATAAATAATTGAACATGAGACAGAGGAGATGGATGGAATTAATCAAGGATTATGATAGTACAATTTATTATCATCCGGGAAAAGCAAATAAAGTGGCTGATTCTTTGACTCAAAAAAGTAATGCTTCATTAACCATGCTATGTTTGGAATGAGATCCTTTGGTTTTTGATTTGATGAACTTTGGCATATAAGTTTTTGGTGCAGGAAGTTCTTCTATTTTTTTTCAGGTATCAGTGAGATCATCCCTATCATATAGAATTAAGCAAGCACAGATGGAAGACAGTGAGTTGCAGAAAAAGGTAGAGTTGGTTCAGATGGGTATGATGCCTGATTTCAACATTGATAATGATTGTGTTTTGAGGGTTGGGAAGAGTTTATGTGTGCCTGGTGATTCACAGTTTAAGAATGAGTTGTTATGTGAGGCTCATAGTTTCCCGTTCTCAGTTCATCCTGGCAGTACTAAGATGTACAGAGATCTGTGGGAGTATCACTGGTGGGATGGAATGAAAAGAGATATTGCTGATTTTACTGTGAAGTGTTTGACTTGTCAGCAGGTTAAAGAAGAGCGGCAGTTACCAAAAGGGATCCTTCAGCCTCTACCAGTGCCAGAGTGGAAATGGGAAAATATATCCATGGAATTTGTTGTGGGATTACTGAAGACATCTCGAGGTAATACTGCAATATGGGTTATTTTTGATCGATTAACTAAATCTTCTCATTTCCTTGCCATATGAGATACTTTTTCCCTTGATCAAATTTCCTATTTGTATCTTAAAGAGATAGTCAGGTTACATGGAGTTCCTCTCTCCATTGTGTCCGATCGTGATCCCAGGTTTACTTCTAACTTTTGGAAAGGCCATCAGAAGTCGTGGGGTTCTGAATTAAATTTTATTACAGCTTTTCAACCACAATCAGATAGGCAGTCAGAACGAACAATTCAGACCTTGTAGGATATTCTACGAGCATGTTCTATGGATTATCAGGGAAGTTGGTACCAACATAATTCTTTGTTTGAGTTCTCATATAATAATAGTTTTCATTCTAGTATACAGATGGCACCGTTTGAGGCATTATATGGGAAGCGGTGTCGAACTCCCGATTTTTGGGATGAAGTAGGTGAATGGAAGATGATGGGACCAGATTTGGTAGAAGAGATGGCAGAAAAAGTTCAGTTGATTCAGAAACACATGAGAATAGCTCAGAGCATTCAGAAAAGTTATGCGGATAACCGGAGTAAGGATCTATCTTTTGAGGTAGGTGATCATGTTTTTCTCAAGGTTTCTCCATGGAAAAATGTGATGCGATTTGGTAAAAAGTAAAGCTGAGTCCAAGGATCATTGGACCATATGAAATTCTGGAGAGAGTGGGATCAGTTTCATACCAAGTGTCTTTACCTCAGAGTTTATATTAGGTACACAATGTTTTTCATGTTTCGATGTTTGAGAAAGTATATGCCAGATCCATCTCATGTTTTGAGTCCAGAGGTAGTTTAGTTGGAAGAGAATCTCTCTTATGAAGAACAACCAGTCCAGATTCTTGACCGAAGAGAGCAGGTGTTGCGAAATAAGGTAATTCACCAGGTAAAGGTTTTGTGGGAAAACCATATGGTTGAAGAGGCAACGTGGGAATCTGAAAATTCTATGAGGGATAAATACTCCCACTTATTTTGATAAGTGAATAAAATTGTGAGGACGCAATTCCCAAAAGGGAGAAGGATGTAACATCCCAGGTAAATAAAGAATAAAACATTTTCATATGTATTAATATTTACGAATTTAATATTAATTTTACTTTAAATGGGTTGATATGTTCGATAGCATACCCGATACGCAACAAAGAGTTTCTTTGAAATCTTACGTTGCACACTAGTAATAAAATAATATTATTTTATATGGTAGTTAACACATAACTGTTGTATTGTTGGGAATGGATAGAAATAACTAAAATATGATTATATATGTTTTTTAAATGTTTTTACATTTATCCAATAAAAGATAAAGGCTTAAAATACAGAAAGAATTCAATTTTAGGCATATATACCTTAATTTTCACTAAAGGATCACATAACGCCTTTTGATAGTGAACCATCATTAAATACAGTTTTGGTAACTCTTATAAATTCTATTGGACCAAATAAAACACTTCTACAGAATCGGGACATCAAAATTTACTTTGTGTAAATTTTTGGTATTTTTCCGATAAAGTTCATTTTTTAATGAATAGTGAAAAATGTTGTATTTTAATTCAAAACCTCTTTTTAATCTAATTGATTTTTATGATTAGATTATCATTTTAATTGGTTTTATAGTTGAATTAGAATATAATTTTACCATTTAATTCAATAGTGGTCATTGGAATTAATTTCACTTTGATATTGGACTTAAACTAGTGTCAATCTTTTGATACTTATTGTTTCATAAAAACACGCTATTTGTCATTACAGCGGGAATTAATTACTAAATTAATTAATGTAACTTATATGATTTTAATTTTTTAAAATATATATTATTTTTGAATTCTGAATATCAAATATAGCTTAGGGTGATGTTTTGGTATTTTTTTGAAAAACTTCAATTTTTGATGAATAGTGAAACCACTAATTGGTAATTATAAAAACTGATTTTCCGTTTAAATGAAATTTTACAACCTCTGTGTTTTGAATTTCAAAAATCTGACATACATGGTTTTCATTAATTAGTAAAATGTGGTTCAATGAGATTAAAATAATTTTTTGGTGAATAGTAACTTTTTTAAGTTTTTAATCGCGATTAGAGGTAATTAGTGTAATTTAAGTAAGAGTAATGTTTTAAAAATATAAAATGACCTTGAAACATGTCCTACCCTTATTTGATGTGTCATGGCCGACCAAGGCAATCCATGGGTAAACATGGGGACCCCATGGAGCAACTTTGGAAGGAAAATGACATTAATATCTTTTTATTTAATGTTAAAGTAAAAATGTCACAAACATGAGTTGTTTTACTAAAAAAAATTTGAAATGGGGTTATACAAGTAATATTTTTTACAATTAATATTTAATAGAGAGCTAAAAATATTTCCCACGTCCTGATATTTTTTTTATAATTTTTAGACATTAAAAAAATTAAATTATTTATGACACCATGTTGATGCAGCGATTGCATCATTATCTAACGATTAAAATAAAATGAAAAGATAATGTAAAATATAAGACCTACACATGTCAAAAACCTATTGGATGGGTGGATTTATAACTATTATCACCATATCCTCTAAATATATAATTTTGGGACCCTTTTTATCTGAAAATCATTTTATAATAAAGTATCTTTTTTTAACTTTCCAAGAGTGCCCCTCCTCTCCTCTTATAAAAGGCCCCCACCTCTACCTCCTTACCCACACCTCTAAAGCCTTTGTCTCGGACAATATCTGCTCTTTTTGTCTCTCCACATCCCTCTCTTACTCCTAGAAGCCTCACTTTGGGCAGATGTCTTCCCATTGATTCCTTTGAGCTCAAGTCAAAAAGAGTTACCCGTTTTAATGGTAGTGTTTTCTCTTGTGTTCTTTTGTTTTATTTTGCTTCTCCAACCATCTAAACTCTTTTAATTGCTTTATTTTGTGACAACACAAGTATCTTCAAAATACTAGGATGTTTTTATAAGAAGGATTCTAGCTACACCTACACACACCTCCGTCTAATGGTTAAAGAACATACTGTTTATGTGGTTGGCGAATTTCTGCCTCATTAAACGATGATTGTTTAATCTTATTTTAACACCATTAATGGTGGACATTAAGATGTCACTATATTTATATGTGATATATAATATATTTATGTTTTACTTAAGCTTCTTTATTTTTTATTTATTGCATAACTTTATGGCTTCCATTATTAGTATACGTGATATCTTCATTTTAGGAAGTGCGGACTATCGCACCCTCAAAGTGATTTGATTAGTTAATGCCATATGTGGGACGTATAAAGATGGATTTAAAGTTATTATATATGATGTTATACTGGAATTATAATATACCTTTATATCATTATTATTCCTTTCCATTAAAGTATGAGATAGAAATTAAAGTAGCGTCATGCGTACGTACGGCTTACCGTCTCCATGGACGATGCATTTCATTTCTTATCCCCAAATGTAATGTACTATTATAAGTACATATATATAATGGATATATATGATGTATGTTACATCTATGTGATGATTATAATTCTGGAATTAAAATATACATACCTCTCATTTAGTATTAATTCCATTAATATGACATAGAAATGAAAGTAGCGTTAATGCGTTCGTACGGCTTACCGTATCCATTAACGGTGCATTTCATTTCTTACCTCTAAATGATTATGTAATATTATAAATACATGTATATTCTGGATATATATGATATATATGATATACAAATCATGAATATCATTCTGGATATAATGAACCTTTGACCCCACGAAAAACATGTAATTGTAAGAAGTCCACTTTCAACTTAAGAACCAAATATCGACAAAAAAACATTATTAACTTAAATTATTAAATAATGTTCATAACATGGTAATAAGTGATATAAATGTAATAATGAACTCGAAAAAGGTTCTAAAGAAAATAGAAATTAAATCAAGTTTATTATTCAGGACTTTAAAGAACGATCGAGTCAAGTCGGACCCGAGGTAAGGGAATTCGTCTCAATCTCCTTTCATTGAGGCATATTTTGTTTTATACACAACTTTCTTTTATACAGTGTATAAACCCCTTTGACTTCTAATTTTATTCAAAAGGAATCTTTTTATATGAAGCGTTTTACTAAACGACAAAAAGGAATGTTTATTTTAACGTACGTAGTGACAATGACCTTTTCTGCTGCCGCGAGTATTATTTGGTCTTTGGCTTCCTCTACAAGTCGTAATTTTTTTAAAATAAAATAAATACCATATAATCTTTTATGTATTTTGGTATTGAAAATGGGTTTTATAATGGATTTGTTATGTCAATATATTTAAGTGATATATTGTGATCAAAGTGTGGAAATGTTTTCTTTCCATTATATTTTTTTGTCTTATGATTTTATAATAGTACTTGGACATTTTATAGGTGGTTATGTGATAAACCATATGACGGGTATTTCCGTGAATACTAGGATGGGTGGTTACATTATAACCTCCAATGCATTGGGTATGGAAGTCGGCCGTATGGCTATTCCATTAAGTGATATGTGTGGAGGTCAACCGTATGGTTATTCCATTTAAGTATGTTTATGTCCCAAGTTACCTTTATATGTTATGTGATCTTTATATGGGTTTTTTGGTAATATCTTGGTTACAAAAGGATAAGTAATGATATTTTATTCAGTGAAGAGTTTTTACTACATCATAAAGGTGAAAAGTATTACTTTGATAAAGTATACATGGTTTACTTGTTGTTTTGATAAACTAACAGTTTTCATTCTTTGTGTATCCCTTACTGAGCTTTGTATGCTCACCACAAGTTTTTTTTTTGAAATGTTTTTCACAGGACATAATATAGAATAGGGTCAAGGATGGGATCAAGGAAAAGTCATTCTTTCTTAAACATGGAACAAGAAATGATTTTTTTTTGGAGTTAATGTTTTGAAAAAAAGGAATCTTTGTAGAAGTTTCTACTGTGTAATCTTTTGAGATGTAATAGTTATGGTCTAATTCTCTAAAACTCTAAACCTGAAAAGATCCTAAATATGAATTATTCATTCAATATTTAGTAAGGATTAAGGCCGGGGCCTTATACACATAGATGGTGTTAATGACACCACACCGATAAAAAATAATAATTGCACATAACATTATGGTTCCAACAACATTTCCACCATTGATAACATGGAAAATGTTGATAACATATACAATCTGAAAGCCACTAATTACACCAACAACAACACCAAAAATGATAAAACAAAAAGCATCTTTCACAGAAACGTCATAAATTTCCTAGATTACGTAGATAATTATAATGAGCATAATAATACTAATATAACCAATGATGTCGATGATTCAATTATTCCAGATGACGTAGAGAACGCTAGGGATGAAGATGATATCAATGACTCTAATGTTCTTGATGATGATTCTTATGAGCCAATAAACACAAATGTAAGACCCCAATATTTTAATATATGACTTATTATTTATAATTAATTTTTTTTGATAGTTTTTTCCACAGTCAATACTAGAAATAAATGAAACGAAAATATATTTTGATAAAAATATAAATATAACATAATTCCTTTAAAACCATGATGTTTAATAAAATAAATTAAATATGAGTATAAAATTTGAAAAATATTAATAGAATTGAAATCAATGACCACTTTTAATACTTATGAAATTAATCTGATATTGAAAAAACAATATATATTATAATTTCTTTAATTAATATGTATTTTTATAAATATATTCTTTTTATGAGATGTTCCCATCAATTCCAAGAAATTTTTATTTAATGATTATATAATATATATTTTCTTAATAATTTGTTAGTTATTATTTAATTATTTAATCATAGAAATTATAAATGATATTTTTTAATATTCTAAAATATTATTTGGTTATAAATAAACATATTTCCATAATAATTTTTTATTTCATTAAATGATTGAAATTAAAATTTTATTTTTTAAAATTTAAAAATTGTACAATGTTTTTTGATTTATAATAAAAATATTAGGTTAAGATGAATTTATGATGTATTATGAACTAATTGGTGTTTAGGTGAATAGTGCCAACATATTGAATTATGAAAATTATCACATTAAAGACATTATAAGATTAATGGAATTTATATTTTATTAAAATTATATAAATAATATATATATATATATATTGATAAGTATAATGAATCCATTAATATTTTTATTTTTAAAAAAATCCATGTACTAAGTTTTTAAAACATTAGTAATATTTTAAACAGAAATCTATTTTAATATTATTATCTAATATTTTTAATCATTTTTTTACAAATATATTTTATTTAAAGATTTATATAAATTAAATCAATAAAAAATGGATTTAATATTTTATAACAAAATGGTAACATAATATAAAAATTTTAATTTCAATTTTGGGAATAGATGTGTGACTATTTGGATTATTGTTAATGACCGACATAATTGAAAACCTGTTATTTTCAAAGAATTATTTTTACTAATATTTTTGAATTTTTATCTAATAAATTGAAATAAATATTTAGAATTATTAATATTTTTTAGGAAATATATATAATTACATCAACACATGTTATATTTGTATCCAATGATAAATAAGAATAAGAATACATAATTGTAAAACCTAATTTTTCTCCAAAAAGATGTTTCCTATATATAATGTATTTTACATTAAAAGTTGATTATAACTATTTAGAAATTTAATTATATATATTTTATATCCAAATTAGGTTTATTAGAAACAATTATTGTACTAAGGGTTATTTTTTTTGAACATAAATTAATTAGTTAATACCCATATACATATGCAAGAAACTGTAAAAGTAAAAAACCAAAGAACAAATGAGTTCCAATATTTTTAAAAAATAGGTGAATGAAATTGATTGAGTATTTGTAGACCCAATATGATCCCACTCACCATGATTTATAAATTATGGAATATTTGAATATAGAATATGGAAATTATATTATTCAAAATTAACGGGTGTTATCAAAAGTTCCATTTTAATCACACATAAATGGGGGAAGATTCACCCCATATTCTCACACCCATTCATTAAAAATACTCAATATAAATAAATATTTTTCTTCTACCAATATTACTATGTTAGTTTCATATTCCTATTATCCCTATTTGTTAGAAAATTCCCTTTAAAACTAATCGTGATCTCTTTTAGTCCTCGCCTGATGAAGATTTCTTCTTTCCTGAAATCCAAGTTGCTCCGAAGGTCCCTGGCTACATCTCAGGTCAGCCTGTTGTTCCAGTTACTGTGGAGGAGTTATCTAAAGAATCATCGTTACTCTACTTGGCTATGATTGTGAGGTTCGTGTGGGGAGACCACTTGTGGAGGATTTTGATAAGGCTGTCAATGAAAAATGGGGTTTGAAGCGTCGTGTTCTGGTAGGTATTCTGGGGCCGCGGAAATTTCTTATTATCTTTGCTGATGAAGAATATTTGGGTAGGGCTTGGTCTCGTAATAGGAAAACTTTCTCTGATTCCTCTTTCCATCTTCCTCGGTGGTCCTTTGATGCTCATATGAATCATGATTCACCCAATTTGGCGATATAGATCCATCTACTGGGTCTTCCCCTACCGTTCCATAACCTCGTGTTGCTAAAATCAATTGTCAATTCCATTGGGTGGTTTATATGTAGTGATCAAAGGACGGCATCGATGATGCATCTGATGACTGCGGGAATTTGTATTGAAATGGATCTGTCAAGAGTTCCACCAGAGATTGTCTAGATTGTTGTTTAAAATGAATACAGTTATGATCAGTCTATTGTGTATGAATCATGGAATCCCTTTTTTCCTGTTGTCACAAGCATGGACATGATGAATATGGTTGTCGCAAGAAGGCAAGGGGTGCCCGACCGGTTGAGCTCTTAGTTGTGGTAACCCCAGGTGCGGGGAAAAAGGGTGATCTGACCACAACAACTACTCTGGAGTCCCAGATCTCAGTTGGCCCCACTTTTGGTCCTGATGTTGGGTGTAGCAATTCAACGATTATTATTTGCAAGGATGGGTTTAGGGGAGAAAAATTTTCATATTATGGTGGTTCTGTAGGTGTAGCGGTGAGGCAACAATAGGCAGGGGTGTTGCCTTCTGAACTGAGGGTTGCTGAAAATTTCCAAAGGTTGAGACAGGACTTGGCATATCCTCTGGGAGCTACTAGAGTTGCAGGAGTAGTACAGAATTTCAGTGCTCTACAAACTAGGAGGACTGATGGCTTAACAAATTGCCAAGCAGTGGCATCGAATGCTAGGGTTAATGCTGGTCTGGTCCAGTTTATTATTGCAAACCTTCAAGAGAGGGAGGCCGATCTGAATCTGAGCAAGGTAGTAGGGGATCAGCAGGATGGAAGTAATGATCAGGATTTTAGTAGTAGGGTTGAGGGGGTGCAACCTGTGGCAGTGGAGAACACAGGTCCTGTATTGAAGGATGACATTGCTGTGGGGGATTCAGAGGGATGTGTTGAGGAAAGTGGCCGGAACAAAGATGATTGATGGGTCCTCCTTGCAATTCCTATAGGAAACTATTTTTCGGGTTTTGAACAAGTGGATGCAGAGGTTACTAATCCAGGAAACACTGGAGTCAATGCGGAGACTGGATCTAATGAGGATATTGATGTAAATAAAGAAAGGAGGCTGGTGTTGTATGAACATCCGCAATGCATAGCATCATTTAATGCTAATGCTCAGCTTCAGCAGCATTAACCATCATTTTATAAAAATGTGGTCATTCCTGGTAAATGGGGGGAGGTCTCTGAGAGTGATAAAGAAAATATTTGCGGATTGACGAGGCCCTTGTATAGCAACATTGTCCAGTGGGTGAAGGTGAATGTATTTGAGAACTAGGAGGTGAGGACTTCCTCACCACGAAGGCAGCTGAGGAAGGATTACTCCACTTTTCCAAAGCCGATGTCCACGAGGTCATCGAATACAAAGGGAGGCGGGGTAGGTCTATGTAAAGGTATGCAATCTCCCAATGCTTTTATTTGTTTGGAGGGGCTGAATTTGAGAAAGAAATATGCCAAAATTCTGAAGCATTATGAACACTCGGAATGGGTCTCAGTCACTGTGGAGGAAGATATCTATCATGTTTGTGGTGACGGGTATGGTTCTGATGGGTTCTAGTAGTTGTTTTTGGGCTTCTGTTCTTCTATACTGGACTTTTATTTTTTTATTTATTAAATTGTCGGGGGTTAACCTCTAACTGGATTTCTAAGGACTACCTCTACGAAGTATATTTTATTATTATTGCAATTCATTATAATTTTTATAAATTCAAATTAAAATATGATTAAAAAAAGATAAATGATATATTTAATATTATATTATAATTTATGATATCCATTCTTAATCATACTCACCCATTAAGATATATTGTGTTTATGTATGGGTTGGATTAAACATACTTGAGTAATGTATTGAAACATGAACATAGATAAATATGGGAACATGAAAAATATTATTTTTATAGGTTTATTAAAAACAATTTATTATGTATTTTTTAATTAAATAAATATTTTATGTATTAAAATAATTATTAAAATAATTTACTTTATCAACAAAATCATTGAATTAAATTGAAATTTATTAAACATCCACATAAACATAAAAAATAGACAAATAAATAGAATATTAAAATAAATGGTAAATAATAATTTAAATATAAATGTATAATTTTCCACATATTTTATCTAATAAAATAAATTTAATTATTTAGGAAGATATGTTCATGTGTATAAGGAAAGTGGAATATAGTGAGATCATTAATTTAAAATTCAAGTTTTTTTCCATGTTTGGTAATATTCATTATATTTCATTTATGTAGTTTATATAATGAAAACTAAAGAAATGATATAACAAGATAACTTTTATTCATTGTATTTTAAAATTATTTATTGAGACACTCTTTAATGTTGTCACGAACTGAATCTGGTCGCTATCAAACATGCACCAAACCCGGCTCATTGCAAGGCACAAAGGGCGTTCCCTATCCCCACGGGCTGGCACAAGTGCCCGGGATCATAAAAATTCATTTCAGAATGATTTTCCTGGGATTGGATTCATAAAATAACCAAAAAAAAACAACACACAAAATCTGAAAAATTATTCCAAAACAGACGTAATAAAAATTCAGAACTGAGTATATGGGTTTAAACAAGACACAAGAGGTCCAAAAGTGTTTAAAAGTTGCAGAAAAAAATTATCCCATGAGACTCCACATGACAAGGGGTCATCACCCACGAACTGTCTCCACAACACCGCACCATTGAGAGAAACTATCAACCTGAACTGCCATCGCCCAAGGCCTTGCCTTTGCCTGTGTGAAACATGATCAAGTATACTTACACCCAAAGGTGTAAGTAGGGAGTGATACTGAGCCTAATATGATATCACCCAAGTATTACAAATTATAAGCTTTATAAAATAATAAGCCTGCAAGAGTTATAAACAGTTAATTGTAGCATTTATTTCTAAAAGTACAACTTTGAAATGAAAATAACATTCAATGGTGATAAAATTAATGAATGAGTGAATTTGAATAAAACATGCAAGCTACTGGTTTTCACATCCCAAAATACCATAACGCAAGGATAAATTCCAAAAAGGCCACCAGCACCAAGCATAGGAACACCCCTAGGTACTAGTTAGTTGTGAGCCCCAAGTACCTCATACATCGGTGAAAGTAACCATAACAAAATTTGTTATAATGCACGAGACACTAGTAGATAGCATGCCCATAACATAAAGGTCTCCAATCATCTCCATTATAGTTTTTTAGTGTTATCCATGTCATACTTTCTAATTGAACCATGGTCAAAACCCTTTCGTTCACTAGCGTACTAGTACACGTTAGCCCACCTAGTTACCTGGGCTTCCTCTCTTGTGCTGAAAAATTTTCCTCATGTTATGAAAGTCCATTTTAACATATAATCATCAGTTCTGGTCACATGCATTTCAAATAGTATCTACACATGGTTTTCACCTTTTAATTAACCAAATAAATCACTTATAATTTCCATAGAACAATTTCTAGAAAAGTAACCAAACATTGCACATAAAATTCATCTAAAATCCAACGTTTAAAACACAAAGGAAACCAATATTATATGAAACCAAAAATTTCATAATCAATATATGTTTATAAATCTATTCCATTAATTATCAAACAACGCAAATAGGTACAATATTGGTTTCACATGTTAAAGACCCATTTTTCACAAAATTGAAACCTAAAAATCAACCGCTTTAAAAATGCTACCCAAATCAATTTTCGTAGTAAAAAAAATGAAAGAGGAACATAAAGAAAACAAATATACAGCAATACAACTCATCCTAAAATACCTATATATGGAATCACTTTCCAAAACAGGTAAAACCCAAAAATCCTTGTGTGTCACATCAACCGCACCTCTACCGCACAAAAAGGGAGTAAGATTGAAACTAAAACCAGTGGATCAGACTTATAAAATCAAAAATAAAACCCTCAGTATGAAGCCCTAGCTTCTGGACATTTTGGGATTCAATAAAAAATAAGAAACCCTAATAAAAAGGGAGGTGGACAGAAAGGAACCAACTTACTTGAGAAATATGGACGTTTTTTTGGAGCTCGAGAAGTTCGGCCCTAATTTGCGATGCATCTGAGATCCAAAAAGGGGAAAACTAAGATGGGGGATCGGAGGGGTTCAGTGGGAACACATGAGAGGTGGAATCACCAAAAAAGGATGAAACTGAATATTTTATGAAAGCATTAAAAAATATTTTAAAACTGAAAAGTGGTTTTCTGGTTGGCCCAATACCTAATTTAATCACCCAAATCCAAGATGCTAATGAATTTTTATATGGAAATTTTTTTGGTGGTTTGAATAGTTAAATGAAGGTCATTATTAAAGTTTAATGTGTGAATAGGGTTAAAGAACAACGAAGTTATTAAAGAAACAAAATTTATTTTTAAAACCGGAAATGGGCTCTCAGGTTCATCTAAAATTTTAAAACCCACCATTACCTTCAAAAAAGCATGGAAACCCCCCAAAACAAAGAAATAATGTAAATTAAATGAAAAATACCGTTAAAATATGTTATGTATGTGACAAATTTGGTTTTCATTAACATGTTACTCAAGCCACAAGTGCTATTTGTAATTGACATCAATTACTTTAGAAATATTTATTCAATGAACCTTGTTTCCCAATGAATAAAAATATCACTACCCATGGGTTTATATTTATTATATAATTAATTTATTCAAGAAAAATAAAATACCAAATAAATTCTGTTACATAAAAATTATTTTTCATTATTGTTACCTTAATTTTAATTTTTTTTGGTAACCAAATATGGATTCATTTTGTTATGGTAGTCCACTTAGACATAAACGTTTGTTACATTATAAGGTTATGAAATTAAAAAATACATAAAAATGATTCCTTTGATAATAATTTATTTTCAAAAATTATAATAAATAAGATTAGTTTATTATTTAAATGACTTAGGTAATCTCCTTATAAAAACTAAAATATTTCTTCTCAAGGTGGACACTTCCACTCAAAAATCATTTTACCCATAGAAAAAAAATTTAAGATAAAACATGTTTTATATTCAAGAAATATATTATAAATTATAATATTTACCCCATCCTTTCCAATATTAATACATATAACCATTTTAAATACATTTTAAAATGGGCGATGATAACAAAAATCTCAGTAAAATAAATATTAAATGAATGATTGAAAACTGTTAGTCCACAAATACTCATAAAAATTTTTCTTTTTCAAAATATACATACTGCTCAAAAATAATATATTCAAACCAAGAAAATGAACTCCCCATAAAACATGTATTGATAAAAGTGTTCATAAAAAATATTTAGGTTAAAATAAAACTCATAAATATTTATTTGTAATAAAAAAACCCCATGAAATATTCATCAAGAAATTATACATTTCATCCGTAAGACGTGTCATAAATAGAAATTTAAACATAATTATATTAGCTTATCATTTGAAATCATAACATTTATAAAAAAACAATATTAATAATTGATAAATGATATAGGTAACATTGGAAATTATTTCCACATCACTCTTATAACCCCACTTAATATTAAAATAACAAACAATAAAATTTCTAAAATTCCATTTTAAGAAAAACAATAGGATAATTGTGTCACTTTACCCAATTAATTGGAGATCTATATTAGGCTAAACCATCATAAAGAGATACAATATGATCAACCATTATCATGAAATATATATGGATCGCCCATAGTTATTAACCAAACTAATGAACAAAAAAAACTAATAATCCAAAAAATATTTATTTTTTATGTATCACACATAAAATTAAATATTCTTTCATCCATAATAAAAAACATCCAAATTTTTTAATTTCCAATGAATTGTATACTAATTTAATGATACCGTTAATAATGGGAAGGAATATTTTTGTAGTTTGAATACATGTAAGATTATAAAGGAATCTAAACATCATATAATGGTTACAGTGGAGGGAAGAAAAACTTAAATCATATACGTTAAAAATAGAACATTCCATTTTTCCTTTTATCAAAACATTCCAAATAAAATATGTAAAATTACTAATTTTTGAAACCATTGGAATTATGAAAAATGAAACATTAAATTTCTTTAATAATTTATTTATGTCCATAAAAATATATAAAGAAATTAATTTTAATAATAAATAATTAAAATAATAATATATCATAAATAAATCAATAAAAAATTTAATATATGGTTTTTATGGTATTGTTTCCCTTACCTAGAGTCCACCTCATGGCGTTCACTCTTTTTCATCATAGAATAAAACCCTAAATTATTCATTTAAATTGTTCAAAAAAATTTACATTTTTATTATCCCTTTTATTATTTTTATTAAAATCTTATATATAATTTTTTATCAAATATTCTCATGTCAGATGTTTTGAAAATATTCATTTTATATGAAAATTTGAATTTCGTAAGATTACTTTGGTCAGAGTGTCGAGTATTCAATAATTACTATAATAATAATAATGGAATAAAAAACATTTTGTATACATTATTTATTATTTTAAATATAACCATGAAATATGGATATGAAAAATTAATTATGTTACAATCATGGAGATGATTCTTCTTACATGTGGTTGACAGACATTTCAATATTTCAAATACCTTGAGGGAATGATGAAATGTATAATTTAATATAAGTATAATTATAATTATGATAAAATATTAATTTTATTTATGGAAATAAAATTATATTTACCAATAATATGATACAATAATGAAGAATGAATCACATCTCTTCATGGAGGAGATAATCCAAGCATGCGCATGAACAACATTACCATTTTTCAATGGATGGAATGCTATTAATATATATGACATATTATATTTAGATAATTATTATTTTTCATTAATAATATATATATAATCAACTGATATATCTATTCTGAGATGTGGTTATTGAAAAAGAACTTCATCTGTTTGTGAGGCGGTAGTTCACCATAGACATGAATGATAGTTTCATTTCCCTTTTCAAGGAACAAGTTGATAAATATTTTTTATTAAATTAACATAAATATATATAAGTAAATTTATGTTGTTTGGTTTTATTATTTATAAATAGTAGAATAATATTTTAAAAAGGTAGGAAAATAAATTGAATGAAAATGATTGGTTAAAACTACAAGTTTTCTTCAAACAACCTCAATACGTTCATACCTAAATCCTTCCTCAGATATTTTTGTGCTGAATACAACGAAATTAGGACATTGGTGGCTATGTAATAAGGTATTTGGTTAATTATATTAAGGAAAAAATACCATATAATTTTGTAGAAGACATGAGAGGGGTTATGCTTTTATATGTTGGGAAGAGGATAGAAATGGAATTTTGTAATGACTAAATATAAATATTTCTTACTGAAGACATATGGTTAAAAATATATAACAATTATGAATATGATGTGATAACAGGTACAAATATGGCCATAAATTTAAATTTATAAATGTTTATATTTCATTTTAACCAACACATCATAGGGTTCACCCGTTGATAAAAATGTTCTAAACTTAATCATCAGAATATATTTTTAATATTTTAACTATACATTAGGAAAAAATTATGTTGAAATTATTAAATAATATTAATTATTCAAGTAAAAATTATGGAATTAATTTTGAAAATTTTAATTCATAGAATTGGAAATGATAAATTTAAAATTGAACCTGTAAAATGAGATGAAAAATCATTTTACATTAAATTTAATTTTATGAATAATGATGTCTGTAAACCATACTAAAGTATAATATTCTTATAAAATAACATAAATCCATAATATATAATAAAGTTAAAAAAATATTAATTTTGAAACATTAAATTAAAAAAATTATCTTTATAAATTTTTAAAATCAAGAATGGGTTTCTCAAGGAAAATAATCATTTTCACTATTCATAAAATCATATATTCATAAAATTATAAAAAAATAGGCCAAAGATTATTTTAATTTGTTTAATTCAAAAAATAAATTCATTTTCTCAAATTAAAATGTTATAATATGGAAATATGTCTTTTATATAAATCCATTTAATGCATGAAGTCCCAATTTGGTTAGATTTAGAGGTTTTTCATTTTCACTAAAATTTAACTAATATTCTTATAATGAATGTAACTCTATAAAAAATTAATTATAATTAAAAGGACATGAAAATTTTGTTTCTTAATATTTCTTACGTAGTTACACTATTAAATTTTTTATATCATATTCTCAAAAAAAATTTCATTAATTAAATATGTGGGGATATTTTTCTGTCATAGTTTGCTATGATTAGTTTGTTGCATATTCAATCATATGGTTTTTAGAAAAAAAAATAATCATGGTAAGAAGATTTATTTCACAACACATTCTCTCTGTGGGCATGAATCAATATTTGTTTTTCCTCATAAGAAGTAATTTGTTCCAACATAAATAGTTCTTGTATTAAAACATGAGATGCATCATATATATATTTTCATAATAAAAATAAATAAATATGACACAAAAATAAGTTAAAATCAGGTTTCAAAACATAATAACAATGAAATAAAATATACTAAAAAATATCATATAATCTAACGAAACGTTGAATTAAATTTACCTTTTTTTACCAAAAATTAGAATAACACTTTTCCATTGATATAATTTTTGAACAACAAGATCACTGACCTAGATTAAAAGACCCTTCTTCTAGTATATAAATAACATTTCATACTACTTTGAGTCATCAAAATGTGATGTGGAATCATATTAACCTTCTTAAACATTGATACTAAAAATTATACTCCCAATATCTTCCAATAACCTAAGATATCCAAACATATTGGTACCATCCACTGAATTCTATATAACTCTATAAAATTCATATATATATACTATAATGATAAATATTATTATAGGAGAACTCAACTAAAGATAGATGTTGATTCAGATATTGATGAAAATATATTGAAAAAAATTAAGGAATATATTCCAAATTTTAAATCACTGTCTTTGATTTTCCATTAGAATGAGGGTGAAAATTTGAACAGAAATTTAATCTAGTACCCAAATATATCTTGGAATTATTCCAAAAGTTACAGGGAAAATAGGATCTATATCAGATACAAAAGAGATAGGGACTCCATTTTAACTATATAACTTATTTAAATAAGGTTTATAACATTTGTACAATTACATATTGTTTATAATAGGAATAAAAATTTTATATTTAGTTTAACGATAATCAATAAATCATATTTCAATATTACCTCAAGATGTATTTAGTAGTCCCACCTCAAAATCCATATATATATATTTACATTTCAATTTTGGAAATGGAAAAGTATAAATAATTCACATTGAAAAGTTTCATTCATCATTAACATGTTTAAAATTCCAACATTTATTTTTAAAATCAGTAATATCATTCTTCGTTCATTCCCACAATAAAATGTTCTCACGTGTATCAATATAATTTTTTACTTTTAAGATGAACATGAAATGGATAACTATAATCCCTTATCAGTTATTAATTAATAAAACATGGGTTATGTGAAACACATAACTGTTTATTAATCCAAAAAACCCATTTTTAAACATTATACTCTAAAAAAATACATTTCATTACATATTCTATATTTTCTTATAAAACACAGTCTTCCTTCTAAGCTTTTATAAAAAATTATGGAAACTATTAATGTTCTAATACCTGTAAATACATATATTTATTTCATAAAAACACAATTTATTAGTTAACATTAATAAAATCATTATCTAATGTATCATTTTCCTGACATAGTATAGTTAATATAAAATTATCTTTTCATGTGAATATATATGCAACTCCATTTTATTTTCATGGATGGTAATGAATTGTGTAGTTGTAATCCATAATCAAATCTAGTAATCCCTTCTATATCTTTCTCATATCTATTTATGTGAATATATAAATGAATATTTTATTTTTATTACCATTTTCACTCATTACTCCAAATTAATTATGGATTCAATTTTTTTAATTAAACACTTCATGTTCCAGTTCAACTTCAGGTGCAACGTAATATTTTTTATGAGGATTTAATTTATGTGAAGAATAAAAATGACATTATAATTCTGTACTAAAACACAACCTATTCCCATCAATAATGATATGTATACATAATAAATTCATATTTTCTATATGTACGGGAAAAAACTAGTGAATTCAGTAATCTTATATTAATTCATGGAACCATTCATCATATTACATTGTCCAGATGAACCTAACTCCTTTTCATTTCAACATTGTTTTTTATAGATAACCATATAATGTATTAAACAATAAACATATAATATCCCACTAATCAATGAAAAATATGAATATTTATAAAATTTATAGGTCTTAAAATTCTATATTCTATATTAGTTTTAGTATGATAAATGATTATTATATATTAATTTATAATATATAAATTAATGAAATATTCCATAATGAAAATTCACAACCACTAAATTTTCAAAAAAATCACATTTAATATTATGGTTTTAATTGTAAACTATATATTTATTCATGATCCATGAATATTTTTGAATAAAACAAAATATCATCAATAAACATTACAAACACCTTATCTAAATATTCAATGATATATATATTCATAAAATACACTAATACATATGGATCATTCATTAAGACAAAGGAAATAAAAATCATATTCACAATACATAGAATGTAATGATGTATTAGGGATTGAATTATACTTCACTATAAGATAATGGTTCGGGAACATGAGATCAAACATTAAAAAATGTGTATTTACATCAAGATATTCAAACATGTCTTTGATATGCTAATGTAAAAATGCATTTTTAATAGTGAAATTATTGAATTATCGATAATAAATTTAAGTACACATGAATCCATCATTTTTTATAAAAAATAAAATTGGATCACCTCATTATGAAGATATAGTATGAATGAAAAAAGTAATAAATATCTCTTAAAACTCTTTTTTCAATTCCATAATTGATTCTCTATCAACTAAATGATATGTTTAGAAATTTATTTACCATCATGCATAATTTCAATGGTAATCACAACATCTTGATCAGATATACAGGAAGGTAACATCTAAAGAAAAAAATCATAATATTATTTTTCTACCAGCACATCATTAATCTAAATAGTTCCCTTACTTTCAACAATATGAGAATTATAATATAAATTTCAATCGAAAAATACTTTCTCATAATATTGATATATTATAAAAAATATTAATTTATTCATATATCATAATACACACTAATTTATAAAAATAAATTACTTGGAGTTAAAATTTTTCTTGGGGAGATTAAATTACAGCCACTACATACCAAGAATAATATTAAATTATTCAATGAAAAATTAGAGGAGGGTTTTAGGGAAAATTCATCCACATATGCTAGCAATAATGTCATTGAAAATATTTATTTCTTTAATATTATAAACACTTAGTTTTACAAAATTCCATCACATCATTTTGGGAGGTAAAAAGTTCTTTTTACCTCAAACTTCCTATGAAATGAAATATTATGTAGAATTAAAATCCAATAGGACATTAACATAATCTAAATAAAATAGTAAAATAACTTTTAACACTTCAATAAATGGCCCAATATCTACTGAAGTAGATTGATATTATTTCAACAGAACCATCATTATATTGTCTTATTTTCTCAAAACCATCACAATCTTCTTCTTATATAAATATTCATAATGAAATATATAATAACATATAAAAAATCCAAAATATTTATCAATATTTCTTACTGGATTTAATTTTTTTTTATTTTCAATAATAATCTATATTCCCCAATATATGACATCACACTCACATCCCTTATTACATAATACATACAGTATAGTTCTTTTTATCACACCAATAACAAACTAATAATGCGATTTTCTTAACATTACTATTTCATTAATTTATTATTTTAATTTTCCTAAAGACTCAGTAGATTTTAACCTATTTTTAATGCAGTAAATTTCCATCAATAAATACCAATTTCAAATTGCACAGAAAGTGAACATATTTATAATAACTTTTTAATTAATCATAGAAAATGCTCTTCAGTGTCATTGTTTATATCCACGGTAAATTCAATTAATTTTAAAATCAATATATTGAATAAAATAAGGTTCATACCTTGGTAATCTAGTGATATTTTATTTATATGTATCCACTATATCTTCTTGCTTCCTTCTTAATTACGCGAATTTATTTCTCATAATACATTAATTAAATGTAGGAAAGTATTTCTCAAAAAAATGATTCTTAAATGTGTCCCATTCCATGACATAAATATTTTCACAATATATTGTGTTCTTAACCACTTAACACTATTCATACACTCCATATTTAAATTCATATATATTTTGAGTATTGTTTTTATTCTCTTAAGAACCCTTTACATTGGTATATTTTATAATTATTTAAGCCATCCCTCAACTACTAGTGAGATAAAATATCTACAAAATTATAGGGGGTGATTCTTCAACGAATACATCAAGATTGAAATATTCATGGATGATAGATATAGTTTATCTATTGCATAGATGTCACTAATATTTATTGACTTCATAAATTTTACTATTAAAATAACTATTATGTCTCAATTATAATCATTCTACATTGATGATTTGGATGGAAATTATCTGCTTGTTTACTTCCCAATTTAGTTTCCATAAATCATCTATAGTGAAGAATAATGAATAGAAATAATATAGAAAACAAAAAACGGTCTCATTTATCTATTAAGACATTATAATAATCAATAAGAATTTATTAATGATATTTACAACATTCATCTTAACCTATATAATTGTATAAACCATTCCTATAATACAAAATAAAACTACCCTACTATAAAAAATCTATAAAATTTATAATATTTAAAAGAATTATTTTTCATTCATTCGAAAATATAATTTATGTTTATAGACATATAATAATATTCCATTATCCTTAATAGAATAAATATTACATAAAAAGGTGTAAATTTATTTTCAGTATCCATTTTCCTATAATACAAATCATTTATGACATTAGAAATACTATTTTTATGTTATATCATAACAACGTTCATCGGAACATAATCCTTATCAATTATTATCATTAAATACCTTATATACAAACCTTAAAAAACTAGGATGAGAAAAAAATTATTATTAAGGGGCATATAAATATAAATAAAATAACCTATCAGTCTAAGAGTATGAATAAAAATGTTTCTTTTAAAAAACACTAAACTAAAAATAATCATTTTTTTACCTATTAAATAAACCAATATGCTAAAATATTTGCATTATACATTTCCTAAGAAATAATAAATGGAAAATAATACAAATAATTGATAAATTTTAATAATGAAAAACTCTTGAAGATATTTTTTAAAAAGTTATACATTTCATAGTCCAGAGGGAACATATATGTGCCTTTCAAAATAAGTGAACTAGATTACCCTATGAAATCATAAGATTATACTAAGAAAAATATAATTAATAGATAAATAATATATATAACATAGAAAATACTTTTTATATCACTATAATAATCACACTTACAAATAGAATGACAAACATGTTAAATTATAATAATCTATTAGTTGAATCATAAATATATAAATATATCATGTTTCCCAATGTATTAGAGATCTATATCAGTCTCACCCATAATCATGAGATATATAGGGCTCATGCATCTTCATAAAAAATTTTGAATAATAATAATAAAATCATAATACATGAAACCATTCATTTTTATCATTATACTCATAAGAATATTATTACACACAGAGGAAAATATTTATAGATATATAAATATCCCTTAAATTTAGAAAACTTTTCAAAATCCCATAAATGATTGAAATGGTAGTATTTTGATGAAAGCACTGATTCTTATAATATAATGTAGATATAAAATAACAATTATAGTAGTGGGAAAAACTTTTGATGTTTGGAAAATTTAAATAAAACATTACTTTTTTATTTTTTTCAAAATGTTTCAATTAAAATAAATAAAATTATTCATTCTAAAAACCACTAAAATAAAATTAGTATTAATATAATTTACATTCTGATTCATTATTTTCAATATAAATACATATACAATCAATTTTGAATAATATTCATATGGATAAAAATTAAATAGAAAATTAATATTCATTACTTTTAAAATGTTGTTTTCAAGTTAATTCTTCCATTACCGTACGTCTAATTCGTTGTATACATATTTTATCATCTATAAAATTAATAATATAATAATTCCATCTATATCTAAGAAAAAAATTAATTTTTATCGTTAATTGGATTTTATTTTTAAAAAATTTCTTATTGTTACTTAATTGATTCATTTAACAATAGATGGTTCAATAATACTCCATTCATATACCAAAATTTAATTTTCTATATTGACTATGTTTAAAGTTGAAATTATTCAACCATATCTAGAATAATAAACATGGAGTAATTATATATTTTATACATAAATTATGCTTTTATGACTAATCATGAATGTTGATTATTAAAAATTAATTATCTTATAGTTAAAGAGATAAAAATTCATACATACACATGAGTATTATTCCTGTAAGGTCATAGAATTTCTATATAATTTTTTAATTATGTGGAATTATTTCAAGATCATGAAATATGACAGCGCGTTATTCCCTGTCCTAGAGTGCCAGGAATGATCCGTCGATGTTTTGTTAAACATTAAATTGCATGTATATGCAGTTTTCGTGAAAAACTTGAATAACTCTTAAATGGGTACCCAGATCAAAAATCTGAGGGCACCATTGGGCTCAAGATGGCAGGTTTACCTTAGGTGCGACATAAGTTTAGTCGGGTGGGGGGGGGGCTCCTGTGATAAAACCCAAAAAATGTAATAACCGTAAATAAAATATTTAATTAAAATTGTTTTTCTTTTCCAATTCTTATAACTAATGAATGGTAACTCAGATGAAAAATATGATAGAACTATTGAAATCATGAGTGTATTCTTTCTTTAGAAAGATACTAACATTGGTCGGCATGGGACACAGGGAAAGTTAGTTTTTGACCATAAATAAAATAATTAAGTGAAATTATTTTACAATAAAAATCTATAACTTTTAAATGGTAACATGGATTCAAAATCTGAGAGAACAGTTGGGTTCGTTAGGAAGTGTTTCACTTAGACAGATCCTAACCTCGATCGAGACGAGTTGAGGGTGACTGTTAAATATTTACTGAATTTTTTTTGGTTTCATTCAATAAACGCACGAGCGATGTTTTTTAACACTGGAACTGTTGCTAGGATTTAAAATACAAGTGCATCGTTGAATCTGCAACACCGGGATTCTCTGAATGGTGGATTCACTTTGACCACTATAGTTCTAGAGAAAAAGTTCGATTTCTGAAATTTTAATAGAATAAATAAGATCACATTATTATATTATCCTTATCTTATTTCTCCAATGGACAAGCGGTAAGGTGGGAATGAAGACGTGTCAACCCAATAAATGCATTGACCCTCCAATCTATGTAACAACAACATTGGGGGAAATTAGGAAGCTTCCTAATTAATGATCCACCATTAAATTCATCGTCGTTACTTACCCTCCCCCTCTCTTATATATATGAAACTTAGGGGGGAGGTACTGGCACAGCTTCGCCAAACAAAAATGTGCTGAAAGAGTGCCACAATGCTGGACCCTTAAAAGACAGATCTGACCCAGCCAGAGGTGACGGGGGACACCAATCCAAAAACCAGAAGGCCATGTACGAGTGGCGTCATTGGGAACCGATGGCTGGGATGAAGAACGCCGGCCCACCATCAAGCGCAGACGCTCTCCAACTGGTTTTTGTGTTAGGGGTTATATTAGTTTGTGCATTTTTTTGATTTCCTCTTCCCCATTCATGAAATTATATGAATAACATAGGTCAGCCAACTAAGGGGTTGACCCACGATTCATTCGTGTTTGTAGCAGGTTGTTTTGGGATGTCTTGTGGGGTTAAACTTGTTGCTTAATTTAATTTCTTATTCAACCCATTTAAATGTATCCCCCTTGTTTACATGCTAAAGCGATGGGAGAGGGACTAAAAAACACAGCCTGAACCCTCCTCCACTTTTCAAAATCCTTGGGCCTCCATAAAAGACCAACGACACGAAGAAACCGACTGACTATGTGGTGGGAAGTATGTCGATGCACACTGCAATAGGAGGCTGCAGCAGAAAGCCGCGGAGGTCATCAGATGGGCCATCACCAGCCATCCATGGAGGAGGTGCGGTGCGCCGCGGGTGTGCAAAGAGGTCGCGGCTAATCAGCAGTAGTATTTAAAAAAGGAAGCCGACTGGTCGGCCGGCAGCGGAAGGGATGGATTGTGCGTGGTCGCGCGCCGCCGGAGAGTAGGAGACCGTGGGCAAAGCTGCAGTAGAAGAGGAAGAACCCGCACCTCGGACATGTTCCATGGGGATCAGGCGGTGACCACATGGAACTATCGTTTTAAGGACAAAAATACATTTTTTCATTCGGGATCTTGGGGGAGCGGTTCCCCTAAGCTGCCTGGAAGAAGCACTGCGGGCCGCACCCTTCACAGATAGACCGCCCTCCAGAAGGCGACCTACTCAGCGGGTGAGGCCACCTACCCAACGAGCTGCCCCCACCACAGGATGTGATACCCCTTTGTGGGCCCCGCTCTATATGACTAGGGCCGCCCTTATGGGCCACCCCTTTTTGCATGTCGGGCTGAACCTCGGTCCAGCGGGCCGAGTCTATCGTGGCCCAGCCCAGTCCGGGTAGGGCCGGGTTTGTCCGACCAGGTCAGAGCAGACTTGGTCCCAGAAGCACTTAAAGGGCCTTATCATGAGAACCAAAAGTCTGTTTGACGAACTATCTCTGGCATCAGAATCCTTGGAGTGAGATGGTCCTTTTGACCTACTCTTTGAGTGTTTTGGAGAAACTTGGAGTGGGATAGGGTTAGATCGCTCTCGAATCCAACCGGGCCATCGGCACTGAAATTCCAATAAACATTATACCAAGAATCTGATTGATGTACTGTCTTTTGTTTTGTAACCCTTATTACATGGTGGATCATCGGGTTAATTACTTGTGAGTCTTTGTACTAGTTTTAATACAACCAATGGATTGAGGAGATGTTCTGCCAAGCGTGGTATGTACAGAACCCTGCAGATAGCTGAGTCTTGAAGACTACTTGATGATGGACACGGTGGGAAGTGACTCTGTATGACCCAGTAGGACTACAGTGGTAAGCATATCTATGTTAACCGGTAGGCCCACTATACGAGATCGAGGAGGATTTCTCCAGCAGATGAGGAGTTTGAGGTTTGTGACTGACGATGCTACAATTACTCCCCTATACTTTAAATTGGGGTGACTTCCATGGATATCAAGATGCAATGAGTGTCTTGAGGAGTTGTTCTCCCAAGAAGACTATGAATGGAACCATGCGGTTGGATGAGACTGAAATACTATTTTGTGATTGGCCCAGTGGGATGTGGCACTGTGTGACCCATCAGACCCACATTGGGGAGAGGCACTATGCGACCCGGAAGTCCCATGGTACTCGAAAGGATAAGTACCTCAGTTCGGCCAAGGTGGGAAGCTGCTCTGTGTGACACAACATGACCATGGTGGGAAGCGGCTCTATGTGACCCTGCATGAGCACAGTACCCATTAGTGATGGGTAACACAATAGTTCAGGGTTAGTGGGAAGCATCTCTTTGTGACCCAGCAGGCCCACTATACTTGATAGAGGAGGAGTTCTCCAGCAGTCGAGGAGTTCGATGATGTAATAACCCTTCTACCCTTGACCTAAAGTGATACCTAGTGTGAGCTTACTTGTGTTGTTTACCTTTGCTTCATGATTTGTGGTTTTTCCATTGTTGAACTCAAGGAGACCAACAAGGGTCTCGGTGTCCCTACTGATTATCATTATACTCACCCCTACACATGCTTCACCCACACCAAGTTGTGTGTGGTGCAGACGACATACAACATTGATCGAGGCTGTGGAATCGAGGGGTGGATAGTGCTTGCAGCTGGACCTTTTTGCTGTGATGTGACGTAGGGATATCATATAGGGAGATGTACCTACCCTTCATGTTGGATCCATGGTGGACTATCCTGATCTTCCATTAACTTTTTAGTTATTTTAAACTTTTTTTTTGTACTTGTACTTCTCCAGTTGGGATTTTATTCAACCCCCTTTACTTTCAACACTCATTACTATAGAAGTTTACATCAAAGATTCTTTGTTGCGTTCTAGTCAGTGTGGTATCTCCTTGTTCTATTCTACTCATTGAGTTTGTACATGTTTAAAGGAAATACCTTCCCATTTTAGGGATACTCCTTTCCAGTTCTAGTCTACAGCCTCTGGCCTATGGAAGGTGGGCTAGGGGTAGTCACAACATGAGGCCCGGAGGACGAGTATGGACAAATTGTTATCAAATCTGGTCGGTTCTGAGGACTAGCTGGAGGCTCTGTCTAGAGTTTTCCACCTAGTTAGGACACCAACAGATCATACTGTGATCGTAGCTTCTAGTATTTATCAGTGTGTGACCATGGTGATGGTCCACATGGTGATGATGCTTCAGTACATGGATCCGGGCCTGAGATCATTCCTTTGGGTAGTGAGTGAGTTATAACACTGCTCGTTGGTCATCAGTTACAACCAGAGGTACTAGTATAAGACACATTTAGGCTTAGTTCCCTACACGGGTTTTAGCATTAGATGCCCCTCAGGTTCTGAGGTAATCATAACTCACAGGTGGATAAGGACTGGCTTCAAGAGGTGTCTGAAAGTTCCCTAGAGCTTATACATCTTCTATAGGACGACATGTCACAAGTTGAGTATTCAACAAGGTGTACTGAACATCCTAGGTACTCAATGAATATATTACGATCAGTGCTTCAAGGATCAGACCTCTGAGTTATGTGTTTTTATGGACATCCAAGCCCATAGAAATCGTCTATTCATTCCTACTTATGTTAGGGTGTTTAAGAGATCCTCTGTGGTTGAATGTTCTTTGGAAATGTGAATAGAACGAGTGAATGTTAGTATTATGAGCATAGAAAACTCATGCCAGTCTCGACGACTTGGGAATGTAAAAAGTTTTAGGATGAAGAAGGGATGAGGACAGATTAACCTGCAGGGTAGTAGACATGGAAGTTGAGCTTGGAGAGCAGCATGAGGCGGAATACATTTCGACATGTTACAACCACAACATCAATGTGCTCCCCACCACGCTCATGGAGCAGGAGGATAGGGGAAGGGAGTAGCTGCATTTGGTGAAGGGGTGTTTCCGAAGAATTCAAAGAATTACTAGAGGTATGGTATATGTCTACTAATAGCTACCGTATCAATAGACATAGGTACCAATCATTTCTTCCTTCCACAAATTGTTTCCAAGACGTAGAGTGTACGGTTAAACAATTTACTAGACCCTCACGTCTGGAGATACCTTTACGAGGAGAATCGATAATGACACTTACACTGACGGTGTGATCTGACCCTTGAGGTGAGAGTTTTTGTTGGAACCTCTTAGTGGAAGCGTCAAGTCCTTACGATGTTATTCTGGGTATAGACAAGGCTTCCACAGTTGATACTCTGATTGACTGTATTAGGAAAAAAAGTTGTGGTTTATCTACAACGTGGAAATGGGGTTTCCTTGTTCGGAAAAAAAAAAAGAAACCCAGGCAGCACATGACAAAATCATGCATAGGATGGTGCAGCCGATCACTCTTGAGTCATCCAGACTTACCGTCGTGGAAGTAGGATTTTTTAGTTTTCAGTTCCAAACTGGAGTGGCAGAGCATGGGGACATCTTTTCAAATGATTTTTCTAGGATTTCCTCCCCAAAGGGAGAGGGATGTCTACTTTTTATTGGTACTACCATAGATTTTTACCCAACTTCTCCAGGGTAGTGGTACCCTTTTTAGCTTCGACAAAACAGTGGAGCCTTTCCTATGGAGGGAGATATATCAGCAAAGCCTTAAAAAGATGAGACAGATACTGACAAGTAACACTATGCTACCCATGATCTCGATTTAGTATAAATGGTAGTTGCGTTGAATATTTAATGGCATTATTTCATGGGTTAATGGTTTAATGTTTACTCTAATAACAAGTGTCTTAGATGTATCTTGTAACGACCCAATCTTTTTAAGTAGTATACTAACTTACTATTATTGATTTAATAAGATGTTAATGGTTAATACAGAAAGAGGAGTCGATGGCTTCATCCAGTAGACTCAACCCTTATGAAGCCCACTTATCAGAGCTTGGGAAGGAGGTAGCATCTGTGGGCTTCGCCTTGGACCAATCCCAAGCCGAACTCCAGCGTGTCAAGCTTGAACGGAAAAGCCTACGGGAGAAGTCCAAGTTAGTAGAGATTACTACTAGGGAAATGTTATCTGAGCCTCCCTCAGATTCTCTCACCATAGCACACCTCACACTTCGGTCGTATGCCGGTGTTATAAGGGGCTATGTGATGAGACCCTAGCTTCCTTGTGTAATCCTTTCGGGTGAATAAATTGATATTTCTTCCTTTAGTGATGTTTGTGAAATTTCAAATGTCTAGATAATTTTAGAATGTATTTTATTGATGAATTTTGAAAAAGGGATATTTTAAAATATTTATGTAAACCCTAAATAACTAATGATGTGTAATGATTTTCAAAAAATGGTCTTCTACAAAAGTGTTCAGTAAGGAATTTGGAGTCTAATAAGATCAACTTAATTTTTGATGAATAGTAAATTATTCATAGTGATTTTACGCTTAGGATTAGTAATGTGACCAAATGGATTAGTAATTTCACTCAAAGAAAGTTTTAATATAATTCAGACACCTAGATTAAGTAATGCGATTCAATAAAATGGGTAAATAACGGTTTCATAAATTATTAGTCAAGTATTAGTTTTTTGGGATGAATAGTGTTTTTTAATTAAAAATTTAATAAAAAATAATTAGAAAATTATTTTTATAAAAAGGACTTTATTTTTGAACTCAGAGCATCGATATTATGTTAAGGTAATTTTTGGGGATTTTTCTGAAAAAATGAATTTTCGATGAATAGTGTTTTTATTTAAAAATTAAATTAAAAATATTTAGAAAAATACATTAATAAAATGGATTTCATTTTTGAAATCAGAGCATTGATATTTTGTTAAGGTGAAATTTTGGGAATATTCTGAGAAAGTTGAATTTTCAGTGAATAATAAAAATACAGTTTTAGGGTTTCGGTATGTTTAATGACTTCATAACTTTGTCATGATGATGTCATGAGATCTTTTATGGGTTGCCGGCCAAAGGTGATGAATTATTGTTTTGGGGGCCCCATGTGGCCTAACTCCACGATAAATGCCAAGGGAGAGCACATGGGTTTGAGAAAAGCACATGTGAGGTGTCCCTTGGCCATTAATGCCTTGTCCCCTCACTTTCCCTATAAATACCCACCCTTTCCTCCTTTAGTTTTCACTCCCAACTCTCCCCAACGAAGTTCTGGTCTTCTTACCTTCCAAGGAGTCCTCCCAAGGTGCCCTCAAGCCCTCAAGGTCCAATCCTTTGAGTTTCAAGAGTCACGTTTTAAGGTAAGGGATCCGACCCCTCTCTTTCTTTTCATGTAATCTCTTTTATGTCATTCCTTTTATGCTCCATGTTATTATGTGAGAGGATGTTCTTTTATATTCCTCTTACTGCCCCATTCATGTTTATATGATGAGAGATACCCTCTTACTCTCATCGTTTCGTTTTATGAAAGTTTAAGTGACGCCGTTAGGCTGCCGAATGTTTAAGTGATTCTTTCACCCTTCTCATTTTTCAAGTTCGATTTTCATGTAAAATCTTTCAAGTTACTTTTTTTTTATGTTGGGGTATGATCTCTATATATATCATACTTATCTCTTATGATCATATGATGAGAGACCCTATTTTATTTGTTCAATTCATTTTTATTGAAGTTTAAGTGACGCCGTTAGGCGGCCGAATTTTCATAAGAGAAATCAAATTTTTGTCTTCCTTCCATGTTTTTTCATTTCAAATGGTATGTCCTTAAAATTGCATCACCATGTCCATATATCCTTCTTACTCTGTCCCTCTACTGTTTTATGGGTCAATTTTGATTGTTTGACCCATATTCCCTCTCTTTTCAAAGTTTTCTAAAACCTTATAACATAGCCGATATGCTGCAGAATTTTCATCTCAAAATGCCTCTCTATTCTCAAAATTATTTTATGTTATAAAGTGAATACTCAAATCTCCTATTTATACAGGGGTATTCACATATATATGAAAATTTTCTATTTTAAATTCTGGGATTTACATACATGATACCAGCTTTCCCTTTCCGTGGGTTTAAAGTAATGTAAAGATCATGTCTTTAAAGCAGTTTTTAAAACGTTATGATTATGAAATGAAACCCATTTATTTTATGCTATATGGGTTATTTATGAAATGTTTGATGATGATATATGTGGCTCACATGATAATAAAGTCAAATTTAAGGGTGCGCCCTGATAGCGCTCCAATGCATTGGGTAAAGACTTAATCTCTAGAGATGACCATTTTAACGACGCCTTGGTGAATAACCTTGGTAATTTTTAACGACACCTTGGGGATGGACCTTGGTAAAATGAAACGATTTTCAATATTAAATGTTGTAGCCACATCTTCAAGTTATGAAAAATGATATTTTTATTATGATGTATCTCATGATTTCTTTATCATGCCTTAAAGTTCTTTTTCATGTCCTTATTGAGGTGTCTCAAGTTCACTTGTAAAATGTTTCTCTTGTTTCCCTTACTGGGCCTTCTGTTCACCCTTTCTTTTGATGTATGTCCCCAGGTTATGAGATGCATAATGAACATAGGGTGAGATAAAGGAGAAGACTTTCAAGTGTTTAAGAAGAATGCATTATGTTGTTTTCATGTATTATGTTCCTTGTTTCCAAGACACTAGACCTTAAAGATCCTCAGTTATGTGTAATGTAATGAATGTTTATGTTATAAAAAGGCAGGATGCTATAGTTGGTATCAAAGGATGGTTTAGTTATTTGTGGAAATTAGGATATAAAAACTTTAGGAAGAACCCTATAGAAAAGTTTAAATATAGGAAAAATTCCTGGTATTTTGGTAAGTATTGAGTAAGTGGTTTATCAAACATATACATCCCTGTCTGGATACGAGCAGGTAGAGGCGGCTCTGGCACAGATGTACATAGGGGTAAAACCCGAAAACACCGCTTTGAGCTAGACTCGAACGGGAACTGGTGCACGATAACGGGCCTTGCTGCACTCTTGGTTATGACACTCCCGGGGGATATGTTTGGTTAATCACAAGCTTTTTATGAATCATTATGAAGGAATTATTGAAAAGTGTAATTGTCTAAGCATAAAGTCTTAGTTAAAATATTCATAAATGAAATAAGTTTCTCACTAAGGTTTTATTCTTTAGAAGATGGCGGGCAATAGGAGGAACCGTGCCGATGGTGACCGCAATGCACCATGTGCTGACAGCCCTCCGATGGAAGCCGGAATGGAAACATTCATGCGAATGATGAACCAACTGACTCAAGTTATGAGTAATAACTTGAATCAAGCTGAGAGGACGACCTCACCACGAAGGGAACAACACTCTGTTGAGTCCTTCATGCGTCAACGACCGCCAACATTCAGTGGATCTAATGACCCATTGGTTGCGGAAAAATGGATAAGCTCCATTGAAAAGATCTTTTCTGTACTTCATTGTTCGGAACAAGAAAAAGTCACCCTTGCTATTTACCGCCTAGAGGGAGAAGCTAATCAGTGGTGGTCACTGATCAAAAACACGAAGCCACGAGGAGAGATAGAAGCTTTGGAGTGGGAAGAATTTCGGGGAATTTTCCTTAACAAGTATTTCCCTCGTTCCATGAGAACGAGAATGGAGAAAGAGTTTCTCGAGCTGAAGCAGAAGGAGAACGAATTTGTCGGAAGCTACGAGATGAACGTCACAAGGCTTTCCCGTTATATCTCAAGCTTCGTCATGGACCCTAATGGGAAGGTTGATAGATTCTTTGGCGGACTACGACCTCATCTGCAGAAGAATCTAGCCAGCAGGGACTATGATAGCTATGAAGAAATAGTTCGAAGTGCTATGAAAGTCGAGTTGGAGTTTGGTGAGACACAGTGGTCTCATAAACCAAATGAAAAGAAGATATCGTTGGAGCCCAGTTTAGGGAAGTCTTTTGATCAGGGAATAGGTGGAAAGCAAATGCAACTTACCACATGCAATAAATGTGGGAATAATCATCTGGGGAACTGCTTGAAAGGAAGTGGCAAGTGCTACAAGTGTGGAAGAGGAGGCCATATTGCTCGGAATTGTCATAGTGAGGTGAAGCCTCAGATTCCCAACACTAACGACAGAGGAAAGATGGTTTTGGACCTACCTGAAGTCACATGTTTCAAGTGTGGACAGCTTGGGCACTTTGCTAACCAATGTCCAAATCCGAGGGCGGTGGAGGGGAATCACCACCACCCTCAGCAGAGGCGAAGAGAGCAAGGCCGTGCTTTTGCTATCACAACAGCTGAAGTTGAAGTCCCGAACGATGTGGTAGCAGGTACTCTTGTTGTCCTCTCAAAACTAGCAAGTACTTTATTTGATTCTGGTTCTACGCATTCCTTTATTTCTTCCATGTTTGCAAGGAATATAGAATCAATCCCCGAACTGCTAGAGGTAGAGTTGTCAGTCAAGACTCCAAGTGGGATTATCATTGCATCAAAAGTATTTAGAGACTCTAGTGTTTACTTTGGTGAGCACAATCTTATCGCAAATCTAGTAGTCATTCCCATGATGGAATTCGACATTATACTAGGGATGGACTGGCTCTCAAAGTATAATGCTAAGATCAAATACAGAAGTAAGGAAATCTCAGTAGTCCTGAATGAACGACCTACAGTTATCTTCCGAGGAGAGGTATCCCGAACTGATCCCTATCTAGAAGCACCTCCTATAGCTTTCTTCATGGAGTTAATCGGTGATGAGGAAGAAGGGAAAGGGAGCATACAAATAGAAGATGTTCTGATTGTTCAGGAATACATGGATGTATTTCCTGAGGAGTTACCTGGACCTCCCCCAGAAAGAGAGGTAGAGTTCTCCATTGAACTCGTACCTGGGTCTCAACCGATATCAAAGACTCCGTATAGAATGGCAAATGTGGAGCTAGAAGAGTTAAAGAAACAACTCCAAGACTTGTTGGAGAAGGGGTTTATCCGACCGAGTGTGTCTCCTTGGGGAGCACCAGTTCTCTTTGTGAAGAAGAAGGATGGATCAATGTGGCTATGCATCGATTATAGAGAACTGAACGGGGTCACAGTGAAGAACAGATATCCTCTTCCAAGAATTGATGATTTATTTGACCAACTTCGTGGGGCTCAATTCTTCTCTAAGATTGACCTTCGATCTAGTTATCATCAACTGAGGGTGAAGAAGGAAGATATTCCAAAGACTGCCTTCTAATCAAGATATGGGCATTATGAGTTTACTGTTATGCCCTTCGGCTTGACTAATGCTCCTTCTATTTTCATGGATTTGATGAATAGAGTCTTTAAGGACTACCTTGATAACATTGTGGTAGTTTTTATTGATGATATTTTGATATATTCAAAAAGTCGTGAGGAGCATGAAGATCATCTAAGGGTTATATTGAAAACTCTGCGGAAGGAGAGGCTCTTTGGGAAGTTCAGCAAGTGTGAGTTTTGGTTACAACATGTGGCTTTCTTGGGGCACATCGTAACCAATGAAGGAATCTCGGTTGACCCTGCAAAGACAATGGTTGTGGAGGAGTGGCCTCAACCCACAACAGTAACTGAGATTCGTAGTTTCCTTGGTTTAGAAGGATATTATAGGAGGTTTGTGAAAAACTTTTCACGGCTTTCTAATCCACTAACCAAGTTGACTCGAAAAGGGGTTAAGTTCATCTGGACAAAGGAATGCGAGGAAAGTTTCCAAGAGCTGAAGAAGAGATTGGTTACTGCACTTGTGTTAACACTGCCCTCTATCGGAGAAGGATTCATTATTTTTAGCGATGCATCTCTGAAAGGGCTTGGGTGCGTCCTTATGCAAAACGACAAAGTAATTGCTTATGCATCTCGACAGTTGAAGATTCATGAGCAGAATTATCCTACGCATGATCTAGAACTGGCGGCAGTTGTTTTTGCTCTAAAGATATGGAGGCACTATCTTTATGGGGAGAAATGTGATATATACACTGACCACCAAAGTCTAAAGTATATTTTCACACAGAAATAATTGAACATGAGACAAAGGAGATGGTTGGAGCTTATTAAAGACTATGATTGTTCAATTCATTATCACCCTGGAAGAGCAAACAAAGTCGCGGATGCGTTAAGCAGGAAAGATCCTGTTGTTCTGGCAACAATGAGGATCGTAGGAGATCCCTTGATTAAAGATCTAGTAAAACTGGACATGGGAATTATAAGGAAAGGGACATCATCAACCCTATTCCAAATGATTTCTCAACCTTCATTACTAGAGAATATCAAGAAGGCTCAAAAAGAAGATCCTTTGCTGCAGGAGAAGTTGGAGGCTGTAAAAGATGGGAAGTTCCCTGATTTCAATATTGATCAAGAAGGTATATTGAAATTTCTTACAAGACTATGTGTCCCATCTATTCCGGAGATAAATAAAGAACTGATGGATGAATCTCATATCTCTACATTCTCTATACATCCGGGAAGAACTAAGATGTATAGAGACCTTCGTGATCATTATTGGTGGGATAACATGAAGAGGGAGATCACTGATTACACTACAAGGTGCCTGGTGTGTCAGTAAGTAAAGGCAGAACGACAACTTCCTAAGGGGGTATTACAACCGCTACCCATACCAGTATGGAAGTGGGATAATATCACTATGGACTTTGTAACTGGTCTCCCGAAAACATCCAAAGGAAACAATGCGATATGGGTTATTGTGGACCGTCTCACCAAGACAGCCCATTTTATCTCTATTCGGGAAGATTTCTCTCTGAATCAGCTTGCCTAGATATACGTGAAGGAAGTGGTAAGGCTGCATGGGGTACCACTATCCATCGTATCTGATCGTGACCCAAGATTCACATCAAAATTTTGGATAAGTCTTCAACATGCTCTGAATACTGAATTGAATTTTAGTACGGCCTATCATCCTCAAACTGATGGCCAATCTGAAAGGACTATTCAGACACTCGAAGACATGTTGAGATTATGCTCAATGGAATTTAAAGGTGGATGGGATCAACACCTCCCATTAGTGGAGTTCTCCTATAACAACAGCTTCCATTCGAGTATTCAGATGGCACCCTATGAAGCTCTATATGGAAAGCGGTGTAGAACTCCTACTTGTTGGGATGAAACTGGTGAGAGGAAGCTTCTTAGGCCTGATCTCGTGCAAGAGATGACGGAACAGGTTCATGCCATCCAACAACACATAAAGGCTGCTCAGAGTCGGAAGAAGAGCTATGCTGACAATCGTCGAAGGGACTTGGAGTTTGGTGTTGGTGACAAAGTCTTCCTTCGAATTTCTCCATGTAAGAGAGTCATGCGGTTTGGTAAGAAAGGGAAGCTCATCTCTAGGTACATTGGCCCCTATGAAATCCTTGATCTCATAGGAGCAGTGGCCTATCATCTAGCACTTCCACCGAACCTAGCTCAAGTTCATGATGTCTTCCATGTATCTCTCTTGAGGAAATACATAACCGACCCTTCACATGTACTGAACCCAGAGGTGGTACAACTGGAACATGACCTCTCTTACGAGGAGCAGCCAGTGGAGATCTTGGACCGTAGAGACAAGGTCCTATGAAACAAGACTACCCAACTTGTGAAAGTGTTGTGGAGGAATCACAAATATGAAGAGGCGACTTGGGAGCTGGAGGAAACAATGAAGCAAAAGTACCCTCCCCTTTTCGACTAGGCCTCATGCATAAATTTCGGGGACGAAATTTCTTAAGGGGGGAAGAATGTAACGGCCCAATCTTTTTAAGTAGTATATTAACTTACTCTTATTGATTTAATAAGATGTTAATGGTTAATACAGAAAGAGGAGTCGATGGCTTCATCCAGTAGACTCAACCCTTATGAAGCCCACTTATCAGAGCTTGGGAAGGAGGTAGCATCTGTGGGCTTCGCCTTGGACCAAGCCCAAGCCGAACTCCAGCGTGTCAAGCTTGAACGGAAATGCCTATGGGAGAAGTTCAAGTTATTAGAGATTACTACTAGGGCAATGTTATCTGAGCCTCCCTCAGATTCTCTCACCATAGCACACCTCACACTTCGGTCGTATTCCGGTGTTATAAGGGGCTATGTGACGAGACCCTAGCTTCCTTGTGTAATCCTATCGGGTGAATAAATTGAGATTTCTTCCTTTAGTGATGTTTGTGAAATTTCAAATGTCTAGATAATTTTAGAATGTATTTTATTGATGAATTTTGAAAAATGGATATTTTAAAATATTTTTGTAAACCCTAAATAACTAATGATGTGTAATGATTTTCAAAAAATGGTCTTCTACAAAAGTGTTTAGTAAGGAATTTGGAGTCTAATAAGATCAAATTAATTTTTGATGAATATTAAATTATTAATAGTGATTTTACGCTTATTATTAGTAATGTGACCAAATGGATTAGTAATTTCACTCAAAAAAAGTTTTAATATAATTCAGACACCTAGATTAAGTAATGTGATTCAATAAAATGGGTAAATAACGGTTTCATAAATTATTAGTCAAGTATTAGTTTTTTGGGATGAATAGTGTTTTTTAATAAAAAATTTAAATAAAAATAATTAGAAAATTATTTTTATAAAAAGGACTTTATTTTTGAACTCAGAGCATCGATATTATGTTAAGGTAATTTTTGGGGATTTTTCTCAAAAAATGAATTTTCGATGAATAGTTTTTTATTTAAAAATTAAATTAAAAATATTTAGAAAAATATTTTTATAAAATGGATTTCATTTTTGAAATCAGAGCATTGATATTTGGTTAAGGTGAAATTTTGGAATTATTCTGAGAAAGTTGAATTTTCAGTGAATAATAAAAATACAGTTTTAGGGTTTCGGTATGTTTAATGACATCATAACTTTGTCATGATGATGTCATGAGATCTTTTAAGGGTTGTCCGGCCAAGGGTGATGAATTATTGTTTTGGGGGCCCCATGTGGCCTAACTCCATGATAAATTCCAAGGGAGAGCACATGGGTTTGAGAAAAGCACATGTGAGGTGTCCCTTGGCCATTAATGCCTTGTCCCCTCACTTTCCCTATAAATACCCACCCTTTCCTCCTTTAGTTTTCACTCCCAACTCTCCCCCAACGAAGTTCTGGTCTTCTTACCTTCCAAGGAGTCCTCCCAAGGTGCCCTCAAGCCATCAAGGTCCAATCCATTGAGTTTCAAGAGTCACGTTTTAAGGTAAGGGATCCGACCCCTCTCTTTCTTTTCATGTAATCTCTTTTATGTCATTCCATTTATGATCCATGTTATTATGTGAGAGGATTTTCTTTTATATTCCTCTTACTTCCCCTTTCTTGTTTATATGATGAGAGATCCCGTCTTACTCTCATCGTTTCATTTTATGAAAGTTTAAGTGACGCCGTTAGGCTGCCGAATGTTTAAGTGATTCTTTCACCCTTCTCATTTTTCAAGTTCGATTTTCATGTCAAATCTTTCAAGTTACTTTTTATTATGTTGGGGTATGATCTCTATATATATCATACTGATCTCTTATGATCATATGATAAGAGACCCTATTTTATTTGTTCAATTCATTTTTATTGAAGTTTAAGTGACGCCGTTAGGCTACCGAATTTTCATAAGAGAAATCAAATTTTTGTCTTCCTTCCATGTTTTTTCATTTCAAATGGTATGTCCTTAAAATTGCATCACCATGTCCATATATCCTTCTTACTCTATCCCTCTACTGTTTTATGGGTCAATTTTGATTGTTCGACCCATATTCCCTCTCTTTTCAAAGTTTTCTAAAACCTTATAACATAGCCGTTATGCTGCAGAATTTTCGTCTCAAAATGCCTCTCTTTTCTCAAAATTATTTTATGTTATAAAGTGAATACTCAAAGCTCCTATTTCTACAGGGGTATTCACATATATATAAAAATGTTCTATTTTAAATTCTGGGATTTACATACATGATACCCGCTTTCCCTTTCCGTGGGTTTAAAGTAATGTAAAGATCATGTCTTTAAAGCAGTTTTTAAAACGTTATGATTATGAAATGAAACCCATTTATTTTATGCTATATGGGTTATTTATGAAATGTTTGATGATGATATATGTGGCTCACATGATAATAAAGGAAAATTTAAGGGTGCACCCTGATAGCGCTCCAATGCATTGGGTAAAGACTTAATCTCTAGAGATGACCATTTTAACGACGCCTTGGTGAATAACCTTGGTAATTTTTAACGACACCTTGGGGATGGACCTTGGTGAAACGAAACGATTGTCAATATTAAATGTTGTAGCCACATCTTCAAGTTATGAAAAATGTTATTTTTATTATGATGTATCTCATGATTTCTTTATCATGCCTTAAAGTTCTTTTCATGTCCTTATTGAGGTGTCTCAAGTTCACTTGTAAAATGTTTCTCTTGTTTCCCTTACTGGGCCTTCTGCTCACCCTTTATTTTGATGTATGTCCCCAGGTTATGAGATACATAATGAACATAGGGTGAAATAAAGGAGAAGATTTTCATGTGTTTAAGAAGAATGCTTTATGTTGTTTTCATGTATTATGTTCCTTGTTTCCAAGACACTAGTCCTTAAAGATCCTCAGTAATGTGTAATGTAATGAAAGTTTATGTTATAAAAAGGCGGGATGCTATATATCTCCTCACAGATGGACCAGAACCTAATACAATGAAGATGGATAGAGTTCATCCAAAACTAGGACCTTTAGATAGTCTATACTCCAAGAAATGGGAACATGGTAACAGACACACTCAGTAGGAGGTCTTGTATACAACTGATGAGTGAGGTGTCAGAGTAGCTATTTGCGTTTTAGTTATCTTTTGCGGATATAGATGGAGTATCTACCTCTATTCTATGAATTTCACTCCCCAAATTCTTCAGAAAATTTGGGGGGGGGGGAACAGCTTGAGACATTGACTGTGAGGCCCAACTTGCTCAGATATCCTTAGGACGGTCTCTTGAAGGATATTCTGATGTTGGGGAGCACATCATCTTTTTTAGAGGATGTACCATGGTACCAGTTACGCTTTGTATGGAGGCGTGGAGGGAGATCCATACATTCATTTTCACAGTACATTCTAGTGCGGCGAAGATGTACCAAGATCTCTGGTGCCAATATTGATTTCCCTAGATAAAGGAAGCGGCGGATGAGTTTGAATCATGATGCCTCACTTGTTAGCAAGTGAAAACTGCTCAGATCTGGATGATGTCTTATGCCAACAGGAGGAGGGAGACCACGTCATCCTACGGGTCTCACCTCAATGAGGATTTCAGGGATTTTTTCGGGGTGACAAGTTATCTTCGAGGTTGATTAGACCTTTCTAGATTCTCAAAAGAGTGGTCGATGTGGTGTACCATCCATCTCTTTCCCCACAAATGCATTGGGTGCATAATGTTTTCCATGTGTTGTAGCTGAGGAGATGCGTGAATGACCCATCACACATTATTAACAAGGGATAGTTGTTCATTAACAATGGGGTGAGTTTTACAGAGTTCCTAGTGGAGTTTGAGGATTGGCAGGAGTGGGTCCTTCATGGGCGGTCGATACCTCGGGTGCGCATTCGCTAGAGGACGGGAACCTCTATGAGAGCACATGTGAGTAGGAGGCTCAAATTCATGCTCAATACCCCCATTTGTTTCCTTAGTCTATGTTTTGGATTTATAGGATGTCAATCCCAGAGTTTGGGATAATGTAATGTCCTGAAATTTCTGTATAATGTTTTGTAGTTATATGGAATTATTTCGAGAATGCAAAATCTGACGGTGCATAATTCCGAGGCCCGGAGTTCCCAGAATGATCTGTCGATGTTTTTTTGAACATTAAATAGGGTGTGTAAGATTTTTTTTTGAAAAAGAGGAATAACTCATAAAGGGTTTCCCATATCAAAAACTTGAGGGCACTGTTGCGCTCAGGATGGAGGGTTTACACTAGGTGCGACTTATGTTTAGTCAGTGTGGGCCTCGTCTGGAAAAACCAAAAAATGACATAACCATAAATAAAATAACTAAATAAAATTATTTTATTTTTCAAATACATATAACTCACGAATGGTAACTTAGATGAAAAATCTGAGACCACCGCTGAACTCATGAGGGTGTGCTCTCTTTAGGAAGATACTAACATTGGTCGGTTCATGCCACCATTAAAAGTTAGTTTTTGGCCATAATTTAAAAAATTAAGTGAAAACTATTTTATTGTAAAAAATCATAACATTTAAATGGTAACCCAAATCGGAAATTTGAGAGAACCATTGGGTTTTTTGGGGCGTGTTTCACTAAGGCAGAGCCTAAATTCGATCGGTGCGGGTAAAGGGTTAATATTAATAATTTACTAAACTGTATTCGGCTACGTTTCGTAAATGCACAAGCGAAATTTTATAACATTTGAACCATTTCCCGGATAAAATCTCAGAGGGCACCGTTGAATCTACCGCATCGGGATTCACATAAGGAAGGCTTCACTTCAACCATAGTAGGTCCAGAAAAAAAATTAGTTTTTTGAAATTTTAATAGAATAAATAAAAATACTTTATTATTTTATTTTTATTCTATTCAAGCAACGATCAAGTGGTATGGTGGGACCGAAAACGTTTCAAGACAAAAAATGGATTGACCCTCAAATATAAGTAACAAAAATGTTGGGGGAAATTCAGAAGCTTCTTAATTAATGAGCCAACATTAAATTCAACATCGTTACTTACCCTCCCCCTCTCCTATATATATGGAGAATGGGGGTGGTAATGGCACTGCTTCACCATGAAACGAAGTGAAGAAGGAGAGCCACAACTTAATACCCTTAGAATATGGAGTCGACCTAGAGGGTGGTGATGGGAAACACTGAAGAACGAATCGGAAGGTGACATACGAGTGGTGTCATTGGGAACCGGTTCTAGGGATGAAGAACGTTGACCCACCATCAAGGGAGGATGCTCTATAATGGGTTTTTTAAGTAGGGGTTATTTTCATTTGTGTATTTTTTTTGATTCCCTCTTCCCTTTTCATTAAATTATATGAAGAACGTGGGTCAATAGTCTAATGGGTTGACCCGTGATTCATTCGTCTTTACGGGAGGTTGTTGCGGTGAGTCTTGTGGTGTTTAACTTGTTGGTTAACTCAATTTCTTATTAACACCTTTAAATTCACCCCTCTTGATTATGAGATAACGTGGAGGGTGTGGGCCTAATGAACACAACCCTAACCCTCCGCAACTTTTCTACATCCTTGTGCCTCCACCGATGTCCGACAACACGACGAAACTGAATTGATACATGATGGGAAGCATGTCGACGCACCCCGCAAGAAGAGGCCACGACAGAATTCCACAATGGTCATTGAATTGGCTGGCACCGGTTGGTCGCGGAGGTGGTGTGGTTCCCCCATCGCATTCCACCGGTGTGGAAAGTGGTCGCGGCTCTTCAGCTGCGGCAGTCGGAGGAGGTAGCCGACTCACCGGCCAGCCACGGAAGGGAAGGATAGCACGTCGTCGTGCGCCACCAGAGAGCAGGAGACCGCGGCCAAAGCTGCGACAGAAGAGGCAGAACCCGCACCTCCGGCAGGTTCTGCGTGGACCGGGGGCACCCACGTGGTGCCGCCACTTCAATGACCAAAAAACATTTTTCTGTTCGGGATATTGGGGGAGCGGCTCCCCTGAGCCACCAGGCGGAAGCACTGTGGGTCGTGTCCTTCGTGGTTGGACCGCCCTTCAGTGGGACGCTTTCCCAGCGGGCTGGGCCGCACCCTAATGCGGTCCAAGATTCCCCCCACCGTTGGTTAGGATGCCCCTTTGTGGGCCATGCCCCATACGACATGCGCCTCCCTTGTAGGCCACCGGGCTAGACCTCGGCCCAGCTGGCCAAGTTTGCCGCAGCCCAGACCGGGTTTGTTCGGTTTTGTTCGACGGGGTCGGACGGGACCCTGGACCATAAACACAAAAAGGGAATTTTCTTGGGAACCAAATGTCTTCTTGATGAACCATCTGTGATGTTGGGATCCATGGATGAGATGGTCCTTTTGACCTACTCCACGAGTGTTTTGGAGAAACATAGAGTACGACTGGGTTGGATCACACTGAAATCCAACCAGGCCCTTGATATTGAAATACCAATAATGCATAGACCATGCGTCTGATTTACGTGTCGTCTATTGACTTGAAACCCTTATGACATGTTGGATCATTGGGTTACATCTTCGTGAGACTTTTTACAATTTTTAATACGACCGATGGCTTGAGGATCAGTTCTCCCAAGCGCCCTATGTATTGAATTCTACATCTTGATGAGACTTGAATACTTCTTGACGACAACCATGGTGGGAAGCAGCCCTGTATGACCCAACATGCCCATGGTGGGAAGTAGCTTATTATGACCTAGGATGCCCGTGGTACCCATCAGGGATGAGTACCACAACCGTTCAAGGTTAGTGGGAAGAGGCTCGGTGTGACCCGACAGACACAATGTACTCGATAGAGGTGGAGTTCGCAAGCAGCTGAGTAGTTCGAGGTTTGCGACTGATAATGACATAGTTACTGACCCATAATATACATTGTGGTGACATAACTGTATAAGAAGATATAGAGAGTGGTTTGAGGAGTGGTTCTCCCATGGAGACTATGTATGGAACCCTGTGGTTGGTTGAGACCAGAAGACTGCTTAATGATTGGACCAGTGGGAAGTGGATTTGTGTGACCGAACATGACCATAGTGGGAAGTGGCTCTATGTGACCCGACAGACCCATGGTACTTGATAGAAGGAGTAACTCAGTTTGATCACGGTGGGATGCGACTCTGTGTGACCCATCATTCCAACGGTGGGAAGTGGCTATGTGTGACCCAACATGCCAATGGTACCTATCAGGGATGGGTACCACAATAGTATGAGGTTAGTGGGAAGAAGATCTGTGTGACTAGTTCAACCCACTGTACTCTATAGAGGATGATTTCTTTAGTATCTGAGATGTTCGAGGATGTGATAACCATTCTACCCTTGACCTAAAGTGATACCTGGTGTAAGATGACTTGTGTTGTGTACTTTTTCTTCATGATTTATGGTTTTTCCTTTGTGGAACTCTAGGAGACCTATGGGGGTCTTGGGCTCCCTACTGAGTATCGTTATACTTACCCCCTACACGGGCTTCACCCACACCTTGTTGTCTTTAATGCCGATGACGTACAACATTGATTGAGGCTGAGGAAGCTAGGACTGGGTGGTGCTTGGAGTTGGACATTGTTGGCGTGGCGTGACGTAGAGACATCAGATCATGAGCTTTACCTTCCATTCAGGTAGGATCCATGATGGATGATCTAGAGGTGCCTTTCACTTTTCAGCTGTTTTGTACTTTTTTGTTGTACTTGTACTTTTCTAGTTGGTCTTGTATTCCAACCCCCTTTACTTTCTACACTCATTACTACAACATTTTACTTCACAGTTACATTGTTGCATTCTAGTTTGTGTGGTTTCCCCTTGTTGTGTTCTACTCTATGAGTTTGTACAGGTTTAATGGAAATTCCGTCCTGTTTTAGGGATATGCCTTTCCCATTCTAGTCTCCAACCCTAGGTTTATGGATGGTTGGCTTGGGGTAGTCATGGAACGGGCCTCGGGGGAAGGGTCATGACAATTCAAATTTTTAAAAAGCAAAATGATGTATAAAAGGTAAGAATCATTTTAACTTTCCATAATTATTATTAGATAATAATTATCTCATTATTTCATTATATAAAGTTATATTTACCTACCACATAATTTAGTGATGGAAAAGAATCACATTTCTTCCTTGAGATGGGAATCCACATGTACTCAAAAACAATGTTATCATTTTTCAAAGGAAAAAATATGTAAATATGAGATATATTATAATTTTAGTATGATAATTACATAATTTATATCATATATATACATTAAATCTGTATTTATATCCATCAGTAATATATAATTATGAAAACAAATATTAGTTCATGAGCTTGTAGTTTTTCATACAAATAAATTATGATTTCATTTCCCATTTGATGGAAAAATTATATAGATATAGTTTATTTAATTAAAATAAACAATTTATTTAAATGGGATATAATTTTTTTATTATTTTTTAATGGTTTAATTTTTTTATGAATATGGAAAACAAATAAATAAAATGATTAGGAAAAAATTATAAATTTTCTTTAGAACACCTCTTTAGTTTTATACCTATAGAAATGAAATAATAGATTTAAGATTAAACCATGGATTTTATGTCATCTAGTGGTGTCTATTTTATATATTTATATAGGTACTGGATTAATAAATAGGTACTTGAATTATGGAAATGATATTAATGGTGTTGTCTTTTTATAAGTGAGGGAGAGGACACACATAGAAGTTTTGAAAATAATAAGATATACTACTAACCTACTCAGTCAAAATGTATCTAAAATAATATATTTTTTTATATGAGATGATATAGTGTCAAAATATTTCTATAGATGGTAATTTAGTTATATTTCTATGTCATTTTAATTTTTATCACATAACTTTAAACCCCTAATTAACATGTTTTATCCTTATTCGGTGTAACAAAATTTTACAGTTTTTACTATTGATGATGAAAAAAATTCTTCTGAAATTATTACAAAATATTTGTTAATATAATTCAAAATATTAAATTATTTTTTAAAAAATAATTTCATATATTTGGAATAATTTAATTTATAATAATCCTAGAAAAACAACATTGAAAACCGTTTTTCATACAATTTTATTATTAATTATAAAGAAGTATTTATAAAAAATTACAATATAAAATAAATTCCAAAAACATAATTGGATTGAAAATAATATTAGTCAAAAAAAATTCATTTTAAACATTTTAAAAATTATTTTAAATTTAAAATTATTTAAATGGAATGACAATTATCAATAAAAATATGTACAATCACTATTCATTGTAAGATTAATCATTTTAATCAACAATCAAAAATAAAATCTATTACGATTTTTAAATAACTAAATAAAATAAGATCATTTTTAAAGTTAAATTAACCAATATGTAAATAAATATTTTCAAAAATACCAAATAATACATAAAACCACAATTTTAAGATTTATTTTTAACTTTTGATTGAAAAATTACCTAATATTATTATAATGAATATAACACAATAATTCTTAATTAATGAAAATTTACGTGAAATTAAATTGACTAATATTATTATTACCTAGGTTTTTATATACATTCTACTAAATTACTATATTATAAAGTGTTCGATTTCATTTATATGATTTTACATTTCTACATCAAAATATTACTTTTTGATATATTTCATAATTAATGGACTATTTTTCTCATAAGGTATATTGGACCATCAATTATATATCACTTGAGTTATTTTTAGTCATCATGAAACTATTTATTTCTATATAAGGGTGTTCCCACCAAAACATTTATTCTATGGAATTTTATAATCCATTTTTAGTATAATTATTTTTAAATAAAATTAGAGGTTTGATATTCCATTTACGATGTGAGTTTTGAACAATGATATTTTTCAAGATATTAGAAATGGACTTTCATTTCACATCCATTTGTTATTTTTTACTGTGAAAATTTATCTACAATAGACCTTATGTATTTTAATTTCCATGTTATTGAATATTTTTTCTAAAAGTAATGGTTTTCAATTATTTTTAACATAAAATTTTCAAATATACATTTGGAAGTGACTCAAAACACCATATTTTAAAACCATTATAAAACTGCCGTCTAAAAATATTTTATCAATTCACATACATTTCCATTTTAATTTTTAATTATTTATACATTTATAAGTATTATAAATAAATATTGATAAATGTAATATATTTTTATTTTTTTTGTGGAATTAACTCGTGGTGCTAAACAATCCAATTCCTGAACCATTTTGGGTGGTATAATTGAAGAAGTATTTATCATGGATAAATATCATCTATTTTAACAACCTTTTTTTCTTTTATTAAACAAGTTTATGTCTTTGAAAACCATCCACATACATCCACTTGATGAATTATGATAATGTTTTTTAAATATATACTTAACCATATTCCATTACATAATAATTTTTTTTAATTAAGGTCTCTTAAATAGAAATATATTCAATTATTTTATTGGGAAAAAATATAAAATATATTTATTTATTATTCTGATATGAATTTTTTTAATAAACTAAGAATCTTAAATATATATTGTTTCACAATAAAACGTATTTCTATAAATTAGTTATGATCATGTTATCCCTATTATTGAAAAGGGGAAGGTATTAATGTTTGGTATGTTATTCCAATACGAAAAATAATATAAATGTTGACTAGATGTTTTTTATAATAAATCATCATTCTCTATAAGGTTTATGACCATGTCATCAAAATTATTTACATTAGTAGATGTATTATTTCTCATGATTGTTTGAAAAAAAATGTGATATATTTTTTATTCATATGATTAATTCATTGATCATTAACAAGTGGAGGGTGGGGGGAAATTTTATATCCTTATGATTCATCGACTACATACCTGAGACAAAATATCTTGGGCTTTGTTGTATACCACTCCATGTATAAGTATATTTTCTAACAATAAGGCTTTGAAAATTATTTTAATGTTTGAAATTATGGATAAATTTATTATGGTATTAATAATTTATTATGCTTATGTTTTCAATTACTCTATTAGATATATAAAGAATAATGATTTATTTGTTATTTAATTGTTTCGATTACTTTCATATTCCATAATATTTATTCCATGTTTATGACCTTAATTCATCTTTTTTTATTTTCCCTATAGGGTATTTGAGTTCACCCTTTATTATTTTTCAATTTATCCTGGTTATGATGTAAATAATTACACATTATATGTCATATAGGATTGCTTATGTGAAGAATTTGAAACCAATGTTGAAGAAATATTATGGATTAAGTAGTTTTCTATATAGAGGAACCAAATATCAATTATAGGAGAATGATATGGGTTTTATTATTATATTATTCTTCTTACATCAACATTATTAAAACAAATAGGACATAAATATAGAATGAAATTTCTTATTCATGTCACAAAATTATAGGATATTTATATCATAAATATACAATAGTTATTGAATGAAGTATGATTAATATTTTTAATGAAAAAAATACCCAATAATTTTTTGTATCTAGTACTATGGATTTTATAGTTCTAGATAAAAGTGTTGATAATGACCCCCTTTTTCATCGCTAAAAAATTGATAATAAAGGGGTCTTCAACTGCATTTTTAGTGCTTTTAAACGTGGTCATTAATAGTGCTAAAAAAGAACATCCAAAGGAGGTCCTCTATCAGTTATTTTTTACAACCTCTGATAAATGAACACTTCAAAAAAATAATATTTTAAAAAAACAATACATAAATACATAAATATATTTATAATGACATAATTATAATATATATTTTTAAAATATGTTTAGATAAGTTATATTGATATTTACACTAAATATATAAGATATTTAGTGAAAATGGATTATAAAATAATTAAATAAATATTTTAAATTTATAATTATATTATTATTACCAATTAAAAGTCATTCAACATCAATTTTATGATAAATAAAATCAAAAAATTAATAATGATCAAAAATAAGTTGAATGGTAACTCAAACTTCAAACAAGCAAAAATTTTGTTTGGGGTATCAATTTGGGCTCTATCACATATAAAATTGAAGAATGGGAGGAGTAATATTCCTTAGAATCTGGGGAGGATCATTTTTGAATTTATCAGGACCAAAAGGCCCAGAAGGCCTACAAAATTGAGTTTTTAGTCTGGGTACCCCAATTTTTGAACAATCAATAGATTTTCAGCCTTGATTATGGGGGTATTTTTCCCCATTTCCGTGGGGAAAAAATATAAAATTGTGGATTTCCATCATATTAAAATTATGGATTTGAAACTTTATCGTTTTTTAAATTTAATTTAATTTATAATCAATGATATGATAATATAAAAGTATTTTTTATATATTTACACATTAAAATTTTAATTTTATAAAAAAATTATTAAATATATTTACTTATAAAATATTATTATTAATATATAAACATATATATAATTACATGGATAAAAATATATTGATATATATATATATATAAATATATAGATACATTCTAGAACGTAAAATAAATCCATAAGGGGAGTGGAAAAGTCGTTGGTCTCAATGGTGGAGGTGTACGGATTGAAACTCGCTAGAGGTAGGAGTTGGGGATAGTTGTATTATGTAAAGTGCTTCTAAAGGGGTTGTGGAAGCGCTAAAAATAATATGGGGAAGAACAGATAGGGGTGTTTTTTTAAAAAAATTATACCCTTTATCATTGGGGCCATTTTAAGTGCTTTTTGGACTACTTTTAAAAGTGGCCTTTAATAGCGCTTAAAAATCCCTTTTGAAGGACCCGTTTAACATTGTTTTAGCACTATTTAAAGGGGGAATTTAAATGCTTCTTTTTGGAACTTATATAAACATTGGATTTTTGAACAAACACTCAATTTGTTATGACTTTTTTATCATAGGTAAAGGCCTCTTATAGCACTATTAATGGTTGTTTTTGTAGTAGTGGAACCAGATATGAGAGCAAGGGATTATGGTATTAATATTTTAATCATAATATGGTTTAGAGAAATGTTTAGATTATGCTGTGTGATGATGATAATTCGGAGGTTTATATTTTATATTTAATCATAATATTGAATGTATATATAATAGTATAGGATTGAATATAATTTAACATTTTGGTAATAATAAACTTTTTATTTGTGAATTGGGATATGAAAAGATTATAGAATACATATGGATAAGACTATGTAAGAATTTAACATATATGATAACAACATAATGTTTTTTAACCAATAGATTTTGGGGTACTCCTAGAAATTACATCCAACTTTAGACACTATATGTGGATATTGGCACTAGTGTAAATGAACCTAGAGGTGATAACCATAAAAAAGGATGATTAGGTATTAACATAATCATCAACTGATTCTTATTAAGGATTCCTAACTATACACATGGTTCGAAAATACTAGGTATATTATTTGGTTAATAAAATTGTTTTTACAAAATCATTATGGAGGATTTATGGTTGAATTTGAAGAGTTTGGTTATAGAACATAATAGATGAATGTTCATGGATTACCAAGGATTGAAAAAAAAAAGTTATAGGTTTGACCAAATGTATTAATGCATTAAATTTATGTTTCATTTGAGAAGAAATAATATGATTGATATTTCATATATATATATATATGATAATTTAGTCATAGTTTATTTTTAACCATTTTGGGTATTATTATTTTATTGAAACATGATCATGAAGATAAATTAAAGAATGTTATGTTCCTAAAAACCACTATGTCTTTTAACAGAATAATGGTTTATAATTAAATGGGTTATAATTTATGTATATGAATGTTATAATAGATACTATATAATTCATAGTCATACCTAAGTCAGTGAAATTTTTATTTTAAAATTAATAAATTATAAAAATAAGTTATTTTCTTTAGTGAGAGATATTCATAAATTATAATATGATACATTATAAATTTTATGAGGAATTTGTGAAAATTCTATGAATTAATCTTTTGTATTTATTCATTGGATATTTGGAAACATATATTAGATTTTATAATTATCAATGAAAAATTATTTTAAGAAAATTATATAGTTTTAGGGAATACTATTTTAAAATACTTGATGAGGTATGGATTAAACATATGCATAAAAATGATTGATATTGAAGTAATAATGGGTTGGTTGATTTTCAGGTATGGTAGTTCGATTTTATTGGAAGAAATATAATTGACTACTGATTTAATAAGAAATTGATACATTATATTTTTTTGAAAGAGTTCCCTATTTATTAGGATTATGATATATATTTTGTAGAACGTTTCCTTATGAACTAGTGGTTAATAATATTTAAGGGTTAACAATATAATTATTTTTGGATGAATTTAAAACATCACTTTGGTTTATCAACATTGATATTAAAATGGTCTTAGAAATATATATTTTTGAGAAGAAATGATTTGGTTACATCCATACATAAGTAGATTAATATACGAATGATTAATTCTATTTGATTAAAGATATGTTTCATAATATATCATATTGATGTAAAGTAGATGTCATATTATAAATTATTCCTTTAATGATGAATATGTTAAAAACAACATCACCTAAATTGACTAGAATGTGATAACTAAATTTTAAAGGATAAAATTAATTTCTAGGGGAATTAAACACCCATATATTTTATTGCATGTTTTCCTTTAATTAATTCAATATTTTTGAAATCTCTCATCACACACAAGAACCATCATAAATGAAATCATAATATATTTGGATTAAAATATTGATATAAAGTCAGACCATTAGATGGTATCCATTAAATAAGATGGAATTAATAATAATATATTATATATATACAAATATGTTATTTATATAAATTAACATAATGGTTAATATTAACAAATATTAAAATTAATTGATATAGTTCAAAAATTTGATCATTTTATGCTTTGAAATTGTTTTCATTGATATTTCAGTTTAGTGAAAAAATACCCTCAAAATTTTAGAACATTTTTATGAAATAAAATAGAATATATTTTATATGAATAACTTTAATAATAATTTCATTAGTTAATGACATTAAATATTAATTAGAATGATTAGTATTCTAAAAAAATTCCTATAAAAAAATTTCATTTTATTTTATGATATTTATCCAAAAAATGATTTTGTAAATTTTACCAAATGCATTGTTATAAATGACCTCCAATTGTATATTTAAAATATAAATATTATCTTAAAATGATTTGTTTATATTGTTATAAAATAATTGGTTTTTATTTGAATACTGAAAAATATTGAATCTACTAAAATCTGCCACTTTTGTGAATTTATTAATGTAAATTAATTTAAAAAATAAAATTGAAACCATTTAGTTATATTTATAGAATTAAAAGAAATAATTTATAGTAACTATTTGGTTTTTTACCCAACTGATGTATATCATTTTGAATCCATTATTACTAATTTAAACTAAATACAATTTTTATTAAGTTATATTCAAAAATAATTTTCATCGATTGTTATAATAAAATATATCAAAATGTATTTCATATTTTAGAACAAAATAATATCATTATTTAATAAATTAATTTCGATTTTTTGTATAAATGTATGATTACAATTATTAAAGTTAATGACCATGAAAATGATACAATTATTATTTTTAATGAATGGTGTTATCACATGCTTTTATTTTTATCTGATAAATTATATTAATATATATTAAATTATGTTGGTAATAAGAGTAATAAAATCCAATATTAAATACTTAATTCCATATTTTTTATCAATAAGAAGAATAACATCCCATATAAAATAATATTAATATCAAAATTTTTATTGGATATATAAAATATAAATTTAATTAAAACTATGCGTAAATAAATTTATATTTAAAAATTACAAGTGTTCCACCCACCTCATAGATAAAAGGATACCCCATATCATATAATCTTCACACATAAAAAACCCATTGATTCAAAAAATAACATCCCATATCAAATATTTAATTCTATCAAATTAATCAATAATCTTTATTTTGGTCATAAATTTTACCTATTAATGCTTTTGGTTAAAACCAAAAGAATTTGTCTGAAGAATAGGTAACGTACCAAACCAAGCATTTTATTTTATTTCTTCATCTACATATTTTAGTATTTTTAATCAATTATGATATAATAACACCACTATATTCTATATAGATAAATATTATTATTTTTAGGTGATAACTTAAATATTTATCTTCTTCCATTAAATGGGGATCAAATTCTTCATTCATGTGTACAAAGGACTACCGCCTCACTAACCGAGGTTATTTGTTTTCCATCACCAACTCTTAAGGATTGATATGGTTATATATTTAAAATTTACGGTATTTATTATATATTTATGATTCTAGATTCATGATATCACATATTGAATTATACATTACATTCCATGGAAATATGATAACATCATTCGTTAGTACGATGGACTGCCTACTTTCAAATCGACGTGATTCATTCCACACATGCACATTAACATGGATGGTAATAAGGATGATATTATATATGTGAATTTGGTATATATGAAATTAAAATGGATATATAATTTTAATATATTATATTCCATTACTTCCCGTCATCTGTCAATAAAATGGAAATGTAAATAATTCGGGCATATAATCTACTATCTCAATTAACAATGTACTTTATTTTCATTATATATATTTTTAGATTTATATAAATTCAAATATAATGAATATATTATTAATTTATATAATTTTTAACATTATTTTTATTATTTTACCAATATCAACTTAATACAACTAAATAATTAAAGCAGACATGAAAAACCAAGGAATTATTTCATGAAATGTGTCATTAACATGAAATTGTTAATAAATATGTAAAATAGTAATAATTAAATAATATATTGAATGATATATATTTATGTTTAATTATTATTATTTAAAATTCTTTTTGTTTCTAAAAATATGTTCCAATATTTTTGGTGGAATTTAAGAATTATGGTATGGGACTTTTGTCTCACAATTATTTTTCATTAAGACAGATTCCATATTCACAACATGTTTCATTTATGTGGTTTAAATACTAAAAATTAATTAATTTTATGAAACTTATACCTTAATTTTTGGGTTTATAAATATCCATTTTATTATCTCTCTTTAATGTAGTTTAGAGTTCAAATGTTACTGATGTGAAAAAGAAATTTTTTGGTATGAAATTGCCTTCTTTGGGACAAAAGTTAGGTTATGAAACTATTTTCTTATATAAGGTGTATATAAATCAAATTTTACATGTCAAATCATGAATATTACAAATTTAATGATATTTTATGTTTCATTTTATGTTATTTTTTCATGGATATTATCATTCAAATTTATAAAAGATAAAAACATTTAAGTTACAGTCTCACTCTTTATTGAGATTGATTAAGATTATGATTCCAATGATGAAATATTGTGATCTATCTTAAATGTATTCCATTATTTCAAAAAATTTATTCATAATATAAAATAATAAATGGTTTACCTTAACTTTCATCTATTTTTATAATCATGACATCAGTAGATAATTTTTCTGAGAAATCAATTTTATTTATCTATTTGATCGAAAACCCTTAATCTTTTGAAATTTTTTGTACTAAAAATGTTTGAAAATTATTTTAAATATAAATATAATTATTTATTTAATCCAATTATACCCAAGTTTTACTTGTAAAAAAATAATTGAATGGAAACAACATGCCATCTTCCAAAGAATTCCCAATTTGGTTTTACTGAAAATGTAAGGCGAATATTAGTTTTAACATGTCTAACAAAAAAATATTTCACAGAATCTAGAGAAATAGTTTCATTTAATCTTATATTATATGTATTTAATTTTATTTTCAATAAAATTAATTAAAAAACGTTTTATGTTTTATGATGTTTTTTTAATGGTAAGTCTATATTTTTTGCAATAAATTTATTAAATTATGTATAATGGTATATTTATATATTTTAAAGGGTGTTTTGAAAGATTTTTTTTTGAAAATGTTTCAGGATTTAAAAATATTCATCCATCATGAAAATTAAATTATAATAAATAATGATTTTTAATTATTTTCATATCATTATTTGTATGTTTCCAATTTTATATTTATGGAAATGGATTTTGAAATAGTTTTAAGATTTCAACAGTTTTTTTTCAATGATGATGGGATATTTTCATTAATAAATGTTCATAGTGATATCTCAAAATAATTTCATATATATGATTAAATCCATTTAGTTTAAATATTTTTTGGTAGGGATATGATTAAATGATACCAGCCTTATTTTTTGTTATACATTTAATGTTTATGTTATTAAAATGCTTAGGAAAAACCTCTATTTAATAATTGTTCTGAGGTGATGATATGAAGAATGTTTTAACACACTATTGAAAGCACAAATATGATTTTCATTATGAGAATAGTGGGACATATAAATTCCTCCAACGTATTGGGTAAATATTTATACATTATAAGATAAAAATGGTATAACATACGACTGTGTTTATCTATTATGGAAAATAGAAGCATTGTGAACCACTGTAGGAAATAGGTGTGTCGTGATCCAAAATGTGAAAAAGGCTTTGTGTCATGATCAAATATATTTATGGTCATGTTAGTTAATATTGACATATGAATTGGTCTTCTATATTTATAATGTTGTTACACTTATATGACATGATATTATGTATCTTGACAGATTTATGATTATTTTTCACTCTTATGACCAAGGTATTATGAAATGATAATGCTTTAGGACTTAATTAATGATTACTATCTCTGATAAAATTTGTATGAAAATCCTATGTTATTTTCTCGATAACATAACCATATTTTTATCATAAGATTTCATATGATCATAGACTGATAACTTTTATGTTTACCAATATTAATCATCTAAAAATACCATTACATATGTTTCCTCCCATGTTAATGAATAAATTTTTAGGTAGGGAATGCATAAGATAAGTATTATATTCGGTGATCAATTTTTATGATATCCATGATCTTTTATGAAATCATAATATTGTGTCTCTAGTTTTTGTAGAAACTAAATATATTATGGTCCTCATGTGTTTTTCTATGGAATTACTTGAATATTTATCTAAAATATGTTATAATTTGGTATAAAAAGTCTCTGTTATAGTAGGTATTTGAGGAATAGTTTAGTAAAATTTGAAAACATGAATGATATAACATTAGTGGGATCCCTATATATTTTTATAATGATATGAATAAGGATATGTCAATGTATATGTGAAATGTTGAGTCAAAATATTAGAAAATGTTTTAGATTTTAGGTAAAGGATTGAGTGAGTGGATTCTAAGAAATTACATCGATATGTAGATACTAAACGTGTATATGGATATGTAAAAGTGGTAACTAGGGGTAATTACTAAGAAATGGGAGTACTGAGATAGACTCTGTAATTAACTAGTTCATGAAAATGATCTATGATATGCACTTAGTTTAAAATACACAAGGAATATTATTTAGAAATTCACTAACACAATAAGAACCATCATGAATGACATAAATAGATGGTGAATATTAGTGAACAAGGACAATACTAATGTCTCATGAATTTAAATGTTTTTTTCATGATTTCTTGGTTTTCCAATATGAATACATTTTATCACACTATATTTTTGGCGGTTTGTCAATGGTGGGAGCTAAATGGAACTTGGTTAATTTGGAATATGATAAAAAAATTATGAGAAAAAATGGAATAATGAGTAGAATAAATGATATTTTGAATATTCATAATCAGTTATCATAATATATGACTACCAAATTCCCACATAATGAATTATAAGACTCACCAAAGAAAAGAAAGATCCTGGTATTTGGGAGATTGGGCAGTGGAGACTATAGATAAATGAAGATCCAATTTCATATGTTTTAAAAATTTTGGATTAATACCTCTAGGGAATGTGTCAATAAAATGATTATATGTTTTACATGTCAAGACGGACAAAAATAAACTATTTTTTAGAAAAATGAAATGTTCAGTTAGCGCAATGGTTGAGAACAATGGTTTTCCTAACGCATAATCATTGGATTAATGCTATAAATGTGGAATGTATGGTCATCATACAAGTCAATTTATTAGGGGGGAGGTCAATAAAAGGTACATGATAATGGTACATGTATTGGTTTTGTTTTTGATAATTGAACGGCTACCAATAGAATATGAAATGAAATAGTTATTGAGGAATATGATGATGAATTCTAGTTATTAATTTTTTAATTAATTACAATGATTGAAATATTTATGTATTGGAATTATGGATTAATTAAATATATAACATTTTCATAGTATATATATTTGGTTTTGGATTTGAATAAATATGTTAAATGGTTCTGTAGAGATAGAAATGTTATGTAATCGTAATTTTTTGTTTCCTGAAAAAACATAATATTTTTGGAAATATAAACCTTAAAATGATCACGATTTTGTGATAAATATGTTGGTATAATGAGATGGAATATATGTATAATGATAATTAGATAATAGTTATTGACATAAAGATAATTAATGTTTATTTTTGAAAAAGTGATTCATGCTATGATTGATAATTTATATAGTATTTTTTGATTTAAAAAACATATCAAATAAATTTTTTTATGTAATAAGGAATAATGTATGTATTTGATAAGGGTATATGGTAATTCATCCTATTACCATATTTTCGGGAAAAAAATGAAAATGGTATTCAAATGTTTGGTATTTAATAATAAAAAGAAATATTATGTGGTTTGGGGGATTAATAAGATGTTCACATTTGAAATTTAGTGACATTATATAATTTTTTGGAATTTAGTCTTTTAGAAGGGTCACAAGGATAAATATTTATGAAATGGATTAAATTGAATATTGGATGAGGATTTATAGATTAATGTACTACATAACCATAGAATTATTTATCTATATTTGATGACCCCAACTATCAATTATGTTATATATACATATAGATGGAATGACTAAATGGTCTATTATTGATCTTGTGATTTAATAGTAATTTAGGCAAAAAAATCATCTTTATTTCATGGATTAAGTGGTGATGTTAACATTAGTCGACAAAGAAGTAAAAGATTAAATTTTTCTTTCGGTATTAAGGTAAGCTGTGATATTTTTATATAATTCAATTTGAAATTAGTAATAATATAAGGATAGTTTTCTATTTATTATCTATCCTACATAACCTCTCTCGGGTTTGTGATTTTTTCTATATATCTCTCTTGAGGAAGTAAATACCTGATCCAATGAATATAATAAACTCATGGTTCGTACTGATAAATTATGATATCTTTTTTGCGGAATAACCTATAGATATTTTTGGAAGAATATAAAATGTTGTAAACATCAATACCACTCAAATTTTCATTATTTTGTGGAAAAAATACCACCTTTAGGAAGCTATTTGGGGACCTAAGGATGAAATGATGAGGAAGTATCTTCAGTTACTGATATGAAAGAGATTGATTTTTGTGGTGAAATTCATTTTATTAGGTGTACAATGCAACACTTACAGATTTTGTGAAACATAATTTTTGAAATAAATGTAATAATTTCAGTATTTTTCATTACACATAAACTCATTTTATGCTGGTGTTACAAACAAATCCATGTTTAGTCTGTTTCATGCATGGCACCATCTTTAACTGAAACATTCCATACTAATAAAATATTATTATTTATTATGATTGTTATTAAACAGTCTTTGGAATAAAGGTTATGAATAGGATAAACTAAATTTTAAAAATATATTTTCTAAACAATTATATAAAATGAATTTTTCTGTGGCCAATTAATTAGATGTTAAAATTAAAACTATTCGAATATAACTTATATCTTCTCTTGAAAAGAAATTATGCACAGAAATAGAATTAACCGTTATATTTTAAAAAGTCACATTGGGATAATTATATTAACCAAATTTAAATATTATATGTACAATAACATTTTTATTCATTTAAATTATGTTTTTTATAGAAAATCGATAATAATAAATCCAATATAGTCCTTAAAAACTATATTTTATAAAAATAAGTTTTTTTGGCTTATGTGCAATAATTTTTAAACTATGTTTTGAAACATATTGAAAAAATATATCTAAAAAATATATTTCAGTTTTTAATTATATAAGAAAACATTATATTGGGGTAAATATTTGTGAATTTTTTTAAAAGATAAATTTATTAATTAGGAATGAGAAATTATGGTTTTTATTAAGTATTTTCATTTCAATTAATGATTTAAAAAATATCCAAATTGATTTATTCTGATTAAAAATTTAGCTAAAATATATATATTTTGATCCAATTTATGTCATAGGTATCATTTCTATATTAAATATATATAAAAACTCTTTTTATTTTGTAGAAAATTTTCTCTTTAAAAAATAATTTCTTATCGTTCTGTAGAAATAAATTTAAATACAACATTACCAATTATGATGAAAAAATCTAGAAAAATGGATTGCATATTTGGAATCATAACAATTTGTATTATATAATATGTCCCACATAAATTATGATCATTAATATTATAAAAAATATTAAAAGTTATTTATCATGGTTATGGTAAAAATGGGATTACCATGGCGTTAACTAAAATTATAAGGGTTAAAAATACCAAAAACATACCTATAACTCATTAAATAGATATGTGTTTACCATTAATATTATATGATATATAATGGCACTTTTATTATCCTTATGTCATTTTTAAAACATGGTTACAACTTATTATTTTCAAAAAACACATATGTGTCTCTCTATTATTTATAAAAGTTCATCCACACTACTCATCACTTCACACTTACAAAACCCAACGGTTAGGACTATACTTGACCAAATAACATCCTAAACTCTTTCACATCGTTATATAATATTTATTGTTTCCTAAAATCAAACATAGTACTCCTTTTCGTGAAAACAAAAAGCTGTTGTCCAAAGAATATGTAACATCCCTAACCTAGTGTTTTATTTAATTTATTCTTCCATATACATAAATTAATTTCAAACCATGATGATATAAATTCATCAGTATATGAAATATAATTATTTGTTATTAAGTTAATTTTTTAACTTAATTCCACCTTCAACTTCTTCAAATGGGTTCTAAAACCATCATTCGTGTGTGGGGTGGATGACTACCTCATGAACTAGTTTTTTTCGTTATCCATTTTCATATATCAAGGATGAATATAATGAAGGATTTATTATTAAAATATTTTATATATCATATTATTATTCTTATTGAATAATGATATAAAATATTCCTTTTTTACTTTTTATTATGTCAAAATACAATAACGTCCTTCAAGTGTAGGGAGGACAGTCGCCTCACGGAGCGATGTTATTCTTCCATCAGTTATGATTTACAGGGTACATAATAATGAAATGTTCAAAAAAATAATGTGATATTAATAACATGAAAACGATTCTTTAATGTTGAAATATATTTCACCATTCTTTCTTCATCCATTTATTAAATGGATACAGTGTTCATTCATATGTATGACCTATCATCTCCAATAATGATGTAGTTAATTTAATCTATATGGTATTTTTTAGATATAAATAAATAAATATATACTTAATAAATATGATATTTATATCAGGGTTAATATTTTACATATTTTGGAATCACGATCAATTTAATATGTAAAAAAATAATAAATTATAACATACATGAAAAGCCTGTAGATTTTTTTTCAGAAACATGAATTTAAAATAGAATTGTTAAAAAATGGGTAATAAAAGTCTATAATTAAATTATATATAGTATCATATATATATATTAATATATTTCATAAAAAAATATTTATTATAAAAGGTATCTGAACATTTACGAGGTATGTTAATACATATTGAAAGGGATTCTGTCAAACTATTATTTGACTGTGGGACACGTGCTCTTTTCACAATTTGTTTATTTTATGTAGTGTATATAATACACATTAATTTATTATATAATAATAATAATTATATTATTTTATTTACATATCAATTTATGTATTTTACATTCATAGGGATTACAACTCAAATGTTACCAATGCGGTAAAAGATTTTATGTCTCAAATTTCCCTCTTTGGTGAATAAGTTATGTTCTGCTCATATGTTCTTCTATGAGGTTTATATACTAACCAATTAAACTATTTTAAAATGAATTTAAATAATTTAATTATATTATATGTTAAATATAATGTTATTTTTTGGGATTATTATTCAATTTAACCAATGTGGTAATATTTTAATGTTACAATCTTAATTTTTTATCAAGATTGTTTATGAATGTGTTTCTAAATATGAAATAATATGTTCTATATTCAAATAAACTCACGAAATTTCTTACAGTATTTTTATACCACTAGTATACATATTTTTAATTCATTTTACCATATTTATGTTCTCTAGAGTTCAAATGTCACACCATGACCTCTGATAGTCTTTTATTTTTATTATTTTCTAGTTCTCGGTTTTTTTTTCATGGTTTGGGTTTGAGACCTGGTTTCAATTTTTTATTTTTGGAATTTATGGTGATTATTAGAGTGGTGCACATGCACCAAACAACAATAGAAAAACACATATTCAGCCCCGATACCTGTGCGACCACATAAGGAATCGAAAGAAGCTCCCACACAGTTTGCGCAAGGTTAGTTGAACAATACGAGGTGATGGTGCTCTTACCATACATTGGAAATAAATAAATGTTATGAAATAAGTAAAATGTAATAAAAATAAAACCAAAATGAAATTTTTTAATAATCATATTAATGATATTAATAACATTAATATTAATATTAGTATTAATTTTATTAAAAATATAAGTGTTATTAAATGTTTTTAATATTATTATTAACATAAATATTATTATTATTATTATAATGGTTATTATTTTTAGTATTATTATTATTAATATTATTTTTATTTTTACTGTCATGACCCGTCCTCGGGGCCCGTGCCGTGACTAACCCATGCTCGCCTTCAATAGGCCAGGGGTTGGGGCCTAGCACCAAAAGGCATAAATCCATATAACTGGGAATGAATTGCCTTTATAAAATGTTAAAACGTTCAACCAGAGTACAAGTGGAAGAAAACACTATGTAAAACTAAAAACAAAAGTATTGCTAAAAGTAAGGTGCCGGAAATACAAGCCCAACTGTAAAGTACAAGGTAAAAGACAAAATAGCTGGAAGATGACAAGCAGCACCCTGATCGTCCACCACGGATCCTAACTGAAGGGTAGGTACATATAGCCTCCTCAGCGCCCTTGTCCATCAACCACCTCTAGGTATTGACTCGTCGTGAGTTCCACCTCCAGGTACCATCCCGTTCTCGTACACTCGGCCTCCGTCAGCACTGTACGTCGTTTGCATCCAACGCAACACGGTACGGGCATAGCCAATGCAGGGGTGAGTATAATGATACTCAGTAGGGACCCCGAGACCCTCAAGGTCTCACTGAAATCCAACAAGTATAAACCAAAAAAAAAATATCTCAACAGATTACCTTTACTTAGGTATATGCCCATACATAAACCTAAGTTATCAAGTAACCGATCTCAATCATGAGGAAAACAGAAAGGTCAATGACTTAGCTCAAACTAGGATTTTAATTCATGATGAAGAAAACACGGCTACTGGAGAAATCCTCCTCTATCGAGCACAATAGTCCTGTCATGACTCTGAGGTGCTACTCACTATCATTAGACTACTAAGGTACTCCTCCTCTGTCTAGTATCGCATGTATGTCTCCCCAACATAGTAGTGATCCCCACCATGGGTCTGCCACCCCAACACAGTAGCGCTCCCACTACTAGCCTATAGAGGTACTCCTCAGGTCGAGTACCGTGGGTCTGTCACCCCAACACAGTAGTGCTCCCCGCCATGGGTCCACCTCCCCAACACAGTATTTCTCCCCACTGGGCTATTCAAATCACTCTGATACGTATCAGACAAGTAGTCATCAGGTCTCAGCCAGCTACAAGGTCATTGTACTCCATATGCTCGTCTCTGGGAGGATCCACTCCACGAGCTATAGGTCGACACACCAAGTTTCAGGAAGTTCCCCGAATTAGTATCTCAAAGGACTGCCTCGTCATAGGGGTCTCAATGCAACAAACGCCGCGTCAATCGGGCGCCCGGTCTGTGAGTTATTAGATTTTCTGTTCCAGGGGCCCGGTTGGATTTGGGGTACAATACAACTAGGACAGGATGAAACTACATCCAAAACCGGTGTAGATTATGGAAAAATAACCCTCTCATCAATAGATATCCAACATAGTTGACGACACAACAATCAGACGTCCAGTCCTCACGTTATAAGCGTTTCCGCTCTGAGGGCCTGGTTGGTTTCAGGTTCAAACCAACCCAGATGTTCCCATTATTTGCCTAAATCTTGAGTGTAATTTTTTGAAATGACCATCTCGATCTAAGGAATCCTACACAACTGAAGGTGCGTCGATCTGAGGTTCGTAGCTCAAGATATTTCAATTTAACCAAAAACAGTTCGAAAATAGGGGGTCTGGGCCCGGTCCGACCCGACCCAACACCCCCTAGGTCGGCCCGAACTGAGTCGACATGACTCGGGTCCGGGTCTGGCCTGGTTGGGCGTGGCTCGGCCCGGCTGGCGCGGCCCGGCCCGTGGACGGCCAAGGCTCGGCCAGTGTGGCCGAGCGGAGGGCGCGGCTTCATGCCGCGCCGGTTCACATCCGGAACGTCTTTGCCGTTCCGGTTCTTCCAACCGCCGCGACTCAGCCGCGACGGTCTACTCCGGAAGCATGTCGCCTCCACCGGACGCTGGCACTGCCGTGTCGACAGGGTGCCCCGGTAATGCTTTCTGCGGACCACCGGACGCGTTCTGGTGGTCCATTTCACCCACCGCTTGCTCCTGCAGGTCTCCCGGGACCCGGTATTCACTACGACGGCTTCCAAACGCCATTGTGGTCACGTTTCATTGTCACCCGCCATTCCGCGCACAAACAAACAACCAGCAGATGGTCTTCAGGCCATGTTTGTTTGGCCCTCTCCCTTCGCGTTAGGCGTTATCAAATGGAAATAATCAAACACTTGCATTCAATTACGACAGGGGTATAATTTATTCAAAATAAATTATACAAACATTATAAAAATAAATTCTTATGACTGTAAGATAAATCCACTTTAATATGATAATTATACAATATTCCCCTACATCGATTAATGTCTGCGGTGATTGGAATCGCGGAAGACGGCGTCGCGGAAAGTTGATTCGATGACGACGTCGGAGCGTGTCCGAGGGGGAAACGGATTCTCCTCGCTTATTGAAAGAGAAGCACATCATCGATGGTGTCACTCGTGGGTGCCTCCTTCACCTTTGTCTTGGCCGACGTCTGAGGAGATGATTCGATCTTCGATGGTTCTTCGTTGGAGGTTGGTGTTCTTAGTCGAAGAAGAACACCTCTCCCTTTATCCTCACAGGAGCTCTCCCACTAATACTTCCAACCCAAGTAATAGAATGGGATTCCCTTAATATAACATGCCATGCCTTTTCAAAATTCAAACAACATAATAAATTAAATGAAGTGGTTGTTTTCATTAATTAATGTGTGTGTTGGCAAGTATTAAACAGAGAGAGGGGAGAGGGAGAGTAGTCAAAATAAATACTAGGGGGGTTTAAGGAAGTAAAAGAGGATATGAAAGGTTGGTGCTCGTGTGGTCCCCACCTCAAAAATATCCACACATGGGAAGTTATGTGGGTGTGGGCCCTACCTCTAACTCCACTTGGGAGGAAATAACCAACCTCGGTAAATAAAATTTTTACACGAAAAATTTTATTTATTTTATCCTGATCCCAAAATAACAACTCTCAACCCACATAAAAGGAAACTGCAGTAATAGTCCCCTAGAGAAATTGTCGGAGCTGTGAGTTCATTAGTGCCCTCAGATTTCAATTCCGAGTAACGGATCAAATGATAGAAAAACCCGCTCCTTCGTTTACTGAACTTACCTGAGCAAAACTTCCAAAATTGATTCTGGGAACATCAGGCCTCGGAATCAAGTGTCATCAGAAGCCACAGACTCATAAAATACCAAGGTATTTAAGAAAAAAAGTTTCCTTGAAATATTAGGGTCTTTAAATTACTCCCACCTCTGGGATTTACGTCCCCGTAATGCTTCACCACACACTTAGGAAAACAAAAGGGTTTCTGAGCATGCATCTGAGCCTCCCGCTCCCATGTTCTCTCCTAGAGGTTCCCGTGCAGTCAGCAAAAGCACACCAGAGAATCAACCGTCCACGTAGAACCCACTCATGTCGATCCTCAATCCCTACTAGAACCTCTATGAAAGTCGCACCGTCATCGATGTCCAGATCCCCGTGGTCGATGATTTGTGAAGGGCCGTGCACGTATCTCCTCATCTGAGATACGTGGAATACATCATGCAACCGGTGTAATTGAGGTGGAAGGTCAAGCGGTAATCCACCTCGCCTACTCTGCTGAGGACCTGGAAATGTCTGGAGAATCGTGGAGATAACTTGTCGCCCCGACCATAACTCCATAGACCTCATCTAGGTGCGACCCATATGAAAACGTGGTCACCACCCTTGAACTCTAGTGAAATCTGTCTCCTATCATCATAGGTCTTCCGTCTGCTCTGTACAGTCTTCATCCGCTCCTGGATGATGTGTACTCTCTCCGTTAGCCTCAAAATTGGCGCCCTGGTCAACCTCTGCCTCAGCTCCCGAAAAGCTCTACCGGTATCTCTCTGACCACACGAAGTGTTTCCCCTTCCTCATCAATGCTAAAGCGATGAATCAACTCTAGAGGTTTCTGGCACAAATCTATGTCTGGCCATCTCACGAGTGATCGACTGCACCCACTTTTGCATGATTCCATCTTGTGCTGCATGGGGTTTCCTTTTCTCTGACCAAGGAAAACCCATCCCAACATTGTATGTAAACCACAAACTTTTGCTTTATAAAGTCAATCTGTGCATGAATTTTAGTTTCCCAGTCCATACCAAAACTAACATCGTAATGCCTCGACGCTGCCACCAAGAGGTTCCAACCGAAACTCTCGTCTCGAGGGCCAGATCACACCATCGGCGTAAGTGTGATTATCGAGTCTCCTCTCAAAGGTATCTCCAGATGTGAGGGTCAAGTCAACGGCTTTATCCTGAAACTCTAGGTCTGGGACAAGATTCCTAGAAGGAAGGAATGACTCGTATCAATGTCTATTGTTACGGAAGCTAGTAGTAGTCACATACATTACCTCGAATCATTCCTAGAGCCCTCGGGTCGCACTCATTGACCCCATGGAGCTACTCTCTTCCACTACCCTCTAGTTCCTTGAGCCTGGTGGGGATTAAAAATTCTGGTTGTTGTAACATGTCGAAATTTACACCACCACATGCTACTCTCCCAGCTCTCATTCCACGTCTGCTGCTACGCAGATTCATCTGTCCTTAACACATCCTCTTCTTGAAACATTTTTCACACCCAAGTCTCTAAGACTGGTGTCAGTTTCCTGTTTTCCCACTAATATCATTCCCTAGCCGTATCCATTGAACCGAAGAACATTCAACCACAAAGGTTCTCTCTAGCACCCTAGCATAAGTAGGAATGCCTAGAGGAAAAGTGCAGGCTCATATTTCCATTAAACACACCTTTCTCTGAGGTCCGAGCTCGAAATCACTTATCGCATCGTAGTTATCAAGTACCAGGAACGATCATTACACCTCAATGAATACTCAGCTACCAACATGTCATCCTGTCAAAGCTATATAAGCTCTAGAAAAATCTCAGCCACCACCTCAAGACAGTCCTTAGCCGCCTATGAGTCAGGCTCACCTCAGAACCTGAGGGGTATCTGATGCTGAAACACGTGTAAGGCACTATTCCTACATGTGTCATCTACCAGTACCACCAGTTGTAACTGCTAACCATCAGGTAGTGATATAGCTGGCACATTACCTAAAGGTACTATCTCAGGCATCGATCCACGTACCAAAGCCTCATCTCTAATAGGACCAACCTCATGGTCACTCACTGGAAAACACCATTATCTAAGATCACCATCTACTCTACTGGTGTCTAAATAGGTGTAGAACTCTAGAAACCGCCTCCAGCCAGTCCACTGGTACCTGGGAATCTGTCTCGCCTCGTAGTCTTGGAGACCTATACTGCTAGAACTCGTGGAACATGCTCTGTTAGCGTGCACTGTCTGCTAGTACGGCTGATGACATCTACTACCTAAAGGGTGGTGGTGCTTTTGGTACACCACCGGAAGGTGGCAATATAGCAAGAGGGCCCGGCACCGGAGCCTCTTTGCTCGGTGGGCCGTCATCGTGTACTCTATCGGAACTATAACTAACTGTCTGTGTGGAGGAATCCTGAACTGATGCGACACAGTCAAACGATTTAAACCTGGTGAGCTGACCTGGTTTGAGCTGACTTAAAGAAAACTTTTGGAAACACAAACGCAATCATTTTTTTCATGCTATGGGTCTGAAATCAGTAGTCAGGGTCCTTGTGTATGGATACGTCAACCGCCGCACCAACACTGGACTCCCTGAACTGAAATCCACACATGGCACACTTAATACTATTACTTCAAAGAAAGAAAATTTCAAATTCAGAAGTTCTGTGGTAGAACCGACCTCCTCTGATACCAATTTTCACGACCTGTCATCGGGGCCTGTGTCGTAATTACCCCAATCCCGACATCCATAGGCCAGGGGCTGGAGACTAGCACCAAAAGGCGTAATTTCCTATAACTAGGAAGGCATTTCCTTTATAAAACGTAAATAAATTCATCTAGAGTATAAACGGACGTAAACACTAAGTAAAACTGGAAACAAAAGTAGTGATGAATGTAAGGGGCTGGAAATACAAGCCCAACTGTAAAGTACAAGTTAAAAGACGAAACAGTTGGAAGGTGACAAGCAGCTCTTGGATCGTCCACCACGGATCCTACCTCAAGGGTAGGTACAGATATCCTCCTCAGTGCCCTCATCCTTCAACCTCCTCCGGGTACTGACTCGTCGTGAGGTCCACCTCCAGGTAGCGTCCATTCCTTGTACACTTGGCCTCCGTCAGCATTGTCCGTCGTCTGCATCCAACACAATGAGGTGTGGGCATAGCCCATTCATGGGTGAGTATAACGATACATAGTAGGGACCCTGAGACCCTCAAGGTCTCAATAAAATTCCACATGGATAAACAAAAAAAGAAAGATCTCAACAAATATTCTTTACTTAGGTATATGACCATACATATACCTATGTTATCAGATAAATCATCTCAATCAAGAGGAAAACACAAAGGTTAAGGACTCAGCTCAAACCCAGATTTTTATTCATGATGATGAAAACACGGCTGCTGGAGAACTCCTCCTCTGTCGAGCATAGTAGTCTTGTCACGACTCAGAGTCACTACTCACTAACCTTATAAATCTTAGGTACTTCTCCTCTGTTGATTACCGTGACTATGTCACCCCCACACAGTAGCGATCCCCGACATGGGTCTGCTTCCCCAACATAGTAGCGCTCCCCCTACTAGCCTACATAGGTACTCCTCCTGTCGAATACCGCAGGTCTGTCACCCCAACACAGTAGTTCTCCCCGCCACGGGTCCACCACCCCAACACAATAGTGCTCCCCACTGGGCTAGTCAAGTTACTCTAATACGAATCAGACAAGCATTCATCAGGTCTCAGCCAGCTACAATGTCACCGCACTTCATATACTCGTATCCGGGAGGATCCGATCCACGAGCTACTGGTCGACACTCCATGTGTCACGATGTTCCACGAAGAAGTATCTCAAAGGACCGCGACGTCATAGGGGTCTCAACGGAATAGAAGATGCGTCAATCAGACACCCGGTCTTTGAGTTATTTGTTTTTCCGTTCTAGGGGCCCGGTTGGATTTTAGGTACAATCCAACATGGCTTGCTCAAACCACATCATAAAACTGTGTATAGTATTCCAAATAACCAACTTATCAATATGAATCCAACATAGTCGACGACACGTCAATCGGGCATCCGATCCTCATGTTATAAGCGTTTTCACTCCGAGGGCCTGGTTGGTTTTGGGTTCGATCAACCTGGCCATACACAAACATTGCCTAAATCATTATTGTAATATACCAAAACGTCTGTCTCGATCCAAGGAATTCTACGAAACTGATGGTGCATCGACAAGAGGACTATAGCTCATGATATGTCTGTTTAACAAAAAACGGTGCGAAAATAGGGGGTCTGGGCCCCGTCCGACCCTGCCCAACACCCCCTGGGTCGGCCTGAACCGGTCGACCCAACTCAGGTTTTTGTCCGGCCTGGTTGGGCACGGACCGGCCCAGAAGGCATGGCTCCGCCTGGATGGGCGCAGCCTCCCCAGTTTCCATGGCTTAATGTCGCGCCGGTTCACATCCAGAACGACTTTGTAGTTTCGGTTCTTCCCAACGTCGTGGCTTAGCTACGACAGTCTGCTCCGGCGGTGCACCGACATCGCTTTCCGCAGACCACCAGACGCGCTCTGGTGGTCCGTAACTCCCACTGCTTGCACCTGCGGGTCTCCCGGGACTCGGTCTTCACTACGACTACTTCCAAACGCCGTTGCGGTCCTATTTCATCGTCGCTCGTCATTCCGTGCAAAAAATAAACAACCAACGGAGGGTCTTCGGGCCGTGTTTGTTTGGCCTGCGCCCTCCCCATTAGGCATTATCAAATGCCAATAATCAAACACTTGATTTAAAATATAAAAAGGTTATAATTTTATTCAAGAATAAGTTATACAAAAATCATAAAAATAAACTCTCATGCTCGTGAGATTAAATCACTTTAAAATGGGAATTATACAATATTCCCCTACCTCGATTAATGTCAGCGGTGATCAGTGTCGTGGAAGACGGCATCCCAGGAAGATGATTCGATGATGACATTGGAGTGTTTCCGAGGAGGAAATGGCGTCTCCTCCCTTGTTTCAAGAGAAGTACATCATCGATGGCATTCTTCGCGGGTGCATCCTTCACCTTTGGCTTGGCCGAAATTTGAGGAGATGATTCGATCTGCGATGGTTCTCCGTTGGAGGTTGGTGTTCATCGTCGAAGAAGAACACCTCTTCCTAAATCCTCACAAGATCTCTCCCACAAATATTTCCAACCCAATTACTAGAATGTACCTCCCTTAATATAACATGCCATGCCTTTTCAAAATTCAATCAACAAAATTAATTAAATGAAGAGGTTGTTTTCATTAATTAAAGTGTGTGTAGGAAAGTATTAAAGAGAGAGAGAGAGAGAGGGAGAGGGAGAGTTGTCATAATAAATACAAGTGGGGTTTACGGGAGTTAAATAGGATATGATAGGTTGGGGCTCATGTGGGCCCCTCCTCACAATTATCCACACATGGGAAGTTATGTGGGTGTGGGCCTCACTCTAACTCCCATTGGGAGGAAAGAACCAACCTCCCTAAATAAAATTTGTACACAACAAATTTTATTTATTTTTTCCTAATCCTGAAATAACAACACTCAACCCGCTTAAAAAGCAACTATGGTAATGGTCCACTTAAGCAATTACCAGTGCTACAAGTTCATCGGTGCCCTCAGATTTCAATTCTGAGCACCGGTTCAAAAGATAGGAAGACCCGCTCATTTTTTTACTGAACGAACCCAAGCTAAATTTTGGAAATTGATTCCAGGCACACGTGACCTCAGAATCAAGTGCCATCAAAATCCACAGACTCGTAAAATTCCACGGTATTTAAGAAAACAATATCATTGAAATTTTTGTGTCTTTACATTTACATTTATTTCTAAAACCCAAAAGGGTTTTTCCCATTTCCCTTCCTACCACAGTGCAACCCCCTTCTTCCAGAATCCTCCTTCGCATCAAACCCCCTACAGACCCCTCATCTGGTGCAACCTCTTTCACATGGCCTCCCTTCACAGAGCACCCTACTCCTCCATTCGACTTCCCTAGTGTGTGTCCCTCCACTTTCCAACCTCTTCACCTTATGACCATCCTCCAAAAGACCTCCCCGACGAGTGGTCCTCCTTTGTCCGACCACCCCTACGCACAACCCTCCCCTAGCCAACATCTTCCTCGGAGCGCAGACTCCCTTTGGTGGCCTTCCACATGTGTTATTTGGGGGTTTCATCCCATAGCCAAAACCTTGGATTTATGGTATGTTGATTTTGGATTTTTCTTTTTATCTAAGGTGTGAGAATTGGTCTTCATAGTACATTCAGAGTCCTCTGAGAGTTTCATAACATCTACATCCCACCAATGTAGGTGATTCCATGGTTCTCATTTCCAATGCAATCTAATTGAATCTTGATCATTTCAATAATTTTTTATATATGATACACCCCTTGGTATGAAACATTTATAGCTTATTGTGGACTTTTAATGTTAGATTAAATTTCTAAAAATAGGTTTTGAGTAGATTCTCTTTTAATTCCAATGTGTTTTTACACCCAATGGTACTTTGGTATTTTTAATAAATTGATAAACAAGTTTTATTCCCCCATGGTTTAGATTTATGCGTATCATTGTGTTTTCGTGTTGGTGAAAATTGTAAAAATTTTGTTTGCGAAACTTTCTTCAGTTATTCGTGTGTGTTTTTTAATTTAAATCATTTGATTAAATTATAATTTAATATTAAATTGAAGAATTGGGTGATTTGTGCATAATTTTCTATGTGAAAATTTTTAGAAAACCGGTTGGGTTGTAATTTGAGCATTTCATGTGGAACATGGTGATTTTTGTTGTCTGGTTGGTATGATTTTTTAAATGGTTCTCTTAACTATTAAATCTTCATTTAAACATTTTTAAACATTGTGAACTTTTTTTTGGTAATGTTATTATGGAATGTTATGGCTTGAAAATTAATTTTTCTGGGTGTTTCATTGAAATTTATGGGGTTTCATTAAATTGTGGATCCCCCATAGGTGAAAAAGTGCACACATGGTTGTGCACCCAAATGAAGAAGAAAATTTAATGTTATGGATATTTTGTACCTTGGCGTCTCAAAGGTTGTGTGGATTCCATTTTCTGGTTTCTGAATGTGGTTTCATGTGTCAATTCTCATGTCATGGCTCGTTTCCTGTTGCATAAAAAACATTTGGATTTTAAATGAAAAGGATTCTCGTTTGGAATCAATATGTGTGTTGTATGTTTTCATCCTATTGGGAATTAATTTTGGATTTGTAATGAGTTTACTAATATTTTTTTGTAATATATTTTTCCTCATATTGTAATGATCTCTTCAACATCACATTTTTGAATGTGAGTATTTGTACTGAATTTCAATAATTTTTTATGATATTTTTATATTTTATCCGGGATAGACTATAAGTGCCCATTAGAATTATGTGGCATTGGGGTGAAATCTGGTCCGAAAAAGTGAATTCTAGATTGTAATCATAATGTATTTTATGAAGTGCTTTGAATGTATATTAGAAATTATGACCCGATTTCCATGTTGAATGTTTTAAAAGAATGTGTTGAATTCTAAAGTGATGTAATAACTCGATTGGACCTTTAATGATATTAAGTGATATATATATATATATTTATATATTGGTAAAATGTATCTTGTGTTTTCTATTATGTGTTATTATATAGGGGATGTCCATGTTTGGTGTAGGAATGTTTGGTTGTGGCAGGTTAGGTGAGTCACGCATGTGAGGGCGTCCCACATACACAGTTTTGTAACATCCCAGGTAAATAAAGAATAAATCATTTTCATATTTCTTAATATTTGCGAATTAAATATTAATTTTTCTTTAAAGGGGTTGCTATGTTCAATAGCTTACCCGATACACAACAACGAGTTTCTTTGAAATCTTACGTTGTACACTAGTAATATACTAATATTTTTTTAAATTGTAGTTAACACGTAGCGGTTGTATTGGCGGGAATGAATTTAATAACTAAAATATGATTATATTTTTTTTAAATGTTTTTACATTTATCCAATAAAAGATAAAGGCTTAAAATAAGAAAAGAAATCATTTTTAGGCCTAGATACTCTAATATTCACTAAAAGGTCGAACTATCGCCTTTTGATGGAGAACCCTATTTAAATATAGTTATGGTCACTCTTCTAAATTCTATTGGACCAAATAAAACTCTTATTTAGAATTGGGACATCAAAATTTACTTTGTGTAAATTTTTGGTATTTTTCTATTAAAGTTCATTTTTTAATGAATAGTGAAAAATGTTGTATTTTAATTCAAAACCACTTTTTAATCTAATTTATTTATATTATTAGATTATATTTTGAATTGGTTTTACAGTTCAATTAGAATATATTTTTAACATTTAATCTAATTGTGGTCATTGGAATTAATTTCACTTTGAAATTGGACTTAAACTAGTGTCAATCTTTTGATACATATTGTTTCAAAAAAACACACTATTTGTTTTGACAGCGGGAATTAATAATTAAATTATATAATGAAACTTATATGTTTTGAATTTTGTAAAATAAAAATCATTTTTGAATTCGGAATATCAAATATAGCTTTGGGTGAATTTTGGGTATTTTTCTGAAAAACTTCAATTTTTGATGAATAGTGAAACCACTAAGTGGCAGTTAAAAAAATGATTTTTCATTTAAATGAAACTTTACCACTTTTGTGATTTGATTTTCAAAATTGTGACATACATGGTTGTCATTAGGATGTAAAATGTGGTACAATGGGATTAAAATAATTTTTTGGTGAATAGTAACTTTTAAGTTTATTAATCACGATTAGAGATTATTAATGTAATTTAAGGAAAAAATAATGTTATAATAATATGAAATTACCTTGACACATGTCCTAACCATATTTTATGGGTCATGGACGACCAAAACAATCCATGTGTCAACTTGGTGACCGAATGGAGCAACTTTGGTAGGAAAATGACATTAATAACTGTTTATTTAAAGTTAAAATAAAAATGTCACAAACATGTATTGTTTTGATAAAATAATTTTTACATGGGGTTATACAAGTCATAATTTTGACTATAAATATTAATTGGAAATCTGAAAAGATTTCCTACATCATGATAGTTTTTATATAATTTTTAGACATTAAATATATTAAATTATTTATGACACCATGATTATGTAGTGATTACCTCATTATTTAACGATTTAAATAAAATGAAACGATAATGTAAAATATAATACCTAAACTTGTAAAAAACCTATTGGATGGGAGGATTTAGAACCCCTATCACCTTATCCTGTAAATTTATAATTGTGGGACCTTTTTTATCCGAAAATAATATTATAATAAAGTATCTTTTCTTAACATTCCAAGAGTTCCCCGCCTCTCCTCTTATAAAAGGCCCCCACCTCTACCTCCTTACCCACACCTCTCAAGCCATTGGTTCGGACAATCTCTACTCATTTTATCTCTCCACATCCCTCTCCTCATCCTCGATGCCTTACCTTGGGCAGAATTCCCTTCAAGGAACCCTTTTGGTAAAAACCAAGAAGAGCTACCCGATTTTAAGGAGATTAAAGAGCAATCGAGTCACATCGGACACGAGGTAAGGTACTTCATCTAAATCTCCTTTCATTGAGAAATATTTTGTTCTATACACAACTTTCCTTTATACGGTGTATAAACCCCTTTGAATATTACTTTTAATCAAAAGGAATCTTTTTATACGAATCGTTTTTACTAAAAGACAAAAGGGAATATCTTTTTGTCGTACGTAAGCGGCGACAACGACTTATCCACTACCGTGACCATTATGTGATTTTCAGATTCCTCTACAAGCCATAGCTTTTTTTTAAATGAAAAATAAATACCAAGTTTTACTTTTTATTTATTTTGGTATTGAAAATGGTTTTTATAATGGATTTTTTATGTCAATATAATTTAGTGATATATTGTGATCGAAATGTGGAAATGTTTTCCTTCCATTATATTTGTTTTATGTATTATGATTTTATAATGGTACATGGTCATTTGATGGGTGGTTACGTGATAAACCTTATGACGGGTGGTGCCGTGAATACCAGGATAGGTGGTTACGTTATAACCTCCAATGCATTGGGTATGGAAGTTGGCCGTATGAATATTCTATTAAGTGATATGTGTGGAAGTCGACCGTATGGTTATTCAATTTAAGTATGTTTATGTCCCAAGTTACCTTTATATGTTATGTGTTATTTATATGTTTTTATGATAATCATTTAGTTACAAAAGGTTAAGTAATGATCTTTTATTCAGTGAAGAGTTCTTACTAATTCATAAAGGTGAAAAGTATTACTTAGTAAAATATACATGGTTTACTTGTTGTTTTGAAAAACTAACAGTTTTCATTCTTTGTGTATCCCTTACTGAGATTTTTATGCTCACCCTATGTTTTTTGAAATGTTTTTCACAGGACTTAATGTGGAATAGGGTCAAGGATGGGATCAAGGGAATGTCATGATATCTTAAACATGGAACTAGGCAAGAATATTTTTTTTCAAGAGTTCATGTTTTGTAAAAAAAGGAAACTATGTAGAAGTGTTTACTCTGTAAACTTTTGGGATGTAATAGTTATGTCCTAATTCTCTAAAACTCTAAACCTGAAAAGATTCTCAAGGTGAATTATTCATTTAATTCATTATTAAGTAATGTTTAAGGCCGGGGCCTTATAGTTGGTATCAAAGGTCAGTTTAGACATCTTTAGGAGTTAGACAATTGTTAAATTATAATTTAATTTATGGTATGATTGAAATGATATAGAATTTATAGATTACCATTTTTCTTCACCTAAAATATTTCTATGTTCAGAAAGGTTTTCCGTAGAGGAAACAAAGAAGCTATGTTGGGACGACATTAGTAGGAAGACAACCTTCCAAATCAGCAACCTGAGATGGTCAGAATCAGAACTGAACTGTTTGTTGTAGTGATAGAACAATTGACTCAGGATATAAATGGTGGTGGTATCCATGCTCGAGATCAGCCAGATCAACCACAGAGGAACATGTCAGTGGTGGAACATTTCATGAGGCAACATCCCCCATCATTCAGAGGATCATCTGACACCGTGCTAGATGAAGGGTGGATTAAAGCATTGGAGAAGATTTTTGATGTCATGGGGTGTTCAGAACATCAAAAGGTTAGTCTTGCTGATTACCATTTTGAAGGTGAAGCTGATCAGTGTTGGTCGATGGTGATAAATATCAGGGATAGTGATGATATTGATGATCTTCACAGGGACGAATTCAAAGGTATGTTTCTTGAGAAATATTTTCCTAAGGTGGCTCATCTTAGGATGGAAAAACAATTTCTACAATTGAGGCAGGAGGATGACTTAGTGGCTGCTTATGAAGCAAAGTTCACTCGACTGGCAAGGTATACTCCAAATTTCATACGAGATCTTGATAGTAAAATCAACCATTTTTACTCAGGGTTAAATCCAAATTACTGAACCACGTTAGCTTCTCGTGAGTTCAAAATTTATGAAAAACTTGTTCGATGTGCGGAGAAGGTGGAAATGGAGTTTGCTGATGATCAGGTGTTCTTTGAAAAACAATAGAATAAGAGGTCCAATTGGCAGGAAAATGGATATAATTCATCAAGGAAGCAAGGAGGTAAGAAATCCAAATAACCCTTTTCTAAGAAGTGTGGTAAAATGCATCATGGAGAATGTTTATCCAGGTCTGGAAAGTGATTTCGGTGTGGTAAGTCTGGTCATATTGCTCATAACTATAAAGAAGATGATCAAGTTGTCAATGAAAACCTAGCGGTATGATGTCTTAAGTGTAATGAAATGGGTCATTTTGAAAATGAGTGTCTAATGAAGAACTCAACTAGGGGAAAACATCCAGAATACAAGCAGAAAGGGGTGGTGAAATCCTTTACAACTACTTCAGCAGAAGTTGGGCCATTGAATGAAGTAGTATCAGGTACACTGTTTGTTTGTTCAGATTATGCCAATGTGTTGTTTGATTCAGGGTCTACACATTCTTTCATTTCGGAGAAGTTTTCTAGTAAATTAGAAATTCCATCTCAAGATATGAATCCTAAACATATGGTAAAAACACCTGGAGGGAACGTTGAGACACAAAGAAATTATAAGAACCTTCATATTCTTGTGTGTGGAATGAATCTACCTGAAAACCTTATTGTTTTGCCTCTAGTAGAGTTTGATGTTATTTTGGGCATGGATTGGCTTTCTGTTTATCATGCTAAGATTGACTGAAGAGCTAAAATGGTTTCTATTCAGAAATATTTTCAGTTTTTGTACAAGAATGAACCCTTGCTTTTGATAACATATCCGGAAGTTGAGAAACTATTAAAAGATGTAAATGAATGTTACCTTGAACATGTTGATGAAAATAAAGGAACTGTTCAGATTAATGATGTTCCAGTGGTAAATGAGTATCCTTATGTTTTTCCTGATGAGTTTCCAGGTATTATTCATGATCGAGAAGTTGAATTTATTGTTGTCTTAGTTCCTGATTCTAAGAAAATTTCAAAACCCCCTTTTCGAATGGATCAAGGTGAACTATTAGAGTTAAAGAAAAATTTGCAGGAGTTATTAGATAAAGGTTCCATTCGACCTAGCACATCACCATGGGGTGCTCCTATCTTGTTTGTTAAAAAGAAAGATGGATCAATGAGAATCTACATTGATTATAGAACCTTGAATAACATTACTATTAAGAATAGGTATCCTTTCCCTCATATCGATGATCTGTTTGATCAGCTCCAATGAGCTCAGTATTTTTCGAAGATTGACTTGAGGTCGGGGTACCATCAGTTGAAAGTAAAAGAATCAGACGTTCCAAAGACTTCATTCTATACTAGATATGGCCATTATAAATTTTTAGTTATGCCTTTTGGGTTAACCAATGCACCTACTATATTCATCGACCTTATGAATAGAATTTTCCATGAGTTCTTGGATAAGTTTGTGGTTGTATTCATTGATGATGTTTTGGTGTTTCCTAAATGTAAATAGGAGAATGAAAGTCATTTAAGAGTTATCTTGCAAACCTTAAAAGAAAAGAAATTGTATGGAAAATTCAGAAAATGTGAGTTTTGGTTACAACAAATTTCATTCCTTTGTCACATTGTTTCGAAAAATGGCATAACTGTTGATCCTGCTAAAAAAAGTTGTTGAAGAATGGCCAAGACCCACAAATGTAACCGAGATCCGTAGTTTTCTTGGTTTGGTAGGTTACTGCCAAAGGTTTGTTGAAATGTTTTCACGATGATCTAGTCCAATGACTAAGCTAACTCGGAAGGGTGTTAAGTTTTTCTGGACAAAATAATGTGATGATTGTTTTCAGGAGTTGAAATGAAGATTGGTGAATGCTCTGGTTTTGGCACATCCTTCCATGAATGGTGTGTTTGTTATCTACAGTGATGATTCATTGAAAGGACTTTGTTGTGTCCTAATGCAGAATGATCAGGCAATTGCTTATGCTTTACGTCAGTTGAAAATTCATGAGGTAAATTACCCTACACATGATTTGGAATTAGCTGCTGTTGTTTTCGCTTTAAAAATTTGGAGGCATCATTTGTATGGAGTAAAGTGTGAAATATATAATGATCAAAAAAGTTTAAAGTATATATTAAATCAGAAAGAATTGAACATGATACAAAGGAGATGACTAGAATTAATCAAGGATTATGATTGTACAATTGATTACCATCCCAGAAAAGAAAATAAAGTGGCTGATGCTTTGACTCGAAAAAGTAATGCTTAATTAACCATGCTACATTTGGAACAAGATCCTTTGGTTTTTTATTTGATTAAATTTGGAATGGAAGTTGTTTGTGCAGGAAGTTATTATGTTTTGTTAAAGGTGTCAGGGAGATCATCTCTATTAGTCAGAATTAATCAAGCACAGAAGAAAGACAGTGGATTGCAAAAAAGGTAGAGCTGGTTCAGAAGGGTATGTTGCCTGAATTTAACATTGATAATGATTGTGTTTTGAGGTTTGGGAAGAGATTATGTGTGCCTTGTGATTCACAGTTGAAGGGTGAGTTGTTATGTGAGGCTCATAGTTCCCCGTTTTCAGTTTATCCTGGCAGTACTAAGATGCACAGAGATCTGCGGGAGTATTACTAGTGGGATGGAATGAAAAGAGATATTACTGATTTTACTACGAAGTGTTTGACTTGTCAGCAGGTTAAGGCAAAGCGGCTGTTACCGAAAGTGATGCTGCAGTCATTACCGGTGCCAGAGTGGAAATGGGAAAATATATCCATGGGCATTTTTGTGGGGTTACTGAGGACATCTCTAGGTAATAATGCAATCTGAGTTATTATTGATCGATTGAGTAAATCTACTCATTTCCTTCCAATTTGAGATACTTTGTCTCTAGATCAACTTTCTCGGTTCTATCTTATAAAGATGGTCAGGTTTCATGGAGGTCCCCTCTCCATTTTATCTGATCGTGATCCCAGGTATACTTCTATATTTAAGAAAGGCCTTCAAAATTCGTTGGGTATTGAATTAAAATTTAGTACATCTTTTCATCCGCAATCAGATGGATATTCAGAACGATCAATTCATACCTTGGAATATATGCTACATGCTTGCATTATGGATTATCAGGGATTTTGGGACAAACATATTTCTTTGGTTGAGTTTTCATATAATAACAGTTTTCATTCCAGTATACAGATGGCTCCGTTTGAAGCATTATATGGCAAGCAGTGTCGAACTCTGGCTTTTTGGGATGAAGTAGATGAAAGGAAGCTGATGGGACCAGAATTGGTAGAAGAGATGGCAGAAAACGTTTAGTTGATTGAGATACACAACAGAACAGCTCAGAACAGACATAAAAGTTATGCGGATAACTGGGGAAAGGATCTATCTTTCGAGGTAGGTGATCATGTTTTTCTCAATGTTTCACCATGGAAAAGTGTGATGCGATTTGGTAGGAATGGAAATCTGAGTCCGAGGTTCGTTGGACCATATGAAATTCTGGAGAAAGTTGGATCAGTTTCTTACCGAGTGGCTTTACCTCTGAGTTTATCTCAGGTACACAATGTTTTTCAGGTTTCGACGTTGAGAAAGTATATACCAGATCCATCTCGTGTTTTGAGCCCAGAGGTAGTTCAGTTGGAAGATAATCTCTCTTATGAAGAATAACCAGTCCAGATTCTTGACCATAGAGAGCAAGTGTTGCGTAATAAGGTAATTAAACAGGTAAAGGTTTTGTGGAAAATCCATATGGTTGAAGATGCATCATGGGAATCTGAAAATGCTATGAGGGATAAATACCCCCACTTATTTTGATAAGTTAATAAAATTGCGAGGACGCAATTCCCAAAAGGAGGGAAGGATGTAACATCCAAGGTAAATAAAGAATAAATCATTTTCATATTTATTAAAATTTTATAATTAAATATTATTTTTTCTTTAAAGGGGTTTCTATGTTCGATAGCGTACCCGATACGCAACAAATAGTTTCCTTGAAATCTTACACTGCACACTAGAAATATAATAATTTTTTTTAAATGGTAGTTAATACGTAGCCATTTTATTGGTGGGAATGAATAGAAATAACTAAAATATGATTATAAATGTTTTTTAAATGTTTTTACATTTATCCAATAAAATATAAAGGCTTAAAATAAGAAAAGAGTTCAATTTTAGGCATAGATACTCTAATATTCACTAAAAGGTCGAACTATCACCTTTTGAGGGTGAACCCTCTTAAAATATAGTTTTGGTCACTCTTATACATTCTATTGGACCAAATAAAAATCTTCTTTAGAATCGGGACAACAAAATTTACTTTGTGTAAATTTTTGGTATTTTTCCGATAAAGTTCATTTTTTTAATGAATAGTAAAAAATGTTGTATTTTAATTGAAACCCTCTTTTTAATCTAATTTATTTATATGATTAGATTATATTTTGAATTGGTTTTAGAGATAAATTAGAATATATTTTTACTATTTAATCCAATTGTGGTTATTTGAATTAATATCAATTTGAAATTGGACTTAAACTAGTGTCAATCATTTGATATATATTGTTTCATAAAAACACTCTATTTGTTTTGACAGCGGGAATTGATTATTAAATTAATTAATGCAACTTATATGTTTTGAATTTTGTAAAATAGATATCATTTTTGAATTTGGAGTATCAAATATACCTTAGGGTGAATTTTTGGTATTTTTCTGAAAAACTTCATTTTTGATGAATAGTGAAACCATTAAGTGGCAGTTAAAAAAACTGATTTTTCTTTTAAGTGAAACATTACCACTTCTGTGATTTTATTTTCAAAATTTAGACATACATGGTTGTCATTAGGATGTAAAATTTGGTACAAATTTATTAAAATAAATTTTTGGTGAATAGTAACTTTTAAGTTTATTAATCGCAATTAGAGGAAATTAGTGTAATTTAAGGAAAAAATAATGTTATAATAATATGAAATTACCTTGACACATGTCCTACAATTATTGGATGTGTCATGTCCAACCATATAAATCCTTGGGTAAACTTGGGGACCCCATGGATCCACTTTGGTAGGAAAATGACATTAATGAATTTTTATTTAAAGTTAAAATAAAAATGTCAGAGACATGTATTGTTTTGATAAAACAATATATACATGGGGATATACAAGTCATAATTTTGACTATAAATATTCATTGGAAATATAAAAATATTTCCAACATCATGATATTTTTTTTATAATTTTTAGACATTAAAAAAATTAAATTATTTATGACACCATGATAATGGAACGATTACCTCATTATTTAACGATTTAAATAAAATGAAACGATAATGTAAAATCTAAGACCTAAACTTTTCAAAAAACTATTGTATGGGTGGATTTCGAACCTTTATCACCTTATTCTAGAAATTTATAATTTTGGGACCTTTTGTATCAGAAAAACATTTTATAATAAATTATATTTTCTTAACTTTCCAAGAGTGCCCCTCCTCTCCTCTTATAAAAGGCCCCCACCTCTACCTCCTTACCCACACCTCTCAAGCATTTGGTTCAACCAAGAAATACTCATTATATCTCTCCTCATCCCTCTCCTCATCCTTCAAGCCTTACCTTGGGCAGAAATCTAATCAAGGAAACCTTTTGGTTCAAACCAAGTAGAGTTACCCGATTTTAAGGAGATTAAAGAGCAATCGAGTAACGTCGGACACGAGGTAAGAGACTTCGTCTCAATCTCTTTTAATTGAGGCATATGTTGTTTTATACACAAAATTCTTTTATATGGTGTATAAACCCCTTTGAATATTACTTTTATTCAAAAAAATCTTTTTATACGAAGCATTTTTACTAAACGAAAAAATGGAATTTATTTTTGTCGTACGTATGCGGCGACAACGACTTCTCCACCGTCGTGACCATTATTTGAGTTTTAGATTCCTCTACAAGGCATAACGTTTTTCTAAATGAAAAATAAATACCATGTTTTACTTTTCTTCTATTTTGGTATTGAAAATGGTCTTTATAATGGATTTGTTATGTCAATATATTTAAGTGATATATTGTGATCGAAATGTGGAAATGTTTTCCTTGCATTATATATTTTTATTTCTTATGATTTTATAATGGTACTTGGACATTTGATGGGTGGTTACGTGATAAACCATATGACGGGTGGTGCCGTGAATACAAAGATGAGTGGTTACTTTATAACCTCCAATTCATTGGGTATGGAAGTCGGTTGTATGGCTATTCCATTAATTGATATGTGTGGAAGTCGACCGTATGGTTATTCCATTTAAGTATGTTTATGTCCCAAGATACCTTTATATGTTATTTGTTATTTATTTGTGTTTTATGGTAATCTTTTGGTTACACATGGTTAAGTAATGATCTTTTATTCAGTGAATAGTTTTTACTACTTCACGAAGGTGAAAAATTTTACTTTGATAAAGTATACATGGTTTACTTGTTGATTGAAAAAACTAACAGTTTTCATTCTTTGTGTATCCCTTACTGAGAATTTTATGCTCACCCCAAGTTTTTTGAAATGTTTTTCATAGGACTTAATATGGAAGAGGGTCAAGGATGGGATCAAGGGAAAGTCATGCTATCTTAAACATGGTACTTGACATGATTCTTTTTTTCAAGTGTTCATGTTTTGTTAAAAAAGGAAACTATGTTGAAGTGTCTACTTTGTAATCTTTTGTGATGTAATAGTTATGTCCTAATTCTCTAAAACTCTAAACCTGAAAAGATACTCAACGTGAATTATTCATTTAATTCAATATTAAGTAATGTTAAAGGTCGGGGCCTTATAGTATAATATTACCATGGGTTCCTAGTAATATTTTTGGGGATCTAGTGAACGTTTCTAAACATCCATGGTTAGACAGTATGGTACCCCCTGGATATTCGATAAGCTAGGTGAGATATTCCACTAGATTTATTAGTTTAGGGAGGCTAATTGTTATTATCTTCGGAGATTCACTATACACAAACATGTGGTTCTAAACCAAGTATGTCTTAGGGTATTATAGGGATGTTTAGAATCACCCATGTTTACTTTTATATCTGCTTATTTACTTTCTGTTTCTGTTAGTTTATGCATGAATTGTTTACTTACTTATTTATTTATATTCAGCAAAACCCTTTATTGGTTTGAATATTTTTGTGTTTAGTTTTTGGTATTAAAATGATAGAAAATATTAAAAATAACATTTGAAGTGTGTTATAATTTTAAAGGTGAATATATGTCTATTTAATGAAATTTAAAAAACATGTATTTATAAATGTATTCCAAACTAGTTTTAATGGGTTGTTTTTGGGAAAATAAAATGCATGGATTCTGTGGTTAATATTTGACATTCCTACATATTATTTTGGTTCTGAAACCTACGTTATATTTTCGATTTCTGGTTCTATTTTTGGATGACTCTAGAAATGAGCATGGTTCTATGGATGGTGGTGACCAACAAGGTCACATAGAGGTACATTTGGATGCACAACTTTATCTTATTTATACTAATCATGATTTTCTATTTGGGTCAGTTTATATTTATTTATTTGTCTTTTCTTTATAGTGGCAAAAGTCTCCCAACATTGTCAATTTGGTGCCCAACAACAGTTTCCAGCCCCTGGGGATCGAGAACGCCCATACAACCATGCTTTAGACTGACTCGGGAGGCTGGTTCATGGTGGACCTGAATTGGTTCATTACATCAAGAAAATTTCTTAAAATCACCTTTATTTTTCTATTTAGTCAAATACTATTTTTTACCCAAAGTAATGTTTTCTAAAAAATATTTAAAAATGTATTTATGAATAAACAAAAATAATTTTTTTTACCCATTTTTTACTTGTTATAAAATTTTAACAGAATTTCAATGTTTTCCATAACAATTATTCATTGGGGTTTTCAGAAAATTTTAATGTAATTCTTGTTTTTAAGTGATTGTAATGAACATAGTTTCCTGTTATCATTATCATTATTTTATTTGAATATTACATTATATTTATTCGTTTTTGTTTAACGATTATGGGTTTTAAAAAATATTTTTATGTTATAAATACTATTGTTCAAATATGAATTGTTATTTTCATTATGAAAGTTATTAAATGATTTTTAAATCTTCCTTTACAGTATTTCAGGGTTATATTTAAATAAAATTATATCTAAATTTTTTTTGTTTTAAAATGTATTTTTTCAATGTTGAATGATTATTTTCATCATGAAATTTTATAAATTATTTTTAAATCATCCTATATAATTTTAAATTTTTATTTTTAAGGAAAATTATTATGAAAATTATTTAGGTTTTGAAATTTTGTGGTCAAATTATAAAGTATATTTTCTTCAATAAATGTTACATGTTATCTTTCAAAGCCATTTTCCAACTGTGATTAAATGATTTGATGTTACATATTATTTAATTTTGATAATATTGAATGATTCATCCATATTCATTCTCTCAAGGGTTAATTTTTATGTTGGTAAAATATTTACGAAAACCATTATTTTTATGTTGGTTATGATTTGGTGATATGATATATTCTTTAAGAAATAATGTAAAACATAAATATGGAGTAAATTATGATCTGGGAGAGACATATATCTTCCTCTCAAATACTGGGTAAATAATTATATCCCAATAGGAAAAAATGGTAAACAAGTTGATGAGGTTGATCCATAATAGGAAATAGATGTGTCCGAATATACTATGGGAAATTGGTGCGTCCAGATCCATAATAGGAAAGAGGTGATATGTTTCGATTAAATTTTTTGATTTTATATATATTTATGGTTTAAATATAATATTTTTTATATTTATTATGGTTCCACAATTTTATAACATGATACTATGGATCATGATTGATTTATGTTGATTTCGCTCTCTTATAACCCATGTTTTTTAAACTGTTAATGTTTCTTCTAGGTATCAGGATTATGATTTATGGTTGGATATGAATATAATTCATAATTTATGTTCTTGATCATATACCCTTATCATTATTTCCTGCATTGATATGATCTTATATTGATATAACTCTTGTTAAACCTTACTAATAATTTTTTCACTCTTATTCATATGTTTCCATCCTTAGGTTATAAATAATGGTTTTGGAAGGGTATCACTGAGAGGATACATATGTGAAAATATAAATGTTGCATATTTTCAAGAAATTTTATGAAATAATACTATAGTTTTTTTAGTCTCCAAATACTCTAAACTATTACATTCCCCAGCCATGTGTATATGAAATATATTGAATACTAATGTAAGAAGATTTGAATTTTATGTATGAAAATATTTTATTGTTATATAAAATAAAATTAAAGTAATCTTACTAATTATTTGAAGTAAAAATGTTGTATTATATAAACATAATTAGAAAATCATTTCACAACATAATTCATGTCTCAATAAAACAATATTTAGATGAAGAACCCAAAAAATTTTATAATCACTCAGTCAATAGATCATGAAAGATCGAAAAAAATGATTGATAAATTAAAAAAATTGAAGAAAATAATCATGAAGGACATCCATGTTCGGTATAAATAATAAAAAAATGAAATAATTTTGGAGTTTGACAAATATATTATAGAAATAATTATGAGTAGAGAAACCCTTACCTCAGGTTAAGTTTTTCATCATACACCATAAAATATTATTACGAATTTAAATAAATATATATATATATAAATTTATTGAATATAAATATATTAATTAGAAATATTAATACATAACATAACATGTTTAATTACATTAAAATTTATAATTATCCTTCTATAAAAAAATTCATAAATAAAATGACTATTCCATGGAAAACTGTCTATTTGCCTTGAATTGTTCAATTTGATGGTTCTGGTAATTCAATATTTTTCATGATTACCTCTTCCCCAGAATATTAATCATGATATTATTATCATATTTATTCATCATATGTAATTTTATTATAAATCATAATAATAGATGATGAGAAATGAATTATATCACTTTTTTTATATTGTTATCCTTATATACACACAAGTAATGTTTCATATTTATGATGGTTAAAACGAAATAAATATAAATAATAATGAACCATTTTAAAATCATTATAATATTTAATATTTCATATAAATTAATAAATTCTATATTTAGTAGTCATCATGTGGAGTGGAAATGAAAAAAGTCATGTCTCATTGTGGAGGTGGTAATGCACACAAACACATGAGTGATACATACATTTACCATTTTTTGTGAAGGTGATGGAAAATTCATATTACATAATCATAATAACATCCTAGTATATGGGAGATATTGGTGTTATAATATATTAATCATTTTACATAAATTGAAGGAGGTATAATAATACAAAACGTGACAGTTCTCTGTTAACCTGTTTACGTATTCTTCAAATATACACCAATAAATATCTTCATAGGGACCCTACGAATGATATTTTATGTGACATAGAATCTAGATACCATCTAATAAGGATGTTTAGAATTGTTTTGTTGTTTTGATGAGCTATGTGACTCCAGGGGGTGTGAAAACTAGAGGGTAGGTGGTCCACATTTATATGTTAGGGTAGGGTCACCGTTTAAATTATTTAATGTATTAAATCAAAAAAAATTTAGGATAATTTACAATTTTATCTAAATTGATGTATTTAAAATATTTGATGGTGATATGTTGAAATTATGTTAGCCAATCATTGTTATACATGTTTTGGTGACCTTTCTACCATTATATATTTTTTATAACACTCGTTGATAATTTTCACAATTACTATGATATTAAATGATTTTACCCTTTTTTATTCAAGAATGTTACCATATTAAGACATGTTATAATATCCATAGATTTGTTTAAAAGAAATACTTATTTGATTGTATTGATGATATGTCACACCAGGACTAGACGAACAACATTTTACTTTTATTTAAATGTTGTTGTTATGACCTGATTGATATATTATATGGAATGGATTATATTCACCTCATTATGATAAATATAATGTTTTTTCTCAGTAATAATGTATTAATTAACACATTGTTAATAATAACCCATGTTTTAGTAAATTTATTTTAATCATAAAAAATGTGTTTTCATTAAAAATTGATTTGATTTCTATTTATGAGTTAATAATATATTTATTTTCCTTAATTTTAGAAAACATATATGAAAAAATGAATTTGATTTTTGAATTCATCATGTCAATATTAATGGGTGATTATTTTTTAAGAATTTTCTGTAATGTATAATTATTTTTCATTTTAATTATTTCACAATTCAAATTCTATTTCGATTTTATAAAAAATTTAATTACCTATATTTAATTTAAATCAATAAAATAATGGTTTTTAAATGTATTTTATAATTGAATTTAATATAAAAACATTTTATTGTTTAAATGGTCACTTTTATGAAATACAATGTTTTGTTGTGTCGTACTGATATGATATTCAATTAAATTGTGGAACATATTTGTATAAAATTTATAAAAATTTATTAAATAACTGGAATAATAAAATTAAAATATTCTTAAAAGTTATAGTTTATTTTCACACTACTAAAACATGGCCTTTTATCAGTGCTAAAAACCGACATTAAAAGCACTAGAAAATTGATGTTAATGCCAGCGTACATACGGGGGGGGGGGGGGGCTTTATCAGCGCTCCAAAAAGCGCTGATAAAGGCATCCATTATCAGCGCTAAAAAAGCACTAATAAAGGACTCCCTTTATCAGCACTAAAAAAGCGCTCATAAAGGACCTCCTTTATCAGCAATTTTTTAGCACCGATAAAGGGGACCCCCTTATCTACGCTGGCATTAATAGTGCTTTTATAGCACTGATAAAGGGGTTCCTTTATCAGTGCTACCTTGAGCGCTGATAATAGGGTCCTTCATCAGCACTCATAAAAGTGCTGATGAACGCACCATCCCCTGCACCTACACAACCATCACCTGTACACATACACACCTACACAAACCAGCACACCTTCACAAAATAGCACCTGCACACCTGCACCAAATATCACCCGCACAAAATATTTTGACAAACAATGAACCTTTTCTTAACATCATGGATACAAAACACACACTTCTATACTCATTTCAAACAATGTTTTACATGGTTACAATTACAAGTATCCAAAACAGTTATAAACATTATTGTTTCATCCTTTGATATCCGTGATCCTCCCTCAAAAATTGTCGTCCACGGTATTTGTTGCCGAACAAAGCATCTGAGCTTAAGGAAAAAAATTCACCAGTATAAGAAACCAAATATTATGTTTGTAATAAAATAAGGAAATAAATTAAAATATTAATATGAAAGAATAAATTAATATTACAATGTGAAACAAAAATATGGAAATGATAAACTAAAATGTTTTCATTATGAAAACAATGGAAGGGAATAATGTAAAATAAATATTTTTTTGGATTATTTATCTCATTTAATATATAATAATTCTTTATCTAATGAAAATCTTTACCAGTCACACAATGCGTCGGATTGAGGTGTGGTTGATTCGTACACATCACAAATGACTAATGGATCGTTTTCCTAAAGTATCAAAACAATACGAATGTGTTTTCTAGGTTTTTCGTATGCCACTTTTGTTGTTTTCTAAAGTTTATATCCATTTGAAACTGATATTAGACACTTTAAGCCATACTAGTCACACCATGCATCAGATTGAGGTACGGTAAATTCTTACACGTCAAAAATGACTCATGGATCTTTTTCCTAAAGTATCAAAATAATCCAAACGCATTTTCTCAGTTTTCTGTATGTCACTTGTGTTGTTTTCTAAAGTTATTGTCAATATGAAACTGATATCCAACACTTTTAGCCATAATGGTCACACCGTACATCAGAATGTGGTGCAGTTGATTCTTACACCTCATAACTGACTCAGGGATCATTGACCTAAAATATCTAAACAATGTGAATGTGTTTGATCGGTATTCTGTTTGTAACTTGTGTTGTTTTCTAAAGTTAATGTCAACTTCAAACTGATATCAAACACTTTTAGCCATACCAGTCACACTGTGCGCCGGATTGAGCTGCGGTTGATTCATTCTAATTAGTCATGACTCATGCATCATTTTCCTAATGTATCAAAACAATCCAAACACCATTGCTCGGTTTTATGTATGTCAGTACTGTTGTTTTCTAAAGTTTATGTCAATTTGAAACTGATATCAGACACTTTTTGCCATACCGGTCACACCGTGCGTCGGATTGAGGTGTGGTTGATTCGTACACATCAAAAATGACTAATGAATCATTTTATTAAAGTATCAAAACAATCCTAATGATTTTTCTCTGTATTCCATATGTCAGTAGTGTTGTTTTCTATAGTTAATGTCAATTTCAAACTGACATCAGATACTTTTAGCCAGACTGGTCACACCGTGCATCAGATTGAGGTGCGGTCAATTCATACACGTCACAAATGACTCATGGATCGTTTTCCTAAAGTATCAGAACAATCCAAAGGCATTTTATTAGTATTACGTATGTCACTTGTGTTGTTTTCTAATGTTTATGTCATTTTAAAACTGATATCGGACACTTTCAGCCATACTGGTCACACCGTGCGTCGGATTGAGGTGCGGTCAATTTTTACCTGTCAAAAATGACTCACGGATCGTTTTCCTAACGTATCAAAAAATTCCAAATGCAGTTGATTGGTTTTACATTTGTCACTTGTGTTGTTTTGTAATTTCTATGTCAATTTGAAACTGATATCAGTCACTTTTATCTATACCGGTTACATCATGCATCAGATTGAGGTGTGGTCGATTCATACATGTCACAAATAACTCATGGATCATTTTACTAAATTTAAAAAACAATCCGAACTCATTTTCTTGGTATTTTGTATGCCGGTAGTGTTGTTTTCTAAAGTTAATGTCAATTTCATACTGATATCAGACACTTTTTCCCATATCGGTCACACCGTGCATCAGATTGAGGTGAGGTCGATTCATACACGTCACAAATGACTCATGGATTGTTTTCCTAAAGTATCAAAACAATCATAACGTGTTTTCTTTGTGTTTTTTATGTCAGTAGAGTTGTTTTCTAAAGTTTATGTCAATTTGAAACTGATATTAGACACTTCTAGCCATACTGGTGACACCATGTGTCAGATTGAGGTGCGGTCGATTCGTACACATCACAAATGACTCATGGATATTTTTCCTAAAGTATCAAATAAACCGAAAGCATTTTATTGGTATTCCATATGTCAATAGTGTTGTTTTCTAAATTTTATGTCAATTTGAAACTAATATCAGACACTTTTAGCTATACTGGTCACCCCGTGCATCAGATTGAGGTGCGATCAAGTCGTACACATCCAAAATGACTCATGGATCATTTTTATAAAGTATAAAAACAATCCTAGAGCGTATTCATTGTATTCTGTATGTCAGTAGTGTTGTTTTCTAATGTAAATGTAAATTTGAAAATGATATCAGACACTTTTAGCCATACCGGTCACACTGTGCGTTGGATTGAGGTGTGGTCAATTTGATCACCTTAAAAATGACTCACGGATGATTTTGCTAATATATGAAAACAATCTGAACATGTTTTCTCGGTTTATCATATGTCACTTTTTTTTTCTAATGTTTACGTCAATTTGAAACTGATATCAGACTCTTTTAGCCATACCGGTCACACCATGCGTCAGATTGAGGTGAGGTCGATTAATACATGTCACAAATGTATCATGGATCATTGCCATAATATATAAAAATAATACAAACAGGTTTTCTTAGTTTTCCGTATGTCACTTTTGTTGTTTTCTAAAGTTAATGTCAATTTGAAACTGATATCAGATACTTTTATCCATACCGATCACATCGTGCGTCATATTGAGGTTAGGTTGATTCATAAACCTCAAAAATGACTCATGTATCATTTTCCTAAAGTATCAAAACAATATGAACATGTTTTATTAGTATTCCCTATGTCACTTGTGTTGTTTTCTAAAGTTAATGTCAATTTCAAAATGATATCAGACACTTTTAACCATACCAGTTACACCGTTCGTCGGATTGAGGTGAGTTCGATTCATACACGTCACAAATGACTCATGTATTGTTTTCCTAAAGTATAAAAACAATAATAATGTGTTTTCTCGGTATTTTGTATGTCAATAGTGTTGTTTTCGAATGTTTATTTTAATTTGAAACTGATATCATACACTTTTAGCCATACCGGTCACAACATGTGTAGAATTGAGGTGAAGTCGATTCGTACACGTCAAAAATGACTCATGGATCATCTTCCTAAAGTATCAAAACTATCCGAATGCATTTTTTAGTATTCTGTATGTCAGTAGTGTTGTTATCTAAAGTTTATGTCAATTTGAAACAGATATCAGACACTTGTAGTAATACCAGTCACACCGTGAGTCAGATTGAGGTGCAGTCAATTCTTACATGTCACAAATGACTCATGGATCTTTTTCCTAAAGTATCAAAACAATATGAACACGTTTGCTCAGTATTTAGTATGTCAGTAGTGTTGTTTTCTAAAGGTTATGTCAATTTCAAACTGATATCAGACACTTTTAGCCATACCGGTCACACCATGCGTCGTATTGAGGTTCAATCGATTCTTACACATCACAAATGACTCGTGGATCATTTTCCTAAAGTATCAAAATAATCCGAATGCATTTTCTTGGTATTCCATTTGTCAGTAGTGTTGTTTTCTAAAGTTTATATCAATTTAAAACTGATATTAGACACTTTTACCCATACCGATCACAATGTGAGTCAGATTGAGGTGGGGTTGATTCGTACACGTCACAAATGACTCAATTATCTTTTTCCTAAAGTATCAAAACAATACAAATTCTTTTTCTCGGTATTTCGTATGTCGGTAGTGTTGTTTTCTAAATTTAATGTCAATTTCAAACTGATATCAGACACTTTTTTACATACCGGTCACACCATGAGTTGGATTGGGGTGAAGTTAATTTATACATGTCACAAATGACTCATAGATCATTGTCCTAATGTATCAAAATAATCCAAATGTGTTTACTCAGTTTTCTATATTTAACTTGTGTTGTTTTCAATGGTTATGTCAATTTGTAATTGATATCAGACACTTTTAGCTATACTGGTCACCCCGTGCATCAGATTGAGGTGGGGTTGATTTGTAGACATCAAAAATGACTAATGGATCGTTCTCCTAAAGTATCAAAATTATCTGAATGTGTTTTATCAGTTTTCCGTATGTCACTTGTGTTGTTTTCTAATGTTTATGTCAATTTAAAACTGATATCAGACTCTTTTAGAAATACCGGTCACACCATAAGTCGGATTGAGGTTAAGTCGATTCATACAAGTTAGAAATGCCTCACGGATCATTTTTCTAAAGTATTGAAACAATACGAATGCATTTCCACAGCTTTCTGTATGTCACATGTGTTGTTTTCTAATGTTTATGTCAATTTGAAACTCATATCAGACACTTTTAGCCATACCGGTCACACCGTGAGTCGGATTGAGATGTGGTCGATTCGTACACATCAAAAATGACTCATGGATTGTTGTTATAAAATTTCAAAACAATCCGAACGCGTTTCCTCGGTTTCCCGTATGTCACTTTTGTTGTTTTCAAAAGTTAATGTCAATTTGAAACTGATATCAGACACTTTTAGCCATACCAGTCACACCGTGCGTCGTATTGAGGTTCGGTCAATTCGTACAACTCAAAAATGACACGTGGATCATTGTACTAAAGTATCAAAACAATTAGAACATGTTTTCTTAGTATTTCATAAGTCACATGTTTTGTTTTCTAAAGTTAATTTCAATTTCAAATTGATATTAGAAACTTTTAGTCATACCGGTCACACCGTTCATCATATTGAGGTGTGGTTTATTGGTACACATCAAAAAAGACTCATGTTTCATTGTCCAAAAGTAACAAAACAATATGAACGTGTTTCCTCCGTATTCCGTATGTCAGTAGTGTTGTTTTCTAAAGTTTATGTCAATTTGAAACTGATATTCGAAACTTTTATCCATACCGATCACAACGTGCACCAGATTGCGATTCAGTTGATTCGTACACATCAAAAATTACTCATGGATCTTGTTCCTAAAGTAACCAAACAATCCGAAATTGTTTGCTCAGTTTTATTTATTTCACATGTGTTGTTTTCTATTGTTAATGTCAATTTCAAACTGATATCAGCCACTTTTAGTCATACCGGTCACACCGTGCATAGGATTGAGGTGCGGTCAATTCATACACATTACAAATGACTCATTGATCATTTTCCTAATGTATGAAAACAATCTGAATGCATTTTCTCAGTTTTCCATATCTCATTAGTTCATAAGAGTATCTCATTAAGATATTCTTTACTAGAAACTCAAATCATTTCCAAACCCTTTTTCATAATGTATGGATATGAACCATAAGAATGGGTGATCATAGATGCTCGATAAGTGTAAAAAATAGAGATATCAATGATCATATAAAATTACATAAGTAGTAGTAATTCACCTTCATTGTCCTATTTGATTAAATTCTTCCATCAGGTACGATGCCTATTCATTTCTAAACACGTCTATATCAGCTTGTGAATAGGAGTTTTTGCGACAGTCATAGTATTACTGAAAAAATATAAATACACAATGGATTAATAAATATTTTAAATGAACTAGTAATTAATTTAAGAATACCTCTTTATGGATGCTAGTTTGTTCATGAAATATGATCTTTTTCATAAAATTACAAACATAATAACTGCAATCCTTTCCATTTGTTTGTTTCAAAAACTAAAGAAACATCAAGAAAAATAAGTAATCTATTTTGATATGTTTTTGGATAGTGAAATATAATTATATATACCTTGATAATTTTTTATTTGTAGTTCTTGTGCGCCTTGTCGTCCTTAGACCCTGGATTCATTATAGCCTTTAGATGATATTCATACACCGCCCTATCATAACAAAATTCTCATTAAAAGATAATATAAATTATATAACTAGATATTTGGTTCAAAAATGTTGGATCTAGTGTATTACAAATTAACAATCGCCATCATGTGTGGTCGGTTTTTTGGATATCCATGCAGTGAATCCAAAAAATAAATCATTGGAGTATCCAAATGGAATGCAATGAGCATCCAATGCTGCCTAAAAACACAAAATGGAATAAGTCATGATAGAAATTAAAATATAATTGATATGATTAAAATGTAGAGTTTTACCCATGAAACGTTGGTATTAAAAAGATCATGTTCGTCGTAATTTTTCATTGAAACGTTCTGAGAAGGTTTGACATTAATTCAGCTTGAATATTAGAATTTATTTATTTTTTATGTTTAGACATGGTGTGAGGACTAATGAGTCCAAATTTGTTTTCACAGGAAAGTCCCATCAATTGTTTTTCATATATACGCTTGTGAAAAATATGAAATTTATTTAGCCATAATTATCAAGGTATATCAGCTTCTATAAAATCAAATCATGAAAACATACCTCATGTATACATTTATAACTAAGGCACCTAGCCAGTCGCATGTGATGATTTCAGCTACATCGTCAGGACTAATGAATTATAATGTTTCCTATATGTACGTATCTTTTTCAAAAACAGTTGTGTGATTATTCCCACCATTCATTTTAGAATACACATGAGTTTGCAATGATATTAAATGTGGATATATAACGGGCGGGGTGAAGGTGCCCTCAGTTGACCATTTTGATCGGTTGTTTGATCATTTTGAGCCGTTATTTCATTTTAGCTCATTCCTTTTTTTCCTTTTGTAATAACATTCATCGGTTCATCCCTTTTCAAATTAAAAATTAATGGTTCTTCTTAAAGAAGTAATTGGAAATGAATACCTCATGGTCGACATGTTTTTAAACAAGATTCGACGGCCATGCAACGAATGTTTCAACAACTTTTCCACCATATGAATGACGTCATAATAATTTGGCATGGGTAGCTAGGCGCTTAGCTCATGAGATACGTTAATCAACACTTTGAAATGACTGGTTGGAAGTGGTCTAGAGTGTAGTGTGTGATTCTTCATATTGAACACCATAGCCCTCGCTACAAGGCGATGGGTGGGAGTTGACAGATATAAATCACAGTCATTTTCACCCTATAGAATATCATTACAAGAAAGGTATCAGTGTCTATGTGATTCACGTTACACAAATTCAAATATTAGAACATTGATTACCTCGGTTAAGTCAGGTATTTGAGGGGAATGGCTCACCTCAAATCTAGTGGGGGGTGGGGTGGGTTGTTCTTGAGTTTTTTATTCTCTTCGCCTATCCCCAATCAATGTTTCTAGCTACTCTCCCCGACATTGCAATTTTTCTTCAAGTGTAGATTTTTTATCTCTCCTCATTTTCATTTCTTTAGTTTGTTCCTACTCTTGTTTTCTTTTTGAAAATATGTCCGGGGTGTCACCCCAAAACCCGCACCTCTGACACGACCATACTGTTCTAGCTGTTTCAAGGCCGCTGAATGTATTTCCGCATCTGGTGTGGGTTTTGTTGATTCCCGTGACTATGTCAAACAAAAAATATGTGAAAATGAGTAATCATTGTGATGTAATAGTGATTTAAATCAAAAAAAATTATATTATGTCATACTTACACATGTTTCCCACACTTTTTGTGCGTTTTCATCTACCAGTTTCCCCTCTTTATTAACACGAGCCTCCTTCTATAGCACATGGCGTGGGATGGAAGTGGAATGGGATTTTGATTCATCAATCTGTATATAAACTGAGAAACATGGTTAAAGTGATTTTTTATGTCACATAAAATTATTACAGTACTTTTAAAATACATACCAATTGTTTTTCAATTTAAGCATACCCCAGCCTTGCTTTATGGTAGCAGTACGCTGGTTTTGCTACATGTTCTTTATTTTCAGCACTAAGTTGCTATTTCATAAATAAAAAACTATCAATAAAACCGATTAATACAAGCAATGTTAAAAAAAATGTTAACAAACCCAATGTACATGAAAACATTGCTCTGCACGATGGTTGAAAAACGCATCCCATGGTCTTTGGGATATCAAGTGTGCATAAAGAGGAGGTGGGTGCGGCATGATTTTCCCTTCAGCATCTCTTAGATGAAATTACATTAAAATGGTGTGAAAGCCTCTATAAACCCTTCATGACAGTCTAAATACATATTCTTTGTGTGACACATCTACTATTAATGCACTCTGCAAGAGATGATGTAGATTTAGTCAATATTTATGTATTCCATTTTATTTTTTATTAATAAATTATATAAATGATATCATAATGTTATTGTAATCTCTTCCCGAATTAATGTTTTCAGCCCGCTGAAATCATGGTGCCATGACTCTATATCAATCGGCACACGTTGTCCAGTGATGATTCAAATGTAGCTACTAAACATGGCTTTGATGGGATTTACATGTTGGGCTCTCTTCTTCCATCCCACCTCATATTTGATTCCTTTTCCTTTTTCCTTAAGGAGTTTGGCTAAAACGATCAACCTACGATGCACCTATTTTTTTGTGCCACTGGGGTTTCATTTCCTACCATTTCCTCGGTTTCTGCATCATCATTATGTTCCTCTGATGTGCTAGTATTAGCACTGGGACCAGTAACAACATGTTGAGAAAACCTGTTGTACCTCAAAAGTGGGACCATCAACAATAGGTTGAGAAACCTATTGTACCTCAGTAGTGGGACCCACTGCAGCAGGTTGAGAGACTAGTGGTACCACAACAGTGGGACCAACTGCAACAGGTTGAGAAACCTGTTGTGTCTCAGGATTGGGTGCATCAGTAGGTGTAGAAGTCATTATCTGCAGAAGTGGTTTAACATTTAATTTAGATCACATAAAAGCAGTAGTGAAAAGATAATAACATAATTTAACACAATCTATATTACAATAAAAAAGTAACATAATTATTGAACTCTCTTTTCATTTAATGGATGAAGGGATTTGACCCCTCTATCAACTATCCATATCCCTTCATTACATACTCATATGACATACTAAATGTTGTCTACATTGGGACTACTTCGAAATTATTTTGAAGTCCCAATTAAAGGGTCATCCTCCGTGGAATTTTCATCTGACCCATTAGTTGTTTTGGTCGATAACAAAACAATTGACCAGTTTTGGTTTGATGGAACTAGAACATAAAATACTTGTACTGCCTGTGAATCCATTATAAACGGTTTGACTTTCTCCGCTTCCATACTGAAATCAACTTTCACGAATCCCTATTCATCTATTTTAACAGCACTCTTGTTATCAAACCACTTGAATTGAAAAATAGGAACATGGAATTCTATATAATCCAACTCCCATATTTGTTTGATGATGCCCATGTATGAAAAATTCGCATAAATTGGATTTCTTGTCCTCAGCACCAGAAACATGCATCGCTTTAGCCACAAGTGTAACCCCACTATTTTTCAAGGTACTGTCTTCATCATGTTCATTCGTATAAAATGTATAACCATTAACTACATAAGAATTTTAAGATAATAAATACACACCTGGTCCTCTGGATAGCCATCAAAGTCGGTCTGAAATTGACTCAGGATTTTCATCTGACTTCTTAATAATATGGTCCCAAAACCATCCTATAAACTATCGATTATGTGTATCTGATATCCATTTTTAGCTATAGATGGAATAAAATGCCTAAGAATTTATTTGTGGATTTCAACATATGGTTAAACATCGAAATTGTTATGAAAACCATAAAGGTGGGCCTACTCCCGGTCTGTAATATTGATGGTGACACCCCGTCTTCCAGAAATTCTTTCACCCTCAAGCTACCTAGTGTAACGAGATTTTGGTTGGCCAATGCTTTCCAAACTAGATAGATATATATAATTCAATGACTTCCTCAACAATATATCGCTCCACAATACAACCCTCCAGCAGAATTTTTTTTTGACATACCCTTTCAAAATCTTCATATGTCGTTCAATGGGGTACATGCATCTGTAATGTACAAGACCACATAGTTGATTCTCTCTTACCAAGTGGACCTTCAAATGAACCATCGTATAAAAAAATGAAGGCAGGGAGAACATTTATAATTCAAATAATACGACAACAATTTCTCTTTCCAAAGATGGAAATTTCACTAGGTCTATAACTTTGCTGCAAATAGCATTGAAGAAGAAACACAGTTTCATTAATGTATGGCAGACATTCTTGGAAAAAATGCAACGCAATGCAATAGAAATGAGATCTTGCATCAAAACATGGAAGTCCTGTGATTTGATACCTTTTAACTTGAAATCGCTCATTGACATGAGGTTCATGATATTTTAAAAATACCCCTCTAGAACCTTTACGTCATTCAAGAAGTTGCAAAACTGATATCTCTCATGCCTGGAAAGAGTGTATGCAGTATGAATAAGAAACGTTCATTGTTTACCCTTCACTGGTGCCAACTCTTCTCGTATTCTCATCCCAACCATGTCCAACCTAGCCTTAATTCCATTTTTTTTCTAGGTGTATTTAGCAACGTGTCGATGGGACAATGAAATAAATTTTTTTCTAAATGCATAACATCAGGAAAATGTCTGACATATAGACAATTCTAGTATGGTAATTCAAAAAAAAACAGATTTCTTTTTCAAAACAATTCTCATAAGGTTTTTCTAGCCGGTTTACAAAAAGTAGTGTCCACATTTTTAACTTTCCTAAACAATTGATTTCCTGTTCGTGGAGTCGGTGCTTAATGTTCTACTAAACTTCCATCGAACGATGTCTTCCAAGATCGGTACATATGTCGTCGAGGTAGAAATCTGCGATGTCCTAGAAACATGGTTTTCGATGAATTTTTCAACCTAATTGATTGTGTACCTTTCTCACAAATGGGACACCCTTGAGTTCCTTTAATGCTATATCTTGAAAAATTTCCATAAGTAGGGATGTCATTTATTGTCCCGTACAACATGGATCTCAAAGTGAAATCATTCTTTTTGTAAGCATCATACAATGTAAGACCTGAATCCCAAAATAATTTCTAATCATCGATCAATGGAGCTAAATAATCATCAATATCATTACTCAGTTATTTTGGTCCTAATATAATCATAAATAACATGATGTATTTTTGTTTCATGCATAACCACAATGGAAAGTTATAATTTACCAACATAACCAGCCATGTACTATGACTGTTGCTTTCTAAACCAAAAGGATTCACTCCACTTGTAGATAACGCAAGACGAAGGTTTCATGACTCTTTTAAAAATTCAAGATACTCATGATGAATTATCTTCCACTGAGGAGAGTCTGCCGAGTGACATAGTATCCCATATTTAATTCTTATATTTTCATTCCATGTCAATTGTCCTGCAGTCTTCTTACTTCCATATAGGCGCCTAAGCCTTGGAATTATAGTAATGTATTATACAACTTTAGTAGTACTGGATTCATCTTTCTTGTATTGAGAAGAACCACTCTTTGGGCATCAATTAAGTGATTTGTGGTCCTTTCAAAACAGTATACAATCATTCGGGCAGGCGTGTTTTCTTTCAGATATCATACCCATCGAGCATAGCATTCGTTTGGCATCGTATGTTCAGCTTGGGAGCTCATTATCTTCTAAAATCATGTCATTCAGAAGAGAAAGTAGTTCCATAAAACTGGAATCACTACACCCATTCTCTGGTTCCAAATTATACAGCTTCAATATAGCTGACAATGATGTATATTTAGTGCAAACAACATACAATGGTGTCTCTGCACAAATTTTTAACTTCTCAAACAATTTGGGGAAATCACTAAGTTCATATTCGATGGTCCTTTTCATTTCCTCAATATGATATTAATCATCATTCTCATATATAATCACATCCTCCATATGGTCATCTTCATTTTTCATACTTGTAATCATATCAGAAGATACATAAAACGCAGTGTTACCCAGCTAAGACCTACATTCGTTGTTTCCCCGGGTTTATTCCAACATGTATAACTCTGATATATTTCATGACAGATCAAGTGTTCTTCCAACTAATCTAGACTAATTTGTTTTGAATAACAACAGCGTTAACACAGTCAAATGATTTGATAAGGTTCACATGCATGATCTTTTGCAAACTTGATAAACTCTTTCACGCCTTCTTCATACTCTTTTGTCAACCGATTGGCATTCATCCATTCTCTATTTATATTCACCCTATTTGAAATCCAAAGGATGGCTATATAGGTTATGGGAGAAGGAATATGAGTATAATTTAGATAAAAAGATAGATACTTCAAAAATGGTGGGGGTGTGATCATTAATAGAAAATTTTGGGTTTTTATTATGATTCATCCATTCTCTTCCTATCTTAAATCCCCCTTGATGAGGGGTGGTTCATGGGAGTTTTTCATAGTGCGTTAGTGAGTCATTCCCTCATACTTCCTCCATTACTATTATCCATTAATTCCCAATGATTTGGGTTGATTTTAACTAGGAATTGTGTGATGATCTCACTATATCATCTTCAAATCAACTCATATGATGTAGATTTTGTTTGTATTGGCTAAAGGTTATCCTCCTATGATGAACACACCATGTTTTGTGTGGTTTAGGTGGTGTTGTGTTTCCTAGTGATTTTTTAAAATATTATTCATAATTATATTAAGGTGAATAATTAATTATAATTTTCTATAATTAATTATTTGGGAATTGTGCCTAGAGATTGGGTCTCAATCATTGGTATGAGATTAGGTAAGGTATGTATAGTCTTGGTTGAGGATGAGTTGATCTTGGTGCGGGGGTTACTCCATTTTTTGAGGTAGGTGGACCATATAATAGAAAACCATGTTCCAATTTATGCATGATTCTGCATTCATGAATGATTATATGTGTTACAATGAAAGGGATTGAAATCAAGAGAATCCTAGGTAAATAAATAGGGTGTTTTTTATCCACCAAGAGATAGAGTGAGGGTTCTATTGAATGTATGTGATTTTTTTATCATCTAGATATTATGTCTCCATGGAGTTGAGGTTTATAGTTGTGTTTATGAGAGGATCTAGTTTGGTATGAGATATGTATAGCGTACATAGGTTTTATAAGGATATTTGAGTAGGTATTAGTGTCTTAGGCCTAAAGAAGATGGATAATATAGTTTTATATATCACATAAGATGGGGAACACCCTCTTTAGGATATATAAGAGTCATGGTGAGTGTGATGAGTTGGATATTCTATATAGGGAATGGTGAAGTGTGACATAGAGTATTTCCTCCTTATAATTGGATTAAGAGATCTCCAAGGGGAGATATGATATAATTGAGGGTCATGGTAATAGTCTAGATAACATAGCATAGGGTATCCAAGGCACAACTAGGAATTTTATACATAATACCATCAACCTACTCTTGTATGATCACTTATAATATGTGGAAAGAATCATTAATATTTTATAAGGTCCATAATTACACTAATGATCTTGTGTAAGTTGAATGATAAAATATTAGTAGGACACCAATAATGGGGAACCTAATATAAATCATAATATACTAGGTTTATCTATATTAATTAAAATAAATAAAAAAACACACATTAGGAAAGAAATAAAGATTGTTGTACGGTAACTAATAAAACAAAAAAAAACAAATAACACTATATTCAGTGAGAATCAAGACATTAAACCATGGGTTCCAAAAAACAATCTTATCTCTTAATAAAACCATACCATATACATAACATATATTTTCTAAAACCCAAACAAACCCAAACCATGGTAACTATGCATCTCATATGGGCTGAAACATGAACCATGGATCCTATTTAGGAATCTAAGAACCCATACCTTGCGGACCATGGATCTTTTCTAGAAACCTAAAATCCAGACACCTCACTCACCATGGATCCTTTCTTGTCTCCTAACATACCACAACATTGGGAACCATGGATCTAGTTTGTGACCCAATCATACCAATACCATTGTCACTATGAATCAAGTCTATACCCCTAATATACAAATACACTGGTCACCATTGTTATAATCCACGACGGTAGTGTACATATAAGGGGAACATGGATCATGATTATCCCCAAGAATAAGATCACACTTAAATAGAAAAATGTCACCTTATAAGCATGTTGTATTATCATGGATTGATGAAAAACCATCACACATATAAGACATACACAAACCCTTTCCTAGATCTCCCCTAGAATTTTTTAATCTTCCTTTTATTGTTTTTATACTCATACACAATAATATAGTCACTCCTAAAATATACCTTTTATATAAAACACAATCAAGAACATACTAATTCTTATAGTCCATATATAATATATAACAAACAAACAATCTAGTTAAACTAAAATGTTCAAAAATCTCATCAAAATAATAGGAATGAATTCAACATTCTTCCCTAGAAAATCTATTGGGGTTTTACTTATGGATGTCCACCCATATCCATCATCTATTTTATAATCTCATATCCCAAAAGATTTACCTGATTCTCTCTCAGTACAATATTTCAAATTCCACCTTCTAAATATTATCACTTTTATTATGGCCATTATACCATATGACCATTTCACAAAAAAATAATGAACTAGTCATAATGGTGAACACATCATAATTCCAACCACGCAACTACAACTCGGTAGGATTGTTACCCACACGTACAAGCGAAAAAACTAGGTGACAGTGGAATACTACGTAAAGGTGGGGGTGAATCAATGGTTATGAAAAACTCATAATCTAAAAAAAAAATTGAATACTGAATAGTGAAAAAAGGATCTTGATAGTGATGATAAAAAGATGATAGTAATTCAATGAAATAACTCAAATGGATCAAGGGATAATTACATGGTTCACAAACCCTTATTATAAATTTTCTTATCCTTAGTGTTCATGATGTCCTGAATCTTCTTCTTGGTTTATTATCAATAAGAATAATGAATGGAGTAAGGATATAACCATATAGTCCCATGTACATGAAATAATGATCTAAATCTATAATTTCATCGATTTCCCCTTCGTCGACCATAAGTGCCTATAGAATTTGGATTATTTGTGCACCCCTATATTTCTCCTCAAATGTTAATTGAACCATCATTGGAACAATACATGGATTGAATGGTTGGGAAACTAAAGGATTCTTCATTGAAACCCAATCATTGATTCGGGTCACTTAACACTATATTTATAGATATTAAATGTTCTTCTATTTGAAATATTTCCATAGGGAATGAATCCTAATTACAAATGACTTAGAAACTAAATCCCAATGATCCTTCACAACCTTTATAGACTAACATAACATATCATGAAATGCGATTCATGTCTTATCATATTTACCAATATCTATATAATACCATTCATGGTGTGACCCTTGTAGTTGTGGCATGGTTTGAAACCCAGGAGGCATAACTATCTTTTATCATTAACCAACCAAATCGCTCAAGTGGACCTCTTGTTGAATTTATAATAAGATATGGAGGAAATACAACACTCGACGTAATATGAAACCTTCCAATCATCATTTAAATTTTTTTATCACAAGAACATGCAAGAAAAACTCAAACATATCATCAATTATTGAAATCTATAGTCATTTGAGAAACCTTATAATTTCTTTATAGAATAAATATTTGGATAATCATAATTTCTTCTAAGAATAATTACCTATTTGAGTTTTGAAACACCTATTTATTTCCCAAAAACCTTGATGAAATATTTACCATAGGATAATAAAAGTTACAAATATTGAGAACAATATATATTCATGTTATATTTGTCTCTACCTAATCATGTTCAAAAATTATAATCCCATAATCCACAATTTAGGTCACCCTAAGATGATCCTCATTAAACACACACATAAATACATCAAAAAATGTAATATATAGCATGATATTAAAGGCAACACAAACTTCATTGAAAAAATAATTTCCCAATATGGAAATAAGGTTAATTTCATTCCCCTTCATTATAAATCATAGAATATATGAAGGAGGTTTTATTTATTGATTTATGGTTGACCATGTGCTAGATTAGTGAACTGATGTCAAGGATAAATAGATTAAATTAGACATTAACCTAAACAACCAATTTCATTACAAGACTATTGGTCATAATATTTAGAAAAAATATGTTTTCATTGAAATATGGAGGGGGTATTGAGAAATGGGAAAGTGGGTATATTAGTTGGGAAGAGTCATGGAACAGAGAGGGTTGTAAATTTAAAATATTTTTAATTGAAAAATTAATTAAAATTAACATTATAAAATAAAATATAAATTAACCACAAGGTACCCAGTGGTCCACTGGTATCTTAATAATTTTATGTTAGCCATATGCTTCACATAATAGGATTTAAAAACTCTACCAACACCCTTGGAACCCAATAATTCACTATTAGGTACATGGGGGTATCTATATTTTTCAAAATTTCAATTACCATTAGGTGCATTTTCTAATTGGTCACATAATACTATTAATATTACTTACATGAAACTATAAAAACACCTAGATATGTTATTTTAGGTTGTAGTAATAAAATCCATATATAAAATATAAATACACCCCTTAATCCAAGGTTATCAATGGTTAAAAACATACCAACTGAAACACCTTGTAATGACATGATCCATTAAAAACATTATAGCACATAGTATGTCATCCTCTATAAGATTCCATAAATATTTCCTCAAATTTTTTCTATCCATGGAATCTAATTACACAGCCCATTTAGAATTCTATAAAGGTAATAGTCATATGGTTTACACCACAAATCCTGATGAACTATTACACACACGAGCATCACACACAAGAATCATGCCAAATCAAAATTAATATCAATATTTACAATAAATGAAAACATAATTAATTCATGCAAATTAAATTTTACTCACTTTAAGGAGGAGGAACTGGTGGCGGAGGAGGAGGAGGCATCGACAGCGAAGGCAACGGAAGAAAAAGAGGTATCATGGAGGCAGGGCGGAGGCAGCATGGAGGCAACAGAGGCAGAAAAGGCAGGTCGGAGGTAGCAGAGGCAACGAAGGTAGTGGAGTAGACGGAGGAGGAAGAGGGGGAGGAGGAGGTGCCAGTGGAGGAGGAGGATGGGGCCGAGGTGGAGGAAGAGGAGGAGGAGGATTCGCAGTGGAGGAGGAGGAGAAGGAAGATTCGTGGTGGAGGAGGAGGAGGAAGAGGAGTCGTGGTAGAGGAGGAGGAGAAGTAGGCACCAGAGGAGGAGGAGGTGGCGGCGGTCGCGGCCGAGGAGGAGGAGAATGAGGCAGTCTCATAGGAGAAGAAGGAGATGGAGGCAGCTACAGTGGCAGAGAGGAGGCAGCGGCATAGGGTAGGGCTTCCGCGAAGGCTTGACAGGGTGCGGGGAGGAGGAGAAGGACCCATTGGATTTTATAAATCCCGTGTGGACCTTTATCAACTCTAGTAAAAATAGCTGATAAAGGGGGTCTTTATCAGAGCTAAAATGAAAAGCTCTGATAAAGGGTGCCTTTATCTGTGCTTTTCATTTTAGCGCTGATAAAGACCCCCTTTATCAGCACTTTTGTAGTGCGGATAAAGAAATACTTTATCAGCGCTAATAAAAGCGCTGATAAATGTATAAATTTAATAAATTTTTTTTATTTAAAATGATATTTATGATAAATACATATAAATATATTTATTAATAATTATAACTCTAAATAAATATATCTTAATTTATACTTATAAAATTATTTGAATGATATATTTATAATATATCATTGAAAATATAATAAAATATATATTTATTTTTTAAATATAATGTAATTTTTATTATAAGTGTAAATTTTTTAGAACATATATATTATATAGGTAACATAATGAATTATAAATCAATAACACATCAACCTGATATGTAATTATAATCTATAAATGAGCATTATTCATGCACATATAACATCATATATTCATTGACCCCAATTCATTAAAAAACACACATATAATCAATAATTTTAATTATTCATATATATTAAAAAGTCTGATAAATTTATAAATAAAACAAATACATTAAATATAAACAAATATAATAAACAAATATATTAAATAAAATTAATGAATAAATATAATAAAAATAATAAATTAATAAATCTAATAAATCTAATAAATGTATTTATTATTAATTTTATAATTATTTAATTATATATATATAAATTTAGTTATGACATGTGTTTTTATTTAATGTATACAATAAACATTATCAGCGCTACAAAAATCGCTGATAAATGTAACCTTTATCAACGTTATGAAAAGCGTTGATAAAGGGATATTTAAAGTGCTGATAAAGGCAGGCGCCTACCCTTCCCAGATTTGTGGTAGTTTCAGTACATGTGAATTGTAACGATAATAATTATTGCTACAATGGAAAAGGGAAAATCAAGTACTTTATGGACAATCATAAATTTATAGTGACTATAAAATGAAATTGAAAATTGCAGAAATTTTATTCGATGATTCTATTTCATCCATAAAAATGTAATATTTGATTATAATAACTTTTTTTCCATTTTTATGTGATTATAACCATTACACTTTTTCAATTAAAGAAATATAAAAAATGTCATACTCTTATTTTTAATAACTATAATATTTTAAAGGATGGGATACTAGATGATATAGATAGTTTTATGTAGAATTCTAAAATATATGAGGTCTATCATTATCATGGATTTTTTTAATTTTAAGAGAAGAAATAATTGCATAAATTCAAACACATACTTGAAATATAAATTATTTAATTAAAGGGAGAAACTAAATAAGTGATATTAAAAATATTAAAATAAATATAATTTTAGGAAATTAATAATATTGAATATATTTTTTGAAAATTATAATTTATATATATAATAGATGAAAAGATTATAATTTAACTTAGGGTGTTAATGTTATTAGATTTAATGTAATTTATAGTTTTGAATATGGATATTAATGATATATTATACTATTTAAAAATGTATTGAATGATAGAAAATAACTAATAATTTTATATCCAACCAATTGATTTTTATATTGTTTATAAAATCAATAATGGTCAATTCATTTCCTATCTATCCACTTATAGTAACTTACAAGTCCCTTAAGGTTTAAAAATACATGTTGATACATTAAGTGTGAAATGCCATACAGAGGGGTTAAAAAAGATAAGATTAATAATGTGATCAAAACATGTGTAATTTTTTTATGAGATTATGCAGAGCAATACTCTTCAAAAATTTGAAATGAATAAGTTTAGTTCCATTTGGGATTGAGATTTAATTTATATAAATTTATAATTATGAGAAATTCCACGTGTTCCCCTCCCCTCTATTATAAAAAGAAAACACATATTCCATATACTTAATTCATAAAAAAAATTATTAGAAAATATCTACCGTAATTCTTTGCTAACATCCATTTAAACTACATATATTCCATATATTCTATATAAAACCCAGATAATTTGACTGAAGGTGCTAAATCACGGAGTTTTTCCCAAGAAAATGAATGTTTTATAACCAAGTGTTTCTATTTTATTTTTTCTTTGACCTCTTTTATGTATAAATTAACCCATTTTTTATAATAACACATGAATATTTTATATAATTCATATTGTTATGTTAATAGAAAAAACTATATTTATCTCATCTTCCACAAAATGGTAAATGATACAATTCTTCATAAGTACGGTGGATTACAAGCTCACAAACATATGTAATTTGTTTCTTTTGAAGATCAATCATTTGATGGATTATAATGATATAATTAATTATTATATATTATATTCATTAAATATATATAATAATTAAATGATAACATATTTATTACCTTCTTACCTTTTCATTCATAGAAAAATTATAACGGTATTCATGAATATGAGTGGTCTACCACCTCAATTAAGAAATTCGATTCATTTTTAATCAGCATATCAAATGGATGATACATGTAAGTATGTTAAATTATTACTTGGATTTTCAGGATATTATGATGATATTTTAAATATTTGAAAACACACATTCTTTCTATAATGATCACTGTAGAATAGAAATTTTAAAATTACCATGTAAAGACATTTGTCACTATGAATGTAACATTGATCATGTTTCATAACCATAGTCCTTAATATTTTTTTAAAATAAAAATCTATGACTAAAATTATAATTATGTAATAAAATTAATTTTAATTTTTACATATGTGAAAAATATCATCAACATGCCTAATTTAAATTAAATTCCTTAAACAATTATATATATCATGGTATTAAATACAAAAAATTAAATTTAGAATGGTTCTTATGAATGTATAAAATTAACGCAATTTTCTGATTCAATAATTTAGACAATGTAAGTTGAGAGTAGGAATAAAGGTAAGGGTCATTAATTAAAAAAAAAATACTCTATTAAAATTATTTTTACAACTCTCTATTTTATCTATAAAAATGCTTCCTATAATTGTTTAGAATAATTTTTTCAATATAATCCTATGAATTTTTAAGTCATTTTGACCCATTTTTGTCTTTTTACAAATTGGTTGAAATGAATAATTTTCAAATTTTCTAAATGAGGTTCTTGGTGAATTGTTTGATAAATGTAAAGAACCAATGTTTCAAGCTTATATGGGATGAACAACGCTTCACACTATACTGAATAGTTTTTTAATTTTATGATTCCTTTTATATATTACATATTTCATTTCAATGAATATTTTTCCCCTTACAAATCCATTTAAATTTTTTTATTAAGTGTTATCAAAAGAGAAATGATAGTTTCCTCATCAATGTATTAATGATATTTTAATGGTATTTAAATTCATCAATGGAAAAAATATTTGATGCTGGTTATTCACCACATAGGATGTTTTTTAATATTAACATCCTAAATATTTAGCTAGATTGAATATTGTTGTTTAAAATATTCTATTATTGATCTCGTTTCACTTCCATGAATTAACAATGTTATGAAAATAACATTATTTTTGAACATATATGATGAATAAAATTCATCCAATAAATCTATTACATGATTTTTTTCAATTTAATGATTTAGGGACTTGTTAAATGATTAACCCTCTTTCCCATTTTGAATTTATTTTGGTATTGAAAATTGAAATTTAAAATGAAAGATTATTTTGATATCTATATTTTTTCATATAGGTTTTAAATTACATTTTCAATGGTTTTATAATGAAAATGTGCAATAATAAAAAATATTTTATGGTACCAGAGAATAATATTTGAAACATGTTAGCCTAATACAGTTTATATGAACTATTGAACCACACTACAGCTAACGGGTGTTCTTTATATGGACTATTCATTTAGTGTACCATGGTATCACTTGGTGGGTATGGTTTAAATTATAAGATGTTTATGACCAAATAGTGATCTAATTAGTTGGGTAGTATACCTTGAATTTTGGTGAAATAATAATGGAATTTCTAAATAGTTTGTCCTATTTATTAACTAGAATAAAGTTATTTATTACATGGGTCTAAAAAAGTAAAATAATATTCTTTTCTATTTTCCAAAAAATGGTTTTATATTTTATTGTAATGGTTTTTACATATTTTCATTGAGAAAAAAGTGAGTATTTTCATTTTTAAATTATTAATTTCCTTCGCTAAATAAAAAATGAGGTGAAGTTAAAAATTTAATGGGTATTCATATTTTTCACTAGACTAATTGATTTATTCTTTTTATATCATTTAATGTGATTTTTGGTATCATCCATAATTTTTAAATTTTTTTCGCATGTATTTTAGGATGAGAAGGGAAAATGATGAGGTCGTGATCAAATATCTAACGATGTGTCATAAAAATAAAACAAGCTTATATTTGAATGTTTTGGATGGTGGAAAAATGTATATTTCATAGATATTTCTACTTTAAAATATGTGTGATTTTTATGTAAGAGTTGTGACCTATATCTCTAAAACTCAAAACATATATGATCATTGGGACTTTAAGAAAGTTAATTCTAATTTATAATCTCTATAATACGTAATGTTTAAGGATGGGTCCATACATTTGGTATCAAAGTAAGGTTAAGTAACATTATAGAATATGAAGTTATTTAACATAATTGAAATGTACTCTATAACCATAAACTATAGTAAGTTATGGAGGATTATTCTTATTTTTTATAAAATGTTTTGTTATATCTCTGTGTTTATCATTCTTATAAGATGATATATTGTGATTTTCTTAATATTCTGACACTAACCCTTTTTGGTTTAGTATATGGATAGATCTAGCTTAAAAAATTGATGTGACATAAATTTTGGTGGTTGAATGAAATAGAATAATAAAGGAATGACTACTATAGTGAGAACTATTGTGGTTATTCATACCTAACAATTAGTATTTAATATTAAAAACATGATCCTAGGTGAGTATTCTGACAAATGAAATAAGATTAATGTGATGATACTTTTATTTTTATGTTATAATGAACAATGAGTATAACTATTTAGTGACTTAGGTGTTATGAATATATAAATTAGAATCCAATAAAATATTTTAAAATAACATAAATATGTATTATATGTGGAATGTTTGGTCATAATGAAATAATATTCCTTGTAAAATGGAAGCATTCAATTAACTCCATGAATGAAAATTAACTTATTCTCAAGGTATCAATTGAATGATTTATATGTGGGTGAATGTTCATTTTGTTAATCAATGTCATAGGGTGGATGATCAGTGACATGATTAATAATACTATAGGGAAGAATACTTAGAAATCACTAATTCCATTATAGTTGAAGATTATTAAAATAAAAAAGGCATTTGAATGGTTTGAAATATATATTGTACTATGATTTTATATTATTGATATTTAGGGGATTATTCATATTGTTTTTATGTGAATGAATTATTAAGGAACAAGATAGAAAACCATGCTCAAAGGGTTGTGAATAATGTGGAATGATTGAGGTATCTACATATAGATATTAAATAATTATGATTTATTCATGTTCATATGAATTAGTAATATTTTGAATGTTTTTTTGTGAAATAAATACATTGGGTTAAATTTATTTTTAATTTATGGGTAACCTTTAATTTAATCATTTGAAAAAATTGAGGAATATTTTTCTTTTAATTTTTTCAAAATGAATTGAAAGGTAGTGATAAATATTATGTAAGATCCGAAATTTCCATATGAGATATTGACCTATTTAATTTTAGTTCAAATTCTATATTAAATGATAATTTGAATTCCCATTGAGGCTAAGGGGATATTGGGGTTGTTTGGGGATTGTTCGAAGCATGGTGATTGAATTTTTTAGAAACTTGGACAGATTGTAGTGTTAATAAAAAAACCTACAGGATAGGTCGCACGATCAGAGTAATAGTGTGACAACTAGGTAGTGGGAAAATGAGAATGTGTAGTTTGTCAAACATTATAAACAGAAAATCACACCCAACATTGGTCCTCTCATTTTTATAGAGTGTTTTGAGATACATTTTTTATAATATTGGGAAAATATTGTACTCCAACTATGAATGGTTTTCCTCAAAGTAGTTAATGTTTTGGGTTGCCGCATGGTTTGTCCAAATTTATGGCCAAGACATACGACCATGATTTTTTTAAAATTACCAGATATCCCATAATATATATTAAATTTTAAGACATTTTTCTTTCTTCTTTCAGTGGATGGCCTCTTTATACAAAGAGATCCTATTGGGAGCCAAATCGTTGGCTTTTTTTGGTTACTCCATCATACTATCGAATCGATAGTAGTTTACCACGCTGAACTCATGAAGGTTAGTACTCTATTCATTTTGTGACATTATTCATTATTCTTGACATAAACTAAGTTATTTAGATAAATGATAATATGACCTATTTCTCGACTCATCATCAGTTCTTAAAAATTATCATGATTTTATCTAAAATTAAAGTTGATATTGGATGATCACTCAACTAAGGACCTATCGTATAATCTTATAATTAGATTTATTGTTTATAAATCAATTGTATATTGTGATGCATGAATGAAAATTCTGCATAACCTATAAAATGACTTGAATGATTCAAATAAATGTAATTGAACCTGTTAGGGATTCCCAAGAATTTCTTAAGTAATTTTTTGAGGTTTTCCTTCTCCAAGGACACTCATGGGTTGGGAAATTGAGCTTTTTTTGTTACACCATCAATGGGTTGTGTGTTTTAACTTTACTAGTTTGAGGAATCCCATTTATAAATGAATTTTACTAAATTGATTGACTAGGAAATATTCTTCCTCCTTTTCCAAGTTATAAATTATGTTGATTTTTTTTCATTTATAATGTATGATGTTATATGAGTGGTTAGAATTAAGAAATGTAATTTAATGAGATATTTTATATGAGTAGGTTATCTCATTGAATTGAATAACAATGAATTGATTAAAGGAAAAATTAATGATGAACAATTACCTTAAAATACTTGTTTATTACTCCTTGGATCATGGTAGTGGTAATAGATTCCTAGGATATGATTTTTCTATCAGTCTTGATGTCATGGGAATCCTTGGGTGTTGATACGCCTGATATCTAGATTCCATGGGATCAATGTGGACGTGGTTTGTTGACATTCTCCTTGGACCCCATTCTATGCCTAATTGTGTTTCGATTGAGATGCTCTTTGGAATCAATAAGGATTAATTTGCACAATAAACATTTGATATGACACAATTGGGTAAAAAATTGATTATATTGTCCATCCATGGAAATGTGACATTTTTTATTATATTATGTGGACTTGGATTACTAAAAATTATATGTTATACATTGTGGAGGTGGATGATATGTGTTATTGTGTATATGGAATAGACATAGTTTTTACACTATTATTTACTACTTCCTTATTATTGGAGCGTGAAACTTGTTTGTAAGAAGCATTATGTGGAAGAATAATATAACATTTTTGTTACATTTTCCATTTTAAGTCTACATTTAGTACTATTATACTTGTTATAATTTTCACTATTCGTTATCTTGTATTTCACATATAGGATTTTTTAGACACTGGGGGTGGTGACCTACTGGGATTGTATATCAGAACATGTTCAGGGTGTCTTTGGGTACCTAGACATACTGTTGTGATACATGTAGGGATTTTGGAAGGTGACCACTATTAGATGATTTATATTGTTACATTCATAAGTGCATGAAAGCATGAGACTACGATGAGGATCCTAAATCCATCTTGAGATTGTTCTTTTTATTATTTTTGGTATATTGATACATGTATATTAATAATTATGGTATACCTATTCTTGTTGATTTGTAGACATATAAAATGATAATAATTGTTTTTGAGATTACTTCTATAATTGGTTTTATATAATCCTTTTCAGATTTTATTGTGATTCCACTATGGTTGGATATTAGTCAAGTATTTATAAATTATACTTTAGTTGCTCCATCTGTTTACATGTTCTTCTGCTATTTTCCTATAATTATATATCTACTATTTTACACTTTTATAATGGGGGCTTATTAAACCCATAAATACACCCCAGGCCGTCACTGCCAGTCGAATAACTCTAGTTTTTTGGGGAGATGTGCGTGAAGACATGTGGCCAACTAGGCTCAAGGTACCATTCAATAATAGCTGGGTCAATTATGTTTCATATGGTAATCATAGGAAGTTTTATTTTCTGTCTTACTATTTGGTGATACTATAAATAGTATAAGGAATAATTGGAATTTTGTAATGGTTTATTCCTTTGATTAACAAACCCACGTAAGGGAAAACTCTAAATTGCATAGAAAAGAAATAGTTGTTTTCAAAATTTTGATTGTTATAGTTGATTTGATTCCACTGTTTGGCGGTTCACATATATTGTGATGTTACCGTTTATTTGATTATGGGATTTACATTTTTGAATACCAATGATATTGGGGTATTCCATCTCATACCTCATTTTGGAGACATTATTGGATTCTCATGCCATGCATTATTCCATGTCATGTAGGATGATGTTGTTATTTATTTGATGTTGTGAGATGAGTCATGATAGGTATACAAAATTATTTTATAGATGATATGTGTAGGGGTTTTGGAATCATTGATCATTGATAGAGCTCCATATGTATCATTAGAAGGTTGTTCCTGATTTTTCTACATTAGAAACCCTAATCATATTGTTATGGCACATTGAATCGTGAAATATGAATGACATGGACTAGAATGTGTTATTGTGTGGATTACGTGGGGTCCAAATTTCAGTTCATGAAGAGTATAAAATCTTATTGATCAGATGTAGTGAACCATTTGGTTCATCCAATTAAAATGTAATGTGAAATGAGTATGAATTCATATGGAAATTGAAATGGGAAATAGAGAACATGAACTTGATCCAGAATTTGATTGGGTGGTTGGCGGTTTCTCTAGTGATGTATGGGACTATTTAATTTTAACTAGTCCTAGAATTAGGAGTATAATATGTGGCGCTAACTATTTGCAGGATGTTTTTGAACTGTCCAATTCGTTTAGCTGTTAAATTTTAAATCATTTTTTATGAGGTGTGTGTTTGGAATTGTAGAGACATGACACCATGATGACCACTAGTTGTATGAAAGGAGGGTGGTGATGACCACTCTCTAGAGTGGGTGGGAAATAGGCTACATTTGAATTCTCTTATTGTTCCATCTGATGAACATTTAGTTTTTCTAGTGACTAGGGACGTGTCATGTTTCATAATGGTTTTACATGCTTTATGAATACATTCCTCGGAGCACTAGAGCCTTCATTTCCCATGGATGAGGTGAGTTGTGTGTTCAAATAGTAGAAAACTCTAATGTTTTTGGGGGATGGAGATCCACATGCTGCTATGATTTTGCCTGACCACAATTTATCAATCTTTTTACATCTGAAGAAACCTCCCAAAATGAGAGTTAAGATAATGGATTACATGATTCATGGATTTGAAAAGTACTAGTGGGATGTTTTGAAGTAGACTGACATGATGTGATATATGGTTTAGACTGATTTTAAAACCATGTATTATGAACAATTATACTCTAAGACTATGAGAGAAGAATTGGAAGGTGAATTCATTCTTTTGGAGCAGGGTGCTATGGCAGTTTTCCATTATTATGCATGATTTAATAAGCTGTAGGATTTTGCATAGACTGATATTGACATTGAGATATCACAGATGAGAAGATTCAAAGAAGGTCTCCAATATGTTTTTTGATCTAATGAAAACATGTTCAGGTTGAAGAAGATTACTAAGAAATTAAATCAGTTTCAAATTATATAGATAAACACGAAGAAAATATGGGGGTGTACAGTGGAGTAGTATAATACATCATCCCATTAGTTTGAATCCCATTGGTAGGAATTGATGTTATGAGGCTTCTTATGAGACTTGTACAATCCAGGATGCTAGTACTATAAGTTCATTTTTTGGTCATCGGTGTGGTAGGCAAGGAACTATTATAAATAAATGCAATGAAGACCTAGTCGAGTTCCATTGTTGTTTAATGATAGACCATGTGTGGTGATTTTGTAGGACGATAGGTCCACTAATCGGCGGCAGGGGGTTAGCTCTAACATCTGGTTTTGGAGTAGTATTTAACACTCTGCATCAAGTAGGGAAGAAGAGTATTTCCAGTTGTTCAATCCGAGGTAGTGGTGCTCATGGTCAAGGTATCCAGAAAGCAGTTGTACCTGTAAAACACAACGGGCCTACTCTTTGTAGTGACTTTTTTCCATTAGGCCACCATTTAGGCCAAATATATTATATAAATTCAACCCCCTATGAGTAGAGTGCCAGTGTGTCTATAGTGAGATATATGATATTAGGATCCTCTACTCTTTTATATTCTCTTTTTGACATGGGTGCATCACAAAGTTTCAAATATTCACCTTTTTTGGAGATCTACGGGATTGTGAATCTATTTTATAAAGGAATTATCACACTAGACACTCAATTCGAGATCTGAATATTGTTTTTATGTCAATACAAGGACATTCCACTTTATATTTATGTGTTCTAATATATTAGAAATAATTTTTTCCCGCAAGATAGGCCATTTTTATCTCATACTCAGTATGGAATGGAAAGTGGATTATCAAGCCAATGCTAATTGTTATCTCTAGAGGGTAACAATTATATCACTAGTGGGATGAGTTTATATTCACAAGTGTGAATGTGAAATCCAACAAATTTAAGATGAACCATAGAATCATTTCATGGGATGGATGATAGTCGGGACTGCTAGTTTGTATATAAATGATCATAGAGCATGTCAAATGTACTTTTCTACAATGGATGATCATTTCACCAATTACATACGAAATAAATTTTCAACATTACCTCATAAGATATAGGTGGACTTCTCCATAAATAATGTTCTAAGAGATTCACTGGTATACATTCATCTTTAGAGGATGGATGCTATAGAGTTATTAGTGCTCTAGAGGCAGGTACATGATTAATAAGAAAATGAGTTTATATGACCCCTTATATCTCTATGAGGTTTGGTAGTCATTTTATCAATAATATAAGATTGTACCATCATGATTTGTGTGGATAGATTGAAATTGACCCAATTCATTTTTAGAAACATGTATCCCTTATCAAATATAGATGACCATTCTGATCAACTGTGATGAGCATGGGTTTTCACAAAAATTAGTTTGACATCCTTATATCATTAGTTGTATGTTCATCCTAATGACATTCATTGAACATTTTTTAGAATGTATCTTCTATAAGAGTATCTAGTTATACCATACAATGTCATGAATAATAAACCATTATTCAGGGGGATGATGCACCATTTTTTCCATCCTTATCTAGATTTTTTTGTTCATGTTTTCATGGATAAAAAATTGGAGCTTTCTCAAAATCAACCCAACAAATCAAATGTTCATGAGATCATTTGGATAATCTAAGAGAACTTCAGTTATATGAGAACATAAAAATTTCCCCCTTTTATTTGGATATGATTCACTTATCAGGTAATATTTTCTCTGAGCAAGGAATATCAGTTTCCACAGTGAAAGAGAGAGAGATGTAGCTTCTTTAGAGGATCCCAATAATATCTTTGACATATTGTGTTTATTGGGGTTATATTTATATTACTAAAATTTCATATTGAATTTATCACACATAGATGAAATATTGGAGGGATTGACTAATACGGGAGAGACATTTGTATGGCCAGATACATGTGAGATAACTCTCAAGAGTTTAATGTGATATTGAAATTTCCACCAGTCATGATTCTGGTAGACTAGTGTAGGAGCTACATTGCGTATTAGGAGTCATCAAGTATTAGGAGATGAGAGGTACTAATGAAGTTGTATAGATTCACAATGTATGGATCTTGATTGCTGAGGCCATATGATAATAATTAAATAATGAATGATCTCATGTTAGCAATATGTGATCATGATTTTCATTATTGGAGATACTATTTTCTGATAGGTTCGTTTTGTGTATACACATATTATAAAATACTCATTTATATATTTACTTAGAATTATATGAATCTGAGACAATGATTGTGGGTTGAGTGACTAAAACATTTTAACACCATGCTTGACTATATTACTACTAATTGTAATGTAGTGGCTGATTCACTAAGTATGAGTAATTAGATATATAATGTTTAATAGTCTAGTAACAAGTTGAATATTATTGATTTTTCTTACGAGATGTACTTGGAGTTTGTCGATACGTGTGTCCATAATTTTCATTCTTCATTATTATGATTTATATCCTACTATATAGAGTGAGTATAAGGTTGCTATCAGATTTTCAGGGCATTGTATAATGGGAGATTGTCGCAGGTGTGGAACTTCTTCCTAGTTAGACAATATTTTTGGACAACATCTTGTGTATACATGGTCAAATTTGGGTTCTAGTGGACATACATGAGGAGCTGATGTTGGAGTTTCGTACCTCAATTTGGGTAGTGAATCCCAACATTACCTAGATGTTTCATTATTTACATTCCCAGAACTAGTGGCCAGAGATTAAACATGAGCTATCTAGTTCTATTCAATGGTTGTCCACCTCTCAACTAGAGAAGGAAGAACATCAAGAACCAGCCAGACATTTATTTTAGTTACATTTTCATGAGTGAAAATTTAATGATGGTGCATGGATTTAAGTATAGGTTTTTTGAGTTCACCATAATAAATCTATGTTATATATGTTTTTTAGATAGACTCATGAAGTATTCACAATTTTTATTGATTGAGGATACATTTAGTATGGATAAGTGTATGAGGATATGTATTTGTGAGATAGTATGACTTCCCGAGGTCCCTCTTAATATAGTTTCAAAAGGGGATGGCCAATTTAAATATTGATTTTTGAATACCATTGATAAATAGTGTTTAGTTCGATTCTTGTAGAAAAATAGAAAATCAAATTTTAAATTTAAATTTGAAAAATAGAACATTCTATATATTTTTTTGAATTGAAAAAACAATTATATTCTAAAAATGAAAAAATTATATAAAAATATAATAGTTCGTGGTAATGATAACCAATTTCATAAAATGTATATGTCATTTTGTTATGAAGTACCAAATAATCTATTTTAATATATTCTTGTTTTAAATGTAGAATGAAATGACACTATGATAGTTGATGTCCAATTAAATTTGAAAAATCACTTAAAAAATGGATGTATTTGTGTGTAAATAACTATTTTCTAAATTAACTATTAACAATTTTTTTGAACAATTTTAGGTTCCTATGAAAATTTTCATTAAACAAAATAGACCCATGTTTTATTGGGTTGAAAATATCTCTTAAATAATTCTTTGTAGGACATTTTCCTTAAATCGTTGGCAAAGAATACACAATATATGGGAAGTGTATATTCTCAAAACATGATATGTGATTCTATGAACGTCATGTGACTCCAAATATATGAAAAATGTAATGTTTTATTTACATATAATTTAAATTCAAATTTCATTAGTTTTACAGATGTTATATTTTCCAAATTTGTGGTTCTTTAAAATATACTAAACTTTTAATGGTTAAAACGTGATACAGAATGTATGTATTTTATATTTACTGATGGAATTAATATAAAATTTCAACATTATAAGGGTATTTATTATGTAAATGAATCCGGTTGAATTTAAAAATATCAATAGGATAATATTAATTTGTTTCTTATTTTTTTGAGTTGACAAAAGAAATTGTTAAATGTTTAAGTATTTTTCAATGTGGTTAAAAATTATTTAGTAAGAAACATACACATTTCAGTATTTGGATTATATTTAAAATATCCATAAATTTTATGTTTATGTATATTCAATATTTTATAACGGAAAACACCAACATTGGATACACTTGTATGAATGGTAAACATCATAAAGATATTCTAGATATATGAAAGAAGTCTATATGGTAATGCCTCTAAACTTTTAAATCATGATTTATTTAAAACCGTATATAATACTAGTCTTTCTGGTAAACAATTTTTGTTTTTATTTTTTAATTATTTTGTAACGTTTTTATTATTGTAGGTTATAAATACAATATCAAAAAAAAGTTCAATTATTTTATTATTGTAAAATTTATAAAAATTAGAAAGGTAGGATGGAGATTATATATATAACCCAAAAAGTAATATTGATCTTTTATTTGATGGGTTAAAACCATTTCTCCGTCGAGCCTTAGTATCACAATCCTTTTCATTGTACGAATATATTGTCTTGTGTGCTATCAAGATAAAAAAGAAATTCTCTAAGTCTTATGTCAAAAACGTAAAGCAAGAGAAGAAGATAACGGTGGAGAAAGAGACAGATAAAGGGGAAAAGGGAAAGAAGGATATTCCATTATGTGATAATTGTGGTAAGAAACACCCCGGTACTTTCCTAGAAGGAATGGGAGTTTGTTAAAAATGTGGACAAAAAGGTCACTAGACTCGTGATTGTAAGGTAATGAAAGTGCATGTCAATGTTGAATGCTAAAATTGTAGAGAAATGGGGAATTATACAAATGAATTACCTAAGCGCCAAGGAAAAATACCTCAGAAACAGCCAAGGGAGCAATTTCAAGCATATGTTATTACTACAGATGAAGTTGAATAATTAATGTATTTGTGTTTCTGGACTCAAGGACTATATTCTGGTTATAAGAATAATGTGATATATATAAGGAATGTACTTTAGTAATTGTTGTTTTCATTATTTTTTTAATATGATGAAGGTAATCATATTTTTATTATGTGGCAATAAGAATCATTACATTGTTTGGGGAATCTGATGTTACAATTTATTTTGGAATTTAGAAACCTTTAAGAGGGAGAATTTGGATAGAAGTATTTTGGATAACTATAATTGTTGGAATGGATTATGTAGAACTTTGGATAGTATGTCATAAGGTTAAAAAATTTCTAAATATTATTTTTAGAATATTATAATACTATAGTTTTAGAAAAAGGACAACCTACAGGTCATCGGATAACCCGTTGCGCCGGACAAAGCTGCAGGAATCGAACCCACAACCATAGTGCGACAGGCCTTTATTACCTACCACTAGCCTACAAAAAGTCCCTAGTTATTAAAAAATAGTTATCCAAATCTAAATGGTATGTTTTTACATTTGTAACCTTATACGATTAGGATAAATATAATATTTTTGAGTTCTATTATCTTTTTGAGTGAAAGATGATATTGTGGTAGAAATTAGCTGAAGGTTGAAACTCTACTTGTCAAGTATATATATATATATACCACTCTCTTATTCTATGAATTAATTAATTCTTAAACTTTTTTAATGGGATATTAAAAAAAATGTGTTATCCTAATACCTTTTGTTTTGTTAAACTGATTATATTTTAAATCACCATAAATTGAAGGATTTGAGGCCCTCAATTTTACACTTGTTTGTGATTGATGATGTCAATCACTCCCTAAAAATATTTACGTTTTCCCCCCAATTATGTGTCTCTAATTTCCACCAATTTTTTCCTAATCGAGATAATAATTTGGTGGTGACTTTTTCATTTTCCTTTCCCACTTATTAAGACTAAATTTTGTTAACCATATTTCTGATGTGGGTTTTCCACAAAGGTATTTTCTATTTTTAACCTTTTATTTTAGAAGAAAAGTTTCAAAATTGTGGGGATGCAATTTATTGAAGGAGGGGAGAATGTAACCCCCCATGCTTCCACGGTATGTTTCCCTTCGAATAATATAGTATCATGTGTGTACACAACTTCAAGTTCTAACACACACCACAACCAATCAAACTAGCCCATATGAATATTAATACCCACTTTTTGAAATTTAATAAATTTAATAATTCAAAATGAACTTCATTTCTGGATTCGGAATATCGAAATTAGCTTTGAGTGAATTTTATGTCTATTTCTGAAAATATTCAATTTTTGATGAATAGTGAAAAAACACTGAGTTATAGTTTAAAACCGAATTTTTATTTAAATAATTATTTACTTTATTTAAATTTAATTAAGGTAAAAATGGATACACGATACCTATATATGTTCCATGTAATTCAATGGAGTTAGTTTAGAATAATTTTAGATTTATAAAAATATTATTAAACTTTTCACCGTCTTTTACCCACATCCTAGAAGAATCTGGAAATTCACATAAAACATAATTTTACCGCTTCTGTGGGTGGAATTTTGAAAATCCGAGAGACGCGGTTAATATCAAGGACTAAAATGTGGTTCAATAAGATAAAAATAGTTTTTGATGAATAGTAACATTTTACTTTTATTTACCACGGTTAAAAGTAAATAGGGTATTCAACTGTAAAAATGATATTAATATTACCCTAACACATGTCCTAATTCGTTTGGACAAGTGTATCTCGACCAAAAACAACCTTAGGAATAAAATATTATCATTTAGGTCCACTTGGATTAGATTAGGACATTTATTGTTATTTAAATCAAAGAAGAGTTAAAAGATTTAAAATCAAAGTTTAATAACTAAAACAATTTTCATATAGGGTTATACATAATATAAATTCGATTATAAATATTCATTAGTAATCTATAAAGATTACCTACATAATGGTATTTTACGTTAAATTTTTAGACATTAAATAATTTAATTTATTAATGACACAATGATGATGGAGTAATTACCATATTAATGAACGATTAAGATAATTGATATTATAAATACCCAAATTAATGTAATTTGAGACTTTTTATAAATTAAAATAATTTTCCAGGTTAATATGACATATTAGTATTGTTTATATAATTATTTTTTGAAGCATTAATTCTGCTATGAATTTATCAAAAACAAAATATCCAATAGTGTAAAAATTGACATAAAAGTATTTTTTAAAAAATATTATATTATTAATTTATGTTATATTCAAAAAAATCAATGGTTTGGCCAAGAGATTTATATCATAATAGGTGTATCATTAATGGACCACTTTTGGGTCTCTTTGTTGTATATAGTATGTTTATTAACTATATAATATAAAAATACAAAGTCACATGATAAATGTCAAACTAATTAACAAAGAGTTAACACTAAAAGATAAGGTTAATATAATGACCCACACCTCTCTAAAATATATTGGATGAAAGTATTTAGACCCATCCCCACCTTATACATTTAATAATCCACTTTGGAGCCATTAAAAACCGAATATTAATTTATTATAAAGTAATACTTTATGTTTTTCCTAAAGAGCCCATCCCCCCCTTATAAAAAGACATCACTTATAAACAATTTTTCAACCTTCAAAGCCTTTTGGATCAGCCAAACCCTGCCCAAATATTCTCTCAACTTCCCTCACATCGACATAGGGTCCTTAGTTTGATCAGAAAGACAACCTAAGGAGCCTTTTTGATCAAATCAAAAGGAAGAACCCGATTAAGAGGTAATGTATTCACCACCCTCTTTCACGTTCCTTTCTTCTTAAACATATTCTTTATTTGTTATTACCATTCTAAAATAATAAATCCAGTATATTATATATACTATGATGTTATTATAAATATATTACAACCATATTCAGTATTCTATCCATCCTTTGAATTATATGTCACCATACGTGCGTACATACGGCTTACCGTCTCCACGTCGTTGGTTAACTGATATTCAAAACATTATTATTTGGATGGGTATAATAATGATGTGTAATTCAGGTAAATAATAAATATCACATGATAATGATTCTGTATATATGATATTACATCCAATTATATATTATTTTAATATCAAACGAATGATATTTTCACTCGTGCGTACGTAAGGACTACTGTCTCCACGAACGCGATGAGATTCATTCCCCATCGTATCCATTCAAGTATAACTATCAATTGATGATTAAAAATAATGTTTAAGGACTTGATATCATTCTGGATATGAATAAGATACAACTTATCCATAAAAACATGGCTTATTTAACAAAACATACAAAAGGAAACGATTAAGTAAACACCCGAAACGACGATAATACTAAAATATTATCAACAATGCATTATTAGAAGATCATATATGATATCATAATTATGTATATGGTTCTTGTATAATTTAATAAAAATTATTTAACCATTATATAAAAGGTTAACCTACAATCAACCATGTAAAAGTACAAGGTAAGGGGTTTTCATCTCACTCCTTATTCCCGTGAGATTCGTACAATATTGCCACTAGTACCTATTCTGTGGTGTATGTACTGCCCATAATTGTATTATATGTGTAATACACATTAATTTACATGTATTTACACATTAATTTTATGATACCTCTTTCATGGGGTGTATGTTTCGTATGTTACCAAAGTGGTAAGGGGTTATTTCACAATATCTTCGTTAGCCGAGGTTGTTTATACGTAATTATCTACTGGGACCTCTTTATCATCCATCTCCTTGTTTCTTAAAAATGTATTTCAAATCATTCTTACTATTTTGAAGAATATGGGTTAAAGTCACTTATACTATCGTTGACTTTTTATAAGAAGTTTATAATGGTATTTTTCTGTCATTTTTCAAACAAGGTACTTTTTAACCTTTTCGACAGAATTATGGATAGAATGTCTTTTTTAACTTATACGGCAGGTGCGGCTATTTTCTGCCATTATAAAATCGTCCAAACATCCCTTAAAAGATTATATGAATATTTTCAAAATAAATGTTTTCTTTTATAATTATGTGACATTTAAATGATTTCAAAAAAAGATATATTTCTCTCAAATAGTTTTGATTTCATCTATGTCAAAATATTTTGATAAATTTTACACTTGTTTGAAGTTGATTTATTATGTTATAATTCCATATTTTATTTATGGTTTTGTGATATGTTTGACTATGGATGAGTTATTTTTATGCCATTAATGGTTTATGATTAAGGTTTTGGAATTTCGTATGCTAGTTTTAATTCGAATGTTTATGTAATATTACATCCTCTTCTTAAGATGAATGTGTTGGACTAGTATGTTCCGGGTTGGGGACCGAAAAAAGTAAGCCCTCCAAGTTGGGGTCCGATTACAGCAGACCCTCCGGGTTGGTGTCCGGTTATTAGAGGCACTCTAGGATGGTGTCCAGTTATTAGAGGCACTCCAGGTTGGAGTCCGGTTACAGAGGCTCTCCGGGTTGGGTTCCAGTTACAATTATCCATTATGTCTTGGCAAGAGGCCTTGACACTGAAACTAAAGATCGGCATTATGCATTTCATCATTATGAAAGTGGTTATTGATATTGCATGTGATTATTCGACTAGTAGAATATCTACATGATAGAGTAAATGACATTATTTCATTTTATACTTTCCATATTATACTAAAGTTCACGTTTAAAAGGATTTTGTTTTAGTTATACATTGCCTTAAATGTTTATGCTTATTTATAAAAGTTTCTGCTATATTATTATCCTTACTGAGCATCTAATCTCACCCCTTTCTATGTTTTATTTTTTCCAGGATGTGAAGAAATATTTTATGACTAACCTGCAGGGATAGTCTGAAGGGGATATGAGTGTGGACCATGGAGACTATATTATTGTAGTTTTTTTACTTTATAATGTAATGTATCATTTATTAATGTATCTAGTGTTTCAAGGCTACTAAACTAATCGGCCTTGCGAGACTTGATCTTTTGAGATCATGCCAATGTTATGTAATAATGCACTGAATTTGGTAACTAGGGTCGGGGCGTTACAGTAACACCCCATGATTTCATAGTACGTTATTTCTTCAAAATAATTCATTAACTTGCATTACACACAACACCGCGTTCAAGCCCCCCAGGACTTATCAAACTAGCCATTCAAAATCCGTTATGAATAGTATTTACTAAATTTTGAACATTATATAATCCATATAATTTTAGAATCCATATTATGAGTTTCATAGACAAAATGTATGAACAAATCCTTTTTTTCAGATAAAATAAGTATATTTCAAAAAATACACTTTTACCGCCTTTTAATGAAGAAACCTTGTTAAATAAAATCTTTGAAACATTTATATATTCAGTTTGACAAAATAAAATTCTTCGTTAGAATCGGGACATAAAGATATATTTTTAATAAATATTTGGTGTTTTTCTGATAATTTTCATATTTGGCGAATAGTGAAAAATACTATATTTTAACTGAAAACAACTTTTTTAATCAAAATAATTTATAGTGTTAAATTATAGATTTTAATTGGTTTTAAGTATAAAAATATTATATTTCTAGAATTTTATTCAATGCTGGTCATTGTATGAAATTTCACTTGTAAATTGGACATAAACAAGTGTCATTCTTTTGAAAGTTATTATTTCCTAAAAATACGCCTTTTGGTTTTGACAACAAGAATTAATTTTAAATTAATAAATTCAACTTCTATGTTTTTAATTTGGTAAAATAGACTTCATTATTTTATTAGGAATATCAAAATTATTTTAGGGGAATTTTTGGTATTTTTCATAAAACTTCCTATTTTTATGAATAATGAAAAACCCTGAGTTATTGTTTAAAACCAACAATTTATTTAAATAATTATTTATGTTATATAAATATATTTTATGTAAAATTAGATACATAATACCAACATAATTTAAATTTAATTCATTGGAGTCATTTTATAATATGATTTGATATATAAAAATCGTATTTAACCTTTTACCATCTTTTACCCATCTCGTAGGAGCATTTGCAAATTTTCTTAAAATAAAATTTTACCGCTTCTGTGAATTGAATTTCAAAAATCCAAGATACAACGTTGATATTTATTTCCATAAGATAAAAATATTTTTTGGTGAATAGTAACTTTTGAATTTTATTTACCACGGTTAAAAGTACATAGGTTAATTAAAGGTAAAAATGATATTATTATTACCCTAACACATGTCCTAATTCTATTGGATAAGTGTAATTCGACCAAAAACAATCTTAGGAAAAAAATATGATCCTTTAGGTCCACTTTAATTAGATTAGGACATTTATTATTATTTAATTTAATGAAGGGTTAAAAGTGTTAAATACAGGTTTTCAAAATTACAAAAATTTTAATATAGGGTTATACATAAAAAATTGACTATAAATTTTCATTAAAAAGTTAAAAATATTTCCTACAAAATGGTGTTTTATATATAATTTTTAAACATTATATAATTAAATTTATTTATGACACAATGAGGATGTAGTAATTACCTCATTAATAAATGATTAAAATAATTTATATTATAAATCCCCAAATAAATGTAATTTGAGATTTAGGATTAATTAAACTAATTTTATAGGTTAATATGACATGTTAGGGTTGATTCAATCAATGTTTTTTATAGTAATCATACTGTTATGATTAAAAAAACAAATACCAATGAGTGTCAAAATTGACATAAAATAGTTTTTAAAACAAATATTATATTTTTAATTGAGATAATAGTCCTATAAATCTAACTCATGGAAAAAGGTCTTATATAATAATATATATTAAATTAAGGAACCAATTGGGGTTCTATTGGCATTTTATAATATGTTTATTAACCATATAATATAAAAATACAAAGAGACATGGTAAATGTCAAAATATTTTACTAAGAGTTAAATCTAAAAGTTAATGTTAATATGATGACCTAAACCTGTCTAAAATCTATTGGATGAGATTTTTTCGACCCATCCCTACCTTATCCTATACATAAATTATTTTGGATCCATTAGAAACCAAAAATTATAATATTATAAAATAATATTTCAAGCTTTTCCCAATGTGACTCTCACCTCTCTTATAAAAGGCACTTCCCCTTCTCTTAATTTCACAACTCCAAAGCCATTTGGCTCGGACAAACCCTAGAAAAGTTATAGAGACCCAAAGCCTTATGTACATGGACATTACATTACTTTTTCCAAATACTTAATACATGACAAAAATAGACACCCCAAGACCGTATTAGTTTAGTGTCTTTGGAAACTCATAACATAATATTCAAATCATGGTGAAAAAAATTCAACATCTCCCCTAAAGATCTCCACCATTTGGGTTTTCATACCTAAAACCTTTATTTATATACTAGGGAAAAGAAAACATAAAAAGAGTGAGCACAAATGCTCAGTAAGGGTAAATATAGAGAATATAAAACTATCCATAAACATTTCAATGCAAAAATTTGAACATAAAATCTAAATATCAAAATCGTTAGAAAAGACATAAATCTTGGAAGTACGTAAGGCATATATCATAAAGGAACATAAATCATAGTAAAATAGCATGATAATAAAGCATGTGATTGTGGCAACCCTTAAGCACATGATATTATTTCCATAGTATCCAAGGCATTGCTGCCAAGCCTGTCTTAGTGGACAAAGTCCTTTTCTGAATCGATTTCACTCCTTGTTCCAGTCCTGTATTACTGAATCGGATTAACTTACCATTCCAGCCATGTATATCTCATGAGATATAAATCATTATCCAATTAATTGGAGGGATATATAGGTCCCACCAATCTCATAATGAAATCATTCTTACTTGTTCCACAAAATAAACATAAAACATTAATCATAACCCAAAGAATAAAATGGGTTTCATAAACATCATCCCGTCATCACATAATCCATATAAAACAAATGGATATTTCATCATAAGAAAAGTAAAACCATGTAAATCATAGAGACATTATAATTGAAACACAAACATATTAAATAATGTAATCTTAGATGGAAAATAATTTTGATAAAACACTTGAAATTAATTCTTAAGGAAAATATCCTTTCTTCTTCAAAATCATTTTCTTTTCACAAAATTCCATGCAATTTTAAAAGAATAGTATTATTTGAAAATTTTAATATAATCTGTTAGAGTAAGCTTCATGAAAATGAGGCATTATGAAACCATAGAAATCCGTTCACACCATATAAGTTAAAAATAACATTCTTCTCGTACTTTTGTCGGAAATGTCAAAAAGTACCTCGTATGGTAAACAAATGAAAGATTCCTTCTATACGATGTGGTGAAAGAAAAAATAAGGGTAAGAATGACTTTAAACATACATGGAATAAAATTAAACATTTTATGAAAAACAATTTAGAACATATGGACATGGATAATAAATATAACCCCATTAAATACTTATGAATAAGCAATCTCAATCAGGAATGAGATTGGAAAAATTATCCCCTACCTTAGGTCTGATATGCTTCGTACGTATCCGAAAATCCTGTATAATGATTTAAATAATTTCATTTACTTATTACAGAATCATATTCATTGTTATGATATCATATATGGTTCACTATGACTTTATATTACCCGTTCTTTTGTAAGTTCCATGTTAAAGCAGCATTTTTGGTAAAATCGTTTTATTTATCATACGTGTTTGGACATATTTTTCTTGATATTATTACTTATATAATGATTTAATTAATTCTAGATTGTAAAACATTATTTATATATAATATATATTAAGAATATACATATATATATATATGATAGTTCGATAAATGGAATGAAATACACCGTTCATGGAGACGGTAGGCCATACGTACGCATGAACGCAGTTTTCGTTTCCTTATTGAATTGAATGGAATTAAGTAGATGAAATACATATATATATATATATATATATACATAAACCCAGTATAATTATTATTTCATATATTTCATGATTACTTAATATATATACTTTATATTCATACATGAATGGTTAACATGGAGAATGAATCTCATCGCTTCATGGAGACGGTAGTCCGTACGTACGCACGAGCGATAATATCATTCCAATGATCGTGGAATTGTATTGAAGTTTATGTATAATATTTAGGAATCAATATAACTTTACAATAATCATATATTGTTAATTTTTTACACCATTATACCCATCCAAGTATGGTGGTGGTCGAAAACAGATTACACCGCGGCGTGGAGACAGTATTCCGTATGTACGCACGCGCGGTGATTCCGTTTTCCGTAGGATGGATAGAAAGTGAAATAGGGTTGTTTCATATTTATAATAACATTTAATAATATATGTAATACTGATTTTATTACTTTATAATGATACAACTAAAGAAGAAGAAGTATAAGAAGAATGAAACTTGAGAGAATCGGTAGAAGAGATTACCTCTTCTTCGACACACCTCTTTTAAACATTCTCTTAAGGAAGTAGAGTTGGTCTTTTGAGAAGACCAGATCCTCAAGAATGTTGATAGGGAAGTGGAGAAGATATATTTTCAGGGGTTTTATGAGATTCAAGGCTCAAAAGGGGTGGAAGTGATGAGGGAAGGGGTGCCCTTTTTATAAGGGAGGAGACGTGCACCTTAATAAAAATTAAAATATTAAATTATAATAAAGTCATATTCGGTTTTTAATAGCACCAAATTGATTTATTTCGAGGCTAAGGTAGGGATGGGTCTAAATACTCTAAAAAATAGGTTTTAGACCATTTTAGGTTACTATTTTATCCTTATCATTTATATTTAACTCTAAGTTAGATAATTTATCTTTTACAATGTCTTTTTGTTTTCTTACACTATATGGTTAATAAACATACTATAACAATCCAAACTACCCCCAAGTGGATCATTAATAATATATATATCCTAATATAAGTCATTTGTCTGAACGTTAGATGTTTAGGAATAAAATAACAATTAATAATATAATATTTGTTTTAAAAACTATTTTATGTAAATTTTGACACTGTTTGGTACATGTTTTTTTTGAAAATCATAACAGAATGATTAGTTCGAAAAAAGTTAATTAAATAAAAACTATCATGTCATATTAACCTAGAAAATTAGTTTAATTCATTAAAAGTCTAAAATTAAATTTATTTGGGTATTTATAACATCAATTATGTTAATATTACATTAATAATGTAGTTACTGCATTATCATTGTGTCATAAATAAACTAAATTTTTTTATTTCTAAAAATTATAAATAAAATACCATTATGTATTAAATCCTTTTATATTTCTAATGAATATTTATAGTCAAATTTTTCTTATGTATAACCCTATATTAAAAATGTTTTAGTTATTAAAAATTGATTTTAATTATTTTAAATCATCTTTAAATAAAATAATAATAAATGTTCTAATCTAATCCAAGTGGGCCAAAATGATAATATATTTTTTATAAGGTTGTTTTTGGTCGAATTAAAATTATCCAATAGAATTAGGACATGTGTTAGGGTAATAAAAATATCTTTTCTACCCTTAATTACCCTATTTACTTTTAACTGTGGTAAATAAAAGTAAAAAGTTACTATTCACCAAAAATTATATTTATCATATTGAACCAATTTTTACTCCTTGATATTGACCGTGTCTCTCTAATTTTCGAAATTCCACTCATAGAAGCGGTAAAATTATGTTTTATGTAAATTTTCAAACTCTCCTTGGAGGTGGAAAAAAGAGGGTGAAAAGATCAATAAAATTTTTATGTCTAAAATTATTATAAAATGACAAAATGAATTACATAGAACTTATATTGGTATTATGTATCAATTTTTATCTAAAATAAATTTAAATAAAATAAATAATTATTTATATAAAAAGTCGGTTTTTAAATAGTAACCCATTTTTTTCACTATTCATCAAAAATTGAATGTTTTAAGAAAAATACCAAAAATTCAGCATAGGCTAATTTAGATATTCTAAATCAAAAAATGAAGTCCATTTTTGAAAAATAAAATTTCAAAAAGTTGGTATTACTATTCATAACCGCTAGTTTATATAAAATATTTTTGTTTAGTGAAACTCGATATTGCCTACAACACACGCTATCGAGGAAGGTTGCGATTTCGTGTAATGCATGCCAAGTCAGGGGTGTGTGTAGTGCAATATTATTTTGTTGTTGCATATAATATAATCCAACCATATTTCTTTTATTCAATGAATATATATATATATATACACTCAATGTTGTGTACAATAACGTTAAACGAACCTGAAATTGTGTGTAACACGATCCCAGAATAGTGTTGCGTATACTGCAAGCTAAAACAGTGTTGTGTATAGCGCAAGATAATCTTGGTGTATCATACAACACAAGACATCAAATAAATTAAAAAGAATACTTCTCATAAAATATCAGGGTGTTACATTCCACCCCCCTTAAAATGAATTTCTCCCTTGAAATTCGTCATGGTTATCATTTGTTTACTACTTGAATGTTTTAATAGAAACCCACATCTTAAAAACTAATACAAAAACTTATCTTTAAAAAATAATGTATGAAAAAAAACGGTTACCCAAATTAACTATTCACTGGGTTTCTATATAAGAGAACATAGGTGAAAATATGGATATGGAAGAGAAATCTAACCATCAAGTTCTGATGGAGAGTGGTATATAACATGGCTTTGAAAAAGAAAACAATCACAAAGCCATAAATTTGTGATGATCTAAGGTACGATCTGATTCATCGAATATAAGGGCACTAGGACAACATTTTTTGTTTTCAAGATCATTTTCCTAAAGTTGATGAACTGTTGAATTAAACGAAATACTTAGTTGATTTTTGTTACAATCTTACTGTTGTTTGTGCCTTGAACAATTTCCACTTCATCTCTTAAATAAATGAAGTTGAATTTGTCTTCTGTTATGTGTTAGCAGATCATGTGATAGAATGACGGGTCATTCCATCATTCTCAAACGAAAGGTTAGAAAAAGTTATTCAATATACATAACTCCATATATGGAGATATTAAACGTATATGGCTCCATGATTGGACTTATATTTCATATATCATACTGCTTAATAATAAAACTAGTTTATACTAACTCAGGACTTCCGGTAGGCCAATGGTAGGCGATAAAGGCCTGTCGCACTTCGGTTGTGGGTTCGATTCTCACAACCTTGTCTGACACGACGGGTTGTCACCCATCCTGCAGGTTGTCCTTTTTCTAAAACAATACTATTATAACAAAAATATATAGCCTTACAAAATACTATATGATGTCTGACATAATCCATTCCAGTCTTTAGACTTATCCAAAATACATCTGTCTAATATCATAGTATAAATAAAATGATTACTAGAAATGTCATTAACCAATCATGGGAATTCCATCATTTATCCCCATATATCTTAAGACATGTCTTATTGGTCACATTCCAAACATTCAAAGGCCTTAATCATGTATTCTCTTGAAAAATTAATACCCATTGAACCTTAGTAAAAACATGAATGTAGTTCAAAGTTAACACATTCCACATACCAAAATCCCAAAAAATCTATATACTCAAACCATGATATCATTTAGTCCTTATATCAATCATGATCTCATGAATACTATTAAACATAGTATTTTCTCCTTATCCATTCATTATGTGCATATCATCTTCTTTCCAAAAATATCTGAATAACCATTCTTGGTTTCCAGTACCATTTGACATATACATTCAAATACTTTAGGAATAACAATAGTGTAACAATCCATAGGTGATTATTTATTCCATAGTACCATACATTATTATTGATAAACAAACAATCATTCCACTAACTTCTTAAACCACCGAATGAGCTTCATCATTTCTTTCATCTCAAATTTCATTTGTAGTCCTTTCATCATCATCCACATAAATACTAACCATATGACCATGATGATTCTCTTCCATAGATTTTCCCTTAGGGCATTGGTTTTCATAATGCCCATACATTCCACATTTGAAACATGTAATAATTGTTGATGTCGTAGCAATACCATTATCCTTCTCCATGTTGTTAACTGAACATTTTCCTTTTCACTTACTGGATTTGTGTCCTTTTTTTCCACACCCAAATCATCTTCCAGTTCCATTGAAACAATCTCCCTGATGCCTCATCCCACATGATTTACATGAGGGAAATAGAACTTTCTTTCTTCTATGATCATCATGATACTCCATCTTTCTCTTATTAGCAGAGTCGAGAAACTTACCAATGTTGAGATTACTTATCATATTATGATATTGCTGATTAGGCATAATAAATATGTTTGGACTTCAAAATACCGTTACATTTGGGTTCTCATAAAGAATATCATTCCATTTTCCATCATATCCTCCATTATCGTGAATCTTCCTGTTTCCATCCATTTTCTAAAACAAAAAAACAATATTGTGAGAGGCAAAGATCATGCTAGGAAAACAACATAATAATGGGGGAGTAACTTCAATATCTAACATCTTATGTTAAATTATAATATCATTATCGTAATTCTAGGAATATAAACTATATGTATACTTATCCTTAGGGACATCTGTAGACATACCTTAGAAATATTTATAGGGATTTCACTAAAGTTTTCACATCCTAGTTTCCAATGGTTAACTACACCTTTGCTTTGATAACAAATTTAGAGACACAAAGCCTGAAGTACATGGACATTACATTACTTTTGCTGAATACTTAATACATGACAAAAATAGACACCCAAAGTCCGTATTAGTTTAGTGTCTTTGGGAACTCGGAACGTAATATTCTAATCATGGTGAAAGATCTTCAACATCTCCCATAAAGATCCTCCCCTTTTTGGTTTTCCTAACTAAAACCTTTCATTATATCCTTGGGAAAAGAAAACATAATAAGGGTGAGCTCAAATTCTTAGTAAGGGTAAACATAGAGAACATAAAACAATCCATATATATTTGAATGCAAAAACATGAACATAAAATCTAAACAACAAAATCTTGAGCAAAGACATAAATTGTGGAAGTACGTAAGGCATATATCGTAAAGGAACATCAATCATGATAAAATATCATGGTAAAAAAAATGTTATTGTGGCAAGCATTAAGCACATGATATGATTTCCATATTAGCCAAGGCATTGCTGCCAAGACCATCATAGTGGACAATGTCCCTTTTTGAATCGAGTTCACTCCTTGTTCTAGTACTGTATTACAGAACCAGATTACGATACTATTTCAGGCACATCTATGTCATGAGATATAAATCTTTAACCAATTCATTGGATGGAGATATAGGTCCCACCCATCTCATAATGAAATCATTCTTACTTGTGCCTCAAAATAAACATAAAACATTCATCATAACCCAAAACATAAAATGGGTTTCATAAAAATCATCCCATCATCACATAATCCATATAAAACAAATGGATATTTAATCATAAGAAAAGTGAAACCATGTAAATCATAGAGACATTATACTGGAAACATAAACATATGAAATAATATCATTTTACATGGAAAATGGTTTTGAAAAAACACTTGAAATGAATTCTTGTTGAAAATATCCTTTCTTCTTCAAAATCATTTTCTTTTCACAAAATTCCATGCAATTTTAAAAGAAAAGTATTTTGTTGAAAATAGTAATAAAATATTGTAGAGTAAGATTCATGAAAATGAGGTGTTATGAAACCGTAAGAATCCATTCACGCCGTATAAGTTAAAAATAATATTCTTCTCGTACTTTTGTTGGAAAAGTCAAAAAGTACCTCGTATGGTAAACAAAAGAAAGATTCCTTCCATACGATATGGTAAAAGTAAAAATAAGGGTAAGGATGACTTTAAACATACATGGAAGAAAATAAAAAATTTTATGAAAACATTTTTAGAACATATGGACATGGATAATAAACATAACCCTAGTAAATACTTACGAATAAACAATCTCGGACAGGAATGAGATTGGAAAAATTATCCCTAACCTTACGTCCGATATGCTTCATACATATCTGAACCTCATGTATAATGATTTAAATAATGTCATTGAATTATTACAGAATCATATTAATTATTATGATATCATATATGGTTCACTTATGACTTTATATTACCCGTTCTTTTGTAAGTTCTATGTTGAAGCAATGTTTTGGCTAAAATCATTTTATTTATCATACGTGTTTGGACTTATTGTTCTTGATATTATTACTTATATCCTGATTTACTTAATTCCAGAATTAAAAACATGATTTATATATAATATATATTCATCATATACATATATATATATATGATAGATCGATAAATGGAATGAAATACACCGTTCTTGGAGACGGTAGGCCGTACGTACGCATGAATGCTGTTTTCGTTTCCTTATTAAATTGAATGGAATTAAGTAAATAAAATACATATATATATATATACATAAATACAGTATCATTATTATGTCATATATTTCATGATTAGTTATTATATATACTTTATAATCATTCATGAATTGTTAACATGGAGAATGAATCTCATCGCGTTGTGGAGACGGTAGTCCGTACATACGCACGAGCGATGATATCATTCCCATGATCATGAAATTGTATTGAAGTGTATGTATAATATTTCAGAATCAATATAAATTTACAATAATCATATATAGTTATTTATTTAAACCATTATACCCATCCAAGTAAGGTGGTGGTCGAAAACATATTACACCACGGGGTGGAGACGGAATTCTGTATGTACGCACATGCGATGATTTCTTTTTCCGTAGGATGGATAGAATATGAAATATGGTTGTTTCATATTTATAATAACATATAAGTATATAATTAATACTGATGTTATTACTTTATAATGAGACAAAAAAATAAGAAGAAGTGGAAGAAGAAATAAACTTGAGAAAATCGGAAGAAGAGATTACCTCTTCTTCGACACACCTCATTTAAGCCTTCTATTAAAGTAGTAGAGTTGGTCTTTTGAGAAGACCAGAACATCCAGAATGTATCTAGGGAAGTGGAGAAGATTAGTGGGCAGGTTTTGGCCGATCTGTAAGGCTTTAAAGGGTTGGATGTGAAGAAGGATGGGGTTCCCTTTTTATAAGGGAGGAGAGGGGCACCTTAATAAAAACATAAAATATTAGTTTATAATAATGTCATATTCTGTATTAATAGCTCCAAATTGATTTATTTCGAAGCTAAGGTGGGTATGGGTCAAAATCATCTCAAAAAATAGGTTTTAGACAATTTTAGGTTACTATTTTATCCTTATCATTTAGATCTAACTCAATGTTTAATAATATAACTTTTACCTTGTCTTCTTGTTTTCTTACACTATATGGTTAATAAACATACTATAACATGACAAAATAACCCCAAGTGGTTAATTATTAATATATATATCATTATCTAAGTAATTTGGCCGAACCATATATTTTTAGGAATAAAAAAAATAATAATATAATATTTGTTTTAAAAAGTATTTTATGTCAATTTTGACACTATTTTGTACATGTTTTTTTGTGAAAATCATGACAGCGTTATTAGTTTGAAAAAAGTTAATTAAATCAATAATAACAAGCCATATTAACCTATAAAGTTAGTTAAATTCATAAAAAGTCTAAAATTACATTTATTTGGGTATTTATAAAATCAATTATGTTAATATTTCAATAATAAGGTAATTACTACATCATCATTGTGTCATAAATAAATTAAATTATTTAATGTCTAACAATAATAAATAAAATACCATTATGTAGGATAAATTTTTATCTTTGTAATGAATATTTATAGTCGAATTTATCTTATGTATAACCCTATATTAAAAATGTTTTAGTTATTAAACTTTGATTTTAACTATTTTAATTATTCTTTAAATAAAATCATAATAAATGTCCTAATCTAATTCAAGTGGACCTAAATGATAATATTTTATTTCCATGTTTTTTATGGTCGAATTACACTTATCTAATAGAATTAGTACATGTTTTATGCTAATAATAATATCATTTTTACCCTTAATTACCCAATTTAATTTTAACCGTGGTAAATAAAAGTAAAAATGTTACTATTCACCAAAAATTATTTTTATCTTATTTAACCACATTTTAATTCTTGATATTAATAGTATCTCTCGGATTTTAGAAATTTCACTCATAGAAGTAGTAAAATTATGTTTTATGTAAATTTTCAAACTCTCCTAGGAGGTGGGTAAAGGACGGTGAAAAGTTCAATAAAATTTTTATATGTCTAAAATTATTATAAAATGACTAATGAATTACATTGAACTTATATAGTTATTATGTATCAATTTTGACCTAAATTAAATTTAAATAAAATAAATAACTAATTATATAAAAATTCAATTTTAAATAGTACCCTAGTGTTTTCAATATTTATCAAAAATTTAACATTTTCAGAAAAATACCAAAAATTCACCCTAGGCTAATTTAGATATTCCGAATCCAAAATTGAAGTCCATTTTTAGAAATAAAATTTTAAAAAGTGGGTATTACTATTCTTAACAGATAGTTTATATAACATATCGTAGTTTAGTGAAACTCAGTATTGTGTACAACACACACTATCAGGGAAGGTTGTGATTGCGTGTAATGCATGCCATGTCAGGGTTGCGTGTAGTGCAAGATTCTTTTTTTATTGTGTATAAAAGAATCCAACCATATTACATTTATTCATTGAATATATATATATAATAACTCTAAATGTTCTGTACAATAACATCAAACAAACTTGAAATTGTGTTTAACACAATCCAAGAATAGTGTTGCGTATACTGCAAGCTAAAATGGTGTTGCGTATAGCGCAAGATAATCTTGCTGTAGCATACAACACAAGACATTAAATAAATTAAAAAGAATACTTCTCATAAAATCTTGGGGTGTTACACAAATATCCTCCCATATTTCCTCCATTTATCCTAGAGGCCTTACTTTTGTCTGAAAGCCATCCTAAGAAGTGTTTTTTGATCAAATCAAAAGGAAGCACATGAAGAAGAGGTAAATATTTCATCACGTCTTTCAAGTTCATTTATTATTCCACTTACTTTTTCTTTGAAGTTTCCATTACAAAATAATAAATCCAGTATATTCTATATACATTAATGTTATTATAAATATGATACAACCATATTCATTATTCAATCAATACTTTTAATGACATGTAACCATATGTGCATTCCTACTACTTACAATCTCCACGTCGTGGTGTAATTGTTATTCAATACATTATTATTTGGATGGGTAAAATAATAATGTGTAATTGATGTAAATAATAAATATAATATGATAATTATCCTTTATATATGATATAACATCCATTTATATATGATTTGAATATAAAAAAAATGATATTGTCGCTCGTGCGTACGTACGGATTACCATATCCACAAGCACGATGAGATTCATTCCCACGTTAACCATTCAATGATGATTATAAAATATATATAATAAATAAGTATGTAATTTATGAAATAATAATTCTACTGGAGATATATATATATATATATAGGTACTTACATATTTCTTATTTACTTAGTTCCGTTTAATAAGATATGATAACAGAAACAACATTTATGCGTACGTACGGCCTACCGTCACCATAAATGGTGTTTTTCATTTCATTTATATGTCTATTATGCATATTTATATTTTAAATATATATGATATATAAATAATTTTATATTTTTTAAAAGTATTGAAATCATGATCCAAGTGATACAATAAAGAGTAACAAGTTAAAACACGTACGATATAGAAAGTGATTATTGCTAGAAATGTTAATTTAACATGGAAATAATTATTAAATGGGTACTATACAGTCATAAATGAATCATGTATGATATCATAAATATTGATATGGTTCTGTTATAATTTCATAACATACTACAAATTTCATACTCGTGGTTAAATGTACCACCGACTAATGAAAATTACAAAGTAACAGTTAATTTCAAAATCACTTTATTTTACGAGGTTGTTTTTACATTAGTATCTACTAGAACATATTTATTATTCATGTCCATGTTTCATGAATGAGTTCTCAAATGGATTCTTTTAAGATAATTTTTTACAAATACATCATTTTAAATGGTTTAAATATTTATTCCTCTAAATCATTCTCATTAATGTCAATGTTTTCAAAAAGGTATTTAAGGATTTATATATATGGAAATGAATGAATTTAAAATGTCAATTCCATTCAAAAGTTTCAATGTGGTGTGGGAAACTTTTATTCAAAAATTTCATTAAATTTCTTCCTTTCTAAATTATGTTACTTTTAAATGTTTTCCTGAGAAAGGGATATTTCTCTCAAAGAGTTTTTCAAATCATTTTATTCTATGTCAACATCCATTGATGAATTTTAAACTTGTCTGAAGTTGATTTATTATGATACAAATCATCCACATCGTATTAAAGGTTTTTTGAAATGTTTGACTATGAATGTGTTATTGTTATACCATTCCTTGTTTATGGATAATGTATTGACATTTTGAATGCTAGTTTTAATCTAAATGTTTATGTTATGTTTAATCCTTTTCATGTGAGGAATTCATTGGACTTAGTATGTGATAGGTGAATATCATTATAGCTCCTCAATGCATCGGATGTTCTCATGAGAAAACTAGTGTCATTTCATAAGGCTTGGAAAAAATCTTATTTGTAGTCTTGGCACAAGGCCTTGAATATGTGGTTATGAAGTCTGGCATTATGAATTCCATCATTATGAAAGTGGCTGTTGATATTGCCGGTGATTATTCGACTAATAGAATATCCATGTGAATAAGTAAATGCAATTATTTGATTTTATCTTTTCAATATTATTCTTATGTTTATGTTTAAAAAGGCTTTATATTTAGTCTTATACATTTCCTTAAATGTTTATGCTTATTTATGAAAGAATACACTATATTGTTATCCTTACTGATCATCTGATCTCACCACTTTCTATGTTTTATTTTTTCCAGGATTCTAAGAAGTGTATTATGATTGATAAGAAAGGTTAAGCTAGGAGATTAATGGAATTATCAAAGGATAATTTATGTTGCGTTATATTTTGTATTGTGTAATGTAATGTTCATGTATGTATTCTATTTTCAAAGACTGCTAAACTGATCGGTATTTCAGGACATGATTCCTTGTAATCATGCCAATGTATTAAAATAATGCACCGACTCTATGTAACTGGGGTTGGGATGTTACATTCTGATTCAATAGTTATAGAAAAATGGGTAAACTACATAGAGAAGATATTATTTATGAAACACTATTTTTTGGTGGAGAAGGTGATTCTGGGCTTTAATTTTCTAGATGGAGAGGGAGATTAATGGTGGGATTTGATTAAGAACACCAATCTGGTTGATTAAATTGAAGAGATGGAATGGGAAGACATTAATATCTTGTTTCTTTACATGTATTTCACAAGAACACTTCGTACAATGATGTAGAAAGAATTCATAGAGCTCAAGAAAAATGAAAGAGATTATGTCACACCCTATGAATCAAATTTCAAAAATCTTTAAAGGTACGAATTGTGTTTTTCTATCAACATTGGTAGGAAAATTAAAAGATTCTTCACTAGGATAAAAATACACCTTTGAATGTATCTTGAAATTCAATACATTGATGGTTTGAATAAGTTTTTTGATGTGCTCTCAAAGTAGATATAGAGTCTGTAGAATGGTCATAGGGATATGTTGATAAGAATATAATGGTTTAGTTTCAATCCAGAGGATCTAATGATAAATGAGGGAATAAAACACAACCGCCCACATGTGAAAAATGATGGAAGATGCGCAATGGAAATTTCCTCCAAGGGATGTGACATGTTTTTAGTGTGGTAGAGAAGTTTTCCAAGACCATGAATGTCAAAAAGATATGTGATGGTAGGAGAATGTGGTTCAATAAAGGAAATAACAACCCCTAGTCCAATGATACAACTATAGATAGAAAAGGAACTATGCAAGCCAGTGCACTAAACCTTGGGACCTCAAGGGTAATCATTGTCAGAAGACACCAAATCCAATGGATTAATGGATGGATTATGCTATCACTAATAATATTGTTGAGATATAAAATGAAGTTGTACATGGTACACTTCATATTCACTCAAAAATAGAAAAATTCTTATTTGATTAGGGTTCCACACATTCTATTATATCATTCATGTTTTATAGGTATATGGAAATGAAGCCCTGAAACCTTGAAGTAGTGATATCTGTAAATACACCTAGTGGTGTAATCATTGTTACACAAGGGTCGAAATTTTCTCCATTTGGGGTGTGTGTGAATATTTTTCCAGGGTCTCGTGATACTTACCATGGTTGAATTTTATGCTATAATGGGAATGGATTGGATATTAATATATAGATCAGATGTAAATTTCCTAGAAAAGGAAATACATTTTCATATTCTGAACCATCCCATCTTTCTATACAAATTCACAAAAGATGATGAATCTCATTTGAAAAATACGTCAATAGTGTGGGTGTTGGTTCCCTATGAGGAGGCATACCTCACTCAAATGGTTGAGTAAAAGAAAATAGTCAACCTAGCAGAAATTCCCATCATGATGGAATATAGTGATGTATTTCTCAATGTGTTACCTGGAGAACCCCCATGATCATGAAGTAGTGTTATCCATATAAATCAGACCCATAGATTCTTCTATCTCAATGTGTACCTATATGATGGATCTTCTTGTATGGGAAGAGATAATGATGAAACTAAAAGTGAATTTGGTCAAAGGGATTATACACCATAGTGAATCACCATGGAGTGAACCAGTGGTATTTTTAATTAAGATGGATAGATCAATGTGGCTATGTTTCAATTATCATGAACTAAACAAGATCACTATAGAGAACAAGTATCCACTCCCAAGGATTAAATAATTTTTATATTAGATATAAAAAGATCAGTAATTATTGATGGTGGATCTTCATTCGGCATATCATCATCTAAAGATTAAGATAGAAGTTATCCAGAAAAATTTCATCCATAAAGGTATCAGAACTATGAGTTTCTAGTGATTTCCTTTAGACTTTTTAATTCCCCTAATATATTTTCAGATTTGATGAGTAGAGTCCTTAGACATTACCTCAAAAAATTAGTGGTATTTTTTTATAATATTCTCATCTACTCCATGTGTAGGTTGAAACATGAAGAACATCTAAGACTTTTGTTATAAACATTGAGAAAGGATAAGTTTCATGTTAAGTTCAAGAAATGTGACTTTTGGTTGAAGGAAGTAACGTTTTTGGGACATGTGATCACAAGAGAGTGAATTTCTATGGACCTTTCAATAACAAAGGTGATTGAGTAATGGTCTAAACCCTATAGTTTCATAGAAATCCAATGATTTCTTGGTCTATCAGTGTATTACCGACATTTTGTGAAAACATTATCATTATTTTCATTCCCAATAAATAGGAAAACAAGGAAATGGGTAATGTATTTCTGAGTAGAAGAATGTTAGAGGTGCTTCAAGGAGCTGTAGAGAAGGCTGATCACGGCACCTATATCCACGTTATTGAAGAGTGAAAAATGTTTTGTGAAATATATTGATAATTATAAAAATGATTTGGTTGTGTACTCATGAAAAATGTAAATGTGATATCCTATTCCTCATGTAAGTGTATGATCCATGTGTAGAACTACCCGACCCATGATCTAGAGATACCCGCTTTGATTTTTTCTCTGAAAATCTAGCAGAACTACCTCTATGGTGTGAAGTATGATATATACACCAATCAGAATATTCTAATGTATTTATTCTCACTAAATGAGATCAACATGCGTCAAAAGGGTTGTTTATCTCTAAAAAAGATTTTGATTTCTCTATTCAATATCATCCCATCAATGGGAACTAGGTAGAAGATGCTCTAAGCCTAAAAGAAAATGCTACTTTATCCATGTTTTTGGATTTATATAGACCCTATATTCAAGGAAAAGGGAAGGATGGATTTGTAAATCATAATGGTACAGAATACTTCCTACCATTCACAAATGATTTCCCAACCATCAATCCTTGAGAGGATTAAGGATGAACAAAGGGATGATCTGGAGCTATGGAAGAATGCGAATTCACTAAAAGAAGGAAAGCATCCAAAGATCTATATAGACAGTAATGGTGTGATACAGTTTGGAATGCATATTTATATGCCTTCATCACTTGGGTTGTTGAAGGATCTATTTGATAATGCACATAGCCTACCTTTTTCAATCCATCCTGGTAGCACTAAGATGTATCATATTCATAAAGAAGTCTTCTAGTGGGACAACATGAAGAAAGAGATTGAAAAATATATCTCAAGGTGATTGATAATTCCTCAAGTAAAAGAAGAGAGACAAAATTTCAAAGGGATGATAAAACCACATATTATACCCTTGTTTAAAAGGGAGAATGTCACTAAGGACTTTTTCATGGGTCTCCTGATGATGTACAAGGGAAATAGTGTGATATGGGTTGTAGTTGACTGACTCCCGAAGACTTCCAAATTTATCACTATTCAGGAAGATATCTCATGCGAAAAACTTCAAATGATATATTTTTATGATGTGGTGAGACTTCATGGGGTTCAACTATCAATTGTCTTTGACTGTGATCCAAGGTTCACATCAAAATTTTGGAGCAGTCTCCAATATGCTTTGATTAGAGAATGAAATTTCAGTACGACCTATCACCCAAAACAGATGGAAAATCAAAAAAGTCTAATCAGAAGCTCCAAGATTTGTTAAAAGCATGATACTTAGAATTAAATGTTTGATGGGATATAAATATACCAATTTATTTAGTTCTCATACAACAATAGAATCCACTAGATTATTCAGATGGATCCATATTAAGCTCTGTATGGAAAGTGATGTATAAGTCCATCCTATTGTCATGTTGTTGGTGAAATAATGATACTTGGACCTGATCTTGTGCAAGAGATGACAAAGAATGTTCAAGTCATCTAGAAACATATCAAAGATTCTCATTTTCAGTAAAAGAGCTACATTGAAAATCTTTGAAGGGATTTGGAGTATGACGTTGGAGATAAAGCCTTCCATAGAATATCACCATGGAAGAGACTCATGCTGTTTGGAAATAAAATGAAGCTAATACGAAGGTACGCTGGATCTTTTTAGATCCTTCAATTCATAAGAGAATTGGCCTATTGTCTTTACCTTCAACCAAATATAGACCATGTTCATGACATGTTTCACATATCACTCTTGAGAAGGTACTTAATAGATCCCTCACAAGTACCGAACTGAGAGGTGGTACAACAAGAAGATGATCTCTTTTATGAGGATAATCTAGTAAAGATTATGTAACGAATAGATAATGTTATAAAAAACAAGAAAAAATACCTTGTATAAGTGTTGTGAAGGGACCATAAATATGACGATGCAAAATGGGAACCATAGAATGCAATGTAGTAGAAGTACCCTCACCTATTTATGTAAACTAAAATTTGGAGGGAAACATTTCAAGGGGGGAGAATGTAAGGAACCAAACTTTTATCGATGAAATTTTTCCCTTATTGTAGTAATGTAATAATCCTATGATATCACATTAGGAAACACAATACTACATCATTCTTAAATGAAAAATTATGTGACCTTTAAATATAAATTTTCCACTTTTGTGTTTTTAATTTCGATAATCTGAAATACACAATTGCGATTAGTAAGATGTTTGTGGTTTGATAGGACAAACATAATTTTTGGTAAATAGTAACCTACCATTATGAATAGTAACATACCCTTATTAATAGTAATATTACGATTATTAATAATAAATCATCCAAAAGAATAGTAACCTCACATATGAATGTATATATAATATTTAGGCATCTTATAAGTGATAATATGACCATAGTGAAAGTATTAATATATTTGTATGTCATAAGTAAATAAATATAATTAATTAATTAATTTAATAGAAAAATAATTTTACTAGAATGTGTTAACAAATTAACAATTTTTCCCCCAAGTTTTAATATAATTTTATAATATCTTATGTAATTTTTGAAAACATTATAAAATCAGTTTTAATTTTAAAATCTAATTTTTCATGTAAATTATGATTTTGATTAAATATTAAAATTTCCATATTTATAGAATTATTTTTTTAAAATTATTATTTTTAGATAATAAATGTTGAAAACTGGTTAGTGTGACTTTTTTTTGAAATACTTTAATTTTTGGTCAGTAGTGAAATTCGATAATTTTCAAAATATGATAAATAAATGAATTTTTTATCATGCATTAGTTGTGGATGATATAAATAGTCATTTTTCATACTCAAAATGTACTCTTTAATATTTTTAGTCACAATAATCCTCACTATTTCTTGTCATTTTTAAATATATTATGTTAATGAATATAATAATAAGAAAACCCTCCTCCCCCTCACTATAAATACTACCCTCACACCATCATTTCTTCCCACCTATGAAGCCTGAAAAACTAACTGAATTATAACGAAATATCCCCCCCCCAAGTTCCTCTCCCACGTCTAGGAGCCATTGTTTTCCTCAAAAGACCAAATCTTATCCCCTAAACAGGCCATTGAAGGAGATAAACTCAAGAGGTAAACTCTTCTTTTCCAATTCTTTTATTTTCATTCAAATTCTTTTATTTTTTCATTCCCCACCTACATTCAAAAAAATGTTATGATAACTTCATTAACATAAGTGTTGTATAATTTTATTATTATAATTGGGTATTTCATCATAATCTCATCTTCCATATTTTTTTTATACTATAAATGAAAACATCGTCTAAGATGTGTCAATTTATCATATTCAAGGATGAAAGGTTTTCAATTTGCATTACATTCTTAGAGACTTGCCATGAATCTATTTTAATGGTTGAGGAAGATCAAAATATATTTATTTTATCTTATATATGGTTATTTAATCCTTATAAACTCATCATATAATATAATAACACAAAACAAGTTTCACGTCAGAAATCCCAAATAATTAATTGATGCGTTTATAATTATAATTGTATCTACTGAATCATCCTGATGGTATATAAAAAATTCTTTACTTGATAATTTATATATATATAATTTCACAATAATATATATTAAATATTATGGATTTTTAACCACATTTCAATGGAAAATCCATTCATTAATAAAAGTTACCATTTATAAAATATAAGAAAATAAACACCCCCAATCAATGAATTAGAGCTCTATAAATTAACCAAACGGCTACATATGAACATAATAAAACCATAATGTATAAAATTAACTTTTTAATGGATATTTAATTGTTAATTAATTAATATAATGCCATTATATAAGGCTATAATGTGAAGAAAATGTTTGGACACGTGGTGATAGGAAATTCTTGAACCCAACTCTCTTTCATTGAGTTTTCCATCATTACCATATTTTCAGAATGGATATTATATAAGAATAATTTTTTACAATTATATTACCTTTAATGGAATTTACGTGTTCTCAAATTAATTTTATGTAAAATCCAATGTTTTCCAAAAGAACTCGTCATTCAAATAAAGACATCCTTTTTTACTTCTTGAAGATTGTTTCACTCATCACTCAAGGTTAATGTTTCTATGTCAATAATGATATTCCCTCTTTTTTTTGGGAAAAAATGTTTATGAATGAATTATTTAAGACATGAACCTCATTTATTTCCATGGGATGTTTTATGGTCATTTTTGACATATTTTCTATGTGTCTTGCATGATAATGTAATTATAATTATGTGATGGGTGCACCCAGAATTATAAAGCTCCATATGAATATTTTAATGAGATAGGTGCACATGGAATTAAATATTTCTCAAATGCATCAAGTAAATTGATGAATATAATTAGTTAATGTGAAATTATTCATGAACATGATTCTAGATTTGTTCACAAATATTTGTGGTAGTTAACCACTTTGACATGATGTTTCATTTTAATGAATTTTTACATTACATGATATTATAGAAACGATTTTATGACTATAATCACCCCATGTTATATTATTTCATTTTATTATATTTCCTCTTACTAGGATTTTTGATCACCCCTTTTTGATGTATATCCCTATGTGACTACATCTTCTAAGGAGTATACTAGGGCCGATAAGATTCTATAGAAGAATGAATGAAATAAATGAGTATTTTTTATGTTGTAAATGATTTGTAATTTTCTAGATTTCCCAAGAATCTAATCCTCTGGATCCTAGTTCTGTACGTTTTTAGGTTATTTATCATTAAAATGATTTAAACGTAATGTAAGAAAAGTTGGGTCACAATAAATTTTGTTCATAATTATGTTTCCATTATTACCCAACAAGAAATCGAAAAAACCAACACAAAATATACATGACTAATAACCTTTCACATATATATGAAACACTACTTTTAGTCGACAAATATTTCATTTTCATTGAAATGTATTCTAGATCACTACAACTATTAACAATTATGGTGTTCTATGTGAATCATGTGATTCATGGGAGTGAGGGATGTACTTTTAGGATTTCAATTAGAAATGGGAGAAGTTAGGGTGGGGGAAGAAGATTTATTTTTCAGATGAAGGTGTAGTCAGATTTGGTAAAATAGTTGAAGGAGGCCCAGTTGGGGGTTCTTGAGGTGGAGGTTGAGAGACAATGATTTGTTTTTGGTGAGGCCCAGTAAGGTTGTTCTGAGGATTAAAAACACTGTGTGTTTTTATGGGATTGATCTTCTTTCATTTGGTTATTCGTGAGTTGGTTCTCATAGACATCCATATATTGAATTTCATAGTACAACCAAGCATGGAAAAGATATATTTTTCTTTGAGAGGTTAGTTTTCGATGCATTGGTAAAACAAGGCATTTTTTGTGTTTGTGTCTCACTATTTGGACTTCCAGAAGGTGACAGTCTTGTACTATATTATTGTTGGATTTCTATTGTTCTTAAATGATCCTATATGGAAGTGAGTTGTTATCTAAATGAGTATTGTTACTAGTTTACATAGATATTAGGGAGGCTATGATTTTTATGGGTGTTAGTGGATCGTCTGATGAAATAAAAACAATTTAAAGTGATCAATGAGTCGAGATCCGTGGTGGTTTTGTTAAGGCAGTTTCTAGAAGTGGTGGTGAAATATCATAGGGTCCTAAGGGAGATCATTTGCGATCAAGACCCTTGTTTTACCTCCATGGTGTGTAGTGGTCCCCAACATGATTTTGGTCCTCCAATATTCATTATCACTACTATTCCGTCAGATAAATTGGACCATCTAGACTCTTGAAGACATGTTGAACTCTTATTTCATTGATTTTTGTGGATTGGGAATGAGGCACCTACCATTGGTAGATCTTTCTTACAAAAATTGTTTCCACTCCTTAATTGGTATGGAACCATTTGAAGCCTTGTATGTCACACATTTATATTTTCCCTTATGTTTGATTGGGGTCATATAGTCATCAATCATCAAGACGAGACCAGTACACAATGCAAAAGAGATGGTTCATGTGATTCAGGAGATGATTAATGTCGTCAAGGATTATTAGAAATCCTATGAAAATAATTGGAATAGTCCTCTAGAATTTGAGGTTGGGGTTCATGTGTTTCTCAAGGGGACTCCCCATCAAGGGAAACAAACATTTTTTCATGGGACTAATCATTCACCCTGGGTTTTCGGCCATTTGGAGTTGTTGGGTCATCATGGAGTCATGGAGTATCAGATAAAACATCCCCCAAAGATGAGATGGGTAAAGGATGTATTCAATGTGTCATAGATGCACCATTATCGTCATGAAAACTCTAACATAATATATTGTGGTGAGATCAATATTTATGATGATGTGACTTTCAAAGAATGTCCATTGGAGATCATACAATTATTGGAGAAGGTGTTTCACGAGCATGTTATCCCCTTGGATTGTGTCTGGTGGTGGAACAGTGGCATGGAAGAGAGTACCTAGGAATGTGAGTCAGTGAAAAACTCTCAGTACCCCGAACTATTTGGTGTTTAGTTCTTATGTTGTAACACTTTTCATTTTGTGGTTTCAAACCATTTCTGGTTTGTGAGATGTCTTTCTCTTAATTCTGGTTGTGGATTACTCTCTCTTTAGAGGGATATATCCCTTGGTAGTGTGTTTATAATATGGTAGTGGTTGTTGTTTGGTGTTTTGTTGTTCCCCTACTATGATGGTTGAGCTCCTATGGTGGCGAGAGCCTTGAGAGGTGGTTGTGTGAATGCCCCTTTCTATTTTCTATTTAGGTTAGTTTCAGATTGTCGAGGATGATAATGTTTTTATACGTATCTGTTGTAAGGGACACCATCTACATAGATAATCCCTTTTCATGTTTATGAGGATTGAGGTTCTCAAAGGAGGCTCGGAGGAATTCTAGAGTAGTCCTATTGCTATAAGATGGAAGCGGGGAAGGATTTCACATTGTGAATAGTTCCACAAAATGAATCTAGGATTCATGTCATGTAACAGAACGAAGTGTGAAAAAAATAGTGGGAATATGAAATGAGATTCTTGATAGAAACAAAATTAAGGTGATTAGAAGATCTGAAATGGTATTTCACATCCTATAATTCTCGGATTCCATAAGTTATATAACATATCAATTTGCTTTGTTAGCCAAAACCTATGCCCATAATGGTTCTCTATCGACTCCAGGAAACTAGGTGACACACTCTTAAACATTTTTGTGATTCGTTTATCAAGGATAAATTCTCGGCATCCATCTTAGATTTGTGGAAACCTGAATTGATCCACAGTGTTTGTAGTGAAAAAAAGTAAACTTTTTTTCAGTTTTAACATCTGTTTTTTATCGACATCTATAAAGGTGAAATTAAAAATACTGTTTTTGGAATCTATGTTTTTTGGAAACTGATGTCAAAAATGGATTTTTGAATCTATTTTTACACTCATTGGTTTCAAAACCATGTGATTTTTATTAAAATGATTCAGGATGATTTTTTATAAAAATTGACACCTAATGATAAAAAAATTAAATATTACACCCCTAAAAATCAGAATACTTTTAATAGAAAACCTGTATACAACCATAAAATAACATTTTTCATTAAATAAAAATATATAAAAACACACATACCTTTAACATGTTAATAATGAAATTATTTATACATTTTCATTATAAAGTAGAATTAAAAAAAACATACCAGAAATTTATAAGATGATAAATGTTTGTAATTGTTGAAGTATTCATTTGATATAATTATATCCAAACTCATTTTATAAAAACATATTTCTATTTTTTAACATAATATATTAGGAAAATTTAATACTAATCTGAAAAATTAAAATATATATACCACATATTGTAATCATACGTAAAAAATAGTTTCCAAACAATGATAGGAGATTGTAAAGTTCATCTTATATGTAAAAATTGACATCATTGAACATATAAAATAACATTGAATGATATATTATTTAAAAATGAAAACAATTTAAGAAAATATAAAATAATTTATTTGACTAACCTGATCATAATCTGTCATTACCATAGTGGAGATTATCGTATACATGAATATTGGAACATAATAACCACATTCGAAATTTCATTGTTGATGATGATACTACAGTATATAAAACATTAACGTGATAATAAAATTAAATATTTAAATATATATATAAATATAAATATTAAAATAATTTCTAATATAAAAAATAAATACCTATACATTCACATATTTGATTGCATTTGGATTTGTTATTGACAAGTGATCTTTGTTAAAATTTGTCCATGACCATTATTTTCAAATATATCAACTAGTAATACATGAATAAAAAATGTGAAATAAATATGACGAGCTTATAAAAAACAAATAAAATATACTTGTTTAACTGGGTGGAAAAAGTTTTACAAACACTATCTAATAAAGATAAAAACCAGTATAATTGGTATTCTCTTCGGCTGATTATGAAAAACCATTAATTCCATTTACAATAATACAATTTCACATTGTATTATATTATAATGTATTTTAGTTCAAAATTATGTTTCCATTGTTACAAATCATGAAATGGTAAAAACCAACACCAAATATCCATCATTAATAACCTATCACAAAAATAAGTTACTCTATTTTCAATCGACACATATTGTAGAGCCGTAGAAATGTTTTTTGGATATATAATTCCATTAATTCCAATGGTTTCATTTTGAACAACAAACATGTTTAGATATTTTATTAAAACAATAATATAGTTGGTCTATTTGAAACATATTAAATTAAAATATTATAATTGATATGTCAATTTACATTCAATGAAAAAAAAAGAATGCAGTCATGCAGATATCTTCAATATTAATTGAATTCTTGATATCTTTTGTGAATATTCACAAAGGATAGACTCTTACACTTATATCCAAAGACATCCCAAATGCATACATATGTTCCAAGAAATAATATAGAGAGATAATATTTCTACATCTTCATAAATATCTGATGTATCTACATTTTTTTAATCCTAATTTTTTTCCTTTGCTCCTATGCATTAGATATTTGACACATATATATGCTAAATCTCTAATACATTTTATTTTATTTTCAGTAATATTTAATTAATATGTTAATAATTTATACCTCATATGAAATATCATTAAGAAGGCTAGATGGACAAAGTAAACAATGACCCATACAATCAAAAAATTGGGTGACCTTCACTGTACAGAAAGGTTGTAGAGAAGTTGGATAAAAAATATCGCGTATTGACACTCTAACCAGACCCATTTGAATATGATGGTGATGTAAAAAATACCCCAAAAGATGAATGACTTCGAAAGGAACAATATGTACACTAGGATATCCTACATTAAGCTCACTTTATGAGGTTGGGTCCGAGTGAGGAGGTGGAGGATATGATTATGTAAGATGGGAAGGTTGTGCAGACAGTGACTATCTCCTCAATTTTTTAAACATAAACTATTACATAGGTACTTAATTTTAAACACACATAGACTTTTGATTTCTTTCAGATGATATTTTACGTATTTGATTTCAAGGTCTCTTGATTATTTACTTTGATGACCAAAAACATTATGAATTCTAACACTGATCTTATATCTTTTTTGTGGACATGGTGTTCTTAATTTCCTTTGTAGCCGCTGTGATTTTCATTGTACCATTGTTGATAAAAGTTCCACGTGTCAATTTATTCGAATGGTCATCATGAAATAGATTATGAAAATGGAATATTAGTGTTGTGAATTTTAAAATTACAATTCTTATTGAAAAATAATAACTATCAACATAAATATATTTCGTCTACTTCCTTATCTTTATCTACAAGTAAATTTTTAGTTTCGCTATTTTCTCTTATCCTTTTATCATTGTGGGGGGCATGGAGGAATGAATTAGACCTCATTAGAAACACTAGTGTATTGATCTCTTAGTGCTTCAAAAATTTCCTTAATCATTATTTATCCATAAATAATACACTCCTTGTGATAAAGTGTGGGGGTATACATTATGAAACTAGAGTTCCTAATATTATATCCTATAGGAAAGTCATATAAAAATTAAACTAATAAGTAATTGGGTACATATATTAGAAATATTTTAATATAATATAATTTGCATACCTAAAATGTTTCATCATTTTGGGTAGAACAAAATTTCATCATTTTAACATCAGCTAATAATTAATACTTGAGGCATGTGCTTTCATTTTGTCTCATTCTGAATACATGAATTTTTTAACTTTGTTTTGAAATCCATACAACAAACCATTTATAATATAACAAATCTTTTTCTAACATCTTTTTTTTCTTCAATATTAAATTTCACCTCTATTTTCATAACCTTTATTTTCATCATTTAAAATATATCATATATGAAAAGTGAGATAAAATAAATCAATTGACATATTTTATGTTTACAGACTCCCAAATCTAATATATCACCGTCTTTTTGGAATATTTCTAATCAGGATATTATTTTCTAATCCTATAACGGATGTTCCTACCTATATAACTGATAAACTGCATTTCATTTGGGAAATTTTCATTATTAATATCCTTAAATCTAATATGTAATCACTCATCTCCATAAGAATGTGACAGTTTTGTTAATTGTGTAATGCCATGTTTACCAACTCAAGAATTTGATATCCAAATTCAAAAATCATAAGACTCCCCCGTTGAAGGATCATTAAATGTTTTTCCAATTTCTTTTGAAAATTAGAGGTTTTGATTCATTAAATAATTATATTACTGGACCTATAATAATATGAAAAAAACACATTTACCTAGTAGATGTTCCTCTGTATCTATATATGTATCTTTCATTAAAATTATAAAATAAAATTAAATTCTTTTTACTAGAATATTATTTGACAATTTAGTAATTATAAAACATGAAAAAACTAGTATGTAAGTAAAAATAAATGGCACACATGTGTAAGGTTTTTAAAAGAACATTGATGTTATGATTATTGACTAATAAAATATCCAATGTGAACTATTAATTATCAAAATTATTTTTTATAACATTATAAAACATTAAAAATTTGAAAATTTATGTTTGATAAGGTTTTCTCATATGAGTAAATTAATGAAAAATATATAATGTACATTGGGTATATCAATGATTTTTTAACCATAATCATGGAATATCAAAATTTAACACAAAAAATAAAATTTATAACCTAATATATAAAATTTATTGTCCTGCAGTAATTAAATTATATAGTTTTTACACATGTAAATTTCAAAATATAAATATAATGTTAATAATTACTAGATTAATTACGAGAGTAATTTAGCATTTTACATATCCCTTCAGCATTATTATTTTTTATTGCATGAACTATGTCTATGTTAAAGTCATTGAAATATGGAAATAATTTTATAAAAAAATATTCCCCATAGAAATCAATATCCTCATCATCATCATTGTCAACCAAATTGATTATTCTCCCTTGAAAAACAATGGAACACTTTTCAATCAATGGATCAATAATAGAAAATATATTCTTTACATGTGTGGCCATGATAAATAGTTCCTCATTACAACAAAATGTTTTCAAATCAACACCTTTAGACCCATATTCACCATGATTTAGCATACAATTCCATTTATCCCAATTACACATAAACATGGTTACTTGAAATTTATCATAATCAATTTATCATATGTATTCAAGGACTGCAAAATGTGGCATTGCTGTAGGTATTCATTTTTTATCATTTGCACTCAAAATATGCGGCACTTTAAGAATCTCCATTACACCAATATATTGAATCGTACTCCTATCAATAAAATTCTTTTTTTTAATTGTGTACCCATTAATATCAAATCTAGGACATGTGATCACATTAACAGATGCCCCCTACCAACCATTTTAATGCTTCTAATGTAGATATATCTATCATGAAATTCTCTTCAAACCATGAAACAAATGACTTTTCATACACAATCAGTAACAAATTTTAATTTCATTACAGATATCATAACATTAATTATTAAATATGTGATCATATATATGATTGAACCTCATTTGTGTTGTTCACGATTTATAAATATTACTACATCACTTCATCACATGGGATAAACATTACCTTTGAGATTAAAATATAACTACATTAACTATCAACTATTATATGCTGAGACATAGGGGAAAAATATGCTCCACTTAATTCAAATAATCAGTACAGAAATCAATCACCTCTCCTGTAACACCCCAAGCTTCAACGGTACGCTTCTCTTTCAATAATGCAATAGCTTGCATTATATGCAAGTTCGAGATTCTAGCACACCGCGACCAATCCAAGTAGTCATTATTAATAGTAATACCCACTTTTTGAAATTATATAAATTTTATATTTCAAAATGGACTCAATTTTTGGATTTGGAATATCGAAATTAGCCTAAGTTGAATTTTTGGTATTTTTCTAAGAACATCCAATTTTCGACGAATAGTGAAAAATAATTAAAAACAACTTTTTTAATCAAAATAAATTATAGAGATAAATTATAATATTGAGTGGGTTTAATGTATAATTATAATATAATTTTACCATTTTATCCAATGGTGGTCATTAGGATTAATTTCACTTTGAAATTTGACATAAACAATTGTCAATCTTTTGATTGATATTGTTTCTTAAAAACACGCTATTTGTTTTGACAATGGGAATTAATTATTAAATTAATTAATTCAACTTATATGTTTTTAATTTTGTAAAATAGACTTCATTTTTGAATTCAGAATATCAAATATATCTTAGGGTGAATTTTTGGTATTTTTCTTAAAAACATCAATTTTTGATGAATAGTGAAACCATTAAGTGGTAGTTAAAAAACTGATTTTTTATTTAAATGAAACTTTACCACTTCTCTGATTTTATTTTCAAAAATCCAACATACATGGTTGTCATTAAGAATTAAAATGTGGTCCAATGGGATTAAAATAATTTTTTGGTGAATAGTAACTTTTATGTTTTTTTTAATCACGATTAAAGGTAATTAGTATAACTTAAGGTAAAAATAAAGATATAATAATATACAATTACCTTGACACATGTCCTACACTTATTGGATGATTTATGGCCGACCAAGACAATCCCTGGGTCAACTTGGCGTCCCCATGGAGCCACTTGCGTAAGAAAATGTCATTAATAACATTTTATTTAAACTTAAAATAAAAATGTCACAAACATATATTGTTTTACGAAAAAAAATTACAAGGGGTTATAAAAGTTATCTTTTCTACTAGAAAAATCCATTGGAAAGCTAAAAATATTTCATAAATCATGGATATTTTTTTAGGCATTAAATAGATAAATTTATTTATAACACCATGATGATGCAGCGATTACCTCATTAATTAAGGATTTAAATAAAATGAATAGATTATGTAAAATCTAAGACTTACACTTGTCAAAAACCTATTTTATGAGTATATTTCAAACCCTTATCACCATATCCTTGAAATATATAATTGTGGGACCTTTAAATCCGAAACTCATTATATAATAAGGTATCATTTCATGACATTCCAAGAATGCCCCTCCTCTCCTCTTATAAAAGGCCCCCACCTCTACCACCTTATTCAAACCTCTCTAGCCATTGGTTCGGCCAAAATCTACTCATTCTATCTCTCCATATCCCTATCTCAATCATATAATCCTTACATTAAGGAGAAATCTCTTCAATATACCCTTTTGGTTCAAACCAAGAGGAGTTACCCGATTTAAAGGTAATGTCTTCACTTGTGTTCTTTTATTTTATTTTTCTTCTCCAACCTCTTAAACACTTTTTATTCGTTTATTTTGTAACAACACTAGTATCTTAAATATACTAGGATGTTTATATAAGAATTATTTGATTTAAACTTACACACACCTTCTTCTAATGGTTAAAGAACATATTGTTCCTGTGGGTGGCAAATTACTGCCTCACGAAACGATGATTGTTAAATCTTCTTTTAACTCCTATAATGGTGGCCATTGTGATGAAACTATTTCTAAATATGATATATACTATGTTTATGTTTTCTTTATGCTTCTTTATTTATCAATTATGTCATACCTTTATGGTTTCCATTATGGGTAAACGCGATATCTTCGTTTTAGGAAGTGTTGACTACCGCCCCCATATTGATTTGAATCGTTAATGCCATATGTGGGACGTATAAATGATGGAATAAATGATATTATATATGATATTATAATTTAAATATAATATAACTTTATATCATTATGATTTCATTACACTAAATATGAAATAGAAATGAAAGTAGTGTTCACGCGTACGTACGGCTTACCGTCTCCATGAACGGTGCATTTCATTTTTTACCTCTAAATGTTATGTAATATTATAAATGCATGTGTATTCTGTATGTATAAGATATATATGATTTCTACATCATGAATATAATTCTCGATATAATGGATATTTTACGACATGAACAACTTGTAATTATAAGAAGTTTTTTTTGACTCAAGTACCAAAGATCGACAAAACGACCGTTATTAACATAAATAATTATAATGATCATAACATGGTAATATGTGATATTAAAGGAATAATGAACTTGAAAAAGGTTCTTAAGAAAGTATAAATTAACTCTATTTTATTATTGAGGAGGTTAAAGAATGATCGAGTCAAGTCGGACATGAGGTAAGGGACATCATCTCAATATCCTTTCATTGAGGAAAATTTTATTTTATACACAACCTTCTTTCATATGGTGTATAAACCCTTTTGACCTTTACATTTATTAAAAAGGATTCTTTTTTATACAAATCATTTTACTAAATGACAAAAGGGAATGATTTTTTGTCATACGTATGTGGCGACAATGACTTCTCTGTCGCGGTGACCATTATTTGAGTTTCAGCTTCCTCTACAAGTCTTAACATTTTTTTAAAATGAAAAATAAATACCATGATTTACTTTTCCTTTATTTTGGTATTGAATATGGTTTTTATAATGTTTTTATTATATCAACGTTTTGTACTGATATCTTGTGATTGAAATGTGGAAATTTTATGTTTCCTTTATGCATGTTTTATGTGATATGATTATGTTATGGTTTATGATATGTTTAAAACTTTTCATATAAAAAATGAATTGGACTTAATAATTGACAGGTGGAGCCCGCTATGGCTCCTCGATGCATTGGTAGGTTTAATGAGACAAACTAGTGTCTTGGCACAAGGCCTGGACAAAATCTTATTGGTTGTCTTGGTACAAGGCCTTGGATACGTTGTTATGATAGTCTGGCATTATGCATTCCATCATTATGGATGTGGTTATTGATATTGCATGTGATTATTCGACTAGTAGAATATCCATGTGAATAAGTAAATGGAATTACTTCATTTTACTTTTTCTATATTATTCTTAATTTAATGTTTAAAATGCTTTTGTTTTAGTTATAAATTGCCTTAAATGATTATGTTTATGTGTGAAAGTTTCCGCTATATTATTATCCTTACTGAGCATCTGAGCTCACCCCTTTCAATGTTTTATCATTTCCATGATGTAAGGAAGTATTTTATGAATTACCTGAAGGGATAGTATGAGGGGATATGAAGAAAAGATGATTTTTTAGTTTTGTTTTAATTTATGATGTAATGTAAGACTTATAGATATATCTTGTGTTACCAAGGCTACTAAACTAATCAGTCTTTCGAGATGTGATCTTTTGTGATCATGAAAATGTTACGTAATAATGCACTGACTCTGGTTAACTGGGGTCAGGGTGCTATAGTTGGTATCATAGGCAGTTTAGTACTAACATTGGAAGATAGATTTAGATAAACTCTGATTATAGAACATAGCCATAAGATAGAATTTGAGGATTAGTATAGAATAACTTCATAGATTTTTTTTATTATAGAGATTTTTGAGTTTTACGAGCAATACATCCCTGTCTGGATATGAGCAAGTTGAGGCGGCTCTGGCACAGAAGTAACTAGGGGTAAAACCCTAAAACACTGCTTTGAGATAGAATCGAACGCGAACTGGTGCACGACAACGGGCTTTGCTGCACTCTTGGTTACGACACTCCCGAGGGATATGGTTAGGATAATTCTCATTTTCTTTACAAACCATTATAAAGGGTTTATGAGTATATACTTCCTCAAAGAAAACATTTTTATGATTATGGATTATACCCATAAACTGTTCAGTTTATGTTAAGTGTTTTACAAGTATGGAATTATGTATTTTGATTCATAAACTGATCTAGTATTTTACATTGTTTAGAAATGGTGCCTAGTGGAAGAAATGGAAACCATATCAATGCACGCACTCCATGTAGGGATTTCCCTCCTACTCAAGATAATTATAGTGGAGCTGTTGATACAACTAGTGCTGATCAGATCCTCACCATAACGGGACAACTCACTTAGGTTATGAATAATAACCTTACTCATATGGAGCACCCTGATCCACAACGTGGAGGATCAATGTTATACCTCTTCATGAGGCAACAACCACCAACATTAAATGGGAGTACAAATCCCTTAGTAGTTGAGCAATGGATAAATTCCTTAGAGAAAATATTCTATGCCTTGGGGATTAGTGAAAGGGAAATGGTTATCATGTCAGTTTACTGCCTCACTGGAGATGCTGATCAACGGTGTTCATTGATTCAAAATACAAAGGAAGATGAATAAGTAACAAATATATAATGGAGGTATTTCAAAGATCCTTTCTTATAAAAATACATTCCTCGTTGCCATCGAGCAGATATGGAATGCAAATTTCTGAGTCTGAGGCAAAAGGAGGATGATAATTTCGCAAAGTACGAGTCTAACATTACCACGTTAGCAAGTCATGTTGCAGATTATATACATAACCCATGAAGTAAGATTTATCGTTTCTTTGATGGGTTAAAACCATTTCTCCGTCAGGCATTAGTATCACAATCTTTCTCAACGTACGAAGATATAGTCTCCTGTTCTATCAAGACAAGAAAGGAATTATTTAAATCTTATGACAATACTGTAAATAAAGAGAAGAAGAAAATGGTGGAACAAGAGATAGATAAAGGGAAAAAGGTAATGATGGATTTTCCATTATGCGATAATTATGGGAAGAATCACCCCGGTACATGCCTAAAAGGAATGAGAGTTTGTTATAAATGTGGAGAAAAAGGTCACCAGGCTCGTGACTGCAAGGGAATGAAAGTGTAGAGACCCGAAGCATAACAAACATGGACATTACATTACTTTTGACAAATACATAGTACATTACAAAAACACACACACAAGGACCGTAATAGTTTAGTGTCTTTGGAAACTCGGAATATAATCTTCTAATCGTGGTGAAAGTTCTTCAACAACTCCCATAAAGATCTTCCCCTTTTTTTTCTTACCTAAAACCTTTCTTTATATCCTGGGGAAAAGAAAACATAAAGGGTGAGCTCAAATGCTCAGTAAGGGTAAAAAAAATAAATATCAATCACATCATATTCATAAGAACATATCTTTTAGAAATCTTAACCTGCAAAAGAGATCATCATTTCATAACATGGGATAAATCATAGTAGTGAAATGTAATCCCAATAATCATAACTTAAAACATGACACTTTGTGGCATACACACATAATCATAGAGAATCATTTCTTGTTAGTCAATACTCATTTCCAAGACTATCTTAGTGGACAAAGTCCATTTCTGAACCGAGTTACCCTCGTTTCAGTCCTGCTTCACTAAACCGGTATAACCTACCGTTCCAGCCATGTCTATCTCATGAGATATAAAATCTTTACCCAATGCATTGGAGGGAGATATAGGTCCCACCCATCTCAAAATGATACCATTCTTATGTGTGCCACAAAATCTTAAATCATACATCATTGCGTAACCCATGTAATAAAAATGGGAATCTTAAACATCATGACATCATAAAACAATTCACATAAGATAAAGTAATTGATAAAAATATTTCCATCACAACATAATCAAATCAATGTAATAATAGGGATAGAAACAGAACCCTTTATTATCTTATATGGAAAATAATTTTGATAAAACACTTGAACTCCATTCTTGAGGAGAATATCCTTCCTTCTTCAAAAACACTTTTCCTTTTTTAACATGTCATAAAATTATAAACTAAAAGAAGTTGATTAAAAAAAACTTGAAAACTTGTAAAGGAAGCTTCTTGGAAATAATGTTTTAAAAATCCATTCATGCCGTATAAGTTAAAAAAACATTCTTCTCGTACTGTTGCCGAAAAAGGCAAAAAGTACCTCGTTCGAAAAACGACAAAAGATTCCTTTTATATCTTTTACTAAAAACTCACCGAAGGGTAAAATTGGATATAAACTATTGTAGGTGGATGTAAATAATATTACATATTGAGGAAACATGGATGTGGATGATAAAATCCACCCCAGTAAATACCAAAGTATAAACAATCTCGGATAAAAATGAGATTGTGATATTTCCCTTACCTTAAGTCCGATTTGCTTCGTAAGTGTCCGAACCTCCTGTATAATGATTTAAATAATGTCATTAACTTATTAAATAATCATATTCATTGTTATTATATCATATATGGTTCACTTATGAATTTATATTACCCGTTCTTTTGTAAATTCCATGTTAAAGAAGCGTTTTGGGTAAAATCGTTTCATTTATCGTAGGTGTTTGGACTTGTTGTTCTTGACATTATTGTTACTTATATTACGATTTAATTACTTCCAGAATATAAAACATGATTTATATATCATATATATTCAGTATATATATATATATAATAGATAGATAAATGAAATGAAACACACCGTTCCTGGAGACGGTAGTCCGTACGTACGCATGAACGCTGTTTTCCTTTCCTTATTGTCTTGAATGGATGTAAGTAGATGACATACATATATACATAAATACAGTAGCTTTATAATGTCATATATTTCATTATTATTGCTTATATATACTTTATAATCATTCTTAAATGGTTAACATGGAGAATGAATCTCATCGTGTCGTGGAGACGATAGTCCGTACGTACGCACGAGCGATGATATCGTTCTCATGATCGCGAACTTGTGTTGAAGTGTATGTATACTATTTCAGTATCGATATCACTTTATGATAATCATATATAGTTACTCATTACACCATTATACCCATCCAATTAAGGTGGTGGCAGAAAATAGATTACACCACGTCGTGGAGACGGTATTCCGTACGTACGCACGCGCGGTGATTTCCTTTTTCCGTAAGATGGATATAAGGTTAATTAGAGTTGTTTAATATTTATAATAACATATAAGTATATAAGAAATACCAATGTTATTACTTTATCATGAAACAACTAAAGAAGAAGAAGTTGAAGAAGAAAGAAATTGAAAAAGATCGGTAATGGATATTACCTCTTTTTGACGTGCCTTTTCTTAACCTCCACTTAAAGAACAAAGGATGGTCTTTGAAGATAACCAGGACCTCTAGGATTATACTAGGGAAGTGGAGAAGAGATTTTGGCAGGGGTTGGCCGAGCTTGAATGCTCAAATTGGTGCGAGGAGGAGAGGGAGGAGGTGCCCTTTTATAAGGGAGGAGAGGGGCACTGTTGGGAAAACTAAAAATATTATTTTATTATAAAGTCATGTTCGGTTTTAAATAGCTCCAAATTGATATATTTAGAAGCTAAGGTGGGGATGGGTCGAAATCCTCTCATCCAATATAATTTAGACAAGTTTAGGTATCAATTATAACCTTATCATTTAGATTTAACTTTAAGTTAGATAATTTAACTTTTACCGTGTCTTCTTGTTTTCTTACACTATAAGGTTAATAAACAAACTATATCAAGCCAAACGAACCCCAACTTGTTTATTATTAATATATATATCTTTATCTAAGTCATTTGGCCTAACCTTAGATTTTTAGGAATTAAATAACAATTAATAATATAATATTTGTTTTAAAAACTAATTTATGTCAATTTTGACACTATTTGGTACATGATTTTTATGAAATTCATAACAAAATGATATGTTCTAAAAAAGTTACTTATATCAACAATAACATGTCATATTAACCTAGAAAATTAATTTAAGTCATAAAAATTCTCAAATTACATTTATTTGGGCATTTATAACATCAATAATGTCAATATTTCATTAATAATACAATTACTGCATCATCGTTGTGTCATAATAAATGATAATTATTTAATCCCTAAAAATTCTAAATAAATTCCTATGATATAGATAATTGTATTATCTTTCTGGATATTATTCATGTTCTAAGTTTCATGAAGTTTATCACTAAATTAAAATTATTATACTTATAAGATTTAAGAAAGTGACATGTTGTCACATTCTTTGGTTTTAATAATAATTAAATTATTTTCGTGGACAAAAGTCCATAAAATGAATCTAATCCAACCCTTAGGTTAAATGGGTCTACTTGTAGCCACCTAATAGGATTTTTCCAAGTGTTAGGGTAATTTTATAATCTTATATTTACCCTTAATTACACGATTTACATTTAACTATAGTAAATAAAATTTACCGTAGTTACTATTCACAATGCCCAAAAATAAAAAGTAGCTTATTAACATAATTTGGACCCACTGATTCCAAATATGGAATCCATTTTTCCAAATTAAATACACAAAAGATGCAGAAATTAAATTAAAATTAATCCCGTTGTCGAAAGAAAACGAGTTTTTCTTTAAAACATTGCAAAAGATTGTATTGTTTTAACCTACGAATTCAAGGTAAAATCAATGCTAATGACATACATTATATTAAATGGTAAAAATATATTTTCTTTATACTTTAAATCCATTCAATATTATAATTTAACCACATAAGATATTATGATGAAAAAAGTTGTTTTTAATTAAAATATAGCGTGTTTTTACTATTCATTAAAATATGAAAGTTATCTGGAAAATATCAAAACTTTATCTAATGTAAATTTTTATATCCTGATTCAAAATAAGAATTATATTTTGTCAAATTGAACATATAAACATGTAAAAAACTATATTTAAAGTGGGTGCGCCATCAAAAGGCGGCAAAACATCATTTTTTGAAAAATACTTATTTTACCCGAAAAATTTATTTTGTTCTTATACCATGTTCTAGAAAATGTGTAAGATGAATAATAATGTTATAAAATTAAAATTTTAGTTAATACTATTCATAACATCTAGTTCATGACAATATTATAATAATATATCGTTGTTTATTAAAACCCGGTATTGCGTACAACACACGCTATCGAGGAAGGTCGCGATTGCGTGTAATGCAAGCCAAGTCAGGGTTGCATGTTGTGAAAGAATTCTTCGTTGTTTCGTATAATAGAATCCAACCATATTTCATTTATACATTAAATAAATATATATATATATATATATATATACTCAACGTTGCGTAGAATAACTATTATCAAAATTGTGTGTAACACGATCCATGAATAGTGTTGCGTATACTGCAAGCTAATACGGTGTTGTGTATAGCGCAAGGTAATCTTGGTGTAGAATAAAACAGAAGACATTAATGAAATTAAATGAATATTTTTCATAAAATCTCGGGGTGTTACCGAAAGAGGCTGTCAATGATGAATGCTACAATTGTAGGGAAATGGGGCATTATGCAAATGAATTCCCCAAGCGCCAAGGAAACTTACTTTAGAAAAGGCCAAGGGAGCACGACCAATCTTATGTTGTTACTACAATTGAAGTGGAATAATTATTGTATCTGTGTTTTTTTGGACTCAAGAACTATATTATGGTTATAAGAATAATGTGATATATATAAGGATTGTACTGCAGTACTTGTTGTTTTAATTATGGTTTTAATATGATGAAGTTAATCATATTATTTGTATGTGACAATAAGAGAAACTTTACTTTGTTTGGGGAATCTGATGAGTTGATTTTGGAATTTAGATACATTTTAGAGAATGTCTAGACATAGGTAATTTGGTTAACTATAAAGGTTTTAATGGATTAAATTTAACTTTGGATAGTATTTTTTATGGTTAAAACATTTCTGAAGATTATTTTTGGAATATTAAAATAGTATAGTTCTAGGAAAATTACAACATGCGGGTCGGGGGATAACCCATCGCGTCAGACAAAGGTGTAGGAATCAAACCCACAACCATATTGCGATAGGCCGTTATAACTACCACTAGCCTACAGGAAGTCCCTGGTTATTAAAAAATAGTATTCCTTATCTACATGGTATTTTTTTAATATTTTTAACGTTGTACGATTAGGATACATATAATATTTTTGAGTTCTATTATCTTTTAGAGTGAAAGATGAGTTTGTGGTAGAAATTAGTTGAAGGTTGAAACTCTAATTTTCAAGAATATATATATATACATATATATATATATATATTATTCTATGAATAAATTAATTCTTAAACTTTATGAAAGGGATATTAAAACAAAAAAATGTGTTATCCTAATACCTTATGTTTTGTTGAACTAATGATATTTTCAATCAAACATAGATTGAAGTCTTTGAGGCCCTCAATTTTATATTTGTTTGTGATTAATGAACTCTACCACTCCCTACAAATATTTAAGTTTTCCTCCAATTATATGTCTTTAATTTCCACCAGTGTTCTCCTAATCGATATAATAATTTGGTGGTGATTTTTTTCATTTCCCTTTTTCTCTTATTAAGGCTAAATTTTATTAACCTTATTTCTTATGTGGGTTTTACACAAAGGTATTTTCTATTTTCAACCTTTTATTTTTGAAGAACATTTTCAAATTTTGAGGACGCAATTTCTTTTAGTAGAGGAGAATGTAACACCCCAAGCTTCCATGGTACACTTCTCTTTCAATAATACAACAGCTTGCATTGCATGCAAGTTCGAGATTCTAACACACCGTGACCAATCAAAGTAGCCATTATGAATATTAATAACCACCTTTTTAAATTATATAGATTTTATATTTTAAAATGGACTTCATTTTTGGATTTTGAATATCAAAATTAGCCTATGTTGAATTTTTGGTATTTTTCTGAGAACATCCAATTTTCGACGAATAGTAAAAAATACTTAAAAACATGTTTTTTAATCAAAATGATTTATAGTGATAAATTATACTATTTAGTGGTTTTAAATAATAATTAGAATATAATTTTACCATTTTATCCAATGATGGTCATTAGAATTAATTTCACTTTGAAATTTGTCATAAACAATTGTCAATATTTTGATTGATATTGTTTCTTAAAAACACGCTATTTGTTTTGACAATGGGAATTAATTATTAAATTAACTAATGCAACTTATATGTTTTGAATTTTGTAAAATTGACCTAATTTTTGAATTCGGAATATCAAATATATCTTAGGGTGAATTTTTGGTATTTTCTGAAAAAAATCAATTTTTTAAGAATAGTGAGACCACTAAGTGGTTTTTAAAAAACTGATTTTTCGTTTAAAGGATACATTACCACTTCTATGATTTTATTTTAAAAAATCTGACATACATGGTTGTCATTAGATGGTAAATGTGGTTCAATGGGATTAAAATAAGTTTTTGGAGAATAGTAACTTTTAAGTTTTATTAATCATGATTAAAGTTAATTAGTATAATTTAAGGTAAAAATAATGTTATAATAATATGAAATTACCTGGAAACAAGTCCTACCCTTATTGGATGAGTCATGGCTGACCAAGAAAATCCATGTGTCAACATGGGGACCCCATCGAGCGACTTGGGTAAGAAAATGACATTAATAACATTTTATTTAATGTTAAAATAAAAATGCCACAAACATGTATTGTTTTACTAAAACAACTTTTACAAGGGGATATAAAAGTTATCTTTTCGACTATAAATATTCATTTGAAAGATAAAATTATTTTCTACATCATGGTAATTTTTTTATAATTTTTATGCATTAAATAAATAAATTTATTTATCACACCATGATGATGCTGTGATTACCTCATTAATTAACAATTTAAATAAAATGAAAAGATAATGTAAAATCTAAGACTTACACTTGTCAAAAACATATTGGATGAGTATATTTCTAAACCATATCACCTTATCATATAAATATATAATTTTGGGACCTTTAAAATTGAAAATCATTATATAATAATGTAATGACCCGTAAATTTCAAGGGAAATTTTTTCTTAATTTTCTCTGGGATTTTACGAGTGCGCGGTTTCTGACTGCACCTGATTCCGAGGCCAGGTGTGTCTGAAATCAATTTCTGAAGTTTAGCTCAGGTATGTTCAGTGAACGAACGAGAAGGTTTTCCTAACTTTTGAAATGGTGCTCAGAATCAAAATCTGAGGGCAACAATGAAACCACAACGCCGCTAATTGCTTAGGAACACCTTTTCTGAAGGTGCGTTTTCTCGGGTGGTGATGTTAAAAAAAAGAGAGGAATATAAATATAATTGTTTTATTTTTATTTCTTTACTAATGGGTTTAAGTGAAATTAAGTTATGTCACAACTTAATTTCTCTCTACCTTGTGGATAACAACCATGTGAGGGAGTTGGGTTGGGGCCCACACGAGCCCCCACCTTTCAATTCTCTAACTCCCCATTAATCACCCTACGACTTTTAATTTTGTAACTCACCTGCTCCCCCATTTTAATGTCAAGTCAACTCAAGCAGTTTTTCTTCCACATAAAATACATGCCAATAAAATGCTTAATTAATTGGGAAACGCGCGTTAATTAATTTGATGAAATCATTTTAAATTTCAAATTAAAGTTGACACATATGTGTGTGAATAAATGAAGACATGGTCTTTTTTTGGGGGTGGATTCGTTGTGCGGAATAAAGGAGAAAAACTCTCGTGGTCTTGAATAACATCGTCTTCCTCGCAAAGATCGCCGAAGCTTCGATGAAGAATGTGGTACCATATTTGCACCTTCTTCCCTCATTGAAGAAAGCGATGACGCGCTGCATCCTTCTTTGGCCGAACACCAACGACGCTTACGAAGCCTCGATCTGCAACGTCGTCTTCCACGACGCCGTCTTCTGCAACGCCGTCTTCCGCGACGTACTTTTCCCATGATGAACCTCTTTTGACGACTTCATCGAGGTAGGGGTTTTTCGAATAAAGTTTATATGTAAATTATCCCCTCGTGCATGAGTTTTTATTATTATTTCAGTGTGTTTGTATAATTTATTTGAAATAAATTATACCCTCATCAATGAATAAATGAATGTGTTTTTATGATTTCCAATTGATAACACCTAATGCGGATGGCGCGGGCCAAAAAAACACGGCCCAAAAACCCTCTACAGTTTGTTTATTGATGTGAGGATTGACGGGCGATGACGAAGCGGGCCGCAAAGGTGTTTTGAACCTTTCGCAGTAATCTACTGGTCCCGGGAGAGTCAGAGGTGCAGACGGCGGGCAAAACGGACCACCGGAGCGCGTCCGGTGGTCTGAGGAAGACGCGGTCGGCGGCGCCTAGCACGCCGCCGGGAGGAACCGTCGTGGCTGAAGCCGCGGTGGCAGGCGACCGGATCCCGCGGCCGCGTGGGATCTGGAGGAGGAGGACGCGGCACCTTCCGCATCCGTGGGGTGCAAGGGGGGAAGCGCGTCCCCCCTGCTCGGCCACTGGCCGAGCCAGCGCACCCCCCCTGGCTGAGCCGGGGCGGCTCGCGCGGGGCCGGGCCGAGCCACGCCCAGCCGGTCCGGACCCGGACTCGGGCGGGTCGACCCGGTTCGGGCCGACCCAGGGGGGTTCGGCCGGGCCGGGCCGGGCCCAAACCCCCATTTCAGACTATTTTTAGTCATTTTCCCATATCATAGGCTTCAGACCTCTGATCGATTCACCGTCAGTTGCATTGGGATTCTTGGATCAAGACGGTCGTTTCGATATATTACACTCGAGGTTTTGGAGAACTTTGGGTACAGCTGGGTTGGTTCGAACATGAAACCAACCGGGCCCTCGGAGCGGAAACACTTCTAACTTGGCTCCGGACGTCCGATTGACGTGCCGTCGACTTTATTGGATTCCTATTAGTGAGAAGAACCTTTTGTCTTACTTTTCTAGAGGTTTGGATGCAGTTTTAGTGCGGCTGGGTTGGTTTTTACTTAAATCCCAACCGGGCCACTGGAACGAAAAATCCAATAACTCTGAGACCGGGCATCCGATTGACGCGCCGTCTGTCACGTTGAGTTCCCTTTATCGAGATGGAACTTTGGGATACATTAAATCAGGACTACGTGACAGTTGATGTATCGAACTCTTGGCTCGTGGAGCGAACCCTCCCGGAACGAGCATGCTGTGTGCGGAAACCCTAGAGCTGGCTGAGACTTGACGACTGTTGATCGATCGACTCAGATTGTTTCGATAGCCCAGTGGGGAGAACTTGGTTGTAACGTCAGACCCACGATGGAGGAGCGCTCGGTTGTAGCGGAAGAGTCGTGGTACTCAACAGAAGGAGTATCTATATAGGCTATGCGGGGGGGGGGGGGGGGGGGGGGCTTGGTTGTAGCGGCAGACTGATGGTGGGAAGCGCATGGTTGTAGCAGCAGGCCCATAGTACTATGAGGGGGAGTGCTTTGTTGTAGCGGCAGAGCCATGGTGGGAAGAACTTGGTTGTAGCAGCAGGCCCATAGTACTATGAGGGGGAGTGCTTGGTTGTAGCGGCAGACCCATGGTGGGAAGCACTTGGTTGTAGCAGCAGGCCCAGAATACTTGAAGGGGGAGCGCTTGGTTGTAGCGGCAGACCCATGGTGAGAAGTGCTTGGTTGAAGTAGCAGGCCCACAATACTCGACATGATGAGTACTACAATAGTCCAATGTTAGTGGGAAGCACTTGGTTGTAGCGGCAGACCCACTGTACTCGATAGAGGAGGAGTTCCCCAACAGCTATGGGCTCGACGGTGAAGACTTTCGTATTGGAATCCTCTGTGTGTTCGATGGTAAAGACTTTCGTTCTGGAATCCTCCGTGGGTTTGGCGGTGATGACTACACTACTTGTATCCTACGTGGGTCCCATCATAGATGATTCAGTGGCTACATCTGATCATCTCTATCACCTTACGAAGAAGTATACCTGTGTGAGCTGAGTGTTGACTTTCAATCATTATCTTCAATATGATTGACTTGTTTTCCATGGTGGATTGAGTTGTGCTTTCTTGTGTGGATTGGGTTGTACTATCCTGTGTGGACATGATCGAACTTGATCTCGGATGTTGGAGCCGTACTAGAATTGATGACTTAGGCATATGTATGGGCATATACCTAAGCAGTGTTGGATGTTACTTCATGATTGTATCTTTCCTAGTAGATTATCCTTTGTGGATTCTGGGAGACCTTTGGGGGTCTCGGGGTCCCTACAGAGTATCGTATACTCACCCCTGCACGGCATTCGCACGCACTACGTTGTGTTGGTTGCAGACGATGGACATCACTGAACGATGTTGAGGCTTGTAGAGATGGGCAGTTCCCGGAGGTGGAACTCACGACGAGTCGGTGCCCAGAGGTGGATATCACGACGAGTTGGTACCTGGAGGTGGGCCACTGAGCGAAACGTACACGGGGCGGACGACAGGACCCGAGGAGCTGAGGGGGCTATCTGTACCCACCCTTCAAGTGATATTTCTAGTGGACAGCTCGGCGTTGCTGCTTTACTTTTCAGTTTTTGTACTTCCTTTCCAGTTGTACATTACTTTCAGTTTGGGTTTGTATTCTGGCCTGCTTACTTTTCCTCAGCTACTTGTACTCAGTTTACTTAGTGTTTACTTCTGCTGGCTTTCTCTATGGTGTTTGTTTACTTTACAAAGGCAATGCCTTCCCCATTTTGTCGGGATTTTCGCCTTTGGTGCTAGTCGCCAGCCCATGGGCTATGGAAGGCGGGCTTGGGGTTGTCATGGCACGGGCCCCGAGGACGGGTCGTGACATATTGGTATCAGAGGAGTTCAGTTCTACCGCAGAACTCTGGACTCTGATCTTTCTTCTATGTGAAGCAATAGTGTTATGGGTATTGCGTGTGGTTATCTGTCCAGAGAGTCCAGTGTTGGTGCGGCGGCCGACGTATCCATACACCAGGACCCTGACTTCTGATTTCTAACTCAATGCACGAAAACATTGATTGCATGTGTGTTTAAAAGTTTTCTTTGTGATTACATTGTGTCAGCTCACCAGGTATACTGTTTTGACCGTGGCACACCTGTTTCCTTTCAGGATGGCCCCACGACGACAGCCAGCTAGGGTTCAGAGCTTTGTGCGAGACGACGGCCCACCGAGCGATGAGGCCTCGGTGCAGGGCCCTTTTTCAGCTGAGGCACCGGTGATACCTCTACCCACTGAGCCACCGATGCCACCATCTCTAGCCGCTGAGAGTGCATGTCACCTTAGCGCACTGCATGAGTTTTAGCGTCAGAGACCGCACAAGTTCCACGGGGAGACAGACCCTCATGTAGCCGAGGATTGGATGGAGGCTGTAGTTTGAGTTTTCAGGTTAGTGGGGACACCGGCTGACCTCATGGTGATCCGTGCAGCGAGCCTCCTACACGCGACAATAGGAAGATGGTGTAGCTTGATGCTCTAGGTGCATGACGAGGAAACCCTTCTGTGGGTAGACTTAGAGAGCCTGTTTCGGGCAGAGTGTGTACCAGCCACCCTTCAATCGGTGCGCATAAATGAGCTACTACAGCTGCAGTAGGGAAGCATGACAGTAGCCCAGTACTCGGTGAGATTTACTGATCTCTCACGCTATTCGACGGACATGGTACGAGTCCCATTCTTCTGGGCAGTAGACAGATCACGCAGAGGTCCAAGAGGACCAGACCTACAGGTGATCGACCGCATGACACAAGATCGTGTGTGTGAGAACCTAGGGTGGAGAACGACTTACTAGGAGCGGACAGTGTTACTCCAGCTGCGGGGTTTGTTACAGGGCACATGATTGTCCGACCCGCCATACAGATGACTAGTGGATAAACAAAGGACCTCCCAGGCAGAGGCAGAGGTTCTATTGGGGCGGATCGCATGGAGCAGGAGAACGAGACAGGGGAGCTGGCCATGCAGCTTGAGGTGGACGACACTTCGAGGTGTTGCCACCACCACCACCAGGAGGTCCACCCCGACCGTAGGGAACTGGTGGACATGGGATAGCTCAACTTCAGGAAGCTGAGGCTTTTGACTATGGAGCTCCGGAATATGGTGGACAGGAGAGAATCTAATTCCAGGCATGGAGGACTTGTTGTTGGTGCTTCTATATTTTTTCTTGTTGATGTTGTGGTTGTATGTGTCTTGTACTTTGAGCTGCAGTAATCAAATACACCTTTATTTGTGGTTTTTACTTTCCCGTCCTCTCTTAATGTTGTTACTAAGAGGTTCCGGTTTAAAAACCGTTGACTTGACCCTCACTTCTGAGATACCTACTGGAGGAGACCCAGTGACCACACACTGATGCCGATAGTGTGACTCAACCCTTGGAGGCAAGAGTAACGGTTGGATCTCTTGGTAGTAACATCGAGGCCTTACGACGTCATCCATGGTATGTATTGGTATCATCCATGTCGGGATTGACTGTATTAGGCAAATAACGGGGTTCATCCAGGGGATGGACCGGCTTTCTATTATCGGCAATGAAGAAATCTTAGCAGCTCTTGTAGGACCAGAAAAGGTCCATGTCATCCAGGAGTGGATGAGGACAGCTTAGAGACAACAAAAGGCTTATGCTGGAAGGAGGTGGAGACCATTAGAGTTCGAGGGTGGAGACCACGTCTTCTTGCGAGTCTCACCTCAATGTGGACTACGGAGTTTGGCCGGCGCGGCATGTTATCTCCGCGCTTCATTGGACCCTTATATGTCCTCAAAACGGTAGGCGAAGTGGTTTAATGCTTGACCCATCCACCTCAGCTGCACCAGGTGCACGATGACTTCCACATATCTCAATTGAGGAGAAATGTGCTTGACCCGACGCATATCATCAACCATGGGGAGCTATACTTTGACGATGGGGAGAATTTTGCGGAGGTCCCGGTGGAGATCGAGAATCGACAGGAGCGGGTCCTACGTGGTCGGTCGATTCCTCTAGTGCGTATCAGATGGTAGCACGGGAACCTCCAGGAGAGCACTTAGTAATGGGAGGCTCTGATGCGTGCTCAGTACCCACTTTTGTTTCCCTAGTTTCTGTTATAGCTTTACGGGGACATAAATCCATAAGGTGGGAGTAATGTAATGACCCATAAATTTCAAGGGAAATTTTTTCTTAATTTTTTTTGGGATTTTACGAGTGCGCAGTTTCTAACGGAACCTGATTCCGAGACCAGGTGTGCCCGGAATCAATTTCGAAAGTTTAGCTTAGGTATGTTCAGTGAACGAATGAGCAAGTTTTCCTAACTTTTGAACCGGTGCTCAGAATCAAAATCTGAGGGCACCGATGAAACCGCAGCGCCGCTAATTGCTTAGGAACACCTTTTCTAATTGTGCGTTTTCTCCGTTTGTGATCTTAAAAAAATATCAGGAATAAAAATATAATTGTTTTATTTTTATTTCTTTACTAAGAGGTTTAAGTGAAATTAAGTTATGTCACAAATTAATTTCTCTCTACCTTGTAGATAACATCCATGTGAGGGAGTTGGGGTGGGGCCCACACGATCCCCCACCTTTCAATTCTCTAACTCCCCATTTATCACCCTATCACTTTTAATTTCGTAACTCACCCGCTCCCCCATTTTAATGTCAAGTCAACTCAAGCGGTTTTTCTTCCACATTAAATACGTGCCAATAAAATGCCTAATTAATTGGGTAACGCACGTTAATTAATTGGATGAGTTCATTTTGAATTTCAAATTAATGTTGACACATATGTGTGTGAATAAAATAAGACAGGGTCTTTTTTTGGGGTGGATTCGTTGTGAGGAATCAAGGAGAGAACTCTCACGGTCTTGAAGAACTTCGTCTTCCTCGCAAAGAACGCCGAAGCTTCAACGAATAATGCCGTACCATATTTTCACATTCTTCCCGCATTGAAGAATGTGACGACGCGCCGCATCCTTCTTCGGGCGAACGCCGATGACGCTTACGAAGCCTCGATCCGTGACGCCGTCTTCCGCGACGTCCTTTTCCCACGATGAACATCTTTTGACGACTTCATCAAGGTAGGGGGTTTTCGAATATAGTGTATATGTGAATTATCCCTTCGTGCATGAGTTTTTATTATTATTTTTGGGTGTTTGTATAATTTATTTGAAATAAATTATACCCTCGTCAATGATTAAAAGCCTGTGTTTTTATGATTGCCAATTGATAACACCTAATAAGGAGGGCGCCGCCCGAACAAACACGGCCCAAAAACCCTCTGCAGTTTGTTTATTTTTGTGGAGATTGACGGGCGATGACGAAGCAGGCCACAAGGCGTTTTGAACCATTCACAGTAATCTACTGGTCCCGGGAGAGCCGCAGGTGCAGATGACGGGCAGAACGGACCACCGGAGCGCGTCCGGTGGTCCGCGGAAGACGTGGCTGGCAGCGCCCGGCACGCCGCCAGGAGGAACCTCCGTGGCTGAGGCTGCGGTGGCAGGTGACCGGATCCTGCAGCCGCGCGGGATCCGGAGGAGGAGGACGTGACACCTGCCGCGTCCTTGGGGCGCAAGGGGGGAAGCACGTCCCCCCTTCTTGGCCGCTGGCCGAGCCAGCGCACCCCCCCTGGCCGGGCCGGGGCGGGTCGCGCGGACCGGGCCGGGCCGCGCCCAGCCAGGCCGAACCCGGACGCAGGCCGGTCCACCCGGTTCTCGCCGACCCAGTGGGGGGGGGGGGGGGGTTGGGTCGGGCCGGGCCGAAACCCCCATTTCAGACTATTTTCAATCATTTGCCCATATCTTGGGTTTCAGACCTCCGATCAATGTACCGTCAGTTGCGTTGGGATTCCTGGATCGAGGAAGTCGTTGCGGTATATTACAATCGAGGTTTCAGAGAACTTTGGGTAGGGCCGGGTTGGTTCGAACACGAAACCAACCGGGTCCTCGGAGCAGAAACACTTATAACATGATTTCCGGACGTCTGATTGACATGCCGTCGACTTTATTGGATTCCTCTTAGTGAGACTAACCTTTTGGATTACTTATCTCGAAGTTTGGACGCAGTTGGAGTGTTGTTGGGTTGGTTTTGACTGAAAAAGCAACCGGGCCCCTGGAACGAAAAAGCCAATAACTCTCAGACCGGGCATCCGATTGACGCGCCGTCAGTCACGTTGAGTTCCTTTTATCGAGACGGATCATTGGGATACATCAACTCAGGACTATGTGATAGTTGATGTATCGACCTCTTGGCTCGTGGAGCGAACCCTCCCGGAATGAGCATACTGTGTGCGGAAACCCTAGAGCTGGATGAGACTTGACGACTGCTGATCGATCGACTCGGATTGTTTCGAAAGCCCCGTGGGGAGCGCTTGGTTGTAGTGGCAGACCCACAGCGGATGAGCGCTCGGTTGCAGCGGCAAATCCACGGTACTCAACAGAAGGAGTATCTCTGTAGGCTCTGAGGGGGGGGGGGGCTTGGTTGTAGCGGCAGACCGATTGTGGGAAGTGCTTGCATGTAGCAGCATGCCCACAATACTATGAGGGGGAGTGGTTCATTGTAGTGGTAGACCCATGGTGGGAAGCGCTTGGTTGTAGCAGTTGGCCCATAGTACTATGAGGGGGAGTGCTTGGTTGTAGCGACAGACCCATGGTGGGAAGTGCTTGGTTGTAGCAGTAGGACCACAATACTTGAAGGGGGAGCGCATGGTTGTAGCGGCAGACCCATGGTTAGAAGCGTTTGGTTGAAGCAGTAGGCCCATAGTACTCGACAGGAGGAGTACTACAGCAGTCCAAGGTTAGTGGGTAGCGCTTGGTTGTAGCGGCAGACCCACTTTACTCGATAGAGGAGGAGTTCCCCAGCAGCTATTGGTTCGACAGTGATGACTTTCGTATTGGAATCCTCCGTGGGTTCGACGGTAAAGAATTTCATTCGAGAATCCTCCATGGGTTCGGTGGTGACGACTACACTACTTGTTTCCAACGTGGGTCCCATCTTAGATGAATCAGTGGCTACATCTGATCATCTCTATCACCTTATGAAGAAGTATACATGTTTGAGCTGAGTCATGACATTTAATCATTATCTTCGATATGATTGACTTGTTTTCCAATGTGGATTGAGTTGTTCTTTCCTATGTGGATTGGGTTGTACTATCATGTGTGGACGTGATCGAACGTGAGCTCGGATGTTGGAGCCGTACTAGAATTTAAGACTTAGGCATATGTGTGGGCATATACTTAAGCAGTGTTGGATGTTACTTCATGATTGTATCTTTCATTGTGGATTATCCTTTGTGTATTCTGGGAGACCTTTGGGGGTCTCAGGGTCCCTATTGAGTATCGTATACTCACCCCTGCACGGGCTTCACCCGCACTACGTTGTGTTGGTTGCAGACGATGAACATCACTGAACGAGGATGAGGCTTGTAGAGATGGGCGGTTCCTGGAGCTGGAACTCACGACGAGTCAGTGCCCGGAGGTGGATATCATGACGAGTTGGTACCTGGAGGTGGACCACTGAGCGGAACATACACGGGGCGGACGGCAGGACCTGAGGAGCTGAGGGGCTATCTGTACCCACCATTCAGGTGGGATATCCAGTGGACAGCTCAGCGTTGCTGCTTTACATTTCAGTTGTTGTACTTCCTTTCCAGTTGTACATTACTTTCAGTTTGGGTTTTTATTCTCGCCCGCTTACTTTTCAGCACCTACTTGTACTCAGTTTACTTAGTGTTTACTTCTGCTGGCTAACTCTATGGTGTTTGTTTACATTACAATGGCAATGAATTCCCCTTTTTTTCAGGATTTTTGCCTTTGGTGCTAGTCGCCAGCCCCTGGCCTATGGAAGGCGGGCTTGTGGTAGTCACGGCACAGGCCCCGAGGACGGGTCGTGACAAAAAAGTTAACATTTCATGACTTTTGGAGAGTTCCCCTTCTCTCCTCTTATAAAAGGCCCCCACCTCTACCACCTTATTCACACCTCTCAAGCCATTGGATCATCCAAAATATTCTCATTCTGTCTCTCCAAATCCCTCTATTCATCATAGAAGCCTTACCTTAGGAAGAAAGCTCTTCCAGAAACCATTTTAGTTCAAACCAAGAGGAGTTACCCGATTTAAAGGTAACACATTCACTTGTGTTATTTTGTTTTATTTTGCTTCTCCAACCCCTTAAACACTTTTTATTCCTTTATTTTGTATCAAACCAATATCTTCAATATACTATGATGTTTTTATGAATATTATTTGATTTACACATACACACACCTTCGCCTAATGGTTAAAGAACGTACTGTTTCGGTGGGTGGTGAATTACTGCCTCACGAAACGATGATTGTTCAATCTTCTTTTAACACCTCTCATGGTGGACATTATGATTAAAATATTTCTATATATGATATATATTATGTTTAAGTTTTCTTTATGAATCTTTATTTTTCATTTATGGCTTACCTTTATGGTTTCCATTATGGGTAAACTCGATATCTTTATTTTAGGAAGTGTAGACTACCGCCCCCAAAGTGATTTGAATCGTTAATGCCATATGTGTGACATATAAAGGACGGAGTAAATGATATTATATATGATATTATACCGGAATTATAATATACCTTTATATAATTATGATTTCAATCCATTAAATACGAAATAGAAATGAAAGTAGCATTCATGCGTACGTACAACTTACCGTATCCATGAACGGTGCATTTTATTTCTTACCTCTAAATGTTATGTAATATTATAAATTCATGTATATACCAGATATATATGATATATATGATATCTACATCATGAATATAATTCTATATATAATGGATATTTTACCACATGAACAACTAGTAATTATAAAAGTTTATTTTTTGACTCAAGTACCAAAGATCGTCAAAATGACTGTTATTAACTTAAATAATTACATAATGTTCATAACATGGTAATAAGTGATATAAAAGCAATAATGAACTTGAAAAAGGTTCTTATTCAGATAGAAATTAACTCTAGTTTATTATTCAGGAGGTTAAAGAACGACCGAGTCAAGTCGGACATGAGGTAAGGGACTTCATCTCAATCCCCTTTCATTGAGGAATATTTTATTTTATACACAACATTCTTTTATAAGGTGTATAAACCCATTTTACTATTACTTTTATTCGAAATGAATCTTTTTTATACGAAGTGTTTTACTAAACTACACAAGAGATTGTTTTTTTGTCGTATGTATGCGGTGACAACGACTTCTCCGCGGCTGTGACCTTTATTTGGGTTTCGGCTTCCTCTACAAGCCATACAATTTTTTAAAAATGAAAAATAATTACTATGTTATACTTTCCCTTTATTTTGGTATTGAAAATGGTTTTGATTATGTTTTTATTATATCAACGTGTAGTATTGATATCTTTTGATTGAAATGTGGAAATGATATGTTTCCTTTATGCATGTTTTATGTGATATGATTATTATATTTTTTATGATATGTTTATACCTTTACATATTAGGAATTCATTAGACTTAATAAGTGGTGGGTGGACCCTGCTATAGCACCTCGATGCATCGGTAGGTCTAATGAGACAAACTAGTGTCCTGGAACAAGGCCTTGACAAAATCTTATTTGTAGTCTTGGCACGAGGCCTTGGCTACGTGGTTATGATAGTCTGGCATTATGCATTCCATCATTATGAAAACATTAAATGATATTGCATGTGATTATTCGACTTGTAGAATATCCATGTGAATAAGTAAATGAAATTATTTCCTTTTACTGTTGCCATATTATGTTGATGTTCAAGTTTAAAGGATTTTGTTTTAGTTATACATTGCCTTAAATGTTTATATTTATTTATGAAAGTTTCCACTATATTGTTATCCTTACTGAGCATCTGAGCTCACCCCTTTCAGTGTTTTAAATTTTCCAGGATGTAAAGAAGTATTTTATGAATGACCTGCAGGGATAGTATGAGGGGATATGAAGACAAGATGTTTTTGTAGTTTTGATTTACTTTATGATGTAATGTAAGACTTATGAATATATCTAGTGTTTCCAATGGTACTGAACTAATAGTTCTTTCGAGACTTGAACTTTTCTGATCATGCCAATGTTACGTAATAATGCACTGACTCTAGGTAACTGGGGTCGGGGTGTCACATATCCTGATAAATATTTTTAAACAATTTATGGCTTTGGTCAATAATTATTTTAAACATATACATTCAAAATTTTAATATATATTTCAAAATGATATATCCATTAAAAATAGAGTCCCACAAATTTTTATATCACACATTAAATGAATCAATAGATGAACCAGTATACAATGAATTGCAGGTGGGAAATACATTGGCAGTTGACAAAGATTAATAGAAGCATAATTCTCTAACACATATAAAAAATTTGGATCAATGGAAATGCTACAATTATATTTGATGAAATTACATAACCTGATGATAGTCCATCAGACATCTATCAAGAAATATACATTGTAGTGTGAGTGTTAGATGTTTTTTCATCAATACATTGAAATCATGTGATTTTACACATATTAATTTAAAACCCTTCAATAAACCAAAATTATTCACTTTTGAATAATAACCAACGGGTAATTTAATACAATAAATACACTAACATAAAATTAATCTTCCCAATCCTGCTAAATGCATGACAAGCCGTAGGTTACTATGTTCTATTTCCATTTATAGTTGGAGATAACTTTAAACATATTTCCATTGATATCTAGTCCAATCTATCTTGTATCCAACATTTTTCAATCATTTTTATTTCTAAAAAAGTTCCAATCAAACTATCACATATATTTTACTAAGTATGTATAACATCAATGTTATGTATTATCTCTTAAAACCTACAAAAAGATAGATAGAAAATGATAGAATATTTCTTCCATATATTTTTTGAAGACCAAAACATCTTTTCATTCCAAATGTTAAATCCATATTTTTCAACCATGTCTCAATATTCATCAACTAAACATGGTCATGGGGGAAGATTGTATGCCTATAACATGTTATTTTTTTCAATATACGATATGGATGATCATATCAAAAAATATTCAATGTCCCATGTACACAATCATTCATCCATTATAAAAATTATAATATCAAGCCACATCTTTCCATATTGGACATGATTTTTATCCCTTAACACTGTATCTAGAGAAGTTTCTATATTTTCAAAAATTTTCAATAGTGACTATCATAATAACATGTAAAAGAAAATAAAATTTCCTGCATTCTTCAAAAAATTTAATTCATGTCTCCCATTGTAGATTCAAATTATCAATCAATGGTGAATGATACACATAAATATCATTTACTAACAGTTTTTTATAGCCATCATAAATCTCATCATAAAATATATTTTCTACATAAATATATGTGTGTACATGTGTAAACTACCATACCAAATAGGTCATGAACTATGTTTTCTTCAGAAGCTCTGATATTGATTCATTCTACTAGTACACAATCCCATTATGAGATTTCTAACTTCACTTTCAAAATCAAGAAATTTTATATCAAATCTCTTCCATTGTGGTCAATTAGTATATAGATGTAAGTAACCATGAGAGATGTTTTCATCTAAATTCCATAATAACATTTTTTTCATTAATTGAATTTAGAAATATATGCTTCAGATGACGAATTATAAGAAGTTACCAAATTTATTTAGTAAGAGTTTTGATTTTGGTACCTAAGAGTGAAGCATGATTTAATTATGAGAATTGTATAAATGAATTATTGAATGATATCATTAAAATATTAAAAAAATATTAATAATGAGGTTTTAGGTTATTGCATGAGAATGAATTTGAGTAAAAATTTTCATCCATCTTATAGCGCGAGGTCAAATATGGAGGGAATAATGATAAATATTCATATTAATTATTATTCAATACACCTTAATTGGGTAAGGAATGTATCTTTTCATACCCAATCTCATTATGAATAATATTTTCATCACCACCTAATTGGAATTAGGAATCTTGTTACCTTTTCGATGTAGCTTTATTAAAATATCATGTATGTTGGAGAATGTTTTATAACCCCACAGATTATTTTACATTCAAGTGATATAATCTGAAAACAGCTCATAACAATGTTTATTTACTATAACATGGGATTAATGGTTTCATTTAATATATATACAATCATTCAACAGTTTATATTTTTATGGATTCGATACCTAAATCATGGATTGATTCTTCAATATGATCTTACGCCACATTATGAATGTTCTCATCAACATTATATGTTGAATTTTATGTTATTTTAACATGCCATATCCAACATGTATTATTAAGTACAAAACCATAACAAAAGAAATGATCCTTGATTTTTCTGGAGTTTAACAGTATCATATTCAAACACATCACACATGAATATAAAATTGAATATATGATTTGAATATTTCTTTTAGAAAATTCTAGGCATTCATAAAATCCTTTTTTATATACACTCGTGGTTCATCATAAATTTATCAAATTATGATCCATTAAATACCTGATATATAAATATAATCTGTGATTATATAAAAACATATTAAAATGTTAATATATATATATATATATATACATTTAATAGATACAAACATTTTTTTAAAATGTTTTATAGTCAATTAAAAAAAATAAAAACCATTTGATAATTTATTACTGATAATATAATATTTCAAAATAATATTACCATTTTATCATTTATTTTTTTGTTGGATTATTTAAAAATTAAAAGAAAATTATTTATTTATAATATATTTGTTCATATATGGAAATATTATTTAAATAATTTTAAATTCATCAATATAATTTATTAATGTCAATTTCAAAAAACGTTATCATATTTTATGTAAAAAAACTATTTTTATAAAAATTATATAAATTGTTAATTTAATAATTTTAAATTTTTTATTTTCATATTTTATAAAAGTGGTTTTATTGATACTATATTTTAATTATTTTCAATCATATAAAATGTATTAGTTCCTATTACATTTTTTTACATTAGTTCAGTGTCACATGTGTCAAATGGTATTAATGATTGTATTAATTTAACATGTGAAATTTAGGAACTCATTATATGTGATGTACATTTTATTGATGAAATATGAAAAAGTATATATTTTTTCATTGCATAATATATAGCATGAATAAGCTTTTTTAATTCCATATATTTAAAAATTATCAAAACAATCATAATTTATGAAAAAAATTTATAAATAAGATTCAACTACAAAAAAATTGATACAATAACCCAACAATATAACTAAAAGATAAATAATTAAACAGTAAAATTAAAAAAACTACATAATTCAGATTTCAATAAGGAAATTTTATCCTCAATTTAAACATTCTCCATAAAATTTTTCAGAAGAACAAACACAACACAATTTAACAAAAATTATTGCAGAAATGAAATATAAAACAGAACAATAAAATAATACTATTGATGATCATCAGATGGAAAATGGTTTTTGAAGAAAAATATGTACATAGATGATGAAATAATGATAGATGATGAATAATCAAGACCACAGATCCTGAAAATGATGATAAAATCCATGAAAATAAAAAACAATGCTTGTTTGGATCACTGGGTCGTCATTAGGCATATCCAAATTTGAGAGATGGTTTTACTATAACGACCCATACTTTACATACATTGTTAATACTTCAAAATTGGAGCACACTTATTACAACATATGACAAAACCACAAAGGACCGTATAGGTATAGTGTCTTTAGAAACTGGGAAACATAAACAACTGGTTCATAAATCTTCTACAGTGTCTCCCATTTATTTTATCATATCTAGGGTCCCTTTTAGCATATTCTACTTAATATCCAGCTTCCTGACCTGGGGAAAAGAAAACATAAAAGGGTGAGCTCAAATGCTCAGCAAGGGCAAATAAAGGAAATAAAAATCATATCATATCTTTTTGAAAATCATAACCTGCAAAAGAGATCATAATATCTTAACATGGAATAAATCATAGAAGTGAAAATGAGATCCCCATAATCATAACATGAAACTTGAAACTTTGTGGCATTCACACATAATCATGGAAAATCATTTCTTGTTAGTCATGACTCATTGCCAAGACTATCTTAGCGGACAAAGTCCATTTCTGAACCGAGTTCACTCCTCGTTTCAGTCCTGTACCACTGAACTGAAATAACCTTCCGTTCCAGCCATTACTATCTCATGAGATATAAATGTTTACCCAATGCATTGGAGGGAGATATAGGTCCCACCCATCTTATAATAAATCCTTTCTTATGTGTGCCACATAATCATAAACCATACATCATAGCGTAACCCATGTAATAAAAATGGAATTCTTAAACAACATGACATCATAAAACAGTTCATATAAGATAAAGGAATTCATAAAAATATTTCCATAACAACATAATCAAATCCATGTAATAATAGGGATAAAAACAGAACCCTTTATTATCTTAGATGGAAAATAATTTTGATAAAACACTTGAACTCCATTCTTGAGGAAAATATCCTTTCTACTTCAAAAAAATACTTTTCCTTTCTTAAGATGTCATAAAATTTTAAACTAAAAGAAGTTGATTAAAAATAAACTTGAAAACATGTAAAGGAAACTTCTTGGAAATAATTTTTTAAAAATCCATTCATGTCGTATAAGTTAAAAAAACATTCTTCGTACTTTTGTCGAAAAAGTCAAAAAGTACCTCGTACGAAAAACGACAAAAGATTCCTTTCATACATATTACTAAAAACTCACCGAAGGGTAAAAATGGATTTAAAAAATTGTAGGTGGATGGAAATAATATTACATATTGATGAAACATGGATGTGGATGATAAAATACACCCCCGAAAATACTTACGAATAAACAATCTCGGATAAAAATGAGATTGTGATATTTCCCTTACATTAGGTCCGATTTGCTTTGTACATGTCCGAAGCTCCTGTATAATGGTTTAAATAATGTTATTGACTTATTCCAGAATCATACATATTGATATGATATCATATATGGTCATATTCTTAGCTTCTTGTTAGTAATATTTCATTGTTACTTGTTACTCGGGTCCTTATTGCCTTTTGTTCTTATGCGTGTTTTGCCAAATAAATTCTTATTCTTATTTTAAGGTTATAGATACATTATATCCAGAATGGTATTAGTGTAACATATATCATATTTATTCATTCAATTCATTTATATAATTACTATGTAATGATGATCATGTAGAACGAGTCGCATCACATCGTGGAGACGGTATTCAGTACGTACGCACGAGTGATGATATCGTTCCTATGATCATGGAACTGTATTGGAGTATAAATTATTTCATTATCAATATTACTTTATAATAATCATAAATAGTTACTCATTACACCATTATACCCATCCTTGTATGGTGATGGTGGAAAATAGATTACACCACGGCGTGGAGACGGTATTCCGTACGTACGCACGCGCGGTGATTTCATTTTTCCGTAGGATGGATAGAAGGTGAATTAGGGTTGTTTCATATTTATAATAACATATAAGTATGTAAGTAATACTGATGTTATTACTTTATCATGAAACAACTAAAGAAGAAGAAGTTGAAGAAAAAAGAAATTGAAAAGATGGGTAATGGATATTACCTCTTCTTTGGAACGCCTCTTTGAATCCTCCACTTAGGGAACTAAGATTGGTCTTTGAAGAAGACCATGACCTCTTGGATTATTCTAGGGAAGTGGATAGGAGAAAATGTCAGGGGTTGGCCGAGCTTGAGTGCTCAAATTGGTGTGAGGAGGAGGGGGAGGACGTGCCCTTTTATAAGGGAGGAGAGTGGCACCTTAGGAATATCTCAAAATATTATTTTATATTAAAGTAAAAATCGGTTTATAATGGTTACAAAGGGTCTTATTTCGAATCTAAAGTGGGGATGGGTTGAAATTCTATCAACCAATAGGATTTAGACAAGTTTAGGGTCTTATTTTAACCTCATCAATTAGATTTAACTCTAAGTTAAATAATTTAACTTTTACCGTGTCTTTTTGTTTTCATTATCTATATGGTTAATACACTTACTATAACATGCCAAACGAACCCCAAATTGTTTATTATTAATATATATATCCTTATCTAAGTCATTTGGCCGAACCTTAGATTTTTAGGAATAAAATAACAATTAGTAATATAATATTTGATTTAAAAATTATTTTGTGTCAATTTTGACACTATTTGATATATGATTTTTGTGAAAGTCATAACAGAATTATATGTTCGAACCAAGTTGATTAAATCAACAATAATATATCATAGTAACCTATAAAATTAGTGGAATTCATAAAAAGTCTCAAATTACATTTATTTTGGTGTTTATAACATCAATTATGTCAATATTTCATTAATAAGATAATTACTCTATCATCATTGTGTCATAAATAAATTAAATTATTTAATGTCTAAAAATTACAAATAAAATACCATTATGTATGAAATCTTTTTATCTTTCTATTGAATATTTATAGTCGAATTTATCTTATGTATAACCCCATATTAAAAATGATTTACTTATTAAACTTTGATTTCAACTATTTTAACACTTCTTTAAATAAATTAATAATAAATGTCCTAACCTAACCCAAGTGGGCCTAAATGGTCATATTTTATTCCTAAGTTTGTTTTTGGTCGAATTAAACTTATCCAATAGAATTAGGACATGTGTTAGGGTAATAGTAATATCATATTTACCCTTAGTTACCCTATTTACTATTAACCGCGGTAAAAAAAGTAAAAAGTTACTATTCACCAAAAAATTATTTTTATCTCATTGAACCACATTTTACTTACTGATATCAACCGTGTCTGTCGGATTTTCGAAATTCCATTCACAGAAGCGGTAAAATTAAGTTTTATGCAAAAATTCAGTTTTTAACCTACCACTTAGTGGTTTCACTATTCATAAAAAATTGAATGTTTTCAGAAAAATAACAAAATTTCACCTTTGGCTAATTTCGGTATTCCGAATCCAAAAATGAAGTCCATATTGAAAAATAAAATTTATAAAATTTCAAAAAGTGGTTATTACTATTCATAACGGCTAGTTTTAATAATATTTTAATAGCATATCGTTGTTTAGTGAAACTCGGTATTGCGTACGACGCAAGCTATCAAGGAGGGTCGTGATTGCGTGTAAAGTAAGCCAAGCAAGTGTGTAGTGAAAGATTCCTTTGATGATATATAAAAACAAAATATTACTCATAAAAATCTTGGGTGTTACATTCTACCCCCCTTAAAAAGAATTTCGCCCTCGAAATTCGTCACTTTGTAACAAACAGATGAGGATACCTCTCCCTAATCATATCCTCAAGCTCCCAAGTAGCTTCTTCTAATTGGTGGTTCCTCCATAAACTTTCACCAAGCGAGTGGTCTTGTTTCGTAGGACTTTTTCGCTACGATCCAGAATCTCTATCGGCTGTTCTTCATAAGAAAGATCTTTCTCCAGCGGTACAACTTCTGAGCTGAGTACATGTGAAGGATCTGGTATTTACTTTCTCAGGAGAGATACATGGAACACATCGTGAACTTGAGAGAGATTCGGTGGAAGCGCCAATCGGTAAGCTACCTTCCCAACACGATCCAGTATTTCGAAAGGACCGATATATCTAGGGCTCAACTTCCCCTTCTTTCCAAATCTCATAACCCACTTCCAGGGAGATATTCGTAAGAACAATTTATCACCCACTTCAAATTCTATGTCTTTTCTTCGGTTGTCGGCATAACTTTTCTGTCGACTCTGAGCTGCTCTTATGTGTTGTTGAATAGATCTGACCATTTCTGCCATTTCATCAACGAGATCAGGTCCTAATAGCTTTCGTTCCCCAACTTCATCCCAACAAGTTGGAGTCCTGCATTTCTTTCCATAGAGAGCTTCATAAGGAGCCATCTTAATACTGGAGTGAAAGCTATTATTATAAGAAAATTCCACCAAAGGTAGGTGTTGATCCCAACCTCCTTTGAAATCCATAGAGCAAGCTCTCAACATATCTTCTAGGGTTTGAATTGTTCTCTCAGACTGACCGTCTGTCTGGGGATGATAAGCAGTGATGAAACTCAACTTTGTATCCAGAGTATGCTGAAGACTTCTCCAGAACTTCGAGGTAAATCTCGGATCCCGATCAGATATAATAGAAAGTGGTACTCCATGCAATCTTACCACTTCCTTTACATATATCCTGGCAAGCTGATCTAGAGAGAAATCCTCTCTAATAGCAATGAAGTGTGCAGACTTTGTAAGACGATCAACTATGACCCAAATAGCATTATTGCCTTTGGATGTTTTAGGAAGTCCTGTGACAAAGTCCATAGTGATGTTTTCCCATTTCCATTCAGGTATGGGTAATGGTTGTAACATCCCCTTAGACATCTGTCTCTCAGCTTTATCTTGTTGAAAAACCAAGCATCGAGAGACATATTCAGCAACATCTCTTTTCATTCCATCCCACCAGAAGTACTCTATCAGGTCCCTATACATTTTTGTGCTTCCAGGCTGAATAGAGAATGATGAACTATGAGCCTCATCCAGCAGCTCCTTCTTTAATTCGGGGATGGGAGGAACACAAACCCGATTCCTGAACTTTATTATCCCATCACAATCAAGGTTGAATTCCGGAACATTTCTCACCTTCTTTTGTAACTCGACATCTTCTTTCTGTGCCTCTTTAATCTTCACATGTATAGATGGTTGAACATTCATTTGAGAAAGATAAGATTTTTCCCCTTCCATTATAATTCCATGATCCATCCTTTTTAAATCCATAAATATTGGATCTTTTGTGATCCTCATCATGGATAAACTAGCATGGTCTTGTCGACTTAATGCATCTGCCACCTTGTTTGCTTTCCCAGGGTGGTAATGGATTGAGCAGTCGTAATCCTTAATCAGCTCCAACCATCTTCTTTGACGCATATTCAACTCCTTTTGTGTGAAAATATACTTTAAACTTTTATGATCAGTATAAATATCACACCTTTCACCATAAAGGTAATTCCTCCATATCTTTAATGCAAAGATTACCGCAGGCAACTCCAAATCATGTGTTGGGTAATTTTGCTCATGGATTTTCAACTGTCTTGAGGCATAAGCTATCACCATATCATTTTGCATAAGAACACACCCCAATCCCTTCTTGGATGCATCACTGTAGATCACAAACCTTTCTCCACTACAAGGCAGTGTGAGCACAGGTGCACTGGATAACCTTCTTTTCAACTCCTTGAAATTCTCTTCACATTCCTCTGTCCAGACAAACTTAACTCCTTTCCGAGTCAACTTGGTGACTGGATTAGATAATCATGAAAAATATTTTACAAAACGTCAATAATATCTAGCCAAACCAAGAAAACATCGGATCTCAGTTACTTTTGTTGGTCTCGACCATGTTTTGATAACCTCTGTTTTTGCTGGATCCACAGATATCCCCTCTTTTGAGATTACGTGACCCAAAAATGCAACTTTTTTAAGCCAAAATTCACACTTGGTAAATTTGGCATAATGCTTCTCCTTTCTCAGGGTCTTCAATATAATTCTCAAGTGATCTTTATGCTCTTCCTTTCTCTTTGAATAGACAAGAATATCGTCTATAAAGACTACCACGAATTGATCAAGATAGTCTCTAAAGACTCTATTCATTAGATCCATGAAGATAGCAGGGGCATTAGTAAGACCAAATGGCATCACTATAAATTCATAGTGTCCATACCTTGTACAGAATGCCTTCTTTGGTATATCCTCCCTTTTGACCCTTAATTGATGATACCCTGAACGAAGATCAATCTTGGAAAAGTATTGAGCTCCACGTAGTTGGTCAAATAAGTCATCAATGCGTGGGAGAGGATATTTGTTCTTGATAGTGATCTTGTTAAGTTCTCGATAATCAATGGAGAGTCTCATTGATCCATCCTTCTTCTTAACAAATAGAACAGGTGCTCCCTAAGGTGACGCACTAGGGCGTATGAATCCCTTATCAAGATTCTCTTGGAGTTGCTTCTTCAATTCCTGCAAATCAATTGGGGCCATTCTATAAGGTGTCTTTGAAATTGGCAAAGCGCCCGGTACGAGTTCTATTGAAAACTCAACTTCACGATTTGGTGGAAGACCCAGTAATTCCTCCGGAAAGACATCATCAAACTCCCGTACAATGGGCATATTCTTAATCGTGAGTTTCTCACCAACCATTTGAGATAAATAACCTTCATTTAGTGGAATCAATACCCATAAGATGGAAGAAATTTCCACTGGAAGGTTATGTTCATCCTTGCATTGATAGACGATCGTAGATTGATCTGGAATATGAAATGTGACTTCCCTTCTTTGGAAATTGATATGAGCTCCATGTAGAGAAAGCCAACCCATGCCAAGAATCACATCAAATTCCACTAAAGGAAGGATCACAAGATTTTCAAGAAGCACTTTCCCACAAACTTCGATCGGAGAAGAATTATAAACTTTTGATGCGACTGTTGTGCCATTAGGTGTTGTCACAGCTAACTCAACTTCCAATTGTTGAGGTAATACGGTGATAACCTTAGAAAATTTTTCAGAAATGAAAGAGTGGGTGCATACTGAATAAAATAAAACATTTGCTACTTTAGAATGGATGGTAAGTGTACCTTTCACCACTTCGTTATCGTACTCCACATCGCTGATAGAAATTGCATGTGACTTTCCTTTTTCTTCAGCCTTAATATTTTGTTGACGTCGACCATCATCATCAACCCTTGGATTTGGGCATTGATTGGCATAATGCCCCATCTCCTTGCACTTGAAACATTGAAGTGTAGTAGGTTCATTCTGTGTATCCCTTCCTTTGTTTGCATCATTAGACATCTTCTTCCCATTATCGCGGCATTCAAATGCCCGATGACCTTCCTTTACACATTTAAAACATTTACTTGTCCCTTTATGACAACTCCCTCCATGATTCTTTCCACACTTTGAGCATAAGGGAAAGCTCATCTTCTTTTCAGTGTGCTCTTTAGATTTTCCTTTGAATTCCATCTTCCTCTTCTTATCAAACCCATGTGACTGATGGGTTACTCCAATCTCCATCTCGACTTTGAGAGCACATCGAACGATTTCCTCGTAGCTATTGAAGTCCCTTATGGCTAACGCCCTTCGAAGACTTGGTTTTAAGCCACTAAAGAATCGATCGATCTTACTCTCAGGTTGGATAATAATACCAAAAGCGTACCTTGCAAGTCTTGTAAAATTTGCTTCATTGGTACCAACAGATTCATCATCCCTTTGATTCAGTTCAAGAAACTCTTTCTCCATCTTAGTTCGGAGAATACGAGGGAAGTACTTATTGAAAAATAAGTTCTTGAACTCGTCCCATTCCATAGACTCAATTTCATCCCTTTTCCTCGTATTCTTAATAAGATTCCACCATTAATCAGCATCTCCTTCCAAACGATACACTGCTAGGATGGCTTTATCATGTTCAGAACATTGAAGAATTGAAAATATCTTTTTAGTAGTACTAATCCATTGTTCAGCAACTAATGGATCAGCAGACCCGCTGAAAGAAGGTGGAAGCTGCCTCATGAAGGATTCAACAGAATGTTGCTCCTTCCTTTGATCGTTTGGAAGTCATGCATGATTCATAGCTTGAGAAATTTGTGTGAACATGGCTACATGATTTTGCATTCCAGCTCCCATATCATTTGGTTGCTCAGGCGGACAATCATTGCATTTCCCATCGCACTCCGCATTAACACAGTTCCTTCAGGTTCTAGCCATTGACTAAAACCAAGAAGAATAGTGTGAGCAACACTAATTATAATAGGAAAACCACATAAATCAAGAATAAAATTTTCAAGCTTAAGGTCTTATCCTATGTTATTCATGGCCATTTCTAAAACACTATGATTGTGTTCTATGCTTAGACTTATCCTTAGGGTTCTTACTAAGGATTTCACATCCTAGTTTCCAAAGGTTGTCTATACCTTTCCTCTGATACCAACTATAAAGACCCATACATTACATACATTGTTAATACTTCAAAATTGAAGCACACTTATTACAATATATGACAAAACCACAAAGGACCGTATAGGTATAGTGTCTTTAGAAACTGGGAAACATAAACAACTGGTTCATAAATCTTCTACAGTGTCTCCCATTTATTTCATAATATCTAGGGTCCCTTTTAGAATATTCTACTTAATATCCATCTTCCTGACCTGGGGAAAAGAAAACATAAAAGGGTGAGCTCAAATGCTCAGCAAGGGCAAATAAAGGAAATAAAAATCATATCATATATGTTTTTGAAAATCATAACCTGCAAAAGAGATCATAATATCCAAACATGGAATAAATCATAGAAGTGAAAATGAGATCCCCATAATCATAACATGAAACTTGAAACTTTGTGGCATGCACACATAATCATGGAAAATCGTTTCTTGTTAGTCATGACTCATTGCCAAGACTATCTTAGCAGACAAAGTCCATTTCTGAACCGAGTTCACTCCTCGTTTCAGTCCTGTATCACTGAACCGAAATAACCTTCCGTTCCAGCCATGTCTATCTCATGAGATATAAATCTTTACCCAATGCATTGGAGGGAGATATAGGTCCCACCCATCTTATAATGAATCCTTTCTTATGTGTGCCACATAATCATAAACCATACATCATAGCGTAACCCATGTAATAAAAATGGAATTCTTAAACAACATGACATCATAAAACAATTCATATAATATAAAGGAATTCATAAAAATATTTCCATCACAACATAATCAAATCCATGTAATAATAGGGATAAAAACATAACCCTTTATTATCTTAGATGGAAAATAATTTTGATAAAACACTTGAACTACATTCTTGAGGAAAATATCCTTTCTACTTCAAAAAAACACTTTTACTTTCTTAACATGTCATAAAATTTTAAACTAAAAGAAGTTGATTAAAAATAAACTTGAAAACATGTAAAGTAAGCTTCTTGGAAATAATTTTTTAAAAATCCATTCATGCCGTATAAGTTAAAAAAACATTCTTCGTACTATTGTCAGAAAAGTCAAAAAGTACCTCGTACGAAAAACGACAAAAGATTCCTTTCATACATATTACTAAAAACTCACCGAAGGGTAAAAATGTATTTAGACACTTTTAGGTGGATGGAAATAATATTACATATTGATAAAACATGGATGTGGGTGATAAAATACACCCCAGTAAATACTTACGAATAAACAATCTCGGATAAAAATGAGATTGTGATATTTCCCTTACCTTAGGTCCGATTTGCTTTGTACGTGTCTGAAGCTCCTGTATAATGGTTTAAATAATGTTATTGACTTATTCCAGAATCATACATATTGATATGATATCATATATGGTCATATTCTTAGCTTCTTGTTAGTAATATTTCATTGTTACTTGTTACTCGGGTCCTTATTGCCTTTTGTTCTTATGCGTGTTTTGCCGAATAAATTCTTAATCTTCTTTTAAGGTTATAGATACCTTATATCCAGAATGGTATTAGTGTAACATATATCATATTTATTCATTCATTTCATTTATATAATTACTATGTAATGATTATCATGTAGAACGAGTCGCATCACATCGTGGAGACGGTATTCCGTATGTACGCACGAGTGATGATATCGTTCCTATGATAGTGGAACTGTATTGGAGTATATATTATTTAATTATCAATATAACTTTATAATAATAATAAATAGTTACTCATTACACCATTATACCCATCCTTGTAAGGTGATGGTGGAAAATAGATTACACCACGGCGTGGAGACGGTATTCCGTACGTACGCACGCGCGGTGATTTCATTTTTCCGTAGGATGGATAGAAGGTTAATTAGGGTTTTTTCATATTTATAATAACACATAAGTATGTAAGTAATACTGATGTTATTACTTTATCACGAAACAACTAAAGAAGAAGAAGTTGAAGAAGAAAAAAATTGAAAAGATCATTAATGGATATTACCTCTTCTTTGGAACGCCTCTTTGAATCCTCTACTTAGGGAACTAAGATTGGTCTTTGAAGAAGACCAGGACCTCTAGGATTATTCTAGGGAAGTGGATAGGAGAAAATGGAAGGGGTTGGCCGAGCTTGAGTGCTCAAATTTGTGTGAGGAGGAGGGGGAGGAGGTGCCCTTTTATAAGGGAGGAGAGGGGCACCTTAGGAATATCTCAAACTATTATTTTATATTAAAGTAAAATTCGGTTTATAATGGTTCCAAAGGGTCTTATTTAGAAGCTAATGTGGGGATGGGTCGAAATCCTATCAACCAATAGGATTTATACATGTTTAGGGTATTATTTTAACCTCATAAATTATATTTAACTCTAAGTTAAATAATTTAACTTTTATCGTGTCTTTTTGTTTTCTTTCACTATATGGTTAATACACTTACTATAACATGCCAAAAAAACCCCAAATTGTTTATTATTAATATATATATCCTTATCTATGTCATTTGTCCGAACCTTAGATTTTTAGGAATAAAATAACAATTAGTAATATAATATTTGATTTAAAAACTATTTTGTATCAAGTTTGACAATATCTGATATATGATTTTTGTGAAAGTCATAATAGAATTATATGTTCGAACCAAGTTGATTAAATCAACACTAATATATCATAGTAACCTATAAAATTAGTGTAATTCATAAAAAGTCTCAAATTACATTTATTTTGGTGTTTATAACATCAATTATGTCAATATTTCATTAGTAAGATAATTACTGCATCGTCATTGTGTCATAAATAAAATAAATTATTTAATGTCTTAAAATTACAAATAAAATACCATTATGTAGGAAACCTTTTTAGCTTTCTAATGAATATTTATAGTCGAATTTATATTATGTATAACCCCATATTAAAAATGATTTACTTATTAAACTTTGATTTTATCTATTTTAACCGTTCTTTAAATAAATTAATAATAAATGTCCTAACCTAACCCAAGTGGGCCTAAATGGTCATATTTTATTCCTATGTTTGTTTTTGGTCGAATTAAAATTATCCAATAGAATTAGGACATGTGTTAGGGTAATAGTAATATCATATTTACCCATAGTTACCCTATTTACTATTAACCGCGGTAAAAAAAGTAAAAAGCTACTATTCACCAAAAAATTATTTTTATCTTATTGAACCACATTTTACTTAGTGATATCAACCGTGTCTGTCGGATTTTCGAAATTCCATTCACAGTAGCGGTAAAATTAAGTTTTATGCAAAAATTCAGTTTTTAACCTACCACTTAGTGGATTCACTATTCATCAAAAATTGAAAGTTTTCAGAAAAATACCAAAATTTCACCCTAGGATAATTTCGATATTCCGAATCAAAAAATGAAGTCCATTTTGAAAAATAAAATTTATAAAATTTCAAAAATGGGTTATTACTATTCATAACGGCTAGTTTTAATAATATTTTAATAGCATATCATTGTTTAGTGAAACTCGGTATTGCGTACGACACAAGCTATTGAGGAAGGTCGTGATTTCGTGTAAAGTAAGCCAAGAAAGTTTGTAGTGAAATATTCCTTTGATGATATATAAAAACAAAAAATTACTCATAAAAATCTCGGGTGTTACATTCACGGATCTAAAAATTTGGGGTTTCGCAATCCCATGTTTTTAATTGTTTTTCGGGTTGGTTTTTGTAAAACATGATTCTGAATATTTTAGTATTTATATGGAAGATGTTTTCTTGAAAACTAGTTCCAAATATTTTTTCAGTTATGGGGTTGGTTTTTAAAAAAATGGACACTATATATAATTACATTAGTATTTTTAGCATCCATTTTTAAAAATCCAAGGAAAGTGGGATACTATACATCATTTTTTGCATAAGTTTTTAATATATCCAACACCAGAATGATCTAACAGATAGATTATGCATTGGTTCATGAATAATTCACACCATATCTTCGTTGTGGAAGCTACTATATATACTAATTTCTGTTTTCCATTAATTTTCTTATGGTTTCTTTCAGTTTCATCCCATTTACACCCCTTATTCATTTAATGTAATTTTGGATTTTCTCCTATGTTTTTATGTGTTTTTTATTGTGTTCTTCATAGTTTGTGATTCAATGTGCTTAGATGGATGTAGGTCATGTTGGATGAGTGGTCAAAGATCTGTTCTATGGTCCTTTCTCGTGGGAATAACATCGACGACCTTTTGAGGTAGGGGATTCATTACTTCAGTTGTTATTTACATGAAACCCTATAGTTAGCATTATTTATCCCCATGGAACTAAATAAAATTATCCAGTTAATTTTTTACAGCATTAAGGAATTGGGATCATTCACATTTTAAAGTTATTTCTTTATACTGCGATAACAGGTTTCCTCTTTATAGTCTATATAGTGTGATATGTATGACTTTATTTTTTATAATGTTTTAAGGATGGAAATGTATAATGAATATAAACATGGAGTTAATTGATAATTAATTGGATAAAACAAAGAAAGGAATGCTTAATGGGTTAGGTTGTTGCTGTTGGAATTTTGATGATAATCAAATAGATGAAAGTGCACATGTTTAATTGTATTGGTTAATGAACATGAAGAATGATGATTCTTGGCGATAAAATAAATAATGGAATATTATATTAATTTGTTTAATTAATTAGAGATATTCTTTGATAGCCTGTTACATAGTTTTCCCATAGTTGGAACTTGTGAATAATGTATCAGTAAAATCAAGATAGAGTAAGAACTAGTCGTGTGATAATAGATAATTCTTTATAGGTTATGATCTGCTCTTATTCTTGGAAAATCCATGTTCATTGTGCTTCGGATCCATGAGAGATCATTGGGTGTGACGGTTAGATTTCTTTAATTAGAGCCATGTTCCTTGTTAATTTGTTGATTCATGTTGCTTGTGATGTAAGCCTCATAAGCCTGGTCTTAGAGAGCTATTGGGTTATGTGGGGCAGGTATGACCAAATGTGTTGTGAACCTATTATGGCTGAGCATGGAGGGATGTTATGGTATGTGGTTTGGCGGGACCAAATGTGTCATGAGACATGGATTGCTAATCCTGGTGGGATGTTGTCGTATGTGGGGTGGGGAGGCTCGAATGTGTTGTGAGTGTGGTATGTATAAACCATGAAGAATTTTTTTATGTGGGTTGGGGAGGCTTGGATGTTGAGGTAGTAGTTGACGCTTGGAGTGATGATGTTCATCGAGAAGAAATTTGATGTTTGGGAGGACACCAGAGATGACAGAATGGGTTGAAGTTGGGCTTACAGAATATTTTTGAAATATGGATGCTTGTTTTATTCAGTTTCTTATCCAACAACCATGTTTTTTTATCTTCTTCACATTCCCAAATACTTTAGGTAGATTTTTTTTACTCTTCATACAAGAGAGAAAAAGACACATTGGGTATGCCACATTCTTTTAATGTCTTTCTTATTAAGATTGGATGGTTCTATGGTCCTACTATTTTTGAAAAATACTTGATGGGTAGTTCAAATACTCACTCATATGTGCCCCTTCTGATTGGTATCATAGAATGTTTCCTAGAATAATTGGTAATATAGAATGTAATGTTGTTAATAAATGAATAATTGTTTATCCCATGGGGTGTGAGCTTGTTGGGATTCAATTCTAGGATTTTCATTCTGAGAAGTCGTGGGCTAAGTTTTCATATGCCTAGTGGAAATAGATCTTATTATGATGAAAATTTAATTTAAGGTGGAAAATATATTGGTTAATTGTTGGTTAATAAATAATTAATTTAAATTACAATAGATGAAGTGGGATTAAGTAACTTAATGTATCTTTTTAAATGGTTTTGTGCTTATAGGATATGTGGTTTCTGCAACGGAAGAAGAGAGTATGAGAGACATTAGCTTCAATTGATTCTAAGACTGGTATATTCAAATTTTTTGGTTGTGATATTTTTTATATCATTTAATTTTTGTGATTTTATATGCTACCACAACCTCTCTGTTCAAAAAAACACAATAGGGATTCTAAGCCCTGGGTGGTGTCTTCTCCAACATCCTGGTTGGAGGATGGATGGCTCACAACCCCCATTGGATGAACTCTCTTTTATTGGCTGTTACATGTTCTAATATGTATTATGGTTTACCCCCATATATGTTTGTAGAGGGATGTAATGTGTTGAATTAATTTCAGACTCATGTATTCTGTATATAGTTTCAAATAGTCTATTATAGGTATAACGTGTGTGGGTGGTTATTGATTAATAAATAATACCCAATGTATGATACATGTTATGTGGGATGTGGTGGATACTAAAAAATACATGGTAACATATGGTTATAGATAAGTGGTGGGGTCAAGTATGAGGTGCATGTTGTAGTGTTTTTGCAAGGTGTCTGTGGGCTAGCCTTTTGGAAAGAGATTATCTTGATGTGAAACATTGGGGAAGAGTGGAAAACTAGTTAGGAAGTGGTATTTGTGTACCATTGAAATTATTTTTTATATGTACCTGTATGTGATACATAGTGAGAGTCTATTTGGGATGATTGGTAAAATAATATATCTAATTAGGTTATCTGTTTGTTTCCCTTGTTGTTCACTGTTCTTTAGTGTGCTTTCTTTACCTTATGTGTGAGAGGCTCTGGGGAGGATCCTACTACGTATACTTTTATACTAACCCAAGTTATATATAAACTATTTTTAGGTTATATAGAGCAGTTTGGAGATCGGGATGGATACTACTAGTTTGGGGGTTTTCGGAGAGCTGTATGGGATCATATGTCTCTTCCATATTTACATACTTTGGGTACATGAAGTTGTTCCTTTCAGTTGTAGTAGTTCATGCATGGAATTACATATGTGTACATGGGTTATCTATTAAATTTTAGTTTGATATTGATTTGTTTGGTGTCTATATTATCACTATCTTTCACATGTGTTCTCTTAGACTCTAATGCCTCCCATATGCATGTTTATTATAAAGTTAATACAATTTTCCATCCTAGGGCCTATTGGGGGCAGGACATGGAGGTCACAATCTCTATACTCACATTGATAGCAGAGGAGGGTATGCATCGTGGGGAGGGGGTCATGACATGTTTAGTAGACAATGATATTGTTAGATCTTACACCATACACCCTATACAAGATCTTCAATGGAATCTTACGAGCAGATAAGTTTGATCACAAAATCCGCTGAGAGATCCATACCATCATTGTTCTATTTTTCATCCCTACCTATGTTGGGGTATTGGAGGGAGTACTAGTTAAAAAGAGAATTATTTTTGATAGAAACAATTATTTTGACGCTAGAAGTGGGTTCCACAGAGATGATTCATTAAGAGGTACTAACAGGCCCAAGGTATATGGGTCTTGATGATAGAGACCTACTGGTGATCAGTCACAAGCTTGTGGTTAGGGGATGTGAAAAGGGGTGGTATATCGTACATAATAGTAGTTCTTTTCATTTGAAGGAATAATTCATAGAGAATGATAATCCCCTACCAGATGTGTTGAGGAGAACCCAAAAATAGTTAACAAACCCCCATAAAAGAGGCATAACCTTGATCATGGGCCTCCAAGGAGAGGGTATGGATGCATAATTATGAGAGGAGTAGAGTAAGATATGGGTGGTAGATGACGTTATTTGTTCCATCCAACACCGAAACTTATCGATCCACATTCGAATGAGGGAGTTGGCAGTTGGGGACATGGGAAACTATTGGCTCTAAAGGATTATGATTCCACTATATAGAAGATGATTAGATGTATGATATATGTTTATTCAACTCTTTATTCGATATTAGTAGTCACAGTTTCCCATCATTCCTATATTTCTATACTCATGTTCTGATAGACTGAGTTCCCAATTGAGATGATAGCATAATATCATTAATTTGAGGACCATAAAATGATTGTTTCTTCAATATCATTTATTTTCTGGTTGTGTGATATATTTTTTAGTGGAGATATAATCATTTGGGACATTTGTTTTCATCAAAATATAACCTTATGAAATTATCATCTATTTGTATTAGTTGTGAATGGTTTGATCCCAGATTGACCGTGACCACATATTTTTCATATTCATATACATCAATGGGATGATATTCACGATAATGGGATATAGAGATCTCTTGCAGGGATGAGTGAGTTCAGTGATTAAGAGGCTAGATCTCAGAACCCATAATTTGGAGAGTATATCCATTAGAGAAGTAGGCTCTTCATGAATCTGGATTCCTTCAATCTTAGATAATTAGAAGGATGACTTCTCAAAGGATATTCTGAGACTACCTATTTTGTGGGATATTTTGTTTTGTTTCTATATAAATCTTGAACCCACTCCAAAATCTTTTGTGGCATTTCAAATGACCCCTATTGAGCTCCAAGAGCTATGATTTCCATTATAAGACATCTGAGAGAAGGGTTTCATCCTACCTAGTTTGTCCCTCTTGGAAGCTGCAGTGTTGTCTGTGATAAAGGATAATGGTAGCTTGCAGATTTGTTTGTATTATCGTTTGTCTAATTAGGACATGATAAAGAAAAACTACCCCTTTCCTGGGTTTGAATACCACTTTGACCATTCATGAGTACAAGATGGTTTACAAAGAATGACATGTTTTCCATTTAATAACAGTTGAGGTTTTGTGAGGCAGATATTTCAAATATGGAATTATGAGGTCACTATGGATACTATGAGTTCCTGGTAATTCAATTTTGAGTGATCAATTACCACATAGTTTTTATATATTTGATGAACCAGATCGTCCAACAATATGTATAGTTGTTTCTGGTCATCATCATCAATGAAATACTCATCTACTCTGAATCAAAGGAGTACTATGCATAGATGTTAATGACAGTTCAACATTTTTTTCAAGATCACAAGCTTTATTTGAATCAATAAAAGTTCCATTAATAGATTTATAAGGATCAAAATCCTGGTAATTTCATTTATGTGCAAGGTTTTTCTATTGAAGTTGTTAAGATCGATGCAATTCTTCCATGGTATCCAACCAAGAGTGGGAAAGGGGTGAAGAGCTTTCTTGTCTTGGTAGGGTAAAAAATAGATTGGTGGCATATTTCTCCATAATTAAATCCCCCTTGACAACCCTAACAATAAAAAGGATGTTGTTTACCTATTCTAAGTATTCCCAGTGGGCTTGGAGTGGTTGAGATTGAGGCTGAGGGGAACTCCTTTGTTGATACTACCATAGGATGGAATGGAGTAAGGGTGTATTGTGATTCCTCGGTAGCAGCGCTCATCTTCGTGTTCAAGCAGTGGTAACCAATTATCTCATATGGGTCATGGAATTTTAGACCCCATGAGAAGAACTATGTGTCTCACAACCTAGAACTGAATGTGATAGTCTTTTTCCGAATGATGTATTGGCGATACAATCAAGAAGATCATTTTTTTGGTTTACTTATACCATCATTGTCTCATGTACGACTTCAAGTAATGAGACTTAATCCAGATAAAATAAATATGGTTAGAGTTCTTATGGGTTTATGACTTCGATATAGTCTATAATTCAGTGAAGGAAAATGTAGTAACATATTAACATAGTAGGAATTCCTTGGATCACATTGTGTAGGATGATTCAGACCAGTTGACCTCCCTATAGATGACCCTAGAAAAGATGGAGGGTAAAAATATTCTTGATTCGATGGTGGTCAGTCCCCTGATTCTCAAGATAGTGAGATAATACCAACTATGATGCATCTACTGTGAAGTATTTTGTTACCAGATATCCATTGGGGATTCAACAGATGGATATTTTGAATGAAGCAATCATGTTTTCTTTTTGAAGGGATAGATGGTGGTTCCAGTCACGATGTGGGGGGGAGGTCTTCTGTGAGATCCAAACATCCCTAATAATTGTAAATCCTGGTTTGGGGAGTATGTATAGATATATTCAATGGTAGTTTTTGTGGTCATGCATGAGAAAAGCCTATCTTTTTTTATCTCTCGGTTCCTCACATGTTAGTAGGTGAGGGTTGGGAGGCTTGGTAGATAGGTTTATTGTAGCCTCTTGAGATCCAAAGGTGTAAATGATATGACATATTCATAGACATAATGACAAAGATTTTGTTAACAAAAAATGACCACGAAACCATCTGGGTGATTGTTGAAGACTCAAAAAGTTGATGTCGTTCCTTGTTAACATGTAGAGGAGTTTTGTGGAGTTTTTTGAGTAGTTGTACATTAAATATATTATTATCCTTCATGGGATCCCTCTATGATTTTCCTCAATCATGAAAAAAAATCTATATCATGATTATGAAGAGTCTTATAGGAGGTATTTAGGACGTAAATGAGGATGTGTAAATCCATTCACCCCCATAAACATTTGACAACTCGGTCCACTATCTATGTATTTGAGGAAATGATGACATATTTCCTTTTACACATTTTCCAGAGCTGGGATGATCACCTACCATTGTTTGAGTTTTCATAAAAAAATATATACCACTCTCCCATAGACATGGATCCTTTTGAGGCCCTGTATTGGATACCTTGTAGGTCACCCTTATTTTAGGAAATGATTTATGAGACCTCTCTTGATGTAAAAATGATTGTACTAGTGATGAGAGAAAATGTCTATGTCATCCTTGAATGGATTATTATAGCTATGATCAGGCTGAAATCTATCACAAATCATCCTTGTAGGTTCTTAGACATCTAGTATAGAGACTTCATTTTCTTGAGAGACTTTCTATGATGAGGTTGTGGAGGTCCGAAATGGAATGAAAATTATCCTCCAGGATCCTTCACCCATATAATATCATTAAGAGTGTTAGATAATTTGATTACTATGTAGAAATAACCCATAGATGTAGTGGTTTCATAAAGTCTTGCACATGTCACATCTGGGGTGATACGTGATGAATCCCATCCACATCATACCCAAATGGGAGATTGACAATGAGGATGGATCAACCTCTATGGGGAACCTTGTGGAGATAAAGGATCGACATGAGAAGACCCTATGTGGACAAACCATTCCATTGGGATGTCTACTATGGAAGAACATGAACATTTAGGAGAGTTCCAAGGAATGGGAGAGCCATATGCAGGCTCAATATCCAGAGATATTGGATTTGTTTTACATTTTAAGGATGAAAATCATGAAGAATGGAATGTTGTATAAACATAGGGTTTCCATGTAATTATATGATATATATATATATATATATATCTAAATCTAGGTGATGAGATGAAGTATGATTATTTGAGACGGTGATGGCAGAATTAATATTATAAAAATATTAAATGAATATAATATTTCATGTTCATTGATTGTTAATGAATATGGGTTAAATCTTCAATAAAATCATAGATCATAAATATGATTCCACAGTTAGGTCCACAATGTGATTTTTACCCTAAGAAAGATCTAAAATAGGTCAATATGGGATGTTCAGACATCACACCAATTATTGTTCCATTTAGTGGAATAATTATTTAATTAATTAAATAATTAAATAATTCATTCATTTTAACCTAAAATATTTTTTATAAATATAATACTATAGTGATTCGGGGAGGTATAGTCTCATAATACTAGGAACATATAAGAGCCTATCATTTCTCAATGATTGTTGAATCAATACAGATGATGATGAAATGTTGGATTAGAGTAGATCAAGATGTAGAGAATCTTGAATATTTTTTTCTATCATTTCTTACCACATTTGACGATGAATAACAATCCAATATCAACGTAGGGATCATCAATTTGAATTTATTGCATTTTTTATTAAATTTGATTAAGAAGATAAAATTATTCTATATAACTAGGCCAATTATAACATTAACATCCTCTTATGTACTTGATTGAATTAGTTATTTCAATTTTGACCAACCTACAATTCTTGTTCATGATCACTTTCCAACACCTCTTGGAAGGTTAACCTTAAGAGTGGATTTATCTATAAGAATTTCTCTTAAAATGAGACTGAATCATCATGTGTGTTCATTTTAACGCATTATATTAAAATGTATATAATTATTTAAATTACTAATAATATTTTTATTTTTCCTTAGATAAATTTTTTATTCTATTTCTATAATGTTTTTAAAAAAAAATTGGATTTAGGTCAGATTTTTTGATGATATTTGGAACATTTTCAGAAAATTAATTTGGTTGATTAAATATTTTCGATGTTGTCATTATTAAAAAATTTACATATTAATAATAATGGAATAACTATCATTATTATAGATAAATTATAATTTTAAAACCATACATGATTGATGGTTTTAAAAAGTTAACTAATTTGCAATCCTAGAGATGGTATGTTGTATGTATAAAAGAGAGTAACTTCAATTATTAAAGGATAATTATTTAAAAATTTAAGTATTATATTATCTATATATAAGAATAATTTTATAACATATATGATATTATATATTTATATAAACTTATATATATCATCGATGTGATGTATTGACGAAAAAGGTATCACATCGTTTCATGGAGGTGGTAGTCAATTCCCAAACATGAATAATGTAAGATTTTTTCAATTAATGGAATGGTTAGAAATTATATGATATGTAACCATTTCAAAATGATAAATATGTCAGTAATATACTATATAATAATTAATTTCATTGTTATAAACATACATGAGTGGTACTGATGGAAAATTAATTACATCGGTTTGTGTGATAGTAGACTACTATATACAAGAACAACAATTCCATTTTCCATTAAATGGAATATTAGTTGTATATTTTTTATATATTGAACCACCAATTTATAAATAATTTCTCTTTATTCGTGTATATTGAGTCCTTATAATTCTCTGGATGAGTTTTAAGTGCATCCGTGGGAGTTTTTCTTATTTTCAAGTCCTTTAAAGAGGTGCATGGTTAGTGCATGATTGGTAGAAACTATGAACCATAATATGTAAATCATGAAAGTGGGGATAATGGTAACTATTAAGGTGAATATATGTTTAATATTTTTAAAAAACCATGTGAGTTTTGAAGGGAAACTATGCATCTTTGAATAGTGATAAAAACATGGTTGGTGCACGGTTTGTCAAACCTTACGAATGAACTGATCTAGGGGTTGTCTTTAAGATGTTATACCAAAAAATGGGTGCATGTTTTTCTGATCAGTGTCAAAAAAACATATTTCATAAAAATATAACACATATAAATAGGTATTTGATCCAAATTAACCACCATAATACTCTTTAATGACTAATTCCCTCAATATCCTGAATTACATTTTTCTCCAAGGCTTGAGATACTTTTACTTTCGATCTAAAATCAATTATTAGTAGAATTATAGCTTTTTAGAGTTATAAATTTTCTTATATGTGCAAGTTATTCATTGTATGTCTCATTATATAGCCTTATTATGTCTATGATGGATATATTCAATTTCTAAGATGGGAATATTATTGGTTTTATTGATAGAAATGATTTCTGAGGCAGAATAATGGATTTTGTGTTATCATTCTTCATTTTCTATAACCATTGTAAGGTATGAGACTTGTATATTATCTCCAGATGACTAATAAGATGAAGGTATATATTAAATTAAATTAATTTCTTGACTTTACAATGAAAACTATTTTTAATTGTTGATGAAATCCCATTTTTGGTTATTGATTGGGAATATTTTTAAATTATATGGTTTCCAAGAAAATTATTTTAGATGATATCTATAAAATATTGATTTTAAATTTATCGTTTACTTTGGACGAATGGATTTTTTGTTTGATTTTTTTTAATGAAAACATATTTTTATATGGAATTGTTTATCGTAGATAGTGGAATACTTGGTTAGAATGTGTTAATTTTCCTTAGACAAAATAATTTGGAAGGATAATATGCATTTGGGGAGCCTAGTATTTTTATTCAATTAATGATTTATTGGATTCAAGATAGTTCACGCATGAGTATGGAATTCTCACCTAGGCATCCACTATGTGTGTGTCGAGATATGGTTATGATATGAAAAATAAATGATAATGTATATATTATTTCAAAAACATTACATGAATCATCTTTAATTTCATTGACATAATATTTTTTTACTTCTTAAAATTGTTTTATATAAATTATTATTGCATGTTTTTTAATGTTGCATGAGTCTGGTAGTCATAGGAAGAATCATACTAATTTATTCTCACCCATACATTGGAAATATTGTAATGTTTTTGATGACATCTATCCAGTCATAGGTGATGAAATGGTACCTCATTTATTTGGTGGTGCTTCTTGATACCATCAGCATTAAATATTAAATTGTATCTTGGATCAAGTTAGGGGTTACGGGTTGATTTCATTTTAGTGTTTTAGATCTATGGTCATTTGGTTCCCTTCGTGTTTTTGTTTTGGTTTCTACTTGTACTTAAATATGTTTTACTGATTTTTTCATGGATTCATTTTTTTCACATTAATTATATAGATGATTTATTCTTATTTTTATGTAGTTTATATGAATTATTTTAAAAAGAAAAAATTGTATGCCTAAAATTCTTGAGGAGCTTGGAATTTATTTCTATCATTTGGTGTCTTTCTGATGTCACCAATGTCTTAATATCACAACAACCACTTCTCAGTCCTATGTGGAGGGGTGGGATGTTAACAATGCTATCTGAATTGACTTGTCTTTCATCCATTTTCAGGATATGGTATTAGTTTTTTCCTTTATGGAGTTGGAAATGTTTCCAATATTGGTCAGTACAATGGATTTTTTTTTTCAAAAAAAGTTATCCATTATCTCAATTATTGAGTTGGGTAGGTGGAAAGAAGATAGAATTTTCAAAACATGATTGTTGATCATGACAATTATTATCTAACAATTCTTTATTCAACTTCAGGTTATCAAGGTAGTTTGGTATAAAATTGTTTTAGAGAAACTTATTGGTTTTTTTTTCTTCTCATCATCATTGGTTTTGACGATGAGAGATTCTTGACAAGAATTGTTAGAAATAATTCTTAAAAATACGTCATTTTGCTTTCCATGTTAAACTATTTATGAGAATGAAAAAGGGTGTTGATTTTTTAAAATAGTGAAAATGGTTTATATTCAAAATAATGGATTTAGTTTTTTCAATAATGGTAAAAATTTTGAAGAAGGTTCAAATGTAGAATGTTATGTTCGTGCTACATTTTTATGTGGTAAATTGAAATTGATGATCCATTATTTTATAATGAGTGTGATAAAGTAGTGTTTTATAATTATATTGAATAGAATTGGGTATTAATCAGAATTATTAACCAAAAAATGTTGCTAAAAATGTGGATTCATTGAAACAACAAGTGACAAAAAGATTCAATGTATTGTAAATTATATTTTTGTGCATGAATATAGATTATAATATTGATGAACCTAAAAAATGGAACAGTCACTGTAGTTGAAAATGAAAATTATACCAATCATTCAGGGGGATTCTGGGGAGGAAAATGTATAGGATTTGTTGAATAAAATAAATATATTCATCTACATCCAAAGGAAACCACAATATATAAAATTATTGAGGGGAAGATATGTTCTAAATGATTTTCAATTACAATGGTTTCAATTAGTATTTCAATATAAATTAGATGAAATCATGACATTGGTGTGTCATGAAGAATTTTTTCACATTAAATCTTGTCCTTAAACCTTCCAGATTACTAGAAGAATATAATTCCTCTAATTAAAGTACAAGATCCTCATACAGAAACAATACACATGAATTTTTTTAACTAAGACAAATTTTCCCTTGAAAAATGGCACATGTGCACCCCTGAAGGAAAACATGTTTGCGTGAAGATTGAGGAAATGTATTCATTTAATGAATTTTATTTTATGTATAATAGATTAGGTAAAAAACATAGACAATAAACTGTCACATAATAGGATATAATTGTAAATATTGATGGATGATTTATGTAATTTGGTATGGCAATATATGGGAAATCTAATGTTGTGAATAAGGAAAAGGAGGATCCCAATTTCTAGACTAGAAACACACTATATAATAAGGTTATGGGATTAGTAATTCTTCCTCATTAACCAATAAATATTCCATGATTTTTTAATGTGGTTCAATGGATCACATCAAGAGATATTATATGATTTAACCTAGGCCATGTCCCAATGGAAACAAGATTGAATATATTTAGCACTATTATCATATTGATCCAAGGTTTGATGTTAGATAAAAATATTAGGTTTCTGATGAAACGTATTCTTAGATAGGATGAAATCAATAGAATTACAATAATAATAAAAAATAGAGAGATTAAATTTGATTATAGTTACACCATGACTCCTCAACAAGTTAAATCTCAATTAGGTAAGAGAGAGAAAAGTGTTGTGAGTAAAAAATTATATATTGCTAACCAAGTGATCATTGATGATCAATAAATTAATTCTATGGAGATAGGAATGATTACATTAAATTTAACCTTTATTTATTATTTTTTGATATGGGCATTTCACACTAATTTATTTCAACTCATCAAATTTAGCATATGGGTTATCATGTTGAGATGATTCCTTGAGTATTGATACATCAATCTCTAATTGAAAAATTTGAATGTCAATACATTATGAGTATCTCGTGATCTATAACTATCGATGGGGTTATGTTTCCTTGGGATTTAATTTTTATTGATATATATGTAAAATATATTGTTTTTCAAATGTATTGGTTAATATAATTCCTGTCCCACATCGATTATTATGCCTAAAATGTTAGATTTACATATATCAATGGTGTAATGAATATCATTTGGGGATATTGGAATGTAATGGATAACCAAGATGGAATTTTGGACATTTGGTTAGAACTACCTCAAATTATTTATCATCTATAATTTAGTATCCTTGGATGATATTGGAAATAGAGTTTTTTCAACTCTTTTTACTAGGTTTCCAATGTTTTCCAAAACCATTTATTGGGGTTTTGACCCAAAAGAGAAGTGGAGTTTGTGATTGACTTCAAACCATTGACCATAACTATCTCATTTCCACATTATAGGATGGAACCAAAATAATTTATGTAATTGAATGATCATTATGATTAATTGGAATGAAAAGGGATCCTTCGTCCATGAACATCTATGAGAGAAGCTCCAGTTCTATTTTTTAAAAATGAAAAGATAATTCTTAGAAACTTTATATATTATAATAATATTAAAAAAATTATAATATCAATTATATATCCTATTCTAATAATTATAAATATATTTTATCAATTAAACATATGCTAGTGTTTCTAAAATAATGACTTATGTTTATCGTATCATAAATTAGGTGTTCTAGAAGGTTGATATTTATATGGTAGATTTCAATAAAGTATATGGTCATTTTGTGTATTTGGTTTTACCATTTTATCTTATGAATTTATTAAAAATATAAAAGATATTGAAAATTCTAATATTTAAAAAGATTATAGATTCTTTAGTTGTAGTGTTTTTTTGATGATATAAATGTTTATTATAGGAAAAAAACGGATCATGATCAATACAAGGATATATTGTGGCGTATATTTTCAGAACATCACATATATACAATGTTATAAAATTATAATTTATGGATATAATAGTTTCATTTCATGGATATGTCATTTAAAGAAATTCTATATATAATAATTTTATATAATATTTTACCTCATGAAACTACCAAAGAATGTCTTCAATAGAATAAGATTTCCCTTCATAGGAAAATACTATATAAATTTTGTATATTATATTACATGGTTGGAAGAATAAAAGAAAACTTTTATAAAATTTGTTATAAAATTCCAATGAAATGAGGAATTTCAAAAAAAAACATAAGGTTAGACATATATCAGTAGCAGTTACCATGTATCTAGTGTTTGGAAATGGAAATGTAGTCTATTGTCATAAATCAATATCAGGTTTTCCTTTTTCTCTCACGTATGGAGATAATGTTGTTTCTTATGGATCACGATAGTTATAGAAGAATGATTGTTTTATGAAAAGAAGATTTTTTATTTGTTGGTATGTTATATACTTTGAAGACATCAAATTATTTCAACAATGGTGACAAATATAGAGTGATTATGGATTATAAGATATTGAAAAATATTATATCAAAAAAATGATTTGAAATTATGGAAGAATATATAGATATACTATCTAAATATTATTTCTTTGAATTAATGTATTCATTTGAAAAAGGGAACACTCTGATGGATTCACTGAGTAATAGGACGTACGATTAGTTTGATAATCTGGCATTAGAGAAGTGGAATCTAATTCTAGTAATAGTTGATATGAGTCTACATTGTTGGGACCTTGGTGATATTTTATATTTATTCCAATTTTAATTTTTTCCTATTTTTTTAAATGTTGGAGTTCCACAGTCATTGGATTATGATTTGGTTACATGAGGGAAAACATAAATTGTGGGATGATCATTCTAGGGTGGAGGTTAGGTGAACCATTAGAGTTATAGATTAGAGATAATATGATTGTAAAATTAGATTATTAGAAATATATTTTTATTATATAGAACCATTAGATATTGGATATTCATTCAGTAATGCAGAAGATGTATAAAGCATTGATTGAAAAAATTTGGTATGTTTTCCTGAAAAATAGATGAAGTAGAGTATGTCTTGAGATGACTCACACATCATCAGGTCAAGGAAGTGTATCAACAACCAGTGGTTTTGTTGCAGTATGTTCATATTCTCAGGTGAATATGAGAGTAAATAGCTATGTATTTTGTAACATTTATACCATGGATGTTTACGAAGCATGATTCCATAAGGGTGGTGGTCTATTAGCTCACAATGTTTTCCCACTTCATCCATATTCACAAAAATAATATTATGAAATACGTGAAAAAACATTACATTCAGGTGATTATAAGTATTCATGGAATACCATTCTTGATTATATCCAAAAAAGAACACAATTTTATATCATATTTTTGGAAATCCATGTTGTAATCCCTTCACATATTTTTGACTATGACAATGAATTATCTTCATAAATGGATGGGATGTCGAAAAAACTATAAAAATATTGGAGTACATTATTATGGTTTGTGTGATTGATTTTAGTGTATCTTAGTAAGAGGATATGCCTTTAGTGGAGTTATCCTACAATAATATTGTAAAGACCCGGAATTTCCATGTAATTTTTTTTTAATTTAATGGGAATTTTATGTGTCCGTGAAAATTGATGGCGTGTGATTCCAAGGTCCGGTGTGCTCAGAATCAATTTCAGAATTTTTTTGTAGGTACATTCAGGGCTAGAATGAGCGTGTTTTTATAACATTTGAACTGGTGCTCAGTATTGAAATATGAGGGCACCATTGAACTCCCAGTGCCAATATTCCCTTAAGAAGACATTCACCTCGACGACAGTTGGTCGAGGGTGAATGCTAGTTTTTTCGGTTTTTTTTGGATATTATTAAATACAATATATAATAATTTTATTTTATTTTATCTATTATAACCACCCATGTGGATGTTGGAGGTAGGTATCACCACACCTAAACCTCCCAAGAGAGATTATGGTTGTGGGGACCTTTCGAGGCCAAATCCTCCTCTTCATGTTTTAATTGTGGTGGGGACAACCGAAGTTCTCAAAACCTCGCAATTTGAATTTGGGAGTGGGTACCACCCTACCCACTGTTAATGGGGGGGGGGAGGAAAACCTCTCAACTAACTCATTAATATGGAGGAGCCTATTGAGCTTCCTCCACATTAATTCTGCCTACACACCAAATGATTGTGCCAACTCTCCCTTACTCAATTGAACCATTTTGAATATTATTCCAACAACATAATCTATTATTTTGAGGCTATTATTTCAATTTGGTGGAGCTTGGGAGAGGAGAGAGACTGAGAGAAATAATGTTATGTACTGAAGAACTTCATATCCCAATGAAGAACGATCCACTGACAAAGAACACTGACGAGGAACACCTTCAACTTCAATGAACGACCTATTTTGACCTTATTCCTTGGGACTTCCTCCAACGATGGATGTGTTTGTCTAAAATATATCGATGTTCACATTATCGTAACAAAATCAACTAATTACAAACAAGGTATGGGATTTTTATGATTGATTTTATATTCCTGTTATTCATTCCATCTAAAACAAAGAACGCGAATCAACATCTAACTAGTTGATCCGCATATATTTTCCCTTTGCGGGTTCTAGAATTAATAATTGTGGTAGGGTCCGATGTGATTCGTTCATTTGAGCCAAATTATATCACCCTAAACACCGAGGGTGCGAACTAAACCAACATGGCCCAACCCCTCCACCATTCTCTTTTGCGGGGTTCTACGAAATAGAGGATGGTGAGAACGACGATGATGGCGATGAAGGAAATAGTCGCACCACCCATGGCCTCCGTGACCCGCGCCGCCCCGGTGGCATTCCACTCCACCACTGGCCGAACCATCATTGCCCCCTCATGGCGCTCCGATTGAATAGCTCCCACATTCTCTGCCATTTCGGTCACACCGCCCCTGGCCAAGGCGAGCTGCCCTGATCACGTCGTCCGCCGACCGAACCAGCCCTGGCACCCCCGGCCTCCCGGCCGAACACAGTCTCAGCCATGTCGGCCTCTCAAGCCACCCCCGTCGCACTAACATTCCATCCATGTGCCTCCACCAGCCGAACCGGCCCTAGACGCACATCGCCCCATGAACCTCTCGGCCGCATCGGCCTAACAGCGCCCTCCCGAGCCGCCCCGGCAGCACTCGCACCCTCGTGACGCCCCGACTGAACCGGCCCACACCCTCGGGGTGCTCCGACCGAACCGACCTCTTGTGGATCCCTCTATGCCAAACCTCCCTAGTGGCACCCTCTAGGCCGAGCCGCCCCTGTGCCGACCCGCAGCCGGTCTATGCTTTTGCGACTGGTCTTCTCCCTCACGGCCCTCTGCAACCCCTCTCGGCCTGCACCGAACCTAACAGGCTGGCTTGCCCAATAGGCTGGGCCAGACCCAATGAGTCCGGCCTAGTCAACAAGAACCGTGTCGGCCCAGACCGGGTGTGACTGGGTCGGTCTGACCCGGTTGGACCAGACCCGGGCCTACTACGACCCTTTACTTTCATTTGGACATATCATTAGCACCGTGCATCCATTGGACAAACATTCAACAACCATGATAATCTTGGAGTATGAAGTTCCCTTTGAATATACCCCACAAAAGTTTGGGGTATAGTGGAGATAAGGTCAGGTTGGATCATGCACGAATCCGACTGGGCCCTTAGGACTAAAAGTCTAACAACATACATACCATGCATCTGATAAACGCGCCATCTATTGCATTGAGACCCCTATGATGTGGCAGACCTATGAGATACTTTATCATGGGACGTCATGACAGTTGGAGTATCGATTGATAGCTCGTGGAGTGGATCCTTCCAATGACAATCGAGCAGAGTGCGGAGACCTAGTAGCGGGATGAGACATAACGACTACAAAACATTTGACTCAGAGTGATTCTACTAGACCAATGGGGAGTGCCTGGTTGTGGTGGAAGACCCATGGTGGAATAGCGCACTTGGTGACACAGCAGACCCATGGTATTTGACAGGAGGAGTACCTAAGTAGTCCAAGGTTAGTGGGAAGCACCTCTGTGTGATGCGGCAGGCTCATTGTACTCGTCCGAGGAGGAGTTCTCCAGCAGCCGAGGTTTTGATAATGTGTTGGGGATGTTTCTTAAAAATACCCCTAGAATAAAATCCTAGTTGAGTTGAGTCAGTAATTTTGTATTTAACTCATGATTGAGAAGAATTACCTAATAACATAGGTATATGTATAAGCATATACCAATGTAGGGTTATTTGTTGATTTCCTTACATTGTGTTTTATCCTTGGGGGATTTGTGAGATCCTGAGGGTCTCGGGGTCACTACTGAGTATTGTTATACTCACCCATGAACGGGCTATGCGCTCACCTTGTTATGTTGGATGCATACGACATACCTCGCTAACTAAGGTTGAGAGTACCGGGACTTGATGGAAATAAAAGGTGGATTTTATGACGAGTCGATACATGAATGAGACTGACAGACATGGAGTGATGAGGAGGATATTTCTACCTACCCATCATGTTGGAATCCTAGAGGATGACCCAACATCTATATTTTCATTCTTCAGTTGTAATTGTACTTCCAGTTCCTTGTAATTTATAGTTGGGATTGTATTTATGGAACATTTTACTTTTCAACACTATTTTGTTCAGTTTAATTAGTGTTTTGTATCTAGATTTGTGCTCTGTTGTGTGCATTTATAGGTTATAAATGTAACTACATCACATTTTTGAGGAATTATGCCTTTGGTGCTAGTCACCAGCCCCTAGCCTCTGGAAAGCGGGCTTGGGGTAGTAACGGCACGGGCCTCGAGGGACGAGTCGTGAAAAATTTGAATCAAAGGAGTGTATTCTACTGCAGAACTTAGGACTCTGATCTTTTCTATGAAGCAATAGTGTTAAGTGAAGTGAGTGTGGTTTTTAGTTCATGGAGTCTAGGGTTGGTACGGTGGAAGACGTATCCATACATCAGGACCCAGACATCTGATTTCTGAATCAGTGAATGAAAACACTGACTGTGTGTGTTTTTTCGAATGTTTTCTTTATGTCAGCTCACCAGGATATCTCACCATGTATACCTTTTTAACCATAGCACACCTATTTTTTTAGGATGCCTCCACACAGACAGCCGGCAATAGTTCTGAGAGTCGTACACCCTGATATCCCACCGAGTGATGAGGCCTCGGTGCATGGCCCTCATCCAGTAGAGGCACCAGCGATACCATTTACCATTGGGCCACCGATGACACCATCCCCAGCAGCATACATTGCATGCCGCTTGAGCGCGTTGCACGAGTTCTAGTGCTAGAGGCCTCCCAATATTAGGGGTGAGACGGACCTGCATGCGGCTGAGGATTGGGTGGAGGCTATGGTGGGAAATTCTCGACTGGTAGGGACACCAGTAGACCTCATGGTGATTCTTACTGCCAGCATTCTACAGGAAGCTGCGGAAAGATGGTGGAACATGATGCTCTAGTTCCACGATTAGGTGATGCTTCTCTGGGAAGAATTTGAGAGCCTGTTTCGGGCAGAGTTTGTCCCAGCAACCCTTTGGGCAGTGCTCCTACAAGCGATACATCATCTCTAGCAGGGCACCATGAATGTAGCTCTGTACTCAGCACGCTTTACATACATCTCACACTACTCCACCAATATGATGCAGGACCCATTTTTCAAGGCCAAGACCTTCGAGCAGGGACTCAGGACGGAGATCAAGACTTTAGTGATCTCACTCAGCATCCCGACGCATGCAGCAGTGTTAAAGTGAGCCCTCCTAGAGAAGAGTTTCCTTACTGAGTAGTCTCCAGCAGTGAGACCCACCACCGGCAGAAATGTAGGGGAGTCTTCTACAGCTGGCAATATATTGATGTCATAGAGGTCCAAGAGGACCAGACCTATAAGTAGACGACCACATGACTCATGATTGGTTGTGTGGGGCACCTAAAGCGTAGACAGACATGCCCAAAGCATGAAGTGATATGAAAGCGGCAGGTAGGGTTTCATGGCTCGTGACTGCCTGGCCTTCCATTCAGATGATCATAATATGGTCAAAGGACCTCCCAGGCAGAGATATAGATTCGATCAAGGTGGTCTGTAGTGAGTAGGCGGATGCGGCAGAGAAGCCGGCCATGTAGCTGGTAGTGGATGACGATTCGAGGGATTTCCACCACCACCACCAAGTGGTCAACCCCGACCACACGGAGCAGGTGGATAGGGGAGATCTATGCTCCAGGAAGCTGAGGCATACAATCATGGAGATTCGTAGATTATTCGAGGAACGATATGTGTCTACTCCACCATAACTTCAATACTTATAAACATAGGTGTCAGTAACTATTTCATTGCCACTACCATCGTTCATAGCTCGGAGATTCCGACAGAGTCGATGGCTCAATATTTGTGGCTATAGACTCCTATGGGAGTGGATTCGACGATTAATCCCTGGTTCTGGCAGAGTGAGTTTTCTCTAAGAGGCGAGAGCTTCGGCTGGGATGTCTTAGGAGCGGCGTCGAGGCCTTACGACATAATCTTGGGTATGGAATGGTTATCTACAGTCAATGCTCAGATTGACTATATTAGGTGAAATGTGTGGTGTGGCCACTTAGATGGGACCCGGTTTACCTTCACCAGCGAGAAGGGAGCCTTTGAAGAAAATGATGGACTTACTCAGAGGAGAGTTCAGCCGATCACTCATCAGTTGGCTAGCATTACCCTCGTAGCAGTTGATGTGGAGAGTCTGAGCTATCCTGTTCTAGTGGAACAGTACGTGGTTGTCTTCCCTGATGATGTTCAAGGTCTGCCCCCTCACAGAGAGGAATACTATTACATTGACAGGTACCTCAGGATGACACCAATATCTACATCATCATATCAGATGGATCCCACAGAGCTTCTTGAGCTGCGGGTACAACTATAGGACTTGCAGGGAAATGGATTCATCTAGCCAAGTGTTTCTCTTTAGGCATCCCTGATTCAGTTTGCCAAGAAGGAATATGAGAGCATGAGGCATTGTGTTGACTATCGATGCCTTAACCAAGTGACCGTAAAGAACATGTACCCACTACTGAGGATTGACGACCTCTTTGATCAATTGAAGGGAGCATAGTGGTTTTCGAAGATAGACCTCCGAATAGGCTATCCCCAGCTCAGAGTTTGAGATGAGGATGTGAAAAAGATTACTTTAGATTTCAGTACAACCACTATGAGTTATTGGTTATTCCATTTAGCAAAACCAATGCTCTAGTAGTGTTCATGGGACTCATGAATAGGATATTTCAGCCATACATCGATCGCTTTGTCATAATCTTCATTGACGACATTCTGATCTACTCAACTACTGAGGAGGAGCTTTCCAATCATTTGTAGGTTGTTCTAGACAAACTATGAGAGCACCAGATTTATGGTAATCTATTGAAATGATAGTTCTAGATCCAAGAGGTTCACTTTCTGGGACATTTCATCTCAGAGGCTGGAGTGGAAGTGGATCCAGTGATGATTGAGGTGGTACATTCTTGGGAGCCACCCAGGTGTGTGATAGAGGTACATTGTTTCTTGGGATTGGATGGTTATTACTAAAGGTTTGTACTAGAATTCTTCAGAGTTGCAACACTACTATCATCTTTGACAAATTAGGAGAAACCCTTTATCTAGTCGGAGAGATTCCAGAAGAGCGTTCAGTAGATGAGGCAGAGGCTGATTAGTGCCCCCATCATGAGTCTTCTAGAGGAAGGTGTAGGGTATGTAGTCTACTGCGAGGCAACATGGACTAGGCTTGGATTTGTCCTGATGCATCAGCAAGCAGTGATCACATAAGGTTCATGGTAGGTGAGATAACATGACAAGAACTATGCTACCCAGGACCTGGAGTTAGTAGAAGTGGTCTTCGCCTTGAGGATGTGGCGACGCTGTCTGATGGGAGTGAATTTTACCATTAACATTGATCATAATATTCTTAGGTATAACTTCTTTTAGAAGTACTTGAACCTGAGACAACAATGTCGGCATGAGTTCCTCCAGGACTATGACATTGAGATAGTCTATAATTTTGGGAAGGGGAACGTAGTTTCAGATGCACTCAGTAGTTGATATGGTATACAAATGATAAGCGAGGCGATGGAGTAGCTGACTACTTTACAGATATACTTTGTGGATAGATATGGAAAAGCCTTATATCATTCGTTCATAGTCACTCCCCCACTTCTTAAAGGAGTCAGGGGGGCACAACATAGGGACACTGGCCGCAAGACACAACGTGCTCAGATATCCACAGGGTAGGCACATGATGGATTTTCTGAAGGTGGGGAGCACGTCATCCTCTTCGGAGGATGTACTATGGTACCTGTGTCACCTCAGTAGAAAGTGTTGTGGGATTTCCAGACATCCCCTCTAGTGGTACATCCATGAGTGGTGAAGATGTACCAGGATTTCCGAAGACAACACTGGTGGCCGTGAATGAAGAAGGAATTTGCAGAGTTTGTCTCTCGAAGCCTCACTTATCAGCAAGTTAAGGTGGAGCACCAGGTACCAGCAGGCGTGGTTCAGCCTTCAAAGGTCCCAGAGTGGAATTGGGATGGGATATCCATGGACTTTGTGACAGGACTTCCACGTACATCCAGGGTACAAGACTCAATTTGGGTGATCATCGATCGACTCACCATGTTGGCTCACTTCCTACCGATTACAGATCATGGATCTGTAGAGAGCATGGGATGCCACTATGTGCAGGATATTGTGCGGATACATAAAGTAACTTTGACAATTGTCTCTGATTATGATTCTTGTTTCACTTCCCAACTATAGAAGGGGTCGTAAAAGGATTTTGGGACACATCTTAGTTTGAGCACCGCCTTCCATCCTCAGATGGATGGCAAGACTAAGTGGACCATTCAGACCCACGAGGACACACTGCATGCTTATGTCCTCGACATTGGTCGCAGTTGGGTGGATCACTTACCATTGGTGGAGTTTTCATACGACAAAAGTTATTACTCCACCATTGGGATGGTACATTTTTGAGGTGCTATACCAGAGACATTTTAGAACTCCCATGTGCTAGACTAACCCATGGGAGTCATCACTAGAGGGACCAGAGATGGTACGAGATACTATTGAGAAAGTGAATATAATCCAGGAGAGGATGAAGATGGCACAGAGTAGACTGAAGTCATATGAAGATAAGAGACAGAGACCTCTAGAGTGCGAGGATGGAAATACGTCTTTCTACGGGTCTCACCACGATGTGGTTTACAGAGATCTATCTGAGGTGGAAAGTTATCTCTGAGATTCATCTGACCTTTTAGGTCCTCATCAGAGTTGGTGAGGTGGATTACCACATTGATCGTCAATCTCAGTTGCACCGGGTGCATGACGTCTTCCACATATCCCAGTTTAGGTGATACATGCATGACCCCTCTCACATCATCGACCATGGAAGGCTAGATGTCAATGGTGGGGTGAATTTTTTGAATGTTCTAGTAGAGTTTGAGGATCGACATGCATGGGTCCTTCATGGACGGTCGATACGTCTGGTGCGCATTTGCTTGCATCACGAGAACCTCCAGGAGAGCACATGAGAATGGTAGGCTTAGATGCGTGCTCAGTACCCTCACTTATTCCATTAGTTTGAATTGTAGCTTGCGGGGATGTAAAGCCTTTTGGTGGGGAGAATGTAAAGACCCAGAATTTCCATGTTGTTTTTTTTTAATTAAATGTGAATTTTACGAGCCCACAAAAATTGACGGCGCATGATTCTGAGACCCGGTGTGACTGAAATCAGTTTCTAAAGTTTTGTTCGGGTACGTTTAGTGAAAGTAAGAGCAGGTTTTTATAACTTCTTATCTGGAGCGCGGAATTAAAATCTGAGGGAATGGTTGAAATCGTAGCACCAGTATTCACTTAAGAATACTTTCACCTCGATTATAGTTGTTCAACGGTGAAAGTTAGTTTTTGTGTTTTTTCGTGGAAATAATAAAATAAAATAAAGACAAGTTTTATTTTATTTTATCTATTAAAACCACCCATGAGGAAGTTAGAGGTGGGGATTGTAAAGACCCATAATTTTCAAGGAAATTTCTTTCTTAATTTTCTTTGGAATTTTGCAAGAACGCAGTTTCTGACGGCACCTGATTCCGAGGCCCGGTGTGCCCGGAATCATTTTCCGATGTTTGGCTCGGGTACGTTCAGTGAACGGACGAGCAGGTTTTTCTAACATTTGAACCGGTGCCCGGAATCGAATTTCGAGGGCACCGATGGAATCACAGTGCCGATTTTTTCTTAGAAACGCCTCTTCCGGAGTTGTGTTTGCTCGAGTTTGGTTTTTATTTTTTTGGGCTTAAAGTTAAGAAATAAAATAAATTGTTCGACAAACATTATTTTATTTCACTTAAGTCACTTGGAAGCCACTTAAAAGGCACTTAAAAGAGGCTTAAGATGAGTTGAAACGGATATGGTACTATCCAAAAATATCATACCCTCTTGGTAGGATATTTGTGAGGTGGGGCCCACATGAGCCCCGCCGTTTCTTTTCCGCTAATTAACGCACCTGCAAAAACTCATCTTTATGAAAGTCAACTGACACGTTTTCTTAAATTCATAACGCACCATTTAATTGGGCGGTTTTATTCATGAATTAAATGGGCAGTTTCTTTCGTTGAATTAATTATACGATTTAATGGGTCGTTACTTACCTCTTGTTCGTTTGTTGGCGTAATAATAAAATAAGACCAACACAACATTTGGAGGATTACTTGTTGAAAGGCTTTAAAGAGTTCTTGAACCTCCATCCTCCTTCGCGAAGAACGTGAAGAACGCGAAGAACGCTAAGAACGCCGTCACCCTCGGAGTTTGACGACGCTTCATCCGGGACGTTCTTCCCCGCCCCGATCTCTGATCACCAATTACTTGAGGTAAGAGATCTCGGGTTTCTTTTTAATCTCCTCTGTGTTTTTTTAACAAAACATGGATTTAATTATTTATAATTAAATCTGTTGTTTCTTGGTCCGTTGAGTTCGTCGACGCAACGCCGGATTCCGCGACGATGCGACGCCCTTCCGCGACGACGCGACGCCTTCCGCGACACGACGAACCCCTCCTTCCGCGACGAGCAATTCCGCGAAGAACGCTCAGGCGCGACGACTTGTCGAGGTAGGGATTTTTGTTTTGGAAATGCCCTTTTTCCCGTGAACGTTTATTTAAAACTAAAGAGCTGGTTGCAAATGAACAATTTTATTTTATTAAAATTGTTGTTGCATGTGTTGATTTATTTTCTCCCGTTGTTTTATCTAACGCGGAGGGTGCAGGCCAAACGAACACGACCCGACAACCCTCCGTTGTTCTACATGGTTGTGCGGATTTGGCGGGCGATGGAAAATCATGACGCAAGGGAAGTTTTTTGATTCCGCAGTGAATAACGGAACCTGGGAGGAGCACCGGCGCAGACGGGAAGGAAAACGGACCACCGGAGCAACTCCGGTGGCCCGCAGAAGATTCCAGCAGCGCGGGTCGGCGGCGCGGCGGCCCCGGCAGCCAAAGGCGACGGTGCCCCGGCGTGCCGCCAGACGAGACAGCCGCGGCTGAAGCCGCGGTGGCTGCGGCCAACGGACTCGCGGCCGCGCGCGTCCGGTTCACCTGCATGGGACGCAGCAGAAGCCGCGTCCGCGGTTCTCCAGCGCGACCCACGTGGGGCCGCGACATCTCCAGACCGCAGGGGCAGCGCCCCGCGGCGCCCATGCGCTCAGCCGCTCGGCCGAGCCGAGCCAGGCCGGACTGGACCGGGTCCGGCCGGGTTGGACAGGGTCGGGTCGACCCGGTTCACCCGACCCTGGGGGGGGGGGGGGGGTTGGGCCGGGTCAGCCCGGGCCCAGACCCCCGTCTTCGGACCATTTTCGGTCAAATGCATGTAACTTGAGCTATAGGCCTCCGAACGACGCGTCATTAGCGGCAACGTGATCCTTGGATCGAGACGGTCGTTTCGGTATATCGCACTCAAGGTTTCAGAATATTTTGAGTTCGGCCGGGTTGGTTTGTACACGAAACCAACTGGGCCTTCGGAGCGGAAACACTAATATCTTGAGCTACGGACGTCCGATTGACATGCCCTCAGCTTTGTTGATTTCCTCTATGTGAGACGGATCGTTTGGCTCACTCCGCCCGAGGTTTGGATGCAGTTGGAGTATGGTCGGGTTGGTTTTTCCTTAAAAACTAACCGGGCCCCTTGGACGAAAAGGCCAATAACTCTCAGACCTGGCGTCCGATTGACGCGCCGTCTGCGACGTTGAGTTCCTATAGGCTATACGGAACTTTTGTATACATCAACTTCTGACTTTGTTTCAGTTGATGTATCAGCCTTTTGGTTCGTGGAGTGGACCCTCCCGAACGAGCTTGCTGTATGTGGGAACCCTAGAGCTGGCTGCGACTGCTACTGCGACGACGACTGTGCAGAGATCCTCAGTGGACTGCGACGACGACTGTGCAGAGATCCTCAGTGGAATGAGACGACTACAACACTCAACGATCCTATGTGGATTAGTGCTACATGTCCGGTGTGGGCCCGATCCTGTGTGGGTCCGATCCTGTATGGGTCAGCGCTCAGCGGTTTTGTGTGAGCCAGCGGCTACAGGTCTTGTGTGGGCCCGATCCTGTGTGGGTCATTACGGGGGTTAGTACCTATCGATCCTTTGTGGGTCCGACGACTTAGATGGATCAGTGATCATCTTTATCGTCATTCGAAGAAGTATACCTGTGTGAGCTGAATCTTCTGTTTACTCACCTTTGTGGATTATGTTGAGCTATCCTGTGTGGATTTACTGTTTACTCCCCTTTGTTGATTGTGTTGTGTTGTCTTGTGTGGGCATACGTTTGCTTTCCTGTGTGGACTGGGTTGTGCTTGGGCTCGGATGTTGGAGCCGATCGGGAATTGATGACTTTGGTATATGTATGGGCATATACCTAAGCCGTGTCATATGTTACTTCGTGATTGTATCTTTCCTTTGTGGATTATCATTGGTGGATTTCAGGAGACCTTCGGGGGTCTCAGGGTCCCTACTCAGTAGATTATACTCACCCCTGCATGGGTTATCCCCGCACTACGTTGTGTTGGTTGCAGACGACGGACAACGCTGATCGTGGTGGAGGCTTGTGGAGCAGGACGGTACCTGGAGGTGGACCACTGGGCGGGACGTATTCGGAGCGGTCAGGTGGACCTGAGGAGCAGTGGATGCTATCTGTACCCACCCTTCAGGTGGGACATCCAGAGGACGGCTCAACGCTGCGGCTTTTCTTTTCAGTTATTGTTTTTCCCTTTTAGTTGTACTTTATAGTTGGGATTGTATTTCCGGCCCCTTTTACTTTCAGCACAGCTTGTTACAGTTTTTTCTTAGTGTTTACATTTCCGCTTGCTTACTCTGTGGTGCTTGTTTACTTTTCAGGGGCAATTCCTTCCCTTTTTCCGGGATTTACGCCTTGGTTCAAGTCGCCAGCCCCTGGCCTATGGAAGGCGGGCTTGGGGTAGTCACGGCACGGGCCCCGAGGACGGGTCGTGACAAATTGGTATCAGAGGTGGTCGGTTCTACCGCAGACTCTGATCTCTCTTCTATGTGAAGCAATAGTGTTTAGCATATTGAGTGTGGTTATCAGTCTAGGGAGTCCAGTGTTGGTGCAGCGGCCGACGTATCCGTACACCAGGACCCAGACTTCTAATTTCAGACTTAATGCATGAAAACATTGATTGCATGTGTGTTTTAAGTTTTCTTTGTGATTACTTGTGTCAGCTCACCAGGTATACAGTTCTGACCGTGGTGCACTTGTTTCCTTTTCAAAATGGCCCGACGACAGCAGCCAGCTAGGGTTCCAAGGGTAGAGCGCGACGACAGCCCGCCGAGTGATGAGGCCTCGGTACAGGGCTCGTTGACAGCAGAGGCACCGGCGGCACCTTTACCCGCCGAGCCCCCGATGCTTCCAGCGCCGACCGCTGACGATGCACGTCGCCTCGGAGCTCTGCACGAGTTCCAGCGCCAGCTACCACCTAGGTTTCGTGGGGAGACGGACCCCCAGGCAGCCGTGGACTGGCTGGAGGAGGTCGTTCGAGTTTTCAGACTAGTGAGGACACCAACAGACCTCAGGGTGATCCTCGCGGCGAGCCTACTGCACGCAGCAGCAGGATGATGGTAGAGCTTGATTCTTAGGTGAACGATGAGGCCTCTCTCATCTGGACGGACTTCGAGAGCCTCTTCCGCTCAGAGATCGTCCCAGCCACCCTCCGTGTGGTGCGCATCCAGGAGCTTCTTCAACTGCGGCAGGGCAGCTTGACGGTCGCCCAGTACGCGGCGAGGTTCACCAACCTTTCTCGCTACTCGACAGACATGGTACGAGACCCCTTCTTCCGGGCTTGGACCTTTGAGCAGGGTTTGAGACACGAGACCAGGGCATCGCTGATCTCCCTCAGCATCTCGACCCAGGTAGGGGTACTGGAGCGAGCCCTTCTGATCGAGAGCTTTCTGGCTGAGTCCACAACGAGAACTACCGTAGGGCGGCAGGTAGCGGAGTCTTCGGCAGCAGGTAGCCGACGGATGACTCAGGGTTCCAGGCAGACCAGACCTTTCGGCAGACGACCTCGGGACACTGGATCAATAGTGCGGGGAACACAGCGCGGAGCCAGTCTTCCGAGAGGCAGGCAGTGCTACGCATGCAGCGGGCAGGGCCACATGGCTCGTGACTGCCCAACCCGCCGTACCAAGGAGCAGCAACCGGTGGAGGGGCCACCCAGGAAGAGGAAGAGGGTCGACCGTGGCGGTCCGCAGGGAGGAGGCGGACGAGGCAGAGGAGCTAGTCGAGCAGCAGGTGGTGGGCGACGCTTTGAGGCTCTGCCACCACCAACACCACCAGGAGGCCCGCCCCGACCACAGGGAGCTGGCGGACAGAGACAGGCACAGCTCTAGGCAGCGGAGGCCTACGACCACGGCGCGCCAGAGATGATTCGAGGTATGATCTGTGTTTATTCCACCCTTGCTGCAGTTCTTATAGACACAGGAGCGAGTCACTCTTTCATAGCCGCTACCCTTGTTCGGAGCTCGGAAATTCCGACAGAGTCGTTGGCTCGATCCTTACGGCTAGAGACCCCTTCGAGAGAAGACTCGACGATTGTGAACTTTTGCCGGCAGTGTGAGCTTACTCTAGGAGGCGAGAGCTTCGGCTGGGATCTTCTTGTAGCGGCGTCGATGCCTTACGACGTCATCTTGGGCATGGATTGGTTATATACAGTCCTTGCTCAGATTGACTGTTTTAGGTGCAAGGTGTGATGTGTGCGCACCGACGGGAGTAGGTTCACCTTCACCAGCGAGAAGGGAGCCTTAGCAGCATAGGATGGACTCTCGCAGAGGAGAGGACAACCCATCACTCCTCAGTTGGCTAGCCTCATCCTAGGAGCGGTGGACGTGAGGAGTCCTAGTTTTCCTGCAGTGGTGGATCAGTACGCGGACGTCTTTCCCTATGACGTTCCAGGGCTACCTCCTCGTAGAGAGGCAGACTTTTACATTGATCTGTACCCCGGGACAGCCCCGATATCCACTCTAGCGTATCGGATGGCCCCCGCAGAGCTTTGAGAGCTGCAGGTATAGTTGAAGGACTTGCAGGGCAAGCAGTTCATCCGACCCAGTGTTTCACCCTGGGCTTCCCCGATATTGTTCACCAAGAAGGCAGATGGAAGCTTGCGACTGTGTGTCGACTATCGTCTCCTGAACTAGGTGACAGTGAGGAACAAGTATCCGCTACCGAGGATTCATTACCTCTTTGATCAACTCAAGGGATCACGGTGGTTCTCAAAGATAGACCTCAGGTCAGGCTATCATCAGCTAAGAGTTCGAGACGAGGACGTGCAGAAGACGACCTTCAGGAGTCGGTATGGACACTATGAGTTCTTTGTTATGCCTTTTGGCATAACCAACGCTCCAGTAGTGTTCATGAGCCTCATGAACAGGATCTTCCAGCCATAGCTCGATCGATTTGTCGTGGTCTTCATCGACGACATTTTGGTGTACTCGACCACCGAGGAGGAGCATGCCTACCACTTGCGGTTTGTACTAGACACACTCCGAGAGCACCAGCTTTATGGAAAGCTCTCGAAGTGCCAGTTCTGGTTACGTGAGGTCCACTTCTTGGGGCACGTCATTTCTGAGGCGGGAGTTGCTGTGGATCCCGCGAAGATCGAGGCAGTGCTAGCTTGGGAGCCACCCAGAAGCGTGACGGAGGTGCATAGTTTCTTGGGTCTAGCCGGATACTATCGAAGATTTGTGCCGGACTTCTCCAGAGTTTCGGGGCAACTCTCAGCTTTGACGAAGAAGGGGAAACCCTTTGTGTGGTCAGATAGATGCCAGCAAAGCTTTCAGGAGCTGAGACAGAGATTGACCAGCGCACCTATCATGTGGTTGCCTGAGAAGGGAGTTGGATACGTAGTCTACTGCGATGCATCAGGGACCGGACTTGGGTGTGTCCTGATGCTGGAGCGGGCCGTGATTGCCTATGGATCACGTCAGTTGCGGCCGCATGAGCAGAACTACGCTACCCATGACCTGGAGTTAGCAGCAGTGGTCTTTTCTCTGAAGACATGGCTGCACTATCTGATGGGCGAGCGCATTACAGTCTTTTCTGACCACCAGAGTCTCAGGTACATCTTCTCGCAGAAGAAACTGAACCTAAGACAGTGGCGATGGATCGAGTTCCTCCAGGACTTTGACTTTGAGAAAGTCTATACTCCTGGGAAGGGGAACGTGGTAGTCGATGCCCTCAGCAGGAGGACGGGAATCCAGCTACTTGAGGAGGCGACAGAGCAGCTAGTCGCTTTGCAGATATCCTTCGTGGATAGAGATGGAGTAGCCTTCCTTCAGTCTCTCACAGTCACCCCTCCACTACTGCAGCGGGTCAGAGAGGCACATCGTGAGGACGTTGACTGTGAGACGCGGCGTGCACAGATATCCTCGGGACAGGCACGTGATGGTTTCTCCCTTGGAGCAGAGCACGAAGTCCATTTCAGAGGACATACCTTGGTAGCAGTCACTTTACGAGAGGAGGTGCTGAGAGAGTTTCACACTTCTCCTTTGGCGGTACATCCTGGAGTGGCGAATATATACCAGGATCTCAGACGACAGCACTGGTGGCCGGGCATGAAGAAGGATGTGGCAGAGTTCGCTTCTCGGTGCCTCACCTGCCAGCAGGTGAAGGTAGAGCACCAGGTACCAGCAGGCTTGGTACAGCCCTTGGAGGTCCCGGAGTGGAAGTGGGATGGGAGATCTATAGAATTCGTGACTGGACTACCACGCACTTCCAGAGGTCACGAATCCATTTGGGTGATTGTTGACCGACTCACCAAGTCGACACACTTCTTGCCAATCAGAGACCAGGGCTCAGTGGAGAGTATGGGGCGTCTCTACGTTTAGGAGATTCTATGGCTTCACGGTGTGCCATCGATTATCGTCTCTGATCGGGACACTCATTTTACTTCCCAGCTTTGGAAGGGGTTGCAGGAGGCGTTCGGGACGCGGCTACGTCTGAGCATTGCCTTTCACCCTCAGACGGATGGTCAGACGGAGAGGACCATTCAGACTCTCGAGGACATGCTCCGCGCATGTGTCCTCGACTTTGGTCGTAGCTAGGAGTACCACCTACCCTTGGTGGAGTTCGCGTACAACAACAGATACCACTCCACCATCGGGATGGCACCATACGAGGCGTTATACGGCAGACCTTGCAGATCTCTTTTATGCTGGACAGACCCTGGGGAGTTAGCACTTGTGGGACCAGAGATGGTCCGGGCCATGACAGAGAAGGTCCAGGTCATCCAGGAGCGGATGAGAACAGCTCAGAGCCAGTAGAAGTCTTATGCTGACAGGAGGCAGAGGCCATTAGAGTTTGAGGATGGAGACCACGTCTCCTTGCGTGTCTCACCTCGACGTGGTTTATGGAGATTTGGCCGAGGCGGAAAACTGTCTCCACGCTTCATCGGACCATTCCAGGCCCTCAGCAGGATTGGTGAGGTGTCTTATCGCCTGGCTCTACCACCTCAGTTGCACCGGGTGCACGACGTCTTCCATGTATCTCAGCTGAGGAGATACGTGCACGACCCGACACATATCATTGACTATGGGGAGCTGGACGTGGATGATGGGGCGACTTTTGCAGAGGTCCCAGTGGAGATAGAGGATCTACAGGAGCGGGTCCTACTTGGGCGATCGATTCCTCTAGTGCGCATCAGATGGCAGCACGGGAACCTCCAGGAGAGCACTTGGGAGCGGGAGGCTCATATGCGTGCTCAGTACCCACTTTTGTTTCCCTAGTTTATGATGTATCTTTACGGGGACGTAAATCCCTGAGGTGGGAGTAATGTAATGACCCGTAAATTTCAAGGAATTTTTTTTCTTAAATTTCTTTGGAATTTTGCAAGAACGCAGTTTCTGACGGCACATGATTCCGAGGCCCGGTGTGCCCGGAATCATTTTCCGAGGTTTGGCTCGGGTACATTCAGTGAACAGACGAGCGGGTTTTTCTAACTTTTGAACCGGTGCCCGGAATCGAATTCCGAGGGCACCGATGGAATCGCAGCGCCGGTATTTGCTTAGAAATGCCTCTTCCGGTGTTGCGTTTGCTCGGGTTTGGTTTATATTTTTGTGGGCTTAATGTTAAGAAATAAAATAAATTGTTCGACAAAATTTATTTTATTTCACTTAAGTCACTTGGAAGCCACTTGAAGTCACATAAAAGTGGCTGAAGGTGAGTTGAAACGGATATGGTACTATCCAAAAATATCCTACCCTCTTGGTAGGATATTTTTGAGGTGGCGCCCGCACGAGCCCCGCCGTTTCTTTTCCGCTAAGTAACGCACCCGCGAAAACCCGTCTTTATGAAAGTCAACTGACGCGTTTTCTTAAATTCTTAACGCACCATTTAATTGGGCGGTTTTATTCGTGAATTAAATGGGTAGTTTTTTTCGTTGAATTAATTCTAAGATTTAATGGGTCGTTACTTACCTCTTGTTCGTTTGTTGGCGTAATAATAAAATAAGACCAACACAACATTTGGAGGATTAGTCGTTGAAAGGCTTGACAGAGTTCTTGAGCCTTCATCCTCCTTTGCGAAGAATGCGAAGAACACGAAGAACGCGAAGAACGCCGTCACCATCGGAGTTTGAAGACACTTCATCCGGGACGTTCTTCCCCGCCCCGATCTCCAATCACCAACTACTTGAGGTAAGAGATCTTGGGTTACTTTTTAATCTCCTCTGTGTTTTTTTAACAAAACATGGATTTAATTATTTATAATTAAATCTGTTTTTTCTTGGTTTGTTGAGTTCGTCGACGCAATGCCGGATTCCGCGACGACGCGACGCCCTTCCGTGACGACGCGACGCCTTCCGCGACACTACGAACCCCTCCTTTCGCGACGAGCAATTCCGCGAAGAAAGCTCACGCGCGATGACATGTCGAGGTAGGGATTTTTGTTTTGGAAATTCCCTTTTTCCCGTGAACGTTTATTTAAAATTAAAGAGCCGGTTGCAAATGAACAATTTTATTTTATTAAAATTGTTGTTGCATGTGTTGATTTATTTTCTCCCGTTGTTTTATCTAACACGGAGGGTGCGGGCCAAACGAACACGGCCCGACAGCCCTCCTCCGTTCTTCGTGGTTGTGCGGATTTGGCGGGCGACGGAAAATCGCGACGCTAGGGCAGTTTTTTGATTCCGCAGTGAAGAATGGAACCCGAGAGGAGCACCGGCGCAGACGGGAATGAAAACGGACCACCGGAGCAACTCCGGTGGCCCGCGGAAGATTCCGGCGGTGCGGGTCGTCGGCGCGGCGGCCAACGGACCCGCGGCCGCGCGGGTCCGGTTAGCCAGCACGGGACGCGGCAGAAGCCACATCTGCGGTTCTCCAGCGTGGCCCACGTGGGGCCGCGGCATCTCCAGACCGCGGGGGCAGCGCCCCGAAGTGCCCAGGCGCTCGGCCGAGCTGAGCCAGGCTGGTCCGACCGGCCGGGCCGCGCCCAGGCCAGACCGGACTGGGTCCGGCAGGGTGGGACGGGTCGGGTCGACCCGGTTCGGCCGACCCCGGCGGGGGGGGGGGGGGGGGGTCGGGCCGGGTCAGCCCGGGCCCGGACCCCCCGTCTTCGGACCATTATCGGTCATATGCCTGTAACATGAGCTACGAGACTCCGAACGACGCGCTGTCAGCGACAACGCGATACTTGGATTGAGACGGTCATTTTCGTATATCGCACTCAAGGTTTCAGAATACTTTGAGTTCGGCCGGGTTGGTTCATACACGAAACAAACCGGGCCTTCGGAGCGGAAACACTCATATCTTGAGCTACAGCCGTCCGATTGACGTGCCGTCAGCTTTGTTGATTTCCTCTATGTGAGACGAATCTTTTGTCTCACTCCGCCTGAGGTTTGGACGCAGGTGGAGTATGGTCAGGTTGGTTTTGCCTTTAAAACCAATCGGGCCCCTAGGACGAAAAAGCCAATAACTCTCAGACCAGGCGTCTGATTGACGCGCCATCTGCGACGTTGAGTTCCTGTTGACGATACTGAACTTTTGGATGCATTAACTTCGGACTTTGTGTCAGTTGTTGTATCTGCCTGTTGGCTCGTGGAGCAGACCCTCTCGAACGAGCTTGTTGTGTGCGGGAACCCTAGAGCTGGCTGCGACAGCTACTGCGACGACGTCTGTGCAGAGATCCTCAGTGGACTGCGACGACTACAACAGTCAGCGATCCTACATGGATCAGTGCTACAGGTCCTGTGTGGGCCCGATCCTGTGTGGGTCCGATCCGGTGTGGGTCACCGCTCAGCGGTTCTGTGTGAGCCAGCGCCTACAGGTCCTGTGTGGGCCCGATCCTGTGTGGGTCATTGCGGGGGTTAGTACCTATCGATCCTTTGTGGGTCCGACGACTTAGATGGATCAGTGACCATCATTATCGTCATTCGAAGAAGTATACCTGTGTGAGCTGAAACATCTATTTACTCTCCTTTGTGGATTGTGTTGAGCTATCCTGTGTGGATTTACTGTTTACTCTCCTTTTTGGATTGTGTTGTGCTATCTTGTGTGGGTATACGTTTGATTTCCTGTGTGGACTGGGTTGTGCTTGGGCTCGGACGTTGGAACCGATCGGGAATTGATGACTTAGGTATATGTATGGGCATATACCTAAGCCGTGTCAGATGTTACTTCATGATTGTATCTTTCCTTTGTGGATTATCCTTAGTGGATTTCAGGAGACCTTCGGGGGACTCGGGGTGCCTACTGAGTAGCTTATACTCACCCCTGCACGGGATATACCCGCACTACGTTGTGCTGGTTGCAGACGACGGACAACGCTGATCATGGTGGAGGCTTGCGGAGCAAGACGATACCTGGAGGTGGACCACTGGGCGGGACGTACTCGGAGCGGTCAGGTGGACCCGAGGAGCAGTGGAGGATATCTGTACCCACCCTTTAGGTGGGACTTCCAGAGGACGGCTCGACGCTGCGGCTTTTCTTTTTAGTTGCTGTTTTTCCCTTTTAGTTGTACATTATAGTTGGGCTTGTATTTCCGGCCCCTTTTACTTTCAGCACAGCTTGTTACAGTTTTTGCATAGTGTTTACTTTTCCGTCTGCTTACTCTGTGGTGCTTGTTTACTTTTCAAAGGCAACGCCTTCCCTTTTTCCGGGATTTACGCCTTGGTGCTAGTCGCCAGCCCCTGGCCTATGGAAGGAGGGCTTGGGGTAGTCACGGCATGGGCCCCGAGGATGGGTTGTGACAGGGATCACCACACCTTAACCTCCCATGAGAGGTTCTAGAAGTGGGGGCCAGCTGAGGCCTAAACAACCTATTCATGTTTTAATTGTGGTGGGGACCACACGAGTTCTCAAAACCACCCATTTAGAATTTGGGAGAGGGGACTAGCAGACCCCTTATTAATGGGGTTTGTGGTGAGGAAAACCTCTCAACTCCCTCAATAATGTGGAGGAGCCTCTTTAGCTTCCTCCACATTAATTCTTCCAATGCACCAATTTATTTTTCCCACTCTCCCTTAATCAAATCAACTATTTTGAAAATTATTCCATCAACATAATATATTATTTGGAGGATATTATTTCATTTTGGTTGAACTTGGGAGAGGAGAGAGCTTGGGAGAAATAAAGTTCTCCAGTGAAGAACTTCATCTCCCAATGAAGAACACTCCACCGACAAAGAACGCCGATGTGGAATGCCTTCAACTACGAATAATGACCTCCTTCGATCTTCTTCCTCAGGAATTACTCTAATGTAGGACGTGTTCATCTACAATGAATTGATGTCTGCCCTCTCGCAACAATGTCATCCAACTACGAACAAGGTAGCCGATTTTTTTGATTGAATTTATATTCTTGTGATTCATTCATTATAAAACAATGAATGTGGATCAAAAGCTAACTAGTTGATCTATATATGTTTTCCTTTTGCAGGTTTTGGAATTAATCAATGAGGGAGGGTTTGTTGTTCTTAGTTATTGTGAGCCAAATGCCACCACCCAAAACACGGGGGGTGCGGACAAAACCAACAAGGGCCAAAACCTCAGTCATTCTCTTTTGTGGTGTTCATTGAAATGGAGGAAGTAGACAATGACGATGAAGGCGACGAAAGCAACGACCGCTCCACCTGCGGCCTCCATGACCTGCGCCACCCCCATGGTGTTCCGCATCGCCACCAACCAAACCGGGTACGCTCCCCCACGACGCCTCGGCTGAACCGCCCCCGTGGTCTCTGCCCTTCCGGCTGTGCAACCCCGGCCCGAGCCGTAATGGGATCACTGCACCGTCCGACGGCCGAACGACCCCAGCCACCCCGGACTCTGGGCCGAACCAACTCTTGGCACCACCCGACTTCCGAGCTGCCCCGGCCATGCTGGCACGCCAGCCTGGTGCCGCCATCAGCTAAATCGGCCACGGTCGGGCCGGGCCTCGGTCGTGCCACCCTAGCTCACTGGCTTCCCAAGACACCTCGATCCATGCCATGTAACCCTCCGGGCTGAACTAGCCTCGCGGCGCCCCCTTGAGATGCCCTGGTCGAACCCACCCCCTCGCGGCGTCCCAACCGAACAGGCCCGTGCCCTCACGGCGCCCCGGTAGAACCGGCCCGCGGCCTCGTGGTGCCCCGGCCAAACCAGCCTCTTACGACACCATCTGAGCCGAGTTGCCTACACGGCGCCATTTGGGACAATCCACTCTCGCATCGACCCTTGGCCAGTCCACGCCCTCACGATGCACCATTGCGGCCCTCCGCAACCCCTCACAACACTCTCCGACCCCTCGTGGTCAGCTGGGATGGGCCAAACCTAATGGGCTTGCCATCCCACCAGGCTAGGCCTAACCTAATGGGTCAGGCTGGGTCAGGCCGGGTCGGTCCGACCAGGTCAGAAAGGACATAGGTCCACTACGACTCTTTACTTTATTTAGGCTATATCATTGGCACCGACCATCCACTTGACGAACTGTCTGCGACCTCAGTATTCTTGGAGCATGGCGGTCACTTTGAGTATACACCACTAGAGTTTGGGGTATAGTTGAGATACGATCAGGTTGGATTGTGCATGAATCCAGCCGAGACCCCGGTACTAAAAGGCTAACAACTCACAGACCGGGTGTCCGATTGACACATCTTCTATTGCGTTGAGACCCCAATGTCATGCCAGAACTTTGAGATACATCTTCATGGAACTTCTTGACAGTTATAGTATCGACCAGTAGCTCATGGAGCAGATCCTTTCAGTGACGAGCAGGCAGAGTGCAGAGACCTAGTAGCTAGCTGAGACCTGACGACTAATGATCATTTGACTCGGAGTTATTCTACTAGCCCTGTGGAGAGATCATGGTTGTGGTGGCAGACCCATAGTGGAGGAGCATGCTTGGTGATGCATCAGACCCAGGGTACTCGACTGGAGGAGTACCTCAGTAGTCCATGGTAAGTGGGAAGCGCCTCTTTGTGACGTGGCAGTCCCATTCTACTCGACAGAGGAGGAGTTCTCTAGCAGATGAAGTTTCAATAATTTGCTGGGGATGTTTCTTGATACTACCCCTAATATAAAATCCTACTTGAGCTGAGTCAGTACTTTAGTGTTTACCTCATGATTGGGATGGATTAATTAATATATTAGGTATGTGTATGGGCATATACCTGTGTATGGTTATCTATTGATTTCCTTACTTTGTGGTTTTTCCTTGGTGGATTTGTGAGACCTTGGGTGCCTTGGTGTCTGTATTGAGTATCATTATACTCACCCCTGCACAAGATATGCCTGCACCATGTTGTGTTGGATGCATAGGACAGACAACGCTGACTGAGGCTGAGAGTACTAGGACTGGACAGTACCTAGAGGTGGACCTTACGACGAGTTGGTACACAGAGGAGACTGACAGACGTGGAGTGCTGAGGAGGCTATCCATTCCAAGCCTTTAGGTAGTAATACCAGAGGACGACCTGGCAGGTATTTTTCCTTTCTTCAATTGTATTTGTACTTTTAGTTCCTTATAAATTACAGTTGGTCTTGTATTTCTAGCCCCTTTTACATTTCAGAACACTTTTGTTAAACAATTTACTTAGTGTTTTGTATCAAGTTGTGTGCTCTTTTGTGTGCGTTTATAGGTTATAAAGTTAATTCCGTCCCTATATTAAAGAATTACACCTTTGGAACTAGTCTCCAACCCTTTGTCTATAGAAGGTCGGCTTGGGGTTGTCACGACACGGGTCCTGGGGGATGGGTCGTGACAAATATTTACCAGGATTTGATACATATTGATCCTTTTGAAGAAGTACACATCCGTCATTTTTAGTCTCCACATAGTTGAGTGGAAGCAAGGATACATCAATATTTAGACCCATCCATGATGATGTGAAAACAAATGAGATTCAGTTGACCATAAAGAGAATGGATTTGACATAGAGTCATCAGAATTGATAATATAATCATCTATAATGACATTTTTTATCTAAGGTTAATGATAATGTGTTTTGAGAATTTCCCCAAAAATTTGGAATCCTCTTTTTGGTATGAATGAAATGTTTTTCCCCGATAAATATTACATTTTTAGAAACATTATTGAATTTTTTAGATTCCATTTTTTTTATTATCAACATGTTTTAGTTGAATGAATAATGTGTTTAAGGTTTCTCATTGAAAGAAGTACCAACCTATTTTTGACCATGTTATTAGATGGTATCTCATTTACCTAAATCCTGATGCTATGTTGATTCATTTCTTGGTATGTAATGTGGGTACAAATTATAATATCTTTAAGTGGAAAAGTTTTGGTCTGGTATATATTTTTGGAAATAAGGTAAGATTCAGGAGGAAAATTTGGAGAATGAGAAGGAAATGTTAGGGAACTATAATAGACTCTTTTTGAATAACAAGAATTATCTAATTTTTTGATATCAAAAGGCCAATGGTGGGTAAAATGTAGAACCCATATTTTTAAGCACATGGCACTATTTTATTTATATTGAGTTTATTAAATGAGTGGGTTGAGTCTCATAAATTTTAGTGGGTTTTGGCATGGATGTGAGGTTTTTGATGGGGTTCCCGTTTGGGAATGAATAAAAGAAATCATGAAGCATATTCAATAAACCACACAATGGAAAAAGTGAGAAATGGGGAGGCGCATTGTTTTTATAAATCACGCGAGTTTATAGGAGAACCCAATCGTAATGAAATAGTGGTAAAAACATATTTGGTCCATGGTTTTTGAAGCCATGTGATCCAATCGTGTGAGATGTTGGATTTTGATAGTAGCACGACATGGTTAAAACAAGGCTGGACAAACTGTTCAGCCTAACCATGTAGAGAATATTTGGAAGATCCTAAAACTTGGATATAATACTAAAAATACATTTAATTCTTTTAAATACCATAATATCAAAATATAATAAATTTATTTTTCTCTATATTATTTAAATCCATTTACATTAAATTTAGAGGTGACTCCAAGGTAACTTGAATCATGTTCTAGGACTTTATTCTTTAGAAAGAACTTTTTAATCAACATTCTTCATAGATATATCCTTTACCTATATCCTATAATAAAATATCAAATCTATTCTTAATTGATTCTTGTTCCTTGATAGTAATATTAATGTTTCATTAATGGATTAATTAAAGATAAGGATATTCATGGATGGTTCTAGAGTTGTTTTGTTTCATTCATTGTTTTTTCAAACTGTAGTGAGGTAGGTGGATTATCGATTATCTCCATATGAATTTTAAATTTAAGGAATTGTTTTTGATAAATTAATTTTGTGAAACTTATAAAAAACATGGTATATTCACAATGGAAACCATATTGGAATACAGATTTTGAAATTTTAGAAATTTTATGGTTTCTAAAAATATTATATTTTAGCATAATTTTAAGAAGATTAATTTCAGATTATTATGTGTATTTAATTTAATAGAAAATTCCATGAAAGTGTTTTTTAAAGAATGAATGTTTTTTATGGAATGGTTTGGAATGGGATTTTTAATACGTGGATGGTGTGAGTTAATTTTCATAAAACATGAACCAGTGCAAGTGGTGTCTGCCATTGGAGATCATTTTATTGGACACATTATAGAGACTTGGTGGATCAAAGATTGATCCCTAATTATTATGGAGGTATTTCAGGAGAATCCTTGGTGGGAGTGGATACATGGTCATAGGTAGGAAAATTAAATGTGAAATATTTTATGCTTTCCAATTGTTTAACAAGAATATTTATTAAATAGATTATATAAAATATTATTACATTTAAAAAAACTATTAGATAAATTATCATTCCATGATTTTTACTACTATTGGGAGTTTTAAAATCATTTGGGAAATACTAATGTGTTTAGACACACACTCTACTTTAAACAATTATGAATTTGATGATTTCATCTATCATATACATAGTTAATGGAATGATATTTTAGTTAATTTGGGACTCTTCTTGATACCATGGTATTAAAATGTGGATTTGTATCTTTAATGTGTTTGGAATTTCTATTTTATGTCACATAGTAATTTTTTGTTTTTGGGAATTTTTGTTCTCTTCGAGTATGCCTTTTGGTTTCCCCTTGTACATTGATATGATCTATTGATTTGGTTATTTTATTTCTTCTATTTGGTACTCATGAAACAAATAGAAGTTTAGTTTTTTATAATTTTTGGATGTTTTATCCTTAAAATGGAATAAAATCCTCCCCAAATTTTCATGAGTACCATAGAATTCATTTCCAGCCCTTGGTGTCTTAGGGATGTCACCTGAGTCCTAATAGAACACCCATCACTTCTCAAGACAATTAGAAGTAGGAAGATATTACATTATCCCTTTAATATAAACTTTTTCATATATATTGTGTATAATGACGCTATTATTTCTTAATATTCAATAAATATTTTAAGATGATATAAGAATATGTAAAACGAAACCACTCACTTAATAATTAAACTTCTTTTTGAAAACATCCATTGATTTTCACATTAAGTCTTATATGGTTGTCCATTTTCACAATATAGGGCCAATATAATGTAGCAAGGGATGTTATAAATGTATTTGCGGTTATATTAGTTGATATATATGTTTCATTATGTTTTATGAAATTAGAAGAATATGTTCCCTTTTATAAAAGAGGGGAGGGGTACTCTTGTAAATTTTAAAAATATTAAATTAATATAATTTATTTTTATATTAATATGGATCTCAAATGATAGAATTATAATCTATACAAAGGAAGAGTCAAAATCATGCCATCGAATACAATTATTACAATATTTTTTGATGTTTTGAACCATATCATTTTGTTTTAACACGTTTTATCCAATTTTACAATTACTACTATATTTTTTTTTAATTTTAGGGTCATTATAGTTACTATAAAAGGTAAATTAGATATAAAATGGACCATGATTGATATTTTCATCCTTATATGAATCTGTTGTCTGAATACTATATTTTTTTGGAATTTTAAATCAATCAATAATATATTATAAATCATAAAAGATCATTACTGTCAAATGTAGAACAATTTATTAACCTTCTCAATAATAAACTATTGAAAACTAATTAAATGGAATAATGTCAATTAAAAGAACCCCTAAATTTTATATGCTTTCATAAAAACCATTTATGAATAAAATTATTTCAAATTATATTAAATTTATTAATTATGTATCATTTATTATATTGTAATTATTAATCAAATAATTTCCACATAAGAGTTTACTAATCTTTGAAGTTAATCATTTGACATGTAAAATTTAAAAACAAAGTAATATGATAAAATCAATAAATTTATATTTAAAATTATTATTCTAACAGAATATATACTATGTTTATCACATTGTTAAAAACATAATAATAATAAAACAATTTCATTGGCATTATTAAATTTTCTTTATGTAAAAATATAAAAAAGATCAAATATTAGAAAAAGGTAACATAATGTGATATATTCAAAATTTGGATATTTATTTACCATATATAAACATATAATTATTTAAATTATAGTGATATTGTAATTTTTTACTCTTTATCATACTACTTTCTAAAATAATTACCACATTTATCATTTACATTTGTAAAAAAATTATTACTATTTTTATTCATAATGTCCAAAAATAAAAGGGCCCTTTTTAGCAATTTTATACATTGTTATAAATAATTGTAATATATTTCTATGAATTCCTATCAAATAAGTGTACTAATTTATCTTACGATTAGAATGTAAAATGAAACAAAAAATAGTTAAATATTATTTTTTTAATAAAAACGTTTTTATTCAAATATCAAATATAAAATTCATGAAAATGAAGATAATATGATTAATTATTTTAAAAAGTAACTAATTAAATTTAAAATATAATAAAAAATATAATTTTAAAATTTAAATTTTTTGATAAAAATATATATTTCCAGTAAAAAGCAGTATTTTTCACTATTCAACAAAAAATCTAATATTTCGTATTTTTTTTGTATTTTCATAATTTGTTAAGATTGATGATATTTTTCTAAAATAATATTTAATTTAATAAAATAATAATTATAAAATTTACAAAAAAATTATTAGTCAACACCCTCAAAAAATTTAATAATTTTTTTAAGAAATCATGTTATTTATGAATAAAATGGACTTACCAAAAACTGGGTGTTGATTTCATGATTAGTAATAATTACTTATGTATTTAATATAACCTATAAATATATGAAATTAATTATTTAATTCTTTTCATTCATACCAATTTAACTACAATGTTTTACTTTCCAATATTAAATAATTATATTTCATTGATTTTAGGCTTAGTGTTCTAGGTTGTAAATGCTATCAAATAATGTTTTAATTTTAAACGATCAAGGTTTTACATTACCTAATCCGCACTTTAATAAATTTAATCCTATAAATTTGGGATTTATATCTTTAATTAATTGTATAAAAGTTGAAAATACCATTATTTAAATATAATATTGTTAAAAGGGTAAATAAAACTTCATATTGATAAGTGAGAAACGGATGTGAAAATGAAATCTAGAATAAAACATAATTGGGTTTCAGAATAATTTTTTATGGAATTGAAAATATGAACATATATTAGAAAAATAATGATGAAGGAAAAATTGATAGTGGTATGGAACATAGTCATGAGAAAGATAACGATCACAAAACCATAAATCTGTGATGGATGAAAAGACCATCGATTCATCAGAAATAATCAAAACAGGTTATACATTTTTTACAATATCCATTTCCTAGAGTTGTGGAATTCGTTCGACATATATATTATTAACATAAAGATTTATAGTTACTTTTCATGTATATTTTCATTAATTAATCAATTTCAACAACAATATCATTTTTTATACAAACATTGTGTATTCAAGATTAATTTCTCATTCTTAAATCTCTAAAATAACATTATTATGAATAATATACTACATAGTATAATATTACTATACTAATCCTATATTTTTTACATTTTTAAAATCGTTAATTGTTAGTACAATATAATATAAACTTTTATGTGATGAAATAATACCGTAATCATCATAATTTAATATTAAAACCCAAATTCAATAATAAATTATTGTATAAATATCAATCCTTAAAATTAATTAATATATTTTGACTATGATTGAAACAAAATTATTAGACTGATTTGATAACATATCCTTCCAATATTTCTCTCCAAATCATTTTAATCATAATTTAGATTTGAATGAAAAAAATATATGATATAGTCATATAATCTCAATGAGATGCCAATCAATTCCATAACTGACATGAATCAACAATAATCAATGTTAAGTCATATATTCAACCTATATATAATTAAAAACTAATCCACAAATAAAATTACATAATGATATATTTACCATAATCAAATATTTTTCCCAAAATATTTATCCACATTATAAATAACATTAATATCTTAACCTTAAACACTCTCTTCAGTCCCATAGTTTTCCTTATACCGAACCATATGTTCCAAATTTATAATAACACATAATTAAAACAATAAATAATATCATATAACACATAAAGATTATTATATTCATAAAAAAGGATGAAAAATATAAGTGATTTCTTATTCAAATAATATATCATTTTAAATCAAATAGTAACACATATCTAAAAAATATTCTCCCAAAATATCATTAATCACCTAGAAACTAGATCCCATAAATCATAAAAATGGGGTGTATAAAAAATTGATTTATGAAAACAATAAACTAGAAAACCCATAGTGGTATCTAGAACTCTTAATATGACATCACAAGAATATTTAATAATATACAACGTCGTATAAAAATTTTAATCGATGTCAATTGTATGGATAAAACCTTAAATATTAAATATTAATGTGTCATTAGACTGTAATTCACCTTCTTGGATTTGAAATAATATATATGTCTGACTGATTTAGAGAGATAGTTTGTATCACTGATATAAAGAAATGATATTTTAAAATGTGGGTAGATTTGTTTAGTATACATTTTTTCGAAAAGAAATTAAAATATAAAACCTTTACTCAGATGAAACATCATCCTAATTCTCATATTGACAAATTCCATATACATAATCCGCCATAAATCAAAATGGATTTCATTTTAAAAAATGTAATGAGAATAAATAGCTTGGTTATGTACAAAAAATAATGAATGAAGCCACTAGTATATGAAATATTATACAAAATATTTCTTATCAAGGTAATTTTTTAGTTCAAATTAACATTTAGTCACATAAGAATTGAACTTATATGATGAAACATTTTCATAAATAATTTCATAATAATTCAAAAAAATAAAATTAATACATACAAATTATTTATTTAAATTATTAAAAGTTTATGAATTTTTTTTCAAGAAGTTATACTTTTTACCCTTATAAAGTTAAATATATGTTCCCTTATACATAATATTATTTTCATAGCATGAAAAATCAAATGATTTATATAAAAACCATTGAAACAATAAATAAAAAATATATGTTTCGTAGGGAATCATTTTCATTTAACTATTACATATGTATTAAACTTCAATGTTACATAATTAGTATACCTCATGGTTACACTTTGAATAACCTGAATTGTTATACTTGGAATAAAAATAATCGTTAGACATGATATAACCCTCATGGTCAACATCTAAATATATATCTTATACAATAAATTGGAGTCTATACTCGACTCCCTCATCCTTATTATTAAATATGACCACCCATCCTCGATAATTATCAATATCCATAAAATTTTCAATACATATAAAACACTTAAATATAAAAATATTAATTACACCGACATGAAATCTGTTCGGATATTGATATATCATCTATCATTAAAATATGATTTTCAAAACTAAAATTTCATGAAAATATTTAATAATATATTTTATTAAAAAAACTAAGTACAATTATTATAGGATCTATAAATTAAATAACGCCTATGGAGGAGGGAAATCCCCTGACGTTTAAATGTTAAAATATATCATTCTTTTTTTCAGCTGTAATGAATGTAAAATCATTCTATGGAAACAATTTATAAAAATTCATTTTTTAAATTTTTTCAAGAATTTCAAAATAGTAATGAAATTACTGATATAATTATATCATTTACTCACACAAACACACATAATTATTTTATGAATACGCAAATGGGAGAAGATCATTGATGGAAGGGAAATGTTAAAAGGTGGTATTTATAAAATAATGTCTTTTACCATGAGTCAAAATAAGAATATAAATTATATTCCTACATGAATAAAAAACTATTTTAATTATTTATTATTTAAAGAACAATTTTATTTTTATTAAATTTTTTTATATTTATTACCTTTCTTATTTCAATTACATAATCATTTGATTTTTTTTAGATGGTTTAATGATATTCGACACATAGTCCCAAAATGTATTTGGTACACTGGAAATAATCAATGAGGTCATTATTAAATCATCATGAGAGAAATTATAATAAAACAATTAACAATTATTTATGTCAATAAAACTTTTAAAACCTATCTTGAAATATTGTAATGAAAAATGAACTACATTACAATCATGGTGAGAGTAGGTTGTATATATTCTTTAGTAAAGTACCTATTTTTTAAAGACCATAAAGGAAAAAATTTATGCATAATATTATATTTTAAGAATCATAATTTTATCATAAATACCATATTATATATTTTCATAAACTAATATAAATATTCTATATGACGTGGAGATGTAAAACAAGCCACATTCCTTTGTGGCTGTGATAGACTAGACATAAACACAAACAATGTTATATTTTTTCAAAAATGGAATTTTCATAAAATATATGATATATTAAATATTAATAATTTAAAATATTTCAAGAATATAATATATACACATTAATTCTATCATTATTACTAGACATGAAATGTTGTTCTGGGAATGTAATTCCATCAGTCCATGCGCCTTTAGTCCGTCGTACATGATAAAATCGATTTTTTACATAATTATTGAAGAGTATATGGATATGTGTTATTTTAATACAATAATAAGATCATATTACATATAATATACTATTTTAATTATTTCTTCTTGTTTTATGAATATCTTAAGATGTAGAAGAAGTAATTAATCCAAAATTCCCTGTTAAGAATTAAAACTCTTCTTCGGATAATCCCATTCATTTCACACATCAAGGACATTATGGATAAAATTATACTGAAAATTGGACCGTTGAACGTGGGGATGTATTTTATGAACTTATTTGGAAATTAATTACATGAAAAATTTGTTTTGGACATGTATAATCATTATAATAAGAGGATCCCTATAACATGATTAGGGATGGGCACTTATCTATTTGTTTTTACCTAATTTAATAATTTTGTTTAATTACAGTGATAACTTTGTTTTTAAAATTTTCAGGTGAATTTGTTTACTATTAAAGGAAAAGGTTCCCCAAAATTAAAAATGGTTTATATTTACATCTTTATTCAAATAAATTTTCTGAATATAAGAATTTGTTTTAATTCTATATCATTTAATATATTATTATTTATTATTAAATATCACTAATGTAAATTTTAGAACAATTCATTTAACTTGAATTTAGTAACATCCTGGATACAAAGAAATTTATATATAATCAGAATACACATACCAAACAAGTTATTTTTATTCAAAAAAATATTTTAGATATCCTTTTATCTTATATTTCATTTATTATTTTTAATATAGTTTATTTTATTTTTTAAAAATTTTGAATAATTACTAACCAAGCATTTTGTAGGACTTGGTGGTTTTAATATAATAAATAATAATTAAAAATAATTATCCATTATGAAATATTGGATTTAGAAGTTCTATTTTAATTGAATATACGATTTTTTATTTACTGATTAAAAATATAAATATAGTAAAAAAAGAGAATGAAATTTTTGAATTTTGATAATATAAGATAATATAAATGTTAAAATGATGGATACTTGGGGGAAAATAGACAAATATTCTAAATTTGGATGACTATGGACGTGATATTATCATCTCATAAAAATTAAGAATGGTTTAGCGATAATTTTTGTATTTTGTCATATTACTATTAAACATAATTACCTGATTTACCCTTTTCTATGGTAATGAAATTAATATAGATACAATTCATAATTTATAAAAACTAAATCATCATATTAACATAATATGGACCTTATGGTTCCAAATATGGAATCATGTTTTCAAAATGTATTCCAATAATCAGTATAAATTAATTCAAAATTAAAATTAAAAACTCAATGAAGGCCATTTAATAAGAAAAATTACTCTTTTATAATATATATATATATATATATATATATATTTCATGTATACAATTAATTTCAATGAAAATAATTGAATGAGGCATAATAAATTGAAGAAAATAAATTTTAAATCTCGTCAAAAAATTAATTTCAATTAGTAAACACGTGAATAGAAATTACAGTGTAAAATAAAAATCTATAGTTTTCACTATTTAATTTTCAAATTAGGATTCCCAATAAATGAAAACAATTATAAATAAGTTAATTTTGATATAATTATTTTCAAAATTAGATTAATTTTACTATGGAATAATTATAGATGATCGATAATGTTGTTGAATTTCGCTCACAAGAAATAATAAAATGAATTTATGAATTAAATAGACCATTCAAAAATAAAATAGCTTTATTAAAAATTGATTTCATATTTCCTATTATTTAGTGAAAATATTATCATGGATTATAAAATTTATATATGTATATTATATTGTATCAATCCTACTCATTCATGCCAATTTAAATACATTTTTTCAAAATGATCATATTTTTAATAATAATATTTCATAGTTCATTAAGGCTTGGTGTTGTGTGTCATACAAGATATCAAATATAGTTTTATTTTTAAAATATGTGGTTAATCTAACCATAATTTTTATTTTAGGACTGATCTTAACAGATTAATAAATTTAAAATAATCCATAATGAAAAAATAAACCATCAAATTTCGATGTTTACATAACCCATAGAGACTTGAGTTTCTCAAACACGGATATTAAAACTTATTTGATTAGTATTTATTATATGACAAAAAATCATTCTCGAGGATCATAATAGATTATTGTATATTGAAACATGGAAGAAATATTTTATTATGGATAATTATCTTCAACATCTCACTTAATGGTCTTTCAATTTTTTACTCTTTATATACATACCCTGCATACAAACTTTCTTGAAAGACATGGGGAAAGGAAAAATAATAATGGGTTAGCTCAAATGCTCAATAAGGGTAAATAAAAAAGATAATTAGGCATCAAATGAGAATAATGGGATGAGTACATTAGCATAACATTGAAAATTTATATAGTTCCTATAAAATATCATAAACAGGAATCATGGGATAAATTTTTGTAGCTCTTAAGTCCTTAATAATAATGATATCAATGAATATGATCAATGAAAAAAATAAAATTGAATGTTGAAATATATTTTTTCCATTAATATAAAAATATAAAATATTATTTCAGGGGTACCTACCAATACATTCATAACATGTTTTTCTCTGGCTAACCACCTGTATGCCGTCTTCAGGATTGGAAAACCTCTCATGTACCCTCTTTCGGCCATGGGATGGCTAGGAGTGTACCCTTATTTTAGGCGGCTTATCCTTCATGGAGGGACACATCACCATCCATAGTGGAAACCCATACATCATAGTGGATTAAGTCCCTTACTGAACTGAGTTCTCTTCCCATTGTATTTATTTCTCTCTCATGATATATAAATCACTACTCATTGTATTAGAGGGATATATAGGTCCTGCCCAACACATATTAAAAACTATATTTATGTGAGACACCTGATCATAAACATCAACCAACTCATTACACAGGAAATAAAATAGATATCATAAAAATTTATTCATATAATAAAATATGGAAAATATACCTGTTACATAATCATTTCATCATTTAATAACCCATGAAAAGAAACAATTTTTATAAAAATTTAAGCATAATATCACCCATGCAAGAGAAAGTGGTTTTAGAAAAAGCATTTCCTTACAAATATATATAGTTAAATGAATAAAAAAGAATTATTTCTTTAGATAATATCCCATGTAAATCATAAGATAAAAAGATAAATTCAACATAGATGGAAAATAGTTTTGGAAGACTATTGAAGACATTTCTTAGAAGAAAATAACAATTCATTGAAAATCAATCTGTAAAACGTGAAACGTTATGAATGTCCTTTTATTTAAAAGTATCCATAAACAATTATAATGGATTCCTTTAAATAATATGTAAACCAATTTTTAAAACATAATTAACTTTCTAAATAATTTTCCGTGAAAAAGAGCGTATATTATCATTAAAAATCAATTTGGATGTTTTTTTATAACCATTATTTTTAATAAAATTGTAATATGAAGGGAGAGTGAAATAATTAATGTTTTATTAAAAACATATTATTAATTATTATAAGTAAAATAGAGTGTATAAAGTATCCCATTACATGATGATATCAAGAATATAAATTGGAGAAGAAAAGTCATGAAAATTTTTGGGAGATGGATCATATGATTTCATCAATGGATGTATAATCATAAACAATCCTGATAAATTATGAGATTGTTGAAACTAGCTCATACAACTTTTGTAACATTAATTATTATTACATATTAAAAAATAAAATTACTAGAAGAATAAATTTTCATGAAAACAATGAGATTCAATATATAACTTGAAAATGTGTTTTTATAAACACCTTCAAAGATATTATAGCTTCTTAATATAACATGTTTCTAAATGAATTAAAATTGATATGGAATTCCCATACTGATTTTGTAACATTGAAACTATAAACCCATAGATGATATATCATAATATGGTTATCAAAAAACCAAAAATTTAATTTTAATGATTTATAATGTAAATGAATAGGTAGTAAATACAAAACATATATGGGATTGGTGGTGAATATAGAAAGTGTCTCAAGAGTGGTGAATATGGCATAAGTCTCTTAGAGAATAAAGTTAGACTAGAAACCCCCTTACCTTATTCCTTCACTACCTTAGTACACTTTTAGACATCCTATATAATATATAAAATTTTATAATTAATGTATTAATGAATAACATTAATAAATATGATATCAGATATTTTCCTATATTACATATTATTACAGTTTTATTACAAATTTCTTGTTAAAGTCCTACATCGGTTAATAACTAATTTTTTCATATATGTTTTGACTTGTTATTTTTGGTCCCGTTAATTTGATATTGATTTAATAATTTAATGAATTTAAAAAATAATATATATATATATTATATTAATTATATAAGTATTTATAGTAATCTATTAAAGATAATGATAAAAAATGAAGTAAACCATTTATAGAGACGGTATGTCGTACATACACATAACAACATTTCAAATTTATTTTTCTATTGAATGGTTGACAAATAAATTATATATATATATATATATATAATGAGTGTAATATTTTTTATTTTTCTATATATCACATATTTTCATCAAATAAGTCATCAATTGATTCTATGTAAAGGATGAATGAATCACATCACTTCGCGAGTCCGTACTCTGCAGCACACACAAACGACGTTATCTAATTCCCACAAAATGTAAGGAAGGAAGGTATGTGTTATATAAAAACTAGAAAAAATAATATTTCATAAATATAAAATATATATATATATATATAATATAAATAGTATTATTATCATTGTTACCAACCATTAGTGGTGGTAATAGAAAAATGAACAATATCTTCTCGGGAGGTAATAGTCATCTATACACACGATCGTTGACTTCGTAACCCATTTGATAGAAGTGTTTATAGTTTTATCTATTACCCTTAAACAAAAATATATTAGTATATTTAAGATATTTGGGTTATTATATAATCATTATATAAAAAATAATTCCTGGGTTCTATGGTAGAAATAAAATAAAAACGTTCATTAATGATCACTACCTCTTTTTCAAGTATCTCCATTTTTGTTTCACCAAAGTCCTTACATGGATGGATTTATACAAAGAGAAAGGATTAAATGATGAGTGGTGGGTTGTTTGGAATGGATTTTTATTGGTATTGGATTACCCAAAGGATTTATAGGTGCAATGAGAGTAGGATATGGGTGTCCTTTTTTATGGGTGTTCAGTTGGAAGCTAGTAAATTTTGGAAATAGAGAATTCTTCCCATATTTTGAAAATTTTAGAATTTTAAATAACGAAAATAAATTCTAACCATATACATGATAAGGTCCCAATATGACTCTTAATGGATTTTCAAAATGTTTTTGATCATTTTTTACATTACATTCAATATTTTACTACTAAGTAAACTATTTTTATCATTATTCATAGTAACTATTTTTAATTTATTTTCAATAATGACATTAGTGAAAAAAAATTATCTTTATTATAAAATATATATTAGGATGATTGAAAATATGGAATATATATTTTTAAAATTAAATTCATTGAGCTGGAAATAGTTAATTTAAAATTAATCATGTAGAAATGTAGAGAAAAAAAGTTTTTAATGTGAAAATATCAACTCTCAATAATGTTTTCATATTAAGATTTCACATTAAAATGGTTAAAATTAACCAAATTTTATTAATATTTGTTGAATAAAACTAAAAAATATTTATAACTAATTTAAAATAAAATTCAAAATTATCTATAAATTAAACAGAAACGATTTTTTTTAAAAAAATTATTGTTTTTCATTATTCATCATGAAATGATTTTTTTCAGAAATAAAAAATATTGACACCAAAATAATTCTAAAGTTCTTATTTAAAAAAATGATATTTATTTTGTCATATTTAATTTATTAACTTGTCAAAAGTAAATATTAAAATATGTTCTCTATTAAAAATATATAAATCTACCATTTAGAGAAATGCATCTTTTTTTGTGTATATTTGGATTTATTCTTTTCTATTCTATTGAAAACATAAAAGGTAAATTTAAAAATTTTTATATAATTTAAAAAATATATATCATTTATACCATTCATCAAAATTAGTTATTAAATTTATTAATATAAAATATGTCTCTGCAAGGAAAGCAGTGTTTGAAAAAAGAAATATTATTATTTTCAAATAGTTCTTACATTCATTAGTAATAAATTTTTTACCGAAGATTAATTTTTTAAAACATGAATAAACCATATTTTCATAGTTTAGTTAATCGTTTTCATACTATACATTACAACGTATATGGGAAAACTATAATAATATTTTTATTATATATTACCTTTTCGTTTAAATTTAGTCTTGCATGTACCGAAAGATAAGATCTGTTTTGCATGTAATTCAATTTAAAAATGTTCTTTCATTAATAAAATCCAAATCAGTGTCTCATATTAATAATATATAATTTAAATTCATTAAATGTAACAGTTTTAATTTTATATTTTGTGTAAATAATGATTATAATTGTGTATCAAGTAATATAATCCATTAATAAAACATGAATAAAAATTAAATGATTAATTGTACTTTTGTGTAAATAATGATTAAAATTGTGTATCATGTAATTTAATTCATGTTTTATTGATGGATTAAATTACATGATACACAATTAAAATCTTCTAATCTGATGATATATATTCATCCTCTCCCATAAATGAATTCCTTTTTCATATAGGTCATAGACACAACCAATGTACACGAATTCATCAGAACCTTAGGAAATAAAACATAAGAGAGATGAGTAAAAATTATTATTAAGGATATATAAGGATGATTCATAAGCATGGTATATGCATAAGGTCAAGGGGACAAACGATTAACATTAGAAAAAAATTCCATTCATATCAATGATCATGAATTGAATAATAGAAAAAAATTCCATGTTCATAAAATATGAGACATAAGGATATATATGAACATTATGTAATGTCCATGAAATGTAGTGTAATTTTTTTAAAAAATAAATTGAATTATTTGGAGACTAGACACTATGAAGACACTTGATTTTGATTCCCGATGAGCGAATAATACAAGTTTGAACTCTTTTAAGTTCATTTAAATAAACACGGGAGCATGTTTTTAGAACTTTTAAACCAGTTCATAGATCTAAAATCTTTGGGAAACATTGATATTAGAATGTTGGGATTTTCCTATAATGGACCTAACCTTGACTGGCGTAGGTCGAGGAAAAAAGTAATTTTTTATACTTTTTAAAGAAAACCCTAAAATCAAATAAACTAGTTTTATATTATTTTTTTGAATTTTCAAATCATTGAATCTCAAATGTTTTCAAAAAAAACTAAACTGAACATGTTGTTCCATTAAATAAAATATCGTATCAACTTCATAATAGAAACGTAATCGATATTCCAATTCTCATTTCGTCCTTTAATGTGAAGGAAGGAAACAAAGGATTGTTGGAACAATCCTGGAAAAGCATTGAAGCTCTGGTGGGTGACGAAGATGAACACAAACCATTAATTGAATGGATCTTCACCAACAATGATCGACCAATGATAATAAATAGATGATCACAAAATGTTGAATGCTACGACAGAGTTCATCGCCAAAAAATGATCTGACCTTGGTATAGGTATGATTTTATTTTATGTTACCTCATTATTTTTTCTAAATATCAAACGGGGATCAACCCACGAACATGTTGATCCTCGGATCATTCATTGTTGTAGGAGGGTAATTCTCTTGCGGTTTTGTCCTAGGCTTACATGAATTTATATGATAGAAAATCAATTATATATCCCACATTTCTATACCTCTATTGAAGAGTGCATATTCTAACATGAATAAGGCACGTGCCCCTAAACCTTTTGCGTTTTGTGTTTATTTCATAGATGCATATTCAAAATTGAGGAATGGAGGATTCAAGGCCATCATAGAGAATATGGTATCCACAAGAGGCCATAATCACAATCAATATAAAGAATGGACCACCAGAGCGAACTTGGTGGTCCATGGAAGAACTTACCGGTGTTCCAAAACGGCGTGTTGGACGAATCACCGCAAGAGACTCGGGATGCAGCAGTGTAGAAGGATCCACCAAACTCAATGCTTGTGGCTAGAGGTAGGTGGATGCATCCACCTAGCAATTTCGGGTGCATGATGGATGCGAAACCACACCACGTCACCTGAGGCAAGGCCTCAGTGCACTTACCATGGTGGTGGAGGTGGCCCCACAGACGACTCTCGTGGGAAGGGGGAGCGGACACAGCTTCTAGCCACATCCCGGTCAGGAAGAGCAGGCCCGCCCTTGGTGGGTCGGGCAGGGTGCATGTAACATCCCAGGTAAATAATGAATATGGAATATTCATATATTTAATATTTGTGAATAAAATATTAATATTAATTAAAAGGGGATGCTGTGTTCGATGGCGTACCCAATACACAAAAAGGATTTTTTTAAATCATATGATGCACGCTAAAAATAAAATAATATTATTGTAAATGGTAGTAAAATCCATGTCAATGTAATGGAAGGAACAAATAGAACTAAGTAAAAATTTATTATATATTATTGTCAAATATTCTTACATTTATTAAATAAATCTTAGATGCTTAAAATGCGAATGAATCCAATTTTAAGCACAAATATTCTAATATTCTTTAAAAGGTCGATTAACCACCTTTTGATGGAGAACCCTTTTTAAATCTACTTTTTGACAATTTTATATGTTATATTTGACAAAATAAAAATATTTTTTATAATAGGGACATCAAAATATACTTTGTATAAATTTTTGGTATTTTTCCAATAAAGTTCATTTTTAAGGAATAGTGTAAAATGCTGTATTTTAATTCAAAACCTCCATTTAGTCTAATATATTGATACGGTCAGATAATCTTTTTAATTGGTTTTAAAGTGTTATCAAAATATATTTTTACCATTTAATCCAATTTTGGCCATTTAAATTAATTTCACTTTGAAATTGGACATAAACAAGTGTCAATCTTTTAATAGATATTGTTTCTTAAAAACACGCTATTTGTTTTGACAGTGGGAATTGATTATAACAATAATTAATGAAACATCTATGTTTTCAATTTGGTAAAATTGATATCATTTTTTAATTTAGAATATCAAATATATCTTAGTGTAAAATTTTGGTATATTTCTGACAAATGTTCATTTTCAATGAACAGTGAAAAATAATGCATTTTAATTCAAAACTAGTTTTTCATCCAAATTATTTATATAGTTATATTGTCATTTTAATTGGTTTTAATGTTTAATTTAATTATTTTTTTATCATTTAATTCATTTTTGGTCATTGGACGTAATTTCACTTATAAATTGAATGTAAAAACAAATCAATATTTTGATAGATTTTACTTCTTAAAAACCCATCTTTGGTTTTGACAACGAGAATTATTTTAAATTAATTAATAAAATTATTGTTTTTGGAATTTGATAAAATTGATTCCATATTTGGAATCATAAGGTCCAAATTATTTAATTAATATTCTTTTGTTTTTTGGACATTATGAATAGTAATGACGGTAATTATATTTAATTATTGTGATTAATTAGTAATCATGTAGTTAAGGGTAATAAAATAATATCATAATAATATAAAATGACCCCAAAATGTGTTCTAATGCTACTGGTTGTGTCATAGACGGCCATGGGATTCCTTGTGCTAATCTTTGGGACCCCATGGAATCACTTTTATATGATAGTGACACCTTATCATTTTATGTTTTCTAAAAGGAAAGTATAACGAATGTATGTATCGCCCAAGAAAAAAAAATTTAGTTTTGTCTGTGTAAATGATATCTTATACTATAAATATTCATTTGAAAAATAAAAATATTTCCTATATCACGGTAATTTTTTAATAATATTTAGACATTAAATAAATTAATGTATTTATGACACCATGATGATGCATCGATTACCTCATTAATGGACAATTTAAAAAAATTAAAAGATAATGTAAAATAGAAGATATAAACTTGTTAAAAACCTATTGGATTTGTGGATTTCGAAACCGTATCACCTTATCGTCTAAAAATATCTTTTTGGGACCTTTTAAATCCGAAATTCATTTTAAAATAAAGCAACTTTTATGACATTCCACGAGTGCCCCTCCTCCATCGTATAAAAGGTCCCCACCTCTACCACATTACCCACACCTCTCAAGCCATTGGCCCAGCCAAACACTACTCATTTCATCTCTCCACATCCCTATCTTCATCATATAAGCCTTACCTTAGGCAGAATGCTCTTTAAGAAACCCTTTTTGTTCAAACCAAGAGAAGTTACCCGATTTAAAGTTAATGTCTTCTCTTATGTTCATTTGTTTTATTTTGCTTCTCCAACCCCCTAAACTATTTTTATTCCTTTATTTTGGAACAAAAAAAGTATCATTAATATATTAGGATGTTGTTATGAGAAATATTCGAGCTACACTTACACACACCTCCGTCTAATGGTTAAAGAACATATTGTTTCTGTGGATGGCAATTTACTGCCTCACGAAACGATGATTGTTCAATATTCTCTTAACACCTTTCATGGTGGACATTATGATGCCACTATATTTTATATATGATATATATGGTATTTATTATTTCTATATTCTTCTGTATTTTATATTTAAAACATACCTTTATGCTTTGCATGTTGTGCAAATGCGATAATTTCATACGAGGAAGTGTGGACTACTGCCCCTCAGGTGATGTGACTCGTTCATGCAACACATGGAATGTATAAAGAATGAAATTAATGAATATATGTGACCTATATAACATATATATTATACTGGATTTATAATATATATATATCTCATTTATTTTTAATTCCATTAATATGACAAAGAAATGAAAGTAGCGTTCATGGGTACGTACGGCTTACCGTCTCCATGAACGGTGAATTTCATTTCTTTTTATCTAAAAATGTTATGGAATAGTATAAAATGAATATATACTGGATATATATGATATTAAAATAATTAATACTATTATTTAGATGATGTACTTATAACTACATGGAAATGTTTTTCAAAAAAGTTCATTTTTGACTCATGTACCAAACATCGACAAAAAAATATGATATGAACTCACATAATTAACTAATTATTATAACATTATAATGTGTGATATGAATTGAATAATAAAATATAAATGAGTTCCTTAAGAAATTATAAAATGACCAAAGTTTATTATTCAAGAATATAAAGAAACGAACAAGACAAGTCGGACTTGAGGTAAGGGATCCTACCTCTCTCTTTCTTTTTAAGTACTCTATTTTATGTAACTTCTTCTATGATCCTATTTCTTATATTGTAGGATGTTCTTTTATATTTATATTACTCTAAATTTTATGTTAATATGATGAGATACCCTATTTTATTTCATCAATCAATATTTTTGAAGTTTAAGTGGCGATGTTATGCTGCCGAGTTTTCATAATTGAGTTTTCATCTCACTTTTATTCTAGTGAGATTTATGCCACATTTGCCACTATTTACATTGAGTGGTGTATGTACTTCCCATTATTATACTGTTTTTTAATATATTTTTGTTTTTGGGTATTTACATCAATGTTGAATATTCCTTCTTTCATGGGGTGTACATTTCGAATGTTACCCAAATTGGTAAGGGAACATTTCAACCTCCACTTTTTAAAAGACTTCTTTTGTTAAGTCTTTTATTTCACATATTATTATGTTGGGATATGTTTTTCTATATCCTTATTGATTTAAATTTTATTTCCAAGTGATGAGATACCATTTTCTCTCTCATCAACACATTTTCTGAATTTTAAAGTGAATCCCTTAGGCTGTCGAATTTCTGTAAGGGAACATCTAAACCCAATTTAAATTCTTTGGGTTAAACCTCTATTTCTTGATTATGTCGTATTATGAATATATGTGGATGAACTCTAATTGTTTTACACTTTATATCCTCTTATATTGGGTGTATTTATATTTGACACATATAAATATGTAATTTATTTGTCCTTAATCTATGGATATCATCTTTGTATGGGACTTTGTCTCAATCTCCTTTCATTGAGGCATATTTTATTTTATACAAAACATTATTTTATACGGTTTATAAACCACTTTGACTTTGACTTTTATTCAAAAAGAATATTTAAATACAAAGCGTTTTACTAAACGACAAAATCGAATGATTTTGTCTTACGTATGTGGCAACAACGACTTGTCTGTAGTTTTGACCATTATTTGAGTTTCGGCTTCATCTAATAGCCATAAAATTTTTAAAAATGAAAAATAAATACCGTGTTTTATTTTTCTTTTATTTTGGTATTGAAAATGGTTTTGATAATTTTTTGATTATATCAATGTGTTGTATCGATATCTTGTTATTGAAATGTAGAAATGTTCGGTTTCCTTCATGCATGTTTTATGTGATATGATTATGTTATGGTTCCTGTGCATTGTTTATGAAGATAGGTGGTTCCAAGATAAACTAACGGCGGGTGAGCCCGTGATAGCTCTTCAATGCATTGGTTAATTCGAAGGAGTTAAATGCTATGGTTTCCCTGAAAGGATTTAGGGAATATACTGTGATGGGTATTCCAAACGTAACCATGAGGGTTACTCCCTACGTATGGATGTTATGAATGCATCAAGTTACCTTTATGTATTATTATTTTTATGAGTTATTCATAAATCTTATTATTTCATGAGTTTTGTTAAAGTGCTTATGTTTTAAGAGTAATGTATTATTCCATTGATTCTTATGTATACATGGACTAATGTTTTATTTTCAGATTTTTTATATCCATTACTGAGCTTTTTATTCTCATTCCATGTTTTTGAAATGTTTTCCACATGACTTAAAGATGAATAGGGTCAAGGATGGGATCAAGGAAATACAAGCTATCTTAAACATGGAACTAGACATGTTTCTTTTTAAGAGTTTCTGTTTTATTATGGAAACTAAGTAGAAGTGTCTACTTTGTTATCTTGTTAGATGTAATAGTTATGTGCTATTTCTCTAAAACTCTAAACCTGAAAAAATCCTCAATGGTAATTTTTCATTTAATTCAAGATTAAGTAATGTTCTAAGGCTGGGTCCTTATAGTTAGTATCAAAGTTCTGTTTAGATAACTTTAGAGGTTAGGGTATTCTCTATGCATAAGTGACATTACAATAATGGTTAGGATTTCAGAAAGAGTCATAGTTTTAGATAAAGTGAATGAGTAAGTATATCTTAATGTTTATCTCCTCTTTAGTACATGATAATTTTTTTGATATACTAACAGTGACATTTTTGGTTTTAGTAAATGGATTGATCTAGCAGGCACCAAAGTGACAATGGGTTTGAAGGAAACTGTAGTGGGTCTCTGATTAAGAGACTAGATTAAATGGGGGATTCAATGAGTAATCTCATGGTTATTATAAACCAACTATAAAGGAGTCATGATTAACCACTTGAACCCTAGTGAGTTCTATTATGCATCATGTACGAGAGAACCAACTTGATGTGGAAGTTCAGGTAACAATTATAATGTTAACCATTAGGGTTTATATTATCCTTACTTTTGTGGTAATAATGGGTATCTATATGATGGAAGATGAAAGGCATGAAGTATAATTGAGGTTAAATTATATTATGCTTATTTTTTAAGATTTTATCTCTTTTTGGGGAATGTTTTATGAATTATATAGTTTTTGAAAAAGAATAAACACACGTACCGTGTTACGTAATAATGCACTGACTCTAGGTAACTGGGGTCGGGGTGTCACATATCCTGATAAATATTTTTAAACAATTTATGGCTTTGGTCAATAATTATTTTAAACATATACATTCAAAATTTTAATATATATTTCAAAATGATATATCCATTAAAAATAGAGTCCCACAAATTTTTATATCACACATTAAATGAATCAATAGATGAACCAGTATACAATGAATTGCAGGTGGGAAATACATTGGCAGTTGACAAAGATTAATAGAAGCATAATTCTCTAACACATATAAAAAATTTGGATCAATGGAAATGCTACAATTATATTTGATGAAATTACATAACCTGATGATAGTCCATCAGACATCTATCAAGAAATATACATTGTAGTGTGAGTGTTAGATGTTTTTTCATCAATACATTGAAATCATGTGATTTTACACATATTAATTTAAAACCCTTCAATAAACCAAAATTATTCACTTTTGAATAATAACCAACGGGTAATTTAATACAATAAATACACTAACATAAAATTAATCTTCCCAATCCTGCTAAATGCATGACAAGCCGTAGGTTACTATGTTCTATTTCCATTTATAGTTGGAGATAACTTTAAACATATTTCCATTGATATCTAGTCCAATCTATCTTGTATCCAACATTTTTCAATCATTTTTATTTCTAAAAAAGTTCCAATCAAACTATCACATATATTTTACTAAGTATGTATAACATCAATGTTATGTATTATCTCTTAAAACCTACAAAAAGATAGATAGAAAATGATAGAATATTTCTTCCATATATTTTTTGAAGACCAAAACATCTTTTCATTCCAAATGTTAAATCCATATTTTTCAACCATGTCTCAATATTCATCAACTAAACATGGTCATGGGGGAAGATTGTATGCCTATAACATGTTATTTTTTTCAATATACGATATGGATGATCATATCAAAAAATATTCAATGTCCCATGTACACAATCATTCATCCATTATAAAAATTATAATATCAAGCCACATCTTTCCATATTGGACATGATTTTTATCCCTTAACACTGTATCTAGAGAAGTTTCTATATTTTCAAAAATTTTCAATAGTGACTATCATAATAACATGTAAAAGAAAATAAAATTTCCTGCATTCTTCAAAAAATTTAATTCATGTCTCCCATTGTAGATTCAAATTATCAATCAATGGTGAATGATACACATAAATATCATTTACTAACAGTTTTTTATAGCCATCATAAATCTCATCATAAAATATATTTTCTACATAAATATATGTGTGTACATGTGTAAACTACCATACCAAATAGGTCATGAACTATGTTTTCTTCAGAAGCTCTGATATTGATTCATTCTACTAGTACACAATCCCATTATGAGATTTCTAACTTCACTTTCAAAATCAAGAAATTTTATATCAAATCTCTTCCATTGTGGTCAATTAGTATATAGATGTAAGTAACCATGAGAGATGTTTTCATCTAAATTCCATAATAACATTTTTTTCATTAATTGAATTTAGAAATATATGCTTCAGATGACGAATTATAAGAAGTTACCAAATTTATTTAGTAAGAGTTTTGATTTTGGTACCTAAGAGTGAAGCATGATTTAATTATGAGAATTGTATAAATGAATTATTGAATGATATCATTAAAATATTAAAAAAATATTAATAATGAGGTTTTAGGTTATTGCATGAGAATGAATTTGAGTAAAAATTTTCATCCATCTTATAGCGCGAGGTCAAATATGGAGGGAAGAATGATAAATATTCATATTAATTATTATTCAATACACCTTAATTGGGTAAGGAATGTATCTTTTCATACCCAATCTCATTATGAATAATATTTTCATCACCACCTAATTGGAATTAGGAATCTTGTTACCTTTTCGATGTAGCTTTATTAAAATATCATGTATGTTGGAGAATGTTTTATAACCCCACAGATTATTTTACATTCAAGTGATATAATCTGAAAACAGCTCATAACAATGTTTATTTACTATAACATGGGATTAATGGTTTCATTTAATATATATACAATCATTCAACAGTTTATATTTTTATGGATTCGATACCTAAATCATGGATTGATTCTTCAATATGATCTTACGCCACATTATGAATGTTCTCATCAACATTATATGTTGAATTTTATGTTATTTTAACATGCCATATCCAACATGTATTATTAAGTACAAAACCATAACAAAAGAAATGATCCTTGATTTTTCTGGAGTTTAACAGTATCATATTCAAACACATCACACATGAATATAAAATTGAATATATGATTTGAATATTTCTTTTAGAAAATTCTAGGCATTCATAAAATCCTTTTTTATATACACTCGTGGTTCATCATAAATTTATCAAATTATGATCCATTAAATACCTGATATATAAATATAATCTGTGATTATATAAAAACATATTAAAATGTTAATATATATATATATATATATACATTTAATAGATACAAACATTTTTTTAAAATGTTTTATAGTCAATTAAAAAAAATAAAAACCATTTGATAATTTATTACTGATAATATAATATTTCAAAATAATATTACCATTTTATCATTTATTTTTTTGTTGGATTATTTAAAAATTAAAAGAAAATTATTTATTTATAATATATTTGTTCATATATGGAAATATTATTTAAATAATTTTAAATTCATCAATATAATTTATTAATGTCAATTTCAAAAAACGTTATCATATTTTATGTAAAAAAACTATTTTTATAAAAATTATATAAATTGTTAATTTAATAATTTTAAATTTTTTATTTTCATATTTTATAAAAGTGGTTTTATTGATACTATATTTTAATTATTTTCAATCATATAAAATGTATTAGTTCCTATTACATTTTTTTACATTAGTTCAGTGTCACATGTGTCAAATGGTATTAATGATTGTATTAATTTAACATGTGAAATTTAGGAACTCATTATATGTGATGTACATTTTATTGATGAAATATGAAAAAGTATATATTTTTTCATTGCATAATATATAGCATGAATAAGCTTTTTTAATTCCATATATTTAAAAATTATCAAAACAATCATAATTTATGAAAAAAATTTATAAATAAGATTCAACTACAAAAAAATTGATACAATAACCCAACAATATAACTAAAAGATAAATAATTAAACAGTAAAATTAAAAAAACTACATAATTCAGATTTCAATAAGGAAATTTTATCCTCAATTTAAACATTCTCCATAAAATTTTTCAGAAGAACAAACACAACACAATTTAACAAAAATTATTGCAGAAATGAAATATAAAACAGAACAATAAAATAATACTATTGATGATCATCAGATGGAAAATGGTTTTTGAAGAAAAATATGTACATAGATGATGAAATAATGATAGATGATGAATAATCAAGACCACAGATCCTGAAAATGATGATAAAATCCATGAAAATAAAAAACAATGCTTGTTTGGATCACTGGGTCGTCATTAGGCATATCCAAATTTGAGAGATGGTTTTACTATAACGACCCATACTTTACATACATTGTTAATACTTCAAAATTGGAGCACACTTATTACAACATATGACAAAACCACAAAGGACCGTATAGGTATAGTGTCTTTAGAAACTGGGAAACATAAACAACTGGTTCATAAATCTTCTACAGTGTCTCCCATTTATTTTATCATATCTAGGGTCCCTTTTAGCATATTCTACTTAATATCCAGCTTCCTGACCTGGGGAAAAGAAAACATAAAAGGGTGAGCTCAAATGCTCAGCAAGGGCAAATAAAGGAAATAAAAATCATATCATATCTTTTTGAAAATCATAACCTGCAAAAGAGATCATAATATCTTAACATGGAATAAATCATAGAAGTGAAAATGAGATCCCCATAATCATAACATGAAACTTGAAACTTTGTGGCATTCACACATAATCATGGAAAATCATTTCTTGTTAGTCATGACTCATTGCCAAGACTATCTTAGCGGACAAAGTCCATTTCTGAACCGAGTTCACTCCTCGTTTCAGTCCTGTACCACTGAACTGAAATAACCTTCCGTTCCAGCCATTACTATCTCATGAGATATAAATGTTTACCCAATGCATTGGAGGGAGATATAGGTCCCACCCATCTTATAATAAATCCTTTCTTATGTGTGCCACATAATCATAAACCATACATCATAGCGTAACCCATGTAATAAAAATGGAATTCTTAAACAACATGACATCATAAAACAGTTCATATAAGATAAAGGAATTCATAAAAATATTTCCATAACAACATAATCAAATCCATGTAATAATAGGGATAAAAACAGAACCCTTTATTATCTTAGATGGAAAATAATTTTGATAAAACACTTGAACTCCATTCTTGAGGAAAATATCCTTTCTACTTCAAAAAAAAACTTTTCCTTTCTTAAGATGTCATAAAATTTTAAACTAAAAGAAGTTGATTAAAAATAAACTTGAAAACATGTAAAGGAAACTTCTTGGAAATAATTTTTTAAAAATCCATTCATGTCGTATAAGTTAAAAAAACATTCTTCGTACTTTTGTCGAAAAAGTCAAAAAGTACCTCGTACGAAAAACGACAAAAGATTCCTTTCATACATATTACTAAAAACTCACCGAAGGGTAAAAATGGATTTAAAAAATTGTAGGTGGATGGAAATAATATTACATATTGATGAAACATGGATGTGGATGATAAAATACACCCCCGAAAATACTTACGAATAAACAATCTCGGATAAAAATGAGATTGTGATATTTCCCTTACATTAGGTCCGATTTGCTTTGTACATGTCCGAAGCTCCTGTATAATGGTTTAAATAATGTTATTGACTTATTCCAGAATCATACATATTGATATGATATCATATATGGTCATATTCTTAGCTTCTTGTTAGTAATATTTCATTGTTACTTGTTACTCGGGTCCTTATTGCCTTTTGTTCTTATGCGTGTTTTGCCAAATAAATTCTTATTCTTATTTTAAGGTTATAGATACATTATATCCAGAATGGTATTAGTGTAACATATATCATATTTATTCATTCAATTCATTTATATAATTACTATGTAATGATGATCATGTAGAACGAGTCGCATCACATCGTGGAGACGGTATTCAGTACGTACGCACGAGTGATGATATCGTTCCTATGATCATGGAACTGTATTGGAGTATAAATTATTTCATTATCAATATTACTTTATAATAATCATAAATAGTTACTCATTACACCATTATACCCATCCTTGTATGGTGATGGTGGAAAATAGATTACACCACGGCGTGGAGACGGTATTCCGTACGTACGCACGCGCGGTGATTTCATTTTTCCGTAGGATGGATAGAAGGTGAATTAGGGTTGTTTCATATTTATAATAACATATAAGTATGTAAGTAATACTGATGTTATTACTTTATCATGAAACAACTAAAGAAGAAGAAGTTGAAGAAAAAAGAAATTGAAAAGATGGGTAATGGATATTACCTCTTCTTTGGAACGCCTCTTTGAATCCTCCACTTAGGGAACTAAGATTGGTCTTTGAAGAAGACCAGGACCTCTTGGATTATTCTAGGGAAGTGGATAGGAGAAAATGTCAGGGGTTGGCCGAGCTTGAGTGCTCAAATTGGTGTGAGGAGGAGGGGGAGGACGTGCCCTTTTATAAGGGAGGAGAGTGGCACCTTAGGAATATCTCAAAATATTATTTTATATTAAAGTAAAAATCGGTTTATAATGGTTACAAAGGGTCTTATTTCGAATCTAAAGTGGGGATGGGTTGAAATTCTATCAACCAATAGGATTTAGACAAGTTTAGGGTCTTATTTTAACCTCATCAATTAGATTTAACTCTATGTTAAATAATTTAACTTTTACCGTGTCTTTTTGTTTTCATTATCTATATGGTTAATACACTTACTATAACATGCCAAACGAACCCCAAATTGTTTATTATTAATATATATATCCTTATCTAAGTCATTTGGCCGAACCTTAGATTTTTAGGAATAAAATAACAATTAGTAATATAATATTTGATTTAAAAATTATTTTGTGTCAATTTTGACACTATTTGATATATGATTTTTGTGAAAGTCATAACAGAATTATATGTTCGAACCAAGTTGATTAAATCAACAATAATATATCATAGTAACCTATAAAATTAGTGTAATTCATAAAAAGTCTCAAATTACATTTATTTTGGTGTTTATAACATCAATTATGTCAATATTTCATTAATAAGATAATTACTCTATCATCATTGTGTCATAAATAAATTAAATTATTTAATGTCTAAAAATTACAAATAAAATACCATTATGTATGAAATCTTTTTATCTTTCTATTGAATATTTATAGTCGAATTTATCTTATGTATAACCCCATATTAAAAATGATTTACTTATTAAACTTTGATTTCAACTATTTTAACACTTCTTTAAATAAATTAATAATAAATGTCCTAACCTAACCCAAGTGGGCCTAAATGGTCATATTTTATTCCTAAGTTTGTTTTTGGTCGAATTAAACTTATCCAATAGAATTAGGACATGTGTTAGGGTAATAGTAATATCATATTTACCCTTAGTTACCCTATTTACTATTAACCGCGGTAAAAAAAGTAAAAAGTTACTATTCACCAAAAAATTATTTTTATCTCATTGAACCACATTTTACTTACTGATATCAACCGTGTCTGTCGGATTTTCGAAATTCCATTCACAGAAGCGGTAAAATTAAGTTTTATGCAAAAATTCAGTTTTTAACCTACCACTTAGTGGTTTCACTATTCATAAAAAATTGAATGTTTTCAGAAAAATAACAAAATTTCACCTTTGGCTAATTTCGGTATTCCGAATCCAAAAATGAAGTCCATATTGAAAAATAAAATTTATAAAATTTCAAAAAGTGGTTATTACTATTCATAACGGCTAGTTTTAATAATATTTTAATAGCATATCGTTGTTTAGTGAAACTCGGTATTGCGTACGACGCAAGCTATCAAGGAGGGTCGTGATTGCGTGTAAAGTAAGCCAAGCAAGTGTGTAGTGAAAGATTCCTTTGATGATATATAAAAACAAAATATTACTCATAAAAATCTTGGGTGTTACATTCTACCCCCCTTAAAAAGAATTTCGCCCTCGAAATTCGTCACTTTGTAACAAACAGATGAGGATACCTCTCCCTAATCATATCCTCAAGCTCCCAAGTAGCTTCTTCTAATTGGTGGTTCCTCCATAAACTTTCACCAAGCGAGTGGTCTTGTTTCGTAGGACTTTTTCGCTACGATCCAGAATCTCTATCGGCTGTTCTTCATAAGAAAGATCTTTCTCCAGCGGTACAACTTCTGAGCTGAGTACATGTGAAGGATCTGGTATTTACTTTCTCAGGAGAGATACATGGAACACATCGTGAACTTGAGAGAGATTCGGTGGAAGCGCCAATCGGTAAGCTACCTTCCCAACACGATCCAGTATTTCGAAAGGACCGATATATCTAGGGCTCAACTTCCCCTTCTTTCCAAATCTCATAACCCACTTCCAGGGAGATATTCGTAAGAACAATTTATCACCCACTTCAAATTCTATGTCTTTTCTTCGGTTGTCGGCATAACTTTTCTGTCGACTCTGAGCTGCTCTTATGTGTTGTTGAATAGATCTGACCATTTCTGCCATTTCATCAACGAGATCAGGTCCTAATAGCTTTCGTTCCCCAACTTCATCCCAACAAGTTGGAGTCCTGCATTTCTTTCCATAGAGAGCTTCATAAGGAGCCATCTTAATACTGGAGTGAAAGCTATTATTATAAGAAAATTCCACCAAAGGTAGGTGTTGATCCCAACCTCCTTTGAAATCCATAGAGCAAGCTCTCAACATATCTTCTAGGGTTTGAATTGTTCTCTCAGACTGACCGTCTGTCTGGGGATGATAAGCAGTGATGAAACTCAACTTTGTATCCAGAGTATGCTGAAGACTTCTCCAGAACTTCGAGGTAAATCTCGGATCCCGATCAGATATAATAGAAAGTGGTACTCCATGCAATCTTACCACTTCCTTTACATATATCCTGGCAAGCTGATCTAGAGAGAAATCCTCTCTAATAGCAATGAAGTGTGCAGACTTTGTAAGACGATCAACTATGACCCAAATAGCATTATTGCCTTTGGATGTTTTAGGAAGTCCTGTGACAAAGTCCATAGTGATGTTTTCCCATTTCCATTCAGGTATGGGTAATGGTTGTAACATCCCCTTAGACATCTGTCTCTCAGCTTTATCTTGTTGAAAAACCAAGCATCGAGAGACATATTCAGCAACATCTCTTTTCATTCCATCCCACCAGAAGTACTCTATCAGGTCCCTATACATTTTTGTGCTTCCAGGCTGAATAGAGAATGATGAACTATGAGCCTCATCCAGCAGCTCCTTCTTTAATTCGGGGATGGGAGGAACACAAACCCGATTCCTGAACTTTATTATCCCATCACAATCAAGGTTGAATTCCGGAACATTTCTCACCTTCTTTTGTAACTCGACATCTTCTTTCTGTGCCTCTTTAATCTTCACATGTATAGATGGTTGAACATTCATTTGAGAAAGATAAGATTTTTCCCCTTCCATTATAATTCCATGATCCATCCTTTTTAAATCCATAAATATTGGATCTTTTGTGATCCTCATCATGGATAAACTAGCATGGTCTTGTCGACTTAATGCATCTGCCACCTTGTTTGCTTTCCCAGGGTGGTAATGGATTGAGCAGTCGTAATCCTTAATCAGCTCCAACCATCTTCTTTGACGCATATTCAACTCCTTTTGTGTGAAAATATACTTTAAACTTTTATGATCAGTATAAATATCACACCTTTCACCATAAAGGTACTTCCTCCATATCTTTAATGCAAAGATTACCGCAGGCAACTCCAAATCATGTGTTGGGTAATTTTGCTCATGGATTTTCAACTGTCTTGAGGCATAAGCTATCACCATATCATTTTGCATAAGAACACACCCCAATCCCTTCTTGGATGCATCACTGTAGATCACAAACCTTTCTCCACTACAAGGCAGTGTGAGCACAGGTACACTGGATAACCTTCTTTTCAACTCCTTGAAATTCTCTTCACATTCCTCTGTCCAGACAAACTTAACTCCTTTCCGAGTCAACTTGGTGACTGGATTAGATAATCATGAAAAATATTTTACAAAACGTCAATAATATCTAGCCAAACCAAGAAAACATCGGATCTCAGTTACTTTTGTTGGTCTCGACCATGTTTTGATAACCTCTGTTTTTGCTGGATCCACAGATATCCCCTCTTTTGAGATTACGTGACCCAAAAATGCAACTTTTTTAAGCCAAAATTCACACTTGGTAAATTTGGCATAATGCTTCTCCTTTCTCAGGGTCTTCAATATAATTCTCAAGTGATCTTTATGCTCTTCCTTTCTCTTTGAATAGACAAGAATATCGTCTATAAAGACTACCACGAATTGATCAAGATAGTCTCTAAAGACTCTATTCATTAGATCCATGAAGATAGCAGGGGCATTAGTAAGACCAAATGGCATCACTATAAATTCATAGTGTCCATACCTTGTACAGAATGCCTTCTTTGGTATATCCTCCCTTTTGACCCTTAATTGATGATACCCTGAACGAAGATCAATCTTGGAAAAGTATTGAGCTCCACGTAGTTGGTCAAATAAGTCATCAATGCGTGGGAGAGGATATTTGTTCTTGATAGTGATCTTGTTAAGTTCTCGATAATCAATGGAGAGTCTCATTGATCCATCCTTCTTCTTAACAAATAGAACAGGTGCTCCCTAAGGTGACGCACTAGGGCGTATGAATCCCTTATCAAGATTCTCTTGGAGTTGCTTCTTCAATTCCTGCAAATCAATTGGGGCCATTCTATAAGGTGTCTTTGAAATTGGCAAAGCGCCCGGTACGAGTTCTATTGAAAACTCAACTTCACGATTTGGTGGAAGACCCAGTAATTCCTCCGGAAAGACATCATCAAACTCCCGTACAATGGGCATATTCTTAATCGTGAGTTTCTCACCAACCATTTGAGATAAATAACCTTCATTTAGTGGAATCAATACCCATAAGATGGAAGAAATTTCCACTGGAAGGTTATGTTCATCCTTGCATTGATAGACGATCGTAGATTGATCTGGAATATGAAATGTGACTTCCCTTCTTTGGAAATTGATATGAGCTCCATGTAGAGAAAGCCAACCCATGCCAAGAATCACATCAAATTCCACTAAAGGAAGGATCACAAGATTTTCAAGAATCACTTTCCCACAAACTTCGATCGGAGAAGAATTATAAACTTTTGATGCGACTGTTGTGCCATTAGGTGTTGTCACAGCTAACTCAACTTCCAATTGTTGAGGTAATACGGTGATAACCTTAGAAAATTTTTCAGAAATGAAAGAGTGGGTGCATACTGAATAAAATAAAACATTTGCTACTTTAGAATGGATGGTAAGTGTACCTTTCACCACTTCGTTATCGTACTCCACATCGCTGATAGAAATTGCATGTGACTTTCCTTTTTCTTCAGCCTTAATATTTTGTTGACGTCGACCATCATCATCAACCCTTGGATTTGGGCATTGATTGGCATAATGCCCCATCTCCTTGCACTTGAAACATTGAAGTGTAGTAGGTTCATTCTGTGTATCCCTTCCTTTGTTTGCATCATTAGACATCTTCTTCCCATTATCGCGGCATTCAAATGCCCGATGACCTTCCTTTACACATTTAAAACATTTACTTGTCCCTTTATGACAACTCCCTCCATGATTCTTTCCACACTTTGAGCATAAGGGAAAGCTCATCTTCTTTTCAGTGTGCTCTTTAGATTTTCCTTTGAATTCCATCTTCCTCTTCTTATCAAACCCATGTGACTGATGGGTTACTCCAATCTCCATCTCGACTTTGAGAGCACATCGAACGATTTCCTCGTAGCTATTGAAGTCCCTTATGGCTAACGCCCTTCGAAGACTTGGTTTTAAGCCACTAAAGAATCGATCGATCTTACTCTCAGGTTGGATAATAATACCAAAAGCGTACCTTGCAAGTCTTGTAAAATTTGCTTCATCGGTACCAACAGATTCATCATCCCTTTGATTCAGTTCAAGAAACTCTTTCTCCATCTTAGTTCGGAGAATACGAGGGAAGTACTTATTGAAAAATAAGTTCTTGAACTCGTCCCATTCCATAGACTCAATTTCATCCCTTTTCCTCGTATTCTTAATAAGATTCCACCATTAATCAGCATCTCCTTCCAAACGATACACTGCTAGGATGGCTTTATCATGTTCAGAACATTGAAGAATTGAAAATATCTTTTTAGTAGTACTAATCCATTGTTCAGCAACTAATGGATCAGCAGACCCGCTGAAAGAAGGTGGAAGCTGCCTCATGAAGGATTCAACAGAATGTTGCTCCTTCCTTTGATCGTTTGGAAGTCATGCATGATTCATAGCTTGAGAAATTTGTGTGAACATGGCTACATGATTTTGCATTCCAGCTCCCATATCATTTGGTTGCTCAGGCGGACAATCATTGCATTTCCCATCGCACTCCGCATTAACACAGTTCCTTCAGGTTCTAGCCATTGACTAAAACCAAGAAGAATAGTGTGAGCAACACTAATTATAATAGGAAAACCACATAAATCAAGAATAAAATTTTCAAGCTTAAGGTCTTATCCTATGTTATTCATGGCCATTTCTAAAACACTATGATTGTGTTCTATGCTTAGACTTATCCTTAGGGTTCTTACTAAGGATTTCACATCCTAGTTTCCAAAGGTTGTCTATACCTTTCCTCTGATACCAACTATAAAGACCCATACATTACATACATTTTTAATACTTCAAAATTGAAGCACACTTATTACAATATATGACAAAACCACAAAGGACCGTATAGGTATAGTGTCTTTAGAAACTGGGAAACATAAACAACTGGTTCATAAATCTTCTACAGTGTCTCCCATTTATTTCATAATATCTAGGGTCCCTTTTAGAATATTCTACTTAATATCCATCTTCCTGACCTGGGGAAAAGAAAACATAAAAGGGTGAGCTCAAATGCTCAGCAAGGGCAAATAAAGGAAATAAAAATCATATCATATATGTTTTTGAAAATCATAACCTGCAAAAGAGATCATAATATCCAAACATGGAATAAATCATAGAAGTGAAAATGAGATCCCCATAATCATAACATGAAACTTGAAACTTTGTGGCATGCACACATAATCATGGAAAATCATTTCTTGTTAGTCATGACTCATTGCCAAGACTATCTTAGCAGACAAAGTCCATTTCTGAACCGAGTTCACTCCTCGTTTCAGTCCTGTATCACTGAACCGAAATAACCTTCCGTTCCAGCCATGTCTATCTCATGAGATATAAATCTTTACCCAATGCATTGGAGGGAGATATAGGTCCCACCCATCTTATAATGAATCCTTTCTTATGTGTGCCACATAATCATAAACCATACATCATAGCGTAACCCATGTAATAAAAATGGAATTCTTAAACAACATGACATCATAAAACAATTCATATAATATAAAGGAATTCATAAAAATATTTCCATCACAACATAATCAAATCCATGTAATAATAGGGATAAAAACATAACCCTTTATTATCTTAGATGGAAAATAATTTTGATAAAACACTTGAACTACATTCTTGAGGAAAATATCCTTTCTACTTCAAAAAAACACTTTTACTTTCTTAACATGTCATAAAATTTTAAACTAAAAGAAGTTGATTAAAAATAAACTTGAAAACATGTAAAGGAAGCTTCTTGGAAATAATTTTTTAAAAATCCATTCATGCCGTATAAGTTAAAAAAACATTCTTCGTACTATTGTCAGAAAAGTCAAAAAGTACCTCGTACGAAAAACGACAAAAGATTCCTTTCATACATATTACTAAAAACTCACCGAAGGGTAAAAATGTATTTAGACACTTTTAGGTGGATGGAAATAATATTACATATTGATAAAACATGGATGTGGGTGATAAAATACACCCAAGTAAATACTTACGAATAAACAAACTCGGATAAAAATGAGATTGTGATATTTCCCTTACCTTAGGTCCGATTTGCTTTGTACGTGTCTGAAGCTCCTGTATAATGGTTTAAATAATGTTATTGACTTATTCCAGAATCATACATATTGATATGATATCATATATGGTCATATTCTTAGCTTCTTGTTAGTAATATTTCATTGTTACTTGTTACTCGGGTCCTTATTGCCTTTTGTTCTTATGCGTGTTTTGCCGAATAAATTCTTAATCTTCTTTTAAGGTTATAGATACCTTATATCCAGAATGGTATTAGTGTAACATATATCATATTTATTCATTCATTTCATTTATATAATTACTATGTAATGATTATCATGTAGAACGAGTCGCATCACATCGTGGAGACGGTATTCCGTATGTACGCACGAGTGATGATATCGTTCCTATGATAGTGGAACTGTATTGGAGTATATATTATTTAATTATCAATATAACTTTATAATAATAATAAATAGTTACTCATTACACCATTATACCCATCCTTGTAAGGTGATGGTGGAAAATAGATTACACCACGGCGTGGAGACGGTATTCCGTACGTACGCACGCGCGGTGATTTCATTTTTCCGTAGGATGGATAGAAGGTTAATTAGGGTTTTTTCATATTTATAATAACACATAAGTATGTAAGTAATACTGATGTTATTACTTTATCACGAAACAACTAAAGAAGAAGAAGTTGAAGAAGAAAAAAATTGAAAAGATCATTAATGGATATTACCTCTTCTTTGGAACGCCTCTTTGAATCCTCTACTTAGGGAACTAAGATTGGTCTTTGAAGAAGACCAGGACCTCTAGGATTATTCTAGGGAAGTGGATAGGAGAAAATGGAAGGGGTTGGCCGAGCTTGAGTGCTCAAATTTGTGTGAGGAGGAGGGGGAGGAGGTGCCCTTTTATAAGGGAGGAGAGGGGCACCTTAGGAATATCTCAAACTATTATTTTATATTAAAGTAAAATTCGGTTTATAATGGTTCCAAAGGGTCTTATTTCGAAGCTAATGTGGGGATGGGTCGAAATCCTATCAACCAATAGGATTTATACAAGTTTAGGGTATTATTTTAACCTCATAAATTATATTTAACTCTAAGTTAAATAATTTAACTTTTATCGTGTCTTTTTGTTTTCTTTCACTATATGGTTAATACACTTACTATAACATGCCAAAAAAACCCCAAATTGTTTATTATTAATATATATATCCTTATCTATATCATTTGGCCGAACCTTAGATTTTTAGGAATAAAATAACAATTAGTAATATAATATTTGATTTAAAAACTATTTTGTATCAAGTTTGACAATATCTGATATATGATTTTTGTGAAAGTCATAATAGAATTATATGTTCGAACCAAGTTGATTAAATCAACACTAATATATCATAGTAACCTATAAAATTAGTGTAATTCATAAAAAGTCTCAAATTACATTTATTTTGGTGTTTATAACATCAATTATGTCAATATTTCATTAGTAAGATAATTACTGCATCGTCATTGTGTCATAAATAAAATAAATTATTTAATGTCTTAAAATTACAAATAAAATACCATTATGTAGGAAACCTTTTTAGCTTTCTAATGAATATTTATAGTCGAATTTATATTATGTATAACCCCATATTAAAAATGATTTACTTATTAAACATTGATTTTATCTATTTTAACCGTTCTTTAAATAAATTAATAATAAATGTCCTAACCTAACCCAAGTGGGCCTAAATGGTCATATTTTATTCCTATGTTTGTTTTTGGTCGAATTAAAATTATCCAATAGAATTAGGACATGTGTTAGGGTAATAGTAATATCATATTTACCCATAGTTACCCTATTTACTATTAACCGCGGTAAAAAAAGTAAAAAGCTACTATTCACCAAAAAATTATTTTTATCTTATTGAACCACATTTTACTTAGTGATATCAACCGTGTCTGTCGGATTTTCGAAATTCCATTCACAGTAGCGGTAAAATTAAGTTTTATGCAAAAATTCAGTTTTTAACCTACCACTTAGTGGATTCACTATTCATCAAAAATTGAAAGTTTTCAGAAAAATACCAAAATTTCACCCTAGGATAATTTCGATATTCCGAATCAAAAAATGAAGTCCATTTTGAAAAATAAAATTTATAAAATTTCAAAAATGGGTTATTACTATTCATAACGGCTAGTTTTAATAATATTTTAATAGCATATCATTGTTTAGTGAAACTCGGTATTGCGTACGACACAAGCTATTGAGGAAGGTCGTGATTGCGTGTAAAGTAAGCCAAGAAAGTTTGTAGTGAAATATTCCTTTGATGATATATAAAAACAAAAAATTACTCATAAAAATCTCGGGTGTTACATTCACGGATCTAAAAATTTGGGGTTTCGCAATCCCATGTTTTTAATTGTTTTTCGGGTTGGTCTTTGTAAAACATGATTCTGAATATTTTAGTATTTATATGGAAGATGTTTTCTTGAAAACTAGTTCCAAATATTTTTTCAGTTATGGGGTTGGTTTTTAAAAAAATGGACACTATATATAATTACATTAGTATTTTTAGCATCCATTTTTAAAAATCCAAGGAAAGTGGGATACTATACATCATTTTTTGCATAAGTTTTTAATATATCCAACACCAGAATGATCTAACAGATAGATTATGCATTGGTTCATGAATAATTCACACCATATCTTCGTTGTGGAAGCTACTATATATACTAATTTCTGTTTTCCATTAATTTTCTTATGGTTTCTTTCAGTTTCATCCCATTTACACCCCTTATTCATTTAATGTAATTTTGGATTTTCTCCTATGTTTTTATGTGTTTTTTATTGTGTTCTTCATAGTTTGTGATTCAATGTGCTTAGATGGATGTAGGTCATGTTGGATGAGTGGTCAAAGATCTGTTCTATGGTCCTTTCTCGTGGGAATAACATCGACGACCTTTTGAGGTAGGGGATTCATTACTTCAGTTGTTATTTACATGAAACCCTATAGTTACCATTATTTATCCCCATGGAACTAAATAAAATTATCCAGTTAATTTTTTACAGCATTAAGGAATTGGGATCATTCACATTTTAAAGTTATTTCTTTATACTGCGATAACAGGTTTCCTCTTTATAGTCTATATAGTGTGATATGTATGACTTTATTTTTTATAATGTTTTAAGGATGGAAATGTATAATGAATATAAATATGGAGTTAATTGATAATTAATTGGATAAAACAAAGAAAGGAATGCTTAATGGGTTAGGTTGTTGCTGTTGGAATTTTGATGATAATCAAATAGATGAAAGTGCACATGTTTAATTGTATTGGTTAATGAACATGAAGAATGATGATTCTTGGCGATAAAATAAATAATGGAATATTATATTAATTTGTTTAATTAATTAGAGATATTCTTTGATAGCCTGTTACATAGTTTTCCCATAGTTGGAACTTGTGAATAATGTATCAGTAAAATCAAGATAGAGTAAGAACTAGTCGTGTGATAATAGATAATTCTTTATAGGTTATGATCTGCTCTTATTCTTGGAAAATCCATGTTCATTGTGCTTCGGATCCATGAGAGATCATTGGGTGTGACGGTTAGATTTCTTTAATTAGAGACATGTTCCTTGTTAATTTGTTGATTCATGTTGCTTGTGATGTAAGCCTCATAAGCCTGGTCTTAGAGAGCTATTGGGTTATGTGGGGCAGGTATGACCAAATGTGTTGTGAACCTATTATGGCTGAGCATGGAGGGATGTTATGGTATGTGGTTTGGCGGGACCAAATGTGTCATGAGACATGGATTGCTAATCCTGGTGGGATGTTGTCGTATGTGGGGTGGGGAGGCTCGAATGTGTTGTGAGTGTGGTATGTATAAACCATGAAGAATTTTTTTATGTGGGTTGGGGAGGCTTGGATGTTGAGGTAGTAGTTGACGCTTGGAGTGATGATGTTCATCGAGAAGAAATTTGATGTTTGGGAGGACACCAGAGATGACAGAATGGGTTGAAGTTGGGCTTACAGAATATTTTTGAAATATGGATGCTTGTTTTATTCAGTTTCTTATCCAACAACCATGTTTTTTTATCTTCTTCACATTCCCAAATACTTTAGGTAGATTTTTTTTACTCTTCATACAAGAGAGAAAAAGACACATTGGGTATGCCACATTCTTTTAATGTCTTTCTTATTAAGATTGGATGGTTCTATGGTCCTACTATTTTTGAAAAATACTTGATGGGTAGTTCAAATACTCACTCATATGTGCCCCTTCTGATTGGTATCATAGAATGTTTCCTAGAATAATTGGTAATATAGAATGTAATGTTGTTAATAAATGAATAATTGTTTATCCCATGGGGTGTGAGCTTGTTGGGATTCAATTCTAGGATTTTCATTCTGAGAAGTCGTGGGCTAAGTTTTCATATGCCTAGTGGAAATAGATCTTATTATGATGAAAATTTAATTTAAGGTGGAAAATATATTGGTTAATTGTTGGTTAATAAATAATTAATTTAAATTACAATAGATGAAGTGGGATTAAGTAACTTAATGTATCTTTTTAAATGGTTTTGTGCTTATAGGATATGTGGTTTCTGCAACGGAAGAAGAGAGTATGAGAGACATTAGCTTCAATTGATTCTAAGACTGGTATATTCAAATTTTTTGGTTGTGATATTTTTTATATCATTTAATTTTTGTGATTTTATATGCTACCACAACCTCTCTGTTCAAAAAAACACAATAGGGATTCTAAGCCCTGGGTGGTGTCTTCTCCAACATCCTGGTTGGAGGATGGATGGCTCACAACCCCCATTGGATGAACTCTCTTTTATTGGATGTTACATGTTCTAATATGTATTATGGTTTACCCCCATATATGTTTGTAGAGGGATGTAATGTGTTGAATTAATTTCAGACTCATGTATTCTGTATATAGTTTCAAATAGTCTATTATAGGTATAACGTGTGTGGGTGGTTATTGATTAATAAATAATACCCAATGTATGATACATGTTATGTGGGATGTGGTGGATACTAAAAAATACATGGTAACATATGGTTATAGATAAGTGGTGGGGTCAAGTATGAGGTGCATGTTGTAGTGTTTTTGCAAGGTGTCTGTGGGCTAGCCTTTTGGAAAGAGATTATCTTGATGTGAAACATTGGGGAAGAGTGGAAAACTAGTTAGGAAGTGGTATTTGTGTACCATTGAAATTATTTTTTATATGTACCTGTATGTGATACATAGTGAGAGTCTATTTGGGATGATTGGTAAAATAATATATCTAATTAGGTTATCTGTTTGTTTCCCTTGTTGTTCACTGTTCTTTAGTGTGCTTTCTTTACCTTATGTGTGAGAGGCTCTGGGGAGGATCCTACTACGTATACTTTTATACTAACCCAAGTTATATATAAACTATTTTTAGGTTATATAGAGCAGTTTGGAGATCGGGATGGATACTACTAGTTTGGGGGTTTTCGGAGAGCTGTATGGGATCATATGTCTCTTCCATATTTACATACTTTGGGTACATGAAGTTGTTCCTTTCAGTTGTAGTAGTTCATGCATGGAATTACATATGTGTACATGGGTTATCTATTAAATTTTAGTTTGATATTGATTTGTTTGGTGTCTATATTATCACTATCTTTCACATGTGTTCTCTTAGACTCTAATGCCTCCCATATGCATGTTTATTATAAAGTTAATACAATTTTCCATCCTAGGGCCTATTGGGGGCAGGACATGGAGGTCACAATCTCTATACTCACATTGATAGCAGAGGAGGGTATGCATCGTGGGGAGGGGGTCATGACATGTTTAGTAGACAATGATATTGTTAGATCTTACACCATACACCCTATACAAGATCTTCAATGGAATCTTACGAGCAGATAAGTTTGATCACAAAATCCGCTGAGAGATCCATACCATCATTGTTCTATTTTTCATCCCTACCTATGTTGGGGTATTGGAGGGAGTACTAGTTAAAAAGAGAATTATTTTTGATAGAAACAATTATTTTGACGCTAGAAGTGGGTTCCACAGAGATGATTCATTAAGAGGTACTAACAGGCCCAAGGTATATGGGTCTTGATGATAGAGACCTACTGGTGATCAGTCACAAGCTTGTGGTTAGGGGATGTGAAAAGGGGTGGTATATCGTACATAATAGTAGTTCTTTTCATTTGAAGGAATAATTCATAGAGAATGATAATCCCCTACCAGATGTGTTGAGGAGAACCCAAAAATAGTTAACAAACCCCCATAAAAGAGGCATAACCTTGATCATGGGCCTCCAAGGAGAGGGTATGGATGCATAATTATGAGAGGAGTAGAGTAAGATATGGGTGGTAGATGACGTTATTTGTTCCATCCAACACCGAAACTTATCGATCCACATTCGAATGAGGGAGTTGGCAGTTGGGGACATGGGAAACTATTGGCTCTAAAGGATTATGATTCCACTATATAGAAGATGATTAGATGTATGATATATGTTTATTCAACTCTTTATTCGATATTAGTAGTCACAGTTTCCCATCATTCCTATATTTCTATACTCATGTTCTGATAGACTGAGTTCCCAATTGAGATGATAGCATAATATCATTAATTTGAGGACCATAAAATGATTGTTTCTTCAATATCATTTATTTTCTGGTTGTGTGATATATTTTTTAGTGGAGATATAATCATTTGGGACATTTGTTTTCATCAAAATATAACCTTATGAAATTATCATCTATTTGTATTAGTTGTGAATGGTTTGATCCCAGATTGACCGTGACCACATATTTTTCATATTCATATACATCAATGGGATGATATTCACGATAATGGGATATAGAGATCTCTTGCAGGGATGAGTGAGTTCAGTGATTAAGAGGCTAGATCTCAGAACCCATAATTTGGAGAGTATATCCATTAGAGAAGTAGGCTCTTCATGAATCTGGATTCCTTCAATCTTAGATAATTAGAAGGATGACTTCTCAAAGGATATTCTGAGACTACCTATTTTGTGGGATATTTTGTTTTGTTTCTATATAAATCTTGAACCCACTCCAAAATCTTTTGTGGCATTTCAAATGACCCCTATTGAGCTCCAAGAGCTATGATTTCCATTATAAGACATCTGAGAGAAGGGTTTCATCCTACCTAGTTTGTCCCTCTTGGAAGCTGCAGTGTTGTCTGTGATAAAGGATAATGGTAGCTTGCAGATTTGTTTGTATTATCGTTTCTCTAATTAGGACATGATAAAGAAAAACTACCCCTTTCCTGGGTTTGAATACCACTTTGACCATTCATGAGTACAAGATGGTTTACAAAGAATGACATGTTTTCCATTTAATAACAGTTGAGGTTTTGTGAGGCAGATATTTCAAATATGGAATTATGAGGTCACTATGGATACTATGAGTTCCTGGTAATTCAATTTTGAGTGATCAATTACCACATAGTTTTTATATATTTGATGAACCAGATCGTCCAACAATATGTATAGTTGTTTCTGGTCATCATCATCAATGAAATACTCATCTACTCTGAATCAAAGGAGTACTATGCATAGATGTTAATGACAGTTCAACATTTTTTTCAAGATCACAAGCTTTATTTGAATCAATAAAAGTTCCATTAATAGATTTATAAGGATCAAAATCCTGGTAATTTCATTTATGTGCAAGGTTTTTCTATTGAAGTTGTTAAGATCGATGCAATTCTTCCATGGTATCCAACCAAGAGTGGGAAAGGGGTGAAGAGCTTTCTTGTCTTGGTAGGGTAAAAAATAGATTGGTGGCATATTTCTCCATAATTAAATCCCCCTTGACAACCCTAACAATAAAAAGGATGTTGTTTACCTATTCTAAGTATTCCCAGTGGGCTTGGAGTGGTTGAGATTGAGGCTGAGGGGAACTCCTTTGTTGATACTACCATAGGATGGAATGGAGTAAGGGTGTATTGTGATTCCTCGGTAGCAGCGCTCATCTTCGTGTTCAAGCAGTGGTAACCAATTATCTCATATGGGTCATGGAATTTTAGACCCCATGAGAAGAACTATGTGTCTCACAAACTAGAACTGAATGTGATAGTCTTTTTCCGAATGATGTATTGGCGATACAATCAAGAAGATCATTTTTTTGGTTTACTTATACCATCATTGTCTCATGTACGACTTCAAGTAATGAGACTTAATCCAGATAAAATAAATATGGTTAGAGTTCTTATGGGTTTATGACTTCGATATAGTCTATAATTCAGTGAAGGAAAATGTAGTAACATATTAACATAGTAGGAATTCCTTGGATCACATTGTGTAGGATGATTCAGACTAGTTGACCTCCCTATAGATGACCCTAGAAAAGATGGAGGGTAAAAATATTCTTGATTCGATGGTGGTCAGTCCCCTGATTCTCAAGATAGTGAGATAATACCAACTATGATGCATCTACTGTGAAGTATTTTGTTACCAGATATCCATTGGGGATTCAACAGATGGATATTTTGAATGAAGCAATCATGTTTTCTTTTTGAAGGGATAGATGGTGGTTCCAGTCACGATGTGGGGGGGAGGTCTTCTGTGAGATCCAAACATCCCTAATAATTGTAAATCCTGGTTTGGGGAGTATGTATAGATATATTCAATGGTAGTTTTTGTGGTCATGCATGAGAAAAGCCTATCTTTTTTTATCTCTCGGTTCCTCACATGTTAGTAGGTGAGGGTTGGGAGGCTTGGTAGATAGGTTTATTGTAGCCTCTTGAGATCCAAAGGTGTAAATGATATGACATATTCATAGACATAATGAAAAAGATTTTGTTAACAACAAATGACCACGAAACCATCTGGGTGATTGTTGAAGACTCAAAAAGTTGATGTCGTTCCTTGTTAACATGTAGAGGAGTTTTGTGGAGTTTTTTGAGTAGTTGTACATTAAATATATTATTATCCTTCATGGGATCCCTCTATGATTTTCCTCAATCATGAAAAAAAATCTATATCATGATTATGAAGAGTCTTATAGGAGGTATTTAGGACGTAAATGAGGATGTGTAAATCCATTCACCCCCATAAACATTTGACAACTCGGTCCACTATCTATGTATTTGAGGAAATGATGACATATTTCCTTTTACACATTTTCCAGAGCTGGGATGATCACCTACCATTGTTTGAGTTTTCATAAAAAAATATATACCACTCTCCCATAGACATGGATCCTTTTGAGGCCCTGTATTGGATACCTTGTAGGTCACCCTTATTTTAGGAAATGATTTCTGAGACCTCTCTTGATGTAAAAATGATTGTACTAGTGATGAGAGAAAATGTCTATGTCATCCTTGAATGGATTATTATAGCTATGATCAGGCTGAAATCTATCACAAATCATCCTTGTAGGTTCTTAGACATCTAGTATAGAGACTTCATTTTCTTGAGAGACTTTCTATGATGAGGTTGTGGAGGTCCGAAATGGAATGAAAATTATCCTCCAGGATCCTTCACCCATATAATATCATTAAGAGTGTTAGATAATTTGATTACTATGTAGAAATAACCCATAGATGTAGTGGTTTCATAAAGTCTTGCACATGTCACATCTGGGGTGATACGTGATGAATCCCATCCACATCATACCCAAATGGGAGATTGACAATGAGGATGGATCAACCTCTATGGGGAACCTTGTGGAGATAAAGGATCGACATGAGAAGACCCTATGTGGACAAACCATTCCATTGGGATGTCTACTATGGAAGAACATGAACATTTAGGAGAGTTCCAAGGAATGGGAGAGCCATATGCAGGCTCAATATCCAGAGATATTGGATTTGTTTTACATTTTAAGGATGAAAATCATGAAGAATGGAATGTTGTATAAACATAGGGTTTCCATGTAATTATATGATATATATATATATATATATATATCTAAATCTAGGTGATGAGATGAAGTATGATTATTTGAGACGGTGATGGCAGAATTAATATTATAAAAATATTAAATGAATATAATATTTCATGTTCATTGATTGTTAATGAATATGGGTTAAATCTTCAATAAAATCATAGATCATAAATATGATTCCACAGTTAGGTCCACAATGTGATTTTTACCCTAAGAAAGATCTAAAATAGGTCAATATGGGATGTTCAGACATCACACCAATTATTGTTCCATTTAGTGGAATAATTATTTAATTAATTAAATAATTAAATAATTCATTCATTTTAACCTAAAATATTTTTTATAAATATAATACTATAGTGATTCGGGGAGGTATAGTCTCATAATACTAGGAACATATAAGAGCCTATCATTTCTCAATGATTGTTGAATCAATACAGATGATGATGAAATGTTGGATTAGAGTAGATCAAGATGTAGAGAATCTTGAATATTTTTTTCTATCATTTCTTACCACATTTGACGATGAATAACAATCCAATATCAACGTAGGGATCATCAATTTGAATTTATTGCATTTTTTATTAAATTTGATTAAGAAGATAAAATTATTCTATATAACTAGGCCAATTATAACATTAACATCCTCTTATGTACTTGATTGAATTAGTTATTTCAATTTTGACCAACCTACAATTCTTGTTCATGATCACTTTCCAACACCTCTTGGAAGGTTAACCTTAAGAGTGGATTTATCTATAAGAATTTCTCTTAAAATGAGACTGAATCATCATGTGTGTTCATTTTAACGCATTATATTAAAATGTATATAATTATTTAAATTACTAATAATATTTTTATTTTTCCTTAGATAAATTTTTTATTCTATTTCTATAATGTTTTTAAAAAAAAATTGGATTTAGGTCAGATTTTTTGATGATATTTGGAACATTTTCAGAAAATTAATTTGGTTGATTAAATATTTTCGATGTTGTCATTATTAAAAAATTTACATATTAATAATAATGGAATAACTATCATTATTATAGATAAATTATAATTTTAAAACCATACATGATTGATGGTTTTAAAAAGTTAACTAATTTGCAATCCTAGAGATGGTATGTTGTATGTATAAAAGAGAGTAAATTCAATTATTAAAGGATAATTATTTAAAAATTTAAGTATTATATTATCTATATATAAGAATAATTTTATAACATATATGATATTATATATTTATATAAACTTATATATATCATCGATGTGATGTATTGACGAAAAAGGTATCACATCGTTTCATGGAGGTGGTAGTCAATTCCCAAACATGAATAATGTAAGAATTTTTCAATTAATGGAATGGTTAGAAATTATATGATATGTAACCATTTCAAAATGATAAATATGTCAGTAATATACTATATAATAATTAATTTCATTGTTATAAACATACATGAGTGGTACTGATGGAAAATTAATTACATCGGTTTGTGTGATAGTAGACTACTATATACAAGAACAACAATTCCATTTTCCATTAAATGGAATATTAGTTGTATATTTTTTATATATTGAACCACCAATTTATAAATAATTTCTCTTTATTCGTGTATATTGAGTCCTTATAATTCTCTGGATGAGTTTTAAGTGCATCCGTGGGAGTTTTTCTTATTTTCAAGTCCTTTAAAGAGGTGCATGGTTAGTGCATGATTGGTAGAAACTATGAACCATAATATGTAAATCATGAAAGTGGGGATAATGGTAACTATTAAGGTGAATATATGTTTAATATTTTTAAAAAACCATGTGAGTTTTGAAGGGAAACTATGCATCTTTGAATAGTGATAAAAACATGGTTGGTGCACGGTTTGTCAAACCATACGAATGAACTGATCTAGGGGTTGTCTTTAAGATGTTATACCAAAAAATGGGTGCATGTTTTTCTGATCAGTGTCAAAAAAACATATTTCATAAAAATATAACACATATAAATAGGTATTTGATCCAAATTAACCACCATAATACTCTTTAATGACTAATTCCCTCAATATCCTGAATTACATTTTTCTCCAAGGCTTGAGATACTTTTACTTTCGATCTAAAATCAATTATTAGTAGAATTATAGCTTTTTAGAGTTATAAATTTTCTTATATGTGCAAGTTATTCATTGTATGTCTCATTATATAGCCTTATTATGTCTATGATGGATATATTCAATTTCTAAGATGGGAATATTATTGGTTTTATTGATAGAAATGATTTCTGAGGCCGAATAATGGATTTTGTGTTATCATTCTTCATTTTCTATAACCATTGTAAGGTATGAGACTTGTATATTATCTCCAGATGACTAATAAGATGAAGGTATATATTAAATTAAATTAATTTCTTGACTTTACAATGAAAACTATTTTTAATTGTTGATGAAATCCCATTTTTGGTTATTGATTGGGAATATTTTTAAATTATATGGTTTCCAAGAAAATTATTTTAGATGATATCTATAAAATATTGATTTTAAATTTATCGTTTACTTTGGACGAATGGATTTTTTGTTTGATTTTTTTTAATGAAAACATATTTTTATATGGAATTGTTTATCGTAGATAGTGGAATACTTGGTTAGAATGTGTTAATTTTCCTTAGACAAAATAATTTGGAAGGATAATATGCATTTGGGGAGCCTAGTATTTTTATTCAATTAATGATTTATTGGATTCAAGATAGTTCACGCATGAGTATGGAATTCTCACCTAGGCATCCACTATGTGTGTGTCGAGATATGGTTATGATATGAAAAATAAATGATAATGTATATATTATTTCAAAAACATTACATGAATCATCTTTAATTTCATTGACATAATATTTTTTTACTTCTTAAAATTGTTTTATATAAATTATTATTGCATGTTTTTTAATGTTGCATGAGTCTGGTAGTCATAGGAAGAATCATACTAATTTATTCTCACCCATACATTGGAAATATTGTAATGTTTTTGATGACATCTATCCAGTCATAGGTGATGAAATGGTACCTCATTTATTTGGTGGTGCTTCTTGATACCATCAGCATTAAATATTAAATTGTATCTTGGATCAAGTTAGGGGTTACGGGTTGATTTCATTTTAGTGTTTTAGATCTATGGTCATTTGGTTCCCTTCGTGTTTTTGTTTTGGTTTCTACTTGTACTTAAATATGTTTTACTGATTTTTTCATGGATTCATTTTTTTCACATTAATTATATAGATGATTTATTCTTATTTTTATGTAGTTTATATGAATTATTTTAAAAAGAAAAAATTGTATGCCTAAAATTCTTGAGGAGCTTGGAATTTATTTCTATCATTTGGTGTCTTTCTGATGTCACCAATGTCTTAATATCACAACAACCACTTCTCAGTCCTATGTGGAGGGGTGGGATGTTAACAATGCTATCTGAATTGACTTGTCTTTCATCCATTTTCAGGATATGGTATTAGTTTTTTCCTTTATGGAGTTGGAAATGTTTCCAATATTGGTCAGTACAATGGATTTTTTTTTTCAAAAAAAGTTATCCATTATCTCAATTATTGAGTTGGGTAGGTGGAAAGAAGATAGAATTTTCAAAACATGATTGTTGATCATGACAATTATTATCTAACAATTCTTTATTCAACTTCAGGTTATCAAGGTAGTTTGGTATAAAATTGTTTTAGAGAAACTTATTGGTTTTTTTTTCTTCTCATCATCATTGGTTTTGACGATGAGAGATTCTTGACAAGAATTGTTAGAAATAATTCTTAAAAATACGTCATTTTGCTTTCCATGTTAAACTATTTATGAGAATGAAAAAGGGTGTTGATTTTTTAAAATAGTGAAAATGGTTTATATTCAAAATAATGGATTTAGTTTTTTCAATAATGGTAAAAATTTTGAAGAAGGTTCAAATGTAGAATGTTATGTTCGTGCTACATTTTTATGTGGTAAATTGAAATTGATGATCCATTATTTTATAATGAGTGTGATAAAGTAGTGTTTTATAATTATATTGAATAGAATTGGGTATTAATCAGAATTATTAACCAAAAAATGTTGCTAAAAATGTGGATTCATTGAAACAACAAGTGACAAAAAGATTCAATGTATTGTAAATTATATTTTTGTGCATGAATATAGATTATAATATTGATGAACCTAAAAAATGGAACAGTCACTGTAGTTGAAAATGAAAATTATACCAATCATTCAGGGGGATTCTGGGGAGGAAAATGTATAGGATTTGTTGAATAAAATAAATATATTCATCTACATCCAAAGGAAACCACAATATATAAAATTATTGAGGGGAAGATATGTTCTAAATGATTTTCAATTACAATGGTTTCAATTAGTATTTCAATATAAATTAGATGAAATCATGACATTGGTGTGTCATGAAGAATTTTTTCACATTAAATCTTGTCCTTAAACCTTCCAGATTACTAGAAGAATATAATTCCTCTAATTAAAGTACAAGATCCTCATACAGAAACAATACACATGAATTTTTTTAACTAAGACAAATTTTCCCTTGAAAAATGGCACATGTGCACCCCTGAAGGAAAACATGTTTGCGTGAAGATTGAGGAAATGTATTCATTTAATGAATTTTATTTTATGTATAATAGATTAGGTAAAAAACATAGACAATAAACTGTCACATAATAGGATATAATTGTAAATATTGATGGATGATTTATGTAATTTGGTATGGCAATATATGGGAAATCTAATGTTGTGAATAAGGAAAAGGAGGATCCCAATTTCTAGACTAGAAACACACTATATAATAAGGTTATGGGATTAGTAATTCTTCCTCATTGACCAATAAATATTCCATGATTTTTTAATGTGGTTCAATGGATCACATCAAGAGATATTATATGATTTAACCTAGGCCATGTCCCAATGGAAACAAGATTGAATATATTTAGCACTATTATCATATTGATCCAAGGTTTGATGTTAGATAAAAATATTAGGTTTCTGATGAAACGTATTCTTAGATAGGATGAAATCAATAGAATTACAATAATAATAAAAAATAGAGAGATTAAATTTGATTATAGTTACACCATGACTCCTCAACAAGTTAAATCTCAATTAGGTAAGAGAGAGAAAAGTGTTGTGAGTAAAAAATTATATATTGCTAACCAAGTGATCATTGATGATCAATAAATTAATTCTATGGAGATAGGAATGATTACATTAAATTTAACCTTTATTTATTATTTTTTGATATGGGCATTTCACACTAATTTATTTCAACTCATCAAATTTAGCATATGGGTTATCATGTTGAGATGATTCCTTGAGTATTGATACATCAATCTCTAATTGAAAAATTTGAATGTCAATACATTATGAGTATCTCGTGATCTATAACTATCGATGGGGTTATGTTTCCTTGGGATTTAATTTTTATTGATATATATGTAAAATATATTGTTTTTCAAATGTATTGGTTAATATAATTCCTGTCCCACATCGATTATTATGCCTAAAATGTTAGATTTACATATATCAATGGTGTAATGAATATCATTTGGGGATATTGGAATGTAATGGATAACCAAGATGGAATTTTGGACATTTGGTTAGAACTACCTCAAATTATTTATCATCTATAATTTAGTATCCTTGGATGATATTGGAAATAGAGTTTTTTCAACTCTTTTTACTAGGTTTCCAATGTTTTCCAAAACCATTTATTGGGGTTTTGACCCAAAAGAGAAGTGGAGTTTGTGATTGACTTCAAACCATTGACCATAACTATCTCATTTCCACATTATAGGATGGAACCAAAATAATTTATGTAATTGAATGATCATTATGATTAATTGGAATGAAAAGGGATCCTTCGTCCATGAACATCTATGAGGGAAGCTCCAGTTCTATTTTTTAAAAATGAAAAGATAATTCTTAGAAACTTTATATATTATAATAATATTAAAAAAATTATAATATCAATTATATATCCTATTCTAATAATTATAAATATATTTTATCAATTAAACATATGCTAGTGTTTCTAAAATAATGACTTATGTTTATCGTATCATAAATTAGGTGTTCTAGAAGGTTGATATTTATATGGTAGATTTCAATAAAGTATATGGTCATTTTGTGTATTTGGTTTTACCATTTTATCTTATGAATTTATTAAAAATATAAAAGATATTGAAAATTCTAATATTTAAAAAGATTATAGATTCTTTAGTTGTAGTGTTTTTTTGATGATATAAATGTTTATTATAGGAAAAAAACGGATCATGATCAATACAAGGATATATTGTGGCGTATATTTTCAGAACATCACATATATACAATGTTATAAAATTATAATTTATGGATATAATAGTTTCATTTCATGGATATGTCATTTAAAGAAATTCTATATATAATAATTTTATATAATATTTTACCTCATGAAACTACCAAAGAATGTCTTCAATAGAATAAGATTTCCCTTCATAGGAAAATACTATATAAATTTTGTATATTATATTACATGGTTGGAAGAATAAAAGAAAACTTTTATAAAATTTGTAATATAATTCCAATGAAATGAGGAATTTCAAAAAAAAACATAAGGTTAGACATATATCAGTAGCAGTTATCATGTATCTAGTGTTTGGAAATGGAAATGTAGTCTATTGTCATAAATCAATATCAGGTTTTCCTTTTTCTCTCACGTATGGAGATAATGTTGTTTCTTATGGATCACGATAGTTATAGAAGAATGATTGTTTTATGAAAAGAAGATTTTTTATTTGTTGGTATGTTATATACTTTGAAGACATCAAATTATTTCAACAATGGTGACAAATATAGAGTGATTATGGATTATAAGATATTGAAAAATATTATATCAAAAAAATGATTTGAAATTATGGAAGAATATATAGATATACTATCTAAATATTATTTCTTTGAATTAATGTATTCATTTGAAAAAGGGAACACTCTGATGGATTCACTGAGTAATAGGACGTACGATTAGTTTGATAATCTGGCATTAGAGAAGTGGAATCTAATTCTAGTAATAGTTGATATGAGTCTACATTGTTGGGACCTTGGTGATATTTTATATTTATTCCAATTTTAATTTTTTCCTATTTTTTTAAATGTTGGAGTTCCACAGTCATTGGATTATGATTTGGTTACATGAGGGAAAACATAAATTGTGGGATGATCATTCTAGGGTGGAGGTTAGGTGAACCATTAGAGTTATAGATTAGAGATAATATGATTGTAAAATTAGATTATTAGAAATATATTTTTATTATATAGAACCATTAGATATTGGATATTCATTCAGTAATGCAGAAGATGTATAAAGCATTGATTGAAAAAATTTGGTATGTTTTCCTGAAAAATAGATGAAGTAGAGTATGTCTTGAGATGACTCACACATCATCAGGTCAAGGAAGTGTATCAACAACCAGTGGTTTTGTTGCAGTATGTTCATATTCTCAGGTGAATATGAGAGTAAATAGCTATGTATTTTGTAACATTTATACCATGGATGTTTACGAAGCATGATTCCATAAGGGTGGTGGTCTATTAGCTCACAATGTTTTCCCACTTCATCCATATTCACAAAAATAATATTATGAAATACGTGAAAAAACATTACATTCAGGTGATTATAAGTATTCATGGAATACCATTCTTGATTATATCCAAAAAAGAACACAATTTTATATCATATTTTTGGAAATCCATGTTGTAATCCCTTCACATATTTTTGACTATGACAATGAATTATCTTCATAAATGGATGGGATGTCGAAAAAACTATAAAAATATTGGAGTACATTATTATGGTTTGTGTGATTGATTTTAGTGTATCTTAGTAAGAGGATATGCCTTTAGTGGAGTTATCCTACAATAATATTGTAAAGACCCGGAATTTCCATGTAATTTTTTTTTAATTTAATGGGAATTTTATGTGTCCGTGAAAATTGATGGCGTGTGATTCCAAGGTCCGGTGTGCTCGGAATCAATTTCAGAATTTTTTTGCAGGTACATTCAGGGCTAGAATGAGCGTGTTTTTATAACATTTGAACTGGTGCTCAGTATTGAAATATGAGGGCACCATTGAACTCCCAGTGCCAATATTCCCTTAAGAAGACATTCACCTCGACGACAGTTGGTCGAGGGTGAATGCTAGTTTTTTCGGTTTTTTTTGGATATTATTAAATACAATATATAATAATTTTATTTTATTTTATCTATTATAACCACCCATGTGGATGTTGGAGGTATGTATCACCACACCTAAACCTCCCAAGAGAGATTATGGTTGTGGGGACCTTTCGAGGCCAAATCCTCCTCTTCATGTTTTAATTGTGGTGGGGACAACCGAAGTTCTCAAAACCTCGCAATTTGAATTTGGGAGTGGGTACCACCCTACCCACTGTTAATGGGGGGGGGGGAGGAAAACCTCTCAACTAACTCATTAATATGGAGGAGCCTATTGAGCTTCCTCCACATTAATTCTGCCTACACACCAAATGATTGTGCCAACTCTCCCTTACTCAATTGAACCATTTTGAATATTATTCCAACAACATAATCTATTATTTTGAGGCTATTATTTCAATTTGGTGGAGCTTGGGAGAGGAGAGAGATTGAGAGAAATAATGTTATGTACTGAAGAACTTCATATCCCAATGAAGAACGATCCACTGACAAAGAACACTGACGAGGAACACCTTCAACTTCAATGAACGACCTATTTTGACCTTATTCCTTAGGACTTCCTCCAACGATGGATGTGTTTGTCTAAAATATATCGATGTTCACATTATCGTAACAAAATCAACTAATTACAAACAAGGTATGGGATTTTTATGATTGATTTTATATTCCTGTTATTCATTCCATCTAAAACAAAGAACGCGAATCAACATCTAACTAGTTGATCCGCATATATTTTCCCTTTGCGGGTTCTAGAATTAATAATTGTGGTAGGGTCCGATGTGATTCGTTCATTTGAGCCAAATTATATCACCCTAAACACCGAGGGTGCGAACTAAACCAACATGGCCCAACCCCTCCACCATTCTCTTTTGCGGGGTTCTACGAAATAGAGGATGGTGAGAACGACGATGATGGCGATGAAGGCAATAGTCGCACCACCCATGGCCTCCGTGACCCGCGCCGCCCCGGTGGCATTCCACTCCACCACTGGCCGAACCATCATTGCCCCCTCATGGCGCTCCGATTGAATAGCTCCCACATTCTCTGCCATTTCGGTCACACCGCCCCTGGCCAAGGCGAGCTGCCCTGATCACGTCGTCCGCCGACCGAACCAGCCCTGGCACCCCCGGCCTCCCGGCCGAACATAGTCTCAGCCATGTCGGCCTCTCAAGCCACCCCCGTCGCACTAACATTCCATCCATGTGCCTCCACCAGCCGAACCGGCCCTAGACGCACATCGCCCCATGAACCTCTCGGCCGCATCGGCCTAACAGCGCCCTCCCGAGCCGCCCCGGCAGCACTCGCACCCTCGTGACGCCCCGACTGAACCGGCCCACACCCTCGGGGTGCTCCGACCGAACCGACCTCTTGTGGATCCCTCTATGCCAAACCTCCCTAGTGGCACCCTCTAGGCCGAGCCGCCCCTGTGCCGACCCGCAGCCGGTCTATGCTTTTGCGACTGGTCTTCTCCCTCACGGCCCTCTGCAACCCCTCTCGGCCTGCACCGAACCTAACAGGCTGGCTTGCCCAATAGGCTGGGCCAGACCCAATGAGTCCGGCCTGGTCAACAAGAACCGTGTCGGCCCAGACCGGGTGTGACTGGGTCGGTCTGACCCGGTTGGACCAGACCCGGGCCTACTACGACCCTTTACTTTCATTTGGACATATCATTAGCACCGTGCATCCATTGGACAAACATTCAACAACCATGATAATCTTGGAGTATGAAGTTCCCTTTGAATATACCCCACAAAAGTTTGGGGTATAGTGGAGATAAGGTCAGGTTGGATCATGCACGAATCCGACTGGGCCCTTAGGACTAAAAGTCTAACAACATACATACCATGCATCTGATAAACGCGCCATCTATTGCATTGAGACCCCTATGATGTGGCAGACCTATGAGATACTTTATCATGGGACGTCATGACAGTTGGAGTATCGATTGATAGCTCGTGGAGTGGATCCTTCCAATGACAATCGAGCAGAGTGCGGAGACCTAGTAGCGGGATGAGACATAACGACTACAAAACATTTGACTCAGAGTGATTCTACTAGACCAATGGGGAGTGCCTGGTTGTGGTGGAAGACCCATGGTGGAATAGCGCACTTGGTGACACAGCAGACCCATGGTATTTGACAGGAGGAGTACCTAAGTAGTCCAAGGTTAGTGGGAAGCACCTCTGTGTGATGCGGCAGGCTCATTGTACTCGTCCGAGGAGGAGTTCTCCAGCAGCCGAGGTTTTGATAATGTGTTGGGGATGTTTCTTAAAAATACCCCTAGAATAAAATCCTAGTTGAGTTGAGTCAGTAATTTTGTATTTAACTCATGATTGAGAAGAATTACCTAATAACATAGGTATATGTATAAGCATATACCAATGTAGGGTTATTTGTTGATTTCCTTACATTGTGTTTTATCCTTGGGGGATTTGTGAGATCCTGAGGGTCTCGGGGTCACTACTGAGTATTGTTATACTCACCCATGAACGGGCTATGCGCTCACCTTGTTATGTTGGATGCATACGACATACCTCGCTAACTAAGGTTGAGAGTACCGGGACTGGATGGAAATAAAAGGTGGATTTTATGACGAGTCGATACATGAATGAGACTGACAGACATGGAGTGATGAGGAGGATATTTCTACCTACCCATCATGTTGGAATCCTAGAGGATGACCCAACATCTATATTTTCATTCTTCAGTTGTAATTGTACTTCCAGTTCCTTGTAATTTATAGTTGGGATTGTATTTATGGAACATTTTACTTTTCAACACTATTTTGTTCAGTTTAATTAGTGTTTTGTATCTAGTTTTGTGCTCTGTTGTGTGAATTTATAGGTTATAAATGCAACTACATCACATTTTTGAGGAATTATGCCTTTGGTGCTAGTCACCAGCCCCTAGCCTCTGGAAAGCGGGCTTGGGGTAGTAACGGCACGGGCCTCGAGGGACGAGTCGTGAAAAATTTGAATCAAAGGAGTGTATTCTACTGCAGAACTTAGGACTCTGATCTTTTCTATGAAGCAATAGTGTTAAGTGAAGTGAGTGTGGTTTTTAGTTCATGGAGTCTAGGGTTGGTACGGTGGAAGACGTATCCATACATCAGGACCCAGACATCTGATTTCTGAATCAGTGAATGAAAACACTGACTGTGTGTGTTTTTTCGAATGTTTTCTTTATGTCAGCTCACCAGGATATCTCACCATGTATACCTTTTTAACCATAGCACACCTATTTTTTTAGGATGCCTCCACACAGACAGCCGGCAATAGTTCTGAGAGTCGTACACCCTGATATCCCACCGAGTGATGAGGCCTCGGTGCATGGCCCTCATCCAGTAGAGGCACCAGCGATACCATTTACCATTGGGCCACCGATGACACCATCCCCAGCAGCATACATTGCATGCCGCTTGAGCGCGTTGCACGAGTTCTAGTGCTAGAGGCCTCCCAATATTAGGGGTGAGACGGACCTGCATGCGGCTGAGGATTGGGTGGAGGCTATGGTGGGAAATTCTCGACTGGTAGGGACACCAGTAGACCTCATGGTAATTCTTACTGCCAGCATTCTACAGGAAGCTGCGGAAAGATGGTGGAACATGATGCTCTAGTTCCACGATTAGGTGATGCTTCTCTGGGAAGAATTTGAGAGCCTGTTTCGGGCAGAGTTTGTCCCAGCAACCCTTTGGGCAGTGCTCCTACAAGCGATACATCATCTCTAGCAGGGCACCATGAATGTAGCTCTGTACTCAGCACGCTTTACATACATCTCACACTACTCCACCAATATGATGCAGGACCCATTTTTCAAGGCCAAGACCTTCGAGCAGGGACTCAGGACGGAGATCAAGACTTTAGTGATCTCACTCAGCATCCCGACGCATGCAGCAGTGTTAAAGTGAGCCCTCCTAGAGAAGAGTTTCCTTACTGAGTAGTCTCCAGCAGTGAGACCCACCACCGGCAGAAATGTAGGGGAGTCTTCTACAGCTGGCAATATATTGATGTCATAGAGGTCCAAGAGGACCAGACCTATAAGTAGACGACCACATGACTCATGATTGGTTGTGTGGGGCACCTAAAGCGTAGACAGACATGCCCAAAGCATGAAGTGATATGAAAGCGGCAGGTAGGGTTTCATGGCTCGTGACTGCCTGGCCTTCCATTCAGATGATCATAATATGGTCAAAGGACCTCCCAGGCAGAGATATAGATTCGATCAAGGTGGTCTGTAGTGAGTAGGCGGATGCGGCAGAGAAGCCGGCCATGTAGCTGGTAGTGGATGACGATTCGAGGGATTTCCACCACCACCACCAAGTGGTCAACCCCGACCACACGGAGCAGGTGGATAGGGGAGATCTATGCTCCAGGAAGCTGAGGCATACAATCATGGAGATTCGTAGATTATTCGAGGAACGATATGTGTCTACTCCACCATAACTTCAATACTTATAAACATAGGTGTCAGTAACTATTTCATTGCCACTACCATCGTTCATAGCTCGGAGATTCCGACAGAGTCGATGGCTCAATATTTGTGGCTATAGACTCCTATGGGAGTGGATTCGACGATTAATCACTGGTTCTGGCAGAGTGAGTTTTCTCTAAGAGGCGAGAGCTTCGGCTGGGATGTCTTAGGAGCGGCGTCGAGGCCTTACGACATAATCTTGGGTATGGAATGGTTATCTACAGTCAATGCTCAGATTGACTATATTAGGTGAAATGTGTGGTGTGGCCACTTAGATGGGACCCGGTTTACCTTCACCAGCGAGAAGGGAGCCTTTGAAGAAAATGATGGACTTACTCAGAGGAGAGTTCAGCCGATCACTCATCAGTTGGCTAGCATTACCCTCGTAGCAGTTGATGTGGAGAGTCTGAGCTATCCTGTTCTAGTGGAACAGTACGTGGTTGTCTTCCCTGATGATGTTCAAGGTCTGCCCCCTCACAGAGAGGAATACTATTACATTGACAGGTACCTCAGGATGACACCAATATCTACATCATCATATCAGATGGATCCCACAGAGCTTCTTGAGCTGCGGGTACAACTATAGGACTTGCAGGGAAATGGATTCATCCAGCCAAGTGTTTCTCTTTAGGCATCCCTGATTCAGTTTGCCAAGAAGGAATATGAGAGCATGAGGCATTGTGTTGACTATCGATGCCTTAACCAAGTGACCGTAAAGAACATGTACCCACTACTGAGGATTGACGACCTCTTTGATCAATTGAAGGGAGCATAGTGGTTTTCGAAGATAGACCTCCGAATAGGCTATCCCCAGCTCAGAGTTTGAGATGAGGATGTGCAAAAGATTACTTTAGATTTCAGTACAACCACTATGAGTTATTGGTTATTCCATTTAGCAAAACCAATGCTCTAGTAGTGTTCATGGGACTCATGAATAGGATATTTCAGCCATACATCGATCGCTTTGTCATAATCTTCATTGACGACATTCTGATCTACTCAACTACTGAGGAGGAGCTTTCCAATCATTTGTAGGTTGTTCTAGACAAACTATGAGAGCACCAGATTTATGGTAATCTATTGAAATGATAGTTCTAGATCCAAGAGGTTCACTTTCTGGGACATTTCATCTCAGAGGCTGGAGTGGAAGTGGATCCAGTGATGATTGAGGTGGTACATTCTTGGGAGCCACCCAGGTGTGTGATAGAGGTACATTGTTTCTTGGGATTGGATGGTTATTACTAAAGGTTTGTACTAGAATTCTTCAGAGTTGCAACACTACTATCATCTTTGACAAATTAGGAGAAACCCTTTATCTAGTCGGAGAGATTCCAGAAGAGCGTTCAGTAGATGAGGCAGAGGCTGATTAGTGCCCCCATCATGAGTCTTCTAGAGGAAGGTGTAGGGTATGTAGTCTACTGCGAGGCAACATGGACTAGGCTTGGATTTGTCCTGATGCATCAGCAAGCAGTGATCACATAAGGTTCATGGTAGGTGAGATAACATGACAAGAACTATGCTACCCAGGACCTGGAGTTAGTAGAAGTGGTCTTCGCCTTGAGGATGTGGCGACGCTGTCTGATGGGAGTGAATTTTACCATTAACATTGATCATAATATTCTTAGGTATAACTTCTTTTAGAAGTACTTGAACCTGAGACAACAATGTCGGCATGAGTTCCTCCAGGACTATGACATTGAGATAGTCTATAATTTTGGGAAGGGGAACGTAGTTGCAGATGCACTCAGTAGTTGATATGGTATACAAATGATAAGCGAGGCGATGGAGTAGCTGACTACTTTACAGATATACTTTGTGGATAGATATGGAAAAGCCTTATATCATTCGTTCATAGTCACTCCCCCACTTCTTAAAGGAGTCAGGGGGGCACAACATAGGGACACTGGCCGCAAGACACAACGTGCTCAGATATCCACAGGGTAGGCACATGATGGATTTTCTGAAGGTGGGGAGCACGTCATCCTCTTCGGAGGATGTACTATGGTACCTGTGTCACCTCAGTAGAAAGTGTTGTGGGATTTCCAGACATCCCCTCTAGTGGTACATCCATGAGTGGTGAAGATGTACCAGGATTTCCGAAGACAACACTGGTGGCCGTGAATGAAGAAGGAATTTGCAGAGTTTGTCTCTCGAAGCCTCACTTATCAGCAAGTTAAGGTGGAGCACCAGGTACCAGCAGGCGTGGTTCAGCCTTCAAAGGTCCCAGAGTGGAATTGGGATGGGATATCCATGGACTTTGTGACAGGACTTCCACGTACATCCAGGGTACAAGACTCAATTTGGGTGATCATCGATCGACTCACCATGTTGGCTCACTTCCTACCGATTACAGATCATGGATCTGTAGAGAGCATGGGATGCCACTATGTGCAGGATATTGTGCGGATACATAAAGTAACTTTGACAATTGTCTCTGATTATGATTCTTGTTTCACTTCCCAACTATAGAAGGGGTCGTAAAAGGATTTTGGGACACATCTTAGTTTGAGCACCGCCTTCCATCCTCAGATGGATGGCAAGACTAAGTGGACCATTCAGACCCACGAGGACACACTGCATGCTTATGTCCTCGACATTGGTCGCAGTTGGGTGGATCACTTACCATTGGTGGAGTTTTCATACGACAAAAGTTATTACTCCACCATTGGGATGGTACATTTTTGAGGTGTTATACCAGAGACATTGTAGAACTCCCATGTGCTAGACTAACCCATGGGAGTCATCACTAGAGGGACCAGAGATGGTACGAGATACTATTGAGAAAGTGAATATAATCCAGGAGAGGATGAAGATGGCACAGAGTAGACTGAAGTCATATGAAGATAAGAGACAGAGACCTCTAGAGTGCGAGGATGGAAATACGTCTTTCTACGGGTCTCACCACGATGTGGTTTACAGAGATCTATCTGAGGTGGAAAGTTATCTCTGAGATTCATCTGACCTTTTAGGTCCTCATCAGAGTTGGTGAGGTGGATTACCACATTGATCGTCAATCTCAGTTGCACCGGGTGCATGACGTCTTCCACATATCCCAGTTTAGGTGATACATGCATGACCCCTCTCACATCATCGACCATGGAAGGCTAGATGTCAATGGTGGGGTGAATTTTTTGAATGTTCTAGTAGAGTTTGAGGATCGACATGCATGGGTCCTTCATGGACGGTCGATACGTCTGGTGCGCATTTGCTTGCATCACGAGAACCTCCAGGAGAGCACATGAGAATGGTAGGCTTAGATGCGTGCTCAGTACCCTCACTTATTCCATTAGTTTGAATTGTAGCTTGCGGGGATGTAAAGCCTTTTGGTGGGGAGAATGTAAAGACCCAGAATTTCCATGTTGTTTTTTTTAAGTAAATGTGAATTTTACGAGCCCACAAAAATTGACGGCGCATGATTCTGAGACCCGGTGTGACTGAAATCAGTTTCTAAAGTTTTGTTCGGGTACGTTTAGTGAAAGTAAGAGCAGGTTTTTATAACTTCTTATCTGGAGCGCGGAATTAAAATCTGAGGGAATGGTTGAAATCGTAGCACCAGTATTCACTTAAGAATACTTTCACCTCGATTATAGTTGTTCAACGGTGAAAGTTAGTTTTTGTGTTTTTTCGTGGAAATAATAAAATAAAATAAAGACAAGTTTTATTTTATTTTATCTATTAAAACCACCCATGAGGAAGTTAGAGGTGGGGATTGTAAAGACCCATAATTTTCAAGGAAATTTCTTTCTTAATTTTCTTTGGAATTTTGCAAGAACGCAGTTTCTGACGGCACCTGATTCCGAGGCCCGGTGTGCCCGGAATCATTTTCCGATGTTTGGCTCGGGTACGTTCAGTGAACGGACGAGCAGGTTTTTCTAACATTTGAACCGGTGCCCGGAATCGAATTTCGAGGGCACCGATGGAATCACAGTGCCGATATTTTCTTAGAAACGCCTCTTCCGGAGTTGTGTTTGCTCGAGTTTGGTTTTTATTTTTTTGGGCTTAAAGTTAAGAAATAAAATAAATTGTTCGACAAACATTATTTTATTTCACTTAAGTCACTTGGAAGCCACTTAAAAGGCACTTAAAAGAGGCTTAAGATGAGTTGAAACGGATATGGTACTATCCAAAAATATCATACCCTCTTGGTAGGATATTTGTGAGGTGGGGCCCACATGAGCCCCGCCGTTTCTTTTCCGCTAATTAACGCACCTGCAAAAACTCGTCTTTATGAAAGTCAACTGACACGTTTTCTTAAATTCATAACGCACCATTTAATTGGGCGGTTTTATTCATGAATTAAATGGGCAGTTTCTTTCGTTGAATTAATTATACGATTTAATGGGTCGTTACTTACCTCTTGTTCGTTTGTTGGCGTAATAATAAAATAAGACCAACACAACATTTGGAGGATTACTTGTTGAAAGGCTTTAAAGAGTTCTTGAACCTCCATCCTCCTTCACGAAGAACGTGAAGAACGCGAAGAACGCTAAGAACGCCGTCACCCTCGGAGTTTGACGACGCTTCATCCGGGACGTTCTTCCCCGCCCCGATCTCTGATCACCAATTACTTGAGGTAAGAGATCTCGGGTTTCTTTTTAATCTCCTCTGTGTTTTTTTAACAAAACATGGATTTAATTATTTATAATTAAATCTGTTGTTTCTTGGTCCGTTGAGTTCGTCGACGCAACGCCGGATTCCGCGACGATGCGACGCCCTTCCGCGACGACGCGACGCCTTCCGCGACACGACGAACCCCTCCTTCCGCGACGAGCAATTCCGCGAAGAACGCTCAGGCGCGACGACTTGTCGAGGTAGGGATTTTTGTTTTGGAAATGCCCTTTTTCCCGTGAACGTTTATTTAAAACTAAAGAGCTGGTTGCAAATGAACAATTTTATTTTATTAAAATTGTTGTTGCATGTGTTGATTTATTTTCTCCCGTTGTTTTATCTAACGCGGAGGGTGCAGGCCAAACGAACACGACCCGACAACCCTCCGTTGTTCTACATGGTTGTGCGGATTTGGCGGGCGATGGAAAATCGTGACGCAAGGGAAGTTTTTTGATTCCGCAGTGAATAACGGAACCTGGGAGGAGCACCGGCGCAGACGGGAAGGAAAACGGACCACCGGAGCAACTCCGGTGGCCCGCAGAAGATTCCAGCAGCGCGGGTCGGCGGCGCGGCGGCCCCGGCAGCCAAAGGCGACGGTGCCCCGGCGTGCCGCCAGACGAGACAGCCGCGGCTGAAGCCGCGGTGGCTGCGGCCAACGGACTCGCGGCCGCGCGCGTCCGGTTCACCTGCATGGGACGCAGCAGAAGCCGCGTCCGCGGTTCTCCAGCGCGACCCACGTGGGGCCGCGACATCTCCAGACCGCAGGGGCAGCGCCCCGCGGCGCCCATGCGCTCAGCCGCTCGGCCGAGCCGAGCCAGGCCGGACTGGACCGGGTCCGGCCGGGTTGGACAGGGTCGGGTCGACCCGGTTCACCCGACCCTGGGGGGGGGGGGGGGGGGGGGGGGGGGGTTGGGCCGGGTCAGCCCGGGCCCAGACCCCCGTCTTCGGACCATTTTCGGTCAAATGCCTGTAACTTGAGCTATAGGCCTCCGAACGACGCGTCATTAGCGGCAACGTGATCCTTGGATCGAGACGGTCGTTTCGGTATATCGCACTCAAGGTTTCAGAATATTTTGAGTTCGGCCGGGTTGGTTTGTACACGAAACCAACTGGGCCTTCGGAGCGGAAACACTAATATCTTGAGCTACGGACGTCCGATTGACATGCCCTCAGCTTTGTTGATTTCCTCTATGTGAGACGGATCGTTTGGCTCACTCCGCCCGAGGTTTGGATGCAGTTGGAGTATGGTCGGGTTGGTTTTTCCTTAAAAACTAACCGGGCCCCTTGGACGAAAAGGCCAATAACTCTCAGACCTGGCGTCCGATTGACGCGCCGTCTGCGACGTTGAGTTCCTATAGGCTATACGGAACTTTTGTATACATCAACTTCTGACTTTGTTTCAGTTGATGTATCAGCCTTTTGGTTCGTGGAGTGGACCCTCCCGAACGAGCTTGCTGTATGTGGGAACCCTAGAGCTGGCTGCGACTGCTACTGCGACGACGACTGTGCAGAGATCCTCAGTGGACTGCGACGACGACTGTGCAGAGATCCTCAGTGGAATGAGACGACTACAACACTCAACGATCCTATGTGGATTAGTGCTACATGTCCGGTGTGGGCCCGATCCTGTGTGGGTCCGATCCTGTATGGGTCAGCGCTCAGCGGTTTTGTGTGAGCCAGCGGCTACAGGTCTTGTGTGGGCCCGATCCTGTGTGGGTCATTACGGGGGTTAGTACCTATCGATCCTTTGTGGGTCCGACGACTTAGATGGATCAGTGATCATCTTTATCGTCATTCGAAGAAGTATACCTGTGTGAGCTGAATCTTCTGTTTACTCACCTTTGTGGATTATGTTGAGCTATCCTGTGTGGATTTACTGTTTACTCCCCTTTGTTGATTGTGTTGTGTTGTCTTGTGTGGGCATACGTTTGCTTTCATGTGTGGACTGGGTTGTGCTTGGGCTCGGATGTTGGAGCCGATCGGGAATTGATGACTTTGGTATATGTATGGGCATATACCTAAGCCGTGTCATATGTTACTTCGTGATTGTATCTTTCCTTTGTGGATTATCATTGGTGGATTTCAGGAGACCTTCGGGGGTCTCAGGGTCCCTACTCAGTAGATTATACTCACCCCTGCATGGGTTATCCCCGCACTACGTTGTGTTGGTTGCAGACGACGGACAACGCTGATCGTGGTGGAGGCTTGTGGAGCAGGACGGTACCTGGAGGTGGACCACTGGGCGGGACGTATTCGGAGCGGTCAGGTGGACCTGAGGAGCAGTGGATGCTATCTGTACCCACCCTTCAGGTGGGACATCCAGAGGACGGCTCAACGCTGCGGCTTTTCTTTTCAGTTATTGTTTTTCCCTTTTAGTTGTACTTTATAGTTGGGATTGTATTTCCGGCCCCTTTTACTTTCAGCACAGCTTGTTACAGTTTTTTCTTAGTGTTTACATTTCCGCTTGCTTACTCTGTGGTGCTTGTTTACTTTTCAGGGGCAATTCCTTCCCTTTTTCCGGGATTTACGCCTTGGTTCAAGTCGCCAGCCCCTGGCCTATGGAAGGCGGGCTTGGGGTAGTCACGGCACGGGCCCCGAGGACGGGTCGTGACAAATTGGTATCAGAGGTGGTCGGTTCTACCGCAGACTCTGATCTCTCTTCTATGTGAAGCAATAGTGTTTAGCATATTGAGTGTGGTTATCAGTCTAGGGAGTCCAGTGTTGGTGCAGCGGCCGACGTATCCGTACACCAGGACCCAGACTTCTAATTTCAGACTTAATGCATGAAAACATTGATTGCATGTGTGTTTTAAGTTTTCTTTGTGATTACTTGTGTCAGCTCACCAGGTATACAGTTCTGACCGTGGCGCACTTGTTTCCTTTTCAAAATGGCCCGACGACAGCAGCCATCTAGGGTTCCAAGGGTAGAGCGCGACGACAGCCCGCCGAGTGATGAGGCCTCGGTACAGGGCTCGTTGACAGCAGAGGCACCGGCGGCAGCTTTACCCGCCGAGCCCCCGATGCTTCCAGCGCCGACCGCTGACGATGCACGTCGCCTCGGAGCTCTGCACGAGTTCCAGCGCCAGCTACCACCTAGGTTTCGTGGGGAGACGGACCCCCAGGCAGCCGTGGACTGGCTGGAGGAGGTCGTTCGAGTTTTCAGACTAGTGAGGACACCAACAGACCTCAGGGTGATCCTCGCGGCGAGCCTACTGCACGCAGCAGCAGGATGATGGTAGAGCTTGATTCTTAGGTGAACGATGAGGCCTCTCTCATCTGGACGGACTTCGAGAGCCTCTTCCGCTCAGAGATCGTCCCAGCCACCCTCCGTGTGGTGCGCATCCAGGAGCTTCTTCAACTGCGGCAGGGCAGCTTGACGGTCGCCCAGTACGCGGCGAGGTTCACCAACCTTTCTCGCTACTCGACAGACATGGTACGAGACCCCTTCTTCCGGGCTTGGACCTTTGAGCAGGGTTTGAGACACGAGACCAGGGCATCGCTGATCTCCCTCAGCATCTCGACCCAGGTAGGGGTACTGGAGCGAGCCCTTCTGATCGAGAGCTTTCTGGCTGAGTCCACAACGAGAACTACCGTAGGGCGGCAGGTAGCGGAGTCTTCGGCAGCAGGTAGCCGACGGATGACTCAGGGTTCCAGGCAGACCAGACCTTTCGGCAGACGACCTCGGGACACTGGATCAATAGTGCGGGGAACACAGCGCGGAGCCAGTCTTCCGAGAGGCAGGCAGTGCTACGCATGCAGCGGGCAGGGCCACATGGCTCGTGACTGCCCAACCCGCCGTACCAAGGAGCAGCAACCGGTGGAGGGGCCACCCAGGAAGAGGAAGAGGGTCGACCGTGGCGGTCCGCAGGGAGGAGGCGGACGAGGCAGAGGAGCTAGTCGAGCAGCAGGTGGTGGGCGACGCTTTGAGGCTCTGCCACCACCAACACCACCAGGAGGCCCGCCCCGACCACAGGGAGCTGGCGGACAGAGACAGGCACAGCTCTAGGCAGCGGAGGCCTACGACCACGGCGCGCCAGAGATGATTCGAGGTATGATCTGTGTTTATTCCACCCTTGCTGCAGTTCTTATAGACACAGGAGCGAGTCACTCTTTCATAGCCGCTACCCTTGTTCGGAGCTCGGAAATTCCGACAGAGTCGTTGGCTCGATCCTTACGGCTAGAGACCCCTACGAGAGCAGACTCGACGATTGTGAACTTTTGCCGGCAGTGTGAGCTTACTCTAGGAGGCGAGAGCTTCGGCTGGGATCTTCTTGTAGCGGCGTCGATGCCTTACGACGTCATCTTGGGCATGGATTGGTTATATACAGTCCTTGCTCAGATTGACTGTTTTAGGTGCAAGGTGTGATGTGTGCGCACCGACGGGAGTAGGTTCACCTTCACCAGTGAGAAGGGAGCCTTAGCAGCATAGGATGGACTCTCGCAGAGGAGAGGAAAACCCATCACTCCTCAGTTGGCTAGCCTCATCCTAGGAGCGGTGGACGTGAGGAGTCCTAGTTTTCCTGCAGTGGTGGATCAGTACGCGAACGTCTTTCCCTATGACGTTCCAGGGCTACCTCCTCGTAGAGAGGCAGACTTTTACATTGATCTGTACCCCGGGACAGCCCCGATATCCACTCTAGCGTATCGGATGGCCCCCGCAGAGCTTTGAGAGCTGCAGGTATAGTTGAAGGACTTGCAGGGCAAGCAGTTCATCCGACCCAGTGTTTCACCCTGGGCTTCCCCGATATTGTTCACCAAGAAGGCAGATGGAAGCTTGCGACTGTGTGTCGACTATCGTCTCCTGAACTAGGTGACAGTGAGGAACAAGTATCCGCTACCGAGGATTCATTACCTCTTTGATCAACTCAAGGGATCACGGTGGTTCTCAAAGATAGACCTCAGGTCAGGCTATCATCAGCTAAGAGTTCGAGACGAGGACGTGCAGAAGACGACCTTCAGGAGTCGGTATGGACACTATGAGTTCTTTGTTATGCCTTTTGGCATAACCAACGCTCCAGTAGTGTTCATGAGCCTCATGAACAGGATCTTCCAGCCATAGCTCGATCGATTTGTCGTGGTCTTCATCGACGACATTTTGGTGTACTCGACCACCGAGGAGGAGCATGCCTACCACTTGCGGTTTGTACTAGACACACTCCGAGAGCACCAGCTTTATGGAAAGCTCTCGAAGTGCCAGTTCTGGTTACGTGAGGTCCACTTCTTGGGGCACGTCATTTCTGAGGCGGGAGTTGCTGTGGATCCCGCGAAGATCGAGGCAGTGCTAGCTTGGGAGCCACCCAGAAGCGTGACGGAGGTGCATAGTTTCTTGGGTCTAGCCGGATACTATCGAAGATTTGTGCCGGACTTCTCCAGAGTTTCGGGGCAACTCTCAGCTTTGACGAAGAAGGGGAAACCCTTTGTGTGGTCAGATAGATTCCAGCAAAGCTTTCAGGAGCTGAGACAGAGATTGACCAGCGCACCTATCATGTGGTTGCCTGAGAAGGGAGTTGGATACGTAGTCTACTGCGATGCATCAGGGACCGGACTTGGGTGTGTCCTGATGCTGGAGCGGGCCGTGATTGCCTATGGATCACGTCAGTTGCGGCCGCATGAGCAGAACTACGCTACCCATGACCTGGAGTTAGCAGCAGTGGTCTTTTCTCTGAAGACATGGCTGCACTATCTGATGGGCGAGCGCATTACAGTCTTTTCTGACCACCAGAGTCTCAGGTACATCTTCTCGCAGAAGAAACTGAACCTAAGACAGTGGCGATGGATCGAGTTCCTCCAGGACTTTGACTTTGAGAAAGTCTATACTCCTGGGAAGGGGAACGTGGTAGTCGATGCCCTCAGCAGGAGGACGGGAATCCAGCTACTTGAGGAGGCGACAGAGCAGCTAGTCGCTTTGCATATATCCTTCGTGGATAGAGATGGAGTAGCCTTCCTTCAGTCTCTCACAGTCACCCCTCCACTACTGCAGCGGGTCAGAGAGGCACATCGTGAGGACGTTGACTGTGAGACGCGGCGTGCACAGATATCCTCGGGACAGGCACGTGATGGTTTCTCCCTTGGAGCAGAGCACGAAGTCCATTTCAGAGGACATACCTTGGTAGCAGTCACTTTACGAGAGGAGGTGCTGAGAGAGTTTCACACTTCTCCTTTGGCGGTACATCCTGGAGTGGCGAATATATACCAGGATCTCAGACGACAACACTGGTGGCCGGGCATGAAGAAGGATGTGGCAGAGTTCGCTTCTCGGTGCCTCACCTGCCAGCAGGTGAAGGTAGAGCACCAGGTACCAGCAGGCTTGGTACAGCCCTTGGAGGTCCCGGAGTGGAAGTGGGATGGGAGATCTATAGAATTCGTGACTGGACTACCACGCACTTCCAGAGGTCACGAATCCATTTGGGTGATTGTTGACCGACTCACCAAGTCGACACACTTCTTGCCAATCAGAGACCAGGGCTCAGTGGAGAGTATGGGGCGTCTCTACGTTTAGGAGATTGTATGGCTTCACGGTGTGCCATCGATTATCGTCTCTGATCGGGACACTCATTTTACTTCCCAGCTTTGGAAGGGGTTGCAGGAGGCGTTCGGGACGCGGCTACGTCTGAGCATTGCCTTTCACCCTCAGACGGATGGTCAGACGGAGAGGACCATTCAGACTCTCGAGGACATGCTCCGCGCATGTGTCCTCGACTTTGGTCGTAGCTAGGAGTACCACCTACCCTTGGTGGAGTTCGCGTACAACAACAGATACCACTCCACCATCGGGATGGAACCATACGAGGCGTTATACGGCAGACCTTGCAGATCTCTTTTATGCTGGACAGACCCTGGGGAGTTAGCACTTGTGGGACCAGAGATGGTCCGGGCCATGACAGAGAAGGTCCAGGTCATCCAGGAGCGGATGAGAACAGCTCAGAGCCAGTAGAAGTCTTATGCTGACAGGAGGCAGAGGCCATTAGAGTTTGAGGATGGAGACCATGTCTCCTTGCGTGTCTCACCTCGACGTGGTTTATGGAGATTTGGCCGAGGCGGCAAATTGTCTCCACGCTTCATCGGACCATTCCAGGCCCTCAGCAGGATTGGTGAGGTGTCTTATCGCCTGGCTCTACCACCTCAGTTGCACCGGGTGCACGATGTCTTCCATGTATCTCAGCTGAGGAGATACGTGCACGACCCGACACATATCATTGACTATGGGGAGCTGGACGTGGATGATGGGGCGACTTTTGCAGAGGTCCCAGTGGAGATAGAGGATCTACAGGAGCGGGTCCTACTTGGGCGATCGATTCCTCTAGTGCGCATCAGATGGCAGCACGGGAACCTCCAGGAGAGCACTTGGGAGCGGGAGGCTCATATGCGTGCTCAGTACCCACTTTTGTTTCCCTAGTTTATGATGTATCTTTACGGGGACGTAAATCCCTGAGGTGGGAGTAATGTAATGACCCGTAAATTTCAAGGAATTTTTTTTCTTAAATTTCTTTGGAATTTTGCAAGAACGCAGTTTCTGACGGCACATGATTCCGAGGCCCGGTGTGCCCGGAATCATTTTCCGAGGTTTGGCTCGGGTACATTCAGTGAACAGACGAGCGGGTTTTTCTAACTTTTGAACCGGTGCCCGGAATCGAATTCCGAGGGCACCGATGGAATCGCAGCGCCGGTATTTGCTTAGAAATGCCTCTTCCGGTGTTGCGTTTGCTCGGGTTTGGTTTATATTTTTGTGGGCTTAATGTTAAGAAATAAAATAAATTGTTCGACAAAATTTATTTTATTTCACTTAAGTCACTTGGAAGCCACTTGAAGTCACATAAAAGTGGCTGAAGGTGAGTTGAAACGGATATGGTACTATCCAAAAATATCCTACCCTCTTGGTAGGATATTTTTGAGGTGGCGCCCGCACGAGCCCCGCCGTTTCTTTTCCGCTAAGTAACGCACCCGCGAAATCCCGTCTTTATGAAAGTCAACTGACGCGTTTTCTTAAATTCTTAACGCACCATTTAATTGGGCGGTTTTATTCGTGAATTAAATGGGTAGTTTTTTTCGTTGAATTAATTCTAAGATTTAATGGGTCGTTACTTACCTCTTGTTCGTTTGTTGGCGTAATAATAAAATAAGACCAACACAACATTTGGAGGATTAGTCGTTGAAAGGCTTGACAGAGTTCTTGAGCCTTCATCCTCCGTTGCGAAGAATGCGAAGAACACGAAGAACGCGAAGAACGCCGTCACCATCGGAGTTTGAAGACACTTCATCCGGGACGTTCTTCCCCGCCCCGATCTCCAATCACCAACTACTTGAGGTAAGAGATCTTGGGTTACTTTTTAATCTCCTCTGTGTTTTTTTAACAAAACATGGATTTAATTATTTATAATTAAATCTGTTTTTTCTTGGTTTGTTGAGTTCGTCGACGCAATGCCGGATTCCGCGACGACGCGACGCCCTTCCGTGACGACGCGACGCCTTCCGCGACACTACGAACCCCTCCTTTCGCGACGAGCAATTCCGCGAAGAAAGCTCACGCGCGATGACATGTCGAGGTAGGGATTTTTGTTTTGGAAATGCCCTTTTTCCCGTGAACGTTTATTTAAAATTAAAGAGCCGGTTGCAAATGAACAATTTTATTTTATTAAAATTGTTGTTGCATGTGTTGATTTATTTTCTCCCGTTGTTTTATCTAACACGGAGGGTGCGGGCCAAACGAACACGGCCCGACAGCCCTCCTCCGTTCTTCGTGGTTGTGCGGATTTGGCGGGCGACGGAAAATCGCGACGCTAGGGCAGTTTTTTGATTCCGCAGTGAAGAATGGAACCCGAGAGGAGCACCGGCGCAGACGGGAATGAAAACGGACCACCGGAGCAACTCCGGTGGCCCGCGGAAGATTCCGGCGGTGCGGGTCGTCGGCGCGGCGGCCAACGGACCCGCGGCCGCGCGGGTCCGGTTAGCCAGCACGGGACGCGGCAGAAGCCACATCTGCGGTTCTCCAGCGTGGCCCACGTGGGGCCGCGGCATCTCCAGACCGCGGGGGCAGCGCCCCGAAGTGCCCAGGCGCTCGGCCGAGCTGAGCCAGGCTGGTCCGACCGGCCGGGCCGCGCCCAGGCCAGACCGGACTGGGTCCGGCAGGGTGGGACCGGTCGGGTCGACCCGGTTCGGCCGACCCCGGCGGGGGGGGGGGGGGGGGGGTCGGGCCGGGTCAGCCCGGGCCCGGACCCCCCGTCTTCGGACCATTATCGGTCATATGCCTGTAACATGAGCTACGAGACTCCGAACGACGCGCTGTCAGCGACAACGCGATACTTGGATTGAGACGGTCATTTTCGTATATCGCACTCAAGGTTTCAGAATACTTTGAGTTCGGCCGGGTTGGTTCATACACGAAACAAACCGGGCCTTCGGAGCGGAAACACTCATATCTTGAGCTACAGCCGTCCGATTGACGTGCCGTCAGCTTTGTTGATTTCCTCTATGTGAGACGAATCTTTTGTCTCACTCCGCCTGAGGTTTGGACGCAGGTGGAGTATGGTCAGGTTGGTTTTGCCTTTAAAACCAATCGGGCCCCTAGGACGAAAAAGCCAATAACTCTCAGACCAGGCGTCTGATTGACGCGCCATCTGCGACGTTGAGTTCCTGTTGACGATACTGAACTTTTGGATGCATTAACTTCGGACTTTGTGTCAGTTGTTGTATCAGCCTGTTGGCTCGTGGAGCAGACCCTCTCGAACGAGCTTGTTGTGTGCGGGAACCCTAGAGCTGGCTGCGACAGCTACTGCGACGACGTCTGTGCAGAGATCCTCAGTGGACTGCGACAACTACAACAGTCAGCGATCCTACATGGATCAGTGCTACAGGTCCTGTGTGGGCCCGATCCTGTGTGGGTCCGATCCGGTGTGGGTCACCGCTCAGCGGTTCTGTGTGAGACAGCGCCTACATGTCCTGTGTGGGCCCGATCCTGTGTGGGTCATTGCGGGGGTTAGTACCTATCGATCCTTTGTGGGTCCGACGACTTAGATGGATCAGTGACCATCCTTATCGTCATTCGAAGAAGTATACCTGTGTGAGCTGAAACATCTATTTACTCTCCTTTGTGGATTGTGTTGAGCTATCCTGTGTGGATTTACTGTTTACTCTCCTTTTTGGATTGTGTTGTGCTATCTTGTGTGGGTATACGTTTGATTTCCTGTGTGGACTGGGTTGTGCTTGGGCTCGGACGTTGGAACCGATCGGGAATTGATGACTTAGGTATATGTATGGGCATATACCTAAGCCGTGTCAGATGTTACTTCATGATTGTATCTTTCCTTTGTGGATTATCCTTAGTGGATTTCAGGAGACCTTCGGGGGACTCGGGGTGCCTACTGAGTAGCTTATACTCACCCCTGCACGGGATATACCCGCACTACGTTGTGCTGGTTGCAGACGACGGACAACGCTGATCATGGTGGAGGCTTGCGGAGCAAGACGATACCTGGAGGTGGACCACTGGGCGGGACGTACTCGGAGCGGTCAGGTGGACCCGAGGAGCAGTGGAGGATATCTGTACCCACCCTTTAGGTGGGACTTCCAGAGGACGGCTCGACGCTGCGGCTTTTCTTTTTAGTTGCTGTTTTTCCCTTTTAGTTGTACATTATAGTTGGGCTTGTATTTCCGGCCCCTTTTACTTTCAGCACAGCTTGTTACAGTTTTTGCATAGTGTTTACTTTTCCGTCTGCTTACTCTGTGGTGCTTGTTTACTTTTCAAAGGCAACGCCTTCCCTTTTTCCGGGATTTACGCCTTGGTGCTAGTCGCCAGCCCCTGGCCTATGGAAGGAGGGCTTGGGGTAGTCACGGCATGGGCCCCGAGGATGGGTTCTGACAGGGATCACCACACCTTAACCTCCCATGAGAGGTTCTAGAAGTGGGGGCCAGCTGAGGCCTAAACAACCTATTCATGTTTTAATTGTGGTGGGGACCACACGAGTTCTCAAAACCACCCATTTAGAATTTGGGAGAGGGGACTAGCAGACCCCCTATTAATGGGGTTTGTGGTGAGGAAAACCTCTCAACTCCCTCAATAATGTGGAGGAGCCTCTTTAGCTTCCTCCACATTAATTCTTCCAATGCACCAATTTATTTTTCCCACTCTCCCTTAATCAAATCAACTATTTTGAAAATTATTCCATCAACATAATATATTATTTGGAGGATATTATTTCATTTTGGTTGAACTTGGGAGAGGAGAGAGCTTGGGAGAAATAAAGTTCTCCAGTGAAGAACTTCATCTCCCAATGAAGAACACTCCACCGACAAAGAACGCCGATGTGGAATGCCTTCAACTACGAATAATGACCTCCTTCGATCTTCTTCCTCAGGAATTACTCTAATGTAGGACGTGTTCATCTACAATGAATTGATGTCTGCCCTCTCGCAACAATGTCATCCAACTACGAACAAGGTAGCCGATTTTTTTGATTGAATTTATATTCTTGTGATTCATTCATTATAAAACAATGAATGTGGATCAAAAGCTAACTAGTTGATCTATATATGTTTTCCTTTTGCAGGTTTTGGAATTAATCAATGAGGGAGGGTTTGTTGTTCTTAGTTATTGTGAGCCAAATGCCACCACCCAAAACACGGGGGGTGCGGACAAAACCAACAAGGGCCAAAACCTCAGTCATTCTCTTTTGTGGTGTTCATTGAAATGGAGGAAGTAGACAATGACGATGAAGGCGACGAAAGCAACGACCGCGCCACCTGCGGCCTCCATGACCTGCGCCACCCCCATGGTGTTCCGCATCGCCACCAACCAAACCGGGTACGCTCCCCCACGACGCCTCGGCTGAACCGCCCCCGTGGTCTCTGCCCTTCCGGCTGTGCAACCCCGGCCCGAGCCGTAATGGGATCACTGCACCGTCCGACGGCCGAACGACCCCAGCCACCCCGGACTCTGGGCCGAACCAACTCTTGGCACCACCCGACTTCCGAGCTGCCCCGGCCATGCTGGCACGCCAGCCTGGTGCCGCCATCAGCTAAATCGGCCACGGTCGGGCCGGGCCTCGGTCGTGCCACCCTAGCTCACTGGCTTCCCAAGACACCTCGATCCATGCCATGTAACCCTCCGGGCTGAACTAGCCTCGCGGCGCCCCCTTGAGATGCCCTGGTCGAACCCACCCCCTCGCGGCGTCCCAACCGAACAGGCCCGTGCCCTCACGGCGCCCCGGTAGAACCGGCCCGCGGCCTCGTGGTGCCCCGGCCAAACCAGCCTCTTACGACACCATCCGAGCCGAGTTGCCTACACGGCGCCATTTGGGACAATCCACTCTCGCATCGACCCTTGGCCAGTCCACACCCTCACGATGCACCATTGCGGCCCTCCGCAACCCCTCACAACACTCTCCGACCCCTCGTGGTCAGCTGGGATGGGCCAAACCTAATGGGCTTGCCATCCCACCAGGCTAGGCCTAACCTAATGGGTCAGGCTGGGTCAGGCCGGGTCGGTCCGACCAGGTCAGAAAGGACATAGGTCCACTACGACTCTTTACTTTATTTAGGCTATATCATTGGCACCGACCATCCACTTGACGAACTGTCTGCGACCTCAGTATTCTTGGAGCATGGCGGTCACTTTGAGTATACACCACTAGAGTTTGGGGTATAGTTGAGATACGATCAGGTTGGATTGTGCATGAATCCAGCCGAGACCCCGGTACTAAAAGGCTAACAACTCACAGACCGGGTGTCCGATTGACACATCTTCTATTGCGTTGAGACCCCAATGTCATGCCAGAACTTTGAGATACATCTTCATGGAACTTCTTGACAGTTATAGTATCGACCAGTAGCTCATGGAGCAGATCCTTTCAGTGACGAGCAGGCAGAGTGCAGAGACCTAGTAGCTAGCTGAGACCTGACGACTAATGATCATTTGACTCGGAGTTATTCTACTAGCCCTGTGGAGAGATCATGGTTGTGGTGGCAGACCCATAGTGGAGGAGCATGCTTGGTGATGCATCAGACCCAGGGTACTCGACTGGAGGAGTACCTCAGTAGTCCATGGTAAGTGGGAAGCGCCTCTTTGTGACGTGGCAGTCCCATTCTACTCGACAGAGGAGGAGTTCTCTAGCAGATGAAGTTTCAATAATTTGCTGGGGATGTTTCTTGATACTACCCCTAATATAAAATCCTACTTGAGCTGAGTCAGTACTTTAGTGTTTACCTCATGATTGGGATGGATTAATTAATATATTAGGTATGTGTATGGGCATATAGCTGTGTATGGTTATCTATTGATTTCCTTACTTTGTGGTTTTTCCTGGGTGGATTTGTGAGACCTTGGGTGCCTTGGTGTCTGTATTGAGTATCATTATACTCACCCCTGCACAAGATATGCCTGCACCATGTTGTGTTGGATGCATAGGACAGACAACGCTGACTGAGGCTGAGAGTACTAGGACTGGACAGTACCTAGAGGTGGACCTTACGACGAGTTGGTACACAGAGGAGACTGACAGACGTGGAGTGCTGAGGAGGCTATCCATTCCAAGCCTTTAGGTAGTAATACCAGAGGACGACCTGGCAGGTATTTTTCCTTTCTTCAATTGTATTTGTACTTTTAGTTCCTTATAAATTACAGTTGGTCTTGTATTTCTAGCCCCTTTTACATTTCAGAACACTTTTGTTAAACAATTTACTTAGTGTTTTGTATCAAGTTGTGTGCTCTTTTGTGTGCGTTTATAGGTTATAAAGTTAATTCCGTCCCTATATTAAAGAATTACACCTTTGGAACTAGTCTCCAACCCTTTGTCTATAGAAGGTCGGCTTGGGGTTGTCACGACACGGGTCCTGGGGGATGGGTCGTGACAAATATTTACCAGGATTTGATACATATTGATCCTTTTGAAGAAGTACACATCCGTCATTTTTAGTCTCCACATAGTTGAGTGGAAGCAAGGATACATCAATATTTAGACCCATCCATGATGATGTGAAAACAAATGAGATTCAGTTGACCATAAAGAGAATGGATTTGACATAGAGTCATCAGAATTGATAATATAATCATCTATAATGACATTTTTTATCTAAGGTTAATGATAATGTGTTTTGAGAATTTCCCCAAAAATTTGGAATCCTCTTTTTGGTATGAATGAAATGTTTTTTCCCCGATAAATATTACATTTTTAGAAACATTATTGAATTTTTTAGATTCCATTTTTTTTATTATCAACATGTTTTAGTTGAATGAATAATTTGTTTAAGGTTTCTCATTGAAAGAAGTACCAACCTATTTTTGACCATGTTATTAGATGGTATCTCATTTACCTAAATCCTGATGCTATGTTGATTCATTTCTTGGTATGTAATGTGGGTACAAATTATAATATCTTTAAGTGGAAAAGTTTTGGTCTGGTATATATTTTTGGAAATAAGGTAAGATTCAGGAGGAAAATTTGGAGAATGAGAAGGAAATGTTAGGGAACTATAATAGACTCTTTTTGAATAACAAGAATTATCTAATTTTTTGATATCAAAAGGCCAATGGTGGGTAAAATGTAGAACCCATATTTTTAAGCACATGGCACTATTTTATTTATATTGAGTTTATTAAATGAGTGGGTTGAGTCTCATAAATTTTAGTGGGTTTTGGCATGGATGTGAGGTTTTTGATGGGGTTCCCGTTTGGGAATGAATAAAAGAAATCATGAAGCATATTCAATAAACCACACAATGGAAAAAGTGAGAAATGGGGAGGCGCATTGTTTTTATAAAGCACGCGAGTTTATAGGAGAACCCAATCGTAATGAAATAGTGGTAAAAACATATTTGGTCCATGGTTTTTGAAGCCATGTGATCCAATCGTGTGAGATGTTGGATTTTGATAGTAGCACGACATGGTTAAAACAAGGCTGGACAAACTGTTCAGCCTAACCATGTAGAGAATATTTGGAAGATCCTAAAACTTGGATATAATACTAAAAATACATTTAATTCTTTTAAATACCATAATATCAAAATATAATAAATTTATTTTTCTCTATATTATTTAAATCCATTTACATTAAATTTAGAGGTGACTCCAAGGTAACTTGAATCATGTTCTAGGACTTTATTCTTTAGAAAGAACTTTTTAATCAACATTCTTCATAGATATATCCTTTACCTATATCCTATAATAAAATATCAAATCTATTCTTAATTGATTCTTGTTCCTTGATAGTAATATTAATGTTTCATTAATGGATTAATTAAAGATAAGGATATTCATGGATGGTTCTAGAGTTGTTTTGTTTCATTCATTGTTTTTTCAAACTGTAGTGAGGTAGGTGGATTATCGATTATCTCCATATGAATTTTAAATTTAAGGAATTGTTTTTGATAAATTAATTTTGTGAAACTTATAAAAAACATGGTATATTCACAATGGAAACCATATTGGAATACAGATTTTGAAATTTTAGAAATTTTATGGTTTCTAAAAATATTATATTTTAGCATAATTTTAAGAAGATTAATTTCAGATTATTATGTGTATTTAATTTAATAGAAAATTCCATGAAAGTGTTTTTTAAAGAATGAATGTTTTTTATGGAATGGTTTGGAATGGGATTTTTAATACGTGGATGGTGTGAGTTAATTTTCATAAAACATGAACCAGTGCAAGTGGTGTCTGCCATTGGAGATCATTTTATTGGACACATTATAGAGACTTGGTGGATCAAAGATTGATCCCTAATTATTATGGAGGTATTTCAGGAGAATCCTTGGTGGGAGTGGATACATGGTCATAGGTAGGAAAATTAAATGTGAAATATTTTATGCTTTCCAATTGTTTAACTAGAATATTTATTAAATAGATTATATAAAATATTATTACATTTAAAAAAACTATTAGATAAATTATCATTCCATGATTTTTACTACTATTGGGAGTTTTAAAATCATTTGGGAAATACTAATGTGTTTAGACACACACTCTACTTTAAACAATTATGAATTTGATGATTTCATCTATCATATACATAGTTAATGGAATGATATTTTAGTTAATTTGGGACTCTTCTTGATACCATGGTATTAAAATGTGGATTTGTATCTTTAATGTGTTTGGAATTTCTATTTTATGTCACATAGTAATTTTTTGTTTTTGGGAATTTTTGTTCTCTTCGAGTATGCCTTTTGGTTTCCCCTTGTACATTGATATGATCTATTGATTTGGTTATTTTATTTCTTCTATTTGGTACTCATGAAACAAATAGAAGTTTAGTTTTTTATAATTTTTGGATGTTTTATCCTTAAAATGGAATAAAATCCTCCCCAAATTTTCATGAGTACCATAGAATTCATTTCCAGCCCTTGGTGTCTTAGGGATGTCACCTGAGTCCTAATAGAACACCCATCACTTCTCAAGACAATTAGAAGTAGGAAGATATTACATTATCCCTTTAATATAAACTTTTTCATATATATTGTGTATAATGACGCTATTATTTCTTAATATTCAATAAATATTTTAAGATGATATAAGAATATGTAAAACGAAACCACTCACTTAATAATTAAACTTCTTTTTGAAAACATCCATTGATTTGCACATTAAGTCTTATATGGTTGTCCATTTTCACAATATAGGGCCAATATAATGTAGCAAGGGATGTTATAAATGTATTTGCGGTTATATTAGTTGATATATATGTTTCATTATGTTTTATGAAATTAGAAGAATATGTTCCCTTTTATAAAAGAGGGGAGGGGTACTCTTGTAAATTTTAAAAATATTAAATTAATATAATTTATTTTTATATTAATATGGATCTCAAATGATAGAATTATAATCTATACAAAGGAAGAGTCAAAATCATGCCATCGAATACAATTATTACAATATTTTTTGATGTTTTGAACCATATCATTTTGTTTTAACACGTTTTATCCAATTTTACAATTACTACTATATTTTTTTTTAATTTTAGGGTCATTATAGTTACTATAAAAGGTAAATTAGATATAAAATGGACCATGATTGATATTTTCATCCTTATATGAATCTGTTGTCTGAATACTATATTTTTTTGGAATTTTAAATCAATCAATAATATATTATAAATCATAAAAGATCATTACTGTCAAATGTAGAACAATTTATTAACCTTCTCAATAATAAACTATTGAAAACTAATTAAATGGAATAATGTCAATTAAAAGAACCCCTAAATTTTATATGCTTTCATAAAAACCATTTATGAATAAAATTATTTCAAATTATATTAAATTTATTAATTATGTATCATTTATTATATTGTAATTATTAATCAAATAATTTCCACATAAGAGTTTACTAATCTTTGAAGTTAATCATTTGACATGTAAAATTTAAAAACAAAGTAATATGATAAAATCAATAAATTTATATTTAAAATTATTATTCTAACAGAATATATACTATGTTTGTCACATTGTTAAAAACATAATAATAATAAAACAATTTCATTGGCATTATTAAATTTTCTTTATGTAAAAATATAAAAAAGATCAAATATTAGAAAAAGGTAACATAATGTGATATATTCAAAATTTGGATATTTATTTACCATATATAAACATATAATTATTTAAATTATAGTGATATTGTAATTTTTTACTCTTTATCATACTACTTTCTAAAATAATTACCACATTTATCATTTACATTTGTAAAAAAATTATTACTATTTTTATTCATAATGTCCAAAAATAAAAGGGCCCTTTTTAGCAATTTTATACATTGTTATAAATAATTGTAATATATTTCTATGAATTCCTATCAAATAAGTGTACTAATTTATCTTACGATTAGAATGTAAAATGCAACAAAAAATAGTTAAATATTATTTTTTTAATAAAAACGTTTTTATTCAAATATCAAATATAAAATTCATGAAAATGAAGATAATATGATTAATTATTTTAAAAAGTAACTAATTAAATTTAAAATATAATAAAAAATATAATTTTAAAATTTAAATTTTTTGATAAAAATATATATTTCCAGTAAAAAGCAGTATTTTTCACTATTCAACAAAAAATCTAATATTTCGTATTTTTTTTGTATTTTCATAATTTGTTAAGATTGATGATATTTTTCTAAAATAATATTTAATTTAATAAAATAATAATTATAAAATTTACAAAAAAATTATTAGTCAACACCCTCAAAAAATTTAATAATTTTTTTAAGAAATCATGTTATTTATGAATAAAATGGACTTACCAAAAACTGGGTGTTGATTTCATGATTAGTAATAATTACTTATGTATTTAATATAACCTATAAATATATGAAATTAATTATTTAATTCTTTTCATTCATACCAATTTAACTACAATGTTTTACTTTCCAATATTAAATAATTATATTTCATTGATTTTAGGCTTAGTGTTCTAGGTTGTAAATGCTATCAAATAATGTTTTAATTTTAAACGATCAAGGTTTTACATTACCTAATCCGCACTTTAATAAATTTAATCCTATAAATTTGGGATTTATATCTTTAATTAATTGTATAAAAGTTGAAAATACCATTATTTAAATATAATATTGTTAAAAGGGTAAATAAAACTTCATATTGATAAGTGAGAAACGGATGTGAAAATGAAATCTAGAATAAAACATAATTGGGTTTCAGAATAATTTTTTATGGAATTGAAAATATGAACATATATTAGAAAAATAATGATGAAGGAAAAATTGATAGTGGTATGGAACATAGTCATGAGAAAGATAACGATCACAAAACCATAAATCTGTGATGGATGAAAAGACCATCGATTCATCAGAAATAATCAAAACAGGTTATACATTTTTTACAATATCCATTTCCTAGAGTTGTGGAATTCGTTCGACATATATATTATTAACATAAAGATTTATAGTTACTTTTCATGTATATTTTCTTTAATTAATCAATTTCAACAACAATATCATTTTTTATACAAACATTGTGTATTCAATATTAATTTCTCATTCTTAAATCTCTAAAATAACATTATTATGAATAATATACTACATAGTATAATATTACTATACTAATCCTATATTTTTTACATTTTTAAAATCGTTAATTGTTAGTACAATATAATATAAACTTTTATGTGATGAAATAATACCGTAATCATCATAATTTAATATTAAAACCCAAATTCAATAATAAATTATTGTATAAATATCAATCCTTAAAATTAATTAATATATTTTGACTATGATTGAAACAAAATTATTAGACTGATTTGATAACATATCCTTCCAATATTTCTCTCCAAATCATTTTAATCATAATTTAGATTTGAATGAAAAAAATATATGATATAGTCATATAATCTCAATGAGATGCCAATCAATTCCATAACTGACATGAATCAACAATAATCAATGTTAAGTCATATATTCAACCTATATATAATTAAAAACTAATCCACAAATAAAATTACATAATGATATATTTACCATAATCAAATATTTTTCCCAAAATATTTATCCACATTATAAATAACATTAATATCTTAACCTTAAACACTCTCTTCAGTCCCATAGTTTTCCTTATACCGAACCATATGTTCCAAATTTATAATAACACATAATTAAAACAATAAATAATATCATATAACACATAAAGATTATTATATTCATAAAAAAGGATGAAAAATATAAGTGATTTCTTATTCAAATAATATATCATTTTAAATCAAATAGTAACACATATCTAAAAAATATTCTCCCAAAATATCATTAATCACCTAGAAACTAGATCCCATAAATCATAAAAATGGGGTGTATAAAAAATTGATTTATGAAAACAATAAACTAGAAAACCCATAGTGGTATCTAGAACTCTTAATATGACATCACAAGAATATTTAATAATATACAACGTCGTATAAAAATTTTAATCGATGTCAATTGTATGGATAAAACCTTAAATATTAAATATTAATGTGTCATTAGACTGTAATTCACCTTCTTGGATTTGAAATAATATATATGTCTGACTGATTTAGAGAGATAGTTTGTATCACTGATATAAAGAAATGATATTTTAAAATGTGGGTAGATTTGTTTAGTATACATTTTTTCGAAAAGAAATTAAAATATAAAACCTTTACTCAGATGAAACATCATCCTAATTCTCATATTGACAAATTCCATATACATAATCCGCCATAAATCAAAATGGATTTCATTTTAAAAAATGTAATGAGAATAAATAGCTTGGTTATGTACAAAAAATAATGAATGAAGCCACTAGTATATGAAATATTATACAAAAAATTTCTTATCAAGGTAATTTTTTAGTTCAAATTAACATTTAGTCACATAAGAATTGAACTTATATGATGAAACATTTTCATAAATAATTTCATAATAATTCAAAAAAATAAAATTAATACATACAAATTATTTATTTAAATTATTAAAAGTTTATGAATTTTTTTTCAAGAAGTTATACTTTTTACCCTTATAAAGTTAAATATATGTTCCCTTATACATAATATTATTTTCATAGCATGAAAAATTAAATGATTTATATAAAAACCATTGAAACAATAAATAAAAAATATATGTTTCGTAGGGAATCATTTTCATTTAACTATTACATATGTATTAAACTTCAATGTTACATAATTAGTATACCTCATGGTTACACTTTGAATAACCTGAATTGTTATACTTGGAATAAAAATAATCGTTAGACATGATATAACCCTCATGGTCAACATCTAAATATATATCTTATACAATAAATTGGAGTCTATACTCGACTCCCTCATCCTTATTATTAAATATGACCACCCATCCTCGATAATTATCAATATCCATAAAATTTTCAATACATATAAAACACTTCAATATAAAAATATTAATTACACCGACATGAAATCTGTTCGGATATTGATATATCATCTATCATTAAAATATGATTTTCAAAACTAAAATTTCATGAAAATATTTAATAATATATTTTATTAAAAAAACTAAGTACAATTATTATAGGATCTATAAATTAAATAACGCCTATGGAGGAGGGAAATCCCCTGACGTTTAAATGTTAAAATATATCATTCTTTTTTTCAGCTGTAATGAATGTAAAATCATTCTAAGGAAACAATTTATAAAAATTCATTTTTTAAATTTTTTCAAGAATTTCAAAATAGTAATGAAATTACTGATATAATTATATCATTTACTCACACAAACACACATAATTATTTTATGAATACGCAAATGGGAGAAGATCATTGATGGAAGGGAAATGTTAAAAGGTGGTATTTATAAAATAATGTCTTTTACCATGAGTCAAAATAAGAATATAAATTATATTCCTACATGAATAAAAAACTATTTTAATTATTTATTATTTAAAGAACAATTTTATTTTTATTAAATTTTTTTATATTTATTACCTTTCTTATTTCAATTACATAATCATTTGATTTTTTTTAGATGGTTTAATGATATTCGACACATAGTCCCAAAATGTATTTGGTACACTGGAAATAATCAATGAGGTCATTATTAAATCATCATGAGAGAAATTATAATAAAACAATTAACAATTATTTATGTCAATAAAACTTTTAAAACCTATCTTGAAATATTGTAATGAAAAATGAACTACATTACAATCATGGTGAGAGTAGGTTGTATATATTCTTTAGTAAAGTACCTATTTTTTAAAGACCATAAAGGAAAAAATTTATGCATAATATTATATTTTAAGAATCATAATTTTATCATAAATACCATATTATATATTTTCATAAACTAATATAAATATTCTATATGACGTGGAGATGTAAAACAAGCCACATTCCTTTGTGGCTGTGATAGACTAGACATAAACACAAACAATGTTATATTTTTTCAAAAATGGAATTTTCATAAAATATATGATATATTAAATATTAATAATTTAAAATATTTCAAGAATATAATATATACACATTAATTCTATCATTATTACTAGACATGAAATGTTGTTCTGGGAATGTAATTCCATCAGTCCATGCGCCTTTAGTCCGTCGTACATGATAAAATCGATTTTTTACATAATTATTGAAGAGTATATGGATATGTGTTATTTTAATACAATAATAAGATCATATTACATATAATATACTATTTTAATTATTTCTTCTTGTTTTATGAATATCTTAAGATGTAGAAGAAGTAATTAATCCAAAATTCCCTGTTAAGAATTAAAACTCTTCTTCGGATAATCCCATTCGTTTCACACATCAAGGACATTATGGATAAAATTATACTGAAAATTGGACCGTTGAACGTGGGGATGTATTTTATGAACTTATTTGGAAATTAATTACATGAAAAATTTGTTTTGGACATGTATAATCATTATAATAAGAGGATCCCTATAACATGATTAGGGATGGGCACTTATCTATTTGTTTTTACCTAATTTAATAATTTTGTTTAATTACAGTGATAACTTTGTTTTTAAAATTTTCAGGTGAATTTGTTTACTATTAAAGGAAAAGGTTCCCCAAAATTAAAAATGGTTTATATTTACATCTTTATTCAAATAAATTTTCTGAATATAAGAATTTGTTTTAATTCTATATCATTTAATATATTATTATTTATTATTAAATATCACTAATGTAAATTTTAGAACAATTCATTTAACTTGAATTTAGTAACATCCTGGATACAAAGAAATTTATATATAATCAGAATACACATACCAAACAAGTTATTTTTATTCAAAAAAATATTTTAGATATCCTTTTATCTTATATTTCATTTATTATTTTTAATATAGTTTATTTTATTTTTTAAAAATTTTGAATAATTACTAACCAAGCATTTTGTAGGACTTGGTGGTTTTAATATAATAAATAATAATTAAAAATAATTATCCATTATGAAATATTGGATTTAGAAGTTCTATTTTAATTGAATATACGATTTTTTATTTACTGATTAAAAATATAAATATAGTAAAAAAAGAGAATGAAATTTTTGAATTTTGATAATATAAGATAATATAAATGTTAAAATGATGGATACTTGGGGGAAAATAGACAAATATTCTAAATTTGGATGACTATGGACGTGATATTATCATCTCATAAAAATTAAGAATGGTTTAGCGATAATTTTTGTATTTTGTCATATTACTATTAAACATAATTACCTGATTTACCCTTTTCTATGGTAATGAAATTAATATAGATACAATTCATAATTTATAAAAACTAAATCATCATATTAACATAATATGGACCTTATGGTTCCAAATATGGAATCATGTTTTCAAAATGTATTCCAATAATCAGTATAAATTAATTCAAAATTAAAATTAAAAACTCAATGAAGGCCATTTAATAAGAAAAATTACTCTTTTATAATATATATATATATATATATATATATTTCATGTATACAATTAATTTCAATGAAAATAATTGAATGAGGCATAATAAATTGAAGAAAATAAATTTTAAATCTCGTCAAAAAATTAATTTCAATTAGTAAACACGTGAATAGAAATTACAGTGTAAAATAAAAATCTATAGTTTTCACTATTTAATTTTCAAATTAGGATTCCCAATAAATGAAAACAATTATAAATAAGTTAATTTTGATATAATTATTTTCAAAATTAGATTAATTTTACTATGGAATAATTATAGATGATCGATAATGTTGTTGAATTTCGCTCACAAGAAATAATAAAATGAATTTATGAATTAAATAGACCATTCAAAAATAAAATAGCTTTATTAAAAATTGATTTCATATTTCCTATTATTTAGTGAAAATATTATCATGGATTATAAAATTTATATATGTATATTATATTGTATCAATCCTACTCATTCATGCCAATTTAAATACATTTTTTCAAAATGATCATATTTTTAATAATAATATTTCATAGTTCATTAAGGCTTGGTGTTGTGTGTCATACAAGATATCAAATATAGTTTTATTTTTAAAATATGTGGTTAATCTAACCATAATTTTTATTTTAGGACTGATCTTAACAGATTAATAAATTTAAAATAATCCATAATGAAAAAATAAACCATCAAATTTCGATGTTTACATAACCCATAGAGACTTGAGTTTCTCAAACACGGATATTAAAACTTATTTGATTAGTATTTATTATATGACAAAAAATCATTCTCGAGGATCATAATAGATTATTGTATATTGAAACATGGAAGAAATATTTTATTATGGATAATTATCTTCAACATCTCACTTAATGGTCTTTCAATTTTTTACTCTTTATATACATACCCTGCATACAAACTTTCTTGAAAGACATGGGGAAAGGAAAAATAATAATGGGTTAGCTCAAATGCTCAATAAGGGTAAATAAAAAAGATAATTAGGCATCAAATGAGAATAATGGGATGAGTACATTAGCATAACATTGAAAATTTATATAGTTCCTATAAAATATCATAAACAGGAATCATGGGATAAATTTTTGTAGCTCTTAAGTCCTTAATAATAATGATATCAATGAATATGATCAATGAAAAAAATAAAATTGAATGTTGAAATATATTTTTTCCATTAATATAAAAATATAAAATATTATTTCAGGGGTACCTACCAATACATTCATAACATGTTTTTCTCTGGCTAACCACCTGTATGCCGTCTTCAGGATTGGAAAACCTCTCATGTACCCTCTTTCGGCCATGGGATGGCTAGGAGTGTACCCTTATTTTAGGCGGCTTATCCTTCATGGAGGGACACATCACCATCCATAGTGGAAACCCATACATCATAGTGGATTAAGTCCCTTACTGAACTGAGTTCTCTTCCCATTGTATTTATTTCTCTCTCATGATATATAAATCACTACTCATTGTATTAGAGGGATATATAGGTCCTTCCCAACACATATTAAAAACTATATTTATGTGAGACACCTGATCATAAACATCAACCAACTCATTACACAGGAAATAAAATAGATATCATAAAAATTTATTCATATAATAAAATATGGAAAATATACCTGTTACATAATCATTTAATCATTTAATAACCCATGAAAAGAAACAATTTTTATAAAAATTTAAGCATAATATCACCCATGCAAGAGAAAGTGGTTTTAGAAAAAGCATTTCCTTACAAATATATATAGTTAAATGAATAAAAAAGAATTATTTCTTTAGATAATATCCCATGTAAATCATAAGATAAAAAGATAAATTCAACATAGATGGAAAATAGTTTTGGAAGACTATTGAAGACATTTCTTAGAAGAAAATAACAATTCATTGAAAATCAATCTGTAAAACGTGAAACGTTATGAATGTCCTTTTATTTAAAAGTATCCATAAACAATTATAATGGATTCCTTTAAATAATATGTAAACCAATTTTTAAAACATAATTAACTTTCTAAATAATTTTCCGTGAAAAAGAGCGTATATTATCATTAAAAATCAATTTGGATGTTTTTTTTATAACCATTATTTTTAATAAAATTGTAATATGAAGGGAGAGTGAAATAATTAATGTTTTATTAAAAACATATTATTAATTATTATAAGTAAAATAGAGTGTATAAAGTATCCCATTACATGATGATATCAAGAATATAAATTGGAGAAGAAAAGTCATGAAAATTTTTGGGAGATGGATCATATGATTTCATCAATGGATGTATAATCATAAACAATCCTGATAAATTATGAGATTGTTGAAACTAGCTCATACAACTTTTGTAACATTAATTATTATTACATATTAAAAAATAAAATTACTAGAAGAATAAATTTTCATGAAAACAATGAGATTCAATATATAACTTGAAAATGTGTTTTTATAAACACCTTCAAAGATATTATAGCTTCTTAATATAACATGTTTCTAAATGAATTAAAATTGATATGGAATTCCCATACTGATTTTGTAACATTGAAACTATAAACCCATAGATGATATATCATAATATGGTTATCAAAAAACCAAAAATTTAATTTTAATGATTTATAATGTAAATGAATAGGTAGTAAATACAAAACATATATGGGATTGGTGGTGAATATAGAAAGTGTCTCAAGAGTGGTGAATATGGCATAAGTCTCTTAGAGAATAAAGTTAGACTAGAAACCCCCTTACCTTATTCCTTCACTACCTTAGTACACTTTTAGACATCCTATATAATATATAAAATTTTATAATTAATGTATTAATGAATAACATTAATAAATATGATATCAGATATTTTCCTATATTACATATTATTACAGTTTTATTACAAATTTCTTGTTAAAGTCCTACATCGGTTAATAACTAATTTTTTCATATATGTTTTGACTTGTTATTTTTGGTCCCGTTAATTTGATATTGATTTAATAATTTAATGAATTTAAAAAATAATATATATATATATTATATTAATTATATAAGTATTTATAGTAATCTATTAAAGATAATGATAAAAAATGAAGTAAACCATTTATAGAGACGGTATGTCGTACATACACATAACAACATTTCAAATTTATTTTTCTATTGAATGGTTGACAAATAAATTATATATATATATATATATATAATGAGTGTAATATTTTTTATTTTTCTATATATCACATATTTTCATCAAATAAGTCATCAATTGATTCTATGTAAAGGATGAATGAATCACATCACTTCGCGAGTCCGTACTCTGCAGCACACACAAACGACGTTATCTAATTCCCACAAAATGTAAGGAAGGAAGGTATGTGTTATATAAAAACTAGAAAAAATAATATTTCATAAATATAAAATATATATATATATATATAATATAAATAGTATTATTATCATTGTTACCAACCATTAGTGGTGGTAATAGAAAAATGAACAATATCTTCTCGGGAGGTAATAGTCATCTATACACACGATCGTTGACTTCGTAACCCATTTGATAGAAGTGTTTATAGTTTTATCTATTACCCTTAAACAAAAATATATTAGTATATTTAAGATATTTGGGTTATTATATAATCATTATATAAAAAATAATTCCTGGGTTCTATGGTAGAAATAAAATAAAAACGTTCATTAATGATCACTACCTCTTTTTCAAGTATCTCCATTTTTGTTTCACCAAAGTCCTTACATGGATGGATTTATACAAAGAGAAAGGATTAAATGATGAGTGGTGGGTTGTTTGGAATGGATTTTTATTGGTATTGGATTACCCAAAGGATTTATAGGTGCAATGAGAGTAGGATATGGGTGTCCTTTTTTATGGGTGTTCAGTTGGAAGCTAGTAAATTTTGGAAATAGAGAATTCTTCCCATATTTTGAAAATTTTAGAATTTTAAATAACGAAAATAAATTCTAACCATATACATGATAAGGTCCCAATATGACTCTTAATGGATTTTCAAAATGTTTTTGATCATTTTTTACATTACATTCAATATTTTACTACTAAGTAAACTATTTTTATCATTATTCATAGTAACTATTTTTAATTTATTTTCAATAATGACATTAGTGAAAAAAAATTATCTTTATTATAAAATATATATTAGGATGATTGAAAATATGGAATATATATTTTTAAAATTAAATTCATTGAGCTGGAAATAGTTAATTTAAAATTAATCATGTAGAAATGTAGAGAAAACAAGTTTTAATGTGAAAATATCAACTCTCAATAATGTTTTCATATTAAGATTTCACATTAAAATGGTTAAAATTAACCAAATTTTATTAATATTTGTTGAATAAAACTAAAAAATATTTATAACTAATTTAAAATAAAATTCAAAATTATCTATAAATTAAACAGAAACGATTTTTTTTAAAAAAATTATTGTTTTTCATTATTCATCATGAAATGATTTTTTTCAGAAATAAAAAATATTGACACCAAAATAATTCTAAAGTTCTTATTTAAAAAAATGATATTTATTTTGTCATATTTAATTTATTAACTTGTCAAAAGTAAATATTAAAATATGTTCTCTATTAAAAATATATAAATCTACCATTTAGAGAAATGCATCTTTTTTTGTGTATATTTGGATTTATTCTTTTCTATTCTATTGAAAACATAAAAGGTAAATTTAAAAATTTTTATATAATTTAAAAAATATATATCATTTATACCATTCATCAAAATTAGTTATTAAATTTATTAATATAAAATATGTCTCTGCAAGGAAAGCAGTGTTTGAAAAAAGAAATATTATTATTTTCAAATAGTTCTTACATTCATTAGTAATAAATTTTTTACCGAAGATTAATTTTTTAAAACATGAATAAACCATATTTTCATAGTTTAGTTAATCGTTTTCATACTATACATTACAACGTATATGGGAAAACTATAATAATATTTTTATTATATATTACCTTTTCGTTTAAATTTAGTCTTGCATGTACCGAAAGATAAGATCTGTTTTGCATGTAATTCAATTTAAAAATGTTCTTTCATTAATAAAAGCCAAATCAGTGTCTCATATTAATAATATATAATTTAAATTCATTAAATGTAACAGTTTTAATTTTATATTTTGTGTAAATAATGATTATAATTGTGTATCAAGTAATATAATCCATTAATAAAACATGAATAAAAATTAAATGATTAATTGTACTTTTGGGTAAATAATGATTAAAATTGTGTATCATGTAATTTAATTCATGTTTTATTGATGGATTAAATTACATGATACACAATTAAAATCTTCTAATCTGATGATATATATTCATCCTCTCCCATAAATGAATTCCTTTTTCATATAGGTCATAGACACAAAGAATGTACACGAATTCATCAGAACCTTAGGAAATAAAACATAAGAGAGATGAGTAAAAATTATTATTAAGGATATATAAGGATGATTCATAAGCATGGTATATGCATAAGGTCAAGGGGACAAACGATTAACATTAGAAAAAAATTCCATTCATATCAATGATCATGAATTGAATAATAGAAAAAAATTCCATGTTCATAAAATATGAGACATAAGGATATATATGAACATTATGTAATGTCCATGAAATGTAGTGTAATTTTTTTAAAAAATAAATTGAATTATTTGGAGACTAGAAACTATGAAGACACTTGATTTTGATTCCCGATGAGCGAATAATACAAGTTTGAACTCTTTTAAGTTCATTTAAATAAACACGGGAGCATGTTTTTAGAACTTTTAAACCAGTTCATAGATCTAAAATCTTTGGGAAACATTGATATTAGAATGTTGGGATTTTCCTATAATGGACCTAACCTTGACTGGCGTAGGTCGAGGAAAAAAGTAATTTTTTATACTTTTTAAAGAAAACCCTAAAATCAAATAAACTAGTTTTATATTATTTTTTTGAATTTTCAAATCATTGAATCTCAAATGTTTTCAAAAAAAACTAAACTGAACATGTTGTTCCATTAAATAAAATATCGTATCAACTTCATAATAGAAACGTAATCGATATTCCAATTCTCATTTCGTCCTTTAATGTGAAGGAAGGAAACAAAGGATTGTTGGAACAATCCTGGAAAAGCATTGAAGCTCTGGTGGGTGACGAAGATGAACACAAACCATTAATTGAATGGATCTTCACCAACAATGATCGACCAATGATAATAAATAGATGATCACAAAATGTTGAATTCTACGACAGAGTTCATCGCCAAAAAATGATCTGACCTTGGTATAGGTATGATTTTATTTTATGTTACCTCATTATTTTTTCTAAATATCAAACGGGGATCAACCCACGAACATGTTGATCCTTGGATCATTCATTGTTGTAGGAGGGTAATTCTCTTGCGGTTTTGTCCTAGGCTTACATGAATTTATATGATAGAAAATCAATTATATATCCCACATTTCTATACCTCTATTGAAGAGTGCATATGCTAACATGAATAAGGCACGTGCCCCTAAACCTTTTGCGTTTTGTGTTTATTTCATAGATGCATATTCAAAATTGAGGAATGGAGGATTCAAGGCCATCATAGAGAATATGGTATCCACAAGAGGCCATAATCACAATCAATATAAAGAATGGACCACCAGAGCGAACTTGGTGGTCCATGGAAGAACTTACCGGTGTTCCAAAACGGCGTGTTGGACGAATCACCGCAAGAGACTCGGGATGCAGCAGTGTAGAAGGATCCACCAAACTCAATGCTTGTGGCTAGAGGTAGGTGGATGCATCCACCTAGCAATTTCGGGTGCATGATGGATGCGAAACCACACCACGTCACCTGAGGCAAGGCCTCAGTGCACTTACCATGGTGGTGGAGGTGGCCCCACAGACGACTCTCGTGGGAAGGGGGAGCGGACACAGCTTCTAGCCACATCCCGGTCAGGAAGAGCAGGCCCGCCCTTGGTGGGTCGGGCAGGGTGCATGTAACATCCCAGGTAAATAATGAATATGGAATATTCATATATTTAATATTTGTGAATAAAATATTAATATTAATTAAAAGGGGATGCTGTGTTCGATGGCGTACCCAATACACAAAAAGGATTTTTTTAAATCATATGATGCACGCTAAAAATAAAATAATATTATTGTAAATGGTAGTAAAATCCATGTCAATGTAATGGAAGGAACAAATAGAACTAAGTAAAAATTTATTATATATTATTGTCAAATATTCTTACATTTATTAAATAAATCTTAGATGCTTAAAATGCGAATGAATCCAATTTTAAGCACAAATATTCTAATATTCTTTAAAAGGTCGATTAACCACCTTTTGATGAAGAACCCTTTTTAAATCTACTTTTTGACAATTTTATATGTTATATTTGACAAAATAAAAATATTTTTTATAATAGGGACATCAAAATATACTTTGTATAAATTTTTGGTATTTTTCCAATAAAGTTCATTTTTAAGGAATAGTGTAAAATGCTGTATTTTAATTCAAAACCTCCATTTAGTCTAATATATTGATACGGTCAGATAATCTTTTTAATTGGTTTTAAAGTGTTATCAAAATATATTTTTACCATTTAATCCAATTTTGGCCATTTAAATTAATTTCACTTTGAAATTGGACATAAACAAGTGTCAATCTTTTAATAGATATTGTTTCTTAAAAACACGCTATTTGTTTTGACAGTGGGAATTGATTATAACAATAATTAATGAAACATCTATGTTTTCAATTTGGTAAAATTGATATCATTTTTTAATTTAGAATATCAAATATATCTTAGTGTAAAATTTTGGTATATTTCTGACAAATGTTCATTTTCAATGAACAGTGAAAAATAATGCATTTTAATTCAAAACTAGTTTTTCATCCAAATTATTTATATAGTTATATTGTCATTTTAATTGGTTTTAATGTTTAATTTAATTATTTTTTTATCATTTAATTCATTTTTGGTCATTGGACGTAATTTCACTTATAAATTGAATGTAAAAACAAATCAATATTTTGATAGATTTTACTTCTTAAAAACCCATCTTTGGTTTTGACAACGAGAATTATTTTAAATTAATTAATAAAATTATTGTTTTTGGAATTTGATAAAATTGATTCCATATTTGGAATCATAAGGTCCAAATTATTTAATTAATATTCTTTTGTTTTTTGGACATTATGAATAGTAATGACGGTAATTATATTTAATTATTGTGATTAATTAGTAATCATGTAGTTAAGGGTAATAAAATAATATCATAATAATATAAAATGACCCCAAAATGTGTTCTAATGCTACTGGTTGTGTCATAGACGGCCATGGTATTCCTTGTGCTAATCTTTGGGACCCCATGGAATCACTTTTATATGATAGTGACACCTTATCATTTTATGTTTTCTAAAAGGAAAGTATAACGAATGTATGTATCGCCCAAGAAAAAAAAATTTAGTTTTGTCTGTGTAAATGATATCTTATACTATAAATATTCATTTGAAAAATAAAAATATTTCCTATATCACGGTAATTTTTTAATAATATTTAGACATTAAATAAATTAATGTATTTATGACACCATGATGATGCATCGATTACCTCATTAATGGACAATTTAAAAAAATTAAAAGATAATGTAAAATAGAAGATATAAACTTGTTAAAAACCTATTGGATTTGTGGATTTCGAAACCGTATCACCTTATCGTCTAAAAATATCTTTTTTGGGACCTTTTAAATCCGAAATTCATTTTAAAATAAAGCAACTTTTATGACATTCCACGAGTGCCCCTCCTCCATCTTATAAAAGGTCCCCACCTCTACCACATTACCCACACCTCTCAAGCCATTGGCCCAGCCAAACACTACTCATTTCATCTCTCCACATCCCTATCTTCATCATATAAGCCTTACCTTAGGCAGAATGCTCTTTAAGAAACCCTTTTTGTTCAAACCAAGAGAAGTTACCCGATTTAAAGTTAATGTCTTCTCTTATGTTCATTTGTTTTATTTTGCTTCTCCAACCCCCTAAACTATTTTTATTCCTTTATTTTGGAACAAAAAAAGTATCATTAATATATTAGGATGTTGTTATGAGAAATATTCGAGCTACACTTACACACACCTCCGTCTAATGGTTAAAGAACATATTGTTTCTGTGGATGGCAATTTACTGCCTCACGAAACGATGATTGTTCAATATTCTCTTAACACCTTTCATGGTGGACATTATGATGCCACTATATTTTATATATGATATATATGGTATTTATTATTTCTATATTCTTCTGTATTTTATATTTAAAACATACCTTTATGCTTTGCATGTTGTGCAAATGCGATAATTTCATACGAGGAAGTGTGGACTACTGCCCCTCAGGTGATGTGACTCGTTCATGCAACACATGGAATGTATAAAGAATGAAATTAATGAATATATGTGACCTATATAACATATATATTATACTGGATTTATAATATATATATATATCATTTATTTTTAATTCCATTAATATGACAAAGAAATGAAAGTAGCGTTCATGGGTACGTACGGCTTACCGTCTCCATGAACGGTGAATTTCATTTCTTTTTATCTAAAAATGTTATGGAATAGTATAAAATGAATATATACTGGATATATATGATATTAAAATAATTAATACTATTATTTAGATGATGTACTTATAACTACATGGAAATGTTTTTCAAAAAAGTTCATTTTTGACTCATGTACCAAACATCGACAAAAAAATATGATATGAACTCACATAATTAACTAATTATTATAACATTATAATGTGTGATATGAATTGAATAATAAAATATAAATGAGTTCCTTAAGAAATTATAAAATGACCAAAGTTTATTATTCAAGAATATAAAGAAACGAACAAGACAAGTCGGACTTGAGGTAAGGGATCCTACCTCTCTCTTTCTTTTTAAGTACTCTATTTTATGTAACTTCTTCTATGATCCTATTTCTTATATTGTAGGATGTTCTTTTATATTCATATTACTCTAAATTTTATGTTAATATGATGAGATACCCTATTTTATTTCATCAATCAATATTTTTGAAGTTTAAGTGGCGATGTTATGCTGCCGAGTTTTCATAATTGAGTTTTCATCTCACTTTTATTCTAGTGAGATTTATGCCACATTTGCCACTATTTACATTGAGTGGTGTATGTACTTCCCATTATTATACTGTTTTTTAATATATTTTTGTTTTTGGGTATTTACATCAATGTTGAATATTCCTTCTTTCATGGGGTGTACATTTCGAATGTTACCCAAATTGGTAAGGGAACATTTCAACCTCCACTTTTTAAAAGACTTCTTTTGTTAAGTCTTTTATTTCACATATTATTATGTTGGGATATGTTTTTCTATATCCTTATTGATTTAAATTTTATTTCCAAGTGATGAGATACCATTTTCTCTCTCATCAACACATTTTCTGAATTTTAAAGTGAATCCCTTAGGCTGTCGAATTTCTGTAAGGGAACATCTAAACCCAATTTAAATTCTTTGGGTTAAACCTCTATTTCTTGATTATGTCGTATTATGAATATCTGTGGATGAACTCTAATTGTTTTACACTTTATATCCTCTTATATTGGGTGTATTTATATTTGACACATATAAATATGTAATTTATTTGTCCTTAATCTATGGATATCATCTTTGTATGGGACTTTGTCTCAATCTCCTTTCATTGAGGCATATTTTATTTTATACAAAACATTATTTTATACGGTTTATAAACCACTTTGACTTTGACTTTTATTCAAAAAGAATATTTAAATACAAAGCGTTTTACTAAACGACAAAATCGAATGATTTTGTCTTACGTATGTGGCAACAACGACTTGTCTGTAGTTTTGACCATTATTTGAGTTTCGGCTTCATCTAATAGCCATAAAATTTTTAAAAATGAAAAATAAATACCGTGTTTTATTTTTCTTTTATTTTGGTATTGAAAATGGTTTTGATAATTTTTTGATTATATCAATGTGTTGTATCGATATCTTGTTATTGAAATGTAGAAATGTTCGGTTTCCTTCATGCATGTTTTATGTGATATGATTATGTTATGGTTCCTGTGCATTGTTTATGAAGATAGGTGGTTCCAAGATAAACTAACGGCGGGTGAGCCCGTGATAGCTCTTCAATGCATTGGTTAATTCGAAGGAGTTAAATGCTATGGTTTCCCTGAAAGGATTTAGGGAATATACTGTGATGGGTATTCCAAACGTAACCATGAGGGTTACTCCCTACGTATGGATGTTATGAATGCATCAAGTTACCTTTATGTATTATTATTTTTATGAGTTATTCATAAATCTTATTATTTCATGAGTTTTGTTAAAGTGCTTATGTTTTAAGAGTAATGTATTATTCCATTGATTCTTATGTATACATGGACTAATGTTTTATTTTCAGATTTTTTATATCCATTACTGAGCTTTTTATTCTCATTCCATGTTTTTGAAATGTTTTCCACATGACTTAAAGATGAATAGGGTCAAGGATGGGATCAAGGAAATACAAGCTATCTTAAACATGGAACTAGACATGTTTCTTTTTAAGAGTTTCTGTTTTATTATGGAAACTAAGTAGAAGTGTCTACTTTGTTATCTTGTTAGATGTAATAGTTATGTGCTATTTCTCTAAAACTCTAAACCTGAAAAAATCCTCAATGGTAATTTTTCATTTAATTCAAGATTAAGTAATGTTCTAAGGCTGGGTCCTTATAGTTAGTATCAAAGTTCTGTTTAGATAACTTTAGAGGTTAGGGTATTCTCTATGCATAAGTGACATTACAATAATGGTTAGGATTTCAGAAAGAGTCATAGTTTTAGATAAAGTGAATGAGTAAGTATATCTTAATGTTTATCTCCTCTTTAGTACATGATAATTTTTTTGATATACTAACAGTGACATTTTTGGTTTTAGTAAATGGATTGATCTAGCAGGCACCAAAGTGACAATGGGTTTGAAGGAAACTGTAGTGGGTCTCTGATTAAGAGACTAGATTAAATGGGGGATTCAATGAGTAATCTCATGGTTATTATAAACCAACTATAAAGGAGTCATGATTAACCACTTGAACCCTAGTGAGTTCTATTATGCATCATGTACGAGAGAACCAACTTGATGTGGAAGTTCAGGTAACAATTATAATGTTAACCATTAGGGTTTATATTATCCTTACTTTTGTGGTAATAATGGGTATCTATATGATGGAAGATGAAAGGCATGAAGTATAATTGAGGTTAAATTATATTATGCTTATTTTTTAAGATTTTATCTCTTTTTGGGGAATGTTTTATGAATTATATAGTTTTTGAAAAAGAATAAACACACGTACCGTGTGACAACCCGTCGCGTTGGACAAAGCTATGGGAATCGAACCCGCAACCAAACTGCGACTGGTATTTATCACCTACCACTAGACTACATGAAATCCCTGGTTAGTATGACAAATTCTTTTTAATTATAATTTCATGAACCCGGAATAAGTTGATTTTGGGTTATCCATAGAAATTATTAGCTTATCATGGAGGTTATGTGATTAGGTTAATTAATTTTCAAAATGATTCTTTAAGAGTAACTGATGTTATTTGGAGATAAAAGCTATGATTTATCTTGGAAGGCTATGTGATCAAATCCTTAAGAGGGTTGGGTTTCAATCTTAGTTCTGTTTACTTTGAATAATTTTATGGATAACTGTATATTGAATGGTCTTTGTTGAAATTTTGGTTTTTTTGGAAAAAATTTGGAGATTAAGAGTAGTTTTTCTTTTTGTAAAAGATTATCCTTTTTGGGGATTATCTAATCTTGTACTTACCATTTTGGTTTTTCTTATGGTTTAAAGACATGGGAAATATATAGTTCTCATTTGTGGATTAGGGGATTCTCTAGAAGTTGATTATAGCGCTCTTAATGTGAACGAGTCATCCTAAATACTTGTCTTTTGGATGAAATATGAGTTTGTGTAAGAAATATAGTAAGAGATGAAAGTCTACATGACATCTATGTATGTTTCCTTAGGATTTAGATAATATCATAAATAAATTCTGAAATAAAAAGTATCAAAAAACAAAAATGTTTTCTGTTAACTTTTACTACCAGGGAATCAAATACCGTTTAACCTATCACAAGTTTGTGATTTTCTTGTGGTTAAATTTCTCCTCATAATGTTTTCTATCACTCTCCATCAGAACATCACCCTTTGTTTTCTCTTCCATGTCCATGTTTTCATACATGGAATCCTAGTATGGGTTAACTCGAGTGACCTTGATACTTCCCTTTTTTTTCTTTTAAAGTGATAGTTTGATTGACTCCTTTTCCGATTTGGGTCTTTTAATAATGTTTCTAAGCCCAATTTTAAAATTGCTAGGACGCTATTTCCAAAAGGTGGGAAGGATGTAACATTAACGGTAAATAATGAATATTAAATTTTCATATATATATATATATATTAATATTTGTGAATAAAATATTAATATTACATAAAAGGGGATGCTGTGTTCGATGGCACACCAAATACGCAACAATGAGATTCATTGAAATCATATGTTTCATGCTAAAAATAAAATAATATTATTGTAAATGGTATTAAAATTCTAGTCAATGTAATGGAGGGAATGAACAGAACTAAGTAAAAATTGTTTATATATTCTTTTCAAATATTTTTTACATTTATTCAATAAATGTTAGATTCTTAAAATGTGAATGAATCCATTTTTTAGCATAAATATTCTAATAATCATTAAAAGGTCGATTAACCTCCTTTTGATGGAGAACCCTTTTTAATTCCACTTTTTGAGAATTTTATATGTTATATATGTCAAAATAAAATTATTTTTTATAATCGGGACATCAAAATTTACTTTGTATAATTTTTTGGTATTATTCTGATAAAGTTCATTTTTAATGAATAGTGTAAAATGCTGTATTTTAATTCAAAACCACCTTTTAGTCTAATTTATTTATATGGTAAGATAATATTTTTAATTTTTTTTAAAGTTTAATAAAAATATATTTATTTCATTTAATCCAATTGTGGTCATTTTAATTAATTTTACTTTGAAATTGGAAATAAACAAGTGTCAATCTTTTAATAGATATTGTTCCTTAAAAACACGCTATTTGTTTTGACATTGGGAATTGAATATAAATTAATAAATGAAACATATATGTTTTGAATTTGGTAAAATTGATATCATTTTTGAATTTCGAATATCAAACATATCTTAGGGTGAAAGTTTGGTATATTTCTAAGAAATGTTCATTTTTAATGAATAGTGAAAAATAATACATTTTAATTCAAAACTGCTTTTTCATCCAAATTATTTATATAGATAGATTGTCATTAGAATTTGTTTTAAGGTTTATTATTATTAGGTTATTATCATTTAATAAAATTTTGGTCATTTTATGTAATTTCAATTTTAAATTGAATGTAAAAACAAATCAATCTTTTGATAGATTTAACTTCTTAAAAACATGTCTTTGGGTTTGACAATGGGAATCATTTTAAATTAATTACTAAAATTTTTGTGTTTGGAAGATGATAAAATGGATTCCATATTTGTAATCATAATGTTCAAATTATTTAATTAAGGCACTTTTTTTTAGGACATTATGAATAGTAATGACGGTAATTATCTTTAAGTATCGTGATTAATTAGTAATCAGGTAGTTAAGGGTAATAAAATAATATCATAATAACAAAAAATGACCCCAAAATGTATCTTAATGATACTGGTTGAGTCATGGCCAACCATGGGAATCTTTGTGCAAAACTTTGGGACCCCATGGAATCAATTTTGGGTGATAGTGACACTTTATCATTTTATGTTTTTTAAAATGAAAGTATAACCAATATATGTATCACCCAGGTAAAACAATTTTAGTTTTGTATGTTTACATGATCACATAGACTATAAATATTAATTGGAAATATAAAAATATTTTCTACAATAAGGTATTTTTTTATAATTTTTATACATTAAATAAATTTACTTATTTATGACACCATTATGATGCAACAATTACCTCATTAATGGACGATCTAAATAAAATGAAAAGATAATGGAAAATATAAGGCTTAAAGTTGTCAAAAACCAATTGGATGGGTGTATTTTGAAACCTTATCACGCTATCCTCGAAATATATCTTTGTGGGACCTTTTAAATACGAAAATCATTTTAAAATAAAGTAACATTTCATGACATTCCAAGAGTGCCCCTCCTCCCTCTTATAAAAGGCCCCAACCTCTACCACATTACCCACACCTCTCAAGCCATTGGCTCAGACAAAATCTGCTCATTTCATCTCTCCACATACCTATCTTTATCATATAAGCCTTACCTTAGGCAGAAAGCTCCTCAAGAAACCCTTTTTGTTCAAACCAAGAGAAGTTACCCGATTTAAAGGTAATGTCTTCTCTTACGATCATTTGTTTTATTTTGCTTCTCCGACACCCTACACTATTTTTATTCCTATATTTTTTAACAAAAACAGTATATAAAATATAGTAGGATGTTGTTATAAGAAATATTCGAGCTACAATTACACACACCTCCGTCTAATGGTTAAAGAACATACTGTTTCTGTGGATGGCGAATTACTGCCTCACGAAACGATGATTGTTCAATATTCTCTTAACACCTTTCATGGTGGCCATTATGATGTCACTATAGTTTATATATGATATATTTGGTATTTATATTTTCTATATGATTATGTATTTTATATTTAAAACATACCTTTATGCTTTTCATGTTGTGCAAATGTGATAATTTTATACGAGGAAGTGTGGACTACCGCCCCCTAAAGTGATGTGACTCATTCATGAAATAAATGGAATGTATAAAGAATGAAACTAATGAACATATGTGACCTATATAACATATATATTATACTGTAATTATAATATATATATCTATCATTTATTTTTAATTCCATTAATATGACAAAGAAATGAAAGTAGCGTTCATGCGTATGTATGGCTTACCGTCTCCATAAACAGTGCATTTCATTAATTTTTATCTCCAAATTTGATGGAATAGTATAAAATGAATATATACTGGATATATATGATATTTAAATCATTAATTCTATTCTGGAGATGATGTACTTATAACTCTATGGAAAATCCTTTTCAAACAAGTTCAATTTTGATTCATGTACCAAACAATGACAAAAACAATTGATATGAACTCGCATAATTAACTAATTATTATAACACTATAATATGTGATATTAATTGAATAATAAAAATTAAATTTGGTCATTAGGCAATTATAAATTGACCAAAGATTATTATTCATGAATATAAAGAAACTAACAAGACATGTCGGACTTGAGGTAAGGGATACTACCTCTCTATTTCTTTTTAAGTACTCTATTTTATGTCACTTCTTCAAATATCCACTTTCTTATGTTGGGGGATGTTATTTTATATTTATCTTACTATAAATTTTATGTTAATATTATTAGAGACCATATTTTATTTCATCAATCCATTTTTTTGATGTTTATGTGGCGTTGTTAGGCTGCCGAGTTTTCGTAAGTGATTTTTCATCTCACTTCTATTCCAGTGAGATTTATGCTACATTTTAAACTATTTACTTTGAGTGGTGTATGTACTTCCCATTATTACACTCTTTGTGTAATATAATTTCCTTTATGGGTATTTATATCAATTTTTAATAGTCCTTCTTTCACGGGGTGTATGTTTCGAATGTTACCCAAGTCGGTAAGAGACCATTTCACCCTCCTCTTTTTAAAAGACTTATTTTGTTATGTATTTTAATTCACATCTTATTTTGTTGGGATATGTTCTTATATATCCTTATTGATTTAAATTTTATAACCAAGTGATGAGATACCATTTTTTATCTCATCAACTCATTTTCTTAATTTTAATGTGACGTCGTTAGGCTGCCGCATTTCTGTAAGGGAACTTCTTAACCCAATTTCAATTCATTAGGTTAAGCTTGTATTTCGTGATTATGTCGTATTATGAATATGTGTGGATGACCTCTGATTGTTTTACACTTAATATCCTATTATATTTGGTTTATTTATATTTGTCACACATAATTATGTAATTGATTTGTCCTTAATCTAAGGATATCGTCTTTGTGTGGGACTTCATCTCAATCTCCTTTCATTGAGGAATATTTTGTTTTATACAAAAATTTCTTTTATACGGTGCATAAACCACTTTTACTTTTACTTTTATTCAAAAAGAATATTTTTATACAAAGCGGTTTACTAAACGACAAAATGGAATGTTTTTGTCTTACGTACGCGGCAACATCGCCTTCTCTGCCGCTGTGACCATTATTTGAGTTTCGACTTCCTCTACAAGCTATAACATTTTTTTAAATGATAAATAAATAACATGTTTTAATTTTCATTTATTTTGGTAATGAAAATGGTTTTGATAATTTTTTGATTATATCAATGTGTTGTATCGATATCTTGTGATTGAAATGTGGAAATTTTATGTTTCCTTTATAAATGTTTTATGTGATACGATAATGTTATGGTTCTTGGGCATTGTTTATGAAGATGGGTGGTTCTATGATAAATGACGGGCGGGTGAGCCCGTGATATCTCTCCAATTCATTGGGTAACGCGAAGGAGTTAAACGCTACGATTTATCCATAGAGATTTAGGGAATACATTGTGATTGGTATTCCAAACTTAACCATGAGGGGTACTCCCTATGTAAGAATGTTATGAATGCCTAAAGTTACCTTTATTTATTATAATTTCTATGAGTTATTCACAAATCTTATGATTTCATGAGGTTTGTTAAAGTGCATATGTTTTATGAGTAAAGTATGATTTCCATTCATTCTTATGTATAAATAGACTAATGTTTTCCTTTCATATTTTTTATATCCCCTACTGAGCTTTTTATGATCATCCTATGTTTTCGAAATGTTTTCCACATGAATTAAAGATGAATAGGGTCAAGGATGGGTTCGAGGAAAGGCAAGTTGTCTTAAACATGGAACTAGACATGTTTCTTTTTAAGAGTATTTGTTTTATAATGGAAACTGAGTACAAGTGTCTACTTTATAATCTTGTGAGATGTAATAGTTATGTACTAATTCTCTAAAACTCTAAACCTGAAAAGACTCTCAATGTGAATTATTCATTTAATTCAAGATTAAGTAATGGTTTGAGGATGGTTCCTTATAGTGCAGGCAGCCCCAGTGGGACATGCCAGACCTAAGTTGATGATGTGTTTGGGTTGGTTCGGAGGACCCGGGTTGGGTTTGTAGACCCTGGGCCTGGTAAGGTAGGGTCGGTCTGACCTGGTGAGACCGGACCCGAACCCCACCGACCCCTTTATGGAAAAACAAAAATATCATTAAAACTAGGCATCTGATTGATGTTCCATTTGTGGAGTTTGAACCCTTGAGATGAGGGAGATGTTTTAGCATACTCTATAGAGGAGTTCATAGAAGATGAAATTTGACGAATGGCGTGAGGAGCGGTTCACCCAGAACCAAGCACACTATCTGCGGACGAAGTGCGGTTGGATAAGACCTATCAAATGCTGACAAGAGTCCCTATGTGTGTAACATCCCCAAATGATAAAGGGTTAAATGACTAAATGATATGACTCATGTCAACAAGGTGCACCTTCCTTTTCAGGAGCCTGTCTGATTAGAACTCCACAGTTAAGCATGCTTGGCCTGAAGTAGTGATCAGGATGGGTGACCTCCAGGGAAGATTCCCAGGGTGTGTGTGAGTGAGGACAAATCACACTGTAAAGGAAAAGTGCTGGCCTGTGGGGACTGTCATTAGTCAGATGACCCGTTCAGGCACGTTGGTGGACCCTGGGGTGGGCCCCACGTGTCTGTGGGGCAACCAGTGGTACTTGGCGGGCCAAGACCCGACGACCATGTTAAGGCGGGGTGTTTGTGCTCTCACCGGGACCCAGTTGTCAGATTTGGTATCAGAGGAGGAACCCAGCCTTAAGTGCAGTGCACTGCCTAGGTTGAGATTTAGGGCCCACAACGAGGGTGTTGTGCTTTAAAAGGGGTGATTATAACATCCCCAAATGATAATGGGTTAAATGAATAAATGATATGGCTCACGTCAACAAGGTGCATCTTCCTTTTCGGGATCCTGTCTGATTAGAACTCCACAGTTAAGCATGATTGGCCTGGAGTAGTGATCAGGATGGGTAACCTCCAAGGATGTTTTCCAAGGTGTATGTGAGTGAGGGAAAAGCACACTGGAAATGACAAGTGTTGGCCTGTGGGGGTTTTCATTAGTCAGATGACCCGTTCAGGCACGTGGGTGGATCCTGGGGTGGGCCCCACGTGTCTGCGGGACAATCGCTGGTACCTGGCGGGCCAGGACCCGACGACCATGTTAAGGCGGGGTAATTGTGCTCTCACCAGGACCCAATTGTCACAATGTGGATCATCTAAAATGTATCAGTGGGAAGTGACACTCTATAGCCAGGCACTCCCATGGTGGGGACCATCACTGTGTGGCCCGATAGATCCACATTACTCGATAGGTGGAGTACCTCAATATCTTCGAGGTAGAAAGTGGCTTCTGTGTGACCCGACATGCCCACGGGGGGGGGGGGGGAGTGGCTTATGTGTGACCCAAAATACCCATGATATTCATTTAGGATAAGTACTAAAACATTCCAAGGATAGTTGGAAGCAACTTCTGTGAGACATGGTATGCCTAATGTGCAAATTGTGGAGGAGTTATACGACAACCCAATGTGTTCGATGATCTGAATTACGATCCTTCTTTTCTTACTCAATATTTTTACTGGTGTGAGATTTCATTCATTGTGGTTTTATTTGTGGATTTAATTTTGGTCTTTCCATGTTGGTTTGTGTTCCCTACTGAGTATATTGTTACCCAACCTTGCACAGGCATCACCCACATGTGTAGTGTCTGGTGTAGATGATCGCTTCATTGATGGAGGACTTGGTGGCCTAGGACTCGATGGTGCCTAGTGAGTCCACGAAAGAGGGGTGTACTTCTATATTTTTTAGTGGATCCTCTACACATACCCATTAGGTGGGGTTTTTGTGCTCTCACAAGGACCCAGTTGTCACATTTGGTATCAGAGGAGGAACCCAGCCTTAAGTGCGGTGCACTGCTAGGGTTGAGATGTAGGGCCCACAACGAGGGTGTTGTGCTCTAAAGGGGGGTGATTGTAACATCCCCAAATGATAAAGGGTTAAATTAATAAATGATATGACTCATGTCAACAAGGTGAACCTTCCTTTTCGGGAGCCTGTCTGATTAGAACTCCATAGTTAAGTGTGTTTGGCCTGGAGTAGTGATCAGGATGGGTAAACTCCTGTGAAGTTTCATAGGGTGTGAGTGAGTGAGGGAAAAGCACACTGGAAAGTACAAGTGATGGCATGTGGGTACTTTCATTAGTCAAATGACCCGTTCAGGCACGTTGGTGGATCCCGGTGTGGGCCCCACGTGTCTGCGGGGCAACCGGTGGTACCTGGCGGGCCAAGACCCGACGACCACATTAAGGCGGGGTGTCTGTGCTCTCACCGGGAGCCGGTTGTCACAATGTGGATCATCTAAAATGTATCAGTGGTAAGTGACACTATATTTCTAGGCATTCCCATGGTGGGGACCATCACCGTGTGACCCGATATATCCACATTACTCGATAGGTGGAGTACCTCAATATCTTCGAGGTGGAAAGTGTCTCATGTGTGACCCGACATTCCCACGGGGGGGGGGGGGGAGTGGCTTATGTGTGACCCAAAAAACCCATGATTATAATTTAGGATAAGTACTAAAACATTCCAAGGATAGTTGGAAGAAACTTCTTTGAAACATGGTATGCCCAATGTGCAAATTGAGGAGGAGTTATACAACGGCCCAATGTGTTCGATGATCTGAATTACGATCCTTCTTTTCTTACTCAAGATTATTACTGGTGTGAGATTTCATTCATTGTGGTTTTCTTTGTGGATTTAATTTTGGTCTTTCCATGTTGGTTTGGGTTCCCTACTGAGTATATTGTTACTCAACCTTGCACAGGCATCGCCCACATGTGTAGTGTCTGGTGTATATGATCGCTTCCTTGATAGAGGACTTGGTGGCCTAGGACTCGATGGTGCCTAGTGAGTCCAAGCAAGAGGCGCGTACTTCTATGTTTTTTAGTGGATCCTCTACACATACCCATCAGGTGGGGTTTTTAGTAGAAAAATTCTTATCTTTCCTTGTACATTCCAATTTTCATTTCATATTTTTTTGGGGTTAGTATTCTGGAAAATTAGAGCTAAAATTTTTACTTTTTATCACTTGTTGGTTAGTGGCATGGATTTTTTCCTTTTCATCTTTAGGACATGAATTTTTGTTCATGTCTAAATGTACACATGACAATTCATCCCACTTATAGGTTGACACCTTCAGCACCAGTCCCCAACCCCTATGCATTGGGAGGTCAGCTTGGGGGAAGTTATGACAAGGGCCCCTAGGGGATCGGTTATAAAAATGTAGTATCTGAGGGGGTCAGTTCGACAAAAAATACGGAGTGTCTATTGTTTGGTTTTTTGGGATACATTGTTAAATGATTGCAGGTCAAATTTCTAATTCGGTTAGTCCAATTTTGGTGCGGCATAGGATGTATGCAGACACCAAGACCTTGAATTCATCTTTTTGACAATATACATAAAAACACAGGTCACATTCATCATATAAGAATTGAGTGTTTCACCATATTCATATTAAATTATAGTCCACACACCAGGTATAATCAATTTACCATTATTCATCTTGATTTATTTCACGATTCCTCCATGTAGACGTCTAGCAAGGGTTTCGATGGGTGACCTTGGGGACACCCCGCTTGTCAATGAGTCATCAGTTGAGGGACCCTTGGTAGAGATGGCCCAGTCAGGTGGTGCACTGGTGTTACCACTACTTGTTTATCGACAATTACTACCATAATTACCAGTAAGTGACACATAATATCTCAACATCAAGCACATGATCTAGATATTTATATCTTCAAGGATCAGGAATCGACAGATCCACAGGCCACTATGTACTGGATAGAGGCAGTGAGGCATGTATTCCGGTTAGTGAGGTTTGTGCTTGATCAGATAGTGATTTTGGACACAAGCCTTCTTCTGGGATCGGTAGGTAGATGGTGGAGTTTAATTATTAAGACTCATGATGTGGAGACCATCTCCTAGGTTGAATTTGAGAGGCTTTTTTGGAAGGAGTTCTTCTCTATGGCCTTGTGATTAGTGCGTATACATGATATGCTCCACCAACAATAGGGTAGCATGTCATTGGCTGAGTACTCTGCATGGATTACAGACCTATATGTCTACTCCACAGAAATGTTGAGGGATCATTTAATCAGGTCCTAGACCTTTGAGAAGGGACTCATATGAGATATCAAGGAATTCATGGTGTCTCTCAGCATCCTTACATAGGCTAGGTGACAGAGTGATCCCTTGTTATGGAGAGCTTACTAGAAGACTGAGAACCAAAAACCGGAGCCACCAACAGACATTAGGTGGTATAGTATTTAGTAGTGAGAAGAATTCAGAAGATGTTGGGAACCAATCAGGTCAAATATTTCAGGGGACGACCACATGAATCATGGTCTTTAGTGTGGGGATCCCGGAGTAGAGGGAGTCAGTTCAGAACTAGGATGTGCTTCATGTGCGGTGGGTAGGGACACATGGATTGTGACTACCCAACCCACCACAAAGAGGATCGGTATATATTGGGGGACCACCAAGGTAGAGGTAGAGTTTTGAGCGAGGAAGCCTACAGGGAGGTAGACGTGGCAGGGGATAAAGACGAGCTGCATGCGCTGGTCGACAGTTTGAGGGTCTACCAACAACAACCCCATGAGGTCCACCATGGGGTCAGGGAGCCAGTGGAAAACTGCAAGGACAAATTCTGGATATGGAGGCCAATGATCACGATAGACCATATATGATTAGTGGTACAATATATGTCTCCTCCTCGTTATCTTCAGTCCATATAGACATAGGTTCTAGTAACTCTTTCATGCCACTGAACTCATTCGAGGCTCGTAGATTTAGATGGAGCCGTTGGCTCAATTCTTATGATTTAATTCTCCAACGGGAGGGGATTTTATGATTACACACTAGTGTTGGATGTTTTAACATACCATATAATGAGATATCTTTGGCTGGGATCTCCTAGTAGCGGCATCGAGGGCTTATGATGTCAAATTGGGTATGCACTAGTTATCTACAGTCCATGATCAGATCGACTGTATGAGATGAAAAGTGTACTATGTCCATGAGTATGGTACTAAGCTATCCTTCACTAGAGAGAAGGGATATTTTGTATCATATGAAATTATTTCACGAAGGAGGGTGTAGTAGATCACTTAGAAAATGGCTAGCCTCACACTTGGTGCGGTGGATAAGAGGATCCCAAGCATTCCATTAGTGATGGATTAGTATAGGGATGTATTTCTTTACTATTTTCTAGGACTACCTCTTCATAGGGAGGTATACATCGACATCGACCTATACCTTAGGGTGACATCGATATCCACATCGGAATATTGGATGGCTCCCATGGAGATTCATGAATTGATGGTACAGTTGGAGGAAATATAGGAGAAGGGATACATTAGTCCCAATGATTCACCATGGTCAGCCCAGTGTTATTTTCCAAGAAGGAAGATATGAGATTGACGCTATGTGTGGACTTCCGGTACCTGAACCCAGTGACCTTGAAGAATTAGTATCCACTACAGAGGATTGATGACGTCTTAGAAAAGGTGAAGGGAGCAAGGTGGTTCTCAAATATCGACTTCATACCATTCTATCATTAGAATCTGGTATGGGATGAAGATGTATCAAAGATAACCTTTAGAGGCCGGTGTAGAAACAATGAGTTTTTAGTGATTTCTTTTGGCATGAACAATTAAACAATTGTGTCAATGGGACTCATGAATAGGATATTCTTGTTTTACATCAATATTTTCTTGGTGGACTTAATTGAAGACACATCAGTGTACTCTACGTCAGAAGGGGAGGATGCTACACACCTGGGGATAGTCTTAGAAACACTCCAAGAGCACCAGATTAATAGAATCTCTCGATGTTCCAATTATGGATTCATGAGGTCCTCTTTTTGGGACATTTCATCTCAGTGAGTAGATTTTCAGTTGCTCTTGTGATGATATAGACAATGCTTTCTTAGGGGACAACCAGAAGAATGACTAAGGTGCAGTGTTTCTTGGGGATGGATGGATACTACCATATGTTCGTGGCTGACTTTTCTAGAGAATCATCACCCTTTTAGCTTTGAAAAAGAATGGATATCCCTTCTTCTGGATAGAGAACATCTAGAGGAGTTTCCAGGAGCCAAGGTGGAGACTTACGAGTGCCCCCATCTTTATACTATCAGGGGAGGGCATTTGATATGTAGTATTCGGCAACACATCATATACCAAACTAGGTTGTTTCTTGATAGAGTAGTGAGCCATGATCACATATGGCTTGCACCAGTTGACGCAGCATGAATAGAACGACGCGACCCATGACCTATTGATAACAGTATTGGTCTTTTCTTGGAAGATGTAGCAACACTACATTATGATTGAACAATATACTATCTACACTGACTACAAGAGTCTCATGTATATCTTCTCATATAAAGAATTGAACTTGATTTAGTGGTGATGAATGGAGTTCCTCTAGGAATATGATTTTGAAATATTCTATACTCCTTGTAAAGAGAATGTTGTGGCAGACACGCTAACCAGGAGGTCCAGTTTGTGGCAGCTGAGTTAGGCGACAGATCATGAAGCCGTGATGCAGAAATCCTTCATGGATGATGATGGAGAAACCTACCTTCAGTGGATGACAGTCACTCCTCTACTATTATAGTGAGTTAGGGAGGCACTTCTTGTGGATGTTGACTACGATTCATGACGTCTTCATTTATCCTCATGACATGATCTTAATAGATTTTTTTATTAGTAGGGAGCATGTAATTTTTTTAGAGGATGCATCATAGTACCTGCGATATTGCGGGGGGAGGTGTTGATGATGGTCCATACATCACCTTTGGGATTATATCCTGGTGTGGTGAAGATGTAGTAGGACCTCCGATGTCAATACTAGTGGCCTAGGATGAAGAAAGTCGTGGTAGTGTTCATTTCACAATGCCTCACTTATCAGCAAGTGAAGCCCAAGCATTAGGTTCCAATAGGCTTTGACCATCCACTTGAGGTACGAGAGAGGAAATGGGATGGTATCTTTACAGAATTTGTAATGGGGTTACCATGAATGTCTAGGGTCCATGATTTTATCTATGTGATCATTGACCAAATCAAAATGTCATCTCACTTCCGACCCATCTAGGAGCAAGGAATTTTAGAGGAATTAGTATGCCTTTAAGCCGAGGATATAGTTTAGTTACACGGGGATCTTTCGACGATCATCTCAGACCGTGATGAATGATTTACATAGAGGTTGTTGAAATGATTGTAGGAGGTGTTCAATACTTTGTTATGCATAATCCCCACCATTCACCCTCAGATATATGGTGAGATGAAGTGGACAATATACACCTTGGAGTACTTGCTTCATGGTTGAGTCCTTGATTTATGTCACAGTTGGGAGGACCAACTAGCACTGGTAGAGTTTTCATACAACAATAGTTATCACACCACCATTGTTGAGGCACCCTTTGTGGACACGTATATATGACCATAAATATCACCTCTATACTGGACAAACCTAGTGGAGTTAACACACATGGTTCAAAAGTTGGTACTAGCTACCACTGAGCAGGTGTAGATCATCTAAGAGCGGATGAGGAATTCACAGAGCAAGTAGAAATTGAATGATGAAAAGAGATAATGACCCTTAGAGTTTGAGGAGAGAGACTATATGTTCTGTTGGGTCTCACCCTAATGGGTATTAAGATGATTTGGCTGGGGTAATAAGTTATCTTCGATGTTCATTAGACCTTTTCAGATTGATAACATATTTTATGAGGTGGCATAACACCAAGATCTTCCCCAATAGATGCATCAGGTGCACAATATTTTCCATGTGTCACAGCTTGGGAGGTATATGCATGATCCATCATATTTCATAGACTAAAGAAAGCAGGGCATTGACAATGGAGTGACGTTTGTGGAGTTTCCTAATAGAGAAAGAGTATTGAAAAAAGTGGGACCTTCGTAAATGGTCAATTTATCTGGTGTGCATTGGGTGGATGCATGGGAATCTCCAGGATAGCACATTAGAGTGAGAGACTCAGATTCTTTCTCAGTTCCCCTTTTGTTTATTTATCCTTATTTTGGAATTCAAGGACATAATTATCTAAGGGGGGAGAATGTATTGTCTCAAAAATTCCAGGTAATGTTTTTAAATTATATGGAATTATATTGAGACCAGATGCATTGATGACACTTGATTCTAAGGCATGGTGAGCCTGTAATAGTAATTTGATCTTTTTTTGTTCATTTAAGTAAATGTGTGAGTAGGTTTTTCTAGATTTTAAACTGGTGCTCAGATGAAAATACAAGGGCACCTTTGAAATAAAACTGAAGTTATTATCCTAGAATGGATAGTTCCTCATCCGACATTAGTCGATGACAAAAATTATTTTTTAGACTTTTTGAAGAAAATATTAAAAATAAAAGAAACTGGTTTTATTTTATTTTTGTGAATTTTAAAATCATTTTAGATCAATGATTTTATAAACAAGTGAAACAAAATATGTTGTTTTATTAAATAAAATTGCATAATGTATTTAGAAAAAAAAATAGTGAATCACGTTTCTTCTTCTAATGGCCAAGAAGACAACACCAAATTATTGGAAAAATCTCGTTTATGCTCCGTAGATCTGGTGGGTGATGATAATGAACGCCAAACCCACATTGAAAAGATCATCACAAAATAATATAGACCAATGTCCGTCTACTGAGGATGACAAAATGATCAACTGAGGGACACCATTCATCACCAATGAATGATCTCGGCGAGGTAGGGGTTTGTTTTTTATTTATGTTTCCCCATTACTTATTCAAATTGAAGAAGACAAATCAACCTGCAAACAGGTTGATTCATAGATCATTTGTTCATTCAAAAGGGTATATTTAATGGGGTATTGTGCTGAAAATACTTGATTTATTTTGATATAAATTTAATTCTATATCCCATGACTCTAATCCTCTAACATAGAGGGCACTGGCCGAAACTAACTAGGATAGAGCCTCTCCTCCTTGTGAGTTTTGTGCTTTCTTTATGTACGTATATTCAAAATGGTGCCAATGAGGATTCGAGGTCATCCCATGGAAGATGGAATCCCCATAATTCCATAGGCAGAAGATTTATGAAGAACAGACCATAGGAGTGGACCCGGGGGTCCATAAAAGAACCTACCATTGCGCCACGATGGAGCTCTAGAAGAAGCATTGTGGCGAGCTTGGGCCACTACGGCGCGACCAGAGTCACTAGCGGGTGGACGCAACTACCTGACCACGTCTATTGCATACAGGATGTGGCACCTCGCCACATTCCATGTGACAAGGATATGGTGAACAAACTATGGTCATTGGTGTCTCCCCATGGATGACTCGCGGTGCATGGGGGAGTGGATGTGGCATCAAGTAGTGTCTCGACCATGAAGAGCCAGCCCTCCCTAGGCATGCCGGGCAGGGTGCGGACCGCCCCAGCAGGCTGGGCTAGACCCATGTCAGGGATATGTTCACATCAGGACGGCGGATCCATGTCGGTTTGGTGGACCCCAGGTTGGGTTGGGGGACCCTAGGTTGTGTAGAACCAGACCCGAACCTAACAGGCCCATTTTATGGAAAACACCAATGTATTTAAAACTAGGAATCTGATTGATGAGCCATTTATGTAAATGGAACCCTCAAGATGATGAAAATATTTTGGCATAATCTATGTACGCTTTCATATATGTTGAAATTTGATGAATGGCTTCAGGAGCAGTACTTTCGGAATCAAGCACACTATGTGTGGAAACTCTGTGATAGGCTGAGACCAAAAGACTGCTGACAAGCGACCATGTGTGGATTAGCAATGATGGCCTAGTGGGAATTGGATATGTGTGACCCGGTAGTCCCACAATGGGGAGTGTATTTGTGTGACCCAACAGACCCACGATACTCGACAAGTCGAGTACCTCAGTATAGACTAGGTGGGAAGCAACTTTTGTGTGACCAAACATTCCCATGATGGGGAGAAACTTCTATTTGAACCAACATACCCATGATACTCATTAGGAATTAGTACCACTACAGTTCAAAAAATTTGGGAATTGGATTCTGTGTGTCCTAGTAGGCCCATAATACTTATTGTGGAGGAGTTCTTCGGTAGCCCATGGTGCTCGATGATACAAATGATAGTCCTACATTCCATACTCTAGTTTATATCTGCTATGATCTATCTTGATTATTTTGTTTTTTTGGATTACATTATGGTCTTTACTGGTTGGTTTGGGGTCCCCATTGAGTATATTGTTGTTACACACCCTAACAAGGGATTCGAACACATTTGTTGTGTCTATTGCAGATGACCCCCACCTTGATGGAGGTCTTAGTGTCGCAGGACCAAGTGGTCCCTAGTGAGACCACACAGGCGGAGAGTACTTCTGCCGTTTCCTGTGGATACTCTACAGTTACCCATATGGTTGGGTTTTCAATGGGAAGCTTTCAGAGTTTCCTTGTAGTTTTCTGTTTTCGGTTCATATTTTGTGGGGTTTGTATTTTGGTCAATTTGACGAAAATTTGTAATTTTTCTCAGTGGTTGTTTAGTGGCATGCATGATTACCTTTCCAACATTGGGATGTGGTTGTGAGTACATCTGTGCCTGTACTCAGTAAAATGCCTTCCACTTGCAATTTGACTTGTTCAGAGCTAGTCGTCAATCCTTGTCCATTAGGAGGTGGGCTTGGGTGATGTCGCAACATGAGCCCCAGAGAGACGAGTCGTGAGACTTGATCCACAAGATCATACCATTGGAAAAGTAAAAAATTGATTGTATAGACATAAAAATATAAAGTATTATGTGCATGATACCCACCAAGACATTAATAACAAGTTAAAAATTGGATAAACACCCACGTAACATCATTAGGATTAAACTGAACTCTTATTTAACATCTTTCATGTTTGGGATGAGCAATCAGGTATCATTCTTTTAGGTGGATTCTTCTACTAGGCACAACACACCACAATCACATGTGCCATCCCTTTCCTCATCGTGGATAGGCTTCACTTGCAAAATGATTAGAGTGGATTTAGTCCCTTTATACACTAAGTTTAATTCCCTTTATTTTTATTATTATTAAATTAGAGATAAATATTTACCTAAAAAAATTGAGGGATATATATTTTCCACCCTTCACATATTGAAAATCGTATTTATGTGTTCCACTTGATCATCAACATTCATCATATCATAACCCATGAAATAAAATGGGTATCATAAATATTTACTCATAAAAACACATTTGTGAAATATATATGTTTTATATTCACTTCACTGTATAAAAAACTACTGAAATTAGTGGGGTTGAAAATCAATTTATTATAGTATACTGGTGTAAGATAAACGCGTTCCATAAAAACATTTCATTATAAAAATAAACAATTCAAGGAAATAATTACAACGGTTTCCTTGGATCATATCCCATGTAAATTATTTATAAATTAAATGAATATTTGCTTCGATGGAATCTAATTTTTGAAATCCTACATGGGACATTTGTTAGAGTAAAATAGCTATTGATGGAAAATAATTTTTAAAACCAGAAATTTTATGAAAATAATTTTCATAAAAAAATACGCCTAAGATCATATAATGGATTATTTTAAAATTTATGAAAAAGTAATTAGAACAAAAATTGATTAAAAAAATTATCCTTGAGATTTATCATCAAATATAATTTTAATTTTTTTTTATTGGAAAAAATTATTTTTGATAAGAACATATTATTGAATAAATATTTAAATAATGTACTATTTTATTAATAACAATTTATCTATTATACTATGGTTTAAAGAGTGAAAAAATGGTTGCATTACATGAACGGAACATGAATAACCATAGGCCATGAAAATTTATTAGAATTTTTTGGATATGGATAATATGATTTCCTAAATGGAATCATAATCATAAACAATATTGATAAATGATTATATTTTAGAAAAAAATATTTACCACTTTTGTAATATTGAAACATTTTTCCCATGAAAGACTATGTTTACATGAGTCATAAAATATAATGAATATAATGATTTATTTATATAAAATGACAAAGTTAAAGTATATACACCTCATAAATGAATATAGGTTGATAACATAACATGTGTACATGGAAAGAATATTGGGACATAATTTCCTTACCAATTTGGTAAATTTAAAACCATAAACCAAATAAAGATATATTGTAGAATTATTATGTAATTACCATGAAATTTAATGATAATAATCACAAATACCTTTCATGTGATTAATATACACTAATTAAAATAATGAGTTGGTGAATATAGCAGGAATCTCAAAAAAGTAAAAAGTGTGACGTAAATACCTTACTATGGGAATAACTTTTGAATAATAAATCACATGAATGAATTAAATAAGTATAAAAATTAAATATCTTGAAATGTGGTATAAAAATTATATATAATATCACAGGGAAATATATATATAAGTTGAAATGAGCGGTAAATATATTACCGGTCTCCCGTAAATAAAAGTGAGAATATATATCCCCTTAACCAATATTTTATCATTTTTCCTTGATAAAATACATTCAATAATAATGTCATGTTTATTATAAAACTAATTATATATCCATATTCATATATATAATATGATTATTGGTTTTATTATGGCTTTTTATTACCTGTTAGTTAAAAATTTCAATATAAAGTCTTTTTCTGAGAAATACCCCAATTTTCCATATATGTTATGACTTTTTATACTTTTTCCAATAACAGTGATCATAAAATTATCTTTTAAATATTTTAAAAAATGATATACATATCCTATATATACTAATCTAGAAAATTTATAAATAATAATTTAAATGCATGGTTTATGGTGATGGTATGTTGTACGTACGCATGAACGCGACTTATCTTTTCATGTAATGTTGAATGAAAAAAATTAAATGACACACACATATATATATTAACATTAAAGTATTATTTATTATTATATAAATCACATATTTTCATTAAACCAATCATCAATTCATTTTATGGAATGCGTGACTGAGTCACATCATATCATGAGGAGGTTTTTTCACAATAAAGGGGAAACATGTTATCATATGTTGAAAACATGTTAATAATGATTGTATGTGTTATATAATAATTAAATAAGAATTATTAAACAATAAATATGATATATAAAATTTATAAACAATATTTTTATTATTATTCCCAATCATTAGATTTGAAAATGAAAAAATGAATGGCATTGGTTTGGGAGGTTGTATTCTACCACACACACGAACAATGATTTAGTAACACATTTGAATGAATATTGTTTTTATTGAGCTCATAAAATTAACATAAAAATGTCATTATATTTATGATTCTGAAGTTTTTTAATAGTGAATATTTAAAATAATATATGGAGTTTGTGGAATAAATATAAAAAAACATTCTTTAATGAAAGTTACCTCCTCTTTGTGTATCTCATTTGGTTCTCCCCAAATTCATTCAGTGGTCAGGGTTTTTCCAAAATTAAGGAATATATGAATAGGTTAGTTTATTTGGGATGATATTTTGATATTTATTGGATAATCCAATGGGATTTATTGGATTTATGATATGGGGAGAGTGAGTGTCTTTTTAAAGGATGGTGAGCAGAAAATATGAATAGTTTTTAGATAGAGAATTTCAAAAATGTTTTAAATTAGGAAAATGATTCCAAAATTTCTAAAATTAGATCCTTAGACATTATAAGGTCAAAATATGACCATAAAGAGGGTCTTGGATATGTTTTGAGTCATTTATACAAAATATATTCTAGGATTAACTACTAAGTAACATTTTTATTACCATAATCTCTATAATTAAATTCAATATATTTTACTAATAAATTAGGTAATAAATTTTGTATTATTTGTTATATTTTATAAATTTTATTATTCAAAATATGAAAAAAATTCATATTCAATTCATAGAATTATTAAAATTAATTTTATATTAATCCTACTTACATTTTTAGAATGTGGTTGTCTAATGTGAAAACAATCAATAACAAACAAATTTATTGATAACATTTAATATGTAATCATTTCAAAAGACCAAAATTTTATTAATTTATGTTTAATTTTAGTAATTATGATTTTAGCCCAATTTATAATATAGTTTTACATCATAAATATTTTTAATGAAAATGTTGTTCTAAGTTGAAATTTAGTATTTTTCACCCTTCATCAAAAATTAATTTTTTTCTAAAAAATCAGAAAAATATATCCTAAGATAATTATTATATTTCTACATAAAAATTAATTTTTATAATGAAATATATTTTTTCTAAAAGAGGAAAAAATTATTTTTTATGTAAGTGTTCCATTTTATGGTGTAAACATCCTTTTAGAAAAATACATATTTTTATTCATAAATTTGGATTTATTCTAATATATTTCCTAGAAACACATATGATGAATGTTAAATAGTTTATTGAATATATAATTTGAATATTTCATAAAAAAATTCATTAATTTTTTAATAAAATCTATTGAGATACAATGTGTTTATTCATTTAAAATTTAATTTCTGAAAATGAATTTCACTATTTTCAAATAGTTCATACATTCATTTCTAGTTAAGTGGTTAAAAAAGAATCCATTTTATGAAAATAAATAAATTTTTATATTTTATTTATTCATTTTCATACCCTCAATTACAACAATTATGTGATAACTATAAAAATATTTTAATAATTTTTCACTTTTTTATTCAAATTGGTTGTTCTGTGTAATTCAAGATAAGATCAATTTTTCATGGAAGAAAATATAAACATGTTATTTCTTTTACGAAAATAAATAATATGTTTTGTTTATACCCAAAGGTAATCTATGTGTTACTTTTATGGAAATCTTATCTTGGTGTTGTTTATAAATCAATATTAACACGATGTAGCGTGAAATGAATGTCATGAAAGAAATTTTGATCGTCAGAAAAAATAAATTAATAAAAAATTTTGTGTTAAATAATCTCATTCTTACATAATGAATATTTTGGATTACCCCTTATGGCTAAAAATTATGATGCATTCAACTTTACATGGTGGTTTTGATTATTTAGTCCATGATTATAGGATAATGACAATTATGAACATTTATAATAATGAAAAAAATTTGTTTATGCATGTGTATTAAATGATGCAAACAAAAAGTCATGTTTACAAATAATTCAAAAAAAATACTTACTCAAACTTATCATTATATATAACAATAATATGATGTTTAAAAATATTCATTCTTTTGAAATAAATCAGACATTCTCAAAAACGATTTTTACACATGATTCATCGTTTTTTCAAAATTTATGACTTTTCATATATATCATAACATATATTAATTGAGTTTTTATTTTTTATAAAACATTTTTTTTGAATAAGATGTTTTATATATAAAAATTACAAATTAACAAAACATTTATTTTGAATTTCATGAATTTTAAGACAACCTAAATTAATTTATCATGGAAAAAAACATGTTATATTTTATTAATTTTTTCTTGGAAATTCATGAGATTAAAATTTTTATCATTTAAAATATATTGTGTTTTATCCAATGAATTATAGGAAAATTACAATGATATTTATTACTAATTATTTAAAAAAGTATTAAATTTTTTTTGTAATGATTTTTTATACATTTTTTAGTTCAACAGATTGTTTAAGGTTTTATTAGGCTTGGAGTAATTAATTATATTTGATTGGTAAATTTCATGATGTTTTGAAAAAGTAAATTTAAAATACGTATTCATACATTTACAATAGTTTTTTTTATGATACAGCTAAATAAAATTATATATTTCTATTTACAAAACTAGTGAAAAATATAAAGAACGATTATCGTATATATTTAAAATATAATTTGAAAACATATTTTTTCAATCATATAATATATATATTTTGTATCGGGGAATGTAATTATAATATTATTTTTCTACCAAATTAGTAATTTATACGTCAATATTCAATATCATAATATCAAACATGTTTAGTTTATAAAAAATGTTTTCTATCATTTTTTTGGGTTATTAATTATCATTATAATAGTAATAAACTACTATCTAGGTTATATTACCCATATCAAAACATACATTTAGTTTTTCTATATCTGGTTAAACCAAGGGGTTTTAGTTTTTTAATAGTTCAGCTAAAGGAAAGGTCATTTATTTCCAAATTAAATGGAAGGTTTCAATTTGTTCCTAAAAGATAAAAAATTAAAAATCATTGGTTTTATGATATGAGTTAAACTAGTATTTGAAAATGATTTGGAATATTTTTTGTTTTTAGGTCACTATATTTATGGTTGTAATACTGTCACATTAATAGTTTGAGGAGTAGATGTCGGATCAAATAAATACAAAATACAAAAAATATTAATATTTCCTTCCAATTATTTTTTATACAAATTTAATAACTTCTAACAAGTTACAACAATTTATAAAATTGTAATTAACCCCCCTCTATTGAGATGTTATGTGAGTATGATATACTCTATAATACCAAATGTAGGTTCAAATATATAAACATGAGATGCTCAAATACAAGAGGCGGTGGGGGTGGGTGAATTGTATACTTTAAAAATCCATAAGGAAATTTTGCGTAAGCATAATTCACAACACCTCCAAGTTCTATTATCTTGGGTGATTCCAGAAAAGTGATTTTGGAAATGAAACTTAACAAAAGTTTACACCAACTAAGAATCTACCATAAATCGTATAGAATCCTATAAAATCAGAGTATAAGTTTAAGGAATTATATGAAAGTTATACTTACCTCAACAACTAAAATACATATCGGAAAACAAAATACTACAAGTAACAAGTAGTAACTATTTTAACCCAAAGAGGAGGGTATCCAATAACCCTAGATAAAAGGTCATTGATTTATACTTTCAAGAAAGTCTGTCATACTCGACCCCAGGTAAGCCCTCAATCTGAATATCGGTGTCTATCTTGCTATCCCAGCAAGCCCTCGATTTGTAACGAAATCGACACCTCTGACTTCACAACCCGAAGTATCTGATTTCAATGAAATCAAACCTCTGGATTTAGAAAATCTACATGAAGTAATGTTTGAACAAGAATCTCAATACATCCTGCACAAAGCCTGAGAGTTTATAAGAGCCTCTCTCTAGAAATCACTTCACCAGCACTTTGTTAATAGACGAACTTCAAGTTCCAAAAGTGTTTTTAGAGCTTTCAAATAAGCTCTAATTTATAGGAACGGTTCCAATGGGCAGCGCCCTCCTCCAACGGTAATATTTTTTCCTTGAATTTTGGAGGGACCTGTACATGTGTCACTCAAACAATGGTTAGTGAGTAACTGAATGAACTACGTCATTTTATAACAACACAAATGTAAGCATGAAAAAAATATGATTTTTGGAATGTAAGGAAATTAAATTTCGGAGTCCAAACAAAATTGAATTCGGAGTCTACAATACAAGGATATTCAGATTCTATTGTCTAGTAATTCAGAACCAAAATTCTGTAGAATTCCGGATTCTAAATTTCAAGGAAATTCAGAATCTGGATTCATAAGAATTCAGAACCTGAAATTACAAAGTTCAGAGTCAAAGTTCATGAGAATTCAGAGTCAGAACTCATTTGAGTTCGGAGTCTGAATTCAGAGAACTCGAAGTCAGAACATGGAATGTTCATATCAAGAATTCGTATTCAGAATTTGGAGGGAGAACTCAGAATGTTTGTAACCAGAATTCTGATTCAAAATTTTGTGTCGGAACTCTGAAGAGTTCGTATGCATCATTCGTATTCATAATTCGAAGTAAGAACATAGAAGAGTTCATATCCAGAATTCGTAATCCGAATTCCGAGTCAGAACTCAGAAAGATCGTAACCAGAATTCGGATTTAGAATTTGGAGTCAGAACTAAGATGAGTTCATAACCAGAATTCATAATCAGAATTCGTAGTTAGAACTCATAAGAGTTCGTAACCAGAATTTTGAGAATTTGGATCCTAAAACCGAATGCATCATATCTAAGTAATTATAGGATTTTGAGGTTTTAGTTTTAATCTGAATTTAACACTTAGAAAAATTATTTTATGTGCAACCAAAACATGATTAGGATAAATTTCCTAGGGGAAGAAAATTTTCGATATAGATGTAAAATAAGGTAAAAAGAGATTTTCCTTCAGATAAGGTGTTTGTTATTATCAAAACAATAAGGAATTAAAAAAAATAAATAATCCTTAATGACTCAACAATATCCCCCTTGAATGAAGGAATGGAAAAGTCATAAGGAAACCCTTATTGACTCAACAATCTACACCTTATTGTAAAGCATAAATATCCTTACAAAAAAGGATATAAGGACTTAAAAAAATATGAAATTGAAATAAATCTTATCTCCCTTTATATATGATCAATGGTGAATACAAATAACTCCCCCTTAGGCTTTGGAACACTACAGATCGTATTCAAGATTTCCTAAATGAGATTTTTTTATTTGAATGTGGAAATCTTCGTAATGAGAACTCCCCCTTTGATAAACTACCACTTACTTAGGGATATTTATTCTTTTAATTAGAATTATATTTCCTTCTCCACATTTGTGATTTTCAAAAAGAGTTCGAGGGAATGAAAAAAAATATGGTACCTACAATATTAGTACAAATATAAAAAAAAACAAGCATCCAAAAATTCATTAGGATTGGAAGTATTTATACAAGGAAAAACACATACAACGAAATATCAGATTTGGATCTATTTTGCTTCTTTGTCCTTGGGTATCAGTTTCTTCACAATTGTTTTTTAGCTTCTTAATCTCTTTGTGATCCTCCTTTGATTTATTTTCTAAGGGTGTGATCCTATCATCTAGAGCCTTCAGGGCCTCTGCCTGAGCCTTCAGCAAGTCATCTTGCTTCTCTACCTTTTATTGAATCTCGATCTGAAGATCCCTGTCTGTTTTCCATCTATGGAAAAAGAAATTAAACTTCCCATTCAGATCATTGACTTCCTGAATCTGAGAATTATGTTCAAGATTAAGCTTTTCCTGAAAGTTGTTTATAAGATCCTAGATTTTGGTGTCTTTGGTATCAAAATAATCCTTGACATATTCTTGAAATTGATCAAGCTCTCTCAAATCTACAATAATATTTTTCGACCACTTGGTCATTTTCTTGAAAGATTTTCTGTGGCCTTCATAGTTGATAAGGAAATTCTTATGTTCAGCCTCAATCTTTAAACACCTATACATCACCATGGATATAGATTCTGATTTCTGATTCAAGCTATGCTGGAGCATCTGGCATCTAAAGTCAATTTTTGGAAATATCGGAATGGTGTCCACTTGCTTCTTAAGGGACTGAACAACAAAATCATGTCCTAAAGCTGCTGACTCTGAATCTGATAACTTTCATGGAGATGGTTCTTCCTATAGCTCTACCATCTTCCTCTTAGAGGATCCTTCAGCTTACTTCTTCATCGAAATATCTTTGGTTGGGGTATCTACAACACCTCGTTTCCCCTTACCGATTCTCGGAATAGATTCTTCATCTGGAGACTCATGCTCACTCTCAGATAATTGATCAATTTTTTCTTCATCAATTTTCTATTTCTCACCTCCAGCCTCAATGTCTTCATGAAGAATGAAATCATGATTGTGAATCTCTTCCTCATATAACATGTAGACTTCCCCTTCTTCATCCTTCGTATCAACTCCAGGAGTAGCAGGTTTTGAAGATCTATCTTGAGAAGTCCGGATTGATAAATTTTCAGAAGCACTTTCCTTTTCATGAAAGTCCTCTATCTACTTTATCAGATCAGCTGTCTCTTTATAGAATTGAGCTTCCTGAACTTCTTCCAGAGCTTCCTTTTCAACATCCTTCTATTGGGCTTTTTGCGGAGTCATGAAATTTTTCCCTGGTGTCTCAGGTAATTGTTCTACTATGAATGTTTTCGGTATAGGAATGTTTTCATATGCAATTTCAGTAGCCAAAGAGATTGCACAATCTTTTACTGTGACATATTCTTCTTGATCTTCTCTTATTTGGCTTGCTTCTCAAACTCCTCAGCTCTTTCTCTTTCAATGCCTTGGATAATGCAGGATCTAGACCAAATTGTGGTTCCCCTTCCATTTGGTTCTTCTTATCCTCCCTCTATTGGGCAACGACTTCATCTAGATATTTGTTCAGTTTCTTGGGATTTAGAGGTGTGGATTGGGATTCATTGGCCTTAGAGGTTATGTCTGTTTCTTCCAATTCCTTTAGTTTCCTCTTCTTTCCAGACTTCTTCGATGGTTCAGCTTTTTTTGTATTTTTTGGAATGGCTTCTACCTCATCCTCAGTTAGATCATAGAACTCACCTGACTCTTTAGAGAAACCAACCTTCATTATCTTGAGGTGATCATCACTGATAATCATCACCTTGCAATTCCTCTGCTTGGAAATGCATGGGATCTTGAAAGATTCAAGACACTGAACTCTTAACATGGAATGAAGTGAAGTATAAATGATTATCTGAGATCTCAGATTCCCATTCTTGATATTTACAATTGTAAAGAGAATATGCTTCATCAGAATGATTTTCCATAGATTTACCAAAAAATATAAGATATACATATCAATTTTCATAAGAGTGTCCTTGACACCCTTTCTCGGTACGATAAGGCCCTTAACCCATAACTGTAGAATCAGATTATTGGTAGACATATGGGAAATTGTTGTGGTCTTGACATCAGTAAGTCCATTTCATTCCTTAGCCTTCACCTTTATGAAACTTCCTTGAACATCTGGCACCTTGTGGGAGATAAAATCGGCATCCCCTTCATATGACAGCCCCACTAAGCTAGCAGCCTTAGTGTATGAGAGTGCATAAGTTTCTCTATTAATCTTGAAGGAATATTTTTCTATGCTATATTTTCTGAATAAAGATAACTGATCCCTAAAATTATATAAGAAAATCTAGATACAAAGCATCCTGATCTCTTGTCTTTGAAATAGCTACACATTCCCATCCATTGATCTTGATTTTCTTGGAGATTATAGAGTCATATTTGTTGAAGATGTATAGATGCACTAACATCTCCATATGAATTTGCCACTCTGAAATCTGCTTGAAAGTAGATATATCTTGAGAAGTAAATTCTTTAGACATTTGAACTTGAGCACTTCTGAAGAATTCGGAACGAGATTTTTTGGAGGAATAGATCTTCGACATGCACATGCTTTGAAAACCAATGTGGGACAACCATCAGGGGACCCCTTTTTATAGGTGTTGGAGTGACGGTTGAACTTCCATTCTAAATTGAATGGATGAGAATTCATCTGATCTGATTTGATGGTTGAAATAATATCCATAAATAAAATTTGGTAGGATCCGATCTTTTGAGGTTTTTTTTAAAAAAAATTGGATTTAAGAAAACTAAAATCTGATAAATTTTAAAAACAAATGAAATTAACAGCAAGTAGAATGTTATTACGAAAACTTATGAAAGAATCAAACATTTCAGATTGTTAGGAGAATTATTCGTATTGAGTAAAATTCATGTTGACGGACTTTAGATTGCAAAAAATATTGAAAATGAAAAAACATCACTACGAAAGATTTGGGGTACAAAAGTTTTCATTACAGAAATTTCGAGAAGAAATCTCCATTAAGATAATTTTGTGTATGAAAATTTTTATTACAGAAAATTTTGAGATCTTCATTATAAAAAATTATTAAAAACATCATTACCAAAAATATGAAAAACATCACTATAAAAAATTACGAAAAATGTCATTATGAAAAATATGAAAAACTTCATTACTCAAAATTATGAAAAACATCATTACGAAATATTATAAAAAACTTCATTACGATTTTTTTTGAAAAACTTCATCATCTTTTTCCAAAACACTTATTTCTGTTCAAATTAAATTCATAGTCTTTTATCATTTATAGAAAAAACCATAGAAACTTTCATATCAATTTCCTGAAATTTAATAATGTGAAATATATTTTCATAATTCCTATAGATTTTACTATTAAATCATTACTCCATTGAGAGTACCTTAGGGGGGCCAATATTGAAAACAATTTTAGTAACTAAAATTCTCATTTTAACTCGGATATATCTTACTAAAAGACCATATTATATAGACAGATAATATATTCTCTTCCCTTTGTGACCTTAATTTATGTGATTCATCCCAAGTTATTAACATATAGAAAAACAAAATCATTTATCCAACAAGGTATCCACCACAAGAGCACTCAAAAAAGTCTGCATTTCTCTTCTATAGTGTTTCTTTGTATCAATTAAGGTGAAAATTGTTAATCATATATGAGGATAACTGATTATTCATAGTCACAATATTTATTACTCTATGTGTCATTACATTTGGTTTCTTATCATCACACTGTCTATCACATTCATTGATTTCTTTGAATTTTTGCCTTCCATCAACTGTCTAAAATCAAAAAGAGAAGTTTCGGTAACACCAATGATATTATAAAATCACATAGTCATGATGAATCTTTTTTAAGATGTCTAAATGATAACTCTTATTATCCTTTTTTGAAACAATATGTTAGACCTATGTTATTCATGTATTTGAACTATAGAATTACTTCATGACCATTGTTAAATAACATTTGAAGTAAAAATAATAAAACCCTTGTTATTGTTAAACCAGTTGCATCATAAGGATCGTTTTTGGGTACTAGGTAATTATTGATCAAAGCCCGACATGAATTATTGGATGTTATTACCCCTGGTACATCTATTCTAGAACCAAATCCACTTATTATATCTGGTTATAGATGTATTACAAATTAAAATAAAAAACTCTCTTCATTTAAAAATCATTACGATGTTCTAATACTAGTATCAACAATGAAAAATATATTATGTTATTCTCTATCCTATTATTTCATAAATCTAATTAAAAACCTTTCATCAAACCCTAGAATTCATACAAACTGTAATGACCCTGAACCCAGTATAATAGAGTAGGTGGTTATGTTATTACACGGTGACAACATATAGGTGGTCGTATTATAAAGGGATGAAGTTTTTAGAGAGAAGGTAAATTATATATATTGTTTAATTTCCCCAAAAATTTATATCATTAAATGAAACAATGTAGTTTTATTTAGAATATATTAATTCCCAATACAATTTCTATATTTACCAACCATAATAAATTTCATATTTAAAGGGAAATAAAAATTATGAAAAGGTTGAACTCTAATTCTTTGTATTGGAATGTGTATAGAAGAATACAACATGAATACATTATAAATAGTAAACATGGAAATTTTATAAATTGAAAAATAAATCCATAGAATCAATAACATCTACATGACTAATAAAATTTAAGGAATAAATTATGATAAAATAATCTATTATTAATGACCTCATGAGATAGAAATTAATCCATGGATATCATTAAATATAAAATAATCACATAGGAATAAATAACTAAATTATTATTGATGGAATTCATAATACTTGATCTATAAAACATGTTGGAGACGCCCAATGAATTTAATTCTATATAAATGGGTAAGGAATCATTAAAAAACTAATCTAGTTTGTCTCATGGGACATAGTGATTAATTTAGTGGATATAGTGTGCCCCACCATTCATATACTACGTCCAATTACTTCCACATCTAAAAGTAGAGGAACATAATCCACATAAAAAATATATATTGATTAACTAGAATAATAAATTTTGATATTATCCCCACCAAGTAAACATAATCAAAACTCATACATATTAATTTAGAGAATGGTATCAAATTAGTACATCCCACACAAAATAATCAGAAATTCTAAAGGAAAATAATATTGATGATATTATTTAAATATTTTTACATTGTAACATAACGAAAAAATAGATATTGTTGTTAGTTTTGAATATTAATATAATAAGATTTCCCTTTGAAATAATCTTGAGGAAATTAACCATTTCAATTTGAAAATAACCTTTAAAAAATAAGAATTTTCAAATTTTTATGAAATACGTTTTCATTAAAGTGGTCCTTATAAACACGAAATCAGTCATCAATGAATCAACTATGTGTGTAAAATGTAAATTAAAAGATTCTGTTTAAATAAAATTTAATATAGTAAAATTTCATTACTCTTATAATCTTTGAAAATAAAATACAATGAATAATTAATATATCCCAATGAAATGAAATTGATTTATAAACTCCTTCACCAAATAGAAAATTTCATGTTATTTCAAATTTGATGAAATAATTAAAATTAATAGATAACAATAAAATGAAATTTGAATTATTAATTATATTATATGTAATAGGGGATTTCAATATACCATATAATGAAATTATGTTCATAGAATTACAAAATGAGTCAATGAAATGAAATTGTGAAAAAATATCTTTCCTCATGCTTCATTTAGGTTGAACAATATTTAAACACCTATGAAAAAGTTTTTTGATTGTTATTAATTTATTCAAAACCATATTAAAAATTATTATATCATATATAATCCACTTTTAGCATCTTTACACCCATTGATTAATTTTTTTTATTGTTATTATTGATATGGGTGTTAATTTACGTATTCTATCAGACATGTTTTTCCATGAAATATACAGTCCTTATATATAGGATATAGTTCCATAATATCCATAATAATATTAATGTCATAAAAATTATTTTCAGATATTGGATTAATTTTCAATACGATTCATGACATATGTTATTTGAAAATGACTCACATTGCTTCGTGGAGATGATAGGTCATACATTTGTAGATGTGACTATATCATTACCTTAATGGGTTAATTGTAAAGTGAATGACCTATTAATTTTCAAAATATAAAAAAATCATTTATTAATTATATATATCGATTATTTATATCTATATAAATATCATTATGAGTTGGTGATTGAGAATAATTGCATCGCTTTGTGACATGGTTGTCCTCTAGACACAAAAGTGATGGATTTGATTTCCATTTTGTAGTGGAGGAGATTGATAAGTATTATTACATAAACATAAATAAATATAATAATATGTGATATAATTGTGTTATTGTATTGGAAATGTTAATACATAATTTAATGTTGTAAATTGTGAAAGAAAAATAAAGAGATTTTTTAATATGATTATATTCTCTGAGAGAAGCATCCTTTGGATATCAATTAAGGATTCTAGGGATAATTATTAGAAATAAAATTATCTTTAGAATGATTATAATGGTTATTGGGGGTATATTTTTATAAGTAATTGTCAATCATAAGGGAATGATAGGTGTGAATAAGCGTGAGGGAGGGAGTTACCATTTAAAATTGAGGGGGAGTGGCGTCATTGTATATACCCAGAACCAACCAACAATATGAAGTCACTCGTACCCAAAGTTCCTTGAAAATTTTATATTTAATTTATTATAGGGTTGGTATGGTTGTGACAAACCTAAAATAAATAGAACATGCATATCTTTCCCTTATCCACTATGTTTATATAGTGCTACAATTTTACATTTCACCATGATTACATGTTCTTTAACCTATGTAATTAATAAAAAAATCCATTAATAAATTGATCCAAATTTATGAATATCAAAAAAATGATCTTAAATATAAAATCCAATATATAAAAAAAATTATAAGTCTATGACACTAGCACATGTAACATGTGAAACCCCATTATATCAATAAATACGCAATGTAAATTTTATTTTCATTATCAATAAATATGAGAAAACATTAAGTTTACAATATTATATAATATATATTATTCTAAATTAAAATATAGAATCCATTTTTTAGTGTTCCATTCACATAAGTGGAAATATTAATTTAAAATTATCCTATAAAACATTTCTAAAACTAGGTATTCAAGAATTTTTTTTCAAAAATACTATTATATTAAATTAACTATATAAATTGTAAAAATAATTTGATGGATATAAATTTATATATTGATATATATAATATATAAATTTTATTTTGATCAGTTAAAATTAAATAATATTTTTATGAAGTAAAATTGAGTATCATCATTTATTTCAAAACAATGCTCCTAAAATTACATTTGGAATCTTACACATAAACTTATCAAAATCTAGTATAAAGGAAATTAAAATGTAATCAGTTTAATTGATTGAAATTAAATAAAAAAACAAGTATTTATAAAATCTAACATAAAATAAAACATTAATATTACATTATTTAAGAAATTGACATAATGGTAGATAAAAAATCAATATTTTACACCATTCTCTAAAAAAATTCCCTTTTAAGAAAAAATATAAAATTTCAGCATAAGATAATTTTCATATGTCTATAGGAAATATTATGGTATATTTACTGAATAAATTTTATATAATTTAAATAAAATAAATTTATAATTTTCATAGAAGGATAAGTAAATAACATTTTTTAGAAAATTTATTTTCTGAAAAAAACATTGACAGTAGAAAAATTTGACTGATTCTTATCAATTAATTTTTATTGTTTAAGAAATTTATAAAACCATTACAATTTATTTGTTATTATTCAAAAATAGAAATTAATTTTTTATTTTATAATAGTTATATTTAAATAATAAAATTTGTGGGTTGTATATGCTATCAAATATACTCTTCATCTTTTAAAATATTTTAATACCTTATTATATTTGATTTTAAAGAAATAACATATTTTTAGTGAAATAAAATTTTACAAAAGTTGTTACTAATCGGATCCATTATACTTGAAAAAATAGATCACAAATCCTTGATATAGGGTAATAATTATTGATTGATACATAATTCAACCTTTTTTAGTATTAGAACAACCTCATTCTAACATCAATGTTCTTAGAGAACAACATTTGAGAAACCCAATGAGGTACAAAAGGATATATCATACCCTTATATATTAAATAATAAAACTAGATCCTCAACTGATGATACTAAAAGGGTTTTATATGATAATGAACCATTAAAATTTTGGATTCACATGGCAATAATTCCATTAAAAACATATCAACATGCCATTGCGGTCTTATGACAACCATATTCCGGAAGGAATTTTCAAATAGCAAAATATTTCCAAGGAAATATTCCACATGAAATTTTACTAAATTAACCACCAAAATATATTAAAGAGAATCTACTCACCTTACACTAATTAAATAACTCCACTCACTATTATAAACCGCTCATTGTCCATACATGGGAAAAAAAGAACTCTAAGATGGATGAAATCATTAAATTCATGAATATAAAACTTGAGTTGTCAGAAAACAAGAAAATTATAATAATTAATCATCTATAAAATAATCCTCTACTAACTATTATTTCCCCATTATCAATCGATATTCTGGACACACATCAAAAAATATGGCTTTACATCATGTTGGAATGGATGACTCTTGGGGAAAAAACCCTCTCTTATAAATCCAAATGTGTGGAAATAAGAATAAGAAATTAAGTATTATAGAATATGGAATCAATTAAGGTATAAAAAAGTATAGATGATAAACTGAACATACCAAAAAAACAATTTCCCAAACCTGACCTCACACCTCCATGACATTCCTTTTACCACACCTAGTTCCTCAACAACGTTATAGTCTACCACGACATGCATGATCAATTATATGTCATTGAGAATGTAGAAATCTGAGGGAAAATTATATTATATTGATATAACCTCATCTAAACTTATTCCTACAACAATATCTATACATAAAATGAATGAAACCCTTATAGTTAATTCTATATCAGATTCATCTGTTACTACTAAAAAAATTAGGGTAGACCTACAATTCCATATTTAACTCCATGTGAATTTAAAACATTTAATAATGATTAATGTTACCACTATAAACATATTATATAAATATGAAGCATTTGGTAGACATATCAGAACCAACATCTTCAATAGAATTTGATAAAGGATATTAGGATCAGTTTCCCACTGAAAAAGTTCAAATTAGATAATCTCTATAGTCGTCTATCTGAAATATAATATAATATATGACTTTATGGCCTACATATATATTTTATAATACCAAGTAAATTCACCCATTCTTTCAACTCTTTTTTAATCTATATAATCAACTATGTTAGAATTTTAAATGGGATGACTGCATACCATATAACAAGGCGTAGCGCCTCCTCAATATTAAAGAATTTACAAAAACCATCTAAAAATAGAATAGGACTAACATAATTTATAGATATGAAAATTATTTAAATTTTCAATGAACAAAAACATACATGCTTAATTGAGGGAAAATTAAACCTTTTCATCTCCCTCATCATTTATGGTATGAATTTTGTACATAATTCCTTCAAAAAATCGTGCATGAAAACATTTCCCTATTGTTTATCATTAAGGTACAACACCAACCAATGATGATGTTTCCCCTAATGTAATATAAAATCCATCCATACGCATATTTAATTCCATTTATGAATAATTCCTAATAAATATAGATATCCTTAAATCAATAATTGGTCCATTTTTCAGAGATAGTCCCTTCACAATTCACTATTACCTTCCACATGATAGAATGTAAGGCCCTATACCATGAGTCATTCAAATTCACTTGATATATCTTATAAATATCAAAAAAAGCAACCAAATAAATCAATAATACCTATACTACATGAGGATGATATTTTGGATTTATTTTTGAAAACATAGGTGAAACCCCTATTCCTAATAACTTGGAAATATTTCAGTAATTTTATAAATAATTTTTTATTTTACATCACAAAAAATCCAATAAAATTTAAAAACAATTATCATGATAATTCACATCTCCTAGTTCAATAGCCTATAAGTGTCACCACCTCCCATTTTAGTTTAGTAGACTCATATTAATCAAGTCTAATAATGGTGGGATATAAAATTTCATTTCATAACATGTATCCCACGTCTACATAAAAAATCAAGCTATATTGGTACCATTCCCCTACCAACCAATTCAATAATCATATGATCCCAACCCTAATATCTATTATTCCAGTCAAAAAAATCTTGTAATACCACTCATTCCTGAACCCATATCTCAACGGGTATAAATATTCGTTCGACTATGATTGAAGATAGATAATGACCCTCAAGTCCTACCGATCGTAATCCATCGGTAGGTAACTAGCACCCAGGTTATCAAAATTCATACATTTGTGGTATTACCCTAAAAAATATTTATTTATAGTATTATAATATATAATATCATACCCTAAACAAATATGTCAATTAATATATAATGAAATCCAATCCATACTGAAAATTAACCCCATAATGGATGAATAACATAATTCAATTAAAATGTAGTCTCTAAAGGAAAATACCGTAATAAATTTAATTTTTTTAACACAACTGTAATTTTCAATGTAAATTCTATTAACAACAATCTCGGTCTAAAAAATAGTAAAAAAATCCTAAAAATATATATTTTATATACATATGGTTACCCTGACATGCATACTCAGTAAAATCATACCCATTCTCTCTCATACACATGTGGAAAGATAGTACTAATTCACTAGTGAAAAAAATAGAAAAATAAAATCCAACTAACATTTCAACATATTAATCCCAACCACACTATAACACAGTCACCAAATAATGATTCCAATATAATATGTAAATATCAAAAGAATATAAAAAATGGCTCCCACAACCAAATCACTTCTGATTTCTGCTCACACACCCCAATTTGTAACTTCATGTGCACCCATTCATATAAAAAATAAAATCACATATCAATCCATCTCTGATGTGGTTTAGGAAAAATATTTACCATACCCACTCATGGATGATATATCATTTCACAATAGCCTCAATCAATATCCACATCACAACAAAATCACATATATATAGAATTAGGGTATCATGAACATGAATAATATATTCTCAGTTCATTATTTATACCATAAATTACCACAACAATATTTCTTATCCGAAGAATCACTAGTCATCTATACTCAAATATTTATCATCATTTGTCATCTCCAATACCATCCATATTCATTACAAATAATATCCAACACTAACTTTCATCATCACTAGGAATCTCTAACCCACATATAATAATGTCTATTATTGAATGAAGTTAATTGATGTGTGGGTTTCCAACCAATAGTTTCTCCACTAATTAGGATATTGGAAAAAACCGATGAACCCAATAAAGTAAGGTTTTGGTATTTTTATTAAAAAAAGTGGTGTGTGTATATAAATAACATGGTAAATAATATAATATATTTTTGCTAAAAATATAAACAATTGGGTTTACATAAAAAAAGTATCGCATAAATCCCAAAAACCACCCCAACATCGCATGATATCTTCCGCCAACCAGTACGACAAAAAAAATCATGTCACTATTGAAAAATCACACACGACCATGATAATTCTATTCTCAATTTCAATTTCATTAAATTTAGTATGATTTTATAATTTCTATCCAACACCAACTCAGAAATCCATTTCACCCCCTATTTTATACTCCCCTATCATTAATCATTTAATTTATCTGTTCAAATCACACACAAAGGCCTCCTATAGCATTAAAAATGGACATCCCACAAAAACTGTCTCAATAGGCTACATAATAGTTCATCTTCCCCACAAAATCCATCATCACATCACATGCCAAGACCGTTCAACATCTAAACAATCTCACAACACCAACTAGATAATTTAATATTTGTACATAACACCCTATCAAATAACATGATAAATAAACATAAATATACAATCCCAACACATTACATTTTGGAAATGGTCTCACCAATATCCGTAAAATATCTAAAAGATCACATCATTATATTTAATAAACACATTTACAACACCATAACATATATAAGTGAATAATATCAATCATGTAAAACCATAATATCATATTAATATAAGGTAATTTCCTCAAATTAGATCATCACATGGATCGTTGTTCTCCAAAAAAATCCATAATTTCATGGGAAATGGGTTCCTTAGACAAAAAAACTTAATAGAATTTTTAAAAATGGATATTGTAAAAAAACTATACAATAAGGATTTCATAAAATTGCATCAACTGTAAAACATGCAAGATTCAAATATAGTGTGATATTAAACAGTATTATTGAAAAATGATAAAATCATCATAAATTGGAAAAAAGTAAACATTAGAGAAACACTTCAACGCCCCACCCTCAATTTCAGTTAAAACCAATTAATTATTTAATTATATAAATCATAATCTTTAAACAAGGGAATAAAGTTTGATATTCAAACAGATTCACTAAAATGAAGTGAATAAGGATCCCCTTCCCAAAATAATGAATTACTAATTCATTGAGCATGGAAAAGGTAAATAGGGGAGAACAAAAATTTCATAAGCACTAAATGTAGGTGATAAAAACCTATAACGTGACCTTCCACATATTTTTCATGCCTCATTATCACCTAATCCAATAACACCAACATCAGAAAACATCTTCGAAATTAGTAAGTAGAAAAATATGTAGAGGTAAGACATATGGATTAAATAGTATCCCTAATACACTATAACTAGTTTCTAAGGCTGAATAAATATTATGATGGTTCAAATGTCAATAAAAATATACTTGGAGCCGCTCAAGAGTAAAGAATGAAGGATTATGACTGATAACGATCAAATTTATTCCTTAATTAAACCCATAAATCTAATATAATGGCCATGAATCATAATAACTATACACAACGTAATAATTGAATTTTTATCTAATGCTAATGAACAAAAAATGTAGTTCATTATAGGTATATTCCCCTCAACTATCCTCAATATTAAATGTTGTTGATTATTCAATGATCTTATTTACCTGTGGTAAGAAAATTGTAAAATCCATAATCTATGTTATCAAAACCTCAAACCAATAATGGATCCCATAATCCAAGAACTTGAACCTCTTCCCCAAAATAATTATACAATAATGAATCTTGTCCCTCCTATATTTCCACAATACTACAATAAAAATGACACACCAAAAATTCCACAATGATATTTGGAAATAAAAACTATCCTCTCGTAGAATCTGTACCATATAATTCCAAAATATCATGTCTAGGATGAACTCAATAAAGAACTAAAACACATTAATGGAACTATTTGATATCACATTTATTAATTCCCCTAATTATTTCCCCAACACAAATCCCATATGAAACTCCACCACCCATCCTCAACACAACCAACACACCCCTAGAAATACCCATACAAATCAACTCACTATTTAATGGGTTAGAAGGTTTATACCATTTCAATGAAAAATAAGAGACATTACATAATTCCTGCTAGATTTTGAAAACATTAAATTAAAAATTACATGATTATAAATAGGCTTCACTGAGACTCAATTTTATATTGACATAGTTTGGAGTTCAAAAGAGAACATGTGGATGATCCATAGATGGGATATACGCTGGGTCCTCATGATGGAACATTGATAAATCGAGCAGTTTTGGACGATAAAGAACATCAATAAAGAATAATATATACATAAATGTAATATTTATTCATATGATTTTGATTATTATAAATTATAGTGAAAATTCTTCGCTCTCTAATGGATCCTATGAAATCTATTCTCAATAATATATTTAATAATTTCCATTTCAAATAGAGGTTATGTAATGTATATTATAAATAATCATTTGAATATGAATAAATAAAAGCCTTTTATATGAATTGTTAGAAAATCCACTAAATTCATAACAAATTAGTGGTATTGGCGAGATCATACTAAATTTATTATTATTAATTTATTATTGATTTTTTATGTATTTTAGTGAGAGATTTCAATTCAATAAATTTTTTCTTTTAATTATATTATTGAGATTGTTTCTTTATCTTTTAAATTTTCACTTGTATTACATGGATATTGTTAATAAATTAGAATGATTATTTCAAAATTACATCATTAAATATATGCATATTACATAAGAGTACATGACATATAAGAAAAAGGTAAAAACCATATATGCATGTTTAATGTGTCAGGATCAATCTCAAATTAATTAAAATATTCATCCATTAATTATACACAATTTGCATTAACTTCACACTATGTGTTGACTAGGCTAGGATAGAACATAATTTTCCACTCTATACACATGAACACACAATGTAGTCAAACTATTCATATGGTAAATAACATGGGCTTCAACCAGTGTCATTAAATTAATACATGACATAGGGATTGAAGTCCATTTAAAAGGTAGGTTATGTGGTGTGTGAAATTTTTTCATTCCGTGTACCATTTAACTTATCATGCATAAATACTCACCCATTCCCAAGACATATATCAAAAACATATTATTATTAAAATTCATTTCATGTATCTGTATATACATGCCTTGTACCCAACATGTTTATGAAAAATAATTATTTATATTATTACTCCTTTAAAAATATCCAACATTTCAATTTTGGGCCATTTTGTGACACGTACACACCTTGTGATTGTTAATATATATATTTATTTAATGTTCAATTAAATTCAAATTAAAATGCTAAAATACATACCATTTATGGTCAGAGTGTGTCAAATATTTCGGGGATACTAAAACATTACATAGTTCATTAATTTAGAAATGTCTCATTTAAATTTATTGTGTTAAAACCATGTAATTATGTCAAAAACATGAATCCTAATTCTGTATGAGTACAATGTAATGACCAAAATACATAATAAGAAGTTTGAATAAGTAATCACTAAGATGGTTTCATCGGTGAATATATTTTAATAAATATTAAATATAACATATTTATTTTATTGTTTAATAATATAAGTATAAAAATATTACCTCAATTGGTTTGATGTAGATTAGGATAATATTAATTAATTTACCAATCAGATAATTAATCGAATTGATTTTGTCATGTATTATATTATTAATATAATAAATCTATTTGAATTGTATCTATTTTTTATTATATATTTATTTCTCAAGAGGATGATCATTAACAATGACCAAAAAATGTATGTGCATAGGTTTTTTATGTTTGAATACTGTATATATTTTTTTATGAAATTTAATTTAATAAAATTATTAGTCGATGATTAATCCCAAACTCATTATTATACACATATTTTTATTCCAATTATTTCTAGTAAGTAAAAATTCTTTTAGTTCCCTTTAAATAAATGTGAATTGAATACATTGTAATGATGTAATTCCCAAGAACATGAAGTTAGTTCATGAATGATCTCAGGTAAAATCTCTATGAAGAGATACATAAAGGCAATTATTGAATGTTATAAATTGATCATAGATCAAATCAATGAGTTTTTTCCATTGGCATGTCTTTTTATTTTTGAGATGATAAATAAATAAATTTTTATTCAGTGATCATAATCATTAGATGTTTTATTTAATTTATTTTTTATGATGTGTGGTTTATTTTATGGATAAAAGAACCTAGGATAAAAAATTAATGGATTTATATAAATTGGAGGAAGTAAAAAAAAATTTATTGTACATTAATATTTTATCATCACATGATAAATCACATTAGTGAAAAGTAATAATAATGAAAATACATGTTAGAGATAAATTAGAAGAATTTATGAATAATTAATAAAAATAATCAATTGAATTTTAAGCCATTACACCATTAATTATATGAGTAATTATTGTACCATTGTTATAATAGAATTTCAGGACATTGACAGTGGAACATTTTTTTATAATGAAATATAAAAAATATGTGGTGTCTACTGAATGAAATAGTTATTGGAGTTACTGACTTATATAAATTAAAAAAAAAATTAGTTTAAAGAGTTGATGATATCTATATATTATTTTATGATTAGAGACTCCAATCAACAATTTAATTAGGTGGAAGATCATTATAGGAAAAAACCATCTACAAAAAACCCATGTGATAATGTTTATGTTCAATTTTCAGATTATATTATGGGTAATATGGATCAATTCTAGTATAATTACTTATGTGGTTTTACAATACAATAACAATAGTATGGTCCATTTAGACATGTAAAAATTTCAGTAGAAAAAATGAAATTAAAATTATTATGTCTTATATAATTTATAATCATTTAATGTAAAATTAGTATTATTTTATATTGATGTAAAATAATTATAACTTTATCAACCACATAATATCTATGATCTTATCTATATGAATACCATATCCAATAAATATGTAACATCCAATAGTGGATTAGATTCTTATGTTTTTTCTAGTGTCATAAATAGTTGTCTATATTGTAGAGTCATCAATCTCTAATATTCATCCATAGGAGTAAATTGATGAATATTTCACACTGTATGAGGAAAATTTATTATTATGATAGTTGTTCATTTTTTAGTTCATCCATCCTTGATTATAGAGATCATGATGTCAGATGAGAACATGGATTCCAATTGTGTTATACATCATTTTCATGATCATTATATTGCATTTTTAAGACATAAATTTTATGGGATCTTAAAGATTCTAATTAAAAGAAAATCTAGGGATGGTTCATTAGTATGGACATAGACATTAAAACTAATTAGAAATATTTACCTAATGGGGGTTCTAGCGTTTAAAATGATTGATCAATTATGAATCAATATAATTATTTTAGAATTTCTCATAGATTCACCTATGTTATTTTAAATATCAATATATAAAAAATAACGGAGTCTCTCCTATGTCATTACACTAAACATCACCATTTTTTACAGAGATATTATTTAAAAAAATCCATCTATCATTGTTAATAATAAGAGGAAATACTAAGAGAAGTTTGAAAAAACTAAATATATATTCAAATATTATTTACAACTCCCTTATATGAAGAGGATGATCAAGGGGTAGAAGTTTAAAAAAATGATATCTTTTTCACATATCCCAATAAGGGATACAATAATAAAATATACACCTATTAAAATATTAATGATGAAGATTTAGGTGAATTTCCGATAATGGTCAATCCATCTAATTCTTAAAATGGTGTATTAGATATAACATGTCGTACTCAAATCTATATTCAAATAAATGAACGAATTATATTCTAGAATATTTCATTTGGTGTGGTGGATGAAAGAGAATCAAATGGGGGTATAATTTCTATTTTTTCAATTAGAGTCTAACACCGTATGTTTTCAAAAAAGAATCATCATGCTTTCAATTGACTATTGTTAAGTTATTTTTCCTACTAAAAACATCATTTCTATTTCAATAATTGATATGAACAGTTTAAAAAAAATTGGAATAAGTGTTTCTTTTTTGACAAATAATTTTTTTATTGTATTGAATATTACAATAGGGTTCATTCAATTTTTATTTCACAAACCATGTATTGTAAATATATAAACAAAATTGTTTGCAAAACTCATATCAATACCAAATGTGACATCATTATCTAGGTCATATAATTTTAAATGTATTGATAGATTACACAATGATTAATATATTTATTTATTATAACTAAAACAAATTCTATAGGTCACATTTGATTTCGTGGAATAATGTTCAAATCCCTATTTGGTCAAAATAGAAAAAGGGGAACATAGATTCGTGATTTGGTTCAATGCATATTGAAAATTTCCAGTAAAAGCCGTGATTTGGAACTCACATATCAAATATAATTCTGTTGAATTTATTAGATATTTATGTGTAAAATTAATGAGGTATAAGTCATATTTCATTTAAGGATTCAAGGAATGTAAAAATGAATGATGAGATGAACATGGTTAAAATGTCAATAAATTTGACATAAAAATGGTTGAGAATATCATAATCTAGAATTTCATTATTATTTAATGGATTTTTTGATTTTACCTCAACTCAATCCACATTATAAATCATAATGAAATGTTATATTTGAAATAAAGAGACACACCCCATTATTCATGGTGAGATAAATTTTGATTCATTCAATTTTCTATTATCCTTTTTTGAATAAACAGTGTTGACAACAACAGAAATATTAAAAAATGTTTCAAAAAAATATTAAACAAAAAATTCCTTATGATTTTTCTGTGGACAGAAATTGTCATTGTAAAATTTACATTAGTGTGCTTGGAAATAGTTTTAAATCCCAATTTTGTAAAAAAAATATACAACATGAGGATCTAATTGTATCACTATATAAATCCCAATAAAAACTAGAGGATCATACCTATAAAAACTGTCAGATATGAATGTTGTGGTAAAAAACATAACATGTATCTAGAAAAAAACACTATATAAAAATGGGATATAGTGAGTGAGATGTACATTGATATTGTCAATTCTCACAATGTACAATATATACCACTATAATAATTTTAATAAATATCCTTGGAAGATGATGTCATAGAGACACAAGTACTTTATAAGAGTATGAGAGATTCAATAGAACTTGAAGGATGTCGTTTTATGTACATCTAGGATGGTGACCCATTTTTAGTTGGTAATAAGGATCCTAAAACCTATTAGGGAATAGTTTGTAACAAAAAATATATCAAATGTACGGAATGCGTGAATTTTGATATGAATTCCATCTATCAAAAATATGTATGAATTTTAATGGTTCGCCTAGTTTATTTAATTCCAATTGGTTGTAAATGGGTATTCTATAAAATCTGGAATATATTTTCAATTCAGTTCCTCTCTGGATGGAGTTTTTACATAACAGTTTAAACACCATCCATGATTTGGGATATTTGAAACCTTTCAATAGTTTTTATTATTGAATCCATCATAATTATAATTTCCATTGGTTAATTCAATTAACATATGGGTTGGAGGATGAATTGTACAATAGATTTCCATAATTGGGACATTTAAGAAGATTTAAATATGATACATCCCGAAGTGTACATGACACCAAAGGATTATAAATGGATATTAAATTTATAGATATCTATTTATTGATTAACATAAGAATAAATTCCACTGAAAATTTTGTTTGTTGAATCCATTCACTAATTAAGTTTGATAATGATTGAATGTGATATATGTATCTATAAGTTGTTTATTGGGAGTTCTATTGTTTCCCTACTAGATTTTTACTATTGCATACAACCTATTGGAAACCAAATACAAATCTTATATTAAGGGAAGTCATGGTTAGTGTTATTATTCATTATTAATGACTGATGTGAAAAAGTATATATTCTTCTGAGTAATATTCATCATGTTAGATGAAAGAGTATACTTAGACTAAGTCGATGTTTTTACATTGACATGATTCTAAGGATATTTAGTATAGGAAACTACAAGATGTGAATGTTTCAAATATTACATTTCATTAACGTTCCTAGAAAAATGTTTCATCAAAGACATGAAGATATAATGTGTATATAAAGTACTCCATATTCATCAATTATTTGGCTAGTCATATATTTTAAACAATATACTAGGAAATATATTCCTTATTACTTAACTATAGTCGAAATATATCATTCATATAATGTTAGACACCATTTGATGAATTTTAAAACAATCCTTATGTATTTGAGGTGTATTGAAGATATCTTTATATTTTATATTTCGGATGATGATTTATTCATCATGGGAAATTGGGAGGCTAGATTCCATAATGATCAGAAAAATATTAAATCATTGTCTCAATTCAAAATCTATATCAAATGGATAGGTTGTATACAAGAGAGGATAAAAGGAAGACATCATAAATAATTCTAGAATAGATATAAAAACATTTTAACTGGTGAATTATCTACATAAGTTGATTGGATATGGGTTATTCTCTATGATCAAAAAATAGTTCCTATTATTATATTTTGTATAATACATGATTATGATAATACTATAAAAGTGGATCATAGAATAGATTAATGATCACAATAGTAGATGAATCACATACTCTAAAAATATTGTCTCTTAATTTATTTTTCATGGAGAGGTGATTTCAGAGTTGGTATAGAAAATATGGAAGACAATATAGAAGACCACCTAATTTTTTTATGATAATAGAAACAAGATCATCATGTGAGATCATGAAAAAAAAATTCATTATTAGTTTCCTCTATTTTGTGTGGGAGTTTACAATTGTGGGGGTATAAGATGTATATTTTTATACATTATATTACATCTATATACAATGAATTGAAATGAAATAAACTGCCTTATTTTATTCGATTTTCAATTCTATATTCGAAATTAATGTAATAATATCCTAGTGTTTTTGTTGCATTATGAATTTACTAACAGTTCCCAACTATAATGAGATCCGTGAAATGCTATGAGAATGTTCATAAATATATTTATACAGAAGAATAACATTCATTAAATGGACACATTTGATGTCTACTACTATACGTCAGTAATAATATGAAGAGGAAACTTCCTCTCTGGAATATCACATGTGGAAATATCAAAGATGAGAGATTATGAGGATATTAATACAATTTGGAATTACACATGAAAATGTTTCATTCGATAACCCATTTCATGATTGATTGTCATGATTCTTACACCTTATGATTATTAAAAAAGAATTTCACGACTAAAAAACTATTATATTTTATCCTTAATTTTGATGACCCATTATGACAGTGATGTTTAGTACAATGGGTGTGTCATGAGTTTTGTTTTGTTAATGAATTTGTTGAGGAAGAGTTTATATATTCCGTTATTATAGAATAAGAAATTTCAACCCTTTTATTGAAATAGAACTATTACAGTGAATTCAACTTATATAGCTATTGAAATATTCTTTTTAGATAATCAATGAAAGATATATCATGAAAATAGTTTTTCAACATAGGTGTGAATTTTTATTGATGAAATATCATAAAAAATAAATTATACTTCATAACAATAATTCAAATGTGGTTGTTGTATTTTAGACATGTATTTTTTTCGATTAGTTTATTTTCTTATTTATATACAGAAATCATGGATATTAAAAAATCCACCTAAGGCCATTAAAGTGGATATTTAGGGTGTCACACAAATACATATTTCATTGATCTTACTTAAATGATATATAATATTAAAAATTACATTAAATTAAATTCTTCAATATTAAATATGAAATTTATTTTGGACTCATTAAACGAGAATAAATATTAAATAAAAATATTTTATACAACGACCAATTAATTATTGGAATATATAATGTCTATTTTCGTTTTTTATTCACAATGCAATGAATATATATTTAGTAATTATAAATTAATTTATTTCACTAAATTAATTTTAATTATATATTAATTTTCATAATTGTTAATATAATATTTATTTATAAGTTCAATAAATTTTATAAATTTAATATTCATTTCAAAATTCAATAAATATTTAGGATGGCGAGGGTACCCATTTTTTATGATGATACATACCTATTTAACATATTTTAAAATAAATATTTATCATTGCCTATATTTGTGAACTCCATGAGGTAAGACACAAAGTTTTTATGTTATATGTCCAGGGGTATAATATGGGTTCAGTAACATGTTAAATTCATATTTGAAATTAATGTGACCTCAACCCAACATTTTTTTAATAGACTAATATCTCATTTTAGAAAACAGTACTCGTTGCTAAAAACCTTCCTATCAACTTCTTACACATCATTTGTATCTCATAATTATTATAAGAACAAGATTTATTACATGATTCCTGAAGGAACATAACGAAATAATAATGTTCAATGACTGATAATTAATCGTTCAAGATACCAAACAATGTTACATAGGCATTGTTCAATAATCGATGGACCATATGTGAGTTGACATAGACTGTTATATACAATAAGAGCTCTTGACGCAATGATGATGACCTGATTGTGTTTAAATGAACAACTTCATAAATATTTAAATATATATAGACTAAGTTAATTTTTATACTTAGTAATTAAATTAATTATAAATTAATTTTACTACGATTCTCTATCATAGTGGTGGTGGAATTTTTAATAAATATTATTCTGAAGAAAAATTGGTTAGGGAATTCAAGACATTCTCATTGTGGATGATAGATAATGAAAAATAAAAAAATTTGTTTTACATAGGATTCATTGGCTCTTTTGTTTCATAAGAAAAAATCATCAGAAACATTGTATAGGTATCTGATGTCATCATGGTCCTCTGTGTTTTCATTTTCATTAGAGTCATAAATTTATTATCTGTATTCATTGTGATTATCATAATTAGTATAATTGGAATTATCAAAGTCATCGTGGTCAATTGCCTAGTTGATTCCATCAATTTAATAAGCATCATCAAATTCATTTTCATCGTCGACTTCATTAATGTTATTGTAGTTGTGACGTATATTAGGTTATTTGAATCATTATGGTATTCTAGGTCATTATATAGTTGTTCATATCTGGGTTCATCGATATCACAAACATCATTAGTGTGACAAACAACAGTGATTCGGTTGTTGTGGTCATTATATTTCGGTAATGACATTAGTTTCATCAGTTTTGTTGGTATCATTTCCGTGGGAATTACCCTAACTTTCATCAATGTTATCAAGATCATTGGCGTCGAAGGAATCATCACAATTGATGAAGTCATTAGAATCTAAGACCTCTTTAGAATCATTAATGGAATCAATATAGTCAGGTTAATTGGCATCATTATTTCTATTACTTCAAGGACACAGGGTCCATACATACCATTTGAGTCATCCCAAACATCATGATTTTTTCCCATAAAGATCATTGGTTTCATATAGTTCATAAGAATACTAAAAAATGTGAGATCCTCTATATTTCCAGGTTCGTTAGTGTTAATGATTTCATCAGTGTATGTGAAGTCATTAAGAACAACAATATTATTTTGGTCATCACCATCATTGTGGTTATAAGAATTATCTGTGACTTTATTGTCATCATTGTAATCTTCCTCTTGGGGTCATCAGATTTATCAGTTTTATGTGGGTCACCTGGGTTATTAGTACAATCCGAATAATTTTTTTTCTATGAGGATGTCAGTTTTATCAGGTTTACTAATTACATTGGTGTAATTATAGTCACATTCGTCCTTAGGGTCTTAAGGATAATTTTATTATTTAATATCACTATTTTTTTATATAATTGGGGTACATGGTGGATTAATTTTTAGAATGTTTGTTAAAGTTGTTAATATAATTAGGTCATTAGGGATATCAATATCATCAAGATCATTATGATTTTATAGGTATTTATCAACATTGGAATCATATATTTATTTGTGATTTCATTATTTTCTTATAAATCTATGCTTTATGTTTTTTATAGTCATCAATAATATTAAATAAATTTCAATCATTATATATGATAGTGTCATATAATTGGTTACCATCATCGAGGATATTCTTGTTTCCAGGGTCGTTGGGATGATTGGAATCTATGGTGCAGTCAGTGTCGTTGAAGATGTTTACTTATTTGGGATCAAGGGTATTTTACTATTTTTTGCGGTCACTATAGTTATTTATAAAAATAACTTCAATGTAGCCATTTAAATCATAAATTCAATTGGTTAGCTTAACAACACCAATTATATTGATGACCTAGAAGAAATTGTAAGAATGATAATGTTGATATAATCTAAAATCACTGAAGCCCTTGAAATAATTGAAGAAATCAATTAAAAGGATGAACCAAACAACACTGATGACTTCGACAATATTGATTATACCAATGAAAAAAAATTGAATTGATGTCTCATATTATTTGAAGACCACGATAACATTGGAGAAACTGGTGACACAAATGATTTTGATAAAACCAATAAATATAAAAATTCTTCAAACTCTGATGACCGTGAAGATGTTGGTGCGTCTGATGACCATGATGATAGTAATTACACCAATGATGACAATGATAGAGTTAATAGCGAAAGAATATTATCTACATTACAATGATGTCACAAGTGACCCTAAAAACCCCATAAGTATTAATGATGATGAGTGAACTAATAATAATAAAAACCCTAAAGACCCTAACTACAATAATTACCCCAGTGAAACTGAAAACACAACAAATTTGCTTAAATTTCCAATACTATTGAACCAAATTATTCTTAGGCGCTAAGGAAATTGATTCTATGACGATGTTCATTCCTCCAAAAAATAATATATATAAATTATATGGTATTTCTTTTCATCAAGTTTCTAATATTTTTCTTGTTTTGATGTCAAATATATATTATGGTGTTTTGGGGACCTCAATGTAACCCCCCATGATTTCGCAGTAAGATATTTTATTTAATGTATTTCAATAGCTTGCGCTACACGCAACACTGAGTTCGAGAACACAACGACTTAACACACTAGTTGTTCAAAAAGTTTTAATGAATAATATTTACTGTATTTTAAATTTTTTATACTCCATATAATTTTAACATTCATATTATGTGTTTATTAGATATAATATATTAACAGATTTAATTTTTCAGATAAAAGAAGTGTTTTTAAAAAAATGTAGTTTTCCTCCTTTTAGTGGAAAATCCTTTACAAATTTAATATTTGAAGCTTTTATATATTCAATTTGATAAAATTAAATTATTCTAGAGAAGAGGCACATAATAATTTAGTATTTATAAATTTTGTATTTTTTTGATAACTTTCATATTTTTATGAAAAGTGAAATATAATAAATTATAATTAAAAACTAATTTTTTAATAAAAATAATTTATAGCGTTAAATTATAAATTTGAATGGTTAATGTATAATTACATTATATATTTATCATTTAATAAAACATTTTTCATTGGAACTAATTTCACTTTTAAACCCGACATAATCACAAATAATTTTTTTGATAGTTTTTACTTCCCAAAAACCCACTTTCTGGTTTTGTCAATGGGAATTAATTTTAAATTAATTAATGATACTTATATGTATTAAATTTGGTAATTTAGACATAATTTTTTGATTTTGAATTTCAAAATTATCTTCGGGTTAATTTTTGTGATTTTTCTAAAAACATTCAATTTTTGATGAATAGTGAAAACATTGCGTTATTATTTAAAAACCGACTTTTTATTTAAATAATTATTTATTTTAAGTAAATTAATTTTATGTTACAATAGATAAATGATACCAATATTAGATCAATGTAATCTATTGGATTCATTTAATAATAAAATTAGATGTCAAAAAGTTTATTGAATTTTTTTACGTTTTTACCCCCATCTAGGCACGTTAGCAAATTTCCATAAAACATAATTTTACCACTTCTGTGAATTGAAATTCAAAAATCCGAGAGAAACGGAAGATATCACTATGTAAAATGTGGTTTAATTAGATGAAAATAATTTTTGGCGAATAGTAATTATGACTTTTATTTACCATGGTTAAAAGTAAATGTTGTAATTAAAGGTAAAAATGATATTATAATTATCCTAACACATGTACTAATTATATTGGATAACTATTTTTCGACCAAAATTATCCTTAGGAATAAAATATGATCTTCTTTTCTACACTTGGATTAGATGAGAAGGTTTATTATTATTTTATTTAAGGAAGAGATAAAAGGGTTAAATTCAAACTTTCAAAACTAAAACATTTTAATATGGGGTTATACATAAGAAAAATTAAAATATAAATATTTATTAATATGATAAAATGATTTTCTACATCATGGTATTCTATTTATAATATGTAGACATTTAATAATTAAATTAATTTTTGACATAATGATGATGTTGTAATTACCTAATCAATGAAATATTAAAACAATTGATATTATTAATATCAAAATAAATGTAAATTGATAAATTTAATGAATTACATGAATTATATTGATTAATATTACATGTTAGGGTTGATTATTTTTTTTTGAAGAAATCAGATTGTTATGACTTTCATAAAAACCAGATACAAAATATTGTCAAAATTGATCTTAATGAGTTTTTTTTAAAATAAAATATTATTATAAACAATGATTAATAACTTCATATAATTCTGGATATTAATCAAATAAATCCTATCAATAACAAACATAACTTACACAAAAAAAATAAAGGAAAATGAATGAGTTAACATCCTAAACAATGGTACTAATAAAATTTTGTTAACTAAGAAATATTAGAAGATCATATATGATATCATATTTATTTATGTGGTTCTTGTATTATTTAATAACAATGATTTATCTATTATAAAATAGTTTAACCTACACTAGACTAAGGAAATGTACAAGGTATGGGGTTTCCTATCTCGCTTTTAATTTTGTGAGATTTCCATTGTTCACCAATTCTTTATTGAATGTGCTGTATTGTGTACTTCCATTGGATATTTATTATAATGATACTATTTATATTCATGGAATTATGTGAATAATTTGGTGGTTATTAACATTTGTAATTATGAATCGATTGATTTAAACGTGGTAAAAGGTTTTCATCTCAATTTTTATTCCCGTCTGATTCATGCTATATTGCCAAACTATATTTATTGTGTGCTATATGTGATGACCATGATTATATTGTTTGTGTTGTATAGTTTAATTTATTGGTATTTAAATCTTAATTTAATGATCCTTCTTTCATGGGGTTTTGGTTTCATATGTTACCAAATCGGTAAGGGAACTTCTAATTTCAATTTCAACTCATTACGGTTTACACAACTTCATTGATTATTTTACTCCAAGATTATGGGTGAAATAACTATATATTTATTTACATAGTAATGTAAAATCCCATTTGTGTGGATATACTTTTTATTAACATAATAACTCCATTGATAAATTATCATGTCATCAATATGAACCTTATAAGAATAATCTAAACTCAATATCTATTCATTGAGTTAAATATCCAAGTCATCGGTGTTGTTTTTACATGAATATGTGTGAACATAATCTGATTGATTTACACATAATATACAATCATATTTAGTGTATTTATATTTTTCACACATAATTATATCATCGATTTATCCGTAACCTAATGATACAGTCTTTATAAAGGATTTAATCTCAATTTACATTCCATTGAAACTTCTTTGTTGTTATGTGCCAATTCACTTATATATTGTGTATATATTGTACATTGACATAGTATATCATGAATACCATTATTATCAAGATTTTATAAGGTTTTTATTACGTCAATTATTTGTATTCATGTGTCTCTTATTTGGATAGTAACTCTAACGGAAATATCATTTTAAATGTTTTAATGATTTTTTTATATATCATTCTCATTAATGTTCATGTTTTAAAAATGGGTTTAAGGATTTATTTTTATAGACATGAATGTTTTAAAATAAAAATTGATTTTAAAAAATTTAATTTAGTATGGGACAATTTGATTCAAAAATCTCTTTCAAACGACTTCTTCATGAATAATGAGGATTTTAAATGTTTTCCAGAAAATGGGGATATTTCTCTCAAATAGTTGTACTGATTATTTTCATCTATGTCAATATCCATCATTATTCTTGATTTAGGTTGATTTATTATAACACAATCTTCCATATTGTATTTTGTAAGATTTTTTTGACAGTCGATGTTCTATTTTTATTCCATTCATGGTTTATGATTAAAGTATTAACATTTCATATTCAAGTTTTAATATGAATGTTTATGTTATGTTCCACCCTATTCATGTGAGGAATGCATTGGATTTAGTAAGAGATGGGTGGTGCCTGCTATAACTCTTTGATGCATTAGGAGGTCTCATAAGACAAAATAGTTTCTTGGCATAAGTCCTTGATAAAATCTTCATTGGTTGTCTTGGAACGCGACCTTGACTATGTGGATAGGATGTCCGAAATTATTAATTCCATCATTATGAAATTAGCTATTGATATTACATGTGATTATTCGACTAGTAGATTATACATGTGAATAAGTAAATGGAATTATTTGATATATATATTTTCCATATTATGATTTTTTTATCTTTAAATGGCCTGTGTTTTAGTCTTATATATTTCCTTAAATGTTATAGATTATTTATAAAAGTTTCCACTATATTGTTGACTTTACTGAGCATTTGAGCTCACCCATTTCTTTTGTTTTATTTTTACCAGCATTTGAAGAAGTATATTATGACTGAACTACAATAATATGCTAAAGGATATAAAAATGTCCAAGGATACAAAATTTTATTGTTTTTCAATTGGTAATTTAATTTACAACATATGTAGGTATCATGTACTTCCGAGGCTAATAAACTAACCGGTCATTCGAGACATGATCTATTGTGATCATGCCAATTTTAAGTAATAACTCCCCGACACTGGGTAACTAGGGTTATTGTGTTAAAATTGGTATCAGATGAAGTTCATTAAAAACCTTGGAAGATAGATTTAGAAATAATCTGATTAGAAAACACTACCCTATGACAGGCTATTAGGATTAATATTGAAGAACATCAAAAAATATTGTTAATGTAAATATTATATGGGTTTTCTGCACAATACATCCCTATATGGATATGAGCAGGTAGAAGCGGCTCTGGCATAGATGTACCTAGGGGTTAAAACTCTGACAAGAAGTTTTGGGCTTGAACCGAGGTATCTTGGTACACGATAACGGGCATTGCTGCACTATTGGTTATGAAAATCGTGGGGGATATACTTTTGATAATTCATATTTTCGTTAAAATAAATTTTGAAGGATTTTAATATAAGATAATAATAAATAACATTTGTTTATCTTAAGGTGTTATAGATTGAAAATAAGGAGTCATGATACTTTCTAAATGATTTAATTACTCACGCTATGCATTCTTGTGTTATCCAATGGTTGGATTAAAAATATGTCATAGTGACATCGAACATGATGTATAGTTGGGCACGATGATGCAAATGAACCAATAAATGGAATGTTGATAGGAATAAAATATATCGTGTTCATGCCGAAGAAGGCATAAAAAATATGATCAAAAGTATATACATTAACAAACTCCCAAAATCAATAAAGAAGAGAAAGGAAGAGAATGATTAGAGCTCAGACATTGGAAACCGTGGATAAAAGAGAGATCAATTTACATCACGCTAGATATGTGGATGGAGACACCCATGAAAGTGTCTCAATGGAACAATGAAATGCTTTATGTTTTTGGAAATAAAGACATAATTTAATGAATTGTGGAAAAAAATGAAGGGTATTATGGATGAAAATAAAATTGATCCTAAGAATCCAATTACAGTCATTTTCTGTAAATATAAGGGACCTTGGCTTTACCCGAGTCAATTCCCTATTCTATAAGATAACCTCTATGTCCAAAAAAACCTATGTAGGAATAAATGGATTGATAAATGTTTAAACGTATGGGATTACTTAGGAAGAATATTCTCTAGTATGTGTAACCATGCAGTTTGTTATGTGAAAATTCTATTTGAGGATAAATTATCTTTTATTTTGTGGATATAGTTATAAATAATGATTTGGGATTATATGATCCTTGATTTTGATGCAATTACACTTTATTATGTTTTGGTATTAAAATGAGACGAATGAGATAAAAATTGTGGTTAAATTATTTTACAGTTTTTTTTGAGTAATTTATTGCATTTTGGGAATGTTATAAAATATTTTTTCTTGTGAAATCACAACACACAGACTATGGGGAAACCTGTCGCGTCAGACAAAGCTACATGAATCAAACCTTCAACTAGAGTGCTATTGGGATTTATTTACTACCACTAGGCTACGTGAAGTCCCTAGTTAGTGTGACTAATTATTTTTTACTTGAATGATTTCATTGATAAATAATAAGTCGAATTGGGATCTTTGGTTTTATCAAATGGATATCCTTAGTATTATAAAATGGTTTGGTGATTAAGTGATAAATTTAATTTTAGAAGACGTACGATCTGTTAGGAACACTGTATGCAAAAGTAATGTAGAATACTATGGAATTTCATTTGAGGAGTAACAATGGATTTTTGTATTTAGGAATAATCCATGTTTTTTTGAGATTCATGTTATTAATGTAAATGATTAACCTATCATAGAGAATTTTTGATTTGGATAATTACACATCTTTACGAGACATTAAGTGTAGTTGATGTTATTTGGAGATAAATGTTTAGATTTACTATGAAAGACTATGTAATTAGTTTCTTCTGGGATTAAGGTTTGAATATTAGTTTGGATTATATAGAAGGATTTTTAGGATATTTTTTTATTGAATGGAATTTGATGAACATTGGGTATTGTTTGATCAATTATGGAAATTAATATTAGTATTTAATTCAATAAATGATTGTCTATTTTGGGGATCATCTGATCTTGTACATACCATTTGGTTTTGGATAATATCTAAAGACAAGAAAAAAATAGTTCATCCGTTGTGGATTATGTGATTCTTAAGAAGTTGAATCTACTGTTTCAAGTGTGACCAAGTCATCATGAATACACATCATTTAAAGAAAAGATGAGTTAGTGGTAGAAATTTATTAATGTATGAATCTATAATTAAAATGTAATTATATATATTCATGTACTTAGTCAATATCATAAATAAATTCCTCAATTTTATAAAATGGAACATAAATAAAAAAAATTTGTCTGTTTACTTTTCCTACTAATAAACAAATGATCATTTAACATGTCACAGGTTTGTGGTTTTATTGTTGTTAACGTCCTCCCGATATTGATTCTATCACTCTTACTCAGAACCTGACACATAGTTTATCATCAATATCAATGTTTTCTTACATGGAATCCTTGTATGGGTAATCTCAAGTGACCTTTTTACTTCTCTTTATTTAATTTGAAGCCATATTTTTATTAAATCTTTTTTCGATGTAGGACTTTCAATGATGTTCCCAAGCCCAATATTAAAATTGATAGCACACAATTTCAAAAATGGGGGAATAATGTAACCCCCCATGATTTCATAGTATGTTATTTTTTAATGTAATTCATTATCTTGTGTTACATGTCACACTGAGTTTGAGTGCACCACGACTTACCAAACTAGCAGTTCAAAAAGAAGTTATAATTATATTAACTGAATTTCAAATTTTATATACTCTATATATTTTTTACATCCATATTATGTATTTCTTAGACATAATATAAGAATCGATTCAATTTTTCAGATAAAAGAAGTATTTCTCAAAAATGTTGTTTTTTCTCCTTTTAATGGAAACCCCTTTCTAAATACAATTTTTGGAAGTTTTATATATTCAATTAGATAAAATTAAACTATTATTTAGAATAAGGACATAAAAATTTTGTTTGGATAAATTTTTTTTGTTCTTCTGGTAACTTTTATATTTTGATGAATAGTGAATGATCCTAAATTTTAATTGAAAACAGCTTTTTTTAATCAAAATAATTTATAGTGTTCATTTATACATTTTAATTGTTTTGATATATTATTATTTATATTTTTATCATTTAATACAATGCTTATCATTGGAAGTTATTTCACTTTTAAACCGGACGTAAACACATATCAATCTTTTGATAGTTTTTACTTCTCAAAAAACCGATTTTGGTTTTGATGAAAAAAATTAATTTTAAATTTATTAAAATAACTTCTATATTTTGAATTCGGTAAATAGATATAATTTTTGGATTTAGATTATCATAATTATATTAGAGTGATTTTTTGGTATTTTTCTGAAAACATTATTTTTTTAATAGTAGTGAAAACAATTACGTTATTATACAAAAACAATCTTTTTATTTAAATAAGTATTTATGTTATTTAAATTAATTTTAATTAAAAATAGATACATAATACCTATATTAGTTCAATTTAATTCATTGAAGTCATTTTATAATAAAATCAGATGTATAAAAGAATATTGGATTTTTGAGCGCTTTTTTCCCACCATCAAAGCACGTTAGCAAATATGCATAAAACATAATTTTAATGATTTTGTGAATTGAATACCAAAAATCCAAGAGAAACAGTTGGTATTAGTATGTAAAATTTGGTTCAATATGATTAAAATATTTTTTTATGAATAGTAACCTTTGACTTTTATTTACCATGGTTAAATGTAAATTGGGTAATTATACGTGAAAATGATATCATAATTACCCGAAACATGTCATAATTGTATAAGATAAGTATTTATTGGAAAATAAAATTAGTAATAAAATATGATTCTCTTTGGTCCACTTGAATTTGAATAGGATATTTATTATTTTTTAATTTAAAGTAGAGTTAAAAGTGTTAAATTCAAATTTTCATAACTAAAAAATTTTAATATTGGGTTATAAATAAGATAATTTCCAATATAAATATTCATTAGAAATCTAAAGATATTTCCTACATCATGGTATTTTATTTTAAAAAAATTATACATAAAATATTTAAATTTATTTATGACAAAATGATGATGAAGTAATTAACATAATAATGAATGATTAAAATAATTGATATTATAAATATAAAAATAATGGTAAATTGATTCGTTTGAGGAATCCCCATTTATTTTCTGGATTAATATGATTTTTTAGTGTTTATTCGATGTATTTATTCAAAGAACTCAGATTGTTATGACATTCACAAAAACCAAATACTAAATAATGTCAAAATTGACCTAAATAGGGTTTCAAAACAAATACTATATTATTAAAATATATAATAGACCTAAAAATCCAAGGTTCGGAAAAAATACTTATATAATAATATATATTCCATTAATGAACCATTTGGGGTTCTCTTGTCATTTTATAGTATGTTTATTAACCATATAATATAAAAATATTAGGTGACATGGTAAATGTTAAACTATTTAACCAAGAGTCAAAACTAAATGATAATGTTATTATGGTCAATTAAACTTTTATAAAACATATTCTTTGAAATATTTTAGACCAATACCCATCTTATCCTTGAAAAAATCATTTTTGAGCCATTATAAACCAAATATTATTGAAAAAAAATATTTAAAGATTTCCCTAAAGTGACCCTCACCTCTTTTATAAAAGGGTTCTTCCCCTTCTCTCAAAATCACATCTCCAAAGCTATTTGGATCTACCAAAACCTACTCAAATATTCTCCTAAATACCCTAAATTCAACCTAGTTTCCTTAATTTGGTCATAAAGCCAACCTAAGGAGCCCTATTGATCAAATAAAAAGGAAGCACCCGAAGAAGAGGTAATTATTTTATTACCTCTTTCAATGTTCTTTTCTTATTCCACTTACTCTTTGTCTATTTTTTCCATGCCAAAATAATAACTCCACTACCTTCTACAAACATTTATGTTATTATAAATATTGTACAACCATATTCAACATTCTATCATTCCTATTAATAAAAAGTGACCATACATGCGTACATACAACTTACCATCTCCACGTCATGGTGTAGTTTGTTATTCAACACATAATTATTTGGATGGTTATAATAATGAGTATAATTGATGTAAATAATTAATATAACATGTTAAAAATTATTTATATATTAAATACCATCCAATTACATACAATTTCATCATCAATAGAATGGTATTGTCGCTCATGCGTACGTACAGAATACCATCACCATGAACGTGATGAGATTCATTCCCCATCATAACCATTAAAGAATAAATATCATTTTATGATTAAAAAATGTTAAATAACATAATATAATTCTTCAAATGAATCAGATATATACTATCAATAACAAACATGACTTACGTAACAAAAAATATAAATGAAAATGAATCAGTTGACACCTGAAGAAATGATACTATTAAATATTATTAACAAACCGAAATTAGAAGATCATATATGATATAATATTTATGTATATGGTTATTTTATAAACTAATAACAATTATTTAACTATAATATAGGAGGTTAATATATCTTTGACTATGGAAAAGTACAAGGTAAGGGGTTTCATATCTCACTTTTAATTTCATGAGATTTCCATTGTTCATCACTTATTTAATTCATGCGGTGGATTTTGTACCACCATTTGATATATATTATCATGATTCAATTTATATTCCTGGAATTATTTGACTCATTTAGTGGTTATTAAATATTTTCTAATTAATTTATTGATTACAGCGTGGTAAGAGGGTTTTCATCTCACTTTTTATTCCTGTGAGATTCATGTTGTATTTCCACTATTTCCTTTTGTGTGGTGTATGTACTGACCATTATTGTATTATTTGTATAATATAATTTAATTTAAATGTATTTACATCTTATTTGTATGATCCTTCATTCCTGGGGGGGTATGTTTCGTAAGCTACCAAATCGTTATAGGAACTTCTAATTTCTATTTCAACTCATTGGGTTTTACGAAACATAGTTGATTATTTTACTCCGTGATTTATGGTGAAATCACTATTTATTTGATAATGTAGTAATTTCCACTCCCCTTTTTGTGGATATACATTTGATACACATAATCAATCCATTGATAAATTCTCACGTCATCAATATGAAGTTGCAAAGAATAATCTTAACTCAATTTCTATTCCTTGAGTAAAACATCCAATTCATCACTGTTGTTTTTTCAAGAATATGTGTTAATGTACTCTGATTGATGTATACTGAATATATAATCCTACTTATTTTATTTATATTTTTCACACATAATTATGTCATTGATTAATACTTAACATAAGTATACTGTCTATATAAGGGATTTAATCTCAATTAACTTTCCATTAAGAGTTCATTATTGTTATATGATAATTCACTTTTATGTGGTGAATATATTGTAAATTGACATAGTATATCATGTATCTATTTATTATCATGATATTATATGTTTTTACCACAATTACTTGTATTCAAGCGACTCCCGTTTGGATATTAACTATAACTAAAATATAATTTCAAATGTTTTAAATATTTATTTTTATAAATCTTTATCATTAATGTCCATATTTTTAAAATTGATTTAAGGATTTATTTATATGGATATGAATGTTTTAAAATTAAAATTAATTTTAAAATTTTCAAATTGGAATTGGATACTTTGATTCAAAAATATATTTTAAACGGGTTATTGAAAAATAGTGATACATTTAAATGTTTTCAACAAAAAGGCGATATTTATCTCAAATAGATTAACTATTTATTTTTATATATGTAAATATCCTTCATTATTATTTATTGAGGATGATTTATTATAATACAATCTTTTCTATTGTATTGAATGAGTTATTTTTGACACTGGATGTGCTATTTTTATTTTATTCATTGTTATGGTTAAAGTATTAACATTTTGTATGCTAGTTTTAATATGAATGTTTATGTTATGTTCCATCCTTTTAATATAATAAATGAATTAGACATAGTATTTGATGGGTGGAGCCTACTATAGCTCCACAATGCATCGATAGGTCTCATGAGACAATCTAGTGTCCTGTCACAAGCCCATGACAAAATCATTATTTGTAGTGTTGGCAGGGGGCCTTGACTATTTGGTTTTGATGTCCGGAATTATGCATTCCATCATTATGAAATTAACCTTTTCTATTACATGTGATTATTTTACAAGTATAATATCCATGGGAATATTTAAATTGAATTATTTGATTTATATTTTCAATACTATGCTGATTTTTATGTATAAAATTATTTTGTTTTAGAGTTATACATTACCTAAACATTCATGATTATTTATGATAGTTTCCACTCTATTGTTGTCCTTAATGAGAATCTAAGCTTACACAATTCTTATGATTTATTTTTCCTAGGATGTGAAGATTTATATTTTGACTGATTGCAGTAATAGGCTAAGGGATAAATGAATGTTCAAAAGATACACAATGTTGTTGTTTTTAATTTGATAATTTAATTTAAAACTTATGTATGAATCTAGTACTTCAAAGTATACTAAACTAACAGGTCTTTCGAGACATGATGTATTGTGATCCTGCTAAAGTTAAGTAATAATGTACTGACTCAGGGTAACTAGGGTCGCGGTGCTACACCTCAAATGCATTGAAATTATTAGCAATAAAGACATCATCTTTGTCATTAAGGTCATTCTTGTCATCAATTTCCTCAAAGATATAAATGTATTTGATAGATTCATTTGTTTTAGAAACCTCGATTTCATTATGCCCTCATTTTTTTGATTTTATCATAGTCATTGTATTCATAATGGTTTTTTGAATGTCAATATCATTATTTACAACACCATCATAGGGTCATCAATATAATTTTTTTTATTTGATTATGGTTGGTATGTCGACCTTCGTGGTGTAATATATATAGTTGATGATGTCAAGGTCAGTACGTTCAATCTTTTCCACTTGGTTTTTAGCATAGTTGGAATCATATGGGTCATTCGTTTCATTAATATATTTTCATCCTCATGGTCTACAAGTTTTTTGGGGGTAGTTTTGGGTGTCCTTTATGTTAGTGGTGTTAGATTCAATTGGTTCTTTAGTGTTATTGGATTTATTTGGTCAATTAAGATATCAGTGTCATTGTTTTCTTTGGTTTCATCAGTGTCCATGGAATCATCATTATCATCAGGTTTGCCTTTTCTATTTTTTAATCAACATCAATAGTGTTTTCATTATCAATGGGTTTAGTACAGTTGATGTATCTATCAATGACATTAATGTCATTTGTGTCAAGTAGTTATCATGTTTGGTAGCGTCATCAGAGTCCTTACCATCATTAATGGTATTATATATATTTGTTTCATCATAATAAATAGGTTTATCATCATTTTTATTATTTATAATAAATTTTATTTTGGTGTTTTCACTTTCACCAATGTTGTAGGGGTTATCTGGATTTTATGGGTTATCAAATTTATTGACATCAACAGGTCAATCGGTTCCCTTGGAATCATTCGCTTAACATAGTAATAGGCACATTTGACCACATCAAGGACATCCATTTCATTATCTTCATCATGTTATCATTTTATTATGTCACATTATTTAATCTATGTTATTACATCAATTGGTTTCATCAATTATGTCATATTACACAAAAAATAGGTTTCATTAGTGATTCCAGCATCATTGGTGTAATGGGGTCATCGAGGTCATCAGTTTCATTATCATTTTCTACCTCATCAGGGTCCATGGGTAAATCACTATTCATAATGGCATTTCATTATTGTTACCTTTTCCATCGACATAATCAAGTAATTAGTTCAATATTTGTTTTTATCCTACCCAAAACATCTAGTTTTCCATCATCATTCATATTATAGGTTAATTCAGAACATTTATGACATCAGTGTAAAGGAAATCATATTGGTCATTGTTTTAACATGATTATTGGTATATTTGACATCATTATCGTAGATGATACCTTAATAATCCATTAAATCATTATGGTTATCAATTTGATCTATTTCTTCAGTGTCACATAGGATATGGATGTTGTCAACATCCTGATGGACATAAAAAATGCCATTTCCCAATGATTATTTGGTGACATTCAGGATATCAATTTCATCACCATTTTCCAAATGACCAATTCATTTATTTTATACATGTCATTGATATCATATATTTCATAATCCACCTTAATCTGATCAATATATTTTCCATTGTACACATTAATGATGTCATAAGAATTATTGTATTCGTTGTTGGGGATATCTGTGTCATATGGGACATCAAGATCATTGCAATTATTAGGGCATGTGAGGTCATTTTTCTAGTAATTATTTACATCCTCATTATTTCCTCAGGTTCATCAGGTTGATTATACTTATTACGGTCAACGTTTTTATCAAGTTTATTGTTCATATTCAGGATATATAGTCCTTGGTGTTTTTGTGGTCATTAGGGTTTGTTATTGTGAGTGGGTTCCCTTGACCCAAAACATTTGTCAAAATTTATTACCATTAAAATTATACATTTTGATATACACATCAATTTAATCATACAAATCATTTTGATACTTCAGCATCCACTATTTATTTGATAATTTCCATAAATTATGTATTTTATCAAAATGTTATAGATGTTTACAACATTAACGAGAATATCCAGATACTATGAATGCAATCTTAAAAATATGTATTATTGTATAGATACATCCTACACACTTTAGATAGACAATGTATGATAGTAGGGTTATAGGGGATTATAAGCATTGAGCCATCTTTTCATGAAGTTCACACTTAGAGATCTTGAGTTAATTATGTTTTAAATAACGACCTACTGGTAGAAATTCAATATTATTGGGGGTTCATTGATAGTTCTTATTAATGAAAATTCTTATTTTTTGGACACGAGATCATTAATAATATGTAACATTTGATCAGTAAATATAATTCATAGAAACCCATAAAATTGATTTCATGGTGATGTAGATTGATTTATTTGTTTCATTGAAGATATGAAATTGGTGGAATGATCATGATATAAATTTCAACATCTGATTTAAAGAAGAGATATATTAGAAGACCATGTCAACAAATAATCTTTTTATCATAATTAAATTCTTGGCCATGGTGTAATATGTTATGTTTATCCTATAATATCACAAAATATATAACTCATAAAACAAATGATGTAATAAGTTTGAAACATACATTATGAGTAATTGAGATAAAAAATATATTACATAAAATATGTAAAAAGGTTTTAGTTATAGCTATTCCATTCTTATTCTCCATAGGGGGTATAATGGGTTTCTATACATTGGTTTTTGTATTTGTGTGAGACACACTTCTGTTGATATAAGAACTTAGATAGTCACATTCTATGTGTATCCACACATTCCACCAATTCGGATAAATAGGAGATTATGATGAAGTGGGCCTCATGTAATCAGTTAGGTTAATGAATGTGTATGACTGATCACATGTAAAAATATTTCAATAATGTTATTCATGTTTATAATAATTATTATTGAATTTAATTAACAAGGTATTCAATGTTGTATGATCTTAAAAATAAATAAAATAAAATATAGTTTCTCAAATGAACATAACATTTTCATGTTCCATTAAAAGATTTAGGGCTTTTTAAGACATTTAAAATGGTTTTATTTTTATCACATATCATTTTAATGTGTTAGAAGTGAGTTATAATGTATTAGTGACATTTATAAAAAGTTATATTAAGTCATTAGTGTGAACATGTTCGTAAATGGATGGTTATTACATTCCAGGGAACTAAAAACAAATTTTGAAATTATAACCTCGGTATAAAGGATCCTTTTAATCATTTAAAAAGTGAAGTCAAACATTTTGATTAATTTTGATTGATGATCTATTTTATATTATCATATGATGAGCTTAGAGAGAGGTTCTAATGGAATGGAAAGGTACCATTGATCCAACTATCTTGATCGACGTGCTGTTACACATATACTCAAAGGGTTATCATAAAGCAATTCAATTTCCCATTGTATAACTAAAAAAACACATACGGACAACCCATGAGTAGTGGTTCATGTTTGGATGATCTATATGAATCTATTCCTCGAACCATTAAACTACAATATGACGACAGTGAGGGAATCTAATCATTGATTTCAAATGAACAAGGTTCCATTTATTTGATTGTTAAATTGAAATTTTATGCATAAATTTAATTATATATGCTGATTTAATAAATAAGGTAAATGGTTTGTATTTTAAGTGCTTTTAATATGAATCTAAACACATAATTTTGAATTGTGCATTTTTTATTCATCTATTTGTCTACGAGATCCATCAATTAGAATCTGAGTGAATAGTAAATTATTTGTCTAAAAAACATTGAAACATAAATTAAACATGCATTGAATAAATGTGTATGTTTTCATATAGACCAATAATTTTATATGAAACATAGATTCATGTTATTTTCTACTTGATATTAACCACTAAATATTGATAGTTTTTTCATAATAATAGTGTTAATATTTTATGATTTAGTTTTTGAGGTATTTTAATGGATACCAAGGTGACATGTTTTTTGATGGGAAACAATGGAAGTGTTTTTTATGTCATAAAATGATATGGGATTCCAATTGGGGTAGACCATTATAAATGAGTTTTGATTTTCATTAATGAATAATAGGTAAAAATCCCGAAACAATTATTTTTTCTCTTATCCTTAGAGAAAGACAAGGTTAATAGAAAGATTAAAAATAGTCAACCAAGATGTCCACATATTTTAGGCCAGTTTGGACCCCTTGGTCCATCCAGTTTATTATAAGGATGGGTTTTTACATTAAATATATTAAATATATTAATATATATATATATATGGTTAATCATATATATATAGTGTGTGTGTGTGTGTGTATATACCCTTAATCAGATTACCCAAATTATACATGGGCTATAACGGTAATGTTCGGGATCGGCCAGCCCAACCGATCTACCCTATCATAAGGACTAAATTAATATATAGTGATCTTTTGTAGGAATAAATTGAACCATTTTGTTTAAAAAATATTAGAAAAATAAATGTAAAGATATAGAAAAAAATATTTTGGATCAATTATAATTATTTTACATCATGTTAACATATTAAAATTTTCTTATAGTTGAATTTTAAAAAATTTTATTTTCATTATGAAATATATTTTCTTGTTGACTAATCATGATTTTAGTCCTACACATTTATTTTTGGAATGAAATTTTTTTAATTTTATTATTTCATATACTTTTTAAAATGTAATATGTATTTTCTTTGGATGATTTGTACATAATCCCTCTATATTTAATTTGTTTATGGGCCTGACTGTCCACATTTGGGTGATAAAATTTATTTTCCCTCATTGAGTTCTCCATTCCTGAATTCTATTATATATTTTTTGGAGACTTTATTTTGTGGAAAATACTTATAGGTGAGAGATGGTGTAAACCAAACGTGAGAAGGGGACTAGAGTTAGGGGTTCTGTAGTTCATGTGAGGTTATTTTCAAAGTGATCTATCATAAGGTCTTGGTTAATCCATTGTTTTCCCAATGGATTGACCAATATACAATGTCTCATGATCACATTGTTGTATTTTTATTTTTCTATTATGAATTGCCTATTATTTATTCATTTTGAAATTCTTATATGTGATGACATAATATAATAACTAGTAAGTATGAATATATCATATGAATATGTTTGGTGTTTTTTATTTAATGAATTGATATGCTTTGAGTATCATCCCATAGAACAAGCATGCTAATTGGAAGAGTATTTCATTCACTATAATTAAATTACCAAATATCTATAAGTAAGTATTATGTCACTAAATGACTTACATCAATAGAATTTAGAAACAAACACATGTTCAAGGTACTTTTTTTTCATTAACTGAGGGTGCCTCTTACTGTCATAGAGTTATGATGATAGTGGTGTACCAATGGAACTAAAATTTTCAATTAAGTGGTACTCATATCTGTATTTTTTAAGCATTAGAGGTAATTCGAGCAGAAATTAAAATAAATTCATTTATATGGATGGGATAAAATTGAATATATCATGGAAAATGAGTTAATATATATGGGAGACAAAACCCTACCTTAAAATCTCGGTTTAGAGGAAAATTCATAGCTAGTGATAATAAGAGATATATATCAATCCTTTCCACAATAATAATAAAAAAACTGAGCATTGAGATTTAAGTAGTTGAGGGTTACTATGATTTAATATTATAGTAGGAAGCATTTAATGTTAAATTTTTGAAATGAATATTGGTAATAAAGGTAAAATAATAATATAATATGATTACTTGTTTTTGTTTTAATAGAGAATACTGCAAAGTCAATTTCAATGAGATAGATATTTGACTAAGAGAATATCTTCACAATCCAAGTTACAACAAGAATTGGGATTCCACTTAGGAGGTTACCTAAACCTAGTGGGACACATGGACTCAAGGGAATATGCAGGATAACTAGAGGCTTTTGACTAGAAGAGAGGGAATGTGGTGTCTTCTTCGGGAGAAAATTCCATCATTAACCGAGTGTAGCACATGTGATACATTTAAACAGAGGTAAATATCGGAAGCAATAAGAAAACATGAAGCATGGATGAAGGATATATGATTAAAATAACTAAAATAACTGGAATAACATAAAATAGATGATGATGATGATGATATGTCATTTCACAAGAACATGTGAAAATGGATTTAAAGTAGCAGACATACATTCAATACCCAATGTACCAAAAAGGAAATACATAAACTATAACAAGAATCTCAAGATAATTCTTAGACATCTGCTACCAAATCCATCAATGTATTGAAATAAATCAAGTATCCGAATGATTATGATTACTTTTATCAACACTTACATACATGTAATATACCCTATGCACCGCACGATACGTGGAGAGGGGGTGAGATAAATCCCAATGGGCCCCCACCAACAATGTTTATAACATTCATCTTGTGTTACATAATTGATACTATATGAATCCACAAATATATAAAATAAAGTAGTATGATGTATCTCAATACCAATGTACCAACTACAACCCTTGATATGTGTTTGAACATGTCACAAGTTTATTAATTAATAAATTTTCAATTGATATTATTAGGTAGCGTGAGGCATAGCCATCACTAACATCACCTCCTCGTATAATAAATAGTGAAGGTTCCAAGATGTAACAATGTGACCCTAATTTATAATTTATAGAAAGTGGTTACATTATATTCACAGAGGAATCCTATATCTATCGGGATACTAACTAAGTTGTATCTAAGTCTAGATTAGGGGTAAGATTGTAATCTAATGAAAAACAATCATGGTATTCTAAAAATAATTATTCTTACATTATTGAATGAATTTATCCAAGGTAAAACAGGATATAAGAAGTTTTCGGGACCAATGGACATAACTAATGAACTCCTGTCATGCTAGATCCAATGAATATATATGAGGAATCATATAATAATAATGGTGGGATCCTATGGTGTCATTCTGAGCATACCAAGTTAGACGAGGATCAAGTTCACATGTAGGTCTCACCCAGGGAAACCGACATCATGGAATTTGAATAACGCCCTCAAGCACACAATGCATTCCTTCATGAATCCAAGAGATAACATGAGTCAAGCATTTTTATAAAAATGTTAAGGTTAATGTGAGTAGATATTCACCTTAAATTTAATTCACTACTACTAATTTTCTAATATGATAATAATGAAATTAATAATTTCACTTGGTAAATGCCCTTCCATTCATTTGCTGGACAATACCAATTAGCATGAAACCCTCTAATTAAAACCCTATATGTCATGATTTATTAATTAGGATCTCTATGATTTCTTCCATGAATATGGAATGGTATGATGCATGAATGAAACAAACCATTCATTTTCTTTTAATGTGACCATGTGATATACATAAGTATGCCTTCCAAAATATCACTTGAATGATTTACATATTTTTAATCAAATACATTAGGCTGGTCAACTGGAAGTGATAAGATACAATCTATTTAGAATTCTAGGATTAAAGAATAATTTAGTTTATGGAGGCTTACTATTATTTTAGTAAATCTCAAGAACACCTAAATGATTGAACAAAATTGTTAAAACACAAAAAACTCAATTATGGTATATCACAGTACATGCGGTGTAATGTGTTATGGACATAACACCCCATAAGATATCATATTTCTTGAAATAGAATAATCAAACAGTTCTAATTAATATTAGTTTGGAATATAATATTGATAATCGAAACCCAATTAAATTGGAGGGTCCAACACATCAATTCCAAAATCATCGAACTTGTGGGATGGGCTATCAACCACCCACCTAGAAATCATTCCCCTATTCACCTCTAGTATCATCCTCTAATATACCTTGTATTAGAGTAGATTTGAGAAACGAGTAAAAATTATTACACCTAAATAAATAGGACGAGAGATAGAGAGATCGATAATAGAACAAATCTACTCTATTTGTTACCATTTCACTTCCCACATGATGAAAGGAAGCTGAAACATATCATTAATGAATGAGAAAACATGATTCCTAAATTTGGACTTAAAAAATCTAAAATGTTTTAAAATATTGGATCATCATATAGAAAATCAGAATGGGGGAGAAGGGTTAAATTAATTATATAATTACGGGTAAATGGTAAAATAATCCAAAAAAATTATCCTTTGCACATTTTTTCACAATGGTTATTCAAACCATACAAAATTCATGAATGAGTACCTGGGGAAAAGGGGAAAATCTAATGGTTAGCCCATAGAGTTTGATAAACCATTAACCAACCAGTTGATATGGATTTTCATGAATTTTTTTGCATTCCACATATTTTATACTAACTATGTGTCCTCCCTATATAGTTTACTCAACCTATGCGAAAATACCATTTTTTTTCAAAAAAACCATTTGTTTTTGGGATCCAAATGAGCCCCGTGCACCCCAAATTCATTCATAAACCAATTATTCATCCATATAATGTCCAAAATATTTAATGAAAGTGAAATTTAGAGGATCCAATCATGAGTCAAAAACTCGGATTCTACAGACTTCCCCAACTTTAAAGGATCTAGTCCCTGAGATCACCTTCCAAGTGCGGTGAAATATTTTCTAAGAATAACTCTTGCCACTGGGGATGGAAATTGGCCATACACTCGCAATTCTCATCATTTACATGGTAGTGTTACCATATCATCCATACTATAGGGATAGACTGTCCTCAGAGAGCCTTCATTCTTTGACCGATGATTCATATAAGATACCCCACAAAAGAATCATTAACATCAAGCTCAAATTGATCAGGATCGAAAGTATGAGACATGTTGGCATGATAACAAAAAAGTTGTGAAACATGGAATATTTTGTCATAGGATGTGTACCTCTGTGGTAATAGTAACTGATATGATACCGGCCAAACTCACTAAAAAAATATCAAATTGACCTACATAATGAGATGAAATATTACCATTATTCATTAACCATATATTCCAAATTCGGGGAGATACCCATAAGAAGACATGATCCTCAACCTAAAACTCTATATGTTATTGATGTCTATAGACATAGGATTTTTGTTTAGACAGAGAAATAGTAATATGATTCTTGATCAGTTGAATATTCTCTGAACTCTCATGCACAATATAAGAATCTAGTTGTACTATCTCACTATCCTCTATCCATCACTAGGGTGAACGATATGGTCGACAATACAATCCCTCAAAAGGATACATCAAAATAGTCTCCTGGAAGATGATAATATATGAAAACTCAATGAGAGGGATATGATTCTCAAATGAACATCTAGAATCAAGCAGACAAGTTTAGAACATTACCTATAGTAAATTTATCATCTATTCCAACAATCCGTTGGTCTACATGTGAATGATTTTTCATAAAATCATCTGTGTACCCATATATTTCTAAAATCCCTTATAGAACGGTGACATGAAATTAGAATACCTATGTAAAATGATATTAAAAGGGACCCCGTGTAGCCTTATTATCTCATGGACATATAGTATTCCCATGTTTTCAATTGAGATATTATCTGAAATAAGAATTAAGTGGGATTCTTTCATTAGTTCTTCATTAATTACCCTTACATTGTCGAAACCCCTCAGTGACCTAGTTAAACCAAATATAAAATACATAACAATATCTTCCCATTTCCATTGTAGGACTGGAAGTAGCTATAATAATCGTACTAGTCTCTAGTGATCCACCTTTATATACTGACTGGTTGAACACCTAGTGACAGAGTATTCTATCTGACTTTTCATCATAGGCAACCAATACTAGCATTGCATATATCGATAAATTTTGGAGATACCATGATGAAGTATCCAATGATAAGTGTGGGAACCTTATATGAACAAATTTCATATATTTGTAGGAGCCGAAACACACCCATGAATACACAGGATGTCATCTCTATCCAAATACCAATCTTGAGGTGGGTCAGATCCTAATATACTCTCATATAGTACATAGCCCTCAAGATATAAATATTTCTAGCCCTTCACCTACTCATGGAGGGAATAGGTAACTATAAAGGGTGATAGATAAGAAAACTCATGACTATCTTGAAAATCAAAATGTATCTCCAAAAAGAGGTTCATCAACATCCATTCATCACTATCTTCCAATACATCATATGCCTAAATTTTCTGACTCAATGCATCATCAACTACATTTCCCTTTCCAGTCATAAATGCATGATCAAAATCAATTTACTAATGATATATGAACCATCATAGTTGTAAGAGGGTCAAATAATTCTCTATAAAATATATATATGGATCTTGAGGTCCACGTACACAAAGAAACACTCACCCAATATATAATGTCTCCAGGGACATAAGGTATGTACAACTGGTGCTATCTCAAGATCATGAATTGGGTAATTTCTATCATGAGGCCACAAATGATGTGATCAGTATGCAAAAAATATGCCGTCCTACATCAGCACTACTCCAAGTCCAATTCATGATGCATTAGATAATATTATATAAACTCTTCCCAAAAGTGGTAAAAATAGAATAGGCATCGAGACAAGCCTCCATTTCAGCTCTCGAAAGGCATTCTCACTTGATTCATACCACAGGAACATAGCACAATTCATTGTAAGTCCTGTAAGAGGCCAAACAAGGAATGAGTAGGCCTATATGAAATTCCAATAATATCCATCCATCCCCATGAAAATTCATATATTAAACACATTGTTCAGTTTCTCCTAGGAAACCACCACACTCACATTCTCATTGTAAATAGAGAGGACCCATTGTGAGATAATATGTCCAAAAAAGTAAGGATTATCATTATATATGATTCAATAAAAAAGATTAGAATAATGCTAATTCCCCCTCATTATACTCAGAACACTAGAAAGGTTCATTTCATGGTTTCTATGATTGTATGAATACAACAAGATGTTTCCCAGAATGACAAAAAAAATCAAAATAGGGTTCAAACACCCTATTCATCAAATTCATGAAAATTGATGGAATATTTGTAAGACCAAACAACATAACTAGGTACTCACATAGACCATAACTATGACGGAAAGCTACATGAGTAATGACTGATAGACAGACTCACACCTGATGATAGCCCATTCTCAGGTTATCATAGAGAAGAACATAGCTCTTAAAAGATGTTAAAGTGGTCATCTATTCAATGAATTGGATAACAGATCATGACCATAATATTCATTGATCATCTATAATCCACATACAAAATAAGGGTGCCATCCTCCTTCTTTGAGAAAAGTTTTGGATAACCCCATCTGGAAGAGTTGGTCCATATAAAACAATTGTCCTTCAAATCCTTTAACTACCACATGAGATATCAGACCTCAGTAGGTGCCATCCAATATAGAGGAATATAGAGTAGATATGATCCTAGACCATCATCCATTATAAACTCCACCTCCGTATTATAAGGTAATCTAGAAAAGTTTTCGGGAAATACATCCTTGAAATTATCTACTTTTATAGGAAATTTAGCCTGGCCTAAACCTTACTCCCTTATGAAGAGATTGGATGTCACTATGATTAGCCCACCTAGACCATGATGCTCAGGTCTAGCACTACTATCCGAGATATACCACTCACCCTGATGTATATATATTCTACCATATGGTGATGTAAATGACATAATTATATGATATAGTCCTCTAAGGTGTGATATTGAACGCGCTAATGTATATATATAATGACATATAAGCATACCATCTCATGAAAAAAGAGGACCCACCAGAATGTGTAACTTCTTACATGATGGTGAAAGACCCTACAATAGGTTATTGCCTCTGATCAAAACAATAATGGTTTATTTAGGGTCATTACACCACAGTAACATAGTAATTTCAGCTCCAGGGTTTCAACGATTGAAAATGAGAAAAATGAGTATGACTCACCTATATCGAAATATTTATATACTATAGTGAAGGATAAAAGAATATTCCCTAATACTATAGACATTCTGGTTGCCTAATCCAATGGAATTAGATGTAAATCATGTATCTGGCTTGATCCATGGCTCGGTGAATCAACAAGAATATCATGGACAAATCTTCTTTTAATGAACTACTGGTGATCCGGGGTCTCACTACAACTGCCTTGACCTCCTCCTCATCCAGCCATTAAGGTGATACTCCCAATCCCCACTCGAATCAGTGTAAAATAACCTTCTCATAATTGTGGAGGTGATGTGGACCATCTTTGACTTGAAGCTGATGGAATGATTCGATATTAATTCAGATGATTCCCCATATATACGCAAGAACGTCACTCTGGTGGGTCTCTTTCACTAAACCGATTTATATTCCATTTATGTTTGAACTGTTTACACACTACAGAGCTACTTACATGGGTAACCTAGCTAACACATACTAGATAAGAAACATTTATGGAACCCTTCCTTCCACTGGAAGAACTACTAGCCTAATGTGGAACTAGCCTACTGTGGCCAGTACTGTCACCATCCCTCAGGTTGCACAAATTGATAAGATAATAATTTATTACATCAGAAAAGTTAGGTTTGATGAAAACATTCAACTTTGTATGGATGAAACATTAGAGACCATCCTCAATGAATCTAGAACACATGATTCATAACCAACTAGAAGCGGTAAAAAGCACTTCAACTCTCTTATTTATGTTAAATACTCAATAAATGACATAGAACACTGCTCAAGATGCCTGAACACATTTGATCTATTAGCTATCAGTGTCCAAGGAATGAAATGATCATAGAAGGAAGTCTATAAATCAAACCATAATATGCTCTGATGATGACTAGCGTGGGTAATCACATCCCACTAGCACTTGGAAAATCCCACATCATATAAGTAGAATTTTTGAACCTCTTCTATGGAGGCATATAAAGCTACTCAATGATAAAAAAGGTACACTCTTGACAAGACTGATAATCCTATGGAAATCCATCCTTTGAGAAGGTGGGTGGTTGCTACAGATAAATCACACAACATAGCGCATCCATTGTAGGTGCAACTCATGGAGTACCATGCATGGACAACATTAGATGTAAAAAATTTAGGTACTATTGATTTAGTGTAGGTATTAGGTACAGTAATAAGTAACTAACATAGAAATACTAGTGGTATGACTAGCATATCAGGGTCTAACACATCTAGAGAATGTTCATCATCGTATTCCTAGAGTACAATATGAGGACGTCGTGGTGGAATTGGACTACAAATTCAAAGCATACACCTCAAAAAAATCATTAAGAAAATTATGGAAACAACAATGGAATTTGAATGTAAGAAAACTCTCTATCCAATGAATACTTCATGAACTACATGAAATGAAGGCTTGGTATTGGTATGTTCTCAGTTATATTATTTGGGGGTTTCAATAGATGAAGTGTCAATAGTACCGTGAATAATCATTTATTGGTAACCATTTCGTTTCATTATATAATTGATTACCAGGTTCACTAATTTGTCATTCATAAGCATGGTAAGGTGGGATAAGGATGTGAAACCATTCCACTTTTATGTTATCAATTTCTTATAACATGGATCAATGTTCCTTTAAAATGTACTATCATTCTATGTGAATTAGGTCCCATTCTCCTTTTCAATGAGAACAACACAAATTTGAATTTTAAATTAAATGATTGATTCAGTAAATTACACATTCCAACCCATGTAGGCCTATACAACCACATTAATTATATTAAGAAATAAAAAAAACACATCCCCAAAATTAGTACATTTATATAACAACAATCACAACATTCCTCAGCAATTACATGCATATCAAGTAATATAATGCAATAAAATGTACCAATATGTAATGGAAATATTCCTAACATGATAATTCGTGGTTTCTAAAATGATGCATGTAATAAGGATCCTTGACCTCATATCATCCATCCAAGGATGAAATGAAATTCTAAAAAAAATCAAAAACTCCACACAACATGAGTTCCACCCAACGGTGAAATTATATCACTAGTAATAGGAAAATCCATTGATGCAATTATAATTTAAGAAACATGGAATTTACCCAAATGATGGGTTCGTAACTCCCAATCATGACTTATGACCTTGTCCCAATCCTTCTTATTATATTGAAAATTATCTCAAAATAGTAAAGCAAGAATGGAAAACCCTCTAATACCATCTTTTGATGTCTCAAACCCAAATTCCACAAAAGTGGTTTCCCACTACTAGTGGTCTACATGACCTAAAGCTCATCTCCCAAACCGCTAGAGGATCATTACTAAACGTGAGGGCCTAGGGTGTGTATATAGCGAATCTATGCCCCCATTTACATAGTGCATCATAGTAGACACTTATAAGGATAGTCAAATAGTGGTGGCAATAACTAAGCATGATGCATAGTGGAATGATATAAGGGTAATAATAACTTAAATAACTGGAATATCGTACAATTGTTGATGATAATACATGTCATGTCACTGGAAAGATGGATGTCATGGATACTAAGTTGTTGAAATATATACAAAAAAATGAATAAAAAAGGAAATGCATAACTGATCCCATGCATCATGTGGTATAGCTCATTCATCATCCACCATATTCATCCTATCACAACAAGAAATCATGTGAGTAATCATTATGCTTACCTTTATGAACACTTATAGACATGAAATATACCTCATGTAGCAAATAATTCCCGGAGAGGGTGTCAGATAAATCCTTCTGGGCCACCACCAACGACATACCCAACATACGACCCTTGTAATGGAATCGTAATAGTGTACAAGCATGTATATATAAACTAAAGTATTACAATCTAATTAAAAACACAAGTACATGATTTATCCCTATGCTTATGTCTGAAAAAGGCAACTATTTCATTAATTAATAAATTACCAATTTATATTAATAGGACACATGTGGCATAATGGAACTGACATCACTTCATGATAGTATAAATATTGAAGGATTCAATATGTAACAAGGTAACCATAATTGTTAATTAATAGGAAGTGCTTCCACGGAATTATCCCTGGAATATTAGACCTTAGGGGCCACAAACATATTAATAACTGATTCCATGAAAGGAGTATGAGTGTAATCCAAGGATCATTATCAAATTCACCACTATAATAATGTTTGTAACCATGTCCATGGAATTCATCCTACCTAAATGTTGAGATAATAAGTCTACGTGACCTACGATGTAACCCAAGAACCTCATGTCATGCTGGATCCAAGGTATCATATAATAATAAAAAAGGGATTCTATGGTGTAATAATGGGCATCCAAATATCGGAATGTATCATGTTACGGTCTAGGTCTAACCCAAGGAAACAAGAATCCTTGAATTAGAATCACGTCCTTGAGTGCCCAAGGAATTCCCTCATGAATCAAAGAGATAACCAGATTCATGATTTCCCAAAATTATGTCAAGGTTTGTGTGCATAATGTTTCACCTTACACATCATTTAATAAAATTAATTTGTTCTATGATGACTATGCCATTAATAAATTTACTTGGTTCAAGATTTTCCTATTATTAGTTTGAGAAGGCTTATTATATGAAAACTTTTTAATTAAAACAACGTAATTTTGGTTCTATTAATAAGGTTCATTATACCTCCTCCCATTGACATGGAAATGTGTGAAATGGGTGTGCAAAAAAACATGCATTTACATTTAATAAGGCCAACTCATATAATGAAGTATTCTTTCCATAATATCATTTAAATTAATTACATACTTTTAAGATCATTACTTATGTGGGTAAAGTGAAGTCATAATCCACACTCTTCTAAGCATTTAATGATTCAATAGGAATTTAATTTAATGAGGCTTACCATTAGTGTGGTCAAGTGCGAGCACACCCGAATGATGTCACAAAAGTGTTAACATACTAAAATATCAATTATGTAATATCACCACACAGGAGTGCTAGTAGTTGCGGAAATGGCCCCCAAAAACAAATTACATTTGTTACCAGAGCATAACCATATGTTTCTCATGTATACTAGCATGGAATATAAATTCAATACACTACAACTGATGAAATAGATAGACCCACACTTCAATTCCAAAATCTGTTAACTTGAGGGATGAATTATACACCGCCCACCAAGTATTCTTATGACTCTCCTCCACCAATACTAGCATCTAATTTTTCTTGTATTGAAGTTGATCTCAGAAAATAAAAAAAGCACTGGCACATCGAAAACTAGGTTGATTAGAAGAGATATGAAGAGAATATTAAAAAAATCGAGTACCTAAAATTGTGCATCATACGCGCTGAAATGAATCTAAAAAGGAAGCCAGATGAAGGAGATCTCTTGATTCTAATATTTTTCATCTGAACTATCTGAAATGGGAGAAAATATATGGTTATCCCACTACAAATCTGTTAGGCCCACATAGTCAAATACCCTAGGGGTGAATCATGGTATGATAGTTTAAAACTACATCCTCTTAGGATCATATGTCATCATTAAACTAAACACACTTCTCTCTTTCCCCCATAAATATTTATGAATAGAAATTAAATCATGCACATGAAACTACAATTTTATTTGGTTAACCCTCACTATGTTATGTCCAATGTGAATACAAAGACAATGTGTTGACATACCAAATCCCAAAAGGTGACTAAAAATTTTATAGTAGGTTCTAGATCACTTTTATGACAAGTATCACTAACTATATAATGTTTAAGAATATCTCACAACTTCCCCAATGGTCTCTCCATGTGTATCTTTTTCTGGCACACTGTTGGTGGAAAGGATCAACATCTTCCTCTTCCTTTTCACAGTACACTTAGAAGTGTTTGACTCAATATTTATATACATGTAGTTTTCTTCATTATGCTTAATAAATAAATCCATAGTTGTATATGAAATCTCTATTAAATTTATTCTTTAATACAATTTATGAATATTACATTACTATAAGTGTATTTTGAATCTTCAAACATATGTGCATCTCATGGGTGTCTTGCCACCATGTTAATGCCTTGTGGGCATAATATTCCATTTTCAAGGGAAAAAACATGTCATCACATTGTACATTCATGAAACTCACTATATGAATGAATCTCCATTCTAGCACACACACCCACTTATTACATGAAACTCTATTCTGGCGTGAAACTCTTACGAGTAACTCACTACATGTGCAGAACGTCCATATTTCATGCAACATACTGCTTATGAGGAAACCACTAAATTTATTATCCAGAGCTATTATTTTCTCTATGTGTTGAGAATACTCAAATTAGGGGGGGGGGGTAAATTTCTATTTATAGGAATTTTTTCGACAATGTTCGAATCTCACACAACTTTCCTCGAGTACGCATGTCTCAATCATGTTAGTGACATTCACACAAACACACCTTTTGCAGAAAACCATAAAATTTTTGAACTTATTTACTTTCCCATATGTTTATGTAATTATATTTAAATATGGATTTAACACAACTTTTTATACCTACTAAAAACATTCATTGAACATCCTTTTCCAAAAACGATTTCTTATATTCTTTAATTATTTTGAAAACACTAGGAAATGGTTCCACATAGTATATGATATTTTTGGACGAGATTTAGAGAATTCATTCCCTTTTCATGGTGCAATGTCAACATTGTTGGTAATAAATATCGCTAGAACACCAAAACTGACCATAGAAACCAGATTTTTCAATAAAAACCCTCATCCTAAAAAATTATCAATGTTATGTTGAAATATTTCTTCCCAAAAATCCCCCCTTTTGAATGGTTAACAACTCTTCATATTTTAATTCATCATGAAATACTTATTATTATTGTACCACCATTAGATTTAGGATGTTTTTATAGAGAAAAATTTCTTAATCAAAACACACTCGAAGACCACCTGATCTATGCTCGACGTGAGAATGATGAGTATAATGAAAAGTTCATCAAGGAATCACTTCATTATAAAACCTCTCATCTTATTTCCTCACAAAATCCATCTGTGTTGATATATATCCATTAAACTATTCCCATTATCATCATCATATTTAAAACATCCCCTATTAATTAACTCCACCTATCTTGTTGGTCCACCTATCAGCTTCTCCCCATGTCTTGAAAAAGTAATATTCTCCCTTATATAGCCACAATTTCTCCCCCATTGTCAATGATCTTTAAGGTGAACACATTGTGGTCTGCAACATAAAAAAGAACACATATCCGTGCATTAGGGAAAAACAAACCATACATCATGGAGAGGGGGTACTTCATCCACACATTATCATGTGTAGGGTGTCGACTAATATCTCAGAGCCAGTCGATGCCTCTCAAACTCATCTTTAGGTAATTCCTTTGTCAGAATGTCTCCAACCTATTGTTATGTAGACAAATACTCTAACATCACAAGCCCATTACCTACCTACTTCTAGATAAAATGATACTTTATTTCAATTCCATTTTCCATTGGGTGATGGTATCAGTATTTTATATGATTTATATCACTTGAGTTATCACAATGGATTCTGATTGGACACTTTATTTGAACTCCCATATCATCAAGAAGATTCTTTATCCATAATAATTGCATCCAAGCATGAGTGGATTCCATATTCTCAGCTTATGTGGTGCTCAATGAAATTCAATCTTGTTTCTTTCTATTCCATGAAATACAAAAAACATCAAGACAGAATGCACCACCCAACGTTGAATTTCAATCATCTGCTAAACCGACATAATCTCCAACATTAAATAACTATAACACTTGCTAAAAGTTTTCATTGTATAGAAAACCAAATTCAACCATGGCCTAGATATGCTGAAGAAATATTTTCTCTAAAATAATTGGGATTTACCAAGGATTTATTTGATATATAACAACTTGGCATGTGAAAAAAATTGTTTCAGGTCTTGTCATTTTCAAGTACAATAATCATCTATTGATTTTCCTCTGATTTATGATATTAACATCATTTCATTCATTATACCATTAATGTTTCATATAGGTAACCAATAAATTTGTCATATCCTTATTTCTATACATTATAAATTTTCTTGTACACTCATTAGAATATATATATTGATAAATTAATGGTTCATTCTTTCTTTATGTCACATGTAAACCATGAAAAAAAATCAGTTCACCAATCAATAACATTTTGAATTAATTTTTCAAGGATTCAAAAAACATTATGCACTGTGCTTCATCAAATGAAATATATATTATTCCCTTGACATATAACATCATCATCTATTGATTAATTCCTTTTTTCACATATATGTTACAATCATCCCCGCTATGCCAGAAACTGTTCTTTTAAAAAACTAATCTAGTCCTGAATGACATGATCTTGGTAAATCCATTGACCCATATAATTCCTTCTCCAACTGAAAACAATGAACTCATCTTTATAAAAATGAATATTCTCCAGTTGATCTATATAAACCTCTTCTTCTAGAACCTGATTATGAAATTGTGACATGATGTCCATCTTGAAATCATTTAACAATGTTTGCACTATTTTGACTAAGAATAATATAATTATATCTAGCCATGAAACCAGTGAAAATATCATATCAATAATTATACCCTCTTTCTGGGAGTATAATTATCACACTAATAAGGATTTTTTGAAAGATAACAACATCTTAATTCTTCTTGTTACGAAATACCAATTTATCCCAAATAGAAGTATTGCCTATTGGTCTCAAAAAAATCTATCAGGTCATATTTTTTCCTATTTGGTATTGATATTCATTCAAATACTGAATAAAAAAATCATATCTAGTAGATTCATAAATAAATTAAGTCTCTACCTATGATATGTAAGATGTTTACTGTAGAGTCTTCATCCTTTTTGTCTGCACTGGTGTTTTCTACTCATGAATTATGTTTTACCTACCAACTATAGTTCTTCTCATTGGCTTCTTTGTAGATACTGATATATTCACATACGTTTCAATATTTGAGTCTTCTGATGAATCATTCATTAGAACTATAAAATCCCTTTATCTGCATATCTCTTCATCACTATCATCCAGAGTATGATCATATACTTGTTGAAGATTCTTCTAATTCAATATAATTGTTATATCATGGAATTCAATTACCATTCCATGATTCTCATTGAATCATTTATATGATTTTATTATATTGGAATAGCCATGAAATATCACCTCTTCTTCATGGGATTCAAAATTCATGTGCTTCTCCTTTTTGATAATAAAACACTTACTTCTGAAAGTAAAACAACGTTGGATTCTTCCCATGCCGAAGATGATATGAAGTTTTTTCCTATTATAGATTAAATAATGCTCTATTTTATATATAGACTGATTTCCCTACTTCTTCATTTTAAAACATATCTACAAGGTCTTTCAAAAAGGTCATTTCCTTATCCATGTTTTGGATAATACAATTTATCCTCTTTACAAATCCATTATGAAGAGGAGTTCGTATAGATAAAATGCTGTTTCTTTTCCCATGTCCCTTTATATTATCTTCCACTTCGAAATTTGTCAACTTTGTAACATTATCTATTCGTATCTTCTCGGTTCTTTGACCAAGTATCGTCTCAACTCCTCATTGATAATTCATTATGCAACTAGACACCTCATATTTGTGATTGATGAATGAATCCCTTGCCAATATTCTGAAATATTATATGAAGATAACATAATATCTCCACCCAATAATAGATCATGGCAAAATAGGTCTGCTAACAACAATATGAACCATCCCAAGCAATTTTGGTAAAATATCTCTTTTTCCCAATATATCTTTTGAACGATCCTACCTTGTTGAAAAGCATCACATGCTTCAGTATGATCACATGATAATCATGAGAGGTCTCTGAAAACAACATATTTTACCAGATCATCCATGTAATTTTGGAAATAGTTTCCAATACATTTATTCCATAACATTTTTTATTAGTTATTATAATGAAACCACATATCATCTTCTCTATTTACAGTGTAATGATTTCCCATTGAATTCATTCGTCACAAACACACTTGACCATATTTTTCACTAATGATATATAAAATCATTGAAAAACATATGGAATGTACCAAGTCACATAGTTGACTGAAACATAGTATGTTGTGACTAAGACATTCTAAAACCATGATTTCAACACATGTCATGTCTTTCCCCTCAAACATGATTTTCAATGGGCCAACAAAATTTAGGCCTTGTTCACTACCAAATTTTATGATAACCTCCTTATTGTACCAAATTCCAATCACCATATTTTTATTTCCTATCATATGATATTTGTAGCCACTATCAATAATACATATTCCACTATGATAGGATTATTTAAAATAAATATCTACAAATACATCCTTTTATACTCTTTTCTTCTTGATCCATGATTTTTATTTCATTCTTGTTATGGATTGATTATATTTTTCTTCTATAGATTATGATTCATCATATCCATCTTGAAACACCAAAAAAAAGTTATTTGTCAACATTCTTTATGGTTCACTAATTTAATGCTTGTGACCAATTTGGTTATGCTTTATGACATTCAATTTGCAAGGTTGATGTATAGTATCTGGGCATGTGTTCAAATCCTCCACTATAGAAATTGTGTACCTGGAAATATATTATATAGTATTGCACTCTTTTTTTCTTCCATTATTTTTATTATGCCCTTATGTATCAATTTCATAGGAAAAACACATTTTTGTAGTTCCCCATCTTTTTCAGAAGTAACAACTTATGCGAGGTGTACTACTGTGTTTCACATCGGCACTAGTAGTGGGCCCTTGAGTTTTATAAACATTATAAATCTTCTTTGTGCTCAAATCAATATTCATATTCAAAGTGGGTGATTATGGTAAGAAAATAATCATCACAAATCTTTTATTTTGATCAACCCTCAATCAAACATGACATTTTGAATTGAATTTTTCTTTTGTTCTGTAGGACCTTTACGCTCTACCTACAACTTCATGGTTTCCTAAATGGCCTGCTTTCCCCATGTCGTACTGATAATCAACATTATTTGTTGACCGTTGATATTTCATTGTAGACCGATGACCTAATATTCATGTCCATTGATACATTTTATTTAATATATTTTAGTTTGGGCCAAACTATTAATTTACCTTTTCGGTTCTTCGGTTTTGCGCATGTACCCAACTTCCTTATCTATTCTTTATTTCATGGAAGATGTTATATTTTCAATTCCTTAATTCATATCAGACTTCTCTTCTTCCTGCTGCTTCATTTAGAGTTTGCAATCTGGAAACTTTTTGTAATATTTTTAAAAATTTGATCTCCAAACATATAATTCGTCAAGAGTGGATTCTAATTTGGCATGAAGATCAAATCTTCCTTTGACTTATCCTTATTAATTGTCACCTTCTTCATTAATTTGGGAAATTCCAACAATAGACACCATAACATTCACTTTATGATCCTAGTAGTCTTACAACTCTTCAATATCAGATTATTCTGAACTATTATCTTCTTTTAATAGAAGAATCTTCTTCATGTAGAATTTTTTAATAAAATTTATCTTTCCATTAACATAGGATAATGACTTATTAATGATATTTTCAACATCATCCTCTATGTCTTCATGAATCTTATTGTGGAAACTTATTGTGAGATGACCAGCCTTTCCACATCAAAATCATTCAAGTGGTTGTTTCCCTTTAAACATTCATTATTCATTTTGAATATTTTGGGAATGGTGTGACGTCACCTTATCTATCAATTCATCTTCCTGAACATCTTCAATGAATAACATCATCATGGTCTTGAACTCCACATTCTTATACATCCCCTTTTTTGGAGGCTTGTTATTATCATTTTCATTTTGTTTGCAATAAGAGTACTTTTCAAGCTATCATGTGTCATTTGCATGATATTTTTATCTTTCATAATAGGCACATTTAGATAAAATCAATGTTTTAGTTTCAATAGAATGTACATAATAGTATTTTTGTATTCAATAATTTTCTGAGACCATTCGATGTCTTCTATAGAAATTATTACACGATTACAGAATATGACAACGTACTTATTAGGTTGCATTCTGAGATCATAAAATTTGTTAATTAGAACATGTAGCATTTCTTCACTAACTTTAGAGTTCCCTACATAAATATTAATTATATAATCCCACATAGAATGTGATGAATTACGTGAAATCACATTCTTATATATTTCATTTGATTGGGGTGCCCATAAATGCTTGATTCCATTTGAATCAACATCTAATTCTCATCGACCAGCTTTTGATAAAGTACCACTATCGACACAAAATGATATTCCAGGCAGAGCTACTATAAAGACATATAGTATTATGATTTGATGTAGTAGTGAATCTAATTCTTCCATAGATGAAAAATAGTTTCCATCATGAATTTTAATCCCTTTTTTATTGAACACCACTTTTTACTGAGGCTGATTCAATGACTTATAACCCGTCCCTCTAATACGAATCATTAGACCCACAAGATCAAATAACTGAACAGTGGGGGGGGGGTTAATTAGGGTATGTTAGATAAAAATGACTTCCCCTTGGGATCCTGTTTCATCATTAAAAAACATAAATATCTCATTCTTAAATAAAAATATATGAACATAAATTAAGTCATGAAAAATACATAAAAAATATTACTTGGGTTGCCCTAACTGAGGTATATCTAGGGAAAATAAACGATTATTTGGAAATGTACCAAATAAACTGAAGCTTAATAAAAAATACACGGTTAGATATAGATCACATGTACCCCTAGCTAACTATAATTACAATGTTTATTATTATCTCACTGCTTCCCCAAGATTCAATCCCTATTTCTTTTTCTCTAAATAACTGATGGTGGAATGGTTCATTTTATTGCTCTTATTTTTCTCAATAATATTGAATGGGATCCACTCACAGATTATAGAATTATTAGTCTCTTAATTTTCTCTAATGAAAACATCCTTAGTTCTAGATGAATGCCCTGTTGAAGTCCCATTTTAATCCATTTGATTATTTTTTTGGGGAAAAAGTTGTCCAAGTAACATTGGTTGTATTTTATATTTTGGCCACTCACACATCTAGGATACCTAGTTTGAAAGACCATGTACCAACTATGTGATACGAATCTGCCCAAAATATAGGCCATCTTCACAATTTAGTTTAACCATACATCCTCCCCCATAGTGTTTACTATGTCCATTCGACAAGACCATTATTTCCAAAAAGTTGGGTTCTGTGATCCGAAAGATCCCCTAAAACTTGTGTGACCTTATATAACCCATTATGAGTCTATATTATGTCTAAAATAATTAATTATATTGAAATTTAAAGGATCTATACCAATGTCAAAAATTGGGTTCTTAGAATCCATAACATCGAGGATATGTATTGGCACGTGCACATAGATGTTCGCTTGGAATGGAATAATTATGTGATAAAATAAAAAATTCTTATTGATACCCCTTATAGAGAGATAATTGTGGATAAATATAAATAAATGGAAAATATGTATTATATAATATATTTTCAATGATTCATGTTGTAATCTGTGTCTGGTGAACTATTTAAAATGGATAAGGATATAGATGCATTAAAAATTATTTATTATTTCCAAGAGTAATAAAAAAAGTGAGATCATAATGAAAATTTTGAGATATCAATTTCAAATATATATTCAATCAATAAGAATGGAATTTTGATGGACCACATGTACTCAAGTCAGTTAGTTATATTGAGAGATTGGTGACATTCGGGTTCACACTGATCCAATTTTTTTTAACTCTTCTCATTTATGCCTCTTAAACATATAAAATCTCAGTATTATTTGATAATTATAATATAAATAACATGAAAGAGTCATTAATAGAATTTTTGTATTTTAGATTCCGTGAAGATAAATATATATTGAATTCCAACTATTAGGTTCTTATGGTGAGGACGAGGAGGAAATGAATTTCTAATGTAACAAACCAATGTTTAAACAATGAAATTCTCTTATTATAATTCCATCTTATAGTAAAATCATATAATATTATCTATTGAACAAAATAAAAATATTATAAATCTATAATGAATAAAATAAAAGGTATATATATATGTAAAGGAATATATACTTAGGAAATAGTAACTTCACCTTTGGAATAATACTGTGACCATTTTGGATAGAAAAATTGCCAATAGAATAGTAACCAAAATAATTAAAGAATAAATTATATTTTCCATCTTATAAGTGAAAATTTGATATAAATATATCATACTATAGGTATGTAAATCTTTTAAGAAATATTAATTATGTTATGGTATCTTTTTCAGTCATTTATATTTAATTATGTTTTATGACAATATAAATAATCTATAAGAAAATTTATTTTCATAAAATATATTCCTAAATAATAATTTCAATGAATTATGATTATAATATTATTTTATGTTACCTTAATTAATTTTTCAATGTGTTAGAAAAACAATTTAAATTTTTAAATTTATATTTTTCAAGAAAATTATGATTATAATTAAAAATTAAATTTTTCATATTTAGAAAATTATTTTCATAAAATTGATTTCAATTTCGAATTCTCTATGTTGAAAATTGGTTGTGATAATTTTTTTGATTTTTCTGAAATCCCGAATTTTTGGGGAATAGTAAAATACGATAATTTAATGAATAATCTAAATAAATGATTTATTGAGTCATTGATGCTGTTCTTCCAAGTAAATCACCTTGGGTGAAAACTCAAATAAACATTTTACGGCTTTTGGTCACTAGAATCATTAAAATTTCTTGTCTTCAAAAAAATAATAAATTATGAAATAAAATATTGAAAAAATCCTCCTCTCCTCCACTATAAATACAACCCATCTTAACCTCTTCCCCTCAAAACACTCAAGCCATGTGTATAATCCAAATTCTTCTCAATTTCACCCTTTTTCCATATCCCACAACTAACATCACACCGTCTATTTAGAAAACCAAATTTTGTTCCTTAATGTGGTTCACAAAGAATATATACGGATGTCATAAATTCATCTTTTCATTTCTTTTATTTCCATTCAATTTCCTTTCATTGTTTTCCTTTTCTCAACTCATTTCGTCCAAATGTTATGACGACTCCAGTAAATTCAATTTACTAAAATTTTGTTATTATAATAAAACAATTCAACATCATCTCTCCTCTCCCTTCATTTTATACTATAAATGTAAACACAATCTGAGATTGTTAATTCATCACATTCAAGTATGACGGGTCGTCAATTTCTTTAATCGTCTTAAACTATGGCCAGGAAACCTTTTCATTGGTTGAACTATAATATAATATATTAATTTTGTGTAATTTAATGATCATTAATATTTTGTAGAAATGATATCAATTTATAATGAAAAATGTGTTTGTTGTGATAAAAACAAACCAGTTATCCAAAACAGTTATCATTAATGTTTTATATAATGATTCATCTTCAATACAAATAAAAAATGAATTTAATAACCTGTTAATATTCTATATTCTCACTAATAACATATGAAAACAATTCCAGACAACCATTACCGTCTTACATGTTTATCTTTATGTGAATATAAGTAAACAGATTTTGAAACCCAAGGAAACAACCACTCCCAAACAACAATATTTAACTTATTATCTTAGTTAAAGTGCCCTGAAATAAATTAATAAAAATATAATTGTAAAGACCAATCCTTAAAACATTACTTAATCATGAGTTAAAGAAAGAATTAACATTGAGGATCTTTTTTAGGTTTAGAGTTTTATAGATTTAGGCCTTAACTATTACTTTACAACTCAAATATTACAAAGTAAATAGTTTTACTCAGTATCCATTTTTTTCTAAAATAAAAACTCTTAAAAGAAAACTTGAATTAATTTCTTGATATAATTCTTCTTGAATTTATCATTTCACTTAACCATCCTTATACCCTTGGATGAGTATAAAAATCTCACTAAGGGATATAAAATAAAGAATGAAAAAATTAGTCTATCATACATACAAAACATATTCCCATTATCATACCTCATAAAATCAGAATATTTATGAAAAACACATAGAAATCATAAGTCATAAAGGTAACTTGTTGCATCCAAATCATACATACATTATAGATATCACAGCTATGTTGGGAGTTATGTTTAGAGAACCCATCATAGTATATTACAAAAATCTCTTAGGAGAAACCTTAATGTTTAACTCCATCACATTACCCAATGCATTGGAAGCTATCTCGGCCTCAACCACCCTATGTTTATCACAAAACTAGCAGCATTCATAAATAATGCCCAAGAACCATAAAATTATCGTAACACATAACATTAGAATAAAGAAAGATAAAATTTCCACATTGCAATCACAATGTATCATTTAAATGTATTGAGATGATAAATCCATTATCAAAATCATTTTCGATACCAAAATACATATAACGATTTTATGGTATTCACTTTTCCTTTAAAAAACAAAATGGCTTGTAGAGGATGCCAAATATCAAATAAGGCACACTGTGGTGAAAAGGTTGTTATCACCACATACGTTAAAAAGAAACATTCCCATTGTCGATTAGTAAAAAGATACATAGAAAAAATATCCCCATTGATGAAATGAAAAGTAAAAGGGATTTATTCACAATATAAAAGAATGTTGTGTACAAATCAAAACATGCCTCAATGAAAGGAGATTGTGACGAAGTCCCTTACAAAGATCATTTTGTAAATAAAATATATAAATACTGTGTTTTAAATATAACAACAAATAAAGAAAGTATAAATACATGATCAGATATAAAAATTCCATTCTCACATAATCAATGAATGACATAAACAAGAATGAGAAGATCAACCAAATGAATGAGTATTTGGGTTAAGAAGTTTCATTACCTCATGTCTGACTTGTCTCTTTCATTCGATAATTTCTTGAATAAAAAACTAATGTAAATTTATACTTAATTAAGATATTTTTCACGTTTATTATTCCTTTTATATCACTTATTACCACGCTATAAAAATTATATAATTATTTAAGTTAATATCGGTTGTTTTGTCAATATTGGGTACTTGAGTCGAAAATAAACTTGTTATTATTACAAATTGTCCATGTGGAAAAAATTCCATTATCTCCAGAATGATATTAATGATTTAGATATCATACATATCCAGTATATATGTATTTATAATATTATATATCATTTGGACCTATGAAATGAAATTCCTCATTCATGGAGGCGGTAAGTCGTACATACGCATGAACAATACTTTCATTTCTATTTTATAATTAATGGAATGAAAACATAATGAGACATTATTATATTATAGTTACATTATAATATCATATTTTATATATGTTACATATATTCATTAACATTATCTTTTATACGTTCCATGTAAGGCATGAATTAGTCATATCACTTTGATAGGGTTGTAGTCTGCACTTCATCAAATAAAATTATCGTATTTACCCATTATAGAATCCATAAAGGTATGATATAATTGAAAAATATAGAAACATATAAAAAATATGAATAGATTATATATCACATATAAATAAAATTCTATCATAATGTCTACAATGAGAGGTTGTACAAAAAAATCAAACAAGCATCGTTTCGCGATGCAGTAGTTCATCGTCCACAGAAACAATACGTTCTAAATCAATTAGATGGAGGTGTGTTAATGTGTATATAAAATTATTCTCATAAAAACATCATAATATTTTTAGGATACTAGTTTTTTATGTAATCAATGAATAATAATAGAATATGGAGTGATGAAATAAAATAAAAAATATAACTTGAATGAAATCGTTTCCTCTAAATCAAGTAACTCCATTTGGTTTGAACCAAAAGGATTTATTTATGTGCATTATGCCTAAGTTAAGTATTCTAGGTGGAAGAAAGGGATGTTATGAGATTATTAGAGTAGATTTTGGACCATTAAATGGACTTAAAATGGTTGAGTAATTGTTTAGAGTTAATGGGCTTTAATAAGGGGGAAGATGTGTTCTTTAGGAATGATTGAAAATATTATTTTATTATAAACTTAATTTAAATCTCAAAAGGTCACCAAATCATTTATTTAAAAATTAAGGTGATTAATGTTCTAAATAATATCATCCAATTGGGTTTCGACAAGTTCTGGGAATAAAAATTACCTCATATTTTAGCCTTAACCCTTAGTTAACTATTTTAACTTTTATAATGTCCTCTTGTATATTCATATTATGTTGTTAATATATTTAATATAAAAATACAAGAGAACTGAAATGTATTAATAATTAAATTTCAAAAATCATATATTTCATTTGGACAAATATTAGATTTTTTGGATTATTTTATCAATTAATAAAATATTGATTGATTTAGAAAACACATTCATGTCAATTTTTATACTATTCATATAATGACATTTTAAAATACTTTAACGACATTATTAATTATAAAAAACTTCATTAATTCAAATATTTCAATTCTTAATCATCTAAAGTATTCTCGAATATCATAAAAAATTTCAAAATAAATTTATTTTAATATTTATAATCTCGTTTATTTAAAACATTCATTAAAAATGTAGTCACTATATCATCATTGTGTCATAAATAAATTATCTTATTTGATGTCTAAAAAATATAAATAAAATACCATGATTTAGGAAATATTTTTATATTTCTAATGACTATTTATAGTTGAAATAATAACATATAATGCCCCATATAAAATTTTTTTTAGAAAAAGAGATATGTCTAGGATACATTTTCCTTAACATTAAATTTATTTTTATAAAAAGTCATTTTTACATAAAAGTGGCTCCATGGCATCCCAAAATCTACGAAAGGATTCCCATGGATAGAAATGAATCATCCAATAGAATTATGACATGTGTTAGGGTAATTTATGATTATTATAATATTATTTGTTTACCCTTATATACCAGATTTAGCTTTTAACCATGGTAAATAAAATATTTACTGATGTTACTATTTATAATTTATAAAAATTTAAGATAAATTTTTAAAAAATTTTGACCTCATAATTCAAAATATGGAATCCATTTTTCCAAATTCAAAACCCATAATTTTCAAAAATAAATTTTAAATTATTTTTTCTTCTCAAAACCAAAAATCATGTTATTAAGAAATAATAACTATCAAACGATTGACAAGTGTATATGTATAATTAAAAATTGAAATTAATTCCAATGTCCAAATATTCATTATATAGTAAAAATATAACCCAATTTCACATTAAAACTAATTAAAAGGGAAAACTAACTATATTAATAAAGTAGATGAAAATACAGTTTTGAATTAAAATGCATTATTTTTCACTACTCATAAAAAATTTAACTATATGAAAAAATACCAAAATTTTTTCCAAATAAAATTTTGATGTCCTTATTCGAATGAAAATGTTTATTTTTTAAAATGGAACATATAAAATTAACAAAAACTACATTTAAAAGGGGTTTTCCATCAAGAGGCGGCAGAATTACATTTTAAAAATATTCAAGTATTTATACATAAAATTTAGATTCATTCTCATTTTATGACCTTAAATTTTATTGGATTAATGTTAAAAAAATTTAAAAAAAGTTTAATAATATTTTAGTATGTTCTATTAATTACCCCCAATACGATGGCTAAGAATTAACTACGATTTAAAATAATAATAATATTATATTATTATTTTGTATAACTAAAAGATGTGTGAAATGTAAGATTTCAATGAAACAAGTTGTTTCATATTGAGTGTGCTATCAGACATAGCATACCCATGAATGTAAAATTAAAATTTAATTCAGATATATTAATAAATATGAAAATTTCATATTCTTCATTTACCTGGGATGATACATCCTTCCCCACTTATGGAAATTATGTCCTCTAAATTATAAAATTTGGCTCAGAAACATCATTGAAAGTCCCACATTGGAAAAATAGTCAATAAAACTATCACTTTAAAACAATTAAAGATAATTAAAATATCACTCTAGATTACATATACAAGTATTCTACAGAAACTTGGATATGGAAGAGAAACTTAGTGTCATGTTTTGATGGAGAGTGAATAGAAAAGACGATTAGGAAGAAGTTAACCACAATAAAACCACAAACCCTTGATAGGTTAAACGGTATTAGAATCCCTAGTAGAAAAATTAAACATATATTTTTTTAAGATCCATTTAATAAAGTTATAAAATTTATTTATGAGATTTACTAAGTACATAAGGAAATTTACTTACTTTTCATGTAGAGTTTCATCCTTTAATAATTTTTTTATCATAAACTCATATTTTCTCCAAATGATGAGTATTTGAGATGACTTGGTCACACCTGAAGCACTGGAATCAATTTCTAGAGAATCACATACTCCAAAAATAATGAACTAAATTTTTTTTCATTAGAAATTAGCCAAAAAAAGGTTAGTGAATGAATAGATAATCTTTAAAAGGATATTATTTTATCTAAAGAAATATTACACTTAATCTCGAAAATTATTCATACATTACCCAATGATTAGAAAATACCATTCAATACACAATTTTCCTTATAATTTATCAAATTAATCCAATCAAATTTTGAAACCCAAAACTCAGAATTATTTCATCACATAGTAATTCGTGGTAAATCATAACATTTATCTCCAAATATCATCAGCTACTCTTAATGTCTCATACTAAAAAGTAATTATCATAATCACATACTCACTAAGATAGGTTAATAATTTCCGTAAATAATTAGAACTACCATATCTCAAAAATAAAAAACATAGATTCATCCAAAATAAAATCTCATCCCTTACTACTCAAATGAAATACCATTGTATTTTATTTTCCATAGGCATATAGTGTTACCCAAAGAGAAAATGTCTTCCAATATAACATGTATCACTTAATCACCAAATAATTTTATTATACTAAGGATATCAATTTTGTATAACATAAGATCCAAAACAAACTTATTCTTGATCAATAAAATCATTTAATTAAAAATAATGATCCATTATAACTTATTCTTGATGCACCATTGCCACCATTCGGTTGTGGGTTCAACTCCTTTATCCTTGACAGATGTGATGGTTTGTCACCCATGTTGTATGTTGTCCTTTTTTAAAACTAAAAAATAAGCCTAACCAGATTTAAACTGAACGGTTTTTTATACCTCTCATTTTCATCCCAACTCATAATGAACTCAATATCTTTATTCGCGAAGTCTTATTTATATTATAATTTTTTTACCTCCCATAAAAACACAATTATTAAATATAGAACATCGTACCTTGATCATGGTGTTCACCTGGTTTCATTGTCATCTTGTTCACGTAGATAAATAGTACATGCACTGAATCAATGATTTTGAGATCCTTCTAAATCATCTACATCATTTATCCAAGTAGACCTCGTAAAACATGGGTGACATGGCTGTTCACAAATTTTTTTAAATAATAATGTATGCCATATAATTTCTAAACATATGATAAAACATAGTTTTTAAGAAATATTCAGACCGATTTTGAGTTGAAACATTTAATCAACGAGCCTTTTAAAATACCATAAGTATGTGATGAAAGACTACAGTATCAAATAAAATATAAATAGGTTGTGCAAGTGTCTTATTCTTTATCAACTTTTTCAGAATCATAATATGATTCAGAATCTCATAATAACGTAAAATATTTGAAATTTCCTTCATAATATTCACCATTCTAGAAAAGATAAGAATATTTAAAAAAAAGGATTTTATTAAATACACATGATCCACAATGGAATCAAGTTATATAGGAGGTGTGTGATATCTCAAAAAATTTCTTTAAAATGGGTTATTTGTTAAAATATGTTTCAGAGATTTTTGGACATGACATTGCAATAATCATTGTATGCAAGTCAACCAAAATATATATTAATTTCTTTTGAGATCCTCTTCATTCCATTGGTAACAAACATTCCTTGATATGAAAATGTTACAAAATAATAATTTAAAATAAATATATGACATATAGACTAACCAGGTATCTAACAAAACTACTAATCCTTAATGTTGTCTAAACCGATATCTGATACAAATTGTAAGGCCCTAGCCTTAAGACATTTCTTAATCCTGAGTAAAATTGTGAATTAATATTAAGTATCTTTTCATGTTTAGAGTTTCCGAGAATTAGGCTATAACTATTACATTACATATATAATGTTACAAAGTAAACACTTCGACTAAGTACCATTTTTTCATGAAATAATAACTTTTAAATGAAACCATGAATTTGATTCTTGATAAAAATCTTCGTGAATTATACCTTTCTCTTAACCTTCATTATACCTTGGAAATAACATTTAAAAAACATTTGATGAGCATAAAATATCAATAAGGGTTTTAAAATAATGAAAGAAAACATTATTCCATTAATAAATAAAAAACATAATCCCTATAACTTACATAACAAAATCATAATATTTATGAGTAACACATAGAAATATTAAATCATAAAGGTAACTTGTGGCATCCATATCATAATTACATTGTATCTATCATGGCTACGTAGGGAGTTACACTTGTAATACCCGTCACATTATATTCCCTAAGTCTTTTAGGAGAAATATTAACATTTACCTCCATCATGTTACCCATTGCATCAGAGAGCTATCTTGGGCTCACCCACCCTAGGTTTATCACGGAAACACCCATATACGTAAACAATTCCCAAGAACCATAACATAATAATAACACACTACATAAGCATCAAGGAAAGATAAAATTTTTAAATTGCAAACACAGTAAATAATTTCAATATATTGAAATAATAAATCCATTATCAAAGCCATATTGACTACCAAAATACATGAAACGTTTAGACGTTGTTTAATTTTTCTTTTATAAACACTATAATTTATATATGAATCCAAATATCAAATAATGCTTGCAGTGGCAGAAAGGTTGTTATAACCGCGTACTTAAAAAAATTAACATTTCCATTTACTGAAATGATACATTAAAAAATGATTCCCTTTGAATTAAATGAAAAATTAAATGGGTCTATAAACCATATAATATAATGTTGTGTACAAATTAAAATATTCCTAAATGAATATAGATTTAGACGAAGTCTTTAAAATAGACAACTTTGTAATGAAAATAGATCAATTATTTTTATTCACTATAAAACTCATAATGAATGTATAAATACATGATAAGAAAAAAAATTAATTTCTCACATAATCAAATAGTGACATAATCAGGAAAGAGAAGATCAAGCCAATGAATGGAAATTCGATAAAGAGGTTCCCTTACCTCGTGTTCGACTTGACTTGTTCGTTCTTTCATTTACAGAATAAAAAATAGTAGTTAATTTCTAAATAATTAAGAACCTTTTCCATGTTTATTATTCATTTATATATCACTTATTACCATGTTATAAAAATTTCATAATTATATAAGTTAATATCAGTCGTTTGTCTATATTTGGAACACTACCACAAAACTGGGCAAGGCATGCGCCTGCCTTTATCAGCGCTAACAGTAAAGCGCTGATAAAGGGTCGTGCCTCTATCAGCGCTTTTTACTAGAACTGATAAACACTCACACAGATTGGTTAAAAACCCACGGGTCCTCTTCCTCCTCCCTGGACCCGGTCAAGCTCTCGCGGAAGCCCTCCTCTGCGCCGCTGCCGCCGCTGCCGCCACTGCCGCCGCTGCCGCCGCCTCCTCTTCCTCCGCTGCGGCCGCCTCCTCCTCCTCCTCATCCTCCACCACGTCCTCGTCCTCCTCCTCCTCCACCGGCGCTTCCTCCTCCTCCTCCTAGTATACAGCCTCATCCTCCTCTTTATCTGTCGGCGCCTCCTCCTCCTCTGCCTACTCCGCTGCCTCCTCCTCCTCCTCTTTATCCTCCTCCTTCGCTGCCTCCACTGCCTCCACCCTGCCTCCGCCCTGCCTCCGCGCTGCCTTCGGTGCCTCCGCTGTCAACACCTCCATCTCCTATGCCACCGGGTCCCCCTCCTTTAGGTGATTCAAATTGAAATTTCATGAATTAATTATGTTTTGAATGGGTAAGTGTTTGGCCAACTATTCCTCGTGTTGAATCTTCAGTTTCCATGGGTGGTTTGGGATTATGGATATGTTTTGATCCTGACTATGGGTTGTTTTTATGATTTCCCACAACTTCAATAGATTTATTTAGTTATTCTTATGTTTTGGTGTTTTCATTTGGTTCTTGTATCTCTTTATCTCCCCACAAACGATTATCTTATGGATATTAATTTTGAGATGTGTTTGAGGAAATATATCAGATTTATTCTTATTGTTCTAAGTCTACCAACCTATTTTTAGGTGTTTCCCAAGGTATTGATGTGAGAGGCATATTTTAATAGAAATATTGGTCTCAATGGTTTTCCATTAATGGGTGGTGTAGGCTCCACTTTTTAAGGGCTCTTAGTTAAAATAAGAGGCTTCAAATGGTGGAGGATCACATCCTAAAAGAAAGGGGGATTCATAATAGAGAAATAATACATAGACGAGTGTAATCCAGAAAAAATAAATGAAGTAGAGGTCATTCATGAGGACTCATAATCTTGGCCAACCACAATTCGAGGTGAATTTTTTTAATTCTTTTATAGTATTGGTTTCATTTCAAAATGGTGAATCCTAGTCATTAATTTCACATATTTTTTTCTTACTTGGTTATGACGGTAGAATTTATAAATTATTTCATTTATTGCATAACCCTTTTGGGTCAGAAAAATGGTCATGGTTTCATGTTCTTTTAGAGTTGTGTTGTGGTACTTGGCATGGAGGACATTTAAGAATTCCATGTTTTGGACCTGGTCTTTTCCGAACTCATTATCATCTTGGATTTTTTTATTGGATTTAGTGCATTAGATGACTATTATAACCATTGGTTTCAGTTACGTACTCTTAACAGGAGATTAAATGTCTTTTATGGAGATTGTGATCTATAACCATGGAGGTCATGACAAGTTTCTTCTATGTTATGGTTCATATCATGTCATTTTTCCAAGTTTTTCCTTGGGGTTGTTGGGAAGTGTTCATCATGTGAAATTCCAGTGGTCATGGAAAAGTACACAAAATCATTTCTAGAGGACTTCATGGGATAACCTCCCCAGTGAGTGTTTGCATTTTCAAACTACTTGATTCACAGGAAGATCCCATTTTCCATTCCATCACATCATAAGGATCTGGCCGATTTAGAGGCGCTAAAAGATCAGCTAGAAGATCCTTAGGGAAATGGTTCTATCTATATGATCATGTCACTATGGGATTTTCCAATTCTGTTTTCAATGAAGTCATATCATAGCATATTAATTTTAAGAGTCTACCGTAGTCATATCTAAGTGACAGAAATTAATAATTACATATTGCCTATAGTATATGATTTGTTTGACCATCTTATAAGGTTGTATTGGTTTTTGAAAATTTTCTAGAGATCAGGGTACCAACAGTTGAGGGTTTGGGAAGAGGATTCTCAAAAGATATATTTTTAATGTCGATATGGAAATTTAAAGTATTTATGAATTCCATTTGGGATCACCGATGCTATATCTATTTCATGGAACTAATGAACTAGATCTTTAATATCTTTATAGACACCTCCATTTTCGTTTTTTTTTAATACTTCTTGGTGTATTACAATATATAGGAGGAGTACTCCGATAATCTGGAAGTTGTTTTGGGTGTTTTTGGAGAGCATTGTATTTATTACAATATTATAAATTCCCCATAATTTTTTTAAGAAGTATTGTTTCATGGTCACATTATTTCCTTGGAAGGAGTTCTAGGTTATCCAGAAAAGGTTCGAGAAGTCATTTCTCCTCTAACCTATATACTCATCCTATGGATTTCAAATAGGATGAATATAAATAAAGAATGGATGAATGCCAATCGGTTGAAAAATGAGTATGAAGAAGGCGTGAAAGAATTTATCATGTTTGCAAAAGATCAGGCATGTGACTCTTCCCAAATCCCTTGTCCGTGTTTACGTTGTTGTTATTCAAAACAAATTATTCCAGATGAGTTGGAAGTACACTTGATCTGTCACGGAATAGATCAATGTTATACATGTTGGAATAAACACGGGGAAATAACGAAGGTATGTAGTGACTGGGGTGACACTGCGTTTTATGGATAATCTGATATGATTACAAACATGAACAATGAAGATGACAGTATGGAGGATGTGAGTACAGATGTGAATGATGATGAAGATAGTATTGAGATAATGACAAGGACCTTCGAAGATGACCTTCATGATTGCCCAAAATTGTTTGAGAAGTTAAAAAGTTGTGCAAAGATGCCATTGTATGCTGGTTGCACTAAATATATAGCATTGTCAGCTATACTGAAGCTGTATAATTTGAAAGCAGATAACGGGTGGAGTGACGACAGTTTTACAAAACTACTTGCCCTCTTGAATGACATGCTCCCAGAAGAAAATGAGCTCCCGAGCCGAACATACGATGCCAAACGAATGCTACGCTCTATGGGTATGATCTATGAAAGAATACACGCCTGCCCAAATGACTGTATACTGTTTCGCAAGGACCACAAATCACTTAATGAATGCCCAAAGTGTGGTGCTTCTTGATACAAGAAAGCTGAATCTAGTCCTACTAAAGTTGTATGGTAATTTCCAATCATTCCAAGGTTTAGATGCCTATATGGAAGTGAGGAGACTGCAGAACAATTAACATGGAATGTAGATACAAGAATTAAAGACGGGATACTACGTCACCCGTCAGACTCTCCTCAGTGAAAGAGAATCCATCATGAGTATCCTGAATTTGGAAACGAGTCGAGAAACCTTCATCTTGCGTTATCTACAAATGGAGGGAATCCTTTTGGTTTTCAAAGCAACAGTCATAGTACATGGCCGGTTATGTTGATAAATTATAACTTACCACCGTGGTTATGCATGAAATGAAAATACATCATGTTATCTATGCTTATATCAGGATCAAAACAATCAGGTAATGATATTGATGTTTATTTAGCTCCATTGATCGAAGATTTGAAATTATTTTGGGATTCAGGTGTTACATTGTATGATGCTTATAGAAAGAATGATTTCAATTTGAGAGTCATGTTGTATGGGATGATAAATGACTTCCCTGCTTATGGAAATTTGTCAGGATATAGCATTAAAGGAACTCAAGGTTGTCCTGTTTGCGAAGAAGGTACACAATAAATTACGTTGAAACATTCATCGAAAACTGTGTTTCTAGGTCATCAAAGATTTCTACCGTGACGACATAAGTACCGTTCTTGGAAGACATCATTCGATGGAAGTTCAGAAGAACGTACAACACCGTCTCCACTAATAGGCGATCAATTTTTTGAGAAAGTAAAAAATGTGGACACTACTTTTGGTAAACCGGTTTCAAAAAACCTTAAGAAAATCGGTTGGAAAAAGAGATCAATTTTTTTTGAATTACAATACTGGAATTGTCTGTATGTAAGAAAATTTATTGATGTTATGCATGCAGAAAAAAATGTTTTTGACAGTGTTATCGGCACGTAGCTAAATACATCTAGAAAAACAAAAGATGGAATTAAGGCTAGGTTGGACAAGGTCGAGATGGGAATACGAGAAGAGTTGGCACCAGTGAAGGGTGAAAAATGAACATTTCTTCCTCCTGCTGCTTACACTCTTTCCAGGAAAGAGAGATATCAGTTTTGCAACTTCTTGAATGATGTAAAGGTTCTAGAGGGGTATTCGTCAAATATCAGTAACCTTGTTTCAATGAGCGACATGAAGTTAAAAGTTCTGAAATCACATGACTGTCATGTTTTGATGCAAAATCTCATTCCAGTTGCTTTACGTTGCATTTTTCCCAAAAATGTCCGCCATAAATTAACGAAATTGTGTTTCTTCTTCAAAGCTATCCGCAACAAAGTTATAGACCCCGCAAAATTTCCAGCTATGGAAAAAGAAATTGCCGTCATATTATGTGAATTAGAAATGTTCTTCCCGACTTCATTTTTTGATATGATGGTTCATTTGATGGTCCAATTGGTGAGAGAGATTCAACTATGTGGTCCTGTACATTACATATGGATGTACCCCATTGAACGGTATATGAAGATTTTGAAAGGGTATGTCAAAAATCGAAGTCGGCCAGGGGGTTGTATTGCAGAGCAATATATTGTTGAGGAAGCCGTTGAATTCTGTACCGAATACTTGTTTGGTGTGGAAAGCATTGGCTTACCGAAATCTCGTCACACTGGGCGGCTTGAGGGTGAAGGAATTTCTGGAAGAAAGGTTGTCACAATCAATATTACAGATCGGGAGCAGGCCCACCTTTATGTTTTTCATAACAGTTTCGACGTTGACCCATATGTTGAAATCCACAAAGAAATTCTTAGGCATTTGAATCCATCAAGGGCTGGAAAATGGATATCAGATACACATAATCGACAGTTTATAGGATGGTTTCGAGATCATATTTTTAAGAAGTCAGATGAAAATCCAAAGTCAATTTCGGAACGACTTCGACGGCTAGCCGGAGGACCAAGTGTGTATGCATTATCATACAATGCTTATTTAGTTAATGGTTATACATTTTATACTAATGAACATGATGAAGATAGTACCATGCAGAATAGTGGGGTTACACTTGTGGCTGAAGCGATGCATGTTTCCGGTGCTAAGAACAGAAATCCAATTTATGCGAATATGTCATACTTTGGCCTCATCAAACAAATATGGGAGTTGGATTATATAGAATTTCAAGTTCCGATATTTCAATGCAAGTGGGTTGATAACAGGAGTGCTGTTAAAATTGATGATTTGGGATTCGTAAAAGTTGATTTTAGTAAGGAAGGGGAGAAAGATGAACCATTTATAATGGCATCACAGGCAGTGCTAGTATTTTATGTTCCAGATCCCGCAAACCGAAACTCGTCAATTTTTCTGTTATCGACCAAAATAGCTGAAGGGTCAGATGAAAATTCAACGGAAGATGACCCTTTCATTGGGACTTCGCAATCATTTCGCAGTGGTCCCAATGTAGACGATGTTTTTTATGTTAGAGGAGACCACAATGAAGGGATATGGATAGTTGATAGAGGGGTCAAATCCCTTCAGCCTTTAAAAAAAGGGAATTCAATAATCAGGTTATTGATTTTTATTTTAATATAGATTTTGTTACATTATGTTATTATCTGTTCACTGCTACTTTTATGTGATCTAAATTAAATTTTAAACCCGTTCTGCAGATAATGACTTCTTCACCTGCTGATGCACCCAATCTCGAGACACAACTCGTCTCTCAACCTCTTGCAACTGGTCCCACTGCTGAGATACAACATGTCTCTCAACCTATTGCAGCTGGTCCCACTACTGACGTACAACATGTCTCTCAACCTATTGTAGCTGGTGTTAGTGCCGATGCTAGCGCTTCGGAGAAACATAATGATGATGCAGAAACTGAGGAAATGGTAGGATATGAAACCCCAGTGAAACAAAAAAAACAGGTGCACTGTTGTTTGACAGTTTTAGAAAAAATCCTTAAGGAAAAAGCAAAAGGCATCAAATATGAGGTGGGATGGAATATGTTAGGCCAGGATGTAAACCCCAACAAAGCCATGTTTAGTAGCTACATTGGAATCATCACTCGACAACGCGTACTGATTGACGTAGAGTCGTGGCACCATGTTGTCAGCGGGTTGAAAACATTAATGTGGGAAGAGGTTACGGTAACATTACGATATCATCTATTTAATTTATTAAAATAAAATAAAATATTGAAATATTGACTAACCCTTCATCATATCTTGTAGAGTGCATTTATAGTAGATGTTTTGCACAAAGAATATGTTTTCAGGCTGGCAGGAAGGATTCATAGAGGCTTTGGTAGCATTTTAACGAAACATCATCTGAAAGATGCCGAAGGGAAAATCCAACCGCACCCGCCTCCTCTTTATACACACTTGATATCCCAAGGAACGTGGGATGCGTTTTGAAACTGTCATGCGGAACAGAATTTTCAGGTACATTGTGTTTGGTTACACATTGTGTAACTTTGCTTGTATTCATCAAGTTCATTGATATGTTTTTATTTATGAAACAAAAATTGAGTGGTGAAAATAAAGAACGGGCAGCAAAACCAGTGTACCCCTACCGTAAATCAAGGATGGGGTACACTTCAATTGAAAAACAAATGGTATGTATTTTAAAAGTACTGTAATAATTTTATGTGACATAAAACAACACTGTAACCATGTTTCTCTGTTTATATGCAGATTGATGAATCAAAATCTCAAGTCACTTCCATTCCACGCCATGTGCTATGGAAGGAGGCTCGTGTTAATAATGAGGGGAAACTGATAGATGAAAACACACAAAAAGTGTGGGACACATGTGTAAGTATGACATAATATAAACTTGTTTTTCTTTAAATCACTATTACATAATGATGCTTACTTATTTTTTCATATTTTCTATTTGACATAGTCAAAAGAATCAACAACACCCGCACTGTATGTAGACATACTTTCAATGGCCTTGAAATAACCAAAACAGTATGGCCGCGTCAGAGGTGTGGGTTTTGGGGTGTCACCCCGGACATATTTTTAGAAAAAAACAAGAGGATGAATAAACTAAAGAATTTCATGTAATGAGAGATAAAGTAGCTACCCTTGAAGAACTAATCCAATCTTAGGGAAAGATGCTAATGAGTTTGATGGAGGAGAGGTGAAGAGAACAAACAACTCAAGAACAACCCCCACGAGAAGATCCACCCCTCACCAGCTTTGAGGCGAGCCATTCCCCTCAAAGACCTGACTTAACCGAGGTAATCAATGTTATAATATTTGTTTTTGTGAGATGTGAATCACATAGACACTGATACCTTTCATGTAATGATATTCTGCAGGGTGAAAATGACTGTGATTTATATCGGTCTACTCCCACCCATCGCCTTATAGCGAGGGCTACTGTGTTCAATATGAAGAATGAAACGCTACACTCTAGACCACTTCCAACCGGTCATGTCAAAGTGTCGATTAACGTAGCTCATGAGCCGAGTGCTAAGCTACCCATGCCAAATGACGATGAAGACATTTATACGGTGGAAAATTCTATTGGAACATTCGTTGCATGGCCGTCGAATCTTGTAAAAAAACATGTCGAGCAGGAGGTATTCATTTCTAGTTCATTTTTCAAGCAGAACCGTTAACATTAAATTATAAAATGGCTGAACTGATGAATGTTATTACAGAAGGATAAAATGGAGAAGCTAAAACAAAAGAGCGGCTCCAACATTGGATCAACCAACCGATCAAAACGATCTAATGAGAGCGCGTTCACCCCGCCCATTATATATCCACATTTAATATCATTGCAAGATCATGTGGTTACGAAAATTAAAGATGAAAAGAGTCATATTATTGATTGTGAATAAGATATGTACGGAGAGGAAACAATAGATTTCGTTAGTGCAGACGCTGTTTCTGAGATCATCACATACGACTGGCTAGGTGCCTCAGTTATAAATGTATACATGAGGTAGGTTTTCATGATTTGATTTTACAGAAGCTGGTATACTTTGATAATTATGGATAAATACATCTCATATTTTTCACAGGCGTATACATGAAAAAAATTGAAGGGATATGCCCATGAATACAAATTTGGACTCGTTATTCCTCACACCATTTCTGCCCAATGAACAGAAATAGATTCTAATTTTCAGGCTGAATGGTTGTCAAATCTGCTCAGAATGTTTCAAAGAAGAATTACGACTGACATGCTCTTTTTAATACCAATGATTCAAGGGTAAATCTATACATTTTAATCATATCAATTATATTTTCATTTCTATCAGTACTTATTTCTTTTTGTGTTTTTAGGGAATATTGGATGCTCATTGCAGTCAATTTGGATACTCCAAAGATTAATTTTCTGGATTCACTGCAGGGATATCCAACTAACCGACCACAGATGATGGCGATTGTCAATTTATAATACACTAGATCCAACATTTTAGAACTAAATATCAAGTTATATAATTTTTATTATCTTTTAATGAGTATTTTGTTATGATAGGGCGGTGTATGAATATCCCCTAAAGGCTGGAATGAATCCAGGGCGTAAGGACGACAATGCCCACAAGATCTAAAAATAGAGAAGTATCTGGGTATATATAATTATATTTCACTATCCAAATACATATCAAAACAAATTACTTATTTTTCTCGATGATTCTGCAGTGTCCGAAACAAACAAATGACAAGGACTGCGGTTATTATGTTTGTAAATTAATGAAAGAGATCGTATTTCATGAACAAACTAGCATCCCTGAAGAGGTATTTTTGAAAATAATTACTACGTTATTTAAAATAATTATTAATTCTTTGTGTATTTATATTTTTTCAGTACTACAATGTCTTTCGTGAAAACTCCTATTCAGAAGATGATATAAATGTCTTTAGAAACGAATGGGCATCATACCTGATGGAAGAATGTAAACAAATAGGAAAATGAAGGTGAATTCCTAATACTTATGTAATCTGTATATGGTCATTGATATCTCCCTTTACACTTATTGAGAATCTATGCTCTCCCTTTCTTATGTTTCATATCCTTAGATTAGTGAATTCCTACTACTTAGTTTGAAAATGACATAAACTTTTGAAACCAACACCAATGACATACGGAAAACTGAGCAAACACATTAGGATTGTTTTGATACTTTAGGAAAATGATCCATGAGTCATTTTTGACGTGTACGAATCTACCACACCTCAACCCGACGCACAGTGTGACCGGTATGGCTAAAAGTGCCTGATATCAGTTTCAAATTGAGATAAACATTGGAAAACAACACCAATGACATACGCAAAACCAAGAAAACACTTTCAGATTGTTTTGATACTTTAGGAAAACGATCCAAGAGTCATTTGTGACGTGTACAAATCGACCGCACCTCAATCCGACGCATGGTGTGACTGGTATGGCTAAAAGTGTATGATATCAGTTTCAAATTGAGATAAACTTTGGAAAACAACACCAATGACATATGCTAAACCAAGCAGACTCGTTCGGATTGTTTTGATACTTTAGGACAACAATCCACGAGTTATTTGTGACGTGTACAAATCGACCGCACCTCAATCCGACGCACGGTGTGACCGGTATGGCTAAAAGTGTCTGATATCTGTTTCAAATTGAGATAAACTTTGGAAAACAACACCAATGACATACGCCAAACCAAGAAAAAGAATTCAGATTGTTTTGATACATTAGGAAAACGATCCATGAGTCATTTTTGATGTGTACGAATTGACCGCACCTCAATCCGATGCACGACGTGAACGGTATGGATAAAAGTGTCTGATATCAGTTTCAAATTGAGATAAACTTTGGAAAACAACACCAATGACATACGCCAAACTGAGAAAACGCGTTAGTATTGTTTTGATACTTTAGGACAATGATCCACGAGTAATTTTTGACGGGTACGAATTGACCGCACCTCAATCTGACACATGGTGTGACCGGTATGGCTAAAAGTGTCTGATATCAGTTTCAAATTGAGATAAACTTTGGAAAACAACACCAATGGAATACTCCAAACTAAGAAAACGCGTTCGGAGTTATTTGATACTTAAGGAAAACGATCCACGAGTCATTTGTGATGTTTATGAATCAACCTCACCTCAATCCGACGCACGGTGTGACCGGTATGGCTAAAGTGTCTGATATTAGTTTCAAATTGAGATAAACTTTGGAAAACAACACCAATGACATACGAAAACCTGAGAAAATGCGTTCGGATTGTTTTGATACTTTAGTACAATGATCCACAAGTCATTTGTGACGTGTACGAATCGACAACACCTCAATCTGATGCACGACGTGAACGGTATGGCTAAAAGTGTCTGATATCAGTTTCAAATTGAGATAAACTTTGGAAAACAACACCAATGACATACGCGAAACCGAGAAAACACGTTCGTATTGTTTTGATACTATAGGAAAATGATCCAAGTGTCATTTGTAACATTTACGAATTGACCGCACCTCAATCCGACACACGGTGTGACCGGTATGGCTAAAAGTGTCTGATATCAGTTTCAAATTGGGATAAACTTTGGAAAACAACACCAATGACATACACCAAACAAAGAAAACATGTTCGGATTGTTTTGATACTTTAGGAAAACGATCCATGAGTCATTTGTGACATGTACGAATCTACCGCACCTCAATCCGACGCACGATGTGACCGGTATGGCCAAAAGTGTATGATATCAGTTTCAAATTCAGATAATCTTTGGAAAACAACACCATTGACATACGCCAAACCGAGAAAAAACGTTCGGATTGTTTTGATACTTTAGGACAATGATCCACGAGTCATTTGTGACGTGTACGAATTGACCGCACCTCAATCCAATGCACGGTGTGACCGGTATGGCTAAAAGTGTCTGATATTAGTTTCAAATTGAGATAAACTTTGGAAAACAACAACAATGACATACGGAAAACCGAGCAAACGCGTTCGGATTGTTTTCATACTTTAGGAAAACGATCCACGTGTCATATTTGATGTGTACAAATCGACTACAGCTCAATCTGACGCACTACGTGACCGGTATGGCTAAAAGTGTCGGATATCAGTTTCAAATTGAGATAAACATTGGAAAACAACACCAATGACATACGCCAAACCGAGAAAATGCATTCGGATTGTTTTTATACTTTAGGAAAACGATCCACAAGTCATTTGTGATGTGTACGAATTGACCACACCTCAATCCGACGCACGGTGTGACTGGTATGGAAAAAAGTGTCTGATATCAGTTTCAAATTGAGATAAACTTTGGAAAACAGCACCAATGACATAATCCAATCTGAGCAAACACAATCAGATTGTTTTGATACTTTAGGAAAACGATCCACGAGTCATTTGTGATGTTTACGAATCGACCACACCTCAATCCGACGCACGGTGTGACCGGTATGGCTAAAAGTGTTTGATATCAGTTTCAAATTGAGATAAACTTTGGAAAACAACAACAATGACATATTCCAAACAGAGCAAATGCGTTCGGATTGTTTTGATACTTTAGGACAATGATCCATGAGTCATTTGTGACGTGTACGAATTGACCACACCTCAATCCGACGCACGGTGTGACCGGTATGGCTAAAAGTGTCTGATATCAGTTTCAAATTGAGATAAACTTTGTAAAACAACACCAATGACATACGGAAAGCCAAGAAAACGCGTTCGGATTGTTTTTATACGTTTGGAAAACGATCCACGTGTCATTTTTGACGTGTATGAATCGACCGCACCTCAATCCGACGCACGACGTGACCGGTATGGCTAAAAGTGTCTGATATCAGTTTCAAATTGAGATAAACATTGGAAAACAACTCCAATGACATACGCCGAACCAATAAAAAGCATTTAGATTGTTTTGATACTTTATGACAACGATCCATGAGTCATTTTTGACGTGTACGAATCGACCACACCTCAATCCGACGCACGGTGTGACCGGTATGGCTAAAAGTGTCTGATATCAGTTTCAAATTGAGATAAACTTTGGAAAACAACACAAATGACATACGCCAAACTGAGAAAACACATTCGGATTGTTTTGATACTTTAAGACAATGATCCACGAGTCATTTTTGACGTGTACGAATCGACCGAACCTCAATCCAACGCACGGTGTGACCGTTATGGCTAAAAGTGTCTGATATCTGTTTCAAATTGAGATAAACTTTGGAAAACAACACCAATGACATACGCCAAACCGAGAAAACCCGTTCGAATTGTTTTGTTACTTTAGGAAAATGATCCACGAGTCATTTTTGACGTGTACGAATTGACCGCACCTCAATCCGACGCACGGTGTGACCGGTATGGCTAAAAGTGTCTGATATCAGTTTCAAATTGAGAGAAACTTTGGAAAACAACACCAATGACATACGCCAAACCGAGAAAATGCGTTCAGATTGTTTTGATACTTTAGGAAAATGATCCACAAGTCATTTGTGACGTGTACGAATTGACCGCACCTCAATCCGATGCACGGTGTGACCGGTATGGCTAAAAGTGTCTGATATCAGTTTCAAATTGAGATAATCTTTGGAAAACAACACCAATGACATACGGAAAACTGAGAAAACACGTTCGGATTGTTTTGATACTTTAGTACAACGATCCACGAGTCATTTTTGACGTGTACGAATCGACCGCACCTCAATCTGATGCACGATGTGACCGGTATGTCTAAAAGTGTCTGATATCAGTTTCAAATTGAGATAAACTTTGGAAAACAACACCAATGACATAGGCCAAACCGAGCAAATGCCTTCGGATTGTTTTGATACTTTAGTAAAATGATCCACGAGTCATTTTTGACGTGTACGAATTGACCTCACCTCAATCCGACGCACATTGTGACCGGTATGGCTAAAAGTGTCTGATATCAGTTTCAAATTGAGATAAACTTTGGAAAACAACACCAATGACATACGCCAAACCGAGCAAACGCGTTCGGATTTTTTTTGATACTTTAGGACAATGATCCACGAGTCATTTGTGACGTGTACGAATCGACCGCACCTCAATCCGACGCACGACGTGACCGGTATGGCTAAAATTTTCTGATATCAGTTTCAAATTGAGATAAACTTTGGAAAACAACACCAATGACATACGCCAAACCGAGCAAACACATTCGGATTGTTTTGATACATTAGGACAACGATACATGAGTCATTTGTGATGTGTATGAATCGACTACACCTCAATACGACCAACACACAATGTGACCGGTAAAGCTTTTCATTAGATAAAGAATCAGTATTTATTAACTGAGATAAATCAATCAAAAACATACTGATTTTACATTATTCCCATTCATTGTTATGAAAATGAAATCTTTTGAGTTTAAAATTTCATATTTTAGTTTCGCATTTCCATATTAATGTATTCTTTCATATTACTATTTTAATTTCTTTCATTATTGCATTACTAACATAATATTTGTTTTCTTATATAGGTGAATTTTTCTCCTTGAGTTCGGATGCTTTGTTCGGCAACAAATACCGTCAAGAGAGGATCACAGATATCAAAGGATGAAACATGAATGTTTATAAATGTTGTTGAATAATTATAAATGTAACCATGTAAAACAATGTTTGAAATGTATATAGCAATGCGTTTTTTTGTATTCATGATGTTAAGTAAATGTATATACCGTTGTCGGTCAAAATATTGGGTGCGGGTTCTATGGTGTGGAGGTGTGCATGTGCTACTTTGTGCAAGTATTCTGGTGTGCAGTTGTGCAGGTACTGTTTTGTAGGTGCAGGCGATGGGGCCTTTATCAGCGCTTCGTCAAGCGCCGATATATGAGACCTTTATCCGCGCTAAAAGAAGCGCTGATAAAGGGGACCCCCCCTTTATCTACGCCGGCATTAACATCGCTTTTCTAGCGCTGTTAATGCTGGTTTTTAGCGCTGATAAAGGGACAGTTTGTAGTATTGGAACTTGATTCAAAATTGAATGTGTTATAAATAAAAAATTTCCATGAGGAAAAAATTTCATTGTCCTCATAATTATATTAATGCTTTAGATATCTTATATAACATATATATCCATTATATAGTATTTATAATAGTACGTAGCCTTAAGAGATAGGAAATGATATTCACCGTTCTTGGAGACGGTAAGTCGTATGTATTCATGAACACCACTTTCATTTCTATTTCATATTTAATGGAATGAAAACATAATGATACATAGATATATTATAATTATAGTATAATATCATATTATATATTTGTATCATAATTTTATTAACACCATCCTTTATACGTTCCATGTATGGCATTAACGGGTCATATAACATTGAGGGGGTGGTAATGTGCACTTCCTCAAATTAAATTATCATATTTACACTTTATGGAAACACTAAAACTATAATATAAATCAAAAATATGTAAACATATAGGAAATAAAAATATAAAATATACAACATATAAATACAGTTCCATCGTAATGGCCCCATGAGAGGTGGTATGGAAAAATCGAACAATCATCGTTTTGTGAGGTAATAGCTCTTCATCCACAAAAACAATATGTTCTAAATAAAATAGATTGATGTGTTTGTATGTGTTGATAGAATGATTCTCGTAAAAAATCTCATTAAATTTATAATACTAGTTTTGTAATGTAATATATGAATAAGAATATAATATGTAGGGAATAAGTAAAATAAAAGAAGAGAACTTGAGAGAACACGTTACCTCTAAGTCAGGAAACTCTCTTTCTATTGAACCAAAAGGCTTTATCAAATAGCCTTGTACCTAAATTAAGGATTTTAGGAGGAATAGAGGGATTCTATGAGATTATTTTATCAGTTCTTTGTGGATTCAAGGACCTTTATAGTTGCAGTAATGGGTTGGAGGTGACGTCCTTTTATATGGGGTGATGGGTACTTTAGGAATGTTTGAAAATATTATTTTATTGTAATGTGAATTTCACTTTCAAAAGGTCCCCACCTCATTTAATTCAATTATAAGGTTAGGATTGTTCTAAATCCGCTCATCCAATTGTTTTTAGACATGTTTAGGTCATAAAATTAACCTTATCTTTTTGCTTTATCTCATAGTCAAATAATTTAACATTTAGCATGTCCTCTTGTATATTCAAACAATGTGGTTAATATATTTAATATACAGATCCGAGTGACCCAAAAAAGATCATTAATGAAATTTGTAACATAATATATGTCTTTTATCTAAATAAATTATTTTTAGTAATATTTTATCATTTAATAAAATTTTGATTGATTTAAAGAACATATTTGTTTCAGTTTTTATAATATTCATATCATGGTTTTTTAATACTCCAGAAACACATGATCCATTAGAAAACAATTTAGTTATTCAAATATAAAAAGTAATAATCATTAATAAAATACTTGGATGGCATAAATATTTTCCAAATAAATATATTTTAATATTTATAATATCATTTACTTAAAACATTCATTAAAATGGAAATCAATATAACTTCATTGTGTAATGAATAAATCTATTTATTTGATGTCTCAAAATTATAAATACAAAATCCTTGAGGTATTAAATTTTTTTATCATTATAATTATTATTTATAGTTTAAAATATAACTTATATAACTCCATATAATGTTTTTTACCAAAATATATAAGTTTATGTTACATTTTCCATAGCATTAATTTATTTTTTATAAAATTTAATTTTCACTCAAAAGTGGATCCTTGTAGTCCCAAAATAGACCCAAGGATTCCCATGGTTAGAAAAGTATCATAAAATAGGATTAGGACATGTGTTACTATAATCTAGTATTATTATAATATGATTATTTACCCTTATTTACCAGATTTACCTTTTAACCATGGTAAATAAAATATTCACTGAACAAACTATTCATAATGTCTAACAATAAAATTAACCTATTTAAGAACATTTTTACCTCTTAATTCAAAACATGGTATTGCTTTTTTCAAATTCATAACACACAAGATGCAGAAAATAATTTAAAATAAATTGTCGTTGTCAAAACCAAAAAGCGTGTTTCTAAGAAATAATAACTATCTAAAGATTGACAAGTGTTTATGTCTAATTAAAAAGTAAAATTACATCCAATGACCAAAATTGGAATAAATGGAGAAAATATAATCCAATTACACTTTAAAAAAATTAAGAGGGTAATCTAATTATATATATAAATCAGATAAAATGATTGTTTTGAAATAAAATGCAGTATGTTTCACTTTTCATTAAAAAATGATCATTATTAGAAAATTACAACAAATTTACCCATAGTAAATTTTTATGTCCCACTTCTAAATAAGAATATTATTTTTTCAAATGTAACATATAAAAGTAACAAAAAACTAGATTTAAAAGTGGTTCTCTATCAAAAGGCGATAAAACAACATTTTAAAAATATTATAGTATATATGCTTAAAATTGGATTAATTCCCATATGTAGCCCATAAATTTTATTGGATAAATGTAAAAATATTTAACAAACATGTGTAGTCATATTGTATTTAGTTTTATTAATTCTCACTAATACAATGGCTAGGCATTAAATACCATTTAAAATAATATTATTATTATATTATTTTTCAGTATAACTCAATGTCGTGTGCAATGTAATATTTGAAAGAAACATCTTGTTGCATGTTGATTATGTTATCAGATATATCATCCCCTTGAAAGGAAAAATAATAATTAATTAAAAATATTAATGAATATGAAAATTTATTATTCATAATTTACTTGTGATGTTACTATAATATACCAATTACATGTTTAAGAGGTTCGATAAATATTAAAAAATGAATGTAATTTTTTTTCCCGATCATTTTGATCAAGTGAAAAACAACTTCTATAATTAAGGTATGAGATTCTACTCGAACCTCCATTATTCTATCAGCTTTATCTATCTTTTATTTTACCCAACTGATGTTATGTATTATTTTTATTTAAATATTATAAATAATGTGTACAGACTCTAATATCATGTATAGAGGTCCATTCATCATTATTATTCAGGGATATTCATGTTTTTAAGTGGTTCCCTCCTAATTAAATCCGGATACACAAACTCATTTATGGGAACATTCCAAATTCATACCCAATTTCAAGTACACAATATAATCATTTTTTATGCTAGAATTATTTCTTATGATACCATTTAATTTATTATTAAAACTATATTGGTTAACTTATAGTTTTATATAAAACTTTCTAATCTTTTATATTTTAAAAGACCATTGATATTTTCCTTTACCTATAGTAAAATGTTTTATGTCTAATGTTTCCTATATACTATTTTTACATGTTAGTACTTAATGTTGAAATTATTTTTGATGATATATTCATATACTACCAAAATAGTTTCCACGAATGATCTAACTACATTCATCTATGCATATTTTTATGATACACTCATTTGTTTTGATTTATGATTTGATTATGATAACCCAATTCTAACTATGGGTAAACATTATGTTTATGTAAGATTGATTATGCCTGATTCTAAATGTAAAAATAATATTCCTGAACATTTTATGATAGGTACTCCCAGATAGATTTCTAATTCATTGGTTAAATTTGAGTCTCATGAGAAGTTATGTGCAACGGTCTTGGCGGTTATCCTTGACCCATGATACCATATGCAATTGTCTTGGTGGTGAACCATGACTTGTGACCCTATATGTTCAATGAGTATTGACTCATTATAAAATAATGTTTTATATTGATACCAAATTATAATAACTACATGTTTTTAGGTAATTATTCCATATGTTCCATGCCTTTATTATAATATTTTTTCATGTATTTTAACCCATTTTCTAAAACGTTATTATTATTTTTATTACCCTATGAGGATTTTCTCACATTTATTTTTGCTCGTTATCCCTAGTTTATTATATAAAGATATATAAGATCAATGGAAATTAGGAACTATTTATGAAGATTAAAATAAATAAATGTTTTATTTAGTCATGTGTTTTCAGTTTTATGTACCTAGTCTTCCAATACAATTGTGGTTAAGATCCTTGGATTATAATTTAATGTATTATTACGATTAATTTACATAATGATATGTGACAAATGCTAGGGTTTCTATATTTAGCCTCAGATGATGAACTATTTGTTTTTTGATATTAGTAATATTGGACATTAGTAAGAACCTTAGTAATGAGACAATGTATTAATGAAAATCCCTTAATTTTGGAAAGTATATAGTTATTGGTTTATAAAGAAAGTGCATCCATGTCTATACAAGAACAAGTGGAGGTGGATATTTAATAGATGTATCTAGGGGTAAAACCCAAAAATACTACACTGAGCTATAATTGAATGTGAATATGTGAATGACAATGGTCTTTGCAACAATCCTAGTTTGACACTCCCAATAGATATGCATTGGTTATTTCATAACCATAGTACAAACCATTATTAGGGAGCCAAAAAAATCGAAAAAAATAAATGTGAGGAAGAAAATCATGGATAACCTAAATTGATAGTTATGATGTATTTTTTTATAAGAGTTTATCCTTTTATACTGAATTTTTTCTCTTTATTATTAATATCTATGTTTTCAATCCACCTAATAGTACACTTTTTTTTTCTAATGGATGTAAATAAAAAAACACATGCCTACAATAAATGTGATATTCAATGTGATGATTTCCCTAAGGGTATTCCTGATATTGTGGTAGCGGGTGCTCAAAACATTATGAAATTACGCAGTTTGTGGAATCTAGTTATGAATAATATTGTGAATCATATGGAATACCCTCATACTCTATGGAATGTGAATTATTCTATATAATCCTTCATGTTGAAAAGGCTTACAATGTTTAGTGAATCTTCGGATCCCCTCCTCACAGAACAGTGGATTAACTACATTGAAAATATTATCCCTATCCTCTTATGATTAAAATAATGAAAGATGTGCTGGTAGTCTATTGTTTTGATAGGGAAGACAATCATTGGTGGACCTTGATCATGAATATTATGTCCAGGGAAAACATTTATTCCATGGCTTGGGAGGAATTCATGAAAATGATTTTCTATAATTATTTTCCCCGAACCTTCCACCTCAAGATGCAAGGAGAATTAATCAAAACCACAAAAAAGGAAGATGAGTCCCTTAGGACGTTTGTAGAATACAACACAAGGATTGCAAGATAAGATTCTAGGATTTTCAAGAACAGTTAATGTAAGGTGGATCGTTTATTTAGTGGTCTATATCAATGTCTATGAAAAGTGTTGGCGATTCATGACTTCGAAAATTATGAATAGATTTTTCATTTTATCCTCATAGATTAAATGGATATTGGAGACTATCAGTAGTCTCGTGGGACCAGTGAAAGAATTAAAAAATGGAGTCTTCAGTGGGTGGTTTAGAAAATAATATCCATGATGGAAATATGATCGAACATCCCATGTGTCAAGATTGTTGAAGAACCATCCTGTGAACTATATATAGGGAACCAAGAATTGCTTCAAATGTAGAATAATCAGACATTTGGAAAAAAATACTGATTGAATATGAATTATCCCACTAACGTGGAAGAGAAATGGATGGTTTAGATCAAAAATCAGTATGTTGTGTAGTGATAAAACTGCAAGAAGCATGCCCATTATGTGAAAACTTTTCCCAAGCCAAGGGCTTTCGGAGGAAATTAACAACAACCTCAAAGGAAATAAGTAAGGATTCATGTTATCACAACTACTGATGTGGATATGAAAACAATGTGGTGATTGGTACGCTAGTTATTCATTATTGAATTGATAATATACATTTTGAGTTTGTTTTATCACATTTTTTATATCATAATGATTAATATAACTATTGAAACACCACCTCAAAATTTGGATTTTGAGATATCTATGCTAACAGAAAATGGTAATACTATTGCATATAAAGTATAAAAAACCACATATGTTAATGATTGTGGACAAATCCTCTCATTAAATCTTGTCATATATCCTATAATCTAGATATATGTTATATTGGTCAGGGATCGAATATCTTTATACCAAGCCAACATCATGTGTCTGGTATTGGAGCTAATTCTTCACATACTGAATCTTAAACGAATTCATTACCAGTGTAAGGAGAATGATGAATCTCATTCAGAATCATCATATAATGTGTCGAGAATGATTCCTTTTAGGAAATAATATCTTTAATAAATAGTTGAGACAAAGGAGATTATAGTTTTCAATGATATGAACTTCATGAAAGAATACACTAATGTATTCTGTAAATAATTTATTGGTCCTCCTATAGACTGATAATTCATTTTCTCAATTGAACATATTCCATGATCTCTTCTTATATCAAATATGCCATATAAAATTACCACCATTGATCCAGATGATCTGAAGAAGAAATTACAAGAGAATCTTGATGAGGGTTTTATATTCCTAACTGCGACACCTTGGAGAGAACCATTCCTCTTAATCAAGAATAATGTTTTTTTAATGAGCCTCTTCATTGAATAATGCGATCTCTTTAAAATCACGATAAAGAAAAAGTATCCCTTTCCTCAGATAGATGAATTGTTCGATCGGCTTTGGGGGGGGGGAATTATTTCTCTTTGGTGGACCTTCGGTCGGTATATCACCACTTAATGGTGAGGAAAGAGGATATTCCAAAAACTGCCTTTCGAATTAGTTATATTGACAATGAGTTTTTAGTTATTACCATCTTACTCACTAATTATCCAGCTACATTCATAGATCTAACAAATAGAGTCTTTAGAGATTACCTTGAGAAATATTTGGTAGTCTTTATTGATTATATTTTGATATGCACTAAGAGAAAGGAGGAACATGAGGAGAATCAGAATACAATTCTAATGACATTGTGAAGGGACAAACATAATGAAAATTATAGTAAATGTTTGTTCTGGATGATGTATTTATCATACATGGGACATGTAATCACAATAAAAGGGATATATGTAGACCATTATAGGATAAAGATAATCAAATATTGTCTTAGGCCAACATATATAATTATGATTCATTGATTTATTGGTCGATCTGGGTATAACTAAAAGTTTTTAAAGAGCTTTTCATGATTGTCAATCCCGATGACCAAGCTGACAAATAAGGGGGTGATGTTTTTCTGGACTCAAGAATGTGCAAAAATCTGTAAGGGTAAAAAATAGGCTTATCACTACTCCAGTTCTAACATTCACAATTACTGGGGAACTCTTTATGGTGTATAGTGAAGAATTAAAAATGAAATTAGGTTGTGTGATGTTGAAAAATAAAAATTTGATAGCTTATGCATGAAGTCATCTAAGAATCTATCTAAAAAGTATCCCACACATGATATATAGTTAGCAGCTGTGATCTTTAAATTGAAAATAATTGATGAATTATCTATATGGGGAGAAGTGTGACATATATACTAATTAATGGAGTATATAATATATATTCACCCCAAAAGTGCATCAAATTTTCCAGCAATGATGTTTAGAGCTCATCAAGGATTATTATTTCTCAATACACTACCATACCAGTTAGGAAAACGATTTTTGGGATGGTCTATGTTTGAATGATTCTGCATCTTTATCAATGACAAGAATTGAAAAGGATACAATATTCATATATTTTAAGAGGATAGACATGAGAATAATTATGTGATGAGCATCATAAATCCTTTCAAAAATGGTTTATCCATCATACCTCATCGTGAAAATAATGGATGTTCTATGAAATGATGAGGAAATTTAAAAAACGAGTGGAAGATAGTATCAATGGGAAATCATATGAGATAAAGATTGATGATGAATGAGTTGTAACATTTGATTCATGATTATGTGTACCATCTGATCCAGAGGTAAACAATGATATTTTGAATTATGCAGATAGCTCAACCATTTCAATTCACCTTGGTAGAAAAAAGATGTATTGAGATATTTGAGACAAATTTTTGTGAGACAATATGAAGAAGGATACTTTTTAATATACATCATAGTTAATGGTATGTCAACAAGGGAATGCTAAAAGAATAAAGTATATGTGGATGAAGAAACAACTACCCATACACACCTGTATGTTGAAGAACATTACAATGGAAAATGTCACTGGACATCGAATGACATCAAGCGAAAAACAATGCTATATGGGTTATTGTGGATTGTCTTACAATGACAACTCCATTTATCCAAAACTATGAAGAATTATCATTGGATCAACTTTCATTGACATATATCTAATATTTTGAATGTCTACATGGACTACCACTGTAAAGACCGTAAAATTCAAGGGAAATTTTTTTCTTAATTTTCTTTGGATTTTTACAAGAGCGCGGTTTCAGACGGCACCTGATTCCGAGGCCCGGAGTGCCCGGAATTAATTTCCGAAGTTTGGCTCGGGTACGTTCAGTGAACGAACGAGCGGGAATTCCTAACTTTTGATCCGGTGCTCGGAATTGAAATCCGAGGGCACCGATGAACTCGCAGCGCCGATATTCGCTTAAAGAGACCTTTCCGGGAGTTGCGTTTGTTGCGGGTTGAAAGTTCCGTTTTGGGGTTTTTCAGTTAAGTTAAATAAAATTGTGTTAAACAAATTTTATTTTTAACTTATTAAAAATCTACCCAAGGGGGTTGGAAGTGGGACCCACACCCACTTAACCTCCCTTGGGAGGATTAAGTGTGGTGGGGCCCACACGAACCCCTATCTTTCAAAATTCTCTCAACGTTCTTAACCCTTAATTAATTTGGCCTAAGTAACTCTTATTTAATTATGGGAGTTATGTCTTTGTTTGAATTTTGAAGTTTTGAATTCCTAGGTTGGTAAATAAAATAAGGAGGGACCTTATTTCATTTGGTTAGCCAACTTGTGTGGAATTCATTTGAGAGCTCCTCCTCCATCTTCTTCATCTTGACGAAGAACGTTCATCTCGACGAAGAACGCCACGTACTCGGGAATCGTCTTTCGCGACGCCATACCCGCGACACCGACGACGTCTTCTTCCGCGTCATCTTTTCCCGCGACGAAATCGTCGTCAAAGAACTTCGAATCCTCGCTTCACGACATCGACGTCCTTCTTCCGTGACGCCGACCACCGCGACGCGTCTTCCGCGGGTCGTTGACGATCTTCGTTCTTGAAACCAGAGGTAGGGGATGATCTTTATTGATTATTTTTATTCCTTTCTTGAATCGTGGATTTAGCATGACTTAACGTGTGACTTATTTTATTTAAGTTCCGTTTTTATTTCTTTAACGTGAGGGGGACCGGACCGCACGAACACGGCCGAATCCCCCTCCATCGTTCATGTTGTTCATGCTGGAGGAAACAAGTAACGTGGTGCCGTCGCACCACGCGGATGAACGTTCAGATATTTTTTCCGCAACGCCGTCGCGCTTCGTCGAGGAGTGATTTCAAGAACGCGACGCCGTCGCGCCGCGTTGGGAGGATTCTTGGCACGGAGAAAGGGGCGCGGTGCCGTCGCACCGCGCCGGACGACGAACACCGCGGCCGGTTCCGGGCCGCGGTGAGACGAGGAGACCGCGGCCGGTTCCGGGCCGCGGCGGAAGGAAAGACCGGCGGCCGTGCCGCCGGCGTCGGAAATCAAGGGCGGGACCGGAAATTCCGGTCCCGTTGGTAAAAACCGGCCGGCCAGCGGGCCGGCCGGACGTCATAAAAACCGGGGGGTTTAAACCCCCGGCCGGCTCTTCAAAACCCCCCTCTTAAAGAGGGGGGGGCGGTTCATTTAAGGAGGGGGGCAAAGCCCCCCCGGTTTTGTCCAGCCGGCCCCCACCTGCGGGGGCCGTTTTTATTTCAAGACACGGCTTTAAGCCGTGCCGTTTGTTAGAAACGCGGGGCTTAGCCCCGCGTGCCTCCCGCATGCGCCGCGGCATCCCGCCGCCAGCGCGGTCCGCCAGCCGCCGCCGCCACGCGGCCCGCCAGCCGCCGCCGCCACGCGGCCCGCCAGCCGCCGCCGCCAGCGCGGCCCGCCGCCGCCGCCACGCGGCCCGCCGCCGCCACGTGGCCCGCCGCCGCCGCGCCACGCGGCCGCCGCCGCCACGCGGCCCGCCGCCGCCACGTGGCCCGCCGCCGCCGTCCGCCGCCGCCGGCCGCCGCCGCCGGCCGCCGCGCCACCCAAGGGGGGGGGTCGGGCCGGGTCGTTCCGGACCCGGACCCCCCCGTTTCGGACCAGATTCGGTTTTTGGCTCATAACTTGAGCCTCGGACCTCCGAATGACGAACCGTCTGCGGCAACGCGATCCTTGGATCGAGACGGTCGTTTCGGTATATCGCACTCAAGGTTTCGGTTTACTTTGAGTTCGGCCGGGTTGGTTCGTTCACGAAACCAACCGGGCCTTCGGAGCGGAAACGCTCATATCTTGAGCTACGGACGTCTGATTGACGCGCCGTCAGTCGCGTAGTGTTCCTCTTAGTGAGACGGATCTTTTGGCATACTCCGCCCGAGGTTTGGACGCAGGTGGAGTACGGTCGGGTTGGTTTTGCCTTAAAAACCAACCGGGCCCCGGAGACAAAAATGCCAATAACTCTCAGACCAGGCGTCCGATCGACGCGCCGTCTGTTGCGTTGAGTTCCTGTTGACGATACGGAACTTTTGGATACATCAACTTCGGTCTTCGTGACAGTTGATGTATCAGCCTCTCGGCTCGTGGAGCGGACCCTCCGTACGAGCTTGCTGTGTGCGGGAACCCTAGTGCTGGCTGCGACTGTTCTACTGCTACGACTGCTACTGTGACTGCGACGACGACAGTACAGAGATCCTGTGTGGATTCGACGACGACAGTACAGAGATCCTGTGTGGATTCGACGACGACGACTACAGCACTCAGCGATCCTACGTGGATCAGTGCTACAGGTTCTGTGTGAGCCCGATCCTGTGTGGGTCCTTGCGCTCAGCGGTTCTGTGTGAGCCAGCGCCTACAGGTTCTGTGTGAGCCCGATCCTGTGTGGGTCTTCTGCGGGGGTTAGTTACCTATCGATCCTTCGTGGGTCCGACGACTTAGATGGATCAGTGATCATCTTTATCGTCCTTGAAGAAGTATACCTGTGTGAGCTGAATCCTGTTACTTTCCTTTGTGGAATACGTATACTTTCCTGCGTGGACTGAGTTATACTTGAGCTCGGAGGTTGGAGCGTATTTGAATTGATGACTTAGGTATATGTATGGGCATATACCTAAGCAGTGTTGGTTGTTACTTCGTGTTTGTACTTTGCTTCGTGGTTTATCCTTTGTGGATTTTGAGAGACCTTCAGGGGTCTCGGGGTCCCTACTGAGTAACTTATACTCACCCCTGCACGGGCTTCGCCCGCACTACGTTGTGTTGGTTGCAGACGACGGACAGCGTTGACCTTAGCTGAGGTTCGCGGAGCGGGTCGGTACCCGGAGGTGGACCACTGGGCGGGACGAGCACGGAGCGGACGGTGGGACCCGTGGAGCAGAGGAGCTATCTGTACCCACCCTTCAGGTGGGATTTCCGGTGGACAGCTCGGAGTAGCGGCCTTTACTTTTCAGTTGCTGTTTTTCCCTTTTCGAGTTGTACTTTACTTTCAGTTTGGGTTTGTATTCTGGCCCATTTACTTTTCCGCACTTCAGTTGTACTCTGCTTGCTTAGTGTTTACTTTCCGCTTGTTTACTCTGTGGTGTGTGTTTACTTTTCAAAGGCAATGCCTTCCCAATTTGCTGGGATCTACGCCTTGGTGCTAGTCGCCAGCCCCTGGCCTATGGAAGGCGGGCTTGGGGTAGTCACGGCACGGTCCCCGAGGGCGGGTCGTGACAAATTGGTATCAGAGGAGTTCGGTTCTACCGCGAACTCTGATCTTTTCTATGTGAAGCAATAATGTTTAGCGTATTGAGTGTGGTTATCAGTCCAGGGAGTCCAGTGTTGGTGCGGCGGCCGACGTATCCATATACCAGGACCCTGACTTCTGATTTCCGACTTAATGCACGGAAACATTGATTGCGTGTGTGTTTCAAAGTTTTCTTTGTGATTACTTGTGTCAGCTCACCAGGTATACTGTTCTGACTATGGCACTCTTGATCTCCTTTTCAGGATGGCCCCACGACGACAGCCAGCTAGGGTTCCGATGGTCGAGCGAGACGACAGCCCACCGAGCGACGAGGCTTCGGTGCAGGGCCCTTTTCCAGTAGTGGCACCGGCGGTAGCTTTACCCGCCGAGCCCCCGATGCTTCCAGCAGCAGCCGCTGACGATGCACGTCGCCTCAGCGCACTGCATGAGTTTCAGCGACAGCGACCGCCCAGGTTTCGCGGGGAGACGGATCCCCAGGCAGCAGAGGACTGGCTGGAGGCAGTGGTTCGAGTGTTTAGGCTAGTGAGGACACCAGCAGACCTCATGGTGATCCTCGCTGCGAGCCTACTACACGCAGCAGCTGGACGATGGTGGAGCCTGATGCTCCAGGTGCACGATGAGGCATCTCTACTCTGGACGGACTTCGAGAGCCTCTTCCGCTCTGAGTTCGTCCCGGCCACCCTTCGAGCGGTGCGTATCCAGGAGCTTCTACAGCTGCGGCAGGGCAGCATGACGGTCGCCCAGTACTCGGCGAGATTTACCGATCTCTCGCGCTACTCGACCGACATGGTACGGGACCCATTCTTCCGGGCCCGGACCTTCGAGCAGGGTTTGAGACACGAGATCAGGGCATCGCTGATCTCCCTCAGCATTCCGACTCAGACAGGAGTACTGGAGCGGGCTCTTCTGATCGAGAGCTTCCTTGCTGAGTCTACACCAGCACAGCGACCCACCGCAGGGCGGCACGTGGCAGAGTCATCTACAGCAGGCAGTCGACGGATGACTCAGGGGTCCAGGCAGACCAGACCTTCAGGCCGACGATCTCAGGGCACTGGCTCAGCAGTGCGGGGCACACAGCGCGGAGCCAGTCTTCCGAGAGGCAGGCAGTGCTACTCGTGCGGCGGACAGGGCCACATGGCTCGTGACTGCCCGACCCGCCGTGCCGAGGAGCAGCAGTCAGTAGATGGACCACCGAGGCAGAGGCAGAGGGTCGACCGTGGCGGTCCGCAGGGAGGAGGCGGACGAGGCAGAGGAGCTGGACGAGCAGCTGGTGGTGGCCGACGCTTTGAGGCTTTACCACCACCACCACCAGGAGGTCCACCCCGACCACAGGGAGCTGGCGGGCAGCGTCAGGCACAGCTCCAGGCAGCAGAGGCCTACGACCACGGCGCACCCGAGATGATTCGAGGTACTATCTGTGTCTATTCCACCCTTGCTGCAGTTCTTATAGACACAGGAGCGAGTCACTCTTTCATAGCCGCTGCCCTTGTTCGGAGCTCGGAGATTCCGACAGAGCCGTTGGCTCGATCCTTACGGCTAGAGACTCCTACGGGAGCAGACTCGACGATTACGCACTGGTGCCGGCAGTGTGAGCTTACTCTAGGAGGCGAGAGCTTCGGCTGGGATCTTCTTGTAGCAGCGTCGAGGCCTTACGACGTCATCTTGGGCATGGATTGGCTGTCTACGGTCCATGCTCAGATTGACTGTTTTAGGCGCAAGGTGCGATGTGTACGCACCGACGGAAGCAGGTTCACCTTCACCGGCGAGAAGGGAGCCTTAGCAGCACAGGATGGACTTCCGCGGAGGAGAGGACAGCCCATCACTCATCAGTTGGCTAGCCTTATCCTTGGAGCAGTTGACGTGCGGAGTCCTGGTTTTCCTGCAGTGGTGGATCAGTATGCGGACGTTTTTCCCGACGATGTTCCAGGGCTACCTCCTCGCAGAGAGGTAGACTTTTATATTGACTTGTACCCCGGGACAGCCCCGATATCCACTCCAGCATATCGGATGGCCCCCGCCGAGCTTCGAGAGCTACGGGTACAGTTGGAGGACTTGCAGGGCAAGGGATTCATCCGACCCAGTGTTTCACCATGGGCTTCCCCGATATTGTTCGCCAAGAAGGCGGACGGAAGCTTGCGACTTTGTGTTGACTATCGTCGCCTGAACCAGGTGACAGTGAGGAACAAGTATCCGCTACCGAGGATTGATGACCTCTTTGATCAGCTCAAGGGAGCACGGTGGTTCTCGAAGATAGACCTCAGGTCAGGCTATCATCAGCTCAGAGTCAGAGACGAGGATGTGCAGAAGACGGCCTTCAGATGTCGGTATGGCCACTATGAGTTCTTGGTTATGCCTTTCGGTGTAACCAATGCTCCAGCAGTGTTCATGGCTCTCATGAACAGGATCTTTCAGCCATACCTCGATCGGTTTGTCGTGGTCTTCATCGACGACATTCTGATTTACTCTACGACAGAGGAGGAGCACGCCTATCACTTGCGAGTTGTTCTTGACACACTCCGAGAGCACCAGCTTTATGGAAAGCTCTCGAAGTGCCAGTTCTGGATACGTGAGGTCCACTTTTTGGGACACGTTATCTCTGAGGCGGGAGTTGCAGTGGATCCCACGAAGATTGAGGCTGTCTTAGCATGGGAGCCACCCAGGAGCGTGACTGAGGTTCGGAGTTTCTTGGGACTAGCTGGATACTATCGGAGATTTGTGCCGAACTTCTCCAGAATTGCGGCATCACTCACAGCGTTGACGAAGAAGGGGAAACCCTTCGTGTGGTCAGACAGTTGTCAGCAGAGCTTCGAGGAGCTGAGGCAGAGATTGACTAGCGCACCTATCTTGAGGTTGCCTGAGGAGGGAGTAGGGTACGTAGTCTACTGCGATGCATCAGGGACCGGACTCGGATGTGTTCTGATGCAGGAGCGGGCCGTGATCGCCTATGGATCACGTCAGTTGAGGCCGCATGAGCAGAACTACGCTACCCATGACCTAGAGTTAGCAGCAGTGGTCTTCGCTCTGAAGACTTGGCGACACTATCTGATGGGCGAGCGCTTTACGGTCTTTTCCGATCATCAGAGTCTCAGGTATATCTTCTCGCAGAAGGACCTGAACCTGAGACAGCGACGATGGCTCGAGTTCCTCCAGGACTATGACTTTGAGATAGTCTATACTCCTGGGAAGGGGAACGTAGTAGCTGATGCTCTCAGCAGGAGGACGGGCATTCAACTACTTGAGGAGGCGACGGAGCAGCTAGCCTCTTTGCAGATATCCTTCGTGGATAGAGATGGAGCAGCCTTTCTACAGTCTCTCACAGTCACTCCTCCACTACTGCAGCGAGTCAGGGAGGCACAGCATGGGGACGCTGACTGTGAGACACGGCGTGCACAGATATCCAGACACCTGATGGTTTCTCCCTTGGAGCAGAGCACGACATCCTTTTCAGAGGACGTACCATGGTACCAGTCGCTTTGCGAGAGGAAGTGTTGAGGGAGTTTCACACTTCACCTTTAGCGGTACATCCTGGAGTGGCGAAGATGTACCAGGACCTCAGACGACAGCATTGGTGGCCGGGCATGAAGAAGGCTGTAGCTGAGTACGTTTCTCGATGCCTTACCTGTCAGCAGGTGAAGGCAGAGCATCAGGTACCAGCAGGCTTGGTACAGCCCTTGGAGGTTCCGGAGTGGAAGTGGGACGGCATATCTATGGACTTCGTGACTGGACTTCCACGCACTTCCAGAGGTCACGACTCCATCTGGGTGATTGTTGACCGACTCACCAAGTCGGCACACTTCTTACCCATCAGAGAGCAGGGCTCGGTGGAGAGCTTGGGACGTCTCTACGTTCAGGAGATTGTGCGGCTCCACGGCGTGCCATCATCTATCGTTTCCGATCGTGATGCCCGTTTTACTTCCCGGCTTTGGAAGGGGTTGCAGGAGGCGTTCGGGACGCAGCTACGTCTTAGCACAGCTTTTCACCCTCAGACGGATGGTCAGACGGAGAGGACCATTCAGACTCTCGAGGACATGCTCCGCGCATGTGTCCTCGACTTTGGTCGTAGCTGGGAGGACCACCTACCCTTGGTGGAGTTCGCGTACAACAACAGCTACCACTCCACCATCGGGATGGCACCGTACGAGGCGTTGTACGGCCGACCATGTAGATCTCCTTTGTGCTGGACAGACCCTGGGGAATCAGCACTGGTGGGACCGGAGATGGTCCAGGCCACGACAGAGAAGGTCCAGGTCATCCAGGAGCGGATGAGGACAGCTCAGAGCCGGCAGAAGTCATACGCTGACAGAAGGCGGAGGCCACTGGAGTTCGAGGATGGCGACCACGTCTTCTTGCGGGTCTCACCTCGACGTGGTATTCGGAGATTTGGCCGAGGCGGCAAGTTATCTCCGCGCTTCATCGGACCTTTCCAGATTCTCAGCAGGATTGGCGAGGTGGCTTATCGCCTGGCTCTACCACCTCAGTTGCACCGGGTGCACGACGTCTTTCACGTATCCCAGCTGAGGAGATACCGTGCACGCCCCGACGCACATCATTGACCATGGGGAGCTTGACGTTGACGATGGGGCGACTTTTACGGAGGTCCCGGTGGAGATAGAGGATCGACAGGAGCGGGTCCTACGTGGGCGATCGATTCCTCTTTGGTGCGCATCAGATGGCAGCACGGGAATCTCCAGGAGAGCACTTGGGAGCGGGAGGCTCAGATGCGTGCTCAGTACCCTCATTTGTTCCCCTAGTATTTGTTGTATCTTTACGGGGACGTAAAGCCCTGAGGTGGGAGTAATGTAAAAGACCGTAAAATTCAAGGGAAATTTTTTTCTTAATTTTCTTTGGATTTTTACAAGAGCGCGGTTTCAGACGGCACCTGATTCCGAGGGCCCGGAGTGCCCGGATTAATTTCCGAAGTTTGGCTCGGGTACGTTCAGTGAACGAACGAGCGGGAATTCCTAACTTTTGATCCGGTGCTCGGGAATTGAAATCCGAGGGCACCGATGAACTCGCAGCGCCGATATTCGCTTAAAGAGACCTTTCCGGGAGTTGCGTTTGTTGCGGGTTGAAAGTTCCGTTTTGGGGTTTTTCAGTTAAGTTAAATAAAATTGTGTTAAACAAATTTTTATTTTTAACTTATTAAAAATCTACCCAAGGGGGGTTGGAAGTGGGACCCACACCACTTAACCTCCCTTGGGAGGATTAAGTGTGGTGGGGCCCACACGAACCCCTATCTTTCAAAATTCTCTCAACGTTCTTAACCCTTAATTAATTTGGCCTAAGTAACTCTTATTTAATTATGGGAGTTATGTCTTTGTTTGAATTTTGAAGTTTTGAATTCCTAGGTTGGTAAATAAAATAAGGAGGGACCTTATTTCATTTGGTTAGCCAACTTGTGTGGAATTCATTTGAGAGCTCCTCCTCCATCTTCTTCATCTTGACGAAGAACGTTCATCTCGACGAAGAACGCCACGTACTCGGGAATCGTCTTTCGCGACGCCATACCCGCGACACCGACGACGTCTTCTTCCGCGTCATCTTTTCCCGCGACGAAATCGTCGTCAAAGAACTTCGAATCCTCGCTTCACGACATCGACGTCCTTCTTCCGTGACGCCGACCACCGCGACGCGTCTTCCGCGGGTCGTTGACGATCTTCGTTCTTGAAACCAGAGGTAGGGGATGATCTTTATTGATTATTTTTATTCCTTTCTTGAATCGTGGATTTAGCATGACTTAACGTGTGACTTATTTTATTTAAGTTCCGTTTTTATTTCTTTAACGTGAGGGGGACCGGACCGCACGAACACGGCCGAATCCCCCTCCATCGTTCATGTTGTTCATGCTGGAGGAAACAAGTAACGTGGTGCCGTCGCACCACGCGGATGAACGTTCAGATATTTTTTCCGCAACGCCGTCGCGCTTCGTCGAGGAGTGATTTCAAGAACGCGACGCCGTCGCGCCGCGTTGGGAGGATTCTTGGCACGGAGAAAGGGGCGCGGTGCCGTCGCACCGCGCCGGACGACGAACACCGCGGCCGGTTCCGGGCCGCGGTGAGACGAGGAGACCGCGGCCGGTTCCGGGCCGCGGCGGAAGGAAAGACCGGCGGCCGTGCCGCCGGCGTCGGAAATCAAGGGCGGGACCGGAAATTCCGGTCCCGTTGGTAAAAACCGGCCGGCCAGCGGGCCGGCCGGACGTCATAAAAACCGGGGGGTTTAAACCCCCGGCCGGCTCTTCAAAACCCCCCTCTTAAAGAGGGGGGGGCGGTTCATTTAAGGAGGGGGGCAAAGCCCCCCCGGTTTTGTCCAGCCGGCCCCCACCTGCGGGGGCCGTTTTTATTTCAAGGCACGGCTTTAAGCCGTGCCGTTTGTTAGAAACGCGGGGCTTAGCCCCGCGTGCCTCCCGCATGCGCCGCGGCATCCCGCCGCCAGCGCGGTCCGCCAGCCGCCGCCGCCACGCGGCCCGCCAGCCGCCGCCGCCACGCGGCCCGCCAGCCGCCGCCGCCAGCGCGGCCCGCCGCCGCCGCCACGCGGCCCGCCGCCGCCACGTGGCCCGCCGCCGCCGCGCCACGCGGCCGCCGCCGCCACGCGGCCCGCCGCCGCCACGTGGCCCGCCGCCGCCGTCCGCCGCCGCCGGCCGCCGCCGCCGGCCGCCGCGCCACCCAAGGGGGGGGGTCGGGCCGGGTCGTTCCGGACCCGGACCCCCCCGTTTCGGACCAGATTCGGTTTTTGGCTCATAACTTGAGCCTCGGACCTCCGAATGACGAACCGTCTGCGGCAACGCGATCCTTGGATCGAGACGGTCGTTTCGGTATATCGCACTCAAGGTTTCGGTTTACTTTGAGTTCGGCCGGGTTGGTTCGTTCACGAAACCAACCGGGCCTTCGGAGCGGAAACGCTCATATCTTGAGCTACGGACGTCTGATTGACGCGCCGTCAGTCGCGTAGTGTTCCTCTTAGTGAGACGGATCTTTTGGCATACTCCGCCCGAGGTTTGGACGCAGGTGGAGTACGGTCGGGTTGGTTTTGCCTTAAAAACCAACCGGGCCCCGGAGACAAAAATGCCAATAACTCTCAGACCAGGCGTCCGATCGACGCGCCGTCTGTTGCGTTGAGTTCCTGTTGACGATACGGAACTTTTGGATACATCAACTTCGGTCTTCGTGACAGTTGATGTATCAGCCTCTCGGCTCGTGGAGCGGACCCTCCGTACGAGCTTGCTGTGTGCGGGAACCCTAGTGCTGGCTGCGACTGTTCTACTGCTACGACTGCTACTGTGACTGCGACGACGACAGTACAGAGATCCTGTGTGGATTCGACGACGACAGTACAGAGATCCTGTGTGGATTCGACGACGACGACTACAGCACTCAGCGATCCTACGTGGATCAGTGCTACAGGTTCTGTGTGAGCCCGATCCTGTGTGGGTCCTTGCGCTCAGCGGTTCTGTGTGAGCCAGCGCCTACAGGTTCTGTGTGAGCCCGATCCTGTGTGGGTCTTCTGCGGGGGTTAGTTACCTATCGATCCTTCGTGGGTCCGACGACTTAGATGGATCAGTGATCATCTTTATCGTCCTTGAAGAAGTATACCTGTGTGAGCTGAATCCTGTTACTTTCCTTTGTGGAATACGTATACTTTCCTGCGTGGACTGAGTTATACTTGAGCTCGGAGGTTGGAGCGTATTTGAATTGATGACTTAGGTATATGTATGGGCATATACCTAAGCAGTGTTGGTTGTTACTTCGTGTTTGTACTTTGCTTCGTGGTTTATCCTTTGTGGATTTTGAGAGACCTTCAGGGGTCTCGGGGTCCCTACTGAGTAACTTATACTCACCCCTGCACGGGCTTCGCCCGCACTACGTTGTGTTGGTTGCAGACGACGGACAGCGTTGACCTTAGCTGAGGTTCGCGGAGCGGGTCGGTACCCGGAGGTGGACCACTGGGCGGGACGAGCACGGAGCGGACGGTGGGACCCGTGGAGCAGAGGAGCTATCTGTACCCACCCTTCAGGTGGGATTTCCGGTGGACAGCTCGGAGTAGCGGCCTTTACTTTTCAGTTGCTGTTTTTCCCTTTTCGAGTTGTACTTTACTTTCAGTTTGGGTTTGTATTCTGGCCCATTTACTTTTCCGCACTTCAGTTGTACTCTGCTTGCTTAGTGTTTACTTTCCGCTTGTTTACTCTGTGGTGTGTGTTTACTTTTCAAAGGCAATGCCTTCCCAATTTGCTGGGATCTACGCCTTGGTGCTAGTCGCCAGCCCCTGGCCTATGGAAGGCGGGCTTGGGGTAGTCACGGCACGGTCCCCGAGGGCGGGTCGTGACAACCACTATCTATTGTATCCAATAGATATTATAGATCCACCTCGATGTTCTGGAAGAGTATCTATCATTTTTGAATCATGGAGCTGAAGTTTAGTGTGACCTATCATCCTAAAACTAATTAACAATATTAGTGGACTCTTCAGACAAATTATTATATGTTGAGAGTGTTATTTATGGACATAAATGGATTATGTGACCAATATCTTCCAAGGGTCAAATTATATTACAATAATAGTTTCAACTCCTACATCTGAAGGGAACCATTTGAATCCCTTTTTCGGAAAAGGTGAATAACACCGGAGTGTTGGGATGATATTAGTAAGAGTAAGATGCTGTAAACTGAAATGGTTGAAGAAATAAAGGATAAGGTGAAAATAATTAACCATGGAATCATGGAATCTAAATAATGACAAAAAAGTTAGGGAGACAAATATCGATAGGACCTTGGGTACAAAGATGGTGACATGGTATTCCTCTACATATCTCCATCGAAAAGATCATGATATTTGGGATGAACTTAGAGCAAAGACTCATGTACATCATACCCATTAAGATCATCAATAATGTCAGTGTTGTGGACTATGGTCTTGGTCTTCCACCTACAATATCTACTGTACACAATGTCTTCCACATATCCCTCTTAAGGATGTGCATACAAGACCCTTCCCTTGTATAGTCTTCAGATGTGGTACAGTTGGAGAATGACCTTTCTTACGGGGAGAAACCAGTGAAGATATTGGATTGTAGAGATATAATTCTATGTAAAAAAACTACTCATCTAGTAAATGTACTATAGAAGAAGCATACGTACCATGAAGAAAAATGGGAAATAGAGGAATCAATAAAGGAAAAATACTTGTTATGTTTTTTTATTACAATGTCACACAAACTTTCAAGGGAGAAATTTATTAAGGGGGGAAGCATGTAATAACCCAATGTTTTATCAATGGAATTTCCTTCATAAAATTATTACTTATTTTATAATCATATAATATTACAAATAGGACACAATAATAACAACATAAATGAATAATGAGTAAAATAAATTGTTTCTCTAGATATTAAGGAACATATAATGATGAAATAGTAACATATACATTGTAATAGTACTGTGACCCTATGAACAGTAAAACATCCAAATGAATTTTAACCACACTAATAAATTTATAAATAAAATTTATACATATTATATGTGACCATATGATATAAATATATCATTGTATATGTAAGTAAATATTATATTTTTTTTTAAATAAGTGTTGGTATTTTTGTAAGTCAGGTATATTTAATTACAATATTATGATTAATTTAAAAATATAAAGAGAAATTATTTTCATAAAATGTATTCATGAATACGAAATATGATTATTTATGATTATAATATAATTTTAAGATTCCTTAATTTTTTTTAAAATTATTAGAAAATAAGATATAATTTTAAAATTTGTATTTTTCATTTAAATTCGGATTTTAAATAAAAAATAAATTTCTCATATTTCGATAAATAATTTTAATAAATAAAGACAATTTTTTAATTATATATGATGAAAAATTGTTGGGGGGAATTTTTGGGAATTTTTTGAAATACTGGACTTTTTTATGAATAGTAAAATACAACAATTTACCGAAAAAACTAAATACATTATTTATTGAGTAATAGATGATGTTCAACTGAGGTAAGAACATTGGGTTTTAACTCTCATGCACATATCACTTTTTTTGGTCCAAAAAATCATTTCTATTTATTTACATGAGGAAAATAATAAAATAATGTATATAATTTTGAGAAAACGCTACTCTCCTCCACTATAAATACCACCCCAATTTACATCTGCTCCTCACACCTCTTATGCCATGTTCCTTATACAAATTCTACTCTATTCCTTCCCTATGCCCCTCTAACACGTCCATCAGCCATTAGCCTCTTCAAAAGAATAAATCGTCTACCCTAAATAGATTCTCATGGAAGATATATTCATGACGCAAATTCCTCTTTTAATTTCTTTTATTTTCGTTCATGTTATTTTTTTTTCTCCTTCTACACCTCCATTTATAAAAATGCTATGATGACTACAATACCGTACATGTAATGAAATGTTTTCATTACAATGGAATAATTCATCACAATCTCTCCCCTCCCCTCCGTTTATACTAGAAATTAAAACACCATCTGAGATGTGTTAATTCATCACATTCAAGGATGATGGGTTTTCAATTTCATTTCTTATATTCAATTCTTGCCAGGAAACCATTTTTATTGATGAAAAAGAGTATAATATATGTATTATGTCTAATTTAAAATTTTTTAATCTTTTATACACAAGATAATAATTTATAAATAAATATGTGTTCGATGTGATAAAAACATTCAATTAATCAAAAAAGATATCACAAATGTTTTATATCATGATTAATCATCACTCCAAATAACCAAATGTATTTTATAAAAATGTAATCATAAAATTTCTCAATAATAACATAAGAAATCAATTATGTACAACCATTATCATCTTAAATGTTTATTTTTATGTGTTTATATGTAAACAGATCTTGAAAACCATGGAGACTAACACTCTTGAAAATGATATTGAACATCTTAACCCACTAAATGGGCTATGAATGAACAAAAAAAATTTACAGTAAATAAAATACCTATTAAATATCTTTTTTAAATATTAATTAATGAATTTAATTTTTATGTCTAATACATTTATATCAATAGAAGAACACAATTGTTCTTAAGGTAAGGGATTCTACACGAACATCCTTTATTCTTTTGGGTAGCTCTATCGTTCTTTTTACCCAAAAGATTTTGTCTATTATTTTTATGAAAATAGTATAAATACTGCTTAAATTCTCCAAACACGTGTATCATGTTCCATTAATCATTCTCTTTTGGGTATATACATGTTTTTAAGTGGTTCCGTATTCAAAATATTCTTATAAGAAAACTCGTTTGAGTGAACATCCCAAATTCTTACCCATTTTCAAGTAATATATATAAAAACATTTAAGCAACAATAATTTTTACAAAACTACTAATTTTATTATTAAAACCTTCTTGGTTCACTTCTGGTTTTTTATAAATAGTTTTTCCCTTTTATGTTATAAATGAACATTGATATTTTCCGTTAACTGCAAAAAATGCGTTAATTCTATGGTTTATTAGGTACTCTTTTTACATGTTAATACATTAGAGTGACATCACTTTTCCTGAAATATTCCTATACTACCCTATTATTTTCAATGTATGGTACTATTCCTTTCCTCCATGGACAATATTATGATACTTTCATTTGATATTATTTATGACATGTTTATGATACCCTGATTCTTAAAATGGGTAACCCCCATGTTTATATATGATTGATTATGTATGATTCTATATGGGACAAGATTTTCATAAACATGTTATGATGGGTGTTCCCAGATAGATCTCCAATTAGTTAGGTAATTTTTAGTAACATGAGATGTTATGTCCAATGTTCCTGGTAGTTTTCCTTGACATGTGATACCACGTGCAATGGTCATTGTGGATAACCTTGACTTGTGATCCTCTATGTGAAAAGAACCTTGAATTGTGGTAAAGAAATGCTTTATTTTGATACCACATTAGTATGACTCCATGTTTCTTTAATATGACTCCATATGTTCCATTACTTTTTATATCATTACGTCATGCCATATAACCCACGTGTTTATGATTTATTATTATGTAAATTCCCTAACTGTAATTTTTAGATCATCCATTTGTTCATATTATCCTCGGTTAATCCTATGTTGATATTTGCAGAAAAGGATTTTTGGAGGTATTCATAATGATTAAAATAATGAAATGTTTTGTTTGGTGCCATGTTTTAGATTGAATGAACTTAGTCTTCAAATGTACTAGACTTTATGATCCTTGGATAGTAATATGATGTTTTATTATGCTAAATTCATTTAATGATATTTGTAATGGATAGGGTCTCTATATCAGATTTTTCAAGATAAATTATTAAGTAATGTAAAGTAATAAATTTACCATCCAAGAAGATGAAAATACATTGGTGGAGGAATGAGTTGGAGGTAGTCTTCTTTTCATGAAAAAATAAAGACCACTAGAAGAGTAATTTCATAACTGGGGATAAGAAGAATGATCATGATTCATTATCAGGTATATATTTCATTGAATTAGATCCCACTATTTCTGAAAGAACTCAATATGATATTGTATTTGGATCCGAAGTTTATATTCAAATATATTAACCAATTATATTCTAAAATAATTAAATGTTTAAGTAGATATTCATGAATCAATTATGTGAAACTACCACCATTAGTATTGGTAGATTATATTATTACTTTTCCTCGTTGAATGCTAATTATACCTAATAATTTTATTATGTTCCATATTTTACTAGAAAAAAATATTAATATTAATTATAGAAACTATGGGCTTTTATATCATGTTTTGTAACAAATATTTACATATCTATAAGTTTACTAATTATTATGGTATTCCTTATCATAAAATTGGGTTGTATTTATTTTTACTATAACACATAATATTGGTAATTAATGAAAAATACAATGATAATGAATCATTTCTTACCAACCTATATAACTTTCATAAATTTCATTAAAATGATAGTTTTTTAACAAATCCTCATAAAAGGGTATTTGGACACAATTGTGTTAAAACCCTTTGTTTTATGCAAAACATTTTTTTTAAATTAAATTCCAATTAACCTCTTAGTGGGAACGTAGAAAGAGTCATAGAACCATTATAATTGGCTCATATTGATGTATGTGGTCTATTTCCTGTATACAAAAGGGGTGATATTTCATACATTATTAATTTTACGGATGGTTATCATAGACAAGGATATATATACGTACGGATGTATAAGTAGGATTAAATTATTATTTATAAAGAATACCATAATGATGTTGGTAATAAAAATGGTAAGAATATAAACAATCATTTATTATACCTTGGTGAAGAATATCATAACCAAGAATTTATCAATATTTTTTTGAAGTTTTGGACAATTTCCCAACACCCTCCTTAACCACCTAAGTGGAATGTTGCATGTGAAAGTAGTAATAGGTCTCATCATGAGATTGTTAGAATGATGATGGGTCTTAGAACTCTATCAATATTATTTTGGGAATATTCACTGTATAATATGGCATATAACCTATACTGAGATCAACATAACATAGAAAATTTAATTTCATATAATCTCATGTATTTAAGGAAGCTCAATTTGTTACACATATTTTTATGGATATGTGAGGTATTTATAAAGGCTATATGTGGTGAAAAATTGGCATATCAGATCATAAACTACATATTTATAGGTCATCCTATAGATTATAAGGGATATTCTTAATATATAACATCATATAGAAATTTTATTGTATAAGGAAATTAATTATTTCAAAAATTATAATGAAATTCCAATGAAAATAGTTGGTGAAATATTTACATCAATGGAGTTTACAGCATTGATTCAGAAGTGGGGGTTTTGAGAACATTCACCACAAGGGATAGTGGGTGAAGATGATATTACTAAGACACAAGTATTCTGTAATTCCACAATAGAGGGATGAGAAACAAATAGATATATATTTTCTTATCATTGAGTTTGCTGGAACATTTCTCTTGGAGGATGATAAACCACTCACTATCATAGAAGTAGTATATGGAAAGCAATAAACAAATGGGAATGAAACCAATCATTCAAAAATGGATTCCATGATTAGAAATAATTTTTTTTATTATACCCACTAAATAATGTATAATATGTTTGGTCTAAATGCGTATTTATGAAAAAACAGGGACATAGATGGTCTATTATGTATTCATAGTTAGTACTGAATGGTTTTAGATAGCATCCAGGCACCGACTATGATGTAACCATCATTCTAATTTAAATTTTGAAATCCATCAGAATATTACTTGTAATAACATCATTCAATGATTATTAAATTAGAAAAAAATTTATTTTGTAAATTTGATGTTACTTGTATACATTAATATGAAGAAACCAAAAGGGTTTATTATGTAAATGAGTTGCAATAATGTAAAAATCTATAGATATAAATTTATATATTGGTGAAGGGATCAATAACATGTAATATTTGTTTTGATGATGTAGTAAAGGAATTTTGTTTCATTTAGAATGAATTAATGACATGTGTTTATTATAAGATTAATGGGAGTGTCATTATTTTACCAGTAGTAATTATTGATGAAGTATTGTTAATCGTAAATGAATTGAATGCTTTATTGACAGTAAATACATGGTTAAATGAATGAACCTCTATAAAATACTCAGGTGATTCATGAAATATTATAAGGATTTAAATATATTGAGGTATATCTGGTAGTATTCTTAGAACTTATAGAATTTTATATGTTGATTAGTTATGGAAAAAACATAAATACTGAATAATCGAAAATAGTATAATTTCTAGTGTAATATAGAATTAATATCTTTAATAATATGTTTCAACATGCAGTTGTGTAGATGGAAATAATGAGTTGAATTACTTAGGGTAAAGTACTGGGATCTATCGTGTATTTCATTTTATGTAATAATTTTAATGATTTATTTATATTAAATAAGATGGATTCATATCAAGAAAATGAAAGAGAGCTATATCGGATAACTGTAAAATATCAAAAATTAAATGATACATAAAACGAATATGTTCATATTATATTGAGAAAATAAGGTGATATTCATGAGTTAATACATCTATAAAATACTTTAAATAGATCAAGATGATAGAATGTCAGAGCTAGGATACGTCTTTTTCCTTACTAGTGTTGTAGTGAGATATAAACGCATGAAGAAGAAAATGATTGCTGACTCAACAGTATAATATGTGACATTACATTCTTACGATGAATCAAAGGGAGAATATTGGATACAAAATTATCATTCTAACCATGTAATTATACCCTGTTGTGCATACCTAGTTATGATATACTATAATATTAGTGTGGCGTTGGTGCTTTCTAAGGACCCCAGGTCACACTAGAGGATAAAGAATATACTTTAAAAGGTTCATCTCTTGAGGGATTTTAATGAAAGTGGTGAAGTAACTATTTTCAGAGTGGCCAAAAAAGATAATGTGGTAGACCCATATCTAAATCCATATCTTATAAAGATAATGATACACTTGTGCGAGCTAGTATTATGAGAATCGTTATTAGTTTTCTCAAGTGAATGTGTTAATATTACGAGTGGATTCTATATAACTAACTCTTTCATGTACATTGATTACCATTACATGAATATAGTTTGATATATACATATATTTAATATTTCTATAATATTTTTGATACTTAATCATCCACTATTTATATGGGAATATCCTTTTAATACATTTCATATAAAAAGTTTATAGTAGTTCCCAATAATAGTGTTAAACTCAAGATATATGACAGTAAACTCAGAAACTAATCCTTTGATCTAGGAACATCATACTAAAATCACACACAAAATTTATAACAATATGGTGATAGGGGAAAATAAGAATTAGAAATTCTTCTCATAATCTTCACATATTATTATCTCATGTAAATGAGATTGTAAAGACTGTACCATCAATTGGAATGCCACTTGTTTAGGGTTTCATTGTTTTTTCCAAATTATGAATATGTATTTTGGTCAGTTAAAATATGATCATTATCATTGTGTTCCATTTGATCACCTACAATTATACAAGTATAAAACCATGAAATTGAATTCATGGGTAGGAATATAGTGGTGGGTGTGTACTTAGTGAAATGAAATTTGTTGGATGATCAAGATAGAATTTTCCACATCCAAGTTAACGAAGAGATATATCCTAATAATAAGTTGAATTCGATGGTATGAATTCATTAAATACATATATATTATAAATGAGGGAATTTCAGCTCATATTGGTGATGAAATATATGAATCAATAAATGGATAATGACACGTGTATTCATCCTATATTATGTAATATCGTGAGATAAAGAGATAATATTGCACAAGTCATGTTTGTAGTATGTAGTTGTAGCGATGAAATTTCTTATCACCTTATAGGTCATTATGGGTGTATCTAATTTTCTATTTTTCTATGGATTACACTCACTACTATGGAGATGATGACATGTAGGATTAAACATTATGTGTATCCACAAGATCTACATATTCAGATGACTAATAATTTAGGATTAAGTCATCCACACATGCTAGGGTTACTGAATTTCTAGGAATAATTAATTGAAATTAAAAATATTTCAATTTTACAATTCATTATAAGAATAACATTAATTGAAAATATTTTTCATGTTATTGACATGTTTTTTGATCATAATAGTGAATACCAGAAAATATAATTTCTTGAAGAAAACATAACATGTACACGGTTAGTAACAATATTTTTGAAGATTACATGCCATATTAATCACTTTTATTTTTTCACCTAACATTTAAATATATTATAAGTGAGTACTAAACGGTTCATGAAATTTATTACATGTTTTATAGGGTCGTAAGTGTACACATGTGTCAAAAAATAATTCCATTACTCTCTAGGGATAAATGTTCAATTTTTAATGTATAAAATTTGTATAAAATATTATATTTTCAACATCATTATAGTGATACATAATTTGAAATAATTAAGTGGGAATATTTCTAATTTACACTCTTTTAAAGCTCATATGTAATGATTATAAAGGAAAATAATGGTCATATCAATCATACATTATATATTAACAATGTATTATTTATGTGATTGGAGGGTGACATCTGTCCATGTCATAATGACAGTCAATTTTACATTTAAAATGTCCCAAGATATATCACAGTGGGTATCCTTGGGGTCACTCTGAAGGAAGTAGTGTCATATGCATGTGTGGTCTTTCCAATTTTTTTGTGTTTTTAAATATTTTGAATACTGAAAATACAAAAATTCCTATGAGATCACTAATCAGTTTTGAAAATCACAAAAAATGCGGAATAGTGAACGAAAAGGGGATAAACTGTGATAGAAAAGTGAAAAAACACACAGACACATGAAAAAACCAAGAATATTAAACATGAAAATACACAACAAAAAGCATAAAAAAAACAAAAAAACACCAAGACATAGAAGTCTAAAGTTAGTATGAACAAAAACAGAACTTGGATAATCCACCCTCTAATCCCTATCCTTGATAAATTTTACGAAATTAATCAACAATTCTCAATATGATCAATGCATGTATTATGGCTTGAATTATACACCAATCTCTCCTAAAAATTGAAAAATCAATCAAATAATTTCTTCATTGCTCAATAATTCTTCCTAACTATATGGTGATTCACTCAGGAAGTTCATTCTAGCATGTGATTTTCCCTTGAAGAAATGATCCCCCTGAGATGGTCAAATTTCATGACTAGTCTTTATTCTATATTCATGAATTCATGATGGGAAGGGGATAAGATGTGAGATGAGAGAGTAGCAACCTGATCGAGCACAAGGATTCCCTCTCAGGAACCCCAATTAACTTTCATAGTTTACCAAGGCTAAGAATAAAATAGTTATCACATTGATGCTCTGGTTTGCAGATTGAATCGAGTTCCTTATCCTGGATCCAGCCCTGCAAGTGCGGTCTGCATAACTAAAGATTTGAGATCATAGACAGAAAATGAAGAGAAGAAAATTGAACAACACTTCAAAAACGAAAAAAATAACAATTCTAATTAAAAACATGCATGACATGTATTTACAAAAACAATTTAAATGAAAACTATAATAGAGTAGTGGAGGAGAGTCATAGAATTGAAGAGAAGGGTCTCCTCTCAGATGTCGAAGATGATTTCCCTATCTAGGAGGTGTAGATGGAGTGTATTATGGATCATGGTTGAGTCTCCTCCCCTAATTTGAAATTATGACCCCCAACATTCAGAGACAAAGGAGTCGTGAGTCTCTTATTCTCAAAAACTGAACTAAAAATCACGAAAAAACGATAGGCCATAAATCCACATGGTGCGTCTTTGATTGTGCTTGTCACTAGCTCCCGAGTGAACACCCTGTGAGAGAAAACGATTCCCCTGAAACTACCTCATGAAAATTCTCACGTTATTCCCACGGATTTTTTTCCATTAGCCCACAACCGACTCCCACTGCACGGAACACCAAAAAAGCACACGTCATTCATAAAAATAGAAGCTATTGTACACACACACACACACAGACAAACACACTATATATATTAATATTACTAATTTAAAATAATTATAAGAATATATATTTTATAATACCTAATACTATTAATACTAATATATGTAAATATATATATAATATAACTATTAAAACTACCTATTTATATAAGTAATATAATTATATTTATGATGTGCAATATATGTATTGTTATTAATATTATATTATGTAGAATATAATATATATTATTTATAATTTCCAAGAATAAAAAGATGTATCAATAAAATGGGGGAAAGGGTGGAGGGTATGGTTTGAGGCTAGATAGATGTAGGGACATAGGGAGTGATGATGGTGGTGCGAAGCAGGAAGGAGAGGATGATGGGCGAAGAAAAGGGGTGGCACGGACTTCAGTCGATGGAGGAGAGGTCGGCTGGTCGGCATGCTGTGTCCACGGAGCGGAAGGTGGCAGGTGTGGTGCCGGGTGAGCGGGATTGCAGTTCGGTTTGGAGGGGAAGGAAACAGAGATAAGAATGATTCTTAGATTTAGTTGTATTATTTTGTTCAAATTTCTTGTACCGTGATAACTTTTTATAATTATTTATTTGTGTTTTTTTAGTCATACTGCTTTGGATTCGTTTTCTGTGATGAGATTTCATTCTAACACTATTGTGAATGCCTTGTGTTGATGGGGGATTATTGTGGATATATTTCTGTGTTGTTGGTGTTGGGATAGAGGCAGGGAGTGAGGAATGATGTCAAAGGCACCGTGATGGATCAGTGGCAATGGAACCATGATAGAAGTTGTGCCACTATGCCATGTGAAACGGTGGCACCGTTAAGGGTGGAAATTGTGGCACCGTGTGGGTGATAGAACTCAGGGTGGGGTGTGAAATGGTGAGACACTCTAGGTGCAACTGTAATTTCTGAAAAAAAATGAATTTAAAGAAATAAATAGTTTACTAAAACTAACAATAAATTAATGACTATATCAATTATATTAATAAATATAATTAAAAAATAAATACAAATAATTCCAAATAAACTAACAAAATTTATTATGATTTTTTTAAATGAATGAATTTATTTGAATTAAATATTATAAAAAAATTAATTTTAAAAAGAAATAAAAAATTTAATGTTAATATTTAATCAACCAATTAATTATTTAATGAATTAATTACAGAATACATTAATGAATAAAAATATGAAATGAATAAAATTAATTTTTTAAAATAATTAAATTATAAAAATAATTGAGAATAAAAAATTAAAATGTGTTATTTATTTATATATTATAAATAAATAATTTATTAATTTAGTGGACTGATAGAATAATAAAAGAATGGAAAAACTAAAAAATTAGAAATGAAAGATAATTAACAATGATTATTTAATTTTAAAATAAGATAATAACTCACCAAAAAATAGGATTTACATAAAAATGAATGTTTTAAAAAGTAATTGAAACATCACAAGTAAATATAGAATATGAAAATTTCATATTTATTAATATTTGTAAATTAATTATTAATTTTATATTAATGGGGATGCTATGTTGGATGGTATACCAGATACAAAACAACGTGTTTCTTTGAAATCTTACATTGCACACAATATTGAGTCATACTGAAAAATAATAATATATTATTATTTTAAATGGTTGTTAATGCCTAGCCATTGTAATGGATGAAATAAATAAAACTAACTAAAATATTATTATACATGTTTGTTAAATATTTTTACATTTATCCAATAAAAGTTAGAGGCTTAAAATGTTAATGACTCGAATTTACATTAAAAGGATGATTTACTGCCTTTTTATAGAGAACCATATTTAAATATAGTGTTGGTTACTTTTATATGTTCTTTAAAAAAAATTAGCCTTTTGAATTCGGACATCAAAATTCACTTTGGATAATATTTTGGTATTTTTCTGATAAAATTCATTTTTATTCATGTGAGATTCATGATATATTTTCCACTATTTCCTATTGCGTGGTGTATGTACTGCCCAATATTGTATTCATTGTGTAATATACATCAATATATTGATATTTACATATTTATTATATTATCCTTATTTTATTGGTTGTATGTTTCGTAGGTTACCAAATCAATAAGGGAACCTTTTAACCCAATTTCCATTCCTTGGGATAATCTTATAATTTTAATTATGTCATGAAATGATTATGTGTGTAATCATTATTTATTTATTTATGTTGAAATTTTCACTCCCCTTTTTGTGGATATACTTTGGATACACATAATCATTCCATTTATAAATTCATATGTCATCGATATGAACTTTATAAGAGTCATTTCAACTCAATTTCAATTCATTGAGTTCAACATCCAAGACATTGTTTTAGTTATAAAAAGAACATGTGTGAATGACCAGTGATTTTTTACACTAAATATCTAATCATATTGTGTGTATTTATATTTTTCAAACATTTTTATGTAATCCTTAATCTAAGGGGATATTTTTTATAATGAATGTGGTCTCAATTTACATTCCATTGAATCTTCATTTTTGTTATGAACCAATTCACTTGTATATGGTGTATATACTATCCATTGACATAATATATCATTAAATCCTTTATTCCCATGATATTATAACGTTCTGATTAAATTTTATTCCTCAATTATTTAAATTCAAGTGTCTCTCACTTTGTTAAAAACTCTTTAACTAAAATATCATTTTAATTGTTATAAGGATTTAATCATCTAAATATTTCTCATTAATGACCATGTTTTCAAAATGGGTTTTAGGAATTATTTATATAGACATTAATGTTTTCAAATGATAATTCATTTAAAATATTCAAAGTGGTATGGGACAATTTGATTAAAAATTCTCATTATTAAAATTTTTAAATGGTTTGGAAAATGATTTGATAATAGATTATTTATTTCAGTATCTTGATTTTATATATTGTTATTGGAATGTGGAAATTTTATCTTTCATTTCTTCTTGTGTTATTTGTTATGAATATGTTATGGTTATTCGGCATTGTTTATGTATATGGGTGTTTCCGTGATAAACTAAGGGTGGGTGTGCCTGAGATAGCTCTCCAATGTATTGGGTAACGTGACAGAGGTAAACATTAATTTTTCTCCAACGTGATTTTTGTAATATACTATGATGCATATTCCAAATGTGACTCCCTATGTATTTGTGATAGCTATAATGTAATTATGTTACGAATTCCATATGTTACCTTTATGATTTATGATTTCTATGTGTTATTCATTAATCTTATGATTTGGTAATGTATGTTATGATTGAAAAGTAAGGATTCATTGATTTGTATTTATTTATGGGATAATGTTTACTTTCCATATTTTATAACCATTACTTAGCTTTTTTTGCTCATCCCATGTTTTTGGAATGTTTTCCAAATTACTTAAAGATGAATATGGTAATGAATGTGATCAAGGAAAATTCATGGTTCATAAAACATCGAACTAGACATGTTTCTTTTTAAGAGACTTTATTTTATAAAAAATGGATACTGAGTAGTAGTGTCTACATGCTATATTCTAGTTGTTAAGTAATAGTTATGGAATAATTATTTAAATAGTAAACCTAAAAAGATCCTCAATGTGAATTCTTGACATGATTCAAGATTATGAATGTCTAAGGCTGGGTGCTTATAGTAATGTACAAGAAAGCACAACAAAAAATTATTTAATAAAAAAAATTTTTATTTAAAATGTTTATAAAAATATTAAAATGATGTGGTAAAAAAAGTTAAAACTGGGCCACATCAAACTCCACCACACTTAACACCATTTTTCAAAAACAAAATTCATTCCTTTGTCTTGAAAATAGAAAGATGATTTGTGAGTTCCAGTTTAGAATGTTTATAATAAATCATTAATACCTAGAGGAACAAATCTAAACAGTGCTACAGGCTCATTAAAGGGTGTTCAAAATGATTTCCTTCTCAACTTCAAATACCCATTTGATGTCAAAATCATCACAGATTCAAACAATTTCTTCTATGTCAAGGCTTCTACATGTAATCCATTACTGTCCTAAAGCAATTTCCAAATTTTGTTCGAATTCAAGGGGTGATGAAAGGTTAGATGAAGTTGAACTCAAGACAAAATAAAGGGTACCTTTCATTCCCACATTCTTCCAGGTTCCAAAAATTAAATTCCACTAATTTTATCACTTTAATTATTCAGCTGAAATGAATTTTAACCAAGTCAATTTCTCCCTTATTTATATGAGTTTAATATTATCCCTACCTTAATGAGTTCCTTTTTGACAACGAAACATTATTTTAATTATACCATTCCAGATTCCATGTGCAGATCACTGTGAGTAGCACATATTAATATTGAAAATGTCTAAATTTATTCACAGAAACACACATATTGTGCCTTGTATCATATACTCACTATGGGATCCCATTTACAATTTTACTACAGTTAGAAAGGATTTAACTAATAATCATTTGAATTGAAATCATAAAGAGATTGAATATTTTATTAATAAAAATGTGATTCCCCAAGGTTCTAGTGAGTACTTATATATGCCCTAAGTCTAGATCCTTATACTAAAAAACCTATCATCTCACACTCCCATCCTCAGTTCCTAAATATACATATCCATAATGAAAAAGAAAAATTCCACTCAGCAATCACTCAAACATAATAGTTTCTTACTATGTGCCAATATCAATTTACAACAAGCAGTTATCCAGTAACAGGATAGAATTGAAGTACCAGTGAACCTCAAATGGCCATAAAGTGATGATTTTTTTTCATAGATTAAGAATTAAATTTGAAAAAAACAATTGGACATTAAAAAACTTACTCAGGTTTAAAAAGTGGGAATTTGACATGACACAAGAATAACCACTCTCCCCCACACATAAAAACCAACATTGTCCCAAAAGATGAATTGTATGGTGGAAGAAAATTTAATATCCAAACAAATGGAAATTTTGGCATAAAAAGGATACAGAGGAGGAAGAAACAATATTCAAAAGTAGTATTTTCCACACAAAATAGAAAAAGAAAATGAAAAGAAAAACAAAAACAAAAACAAAAGAACCAAACATCACCAATCATCACTAGAAACAAGCTCAGGTGGTTTCCTAAAAGGATCAAGCTTTGAATCCTTATTAGAATATAAAATATATTATCAATGCCATTTAATTAATAACATGATTAAAAATGATGGGAAGTAGCATCTTAATGAGAATTAAACCAGTGGGTGTAGCATGTTTCAAAATGCTACTCAAAATATTTTTTCAACTAAGTAGATATTTGCAAGCTAACACCCATTTAAGAAACACAGTTCCCAAAAAATCAGGGACTTCCCACACTTAATTCACAACAGCACATAAAAATGAATGACTTAATATGAAAGAATTAAAATAAGAACTCCCTTGAATGGACAAATTCTAATATTTATAAATGTCTCCCCTTAATTACATTTGTGCATGAATTATGGATGCTCTAATTTTGAACCTATATAATGAAATAGTTTAACATTAATTTTAAGATTTTATATTCAAATAAAACAAAGCTACAAATGTGAGTTATGGAGTTTTATCCACAAATCCAGTGAGCTTGCCCCTTAATTCATTAATGAAAATCACATGGTATCTACTACATATTTATTGTCACAACAAAATGACAATAATATTAAAACAACATGAAAAAAAACAATAGAAAGAAATTAAAAGGTTTAATCTTGGGATAACCTCATAGGGGGTTTTGTAGTATGATTTTCCCCAGCTAGAAAGTCATTAGAACAACCCAAGTTGGATGAGGGATTTAACTCTTTCTTAAGAACCACCAGATGTGATTCCATCCAATATATTTTCTTTTCTATCTTTGGAATACCCCATATGCAGCTTCAACCAAATTCCCCTCCTGGGAAGTGAAGTAATTAATGTTGAATGTTGGAGGGGAATACATGATATAGGGGTACATACCAAATACTTCTGCTTGAGGTTGAGTGTGCACAAGTTGTAATGTTGTAAAACATGGATTTCTCTTGTCTTGTGGTTGAATCCAATAAATTATTCTATCTAAAGAAACTTGGAAACCACAATCATTCACTTGTAAACTTGTGCATAACTCTCAAAATTCAACTTCCAATGTAACTCCCAAATTGGAAGTGCCATATAGAAATGGGAATTCAATATATTCTTCATCATGTACAACTTAAATTTCTTATCTCTCCAAGAAATAACAAAAGTGAGATGCATATTCAATACCTGTATATGGAGCTACACAATTTAAATCATCTTCTTTGTAATCCATGTTGAAAAAAAATATATCTTCTTCTATAAAAATGTTAACTCCCTTTAGCAGTGTTGTTTGTTCCTCCTCGTGATGGAATAACCATCCTGGGAGAGGGTTTGGGGCAACAACGAGGTAGTCAACATCCTCTGCCCCTACTTCAGAACACACCTCCTAACATTCTAAATATTCTATAGAGACTGATATGATTTTATGTGCTGGATATACCTGATGATTCTTTGAAAAATCATTACAATAGATATTGAATGAAAACTCATCAGCACTGAAGTCATGAAAAAATGATCATCAAATAAATTCCCAAAATCATGTATCTTTCCATGTTAAATCTCCTGTCAACCCTTCAATATCCTCAATAATTGGTTCTTGAATTTCCAGCCTTGACTCCAGGGGAAAATCCATATCAATGTTGGGAAACTCCAACTTTTACATTCTTCTGTTTCTTTTCTCTTACCTTTTCAACTGCTTTCTATAATATTGGGCTTCAATGGGAGGTGGTGGTACTGCACTATCTTATTGGTATCCCTTGACATTATACATAGATTTTTGCATCAACTACATGATATCCTGATAATAAGTTGTCTCCTCATCAGTAAGGACTCAATGTTTTCTTTCATGCATCCAACATGAAAATTCAGCAATAACCTCCACAAGATTTAAAACCAGGTCAAACAGAGAAAACATATAAGATTCATTTGATTTCATCACTATTGTGAGTGTGTGTGTGTGTGTTTTGTGATTATTATATGTTTTTTTTTGTTTTTTATGTTTTAAATAAAATAAAAATAGGTAAAACCACATAGACCCATGTTGCTTCCATGAAAATGGTGCCAAAATTTGATTTCTATCCTTGTCGTGAGGACAATCAAGTTTACATTTATAAAGAGCCAGAAAATATCACAGTGGTTAGCCACATGGTCGCTCTCAAGGAAGTAGTATAGAATACACGAGTGGTCATTCTGAAAATCTTTTTGTGTTTTAAATATTTTGAAAACAGAAAAAAACCGAACTCTTAAGAAATCATTAATCAGTTTTGAAAAACCCAACAAATGTAGAATAATATAAAGAAGGAGGAGAAATAGAGATGGAAATGTGCAATAACACAGTGACATGAGACAAAATCAATAAAATAATTCAGACACAAACACAACACAAAGCATAAAAAAACCGAAATACACTAAGAAACAGAAGACAAAAGTTAGTATAAACAACGTCGGACCTCTGTTAACACAACCTCTACTCCCTATCCGAGATCAACATAATAAATTAATAAAAAATTATCAATATGATCAATGTATGTCTGATGACATGGATCAAACACCAATCTCTCCTTGAAATTGAGCACTCAAACATTGAATTTCGTCACTTCTCAAGAATTCCTCCTAACTACAAGGTGATTCACTCAGCAAGTTCATTCCCGTCACAGATTAACACTATGAAAAAAGAATCCTACTATGATCTTAAAATTACACGACCTATCTTAATTATATGTTCGATAAGTAAAGACAAAAAGTGGATAAGAACTGAGACATGAGAGTATCAACTTGATCTAGTGAAAGGATATACTCACAAGAACCACAATTCACATTCATGGTTTACTAAGTCTACGAATAAAATAGATATCGCATTGATTCTCGGGTCTCTAGAATCTGTTGGGTTCCTCAACCTATATCTATCCCCACAGGTTAGATATTTATTTCTAGAGATTTGGGATCATTTACAGAAACCTATGAAAAGAAAAATGAACAACATGTCACAAACGAAACAAACATCACAATTCAAATTTCAAAACATTCCACCCACGTTTTTACAGACATAATTTAAATGAAATCTGAAACAGTGTAGCAATGGAGAGTCAAGGAATGGAGGAGCAGTGTCTCCTCTATGATGTCAAAGACGACACCTCATTGTAGTAGGTTTTGATAGAGTGGATTAGATATTGTGGTGTATTCTCCTCCCCCAAGTTGAAATGATGCCCCCAATCATTAGAGATACAGAAGTCGTGGGTCTCTTATTCTCAAAAACTAAACTAAAAACAGAGATAAAATGATAGGCCAAAAATATAAGTGGCGTGTCATTGATCATGCTCATCACTAGCTCCCGTGTGAACTCCCCATGAGTGAAAACAATTCCCTTAAAATACCTTGTGAATATTCTCATGTTATTCCCACGATCAATTTTTCACTTATCCCACAATTGACTCCACCTATACGAACAACTCCCCTTGTATGGAACACCAAAAAAGCCCGTGAGTCATAAAAAAATAAAATATTATATATATACACTATATATTAATATTACTTCTTAAAAAGACATATAATATAATATATTTTATAATAAATAATAATATAGATTCTAATATATATAAATATATATATAATATAACTTTTAAAACTACGTATTAATATAAGTAATATAAGTATATTTATGATGTGTATTATATGTACAGATATTAATATTATATTATATAGAATATAATATATAATATATGTAACTAAAAAGAATAAAAAAATTAAGAATTAAGATGGGGGAAAGGGGGGTCTGGTTCGAGGGTTGTTCGAGGTAGGGAAAGAGGGAGCAAGGATGGTGCTGAAAAGTAGAAAGGAGAGGCTGGGGGTAGAAGAACTGGGGAAAAACTGACTTCAATCGATGGAGGAGAGGTCAACTAGTCGGCATGCAATTTTTGTACATACGAAGGTGGTGGGTGAATCACCAGGTGAGAGATATTGTGGTTAGGTTCGAAGGGGAAGGCGGTGGAGGCAATCATGATGCTTAGATCTGGTGATTTTTTGTCCTAATTTCAGTTTCCCTGGTTACTTTTTGTGATGATATATTTGTGTTTTTTTCCAGCCCTATTGCTTTGGAATTTTTTATGATGATATTTCATTCTGCCGCTATTGTGAATTCCTTGTCTAACTTCGTGATTTCTATGGTGATTTTTCTATGTTGTTTGATTTGGGATGGAGGCAGGGAGCGATGAATGGTGGAAAAGGCATCGTGATGGAATGGTGGCCAAGGCACCCTAATGGAATGGTGGAAAAGGCATGATAATGGAAGCGGTGCCACTAGGCCATGTGAAACTATGGAATCATTAAGGGTTGAAAATGTGGCACCATGTGAGTGATAGAACATTCTATTATGGTGAAAATGGTGAGACAACAATGGGTGTGACCGTAACATCTGGAAAAAATGAATGAATTTAATGAAATCAATAACTTACTAGAACTAAAAATAAATTAATAACTAAATCAATTAAAATAACAAAAACTATTGAAAAATAAATAAACATAAACCAAAGTTAAAAAATAAAATTAATTAGTCATTATTTAAAAGAATGAATTTATTTGTATTAAATATTATGAACAAGTTAATTTTAAAACGAATTAAAACATTTATAGTCACTAATTAATCAACAAATTATATATTTAAAGAATTAATAAATGAATTAAATTAATAATTGAATAAAATTATGTTAGTTAATCAAATTAAATTTTTAACAGAATTTAGATTAAAAAATTAAAATATGTTATTTATATATAAATTAAAAATAAATAAATAATTAATTTATTGGACTGAAAGAATAATAATAGAATGAAAAAAATGAAAAATAAAAAACTAATGTTAAAAGAACAAGGATTATTTGAATTGAAAATAACACAATAACACACCAAAAATTCTTATTTACAAAAAATGATTTTTTTTAAAAATAATGTACAAGAAAGCACAAAAAATAAATTATATAATAAAAAAAACATTTTAGAATTAAAATATTGATAAAGGATATAAAAAGGATGTGGCAAAAAGTATTAAAAATGGGCCACATCAAAGATACATCATAATGATATTTTATTTCCCATATTAGAACATGATAATTATATATTTACAATAAGGGCATTGTCGTTCATGTGGGGATTCTCTCAAGGAGAACTATATTTGAGACTCTAAGCCACGAAACAGTGAAAGCGATCTAATAATTTTTTTTATTTCAAAAGAAAAAGGTAAAATTTACTTATTTAGAATTTTATTTTACTTTAATAAATGGAATGATTCATTATATTTTAGGAAATATGGGAAATTGGTTATTTGTATTGATTTTTTTTAACATGAATATGGAACTAGAATATTGAATTCTTTATTTTAAATGGTCATGATATTTTGTAATTTCATTAAGGTGTAAGTCTATCAAGCTTATCAATGCCATATGATACATTTGTGTTATCAAGGTCTTCAATAAGGTTACAATTATTAATTTTAAATATATCTATATTTGAAGGTTTCACTATGGTCATAAATGTACTCAGTGCCATTAAAATAAACAACATTATCATACACATCCATGTTGTTATAGTCATTGGGGTCATATGTGTCATTGGTTATATTCAATTCATCAGTGTTTTTGAGGTGTTCCAGAATGATTTCATTTTTAGTGTCATACATATCATTAGAGTCATCAAAATAAACAGATTCATCATTGTCGTTACAGATTTTTTTTTCATTTGTCGATGTGTTTATTAGGATTATTTGTGTCATTGATATTATTGAATCAATTTGGGTAAATAGTAAAATCATTTTCATTGGCGTTGTCATTGTTTTTCCATCATCAGGGTCATTGGTCATGTAGATTTAATTAATACCACCAACATCATTGTTTTCCTTACGGTCGTCAAGGAAATTGACATAATTTAAATGATCATTATCATTTTTCTAGTCATAGACATCATGTATATTAGAATTTTTAGGTTTTGTGAGGTTTTTCAGGTCATATAAAACATTGAGGTCCCGAAGTGAATTATGTCCATTGGTATCAATAGAAATAATGGTTGTTTTGCGACACCAATGTTTTTTAAGTAATATATATAATCTGTTTATCAGGTTATTTAATTTGAATAGTTTTATTACCATCAATAACATTTTCATATTTATCAGAGGTCATCTTTGATATTGATATTGTCGATGTTATTGAGGGTGTTAGGGTAATTGGTTTCATCAATATAAATAGGGTTAAGAGGCTATATAAGTATGTAAAACTCATCATTTGTGATGATGGTGATAACTTCATTATGGTATTAGCATCATGAAATTAATTATGGTTATATGTAGTGTTTTGATTCCATGCCATGTAGGTCATTGATGTCATCAGTGTCTTCACCACCATCTGGGGAGTCGATTCTATCAGGGTCCAAAACATTTTCAATGTCAACAATATCATTAAGAATGAATGTTTTTACATTGTCATTAATATCTAAATGATCTTTGGTATAGACTAGTTTTTGGGGTCAATGACCATTCCCATTTCAGCAATGTTTTCATGCTTATCTAGTTCATTATGATATTAAATATCATTAAAATAATAAAAATGTTATGTTTCATCATTTTCACAAGGTTACTGATTTAGTCGGCGACATTGGTGTGATTAGGGAAACGGGAATTATCAAATTCATTGTTCTTGTGGGTGTCATTTAGATCATAAGGATCATTAGATTAATTTATCTAATTATATACATATATGAACGTTGGATTTTTATTTTCATCATGTTCATTGGTATCATCAATTTTTATAGTTTTGTTAGTTTTTCAGTGTCATTTGGATCAGTAGTGGATTTTAAATTGACATAGTCATCAATATTTTATGTGTTACCCATGTAATTGTGTTCTCATTTATTTATCTCATCATTGTCAATGAGGATGTTAAGGTTAGGGATTGAAAATTTCAACAACATTTTAAAGGTATTAAGTGTCACTTTCATCAAATATGTCGTCAATATATTTGATGACATTGGATTCATCAATTTTTATATCATTTCCAACGTTTTTGGTGTTATTGGATCCATTGTTGTCTTCAAAACTATATGTGGAATCTATTTTAATGTGGTTTTCAATAATTTAGGAATTATATTCAATAGTGATATCATATACATCATCATTTTACTGAAGATAATAAATTAAATAAAAACCTCTAGTGTGGAAGGATTCATCATGTATTTCAGTGTCATCAATATATTAGGGTTTTCAATGTCATCAATTTCATTAAGGATATCAGGGCCATTTGTCTAACCATGTTCATTAACATTATTGATTGTATTTAATGGTAACATCATGCATGTCAATAGTTCTACCGATAGAACCATCTTTACTAGGTTCATTGTAGTTATTAGTATCGATGGTGTCATTGTCAAAAATAGAATTGTTGGTGTTGTTAGATCCATTGGAATATTCAAGGTCGTTATAATAATTAGTGTTGTTGGTATCCTCAGTCATCAACATCATTGATATATTTAGGGTTACCGGGTTCACTGGATTCATCAAACATTTAAAAAAAATGTGGATATCAATTAATTTTGGGTCATTAACGGTTTATATATTTTCAATTTCATCATCATTATTTGGAATATGAGGTTACTTTATTCCCTCAAGGTTATTTCATATATATGAATCTTCAGAACCATTATAATCATATATTTCATCGTGTTGTTTGGGTCATTGGTTTTTTTCATTGATGTGTTCATCAACATAATTGATGTTCTAAGGGTTTCCATGTAATCATAGTAATTAGTTTCAATGGTTTTCTCTATGTTTTCGAAATCATCAATGTAACCACCCCACCGCCAATAAAATTATCCCCCATGGTCTTCTATTATTGTGAATAAGATACCCTTAGATTACCATCATCGTTATCCAATGAGTTATCTACTAGAACTGATGGTGAAAAAATATCAAATTAGAGGCATTATCAAAATTATAAGGAAAAATCATTAGTGAAGATAAATAAGAAAATGATGCTCCATTACATAATATAAAATATACCAAACCATCCCACATTTTTATATCATGTAATATAATTAACATATAATTTTTTTTTATGAAAATAAAATTAATAAAATAGTCCAACAACAATACTAATAATTAAGTGAGTAATAAAAATATCAGTCCTAGTAACCCTCATATAAAACATGAAAATAGTTTTTATATTTTTATATTATTATTACATGTATGATTAGTGTGATCGTAACCAAAGAATTGTGAAAAAATTCTAAATAATAATACTAATGTAGCAGTTAAAAGACAATAGAACTAATAAGTACCTAGAATCATGATTTATCCAACCCAACCTCACCATGTAGTACTCGCCAAATAATACAAGAATGTAGTAAAATAATATTCATAAAACAGTTTTTAATGATCCCTAATTTTTATTTCTGACATAGTTTCATCTATCATGAACAAACGTCAAACATAATGTTCTCTTAGCCCTTCTTTGTGATCTCATCACAACATATCAATAAATCTATATTTTAGATTGGGAAACAAACCTACATAAACCATCCAAAAAAAGTCTCATCATCCCATGAAAGAATTAATACCATCATTAACTACTTTGATTCCACTACCAAATTAGCACACATGTATCTACAATTTCACAACTGAAGTTTTGGGTTATCATGAGCATGAATGAAATCAAACTCATGCCTTCCTCCAACAATATCTGATCCACACTACACATAACATTCACTAATTATGCACTAAAAAACTATTTAATAATACCAGTCTATTCTCATCCACTATAACCCCAATGATTTTAAAAGAACACTATGTTTGATAATGTATATAATACACAACAATTAGTTTAAATTAATCATGATATACTATTATTTAAACAGGATTGTTAAAACAGATCCACTAAAACTGGTCATATGAATAGTGAAAACTACATTTTGAAAATTATGTATGAATTATAAATGATATATATTGTTATATAATAATTTAATTCTTAGTATTGTATTTATTGGATTTGAAACTGCCATTTTCTCAAAAAATATTTTTTATTTATTTATATGAAAAAATGATAATATTAATTTTTTGAAAGTTGATAACATTTATTTGAAAATATGGGCTATTTTTTGAATAAAAATATAAAAATTATCAAAGGATAATGTTTTTTTATTTTTTAAGATGTTTAATTTTTTAATGAATAGTTAAAAACAAAAATGTTTATAGAAAACCATCTTTTCGACAATATAATTTATAATGGTCAATTCAATTTAAAAAAAGTTTTAATGTAAAATATTTTCACTTATTTTACTATTAATCTAATTTGGGTCATTTGAATCAATTTGATATTTATTTTTTATATAAAACTATTTTATTCTTATAAAATAATTTTCATTCAAAAATAGTTCCTCATCGTGTCTATTGGATTAATTTTAATTTTACCTCATCCACTTTTTAATTTAATTTATAAAAATATATTCCATATACATGATCATAAATATTATTATTTAAAAAATAATATCAACATAATTTTTGTTCATCAAGAATAGTATTAATAGTTAAAAATAATTGTAGTGGATAAAGATAAAATAGGTTTACAATGGGTTAATCTAAAAAATATGTTAAATTAGATAAAAATTAAAGAAATAAAATTTTAATCCCATATTAATAATTTCAATAATATTATAATATGGTTTTACATAACATTGATAATTTTGGAATGTTTAAATTGTGGTTATACCTTTTTATTTTTTCCAAATTAAAAGCATGTCATCTCCCCCACATAATGAAGAAAACACATATCCTATCCTATTTACACATCTAAAATCTTTGTGGGTCAAAACATCCATACCAAAATAACATATTTACATCCTTCATAACATCATTGATTCCTTTTTTTTGATCCTCAATCCAATCAATGGAGTTATTAGGTATAATCCCAAAGAGGTGGTCCAAATAAAATGTATAATTCTTAACAAAGAATGATTTATTTTTTTCATCCACCTCCGTCATATATTACTTAATAATTATATAATATTAACATAAATATATCCCATATAAAATTATTTAATTATGTGTTTGGAATAACCTACAACCAGTTCTTATTTAAGGAAATAGTAAATGAACCAATTTCCCATATGTTGGGTGGATTACCTCATCTCGAACCAATGTAATTTATCTTATATCATATCCTTTAATAGATGTTAATGATTATGGATTAAATTTTTATATATAATATATTTCTAAATAATTCATCTCTTTTATATTTAAGGTACCATAGATATTATTAACTTACCAACAATTGAAAACTAATAACACCATCGTTCATTTGTATGGTGGCTTACTGCCTCGTGAAATGATGTGATTTTTTTTTATTATCACATTACCTAGATTCTATATATATATGAGAATTTATATAAATAAGGAGAAATTTTTTATTTAATAATAATTAGCCATTGTTAAATTTTTTTACCTTTTATCTAACATTGTTGTTGGAAAATGGAAATTCCACACTTGTGTACGTACAACATACCTTCTTCGTGATTGTAACATATTTCATTTTTCAAATCCATATTTAATTTTTTTTAAATGTATAATGGATGTATAGAAATGTCAATTATTTCATTGTTAATAGTTTATATAATATGGAACAATGAACCCTTTGAAAATAGTCAACACATTAATGTTATTATCAAATTATGAAATCAACATCTTCAAAACATCATATGTGGACATAATTGAATAAGTAATTGAATATGTAATTATGATAAATTAAACAATTATGCTAAGTATTAAAAAAAATTCTATAATATGTTTGTATGAAATAATTAGTTTATATATGATTATTATTAATGAAATATATGATATTACTGACAAGTCTATAATTGTTTTAAGGAAGTTCTCATCTCAATTGTACTTTCTTCATATATATACCTTTATCATCTAATATTTATTTTATGTGGAGTATATAATAACACATTGAATATTATATAATTAATAATTTTTTACTCATTCTATTTTTTTTTCATTTTATGTTACTATTTTCTTGGGGTTATGATTGAAATTATTCCAAACAGGTAAGGGATTATCATTATTTAGGATTGATTATGCATAAGAATCCCTATAAGAAAATATTTTATATTTATATATTAAAAAATATAAATTTTCTTCTCATATGGTTATTCATGATATTTTCTGGTAATAGGGAATAATTCTACAATTTTCTACATAAAATTATCGATGAAATGATTTTAATAAAACCAGATTTTATTTCTCTATCAATTCCAAACTGAATTTTTATGCATATCTCAGACTAATATAAATATTTTCTGAAATTTTATATCGTTATAAAATTGGTTTATTAGAAATAAATTTTCAGATGATTGAATGTGGAAAATATTTTTGAAAGGAACATTCTTTTCATTTTCCAAATGTGGTAATTTTTAACCTTGTTCTTACAGTGTAAAATCACTATTTTTTAGCTTATAAAATATGTATTAAATTAGTCACTGTTATGACCACAGCAATATTTTAGTCTTCCAATATAAATTTCACAGTGTATTGTTAAATAATATAATTTCTATTACATTTTTGAAAAAAATTAGAATATGATGATGTCATTTTAATGTGAAACTTCCTTATCCTCAAGAAATTATCCATGTAATATTTTAAAGAACTTATGATTAATAAAGAAAACCTTTTGTGTTATGAATTTCTTCTAAATTATTTATTTTTTGGTCAAGTATATATATAGATTTTTCAAAATTACATTAATGGGTAATAAATATTTTTTGTTATTCTAAAAAATACATTAATTACAAATTTTATTTTAGTTATAAAACGCGAAATGATTATGAAACCAATTTCAATTCAAGGGTAATTCTTATGTGTATTACTTATGATTTATTTCCTTTTGTGGAAGACATAGTCGGGATCATTTTAATATTGGTGTTCCTAGATAGTTATATAATGGATTGGGTAAATATTTAGTCTCATGAGGAATCATATATGAAATTGAGCGGTAATAAAAATATATTACTGAACATTTTCCATAATAAGATATTTTCTTTTTAGATATCCTTGACTGATATATCATGTTATATTATTATACCACAACTTCTATGATTTCATGATATTATGATACAATGTTAATAAGGTTTTGATGTCATGTTATTACTCATTGAAATTCTCTTTTATGATATAATCCTATAATATTGACTTACCATTTATGCATTTGTAAAATATTTTATTCATTTATTGGATTTTCTAGATCACCCATTTCATATATGTATTTCCACGAATAATTTCACACAATTTTAGGATATAATATTGATTTAGGATATCATTATGAATAACAAAATAAGGATTTCACAATTTTGTTTCTCTATGATATATTTTGATCCATTACTTAAAAATACACAAGGACTCATGATATCTTGGATGAAATAATGGGATATTTATGTTAAAAACTAATGTAATAAGCAACGTAAATGGATTGGTTCCCTACTGTTGGTATCCTACAATGGTCCTGTTATTTTTGTGTATTTGGACATGAATACGTTATTGAGAACCGTATGGACAATTATTAGTTGAATTTTATTTATAAGTAAATGTTATTGAATTTTTGGGAAGTATATAGTGAGTGGGTTCCAATAAATTGCATTCTAGTTTTGACACTACTAGTAGAAGTGCCTCTTGAAATGTTTTATATTGAGTAATGACCCCAAAATGGCCATAATGGGACTATCAGGATCAATACTTCGTTCATAATAAAGGGACATGTTTCACAACCCCTATAAAACTTCCACGAGATGTATTTTCTAAATTCAAAAACAAATTATGAACCATTGTAAGGGTCATGGAAGAAGTTTTAGGTTATAAAAACTAATAAGAAATGTTATAATGAATAACATGTATTGAAACATATAGATACATAAATAAGATATGATATACTTATTATTTGTATGTTATTTCATTTTGGGTTTATAAGTTAAACCTTTTTATGTTAATTCATTGTCATCATGTTTATATTATTATCTTAAGTAAGTTGTTGGAAATAGGAAAATACATGCCAATAACCACGTGATGGGTTATATAATTATTTCCCTATTTAGATAAAAACTAATATGAGAATATAAGATACATATATAGTGATATATCCATATGATATATATATAATTAGAAATAAAATATATAAAATAGTCCAATTTATAAGCACATCAGTGGATATAAGATGAAATCTCATGGAACTCTATGAGTTAATGGTGGAAAAGAAAACAAATATCTAATTTCATGCATGTAAAAAATATTGGAGTGTGCATTATGAGGAATCAATTTAAGGAAATGGACGATGCATTACATGTGTTAAAGGACGGAAAAAGCCATTAACTTTCAAATAAAAATGATGATTCATGTTAACAAGACATATGCAAATAATGATCGACCAAAGAAACCATTGAAAGTTAAATTGAATAGATATGGGGAAACTGTACATTATATGAGTTAATTACCTAAAACAAGGATTAGTTACCAAGGGAAAATGTTAAAAAAATAATTTAATTATAATTATTGCAGAGTTTATGTTTAATAATTCATGAATAATATTGTTGGAGGGTTTTATTAATGTTGATAAGAAACATCAAAGTATTGTTCTTCAATAGTTTTTATCGATGGATATTCCATGTTATGTTGAATATTACTAATTAACAATGAATTCTATATTATGGAAATAAATTTATTTAATAGAAATTAAATGATTTAGGAAAATATAATCTTTAATATGTTATTTGTATTGGGGTAATTATAGTCAGTTAAAATTATTTGATTTTATGGGAAAATGATCTAGATAGTAAACCACTCAAGTTAAAATATTTATTTAATGATTAAAAATAATTTAAGGGTGTTCCTTATATTTTTGTAAATTTTATTGGATTTATAGAATCACGGTTTTATAAAATCGATAACCTACATACCAAGTGACAACACATCATATATTGCAAGGAAACATGGATTAAACCTACAATTGAAGGGAGATAAGGTTGAAACACCTACCACTAGCCTATGTGATGTATTGGTAAGTATAAAATTGGTTTTACATAAAAAATATTATTGAAAAATAATATGATTATTTCCAGTATCATATTTCACGATAAAATATTATAGATTTTTTTTATTTGAGTTGATGAATGATATTATGGGAAATGTTTCAATGGGTTGAGCTATATGAAACCATTAGGTATAAGATAAAATTTAAAATTAATTAATAATTTTGAACAACATAATTAAATCACAGAATGTTGAGGTTATTTTGGGTACATATTAATTTAGTTGTTGAATGATTTATATTGAACATTGGATTTGTATATTGATAATAACGTGTGTTAATTTTGGGAATTATATTTACATTTCATAACAATATATAGTTTTAATTAATGTCAAAATATAGGAATAATTTCTCATTATCGGTTTTAAGCCATCTAATCCATTTAAATTTAATTTTAGTTCTTTCAGCTTGATAATTTCAACTTAAATAATCATTTTTTAGAGAAATCGATGATGTTGAGGTGAAAATTTATTAATGTAAGAAATTATAAATTTCATGAAAGTATTTTAAAAAAACATTTTTTATTCTATATTGTAAATTGATCCCTCCAAAGTATAAAAAATAACAAGAAACATAAATGTGATTCATTGTTGACAAAATGACGACATATTTACATTAAAAACAAGTATTACGTTATATCCAAAACGGATCATGTTTTATAATTATTTATTCCCCTCCAACGAATTTTTCCCTATTTGCAAGCATATTTATGTGATTCCCATTTTGACTCATTTTCCCTTGTTTTTAAGAATGTTTATTTTACCCTTTTAATGATGTGGGATTTCAAAAAAATAATTTTCATTCTCGAACACCTTGAGTACTGAGAAAGAGATTAAATATCCAGGAAAAAATTAATATAAGGGGATAAAATTTAACACAATATAATTTTAAAAAATATATATGTTCTATAACATATACAACATACAACTCTACTTTTAAACAAACCATGACATACTATAATTCATATGTGACATTTACAACAGATAAACTAAATTTTGTTATCCAAATCGGAATTACCTCATTTTATAATTAATAATAAATTATTATTTAATTATACATATAAATGATAACTTATTTTTTGGTAATGCCTTTATAACCATATAAAAAAGCATTTTTATGAAAATATAAGATTATTAATTTTTTTAAAAATAATAAAACAGGTTTTTTCAAATTTTATAAAATGTATGTCAACGTTTTAACTAAATTATAAGAATTGGAATATCAAAACTAATATAGAATGATATTTTGTGATTTTTATAAAATGTTCATATTAATGAATAGTGAAAGACTTGATCTTATAGACAAATTATTTTTATTATAAATTGTTTACAATGATTTATTTTGTTTTAAAATTGTTGAAAAGAAAAAATATATTAATAATGAGATTATTTATCCAATTTAGTAAATTTTATAAATGTAAAATTTTAATTTTTCAAAAAAAAATTTCTTCTAAAGAAAGCATTTTCTTTGGATACCATTTTTTATAATGTATGTAAGTTTAATAAAAAATTAGTATCATTCACATTAATTTATTGAATTTATAAATAACAGATTCCATATTAGGAATCAATATAATTAATATTATATGTTATTTTCAATGAATTTTTTTAAATGATGATTATAAATAGTAAACATTTAATACTATTTCAAAGGTTAAAATACGTTCATCTGGGAAAGATATATTATAAAATAGTTATAATCACCTAAAAACATGTAAAGAAATATTGGATGTACATATTTTGAATTTATATAATCAAATCTTTTATAATGATACATTTGGGGTCCTTTTTTGAATTGAAAATCATAGGTATAAATTTTTATTTTAAAAAAATCAATTGTTTCATCATTACCACTTATAGAAGGGAACCCCTCTCATCTGTTCATTATACTAAACAATAATATTGGTTCTATAAATCCGTAGACAAATAAATTCATTAATTACCTATTCTTATCATAGACTACATGGTTTGAATACAAATCATGTCATGTGGTGATTTAGTTATATTCATAAAGAAGTGGTCCAACGAAGAGGTCTCGTTCTTAACAAAGCATATTTGTAGTATTTTTTCATCCATGAATATAAAATAATTCTCAATAATGTAGATATAATAAATTAAATATCCCCCATATACTAATATGTTGTAATGTTACTTTAATTACAAAATTACATCTCAGATTCTATAAAATGGGAAACAAATCCATTAATCATGTGTACAGTGGACTACTACCTGAAAAAATGATATAATTAACTTTTCATCATCTTTTATAATGGGTGGTCATAATTATTGATTGAATATATAAATATATATATTATATATTCATGAAATATAATTTATTCAATAAATTTAATATATTATATACCATCATACATTTCCATCAATTGAAAAATGATAATGCTATTTATGTTTATGGTTGAGTAAAACCTCTTGGAGGGTTTTAATTCATTTTTTTGTTGCATCACAAAATTGGTTATGAAAGTATAGTTAATGAAATAATATTATATTTTTAAAATATTAAGTAATTTTTAAATAAAATATAATACTATTATTCTTTCATTCATGATAGTTGAATAATGGATATGTTACTCATCTGTATGTTTGGTCTACCATCTTCAATACTACAACATGGTACATATCTCATAACCATTATTAGAGGATGGATCTATTTTTTTTAATATTAAAAATATTTAATTATTATTATTCATTAGTCAATGAATCATTGACCATTTTCACCATGTTCAATGCAATGATTCCATGTTGAAATTATGATCTAATAGCCCTCAAAACACCTAACATTGATGTAAATGAATATGTAAGTTTCTTTTTCCTAAAAAATGTTGTAAATTATTGATTTTTTGTGTATTATACCATTAAGAATTTAATATGAAAAAAATATTTGATATAATTTTATTATATAGGAGATTAGTGAAACTCATGAAATTTTTGGAATCAATGTCTGATATTTCTCATCTGACATTTAATTTTGTGATACATAATCAATAATAAGTACTTATTTAATTTTTTGGTGAACAAATTACCCATTAAAATGTTATGTCATGATGTTTTTTTATCTTAATTGATATTAAGGTTTCATTTTTTGTTACTTCATTCATGGGTTTATGATCTAAATGTTACAAAAGTGGCATTGCTTTATCATTATTCATGAATGATTATGTTTAAGTCTCCTATGGTGAAATTGATTGATATATATATCATACAACCAAAATATTTTAATATCATTTAGATATTAATGATGTTTCAAAGAATAATTTTATTTTACAATCATAGGTACATGAAATATTTGAAAATATTCTTATAAAAAGGAGATTTTATTTCTATATTAATTCACAAATTAAATCTCTGATATATACATGATTTAAAAAAATTTATTCTTGAATGTCATTTATATTCTAAAAATCTATTTATAAAAAAACCTTTAACCCTATTTTACTTCTTAAATTTAGTTCAACATAATTAATATTTTAATTTTCGAAACGATGTACTTTATATCCATTTAATAATAGGTAAAATTATTATTTTTAACTTATATAACAAGTAAGGAATTACAAGACATCATGAACAATAAATTATATTTAGATTAATTTATTAATTTTCATTGTTCATTTTAAATAAATGATTTTCAAAAAAATAGATTGTTTATATTTTGAATAAGACTTTTCAACTTTAAATGTTTATTTTACCAATGAAATATTTAAGATAACATTTTAACGACATTTTCATCAATGAAGAAAACTTTTGGTGTTATTAATTTCATATGAATTTTATATACATGTATCTCGCAGATTTTCCTATCTTATTTTCCATTACATTTAGGAGGTAATACATGCCTTATGTTTATCTCTCAAATGACACCATTATGAAATTTCCCTTGGTTATGATATGTGAAAAGATTATAAAACCCATTTATTTCCATGTATAATTAATATGTTTCTACCATATTATTGATTTTATCTTATGGAACACATAATAAGTCTCACTTTAAGATGGGGCTCCGATATATCAAACCAATTCATTTAGTAATGATTTAGTCAAGTGATTTTTCATGTATCTGATTATGGAGTAATCTTAATGAATTATGGGAATTATTCTACCATTTTATATTGAGAATGTATTTAGAATTAAATCATGTATATTCCATGTTATATGTGATGGAAAAAATTGATTTGATTTCAAGATATTATGTTATAATTTTATTTATCAAATAATCACATGTGATTACTCTAGAGCCTTTAGTATTATAATATCATGTTATACTTTTCACTCACAAGTTATGATTCATTATAATGTTTATTTACATATAGGGATTTTTGGATCACCAATTTATTTTATGTATGTTCTCATATTATCCAATGATGTATTAGAAGATCAAATGTATTTTGGAGTTCATTATTAAGAATTATATAATAATGGAATATATTATTTTACGTTTATTTTATTATAAAATTAATATTTCATGGACACTAGTACTGATGATATTTGGGATGTACTTATTGGATATTTATGTTTAAAATTCAGTTAATAATATGTGAAAAAGGATTGTGTATCTATAGACAGTAATTAGATCATTACATGATACTATAGTAGAATGATGTGTAGGGAATAGCGGGTAATGTACCTTCTATTCCACATTATCTACATATTATTAAAAATATCCTAAGAAACGATATGTGATGGTACATGGTACATGATGTTGGTGGGGAGATAATAAATGTAACCATAATGTAATATATAAATATATAAATATATATAGAAACACACTCACATACACCATATTTTGAATAATATTGGCTTAACGATTTCACTTCAATAATTTATCACCTTCAACATAAAGTCAAATATATACTAATGATATCATTTGATTCCACCAGTTAGATAATACACATTCCTATATCAGATACACACAACCCTGAATTTAACATTGTTGAATTAAATGTTTAGGAACAATTAAATATTGTAAAATTAATAACCACTTCTCGTTAATTAGATCATTTGTCTTTACACACAAAAGAAAACCCCTTAATCGGATTTATGTGCAGTATTTTACAGATTGACCAATAAACTACCTCATTCACCACATAAGAATACAAAACCAACAATAATAAATATAATAACAAATATTATTATTACACTAGTAATAGGACACTGTTAGAAGGAATCACAAAAAATCACATACAAACCACTACAATTGAATTACCCATAACACAAATTGAATCTAAGATAATAATCCCAAACATTTTACAAACCACAAAAAGCATATATAACCAAACATCCAATAAAATTCATAAAATAGTCACACAAAACTGAATTTCTAGACCACCTATTATACAATAACATATATAAAGTGGTGTTTTATAGTAAAATTTAATCTTGTGCAAGGGTATTTTCATACAGTTCCAGTTTACATTGGGGGAAATTATTACATGTAAATATAAATTATTTCATTTTGAAGTAGTGAGTAGAAATAAAAAATTGAGATAAAGATATAAATAAAATATATTGTTTAAAAAATCATCAAAAAATAGTCTTTGATGTAGGTTATATATTTTAATAGAATGAAAAATAAAACTATAAGGAAAAAGATAAGCACATAAGATTATAATCCCTCAAAATTAATTTAATTTAATGTGCTTCATTATGTTCATTAGTTAATTTGTACGACAAACCAATTGGTGTCAAAAATATTAATAATTTTATTTAAATTCATTTGTATATATTATGTAATTTGGGGTATAATTATATTCAAGTGCATACTCAAGCACACACCACACACACAAGATAGAGAAGCATTCCATAGCCCCCCATGTTGATATCCCACCCAGAAAGCATTGTTTATATAGATAATGGAACAATGGCCTAAGGAGAATTAATAACATTATAGTTCCTGAAATAAAAATGATTCATCATGTGTTAATTATTATTCAAACATTGACTATCATGCATCATGATAGCATCGTTGTCTTCTTGCATATATATCTGTGTCACCACCTATCTAATACTATATAGTAACTTCCATCAATATAGCTTGATCCCATAAAACCCTATATTTGACTAAGTAACAATTACAACGTTTTTCTAAGCTCATTTTCAAATCATAAAAATTAAAAATAATGAAAATTTCAGGGAAAAGGCTTCACCTACCTATAAATTAAATTACATGACACGCTGTAATGAAAATATGGGAAAATGGAGTGGTAATTATACATGATTTTGTAATGTTACGGTCCCAATAGACCATAATATTTTGAACATATCATAGTAAAATTAAGTATAAACATGATCATACCGAAAATGTGAAACATAATAATAAAATTTATAGAGGGAACTGAAGTCCATATATTCTTGGGAACATGTTTAGGAAGTCTCTAGGTGAAAGTATCCAACTCTCAAGGTTAAATATAAATGATAATGTTTATCAAGAATGAAATAAAAGAAGAAAATATATAAATTAGGAAGTATATATATATATATATATATCTTAAGATTCTAGATAATGATAATAGAATAACATCAAAGATTAAAATTTCCAACATTAAATTAAAATTTTCATTGAATTCAATTTAATTTAAAACATATCGAACGTCCCACTAAATGACAAAATGATTACTAGATTTAAAAATTATTATTTTATCCCTATAACAATTGTTTTACAAACATATATTCAAGATTAAATTTCAATAAATATTATCAAAAGAATTATACACATTATTCTGTAATGTTTATGTATTTTGAAATATTGGAAAACATGGAAAACTATTTAATAATCTATGAGAAGGGATAAAATATTGTAATAAACTAATCTACCATGTAAAAGAACCAATTAGTCATCTTAATAACTAAACTAAATTATGAATAAACTATTTAACATTAGATAAAAAATTTAGATTGTACGATGAATAGAATTGACTGTGAGAATAAATAATTAACCATGAAAAAATTGATCTTCTATGAGAACAAAATACTGTCCATGACATGAAAATATCTAATATATGAAACAATATAATGAATAAAATATAGAACCAAATTAACACTTGAATATACCAACCAACTATAACAAGAATCCACCTAAATTTAAGAAGGAACTAATTGGACCCCTGAACAAACCAACCAACCATAAGAATGATCTGACAGATCATATGATATAACTGTGAAACTGTATAAAAAACCCACCTTCCACTTGAATAAAAAAGAACACTCTATGACCTACTCATGTGACTGATCAAACAAATCCAGTTACTGTTGGAAGGGATCAAGAAACCATAATAAGGAACAACATAACAAATGTTCAGTTAATGGTTTTGTGATAAAACATATAAATTTAAGTAGGTAAAATGAATATAGCTCCCTCCTGTAAACTCGTATACTTTGTAATTCATAGAGAAATAGTTTTGGGGACCCAAGGAAGTACATCATATACTTCTCAAAAAATGAATAACCTCCAGAATAAAAATAAATATTATAATGATAATTATTAAATGGTTTTCCATATAATTATCAATGAGATAACCCTTACGGATCACATAATAATTCAATCACAAACACAAATGTATTAAAAAAACAAAATTTAGATTAAATAAAAAACATGGAAGAGTTTTAAAATAATATAATTCATATGGTTCAACACATCTTCCCAATAAAATGATTATAATTAATGCATCAAAAAAACATGGGGAAGTTAAGTATTCTATTGGGAATCCCACACCCATGTACATTTCTATACTCCACTAGGCCTCCAAAACACATGAAACAAGGATAAAAGTCTCCCAAAAAACACCTTCACATGATGATATTGTACCCAAATAATAAGTTCAAAAATTTCACATCATCCCCAATGTATAGATATCCCTATCCATTTAAATGAGAGTCATTAGAAAGGTAACGGTGAAGCTGAGACACATGGAAGAAACCATGAAATCTATCTAGACACTATTGGAGTTCCAACTAATAAGGAACCCTTATAACGTACTAAATTACATCAGATTTTCAAATGATGTTAGGATAAATCCTTATCCATCAGCCAATCCATTATTTTTTCAGAAGGAAACCCCATTAAAAAAACATGGTCTTCAACCTCAAAAACTATGAACCCCCACCTATGATTTTTGAGGGCTATATGATGATCTGTTTATAGCATCATTATTTATACAATGACCAATATCATAAATACTTTTTCATTCACCACATCACGACCATAGACTTCTAAATACGCAACATCATTTAATAATTATAAACAATGAAATGATTGTCTTTACAACCCCGGAAATGGGGCCAAATCAATGGACAAATGGTTATGTTTTTGATGGTTTACTCTATCAATGGAAGAATGTTCAAACATGTTTTGATAAATTCCAAGATGTCAGACCACAACATTTCGTATAGTAATTGGATGTCATATTTATGTATATATGTATATATGGATAGAATGTGTTTATAAGGCATAACAATGTGAAAACAGATTCTCTAATATTCTTTTGATTATGAGAGGAAGACTAAGAGTCTTGTATTGATAAAATGGTCCTCAATAACATGTGGTTTCATAGATCCTCAACCACATACACCATTTTATTAAAATCTCAAATTTTCTACCTCTTAATGAATAGAAAATGGGATTATATCATCAATCAACCAATGGTTTTACCCAAACTTCATTAGAACCTTCCTGTGATCAAGGAAATCGAACGATGAAATCTATCAATATTTCATCCCACATACACAAAGGTATATCCAAAGGTTGTACAATTTTATAGGAATACATTTTTCTTATTCCAATTGATGAGAAACAAGACACTATTTCGTGAACTCATTGACCTAGTAATTCATCCATGGACACCAGAGATTCCTCCTCAAGAGATGAATGATCTAGGATTAACCATGAGTACTACTAAGGGTGATTTGTGATTCTCATGGATAAATACCCATAAAATGAAAAAAAATATTCCCAAAAAGGACATATAATTATGGCTATCCTTAGTCTTCCCTTTAGAAGAATCACTATGATTATAATGTTATCACAACAATTCAACATTTTAATCTCCCATCTCTGTCTCCTCTACATTCCATATAAGGGGTTATTCCACTATCAAATAATAGAGAAAACATCTACCACATGTATCCTGGTCATTAGGATGCATCATTCGAAACTCTTACATCCCTAACCATGAATCCTTAGACTCCCAAACAGGATCTCTCTATTAATTTCACAATAGTTCATCAATTACCTCATTCCACATTCGAAGTGTGTAAAAGAACAAAAAATTGAAATCTTGGTGAAATTACATTCAACATTATAAAAGAATTTTTAAATCACTTTGGGAGAACACATTCCGTATAATGATATGATATGTGATGACTATAGATAACTCACCGATGTTTTAATGTCTCCACTACTTTAGGTTAAACACAACTGCTACTAATTCTAGGTTATGATTGGGATATTTATGATCATGGGTATGTATTTTCCATGGAAATTATAATACAATTTCCCTTTATTATATCATGACACATCCTAGAACACGATGGGATTCAAATAACCATGATTATCACCCCCTCCTCTAGGAACCAATTCACTAGGTAACTGATCAACCTCTCTATTGTGTTGTCAAAATATACATTAAACTAATCATTTAAGATGAAGAAATAGTAATTTCATGTAAATGATGTCATCATGGATGAAATAAAAAATAAGTCGTAAAAAACCTTCAAGAATATCACATTTGACATAGTAAACTATAATTTTCTATCCCATTTTTGGTTACATAAAAATAATCGACTTCAATGATATTAAATAGGTATATGGATACACCTTGTTAAGAAACCACAAGACCTAGGAAATGCATATCCCTTGTCAATAACATGAACATAGAAACCATTCCAAAAATATGATAGTGTCATGGAAAATATTTTAATCATTCATATGAAATATATTTTTAGCTTGGATGATGAATTTATTGTGATCTCATTTTTGAACAAACCAATGGACATGGCTATGAACTACAATTATATAGAGTTTATGATCCCCACGGTCTTAACTAGTTCATTACTAACACTACATGAAAATAGAGAAAATTAAATGTTTATATATCAACATTAGTAGTTAGTATACAAGACATATTCCTACTTCATCATCAATTAAGGATACAGAAAACACATTCTGATCTTCAAAAATCATCTTTAACCCTTTAGATGTTAAAATATATCTTTTATTCTCAAATGAGGGTATCTGTTCTTGAACGTCACCTTATTAAACTTCTTATAGTCCATAAAAACACTTATAATACCTTATGAATTCTTAATTCATGACATTGGATCCCCTTAAGGATATGGTGTAGGTTAGATATATAGACACTACTTCAAATCATCAATTTTGAGTCTCAAATCATTCATCTATATTTGTTTAATATGATAAAAAACACATCCAAATCCATGAGTAACATGGTTGTAACTCTATACCAGATAATACATCATGTATAGTGGGTAGTTTCATAACCAAATCTATAAAGTGACCATCAAACATATCCATAACCTTGGGGAACTCTATTTATGGGGTCTTCACTAATAACTCTATCTTCAAAGACAAAAGAGGATATATAGAACCACAACCCATCCTATAATATTTATAACCAGTGTACACAATTAATTGAGCCTACAAATCAAAATACATGAGTGTCACATTGATATATAAAAAATTTACTGTATAGAATATTAAAATTCCATAACAATGATTACATTTTATGGTTTCATTTGAAACAAGATTGAAAAAAATTATTGATGTTTCTTAATAACCAGTCTATATCCATGACACACATCATTCAACCCTGCATGAGCTCCAAAGTGATTGGATATCCCAAAGGGCACTATAATAAATTCCATCGATATTCAGGATATTGAGACTAATGTTACGGATTGAAAGGATTGTAATGTTGTATAATCAAATAAAGTAGGAATAATTGAAGATGAATAACATATTTTACCTTGACTATAAATTTTTTTCTCGAGGACTTGAACCATTATTGAATACACATACCCATGTAATACATCTCTACCTTGCTATCAATGACCACCATGGCCATGAAAAGTACTTGGTTCTAAAGGATGAGAACCATCATGTTTCAGATCTCCAAAAGGTACATCTCCTCTCAAATGCTAAAAAAATATGGATTCCACTAATATTATTGCTGCATAGGGGGTTCCCGACCACCAAAACCAAACAGACCTCCCAAAGTGTTTGGGTAATGCGATTGATGGTGAAAATAACATATAAAAAATATGATGTGAATGTAAATCCCATAGTAAATAATTTAGAAAACCAATGCCTTGAAATGTGTAGAGAAGAATATAATGATCAACCCCCTATTTTTCGAAATCCAAAATTTTCTAAAATACAAGATCTGGTACACGATGATCTATTCATTGGGAAACTATGCTAACCACCATCTCATGTAAATCCTTCCTTCAAGATCACCTTAATTATCATTTAAACCATATTTATCACTTCCATGAACATAGAAAGCAGCAATGTGGTGAATTAATATATAATCAATGGACACAACCCCTCATTAGGACACAATTTTATATGCTAATAATCTAGAAGAAGATGAGAAGAACAGTGAAGTAGATCATTTAAACTGATAAAGATCTCAATCAAACTCACATTTCCTACTAAAGAGTGAGAATATATTTCCTATTTTCCCTTTATCAATGATAAAAATAACATGAGATATAACCCCTTTTGAAAATTATTCAAATAAACAAATTCATCATTTCTATTTCTGTGGTACAACACCCAATATTTGTGAAATGATCTCTACCTCAAACCGGGTAAGAAGAAAACTAGTATTCAACTTGAACAAAGATACAACTAAAGAGAATCACTAACTCCTCTAGATACCACTCTATCTTTATATTAGAGTTGGTCCCCCAATTAATTAACTATAATTTTATAGTTAAAATCACACAAATCCCTTTACAACATATCATACTCCAATGTGAGATTGATTCTATGATGATAAACTATGCCAATATGATAAACCTCCCCTCCAAAATATAATTTGACCAATGTGAATAATCCATATCCAAAAAAACATGATACACTATCCTAATATAGGTAAAATGGAATTATTTGGAATAATTAATCAATGTCATTTTATATCCAAATATAGCGTATTTAATTATAAATAAAAATAAGCATAATTGATTCACCTCTCATAGGGCTCTACCCCACTATTATAATTATACTACCTTTGGTGTTTCCAAGGACTAATTTCATTAAATTGTATCATTGAGGTCCATATGAACCAATTTATGAGACAATATATATTATTGAAACACAAATTATGTTTGAAAAAATGTATTTACATACCATTCCTAAGAAAGAGTCGTCCTTTTTTAACTCCAAATCCATAATATCACTCAACCAAAACCAATTATACCACACTATCACGCCTAAATCCACTAGTACCCCTCTAATGTATGTAGTGAATAGAATGATAAACCCCCTATGTTTTTCATCAAGTAGGGAATATGTTGGAGACTATCACAGATAAATAAAAACCTCAATTGAAAGGAATTACACTATTTAAAAGAAATTACTGAGAGACATGATAAAAATCACCAAAAAATTATTTCAATTAATATAAAATAAATAAAAAAACAAAAAATTTGTATTCCATATAAAATATATAATGTCTCAATAGTAAATACCAAAATAAAACTATTTTATTGGTCCAACAAAAACTCTAATCTCCATGAATGAAATATCCATATGAGTCCCCATCACAATTAAAAAAAAGAATAATTTTTATGTATAAATAGGGTCTTCGTAACATGTATACTCATTATTATCATACCCACAGTCACTCATGAAAATGTGACAAAATAATACTAATTAACTAGGGAACGAATAATAGAAGAAAGAAGCATATAAATAATATATCTCTTAATCCCAACTTCTCCATAGCTTTGTTACCAAATAAAAAAATAGTAGAGAATGGTGATATCGTTAAAAACCTATTAATTTTTCCCTTAATAAACATCCCTCTATAGATTTCACTATGTTTCCCTCATGTTCAACATCATGCTCCCTCAGCCCTTTCATTTCACCTCATCACCACATATCAAGATATTTATGATATATGATGTCTCCCAACCATATCTACCCAAGCCTCATATAAAGGCCAAAATCCCGAGTTGACATTAATATTATTTTGTAGATCAATTTTTCCAAAGATAAATCATCACACATACCCTCAAAACACCACAACTGAGGTGCTAAGGTATCTTTAATGTGATGGATAACAAACTCAATCCCACCATGGATGTTTATAAACTCTTATACTACAAAAAATATAATTACATAATCAATATCTCATCCTTCAATGTCAAATTGATCCTCTAATGATCAACTAGGATATCCTGTTAAACCTCCATTATCTAAAATTCCCACGGAACCCGACTATGATTCATCTATAGAAAAAACATGGAATGGAATAATAATTCTGTTGTAGTGGAAATTATTTAGATTCACTAATAAATTCCATTTTAATTCATCCTAAAATGAATTCAACATAAAATAAAGATAAGGATATTGAATGTACCTCCAAAACCTCCCTTCTTTGTAATATGTATTATCTCTATTAGTGTGATTAATAAGTGTATGCACATTATGTTTAAGTATAAGGTGTCCTAAATTTCAATTTATATGGCTGTCTAATTTTATAGATCACAAATTAAGTATAACTAATGTTATTTTATTTCTATTCCCATGAAAAAATTATTAGTGCCAATGTTTATAGATAATCCTATATCTCCACTAAATACTTTCATTCCACACTTCCATGAATCCCATCCACTGTTAACCCTTCTTTTCAAATAGTTGGGATGGTGGGTCTACTAAAAGGCTCCTTGTTCTGCGGTTAGGTTTCATATGGAATGCTCTTGTACGAATGGTGTAATGGGAGGGGAAGGCCATATTAGGCATAATAGGGGGCCCAGTTATTCTAACATTTGGACAATATTACAGATATGGTACGTCTACATGAGTAGAGGAATGATCCATGGTCCATAGGATGACACATTGTAGGAGCATCAATATTCAGATCCATAATGTGGATTCAGACACAATGATACTAGTTTGGATATTAAAAATAGAGGGTAATATTAAATGGGAGTTAATTTATACCATCAATAAATACATGGCCTTTCTGAGTCAATGAATTTCTATTCTGCACACATATTGGGAGGGTAATGGTGTAGATTACACTCTTTCCAACAAATGTATGACAAGAAAGTGGTTGATTTTTTTCACCAGTATGATTTCATCAACCAATGATTGTAATATTATTACTACTGATTATGTTATAGGTCTCCATGATTTTATCCCCCCATTAGGTGGGTGATTTTTACATTTTTTTCTTTTCAATAAAAATTTATCTTTCAACTTATAAAAGTAGTGTCCATTATGTCATACCTCTTGTTGGCCTCAGTCTAGTGACAAGAAAAATTAATGAAAAACAATCAAATTTATGGAATTATCCATATTATATGAAATGTTCTAAATAGAATAGAAATGACCAAAAAAATTATCAATTAATATAACTGAAAAAAAAATCCAAAATGTGAATGTAATGTCCTACAAATACGGTTTCCATCATCAATACCAAAAACAGATCTAAGGTAGTGGTCCCACCAAAGGATTCATATCTACCCTAGTAAGAGCAGGTTCAATACCAATAAATATCCTCAAAAATTATAATATAATTTATGTATATATAGGGTGATTATTATATGTGTACTGAGAAGAATCTTACCCAATGTCTCCTATGAAAATGTGAAAATATTATACTAAATAACTAGTTAAATAATTCAAAAACCAAAAAGTCCCAAGACAGTTCATATTTCCAATACTAACACTCATTTATCACACACCAAATTACACATGAAATTCGCAATATAATATTTGAAAAACTATCATAATGACCCCCTAAATCATGTTCACCATAGATTTTATTCTCTAACACCCTACTGTAAAACTTCATGTGCTTCTATCCATTTTGTTCCTTCTCACCACCTGATATAATGATGTCTGAGATTTGGTTGAGGTTGAAATAATACCTATCTTGATTTCCCATATGTCCAACATCCCATGATTGAATCAATAATGTCATGACCATTCCTAAGACCACTATCACAACATCAAACATCCATATGAAGCATAAAAAGGTAATATAGAATCATGAATGGGAAGGAAAATAATCTTATCCACACTTTCTTCCAAGAAACACCATCATTAAAAATAACATTCTCTCTTCAATAATTTCCACCATAAAGGTTCTCACTAAGGGGTGATATCCGCCAACAACTACATAATTTTTTTAATACTATTAAAAAATAACGATCAATGAAGTGTGGGTAATCACGAATCATTTCCTCAAAATTTAGATGTTTCGAAGAACACCTCATCAAACAACATGGTGTTGGTATATGGTACTCAATGTGGTATGGATGAATTTAAATTAAATATTGAAATAATGTTGTATATATATACATACACACACAAAATAGAAGGCAGTGTCGAACAAATGATTCCAAATCAAAGAATAATCACCATCACCGTAACATCATCCCCAAAAAATCATTACCATAAGATTCATCCAACTAGAGACAACTCATCCACAGAACTTCAAAACGCATCCCCAAATTTCATACCATTCAATTACACATCCATCCAAATAAAAAAATAATTAAATTAACAACCACTATTCAATTATTTTTCCATTTATCATCATATTTTATTGAAACCCACTAATTGTAACAACAGAGTTTAAATTCAATTTAAATCCCTTATTTTAGTTATTATTCAAATCATAAATTAAATTTCCATGTTGTATTTGTAGACACACATTTTTGAATTCCATAATTATATATTTTATTCCATTATTTCCAATCCACTGTAATAATTCATCACATAACTTCCATATATCTAGAACCACATTTCCACCGACCACAACACATCCTGGATATGAATTATTCACTCCAATGTCATAGAAACCCCACAAATCCCACACATTCGCTATCCAATCAATAAATATACTAGAAGTACACTACTATAGATTACTATATCACATATTTTACCATAATTAATTAATGAGGGATTTTCTTTTAAAATAATCTTCTTGTGAATAGGTATTTTAACATGGTTCTATATTTACAAGGGTGAGAAATTCTTTGTAATATATATATATATATTGATTATTTTATTGATAAAATGAATAAACAAAAAAATAAACTAATGTTTTTCATTTAATTATAAGTGGTTAATAAATTAAAAATAACTATATCATGTTAATAAAAACATATTATATGTTATATGGGGAAAAATTGGAGACAATATGAAAAAAGATAAAGACATTTCATTACTCCCAATCTTATTTATTTCAATTTCTATTAAGTTTAATATTTTTTTTAATAAATCAGTACCACCAAACCCCCATAATAAAATAATTCAAATAGCACAGATAAAAAAAAGAGACAAAAATGACCCCTACATAGAAATTAAAAATCAAAACAAACAATAATGAAATATGGGGGAAGAGGATGACTTCACCACCCAAGATTCATAATGTCAAAAAAATAATCAATCACAAAAAATAGGTAAAGATGTGGGTATCATGAAATGTAAAAAAATATCCTACCTCTAACAAGGAACACTATGGTTGAATGGAGACAGATAACTGATATATTTAAAATTTATGGTATCAAATGTATGGTAGATCTTAGTGAAAAAAGTAAAATATTATGGTTGAGGAATTTTTTTTGTTTCATCCATATTCAAACAAAACTGGTAAACATATTGATTAAAGGAAATACAAAAAAAATGATGTTAGATATATCTACAAGAATAACATTAAAGATTAACACATTCTGTATTTCATTTTAATTTTCATTTAATTTTGTTTCATTGAAATAACATAAAATGACTAATTTAAAACCTTGGGGTTTTTGTATTCCAATACTGAATTTGATCCCAAATAATTGTATTTAAAAACATTAAATCCATATTTAAATTCAATATTTTATGGAAATCCATTTTACATGTCATTCATGAATATTTGGGTTTTTTGATAAATGATATATTTTTTATTTTAATTGAACACTCCTTAAGATGGGTCAAATCTGGAGAACAAACTTATTGAACAAATAATATATGAATCATTGGTGAATTTTTTTTATCATTTTATAACAATGAATCAACCATTAAAACAAAAAAAATCCATGAAAACGGCCTAATCGACCCTGAAAACAACCTATTGAACGTTTTAAAAATTATCAAAAATTTCAAGGAATAAAATAATTGTAAAAATGAACTAACTTATCACATGAATTAACTAAATGACTATAAGAAGAAACTTGATAACTGAATTATGGAAACAACTAATCACTTGATCAAACCATCTAACCACAATATAAAAACAACTACTGACCAGAAAATCCTAGGTGACTATATGAAGAAAGTGACCTACCATAAGAACATGCAATATGATTTCACGACCAACCCATATGATAGTAAGAATAAAAAAATTGTATGCATTAAATAATTAAATGAATCTTAGAAGTAATAAGTGAGTATATGGTCAAAAAAGTAATAATATGAGAAAATATAGAAAATTAAAATTGATAAAATCATGAAAATAACTCAAACATTTATAGGACTTGGGAATTCTCCAATGTTATAGGGATATGAGCACTATAGCAAGGTTCATTAGTTTCAAATTTGTTTTTTTATAACAATTTCATATGGTTATTTAATATTGTTATAGTAATCTATGTCAATAGTGTATTTATATTAGTTAACATAATTAGCATTGTTATGGTAGTCATGATCATTTAAGTCAAATTTCTTTTCTATACCATAAAAAATTTCTTCATCATCGTAGTTTTCATTTTTTGTGTCATTGTGGTTATATATTCCATCAACATCATCATAAAAAAATCCTTTTGATTGGAATTATTTGGGTAATCAGAGTTTTATGTGTCACTAATGTCTTTAAGTTCATTGGGGTTATATCCGTCATAAATGGGAAAGAGGAATTTGGTTTCATCAGGTTCATTTGTGTCATTTGACTCGTTATTATCATTATGTTTCTTATGTTCTTAGATATCATTTATTTTTTGGTGAATTTTTGCATCATCATCATTTTCTGAATCATCTAGGTCATTTATTATTGAATATAATCATCATAATAAGTGTAGTCAGTTTGATCTTTGTCATTTGTGGCATTGAAATATTTATCATAATCTATTAAATCATGTTCATTAAACATCATCGATGTTGATGAAGTTATTATGGTTATTGGTGTCATGAGGATCATTCATGAAATTGGTATTATCATTGTCTCTGTAAATTTTGGCATGTTTGGTTTAATCATGGTCATAATCATCATCATAATCGTCATTGTCTTCAAAATTATTTTTATTTCTTAGTTTGGTTTATTATATTCATTTGGGTCATTTACACTGGATGTGTCCTTTGTGTAATCAATTTGAATAGTGTCTTTATTATCATTATGTTTCTACTAATTGTTTATCCAATAGGATCACTTATTTCATTATCATTGTAAATTATCCAGGTTCATTGAGTATTTTGTGTCATCAGAGTACTATATTTTATCATTTTAATTGATGTCAGTTTGATTTTTCCAAGCAAACATAATTTTTATTACATTACTTTACGTGAAATTTTACAAATAGAGGATCTTTTAATGTTCTCTTCCTTGGAAATAAGGTACATAATAAATTAAATCATTAAACATTATTTTACTACACATGAATGTATTGTTCAAGGATAATCTTATGTACACTTATTCTATCTCATAACCTGGGGAAATACATCAACGTAAATGGTGATCAAATAGCCCAATAAGGGGAAACAAGTGAAACAATTTGCATGTGAACAAGATTTATATAAATAAGAACATGATGAATAATGTAATAGAATGATAAATAAGAATATTATAATAATAAAAAACATGAATAATAACTTCAAAATGTTACTACAACATTTAATTTAGACATCATAAGCATATCACGAAGGTTTATTCCAAAGGTGTCATAAAAATTACCAAGGTTATTCCCCCATGTATTGTAAAGTATTCCATCCCTAGAGATTAATTTATTTACCCGATTCATTAGAGAACTATCAGGGTAAACAATTAATATTTCATTATTTTCATGTGATCGATCATAATGAAAATTTTCATAAATAACACAAAGAGAATAAAAGAAATGGGTTTTATATCAAAATCATGGTGTTTGAAAAAGTTCATAAAAATATGATCATTATGTAATTTATAGTCCACAAAAAATAGAATGAGGGTTTATGTATGTCAAATATAGAATCAAATAATTAATTATTATGTCTCTATGAGTAAACTTATAAATTATATATTTTTGGTTATTTACATAATGATTAATTAATTTCTTTAGAAATAGAGAGATAATTTGAGATGAAAATTATGCAGTATAAATAGTATGGAACACAGTTTAAAAAACATTAAAAAGATAGGAGAAAGTTGTAAAACATTAATAAAAGAATTATTATATAGTATAGGGACATAATTAAATGGAAATAAGAAAATGGTATGGTAATTTGATAGACATTCCAAGTAAAATAGACCCCGAAAGGAAAAGATAACATTAGAATTCCCTTACAGGGATGAGCGAATTCAAAAACACATAATTAGGACCTTGAGGTCATAAATAAAACCTTGGAGGAATCCATGTTAGGTAATACAATAATATAATAGAGGGGGATGAATTTGGAATGATTTAAAATGATTGAATGGATTATAATTTGTAGTAAAAGAAAGGGAGGGTTTTATTATTTTCTTGGGACAACTCATCAGTGGTATTTGAAAAACCATGGGATTTCCTATTGTATTTTCCCATGGTTTGGGACACATTTGACACCTAATAATATATTTTCATCCACATGAGTATAATAAAATTTCAAATTACATATTTAACCATTATTATGTCCTTAAACACACAGAAAACTAAAAAACTATATTGATATATTCATCAAAAAACAAACATTTTATAATTATTTCATAAGTTCACCCATGCCAAATATCGATGTAATTAATTCAAAAATGAACCCCATTTTTTAAAAATATTTTTCTATTTATGTGGAAATTAATTATTTATTAAAATCACTATTTACTAAAAATTACTAATTCTTAATTGCAGACTTATAAAATAGTTAATTACATGTACTATTATAACACATTGACATTCAATATGACAAAATTATATTTATAATTTCTTATGTGAGGTTACTATTCCATTGGTCATATTACTATTCATAAGTGTAATATTATTATTCATATTTTATTATTCACTAAAAATTATGTTGATCTTATCATACTCTAAATTTCTTACTGATCACAATCGTATATGTTAGTTTTTTGAAAATAATTTTACTGTATCAATTATTTAAATTATAATCTATATTTTAAAATAATATTATTTTTCAATATTCTTCTATTATATGAATCTTCATCGAAAAATAATAAAAATTCTTCCCAGATTAATTTTGTCATTTTAAATTCACAAATGATTTTTGTTTTAACATAATAAAGTTTTTATTGATACAAATTGATTACGCAAAGTAACTAAGGCATCATTATATAACCCCGTATAACACTAGTATAGGACCTTAGAGTAAGGTGTGAAATGGTGGTAAAATCTTAGGAAAGCTTAGGCAATTTTTTTTCATAGGTGATTTATATTAACTTGAACTTCTCCCATTGCTGATTTCATTCAAGCATTACTTGTTTGAGGTCGGATTGGGATTGATCCAGAGCAAACCGCAGTGATGCTACCTCATTCCCAATCTCTCAAAATGGGCTTCGTAAGGGATGAGTCTACTAGATGAGGCCATCGACTCGTCATTTTTCATTAATTATTCATTATCGTTTCTATTTATAAACAATAATTATAATGTTAAAATTATTATTGTTTCCAACTATCATATTAAAAAAAAGATATATAATGGTCAAACCTTGATGGTTATATTTAAATTACCCTTGTATTGTTTTATTGATAATGCTAATGTAAAACATACATATTTGAAAATAAATATTATTCAAAATTTTGTGTCATTACATTCTTCCCCCTTAAGAAATTTCCTCCCCGAAATTTCAAGTCATACTCTTAGAAGAGAAAAGATCTGTGTACTTCAGCCTCATTATTTTCTCAAGTTCCTATGTGACTTCTTCATATTTTTGGTTCCTTGACAATACTTTATCAAGGGTAGTAGTCTTGGTATGTGGAACATTGTCTCTACAATTTAAGATATCGACCATCTGCTCCTCATACGGGTGGTCGTGTTCCAATTATACCAGCTCTAGATTTAGTACATGTTATGGAACTTGTATCTTCTTCCTCAAGATAGATAGATGGATTACATCATGAAAATGAGCATAATTTAGATGATGTTCAAGACAATAAGCCAGTATGCTTTCAGGGTCAATGATTTCATAGGGACCAATGTACATAGGTATGAGATTCCCTTCCATCCCAAACATCATGACTCAATTCCACGTATAAATTTAAATTGACAACCATATAACCCACATCAAACTCCATTTCCATTAAGTGGTTGTTGGCATAAGTCATTTTACGACTCTGTGAAGACTTAAGTTCTAGATGGATGACATGAAATTTTTTTCCATCTCTTGCATAAGATCATAACCAAGAATCATTCTCTCTCCAGCTTTATCCCAAAAAGTATGAGTTCAACATCACTTCACATGTATAGAATTAGAGGGTTTCATTTGAATTCTTGATTGGAAACTATTATTTTAAGAATACTCAAATAATGGGGAATGTGGACGCCATCCACAATAAAATCCCATTGAGCATGTTCTCAGCATAAACTCATGTATATTAATAGTCCTTCCAGACTGTCCATTAGTTTGAGGGTGATAGGTCATACTGAAATTCAAATCGATACACAGAGCATGTTGAATACTTCATTGTAATTTTGATGTGAAACATGGGTGATGATCAAATATGATAAAAAGTGGAACTCTTTTATGTCTTACAACTTCTTTCATAAAAATCATGGAAAGTATATCAAGAGTGAAATCCTATTGAATATAGATAAAATGGGTTGTCTTTGAGAGATGGTCCAGTACAATCCACAACATAATGTTTCAATTGAATTTTATTGAGTGACTAGTGACAAAGTACATTGTGATTTTTTCACACATCCATTCTAGGATGGGTATTGGTTGTAATACACCTTTATGAATTTTTCTATTTTCCTTCAACTTTTTTTGACACATGACACCTTTTCGTGAAATAGAAAACAGTCCCATTTCATTCTATCCATTGAGTAATGATCACGATAGTCCCTGTAAATTTTCATGCTTCAATATGTATATTTTTTTGTAGAGTTTTGAGATTCATCCATAAACCCCTAAATTTTTTCTAGAATAGATGTAACACATAGTCTGGTACGAAATTTCAATACCCCTTATTGATCAACAATGAACTCAGGAAACTTTTCATCCTTCAAAACCTAAAACTTCTTCTATAACAAATGATCTTATTTTGATGTTTTCTTGACTATTAATTATAATGATGGTTGAGATATCATTTGTGATATGGTTGATTATGTCCCTTCGGTTACGGTTCCCATGTCCATTTTCACTGGTTATTTGATCATGATATCTCATTGAATGTTAATCATTTCCAGAACTGCATGGTCCTTTCAACTAAGTGCATTATTGACACTGTATACTTTTCCAGGAAAATAATTAATTGGACAATCATAGTCTTTTAGATGTTCCAACCATCTTCTCAACCCCATTTTCAATTCCTTTTGTGTGAAAATATAATTCAAAATTTTATGGTCGGTGAATATATCACAATGCTATCCATGATGATATTGCCTCCTTATCTTTATTGAAAAAAATAACTGAAGCAACCTCAAGGTCATGGGTAGGATTATTCTACTCATGAGGTTTCAAATCTAGAGGCACATAAGAAATGAACTTGTCATATTTCCCGAGGATTCATAGAATAACATTCATATATGCCTCGCTAAAAATAAAAAATACTTCTTCGATTGAGGGTAGAGTAAACTTGGGTGCAGTAAGAAAAATATTTTTCAGCTCTTGGAAACATTCTTCACACTCCTTGGTCCTGATGAACTTGGTCTATTTTTGAGTTAATGTGGTTAATGGATCTTAATGTTATGAAAATTGTTTCAAAAATTTTATTTTATTATCCTACTAATCAATGGAAACTGTGATTCTCAGATTCTATTGTAGGATGGTGCCACTATTCAATAACCATTCTCCTTATTAGGTCATTTGATATTCCTTCATTGGTTATAATGTTCCATGAGAATGAGACTTGTTGTAAACAAATCTCTGATATTCTACAAATTTTAAAATTCCATTCCTTCTATATAGTTTTAAAAATAACCATTACATGATCCTCATGCTCCTCTTGAAATTTAGACTATATCATAATATCATCAATAAAACCTATAAAAAATTATCACTTCAGTCCTTAGAGACACTATTAATCAAATTTCTAAAAATAGCTGGTGCATTTGTCTAGAAGATGGCTATAAAAACAAACTCATAATTCCCATATCTTGATCAGAATGAGGTTTTTTGGAATATATTATTTCTTCATGCTCAATTGATGATATCCAGTTAGAAGATGAATCTTGGATAAGAATTTATCCCCACAAAGGTAGTCAAATTTTTCATATATTCATGGAAGATGGTATTTTTCTTCACTATTATATGATTCAGTTCTATATAATAAATTCATAGACACATTGATCCATCATTCTTCATCCCAAAGAGAACAGGTTCTCCCCAAGGATACACACTCAGTAAAAAAACCCCTCTTCAAAATATATTGGAGTTTTTTTATAATTCATTCAGCTCCACCTTTTCTATCCTATATGGGGTCTTTGATATCTGTTGAGATATAGGTATGAGTTAAATGGAGAAATATACCTCTATTTATTGAGGATTTCAAGGTATCTCCATAGTAAATAGATCAATTACTTCCGAAATGATGGAGACAATCTCTATCCTTAAATTCTCATTTACTTATTTTTCTTCACTGATCAACCCATAAAAAGGATATATGAGGTTCTTGTAAGAAATATCAGGTCAAGATATCTATCATTGGAAGATAATTGTAGGTTGTCCATTCGAGACTACTAATTTTTCCTTGCTTCTTTATTTTATATTCGCATTATACATTGAGATCGAGTCTGTCATGTGTATAACTGTTAATTCCAACATGGGAATGAAAACTAGATTTTTGATAAGACTATGCTCACAAAATAAATATTAGAGTTCCTAAACATTGTTGTTTCAAGGAAAATCCCTCAAAAATCTGGATTGATAACATTAATTTTAAGAAGTTAAAATATTTGTTCTATATTCATTTCAAACATGGATGAAATAAAATAATCTGTATAACCAAAATCCACCAATGTTCTAGATTTATTTGAGATAATAACTAGAGTACCTAACACCATACTATTTTTTGCGTCAATAGAAGTTATCATGATAGAAAAATAATGATATTAATATGTAGGCCTTGGTCGAGGCTAGTGGTGATTCTCCTACACATCCCTCATATTTGAAATGTGATTGGGAAAGTGCCAAAAAAATTACACATGAATCATTGGTCATCAGGTATGGAATTAACTATCACCCCTTTGTCGTTATTGTTAAGATGTTGATGATTCACCTAACTACGACAATTTAGAGTGATATTTCCTTCTCTTCGACTCTGGAAGAACTTATTGATATCGAGAAGAAAATTCCCTGTATGGTTTTCTCACATTTATTACTCATGGGATGTTTCACTTTCTTTCCTCCTATTACATGATCAATGATTCTCCCCAAATTTGGCTCCACTGATATCTTTTTTTTCATTTGATTTTTCATACCATTGTATCTCCCCAATCTCCAGTTCAACATTCATTGCACTCCTCATGATGTACTCATAGCTATCATAGTATCAGTTGGATTTATTGTTTTGTAGATGAGGACATGGTGCACCAATGAATCTATCATCCTTCCCATTAGGATCCATGATAAAGATTTTGGTGTAACTGGATGGTCCTTTTTTATCTCATAGATTCCAACATATTCATTCTCCTATTTCTTCAACTTGAGAAATTTTTTCTCCACTCTTGTTCTCATAGAACGAGGGAAATATTTATTAAAGAAGAACCATCTAAACTCTTCACATAGTCTATCTTCATTATCCCCTACTAGCCTCATGTATTTAATTAGTTCCAAACACTACTCAGCTTCTCCCTCTATTTGATAATCATCCAATGTGACTTAATTTTGTTCATAACTATAATATATATAAAACGTATTTTAAATAAAGAATAATCGGTGTTCCACGTTGAATGGGTTTGTAGATCCATAGAATGTTGTTGGTTGATGATTCATAATGAACTCAGCAGAATGTTATTCCATTGTTGGTGAAATCATTCTCTTATCACGAAAAAAATAATTTCCCATAACATGACTCATTTGTTTCATCATTCCCAGGAAGTCTTCCATTTTAGTTTCAATTACAGGGCTGTCAGGACATGGTCCCTTATGGTCACCATATTCACAGTTCCTGGTATTTAACACCACTTTATATAACTATAAATCCTTAGAGATAAAATTCATTAATATTATAATATTATAACTCTAAATGATATTTATGGTCAAAACAATTATTAAACAATTTATTCATTATCAAGAATTAAATTATCTATAAATATTTCATAATGGTTCTTATAAATCATGGGATTAAACAAACATATCCCCTAAGAGTGTCAAACTAGGTGTGTAACAAGGCTCGTTGCCATGAACCAGTTCCCATTTGAGATTATCTCAGAGAGTTTTTTTTTCAGGTTTTAATCCTAGATATTTTTGTTCCAGATCCACATCAACTTGTTCATATCTAGAAAGATAATTATTTCATTGGAAACCACTAACATATTATTTCACCAAAATACCAAGAGGTTTTCATATACTTAAACATTCGATAAGGATATACCTAATGTTATCATATAATAATTTCCACAAATAACTAAGTTATCCTCTGACACCAAAGATTCCATACCTCTTTTTTCATAGATAAATTTTCTTGAAATTTTAAAAATAGAGGATCTTTTAGTGAATAATTTCATGGAAATAATATATATAATAAATGAAAACATAAAAAATTATCCTATTCAACATGAAATTTTTATTCAAGGTTCATCTTATGTACAATTATATCACCTCAGATCTTGGGGATATATATCAATGTAAAGGGTGAGCATAAGGCCCATTAAGGTAAGTTGGTGAAACAACTTGCATGTGAACTTGAGTGATATCAATAAGATTTTGATGAATATAATGAATTTATGATAAAGGGGAATATCACAATAATAAAAATATGAATAATAACATGAAAATGTCACCAAAAAATTTAATTTAGATATTAATAATCATATCAAAGAGGTTCATCCCCAAGATATCATAAAAATTACCAAGGTTATTCACCATGGTATCATAAAACATGTCATCTCTAGAGAATAATTTCATTACCAATTTATTTAGAGATATAACTATAAGAACCATTAATATTTAATTATTTTAATGTGATATACATAGATCAAAAAAAAAAATTTCATAAATAAACCAATGAGAATAAATGTAATGAGTTTCATATCAAAATCATGGTGTTTTAAAAAGTGCATAAAAACATTAACATTATGTCATTTATAACCCACAGAAAGGGGATGAGGGTTATATGTATATCAATTTTTTGAATAAAATGAATACTTTTTATTTCATGATGAATATACCTATAAATTAATGATATTTGAGAATTCACATAACGAAAATAAATGTATTTCTGAAAAAAAAAAGAGTGATTTTGAGACGAAAATTATAAAGAATAATAGGTAATAAACATGGTTTTATAATACATTAAAAAAATAGGGGATAGGGGTACCTAATTCATAAAAGATTCATAATAAATTAGAGGTTAGTTTTAAATTTAAATAGGAACATGTTATTGAAATTTGAAATACATACCACATAAAATGTTACATGAAAGGAAACAAGAATTTGGGAATTGCCAATCCTTGAATAGTAACTTTTATAACTTGATTATCAAGTCGTTGAGTGATTTATGAAAAAATTGGAGGACACATTGGGAGGTATTTCATTCAAATCATTTAGGGGGATTATTTTTTAATGAATTAAAATGAAGGAATATCTTGGTATTTATATTAAAAGAGAGGATGAATTTTATTTTTTTAGGAAACCTCATTGATGGTATATGAATAACCATTGGATTTACCATGATATTTTCCCAAGTTTTTTTTTCAAATGGGATAACTCATAACATATTTTTATTTATATGAGTCGATCAGAATTTTAAATTAATTATTACATCATTATGATGTCACTATACAGAACAAAAACAGAAAAACTGTATTTTTACTATTCACCAAAAACAAAAACATTTTAAAAAAATATCATAAACATGAACATAATATCGATGTTCAGAATTAAGAAATGAACTCCATTTTATGAAAATAATTTTCTAAATATGAGAAATGTAATATTTATGTAATATAAAAATTTACTCTGAAAATACTAATAGATATCGTATAATTTTTAAAACAGTAATTTACTTATACTAGTGTATCACATTAACATTCAAATATACAAAAATTATATTTTTAATTTTTTAGGAACGGTTACTATTCTATTAGTCAAATTAGTATTCATAAGGGTAATATTACTATTCATAAGTAACTATTCTCCAAAAATTATGTTTTTCTTAGAAGACTCTAAATTTCTTACCGATCAAAACTATTTATGTCCGCTTTTTGAAAATCATTTCACGGTATGAATTATTTTTAGTATATAAATTATTTTTAAATACTCAATTTTAAATATTAATCAATAATATTAAAAATTATAGAGAAATATTAAAAATTAATCCTATATTAAATTTGACATTTGAAATACAAAAGTTATGTTTTTTACCATATTAAAAATATTATTTATACAAACAGATTACACATAGTAACAAATGTTTTGTTAAATAAGCACTTATAAAACTTGCATAAGACCTAAGAGTGAGGTGTGTAGTAGTGATAAAATCATGGGGTAGCTCATACAACATTCCCCAAGACATGATTTCAATCAACTTTAACGTCTCCTGTAAAACATTTCATTCAAGATTAACATGTTGAGGCTTGGCATGGGATTGGTCAAGAGAAAAACCTAGTGATGCCACCTACTCCCCATGCTCTAAAAAACGGGCTTCATAAGGAATGATTTTACTAAATGATTCCATTGACTATTCTTTCTACATTAATTATCCATTATCATTTCTATTAATAAACTACAATTATAACGTTAAAAAATATAATTATTTCCTACGTTCAAATTATCCAATAGTCATATAACTGTCAAACACTAATGGTTATATTTTAATTATACTTATATAGTTTTTCTTATCATGACATAGCGAAATATACATTTTTTTGAAATAAAATATAATTCAAATTTTTGGGTCATTACATTTTTAGGCCATTAGTGTTTTTGAGTATGATGGTTTCATTAGATTCATTAATGTTGTGGGTGTCCAATTTGAAATTTAGGTCATTATCATGCTTTTTTCATTGGGGTTATCCATTTGAGAAACCTCATCAACATCATCTATTTTTCTATTATATCATATAACATTTAGTTCATTAAGTTAATCATATTAATCAATCATGTCATTGTCTTCAATTTTAATAAGGAAATATACAAAAGAAACATCATTGATTTCATCAAGGTAATCCAGGTTGTTAAAGGAATCTATGGATTCATATTTTTGGGTGACATCATACTCATTAGAATCATATATATCTTCAATATCATAGGTGATTTTGTGGATACCATGGTTATTGATACAATCGGTATCATCAGTTTTCCCGAAAATATTTTAATCATAAATGATTATAACATCTTCATGGAATTATTATCATTAGATTAATTAGGCTCTTCAATGACATCAGTTTAGTTGGAATTCTGTCAATAACCGTGACTAATGGTGTGATTGTTTCATCAAAATGATAAGCATCCTAGTGTATTAAAAAAAAATTGGAAGAATATTTAGTTACATTGAATACATTGATTTCATGTGGTTATTGGATTCACAAATGTCATTATAGGTGCTAGTCTTCGTGGATACATCATCTTCTTCAGTGATTTTAGGGTCACCAGGGTCATTGGTTTTCATTATTTCATTGAAAACATTTATAAAATCAGATTCATTGATTTGAATGATTTCATTAGTTCTATAGAGGACATCAATATCATTAGTGGAATAATTAGTATTTTATTCATTTATTTTTCCACCATAATTGAGACTGTGTTTGTCATTGTTGTCATTAGATTCATAGGAACTATCATGGAATGTGGTATTGTGGGTGTTACGAAAATAAATGACACAATCATCATTGTTGTTGAATTTAGGGGTCTTGAGAATCATTGGGGGACCAAATTCATCTAAATTGAATATCAATTTTTAGTTATTGTTGTTTGTTTGTATCATCAGCGTTTTCGAATCCACCATCATAGATTAGTTCATAAGTATCTTTTAGGTCAATAATGTATTTAGTTTTTTTGGACCATTATAAACTCTTCATCATTTTTTCAGTTATAGTTATCAACATATATAGGAGAATCACAGAAAAAATTGATTCATTTGGGTCATAAGGTTCATTAATCTCGTCATCCTCCACTATATCATAAGTCATTCCATCATTATCTGTGGAAAATCAATAACTCTGACAACATAAAAAATGATGAGGGATGTAATGATTCTGATGATAATAATTGCATTATCTTAAATAAATACATTTATGTTTTATATTTTGAAGTAAAAATGATTACATAGATAGCGTTGATGACCCGAAAAATATTGATAAAATTGGAAAAATTTATGATTTCAATCTTTTTAATAAATTTTATAATACCAATGATGCTGATTAAAATGATTTAATCTCATATTATGATTAATTAATGACCCCAAATGCCACAAGGAAAAACAAATTCCAAGTGAAACTAATCATTCCAATGTCAATGATAACTTGAATACATGGATGAATCTAATGAAACTATTTAAACATATAGTAAAAATAACATGCATGACCATATCCAACCAAAAGACATGACAATACAAAATATACTAATGATATCAGTGAACTAATTATACTTAAGATCCTAATGATACTAAAATAACATTGAAAATTATTTGATTTATGACTCAGATGATTATGAAAAAGGTCATGAATCCGATGACCATCATGAACATGATTAAAATGATTATTATCCCCAAAAATTCATATTTTCCAGGATTCTAATTCAACGAATACCACAAAATTCATTTATTATCATAAATAAGCTAAAAGTAATGGAGTTATTAATGAATCAGATAGTTTTAATGGAAAAAAATGATTCCAATGAACCCACCAATTCCAATTCAATGGAAAACCCCAATGTCCCTAAAGAGGACGAAGACCCCAATGACTCCACTTACACAAACAAAAAAGATGAAAAAATTTTAAAATAAATGTTGACTCCTCTAATGATCCAAACATAATGACCATACCAAAACCCCTAATGAACTCAATGATAACAATGATCTAGAAAAACTTGATGATAGAATCATTTAGATTATAATGAAAGAAAAAAATTTCACAAAAAAACCATAAATTCCAATAACACTAAAAATCTATATGATACCCCCATCCTCAATGCCACCAAAAACACCTAAAACTCCAATTATTTTTATAAGGATATTAGCTCCAAAACCATTATTATATCAGTGACGAATTTATATAGATAATTTTTATGACCCTTATGACATCCATAACCCCAATAATATATATTTCCATGATAAAAATAATATATTTTATAACACCAATAACCCCAATGACTATGAAAACATCAACATCATTTCAGGTGCCAATGATTAAAAACAACATAATGACCATAAGCATTCTGATGACCCATTTTCAACGATTTAGTCAACATCATTATTTTCTCAATCACATTGGGGTGTTTAATTTCATCAAAATTATCGGAGAATTTATGTACATAAGTGACGTCACTATTTTGGGACTCATCACATTCATCAAGGATGTCAATGCCATTTTACATGAAGGAATCATTGATGTTTTTAGTTTCATCAATGTTTATTTTTTATTTTTTTAAGATCATTATCATTATCAGTTTAATTAACATAATTATTATCATCGTATTTTTTGGGTTATCCAGGTCATTGTTTTTATACAATTCATTATGGTTTTTTAGGACAGCAATGACATCATTTTAATAAATATCATTAGTTCGATAAAGGGCATTGGTGTTGTTGTTATTGTTTTTTTATTTCCATTTCCAGGATTATTGGTTTCAATATAATAGAAGGGGTTGTATGGATAATCAATATATTCATTGAAGTTTATGTCACCATCACGATGACCATGATGAGATAAAAAAACCAAATCATCAAAACTCATGATTAATCTATGAATACGATGTACCCCAATGACCCATAGAACGTGAATGACCCAAGAGACATTATAGACACAAATTAATCAAATTATAATAATGTTTTGAATGGAATTGGAGACACCTGTAATGTTAATTTAATTGATTAGTCTAGAGAAATGATTGACTAACTGGAAATGATGGCACTAATGCTCCAGATCCACTAATGAGATTGAGGATCTTGGTTTTCCAATGAACCTAATACACCATTGATTATAATGGCACCAATGAAATAAAAAATATTAGTGAAATTAACAATACCAATAATGTTCATAACCCCAATGATACTAATGAATGTTAAAACATATAGATATCTAATGATGGTAATTATTCTGATGATTCCAATGACATAAATTATGATGAATAAACTAATGTTAATATGAGAGAACCATGATAGAAACATTTTAAATATGAATAATCCCAATTACTCACGTAGATCTAATAACCCCAATAATAGTGATGAAAATAAGGATTCCAAGTAAATTGATCACTACATCAATGTTGATGACCCAAAGAACAATGATGAGACAAATGAATGTGATGATCACAACAATGTAAATAACATCCTTAAATATATTGATACCTAAAATTGAAATTAAATAATAATAATAATTACATAAAAAACCTAGATAAAAGATTACCTAATTGTATCGGAAATATAAACGGCACTAGAAACAAAGAAAATATCTACAACACTGATAAAACCCTCATCCTGAACAACATTGATCATTATTATAATTCAAATGATACCACTACAAATGTAAGAACCACAATACCAATACCCCAGAGTTGTTGGTTACATTATTAAATTTCTAGAAGATACAAGTAATCATATCATTAAGGACTAAATATTTTAGTTTTTTTGTGAATTAGATACCTACATGATTCACAAATTATATTTGAATGAAAAAAAAACAATATAATTCTTTTCGAAGAATAAAATAATTCCCTCTAAAATATCATTACATAACAATTATAGTATAATTAATGGATTCATGGAGAATGGAAAAAATTATTTGTGAGCTCAAATTTCCATCAATTGTTAATTATATATAGATTTTAACATAAATCAAAAAGAATAATCCAAATGGAATGGCGAATTACTGAAACACATTCCATGTATTTAATAAAGTGATCATAATATTATAGGAATAAATGATCATAAATTAATTTGACCTTCATTATCACAAAGCTGGTTCAGGTTCCATCTAGCCTGACACTCTACATGGTCAATGACATAACCATAAAGGAATTCATAACCCCAATAGATGAAAAAACAGTGTTCGTAATCAATGCCATCACTATGGGAATTATTTTTTCCCATTGAATCAGGATTAGAGATATAAACAAATCACAAATAGCATTAACAAATAACAAAAATATGATCCTAAATAAATACACAAAGAATCCAGTTTAATGGTACAACTGAACTACTTTGACTAAATAAAAAACCAAACATCCCATAACATGATCTCTATATGACATCATGGTCACAATGATCCACAAACTGATAAGCCACAGGGCCATCCTATACGCACAATGCGAACCTGAACCAGAGAACCTGAACCTCTAAACATTTGGGGTCCACCGACACCGAATGGTACATGTATGGTGTGATATTAACAGCTCAGTATGCCACCACCATTGAATAAATATTTTTAATTTCCTTATAATTGTCCTCTAACACTATTTTAAAATATATTTATGATAATAGGATTGTAAAATATTAATTAACAACACCCTATTTCCTTTTAAAAAATTACTCAACACAATGTCATTTTAAAAACTTATTAGCATTTTTGAATCAAAAAACAAACTAAAACTCGTAAAAATGATTTGAATGCAAGATAAAATATTAACAAGAATAATAAACAAGAAACAAAATGATGTAAAAGTAAACAATAATGTATTTGTAGTGACCATGGGCTTTACCTAAATGTCCAAAGAGAGATCCATGGACATACTCAGTATGGAAAACCTTCAACTGTATGGAGAAACTCTAATGTCTATAACCAACAATCCTCTCTTAACTAGCCAATGCCATTGTATATAAGTGTCATAACTTTTTATGTATATAAGTGTCGTCACTATTTATTTACAAAAGTGTCGTCATTATATAGTTTATATACTTCCTATTTGAGATGATATAAAATGAAATGGATTTTATTGATTATATTTGAAATTAGATTTTAATTCTTATCTTTCATGATATTATGATTAAGTACATTCCTAATCCATAAGTGGGTTTTTCCATCTCAATTTTTATTCTTTGGGACTCACAATATATTCTCGACTAATTTTTTTTATTGTGGTTCTTGCATTACCATGGATTACCTTTTACAATAATAATTATAAAATTTAATGGTATTTATAGGCATATAATTTTATCCACCCCTTAGATTCATTTCATTTCAAGAGTCACCCTAACAATTATAAAACATACTCTTTTCCTTGTTAAAAAATAATCACATGTTTTAATAATTTAAATAATGTATGTTGTATTCTATAAAATAAATCCTTATACTCGTACATGAATGTGGGTAAAACTATGATATATTTTTACCTAGGGGTACCCACCCGAAAAATTGTTGGTTTAGCATTGAATCAATCTTAACGGTGATGGATTATGAGTGGGACTATAAGGACAAACCAGTCTAACCACATACTTATGGAAAAGGTTTCAAATATAAAAAATAATCATTATAAAACCAGATGATGGATCATATAACCCTTTACATGTATCAAATTAATGAAGACAATTAAATCATTGTATTACCATTTTATTGATAACTCAACACATTGAACACACCCTCTCCACCATAATTATTTTATAAGGATACATATTTTTCATTAAATAATAACCCATAAAATATAAATTGGTTATGGGATGTCCTCATGGCCAGAATTGGGTGAGGTAGATTTTTTAATTATTTTATGTTTACATATAAGGATGTTTTTAATCATCTAATTGATCCTTACAGAATGGTATGAACCATATTGTTGACTATTATAGTGCATTCAATTGACCTAATTAGGTGATTGGTGGCGCTAGGAATTATATAGCCCCTCAATTCATCAACAAGTCTAATGATGGAAAATAACAAGAATTGTACTGTATCCCCCCCCCCAATTTGTATAGTTTCCTAGTATACAACCATTATAGATTTTTTTGTTTGAAATCATGAATTACATTAGTATGAGATATTTTATTATTTATTTCCATGTTTCTATTTATTCTCATGGATATAGAATGTCCTCAACCAAATTTTTCCATGGGTTTAAGTTGTTTATTTATTCATACCATATCACTAGTACCATATTAATGTAATCATATATTCTATTTTATTTAACTCATTGTTAATTATATTAGTAGAACCTTATTTTTATAACATTATATATGAAACCTACAACATAAATATGTTTAATTTATAGGGATACGATGGAAGGAATAATAATTTTCCCTCAATGTGTTCATGAAATGTCATTTTTCAAATATAATATATTTATGGTTCTAGTATTGTATAATTAAAAAATTGTTGTATCTTACAGGAACTATGGTATTCTATTATAATAACATAAGATAACTACTAAATAAGGGGGTTTGAGCCTAGTTTGTTATAGATGGTATCAAAGTAGCTTTAGTATGATCATTAGGGACTTGATTTAGAGGAGACTAGTTAGAAAGGGGATGTACTATGAAATCCCATAAAGATTTATATATAACACCCACTAAAACATAAGAGGAATTATATTTTACATTTTATTATCCTGAGTTAATTATGTGTTTTTCATTATAATGTGACAATGAATAACATGGGGAATGGATACAGTATCAAGAACACTAGACAATATAAGGATCCTACCCCTAAAAGAGTTGATTACCCAAGAGTTATGAATACTAATATGATGAGTATATTTGGGATATTGGACTAGGTTATGAGAAATAAAGTCACCCTCATAGAATGACCTTTTGAATAATAACATTGTGTAACTATGTTAGAAAACATCATTTGATAATATATTATAGCCATCAATGGAAGTACTAATAAATCAATAGTTAAACAATTGATCCATAACCTAGAGAACATATTTATCACATTGAAATGTTATGAATGGGAAAAAATAATGATTGTGTCCTACTATATGAATAGTGATAATGACCAATAATGATCAATAATTCAATGAAATTTACTTGATTATATAATGTGAAATGAATTTTGGACTATTTAGCAGTGATTCTATGGAAAATAATATTTTCATGTGGATGGAGTGAAAATAAGAAGAAGAAAAGTCATAAATATTCGACAGAATGAGGGGCATCTGACTGATTATGATGATAACATTACATGATCAGATAGTCATACTTTTGACTTTGTATATAAAATGAAAAATGATATTGATAATTTCATTGATTGGTTGAAGTCAATAATTCAATGGGAATTTAAATCTCATAAATTTTCATCATATGATGATATTATTTTAATGTATATTATGAAAAAAATCATTTTGATGTAATTTTTTTATTAAGTAGAAATTATGAGGTGAATATTTTGTCTAGGAATCATGGGAATTAATATGTGGTCAAGTGGAATAAATGAATCTTGGGACTTATCACATGTAATAACTATCTAAAGAAACACCATTGGGAATGATAGAAGTTAACAAGAGTCAGTTATATGTTTATAGAAATCCTCTTTCAAGATCGTGAATGTAAATTAATTGAATATGAATATTATATTAAATAATTGTACTATAATTTTAATGGATACAATGAGAAATAATGCATTAAAAATAATAGTAATTAACATTAGAAGTGTTTACACATCAAGACCAATATTTTCTATTGACCATATATGATGTTTAATATTCAAATGATGTGGTGGAATTAACATTGATAATACAGTCATTTTAAATATTTATTATATGATTTTATATGTTCTCTGAATTTTATTTATTCAATTTATTAAAAACATAAAATATTCTGCTATAAGTCTAGTTAATGAGTAATCAATTATTTCATCTTGTGTAATTCAATCTCGTAAAATTATATATCATTTTGTTCTGATTATGATTCCTCAATGTAACCAATTTAGAAACTTGGTTATTGTACCTATTTTGGACTTTGATATGTTCATTGGAATGGATTGAACATAAAATAATACTGAAAAATATATTCCAAAGTTAATGCTATTATAAATAATAAAGGTGAGGTGGAAATTATTTTATTTATAGGGGCACTTAATCATTTAAATAAAATCCAAATATAAGGTAACACAACAATTTAATTCAAAAAAGTACATTTATTTTGATTAATATTTATTACATTTCATTTTGATCCATTATATAACCATAAATGATTAGTCTTATTGAAAAAAATTATATATAAATAACTGGTGCATAAAAGATGTAAATCGTCCCACACTGTGTACTTCACAACTAAAATTCCTTCTCAAACAAATCAGAATTAAAACCATTCATCATATCCCAAGTAAAATAATTTATATTAAAGTGTGACCTCATTTTCCATGTAAGTGTAAATAATGGTGATTCCTATTGGTGATTATTTTATGCATACAAGGCCATAAATATTTGAGAACATGAGAATAAAATTGTAAAATCATACACAACAATTCATAGATCATAATCATGAGTCATGGCATAAAAAATGTTAGTTTGTAAGACAAGAATCAAAAATGAATAAATGAAAATTATCCATGAGTGAAAAATATTGGATGAAAATCATTTCATTAATGATTTTTATAAAGTTTGGAATAATATTCATTATATAAATATTATTTAAAGGATACCCACCACGGAATTCATCACATGTTAGGCTTGGGATGGCCTATATTTTACCAAATTTTGGCATAAGATAACCTCTTATATACCATTTTGGGATTTGGATAACCACATATGTTGGTTTGGAGATCATAAAAAATAATATTGAAACAATTTATTAAATGGATACAAAAAAACTCCAGTCATATAATATTAATCCCTTTAGATGTATTCCACAATATAATTTTAATATTTATCATTTTCTAACAACTTAACCCATGGAAAGGAGAATAACATTCTTCAATATTTTAG